>CM072099.1:11790000-17498368 GCA_036850905.1 Luffa acutangula
AAAACCTCTTCAATCTTCAAAACATCTCAAGGTGTTGGTGTGGTATATTCAAATTGCAAAAGTTTCATGAGTGGTGGTATGTTCAAATTGCAAGGGATGCATATGTTAAATCTATATATCCTAGATCCTAGGCTTTTGACATTGCAACTCCACTTTGATGAAGTTTTTTTTAATTGCACTTTGATGAAGTTGAATAATTGTATTTAATTGTATATCAATATTTGTCAAATCTATTTTAAGAAATGAGTGTATATCTAGGTTTTTTTTTGTTACTATTCTTTTTTTTTTATTGTTCTTATATAATTCATGTTCTCTTTTTATTAATAATAATTGTTGAAAGGTAAGATTTATTGAATCAACTACAAGTTTACATTTCTTTTGTTGAGAAAAAAAAAATAATGTGTAACTTAATGCCCCACAAAGTTTTCAATTAATTATAAATAGTAAATTAATTATCGATAAGAAATTAAAAATTAATTACGACAATGAATTAAAAAAAATTATAATAAAAAAATTGTATGGAATCTAAAGAGTTGGAATACAAAGTGTTTTATCATTTCATTATCCAAGGAGTTAAATAATTTTTCTTTAATTGTAATTATAATATGAAATCAAATTAGTAAGTTAGTTGAATAGTTACTCAGATTAAAACGTTTAATGAGCTGTCTCACACCTTCTCTCTCAAGATTTTGGGTTTCGATGAAATGGGTAAAGGGGTCTCTTCATCTTTTTCCTCTTGGCTGTGTGCTTTTTTTTTCTCTACTAATTTCAACCTAAGGTAATTTTTTTTTTAGTCTCATGTTTCTCCTTTGATTGTGGGTTGATTCGTCTGCCAACAAAGCTCCAACGTCTCTTCCTTCTCTTGATTTTGGAAAGCTCACGGTGATTTGCAAATCACCGTTGATTATTTTAGTTCAAGGAAATTTTCTTCAAATCTTCTTGTTTTTGAAATTGTGTCTCTTGTTTATGGTTTTTCCTTTTTATGCATGTTGATTTTCTTAAGGGCTTTCTAATTAATGTTAGTTTTTTTGCTAGTTAGGATCACTGATTTTTGGGAAGTCTTTTGCACTTTTTGTATTCTTTGGATGTTCATCGTATATTCGAAAAGAGAGGTTTTTATGTGTGTAAGTTTGTTTGTGTTCACCATCTCACATCATCTAATTCATAGTATCGACTCGTTCCTTGAGGAGTAGAAGTCAGTTGATACCTTAGACAAGAAAGAGAGTTCCTTGAACCTAAATCTACAAGGGGAGCTTGTAGACAATCCATCTCAAAGATCACCATCAAACAACGAACAATTGCAAATCAGGAAAAAGGGAGTTCTTCTTATTCGTTTTGTTTGTTTTTTGTTTGATTTCATAAAATTGTAATTTTGTGACTGATCTTCTAGTGGATTATTTTTCTGGACGTGACCCTGTGGTTTTTTTATCTCAACTTTGGGATTTTTCCACGTACAAAATCTCTCGTGTTAATCTTTTCCTTTGCTGCCTCTCATACTATTTTTGATTGGTCTGATTAATTAGTATAAGTTATATCTAGGTGTAGGTTATGTCTAAATTGTGAGATTTTATATCATTATGAATCAATTCTTTTTTATAAAGTTTATTGAATAAATTGAGATAAATATAAAATTAATGGCTAGTTACAAGAATTAGGTTCTTTCAATTGGTATCAGAGCAAGTTGCTTAAATTATTAGCGAGATCTCGGGAATATTATTAACTGATTCTTGTTGTTTGACTATCTATGTCTATTTCAGAAATTTTGACATCTACTAGACCGCCCCTACTGAATGGAGGAAATTATCCTTACTGGAAAATCGGGATGAGACCTTACATAAAAGCTATGGACAAGAAAGCATGGAAATCTGTGTTAACTGGTTGGTCATCTCCTACTAAGACAGATGAGGAAAAAAGTCTCTCTAAAACCAGAGATAGAGATAAAGTGGACCATTGAGGAAGAGAGGCTATCAAACTGTAACAACAAAGCCTTAAATGCCATATTTATCTGTGTGGATTCAGATCAAATCAAGCTTATCTCAACTTGTGAAACTGCAAAAGAGGCGTGGGACATTCTCCAAAAGACCTATGAAGGGACTGGTGATGTGAAACGCACTAAACTTATTATGCTTACTACTCGCTTTGAAAATCTAAGTATGTTAGAAAGTGAGCCGTTTGCCTTAGGTGAGAAAATGTCTGAATCTAAACTAGTTCGAAAAATATTTCGATCTTTACCTTAAAGGTTCTCGCCTAAGATTACTACTATAGAGGAGAGTACGGATCTTGATAACATGAAAGTAGATGAGCTAATGGGTTCACTTAGAACTTTTGAACTTAACATGAAACACAAGAATCAGGAAAAGTCAATTGCTCTCAAAACGACTCAAGGATCATGCATCAACAATGACGAAAATAGTGATGAGGATCAAATAGCTTTATTGACGAAAAAGTTTAGCAAATACATGAAAATAATATCAAGAAATAATAGAAATAAAAAATCCTTCAAAGGATCAAATAATGTTGTCCCTAAACCTCCTGAGAAGAAAAAAGGCATACAATGTAGAGAGTGTAGTGGTTTTGGATATGTTCAAGCAAAATGTGCAAACACTCTTAAAAAGAAAAACAAAGCCATGACTCTTACATGGAGTGATGAAGAGTTAGATGAGGACAAAGAAGAAAGATTTGTAAGTAATGTTGCTTTTATTGTCTCTTTTACTAATAATTCTACTGATGTACAAGAAGTAAGTTCTGAAATCCAAAACATTGATAAAAATCTTGCTGATATATTTGATGAAGAAGGAAATTCCATTGAAGAAGTCTATTAAAAATGTATGAGGAATGGATCAAAGTATGCGAAACGAACAAATCTCTTTCTGAGCAAGTTAAGGTTTTAATGGAGGTAAAATCTAATCTTATTTCAAAGAATGAGCATCTTAATAATTTGCTTATAGAAAAGGAAAATGAGTTAGGAGAAGTCAAACTCAAGCTAAAAAATACACATAAAGGATTAACACTCTTGAATTCTGGCACTGGAACACTTGATGAAATATTGAGTTCTACAAAAGTTTTTAGAGATCAGACAGGCATTGGTTATAAGGGAGAATCATCCAAAAAACCCCAATATGGCTGACAATACTCAACAAGCAGCTAGAAGCGTTTTTGTCAAGAAAAATCAAAATGGTAGAAAGAGCTATCAAATGGAAAAAGGTAAAAACGTGTATCAAGGTATACGAACTCAAAATTTACTCATACTTGTTATTTCTGTGGCACCTTAGGTCATATCAAACCGAATTGTTTTAAATTGAATAATATTTTAAAAAGGAATTGAGATAGATTCATGCCTAGAGATACAACAAAAACTTTGGTTCAAAAGAATTATTACAAAAACTTTGTTGCCTTGACTTGTTTAAAAGCTTGTTCTACTGATACTTGGTATTTTGATAGTGGTTGTTCTAGAAATATGACTGGATGTAGAGATTTTTATCTGATTATAAAAAAATATCATGTGGAGATATGTTACTTTTGGTGATGGGAAATCTGGAAAAAATATGGGAAAAGGAACTCTAAACAAAAGTGGCTTTCCTAAATTGAAAAACGTTCTCATGTTGAAGGTCTCACTGCAAATCTAATTAGCAAAAGTCAAATTTGTGATTCTATCCTTCATGTTGCCTTCAATAGCAAAGAGTGTAATGTTTTTAATAAAAATGGAGATTGCATTCTAAAGGATAGTAGATCTACTGATAATTGCTACATAATTTCTCAAGATTCTTTGTGTTTGAATGTCACTAAAAATGAAACTGATCTATTTTAGTTTTCAGCATGTTAGTTTACTGTTTTTGCTTGTGTTAGTTGCTGTTTTTATTGCTTTAAATGCATAGTTAGTGTTAGTTGTGTTTCTAGATTAGTTTAATGATAGCTTGTTGTTAGGATAGGTTTAGAATAACTTGAGTTTTAAGCTTTCTGAAAAAAAAAAAAAACTGTTTGTTGTTTTTTTAGTGAATCTATGGAATTTTGGAAAAAAAATCAACTTTATGAAAACTTTTTGGCTTGGAAAAATGTTTTGAAGAAACATGTTTTCATTTGAGTTTTCTTTTAAGTCCTTGATGATGATAACTAGAACTTATTTCTATCTCATAAAGTGCCACCGTCACAACCTATTTGTTTTCTTGTCATAAGCTTTCCACTAGTCTTTTTCTTTACAAAAGTTTCTTAAAGTCTAAACTTCCTCATGTTTAACCTTTCTAGCACACTATGAGAGTTTAGCCTTGATGTTTTGAAAAACAGAAAAACCTCGTGTTAAGCCCATGCCTCAAATAGGGGTGAGCAAAAAAAGCCAAAAAATCGAGCCGACCGACCAAAACCGATCGAACCGACGTCGGTTGATCGACCCGCCTTAAATGGCAAAAATCGACTAAACCGACCGAAAAAAAAAGACTTTGCATGTTGCGAGGCGCTGCAGGCAACATTAATGCGCTGCCTATAGCCGTGGGAAGACCATCAGAATTTGAATTTATAATTTTTTTTATTTTTTATTTTTACTTTTTTGTATTTTTCTCTCATTTCTTTCTCTCTCATTCTTTTCTCATATCTTCTTATTCTTCTCCTTTTTAGTTTTTATCTCTTCTTCATTTCTTCTCTACATGCTCCTTTTTATTTCTTTTTTCCTTTCATTTTTTGCTTCTTAGTTCTTTTTTCTTCTTTTCTTTTTTTTTTTAATCTCTTCTTATTTCTTTCTTGTTTCTTAATCTTCTTCTTCTCTTTCCTATTTTTTTTCTCTTATTCTTCCTATTTCTTTTTTTTTTTCTTTCATTTTCTTCATCTTCATCTTCTTACTTCTTTTTTTATTTCCTTTTCTTTGATCTTCTTCTTCATTCACTTCGTGGGATTCTTGAAACTTTCACTTTTTTAATCTTCTTCATTCATCTCGTCGGACTGTTGAAACCGACCATAACCGACTGACCGTTGGTGTAGTTGGTCAGTCGGCGTCACCAACCCTTCAAGAACCGATGACCACCAACTTCTTAAAATCGAATGATCGGTTTTCGGCATCGATTTTGACCAAAAACCAACTCCGACCAACCACTGCACACCCCTAGCCTAAAAAACAAAAGTCAATGAGGGCATTGCCTATCTTAAGTTTGGGGGGTGCTTTACTTTGTAAGTATGCATTTTGTGTAAGTTTGTACTACTAGAAAAGATATATGCTCAGTATATACATAAAAAAAAAGAAAAAAGAAAAAAAATTGAAAAAGAGAAAAAACCGAGAGTTACTCCTCATTCCTAGAGTTATTGAGTAACCAGGGGCATTTATGACACCCATGCTTTGCCGCTGCATGAAAGGTTGACTTAGGGAAGTGAGTATTAGTCCAAGTTCGCGATCTTTGCTCGTAGCTAGATATCTTCACCACAAAATGTCGATAAGCTAGAACGAAGGTAGAGGTGACAACAAGGATTCTCTTGGGAAAGAAAAAGTTGAATGAAAAGAGCACCAAAAGTTTAATAAGTTTGGAGGAGATAGAAAAAGGTATTGAAAACTCATGTACGCTCAAAAACCTCAAGATTAGTTTTTCTTAACTAAAAGGACTACCCTAGACTCTATGAGTAGTAGTTAGGTAGTTTAAACATATTGGTTAGGATGGATTAGGGAGAGTTTTGCTTTGAAAAAAAAAAAGTAGAAATCTTCATGCCTAGGAAACTTAGAAGTTGTAACTGACACTAGAGTAGAAACCTCTCCTGAAAGGCAACTTTTTAGAAAACGACCTTGTGAAGCATGTTTACTCGATTCCATATGGTTTATTCATGACATGTTGATTTGCAACTAAGTTAGCTCAAGCACTCTGATTTGCAATTACATCTGATCTCTAACATTCTGATTGACAATTACATTGTATCTGTAACATTTTGGTTTGCAATTACAATTGAGCTCTAACATTATGATTTGCTATTGCTTGAGGACAAGCAATGAGTTAAGTTTGGGGGTATGATAAGGGCAAAAAATATACCTATTTTGCCCTTATATTTAGCTCATTTTCTTATCAAAACTTGTATATTTTAGATCAAAAACACTATTCCTGAGCCTAAAAAGTGCTAAAGTTGATAAGTTAGGATGTTGAGAGTCATGTTTGTCAAATTTTGCATATTTGTGCTTAAAATAACTCATTTTGGTAAGGATTTGACTTAGTTTTGGTGTTTTGCAGAAAATAGAAGAATCTGGAAAATTCCCAGAAATGCGACCGCATTTCTGGAAAGGCCAAAATGAAATGCGACCGCATTTTTGGGCAGAGGTAGACAGTTCCGAGTCCGTCGCGGGTTGTTTTGAACGAGTGTTTTGCGCACCTAACCAGCTATTTTGACTCCGAAACTGACTGGGCCACCTGCTAACACCATTTTCGTGACTCCTCTCAACCACTCCCCATGCTATAAGAGGCCATGATTCAAAGGGAAATTCAAGCAGAACTCACTAGAAAGAAGAGGGTGGTGATAGAATCCTAGTAGACACCCATGAGTAGGGATGCCCGAGGTCCTTGCTAGAAGACTAAATTCTAACCCTTAGTTAGACATCAAACCCAAGTGTTTGTAGAGATTTCACCCTATTCTCACCTTGTAAAGGAGAGTAGAGTGTCGTGAGAACTCTAGAAGGATTGGATAAAGTGAAAAAACCCTAATTTTAGCTACTGCACAATATCCTTCTAGCACTTGTTTATTTTCATTATTTTGTATTCTTTATTCATTATTTCATTGAAAAGTTGTTCATTTTCATTATATTCCATCATGCGTAGCTAAATTCCATTGAGTGGTTCGGTATAGTGAATTCCTTTATGGTTTAAATAGCTTGAAAGAGCTTATTTGCCTAAGTTCTATTTATTGCATGTCATTCTTTATTGATTATCATTCTGAATCTTTCTGAGTCTAACTTGATCACTTAGACTTTGCATACTATGTGAGTTTGATCCTGAAAGGGACAAACAATATCGGTTCTCATAAAGGTGATATAGGAGAAAGGGCTCGAGAGAGTGTATTCGGTGTTATAGGGGAAGATCGCCTTATAACAACTATAGGGTTATAGGTTGCATGCGTGAACAATCTATGTCAAAGTCAAGTCACAAAAATGTGCATAACGATACTCGTTTAGCCTTGTAACGGTTCTTGGGAGCAAGGCCAAATAGGAGTTAAACCTGACCAAATGCATAAGTAGACTTATGTTAAATAAGTCATTACTAGAGTTATTTGCCTTAGGGTTGAAGCTATATTGAATACCTCGCTTTATTATTATTGTTATTTCTTTACTTGTTTGTTTATTTGTTTTACAAAACCCAACATCAACTATTTCTTTTGGTTACCTTTCAAAAAGCAATTTGAGAGCAGTTTCTTCTTCAAATCTGTGTTTCCAACTTAGTCTCTGTGGGATCGATACCTTTGGAATACTTCCAGAGATTTTATTACTACATGCAATAGTGTATACTTGCACTTGATTGACTGAATCCATCTTTAATTTCTATTTTCAATATTTTCAACATCCATCTCAGTCCACATCGCATCTCAATTCACATGATCAAGCCCTCCGTAGGGTGATCGCTTCCAGGGTGACTCACAGGCAGATCATGGGAATCTCACGGTGCAACCTAATGGAGGAGACCGTAGGATGTTCCCACTTACTATAAAATACTCCCTCATTCACCTTGTTATTGATCCATGCAAACACCATTCGTAGGGGGTCACTGCCAGGGTGACTCGAGGCCAAGCATAGATCTCATGTTGTGAACTTTCGAGGACGTGAGAGCAAAACTTGATTTATGAAAATCTCATTTTGTCATATTTCCTCCCACTAAGTATTTTTAGAGTTTTAGAGTCTATTACTTAGGTAAATTCCGGCTAAGTGAATCTATTTAAGTCGATGCCTTTATATAACTATTATATGTAGGTCTTTACTCTAATGTCTTGGTGAATTAAACTCTTTTAATTACCTAGTGACATTGCATGCTAACATTGAACTATGATTAATTCAACTCAGGTTCCAGGTATGTTCCCAGGTAGAAGGTGTTCCGTAAACCGTCAACTTAAATACCCCAGCCTACACATAACTTCACCAGGAGAGTTCCCTTATAACCATAGTAATGTTTTTCCTACTTAGTTCATTAAAACTATTTTAATTCTAAGTAAGAAAATAATTCTAATCCTATTAGAATTAATAGGGGTGAGCAAAATATTCCGAAAAACCGACTCGACCTACCGAAACTGACGAACTAACCTCAGTCAGTCAGTTTTTTTTAAAAAAAAAATCGGTCGGAATAAGTTTTTCTTAAAGAAAAACCAATTCGTCGGTCGGTCGGTGAGCTCAATAAGAGCTCAAACCGATCCGACTGACCGACAAAACTTTAAGTTTTTTTTTAAAAAAAATGAACCTACGTTGCTGTACTGTGCATGCGGCTGCTGCAGCAAGCCATTAAAGCTTGCATGCACAACATCCTTGGGAAGCCACAAAGATGGTCTTCCCAAGGTAATATTAAAAAAAAACATATTTTAATTATTATTTTTTATATTTTTTTTCACTTTTTCTCTCTCTCACGATTTCTTTCTTCTTCTTACTCTTCTTCTTCCTTTCTCTTCCTCTTCAGTTCTATACTCTTCCTCTCTTTTTTCTTTTTCTTTGTCCGACGAGCCATTTCTACTCTTCTCCCCTTTTTTTTAATCGGTTGCAGTTGAAAGATGAAAAGTGATAAAGATCGACGGCTTGCATTTTCTTCCTCCCTCTATTTCTTTTCTTCCCATTTTATTTTAATTTTTTCAGTCTCTAGTTCGCCGGAGTCACCAACTTAACAACTTTCCGTTCTTAAGTTCGTCGGAGTCACAAAATCGACAAATTTCCGTTCTTATGTTCGCCGGAGTAAAAAAACCGACCAAATTCAACCGATCGTTGGTGTAGTCGGTCGGTCGACGTCTCCAACACATAAAAACCGACGAGTCCCGACCGATTAAAACAGAAGGGTAGGTTTTCGGCTCTGGTTTTGGCCAAAAACCGACCTCGACCGACCGCTGCACACCCCTAAGAATTAAGGTGAACTTAGGTCTAATTAATTTTAAACATTTTAAAATTAATTCAATTTAACCTAAGATCCTATGTTTGCATGCAACTTTTTGTTATATATTGACGGTTTCTAATCGTTTTTATAAGGGAAAAATACACTTTTAGTCCCTGAGGTTTGGGTTAGGTTTCATTTTAGTCCCTGAGTTTTCAAACTCAACAATTTAGTCCATGAGGTTTAGTTTTAGTTTCATTTTAGTCCTTCCATCCATTTTTCCGTTAAAAACTAACGGTTTGCTAACATGGCACCTGTTTTTAATTTTTAAAATAAAAATAATATTAAATTAATCAAAATATATTTTTTTATTCTTTCTTCTTCTTCAAGTTGTGCACAGTTCCGCCGCTGGTCATCGTTGTCCATCGCCAGCGGTTACCGCCAGTCACCGCCGCACATCGCCGCGCCGGCCGTCGGAGATGTTTTTTCTCTTTTTTCCCTTTTTTCTTTCTCTGCCCCTTTCTTCATCTCATCTCTCCCGCCAGTGGCCCGAGCATTTTCTTCGCGCGAAGCCCAGCCCGATTATCTCTCCAGCGAACCATCACGAGCAGATCTGGGTTTCCGGCGGGTCCTTCACGTTGACGTCCACTGTGCAGGAGCTCCAAACGACCCTCGATCGGCGATACCCACGACCAGACGAAGATCCGCACACCCGTCTTCACTCGCACGAACCCGTCGTCAAAGTCTAAAAACCAGATCTGGAACCCCCGTTTCACACTCGCCTTCACTCAGATTTGGAACATCACTCGCAACCGTTTCACACTCGCAGCTGCACGGATCTGAAACTCCATCTCCTTTTCGTTCCAACAGTGTAGATCTGGGAGAAGAAGACGACTCGTGTCGCCGGAACCTTCAGAAATCACCGACAGACTAGTGGGTCGTGGGTCTTGCGGTGAGAGAGGTGAAGGGAATAAAAGTCCCCACGCAGCGGAAGCGCATCGATTGGACCTTACGCCGTATATTAATTAACATTAAAATACCGTTACGAAAACTCAAACAAACTTTAAACACTCTTTAAAGCTGCTGGAAAATTGGTTTAAACATGTTGAAAAATAAATCTAAATTTATTTTCATGTTTTTCTAAAGAAAGAAGGAAGAACCGTTACAAACCTTCGTTGTAGACTTGACCGTTCTTCGCCAACGACGCTCCAACGATCAAAACGCAGCAGCCGCCTTTGATTTTCTTCGCTGGAAATTCCTTCTTTGAATGACACAATAACCACAGATGTTACACCGGTATGTCTCTAAGTCTAGGAGGCAAAAGACTTGTGGGAGTCTTTCTCTAAGAGGGAGGCTAGAGAGAATTCTAGGTCTTGTCTTGATAGTCTAAGAGCAAGAGTTTCAAGTGTCTTGGACCAATTAGGTCTAGTGTTCTATTTATAGAAGAGAGGCCATGAATAAAATATTCAATTAAATTAATCTTTTCCAAAATTGATTCAATCTTATTCCTTAATTAATCAATCATGATCAATCAATTCCATAATTGATTAATCTTTTCCACAAATGACTAATTACTTCCATAAGTGATTAGATCATTTCCATAAATGATTAATCACTTCCTTAAGTGATTAATTATTTCCATAATTGATTAATTCCCGGTTAATGAATTCTTTAATTAATTAACCACCAATTAAATATCACATATTTAATTTCCGGCCTAGAATTAATTAATTTGCCCCAACACATTTTAGGCCTTAAATTAATTAATTCATTATTTGAACTCTTTCAAACTTCCATAAATTTATATTTGAATTTCTTCAAATATTAATTTCTCTCATAATAATATATCAATATATATTATATTTGTTTCCCTTAGTAAATTGAACATTTTCAATTTACATTTATTACTTAGTTGCCTCAAATTACTTTATGAGCTACCGGTGGGACCTAATAGACTTGCAGATCAGAAGCTCCAACGATGTGAGATTAATTGGTCAAACTCATTAACCACATTAATCAATATTCGTTAACTGTGTGTTCATTCCACTATAGACTCACAGTTGCACTCTTCTCACTGCATACATATTTTCTGTGTCCACGGATATAGACCAATATCGACTAGTTAGTCCTTCACGAGTGTTCGTAACACCAGTTGGGTCAAATTACCGTTTTACCCCTGGGTTACCTCTATTTCCTTAAGTACCAATTCTCCTCTAATGAACAACCTGTTGTGGTCCAACCATCAAACAGAAAACTCTCTCGTGCCATTGAGAGGGTACGTAGGACCCTTTGTTCAAGACTCGGAGTAACCACTTAAGGGAACACTCATCTGCTTCCCTAAAGTCGGGAAGGAGTGAATTCCATCTTGTACGATTATGTTCCCAGCTCCTCATTCGGTTTTGTCCCCAAAGTGGTAGGCTTATTGAGTCGGCGTATTGGCCACTCTCACCCATACAAATCAAAGGAAAATCTCTCATGAGCAGGAGTCCATAATCAACTCAGGATTAAGACTAAGTTGTCTAGGTCGTCCTAGTGAAATAGAAACAAGAAAAATCCGGAGGGGAAGCAACAACCACGGCCGAAGCTGCTCATAAAACTAATTAATATAACGATTATATTAATCTATAGTGGTGTCATGCTTCATGCAATTTCAATTTTCTTTTAATTCATATCGATTATACTAATTAAACATCCACGAATCAAATTACATGAAAGTTGACATTAATTTAATATAACTCTTATATTAATCTAAATTAATGTCATGCTCAATGCTTTTCCATTTTCATTTTATTAATATAAGTCTTATAAAATAATCATGAAAATCTTGCATTGAATGTATTATGTCCATCCATAATATAACTAATTATATTAATCCCATGAAAATAATACTAAGCATACATATGACATTAATTAAATATAACTCTTATATTCATATATTTAATATAAAAATTACATTAAATAACTCATGAAATTAAATCATACATATTTATCATACATTATAACTCTTATAATATAAATATGCATGATACATGCTTAAGCTAAGGTGGGATTTCAGCTAAATGACCTTCATAAAACAATTAAATAGCTAATGAACAGGTGAATTGACCCCTAGGATAAAATTAAAGCATACAATTACAATAATTTAGCCTATTTCATCCTAAAATTCCTTCAACCGCTTCAAAACCGGACCAAAATCGCTCAAATCGGCCAAAAATCGCTTGAACTGTGCCAAAACTGCTCAAACCGGGTCAAAACCTCTCGAATTGGGTCAAAAAATAGTTGAACCAACCAAGAATCGGTCAAACAAAGCGAACCAGTCAAACCGAGCGTGAACCGCCGTTGAACCACACGCTGCTGAAGAACCGTTGACCGAACCGCGTCTGATGATGGACCGTTGACCGAACCATGTCTCCCTGACGTCAGCATCGCGTGCGCTGTCGTCAGCCCTCGCGATTCTGCGTTGCACGTTGCTTTTTTTTTTCTTTTTTTTTCTTCTTTCTCGATTCCTGCGAATTCCAGAGAAGAACATCTACGTCCAACCTTTGATTTCACCCCTTTTTGGCCAAATTTGGTCCCGATCTTCATCGATCTTCAATCCTAAACTAGACCCGAACTTACAGAGACTTCGAATTTATATTTAATTGCCCAAAAAACACAGGAGCCTTACATTTGATCAAATCAAAAAATGCAAAATCTAATGGCAAATAACCTCAAGTTCATAGCAATTAACATTCCATAATGCAATTATGCCCCACCAATTCAACCAATGCAATTTTTGAAAACAAAATTAATTGAACAACTTGGCTCTGATACCAATTGAAAGAATAAAAATCCTTGGCAGCAGAAACATATCAGACCTTTTAGCCATTAAAATTGTTTTGGAAAAACTCAAACATTGGCAAAAATAAATGTATAGAATTATTCTCTAAATTTAACAGAAGATTAAGCATGCAACATCTAAACTTATTTAGATCTATAAGAAAACTTACTTGTGGTGGCTAATAACACTACACTATGCTCCTTTGGTGAAGACAATGATCACGACGAACACTACCACAAGCCTTCACTGGTATTCTCTAGCGTAATCTTAGAGGGAGGATTGTGGGATCCCATTCACTAAGGGAATTCTAGGGAGAAAAATCTCTGTGTTTTTTTTTTAGAACAATTCATTTTTTTTCACACACAAAATCAGAGAGAGGGCTTCACACACACCCTACACGCCAGAGTCTTCAAGAACCTCCCCAATTATGTAGGCTACGGTTAAGGAAAGGAGGGAGCATGGATGACCACCACGTGTCACTGATAACTAACTTGTTTTCAGAAAAATGAATTTAATTTAAATAAATAAGTTAAATTTATTTTATTTAATTAATTAAAAAACCATTAATTAATTAATTAAATCAATATTTAATTAACTATTTCATTTTTTTTATTTAAATTAACTATTTCATTTAAATCATATTTAAATGAATATCTCTCACATAACCTAAAGTTTTAATTCAATTGATTTAATTAAATTAAATCAAATCAAATTAAATTAAATAATCAATTAATTCACTAATTAATTAATTACCATATATTTAATTTGACCTATAATTGAATCACATTTAATTATATTTCTCTCATATAACCTATAGTTTTAATGTGCATCTAATGCGCATTAATTTTAACCTATAGTTTTAATACGAATCTAATTCATATTAAATTTAAAATTTGAACTCCTTCAAATATTTAATTCTCCCATAAATAAATTTTGAATCTATATTCCAAATAAATTTATATTATAAAGTTTAATCAAAATATAAACTTTATATTATAATGTATCACCATACATTATACTATTTCCCTTAGTAAATTTAAACATTTCATATTACTACCTCAATACCCTTTATGAGCTACCAGTGTGACCTAATGAACCTACAGATCAAAAGCTCCAACGATATGAGACTAATTGGCTAAACTCATTAACCAAGTTAATCAATATTTGTTACCTGTGGGCCATTCCACTAAAGACCCTCATGTACTCTTCTCACTGTAGAATATTTTTGTGTCCACGGATATCGACCGTTACAGTAAGTCAATCCTTCACAAGTGTTCGTAACGCTAGCTAGGTCAAATTACCATTTTACCCTTGGGTTACCTCTGGATTCTTAAGTACCACTGATCCCTCTAATGAACAACCTGTTTAGGGTCCAACCACTAAACAGAAATTCCTCTTGGGCCAAGAGAGGACAACACACTTTTGTTCAAGCCCTAGAATCAGCCTTTAAGGGAACACACATCTACTTACCCCAATAGGGGAATGAGTGAATTCCATCTTGTACTATTATGTTCCCAGCCCCCACTCGGTCTTGCCCCTGAAATGGTAGGATTATTGAGTCGGCGAACTGACCACTCTCACCCATAAAAATCTAAGGACAATCCCTCATGAAAAGGGGTTTATAACAAACTCAGGATTCAGATTGAGTTACCTAGGTCATCCTATTGAAATAGAAACCTAAACTAGTCAACAATGTTACATCTAGTGGTTAATATTTCGTGGTCCAGTCTTATGAAAACTCATTACATCGGATACCCCCACTCGCATGTCTCCTACATGGATGCTTTGGATCAATGCATCTGTATCGAATACAAAGTGGGCCGTATCACATAGTGTCACTAGGATAAGGTACCCAACCTCATCCCTATACTATAGACCATTTAGGTTGTTACTTGAACACTGATCCCCGTATGTCTCCACATACTAGTTCGAGTTTCATTTAAACAACGTTGGATCTTAGTTTATTGGATTTTAGGGTTAATTACTGCAAACTCGAATATTCAATAACAAATTACTGAATCACTCAAATAACACTTTATTGAGGTTAATTAATTTGTTTCATTTACTATCTACGAGTTTTAGGGCATAAAACCCAACACGATATCCTTTATGCATAGGACTATATCCAAGAAACACACAAGGGTATGTTCTTTTGGCCAACTTGTTTTTACTATAGTTTCTCAAATATGAAAAACATCGACATCCAAATATTTTTATCCCATCATATTTTGGTTCCTTGTTACAAAAGTTTACTAAAGGGCGTAAACATATTAATAGATTGAGAAGGCATGCGATTAATAAGATACACACCTGTAGAAAAAGCATCTACCCAATACCGATATGGCATATTAGATTGAAATAGTAATGTTAGTCCTGTTTCCACAATGTGACGATGCTTTCTTTCAGCAACTCCATTTTATTGTGGAGTGTGAGGACATGAGAGTTGGTGAGATATCCCATGTTGTTCTAGGTAACACTTGAGAGAAAGTGATTGAAATTCTCCTCCACCGTCACTTTGTAGAATCTTGAGTTTTCTATCAAGTTGTTTTTCTACAAGTTTATAAAACCTTTTCAAAGCATTCAAAGAAGTAAGATTTTCTTTTCAAGGGATAAAACCATGTAAATCTCGAGTAATCATCAATGAAACTTGCATAATACTTAAATGCTTGACAAGAATTAATAGGGGAAGGTCCCCAAAGATCAAATGAACTTTAGCTACAGGAAAAGTACTCAATTCATGTCTAGAATAAAAAGGAAGCTTACAACTCTTCCCCATTTGACAACTAATACACACTTGTTCAGTTTTTGTTTTTTTCCAACTAGAGACATCAATCAAGTGCTTATCACATAAGGTTTTTAAAGCTTTGTCATGAACATGACCTAAACGCTTATGCCAAATGAAGTGAGATGACTTATTTGCTCCAACAGTAGATATAAGGGCTTGTATGGCAAAGGTGTTGGGTTTTATGTCCTAAAACTCGTAGATAGTAAATGTAACCATTGACGAACATAAATAAAGTATTGTTTGATGTTTTTTCAATAAAGAGTTATTGTCTATATTATGTACATCTTGCCTAAATAACCCTAATCCAATAAACTAAAAATCCTAGGCTGTGGGATGAGTCTTGAAGTGTATGTGGAGACATATGGAGAATCACTGTTCAAGAAACAACCTGAAGGGTCTATAGTATAGGGATAAGGTTGGGTACCTTATCCTGGCGACACTATGGATACGACCCACTTTGTATTTGATACAAACGCAATGATCCAATGCATTCATGTAGGGGACATGCAAGTGGGGGTATCCTATGCAATGAGTTTGCATAAGACCGGACCAAAAAATAGTAACCGTTAGCTGTAACACCGTTAATTAGTTAAGTTTCTATTTCACTAGGATGACCTAGGAAACTTAGTTTGAATCCTGAGTGGATTATGGACTCCTGTTCACGAGAGATTGTCCTTTGATTTGTATGGGTGAGAGTGGCCAGTACGCCGACTCAATAAGCCTACCATTTTGGGGACAAGACCGATTGGGGAGCTGAGAACATAATCACACAAGATGTAATTCACATCTTCCCGACTTTTGAGGAAGTAGACGAGTGTTCCCTTAAGTGGTGTCTCCGGGTCTTGAACAAAGGGTCCTACCCTCTCACTGGCCCGAGAGAGGTTTCTGTTTGATGGTTGGACCACAAACAGGTTGTTCATTAGAGAAGCACAGGTACTTAAGGAGGTAGAGGTAACTCAGGGGTAAAACAGTAATTTGACCCAGCTGGAGTTACGAACACTCGTGAAGGACTAACTTGCTGTTATTGGTCTATATCCGTGGACACAGAATTATGTCTGCAGGGAGAAGAGTGTAACTGTGGGTCTTTGGTGGAGTGAACCCATAGTTAACGAAAATTGATTAATTGGTTAATGAGTTTAGCTGATTAAATCTCATATCGTAGGAGCTTCTGATCTGCAGGTCCATTTAGTGCCACTGGTAACTCGTAAAGAGACTTGAGGCAATTAAGTATAAATTGTAAATTGAAAGTGGTCAATTTATTTAGGGGAATCATATAATGTATATTGATACATTATAATATAAAGTTTATGAAACTTTATAATATAATTTTGAATTAATTTCAAAATTAATTCTTGAGAGAAAATATTTGAAAGAGTTCAAATAATTAATATGAATTGGAATCATATTAATATAAATAATTTAATAAAATCTCTAAGATTAAATATATGATATTTAATTGGGTAATTAATTAATTAATTATTAAAATTAGATATGAATAGGATAATAGATTTGATCTTATTCATGACATTTTCCTATAAGGAAAAGGTCTTGGCCTTTTCCTATAAATAGAACCCCTGGGGTGGGGTGAAAGACATCTCATTCATTCTACTACTCGCAGAGAATTTTCCTAAAGGCTCCCTCTAGACTCCCACCAGTCTCTTGCCTCTAGAAGTCTCAGAGTCATACTGGTGTAGCCATAGTGGTGGTGTTCGCAGTAGTTCGTGATTATTTCACAAGCAGTTGGTGAATTTAATCTGAGTCGTCAGCGAGAGTAAGTAACTTGTTACTATATAAATTAGATTTAGATCTAATATTTTTGTATGCTTAGCTTTAATATAAATCTAGAATAGTTCTAAGTTTATTGTCAATGTATTGGTATTTTAGATTAAACAAAATTAATTACGAATCGATCCTAATCACGCTTTTGCTTTACGGAATTACGGAATTTCAATCCCTTCAAAAGGTGTGTTGGTCTCGAAGTGCATAAAGTCCATTCTTCTTGAATTCCTTACCTAAGATTTGCCCCTGTTTGTCCTTCACCACAAAATCATCAGCAGTAAAAATTATAGAACAATCATTGTTTTTAGTTAATTTGCTTACAAACAACAAGTTCTTTTTCATATTTGGTACAATAAAGACATTTTTAAGATTAATTTTCTTGTCATAAGAAGGTAATTTCACTTCTCCTACATGTGTAATGTTTAGACGTGCTTTATATGTTCTAAGGGTATAGGCCTTACCAAGATCATTGATGATGTGAGCGAAAGCACCCGAATCAGCATAGATAGAAGGGTCGATCTCTTCACCAAGTTGCATAGCAGCAAGTGCCTTAGGGATGTCTTCAGCTTGATATGAATGATCAAATCGATTTTTGCATTTTAAAGTAGTATGGTTAGCCTTGCTACAAATTTGGCAACTCACTTTTCCTTGTTTGGAGGGAGAATGATATCCATTGGTCATATTTGTGTTATGGTTTTGATGGGTGTTGCTGTGCTGAGAAGGAAAGTGAGATTTTCCTTGAAAAAATCCTCTCCTTCTAGGAGTAAAGATCCTTCCTTTGCCCCTACCTCTCCCTCCTTGTCCAACAAATGCACGATGTTGGTCTTGTTGGGTTTTATGCCCTAAAACTCGTAGATAGTGAATGTAACTGTTGACTGGATATTAATGAAATAATATTGATATATTTTTCCATTAAATGTTATTAGTTATTTTATATTTTTCTTTGCCTAAAAATAACCCTAATCCAATAAACTAGACATCCTAGGCTGTAATATGAGTCTTGAACTATATGTAGTGACATATGAGATCATTGTTCAAGAAACAGCCTAAAGGGTCTATAGTATAGGGATAAGACTGGGTGCCTTATCCTGGTAACACTATGGATACGACCCACTTTGTATTTGATACAAACGCTGCGATCCAACGCGTTCGTGTAGGAGACATGCAAGTGAGGGTATCCTATGCAATGAGTTTGCATAAGATCGGACCGCGAAATAGTAACCACTGGTTATAACACCGTTAACTAGTTGGTTTTCTATTTCACTAGGACGACCTAGACAACTTAGTCTTAATCCTGAGTTAGTTATGGACTCCTGCTCATTAGAGATTGTCCTTTGATTTGCATGGGTGAGAGTGGCCAATACGCCGACTCAATAAGCCTACCATTTTGGGGACCGAATGGGGAGCTGGGAACATAATCGTACAAGATGGAATTCACTCCTTCCCGACTTTAGGGAAGCAGATGAGTGTTCCCTTAAGTGGTGACTCCGAGTCTTGAACAAAGGGCCCTACCCTCTCAATGACACGAGAGGGTTTTCTGTTTGATGGTTGGACCACAAACAAGTTGTTCATTAGAGGAGAACTGGTACTTACGGAAATAGAAGTAACCCAGAGGTAAAACGGTAATTTGACCCAGCTGGTGTTACAGACACTCGTGAAGGACTAACTAGTCGATATTGGTCTATATCCGTGGACACAGAAAATATGTCTGCAGTGAGAATAGTGCAACTGTGAGTCTATAGTGGAATGTACACACAGTTAACGAATATTGATTAATTTGGTTAATGAGTTTGACCAATTAATCTCATATCGTTGGAGCTTCTGATCTGCAGGTCCATTAGGTCCCACTGGTAGCTCATAAAGTAATTTGAGGCAACTACGTAATAAATGTAAATTGAAACTGTTCAATTTACTAAGGGAAACAAATATAATATATATTGATATATTATTATGAGAGAAATTAATATTTGAAGAAATTCAAATATTAATATAAATTTATGGAAGTTTGAAAGAGTTCAAATAATGAATTAATTAATTTAAGGCCTAAAATCTATTTGGGAAAAATTAATTCAAGTCCGGAAATTAAATATGTGATATTTAATTGGTGGTTAATTAATTAAAGAATTCATTAACCGTGAATTAATCAATTATGGAAATAATTAATCACTTAAGGAAGTGATTAATCATATATGGAAATGATCTAATCACTTATGGAGGTAATTAGTCATTTGTGCAAAAGATTAATCAATTATGGAATTGATTGATCATGAATTGATTAAATAAGGAATAAGATTGAATCAATTTTGGAAAAGATTGATTTAATTGAATATTTTATTCATGGCCTATCTTCTATAAATAGAACACTAGACCTAATTGGTCCATGACATTCTCCTCTTGCTCTTAGACTCACAAGACAAGACCTAGAATTCTCTCTAGCCTCCCTCTTAGAGAAAGACTCCCATAAGTCTTTTGCCTCCTAGACTTAGAGACATACCGGTGTAACCTCTATGGTTATTGTGTCAATCAAGAAGAAATTTCTAGCGATTAAAAGGCAAGGAGGCTGCTGCGTTTTCGTTCGTTGGAGTGTTGTTGGCGAAGAACGGTCAAGTCTACAACGAAGGTTTGTAACGGTTTTTTCCCTTTTCTTTAGAAAAGCATGAAAATAAATTTAGATTTATTTTTCAGCATGTTTAAACCTATTCTCCAGCAACTTTAAAGTGTGTTTAAAGTTTATTTGAGTTTTTTGTAACGGTATTTTAATGTTAATTAATATACGGCGTAAGGTCCAATCGATGCGCTTCCGCTGTGTAGGGGCTTATATCCCCTTCAGGTCTGGTTGTGTGTTTTTATCCTCAGTCTCTAAAGACAACATCTGATCATGATTCTTAAGAGCCAAAACAAACTGATTATAGGTAAGGTAAGAAGGTTTTGACAACATAGCAGTCCTGAAATCTTTATATTTGACATCTAGACCTCTTGCCAAATGGAATACCCAGTGTTATTAAAATCGTACGATACACGATTTGTATCGTACGATACACGATTTGTATCGTACGATACAACTTGAAACGGGAGGAAAACGATTCAAAACGTGGTTTTGAATCGGAAATTCCATGTTTCGTACGATTCACGTTTCTGCATCGTAAGAATCGTGCTTGAATCGAAACGTTTCGATTCAAAAATCAATAAACCTAAAAACAAAATTTCAAAATACCTACGATTTTGGGTTTAGGATTACTTGCTAGCGCTGAATAAGTTCGCCAGCATGCATGGAGAGGTGGAGAAGAAACCCTCGTCGTGAAGAAGTTCGTACTTGAAGAAGATGAAAAAAGGTTGTGGGTTGTTGAGTTGTTGGGTTTTGTTTGAATGAAGAAGATGAATGAGAGGGAGAGTGAAAGGCTGGAGAGTTGGTCTGTGAATATTGAAGAAGACGAAGAGTTGAAGAGACAAGAGAGAGACTGAGAGAGTTAAAAGAAATTAGGAAAAAAGTGGAAGGAAATTTATTGGAAAGAAAGAGAAATTAAATAAAAAAAATACACTGCCCTCCCATTTTCTTTCTTTTTTTCCGATGCATATTATTAATTCCCCTTCCAAGAAATTAAATAGACTCAGCAAATGTCATGCAAACTGCCATGTGTACTCAATACCAATATTCACTCTCCTATTTGTGCCCTTTCATTTTCTTTCTTTTTTTTCAAATAGCTATTCTCCTTCTCCCTACCTAAGGGAACCCCTATTTTTAATTTATATTTAAATATTATTTTTCAAATTGAAACTTACGATACACGATACACTAAAATTTGATTTCGATACGTATTCCGTTTCACGAGTTAACAACCTTGGGAATACCTTAGTAAGATCATCCGCAAGCTTTTTCATGGCAGCAAGTTTATCACGTAGAGATTTGAATTTCTTTAGGTAATCATCTAAACACATGTTACCTTTACGTAGTTGAAGTAGCGATTCTGCGATATGAATTTCATTTTCTTTGGACAGGGTGAGAAGTTGTTCTTCTAAGGATGTCCACACATGATATGCATTGTCAGTTTCTTCAATCATGGACAAAACATCTTCAATGATAATTCCTAATAGTCATGAAATAAGTAAACCGTCATTGTTTGTCAAGATGGTGTGTTGTGGATTCAAGGAAGCTTCTCCATCCTTGTTGATAATCTCTTTTGCAGTTGTTTTTTCATTTGTCTAGTGATGCTCCACTCCCAAGGTTCGAACCAACGGAATAACCTGAGAAATTTCCATAAAATGCAGTTGGAATTGTTGAGCTTAATAGATATCAAGCTTGTGCATTGGTGGAAATTTTGTGTGGTGAGGGCTACTTTTTATTTGGCCATGAAGCTTGCTGAGAGGTGATTGAGATGCTAGTAAAACCTTAGAAGCTGAGGTTCAATTTCTTGAATTTTTGTACAGACCTTGCTCTGATACCATAAACACTTTGTAAGTAATTTGGAAATAAACCTCAATGTAATGATTTTATTTCAGTAATCCCAAGATATTACAAAGTGTCTAAATATATGGTATGCACAGAGTGCATTACAAATGGAAAGTTTAGAAAAAAAAGGAAAATAACTAATAAGGCAAGAGTATATTTGTGATTGCCCGAGAATGTTATGTGATTTTCCCAACGGTTATAAGTTAATTAATTTTAAGGTAAAATATGCTTATAATCTTACACTAATTTTGAGGCTAAAATTTAAGGAGAATCACCCATAATACTATGGCATTGACAGCTCCAGCCACTTAAGGTAAGGGAAAATAATGTGGGTTGCTAGGTTGGTTGACAATAGTGTAAACGTTGTAGTGTTGGTAGCAATGTTGTGAAGGAAATTATTGTTTTCTTCCTTTTCAAAATGGATATGACATTCTATATAAACCATAGAATTTCTCTTAGTTGAACGCACTCACCTCATTCAATTCTCCCTAAAATCAAGAAGAAGGTTCCCGCTGCCTTGACCCTCAAATTCCCCAAAGAATACCAGTGTTTCCCTGTGGTAGTGTTCCAGGTTCGTGATTTTTTCTCAAGCATTTGGTGAAATTAATCTGAGTCGTCAACGAGAGTAAGTAACTTGTTACTCTATGTAGAATTAGATTCTATAGTTTTTTCAGCATGCTTAATCTAGATATACAATAGATTATGCATGTATGTATGTTGCTAGTATATTGGTATTTCATGATTCTAAATTAACTGCAAATTATTCCTGAACCGCTTCCGCTGTGCCGAGACCTCCATCCCTACAGCTTACTCCTAAATCAAAACTTCGATGCGCACTATTGCTTTACATGAATGGTTACAGACAACGCTTGTTTGGACGCATTACCTTCGTTTTGGCTTACCAACATCGTTTATGAAAGTATCCAACTATGAGCAACATGTCAAGTAAAGCCACTTGCACACTCTCACTTCTACACAACGTATTCATGCGAAGACAAATAATTAATGGGTGTCATGAATGTTCTTGATTACTTATGCTACTCAAAGTACTTCTTCTTCTCTTCCTTACTGAACATCTAAGAAGTATATATAAACATTTAGAAAATTCACTATGCACCCTGATAACTCTCCAAAAGGGAGTTATTTAAACCTTAATTCTATAGGGATTTGTATGTCTTTTGTGCTTAATAGAGTTGCTTTTAGATATATATTACATGTTTTAACCCATTTGGAAGAATGAGAGCTTTGGAAATTATTTTGTGCAGAATATGTTGCTGGGCGACTTCAGGGAGCAAAATCTGTACTAGAGCAAAGCGAGGAGCAAAACTGCCACGTCACAGCTCGTTGGCCAATTTAACCAACCGAATTCTGTTAAGTTATTCTCGGGATAAAGGAGCAAGGAGAGCCATCCACGTGTCTAGGTTGACCTAATTCAAGTCTCCTATCATTCTATAAAAGAAGATAGCCGCCCAATTCAAAGTCATCCCACTTTTGGGGAAGAGATCATTCTCATTTCCATTTTGGGAGCCGAATAGAGGAGAGATTGGAGACCATCAAGAAAACCATCAATTACAAGTTGTTCAAGTGAATTAATCTTTTCTTGTATTACCTTGTGGTTATGGACATGCTTACTCAGATTGTTGTTGGGTTTTATGCCCTAAAACTCGTAGATAG
The DNA here is from genome assembly GCA_036850905.1 of Luffa acutangula. Taxonomy (NCBI): domain Eukaryota; kingdom Viridiplantae; phylum Streptophyta; class Magnoliopsida; order Cucurbitales; family Cucurbitaceae; genus Luffa; species Luffa acutangula. The sequence continues at coordinate 11,813,520 of CM072099.1, forward strand.
TGAATGTAACCGTTGACCGGATATTAATGAAATAATATTGATATATTTTTCCATTAATTGTTATTAGTTATTTTATGTTTGTCTTTGCCTAATAATAACCCTAATCCAATAAACTAGACATCCAAGGCTGTAATATGAGTCTTGAACTATATGTAGCGACATATGAGATCATTGTTCAAGAAACAGCCTAAAGGGTCTATAGTATAGGGATAAGACTGGGTGCCTTATCCTGATGACACTATGGATACGGCCCACTTTGTATTTGATACAAACGCTGCGATCCAACGCGTTCGTGTAGGAGACATGCGAGTGGGGGTATCCTATGCAATGAGTTTGCATAAGACCGGACCGCGAAATAGTAACCACTAGTTATAACACCGTTAACTAGTTGTTTTTCTATTTCACTAGGACGACCGAGACAACTTAGTCTTAATCCTGAGTTGATTATGGACTCCTGCTCATGAGAGACTGTCCTTTGATTTGTATGGGTGAGAGTGGCCAATACGCCGACTCAATAAGCCTACCACTTTGGGGACAAGATCGAATGGGGAGCTGGGAACATAATCGTGCAAGATGGAATTCACTCCTTCCCGACTTTGGGGAAGCAGATGAGTGTTCCCTTAAGTGGTTACTCCGAGTCTTGAACAAAGGGCCCTACCCTCTCAATGGCACGAGAGGGTTTTCTGTTTAATGGTTGGACCATAAACAGATTGTTCATTAGAGGAGAATTGGTACTTAAGGAAATAGAGGTGACCCAGGGGTAAAACGGTAATTTGACCCAGCTGGTGTTACGGACACTCGTGAAGGACTAACTAGTCGATATTGGTCTAAGTTCCGTGGACACAGAAAATATGTCTGCAGTGAGAAGAGTGCAACTGTGAGTCTATAGTGGAATGTACACACAGTTAACGAATATTGATTATTGTGGTTAAAGAGTTTAACCAATTAATCTCACATCGTTGGAGCTTCTGATCTGCAGGTCCATTAGGTCCCACTGGTAGCTCGTAAAGTAATTTGAGGCAACTAAGTAATTAAATGTAAATTGAAAATGTTCAATTTACTAAGGGAAATAAATATAATATATATTGATATATTATTATGAGAGAAATTAATATTTGAAAAGTTCAAATATAAATTTATGGAAGATTGAAAAGAATTAATTAATTTAAGTCCTAAAAGTGTTTGGGCAAAATTAATTAATTCAAGGCCGAAAATTAAATATGTGATATTTAATTGGTGGTTAATTAATTAAAGAATTCATTAACCACGAATTAATCAATTATGTAAATAATTAATCACTTAAGGAAGTGATTAATCATTTATGGGAATGATCTAATTACTTATGGAAGAAATTAGTCATTTATGGAAAAGATTAATCAATTGGGGAATTGATTGATCATGATTGATTAATTAAGAAATAAGATTGAATCAATTTTGGAAAAGATTGATTTAATTGAATATTTTATTCATGGCCTCTCTTCTATAAATAGAACACTAGACCTAATTGGTCATGACACTTGACACTCTTGAAAGACAAGACCTAGAATTCTCTCTAGCCTCCCTCTTAGATAAAGACTCCCACAAGTCTTTGGCCTCCTAGACTTAGAGACATACCGGTGTAACCTCTGTGGTTATTGTGTCATTCAAAGAAGAAAATCCAGCGATCAAGAGGCGAGAAGGCTGCTGCGTTTTCGTTCGTTGGAGCGTTGTCGGCGAAGAACGGTCAAGTCTACAACGGAGGTTTGTAACGGATCTTCCTCTTTTCGTTAGAAAAGTTTTTTAAAATAAATTTAGATTTATTTTAGCATGTTTTAAACCGTTTTACAGCAACTTTAAAGTTAGTTTAAAGCTTTGTTTGAGTTATCGTAACGGTATTTTAATGTTAATTAATATACGGCGTAAGGTCCAATCGATGCGCTTCCGCTGCGTGGGGACTTTTATTCCCTTCAATTGTAACGTGTGTTTCCATGCATTTTATGAACTAAGTAGCTTTAGGCGTTGGTTAGGAAACAATGTGATTGCCGTACTTAATTTCTAGTAATAAATATTGATTAATGCATCTTGATTAATTGTTGTGCTCATTTCTATTTTGTGCCCGCCAGGCCAGCCGGTATGAATATTTCTCTCTAGTTTCAGGGATGATTTAGGGAGTGTGTGGCAATTAATCACACTAGATCATTGTGTATTGGTGAACGCCAGTGACTGAGCTAGGGATAGCCAGTTGCCTAGTGCTTGATCGGTAGTACTTCATTGGAGTTAAAACACATTCCAAAAAATTTGGAGTTCTGGGAGGAATCTGCTAATAAGACTGCGAGAGTTTTGCATGATCAATAATATTGCTAGAACATCTTTTAAAACAATTGTTAAATCCTGACCAGCGCCTGTTTCTAATCTGTCTGCCTATTTGTTTACTTTTTGTTCTGTCATTTCTTTTGCTTCAGCATTTCTATAAAAACCAATCATTTTTACCACCTTTGAAACCATTAAAAAACTAAACAAAATAGATAAAGTGAAAGCAAATTCAGACCTTGGATTCGATAAATACTTATTACTTGCTGCGGACTGTGTATACTTGCACAGAGTTCTAGAGTCTTTTTATATCTTATTTTTACTCACTCTGGAAACTCAACACACCCCTTCCCCCAACTTGAAATGGACAATGTCTTCACTGATCCTCTAAACTTACTCTAAGGGACAACAAACACGACACAAATCTCCACAATGGTATGATATTGTCCACTTCGGGCATAAGCCCTCATGGCTTTGCTTTTGGTTCACACCAAAAGACCTCATACCAATAGAGATACCTGTCCTCCCTTATATACCCATGATCTTCCCCTTATCTTAGCCAATGTGGTACTTTGGTTGCACCAATCCTCCCCTCGAACAAAGTACCACTGAGCCTCCCCTCAAATAGTCATTTATCCGTCCAACTCTCGAGGCTTCACCGCTTTACCAAGAGTTCTTGCTCTTCTCCAGGACGACTCCTCTTCTTCGGAGTATACCCGCATGCCCAAAGCTCAACCACGGATCTCCCCATGACTACTTCAAGGCTCACAACTTCTTTGTTCGGCACCCGAGGATTCTACCCGACATGGCTACCTCTGGGACATGGCTTCAATACCACTTCTAAAGGACAACATACACGACACAGATTTCCACACAATGGTATGATATTGTCCACTTTGGGCATAAGCCCTCATGGCTTTGCTTTTGGTTCACCCCAAAAGGCTTCAAACCATTGGAGATACTTGTCCTCCCTTATATACCCATGATCTTCCCCTTATCTAGCCAATGTGGGACTTTGGTCGCACTCCCAACACTTATTTTGCACTACACGGTAGGAGATTGATGTCTAACACTGAAAGTTATCTAGGATACCATAATGCTTTATTTTTTTTTTAAACAACCATCATTGATCAAATTTGAAACAATCATTTTTATTGGTGTGGTTAATATGTATAATTTGACTAACCATTAATTTGAAATTGTCAGAGATTTCATTAGGCTTGTTTATTACTTCTGATTTCGTTAGCTCTACCTCTCTCTTCCCCTCTGGGCCCTAGATTTCTAGGATTCATTTTAGTTGATTTAAATTTGCAAAATTTATATTGAGGTATTTTCGTCTTAGACAATTGTGAAGATTATATATATATATATATATAACACGTTTAGCCATAATTGCAAAATCTAGACCATTTAAAGTTAGTCATTTCTCTTGTTGACTCCAAGTCTATCAATTTTTACTACAAGTTCGTAATTCAACGAGAAATTTCCTAACGAATCGAACCAAGATAACCCTGCAAGTACACCACTTGCACTACAAAAAAGTTGGTCTATTTCGACTATGTTTTTTCGAAGGTTATAAAAAACCTTTGAAAAAGATATGCATTTATCAAAGGTATTTAAATAACCTTTGAAAAATATCAACTTTTATCGAAGGTTATTAAAAACCTTCGAAGAAGATATAATATCTATCAAAGGACATTACAAACCTTTGAAAATTATATCATCTTTTATCGAAGGATTTTTAAAAACCTTTGATAAATATCTACCATTTATCAGAGGTTATTAAAAACCTTTTAAAAAGATATAATATTTTTCAAAGAACATTAAAAACCTTTGAAAATTATATTATCCTTTATCGAAGGTATTTAAAAAACCTTTGATAAATATCTACCTTTTAGAGGTTATTAAAAACCTTTGAAAAAGATATAATATTTTTCAAAGAACATTAAAAACCTTGGAAATTATATTGTCCTTTATCGGAGGTATTTAAAAAACCTTTGATAAATATCTACCTTTTATCAAAGGTTTTTAAAAATCTTTGAAAAAGATATAATACTTGTCAAACATTAAAAACCTTTGAAAATTATATTATCCTTTATCAGAGGCATTTAAAAAACCTTTGATAAATATCTACCTTTTATCGAAGGTTCTTAAAAACTTTTGAAAAAGATATAAATTATATTATCCTTATTCAAAGGTATTTAAAAAACCTTTGAAAAAAAATATAATATTTATCAAAAAATATTAATAACCTTTGAAAATTAATCATTTGTCATTTCTCTAGTTGCATTTCCACTTTTCCAAATCTTCAAAAAGATTCAAACACCAACTCAAACAAGTCACATATGCTGATCATGTAAGCCTTTCATCCAAGTGTATGTATAATAAAACCCTAGCTAGCGCATGAAGAACAGAGAGCCATGTTCTACACAGCCTGTTTTCAAATGTGCAGAGCATGTGGGCGAACGTGCAATTTTTTTTTTTTGTAAAAAAGGCTTTTCATAAGGAAAGATCCACACCAATATTATGCTCTTTTTCTCCCCAATCTCCAACCAACCAAAAAAAAAGAAAAAGAATAAATAGCAACAACTGAGAATTGCAGAGTTCTAAAGGCCCTTTATGGACCACTGGATTTCTGCAAAACCAAGGACTCAAAACCATGCATACCCTAGGTTGTAGGGTTACATGCACCTATACATATATATAAATATATATAAATTAGGTTTCGTACGACTAGTTGTGGTATTATTATATGTGTTCTTTGGATAGTGGGATTGAGAAGAATCAAACCCTATTCAATATTGTTTAATTTTAACCTATTTTCTTATGTGTTTCCTTAAATATAAACAAGGTTTATAATAAGGTTTTATCCTTAGGTGCATTTACTAAAGTTGATTTAGGGTTATAAAAAATGTAGTTGATTGGCCATCTAAGCCTAAATTAGAAGACAAGTTATAACTATTACCTTGCTTAAGGTTGAAGGTTCGATTTTTCACCTGACATTTGTTTAAATTGAGAAGAGGTGTGAAGTTCAAATATTTGACCTACCAAAATGGTTAGTAGTAGTCATATTGAACATGTCTTGTGGGCACAATACAAACACATATATACTAGTGCAAAAATTGTTAGCTATTGCAAATGATTGTTAAATATTTTATCACCAACTTTCAAATAGTAGAAGGAGATCGAACTCTCACTAACTATGTACTGATTGAAGAATGAGCACTGACAACAGCTCCTAAGTAGTAGTTTGGTTAAGGTATAATTAGTATTGTCACAGCAAAAGTAAATCCTTCATAATGACACTCAGGCGACCCACCCTGCCAAACATCGCTTGGTTTTGACACTCAAGTGACCCGTCCTGCCATACATGGATGTAAAGGTTAGATTTCACCACCTCTATCGACCCAACTAGTCTTATTTTCTTTTTAAAATCCAACCTGGAAATTGTATCTCCCCCAGAAAACCCTCGATCTCCAAGCCCCTTGTATACGTTGGGCAAGTTTTGGATGCCCTTACTCCCAACAAGTTGCTAGTCGGGATCGTGGAACTATCGCTCGAGAAGTCAGTAAGCTGGTCCTTGTTTGGTCATAAGGATAATGGTTTTTATTAGGTTAGGGGCAGCCGGCGCGAGGGTTATCCACGATAGGTAATTGGTCACTATTTATAGGCTTGAGCGAATTCACACGTAACCAACCTATGATGGAAATGAAATTTAGGTTAAATCGAGTGGAGGTTCAAACCGGAATATTCATCATTCCCCTCTTTCCTTTTAGCCTCTCTCTTAATATCAAAAGTATATATATATATATATATATATATATATATACATACTTGTAGTTGTTAATAAAGGGGGAAGCAAATGATGATGATGTTAGATGTTGGGTCAGCTGGTGGAGGGAAAAGGGGGGAAGGTTTGAGCTTTTTCTTTGAATTAAAATACTTTGAGAACATGCATAATAAAAAGCTCTGAAAATAATAGAAATACAACAGATCAGAGAGAGGAATTTGGGAAACAACACCCTTTCTTGTCATATATTTCATTATAATACCTCTCTAATTTGTTATAATAATTTGTAATTTAACTTTTTGAATAATTAAGTATATTTTGTTTTTGTCTCCTTTAAGTGCATCAAGATGGGCCTTGAGAGTTGCACCCCTCATTCAATTAATTCTATAGACTTCCCATTTTCCCAATATTTTACTCTCTCTTTGATTTCGTGCTTGTTCTAAACAAATGGTTTTTGAGGAATATTTAATGTGATCAACTTTTTTTCACGTGTAGTAGTTTGATGGATCTCAAATCTCCCTTTTTAATTTTGTACATCTATATTAATTAGCTTTTAGTTTAGCATGTTTTGCTCAATCTAAAATTCTCGGAAAAAAAAAATCATTTTTAACCCTAAACTTAGTAGGTTATATCAATTTTAATCATAAACTTTCAATTTCGTCAAATTGAATCTTAAACTAAGTAGATTATATCAATTTTAACCTCGAACTAGCATAAATGTTGCAATGTCATAGACCTTCAATTAATTTTTCATTTGAATCAACATTAAACACATGTGATCAACAATTTCCTCTATTTTTTTTAAATCACATTGCATTTAAGTTGTGTTGGTTTCTTGTAAGAAATTTGTTGGAGAAATTCTTTATTTTAAGAAATCAAACACTCCAAACTGATTCTTCTTATTGTTTTCTTTTTCTTTTTTTGATCAACAACATACATCAAACTTTCATTCAAACCAAGAAACTGGTCAGGAGCAGTAATACAGAAGAACAGACTCAAAGAAACCACATCCTCTCCACACTGCAGGATAATCTCGAATCCAAAGCCCGTGAGACATCCTCACTCAAAACCAAACTCACCAGTCGGTGCACAACACTATTCCCCTCCCGAAAAGCTAAATCCTCGATCCTCTTAACTCCACGCTAGCTACTAGTTTGCTCCGGACTAGCTCGTTCTGAACTCGACTTGGTCCCCGAGCTCACATTTTAGGCATGCAACAAAATTATCGTCAAATACAACATTTTGCACATAGCATACAACGAAGATAAGCAATTTAGGAAGGGATAAACATAAACCCATTTGTTCTACCAAACCCCCACCCAAATCATGTTACTCCTCGAGCAAGCCTAAATTATAAAATATGAAATATGAATGGCAAAGATTCAAATGTTGAAATTCATCTTGTACAAGTCCCTACGCTACATATGCTAAGCCTTTGCCTAAGAGAAGCTTCTGCAAGCTAACCAATTATGAGACAAATCAAGACTTCCCCAAGAAAATTCTCGCTCGTGTGTGTGACTAGCCTCTCCTAGAGCAGCCCCTAATGGCCCGGGAATGATTTATAAGACCCTCCACCTATCTTCCCCCTACACTGGAGCTAAGACATCGCCAGAAAGACTAAACATGCCAAATTAGAATGCTCACTCAATACCTAGAAGCCTGAATAAGGAAGCTTTATCTTTTCCTTTTTTTTTTTTTCCTTTTTTTCCTTTTTTTTCCATTCTTTTTGGCGGAGCACTAGCTTTCACACTACAATGCAGGGACCCATAACCCGAGTTTAACCCTTGGTTGACCTAACTGATCATACTGCAGACAGCTCTTTTTACCCCTTATCGCTCATGACTATTTTCACAACATGATTTCCTTATGAAAACAAACATAAACATGAGAGAGAATAGTTTTAATTTCCAAGCTCAAACTCCCTCACTCATTTTACCACTCATTTTCTTTTAACAGGCATATATTCTTTCTTTCCATAGGCAAGGCTCACATACTAATTTTCAAGAAAAGACTTCAAACTTAACCTTACACTTATCTGGGTGACAACAGGTTTAAAGAACTCATAAAGCAGACCTAAACATTCAAGACTAGCTAAAGGACAGACCAAGTGCTCAATCATGCAAGAAACTCAATGGAAGTTTAAAAAGCTAAAAAATAAACTAACAAGCATTACTACACCCACACAAAGGATAGAGCATAAAAGCACACATAGACATTAACATGATTGAAAATCTCAACACCTAACCTCAGCTATTAAAGCTCAAAATTTAGATTTTACTCAAGAATATAGGTCCACTGCTCAGATGCATGACCTCAAACTAATCATAACAGAGCAAACAATAATCATAACATGCAAAAGGTAGACTGATGCTCAGGTGCATCCAGCCTCAACCTACAATCCACTAGCCTGCAAATGCTTCCACCCCCAACCTAATCATACAATGACCTCAAAGTAATATAAAACTTGCAAACATAAGGGACAAAGAAAGGGAACAGAAACCTCCCCTGATTCCAGGCACAAAGATTGGAGTGATGACTGGAACCGGTTAGACTAATCACCTTTCCTGATGTAGGGGATTCTTGAGGATAAGTCTTGGAGTCTTTGAAACTTCAACCACCGCATGTCTAACATTAACACACAAGAAAGAAGAGAAACAATTACAGAGTTAAAACATCTTCCTCAACCAGACGACAGGCACATGTAGGTACCGATTCCATCTAATACTCACAATCTCTCTCTCTCAAAGCAAACGCGCTAACTCATGGGCGACACGATTTCCATCCCTTCTTGTAAAACTGAATTTGAACTGAATATGCGTAGACACCTCCCTTCGAGCCTCAGAAACCAACACACCGAGCTCAGATAAATCCACCATCGCAGTATCTTGCAGCATCATATATACCCGCATAGAATCAGTCTCAATGATTACCGAAGCTAAACTCATCTCCACCACAAGTCTCATTTCGTCCACCATCGCTAACCCCTCTGCCAAATCTGAACTCCTCACATGATCATACCTAATAGCAGTCGACAACATGACTTGCCCTGCCTTATCCCGAACAACAACTCCAGCACCCTCCCAAAGTAGGTCCTCACAAAATACAGCATCCACATTCACCTTATATCACCATTCCTCTGACGGGGACTGATGTGGACTTTTCCTACCGCAAGCGCACGGGTCAAGTTATAATATAGTGAATAGTAAATTTGAATGTCGTCCTCTGGATTGGATTTTTAAGCAAATCGAGTACTATGAATAATCTCGCTCAATTTTATTTAGGGATTAAAAAGTGATGAATTAATGAAGTTAAAAACAAATCAAAGCAAGTAAAAAGAATGGAAATTCAATTGGGAAAACTACTTAGGGAATTGATTTCGCCGATTTCGTTTAGGATTGATTTTAAAGAATAAGTTATTATGCACAATGAAATTATGAGCCAAAGACCCTTTAATCACAACTACCTCTCCCGAGTATAATTGATTCTCATGCAAATTAACCAACTTGATATCCCTATCTAAGTTTATTAATAAGCAAGGCAATGAGATCTTTTAACCAATTCTAAAGTTAATCTAAAACCGTCAAGAATTAGAAAGTAAACTTTATTCATGCAATCTTGAGTAAGTCTAGATCAAATCCCCTCTCCCGAGCTAGATTCGAAACTTAAATCATCCAACTAATGGCCAATTAATTGAAAGCATTAAATCAAGATTACAAACACAATAACATTGCACAACTTAAACCATAAATCAATCCATAAACTTAATCAACTACATCAATCCCTAAGCTACAAGTTTAGCTACTTATGAATGAAAATACAATCTCAACTAAACATATGAAAGCCATAAATCTAACTCAAGGAAGAAAAGGGAAAAGAAAACTCAATGTAGGCCGAGTCCCGACGTCCCCGTCACGATCCCCACAAACAATGGGTTGATTTCCAAACTCCTCCTTTGTTTGCAGCTCCAAAAATCCTCTATTCTGTCCTCTTTACGGCTCCAAAAGGTCCCAAATTGATCTCCCAAAAAACCTAGCCGAAACTAAGCTTTTATTCTGATTTTTCGTCTTAGCGTCGAGACGCTGTCAAGACAGCGTCGCGACGCTGCCTCTTATACGCGCGTTCTGAATAAGGAAAAACGGTAGCGTCGGGACGCTTCCTATCGTAGCGTCTCGACGCTGTAAGCTTTACGCGCCTAATCTGATATGGAATGTGCGCGTCGAGACGCTCAAGAGCTAGCGTCTCGACGCTAGCCTTCTGTTGACCGAGATTTGACTTTTCTCCACTTTTACTCTTTTCATTCCTTTGCATCTTTTCACGCCCCGAGCACCCGATTAACTCTAATATGGCATTATAGCTCCAATCAACCATTTCCTACAAAATAAACAATAAAGCACAATAAAATGGCCCAAACATCATAAAAGACTAGCTAAATTAAATAAGTAAAAGTAACTAGCTATGCTCGCTATCAGGGACCATTTTACTGCACTCCAGGGCACTCCTCTAATCCCCTCTGAGTAGATCCGACATGCCCCTCGAAAAACAGCAAGATAATTCACAGCCCAATCCACAAGCCCCACTAAAGGAACCCGCCCTCTAAACTTCTGTTGGTTTCAGCAACACCACACAACCCACAACACCACAACAAGCTTCTCAAACTTAACCCAATTGATCTTATCCTTCACATCCCTAAGAAAATTAAGCATAGAATCCGCCTGAACATTATGCAACAAGATCTCCCACTCAGATCCCATTAACAATTCACAAAACAATTTACACTACCAAAACAAATGCATGCATGACTTCCCATGCCTACCACAATGCACACACACATTCAAAACATCAATGCCTCTGACACTCAAATTATCAACAGTGGATAATTGCTCCAAGCAAAGCCTCCACAAGAAAATCTTAATTTGGTTTGGGACCCCCATTTTCCAACACCCCTTCCACCAACTGGACAGTGACTCACTCGAAGAAGAAGATGAGGTTTGAGCAAGCAAAGCCATTTGGCTAAGCCGATACCCACTCTTAATCGAATAGACCTCACACTTCTCAAAGTGCCATATGACCCTATCCTTAGACAACATATGCCGCAAGGAAATAGTAAGGATAAAATGTACCTCGCGAGGGCTAAAGTGATGCCGAAGAAGCTCTTCATTCCACTGACCAGAAACAATAAGAAGATCAGTGATAAGGGTAAAAAAATATACCTACTTTACCCTTATATTTAGCTCATTTCTTGGTTAAATATTGTATGTTGTGATCAATTTACTGTTCCCGAGCTCAAATTATGCTTCATTTGATAAGTTAGGGTGTTGAGAATCACTTTTGTCAAATTTAACTCATTTGTGCTTAAAAAGACTTGAAAAGTGAATTTGACTTAGTTTGCTGCTGTGCAGAAAAACAGAGGAAAAGCTGGAATTCTCCAGAAATGCGACCGCATTTCTGGAAAAATCAGAGACCATTCCGAGTTGTCCGCGGGCCGTTGTTGACAAGTCTTCTTCACACCTAACAGGATGTTTTGACCCCGAAACTAACTGGGCAACCTTCTAGCACCTATTTCGCAGCTCTTCAACCATTTTCTGCGCTATATAAGCTCGAGATTCGAAGTCAAATTCAAGCAGAACTCACTTGGAAGAAAAAGGGTGGTGGCAGAACCCTGGCTCGACGCCAACGAGTAGGGATGCCCGAGGTCCTTCTTAGATGACAAAATTCTAACCTTAGAGAGTTAGACATCAAACCTTGTGGTTTGTAGAGAGTTTCACACATTTCCACTTGTAAAAGCGAGAGAGTGGAGTGTCTTAGCGAACTCTAGAAGGATTGAGTAAATAAAAAAACTCATAATATTTAGCTATCTCCTTTACTCCCAACTCTTGAATCTTTTCATTATTCTATATTATTTACATTCTTGTTTCAATGAAAATGTGTTCATTTTCTTTTTATCCCATCATGAGTAGCTAAATCCCGTTGAGGGGTTCAATGTGGTGAATTCCCTTATGGTTTAATGGCTTGAAAGTGTATTATTTGCTTAAGTTGTGTTTAATGCATGTCATTCTTTATTGATTATCACTTTAATCTTGCTGAGTTTATTTTGATCACTTAGACTTTGCATGCTATGTGAGTTTGATCTTGAAAGGGACAAACGATATCGGTTCTCATAAAGGTGATAAAGGAGAAAAAGCTCGAGATTGTTCGGCGGTATAGGGCAAGCTACCTAAGGCACCCTATATCGACTATAGGGTTATAGCATTTGTGAATTACTTGGAGTACTTCTAAGGTTTTTTATTACTACGTGCGACAGTGTATACTTGCAAGTGTTAGCTGAATTATTCTTTATTATTTCATTTATCATCTTAATTCACATCCATCTATTCAGCTGACGACGCACCAATCAGCCACTCGAGTATCAGGTTCCAAGGTAACCGGGGACCGTACCTTAAGGTAAGTGTCATATGGAATCAAGTTAGATTAATACACCCTAACTTTCTTCTTATTCCCAGTCCTCCAGCGAATACCCTTTCCCAACAGCTCCCTCCCCCAAATTAGACTCCTCCAAATATACGAGGGACGGGAGCCCACCCCTACATTCAAGAAATCACCACCAGGAAAATATCGCCCCTTCAACACACGAGAAGGAAACGAAGTAGGATACTGGACAATCCTCCAACACTGTTTAGCCAGAAATGCTTGGTTGAAAATTTCCAAATCTCTGAAACCCCTTCCACCCAAACTTTTTGGCTTGCACATCGTCTTCCAACTCACCCAATGGATCCTTCTATCCTCCTTATCCCCATTCCACCAAAATCGCGCCATGGCCCTACTAATGTCATGTATCAGTTTTTTAGGCAAGCAGAAACAATTCATAGTGTAACATGGGATAGCCTGCACAATGGATTTTAGCAAAACCTCTCTGCCCCCTACAGAGAAAACCTTGCCCTTCCAACCTTGAATCTGGCGCCATACCCGCTCTTTAATAAAATTTAGAATGCTCATTCTGTTACGAGGCATGAAAGACAGAAAGCCTAAATACTAGCGAGTAGGTTGTTATTTGAACCTGGAAAATCTGACTCACCTGAGCTTGAACACCCATTATTGTGCTCGAACTAAAGGAGATGATAGACTTATCAAAGTTTATAGTTTGCCCGAATGCTCGCTCATAGTACTGGAGGATGCCATGCACAACCCGAGCTTCACCCTCTTTAGCCCGAAAAAAAAGAGCCTGTCATCAGCAAAAAAAAACAAGTGGGAGATAAGAGGACATTGATAACCCTCCAAAAAGGAGTTATTTAGGCCTTAGTTTTATGGTGATTTGTGTGTCATTTTGTGCTAAATATGGTTGCTTTTAGATGGATATTATATGTTTTAACCCATTTGGAAGAATGGATGCTTCGGAAGTCATTTTGTGCAGAATTTATTGCTGAGCGACTTGAGGGAGCAAAATCTGTGATCTAGCAAAACATGGAGCAAAACTACCACGTCACAGCTTGTTAGCCATTTTAATGAACTGAAGTTAGTTAAGCTATTTTCAGATTTAAGAAGCAAGGAGAGCCATCCACGTGTACAGATTGACCTAATTTAAGCTTGTATTCATTCTATAAAAGGGAAGAGTCGTCCAAGTAAAAAAAATCCACTTTTGGGGAAGAGATCAATTCTCATTTCCATCATTGGAAGCCGAATAGAGGAGAAAGATTTGAGACTTCCAGAAGACCATCAATTACGGATTTGATCAAGGGAATTAGTATTTTCTTGTAATTTCTTGTAATTATGGATGCACATACTCAGATTGTAGTGTGTGTTATCATGAACTTTATGAACTAAATTTCCTTAGGTATTGGTTAGGAGTCATGTAATTGCCATGCATTATTCTCTATGCAATATATGTTGATTTGAGCATCTTGATTATTTGTTGAGCATATTTATATTTTGTGCCCACCTGGCCAGCAGGTATGAATATCACTTCTTAGTTTCAGGGATGATTTGAGAAGTGTGTGACATTTAATCACACTAGATCATTGTGTATTGGTGAACGCCAGTGACTGAGCTAGGGATAACCAGTTGCCTAGTGCTTGATCGGTAGAGCGTCATTGGAGTTGAAACACATTCTAAAAAATCCAGAGTTCCGGGAGGATCTTGCTAATAAGACTGCAAGAGTTTCGCCTAATCAATAATATTGCTAGAGCATCTTTTAAAACAATTACTAAATCCTGATCAACGCCTGTTTATAATCTGTCTGTTTTATTTGCTTACTTTTTGTTCTGTCATTTCTTTTGCTTCAATATTATATCAAAATCAATCTTTTTAACCACTTTCAAAACCATTAAAGAGTTATACAAAATAGATAAAGTGAGAGCTATTTAGTCCCGTGGATTCGATAAATACTTATTACTTGTTGCGGATTGTGTATGCTTGCACAGTGTTCTAGAGTCTATTTTTACTACATTTTTACCCACTCTGGAAACCCAACAGACATCCACGTACTATCTTCAACCCCGTAATAATCTTCGCCCCTTCCGCCTCATGCAACATACGAGAGAGCCCTTCAGCACACAATAAGAACAGGTACGAGGAAAATGGATCTCCTTATCGAAGACCCTGCTAGGAATGACATCCTCACACCATTCACATTAAACGAATACCGGACCGATGATATACACCGCAACACTAACTCCACCCATTCTACTGCAAACCCCATTTCAACATCATTCTCTCTAGGAAGACCCACTTTACTCTGTCATAAGCCTTGCCTGTTCTCCCAACCTGCTTCGCTTTCAGAGTATGAATGCATTCATACCCTAGGATGGTGTTATCGACAACGCAGTGCCCTGGAATAAAAGCACTCTGATTATGGGAAATCAACACATTGAGTATACCCTTCATGCGATTCACCAAAACCTTAGACATAATTTTGTACCAAACATTGCACAAAGAGATTGGCTTGTAATCTGTGATACACTTGGGGCTCTTCTTCTTAGGGATCAACACAATCATCGTTTCATTCAAAGGTGCTGAAGAGACTCTGTTATTTAGAATGTTCAAACAACAATTAACCACATCAGGCCCAACTACCGACCAAGAATGCTGGTAGAAGACTCCAGACAGACCATCTGGCCTAGGAGCTTTATTGGGATGGATATGATTCAACGCTCGAAGAACCTCTTCACGATGAAAAGGCTGCACAAGAATATTATTCATCTCATCTGAAACAAAAGGGGGGACTCGAGAAATCACCTGATCAATCTCACCCTCAAATGGGGACGATGTCGAAAAAAATATTCTCAAAATACCCCTCAATCAGGCCCAATACCCTATCTGGTTCCTGCTGCCACACTCCATTACTATCCTTCAGTCCCTAGATCATATTAACTCTATTTCTGTATGAGGCCTGAGAATGAAACCAATAGGTATTTCTATCACCCCATTTTAACCAACTATCACGGGATTTCTACCTCCAATACACCTCTTCCTCCACAAGAAGAGATTCTAAATGCCTTTCTGCCCTTCGTAAGTCTGCTCGGGATTCAGAAGATCCCAACCGCCCATCTCCTGCTAGACATTCGTTGTAGCAGCCTGGATACGCTGACCAAAACTTCCATCCTTCGGCCTCCCTCATCTACTCAGGTGTGACATACACCTGGAAGCTACTAATGCCAACTCCACGGGCGAACAAAATGGGAGCCTCAGTCCTCCATCTCGCTGAAACTGCCTCCCTAAAATCAATAGCCTGGAGCCAGGTTTCCTCAAGCCTCCTAATTCTTCGCCCTATGCTACAAACCACCTAGGCATTAACTGACATCGAGAGCAACAGGGGCCTATGATCCGACCGGCTAAAGTCCATATGGGTCAACTCATGCATTGGGAACAATTCCTGCAATGCCAGATTAGTCAAACATCTATCAATCCTCTCCCATACTGTTTTCTCCCCCGACCTCCCATTACACCAAGTGAAAGTAGCCCCCTTGAAACCCAAATCAAGCAACTCACACTCATCAATTGCACCGTGAAAACTCGACAGTTCAGCCTCTGCCTTAGGCCTACCACCCTCATTCTCCTGGTGAGACAAAATAGCGATGAAATCTCCACCCACCAACCACGACGTCCCTGGATTCCCACGCAAGTGTTTCAGCAGCGACCATGTCATCACCTTCAACCCCGCTTGGGGAAAGCCATAAATCCTAGAGAACCGCCACAGACTCACCCCTCTGTCCACCCACCCATCTATGTGATTGGGAGAATATGATAGCTGTTGGGTTCCTAGAGTGAGTAAAAATATGGTATAAAAGACTCTAGAATTCCTGTGCAAGTATACACAGTCTGCAACAAGTAATATTATCAATCCAGGGTATGAATTAGCTTCCACTTATCTATTTTGTGTAACTTTCTAATGGTTTCAAAGATGGTAAAAAGTGATTTGGTTTTATAAGAATTATGCTGAAGCAAAATAAATGACAGAACAACAAGTAAACAAATAGGCAGACAGATTAAAGACAGGCGCTGGTTAGGCTCAATAATTGTTTTAAAAGATGCTCTAGCAATATTATTGATCATGCAAACTCTCGCAATATTATTAGTGGATTCCTCCCGGAACTCCAGATATTTTGGAATGTGTTTCAACCCCAATGAAGTGCGACCGATCAAGCGCTAGGCAACTCGCTATCCCTAGCTCGGTCACTGACGTTCACCAATACACAATGATCGTAGTGTGGTTAATTGCCACACGCTCTCTAAATCATCCCTGAAACTAGAGAGAGGTATTCACACCGGCTGGCCAGGCGGGCATAAAATAGAAATAAGCACAACAATTAACCAAGATGCAATAATCAATATATTACTAAAGATGAAGAACAACAATTACATGCTCCCTAACCAACGCCTAAAGCTACTTATTTCATAATAAGCATGGAAACATGAATTACAATTTGAGTAGGCATGTCCATAATCACAAGATAATAAAGAAAATAATAATCTCCTTAATCAGCTTGCAGATGATGGTGTTCTTGGTAATCTCCAATCTCTCTATACTACTCAGCTTCAAAGGAAAGTTGGAATGCCTTTGACTTCGACGGCTACTTCCTTTTATAGAAGGATAGAAGGCTTGAATTAGGTAAACTTGGACACGTGTAGGGCTCTCCTTGCTCCTTTATCCCGAAAATAACTCAACAGAAGTCGGTTCATAAAGTTGGCTAACGAGCTGTGATGTGGCAGTTCTGCTCCCAGTTTTGCTGCAGCACAGAATTTGCTCTCTCCAGTCGCCCAGCAACATAATCTACACAAAATAATTTTCAAAGCTTCAATTCTTCCAAATGGGTTAAAACATGTAATATCTATCTAAAACCAACCCTATTAAGCACAAAGGTCACACAAATCAATATAGAAATGAGGCCTAAATAACTACCTTTTGGGCAATTATCAATAGCAGACTGAAACGAACCTCCGGATTCCACAACAACGTTATGCCCCCACTACCACCAACACTGTTCACACAAAAACAATTAACAAACCCCAATCTACCAAAATCTCTCTGGCTCACTTCTTCCACCGTTTACTACTATTGCCCTTCCCACCCTTCTCGACCTCTCTACCCTACAACACCTCCACCTTATCCACCGTCATAGCCTCCCCCTCCACATAGGTGGACCATGGTTCAGAAACATCATGCCCCACATTCTATTTTCCTTTTTCACTACCCTCCACCCGAGCTTTCTTCCCTCCCTCCACAGTGCAACTCTCAGGTTGAGTATCAATAGAAGGTACTGACAGTCCCTCCCCAACAGTGCTTTCAGATACACTTGCCTCATTCTCATGCACATCACCCTGAACAGGACGTACTAGCTCCTCTGAAACAGGCTTGGGGCCACTACAGGCTGCCTCCCACTATCCTTTACACCTACCTCTGGTTCCCGTCGGATACCTTCCCCAAGAAAAACACCTACTCTCAGCCACTCACCGTATTGATCCTCCCCCACTTCCGAAGAACTCGCCCCAACACCCTCACATTTCCTTCTCGAATGACCTAAACATCCACATCCATAACAGAAATCCGGGAGTCGCTCATACAAAACTGGACACCAAGAATCCTTCCCATCATCATCATGCATATGGAACCCCCTTCGAAGTGGTCAGTCCAACCGAAGACAAACCTAATCCGCAAGATAGAGCCTATCCAATCATTCTCATTTGAACTGCCCACTTCCTCAACCACCCCAATCTTGCCTCCCAGGTGCTGCGCCATGTCCTTCGTCGGCCACTTCATAGGGACATTATGGATCTGCACCCAAAAAAGACAATCATTAAACTCTGTTTCCAACTCCGACGTAACATCTCTCGGTTCCTTAATCACAACAAGAGACCGATCAAAAGCCCAAGGAACAGTACCCATAACTCTCGATTTTTCACCCCTGGTACGAAACTGAATCACAAGACATTCTCTCCAGCCGACTCCACGCGTATCGCATTGTGAACTCTCCACGCCGACCACATCACATTGCAAAAAGCCTCCGGATTGACCCGCTTGGACGACAGGACCTTACCCACCACACACAAATCCAAAACTGTCGCCGATAGAGAAGACGAAACTGCACCCGAGCGTACCACCTCTGCCTCATCCCCGTAAACGACAACAACTTCCACTTCTTCACCAAGTCCTCCATCCTCGTAAACCTCCCTTCACCCAACCACCTCCCCCCACCTCAGACACGATAGAAGCCGAATCGGAAATCTGCCAAAAGCCACCGATCAGAACTAAAATACTACCCACACACCTTCTGTGCGTCGAAAAACCGCCCACCGCCGCCTCACACTCCACGACAACCCCTGCTCAACGATCCTCCACCACCAGCTCACACTCAAAACCAAACTCACGCTCAAAACATAAACGAACAAAAGAACTCACCATATGTCCCGACCTTAAACTCAAACTGAAGGAGACGATACCACCGTACTCACCACCTCAACCGAAACGCACACATCGCCGTTTGTTGAATACCCGCCTCCGCCTCACAATCGACGAAACTCAACCCCTTGCTCGCCGATCGCCCCCCACCGCCGCACGCTCGCCGGATAACTTGAAACCACCAGAACCCCAACCTTCAGAAAAACGAAGGAGAACCCTCAGCCACGAGAGGAAACCCTCATACGGAGGGAAAAGAAGGAACGATTCTTCTCATTGTTATTTAGCCTAAAAAAATCAAAAAGTTATTAGCAACCAGAAAAATCTAGTAAATATGAGAAAAAGAACATGAATTTGTTTTCCCTTGGTTTCTTACATGTGGATGTTCTAATTAGCAAGAAAGAAAAACAAAGAAAAAAAAATCATCAACTAACAAAGTTCTCAACAACAAAAAAAAGTTATATGAATGAAAAGAAAAAAAACTCAAAAATTGCCTTCTTATCATCCCACAATTGCATGTGCTTCTAAGCCGCTAAAAAAAAGCAACAAAAACCACAAACACAATAAAAAAAAATGAGAGGACGAAACTCATGTACAACAACGAAAATTTATTCAAATAAAAATTTTATCCAATAAATTTCTTACAAGAAGGCAACACGGAAGCAATGTGAATTCAAAAAAAGAAAAACGAGGAAATATTCAATACGTGTTTAATAGTGGTTCAAAAAGAAAGTAATTGAAGGTTTACATTATAACACTTATGCAAGTTTGGGAAAATTTTGATACAAACTACTAAATTTGAGGTCCAATTTGATGAAATTGAAAGTTCATGGTTAAATTTGATACAACATGCTAAGTTTTGGGTTAAAAATGATTTTTTTCCCCAAAATTCTTTAAACCAATTCAATTAAATCGGTTAGAATGCGACACAAATCTATTATAATCAAGATAGAAAAACATTACATCTAAATTACACATAAAAAAAATCCCTCATCATGAAGATAGTAAAAAGTATAACATATAGGATAATTTTTTGAGTTCAACAACATTATGGAGGTGAGAATTCGAATAGTTGACCTTTTGGTCAGGGATATATACCATAATCAATAATCATTTTTTTGAGTTCAACAATTGAGTAGGTGAAGATTGAATCATCAATTTTTGAAATGGTAAATCCACTAAGCTATGCTCGAATTGGTGAGTTATATTCAGGTTGGAAAAAGTATAACATATTGTATATAGGTATGTTACTATTGTTATGGTCAATAATGCTCAAGTGAATTAATAACTATTATGATTATAGTTAGTTAAGATTTTGGCATTAATGGATCATATTAATGCTAAAATGAGCTTAGCTTAGCGGTAATTGACATGTACTCTCGACCATAAGGTCAGAGGTTCGGATCCCCCCACCCCTGATGTCCTCAAAAAAAAAAATTGATCATATTAATAATAATTAATACATGAAATAAAAATCAATAAATAAACTGATTTTTTTTTTTAAAAAAAAAAAGTAATATATTTGCATTTACACTTTCATGATTTTTTGGCTACATGTCAAAATTTTATTTTTAAGTTTCAATAACATTTAAGATTATTTTTGGAGGAAGTAATAGATTAGTAGAAAGGTATGTTGTAATTTAACTGTTGTGGTTACACTTTTCTTTTAAAAGAAAAGGCAATGGTCCAAAAGGTGTGTGTTATTTTAATCAAAGTTATGTTTGTTCACTATTCAAAAATAAAAGTTATGTTTGTCCTTTTCTTAGTATTTTACCCATTTTTCTAGCTATATATACACTAAAAAGTGAAAAAGTAGAAACATAATTTGGCAGGTAAAGTATTACTACATCATGGCACAAAAGAGATTTTATGTATTGCTTCAAGAGGAAGATATACGTCGTGTGTACCACTCCATTTTAATTATCTAACTATTCACTTTTTTATACCATCCATTGTTAAGTGTCGTGTCAAATCAATCAATACATTTATCCAATGAAAGAATTATGTATACCTTCAAGTAGTTAAGACACTTTGTGAAGGAAGGTTCAAATCTCCATCTCTACATCTGTATTACTAAAAAATAAAATTTTAGTAGAAAAATATGTTAAAAATATACCTAAAAGATTTAAATACGACATAACCTAGAAGATTTAGGGGTCGTTTGATAACCATTTCATTTTTAAAAAACAAAGTTGTTTGATAACCATCTCAGTTTTTTGTTTTCTATTTTTAAAAGCGTTTTTGAAATTATAAGCAAATTTCAAAAAAAAAAAAAAAAAAGAAAAAAAAGGTAGTTTTTAAAAACATATTTCTGTTCTTCAAAAACTCATTTTTCTTTTAATGCTTATTCTTTTTCCTCTTTTACCTATTTCTTTCCAACAAATTCTTTTTTCTATCTTTTTTTCTCTCTTAAACGCCATTTCTCTCTACCAAATTTCTTTTTCTCTCTCAAATCATTTTTTCCTCCATAACCTATCTATTTTTAAAAATTTATCCGTAACTTTTCTCTCCCTAATAAACATATTTTAACTTTTCCTTTGAGAAAAAAAAATCTCCCAAATAATTTTCTCTTGCTACAACTTTTCTTTATTTTCTAATTTATCGTTATTTCTTTAGCATATCTTTTACTCTTAACCCTACTATATTTCTAAAATTTCTCTTTTTATTTAATTCTTCTATCTAAAATGTATCTCTTCTATTCTAACTTTTTTTCCTTTTTTCCCTAACTAATATCTTTTATAGAGTCGAACTAATTATATTCTCTCTCTAAACATTTTCTTTCACGTCTATAAATTTTCTATGTTTGACTTTTCTCTCGAAAACATTTATATTCGTGCATCTACATTTTTGTTTCCATGTCTTTACACCGTTTTTCTCTCTCTAAAACATCTTTTCATCTCTCTAGTTTTTTAAAAATAAAAAACAAAAAACAGTTATCAAACATGTTTCGTCTTCTATTTTTTAAAAACAGAAAACAAAAAACTGTTATTAAACATTTTTAAAAAACAAAAACGCAAAAATAGAAAAACCAAACACCAAAAAGTGAAATGATTATCAAACAGGGCAAAGTTTTTTTTTTTTTTTTTTTTTTTTTTTTTTTTTTTTTTTTATGGTAGTTTCACTTGGTATTTGAGCATGACTTGAATCAAATTCACAAAAAATGTCATTTTTTCCCTCCATTATCTGATGAACTTAAGTTTTTGCATTTAGTGATAATTTAGGATATGTTGGGTATGCAATCCAGTCTTTGGTCTATGTTTTCAAATTTACCGAATTCAATGGATTCAGAAAATATGCGTTTGGTGTAGATTTGTTTTTAAAACTGTTTTTAGATTATATTATGTGTTTCAAAGTAGTGGAAATTCTAAAAAACAACATTTTTATGTTTCCAATGTATATCCAAATTTTGAATTGAAATTTAAAAATGCGGATTATATTTAAAAGATAAAATTTTGATAAATACCATGTTATAAATTCATTTCATTTTTCTTAAATTAAAAACATTTATAATATAATACATTATAAATTAAACAATATTGTTAAATAATTATTATACAAAATATATAACATAAAATATATTTATAAATTAATTAATAATAGTTGGGATTCACCCTAATATTTAGTTGGTATCTTACAACTATTTTTGTAGTTTATAAATATATTATATCAAACACATTTTAAATAATAGTTAGATTAGGATCTAGTTTCTAAAGTTGCTATCAAACACAAATCCGAAAATACTAAAAACAAATACAACTATGATATTCATTGAATTTCTTGTTTTTAAATTTATGTTTTCACATCACCAACCAAACACACCCTTAACAATTCTATGTCAATTTTGAGGCGAACAATAATGTCGCACTCAATCGGTAGGAGTTCCTACTAACTTTTATAATGTAATTTATTTTCATTTGTTTATATTCTTATTGCATTTAATAGAGATATATAAGTGAACTCTATTAAAATATTTTACCCAACAAAATTAAGCCCATAAGTAGGAATTCATAACTACTAACCAATGTGTAGACAAGTATTTTTGTTCTAAATCTCACACAAAGGAACTTTGAAACTAAAATTAATACAATACTTAATACAAAAAGGGGAACAATAGATTTAAATATTGCACACATTCTAAAAAAGGGAACACAAATCACACTCATCAAAAGGGGCATACAGGAAATAAATTATTCAAAGAGATCGCCACAATGACAAAAAAAAAAAAAAAAAAAAATTATGTCGTTGGATGTATGAGAGAGAAATTGCAGGACTACTTCGAATTTTTGTATCCCGTGGTTATTAAGGGACATACAAATTTTTTTAATCTTACATCCAACAATCACTAAAAGACAATCACAACATTGTGGCAGCCCGATCGAATAATTTTTCCATATCGGGTGTGTTTATATGCGTTTCAAAACAAGAAAGAGTTGAACTTTTTCATGGAGGCTAGAGTTAATTTCCTCATGGTGGTATTCAAGTTTTGGGATGACCCTTTCAAACATTTGGTCAATGATATTGAGGTCATTGCCAAAGTGTTGGGTGAAGATGCCTTCCATTGCAGCCCTTACATGGTTGATCCACTCTCTAATGTCAATGGGGCTTTGAAGCCAAGTGGTTGGAGCTGTCAACTCCATTCTTTCAATGCTAAAATGCCCATTTTCTTCTACCAATTGCCTCATCTCTGATGGGCAAGTTATGTATATGGGCAAGTTGAAGGAGTCCACTTGAGCTTCACTCACTAGTCCCTGTCATATAAATTTAAAGTTCATGTGACTGAAAGTTTAAATTATACAAACATGTGCCCTAATTTAGGCATGTGGGTTTCGGGTTTTTCCTTTTGAACGTTTTAAAATGTTTCGATTATATTTTTACTGGCTTGAGCATAATTCAACTAGAAGTAATATGTTTTTGTAAGCAAAATATTTCAATGTTTTCACATTTGTAACCTAATATTTTCACCAAGAAAATTTTCTTTTTCTTTTTTTCTTTTTTTCTTTTTGTTTAAAAAGATCTTTGTAATAATTAATTTCTTTAAAATATCTGAGATAGGGTAGAATTGGAACTTTTAAAATATATGGACAAAATTGAAACAAAATATATATTTTATAGAGTGTTTTTTTGTTTTTTTTCTAATTTAATTTAAATTTTATTTTAGCTTGGATTTAATTAGGTTCGAATTTGAACATAGTTGAATTGGTTGAGACATATACCTTCAACCAAGGAGTTAGAGATTTAGATCCTTAATTTCCCTCACACGATACTTGAATTAAAAATATAAAAGAAAGAAAGAAAAACTCATATCAATTATACCCTCAAATAATTTTTTTTTTAAATATTGCTTACTAATATTTTATTTCCCCTTCTTTAAGATAAAATTTTGAACTACATTTAAAAAATAAAATAAAATAAAAGTTAGCTAAAATATTGAAAGTCGTTATTTATTTCAAAATTCTAAATTTGGAAAGCATACCCAATATATATAACATTAGCTTGCAGTCGGTGGTAATTGACATCTACCCTCGACCAAGAGGCCAGAGATTCGAATCCCTCCACTCTCAAATGTTGATGTACTAAAAAAATAGCTTTAAAAAATCAGTGTTAATAATTTTTTAAAGCAAAAACAAAAACAAAATAATTTTCAATCCTTTTGGTTCCTCAATTTTTGAATGCTCTACTTTATTTCTTAAATTTTATATGACCACTATTTGAATCTTTTACCTTATTTCTTTTTACTTTAAAATCCCATCGTTAAAGTAGGACATTTATTTTTAAAGCAATTTTCAAATACCAAATTAATAAGTTAAATAAATGTTGAGGAACCAAAATATATTTTTCATTTAAGTGTTAAATCACCACCCGACTCAAAAGTTTAAGAGAAATTACAAAAGAACCATTTAATTTGATTACCTCTTTTGACATATCAATGAGGGTAGAGGCCAAAAGATTATAGAGCAAACCAGATGGTAATTGAGAAGATGAAGTTCCATCAGGATTTCCTGATGTAATAATCACCATAATCCCTCCTTCCACCATCTCCTCCGCCCTAGCCCTCAGAAAATCTCCCATATCCTTGGCATACTGCGCTGCATAAGCCGCCGCCACCAACTCCGCCGCCCCGAGGTAGTGGATCCGCCCCTTGTTCCATGCTGGCGACCGCTCGTCCTGCAGCTCCTCCGGTATCCTCGACAGCCAGTGCACTGCGTACGAAGAATGCACGAACTGCACCGATGACCTCGTGAATAGCCGCTGATGGAATGACCCCGGCACGCCCGCTGCAAAGTAGTCTCTTTCTGCGGGCAGCGACTGAAACAATGTGTTGAAGTCATTTGTTACCTGTGTCGAGAATATGAATAAAAGATTAAATTTAATGTAACTCAATAACTTAAACTTTTGAGAGGTAAGTAATGGTTTAACGAAGTATTAGTGGTAGGATTCATATTCAAACTTATGTTATGAAAAATTTTCTTCTCAAATAATATCGGTAATCACATATATAGTATTACAGGAAGAGATCCTTGAACTATGTTTTGTCATTTTCTCTCCAATTAATATCGATAATCATTTACTCGACATTATGCTATTGTTTGCTTCTTTTTTTTTTTTTAAGTTCAATAAACTTGGGTGAATTTGAATATGTGACCTCTTAACCGAGGACATATAGTTAACCAATTGAGCTAAAAATTTTTATTGTAACGTATGAGCTCATTAAGTTTTTAGATTCAGCAATTGATTCAACAACCTGATCATTGAAGAACACTTGAAACTCGGGCAATGGCGAGCTAGGGCACGTCGATCGGAACATTTGTTTCATGGATTTTACGATGTATTGCATCGTCGAGAACGTGTTCGGTCCAGCTGCACAACCCAAGTCAGCAAGAACAATGGTGTTTGAAGGAGAAGAAGAAGAGAGCTTCCTAATCTCAAACTTCTCTGCAATTTCTTCATCAATTTTTGCTCTTTCAACGTTTGCAAATGATCTCTGCAACAAAAGAAAAAAAAAAAGAAGGGAATAATATGATGAACAAACAGCTGCTCCATGCAGGCCCTTCAAGCAGATCCAACACTTGAAAAGAAAAAAAAAAAATAATGACACTTGCATTTCCTCCGTACTGAAAATATTATTGCTGACAAAGCTGTTAAGTAAAGTCACTAATGAAGGTACACTTGCTGTTAATTAGGGTTTCAAATTGGCCAACTTGTTTCTAATTTTTTATTAGAAAATTAAAGTTGAGACAGAACAAAACCATTTTAGGAGGATATAATAAATTAATTAATTAAAGGCTTATTAACAATGAGTGTTTATAGGGTATCCCTAGAGTGGGAACAAATTAAAGCTTAGTGGCTTAGGGTTTGTAGGGTGGAACAAGGTCTAGGGAGAGTTATGTTGGAATAGGAATCTTAATATTAAATTTAAGGGCTGAGGTTTCAAGGAGAATTGAGACCACAATTCCATAGTCCTATGATTTTTATATACATTAAAATGTGTGTTAATAATACACATTTTTTTTTTTTATATATGGTATGATATATTATCCACTCCTCGGAGTTAAAATTGGTGTAATTTTATTTTTCATCTATATCCAAAAGCTAACAGGAATGTTTTTCTTATTTATAGATTCGAGATCTTCTCAACTTCCTAAGCTAGGGTAAGACTATATGTCTGCCTCCCAATAACTTGGTGACATGAGTTTCTTGAGTCTTCGAGTGTACTCAACCCATAAAGTAAGTTTAGACCTTTTAACAAACAATTTTTTGTGGGAGAATTTTCTCACTCGTAAAAGATTTTCATTTGTAAATTACAAAAGAAAAATTCTTCTTTTATTCGTGATTTTCATATAAATCTATTTTTTCTTGTTCTTGCTCTATTTCAATCGTTTTCTTTTTTTATAACAACATTATACTTCACATATTCAACTACAATATATTAAAAAACTAGTCGTCAAAGTGAGCATCGTCATGTATCTCATCTGTAACTTGATAGCAAAAAGGGTTTGGAGGAAAAAAAAAAAAATTCCATCGACATGTCGACGTGAGAAGAGAAAGCAAAAAATCAAAGGGAAAAGAAGGAAGAGAGAGGTATTAAGGAAATTAAACCTGATAACAGGAGTTGTTAGAGTAGCTGTAAGTTCCATTGCCTCCATTTGCAGGAAGAGAATCAGATAACTTGGAAAAAATGGGCTCTTTATTACATGAATCTTGCAATAACTTGGCCATTTTTAGAGAGAGAGAGCAAAGAGAAAGAAGAATATGGAAGAAAGCTAAGAGGGACTGAGCTTATATAGAATTTTAGAAGGGGCAAATGCACCAATTATTTGTGTGATTTGTGTCATTTTGAAGGGGTAAAAGATTATCAAAAAAGAAAAAAACAATTGAAGGGGCAAAAAGAAAAGGAATTACATATAATAATATGAGTATAAAATGATTTTGTGAGTTTTGAATTATTTTGTATTGGTTTGATTGGGGAGATTGGTTTAGTTTAAATTTCAAGGCTTTTTGTCAAGAGATCAAAACACATAACACTTCAAGCTTTTTTTTTTTTAGAATAACACTTCAAGCTTTTTTTTTTAGAACCACACTTCAAGCTTTTGAATGGACAAATTAGATCATTTTAATATGCTTACTTTAAATATTCTCTTATATAAGTTTTATATTCTCTCCTATGAATGGGCCTCTAATGGGATTTTTTTTTGAATCAAATTCCCACAAAATTAAGGTTTGTAAATTTGAAAATTATGAAAATCCAAGTTTTCTAATAAAACAAATAGGATAAAATACATTCCCGATCCCTCATGTTTGAGGTTCATGTCTATTGAATCTCTAGGTTTCAAAATCAGATAATCGAATTCTTAAGTTTAAGAAATAGTTCGATTGAGTCCCTCGACTAATAGATTCCATTAAATATTTGATGGAATTGCTGACAAGACATTTTTAAAATAAAATAATAATAAATCAATAATTTTAATATAATAAAAATAAGGGAAAAAATACACTTTTGGTCCTTGAGGTTTGAGTTAGGTTTCATTTTGGTCTCTGAGTTTTCAAACTCGACATTCTTACCCCTGAGGTTTGGATTTCGTTACACTCTTGGTCCTTCTGTCCAATTTTCCATTAAATCCTAACGGTTTGTTGTCGTGGAACCATTTCTTTATTAAAAAAAAAACTATTTTTTTAAATATTAAAATAAATTAATTAAAAATATATATTTTTTAATTTCATTTTTCTCGCCCTTCTTTTTCTTCTTCAAGTCCAACCATCGGTCGCCGGCCACTGTCGGCGTCGTTGCTGTCGAATTTTTTTTTTCTTTTTCTTCCTTTTCCTTTCTTCTTCTTTTCTTTCTTCTCCTTCCATTGTTTTTTTTTTAAAACCAAAAGAAAGAAATGGAGGAGGGAGCTCTTCCTCCCTCCCCGTTTCTTGCCTTTGGTTTAAAAAAAAAAATCAAAGGGGAGGAGAAGGAAGAAAAGAAGAAGAAAAAGAAAAAAAAATTATGATGCTGGCAACGGCGGTCTATCACCAGCTGTGGCCGGCGGACAGCGGCTAGACGGCTAGACTTGAAGAAGAAGAAGGAAGGAAAAAATAGGAGGGAAATGAAATTAAAAATATATTTTTTAAAATTAATTTATTATTATTTTAGCTTAAATTTTTTTAAAAAAAATTAATAAAAAATGGTGTCACGTCAGCAAACCGTTAGGATTTAACGGAAAATTGGATGGAGGAACCAAGAGTGTAACGAAATCCAAACCTCAGGATAAGAATGTTGAGTTTGAAAACTCAGGGACCAAAAGTGTATTTTTCCTAAAACTAATATTAATTTTTTTAAAAAAAAATCTCTCTCTCTTCTCCTCCTTCTCCTTTCCCTTCCCCTCATGGCCATCAACGTCGTCGCCGCGGCCACCGTCTCATTCCCCCTTCTTCTTCTTCCAAAACCGACCCTACTGATAGCGAGCATAGCTAGCTATCTTTACTTATTTAATTTAGCTAGTCTTTTATGATGTTTGGGCCATTTTATTGTGCTTTATTGTTTATTTTGTAGGAAATGGTTGATTGGAGCTATAATGCAATATCAGAGTTAATCGGGTGCTCGGGGCGTGAAAAGAGGCAACGAAATGAAAAGAGTAAAAAAAGGAAAAAAGTCAAATCTCGGTCAACAGCAGGCTAGCGTCGAGACGCTAGCCCTTGAGCGTCTCGACGCTCACATTCCATATCAGATTAGGCGCGTAAAGCTTACAGCGTCGAGACGCTATGATAGGAAGCGTCCCGACGCTTCCGTTTTTCCTTATTCAGAACGCGCGTATAAGAGGCAGCGTCGCGACGCTGTCTTGACAGCGTCTCGACGCTAAGACGAAAAATCAGAATAAAAGCTTCACTTCGGCTAGGTTTTAAAGGAGATCAATTTGGGACCTTTTGGAGTCGTAAAGAGGACATAATAGAGGATTTTTGGAGCTGCAAACAAAGGAGGAACTTGGAAATCAACCCATTGTTCATGGGGATCGTGACGGGGACGTCGGGACTCGGTCTACATTGAGTTTTCTTTTCCCTTTTCTTTCTTTAGTTAGATTTATGGCTTTCACTTGTTTAGTAGAGCTTGTATTTGCATTCATGAGTAACTAAACTTGTAGCTTAGGGGTTGATGTAGTTGATTAAGTTTATGGATTGATTTATGGTTTAAGTTGTGCAATGTTATTGTGTTTGTAATCTTGATTTAATGCTTTCAATTAATTGGCCATTAGTTGGATGATTTAAGTTTCGAATCTAGCTCGGGAGAGGAGATTTGATCTAGACTTACTCAAGATTGCATGAATAAAGTTTACTTTCTAATTCTTGACGGTTTTAGATTACCTTTAGAATTGGTTAAAAGATCTCATTGCCTTGCTTATTAATAAACTTAGATAGGGATATCAAGTTGGTTAATTTGCATGAGAATCAATTATACTCGGGAGAGGTAGTTGTGATTAAAGGGTCTTTGGCTCATAATTTCATTGTGCATAATAACTTATTCCTTAAAATCAATCCTAAACGAAATCGGCGAAATCAATTCCCTAAGTAGTTTTCCAAATTGAATTTCCATTCTTTTTACTTGCTTTGTATTAATTTTCATATCACCTATTCATCACTTTTTAATCCCTAAATAAAATTGGGCAAGATAATTCACAATACTCGATTTGCTTAAAAATCCAATCCAGAGGACGACATTCGAATTTACTATTCACTATATTATTACTTGACCCGTGCGCTTGCGGTAGGAAAAGTCCACATCAAGTTTTTGGCGCCGTTGCCGGGGATTGGCACATTTAGCTAGATTGATATTGTGGAAAAATTGCTTGATCTTAATTTAGGGTGTATTGTTACTTTTTTAGGTTTGTTGCATTTTTTCCTTATTTGTCTTTCTTTCCATATTTGATTTTCTAGGTTAGTTTTCTTTTAGTTGAGTAATCTCTTTCTTTATTTGTTCTTGTTTTTCCTTTTCAGATTAGTTTCCTTTTTTGCATTCTGCCATATTTATTTTTGCTTTCCATATTAGGTTAGTTTGTTTCCTTTTTCTTGATTATATTTTCCATATTTAGATTAGTTGTTTCCTTTTCTTTATTTAATTCCATAATTGTTTTTTCTTTCCTTTTTTAGGGTAGTTTTGATTTTTGCATGCGTAATAATAGAGAAGTAGCACCATTTGATCCCGAGATAGAAAGAACAATTCTTAGGCTTCGAAGGGAAAACAGAGAAATTATTCAAATGGCAGATCAAAATCCACCTGAGGAGCCTAGGCCTATTAGAGATTATTTTCAGCCTGTGTTTCAGGGACAACAGTCGGGGATTGTCTATGCACCGATTAATGCCAACAACTTTGAGCTGAAGACCGGCCTCATTCAGATGGCTCGAGACTGTGCATACAGAGGATCGCCCACTGAGGATCCAAATTCTCATCTTAAATCATTCTTGGATATTTGTGGGACGGTAAAGATTAATGGTGTCTCTGAGGATGCTATTCGCTTACGTTTATTTCCCTTTTCTTTGCAGGATAAAGCACGTGATTGGTTGCAGTCCATTACCCCTGGGAGCATCACCACTTGGGATGCTTTGGTCCAGGCCTTCTTAAAGAAATTCTTTCCTCCTGCAAAGACGGTCAAGCTAAGGACCGAGATTGGGACATTCCAACAACAGTATGATGAGCAGCTGTTCGAAGCTTGGGAGCGATTCAAAGAGCTACTGAGGAAGTGTCCTCAGCATGGTTACCCCGATTGGCTTCAGGTACAATTGTTTTATAATGGTTTAACTCCTAGTACAAAAACTATTGTTGATGCAGCTGCAGGTGGGACTCTGTTGTCCAAGACCGTGGAAAACGCTCGCACACTTTTAGAGGATATGGCCACCAACAGCTATCAGTGGCCATTTGAGCGGTCTACACCTAAAAAGATTGCTGCTGGAGTGTTTGAGGTTGATAAAGTAAGTGCACTCCAAGCCCAGATGACCTCCCTTGCCAATGCTTTTATGAAATTTTCAGGTACAGGGAGTGCTCAATCAATTGAATCAGCTGCTGCTTTAGCATCTAGACCTCAGGAGGAGATTATTGAACAGGTTCAGTATGTTTCAAATTCAAATTTTAGGGGGTATAATAATAATTCTACACCTACACATTATCACCCTAACAATAGGAACCATGAAAATTTCTCTTATGCTAATACTAAGAATGTTCTTAATCCTCCTGGTTTTGCCCCTCAAACTCAAGATAATAAAAAGTTAGAAGATCTTGTTGGAGCTTTCATTGCAGAGTCTAGTAACAGGACAACCAAATTAGAGGAGGCAGTCATTGCCATCAACTCAACAGTGAATGGCCACAGTGCAACTATAAAGAACATAGAGACTCAGCTGGGACAGTTGGTGAATGTTGTAAGTACAATGAACAAAGGTAAGGCCCCAGCTGAACAAGAGAAACCCCAGATGGAATATTGCAAGGCAATCACTGTTCACCAGGAGGAGTCTGAAGAGGAACCTGAATCTGAGGACTATGAAACGCCTACAGGGGAAGCTGAGGAGGACACATCATCTGATGAGGCTGAACAGCCTAACCTTGAGCCTCCTATTCCTTCTCCCACACTGATGGTTCCCAAGGAAAAGAAAAAGAAAAAGAAGAAAAAGAATAATCAGGTTCAGTTTGATAAATTTATGAATGCTTTTATGAATCTGAATATTAATATTCCTTTTGCAGAGGCATTAGAGATGCCCCAATACAACAGGTTCATGAAGGAGTGGTTAGCAAAGAAGCGAAAAGAAAAGAAGGTTGACACTGTTTATCTTGCTTCCACATGCAGCACCAGAGTACAACAGAAAGTACCTGAAAAAGTAGCAGATCCAGGGAGTTTTTCTGTTCCTTGTAGTTTTGGTACTTATTCTTTCAGAGCATTATGCGATTTAGGTGCTAGCATTAATATCATTCCATTATCCTTGTGTAAGAAGTTAGATATAGGTGAGATTAAGTCTACTCCTGTAAAGCTCCAATTGGCTGATCAATCTGTGGTGAGACCAGTTGGTATTGTCGAAAATGTGTTAATCAGAGTAGGTAGATTTTTCCTCCCTATTGACTTGTATGTTATGGACATGATAGAAAATCCTTCAATGCCTGTCATATTAGGACGACCATTCCTCGCTACTGGGCGAGCAATCATAGATATTGAGCGCAGGGAGCTCACTATTAGAGTCAAGAACAAAAAAGAAATCTTTAAAGCAGTTGAAGACTCTAAAAATGAAGTGTTTTACATGGGCTACAGGAAAGGTGCAAGAAAGAGCACCTCTGTTGGATTCACAGAACAAAAGCCTCCTTGAAGCACGTGCAACACGTCGAGCTAATGACGTTAAACAAGCGCTTATGGGAGGCAACCCAAGTAAGTTAGTGTGTTTTCTTTTTGTTTTTGATTTATTGTTTGTTTTTGTTTTGTAGGTCTTGTTTTCTTCCTCTCCTTTGTTTTCAAGCTTTCAAGATTCAAATCTCTCAGTCAAGAAGTCATCATCATTCCAGGCCAGTATTGTTCACTCCTGTCATTCTTTTATTGTTCTCATGATTGTCTATGCTTCATTTTCTTTATACATTGAGGACAATGCATATTTTAAGTTTGGGGGTGGATTAGCATGTTTGTGGAGCCATTGAGCATCTGAGTTCGGGCTATAGTTTTGAGCTTTCTTTGAATTATGCATATGGTTGTTTTCTGGATGTTACTTTTGCATGATTATGATGTCCTAGGATAGGCTTTCTTGTCAATTTTCAAGCTTGTGATGAGATGTAAGCATAAGTGCCCAAAAAAAGGGAGACTTTTTAAAATTTTTCTAGGAGATGGCTTGCATGAGTAGAGTATTTGTCTTGGCTAGATTTGGATTTGAATGCTTAGGAGCGAATTATTGGGTTCATATGCTTGTTGTCACCTCGATAGGTGTAGGGTAGAGCTAAAGAGTTAATTTTTTGCAAATTAGCATGTTTGATCTTGCTTAGGAGAAAAGAAAAGAATATCTGCTATTATGTTCACAACGAAAAATCATTCTTGTTGTTACTGTTGAAAAGAAAATTATTATGCCATGGCCTGTGCACAGTTTGCAATGTTTAATAAAGATTAAGGCAAAAAGAGCTGCCCCCGTTGTGATCAGTTAGGCCAACCAGAGAAAACTCAGGTTAAGGGTCCCTGCAATGGGTGTGTGAAAGCTAGTGCCACATTTAAATGCTTAATTCAATTGTTAATTGAAAGCACCTAAGTATGGAGATAAACAAACTAATTTGTTGCATTAACTCATTAGTGAAACCTTAGTGCCAGTGTAGAGGGAAGATGAGCTGAGAGTTTAATAATCCAATTCCGGGCTAGTAGAGTCTGATCTTGTTGAGTTAGATCTCGTTTGTGCAAGTTAATTTTGGAAAAATTTTAATTTGTCTCCCTCATTGGTCCTTATGTGCATATCTCTTGCTTGCTTGGCTATTGACTTTTGAGCCTTGAGGATTGAGTTATGATTGTTGCATCCATTCTTCCATTGTATGTCTGATTTAGAGTTTGCTCGAGGACTAGCAAAAGCTTAAGTTTGGGGGTATTTGATAGCGAGCATAGCTAGCTATCTTTACTTATTTAATTTAGCTAGTCTTTTATGATGTTTGGGCCATTTTATTGTGCTTTATTGTTTATTTTGTAGGAAATGGTTGATTGGAGCTATAATGCAATATCAGAGTTAATCGGGTGCTCGGGGCGTGAAAAGAGGCAACGGAATGAAAAGAGTAAAAAAAGGAAAAAAGTCAAATCTCAGTCAACAGCAGGCTAGCGTCGAGACGCTAGCCCTTGAGCGTCTCGACGCTCACATTCCATATCAGATTAGGCGCGTAAAGCTTACAGCGTCGAGACGCTATGATAGGAAGCGTCCCGACGCTTCCGTTTTTCCTTATTCAGAACGCGCGTATAAGAGGCAGCGTCGCGACGCTGTCTTGATAGCGTCTCGACGCTAAGACGAAAAATCAGAATAAAAGCTTCACTTCGGCTAGGTTTTAAAGGAGATCAATTTGGGACCTTTTGGAGTCGTAAAGAGGACAGAATAGAGGATTTTTGGAGCTGCAAACAAAGGAGGAACTTGGAAATCAACCCATTGTTCATGGGGATCGTGACGGGGACGTCGGGACTCGGTCTACATTGAGTTTTCTTTTCCCTTTTCTTTCTTTAGTTAGATTTATGGCTTTCACTTGTTTAGTAGAGCTTGTATTTGCATTCATGAGTAACTAAACTTGTAGCTTAGGGGTTGATGTAGTTGATTAAGTTTATGGATTGATTTATGGTTTAAGTTGTGCAATGTTATTGTGTTTGTAATCTTGATTTAATGCTTTCAATTAATTGGCCATTAGTTGGATGATTTAAGTTTCGAATCTAGCTCGGGAGAGGGGATTTGATCTAGACTTACTCAAGATTGCATGAATAAAGTTTACTTTCTAATTCTTGACGGTTTTAGATTACCTTTAGAATTGGTTAAAAGATCTCATTGCCTTGCTTATTAATAAACTTAGATAGGGATATCAAGTTGGTTAATTTGCATGAGAATCAATTATACTCGGGAGAGGTAGTTGTGATTAAAGGGTCTTTGGCTCATAATTTCATTGTGCATAATAACTTATTCCTTAAAATCAATCCTAAACGAAATCGGCGAAATCAATTCCCTAAGTAGTTTTCCAAATTGAATTTCCATTCTTTTTACTTGCTTTGTATTAATTTTCATATCACCTATTCATCACTTTTTAATCCCTAAATAAAATTGGGCAAGATAATTCACAATACTCGATTTGCTTAAAAATCCAATCCAGAGGACGACATTCGAATTTACTATTCACTATATTATTACTTGACCCGTGCGCTTGCGGTAGGAAAAGTCCACATCACCTACCCTCTCCCCACCTATAAAGTTTACTTTGTGAGTTTGTTGTTTTTCAAGTATTTTGAGCATTGAAGTTTACCAAGAAGATCATAGATAACAGTTGTAGTGGGAGTAGATCCTTGGAGTTTGCCAAGATGTTTAGAGTTTTTTTGCAGTGGGAGACGAGATCGTTGTTTTGTCTCCAAGTGGGAAATTGCTGGGATGTGGAGACAAAATCTCCCTCAATCCGTCGTGCATGAAATAAAAGAAAAGGATAATGGGCTTGGCCCATTATGGTTAGGTTAAACAGCACATATATCTATTTATATGCGTGTGTTGCGGCTGAAAAATAGGAAGATGAGTGGTTTTTCGGCTGAGAGCAAAGTTAGGCGTGCAACAGTAAGTGAAAGAGATTTAGTGTATTTCTCTTGTGGGTGAGAGTTTTGTTTATTTGTTTATCCCAAGCTATCGGGTTGTGATACTTGGAAGTCAATAGCTTTGGTTGGGCTATTGAAGGTTGGTTTGTAGCGTTATTGAAGGCTTCCTGTAATCTCCCAAATTCTAGTAGAATCTGCAGTTGCAGAAGACTAGACGTAGTCCTAAGCTTGGGGCGGAACCAACATATTTTTTGGTGTCGTTTTCTTTTCCCTATCTCTTTTATTATTTTCGTGACTATTATTTTTGGCTTAACCTGTGGAAGGGGAGATAGTTATAATATTACTGATTGTCCTCATAATATTATTATTATTTGTATTCCACATTTTCTCCCAACACTTCTTATCGTGTCCACAACAAAATAGATTAAAAGAGAAACAAGAAGAAGAGATTTAAAAGAACAAAACAATTTATTTACTAATCATAACAACAAAATATAGCACAATTATCATCAAACCATCACAACTTGCATTCTATGTATAAGAATGTGTAAACAAAAGAGGTCCTTTGTAACAAATGTGTAGAGATTAAAATCCCGTGAAAATGCCTAAAACAAATTATCCCCATAGTTACTTCAAGAAAAAGGCAAAGCACAAATGCATCAAATCATGGCAAAATCAATCACCACATCATGAGATTCTCGTACCTCAGATCTTAAGAGTAAATTTGAAGGTGAGAGCGACGAAGAAGGCGCATTAAGGCAAATGGAGATGAATGAAAGAGTAATGGAGGTAGCAAGGGAGGTAAGGTTGAGGCATTGGAGCCTCTCGAGTGGTGATGGAAGCAACAAGTGGTTTAAATGTTGTAAAGACAGAAGCAACAACAAATTTAAGTGCCATAGGATGTAGCCATGTATATTTAGAATAGTAATCAACAAAAGAAACATAGTAGTTAAAATCATTTATTGAAGTTTCAAGAGCAAGGCCCCATACATTAGCATGAATTTAACTCCA
The DNA here is from genome assembly GCA_036850905.1 of Luffa acutangula. NCBI lineage: Eukaryota > Viridiplantae > Streptophyta > Magnoliopsida > Cucurbitales > Cucurbitaceae > Luffa > Luffa acutangula. Next base: position 11,850,235 of record CM072099.1, read on the forward strand.
ATGGAAACAAAGAAACAGAGGAAGAAACAGGAAAAAGGAAATTTATGCATTTTTCCATACAAACAATGTTCACAAACATCGATAAAAGTAGTACATGATGGTAAGTGCAGAGATTGAAGAACAAAATTAAGAATAAGAGTACTCGGATGACCTAACCGGTTATGCCAAATGGAGGAAGACTTCTTTGTTCCAACATGAGCAACAGGACGAGCTGAAACAAATGAGGATATGGAGGCAGCAGACTAATGCGAGTACCGCAAGCGCACGATTTGTCAAGTAATATAGTGATTGTGAGTATGTGAATATCGTCTCCACAGGGATTGGATTTATTCAATTAACTACCACAAATAATCTTGCTTATTGATAGCGAGCATAGCTAGCTATTTTTCCCTATTTAATTCAGCTAGTCTTTTATGATTTATTGGCCATTTTATTACACTTAATTGTTTATTTTGTAGGAAAGCGTCGATTAGAGCTAAAATGTGGAATTGGAGTTAATCGGGTGTTCGGGATGTGAAAAGATGCCAAAGAACCGGAAAGATTCAAGCAACAAGGAGCCAAGAGAGGACAATCTGCCTATCAGCGTCGAGACGCCACTCTTGGAGCGTCTCGATGCTGCTTTTCCTTAATTAAAATAGGCGGCAGACTCACAGCGTCAAGACGCTGTGATAAGAGCGTCTCGACGCTCTCGATTTTTCCATAACCAGAAGACGCGCTAAAGAGGCAGCGTCTCGACGCTATCGGCAGAATTTCCTATTTATACTTCTTTTCATGCTACGGATTTAGGGAGGCCAAATTGAGAGATTTTAGCACTAATTTCGACTAGAGACCTACTGTGGGAGCTGAAACAAGGACGAGGACCGGGAATCTCACTTGGTGGCTCGGATATCGAGATGGGGACGTGCTGGGTTCGACGACATTAAGTGTTTCCTTTCTTTTTCCTTATCTCTAGCTAGATTTAATGGCTTTTTCATGTTTAGTTGAGCTTATTCTTGCTCGGGAGAGGGGATTTAATGTAGACTTATTCAAGATTGCATGACTAAAGTTTATTTTCTAAGCTTGTGACGGTTTTTAGAGTAACTTTAGAATTGGTCAAAAGAGCTCATTGTCTTGCATGTTAATAAACTTACATAGGGATATCAAGTTGGTTAATTTGCATGAGAATCAATTATACTCGGGAGAGGTAATTGTGACTAAAGGTTCTTAGGCTCATAATTCCATTGTGCATAATAACTTATTCCTTAAAATCAATCCTAGACTAAATTGGCGAAATCAATTCCCTAAGTGTTCTCTCAATTGCATATCCACTGTTTACCTGTTTGATTTAGTTTTCGATCTATCACTCATCACTTGTGTTTCCTAAATAAAATTGAGCAAGATAATTCGCAGTACTTGATTTAGCTTAAAAATCCAATCCAGAGGACGACACTCGTTTATACGAACACTTTATTATTACTTGACCCGTGCGCTTGCGGTAGGAAAATTCCACATCACTTATCTTTATTTAGAGAATAAAATCTAATGCCAAAAAGATAAACCAAAAAGCTAATCTAGAAAGCAAAAGATAAATGGAGACACAATTTGGAAGGATAAATCTCTAGAGTGTTGATTTCACATCAATTGGACCTTTAATTGCTTAATCAATTAGCTAACTCAGATTATTTAGTCATTTGATTCATAAGTCTAGAAGCCTAATATCAAGGACTCTCTTGTCGATCTCCTCCTATTCTCATGCCTTTTAATAAAGAATCTCCTTTCAGTTTCCTCTTTATTTACTAAGCATGACATTATGACCCTTCAATTACAACCTCTAACGTTATTTAGTTTATCTCGTGTCACTCGGGTAAATAAACGTCAGGCATGCATTCAGTTCTTGTCTAAGCTTCTCTCCGTCAAGTTTCCACTTAGTAACAATTCGATTAATCAGTGATCAAGTGATTAAAAGCATTAAAGACAAAATGCACAAATTAATGATAATGACAATCAAACCAAATCAATTCATTAATTCAGCAAACGTTCAACAAACTAAATCATACTCAAAGAATTTTGGAATTAACTACTCATAATCACAAAACATCCAATAATTCCTAATCACAACTATTCTAGAAACTAAAAGTAAAGGAAAAGGGAAGAGAAATGCTCAATAAAGTGTCGATCTCCTCGATCCCATGGCGACCTCCATCGATCCCGAGCTCCCAAGATCTTCACAATGCTCCCAAAACTCTCCCAAAACTCCCAATTTTAGTATTGAATTGAGAATAGGGTGAAAACCCTCAAATTGGCTCCCCAAACTTGGCTAAAAAGTGGCTTATTTATAGGTGTCACAACAGCGATAGCATCGCGACGCTGTTACGTCATGTGCTTGCTACCCAAGTCGCCTCAGCGTCTCGACAATGTCCCAATTCCAGATTCTTCTTCACGGCTACCTAACGTCGAGACGCCCAAGGCGAGCGTCGAGACGCTAGGCCTCAGATCTCTTCTTCAAAATGGCTCTTGGACTTTATCTTGGACCTCCAACTTTCTTTTCTTGGGCTTTTGGACTTCTTCAAATTGCTCCAAAAGCCTCCAAATTCATCCAAAATCTCTCAAAACTCCGTTTTTGCTCCTTGGCTCGGTTTTCTGAAATTTAAACACAAAAACACCTCAAAGCACACAATTCAAGCACAAAACTAGCTAAAAATAATAGGAAATAGATAACATTTCTGCATGCTATCACAGACGAGATAGGATATAGGTCATTGACCTAGGTCGTTGGAAGAAACATCTTGTCCGAAGACTTGTCTTGAATGAAAAATCGATCAACATCAAAGACAACAAAACAATTGTTATCAAGACAAAGTTGATGAATAGAGATAGGATTTGAGGAAATGTGAGGTACGTGTAGAGGATTAGCAAGGTTTAAAGAAGAATGAGAAGTATGAAGAACACCACAAACACCACAACCTGTATGAGTAATTGGTAAAGCCTTCTTGTTTCTTTTTTAAGAAAAGAACAGAGTACTTCCTTTTTGAATAATCGAAACATTACAATATTTAAAGTTTGAAAAATAACAACCCACTAACAACATGATCCTAAACTTGCTCCACGATTACAAAACATAAATAACAAAATAACTAATTCCTAAAAAAATAGGAACAAACTTTGACACAATAAAAAATTAAAAAAAAAAAAAACATGTGGACATGTTTCAGTCCTGAAGCATTTTCTTAACACTTCTTGCTTTAGGAGCTGCAAACACCAAGTCTTGACCTCAAAAACTCAAACTTGCAAGCAGGCAATGGTTTGGTTAAAATGTCTGCAACTTGATTTTCTGTTTTGCAATAGACAAGAATCACATCTCCATGCTTCCCTACTTCCCTTAGGAAAAATAACTTGATGTTAAAATGTTTAGTCTTCTCATGAAACACAGGATTATGGTAGCTTGGTTGTCAACAAGAATCTTTGTGCTTTCCTTCTACTTCAAATCAAGATCAAGTAAAATTTTCCTTAGCCATAAAGCTTGATTAACAGTAGCTGTTGCAGCAATAAACTCTAATAGTGGATTGGGCTACCGTTTCTTACTTCTTCGAGCTCCCTGAGGAAACACCAGAGCCAAGAGTAAAATAGTAGTCTAAAGTGCTCCTCATATCATCAATGGATAACCTCCCCCTCATTGTCAGAAAAACCAACCAGCTTGAACTCCTTGCTCCTTGTGAACTTAACACCAAAATCACTTGTGCCTTTGACATATCGAATCACTCTTTTGGCAACCTTGAGATGTATTCACTTGCACAATGCATGAATCGAGACAAAATACTTACAACATTCAAAATATCAAGCCTGGTTGATAGTACAATAGCCTATAAAGATACCTGGTGAAGCTCTCCTATCTAGCTTGCCACGCTTGCTCTGTGGAACATGAGTGAAACACAAGCAACCAAATACTTTAAAGAATTTTAGAGATCATTTATAAGCATACCATGCCTTAAATGGTGTTTGTTCCTCCACTTCCTTTGTGGGAAGCATGTTTTGAAGAAACACAACCATATTTTCTGCCCTACCCAAAACTTCTTTGGTAATTTCTTCTCATGCAGCATGTATCTTGACATCTCCATGATGTATATCTATTTCTCCTCTCACTGACTCCATTTTGTTGAGGTGTGTAAGGGGTGAAGGATTGGAATTCCTAAATTCCTAGCGGAAGCGTACAAGACCAATTTATGTTTTAATTAAGTTTTCTAAAATACTCATACATTGGCGTTACAATAGAGAACAATTCCATGGAATAATTTAGGCTAAACATGCAAGATTAATTTTGCTGTAAAGAGTTTAGGAAACTCACCATCGTTGACGACTCTGACTACAACAAAAGTTGATCTCCCTTGATCATGAACTCCACCAAGAACAACACAATCATAGTATGGATACTACCACCAAGATTTTCCACTCCCATGTCTCTGGGACTAGGAACCAAGTTGTGGGACTTAGCCTTCTTGAATTGGGAAAATAATTTCACTAGAATGTTGTGAAAATTCTTAGAGAGAAATTTTTCTTGAGATTGGAGAGAGTTCTACACTGGAAAGGAATTCTGTGATTTATATAGAATGTCATACCCCTTCTCCTAGTCGTAATAGGATAGAGATTTAATTAATTAATTATTAATAATTAATCACTTTTCCCATCCATAATAGGATAGGGATTTATTTATTTAATTAATAATATTAATTAATTAATCAGATAAATCAACAATTAATTGAATCAAATTTAATTAATTATTTCATTTAAATCATAATTAAATGAATATCTCTCACATTATCTATAGTTTTAATTTAATTAATTTAATTAAACCAAATCAAATTAAATTAAATTAAATAATTAATCAATTCTCCAATTAATTAATTATCAAATTAAACATCTCATATTTAATTTAAGCCTACAATATTTAATTGTATTTCTCTCAATTAATAAAGTTTAATCTCAAATCAAACTTTATATTATAATGTATCACATACATTATATTAATTGTATCTCATATAATTAACTTAGGGTCCGTTTGGAATACATTTTAATTTAAATATTTTTCAAGGATGCATTCTTTAAAAAACATTTTGTATAAAAATTGTTTAGAATTTAAACACTTATATGTTTGGTTGCATTTCCTCACAAATGTTTTTCTACACAAGTTATTCTTTACTTAAGAAGTCTTTTTTAAAAAGTTGATTTCAAGTGTTTCTCTCAAAATGGATTATTTATCAATCTCATTTTCTAATAAGTCATTTTTAGTGGTTGCCAAACACTATAAATTTTTTCAAAATGATTTATTTTCAAAATTAAACACTTGAAAAGTTAAACCAAACACACCCTTAATTTCTCATAATGAATTTGAACTATTCCAATTCTTTTTAAGACTAATTGTTTCTAATTACCTTTATGAGCTAGCAGGGGACCTAATAAACCTGCAGATCATAAGCTTCAATGATATGAGGTTAATTGACTAAACTCATTAATCAAGTTAACCAATATTCATTAACCATGGGTCACTCCACTAAAGACCCACAACTACACTCTTCTCACGGTAGAATGTTTCTGTGTCCACGAATATAGACCAATACTGGTAAGTCAATCCTTCACGAGTGTTCGTAGCTACAGCTGGATCAAATTACCATTTTACCCCTGAGTTACCTTTATCACCTTAAATACCAGTGATTCTCTAGCAAATAATCTGTTTATGATCCAACCAATAAACAAAAAGTCCCTCCAGTGAGAGGGCGGGATCCCTTTGTTCAAGATCCAGAGTCACCATTTAAGGGAACACTCATCTACTTCACCTAAAAACGGGAAGGAGTGGATTCCATTTTGTGTTATTATGTTCCCAACCCTCACTCGGTTTTGTCCCCAAAATGGTAGGCTTATTGAGTTGGCGAACCTGACCACTCTTCACCCATACAAATCAAATGACAATCCCTCGTAGAAAGGGGTTCATAATAAACTCAGAATTAAGATTGAGTTACCTAGGTCATCCTATTGAAATAGATACCTTACTAGTTAACGATGTTACATCTAGTGGTTATTATTTCGTGGTCCGGTCTTATGCAAACTCATTGAATAGGATAACCCCACTCATGTGTCTACTACATGGACGTTTTGGATCAATATGTATGTATCGTATACAAAGCGGGTCATGTCACATAGTGTCACCAGGATAAGGTACCTAACCTTATTCTTATACTATAGACCGTTTAGGTTGTTACTTGAACATTAATCCCCTGTATGTCTCCACATACTTGTTCAAGCTACATTAAACAACCTTAAATCTTAGTTTATTGGATTGAACCTTAAATCTTAATTTATTGGATTTGGGTCAATTGTGCAATTCTAAACTAAAACAACAATAATACTTTATTGGATAAGCCTCAATAACACTTTATTAAACAACAAGCATAATATTTGTTACATTGACTATCTACGAGTTTTAGGATATAAAACTCAACAAGGGGTTGTAAACTGAAGCTCTATGTTTGAATCTTCACAAAACTTGTCAAATTCTTTCCATTGTCATACCTTACCATCTAAATTTTGCAGTCACTTTCACTCTCAACTCTTGCCTTGAACTTCCAAGAAACTTGAGCTACTTCTTATTTAAACTTCAAGAAAAAAAAAAAATCCAACACATTCTGGTGAAGTCATCAATAAAGACAATATAATAGAGACTACCTTTTAAAGAAGGTGTTCTTTGAGGGCCTACAACATCCATGTAGATTAGCTGTAATTTATGAGTAGCTCTCCAGGTTGACTTTGGGAATGGCTTCCTATTTTTCTTTACAAACCGACACGCTTTGCAGGTTGAGATTGTATCACTAAACTCGGAAACATCAAGTGCCAACTCCTTTTTTCTTAGTTGCAGCAGCCTTTGATGATGATAGTGTCTGACTCTCTTGTGCCAAATTCATGTGACATTTTCTTTGCGAGAAAAAGCAGATTGGTCCTCCTCTAAAGGATTGAGTGAAAAACTCTTTCCTTTCACTTTTACTTTGAAGATATCTTGATTAGTTGCACCCTTAATCAAGCAATATTTATCTTTAAAATTAACTTGAAAGCCTTTTTCAATAAGTTGACCCACACTCAACAGATTTTGGTCAATTCATGTTAGGAATAAAGAGAACATCCTGTATATGTTTTTTACCTGTACAGCTCGCAAATCTCAACAGTCCCCTTTCCTTTGACATAGATGTAATCCCCACTACCAATTTTGACTTTGGTGATGTTAGTTGGCTTCAAATCTCTAAACAGCTTGCAAAGCATTGAGAATCTTTGCAAGAGTGATTTGAGTCAGATCCTTGGTATTTTCAAAGGCTGAAATAGATGCCTTAAATTTTTTAAGCATTGTTACAATAATTTTTTTCAACACTTCTTGAGTCCTTGAACATCGAACCAAGTAATTTTATTCGGTTTGCAATGCCCAATAACCTATTAGAATACTCTTTAATTGATTTTGTTTCTTTCATCTTCTGCTACTCGAATTCTCGAATCAAGCTTAGCACAAACATTCCTTTGATTCTTTCATCTCCCTCATACTATGACTTGAGATAATTCTATATCTCATATGCTGACTTCGGAGTCATAATCCGAGTGAAGATAGTAAAAGACACTGTAACGAACAAATAGACTTTTGCCTTGGATTTCTTTGTTTTCTTCTCCTTCTACAATTTGATTTACGCCATGACAGTATTTTTTGGGAGAGCAGGAATTTCATAATTCTCTTCCACTGCTTCCCAAATATCCAAAGCTTCCATATATGCGCCTCCATACAAACTGCCCAAATCTGGTAATTATCTCTCCATCAAACATCGATGGAGAAATTGAAGAGAAACTGGAACTTGCTTCGACGTCCATGATAGAATAACGTCACAGAATCATAACAAATATATATATATATATGGTAAAAGATTGATGTGATTAGTATTCTCATAGATATAATACAGAGAAATAGGGAAAGTATAACAAATCTGTTACCTAACAAATAACAAATCTGTTTCCTAAAAAATATATTGACTATAACAACTTAATAACAAACCAGATACTCCCCCTCAAGATGGAGTGAAAATATCAACAACACCCATCTTGGACAACTAGGAAAAAAAATGGAAGCATACAAAGGTTTAGTAAAAAGCATCTACAAGTTGAAGATGAGAACGTATAGGAAGAAGGCTTCAAGAAACCATCAGCAACTTTGTCCCGAACAAAAGGACAGTCCAACTCTATATGTTTTGTTCTCTGGTGAAAAGTGGGATTAGAAGCAATATGCAAAGTAACCTGGTTGTCACAAAATAAAAGAGGAGAAGAAAGTTGCGGTATCTGTAAATCAGAAAGCAAAGAGGAAAGTCATATAAGTTCACAAGTAGTATGAGCCAATGCGCGATACTCATCCTCTGTAGAAGATCTAAAAACAGTAGTTTGTTTCTTTGATTGCCATGAAACCAATGAATCACCCAAGAATATGCAATAACCAATGGTAGAGCACCGAATGTCAAGGCAAGAAGCCCAATCAGAATCAACAAAGGCTTTCAATTGGAATGTAGAAGTAGGTCGAAGTAAAATTCCTTGACCAGGGGAGGACTTCAAATACCCCAGCAAGTAATGAGTGATTTACATGGCTTTGAAACATATTGACTCAGTTTATTATCCGTGAAAGCAATATCAGGTCTAGAAATAGTCAAATATAAAGCAACCATCCAATAAGCCTTCTATAAGAAGAAAGGTAATCAAGTAAATCAACATTAGATTGTTGCAACTTTAAACGAGGATCCATAGGAACTGCTTCAGGTTTAGCACCAATAAGACCTGTATCCTTAATGAGCTGAAGAGTATAATGACACTGAGATAAATATATCCCCTTGGAAGAACGAGCAAGTTCTAAGCCAATAAAATATTTCAGATGGCCCAAGTATTTGAGTTTGAACTTGTCATGTAGAAAAAGTTTCAAATGATCAAGCATGAAAGAGATTGCCCCAGTCAATATAATGTCATCAACATACACCAGTAAAGCAACAAAATCAGAACCAGACCCTCAGACAAATAGGGAATAATCTGCTTTATATTGGTGAAAACCAAGAGAAAGTAAAGTATCTGAAAATTTGGCACACCACTGGCGAGAAGCCTGTTTTAGACTATAAATCGATTTATTGAGGCGACATACAAGACGCTCCCCCTTACTAGGAACAGGGACATTGGGTTGATATCCCAAAGATAAATCCATATAGACTTCTTCAATCAAATCACCATGGAGGAAAGCATTATTAACATCAAGTTGTATCAAAGGCCACTGATAGGAGACAACCATGGTAAGCAATATATGAACAGTGACTAATTTAGCAACCAGGGAGAAAGTTTCAATAAAATCCAATCCCTCTTGTTGGGTATAACCCTTTGCCACCAAACGGGCTTTGTAACGTTCGATAGAGCCATCAGCCTTATGTTTAATCTTATAAATCCATTTGCATCAAATAGAATGTTTGTTTGGAGGAAGAGAAACAACATTCCAAGTATGATTGGTTTCCATAGCCTCTAACTCAGCTTGCATAGCCTTTTTCCAATGATCAAAGGGTAGGGCTTTGTGGTAAAATTGGTGGTTATAATGGGTAGAAATATTAAGAGACAAGGCTCGGTAAGAGGGGGAAAGTTTGGTATACAAAATATATTGGTGTAAAGGATATTTGGGGGAGTAAGTCGGAAAAGGGGAATCGGTAAGGAAGGAACAATGATAATCTTTGAGATAAGTAGACAATTTAGTTGGCCTCGAGGTGCGCCTAGGTGTTGAGACATGAGAGGATGTGTTTGGAATATCAATGGATGGGGAATCAGTTTCAGAAGAAGGTATAGAATTCATGTCTGGGGAGGTAGGATTGGTATGTATAGACGTAGGGATGGTTGGGGGATCAATCTTAGCGGAAAAATTGTCTACATTTAATGATCGAGGTAGAACTATGTTGGAAAACAAGTCAGGTTCATCATTGGAGAGAGTTACTGTATGAAATGGAAACACAGACTCATGAAAGACCACATCTCAAGAAATGAAAAACCGACGATTTTCTATATCAAACAATTTGTAAGCTTTCAGACCAAGCGGATATCCCATAAAAATAGCAGGTATAGCTTGAGGAGCAAACTTAGACCGATTAGTAGATAGAGTGGATGCAAAGCAGAGACATCTAAAGACTTTCATCAACGAATAATCAGGCAAAGATCCATTCAAGACAACATAAGGAGTTTTCCATTTCAAAACATGTGATGGAGTCCGATTAATCAAATATACAACAGTCAATATGCATTCACTCCATAAATGTAAAGGAACACGGGACTGAAAAAAATAGTGCTTTAGCCACATTTAATATATGTTGATGCTTTCGTTCAACAACTGAATTTTGCTCAGGTCTCGCCACACAGGAAAATTGATGAAGAACTCCTTTTTCAAGAAAAAAAAACTTTTCAAATAACAATTCTTGAGTGTTATCAGACCGAAAAGTTTTAATACATTTCACATACTGAGTTTGAACAAGTTGAAAAAACTGAGGGACTATAGTAAGAACATCATATTTACGTCGCAGCATATAAACCCAAGTATAACGTGTACAGTCGTCAACAAGAGTAAGAAAATATGTATAACCAGCATATGAAGGAGTGGCAAACGGGCCCCAAATATCAGCGTGTACCAAATCAAAAGGTGCAAAAGCAAGTTTATTATTATAAAAAAAGATAGTTTTCTCTGTTTAGCCAAAAGACAAATATCACAAGGAACGAAGGAATCACATCGAGATGGTTCAATATGCAAAATATCTTTCAAAATGTGTAAACAAGGAAATGAGAGATGACCAAGCTTGGAATGCCACAAACTGGGTGATAGCTTTTGTGTAACAGACGCACAAACAACTAAAGTAAGGGCAATGTTACTGTCATCGAGCATAAAAAGACCATCATGTAAACTACCCTTGCTAATCGTCTTCAAAGTGGATCTTTCCCGAATTTCACAATAACCAGTAGAGAAATTGACCATAATGGAATTATCATAGGTCAAAGCACTGATGGAGATCAAGTTGTACTGAAATTCAAGTACAAACAAAACTCAATGAAGACATATCGAACCAAGTAGAACCACAGAACCAACATAATTCACAGAGATACGTGTATTATCTGGTAGAAACACATAAGTTGCAACAGGAAATAAAGTAGTAAATGATGCTTTGTTAAAACAAATATGAGTTAATGCGTCCGAATCGATTATCCAAGGGCTATGAGAAGAGGAATTCGGATAGGTACCTGATAAATAAGACGTAGCAACATCTGAATCACTCTTGGATGTAGTTAACTGGGACTGAAGCATAGCAAGAAGGCTATGACATTGAGCAAGGGCATCAACAGTGTCCGTAGACGTAGAAGGAGCAATGAGAGTCGTAGAAGTCACCGAAGAGGCAGTCTCAGGCTTCTGTTGCTATAGAGGGCGCTGACCTCCCTTTTGGCGATATCTAGGAGGATAGCCATGAAGTTTGTAGAATTGATCAATTGTATGACCTTGCACTCCACAGTGAGTGCAAATTGGGCGCTCTTTGCGAGATTTGAAATTATTTTGTTGCTGATTGTTCTGAACAGTCTTTGAAACAGGATGAGCAACGGCGAGGGTAATTACAGCTGGCAAAGGAAGTAGAGGAAGAGATCGTTGAAGCTCTTCTTGAGCAATCAGAGAAAAAGCCTTCGAAATCGCTGGTGGAGGATCCATGAGCAATATCTGAGAACGTGTAGGACCGAAGGATTCATTCAATCCCATCAAGATGCTCATCAGGTACTCGAATTGAAATAATTTCTCCATGGCTTCATGCCCTCCACAATTGCATCGCCCGCAAGTGCATCCAGGGCGATATGTAACATATTCAACCCAAATGCCTTTCAATTGTGAAAAATAGGTCCTAACAGACTGCTGATCTTGGGTCAAAGCTGCAAGTCTTCACTTAAGTTCAAAAATGCGATGACCATTCTTGCGTTGAAATTGATCTTTGAGATCAAGCCAAATCGCCTGTGTGGAATCAGGAAACATTGTGCTAGAAGAAATACCTTTGGATACAGAGTTCAAAATCCAAGCAATAACGACATTATTGGCCCGAGTCGATGCAGAGAGAAGATCTCCAGTAGGTTTAGGCAATGTGCCATCAATCAATCCCAATTTGTTCCGAATTGAAAGCGCCAACAACATAGATCGACTCCAAGTGACATAATTATCATCAGTGAGCAAATCAGAAACAAGAATAAGAATGGAGGTGTCAGAATGGTGAAGAAAGTAAGGGCTCGAAGAATCAGTGGCAGAAGAGAGAGCCTACACGGAGGAAGAAGAAAAAGAGCTAATAGTGTAGGAATCCATAACTAGGGAAAACATAGTAAAACAAAAAATCCTTGAAGGCAGAAGAGAAAGAGAAATTAGAAATTTTGCTCTGATACCATAACAAATGTATATATGGTAAAAGACTGATGTGATTAGTATTCCCATAGATACAATATTTATAATACAGAGAAATAACAATATTACAGAGAAATAGGGAAAGATATAACAAATCTGTTACCTAACAAATAACAAATCTGTTTCCTAAAAATTATACTGACGATAACAACTTAATAACAAACCCAATAAATCACTCACAGATCCCTTAAGAATGAAGCTATAATACCAATTGTTGTTTCTTTTTTAGGCAAAGAATAGAGTACTTCCTTTTTTAATAACCAAAACACTATAATATTTAAAGTTTTAAAACAAACAAGCCACCAACAACATGATTCTAAACTTGCTCGATTACAAAATATATGAATAACAAAATAACTAATACCTAAAAAACAAGAACAAACTTTGAAATAATAATAATAAAAAAAAAACACGTGGACATGTTTCAGTCCTGAAGCATTTCCTTAACAAGTCTGACCACTAACAACACCAACTTGTTCCTCACTAGAGTATTTAGAAGCAACTGTAAGATGATTATAATCAGTAGTCGTAAGAGCATTGTGTTGAGTTTTGTGCCCTAAACTCGTGGTTTGTAATGTAAACTTATTTATTTGTTCAATATAGATAATTGTTATTTTATAGGGGCCTTTTAGACTTGCATGAACTCAAATCCAATAAACAAACATCTAAGGTTATTTAATGTAACTTTGAACAGTATGAGGTTGAAATACAGGTGGATCATGTATAAGTAATAACCTGAAGGGTCTATAGTATATGGATGAGGTTGGGTACCTTATCTTGGTGAAACTATGGATACGACCCACTTTGTAATAGTTACAAACAAATTGATCCAAATTGTTCATGTGGAGACATGCGAGTGGGGTTATCCTATACAATGAGTTTGTATAGGACCAGTCCGCAAAACAATTAACCTTTTTTTTGTAACACCTTTAACTGAAAAGATTAGTATTTCATATGATGACCATATGTAACTTGATCTCAATCCTGAATGAGTTATGGACTCCTACCTATGGGGGTTGTCTTTTGAGTTGTATGGATGAGAGTGGCTCGAGTTGCTGACTCAATAAGCCTACCATTTGGGGGATGAAACCGAGTAGGGAGCTGGAAACATAACTACACAAGATGGAATTCGCTCCTTCCCGACTTTAGCTAATTTACCTATTAGCTTAATATAATTTAAATTTATATAATTGTTTGGTCTTTATTAATTTAATTTCTTATTTTTATGTCAATTTAATTTATACTAATTTAATTTTTTATTTTATGGAACAAATTAATTTATATTAGTTTAAGGTTTTTATGAAATATCGGTTAAAATATCATTTTGGTCTCTGTACTTTGAGTTTTGTTCCATTTTAGTCCTTGTATTTTCAAATTGTAGTCATCGTACTGTCAATAAAGCCCTACCATAAGTTTAAAGTTAATTTTTATCGAAATTAATTAAATAATAATAATAATTACCTTGCAAGAAAATACACAATGTGAACATAGTATTTCTAAAATTTATAGAAAGAAGGCTAATCGAGACTATTTTTTTTAGAAAAATTAACAAAATAATCTATGGGGACCATCAATTTTAAGCATTATTGAAAGTACAAGACTAAATTTGAACATTTGAAAGCATAGAGACTAAAATGAAACAAAACCCAAAGTACATGAACCAAAAATGGTATTTTAACTTGAAATATTATTAATATTAAAAAATGTTTTTCAAAACAGGACAATTAGTTTTTTTTTTTTTTTGACAATATGTGGGGGTGGGGATTTGAACCACAGACCTCGTGCTTATCAATACAACTTTATGTGAATTGAGCTATGCTCTTGTTGGTAGGACAATTAGTATTATTTACTGTATTTTTAGTGAATTATATTGATTACGCCATCAAATTACAATTTTGGGAAAAATACACTTTTGGTCCCTAAGATTTGAGTTAAGTGACACTTTGGTCCCTGAGTTTCAAACTCAACAAAAATACCCCTGAGGTTTGAGATAAGGAGCACTTTGGTCCCTGCCATCCAATTTTCCGTTAAATGCTAACAGATTGCTGACGTGGCAAAATTTTTTTAATTAAAAATTATTTTTTTAATTTTAAAATAAAATAAATAAAAAACAATAAAAATATTATTATTTTAATTATTTTTAAAACTTAACCCTCCACCCTCTTCTTCATCATCTTCCCTCAACCCCTCCATCTTCTTCTTCCCTCAACCCCTCCAGATCTGGACGTGGAGGGAGGAGGGACGTCCCTCCTCCTCTGTTTCGGCTCCCTCCTCCCTCTTGATTTTTTTTTTTTTAAAGAAAAGAAGAAAAATGGGGTAAAAGGGAAGAAGAAAGGAGAAGAAAAAAAAATTACAGTCGCCGGCGGCCGGCCGTTGGAGATGTGAAGAAGAAGATGGAGGAGTTGAGGGAAGAAGATGAAGAAAAGGGTGGAGGGTTAAGTTTTAAAAATAATTAAAATAATAATATTTTTATTGTTTTTTATTTATTTTTATTTTAAAATTAAAAAAATAATTTTTTAATTAAAAAAATTTGGTCACGTCATCCGACAGGGACAAAAGTGCTCCTTATCTCAAACCTCAGGGGTATTTTTGTTGGTTTTGGTGCTTGTGCGGTCTCGGCATTTTTCTGCGACCTGGCCACGCCACCATACTTGTCTGATACTACTTCTAAGATTGAAGACTGTCCCCACAAACCAACACGAGGTCCTTTTAGCATGTTTTGTCCTCACTCACATGCTTCCTAGGAAAATTCCGGTCACCCAACATAGAACTTCTCCAAGCCAAGCACGCTTAACTTCAAAGTTCCTATGATTGAGCCACCGAAAAGGACGATGCACCTTGTTTATATAGGTAATATCTATCAATTCTTTTAAGCTTATCTTGACCATACTATCATGTCCTCAGGATCTCTCTCATTCGAATGTGATCTCTATTCATTCATGTACCACTCCTAAACTCGGGTGTCACATGTCCACCAGCTTCCGCGTTGGTTCGTCCCCGAACCACATCCTACTGGGAGAGGTTCCGCTTTGATACCATCTGTAACGCCCCAGGCCCAGGATTCGGAATCCGGATTCGACCCTTAACGGTCCTGACATTTCCCTGCGACCTGGCCACGCCACCATACTTGTCTAATACTACTTCTAAGATTGAAGATTGTCCCCACAAACGAACACGAGGTCCTTTTAGCATGTTTTTTCCTCACTCACATGCTTCCTAGGAAAATTCCCATGAGGTCACCCAACATAGAACTTCTCCAAGCCAAGCACGCTTAACTTCAAAGTTCCTATGATTGAGCCACTGAAAAGGAAGATGCACCTTGTTGGTATAAATAATATCTATCAATTCTTTTAAGTTTATCTTTACCATGCTTTCATGTCCTCAGGATCCCTCTCATTCGGATGTGATCTCAGTTCATTCATGTACCCCTCCTAAACTCGGGTGTCACACATGTTGTATGTGTGTGAGAAGCATGTTGTTTGCCATTGTTTGTTGTTGGTGATCTGGCTCGTGTGAGCTACTTACAAGTACCGCGGTTGTACTGATACCCTCTTCCCCACCTTCCCCCCAACATTTTAGATGTTGCAGGTATCGAGGATGATCTGGACCTTGGTGGCGAGGAGGAGAACTACGTGAAAAATTCCTAGAGTGTTGTTATGTTTCTTAGTAGCTTTATTTTGTGTTGGAGTTAGCTTGAGTTGTTTTGTTTTTCGTAGTGTATAATATGGTGAGGGATTCACCCGAGGAAGGTTTTGTTTCTGAGATTAAACTAGTCTTGTTTATTTTGATTAAGTTTAATAAATGTTTTAGCTAGTGGTCTAGCTTTTCTTGTTAATAAAATATCGTTAAGTTCCACTGCATGATTTTCATTCTGTTGCATGATATGGTAAAGTATGTCTTGTATAGAGAAGATAGGTTGTGAAATCTGGCTGTAGTTTGGTGGAGGTTGGCTGGTTGCCTGTTTAGAAGTGCTAAATGTCTTTTATCAGGTAAAGTAAAATTTTGGGATAACCAGTTTTACGTCGTTATGTTGCCAAAATTTTCGGTACATTCGGTCTAAAATGAGTTGTCCTAGTTGCTTAGAGTCTAGAGTATGTAGTAACATCTCTAGGCTAGAGGTTCGAGAACCTGAGGCGTTACAATTAACTAAATAAATCATTTTAAGTACATGAACAAGAGAACAAAACTTGCTAGAAACAAAAATATTGGACAACTATTGAAAAATTAAAATAAAATGAATGTTGCACTTTAAATTTCAATTGAACATAAATCGAAATACATATTATTCAATTTAACTGCTGTTTATTTTATATCTAGTAAAATAAAAAATGGTTAATTACAAATGTATTAGTGTATGAATAAATTAATTTATTTTTAAATAAAAAAATGTAATATATATATGTATATAAGAAAATGGAGGGTAAGAATGTCATTGGAAGATAACTCTTGACATGGTGGGAATCTGAAAAACTCATCTATTAGAGGCTGTTTGGGGCGCTGAATTGGTTATAATATCTGGTGGTTATAATAATATGGGGATTATAATAGTCTGTGGGTTATAATAATCTGTGTTTGGGGTGAAGATTATTATAGTCTGAGATAAAATAATCTGTGTTTGGAGTACAGATTATTTTAGTCTGGGATAAAATAATCTGTGTTTGGAGTGTTGATCTGTTTTAACATGGGGTTCTGAATCAAAGGTTCAAACTGACTGTTTTCTTTTTCTATTTTTTTTATGATATACGATTCACTTTGATTTAGAGTTATGTTTTTTTTTTTTTACAAAGCAAAAAAAGTTTAGGATTTGGAATAGAAAAATCATATTAGTTAACTTTTAGTATTGCCAAAATAAAAATTGTAAATGTTTAGTTCAAAAATCATATTAGTTTTTTTTTTTTATCAATAAAATCATTTGAAATAAACTTGAGTGTGGTAAATATAATTTTGTTTGAATGTTTTTTTTTTAAGTTGATTAACCTTCGATGTTGTCAACGACTTTTCCGGCAACCTTTGATGTTTTTTTTTTCTTTATTTTTATTTTTTATATTTTTCAAAATGAAAATGAGAAGAAATATGAAAAAAAAAAATTGGTGGCCAGAAAAGTCATCGGCGACCGCCGGAAAAGTCGTCGACGACCGTCGGAAACTTCGTCGGCCGACGGTCGTCGGGAAATTCAATGAGTCGCATGGAAGAAGAGAGGAGAGAGTTACTGTAGAAAATGGATAGAATAATCGGGTGGGTTGAATGGTGGTTACTGTAGAGAATGGATAAAATAATCGGGGGTAAAAATAACCCACCTCACCATTTATTTTTGTTGGTGCCCCAAACATTGAATAGGTTATAATGAGGGGGGGTTATTATAACCTATTCAGTGCCCCAAACACCCCCTTAGAGGGCATCAAAAGCTTTTTAGATGTATCCCTTGTAGGCACTAGCCAAGTAACCTATATTACTACAATTGAGGTAATCTAGATGTTCATTCCATAAGAATCTCCGAAGTGAGGTAATAGTTTGTCCTACTATATAAATGAATATAGTACAGTAGTTTACATTTTTACTAGGGGTGAGCATCGGTCGGTCGACATCGGTTTTGGACTCAAACCGACGCCGACCACCGATACCTCGATTTTAGTCGGTCGGTGGATGTCGGTTTTTGAAGTTTTATGGAACCGATCGACCGACCACGAGCAAAAATCGATCGGTTTCGGGCGGTTTTGGAAGTTCCGATAAAGAGATGGCGTCGTTATTCTGACGAGGTGAAGGAGAAAGAAAAATTGAGAAATGAGGGCGATACTTACTAGAAGAAAGAACGGAGAAAGAGATGAAGGAGAAAGAAAGAACAGAGAAGAAAAAAATCACCGTGACGATTCGTGTGGCGCTAAGCTCCGATGAAGAAAGGACCTCAATCCGGCGAGGTGAAGATGATTGTTAATGGTCGAGAGATAAAAGGGATACTGAGAGTGAAAAGAGAAAGCTAAAAAAGAAAGATATGGAGATGAGAAAAAAGAACAGAGAAATCTGAAGGGTTTGAAGAAGGAAAAAAAAAAAGAAAGAAAATGGTGAGTCTAAGAGTGATACGAAAGATTGAAATTGAAAAAAAAAATAAATAAAAGGTCTAATCAATCCTTGGGAAGACCAGGCTGCTGCAGGCAGCGCATTGATGTTGTATGCAGCAGCGTCAACTCAGACGTTTATTAGTTTTTTTTTTCTTTCCGATCGATTCAGTCAATTCTCGACCCTTTTGGGCGAGCTGATAGACCGAAATGTCGGTTTTTCAGAATGGAAAACCGATTCCGACCAACTTTATAAAAAACCGACCGACTAACTTCGATTTGGTCGGTTTTGGTCGGTCGGCTCGGTTTTTCAGCTATTCTTACTCACCCCTAATTTTTACTTGCAACAAATTTTTAGACCGCTTGTATTTGGACGTTTCTAATGGTGCTTTCTACAAAGTGGTTGAAAATTAATGTAAAAGGTATTTTAGAAACACATTTCAATAGCTTGCAACAATTTTGATAATGTTGCAAAGTGAACCATTGCTAAAGGCTATAAAAATCCGTTTTTTTTTTTTAATTCAACGACATTTTGGATTAAAAAAGATTTAAACTTTTGATTACTTGATCAAGTACACGTATCAATTACCATCGAATTATGTTCACTTTGACATAAATCTATAATAGTAGTAAAAAAAGTGGCAAAGGTCTGTACAATTTTAAAGCTAAACCATATCTCTTTTCGTATTATGTTAGTTATCATTGTTATTTT
Source organism: Luffa acutangula (assembly GCA_036850905.1). Classification (NCBI taxonomy): domain Eukaryota; kingdom Viridiplantae; phylum Streptophyta; class Magnoliopsida; order Cucurbitales; family Cucurbitaceae; genus Luffa; species Luffa acutangula. The sequence goes on from CM072099.1 coordinate 11,869,481, forward strand.
TATCAGTTTTTTTCTTCTAAAATTAAGATTGACAATCTTTATTTAAGTTGTGTGTTCTAAATTGTTGATCTATTATGTTGTATTTAGAATAGCAACACATTTTTTTTATATGTGACCTAACTAATTAATCACCTACATGTGTAAGAAAATTATGGACCAAACATGTGACTTTACCCTTTATTCCAAGTGCAATATCCCACACAATTCCAAGAAGCACACCAAGATTTATATACAAAGCAAAACAAATTTATTGACAAACAAAGGGCAATTGAAATAGTTTCTGTACCCCTTTCTTTAGAGTAGAAAATTAGCATCATCTTTGCGCTTCAAAATGGCAAATAGTTGAACCTTTTCATGAAGCTTTTCATTGATATCCTCAGGGTAGTTTGAGAGCTTTATTACCACTCTTTCAAACATTTCATCAATTATTTCCTTCTTCTTGAAGTGTTCCATGAATGTTCCTTCCATTGCTGCTCTTACATGATTTATCCACACTCGAATGTTGATGCTTCCTTTCAACCACGTTGCTGGCTCTGCTAGCTCGATTCTCTCGATGCTAAAATGCCCGTTTTTTTCTATCAATTTTGTCATCTCTGCTGGGCAAGTGATGTATATGGGTAAGTTGAATGAGTCCACCTCGGCTTCGTCGAGAAGTCCCTTAAGACAAAATATACAATAAGATGATGATCTAAGATCTATAAACAATATAGCGTGTCTTGTCAAAATATAGTGAAAAAAGATAGAACTTCATCTAAGCTTTTGGATTTTAATGGTAATTTAATATGGTATCAAAACAGAAGTCTCAAGGTTCAAGTTTTTTGTCTTTTATTTTTATCTTAAATGTGTCTTAAGCTTCAAGGTAATGAAAAATAAAAGGCTAAATTATTTTTTTAAAAAATGCCCCTGAACCATGGATTCATTTCAAAAATGTTCATGAACTTTAAAAAGTTTCAAAACACCTTTGAACTTTAAAAAATGTTTAAAAAATACACTTGTCGTTAATTTTTGGATGGAAACCATTAAAAATTTCAGTTTCATTAATACTCTTTAACTTTCAAAAGATTTTAAAAAATAACCTTATTTGAAAATGCTTCTGTAAATTCTTCTTTCATGCAAATTATCGAGAAGCTTTACCTATTTTTCATGTATTCTTTTTTTTTTATTATTATTTTTTTCATGTATTCATACACTAGAGTTTTTCTTCTCTTTCAATACATCATCCCAAGAGCTTGACTAGATTTTCGACAATGGTATTTTTGAAACATTTTTAATGGTTTTAACGATTCCCATTAAAAATTAACTGCAAGGGTATTTTTGAAATGTTTTGTAAAGTTCAGGAGTATTTTTTAAACTTTTTGAAGTTCAAGGACATTTTTGAAACAAACCCTGGGTACTTTTTATAATTTAACCAAAATTGACTAGCTAAATATATTCCTAGTTTTATGTTACATTAACTTTTATGATAAAACTTTCAATTTCTATTCCTATATTGATATCAAACTAATAAACATTAAAAAAAAAAGACCATAAAAATATCTACATTTGAAATTTAATATAAGATAGAGTGAAAAATGATTTTAGTTTTACCTCTTTGGCCATTTCCAAGAGAGCGAAAGCCAAATTATCATAAAGAATCCCAAACGGAAGCTCCGAAGCAGAGACGCCATCACAAACCCCCAAGCAAATCATCACCATCATCCCTCCGGCGACCATCTCTTCAGCCCTAGCACTCAGAAAGCTCTCCATGTCCGCCGCGAATCGAGCCGCATAAGCCTCGACCACCCCCTCCGCCGCGCCGACGTAGTGAATCCTTCCTCTGTTCCACGCCGCCGAGGTCGCGTCCCGCAGCTCCGCCGGAAGCGCGGAGAGCCAGTGGATCGCGTAGGCCGTGTGGACGAAGTGGAGAGAGGAGTCCGGGAAGAGGCGGGCGTGGAAGGATCCCGGGGCGGCGGCGGCGAAATAGTGGCGGTGGGGCGGGAGGGAGAGGAAGAGAGCGTTGAAATCGTTGGAGATTTGGTCGTTGAAGAAGACATGGAAATTGGGGGAAATTGGTGGAGATTTGTGATTGGATTTGATTGCGTCGATTATGTATTGCATTGTAGTGAAGGTGTTTGGTCCCGTTGCGCATCCTAAATCGGCGAGACGAATCGTGTTCGATTCAGAAGAAATTAGTTCCGCTGTGTTGAATTTTTCTTTGATTTCTTCTTCGATTTTGCTCCTCACGATGTCCACAAATGATTTCTGGAAAAGAATCAAATCAATGATCGTTTGGTTTTTACTACAAATGTCGTATCAACTTTCTAGTTGTAGATTTTTCTTTTCTTCCTTGTGATCAAATGATAAAGATTATTGAAGGCAGACATAAAAATACTTGACATGCATACCCATATATAGAATTAAAATTTTACAACTAAGATAAAAAGTTTTCTCATTTACTATCATCATCTTTCTTAATTGTCAAGATGACATATCAGTGTACAGTCAAATATTTTCCATATAAAAATTGTGGATTTTTTTCTCAAAAAAAAAATTATAGATGGTTTTTTTTTTCATGATTTTACCAAAATGCATATTATATACTCGACCAAAAGATTACACAACTAAAAATCCTTATTTTCTTGACTATTCCTATACTAATATTTGTAATTTATGTTAAAAGAGTTTGTAATTAATTTGATGTGACACAATATCTGCTAATTATAATTATTATTATTTGTTATAAATGAAGAAACTCTTCTAAAGAGTTTTAGAGATTCGAAAAACTCTACATTTATGTTGAAATATTCTAAATCTCTCATGGATTAAAATAAACGTTTTGAGGCCAAAGCGAGCTTAGCTCAGCGGTAATTGGCATGTACTCTCGACCATGAGGTCAGAGGTTTGAATCCCCCAACCCCAAATGTTGATGTTCTCAAAAAAAAAAAAAAAGAAAAATAAACGTTTTGAGACTGTTGAGATCAAAATAAATAAAAGCCAAAAGTATTTAAGATCAAAATGAAGTAATCTGATTAACTTGAACCAAAGTTAAAACTACATGAAACAAAATAGTATTTAATCCTATAATAACCAAATTAAAAGTGTTTATGGACATGGAATTTAGGGTGTGTTTGATTTAGCTTTTCGAGTGTTTAATTTTGGAAAAAAATCATTTTGAAAAATTTTTTAACGTTTGGCCACCACAAAAAATGATTATTAAAAAATGAGATTAAGAAATAAATCATTTTGAGAAAAACACTTGAAACCAACTTTTCTATAAAAAGAGTTTTAAAGTATACTAGAACTTGGCATAATAACACTTGTAAGGAAGTGTAACCAAACATATGAGTGTTTAACTTATAAACAATTTTTATACAAAATGCTTTTTTTAAATGCATTCTTAAAAAACATTTAAATTAAAATGTGTTCCAAACAGACTCTTAATTTGAATAGAACTTTCTCATGACATTTGTAGCTTAGCTTGGCTATTAATTAGATTGAGCTACTAAAAACTTTTAAGTTAAAATTAGGCTATACATTTGGCTTAACTTTTTAAGTGTTTAATTTAGTATATAATAACTTGTGTACACTAGTGAGAAAATGTAACAAAACATAAAAGTGTTTAAATTCTAAAAAAATTTTATACAAAATATTTAAAATAAAATGTATTCTTGAAAAATATTTAAACTAAAAGATGTTCCAAATGGATCCTTAAGGACATGTTTGGAAAGTGATTTTAGAATGTCAAAATCACTTTTGTCGTACCTTTTTAGTTATTTTGGGCATGACAGTATTCCAAAAAATCACTTCCAAACAGTAGAAAAACTCCTTTCAAGGTTAAATTAAAATTAGTAAGACATGTAATCCTTCAAATATGTTCTGCTTCTAGCTAGAATCATCCAATATGCTTCAGAATTGATATCTAAATCACCACAAATCAACCAGCAAAAACCAACCAACAATTTTTTTTTTTTTTTTTTTTGAGATAAAAACCAACCAACAAATTACTCAAAAGCCAATTACCAAATATTCAAATCAAATAAATAATAATAAGCCAACAACAACCATATAATACACACCAAAAAAAAAAATCAAAATAATCTATTAGGACGTCCATAGCTAATCAATATCATAGTTTGATGAAAATTCAAAGTTGATAAAGCCCTTGAACATGTAAGTTTGGACTTTTATAATTCGTATGTAAATCAAAGTAGTGAATATATAGTTAATTAAGAGAAAAAAAAAAAAAACAAGATCGAACCTAAGCATAATTCAACTGTTAAGACATATGTCCTTAAAAAAAACGTCTAACCTGATAGTGGGAGTTTCGGGAGTAGCTAAGGGAGCCATGGCCTCCGTTTGCAGGGCGGGAATCTAATGAAGCTCCTTTCATCGTTCCACCATGGCATCATCAGTTGGCCATCACTCTGCCATTTTATACACAGGGAGGGCCAAGGAAATGTTGAGGAAGAGCAATGTTCAATTTAATTATGTAATCATCCTTTTATGAAAAAGATGTATCTTTAAATAATATGATAGTCAAGGAATATATATATGTGGTCCATATATATTAATTTGACCAATAAATAATAATATGTTGAAATAGTCCCAATATTTGGTTTAGTCCCTAATGTTTGTCGACTATTCTTCCAATTTAGTCCCTGTTGTTTAAATCGTTTTGAAGTTCGAGTTTTCTTTTCTTAGATGACATTTTTCGTCCTTTGAATTTCACGATGTCGATCACCAAAATTATGTCAATTTTAGTATTCATTGGTGGTTAGAGACTAAATTGAACTATATTAATACATAAGAGACTAAATTACAATAACTTTCTTGAACAATAAGGACTATATTGAAAAAATTATCCGAAATAAATCGTAATACGTATGAGTTTAAAATAGTTTAACATGGTATTAAAGTAGAATATTTCACGTCAAATCTAATTTAGTTGGTTGATTTTGTTGGTTCTCATGCTATTTTTATGAGCCCAAAAATAAGAAGTATTAAAATATGTATGACTAGAAAGATTAAATTTAGGTTACTTAAATTATAACTTTCATCTTTCAACTTTCAAGGTTGTGGTTAGTTGGCTATTAATGAAAGTATCTAATTTAATCTATGAACTTTTTATCTTATGTCTAAAAGTTTCTACACTTTAAAAAGTAGTCTAAGTCCCTAAATTCTTAGTTTTTATCTAATATGTCTACGAATTTTCAATTTTGTGTCTAATAATAAATCTCTAATAACTAATTAGACAAAGGATTCAAAATTGAAATTTCAAGTTTTTGTTAGTTTTTTTTTTAAAAAAAAAATATATTAGAAATTAGGCACAAAATTTAAAATTGATAAAATTATAAGTTTGTAGGTTTAGCTTATTGAAAGAAAGAGGGTAGTTATTAGATTTATCTTCCAATATATTTTAGTGGTTCCATATGAATCCAATAGAAATGACCAACTTGGAAAGCGACTCATTTGTACAATTCCATATCTTTGATTAGTACTAAGAGGTTATATCAAATTCAATTTGGCCTATCATATCAAAAAAAAAAAAAAAAAAAAAATCAATTTGGCCTATTGTATGTTTAAAAACTTTAAATCATACTTTTCTTTTTTTGAAAATAAAATTAAAAAAAAAAAAAAAAACTTTAAATCATACTCTGTGTGTCGTAAACAATCCATAGATTTTTTTTTTTTAGTATATCAACATTTGGGGTGGGGGATTCAAACCTCTAACCTCTTGGTCATGGATACATGCCAATTACAGTTCAACTATGCTCGCTTTGCCTGTTTTCAAAATCACTTTATATTCATATGTTTCAAAATTGAAACATTGATTAAATTTGCCCTATAATAAAATATTGCATCATAAAATTCATTTTAAATATCTATCCACAAACTTATCATAATAGATTTTTTTTTTTTTTATTGATCTTGATTAATGAAAAAGATGTATAATAAACTTATATGAAAAGATAAAGACAATGATATAATTTTTAAAAGCATTAGAATCAAATTAAAACTAAGACGAAAGCATGTAAAATTAAAATAAAAAGGAACATCAAAAAGAAAAAAGATATATATTATAAGGAAAAAAATAATAAAGTGTCGGCAAAGGGAAAGAAGAGAGAAAAGAAAAGCATTGGATGCATTGAATATATTCCCTTAAGTAAGAGGCTTATGAGAAAAGACTTTTTCTATATATATATATCTATACTATATATAAAAGGGGCCAAGAGGGGATAATTTTTCATTTCCTCTTATGCCCTTACTTTTTAAGTAAATTCCTATTTTGTCCTTTGCTATGAGACGCTACCCTTCAAGTATAAGTGTCCATTCAATCCAATAGGTGCAATTAATGTCGACGGGACGCGACTGTTCATGTAAAGATGGTTAAATGTCAAACTATACGAAATTTTATCCAATAGGTACAATCGATGTCGACGGGATGCGACTGTTCATATGGAGATGGTTACACATTGAATTGATGTATCTATGTATAGGTGCGATCCATGTATAAGAAGAAAATATATAATTGAAAAAATGTCAAACTATTGGAAAATTTCTTATTTTATAAGAGAACTCAAGATTTAAAAAAAAATGAAAAATTACACATTTGTGTGAGGGAAACACTATTGAACGGTGTCACAATAAGGTGTTATTTTGGTTGTGTCCAATAGGTACAATTGATGTCGACGTGCAACTGTTCATATGAAGATGGTTATTCGTGCAACTGTTCATATATTTATTTGTGTATAGGTGTGATCCATGTATAAAAAGAAAATATAAAATTGACAAAACCTTGAAATATATAATTGATGTATTTTGGTCGTGAACCATGTCACAATAAAACCTTGAGAATTCATATATTTTGATCATGAATCGTGTCACAATAAAACCTTGAGAATTCAAAATTTTATTTTTGTCGATAAAGAAGTATTGTTATCTATCATTTTTTATATTTATAATGTAATCAAATGTTATTTACATCCACATCAATTCTTTGAAGTAAATACAATTTTGGATAAATCATAAATTCTTTTAAGTAAATATAATTTTTTAAAGATTGCAATACACATTTTAAGATCTCAACATTTTAAAATTTTGTATTTAATAAAATTTAATTATATTCCCAACAAAATTAGTTGTTTAAAATTATAGTATCGAATTTCAATGTGCCTTAGAGATTACTTTTGTTTGTTGTATTTTGAATTTAGAATGCTTAATTATAGCATAAATGATTTTCCAAGAGTTTTAAACATTGGAGTTTATGATTTCTTTAGTACTAGAACCTGAGTTGTTTATTTTAGGGAAAAATACACTTTTGGTCCTTGAGGTTTGGGTTAGGTTTCATTTTGGTCCATGAGTTTTCAAACTCAACAATTTAGCTCCTGAGGTTTGATTTTCGTTAAGTTTTTAGTCCCTCCGTAAAATTTTCTAGAGATGGTTGACGTGACATTAGTTTTTATTAAATATATATATATATATATATATATATATATATATATATATATATATATTTTATTTATTATTTTTTAAAATAAAATAATATATTAAATATTTTTTTATTATTTTATTATTTTTCTTTTCTTTTCTTCATTCATCTCCTTCTTCCCCAAACATCAAACCCTAATAAAAAATTGCACAAAACCGACAGGGCCAAAATGAAACTAATACCAAACCTCAGGGGCTAAACGGTTGAGTTTGAAAACTCAGGGACCAAAATGAAATCTAACCCAAACCCTAGGGACTAAAAGTGTATTTTCCCCTTTTATTTTTATTTTTTATAAGATAATTATTAAACTTTGAAATTTTTATAAGATAACTATTAAACTTATTGTCAAAGTTTACATTTTAAAAAAATGTGTTATGTACGTGTGTGCTACTATTATGTCTGTATACGTACTATATAATAAGAAATCTTTTATTTTTAACTCTAACTTTCAAAAGTTTATGGTAATTAAAACAAAGTTATATGGTATTTTTTTGTTACATTACATATACTAAAAAAAACTACTATTTTCTCTTAATTTAATTTAAGACTTCAAGATTCCACGTGCATTGCACGTGTTACTTGACTAGTATATATAAAAGGGGCTAAGGGAGGAGAATCTTTACTTTCCTCTTTAGCCCTTACAATTTTAATAAATTCCTATTTTGCCCTTCACTCTCTATTGATGGGGTATGACTCTTCGGGTCAAGATGTCCGTTGAGATAAATATGTACAATAAAGTAGTTTTTCAAACATGACTATTCGATAAAAAGTGAATTTTTAAGCAACTTTATATCATTAGATTGAATAGTTGCAATTTATTTTGTCCTTCACTCTTTGTTGATGGGGTATGACTCTTTGAGTCAAAGTGTCCATTGAGAGAAATTTGTACAATGAAATAGTTTTTCAAAACATGACTATTTGAAAAAAAAAATGAACTTTTAAGCAACATTATATCATTAGATCGAATAGTTGCAATTTATAAGCTGACCAAATGTGATTATTCGGGTGGAGGTGGTTACACGTTGAACCAGTTTATCCATTTTTGTATAGGTGCATCTATTTAATGATTTAAATTAAAATATATTTAAAAAAATTGGGTCATTAGTCACATCTTTCCAAAAAGCATCAATCGTATATAAATAAAATAAACATATTAATGTAAAATTGTTTTTTTTTTCACTTTTTCTTAGAAATTTCCTATTATGCTTCTGCCACTTCACGTAGGGAAATCGAAATCAACAAGAATATGTGATCACATGAAAAATATAAGTCTTCAATCATTTGAATGTTTTAATTTTTTTTTTAGAATTTTGTAATTTATCTTCTACAACTCCTTTCTTCAATTTCATTCCATATATAATCTTCATGTTTATCACTCAAATTCAACAAATCCTTTACATTAAATATAGAAACAAAATATTTAAACAACGAAAAATCATTTTACTCATTTATTATACTCAAAATATTTTCGATTATGTTAAAAAAAATAAAAACTTTAGTTTCTTCTCAACAATTAAAAAAAAAACATAATAAATGAACATATAACCTATCTCTTTTGTAAGGTTTAAAACTCTAATTTCATTTGTAAAATTATGAGCAATATATGGGCAGAGGAGATACTTTATTACGTTTTACTTAGTAGTGAGATAGAAGAGAAGAGAAAACAATAAAGTTGTGAAAAGAAAACATTTTAAACATGTGAATTAGTAGATAGAGGATAAAGAAATCACAAAACAGATGAGAGAAATGTTCATAAAGATATATAAATAATAAATCATATTTAAAAAAAAAAATATTTTACATAATTTCAAAATAGATCTAAAAAAGAATTGTATAAGGAAACCCTATTAAAATTCTATTACATTTAAATAAATATTTCATAGATATCCAAAATTAATTTGTTTCTTTTGTCCAGTGTGATTGACATGATATGATTGTAATATTTCAAAAAAAATCTTAAAATATGTCTAATGGATAAATAAATAAGGTTTAGTTTTGATCAAATATATTATTTTTGCTATATTTTTCCAAAATTTTATGTTGAAAATTTTATATTGTGTACTTATGCTATCTTTTCCAACAAAATAACTAAATTAAATTAAAATTTATATAGTTAAAACAAAATCAATGGTTAATAAAACAAACAAAGTAATAAAAAAAACATGATATACATAGCTTTGGCTCTGAAAAAAAAAGATATACTTAGTCTTAACTTTCATATTCATTATAAACTAACCTAATAAACCAATGAAATTTCACGTGCATTGCACGGGTTTTCTGACTAGTATATATATATATATATATATATATATATATATATATATATATATATATTGTATCTCAATTCTCAAGCTAATATAATTAATTAAAATTGAGATGGCCAAGTAGAATTTAAAAAGTTCCTTTGAATAAACTAAAAGAAAAAAATAGTGACCATTTGATATTGATATAACGAGTTGGATTAGTTAGGGTCCGTTTGGAATACTTTCAGTTTAAGGGTTTGTTTGGAATACGTTTTAATTTAAATGTTTTTCGCATTTTCTTTTAAACATTTTGTGTAAGCATCGTTTAAAATTTAGGGTTCGTTTGGAATACATTTTAATTTAAAAGAATGTATTTTTTAAAAAAACATTTTGCATAAAAATTGTTTAGAATTTAAACACTCATATGTTTTGTTACATTTTCACATAAGTGTTTTTATACACAAGTTTTTTTTTTTTTTTTGAAGAAAAACAGCGTAAACAAAAAAGATTACAAAGAAACAGAATAAAAGGTCGAAGCGTCCACAAGAGGCATTTCTTGAGCAACAACGTTGTTAACCCAAGAAGGATGATCTTCTACCCAAACCTCTGAGAGCTTTGTTGTGCGAGCATGAGTAGCCAATTGGTGTGCCGCTTTGTTGCCTTCCCTTTTTGTCCATAAAAATCCTCTGATGTGATTATCTATGGCCAGTTGCACTACTACAAAAATCACTTTTAATGACGGGCATTGCCCGTCATTAAAGACTTTTCATGACGGGCGCGCGTCCGTCGTCTATACGAGTGTCGTCGTAACTTTTTATGACGGACGATTTTTAATGACGGACACTGACCGTCATTAAAAGTTGTCCGTCATAAAAAGTTATAATGACGGACATTTTTCATGACGGTCATTGACCGTCATTAAAAATCGTCCGTCATTAAAAGCCCGTCATTAAAGGGTATTTTCCAACTAAAATGATATTTGATGACGGTCATTGCCCGTCATCAAAAATCGGCCGTCATTAAAAGCTCGTCATTAAAAGGGTATTTTCCAACCGACTAGATATTTAATGACGGGCTTGGCCCGTCAATAAAAGGTGTCCGTCATGAAAAGTCCGTCATTAAATGTCCGTCATTAAATGTCTTTTTTAAATGTCTGTCATTAAATGTCCTTTTTAAATGTCCGTCATTAAATGTCATTTTTTATGACAGGCCTTGCCCGTCATTATTTTGATCATAATTTAATAAAAAAATTTGTTGGTTGCCCGGTGGCAAACCAACAATATTTTCTTCATTTGTCAACCTGTAGAGAAAGTAATCTTAATTGTGTTATATGAAAAACTTTCAAATGATTCAAGTTGTATGTTTTAAATCACACCTTGAACACACATTGACTTGGAATCACTATATAAGAACATGTAATGGGCTTAAAAACAAATTTTCACATAACAAGCTTGAAGTCAACGTTTAACTACATAAAAAACCTTCAAATGATATAAATATGTTTGGAATCACACTTTGAACACACACATGTAATAGAATTGGAATCACATTTTGAAAATTTCGGCATGACCTCTACTAAATAGTCCAAAACTAACCTGAAATAATACAACATATAATCACTTCTATATCATATACATCATGCATTTGGGACCACCCATCCCTCCATAAACAACATCCAGCATAAGTTTACACACAACATACAATGGGACCATCCGTCCCTCCACAGGTCATCCAAAAATAATCCTATATACACAAATCTACAACAGATAGAAAATCAAGTACTTACACGTCACATTTACATCATTCACATCATCCAGAAAGAACCCTACACAAATGTTCCCACGAACCCTGCCCATTCTATCCGAACCTCGTCAATTTCTTCTTGCGTATATGCTGTTTTCGTGTTAAACTAAACATAAGAAAAACCATAAATAAATATAAGAATCCTTTAGAAAGTTGAATTATAAATAATTAAAATATACTTATACAAGTAGTGGAGTTGAATACGATTACGTACAAGATTACTTATAGACGTAGATGAGTTGTGTACTATTTCTCGAATATACTTTTGCACATAATATCCACACTCTACAGAACCCAATTGACGGGGGCACTACATGTAAAACAAGTTGAAAATACATTATACTTGAGTTGCCAAATTTGATAACGTTGAGAATATAGTTAATGTAAATTTACCTTTATAAGTTTCCAAATTATGTTCGAGCGATATTGTGGGAGTGAGTTCTTTGCTTGCCACATTCTCAATGATCTAAATAATAACGAACATTAGAGTGATATAGATATGAGAATCAACCACAATAAAAGTTTATAGATACTTACGTATTGATAATTCCTTGAAAACTTTCTTCAATCTTACTACGTAATGAGTTCAACACATAGACGGTATTCTCTCCAGGATTGATCACAATCAACATCCAATGACACCTATTAAAAATGAACATTTTTTTAATAGTTTATCACAAATTACACCTATAATTAAGTAAAACTAATTTGAATTGACATTACTTACCCAGTATTGTACGGGATGATGACTAGTTGATTCAAATTAACCATGTCTAGCCGGTTGGCTAGATTTCTGCAACGAGTTTCTTGACACTTTACAAATGAAGAGATGGTTCCTGGATCAACTATCAGAAATTTGCTGGTTATTTCACTGTCACATACAGTCCATAGATACCTAAAGAAAATAAACAATATTATAAAACATTGAAAATCATATAGTAAATAAATAAAATATGTCATAGGTTTTATACTTACGTAATGTACACTAGTATACATGAGTACCCTATTTCAACCATCCCGCAATACTGCATGATGTCATCACGATGTAGGAAAATTGTTTTATCAACTCCAAATATGGCGTCACTCAAGTTGATAGGAACTGTGTCATCCTCAATTAACTATACTTATAAACTAACACCAACAATTTCAAAACTTAAGTCAAGTATTTCTCAACTTTCACCTAAACTCAACTAAAAACATAAACTAAAACAACCAAATTTAAAATCATACTTAAAACATTCCTCAACCCCTCTCCCACTAAACTCAAGTATAATAACGAACTATAACAAATAATTTCAAGAGATAACTTAAGTATCCATCAACTCCCCACAAAAATAAACTCAAACAAACCATTTCAAGGCATGACTTTAAGTGTTTATCAACTCTCCAATAAATCCAACTAAAAACATAAACTCACAAGTACATTTCCCAACCCCCCCCCCCCTCTCAAACTCAACTAAGCTTATAAACCAACACAAACAAACAATTTCAAAACATAGCTAAGTATTTCTCAACCCCCAACTCAACTATACTTATAAACTAACACCAACAATTTCAATACTTAATTGAAGTATTTCTCAACTTCCACATAAACTCAACTAAAAACATAAACTAAAACAACCAAATTTAAAATCATAATTAAAGCATTCCACAACACCTTCTCCACTAAACTCAAGTAAAATAACGAACTATAACAAACAAATCCAACACGTAAATTCATATCCAACCACATCTAAACCAAAACATTTAAACTAATCTTCAAACTAGCACAAAAAGTCAACTTAAATCATTAAACTAACACACCGCTCAACTAAATTCATCAAAGTAACACCAAATTCATAAATAATAAAACGAACACAAGGAAATCCTCAACCCCCCCCCCCCCCCCCCCCCTCCTCCAATGCTTTTCTATTAAATTATATGTGAATTGAGTTTAAAAGGAAAAAAAGAACCTTATGAAGGTTAGAAATTAACTTGATATCAAATTATTAAAAGTAATTATCATTAAAGTTTAGTCAAAAGAATCTAAAGTTTTTCAAATTAAAAAGACATTTTAAGTTGACTTGAGGTCAAAAGAATCTAAATTAGACCATTTCTTATTGTAGTATATATTTATTATTTACACTTTGTGGTTTTTCTTGAAACAAAGAGTTATATCTTTTTTTTTATACCAAATGAATGAAACTTTAATATTAGTCAATAAACACCAACACTAAGAAATGAATATAAACATCCCTAAAACCAACACAAACACCAACAAAGTAGCACAATCTCTAAAAACCCATATAAATCAACATAAAAAAACAACCTAAGAAAATTATTTAGCAAATGGTCCACCACCTCACTCATAAATCACACAGATTCCACTAAAAACACTTCACAAAATCAAGCCAATAAAAACACACCCAATTTTTGTAATAAAATTACCAAATCCAACTAAAAAGCATGGAGTACGATCAAAAGAACAACATCGATGAAACTAGATGAAACAATAACACAAATGGAGTATTGATTCTACAATTTACTAAAATTATAGTCCAACTATACGAAATTAAAAATTAGAACTGTGTGAAGTTATTCTACTCCTTACACTTTTTGGAGCTACGGAGACCGGCGATAAGACACACGACCACGCCGGCAGCGACACCCCCACGAAAATGCCGGCGACGAGAAAACCCACGAGAACAGCCTTGCTGGCGGCGAACGACGCCGAATGACGGGGCTGCGACAAACGACGACGAGAAGACCTTGCGAGCACGACGGCGAGAACGACGAGAACGACGGCGAGAACGACGGCGAGAACGACGGCGAGCTGAGATGGGCAGAGAGAAAAGAAGGAGACCTGGGCGGAGAAACTAAGAAGAGGGGAAGTGTCGGGGAGAGAGAAAAGGAGACCTAGGGAAAAAGGTAAAGTGACTACTTTTAAGGGCGGGCATTGCCCGCCCTTAAAAGTTCACTTACAACGTCGGGCAATGCCCGACGTTGTAAGTCAATTTAATTTTTTTAAAAAAATTCTCCGCGCGTTTTGTCCGTCCGTCATTAAAGGCCCGCGCTTTTTTTTTTGGACCGTCATTAAAGCTGTAATCTGTAGTAGTGTTGCTTGAGATGGTGAATTAGGGGAGCAATCTCATTATAATAATTGTCGTGGTCATGAAGTAGATTCCACACAATTTTGGAATCCATCTCTGCCCATATTGGTGATAGGCCCAACTCCATCGCTAGATGTATGCCATCTACAAGAGCATGTGCTTCTGCCCACTCCACTGAGCAACTCGTTCTCCTGAAATATTCTGCACTCGCCATCGATTCTCCCATTGAATTTTTGATAATCATGCCTGACCCCATCTCGCCATTTGCTAGTGCGGCATCCACATTCAACTTCAAATGGTGTTGGGGTGGCGGAGTCCACACAGTTAGGCTTGAGTCATCAGCATCTCTCGGACACTCTCGATCTCGATAATCTTCATGATGTTTAGCTTGGGCCTCCATGAACTCTGCAATGTACATAGATGCCCAATCTATAGGATTGTAACTCAGTTGGAGAATGTTTTGGTTGCCCTGAAAGACCTCTTTATTTCTGTTGTTCCACATAGACCATAGGATAGCCACAAAGGTTACCAAATCCTCAGAAGTAAGAACCACCATACCCCTACAAAAAAGATCAATAGCAGCAGCGAAATGAAAGGTTAGGAGAGATTGCACTGGGCTCCAGCGAGCCCAGTGCTTTTTTATCTTCTTGCATAACCATAGGGCATGAAGTGTCGTTTCATTTTCCTTCCCACACAAAAGGCAACGGGGTTCGCTACTGATCCGAGGATTTGCAAGGTTTGCCATAGTCGGCAGGATATTCAGGCTAGCCCGCCATGCGAAAACCTTTAGTTTGTTTGGAATATTTAGCATCCACAAAGTCTTCCACCAGGAAAGGCTATATGTGTCTGTAGATGGGGATGCCTGATGAAGATCATCTATTGCAAATTTGTATCCGCTCCTAACTGAGTACTTCCCAATTTTGTCATAATGCCAAAAGAAAGTGTCTGAGTGGTTGTCGCCTGTAATTGGGATATCTTGGATTTTGTCCACATCATCCTGCATAAAAAGATCTGTTAGTAAATGAATATTCCATGATTGGTTACCTGCAAAAAGGCTTTTAACTTTGCGGTTAGTTAAAGGCCTTTGCGGGGACAACAGTCTGAAAGTTTTTTGTCTCGGAATCCACTGATCATCATAAATGTCAATTGTCTCTCCGTTTCCAACTCTCCACCGTCCTCCCTTCACAGCTAACTCTCTACCCCAAATTATTCCCCTCCAGACATGGGATGGTCTACCTCCCAACTTTGCCTTTAGAAACTCTTCCTGAGGGTAGTATCTAGCTTTGAGAATTTGGGCCATTAGAGAGTGGGGTCTATTGAGCAGTCTCCAAGTGTGTTTTGCTAATAAAGCCTGATTGAAAAGTCTTATATCTCTGAAACCCATCCCTCTGAAGGGAATAAAAGTCCCCACGCAGCGGAAGCGCATCGATTGGACCTTATGCCGTATATTAATTAACATTAAAATAGCGTTACGATAACTCAAACAAAACTTTAAACATGCTTTAAAGACGCTATAAAATTGGTTTAAACATGCTAAAATAAATCTAAATTTATTTTAAAAACTTTTCTAACGAAAAGAGGAAGAACCGTTACAAACCTCCGTTGTAGACTTGACCGTTCTTCGCCAACGACGCTCCAACGAACGAAAACGCAGCAGCCGCCTTTGTTTTTCTTCGCTGGAAATTCCTTCTTGATTGACACAATAACCACAGAGGTTACACCGGTATGTCTCTAAGTCTAGGAGGCCAAAGACTTGTGGGAGTCTTTCTCTAAGAGGGAGGCTAGAGAGAATTCTAGGTCTTGTCTTTCAAGAGTGTCAAGTGTCATGACCAATTAGGTCTAGTGTTCTATTTATAGAAGAGAGGCCATGAATAAAATATTCAATTAAATCAATCTTTTCCAAAATTGATTCAATCTTATTCCTTAATTAATCAATCATGATCAATCAATTCCCCAATTGATTAATCTTTTCCATAAATGACTAATTTCTTCCATAAGTAATTAGATCATTCTCATAAATGATTAATCACTTCCTTAAGTGATTAATTATTTACATAATTGATTAATTCATGGTTAATGAATTCATTAATTAATTAACCACCAATTAAATATCACATATTTAATTTCCGGCCTTGAATTAATTAATTTTGCCCAAACACTTTTAGGACTTAAATTAATTAATTCTTTCAATCTTCCATAAATTTATATTTGAACTTCTTCAAATATTAATTTCTCTCATAATAATATATCAATATATATTATATTTATTTCCCTTAGTAAATTGAACATTTTCAATTTACATTTAATTACTTAGTTGCCTCAAATTACTTTACGAGCTACCAGTGGGACCTTATGGACCTGCAGATCAGAAGCTCCAACGATGTGAGATTAATTGGTTAAACTCATTAACCACAATAATCAATATTCGTTAATTGTGTGTACATTCCACTATAGACTCACAGTTGCACTCTTCTCACTACAGACATATTTTCTGTGTCCACGGAACTTAGACCAATATCGACTGGTTAGTCCTTCACGAGTGTCCGTAACACAAGCTGGGTCAAATTACCGTTTTACCCCTGGGTCACCTCTATTTCCTTAAGTACCAATTCTCCTCTAATGAACAATCTGTTTATGGTCCAACCATCAAACAGAAAACCCTCTCGTGCCATTGAGAGGGTAGGACCCTTTGTTCAAGACTCGGAGTAACCACTTAAGGGAACACTCATCTGCTTCCCTAAAGTCGGGAATGAGTGAATTCCATCTTGTACGATTATGTTCCCAGCTCCCCATTCGATCTTGTCCCCAAAGTGGTAGGCTTATTGAGTCGGCGTATTGGCCACTCTCACCCATACAAATCAAAGGACAATCTCTCATGAGCAGGAGTCCATAATCAACTCAGGATTAAGACTAAGTTGTCTAGGTCGTCCTAGTGAAAATAGAAAACCAACTAGTTAACGGTGTTATAACTAGTGATTACTATTTCGCGATCCGGTCTTATGCAAACTCATTGCATAGGATACCCCCACTCGCATGTCTCCTACACGAACGCGTTGGATCGCAGCGTTTGTATCAAATACAAAGTGGGTCGTATCCATAGTGTCACCAGGATAAGGCACCCAGTTTTATCCCTATACTATAGACCCTTTAGGCTGTTTCTTGAACAATGATCCCATATGTCGCTACATATAGTTCAAGACTCATATTACAGCCTCGGATGTCTAGTTTATTGGATTAAGGTTATTATTAGGCAAAGACAAATATAAAATAACTAATAACAATTAATGGAAAAATATATCAATATTATTTCATTAATATCCGGTCAACGGTTACATTCACTATCTACGAGTTTTAGGGCATAAAACCCAACACCCTCCTCTATCCTTTGGTTTTGTCATTGCTTCCCATTTCAGCCAGTGGATTTTCTTCCCTTGCTCTGAACTGCCCCACCAAAAATTAGCCATCAATTTGTTCAAATCATGGCAGCACCCTTGTGGAAGTTTGAAACATGTGAGAGTGTAAGTGGGTATTGCTTGGGCTACTGCTTTTATCAGAACCTCTTTACCAGCTGTAGAGAAAAGCCGTTCTTTCCATCCTTGCAGGACCTATTGAACTTTGTTGGTGATGTAGCTCAACGGGGCTCTCTTGTTTCTAGATAGAGAAGACGGACATCCAAGATATTTGCCATGGTCTTGGACTATTTTGACTCTCAATATATTGGCTAAACTTGCCTTTTCATCACGATTCACACCTGACCCAAAAGCTATCTTAGATTTCTCAAAATTGACAATTTGCCCTGTAGCTTCCTCATAGACTTTCAGTATTCGTTGCATCTCAAAAAATTCCTCTGTTTTTTCTTTTAGGAAAAGAAGACTATCATCTGCAAAAAAAGAGGTGAGAGATAGAAGGTGTCGTTCTTGCTATTCGAATACCTGAAATTTTATGAGATGTCTCCACCTTTTTTAAGAGACTGGAAAAACCCTCAGCACACATGAGAAATAAATATGGAGATAAAGGGTCTCTCTGTCTTAGCCCTCTGGTGGGCTTAAAATTTTCAGTACAGATGCCATTAATAAGTAGTGAAAAAGATACAGACTCTACACACATTCCTATCCTTTTAATCCAAGATGGACTAAAACCCATTTTTGCCATAATACTTCTAAGAAAACTCCACTCTACTCTATCATATGTTTTACTCATGTCCAGCTTTATGGATGCAAATAATTTTTTCTTAGATTTAGATCTTTTTATGTAATGCAAGCATTCAAACCCAACAATAACATTATCAACTATTAGTCTACCAGGAACGAACGCACTTTGATTTTCAGATATAATAGAGTGGAGAATTACTTTCAGTCTATTGGCAAGCACTTTAGCAATCAGTTTATAGCACACATTGCATAAGCTAATAGGGTGATAATCATTCACCGTGGTTGGATTTTTCCTTTTGGGAATGAGGACAATCGTTGTTTCATTGATATGGTCTAGCATTTCCCCCTCGTTAAGGCATCGAAGGCATGTGCTGATCACCTTTTCCCCTACAATATTACAGTATCTTTGATAAAAGAGAGCTGGCAGGCCATCTGGTCCAGCGGCTTTAGTCGGGTGCATCTGCTTTAAAGCTTCCTCCACCTCCGCAGCTACAAAAACTCGGTCTAGCTGGATGATAGCTCTTAGAAATAAGAGCTATTGGCTTTCTTTTAGGCTTAAAAACTCTACTCTTTGATGTGTTTGAGCTTTGGTTTGTGCTTGAAAATGAGTATTCTTTGATGAACATTTTTTACATATCAGTAGGCCAAGCTTGAACTAAATTTGGTGCAGATTTCTTATGTTTTAAGCTGATTTTTCTGGTGTAGGGGCACTCAGGTTTTGCTACAGCAACTGATTTCACAAGCAGAAGGCAGAAAGTCTGGAACTTAAAAGACTGCACGTGTTGTACCTGTGGAAGCTCTCATTAATTGAGCTGGCAGCCATGTGGAGCTGATTTGTCCCATCTCAACCAATTGGGGAAGGTCCATGTGGAAACATATGTCCAATCAGCCCTGAAATCAATGATAGGAGCCGATATAAATAGTTATTTGGCCCAAAATGAGAGAGGAATCAGCAGAGAATTAAACCTAGAAGCTGCTGCTGTCATTGAGAGGATAAAGAAGAC
Organism: Luffa acutangula; assembly: GCA_036850905.1. Taxonomy (NCBI): domain Eukaryota; kingdom Viridiplantae; phylum Streptophyta; class Magnoliopsida; order Cucurbitales; family Cucurbitaceae; genus Luffa; species Luffa acutangula. The sequence goes on from CM072099.1 coordinate 11,889,239, forward strand.
AAAGAGGCTGCTGCTAAAGGAGGATTTCCAGCTTGGGAAAGTTGGAATCTACCTTGGAAGCTTCTTTTCTTCATCCATTTTCTCTTATTCTTCCTTCTTCTAGTGTTTAGTTTGTATTTAAGGTTATAATTATGAATGGTATGGTAGTTCACTGCTGTATTTTCATTATTTTCACCTTGAACATGAGCTAAATCCTCTTAGGTGAGGATTAGGGTGCTTAAGCTTGAACTTGTTGTTTGTTTTAGTGGAATTTTATATATTGCAATTTTTCCCATCTCAACCAATTGGGGAAGGTCCATGTGGAAGCATATGTCCAATCAGCCCTGAAATCAATGATAGGAGCTGATATAAATAGTTATTTGGCCCAAAATGAGAGAGGAATCAGCAGAGAATTAAACCTAGAAGCTGTTGTTGTCATTGAGAGGAAAAAAAAGACAAAGAGGCTGCTGCTAAAGGAGGATTTCCAGCTTAGGAAAGTTGGAATCTACCTTGGAAGCTTCTTTTCTTCATCCCTTTTCTCTTATTCTTCCTTCTTCTAGTGTTTAGTTTGTATTTAAGGTTATAATTATGAATGGTATGGTAGTTCACTGTTGTATTTTCATTATTTTCACCTTGAACATGAGCTAAATCCTCTTAGGTGAGGATTATGGTGCTTAAGCTTGAACTTGTTGTTTGTTTTAGTGGAATTTTATATATTGCAATTTAAAGCAAAGTGTTCTTCATGCTTAAAGCTGGAATTTCGTTTGGCCAACCATTTTCTAGCATTGTTGTTTAGCGTTTGGGAAAACAATAGATAACCGACTACTTTGCTTTACCTTAGTCTTTAATGATCATGAAAATGAGTAGGTATTTAGGGATAAATAACCACCTAAGGCACTAAATCAGTGGAGCTAAAAAGAAGGGGTTAAATGGGAGTTTAATCACCTTACCTATAGAAGAATTGGAAAATTCCCGTAGAAAATACTGGGTGAGTTGTAAATTTAGAGTTCTGCTGCAGCAAACAACTTGTGAGAGCAGACAGCCCCTAATCTGAACCTTGCCTTCTCTGTGCTAATTCGCTGTTTTTATTGAATTTTACTTTAGTCCTTATCATTTTAAGCTTGTTTACCATTTTAATCTCTTGCACTTAGTTAAGAAAAAATATTTGGTTCTTGGTTACTTTGAATTTCATTGGAAATAGGCTTAAGAATAGTGATTTTCGCGCATCAATCCCTGTGGAGAACGATATAAAAATACTTATCACTTGCTGCTGATCGTGTGCACTTGCACGTGTGTTTGTGAGTTTTTCTTGCATATTTAGAATCACTTTGCACAAGGCAACACTGGATATTCATTTCATCTGAAACTCTTATTGGAGTAGCCTGTAAAATTTCATCTACTGCCTGCACAGTTAAAATAGAAGATTTAAAAAGTTCAGAATAATAATGAAGGAAAACACGCTGAATATCTTCCTGTTGTCAAAACAGAGGCCAGAAGAGTCAGTTATGTTCTGGATTTTGTTCTTTTTCCTCCGATGAGTGGCTTTAGAATGAAACCATCGTGTGTTTCGATCACCCCATTTGAGTCAATCTTCACGTGAACGTTGTTTCCAGTAAATTTCTTCCTCCATCAGAATATTATCTAATCTTTTCTCTTTTGTCTTTAAAATGGTTTGCACATTTCCTACCAGACGACCCTCGTTTAATGCCTCAATTTTCCTTTTAGCCTCCTTGATTCTTTTTTTGAATTTTCCTGTTTTGTTCCATGCCCACCGCTTTAGCTCCTCTGTTACACTTCGAATGCGGGTGAGTAAATTACGGGGCGAATCATCATCTCCTCTTTTGTCCCAACCTGTCTGGATTGTTGAGGCACAATCCTCATGGAGGGTCCAGGCTTCTTCAAATTTGAAATGAAATTTTTTGGTCCTGTCATGATGCTGATCTTCTGAATCTTGAAGAACAACTTCTATGACTCTATGATCTAAAGACAAAAAGCCAAGATGATTAATAGTGATGGAGTGATAAAGATTCATAAGGTCAACATTACCGATACATCTGTCCAGTCTTTTACGAATAAAAGCAGGTCCAGGTTGGTTATTTTTCCATGTGAAACGATCGCCCTTATAACCCAAATCTCGCAAAGCACAGTCGTTTAAGACGTTCAAAAACTGTAGGCTTTGAGCTCTCTCGAAATTTCCTCCTCCATCCTTTTCATTTGCTTGGGTTATTGCATTTAGATCTCCTGCTATCATCCATGACGTGTGAGGAATGTCAGCAAGACATCGTATTAACGTCCATGATAGATGACGGTTCTCTTGTTTTGGTTCACCATATAAACTTTTAAATCTAAACATTTTACCATGAAATTCAATATTAGTATCAATATGCGCTTTGGAATAGGAAATAATATTTAGATTAACAGAAGAATGCCAGAATAACGCTAGTCCACCACTCAGTCCAGTACAATTCACAACAAAAACATTTTGAAATAAAAGAATCTCCTTAAGAGTATTCATCCGACGTTGGGTAGCTTTTGTTTCCATTAAGAACACAACTTGGGGATTTTTTTCTTGCACCAAATCTTTTAGTGCCCGGAATGTTCGAGGGTTCCCCGCCCCCCGAGCATTCCAACTGAAGATTTTCATGGCTCTCGGCGGGCATGCTGATCAGGCTCCACCGATTGAATTCCATCATCTAGTGGAATTAGTAATTTGATTTTCTTGTCCGAGCTACCTTTCATTCTTTCATTCTCTGCAGTCCTCTTCTTTGTTGCAACATGCATGGTTTTTATGGATTGATCAGCCTTGGTGTAATCTCCCATTCTGTTAAAACGCTTCCAAGTTTTTGAAGGCTTAAGTTCACCCAGAAACTGATTTTCCTGCGGCCATCGTTCATTTTTTGCATTTCCAAATGCTGTACAAATGGGCTGGTTTTGGTCTTGTTTCTCTATGGGCTGCACCATCAGTTTGAATTCACCTGCATGCTGTTTTTCCAGCGGCCCGTGTTCCTTATTGTCATGCTCAGAGGCTTCGTGTATGGGTTGGGTTTGGTCTTGAAACTCCATGGACTGCACCGTCGTTATGGGCTTGGGTTGGTGAGTATCTGCTTCTATCATATCCACTTCATTGGAATGGCCTGGGCTTTGATTCTTTCTTCCATCAGTTGGGTTGTGCAAGGGTTCGAAGACTTCAGTATTGGCCTGCTGCTTGTCACAACTCATTATCTTGGATAAAAATTTGGGCCCATCACACATTTTTGGCCCGCCATGCGTTTTAAGCCCCTCAGATAGAATTTGCCCTATTTGTTCACCGTTGTCGCTTCCTTTCCCTTCTCCATTTGATGAAACGCTAGAATTTAGGAAAATCTAAACGTTTCCTTCATTAAGTCCATCTCCCTTCTTGCCGAAAATCTCGCCAGCTGCAGTTATAGGGAAAGATTCCGCATTATTAGTATTATCTAAGGAATCAGACATTTATTACCCGGGATTTCCGTTGGGAGTTTTGATTGCGGTGGAGGCTCGTCGGATGCAGTAGCCGGAGTAGTCCGCCGGTCAGTTTCAGTATGTTGTTCGCCATGAAGGGAATAAAAGTCTCCACGCAGCGGAAGCGCATAGATTGGACCTTACGCCGTATATTAATTAACATTAAAATACCGTTACGATAACTCAAACAAAACTTTAAACAACCTTTAAAGCCGCTGTAAAATTGGTTTAAACATGCTAAAATAAATCTAAATTTATTTTTAATACTTTTCTAAGGAAAAGGGGAAGAACCGTTACAAACCTCCGTTGTAGACTTGACCGTTCTTCGCCAACGATGCTCCAACGAACAAAACGCAGCAGCCGCCTTTGGTTTTCTTCGCTGGAATTTTCTTCTTTGATTGACACAATCACCACAAAGGTTACACCGGTATGTCTCTGAGTCTAGGAGGCAAAAGACTTGTGGGAGTCTTTCTCTAAGAGGGAGGCTAGACAGAATATGATGCTCGGCCTCTTCCCGAGGCCGAGGCCGACCAGGCAAGCAGAAAGGGAGATAGCTGTGCTCGGCCTCATCCCGAGGCCGAGGCCGACCAGCACCACTTTTGTAATCTCTCACCCTTTTTCATTTCCATTTCATCTAACCCCTATTCAGGGAGTGTCTACTTCTATCCTACTTTGCAGGATGACAACAAAGCTACACGTAAGCCAGCCCAGGGCAAGGGTCATTACTCTTAAATCGGGCTTGAGGAGCTCAACTTATAGCAATAAGTCACCTCGAATCCCAATTCAAGAGTGGGGGCTTAATGTTATAGGCAATTTTGGACCATCCCGATACACAAGGAGCTGACGAGGACAACCGGGGAGAAATCGGGCTGAAAGATGGACCAAGGAGGCAAAACCGGCAAATGGGACGGGCCAAGACCGAAGGGGTCGGGTTTTCGACCCGACCCCCTGCTCGGCCTCGGCCCTGGGCCGCGGCCGGCCCCCGGCCCGCCCGGGCGGGCCGAGTCCGTTTGGTCCCGTCTGGTCCCCACCGCCTCTGGATGCCCCGGTTTCGCCTGGTTTGACCTAAAACGCCTCCGAAACCCTAAAAAGGCTAGGAGGATGAACAGGTATTTATATCCCTCTTCGCCACTGAAGAGGGGATCCCGAATTCTATCCCTAAACTCTACTATCAATTTTCTCTTTTCTGCTCTTGCTCTTACTTTTCCACGCCCCTCCGTTCTGCTTTCTGACTTAAGCATCGGAGCCGGTGTGGCGAGCACCACACCGGTGTGCAGGTTTACTGTCTTGCAGGCCACGTCTTCCCCCCTCAACTACAAATTTACCGTTGGTGGCACGTGAAGGTCAGGTGAGATCCTCTGGCCAAAATCGACCATCAACACAAGGGTATAATTGAAACCAACTACATAGTTCAGAGGTATTTTTTATAATTTAACCTTAAAAATTCTATACTTTGAAATAGAGTGCTAATCATTTATAATGATTATAGAGGAAGACAAAGAGAGGACAAAAAATAATATAATAAAAATATGGATATTCAAGCATTGCATGCTCAATAAGTTTGATTTTTTTTTTCCTTATTATTAGACTTAATCACTCTATTAATTATAGAGTTAGTTGGTTAGTTAAGTTGTGTATACTTAGCCTATAGAAAAAAGAATTACTAATATAAATAATAAGGATGAATGTAAGATCATGTTTACTAAACACCCTCCCATTTGATAGTCATTATACCCTTTTATGTTGTCAAAATATATATATACACACACACGTACCCTTTTAATTTTAAAGATGAGGTGCAACAATCATGACTAGTTAGTGACATTCGCTAGACAAATATAAATATTAAGCGTGAATGCAAATAATACGCTCCCATTAGGAGTGTCATGATTACTTTCTCTACAAATATCTTATTAATCAGTTGGATATAAGTCCCATTAGGAGTGGCATGTACCCTAGACTAATAGGTCAGAGGTTCGAATCCTCCCACTCCAAATGTTGTTGAGCTCCAAAAAAAAATTTGGACCGATACAAATTTGTATATATGTATATATGTATTAGCTGGTCATAGAAAACCAAAAATAGGTTTGGGAGTCAAGTAGGGAAGGTATCAACACCCCTACAACACCCGTAATTCTCCTATCCTCCAAACTTCAATTTTCCCTTTATTGGTGCTCTCTATGATTTTTTTTGTTGTATTTCTTCTGTGGTTTAGGCCACTATTTGTATATTTTTAGGGCTCAAATGAATCTAGTCTTTCAAATTTGACGTTAAAACTTGATTTGATTTAACTGAAAATGAAACTTAATTATCTTTTAATTTTTGAAAAATCAAATCAATTATCTTGTTATAATTTATCAATTATTTTTTTTTTTTGAGTTAGTTATAATTTATCAATTAAAACGAAGTAATCTTTTGATCAAATCTTATTTTTGACTTTTCTAATGGTGAAAATTAAATTTTAGATTTCTTATCTCAAACTAATCTCCTTTATTTAAAATCAACCTTCAAAACTAATATCAAATCAATCAATTAAAATTTACAAAAGTTCCTATCAAACATTAATTTTCATTTTTTAATTTTAATTTTTATTCTTTTTAATTTTTTATTTTAAACAAATTAAGTCAGACCAAATATGATGTCTACTTAGGACTCAGTAGTTACAATCTATTATAAATAAGTTGTCGGACATGTTTAAGAGTGATCAAAATCACTAGCTATAAAGGAAAAACAAAAGTGATTTTAACCATTCTAAATCACTCTCATACCTACCATGATGACAAAGATGATTTTGATCATTCTAAGGGTGTGTTTGGATTAACTTTTCAAGTGTTTAATTTTGAAAAAATTTCTAGTTTTTTTTTTTTTTTTTTTTGACAAAGAAAAATTCCTAGTGTTTGGTAACCACTAAAAATGACTTATTAGAAAATGAGATTGGTAAATAAATCATTTTAAGAGAAACACTTGAAACCAACTTAGTATACAGTAACTTGTGTATAAAAACACATATGAGAAAATGCAACCAAACATATGAGTATTTAAATTCTAAACAATTTTTATACAAAATGTTTTTTAAAAAATGCATTCTTGAAAAACATTTAAATTAAAATGTATTTCAAACGGACGTAAGGGTGTGTTTGGTTTAACTTTTCAAGTGTTTAATTTTGGAAAAAAAAAATCATTTTGATAAAAATTATAGTGTTTGGAAAACATTAAAAATGAATTATTAAAAAATGAGATTAAGAAATAAACCATTTTGAGAGAAACATTTGAAAGCAAATTTTTTAGAAAGAGTTTTTAAGTATATAATAACTTGAGTATAAAAACACTTATGAGGTAATGTAACCAAACATATATGAGTGTTTAAATTCTAAACAATTTTTCTACAAAATATTTTTAAAAAATACATTTTTGAAAAAACACTTTAAAATGTATCCCAAGACCCTAAATCACTGTGATTTATAACTTGGATATATAATGTTTGCAATTCTACTTTATGATGTGTGACAGCTCAAAATCATATTTTCTTACATAGATTATTGACGTGGTCCATCTTTTTGGTTCATTTAAAATCTTCATCCACAGCAAAAATGATTTTTTTTTTTTGGAGTATATAACAAAAATGATATTCGCTCTCTACCAAACATAATCTTTTATTAATATATTCAAAGCCTTTATATATCAATACAAATGAGATTTTGGATTGTAACACTTAAAAAAATAGATAAATGCTATTTATATTTATTAATTAAAAAAAATGAAAATATAGATCTCCAATGATTTGATGAGGCTTATTATAATAATTTAGCAATAATGTTTTTTTTTTTTTTAACTTTGTCCTTAGTCTTTTAAGAGCTTCAATTTTATCTTTTGTATATTGATTTTTCAATCAACTTTTTATTGTCTCAAAATATTTAAATTAATCAATATCAAAATACATTTTATTAATTAAATTGAGAGTACTCTGCATTCTAATTTGATGAAATAAACACATTATTCACTTATTTATAAAAATAAAAAAAAAAACAAAAAAAAAAACTTATTGCACATGATTCAATATGTACTAACTTATTTTACATAAAATTGTTCAGATTGTGATCAAAGTTCCACGTTAGTTGGACAAGGGAAAAATCATGGATATATATAAGTGAGGGACGATCAAGGATGAAAAAATCGCGATATTTCGACGATATATTGCCGATATATCCAATTTCTCGAGGGTGCAATATGGATATGGGGGTAAGATCGTTTTTACCAAAATATCGTGGATATATCGAGAATATCGCCGATATATCGTGGATATATCGATATATCAGATGGAACCAATGAAAAACGCGGAGATTGGAAGATATATCGCGGATATATCGCGAATATATCGGTATAAAATCGCAGATGTTTCGACTGAGAATCAAAGATAATTATTTGATAGGATCTCTTAAATAACATGAGAAATTCTACTCCATTGGCTTGCTAGCACAACTAGGATCCTTCAATGCATGAGTTTGAATATGATATTATACAATTGTTTTTGTTTTTTTTTCTTTCCTTCTTCTCTCTTTCATCATTTTAAATATTGCAAAACCGCATTCGTTATAATAAAAAAAATTACAATAATTTAAAACCACATTTGTTATAATTTTAAATTATTGGATTGGTTAATGTAATATAAAGTTTACATTAAAGTATACTTTATATTACAATAGTTTAAAACCACATTTGTACTTTATATTATAATTTTTTAATACTATAATATAATTTTAAATTTAAATTATATAGAATATTTATTTTTTTTATTTTTTTTAATAAATAAATAGCATATTTTTAATAATTTTTTTTTTATCTTTGATAGTTTTAAATTTTGTTTGTAGATAAAAATTTTATCCTCATTTTCCTTAAACTTTGATTTAATTCATCTGCAATTTCTTTTATCTTTCATTTTTCGATCTTCAATGTTATCTATTATTGTATTACTATTCATATTTAGCTTATAATTATTGATATATATGCTTAAACTAATTGTTTATTACTTAAATAAGCTTAGTTCAAAGTTTCATTAAAAAGTTCAAAATATTTTTATGAGTTTTCGTGATATCCGTCATGTTTACCGGAATATCCGTCGATATTCAAATATCCGTCGATATATTCATCCTTGGGGACAATATCTCAATTGGGTATGTGACCTTTTGTGTAACAACCCATATGTTTCAATATACGATCAATTTAACAATAAAGTGGAAACATAATGTGACGCCCGAGGTTAGGAGTGGTACATGAATGAATCGAGATCACATCCGAATGAGAGTGATCCTGAGGATATGAAAGCATGGTCAAGATAAGCTTTAAAAAAAATTGATAGATACTACATATACCAACAAGGTGCACCTTCCTTTTCGGTGGCTCAATCATAAAAACTTTGAAGTTAAACGTGCTTGGCTTGGAGAAGTTCTATGTTGGGTGACCTCCTGGGAATTTTCCTAGGAAGCATGTGCGTGAGGACAAAGCATGCTAGAAGGACCCCGTGTTGGTTTGTGGGGACAATCTTCACTCTTAGAAGCGGTTTAAGACAAGTATGGTAACGTGGCCATGTCGCAGGGGAATGTCGGAAGAGCAAAACTGAGTAAAAAAATACTCAATAAGAAATTCTCATATCAAGATTTGAAACTCGTTTTCTTTCCAAACAAACTTAATAAAAAAAATACAAATCATTTGCAAAACTTTTAAAGCAACTGACTAAATTTCTGAAAATTGAAACTCGATCGGTAACACACCAATCATACATACATACATGTCAATTAAAAATCGATCATAACACATTTGGTGTTATAGGTGATTTTGGACCACTCTGGTGTACAAGGAGCTGACGAAGACAATCGGACGAAAATAGTGATTTTGGACCACTCTGATGTACAAGGAGCTGACGAAGACAACCGGGCGAAAATAGGACTGGGAGATGGACCCCAGAGGCAAAACCGACAAGGGGAATGGGCCAAGATCGAAGGGGTCGGGCCACTGCTTGGCCTCGACTCAAGGCCGAGGCCGAGGCCCATGGTCGGCCTCGACCCGCTTGCGCGGGTCGAGTCCCTCCGACTCGGTTCGGTCCCTGCAGCCTCTAGCCGCCTCGGTTCTGCCTGGTTCGTCCCGAAATGCCTCCGAATTCCTAAAAACCCTAGGAGCATGAGCAGGTATTTATACCCCTCTTCGCCACCGAAGAAGGGGACTCAAACTCTCTACTCTCTTCTCTTACTCTCTAGCCCTCCTACGTCCATTTTCTGACTTAAGCATCGGATTCGGTGTGGCTAGCACCACAACGGTGTGCAGGTTTTTCGTCTTGCAGTGGCGTCTTCCCCCGTTCTCAAACAAATTATTCACTGTCGATTATCACGTGGAGCGAAGGTAATTTGACTAGCGAAATTTGACCATCAACATTTGGTACAAACACCACTTAAGTGTGAGGCCATATGAGTAAAACACACACACCAATCTTCATTCCAAAGGAATGTCATACTACAAAAGTATTTCTCACAAATAAAGTTTTAATTCATAACACATATTTACTGTCAGTTCCAATTTGACTACTATAAAATAAGCATACAATCCCCAAAACAAAAAATTACATATTTGGATAGTCCTATCGAATGAATCATATACTTTTAAAATATATACAAAATAGTAAACATACTTCCATTTAGCAAAACAATTTAAATCATACAAAACATGTTTTCAAACATCTTGTCAAATAACAATATTCAAAACATAGTTACCAAATTTTCTATCTTGAAATGGATGTGAAAACTACTTACAAACTTTCGTATCATAGTTCAAAAGGGTTATGAAAAATTAGGGCCCGTTTGATAATGTTCTCGTTTCCTGTTTCTCGTTTCTTGTTTCTTGTTTCCTGTTTCCTGTTTCTTGTTTTTTAAAAACTAGAAACAGAAACATGTTTGATAACTATTTTTGTTCCTTGTTTCTCTGAAAAAAGAAACAGAAACACAAATGTGTTTGATAACCGATTCTTGTTTCTTGTTTTTTTAGTTAAAATAAAATTTAGTACATACAATATAAAAATATATTAATTTTCGACGATTATTTTATTATTTCTCCTTCTTCTTCCTCATCACTACCACCATGGTTACCGATCACCCGCCGTCGTTGATCATCGACCATCGCTATTAACCTCCGACCACTGAGCAAATGCTGACAGTCAGCGGCAAATGCTGGAAAGGTCGTCGGAGGTCGACAATAGCGATTGGTCGTCGAAAATAAGAAAAAAAGGAAAACGTTTCGGTTGACGACGATAGTGGCAGCCGGTAGTCGGAGGTCGACGGTGACATCTGATAGTCAGAGATCGTGGAGGTGATAATAAAAGGAAAAAAGGAAATAAATAATAAAAAATGAAAGATAAAGAAATAACGAAAAAAAAGAAAAAAAAGAAGAAAGAGAACGAAATAACGAAAAAAAAATTAAAAAAAAAAGACGAGGAAGTGGTTAAAAAATAGAAGAAGAGAAGAAATTGGTGTAGGAATGGGAGGGAGAGATGGATACATGCATGAAAGATGGAGAAAAAAAAAACAGAAACAGAATTTGAGAAACAACATTTTGTAGTTTCTCAAATTTGGCCTCTTTTTTAGAAACGTTTCTAGAAATTTAGAAACAAGAAATAGGGATGAGTTATCAAACAAGTCTGTTTCTTAAAAAAGGAGAAACGGGAACAAGAAACAGGAAACGGGAACGTTATCAAACGAGCCCTTACTTACCAAACTTTTGGAAGGAATGTGAGACAAAATTGTTTACATAATTTTTGGAAGGGATATGAGAAATTTACTTACAAAACTTTTGGAAAGGATATGAGAAAAATTACTTATCTCAGATTAATAACCTATAGCTTAATTAATTCAAATTCCAATTTCAATTTTGATTTATCAATTCGTTTCAACAATCGTGAATCCCCTGGAAGCCTAAACATATCTAATACTTCATTAATTAGAAATTAAAAAAAAAAAAAAAATCATCTCAAGGATCCAGTGATCCAATCCAATGATAAATAACCTTAACTACCAAATTTTTCCACTTAAAAAAAATTTCTTTATAAAAAGTTAGGAAAATAGATTTCTTGGATTGCAAAAACAACATTGAAAAACTAGGTAAAAGCACTTTAAAACCCAACAATAATATACCAAAAATTGGTAAAACCAATATTTTTAAATACAATAATTTAAAATACCAAACAAATTTTCAATTGTAAAACATTTAAAACCTTTAAAACTATATAATAAAATTTAGACAATTAAACCAAATATAGATAAAGATATTTCAAGCCTTAAACACTAAACGAATCAAGATTTGCTATCTTTTTAATACAAAAATTAGATCTGAAAAACGTCATAAAATTGCTGTAAAAATGGTAAAAACATATCTTTTTCATGTAGAAATCAAAGCAATAAATTATACTCTTTAAAGTAGCAATCATTTGGTAAACTGAAAATCTTCTGAAAGATCCTCTTTATCAAAAGCTTGAATTTAAACCAAAAGTCCTAAAGGTTTTCGGACAAAAGATTTGAAATCTTTCATTCTAATCAATCGGGAAAGAACAAAAGAAATTTAGAAAAAAAAAATCCCAATAAATGCTCAATTAATTAAGAAAAAAGAAAAAGAAAAACTTCAACAGAAGGAAGAAAACTTACTACTTTTCTTTGGAAAGGAAAATGCACGCCTTCTTCTTTTCTATCTTAAAATGTTTGGTCAAAAAGTTAAGCTTAAAAAGAACCTAGTTAAAATCCTTAAAAGACTAAGGATGTGTTTGGTTTAACTTTTCAAGTGTTTAATTTTGAAAATAAATCATTTTGAAAAAATTTCTAGTGTTTGGCAATCACTAAAAATGACTTGTTAGAAAATGAGATTATAAATAAACCATTATTGCAAGAGAAACATTAAAAATGACTTGTTAGAAAATGAGATTGATAAATAAACCATTATTGCAAGAGAAACATTTGAAACCAACTTTTTTATAAAGATTTTTTAAGTACACAATAACTTGTGTATAAAAGCATCTATGGAGTGCTTAAATTCTAAACAATTTTTATACAAAATGTTTTTTTAAAAAGTAGATTCTTAACAAACATTTAAATTAATTTATATAAAGTACATTATTAAAAAACATTTAAATTAAAATGTATTCCAAACGGTTCTCTCTCCTTTTTTTTTTTAACAGAAAAAGTTAAATAAAGGATTTATCTCCTATTTAAAAAAAATAAGAAAAATAAATTCTAATTTCAAAATGGATCAGGAAAAGATATAAAATATAAACAATTTTTTCCCTAGATGTTACATTTTGAGTGGAACCAAAAGCAAAGCAATGAAGGTTTATACACAAAGTAGACAATATCATACAATTATAGAGATATGTGAGTGTCGTCATCCCTCCACCTCAAAATGTTGTTGAACACAAAAAAAAAAAAAAATGTGAGTGTCTTTGTCCTTAACAAGTGGTACTAACTAGAGTAATGCCTCTAACATAGTAATGTCGGTAGAATCATCAGTGTTGAACAAAGAAGTTGTGAGCCTAAAAAAAGTAATCATAGTGGAAATATGTGGTTGAGCTCTATTAAACTAACGGTATGCTTTGGAGAAGAGGAGTTGACCTGGATAAGAATTAGATGGATAGATGACTATTTAAGGGGAGACTCGATGGTGCCTTTTTGGGGGGGATTGTTAGGATCGTGATCAGATCAGTTCCACATTTTGTTAGATAAGGTAAAGATTATGAGTATATAATATATTGAAGGAAGATATCTCCATTGGTATAAGACCTTTTGGGTGGAACTAAAAGCAAAGTCATGGAGACTTAATTATGTCTAAAGTAAATAATATCATACCATTAATTGGGGAGATTTATGAGTGTTAGCATGTCTCTAACATTGGCCAATTAAAATATTGATATATTAATGATAAATAACTCCATATTTTTTTTTCAAAGCAATAAATATTTATTCTTTTACCATTTAGTGATGGGAAGGAATTAATTGAAATAAGTCCAATACATATAAAAGATGAAAAAAGTTTTAATGGATTAGAGGACCAAATTGAAATATATATATATATGTACAAACTAAATAAATTGTTATTTATTGACCATACTCCTTATTTATTTATTTATTTTACAACAGACCACACTTTTTTTTAGTTCAACAATATTTGGGTGTGAAGTTCAAACCTCTAACCTTTTGGTCGAAGATATATGTCAGCTATGTTCACTTTGGCAAACAGACCACACTTTTCAATATCAAGTCTAAAGGTTGTAAATATAGAATATTTAAGCAATGTCACCTAGAAAAGTCCAAAGAAAGGGACCACGAAAATTTATATTATATTGTTTTATTAAGATCATTTATATTATAAGATCCTTTCAAATCTGATTCTCTCTTGTGATATTGATTTAAATGATGACTTCAAAGATTTTCTATATCCATACATATACAATGAATTTGAGAGAGGGAGGGGACTTTTATTTTCTTAAAAAAAAAATTAAACCTTTTTTTTCTTTTGACCAAAAAATTTAATTCTTTATATGTGTGTGTCCATGTGTAAGTATATGTATATTGAATTTAAGACGAATTGAGGGAGTAATTGTCCTTTTTTAAAAAAAAAAAAAGAAAAAAGAAAAAAGAAAAGAGATAAATCTTATCTTACTATCTTATCTTATCTTATCTAACTATCTAACTATCTTAAAAAATGGCTTAGAAAAAGAATAATTTTTGGACAATTTTGTCCAAACTCTTATAAGATAATTTCATATATGTCCCTCCCAATCTCTTCCTCTTCCTACCACCCCTCATTAAGTTTCTATATCTTCTCATTCATTCTCCCTTCTCCCACAATGAAATGGATCCAAAGTGGATTAAATGAAAGAAATATGAAAAGCCACTAAGATAAACCGTTTTCATAAAAAGTTTTACTTCTTAATTATATGAAGTAATTCTAAAATTAAAGTTCTTACATTTAATTAGGTTTAATCTAATGGTGTAATATGAAAAGCATTGAAATTTCAAAAGTTTTGCAACTTCTCTATACTAATACAACTATAAAATGGTTTTCTTTGACTCACTTTCTACACCAATTAAATTGAGTCTTATGATCTCTTTTACATATTGTACTATGTACTATATGCATACTCTTTTTAGAATAAAAGAATTGCATAAATAGAACCTACGAAGAGAGGCTATTGAAACAGAGAAGTTCGCCTAATAAGGAAGTACACATCTTCACATGTCAAAGTTGTCATCCTCTTGCACCTTGAGCCTTAGTGTGCAATTTTATTATCATCTCTCTTCATATGTGAAAAATTGGGAACTATTATGTATTGTGATAGTTTCTTGATTTCATGCACTTTAGTTTGGATTTCGATAAAATCTTAATCATCTCATCATAGTAGAGAAACAAAAGAGAAACTATCCAATTCAACCAAAATCAGATGTTGATTATTTGAATAGATCATCGTCAAACCTTCACAAATGACACGCATCTCCGATACTTTAGTTGTCTTTATTTTTGTCTTCTCAATTCATTATTTTTAAGGTTTATAAATTGTGTGATAGAACTCTAACA
The DNA here is from genome assembly GCA_036850905.1 of Luffa acutangula. Taxonomy (NCBI): domain Eukaryota; kingdom Viridiplantae; phylum Streptophyta; class Magnoliopsida; order Cucurbitales; family Cucurbitaceae; genus Luffa; species Luffa acutangula. The sequence goes on from CM072099.1 coordinate 11,904,299, forward strand.
TTTCAACATTTTCCGAGGGTGTTGAGTGATGTTGTTTAGATTGTGGATAATGGTTAGAAGGTTTTATTTTTTTATTTTTATGTTTTTCTCTTTTCTTTTCAATTTATATATATGCTATTTACATTTAATAATCAATTAACTCAAGTTATTTCTCAAATAATAATAATAATAGTTAATCACTCAAGTTAACTGATCAACCATTCTACACAATTTTTACATCATTTCCTCAAGTCATTGAAACAATTTTATTCTTTATAATTTTTTGTAACTGATTTTATTCTTTAATTTAAAGCTAGAGAATAGGTATTCTTTAATATTTTTCTTTTTCCATTTTAATACACATTCACATTAATAATCAATTAACTTATTTGATACTCAGTTCTCTACCGTTATTGCCCTATTTTTGTCAAGCCACTAAAACAATTTTTTCTTTAATTTAAAGCCACAAAAATGTCTTTTTTTTTTTTTTAATCTTTTTCAACCATTATTACACTATTTTCACCCAACCACTAAAACATTTTTTTTCTTTAATTTTAAGATATATCTTATTTACATTAATTAATAATAAATCATTTTAAAATAATTTCTACACTCTCTACTCACTTATAGGGGCCTAATCTTTTTTTTTTTTTTTTAAACGTGAATTCATGAAAGTTAAGGTGTTTTTGGAGATGAAGATAAAGAGTTCGTAAGAAATGCAATTCAACCATGAACATCTTGGTCATTAGATCAACGAACTTTATGTGTGTCAGTTGAGCTATGCTCATGTCGACACCTTTCCAAAATAATTAGAGTTTCAAAGAAAGTGTTACTAATAAAAATTTTGTTAAAATAAATACCAAAATATAAAAGGATCGAGAACTTAGATATTAAAATACACGGGCATGAGTGAATACATACTCATTTATTATAATAACATTTTATTTGACCATTCAAAATTTTATTATCTTTAATATAGTTGTTTATTGATTGGTTAAATTACAAATTTTGTTTTTTATGGTTTGGAAAAAGTTAGAAGTTGATCTCTATAGTTTTAAAAAGTTAGAATTTCATTCACATGATTTGATAAAAACTCACAAATACTTCCTTTTGTACATAGTACCATGACAATTAGCAATCCATGTGTTAATAAGGGTGGTTTTGAATAGTAGGAAACTCAATCTATTAATGTCTTCTAATAGTAGCATGCATGAATTGTTTATAAAGTTTTATCAAATGATAGAGATAAAATTATAACTTTAAAAACTATAAAAAGTGAATTCTAACTTTCTCAAAACCATAAAAATCAAATTGGTAATTTAACCTTATTAATTTAAGATTATTATTGATTTCAACAGTTAACAAGTAAATTTAAATTCACAAGTGCAACGCACGATTGATATTTTCTAGTGATATTTAAAAAGGACACTCGAGCAGCGTAGCCTACAATTGAATCATTATCCCTCGTAACTACATATGTAATCCATCGGAGAAAATTTTCTAACTAGGGCATTGAGTTGGAAGTAACTGTCTTAAATTTATAAAACATGTCAACATTTTGATTAACATTTATCAATGTCTATGACTTTGATATTGGCATGACAGATGAATCGACATTTTCATTATATCATAGAAAAATCAATGAAATATAAGTAAAATATCAACAAAATATCACTAAACCTAATATTAAAAATAAGAAATTTAAACTTATTTAAAAATGGTGAAATGCTTATTTGTCGATTTAAATATTTTTATGAATTTTTTATATTTATAATTTTCTAGAAATGTCCATCGACATCAACATTTTATCGATATCTTCATCAACATTTTCATAAAATTGAAACCTCGACATTTTGGTCTACATCAATATTTAAAATCTTGGAAGAAATAGCTTCCTTTGCCAAGTGATTTGCAACTAATTGTCAAAAAAAACAAAAAAAAGTGATTTGCAACTTCCTTAGAAGTCCTACCAACATGCAAAAAAAAAAAAAAAAAAAAAAAAAACATTAGAAACTCTTTAGGGACCGTTTGGTTTAAGGTATTACATATGACTGAAAACAATGACAGATCTAGAACTTTATATTAGAGGGGTTTGATATATTTTTAAATTAATTTGTTCAATAAAAGTTATGACTAATTTTTTAATATGTTAAAAAGCACTAGTCTTTAAACTTTCATGAAAGTAACTGTTGATGGAGAAATTTTGACCAATCACGAATTGCCACGTCATTACATAAAATTAATGACGAAATTGAAATTAATTAAATTTGGGACCAATTATAAATTGACATGTGTCCCAAATTTAATTTGAAAACAAAGTTGGCCAATTATAAATTTATAGAGCCAAATTTCTATTTGATCAATTAATTAAAATTAAATTATTTTGATCAAATTAATTAATTTGACCAATTAATTAAAAATAATAATTATTTGGATCAAATTTGGGTCTTTCAAATGTCTGGGTCATATGGTTTTGGGTCAAATATAAACCAAACCCAAGACTAAATGGTTCAACCCAAGACCAATAAAACTCAAACCCAAGTTGTTAGGCCCAAAAGCTACCAGGGCCCATCCTGCGAGAACTCTATAAATAGAGGGGTTCACCACCATTTCAAGGGTTCAGAATTTTGGAGCTCTCAACCAGACTTAGAGAATTCAGAGAAATTTCCCCCAAAACGGAAGACTGAAGACTCTTTGAATCTACAAGTTTCCAAGTACTGAACACTTCTTGAAGACTGAAGACTCTTTCAAACTCAAGGGACTTCAAGCTCCAAGAATCCATCGAAGCTGCAAACTCGAGATCAAGCATCACAGCCCTCGAGTGAAACACATCCACACACAAGAGAGAGAATCAGAGGATTAAGTACTAGAGATTGTATACTCACGCGCATACAACATTAATACAAATTGAAGTTTATTCCACGTGTCTCCATCCCCGAAGTTACGTGTGAACAAATTGGCACGCCCAGTGGGACCTCTCTACCTCTCATCTCTTTCTCTTGTTTAAAGATCCAACCAACGTGATGGCACCAAAGAAAGCTCCCGCGAAGGTTACCACATCAAGCGACTCTTACACTGGTTCTGTCACTCGTAGTCGCTCCCAAGGAATTGAGATCAGAGAGGATCATACTCCTCTTGCTGTTGCAAGCAAGATCTCAAAGTTGATTGAAGAATCCTCTAAGGATAGGGTTGCAGTCAAAGACAACCCACTGTTCGAATATGTCGTTCCAACATCTAAGCAGCCAAAGGATACACTAAATCCTGATGTGATGTCTGTCATGATGGCTGATGTAGACCAGTATGAAAGAATGGCAGAGATGGAAAGGAAACTCAATCTCTTAATGAAGGCAGTTGATGAGAGAGATCTTGAGATTGCCTATTTGAAGAACCAGCTGCAGAACCGAGAAGTGGTTGAGTCTAGCCAGACCCCTGCTGCAGGAAAGAATGATAAAGGGAAGGTTGTCGTGCAGGAGGACCAACCGCAACACTCCGCGTCAGTTGCCTCTTTGTCTGTCCAACAACTGCAAGACATGATCATGAATTCCATCAGGGCTCAGTATGGTGGACCCACTCAAAGTTCCCTCTTGTATTCTAAACCTTATACAAAGAGGATTGACAATCTCAGACTACCCACTGGGTATCAGCCTCCCAAGTTCCAACAGTTTGATGGAAAGGGCAACCCAAAGCAGCACATCGCTCACTTTGTTGAAACCTGTGAGAACGCTGGTACTCGGGGAGATTTGCTGGTTAAGCAGTTTGTCCGAACACTGAAAGGAAACACGTTCGATTGGTACACTGACCTGGAGCCTGATACAATGGACAGTTGGGAACAGATGGAGAGAGAGTTTCTAAATCGCTTCTACAATACAAGGCGAACAGTTAGTATGACAGAACTCACAAACACAAAGCAGCGAAAGGGTGAACCAATCATTGACTACATAAACCGTTGGAGAGCCTTGAGTCTCGACTGCAAAGATAGACTCTCCGAGGTTTCCTCTGTTGAGATGTGCACCCAAGGCATGCACTGGGGACTTCTTTACATCCTGCAGGGGATAAAACCCCGGACCTTTGAAGAATTAGCGACTCGCGCTCATGATATGGAGTTGAGCATCGCTAGCAGAGGGAATAAAGATCCCGTAGTCCCAGACATGAGGAAAGAAAAGAAGGAAGTCAAAGGCACTGAGAAAGTTACGAAGAGTGCCACAAAAGAATCCATGGTCGTCAACACGACCCCTGTGAAACTTTCAACCAAAGGAAGGGAAAACAAAACAAATAAGCAAATGGAGACAGGCGAGAGACGTCGCCTAACTTTAAAAGAAAGACAGGAAAAGGTATATCCATTTCCAGACTCCGACGTTCCAGACATGTTGGAACAACTGTTGGAGAAGCAGCTAATTGAGCTCCTAGAGTGCAAACGACCAGAAGAGTTAGGGAAAGTCAATGATCCTAACTATTGCAAGTATCACAGAGTCGTTAGTCACCCGGTAGAGAAGTGTTTTGTATTAAAGGAGCTAATTCTTAAGCTTGCTCGCGAAAAGAGAATTGAGTTGGACCTTGATGAGGTGGCTCAAGCAAATCATGCGACAATAATGGCGAATGTAGGGGATCAAGTTCCCTCAATCTCTTCATGTGATTATGAAGAGAGGCTGATTCAATTCGGGACCCTTGATCCTGAAGGGAATAAAAGTCCCCACGCAGCGGAAGCGCATCGATTGGACCTTACGCCGTATATTAATTAACATTAAAAACCGTTACGAAAACTCAAACAAAAACTTTAAACTAACTTTAAAGCCGCTGTAAAATCGGTTTAAACATGCTAAAATAAATCTAAATTTATTTTTAAAACTTTTCTAAAGAAAAGAGGAAGAACCGTTACAAACCTCCGTTGTAGACTTGACCGTTCTTCGCCAACGAAGCTCCACGAACGAAAACGCAGCAGCCGCTTCAAGGTATTCTTCGCTGGAAATTCTTCTTTGATTGACACAATAACCACAGAGGTTACACCGGTATGTCTCTAAGTCTAGGAGGCCAAAGACTTGTGGGAGTCTTTCTCTAAGAGGGAGGCTAGAGAGAATTCTAGGTCTTGTCTTTCAAGAGTGTCAAGTGTCATGACCAATTAGGTCTAGTGTTCTATTTATAGAAGAGAGGTCATGAATAAAATATTCAATTAAATCAATCTTTTCCAAAATTGATTCAATTTTTATTCCTTAATTAATCAATCATGATCAATCAATTCCCAATTGATTAATCTTTTCCATAAATGACTAATTTCTTCCATAAGTAATTAGATCATTCCCATAAATGATTAATCACTTCCTTAAGTGATTAATTATTTACATGATTGATTAATTCATGGTTAATGAATTCTTTAATTAATTAACCACCAATTAAATATCACATATTTAATTTTCGGCCTTGAATTAATTAATTTTGCCCAAACACTTTTAGGACTTAAATTAATTAATTCTTTTCAATCTTCCATAAATTTATATTTGAACTTTTCAAATATTAATTTCTCTCATAATAATATATCAATATATATTATATTTATTTCCCTTAGTAAATTGAACATCTTCAATTTAATTACTTAGTTGCCTCAAATTACTTTACGAGCTACCAGTGGGACCTAATGGACCTGCAGATCAGAAGCTCCAACGATGTGAGATTAATTGGTTAAACTCTTTAACCACAATAATCAATATTCGTTAACTGTGTGTACATTCCACTATAGACTCACAGTTGCACTCTTCTCACTGCAGACATATTTTCTGTGTCCACGGAACTTAGACCAATATCGACTAGTTAGTCCTTCACGAGTGTCCGTAACACCAGCTGGGTCAAATTACCGTTTTACCCCTGGGTCACCTCTATTTCCTTAAGTACCAATTCTCCTCTAATGAACAATCTGTTTATGGTCCAACCATTAAACAGAAAACCCTCTCGTGCCATTGAGAGGGTAGGGCCCTTTGTTCAAGACTCGGAGTAACCACTTAAGAGAACACTCATCTGCTTCCCTAAAGTCGGGAAGGAATGAATTCCATCTTGTACGATTATGTTCCCAGCTCCCCATTCGATCTTGTCCCCAAAGTGGTAGGCTTATTGAGTCGGCGTATTGGCCACTCTCACCCATGCAAATCAAAGGACAGTCTCTCAAGAGCAGGAGTCCATAATCAACTCAGGATTAAGACTAAGTTGTCTCGGTCGTCCTAGTGAAATAGAAAACCAACTAGTTAACGGTGTTATAACTAGTGGTTACTATTTCGCGGTCCGGTCTTATGCAAACTCATTGCATAGGATACCCCCACTCGCATGTCTCCTACACGAACGCGTTGGATCGCAGCGTTTGTATCAAATACAAAGTGGGCCGTATCCATAGTGTCACCAGGATAAGGCACCCAGTCTTATCCCTATACTATAGACCCTTTAGGCTGTTTCTTGAACAATGATCCCATATGTCGCTACATATAGTTCAAGACTCATATTACAGCCTTGGATGTCTAGTTTATTGGATTAGGGTTATTATTAGGCAAAGACAAATATAAAATAATTAATAACAATCAATGGAAAAATATATCAATATTATTTCATTAATATCCGGTCAATGGTTACATTCACTATCTACGAGTTTTAGGGCATAAATCCCAACAAACTCCCACTTGAACTAAAACACTAGTTAGTGGGATGTAAATGCAATAATCTAAAGCTGGAAATACAATGAACTAGGGCATCCTTATACCCATTATACATTTCTCCCACTTGCCCTAGATTAGATGGCATACATATCTCGTAGACCTAGACCTTCTATATGACCCTCAAATACTTTAGCCGTGAGAGCCTTTGTAAATGGATCAGCGATGTTGTGCTCCGAGGCGATCTTAGTGACGATCACATCTCCTCTTTGCACAATCTCCCGTATCAGGTGATACTTCCTCTCGATGTGTTTACCCCGTTTGTGGCTACGAGGTTCTTTTGAGTTGGCTACAGCCCCACTGTTGTCACAGTATAGTGTTATGTGCACGTTCATATTCGGAACTACTTCCAAATCAGTCAAGAACTTTCTGAGCCATACTGCCTCCTTAGCTGCTTCGCAAGCTGCTACATACTCAGCCTCCATGGTTGAGTCTGCTATGCATCCTTGTTTGATGCTTCTCCACACTACTGCTCCTCCATTGAGGGTGAATACTGACCCTGATGTGGATTTCCTAGAATCCTTATCAGCTTGAAAGTCAGAATCAGTGTATCCAGTAAGAATCAAATCCTTAGCTCCATACACAAGCATGTAGTCCCTCGTTCTCCGAAGATACTTGAGGATATTCTTAACCGCTCCCCAGTGGTCCAACCCTGGATTAGACTGATACCTACTGACTACTCCCACTGCATAACATATGTCAGGCCTAGTGCAGAGCATGGCATACATTAAGCTGCCCACAGCTGAGGCGTAGGGAATGTGTCTCATGTTCTCAACTTCTTGAGGTGTCTTAGGAGATTGTTCCTTAGACAGGTGTACCCCATGTCTGAAGGGTAGGAGTCCCTTCTTGGAGTTTTGCATCGAATATCGAGACAACATCTTGTCAATATACGTTGCTTGAGACAGAGCTAGCGTTTTGTTCTTACGATCCCTAATGATTTGGATTCCCAGAACATATTGAGCCTCTCCCAGATCTTTCATTTGGAATTGGGCAGCTAGCCATTTCTTAATGTCAGTGAGGTATCCTACATCATTCCCAATGAGTAGGATATCGTCTACATAAAGTATTAGAAAAGCTACTTTCCTTTTGTTGACTTTCTTGTATACACAAGGCTCATCAACGTTTTGGTCAAAGCCAAAAGATTTGATTGCAGTATCAAATCTAATGTTCCATGATCTGGATGCTTGTTTCAATCCATAAATGGATCGATTTAGCTTACAAACCTTTTGTTCCTGACCTTGGGCTATGAACCCTTCGGGTTGAGACATAAAGATGTTCTCTTCAAGATTACCATTCAGAAAGGCAGTCTTGACGTCCATTTGCCATATTTCATAGTCATAATATGTGGCAATGGATAAAAGAATTCTTATGGACTTTAACATGGCTACAGGAGAAAAGGTTTCCTCATAGTCAACCCCTTCCTTTTGGGTATAACCCTTTGCCACTAGTCTAGCTTTGAAGGTCTGTACCTTTCCAGCTGCATCTCTTTTTCTCTTATAGATCCATTTGCACCCTATGGGTTTTACCCCATATGGTAGATCTGCAAGTTCCCATACAGAATTGGAGTACATTGACTCCATTTCCAGGTTCATGGCTTTGACCCATTCATCCTTATCTTCGTCATTCATTGCCTGTCGATATGACAATGGATCCTCAATGTCATCATTAGGTATGACAACCTGAGTTTCAGTTAAACCCAAGTAGCGATCAGGTTGTAACACAACCCTCCCACTGCGTCGAGGCATTCCCAACGTTTGAGATGGACGGGATGGATCTGAAGAACTAGTTCCTTCATCAACTCTTGTTGAAGGTCCACCTTCATCAACAACTCTTGATGATTCTTCAGTAGCTTCTCCTAATATTATTTTGCTTCGTGGTTTATGATCTCTCATGTGGTCTTCCTCTAAGAAAGTGGCGTTTGTCGATACAATCACCTTATTTTCTTGTGGGTCGTAGAAATAACCACCTCTCGTTTCTTTAGGGTAACCAACAAATTGGCACAGTTTTGAACGAGGTTCCAGTTTCTTAGGATTCGTCACAAGCACGTGTGCTGGACAACCCCAGATGCGAAAGTGATGCAAACTAGGTTTACGCCCCTTCCATAACTCGAAAGGTGTTTCAGAAACACTTTTCGAGGGAACATTGTTCAAGATGTATACTGCAGTCTCTACTGCATATCCCCAAAACGAGCTAGGCAATTGAGCATAGCTCATCATTGATCGAACCATGTCTAACAAGGTTCTATTTCTCCTTTCTGACACACCATTCTGCTGAGGTGTACCAGGGGCTGAGAGTTGGGATTGGATTCCATGTTCTATCATATAGTCCTGGAATCTTTGATCCATATACTCCCCTCCTCGATCAGATCGAAGTACTTTAATAGATTTACCTAATAGGTTTTCAACTTCAGCCTTAAACTCCTTAAACTTTTCAAGGGCTTCAGACTTATGTCCCATTAGGTATAAGTAACCATATCTTGAATAATCATCTATAAATGAGATGAAATATCCGTACCCTCCTCGAGCTTTTACATTCATTGGACCACATAGATCCGAATGTATTAACTCTAAGGGTTCTTTGGCTCTGTAACCTTTTCCTGTAAAGGGTCTTTTGGTCATTTTTCCCTTGAGACAAGATTCACAAGGTGGTAGTGAATCATCTTCTAACTTGCTTAGAAGTCCATTCTTTACCAAACGACCGATCCTATCGATGTTTATATGACCAAGTCTAAGATGCCAAAGATGAGTATTGTTACTTGATGGAGAAATCTTTTGCCTTTTACTTTGAGTTTCAGCAGTTTTAAATAATTCGTGATTTAAAAGTGCTTTGTTTTCGGTTGGTCTTAAAACATACAAGTTATTTTCCAATTTGGCTGAACAAATAAGTATACCATTTTTATAAATGAACGCTTCATTCATATCAAAAGTAACTGTATACGATTGTTCAATCAAACATGAAATAGAAATCAAGTTCCTCTTAATCTTGGGAACGATTAACAAACTTTCTAAAAGCAAGAATCTATTTCTAAAAAATAACTTCGCAGCTCCCACTGCTTTAGCTGAAATGACTTCTCCAGTTCCGACCCTGAGTGTCATTTCTCCATCGTTCAACTGCCGAAAGGAACTATTTTCCTTCCTTTTCCTTCTTTTTCTCAGCAAGGTACTTTGGGCAGTTTCTCTTCCAATGTCCATCTACATTGCAGTGAAAACATTTGCCCTTGTCTGCCACAGCTTTGGCTTTTCCCTTGCTTTTGGCAGCAGTATTGGGAGCTATCCCCTTGTTTCCTTTCTTCTTCTGAGTTTTCTTTGAAGAAGTGGCTACAGATTTAGTTCCAGAGGATGAACCCTTCTCGAACTTTCTTTTGGAGTGAACAACGTTTGCCTCTCCTTCTATCTGTCCCTTGTTCTTAAGAAGAGACTGATAGAGCTGTAGCTCATTAAGGAGGCTAGTCAGGTTGAATGTTATTTTATTCATCATTGCATTGCTTCGAAACTGCAGAAAACTCTTCGGAAGAGATTCTAAGATGAGTGCAACCTGACTACGCTCATCTATGACCGCCCCGTTTGCCTCTGCCACGTTGAATTGGACCATCATATCCAGGACATGCTCCCGAACAGACGTGCCCTCTTTCATGCGACAGCTATAAACGTATTTGAGAGCGTCATGGTGGAGTTGGTAGGACGGTTGTCCAAACATCTCCTGGAGAGAGTTCATAATCTCCCTCGCTGTTACCATGCCCTCATGCCTTTTAGCCAAAACTTCAGATAAGCTGGCTAAGATATAGACGCGAGTCTTATCATTGGCCTTTGTCCAGCGGTCATAAGCATCCTTAACTGCCTGGGATGCATTACGAGCAGGGGCTGGAGGACAATCCTCCGTTAAGACGAACCGCAGATCATCGACAACAAGAATCGTATTCAAGTTCGACTTCCACGTAGCATAATTTTCGCCGGTTAATTTCTCATTTTTAAGCAGAGAGACAATTGAGGAAGACATTGCTGAAATTTTAAACAAACAATGACCGTATTAGTTATCTTTGCCTTAACCCATCATACAAGCAAACAATTGCACACAATCCAATCAATTTAGCAAAACAGACAATCACAGAACCCTAAAACTATTGATTTAGTTTTGCAACGACGTTTCAGAGGTTTAGAATATCAGCCACCGAAGGGTGATCAGGTACTCCTCCTTTGAAATGAGACACCTCTCAGCTAATTCTAATTCCAGAATAACTCATATTCCTATAGACATTAGCCACCGTTGTTCGGTCAAGGATTTGTTAACACTTTTAACTCATCCTCGTAAGTGTAACCCTCCCACTTTCAGATCTCAGAGGCACGCACCAACAGGCTACCGAAGGGAAAGACAACTGTTGGTGATTAGCCTAAGAGCTCCTATCCTTTTCAGGAGTTCACGATGTTCCGAATCCTATGACCAGGCCCTCCGAAGGGATGGATGCGCCAGGGCAACCTGCAGGCGGATCATAGGACTCTCACGGTGTGAACTATGGGCGGAGACCGAGGGATACGTTGACACGTGTCCCGCTCCCACTTACTCTAGACATTTTTCCCATTCACCTTGATATTGATCCATGCAAACACTTTCCGAAGGGAGGCCGCTCCTAGGGCGACTCGAAGCCGAGCATGAATCTCACGTTGTGAATATAGGGACGTAGGAGCAAAACTTGATTTAAATCTCGTTTTGTAATTTTCCTCCCACTGAAAATGTCCTAAGGTTAATATAGGGTTGTTTAACTTAGATAGTATTCGGCTAAGTCAATCTATCTAAGTCTGATCCTATTATAACAATTATGGAAAGGATTCAACTGCAATCTTTTGGGTGAATTAAACTTCTTTTAATAAACCCAACATTGCAAGTCAACATTACTATGGTTAATTCAACTCAATCCGGTTAGTTCCCAGGTAGGAGGTGTTCCGTAAACCGTCAACTTAAATACCCCCAGCCTTAGACAGAACTTTACCGAGAGAGTTCCCTTATAACCTCAGTAATGTAAGGTCTTTACTCTAAAGATCTAGGTGCATTAAACACTTTTAATAAACCTAGTGACATTGCATGCTAACATTTAACTATGATTAATTCAACTCCGGTATTCCAGGTCAGTTCCCAGGTAGGAGGTGTTCCGTAAACCGTCAACTTAAATACCCCCAACCTTAGACAGAACATTACCGGTGGAGTTCCCTTATAATCATAGCAATGTTTTTCCTACTTAGTAAATTAAAACTATTTTTAATTCTAAGTAAGAAAAGATTCTAATCCTATTAGAAATCGATCTAGATCTAATTAATTTTAAACAATTTAAAATTAATTCAATTTATCCTATGATCTTATGTTTGCATGCAAATCTTGATTATAGATTGACGGTTTCTAACCATTAATATTAAAGAACTATTTCAAATTTTAATGATTAATCCTATAATCAAGAATCTAGGGTTTAATTCATTCAACAATCTCATTCAAATTGAATAATTAAGCCACATCAATTGCATGAATAATATAACAATTATATTAATAACTATGGATGTTTCATGCTTCATGCAATTTTGATTTTCTTTTATTATAACAATTATAAGCCAATCAAGAAAATCAACCAAGCATGCTTCATTCATCACATTAAACATAACTATTTATATTTAATTTAAGTAATGACATGCTTCATGCTTTCCAATTTTTCATATAAATTAATATACACTTATATTAAGAAATATGAAAACCAATCCATGCATTTAAACATACATTATAACAATTTATAATATATAAAAAATGCATGAGCATGTTTATAACCTAAGGTGGGATTAAATAATCTATATGACATCCATAAAGCATATAAATAGCAATTGAACCGGTTAATTTTGGCCCCTAGGATAAAATAAAGCATTAAATTACATTAATTTAGCTAAATTCTATCCTAAAAAATCCATGTACAGCTCCGGAATTGGCCTAGACAGCACGAACCGCCCCGAACCACCTCGAACCGGCCTCCAAAATCACGAACCATGCCAAAAATTGGCTGAACCGGACCAAATAGGTCCCAGCCCAGCCGAACCGGTCCGAACCGGACCGTCCTTGCTTGAACCGCGCCTGTTGAAACCCTAGTGCGCGCCTCCATCGTGACAGCGTCGAGACGCTGTGTAGATTAGCGTCCCGACGCTGTGCGTTTTCCATATCTGGCGCCTGCGTAATCGAGACAGCGTCGAGACGCTGTTGAGGTAGCGTCCCGACGCTGTGTGCTTTCCTTACCGAGCGCCTTCGGTATCGAGACAACGTCGAGACGCTGTTGAAGGAGCGTCCCGACGCTGTTGCGTCTGGAGGCAGATTCTGGGCAAAACAGCAACGATTTTTCCGATTTCGGCCTCGATTTCAGCGACGATTGCTCCGATTTTCATCTCATAAAAACCTATTCTAGACCCGGACTTACATAGGACTCGATTTTACATAAAATACCCGAAACACCGGGCCTTACATGATCAAAATCACATAAAAATAAAATCTATGGCCATAAAATTAACCCAAACAGTTCAATGCAAACCGAACATACAATATGCATAAATCCCACCTATTAGAGCCTATCGCAACTTTTTAAAATTAATTAATAGGGACAGCGATGGCTCTGATGCCGATTGAAGGGAATAAAAGTCCCCACGCAGCGGAAGCGCATCGATTGGACCTTACGTCGTATATTAATTAACATTAAAAACCGTTACGAAAACTCAAACAAAAACTTTAAACTAACTTTAAAGCCGCTGTAAAATCGGTTTAAACATGCTAAAATAAATCTAAATTTATTTTTAAAACTTTTCTAAAGAAAAGAGGAAGAACCGTTACAAACCTCCGTTGTAGACTTGACCGTTCTTCGCCAACGAAGCTCCACGAACGAAAACGCAGCAGTCGCTTCAAGGTATTCTTCGCTGGAAATTCTTCTTTGATTGACACAATAACCACAGAGGTTACACCGGTATGTCTCTAAGTCTAGGAGGCCAAAGACTTGTGGGAGTCTTTCTCTAAGAGGGAGGCTAGAGAGAATTCTAGGTCTTGTCTTTCAAGAGTGTCAAGTGTCATGACCAATTAGGTCTAGTGTTCTATTTATAGAAGAGAGGCCATGAATAAAATATTCAATTAAATCAATCTTTTCCAAAATTGATTCAATTTTTATTCCTTAATTAATCAATCATGATCAATCAATTCCCAATTGATTAATCTTTTCCATAAATGACTAATTTCTTCCATAAGTAATTAGATCATTCCCATAAATGATTAATCACTTCCTTAAGTGATTAATTATTTACATGATTGATTAATTCATGGTTAATGAATTCTTTAATTAATTAACCACCAATTAAATATCACATATTTAATTTTCGGCCTTGAATTAATTAATTTTGCCCAAACACTTTTAGGACATAAATTAATTAATTCTTTTCAATCTTCCATAAATTTATATTTGAACTTTTCAAATATTAATTTCTCTCATAATAATATATCAATATATATTATATTTATTTCCCTTAGTAAATTGAACATCTTCAATTTAATTACTTAGTTGCCTCAAATTACTTTACGAGCTACCAGTGGGACCTAATGGACCTGCAGATCAGAAGCTCCAACGATGTGAGATTAATTGGTTAAACTCTTTAACCACAATAATCAATATTCGTTAACTGTGTGTACATTCCACTATAGACTCACAGTTGCACTCTTCTCACTGCAGACATATTTTCTGTGTCCACGGAACTTAGACCAATATCGACTAGTTAGTCCTTCACGAGTGTCCGTAACACCAGCTGGGTCAAATTACCGTTTTACCCCTGGGTCACCTCTATTTCCTTAAGTACCAATTCTCCTCTAATGAACAATCTGTTTATGGTCCAACCATTAAACAGAAAACCCTCTCGTGCCATTGAGAGGGTAGGGCCCTTTGTTCAAGACTCGGAGTAACCACTTAAGGGAACACTCATCTGCTTCCCTAAAGTCGGGAAGGAGTGAATTCCATCTTGTACGATTATGTTCCCAGCTCCCCATTCGATCTTGTCCCCAAAGTGGTAGGCTTATTGAGTCGGCGTATTGGCCACTCTCACCCATGCAAATCAAAGGACAGTCTCTCATGAGCAGGAGTCCATAATCAACTCAGGATTAAGATTAAGTTGTCTCGGTCGTCCTAGTGAAATAGAAAACCAACTAGTTAACGGTGTTATAACTAGTGGTTACTATTTCGCGGTCCGGTCTTATGCAAACTCATTGCATAGGATACCCCCACTCGCATGTCTCCTACACGAACGCGTTGGATCGCAGCGTTTGTATCAAATACAAAGTGGGCCGTATCCATAGTGTCACCAGGATAAGGCACCCAGTCTTATCCCTATACTATAGACCCTTTAGGCTGTTTCTTGAACAATGATCCCATATGTCGCTACATATAGTTCAAGACTCATATTACAGCCTTGGATGTCTAGTTTATTGGATTAGGGTTATTATTAGGCAAAGACAAATATAAAATAACTAATAACAATTAATGGAAAAATATATCAATATTATTTCATTAATATCCGGTCAATGGTTACATTCACTATCTACGAGTTTTAGGGCATAAATCCCAACAGATCCTGTAGTGGTTCGATGCCAAAGAGAATCCACAATGAAGGGATCCTAAGGAAAATGTGATTCCATTGAAGATGAAAATGAAGGTTGGACCCTTGTCGTGCGCCGCAAAAAGCAAAAACAAAGTTACGCACGGAAAGAGTCCCGCCTATATCGAGACAATAAAAGAAAGGCCAAGTCTCAAAAGAAGAAAGGAAAAAGGAAGTCAAGGAGGTCAAAGCCTGCCGTGGAGGGAAGTGAAGATTTCTTTTGCCCTCCACAACCCATAACTTTGGCAGAATACTTCCCAAGGCGCTTTCTCGATGATAGTGAAGGGGAGACACTTGAAACTGTCACGTGTCACATTGTGGACGTGGTGGAAGATGATAACGTCCTCGCTAGCTCCTCGGGAGTGGTGGCAGATTCAGGAGACTTATCCTCCTTCAGCATAAAAGACTTATTGTCACTTCCTCAGGAAGCTAAAAACGTCCTTATTAACGCATTGGTAGAGTCTGATGGTACAAACATCCCAACCTCCGAGGCACGTACATGTGCTTCGTGTTGCATGTCTATCGGATTTTCTGATGAAGATTTGTTGCTAGGGTCAAAGCCTAACAATAAACCTTTATTCGTCTCAGGATACATTCGAGAACAGAGGGTTAGTCGGATCCTCATCGATGATGGATCAGCTGTCAATATAATGCCTAAGTCAACCATGAAGCAGTTAGGCATCTTGATGGAGGAACTATCAAACAGTAAATTGGTGATCCAAGGTTTCAATCAGGGTGGACAACGGGCAATTGGCATGATACGCCTTAAACTCATCATTGGAGACTTAAAAGCTGATACTTTGTTCCATGTAATAGATTCTAAGACCACCTATAAGTTGTTGCTAGGTCGTCCTTGGATCCATGCTAATGGGGTCATAACTTCTACATTGCACCAATGCTTTAAATTCTATCAAGATGGCATCAAGAAAGTTGAGGCTGACACTAACCCATTTTCAGAAGCTGAGTCTCATTTCGCATATGCAAAGTTTTATCTAAAGAATGAAAACACAGGGGAAACCATACCTGCAGAAATCCCCTTGATAAAAAAAAAAATGATAAACTCGATTTAGAGCCACAAGCAGATGCAAGAAAGGAAGTTGTTGAAGATGCCAGTACTTCCGACCTAAAAAAGGGTGAAGTGTCCACGAGCCTTGTGAACCCTAAGGTTGTAAAGGATGAAAAATGTTCAAATTCACCTATCCTACGATAAGTCCCCTTGTCTCGACGTAAAAAGGGTGAATCACCTTTCACTGAATGTTCAGAAAGCATAAAGGTCGGTGACGTTGAAATTTTGAAGGAAAATTTCACTACGCCTCTTACAAAGATCACAAGACAAGAGGTTAAGAAACCAGAGGATGATCAGATAAAAGCGATCTTGCCTGATAAACGAACTAAAGACGGGTTTGACCCCAAGGCATACAAACTTTTAGCTAAAGCATGTTATGACTTCACAACTCACACTGAGTTTAAAAGTCTAAGGATTTTTTATGACAGATCTGAGCTCTCTGCAACACAGAAGAAACTTCTAAAGGAAGGTTATAGTCTGCCAACAACAAGAAAAGGGCTTGGATATAAGTCGCCAGAGCTGGTTCGCATAACAAGAAGAGGGAAGGCGAAAGTGGCAGACACAAATCATATAACAGTAGAGGAGGTTGATGACTCAAAAGAAAAAGAGAGTGTCGACCAACGAACTTCTGTTTTTAGGCGCATCAGGCCGCCAGTTGCTCGTGCTTTAGTCTTTCAGAGATTAAGTGTCAATGAAACGGAAAAAGAAAGCACACAACCTACCAATAGCTCCACTCGACCTTCAGTTTTTCGAAGGTTAAGTATGCCCATTGGGGAAGAGGATAGTACATTTTCAACTGCGAATGTCACTCGACCTTCAGCTTTTCAAAGGTTAAATGTGCCCGTTGGGAAAGAAGAGAGTACATTTTCAACTCTGGATGTGACTCGGCCATCAGTTTTTCAGAGGTTAAGTGTTACACGGAGAAGAGACAAAAAAGAACAGTTTGCTTCATCAATATCTCACCGACTTCAATATGAAGATGCGATGAAAAGTGAAAAGATCGTGAAGGCCGATGGAGAAATTCGTAGTGCAGTTCCTTCACGAATGAAAAGAAAAACCTTTGTTACGGTCGATACGAATGGTTCCTTGAAGGTAAAGCGACGTGATGTTGTCATCACCAATCCTTCGGAAGAAGATAGTGACCAGGAAGAAGAACAAACCTCTTGTCTTCATATCACCGTTGAACAGGGTGCGTACACTCAGTCGGGGAACAAAGTATGCTTAAACTGCCTTATATCATATTTTCACACAATTTTGATGGGACATGAAGCAACAAAGTATTTTAAAGGGAGAAACTGTACTCTCAAGCTTGAAGCTTGAAAATAGCCAGACAACAACCATTCCAATATAACTCATGATTACTCCCAGTCCCCCACTCAAAAACATGTATTCAATAAGTAAAACATGCATTTTTTGAGTAAAGGAAAGACTTACCTCGTGACCGTGCTCTTGAAGGTGGTGATCCGCCTTAGCCTCTAGGTGGTCGACCTCGGACTTGGCATGAGGCCGACCAACTCCTCTGTGTCATCTACGTGCTCAGTCCGTGACTCGACTTACGTGTAGAGCACCTCCCTTTCGGCTCGAATCGCTTCAGCTTCGATAAAAGGTCAAGTGTTGTGGTCTTCCCAAGGGTGCGTACACTCTTCTGGGGAAAAGCTTGGGGAGGCTTAGGATTTTCTCAGGCCCCTCTTCAAGTAGCTGTAAACTTCTTGCCCTTCGGGCTCTCGTTGTGGCTCTCGTTGGTCCTCCTAAAATTGTTCGAATCTCGAGCGGTGGGTTGACACCGCCTTTACCCTGATCTGCTGGTAATGGCCTCTAGCTTCTGTCATTCCCCACAAACTCCTTGAGGTAACCCTCTCGGATTAAGGCTTCTATCTCGTCCCTCAACTGTGTGCATTCCCGGGTTGTGTGATCGTGGTCTCCGTGGAACATGCAGTACTTGTTCTGATTCCTCCTATCTGGGTTCGACCTTAATTTTCTTGGGAGATTCATTAGGTTTGTATCCTGTATTGTGGCCAGGGCCTGTTCAAGTGGAGTTGTTAGTGGTGTACACCTGTCAAACTTGGCTTTCGGTTCTGCACGACACCAAGGCTCCCTGGTCTCTGGTCGGCCTCGACCATTGGCCGAGGACTGCTCTTGCCGGCTTCGGCCTCTCTCTCTTTTTGTTTGGAACTCAGCAGTTCCTTGGCGCTTATGTACCTTTGTGCTCGGGTCATGAATTCCACGTATGTCCGTGGCTGGCTCTCACCGATCGAGTTGTGCAGTCTTTCATCCTGCAGACCTGAAATCACAGCAGTCAAGGAAAATCCATCGTCATAGCCTTCTACCTGCAAAACTTCGTTATTAAATCTGTTAATATAATCCTTCAAGCTTTCTCGGGGCCCCTGCTTTACTGTTAGCAAATTGATCTAAGGCTTCTGTCAGCTCTTGACCCCGAGGAATTGCGTAACAAACGCTCGGGCCAATTCTTTAACCGAACCGATTGACTTCCATCGAATCTTACTAAACCATTGCCTTGCCAAACCTGTGAGTGTTAGCGCGAAGGCTCGACACCTTGTCGCTTCGTCTTTTAGCCATTTGGATAGCTCTCTCCCCTTTTGGCCCTGCTCGGCCTCGGACTTTGCCCGAGCCTCCGACTTTTTCCTGTCATTATTCCCTGTGTACGTACCTGACGTTGTCTTTAGCGACGAACTTCTGCGGGCCTTTTTGCGATTGGGCTTCTGCTCAGCCTCGGCCATCGGCCGAGGAGTGCTCATGTCGGATCTGGCCTCCATCTTCTACCCGGCGTCCTTTTCCTCTGTCTTCTCGATGCTGGTCGGATATAGAAACTTCCCGACTCTCTCTCTTCTTCTGTTGGTTGTCTTCTTGGGTCAGGTCCACAACATCGTGGGCACACGGAACCTTACAACAGTCTCCAAAGTTAGGGTCGGCCTTTTCCATACCGAGGTCGTCCCTAGTCTGGTTCAGCGATTTCTGTTCATACCGGAGGTTTCTTTCTGGTTTTTGAACCCGATCCATCCTGCATACCACCACCGATGCGCGGTCTGAACTGACAAGCACTCTTCCCCACAGACAGCGCCAACTGTTGATACCAAAATTTGGCCAAGGGACTCACCTGACCTTCACGTGACATCAACGGTGAATTTGTAGAAACTGGGGAAGACATGACCTGCAAGACCAGCAAAAACTGCTGCACACCGGCGTGGTGTAGGCCACACCGCCTCCGATGCTTAAGTCAGAAAACGGGAGGAGAGCAAGAAAGTAAGAGGAGAGAGTCGATAATTCAGTTCGGGCCTGATAGCGAGCAGAAATGTCGCTATTTTAGTCTCAATTTATTAAGCTTTTTTGTGCTTTAATCGTGTTTTTAATGAAAATATTTAATGAATTTTTCTATTTTGTCTTTAGGAGCATAAATGATGATTTTGGGAGAAAAAGAGCCATAATTGAAGTAATTATAGCCCAAATCAAAGTATGAAGCATTTGGAAGCCCAAAGAAGACATCCATGAAGAAAAGACCAAGAGAAATGAAGAAGAAGGCCAAAAAATCAGCCCAAAAGGAAGCTGAAAAATCTGGAAAATCTGGAAAATCTGGACAGCGTCGAGACGCTTAGCAAGGCAGCGTCGCGACGCTGCCCTTTCTTGTTGCCCAAGCCGCGTGTGCAGCAGCATCGCGACGCTTAGCAAGGCAGCGTCGCGACGCTACCCCTATTCCAGGCCTATAAATAGGCGCCCTTGGGTGCCTCATTTCTCATCAATCAAACCATCAACCAATTCATCCTTTCTTTCCTCTCTTAGGCTCCTTTCTTGGAGCCCCTCTCAAGGCTTTTAAGCCTTTTGAGAGGATTCTTCTAGTGGGAAAATTTTGGGGAATTTTGGGGAGCAATCTTAGAGGCTTGAGGAGTAGTCAGCGGGGGCTCCAAGCGTTAGCAAGGGGTTTTTCGACGGTCAATTCCTTTCCTTTTATGCTATTTAATATGCTTTCCCTTGTAATTACTGTGGATATTATGTGTAGCTAAACCCCAATTTGGGGTCTTGAAATGAAATGATAGTTGAAATATTGTTATAATTTCTTGTCTCTTGTCCATGTCCTAATTATTTGTATGGATGTGCTTAATGCTTTACTCAATCTGGCCAATTGTGTAATGATTCGATTCTTAATGGAAACTCGACTGAGAGAATTAGGATAGATCATAATCCATGCAACTAGTTTAATTGCCCGTTGTGACACCGGGATTAGTTGATTAAACTTAGATTCCTAAAATGAATCAGAGCGTAATAATTAATGATTTTTAATAGCGCTAAGGACACTTAGGTTGTTAAAATGAATTAATTACAATTAGGGGAAACCGACAGGAGATCCTATGTGATTAACGGAGATTCTAGGATTATAATTAGTTGGGCAATGAGATAGGATAATTATGGCAATTATTTAGCTAATCATTGATTTTCGAGACCCCTCTTCCCACTTAAAGAAAACTCTTTCTCCGCATTTTATTTTTTTTCGATTGATCAATTTGTTTTCATTAATTGTCTTGAATTTAAGTTCTTTTTATTGCATGAACGTGGTCCCTAAATATTATTTCACCTAAGTATTTTCAGTGCTCAAGAGAATTTTAATTATTTGCTTAAGTTTCGCTTCGCCTCCCTGAGGATTCGATACTCGGAATACTTTCCGTTTTATATTACTTGTCACGACCCGTGCGCTTGCGGAAAATCGTCGTACCACACAACAGGGCCCCCTTCTTTAGTGGCGAAGAGGGGTATAAATACCTGCTCATGCCTCAAAATGCTTTTGGTTTCTTGTTGGTTTCCTTGTTGGTTTCTTGTGGAGTCTGATTGTTCTTGAGTAAAAGTATTGTAGGTTCCATTCGCTTGGTGAGTTTGATGAGGTGAAGAGGAGCTGTAGAAAGAGGCTTGATGGGCACAATCGGCATAGGAGGAAGCCTCAGCCTGAATCCTTGTTTATGAGTTCAAGGGTTTTTCTCTCAAATTGCAAAGGTTAGTGAGTGATTTTGTTTTGCAATTTACCATAGAAATGTTTGGTGGGTGTGCTGGTTTAGAAGGGGGGAAATGAAAAGAAATGGTCCATGGATTCTTAAATTGTATGAAAATTAATTGTGTTCGGGAGAGATAGTTATGATCCTAGAGTCCTTGACTTATGAAATATTGCACATGTAGTCAAGTAGATTCAATTTGATTAATTTATAATTTCAATCGGTGAAATCAACCCCTTGAAGACGTGTTTTCCTTGAATTTTCCTCATCATATAGCTTCTCCATCTAGAAGATGATATCCGTATTAATTTACATACTATATTAAGACTTGATCCATACACTTGTGGTTAGGCGTTTTTATGCATATCAACTCACATATATGTATATATGATGAAAGACAAACAATCAAATTAATTCCTCCTCTTTTTAGAATTGATAAATTTTCTATTTAATAATTTTTTTTGGCAAAAGAAATAGTTTGTTTGTTTACTTTGTTTTATATAAAAGGTTATTTACTTTAATTGGTTTCTTGATTTCTAAAACATGTTTTAAATTAAAATTCTCAGTAACTTTGAATCCAAATTTATAGCTAGGTAATTGGCATGTACTCCCGACCAAGTGATTAGAGGTTCGAATCCTCCAACCCTAAAATGTTGTTGGAACTAAAAAAAAATCTTTTGGTTTAATCAACTCAAAAACTAGTTTTGTTTATTTGAATATTTAATATTTGAAATCTAATTAAAAATTTGGAGATAAATTGGAGTTAATTTTGAATTTGGAGGGAAATTTTCAAAAAAATTAAAAGATTTGGAATTTGGTGGGGAAATAGGATTTATTTTATGGTCTTTGGCTCTAATCCTTAGAGTAATAGGATGCAATGGGGAAATTTTGTAAATAACTATATGTTGGAGTTAACCCTAAACCATTCCCTTTTTATTTAAAGCTGCACGGAGCCCTAGACCAGCCGTCATCTTCTTCATCTCCACTTGAACCAACCACTTAGCCCTCTCTTTTTTTATTTTCCGATTTCTTCTTCTTCACCTACCTGATGGTGCAACCTCCAACTCGTCACCGGCGTGCGTGTTTCCTCCGATCGGCTCTCTCTCTCTCCCTCACATTGTTTACAGCAGCAAAGGCGTCCAACGACCATCCCCTGCAGTCAGCGTCTCCGGCATCTCGATTCCTCTCCGTCTGACGTCCTCTCCGATAGTGTGGGTGTTGCTGCAGCGCAACATGCAATCCAGCGGCGGTGGCAAGTTCCAGCAGCTTAGGTGCGGCGGCACTGTGGGTCCCAGCGACTGGGCAGCATAGGTGCGATTGTAAGCTTGTTTTGGGTGATTTTGGAATGGGTAAGTGCTTTTAAGGTGAAGTTTGACTGATTTATTTTTTCGGTCATGAATGCCCATTAACATTAGCCTTTGAATCTTTGGTTTCTCAAGTGTTTTGGAGTCGAATCGTCGAATCTTGGAGTATTTTGAAGTCTGTCCAACAAGCATTATTTCATTTTGGGAAAGTAATCTTTTGATTAAGATCGAGGTTTAGCTTTGCTGGAATTAATTGGAATTTTAGATCGAGAATAATTAAGCCAAGGTAAGTGAACTTACTGTTGAACTTTTTATTTGGGTGCACATGTTTGATTTTCCAAAGTTCATGTGTTATTTCATGAATTGTTTGATCATGTTTATGTGTTAAGAATATATATATATCGGAAGCATGAAATTTATTGTTAATGCTTGTCATTGTTGATATTTTGAAATAATTGAGTTGGTGGTCTCTCAAAATTCCATTAAAGAAATTAGTTTAGATTATTTATGAGTTTTATAAGTGTACATGAAATTGATGTACATTCAGAGATAGGACTTAGAGACATAAAATTGATGTACCTAAGTCGAGGTTTCGTGAAGTTGACGGCCTCGAGGTTTCGTGAAATTGACGGCCTCAATAGGAGACACATGAAATTGATGTGTTTAGGATATACATGAAATTGATGTATATATATCCTTAGTAAGTTTAAAAATAAAGTTTAGAGCCACCAAAATTAAATTTGTTGATTTTTAAAATGGTTTTAAAGCGTGACTCAACCTCAATAGTAGGGTCACTTACTGAGTATTTAAAATACGTCTTTTCAAAATATTTTTTTTTCAGGTAAAGGCAAGGGCAGATGAAAGGCGATTGATGAGAATCCGATAGACAACCATAAGAGGACCTGAGTTTCTTCAGCTTTAAGAATCCCGAATAAAAGTTTTGTTTTAAAGTTTTTGTTTAAATTAGTGTTTATGTTTCAAATTATTTTTATTTAAAAAGACCTCCAAGGCATGCATTGTCGTAACGGTTCCTTAAAGGCTTATTACGAAGTCGGGTCGTTACATCTATACTATATTAAAAGGCACTTAAGGGGAGAAACTTTTAATTTCCTTTTAAACCCATTTTTAATCTTCAAATTCCTTATTTGTCCTTCCTATTTTATTATTCAATATTTTATTATTCAAATTCTCACGGGTAGATCATTCCCACGTTGATTAAGAATTGGTTTTTAAAAAAAGTTTTTTTTTTTTTTTAAATATCTTTCATAAGATTAAAAAGTGGTTAAAAAAAAGCATTCTCACGTTTGTGTTTTTTATCTTCATTCCCACTTTTACGTTTTCTTTTTTTTTTTTAAATTAAGAATTAGTTAAAAAAAAATCATTCCCACGTTTAGAAAGGTTTTCTTTTTTTGGAAAAAAAAAATCTCATATTTATAATCTATAATCTATAATCTATTAAAAAGCAAGGATCCGTGAAAAACATTTTTAGACTAAAATACCCCTTTAAATTTAAGATAATTACTTTAGTTAAAATCTAATTATTTTAATTAAAAAATAAAATATACAAAAATTAAAAAGTGGTAATCTAAAAAAAATAAAAAATTTTGAAAAAAAATATTTTCCTTTAAAAAATGATTAAGAAAATAAAAAAAAAAATCTGTAATCCCTACCAAATTTAAAAAACCAATATGAAATTTTGAAAAAAAAATACTTCTGAGTTTAATTATCGCATAATTTTTATAATTGAGTTGTGTTGATTTGATTTATTGATTGGTTTTAAAATTTTTAGGATTTTTATATGTTTTTAAATACACCATAATTTTAAGATTTAGTTGGGATGATATTTTAACCAATTAGATGATCTCAATTAATTTTTCAATATACTTCAATTTTGTATGAGTTTAACTGATTTGGTTGTTTTAGTTTGATTTTTTGATATGTTTTTTAAAATATGTCATGATTTTAGGATTTTTCTGTTTTTGATATGTTTTAAATACATCATAATTTTAGGATTTGGTTATCTGATTTGGTTGGGTATTTTAGTCAATTATATTATCTCAATTAATCTATTTATTTATTAGTTATCAAAAAGTCATTTGACCATATTTCAAAACGATCATTTAAATTTACTCATTCATGTTAGTTATCCCATCATAAAATCATTCTCATTCACACCCTCCCAATCTTATATACCCCTATCACTCCTTAAGAATTTGGTTTTCATAACTATTTTTTTTAATGTTTTTTTTAAGTTATTGAAGATTGATAAAATTTGTTAGACTTATTTCAATAATATAAGATTATGATTGTTTTGTGATTATGTTGGACTCAATTACTGAACTTGAGTAAAACTTCAAGGTTTCCAAAAACATGTATTATATGTCATGATGATTATGGAAAACAATAATTTTTTTTAAAAAAAAAAACATACCATTAAACTTTATTGTGTAATTTATTTCTAAATTGGCCAATGCAATTATAGAATGAAACTATTGTAATTAAATTTTGTCTAAACTCAGTAATTTATTTTAAAGAACAAACACTATCAAAATTAAATAAACACAAATTATGTAAAATCAAAACAATCAAGCAAAAATATCGAATCTAACTTAGGTTTTAAAATTCATAATTAAAAACTAAAGAAAAATTTTATGACTTCAACTTATAGAATTATAGAATTTTTAAGCAAAAAAAAAAAAAAATTAGGTATGTCAACTTTTAGGGAAAAAAAACACGAAGAATATGTTTCTGGTACCTTTTTCAAAAAGCAAAGCATTAAAGATGAAATAAGTTTTTTGAAATGTCAATGTATTTATCATTTTCTAAAACAAAATCATAGATTAAAAAGCATAACTTAAAAATTAACGAAGAATATGAAAACGAAAACATAAAAAATAAACGAAAACATAAAAATAAATAAATAAATAAAATAAAGAATAAATATGCCAATAGAAATTAAAAATTAAAGAAGAAAATGCAAATAAAAAATAAAAAATAAAAATAAAGAAAGAAAAACATAACTTGAGTCTACCACAGGCGTATTGTCATCATGAATCCGCGTGTGTGAGATGTCGATATTCATGTCTAAATCTCCTTTTGCACGAAGCCAACAAATCAACTTGGTTTTCCAAAATCTTTTCAAATGCATCTGTCTTCCCAAATCTCCTTTTTTTTTTAAATGCAATAACTATCTAATTAACCCGTACTCTTTTCTTTCAAATAATTGAAACACTTTAAAATTTGTGATTTGGATGAGCTATAAAACAAACAATGATCAACAAATAAATAAAAAAAATATATAATGTAAATAAACTCAAATTGAGATGCAACATACAAATACAACAAAAGATATAGTGTTGAACGGAACAAAATAGATAATTACTCAACTTTTTCAAGGTTGGAGTTAAGTAGAGTAAGAGTGAGCGATTGAAAAGATGGAAATGGCCCAGGGAGAGATGT
Organism: Luffa acutangula; assembly: GCA_036850905.1. Classification (NCBI taxonomy): domain Eukaryota; kingdom Viridiplantae; phylum Streptophyta; class Magnoliopsida; order Cucurbitales; family Cucurbitaceae; genus Luffa; species Luffa acutangula. The sequence continues at coordinate 11,930,435 of CM072099.1, forward strand.
AGGAAGTAGTCGAATTGGACAAAGGATAGAGAGAGAAAGAGAAATTGACTAAAATAGATCAAATTTTTATATTTTGATAGTTTGAGTGTTTAATTTTAAATTTATCATATAGTTTATGAGGGTTTAATTTTTATAAAGAAGTTTTGACGGTATAAACCAATTTATTTAACATGTATTTTTTTATTATTATTTAGCATAATTATTGTTACTTCATTTGCTCTGATAAGTTACATATATATTATATTATATTAAAATTAGTTATATTAGAAAACAAAAAAATCATCCTAGAAGTAGAAAAAACAAAACTAATATAAGAATGTATATACAATCCTAATTAATTTTAAATTAATTTTACTTCATAATAACTTAGTCAAATTATTACACGTGCATCGCACGTGGTAAAAATCTAGTCTTTCATAAGATTAAAAATTGGTTAAAAAAATCATTCCCACTTTTGTGTTGTTTTTTTTTTAAAAAAAAAAAAATCTCATCCTGGATAAGATTAAGAATTAGTTAAAAAACAAATCATTCCTACATTTAAAAAAAAAAAAAAACAACTCAATTTCTTTATACTATATTAAAAGGCGCTTAAGGGGAGAAACTTTTGATTTCCTTTTAAGCCCATTTTTAATCTTCAAATTTCATATTTGTCCTTCCTATTTAATTATTCAATATTTTATTATTCAAATTCCCACGGGTAGATCATTCCCACGTTGATTAAGAATTGGTTTTTAAAAAAGTTTTTTTTTTAAAAAAAATATCTTTCATAAGATTAAAAATTGGTTAAAAAAAATTCATTCCCACATTTGTGTTGTTTATCTTCATTCCCACTTTTACGTTTTCTTTTTTTAAAAAAATTAAGAATTAGTTAAAAAAAAATCATTCCCACGTTTAGAAAAGGTTTTCTTTTTTTGGAAAAAAAAAATCTCATATCTTTCATAAGATTAAAAATTGGTTAAAAAAAATCATTCCCACTTTTGTGTTGTTTTTTTTAAAAAAAAAATCTCATCTTTGATAAGATTAAGAATTAGTTAAAAAACAAATCATTCCCACATTAAAAAAAAAAAAATCTCAATTTCTTTAAAAAAAAATAAGAATTAGTTAAAAAAAAATCTTCATTCTCTTTCTTTTAATAAAAATTAAGAATTAGTTAAAAAAAGAATCATTCCCACATTTAGAAAGGTTTTCTTTTTTAAAAAATAAATAAATAAAATCTTCATTCCCACTTTTACGTTTCCTTTTAAAAAAATTAAGAATTAGTTAAAAAAAAAATTATTTCCATGTTTAGAAAAGTTTTCTTTTTTTAAAAAAAAAATACATCATTTTCATTCCCACTTTTACGTTTTTTTTTTTAAATTAGGAGATAGTTAAAAAAAAATCTCACATTTAGAAAAAAAAAAATCTAAAATCTCTTTTTGGTTTAATTTTTTTTTTTAAAAAAAAATCTCATCTTTGATAAGATTAAGAATTAGTTTAAAAAAAAAAAAAAAATCAGGTTTTGTTTAAAAAAAAAAAAAAAAAAAAAATCTCTTCTTTCATAAGATTAAGAATTTGTTAAAAAAATCATTCTCACATTTAGGATTTTTTTTTTTTATCATCTTTCATAAAATTTAAAATTGGTTAAAAAAATTATAAAAAAAAAAATCAATCTCATCTTTGATAGGATTAATAATTAGGTGTTTCTCAATATGGAAAGGAGATTTTCAAGGTAAAGGATATTAATATTTTCACACTTAGACAATTATTTACATATTTACATTTAAATTATTATTAAATTATTAAATGTTTTTTATTCTTATTCTTCAGTTAGAAAGTAAAGAAAATTCCATATTTTATAACAATCTATAGAGAAAGAAAACAATTTGTTGCACAAGAAATCATGGAAGCATATCTTATTTGGAATTTGAACCAGGTCACCCCATCAAAAAGATCAAAGTTGAAAAATAGTTTTTTTTTAGCATTCTTTTTTAAGTTGAACGATATGTTTGTTTTTAGTAGAAGTTGAACAATAGTTATACATTAGCATATGTTTATTTTTATTTCCTATTAAAGAACCGTTTTTTTTTTCTTCTATTCTAGATAGAAATAGTAATTCATTTTTAAAATTTTCTATTAGCAATTTGTATAAATTTAATTATTTTTTATTCAATTTGATACGTGTAAAAATCTTCCATTCTCGAATATTTGGATCTCTGTATTTTTTTTCTCTCATCGTTTTGCAGTATTTTATGATTCAAATGCCTATGTACTTTCACATTCTTTCTCTTCTGTATTCCCTGCCTTTTAAAATTATGTACAATTTTAATCAATCATTGATTGCCATAAAAGAATTAAATTGAATGAAAAAATGATTGAAGATATGTTTGAGGGTTATATGTTGATTTTTTTTTTTTTTTTTTTTTTTTGAAAAGAGGGTTATGTGTTGATTTAAATTCCAATGTATTGAATTGAATTTTATTTTAAAAAAGAATTGATTGATTGTTAATATCCTTATAAAATTAAATTATATTCAAAGTATCAAGATTTTATCATCTTTAATATATAACTAAAATTATTAAATCTTATTTTAAAACTTTAAAATAAAATAGTTAAATATCAATGACAAAAATGTCGAAGGTTTAATTTTATAGAAGTATCAAAGATTAAAATATCAATAAAATGTTGATCTTCATGGATGTTTTCTTTAAAAATTTAATATATTTATAAAATAATATCTAAAAAATAAATAAGCATTTTACATTTTCTTCTACCATCATTTGTTATTTTATAAACCATAGGTTTCATTAAACCATTTTATTTTGCTATGTATGACGGGTCAAAGTTATTCCATTGCGAACATGAATATAACTTGAAAGTATATGCTTAGGATTAGGAGGTCATAGGTTTGAATCCCAACTCTCCATTGAATTTAAGGCTGTCGTTTTAGACACCTCACTTAATATGTGAGAGAGCAGAATTTTGAGTAAATGAACCTACATTTCTTTCAAATTCTCTAATTTATTTCAATTTTTGTTCTGTCTTAACATGTTAATAAAATAAGGAGTATATTTGACGGAGTATATTTGACTGTTACACACCCGCATGCAGCTAAGTATTATTTCTTTATAAGACTGGTATACAGCCGTATGTAGCTAAGTATTATTCATAAAATAATATAACGCCGCTTTATATTATAAACAAGAACTTACCCCTCCCCCTCGAAAAGCAATCCGATTCAATGAAATGAATGGTTGGTTAATCAGTGTAGCGAGCGCAGCCAGTCCTGAAGCTGCAACCACGAGTATAGGGGTTGGCCTTTATGCGCTTGACGCAGTGATAGTAAGAGGCTCCACGTTTGCCACAAGGAATGTTGTTCGCCTTAAGCGCTTCGTAGCTAATGTACTTGCTGGGTGGGTACTTGTATTTATATCCGTATTGGAAAAGCAGTCGGCCACTGTCTTTGTCCAACGATGCCGGTACGATATTTACACCGAAGTAGGCGAATTCGGGGTTGCCATAGGCACGGAACCGGTCCTTGATGGCGGAGGAGCGAGGGGCAGTGGCGACGACGATCAGGACGAGGAATAGGCAGAGCTTTATTGGGCCCATTTTGGAGTGGCTGCACTGCACTCCACGGAAGGTGTTTGTGAAAATGCGTGACAGAAAAATTATGGGTTTTTCTTGTATTGCTCTGCCTTTTCCCTGAATGGAGATGGAGAGGAAAGGGGGTTATAAATGGCAGTGGGATGGAGGATTTTGGAGAATTGGAGGTTGTCAAGTGTTTGGTTTGCCGTATGTGTAGCCTAATTTTGTTTTGGTCTAATTGTTTTTGCGTTTAATTTTAGATCTAATACAAGTTTGTTTTGAATGTTTCTGAATTTACTTTTTCTAGAAAAAACATAGTCTATTCATCACAGAAACCCACGTGCCTTGATCATTCTTTTTCACAAGAAATTATTTGAAGGGTTGGAAAAATGATGTAACTACCATTAGTTTCAATAACAAAAGCACGACATCTAATTAAATTATCAATGGTTTCATGATCCAAAACTGAGATAGTAATCTCATCTGCTCTTCCAGTAGGAAGAATTCACTACACAAAGTGAATCGAATTGGCAAATATGCATAAAATTGCAGTATTCAGATGTAAACATCTCCATCCATCCGTCCAAATCGAATCAAAATGCATGAAACAATAGATATCCAAATAAAAAACTCTGACATTAACTTTATTTCTCCTCTCCATCCAACAATCAAGAATATAAAGCACAAACAAAATAAAAACAAATCTAGAATTACAGATTGGAAGAAGAAGAACAAAAACGTGTCCAACCAAAATTTTTCGAGTTCCCATTAAAAACACAACAACCTTCCGCTAAGTTTAAAGCAGAACACCGGGAAATATGAAAATGCGATCGAGTAGCGAAGCGTATGATTTTGTTGTGGTTTTAGACACGTTGCTAAACACGAAACAACCTTTACCCACACACGCAGCGGAAAGAATCAGAGTTTAAGGTATTAATCAAAGAAAAAAAACAAACGCACAGAGAAAAACAATGACAGTGTATTTGCAGAAGAAGTATTAAGGTAGAAGAAGGTAAAGTAGGAAGAACACAAGGTTTAAGTGGTTCAGCCAATGTGGCCTACATCCACGGTAAGGAGCAGCTTTTACTGGAGGGAAAATCTTTGAGAATTTTACACAGCACTCAAGAATGAAATCTCACTCTCTCTTTCTGATCTTGTTCTCTCCTGTTACAGTATTTACACTGTCTGAGAAACTAAATTAGTTTCAGCAGTAACTGTATAATAACTACTTCAAATCTCCACCTTGAAACAAATTTAGGCGAAGGAATGAGCTGCTCCTCATCTTCTTGTTCACCCTTTCCCTAGTAAATCAAACCCAATCAGCTCAAGACACTTTCTGAATTTTAGCTGTGATAAGGGTTTTGTTAACATATCAGCTGCATTGTCTGAAGTATGTATCTTCAAAATTTCAATTTCTCCTTTCTCAATTTGTTCTTGCACAAAATGGAACTTTATGTCGATATGCTTTGTGCGATTATGAAACTGCTAATTTTTCGACAAAATATATTGTACTTTTGTTGTCACAGTAAATTTTTACTGTTGTTTGTGAAATGCCAAACTCTTTTAGGAGCCCTTTAAGCCATAATCCCTCTTTTATAGCTTCTGATAAAGCAATAAATTCTGCTTCAATTGAAGATAGAGCTACCACTGGTTGAAGGGTTGCTTTCCAACTTAGAAAATTTCCTCCAAGAAGGAACAAATACCCTGTCAATGATCTTCTTTTGTCCAAATCACCAGCATAATCTGAGTCCACATATCCGTAGATCTCATTAGGACAACCATCACTGCTTTTATATTCAAGTATAGCTCAGTAGACCCTTTAAGGTATCTCAATACCCATTTGCAGCTTCCCAATGTCTTTTACCTTGATTTACCATGTATCTGCTGATTAAACTCGTGGCATATGACAAATCTGGCCTTGTGGATTTTTACCTCCTTTCTTCTTTCTTTTGGGCTTTTTGGGCCTCCACTTCAAATGTGCTCTTTTCTTTTCTTCAATTATGGCCCAAAGTCTTCTTTTTACACCCAAAATTGATAAAATTCTTGGTTTTACATCTCGAACTCGGTTTTCTACAAAATCAACATAAAAATACATTTAAGCTCACAATTCATGCACAAAACTAGCTAAAATTAATAGGAAAATGATGACATTTCTGCATGTCATCAATGCTCTAGCAATATTATTGATTAGACAAAACTCTTGAAGTCTTATTAGTAGGATCCTCCAAGAACTCTGGATTTTTTAGAATGTGTTTCAACTCCAATGATGTACTACCGATCAAGCACTAGGCAACTGGCTATCCCTAGCTCAGTCACTGGCGTTCACCAATACACAATGATCTAGTGTGATTAAATGTCACACACTTTCCAAATCATCCCTGAAACTAAGAAGTGGTATTCATACCGGCTGACCAAGCGGGCACAAAATATAAATAAGCACAACAAATTATCAAGATGCATCAAATCAACATATATTGCATAGAGAATAAGACATGACAATTACATGACTCCTGACCAACACCTAAAGTAATTTAGTTCATAAAGCTCAGGGCAACACACACTACAATCTAAGTATGTGCATCCATAATTACAAAAGATTATAAGAAAATACTAATTCCCTTGGTCAAATCCGTAATTGATGGTCTTCTTGTAGTCCCCAATCTTTCTCCTCTATTCGGCTCCCAATGATGGAAATGAGAAATGATTTCTTCCCCAAGAGTGGAATGAATTTGACTTGAACGGCTCTTCCCTTTTATAGAATGAAGACAAGCTCAAATTAGGTTGACCTAGACACGTGGATGACTATTTTTGCTTCTTAAATCCGAGAATAGCTTGACTAACTTTAGTTCATTAAAATGGCTAACGAGTTGTGACGTGACAGTTTTGCTGGATCACATATTATGCTCCCTTAAGTCGCTCAGCAATATATTCTGCACAAAATAACTTCCAAAGCATCCATTCTTCCAAATGGGTTAGAACATGCAATATTCATCTAAAAGCAACCATATTTAGCACAACTGACACACAAATCATTATAAAACTAAGGCCTAAATAACTCCCTTTTGGACAGTTATCATGCGCCTTGGGTACAACTGGCCAAGGGGTGATGTGAAGGGATAAAAGCCCCACGCAGCGGAAAGTATTATCGAACCTACTAAGAGTCTTAGATTCTAATTGAAATACCAATACAATTTGCAAAATATTACAACAATAAATTCATATTTAATGGGTTGTACATAGGTTATAAACATGCTAAAAAATCAACTAGATTGATCCTAGTGATCAAGAATTTCATAGAAAACTTACTTTTGTAGAAAGTCTTGATCAATTCGCCTTTTCTTGCCAATAAGAATGAAAACGCAGCAACCCTCTTGTGTGAACACCACCAATAAGCTACACCACTATATCTCTAAGACTTCTTGAAGCAGGAGACTTGTGGGAGTCTTTTGGGAGAGATCTCTGAGAGAAGTAGAGACAATGGGATGCCTTTTACCCCACCCCAGGGGTCCTATATATAGGTAAAGGCCAAGACATTTTCCTCATTTTCCCAATAGGAAAAGGTATATTAATAAGTTCAAATCTATTATCTGAACAATATCTAATTTTAATAAATAATTAATTAATTACCCAATTAAATATCATATATTTAATCTTAGGGATTTTATTAAAATTAAAATTAATATGAATCCAATTCATATTAAAATTTATTTGAACTCTTTCAAATATTTTCTCTCAATAATTAAATTTTGAAATTAATTCAAAAATTATATTATAAAGTTTTATAAACTTTATATTATAATGCATCAACATACATTATTCAATTCCCCAGATAAATTGAACATTTTCAATATATATTTAATTGCTTCAAGTCTCTTCACGAGCTACCAGTGGGACGAAGCTCCAACGATACGAGACTAATCGACTTAAACTCATTAATCAAGTTGGTCTCCATTCGTTAACTCTGGGTCACTCCACTAAAGACCCACAGCTGCACTCTTCTCACTGCAGAATATTTCTGTGTCCACGGATATCGACCAATACTACAAGTCAATCCTTCACGTGTGTCCGTATCCCAGCTGGGTCAAATTACCGTTTCACCCCTGGTCTACATCTTTGTCCTTAAGTCCCCAGTGCTCCTCTAATGAACAACCTGTTTGAGGTCCAACCAGCAAACAGACGTCCGTCTCGTGTCATAGAGAGGGTTGGACCCATTGTTCAAGTCCCGAAGACACCACTTAAGGGAACACACCTCTACTTACCCTAGAGTCGGGAAGGAGTGAATTCCATCTTGTGTGATTATGTTCCCAACTCCCCACTCGGTATTGTCCCCAAAATGGTAGGCTTATTGAGTCGGCGAGCTGGCCACTCTCACCCATACAAATCAAAGGACAACCCCTCGTGAACAGGAGTCCATAATCCACTCAGGATTGAGACTGAGTTGTTTAGGTCATCCTAGTGAAATAGAAACCAAGCCAACTAACGGTGTTATAGTTAGTGGTTAACTATTTCGCGGTCCGGTCTTATGCAAACTCATTGCATAGGATACCCTCACTCACATGTCAAACACCTGAACACGTTGGATCATTGCGTTTGTATCATAATACAAAGTGGGTCGTATCCATAGTGTCACCAGGATAAGGTACCTAGCCTTATCCTTGTACTATAGACCTTTTAGGTTGTTACTTGAACATCAATCCCCGTATGTCCCCACATACTAGTTCAAGTTACATACAAACAACCTTGGATCTTAGTTTATTGGATTTGGGTCAAATAGTGCAATATTTAACAATAACATTTTATTGCAGAAACTAAATAACACTTTATTAAATACAAGTATAAAATTTGTTTACATTCATTATCTACGAGTTTTAGAGCATAAAACCCAACACGATGCACAGTTTGAGGCCTTGGGTACAAATGATCAAGGATCGAACGACGAGCTTCGTAGAGAGCATTGTGGCCCTGGGTGCAAATGGTCAGGGGATAGTGCGACTTGAAGGGTCAGTCTTAGAGAGCTTTGTAAGGGTTATGAGAGTTGGAAGTCATCAGTGCACCTTGGGTACAAATGGCCAAGGGGCGATGCACAGTTTGAGGCCTTGGGTACAAATGGTCAACGATCGAATGTCGAGCTCCGTAGAGAGCATTGTGGCCTTGGGTAAAAATGGTCAAGGGACAGTGCGACTCGAAGGATCAGTCTTGGAGAGTCATGTGAAGGCTAAACATGAGTGTTGAGTGAGCTTGTGGAGCTCGAGTGATTAGTGTTTTGCATAGAGAGATGCATGAGTTATGACTTATGAGAGTCATTCATTGTACTGGCTTTTGAGCATGTTGTTGTGTTTATCGCTTTAAGACGTATGTTGTTTGCACATGAAAAGCATGTTGTTTGCCTTGGTTGTTGTTTGGTGGTTTTTCAGGTAGGGGCTGCTTACCAATACCATGGTTGTACTGACCCCTCCCCTCTCTCCCCCCCAACTTCTAGATTATGCAGGTTATGAGGACTGCGTTGACCATGGTGATGCAGAGGAGGCACACGAGGAGGGACCATAGCTAGCTAGTGATCTTTTCCTTTTGTTTCCATTTTGGTTAGGATAATTGTTGTTTAATATTGATGGACAGTTGTTGTCTCGTTTGGTTTAGTTGTGTAATTATTCTTGTTGAAACTCTAGGCTTAGTTGAGTTGGTTTTAATAAACTCTAACTCTTTGTTCAGTTAATAATATTTAAGTTTGTTTCTAATGAACTAAAGTTATAAGCTTTCTTAAGGTTGTGTTTCTGGTTAGAAAGTTGTTGATACGAGATCTGACTCATATGGTGTTTGTGTTATAGTATGGTGGTGGTGTTGAAAATGTTATAGAAGTGTAATTTTTGTTCTAGCAGGTGATTGAAAAATTTTGGGTTAGTCCTATGCATGTCGTTATGCTGTCGAAATTTTCGGGGCACTCGGTTAGAAGTTAGTAATGTCGCTAGGTTAGTTTATAAAAACCTGGGGCGTTACATTAGGGATCCCAAATAAAAGTTTTATTTTGAGGTTTTTACATAAAATGGTGTTTATGTTATAAAATGTTTTTATTTAAAAAGGCCTCCAAAGCATGCATGACGTAACGGTCCCGAAAAGACTCTGGTAAGGAGTCGGGTCGTTACACAATCGCGAAAGAACTATTTCCTTGTTGGACAGCCACTTAAAGTTCCCCAAATTAAAAACTCAAAACCTTTAGCCCATTGGCAATCATGTCTAAGGCACAACGGGCAATGGGTATTCGTCGAATGGCCCTAGATAAGGCTTTTCAGCCGCTGGACAGCAAGTAAAAAGTCTCATTTTAGAATTCTAAGGGCTCCTAGAGATTAGGCAATGCTACTAGGGCCTAAGATAATTAATGGAAACCTACTTAGCATGCTTTTAAACTAAAAACAACAAGAATTAAACCATTTCCTTTGCATTCAAACGGCTCCTAAAGGTGAGACAAAGCAACCAAGGCCTAACTAATTAGTGGGCAATGATTTAAACATGCTCCTAAGGCTAAAACATTTAATGGGCAACAACTCTTTATGCTACTAGACGAAGGACAACAATGAATCTTACCCAAACGGACTCGATTCCTCGTTAGATGGGTTATATAAACCTCAAACAGCAAGCTAGAATGCTCCTTAGGCAATGGGTATTCAAGCTTAAGTGATTCGAACCCAGTCGAACACTTAGACGACGCTGTAGAACAGAAAATCCAACACAAAACTTAATTTCCAGCACATAAACCATTGGGCATTTGAATTCTACCTCTAACCAAGAATGGGTAAGTGTTAAAGCTTACCGGAATCGCCAAATGACACTGAAAGCTTGCTAGACAGAGGCGAAATCAAGCTGAATACAGGACCCAAGTTGCTGGACACGCAAGATCTAATCGATCCGAGAGGAAAGAAGTTAAATCGGCCTTAAACAACTAGGAATGAAAGAAAGAAAGACTTACCCATGGAATTAGGGCTGAAGGACGTGGAGGAAGAGAGAGATCACGCGAGGGAGAGAGATCGCACGAGGGTGAGGGCAGCGGCTGCTCGAGCTGCGATAGAATAGGGCTAGCGACGGAAAGGGCGACGGCGCTCTGATCTCCGGCGGCATTTCAAGCTCCTTGCGGTGGCTGGCTTCACAATGAGAAGAAGAAATCGAGATAGGGAGGGAGAGACCCACTAGAGAGAGATCGCACGAGGGGAAGGGTGATGCGACGACAGCGATCTTGCGGGGCTGGTGAAGACAGCGCTATGGCGGCAATCTTGAGCGGTCAGGCAATGGTGGTGGTGGCGCTTAGGTTAGACGGCTGGCTGCTTCCACGCGAAGAGAAGAAATGAAGAAGGGGGGTTGCACAAGAGGGAGATGACGAAGAGAGATGATGGTTTTTTTTTTCTTTCCTTTTAATTATAAAAACCCAAAAATAGAACCCAAGAATAGAACTTCCCCACTATTCTGCGTGAATATTTCAACGCTTAGATAGACCTTGCAATCGACGCTAACCCATTTAATCAGAGAGATTTAAATTAATATAACGCTTAACTCCAAGAATAATTACCCAACATTATAGTATAAAACTAATAATTCCATATTACAAGCCTAAATAAGAATTTGTATTTCAATTTGACTAAATACACGGAATTAATTGCCAACAAGAGCTTGGCTCAAATGACATAAAGTTTACCCGACCATGTTGTCAAAAAAAAAATACATGGAATTAATTACACAAAAATACACGGGACGTCACATTAAATCAATTTAATAAGAAAAATTTAGGCATTATCTTAAAAATAAAAGATAATATTGTCCCATTTTTTTTAAAAAGATTAGTGACATATTTTGTAAGACAAAATGATAAAAAAAAAAAAAAAAAAATGATTCTCTTCCTTAACCACTTTTTAAATAGTAAGAAGCAAGATAAGATAAATATTCAATTAAGTTACTCACTTTTGATTTCATAAATTATAATTATAATTTTAATTAAAGAAAAAATATTTTAACTTCTTGGAGAATGAAGTGATTAAACTCTTTGTATTCCAAACTCTTTAGATTCTATAAACACTCTTGTTGATAAATTATTTTAAATTTTATTATTGATAATTAATTAACTATTTAAAATTAATTGAAAATTTTGTGATTAAGTTACACATTATTTTTTTTCTCAACAAAAGAAACATAAGCCCATAACTAATGCAACCCAATTTTAATTTTCAACAAATAGTATTAATAAAAAAAATACACAAATTATAGAAGAACAATAAAAAAAATCAAGATCCTAAATATACACCAATTTCTTAAAATAGATTTGCAAGAAGTTTATGGCACTTTGGTGTAAGCCCACTGCTAACCGCTTGTACTTGAGTTTGGAGCCTTTAAAGTCACATTTCTTATTTTTATTCTCTTTTCAAGAGCTTTTTTTTTTCCTTTTCCGTTTCTTTTTGGCTAAATTATATATATATATATATATATACATACATGCCTTTAAAGTCACATTTCTTATTTTTATTCTCTTTTCAAGAGCTTTTTTTTTTCCTTTTCCGTTTCTTTTTGGCTAAATTATATATATATATATACATATACGTTTAGGTTTTATTTATTATTTTTTTTTAAACTATCTTTCATAAGATTAAGAATTGGTTAAAAAATAGTTCCTGATTTCTCTCTTCTTGAGAGCTTCCCTCGACGTGAGGGTTTTCCCTGTTTATTGGGGGTTAGGGTTTCGGTGAGTTGGAGGCTGAGGGGTGGCGGCGCGGTTGGTCTGCGGTGGAGGAGTAGCGGCGGAGGTTTGGCGGTGGCGGTGCTTCCTCGGTGGCGTGCGGCGCGGTGTGTGGAGGGTTGTCTTGCGCAGATCTGTGGCTGCGGCGGTGACAGGTGAGGGCTGGGTTTCTTGAGCAGATCTGTGGTGTGCGGCGGTGGAGGCGAGGCTTCGATCCGGTGGCGGTGGCGGTTTTCTCCGGCGGCGTGCGGTGTGGTGTGGGGTGGCCTTCTTGCGTTCCTCGGTGGCGTGCGGCGGCGACAGGTACGGGGGGGTTTCTTGGGCAGATGTGTGGCGGCTGGTTGCGACGGAGGAGGGTCGGCGTGAGGGGTGGTCTGTTGGTCTGAGCGGGTGGTGGGTTTGGTGTTCCCCAGATGCGTCGAGCCTTATCGCTTGATTTGGGGCGTGATTTGGGGTTGTTACGGCAGGTTTTGCGAGAGTGGCTTCGTGTGGTGGTAACAAAGTGGGTTTATGTGCTGATAGGGGTTTGGCAGCGGGTTGGGTTTTTTCTGTCAGGGGTTGTGTTTGGTTGCAGGATCTGAGTTTGGGTAGTAAGGTGTGCTTGTTTGATTGTGGGGTGTGTCTGTGTTCCGGTGGTTGTTTGGTTGGTGTGTGTGCATCTAGTGGGTCTTGGTGTGGGTTTGGAATAGGCTTGTAAGGGGCGAGAATGGATGACTTAGTTAGTCGATGGAACTCGTGGAGATTGACAGAGGAAGAGGCAGAGATGGTACGGCCAGGGGAGGGGACACCGGTTCTGTCAATGGGCTCGATAGAGCTGTGTGTGATAGGTAAAGTCTTCTCCTCGAAGCGAGTGAATGTGGAGGCGTTTCGAAGTGTTATGAGGGCAGCATGGAGAGTGCATGGGGCGACGCGCATAGAATCTGCGGGTGAAAATTTATTTGCTATTCAGTTCCGTTCTAGAGGGGAAAAGGGGCGTGTGATGTCGACAGGTCCATGGGCTTTTGACCGGTCTCTGGTGGTTCTGAAAGAGCCGAGGTCTGCAGGATCGGTTTTGGATGTGGAGTTTAATGATTGCGCCTTTTGGGTGCAGATTCATAATGTCCCTATGCGCTGGCAGACGAGGGAGATGGCTCGACAGTTGGGCGATAAGATCGGAACCGTGGAGGAAGTTGGTGGATTGCAGGGTGGTGAGTGGACAGGGCCGATTCTTCGAATAAGGGTTCTTCTGAGGATGGATCGTCCTCTCAGGAGGGGGATCCGGTTGCAGGATGAGGAGGGCAAGGAGTTTCGATGTTCGGTCTTGTATGAGCGACTACCAGATTTTTGCTACGACTGTGGCTGTTTGGGGCACTCGAGAAGGGAGTGTGGTGTGGTTAGGGAAGGTGCTTTGGAGCAGCAGGGTGAGCAATATGGTGATTGGCTGAGAGCAGGTGCGGGGCCTGGGGAGACTGGGAGGCGGAATCAGGAGGGAGGGATGGATAATGCAGCGAGTCGAAAGCCTGAGACTCCAAAGCCCTCCACTGAGGGACAGGTGATCCATGTTTCTGTTCCTGAGAATGCGGGGAGGGAGATTGCTAATGCTCCTGAGAAGGGCGTGGAAGTCCAGGTTAGTGAGCAGGGGGACCAGGGGAAGGGGAGTAGTGGAGAGGGGGTCAGCGTGGTTGTGGCAACAAGGGGGGAGGGGTTGGCTGATAAGGGAATGGGGAAACAGAATGTGGGGTGTGTTACGGAGGAAAGTGGGGTAAGTGAGAAGGGGAAGCAGAAGGTGGGGTGTGTCACGGAGGTTAGTGGGGTGAGTGAGGGGGGAGTGATGGGATGTTGGTTGACTCTGTGGGGCAGGGAGGAGGGTTAGAAGTGATGGGGAAAGGGGGAGGTGGTAGGAACTGGAAGATGAGGGCGAGGGATGTCTTGTCTGAAGTTACCAATCGAGATGTCTCTCTGGTGTCTGTTAATGGTAAGAGGAAGGCAAAGAGTGTGGAGGGTGTGGAGCTGGGGGGAAAGAAGTTGAAAGGAGGGGGAGTAGAAGGAATTGTTTTAGATGTACCTGATGTGACTGATTTGGCGGTGGCTGGGTCCCAGCCCCGCCGGGGGTTATGAGTTTGATTTTCTGGAATGTTCGGGGGTCGGGGTCACCTCGGACATTCAGGCGCCTGACCAAGCTTGTTCAGGAGAAACGACCTCAGGTGCTCTTCTTATCTGAAACAAAGGTGTCTTCTAGCAGGATGTCTTCGGCAAAGCGTTTGTTGGGGTTTGATAACTGCTTTTGTGTTGACTGTCATGGTCGGAGTGGTGGGTTGGCTCTCTTGTGGGTTTCCTCGATATCCTTCAGCCTCCTTTCTTTCTCCAAGAATCACATTGATGGGTGGATCTTATGGGGGGGCCGTAGGTGGCGGCTCACTGGTTTCTATGGTTTCCCTTCAGCAGATATGCACCCTCAGTCATGGTCTCTTCTGTCTAGACTGAGGGGCTGTGCTGAGACACCGTGGCTGATTGGTGGGGATTTTAACGCCATCCTATGTCAGGATGAGAAGGATGGGGGTAGGGATAAGCCGTTGTCTGAACTGGCTGCTTTTCAGAGTGTGGTTGATTTGTGTGGCCTGCGGGACTTGGGTTTTGTGGGAGACTGCTTTACTTGGTGTAACAGACGACCAGGAGGTGAGACGATTTATGAGCGGTTGGATCGGGTCTTTGGCAACTCGTCTTGGACGGACCTCTATCCGAACTATGTGGTTAACCATCTGGATTACAGCCATTCTGACCATAGGCCAGTGGAATTAATTCTTACCCCCCCGGCGCAGTGTTGGTCTCAGAGGGGTCAGCGGATTGATCGTTTTGAGGAAACTTGGCTTGGGCAGCCAGATTTGCGGCAGTTGGTTGGTAGTTCGTGGGCCGCAGGGCCTGGAGAGTCTAGTGATATAACGCCTTTGGCTATTGCCAATAAGGCTAAGAGATGTATGCATTCGATGGTTGGTTGGGGTCGATCAAAGTCCGGGAACTTCCCGAGGCGCATCCGTAGTGCGAATCAGAGGGTTCAATCTGCCATCGCTGATCTTAGTACATCGGACTCTCGTGACTTGCTTGTTCAGGCTGAGGCTCAGTTGGAGGAGGTGTTGCAGGAGGAGGAGGTATATTGGAAACAGAGGTCCAGAGAGTTATGGCTTCGAGAAGGGGATCGCAACACTCGGTGGTTCCATTGTCGAGCCTCTTACCGCCAGAAGCTTAATCGCATTGGAGGGTTGGAGGATGAGCAGGGAGTGTGGCACCAGGAGAAGACTGCAGTTATTCAGGTGATGACTGACTATTTCCAACATTTGTTTTCCTCGTCAGGTCCGAGTGCCCAGGACTTTGAGGTGGCGCTGCGAGATTTGAGCCCTTCTGTGGATGATGAGATGAATCAGGCACTATTGCGACCTTTTACCAGAGAGGAGATCCTGTTGGCTTTGAAGCAGACACACCCTAATAAGGCCCCAGGTCCAGATGGGCTGTCGGGAAGTTTTTACAAGAACCACTGGGACATTGTTGGGCCAGATATTATTCAGAGTTGTTTGGCAGTTCTAAACCATGGGTGCTCTCCAGGTGCTGTTAATGATACTATGATTGTGCTCATCCCGAAGATCAAAGCGGCCCGCCGGATGGTTGACTTTCGACCTATTTCCCTTTGTAATGTGAGTTACAAGCTGATCTCAAAGGTTTTGGTCAACCGTATGAAATATATACTGCCTCAGCTGATTTCACAGAATCAGAGTGCCTTTATTCCCGGTAGGTGTGTTGTGGACAATGCCATTCTGGGTTTTGAGTGTATCCATGAGCTAAGGAGGAGAAGGAGGGGGAGGACCAAATGGGCGGCGCTAAAACTGGACATGAGCAAAGCATATGACAGGGTGGAATGGGCTTTCCTTCGGGAGATCATGCTACGATTGGGGTTTGCGCAGCAGTGGGTTGATCTGATTCTCCGGTGTGTTAGCTCGGTATCATTTTCTTTCAATCTGAATGGGGAAAAGGTGGGGCAGGTGGTCCCGTCCAGGGGTCTCCGGCAGGGGGATCCCCTCTCCCCATATTTGTTTCTGTTATGTGCTGAAGGGTTGTCTAGCATGCTGTGTGGGGCTGAGCGGAGGTCTCAGATTACGGGCTTTCGAGTTGGCCGCTCTAGCCCACCGATTTCACACCTGTTTTTTGCGGACGACAGCCTCCTTTTCTTCAAGGCCATCGGGAGTGAAGCAGGGGTCATTCGAGAGCTGCTGGTACGGTACGAGAGGGCGTCAGGGCAGACTATCAATTATGAGAAGTCTGTTGTTGCTTTCAGTCCGAATACGGGGGAAGAGGCTCAGCAGTATATCAGCCAAGTTCTTTCCGTGTCCTACTGCCCATGTCATCAGCAGTATCTAGGCCTGCCTTCGTTTATGCCACGTAACCGGTCGGGGGCATTGAAGTTTATGAAGGATCGTATTTGGCGCCAAATTCAGGGATGGAAGGGCAAATTCTTCTCAGTTGCGGGTAAGGAGGTTCTCCTCAAGTCCATAGTTCAGGCGATTCCTTGCTACACGATGAACTGTTTTCGACTGCCCAGGGGTTTGATCAAGGAGATTCACAGGACTATGGCTAGTTTTTGGTGGAGTGGTTCTGAGGATGAAAGGCGAGTGCATTGGCTGAGTTGGGATTCTCTATGTCTCCCAAAGTGCTTGGGTGGGTTGGGGTTCCGTAACATGGAGTTTTTTAACCAAGCCCTGCTGGCTAAACAGTGTTGGCGTGTTCTCCACGATCCTTCCTCTCTTCTAGGCTCTGTGCTAAAGGGCCGTTATTTTCCCCAATCAGGTTTCTTGGAGGCAGATATTGGAGCACGTCCGTCTTTCGTCTGGCGCAGTTTGTTATGGGGGCGGGAGCTCTTGGTTCGTGGATGTCGGTGGCGGATTGGGAATGGGCGTTCGGCGCCCATCTATGGCTCGAACTGGCTGCCGAATGAGTTCTCGCTTCAAATACAGTCGGCTCCAGTGCTCTCCCCTGCTAGTACGGTGAGTGAGTTGTTTACTGCGTCTGGTGGGTGGAATGAGGCTTTGCTCAGAACGGTTTTCAATGGGGCTGACTGTGAGGCTATTTTGAGAATTCCCCTACGACATGGCTCGGGGGAGGATCGCTTAATCTGGCACTTTGAGAAGCACGGGATTTTTTCGGTGAAGAGTGGGTATCGGCTTGCCCATACACTGGCTATCCAGGATCGACCTGGCTCCTCGAACTCTGAGAGAGTGCGCGCGTGGTGGTCTGGACTCTGGAGGTTGAATGTGCCCAATAAGCATAAGTTCTTCCTCTGGCGTCTGTGCCACGACCGCTTGCCAACTAAGGTAAATCTTCTCAAACGTGGGCTCAGTGTATCTCCTTTGTGTGTTTTGTGTGATGAGGATGCAGAGGACTGTCTCCATCTGTTCTGGACCTGTCCTGTGGTTAAGAGTATGTGGCTGGGCTCTAGATTTGCTCTCCTCCACCAACCCTTTTCCCATCTCAGGTTCGAGGAAATCATTGGGGCGATGAAGGACAAACTGACAGGGTCGGACTTTGAGCTTGTGGTCATTTTTTGGTGGTCTGTGTGGAATCTTCGAAACCGCCTGAGTTGGGGTGGGCAGCCAGACGGCCGAGATCTCTGGGCATATTCGAGTGATTACCTCAGTGCCTTCCATGTTGGTGGGAGGCGTTGCGCAGTAGGGGTCTATTCACGGGCTCAATCGAGAGATCAGGAAGAGCGTTGTGTATGGCGACCACCCCCCTAATAGGAAGCTGAAGCTTAATACTGATGCTTCTGTGAGGCCGGACACAGGGGAAGCGGGGGGTGGTTGTGTGCTGCGTGGGGCTGATGGTGAGGTCTTCATGGCAGCCTGTTTGAATTTACAGAGGTGTTGGAGCGTGGATTTGGCTGAGGGTTGGGCTGTGTATAGAGGGATCCAACTTGCTCGGCAGTTGGGGTTTGTAGATTTTGTGGTGGAGACTGACTCTCTACGGCTGGTCAAAATCCTGCAGGGTGAGATGCATGATGTATCGGAAGTGGGATTGCTGATGGGCGATATTAGAAGGATCCTCAGTCCTTGGGACAATGATAAGGTTTTGTTTACTCCGCGTCAGGGAAACAAGGTTGCGCATGCTCTGGCGTGCTTGGCCTTTTCATACGTTGATCGTGTCTGGCTTGAGGAGTGGCCTAGCGAGGTCTCGGACGCCCTGAGGGGTGATGTTGTTTCAGCTGCGTGAGAAGGGCTTCTTTCGTGCGATAATGATGTTTCGAGCTAAGCTTTTTCAATCTCTCCTGATCGTTGTGCCTAATCAGGGAAGGTTTCTGGCTCCCTTTCACTTGTTGTCTATACATTGTCTTATAATTGCATAATTGATTATTCTGGGGATAGTGTATGATGCCGAGTGGGGGGGGGGGTAGTATGTTTTTACTAAGGGTGACTAGGCTTTGAGTCTAGATGCATCTGCGCGACAGTTGGTGTTTGCATGTTACGTTTTTTTTGGGTTTCTCCATGTTTAGTCTCTGGTTTGTGGTAATTTATTTGCGTGGTGGGCCTGTCCTGAGTTGACTTTGGTTTGCCCTGAGGAGGGGGGTGGGGTGTTTGGGCCTTTTGTGATAATTTCTGTCTGTGTTGTTATGCTCTATTTTGCTTGGAATTGAGGTGATGTCTGATAACATATTGTGAGCCTGGTTTTAAATTCTGTCTTGATTATTCTTGCATATTTGTACACGGGGCCTCCCTTTTGGCTAGTCTTGCAGGTCTAGGCTTGCTTTATGGGTCTCCTCAAGTCTGTTGTCACCTCGATAGGATATGGGGTTAAGCCAGAGGGTCTATTTGCGTTTCAGATTATAGATGTTTTGCATGAGGCACAAAATAAGGGGTAAAAAGAGCTGCCTGCAGGGTGATCAGTTAGGCCAACCAAGACAATGCTCTGGTTAGGGGTCCCTTCCCTGTAGTGCGAAAGCTAGTATCCTGCCTCTGAGTGGAAAGAAAATGGTGAGTATGGAAATTTTGAAAAGAATGCTGGAGAAGAGAGAAAATGAAAATGAAATAAATAAGTCTGACACGAAGGTCGGAAATGAGAAGGAAAGACTGAGAGAGGATAGAGTTTGCCCAGGCTTCTGGGTAGCGTGCTAGCATCCTAATTTGTTTCCTTTAGCTCTTAGGCGAGGTCTTTGTTCCAGTGTAGGGGGAAGATGGATGGTGGGTGCTTATAAATCTTGCCAGGGCTTCTAGGGCTGCTCTAGGTTGAGGCTTGTCACACACTCACGTGAGAATTCTCTGGATAACTTTGGCTTGCTTCATTTGTGTTGTCAGGTTTATTTTGCCTCTTCTGGGTAAGATTTAGCATTCACCATGAGAGTGTTATCTATGAGGGTCTCCCAATTCCAGGGCTTTCAGGGCAAATTATATGCTGCTTAGGCCTACTTGGGGTTTCCATGTGGGGTGTTTGGTTTGTGTAGTAATGGTCCTAAGTTGTTTGATTTCCCGGTCTGAGTTGTTGATGGCTTATTTATGCAAGTGGCTTCACTTCTCTGGGGTGTTGTTATGCAGATTTTTTGTGCACGCTTTGCGAGAATGATCTTATGAATGTATGAGTGCTCTCGCTAGTATGCCAGCTCCAATGGTTTCTTGCGGGGGAATGACAGTTTATGCACATACTACCTGCCTATGGGTTTGCTGAGGAGCTTAAGGTGGTAGAAGGTAGACTGCTTAAAATTCCAGTCAGGTGGGTCAGTGCCCATGGTTCGTGGTCATTGTGAGTACAAGCCAGTCTGAAGCCAATGGCTAGTTTGGAAGGAAGTTGATTGTGTTTGACGGCTAGCTACATTGGGGGAATCCAATCTGATTGTTTTGTTTAGCTCTGAGCTGTATTCTTTGGTTGGTTTTGCCAATTCTTTGTATCAAAAAAAAAAAAAAAAAAAAAAAGAATTGGTTAAAAAAAGAATCACATTCTCACGTTTAGGTTTTGTTTATTTTTTTTTTAAATCTCATATTTGATAAGATTAAGAATTAGTTTAAAAAAAAAAAAATCATTCTCACGTTTAGGTTGTTATTTAAAAAAAAAATCATATTTGATAAAATTAAGAATTGGTTTTAAAAAAATATCATATTTGATGATATTAAGAATTTGTTTAATTGGTTTAAAAAAAAATCTCATAATTGGTTTAGATGGTTATGATAAATAACTAATAACTGATTTTAGAATTATTAATTCTAATTAATTTTCAGTTGAGAAAATTAGAGGCTTTTTTTATTTAATTATTAATTCGAATTCTAATGTATCCTTAGGAGATTTTGTTAGTTTTCTGAGAGATTTTATTAGTTTATATTATATTTTCGTCACCCGAGTTTCATATGAATAAGAAATATTTTCTGTTTATTTCTTTAATAGAAGCGAGTACACTTTTGTGTGAGTTCGTATTGTATTTCTTATTCTTACTTAAATGAGAAAAAAGATCGATCACTATTATCTTCTTTTTTTAAAATCGATCTCTCCCCATTATGCTTTTCTCCGACCTTCAAAATTTTTCATATATTTTTTAGATTTTTTTTAATTAGTGTTCATTTAACGGTTGTATTAAACATAACTTTAATTGAATTATTAATTATTAATTGATTACAAAATTAAGATTTTGGAAAATATAAATGCTTAAGGTAATTTAAAAGACTTTTCGTTATCTTCAATCTTACAAAATGTTTAAGTGGGTGAGATTTTTTATATTTGATTTATATCCATGATATTGGTTATAAACCATTTTTATCAGATTGGTTCAATTTGGTCACATACATATCAATTTTTGCAATAATTATAAATTCATGTGTATTTATTCATTTTTATATTTTTTTGGTACATTATCAAGTCATATTTCAAATTTTCTAATTAACTACTTATACTTTAAAAGGTATTATAACACGTGCAACGCACGTAGTTTCAAACTAGTACTATATTAAAAGACGCTTAAGGGGAGAAACTTTTGATTTCCTTTTAAGCCCATTTTTAATCTTCAAATTCTTTATTTATCCTTTCTATTTAATTATTAATATTTTATTATTCAAATTCGGGTAGATCATTCCCACGTTTAAGATTAAGAATTGGTTTAAAAAAGAAAATCTTGATTCCCACTCTAGGTTGTTTTTTTTAAAAAAATCTCATATTTGATAAAATTAAGAATTGGTTTTAAAAAAAAAAACTTTCTTCTCAAAAAAAAAAAAAAAAAAAAAAAACCTTCATCTTTTTCGTTTAGGTTTTCTTTTTTAATAAAAAATCTAAGATGAAGAATTGGTTTTTTTAAAAAAAATCTCACCTTCATTCCCACGTTTAGGTTTTCTTTTTTTTTAAAAAAAAAAATCTTTTTTAATTTTAGTAAATCATTCCCACGTTAATTTTCTACATCTGTAATACCTAAAGGGTTTTTCTCTCGAGTGCTTCTGGCATGAGAGTTGTTCTCAGTTTCTAACTGCTCTATCAAGGTTTCATTGAAGTCTTGCTTTTTTTGGTCTGAGTGTCTTGAGTAGCGTTGAGGTTATGGAGACAGAGAAGCTGCTTGAGGGTTGGAAAAAGTTGTCGTTAACTGCTGAGGAGGAGGAGTTGGCGGTGGATATTGCTTCGGAGGCGGTGGCGGATTCTACTGCTAAAATGGATATCTGTCTGGTGGGTAAGCTTCTGGCGCCGCGTCCAATTGCCAGTGACGTCATTCGCCGGACGCTTTCAATTGCATGGCGTGTCGATTCCGGCCTGGCGGTGGATCGGTTGGGTAAGAATCTTTTTCTGTTTTCTTTTGACAAGGTTCATGATCGAAACAGGGTTCTTCGAACTGGTCCGTGGTTTTTTGACAAATTTTTGTTGGTGCTGGATGTGATGACCGCTATGGCCAAACCATCGGAGATGCCGTTTAACAAAGTGGCTTTTTGGGTGCACTTCTTTGATCTCCCTATGGCTTGTATGAACCAAATTATGGCCCGCCGGTTAGGCAATGCAGTCGGTGAGTTTGAGAATGTGGATTGTAACTCAGAGGGGCTTTGTTGGGGATCTAGTCTACGGGTGCGCATTTTGATTGACATTACTAAACCACTTCGCCGTGGAATAAAGCTGAATGCCGAAGGGCCAATCGGCGGTTGTTGGATTCCTATGCAGTATGAGAAGTTGCCCCAGTACTGTGCTCATTGTGGAAAACTGGATCACGGTTCGAATGATTGTTCCTTGTTGACGGCTCCGATGAGTGATAAGGATAAGGTTGTGGAACGCTTCCAGTATGGACCGTGGCTTCGGTTTGAGGGGTCTGTGAAACAGTCCGGTCAGACGGAGGGGATGAAACAGGTCGTGGCGACGGCGGGGATGACACAACCTGTGCCGGAGGTAGGGATGAAGCATCCCTTGTCGGCGGCTGATGAGCCGGTACCGGCGGAAAAGGCCGGGACGGTGCGGGAGCCGGTGGGTGTTGTTCCGGAGAAAACGGAGGTGGGTGCGAATTTTGGGGATGGGATAACTACCACTCACAATCTTTTAGCAGTTCCGGAAACGACGGGGGTTTCTAATACCGCTTCTGGTGATGGGCTGGGGGATGGTGATGGGTTGGTCGTTAAGGGGCCGATTGTAGCGGGAATGGACTCTGGGTCGGGTCTTGTCTGTGGGCTAACTGCTGCTGCGTTGGAGTGTGGTTCTAATTCTGTGGGACAAATTGGTTTGGCTGCTACTGGGTCGATTGGGGAGGTACATTGGGGTTCTGATGGGCCTCCTATTCTCAAGGAGGTCGTGGACTTTGCTACTGAGATTGGGTCGTCGCTGTCAAACAAAATGTCGGCCCACAAGTGGAAGCGGAAGGCTCGCTTGGGCGGTGTTTCGGGGTCTGATGGTGTGGAAATTAAAAAGCGTCAGACTGAGGGAATGGCCGGTGAGAGGTGTGCAAAGAAGGCAAAGCAATCTGATACTGGGGTTCCGGAGTGTGCAGTTTATGTTGATTGTGGTCAGAATGTTTCGGCAGAGGCTGGTGTCCAGCCCTGCCGGGAATTATGAATCTCTTATGTTGGAATGTTCGGGGGATGGGGACCCCTAGAACATTTCGTGCTGTAAGTGACGCGTTAAGTCACCTTAAACCCCATGTTCTGTTTTTATGTGAAACTAAAGCTAGTGATAGATCAATGAATCGTTTAAAGAATCTTTTACATTATTCTGGCTGTTTTTCAATAAATAGTCAGGGTGCTAGTGGTGGTCTATGTTTGTTGTGGACTGATGGGATTGATGTTCTAATTCGCTCGTATTCGTCTTTTCATATTGATGCTTCGGTAAATTGGAATGGTAAATTATGGAGATTCACGGGTATTTATGGTCAGCCGAATGATTCTCTTCGTTTTCGAACATGGGAACTTCTGCGCCGTTTGCATAATTTTGATGAGTCTGCCTGGGTCGTTGGTGGCGATTTCAATGAAATTTTATGGGATTCAGAAAAATTGGGAGGCGTGGCTAAACCGGTGGCTCACATGACGGAGTTCTTCTCAGCATTAAATGATTGTGGGCTTCGGGATTTGGGTTTCGATGGGGATGTGTTTACTTGGTGTAATCGACGACCTATATCGGATCGTATTTTTGAACGTTTGGATAGATATGTTGGGAATGAAGAGTTTCACCGTATGTTTCCTCATTTTCGAGTATCTAATTTGAATTGGGCTTGTTCTGATCATAGGCCCATCGAGTTATGTTTGGACAGGTCTGGGGTTCGGGTTGACCGATTTCGAAGGTATTCTGGCTTCAAATTTAACGCTCAGTGGGTTAGGCATGCTGAGTGTCGTGACATCATTGTTGCAAACGGGGATTGGTCTGGTAATAATTCTTCGGTGGCGGCATTGAGTCAACAATTGTCTCGTTGTTCGGCGCGGTTGAAGCAGTGGGGGCGGAAAACTAATGTGTTTTTAAAGTCTGAAATCTGTCGGCAGCGACAGGCTATTCAGGATGCCTATCGTCGTATGAATCCTATTGATTTTTCTTTTATTCATACTTTGGAGGAGAAGCTTGACAGGCTACTTGAGGAGGAAGAAATTTATTGGCATCAGAGATCTAGAGAGAATTGGCTTAGATGGGGGGACAAGAATACGAAATGGTTCCATCATAGGGCATCGGAAAGGAAAAGACGCAATGAGATTCGGGGAATTATGAATGCTAATGGTGTTTGGGTTGATTCGGATTCTGAGGTGGAGATGGTGTTTCTGGATTACTTTCGAGAGATTTTTTGCACTCAGTGTCCATCCACAATTCAGCAAAATGTTATCCTTGATCATATCCAACCTATTGTTTCTGCTGATATGAATTCTAAATTGTTAGCACCTTTTTGTCAAGTAGAGATTGAGAGGGTTGTACAGCAGATGTTCCCTACCAAAGCGCCAGGGCCGGATGGGTTTCCGGCTGTGTTTTATCAGTCCTATTGGGATGTTGTTGGGCCTCAGACTGTTGCGAGTTGCCTTGAGATTTTGAATGGTCGCAAGTCGGTGAAGGGGTGGAATCAGACTAATATTGCCCTTATCCCTAAGGTTCAGTCTCCACGGTCAGTGCGGGATTTTCGCCCTATTAGTCTATGTAATGTGTCATATAAAATTGTAGCGAAGGTGTTGGCTAATCGTTTGAAGGAGGTTCTCCGGTCGGTGATCTCGGAGGCCCAATCTGCATTTGTGCCGGGGAGGGCAATTACAGATAATGTTATTATTGGGCATGAGTGTTTGCATTATATCCAACGTCGCTCAAAGGGCAGGGAGGGTTTTGCTGCGCTGAAATTGGACATGTGCAAGGCTTACGACAGGGTCGAGTGGTCTTTCTTAGAGCATTTAATGCGACGAATGGGGTTTGCTGATGCATGGGTTGATTTAATTCTTGATTGTATCTCCACAGTTCAGTTTGCTGTTCTGCTTAATGGTGAGGCTCGTGGCCTTGTTGTTCCTAGCAGAGGTCTTCGCCAAGGTGACCCTCTTTCCCCTTATTTATTTGTGTTATGTGCTGAAGGTTTATCACACGCTTTGAACTCGGCTCATGTGGCTCGATATATTTCGGGGGTGCGAATTGGATCGTTGTGTCCTTCTGTTTCGCATTTATTTTTTGCCGATGATAGTTTGGTGTTTTTTAAGGCTAATGGGACCGAAGGGTGGCATGTCAAGAGAATTCTAAATGAATATGAGCAAGCTTCGGGTCAGTGTGTTAATTACCATAAGTCTGCCTTATTTATATCGCCTAATATTCATTCTGATAGTCAGGCTCTGTTGGGTTCACTGTTGGGTGTTCCGATCGTACATGATTTGGGCTATTATTTAGGTCTCCCATCTCATTTTCCTCGGGCCAAAGGGTTGAGTTTTCGGAAAGTCACCGAACGGATTAAGAAAGTGGTTCAAGGATGGAAGGGGTCTTTTTTTTCGGTAGGTGGTAAGGAAACTCTTATCAAGAGTGTTGCCCAAGCAATTCCCACATATGCCATGAGCTGTTTTCGTCTTCCTAAATCGGTATGTCGTGGCATTACAAAGGAAATTGCTAGATTTTGGTGGGGTTCTTCGTTAGCCCGGCCGAAAATGCATTGGAGGAGCTGGGACAAGATGTGTTTACCAAAGGAAGTCGGTGGTCTTAATTTTCGTGATATTGAGGGTTTTAACCAAGCTCTTTTGGCGAAGCAGGTGTGGAGGGTCTTAACATCTCCTGATTTATTATTATCTCGCATTTTGAAGGGTCGTTACTTTCCAAACTCCTCTGTTCTTGAGGTGTCTGCTGCGAATTCTGTGTCCTATTTTTGGCGAGGATTTCTTTGGGGACGAGAGCTCCTTGGGTTGGGTTTGCGGAAGCGAGTAGGTGATGGCACTAGTGTCCGTATGTATTGTGATCCGTGGATCCCTCGAGAGGTGACGTTTAAGCCAATTTTTGGGCCAATGTTTCCGTTGTCTTCTCTTTCTTCACTGGTTAGCGACTTTATTAATGATCAAAGGGAATGGGATGTTGAAAAGCTCGACGCGGTGATGTGTCCGGAAGATCTGGAGGTTGTTTTGAGTATTCCGATTGGGCGGTCGGGGTCTGGGGATGGATGGGTTTGGCACTATGACAAATTTGGGAACTATTCCGTCAAAAGTGGGTACAAATTGTTAATGTGCCGGAGGATGGAGGCACGCTCTTCCCATTCTCCTACCAGTGCTCGTTGGTGGACTGGCTTGTGGGCTCAGCGGTTGCCATCGAAAATCAAAATATTTATGTGGCGAGCTTTTCAGGTGATTCTTCCGACTATGACAAATCTTATTCTTCGTGGGATTGATGCCGCGCCTACTTGTCGAGGGTGTTCCTCTCAGCCTGAAACAATTGATCATGCTTTGGTTACTTGTGATCGTTCTTTGGCATTTTGGAATTTGTTGTTGCCGCAGGTTGATTGGCAGGTGAATTTTAATCACAGTTTCCAAGATCGTTGTATAGTGCTTCAGGAGTCTCTTTCTTCGCAGGATTTTGGTTTATGGTGTGTGGGGTGTTGGGCGTTATGGGCTGACCGTAATGCTGTCAGGGGTGGGAAGGTGGTTCCTGTGGTTGATGTCAAATGTCAGTGGGTCGTGGAGTATTTGGATGCATTTTTGAATGCGCAGGAGTGTTTGGGTGGTGGATCCTCTTCCTTGGGAGCTTCTTTGTGTCCTCAAGTTTCCTCTTGGCAGCGGCCTCCTTGTGGTTGGGTTAAATTAAATGTGGATGCGGCTTGTCCCAGGCAGAAGGGTAGAATCGGAGTCGGAGTTGTTTTCCGCACTTCAACGGGGCGTCTTCATGCAGCGTCAATGAAAGTTCTTCCAGTTTCACTTGGTTCGTTGGAAGCTGAGGCTCGGGCGGTGATTGAGGGGTTGAAGTTGGCTCAGTTGTTGGGTTTGGCGCGGATTGTGGTGGAATCGGATTGTAGTAATCTCATTGCCATGATTCATGGGTCGCTGGTTTCGTTTAAAGAAGATGGTATCTGGGTGGCCAACGTTGTGGCTCTGGCCTCTCGGTTTCAACAGGTTGTTTTTCAGCATGTTGGTCGCGTTTGCAATGCCCCAGCTCATTGTTTGGCGAAACACGCCTGTTGGGAGGGGGATGCATTATGGTTTTCTCAATATCCTGAGTGGTTATTGCATTTTGTCTCTAAGGATGTTAATTCTAGTTGTTGTAGCCCGTGTGGCAATCTTTTGCTTTAATGAATGGAAGGCTGGTTGTCTCAAAAAAAAAAAAAAAAAAAAAAAATCATTCCCACGTTTATGTTTTAAAAAAAAAAAAAAAAAAATCTCATATCCTTGGTAAGATTAAGAATTTGTTTAAAAAAATCTCATATTCATTCCCAGGTTTATGTTTTTTTAAAAAAAACTCTTGATTCCCACCTTTAGGGTTGTTGTTTTTTTAAAAAAAACCATATTTGATAAAATTAAGAATTGGTTTAAAAAAAACTTTTTTCTCAAAAAAAAAAAAAAAAATCTTCATCTTTTTCGTTTATGTTGTCTTTTTTAATAAAAAAAAATCTAAGATGAAGAATTGGTTTTTTTTTTAAAAAAATCTCACCTTCATTCCCACGTTTAGGTTTTCTTTTTTAAAAAGAAAAAATCTTTTTTAATTTTAGTAGATCATTCCCATTTATGTTTTTTTTTAAAAAAAAAAAATTCATCTCATATTTGGTAAGATTAAGAATTTGTTTTAAAAAAAATCTCATATTTTTTCCCAGGTTTATGTTTTTATTAAAAAAAAAATAATCTCATATCCATTTGCACGTTTAGGTTTTCTTTTTTTATAAAAAAAAAAAAAAAAATCTTTTTTTTAATTTTAGGTTTACATAATCTATATCTATATCTATATCTATATCTATATCTATCTATAGCTATATTAAAAGGCGCAAAGGCGCTTAAGGAGGGAAACTTTTGATTTTCTTTTAAGTCCCTTTTTAATTTTTAAATTCCTTATTTGTCATTTTTATTTAATTATTAATATTTTATTATTCAAATTCCCATGGGTAGATTTTAAGATAATTGGTTTGAAAAAAAAAAATTAGATTCCCACCTTTAGGTTGTTGTTTTTTTTAAAAAAAATCTCATTTGATAAAATTAAGAATTGATTTTAAAAAAATCTTCATCATTTTCGTTTAGGTTTTCTTTTTTAATAAAAAATCTAAGATGAAGAATTAGTTTAAAAAAATATATCATCCATCTTCTATATCTATCTATATCTATACTATATTAGGAGGCGCTTGGAGAAATTTTTTATTATAGTACTAGTTTGAAACTACGTTTAGAAAGGTTTTCTTTTTTTTTATTATAGTACTAGTTTGAAACTATAGTTTGAAATTTTTTTTCATCTACGTTTAGAAAGGTTTTTTTTTTTTTTTTTAAAAAAAATAATCTTCATTCCCAGTTTTACGTTTTCTTTAAAAAACAAAAATAAGAATTTGTCAATAAAATATCATTCCTGGTTTAGAAAGGTTTTTTTTTTTAAAAAAAAAAAGCTCACTTTCATTCCCACTTTTACGTTTTCTTTAAAATAAAAATTAAGAATTAGTTTAAAAAAATCATTCCCAAGTTTAGAAAGGGTTTCTTTTAAAAAAAAAAAAAAAAAATATTCATTCCCACTTTTACATTTTCCTTAAAAAAAAATAAGAATTTGTTAATAAAATATCATTCCCAGGTTTAGAAAGGTTTTTTTTTTAAAAAAAAAAAAATCTCATTTTCATTCCCACTTTTACGTCTTTTAAAAAAAAATAAGAATTAGTTAGAAAAAAAATCCATTCCCACGTTTAGAGAGGTTTTCTTTTTTTTTTTTTTTTTTTTAAAAATGTCATTTTCATTCCCACTTTTACGTTTTTTTTTTTTTAAATTAAGAATTAGTTAAAAAAAAAACATTCCCACGTTTAGAAAAGAAAATCTAAAATGTCTTTTTCGTTTAGGTTTTTTTTTTTAAAAAAAAAAAAATCTCAGAATTAGTTAAAACAAAAACCATTCCCACGTTTAAGATTTTTTTTTTTTTTTTATATATATTTTTTTTAATCTCATCTTTCATAAGATTAAGAATGAGTTAAAAAAAATCATTCCCACGTTTACGATTTGTTTTTTTTAAAAAAAAAAAATCATCTTTCCTAAGATTAAAAATTGGTTAAAAAAAATTATTCCCATGTTTGTGTTGTTTTTTTTTCTTTAAAAAAAATCAATCTAATCTTTAATAAGATTAAGAATCAGGTGTTTCTCACTATGCAAATGAGATTTTCAAGGTAAAGGATATTAGTATTTTCACACTTAGACAATTATTTACATATTTACATTTAAATTATTATTAAATTATTAAATGTTTCTTATTCTTATTCTTCAGGTAGAAAATAAAGAAAAGTCCATATTTTATAACAACCTTATCTTATCACAAAATAAAGATTACAAAATTCTCATAAAAATGGATGAGAGGAATGAAGAAGACAGAGAAGAAAACAATTTGTTGCACAAGAAATCATGGAAGCATATATTATTTGGAATTTGAAACAAGTCACCCCATCAAAAAGATCAAAGTTGAAAAATAGTTTTTTTTAGCATTTTTTTAAAGTTGAACAATATGTTTGTTTTTAGTAGAAGTTGAACAATAGTTATACATTAGGCATATGTTTATTTTTATTTCCTATTAAAGAACCGTTTTTTTTTTCTTCTTTTCTAAATAGAAATAGTAATTCATTCTTAAAATTTCCTATTAGTAATTTATATAAATTTAATTATTTTTTATTCAATTTGATACGTGTAAAAATCTTCCATTCTCGAATATTTGGATCTCCATATTTTCTCTCATCGTTTTGCAGTATTTTATGATTCAAATGCCTCTGTACTTTCACTTTCTTTCTCTTCTGTATTCCATACCTTTTAAAATTATGTACAATTTTAATCAATCATTGATTGCCATAAAAAATTAAATTGAATGAAAAAAATGATTGAAGATATGGTTGAGGGTTAATGTGTTGATTTTTTTTTTTTTTTTTTTTTTTGAAAAGAGGGTTATGCGTTGATTTAAATTTCAATCTATTGAATTGAATTTTATTTTAAAGAAGAATGGATTGATTCTTAATATCTTTATAAAATTAAATTATATTCAAACTACCAAGATTTTATCATCCTTAATATATAATTAAAATTATTAAATCTTATTTTAAAACTTTAAAATAAAATCGTTAAATTTCACGTGCAACGCACGTTTTTATTACTAGTATATATATATAATTACTAGTATATATATATAAGGTACACCTAAACTATAGGGTTCATCTAAAAAATGCCCATGAACTTTAAAATTTTCAAATATATCCCTAAATTTAAAAAATGTTAAAAAAATACCTTTAATTAAGTTTTTGGATGGAAAACATTAAGGGGTCGTTTGATAACCATTTCATTTTCTGTTTTTTTTTTTGTTTTTGTTTTTCATTTTTAAAAAACAGGAGTGTTTGATAACCATTTCTGTTTTCTGTTTTCTGTTTTTTAAAAACGTTTTTGAAATTATAAGTAAATTAAAAAAAAAATAGTTTTTAAAAACAGATTTCTGTTTTTCAAAAACTCATCTTTCTTCTAATGCCTACTCTTCTCTTGTTTTACATCTCTCTTCAACAAATTCCTTTCTCTATTTTTTTCTCTCTATAAAGTTTATTTTTCTCTCTCTAAAATTTTCTCTCTCAAATATTTTTTTTTCTCTATAACTTGTCTATTTCTAAAAACTTATCAATAACTTTTCTCTCTTTAATAAACATGTTCTAATTTTTCTTTTGAAAAAAAAAAAGTTACCAAAATTTTCTATCGATACAACTTTTCTTTATTTTTCTAATTTATCGTTATTTTTTTAGCATATCTTTTACTCTTAACCTTACTACATCTCTCTAAATTTTCTTTTTTTATTTAATTTTTTTAATCTAAAATCTATCGCTTTTACTCTAACTTGTTTTCTATTTTTTCTCTAACTAATATCTTTTCTCGAGTCTAACTAATATTCTTTCTCTAAACATTTTCTTTCATCTCTTTAAATTTTCTATGTTTAACTTTTCTTTCGTCTTTTCAAAAAAAAAAAAAAAAATCTCTTGAAAACATTTATATTCGTGTCTCTAAATTTTTGTTTCAACGTCTTTACACATTTTTCTCTCTCTAAAACATCTTTTCATAATTCTAATTTTTAAAAAACTGAAAACCAAAAACAGTTATCAAACAATGTTGGTTTTATGTTTTTTAAAAAGAAAAAACAAAAAACAGTTATCAAACATATATGGTTTTTGTTTTTAAAAAACAGGAAACCAAAACCCAAAAACCAAAAAGAGAAAAACCAAAAACAAAAAACTGAAATGGTTATCAAACGGGCCCTAAGGTTTCAGTTTCATTAAATCCTTGACCTTTCAAAAATTTAAAAAATATTGTTACTGAAAAAGACTTCTTTTTTCTTTTTCCTTCCATTCTCTACAAATTCTTCAAAATTAACGCAAAACTTTGCTTTTAAAGGCTATGTGAAACACAAGACCAAATGGAAACAAAGTTTAAAATCGAGTTCTCTTTTTAAAAGTGTAAGAAAGAAAAGATTTTTTTTCTTCGGTAAGTGTATTTTTTTAATTTTTGAGAGGTTAAAAATATTAATGAAACTTAAACTTTTAAGGATAAGGATAGATTGTAACATTTTTTAAAGTTCAAACCTTTTATAGTTCAGGAGTATTTTTCAACCGAGCCTCATAATTAAGGATATTTAAAACAACAAAAACATAAAATTTCTTTCAAACATCAGTATTTAAAAACATAAATAATCGCTAAAATAAAATACCAAGAAAACAACTGGACCATGCCATTCATTATTACAAGGAAAACAGTCTGATTCAATGAAATGGATTGTTGATTAATCAGTGTAGCGAGCGCAGCCAGTCCTGAAGCTGCAACCACGAGTATAGGGGTTGGCCTTTATTTTCCTGACGCAGTGATAGTAAGAGGCGTCACGTTTGCCACAAGGAATGTTGTTCGCCTTAAGCGCTTCGTAGCTAATATACTTTCTGGGTGAGTACTTGTATTTATATCCGTATTGGAAAAGCAGTCGGCCACTGTCTTTGTCCACACTTTCTTGCTTTCCTTGTCCTCCTCATCCTCTTCTCTATTGTGTTTCCTGCTGATTTTTACATGTTTCTCCTCTCTGGCTATGCTTTCTTTTTTCGGAAAGAGTAGAGTTTGTGGATCGGACAAGAAACGAAGGAGGAGATGTGGTTTTTGGGTTGTTTGGACTTTGGAGAGAGGTGGGGTGAACCAAGCCGAACCACTCATTTTGAATAGCCTTGAACCGATAAAGGTTTATTCAATTCGGTTTGGTGATTCAATGTTTAGTCGTTAGCTTTTATGAATTAATTGATTGATTGTCGTATTATGCTTGAATTTCATTCATTTATTTATTCGCTTAATGCTTTTGATCTACTGAACATAGATGAATTATCGATTGTTCTGAATCTTATGCTCAGGAGAAGGGATTTATATTAGTACTTAAATGTATGATTAAGGTAGTTCTAGGATCGGGAGATTTAGAACCGCTTTAGAAGTTGTAAAAAGGATTAGGCTTAAAAGTCTTGCATATTATGAATCTAGATAGGAATATTGGCACTACTACAAAAATGGTTTTTAATGACGGACGAAAAAAAATTCGCGGACCTTTTAGTGTTGAACGAAAAACGTGCGACCTTTTAATGTTGAACGCGCGTTTTAAAAAAAAATTGGACTTTTAATGACGGGCACTGCCCCTCATTAAAAGTGTTTTTTTTTTAATTTTTAAAAACGGTACATTTTTAAATGAAATTTCTCTCTCCCCGACCTGTCCCCGAAAAAACCCTTACACTTTTCTCCCTCGCGTGCCTCTTTCCCATTCCTCTCAATATCCCTCTCGTCTTCTCCTAGATCAGCCACACCACCACCACCAAGTCGCCGCAGATCGCGTCCAACCACCGTCGTGCCTCAACCACCCACACACGCCATGAGAAACGCAAACACCCTTGTAACACCCTCTTTCTCCTTCTTGATCACGAACGACCGCCTCCCCATTCTCAGTTTCGGCAGACTTCTCTAAGTAGTTTGGATAAATTCTCACAGAGAGCATCTTTGGTACTCTTTTGCTCCTTTTCTCCTCGTCGATATCTTTCTTCAAAATACCATATTTTGACACTGACTTGAGCAATTGCAAGGATTATCATCGGCGCCATAGGGTCTGCGATTCACACTCAAAAACCCCTGTTGTGATGGTGAGGGGCGAGGAGAAGCGATTCTGTCAACAGTGCAACATGTATAAATAGAGAAAAGAATTGATGGGTTTTGTTTGTTTTCATGTGATTTTGCCTCAAAATGCTTTTGGTTTCTTGTTGGTTTCCTTGTTGGTTTCTTGTGGAGTCTGATTGTTCTTGAGTAAAAGTATTGTAGGTTCCATTCGCTTGGTGAGTTTGATGAGGTGAAGAGGAGCTGTAGAAAGAGGCTTGATGGGCACAATCGGCATAGGAGGAAGCCTCAGCCTGAATCCTTGTTTATGAGTTCAAGGGTTTTTCTCTCAAATTGCAAAGGTTAGTGAGTGATTTTGTTTTGCAATTTACCATAGAAATGTTTGGTGGGTGTGCTGGTTTAGAAGGGGGGAAATGAAAAGAAATGGTCCATGGATTCTTAAATTGTATGAAAATTAATTGTGTTCGGGAGAGATAGTTATGATCCTAGAGTCCTTGACTTAAGAAATATTGCACATGTAGTCAAGTAGATTCAATTTGATTAATTTATAATTTCAATGGGTGAAATCAACCCCTTAAAAACGTGTTTTCCTTGAATTTTCCTCATCATTTAGCTTCTCCATCTAGAAGATGATATCCGTATTAATTTACATACTATATTAAGACTTGATCCGTACACTTGCGGTGAGGCATTTTTATGCATATCAACTCACATATATGTATATATGATAAAAGACAAACAATCAAATCAATTCCTCCTCTTCTTAGAATTGATAAATTTTCTATTTAATAAGTTTTTTTGGCAAAAGAAATAGTTTGTTTGTTTACTTTGTTTTATATAAAAGGTTATTTACTTTAATTGGTTTCTTGATTTTTAAAACATGTTTTAAATTAAAATTCTCAATAACTTTGAATCCAAATTTATAGCTAGGTAATTGGCATGTACTCCCGACCAAGAGATTAGAGGTTCGAATCCTCCAACCCTAAAATGTTGTTGGAACTAAAAAAACAATCTTTTGGTTTCATCAACTCAAAAACTAGTTTTGTTTATTTGAATATTTAATATTTGAAATCTAATTAAAAATTTGGAGATAAATTGGAGTTAATTTTGAATTTGGAGGGAAATTTTCAAAAAAATTAAAAGATTTGGAATTTGGTGGGGAAATAGGATTTATTTTATGGTCTTTGGCTCTAATCCTTAGAGTAATAGGATGCAATGGGGAAATTTTGTAAATAACTATATGTTGGAGTTAACCCTAAGCCATTCCCTTTTTATTTAAAGCTGCACGGAGCCCTAGACCAGCCATCATCTTCTTCATCTCCACTTGAACCAGCCACTCAGCCCTCTCTTTTTTTATTTTTCGATTTCTTCTTCTTCACCTACCCGATGGTGCAACCTCCAACTCGTCACCGGCGTGCGTGTTTCCTCTGGTCGGCTCTCTCTCTCTCCCTCACATTGTTTACAACAGCAAAGGCGTCCGGCGACCGTCCCCTGCAGTCAGCGTCTCCGGCATCTCGATTCCTCTCCGTCCGACGTCTTCTCCGGCAGCATGGGTGTTGTTGCAGCGAAACGTGCAATCCAACGGCGGTGGCAAGTTCCAGCAGCTTAGGTACGGCGACACTGTGGGTCCCAGCGACTGGGCAGCATAGGTGCGATTGTAAGCTTGTTTTGGGTGATTTTGGAATGGGTAAGTGCTTTTAAGGTGAAGTTTGACTGATTTATTTTTTTGGTCATGAATGCCCATTAACATTAGCCTTTGAATCTTTGGTTTCTCAAGTGTTTTGGAGTCGAATCGTCGAATCTTGGAGTATTTTGAAGTCTGTCCAGCAAGCATTATTTCGTTTTGGGAAAGTAATCTTTTGATTAAGATCGAGGTTAGCTTTGCATGAATTAATTGGAATTTTAGATCGAGAATAATTAAGCCAAGGTAAGTGAACTTACTGTTGAACTTTTTATTTGGGTGTGCATGTTTGATTTTCCAAAGTTCATGTGTTATTTCATGAATTGTTTGATCATGTTTATGTGTTAAAAATATATATATATCGGAAGCAATATGAAATTTATTATTAATGCTTGCAATTGTTGATATTTTGAAATAATTGAGTTGGTGGTCTCTCAAAATTCCATTAAAGAAATTAGTTTAGATTATTTATGAGTTTTATAAGTGTACATGAAATTGATGTACATTTAGAGATAGGACTTAGAGACATGAAATTGATGTACCTAAGTCGAGGTTTCGTAAAATTGACGGCCTCGAGGTTTCGTGAAATTGACGGCCTCGAGGTTTCGTGAAATTGACGGCCTCGAGGTTTCGTGAAATTGACGGCCTCGAGGTTTCGTGAAATTGACGGCCTCCATAGGAGACACATGAAATTGATGTGTTTAGGATATACATGAAATTGATGTATATATATCCTTAGTAAGTTCAAAAATAAAGTTTAGAGCCACCAAAATTAAATTTTTTGATTTTTAAAATGGTTTTAAAGTGTGACTCAACCTGGGTCACTTACTGAGTATTTAAAATACGTCTTTTCAAAAAAAAAATTTCAGGTAAAGGCAAGGACAGATGAAAGGCGATTGATGAGAATCCGATAGACAACCATAAGAGGACCTGAGTTTCTTCAGCTTTAAGAATCCCAAATAAAAGTTTTGTTTTAAAGTTTTTGTTTAAATTAGTGTTTATGTTTCAAATTATTTTTATTTAAAAAGACTTCCAAGGCATGCATTGTCGTAACGGTTCCTTAAAGGCTTATTACGAAGTCGGGTCGTTACATTAAATATCAATGACAAAAATGTCGAAGGTTTAATTTTATAGAAGTATCAAAGATTAAAATATCAATAAAATGTTGATCTTCATGGATGTTTTCTTTAAAAAATTAATATATTTATAAAATAATATCTAAAAAAATAAATAAGCATTTTACATTTTCTTCTACCATCATTTGTTATTTTATAAACCATAGGTTTCATTAAACCATTTTATTTTGCTATGTATGACGGGTCAAAGTTGTTCCATTGCGAACATGAATATAACTTGAAAGTATATGCTTAGGATTAAGAAGTCATAGGTTTGAATCCCAACCCTATATTTGCTGAATTCAAAAAATAAAAAGATAACCACACCTTCCTTTGAATTTAAGGCTGTCGTTTTAGACACCTCACTAAATATGTGAGAGAGCAGAATTTTGAGTAAATGAACCTACATTTCTTTCAAATTCTCTAATTTATTTCAATTTTTATCTTGATTCGTAATATCTTTATTTATTTGCCTTTTTTAATTT
The DNA here is from genome assembly GCA_036850905.1 of Luffa acutangula. Taxonomy (NCBI): domain Eukaryota; kingdom Viridiplantae; phylum Streptophyta; class Magnoliopsida; order Cucurbitales; family Cucurbitaceae; genus Luffa; species Luffa acutangula. The sequence goes on from CM072099.1 coordinate 11,967,184, forward strand.
TATGGATTTCCCATTTGATTTGATTTGCAATAATTTTGTTCTGTCTTAACATGTAAATAAGGAGTATATTTGACGGTTACACACCCGCATGCAGCTAAGTATTATTTCTTATAAGACTGGTATACAGCCGTATGTAGCTAAGTATTATTCATAAAATAATATAACGCCGCTTTATATTATAAACAAGAACTTACCCCTCCCCCTCGAAAAGCAATCCGATTCAATGAAATGGATGGTTGGTTAATCAGTGTAGCGAGCGCAGCCAGTCCTGAAGCTGCAACCACGAGTATAGGGGTTGGCCTTTATGCGCTTGACGCAGTGATAGTAAGAGGCTCCACGTTTGCCACAAGGAATGTTGTTCGCCTTAAGCGCTTCGTAGCTAATGTACTTGCTGGGTGGGTACTTGTATTTATATCCGTATTGGAAAAGCAGTCGGCCACTGTCTTTGTCCAACGATGCCGGTACGATATTTACACCGAAGTAGGCGAATTCGGGGTTGCCATAGGCACGGAACCGGTCCTTGATGGCGGAGGAGCGAGGGGCAGTGGCGACGACGATCAGGACGAGGAATAGGCAGAGCTTTATTGGGCCCATTTTGGAGTGGCTGCACTGCACTCCACGGAAGGTGTTTGTGAAAATGCGTGACAGAAAAATTATGGGTTTTTCTTGTATTGCTCTGCCTTTTCCCTGAATGGAGATGGAGAGGAAAGGGGGTTATAAATGGCAGTGAGATGGAGGATTTTGGAGAATTGGAGGTTGTCAAGTGTTTGGCTTGCCGTATGTGTAGCCTAATTTTGTTTTGGTCTAATTGTTTTTGCGTTTAATTTTAGATCTAATACAAGTTTGTTTTGAATGTTTCTGAATTTACTTTTTCTAGAAAAAACATAGTCTATTCATCACAGAAACCCACGTGCCTTGATCATTCTTTTTCACAAGAAATTATTTGAAGGGTTGGAAAAATGATGTAACTACCATTAGTTTCAATAACAAAAGCACGACATCTAATTAAATTATCAATGGTTTCATGATCCAAAACTGAGATAGTAATCTCATCTGCTCTTCCAGTAGGAAGAATTCACTACACAAAGTGAATCGAATTGGCAAATATGCATAAAATTGCAGTATTCAGATGTAAACATCTCCATCCATCCGTCCAAATCGAATCAAAATGCATGAAACAATAGATATCCAAATAAAAAACTCTGACATTAACTTTATTTCTCCTCTCCATCCAACAATCAAGAATATAAAGCACAAACAAAATAAAAACAAATCTAGAATTACAGATTGGAAGAAGAAGAACAAAAACGTGTCCAACCAAAATTTTTCGAGTTCCCATTAAAAACACAACAACCTTCCTGATACGAACCGAGGTGTCTTAATCAAGCTACAAGAACCCAAAATGGTTACAAACTTTAGAGTATGCTGATTGGAAGATGAATCTCGAATTTATGGAATTATTATGGTGAAAAGTTGCATCCTTTCAAGATTCATAAAGGCACTTATTCAACCAAAAGACACAATGAATCTAGAAATTCATGTTCATTCACATATTTAATGTATAATGTATCTTGTGAATTCATGAACTTGTATTTATGAAGGTTCATGCATGAATTTGAAAAGTTGGGAGTTGAATTTAGACCACATAGATGAAAGGTTGTGTCCTTTCATGGTGTCTTTTCATTTAGTATAAATAGGGATGTAATTTGTCATTTGAAAAAAGGTGAAGATTATGAATTAAAAAGCTTTTGCTTATTACACCCTTTGGTGGTGTCCTTTCTTTCAAATCTTGTTTTAGATTTGATGTTAAAAATCAATTCATTGGATTAGTCTTGATCAAGCTAATTCTGGAGTGAGTTGTGTTAGGATTTATGAGTGACCATCAGAGATTCTAAGTTTGATCTAAGTTAGCTTTCTTTGTGAGTGTTTGCAAGGATCCTAGAAGGACCTCTAGCTTAATTTGCATCTAACAAACAAGTGGGCGCTTATCAAGTTTGATATAAGAGTGATTCATCTTCTAGCTAAACTCTTGGTTGGAATCATTCGGTAAGTTAGTCTTATTTGTGTCCGTTTACAAGGATCCTAGAAGGACCTCTAGCTTTGTAAACTTAAAGCATATTGGACGTTTATCATTGCTAAGTTTAAAGCAGAACACCGGGAAATATGAAAATGCGATCGAGTAGTGAAGCGTATGATTTGGAGGTTGAAATTAGAGGTACCTTGATAACGAGGCGCTTGACATCCCGAAGGAAATCTCGGGAGCGATCCATGAAGTTCATGTCGAAGCAGTAGCAGATCCAGGATTTTATATCAGAGGGCACAAGTTCATATAAATGCAACTTCAGAAGCATTGATACAATACTTAAATCACCTAATATCAATTAGGTTAAATTACAAGTTTAGTCTATGAACTTTCGGGTTTGTGTCTATGGTCCCTAAACTTAAATGTGTCTAATAGAATCCTAAATTTTCAATTTCGTGTCCAATATAAGTTCTTGAATTTTCAATTTTGTGTTGTTATTTGACATTTTTCAAAAACAGGCTTACTAAACACAAAATTGAAAGTTTATAGTTTCATTAGACATAAAATTAATGTTTAGGATTTAAATTGATACAATTATTAGTTTGAAGTTTTAATTGACCCCAATGTTTAGGGGTAGAATTAATTTTTTTTCCTAATTTTTTTAAAAGAAACTTATAAACTCATTTCATATTCTGTTTAGGTTAAAATATCATTTTGGTCCTTGTACTTTGGAACTTATTTTATTTTATTGTCAATAATTCCAATGTCCAAATATAATCCTTGTACTTTTAATAATCTTAAAATTAGTCTATGGTTAACTTTTTCAAAACAAATTTAGTCTCTATTAGCTTTCGCTTTATAAATTTTGAAAATTATGAAGATTTATTGGAATTACATAGGCTAAATTTGAATATATGAAAATATATGAACTAAATTAGAATGGATCACAATGTACAATAATCAACAAAACTATTTTAACATTGGTTTTATTTCATAGGTGGATTTAAATTCTTTAAAGAAAATGAAAATTTTATTTATTAGATAGTTTTAAGCAAAAAAAAAAAAAAAAAAAAAAAAAAAAAAAAAAAAACAACCTAAAAATACCAAAGAACATGAAATATAGTGTGCATTTAGGCTTGATCTTAGGACCGAGCAGGGACACCTACACGCAGAAAGTGACAGAAACCAACACGTCGGATATACTCCTTAAGTTTTAATTGAAAAATAATATAGATAATATAAAAGATTTTAAATTGAGGGGGGCACGTGCCCCTTCATAAAACTGCCCCTGTGTCGAAGAGTGTAGCGAGAGTAGATTGGAGACAGAAAAGAATCTCGGCATGTTTGTAGTGAAGGAGCAAGGGTTTGGTAATGCTAATATGAATATGAATAGAGTGGAACAATTGCAGTTGTTGATATAGAAATGGAAAGGAAAAAACTTGGCTTCAGGGATCTTCCTACTTACCACCATTCAAATGTTGAGTGTAGCGAGAGTATACTAGAGACAGAAAAGAATCTCGACATGTTTGTAGTGAAGGAGCAAGGGTTTGGTAATGCTAATATGAAAATGAATAGAGTGGAGCAGTTGAAACTTGGCTGCAGGGATCTTCCTGCTTACCACCATTCAAATGGAAAATGTTAGGCGGTAGCGCGAAAATTAGGTTTCATTTTGACCCCTACTGTAACGGCCCAGGCCCATGATTTGAAACCCAAATTCGGCACCTAAGGCCCCAACATTCCCCTGCGACCTGGCCACGTTACCATACTCGTCTTAAACTGTTTCCAAGAGTGAAAACTGTCCCCACAAACCAACACGGGGTCCTTTTAGCATGCTTTGTCCTCACTCACATGCTTCCTAGGAAAATTCCCAGGAGGTCACCCAACATAGAACTGAAGGGAATAAAAGTCCCCACGCAGCGGATGCGTATCGATTGGACCTTACGCCGTATATTAATTAACATTAAAATACCGTTACGAAAACTCAATTAAACTTTAAAACCCTTTTAAAGCTGCTGGAAAATTGGTTTAAACATGCTTAAAAATAAATCTAAATTTATTTTCATGCTTTTCTAAAGAAAAGGGAAAGAACCGTCACATACCTTCGTTGAAGACTTGACCGTTCTTCGCCAACGACGCTCCACGAACGAAAACGCAGCAGCCGCCTTTGTTTTTCTTCGCTGGAAATTCCTTCTATGAATGACACAATAACCACAGAGGTTACACCGGTATGTCTCTAAGTCTAGGAGGCAAAAGACTTGTGGGAGTCTTTCTCTAAGAGGGAGGCTAGAGAGAATTCTAGGTCTTTTCTTTGAGAGTCTAAGAGCAAGAGCAAGAATGTCAAGTGTCATGACCAATTAGGTCTAGTGTTCTATTTATAGAAGAGAGGCCATGAATAAAATATTCAATTAAATCAATCTTTTCCAAAATTGATTCAATCTTATTCCTTAATTAATCAATCATGATGAATCAATTCCATAATTGATTAATCTTTTCCACAAATGACTAATTACTTCCATAAGTGATTAGATCATTTCCATAAATGATTAATCACTTCCTTAAGTGATTAATTATTTCCATAATTGATTAATTCCTGGTTAATGAATTCTTTAATTAATTAACCACCAATTAAATATCACATATTTAATTCCCAGCCTAGAATTAATTAATTTGCCCAAACACATTTTAGGCCTTAAATTAATTAATTCATTATTTTGAACTCTTTCAAACTTCCATAAATTTATATTTGAACTTTTCAAATATTAATTTCTCTCATAATAATATATCAATATATATTATATTTGTTTCCCTTAATAAATTGAACATTTTCAATTTACTTTTATTACTTTGTTGCCTCAAATTACTTTACGAGCTACCAGTGGGACCTAATGGACCTGCAGATCAGAAGCTCCAACGATGTGAGATTAATTGGTCAAACTCATTAACCACATTAATCAATATTCGTTAACTGTGTGTACATTCCACTATAGACTCACAGTTGCACTCTTCTCACTGCAGACATATTTTCTGTGTCCACGGATCTAGACCAATATCGACTAGTTAGTCCTTCACGAGTGTCCGTAACACCAGCTGGGTCAAATTACCGTTTTACCCCTGGGTTACCTCTATTTCCTTAAGTACCAATTCTCCTCTGATGAACAACCTGTTTGTGGTCCAACCATCAAACAGAAAACCCTCTCGTGCCATTGAGAGGGTAGGGCCCTTTGTTCAAGACTCAGAGTAACCACTTAAGGGAACACTCATCTGCTTCCCTAAAGTCGGGAAGGAGTGAATTCCATCTTGTACGATTATGTTCCCAACTCCCCATTCGGTCTTGTCCCCAAAGTGGTAGGCTTATTGAGTCGGCATATTGGCCATTCTCACCCATACAAATCAAAGGACAATCTCTCATGAGCAGGAGTCCATAATAACCTCAGGATTAAGACTAAGTTGTCTAGGTCGTCCTAGTGAAATAGAAAACCAACTAGTTAACAGTGTTATAACCAGTGGTTACTATTTCGCGGTCCGGTCTTATGCAAACTCATTGCAAAGGATACCCCCACTCGCATGTCTCCTACACGAACGCGTTGGATCGCAGCGTTTGTATCAAATACAAAGTGGGCCGTATCCATAGTGTTACCAGGATAAGGCACTCAGTCTTATCCCTATACTATAGACCCTTTAGGTTGTTTCTTGAACAATGATCCCATATGTCGCTACATATAGTTCAAGACTCATATTACAGCCTTGGATGTCTAGTTTATTGGATTAGGGTTATTATTAGGCAAAGACAAATATAAAATAACTAATAACAATTAATGGAAAAATATATCAATATTATTTCATTAATATCCGGTCAACGGTTACATTCACTATCTACGAGTTTTAGGGCATAAAACCCAACAAGAACTTCTCCAAGCCAAGCACGCTTAACTTCAAAGTTCCTATGGTTGAGCCACTGAAAAGGAAGGTACACCTTGTTGGTATAGATAGTATCTATCAATTCTTTTAAGCTTATCTTGACCATACTCTTATGTCCTCAAGATCCCTCTCATTCGGATGTGGCCTCGGTTCATTCATGTACCCCTCCTAACTCGGGTATTACACCTACGTTTGAAAACTCGACATTTTAGACCTCTTTGATGAGGTTTTTTGTTTTTTGGTTTATGAAAATTAAATTTAAAAACAAAAAACCAAAAACCAAATGGTTATCAAACAAGGACTTAAGTTTTCAATTGGTTTTGTTTTGGTCCCTCCACCGTTAGTTACCAATGGAAAGGTGACTTGGCATTTATTTATTTTTTATTAAAAAATATTTATTATCATTATTTTATATTATTTTTAATTTTTAATTAAAAAATAGTTTTTATTTCTTTTTTTATTATTATTTTTTTTCTCACTTCCATCTAGTGGCGGATCCATGAATTTCACATAGGGGGCACAATATACATGATAAAAAAATTTATCACTGATAGATTCTATCAGTGACAAAATTCTATCACTGATAGATTCTATCAGTTATTTCTGCATTTTGTTTGGAATTTGCTATTGTTTTCTATCACAGATAGATTTAGTAAGGTGATTTGGTTGTAGTTGTTCAAATTAGGTGATAGAAGATTTCTATCACTGATAGATCAGTGATATAAAACCTTCTATCACTAATAGAAATCTATCTTTCTATCACTGATTGAAAGATTGATTTCTATCAGTGATAGAAAACTATCTTTCTATCAACTGATAGAAAACTATCTTTCTATCACTGATAGAACTATTAGAGATATAAATCTTCTATCACTGATAGAAAGTTATTTCTATCACTGGTAGAAAACTATCATTTTTGTTTCTAAAATCTATGTCACTGATTTTGTTTTTATAGATGTCAAAAGCAAAACAACATGAAAATTGAACCGAAAGGAAAGAAAAGCACAAAGTGGAAGTTGAAAATTAAAGAAGGGGGGACCTCAACAAAACAAAGACAAAAAAAAAAGAAAAAAACCAAAAGATATGTACAAAATTATCACGTAATCAAATACACTATTGATTTCTATTAGCGATAAATTTCTATCATTGTGATTCTATCAATGATAGATTTCCATTAGTGAAAGAAATCTATCACTGATAGAAATCAAAACAGGAGCAAAACGAGAATTAAAAAAAAAGCATGGCCCCTAGGAAATGCATGGTGCCCCTACCAATGAACCAAGCTTCAGTTTTGTAGTTAAATATGATTTTTATCTATTAATAGTATAAACGTTCCCTTATATTATATTAAAAATATAAAGACAGGATAACTTGAGGGGGGGCACGTGCCCCCCGACCCCTTCATGGATCCGCCCATGCTTCCATCTCCTTACCCTTTCTCCTTTTCCCTCTCTTTTCTCTTTACTCCTTCCATGGTTGTCGCCACTATCGTTGTCCGTCGTCCACACTAGCGTCATCCTTCTCCTTTTTTTTTTCTTTCTTTCTCTTTTTTTCCTCTCTTTTTCTTCCGTCTCCTTCCCTTCTTCTTCTCTTTCTCCTTCTTCCATTTTCTTCCTTTTATGTTCTCTGTCTGATTTTTTTTTTAAAAAAAAGTATATCGAAATGGATTTTCCTTTGAATTCCGGCTTGAAATGAAGGGGAAACACTACAAGAATTTGGACTTTTCCCAACGCAATAAAGCGTTGGGAGAACCCCAAAAACCGTCGACCTTACTTTTCCCAACCAAAAAATACCCGTCGGAAAAATGGTCGGCATTGCCTCGTCGGGAGACCTTTTCCCAACGCTTTTATGTCCGCCGTCGGGAGATCATAATGGCCAACCAAAATATATAACCGTCGATAATTTATGGAAGCTATCCCAACGATTTAAAACGGTCAGGAATTATGGGATATGCCAACGGTTTTATGGGATGTACCTTAGGAGGAGGATTGGCCAACGGTTTTATGAACCGTCGGCCAATCCAAGAACTGCCAACGATTTTGATAGTTGGCAGTTCTTTTTTTTTTTTACAACATTTTTTTATTCTTTTTTCAACCTCAAAATCGTTGGCCAATCCTCCTCCTAACGATTCTTTTTTTATTTATTTTTCTTCTACAATAATATATTATTATATTTCACTAAAGGAAAAATTAAATTATGATTTGATGCGAATTATAATAACTAAAGAGAATTGAACGACAAAATATAATAATATATATATCAAAAAGATGGTCATACACAAATTCCAATCTTGTTCTTACATTGTTGTAATCTGATTACAAAATGAAACTACTATCTCAAAATTAATAAACTAAACGAGATCTTCAACATTTCCAATCCTGTTCTTACAGTGTTACTTGTAATCTGATTACAAAATGAAACTACTATCTCAAAATTAATAAACTAAACGAGATCTTCAACGTTTCCAAAAAAGAACAAAATGAGATCTTCATACATTATTCATTGATTCTCCTTCACATGAAATTGACAAAATCTGGAAAAATAGCATTTGTAATGACCACCCCGAAGCACCTATGGAAGGAAAAATCAATAATTATAAGTCTGAAACTATGAGAACATATATTATTATGACTAACCACAAGAAAAACAAAATCAACATAATATCGAACAAATCTCCCAACAGCTTGAAAACCGTGTATCAACAAAAGTTAAATAAGAAATAAACTCACTACTTGTATCACAACAACTACTAATAAACACAATCAAATGTAAGTGTCAAAACATCAAACAATCGATGTTTACAATGTCCTAACACCCACCCCTCAATACTCAAAGCAATATATATTATTATGACTAAACACGAAACAAAACAAACTCAGCATAATATCGAACAAATCTCCCAAAAGCTTGAAAACCGTATCAACAAAATTTAAATAAGAAATAAACTCACTACTTGTATCACAATAATGATGTGGACTTTTCCTTACCGCAAGCGCACGGGTCAAGTAATAATATAGTGAATAGTAAATTCGAATGTCGTCCTCTGGATTGGATTTTTAAGCAAATCAAGTATTGCGAATTATCTTGCCCAATTTTATTTAGGGATCAAAATGTGATGAAAAGATGATGATAAAACCAAATCAAAGCAAATAAAAAGAATGGAAATTCAATTGGGAAAACTACTTAGGGAATTGATTTCGCCGATTTCGTTTAAGATTGATTTTAAATAATAAGTTATTATGCACAATGAAATTATGAGCCAAAGACCATTTAATCACAACTACCTCTCCCGAGTATAATTGATTCTCATGCAAATTAACCAACTTGATATCCCTATCTAAGTTTATTAATAAGCAAGGCAATGAGATCTTTTAACCAATTCTAAAGTTAATCTAAAACCGTCAAGAATTAGAAATTAAACTTTATTCATGCAATCTTGAGTAAGTCTAAATCAAATCCCCTCTCCCGAGCTAGATTCGAAACTTAAATCATCCAACTAATGGCCAATTAATTGAAAGCATTAAATCAAGATTACAAACACAACAACATTGCACAACTTAAACCGTAAATCAATCCATAAACTTAATCAACTACATCAATCCCTAAGCTACAAGTTTAGCTACTCATGAATGCAAATACAAGCTCAACTAAACAAGTGAAAGCCATAAATCTAACTAAAGAAAGAAAAGGGAAAAGAAAACTCAATGTAGGCCGAGTCCCGACGTCCCCGTCACGATCCCCACGAACAATGGGTTGATTTCCAAGTTCCTCCTTTGTTTGCAGCTCCAAAAGCTCTCTATTCTGTCCTCTTTACGGCTCCAAAAGGTCCCAAATTGATCTCCCCAAAAACCTAGCCGAAGTGAAGCTTATATTCTGATTTTTTCGTCGAAGCGTCGAGACGCTGTCAAGACAGCGTCGCGACGCTGCCTCTTTAACGCGCGTTCTGAATAAGGAAAAACGGTAGCGTCGGGACGCTTCCTATCATAGCGTCTCGACGCTGTAAGCTTTACGCGCCTAATCTGATATGGAATGTGAGCGTCGAGACGCTCAAGAGCTAGCGTCTCGACGCTAGCCTGCTGTTGACCGAGATTTGACTTTTCTTCACTTTTACTCTTTTCATTCCTTTGCTTCTTTTCACGCCCCGAGCACCTGATTAACTCTGATATTGCATTATAGCTCCAATCAACCATTTCCTACAAAATAAACAATAAAGCACAATAAAATGGCCCAAACATCATAAAAGACTAGCTAAATTAAATAAGTAAAAGTAGCTAGCTATGCTCGCTATCAAATACCCCCAAACTTAAGCTTTTGCTAGTCCTCGAGCAAACTCTAAATCAGACATACAATGGAAGAATGGATGCAACAATCATAGCTCAATCCTCAAGGCTCAAAAGTCAATAACCAAGCAAGCAAGAGATATGCACATAAGGACCAATGAGGGAGACAAATTAAAATTTTTCCAAAATTAACTTGCATAAGCGAGATCTAACTCAACAAGATCAGACTCTACTAGCCCGGGATTGAATTATTAAACTCTCAGCTCATCTTCCCTCTACACTGGCACTAAGGCTTCACTAATGAGTTAATGCAACAAATTAGTTTGTTTATCTCCATACTTAGGTGCTTTTAATTATCAATCAAATTAAGCATGTATATGTGGCACTAGCTTTCACACACCCATTGCAGGGACCCTTAACCTGAGATTTCTCTGGTTGGCCTAACTGATCACAACAGGGGTAGCTCTTTTTGCCTTAATCTTTATTAACCATTGCATATTGTGCACAAGCCATGGCATTATTATCTTATTTCAACAGTAACAACAAGAATGATTTTTCTTTATGAGCATAAATAGCAGATATTCTTTTCTTTTCTCCTAAGCAAGATCAAACATGCTAATTTGCAAAAAATTAACTCTTTAGCTCTACCCTACACCTATCGAGGTGACAACAAGCATATGAACCCAATAATTCGCTCCTAAGCATTCAAATCCAAATCTAGCCAAGACAGATATTCTACTCATGCAAGCCATCTCCTAGAAAAATTTTAAAAAGTCTCCCTTTTTGGGCACTTATGCTTACATCTCATCACAAGCTTGAAAATTGACAAGAAAGCCTATCCTAGGACATCATAATCATGCAAAAGTAGCATCCAGAAAACAACCATATGCATCATTCAAAGAAAGCTCAAAACTATAGCCCGAACTCAGATGCTCAAGGGCTCCACAAACATGCTAATCCACCCCCAAACTTAAAATATGCATTGTCCTCAATGTATAAAGAAACTAAGGCATAAACAAGCATGAGAACAAAAAAAGAATGACAGGAGTGAATGATACTGGCCTGGAATGATGATGACTTCTTGCTTGAGAGCTTTGAATCTTGAAAGCTTGAAAGCAAAGGAGAGGAAGAAAACAAGACCTACAAAACAAAAACAAACAATAAATCAAAAACAAAAAGAAAACACACTAACTTACTTGGGTTGCCTCCCATAAGCGCTTGTTTAACGTCATTAGCTCGACGTGTTGCACGTGCTTCAAGGGGGCTTTTGTTCTGTGAATCCAACAGAGGTGCTCTTTCTTGCACCTTTCCTGTAGCCCATGTAAAGCACTTCATTTTTAGAGTCTTCAACTGCTTTAAAGATCTCTTTTTCGTTCTTGACTCTAATTGTGAGCTCCCTGCGCTCAATATCTATAATCGCTCGCCCAGTAGCGAGGAATGGTCGTCCTAATATGACAGGCATTGAAGGATTTTCTATCATGTCCATAACATACAAGTCAATAGGGAGGAAAAATCTACCTACTCTGATTAACACATTTTCGACAATACCAACTGGTCTCACCACAGATTGATCAGCCAATTGGAGCTTTACAGGAGTAGATTTAATCTCACCTATGTCTAACTTCTTACACAAGGACAATGGGATAATATTAATGCTAGCACCTAAATCACATAATGCTCTAAAAGAATAAGTACCAAAACTACAAGGAACAGAAAAACTCCCTGGATCTGCTACTTTTTCAGGTACTTTCTGTTGTACTCTGGTGCTGCATGTGGAAGCAAGATAAACAGTGTCAACCTTCTTTTCTTTTCGCTTCTTTGCTAACCACTCCTTCATAAACCTGTTGTATTGGGGCATCTCTAATGCCTCTGCAAAAGGAATATTAATATTCAGATTCATAAAAGCATTCATAAATTTATCAAACTGAACCTGATTATTCTTTTTCTTCTTTTTCTTTTTCTTTTCCTTAGGAACCAACAGTGTAGGAGAAGGAATAGGAGGCTCAAGGTTAGGCTGTTCAGCCTCATCAGATGATGTGTCCTCCTCAGCTTCCCCTGTAGGCGTTTCATAGTCCTCAGATTCAGGTTCCTCTTCAGATTCCTCCTGGTGCACAGTGATTGCCTTACAATATTCCATCTGGGGTTTCTCTTGTTCAGCTGGGGCCTTACCTTTGTTCATTGTGCTTACAACATTCACCAACTGTCCCAGCTGAGTCTCAATGTTCTTTATGGCTGCACTGTGGCCATTCACTGTTGAATTGATGGCAATGACTGCCTCCTCTAACTTGGTTGTTCTGTTACTAGACTCTGCAATGAAAGCTCCAACAAGATCTTCTAACTTTTTATTATCTTGAGTTTGAGGGGCAAAACCAGGAGGATTAAGAACATTCTTAGTATTAGCATAAGAGAAATTTTCATGGTTCCTATTGTTAGGGTGATAATGTGTAGGTGTAGAACTATTATTATATCCCCTAGAATTAAAATTTGATACATACTGAACCTGCTCGATGGTCTCCTCCTGAGGTCTAGATGCTAAAGCAGCAGCTGATTCAATTGATTGTGCACTCCCTGTACCTGAAAATTTCATAAAAGCATTGGCAAGGGAAGTCATCTGGGCCTGGAGTGCACTTACTTTATCAACCTCAAAAACTCCAGCAGCAATCTTTTTAGGTGTAGACCGCTCAGATGGCCACTGATAGCTGTTGGTGGCCATATCCTCTAAAAGTGTGCGAGCGTTTTCTACGGTCTTGGACAACAGAGTCCCACCTGCAGCTGCATCAACAATCGTTTTTGTACTAGGATTTAAACCATTGTAAAACAACTGTACCTGAAGCCAATCGGGGTAACCATGCTGAGGACACTTCCTCAGTAGCTCTTTGAATCGCTCCCAAGCTTCGAACAGCTGCTCATCATATTGTTGTTGGAATGTCCCAATCTCGGTCCTCAGCTTGACCGTCTTTGCAGGAGGGAAAAATTTCTTTAAAAAGGCCTGGACCAAAGCATCCCAGGTGGTGATGCTCCCAGGAGTAATAGACTGCAACCAATCTCGTGCTTTATCCTGCAAAGAAAAGGGGAATAAACGTAAGCGAATAGCATCCTCAGAGACACCATTAATCTTTACCGTCCCACAAATATCCAAGAATGATTTAAGATGAGAATTTGGATCCTCTGTGGGTGATCCTCTATATGCACAGTCTCGAGCCATCTGAATGAGGCCGGTCTTCAGCTCAAAGTTGTTGGCATTAATCGGTGCATAGACAATCCCCGACTGTTGCCCCTGAAACACAGGCTGAAAATAATCTCTAATAGGCCTAGGCTCCTCAGGTGGATTTTGATCTGCCATTTGAATAATTTCTCTATTTTCTCTTCGAAGCCTAAGAATTGTTCTTTCTATCTCGGGATCAAATGGTGCTAAAATTAAATCTTTATCCCTACGCATAAACAAACAAAACAATCCTAAAAAAGAAAGAAACAATTATGGAATGAAATAAAGAAAAAGAAACAACTAATCTAAATATGGAAAATATAATCAAGAAAAATGAAACAAACTAACCTAATATGGAATGCAAAAATAAATATGACAAAATGCAAATAAGGAAACTAACCTAGAAAAGGAAAAACAAGAACAAATAAGGAAAAGATTACACAACTAAAAGGAAACTAACCTAAAAAAATCAAATATGGAAACAAGAACAAATAAGGAAAAAATGCAACAAACCTAAAAAAGTAACAATACACCCTAAATTAAGATCAAGCAATTTTTCCACAATATCAATCTAGCTAAATGTGCCAATCCCCGGCAACGGCGCCAAAAACTTGATGTGGACTTTTCCTTACCGCAAGCGCACGGGTCAAGTAATAATATAGTGAATAGTAAATTCGAATGTCGTCCTCTGGATTGGATTTTTAAGCAAATCAAGTATTGCGAATTATCTTGCCCAATTTTATTTAGGGATCAAAATGTGATGAAAAGATGATGATAAAACCAAATCAAAGCAAATAAAAAGAATGGAAATTCAATTGGGAAAACTACTTAGGGAATTGATTTCGCCGATTTCGTTTAGGATTGATTTTAAAGAATAAGTTATTATGCACAATGAAATTATGAGCCAAAGACCCTTTAATCACAACTACCTCTCCCGAGTATAATTGATTCTCATGCAAATTAACCAACTTGATATCCCTATCTAAGTTTATTAATAAGCAAGGCAATGAGATCTTTTAACCAATTCTAAAGTTAATCTAAAACCGTCAAGAATTAGAAATTAAACTTTATTCATGCAATCTTGAGTAAGTCTAAATCAAATCCCCTCTCCCGAGCTAGATTCGAAACTTAAATCATCCAACTAATGGCCAATTAATTGAAAGCATTAAATCAAGATTACAAACACAACAACATTGCACAACTTAAACCGTAAATCAATCCATAAACTTAATCAACTACATCAATCCCTAAGCTACAAGTTTAGCTACTCATGAATGCAAATACAAGCTCAACTAAACAAGTGAAAGCCATAAATCTAACTAAAGAAAGAAAAGGGAAAAGAAAACTCAATGTAGGCCGAGTCCCGACGTCCCCGTCACGATCCCCACGAACAATGGGTTGATTTCCAAGTTCCTCCTTTGTTTGCAGCTCCAAAAGCTCTCTATTCTGTCCTCTTTACGGCTCCAAAAGGTCCCAAATTGATCTCCCCAAAAACCTAGCCGAAGTGAAGCTTATATTCTGATTTTTTCGTCGAAGCGTCGAGACGCTGTCAAGACAGCATCGCGACGCTGCCTCTTTAACGCGCGTTCTGAATAAGGAAAAACGGTAGCGTCGGGACGCTTCCTATCATAGCGTCTCGACGCTGTAAGCTTTACGCGCCTAATCTGATATGGAATGTGAGCGTCGAGACGCTCAAGAGCTAGCGTCTCGACGCTAGCCTGCTGTTGACCGAGATTTGACTTTTCTTCACTTTTACTCTTTTCATTCCTTTGCTTCTTTTCACGCCCCGAGCACCTAATTAACTCTGATATTGCATTATAGCTCCAATCAACCATTTCCTACAAAATAAACAATAAAGCACAATAAAATGGCCCAAACATCATAAAAGACTAGCTAAATTAAATAAGTAAAAGTAGCTAGCTATGCTCGCTATCAAATAACTACTAATAAACACAATCAAATGGAAGTGTCAAAACATCAAACAATCGATGTTTACAATGTCGCCTAACACCCACCCCTCAATACTCCAATCAACTCTCATCTCGCCCGCTATACTCGAAACAAAATATAAGCACTTAAACAAAATATAAATGTATATTCTGAACACAAAGCTTCTGCTATTCCACAAGACAACTCCAATAACTCTCAACTCACCCACTATATACTCGATACAAAATATAAGCACTTAAAAGGAGAAAAAATTTAAGCATAAGCCTAAGCCTATAAACGCATATCCTGAACACAAAGCACAACCATCCACAAGACAACTCCAACAAGTCTCCTAAACGTATGAAAACCATGAAACCAACCATTTAACGTCATGAAATAAAACTCGTCACTTGTATCACACAATAACTGTTAATAAAAACAATCAAATTTAAGAGTCAAAACATCAAAGAACAATGGAACTGAACAATGTCTAAACCCCCCCCCCCACCCACCCAAAACAACATAGAAAATGAACTCCAAACAACTCTCAACTCACCCACTGTACTCGATACAAACTATAAGCACTTAAAAAGAGCAAAAGTTTAAGCATAAGCCTAAGTCTATCCTGAACACAAAACACAACCATCCACCCAACAAAGCAACTCCAACAAGTCTCCTAAAAGCATGAATAAGGAAAAAAATTTGCTACCATGACTGCAGGATAGCAACAAAAGTATTCTCAATGCTACAAAGTTTACAACATCACAATGTATAAATAATTGATTAAGCATACCTAGTTAGATGCATCTCCTTGTGAACGAACTAGTTGACTAACCAAGTCCCTAAGGCTTGACAACTCTGCTGCAGTTCGACTTTCATATTCGGCCAACTTCTCTTTAGTCCGAGTCAACTCTTCTTTCGTCTCTTGCATCTCCACTTCTCGTTGTTCATCTTTCTGTTGAAGGGCTTCCAGAGCCGTGCTTAGTTCTTGCTCTCGTTGTAATGAGGGTCCATTACATGATGAGTTAAGTCTTCTTGATTTTGGCCTCGGTCCCCATCCAAGACCTTTGATCTGACCCGATCGATGGCCCAAGACTGTGACGCATATGGCATCTGGTGTAGCACGTCATTCAATGTACCATAGAAATTGAACTCATCACCTTCACTTTCACCTTCTCCAGGCACCATGATTCCACTATTTTGTGTAGCCCGACGATTATCATGCTCTACAGTGTGAAATCGCACACCGTCTACAATGCAAGCACTATAAGAGTGCACTTCAGAATTAGGTCCCATTGCTAGTGAATACATGTCATCAGTTAAATTCTCACTCTCACGTAATGCGAGAACCTATTAATTCATTCAAATACAAGCAAATGAGTAGTCTTATTCATATTTCGAATATAGTTCATAAACTATCATAATTATATACTTACGCGAGATTTGAACGAATTAGGAAATTGTAGTTGATGTCTCTTATATAAGTCTGAAGTGCTATCTCCACGAGAATGAATCAAACTCAAATGTTGTCTATAAAACAAAATAAATAAAAGTTATTTCTCAGATTTATTACACTTTGTTCTTCCAATTGAGATTGCGAGACGTACCTACCATAAGACTCGATCTCAGCACAATTATTCAAAATATACCAATGCGCCATCTATTTCTCTTCATCTGTTAAGGTCCTTGAAGTACAAGCTCCCAATGGTCTTACACTTTGTCTAAATACTTCAAATTCACCACAAGTCTCATTCACGGGAGTTTGATCATCATTATGTTCATCCCTATTAAATCTTGTTTCTATTCCATCGAGGTACAAAGAACAAAAATTCAGTGATTCATTCATGACAAATGCTTCTGCTATTGAACCTTCTGGACGTGCTTTGTTTCGCACGTACTGTTTCAATGTTCGTAGGTTTCTCTCAATAGGGTACATCCAACTGTAGCTTACCGGGCCTACAACTTTAGCTTCATATGGCAAGTGAACTGCAAGATGTACCATTACATCAAAAAATGCTGGAGGGAATATCGTTGTGCATTTGCTAGCTTTTGAACATGCAATGTGAAAGCCTCTTGTATCTTCTTTGCTTTGCTCCTTGTGATTGGTCCTTCTGGTACATGCAATGAATTATTGATTGAATCCATATCACCAAGTCTCAAGTCCTTAGCCACCGTAGCAATCTCCGGTGCCAAATACCCCAAAGTCCCAACAACCTGAGTGGTGTTCGAAGTTGTCTCGTCGTGTTAGTACAATTTTGCCAACCTGAAATCACCCTCTCTTCCTCTCATTTTTTAATCCAAAAACACATTGCTCGACTTTTAGCTCAACCGCTGGCTTCGTTCTTTCTGAATTGGGTTTATAGTCTTGAATGTATGGTAAAAATTCCGATTCGGAGAGTGCTAACAATTGGTGGTGTTTCAAGAATCTCTTCTTTAGAATGTTGAATTCATAAATAGAAGGCCCTACTTGAGTTTCAAGGGAATTTGATAGGATCATTATACCATTTTTTATGTCAGTTCACTGGAAATTTGGGGTTTTTATGCAATTTGATCCTGAGTTTTGTGGTTTTTGCTTGTTTTATAATTGATATTCGGGTACTTTCTGCTTCATTCGACTACAAGGGAATTTGTTTCCATAGATTTTAGGCAACTTTTACTTAAAAATTTGTGTATCTTGTGTTGATTTTTCTAGAGGGTTTAAGAATGGTTCTTTGTGGGGTTTGATTATCTGGTCTAGTTTGTTTGGATTCGTTTGCTTGTGTTTTGTTTGAAGTGTAATAGTAGAAGTTTTTTAGTTGGTTCATGGTTGTTCGAATAGTTGGTATTCGACCCAAAACATGGGAGGGAGGAGGAGCTCCCTCCTCCCACACCTTTTCTTTTCTTTAAAAAAAATGAAGAGAAAGAAAAAGAAAAGAATAAAGGAATGAGAAAAAAAAGAAGAAGAAAGCAGAAGAAGAAGATAAAAAATTGGTTGTCGATGGCGGCCGGTGGTTGTTGCAACCATTAGGGTTATGGTGGCGGTGAAGAAGGGGAAGAAGAAGAAATGAAGAAATAAAAAAAAATAAAAGATAAAAATATTTTTATTAAGGCCCCGTTTGGTAACCATTGGATATTTGATTTTTTGTTTTTGAAAATTAAACTTATACACACCTACTTCCACCTATAAGTTTCTTTGTTTTAGTATCAATCTTCTTCCTTGTTTTCAAAAACCAAGTCCAATTTTGAAAACAAAAAAAACTAGTTTTCAAAAACTAGTTTTTGTTTTAGAATTTGGCTAGGAATTCAAATGGATCCTTAATAAGGATGAAAGTTATGATATGAAATTTAGGAGAAAGCAAGCATATTTTTCAAAAACCAAAAACAAAAAACCAAATCGTTATCAAACGGGGCCTAAGTTAATATTATTTTATTTTAAAATTTTTTAAAACAATTTTTTTGATAAAAAATATTGACATATTAGCAATACATCTTGGAGAGAGGGGTTAAGTGTGTAACCAACATACCAACTACAATTTTTGTGATTTATACCCATTTTTTTTATATCTAATATTTTGTTTTTAAAAGTGTGGGGGGGGGGGGGGGGGGGGCAGGGCTGAGTTTGAGGGAGTGTGTCCGTGAATGTGTGCATGCACGTATGGTCCACGTGTGCCTGTTCTACATGTGTGTGTATGTGCTTATTGTGCATATGCTAGCCGCTTGTGCTCGAGTTTGGAGCCTTTAAAGTTACTTTTCGTGTTTTTATTTTCTTTCTTTTCAAAAGCCTTTTTTTACCATTTCCATTTCTTTTTGGCTGAATTATAAAAAAAAAAATACCTCTAAATTATAGGGTTCATTTAAAAAATACTCATTGTTCATGCCAAAATCTGGCCAAGCAACTCACCTGACCTTCACGTGACACCAGCAGTGAATTTGTTGAAGACGGGGAAAACGTGACCTGCAAGACCAGTCAAAACCGCTGCACACCAGTGTGGTGTAGGCCACATGCACTCCGATGCCTAAGTCAGATCAAACATAAAGAGCGTTTTTTGGTAGCTAAAGTTCTGAACCCTTTTCCGGGTGTGAGAGACCCTACTTATACCTGTGTCTTCAATTAGGGCTTTCTAGACGCTCGGAGGCAATCTTGGGCTGAATCGAGTTGAACTGGGGCGGACCGAGGTAGTAGGAACCGAGCGGAGGCAAAAGGACCTCGACCCACATGAGTGAGCCAAGCATGGGATTGGGTCGAGACGGCCCAATCCCTTCGGCTCGCTCTCATCCGGAGTCCGCTTCTCGGTCAAGCCTTCGTGTTGTGCTGCGTTGTTCTGCTTAGTCCTGTAAGGATTTGGAATTCCTCAATTTTGTTAAAGCCGAAGCGTAATTGGGACCGATTCGTAGTTAATTTTGTTTATCCAAAAATACTATTGCATTGGTTAAAACTTAGAACAAATTCTATACAAACTTAAGGCTAAGCATACAAAATTTATTAGTGATCTAAATCTAAAGGGGAGAAGCAAACATACCGTCGTTGACGACTCTGAATATTTCAAGAATGATTTTTGATTGCTCTGCAACAACGAAGAACACCACCATTTGATCTTCCCCGCTATGACTCTGAGATTAGGAACGTAGTTGTGGGACTACCTAATCTTGAATGGGAAAAACTCTAGAGAGAAAATTCTCCCTAGAGTTCTTGGGTTGAGAGAATATGAGAGGGAGGCTAGAGAGAATGCAAGAGTGCATTCTTGTGGCCTTATGTTGTTGTACCTAAACCCTAGGTTTAGTGTTCTATTTATAGGAGAAAGGCCATGAATAAAATATTCATTTAAAATCAATTATTTCCATAATTAATCAATTCCATGACCAATCAATTCCATGATTGATTAATCTTTTTCATAAATGATTGATCACTTCCATAAGTGATTAAATCATTTCCATAAATGATTAATTACTTTCATAAGTGATTAATCATTTCCATAATTGATTAATTTCAAGTTAATTAATTTTTTAATTAATTAATCACCAATTAAATATCATATATTTAATTTCACATCTTCTATTAGTTAATTAATTAATTACCCAATTAAATATCGTATATTTAATTTCAGGTCTTCAATTAATTAATTCTATAATATGAATCAAATTCATATTAAAATTTGAACTCCTTCAAATTCTCTTATATCCTATAAATTTAATATGAATCAAATTCATATTAATATTTGAACTTCTTCAAATATTTATTTCTCTCATAGACTATAGTTTAATCAAATCTCGTTTAATTTAAACTAAAATTAATACTTAATTAATTCATAATTAATTAATTCATCTTCTAATTAAATACCATATATTTAATTAGACATATATTTGAACTCTTTCAAATATATCAATCTCTCAATATAATAAAGTTTAATCTAAAATTAGACTTATATTTTAATGCATCACTATACATTATATTAATTTGTATCTCATACAATTAACTTAATTCCCAATATGAATTTGAACTATTAAAATTCTCTCAAGATATATTTGTTCCTAATTACTTTTTACGAGCTAACAGGGGGACCTAATGGACCTACAGATCAGAAGCTCCAATGATATGAGGTTAATAGATTAAACTCATTAATCAGATTAATCAATATTCATTAATTGTGGGTCATTCCACTAAAGACCCACAGCTGAACTCTTCTCACTGTAGAACATTTCTGTGTTCATGGATGTAGACCTATACCGGTAAGTCAATCATTCACGAGTGTTCGTAACTACAGTTGGGTCAAATTACCGTTTTACCCTTGTGTTACCTCTAGCTCCTTAAGTACCAGTGCTCCTCTAATGAACAACCTGTTTATGGTCCAACCAGTAAACAGAAAGTCCCTTTCGGGCTAGTGAGAGGGCGAGATCCATTTGTTCAAGACCCGGAGTCACCACTTAAGGAACACTCATCTACTTCTCCTAGAAGCGGGAAGGAGTGAATTTCATCTTATGTTGTCATGTCCCCAGCCCTCCACTCGGTCTTGTCCCCAAGAAGGTAGGCTTATTGAGTCGGCGTGCAGGCCACTCTCACCCATACTAATCAAAGGACAATCCCTCGTGAGAAGGAGTTCATGACACACTCAGGATTAAGATTGAGTTACCTAGTCATCCTATTGAAACAGTAAGCTAATTAGTTAACTGTGTTACATCTAGTGGTTTACTATTTCGTGGTCCGGTCTTATGCAAACTCATTGCATAGGATACCCCCGCTCGCATGTCTCCTACTTGGATGTCTTGGATCAATACGTCTGTATCAAATACAAAGTGGGTCGTATCACATAGTGTTACCAGGATAAGGTACCCCGTCTTATCCCTGTACTATAGACCTTTTAGGTTGTTACTTGAACACTGATCCCCGTATGTCCCCACATACTAGTTCAAGTCACATGTAAACAACCTTGGATCTTAGTTTATTGGATTTGGGTCAAATTGTGCAACATTTAACAATAACACTTTATTGTAGAAACTCAATATCACTTTATTGAAACAAGTATACAATTTGTTTACATTCACTATCTACGAGTTTTAGGGCATAAAACCCAACAAGTCCTTGGATTCTGGGGTGGTCCAGAATCACCCACAACATTAAGCCTCCACTCTTGAATTGGGATTCAGGTGAGGCTTATTGTTATAGGTCGAGTTCCTTAAGCCCGAATTAAGAGTAATGATTCTTGTCTTGTGCTGATCTATGTGCGAATTTATTGTCATCCTACAGGATAGAATAGAATGAACAAAGTAGAAGCTCCATGAATAGGGATTAGGTGAAATGGAAATGAGAAAGGTGGGAGATTGCAAAAAATGGATGGAGGGCCTTGTCCCCGGTCCCGGGATGAGGCCGAACATGACATTCTCAATCCCTGCTAGACCAGGATCCAAGGACTTCGTCATTCGAAGCACTAAATACTAGGTCCAAAGCATATCCACAAATAAAAATAGAAAGAACATAAGATTTTGAGTCGGTCTCAATCCCTGCTAGACCAATATCGTCTTAGTCTCTATTACTTGTTGAGTTAACATGTCTTTTGTTTAATAGGGAGAACATATCCCCTTTGTAGCCCCCAATCTCAAGTAAAACTTTACTAAAACATAAAGCATAGTTGAGTGAAGAGGAAAATACCTTTAAAGTTTGGGATCGGCCTCGGCAATAGGTGTTCGGCCGCGGCCTCAGCCTGGTGAGCTTTATTCAAATAAAGTGTATGGGCTCAAGCTGGATGAGGTGAGGTAGACTTGGTGGTCCAGGCTCATGCAATCTCATATATGGATGGGGCGAGGTAGACCCAGGGGCCCAAGCTCACATGTAGGAGTGAGCACTAAGCTGAAGAGCTTAGGCTCGTATGTAGGCGTGGGCTCTTAGCTGAAGAGCTTAGGCTCGCATGTAGGCGTGGGCTCTTAGCTGAAGAGCTTAGGCTCGCATGTAGGCGTGGGCCCTATGCTGAAGAGCTTAGGCTCGCATGCAGGCATGTGCTCTAAGCTGAAGAGCTTAGGCTCGCATGCAGGCATGGACTCTGAGTTGAAGAGCTTAGGCTTGTGTGTTATCTTGAGACATTCTTTGGAAAACACTTTGAGCCTTAAAAGGGGAATCAACCCGACCGTGCGTACACTGGATCGGGGACTCGGAGAGGCTGGAAATATGGAGGAATAGCTTCGGCCAGAATCAATTCCATCTCAGCCATACGTGTTTTGCACAAACACAGTAATAAGAGATTTATTAAATTTGTTAGTGTCTGCAATGTACTATGGGAAAAACCAAGGGCATGTGTTATGCAAAATGAAAATTCATTCAGAAAATAAACAAGCAATATTGACAACATGCTTAATTTTTTTTTTTTTTTACACTCTGGTCGGCCTCGGTCCTTATTGGTCGGCCTCTACTTCTCCTGGTTAGTATCAGCTTCCTCTGTGATAGCACAACAATCTGCTGCTTATATTTACCTGGATTACTGATAGTAAATTTTCAGGTGCTCTACATTCCAAGGGTGAGGAGTTGGTTTCCCGTTTTCGTCAATGATGTGCAAATTGCTAACCGCAAGTGTACGGGTCAAGTAATAATATAGTGATTTTTAAATCGAATGTCGTCCTCTGGATTGGTGTCTAGCCAAATTTTAATTATCGAAAATACTTTTGACCAATTTTATTTAGGGAATCAAATTGAATGAGAATATGAATTAATCAAACACGAAACTAAAGTAAAAAGTGACAATCAAATGGGAATAATTGGTCTTAGGGAATTGATTTCACCAATTGGAGTTATGGATTAATAAACGGATTAACACATGCTATGATTCATAAATCTTGGCAACTAAAATCACACATATCTCTCCCGAGCATACATGATTCTCCCATATGCAATTGAACCCGATATCCCTATCTAAATCCAATAAACATACAAGGCAGTAAGGCTAACCTTTATGACAATTTCTAGAATTAACCTTAATCTCCCGATTTTTAGCTAATTTCTAGTTATGCATATTGATTACTAATTTAAATCCTCTCTCCCGAGTTAGATTCAAATATAAACATCAATCAATTTATGGCCAGTAAATCGAAAGCATTAAACATACAACATATGCATAAATGACATCAATAGCATAAATACCGTAAATCAATCCAAAACTTGCCCAACGGCTACATCAATCCCTAAGAATTAAACTTAGCTACACATAATCCTCGTTACAATATAAACTAAGTCTAAATAAGCCATAAAAAGTGTCTAAAGTAAGGGAAAAGAGAAATAGACTCGTTGTAGGCCGAGACCGAACGTCCCCGTCACGATCCCCACGAACAATGGGTTGATTTCCAACTAATCCCCTTTGCTTCAGCTCAATTCTGTCCTCTTTTTGCTCTAAAGTCGGCTCCAAAAGTCCCCCATTCGAAGTCCCCAAAAACCTAGCCGAAAAGAGGCTTAAATAGCAAAATTTTGTTGTAGCGTCGCGACGCTGTCGCGATCCGCAAATTTGGAAAAATTTCTATAGCGTCGCGACGCTATGAATTTTTTTTTTTTTTTTTTAAGATTAGAAGCTCCATTTGACTCCAGTTGCTGAATTAAGCTTCAAGCACATACTTCCTACAAATAAAACATAAAAATGCATAAATTTGGGCAAATAATTGAAAAAAACTAGCTTAATTAATCAGAGAAAAATAGCTAGCTATGCTCGCTATCAGTCAACTAAGGCATAAGTGTCGGGGCGGACCACTTTGCTGATTTGATAAGGTCCTTTCCACACCGGTCCCAGTGCACCCGCATTGGGATCTTTGGTGTTCTGCATGACTTTCCTCAATACTAGATCTCCCTTCCTGAAAACACATCTTTTCACTCTCGCATTGTAGTACCTGGCAATCCTGTTCTTATACTCTACAACCTGAAGTCGTGTTGTCTCACGATGCTCATCTAGCAAGTCCAAGTTTAACCTCATGGCCTCTTCATTCTCGCTCACACTGAATTGCTCGGTTCTGGGGGAGGGCATGCCAATCTCCACCGGAACCACTACTTCGACCCCGAACGAAAGAGAAAACGATGTCTCTCCCGTCGAGTTCCAAGCTGTCGTCCGGTGTTCCCATAACACTCGAGGATGTTCTTCGGCCCACAACCCTTTTAGGCCCTCAAGTTTGGTCTTCAAATTTTGCTTGATGATTTTGTTTACAACCTCTACATCTATATTAGCTTGTGGATGAGCTGGGGATGAACAGTGGTGCGTAATGCCCAAGTCTGAACAGAATTTTCTAAAGGCAACATTATCAACCTTTGGCCTTTCGCGCAATGGGGAATAGATTTGATTGGGCTTTTACCTCAAGGAAAAGAACATACCAAATATGCAGTAGTAGCAGTGGATTATTTCACAAAATGGGCAGAAGCAGAACCGCTAGCCACGATTACAGAGAAGAAGATTACCGATTTTTAATGTTGGTTAAAGGCTCAGCTGGTTGTCTAGGAACATGTGCAAACCTTTGGCATTGATCGCAAGACCTCGTGAAATGTCTAGCGTCTTGCAACATAGTTGGCTAGTAGTAACCTTGCCTGACAATCTTGTGACACAATGACCTCGCTCCTGAATGATTTTCACACACCCCCTCATGTATCTCTCTCATAACATAGTTAGCATCGCTTGGGGGAAGGTATGTCAACAACGACATCGAGTAGCCTCTTTTGTATAGTTTACTTTCCCTTAAGACGAAATGTGACGCTCGCCTCCGAACTTTTTTAGCCTCTATCTTTTCTGCTGGCAGCTCACTTTTCCCTAAGTAGTCAAGGATCGGATCCATCCACGAAGCTTTTCTTGCTTCAGGGGAGGGTTCGGTTTCAATTGATGGGGTGCCCTCCCCATCTGCAGGATCCTCGGCCTCAGGCCTAGGATCCTCGGCCTCGGCCTCTTCCTGGCCACCTGTCTCGAGAACCTCTTTAGTACACACTGTGGGTTTAGACAAAACTTCTACTGGTACAGTTCTACTCAACTCTGTTTCGTAGGCAACCGCCAAGCAGGCCAATGAATCTGTGTTGGCGTTCTGAGACCTTGGTATTTGCTTGATTTCCCATTTCTCAAATTTGGACAGCAGTTTCTTGGCCTTGACAAGTATTCACTCATTCTTTGTTCCCTAATATGATATTCTTATAACACTTGCTTCATGATTAGTTGTGAATCGCTCTGAACTAGGAGGTCCTAGACTCTGATCTCCCTTGCCAACCTCAATCCTGCAAGGAGCGCCTCGTATTTGATGTGGACTTTTCCTTACTGCAAGCGCACGGGTCAAGTAATAATATAGTAAATATGTAATTCGAATGTTGTCCTCTGGATTGGATTTTTAAGCAAATCGAGTATTGTGAATTATCTCGCTCAATTTTATTTAGGGATCAATAAGTGATGAATGAATGGTATCAAAAATAAATCAAAACAAGTAAAAAGTGTGGAAATTCAATTGAGAAAAATACTTAGGGAATTGATTTCTCCGATTTAGTCTAGGATTGATTTTAAGGAGTAAGTTATTATGCACAATGAAATTATGAGCCTAAGACCCTTTAATCACAACTACCTCTCCCGAGTATAGTTGATTCTCATGCAAATTAATCAACTTGATATCCCTATCTAAGTTTGTTAACAAGCATGGCAATGAGATCTTTTGACCAATTCCAAGGTTAATCTAAAACCGTCACGAATTAGAAAATAAACCTTAGTCATGCAATCTTGAGTAAGTCTATATTAAATCCCCTCTCCCGAGCTAGATTCAAAACTTAAATCAATCAATTAATGGCCAATTAATTGGAAGCATTAAATCAAGATTACAAACATAATAAACATTTGCACAACTTAAACCATAAACCAATCCATAAACAAAATCAACTACATCAATCCCTAAGCTATGAGTTTAGCTACTCATGAATGTAATTACAAGCTCAACTAAACATAATAAAGCCATAAATCTAACTAGAGAAAAGGAAAGAGAAAAGAAAACTCAATGTAGGCCGAGACCGAACGTCCCCGTCACGATCCCCACGAACGATGGGTTGATTTCCGCTTTTCTCCCTCTTGTTCAGCCTCAATCCTCTGTTTTCTCCTTTGTTTTACGGCTACAAAAGGTCCCAAAATTAAATCCCCTAAAAACCTAGCCGAAAGGAAGCTTTTATTCTGATTTTTCGTCGTAGCGTCGAGACGCTGCCTTCAAAACGCGCGTTTCAGTAAGCGAAATAACACAGCGTCGAGACGCTAAGGTCGCAGCGTCGAGACGCTGTGACCTTTACGTGCCTATTCAGATATGGAATGTGAGCATCAAGACGCTCAAGAGTTAGTGTCTCGACGCTAGCCTGCTGTTGACCGAATTTTGACTTTTTTCCTCTTTGACTCTTTTTCATTCCTTTGCATCCTTTCACGTCCCGAGCACCCGATTAACTCCAATATCACGTTTTAGCTCCAATCAACCATTTCCTACAAAATAAACAATTAAGTGCAATAAAATAGCCAATAATCATCAAAGACTAGCTAAATTAAATAAGTAAAGATAGCTAGCTATGCTCGCTATCAAATATCCCCAAACTTAAGCTTTTGCTAGTCCTCGAGCAAACTACAAATCAAACATACAGTAGAAATATGGATGCAACAATCATAACTCACTCCTCAAGGCTCAAAAGTCAATAACCAAGCAAGCAAAAGACATGCACACAAGGACCAATGAAGGAGACAAATTAAAATTTTTCCAAAATTAACTTGCACAGGCGAGATCTAACTCAACAAGATCAGACTCTACTAGCCCGGGATTGATTTATTAAACTCTCAGCTCATCTTCCCTCTACACTGGCACTAAGGTTTCACTATGAGTTAATGGAACAAATTAGTTTGTTTATCTCCATACTTAGGTGCTTTTAATAAAAATTGAATTAAGCATTTATATGTGGCACTAGCTTTCACACACCCATTGCAGGGACCCTTAACCTGAGTTTTCTCTGGTTGGCCTAACTGATCACAACAAGAGTAGCTCTTTTTGCCTAAATCTTTATTAACCATTGCATATTGCGCGCATAAGTCATGACTTTTTTTCTTTTTCAACAATAACAACAAGAATGATTTTTCGTTATGAACATGATAAGCAGATATTCTTTTCTTCTCTCCTAAGCAAGATCAAACATGCTAATTTGCAAAAAATTAACTCTTTAGATCAACCCTACACCTATCGAGGTGACAACAAGCATATGAACCCAATAATTTGCTCCTAAGCATTCAAATCCAAATCTAGCCAAGACAAATACTCTTCTCATGCAAGCCATCTCCTAGAAAAATTTTAAAAAGTCTCCCTTTTTGGGCACTCATGCTTACAACTCATCACAAGCTTGAAAATTGACAAGAAAGCCTATCCTAGGACATCATAATCATGAAAAAATACATCCAGACAACAATCATATGCATAATTCAAAGAAAGCTCAAAACTATAGCCCGAACTCAGATGCTCAAGGGCTCCACAAACATGCTAATCCACCCCCAAACTTAAAACATGCATTGTCCTCAATGTATACAGAAAATAAGGCAAAATCAAGCATGAGAACAAAGAAAGAATGGAAGGAGCGAACGATACTGGCCTGGAATGATGCTGACTTCTTGATTGAGAGCTTGGAATCTTGAAAGCTTGAAAGCAAATGAGAGAAAGAAAACAAGACCTACAAACAAAAACAAACAATAAATTAAAAACAAAAAGAAAACACACTACTTACTTGGGTTGCCTCCCAAAAGCGCTTGTTTAACATCATTAGCTCGACGTGTTAACCGTGCTTCAAGGAGGCTTCTTTTCTGTGAATCCAATAGAGGTGCTCTTTCTTGCACCTTTCTTGTAGCCCATAAAAAGCACTTCATCTTTAGAGTCTTCAACTGCTTTAAAAATTTATTTTTCGTTCCTGACTCTAATACTGAGCTCCCTGCGCTCAATATCAATAATCACTCGCCCAGTAGCGAGGAATGGTCTTCCTAATATGACAGGCATTGAAGGATTTTCTATCATGTCCATAACATACAAGTCAATAGGGAGGAAAAATTTACCTACTCTGATTAAAACATTTTCTACAATGCCAACTGGTCTAACCACAGATTGATCGGCCAATTGGAGCTTTACAGGAGTAGATTTAATCTCACCTATGTCTAACTTTTTACACAAGGACAAAGGAATAATATTAATGTTAGCACCTAAATCACATAATGCTCTGAAAGAATACGTACCAAAACTACAAGGAACAGAAAAACTCCCTGGATCTGCTACTTTTTTAGGTACCTTCTGTTGTACTCTGGTGCTGCATGTGGAAGCAAGATATACAGTGTCAACCTTCTTTTCCTTTCGCTTCTTTGCTAACCACTCCTTCATGAACCTGTTGTATTGGGGCATCTCTAATGCCTCTACAAAAGGAATATTAATGTTCAGATTCATAAATGCATTCATAAATTTATCAAACTGAACCTGATTGTTCTTTTTCTTCTTTTTCTTTTTCTTTTCCTTGGGAACCATCAGTGTGGGAGAAGGAATAGGAGGCTCAGGGTTAGGCTTTTCAGCCTCATCTGATGATGTGTCCTCCTCAGCTTCCCCTGTAGGCGTGCCATAATCTTCAGACTCAGGCTCCTCTTCAGCTTCCTCCTGGTGCACAGTGATTGCCTTACAGTACTCCATCTGGGTTTTCTCTTGCTCAGCTGGGGCCTTACCTTTATTCATGGTGCTCACAACATTCACCAACTGTCCCAGCTGAGTCTCAATGTTCTTGATGGCAGCACTGTGGTCATTCACTGTGGTGTTGATGGCAATGACTGCCTCATCTAATTTGGTTGTCCTGTTACTAGACTCTGCAATGAAAGCTCCAACAAGATCTTCTAACTTTTTATTTTCTTGAGTTTGAGGGGCAAAACCAGGGGGGTTAAGAATATTCTTCGTATTTGCATAAGAGAAATTTCCATGGTTCCTATTGTTAGGGTGATAATGTGTAGGTGTAACATTATTATTATATCCCCTAAAATTAGAATTTGATACATACTGAACTTGTTCAATGGTCTCCTCCTGAGGTCTAGATGCCAAAGCAGCAGCTGATTCAATTGACTGTGCACTCCCTGTACCTGAAAATTTCATAAAAGCATTAGCGAGGGAAGTCATCTGGGCCTGGAGTGCACTTACTTTATCAACCTCAAACACTCCAGCAGCAATCTTTTTAGGTGTAGACCGCTCAGATGACCACTGATAGCTGTTCGTGGCCATATCCTCTAGAAGTATGCGAGCATTTTCCATGGTCTTGGACAACAGAGTCCCACCTGCAGCTGCATCAACAATCGTTTTCGTACTAGGAGTTAAACCATTATAAAACAATTGTACCTGAAGCCAGTCGGGATATCCATGCTGAGGGCACTTCCTCAGTAGCTCTTTAAATCGCTCCCAGGCTTCGAACAGTTGCTCATCATATTGTTGTTGAAACGTCCCAATCTCGGTTCTCAGCTTGAGCGTCTTCGCATGAGGGAAAAATTTCTTCAAAAAGGCCTGGACCAAAGCATCCCAAGTGGTGATGCTCCCAGGGGTAATAGACTGCAACCAATCTCGTGTTTTATCCTACAAAGAAAAAGGGAATAAACGTAAGCGAATAGCATCCTCAGAAACTCCATTAATTTTTACCGTCTCATAAATATCCAAAAATGATTTAAGATGAGAATTTGGATCCTCGGTGGGCAATCCTCTATATGCACAGTCTCGAGCCATCTGAATGAGACCGGTCTTCAGCTCAAAGTTGTTGGCATTGATCGGGGCATAGACAATCCCCGATTGTTGTCCCTGAAACACAGGCTGAAAATAATCTCTAATAGGCCTAGGCTCCTCAGGTGGATTTTGGTCTGCCATTTGAATAATTTCTCTATTTTCCCTTCGAAGCCTATGAATTGTTCTTTCTATCTCGGGATCAAATGGTGCTAAAAATAAATCTTTACTACTACGCATACAAAACTAAACTACCCTAAAAAGGAAAGAAAACAATTATGGAAAGCAACAAAGAAAAGAAAACAACTAATCTAAATATGGAAAATATAATCTAGAAAAGGAAACAAAATAACCTAATATGGAATACAAAAATAAATATGCAAAACACAAATATGGAAACTAACAAATAAGGAAAAACTAATCTAAAAAAGAATAACAAGAAACAAATAAGACAAAGATTACACAACTAAAAGAAAACAAACTAAAAACACAAATATGGAAAGAAAAACAATTAAGGAAAAAAATGCAATCAACCTAAAAAAAAAGTAAAAATACACCCTAAATTAAGATCAAACAATTTTTTTCACAATATCAATCTAGCTAAATGTGCCAATCCCCGGCAACGGCGCCAAAAACTTGATGTGGACTTTTCCTTAACGCAAGCGCACGGGTCAAGTAATAATATAGTGAATGTAATTCGAATGTCGTCCTCTGGATTGGATTTTTAAGCAAATCGAGTATTGTGAATTATCTCGCTCAATTTTATTTAGGGATCAATAAGTGATGAATGAATGGTATAAAAAATAAATCAAAACAAGTAAAAAGTGTGGAAATTCAATTGGGAAAAATACTTAGGGAATTGATTTCGCCGATTTAGTCTAGGATTGATTTTAAGGAGTAAGTTATTATGCACAATGAAATTATGGGCCTAAGACCCTTTAATCACAACTACCTCTCCTGAGTATAGTTGATTCTCATGCAAATTAATCAACTTGATATCCCTATCTAAGTTTGTTAACAAGCAAGGCAATGAGATCTTTTGACCAATTCCAAGGTTAATCTAAAACCGTCACGAATTAGAAAATAAACCTTAGTCATGCAATCTTGAGTAAGTCTATATTAAATCCCCTCTCCCGAGCTAGATTCAAAACTTAAATCAATCAATTAATGGCCAATTAATTGGAAGCATTAAATCAAGATTACAAACATAATAAACATTTGCACAACTTAAACCATAAACCAATCCATAAACAAAATCAACTACATCAATCCCTAAGCTATGAGTTTAGCTACTCATGAATGTAATTACAAGCTCAACTAAACATAATAAAGCCATAAATCTAACTAGAGAAAAGGAAAGGGAAAAGAAAACTCAATGTAGGCCGAGACCGAACGTCCCCGTCACGATCCCCACGAACGATGGGTTGATTTCCGCTTTTATCCCTCTTGTTCAGCCTCAATCCTCTGTTTTCTCCTCTGTTTTACGGCTACAAAAGGTCCCAAAATTAAATCCCCTAAAAACCTAGCCGAAAGGAAGCTTTTATTTTGATTTTTCGTCGTAGCGTCGAGACGCTGCCTTCAAAACGCGCGTTTCAGTAAGAGGAATAACGCAGCGTCGAGACGCTGTGACCTTTACGCGCCTATTCAGATATGGAATGTGAGCGTCGAGACGCTCAAGAGTTAGCGTCTCGACGCTAGCCTGCTATTGACCGAATTTTGACTTTTTTCCTCTTTGACTCTTTTTCATTCCTTTGCATCTTTTCACGTCCCGAGCACCCGATTAACTCCAATATCACGCTTTAGCTCCAATCAACCATTTCCTACAAAATAAACAATTAAGTGCAATAAAATAGCCAATAATCATCAAAGACTGACTAAATTAAATAAGTAAAGATAGCTAGCTATGCTCGCTATCAGTATTCAGCCTCATTATTCGAGGCCTTGAAGTTAAACCTCAGGACATACTCAAATCTCCCTCCATCAAGAGATTCCAACAAAGATCATGTCTTGCAGCCCTTGGTGTTAGAAGACCCGTCTACAAAGAGTGTCCAAGTCTGTTTTACCTCTCCTACACACTCAGCATATTGACCACTGTGCTTGACTTGTTTTGCTCGGCCTCGGGCCTCTGAGGGTCGGCCTCAGCCTTGACAGCTGTTAACTCTGCCAGAAAATCTTCCACAGCTTGCCCTTTCATTGGGGTTTGAGGTTTGTAGTGGATGCCATACTCACTCAGCTTAACTGCCCACTTCATGAGGCGACTAGAGGCATCCGACTTTTTGCACCACCTGTTTTAGAGGAAAATTTGTCAAGATTGTTACCTTATGGGCTTGGAAGTATGGTCGCAATCTTCTGCCCGACGTAACCAAGGCCAGAGCGAGCTTCTCCACTTGGGGATATCTAGTTTCTACTCCAACCATTAACTTACTGGTATAGTACACGGGTCATTGGAGTTTCCCTTCTTCTTTGATCAGTGCAGAACTTACGGCCGTATCTAAGGCTGCCACGTATAGCAGTAGCTCGTCGCCATGGAGCGACTTGACCAAGAGCGAGGCCAAACTCAGATAGTCCTTCAGCTCTCGAAAAGCCTTTTCGCACTCTTCAGTCCATTCAAAACGTGATCCTTGTCTCAAAATTTTAAAGAAGGGTAAGCACCTGTTATTAGATCTACTAACAAACCTGTTCAACGCTGCAATCCTCCCGTTCAAGCTTTGAAGTTGCTTGAGATTGGCAAGGAGGACATTTGCATAATCCCTCTGATCTTGTCTGGGTTTGTCTCTATCCCCCTCTGATGCACCATGAACCCTAGGAACTTTCCTGATGTTACCCCAAAAGCGCACTTACTCGGATTTAGTTTCATTTGGTACTTCCGGAGTATCTGGAAAGTCTCATTGAGGTCGGACTCATGGAATTGAGACTTTAAGCTCTTCACCAGCATATCATCCACGTACACCTCCATGTTCTTTTCCAGTAAAGGAGCGAAGAACGTTATAACCTTGTAGTAGTACAACCCTTGGCTGGTGATGAATGAAGTCTTTTCCTGATCGGGGCTCGTGCAATTTAATCTTGTTGTACCCTGAGTACGCATCCATAAAACTCAACATCTCGTGTCTTGTTGTTTCATCAACCAACTAATCGATCATAGGTAAGAGATAACTGTCCTTTGGGCATGCTTTATTCAAGTTCGTGAAGTCGATGCACATCCGCCACTTTCCGTTGGCCTTCTTTACCAATACCACATTGGACAGCCATTGTGGATAGTGGACTTCCCTGATGAATCCTGCTTTAAGCAATTCATCCACTTGGCTGGCAACAACCTCATTCCTTTCTGAATTGAATGCTTGTCGTTTCTACTTTACCGGCCTGAAATCTCTATCCACGTTTATTTGGTGAACCATCACTTCCGGGTCAATCCCCAGCATATCTTCGTGTGACCATGCGAACAAATTTGCATTAGCCTTCAAGAAGCCAATCAATCTGTCTCTCTGCTTAGCCCCCAGTTTGGTGCCGATATTTACTCTCATTTCTTCAGATGTTAGAGGCACCGATTCAAGCTCTTCCACTGGCTGTCCTCTTGGGTCAGTTCCCACGACCTCGTCATTACACGAAACCTTACAACGGTCTCCGAGGTTAGGGTCGGCCTCAGTTAGGTTCGACACTTTCTGCTCATACCCAAAGTTTCCTACTGATTCCTGAACTCGATCCATCCTGTGAACCACCACCCATACGCGGTCTGTACTGGCAAGCACTCTTCCCAACAGACGGCACCAACTGTTGATTATGTATACGTTTATGAAAAATTGTTGAAAGCATGAAATTTATTATTAATGTTGCAAATGTTGAGTCTTGAAATCCTTGAGTTGGTGGTCTCTAAAAAAATTCGTAATCTGTATGAGTTTAAGTGAATTTTGAGTTTTCTTAAATTTTGAAAGTGTACATGAAATTGATGTACTTAAAGAGATTCCTACACAGGACTTAGGGACATGAAATTGATGTACCTAAGTCGAGGTTCGTGAAATTGACGTCCCTCCGTAGGCGACACATGAAATTGATGTGTCTAGGATATGCATGAAATTGATGTATATCCCATAGTTAATAAGTTTAAGATAAAATTTAGAGCCACCAAAATATGTTTGTCGATTGATTTTAGAAACGTGCATAAGCGTGACCCAACCTCAACAATAGGGTCACTTACTGAGTATTTCAAATACTCATTCTTTTCCAAAAGCAGTTGATGAGAACTGTTAGGCAACCATGGGAGGACTAAAACTCATGAACTTCATATTTTCTTCCGCTTTTAGAATTTTGTTGTACTTTATTTTGATTTGAAAACTTGTTTGAGAATTATTTTTTTTTAGGCCATGTTTGTTTACAGTTTGGAATTATTTAGGAATATTTTAAATCTTTAAATCAGGGATCCCGAATAAAAGTTTTATTTTGAGGTTTTTACCTAAATTGGTGTTTATGTTATAAAATGTTTTTATTTAAAAAGGCCTCCAAAGCATGCATGACGTAACGTTCCCGAAAAGACTCTGGTAAGGAGTTGGGTCGTTACAATTGGTATCAGAGCCCAGTTAAGGGTTCTGTTGACTGCTTACATTGTAAGCTTATGTGTCCTCATGGCTAAATAACGAGGTTCTCATCATAGCCAGGTATTCCCTTCTAATAAGCCATGTTAAAAAAAATTATTAAATGTTCATGTAATTATTTATCCATGAGATGCATGATTTCTCTTGTCATTTAGTTTTCAATTAGATAATTAAATAGGCTCAGTATGGATGTAGAAACTTGAAGTATGCCTCCATGTGGACAAGCTAGGTCGAGGACGAGGACGTGGACGTGGTCGTGGTAGGGGTGGTAGAGGCCAGGCACCCCTTGAGCAAGTAGATCCTTCTATGGATCAACACGTGGAGGATCTCTCTATTGATCCAGCTCCTACACAACCTGTACCTCCGGCGTAGACCATCACTCTGACTTTAGAGGCCCTCCAGGCGCTCATGAATAATGTCGTTTCCAATCAGGCGCCCCAGGTGAACTAAAATGAGAACCAGGGTCAGATGGGCTCAACTATGGGGGCTCGGTGTCTAAAAGATTTTAAGAAGTATGACCCACCATCGTTTAGTGAAAAGACTGTGGACCTCAGGGTGGCTGAAGCTTGGACCGCCACGATTGAAGAGATTTTTCGCTATATGGGATGCCTCGAGGCACAGTAGGTGACGTGCGCAGTATTTATGCTAAGGGATGAGGCTTTGTTGTGGTGGAGGTTGGTAGAGAGATCCATCAATGTTAGCGCTGGTCCGGTCACTTGGTTGTAGTTCAAGGAGGCGTTCTTCCAGAAATATTACTCGGCCATTATCAGATATAGAAAGGAGGCGAAGTTCCTAGCCTTGACACAAAGAGAGGAGTCAGTAGAAGAGTACGAGCTAGAGTTCACTCGACTGTCCCGTTTTGCCCCTGAAATGGTGGGTACGGAGGCGAAGAAAACAAAGAGGTTCATCTTGGGCCTCAGAGACAACGTCTAGAGGGTTGTAGGAGCCCTTGCCCCAACAGATTACGCAGCGGCCCTTCGAGCGACCACATTTATGGCCATGCCAGCTGCCAATGCAACTCCAGTAGCAAAGGTGTCGGAGCCCAACGCAGGACAGAAGAGGAAATTTTAGCAGACAACTACTAACTCCCAACGGTCTCAACACTCTTCCGAAGGTTCAAGACAGGCTCAATCATAGAAAACTCATAACGTTAAACAAGAGGGTAATAGAAGCGATAAACCAATGTGCAACTCTTGTGGAAGAGGCGTCATTGGAGTCAGTGTTTGGCAGGGAAAGGTGTGTGCATCAAGAGTCACCAGGAAGGTCATATGGCAAATAATTACCCTCAGAAGAACGCTGGAGGCTCGTGAGGAATGACCTTGGTAGTTACCTTTTTATTTACGTTGCTTGTCAAGGTATGACTCTAGTTATTTGTTTTATTCTTTTAGTTTGTTTAGACTTTGGTTCTTAAGTGTTAAATTTGAACCCTGAGATAGTTGATCATTTCCTTACACTTCATTGCATTTGAATTAATAGAAATGAGGTGAATAAAGTATGTTCGGCTTGATGTTCTTTTTCTTCTTTAGTATAGCTTTAGCTTTTGATTGGTGCGAGATCTGACTCTCTTTACTTGTGTATGATGGAGCCTGTTTGTTGATCTGAGGCGTTGTGAGTTGTAGTTGGGTGATTCTGCATATAAAAGTGTGTTTCTCTTGTTTATCAGGTTAAGAAAATTTTTGGGTTAACCGTCTTTATGTCGTTAAGCTGCCGAAATTTTCGGAGCATTCGATTAATATTAAGATAGAAGTTTTAGTAATGTTGCTAAGTTAGGTATAGAGCTTAGGGTGTTACGCTTACCAAATTAGCACATTCCATTTAGTTATTCATGCTTACTTTGCGAATAAGTGGGAGTAGTTTTATTTAGAGCAGATGCTCTTCCAGGGCTAGCAACTTTCAAGGACGAAAGTTTTTAAGGAGCAAAGATTGTAACGACGCTAATTCAAGGTGAAATTAATCTCTCTAATCTTAGGTTAGTTTGGTTTAATTTTATTTCGAGATTAGTGTAAAGTTGAGAATTTAAATGGAAGAATTTAGTAAAATGTAAATTAATTAATCTGGGATGACATTTTCGTAAATAAGTTGATTTTAAAGCCAAGCCCAAGCCCAATAGTGTTTTTTTTAAGTTGTGCACGAAACCCTAGACTTCATCTTCTCCACCTCTTCCCTTTTCTCCTTCCCTGGTAACCGACCACAACAGCCTCAAGCACCCATCTTCTGTGGCAACTTCTTATGACTCTCTGGCGTCTTCTCCGTCCAACTCAGGACCCACGGCGGCGCGACGTGCAGCAGGTGGCAGCAGGTGTTCGTGGCAGTTGCAGACGGTTCACGGGCAGCTTTCGCGCGCGACGGTTCGTGAGTGCATGGGTTTTCGGCGAGTTCAGGTAGATTTTCGATTGCTGGTCGTGTTCGCGAGTAGGTGGTCGCTGGCAAAGGTGGGCAACAGCAGGTTTTCGCGAGTTATGCATGGTACAGCAGCAGACGCACGCATCGTCATTTTTTGGACGTTTTCAGCATGGGTCTTTGATTTTCAGCAAGCTTTGTGAGGGTAAGTGAGTTTTAGAGTGGTTTTTAGCTTATTTATTACTAAATCAAGAATACCCATTGAACTTTATCCTTTGATTTAAGGTTTTCCAAGTTGTTTGGAGTCGAACTATCGAAATTGGACTGACTTTGTTATCCAACCAGCAGCGGGTGGTTGTTTTGGGTAAGTTACTTACTGATTTAGCCTCCATTAGCGCTTAATTTAGTTATTGGCAATTACACATTCCTTATTGGACTTGTTTCAGTGTTGTCCATCCAATTTCGAGTTCATAATTGCGGATTTTCGCCGATTCGAAGTTCTGTCCAGCAAGCTCAAATTCTGTTTTGGTGAGTTCCCTTTCCCCAAATGTGCTTCGTTAGCGATTGTGTTGGTAAGAGAAATTAGCATAATATTTCTCCTAATTTTGGGAACTTTTTGTAGGACCGATCATTTAATTAAGGTTGAGTTTGACTCTTTGTTGAGTTGTTTAGGCGGCTTAAAATAAAGACAATTAGCCCGAGGTAAGTGGCTTTATTGTTGAACTTTTTATTTGGGAACGCGTGTTTGATTTTCCAAAATTCATGTGTTTGGAGTTGTTTGATTATGTATACGTTTATGAAAAATTGTTGAAAACATGAAATTTATTATTAATGTTGCAAATGTTGAGTTTTGAAATCCTTGAGTTGGTGGTCTCTCAAAAACTTCGTAATATGTATGAGTTTAAGTGAATTTTGAGTTTTCTTAAATTTTGAAAGTGTACATGAAATTGATGTACTTAAAGAGATGTGTACACAGGACTTAGGACATGAAATTGATGTACCTAAGTCGAGGTTCGTGAAATTGACGTCCCCCCGTAGGCGACACATCTGATGTGTCTAGGATATGCATGAAATTGATGTATATCCCATAGTTAATAAGTTTAAGGTAAAATTTAGAGCCATCAAAATATGTTTGTTGATTGATTTTAGAAACGTGCATAAGCGTGACCCAACCTCAACAATAGGGTCACTTACTGAGTATTTTAAATACTCATTCTTTTCCTAAAATGTTTTTTTTTTTTCAGGTAAAGGCAAAGAGCAGGTGAAAAGCGATTGATGAGAACTGATAGGCAACCATGGGAAGACTAAAACTCATGAACTTCATATTTTCTTCCGCTTTTAGAATTTTGTTGTACTTTATTTTGATTTGAAAACTTGTTTAAGAATTATTTTCTTTTTTGAACCATGTTTGTTTACCGTTTGGAATTATTTAGGAATATTTTAAATCTTTAAATCAGGGATCCCGAATAAAAGTTTTATTTTGAGGTTTTTACCTAAATTGGTGTTTATGTTATAAAATGTTTTTATTTAAAAAGACCTCCAAAGCATGCATGACGTAACGGTCCCGAAAAGACTTTGGTAAGGAGTCGGGTCGTTACACAATCGCGAAAGAACTATTTTCTTGCTGGACAGCCACTTAAAATTCCCCAAATTAAAAACCCAAAACCTTTAGCCCATGGGCAACCATGTCTAAGGCACAACGGGCAATGGGTATTCGCCGAATGGTCCCAGATAAGGTTTTTTAGCCTCTAGACAGCAAGTAAAAAGTCACATTTTTTAATTCCAAGGGCTCCTAGAGATTAGGCAATGCTACTAGGACCTAAGATAATTAATGGAAACCTACTCAGCATGCTTTAAAACTAAAAACAGCAAGAATTAAACCATTTCCTATGGATTCAAACGACTCCTAAAGGTGTGACAATGCAACCAAGGCCTAACTAATTAGTGGGCAATGATTTCAACATGCTCCTAAGGCTAAAACATATAATGGGCAACAACTCTTTGTGCTACTAAACTAAGGACAACAATGAATTTTACCCAAATGAACTCGATTCCATGCTAGATGGGTTATATAAACCTCAAACAGCAAGCTAGAACGCTCCTTAGGCAATGGGTATTCAAGCTTAAATGATTCGAACCCAATCGAACACTTAGACGACGCTGCATAACAGAAAATCCAACACAAAACTTAATTTCCAACAAATAAACCATTGGGCATTTGAATTCTATCTCTAATCAAGAATGGGTAAGTGTTAAAGCTTACCAAAATCGCCAAATGATGCTGAAAGCTTGCTAGACATAGGTGAAATCGTGCGGAATACAGGACCAAAGTTGCTGGACATGCAAGATCTAATCGATCCGAGAGGAAAGAAGTTAGATCGACCTTAAACAACTAGGAATGAAAGAAAGATAGACTTACCCATGGAATTAGGGTTGAAGGACGTGGAGGAAGAGAGAGATCGCGTGAGGGAGAGAGATCGCACGAGGATGAGGGCAGCGGTTGCTCGAGCTGCGATAGAATAGGGCTGGCGACGGAAAGGGCGGCGACGCTCTGATCTTCGTCGGCACTTCAAGCTCCTCGCGGTGGCTGGCTTCACAACGAGAAGAAGAAACCGAGATAGGGAGGGAGAGACCCACTAGAGAGAGATCGCACGAGGGAAGGGCGACACGACGACGACAATCTCGTGGAGCTGGGGAAGACGACGCGATGGCAGCGATCTTAAGCGGTCGGGCAATGGTGGCGGCGACGCTTAGGTCAGGCCGGCTGCTTCCACGCGAAGAGAAGAAAGGAATAAGGGGGGTTGCACGAGAGGGAGATGACGAAGAGAGATGAGGGCTTTTTTTCCTTTCCTTTTAATTATAAAAACCCAAAATAATAGAACTCAATAATAGAACTTCCCCACTATTCCGCGTGAATATTTCAACGCTAAAACAGGCCTTGCAATCGACGCTAACCCATTTAATCAGAGAGATTTAAATTAATATAACATTTAACTCCAAGAATACTTACCCAACATTATGGTATAAAAACTAATAATTTCATATTACAAGTCTAAATAAGAATTTGATTTCAATTTGACTAAATACATGGAATTAGTTACACCAAAATACATGGGGCGTCACATTAAATCAATTTAATAAGAAAATTTTAGGCATTGTCTTAAAAATAAAAGATAATACTGTCGATTTTTTTTTTTTTTTTAAGATTAGTGACATATTTTGTAAATTTAAGAATTGACAAAGAGACAAAATGATAAAAAAAAAAAAAAAAAAAAAAAAAAATGATTCTCTTCCCTAACCACTTTTTAAATAGTAAGAAGTAAGATAAGATAAATATTCAATTAAGTTACTGACTTTTGATTTCATAAATTATAATTTTAATTTTAATTAAAAAAAAATATTTTAACTTCTCGTAGAATGAAGTGATTAAACTCTTTCTATCCCAACTCTTTAGATTCCATAAACATTCTCGTTGATAAATTATTTTAAATTTATTATTGATAATTAATTAACTATTTAAAATTAAATGAAAATTTTGTGATTAAGTTACACATTATTTTTTGAGTAATTGCAGTGGGTGGTGGCAAATTAACTATCTATAATAGCAAATTTAGCACCAAGTAAAAAGAATTGCAAATATGGCAAAAAAAATTAGAATATTCCCATTTTACCCTTCTCTTCCTCTCCCTTCCCATTTACCCTTTCTTGTGTATACCATTTCTTCTTCTTCTTCTTTTTTTTTTTTTTTTTTTTTTGCTTTCTTCTTCTTCTTTTTTTTTTCATTTATGAGCTGTTATGATTTTTTTTTCGTTTTTTTTTTATAATGAGCTATTACGATTTCTTCTTCTTTTTTTTTTTGTGCATTTATAAGGGTGGAGTTCTTGTGTGATTAATATGTTTTTTTGGGGAAAATACACTTTTAGTCCCTGAGGTTTGGGTTAAGTGACAGTTTGGTCCCTGAGTTTTCAAACTCAACAAAAATATCCCTGAGTTTTGAGATAAGGAGCATTTCGGTCCCTGCCGTCAACTTTTCTGTTAAATTTTAACAGTTGCTGACGTGGCACTATTATTTTAATAAAGAAAATTATTTTTAAAATAAAAAAATAAAAAAATATTAAAATATTATTATTTTTTTAATTATTTAATTTTTTCTCCATCTCTTTACTTCCCTTCTTCTTCCCCATCTTCTTC
The DNA here is from genome assembly GCA_036850905.1 of Luffa acutangula. Classification (NCBI taxonomy): domain Eukaryota; kingdom Viridiplantae; phylum Streptophyta; class Magnoliopsida; order Cucurbitales; family Cucurbitaceae; genus Luffa; species Luffa acutangula. Next base: position 12,008,857 of record CM072099.1, read on the forward strand.
CTCTTCATCCTTTCATTCTTCTTCTTCATATCTCCGGTAGCCGGTGGCCGGCGGCCACCGCTCGCCGGCGCCAGCGCCGGCCGCCGGCACTCTCTTTTTTTTTTTTTTTTCTCCCTCTCCTTTTCTTTTTCTTCCTCCCTCTTTTTACTGTTAAAAAAAAAAAAAAAAAAACGAAGGGGGAAAACCCCTTCGATTCCGGCGCCGGAGAGAGAGGAGGGAGCTCCCTCCTCCCTCCCCGTTCCAGATCTGGTATTTTTCCCGCTTTTTTTTCCTCTTCTGTGCAGTTTATTAAGTTGTGCATTTTTTTTTCTTTTTTGATTTGATTTGTTTTTTATTCTTCTTCCCATAAGGTATTGTTATGATTGTTTCTTCTTCTTTTTATTTCGAACCACGGACCTTGTGGTTATTAGTACAACTTTATGCCGATTGAGTTAAGCTTTTGTTGGCCTTCTTTTAACTTTATGCCGATTGAGTTAAGCTTTTGTTGGCCTTCTTTTTAATTCAAGAATGCCAGTAATACAAAAATAGCAGTTTTGGTGAGTGTTTGTATAGGTATATCAAAGTATATCACTGATATACTCCGGTTAATCGTAGTCTATCACTGACTATCACTAGTCGAAGTCTATCAGGGCTATAATTGATAGATAATGAAATACAAAGAATACAAGAATAGCAATTTTATGGTGGTGGTCACGGAGCTTGTGTGCTAGGCTTTAAAAATTATATTGTTGATTAAGAGTAGCTTGTTCGTAATGGTTATTTTTGGATTTTATGTTCTAATTACCACAAGAGACTTAAAATTTTTGTTCAATTTATGATTGGAGTATAATAATTTTGGATGAGTTTCTAATTACCGAGATGAATTGCAATGGAAAATAATTTACTGATAGATTTCAATTAAATTGATTTATATCAGTAACAATCATTGGTAGGCTTCAATTAATTGATAATTAACTGATTTCTATCAGGGATAGAAACTGATAGACTTAGACTTCAATTAACTGATTTCTATCCTTGATAGAAAATGATAGATTTGAATTAAACTAATTTCTACCAGTGATACAAGTCAATAAACTTCAATTAAATTGATTTCTGATAGAAACTGATAAACTTCAATTAAATTAGTTTCTATCGGTGATAGAAACTAATAGTCTTGAATTGAATTGATTTCTATCAGTGATAGAAACTGATAACCTCGAATTTAACGGTTTTCTATTAGTGATTATCACTGACAATAGACTTAAATTAAACTGATGGATAGAAATTGATAGCCTTGAATTAAACTGAACTAATAGCCTTGAATTAAATATTTTTCTATCAGTGGCTATGACTGATAGGCTTGAATTAAACACGATAAAAACTTATAGATTATAATTATCAGAGTCTATCGCTGATAGACACTGATAGACTTCGATTAATCAAAGTCTATCAGTGTCTATCACTAATAGACTCCGATTAATTGAACCTTGTCATCAAAGTCTATCAGTATTATCACTGATAGACTCCGATTACTCGAAGTCTATCGTGACTATCAATAATAGGGACTGATAGACTATTGGAAATACTAAGGGTATTTTTGTAATTTAACGTATTTTTTTGCTATTTCCGCAAATAATTTTATTTTTTTTGCTAATTTTACAATATGTTTGCCGGTTTTTGCTATCTGTGCAAAGCCCCCTTATTTTTTTTCTCAACAAAAGAAACATAAGCCCGTAACTATTGCAACCCAATTTTAATTTTCAACAAATAGTATTAATAAAAAAAAAATACACAAATTATAGAAGAACAATAAAAAAAATCAAGATCCTAAATATACACCAATTTCAATCGAGCCTCATAATTTAGGATATTTAAAACAACAAAGAACATAAAATTTCTTTCAAACATCAGTATTTAAAAACATAAAAAAAATCGCTAAAATAAAATAACAAGAAAACAACTAGACCAGGCCATTCATTATTAAAAGGAAAACAGTCTGATTCAATGAAATGGATGGTTGGTTAATCAGTGTAGCGAGCGCAGCCAGTCCTGTAGCTGCAACCACGAGTATAGGGGTTGGCCTTTATGCGCTTGACGCAGTGATAGTAAGAGGCGCCGCGTTGGCCACAAGGAATGTTGTTTGCCTTAAGCGCTTCGTAACTAATATACTTGCTGGGTGGATACTTGTATTTATATCCGTATTGGAAAAGCAGTCGGCCACTTTCTAAGTAGGCGAATTCCTTGGTGCTTTCATGGAAGGCGGAGGAGCAAGGAGCAGCAATGACGACGATCAGGATGAGGAATAGGCTGAACTTCATTGGCATTGGCCCCATTTTGAATGGAGATGGAGTTGGAGATGGAGAGGAAAGGGGGTTATAAATGGCAGTGAGATGGAGGATTTTGGAGAATTGGAGGTTGTCAAGTGTTTGGTTTGCCGAATGTGTAGCCTAATTTTGTTTTGGTCTAATTCTTTTTGCGTTTAATTTTAGATCTAATACAAGTTTGTTTTGAATGTTTATAAATTTACTTTTTCTAGAAAAAAAAACATAATCTATTCATCACAGAAACCCACGTGCCTTGATCATTCTTTTTCACAAGAAATTATTTGAAGGGTTGGAAAAATGATGTAACTACCATTAGTTTCAATAACAAAAGCACGACATCTAATTAAATTATCAATGGTTTCATGATCCAAAACTGAGATAGTAATCTCATTTGCTCTTCCAGTAGGAAGAATTCACTACACAAAGTGAATCGAATTGGCAAATATGCATAAAATTGCAGTATTCAGATGTAAACATCTCCATCCATCCGTCCAAATCGAATCAAAATGCATGAAACAATAGATATCCAAATAAAAAACTCTGACATTGACTTTATTTCTCCTCTCCATCCAACAATCAAGAATATAAAGCACAAACAAAATAAAAACAAATCTAGAATTACAGATTGGAAGAAGAAGAACAAAATCGTGTCCAACCAAAATTTTTCGAGTTCCCATTAAAAACACAACAACCTTCCGCTAAGTTAAAAGCAGAACACCGGGAAATATGAAAATGCGATCGAGTAGCGAAGCGTATGATTTGGAGGTTGAAATTAGAGGTACCTTGATAACGAGGCATTTGACATCTCGAAGGAAAGCTCAAGAGCGATCCATGGAGTCCGTGTCGAAGAGTGTAGCGAGAGTTGACTGGAGATAGAAAAGAATCTCGGCAAGTTTGTAGTGAAGGAGCGAGGGTTTGGTAATGCTAATATGAATATGAATAGAGTGGAGCAGTTGCAGTTGTTGATATAGAAATGGAAAGGAAAAAACTTGGCTGCATACCGGTATGTAGGGATCTTCCTGCTTACCACCATTAAAATGTTGACAACTAGAATTTCTCATTTTCTCCGTTCCTCTTCCTTAGTTGTCAAGATTTTAATGGGGGTATATAGGAGAGATCCCTACCTATCGGTATGCAGCCAAGTTTTGTTCAAATGGAAAATGTTTGGAGGTAGCGCTGAAATCAGGATTGGGTTAGGTTTCATTTTGACCCCTACGTTTGAAAACTCGACATTTTAGATCTCTTTATTTTGATAAGGTTTTTTGTTTTTGGTTTTTGAAAATTAAATTTAAAAACAAAAAACCAAAAACCAAATGGTTATCAAACAGGGAGTTAAGTTTTCAATTTGTTTTGTTTTGGTCCCTCCACCGCTAGTTACCAATGGAAAGGTGACGTGGCATTTATTTATTTTTTATTAAAAAATATTTATTATCATTATTTTATATTATTTTATAATTTTTTAATTAAAAAATAGTTTTTATTTCTTTTTTTATTATTATTTTTTTTCTCACTTCCATCCAATGGCGAATCCAGGAGTTTCACATAGGGGGCACAATATACATAAAAATGTAATACAAAAGTCTATCACTGATAGATTCTATCTGTTATTTTTACGTTTTGTTTAGAATTTGCTATTGTTTTCTGTCACAGATGGATTTAATAAGGTGATTGGTTGTAGTTGTTCAAATTAAGTGATAGAAACTTTCTATCATTGATAGATCGGTGATATAAAACCTTCTATCACTAATAGAAATCTTTCTATCACTGATTGAAAGATTGATTTCTATCTGTGATAGAAAATTATCTTTTAGTTTTCTATCACTGATAGAAAACTATCATTTTTGTTTCTAAAATCTATGTCACTGATTTTGTTTTTATAGATGTCAAAGCAAAACAACATGAAATTTGAACCGAAAGAAAAGAAAAGCACAAAGTGGAAGTTGAAATTTAAAGAATGGGAGACCTCAACAAAACAAAACAAAAGATATGTACAAAATTATCACGTAATCAAATACACTATTGATTTCTATTGGCGATAAATTTCTATCACTGTGATTCTATCAGCGATAGATTTCCATTAGTGATAGAAATCAAAACAGGGGCAAAACGGGAATTAAAAAAAAAAAAAAAAAAAAAAAAAAAAAAAAAAAAAGCATGGCCCCTAGAGAATGCATGGTGCTCCCTACCAATGAACCAAGCTTCAGTTTTGTAGTTAAATATGATTTTCATCTATTAATATTATAAACATTCCCTTATATTATATTTAAATATAAAGACGGGATAATTTGAGGGGAGCACGTGCCCTCGATCCCTTCATGGATATGCCCCTGCTTCCATCTCATTCCCCTTTCTCCTTTTCCCTCTCTTTTCTCTTTACTCCTTCCATGGTTGTCGCCACCATCGTTGTCCGTCGTCCACACTAGCATCGTCCTTCTTTTTTTTTTTTCCTTCTTTCTCTTTTTTTTTTCCTCTCTTTTTCTTCCCTCTCCTTTTCCCTTCTCTTTCTCCTTCTTCCCTTTTCTTCCTTTTATATTCTCTCTCTCATTTTTTTTTAAAAAAAAGTATATCGAAATGGATTTTCCTTTGAATTCCGGCTTGAAATGAAGGGGAAATCTCTTTCGTTTCATATACCAAACACCCCAAAGTCCCACAACCCGAGTGGTGTTCGAAGTTGTCTCGTTGTGCTAGTACAGTTTTTCCAACCCGAAATCGCCCTCTCTTCCTCTCATTTTTTAATCCAAAAACACATTAGCTTGACTTTTAGCTCAACCGCTGGCTTTGTTCTTTCTGAATTGGGTTTTTAGTCTTGAATGTATGGTAAAAATTCCGATTCGGAGAGTGCTAACAATCAGTGGTGTTTCAAGAATCTCTTCTTTAGAATGCTGAATTCATAAATAGAAGGCCCTATTTGAGTTTCAAGGGAATTTGATAGGATCATTATACCATTTTTTATGTCAGTTCACCGGAAATGTGGGGGTTTTTATGCAATTTGATCCTTAGTTTTGTGGTTCTTGCTTGTTTTATATTTGATATTCGGGCACTTTCTGCTTCATTCGACTATAAGGGAATTTGTTTCCATAGATTTTAGGCAACTTTTACTCACAAATTTGTGTATCTTGTGTTGATTTTTCTAGAGGGTGTAAGAATTATTTTGATTATTTGGTCTAGTGATTGTGATTTGTATTCACTTCTAATTATACTGAATTAACTAAAGAATATGTCGTTGTTGTGCATTAATCCAAGTATAAATTATACACTACCAAGTAATACCTGGAGTATTCCAGGGTCGAATCCACAGGGAAGGGGCAAGTAGTAAAAGTGTCTTTATTTAAATTCTATCCTAATGTGGTGGTGCTGAGAAATTTTAAAGAAGTTGAGATGCGATATGAACATGCGATGATATAAAACATAAACTAATGTGTTAGAGGAAAAACAATGGGCGATGAGCTATCAAGACTTTCACCACAGCAACCACATGCGACAGATAAGATATAAATGTAGCGCATAACAATGAATCGACAGAATATTGATGCCTAAGCGAGAAATAAACATGTGATTCCCTTCCGGTATTACACATGCGATGAACTAAGTATATTCCTATTGCTTAATTCATGTGTTTAATCAGTTCTCTATATGCTTGCAAGCGGTTGAATTATCCCTAAAGCAACCCAAACACATCCATGAAATATCCTAAGCGACTGAGCTATTCCTAACGCAACCAGACTACATGTAATGCATTATCTTGCTCTACTTAGATATTTCCACATGCGTTACCCTTCCGAGATTTATATCATGCTACTACCTCTATCGATTGATCAGACGGATATTAGTAATGAAAGAATTATCACATCTAAGTAGAAAACATCAATATCATTGATTCATTGTATTGTATACAAAAATAATCTTAATGCCTCATGGGCGCCTAGGCTAAGCCTTGATAAAAAGAAATTAGTTCATGCTACAAAATAAAAGCATACAATAAAACATAAAAATCTAAAAATGCCTTGGATCCTTGGATCCTTGGATGATTTTTCTTCTTTCACCTCCCCTCTATTTATAATCTCCTCTTACTTGGAGCCAAAGGGGAATACTTGAAGCCAAAGGATAATACTTGGAGTCAAAGGATCATACTTGGAGCCAAAGGATCAAACTTGGATGGAAACTTGCTCCCTACTCAACACAAACTTGCTCCCCGCTCAATATCAATGTTCTAGCTCATCATGCTCCAAGCTTGACATGCTCTAATGCATAAGCTTCCTTGCTTGTCATGCTCTAGCGCATAAGCTTCCATGCGTCATACTTCTAGCTCATAATTGGCCAAGTTTTTCCTGATGCAACAATAAATTAGAATTAGTGCAGTTTTGTATGAATTTCAAAGATAATAATCAATATGAGCACATTAATACAAATAAATCAATATTATTGCATCTAGCATATAAATTAGTTAAAACTTGGGTTTTTTTCACTCTCTTGAGGCTCACAATAAGCTTAATTTAGGCACCTAATAACTTGATATTTTCAAGTTATCATCTAGTTTGTTTGGATTCGTTTGCTTGTGTTTTGTTTGAAGTGTAGTAGTAGAAGTTTTTTTAGTTGGTTCTTGGTTCTTCGAATAGTTGGTATTCGACCCAAAACATGGGAGGGATCAGGAGCTCCCACACCTTTTCTTTTCTTTGAAAAAATGAAGAGAAAAAAAAAAGAGAAAAGAATAAAGGAATGAGAAGAAAAGAAGAAAGTAGAAGAAGAAGAAAAAAAAATGGTTGTCGATGGCTGCCGGTGGCTGTTGCAACCATTAGGGTTATGGTGGTGGTGAAGAAAGGGAAGAAGAAGAAATGAAGAAATAAAAAAAATAAAAGATAAAAATACTTTTATTAAGGCCCCGTTTGGTAACCATTTGATTTTTGGTTTTTAGTTTTTGAAAATTAAACTTATACACACCTACTTCCACCTATAAGTTTCTTTGTTTTAGTATCAATCTTCTTCCTTGTTTTCAAAAACCAAGTCCAATTTTGAAGAGAAAAAAAAAACAAAAAAAAAAAACTAGTTTTCAAAAACTTGTTTTTGTTTTTAGAATTTGGCTAGGAATTCAAATGGATCCTTAATAAGGATGTTGGGAGTGCGACCAAAGTCCCACATTGGCTAGAAAAGGGGATGATCATGGGTATATAAGGGAGGACAAGTATCTCCATTGGTATGAGGCCTTTTGGGGTGATCCAAAAGCAAAGCCATGAGGGTTTATGCCCAAAGTGGACAATATCATACCATTGTGGAGATCTGTGTCGTGTCCTCGTCCCTTACAAGTGGTATTAGAGCCATGCCCCGGAGGTAGCAATGTTGGGTAGAATCCTCGGGTGTCAAACAAAGAAGTTGTGAGCCTTAATAGTCATGGGGAGATCTGTGGTTGAGCTCTGTTGGACAGGCGGTATACTCCGGAGTAGAGGAGTCGTCCTGGATAAGAGCAAGAACTCTCGGTCAAGTGGTGAAGCCTAGAGAGTTGGACGGATAGATGACTATTTGAGGGGAGGCTCGGTGGTACTTTGTTCGAGGGGAGGATTGTTGGGAGTGCGACCAAAGTCCCACATTGGCTAGATAGGGGGATGATCATGGGTATATAAGGGAGGACTAGTATCTCCATTGGTATGAGGCCTTTTGGGGTGATCCAAAAACAAAGCCATGAGGGCTTATGTCCAAAGTGGACAATATCATACCATTGTGGAGATACGTGGGTGTCCAGTTGTCCCTGATGACGTAGTTGTTTCGTAAGTTCTTCGGGTGCCGAACAAAGAATTTGTGAGCCTTGAAAAAAAAAAATCTTGGTGGAGATCCGCAGTTAGGCTCTATTGGGTAGGCGTTTGGCCTAGATAGGAGCAAACTCCTTTGTAAAGCCTTGGTAAAGGAGTGTTTGAAGGATAGATGACTATTTAAGGGGAGGATTGTTGGGAGTGCGACCAAAGTCCCACATTGGCTAGAAAAGGGGATGATCATGGGTATATAAGGGAGGACAAGTATCTCCATTGGTATGACCCCTTTTGGGGTGATCCAAAAGCAAAGCCATGAGGGTTTATGCCCAAAGTGGACAATATCATACCATTGTGGAGATCTGTGTCGTGTCCTTGTCCCTTACAAAGGATGAAAGTTATGGTATGAAATTTAGGAGAAAACAAGCATATTTTTCAAAAACAAAAAACCAAATCGTTATCAAACGGGGTCTAAGTTAATATTATTTTATTTTAAAATTTTTTAAAACAATTTTTTTAATAAAAAATATTGACATATTAGCAATCCGTCTTAGAGACAGGGGCTTAAGTGTGTAACCAACATACCAGCTACAATTTTTTGTGAGGGAGTGTGTCCATGAATGTGTGCATGCACATATGGTCCATGTGTGTCTGTTCCACATGTGTGTGTATGTGCTTATTGTGCATATGCTAGCCGCTTGTGCTTGAGTTTGGAGCCTTTAAAGTTACTTTTCGTGTTTTTATTTTCTTTCTTTTCAAGAGCCTTTTTGTACCTTTTCCATTTCTTTTTGGCTAAATTATAAAAAAAATACCTCTTAATTATAGGGTTCATTTAAAAAATACTAATGAACTTTAGTGAGTCAATTAGATTTTGCAACAAACCACTATATAAATTTTATAACTTTCAACCTATAAAGTTTTTATTTTAATGAAAATCTTAAGAAATTTTTAAACTCTAAAATATAACTTCTTATAAAAATAAATAAACAAAATTATAAAATATACATATGATTTTTAAATAAAAATAATAAGTATGTTAGTATAAAAGATGAACAAATTTATGAAATGAAAATTACATAAATGAAGCTAAATTATTTATAAAATTACGAATTATATCATATTAAATTAATAATTGGTCTATTGTTTTTATTTTACACAAAATTATTTTATTGGTTTACATAAGAAACAATATACATAATTTGATATATAAAACGTGCATCGCACATCCAACTTAATGATAAGGGTATTTTAAGAACTTTTTAAATTTAAGAGTATTTTTGAAACAAACCGCATAATTCACGATATTTAAAACAACAAAGAACATAAAACTTCTTTCAAACATCAATATTTAAAAACCTAAAACATCGCTAAAATAAAATACCAAGAAACACAACAACTGGACCAGGCCATTCATGATTCAATAAAATGGATTGTTGGTTAATCAGTGTAGCGAGCGCAGCCAGTCCTGAAGCTGCAACCACGAGTATAGGGGTTGGCCTTTATGCGCTTGACGCAGTGATAGTAAGAGGCGCCGCGTTGGCCACAAGGAATGTTGTTCGCCTTAAGCGCTTCGTAGCTCAAATACTTGTTGGGTGAGTACTTGTATTTATATCCGTATTGGAAAAGCAATCGGCCACTGTCTTCGTCCAACGATGCCGGTACGACATTTCCTCCGAATTAGGCAAATTCGGGGTTGCCAGAAATTGGGATCCGATCCAAGAATGGTGAACCTAAAGATACACCATATTGAGGGGACATGTTGAGGATGGCGGAGGAGCGAGGGGCAGCGGCGACGGCGATCAGGACGAGGAATAGGCAGAGCTTTATTGGGCCCATTTTGAAGTGGCTGCACTGCACTCCACGGAAGGTGTTTGTGAAAATGCGTGACAGAAAAATTATGGGTTTTTCTTGTATTGCTCTGCCTTTTCCCTGAATGGAGATGGAGAGGAAAGGGGGGTTATAAATGGCAGTGGGATGGAGGATTTGGGAGAATTGGAGGTTGTCACGTGTTTGGTTTGTCCTATGTGTAGCCTAATTTAGTTTTGATCTAATTGTTTTTGTGTTTAGTTTTAGATATAATATGTCAACAACAGCATAGCTCAAATACGACTCACATATTGTAAAAAAAAAAAAAAAAAAAAAATCTAATACAACAAGTTTGTTTTGAATGTTTATGAATTTACCTTTTTTTAGAAAAAAAACAACCCACATGTCTTGATCATCCTTTTTCACGAGAAATTATTTGAAGGGTTGGAAAAATGTACCTTCCCTTAGTTTCAAAGTTCCAAATTGAGTTATGATATTTTTAATAAATTTTAGAATTAGTCTATACTATTAGTTTCTTGTTAACTTTTTCTCCAAACAAGTCTCTATTAGTTTTTTCTCTATAAAATTTGGAAAAATGTGCACAATGTGTCTTTATTTGCATGGAAATTGTTATTAGTGTTTAATCAATTTCAATAAAAAAATATAACTTCAAACTAACAATAGGCAGGGGCGGATACAGAAAATATAGTTTGGGGGCCAAATTTGGTAAGTTTTTAGAAGCCAACAACATTTTTATGTTACTAATAGTCAATTCTACTAGGTACACTTCTAAAAAAAATCATTTTTCAACTTTATGGACCAATTGAAAATCAAATTCAAACTTTATTGACTAAACATGTCACTCTTGGAACCTCACAAAACTAAATATAAACTAAGGTCAAATATGATGAAAGTATTAGTTTCTAAACTCTAGGAACCAAATAGAAACTAATTTAAATCCTAGAGACCAAATTTAGTTTGAACATATTGATATTAATTTGGTTAAAATATCGTTTTGGTCCCTGTAATTTGAGTCCTATTCCAATTATTTTTTATTATTTTCATATTTGTAAATATCTTCCAATTAGATTTAAATTGTTTACCACAAATATAATTTATAAGATTTTTCTAAAAATAATTTTAAATTTTTAAACAAAAAGAGTGTTTTTAGGTTGAAATATGTATGGAAAATATATATAAAAAAAATCTACAATATCTTATCTACCATTATATCTATCTACCATTATAAAGGAGAACAGTAAACCAGAAGGGCAAAGAGTATTTGATGGAAAAAAGAAATGGAACATTTATAGTATAATACATAAATCTGCCCCTAATAGTAGGGACTAGTTTTAGTAATTATTGAAAGTATATGGATTAAATTTGGACATTTGAAAAGGTATTTTTAACACATGAAAACTCAATAAAAAATAAATGAAAGGTCTATATAGCTTTCAAATTTATTGGATGTCCTCATAGGGATAACTTTAATTCAAATTTATAATAAATGTCAAAGTTAAATAACACGGTCTCGTTTGATAACCATTTGGTTTTTGGTTTTTGAAAATTAAGCCTCTAAACACTACTACCACTCGTAAGTTTATTTGTTTTGTCATCTATCCCTCTTCCCAGTCAAGTTTTAAAAACTAAAAAAAAATATATATATATATAGTTTTCAAAAACTTGTTTTTGTTTTTAGAATTTGACTAAGAATTCAAATGTGTGCTTAACAAAGATGAAAACCATAGTAAGAAAATTAGGACAAAACAAGTATAATTTTCAAAAACCCAAAACCCAAAACCAATCAAACGGGACATAGAATTTAATTTTACATTGACAGAAATATATACATATATATTTCACATCCTTTTGATTGGTTTGTTTAGACTTGTGAGCATTTTTTCCCCATGAATTAACATCACTTATATGGAAATATTTTTATTAGTTTTCATTTATATCAAATATTAAACAAATCAAATTAAAAAAAATAGAACAAAAATTATAAAATTATAGGTATAGTTTAACTAGTTAAAGTGTAGCCAACGAGAGCATGGCTCAATTGGCATAAAGCTTGTATTCCGACCAAGAGGTCGAAATTCAATCCCCACCCCCACATGTTGTCAAAAAAAAAAACAAAAAAAAAAAAAAAAAAACTAGTTAAAGTGTATAATTGATCATGAGGGTTAGACATTCCAATTACCCACTCCCATATGTGCCCAAAACTACCAAAAAAGACTATAGCATTTTATATATATATATATATATATATATATATATATATATATATATATATATATATATATATATATATATATATTATTTTTTTGAAGAAAAATATAGTTTAAGTTAAAGATCACTTTTGGTCCCTGAACTTTCATGAAAGCACCAATTCAGTCCCTAAATTTTGATTTGTAATGATTTAGTCCCTGTACTTTCAATTTTGTAACGATTTAGTCCTTATACTTTTAGTTTTGAAACAATTTAGTCTGCGTGGGTTTCCAACGATTCAGGCCAATTTTGGTTGTTGGTCGTGTTCGCGAGTAGGTGGTCGCCGGTAAAGGTGGGCAGCAGCTGGTTTTGGCGAGTTATGCGTGGTACAGCAGCAGACGCGCGTGGGCATCGTCGTTTTTGGACGTTTTCAGCATGGGTCTTTGATTTTCAGCAAGCTTTGTGAGGGTAAGTGAGTTTTAGAGTGGTTTTTGGCTTATTTATTACTAAATCAAGAACACCCATTGAACTTTAGCCTTTGATTTAAGGTTTTCCAAGTTGTTGGAGTCGAACTATCGAAATTGGACTGACTTTGTTACCCGACCAACAACGTTAGGTGGTTTTTTTGGGTAAGTTACTAATTTAGCCTCCGTTAGTGTTTAGTTTAGTTTTTGGCAATTACCCATTCCTTATTGGACTTGTTTCAGTGTTGCCCATCCAATTTCAAGTTCATAATTGAGGATTTTCGTTCATTCAAAGTTCTGTCCAGCAAGCTCAAATTCTGTTTGGGTGAGTTCCCTTTCCCCGAATGTGCTTCGTTAGTGATTGTGTTGGTAAGAGAAATTAGCATAATATTTCTCCTAATTTTAGGAACTTTTTGTAGGACCGATCATTTAATTAAGGTTGAGTTTGACTCTTTGTTGAGTTGTTTAGGCGGCTTAAAATAAAGACAATTAGGGCGAGGTAAGTGGCTTTATTGTTGAACTTTTTATTTGGGAGTGTGTGTTCTATTTTCCAAAATTCATGTGTTTCTATGAGTTGTTTGATTATGTATACGTTTATGAAAAATTGTTGAAAGCATGAAATTTATTATTAATGTTGCAAATGTTGAGTTGGTGGTCTCTCAAAAATTTCGTAATATGTATGAGTTTAAGTGAATTTTGAGTTTTCTTAAATTTTGAAAGTGTACATGAAATTGATGTACTTAAAGAGATGTGTACACAGGACTTAGGGACATAAAATTGATGTACCTAAGTCGAGGTTCGTGAAATTGACGTCCCTCCGTAGGCGACAAATGAAATTGATGTGTCTAGGATATGCATGAAATTGATGTATATCCCATAGTTAATAAGTTTATGATACAATTTAGAGCCACCAAAATATGTTTGTTGATTGATTTTAGAAACGTGCATAAGCGTGACCCAACCTCAACAGTAGGGTCACTTACTGAGTATTTTAAATACTCATTCTTTTCCTAAAATGTTTTTTTCAGGTAAAGGCAAGGGTAGGTGAAAAGCGATTGATGAGAATCGTTACACAGCCATGGGAGGACTAAAACTCATGAACTTCATATTTTTTTTCCACTTTTAGAATTTTGTTGTACTTTATTTTGATTTGAAAACTTGTTTAAGAATTATTTTCTTTTTTGAAGCCATGTTTGTTTACAGTTTGGAATTATTTAGGAATATTTTGAATCTTTAAATCAGGGATCCCGAATAAAAGTTTTATTTTGAGGTTTTTACCTAAATTGGTGTTTATGTTATAAAATGTTTTTATTTAAAAAGACTTCCAAAGCATGCATGACGTAACGGTCCCGAAAAGACTCTGGTAAGGAGTCGGGTCGTTACACAATTGCGAAAGAACTATTTCCTTGCTGGAAAGCCACTCAAAATTCCCCAAATTAAAAACTCAAAACCTCTAGACAATGGGCAACCATGTCTAAGGCACAACGGGCAATGGGTATTCACCGAATGGCCCCAAATAAGGCTTTTCAGCCGTTGGACAGCAAGTAAAAAGTCACATTTTTTAATTTTAAGGGCTCCTAGAGATTAGGCAATGCTACTAGGGCCTAAGATAATTAATGCATGGAAACCTACTTATCATGCTTTTAAACTAAAAACAGCAAGAATTAAACCATTTCCTTTGCATTCAAACGGCTCCTAAAGGTGTGACAATGCAACCAAGGCCTAACTAATTAGGGGGCAATGATTTCAACATGCTACTAAGGCTAACATCTAATGGACAACAACTCTTGATGCTACTAGGCTAAGGACATGAATCTTACCCAAACGGACCCAATTTCACGCTAGATGGGTTATATAAACCTCAAACAGTAAGCTAGAACGCTCCTTAGGCAATGGGTATTCAAGCTTAAGTGATTCGAACCCAATCAAACACTTAGATGACGCTGTAGAACAGAAAATCCAACACAAAACTTAATTTCCAGCACATAAACCATTGGGCATTTGAATTCTATCTCTAACCAAGAATGGGTAAGTGTTACAGCTCACAAGAATCGCCAAATGATGTTGAAAGCTTGCTAGACAGAGGCGAAATCGCGTGGAATACAAGACCCAAGTTGCTGGACACGCAAGATCTAATCGATCCGAGAGGAAAGAAGTTAGATCGGCCTTAAACAACTAGGAATGAAAGAAAGAGAGACTTACCCACGGAATTAGGGTTGAAGGATGTGGAGGAAGAGAGAGATTGCGCGAGGGAGAGAGATCGCACGAGGGTGAGGGCATTGGCTGCTCGAGCTACGATAGAATAGGGCTGGCGACGGGAAGGGCGGTGGCGCTCTAAATCTCCGACGGCACTTCGAGCTCCTCGCGGTGGTTGGCTTCACAACGAGAAAAAGAAACCGAGATAGGGAGGGAGAGACCCACTAGAGAGAGATTGCACGAGGGGAAGGGTGACGCGACGACGGCGATCTCGTGGAGTTGGGGAAGACGACGATCTTGACCGGTCGAGCAATGGTGGCGGCGACGCTTAGGTCAGATGGCTGATTGCTTCCACGTGAAGTGAAGAAAGGAAGAAGGGGGGTTGCACGAGAGGGAGATGAGGGTATTTTTTTTCTTTCCTTTTAATTATAAAAACCCAAAATAATAGAACCCAAGAATAGAACTTCCCCACTATTCAGCGTGAATATTTCAACGCTTAAACAGACCTTGCAACCGACGCTAACCCATTTAATCAGAGAGATTTAAATTAATATAACGTTTAACTCCAAAAATAATTACCCAACATTATGGTATAAAACTAATAATTTCATATTACAAGCCCAAATAAGAATTTGCATTTCAACTTGACTAAATACATGGAATTAATTACACAAAAAGACACAGGGCGTCACAATAAATCAATTTAATAAAAAAAAATTAGGCATTGTCTTAAAAATAAAAGATAATATTGTCGATTTTTTTAAAAAAAAAAAAAAATTAGTAACATATTTTGTAAATTTAAGATTTGGCATAGAGACAAAATGATAAAAAAAAAAAAAAAAAAAAAAATGATTCTTTAAATAGTAAGAAGTAAGATAAGATAAATATTCAATTAAGTTACGCACTTTTGATTTCATATATTATAATTTTAATTTTAATTAAAGAAAAAATAGTTTAACTTCTTGGAGAATGAAGTGATTAAACTCTTTGTATTCCAACTCTTCGGAATGTTGATAAATTATTTTAAATTTATTATTGATGATTAATTAACTATTTAAAATTAATTGAAAATTTTGTGATTAAGTTACACATTATTTTTTTTTTCTCAACAAAAGAAACATAAGTCCGTAACTAATGCAACCCAATTTTAATTTTCAACAAATAGTATTAATAAAAAAAAAACACACAAATTATAGAAGAACAATAAAAAAAGTCAAGATCCTAAATATACACCAATTTCAATCAAGCCTCATAATTTAGGATATTTAAAACAACAAAGAACATAAAATTTCTTTCAAACATCAGTATTTAAGAACATAAAAAAATCGCTAAAATAAAATAACAAGAAAACAACTAGACCAGGCCATTCATTATTAAAAGGAAAACAGTCTGATTCAATGAAATGGATGGTTGGTTAATCAGTGTAGCGAGCGCAGCCAGTCCTGTAGCTGCAACCACGAGTATAGGGGTTGGCCTTTATGCGCTTGACGCAGTGATAGTAAGAGGCGCCGCGTTGGCCACAAGGAATGTTGTTTGCCTTAAGCGCTTCGTAACTAATATACTTGCTGGGTGGATACTTGTATTTATATCCGTATTGGAAAAGCAGTCGGCCACTTTCTAAGTAGGCGAATTCCTTGGTGCTTTCATGGAAGGCGGAGGAGCAAGGAGCAGCAATGACGACGATCAGGATGAGGAATAGGCTGAACTTCATTGGCATTGGCCCCATTTTGAATGGAGATGGAGTTGGAGATGGAGAGGAAAGGGGGTTATAAATGGCAGTGAGATGGAGGATTTTGGAGAATTGGAGGTTGTCAAGTGTTTGGTTTGCCGAATGTGTAGCCTAATTTTGTTTTGGTCTAATTCTTTTTGCGTTTAATTTTAGATCTAATACAAGTTTGTTTTGAATGTTTCTGAATTTACTTTTTCTAGAAAAAAACAGAGTCTATTCATCACAGAAACCCACGTGCCTTGATCATTCTTTTTCACAAGAAATTATTTCGACGGTTGGAAAAATGATGTAACTACCACGAACTTTCTCGGTATGAAACATAACACATATAAACAAAATATGTACACAATAAAAGGTGAACAAATGCACTATTCATACCTTCGACAATCGACGCATGAACTTTTTTATTGCCATGAGATCTTTCTCTATCGACTTGATCACCTTCAAGTCTCTTCGATTCCCTCCACCCTTCCATTTAATTCCTTGATGTCATTTTCAATACCCTCCACACGGCTATCAAGGAGTTTACACTTCGTGCAAACTCTGTCGGAAACCTCAGAACTAGTCCCAACATCCTTTGTCCTATCATGGGTATCCTCAGCATCTGTATCATCAACATGCATATCGGCAAGTGCTAGGAGTGGAGGTGGAGGTGGAGGAGGAGGTGGGATGGCAAGTGGGGCTTGAGGCGGCTCCATCACACGGTTCATAAATTGAACCTCCTCCTCTATGGTCACAAGTTCCAATATGACCCTCGCCTACACAGAAAAAGGGAATACAATACTAAAAACCCTAAAAACTCATAATGCTTCAACATATTGCGTCTGATGCAAAAACCTCTCTACTGAGCCCTGCCAGAGTGGGTGAGTGGGAACATGACCATCTAAGAATCCGCGGGATGGCATTTTCGCTAACACAATTAGCAACACGTCCAGTTAATGACGAAACAGTCTCATACGTCCATACCTCTATGCATAATTAAAATATAGTGTTAGTAACAATATAATCATTAAAATGAAACCCTAAATATGAAGAAAGTTTGCTAACATGAAACGCGTATGGGAAGTCATAAAGATTATATGTCTCTTGTTTACCATCTGATCTCTCCTTATAAGACTCTGCTTTTCTAGACAAAGCTTTCTTCAACGATTTAATGGTCTTATCAAATATGATTTTGCTTCAACCTTCATTACAAAATCTATCCCACTCGTCAATTATGCCTAGCAGGCTCGTATCCATTTGTTGTTTCCTCTCTCTCCCCATCATCGTGAGCTCGATGAAATAAAATAGGATCATCTTAATTGTGTCCTCATCATTCTCAAATCGGAGGTCGGGGAATAATCTATCTAACTCAAATCCTTTCATCGTCGTGTTGTCGTTCAGGTAGATTCTTCTAAGCCTAATACTACTGATATTGCTCCTAACGTGTGTAGTACTATGCCTAATCCCGAAATGATATCGAATTCACTTTGTTCGAATGAAACTTTGTTCTCCAAAATATCAAAACTAATCACATTTACCCTATCCTCGTTTACTTGATCTCTCAAAAGAAAGTAATGGATTAATTGGCCATTAAACATTAAAGATATAAATCCAATAAATGACCAAAACATGTTTGTCTAAACATCACTAATTGGGCAACCGTTAATTTCTTTTTAATGGTTGTCACTGTTTTTCCTATATGAGAACAACACGTTGATGCAACCAGAAAATGGTCAGAAGGTGAAATATTTGGAACTATTGTCATGATGATTAAACCTATAAAGAAAAAAACAAAGAACGAACAATTGAAAGGAAAAAAATACCAAATAATTTTATTTTAAACAAAAAAAGAAAAAAACTATTATTCTTGTCCATCTCGTTCGGATCGCCTGAGTGACAAGATTGAGATTCCCGGTCGGATGGCTTGACTGAGATCGGGCACGGGAAAAGCATTTCCATCAAGAAATTGTCTTTTCTGATCCTGTCTCGCTTTCCCTCCAAGCATCCCGGTCGGGATGCATCGTCCTGCAGACGAAAAACCCACTCCTAAACGTTAAAATTCATGACGTTTCTCAACAAAATCAACACAGAAACCGCCGAAAACTAACAATGTGCAATAAAATGAACCTAAACTTCAACAAATCTTTACAAACGATCATTGACCTAAAACACTAAAACCCTAGAAAACACACGAAAAACACCGGAAAAAACTTACCTCCTTGCTAAAAAACCGATGTACAGTCGATTAACCACCAAATGGAACCACGAAATCAACGAACTGCGACTGAGGAAAATCAAAACGTTGAGAGGATTTGAGAGGGAAAGAAACGGCGTTTTAAAAAAAAATGGGTCAAAGTTAGGGTGTGTTTGGTTTAACTTTTCAAGTGTTTAATTTTGAGAAAAAAATCATTTTGAAAAAATTTCTAGTGTTTGGCAACTACTAAAAATGACTTATTAGAAAATGAGATTGATAAATAAACCATTTTGAGAGAAACACTTGAAACCAACTTTTTTAAGAAGAGTCTTTGGGTGTACAATAACTTGTGTATAAAAACATCCATGAGGAAATGCAACCAAATGTTTAAATTCTAAACAATTTTTATACATAATGTTTTTTAAAAAATTCATTCTTGAAAAACATTTAAATTATTAAAATGTATTCGATCCAAACGGACCCTTATTCTTTCAAATTAGTCTAAGGGTATTTCGGTCTTTTCACTTCTAGGTTTGGGCAAAAAGAGGTTAAGAAAAAAAAATTATCCATGGGATCCTTTTTTACAAAAAGATAAAACTGAGGGGTCATTTTTGTCCATTTCCCATAGGCTATGTAGGGAGTTGAGAATGTGAAAAGAAAATTAAATAGTTAATGTCAATATTAATTTTTTTAATTAAATAATAATAAAATATAAAATATATATCATAAATAAATTAAAAACCTATTAGTACAGGTGGTGAGTAGATTTGTTTTAATTATCCCTAAATCAATTTAATAAGAAAAATTTAGGCATCATCTTAAAAATAAAAGATAATATTGTTCAATTTTTTTTTAAGATTAGTGACATATTTTGTAAATTTAAGATTTGGCAAAGAAATGATCAAAAAAATGATTATCTTCCTTAACCACTTTTTAAATAGTAAGAAGTAAGATGATAAATATTCAATTCAGTTACTAACTTTTGATTTCATAAATTATAATTTTAATTAAAGAAAAAATATTTTAACTTCTTGGAGAATGAAGTGATTAAACTCTTTGTATTCCAACTCTTTAGATTTCATAAACATTGATAAATTATTTTAAATTTATTATTGATAATTAGTTAACTATTTGAAATTAATTGAAAATTTTGTGATTCAGTTACACATTATTTTTTTTTTCTCAACAAAAGAAACATAAGTCCGAATCTTAATTTTCAACAAATAGTATTAATAAAAAAAATACACAAATCATAGAAGAACAATAAAAAAAATCATGATCCAAATATACACCAAATTCTTAAAATAGATTTGCAAAAAGTTTATGGCACCTTGGTGTAAGCCCCCTACTAACCGCTTGTATTTGAGTTTGGAGCCTTGAAGGGCCGTTTGTTTTTTGGAATCTAGATAACTGGAATATTCAGATGGCCTGAAATTATAGATGTCTGAGAATATTCAGATAACTATGTTTGTTTTGCAAAATTTTTGTACAGAAAAGTTTTTAGACTGTGTATAATACCAATAATGCCCTTACTAATTTTTAGCTAATTTACCTATTAGTTTAATATAATTTAAATTTATATAACGTTTTGGTTTTTATTAATCTAATATTTTATTTTTATATCAATTTAATTTATACTAAATTAATTTGTTATTTTTTAGAACAAATTAATTTCTATTAGTTTAAGGTTTTTATAAAATATTTAATTTTAAAAATTAATTTCAACTTTAACATTTTTTTAACATGACAATTAATATAATTCACAACGTATTTTAGTTGATTATATTGATCACATTATCAAATTATATTTTTTTAGAGAATTATATATATTTTTTGTAGTGCATTTTATGTGTGTTTTTTAAAATGTACAATTAGTATTATTATTAAGAGAATAAATAAAAAAAATTAAATTGAAATATTATTCAATATAACTATCATTTATTTTATATCTAAATGTAAAATTAAAAAAATGGTTAGTTACATATGATTATTTCTGAGTGTATGAATAAATTAATTTATTTTTAATAAAAATACAAATTGTAAAATAAAACAATTGGAGGATAAAAATGTCATCCACCCTCAACATGGGAATCCTAGAAAACCATCTTGCTAGGGCATCAAAAGCTTCTTGAATGCCTCCCGTATGGGCATCCTAGATTCAGATGCCCATTTTATTAGGAATCTTGGATTACCATCAAACAAACGGCTCCTTCACATTTCTTGTTTTTATTTTCTCTTTTCAAGAGCCTTTTTTTTTTCCTTTTTTATTTCTTTTTGACTACATAATATATATATATATATATATATATATTAAAAAAGTACACCTTTTTTTTTTTGAAATAATTAAAAAAATACACCTAAACTATAGAGTTCATTTAAAAAATGTCCAAAGTTTCAAAAATATCCCTAAACTTTAAAAAAAAATGTTAAAAAATACCCTTAATTAAGTTTTGGATGGAAAACATTAAAGTTTCCATTTCATTAAATCAAAATACCGTTATTGCAAAAGCTTTTCTTTTTTTTGTTCTTCCATTCTCTACAAATTCTTCCGCCATGAAAATTAATGTGTTTTTACAGGCTATGTGTAACGCAAGACCAAATGGAAACAAAGCTTAAAATCGAGTTCTTTTTAAAAGTGTAGAAAAGAAAGAAAATATTTTTTTAGTAAGTGTATTTTTTTAATTTTTGAGAGGTCAAAGAAACTTAAACTTTTAACAATAAAAGGATATATTGTAACATTTTAAACAACAAAGAACATAAAATTTCGTTCAAACATCAGTATTTGAAAACATAAAAAATCGCTAAAATAAAATACCAAGAAAATAACTGGACCAGGCCATTCATTATTAAAAGGAAAACAGTCCAATTCAATGAAATGGATTGTTGGTTAATCAGTGTAGCGAGCGCAGCCAGTCCTGAAGCTGCAACCACGAGTATAGGGATTGGCCTTTATTTTCCTGACGCAGTGATAGTAAGAGGCGCCGCGTTTGCCACAAGGAATGTTGTTCGCCTTAAGCGCATCGTAGCTAATATACTTGCTGGGTGGGTACTTGTATTTATATCCGTATTGGAAAAGCAGTCGCCCACTGTCTTTGTCCAACGATGCCGGTACGATATTTACACCGAAGTAGGCGAATTCGGGGTTGCCATAGGCACGGAACCGGTCCTTGATGGCGGAGGAGCGAGGGGCAGCAGCGACCACGATCAGGACAAGGAATAGGCAGAGCTTTATTGGGCCCATTTTGAAGTGGCTGCACTCCACGGAAGGTGTTTGTGATAATGCGTGACAGAAAAATTATGGGTTTTTCTTGTATTGCTCTGCCTTTTCCCTGAATGGAGATGGAGAGGAAAGGGGGTTATAAATGGCAGTGAGATGGAGGATTTTGGAGAATTGGAGGTTGTCAAGTGTTTGGCTTGCCGTATGTGTAGCCTAATTTTGTTTTGGTCTAATTGTTTTTGCGTTTAATTTTAGATCTAATACAAGTTTGTTTTGAATGTTTCTGAATTTACTTTTTCTAGAAAAAAAAAAAAAAACATAATGTATTCATCACAAAAATCCACGTGCCCTTCATCATTCTTTTTCACAAGAAATTATTTCAAGGGTTGAAAAATTATCTTCATCAAGTCACTTACTTAATGTCTAGCTTCCCAATAGGTAGACGGTTCCTTTTCCCCCAGATCAATGAAGAAGGGAGAAGTCAATTGATTCTTCTGAATCACCGAAAGCGAAGCACTATGCTGGGCGGGGGGACGAGACAAGAAACGGCTCCGAAGAAAGCTATTTTGGTTCCCAATGTTTCTTCACACCTACTACTAGTTTGAAATGTTCAAATTTAGTCCATATACTTTCCAAAATCTTATTTTAGTACCTATACTTTCAACAAATGTTAAAATTAGTCCATACATTAGTTAGCTTTTTCGAAAAAAGAAAAAAAAAATCTTTGTTAGGCTTACCTCTATAAATTTTGAAAACATGTTTTCAGTGTGTCTTTGCTTGCATGGAAATTATTATTAGTATTTCATCAATTTCAATTAAAAATAACTTGATACTAAGAGTATGGACTAATTTTAGTATTTATTAAAAGTATATGGACTAAATTTGGACATTTGAAAGTACAAGGTGTTTCTAACACATGAAAACACAATAAAAAAAAAATAAGAAATGTCTATTTATCGCCAAAGTGAGTATAGCTCACCGGTAATTGACATGTAATCTCGACCAAGAGGTCAGAGATTCAAATCCCCCCACCCCATGTTGTTGAAACTCAAAAAAAAAATCTATTTAACTTTCAAATTTATTGGATGGTCACCCAAGGAACAACTTTCAAACTTACAGTAAAGGTCAAAATTAAGGGTGTGTTTAGTTTAACTTTTCAAGTGTTTAATTTTGAAAAAAAAAAAATCATTTTGAAAAAATTTCTAGTGTTTGGCAACCACTAAAAATGACTTGTTAGAAAATGAGATTGATAAATAAATCATTTTGGTAGAAACACTTAAAACCAACTTTTTTAAAAATAGTGTTTAGTATACAATAACTTGTGTATAAAAACACCTATGAGGAAATGCAACCAAACATATGAGTGTTTCAATTCTAAACCATTTTTATAGAAAATGTTTTTTTTTTAAAATGCATTCTTGAAAAACATTTAAATTAAAATGTATTCCAAATAGACCCTAAATAATGTAGAATTTAATTTGACGTTGACAGAAATATATACATATATATTTCACATCCTTTTGATTGGTTTCTTAGACTTGTTGAGCATTTTTTATTTCTTTTTTTTTTCATAAATCACTTATATAGAAATTAAGTAGGCAATATTTAAAGGAGAACTCAGCAGGTAGCATTTAAAAGGAGTCGAGAAAAAAAAAAGTTCATATAGGACATTCACCGATTTTCAAATCTACATCAACGTCTCTTTAATAAAAATAATAGTATTTTAATATTTTAATATATTTTTATTTTTAAAAAATTAAAAAATAATTTTTTAATAAAAATTAGTGTCATGTCAGTAATCCATTAATTATTAATGAAAAATTGGACGGATGGACCAAAATGAAACGAAATCCAAACTTAGGACTAAATTGTCGATTTTGAAAACTCAATCACCAAAATGAAACCTAACCAGAGACCAAAAATGTGTATTTTATCCTTTTATTTTATTTTTTTTTCTAAAATGAGTATAGGAAAAGCTAATGGGTATTGGTTGGAGAGGAAATAGCATTGAAAATGCTATCAACAAAATAAAGTCAAGAACATAAAGAATTTGAGAACAAAGCAAAAGTCATCTTGAATCTTCAACACAAGAATCTAGTCAAGTTCAGTCATCTGTTGAAAGAGAAGAAAAATTTATGGTATAAATACATGACAAATAAATAAAAGCTTCTCACTAATTTTCATGGAGGAAGAATTTGCAGAGGGAGAAGAAAAAAGAAAAAGAAAAAATGTTTTCAGAATTTCTACTATTTGGATCACAAAACTTCTAAAATAATTTAAAAAAACACATTTGTCAAACGCATATTCAATGAATCTGAAAATTTAAAATAGAATTCGGATTGCCTACCAAACAAGCCAATAATTTAGACTTTTATGTCTTGGATATATGCATGGTAGTGTAGGTCATATAATATTTTTTTTTCAAGTTCAACAAAAAGTTATGTACGATTTGAACCTCTAATATTATTTTGGATGAGAATATATGTTTTAACCAATTTTTTTTTTTTTTTTTATCAACAACATAACATTCTTTCATTCACAAAACCAAGAAGATCGCATTTGCGACATTACATAGGAAATTGAAGAACAACACCCAAAAGAAACCACCACAAACTAAGAGGACAGCCTGTTTCAACCTGCCTTCATCATCAATTGGAGCCCAAACACGCCACAATCAGACGCTCAACACTAATCCCCCAACCAAATACAATATCCTCAATCATCTCGAATCTAGGCTAGCTACCAAAATTGCTTCATCCTCGCTCGTTCTCAGCTCGTCTTTGTCCCCATGCGAATACTTTAAGCCTGCCACAAAAACATTATGGTAAAGCATCTTTACTATAGAAATCACCACCTAGTAAGCAGAAAGATAGAATTAGACCAACACAGACAATTGATCCACCAAAAAAACCTGTCAACTTACTACCCCTTGAAACACCTAGACCTGAACAATATAGATGCCAAATATTCAGATGTTGAATCTTATCTTGCACAAGTTCCTGCGCAAAACAATGCTAAACCTTGTAGTAGAAAGAAGCTACAACAAGCTATCAAAATAATGAGACCCTTCAAAACTTTCCAAGAAAACTAAACTCACGCGTGTGTGATTGGCCTTTCCTAGGAGTAGCCCCTAAAGGTCTGGAGAAGATTTATTAAACTCTCCACCTATCTTCCCCCTACACTGGCACTAAAGTCTTGCAAGAAAATGCTAAGAAACTATCAATTAGGAAGCCAAACTCAAACCTAGGAGTCTCGATGTTTTAACCAATTGAGCTATATTCAAATTGATAAATAATTTAAAGTTATCTTTAGTATATCTAAATATATAAATATATAAAAGCAAATATTTAATATTCTAAATTTTGTTTTAGTTTCATTTTTAGATTTGATTCTTTTTTTTATGACAAATTAAAGATGAAAATAATAAAAATATTTTTGAATTCTAATAAATTATTTGTTAAATATTAATTGTTTCAAAGAATCTATAATTCTTATTAAAAGAAAATATACATATATAATTGTTATTTCAAGTTTCATCCCTTTCATATATATGTATATATATATATGATACATATATATGTATATAGTTTTTTTCTACTCCTTATTGATCAAAACTTAATTGATCTATGAATTCTTAGAGTTATTTCTAATATCCTCCCGAATTTAAAAAGTGTGTTTAATTGGTCTTTTAATTTTCAATTTTTTTTATCTAATAGGTTCCAATTTCTCAATTTAATATCAATAGATCTCTAACGACCTATTATACTAAATAAATAGTGATGTATCACTACTTATTTATTTTTTCTATATTTATTTTGTGTCGAAATTTGAGTGTTTTATTTTGGAAACATATGTTTATTCATAGATATTAGACAAAATAATTTTTAGGACTTTGATGAATCAATATAAATAAATAAATAGTGATGTATCACTACTTATGACGGTGTCTCAAAGTCAAAGAAATTATTTGCGTGACAACTATTCAATGTCATTATAAGCATTTTTCACTGTATGAAAATTTCGTGACATTGACCTGTTGTCATCAATAACCTTTTGTTGATAGTAATTAACTGCCATCAGTATATATATCTTGACAGAAAGATGATTTTTAGGAGTTATTTATTGACAACTAGTAATAAACACGTGTGTTGCACGTGAAATTTAACAAT
Source organism: Luffa acutangula (assembly GCA_036850905.1). Classification (NCBI taxonomy): domain Eukaryota; kingdom Viridiplantae; phylum Streptophyta; class Magnoliopsida; order Cucurbitales; family Cucurbitaceae; genus Luffa; species Luffa acutangula. Next base: position 12,034,863 of record CM072099.1, read on the forward strand.
TTTATTTAAAAGTTTTAAAATAAGATTTAATAATTTTAATTATATATTAAAGATGATAAAATCTTGATAGTTTGAATATAATTTAATTTTATAAGGATATTAAGAATCAATTCATCCTTAAAATAAAATTCAATTCTTGGAATTTGAATCAACACATAACCCTCAAACATATCTTCAATCATTTTATATATTTTTTAGATTTGAATCACCGGGACCTCTCCTATTTCATTTTAGAATTTAGAATTTGAATAACCCAAGTAGATTATTTTTATTGGAATTTGAACTAATTTAATATTTAAAACTTATTGAAATTTGATTCAAACAACAATCTGTTTTAGATATGACCAAATATAGTTTCTTGAGGAATTAATCTGCCGTGCATGCTTTTCTTTAGTGTTTTAGTTTGGTTAAATTATCAAAAATACCCCTCGACTTTAGGGTTTGTTTCAATTATACCCCTGGACTTTCAAAAGTTTCAATTATGCCCTTGAAGTTTCAAATTTGTTTCAAAACTACCCTTGGAGACATTTTCCGTTAAATTTATCGACAAAAATTGATGCGTTTGCATGTGTTTTTATCGTTTTTTCCACGTATGTGTTCAAATCTATTCACATAAGCAACAATATATATGCAAACACGTCATTTTACATCCATGAATTTAACAAAAAAAAAAAGCCTTCAAGGGTAGTTTTGAAACAATTTTGAAACTTCAAGGGCATAATTGAAACTTTTGAAAGTCTAGGGGCATAATTGAAACAAACCCTAAAGTTTAGGGGTATTTTTGATAATTTAACCGTTTTAGTTTTCTATACAGAGGATTGGTAAATGAAAGATCAAGAGAGGGGAGATTCAGAGATGATATATGAAAGATCAAGAGGGGGAGATCGAGATATGATATTTATAGGGAGAATTTAGATTCAAATTCAAAATTTATTTTATTTTAAATCAAATCTATATCTATATCTATATATCTATATCTATATATTAAAAGGCGCTTAAGGGGAGAAACTTTTGATTTCCTTTTAAGCCCATTTTTAATCTCCAAATTCCTTATTTGTCCTTCCTATTTAATTATTCAATATTTTATTAGAAATTCCTTATTTGTCCATCCTATTTAATTATTCAATATTTTATTAGAATTGTTTAAAAAAAAAAGTTCATTATCGTATTGTTTTTAAAAACAAAAAACAAAATATTGGTTACAAAATTGGTGTTCATTATCACGTTTTTATTAAAAAAAAAATTGGTTTAAAAAAAAGTTCATTATCACGTTTAGATATCACATTTTTATTTAAAACAAAAATCTATATTGGTTTAAAAAAAGTTCATTATCACGTTTTTATTTTAAAATATATATATATAGGGTGGAGCTTTTGTAATGCACGAAGAATTTAAAAAAAAAGTGATTCCTCCTCATCTATCTATATCTATATCTATCTCTCTATACTATATTAAAAGGCGCTTAAGGGGAGAAATCCTTAGCTTTTTCTTTTTAATTTTTAAATTGAGACAAAGATAAAGACAATGATTTTGTAACATAAGGGAGGGAGATTAAGACTTAAGAGACAGACATGCCTGCCAACCGGCTTCAATGGTGTTGAGATTGTCGTCGAAAGAGCCTGAGATGACCCACATTTGCGATAAGTTGAATTCATACTGATCGGCGACTCGAGGTGCCCACACATTGATGCTTGCTTTTGCTCCGAAGTAGTGATCGTCGGTCACATACCCCACAGCGTGCTAGAGAGGGAAAAAAAAGACCCAAAAGTTGAAAAAGGAAAAACGACATTAGAGAAAGAGAGAATTTCATCTTGAAGATGAAGAAATTGAGAGGGGATCTTTAATTTGCTTGGGAATCGTACCTCATGTCCGTCGCTACTAGTTTCTCTCCCTCCCTCTCCGTGATATTCTGAGTTTTTCAAAAAAAAAAAAAGGAAAATACACTTTTAGTCCCTGAGGTTTGGGTTAAGTGACACTTTGGTCCCTAAGTTTTCAAACTCAACAAAAATACCCCTAAGGTTTGAGATAAGGAGCATTTTGGTCCCTGCCGTCTATTTTTCTGTTAAATTTAACTGGCTGCTGACGTGGCAATATTATTTTAATTTAAAAAATTAATTTTTAATTTTTTAAAATAAAAATATATAAAAATAATAAAAATATTATTATTTTTTATTTATTTTATTTCTTTTTATTTATCTATTCCACCTTCTTCTTCTTCCTTACCTCCTTCTACTATTTCTTCTTCCTAAACCATATTCCATCCATGGCCGGCGGCCGGCTGCCGACGACCACCGCTCGCCGGCGGCCGCCGGCGACGGTGACTTTTTTTTTTCTTCTTATTCTCTTCTCCGTCAGCCGCTTCACCTCCGCCACAATCTGCTCTCTCACCGAGAATCTGCAGTACCCACACCTTTCGTCCTTGTCCGTGTACAGATCTAGAAACCCCGATTCCACCTTCACAGCCACAAAACCTCGAGCTCTTCAGCTACCACCGCAGGCGAAGTTCGTGGATTGGGCGTTCGTGTTTCAGATCTAAATGAAACCCAGATCTGGGTTTCGTTTCAGATCTGAAACCCCCAGATCTGAGCGTTGGCGTTCGATTGAAGGCAGCGAAACGGTTGGAGTGTTGGGCGAGGCGAGTTTGAAACCCCCAGATCTGAGTGTTGGAGTGTTCGGCGAGGCGAGTTTCTGGTTCGTGCGAGGTGGGTTTCTTGTTCGTCGAGGCGTGTTTCTAGGTCGATACATGATGAATCGGGTTCGTGCGAGGCATGTTTCTGGGTCGGATACGACGGCAGCGACGACGTGACTGAAGCGGCGGCTGCGACGGCGTGACTGAAGCGGCAGCTGCGACGGCGTGACTGAAGCGGCGGCAGCGACGACGTGAAGAGAAAGAAAGTGAAACTCCCTTTTTAAGAAATGAAGAACAATGGGGTAAGAAAAGAAGAAAGGGGAAGAGAAGGAGAAGGGAAAAAAAAAAAAAAAAAAAAAAAAAAAAAGTCGCCGGCGGTGGCGAGCGGTGGCCGGTGGCCGGAAATTTGAATAAGAAGAAGAGGAAGGAAGAGGTGGGAAGAGATGAAGAAGAGGGGAAGAAAGGGTGGGGAAGAAAGGGATTTTTTAATAATAATTAAAATAATAAAAAATAATAATATTTTATTATTTTTATTTATTTTATCAAAAAAAATAAAAAAAAATTATTAAAATAATAGTGCCACGTCAGCAACCGTTAGTATTTAACAGAAAAATAGACGGCAGGGACCAAAATGCTCCTTATCTCAAACCTTAGGGGTATTTTTGTTGAGTTTGAAAACTCAGGGACCAAAGTGTCACTTAACCCAAACCTCAGGGACCAAAAGTGTATTTTTCCCAAAAAAAAAAAACAGAAGAAGGAAGGAAGAAGAGAAGGGAAAGGGAAGAGACAGAGAAGAGAGAAAAAAAAATCGCCGCCAGTCTTCGGCGGCGGCCGACTGTCTCCGTCGGCGGCTGGCTGTCTCCGGCGGCTAGTGGTTGAAGAAGTAGAAGAGGAAGAAGATGATGAAGGAGTAGAAGAGGAGGAGGAAGAGAGAGGGAAAAAGAAATAAAAATAATAATAATAAAATATTTTTTATTTATTTTATTACTATTTTATTTAAAAAAATTAAAAAAAAAATTAATTAAAATAATAGTGTCACGTCAGCAACCGTGAGAATTTAAAAGAAAAATAGACGGCAGGGACCAAAGTGCTTTTTATCTCAAACCTCAGGGGTATTTTTGTTGAGTTTGAAAACTCAGGGACCAAAGTGTAACTTAACCCAAACCTCAGGGACCAAAAGTGTATTTTTCCCTATCTTTTTTTAAGATGTTAAGTGTCATGAAAAAATAATTATGATAATTTTTTAATAGCGTCATGTATACACTCTCCTCGATGAGGGCTTTTAGGACACAAAAAAAATCTCATGAAATGTGTTTGTGACAATTTTTCAATGTCATAAAAAACTCAAATTTGTAGTAATGACTCTTTTTAATTTTTAGTGAAATATTAAATACAAATTTAAAAATTTAGGGACCTATTGGATACAAAATTTAAAATTTAGAGATTTGTTTAAATTTTTTTACGTCGGGTTTCTATTAAACACAATTTAAAAAACTTTAGGGTCAATTTTTAATTTAACTAATCTAATATCAAAATACATAAACTAATATCAATATATATCGATGTTTTTTTAAAAAAATTCCCATATAACTCCGGACTTAAAGTTACGTTCCGCTGCTATATATATCAATGTGTCCAAAAAAGAGTCTATGTAGCCTCCCAACATAAATTGTGTCATGTGCATTTTCTTATGTGTGTGCACACACATGTGTGGTTGATAACAAATAATTTGGTAACCCCAATAATTTAATGGGTAAGTGATATGCTTGAATACATGTATAATTACAAAACTACACCCATTTTTCTTTGTGTTACTTGAAACATATTCTAAAATTTATAGTTCTTTAACCAAAGTTCAAAGAAAAAATAAAATATGTTAAACTAAGGTTAAAAATACAAATTCCGTTCATGCAGTTTGAGTTTAGTTGCATTTAGAGCTCTGAAATTTCAAACTTGACATTTCAACACTTAAAGATTTGAGAAAATGGTTTACTTGGTTCCTCTCGGTTAATCTATATATCTATATCTATACTATATTAAAAGACAAGGATTTCTAAAAAATATTATTTGGACCGAAATACCCCTTAAAATTTCCCATCAGTACATAATTAGTTTTTAAATTCCAAAATCATAATTTAATATAATTCAAAATAATATATGATTTTATCCTTTAGTTTTCAAATTCGAGAATCAAAATTCGTAGTTTCATAAAATTCAAAAGAATATTTGATTATCTTCTCTATCCATCTCTTGAAAGATTTCGATTTTGTCAACTTTCTTTTTTTAAAAAGAAAAATCAAGTCTAATTCAAATTTAATTATTTATATTAAAATGCAAGGATTTCTTAAAAACATTAGACCAGAATACCCTTTTAAATTTCACATAATTATGAGGTCGTTTGATAACCATTTTGTTTTCTGTTTTCTGTTTTTGTTTTTCATTTTTAAAAAACAGGGGTGTTTGATAACCCTTTTTGTTTTTTGTTTTCTGTTTTTTAAAAACGTTTTTGAAATTATAAGCAAATTTCAAAAACAAAAAAAAATGTAGTTTTTAAAATCAGATTTCTGTTTTTCAAAAATTCATTTTTCTTCTAATCCTTATTTTTCTCCTCTTTTACCTATCTCTCTCCAACAAATTCCTTTTTCTATTTTTTTCTCTATAAAACGTTTTTCTCTCTATAAAATTTATTTTTCTCTCTCTAAAATTTTCTCTTTCAAAACTTTTTTTTTTCTATAACTTATCTATTTCTAAAAACTTATAAATAACTTTTCTCTCCTTAATTAACATATTTTAATTTTTCTTTTGAAAAAAAAAATCTCCAAAATTTTCTATTGATACAACTTTTCTTTATTTTTCTAATTTATCGTTATTTCTTCAGCATATCTTTTACTCTTAACCTTACTATCTCTTTGAATTTTCTCTTTTTATTTCATTTTTTTTTTTTAATCTAAAATTTATCGCTTTAACTCTAACTTTTTTTTTTCTATTTTTTCTCTAACTAATATCTTTTTCTTGAGTCTAACTAATATTCTCTCTCAACATTTTCTTCCACCTCTCTAAATTTTTTATGTTTAACTTTTCTCTCGTCTTTTCATAAAATAAAAAAAAAATCTCTTGAAAAGATTTATATTTATGTCTCTAAATTTTTGTTTCTAACGTCTCTACAAATTTTTCTCTCTCTAAAACATCTTTTCATCTTTCTAATTTTTAAAAAACTGGAAACAAAAAACAGTTATCAAACAAGTTTGGTTTTCTGTTTTTTAAAAACAGAAAACAAAAAACAGTTTTCAAACATATATGGTTTTTGTTTTTAAAAAACAAAAAACAAAAAACTGAAATGGTTATCAAACGGGACCTACATAATTAGTTTTTAAATTTCAGATTTCGATTCTTTGAATTTTATTTTTTTAAAAAAATAAAGTTTCACTAAAAATTGGTTTTGTCAATTTAATTTATTTTTCATGTTTTGTGTCGATCGAGAAGGATTTCAAGTTTGTCAAATTTTTGTTTAAAAATAAAGATTCAATCAAATTTAATTTTGTCAATTTCAATTTTTTTTTCATGTTTTGTGTCTACTAGGAAAGATTTTGATTTTGTCAAATTTTTGTTTAAAAATCAAGTTTCATTAAATTATAATTTTTTCAATTTTTTTTTCAAGTTTTTTTTTTTAATTTATCTGGGAGAAAGATTCAATTTTTCAATTTTCTTTTTTTTTTTTAAAAAAATCAAGTTTCATTAAACTTTGATTTTGTCAATTTAAATGTTTTTTTTTTTTAACTTTTTGTGTCTACGGATTTCGATTTTGTCAATTTTCTTATAGAAAAAAAAAATCAAGCTTCATTAAAATTTGATTTGGACAATTAATTTTTTTTTCATGAGATTCCAATTTTGTCAATTTTATTTTTTTAAAAAAATCAAGTTTAACTAGAATTTTATTTTGTCAATTTAATTTTTTTCATGTTTTGTGGCTAATGGGAAGGATTTCGGTTTTGTTAAATTTTTTTTAAAAATCAAGTTTTATTAAAATTAATTTTTTTTTGTTTCACGTTTTTTGTCTGTGGGAAAGATTTCAATATTTCAATTTTCTTTTTTTTTTTTTTAAAAAAAAAACAGGTTTCATTGAAATTTGATTTTGTCAGTTTAAATGTTTTTTTTTTCAATTTTTTTTGTGTCTATGGATTTTGATTTTGTCCTTTTAAGAAAAAAATCGAATTTCATTAAAATTTGATTTCGTCAATTAATTTTTTTTTTTTGTTTCATGTTTTGTGTCTATTGGGAAGGATTTCAATTTTTTCAATTTATTTTTTTTAAATTAAGTTTGATTAAAAATTTAATTTTCTCAATTTAAATGTTTTTTTGTTCACATTTTTGTGTCTACGGATTTCAATTTTTTTTCATGTTTTGTGTCTACTGGGAATAATTTTGATTTTGTTAAAAATCAAGTTTCATTAATTTTTTTTTTTTGTTTCACATTTTTGTCTATGAGAAAGATTACGATTTTTCAATTGTTTTTTTTTTCTTTAAATCAAGTTTCATTAAAATTTGATTTTCTCAATTTAAATGTTTTTTTTTTCAAGCTTTTGTGTCTACGGATTTCAATTTTGTCAAATTTTTAATAAAAAAATCAAGTTTCATTAAATTTTGATTTGGTCAATTTTTTTTTGGGAAAAATACACTTTTAGTCCCTGAGGTTTGGATTAGGTTTCATTTTGGTCCCTGAGTTTTCAAACTCAACAATTTAGCCCCTGAGGTTTGGTTTTAGTTTCATTTTAGTCCCTCCATCCATTTTTCCGTTAATAATTAACAGTTTGATGATGTGGCACTATTTTTTTAATTTAAAAAATGTTTTTTGAACTTTTTAAAATATAAATATATTAAAACAATAAAAATATTATTATTTTATTACTTTTTTAATTCTTTCTCCATCCCCTTATTCTTCTTCTTCTTTTTTCTTCAGCTTCTTTTTCAGTTCTTCTTCTTCAGCAAGTCGCCGGCGGCGACTGTTTTTTTTTTTTTCTTTTGTTTCACTTTAGAAAAAAAACACAAAGAAGCTTCTCCCAAGACCCACGACCCACGCCTCTTCTGAAGCTTCCGGCGGCCAACTCGTCTTCTCCCCGAGATTAACGCGAAAGGTTTCTCGAGTCTCGCACGAATAGATCTGGGGGTCGAGCCGTCTTTCTTGGGTCACGCACGAGCAGATCTGGAACGCGCTGTCTTCCATGGGTCTTGCACGAGCAGATCTGTAACGTCGTCTTCCGTGGGTCTCAGCAACCGAGATCTCGCACGAGCAGATCTGGAATGACATCTTCGGTGGGTCTGGACAACCGTGGGTCTCACGCGAGCAGATCTGGAACGATTCGTCTTCTTCTCCCCATGGGTCTCGACGTTCTGTACAAAGGAGAAACGTAGCTGTCGTTCGTGGGTCTCAACAGGCAGCATCCTCGTGTTTCAGATCTGCAGATCTGGGTTCATTTGAGGAGGTTCGTGAGAGAGAGAGTGGACGGTGAGAGGAGGGACTATGAACACAGGGACTGTTGTTGGTTTTTTTAAGTGAATCAAAAGAAGGGGAAGGAGAAAAAAGAGAACAAAGGAAAAAAAAAAAAAAAAAAGTCACCGGCGACTTGCTGAAGAAGAAGTAAAAGAAGAAGATGAAGAATAAGAGAGAGGGAGATAAAATTAAAAATAATAATAAAATAATAAAATATTTATTTTTTTAATATATCTATATTTTTAAAAAATCAATTTTTTTTTTAATAAAAAAATTACGCCACGTCAGCAATCCGTTAAGTATTAACGGAAAAATGGATGGAGGGACCAAAATGAAACTAAAACCAAACCTCAGGAACTAAATTGTTGAGTTTGAAAATTCAGGGACCAAAATGAAACCTAACTCAAATCTCAGGGACTAAAAGTGTATTTTTCCCTTTTTTTTTGTTTTACATTTTTTGGATTTCGATTTTGTCAAATTTTTTTCTTTAAAAAATCAAGTTTCATTAAAATTTGGTTTTGTTAATTTTATTTTTTCTCACGTTTTGTGTCTACCAAGGAAGGACTTTTATTTTGTTAATTTTCTTTTTTTAAAAAAATGAAGTTGCATTAAAATTTGATTTTGTCAATTTAAATATTTTTTTGTTCACGTTTTATGTCTATTGGGAGGATTTCAATTTTGTTAATTTTCTTTTTTCTTAAAAAAAAAAATCAAGTTTCAATAAATTTTGATTTTGTGAATTTAATTTTTTTGGGTAAAATACCTTTTTGGTCCCTCATGTTTTAGGGTCGTTTCCAATAGGTCCCTAGGTTTGAAAATTGAACAATCAAGTCCTTACTGTTTACAAAATGCTTCTATTGAGTCCCTGGACCGTTAATTTTTTTAACGGTGATGACGTGGCAGTAACGGTGCTGACGTGGCACATTTAAAAAATATTAAAATATTAATTTTTTAATTAAAATAATAATATATTAATATATTAAAATAATAAATAATTTAAAAAGAATTAAAAAAAAAAAGAAAAAGAAATATCTCTCTCTCCTCTTTCTCCCCCACGAAACCCCCCTCTCTCTCTCCTTCCCCTCCATCTTTGAAACCCATCACCTCCCTTCCCCTTCTCGCCGGCAATAGCCCACCGTCGCCGTCGCCATCAAAATCTCGCAGCCGCCGTCGCCGTCGATAGCTCGTCACCGTCGAATCCTTCTTCTTCCCCTTCTCCTCTTTTTCTTCTTCTTCAAAATCAAACCCACCCCCATCCACCTCTTCTTCTTCTTAAACAAAACTTCAAACCCACCCTAAATACCCATTTTCTTCTTCTTAAACAAAACCCCAAACCCACACTGAAATACCCATTTTTCTTTTATTCTTCTTGTCCTCCTCAAATTCACCTCCATTTCTTCTTCCTCTTAAGCTTCAAAACCCACTGGAATCTAAAACAAAATCCAAACCCACCCCACCCCAAATCCTATTCTTCTTCAAAATAAAATAAAAAAGGAAACAAAACCCACCCACCCCAGCAGCGATCGACGGCGACATCGACGACAAGAGACGGCGGAGGCAACGGCAAGCAAAGCGGCGGCTAAAGAAGGAGAAAGAATGAGGGTTTGGATTCGAGGAGAGAGGTGAGTGAGGGGGAGAGAGAATGAGGGTTTGTGGCCGGAGATGGAGCGGAGGGTGGCGGTAGCGTCGGCGTGGGCTGCATGGCGGCGATGGTAGCGGCGACGGCAACTGGAGAATGGAAGGAAAAACAGAGAGGAAGGAGAAAGAGAAAGAAGGGAAGAGAAAGGAAGAGAGAGAGAGGGGGTTTCGTGGGGGAAGGAGGAGAAGAGATTTTTTTTCTTTTTCTTTTTTTCTTTTTTATTTTTAAATTATTTATTATTTAATTTTAATTTATTATTATTTTAATTTAAAAATTAATATTTTAATATTTTTAATAATGCCACGTCAGCACTGTTACCGCCACGTCAGCACCGTTAAAAAAGTTAACGGTCCAGGGACTCAATTGAAGTATTTTTTAAACAGTAGGGACTTGATTGTTCAATTTTGAAACCTATGGACCTATTGGAAACTCACCCGAAACATGAGGGACCAAAAAGGTATTTTACCCAATTTTTTTTTTTCATGTTTTGTGTGGGAAGAATTTCGATTTTTTCAATTTCTTCTAAATCAAGTTTTCATAAAATTTAATTTTTTTATTTCACGTTTTTTTTTGTCTACGGGGAAATATTTCAATATTTCAAATTTCTTTTTTTGAAAAAAAAAATCAAAATCAAGTTTCATTAAAATTTGATTTTTTTTCAAATTTTTTTTTTTTTATTTCATGTTTTGTGTCTACTGTGGAGGATTTCAATTTGTCCAATTTTCTTTTTTTTTTTTAAAAAAAATCATGTTTCATTAATTTTTTTTTTCAATTAGATTTTTTTTTCATGTTTTGTGGGAAGGATGTTAGTTTTGTTGATTTTATTTAAAAAAAAAAAATCAAGTTTCATTACAATTTGAATCTGTGATTTTTTTTTTTCACGTTTCTCTATTTATGTTTTTTTTTTCTCTTGAATCTCCTCATTCAATGAGATGAATCTCATAAACCTATGTGTCAATCGTTTTTTTTAGTATTGTAATGATTATTGTAAAGATATATACTCCCTTATGATAATAAACATACATTAAATATAGCAATTAAAAAATTTGCTTATTCTAGTGTTTCTTTTATTATGACATCTGTGGATTTTCGACTTTCTAATCAGGTGCATGAAGTCATGGAGTTCTCAAACGAGAAAAGCATGCAAAAAAAGTCAAAGGAAGAAGAGAGATTATTGGATGAAGAATAATATATAATGTGTTTTTAATATCTTTAAATTTTCTTCTTTCTAGAATTTTTAAGAAATTGTTTAGGGTTCTCGGTGATTGTGCAATTAGAAGAGAAAAATAAATTGAGGAGCAAATCAAATGGAATTAGAAATAAGAAAGAAAAAACTAGGGAGAAACCATCTTTTTTTTTTTTTTTTTTTTAAAAAAGGAAAACTTCATTAAACTTAGAAAGAAACATGGCACACTAAATCTGCCTCCAAAAAACGGGCTAAAATATTCGGGAAACACCCTTTCCCTCCACAAAAAAACCCCTTCCAGTGAAGAAGGGTTACAGAAAATAGAAAAAGAAACGAACTCTTCACAGTCGATTGCAACAGCTACAAGAGACACATGGATCGTCTCCAGCGGGAAACCGACCGCTGCGCACGAGGGTATGTGCGAAATTGTTGACGCCTCTCCGACATTTTGAATACGTGATCACACCCGCTGATTTCGCGAGGGACTCTATCTCCGTCATCACAGTCTTGGACTCTGAAAGTTCTCCACATTCGAGGTTTAGAGCTTTGATAACCTCAGACGCGTCTGCTTCGACAATCATCGGGGGGTATTCCTCCCTGTCCGCATCCAGGTACTTCCTCAGACCTTCTCTAATCGCTGACATCTCCAACGTCTTGATTGGCCATGGCCGGTTAAATTTCTTGCAGCCAAATTCAATTGGAGATCCGGATGAATCACGAAGTATCCACTCAATCCCTCCCCTTGCTTTTTCTGTATTCCACGAGGCATCGGTATTCAGCTTAAGACAATTCACTGGGGGGGTCCATCGATCATGATTCGCGCGGTTCTCCCCGCTGGAAAATTTAAGGTGCTTGTCTGATATTCTTCTCTGTTCTGAGATGCTTCTTCTGATGTGTCTGATTAACTTGTTAGGGTCTGGTTTTACATTGTTGATTGTAATTTGGTTCCTGTATATCCATACAGCCCAGCTGATGGTTGTCGCTGCCTCTCTTTCTTCGGTAGTTAGGTTGCTTGAAATCCAAAACCACTAGTCCTCCATCGCTCCCTTTTTCCCTGAAAATTTGAGAACCATTAGTTAGATTAGGGAAAAAAATTTCCCAAATCGTTCTCACCTCTTTACAGCTCCAAATAGCATGGACCGAATCTTCCCTAAATTTCCTGCAAACAGAGCAAATTGGGTTAATATCAAGCCCTTTTGAAATTAGATTAGCCTTTGAGGGGATGAAGTTTTTCACTATATTCCATAAACCAATCTTAGCTCTTGGTAATATGTTTAGGCTCCAGATGCTATCCCAGAACCGCTGAGATTTCTCTCCCGAACTAGATGCTTCTTTGGCACTTTGGATATTTGTGGCCAAAAGATATGCGCTTTTGACCTTGAAGGCTCTTTTGGAGTCTAAGGCCCAAATTATCTCATCTTTTTTCGGTGGGTTTTCCAAGGGGGTGGCTAAGATATCTTCTGCCTCCAAAGGCAAAAAGTTCCTTCTAATTTGCTCCTCATCCCACTCTCCATTGTTTTTTATCAAAATGTTGACTCTTCTCCCTTTCAGATCTTCATTACTCGAACAAATAAACTTGTTTCCTGATTTGCTTAGCCAAGGGTCCTCTATTATGTATATATGATTTCCGTCGCCCACTCTCCACGTGTAACCTTCTTTAAACAGCTCCACTTGTAACCTTCCGTCGCCCACTCTCCCTAGATACATATTCTAGGGAGAAACCATCTAGAATATGTATCTATTCAAATTTTAATGAAAAGTAATGATTTTGTTTGAGTTCAACAAATGTGAGGTAGAATAATAAATTGAACTGGAAAAAAATCATATATATAATTAAAAAAAAAATACTAAACATAATAGTGAATTAAAAAAAGAAGGAGAAGGATAGATAAAATGATTTTTTATTATTATTTTAATATATTTTTATTTAGAACATTAAAAAAAATATATTTTTTTATTAAAATAATAGTGCCAGCAAACTGTTAGGGTTTAACAGAAAATTAGACGGAGGGACCAAAAGTGTAACGAAATCCAAACCTCAAGGGTAATTTTGTTGAGTTTTAAAACTCAGGGACCAAAGTGTAATGAAATTCAAACCTCAGGGGTAATTTTGTTGAGTTTTAAAACTTAGGGACCAAAGTGTAATTTAACCCAAATCTCATGGACCAAAAACCTTAAATTGATTATCTATGAGTTTTAGAGCATAAAACCCAACAAAAAATATTTTAAGATTGGAGCACGCTTTGAAGAAAAACAAATCATATTTCATTATTGATGGAAATATTAAACTAGTTAGATAATAGATTTCTCAATATATCAGTCAAGATTTTGAGTTATCTATATCAAACAATGCAGAAGTTCGAGAATCCAGTGAAATAATTTCAACAAAGAAATTTGTCTACTATTTCAATGAGTTTAAGAAAATTATCAATGCGCTGGATAAAAAAAAAAAAAAAAAAAACAATAGATATGTTTTTTTTTAATAAATAACATTTAAAAGATTTCTATAAATAAATTAATAAAAGGTATGCAATTTGATAATAAATGTACAAGATTTCTATAAATCTTCAATATATATTTAGACTTTTCATTTTCAAATACATGACCTTTTTATCTTCCTCAATTTCTTAAATACATATGTTTTTCATTTTTAAACATATGACTTTTCATTTTCTCATATTTTCACTATATATGGATAGTTCTGAGTTAGTAAATGCCATTTCTAAACTAGAACCAAATAGCATTCATCATTTTCATTTGAATTCACTATATAGTAAACTGATTATTTGTCAAAGTGAGCATAGCTTAGCGATAATTGACATGTACCATCGACCAAGAGGTTAGAGGTTCGAATCCCCCACCCCAAATGTTGATATACTAAAGAAAAATATTGCTAAATTTTTAAAATAGTAATTATCAAATTGAATCTTTTTTTTTTTTTAACTTTATATATAAAAATTAATTATTACTATATACATTCTTAAAAATATATATATAAATGAATGTAATATTTTGTATAAACTATTTTTTTAAAAAAATCAATTCTAATATACGTTATAAAAAATAGTAATGTCACGTGGAATGCACGTGCTAAAAGACAAGTGAATTAAAAAAATGGACAAATTAAATTTTGATGATTAAATTTATACATATTAGTAAAAATTAACATATAAATCAGAAAATGAAAGAAAAATCTACGCTAAATTATAAAAATACCTCTGGACTATGAGGTTTGTTTCAAAAATGCCCCTGAACTTTGAAAAATTTCAAAAATACCCTTGAACTTTAAAAAATGTTTAAAAAATACCTTAATTTTGGATGGAAACCGTTAAAGTTTCAGTTTCAAAAATACCCTTGAACTTTCAAAAAAAAATTAAAAAATATCCTTATTGAAAAATGCTTCTTATTTTCCCCTCTCTCTTCGTAAATTCTTTCTCCATGAAAATTAATGCAAAACTTTGCTTATAAAAGTTGTGTGCAACACAATATCGGATAAAAACATACTTTGAAATCGAGTTTTCTCTTTTAGCGTGAGGAAGATAAATAAGTGTGAGAAAACAACATATATATGTATATATATTATTTCCTTTTTTGTTGTGTATGTTAGTGATAAGAATAACTGTTTATAACACTGTGGGGTTGGTCCAATTTATAAGGTCAATCAATCAAAAGTTTTATATATGATTTAGTTCTTATTAATATTTAAGAATTGTTAGAACCCGTATACAACAATAGTTTCATTTATTTTTTATAAAATAAATATAGAGAAGGCTAATGGGTAATAGTTTGTGAGAAAATAATATTGAAAAGACTGCCAACAAATGAAAGTCAAGCACATGTAGAATTTCAAGAACAAAACAAAAGTCATCTTAAAAGTTTCAATACAATAATGTAGCCAAGTTCTTGGGATGTGTTGAAAAAGAAAAAGAAAAAAAAAACTCCTAGATTATTAATACACGACAAATAAAAGTTTCTCATTAATTTTCATGGGAAAAGAATTAATTTACGGTGGATAAGGAAAAAAAAGAAGTATTTTTCAATAAAGGGTATTTTTGATTTTTTTTTGAAAGTTCAATAGTATTTTTGAAACTAAACTTTAAGGGCCTATTTGTAGACAATATGGATTCTATTTTATGTTTTCAGTGTATCCATATTTTAAACTGTTTTCGGATTATGTGATCCAAATAGTGGAAATTCTAAAAACAACTTTTTTATGTTTTCAGTGTATCCATATTTTAAATTTGATTTTTTTTTTAAAATTTAAATTTGAAATTTTTATATACACAATTAAATTAAAAATGATAAAAACCTTAATAAATATAGTATTTTCATGTTATAAACTCAATTCATTTTTGTGAAATTAAAATTTGTATAATATAATGCATTATAAATTATATGATATTATAAAATAATAATTATACAAAATGTTTATAAATTAATTAATAATAATTTATATTCAACTTGATAACTACAAATAATTTATGATTTATAAATATATTATCAAACACATTTTGAACAATTTTTGAAATTGGAATCTAATTTATGAATCTGCTACCAAATATATATATGAAAACATGAAATACAACTTTGTTTTCAAATTTCTGTTTTCAGATCACCTACCAAACGGAACGGTTTCCATACAAAATTAACGACAATTGTATTTTTGAAACTTTTTAAAGTTTTGGAGCATTTTTGAAACAAATCCATAGTCTTTGAGTATTTTTTATAATTTAGTTTTTTTTTTTTTTTTTTTGAAGCTCATCCCATTGTTTTAGCCAAAACAAAAATGAATAAATGAACGAAACCCTAACGCCTCTTCTTTTCTTCTTCTTCGCGCTGTTTCCTCCTCCTTTTCAACAGCTCAGTGTCGCCGCCGTCTCTCTTCCACTCGTGCCGCCGCAGCTTCCCTCGATTTTCTACTCCTTTGCTGTTACTGGTATTTTTCCAATCTCCATCTCTGTCAATCTGCTTACTTGAAATTAGAATTTAAGTAACAAAAAAACGAGTTGTTTGGTTTTCATTTTCATAATGACAATAGCCGAATAGTAACAAAAATACGGGAACGGATCGGGAAAGACTGAAAAATGGATGAAATGCAATCTCCTTCCTCGCAAAACCACTCCTCCATGCCTGAGACTTGAGAGAGAGAAAGGGAAAACGATCGTCCAAATGTCCTGTCCAAAAAAGTAAAACGGGAGAGACTATTACTGACCTTGACATTCAGTTGCAAGAAGCTGATGGGAATTAGACTCGTTGAAGTAAGTTTAGGGAGTTTTAGAAACGCCACTCTTTCATCTGTTTGAATTTGAATGCTCTTTTTATCTTTTTTGTACAATCTGAATGTTTGATTGGAGTTTGCATTGATCATCTTTCTGTAATAAAAAACAATTTATCAAGAAACCCCACAACTCAAAAAAGAATAAATATTTGTAAAGTTACCTCGTCGATATTGAGTGAAATTCGACCGCTTCTTCTTCGTCTCACTTTCCCTGTCTTCATCGCAAATTTGTTAGACTCATTAAGTTTTGCATCGATCAGATCATTTTCTGAAGTTGCCGGAGAATTGACGTCCGTTAGGGCTCAAACGAGTTCATTTTTGAGCCTTTTGGCTCAATTAACCCAATGTTCCTCTCCAATCTCCGATCACCGGTGCGTGCAACGAGCACTCGGGTTTAGCGTTTCGTTGAGGCGCTGCTTCAATTGCTCTTTCTGTAGAGGTACGCCTTCTCCTCTGACAACTTTGTTGAATTCCAGTTTAGTGGTGGTTGGACTCTACTCTCTGAATTATGCCCGTGTTTAGTGAAATTCAGCTGGATTGAGGTCACTTTTAATCTAGGGGGCTAGATGATTTCAATGTAATTTGTTGTCCCTCTTCGAAATTTGACCTGCATACGGGTTTAGTCATTATCCTCTTTGTAAGGGACCAGGGTTACACATTCTTCTCCGAGAATTTCGTAGAATTCCAGTCTAGTGGTGTTGAACACTGTGAATTTTGCCTCATTTAAATGAAATTCAGCTGGATTGAGGTCTATTTTATTTGTTCTTAGTTTTGTGAAATTTTGAAAAGTTGCATTAACTTGACATAATCTCTTTCAATCTAAGGGGGCTAGATGACTTCAATACAGTTTGGTTGGTCTTTGAAATTTGACCTGCAAACAGGTTTAGTAGCTCTCTCTTTTTAGTGGCGTTGAATTATGTGAACTATGCCCCATTCTTAATGAAATCCAGCTAGATTGAGGTCTTTCCTTTTGAATTGTAGTTTTGTTCTATTTTGAAAAACTCATATTAACTTGAAATAATCTCTTTTAATCTAGGGGCTTCGAAGACTTCTATGCAATTTAGTCTCTCTTCTAAGTTTTTCCTCCATACGGGGTATCCCTTGTACATATAGCTTGTGTATTTAGTAAATTGTTATGTAGTCCGATAGTATAGAGACTGATGTGAATGTTTGAATGGTTTATGTTGGTTTATTTGTATTATTCTAGCTTGCCACATATGTATGATTGGTTGCTCGGTGTACCAGTTTTGAAAACACTAATCAATATTTTTCTCCTGTCTGAAGGTTTTTAACTAGAAAAAGTAAATAATGGGCCTGTCAACTGCAACTAATGCTGTTTCTGAGGCCATTCAACTCTGTGTATTTGATTCACGGAGAGGACAACAGGAGGGGCAAGAGCTGGATAAGATATTATTTTTTTATCCAGCTGATTTACCGTTTACAAAACAATTGTATATTATTGGGCTCAGTGAAGGACTTATCACATTTACAAGGTCGGTATCGTTTTTTTTTTTTCTATTTCTGTAAAATAGATATTCACCATGCAGAAGTATTTGGAGAGCAGATATAAGAAATACAAATGACAGAAATTGCTCTGATAATGTTGGGAACTCGTAATCAAATAAGCAAATAAACTTTCTCTCTGAGAAAGTGCTTTGGCTATATTGTTAATTTGTCACGTTTTTTGTTTCTTCTTATTGTAAGTTTTTTTTTCTTCATTTTATTTGTACATGTTATATTTATATGCCTAGCCTACTTGTCTTATTACAGTTGATTAGTTTTAATGAGATAAGATAACATAGTAAACCCAGTCGATTTAAGTTATGCACAAAGATTCTTTCAATATATTTACATTTTCTTCTTTGTCGTTGGTAGTTAAATGAAAAATGAAAACTTCATGCAGAACATTCTCTCCAGAGGCAGCTTGTGAGGTCATTGAAGCAGAGAAGCACTCTCATATATTTTTTGAGGCAGAGCCAGATATATGGATGATTTTGGTACAGTTTTGTTCTAATTAATGTATCAGTAAATGGTAGTATTATTATTTTTTGGGGGGATCATTATATTCAGATGGTCACATATTTTATGTTTATCATCCATGCAAGTAACGCCCTAGCCAGGTGTCACTTAGATGGAAACAATGTTGATCTGGTTCAATAATTTCCTTACACATTACTTTAAATCATTGCTTGCTTTATTTTGGTTTCTTTTTCTTCTTTATTGCTAATCTTGTTAAATTTTCTGATTTTCATATATTATCCAGTGTGACATCCTAGAATTCTGAGTTACTTTCAGGCATTAGTGTTTTGTTTATTATACTTGTTGATTATTTAAGGTGACAACGTTGTTTGTGTTGAGATATGTTTAGAGTAAATTCTTGCATTTTATACTAGGCTTCTTAGGATAGAAGAAATTTCAATGTGGTAGAAATAAAGGTTTACCACTTATCAAGTTTCTTTTTGAGAAAAAAAAAAGTTCCCTACCATTACTCTTTATTCTCTTTTGTTTTAATTTTGCATGTAGGTGCAACTGATCTGTGCAGTGTTTCCAGTCATGCTTTTTGTAGTTTTTAAGTGTTCTTTTATTCTCTAATAATGGAAGCATTCTTAAACTTCAATTATTCTCGATTTCTAATGAGTTATCTATGTTAGGGTAGGTAGTGGAGAAAAACGAAATAGAAGCAATTTGGCGGACGGATGCATTGCAGAAGCTTCTCAAGGAGATCCACTCTCTTTTTCTAATGTTTCACGGATCTATAAGACTATTGCTTGAGAAAGAACCCACTGGAGAAGTTTCCAGATCACATTTGTATTCCTTCATCATGGATTATCTAAGTGGTAACTCATTTACAGCCACCTTTCATCTAAGATTACTTTCATGAAGTCAAGTATTTATTACCTTTGTTTCAAAATATTTCATTGTAAGTTACTAATTGTCAGCATGTCAAAAGCGGTCTGCATTGGATAGGTGCTGCTGTGGTAATATTGAAGTTGCTGAATGTCAAGATTGAGATTGAAATTACTGTATCTCATGCCTTACTCCTTCCTTCCTTTTTGAGGCAGATTTTCTTGTTGGGAAGAAACTGCAGTTACCATCATTTGTTGACTGTTTGAAGGAACGTGGAAGTGTACAGATGCTGACCATAGGGCGAGATGCTGCCATTGAAGTTCAGGTTTGTCCTTGCAAAGATCTTCAAGTACTTGTATAGTTGTACGTGTGTCATGCACTTCATATTTTTCTTTTGTACCCCAAAGATTCACCCTTTTTTTTTTAATAAATAATGAGAAACAGAGAGAATATGTATTTATACTAAAGCAGTGTGGAAAAAATAGACTAGGGGCTGGGGTAGAGGGAACCTGCCCAAGAAGCTACGAAAGGAGTCTTCCAATCATCTTCAAAAAATCTTTTGATTTTTTCACTTTGAGTTGTAGAGCTTTAAAGCTTTAGAACAACATGTCTTTAACTCCTCCAAAACCACCATTATTTTTGCTGTACATTATTAAAAAGGAAGGACTAGAGACTTAGTCAGTGCCCTTTCCTTGGGTTACTTCTTGGACCCCTTTATGTTATTTCACTTAAGTTATAGAATATAGAGTTTTAAGGCTGTCTATTAACCTGTCTTTAAAATCTAAATAGGAATCTTTGACCGTGAATTTGAATCTTGAGAACTGCCTTTACGTGATGGAGAAACTATTTGGTTCCCATGCTACCGTACTTCGTCAGGAAAAAAGAAAGTGGTGAAGAGTTGGAGGCTTGTTGACATTTTTATTTTTGTTCATCCAAGTTTATTTAATTATATATTTGTTTTGTGCAGACACTTGTCAGAACACTTGATTCTTGCATTGCAAATGCATCATGCGACTCTCTGATATTATTTCAGGACTTACTGGTGTCTACAACACTTTCTCCTGTATGGTTCGATCTCCGAGTAGCTGATGTTTTCTTTGCTTAATGTATTTTTCATTTTTCATTTAGAAAAGCGGAATTACATGGGGATGCTAAAAACTAAATATATATCCAAAGACTGAATTCAATATCGAAATATAATATGGGTCATTCAAAATTTTAAAGCAGTTGGTTACAATCTCTTTTGCAGGATGACACTACAAATTTATTTTCATATGCTGTTATGAGGTTGACTCCACGTGTGTTATCTTCTAGCACAAGTTCTTGGTCCTATTTACTCAGAGGAGGCTCGATTTCAGAACAATCATACAACTCACACAATACATCCCATGGTGGAAATGTTGGTAACCGCGTGATACGACCCTTGCAGCATGGAAAATGGTCAAAAGGAAAGGATGGTTTTCTACAAACTGATATTTGGGGTATGGAGGCAAGTGGCTGGGTTGGTTCCACCCCAAAAATCTGGCTTTTTCAAACAGAGGAGCAAATGTACCTCTATGTACATCAGCATAAAAGCCTGACCCTGATTCTTCTTGTTCCTGTTCCCTCAATACCTAATGGAGAACAAGGCATTTCAATCGTCCGGCAGTATATTCTTGAAAACGTTAGTTGCCTAACTCTTTTGATGGATTTAATTATTCTGCTGTCATATATATATTCTCAATGAATTCTTTCCCTATGTATATATGATTCTTGATTTTGATTGGTGATTCTATGCCTAAGCATTAGATGTTGGACTGATTGGAAAGGAACAATTAGAACAGTAGGACAAAAGAGAAGAAAATATCATTTATTTTATAGTGGTAGAAGAGGGTAACTTTGGCTAGAAATAGAGAGTTCAGAGGAAGAGAGGGGAAATATGGTGTTTCACTTTTTTATCAGTTCCCCATTATCATCTCAATTCTGTCTCTTATTGGAATCTGATTTCAAGTTAAGGAAATCTAGAATATTAAAGTTTACCAAAATGAATGTAAAAACGTAGTCAGCATTGTAATGGATAACATTGTTGACAAAGGCATTGTAATTTTACTAATGCAAATGCTTAATATTCTAGTTTGACGATGCTTGCTAATTTTTTGTACATCTGTTAAACTGGTTTAGAATTTTTGAATTCCTTCCATTCATTGGATGAATTTCTTGCTATCTTCTAGGCTTCCCTGAAGATCATGAAAGTTGAAGAAAAATTGTCAAAAGGCTGGGGTGGGGAAAATGCTTATCATGTCGGTGGCTATCGTTATTTACTGGTAGATGGCGATAGACAAATATCCAGGGCTTCACCACCAGGAAAAGTTACCACCCTCACAAAGGTAAAGTGTTATCTGACAATAACTATACTATCCTTGTAGACATCATTTTACTTTGATATCATATGTATCTATGTATGTATTAGTGAGAAATAAGCTTTAACTGATAAATTGTAGTTTTCCTCTAAAGGGATGATTTCTAAACTTTATTGATTTCCTTAACAGTTTTAGGACAAGTAACATTAAACTGAAAAATAGTTGAGTATTCTTTGCCCCAAGTATGTAGTTAAGGGGCTATGCAAGAAAATATGGTTCACTTCTTGGCCACTCTTCAATTTAGAGATAGGCAGCTGCAAGGACTCCTTATTAACTTTGTCACAAACATTTAGCCCTCAAAGTAAAGGGTCCAAACTAAAACTTTTAACTTTCCTAACCCGTTCAGCTTGAATAGAGAATTGTAATAAAATTGGCCATAAATTTCTTCTTATTTTTACTGCAGATAAATTTTATTTCTAGTCAATCATGAAGTAAATATGACAGGAATCTTTACTTTTCAGTTTCCATTAGTGAACTTCAACTTGTTTTCTAGTCATGCATTGAGAAATGAGAGTTTTCATTTGACCCTCTTGTATTACAGGAATCTTTACTTGGCATGAGCAAACTCAGAGAGAAGGTTGATCAGGAGAAGAGTCGAGCAAAACAGGATGGTGTTGGTGAGGAAAAGGAACTGGAAGTTACTATTAGAGCAAAAAACAACGCATGGGTTATTTCTCGAATCACAAGAGGGAAAGAGCTTTATATGGTTCTGGAGAAAGCCAACGAGACCCTACTCTATGCCTCTGATATGGTGGAGAAATTCAGCAACAGGTATTGTTCATGTTTGATTTCACTTTACAGCATGGATGCCTAAAATGCATAACATTATACATGATAAATGATAATACTAGTCATGTTCAGGCAGCAGACTCGCACATCATCAACTAATCTAATAGGTCATTTTCTATTGATTGATGAATGACGAATCGGCCCATATTTTATTAAGATTAATGGAATATTTCGTAGATCAATGAATATAGAACGCGGGGGGAGTTGCCCCAAAGCTAAACGAGCTTGGCCAAAATATGTATTGCTAAGAGAGAATTACATAAAAGTTCACTTAGTGTACACCAAGAAACTGCGACAAAGAGCCAAAAAAAGATGAAAAGTCTCTTATCTTTCCCCACAAACTGATAGATTCCTTTATATTTGTGCTGTATAGGTACTGCAATGGAGCATTCTCCTTGGATTAGAGGGACGTGCTTTCATTGTCGTGTATACGAACTTGTAAAATAAAGAGCAGAGGTTAGATGGATTTGCACAGTTACTAGTTGTTGCTGCTTCATAACTTTAATCTCCCTTGTGTAAATTTCTATAAACAATAAGGAGGATCCTCTCTCATTTTCTGTAGAAGAGAGGGAAAAAGTAATATGCATATAGGCCTTCAACCATGGAGAGAAAGAACAGCTAAGTTATTAAAAGCCTGCATTTAGTCCTATGCAGTTGTTTTAGGAGCTGTTTGAAACTTGAGTTTCTTCCCTTTTTGGGGATTTTTCTAAAGAAATTTGTATAATTCTTTTAATACTGAAAATTGTGAAGGATCTGAGGGAAAACTCTTTCATGTCATGAGAATCTGTTTTTTTTTTTTTTTTTTTTTTAATTTATTTAAAAAATATATATATACATTGTTTTGCATGCCAAAATGAGAATAGAAAGTACCATGGAAGACTTGAGAAGTTGGAAATGAAATGCTTGGATTTGGAGGACAAGGGAATAGATTTCAAATATTTGAGGATGAAGAATGTAGTGTTTGGTTCATGTGTGGTAGTGCTTTCCATATGGCTACAAGTCTTTAGGAACTATTTCAATATTTGTTCTGTTATCTACTCTAAAAAAAAAATAAAAAATCTAAATCTAAACCAAATTTAAAAAACTTAGGGTGTGTTTGGTTTAACTTTTCAAGTGTTTAGTTTTGAAAAAGAATCATTTTGAAAATAATTCTAGTATTTGACAATCACTAAAAATGACTTGTTAGAAAATGAGTTTGAGAAATAAACCATTTCAAGAGAAACACTCGAAACCAACTTAAAAGAGTTTTTAAGTATATAATAACTTGTGTATAAAAAATGTAAAAAAAAAAAAACAACTTGTGTATAAAAACACTTACGAGATAAATATATGAGTGTTTAAATTCTAAATAATTTTTATACAAAATGTTTTTTTTAAAACAATGCATTCTTGAAAAATATTTAAATTAAAATTTATTCCAAACGGACCTTTAATTGTGTTTTTCAAATTTGGTTGAGTATTCAAGAAATTGTAAGCCAGATGCAAACATAATTTTAAATATATTTATAGAAGAAAAATTATAATGGGTCGTAAAACTAGTTGTCGCATTAACAAATTTGTAACACAAAAATATTTTGAGTATGACCATTTTTCCCTCATCTATATACCAATTTTGTAACATTTTCTTGAAGGACATTTCTTATCACCAAAGCCCCCACCTCCAAATGTTGAGTAAAAAAAGGACATTTCTAATCATTTTTGTATAATTTGTCTTTGATCAAATATATTACTAATATATTTGTGTTATACCAAATTTGTATCATTTTTCTAAAGAACATTTCTTATCATTTTTGTATAATTCGTGTCTTTCATAAAATATATTAGTAATATATTTAATAATTACTTCACTAATTGATATATTACTAATATATCGAATATACTATTATCACAAAAGTCAAAATTGACTGATGAGTAGGAACTCTCTTACTAAAAATCTAATAACTATATTAAAAAAATAATAAAAAAATAAATGTCCTTAAAATCCCCTACAAATCATTGCTGTCAAATAGAGCCAACATTTGTAACTTGCCTAAAAGTTTGATTAGAATGCAAAAAAGAGGAAAACAGATCGACAAAGAAAATGACAACAATTTTTCAAAAATTAAAAAATTAAAAAAAAAAAATGACAACAACTTTTCAGAAAAAAAAAAAAAAGAAAGAAAGAAAGGAAAATGGCAACAAATAGGCAACACCGTATTTTGTTGTTGGCCTTTGTACATTGAATCTTGTTACATTTTATTTTCTTTACTCTAAAAAAAAATATCTAAATTTGGTTTATATAATTTCAATAAATTTTAAAATTAATCTTTATTGTTAGTTTGTTGATTTTTTTTTTCTTATCAAATTTGGTATAATAATAATAATAATAATTTCCATTAAAAAAAAATCAAGATACAAATAACTTTCCAACTTTTTGGAGAGAAAAGTCTATAGACTTTTTTTTTTTAATAATAATTTTACCTAAGAAAAAGAAGCATGAGTATAAGGAAAAAAAAAGATGTAAAACTTTGATGGTTCGAGTCATCATTAAAGGGAATCGTTGTGTAGCGTATCAAAGGTTCAAAGTTATATAGGAATGACTCCAAGGAACGTCCAAAACTCATCATGAGTAGTAGTAGAAAATGAATCGCCCACCTATGTTTTTTCACTAATGAGAAGAATTCAATAAATAGGAAAAAAGTGAAAAACTATACCGTTCCTAGAAGTACCATTAACTCCAGCAAAACGACGTTTTTCAAATTTCAAAGCGTTGCGAAAACATCCTAGTAATCGAGAGCGAGAGATATTAATAACACCAATAGATTCTAATTTTGAAACAACATCAAATGAATCTCATTCGCATTGATTTAAAAAAAAAAAAAACAAAAAAACAAAAAAATGATTCGAGGAGACAATAGGGTAGGTACAAATTCAGAATCAATCTGGTCTCAGGCTTTTATTTAAAAAAGGTGTTTAAAAAGTGTCACTTGTCATCCACCTTCTTTAACCCCAATAATTTCTTTGCCTTTTAGACCTCAAGAAAAAAAAAAAAAAAATAGGAATATCCAATAAAACCTTTATTTATTTATTTATTTTTTTTAGAATATCCAATAAAACCTTTCTCCTTCGAATTTCTTTCTTTTCAGTTCTCAGTCTCTGACACTTCACGCTCTTCTCTTCTCTTCTCTTCTCTTCTCTTCTCTTCACATTCCTCATTCCATTTCCTTCTCTGCATCAATGGCGGACCGCCCCACACCGATCGCCCTCGACGCTCACAAGCAGGCTCTTCTCAACCACCACACCGAGAACCACTTCACCGCCGGCGAGATCGTCCGCGATATCATCATCGGCGTCTCCGACGGCCTCACCGTCCCTTTCGCCCTCGCCGCTGGACTTTCCGGCGCCAACGCCTCCTCCTCCATCGTCCTCACCGCCGGAATCGCCGAAGTAGCCGCCGGCGCCATCTCCATGGGACTCGGCGGGTGCGTTTCTCTCTATCGATCTCTTAATCGGCGCCATTGCCTCTTCGTTTACCTAGAAAACCTAAATCGTTTGTCGAGATCCAAAATACTGCTGGAAGAGCGCATTGAATCGGTTATAGTATGGAATAGAGATTTTGTTTCTTGTCTGTAAATGGTTGATCAATAGAAATGGATCTTCATTTGGCGTTTCGTTTGTGTAGATATCTTGCGGCGAAGAGCGAAGCGGATCATTATACGAGAGAATTGCGGAGAGAGCAAGAAGAAATCGTTGCAGTTCCCGATACTGGTAACCATTGCTTCACTTTTTTTTTTTTTTTTTTTTTTCTTCGTGAAGTTTAATTTTAAATTTCAGATCGACATGAAACTAGTAATTAGTATGACTGTGAACAGTTCTTCGAAATATGCTAAGTTGGTTAATTTGGAAGATTTATATTGTGTTTACACAATAAATAGGGGTAGTTTCGGTATATTTTTTAGGTTAAAATACTTAGAATCCGTTTAGAATACATTTTAATTTAAATGTTTTTTAAGAATGCATTTTTTAAAAAACATTTCATATAAAAATTATTTAGAATTTAAACACTCATATGTTTGGTTTCATTCCTTCACAAATGTTTTTATACACAAAAGTCTTTTTTAAAAAGTTGGTTTGAAGTGTTTCTCTCAAAATGGTTTATTTATCAATCTCATTTTCTAATAAGTCACTTTTAGTGGTTGCCAACCACTAGAAATTTTTTCAAAATGATTTGTTTTCAAAATTAAACACTTGAAAAGTTAAACCAAACACATCCTTAAACTAGCAATTTAGTTCATGAATTTTTGTTTGCTCTCTTAACTTTTAATTTTGTAGCAATTTAGTCTTGAACTTTAAAATTTTTGTAACAATTTAGGGGTTGTTTAGAATACATTTTAATTTAAATGTTTTTCAAGAATGCATTTTTTAAAAAAACATTTTGTATAAAATTTATTTAGAATTTAAACACTCATATGTTTGGTTGCATTTCGTTTTTTTATATACACAAGTTATTGTATACTTACTCTTTTAAAAAAAATTGGTTTTAGATGTTTCTCTCAAAATGGTTTATTTATCAATCTCATTTTCTAATAAGTTATTTTTAGTGATTGTCAAACACTATAAATTTTTTTAAAATTAAAAACTTGAAAAGTTAAACCAAACACACCCTTAGTCTTTGTTATGCAAATTTTCATCAAAATTAAGTCTCGATTTTTATTATGTAATGACTTAATCTTTGTAATTTATAAATACACATGGTCCTAATCAAGTTATCAATCATTATATTTGATAAATTCCATTAAATTTTAATGATAATTTTCACAAAAAATATTAAATCGTTACAAAATTTAAAGTTTAAGGACTAAATTATTACAGATTAAAGTTCAGGAACTAAATTATTACCAAATTGAAAGAATAGGGACTAAATCGTTACAAATTAAAGTTCAAACATTAAATTGTTATGAAAATTTAGGGACCAAATATAATTTTTAACCTATTTTTTAAAAATGGTTTTTTGCGGTGTATTTTTTTTTTATATATATATAATCCTATGCTTGGTTTTAATTTAGTTAATATCACTTTAAAAGTCTTAATTGAGTTTATTGTAAATCTTGCAAATGAATTATAGTTTTCTTTATTTAGCATGCATTCTTCGGACACCACTTCAAATTCTCTGTCATGTTTAAAGAAATCGTGGGTCAAAAAAACTCGTGTCATTTTTCACTAAAAACACTTAACATTCAACAAAACATTAACAAACTATAGGATTCTAATTAAAGAAATGTGTTGAAAGAGATTTTTTTTTTTTCTTAGTCGAGAGTACATGTCAATTAGTGCTGAGCTATGCTCGCTTTGACGTGTTGAGAGAGATTAATATCTTATAATTTTTAAGAAGAATTGAATTTGACAATTGAAATGCAGAAGCGGCAGAAGTAGCAGAGATATTGGCACAGTATGGGATAGAACCCCATGAATATGGTCCAGTTGTTAATGCTCTCAGGAAGAGGCCTCAAGCTTGGTTGGATTTCATGATGAAGTTAGTTCTCTATCTCCTAATCCTTCACTTTTATTCATCTTTTCTCTCCAAATCTTTTTCTAATTTCTTTTTGCTTAATTTTTTTAAGGTTAAATTAAAAATTTATCCTAAAGTTCCAAATTTGTGTCTAAAAGATTCCTAAATTTTAAAAAGTGTCCAACACGTTTTTTAAAATGTCTAATAGGTCATTAAATTTTTAAGGTTAAAATACCATTTTAGTTCGTTCCTGTACTTTGAGTTTCATTCCATTTTAATCCATGTTTATTTTAGTCATATACTTCTAATAAAACTTAAAATTGGGCCCCACTGTTGGTTTATTATTAACTTTTCTTAAAGAAATAATTTCTATTAGTCTTTTTTCGGTAAATTTTGGAAATATGTTCACATAATGTTTTTTCTTGCATGAAAATAATTATGATTATTTAACTAATCACAAAAAACTAAAGGTAGAAACCAATTTCAAGTTTCATTCAAAGTACAAGGACTAAAATTGGACATTTGAAAGTATAGGGATTAAAATGAAATATTTTATTTTTGTATCTAATAGATTCTTAATATGTTCAAAATTTTTAAAAAGTATATAACAAGTTTTTGAACTTTCAACTTTGTTTCTAATAAGTCTCTAAACTTTAAAAATTGTTCAATATGTCCTCAAACTTTTAATTTTGTATCTAATATGTCCCTAAATTTTCAATTTTGTATGAACAAGTTTTTAAAATTGAAAGTTTAGAGTCTTATTAGACATAAGTTTCAGTTTTATATTTAATAGATCAATTAATTTTTAAAAATTTTAAACATATCAAATGATTTATTAAATACAAACTAAAATTGAAAGTTGATAGATGAATTAAACATTTTTAAAGTTTATAGAAGTACCAGACAAAATTGAAAATACAACGAATCATTGGACACTTTAAAATTCATGGATAAAATTGAAAGACAACTTATAAATTAACATTTTTCTAATTAAAATAATTTGTATGAGTTTTTTGCTATCAAGGTTGGAATTTTCCATCAAAATCTCTATAAGATATAATATAGATGTGAATATTTTCTTTGACAATATTCTTAGGCGGTGAGTTTATCTGGATCCCAGAAATTTGTCTCTTAGTAAAGAAGCAAAGGTTAGCTTTGTAATAATAGCCATCAATAATTCAATAATCCATTGAATTTTCCAGCCTTTTCTAACTAACATGTGGACTGTGCTATCATCCAAGAAGGATATTCACATCACAATTTTCAGCTATATATATTAGGGGTGATCATCGGTCGGTCGGCATCGGTTTTGGGCTCAAACCGACGCCGACCACCGATATCTCGGTTTAAGTCGGTCGGAGGAGGTCGGTTTTGGGAGTTCTATGAGACCGACCGACCGACCACAAGCAAAAATCGGTCGGTTTCGGTCGGTTTTGGATGTTCCAATGGCGTCGTTCCAGTAAGGTGAAAGAGAAAGAAAGAACGGAGAAGAGAGAACGATATTTACAACAAGAAAGCACAGAGAAAGAGATGAAAGAGAAATAAAGAACTAAGAAGAAAAAAATACATGACGATTCGGTGAAGAAAGGCGTTATTCCGGGCCGAAAATGTCTTCAGTCGAAAGTTAAAGAAAGAGACAGCGAAAGTTCATGGCCGGAATTTCCGTGTAACACTAAGCTCCGACGAGGAATTTCCGGCAAGTTGAAATGCTTGCTCTGTTCATGGACGAAAGTTAAAGAAAGAGATTGAGAGAAGGTTGAAAAAGAAAAGAAAAGAAAATGAAAAGGTGAAAGTAGAAAATGAAGAGGTGAAAGTGGAATAAGAATCGGCTGAACAAAGAGAAAATAATAATTTTTTTTTTTAAAAGTAATGATTACCTATATATAGGTAATCATTACCTATATATAGGTAATTAATGTTGGGGAGTTGGGAATCCGTGAAATTCGGCTGCAGCACGCGTTTTCTCTTTTTTTTTTTTTTTTTTTTTTTTTTTTTTTTTTATATATATTATATAAATAAAGAGATTCGGTCGGTTCGGTCGGTTTGGGCCTTTTTAGGCCCACCGACCGACCGAATGGTCGGTTTTTCTTATAGAAAAACCGACTCCGACCGAACCTGCTATAGAACCGACCGACCGACGTCGGTTCGGTCGGTTTCGGTCGGTCGGATCGGTTTTTCGGTGTGTTATGCTCACCCCTAATATATATATTTTAGTTCAACCACGTTTTGTAAGGGAGAAATTCAAACCTTTGATCTTTTGAATCAAAGATAGATACCAATTACCACTAAGTTATATTCACTTGGACAATTTTCAGCTACATCCAAAAACCAATATGGAAAATGGTTTCTTAAACCAAAATGCTTTGTCTCATTTTTAACACAACTTTTTCTAACAAGAAATGGTTGAAAAACTCATTTTTAAGAGATATTTATTCATGATATCAACGAGTATATATATGAAATTTTGGGTAAAAAAATGGTAGATATGTATTTATATTGTTTAGAAGGGTGACTCGAAGAAACTTGAGCTCATGTAACTTAGCTTGAGTTTGGTTTGTCAATTTAATTATGATTTACAAAAATTGGTAGATGATATATACCGATTACCAACAAAAGTCTCATTGAGTAAATATTAATATATCAATTGATTTAAATAAATGCCCAATTAACAAAAATATTTTCAAAATCTCTTTTTGATGCTTGCCTATCATTCGTATGGTATACTTTATTCATGGAAACTAACATTTGGATGTGTCTAAGAACTCGATTGAATTTCTAGCATTGGTAATAGTAAACTACTTTTTTTAAGTTCAACAACATAGAGGTAGGGATTCGAACCTTTGACCTTTTGGTCGATGATTAGACCTTAATCAATTGAACCGTTCAGATTGACGGATTAAGCTTTGATTTAAAAAAAAAAAAAAAAAACTCTTCTAAATGTAGCTTTATTATTAACCATTAACACAATGTACATGGTACAGTTGAAATTTTTGCCGCCCTCTTGGGTTATCAGGTATACTAACATGCCACAAACATCATTATGTAATGTCGAAGTGAAGAAAATTATTTCTACTCTAAAAACTGGAGTTTCTTCACTTTTTATGTTTCATACTCTACATTTTTCATACATGTCAAATCTATGGAGATGATTGATCTTAATTTTAATCAGGGAAGGCAACCTTATTTTATTCCAAAAGAAAAAGTAGCCATATTTACACAAGCAGTAGAAGCAATGGATAGTGAGTTTGAAACATCATGATTCCAAGTTTAGAAGTATTATCAACTGAGCTGACTGTTGAAGAAAACAGTTTAATTTCAATATCAATGACTTAACCTTGTACTGTTTGTGTGATGATGTAGGTTTGAGTTAGGACTGGAAAAGCCAGATCCAAGAAGAGCTCTGCAAAGTGCTTTCACAATTGCATTGGCTTACATACTGGGGGGACTGGTGCCGCTCATTCCTTACATGTTTATTTCAAATGCAACGAGAGCTGTGACAGCGTCGGTTGCATTGACGCTAGTAGCATTGCTCGTGTTCGGGTATGCGAAGGGTTACTTCACAGGTAATAAGCCCTTCAAAAGTGCCCTCCAGACCACCCTCATCGGAGCTATTGCGTCTGCAGCTGCTTTTGGCATGGCCAAGGCTATACAAAGATGAACTAAACCCCCCCATGTCAATCTCTAATCAGAGACCCTCCCAAGGCAACATGTTTCGTCTAATCTCATGAGATGATACTAAAGTTTTCTCAGTTTAGGTCCAGAAATGAACATTTGATGTGGTTCTTAAAGCTTTTTATCCTATGCAAAATTCAATTTTCTATGAGCAACAAATATGGTTAAGCATCTTTTTCAATCCTTGAGTTTTTTTTGCCTTGGTAACATTTTGGTTTGTACATTTCATTTTGTATTTTGTATTTTGTAAAAGATATAGTTATGATGTATGAATGAATAGAAAATTGAACCAGTCACAGATCGAAAAAGATTTTTATTCACTTGCAATATTTCATATATACATCATTGTCAATGAAATTTTAAAGGAAAATTTTAACTTAAGGACTTAAGAGGACTAAATTAAAGTACGAGGACTAAAGTATTACAAGATTTGAGAAATGAACAAATATCATTTGAGTATGACATAACCAACAAAGTTTTCTGCTTGTGTGTGAGATATACGTGTACACGAGCAGCACGTGAGAAAGATAACGAACATCAAATTTAATATCAAGTAGTCATAACAAGAGAAGTGTCTACCTAGCTATACAGAAAAATATATGGGGCAAGGCAGGCAAGAAGCAGTTGAGAAACTACCTCTTCAAAATTGTTAATATATACTGTATATATATCATTAAAATTTATCAAGGCCTACAAGATATAATGCTTGAAAGTTGAAACAAAAGCATTACCTTGAGGCATCACCAAGAAAAAGATGGCTGAAATTCCATAAAACTGTTTGAAATTCAATACTCTGCTCAAGACATTGAAATGGCAGCAGCTTATCACCATAACTTCATAGCCAACCAACGGATTCTGTGGATAGTGAAAACAAAAGAAATTTATATTGATCTTTGAGATTCTAAATCGATGAAGTAATATTAACCTGACGAAAACACATCATTATTTTAACGGGCTTGCATCTTGTGTGGTTTTTCATATAGGATTTCTTGATCAGATGCCAAGAATTCCATTTGCTGGGTTAGAAGATTAACGGTATTCGGTTTCTCGATATAAGATTCATCCAACCTTGGTTGTATCTCAAAATTTTCACCTTTCTCCATTTGTCTGATTAGAAGTTCAAAATCTTGCGACTTCTCTTCATGAGTTCGCGTATCGATTGTTTCCATATCCAGTTCATGGTCTTCAAGGTCCTCATGGTCCGTGGATCCCCTTTCGTCGTCAACTTTTCTAACATTATCTGAATTTCCAGAAAAAGGGCTAGCTAGAAGAAGCTGCTCCCATGCAACATCTTGTACGTCTGGAAGAACAAATTGACTGTGATTGTCTAACTTTTCATCCATAAGCACTTTCATGAAGTCAGAATTAAGGAAAAAATCCTTCATTCCATCAGGGAATGGATCAGATTCTTGTTGTTTCCCCAGACCCGACACCGGTGGCGGCAGTTCATCTAATGGTCGTTGATACCTGACTATCATACCATTTGAAGGTACTTGATTGTCATCTGGTAATTGTTCCAGCATATTGCCAGCATCGGCCACGCGCCAATTCTTCTCTTTTGGTTGAAGAAACTGAACCAAAAATCCAGGGCTTTGCACTGCCATTACTAAGAATGACAGCATCTGCTGTTGATTCTTTTCCATACCCTGAAGGCGGTCTCTCAAAAGGAGCAACTTATTCTCTGAAGTTTCCTGCTGCTGCCTAAGTTTAACCAATTCCTGCATTACAGCATTTTTATCTATTTTAAGATTCTCAACTTCCTTCCACAGCCCTGTATAATCAGGCAGTTCACCTTGTCCCTCGGAATTGTCTTGGGGCTGTGACGCTTTACGCTGATCTGTGCCCTGGATATTTTTCCTTCGGTAGATGTTCTTCAACAGATGTTTTTGTCCTTTAACGAATCCATCAGTTGCAAATTCCCAGCAATCTGTATCAACTTTTCGAAAACCCTGAAATAACACAAGGAACCATTTGTTATAACTAAGATTTGACAATTCAAAACTATATGTCAGTAGAGGGAGTGAAATGCAGTTGTTTCTCTTAGCTTTTATGTTGAACGATTCCCCCTTTTCTGCTACGGCCTAAAGCCATGTACTTCAAATAAAAATCTCTCTCGGAAAATATGCACACCAGGGATACAACAAACAACCTCTAAATATATATTTATGCATGTTCAATTTACGTATCACAACTAATAAGGTTCACTGAAAATACTTAATAGCCTCAGGAACAGAACTCCCATTCTAAAAAGAAAAAAAGATAGAAAAAAGATAGAAAAAGAATACTTGGAGCCTGTTTCCACAGATTGCATCACGGCGTAATCAGGAGTTGGTGAAACAAGAAATATTTGTAGACAATATTCCAACAAGGTGTAAAAGAAAAAGCTACAGATGAAGGATATATGCATTTGAGTATGATGAAGTAAGATTTTTACAAAATTTCTCCCTCACTCCAACCCAAGCCCCTCAATAATCAACCTGACAAGAAATAAACCCAAGGCGCCCAAGGGAATGAATCTAAAAGAATAAAAATTCACTTGTTTGATTGGTTTTCAAGAACTTTATCAGAAAAACTAGGAGCTGCATAAGGCCTCCATATCAAGCAGAGACAAGATAGAGTCATTTCTCTCTTCATCACTATTTCAGAATGCCAAATATTAAATTCACATGTATGTTGGTGGGGGTTAAATCGATTGTGGGGTAATGTTTGGGATTTGGCATACATCAAAGCTTTCTCTACAGGATCCTAATTCAAATTTGTTTCATAATTATCCTTCACTTCTGATTACTGATTAGTTACTTTTTGCATGGCAAAAGTCAAAATATAACTTCTGATTAGTTTGTCATCCATGAACCTGCACCTAAGAGTGAAAAACAAGAAGAAATTGAAGATGTATACTTTGGGGAATGCAACAAGTTTGGGATCCAGAAAATTTTGCTCACATGTTCAGCCAATCAATACATGCTAAAGGTTTTGATCTACCATATTTTGATGGCCACCATCACATAGAAGACTTTCTTGACTGCACAGGCAGTAGAAAAATCTTTTATGAGAATTTGAACACACTAAGAGAAAAATGGGTTAAGCTGGTTGCTTAGAAATTGTGGTGGGCGGCAGCCTAGTGAGCAATTACAACTGAATAGAACACATGAAGGAAGGAAAACCCATCCACTTCTAGTTGAGGATGAAACATCTACTCAAAGCCGGGTTTCTTCCTCTACCAGAAAATACTGAACAAAAAAGATCAAAAAATATCCCCACCAAAATTGAAAAGTAGATGAGTAATGAGTATGTTGAAGAGATTTATCCAAGCGGTCCATTACACTAGCACCCTGCGAGATTCCATTAGGAATCACTTTAATCATTCTAGAAATTGGGCTTCTCTCAATGACTACAAACCTTGCCTAATAGCCCACAATGCCCTTTCTATGGCCAAAGACAAGACAATTCACTAAGCCATATCTTGACAATGGCAAAACCCCTTGCCCAATGCCGCTCCTTGAAGATCCCTTTTGACAATATCCAACCTTCAAAACCTCCAAGGAAGTCCCTTCAACCTAATAGCATTCTGACCCATATACTACAGTTATTCCCACCTTGGGCGCAAGTCTAATGACCACACCAACCACAAGCACCTTGCACTTGTTGATGGTAATGAAGAGTCCATTGAGCTTCCGACCGATACCTTTGATAAGAATATGAGGATAAAGAATTTGCAGAAGAGAATAATATAACACAACATCGAACATTTTGTTGAAAAAGAAATGGACTAAGTCTCCCTATCTAGAGGAAAAATTCTACACCAGAGCATACCATTAACCAAGACAGAGCAATTAACCGACCTAACACAATTTCAACCAAGCCCCCATCAAGAATGTCCCAAGTTGTTTAAAAGAAAATTTCGAAAATGACTCCTCCCAGTTCATGAGCCCTGTAGTCCTCAATTGCGTTATTAACAATTAGGGCAACTAGAACAAGACGAGTTCATAACAAGAGCAACTTCACCATTTAATCAGAACTCAAACACAACAAATGATAGACTTCATGAGAAGGTCTTTCAGAACGAATTCCCTTCTCAAGAGGGAAAAACTCAGCAAGACCACAAAAATACAGAAACAAACACAAAACGCAAACATCAAATTAAGAAAATTCAAAAAATCAAACAAACAAACAAGAAACTCACATAGATATTAAGCTGCCGCATAAAGCTAGAGAAATTGCTATGCTTAAAATACTTGGGAAGCAAGTCGACAGAGAACTGAGTCATGTCCAAAATCGTAAAGCTATCATCCGTAGGACTCCAGGAGATGATCGAATTGGTGGCGTCATCGTCGACCATGTCGTACAATTTCTTCAGAAAAGGCGCCACCGACGACCCCTGCCGCTCCGCCGCCGATTTGACCATCGCAAATCGTGAAAGTCCGGTGAGATTAGGTAGCGTAATCAGGAGGAAAAGCAAAAGAAAAAGGGAATAAATTGGAAAGAAAGCAAAGAAAATAGAATCTGGGAAGTTGGTAGAACAAGAAGAATTTTTGAGGGTTTATCCCTTTTTGCCGCGTTGTGTTGTTGTATGGTTTTTGAGAGGCATGTCAGTCGATGCTTCCCGGTTTGCTTTCGCCATTGTTGGTCTTCTACCAAGTTCTCACCACTTCCAGACTGCCACGTGTTACTTTTTTTTTTCTTCTTTTTTCGAATTTGAAAATGCATTTGAGGGATTTTTTATTTTTTTTTTTCATTTCGGATGCAGAATTGGCTATAATAGTCTTGAATTTTAATAGTTTTAGTGTCAAAACGAGTTTAGCTCATCGGTAATTGACATGTGTCCTCGATCAAAAGGTTAGAGGTTTGAAAAAAAATTATAATAGTCTCGGTAGGTTAATAGTTTATGTTTTTTATAATAGTTGCACTATTTTATTTATTCTATTATTAATTTTTTTTGGGCCAATTGCAATACTAGCAAGAAAAATGATAGGGAATTTGCAAGGTTTAAGAAGTATATCAATGGTGTATATACCATATATCATTTAGTGTGGTATATCAGTCAATCGATCCACTTTAAATTTGGTATATCAGTCAACCAATCTACTTTAAATTTGGTATATTAATCTATTGATCTACTAAATATATAGTATATTAGATTTATATTTCATGAATATAATATACTTTATGACACACGAGTTTTTCATTAGTTTGAATATTTTTTTTATATAATTCATTAATGAATAATTAGGTATATTAAATTTTTTTTTGGACAATATGTATAGTGGGAGATTCAAACATCTAACCTCTTGATCAAATGTATGTCTTTGTCGGTTGAGTTATGCTCATGTTGGTAAATATATTATTCATATATTATATATAATCTTAATGAAATACTATTGAGACATTAATGATATACTTGAAATTGCATTTTTAGAGAGTATTGATCATATACTACTGATATATACTAATGATATACTTGAAAATGCATCTTATTGATATACTTATAAATAATTTTGCATTCCATGATCTTCATGATACACTAACAACTTTAACATTGTTATACTACTAATATACTACTGACATACTAATGATATACCTTGTTAGTGTATCAACATGTTATACTTGAAATGAATTTTGAATGAAAGCATCGGTATAATATTGATATATACACCAACATGATATACTTGATTGTAATAAAATTTGTATTTCACAACCTTGATAATACACCAACAATTAAAAATACATCAATGATTTTTTATATATATAAAAAAACCGCAAGCCTATTAGTGATGTACCTAACTACTCATAATCAATTATATTAATATTTAATATAACAAATGAGATACATCAATGATATATCAGCATTACCCCACATATTGTAAAAAAAAATCGATATATCAACATTCATAATATGTATAGATTTAAGTTATAAAAGACAGACATTTGATTTAAAATATGTAAATAACAACAACACAGTTTAATTAAAAAAAACATGATAAAAGAAGTAAAGAGAAGTAATATATGAGGTATATCAACATTCATATCAAGTGTATCAAGTATATCAAAAGTTCATCAAATCAAGTATATATATCAGTTATATCATTAATATATTAGATAGATCATTATATTCATTTTAAGGTAAAACATGAATGTATCATTTTAGTAGTATTTTGAATATATTAGCAATATATCATACATCAATCAATATTCATTTGAGGTAAAATATGAGTGTTTCATTTTAGTAGTGTTTTGAATATATTAAAAACACGACTTTGTACTTTTTGGACTTTTCTTATGGATTAAACTAATTTCAAGTATATCAAATTTTTAAGTATATCAGTTAACAAATATAAAATATATCTGATAAATGAGTTGATACACCAACAAGGGTAAAATTGGAATAAAAAAACGGAAATTAAATTTAACAAATTTTGCTATACTCGCAAATCTAAAAAAACCATGACTAGATTTGCAAATATCTTAATTTTTTTTTGCTACCCATTGTAATTTCCCTAATTTTTTTAGAATGATAAATATGACAATCAATTTTACTATCTATTCTAAATTTTGAAAGAAAAAACTCTTAAAATATACTAATTTAAGAAAATGCCATCAATTGCGAACACGAGTGAGACACATCTTATTTTAACCTCATCTAAAAAAATAGACCATCAAATAAATCTTTCAAACTTTTCCAATGTTTAACATCCGAAAAAAATCCAATAAAAAAACAAGAAATGCATCATTCGCTAACATTTTTTTCATACAAAAAATATGGAGTATGAAAACTTGAACCTTCGACCTTAAGAAAAAAAGTACATGTCAAATCCCACATGTAACTAAACCAAAAAAAATGTGCATAATTCATATGTTATTCACAACCAAGTGTGCATTACTTACGAAACAAATAATATATTTCCAATCAAAATTAATGTCAAAAGAATATAACCGCACAACCTATACAAAGCAAGGTTCTTCTTAGGTACGAACGGATAAGAGGAACTTGGGACCCCTCCCTCGACAACTTCGAGTGACCGTCGTCGCTGCAGATGGCCGATTTTTTTTTTTTTTTTTTTTCATTTTTTTCTTCTTTCTTCTTATATTCATTTAAAAAAACGAAAATAAAGAAAGAAATAGAAGAAAAGGAAGGAAAAAAATCGATCTTCGACAATGGTTGCCATAATTGTCGATGGAGGTGGTCGCTGGCAATAATGGGGCTGAAAGAATGTGAGTAGATTATATTACAATAGCAAAGCGGGGGTAAAATAACTCAACCCCCATTTAATTAAATCAGCGTTCCAAAGGTTAAGTGGGCTATAATAGCCCGCTCAACTCAATCTAGATGCCTAAACGACCCCTTAAATTACAAGTTTAGCGCGTCTTGGAACAAGTTCAATATATATGTTCATAAACTTTTAAAATGTCAAATAAGTTCATTTAGGTCTCATTTGATAACCATTTGATTTTTATTCTTTAAGTTTTTTAAAATTATGCTTGTTTTCTTTTAATTTTCTTACCATAGTTTTCATATTTGTTAGAGATACATTTCAATTTTTAGCCAAATCCTAAAAAATAAAGTTTTTGAAAATTGTTTTTTTAGTTTTCAAAACTTGACTTGGTTTTTTAAAACATAGAAAAAAAGTTAGATAACAAAATAAAGAAACTTAATGGTGGAACTTGGGAGTAGTATTCATAAGCTTAATTTAAAAAAAAAAATCAAATGGTTATCAACACAGGCCTTAGCTTTTAATTTTGTTTCTAATAAGACATTGAAATTTAAATTTTGAATTTAATAGATTCGTAAATTTAAAAAAAAAAAAAATTGTGGAATATGTCAATCACCTATCAAACATAAAATTAAAAGTTCATAGACTTTTTTTTTTTTTTAAGGAAAAACTCATAAACTTATTAGACACAAAATCGAAGGTTTAAGAACTTATCATCCACTTTTTAAAGTTGAAAGGCCTATTAGACACAAAATTGAGAATTCAAAGACTCATTAAATACTTTTTAAAATTCAGAGATCTATTTGACACCGTTGAAAGTGGGATTAAACTTTGAATGTAACATTTTTTTCTTTTACAGTAGACTTTTTTTTCGTCAAATTGCTTGTGTTATGCTTTGATTGACAGTCGTTTCTAAAGTTTTAAGGTTAAAACACACTTTTGATCTATATACTTTCATAAAAGTACAATTTAGTCATTGAACTTTTGTTTGTAATAATGTAGTCTCTAAACTTTTAATTTTGTAACAATTTAGTCTTTGAACTTTAATATGTAACAATTTAGGCCCCGTTTGATAACCATTTTGTTTTTTGTTTTTGGTTTTTGGTTTTTGAAAATTAAGTCTATACACCCCTACTTCCACCTATAAGTTTCTTTGTTTTAATATCAATTTCTTCATTGTTTTCAAAAACCAAGTCCAATTTTGAAAAAAAAAAAAAAAATTGTAGTTTTCAAAAACTTGTTTTTGTTTTTAGAATTTGATTAGGAATTCAAATGGATCCTTAATAAGGATGAAAGTCATGGTAGAAAATTTAGGGAAAAACAAGCATAATTTTCAAAAACCAAAAACCAAATGATTATCAAACGAGGTCTTAGTCCTCGTACTTTAAAATTTGTAGCAGTTTAGTCCTTGTAAACATTTTCATCGAAATTAAGTGTCGATTTTTATTAGGTAATGATTTAATCTTTGTAGTTTACAAATACACATAGTTCTAATCAAGTTATCAATTATTATATGTAAGAAATTTTATTAAATCTTAATGATAATTTTCATGGCAATGATTAAAAAGTTACGAATTTTAAAATATAGAGACTAAATATATCAAATTGAAAGTTCAAAGACTATGTTTCAAAAAAAAAAAAAAAATACAAAGACTATATTACAAATTAAAGTAGATAGACTAAATTGTTACTTTTGTGAAAGTTGAAGGACCAAATGTGTTTTTTAACCAAGTTTTACTTTTTTTTTTTTTTTTTTCTGATAGTTCGAAAATAAACTTTAACCAACTTTTTATAATTAAAAAATATTGGTGTGGTGGAAATCATTAAACGACCTTTAACTTTAGATAATAGGTGTCATATTTTACAAAGCTATGTTTGGATTAAATTTGAAACTTCTAAATTAACCTACAAATTTATTGACCAACCATATACTCGGTTTATGTTATTTTAAAAGATTAGGGAAATTCCAAAAATAATGAAAAAAATTGGAGGAGGGTGTTTTTTAACACAATTTATCAGCTTTAATTGTGTTTTTTAAATTTTCAAAAAGAAAATTGTGTTTTTTAAACATGATTTAGAGTAGGATTTACTCGAAAACCGCGTTTGCCCTATACACTTTTCCAAATCATGTACAAAAAGTGTCTTCTATCATGTCTTCAATCGTTTCTTTCAAGTCAAATTATTGAATGAGGTAGCCAAATTATCAGATGTAGATCTTCAAATTTGTCTATCCTTGATAACCACTAGATACAAAATCGATATACTTTTATAATTTTTCTCTCTTACATTTAAAGGTGCAAAACCACCAGCTTCATCGTGGCAGACTTATTGAATAATTTCTCGTGTTGTAGACACTAAGTTACTAGTAAAACTATCCTATTTTTGTTATGATTTTTGACATAGTCATATTCTTATATGATCAATCAATTTTGTTTTACAACATTGTAAAATTCAACGAAATTT
This sequence comes from Luffa acutangula, assembly GCA_036850905.1. Taxonomy (NCBI): domain Eukaryota; kingdom Viridiplantae; phylum Streptophyta; class Magnoliopsida; order Cucurbitales; family Cucurbitaceae; genus Luffa; species Luffa acutangula. The sequence goes on from CM072099.1 coordinate 12,075,949, forward strand.
GGTTGATTTCGGTTCATTTTGTTCTATGAGGTTGAATTAGGAGATGTCCATTCTCTCTCGGACTTGTTTCCAATGGAATGAAAAATCTCCATTTACGTAGGAGAATGAGAGTGGGAGAGGAGAAAAAAATTACTCACGAGCTAAACAAGGATGGAGATAGAAATACTTTCTCATTTTCGATCTCCCGTTTATTTTTTTTATCATCATGTTGTTTTATTTTTTAATATATATATATAAGGCCTATAAAAATCATTTGATTAAATATGGACATTGGCTTGGTTTAAAGTAATCGATTCATATGAAGTTAAATTGTAAGTTTAGTCTCTGAATTTTTAGATTTGTGTTTATATTGTCCTTAAATTTTAGAATAAATATAATAGACTTTTTTACTTTTAATTTTGTGTGTAATAAATAAACTTCCAATTTTTTATTTAATAAATCTTTGGCATATTAGAATATTTTAAAAATTAAATGTTTCATTAGACATAAAATTGAAGTTGGTGTCTAAATAGGTTCTCAATCTATTTCAACATTTTTTAAAATTCACATACCTATTTGATAGAATGTCCCCTAATAGAATAGTCCATTTTAATGTTTAATAGAATAGTTAATTTTTAAAAATTTTGAATATGTCTAATACAAAATTCCGTCAACATGGCATTTTCATCTACATTTTCACATGTCTATGAGTTGGTTGAATCTACATTTTCATTATATAAAAACGATAGTATGCATATGTATATACTTGCAAATGAGACAAGAATTGTAGCACAACATTGACCATTGACCCAATTTGGAGCATTTAGCAGCATATGAGGTTGAATAAGACGAAGATGAAGCTAAATATTGAAGAGAAACAAACGTGCAAAAGAGTTTCAAACCAAATGAGTTTTTTTTGGAAATGTGGAGAATTTTGTTGCTTTATTAAATGGTGGTAAATAATAATTCAACCGACTTGACCCTTCCCTGTAGTGAATGCAACAAGCAGGTTAGTTAGTTATAGACTCATATTTTATATGTATAATTATATATATATATATGCACACCGAAAATTATCTAGGGCATAGTTTTTTTTTTAATCAATATGTAGGCTAGGGTTAATATTTTTTTAGGGTATATATACTCATCTACTTTTTTTTTTTTTTTGACAATATGGGAGTTGGGGGATTTGAATCACAGACCTCGTGGTTAATAGTACAACTTTATGTCAGTTGAGCTATGCTCTTGACTACTCATCTACTTATTTAAGTTCACCTTTATATAGTTATAGGCGTGTATTTTTTAATATATATGCACACTAGAAGTTATTTAGGTTGCCAACATGAGCATAACTCAACTGTCATAAAACCTTATTAATGATATCGGGAGGTTTGATACCTATAATTAGACTAACAATTAATTTGAAATTGCTAGTCTATTTAATGTAACTTGTTGATGGTTGATTTTGGTCAGAGGAACTCACCTGACCTTCACGTGCCACTAACGGTAAAATTTGTAGAAGAGGGGGAAGACGTGACCTGTAAGCACTACAAGAATTAAAAGATTTCCTGACGGTTTTTCTCCCGACGTGAAAAAAATCGTGGACAAATATAGGCAATTCCAACGATAATTTGACCGTTGGGATATATATAGGTAATGCCAACGGTTTTATAAAACCGTTGGCATATGTATACGAAATCCCAACGATATTTTTATCTGTTGGCAAATACATACAAAATCCCCACGGTTCTACGGTAGCCGTGGGCAAATACATACGAAATCTCAAAGGGTTGAAATAATAATTTATTTGGTTCGTTAGTATAGCCAACGGTTTGTATAAACCGTTGGTATATGTATAGGAAATCCCAACGATTTATACAAACCGTTGGTATATCTATAACAATCCCAACGGTTTAAAAACCGTAGGCATATATTTAGAAAATCCCAAAGGTTTGGTTCGCTGGTATAGCCGACGGTTTATTTAAACCGTTGGCATATATATAGGAAATGCCAACGGCTGTTGAATCCGTAGGGAAATATTTAGGAATTTTTTTGGTTCATTTTTATAGCCATCGAGTTAGTTAAACCGTGGGTGGTTCTTCGTCCTATGGCAACGGTTCGGTGGGACCGTCGGTGGTTCATGTATTTGTCGACGGTTCATTTAAGCCGTAGGGAGTTGTTGGAATTCCAACAGACCGATGGTTGATTAATTTACCAACGATTTAATGGAACCGTCGATTTATCATTATTATTCCCAACGGTTGAGTTAAACCGTGGGTAGATTTTATTAAAATTCCCCTTTTCACGATTGATTTCCCTCATTTTCTCCCATTACGCGCTTTCTTCCCTCCCTTTCTCCCATTTTCGTTCCATTTTCATCTACATCCTCTCCATTCTCCATTTTTGCCCATTTGAGTTTCAGTCTTTGCCCCCGCCGTTTGAGTTTCAGTCTTCCCCACTGTCGTCTCCGTTCGTCTTCCCGATTTCTGGCTTCGTTTCAGATTCAGGTATGTTTCGTTCATTTGTTCTTCTTGTTCTCCGTGATTTGAATGCCTTTTCTCCATTCTCCAAACCCTAGCCACCATTTTGTTTTTGTGTTGAAATGAAAGGGAAGGGGTTTTTTGTGATTGTTTTGGGTCAATTCCACTAAATCCGTGCAAGAACATTGCGATTTTTTTATGTTTATTCCTTTTCCCTTTTACAATGGCTACTTCGGGCGTTCAGAATTAGGGCCAGAAGGCTGTGAAATTGTTCGTTTACTTGTTGTGAATTCTGTTGAGAGGTTTTTGGAGTGTGTAGTTCACTAATTAGTGGTTGTTGGCTTGGTCTTAGTCTTACTCGAGGGTTCAATTTTGTTAAGTTTCCATTGAATGTTGGCTTTTATTTTCCTTTATGCTCAGAAGCTTTCTCAGGATTTCTGGTCACAAACGTGACTTCCTGCTTTTGTCATGGCTTTTGGTGTGTTTGTTTCTAATCAGTGTGTTTGTTTTTGTAGTTTTAGTTTGGTCATATCATCAGCCTCGATTGGTGACTGCGACCGCAACTCTGTTGTGGAACTTCTATTGTTTCCCCCATAACTTTTAATAAAAGTCTTTGTTCAAATTTGATGATTTTGTGGTTTTCATTACGATCTAGCAGATAAAATTGTCACATTTTTATAAACCCATTTGCAGAGCAATTTAAAATGAATACACAGAAGACAACTTCAGGCAGCATAATTGGGGTTGTGTTTCCTCAATTATTTTGTCCTAAGTATAGAAGGCACGATGACATGCACTTTTGTCCTTGTTTGCTTCTGGACATCGATTTGTGCACACTTATTGCTGCACAGCTCGAGGATTTTTGGCGGCCTTGTGCCATTTTTTATAGGGTTTGGGAAATTTCTTTTAATTTAAAATTTCAAATTTGGATCTTGGTTCTTGATGGAGTTCAAAAGGAGAAAGGAATATATCCATATTTTTGTCTCCAAACTTTTGTGAGGAAATGTTGGAGGTGGATATCTTTTCATCCACTGCATTTATGCATACAGATGCTGATGTGATCTTCTAAACTTTGGATTTATCTGTTGCTTAGGAGGTACAGGAACAACCTTCACCAAACTCTATTGTGTGGTGTACCTCCTTTTGAGAAGAAAGCTTTGATTCTCTGGTTAATGTAGCAGTGTCTACTCCTAAAGAAATAACAAGAATTTCAAAATTTTCATTATCAAGAAGAGAAGGTATGAGTGTAACTTGTTCTATTATCATATGATCATTGGAATTGTGGTCTCGCTCCAAATAGATTCAGCAATGATGTCGATTGTGCTAGAATTTATTCTGTTGCCCATTTGTTTGTACATTTCTTCATGTTACTTTACAAAGTTGTAATCGTTAAACTTCAACCAAAAAATAAATAAATTTTATTCTTATACGTAGCTCCTGTTAAGATTGGCTAAATAATTGTGGTCTCAATATCATTTGTTGACAACTTGTTCATTTTTCTTTCGTTGAAATCCAAGCTTTCATACGTTAATTGTCCTTCTCTACATACTCTTACAGGCTGAAGTGTTACTGTATATTAGTCATTTTCTGATTTTCTTAGTCTAAAGTTAGGCTTCATCACATGACTTTATCGCTAGAAGATATAGCTTTAGACTTAACCCTTGTGATTTTTTTAAGTGGCTTGTTGAGAGTAAGGGTTATTATACAACTTTCACATATCCAAATTAGGTGATAGGAAGTGATTGAAACAATATCTTTTTCCATGTTTTCAAACCATGTCTGATAGGAAGTGATTCTGTCATTTCAAAAAAAAAAAAGGAAAAACAATTGCTTTCTTAGTTATATAGGAAGTCTAGGAAGTGATTGAAACAATCTTCGTGGGCAAGCTGGAAAGAACAAAAGGGAAAGGAATAGAAACCCACAACCCATCAGGATAAAGGCCATGGTCAACCACTCTGACTCTGATATACCAAATGTGAACTAATACACCAAAAATTCCGAGGGTTATTTGGTGGAAGTGTCTGTGGTTTAAGCAAAGGAATTTTTGTATTCCAATATTATAGCAGGAATTTTTCTTTCTACTTCATGTCTCACTTGGAATCTTAAACACTATAACTAGTTAACCCATTTGGTCCAATTTTTCACTCTAGTTAATTTACAAAAATCATAAAATAGAATTTTTGCTTACATTTCTTTCAAGGTTGTTTTTGTAAATGTACCTTCCTTTGCTATTAAGAAAAGGGAAATGTTGATTGCCTGTGTGTTCTTTTGAAATGGAGGCGAATAAGAAACAAGTATTAAGAAGAAATGGGCCAACCAGTGGTGACACTTTGTCCCATGAAGCTGCATGCATACATACGCAAGTATCATTAATTTTGTTCTGAAAATATCTTTAGACCATCAACTTCTTTATGTTCGTTGGGTTATAGATCCTATGACATTTGACAATTTGGTGCACCCATCATGTCTTTACTTCTTTTGGTTGAACTAGAAAGCATTTTACTATATCTGCAACCTTTGGAATGCTCATTTGGGTTTCTAAGTTGAAAATTTTAAAACCTCTGGCATAAAATGAATGTGTAACCTCAATCATACTGACATCATGTACTTCTTTATGTTCGTTGGGTTATAGATCCTATAAAATTTGACAATGTTGAGAAGACGGGCATGATGGGTTACTTTTCTAAGTAGTTAGAGTTTGAGTTTCATTAGTTTGGCATGTTGAACTAATTCATATGTTTGGACTTTGGTAGCTAGGAAGAGGGATTAGAGATCATTTTGCAGTGTTCGTTTTGATGGAACATGCTTATAAAGATTTGATTCTTTTGATTTCGTTGATGATTTATTCATTGTTTGGTTTTGTTTGAAGGTTTATGAGCATGGGGGGTGGGTTGCTTTTATGTTGGACTTTGACTTTGGTCTTAAGACAGAAAACCTGCACACCGGTGTGGTGCTCGCCACACCGGCTCTGATGCTTAAGTCAACAAGCAGAACGGTGGGAAGCGGACAAGGCAGAGCAAGAGGAGAGAGTAAAGAATATAGAATGAGTTTCGGAATTAGAGTTCGAGTCCCCTTCTTCAGTAGCGAAGAGGGGTATAAATACATGCTCATGCTCCTAAGGTTTTTAGGTATTCGGAGTCGTTTCGGGACAAACCAGGCGAAACCGGGGCAGCCAGAGGCGGTGGAGACCAAACGGAGCCGAACGGGCTCTGGGCCGAGGCCGAGTAGGGGGTCGGGCCAAAAGCCCAACCCCTTCGGTCTTGGCCCGTCCCACTTGCCGGTTTCACCTCTTGGATCCATCTCCCAGTCTGATTTCTGCCCGGTTATCCTCGCCAGTTCCTTGTGCATCGGGTTGGTCCAAAATCACCTATAACATTAAGCCCCCACTTTTGAATTGGGATTCAGGTGTGGTTTAGTGCTATCAGTTGAGCTCTTTAAGCTCGATTTAAGAGTAATGAATGAACTCCTTGTTATCCTGCAAGGTAGGATAACCTATACAAAGTAGAAACTCCCTGAATAGGGGTTAGGTGAAATGTAAATGAGAAAAGTTGAAAGATTACTAAACTGGTTGGAGGGCCTCTCTGGTCGACCTCGGCCTCGGGAAGAGGCCGAGCACAGAAGTTTCTCATTTTAGCTTGTCTAGTCGGCCTTGGCCTCGGGAAGAGGCCAAGCACAGCAGTTCCAGATCCACGACTTAGGGCTTATCCACAAGTAAAAATAGGAAAAATAGACAATTTCATGATCCTGCATCAAAAAGTTAATCTCTGCAAAAGACAAATGAGGGAAAAGGCTAGGGTCGGCCTCGGCCTCAAGCCCCTGTTAGCCTAAAATTTAGCTCCCTGCATCCATTAGTTAGTCCTTATAGGAAAATAATGAGACAATAGGTTAGAGCATGTGATCATTGGTTGGACATGCCAAACTAGTGTGTTTTTTGTTTAATAGAGAGTGCATATCCCCTGTGTAGCCCCAATATCAAGTAAAGCTTCACTGAAACATAAAACATAGTTGAATAAAAGAGAAGAATACCTTTAAGGTTTAGGGTCGGCCTCGGCTCTTGCCAGGTGAGCCTGTCTGAGATGAAGTGCATTGGCTCGAGCCAGATGAGGGAGGTAGACTTGACAGTCCAGGCTCTCCTGTTGTGAAGACGCTCAGGCCAAATGAGGTGAGATAGACTCGTTGGTTCAGGCTCACATAATCTCAATCTGGATGAGGCGAGGTAGACTCGGTAGTTTAGGCTCGCCTGATGTAAAGATGCTCAAGCCAGATGAGGTGAGGTAGACTCGTTGGTCCAGGCTCACATGGTCTCAAGTCTGGATGAGGCGAGGTAGACTCAGTAGTCCAGGCTCGCCTGATGTGAAGATGCCCAAGTCAGATGAGGTGAGGCAGACTCGTTGGTCCAGGCTCACATGGTCTCAAGTCTGGATGAGGCAATGCGAGGTAGACTCGGTAGTCCAGATTCGCATGCAAGCGTGGGCACTAAACTGAAGAGCTTAGGCTCGGAAGGTAGGCGTGGGCACCATAGGCTCGCTGAAGCGTGGGCTCTATAGGCTCGCATGTAGGCGTGGGCACTATAGGCTCGCTGAAGCGTGGGCACTATAGGCTCGCATGTAGGCGTAGGCGTGGACACTATAGGCTCGCTGGAGCGTGGGCACTATAGGCTCGCATGTAGGCGTGCGCACTATAGGCTTGCTGGAGCGTGGGCACTATAGGCTCGCATGTAGGCGTGGGCACTATAGGCTCGCTGAAGCGTGGGCACTATAGGCTCGCATGAAGCGTGGGCTCTATAGGCTCACATGTATGAGCGTGGGCACTAAGCTGAAAAGCATAGGCTCGCAAGTAAGCGTGGATTCAACTAGATGAGGCGAGGTAGACCCGGGGGCCCAGACTCGCGTGATCTCAAATCTAGATGAGGCGAGGTAGACCCGTTGGTCTAGGCTCGCATGGTGTTGATCTTCGCTTGCAATAACAGGATTGGCCTTGGTCACAACCATGGCCATGGTCGGCCTCGGCCTCGGGCATGGCTCAGGTCGGCCTCGGCCTCGATCATATCTGGGGTCGTCCTCGGCCTCAGCCATATCTGGGGTTGGCTTCGGCCTTGGCCTCGAACAATCTGTCGTCTTCGTGTCTGACTCAATCTGGATCTTGCCTTTTGCTCAACTGCATTGGCAATCTGATTTGCCTTGATTATGTGATCTTGGGGTCACTTTTGAGGTCTTGGATGGTCGGCTTTGGCTTTGGCCTAGGGTCGGCCTCGGCCTAAGGATGACCATAGCTTAGGATTGGCCTCAGCATGACAGCTTCTTCCTCTTAGCCCCCGGCTTTGTTCTGGTACTCGTTGCCTTAGTCCCTGATATAGATGAGATGACTTCCAACTTCTTAACAACCTTCTTTCCCTGGTGTCTTCTATCTTGTCAAGGCTTGTGCATGTTGTTGATTTGTCCTCCAAAGATGGTTCTGATCTCCTGTTGGGTTTCCTCCTAATCAGTCTGGATGAACATCTCTGGTCGGCCTCGACCTGGTCAGCCTCGGCCTTCGCACTGTTCGTCTTGTAGTTGTTGTTCGTCTTGTAGTCATTTAGCTTCTGCAGGTCTCCTTGAGGATTTCCAAGTTCTTTTTGGGTGTCCAGAAGCTCGGTCGTCCTAAGGAGATCATCCTTTTTTGGCCTCGGCCTCGGCCAATTGAGCCTCGGTCTCGGCTGCTCTGGCCCTAGGCTCGACAGTTTTGGCCTCGGCCTCAGCAGCCTTGGCACTTCTGCGCTTCTCCTGGATCAATTTCCTCAGGTCTGTCCTACGACTGGTACTTGGTTCTAGGCTCCTCAGAATTGCTCGATCTGTAGGTCTGAGCCCCCTAACCTTGCTGCTCATGTTGTCAGTCTTATTCCGATTTCGGCGGTTGATGGTTATTTTCGGAAGGGTTTGGATTTTTGGTTTCCCTTTTCCATCCTCTTACTCATTGAACCACCGATGTGCAGACTTAGCAAGCTTTCTTCCCCACAGACGGCGCTAACTGTTGATGGTCGATTTTGGTCAGAGAAACTCACCTGACCTTCACGTGCCACCAACGGTAAAATTTGTAAAAGAGGGGGAAGACGTGGCCTGCAAGACGGAAAACCTGCACATCGGTGTGGTGCTTGCCACACCGACTCCGATGTTTAAGTCAGCAAGCAGAACGGTGGGAAGCGGAAAAGTCAGAGCAAGAGGAGAGAGTAGAGAATATAGAATGAGTTTCGGAATTAGAGTTCGGGTCCCCTTCTTCAGTACCGAAGAGGGGTATAAATACATGATCATGCTCCTAGGGTTTTTAGGTATTCGGAGGAGTTTCGGGACAAACCAGGCGGAACCGGGGCAGCCAGAAATCCATCTCCCAGTCCGATTTTTGCCTGGTTGTCCTCGCCAGTTCCTTGTGCATCGGGTTGGTCCAAAATCACCTATAACATAACTAATTAGTTATTTTAATTAATCTAACTGTATGTTTTACTTGTGTTCATCACTTTGTTTATTTGGGATAATTCTTCTTGAATGAACCTTTTTTTTTTTCATGCAACTTATTTTAACCAATGGTAACATATTGGATGTTTCAATGGATTTACAGTTATTTGAATTAATTTAACAATTTTCTCTTGCTCAATTCAATGCATTTTTAAGGCAATCTTTTAGGAAATCAAAATTGTAAGGGTGTGTTTGGTTTAACTTTTCAAGTGTTTAATTTTGAAAAAAAATCTAGTGTTTGGCAACCACTAAAAATAACTTATTAAAAAATGAAATTGAGAAAGAAATCATTTTGAGAGAAACACTTGAAACCAATTTTTTTTAAAAAGGGTTTTTAGTATATACTTTGGTATAAAAACACTTAGGAGGAAATGTAACCAAACATATGAGTGTTTTGATAGCGAGCATAGCTAGCTATCTTTACTTATTTAATTTAGCTAGTCTTTTATGATTTTTGGGCCATTTTATTGTGCTTTATTGTTTATTTTGTAGGAAATGGTTGATTGGAGCTATAATGCAATATCAGAGTTAATCGGGTGCTCGGGGCGTGAAAAGATGCAAAGGAATGAAAAGAGTAAAAGTGGAAAAAAGTCAAATCTCGGTCAACAGCAGGCTAGCGTCGAGATGCTAGCTCTTGAGCGTCTCGACGCTCACATTCCATATCAGATTAGGCGCGTAAAGCTCACAGCGTCGAGACGCTGTGATAGGAAGCGTCCCGACGCTACCGTTTTTCCTTATTCAGAACGCGCGTTTAAGAGGCAGCGTCTCGACGCTAAGACGAAAAATCAGAATAAAAGCTTATTTTCGGTTAGGTTTTTAGGGAGTTCGATTTGGGACCTTAGACAGCCGTAAACAGGGCAGAACAGAGGACTTGGAGGCTGAAAACAAAGGGAGAGACTTGGAAATCAACCCATTGTTCGTGGGGATCGTGACGGGGACGTCAGGACTCGGCCTACATTGAGTTTTCTTTTCCCAGCTAAACTTGTAGCTTAGGGATTGATGTAGTTGATTTAGTTTATGGATTGATTTATGGTTTAAGTTGTGCAATGTTATTGTGTTTGTAATCTTGATTTAATACTTTCAATTAATTGGCCATTAGTTGGATGATTTAAGTTTCGAATCTAACTCGGGAGAGGAGATTTGATTTAGATTTACTCAAGATTGCATGAATAAAGTTTATTTTCTAATTCATGACGGTTTTAGATTAACTTTAGAATTGGTTAAAAGATCTCATTGCCTTGCATGTTAATAAACTTAGATAGGGATATCAAGTAGATTAATTTGCATGAGAATCAATTATACTCGGGAGAGGTAGTTGTGATTAAAGGGTATTTGGCTCATAATTTCATTGTGCATAATAACTTATTCCTTAAAATCCATCCTAAACAAAATCGGCGAAATCAATTCCCTAAGTAGTTTTCCCAATTGAATTTCCATTCTTTTTACTTGCTTTGATTTGGTTTTATTATCATTTAATCATCACTTTTTGTCCCCTAAATAAAATTGGGCAAGATAATTCACAATACTCGATTTGCTTAAAAATCCAATCCAGAGGACGACATTCGAATTTACTTTCACTATATTATTACTTGACCCGTGCGCTTGCGGTTAGGAAAAGTCCACATCAAGTTTTTGGCGCCGTTGCCGGGGATTGGCACATTTAGCTAAATTGATATTGTGAAAAAATTGCTTGATCTTAATTTAGGGTGTATTTTTATTTCTTTTGGTTGATTGCATTTTTTTCTTTATTTGTTTTGTTGTCCATATTTGATTTTATAGGTTAGTTTTCTTTTAGTTGAGTAATATTTTCTTTATTTGTTCTTATTTTTCCTTTCTAGATTAGTTTCCTTATTTGCATTTTGCCATATTTATTTTTTGCATTCCATTTTAGGTTACTTTGTTTCCTTTTCTAGATTATATTTTCCATATTTAGATTAGTTGTTTCCTTTTCTTTATTTCATTCCATAATTGTTTTCTTTCTTTTTTAGGGTAGTTTTGTTTGTTTATGCGTAGGGATAAAGATTTAATTTTAGCACCATTTGATCCCGAGATAGAAAGAACAATTCTTAGGCTTCGAAGGGAAAATAGAGAAATTATTCAAATGGCAGACCAAAATCCACCTGAGGAGCCTAGGCCTATTAGAGATTATTTTCAGCCTGTGTTTCAGGGGCAACAGTCGGGGATTGTCTATGCACCGATTAATGCCAACAACTTTGAGCTGAAAACCGGTCTTATTCAGATGGCTCGAGACTGTGCATATAGAGGATCGCCCACCGAGGATCCAAATTCTCATCTTAAATCATTTTTGGATATTTGTGGGACGGTAAGATTAATGGAGTGTCTGAGGATGCTATTCGCTTACGTTTATTTCCCTTTTCTTTGCAGGATAAAGCACGAGATTGGTTGCAGTCTATTACCCCTGGGAGCATCACCACTTGGGATGCTTTGGTCCAGGCCTTTTTAAAGAAATTTTCCCTCCTGCAAAGACGGTCAAGCTGAGGACCGAGATTGGGACATTCCAACAACAATATGATGAGCAGTTGTTCGAAGCTTGGGAGAGATTCAAAGAGCTACTGAGGAAATGTCCTCAGCATGGTTACCCCGATTGGCTTCAGGTACAGTTGTTCTATAATGGTTTAACTCCTAGTACAAAAACGATTGTTGATGCAGCTGCAGGTGGGACTCTGTTGTCCAAGACCGTGGAAAACGCTCACACACTTTTAGAGGATATGGCCACCAACAGCCATCAGTGGCCATCTGAGCGGTCTACACCTAAAAAGATTGCTGCTGGAGTGTTCGAGGTTGATAAAGTAAGTGCACTCCAAGCCCAGATGACTTCCCTTGCCAATGCTTTTATGAAATTTTCAGGTACAGGGAGTGCTCAATCAATTGAATCAGCTGTTGCTTTAGCATCTAGACCTCAGGAGGAGACTATTGAGCAGGTTTAGTATGTATCAAATTTTAACTCTAGGGGATATAATAATAGTTCTACACCTACACATTATCACCCTAACAATAGGAACCATGAAAATTTCTCTTATGCTAATACTAAGAATGTTCTTAATCCTCCTGGTTTTGACCCTCAAACTCAAGATAATAAAAAGTTAGAAGATCTTGTTGGAGCTTTCATTGCAGAGTCTAGTAACAGGACAACCAAGTTAGAGGAGACAGTCATTGCCATCAACTCAACAGTGAATGGCCACAGTACAGCTATAAAGAACATTGAGATTCAGCTGGGACAGTTGGTGAATGTTGTAAGTACAATGAACAAAGGTAAGGCCCCAGCTAAGCAAGAGAAACCCCAGATGGAGTATTGTAAGGCAATCACTGTGCAACAGGAGGAATCTGAAGAGGAACCTGAATCTGAGGACTATGAAACGCCTACAGGGGAAGCTGAGGAGGACACATCAGCAGATGAGGCTGAAAAGCCTAACCTTGAGCCTCCTATTCCTTCTCCCACAGTGTTGGTTCCCAAGGAAAGGAAAAAGAAAAATAAGAAAAAGAACAATCAGGTTCAGTTTGATAAATTTATGAATGCTTTTATGAATCTGAATATTAATATTCCTTTTGCAGAGGCATTAGAGATGCCACAATACAACAGGTTTATGAAGGAGTGGTTAGCAAAGAAGCGAAAAGAAAAGAAAGTTGACACTGTCTATCTTGCTTCCACATGCAGCACCAGAGTACAACAGAAAGTACCTGAAAAAGTAGCAGATCCAGGGAGTTTTTCTGTTCCTTGTAGTTTTGGTACTTATTCTTTCAGAGCATTATGTGATTTAGGTGCTAGCATTAATATCATTCCTCTATCGTTGTGTAAAAAGTTAGATATGGGTGAGATTAAGTCTACTCCTGTAAAGCTCCAATTGGCTGATCAATCTGTGGTGAGACCAGTTGGTATTGTAGAAAATGTGTTAATCAGAGTAGGTAGATTTTTCCTCCCTATTGATTTATATGTTATGGACATGATAGAAAATCATTCGATGCCTGTTATATTAGGACGACCATTCCTCGCTACTGGGCGAGTGATTATAGATATTGAGCGCAGGGAGCTCACTATTAGAGTCAAGAACGAAAAAGAAATCTTTAAAGCAGTTGAAGACTCTAAAGATGAAGTGTTTTTCATGGGCTACAGGAAAGGTGCAAGAAAGAGCACCTCTGTTGGATTCACAGAACAAAAGCCTCATTGAAGCACGTGCAACACGTCGAGCTAATGACGTTAAACAAGCGCTTATGGGAGGCAACCCAAGTAAGTTTAGTGTGTTTTCTTTTTGTTTTTGATTTATTGTTTGTTTTTGCTTTGTAGGTCTTGTTTTCTTTCTTTCTCCCCTTTGCTTTCAAGCTTTCAAGATTTCAAGCTCTCAAGTCAAGAAGTCATCATCATTTCAGGGCAGTATTGTTCACTCCTTTCATTCGTTTATTGTTCTCATACTTGTTTATGCTTTATTTTCTTTATACATTGAGGACAATGCATATTTTAAGTTTGGGGGTGGATTAGCATGTTTGTGGAGCCCTTGAGCATCTGAGTTCGGGCTATAGTTTTGAGCTTTCTTTGAATTATGCATATGGTTGTTTTCTGGATGCTACTTTTGCATGATTATGATGTCCTAGGATAGGCTTTCTTGTCAATTTTCAAGCTTGTGATGAGATGTAAGCATAAGTGCCCAAAAAGGGAGACTTTTTAAAATTTTTCTAGGAGATGGCTTGCATGAGTAGAGTATCTGTCTTGGCTAGATTTGGATTTGAATGCTTAGGAGCGAATTATTGGGTTCATATGCTTGTTGTCACCTCGATAGGTGTAGGGTAGAGCTAAAGAGTTAATTTTTTTCAAATTAGCATGTTTGATCTTGCTTAGGAGAAAAGAAAAGAATATCTGCTTATCTTGTTCATAACGAAAAAATCATTCTTGTTGTTATTGTTGAAAAAAAGAAGTCATGACTTATGTGCGCAATATGCAATGGTTAATAAAGATTAAGGCAAAAAGAGCTACCCCTGTTGTGATCAGTTAGGCCAACCAGAGAAAACTCAGGTTAAGGGTCCCTGCAATGGGTGTGTGAAAGCTAGTGCCACATTTAAATGCTTAATTCATTTGTTAATTAAAAGCACCTAAGTATGGAGATAAACAAACTAATTTGTTGCATTAACTCATTAGTGAAGCCTTAGTGCCAGTGTAGAGGGAAGATGAGCTGAGAGTTTAATAATCCAATCCCGGGCTAGTAGAGTCTGATCTTGTTGAGTTAGATCTCGCTTGTGCAAGTTAATTTTGGAAAAATTTTAATTTGTCTCCCTCATTGGTCCTTGTGTGCATACCTCTTGCTTGCTTGGTTATTGACTTTTGAGCCCTGAGGATTGAGTTATGATTGTTGCATCCATTCTTCCATTGTATGTCTGATTTAGAGTTTGCTCGAGGACTAGCAAAAGCTTAAGTTTGGGGGTATTTGATAGCGAGCATAGCTAGCTATCTTTACTTATTTAATTTAGCTAGTCTTTTATGATTTTTGGGCCATTTTATTGTGCTTTATTGTTTATTTGGTAGGAAATGGTTGATTGGAGCTATAATGCAATATCAGAGTTAATCGGGTGCTCGGGGCGTGAAAAGATGCAAAGGAATGAAAAGAGTAAAAGTGGAAAAAAGTCAAATCTCGGTCAACAGCAGGCTAGCGTCGAGACGCTAGCTCTTGAGCGTCTCGACGCTCACATTCCATATCAGATTAGGCGCGTAAAGCTCACAGCGTTGAGACGCTGTGATAGGAAGCGTCCCGACGCTACCGTTTTTCCTTATTCAGAACGCGCGTTTAAGAGGCAGCGTCGCGACGCTAAGACGAAAAATCAGAATAAAAGCTTATTTTCGGCTAGGTTTTTAGGGAGTTCGATTTGGGACCTTAGACAGCCGTAAACAGGGCAGAACAGAGGACTTGGAGGCTGAAAACAAAGGGAGAGACTTGGAAATCAACCCATTGTTCGTGGGGATCGTGACGGGGACGTCGGGACTCAGCCTACATTGAGTTTTCTTTTCCCTTCCTTTCCTTTAGTTAGATTTATGGCTTTCCCATGTTTAGTTGAGCTTGTATTTACATTAATGAGTAGCTAAACTTGTAGCTTAGGGATTGATGTAATTGATTTAGTTTATGGATTGATTTATGGTTTAAGTTGTGCAATGTTATTGTGTTTGTAATCTTGATTTAATGCTTTCAATTAATTGATCATTAGTTGGATGATTTAAGTTTCGAATCTAACTCGGGAGAGGAGATTTGATTTAGACTTACTCAAGATTGCATGAATAAAGTTTATTTTCTAATTCATGACGGTTTTAGATTAACTTTAGAATTGGTTAAAAGATCTCATTGCCTTGCATGTTAATAAACTTAGATAGGGATATCAAGTAGATTAATTTGCATGAGAATCAATTATACTCGGGAGAGATAGTTGTGATTAAAGGGTCTTTGGCTCATAATTTCATTGTGCATAATAACTTATTCCTTAAAATCAATCCTAAACAAAATCGACGAAATCAATTCCCTAAGTAGTTTTCCCAATTGAATTTCCATTCTTTTTACTTGCTTTGATTTGGTTTTATTATCATTTAATCATCACTTTTTGTCCCCTAAATAAAATTGGACAAGATAATTCACAATACTCGATTTGC
The DNA here is from genome assembly GCA_036850905.1 of Luffa acutangula. Classification (NCBI taxonomy): domain Eukaryota; kingdom Viridiplantae; phylum Streptophyta; class Magnoliopsida; order Cucurbitales; family Cucurbitaceae; genus Luffa; species Luffa acutangula. The sequence continues at coordinate 12,091,539 of CM072099.1, forward strand.
TTAAAAATCCAATCCAGAGGACGACATTCGAATTTACTTTCACTATATTATTACTTGACCCGTGCGCTTGCGGTTAGGAAAAGTCCACATCATGTTTAAATTCTAACAAAATTTTATACAAAATGTTTTTTAAAAAATGCATTTTTGAAAAACATTTAAACTAAAGGTCCGTTTGGAATACATTTTAATTTAAATGTTTTTCAAGAATGTTTTTTTTTTTTTAAATATTTTGTATAAAAATTGTTTATAATTTAAACACTCATATGTTTGGTTGCATTTCCCCACAAATGTTTTTCTACGCAAGTTATTGTTTACCTAAGAAGTCTTTTTTGAAAAGTTGGTTTAAAGTGTTTCTCTCAAAATAGTTTATTTATCAATCTCATTTTCTAATAAGTCATTTTTAGTGGTTGCTAAACAGTAGAAATTTTTTCAAAATGATTTATTTTCAAAATTAAACACTCGAAAAGTTAAACCAAACACATCCTAAAAGGCATTCCAAATGAATCCTAAATCTCTAGCTCCAGAGCATTTTCGTCCCAATACAATATGTTATAATTGCAAAATAAAATACGATTAACCATTTTTTGAGGTGGTGCATTTAAAATTATTCATCCCTCTTGTTGACCCCTCTATTTTCTAAAAATATTTTGCAAATATCTCATTCTTTTTAAAGGAAAAATCTGAAATGGTGGCTTCATCTTCAGGTCTTTTGAAAAAAAAAACAAAAGCAAAGCCAACTTCTTGGATTACAAAGGCCCCGATTGATAACCATTTGGTTTTTGGTTTTTGGTTTTTAGTTTTTGAAAATTAAGCTTGTTTTCTTTAAATTTCCTTACTATGATTTTCATTTTTGTTAAAGACATACTTGAATTCCTAACCAAATTCTAAAAACAGAAACAAGATTTTGAAAACTACTTTTTTTAGTTTTCAAAAATTGACTTGGGTTTTGAAAACATGGGAAGAAAGTAGATTGAAAAACAAAGAAACTTAGAGTTAGATGTAGTGTTTATAAGCTTAAAACCCAAAAACCAAATGGTTATCAAATGGGGCCAAAGTAATTCTATTTAGAGGGAACCCATTGGTTAAGACAGGCACAAACAATCCGATGTCCGAGTCAATTGGTCAAACGACGACCACACTTATTAGATTCGTATTAGTCATTCTAATACTTGAGCAATAGCTACCAAGATTTAGAAATATAATTTGTTCCATTCATGAAAAATGAACGTTATTGGATCAAATGACAAAGCCCAATCCAAAGAGGGGAAAAGTTTATTGTTTGCATTATTATAAGGGGTAGTTGCATAGATGGTAAATTGGACCAAATTAATAGCAAATATAGCACCGTTGCAAACTAATTGCAAATATAGCAAAATTAATTGTACAAGACCAAAAAGTTGTTGTCAGATTCTATCCGTATCTATCACTGATAGACTCTGATTATTTAAAGTATATCAGTGTCTATTGCTGATAGACTTCGATTAATCAAAATCTATCCGTGACTATCACTGATAGACTTTGATTAATCAGAACCTAGTGATAGTCACTGATAGATTTTGATTAACCAAAGTTTATCAGCGATAAACACTGATCAGAGTCTATCAGTAGACTGATAGATCTGATTAGTCAGAGTCTTATCGTTGATAAACTTTGATAATCGAAGTCTATCAGATAGACTCAGATAGATTTTGCTATATTTGCAATTTTTTTTACATTGTACTATATTTGCTATTAATTTGGTCCAATTTGCCACTCCCTGCAATTTTCCTTATTATAATTTTGAACATTAACAAAACGTGTTTCAATTTTTTTTTCCTTACCCTTTTGAATAGAAATAAAAGTTCATTAATAAGCATTAAAGAAAATTAATTAAAGAGTAGCAGTTAACATTCTTGCACCAAATTTTTGGTGCATTTTATTGAATAATGTTGCTTAGTTTATTCAATTAACCAATCAGTTGAGGCAAAATGGTTGAATTTTGTGTACATTAAATTATTATCTCTGCCTATCTCTCTACGAAAATTTTTGTGGTTCATTTCATTTTTAGTTAGTTCGCATTTTAAACATGATATTATGGATTTAATTGACCTTATTGATTGTTTATTGGTGACTTTGAATTCAATTAGTTTGTTGTATAATTCCTTTTCTTTTTGTAAATTTAATTTTGTTGTATTTTTTAATTTTTAATAATTTAACTAAAACTGACCATCTTAACGAAGGTGAATATAATTCGATAGTAATTAATATATACTATCGACCAAAAAAATAAAAGTTTGAATCTTTACCTTCAAATATTGTTGAAGTGTAAAAAATTACTAAAAAAAATGTGATCTTACACGTTTATTTTGAACAATGAATTTGAGTTTGTACAAAAATTTAAATAAATAATAAAATAAAATTTTAGCACAAATAAAAATACATGGAAAACCTTAAAAAAAAAGACATGGAAAAAAAAGTCTGGTCCATGATCCCTGAGAGTTTAAACTCATTATTATGTAAGTAATAATAGGTCATTTGAAGTTCCAAATAATTCATAATATTTTACACAAATAGAACATTTAAAATTTATGATAAAAAATGGTTTAAATCTTATTTTAGTATCTAAATTTTTATCGAACTTTTAAATGGTCTATTTTAGTTCTTATACTTTCAAATTTGTTCTTGTTGATGGAGAAATTTTGACCAATCACGAATTGCCACGTCGTTACATAAAATTAACGACGAAATTAAAATTAATTAAATTTGGGACCTATTATAAATTGACATGTGTCCCAAATTTAATTTGAAAACAGAGTTGTCAATTATAAATTTATAGAGCCAAATTTCTATTTGATCAATTAATTAAAATTAAATTATTTTGATCAAATTAATTAATTTGACCAATTAATTAAAAAAATAATAATTATTTGGATCAAATTTGGGTCTTTTAAATGTCTGGGTCATATGTTTTTGGGTCAAATATAAACCAAACCCAAGACTAAATGGTTCAGCCCAAGACCAATAAAACTCAAGCCCAAGTTGTTAGGCCCAAAAGTTACCCGGGCCCATCCTGCGAGAACTCTATAAATAGAGGGGTTCACCACCATTTCAAGGGTTCAGAATTTTGGAGCTCTCAACCAGACTTAGAGAATTCAGAGAAATTTTCCTCAAAACGAAAGACTGAAGACTCTTTGAATCTACAAGTTTCCAAGTACTGAACACTTCTTGAAGACTGAAGACTCTTTCAAACTCAAGGGACTTCAAGCTCCAAGAATCCATCGAAGCTGCAAACTCGAGATCAAGCATCACAGCCCTCGAGTGAAACACATCCACACACAAGAGAGAGAATCAGAGGATTATGTACTAGAGATTGTATACTCACGCGCATACAACATTAATACAAATCAAAGTTTATTCCACGTGTCTCCATCTCCGAAGTTACGTGTGAACAAATTGGCACGCCCAGTGGGACCTCTCTACCTCTCATCTCTTTCTCTTGTTTAAAGATCCAACCAACGTGATGGCACCAAAGAAAGCTCCCGCGAAGGTTACCACATCAAGTGACTCTTACACTGGTCCTGTCACTCGTAGTCGCTCCCAAGGAATTGAGATCAGAGAGGATCATACTCCTCTTGCTGTTGCAAGCAAGATCTCAAAGTTGATTGAAGAGTCCTCTAAGGATAGGGTTGCAGTCAAAGACAACCCACTGTTCGAATCTGTCATTCCAACATCTAAGCAACCAAAGGATACACTAAATCCTGATGTGATGTCCGTCATGATGGCTGATGTAGACCAGGATGAAAGAATGGCAGAGATGGAAAGGAAACTCAATCTCTTAATGAAGGCAGTTGATGAGAGAGATCTTGAGATTGCCTATTTGAAGAACCAACTGCAGAACCGAGAAGTGGCTGAGTCTAGCCAGACCCCTGCTGCAGGAAAGAATGATAAAGGGAAGGCTGTCGTGCAGGAGGACCAACCGCAACACTCCGCGTCAATTGCCTCTTTGTCTGTCCAACGACTGCAAGACATGATCATGAATTCCATCAGGGCTCAGTATGGTGGACCCACTCAAAGTTCCCTCTTGTATTCTAAACCTTATACAAAGAGGATTGACAATCTCAGACTGCCCACTGGGTATCAGCCTCCCAAGTTCCAACAGTTTGATGGAAAAGGCAACCCAAAGCAGCACATCGCTCACTTTGTTGAAACCTGTGAGAACGCTGGTACTCGGGGAGATTTGTTGGTTAAGCAATTTGTCCGAACACTGAAAGGAAACGCGTTCGATTGGTACACTGACCTGGAGCCTGATACAATGGACAGTTGGGAACAGATGGAGAGAGAGTTTCTAAATCGCTTCTACAGTACGAGGCGAACAGTTAGTATGACAGAACTCACGAGCACAAAGCAGCGAAAGGGTGAGCCAGTCATCGACTACATAAATCGTTGGAGAGCCTTGAGTCTCGACTGCAAAGATAGACTCTCCGAGGTGTCCTCTGTTGAGATGTGCACCCAAGGCATGCACTGGGGACTTCTTTACATCCTGCAGGGGATAAAACCCCGGACCTTTGAAGAATTAGCGACTCGTGCTCATGATATGGAGTTGAGCATCGCTAGTAGAGGGAATAAAGATCCCGTAGTCCCAGACATGAGGAAAGAAAAGAAGGAAGTCAAAGGCACTGAGAAAGTTACGAAGAGTGCCACAAAAGAATCCATGGTCGTCAACACGACCCCTGTGAAACTTTCCACCAAAGGAAGGGAAAACAAAACAAATAAGCGAATGGAGACAGGCGAGATACGTCGCCTAACTTTAAAAGAAAGACAGGAAAAGGTATATCCATTTCCAGACTCCGACGTTCCAGACATGTTGGAACAACTGCTGGAGAAGCAGCTAATTGAGCTCCCAGAGTGCAAACGACCAGAAGAGTTAGGGAAAGTCAATGATCCTAACTATTGCAAGTATCACAGAGTCGTTAGTCACCCGATAGAGAAGTGTTTTGTATTAAAGGAGCTAATCCTTAAGCTTGCTCGCGAAAAGAGAATTGAGTTGGACCTTGATGAGGTGGCTCAAGCAAATCATGCGACAATAATGGCGAATGTAGGGGATCAAGTTCCCCCAATCTCTTCATGTGATTATGAAGAGAGGCTGATTCAATTCGGGACCCTTGATCCCGTAGTGGTTCGATGCCAAAGAGAAGCCACAACGAAGGGATCCCAAGGAAAATGTGATTCCTTTGAAGATGAAAATGAAGGTTGGACCCTTGTTGTGCGCCACAAAAAGCAAAAACAAAGTTACGCACGGAAAGAGTCCCGCCTATATCGAGACAATAAAAGAAAGGCCAAGTCTCAAAAGAAGAAAGGAAAAAGGAAGTCAAAGAGGTCAAAGCCTGCTGTGGAGGAAAGTGAAGATTTCTTTTGCCCTCCACAACCCATAACTTTGGCAGAATACTTTCCAAGGCGCTTTCTCGATGATAGTGAAGGGGAGACACTTGAAACTGTCACGTGTCACATTGTGGACGTGGTGGAAGATGATAACGTCTTCGCTAGCTCCTCGGGAGTGGTGGCAGATTCAGGAGACTTATCCTCCTTCAGCATAAATGACTTATTGTCACTTCCTCAGGAAGCTAAAAACGTCCTTATTAACGCATTGGTAGAGTCTGATGGTACAAACATCCCAACCCCCGGGGCACGTACATGTGTTTCGTGTTGCATGTCTATTGGATTTTCTGATGAAGATTTGCTGCTAGGGTCAAAGCCTCACAATAGACCTTTATTCGTCTTAGGATACATTCGAGAACAGAGGGTTAGTCGGATCCTCATCGATGATGGATCAGCTGTCAATATAATGCCTAAGTCAACCATGAAGCAGCTAGACATCTTGATGGAGGAACTATCAAACAGTAAATTGGTGATCCAAGGTTTCAATCAGGGTGGACAACGGGCAATTGGCATGATACGCCTTGAACTCATCATTGGAGACTTAAAAGCTGATACTTTGTTCCATGTAATAGATTCTAAGACCACCTATAAGTTGTTGCTAGGTCGTCCTTGGATCCATGGTAATGGGGTCATAACCTCTACATTGCACCAATGCTTTAAATTCTATCAAGATGGCATCAAGAAAGTTGAGGCTGACACTAACCCATTTTCAGAAGCTGAGTCTCATTTCGCTGATGCAAAGTTTTATCTGAAGAATGAAAACACAGGGGAAACCATACCTGCAGAAATCCCCTTGATAAAAAAGAATGATAAACTCGATTTAAAGCCACAAGCAGATGCAAGAAAGGAAGTTGTTGAGGATGTCGGTACTTCCGACCTAAAAAAGGGTGAAGTGTCCACGAGCCTTGTGAACCCTAAGGTTGTAAAGGATGAAAAATGTTCAAATTCACCCATCCTACGATACGTCCCCTTGTCTCGACGTAAAAAGGGTGAATCACCTTTCACTGAATGTTCAGAAAGCATAAAGGTCGGTGACGTTGGAATTTTGAAGGAAAATTTCACTACGCCTCTTACGAAGATCACAAGGCAAGAGGTTAAGAAACCCGAGGATGATCAGATAAAAGCGATCTTGCCTAATAAACGAACTAAAGACGGGTTTGACCCCAAGGCATACAAACTTCTAGCTAAAGCAGGTTATGACTTCACAACTCACACTGAGTTTAAAAGTCTAAGAGTTTTTGATGACAGATCTGAGCTCTCTGCAACACAGAAGAAGCTTCTAAAGGAAGGTTATAGTCTGCCAACAACAAGAAAAGGGCTTGGGTATAAGTCGCCAGAGCCAGTTCGCATAACAAGAAGAGGGAAGGCGAAAGTGGCAGACACAAATCATATAACAGTAGAGGAGGTTGATGACTCAAAAGAAAAAGAGAGTGTCGACCAACAAACTTCTGTTTTTAGGCGCATCAGGCCGCCAGTTGCTCGTGCTTTAGTCTTTCAGAGATTAAGTGTCAATGAAACGGAAAAAGAAAGCACACAACCTACCAATAGCTCCACTCGACCTTTAATTTTTCGAAGGTTAAGTATGCCCATTGGGGAAGAGGATAGTACATTTTCAACTCCGAATGTCACTCGACCTTCAGCTTTTCAAAGGTTAAATGTGCCCGTTGGGAAAGAAGAGAGTACATTTTTAACTCCGGATGTGACTCGACTATCAGTTTTTCAGAGGTTGAGTGTTACCACGAGAAGAGGCAAAAAAGAACAGTCTGCTTCATCAATATCTCACCGACTTCAATATGAAGATGTGATGAAAAGTGAAAAGATCGTGAAGGCCGATGGAGAAATTCGTAGTGCAGTTCCTTCACGAATGAAAAGAAAAACCTTTGTTACGGTCGACACGGATGGTTCCTTGAAGGTAAAGCGACGTGATGTTATCATCACCAATCCTTCGGAAGGAGATAGTGACCAGGAAGAAGAACAAACCTCTTGTCTTCATATCACCGTTGAAGAGGAAACAGAGGTCGAAGTGTCTGAGGTAGATGAGGACGAAGCACCTTTATCACTTGAAGACGGCAGCGAATCCACAGTGGATGAGCTTAAAGAGGTAAACCTGGGTACACCAGAAGAGCCACGCCCAACTTTTGTAAGCATGTCACTTACTCCTGAAGAGGAGGGTGAATACATGAGTTTACTCGCTTCATATAGAGACATCTTCGCCTGGTCATATAAAGAGATGCCTGGACTTGATCCAAAAGTAGCGGTCCATCATCTCGCCATTAAAGAGGGGTATCGACCGGTCAAGCAAGCTCAACGACGCTTTCGCCCAGAACTTATCCCTCAAATTGAAATAGAGGTCAATAAGTTGATAGAAGCAGGATTCATCCGTGAGGTAAAATACCCTACATGGATAGCCAACATCGTTCCTGTTAGAAAGAAGAATGGACAACTTCGAGTTTGCGTCGACTTTCGCGATTTAAATAACGCTTGTCCCAAAGATGATTTTCCATTGCCAATCACAGAAATCATGGTGGATGCCACCACAGGGCATGAAACTTTGTCTTTTATGGATGGGTCATCGGGTTATAACCAGATCCGAATGGCCCTTGCAGATGAGGAAATGACAGCCTTTCGAACTCCAAAGGGAATATACTGTTACAAAGTGATGCCCTTCGGATTAAAGAATGCTGGAGCTACTTATCAACGTGCGATGCAGAAGGTTTTCGACGATATGTTGCATAAACATGTTGAGTGCTATGTCGATGATCTTGTCGTTAAGTCAAAGAGACGACAAGATCACTTGAAAGATCTAAAAGTGGTCTTTGATCGTCTGAGAAAGTACCAATTGAGGATGAACCCTCTCAAATGTGCATTCGGTGTTACTTCTGGGAAGTTCCTGGGGTTCGTTGTTAGGCATCGAGGAATCGAGATAGATCAGTCAAAGATTGACGTCATTCAAAAGATGCCAAGGCCTAAAAACTTACATGAGTTGAGAAGCCTGCAAGGTCGACTGGCCTACATTCGAAGATTCATCTCTAACTTAGCCGGTCGATGCCAACCTTTTCAGAGGCTAATGAGGAAAGGAGAAAGATTCGAGTGGGATGAAACATGTCAAAACGCTTTTGAAAGCATTAAAAAATATTTGCTTAATCCTCCTGTCTTAGGAGCCCCCATAGCTGGAAAGTCATTGATTCTGTACATCGCTGCTCAAGAAAGATCACTAGGAGCGTTATTGGCACAGGAAAGTGAAAAGGGAAAAGAACGAGCTCTTTATTACTTAAGCAGGACTCTAAATGGAGCTGAGATAAATTACTCACCCATTGAGAAAATGTGTCTTGCTCTTTTCTTCGCTATTGACAAGTTAAGGCATTACATGCAAGCTTTCACAGTGCACTTGGTCGCGAAAGCTGATCCTATCAAGTACGTTCTATCGAGGCCGGTTATTTCTGGACGCCTAGCTAAGTGGGCCATCTTACTCCAGCAATATGACATCGTTTATGTACCTCAAAAGGCAGTTAAGGGACAGGCATTAGCCGACTTCTTGGCGGATCATCCAATCCCATCGGATTGGAAGTTATGTGAAGACTTACCTGATGAAGAAGTCTTCTATGTTGAAATCACCGAACCTTGGACCATGTACTTTGATGGTGCAGCACGAAGAGGTGGGGCAGGGGCAGGAATCGTCTTTATTTCGCCTGAGAAACACATGCTCCCTTACAGCTTCATGCTTGGTGAATTATGCTCAAACAATGTGGCTGAATATCAAGCGCTGATAATTGGCCTCCAAATGGCCTTGGAAATTGGCATAACATATATAGAGGTCTATGGCGATTCAAAGTTGGTCGTTAGTCAACTCTTACTCCAGTATGAAGTGAAGCATAAAGACTTGAAGCCTTATTTCATCTATGCAAGGCAATTGCTAGAAAGATTTGAAAGTATAGTACTGGAGCATGTTCCGAGATCAGAAAATAAAAAGGCAGATGCCCTAGCAAATTTAGCGACTGCCCTAACAATCCCAGAGGATATGTCAATGAACATCTCACTTTGCCAGAAGTGGATTGTACCGCCAATAGAAGATGAAGGCCAAGAGGCAAATATGATCTCTGTTTATGCAATTGAGGAAGAGGACTGGCGACAACCCATTATAGATTATCTTCAACATGGAAGACTTCCCACAGATCCCAGGCGTAGGGCCGATATACGAAGAAGAGGCGCCCGATTTATCTATTATAAGGAGACCCTTTATCGTCGTTCTTATGAGGGACTCTTCCTTCGATGCCTTGGAAAGGAAGAAGCAGTGAAGGCATTAGAAGAGGCTCATTCAGGTGTTTGTGGCGCCCACCAATCGGGTCCAAAACTTCAGTTTCAATTAAAAAGGATGGGTTACTATTAGCCTACAATGATTCGAGACTCAATGGAATATGCAAAGAAGTGCGAAGCCTGTCAATTCCATGCAAACTTCATACATCAGCCACCAGAGCCTCTTCATCCAACGATAGCTTCTTGGCCTTTTGAAGCTTGGGGACTTGACCTTGTTGGCCCTATAACACCTAAGTCTTCAGCAGGACATTCTTATATCCTCGCAGGGACGGATTACTTTTCAAGATGGGCCGAAGCTGTCGCGTTGAAAGAAGCCAAGAAAGAGAATGTTGTGAATTTCGTCCGAACTCATATAATCTATCGATACGGTATCCCTCATCGTATCGTAACAGATAATGGACGACAATTCTCCAACAGCCTAATGGACAAGTTGTGTGAGAAGTTTAATTTCAAACAATACAAGTCCTCTATGTACAATGCCGCAGCAAATGGGTTGGCAGAAGCATTCAATAAGACGTTGTGTAACTTATTGAAGAAAGTAGTCTCCAAGACGAAGAGGGATTGGCAAGAAAGGATTGGTGAAGTGTTGTGGGCTTACCGAACTACTCACCGCACTCCTACAGGGGTCACACCTTATTCTCTTGTCTATGGGGTAGAAGTTGTGCTCCCGTTAGAAAGAGAGATTCCCTCATTAAGGATGACCATCCAAGAAGGGTTGACAACAGAAGATAACGCTAGGTTGCGCCTTCAAGAGTTAGAAGCACTTGATGAAGGGAGGTTAGAGGCTCAGCAGGCGTTGGAATGCTACCAAGCACGGATGTCTAAAGCCTTTGATAAGAATGTGAAGCTTCGATCATTTCAAGTTGGTGATCTTGTACTCGCTGTTCGAAGACCCATCATCACGACACGACACACAGGGAACAAATTCACACCTAAATGGGATGGACCCTACGTTGTCAAAGAAGTCTACACAAACGGAGCATACAAGGTTGTAGATAAAGACGGTTTAAGAATAGGCCCAATAAATGGCAAGTTTCTTAAAAAGTTTTATGCATGAAATGTAATACTCCTTATCGTAAGAGTATAAACTACATGATACTCCTGGCCCGCATGAGTTAAAAAGGTAAACGACCCAAAACAAATTTGTTCATTGAACTACGTTATGACTTGATCCCTTCCCACTTGAGGGGTACGTAGGCAGCTTAAGAAAAAAAAAACTTAAGTTCAGTCAAAGCAAAAAAAAAAAATCCATGTTGTAAATAAATTCTAAATTTTTATTAAGGCATAAATAAAGTAAGAGTGTCTAATACAATGAATTAAAAAAATGTCTAATACAATGAACTAAAACAATATCTAAAAAAAATTCTGGTGCGGTAAAAAAAGCTTAGGGTGAAGTAAAGAGATCATAAATTAAGGATTCCATTGAAGTGCTTTAAGCTCGTCACAGGTACTCTCCAAAAGCTCACGAATCATCGCTAGAGTGCGAACTTCTGAAGCACTAATGGTGGGGGCACACTCGATGTCACTAATCTCCTCACGTATTCTCGAAACGACAAGTTTTTCATGAGCTAAGTCCTTTTCCTTTTCAGAAACCGAATTGGACATGCTTTCTACCTTGGCCTCTGCAGCTGTTAACTTGGCCTCTAGTTCTGCAATCTTGGACTTTAGATCTGCAACCTCTGCGACAGAGCAGGCAAGTTGTTTCTGAAGTGCATCTTTCTCCTCAACTACACGATTTTCGGTAGACAAAGCCTTCTCTAAATGGAGCTTCTTTTTCTCCAACTGGTTATCCCTACTCGAGGGGGTCAGATGAGTAGAGAGCGAAGATTGTAATCCATTGAATTCTCGCGCTTTCTTGAAGTAATTGCCTACAAATTCTTGCAGAGGTTTCAAGTTGTTCGTAGTGACCTCTGCCATTACATCAAAGACCTTGTGAGATTCTTGCTCAAGGTGCTCAAGGCTAGCAACATCTTCAAGAGAGGTGCGTACGATCTTCTGTTGTATGCTTGTCCATAGGGATAAAGCAGCTTGTCGTCGAAAGGTGGAAATTAAATCATCAGCATCGAACTGAGAAACTTCAAAGACTGGGGCAACCACTTTCTCATGAGTATGTTGAGGGGTTTTCTCGATAGAATGAGAAGACAAATTCATGACTTGTTTGCTCGAGGATGCATGGGAGCTTCCGAAGTTCTTCACAGAAGAAACAAAAGCATCAGGACTTGTCAAAGACTGATCGCTCGAACATTCTTCCTCTTCTTGAGCACGGTCATTTGAAGGAAGCTGCAAAAGAGAAATAAAATGGGATTTAAGTAAAAAAAAAAAAAAAAAAAGAAAGAAAGAAAAAAAAAATTTAACCAAAGTCTCGATGTCGTCAGGAGTCTGTGAAGCAATAAAGACACTCTTGATGGACTTGTCTGCGAGATCAGAATGTTTCCTGGGTCTTTTGGCTCTTTTCCAGTGTCGATCTCCGGTGCTGTTTTGACTCTCTTCTTCGGTCGAATCATCTAGAGGCCTGGCAACCTTGAGCAGACGGAGTTCTTTGCCCCCAAATTTAGAATCGTTTTTTGTAGATGGCTTAGGCTGGGTTCGAGAAGGAGTAGTATTGTCAACCAACTTACTTACGCCGTCCCCTAGGTAATTATCATACTTTTCAAACCACCAACTTCGGTAACGTGAGGTGACATGGTCTTGAGGGTTCAATGTACGAGCTGGAAGAAATATTTGAAACTCCACACTAGTTCGTAGGCAAACCCGCCAGTGGTGTAAAATGTTTTCCAAGGTGACTAGGGGCAAAGTTCCTCCTAAGTCATTAGGTATGTCTTGATAGAAGCCAAATTGGCGGCCGAATCTGTGGGGGTTGTAGGGTTCGATAATTAAGGAATCTTTACATCGCGCTGACAGATAGCATGAGCGAAGGCTTGGAAAATAGGAAAGAGGTATGAAATTTGAAGTCTTTTCATACTTCAAGGTCTCGTTTTTGTTCCTACTGAGGTTCGTGTGCCATAGTATGGATGCGCCCCCATGGATCAGTTCGCGAGCCTCGAGCTCATCAAAATATTTAGCTCCGCCTTCGCCGGAAAAGTCAACCATGCTAGGACCTCGAACTTTTGCTGGAATCTTATAATTGGTGCTAAAATAATGGGCGAGCCAACCAAAAATGTAATGCACGGGGAGAGAAGCATCTATGCGTCCAACTGAAACAGGGGCATTGGAAACTTTGCCTAACCCGTGGTAGATGTTAGCGAGGACAGGGACTGCAAGACTGAAAGTTTCCCCCTCAGCCATTAAGCTGGCAGCCTTGAAAACACTAGGACGAATGTGGTTAGCATTCCCTTGGGGAAACACAAAGACGCAAAGCCAACAAGATAAAAAAGCCGCCAAGTATGTCTGGTCTCTGTGTTTCATGTCAATCTTTAGCCCGCGAAACAAATTATTCTCCTCATCTGACCACTCACCACGCTTGATATTTGTGCCGTCTGGGTTATGAGTCGTGCTGGGGCGAGATTGCTTCCTGGGTCTCCGTTGAGGAGGCTTTGCGTACCTCTGTTCACCCTTAAACCAAAAAGAAATCCATGAGCTAATTGGAACATGGGAATGGTCAGCTCTTGAAGCGCTAAGCAGGTAGAATGCATGAAATAGATGCTCGCAACTTTTTGGAAGATGTCTTGCCTGGTGCTTGGAACCAGTTAACTCTTTAAAGCTAGGGATAACTTCCTCATAAAATCTACCTCTAATGGGCAAACCCCCAATGGTCCAAAGGTCCCATAAGGAAATAGAAAGTTCTCCCGCATGAGTGTGAAGCGTATTGGTTGCAGGACACCAGGCTTCACAAAAAGCCCGAACTATGTCATTGTTTCGATCATAAGTGTAAAGGGAAGCCATTACTGCATCCAATAAATAAGCATTATGAAGCACCGCTTCACTCCGACCAACGACAGATTCTAACCACTCCCAATAGCGAGGAATGAAAAGAAATTCACTTGAAATTTTCAAGGCGGATTCCCAACGAACTGATCCATCAATTATTCGGCGCCCTAACATCACCTCTGGATGTCGGTTAGGATTTCGTGTATGGATTGAAGATTCTAGAAACCAAGCCTTAGAATCTTGGTCTAGAGGCCTTTCTACGGACCAATTAGAAATGGTATGCAAATTTAGTGGTGGGGGCCATGGGGCTGCAAGACGTCCAGTCATAGGTTTTTCTACTAAGAAGCTGAGTCCGCTTCTTGTGGGTTGATTGTTGTCTTTCAGAAGAACAAGGTACGTTTTTTCAGAGACAATATGTTCTGCAAAACACACCATGATTCTGCAAAATTTAAAGAAATGAAAGTTAACACAAGAAAAAGAATAACATATTTACGAAGATAAGTTAAAATAATAATAAATGCATCAAGGAAAATTTCCTATGACTAATATTGTGCAACGCCATAACAAAAAGAGTACAAGGAACACGTCCTTGCACTCGTGCTGAAAGGCGTGACGGCGACACAAGTCCAAGGAACATGTCCCAACTCAAGGAACACGTCCTTGCACTCGTGCTGAAAGGCGCAAGGCGACACAAGTCCAAGGAACATGTCCCAACTCAAGGAACACGTCCTTGCACTCGTGCTGAAAGGCGCAAGGCGACACAAGTCCAAGGAACATGTCCCAACTATAGGAACACGTCCTTGCACTCGTGCTGAAAGGCGTGACGGCGACACAAGTCCAAGGAACATGTCCCAACTCAAGGAACACGTCCTTGCACTCGTGCTGAAAGGCGCAAGGCGACACAAGTCCAAGGAACATGTCCCAACTCAAGGAACACGTCCTTGCACTCGGGCTGAAAGGCGCAAGGCGACACAAGTCCAAGGAACATGTCCCAACTCAAGGAACACGTCCTTGCACTCGTGCTGAAAGGCGCAAGGCGACACAAGTCCAAGGAACATGTCCCAACTCAAGGAACACGTCCTTGCACTCGTGCTGAAAGGCGCAAGGCGACACAAGTCCAAGGAACATGTCCCAACTCAAGGAACACGTCCTTGCACTCGTGCTGAAAGGCGTGGCAGCGACACAAGTCCAAGGAACATGTCCCAACTCAAGGAACACGTCCTTGCACTCGTGCTGAAAGGCGCAAGGCGACACAAGTCCAAGGAACATGTCCCAACTCAAGGAACACGTCCTTGCACTCGTGCTGAAAGGCGTGGCGGCGACACAAGTCCAAGGAACATGTCCCAACTCAAGGAACACGTCCTTGCACTCGTGCTGAAAGGCGTGGCGGCGACACAAGTCCAAGGAACATGTCCCAACTCAAGGAACACGTCCTTGCACTCGTGCTGAAAGGCGTGGCGGCGACACAAGTCCAAGGAACATGTCCCAACTCAAGGAACACGTCCTTGCACTCGTGCTGAAAGGCGCAAGGCGACACAAGTCCAAGGAACATGTCCCAACTCAAGGAACACGTCCTTGCACTCGTGCTGAAAGGCGTGGCGGCGACACAAGTCCAAGGAACATGTCCCAACTCAAGGAACACGTCCTTGCACTCGTGCTGAAAGGCGCAAGGCGACACAAGTCCAAGGAACATGTCCCAACTCAAGGAACACGTCCTTGCACTCGTGCTGAAAGGCGTGGCGGCGACACAAGTCCAAGGAACATGTCCCAACTCAAGGAACACGTCCTTGTACTCGTGTTGAAAGACGTTGTACCTACAAGAAAAAAACAACACTACAAAAAAAAAATCACCTAATTTACCTTTTGACGAATGAAAATTGTGTTCCGAAGAGAATATCGGCAATGAGGTGTTAGTTCAGAAAAGTAATCGTTAAAGAAAAAAAAAAGAAAAAAAGAAGAAAAATTACTTAGAGTTTGTCTCTCGAATTGGGGCAAAAGGCGGTCAAAGTATATATATATTCTCCAAGTCTCCAAGTCAAGCTTCTTTCCTTAAAAAAAAAAAAAAAAAAAAAAAAAAAAAAAAAGGAAAAAAAAGACATTAAATCAAATTATATAATTGATGTTTGAAGCCTATGGAAATTTGAAAATAGTCAATATCGAGTTATTTTGAAAAAAATACCTTTATAGGTTAAGCAAGGATCATGAAGATTGTTCCTACAAAAAAAGAGAAAAAAAAAAACACACAAAAAAGGTGTTGAAATTATATGCATATGTACAAATATTGCCCGAATTAAATTTTACATATGCATATATATCAAAGAAAGCATTAAAATTCTCAAAAAAAGAAAGCATTAAAAAACAAACTTGGAAATGTCAGAATAAAAAAAGAGGTTTAAAAAAAAACAAAGAAAATCAAAGAAAACGAAAAAAAAAATGAAAAAAAAAGGGTAAAAGTCAAAAGGCTTAAAGGCTGAGGGGTAAAAAAAATATATAATAATAATAAAAAAAAAAAACTAAAGAAAGTAAAAAAAAATGTACACGTTTTCTTTTCAGAAATTAAAAAAAAAAACTAAAAAAAAAAAAAAAAAGGAAATAGTCACGGGTTCACGCAGCCAACTCTCTCTTCTTCTTCCCGTCGTCGTCGTCGGTGCCGTGAAGAGGAGTGCCGCCGCGCCGTTCTTCACGCAGCCAACTCTCTCTTCTCCCTCCCGTCGTCGCCGCAGCTGCCGTGAAGAGGAGGGCCGCCGCCGTCGCGTTTCTGCCAGTAGCCACTTGACGCACCAAAAAAAAAAAAAAGAAGAAGAAAGCGTTTTGTTTCTTTCCCTCTCTTTCTCTTTCTGCAATCACTTGCAATTCTTAAGGAAAAATTCTTGAAGGTTTACCATAAAAAAAATTGTGATGTTGAGAAAAAAAAAACTCATTGACAAAAGGATCAACCAAGAAGAAAAAAAAGGGAAACGTACTATGGGCTGAAAAAAAAAAAAAAAGTCATGGTAACCTGAGAAATCTCAACAAAGGAGATGGGTTTTCCGTGGAATGACTGATCTGTGAAAAAAAAAATAAAAGGAAAAAAAAAAGGGTAAGATGTAGAGCAAGAAAGTAAAAGAGTAAAAAAGTATGAAAAAAAAAAGAAAAAAAAAAAGAAAAAGAAGAATGGGAGGTAGTTTCCAAGGGGATTACTGTGGTGTAAAAAAATACGTACCAGCCGAACGTGATTGAATCTAAATGATTGAACGTGATGGGAAGAATGAATGTCATGGCTATTTATGGAGCAATGATTTTGGATCTAAATAAGGAAAAGATAATATGAGATTTGGCATTCAAGTGTGAAGTTTGATTCAAATCAATTTGGAAGATAGATTTAAACTAGTCCAATTTTAAATTCAAAGATAATTTGGATAGATTTCAAATTTGGTTCAATTTGAATTAAATTGAATTGGGTTGTTACTAAATCCTTATCCAAATTAAATTTGTGGGGTATATTAAAATTTCATTCCTCTAATCAAATTTTGGGATAAAACTTAATATTTATCTCAATCAAGCTTTATTCCAAATTCCCTATTTGAAGTTGAGTTTATCTTAAGATAATTTGGGTGTAATTATAATTCAATCCCAAATTAAGCTTGAGTGAAATTCAAAATTAAAAAAAAAAATGTTATACTTCAAATTCATATCACAATTGAATAGAATTTGAACATTACTCAAATTCAGAATTCCATTGAGATTCAAGTTGCAACTCATCGCCAAACAAAATCAAAATTTCGTGTAAAAAAAAAAAATGTCGAATTTTGATTAAATTGGCATAAGAGACGTGTGAAAAAAAAAATCAATCAAAATTTTGACCCTATTTCATATTTTGATTGATACATCAAGGGGAGTCAGAATTTGAAAAAAAAAAATAGGTTTTGATTCCAAATAGTTTCTTTTCAAGATTCATCCACACATAATTTGTGCCTAAATCTCGAAAAGGGGGCATTTGTTGATGGAGAAATTTTGACCAATCACGAATTGCCACGTCGTTACATAAAATTAACGACGAAATTAAAATTAATTAAATTTGGGACCTATTATAAATTGACATGTGTCCCAAATTTAATTTGAAAACAGAGTTGCCAATTATAAATTTATAGAGCCAAATTTCTATTTGATCAATTAATTAAAATTAAATTATTTTGATCAAATTAATTAATTTGACCAATTAATTAAAAAAATAATAATTATTTGGATCAAATTTGAGTCTTTTAAATGTCTGGGTCATATGTTTTTGGGTCAAATATAAACCAAACCCAAGACTAAATGGTTCAGCCCAAGACCAATAAAACTCAAGCCCAAGTTGTTAGGCCCAAAAGTTACCCGGGTCCATCCTGCGAGAACTCTATAAATAGAGGGGTTCACCACCATTTCAAGGGTTCAGAATTTTGGAGCTCTCAACCAGACTTAGAGAATTCAGAGAAATTTTCCTCAAAACGGAAGACTGAAGACTCTTTGAATCTACAAGTTTCCAAGTACTGAACACTTCTTGAAGACTGAAGACTCTTTCAAACTCAAGGGACTTCAAGCTCCAAGAATCCATCGAAGCTGCAAACTCGAGATCAAGCATCACAGCCCTCGAGTGAAACACATCCACACACAAGAGAGAGAATCAGAGGATTATGTACTAGAGATTGTATACTCACGCGCATACAACATTAATACAAATCAAAGTTTATTCCACGTGTCTCCATCTCCGAAGTTACGTGTGAACAGTTCTATTTAGATCTTTAAAAAAAAAAAAAAAAAAAAAAAAAAAAAAAAAAAAAAAAAAAAACTATTTTGATCTCATTTTTATTTCAATTTTAACAAATTAAACACGTAACTTTGAGCATGTATATTAACATGCTAATATGATTTCAAACCAAATAAATTCAAGAACTAAAATGGATTTTAAAAGTTCAGAAACTAAATAAAACAAAGGGGCAACTAGATAAATGGCTAATTTTAATGGGGCATTTTGAAAAATGGCCATATGATTTTTCCATTTGAAGAATGGCCAATTGCTATTTTTAGTAGATTTTTTTTACAATGAATCAGACGAAAATGCCCCTGAACAGATCAATTCAAATACAGCGTAAATGCAGTTAACTATAAATACAAATACAACTCAAATTTATGAGAGAATCTAGGGTTTATCCTTAAATTAAGGGCCCATTGAAAATCAATAACAAACATAACAAATAAGATAACAAAAATCAACTAATTAGCACAAATTAGCACGAATTAAGGGAGATAGTTGTAGAATTTAAAACAAAAAATTGTTAACTCTTACCTAAAAGTAGGGAGTGCATGAGAATGATTGAATCGGTTAACTTGTGTCTATTTAAATTACTAAATTCATTTAACACAAAACCCTATTTCCTTTTCCAAACTCTCACCAAATATTGTCTAGTTGGGTATTTATTTAGTAAACTTGCAAATAATTTCAATATTGAAAAACGGGAAAAAATCATTACTCACAAATGGTTACTGGAACAATAAAAAAACATTCAAGTTTATAAAAAGAAAAATTATGCAAATACAGTGTATTTAGTAAACAAATTATGCAAATACAGTGTATATAGTAAACTAATAATTTACTATAGTAAACATCAAATAATCTAAAAAACGAGAAAAAATCATTACTCACTATTTCCCTTCAACTTAATTCGAAAATTGGGATTGAGTATTCACCTTGTTTTTTTTTTTTTTATAAAAAAATCTGAAACCCTCGAGATTCTTCCCATTTTCTTCGTTTTGTGCGGTCTTTCTCATTCTCATCTTCTTCGAACCATTACAAACGAAATTCTTGAGAAACCTCTAATTTTCTTTTGGGCATCTTCCTCCAAATGCTTCTTCCACCAAAAGTTTTCGTTTGGAAACCAGTAATGACTTTGAAAAAAAATAAAAAATACTTTGTGTTGGAAAATAGGATACAAAGAGGAAAATAATGATAGATAAATACAAAATACAGTACTTAACATACCTATGATGTAGATCAATAACCCTTCCAATGGTGATATGAACGACAAAGCAAAAAATGGATGGATGGCAAAAAAGTTGGGAAAACGATGAAGATGCTAATTAGATAATTAAAATATAAGAATATAATCGAAAATTAAAAATGAAAACCTAATTTCTATGTAATCTTTTAGTTTTAATAAAGATAAAATCTGAATTCGAATTTTGAGAGAGAGGAGAGAGAAGATAGATACCATAATTCCGTGATTTATGGGATAAACTGTTTTGTTTGGAGAGAGAGGATAGATACTGTAATTCCATGATTTATGGGATAATTTGTTTTGTTTTGTTTTTTTGTTTTTTTTTAATTAAATCTGAAACTTGACTCAAGGGTATAGTTGGAAAGACGATCCTCACGAAAATAGGTTAAAAAAACGGTTTAGCCATTTTTCATTAAAAAATCCGATTTGGCCATTTTTCAAAATTACCCTGTAATTTTTGGCCATTTCTAAGGATTTCCCTAAAACAAACTTGAGAGTTAAATGACCAAATAGACATTTTAAAAGTTTGGGGACTAAAATAGAACTTGAAAGTTTGAAGAATAAAATGAGATTTAAACCTAAAAAGAAATAAAATAAGATTCAAATCAACCTCAAAATGTTGTTCAAAAGTTGAGAATTTACCCAAAAAAAAAAAAAACATCATCAAACAAACTAGTATTCGAATTGCAAAAATCAAAACTAGATGATGATCGCATAAATAATCACACCCATCCAAAAGTTCATGAACCAATATGATAAACAATCAAAAAGAAAAAAAAAATGTTAAATTATAAAAAATACCCTTTAAACTATGAAATTAGTTTCAATTATACCTCTAAACTTACAAAAGTTTCATTTTAGCCCTTAAAGTTTGAAGTTCGTTTTAAAACGATCCTCGAAAGCTTTATTCGTTAAATTCATGAACAAAAAATGACGTGTTTGCTTATGTCTCTGATGATCGTTTTGAAACAAACTTCAAATTTCAAGGACTAAAACGAAATTTTTGAAACTTCAGGATTATAATTGAAACGAAACCCATAGTTCCGAGGTATTTTCAATAATTTAACCGAAAATTGAGGCTGGAATTGAACCAGATCCTCTTCATTATAACACATCCAAATATATTTACATCATACATCTCCTAAATGAACCACAACACAAAAATGAGTCTCATTTTTTTCTTTTACTTTCTTCCTTCCGTGGAACCGCAACAATATGTACATTGTCAAGTGTAAAAGAGAATGAAATGGATAAAACTTCAAGCTTGTGCACCTTGTTACTCAGGTTTGGGATGGATAGAGCGCTACGTTTTGCCTCGACACCGAGGCCAAACCGTGCAACAACCTTGCAATTTCTGATGGATCGTCGAGGTAGTACTTGGCTTTGCTCGGTTTCTTCCCTACCGTACAAGCAAAAATTTCGGCTCGGGGGGCTATCGATGGGCCTGCCATGGAACTTGAGATCACCTTGAACATGTCTTCGTCTGATCTGTCGTCGCCAATGCAGAGAACAAAATCTGCAGGGGTCCCCTTCTCTTGCATCGCGGAGAGCAGTCGTTTGGCTACGAGACCCTTGCTGACGCCCTGCGGTTATAAAATCGAACCGGTTCCTCCATCATTAAGGTTGGTAAGAAAAGTAAATGACAGATGATACTTTCATTCCCCAGTCGATCACATTGATTACTAAAAGGAAACCTTTACGCTGGATTCGTATTACTCGTCGAGTGGAAAGAATATCAAAGTTCATAACATTGGGAATGAGAACATGAAACTACTAATAAAAGATCCTCAGTTCAAATCAAAGGTTTCGTTAGTGACGGGTCGATAATCGCACGAATAGTTTTAAGGATTTCAGATAAAGTTAGACTAAACATAGTTATAGCCAAACAATCCATGGTTGTAATCCTAAGTAAGTCATCTTTAGTAATTGAACAGAGTATGAAGATCAGAAACAATGGTAATTTAAAAGGTGAAGGCAATGAGGTTGAACCTGTGGTTTAACTTCCACAATGTTCTGTCCACTTTTGACAGTAACTGGTTCGTTGGCTAGGACGCTTTCGAGATGATCGAAGAGCTCCTTAGCTTGACACGAACCGAAATCCGGATCTGCATCTTCATAACTCCATCCGAGCGCAGTTTCTCGATCTTCGATGGTCGATCCATCAGTCGTTTCAGTGTAGAGTTTCATCACTGGCTGCACAATTTGCTTCCAACAGCAATCGGCAACTGGTAAACTGGCTTCCCATTCCTCATCTTGCTTTTGCCTGAAAGAATAAAGCAATCCCTTCAATTTCGCAATGTACAATCAATGGAACAATACAAGAAAACTTAATTATCATGTGAGAATTCACCTGATAAAGTATCCGTGCTCGGCCGCAATGCCGAGATTCTCACAAGAGGCAAACCATTCAGCAAGCGTCTTTCGACTTTTCGCACTCACAACGAATACCGTATTGTTCTTATCTCGACACAAGGTATTAAGAGTTTCAAGGCATTTAGAAGTAGGACTCTTATCAATGGAAGCTTGAGGCATTAATGTACCATCATAGTCCAAAAGAATAGCCCGGGATTTCGTCCTCTTATAAGTCGAAATTATGTGTTCCATCGCGAGCTTCCTGAAGTTCGGATCAAGAGCCACGACGCGGAAGCTTAAACCGAACCCGATACCCCAACATCTCTGCCTCACATGATCCCTACAAGTCCTCTCCAAATCTTGTAGGAAACTCCGAGCCCAATACCCAACATCGTGTGTGCTCACATATCTAAAATGCTTCTCATGGCGGAGCTGCTTCTCTGCATCTTCCATCTCCAATGCACATTCCATTGCATCAGCTACAGCATCAATATTCCAGGGATTAACTCGAATTGCTCCGCTTAAGGACGGAGAGCACCCGATGAACTCGGATATAACCAACATACTCTTCTTTGGAGCTGATGATTCCCACCCCAAGAGTTTATCCAACTTATCATTCCCTTGGCGACTCACAATGTACTCATATGGAATGAGATTCATACCGTCCCGAACCGCGGTGACCAAACAACATTCGGCAACGGTATAATATGCAATTCTCTCATAGAATTTGAGTGGCTCCTCAATCAACACAACTGGCTCGTACCCGGGTTGACCGAAAATATCGTTAATCCGCTTAACAGTCGCCTTCGTCTCGTCCTGGACTTCTTTCACATCTTTCCCTCGGCCTCTTGCTGGATTGGCAATCTGCACCAATACTACTTTCCCCTGCCACTCAGGGTGTGTGATCAACAACTGCTCCATGGCCAAAAGCTTCAAACTTATCCCCTTAAATATATCCATATCATCGACACCGAGCAACATTATCCTATCCCGGTCGCGAAACTGCTTGATAAGCTCACTAACCTTCTCCTCAGTCCTCTGAAGGCTCAAAACAGATTGAAGCTGCCCCATATGAATCCCAACAGGAAGGATCTTAATACTAATTGTTCGACCGTAATACTCTATCCCGATATACCCCCGTTTCGACTCATACGTTAGACCGAGCATTCGACTACAACAAGATAGAAAATGCCTAGCATAATCAAAAGTATGAAACCCTATCAAATCTGAATTCAGGAGCGCTCGCAAGAGCTCCTCCCGGATCGGGAGCGTTCGATATATCTCGGACGACGGGAATGGACTATGCAAAAAGAATCCAAGCTTAACCCTATTGAATCTCTTCCTCAAAAAAGTAGGCAACACCATGAGATGATAATCATGAATCCAAACAAAATCATCCTCAGGATTGATCACTTCCATGATCCTATCAGCAAAGATCTTATTCACAGAAACATAAGCCTGCCACAGCGGGCGATTAAACCGACCGCCGAGGTCGGGCGACAGAGGCAACATGTAATGAAACAGAGGCCATAGCTGCTGCTTGCAGAAGCCATGGTAGTACCTAGTGTAAAGATCTTGAGTGAGAAATGTTGGGACACATTTAAAAGTCTCCAAAAGTATTTGAGAGACTTCATCTTGTTCATTTGGGTGAATATCTTCCTTGAGACAACCCACATAGAACACCTCAAAATCATCATCTCCCAGCCCATCTTTCAGCTGGAGGAGAAGGGAATTTTCATCCCAACTGAAAGTCCAAGCGGCGGCGCCACCGCCGGATTTCCGGTGGGCTCTGATGGGGAGCTCATTGGCGACAATGATAATCCGGTCGCGAGGGGCGGAGGAGGAGGACGGCTCCGAGGAGACGCTCTCTGTTGGGTCGTCGTCGATGTCGGAGATTAAGCCGGCGACGGTCATAATCCGCGGGATTTGGCGGTTGATACGGCCGAAGGAGGGCGATTCTCCGGTGGCGAGTTCGAGTAAATTGGAGTAGGACCTGGAAACCATGGATTCTGAAGGGATTTATCCCTGTAAGATCAATCCATGAAACTGAGGGACATGGGTATATCAGAAACCCATTGAAATCGAAAATCTGGGGTTGAAAGGAAAAGTTGGGTGGAATTGATTATGCGGGGTTTGGTTCTAGGAAGCTTCCGAGCAAATTCAGACAAGAAAGAAAAAAAGAACAGAAACACACACACACACTCTCTGTTTCTGTGAGAGTACTGAAATGAAAAATCCACAGAGACCCAGAAAGCAAAAGATATCCAAATCCAAAATTCAACTTTCTTTTATATATATATATAAATAATTTGCAAATTTGGAGAGGAATTACCAAAAAAAAAAAGAAAAAAGAAAAAGTTCAAGTGGTGGGAAGAAGCATATTCTGAATTCAGTGAGCGAAAAGAGAAGAAGGATCAGATGGGGTCAGATCAAATGAGATCGGACGGTGGAGAATTAAAGAGGGTTGGTCTTGATGGTACATCTGAGTAGCACGGGATAAATTCCCTCGCTCTTTGTTCTTATCCGTTTCTTTTTTTTTTTTTTTCTTTGCCCCGTTGGTGAGTCCGCTATTGCCATTGTTATTGTTGCCATTGCCACGAGCATTGAACTGGAGAGTGGGGCCCACTAGGGAGGGGATTATTTTATTTTATTTTTTTGGAGGGGGTTCGGTTAAGATATTTTGTTTGGAAAAGATTAGTTAGGAGATAATTGTGTTAAAATTAAAAAAATTAAAATAGGTTAATAAATCCAAAATTCCACGTAATGATAGGACGTCTACGTGGCGAAACGTGGACGCTTCGTTTAACGAAGAGAAGGGTTTTAGCATTTAAAGAAAGAACCTCGGAATTGATGTCTCTCTCTCGTTCGGGTTCGTCCCTGGTCTGATCGGTTTTGTGGGTTTTCACGAAATTCTTTGACATTTCACTCTTGGTCGGATTATTTCCTTTCAACTCAAAATATCTATATTCAATTATATAAATATACTTTTCTTTTTTTCTTTTTTTATTAATCGAAGGGGATGATTTGAATCTCGATCCATCATAAATGTATTTTTCAATTAAGTTATGTTCACGTTGACTATATATTACTCTATGTATTTTATTTTCAGTTAAATTATTATAAGTTTGGTCTGAAATTTTTAGGATGGTAAGGTCCCGTTTGGTAACGTTCTCGTTTCTTGTTTCTTGTTTCTAATTTTATTAATAACTATGTATGTTTCTTGTTTTTCATTTTTTTTAGAAACACTCCCAAAATTTGTATAGAACTTTTGATAACAACTAAAACTAGTTTCTCATTTTTTGTTCTTGTTTAACAATTTTTTCTAAACATAAATAAGAATATAGGTTTATTATTGTTATAGGCAATTTTGGACCACCCCGATATACAAGGAGCTGACAAGGACAACCGGAGAGAAATCGGGCTGAGAGATGGACCAAGGAAGCAAAACCGGCAAGTGGGACGGGCCGAGACCAAAGGGGTCGGGTTTTTGGCCCGACCCCCTGGTCGGCCTCGGCCATGGCCGAGCCCTCGCGGGTCGAGCCCGTCCGACTCCATTTGGTCCCCACCGTCTTTGGCCGCCTCGGTTTCGCCTAGTTTGACCTAAAACGCCTCTGAATCCCTAAAAACCCTAGGAGGATGAGCATGTATTTATATCCCTCTTCCCCACTGAAGAAGGGGACCCGAATTCTATCCCTAAACAATATTCTATATTCTCTACACTCTCCTCTTGCTCTTACTTTTCCACTCCCTACCGTTCTGTTTGCTGACTTAAGCATCGGAGCCGGTTTGGCGAGCACCACACCGGTGTGCAGGTTTACTGTCTTGCATGCCACGTCTTCCCCTCTCATCTACAAATTTACCGTTGGTGGCACGTGAAGGTCAGGTGAGTTCCTCTGGCCAAAATCGACCATCAACAATTATTATTGAATGTATAGGTGTTAGGATGATGAAATTCTATTTTTCTTTATTAAAAATGAAGAAACGGAAACAAGGAACGAGAACGTTACCAAACGGGATCTAAATGTCTAGTTTCTTTCCATCAAAATCTTTGTAATAGATGTATGAAATTTCAAATAATTAATGGAATTCTATTATTCATTCTAATAATTTAATGCTTACATTAACAAACATCTTAGGTTTGAAATTTTGTCGCTGAATATAACCTATTTGAAGTAACAGTACATGTAAAGAGATAGAATTAATATATACACAACCTTGAAAGTTGATGAATATGTTAAATAATTTTCAAAAGTATAATAATTTATTAGAGATAAACTTCGAAGATACAAAGATTAAAGCTGGTAAATAAATCTTTGTTTTCTTGTCTTGTTTGATAATAATTTGGTTTTTAGTTTTTGTTTTTTAAATTTAAGCTTGTTTTCTCCCAATTTTCTTGAGTTGGTTTTTGTTATAGGCAATTTTGGACCACTCTGATGTATAAGGAGCTGACGAGGACAACCGGAGAGAAATCGGGCTAGGAGTTGGACCCAAGAGGCGAAACCGGCAAGTGGGACGGGCCAAGACCGAAGGGGTCGGGCTTTTGGCCCGACCGGCCGAGCCCATCCGACTCCATTTGGTCCCTACCGCCTTTGGTTACCCCGGTTCCACCTGGTTTGACCTAAAACGCCTCCGAATCCCTAAAAACCCTAGGAGGGTGAGCAGGTATTTATACCCCCTTCGCCACTGAAGAAGGGGACCCGAACTCTATTCTCGACTCCCTACTCTTACTCTCTAGTTCTCCCTTCCGTTTTCTGACTTAAGCATCGGAGGCGGTGTGGCTAGCACCACACCGGTGTGCAGGTTCTCTCTTTTGTAGGTCACGTCTTCCCCCTCTTCTACAAATTTTACCGTTGGTGGCACGTGAAGGTCAGGTGAGTTCCTCTGACCAAATTTGGCCATCAACAGTTTTCATCTTTGTTAATGATACGTATGAATTTCTAACCAAATTCCAAAACACAAAAAAAAAAAAAAAAAAAAAAAAAAAAAAAAAATTGAAAACTTTTTAGTTTTAAAAAATTGACTTGGTTTTTGAAAATATGGGGGAAGAAGATAGATAACAAAACCAAGAAACTTATAGGTTTAAGTAGGGGTGAAAATAATCGAACCGAACCAAACCGGCCCGGTTCGATTCAGTTTAATTACATGTGTAATGCAGACTGAACCGGTTAGGTTCGATTCGGTTCCCTTATTTGCCCAAACCCACATATCACGCGTTTTACTTTATGGGTTTGGGCGTTTGGTTTTCGTGTTTAAAAAAAAAAAAAATACGCGTCACTCAAGTCTCAAAATTCGGATATAGGGTTTCAGAAAAAAGGGAACCGTGGAAGTCGAATCCTCTCCTCTTGTGGGTTAACGCCGCCGTTGAAGTCGAATCCTCTCCTCTCGTGGGTTAACGCCGCCGTCGAAGTCGAAGTTGTGTCGTCTGGTTTAAGTCCCCGCCGCCATCGCCTCGTCTTCATTTTCATCGCCTCGTTTGATGTTTAAGTCCCTTTTTTCAGTTTTTGGGTATTCTTACTGTGTGTATTTCGAACGGCAGTTTATGAAGAAGAAGAAACCGACCCAACCCGTACAACCACGGTTCGATTCGAGTCGGTCTGTCCATACAATCGGGGTCGGGTCGGTTTGTCCGTACAACCGACCCGACCCGAAAAATTAACACCCCTAGGTTTAAGTAGTGTTTTCAAGCTTGATTTTCAAAAACCAAAAACTAAAAATCAAATAGTTATCAAACGAGACCTTCATTTTTTGTTTAACGATACGTTTACCCATAAGTTTTAAAAACAAACAAAAAAAAATTACTTTCTAAACTAGTTTTTGTTTTTAGAATTTAGCTAAAAATTCAAATGTATCATTAACAAATATTAAAATTATTATAGGAAATTTTCGATGATACAAGCATAATTTTCAAAAATCACAAACCAAAATGGTTATCAAATGAGACCTTAATAATTTTGATTTATGTTTTTCTTTTTTGAAGTTATTTTGGTTTTTTTTTCAAGTTCAAGTTAATTTGAACTCAGTTTCAGTTTTATCCATATGATAAAACTTTTTAAAAGCTTTTGTATTTTCCAGAGGTCTGATGCTGGAGTTTTATTCAAATAAGGGGTGGACTTTTTTTTTTTTTTTTTTCTCTATGAGGAATAAGGGTTGGATTTTTGGCAAGGAAAAATATGCTTTAAATGAAATAAAATAGTTTACATTTGGTATCAACAGACATTGAGATTTAATTTAATTAACCAATGAGAATTATTGAATTGAAAAGAAAAAAATTGGTTGTCAACATCAATAGAAAGTGTGCATTGATAATAGTTGGGTCCAATTATTTGAACTAAACATGGCATTGAAAATGAAAGTTTTTTACTCCTGAGAATACTGAAAATGAAAAATAGTTGCATTTATTTCTGTAAGATTTATTAATAAAAATTAAGTAATATGTGTTTAGTAAATTGTCAATGTAAATTCATGTTAGTGTTTTTTTTTTAAGGAAGAAATTTAATAAATCATATGGGTTACAAACAAAGTAGAAATATCCTTTACAGTAAGATCTAAAGTCAATCTTGATATGCCAACATGAGCACAGTTCAACGGTGTTTGTATTAATGATCGAGAGGTCTGTAGTTCAAATCCTCCCACCCCACATATTAAATAATAAAATAAAACCAGTATTGATATATGAACTTAATTTTGATTCATGAATATTTCATCGGTAGATTAACTTAATCTATATAATTTTGACCTTTTATTTTACATGGTAGGTGAGCTTGAACTCTCCACGTGAAGAAAGATAATAAATATTTTATCCACATAAACTATGCTCAAATTTACCTAATAAAGACTTCATTTAATAATCATTCTATTTTTATTTTTATTTTTATTATTTTTTTAGAACTATATCTATCTCCCCTCAATTTTGATGGTATTTTCACTATATTTGTAAATACACGTGAATTCTCAGTTAAATTCAAAAAAACAAAAACAAGATTTTTAAAATTACTTTAAAAAATGTGTTTATTAAATGAAAATTTTGTTAAAATTGCATTCTAGTCAAACCACACTTTTTTTAATAACAAAAATTTGATAATATATATAATAAGTAATTATTAATGAGTGTTTTAATTATGAACAATTAAAATTTAGCTTAATTTTTCTTCTTCTCTTTTTAGAACAAAAATTTAGCTAAATCTTGTTTGGATTATAAATTAAATTTGTATGCTCATTGCAATTAGATAAGATGAAAATAGACTAAGGGTGTGTTTGGTTTACATTTTCAAGTGTTTAATTTTAAAAATAATTCATTTTGAAAAAATTTATAGTGTTTGAAAACCACTAAAAATGACTTATTAGAAAATGAAATTGATAAATAAACCATTTTGAGAGAAACACAAACCAACTTTTTAAAAAAGTCTTCTAAAGTAAACAATAAACATTTGTGAGTAAATGCAACCAAACATATGAGTGTTTAAATTTTAAACAATTTTTATACAAAATGTTTTTTAAAAAATGCATTATTGAAAAATATTTAAACTAAAATGTATTCCAAAGGACCCTAAAACAGAATGAAGTCAATTGATGATTAACAATATTTTTAGATAATGCTAATATTTTTTAATTTATATTTTATGATTATTTTTATATATAAAAAGAAAAAAAAAAAGAAATACCTATTTATGGATGTTTTCTAAAATCAAGGGAAAAATACACTTTTAGTCCCTGAGGTTTGAGTTAGGTTTCATTTTGGTCCCTGAGGTTTCAAACTCAACAATTTAGTCCCTAAGGTTTGGTTTTAGTTTCATTTTAGTCCCTCCATCCATTTTTCCGTTAAAAATTAACGGTTCGCTGACGTGGCACTATTTTTTTTTTTTATTAAAAAATTTTTTAAATTTTTTTTTAATATAAATATATTAAAAATAATAAAAAATTATTAAAATAATCTTATTTCATTAAAAACCCTCCCATCTTCTTCCCTACCAAAACCCTAATTCTTCCCCTCTCACTCATCTTCTTCTTCCACTCTTCCAGCAGATGTCGTCGGACGGCGTCACCAATCTCCACTCCGGCAGAAGTCGCGACGGCGACATTTTTTTTTCTTTTCCCTTCCTTTTCCTTCTTCCACTTCTTTTTCCTTGTTCTTTCTTTTCTTACTGTTTAAAAAAAAATTAAGGACTGTTCCAGATCTGGAACGATCCGAGCAAGAACACACGAAATCGCTAGAACACGTAGGACAAGGAACCCATGCTGTCGGAATTCGATGGAGAAGACCCACAGTGGAAAAATCTTGCAATCGCGTTAGGTCGTCGCCGAAGTTCGAAGGAAGAAGAAGACTGTCGCTACCGAGCCCATTAGCGCGAACACACCACCGAAAGCTTGCTACACGCCGAAGATGGTCGTCAGAGAAGGAGAAGCGTGCTGACCGACAATCGTTTCAGATCTGACTTTTCGGACTTAACTGGTCTTCGATCTGGGCGTGCGTGGACTGGAGAGAGAGAGAGAGGGACGGTGAGGGAGAGAAATAGATCTGGGCGAGAGGGACCGTGAGAGATGAGAGATGGACGATTTCCGGTGAGAGGGACGACGAGATCTCTAATGTTCGTGGTGAGATCTGGGTGGCGAAGTTCGAGCAACAACGATGGAGAAATATATATGGGGTGCTGTTTTTGTCATTTTTTCGTTAAAAAAAGAAAGAAAGATGGAGAAGAATGAGGAGAATGAGAAAATAGAAGTGAAAAAAAAAATTGTCGGCGCCGGCGGCGGTCGTCGGCCGGCACGGCGGCGACGACAGTTGATGGTGGCTGGACAGCAAACAGAGGCTTAGGGTTAGGTAGAGAGGATTAGGGTTTTGGTAGGAAAGAAGAAGGAATGGTATAGATTATTTTAATAATCTTTTATTATTTTTAATATATTTATATTTAAAAAATTCAAAATTAATTTTTTAATAAAAAAAAATAATGTCATGTCAGCAAACCGTTAGTTTTTAACGGAAAAATGGATGGAGGGACCAAAATGCTACTAAATGCAAACCTCAGGGACTAAAATGTTGAGTTTGAAACCTCAGGGACCAAAACGAAACCTAAACAAAACCTCAGGGACCAAAAGTGTATTTTTTCCTAAAATCAACTTCTTCCAAATTTCCAAATAAAAATTGGATAAGGTGGGCTCCCAAAAATGCTCCAACAAATTTTCTTGTATACAGCTTGTCATTGAAAAGCTAACAAACAAATGAAACTGATATCATCTCGACTCTCAATCAAAGTTTTAAATGTTAGATGTAAGGAAATGTTGAAGTCTCAATTTTACAGAAGTCGATGGAAATATCGATATTGATAGATATTTTTGAAAAAAAAATTAAAAAATATAAAAAATAAAATAAATTATTTAAATTAATAGATAAATATTTTATACATTTCTAGTCGATATGTTTAATATTTACACTATATTTACATTTTGTTTAGAAACATTATATTTATATAATAGGAATGTCGATTCACCCCATGTCTACATCGACTCCATAGACATGTATAAATGTTGATGAAAATGTCGACATGCTGACAGAAATTTGATACCATATCTTATTTTTATTATATATATGGATATATATATGTATGTAAAATATGTTTATTATATACAATATGTCTCAACTATATTTTATTGATATTTATATAATATAATATAATACAATAATACATTTTCGTGTGTGTATATATATATATAAATAAAAATAATTCATTAGTCAAAAAAAATAAAAATAATTCATAAAAAATATATATCTATCTATATACTATATTAAAAGGTGCTTTAGGGAGAAACTTTTGATTTCCTTTTAATCCCCTTTTTAATCTTCAAATTCCTTATTTGTCCTTCCTATTTAATTATTCAATATTTTATTATTCAAATTCCAACGGGTAGATCATTCCCACAGAATTGGTTTTAAAAAAAAAATCTTCATTATCACGTTTAGGTTTTGTTTTTTTTTTTTTTAAATAAAAAAAATCTCATCTTTCCTAAGATTAATAATTGGTTAAAAAAAATATCATTCTCACGTTTAGATTTTGTGTTTTTTTTAAAAAAAAAAAAAAAATCATTCTCACATTTAGGTTTTGTTTTTTTTTAAAAAAAAAAAAATCTCATTTTTAATAAGATTAAGAATTAGTTAAAAAAAAATCATTCCCACGTTTAAAAAAAAATCATTCTCACGTTTAGGTTGTTATTTAAAAAAAAAAAAAATCTCATATTTGATAAAGTTAATGATTGGTTTAACACAAAATATTGATCCTCACCTTTAGGTGTTTGTGTTGTTTATTTTTAAAAAAGAAATCTTCTATGATAAGATTAAGAATTGGTTTAAAACAAAATCTTGATTACCACCTCTACGTTCACACATCACGTTTGTATTGTTTTTTTTTTTTTAAATCTTATCTTTAATAAGAAAATTGGTTTAAAAAAAATCAAGATCTTTTTTAATTTAATTATTAATTCTAATTGGTTTCGGTGGTGATGATAAATAACTAGATAACTGATTTTAGAATTATTAATTCTAATTGATTTTCAGTTGTGAAAATTAGAGGGTTTTTTTTATTTAATTATTAATTCGAAAATAAAAAGATACTTGAGTTTAATTTCCGATTAAATCAAATCAAGTTTTAAAATTTAATTTGAAAAACTAAAATTCAAATTAATTGTTTTTAATTTTCAAAATTTCTAATTTGAAAAGATTTATCATAACCATCTGATTCACTTGAACCCTATAAATAGTGGTCTAAACCCAGAGATATGGGTGGAGCTTTTGTGGTGCATGAAGAAACATCAACCAAGTGGGAGGAGACTCATTCCTACTCCATCTTTACTAATGTGAGTATAACCTTTTCTTTCAAATAGACTAATGTATTATCCTTAGGAGATTTGGTTAAATTTCTGAGATTTTATTAGTTTATATTATATTTTCGTCACTCCTAATAGTTTCATATGAATAAGAAATATTTTTTGTTTATTTTTTTTAATAGAAGTGAGTACACCTTTATGTGAGTTCATTAGTATTGTCTTTTTTATTCTTTCTGAAATGGGGAAGAAGATCGATCACTATTATCTTTTATCTTTTTTTTTTTAATCGATCTCTCTCCACTATGCTTTACTCCGACCTTCAAAAATTTTCATATATTTTTTTAGAGTTTTTTTTTAACAAGATGATAGGAAGAAAATGATATTTTTATTTAATTATTGCTCATCTAACGGTTGGATTAAACATAACTTTAATTGAATTATTAATTATTAATTGATTACAAAATTAAGATTTTGAAAAATATAAATGCTTACCTAGGTAATTTAAAAGACTTTTTGTTATCTTCAATCTTACAAAAATGTTAGCAGGTGAGATTTTTTATATTTGATTTATAAACCATTTTTATTAGAATGGTTCAATTTGGTCACATATACATATCAATTTTTGCAATAATTATAAATTCAGGTGTATGGTACATTATCAAATCATATTTCAAATTTTCAAATTAACTACCTAGGTATTATGTGCACGTAGTTTCAAACTAGTATATATAAATAAAAATAAGAGACAGAAAGTGGTTAAGTGTATCCAATAAGACTTGACCAAAATAATAATAAGGGAAAAATACACTTTTAGTCCATGAAGTTTGGGTTAGGTGACAGTTTGGTCCCTGAGTTTTGGTCTCTGCCGTCAACTTTTCTGTTAAATTTTAACAGTTGCGTGGCACTATTATTTTAATAAAGAAAATTATTTTTAAAATTTTTTAAAATAAAAAAATAAAAAAAATATTATTATTTTTTTAATTATTTAATTTTTTCTCCATCTCTCTTTACTTCCCTTCTTCTTCTCCATCTTCTTCCGCTTCATCCTTTCATTATTCTTCTTCATATCTCCGGTGACCGGCGGCCGGCGGCCACCACTCGTCGGCGCCGGCGCCGGCCGCCGGCACTCTTTTTTTTTTTCTCCCTCTCATTTTCCCCTCTTTTTACTTTTTAAAAAAAACAGAAACGAAGGGGGAAAACCCCCTTCGATTCCGACGCCGGAGAGGGAGGAGGGAGGACGAGAGGAGGGAGGAGGGGGTTTCCCCCTTCGCTTCTGTTTTTTTTTTAACAGTAAAAAGAGGGAGGAAGAAAAAGAAAAGGAGAGGGAGAAAAAAATAAAAAAAGAGAGTGTCGGCGGCCGGCGCCGGCGCCGGCGAGTGGTGGCTGCCGGCTGCCGGCCGCCGGCCACCGGAGATATGAAGAAGAAGAATGAAAGGATGAAGAGGAAGAAGATGGAGAAGAAGAAGTAGTAAAGAGAGATGGAGAAAAAATTAAATAATTAAAAAAAATAATAATATTTTAATTTTTTTTTTTATTTTTTTATTTTAAAAAATTTTAAAAATAATTTTCTTTATTAAAATAATAGTGTCACGTCAGCAACTGTTAAAATTTAACAGAAAAGTTGACGGCAGGGACCAAAATGCTCCTTATCTCAAAACTTAGGAGTATTTTTGTTGAGTTTGAAAACTCAGGGACCAAACTGTCACTTAACCCAAACCTCAGGGACTAAAAGTGTATTTTTCCCTAATAATAATAATAAAAAAAAAAAAAAATCAATATGTGGTTTAACCAAGTTGAGGGATATTGGTCTGTGCATGTTGCTACATCAAATTTTCTTCCAATGTTATGTTATTTAATATATTTATATATAGCAAGGTCCCAAACTAAACTAGTTTTGAAAATTAATAAAATAAGAATTTATATATATATATATATGTCTCACTCTCAACTGAAATAAACAAAGTTAATAATGTGTGTTTTTAAAGTCAAATAGGAAGGTGGAAGATCGAATCTATACATTTAATAAGTATTATATATAAATACGGTATTATATATATAGATTGTCAAAAAAAAAAAAAACGGTATTATATATCTAGAGAGAGAGATTTTTTTAAAAAAAATTCAATATATACAATTCTTTTTTTTTTTTCTATTAAAAATTATTTTGATCCACAAGAAAAAATTATAGCTCTTTAAATTTCAAACAGTTGGGTATCAAAACAAGGCTGGAAATCTTATAAGGAAGAATTATGTTAAAGTAACATAGGCCAGAAATTTGATAGGTAGATTTAAGTAAAAACTTTAAGATTTGGTTGTACTTGAGATGAGTCGTGGTATTTTTTCCATTTAGAATCAAGCCTATGAATGGTTTAATTGTTCGATGAGGTCGGTACAACGAGACTGGTAGTTTTACACTGTTGGATGTAAGAGAGAAATTGTAAAAGTACCTTAATTTTATATCCAACGGTTATTATGGACGGATAAATTTGAAGATTTACATATGACGGTTTTAAAGAGACAACCACATTGTGATAACCTCATTAAATAATTTGTCCATGAAAAATGTCTATATCATTAGCAAGCTCAATGAATATTTATAAGTTTACTGACGTCCATACCAACGACTATTTAGAGTCACCTAATAGTAGATTAGGTGTTAGATTTCTAAACCAATTAGATTTTATTATGTTAAATTACAAATTAAGTCCATGACGCTAACACATTCACATAAATGTTGTCAATTCAAATATGAATAAAAGTATAAGAGTTACGTATTATCATCACAAAACTCAAAAGTAAAATTTTCCACTCTTTTCCTTAAAATTAAAAAAAAAAAAAAAAATCCACCGTTATAGTTATCGCGCTTAGAAAAAAAAAACATTTACAAAAATATTGTCATAAAACACTAATTGAACCACATAGAGCAACATGTGATGGTTAAGCATAACGTGGTAAAATAAGTAGCACAAGTGACCATACCAAAATTGAATAAAAATAAGAACAAACATGAAAAAAAAATAATAATTTAAAATATATTATACTTGTCTACTCTATTTTTTATTTTTTTATTTTTATAATATATAGGGGTGAGGAATTAAACTTTTGACATTTTAGTCGGGATACAAAATTTATGTCAAATGAGTCATGTTCTTGTTGGCATAATACTTGTCTACTCGACTAATTCTGTTTTACCTCATTTGTCCTTATTTCAAGTTCTATCAAGTCGATCTATTTTCATATGTTAGATGATGTCATATCAAAATAATCACTATTACAAATATCTATCAATCAATTAAAAAAAAAAAAAAGACATCCATTAATTAGAATCAAAATTCTTAAGCTTAGGAAGATTATTAAAATCTCTTAAACTTTATGGGTTTAAATAATGTAACTACAAAATTTCTTTTTTTTTTTTTTAAAAAAAGTAAGAATTTAAATCATGAAAAAAAATGTAATAAACTAATTCGGTTTTCCCGGCGTGAGACAGTCTCTCATATGGGTCACATGGATGGGGTTAAAAAAAATTAAAAAAATAATACTGAGGGTAAAATATTTAATTTAATTTCTTTTTTTTTTTTTTAAAAAAAGTAAGTACATTGGAGATTGAGAACAGCCAGAGCCACCTGACTCCAGCTGGACGTCACATTGACCGAAATGCCACGTAATCCCAAGTGGGCCCCACAGAGAACTGATAATAAATCGAAAAAGAAAAAAATAAAAAACTATTATTATTATTATTATATTATACCAACGAAAGTGGATAATGTACTTAATCCATCCAATAGGGTCTTGTTTTTTTAATGTGGATAAGCACGAAGCACGGAATGGTACACGTGGCACGCTTTCATGAGTTTAATTATTATTTAAAAGAAATATTATTATTTATTATTATTATTATTGTTTTTTTTTTAAATGAAAATTATGATAACGATGTTGGGAAATGGATAAATTGGGAGAGAAAATAAACCAAAAATACAGCGGGCAGCAGCACGTTTCTCAACTAAACCAGATAAGGTTTTTGTAATTAAATAAGTTTCGATTGTCTGTGCTGCCACTCCACCGTTATTATGCTGCTCCCTCTTTACGTGGCACTTTTCTTGCCGTTGATTTATGATTTATCCATAGCCATCAATAATTGAGAGGCTACAAATTTTTTCATATTAATTATGTATATTTTTTCTAGGTCAAAGTCAAACAACCTCCTTTTATTAGAATAATAATGGTTTGGTTTTAATATTTACTTTGTTTTATTTTTAATAACCATTTTTAATTCTTATGGTTACTTTTTTTTTTTTTTTTTTTTTAATAAATTGAGACCTAACATAAACACCCCATAAATTTATTTATTTAGCTAGTTAATACCAACATTGGATAGGTGTTTGAAATTATTTATAGAAGATAGGTGTTCAGTTTCTAGATACTTTTGGGTTTTTATTAAATGATTATCAAAATAGAACAATTGGAAATACAAACATGAATTAAGTATAAAAGTTTAAGGGTCATTGTTGAAGGAGAAATTTCGGCCAATCACAAGTTGCCACGTCATTAATATAAATTAATGATAAAATAAATTTGGGACCAGTTACACATTTACACGTGTGCCTAAATTAAATTAATAGACATTAAAATTCGGCAAATCAAAGAATGCCACTTGTCTATTAGTGATCCATCAGATAACATCAGCTAAGTTCAATCAGATTATGCCACGTGGCAATTGGACTCAAGCCCAAGCCCATATGAGGTCCATCAAACTCTATAAATAGAGGAGGCCACCATTCATTCTGGGGGATTAAGATTTGGAGACAGAGTCAGAGAACTCAGAGTCCAGAGCATTCTGCCAAGAGTCCAGAGTCGGCAGGCCGATCATCCAAGCGGATCAACAAGCTAACAAGCCGATCCAACAGATCATCAAGCCAACAGGCCGATCCAAGAGATCAACAAGCCAACCGACCGATCAAGAAGATCAACAAGTCAGCAGGCCGATCATCCAAGAGATCAACAAGCCAACCGACCGATCAAGAAGATCAACAAGTCAGCAGGCCGATCATCCAAGAGGATCAACAAGCTAACAAGCCGATCCAACAGATCGTCAAGCCAACAGGCTGATCCAAGAGATCAACAAGCCAACCGACCGATCAAGAAGATCAACAAGTCAGCAGGCCGATCATCCAGGAAGATCAACAAGTCCAATAGGTCGATCCAGGAGATCATCAACCTAACAGACTGATCATCCAAGAAGATCAACAAGCTAACAAGCCGATCCAACAGATCGTCAAGCCAACAGGCTGATCCAAGAGATCAACAAGCCAACCGACCGATCAAGAAGATCAACAAGTCAGCAGGCCGATCATCCAAGAGATCAACAAGCCAACCGACCGATCAAGAAAGATCAACAAGTCAGCAGGCCGATCATCCAGGAAGATCAACAAGCCAACAAGCCGATCCAAGAGATCATCACGCCAACAGGCCGATCATCCAAGAAGATCAACAAGCCCAATGGTCGATCCAGGAGATCATCAACCTAACAGGCCGATCATCCAAGAAGATCAACAAGTCCAATAGGTCGATCCAGGAGATCATCAACCTAACAGACCGATCATCCAAGAAGATTAACAAGCCAATAAGCCGATCCAAGAGATCATCAAGCCAACAGGCCGATCCAAGAGATCATCAACCTAGCAAGTTGATCATCTAAGAAGCCCAACAAACCGGCCCAAGAAGAGCAACAAGCTAGAGGCCAAAGTTTATATATTTAAGAGAGAGAATCAGAGGATTAAAGTTAGAGATTGTACACCCACACGCATACAACATTAATACAATATATTATTTATTCCACGTGTCTCCATCCCCGAAGTTACGTGTGAACAGTCATGATAGGACGTGAACCGAAACGTTAGTTCATTCTCACTAACTATAATAATGTAAGATTTTAATATTGATTTTAAATTATATTTTGCTTTTAAGTTTTGATATACATTTAAAGTGATACTTTGTATTTTGATATATATTATATTTCTAACAACGGGAGAATTCTGAATGAGAGTGATGATTGAGGGTAGTAATTGAGGTGTTGGGGGTTACTACAGGAGTGTTTTGCTAGTCCGGAGAGGTTTTAGAAGAGGAACCTTCCTTGATATTCATTTTGTGAAGAAAATGATGAACTCACCACTCTGATACGTTAAAAGATTAACAAAAAAAAAAAAAAGAAAAAGAGAGAGACAACTATGTAGATTTTATTTAGAAATGATTGTCTTGACATTACAAGGAATAGTGCACGAAATATATAACTGAACAAAATGGAGTAATATGATAGACTAAGCTAATAACTAACTTTAGAATAAGGAAATCACAAAAATAGCTAAAAAATATGAATGAGAAAAAGACATAGATCAATTCCTCACTTTTGTTTTTTAAAAAATATTTTAGTTTTTAAATTGTACCTCTACTTTCAATTATAATTTTTTTCTTTTAAGAAAATAAATCTTCGTCCTCACATTTTAACAAGCATTAATTTTCTTTTTTCACAAAAAGTTAACACAACTCATCTTTTTGTTGTCTAACTTGTATGATTTGAATGCTTAATGTTTTTTTAAATAAAATTTTAACTAATATCTCAATTTCTTTTATTTTACTATTTTAACTATATAAGCATTAATTTTTTTCATGTCGTTGTTTCTTTATTGACCTGTAATTTAGATTTTAACTATAAATATATAATTTAGAACCTATTACAAATTTTATAGGCAAAAAATTGACAGAGAACTTTAACTTTTTATAAAAGTTCTGTTGAAGGAGAAATTTCGGCCAATCACAAGTTGCCATGTCATTAATATAAATTAATGATAAAATAAATTTGGGACCAGTTACACATTTACACGTGTGCCTAAATTAAATTAATAGACATTAAAATTCGGCAAATCAAAGAATGCCACTTGTCTATTAGTGATCCATCAGATAACATCAGCCAAGTTCAATCAGATTATGCCACGTGGCAATTGGACCCAAGCCCAAGCCCATATGAGGTCCATCAAACTCTATAAATAGAGGAGGCCACCATTCATTCTAGGGGATTCAGATTTGGAGACAGAGTTAGAGAACTCAGAGTCCAGAGCATTCTGCCAAGAGTCCAGAGTCGGCAGGCCGATCATCCAAGAGGATCAACAAGCTAACAAGCCGATCCAACAGATCATCAAGCCAACAGGCCGATCCAAGAGATCAACAAGCCAACCGACCGATCAAGAAGATCAACAAGTCAGCAGGCCGATCATCTAAGAGATCAACAAGCCAACCGACCGATCAAGAAGATCAACAAGTCAGCAGGCCGATCATCCAAGAGGATCAACAAGCTAACAAGCCGATCCAACAGATCATCAAGCCAACAGGCTGATCCAAGAGATCAACAAACCAACCGACCGATCAAGAAGATCAACAAGTCAGCAGGCCGATCATCCAAGAGATCAACAAGCCAACCGACCGATCAAGAAGATCAACAAGTCAGCAGACCGATCATCCAGGAAGATCAACAAGCCAACAAGTCGATCCAAGAGATCATCACGCCAACAGGCCGATCATCCAAGAAGATCAACAAGCCCAATAGGTCGATCCAGGAGATCATCAACCTAACAGGCCGATCATCCAAGAAGATCAACAAGTCCAATAGGTCGATCCAGGAGATCATCAACCTAACAGACCGATCATCCAAGAAGATCAACAAGCCAATAAGCCGATCCAAGAGATCATCAAGCCAACAGGCCGATCCAAGAGATCATCAACCTAGCAAGTTGATCATCTAAGAAGCCCAACAAACCGACCCAAGAAGAGCAACAAGCTAGAGGCCAAAGTTTATATATTTAAGAGAGAGAATCAGAGGATTAAAGTTAGAGATTGTACACCCACACGCATACAACATTAATACAATATATTATTTATTCCACGTGTCTCCATCCCCGAAGTTACGTGTGAACAAGTTCATTTTACACTTTTTTGTAGCTTGGGATATTTTTGTAAATAGTAAGAAAATAAATAAATACTAACAAAAGTAGCATAATACAAACTAATTAAACTCAAATTCAAGTATAATATAAAAAAAAATAGTGTATAACAAGGCATGCTTATAGATATATTTTAAAAAATAGTTAGTAACATTTTTTGTAAGCCCATTTCTATGTTGAACTTGAAGCTGTTGTTTTAAATGCAAGTTGTTCTGATGTCACAGGAAAAATCTTATTAAATAAACAAACACACTACAAAATCTTTAAGAGAAAAAAATAATAATAATAAAATTTGAGGATTATAACACAATAATATTAAAATATAAAGAAGTCGATAAAATAAAAGTCAAAGTCAACACCAATATAAAATTCTAATTTCTTTTTCTTGCAAATTCTAATTTAATAAATAATAATTACTTAAAAATTTTCTTATCTTTTTATTTGTATGGGGAAAAGTGCATTTTTGGTCGTAAATATTATTTTGGTCATTGAGTTTCAAACTCAACGATTTTACTCTTTAGGTTTGGATTTCGTTACACTATTAATCCATTTCCTCAACTTTTTTGTTTATTACTAACAAATTGTTGACGTGACACTATTTTTTATTTTAAAAATAATATAATATTAAATTAATAAAAATATATATTTTTTTTCATCTATTTCCTCTCCTTCTTCTTCGGACCACCACCACCTTCTCTGGCGCCGTCATTCGTTTCTTTTTTTTTTCTCTCTCGCTCTTTCCTCTTCTTTCCCTTTTCCCTTCTCCTTTCTCTCTTATTTTTCTTTTTTTGTTGAAATTTGAAAGGCTCCTACATTTCGCTTATTGTAAAAAAAAAAAAAAAAAGGAAAAAGAAAAATGAAGAACAAAGAAGAAGAAGAAAAGGAGAAAGGTGGGAAAAAGTTAAAAATAAAATTCGACGATGGTAGCTGCCGGTGGTGGGTTGAGATAAGGGTTTGAGAGAAAGATGGAGAAGAAGATGGAGGAAGAAAAATAAAAAAGAAAAAGGAAAATAATAAAAAAAATATTTAATATATTATTTTATTATTTTTTATATACAAAACTAATGTCAGATTGTAACACGTCAATGTTTAACGGAAAAATTGACAAATGGATGACCAAGGGTGTAACAAAATTGTTGAGTTTGAAAACTCAAGGACAAATGTTCACACGAGACTTCGGAGATGGAGACACGTGGAATAAACTTTGATTTGTATTAATATTTGTATGCGTGTGGATATACAATCTCTAATGTTGATCCTCTGATTCTCTCTCTTGTGTGTGGATGTGTTTCACTCGAGGGCTGGAACGCTTGATCTCGAGTCTGGAGCTTCCACGGATTCTTGGAGCTTGAAGTCTTCCAAATCTTGAAGGAGTCTTCAGTCTTCAGGAAGTGTTCAGCACTTTGAAACTTGTGGATTTCAAGGAGCCTTCAGTCTTCAGGAAGTGTTCAGCGCTTTGAAAACTTGTGGATTTCAAGGAGTCTTCAGTCTTCGATCTTGATGAAGTTCTCTGAATTCTTTGACTCTGGCTTCGAGCTTCAAAATTCTGACCCCTGAAATGGTGGTGAACCCCCCTATTTATAGAGTTCTCGCAGGATGGGCCCTGGTAACTTTTGGGCCTAACAACTTGGGCTTGGGTTTTATTGGTCTTGGGCTGAACCATTTAGTCTTGGGTTTGGTTTATATTTGACCCAAAACCATATGACCCAGACATTTAAAAGACCCAAATTTGATCCAAATAATTATTATTTTTAATTAATTGGTCAAATTAATTAATTTGATTGAAATAATTTAATTTTAATTAATTGATCAAATAGAAATTTGGCTCTATAAATTTATAACTGGCCAACTTTGTTTTCAAATTAAATTTGGGACACATGTCAATTTATAATTGGTCCCAAATTTAATTAACTTGAATTTTGTCATTAATTTTATGTAATGACGTGGCAATTCGTGATTGGTCAAAATTTCTCCATCAACAAATGCCCCCTTTTCGAGATTTAGACACAAATTATGTGTGAGTGAATCTCGAAAAATATATTTTGGAATTAAAATGCAAGGTATTTGTTCTTGACTTTGACTCCATTTGGTGCGCCAATTTAATCAAAATATGGAACATAACTTGAGGTTTGGACTTTGGTCCATTTGGGATAAAATTTGGATTATGCCCAAACTATTATTTGAGGTAAAATTTTACCAAATTCAAACTTGCATTTGGCATAGAATTTGATGTTTGAATCTCAAATTTTGATTTGGAAGAAAAAATTTGGAGTATGCCCAAATAAAATTATTTGATAAAATTTGAATTCCCAAATTGATTTGAATTGAAATAATCTTTTAGGAATTTTAATTTAATTAAGTTGGTTCAGATAAAGATAAAGATTATCTCATAAAATTTTGAACCGGAGATAGGATTTCATTTTAGTCAAATCTTTATCCAAATCTTTATCTAAACCTTTGATTTGAACTTAAAACTCCCCCTATAAATAAGACTGAACCTCAGTAGGGGAGAGCACACATCAATTGCAGAGAGCATTCAAGAAGGGATCCAGGTAGGAAAATTTCTTCTCTTTTTATTTTTTATTTTTTTTTTTCGTTTTTATTTATTTTTTTTTTTACTTTTCGTTTTTTTTTTTTAATTTAATTTTCGTTTTTTTATTTTTTTTATTTATTTTTATTTTTTTTTTTTGATCTGCATATATATTTCATGTATGTCCTTATTGGATTTCACTCATATGAATTGCTTTGATTGTACTATAGAGCTTTTGGCTTCCATTTTTTTCTTTGCACATATATTATTGCAATTTGTTTCTGTAGGGGTAGTCACCAGATTCGCCTACAACGATGCACTCCTGCTAGACCCAGTCCCCATTTTATTGGGTGATCTGAGTAACCTGCAGGGGTAGTCACCAGATTCGCCTACAGCGATGCACTCCTGCTAGACCCAGTCCCCATTTTATTGGGTGATCTGAGTAACCTGCAGGGGTAGTCACCAGATTCGCCTTCATGCACTCCTGCTAGACCCAGTCCCCATTTTATTGGGTGATCTGAGTAACCTGCAGGGGTAGTCACCAGATTCGCCTACAGCGATGCACTCCTGCTAGACCCAGTCCCCATTTTATTGGGTGATCTGAGTAACCTGCAGGGGTAGTCACCAGATTCGCCTTCATGCACTCATGCTAGACCCAGTCCCCATTTTATTGGGTGATCTGAGTAACCTGCAGGGGTAGTCACCAGATT
This sequence comes from Luffa acutangula, assembly GCA_036850905.1. Lineage (NCBI taxonomy): Eukaryota > Viridiplantae > Streptophyta > Magnoliopsida > Cucurbitales > Cucurbitaceae > Luffa > Luffa acutangula. The sequence continues at coordinate 12,135,547 of CM072099.1, forward strand.
CGCCTACAGCGATGCACTCCTGCTAGACCCAGTCCCCATTTTATTGGGTGATCTGAGTAACCTGCAGGGGTAGTCACCAGATTCGCCTTCATGCACTCCTGCTAGACCCAGTCCCCATTTTATTGGGTGATCTGAGTAACCTGCAGGGGTAGTCACCAGATTCGCCTTCATGCGCTCCTGCTAGACCCAGTCCCCATTTTATTGGGTGATCTGAGTAACCTGCAGGGGTAGTCACCAGATTCGCCTACAACGATGCACTCCTGCTAGACCCAGTCCCCATTTTATCGGGTGATCTGAGTAACCTGCAGGGGTAGTCACCAGATTCGCCTTCATGCACTCCTACTAGACCCAGTCCCCATTTTATTGGGTGATCTGAGTAACCTGCAGGGGTAGTCACCAGATTCGCCTACAGCGATGCACTCTTGCTAGACCCAGTCCCCATTTTATTGGGTGATCTGAGTAACCTGCAGGGGTAGTCACCAGATTCGCCTTCATGCACTCCTGCTAGACCAGTCGTTTTGATGACTATAGTGTCTTATAGAGTTGGTTATATATATATTTTTTGTATGATTGATTATTCATGCATCACTTTCTTGCCTTCATAACTTCTTGGATAAGATTGACATTTTTTTTTTCTTGTGTAGAAAAACTTATCTCCATCATGGTGTATTTTACTGAGCACCCTGATCCTGAGAAAAACTGCTTGGTCATCTTGAAGGACAAAGATCAGCCTGTTGAAAATGGCGTTATACTTCCTGTAGGAGAGACAATATGCGGTAATCTTAGGGGATCACAACATTGCTTGAATAATTCAACCTCTTTGTCTAGATGGTCAGAAGAAAGACTTTTGAGTCACGAGTCTTCATTGAAGGCGTGGTTTTTAGAGTCTCCAATTCATAGCAAGGTGCCGGGCGAAAATCCAGAATCAACTTTAGGTCGTCGAATTATTGGAGACGAACAAGTTCGTTGGGGTAATTCAATAAGAATTCATGGAGAATTCTTTTATATACCTGATTATTGGGAATGGTTAGAGGTCGTAATTTCTTCAAATACGCCGATACTGAAGAAGGCTTGTTTGTTTGATGCTGTAATGGCCTCCTTATACACTTATGACCGCAATAATGATATAGTTCGAGCTTTTTGTGAAGCATGGTGTCCATCCACAAATACACTTCATACATCATCAGGAGAGTTATCTATCTCTCTATGGGACATGTGGAGATTAGGAGGCCTTTCCATCAAGGGTAGGTTTTATGATGAAGTTGTTCCTTATTGTAAGGAATTATTAGGTTCGCCTGATCGAAAGGATGAAGATTGCCCAAAAGTTTGTGAGTACCTTTTTGCTGCGTACTATCACATTGCATCTCAACAACGCGATTGCCTTCAAATTCCTATTAAATCGTGGATTTCTTTCTGGTTTAAAGGAGATTCGAAATATGAAAAACCTCCTCCCCGAAAGCCGAAGAAGACTTCTCGTCCACGCCAGACCCATAATCCGAATGGGGCTCCTACCAAGCGTCACAGCTGGTCCGAAAAAGAAATGGACTTATTTTGCATGTTGGGCGTAGAAGATGAACTGAAAGATAAGGCATACTTGGCTGCCTTTCTTTCTTGTTGGTTGTGCGCATTTGTATTTCCCGACCAACGTACTTCTCTTCGTCCAGAAGTTTTTAAAGTCGCCAGTCTTATGGCTGAAGGTTACGTTTTCAGTCTTGCTGTTCCTGTTTTGGCCAATATTTATCATGGACTCGGCCAGATCCACAGTGCATCTCCTTCTGCTGGATTTTCAAAGGCTTGTTTTCCTTTGCACTATGTCCATGCTTGGCTGGCTTATTATTTTAACACGCATTACAAAGTCCCAGCATATGTCATTGGCCCAATGATGGTTGGGTTTTCTGGCGAGGGTGGGGCTAAGTACTTTAACGATTTTGAAGCCCGTGTACATATTCACAAAGGTAAATATGTGTCATGGTATGCGAGTCTTCAAGCCAGAAATACAGGCGAGCTTTTGAAAGATGACGGGAAATTATCGTTTTGGCTTTCTTCATTCTTCATAAGCATTCGGTCGTGTTTCTTGTCTTCACGCTGTGGATCGTTGATGGTTATTGAAGCTTATAGTCCTTGTCGATTTAGTCGACAATTTGGATTCTATCAAGACATACCGAATGACTTGAGTATAGAAATTCCTGAGGCAAATTTAGCGAATGTGTTTTGTCTTTGGAGGATATGCACTCAAAGAGGAACATTATCCCAAGTATACCTTCCTGCTCGTGCAACGAAACCACACACTCAGGTTACTCAACGCTACAGAAGTTGGTGGTTAGCCAAGCATGGGAATTATCTTGAAGAAGGCATACAAAAGTTGGCGGATAGCGCTTCTCCTCTTCTCTCTAAGCCAAAATTTCCTAAAAAGGTTGGCAATGACAACGGAGGCAAAAGGATTCGCATGTTTGAACCTGGTGAATTTTGCTCCAAGGATAATGATGGTAGTCAGAGCAGTAGCGACGATCATCATTGGAAAAGGTCTAAAAAGTCCAAACAACCATCAGTATGTGAAGATGAATATTTTGATGGAGTCCCTAGCTCATCACAATTTCCTGAACTCCCTACACCACTGGTAAGTTTTTTTTTTTTTTTTTTTTTTTTTTTTTTTTTTTTTTTTTTTTTTTTTTTCTTCCTTTCGTTATAATATTTTACTATTATTATTATCATCATTGCTTCCCCCTTTTCTTTGCAGTCACCCTTAAATGATCCCCTTATAGAAGTCGAAGGGCATCATAGTCCTTCTTCTTTTGTGAGTCCAGACATCTTTGACTCTGTAACTGCGCGTGTGGACAATTCCAAAGCGCCAACGGATAGAGTCGCGATTCAATCTTGTCATCCTGCAATTGATGAAGTTCCTTAACAAAAGAAGACAACGACCCATGCAGCTGCGTCTGAGATCTCTGATTACTTTGCTGACGATGTTATTTCCAACTATAGGAAACAATCTTCCCTTGCCCTGTGGGAGAGCATACACCAGAAGATCATACGCACTCCGTTCGACAAAATACCTCGCCTTAAACAAGAGGCAGTCAAAATACTTCATACAATTTCTGAGATTCGTGTACCCGGCTTGGATTCTCTTAAAGAAATTGTAAGTGCGTATTTCAAGAAGGTAGAGAAGTATAACCAGCTGCAGTCATCATTTTCTTCTCAATTAACTTTGGAGAGTAAGAATCGCCAACTGGGAGAAACTAGGTTTAGCTTGGAGAAGATACTATATAGTGAAAGTGAACTACTCACCGCGAAAGGTTCACTTCAGCAACAACATCTGCAAGCATTGCGAGAAGAGGAAGAATTGGAAGCTAGGCTTGAAACTGTGAAAGCTAAGCGAGTTGAGATTTCTAAATCGATTATCGAAAATGAGGATCTTCTAAAACAAAATCAACTTGAGGCTTCCAAACTGCGAGGAACTATAAGTAGCATTGAAGATGCCCCTGTTCTTACTGATGCTGATGCTAAAACTCTGACGATACTTCGTGAAATGTTGGAAGATGCACAAGAAGAGCTGAAGAATTACAAGTGGATACCATAATCAGACTTCATTATTTTTTTTTATCATCATATTTTTATCGAAAATATCTCCATTTTTTTTTGTAATAGGCAAGATTTTTTTTATTCATTATCGTACTTGTTTCACATATTGGAATAATGATTTTTTTTATTTTATGGACTGAGCTTAAAGTTTCCTTTAAGTTGCCTACGTACCCATTAATAAACGAGATCAAGTCATAACGTAGTTCAGAATACAAATTTGATTTTTTTTTTTTTTTTTTTATGTTTTGGCCGTTCACCTTTTTAACTCATGCGGGCCAGGAGTATCATGCAGTTTAGGCTCTTGCGATATGGAGCATTACATTTCACGCATAAAACTTTTTAAGAAATTTTCCATTTATCGGGCCTATTCTTAATCCGTCTTTATCCACGATCTTGTACGCTCCATTTGTGTAGACTTCTTTGACGACGTAGGGTCCATCCCATTTAGGTGTGAACTTGTTCCCTGTGTGTCGTGTCGTGATGATGGGTCTTCGAACAGCTAGCACAAGATCACCAACTTGAAAAGATTGAAGCTTCACATTCTTGTCAAAGGCTTTAGACATCCGTGCTTGGTAGCATTCCAATGCTTGTTGAGCCTCTAACCTTCTTTCATCAAGTGCTTCTAACTCCTGAAGGCGCAACCTAGCATTATCTTCTGTTGTCAACCCTTCTTGGACAGCCATCCTTAATGAAGGAATCTCTCTTTCTAACGGGAGTACAGATTCTACCCCATAGACGAGTGAATAAGGTGTGACTCCTGTAGGAGTGCGATGAGTTGTTCGGTAGGCCCACAACGCTTCACCGATCTTTTCTTGCCAATCTCTCTTTGTCTTGGAGACTACTTTCTTCAATAAGTTACACAGCGTCTTATTGAATGCTTCTGCCAACCCATTTGCCGCAGCATTGTACATAGAGGACTTGTATTGTTTGAAGTTAAACTTCTCACACAACTTGTCCATTAGGCCGTTGGAGAATTGTCTTCCATTATCTGTCACAATACGATGAGGGATACCGTACCGATAGATTATATGAGTTCGAATGAAATCCACAACATTTTCTTTCTTGGCTTCTTTCAATGCGACAGCTTCAGCCCATCTTGAGAAGTAATCTGTCCCTGCAAGAATGTAAAAATGTCCTGCTGAAGACTTAGGTGTTATAGGGCCAACAAGGTCAAGTCCCCAAGCTTCAAAAGGCCATGAAGCTACAGTCGGATGAAGAGGCTCCGGCGGCTTATGTATGAAGTTTGCATGGAATTGACAGGCTTCACACTTCTTTGCATATTCCATTGAGTCTTGAATCATTGTAGGCCAATAATAACCCATCCTTTTTAATTGAAACTGGAGTTTTGGACCCGACTGATGGGCGCCACAAACACCTGAATGTGCCTCATTTAATGCCTTTGCTGCTTCTTCCTTTCCAAGGCATCGAAGGAAGAGTCCCTCATAAGAACGACGATAAAGGATCTCCTTGTAGTAGATAAATCGGGCACCTCTTCTTCGTATATCGGCCCTACGCCTGGAATCTGTGGGCAGTCTTCCATGTTGAAGATAATCTATAATGGGCTGTCGCCAGTCCTCTTCTTCAATTGCAAAGACAGAAATCATATTTACTTCTAGGCATTGGTCTTCTATTGGCGGCACGATCCACCTCTGACAAAGTGAGATGTTCATCGACATATCTTCCGGAATTGTTAGGGCAGTGGCTAAATTTGCTAGAGCATCTGCCTTTTTATTTTCTGATCTTGGAACATGCTCCAGTACTATACTGTCAAACCTTTCTAGCAGTTGTCTTGCATAGATGAAATAAGGCTTCAAGTCTTTATGCTTCACTTCATACTGGAGTAAAAGTTGGCTAACGACCAATTTTGAATCACCATAGGCCTCTATATATCTTATGCCAATCTCCAAGGCCATTTGGAGGCCAATTATTAGCGCTTGATATTCAGCAACATTGTTTGAGCACAATTCACCAAGCACAAAGCTATAGGGGAGCATGTGTTTCTCAGGCGAAATAAAGACGATTCCTGCCCCTGCTCCACTTCTTCGTGCTGCACCATCAAAGTACATAATCCCGGGCTCCATAATTTCAACATAGAAGACTTCTTCATCAGGAAGATCTTCACATAACTTCCAATCTGAAGGAATTGGATGATTTGCCAAGAAGTCGGCTAATGCTTGCCCCTTGACTGCCTTTTGAGGTATATATACGATATCATATTGTTGAAGTATGATGGCCCACTTAGCTAAGCGTCCAGAAATAACTGGCCTTGATAGAACATACTTGATAGGATCAGCTTTCGCGACCAGGTGCACTGTGAAAGCTTGCATGTAATGCCTTAACTTGTCAATAGCGAAGAAAAGAGCAAGACACATTTTCTCAATAGGTGAGTAATTTATCTCAGCTCCATTTAAGGTCCTGCTTAAGTAATAAAGGGCTCGTTCCTTTCCCTTCTCACTTTCCTGTGCCAATAACGCTCCCAATGATCTTTCTTGAGCAGCGATGTACAGAATCAATGACTTTCCAGCTATGGGGGCTCCTAAGACAGGAGGGTTAAGCAAATATTTCTTAATGCTTTCAAAGGCGTTTTGACATGCTTCATCCCACTCGAATTTTTCTCCTTTCCTCATTAGCCTTTGAAAAGGTTGGCATCGACCGGCTAAGTTAGAGATGAATCTTCGAATGTAGGCCAGACGACCTTGCAAGCTTCTCAACTCATGTAAGTTTTTAGGTCTTGGCATCTTTTGAATGGCGTCAATTTTTGATTGATTTATTTCGATTCCTCGATGTCTAACGACGAACCCCAGGAACTTCCCAGAAGTAACACCGAATGCACATTTGAGAGGGTTCATCCTCAATTGATACTTTCTCAAACGATCAAAGACCACTTTTAGATCCTTCAAGTGATCTTGTCGTCTCTTCGACTTAACAACCAAATCATCGACATAGCACTCGACATGTTTATGTAGCATATCATCAAAAACCTTTTGCATAGCACGTTGATAAGTAGCTCCAGCGTTCTTTAATCCAAAGGGCATCACTTTGTAACAGTATATCCCTTTTGGAATTCGAAAGGCTGTCATTTCTTCATCTGCAAGAGCCATTCGAATCTGGTTATAGCCTGATGACCCATCCATAAAAGACAAAGCTTCATGCCCTGTGGTGGCATCCACCATGATTTCTGTGATTGGCAGTGGAAAATCGTCTTTGGGACATGCATTATTTAAATCACGAAAGTCAACGCAAACGCGAAGCTGTCCATTCTTCTTTCTAACAGGAACGATGTTGGCTATCCACGTAGGGTATTTTACCTCACGGATGAATCCTGCTTCTATCAATTTATTGACCTCTATTTCGATTTGAGGGATAAGTTCTGGGCGAAAGCGTCGTTGAGCCTGTTTGACCGGCCGATACACCTCTTTAATTGCGAGATGATGGACAGCTACTTTTGGGTCAAGTCCAGGCATCTCTTTATATGACCAGGCGAAGATATCTCTATATGAAGCGAGTAAACTCATGTATTCACCTTCTTCTTCAGGAGTCAGTGACGTGCTTATAAAAGTTGGGCGTGGCTCTTCTGGTGTACCCAGGTTTACTTCTTTAAGCTCATCAACTGTAGACTCGCTACCGTCTTCAAGTGATAAAGGTGCTTCGTCCTCATCTACTTCAGACATTTCGACCTCTGTTTCTTCTTCAATCGTGATGTGAAGGCAAGAGGCTTGTTCTTCTTCCTGATCACTATCTTCTTCTGAAGGATTGGTGATGACAACATCACGTCTCTTTACCTTTAAAGAACCATCCGTATCGACAGTAACAAAGGTTTTTCTTTTCATTCGTGAAGGAACTGCACTTCGAATTTCTCCATTAGCCTTCGCGATATTTTCAATTTTCACTACATCTTCGTGTTGAAGTCGGTGAGAAGTTGACGAAGCAGGCTGCTCTCTTTGGTTTCTTCTCGTGGTAATACTTAACCTCTGAAAAACTGATTGTCGAGTCACATCCGGACTTGAAAATGTGCCATCTTCTTCCGCAACAGACATATTTAATCTTCTAAAAGCTGAAGGTCGTGTAATATCCGGAATTGAAATTGTACTCTCTTCTTCCCCAACGGACATATTTAATCTTCTAAAAGCTGAAGGTCGTATGATATCCGGAATTGAAAGTGTACTCTCTTCTTCCCCAACATACATATTTAACCTTCGAAAAGCTGAAGGTCGCGTGGAGTTATTGGTAGGTTGTACGCTTTCTTCTTCTGTTTCATTCACAATTAATCTTTGAAATACTGAAGCACGAGCAACTGGTGGCCTGATGCGCCTAAAAACAGAAGCTCGTTTGTTGACGTTCTCTTCTTCTTTTGAGTCATCGACCTCCTCTGCTGTTATATGATTTATGTCTGCCACTTTCGCCTTCCCTTTTCTTGTTATGCGAACTGGTTCAGGCGACTTATATCCAAGTCCTTTTCTCGTCGTAGGCAGACTATAGCCTTCCTTTAGAAGTTTCTTCTGTGTTGCAGAGAGCTCAGATCTTCCATCAAAAACCCTCAGACTTTTAAACTCAGTGTGAGCTGTGAAGTCATAACCTGCTTTTGCTAGAAGTTTGTATGCCTTCGGGTCGAACCCGTCTTTAGTTCGTTTTTCAGGCAAAATTGCTTTTATCTGGTCATCCTCAGGTTTCCTAATCTCTTGCTCAGTGATCTTTGTAAGAGGCATAGTGAAACCTTCCTTCAGAATTTCAACGTCACCGACCTTTATGCTTTTCGAACATTCAGTGAAAGGTGATTCACCCTTTTTACGCCGGGACAAAGGGATGTATCGTAGAACAGGTGAACATTTCTCATCCTTTACAACTTTAGATTTCTCAAGGCTTGTAGATGCTTCACCATTCTTCGGGTTAGATGCCTTCACATTCTCAACAACTTCCTTCCCTGCATCTGCTTCTGGCTCTAAATCGAGTTTATCATTCTTTTTTATCAAGGGGATTTCTGTAGGTATAGTTTCCCCTGTGTTGTCACTCTTCATATAAAATTTTGCATCAGCGAAATGAGATTCTGCTTCTGAAAATGGGTTAGTGTCAGCTTCAACTTTCTTAATGCCATCTTGATAGAATTTGAAGCACTGGTGCAATGTAGAAGTTATCACTCCATTGCCGTGGATCCAAGGACGACCTAATAGCAACTTATAAGTGGTCTTGGAGTCTATCACATGAAACAAAGTATCGGCCTTCAAATCTCCGATGATGAGCTCGAGACGTATCATGCCAATCGCCCGTTGTCCGCCTTGATTGAAACCTTGAATCACCAATTTACTGTTTGATAATTCTTCCATCGAGATGCCTAATTGCTTCATAGTTGACTTAGGCATTATATTGACAGCTGATCCATCGTCGATGAGGATCCGACTTACCCTCTGTTCTCGGATGTATCCCGAGACGAATAAAGGTCTATTGTGAGGCTTTGACCCTAGCAGCAAATCTTCATCGGAAAATCCTATAGTCACGCAACACGAAGCACATGTGCGTGCCTCAGAGGTTGGAATCTTTGTACCATCGGACTCTATCAATGCGTTAATAAGGACGTTTTTAGCTTCCTGAGGAAGTGACAGTAAGTCCTTTATGCTGAAAGAGGATAAGTCTCCTGAACCTACCGCCACTCCTGAGGAGCTAGCGAGGACGTCATCATCTTCCACCACGTCCACAACGTGACATGTGACAGTTTCAAGTGCCTTCTCTTTACTATCATCGAGAAAACTTCTTGGGAAGTATTCTGCCAAAGTTATGGGTTGTGGAGGGCAAAAGAAATCTTCACTTTCCTTCACGACAGGCTTTGACATCCCCGACTTCTTTTTTCCCTTCTTCCTTTGAGACTTAACTTTTCTTTTACTATCTCGATATAGGCGGGACTCTTTCCGTGCGTAACTTTGCTTTTGCTTTTTGCTGCGAACGACAAGGGTCCAGCCTCCGTTCTCATTTTCAACGGAATTATATTTTCCTTGGGGTCCCCTCATTGTGGCTTCTTTTTTTAAATCGAACCATTACGGGATCAAGGGTCCCAAATTGAATCAGCCTCTCTTCATAATCACACGAGGAGGTTAGAGGATTTTCATTCCCTACATTTGCCATTACGGTTGCATGATTTGTTTGAGCCACCTCATCAAGGTCCAGCTCAATTTTCTTTTCACGAGCCAACTTAAGGATTAGCTCCTTCAATACAAAACATTTCTCCACTGGATGACTAACAACTCGGTGATACCTGCAGTAGTTAGGATCATTGACTTTCCCTAACTCTTCCGGTCGTTTGCATTCGGGGAGTTCAATTAATTGCTTTTCCAACAATTGTTCCAACATATCTGGGACATCGGAGTCTGGAAACGGATACACTTTTTCTTGTCTTTCTTTTAAAGTTAGGCGACGTCTCTCGCCTGTCTCTATTTGCTTACTGGATTTACTTTCTTTTCCTTTGGAGGAAAATTTCAACGGGGTCGTGTTGACGACCATGGATTCTTTCGTGGCACTCTTCGCAACTTTCTCAGTGCCCTTGACCTCCTTCTTTTCTTTCCTCATATCTGGGACTACAGGATCTTTGCCCCCTCTACTAGCGATGCTCAACTCCATATCATGAGCGCGAGTCGCCAACTCTTCAAAGGTCTGGGGTTTTATCCCCTGCAAGATGTAAAGAAGTCCCCAGTGCATACCTTGGGTGCACATTTCAACAGAGGACACCTCAGAAAGTCTATCTTTACAGTCAAGACTCAAGGCTCTCCAACGATTGATGTAATCAATGACTGGCTCACCCTTTCGCTGCTTTGTGCTCGTGAGTTCTGTCATACTAACTGTTCGCCTCGTACTGTAGAAGCGATTCAGGAACTCTCTCTCCATCTGTTCCCAGCTGTCAATTGTATCAGGCTCCAGGTCAGTGTACCAATCGAACGCGTTTCCCTTCAGTGTTCGGACAAATTGCTTAACAAGCAAATCTCCCCGAGTACCGGCGTTCTCACAGGTTTCAACAAAGTGGGCGATGTGTTGCTTTGGATTGCCTTTTCCGTCAAACTGCTGGAATTTGGGGGGCTGAAACCCAGTGGGTAGTCTGAGATTGTCAATCCTCTTTGTATAAGGTTTAGAATACAAGAGGGAACTTTGAGTCGGTCCACCATACTGAGCCCTGATGAAATTCATGATCATGTCCTGCAGTTGTTGGACAGACAAAGAGGCAACTGATGCGGAGTGTTGTGGTTGGTCCTCACGGATGACAGCTTTCCCCTTATCATTCTTTCCTGCAGCAGGGGTCTGGCTAGACTCAGCCGTTTCTCGGTTTTGCAGCTGGTTCTTCAAATAGGCAATCTCAAGATCTCTCTCATCAACTGCCTTCATTAAGAGATTGAGTTTCCTTTCCATCTCTGCCATTCTTTCATCCTGATCTACATCAGCCATCATGACGGACATCACATCAGGACTTAGCGTATCCTTTGGCTGCTTAGATGTTGGAACGACAGATTCGAACAGTGGGTTGTCTTTGACTGCAACCTTATCCTTAGAGGATTCTTCAATCAGCTTTGAGATCTTGCTTGCAACAGCTAGAGGAGTATGATCCTCCTTGATCTCAATTCCTTGGGAGCGACTACGAGTGACAGGACCAGTGTAAGAGTCGCTTGATGTGGTAACCTTCGCGGGAGCTTTCTTTGATGCCATCACGTTGGTTGGATCTTTAAACAAGAGAAAGAGATGAGAGGTAGAGACTGTCCCACTGGGCGTGCCAATTTGTTCACACGAGACTTCGGAGATGGAGACACGTGGAATAAACTTTGATTTGTATTAATATTTGTATGCGTGTGGATATACAATCTCTAATGTTGATCCTCTGATTCTCTCTCTTGTGTGTGGATGTGTTTCACTCGAGGGCTGGAACGCTTGATCTCGAGTCTGGAGCTTCCACGGATTCTTGGAGCTTGAAGTCTTCCAAATCTTGAAGGAGTCTTCAGTCTTCAGGAAGTGTTCAGCACTTTGAAACTTGTGGATTTCAAGGAGCCTTCAGTCTTCAGGAAGTGTTCAGCGCTTTGAAAACTTGTGGATTTCAAGGAGTCTTCAGTCTTCGATCTTGATGAAGTTCTCTGAATTCTTTGACTCTGGCTTCGAGCTTCAAAATTCTGACCCCTGAAATGGTGGTGAACCCCCCTATTTATAGAGTTCTCGCAGGATGGGCCCTGGTAACTTTTGGGCCTAACAACTTGGGCTTGGGTTTTATTGGTCTTGGGCTGAACCATTTAGTCTTGGGTTTGGTTTATATTTGACCCAAAACCATATGACCCAGACATTTAAAAGACCCAAATTTGATCCAAATAATTATTATTTTTAATTAATTGGTCAAATTAATTAATTTGATTGAAATAATTTAATTTTAATTAATTGATCAAATAGAAATTTGGCTCTATAAATTTATAACTGGCCAACTTTGTTTTCAAATTAAATTTGGGACACATGTCAATTTATAATTGGTCCCAAATTTAATTAACTTGAATTTTGTCATTAATTTTATGTAATGACGTGGCAATTCGTGATTGGTCAAAATTTCTCCATCAACAACAAAAAAAAATGTATTTTTCCCCAAATATGAATTCCTTCCAACTAAAAAAAAAAAAAAAATCTTTTCTGTCGTAAATTTGTTTACTTTCTTTGTCTTTAAACTCTCAAATTTTGTTAATAATAAATCTTCCTCTATTAACTTCATGTAGGTGAAAAATGAAAAACAAATGGACAGTCTTAATAAGAGGACCCTTTTTATATATATATACATATATATTTTTTTTTATTTTTTTTTTAGTTTGAGAGAACTTGATTTTTAGAGTCCGTTTGGAATACATTTTGATTTAAATGTTTTTCAAGAATGCATTTTTTGTAAAACATTTTGTATAAAAATTGTTTAGAATTTAAACACACATATGTTTGGTTGCATTTTCTCATATGTGTTTTTATACACAAGTTATTGTTTACCTAAGAAGTCTTTTTTAAAAAGTTGGTTTAAAATGTTTCTCTCAAAATGATTTATTTATCAATCTCATTTTCTAATAAGTCATTTTTAGTGGTTGCCAAACACTAGAGATTTTTTCAAAATGATTTATTTTCAAAATTAAACACTTGAAAAGTTAAACCAAACACACCCTTAGTTTGTCAACTAGACTAATTCATAGTTAACGTTTAAAACTAGTTTTTTTTTTTTTTTTTTTTTTTTCTCTCTCTCTCTCAACAACATTGGGGTGGAGGTCTAGAACCTTTGACCTCTTGGTACACCTCTTGGTACACATGCTAATTGCCCACTTTTGACTTTAAAACTAGTCTTTTTTATATTTGTCATGTATTAATTATCATATTACACCAAATACCAGATAATCCATAATTAATGTAGTTAATAACTTAATGTATGCTTGAAAAAAAAAATCAATGTATCGTATATTAGTTGTTAATATTTGTGCCATTTATTTTTTTTAAAAAAAATTACTTGTGCCATTTCTTAAATTCCATTCTTAATCAATTTTCATAAAACTCTATAAGCTTAGATTGAAATATATCCATTTCGATTCATATTATTCTAAAAGTTCATTTAGGTGTTTGTATTTTTAAAAATTGATCAATTTAGTCCCCTTGTTTTCATTTTTTTTCCAGATCGATCGTTCAAGACCTTTGATGTCTATTCGAACCCGATGAAAAAAGTGGGATCACTTCTTATCGACTCGTTGAAAATGATTTTGATCTAATTCATAGCCTATTCTACCATAAAAGGCGCTCTAGTGAGATCCTCACAGACAGAAAAAGATTGTGATAATAATTTTAGCATGATACTTCACCTACTAAATTTCTTGAAACGTTGTCATAAATTTGTATTAAAGGGTTTCCATTGTGTATAAAATTTACACTTAAATTTTGTAAATATGGAATAAATTGGTCACTTTTAAAAATATAATACCAAAATAAAACGATTTGAAAATACATGGACTATTGACCAAGACGAACCAAAGTCAATAGTACATGGATCAAAATGCACGTTTTGAAAATATAATGACAAAAATGAATAAACCCAAATAGTATTTAAATCAAAATATAACTAATATTGGAAATTCGAATATACATTTAATCATAATAATTTGTTAATCTCAAATTACAAGTTACTACTTTTAAATATTGTCCTAATTAAAATCTCTAACCACCTTTCAATTTTTACCAGCAATACAAACTCAAACTTTTCGATGGGAGTTATCTAAATCTAAATTTCTCAAATTTATGAACTAGACATATCCTAGAAATCCAAACCTCAAAGATTGATTCATAATAATGATAAGTGTTATGGATAATTTTGGCTTAGCAGATATCTCGGAGGATAGAGATTTTGGGCCCAATCCAAGCCGGTCCACGAGAAAAGATCCACCCGAAGAGGAGAAGCCTCCTCCTCGGCCTCGACAGTGGGCTGAGGCTGAGGGTCTGGTCGGCCTCAGCCCAATGCCGAGGCCGACCAGGCAGTCGGGCCCAATGGCCACCTGGATCGTTTGGGGAAGCCCTCTGGGGCCCAGTGAAGGCAGAGTTCGTGAGACAAGCAACAACCAGCGACGAAGGGAGGAGAAAACCCTAATTGAAAAGGAGATATAAAAGGCCCTTGGAGGACCCAGGTAAAGGGATGGAAATCTGAACTCACAACGCTATTCTTTTACAGCTTCACTATTATTCTTGTTGGATTCTCTTCAATCACTAACTTAGGCATCGGAGCGTGTGTGGCAAGCACCACACCGGTGTGCAGTGTTCACTTCCTTTTTTTGCAGGTCACGTCTTCCCGTATTCAAACAAATTCACTGTTGGTATCACGTGAGTCAGGTGAGTGCTTGACCGAATTTTGCCATCAACAATAAGAATTAACATTTTCGAGTAGCTCCATTCTCAAATTAAAATGATAAAAGAGATAGTTTCAAGTAATAGTAATAATCAAATGTCAATGTCAAAAGTTAGTATAAACTTTTTTTTTTTAATTTTTATTTTCTTAGTTTTACTTTCATTGCAAGTGAAGATATATGATTGATGTTCCCCAAATTGGGGCCGTATGAACTATAATTAATAAATATTTACTATAGGGATAAATTGCTTTCATTCAATCATTTTTATATTCCTTGATAATGTTAATATATTTGTCTTATCTATACGTTTGTTAAAATGCACCAATTTTAATGTATGCCTAAATTTTGAATTACAATTTGGAATCTATTTTGATATTAGTTCGTCTTAATATTTTGAATTTAATTTCTATTTAGTGTTTGATATTTCACAAGTGATGTATTTGTTGGCTTTTTGGCCTTTAATCTCAATTTAATTAATTTTAAATAATTAATTAATCAATGTTTTGATGATAACAGACTTGATTTTATTTATTAATAATTTTAGTGTTTTAAAGTATTCATAGCGTAGAGCTCGAAACAACGATTCCAACGCCTTTTGAATCATTCAAATCGGAGCTCAAACGAAGAAGTTATGGCCAAAACAAAATTGATGGAGAAAATCCTATGTGGAAGTGACACGTGGCACTGTGCCGACGTGGCGCTGATATGGACGGTCAACGGTCAAAATTGCTGACGTGGCGGATGACGTGGCACCTCAAACGGTAAAATGATGACGTGGCAAATGACGTGGATGCTGATGTGTCGACGCGTGGTCCAATCATATTGAGACACGTGGCAGACAAATTTTTTTATAATAAATATAGTCAAACGGTCAAAATTTCAAATTATAATATTATTTTATTATTAATTTATATATTTTTTTATTGCAGCCAATCAGAGACTGACACGTGGCAGCCAACGGCTAGTTTGGCACTTTTTGGTCTATTTAAGGCCCGAAAAAAAATTCAAAAAAAATGGGAAAAAATTCTGAAAAATACTACTCATCTTGGAGAGCATTCCTACCATTTTTTTGAAATTTTTGAGCTTCAACTTTTCATTTTTTCATTGTCATTTGAGGGTTTTAGTTGTAAGAAATCCTTTCTTACAAGATTGTGAGCTTTGATTTTTGTATCCACTCTTTGAGAGAGTTTATTCCTCTTGTTCTTCATCTTCTAAATCCGTTGTAAGAGTTTCTCTTGATCACGAAAAAGAGAGGTTGTAACGGTTTGATCCTGAACCGTGGAAATGATCGGGTTTGTTCTTGCTCCCGGAAAAGGAACGTTGTAGCGGTTGGACTCTGACCGTGGAAAGAGTCAGTTTTTCTAGTGGAATACCCAAAAGGAGCTTGGGGAGTGGAGTAGGCCGGGTTGTGCCGAACCAATATAAATTTCTCGGTGTCTTTTTCTCTATCCCTATCTTATTTTAATTTTTGCAATTAATTTGTTATTATATTTTATTTTCTAAAATTAATTGCAATCATTTATTCATGTTGTTAATTGTGCTTATTTGATAAATTAGGTTGATAAAATTCTATTTTTCATATTTCTTATCAAGTTTCATATTTAAATTAAATAGGATACTTGAATTTGTTAATTTTAATTTTCTTCCTTAAGTTGAGTTGAAATTATTTGCATGAAAATTGTCTGAATTTCTTGTTTAAATCGCTTGCATGAAAAAGTTTGTAAATTTGTTTAATTGGACCCACTTTAGCGAAAAGTTTTATTAAATTCAAAGAAACCCTATTCACCCCCTTCTAGGGTTGCCATACCAATCCAATAGTATTTGGTCCATAAAGTTTAAATTTGATGTCTGACTAATGTTTGAAGTTTGAAATTAGTTTCTAATTAGTATTAGAAAATAATAAATAAAAATATTAAAAATAAATTTCAACTCAATAAAAAAAAATGTATATTAATAAAATATAGTCAATGTAGGATAACTATGGGAAATTGTCAGTTTTAACCCTTTTAAGTTTTTGGATTTCAAAAATAACCTCATTCTTAAAAACATGTTTTTTTAACCTAGTTGATAAAACTCAATAATGTGAATTTACAGCAATAACCCTGAAGGTAAAAGGTCAAAATTGAAACAAAAAACACAAACCCCTTCGTCTTCACTTCGTCTTCTCCTCCCTCAGCTCCGACGACTCCAACGGCTCCGACAGTTCTTTCTCTCTCGTTCGACTCCGACGACTCCAACGACTCCGGCGTGTCCAGCAGCTCCGACTCCACACCTCTTCATTTTTGTGGGTTTTTCTATTTAGTTTTTCATAGAGGGAGAGGGGTTTTCGTAGCCAATCGAACCGGAAAAAAAAACCAACAAACATCTTCGTTCTTCCTTGTTAGAGAATTCAAACAAGATACATTTTGGTTGGAAATTTTTTTTATTTCAAAACAATTTAGAAAAAAAATGGGTTTTTCTTCCCAAAAGATTTTGAAAAAAATGGGTATTTCTAATAGATTGAAGCTTCTCCATCCATCAAAAAAAATAAAAAACAACTCTAAAATATATATAAAAGTTTGATTTCTAAAAAAAAAAAAAGTCCAACCAGTAAACCCAGAAAACGAAAGAAAAAAAAAAGTAGGAGAAGAAAAAAAAAGAAAATAAAAGGAAATCTTAATTACTGTTTTTTGTCCCGGTCACGCTCCTGGCCGGGAAGTTGACCGGGACAAAAGGCAGCTTGCTGCCATTTAGGTTTTTTTTTTTTTTTTTTTTTTTTTTTTTTTTTTTTTTTTAATTATTTTTCTTTTTCTTTTTTTTTTCTTAAACAAATTTATGAAAGATTTTCTTAAACAAATTTAATTAAATAAATTATTTACAAAGAAGATTTTCTTAAACAAATTTATGAAAGATTTTCTTAAACAAATTTATGGTTAATTTACAAAGAAGATTTTCTTAAACAAATTTATGGTTAATTTATAAAGAAGATTTTCTTAAACAAATTTATGGTTAATTTACAAAGAAGATTTTCTTAAACAAATTTATGAAGAAGATTTTAAGTGGGGAAGAGGAGTTTGGGAATTTGATAATTTAGTGGTGGGGAAGAAACATTTCGAAAAAAAAAACTTCTGGAAAATTTCTTGGTCGGTTTCCCGACCAAGAAATCCCGGTCGGGATTCTTGATTTCCCGGTCGGGATTCATGATTTCCCGGTCGGGATTCATGATTTCTCGGGATTCACTTTTTTTTTTTCCAGATTTTTGTAAAAATATGATCTTATACAAATTTATTGTTATCTTACATGTAAAATCATCCTCTTGTACTTCAAAAAACGTTGACAATATGAAAATTTTGAAGTGGGTTCGTGTGTTTGATTTCATGTGTTTGATTTTATTTTTTAAAAATACTTTGTTGGTCAAATGGTTGGTTGAAAATTTTAATTCCTACCATGGATGAAAATTGGAGAAGGATGAAAATTGAAGAAGGATAAAAATGACTTTTCACATCGTGGGTCCCACTAAAAAGTAGCTAATTTGATATAAGATGGGTTAAAAAAACAAGTTTTTAGAAACTAGGTCAATTTTGAAAACCTAAAACTCATTTGAGTTAATTTTGACAATTTCCCGATAACTATCACCTCATCCTTATGTTAATTAGGAGCAACTCGTTAATCAAGGACTAGAGTATCCATTTGTCACGCAGAGATAGGGCCCATGGGGATTCATCCCTAATGGGGCAAGAAATCTTGTTTAGGCGGGAATGGAGGATGAAGAAAAAAAATTCCGCGAGCTAAACGATGACGATGACAGAGAATATATTTTTCATCACCATTTCTCGTTTCCCACCCCATTTATTCTTACTAGTCGAGAAACACGTGCATTGCACGTTAAATATTATAGTTTTAAATGAAAATAAGAGAAAATAGTGCGTTTTTAGTATGTAATAAGTAAATATTATATAGTTTTTTTTATAATGTAAATGTTATATAGTTTTTGTAAATTTTTAAAAGTTACTCATTGCAAGAATTATTTTAATGTTCTCATGTTATCATTTTTTCATGAAAATTCCTATGTATAGTACAAAGTGAAATTTTATTCAAATAATTAATTTATTAAATGATATGTTAATATTTTGATATTGTAAAACATATATGGCCAAAAATTTTCATTTTAATGATTTCATATTTTTCATGATGTTTCACATATACCGTCTAAATTACAACCATACAAGAAAAAATACCTTGTCCTGTTGTGTAACCACTTCCACTGGATCAAAATCTCTCAGAGGACTTTGGTGCAATTCATGAAATAACAACTCTTGAATCTAAAGATACAAATAATATAACTACGAAATTCATGAATCTCAACATGCTTTGCAAAAAGTCACTTATCTATGAAAATAACACATGGAAGACAATAAATGAAGAACTAACTCGAATAAAATAATTATATAACATAGTTCAATGCTTTTATACATGGATTGTATTCATACACGAATGAATGCATCTATTGATGTATAACCACATGCACCCAATAGTCATGTCTTGTCGATATTAATTGCACGCATTTGAATGAACAGACACATACATTCGAAGAGTCCTATCATAATTTGAACAGTCATGTCCTACAAGTATACATTGCAACTATTCAACATTTCTCTCAACGGACACCTCAACTCGAAAAGTCATATCCTATCATTGAAGGGCAAAGTAGGAATTTATTAAAAATGTAAGGGCAAAATAGGAAGGCAAAGATTCTCCCCTCTTAGCCTCTTTTATATATAGTATAGATTATTAGTAGCATTAGTATTATTTCTTTCCATATACATAAATTAATTTTTTTCTTATTAATGATTTAGAAAATTGGATAGGGTTGAATTATATGGTCTAAACATATGAGAATAATTTCCGTGGGGAACCCAATCTCTGCGAATTTCCCGCATGGAACTTCCACCCCATTCCCTATGAAATTTAACGAGAAATTTCGTAGGGATGAAGATTGAAATGGGAGGCGGAGACAGTGAAGAGGACAAGGAAAGCCATCCCTATCCCTGTCCCCATCCTGTAGACATCCTATCAAGGACTGTTTATAAACCAATTTTATATATGAGGGGCCAATTAAATATCAAATTTAAATTTGAAAGACTAATTAAAAATCAAATTCAAACTTCAAAGACCATGAACTTTCAAAAGTCAAATAAAAACGAAATTCAAATGTTATTTTGAAAACTCATATATTAAATAGAAGCATTCAATCTTAAGGATCAAAAGTCCTAATATTTCTATGCATTATCTAAACATTGCTTCTACAAATTAATATAATTTTCGTTAAAAATCACTATTGGTCCCTAAACTTTCATAAAAGTAACGATTTGGTCTCTAAACTTTCCAAAGTAACGATTTAGTCCCTCAACTTTCAAAATAGTAACGATTTGGTCATTCGATTAAAAATTACGTTAACTTAAACATAAATCTGACCTGATGCAACTTGTCAGTCGTTTAAAAATAAAAGAGAGAAAAATCTTAATCAATTGCAATCGTTTACCTTGGGTATACTTCCTTTCTTATAAAAGTGATTAAACCAACTTGGTCATGCATAAACCCACAACCCACTATTTCTCTTCTACAGACATGGCTTTTAGTTTTGCATACGTGGAACTGCTAGGTAGCGCCATACAAAAAATTTGTTTCTAAATTAACGAAATCCTTAACAGAAGAACCACCTATTTTGAAAGTTCAAGGACTAAATTGTCACTTTTGAAAGTTTGGAGACCAAATCGTTACTTTTACGAAAGTTTAGGGACCCATAGTGATTTTTAACCTATAATTTTCTTCTATTAATATGACTTCTTTCATTCAGCTTTCTTTTCACTCATATACTTTATCAAATAATTTAAACTTATTCTATATTGACCAAAAAAAATCTAAAATACTCCTAATAATGATTTTTTTTTTTCGTAAATAAATTACCGAAAACAAGATATATCTTATTGGTGAGTATAAGCTATATATATCTTTTTTTTTTTCCTAAGCTTTTTTTTTTTCTATTATATACATTTATATTAGGGATGACCATGGAGTGGGGTAAAAATAGAATGGCTTCCCCACCCCTTCTTGCTCCCCATTTTAATCTCCATATGCAAATTTTTTCATTTAATTTTTCCTTAAATTTTGCGGGAATCGGAGCAGAAATTTGGACAATTTTTATTAATATTATAATTTTTAAAACTTATTATTAAAATATAATTAGTTTGAAACTTATTATTTAAATATTGCAGTTTTAAATTTTCGGTCAAAGGTTGTCTCTTGAAGAGACGACTTGAAACACGTGTCCACCATCAGCTGACATAGAATAAATTAAAAAAAAAAACAAAATTCTCAGAGGTCGTCTCTTGAAGAGACGACCTCTGCACTTTTATTCAAAAAATTTACTTCTGGCAAGGTGGTGAATGTGGGTTCTTCCATCCTCCCCTTCCCATGTTCGAATCTCAGCAACTGCATTCTTTTTGTTTTTTTTTTTTTTTCGTTTTCTTTCTTTTCTCGTTTTTTTTTTGCTTTTGAAATATACTTCAACATTTTTATACCATTTTCTTTATATTTTTATTTTGGATTATAAAATTATTATAACCAATTTTTTAATTTAGATAATTGAGATAAAAGAAAAATAAAAATGAGAAATATGACAAATAAATCAAATTGTTGTTATCTTTATACCAATAAATTAATTTAATATATAAAATACACATTTTATTTTTTCACTCTTCATTGAAACCATTGTTATTGGTATAAAAATAACAACAATTTGATTTATTTGTCCTATTTCTTATTTTTATTTTTCTTTTATCTCAATTAGCTAAATTTAAAAGTTGGTTATAATAATTTTATAATTCAAAATAAAAATATAAATAAAATGGTATAATTTTTTTTGTATTTTTAAGTATATTTCAAACTTCAAATTTCATTTTTCAAAAGAAACAAAAAAACTGCAAATTAAAAAAAAAAAAAAAAAAGTGAAACAAGAAAAAAGAAAATAAAAAACTACTAATATTTTTAAAAATAAAAAACTAGAAAAAAAAAACGAAAAAGAAAAAGAAAAGAAAGAAAACGAAAAAACTGCAACTATTGGGTTTCAAACCTGGGAAGAGGAGGAAGGAAGATTTCACATTCACCACCTTGCCAGAAGTAGATTTTTTGAAAAAAAGTGCATAGGTCGTGTCTTCAAGAGACGACCTCTTAGAATTTTGTTTTTTGTTTTTTTAAATTTATTCTATGTCAGCTGATGGTGGACACGTGTTTCAAGGTCGTCTCTTCAAGAGACGACCTTTGACCGAAAATTTAAAACTGCAATATTTAAATAATAAGTTTCAAACTAATTATATTTTAATAATAAGTTTTAAAAATTATAATATTAATAAAAATTGTCCCAGAAATTTCATGTGGAGAACTAGCAGGGATCAAGTTTTTCGCAGGAAATTATTCACAATCTAGATTTTTTTTACATTGAATCAAATAATTATTTTGATATATTTCCAAAATAGTTAACTTTTTACAGAAAATATCCATTAATTTTCAATTAGATAGTTAATTATCTATGGAAAATCTTCATTTAAGTAGTTAATTTCCTTAAAATTCTTAAACCTCCTAAGAGAAACAAAATAATACTCGATACCAAATTATCTAATTATCCATACATATAATTCAAATGTTTAACTATATAATTCAAACATATCCAATAATCTAAATCATTAATATATATATATACATACATAGAAAATAAACGGTAATGGAGAATATATTCCTCGTCTCCGTTTAGGTTGCGAG
Organism: Luffa acutangula; assembly: GCA_036850905.1. Lineage (NCBI taxonomy): Eukaryota > Viridiplantae > Streptophyta > Magnoliopsida > Cucurbitales > Cucurbitaceae > Luffa > Luffa acutangula. The sequence continues at coordinate 12,157,788 of CM072099.1, forward strand.
AATTTTTTTTCTCCATATTCCCTCCTTTATTTCCCACCTAAATAAGGATTGTTCACGGAAAAAATAGACATTTTGTTGAATGAGAAATCTCAGTCAATCACAAATTGGCACATCATTAATTTAAATTAACGATAAAATAAATTTAGAACCAATTACAAAGTTGCATGTGTCCCTAAATTAAGTTAATAGACATGAAAAATTGGCAAATCAAATAATGTCATGTGTCTATTATTGATTCATTGGATAATATAAGTTGAGTCCAATTAGATTATGTTACATCACGTGGCAGTTGGACCGAAACTAATGTAACCAGAGATCATTATAGAAATTGAGCCAAATTTAAATGATCGAAGCTTATTAAAAAAAGATTGGATTAAAACCCAATCATAGTCCAAGTCCAAAAGTTGAGCCCAAAATCAACCAAGCCCAAACTCATATAATGTCAATCAAACTCTATAAATAGAGGAGGCCACCCTTCATTTTAGGTACTCATAGATATTGGGACAGACTCAAAAGCATTCAAGCATTCATAGAAGTCAAAATTCATAGAAGATTTGAAAAAGCAAGAAGATCAACAAGCCAACAGGTCGATCCAAAAGATCATCAACAAGTCAGTTGGCCGATCAAAAAAATCAACAAGCCAACAGATCGATCCAAGAAATCGTTAAGCCAACAAATCAACCCAACAAGAGTAATAAGCCAAAGAGTAATAAGTCAAGGACCAAAGTTTATATATTTGTAAGAAGAAATCAGAGGATAAATATTAGAGATGATACCATTTATATACCAATTCAATAAAATAAGTTGATTTCCATGAATTATTTTTTTTATTTTTTGTTAAAATCTCATGTGAATACATCCCTATTTCATACATTGACAATTTTGAAATTCTTTCTTATTTCAACGACATGTTTGTTCACTTAGCCATTCTTTATTTATGCTTCCTATAATGCACTAGGGATCAATCCACACACGTTCTTCGAAGCAATACGATGCTTTAAGCTCTTTTCATGTGCATCCTCTAATTATCAATCAATAAATATTATTCTACATCACATCCAATGTACTTGACAATTTATTAGTACTTTTAAAATTTTTTATTTTTTGTATTTTGAAACAACGCTAATTTTGCATAAAATTTCACTTTTAATCTTTATTATTAGATTTTGTATCAGTTTTAACAAATAAAATTCAAGCCATTTCTTTTCAAATTCAACATGAAATCTTACACAAATAGTTTTTTTTTTAAATTAAAAAAAAAAAAAGATGTTTTGATTTAACACGATTCATTTAATTCCTGAACATAAACACTATTTTAATTTTAATAGAAAAAGAGCCATTAACAAGGAGGTTGATGATCATTCTGAAATGTCGCTGGTAGTCGAAGAGATCGAAAAGATGATTTCTTCTGCTAGAGTCGTCTCCTTCGTTAAATGCTCGAGGATGAGCAATGGGTTTGCAACAGGCTTCTGTGGGTTTTTTGGGCACTTTTCCATTTCTTTTTTGAAGAATTTTCAGGGTGTCAGGGATGAGAGTATCCCTATTTGGTTTAAGGATTGCTTAGTTGATGTATCAAACTTTTAGGTTAATTAATGATTTTTTTCGGAAAAATACACTTTTGGTCCCTGAGGTTTGGGTTAAGTGACGCTTTGGTCCCTGAGTTTTCAAACTCAACAAAAATACCCCTGAGGTTTGAGATAAGGAGCACTTTGGTCCCTGCTGTCAAATTTTCTGTTAACTTTTAACGGTTGCTGACGTGGCACTATTATTTTAATATAAAAAATTATATATTTTATTTTTTAAATAAAAAATTATATATTTTATTTTTTAAATAAAAAATTATATATTTTATTTTTTAAATAAAAAATTATATATTTTATTTTTTAAATAAAAATTATTAAAAAAATATTAATATTTAATTACTTTTTTTATTCTTTCTCCCTTTCATTTCTCTCTCTTCTTCTTCTTTTCCATCTTCTCCATCTTCTCCACCTTCTCCTTCCTCCTTCTTCTTCCTACGTCCGGCGACCGGCGACCGACGGCCACCGCTCGCCCTCCACCGCCGGCGACCTTTTTTTTTTTCCTCTTGTTGAAGGAGAAATTTCGGCCAATCACAAGTTGCCACGTCATTAATATAAATTAATGATAAAATAAATTTGGGACCAGTTACACATTTACACGTGTCCCTAGATTAAATTAATAGACATTAAAATTTGGCAAATCAAAGAATGCCACTTGTCTATTAGTGATCCATCAGATAACATCAGCCAAGTTCAATCAGATTATGCCACGTGGCAATTGGACCCAAGCCCAAGCCCATATGAGGTCCATCAAACTCTATAAATAGAGGAGACCACCATTCATTTTGGGGGGATTCAAATTCAGATTTGGAGACAGAGTCAGAGAACTCAGAGTCCAGAGCATTCTGCCAAGAGTCCAGAGTCGGCAGGCCGATCATCCAAGAGGATCAACAAGCTAACAAGCCGATCCAACAGATCATCAAGCCAACAGGCCGATCCAAGAGATCAACAAGCCAACCGACCGATCAAGAAGATCAACAAGTCAGCAGGCCGATCATCCAAGAGATCAACAAGCCAACCGACCGATCAAGAAGATCAACAAGTCAGCAGGCCGATCATCCAAGAGGATCAACAAGCTAACAAGCCGATCCAACAGATCATCAAGCCAACAGGCTGATCCAAGAGATCAACAAGCCAACCGACCGATCAAGAAGATCAACAAGTCAAGTTAGCAGGCCGATCATCCAAGAGATCAACAAGCCAACCGACCGATCAAGAAGATCAACAAGTCAGCAGGCCGATCATCCAAGAGGATCAACAAGCTAACAAGCCGATCCAACAGATCATCAAGCCAACAGGCTGATCCAAGAGATCAACAAGCCAACCGACCGATCAAGAAGATCAACAAGTCAAGTTAGCAGGCCGATCATCCAAGAGATCAACAAGCCAACCGACCGATCAAGAAGATCAACAAGTCAGCAGGCCGATCATCCAAGAGATCAACAAGCCAACCGACCGATCAAGAAGATCAATAAGTCAGCAGGCCGATCATCCAGGAAGATCAACAAGCCAACAAGCCGATCCAAGAGATCATCAACCTAACAGGCCGATCATCCAAGAAGATCAACAAGTCCAATAGGTCGATCCAGGAGATCATCAACCTAACAGACCAGTCATCCAAGAAGATCAACAAGCCAATAAGCCGATCCAAGAGATCATCAAGCCAACAGGCCGATCCAAGAGATCATCAACCTAGCAAGTTGATCATCTAAGAAGCCCAACAAACCGGCCCAAGAAGAGCAACAAGCTAGAGGCCAAAGTTTATATATTTAAGAGAGAGAATCAGAGGATTAAAGTTAGAGATTGTACACCCACACGCATACAACATTAATACAAATATATTATTTATTCCACGTGTCTCCATACCCGAAGTTACGTGTGAACAAATTGGCACGCCCAGTGGGACAATCTCTACCTCTCATCTCTCTCTCTTATCTCAAAACACAAGTATAAACATGTCGTTCAAAACTTCTTCAATGGTCGCTGTCATGAACAAGTCTTACATGGGTTCTACTGCCCATCGTTGCTTCAACGGACTGACGTTGCAAGAAGATAAAGCTTCTGTCGTTGCAGGCCAAGAAACAACCTTGCAGGGGGCATATACTAATGACATGTTTTTTGTCAAGTATAACCCTTTGTTTGAACCTGATTCTGACGTAGTGATTGTTATGATGATTGAGAAAAGAACTATGGAAGAAAGAATGGCTGAGATGCAAGAACACATCAACAACTTGATGAAGGCGATTGAAGAAAAAGATTCTCAAATTGAGCAACTAAAGAGCCAAATTGAGAACCAACATATCGCTGAATCAAGTCAAACCCAAGTCGTAAAAAATCACGACAAAGGAAAGTTTATAGTGCAAGATGATCATCCACAATGTTCTGCTTCGGTCGCTTCACTATCCATCCAACAGCTCCAAGATATGATCACAAACTGTATCAGAGCTCAGTACGGTGGACCTACTCAAGATTCCCTCTTGTACTCCAAACCTTATACTAAGAGGATTGATAATTTGAGAACGCCAATCGGGTATCAGCCGCCGAAATTTCAACAATTTGATGGAAAGGGCAATCCTAAACAACATATTGCCCACTTCGTTGAGACATGCGAGAACGCTGGTACTCGAGGGGACCTACTAGTCAAGCAGTTCGTTCGAACACTTAAAGGAAATGCTTTTGACTGGTACACTGATCTAGAGCCGGAGTCAGTAGACAGTTGGAAGGAACTCGAAAGAGAGTTTTTGAATCGCTTCTACAGCACTAGACGAACCGTTAGCATGTTCGAGCTCACAAACACTAAACAACGAAAAGGTGAACTCGTTGTTAACTATATAAATCGCTGGAGAGCTATGAGTCTAGATTGCAAAGATCGCCTCACTGAACTGTCTTCCGTTGAGATGTGCATTCAAGGCATGCACTGGGAACTCCTCTACATCCTTAAAGGTATAAAGCCTCGCACCTTTGAGGAACTAGCAACTCGTGCCCACGATATGGAGCTAAGTATTGCTAGTCGAGAAAACCAAGACATTCTCCTCCCTAACATGAGAAAAGAAGGAAGGAATGATGAAGAGACTATAGAAGAATCCATGGTTGTAAACACAACCCTTCCCAAGTCGTCTTCGAAAGAAAAGCGACAAACTAATGGAGCGCATCACTTAACTTTAAAGGAAAGACAGAAGAAAATCTATCCTTTTCCTGATGCCGACATCCCTGATATGTTGGAACAACTATTGGAAGCGCAACTGATAAAGCTTCCTAAGTGTAAACGACCAGAAGAGATGGAGAAAGTCGATGATCCCAAGTATTGCAAGTATCATCGAGTTATTGGTCATCCAGTGGAAAGATGTTTCGTCCTAAAGGACTTAATTCTAAAGCTGGCTATGGAAAGAAAAATTGAGCTCGACCTTGATGAAGTAGCTCAATCAAATCTTGCTACAATCAAAGAAAAGAGCAAACATCAAAGAAAGAAGGATCCTAAGAAACTTCAACCCAAGAGAATGAGAAGTAAAAAGTTCTCTCAACCTCAACAACTGGTGATGTTGAATAAATCATTCTCCAAAACTTTCCACAAAAAGACAAAAGAGAACCTTGCGACTTCCTACTGCATCAACGTAGAAGAAGTTGACAATTCTAAGAAGAGTGAACAAAGGACTTCCGTCTTTGATCGCATCAAGCCTCCAACTACTCGTCCTTCGATATTCCATAGAATGAGTATGGCCGCGACAAAGGAAGAAAATCAATGTTCGATGTCCACCTCCACTCAACCTTCAGCTTTCCAAAGGCTAAGTGTCTCCACATCGAAGAAAAATCGATCTTCAACATCTGTCTTTGATCGCCTCAAAGTAACAAACGATCAACCTAAAAGAAAGATGAACAACTTGGAGTTGAAACTTTTCGATGAAGTAAACAGTGACAAGAAGCTTCATAGTAGCATCCTGTCACGTATGAAGAGGAAGTTTTCTGTTCTCATAAATACGGAAGGTTCCTTGAAGGTGAAGCCAAATCTCATTATCTTGACCAATCCTGCAAATGAAGGATCTGATCAAGACTATGACAAAGATAAGAGCTTTTAAATGTAAAAGCTCCTTATCGCAAGAGCCTAAACTGCATGATGCTCCTAGCCCACACGAGCTTAAAAGGTGAGTGCAAAAAAATCTTGAACTACGTTATGACTTGATCCCTTTTCTTCAAAGGGTACGTAGGCAGCTTAAAGAAAACTTTAAGTTCAGTCTCTGCAAACAAAAAAAAAAGGAAAGTGCAACAAATATTGAAGCACGACGATATAAATTGAGGAAATTCATCACTAGTGGGGGCAACACAGCGAATGGAAGTTGCTTCCTCCAAGTTCGAAGGTTCCCACGCGCTTCGCTGCAGTTCCTTCCCCCCAAATTCGAAGATTCTCACGCGCATCGCCACAGTTCCTTCCTCCAAGTTCGAAGGTTCTCACGCGCATCGCCACAGTTCCTTCCTCCAAGTTCGAAGGTTCTCACGCGCATCGTCACAGTTCCTTCCTCCAAGTTCGAAGGTTCTCACGCGCATCGCCACAGTTCCTTCCTCTAAGTTCGAAGGTTCTCACGCGCTTCGCCACAGTTCCCCTTCCTCCAAGTTCGAAGGTTCTCACGTGCATCGCCACAGTTCCTTCCTCCAAGTTCGAAGGTTCACACGCGCTTCGCCACAGTTCCCCTTCCTCCAAGTTCGAAGGTTCACACGCGCATCGCCACAGTTCCTTCCTCTAAGTTCGAAGGTTCTCACGCGCATCGCCACAGTTCCCCTTCCTCCAAGTTTGAAGGTTCACACGCGCTTCGCCACAGTTCCTTCCTCCAAGTTCGAAGGTTCACACGCGCTTCGCTGCAGTTCCTTCCTCCAAGTTCGAAGGTTCTCACGCGCTTCGCTGCAGTTTCTTCTCCCTAAGTTCGAAGGTTCTCACGCGCTTCGATACAGTTCCTTCCTCCCAAATTCGAAGGTTCTCACTCGCTTCGCTGCAGTTCCTTCCTCCAAATTCGAAGGTTTCGAAGGTTCTCACGCGCTGTGATTCGTTGCAGTTTCTTCCTCCAAGTTCGAAGGTTCTCACGTCGCTTCGTTGCAGTTCCTTCCTCCAAGTTCGAAGGTTCTCATGCGCTTCGTTGCTACCTTCCTCCAAGTTCGAAGGTTCTCTCACGCGCTGCTGCAGCTCCTTCCTCCAAGTTCGAAGGCGCTTCTCTCCACTGCTCATTCTCCAAGTTCGAAGGCGCTTCTCTCCGTTGCTACCTTCCTCCAATTTCGAAGGTTCTCTCACGCGCTGCTGCAGTTCCTTCCTCCAAGTTCGAAGGTTCCCTCACGCGCTTCGCTCGCTCCTTCTCCAAGTTCGAAGGCACTTCTCTCCACTGCTCCTTCTCCAAGTTCGAAGGCGCTTCTCTCCGCTGCTCCTTCTCCAAGTTCGAAGGTGCTTCTCTCCACCCCTCTTTTTGAAGGTTCGCCACTGAGGTTCTCCTTCTCCAAGTTCGAAGGTTCACCGTTGCTCCTTTTCAAATGTTTGGCGGCGGTTGACGTCCTCGTTCCGCTTCATCTTCAAATGTTGGTAGTTGACGGTATCCGCTGCGTTTCATCTTCAAATGTTGGCAGTTGACGGGGTCCGCTTCGCTTCATCTTCAAAAATTGACTGTTGATAACTTCACTTCATATTCAAAAGTTGACGGTTGAAGTCTTCGCTACATCTGCAAAGATGAACAACTTTAGTGTTGCCTTTATCTTGAAAGTGTCCAGACTGGAAGATGCATCTTAGCTGCAAGTTAAAAAAAAAAAAAAAAAAACAACAACAATAAAGGTGTTGTTAAAAAAGTGGTGACCACCCCTGCAGGAAACTACAGTCATCAAAGTGACTAGTCTAGACAGGTGGTGAAGTCACTGCAATTGAATCTGATGACGACCGTTGAAGGCGAGTCGGGTCTGGTGACCACCCCTGCAGGTTACTCAGATCACCCAATAAAATGGGGACTGGGTCTAGCAGGAGTGCATGAAGCGAATCTGGTGACTACCCCTGCAGGTTACTCAGATCACCCAATAAAATGGGGACTGGGTCTAGCAGGAGTGCATCGCTGTAGGCGAATCTGGTGACTACCCCTGCAGGTTACTCAGATCACCCAATAAAATGGGGACTGGGTCTAGCAGGAGTGCATGAAGGCGAATCTGGTGACTACCCCTGCAGGTTACTCAGATCACCCAATGAAATAGGGGACTGGTCTAGCAGGAGTAATATCACTGCAAGCGAATTTGGTGACGACTGTTGCACGAAGCTTACACATTCAAGGAAGAAAGAAACAAATTGCAAAAAAAAAAAAAAAAAAAAAAGAAAATTTAAAAATAAATAAATAAATAAAAAAACGAAAAGTATAAAAAAAAAACGAAAATTAAAAAAAAAAAAAAAAAAAGAAAAAAAAGAAAAGAAAGTTTCCTACTTGGATCCCTTCTTGAATGCTCTCTGCAATTGATGTGTGCTCTTCCCGGCTGAGGTTCAACCTTATTTATAGAATGGAAGGTTGGATTCAAATAGATAAATCTTATCTCCAACGATAATCTTTATCAATTTTGAGATGAGTTCAAATATATATCTTATCTCCAACGACAATCTTCATCAATTTTGGGATAAGTTCAAATATAAATCTTATCTCCAACGAAAATCTTCATCAATTTTGGGATGGGTTCAAATATAAATCTTATCTCCAACGGAAATCTTCATCAATTTTTGAAGGGTTCGAATATAAATCTTATCTCCAACGAGAGTCTTTGGTTCAAATTTTAACCCAAAGATATGAGATTTGATTTAAATCAAATTGGAAAATAAATTTTATTCCAAATTCCCACCAAATTTTGGGATGCAGCCTTAAATTTACTTAAATTAATTTTTGGGCATAATCCAAATTTTATCCCAAATGAACCAAAGTCAAAACCTCAAATTCTATTCCAAATGCGAGTTAAAATTGGGTAGGATTTTACCTCAAATCAAAATTTGGGTATAAACCAAATTTTGCCCAAACTTGAAATCAAAGTTTGCTGCCAAATAAAAAAAAATCAAAATTTTGACCAAAATTCATATTTTGATTAAATTGACGCACCAAATGGAGTCAAAGTCAAGAACAAATACCTCGCATTTTAATTCCAAAATATATTTTTCGAGATTCACTCACACATAACTTGTGCCTAAATCTCGAAAAGGGGGCATTTGTTGAAGGAGAAATTTCGGCCAATCACAAGTTGCCACGTCATTAATATAAATTAATGATAAAATAAATTTGGGACCAGTTACACATTTACACGTGTCCCTAGATTAAATTAATAGACATTAAAATTTGGCAAATCAAAGAATGCCACTTGTCTATTAGTGATCCATCAGATAACATCAGCCAAGTTCAATCAGATTATGCCACGTGGCAATTGGACCCAAGCCCAAGCCCATATGAGGTCCATCAAACTCTATAAATAGAGGAGACCACCATTCATTTTGGGGGGATTCAAATTCAGATTTGGAGACAGAGTCAGAGAACTCAGAGTCCAGAGCATTCTGCCAAGAGTCCAGAGTCGGCAGGCCGATCATCCAAGAGGATCAACAAGCTAACAAGCCGATCCAACAGATCATCAAGCCAACAGGCCGATCCAAGAGATCAACAAGCCAACCGACCGATCAAGAAGATCAACAAGTCAGCAGGCCGATCATCCAAGAGATCAACAAGCCAACCGACCGATCAAGAAGATCAACAAGTCAGCAGGCCGATCATCCAAGAGGATCAACAAGCTAACAAGCCGATCCAACAGATCATCAAGCCAACAGGCTGATCCAAGAGATCAACAAGCCAACCGACCGATCAAGAAGATCAACAAGTCAAGTTAGCAGGCCGATCATCCAAGAGATCAACAAGCCAACCGACCGATCAAGAAGATCAACAAGTCAGCAGGCCGATCATCCAAGAGGATCAACAAGCTAACAAGCCGATCCAACAGATCATCAAGCCAACAGGCTGATCCAAGAGATCAACAAGCCAACCGACCGATCAAGAAGATCAACAAGTCAAGTTAGCAGGCCGATCATCCAAGAGATCAACAAGCCAACCGACCGATCAAGAAGATCAACAAGTCAGCAGGCCGATCATCCAAGAGATCAACAAGCCAACCGACCGATCAAGAAGATCAATAAGTCAGCAGGCCGATCATCCAGGAAGATCAACAAGCCAACAAGCCGATCCAAGAGATCATCAACCTAACAGGCCGATCATCCAAGAAGATCAACAAGTCCAATAGGTCGATCCAGGAGATCATCAACCTAACAGACCAGTCATCCAAGAAGATCAACAAGCCAATAAGCCGATCCAAGAGATCATCAAGCCAACAGGCCGATCCAAGAGATCATCAACCTAGCAAGTTGATCATCTAAGAAGCCCAACAAACCGGCCCAAGAAGAGCAACAAGCTAGAGGCCAAAGTTTATATATTTAAGAGAGAGAATCAGAGGATTAAAGTTAGAGATTGTACACCCACACGCATACAACATTAATACAAATATATTATTTATTCCACGTGTCTCCATACCCGAAGTTACGTGTGAACACCTCTTCTTTCCTCTTTTTCTCTTCTTTCTTCACATATTTAAAAAAAATAAAAAAAAAAAGAAAGGGGAGGGAGGAGGGACCTCCCTCCTCCGTCTCCGGCGCTGGAAACGGAGGAGGGAGGTCCCTCCTCCTTCCCCCTTATTATTTTTTTAAAAAAAATCAGTGAAGAAAGAAGAGAAAAAGAAAGAAGAGAAAAAGAGGAAAGAAGAGAAAAGGAAAAAAAAAAAAAAAAAAAAAGGTCGGGCGGCGGCGAGCGGTGGCCGCCGGTCGCCGGTTGCCGGACATAGGAAGAAGAAGAAGGAAGAAGGAGAAGGTGGAGAAGATGGAGAAGATGGAAAAGAAGAAGAAGAAGAGAGAGAAAGGAAAGGGAGAAAGAATAAAAAATAATTAAATATTAATATTTTTTATTTAAAAAATAAAATATATAATTTTTTATATTAAAATAATAGTGCCACGTCAGCAACCGTTAAAAGTTAACAGAAAATTTGACGGCATGGACCAAAGTGCTCCTTATCTCAAACCTCAGGGTATTTTTGTTGAGTTTGAAAACTCAGGGACCAAAGTGTCACTTAACCCAAACCTCAGGGACCAAAAGTGTATTTTTCTTTTTTTTTGTTAGAAAAAAAGAAAAAGAAAAAGAAATAGGTTAAAAACTGTTAAGAAAAAGAAAAAGAAAAAGAAAAAGAAAAAGAAAAAGAAATAGGTTTAAGAAAAACAATTCTAGCTTGGACTTGGACTTAATGGACTTTGAAATTTGGGCCGAGACTGAGATTGTACTAGTAGTAGGCCCATTGTGGTATATTAGGGTGTATTAGACTTTTTACATAAATGTTCTTTTTTTTTTTTTAGAATAAAAAAAATCATATATGTCTATTTTCTAAATTTCTTAGAAAATATTACAAATATCCAAATTTTTTAAATAAAAATTTCATGGCTAACTACTTCTCGAGGTATTTCGAGCCACCTATCATCAGTGATCTGACATACAATATTCTTTTTCGAATAGAAAAGTTATCTTATATAGATAGAAATTGATCTTATCCTCTGTTATCTTTTATCTTCTCTTGTGAAAGCAAAAAAAAATAAGTTTTAAGTTACTCGTATGATTGGAATAAAAGTTTCTTGGTAGAGAAAGGAAACTTTGAGTTTGACCTAAGAAAACTTGAATTTAGGCACACATTTATATTTGGATAATTGTAATGGGTGGCAAAATTAGGGTAAATAATGACAAATTTAGCAATTTTTTAAAATATTTGCAAATATGGAAAAATTTTTGAATTAATTTTTCATATCCCCGTTTTGCCCTTGGATTGCACGCGCATCTTCGTTTTCTTCTCTCCGGTCGACGTGGATTTCTCTCCTCTCTTTTTTATTTCGGTAGGTTTCTATCAGTGATAGAAATTTTCTATCACTGATAGAAAGTTTTTCTATCACTGATAGATTCTATCAGTGATAGAAAACTTCAATCACTCATAGAAAGTTCACTGATAGAAATCTTCTATCACTGATAGAATTAACTTTCTATCACTGATAGAAGTTTTCTATCACTCTTTCTATCAGTGGTAGAAAACTTCTATCAGTCATAGAAAAACTGATATAATTAACTTTCTATCACTGATAGAAATTTTTTTCTATCTATCAGTGATAGAAATCTTCTATCACTGATAGAATTAACTTTCTATCAGTGATAGAAATCTTCTATCACTGATAGAATTAACTTTCTATCACTGATAGAAACACTTTCTATCACTGATAGAAATCTTCTATCACTGATAAAATTAACTTTCTATCACTGATATAATTGCGCGCACATCTCTCCTCTCTTTTTGTTTTGGTAGGTTTCTATCTGATAGAAAATTTTTCTATCACTGATAGATTCTATCAGTGATAGAAAAACTTTCTATCAATTATCACTGATAGAATTAACTTTCTATCAGTGATAGGAGTTTTCTATCACTGATAGAATCTATCAGTGATAGATATCACAGCGTCAACCACAGTGGCCAAACCCTAAAGATCTCATTGCGCGCTGTCTTTTCGGCTCCCCCACAAGCCGAAACTCCGAATCTTCATCAGGGTATGCGCCAATTCATCTTCTTTAGCGATAGAAAGCGACAAATACAAAACAAAAACCAAACAACAACTATAGAAAAACACCAGTAAATCGAAAACAACAACATTTATAGAAACTTTCTATCACTGATAGAAAGTCTTTCTATCACGGATAGATTCTATCAGTGGTAGGAAAAAATTATATCAGTGATAGAAAGTTTCTATCACTAGAAAGAAATTCTATCAGTGGTAGAAACATTTTCTATCAGTGATAGAAAGTTTCTATCACTGATAGAATAAAGTTTCTATCACTGATAGGAACTTTTTCTATCACTGATAGAATCTATAAGTGATGGAAAAACTGATTAACGTGCGCATCTTCTTCTTCCTCGTCAATTATATATATATATATATATAGAAATCTTCTATGATAGAAAGTCTTTCTATCATTGATAGATTCTATCAGTGGTAGAAAAATTTTCTATCAGTGATAGAAAGTTTATATCACTGATAGAAAATATCAGTGATAGAAATCAGTGATAGAAACTTCTATCACTGATAGAACGTTTTTCTATCACTAATAGAATCTATCAGTAATAGAAAAATTTTCTATCAGTGATAGAAAGTTTTCTATCAATGATTGACATTTTAGTAATTTTACTTTTCAGATGGTGAGATTTTGCCTTTTGCAAATATTTCTGCGGGCTGCTACTTTTGCAATTAGTTTGGTCCATTTTGCTACTTTTGCAACCGGCCCCAACTATAATTGGTTTGCCAAACTAATTAAATTCACTTTCAATGACTTAAAATTGCTTGTCTGATGACCATTTATCATGTTATTCAAAGTTGGAGGTCTAGAATTCAATTCTTATAGATTCTATCACTGATAGAAAAACTTTCTATTAGTGATAGAAAGTTTTCTAATAGAAAACTTTAAGTGATAGAAAGTCTTCCTATCACTGATAGAAAGTAATAGAAAGTTTTTTCTATCACTGATAGAAGCTTTCTATCGGTAATAGAAAGACTTTCTATTTGTGATAGAAAGTTTTTTCTATCTGTGATATAAAGACTTTCTATCACTGATAGATTCTATCATTGATAGAAAGTTTCTATCACATATAGAAAAACTTTCTATCAGATAAAAATAGGATATAACGACCAAACACTGATAGAAATAGGATAGAAGGATAGAATTTATCTCTATTAGTGATAGAAAGACTTTCTATCACTTATAGAAAGATTTTCTATCACTGATAGAAAAAGATTTTATCTCTATTAGTGATAGAACTGATAGAAAGAGATTCTATCTGATAGAAAGACTTTATATCACTGATAGAAAACTTCTATTAGTGATAGAAAGTCTTTCTATCATAATAGAAAGTGATAGAATATTTTTTCTATAAATGATAGAAAGTTTTTTCTATCTGTGATAGAAAGTTTTTCTATCACTGATAGATTTTATGAGTGACAGAAAGTCTTTCTATCATTGATAGATGCTTTCTATCACAAGATAGAAAAACTGATAGAATTCTATCTGATAGAATTTTGTTACTCTAGTGATAGAATCTATCTATTAGTGAAAAAGGGTTCTATCAGGGATAAAATTCTATCAGATAGAATTCTGTCACTGATAGATTCTATCAATGATAGAAAATATGAGAAATGAAACAAAACCAACCAAACACCTACCAAACACCTTATAAAAAAGAACACATTGATAGAAAGACTTTCTATCATATTGATTCTATCAGATACAAAGACTTTTCTATCACTAATAGAGATAGATTCTATCAGATAGAAAGACTTTCTATCACTGATAGATTCTGTCAGTGATAGAAAAACTTTTTATCAGATAGAAAGGGTATTTTAGTAAATACACATTCCAGAACTTAAAATTTTGCCATTTTTGCAAATTTTTCTACCGACTGCCAAATATGTCTATATTTTGGGCCGGTTTGCTATATTTGCAACCGGCCCTTTATATTTAGCTTTAATTTTTTTTTAAAATTATATTTATTCCTTTAATTTTGAATCTCTTTATTTGTTTTTATGTTTATGATGTATTTCTTCTATAAATGGAAAAAAAAAAAAACAACTATGTACCAAAAAAAATTTATGTTTTCAAATAATCGTCATTTTGAATCTAAGATGTAAAATTAGAAATCGTTTAGTTACCAATAATTAGAATTGAGTGATTTATCTCATAGTAAATATAAGAATTATTATTATTATTATTTCAAACATCACATCACAACTAAGGTTAGAAGTTCAAAATTATAGATACGAGAAAGTAGTTGTACTTTAATTACTCAACAATACTCAGAAGAGATGAAAGGTAATTATATATATATATATATATATAATAGTTCATATAGCAATTACTTGGCGATATAAAACCTTGTGGACAATTTATAATTAAGATTTTTTCATAAACACCTAGTTATTTTTCATATTTCTCCCATGATATAATCTTCATTATTAATAAAATTTATTTGGTTTTTGTTATTTTTTATTCTCTTTTTTAGTTCAACCACGGTTAGAAGTGGTGATTCGAACTTATGACCTCTTAATCAATAATACATGCAAATTATCACTAAGCATATATACTCTACAATTTCAGTATTCCATATCACGTTTTTTAATGATCATAAATCATGTACAAACCTATACATTATATTTATATATAAGTAATAGATTTTTGTTTAGGAAAATAGACCCTTAATTAATTCATGTAGATATCCTTTTTCGTTATTCCATTTAATATGAGATAACACACAATAATCATGATCAACAACCAACTACTATCCAAATACTATCAATGAACCTATTATAAATCAAATATTTGAAAATTAATTACCAATTAATATCCAAGATTAACAATTTCCACTATCTTCAAATCCTAAACACGCCGGAATTAGGAATGGAATATAAATTTAGAAAATTTCCCTTTACTAAAAAATTAATGATAAATAATAACAATAAACTAACAATGCATACTTCAACATTCATAGCTCAAGTAGTGGTTAGGCATTGATTAACATGGTGAACAAGGAAGGAAAATATTTTGTTAAATTACAAATTTAATCCCTCAACTATCCGGTTTGGTATAATAGACTTCTAAACTTGTTTAACAAGTCCTTGAAGTTTCGATTCGTGTGTCATTGATCTATTCAACTTAAAAGAAAAATAATTCAGAGACTTATTCACACATAAAATTGAAAGTTTAATTTATTAGATACAAATTTAATTTAGGGCTAATACATCAGTTAACTATTTTTAAAAAAATATTGAATACATTAGTTACTTATTAGACATAAAATTGAAAAATGTAGGCCCCGTTTGATAACCATTTGGTTTTTGAAAATTAAGCCTCTACACACCTACTTCCTACCTATAAGTTTCTTTGTTTTAGTATCAATCTTCTTCCTTGTTTTCAAAAACCAAGTCCAATCTTGAAAAAAAAAAAAAGTAGTTTTCAAAAACTTGTTTTTGTTTTTAGAATTTGGCTATGAATTCAAATGGATCCTTAACAAGGATGAAAGTCATGGTAGGGAATTTAGGGAAAAACAAGCATAATTTTCAAAAACCAAAAACAAAAAACCAAATGGTCATCAAACGTAGCCTTAGAGATTTTAAAGTTGAGTACACACATCCCAAAAACACTTGCATTGCTCAAGGAGTGGTTGACCATTATATTAACATGACAAAACATGGATTTATTATTATTGTTGTTTAAAGTACACTTTTGGTTTCTAAAGTTTGAATTTAGTTACGTTTTGGTATTTAAGTTTTCAAACTCAACCATTTGGATTTCGTTACACTCTTAATCTCTCAATCTAAATTTCTATTAATCCTTAATGGATTGTTGATTTGACATTTTTTTTAATATAATATTTTTATTTTTTAAATCCTCTTCTCCCTCCTTCATCTTTATCATCTTCCTCTAACCTTAACATCGGTCGACCACCGCTGCCACTATTGCTGGTCGTCAATTTTTTTTTGTCAATTTTTTTCTTCTTTTCATTTCAACAAATGAAAAACGAAAAAGGAAAAAAAAAAAAAAGAAGAAGAAAAAAGGTAGAAGAGGAGGAAGGAGAAAGAAGAGAAAAAGAGAAGAAAAAAAATAACGAAATCCAAACCAAAATTGTTAAGCTAACTTAGGGACTAAAATGCAATCAAATCCAAACTTCAGGGACCAAAAGTATAATTTTTCTTTTTTAATTTTTTTTAAAAATTTTAATGGTATATTTATATTATCGATGATTTTTTGTAAATTGTGAAATATTTGACAAATTCTAAATGGGCTAAATTCTGAGCCCAAAAGATCGGCCCATAGAAGCCATAGGCCTTTTTCAATAGCAATAATAGAGGTCCCTACAGAAAACAGAGGAAGAAGGACGAAGACGCCTGTCGCATATAATCATTACATTAACACGAAAAACCTCTCTAAAACTCCATAAACTCTCACTTCCAAATTCCAATTCCAATTCACAACTTCCATAACTGCTTCCATCACGAAACTGTTCTTCCTAGCCTTCTCCTTGAGATGAAGTCCAAGAAGCGAAGGCCGAAGCCCAAGCCGCAACCGCAACCGCAACCGCAATCCGACTGTCCACCGAAGAAGAAGCTCCGGTCTCAGCTTCCACGCCGGAGACGGGCTCGGATTTCTCCTCTTTTCTGCTCGCCGGACTCGGATTCGGCTGCTCCGTCTAGGAGCCTTGCCGTTGTCTCTTCTTCCTTTGCTGCGGCCGAGTCCAGCTCCGGCTCCTTCCATGGAGGAGCAGGTGAGGTTTCTAGCCAACTCAATGCGGTTTCTGGATTGGAGCGTGGTGCTGCGACTGCGAGGCCGAATGTGAGGAAGCGGCGATTTGGTTCGATTGGCGTGAATTTGAATGCAGCTTCGGATGGAGGAGCGAGAGCTTGCTTCAAGGAGGAGTGTGAGGTTAAGAAGGAAAGGAAGGAGTTCAACGTGGAAGTGTCTGAATCGTCTTGCGTGGAGTCGAATTCTGGAGTTGATTTTGGTGTTCTTGGACGAAGTAGCTCCAAGTTGAAGAGTAGGAGTGATTTTAGGAGAACTGTTGAGGAGAATGAAGATCAAATCGATCAAGCGGAAAATGGAGTTCTGAAGTTCGAATTGACTGATGCCGATGTCTCGTCGAAGCTTTGTGGAAAGGGAGCTGTGCCACTCACTCCTTGTGTGGAGTCTTGCGCCGAATCTATCTTCGAAAGCGTCTGTTCGTTCGAAGAGAAAGGATTAGAGGTAGAAGAGAACAGAGTATGGGAATTTCAGTTGCCAGAGATGCCGAGGAATGAGATCAATGAAGCTTTCACTGTTTCGAAGTCGGATTCGACGACAGAACAGTGGCCTAACAGCTTGAAGTTTGAATCGGATCTTGCTTGCACGGAGCAATTCTCTTACGAGGATATTTCGGAATACTCTAGTCAGGCGTTGTCCGAGCTTCGGTCAACCATTCTAATGGAGACTTCTGACACGGACTGCTCAGATTACACTCCTTCAATTTTCTTGGAATCTGGAAGTGAATTTTCAGAGAAATCGAACGAAGATGCAGCTCCTTCATCAACATTTAGTATGTTGCTGCAGTACAGAGGTGACTTTTTAAGATCACGTGCCTCTCAGGACATCAGAACTAGCTCGTCTATTGAAGAAGAGAAAGTGGATCAATCTGCGGTAATTCTCTATTTTCATGCTTCCTTGGCGTTTCATCTGCAACAAACCTGCAGCAACGGATCAAACAACTTATATATATATTTTTTTATTTAATCGATTTTAAATTAGATTTTGAGATTCGAAGAATTCGACGACGAAGAAACCTATCAAATGTTCAGAAACAGAGAAAGACGCCAATTGATTATTCGCGACTACGTAGAAGAGTACCGGTCCACGACGGATTATGGCGATCTCATTCTCCAGCAACGGTCAAATATGGTCAAATGGATAGTTGAAGTAAGTCTTTTTCAAATCACTGTGTTTCTCTCAATAATTTGTTAATTAGCACGAGATATTGCTTGATTTTCCATTTTCATCGTTAATACTTCAGTGTGCACTGAATGGCTAATTAATTCTCAGCACGTCATTAAATTAGTTGTCTGCCTCATTTTGATATGGAACTTCATTCAACGGTGTACTTTTCTGGTATTGGCAATCCCGTCGAATTGTTCTCTGGAAATTTCTCACATGGCTTTAGAAAAATACGTTAAATGTGGTTGTCCATACGTGTATAACTTTCATGATATCGATTCTTCAAATTTTACAATATTCACTGTTTACCGTCTACTTGTATATTTATGTATGCAAATCCCATATCCCTCTTTAGTTTAGATGTAATTCTAATTTACTAATGAAAATTAGACTCACTACTTTGATACTTTCCACTACCTAAAGCAATAGTTCATGATTTTGAACCTGTTACATCAAGTGTAATAAGCACTTTCTAATGAATGAGGCCTGCCACGCGCACAATGCATTTAGCACCTTGAATCAGTCTAAGTTTAACCGACTGGGCAGTAGCCATCTAGTCCATTTTTCATTTCATTTTTTACTTCTGCTTGGATACATTATCTATTTATTTTTATCTTAATAATATTATACAGATTCATAACAGCGAGATTTATGCTCCTATGTAGTTTCATTTTCATCGTCTGTTTGAGTTCACTGAATACATTCTTTATCATCTTTTAATTCCTTTCCATGCGGTAGGACTTGTCACCGATCAGTTGGTCAAACTTTTTTCATTGTGTAGCTTTATTTTGTTGAATTATGTAGCGATCGAGAGATACCAAACTTCATCAGGAGACGACATTTCTGGGAGTTGCCCTCCTCGACCAGATTCTGAGCAAAGGATTCTTCAAAGCTGGGAGATACCTTCAAATTCTGGGCATAGCATGTCTAACTTTGGCCACTAGAATTGAAGAAAATCAATCATACAGCTGGTGATTTCTTGTTTCCTTTTGTCTATTTGTGTGCATCTCAGTTTTAACTTTAACAAGTGTGGTTCCCATACTATAACTTTTACTTATTCTATATTTGATGAATATGGTTTGGAAACAAACTGTGCGCCATTTGGTCTTCTTGTTTTGAAAAGTGTAAATTTGAGCTAGGATCGAATGGTTAGTACTAGAAAGAATAATAAGAAAAAACTGTCAAAGTAATTGAATCTGATAGTCTTGAATGTCCTGAAGTTCAAATGGCCGGGCCTGAAAGGCTTTGCGTTCACAACTCATGTGCACAGAAGAAACCTGACCCAAGAAGGAAACATCTTAGAGTGAACCACGTCAATCACATGGTCAGACCGTCAGACAAGTGCTGATCTAGCCATCAATGCATTAAGGCTGCTATAAAGAGCTCTAAGTCGACTCAAATGTGAATCGGCTTTATGTCGATTCTTTTCTTCTCTTTTCTTTTCCCAAACTTCCTTTTATCTAGTGTTCATATATCTTTTGACTTGTACTTTACATGCAAAATGTGAAATCATCGCGTGTTTCATTAAATAGAATCTTGAGAATTGAGAAAGCTACGATATACTGATTGGATTTATTTTCGGCATTTCAGGATGCATCAAAGGAATATCCGTGTAGGGAGCAACACCTATAGAAGATCTGAAGTTGTTGGCATGGAATGGCTTGTTGAAGAAGTCCTAAAGTTCCAGTGTTTCCTTCCAACTGTTTACAACTTCTTGTGGTACATCTTCCTTCGACTAACTTGACAATTTGTGGGCAAAGCTTTTCTCCTTCCGCCCATCAACAATTTGAATCTACTGGGAATAACATGCTTTATTATTTTCTTTTGGTAATGGGTGTTTGAAAATGATCTTAGGTTCTACCTGAAAGCTGCTGGAGCTGACCCTGATTTGGAGAATCGAGCTAAGAACTTCGCAGTGCTCGTTCTTTCAGACCAAGTCCAGTTTTCTTATTTCCCTTCAACTATTGCAGCTGCGGTTGTTATCTTGGCGTCCCTAGGAGAAAAACAAGATGCACCAAGTCAACGAGTCATCGAGGTAGAAATACAAATCTTTATCGATGTATTTACCTAATAGAATAATAATATAAATATGTATTTTGAAATCTAGAAGAAAATTAAACCTTTACAAAAACAGCATAATCTAGATCCAATTAGATTCAATTATAATGTAGAGTACACAAAAATTTCGTATTTATACTAAATTTTAAGAAAATGATGAGTTATATCGTTTGTTTAGAATACATATTAAATTTATGTTATTTAGTGAAATTGCTGCTGTTAATCTCCGTGCATATTTCTTAAAGGTCTCCTGTTTTCTGAAACCCTTCTATTACCAAAATTTCGACCTTAAGTTATTCCCATCCAATCATTAAAAGGATATATATCCATCTGTGATCTGCCTGGTTTTCGAAGAACAAAGAGTCGTCTATCAGTGAATCTGGTTCTTGAAAAGCCCAGATTTGACCTTTTTTTCCCCTTTTCTGACAAAATTAAAGTCGAATCCGTCAGTCAACCTGACAACTTTTTGGTTAAAGGTACATGAGTTTTTTTTTTTTTTTTCCTTTTTTTTTTTTTTAAATGATTTGCCTTATTCATTTTCTGTGTTATGAACCCACGGACCTACTGATTACATCAACAAAACTACCAAATCTTTTGAGAACTATTACCTTGCAATTTCTTTCAAATTCTTCAATAATAGAAAGGAACTTTTTTAGACTTTCTGTGTAACCATCTCAACATTTGCTGCATTGTGGTTTTGCAGACGCATGTCAGAACAGAAAACGATGATCTGCCCGAATGTATCGAGGTATAAACAGTCAACTAAATAAGATTGCCCAAAAAAAAAAAAAGCTGGTTTATTTTGCCATGAATTCACTTTTTAAGTCAACTTTAGCAGAAGTTACTGATGCTGTATTAACTTCAACAGAGCTTGGAGTGGCTATTAAAGTTTTTATGATGGAAGCATCATACCCTAACATCAAATTTAGCAAAATCTCTATTCCATTGGCTTCACATATTCTTCTTCTGACCAACCTGAACAGCTAGTGAAGGTTCACCCTCTCCCAGACCTGCTGTAGGTAAGCCATTCAATTCTCTTCTATAACCAATAGAATGAAAAAAAGTATCATGGATTGCCAAAATTCTTCTTTGGCCAAATGGTCCATCATTTTTTTTTTTCAAATTTTTATACGAGGATCGAGTTCAGACCTAGTCGAGTCTATACCAATAGGATTTCATTTGCATCTACATGCTTGAATAATCCATCAGTGTCGTTTGTATTTAGTGTTGAATTACGAGTTGTATGTGTTTGATACTTAGAGATGTGACCCTATATTCTAACCAATCGGTTACGATGAAATTTTTAATACTCGAGCAATCGAGTTGAAATGTAAACCATGAATGTCACTCCCAAGCATTCTAGTAGTTGCAAATGAATAATGAGCTGAGACTTAAACTGTGCCAGTTTTGCCATCTTATTAGGTTTGTGTTTATGGTTTCAGTTGGAAACGTCAGATTATTGTTTTGACATCATCAATTAAAAAAATTAAAAATAGAGTAACTATGCATTTACAAAATTGAATAAAAGAAAAAAAAAAAACTATGTAGTTATAAAATGAGTTGTTTTAGAACAGAAAAATCTCATTTTAACAAGAGATGAGATGAAAGAGACAATAAATTAAATGCTATTCGTCAATAATGAATATACGTTTCCTAATATGCCAATTCCTATTTCACCTAAAATTGGCTGTAGAAAAACGAGACTATATAATTACAAATTCTTAAATATTCAAAAGTAATTTTTTTTCCTACCCAAAAGAATGTCAACATTTCAACATCCACAAGAAGAACAGCTTTATAAAGAAGTAAACTCTGTAATTGGAGCACCTCTAGATGAAATGTATATATCATACAGGAAAGATGGGGAAGCAATGTAATTCACAAGTGTAGGTTTTCATGCATATGGTTCACAACTTACTATCTTATCTATCGGCTGAATTAACTGGAACAATAGCAGGCTCTCCCGGTAAAGGCTCGTCGAGATGGAGCTCGGCGAAGTTATTGATGATCCCGGTTCTTTCACGGTATATGCTCTCCTTTTTCTCCTCCTCGGCTTTCTCGACTTTTGCCTTGGTCATCTGGGTCACTTCCTCAGCAGCTTTTGAAACTGCAGTTACAGCATTTGAAAACCATGCTGCTCCAGTTAACACGTAATAGTTGCTCATGAGCGCGGTTCCAGCACTGCTTGCCTTCTGCTCGGCAACTGCGAGGGCGGATTTCGTCTTCTCGGAAACCTGGAACATTTCATCCATCTCCCTGACCTTTTCATTTACTACTGCTGTGCCTGCAGTTATTTTCTCGGTTATGCCCATCTTGCGGTCAATGGAAGCGACGGTCGCAGAAGCATTCGACATCAACTGGTGTCGTTCGTCGAATGCTTTTGCCTTGTTGAGGGCATCCTTCCCTAAGATGAAGCCCTTGGCAAGCATTGTACTTACGACATCTTCAGCCTGATTCGGAGCAATCCCGGAAACAGTTTGCCTCTTATCCTTCAAAAGGTCATTTCAATTAAAGAAACAGTAAGTACTTTGAAATACCCCTTCGAAGACAAAGACAACTACTTGATTTTATATGCTTCAAGTACTCAAAGCCTTTTCAAACAACTGAAGCTGATCACAGCATGAAAGGTTTCAAACCAAAAAAAAAATGAAAACCAAACACATGTAATTCATTTTTGTGCACCAATTCAACGGTCAACAACGATGCATATACACGAGACGATCTAGACTCGTAAACAAGGCAGAATTACCAGGATTGATGACATTGCTTCAGGTGGAAGATGATAATTCTCAACCAGAGTAATTGTAACAGATAGATCACCAATTTTTGCTCCCTGAGAGATAGAAAGAGAGAGAGAAAAAAGAGAAAAAAGTTAACAAAAACAAACATAATTACAACAATAAAAAGACCAATGTGCATAAAGGAACATACTGTCAAAAGTATGGCAGTATCTGCTCCTTGAGAATCCTTATATGTAACATAAGCAACCTGAGTATTTTCAGTTTCTCTACACAAAAAAAAGAAAAATCTAATTCTTCAGCATGAATTTTCCAAATAAATCAATCAACAGATAGAATATAACCACTAACCTTTGCATTTCAACATAAAGGATTTCACCAGAGAATGAAAAGAATTCTTTGATGTCTCTCTCAGAAGTAGCCTTTGAGATATTGCTGACCTTCACAGTTCTCATCTACATGGGATTTTAAAAAGAAAACACATAAAGAAATGCAAGTGTTCGTGTTAAGAATATGAATAAAAGATTAAATACGCCTTAGCCAATCAACCTAGAATTTCTTTTTATTGTAGCACAAAGCTCGGAATTCAAACTTCTACAATGTCATTTCTTCCTCGATTGATATTAATAATTCACGAATCAAATCAATGCCCAAATCCACATATGAAATGAAGGAAATGTTAAGAACAAATATGAAATTTTGGATTCAGCACTGATTTTACTAGTTGTAATTGTCACTTCATTCAGTTCATCGAAGTAATAAGATTAAGAACAGAAAATTGGGTTTAGCAGGGATTTAGCCATTCGTAATTCTCACTTCAAACAGTTCAGCATTTCACAGAGGAATTAAAATTTTAGGGAAAAAGAAGTCTACAGCTGATTCGAGAAGAATGAATTGATTAAGAGACTGTTTTGTTTCATAAATCATCCAAAAGAACGAGAATCTCAACCATTTCTTGATAAATTCCCAGAGGGAGAAAAATGCACAGTGGAATTTTGTCGGCAGCCAAACAGAATCAGAGCAAATTGAAGAAACCAGAGGATACAGAAACAGAGATCTTGAAAATCAAAATCAAATCAAAATCAAAAACCCTATTTCCACATTACAATTAAAAATCCCCAAATCAACGCAGCAGACATTCACCATAAGAGAAAACAAATAACCGAACGCAAACGCGGCAGATCTGCATCAAAGATTCACAGATAAAACAAGAAGAAGAAGAAGAAGATGATGATGAACTCACCGACATTTCTGAAAGGCAGAGGAAAGGTAGGAGAGGCAATCGGCGACGGCGGAAGATGAGGAGATCGAGCGGCGGCAATGGAGGAAGAGAAGAGAAAAATGGCTGTGGGGAAGGGAAAGGGAAGTGTTGTTGTTTCTGTTGTTCTGGAAATGGATACGGTTTGATTTTGCATAGTTTTTCAATTTTGTTTTTCAGTAACCAGCGGGACGCTTTGACTTTTGACTTGGTTTCCTATATGACTGGATGCCACCGGATTATATTTTTTCTTTTTTTATCTAAAACCCTAATTATATATATGAATTAGGTTTTTTCTTTTACTTGTTTGTTTGTTCGTTTTTTCGTTCGAAATTCAAACATCTCATCTTTTGGTTGAAGATTTATGTTTGAGTTATGCTCGAGTCATACAGATTTAGATTTTGAAGCAACGGTTGTATTTATTTATTTATTTTTTAAGTTCAACAAGGGTGGATATTTGAACCTTTGACATTTTGGTCGAGAATACATATGCTAAGCTATGCTCACTTTGACGGTTGTATTTATTTGGTCGGTAAACTTTAGAAACTCTCAATTTTGTTGTTGATATGTTATTGTTATTGTCTAAGTTGGTTTAAGTCAGTTAGATGACATACTTATTATCTTTTTAAAAGTTAGAAAGTTTGATCCTCTTTCTCGTATTTGTTGAACTAAAAAAGATGGTTTGATGTTTTGTTGGATATTGATGGGGTGGAGGTGATTGTATAGATAAATGATTGTCTAGAGCACTATATGATAATATAGAGGGTAAATTAGTGTGAGGTGTGTTAAATGGATTAATACAAGTGGGTGAACTAGAAAACTTTATTGTTTGCCACCCTATTAGCTCATTTGTCTATATTTTGTATTTGATTTTTTTTTTAGTTCAACAATATATATGCGGGGTGAAAATTCGAACCTTTAATAATCTTTTGGTCGAGGATATATACCTTAGATCTATACTTAAGATTGGTGTTTGTACTTAAATTGCAAGCATGTATTATTTAATCTACCTTATTGTCATGTTATGCTAGATACTGGCTCATTATTGTAGTATATGTCTCACATCAACAATGTTAACTATCGAAGTTAACGGTAATGACTTATTTTAAACAACTAAGGATCTTACAAACTTTTTAATGTTCAAAGGCTGCATAGACACAATTCATCAAAGTTCAATGACTAAATTTATATTTTAATCTTTATATTCAACATCATGTTATGTAATAAATTATAAAATAAAATAAAGAGTATTTGAAACCTAAAACCTATTAGACGAAATTTCAATATTTGATAACTTAAACTATACTCAAACCTAGTGAAGGTTTATCTTCCCTAAAGATTGTATCTTCTCTCTCCAATAGAACATTGTATTGAATGATATTTATTTAAAATATTGATGATATGAATATAAATATTAATAACGATTTATAACTTACATACAATATAGTGACACTTCAACTTTGGTGGGTTTGGAGAATCAATCCCAAATTTAAACATTTCAATCTCCATTTTCTTTTGCAAATAAAAAGAAAAAAATTTAAAATAATACAAGTGCTTATAAAATTTTAGGGTTTTTTATTTTTTTATTTTATTTTATAATTTTAACTCACATTTATATAAATTTGTGTTTGACATTTTGATCAATGTTGATGTTTAATTTCTTACTAGATGTTAAAGGTTACTCGACTTTTAAAAGATGTTTAGGAATAAGTGAGGCTTCTAGCTTTGCCAACATTCATTACCTTACAAAAATAGAAAATGAAATTCCGATCTCATGATCCATAAAGAGAAACTCGAGGATTTAACCATTTAAGATATGTTTACATCTATGAGAATTTAAACTTATCTTTTTTCCTATATGTTTTGCATATCCTATGCCCCATAGTTGCTCCCACCGATTATATTAACATAACTTGTGGGGTGGAGTATTTGAATCTATGGCCTCTTAGTCAAGATTTAGATCTTACGTCAGTTGAGCTATGTTCTTATTGACACTCATTTCTTTGATATCTAAATATATGAGTTATATAAATTCAAACTTAACCCACATCCACCACCTAAATACTACTAACACAAATCTATAGCTAAATATGTATTTTAATCCCTAATCTTGGGTTACTGAATATTAAAAATTGACGAATTATAAGCTTGTGTGACATGATACTTGTTAGGTACAATGGAACCCCCCACCAAAATATATATATCTCTATAATGATATGATATTGTGCACTTTGAACAAAAGCCTTTCATGACTTTGCTTTTAGTTATGCTCAAAGGACCTTATATGAATGGAGATATTGTCCATCATTTATATATCCATAACCTTCTCATTTCTTAGTCAATGTGGGACTTTCGTTGCATTCCCAACAATCCACCCGACCCTCGGATGAAGGACCACCAAAGCCTTCTCTCAAATAATCATCCATCTGTGTTTACTCTCGAGCAATTACTTTTAACCAGGTGATGTGGACTTTTCCTACCGCAAGCGCACGGGTCAAGTAATAATATAGTGAATGTAATTCGAATGTCGTCCTCTGGATTGGATTTTTAAGCAAATCAAGTATTGTGAATTATCTTGCTCAATTTTATTTAGGGAACACAATGTGATGATTGAATGATATGAAAGGCAATGAGATCTTTTGACCAATTCTAAAGTTAATCTAAAACCGTCATGAATTAGAAAGTAAACTTTAGTCATGCAATCTTGAGTAAGTCTATATTAAATCCCCTCTCCCGAGCTAGATTCAAAACTTAAATCATCCAACTAATGGCCAATTAATTGAAAGCATTAAATCAAGATTACAAACATAATAAACATTGCACAACTTAAACCATAAATCAATCCATAAACAAAATCAACTACATCAATCCCTAAGCTATGAGTTTAGCTACTCATGAATGTAATTATAAGCTCAACTAAACATAATAAAGCCATAAACTCTAGCTAAAGAAAAAAAAAAGGGAAAAGAAAACTCAATGTAGGCCGAGACCGAACGTCCCTGTCACGATCCCCACGAACGATGGGTTGATTTCCGCTTTTCTCCCTTCGCTTCAGCCCTCAATTCCTCTGTTTCTGCCCTGTTTACGGCTCCAAGAAGTCCCAAAATTGAATCCCCAAAAAACCTAGCCGAAATGAAGCTTTTATTCTGATTTTTCGTCGTAGCGTCGAGACGCTGCCTCTAAACACGCGTGTTCTGGAAAGGAAAATACACAGCGTCGAGACGCTAAGGTCGCAGCGTTGAGATGCTGTGACCGTTTCGCGCCCATTCAAATAAGGAATGCTAGCGTCGAGATGCTCAAGGGCTAGCGTCGAGATGCTCAAGGGCTAGCGTCTCGACGCTAGTCTGCATTTGACCGAATTTTGACTTTTTTTCTCTTTGACTCTTTTTCATTCCTTTGCATCTTTTCGCGTCTCGAGCACCCTATTGACTCCACTATTGCGTTTTAGCTCCAATCAACC
Organism: Luffa acutangula; assembly: GCA_036850905.1. Lineage (NCBI taxonomy): Eukaryota > Viridiplantae > Streptophyta > Magnoliopsida > Cucurbitales > Cucurbitaceae > Luffa > Luffa acutangula. Next base: position 12,185,492 of record CM072099.1, read on the forward strand.
ATTTCCTACAACATAAGCATTAAAGCACAATAAAATGGCCCAAAAATCATAAAAGACTAGCTAAATTAAATAAGTAAAGATAGCTAGCTATGCTCGCTATCACCAGGGCACAACTCATCTTTCATCGGAGCATTGCTCTTGTCCAATTAGCTCAACCAAGGATCAACCATGACTATGTCATCGAGGCACACCAACATGACTACGTCAGGGGCATGACTCTGATACCACTTGTTATGGACAAGAGAACCATCCACACATCTCCACAATGGTATGATATTATCCACTTTAAGCATAAGCACATGACTTTGCTTTTGGTTCCATCTAAAAGATTTTATACCAATAGAGATATTGTTTCTCATTTTAATATATACCTATGATCTTTTCCTTTCTTAGCCAATGTGAGAGTTTAGTCTCGTTCCCAGCCATGCTTAATGAGAGTTTCAAGAAATTATCAAAATTCTTTTCAATTTCTTGAAAATAGAAGCGTTAGATTTTGTCCTCTCTTACCCACTGTTTGAAACCCTTGGATTTCAAATCAATTATGATTTGAAATTATTTCATGTGTTTGGACAATATACAAAATAAAATCAACAAATTTGAAATTAGATTTCAAGTTTTTTTTTTCGTTCAAAATAGGTCGGATTTGGCCGGATTTTAAATGTAAAAAAAAAAAAAAAAAAAACTTGTTTCCAATTTTACCCCACAAAGAATTTTTTTTTCTTAAATATAATTTATGCCTCCCTACAATAGTTTCTATCTAGCTACACCAATGGTATCGATAGGTTCTTCTAACTCTCAACTTCATTCGACGTACTCAAAGTTAGGTCCCTATTATGTTTGTCAATTGTATTTTGCTTTTTTTTTTCTCTAAAAAAATTGATAACAATAATCTTCATAACTTTTATTTATTTATTTGACAAGAATAATTTGTTTTTTTTTTCTGTTTTTTTTTTTCATTGGTCTTCTTAAAATTTTTATTTTTTATTTTTAGAAAAAGATACACACTTTCAGTCCCTGAAGTTTAGGTTAGGTTTTATTTTGACTCCTAAGTTTTAAAACTCAACATTTTAGCCAGTTTGGATTTCATTTCATTTTGGTCACTCCATCCAATTTTCTCTTAATTACTAACAGATTGCTGACATGACACCATTTTTATTTAAAAAATTATTTCTTTAATTTTTTTAAAAAATAAAACAATAATAAATTAATTAAAATATTGTTATTATTTTATTATTTCATTTCTTCTTCTTCTCCAGCCACCAGTCGTCTGTCGCCCATTCGTCAACGTTGCTGGAATTTTTTTAAAATCTTTTTCTTCCTTTTCCTTTTTTCTTTTATTCTTTCTTCTCCTTCCCCTTATTTTATTTTATTTTTGTCAAAAATCGAAAGGAAGCGGAGGATTGGATTTTCCGAGGGGAATTATTTTCATTTAGTTTTTTTTTAATCTTCATTAAATCAAATAATTTTTAACATGCGTGCAAATAAGAGTATATTGGTTATTGGGTTTCAAATTTTGAACTTTTTTATCCAACTGCTCGACTTAAATGTAAAATTTAATAGTTTTGGACAAAAGATTCAAATCCAAAATCTTTATTTCTTTCATACAAAAGGTAGATTTTAATTCTTTTCAACAAAAAAAGAAAAAAAGAAAAAAAAAAAAGGTAGATTTTAATTATGTGATGGTTTCGTGGATTTCGTGATGCATTTCATGAAGATGCATCTGTAAATTAAAATGTTATTATATGTGCATTAGTTGTTACAAATTAAAGTTAGGATGATTATATTTAGAATTCTTTAATTGCTTGAATGAAAGGTACTACTTCTACTCGAGTTGAGCTTTCATATGCGTTGGATAATTTGTTTGAAATAAAGTAACAATTACATTATTTCAAATAATAATAATAATAATAATAATAATAACATCGTATAATTTAATCTAAGAGGATTAGAATGAATTACAAGTTGTTTTTATAATCTAAGAAGGTTAGAATAAGTTGCATGTTGTTTTTATATTTAAATCGACATGACCCACCGACTAAATATGATTATAAGTAAAAATTGACTCTGAAGGTATTCTTTTTTTTTTTCTTCTTTTTAGTATGTAACATATCTAATAAAATGTTGGTTAAATAGTAAATTTAGTTTTTAACCTTATAGTTATGTCAGCTTGGTCCATAAACTTTAATATTTCTATTACATTCTTGTAATTTAATAACGTTTAATAACGTTAGACTGATTTGAAATAATATAGTATAGAAGATAAAAAAAAAATAAAAGTAGACAATTGGAAAAGATTTAGATTAACATGTGGACCATACCTAACAACATATTAAAACTTTTTTTTACAAATTATTTCATTCTTACTTTCTCTTACTACATTCACCTTAAAGCATTTGTTTGTCATGTTCTATGGATATATCCTGTCATCATTTAGTGTGAATGATGTTAAAACCAAAGGCTTTAGAATCACAACTAAAAGTGTAGAGAAAACAAAATAAATAAATAAATCAATAACTGATTTTATTATTTAATTTTCAATTTATTTATCTTTATATAGTCAATCAAATATAACTCTACAAAAACCTATCTCAACCATGGGGTTTTGAACTCCAAAATTCTAATTATCACAATTATACTTCTACACTTACAGAATTTGTTAGATTAAATCCAACTGCCAATAGAGTTAATTAAATCCAATCACAGCTATAGGTTATAATGATAGACTTTAATTGCATTATACAAATATATAATTTTATAGTATATTTATCCAAATCGAAAGCTTGAGGGTAAAATGTCTATCCAAACATAGTTCGGTAGATAAGATATCAATTACTACCTCAAAGGTCGACAGTTCAATCTTCCACCTCACCATTGTTGGATTCAAAAAAGAAAAAAAAAAAAAACTTCAAGGTTAAAATTGCAGCGTAACCATCAACAATTTATTCAATATTGTGGTGGCATCTTTTAAAACCTCAAATGTAAATTTTGAAATTTGTTTGTCCCTTAGTAACCATTGGATACAAAATCTAAATACTTATCATTTCTCTTTCATACATCCAATGGTGTAAAACTATCGGCCTCATTGGTCGACCTCCTCGTGGAAAATTATTAGGTGTTCCAGGTGCAATGAGACAATTTTAAAACCGTCGGAGGTAAATCTTCAAATTTGTCTGCCCCTAATAACTGTTGAATACAAAATCGAGGTACTTTTGATATTTCTCTTTCTTACGTCCAACGGTGCAAAACTACGGGCCTCATTGCACCGAGAGTACCTAAAAATTTCTCCTCCACCATCACCATAATTAAGCCGTGTTTTTTTTAATTTTTTTTTTAAAAAAAAAGAAATTAAAGTGCATGGTGCCGACGATGTTTCTCTTTTAAGCTTTATTTCCTATTTCACTTGTGGGATTGGCCATATTCTGTCTGCCATATTCATGTGGAAAAACACAAAGAAAAGGTCTGTTTTCATGATGCACAAAGCTAAGGGATTGATTGAGGGTCCCTCTTTAACAACTACCAAAGACTAAGATGAGATGAACCCAAAAATTTTTAAAACAAAACAATGCCAAATCACCAATCCCCACAGAGATTGTGACAAAAAGAAGTTCTAATTCTATGGCCGCCACACGACAAAAAGAGCAAAAAAAAAAAAAAAAGAAAAAGAAAAAGTGGGAAAGCAAACTTTCGTGTAAACACATCTACAAACATTCTCATCAATAATAAGACCCATACCCACATGCTAATTGCCCTGATGAAGAATATCCATATCTAACCCTTTCAGACATTAAAAAAGAAACTCTATTCTTCAAAATGGGTAAAAAATGTCTGTCTATGTCAGCTTTCTCTACCAACTAATCTTTCATGTCAAAGCTGTAAGAAGAAAATGTTAAAAGATCATGCAGCAGAGAGATTGCAGAGGTGAGTGGGGAGCATAATCTTGATATAGAACAATTCAGGCTTGTATATTGATGATTTCACTACTAGACATCTTAAGTAATATGAGTCATGGTGAATAAAATTTAAGAAGCATACCATTTGAGAGCCACAAGGAAGTTAAAAAGAAGATGAAGATGTTGTATCTTATCAGAAGAATGGCGATCTGTGAGGGATGTCTTTCCTTCTGCGTTTTCTTGGTCGTGAAGATGAAGGGCTAGCTTTGGTCTCTCCTGTGGACTCTGCAATTGATATGGTTGATTCCAATTCGCTTGCATTTGTTTCTGCACTGGTTTTTTCCTTGAACGATAAGTTACCGAAATCTGGGCTCGGAGATACAATGGTTCCCGTGCTCTGGTCTTTGAGCTTTGAGTTCACAGAAACCTGATGTTTTTAAAGCATTTGAATTGTTAGCAATCTGTGTGTGATGTGATACATAAAAAAATTGCTTAGAATATGGTCTCTTTGTATAAGCTCTCTACTGAGTAACACAGTAGTGAAAAGGTTCATATATTTCTATACCTTGCAAGCGATTGAACAGAAGCGATTGGGATCTTGTACATATCTACCACAATCTTCACAAGAACCACCGGACTTCGTCTTTGGTGATTTGGTGTCGACGGATTGACCACGGGAATTTAGATGAATAGAAATTTCGCCATTGACTTTATATGTCTGCAGAGTCAAGCAATTGGGGCTTAAGTTATAAGTCATAGAGATGAAATGTCATAGGAGAAAGGCAAAATTTAGCAGTGCTACAAGTTCAGTTTGATTGTTTTAAAAAATTGTTTTCAGCAAGTAGAGAACAGAACAAACAAATTGATAACAAACAAACTTCATTCCTAAAACTAAAATTAGTATCAGTAACAAAGTTTAAATGATTCATTCATTCAAGTTGGTAAGGATCAAAATCAAACTTCTGAGATTTCCTCAAGAAAGGTCACTTCCGATTCAATTGTTAAAAGTGACTGAAATTGAATTCAGGAATCTTTTCTATGAAGGACGATTAAATCGATTTCTTACTGGAGTTGTAATAAGGGAAAGAATGTATTATACATGAATCTCTGAACAGCGAAAGTATCTCTCCATGTCCTGAACGCGCACAACTTCATGATAGACATATTTCCAGATATGAACCTGCCGATGAAGATCATGGACTGCACAATTCTTGCAGAAGCTAACACTACAATCAATGCAGAATTTATTTTTCTCATTTTTCCGGAGATTAGGATGAAGATCGCAACAAGTGAAGAATTTCGTATTCAAAAGCGTACCAAGCCAGTCCGTTTCCATTCTCTTCACTAAAAAACTCGCATAATTATAACCTACAAAACCAAACAAATCCATCCACTCCGTAAGATTCAAACCTGACCTCTTTCACAAAAATTCATCCGATTCATGAAAAAGAACTGCAGACAAATTCAGAGTCGAACAATTAATTTAACGGCCATTCAATCAACCGAGCTCGAATTGAAATCCACTATACGATACAACAATCAATCGTACAAGTAGATGAGATTCAAATTTCAAAAATAGCAATTTCGGAAGCCAAACAGACACTAAAAAGTACACATCCACAAAATCTTTCCAAGAAACAGTAAGCAAGTGAATTCAACACTCATTACCGTCAAAGTATCAAACAAAACCGAAAGAAAAGAGCTCGAAAATTACACATTCAGTGAAAATTACAAAAATGCTTACGGATTCTTCCGATTGGAGACTGAACTGAAAGGCTGAAACCAGTACAAGAACGCAGAGGAAGCGGCGGATAAATTGGATTGAGCTCTGCAAATGGAGGAAGAACGAAGAAGAAAAACGAAGATCAAAGTGAAAATGGAAACAGAAATCTTCACGATTTTTTTTTTTTATTTTTTTTATTTTTTGTGTTGATAAACAGAAATCTTTAGCGAGTGTTTGTGTGTGTACATATTTGCACTCATTAGGCAAGAGACAGAGGTGGGCTACGATTGGCATGAAGGTGAAGGCATGCTGACCGTTGGATTGCCAGCGCATCCGACGGCCAAGGACAGAGCTCTTTCATGTTCATGCGTTTTTTCAATTTAGTCAATGTTGTTTAAAAACTTTTCAATTTAGTCCTTTACATATAAATATTCTTAATTATATTATTCTCATTTTTTTTTCAAAAAAAAAAATATTATTCTCATTTTTTAGTTTAGTAAATGTTGGATGGAATCGAATTTTCCACGTTAGGAAAAATAATAGGTATCTTATCTACTAAAATATGTTCGTCATTAATAGACGTTGATATTAGTTGATGATAAATCATAACATGGAATTTACTGGCAATAATATGAGTTCGAAGGTTATTGGTTTGAAATTTCATCTTGCATGTGATGTAGCATTCTTAAGAAATGAAACTTACCCGAACTCATTGATCTCATTCCTTTTTTTTTTTTCCTTTTTCTTAGATTTTTTTTTTTTTTGTCTTAATTGATCTCATTCCTCCCTTGTAATGTTTGGAAGTGATTTTACCATGGTTACAATTATTTTTTAATAACTCGAAATCAATTTTGACAATATAAAAATCACATTTAAAGGTGTAAAATCAAACATAAAATTGATTTTAAATAATCAAAGGTATTTTTTGTGTTATAGGCAATTTTGGACCATCCCGATGTACAAGGAGTTGACGAGGACAACCGGGAAGAAATTGGGCTGGGAGATGGACCAAGGAGGCGAAACCGGCAAGTGGGACGGGCCAAGACCGAAGGGGTCGGGCTTTTGGCCCGACCCGGGCCGAGGCCGAGCCCGTTCGGCTTCGTCTGGTCCCCACCGCCTCTGGCTGCCCCGATTTTGCCTAGTTTGTCCCGAAACGCCTCCGAATCCCTAAAAACCCTAGGAGGATGAGCATGTATTTATATCCTTCTTCGCCACCGAAGAAGGGGACTCAAACTCTAATCCCCAAACTCTACTCTCTATTCTCGAACTCTCCTCTTGCTCTTACTTTTCCACTCCCCACCGTTCTGCTTGCTGACTTAAGCATCGGAGCCGGTGTGGCGAGCACCACACCGGTGTGCAGGTTTTCTGTCTTGCAGGTCACGTCTTCCCCCATCATCTACAAATTTACCGTTGGTGGCACGTGAAGGTCAGGTGAGTTCCTACCAAATTTGACCATCAACATTTTGGAATAATTTCGAACATGACAAAAGTGATTTAGTCATTTCGAAATCACCCCCAACACATGCACGAAATATCATATCTTATTATCGGTCTATTTTAATATTTACCAGTCGAATGGATAAAATTGAAAATTGTTAAAACTTAAAAGGATTAAATTGAAATTTTTTAAAATGGTAAGGAAGGACGAAGTTGAAAACAGCCAGTTTTTATTTTTTAATTTCTTTCAAAGAAATGTGAATGTAATCTTTCCGGTCGTGTGGGGCCGAAAAGTAAAGGTTCATTGCAGTGACACGTGGCGAATAATGAGACGCTGCGAGTCATTGACCGCCGAAAAATACCCGAGATTTTAGGACGTGGAATTTCCTTTGACATGCGGCCGGAATTTTTGCGGTTGGATTTTTAATTTTAATAATTGGTTATTGTTAATTAATTAATTTTTATTGTCTGTCACTGTCTATTGGACTTTAACTGTTTCCTAATAAAACATATGTTAAATTTACCGTGAAAGGTAATATAATAAGAATAATAATAATTATTGAGGATGACGTAATATTTTTAGAAAAAAATAATTGATAAGAAAAAATAGAAATTAAGACATACCCTTTTTTTCCTTAGTACAAACCACAAAGAAGCCATAAAACAAAGGAGCAAATAAAATGAAAAATTATTATAACAACCACAAGGAATTCTCTCTTCCGGACCTCAATTATAAAGAACACTCTCTCAAAATTTTATACCTCTTATCAAAGTAAGCATAGTTTAGTGGTTATCAATATGTATCATCGACCGAGCTGAGGTCAAATGTTTAGATCTCTCATCTCAATGGGGCAATCAATTGACATTGCCTTTGAGATGAGGGAGTGACGTGGTGCGACGCCACCATGAGCCACTTGTGGTTAGAGAAAGTGAGTTGGCAAGTTCACTCAATGAAGAATAGGCGAATGGGCAACAACCATCTATATTAAGAGATACCACAATATGAGGTTGCAAGGGGCGATAGGAAAGGGAAAGGGAAGTGAGCAAAATTTTCCTCAAGTCCATCACGTGACTTTTTTTATAGGATTGAACTATTCATCCATAGCGGAAATATTAGATCGTCTTTGATTTATTTATAATTAAATATAAAAATACAAGGTTAAAGCAAACTTGATATTTCTGGCGAGTCTTTAATCTTCCTCCAACTCCAAAGAAGTCATATCTCCAAGGCTTTCCACATAAAGTTTTTCTTGCTATGACTCGAACACGTGACCAAGGCTTGTAGACGTCATTTGAAAGAAAATTTGTAATGACCTATTTGGATGACCAATATTAAATATATGAGAGTTAAAAACCTTGGATTTAAAGTATAGGATAATAAATATTTGTGTTTGGATATGTATGATAATTAATATCTAGGAGTTAAAATTTGTGTTTGTTTATTGGTTTTGTTTATGGAAAAAATAATATCAATTATTAGATTTAATTAAGGTCCTGTTCGATAACTATTTTGTTTTTTGTTTTTGATTTTTGAAAATTATGCTTGTTTTCTCTCAAATTCCCTACAATGGTTTTCATCTTTTTTAAGGAACCATTTGAATTCCTTGCCAAATTTCAAAAACAAAAACAAGTTTTTGGAAACTACTTTTTTTTTTTTTTCAAAATTTGACTTGGTTTTTTGAAAACAAATAAGATAGTAGATACTAAAACAAAGAAACTCATAGGTCGGAATAGGTGAGTATAAGCTTAATTTTAAAAAACCAAAAACCAAATGATTAACAAAGGGGCCTAATATTTATGTTAGATAATTAATTGATAAATAAGTCCCCAATAATTAATTTTCTCTCTTCTCTCTCATTTCTCATCTCCATTAAACGTCCGTGTTAAAAACATATCATCTCCAATAAAGTAATAAAATCTCATGGTTCATGTTCATGGGATATATTTTATCGAGTGGAGGATAATTACCTTGGTTTTAAAAAGTAAACATCAATGAAACAAACATGAGTTTTTTATATCATTACCAAAACTCATCTCAAAAGCAATGAAACAAACATATCCTAAGGGATTGAAGAGGAAAAAGTCTAGAGAGAATTCTCTAATTCTTTATATAGGAGACAATCTATAGGCTCAACCTAATAGTCCTATTTATAGAGACCTAGGACAAATTTTGTCATAATTAAGATGTTATATTTTAATATCTATATTAAAATATACATCATACTTACTCGAATCTCATTCAAATCACCTATTATATATATATATATATATATATATATTTTTTTTTTTTTTTGAGAAGATCTCCTACCATATATATTCAACCTCTCACTCAAATTTCAAATATATATTTTTCTTTGATGTATCTAATATACAATAAGCATTTTAATATTTAATATATCAAATACAATAAATATTTTTTTACATATATATTTAATATATCTAATATATTAAATATTAATTCGAACAGTCCAAATTAAATATTAACTTGAAGATTTCAAAATGTTCTTTCAACTAAATTGGTCTTTTAAGTGTTATTTTGAGTTAGCAAGAGGACTTTAATTTAGGGATGTCCACGGGGGCGGGGCGAGGACAGTCATGGCTTCCCCCATCCCCATCTCCGCCACCCATTTAAATGTCCATCCCTGTGAAATTTCCCACAAAAATTTTCGGGGATTGGGGCAGAGATTTCTCGTGGGGAATTCGCGAGGATCGAGTTCCCCGCAAGGAATTATTCCCTGTTTTAGTCTTTTCCTTTTATTAATCTCAATTGAATAACATAATTCTTTTGATAAGCTTTCAATTAGATAATAAACTTTTCATGAAAAATATTTGTTAGTTTTAAATTATATAGTTAATCATTTATGAGAAATTTTCATTTAAATAGTTAATTTCCTACGAAAAATCTTTAAAATTCTTAAACCTCCAAATAAAAAGAACTATTCCATATTAAATTACCTAATTATCCATACATATAACAAATGTTTAACTATGAATTCAAAGATATCCAATTATCTAAACTATAAAAACTAAAACTTTATGTGTGTGTGTATATATATATATTATTTTAAAACTATTAGATATTAAATAAAATACCAAAAAAAAACTAACGGGACGGGGAACCGGGAATGGGGATGGGGGGATGCATTCCCCATCCCCATCTCCATTTAGCTCATAGGAATTTTTTCTCCTTGCTCCTTCCCCTTTTTTCCGCCTAAACGGGGATTCCCCACTCCTTTAGGCGCGACCTACAAAATATAAGCTCCAATGATACAAAATTAATCAATTAAACTTTTTAATTAATTAATTTTCATTCATTAATTATAGGTCACTCCACTATAGACCTAAAGTTGCACTCTTATGCATTGTATGACATGTTGTATCCATGGATATAACCATTACATCCAAGTCGATTTGTCACGAGTTGTTCGTAATTACAGTTGGGTCAAAAAGTTCGTTTTACCCATGTAATTACATCTCATACCTTAAGTACCACTAATCCTCTAATGAATAAACTGCTTATGATCCAATCACAAACCAAGTCTCTTTCAACCTAGTGAGAGGGTGGGTCCCATTATTCAAGTATCGAAATTAGTACTTAAGAGAATCACTCATTTACTTTTCATATATAGGAAGGAGAGAATTTTATCTTGTGAAATTTATGTTCCCAACTCCTTGTTTGCTAAGTCCAAAAAATGTTAGGTTTATTGGATCGGTTAAAGTCACTCTTACCCATGCAAATCGAAGAACGAGTCCTCACAGGCAGGAGGAGTTCATAACTCACTCAGGATTAAGATCGAGTCGTGTTGGGTTCCTAGAGTGAGTAAAATTATGATCTAAAAGTACCCTAGAACTCTGTGCAAGTATACACAGTCCATATCACGTGAACTCCAAAGAAGGGTGTGCCTTTGCTAGATGGACAGAGTACATACCTCGATATTCTGGTTTGGACCTTGCTTCCCTGGCAATAGCTTTCCTCTTCCTGCTCGAACCTCCTCCAGCTGGTCCTCCAAAGATGGTTCTGATCTCTCGTAGGGGTTCTTCTTTGTCTCGACCATCTTTGGTCAGGCTCGGCCTCGGCCCTGGGTTCACCAACGGACTCTTTCAAATACCCATTCTGGATCAGTGCTTCGATTTCATCCTTCAACTGAATACAATTCCTGGTTGAATGCCCATGGTCCCGGTGGAAAAGGCAATACTGGCTCTTGTCTCTTCTGTCGGCACTCGACTTCATCCTCCCTAGGAATTTCAAAAGGCCCGTATTTCGGATTTCCATCAAAACTTGCTTCTGTGGAACAGCAGTTGGGGTGTATTTCTCAAACTTACCGAAAGGATGTGCTCGGCCTCGGCCATGGTCATGGTCGGCTCGGCCTCGACCACTATCGTCTGTCCGTGGTCTCTTATCTTTTTTTCTGTCCTGATCGACTGAAGAATGTCTTTGTGTTCTCGTTCTGACCTCTTTGATTTCAGTAACTCCTCTGCGCTCATATACTTCTGTGCCCAGGAGACAAACTCCGCATAGGTTTGAGGTTGGCTCTTACCTATTGAACTAAGCAGTCTTTCGTCTTCCAGTCTGGCTGTTATGGCTACTAGGGTTGCTCCCTCGTTGTACCCCTCAACCTGTAGTGCTTCGTCATTAAAACGCGTTATGTAATCACGCAAGCTCTTACATGGCTGTTGTTTGACTGTTAAGAGGTTGATGTGAGGCTTGCGCAGTTCTCTAGCTCCTATAAACTATGCAAGGAATGCTTGGGCTAATTCCTTGAAAGAACTGATGGACCTCCTTTTCAACCTTTCAAACCAATGCTTGGCTGATCTTGTTAGGGTGAAAAAGAAGGCTCGACACCTGATTGCATCTGAGACGCCGTGGAAGTCCATCCAGCTTTTGTAGGCATTTAGATGTTGGATAGGGTCTTTCTTGCCATCATACGGCTTGAATGTAGGTACCTTGAACTTCTAGGGCATCTCAGCTTTCATGACTTCTTTTGTGAAGGGTGGGTCGACTTGGTCGATTAGTTCTTCCATGTCTTGCTCTTTTGAGTCCTTTGACTTTTGCATGTCTCCTTGTGGATTTCTAAGCTCCTTTAGTGTGTTTAAAAGCTCAGTCTTCCAAGGGAGATTGTCTTTCTGGCCTCGGACTCGACAATTTTGGCCACTCTACGCTTCTCCTTGATCAGATTTCTCAGATCTGTCTTAGTATGACCGTAGCTTAGGGTAGAAACTATGTAGTCACGCCCCTTAAGTGTACTTGACTCTAGGCTCCTCAAAATTGTACGATCAGTAGGTTTGAGCCCCCTGACCTTGCTGGTCATGCTGTCAGTCTTCTTTCCCTTCGATCTCGTCTTTGATTCCGCAGTGTGCTCCATGGGCTCCTTCCCTTTCCTCGGATCCCTAACCAACCTCTCATTAGGGGTTTTAGTGCTAGGACCAGGTTTATCCAAGATACGAAGTATCCTGGACAAATTATGATCCATCGCACTTACTTTGTTTTCGAGAGCAGCAATTTTGAGATCGGCTTGCTTCTCTCGGGATGAGGGCTGTGGAGACCGAGGACGAGGAGATTCGGTTCGAGGCCGATCTCGACCTTCTTCCCGTGACCTCCGCTGGTGGTGGTCACCGTCCGAATTGTCTGTGTTTACGTCTTGATTTCTCTTCTCCATCCCCTTACTCATGGAATGACCGATATGCAGATTAGGCAAGCTTTCTTCCCCACAGACGGCGCCAACTGTTGATGGTCAAATTTGGTCGGGAAGAACTCACTTGACCTTCACGTGCCACCAACGGTAAATTTGTTTGTGAGGGGGGAAGACGTGGCCTACAAGACGGTAAACCTGCACACCGGTGTGGTGCTTGCCACACCGGCTCCGATGCTTAAGTCAGCAAACAGAACTGTGGGAAGCAAGAAAGTAAGAGCAAGAGGAGAAAGTAGAAAATAGAGAGTAGAGTTTAGGGATAGAATTCGGGTCCCCTTCTTCAGTGGCGAAGAGGGGTATAAATACATGCTCATGCTCCTAGGGTTTTTAGGAATTCGGAGGCACTTCGGGACAAACCAGGCGAAACCAGGGCGGCCAGAGGCGATAAGGACCAAACGGAGCCGGACGGGCTCGGCCCGCGCTAGCGTCCATGAGGCTCGGCCTCGGCCGAGTAGGGGGTCGGGCCAAGAGCCCGACCCCTTCGGTCTTGGCCCATCCCACTTGCCGGTTTCGCCTCTTGGGTCCATCTCCCAGTCCGATTTCTCCTCGGTTGTCCTCGTCAGCTCCTTGTACATCGGGGTGGTCCAAAATTGCCTATAACAATAATAACCCATAGTTTTACCACTGAGGTTTTTATTTACCCGCACTTCGGTCGATCAATAAGTTTTTCTATTAATTATCAAACAGAAGCTCACATGGCTTTTTATTTTATTTATTAAAATAATATATTTTTTTTACATTCTTATCATTTTTTTTTATCTATCTTCTTTCTCTCCACTCTTCCCATCTTTCTCCATCCTCCCATCCATGGTTGTTTTTCGCTGATCGTTGTCGTTGTTGTCGCATGCTGTTTTTTTTCTTACAAGAATTTTTTGTTTTTACTATGATATTTTTCCTGACGCGTCTAATTTTGTCAAAATAGAGTCATAAAATACATATCCCAATACAATAACAAGCATCGGGATTATCTATATTTATCTCGTCGCTAGTGAAAGCATGTGTTTGGACTTTTTCGACACATGTTTATTTTTATTTGGACGCACATTGTGTCAAGATAGGTAGGTAAGTTAAAACCTACCCCTTTCTCTTTTTTCGTCTCTTCTCGACGTGTCTAGTCTGTTTTCTTCGTGAATCTGTTGTGTCTCAACTTCATCGCAACACAGAGCAACCAACGTCCTTTCTTGAGGGTCTTTTTTTAGAGGAAAGGTTTGGAGTCGCCACCAATCATTTATGGGGTGTGATTGGTCACCCATTTTAAATAAAAACCGGTCTTAGAAAACCAAAAATAAGTTCAGAAGTCGATTGAGTGTACGGGAGGTATTAGCACCCCTACAACATCCAATTTTTAAAAAAACGGTCACTACATTTTATTTTAAAGTTATCCTTTTATTTTTTGGTTGAAAGAAAATGTTTTTTGTGTTTTATTTTAAATGTCCTAAATTTATTAATCCACATTTTATAATAAAAATAAGAATTAATAATTATGAGTGGCTCAATGCCATTAGAAAAGTCTTGGAATTTATTTTGAAATATCAAAATAAATTCCTCACCCAAGAATCTTATAAAAAAAAGTATTTTCCAATAATCCGTCATTGAAAATTTTAGGGAGATTTCATGTATTTCTAGGATTAAAACCCTAAAAAGAGAACACTACTCATTCCCCAAAAAATTAATTTTTATTTTAAAAAGTAAATCCATTTTAGGAGATTTTCATGTATTTATAGAATTCGAAAATACCAAAAGGAGAACACTACCTTTTCTCCAAATAATTTAGAAATTTATTTTTTTTTATAAAAAATAATGCTTCATTAAATCAACTACAAACCATACACCTACCATTCATAAATAAAGAAGAGTTTAACCATGGGAGCATATCACCCAAACAAAAGAATCCTACTTCTGAATTGGAAGAAGCCAAAAAGACGTTATTAGACAAACCCACGCAATAATGGGAATAAGCCATACATGCTAAAACTCCGCTTCATTTGCCAGTGACCTGATCTCTGAAAGGTCTTCAGATTCATGGTTGAGGATTGCAACGACTTCAATTGAGTCTGATTCGATGATGATCCACGAGAAAGGGCTACTGATTCTTTCAAGTAAGCTTTTCAAACTCTCCATGATCGTTTTCATCTCCAGGCATTTGATCGGCCAATTCATATCAAATTTCTTGAATCCAACACAGATAAAAGATTCGCTTAAGTCACGAGCAATCCATCCAATTCCCCCTGTTCCTTTGTCTTCTGCCCAAGCTGCATCAGTGTTGATTTTCCAGCTTTGTCGTGGGGGAGGGGTCCAACTATGACTCAAAAGGCTCTCAAATCTTGGGGAAATTATGTTGTTGTTGTTCAGGTATCCAGATTCTTCAATTCTTGCCTCAACTGCACTGCAAATTAGGTTGGGATCGGATCTGGTTTTGTGCTTTTCAATTTGACCAAATTTATGTGGTTCCAAATGTTTGTTACAATATTAATCGCCTTCTTTTGATCTTCTTCTTCAAAAAAATCTGCAAACCTTATCCATTTATCCACCGCCTCCCAATCTTCCCTTAAAAAGTAAAAAATCTACAATAAGCCAGGGAGAAATATAATCCACACCTGTCTGAAGACTTTACAATCCCAAATAATGTGCACCACTGATTCCTCCTTGGACCTGCAAAGAAAACACAATGGATTAATGTCGATTCCTTTGGCTATAATATTGGTTTGGGACGGAAGGATATTTTGGATTGCTCTTCAAGCACATAATTAATCTCTATAATCCAGAGGTCTTTCCACATTGCCTCTGAGTTCTAGAGCTCTAACGGAGACACTTCTTTGGTTGTTGATAAGTTTTGGGCTCGGAAATAGACACTCTTAACAAAGAAATTTCCCTTCGAATCAGGTTCCCAAATAATATTATCTTTTGAGTTATTCCTTCCTAAAGGAGTGTTGATAATAGCCTCTGCGTCAGCTGGGATAAACTTCCTTCTAATCTTCTCTTCCTTTCATTTTCCGTCTTCATGAATGAGCTCCGCCACATAACACTCTTTGAGTTCTTCCTCCACCACCAAAGGCCTTTTGCAGCCATTTCTCCATAACCAAGGGACTTTGGCTATATGGATGTGATTCCCATTTCCTACTCTCCATCTCATGCCTAATTTGAATAGGTATCTTCCCCACAGGATGCAAGCATGACTTGATTAAATAATTTTATATCCCTAAAGCCCATGCCCCTATCCTTGCTGATGCATAGTCTTTTCCAACTCATCCAATGAACTTTATTCTTCTCCTCGATTGAGGCCCACCAGAATCTGAAGCACATCCTATTAATATCATTACATATAGTCTTGGGGAGCTTGAAGCAGCTCATGGTGTAGTTGGGAATAGCTTGAGTCACTGTCTTAATAAGGACTTCTTTTCCTCCCATAGAGAAAAGTTTTTCTTTCCACCCCTGCAGAACTTTCCAAACCCTATCCTTCACAGTGGCGGAGGTAGCATGGGTTCAGGGGCTATGTTTATTATATTTATAATAGAAATTGGAGTCAAGTAACATGTTGATGAAATGTTGTTTTTTTTCCGCTTGTTTTTCTTTTTCGTTTTTCTTTTTTGCCTCTTGTTTTGCTTTTGTTTTTTTTTTTTCCTTTATTCTTTTTCGTTTTTTCTCCTCGTCTCTTTGTTTTTTTCGTTTTTTCCTTTCTCGTTTTTCTCACTTTTTTTTCATATGTTTAAAATAGTTTAATTTGAACTTTAATTTTTGTATTTACAAATATAAAATAATAACAAATATATGTCATTAGAGTTCTTTTTCAACTTTATTTTTAAATTTTCTTTTTCATTTTTGAGTCAAACAAAGATGGATACAAATATTTTTAAATTTTAGTAATAGATTTTTTTTTGAAGAAGATTTTTTTTTTTTTTTAAACATGTCATTGTCCTTTAAACTTTCAATTTTGTATCTAGTAAGTTTCCAAGTTTTCAATTTAATGTTTAATAGATTTGTGACCTAATAAACTGTGTGTTTTTTTTTTTTAAATTCAAAATTCTATTAGATACAAAATAAAAAAGGGGCAACAATAAAAATGGCTAAAAATAAATAGGTGGCTTGAAAAATGACTACAAAAGTTTATAAATTAAATAGATGGCTAAACGTTTTACTAATTAATAAAATCCTATTTGTAAAAGACACAAATGCCCCCAACAAACTGTCTAACGTGTTCCTAACGTTAAAAATTAAAATAAGATTTTATGAGAGATAAAATACACCCCTAAAAATAAGTTGGAGAAATTTTAGGAAGCTTGAAATTCAAAAATTAAAGAAACAAAACCTAGTTTCAAAATCTAGAAAAAGTTGGATCATATTGTTACTACAGGAAAAAAATTGTTTCCCGGAAAAAGGAGTCGGTACTTTTATTGGGGGAGGAATACAACGCTCAACCTCCCCCAGTAGAGAGAAACACCTTCGGACTATGTTAATTGGAAAACACAGTCCCCTCAATCAAAGGATATACGACCTGAAACCTTAGAAAACAACTTAGTAGATGTTGTACAAAATTGGTCATGAAACAACTAACAAAAAAAGGACCTTAAATGCTGCCATTATGACCTGTCAAATCACCGCCCACCCTCCCACCAAAACGTCACCACGCATTGCGTCACCCCCCGTCGATCCATCTTCATCTCCCTCCCCTCGAAAACCTTGAAAGACTTGATCCTCCATTTCCCACCATTTTCCACCCCCAACACAGAGTGTATACCAATCCCTACCTCTCGCATCGCGCCGACGACCCACATCCGCCGTGCCGACGACCTTCTTCCGCCGCGCTGTAGAGACTCTTGCTCACCTCACATCTTCCATCGATTCTCCTTCTACGCGAAGACTGTACAATTTCTCAGAAATTCAAACCAAGGTAACAGATTCATTCCCATTCCCTTTTATTAGCAACAAACTGATACATTCCTCCGAGATTTTAGGGATTTCGTTTCTTCCATGCAATCCGAGAATATTACGCTCGATTGTAAGCAGAGATCAAAAAAGACTAAGCCCGTGGAGGTAAGACTCTGTATTTACTCTTTAGGTTGTGTAAAACATGTTGTAATTACTCGTGTGAATTACAAATTAGAGAATTAAACTCCCTAATTAACATCCAGGATGCGAAGAGACCCAAAGGGAAGGACAAACAAACAAAAAGAGATGAAAGTGAGGAGGTCGAACCCACCAGAGCGGTACATACTGAAAAAATACTATTCCATCATTGTTGCAAACTCCTCTGAAAATTATGTTGTGGTGTGGTCATATGAAAGTATGTGAAAGGAGTTATATACCCCATGCACCTTGCAATCTATGTATTGGCAAGCCTGTGTACATTGTCTGCCTGTGAACGTGTATGTATTAGTATATACATCCATGATCTCATACATTTATATATTGATATGTACAACTACTGTCTCATACATCTATATATATATATATATATATATATATATATATATGCTCGTATGTACGTGTGTTTGAACAGTTATATACCCTCCATTGTCTGCCTGTGAACGTGTATGTATTAGTATATACATCTATGATATTGTACGTCTGTTGTCTGTCTAGATTGAACTGTTACATACAACTATGGAATTGTTTGATGTATTTTTTTGGGGTAATTCATCTGTTGACTGCTTCATGCCGCTAAAATACATAATTTTTTTACCGTTAGAAAGCCTAAGCCTGAAAAATAGGTAAATCAGGATCAAAACAAACCGCCAACCGATCCCATGTAAGTAGGGATCCATCCACCACGCAAAAAGGGGACGTTTGCAACAAAAAAGACTGTTAACGACGTTTGTATATAGCCGTATATACTAGGGGTAAAAACGTAAAAAAAAAAAAA
Organism: Luffa acutangula; assembly: GCA_036850905.1. NCBI lineage: Eukaryota > Viridiplantae > Streptophyta > Magnoliopsida > Cucurbitales > Cucurbitaceae > Luffa > Luffa acutangula. The sequence goes on from CM072099.1 coordinate 12,204,092, forward strand.
AAAAGAAACGGTTCCTAAAATCCCGGTAGCCACACCTGCAAAATCAAAACTTGCGTAGCCAAAAATCAAGGATGCCTGTTATTTGTAGTTATTCAGCACAATTAAAAAATTAAAAAACCTATCAGATAGAAAAGTGAAAGTTTATGGACTTAGTAGAAACTTTTTAAAGTTAGTGATTTGTTGTGCATAATCTTGAAAACTGACTAAATTTATAAATTAACAAATTTAATATCAAAATATATGAATTGATATTAACATATATCTTTGTGTTCAAAATATCATTTTAGTCATTGTACTTTGAAATGTCCAATTTTAGTCTAAGTACTTTCAATAATATACAATGGGTTTATTGTTATTTTTTTCTAAAAATATTGGTCTCTATTAATATTTTTTTTTTTATTTCTTATTGTATGAAAATTATTATTTAACAAATTTAGATGAGAGTTAACTTAAACTTACGGTAGGGACCAATTTTAAGCATATACTAAAATTATTTCTACGTAGCCCCCCTCACTTAAAGTTTTGGATCCGCCACTGATCCTTCACCTTTCGGAACACCTTATTTTCCCCATGCCTCGTCTGAGAAGGCATCCCTAGATAATCCTCTAGAGAATCAGTGAGCCTGACTCAAGAATGTTGCTAAGCTCAATCACTCTACTTCTATCAATGCTTGTGCTTATCATATAGAACGATTTCTCCAAGTTTATCGTTTGACCCGAGGCTGCTTCATATTCTTCCAAGATCCTCTTAATTGACTTGCAATCCTTAGGCATTGCTTTGGAGAATATAAGGTTGTCATATGCAAAAAAGAGATGAGTTAGAGATGGACACAAACTATTAATTTTAATACCATTGAGTTTAGATAGATTTTCTTCCCTTCAAATAGAGTTGTCAAACCTTCAACACATATGAGGAATAAGTATGGTGAGGGGACAAAAATTAATGTTATAAAAGAATGACAAATATGAAAAACATAAAAACAAACTTTTGACTCATAAATTTAATTCAAGGAAAGACCTATACTTAGGAAAGAATTTTCTTTTAGAAAAAAAATTGATTGTGAAAATCAAATATGGGAACTCGGTTCAGGAAGAGAGAATGAGTTATCGGCAAGGTTTAAAATGTCGATGTCGATGGAAATGTCGAGGTCCTGATTTTATGGAAATATCGATGTCGATGGAAATGTCGATGGAAATTCCGGGAAGATTTACGGAAATCATGGAAATTGATGGAAATTGTTTGAATTAGTCCATGAAACTTTGTTTGTGGCTTAATTAGGATATAATTGACAATTTTTTATCATCATATCTAAAAAGTAGAACAATATTTGGATGAAAATGTTGATTAAAATGTCGATACGTGCAGAAAGATTTGTAAATTATTAAATGAGACTTTAATTTGAAAATTAAAATAGATATGAAATATTGATATATGAAAAATAACTTTGGATTTATGAATATAAAATTATACAATGACTAATACCAAAAAGATGATGGTGGAGCATCTAATCCAGAATTTTGGTAATTCTGGTAGAAGTTACAATATTGATCCCAAGTCATCCAAAACTTAATGAAACAATAAATAATAATCGACATTAAATAATTGATAAAGTAATATGTAAAGAAAATAACACTAATAAAGTAAAAAAATAACACTAATAAACTAATATGTAAAGAAAGATGTAACCTTTTAAAATTAAACTTCTTAACTTAATAAAGAAATTAGTAATCGAGACAAGTGAGATAATTTGGGAGAATTATGAGATTTAAGAGAATTTGGAAAAATTGAGAGAATTTGAGAGAATTGAGAGAGTTTTGGAGAGAGTTTGAAAAATTGAGGTGTGAAGAAATTGAGATGGAATTGGGGTATTTATAGGTGATAAAAATAATAAAATAATAAAAATGTAAAATTAAAATAAATAATTAAAAATAATTTTTGTGGTAAAAAATGAATTTTGGAATTTGTAATATTGTGATGGGATTGATTTGAGAATTGATAAATGAAAATATAAAAAAAAATGATAAAACAAGGTAAAAAAAACATGAGTTCAAATAAAAAATAATAATAAAAGAAAGAAATATAGACTATAAAAAGCTAAAATACATAAAAAAAAAAATAATAAAAGAAGGCCTTTTCAGCTTTTCAGAAGAATTCAAACAAGTGATTCGTGGGCTGGGCTTTAAAAAAAAAAAAAAAAACGGAAACTGGGCGGAAATGTCAACATGTACATTTCCATGGAAATGTCCACATGTCGTCGACATGGGGGAAGATCGAAACTTCCCCCACGAAAATGTCGACGGAAATTTGATACATTGGTTATCGGAGGAAGAAAACGATAGAAACAGGTTGCGGTAGAGCTAAAAAGATACTAGAAAAGTTTGGGTTTTTTAGAAAAGTAAACAAAAAAAAGAAAAAAATTAGATAAAACAGACAGGTAGAAAAGTATTTAGAGAATTGGGGTGTCGCGTATCTTGAAGATACGCGACACCCTTGGGAGCCGCGCAACACATTTAATTTTTTTTTTTAAATTTTTTTATTTCTTTCTTTATTATATTTTTTAATTATTATATTATATTAAATTTGTTTAATTTAATGATCATGACTTTTTTAAAATATCAGTTTCCATTTTATTTTCTAAATAATGAATCTAATGGTTATGTTTTTTTAATAATTGATTTTTTTTTATTTTAAAGTTTGTATTTTTTTAAAAATACCTATAATTTAGATGTTTTGTAGTTTGCATTTTTTTTCTTGTATATATCAATTTTTTTAATACAAACCACATTTTAAATTCAACCTAGAATTTTTCAAACAAAAAAAAAATCAACCTACGAATAAATTTTTCGAAAATTATTGTACATTAATTTCAATAAATTTTCGATAACACTTTATATTGTTCAAACATAATTAAATTTATGTATACATAGAAAACACAATTACGTTTTAAAAACTAACAATTCTTTAACATTTCCAATTCAATTTCAAGTACTATTAATTTAAAAATAAGCATATGAATTTTTACTTGCATTATTGCATTTAAAATAATATTTATTTTTACTTGTATTTAAAATAAAAATATATGTCTTTATAATACAATGCAATGAATTACTAATCTAAATTAATTATATAGTTTACTAAAATTTCTAGTCAATAATGGTTCTTCTTAACATAAAGAAACAATATATATTCTTGTTGAAATTGATAATCTAATTATTGAGATAAAGTTAAAATGTTTTAAAATATGTTAATAGTTATTTTTAACAATAATAAATTTGAAATAAAAGTTCTTAATTTGCCTTGTAATCATTTTTTAAAAAATTTCAAATATGTTTAACTTGAAAATGATATTGTTAAAAGATTTATGACAAGTCATTAGTGAATTGATTATTGATTTTAAAATTAATTGTACTTGAAATTGAATTGGATTTGTTTAAGAATGGTTAGCTTTTTAAATGTAATTGTATTTTCTATGTATACATAAATTTAATATAAACAACAAAAAAAAAAAAAATGCAAACTTCAAAACATCTAAATTATAAATATACATTAAAAATACAAACTTTAAAATAAAAAAAAAATTATTAAAAAAATATAACCATTAAATTCATTATTTAAAAAATGATATGGAAACAAATATTTTTAAAAAGTCATAATCATTAAATTAAACAAACTTAATATAATACTAATAATTAAAAATAGAGAAATAAAGAAAGAAATAAAAAACAAAATTACAAATTAAAAAAAAAAAAAAAAAAGAAAAAAAAAAAAGAAAAGAGGGTGTCGCGTATCTTGAAGGTACGCAACACCCTTATTCTCTAAATACTTTTATCTCTCCCTTTTTTATCTAATTTGTTTCTTTTTTTGGTTTACTTTTCTAAAAAATCCAGAAAAGTTTGGTTAGGCAGAAATCACGTGTGTTCTTTTTTTTTGAGTATTTTTCTTTTTAAAAATTTTTAGACATATTTCAAAACGGTGCTTCCCATTTTGCCCTCCTGTTAAAATTCTCAGGAATAAAAAGAATAAAATCAAAATCTAAGTCCAAATCTTATTAAATTAAAAAGCACAATTTATCCAAATATTTGAATGAACCAGTAACCTAAAGCGAAATGTTACATTTTTGAAAAAAAAAAAAAACCTAGAAGGCTGTTTTTCAGGAATATTAAGAACAGTACATAGAAGTATTCAAGCTTCCAAATTCAGTGGCCCGCCCCTTGCTTTTCAGGGGAGTATGAAGAGATAAATTTACTAGGGCCAGAAGAATTTACATCGTAGAAGAAGCAGCGGCGACGGCGGCGGTGACGGCGGAGGATTTGCAGTGAAACAAGAGGAATATGGAGAAGGCCGAGGCGGAGAGAAAGGTAGAAGAATCTGTGGAAGAAGATGATCAGGTTGTGAATCCATGGCAAGTTTCGGCTAAAGATGGAGGCAAAATCGACTACGATAAGCTAATTGACAAATTCGGCTGCCAGAGGCTCGACCAGTCTCTCGTCGAGCGAGTCCAGCGGCTAACTTCTCGTCCTCCCCATGTCTTTCTCCGCCGTGGCGTCTTCTTTGCCCATCGGTTTGTTTCTCTCTCTCTCTCTCTCTCTCTCGATATTACTTTTTGCAGTTCGACATTTGTGGTATTTGTACTTAACTTTGTTTGATTCTCTCAGGGACTTTGAAGAAATTTTGAATGCGTACGAGAGGGGAGAGAGATTCTACTTGTATACCGGAAGAGGACCTTCTTCTGAAGCATTGCATTTGGGGCATCTGGTTCCTTTTATGTTTACCAAGTGTGTTCCAGTTTCTTATAGTTCATACTTTGGCCTTTATCAGTCTATACATTTTTATTTCAAGTAATTGAATTGACAATGTTCTCTATTTCCTTGGGGCAATTGACTGCTAAACTGTTAAAAAGGTGGATGATGCTATGAATTTCGTGTCCTTTTGGAAAATGGGATGAAGATTTATTTGAGTTTTTTTGTGACATTTTACATTTTATAATTGATTGTGTTTTGACATGAGTTTTTGGATTAGGATGCCCATTTGTTTTCATCATCTGAATATAGGTATTGGATGCTTTTGTAGATATTTGCAAGATGCATTCAAGGTGCCCCTTGTGATACAACTCACTGACGATGAGAAGTGTATGTGGAAAAATCTCTCTGTGGAAGAGTGCCAGAGGCTTGCTCGTGAGAATGCGAAAGATATCATTGCTTGTGGTTTTGACATTTCAAAAACCTTTATCTTCTCTGATTTTGATTACGTTGGAGGGTGAGTGTGATATGAGTGAACTTACCTGTTAGAAGATAAGAGACATAAGACATCTAGCAGTCATTGAGTTGGAACTGGTGGATCTTTCTGAATATCTTTTGCAAATTTCTAGGAGTGAATTATATGCTCGCTACCTGGAGTTGTTTCTAATTTTCCAGTTCTAGATTCGTTGTTAGATAAAAAAAGATCTAAGCATTTAGATTTCCTTAACTTGCTTTATTTTGGGATTTGTTTCACAGTGCTTTCTATAAAAACATGGTGAAAGTTGCCAAATGTGTTACATACAATAAGGTACTCACTTATAATCTAACATTTTCAAGATTTCTTTATTAATATTATTAATAATATTATTATTATTTTGCTTATTTTGATACGTTGGTCTTGCTAGGTTGTAGGTATTTTCGGGTTTACTGGTGAAGATCATATTGGAAAAGTTAGTTTTCCACCGATCCAGGTACGGGCCACAACTTTTATTGGGAATGATGAATAATTCTTATTGAAATTTATTTTGTGTCATTACATTAATTTGAGATGAATTATTGATGAGCATGTTCTATCTTTGTATCTCTCACACAATAGATGCATTGTATATATAAGATTTTGAAAGAAAGATTGCATCATTAACTTTTAAAAAATGAAACTTATTTGTCACGTTCCCAAAATCTCAATTCTTATGAAGATTGGACTTCAGGTTCATCTGTCTCTCTTCTTAAGAAGAAACAATCTGTTATTACAAAACAAAAGGTACAAAAAGAATTTCCTATTGGCATCCTCTCTGAGAGGCAAAGGAGATTGTGAAAATTACTCTGATTAGGCATTACTCATTAGCATAGATCATAAGTATAATATGAAATTCTCCAAAGTGATTGCCAAGATGAAGCTATAAATCTCACTAAGTCAAAGAACTCATTAAGTTACATTACTCTCAAGTTGAATGGACTGGAACCTTACCGTGCACTCTCTACACCATAAATCACAAAAACAACCACAGCATTCTATATACCTTAAGTCACAACAACAACTAATAATGGGAAATCATTTGTTGTCAATCTTCATGATTTTTTCTTCCTCTGCATCATTATGACAGTATTACTACATGGTCTATGGAATTATTTGCAGGAATAATCTAACTTATGTTTCTTTTCTTTCATCATCATCCCACTCTGATGCAGGCAGTTCCATCATTTCCGAGTTCATTCCCACATCTTTTCTCCGGCAAGGATGATCTTCGGTGCTTAATACCTTGTGCTATTGATCAGGTATTGTTGATTGTTTCTACTAGCACAGGTTATTGTTCACCTTGTTAAATAGCATGTACCACATTGGTGTAATCATATAGTCTGGGTTTGGTATTTTATTTATTTGATCCATTATTAAAATTTTCTCTAATTATATGAATTTTCTTCAGGATCCTTATTTTCGAATGACAAGGGATGTAGCTCCTCGCTTAGGATATCATAAACCTGCATTGATCGAATCTTCTTTTTTTCCTGCTCTGCAGGTACACCACAATTCTTATGTTTCATCATGTTAAAGTTACCACTCAGTATTTGTTAATTTATAAAATCATTTCAAAACCCAAAGAAAAAAATTATTATGAACATGGTGGATAAGTTACTTGCCATAAATGTGGGCTTGGCTTTAGACTAGTGAATGGTGTTTATGGTTGCACGACTTTTATGTTAGAGTTATCATGTTTATAGATATTGTTGAATATTGTTTTATTTATTTTACTTGTACCCATTATTTCTCCTTAAAAAGTCTAGTGCGTACCCAAAAAATTTGCTTCCCTAGTTTTATCTAAAGTATGGCACCAGCACTGTTGTGTGCTAAGATCTCTGATGCTTCTTGTTTGCATAATTTGTGTGTCGTGCAATTGCTTTTTTATTATCTCAGTATCTGATCTGCAGGGGGAGACAGGAAAGATGTCCGCTAGTGATCCAAATTCTGCCATATATGTGACTGATTCTGCAAAGGACATAAAGAACAAGGTTTCAGTTTCTCTCTCTTGTAATTGGTTTTCTATAGAGACTTTTTTGTGCTGAAAAATGGTTCAATCTGTCTCTGAAGCTTACTTCAAGATGTGGAAACTGAGTCCCATGTCCATGCTTTTTTATCTTTGTTTTCTTTTTGGGATACAACAATAACATATCTACATATATGAAATGTTTGCAAGAAAAGTGGATTAGGTATGCTCTAACTTAAAAGAGAAAAATTACAAGAATGATCCCTGTCTATTTTACATGGAAAATTAAGGTAATCCCTAAAACTAGGGACTCATTACTATTTGTCCAATAAAACATGAAAGAAAGGCATTGATAGAACCCAAATATATTAAAATATGAAAGATAATAGAACTACAAGATAACCCCTGAAGTTTTTGAAGTGCTTGGAACCTCCCCTTTCTTGAGATGTCACTCAAGCCTAAACCACTAAACAATGACTTGACTATGAAAGGTAAGGAACTACAAGATAAAACAAGTAATTTGAGGTGCTTGGTGGATCCTCCCTCTCGAGATCACTGAAGCCCTAAACCAACCGAACCGAGGCTTGTCTTTCTCCTTCCCCACTCTCTATTTATAACAAACTACTGTAACAATTTCTCTAACTAATTATATACCCTTAAAATCCTAACAATATTCCTAATTCTATCCCAATACAATTCCTATCAGGCATCCAGCTGAAATGACTCTTTATTCATCTTGTTTGTCTTAGAAAATATGCCGTTTCTCTTCTAACCAATAACTCAATCAAGTGTTGAGGCTGTACGCTTTTGGAAAGTGTTCATTCTTTGGGAAGCTTAACCTCTAAAAACATCAGAACAATGAGTATATCATGGTCTTTATTTCCTATAAAAAAATAAAACTTTGGGAATACCCAACACATAAACTGATATTACTGCTCTTCTTTTTTGTTTGAAGTGATCTAAGAAATAATTTAAGGAGAAGTACAATGATGATTACAATGAAGTTTCTGTAATAAACTGATATTACTGCTCTTCTTTTTTGTTTGAAGTGATCTAAGAAATAATTTAAGGAGAAGTACAATGATGATTACAATGAAGTTTCTGTAATGAACTCTACCAATATCTTTCTATTTATAAAATTTGACACCCAATGTTAACCGTTGGATGGACTTCTATATAGCTTTGTGGATGGCCTTACTAGTGATTCTGGTCAAATTTTCTGACTTCTACGAGTAAATTTTGAAAATACTTCAGTTCAATGGCATCTTGAAACAGAGTTTGTGGTATGTTCTCAATAGATCATGTGGGTAACTATTGCAAATTAATTTTATATATTTTGAAAAATTGGTATGCAAGAAGTGGATTATTAGCATATGTTTTGCTTTTGAGCCGGTAAATGTTGGATAAGACTTTAAGCATGCGAACTGTTTCCTCGCCATTTCATGAATTTGTAAAAATTGTAAACCTAATGTTAAGTGTTAACTGTTTTAACCAAGTCTCTTTCTGTGACGAACATGGGTAGTCCAGTTCTCAGAGAGATGTAACATAGAGGTTGATAAGTTGTTTTTTGGGAGTGTTATCAGAAACACTGGGAGGTTGTTACAAAGTTTTTGCTGTGCATTTGGATATGACATCCGTGTTCTTTCTGAGTGAGTATTGAATTCCTTATCCATTCTCCAGCCACTGGAAGTTTTCCTAGATACAGAGAAATTCTAACTCTCATCTCTTGATTAGAGAAATTCAGCAACATTTCTGGAAGTGCCTAGGGTTCTGTAACAATGTTTAGAGGGAGAATTGCATGGTTCTCACAAGCTGGGAATTAGGCTATTCAGAGGGAGAGTTGCGTGGTTCTCACAAGCTGGGAATTGGGCTATTCAGAGGGAGAGTTGCATGGTTCTCACAATGTTCATCACTTAATTGTTTGTATCCTTGAGGTCATTTGTGAATGTTGAGATGGGATGAAGATTTTTGTAAAGAAACCATAGCATGTTACACACAAAGTAAACCAAATCTCAAATTTGGGTGAAGTTGACTTAAAGGTTGCTACTTACTAAAGGCATTGGGTAGTGGTGTTATGATGGTGAAGAAGTTAAGAGACAAATATTGAGGGAGATCGAAGTAGAATTTTGAGAGATGATCAAAGAAGTGTGATGACAACTTTGCATGTGATTGAGATGAGGTGTAGTTAAAGAAACTGAAGATAAAGATCATGGAGGCAAACACCGTTAATAGAGGAAGCTGCTCGATGGATAAGGCAAGGTGGCACATATGATGAAGTAAAAAGCATCCATTTTGATGGTGTAGTTTTTGCAAGAGAGGGGTCTAAGGACGAAGGAGGCAAGCACCAACAATAGAGGAAGGGATGCTCAATGGATTGGGCAAGGTGGCACATTGGATGGTGTAGTTTTTTGTAAGAGAGGGGCCAAAGGAGGGCTAAAGCTTGAGCTTCCATCTATATGCTTGAATGAGGGGTTTCTATCTCAGATCTCATGAGCCTAATCATATTATGGGCAGGTGGGTTGAAACTTTGAGAAGACGTTGGGGGTGGACATTCAAGATTCTTCTCTATGAAGCCATCAATTTTCTTGGAGCAACAACTCAATCATGGGCTAACATATTTGGAAGGGTATAAAGGCCCAGTCATGTAGATTACATCTGGATCTTGGTGTAGTAAAGAGCTCCACCCCAATTGAAAATGACCAAACATATTAATCTCTCTTCTGATTCGTACATCTTTGATACTGTGGGTAAGGCAATTGCTTGTTCACAGTGGCAGACATCACTGATGGTAGAAGTCCTGATCATTGGGAGTTAGTTGTAGGAATTTGAGATCCAAATGTGTGGGCTTAACGGTGGGGATTTATGACAACACCATCAGGATGTTGGCATTGGATATGATGCCATATACAGTGTCTGGGTAGGCATTGTGATGGTGACATTCGGTGTTTGGCTTGGATGATTGTCCTATGATCATGCATTTGTACATTCCCAACAAAGGCATCTAGATCTCAGGGCACAATAATATACTTCCGAATTTCAAATTAGCTACCTTGAATTGGGAAGGCAATTGTGTCAGTCTACCATGATTACCTAATCCACACGAGGATAAGGTGTTTAGGGTAGCTGAAGGCTGGGACATTGAGTAGCTTGGGCTTGAGCTTCCTCTAGGAGAAATCCAAGTCCCTTAAATTACTAAAGCTTATCTTATTTTATTCTCTTGTTCTTTCAAGTTTTCAATAGAATTTCTAAGTCATTTGGTTATGCGACTCTTGTCCTCCCCCTGCTTCACATCTACAATGGACTTATTTCACGACTATTTGGATTTTTGTACTACTATTTTCCCCCAAGAAAGTAGAAAAGTGAGTTATCTCACCCTTTCTAACAAGAACACATAGCTTACATTATAGATATGGTTAGTGATTCTGACCCCACATCGAGCAAATTATATAATATGGTGTGGAAAGACGTTTATCCAAAGAAGATCAAAATTTTTATCTGAGAGCTTAGTCTTGGAGCTATTAATACGTCTGATCGACTTCAAAGACGAATGCCTTATTTGCATCTTTCTCCCTCCTGGTGTGTTATGTGTTGTTTTGATGCTGAAAATCCTTGTCATCTATTTGTGCATTGCTCCTTTGCTTCCCATTATTGGTTTACAATCTTCAATGCCTTTGAGTGGTCCTTGGCTTTACCAAACAACATTTATGATGTTCTTGCTTCCATTTTTGTGGGACATCCCTTCCATGGTGTGAAGAAGATCCTTTGGCTTGCTCTTAACTGGGTCTTCCTCTGGTTTCTTTGGGGCGAAAGGAATAGTTGAATTTTCAGGGATTCATTCTCATCTTTTGATAACTTTATGAATTTGATCCTTTTTTATGCTTTATATTGGTGCAAATGTAAACCTCCATTTTCTGATTATAGTCTTTCTTCTTTAATTCTTAATTGGAGATCTTTCTTGTAATCACCTTCTTAGGTGTTGGAGTTTTACTCCTTTTATTTCATTTATCAATGAAATTTGTTTCCCTTCTCTAAAAAAAGCTAATTTATTTTTAAGTTTTTAACCCGGTGGCAGTTTTATTGTTCGTGATGATAGTGACATGTACGTGTAGTTCTCTAGTTATGAGATATAGCGATTCTTAGATGTATATGCTTGTTGATCTTGTAACTTGTTTATTAACTGGAAAAGTGTGCTCATTTCATCCAATACTCTTACAATGGCATTAATTTGTCTTTTCAAAATTTTGCTTTGTCATTGGGATTATGTTTATTTTCTACAGATAAACAAATATGCATTCTCCGGTGGCCAAGATTCTATAGAGAAGCACAGATTGTATGGTGCAAATCTTGAGGTACAAATTACTTTCATTTATTTTTGTGCCATAAAGTCGATATTTTGTTTTTGGAATATCAGGCTATATTAGATTTTACCCATGATACATGGCTTAAAAGTAATAAAAAAGGAAATAGACCTATCATCCTCCTGCCTCTGGGCTGTTTTTGTTTACACTTTTGTGATTAATTCCATACAAATATTAAAAAAAAAAGAAGTAACAAAAAAAAAAAGAAAAGAAATAGATCGCTTTGATTGTCTTTAGTTTTTCTGTTCACTTTAAGCTTTTAATATTTTAGCACGTAATTAAGAAGCATTGTTGATGCCTACGCCCAGATACAACTTGACATAAACTTAAATACATTTTAATATATCTGTTTTCAAGTATATTTGTATACTGCCCTGCATACCTTTAAATCAAAATGTTATTTCCAGAAGTATGGTATGGTATTGAAGGGTAAGAATTCAGCTAGTATTTGTAGTAGTAGTGGTGGACTGGATGCAACTGGTTGAATATGGATGGGAGATCTTTCTATTCTGAGCAGGACAGGAGAGTTTGGAAGGGAGATGCCTCAGGCGTCTCCAGTAATTCCTGCTTTCTTTGCTTGATGGGTCAAGTGGAGGTCCTAAGAAAGCTAAACTTTTTCTTTGCTTTTCATTGTGGAATTAGCACTAATTACAGGAATCAACTGAGTACCAATCTTCTCCCTTTAACCTAATTGATGTGCTCTTTGCAAGAGTTCTTCCAAACCTAAAAATCACATATTCGTCGGTTCTGCCCCACACGTGACTTGATGTTGGTGAAATCACATAGTCCTAGAGTCTAGTCAACATTCAGAGTTGGGTATCTGAGAAGAGAATAGGAACTTGAAAATTAAGATCATGCAAATTTCTAATGTGGTTTTTGTTAATTTTATTATGAACTATTCAGGTGGATATACCCATCAAATATTTGAACTTTTTCCTTGACGATGATGCTGAACTTGAACATATAACAAAGGTGAGACTGCTGATTCTATGATGGAGTTGATATTTCGATGATCCCTTTTTCTCATCTTTACAATGTTTTTGCCCACTAGAGCCTATTAGAAAAGTAAGAGAGTTTTTAATTCCTTCTTTCTCTCTTCAGGAGTATGGTGCTGGACGCATGCTAACAGGTGAAGTGAAACAGCGCCTTATACAAGTATTAACTGAAATGGTAGAAAGACATCGGAGAGCTCGGGCTGCTGTGACAGAAGAGGTAAGTTTATTGCATTCTTTGTGTGAGGCGTATTCATCCTCAAGTAGCTCGTCTAAAGTCAGTCTCAGAGCACTTCATCCTCTGATCATGCTGATACTATCTTTGCTACCTCGTTAATGTCTGGGATGGCTATAATAATTGTCGCTATCATTGTGCTATTTCTTGTCACTATAGATTCATTATTTTTAGGGAAAAAAACATTCTTTACTCTTTCAGTGAAGTTTTTTCTTATCCAAAAAAAAAAAAAAAAAAGTCATCTTTTACTCTTTTACTAAGTCAGGGAGCCAAGCTAACTTTAAACATTTTAATGGGCTTAAAGGGAAGGAGCAGTTGCATAGATGACAAATTGGACCAAATTAATAGCAAATATAGCACAGTTGCAAACTAATTGCAAATATAGCAAAATTAATTGTACAAGACCAAAATTCTGCTGTCAGATTCTATCCTTGTCTATCACTGATAGACTTTGGTTATTCAAAGTATATCAGTGTCTATTGTTGATAAACTTCGATTAATCAAAATCTATCCGTGACTATCATGGATAGACTTTGATTAATCAAAGTCTATCAATGGTAGTCATTGATAGATTTTGATTTACCAGAGTTTATCAGCGATAGGCACTGATAGACTCTGAATGATCGGAGTCTATCAGTAGACTGATAGATTCTTATTAATCAGAGTCTATCGCTGATAAACTCTGATAATCGAAGTCTATTAGATAGATTCTAATTAACTAGAGTCTATCAGTAATATACTATGATAGATTTTGCTATATTTGCAATTTTTTTTACATTGTGCTATATTTGCTATTAATTTGGCCCAATTTGCCACCCACTGCAATTTCTCTAAAGGGAATGGGTTCAATGCAATCCATGATGGGCCCCTACCTAGAATTTAATATCCTAGGTGTTTCTTGACAACCAAATATAGTAGAGTCAGGCGGTTGCAGTTGTTCCGTGAGATTAGTCATGGTACGTGCAAGCTGGCTTGGACACTCACAGTTATAAAAAAAAAGATGTTGAATCGTGGTGTTTCTTTCACTGGCTTTATTTCGAGGAAAAAAAGGTTGCATTCATGACTTGAAGGATAGAAACACTTGAGGCATGGGTTTAAGCAATTTGAGTAGGCCCAAACTTTCTATTAACAGCAGTTTGAGTAAGCAATTTGCTGTTCTTTTCCTATCAAGAATGGTATGAGAATTGAAATATTAGACAAACATGGCCTCAGTACAACGCATTATTATTATTATTTTTTTGTAATTTCAAGTCTAAGGTTTGGCTGGTATGGCCTACTTATAGTTGTTGTGTTTCCTTTTCAGATGGTGGATGCGTTTATGGCAGTCAGACCCCTTCCTAACATGTTCGACTGACGAACTCATTCTTTGAACCACTATTCATCATTTAATTCAGGGGCCTGCCTTCGATGCAGCACGACGGGTTGGGAGACTCGTGTCTCGACCCTCCAGTTGGATCAATCATTTGATTCACCCAAATGTGTCTTATTATTCTGGTTTTCTTCTTTTTCAACATAAGCTTTCTATAACCTATGATTATCCAAATTTTGTATTATTAGGTAAGTTATTTTTAAACATTGCTGTTTGGCAATAAACCTTAGGGTGTTTTTGGGATTACTAATCCTTTTGAATATCATATGGAGTTTTAAGTGCTAGACTCAAATTTAGCCAGAAAAAAAAAAGGTATACCATAAATTAAAGATTCTTCATGACTCCTTTTGCAAAACTCTATGATAACTAGTGAGTTTTCCATTTGAGAGGACTTGTACAGCATGATATTTGATTTTCTTGGTAGGTTTATGTGATTCATTGAATTTTATCCAATTGTTTATTTGGTTGGAGATAATGTTGTAGAATCTGTTGAGTGATTGGAAAATGTTTGCTGTTATTAATTAAAAAGTTTATAATTTTGTTTTGTTTTGCATATCTGTAATTGTTTTGTAGTATTATTTAAATGTTATAGATTAGTAAAGTCACTTTCATTTTTATGTACACTAAGGTTGATTAGTGAAAAATTTCCCACTCTTAGCTCTATCATAAGAGGATGGTCAAATTGAGATGACTTGTAGTTGGTGATATTTGAAGGTTTTTGTTTTGTTTTTTAAAATGAAAATTTGACTGTTCCTACTGTACCATATTACAAGTGTTGGGTTTTTATTCATGTAAGAAACTACCTACTATTTATGTATAGAAAATTTGTCTTGTTTTGACAACTTTATTGTTCATTGTAGTAAAAAAAAAAAAAAAAAACTTTATTGTTCTTTTTCTGATGTGTCAAACACTTGGTAGATTAGGTAATGCCATCCATGGAAGGTATGTTATTCTTGGAGTTTTGTATCAAATACTTGGTACTATAAAATGCTTGAGATATAGCTATTTTTTTTAAATTTTTTTTTAATTTCCAATGAATATGATGTTTACTACATAAATGTTGAAAGAGACTACTAAGCTCTCAATGATCTATTTGTATTCATAAACATCAATATTTTTTTAAAAATTTTTTATGAAGAAAGACATTTGTATTAAAGGGGAGCAAAATCTCCCAAAGGGAAAACACTTGTCGGACAGGATCCTCACTAATGTATTTTACACTACAAGTATCTGATTCATTTAAAAACATTAACTAAAGAGAGAAATAATTTAACATAATATTTTCAAAATCAAATCTACTTCAATTCATAAATAAATATTTATGATTTGCAAATATGTTGCTTTTGACCTTGGATGTTGAACCTTTTCGATTCATTTACGTAGAATGCTCTCTTCAAAGTTTGAAAGATAGTTTTGATATCAATTTCTTATATCTTATATGCAACAATAATTAAGTATTAGTTATTAGATTGTAGTAGACAAGAGGTAAGACTTGCCTCAAAGTTTTCTTCCAATCCCTTTCGCTTCGAAGATCTATACCTTCCTATATGCATTCTTTTATATTTTGTAGATCTATTTAAAACTATATAAGTTTTATATAATCCATAAAATTTATGAGTTATGAAATAGAGTTGATGCAAGTAGACTTCAATCTTTAGACTCATGACTTTGACCTATTCATCTTCTATCGGTATCTCTTATTGTCTCTTTAGAGGTCAACGAGCTTCCGATATCGACATCTATTATGACAATCTAAACTTCATTCAAACACATGAATGATCATCGTCGTCTCACAATACTCTCAATAGGACGATGTTGCTCATGAGGGATCCATTTGAGTTTTCTAATTGAACCTGTCAACAATTCCTGCTAACATGTTAGTAGCTTCACTATAACCCACATGATCAAACAATTAATAAAAACCAATATTATTGTGCGCATTGAAATATCAAAAGAAAAAAAAAGCGTTTTCCCAAAAAAAATATTTAAAGAAAAAAAAAACATCCTCTCTAAAAAACCTCCTCAAAATTATTTAGAAGTGAAAAAATTGTGTAATACACTTTTTTGTTATTGAAATTTGAACTTATATTCTATTTTTTTTTTAAATAATAATATTCTACTTGGTTTCTAAGTTTTCAAAAATAACACTGAAATTGGTCTTTGAGATTTGAATTTAGTTTCTGTTTGATTCTTGAGATTCTAGAAGTGACATGTTTGGTCTTCGAAATCTGAATTTGATTTCAAATTCGTCCCTAAAGTTTGAAATTAGTTTTTAAATTGTTCTTTAGTATATAGTTGGCCGTTAGTTGATTTAATAAAATGTTGATGCCAACCCTAACTAGACTTTGCCGACATATATTATTTAAATGAGTTGAATTTCATTTTATCCTTTTATCTTTTATACTCACGAACCAATTAGAAATCAATTTTAAAGTTCAGGGATCAATTATTAATAGAATCCAAATTCAAACATCAGTACCAAGTATATCACTTGAAATCTTAAGGACCAAATAGAAACTAAATTTAAATATAAGGACTAAAAGTATTATTTTCGAAAACCTAGGGACTAAACTGAAATTAATCAAGTTTGAGTACTTGAATTGGGTTGAAGGGTAAAAGATTTAGAAAGAAGAAGAAGAAAAAGACAGATGTTTTGAACTGAAAAGTCTAAAGTGATCGGTGCCGTTAAAAAGCAAAGGAGAAATATGATGGATTTGATGCCAACCGTTGTTGATTTTTTTATTTTATTTTATATATTTTTTGGTCAAAATTATTGCCCTCAACTGCCTTTACATGACTATTTAGCCCATAGTTCTTGACCAAAACTTTTTTTTTTTTTTTTTTTTTTTTTTTTTTTTTTTTTCAGATGAATAATGTGTGTGTGTGTTTTTTTTCCTTTCTTTCAAATGTATTGTTTCTCACTACTTTGAGTTAGGTTTAATTTATTATTTTTTTAATTCATCAACTTTACGCCTCTTATCATAATTCGATATTTATAAACTCGTGTATTTTGTTTTAGACTTTTGAACTTTTATAAAATTTAGTACTAGATTTTATTCTTAATTAATGTCAAACCTTTGTGTCGTGTTTGGCTGAAATCTTTAACTTCGATATCGCGTAAGTCTTTTCTTTTTTAATAACAAGGATGGTAATAGATATTTTTGCGAAGTTCATAGAACCTAAATGTAGTAAAAATATGAGTAAATGAAAAATATTTTGAGAATTAATTTTAAATTGTGTTAAGGGAAGAATTTGGTTGGAATGAAAGGAAAAAAGAAAACTTAGTACTCTCACTACTTTGGAAAATAGTTTTTTTTTTTTTTTTTTTTTTAGAGATCTTAAAAACTAAATTGTTTTAAGTTGTCTTTTTCAATTTTAAAATAGAAAACTATTTTAAAATCTGATTTCCCATCCAAACCATCACATTTGAAACTACTTCAGTCAGAATTATTTCTAAATTAAACCTTAAAAAAAATCATTTAAAAAAGTATTATCCTAAATAGAAAACTTTGGTTGGCAACCATATGAAACAATCAGTTTTTTTGTTTGGTGTAACCTTAGGGCTAAGGGCCAAGAATTTATTAAAAAAAAAAAAAAAAAAAAGAAACTAAAGAAGTGTTGTTTTCATTATTTCTTTACTTTTCAATGTGTAAAAAAGAATTAAAATTTAAATGCATATGGAAGTGGACTTGGACTTGGCCTACTTGTCTCTCAATTATTAATTATATATATACACAGCTGCACATTTTAGCCATTTGATTCCATACAAATATAATATTTATATTCAACTTTTATGTTAAATTTAAATTTTGTTTTCAATCTTATATTTTAGTGTTTGATTTTTCAAATGTCTAATTTAGTTTTTAAATTAAAAAAAAACCACCATTTTAGTCTCTAAATTTTTTGTTGATGGTCGATTTTGGCCAGAGGATCTCACCTGACCTTCACGTGCCACCAACGGTAAATTTGTAGTTGAGGGGGGAAGACGTGGCTTGCAAGACAATAAACCTGCACACCGGTGTGGTGCTCGCCACACCGGCTCCGATGCTTAAGTCAGCAAACAGAACGGTAGGGAGTGGAAAAGTAAGAGCAAGAGGAGAGAGTAGGAAATATAGAATAGTATTTAGGGATAGAATTCGGGATCCCCCTCTTCAGTGGCGAAGAGGGATATAAATACCTGCTCATCCTCCTAAGGTTTTTAGGGATTCAGAGGCGTTTTAGGTCAAACCAGGCAAAACCGAGGCGGCCAAAGGCGGTGGGGACCAATCAGCATCAAATGGACTCGGCCCATGGCCGAGGCCGAGCAGGGGGTCGGGCCAAAAACCCGACCCCTTCGGTCTTGGCCCGTCCCACTTACCGGTTTTGCCTCCTTGGTCCATCTTTCAGCCCGATTTCTCCCCGGTTGTCCTCGTCAGCTCCTTGTATATCAGGGTGGTCCAAAATTGCCTATAACACTTTTAAATTTTCTATTTTAGTCCCTAAACTTTAGGAAAAAAAAAATTTCATCAATATTATTATTATTCAGTCAGCTAATATTTGTCCACCATCAATACTCATCTCAGACAACTTATGTGACTCCAATACATGTTTAAGACATATAAACGAGGTTATTGTGTTATCCATTTTATGTATAATAAATGTCAAAAATGATATTTTTTTTTAAAAAAGTTTAGTGACTAAAATAAACACGGGAAAGTTTTAGACTAAAATGAAATAATTAACCTAAAAGATAAGGTCACGTTGGATAACCATTTGGTTTTTGGTTTTTGAAAATTAAATTAAGCTTATAAACACTACTTCCACCTTAAGTTTCTTTGTTTTTTTTTCCTATGTTTTCAAAAACCAAGTCAAAATTTGAAAACTAAAAAAAATAGTTTTCAAAAACTTGTTTTTGGAATTTGGCAAGAAATTCATATGTGTTCGTCCGATGAACACTATGGTAAGGAAATTAGGAGAAAACAAACACAATTTTGAAAAACTAAAAATAAAAAAACCAAATGGTTATCACACGAGACCTAAGAGACTAAAGTAGACATTTTAAAAGTCAAAGAATCAAACCGGTACAAATTTGAAAGTTAAGGGACCAAAATGAAATTTGCAAGGCGAAAAGAAAAATGGGAAATTTCTAGAGAGAGAAGCATTTTGAAATTGGAGAAGAGAGAGAGAGGTTATAAATTTATTAAAGTAGAAAAAAATAGGGCAAGCTGAAATATTGCATTCAAACTAAAAGACTTGGACTAAATGTCTTGAATAAAAAATATAGAAAAAGACCTTGTAGTTGTACACACCTTAGTCATAATCTATTAAAAACTAAAAATGAATTATAAAATAAAACCATGGAATTTTGTTTACTAGCTACTTATATATATATATATATATATATATATATATTAATATTGTCAGTTGGGCCATGTGATGCTGAAAATTTCACATCATTTTCTAAGAATTAAACATGAAATTATTCAACTTCAATTTAAGTTTTTTTAGAGTCTGAAAATCATAAAAGTCTCAAAAGATTTCAACTTTTCAATTAGTTAGAAATTTGTGATAAAGAGGTTAATGGGTTAGATTTAATTCATCCTCAAGTAATTTTTGGTAATTAAAAAAAAAAAAGACATATTTTTCAACATTTGATCCATTGAAAAAAAAAAAAGAATATTAAAATTTACTTTAGGTGAATGTACAAACAGGGTAGTTGATAGTTGTAGTGGTACACAGGAGAAAACAAAAAAGTAAGGTTAAAAATCACTTTTGGTCCCTAAACTTTCATGAAAGTAACAATTTGGTCCATAAACTTTGATTTGTAACGATTTAGTCCCTATAATTTCAATTTTGTAACAATTTAGTCCCTATACTTTCAAATTTGTAACAATTTAATCCTTGTCGCAAAAAAAATTCATCAAAATTAAATGTCGATTTTTATTATTTAATGATTAAACTTTGTAGCTTATTAATATATTGGGTCCCAAATTAGTTTATTAATCTATCTTAGGTAAGAAATTTCATTAAATCTTTACATTAATTTTTCACGATAGGGACTAAATCGTTACAAATTTGAAAGTATAGGGACTAAATTGTTACTTATTAAAGTTTATGGACTAAATTGTTACAAAATTGAAAGTACAAGGACTAAATTGTTACAAAATTGAAAGTACAGGGACTAAATCGTTACAAATCAAAGTTTAGGGACCAAATTGTTACTTTCACTAAAGTTTAGGGACCAAAAGTGATTTTTAACCAAAAAGTAAAAAAGACACAACAACATGGTTCAATTTTTCAACAAGGAGAAAAAAAAACATATCTCTATATACATTTTCTCGATATTATTCGTGATCTTTTCGGTTACTCGAAGATTATCTAACCTAAAAGTAAACTCAAAACTCACGAGGTTAATCTTTTCTAATCGAAATGATGTATTTTATTAATTTTAATTATTCTATTCTTTACGATCACTAATACGTTTTTACAATAAAATAACAAGATTCAAGAAACAAAGCGTTGCAGAGCCGTCCCCGCCACACCTTCCATTTTCCTTTTTTCTTTACTAACTATACACAAAAATCACATGGCAAAAGTTGGACTTAGGTAGGGAAAAAAGTGTGGTCATTTTCCATTAAAGAATTGTGGATAAACAAAAAGAGATCTGCCATTGTTGAAAAAATTGGTGAGCTTCCCCTTACCTTGTTTTCAGCTCAAATTCCAAATCCTCCCATCACTTTTTCACTATTGAACAAGAGGCTTCATGCCCAATGTGTTCATAATCACTATTTTTTTTTATACAATATTAATGCAACATTGAAAGTCACATATTCATCCAAACTTAGAGCTTCATAAACTTTGTTCATTTCAACTAGACAACAAATGATTAGCTCACCAACCAATGTTGTTCAAAGATATCTTATAATTTGCCCATGTGAATTTTGTTTTGGGATTTGTTTTTATTTTAGTGTTTTTGTGAAAGTAGACCTTTTGAATCTTCTAAAACGCTGGTAGTACGGTATTTGTTGAAGCGATTTTGATGATCAGATTTTGTTGATGTGAAAGAGAATAAATACTAAAGTTTTGATGACATTGCGTTGAAGAATGCTAATTACTTTAAATAATTGTGAAAATATTTATCTACAATGTACAGAATTTGATTGCTAGATATTTCGATGTTCATTGCTTGGATGGCAAGACTGATTTTTGTATGACACACCTTTGTTCAAGGTTATGAATATATTTGTGTATCTCATATGGTTTTCTATCTTTAAATAGAAACTTCACAAGATGGTGTGTGTAGCTTAAGTGTTTTAGCTATTCTTATTACTTTCACAAGGGTATCACATTTTTATCACAATTTCTCTATAAGGATAACCACTTCTCTTTGTTTGAAATGGAATGACCACATTTTATTAAAGGTAATAGTTTACAACTATTTGTGTATTTTGAATCCCCAAGTAAATTCACATTGAAGCCTTTGCCAATTTCTCCTTTTTATCTAACTTGATTCTCAAGGTTGTTCCATTTTTTCTAGCTTTTGGCACTTAAAACATTAATCCTCACTTTAGACATAGTACCATGTAACTTTGTGACCAAGCTATGCCAATCACATAAATCATCAATCAATGCAACAAATAGTCTCTCTTCAACGTTTTCTAATTAAGGGTATGCCTTTTCTTTGTCAAAAAGTGAATATAGCTCAACGACAATTGACGTATATGCCCTCGACCAAACCTCCGCTTCAAATGTCGTTGAACTCAAAAGAAAAAAAAAAAAACAAGACACAAATTTTATTTTTCGAACTCAAACATGTTACATTCAACTTTGTCTTATATAACCTATATATTGAAATGATCAACGCATAATCTATAATATGACCTAATTGATCTCAAAATAGTTTTGCACACCTTCGCTCTGATCGTTGGAGTCAATTAAACAAGCTTTATGGACTTAAGTCCTAAACCTTAAACAAGTGAATTTTTCGAGTTTTTGGCGAGAACAAATTACCAGATAGCCAAAAGTCTATTTTATTTATGTAATTATATCCTTCACTTTAAGAACCACCGATAATACTTTAATGAACAACATTACTACAATTTAATAGCCTTTCTTAGGTTAATAAGAGAGTAGTGTCCCATGTTCAAGTATAATTTTTTAATGTGTGAATAAAAGTGAACTTCATATAGTGTGATATTATATGTTCAAATCTCATAAATTATAATGTCTCTAGAAATAGGACTTATTGAAAAAAAAAGTCTATCTAAATTATTCTCATCCATGTAAATTAAAAAAACATTACTTCATAGGTAGGAGTGTATAATTCACTCTAAACTAAGAATGAGTTGCATACAATCATTTAATGATATTTTTTGTACTTAATATTTTCTATATGTATTATAAAAGTTTTTTAGTTACTTTTTTAATATTTGTAGCATATATATGTTAATTACGTATAATAACAGCCTCAACATTTTCTAGAAAATTGATATCCCAATAAAATATTGCACTAAACATAAAAACAACTAACCAAAAATTTATTTTCTTCATGTTGATTGTTGAACAAAAAAATTTCCAAAATTTAAGCATTAGGCTTTGGACACAAATCCCTAACACAATACACCTTTTTAGTTAATTTTACTTTCATTTTTGGTATCTTTCCATTAAAAAAGGTACCATTTTTCTCATTAAATTTCAATTGTATTTTAATTTTTTCTTTGGATATTTTCCCACTAGATATCAAGGAAGAAAAAAAAATATCTTTGATAGGCTATCACTCTCTTGGTAAATCCAATATCACAACAATACATCCCACATCACAATTAATGTTTGTTATATATATATTCGTTCATCACGAAGAACCACATGAAAATGTCATATATCTTTGTATTTATTTTTACTTTTTTTTGTACAACAATAAAATTGTATAAAAATTGCTATCAATCTGAGTATAGTTTAATCGGATAAAAGCGCAGATATCTTCAACCAAAATATCAGCAGATGTTTGAATCTAAAAAAAGAAAGAATGGTATAAATTTGAAAACCACAAAATAATCCTCATCCACACAACTAATTACTCAAATTCTTACATTTTTGTATCCTCATGAATCAAGTAGGTTCTCAATTCAAAAGGGTCTTTTGAGGTCCTTAAAATCCAATGAATCAATACATTCTAACCTTTCCCTATGAAGATTATTCAACAGTTTCAACAATTCAGTTGCTTTCTCCTTTGTCCATTCACTACAACCAACTTGCAACAACAACAAAAGCTTTTGAAATGCTCCCACTTGAAGTGCTTCAACTTTAACCCCTCCATCTTCTTCTTCTTCTCCATCTCTACTCTCATGCTTTACAAGCTTCCAAACAATGGACACCGATAGCTCGGTCGCCAAATCCGAAACTCGAAGTATCTTTTTCACTATCACCGGCATCGTCAAGGCATTCGCGTACGCCTCTTCTCTCCCTTCTTTGCTCTCGCAAATGCCATCGAACGCTCCCAACGCCCTCTCGCACACGCTTCTCTCGGCGTCGACGAGCGTTTCGAGTAGTAAGGAGACGAACCCCATTTCCAAAAGTGCTTTTGTGAATCTCTGTGGATTGGAAGATGAGGCTATGGCATGATATGTTATGAAAAGTGAGGCCTTTTTTGAAGATGTGCAAATGGGCTCTTTTATGAGCTTCACCAGACCTTCTAATGTTCCTTGAATTTCAGCTAATTCTGTCACTTCCTCTGGATATGATGAAATGATTTCTTTCAATACCAAAACTGAATTTCTTCTTCCTGATAAGTCTCCTCCTTTCATAAACCAGATCAGTGATTGCAATGAAGTTTCAGATTTCAGGTGTTTGATTGCTTCTTCTTGTAGAGGGAAGATCATTGCCATGGCTGATAAGATTTCTTCTAAAATCTCGACGCTTCTCTCGAACGTTTCGGGTTTTGAAAACGCTTCGAATGCAGATGATAATACATTACCTGCATTTGAGCAAATACAAACGAAAGATTAGATACGGTACTCTAACATGGTATCAGAGCTAACGAAGTTTACCAAACCTGTTCCATTGGCGACAATACATTTCTTGTTCCTTTCGCTTTCTTTTCCCAGCATCTTGATCTTCTCCACCAGGGACTTGCATCCATCGCCATCCCCCCGCCGCGCCGCAGCGGCGATCTTCTCGAGAATCTCCCGAACCTGCGCGGGACTCGCCGGAACCCTCGGCGTGGGAATCCTCTCAATCCCATAAGCCCTATTCTCAACACACCAATCTTGGATCATCTTCCTTATGTTATGATTAGGAATAGAATCAAGGCTCTGCAATGGCTGGTTGGTGATGGGGCAGCTGAAATTCCCTCCTTCAATCCAAGTCTCAATGCTGGTTCGGTCGTACGTGATCCCGGTCGACAAAGTCACCGGATCTTTCATCAGGTCGAGCGTAATCGGGCACCGGAAATGGCTCGGAATCGTCAACTCCCCCATTCCGCCACCGCCGCCCCTCGCCATCCGTCGGGTGGCTCTCCGCCGTCTCCAGGAAGAGATCATCATAAAGTAAGAGCTCAAAAGAAAAGATATCGGATTAGAATTGTGTTAAAATGAGAGAAATTGAAGGGATTGTATAAATATTATATAGAGATGAGAGATTATATGTGAAAGGAAGAGGCACGCGGGGGAATAAGAAAATGGGAATAAAGATTAGGTTGAAGAAAGAAAGAGAGAATTAGAATTAGAAGGAGAAATGGGAGAGTTTGAATGTTGACCAAATCAGAAGGGAAGTTTGAAATGGTAAAATCAAATTTGTTTTTTTTTTTTTGGTATAATTTGTAAGAGAGAGAAAAAGAATGGATCAAAGGCCAAATGATTCAAAAAATCAAAGTTTTGACGTAAAGGAGATGGCCGTCAACAACATGGTCGGTGGGTCTAAAGACTGACTCTCACTACAAAATTTTGGGGCCTAAAAACTTTCATTTTTATATATGTGTATATATATATATATGTATGTATCTATTTTTTTATAATGGGTGATTCAAAATATTTATAAACAAGTTAAATTATTGATTTGGGTATCTATAATTTGGGTTTAGCTTCAGTTTGGTCTCCATCTTTCAAAAGTTTCGTCAATTTTTATATGTTTATATGGTTTGGGTTTTAGTTTTAATTTCGTCATTGTGATTTGGAAGGTTTTGGTCGGTTTTTATGGTTTAGTTGAACTACTTTTATAACTCGATTGTTACCCATTTGAAAATTCGTTCTTTTAATCTTTATTATTATTATTATTATTTTACTTGGATCCAATGTATTAAATTTTAATCGACATATTGACATTTCCATTGACATTTTTGTATTTTCAAAACTTCAACATCAACATGGGGAGTGAATTCATTATATAATAAAGAAATCAATAAAATATAAACAAAATAACGTCAATATATAACTAATGTGAAGATAACATTAACAATAAGCCTTTTGACCTATTTTAAAAATGTAAAATATTTATTTATTAATTTAAATATTTTTTTTAAATTTCTTGTTTTATTTTTTTTTTTAGAAATATCCATCGAGATATTTTAACGATATTTCCATAAATTTGAGACCTTGATATTTACAACGACGTTGACATCTTAACCCTTGCTTGGATATCTAAACACAAGCTCATTAACTATGGAAAGAAAAAATGTATTATGAATTCAATATGATAATGAAAAAAAAAAAAAAAAAAGATGATTTGTAAGGTTTGACCAAATCACAAGGGATCATGTTGAAATTTAAGTCCAAACTTTAAGGACTATAAGTTCAATGTTTTTTAAGTATAAGGATTAAATTGAAAGTCAACTCAAACTATAAGAACCAAATTTGTAATTTAACGTCAAAACATGTATCTATTAAAAAATAAATGGGAATAATATTAAATATTTTATAAATTAGGTTAAATTACAAGTTAAGTCCTTAACTTTGAGGTTTGTATTTATTTGGTCCTAGAACTTTCAAAATTGCCTAATAGGTGCTCGAACTTTCAATTTTGTGTTTAATAGGTCCTCGATGAATTCAAAATTTTAAAAAATTAATTGATGTTAGATATAAATTTTATTTTTATGTCTAATAGAATTATAAAATTTCAATTTTGTGTCTAGTAGATTCATAAATTTTAAAATATTGAGAAGTTTAATTAGAGATTAAATTTGTAATTTTGAAAGTTTAGAGACTAAATTTGTAATTTTGAAGGTCAACAATCAAATAGACACAAACCTTAAAATTCAAGGATTAAATTTGTAATTTTACTTATAAATTAATTGTAAAAATAGATTTTTTAATGTGTTAATTACTAATATAGGTATGTCTTATTTCATTAACTATGATAGTAAACACTCAATGATATATCTACACTTTGATTAAGGGTCCCGTTTGGAATACCTTTTAGTTTAAGGGTCCGTATAGAATACTTTTTAGTTTAAGTATTTTTCAAGAATGTTTTTTTTTAAAACATTTTGTATAAAAATTGTTTAGAATTTAAACACTAACGTATGTTTGGTTACATTTTCTTATAAGTGTTTATATACCCAAGTTATTATAAAACCTAAAAAGTCTTTTTAAAAAATTTGCTTCCAAATGTTTCTCTCAAAATGGTTTATTTCTCAATCTCATTTTTTAATAAGTCATTTTTAATAGTTGCCAAACATTAGAATTTTTTTCAAAATTAAACACTTGAAAAGTTAAACCAAACACACCCTAAATGTTTTTCAATAATGCATTTTTTTTAACTTTTTGTGTAAAAGCGGTTTATAATTTAAACACTCATATGTTTGGTTAAATTTTCTCATAAGTGTTTTTTTTTTTTTTGAAAAATTCTCATAAGTGTTTTTATACACAATTTATTATATACTTAAAAAATATTTTTAAAAAATTTTCTCTCAAGTGTTTCTCTCAAAGTGGTTTATTTCTCAATCACGTTTTTTTACTAAGTCATTTTTTAGTGGTTGGTCAGACACTAATTTTTTTTTTCAAAATGATTTTTTTTTTCAAAATTAAACACTTGAAAAGTTAAATCAAACATACCTTAAATTTAATCACTATATACCATCAATTGTTAAGCTTGAACAAGGTAAATTTGACTACGGCTCAATTGGTTAAAACATTCGATTAGATGTTCAAAATTTCCACTCTTATGGTTGAATCTCAAAATAAAGAAAAGAAAAAAAAAAGGCCACTAACCTATTTTAATTGACATATATTACAATCCCATCTTCAAAATTTTAATTAGAACAATATCTTCTAAAATTATAAAATTGTCGCAATTAAACATTGATGTTATCTCATTGCATTAGTAGTTAGAGTTTAATTGTAACACGTAACATACCTCAAAGTTTATGAGTACTTTAGAGTCAAGATTTATGGTTTTAATCGTAACAACTTATTTAGTTTACAAGCCATGATCTCGAGAGCTAAAGAAAGTTTGAGAATATAATTATAACGTCGCAATTTTAACTTTGATTTTGGGTTATAGATGTATGGTGTGTTTGATTTAACTTTTCAAGTGTTTAATTTTGAAAATAAATCATTTTGAAAAAAAATTTAATGTTTGGCAACCACTAAAAATGACTTATTAGAAAATGAGATTGATAAATAAACCATTTTGAAAGAAACACTTGAAACCAACTTTTTAAAAAAGACTTTCTAAGTAAACAATAACTTGTGTATAAAAACATTTGTGAGGACATTCAACCAAACATATAAGTTGTTTAAATTCTAAACAACTTTTATACAAAATGTTTTTAAAAAAATGCATTCTTGAAAAACATTTAAATTAAAATGTATGCCAAACGGACCCGTAGTAATAACTTGACTAAATGAAAATTTTCTTTAGTTAAAGCTTTTAAATTAAATATATGATGTAGAATTGCAATGTGGCTCATTTTCCACAAGGGCGGAATCAGATGCTAAATTGTGTGACTAATTTTGTATGATGGAAAATTTGTATCAGATGCCACTTTAGTGGAAAATTTATTTCTCTTATTCTACCCATGTTTTTATATGATCTCGATGTCGACAGAAATATCGTGATCATAATTTTATAAATTTAGTCTATGAATTTTGGTGATCGTACTATTAACTTTCTCAACTTTAAAATACTCCAATTTTGTTACTAAACTTTTGATTTGATTCTAATAGAACTTTATGGTTTACATTGTTGTTTCTGAATCTCAAAAAATGTCTAATAGGTTTGTGAACTTTCAATTTTATGTGTCTAGTAGGTCTCTGAACTTTAAAAATGATAATAGGTTCCCGAGCTTTCAATTTTGTGTTTAATAGGTCCTTGACACATTTGAGATTTTAAAAAAATTAACGAATCTATTAGATATAAAATTGAATTTCATATTTATTGGGACGCTAAACTTCCAATTTTAAGCATGTGAATTTTAAAAATGTTGAATAGGTCAAGTACTTATTAGACACAAAATTGAAAGTTGTGAATGATTTATTGGACACAAAAGTGAAAGTTTGAAGACCTACTAGACACAGAAGTGAATGTTTAAACCTACTTTTTAAAGTTCAATGACTTATTAGACACAAAATTGAAAGTTGAAGGACCTATTTCACAGTTTTAAAGTTTAGGGACCAAATTGACACAATTTTAAAAATTTAGAGACTAAACTTGTAATAATTTAACCTAAATTTAATTAATGAGTGATGAATTGACACGATGTAATACAATCAAGAAAAAAAAAAGGCAAGAAAAGGACAACAAATTCAATGGAGTACACTAAAAGTTGCCACTTTGTTGAACTAAAATAGACACATTATATTAAAAAGATATATATTTTATGTTTCTTTTAAAAAGGAGTAAGTTGCACGTTCAACTATCTATATCTTTTTTTTTTCAAAAAAAAAAAAAAAAAGAAAAAGAAAAAGAAAAAGAAAACTATCTATATCGTTCTGCCATCACATAAATCGCATCAAATCAATCAACATTTACGTATTTGGTATATCACATCATTGTTTAAGATTATATCCCAGTAGTATAATTTAGGGTTGAAATACAAAACTTTATAAAGTTTAAAGATAATTTAACCTTGAATATAATACAATAATAAATTGTAATTTAGTTATGCTTCAGTTGTTATAACAGTCTTCATAACAATCCGTAGTTTGTTGTATTAAGAGGTTGTTAAACCAAATCTGTATAAATAACCTTCGGCTCATTAAGAAGAGCATGTGAATATACAGAGGGAGGAATTCATTCTATCTTGAATTGTTTTATGGTATCAGAGCAATCTTGTCAAGCGTCAGATGGCTTCTTCATCTTCTTCCTCGTCCTCCAGCGTTTCTGAGGTTCTTCCCAATGGAACTCTTCAATCCAACACTTCGATTTTCCTTCTGTCGAACATCTGCAACTTAGTTCCAGTACGATTAGACTCCTCGAACTACCTCTTTTGGCGATTTCAGGTTGAGTCCATGCTCAAGGCTCATTCCTTATTTGATATAGTTGATGGAACTATTGAGTGTCCTCCGAAATTTCTTCGCGATGCTAGCGGAACCTTGCTGACCACAGTCAATCCAGCTTACACTCAATGGATTGCGCAAGATCGAGCTCTCATTACACTCATTAATGTTATGCTTTCAAAGGCTGCCTTCTCGTTTGTTATAGGCTTCAAATCGTCCAAAGAGGTATGGACTGCTTTAGAGAAGCGTTTTTCGTCCCTTACCAGATCACATATTCATGAATTAAAGTCTGCATTACATACTGTTTCCAAGAATTCTACCAAATCCATTGATGATTACTTGATTCGAATTAAAGAATTGGTTGACAAGCTAGCTACGGTTTCTGTTAAAATTGATGATGAAGATATCTTACTTATACACTTAATGGATTACCGAATGAGTATAATTCTTTTCGAACATCCATTAGAACTCGCAGTGAGTCTGTTACTTTAAACGAACTTCAGGCTCTCTTGAAATCCGAAGCCAAATTTCTTGAGCAGCAATCTAAGAATTCCTCTTCTACTGTCTTTAATCCTTCGGCTATGTTTGTTCGAGGATCTGGTATGAATCAGTCTAATTTTCGTGAAAGAGGTCGATCGAATCAAGGGCAAGGTCGTGGTTTCAATCCAGGCCACTCAAATCAGGGACAATACACTCATAATCAAGGGTGTGGGAACTTCTTTGGACAATCCAATCAAAATCAAGGGCAAAACAACTCGAATCAGAATCAAGGGCGTGAAAATTTTCCTGGTAATACTAATGGAAATTTTTCTAATGCTTTCTCTGGTGGACAGGGGCGTGTTGTGTGCCAAATATGCACTAAACCTGGCCATGGAGCGTTGGACTGTTACAATCGTTTGAATCTCTCTTACCAAGGGCGTCACCCTCCCTCTAAACTCGCGGCTATGGCGGTTGCTAATGATCCTTCGTCCGCGACTTCTACTTGGCTTGCAGACAGTGGTTGTAACACCCATGTAACTCCTGATGTCTCCAACTTCACTCTTAACTCAAGCTATAATGGTGAAGATGCTATTAGGTGGCAAATGGTCAAGGATTACCGATTGTCCAAGCTGGTTTCAGTGGTTTCGGTACTATCTCAACCTCCCAATATCCCTTTCAACTAACAAATCTCCTTTGCGTCCCTGATTTATCAACAAATCTCCTATCTGTTTCTCAATGCTGCACATGTAATAACTGTATATTTGTTTTCGATGCTGAATGGTTCTCTGTTCAGGACAAGGTCACGGGGCAAGTTTTGTACAAGGGCAAGAGTAAAGATGGCCTATATCCGATTTATGCTAGAAACACCTTACAAAAGCCTTCAGTTTCTGGTTTGTCTTCTGTTTTTCATCCTACATGTGCATCTGCTTTTGTCTCTCGATTACCATCCACTGTTTTGTGGCACCTTCGACTTGGCCATCCATCCAGTGGTATTTTGAATAAACTTTTGTTTGTTTACTCTCTTAAACATGATGAAAAACTACTTGCTCGTGAATGTGTTAGTTGCCTACAAGGAAAAATGACTAAGTTGCCTTTTGCTTTACAATCATCTGTCACTCATAATGCCTTTGAACTTGTGCATAGTGATGTCTGGGGGCCTTCTCCTGTTATCTCTGTTTCTGGATTTGGATATTACGTGAATTTTGTGGATGATTTTAGCAAGTATAGTTGGTGTCGCAACGTCATCGCGACGCGGAGCGGCCGACGTCCTTTCCTAAGGGTCTCTTTCGAGGTGAGAGGTTTGGAGTCGCCACCAATCATCTTGGGGTGTGATTGGTCACCCATTTTAAAAAAAGTGGTATTTGAAAACCAAAAATTAGGTTCGGGGATCAGTTGTGTGTAGGGAAGGTGTTAGCACCCTACAACACCCGTTTGAAAACATTTTATTTTATTACTCTAATTCATTAAACAAAAGGTCCGTGTCTTAACGAAAATAAACAAAAAAAATGAAAATTGAAAATTAATTGTCTCACTAATTTCACCTTATCTTTAAATAAAGTAAGGATTTAATTTTGTGAGTGGGGTTAACCCATGACTTTATTATCATGTAAAAATTTCCTAATTAAAGAAAATCTTTCACCTCAAGAATTTGAAAATTATTTCAACTCCGTCATAGGCTATACATGAGCTAATTTGTCTCTCAACTATTACCTCACATTTCAAAAATAAAATATGAAGTAATAATCATGAGTGGTATGACACCATTCAATGGAAAAATATTTTTTCATTTTTAAATCAAATTCAATTAGAAATTCATTTGGAATCACCAAAGTAAAACTATTTTGAAGTTCATTTGGAAAATCCAATTTAGAATCAAATCGAAGTTGATTTGAAAATTTTCTAATTTAAGATCCAATTGAAATTTTGATTGCCAAAATAATTGACTAGTTAAACTTTAGGCTAATTTCCAGGCAGGGTGTTCCCTTTCGGTCAGCTTAAATACCCGTTCTTAGACAAAATTAGCATTAAAGTTTTCATAATTAATGTGACGGTAGCTTTGGTTTTTGGAAAATCCTTCTCCAAACTCTATTTTCCCTCTCAAACTCACTTTCTCTCTCTAAGCTCTCTCACTATTCTTCTCTTTTTTCTTGTGTCCTTGTTGTTCTTCCCTTCCCTCCATCCTCCATGAGCTCTCATTATATAGTAGAGCTTGGAGGAAGGGGTTGAGAAAAAGGGGGAAAGAATGAGAGGTTGGGAGAAAGAGGGGGAGTGAGTTGAGAAAGATGGGGAAAGAATGAGAGGTTGGGAGAAGGAAGGGGGGAGAGTTGAGAAAGATGGGGAAAGAATGGGAGGTTGGGAGAAAGAAGGGGAGTGAGTTGAGAAAGAGGGGGAGTGAGTTGAGAAAGATGGGGAAAGAATGGGAGGTTGGGAGAAAGAAGGGGAGTGAGTTGAGAAAGAGGGGGAGTGAGTTGAGAAAGATGGGGAAAGAATGAGAGGTTGGGAGAAAGAAGGGGGAGAGTTGAGAAAGATGGGGAAAGAATGGGAGGTTGGGAGAAGGAAGAGGAATGGAGAAGAAAAAGGGAGAGGGAGAAAGAATAGGAGAGGTTGGGAGAATGAGGGGGATGGAGAACGTGGAAAGAGGAGTGAAGGAAAAAAAATGAATAAAATAAAATAATAAAATAAATAAAAATAAAATAAATAAAAATAAAATAAAATAAAATAAAATAAACAAAATAAAGAAATAAATTAAATAAAACAAAAAAAAAAAAGAAAATAAGATGAAAATGAAAATAAATCATGAAAACTAAAAAAACAAATTTTGATAATATGCAAGGAGAGAGATTCGAACCAAAGACCTTGTGATTGTTAATACGACTTTATGCCACTTGAGCTATGCTCTTGTTGACATACCAAAAACAAATTGACTTCCAAATATTGAAAAACTTCAAACATTATTACTAAAATCAAGCCGGACCAAATACGGTGTCTACAGTTTGCCCCCCGTTGTGTATCCTTGAAGGATTGAAAGGGTAAACAAAGGAAAAAGACAAAGTATTGGGAAGGCGAAGATTTTCGTTAAAATAAAAGAAAGGGCTTCATGCTTAAAACAAACATAGCCTATAATTGGGAAAGGAAAATGAACCTCACTTTGACCAGATTTTCATCTCTAATCAAAGATAAAGTTCGATTTAACCAAAAGGAAAGGGGAATGGACCTGGCTCAGACCAGGCTTCGACCTCTACTGACTAGCAGGGTTCGATTTAACCAACCAAAATAAAACATGAAATGGACCTGACTCCAACCAGGCTTCGACCTCTACTGACTAGCAGGGTTCGATTTAACCAATCAAAATAAAACATGAAATGGACCTGACTCCAGCCAGGCTTCGACCTCTACTGATTAGCAGAGTTTGATTTAACCAAAAGAAAAGGGGAATGGACCTGGCTCAGACCAGGCTTCGACCTCTACTGACTAGCAGGGTTCGATTTAACCAACCAAATAAAACATTAAATGGACCTGACTCCAACCAGGCTTCGACCTCCACTGACTAGCAGGGTTCGATTTAACCAACCAAATAAAACATGAAATGGACCTGACTCCAACCAGGCTTCGACCTCTACTGACTAGCAGGGTTTGATTTAACCAATCAAATGAAAATGGATCAATGACTTGCAAAATCTCAAAATGTAGAGTATGCTTAAATGTATGAGATTCAAATTTACATGCAGCATGAAAATGTGCAGGGCACAAGTTTCAAAAAACACAAACTTCAAAATTAGCGAGTTTTGAAAACCAGAACTATAAAGTAGCTCATTTCTTGTGTTCCACATTTATAGATTGAGAGACATAGACGAAGTGAAGTAAGCTGTTTTGCTGACGATGAACCAAAATACTTTGAGGTCTTGATTTAAAGTCTTCCGAACGTCTCATAGCAAAACGCCCTGTGAGTGGAATTTTCCAATGCTCCTCCCACTAAACCCTTTGCACTTCGGATTCTCTTCTATCGAAGTCTATTGAATAAATGACATTGCTTTAGATGTCGCAGACATTGAAAACTTTCAATTGGTATTGCATTGACAATAAAAACATTAAGCCGCCCATGAATCTAATGAGAGGAAATAAAGATTTATCAGTCAAGGAAGCTTTCAAAATATATAACAATAGACATCTTCGGATCTTGATTGCCTCTCTTTCTCTTTCTTTTCCTTTTTCTTTTCTTTTTCTTTTCTTTTTGATGCTTTCAACACTCGAGAGAAATTGTATGTGTCAATCAAAGTTGCTCGACCTAAAAGAGATCATGTATGTTAATCAAAGATTGCTCAATCATATAGAGTATGGTAGGTTTTTTTATAAGTGTCTCATGTGCTAGCTTAGAGAGCTATCAATGGTAATTCATAGCATTAAACATCTTACCTGATTCAAACGCTTCATAACCTTAGCCTTGTAGTGGACAAAAAAAAAAAAAAAAGGTTCGATACAAGAAGATGAATTTGGCCTAGAGACAAATGGGAATGGTAGTCAACAAAGAAAGAGAGAAATGACTGAAGGAAGAAAACATGGGTCACAAATGCCTTCATAAGAAATCTCTTGAACAATAAGAGATTAAACATAATTCAAATGAAAATATTTGTTAAGGTGACCCCAATTCCTTGGACAACCACTACGAGAACAAGGAGTAGCTCCTCAAGGGATTATCTCATATATCTCTTTCTTTCTTTAAGTCAGCTCGAAATCTTTGATGAAAAACCCACATTACTGTGATTGTCATTTATCTGCATGTGATTCTTCTATGAACATGTGATTCAGCTTTCTATTCTTGAATGTAGAGAACTGCTCGAGATTGGAAGATTCTTCATAAGAGAAGCGTGATTCTCTTAACTTGGCTTTTGCCCCAGTCTAAAACAGTTTACATAAATGGTAAAATGACTTTACTGTAGTATAGTGGTGAAGACCCTTTGTCCCAATTTAATAATAACGGTTTTGCCCCAGTATAATGATGAAAGCTTTGCCCCAGATGATAATTGACAAAGAAAATCTCCAAATCGTTTGGAGGTGTGACCTCTTGATCTACATTGATTGCCCCAATCATGCATTTCAAGAATTATCTTGGCCTCGTACATTTCTTTTCCTTTTTTCTTTTTCTTTTTTCTTTTTCTTTTTTCTGTTTTTCATAACTCCTTTTTTTAGGCCAAATACATGCTTTCATGACTAGCAGATGATACAATCACATGTAGAAGATCAACCATTTGTTAAGTCATCACTCCATTTTGTTTCTTTGTCAGCGCTCCTTGATACCATGATAGAGTTATTTCTCACGCAAAAATTATTGAAAGGATTTGAGACTTCGAGACCCCTTCTCAAGTTACTAAGTCCAAATTCTCAAGATTATCGTCTTTAGTCTTGGAGTCACCTTCTAATAAAAGGAGAGAAGACAAAAGATAGAAATGGTAGGAAGCATGTAATTGAAAAATAGTTGAAATATAGGAATACTCAAACAACTACAAGTCTTAATTATGAAGCAGTAAATCATAAGAGTCTAATTCCTATTTCATTACTATTGAAGGTCTCTTGGTAATATTGGGTGGATATTTTGAAATGTTTGTCACATGGTTAGATGTGACAGACTTAACAAAAAGCTCTCAAGTGGGTAGAAAAATATGGAGATTCACCGCAACTATACGTGATGAGTTTAGCAAAGGGTTTGATGGTGAATCAAAAATTCATGTTGGCTTACCACAAGATCACATGTGTGGTGGGTTAGGCTCAAGGTTTTTCAGTGTAATTTCGAATTCTTACTTCACGAGGGGGTGTTTTGCCCCAGTATGATAATTGGAACCTTGTCTGGGAAGAAATGGTAATTTGAAACTTTGCACATGAACGACGGTCAAAATAAAGGTTGTAGTTGATTGAGAGTATAGCTGATAACAACGAACATACTTTCCATGAAAAGGGTAAAATAGGCAAGAATTGACCAATTTTCCTCAACGATTATAGTGAAAGCATCTATTTTCTTTCTTTTTTTTTTTTTTTTTTTTTTTTTTTTTTTTTTTTTGAAAGAGAGTGGAGAGGCTAGACAATGAAATACCCGAACTTGAGATGTAACATGCATAATTTGCATTTGTGATTGACATAAAAATAATAACTATACTGGTCAAAATGGAGGAAGCAAATCTTTTATTAATCAATAAAGTACACAATGAAGAAAAGAAATATCTCCAAATTGAGAGGGTGGAGATGGTGAGGGATAAACAACCCTTTTTTAAACAAAATACTGAGACTGAAATGAAACTTTCCAAAACACTTATTGAGTACTCTGCAACTTTGTTTAGCCTCCTTAGGAAGGGTAGTCAGGCAATCTATGCATAATACTTCCGAACATAGTCTGAATTGACTGGGCTTGATAATTCACAGCCATCCATATTGGTTAAGATTAATGCTCCACCAGAGAAAGCCTTTTTCACCACAAATGGTCCTTCATAATTTGGAGTCCATTTTCCTCGATGATCCTTTTGAAATGGAAGGATCCTTTTCAGCACCAGATCTCCCTCTCTGAATCTTCTTGGGCGAACTTTCTTATCATATGCTCTCATCATCCTTCTTTGATAGAGCTGACCTCTACTCAATGCTGTTAATCTCTTCTCTTCAACGAAATTGAGTT
Organism: Luffa acutangula; assembly: GCA_036850905.1. NCBI lineage: Eukaryota > Viridiplantae > Streptophyta > Magnoliopsida > Cucurbitales > Cucurbitaceae > Luffa > Luffa acutangula. Next base: position 12,240,816 of record CM072099.1, read on the forward strand.
GTTCATAACGATTCTGGACCCATTCAGCCTCTTCCAATTTAGCTTCCATAAGAACTCTTAGTGATGGAATTTCCACCTCAATTGGGAGCACAACCTCCATACCATATACTAAGGAAAAAGGTGTTGTCCCAGTTGATGTACGAACTGACGTGCGATAGCCGTGTAGAGCGAAGGGGAGCATTTCATGCCAATCTTTGTACGTTATAGTCATCTTTTCAACAATTCTTTTTATGTTTTTGTTTGCAGCTTCAACAGCCCCATTCATTTTTGGTCTGTAGGGGGTGGAATTGAGATGTTTAATCTTGAATTGTTCACATAGCTCACTCATCATCTTATTGTTCAAGTTTCTAGCGTTATCTGATATTAGGGTCTCAGGGAGGCCGTATCGACAAATGATCTCCTTCTTGATGAATTTGATCACGACCCCTTTTGTCACATCACGATAAGAGGCTGCCTCCACCCATTTGGTAAAGTAATCTATGGCCACCAAGATAAATCGATGTCCATTTGAAGCTTTAGGATCAATGGGTCCAATCACATCTATTCCACACATAGAGAAAGGCCAAGGAGCAGTTAAAATGTGTAACTCGGATGAAGGAGCATGAGTCTTGTCTGCATAAATTTGACATTTATGACATTCTCTTGCATACTTAATGCAATCTGTTTCCATAGTCAGCCAATAATAACCAGTTCTCAAAACTTGTCTAGCCATCATATGCCCATTTGCATGGGTACCACAAATTCCCTCATGGATTTCTTTCATAATCTGGTTAGCCTCTGTGGCGTCCACACATCTTAACAGTACCATGTCATAGTTTCTTTTGTAAAGTATCTCCCCATTCAAGAAGAATTTCATTGCCAACCTTCTCAGAGTTCGCTTGTCATTTTCTAATGCATTAGGAGGATAGGTTCCACATTTCAGATATTGTTTGATGTCTTGAAACCACGGCTTTTCATCTGACTCATTCTCAATATTCATGCAGGAGGCGGGAACATCTCGTTTTTTTTTCGATTTTAATTGGCTGGACCCCTTCATCAAAATCCACATTAAACATGACTGCTAGAGTAGCCAATGCATCTGCTATCCGATTATTCTCTCTTGGGGAATAATCAAAAGTAATTTGATCAAACTGTTGAGATAATCTTGTTATAAGTTGCTTGTAAGGCAATAATTTAGCATCTCTGGTTTCCCATTCCCCTCTTAGCTGATGAATCACTAGCAAAGAGTCCCCCAAGACCTGAAGCTTTTTGATCTTCATATCTAGAGCAGCTTGAATGCCCATTGAACAAGCTTCGTATTCAGCCATGTTGTGCGTGCAATCAAAACACAGCTTAGCAGTGAGAGGGAATAATTCTCCTCGAGGCGATATTAATATTGCACCTATTCCGTGACCCAATTCATTTGAAGCCCCATCAAAGAACATGGTCCACATATCTGGATTCGATATTTCTTTCTCTGTTGCTACAGTGAGGATATGCTCATCAGGGAAGTCGAACTTCATCGGCTCATAGTCCTCTATAGGTTGTTGTGCCAGATAATCAGCTAGAGCACTCCCCTTTACTGACTTTCGAGTCACATATGTGATGTCATACTCGGATAAAAGAACTTGCCACCTTGCAATTCGTCCCGATAAAGATGGCTTCTCGAAGATGTATTTCACAGGATCCATTTTTGAAATAAGCCATGTCGTGTAATACAACATGTATTGCCTTAAGCGACGTGCAGCCCAAGCAAGAGCACAACAAGTTTTTTCCATCGAGGAGTACCTGGTTTCACAACTGGTGAACTTTTTGCTCAAATAGTATATAGCTCGCTCTTTCCTACCAGAGTCATCATGCTGCCCCAGTACACATCCCATTGCACTTTCTGTTACAGTGAGATACAAAATGAGCGGACGTCCAGGCACTGGTGGTACGAGGATCGGTGGATTTCGTAAATACTGCTTAATTTTATCAAATGCTATTTGACAATCTTCATTCCAAATGCCATCATTGTTTTTGCGAAGCAATTTGAAAATAGGCTCACATGTTGTGGTCAATTGCACTATGAACCTGGCAATATAATTTATTCGACCCAAAAATCCTCTAATTTCTTTCTGTGTTTGCGGAGGCGGCATTTCCAGAATTGCCTTAACTTTGTCAGGGTCGACCTTGATACCTTCTTGGCTAACCACAAATCCTAACAATTTACCAGAGGTTGCCCCGAATATACATTTGCTCGGATTGAGCTTCAGCTGGAACTTTCTCAATCGATCGAACAACTTGCGGAGAACGATTGTGTGTTCTTCCTCCTCTTTTGACTTGGCAATCATATCATCTACATACACTTCAATCTCCTTGTGCATCAAATCATGGAATAAAGTAACCATGGCTCGCTGGTAGGTGGCCCCAGCATTTTTCAAACCAAACGGCATAACTTTGTAGCAAAATGTTCCCCACAATGTAATAAATGTAGTTTTTTCCTTGATCTTCAGGTGCCATTTTTATTTGATTGTAGCCTGAAAAACCATCCATAAAAGAGAAGGTAGAAAAACCAGCAGTGTTATCTACCAACACATCAATGTGAGGGAGTGGAAAATTATCTTTAGGGCTTGCTTTGTTTAAATCCCTATAATCCACACACATCCTAACTTGCCCATTCTTCTTTGGCACAGGAACAATGTTTGCAACCCATTCAGGGTAATTGGACACAGTCAGAAATCCAGCATCAATTTGTTTCCTGACTTCATCCTTTATCTTAATTAACATATCTGGCTTCATCTTTCGCAACTTTTGCCTTACTGGTTTGCACTCAGGTTTGAGTGGTAAATGATGCATTACAATATTCGTGTCTAGTCCAGGCATGTCTTGATAGGACCAAGCAAAGATATCGACATATTCTGTGAGCAAATCAATAAGCTTTTTGCGAGTTTCTGTAGAGACATTAGTGCCAATTTGAACCTCATTGACTTCTGCTTGTGATCCCAGGTTAATTATCTCTGTTAACTCTTCATGGGGGCCCAATGCTTTTTCCCCTTCCTCTATCATTTCTAACAACTCAGCACTAGGTTCAAAATCTTCTTCTTCCTTGTCAGACTCAACATTGTGTATAGGAATATCAAGTTCGTATTGAGAATCGTTTGCACATTCAATCTCAGTATTACTGCTTAAGATGTTGATAATTTGGAAAAAAGAAGAAAAGAAGAGTAAATATTTTGCCCTGGAAAGTGTAATTATGCAATAGCAAAAGGAAATGAACTAAAACCTTCATTGAATGATGAAATTTACTATTGAATGATGAAATTTACTTGAACACATAGAAATAAGTCTGGAAAATGAAATGAGTAAAATGACTAACCTAACTTGAAATTGAAAATTGAAATTGCAAAAAACAATAAAAAAGTGGTCAATTACTTTGACATCTTAACAGCAAATGACGGTAGTTCAATAGTACTCCAATTGTTGAGCTCGAAGTTTTCTGGGCACGGGTAGATCCATGGACCCAATTCTTCCTCTTTAGTCACTACTGCAACTGCAAAATCTCCTGGACGAATTATACCAGCACTTTCAAATGAGTGGTAGAGATGAGGGATGACTTTTTCCCCATATTCTGGTTCACGACTTTCAAATCTGGCCAAACGCCTATCTTTTTCTCGCTTCTGTACCCTGATCATATCTGCTTTATCCGGCTTATACCCAAGCCCAAATCTTTTTGTATTTTTTGATAGGCTTAAAACATCATCTAAACGACTGTTGCTTCCTTTGAACGCCTTAATTACAGATCGAGATTTAGATTTCTTGCCTTCCCCATATAGTGTCGTAGCACTTGCCACCTCGAATGTTTGAAATGATGACTCAAAAGCTTCTTCTGCTGCATCAATATATGGCATTGAAGCTGGCCTAGAAACCAAGATATCCTCCTGACCAGATACAATTACTAGGCTCCTTCCAATTGAAAATTTAAGTTTCTGGTGCAGCGATGATGGGACAGCTCCTGCAGAATGTATCCAAGGTCGCCCTAATAAGAAACTGTAAGCAGAGGGGATATCCATAACTTGGAAGGTTATGTTAAATGTGCATGGGCCGATTTGTATTGGAATCTCAATGTCACCCACCACCTGACTGCGTGCCCCATCGAAGGCCCTTACTACTACGGTACTTGGCCTCATATGGGACATATCCACTGGCAATCTTTCGAGCGTTGATTTTGGCATTATGTTCAAAGAAGACCCATTATCCACCAGGACTTTTGCTACTAAAAAGTTCTTGCACTTGACTGAAATATGAAGTGCCTTCGTGTGTCCTGTGCCTTCGGGCGGTATCTCATCATCAGTGAAAGTTATGGTGTTGTGAGCAGTTATATTCCCCACGATATTATCTAGACCATCTGAAGTGATGTCTTTGGAAACATATGCTTGATTCAAAGCTTCCAAAATCGTGTCTCGATGCGAATCAGAGGATAACAACAAAGATAATATGGAAATCTTAGCAAGCGTCTGAGCTAGCTGTTCCACTACTTTGTATTCACTCTGCTTAACCAACTTTAGAAATTCTTGAGTTTCTTCTTCGGACACAGTCTGTTTGCCCCTTGATTTCTTCATCACTGTTGTTTCTTTAGGCTTGACATTGCTACCTGTGTTACTTTCGACTTTCTCATTTTTCTCTTCTATTGTATTCTTTGAGCACTTCAATAACTGATCTGGAGTGAAGGATTTCCCACTCCGTGTTACGCCTCCCGTTCCGGAAATGTTGTCAATTGGAAGTGAGGGCGTTTCTGAGTTAATAGTTACTTTGTACTCATAACTCCATGGTACTGCCTTAGAACTCTTGTACTTGAAAGGAGTCGGCACCTGAATGGTGATCGACTTTGGATCATGAGTAGTAGTTTTCTCACGGTAATAGATCGTGAGTGGCTTTAGTTTGAAAGATGGATTCAAATTTTCTTTAGGCAACAATTCTTCCACGACGCCTATTTCATTATCCTGGTGATGGGCTTGGGCAACCACAAGAAATTTTGAATCCACCAGTTCTTGGATCCTTTTATGAAAACGATGACATTGTTCTAAAGAATGTCCCTTTGCCCCAGCATGAAATAGGCAAGTCAGATTATCATCAAATTCTTCTTGAACAAGGTCCTTGTGTGCATACTCAATTGATACATATCCGTTAACGAGGAGAATCTCAAAAAGCTTCTCCTTGGGAGTCTTGATCTCTGTAACATCTGCCTTCTTGATAATATCCTGACACTGATCTATTGCATTCACCTGGTGGTTTGGTAAAGGATTATTATCAACATTGGGCCCCTCCTCCTTTTTGAAATTTAACCATCCGGCCTTAATGAGCTCTTGCACCCTATACTTCAAAGCAGTGCAATTTTCTGTAGAATGCCCAACAGCACCTGCATGGTAATCACACCTTGCATTGGGATCATACCATCTTGGATAAGGGGGTTGCAGTGGAGCAACAGGCTTGGGTGCCAATTGATGGTTCTGAATTAACTGAGGCAAGAGCTCAGTATATGTCATCGGAATCGGATCAAATTGGGCTTGCTTGTAAGGTGCTCGATTATTTTGCTGACCTGGAGTGACCGGTTGTTGTTGCCTTCGAGACTGAAAGTTTTGATTCATTTGGGGTCTGGTATCTTGGCCATAAAATGGGGAGTACTGCGCTGATGCATTATTCACCTGGTGTGGATAATATCCGTACGTAGGTAAATAATTCGAAGGATATTGTGTGATGGGTTGGTGGATTTGTCGATGGGACTTATCCACCTTCCCTATCATCTGTACTTCTCCCTCCTTCTTTTTTGAAGTATTGCTCTTCTTCGTGCTTGAGGATTCAGCAGTTTTGGCTATCCTACCATGTTTGATTCCGTACTCAATTCTTTCTCCAATTGTCATGATATCAGAGAAATTGGTTGACGCACTTCCAACCATATGTTCATAGAATGGGGACCTTAAGGTATTGATGAACATGGCAGAAAGCTCCTTATCCGTTAAAGGGGGTTGGACTTGAGCTGCCGTATCCCGCCACCTTTGAGCATAATCTTTAAAGTCTTCAGTACTCTTCTTTTCCATCCTCTGTAAGTCCAGTCGGTCGGGAGCCAAATCAATATTGTGCTTGTACTGTTTGAGGAAGGAATCAGCCAAGTTCTTCCATGTGACAACATGTGAACTATCCAACTGCATATACCAACGGGCAGCTGGACCCTTTAAGCTATCCTGAAAGCAATGTATGAGCAGCTTATCATTATGAACGTGCGCTGCCATCTTCCTACAGTACATAACAATGTGACTTTTAGGGCATGTTGTCCCGTCATATTTTTCAAATTCAGGAAGTTTGAATTTTGGTGGGATCACAACGTCTGGAACTAAACATAATTGAGTGGCATCCATGTTTCCAAAAACACTAGTGCCCTCAACCGCCCTTAACCTTTCCTCTAGAACTTCAAGTTTTTCATTAGAGGGTGTGGCTAACTCGTTTTTTACTTCTGGGTCATCCAAGTTGGGGACCGCAAAAGGTATTTTTGAAAATTCTGGCTTGAAATAAGAAGCACCAGCTTGGCTTGCCATGGGTAATTGGGGAATTTGACCTTCTTTAAATGATGGAAAAGGGTATTGCCCAACAGGTATGTCATATAAGGGGTTGTAGGAAGTATGTTGTGGCATGGACGTTTCTGCTGTCGTACGAATATGTGAAGCGAAACTGGGTGGAAATGGTAGGCCAGCTTGAGGGTTTCCAATCGGAGTGTCTGGTGCAGTTGTATCTGCAATCATTTTGCCCTTTTCCAAAGCGGCAATGATTGCATCAACCTTTTCCCTGATTTCCTCGATGTCCCGCTTAGTCTTCTCTTGTTCACCCTTTTCTTCCATAATCCTTGTTCTACGCCTAGTGTGGTAGACTCTTGTTGAACGAGCTATTTTATTGTTCTGTTTTTATTTTTAAAAGAAAAGTCTTAGAGAAAGTAAAAAGAAATAAGAAAAGTATGAGATGCATGAATGAATGAAATTTTATTATTGAAGGAAAAAAAACAATGAATATATCTACAAAATAAACAATTGGAGAATTGGAAAACAAGAAGACATGAAACATTAATGAAAGTGACCAAAGTACCCAAGGTCTCTACGAATCATCCCTAAAAACTCAAACAACTCCTCCGCATTAGAGGCCATAGGTGATGTATTCTCTCGCAGATCCCTTGCCCATTCTGAAAATCCTCGGGCTCTCCTAGCCATGATCTTGATAGTGTTCATGGTTCGACTTACTTTCTCAAGAATTATCTGCATGTCATCTCTCATAGTGGCATAATCTTCCCTTAATGAAGAGTATTTCTCCTCTAATTGTCCTCTCTCTAGTGACAACTGTTCGCTTGCCCTTTGAAATGCTTGGAGCTGACGTTCCAACGAGCTTGAATAACTTTTAAAAGCTTCAGACTCTTCTGACTGAGCCTGTATATTCACGCGTAGATTGTCCAGCGTTCGCCTTAGAGCAGTATTGGCCTCTTCAAACTCGATAAGTTGTGTTTTCTGCTTGTTGATGGTTTCGTTTAATTCCGCAACTAACTCTAAAAGAGTCTCTTTGCCTCTTGAAAGGTCTTTGATCTTATCCTCTTGTGAACGAGTTGCCCTTCGCAATGCAGTATTTTCATTCCTCAAAGCGTGATTCTCCTTAATCAATCTTCTATTCTCCTCGTCCAATATATCATAATCTCTTTCCCGCTTGGCTCGGTTTTTTGAAACTCTCTCTACTTTTTCGAGTTTGCCACTAGCTTGAGTTACCTGGTCCATCAAACGTTTGACCTCTTGCTGTAATTTTTCATTTTCTAGTTTCAATGTTTGATTTCTTCCCACTAACTCATTTCGCTCTGTCGCTAGCTGGCTAGGCTTATCTACTGCTCTACTGGATGATTCTCCCACATTGTCACGAGTCGTAATTGGGATCTTACTTCTCTTAATGCGCCATTGCAGATATTCTGGAGTAACTCCCTCAGAGTGACTATTGCCATTTATCCTTCTAACTGTTCTCCAGGAAGTCAGCACTTGTCGTTTCTTCTCGTTAGAATCCTCACAACTGTAGGAAAATTCTAATTTATGCAGACCATGAGTTGTTGGTATGAATTGTTTAAACCAACTTTGTCGCAAGGCCAACAACGGAGCATAATGGACGCATCCCCAAGGGCCTACTAAAGGAACTGTGTGGAAGCTCCCGCATCTGTAGATTAAGGCTTTTAGGGGCATCCAATGTGCCTTCCAAATCACATGCTCTAATTTGGAATTCGAAAAGAAAGACACCCATGCTTCTTTCCTCGGAAAACTTGAGTTCCATGGGGCCGTGCCAAATTCTGCAATTGTACTCCTTGTTAGATTCCACGTGCTGCTGAAGTTGATTTTTGGACAGCCAAAATCTTTTGGGAACTTAAAATGACTATGCACCCAAATATAGAGTAAGGGCACACAGCATCTCAACTTCCCGCCTTTGTTGGACTTACAGTAATTGAGCGCTCGAACCGTTTCCGCTAGAAGAGGTATGGCTGGATCCACCCCTTGCTCAATGCCGAAGAATAACTTCAAAACATCACCGTCCACATATCCTTTAACTTTGGGATACAAGACCATCCCGTAGATGCACAAGGCTAACAGCACCAGGCCCCTTTCTTCATTTATGTGTTTGCGAGCGAGTTCTGTTAGATAATTTGTAGATATAGACTCTTCAACCCCTTTCACTTTCACATTTTTCTGCACTTCCTTTAGGTGTACAACTAGAAATCTGGATAAAGTTCTCTTTGCAGTTAGTTGTGGGTTGAAACAATAGATCATTTCTCCACCTTTTTCTTCAATGTTCAGCATCGTATGGTATTCCTCAATGGTCGGGACTAAGTCGAAATCTTGAAATACGAAACACCTGTAGGCCGGGTCCCAGAATTCTAACACAGCCTGGACGGTGAACCGATTAACTGGAATATACATGAGGTCTGCAATATGGTCGTATCTCTTTGAAAACAAAAATCTTCTTTCTGGCGTTAAACCTTCCCAAATGGCTTTCAGCTCCCCTAGCTCGTTAGCAATGATCTGAACTTGACTTGAGAAGGATGACGACACGGGGCTTTTAAAAGGCAGATTATCCCCATGCTTTAGTTGTGTCTGCTCTGCCCATTGTAGCACAGTACTCAACTCATCATACTCAGAGGAAGATGACCGTATCGACTCTATGGGTACGTTGGCATTCATTTTGTTCCTTTTTGGAGAAAAAGAAAATGTAAGGAAATAATAATTAACTACCGCTTTAAATTAAAATAGATTTTTCATGCGCCTACACGGGAGCATTCGCAATCCCCTCGAAGGTCGACATTACTTCATCTAAAAAAGCAAGATAGTACCATGAAGAAATGAATTTAATTTGAAAATGTGAGAAAACTACTTAATGTCATGAAAAATGGGGAGGACTTTTCATGTGCCTACACGGGAGCATTCGCAATCCCCTCGAAGGTCGACACTACTAATTCCAAAACATGATGCAGGACCCAAACTAAATGGTATGGCTAAACTAAATACTAAATTCGACTTCAAATGGAGTAAAGGGGAAAAAAAACGCTTGGGATAAACTCTTTTTAGGGAAAAAAAATAATAAAATAAAAAAAAGAAAATGGAGAGTAAAAATCTAAAATGGAAAGAATGTAGAAATATTTACTTCTCCAATTAAACAAAATAGAAAGACTTTTTTAGAAAACAAGTTTTTCCTCTTAAAGAAAGTTTTTTGTTTTGGCAAGACTTCAATCTCTTAAAAACTCTTTTTAAACAAAAAAAAAAAAAAAAATTGAACTCTTTAACCAATCTTACAAAAATTTCTTTGTCTTGTCAAAATTAAACTTTTTTATTAAAAGAAAATCCCTCTTTCAAAACAAAAATTAAGCTAAAAAAAAATAAATAAAAAATAAAATTCATGTAAACAAAACTTGAACTTTTATTTTGACAGAACTTTTAACTCTTTAGAATTTCAAGCAAAGTCTTAATTTTAAACTTCAAAGAATTTCTATTCATGACAAAACTTCAATTTTTTTTAAAAAAAACAAAGTTCAAATTTAGTTTTCAAAGAATTTTTCTCTTGACAAAACTTAAAATGCTTGAAAAGAAAACAGTTTTTTTTTTTAAACAAAGTTAAACTTTTTTAAAGAATTTTATTTGAAAAAAAAAATTAATCCTTTAAAAGAGAATTTTTTTTTTTACAAAGTCTAAGCTTTTTTTTTTAAATAATTTTTATTCTTGACAAAAACTTAAATTCTTGAAAAGAAAACCTTTTTTTTTTTTTTTTTTAAACAAGTTTAAACTTTATTTTTCAAATAATTTTTATTCTTGACAAAAACTTAAATTCTTGAAAAGAAAACCTTTTTTTTTAAAACAAGTTTAAACTTTATTTTAAAAGAATTTTCTTTTACAAAACTTAAATTCTTGAAAAGAAAACTTAAAGTTTAAGCCTTTTTTTTAAAACAAGAAAAAAAACAAGTGACACCTAAAAGAGTGGACTTTGAAACCTATGATAATACAAAATGATGACATGAATATGAAGTGAGGTAGAGAAATTCTAACCCTAATAGATAAAAAGGTCCCCAAATTAATCCAAGTGTTATAAAATAACAAATGAACCAACTTGAGTGAGGATTTTTCATGCGCCTGCACGAGGGCAATTATGTCCCTTCGAAGGTCGACACTACTACATCCTCGATCCTAATCCTAAAGGTAAAGCCCGGGTATAGAGCTGTGGTTGTGTGTGATATGCATGACAATATAATATGAATTAACCATGCATTCATTAAAGCACAAAATATATTCACACAAGTCACTCCAATAATAACTATGCATAAAATAAGATGGACCACATAATAAATAAATAAATAACAAAATGAATCGAATAATAAATAAAAAAAAATGAAAACGGCATTGACCCTCTTAAAAAAAAGTCCCCAGTGGAGTCGCCAAGCTGTCGCAACGTCATCGCGACGCGGAGCGGCCGACGTCCTTTCCTAAGGGTCTCTTTCGAGGTGAGAGGTTTGGAGTCGCCACCAATCATCTTGGGGTGTGATTGGTCACCCATTTTAAAAAAAGTGGTATTTGAAAACCAAAAATTAGGTTCGGGGATCAGTTGTGTGTAGGGAAGGTGTTAGCACCCTACAACACCCGTTTGAAAACATTTTATTTTATTACTCTAATTCATTAAACAAAAGGTCCGTGTCTTAACGAAAATAAACAAAAAAAATGAAAATTGAAAATTAATTGTCTCACTAATTTCACCTTATCTTTAAATAAAGTAAGGATTTAATTTTGTGAGTGGGGTTAACCCATGACTTTATTATCATGTAAAAATTTCCTAATTAAAGAAAATCTTTCACCTCAAGAATTTGAAAATTATTTCAACTCCGTCATAGGCTATACATGAGCTAATTTGTCTCTCAACTATTACCTCACATTTCAAAAATAAAATATGAAGTAATAATCATGAGTGGTATGACACCATTCAATGGAAAAATATTTTTTCATTTTTAAATCAAATTCAATTAGAAATTCATTTGGAATCACCAAAGTAAAACTATTTTGAAGTTCATTTGGAAAATCCAATTTAGAATCAAATCGAAGTTGATTTGAAAATTTTCTAATTTAAGATCCAATTGAAATTTTGATTGCCAAAATAATTGACTAGTTAAACTTTAGGCTAATTTCCAGGCAGGGTGTTCCCTTTCGGTCAGCTTAAATACCCGTTCTTAGACAAAATTAGCATTAAAGTTTTCATAATCAATCTATTTTAACCATTCAAAATATTAAACAATGTTTTTGAAATTTGATTTAACCTTTCCAAAATCGAAATTGATTTCCAATTTAGTTTAAAATTGAAATTAATTTTCAATCTAAGACCAAAAGACATTGACTGGAAACTTTAATTTAGAACCAAATTGACATTTACTGAAAAATTCCAAATCACTTTGAAACTCCATGAATTCAAGATTAAAACCAATTGAGGGTGAAAATTCAAATAAAATTCCAATTGAAATTCATTTGGGCAATTCCAAATTAAAATTCATTTGTAAATGTCAAAATGAAATCAAATTAAAAACAAACAAAAGTTGAAATCCCAAATTAAATCCAATTAAAAATTTATTATAAAATCCCAAATTAATTATTGAAACCAATGGAAGGAAAGTTTAAAATCGTCTTTAAAAAAAAAAAAAAAAAATCAAGTGAAAATCAAATTGAAAATCTTAGTTCAAATGTCATTTGTTTGAAATTCATTTGAGCATTTCAAAACCCTTTGAAATTCATTTGAACCATTCAAATTAAAGTAAAATTCAAAACATTAAAATTTCCATTTTAAAGAAAATTGAATTTTCTAATTACAAACTAGTGAACATTTATTAGGAAAATACAAATTCAAATACAAATTAGAAATTTTATGTTAGAATCCAACTAAAATTAATAAGAAAGACAATTAAAGTTGAAAATGTCATATTAAAATCAAATTGAAATTGGTAATAACAATTCAATTTAAAGCCAATTAAAATTAGTTTGGAAACTCCCAAATAAACTCTAATTGAAATTAGATAAAAAAAACTTTCAACTAATATCCAATTAAAGTTCTTTAGAAGTCTATAATAAATCAATTTAAATTTCTAATTAGAAAATGAAATAAAATAAATTGCAATTGATTTGGGAAACTCAAATTCATAGCCAAAATGAAAAATGGAAAAATTTGGATACATCAAATAATAATAATAATAATAAAAGAATTTAAACAACTACAACTTAGAAACTCAACTTTGCAAATGGAACAATTCAACTAAACAACTCAACAAAATTAAACTCCCTAAACACAATAACTTAAGTGCAACAAGGTATTGACTCCCCCCCCCCCCTCCCAAACACAATACCTGCATTTACTTGTTTATGTTTGTTTCTGCAATTTATTTTATCAAAGCACCTTAGTTTAGACATTACTAAGATTTTATCGGTTACCATCTTGAATTTGCTAGAAATTAAGTTTGAACATAGGATCTGAAGCACTCCGAATGACCAAGAACGGGGGTCTTCCCGTTGGGGGTTCAGGGGCAACGCCCCCTAAGCAAAATTACAAGAGTGGTATGCTCGACCTCTTCCCGAGGCCAAGGCCGACCCGAGTCATTCTTTGAGTCCCTCACCTCATGAGAGATTGTCCTTTGATTTGTATGCGTGAGAGTGGCCAATACGCCGACTCAATAAGCCTACCACTTTGGGGACAAGACCGAATGGGGAGCTGGGAACATAATCGTACAAGATGGAATTCACTCTTGATGAAATGTTAGATATTTGCACTAATGGTACATGAATATACTCTACGGCTTTTACAGGATAATGAAGTTCATATACATTGGAAAGGTGCTGCTGAGATAGTCTTAGCATCATGCACAAAGTACATGGATGAACATGATCTTTCTGTCGAATTAGATGAAAAGACAATTAAAGTTGAAAATGTCATATTAAAATCAAATTGAAATTGGTAATAACAATTCAATTTAAAGCCAATTAAAATTAGTTTGGAAACTCCCAAATAAACTCTAATTGAAATTAGATAAAAAAAACTTTCAACTAATATCCAATTAAAGTTCTTTAGAAGTCTATAATAAATCAATTTAAATTTCTAATTAGAAAATGAAATAAAATAAATTGCAATTGATTTGGGAAACTCAAATTCATAGCCAAAATGAAAAATGGAAAAATTTGGATACATCAAATAATAATAATAATAATAAAAGAATTTAAACATGTGGGACCCACCTTATTCGCTTTACTCTTTCTTCTTCCCCAACTTCCTTCCTTCTCTTTTTCTTTTTTCTCTTCCACTTTCCCTCACTTAGGAGCCTTGTTGGAAAAGAAAAAAAAAACGGCGGCACGGTGGCGGCGGTGACAATGGTGGCGGCAACGGCGGTACGACAGTGAGTGGCGGCGTTGGTACGGCGGTGAGTGGCGGCGGCGGTACGGTGGTGAGTGGCGGCGGCGGTAGTGAGTGGCGGCGTCGGTACGGCAGTGAGTGGCGGCGGCGGTACGGTGGTGACGGTAGCTTTGGTTTTTGGAAAATCCTTCTCCAAACTCTATTTTCCCTCTCAAACTCACTTTCTCTCTCTAAGCTCTCTCACTATTCTTCTCTTTTTTCTTGTGTCCTTGTTGTTCTTCCCTTCCCTCCATCCTCCATGAGCTCTCATTATATAGTAGAGCTTGGAGGAAGGGGTTGAGAAAAAGGGGGAAAGAATGAGAGGTTGGGAGAAAGAGGGGGAGTGAGTTGAGAAAGATGGGGAAAGAATGAGAGGTTGGGAGAAGGAAGGGGGGAGAGTTGAGAAAGATGGGGAAAGAATGGGAGGTTGGGAGAAAGAAGGGGAGTGAGTTGAGAAAGAGGGGGAGTGAGTTGAGAAAGATGGGGAAAGAATGGGAGGTTGGGAGAAAGAAGGGGAGTGAGTTGAGAAAGAGGGGGAGTGAGTTGAGAAAGATGGGGAAAGAATGAGAGGTTGGGAGAAAGAAGGGGGAGAGTTGAGAAAGATGGGGAAAGAATGGGAGGTTGGGAGAAGGAAGAGGAATGGAGAAGAAAAAGGGAGAGGGAGAAAGAATAGGAGAGGTTGGGAGAATGAGGGGGATGGAGAACGTGGAAAGAGGAGTGAAGGAAAAAAAATGAATAAAATAAAATAATAAAATAAATAAAAATAAAATAAATAAACAAAAATAAAATAAAATAAAATAAACAAAATAAAGAAATAAATTAAATAAAACAAAAAAAAAAGAAAATAAGATGAAAATGAAAATAAATCATGAAAACTAAAAAAACAAATTTTGATAATATGCAAGGAGAGAGATTCGAACCAAAGACCTTGTGATTGTTAATACGACTTTATGCCACTTGAGCTATGCTCTTGTTGACATACCAAAAACAAATTGACTTCCAAATATTGAAAAACTTCAAACATTATTACTAAAATCAAGCCGGACCAAATACGGTGTCTACAGTTGGATTTTCCCGTTAAAGTCAAAATCTGATGTGACCACAGTTATTAAAACTTTTGTTCCGTTTGCTGAAAACATGTTATCTTGTTCATTAAAGATTTTTCGTTCTGATTGGGGAGGTGAATTTGTTAATAACAATCTCCATGAGTATTTCTCTACTAAGGGAGTTATACATCAGTGGTCTTGTTCGTATACACCGGAATAGAATGGTGTTGCTGAACGCAAACGCCGGTCCATTGTTGACACTGCCTTGTCTCTTTTATTTCATGCCTCAGTTCCTCTTGAGTTTTGGTATCATGTCTTCGCTACAGCCACTTTTTTACTTAATCCATTACCCTCAAGCTCTATTGGCTACATGACTCCATTTCAAAAATTATTTGGTTATGCACCAGATTTGTCTCACTTAAGGGTGTTTGGTTGTGCATGTTACCCCACCTTAAAGCCTTACAATTCACATAAACTTGAGCCCAAAACTACCCAACATGTCTTCATGGGATACACACTTGAACATAAGGGGTATCTCTGTTACAATATTACTAATAAGAAGATGGTCATGTCTAGGCATGTTATTTTTCACGAAGATGTGTTCCCTTTTGCCATTCAAAGCTCTAAGACTATGCCCAATGATCCTACACCAAATACTTTTATTCCAAATCCTGTCGTCCTTCTGTCTTTGTTCCAAAACCTTGCTCAATCATCACATCTCTCAAACCAAACGCCTGACCAATTCCCTTGCTCAACCTTACCTACACCTACTGTTCAACCAAATGACTTACCTATACCTACACCTATTGTTCAGCCAACTGCCTTTCCTATGCCTACACCTACACCTACTGATCCACCAGATTTATCCATACCTACTACTCAGCCAACTGTTTCACCTGCTGCACAACCAAATACAACAACGGCTGCTTCTAATAATCATCCCATGGTCACTCGGTCTAAATCTGGTATTTCTAAGAAAAAGGTCTTTTATGCCTCTATCTCTGCTGGTTTGCCTAAGCCATCTTCATTCACCGCTGCCTCCAAAATTCCAGAATGGCGACAAGCTTGATGAATTCCTTGCCCTTCAAAGTCAAAAGACATGGAGTCTAGTGCCACCTACTAGTGACATGAACATAGTTGGTTTCAAATGGGTCTTTAGGACCAAGTTTAATCCGAATGGTTCTGTAGCAAGGTACAAGGCACGACTAGTTGCCAAAGGGTATAGTCAGCTTGGGGGAGTCGATTTTGATGAAACATTCAGCACCGTTGTCAAGAAAACTACTGTTTGAATTGTTCTTACTTTTGCAGCCCATTTTGGTTGGTCTTTACAACAACTAGATGTAAAAAATGCATTCTTGCATGGCTATCTCAAAGAAGATGTCTATATGGTGCAACCTCCTGGCTTCAAAGATGCTTTAAATCCCTCACATGTTTGCAAACTCTACAAGTCACTTTATGGTATGAAACAAGCACCACGTGCTTGGTTTGAAAGGTTCACTACTCATTTGCTAACTCTGGGATTTGTGGCTCTCTTTCTGACTCCTCTTTATTTGTAAGGGCTGAAGGAGGTTCGTTTACTTATCTTCTTTTATATGTGGATGATATAATCATCACATGATCTGACTTGTGCTATGTTAATGATCTGAAGAAGTGTCTTGCTGCTGAATTTCAAATAACAGACCTGGGGCTTTAAGGTATTTTCTTAGGTTAGAGGTCAGTAATTGTTCCTCTGGATTTCATGTGTCTCAAACCAAATATCTCAATGATTTACTTACAAAAACTGGTATGCTTGAGGCTAAGTCATGTTGTACGCCTATGTCTTCATCTTATGATCCTTATGCCTCGTCTCCCCCATTTTCTGATCCCCTGCTGTACAGGCAAGTTGTAGGCTCTTTGCAGTACCTCACTTTTACTCGGCCAGATATCACCTTTGCCATCAGTAAACTGAGTCAACATATGCATCATCCTATTTCTCTACAATTTTCTGCTGTAAAAAGGATTCTCAGGTATCTCAGTGGTACTTGTGATAAAGGGGTGCTATTTTCTAAATGAGCTCTTGACCTTAATGCTTGTTGTGATGCGGATTGGGCTGGCGATTCTCTCGATCGACGCTCAACTACAGGCTTTGTCATATTTCTTGGACAATCTCCTATCTCGTGGTCTGCCAAGAAACAAAATAACGTTTCTCGTTCATCTACTGAGGTGGAATATCGGTCCTTAGCATAGACAGCTGCTCAATTACATTGGGTTCGACAGTTGTTGTGTGATTTACATATCTTTTTACTCAAACCGCCCATTCTTTGGTGTGACAACGCCTCCGCCTTGTCCCTTGCTCGAAATCCTATTTTTCATGCTAGGAGCAAGCACATTGAAATTGATTATCACTTCGTAAGGGAGAAAGTTGTTCGAGGAGATCTTCAAGTTCAACATATCTCTTCTTCTAATCAGATTGCAGATCTGTTCACAAAGCCTCTCTCTACTGCCTTATTTCAGCAACTTTGTGTCAAACTTCTGAAGGACTCTTCATCAGTTTGAGGGGGCATAATAATATGTATTACTGTTTATATTAATTGTAATTTAGCTATGCTTGAGTTGTTATAACAGTCTTCATAACAACCCATAGTTTGTTGTATTAAGAGGCTGTTAAACCAAATCTGTATAAATAACCTTCAGCTCATTAAGAAGAGCATGCGAATATACAGAGAGAGGAATTCATTCTATCTTGAATTGTTTTAAAATTAAGGGCTCGTTTTCTTGTTTCCGTTGCTTCATTTTTAATAAAGAAAAATAGAATTTCATGACCCTAACACCTATACATTCAATAATAATAAACCTATATTCTTATTTATGTTTGGAAAAAATTGGAAACGGAAACAAAAAAATGAGAAACTAGTTTTAGTTGTTCCCAAAAGTTCTATACAAATTTTTGGAGTGTTTCTAAAAAAATGAGAGACAAGAAACATATACATAGTTATTAAATGCTTAGATTTCTTAATAAAATTAGAAATAAGAAACGAGAACGTTACCAAACGGGTCCTAAATGTCAAGATTATTCTAAAAAAAGGTGGTTTAAGATTTGGTATAAAAATATATTTTGAGATAACGTCGAACTCTCACTTTCATAATGGTTTATTTCTGTCATATGATCAAAACTTTAGTGGGAATATCTATTTTATTATATATTATATAGGTAAGGTCTCAGACCTAGGATTCAAAATCCGAATTCGACACCTGACAGCTCCAACATTCTCCTACATTCCCTGCAACTTGGCGACGTCACCATACTTGATCAAAAACTACTTCTAAGATTGAACTTTCAATTATGAGTTTAGTCCCTGGACTTTTAAGGCCGTATCAATTTGGTACTTAAACTTTAAAAAGTGTCAAATATGTCGAACTTTCAATTTTGTATCCAATAGGTCCCTATACTTTAAAAAGAGTCCAGTGAGTCCTTCACTTTCACTTTTGTGTCCAATAGGTCTTCAACTTTTCACTTTTGTGTCTAATAAGTCATTGACCTATTCGCCATTTTTTTAAACTCACAGGTTTATTAGATACAAAAATTGGAAGTTAGGGTAGTATAAAATTCAATTTTATATAAAACAAATAGATTGGTTAATTTTTAAAAATCTTGAACGTACTAGGGACCTATTAGACACAAAATTGAAAGTTCAAGGACCTATGAGACATTTTTAAAGTTCAAGAAGCTATTAGACACAGTGAAAATTTAGGGACCTATTAGACATTTTTTAAAATTTAGAGACTTAATCGATAAACTCTAAAAGTTCATGGACTAAATGTATAATAAAACCTACAAATAAATCAGTAAAGATTAGAAAGTAACGAAACATAGAACTATTTTCTTGTTTTTTTTTTTTAAATATTTTTTATTTTTTATTTCTTCAAGTAATCGTTTAAAATACTTTCAGTCCGGCTATAAACTCAATTTATACTCACTTTGGAGATTGTATTTACTTTAAACTCGGACTAAAAATTATATTTAAACCCCTAAACTTTCATAAATAAATAAAAGACCTTCCATTGTTTTAAAATCATTAATTTAGAATTGTATACATCTAGAGATTAATGAAATATTAGAGAAAAATATTGGAATCAAATGGATAGTAAACGTATTTTTAATTAATATAAGGGGTCGTTTGGTTGAAGGTTTGATAGATGTCTGAGAATAAAGAATGTCTGGGAATACTATGTCTGGGAATAAAATTGTTGGGAATCAAACATAACTGTGTTTGGTTGTGTATGAGAATGTCATCAGGATTTTATGAGAACGAACTATGTCTGTATTTATTTTGTAGAATTAATCAGGTAAACTTTATGTAATTTTAATAAATTAATCAATAAAATAATCAAAATTAATTCAAACTATTAATAAAAATTAATGAATTAATAATCATGAAATAATTTTAATGAGATAAACTATGTTAATTTAACTAATTAAAATTATTTAATTATTTTTTTAATAAATATCTTTAATTACAATAATTTAATATATTTGTATCCATAAAAATTAATTAGATAAATATTTTAATAATAATATGATTATTTATTTATTATAAGGAAATAAAAAAATAATTAATTGATTATACATAATCAATAAGTAATTAATTATAATTATAGAAAAATGAATTTTTATACTTAATTCATTTAAATAATTTTAATTCAATAATTAAATATATTTTCGTTAATGTTAACTGATTAATTATAATTTTAGTAAATATGTAATTACATCCTTTAATAAAGTTGGACTAAGTATTTGTTTAAAAAAAATTGAAATTCTTGACAAATTATTATTTAATCTAATTAAATAATTTATTATATTATTTTTAATTTAGTATCCATTAGTTAATTAATTATAAATATTCAAAATAAAATTGCATATAAAAATAAAAAAAGAAGAGATGGAAAACTCATGCTTTTGCAAGGACATAGAAAGTCCTTGCTTATGGGCATATAAATGATATCTGAGAATGCGTTATTTCCTGGGCCCACCGCAGAAACCTTGAAACAAACAAGGGTAAGAGAAACTCTTGTCCATTTCCATCTCCATAACTCTTGCACCAAACACCCCTAAGTGGTTTTCATCTTCTTGTTTTCCTCTATTTTCTGTAATTATATTTAGGAAGAATTACACAATAAATTTTCCTCACTACTTTAATATGAAGTTGAAAAGAATAATTTTATCAAGTTTTTTTTAGTTGATCTTAATTGGAATCAAGTTACAAAATAGTTAAAAATCATCAACAAATGGTCTAAGTCGATTCACACTTATAAAAATTTAAGATTTAAATTGATACAATTACTAGTTTGAGGTTTTTTTTTTTTTTTTTTGAAAAAATTACTAGTTTGAGGTTTTAATTGATACACAATTTTCAAAGTTCTAAGTATAAATTAATTGTTGAACAAAACTTCCCTGCATACCGGTATGTAGGGATCTCCCTACATACCCCATTAAAATCTTGACAACTAAGAAAGAGGAAGGGAGAAAATGAGAAAAAATGAGAAAAATTTTTTATCTCTCCTAGTTGTCAACATTTTAATGGTGGTATGCATGGAGATTCCTACATACCGGTATGCAGGGAAGTTTTTTCCTTAATTGTTTTCCTTTATTATTTTATCCTCGGACTTTTCTCTGTAATATGCCCTAATTATCATACTTTTGTAGATTTTTTTCTAGGGGTGAAAGTAACTGAACAAAAAAAAAAAAAAAAAAAAAAAAAAAAAAAAAAAAAAACCGAACCAATGTGTGAAATATGGACAAAATGAAAAAAAAAAAAAAAAAACATATTTTTTACCAAAATCTTAAAAAAAAAATTAATTATTTGTCCAAGTCCTTAAATTAAGCTTTCCATTAAAAAAGTTTTGATCGAAAAACAATTTACATATGTATTTGAAAAAAAAAAACGAATTGATGTGTGAAACATGGACAAATGAATTAGATATATTTTCTACCCAAACAAAAAATGATTTAATTATTTTATTATTCATATAATTTGATCTTAGTTAACAAGGCTCATGAAACTCAATGGCATAAAATTACAAGGGGAAATTTTATTTAAAAAAGTGTAAAACCCATAGCATTACAATTTACCTGAGTAAAAAATATATACGGAAAAGAATCAAAATTTAAACAAAATTTTAGAAAAAAAAAAATTATATTTTAACCTTATATACTTATAATTTTTTTTTTTTTTAAAGGACAGAGTATAAAAAAAATGTTGATTAAAAGTCCGTTTGGAATACATTCCAATTTAAATGTTTTTCAAGAATGCATTTTTTAAAAAACATTTTGTATAAAAATTGTTTAGAATTTAAACACTCATATATTTGGTTATATTTTCTCACAAGTGTTTTTTATACACAAGCTATTGTATACTTAAAAAGTCTATTTAAAAAATTGGTTTCAAGTATTTCTCTCAAAATGATTTATTTATCAATCTCATTAAGTCATTTTTATTGGTTGTCAAACATTATAATTTCTTTCAAAATTAAACACTTAAAAAGTTAAACCAAGCACACCCTAAATTACTAATTTAGTCTCTATAGTTTTGATATAGTTTCAATTGAGTCTTTGTAGTTCTAAAATCTTCAATCTAATCGTTCTCGTTTTCACTTAATTCCAAACTTCAAATTTGGTCTCTATAATTTTAGAATATTTAATTTACTCCTTATGATTTAGTTAAACTCCACAAATTATCTACCATATAATTAACACACCTCTTTTTTTTTTTTTTTTAACATGACAATGAATTGATATTTTTATTTAGTTAAATTTCACAAATCAATGGTCTGTTACTGAGTTATTTTTTCAATAAAAGACAATTTAGAGACAATTTATCTGATTAACCAAATCATAAAAATAAAATCAAACCTTTTAAATTCATAAGAATGAAATTAAAACTATGTCCAAATTATAAGAACCAGAAAAAAAAAAATCATTTAATAACAAATAAAGCTTTCTTGGAGAACAAGTTGGAATTGGAAGGAAGGGGTACTTATTAATTTATTGATTCAACACCGAAATGGATTAAAACACAATAATTTATTAATTAAGAAGTTAAATTTGAAAGTTGTTTGTTGTTGGGTTAATGGGAAAAGAAAATTAAGAAAATTAAATTTACGCGCAATAGACGCGCAATCTGAATCCGCGGGTTTAAACGCGTACACAAATTCGGTATTTCAGTTTTTTTTTTTTTTTTTCCTTTTTTCCTTTTATTGCAATTCAAAACCATCACGCCATTTATATCCCTCCATGCTTTTCCCCTTTTTCACACGCAAATATGTTTCATTATTCTTTTTTGTTTTATATTTCATTATGGCCTTTTTTACTTTTTCTTTTTCTTTTTTTTTTCTCCTTTTATTTTCATTTTGGTTCCTAAATTCTTAGAGAGTATTTGACACACCAACTTAGACTTGGGATAGTGGATTAAAATATAGGACCGGTTGCAAGTATAGCAAATTGGGCCAAAATATTTGCAAATCTAGAATCTGCAAATTGTTTTTGCAAAAAATGGCAAAATTTGATGGTCTGAGCATCGCATTTACTAAAATGTCATTTCCTAAACCCTGAACTATCAGTTTTATCAGTGATTGAAATCTATCACTGATAGAGTTCTATCACCTTTTTTTTCTTTCTGCTGCATCCGCTTTTCTGTTGTTTCCACTCATTTTTATCTTTCTATCAATGATAAAAAGATTGATTTCTATTAGTGATAGAAATCTTCTATCACTGAAAGAAAATTTCTATCATGGATAAAAATCTATCAATAATAGGTTTCTATCAGAGATAGAAGATTCTATCTCTGATGGAAAGTTAGATTTCTATCACTGATAGAAAACTTATATCACTAATAGAAAACTCTGATAGAAACCGACCTTTTTTGTTTCTAAAACGCCTATATCACTGATTTTGTTTTTATAGATAATGCCGAAGCAAAAAAAATATGGAAAATCAACCAGACGAAAAGAAAAACACAAAGAGAAAGTTGAAATTTAAAGGAGGAGAGACCTCATCAAAACTAAAAAAGAAAAAACAAAATGTATGTACAAATATACACGGTTGGTTTCTATCAGCGATAGATTTCTATCATGATAGATTCTATTAGTGATATAAATCTATCATTGGACTTCTATTCTATCAGCATAGATTCTATCAGTGATAAAAATTCTATCGCCGATAGAACTCTATCACTGAAGTGACAAAATTCTATCGGTGATAAATTCTATCAGCCAACGGTAGAACTCTATCGTCGATAGATTTATCAATCAACGATAGAATTCTATCGTTGATAGAAATTTATCAACGATAGAGTTCTATAATTGATAGATTCTATCAATAAGCAATAGAACTATATCGCTCTATCATTGATAGAAAATACTCAATATCAAACAAACGAAAGAAAATAATGAAAAAAAAGGGAAAAACAGAGCAAAGAAGAAGACGAAGAAGCTGGTTAAGAACAGAAGAAGAAAAACCTGGAAAAGAAATAGAGAAAAAAGAAGAAAACAATAAAAGCTGGAACGATCCACGAGAGGAAGAAACCAAATCGAAAAAAAAAAGGAGCGAAGGAAAAGGAAGAATATAAGAAAAACAAAAATAAGACAAACCTGGAATTTCCTAGCTTTCGACCGAAGAATAGCTAATTGAAACCAAAACGAGAGAAAAAAAAGAAGAAGAAACCGACGAAGAAGAAACCAAATCGAGAAAAAAAAAGAAGCTAATGAAGAGTTGATCGATCAAAACCAAATCGAGAAAAAAAGAAGAAGAAGAAGCTGATGAAGGAACCAATCGGAAAACGAAGAAGAAACTGATCGGAAAAAAAAATGCAAAAGGAAGAAGGAGGAGGACACGACCAAAATCAGGGGCAAGACTGAGATTTAGAAAAATGATTTTAAAACTTTGCTATATTTACAATTTTTTTTTATAAAACTTGCTATATTTGCAATTGACCACTAAACTTTTTCCACCCATTACAATTATCTTAAAATATATACTCCTTATTTGGCCCACATACTTACAACGAATCAAATTCCACCAAAATTTTTAGAGAGTGTTCACTATTGAAGTCCACTAACTTTAACTCTCTTTCTCCATCTTTGACTCTCTCACTCTCTCCACTATTAATAATAAGTATTTTAACATATGTAAACAGTGTAAAATGTTTATTTATTAATTTAAATATATATTTTTTATTTTATATTTTTTTAGAATTATCCATCGACATCAACATTTTAAACATTGATGTGAAGTATATACTGTGAAATTCTAGAAAATCTGGTAAAATATGACTATTTTGGTAAGAAATTATTTTACAAAAAAAAATATATATATCATTCAATTTCATATGATAATAAACAACAAAGTTCATTAAAATTTGTTAGAATTTGAAATAACACAAATTCCTACACACAAATAAACCAAAAAAAGATGAAGCTATAGTAGAGACAAAATTTAAATATAACAATGCTAAGGGTGTGTTTCATTAGTTACTGTTACAAGATGAAATACTTGCAATACAGGAAAACTAGAAAAATATGATTGTCCTTGATGTAATTTTTTTCATAAATAAAAGTATCATTTAATTTCTTATGATAATAAACAACATTTACTTTAAAACTCGTTACATTTTGAAATCATAGATTAAAAAAAAAAAGGGAAAAAATACGCTTTTGGTCCCTGAGGTTTGGGTTAAGTTACACTTTGGTCCCTGAGTTTTAAAACTCAACAAAATTACCGCTAAGGTTTGAGATAAGGAGCAATTTGGTCTCTGTCATCCATTTTGCCATTAAATACTAATGGATTGTTGACATAGTCATATTTTTTTAATTAAAAAAAATTCTTTTTTTATTTCAAATAAAAATAAAATAATAAAAAATATTATTATTTTTTATTATTCTATTATTATTTTAATTATTTTTCAATCTCCCTCTTCTTCCCCTCTTCTTCATCCTCTCCCCTCAACCTCTACCTTCTTCTTCTTCAAATCTCCGACGGCCGGCCACCGGTGACTTTATTTTTTTTTTATCTCTTTTCATCTCATTTCTTCTTCTCTCTTATCCAATTTTTCTTTTTCTTTTTTTTTTTTTAAAAAAAAGAAAATATAGAAGAGGGAAGAAGGACCTCCCTCTTCCTTCGTTTCCGGTCGGAAATGTCCCTCCTCTATTTAAAAAAAAAAAACAAAAAGAAGAAAAGTGAGAGAAGAGAGAAGAAGAGGAGAAAAGAAAAAAAAAAGTAGTTCCGGCGACCGTAGCTGGCGACAAGTGTGTTGGTGGGTGGGTTGAAGAAGAAGAAGGAGGTTGAAGAAAAGGGAGAAAGGAGAGAAGAAATAAGGGAAGAAGGAGAGAGAAAGAAATAATAATATTTTATTGTTTTTATTTATTTTTATTTTAAAATTAAAAAAAAAAATTAAATTTTTTTAATTAAAAAAATATGACCACGTCAGCGGTCCATTAGCATTTAACTGCAAACTGGATAGCAGGGACCAAATTGCTCCTTATCTCAAACCTCATGGATAATTTTGTTGAGTTTTAAAACTCAGGAACCAAAGTGTAACTTAACCCAAACCTCAAGAACCAAAAGAGTATTTTTCTAAAAAAAAAAAATCATCCATACAAGATGAAGTTACAATACATACTCTGTTTAATTATATAATGCTAAATTTCTATAAGCTATAGGCAATAAATATGCAATGAAGTTGAAGTTAAAATTAGAACAAAAGATTTTTCTCAACAATCTTTTACATTAAACATCATACATTGTTATGGAATTAAATTAAGAAAAAAACAATAGAATTAATTAAAAAAATTCTATTAGGATAATTTCGAAGAGAATTTCCTAAAAAATGTCTCTAGTTATCTAAATCAGATAATAGGTGAAAATGGAAATGAAAAAAAAAATATTTCCTTCGATGGGAAGAAATCTTTATTATTTAAATTTTGAAAATTCAACCTATAATATAGCTCTAATTGTACCGTACAACAAAAAATGTAGGAAAAAAATAGCCAACATAAACACATACTTCAAAACTTCATGTTAAATAACTATGCACCTTAAATACAGACTTCATAAACTCAAACTAAACAACTCTTCACCCCAAACACGGATTTCACTAACTCCAATCAGAACAACTCAGCACTCAAAACACAATTTAACTTCACATACTAAAGACAACTACACTCAGCGTCCTAAAGGTCTCTTAAAGTTTTCTTTTTTATTTTGAATTTTTGAAGTTCGATATTTTGCCATTAATTTTCGGTCTTGACCAATCTCAATCGAGAGATTCTTTGATATGGTTGGCCAAAACAACGGTCGGATGTAAGTTTAAAATATGTTTGTTTTAATAATAATTGATCAATGAGTGTGTTTGAAATATAGTTTTTAAATACTCTCCCCTACCTATGATGTTGTAGAATTGTTAACTACATTATTTTGATCTGATTTCTCCTCTACTAGTCTTTGTGGTCAATATACACACTCATGTCAACACATCAATAAATTAAACATATTTGAAACAATGTCATCTATTTGTTAAATAATTGATGGTAAAACTACGATAATGACGAAAATTATTACTTTAGGAATGGTTGAAGGCTAAAATAAGCATTTCAAAGTTTAGTAATTAAAATGAAATGAAATATGCTCATTTTGACTTTCTAAAATTAATTGAGTATTTAAAACTTTTGAAAATTGAATTTCCACGGAGAATTCAATTGAGATGATATTTTACCTTAGAAAGGTTCAATAGATAGAAAAATACAATTTCATTGAAATTTTAACTAAATGGACTAAAACGACAAAGTGAGCCATAAATCCAGTCCCATATGGTTATTTTTACAACATTGTGGAGAAAATAAATATTTAAAGTTTAAAGACCAAAATAATAAATATGGGGATTAAAATAAAGTAAAATGTTTAAGTTTAAATAAATTTAATTTTTTTTTAAAAAAAATAAACATGTAGTTTTCATAATATTTCTGAAACTAAGGTTTTGAATTACCATAGAATTGAGAAGAATTTTTACTTTGAAAGGGTCGAGAGAGAAAGGAAAATACAATTCCACTGAAATTTCAATTGTGTGTATTAAGGGAAATTGACTAAAAATGAGCAAATATATATATTTTTGTCTTATACATTTTGGGTATTTTAAATTTCATATTTTCTTTTCTTTGTTTATGGGTATTGCAGAAATTTGAAATATAACCATTGAATTATTCAACAACTTGCGAATGACTAACAAATCCATGTGACACGTTGTGTTATTTTGTCAAAATGACTCGCACCAACATTCAAAGGAATTGATTGGAAAAAAAAAAACAAATAAATAAATAAATTCCGTTTCATAACCATTTTGTTTTTTAAAATTAGAAAACTAAAACAAGTACGTTCGTTTGATAACCATTTGGTTTTTGAAAATTAAGCTAGTTTTTTTCAAATTTCCTTACAATAGTTTTCATCACACATTTGAATTCCTAACCAAATTTCAAAAACAAAAACAAGTTTTTGAAGACTACTGTTCACACGTAACTTCGGGGATGGAGACACGTGGAATAAATAATATATTGTATTAATGTTGTATGCGTGTGGGTGTACAATCTCTAACTTTAATCCTCTGATTCTCTCTCTTAAATATATAAACTTTGGCCTCTAGCTTGTTGCTCTTCTTGGGCCGGTTTGTTGGGCTTCTTAGATGATCAGCTTGCTAGGTTGATGATCTCTTGGATCGGCCTGTTGGCTTGATGATCTCTTGGATCGGCTTATTGGCTTGTTGATCTTCTTGGATGATCGACCTGTTGGCTTGTTGATCTTCTTGGATGATCGGTCTGTTGACTTGTTGATCTTCTCGGATGATCGGTTTGATGATCGGTCTGCTTACTTGTTGATCTTCTTGGATGATCAGCCTGTTGGCTTGTTGATCTTTTTGGATGATCGGTCTGCTGACTTGTTGATCTTCTTGATCGGTCGTTTGGCTTGATGATCTGTCGAATCGGCTTGTTAGCTTGTTGATCCTCTTGGATGATCGGCCTGCTGACTTGTTGATCTTCTTTATGATCGACCTGTTGGCTTGTTGACCTTCTTGGATGATCGGTCTGTTAGGTTGATGATCTCTTGGATCGGCCTATTGGCTTGTTGATCTTCTTGGATGATCGGCCTGTTGGCGTGATGATCTCTTCTTAGAGTCTTCTAGTCTTCAAACATTCTGAGTCTTGAGTTGGTTGAATTCTGAATCTTGGATCTTCTGAATTCTCTAGACTCTCACTTCTGATGACTCTGGACTCTGGCAGAATTCTCTGGACTCTGAGTTCTCTGATCTGAATCTCTGAATCTGAATCCCCCCCGAATGAATGGTGGTCTCCTCTATTTATAGAGTTTGATGGACCTCATATGGGCTTGGGCTTGGGTGCAATTGCCACGTGGCATAATCTGATTGAACTTGGCTGATGTTATCTGATGGATCACTAATAGACAAGTGGCATTCTTTGATTTGCCGAATTTTAATGTCTATTAATTTAATTTAGGCACACGTGTAAATGTGTAACTGGTCCCAAATTTATTTTATCATTAATTTATATTAATGACGTGGCAATTTGTGATTGGACAAAATTTCTCCTTCAACAAATGCCCCCTTTTCGAGATTTAGGCACAAGTTATGTGTGAGTAAACCTCGAAAAAAATATTTTGGAATAAAAATGCAAGATATTTGTTCTTGATTTTGACTCCATTTGGTGTATCAATTTAATCAAAATATGAATTTTGGTCAAAATTTTGATTTTTTTTATTTGACACACCCTTATCGCCAAATAATCAAAATTTGAAGTTTGGTCAAAATTTTGATTTTTCTTATTTGACAGCAAACTTTGACTTGAACTTAAGTTTGGGTAAAATCTGGATTATGCCCAAATTTTGAGGTAAAATTCTATCCAATTTTAATTTACATTTGGAATAGAATTTAGGTTTGGACTTTGGTCCATTGGGGATAAAATTTGGATTATGCCAAACTTTAGACTTGAGGTAAAATTCTATCCAATTTTAACTTGCATTTGGAATAGAATTTGAGTTTGAGACTTTGGTTGATTTTGGGTTTGATAAAATTTGGATTGAGAATAATATGAGTTGACCGAATAACATATATGTATATATTAACGAGCGAATGTTAATCAAAAGACTTGAATGGTCTATTGGTTTAATAGCTAAGCTACTTATTTAAAGGTCATGGGTTGGGAGCCTTTGAAGCGCAAAAAACCCTTCCTTTCAAACTTGGAGGAAGGAAGGCAACTGCAACGAAGCGACGTACTTGGAGGAAGGCAACTGCAACGAAAGAACCTTCGAATTTGGGAGGAACGAATTGCAGCGCAGCGACTTGAGAACCTTCAAACTTGGAGGAAGGCAAATGTAGCGAAGCGCGTGAGAACCCTTCGAACTTTGCTTTGGAGGTAGGAAGAGGCAACTGCAGCGAAGCGCGTGAGAACCCTTCAAGAACTTGGAGGAAGGCAACTGCATGCAGCGAAGCGCTTGGAGAACCCTTCGAAAACTTGGAGGAAGGCAACTGCATGCAGCGAAGCGCTTGGAGAACCTTCGAACTTGGAGGAAGGCAACTGCATGCAGCGAAGCGCTTGAGAACCTTCGAACTTGGAGGAAGGCAACTGCAACGAAGCGACGTGAGAACCTTTGAACTTGGAGGAAGGAACTGCAGCGCAGCGACTTGAGAACCTCTGAACTTGGAGGAAGGAACTGCAGCGAAGCGCGTGAGAGAACCTTCAAATTTGGAGGAAGGAACTGCAGCGAAGCGCTTGAGAACCTTCGAACTTTTGGAGGAAGGCAACTGCAGCGAAGCGCGTGAGAACTCTCGAACTTGGAGGAAGGTAACTGCAACGAAGCAGCGACGTGAGAACCTTCGAATTTGGGAGGAAAGAATTGCAGCGCAGCGACTTGAGAACCTTCAAACTTAGAGGAAGGCAAATGTAGCGAAGTGAGTGAGAACCTTTGAACTTGGAGGAAGGAACTGCAGCGAAGCGCGTGAGAGAACCTTCAAATTTGGAGGAAGGAACTGCAGCGAAGCGCTTGAGAACCTTCGAACTTTTGGAGGAAGGCAACTGCAGCGAAGCGCGTGAGAACCCTTCGAACTTTGCTTTGGAGGTAGGAAGAGGCAACTGCAGCGAAGCGCGTGAGAACCCTTCAAGAACTTGGAGGAAGGCAACTGCATGCAGCAAAGCGCTTGGAGAACCCTTCGAGAACTTGGAGGAAGGCAACTGCATGCAGCGAAGCGCTTGGAGAACCTTCGAACTTGGAGGAAGGCAACTGCATGCAGCGAAGCGCTTGGAGAACCTTCGAACTTGGAGGAAGGCAACTGCATGCAGCGAAGCGCTTGAGAACCTTCGAACTTGGAGGAAGGCAATTGCAACGAAGCGACGTGAGAACCTTTGAACTTGGAGGAAGGAACTGCAGCGCAGAGACTTGAGAACCTCTGAACTTGGAGGAAGGAACTGCAGCGAAGCGCGTGAGAGAACCTTCAAATTTGGAGGAAGGAACTGCAGCGAAGCGCTTGAGAACCTTCGAACTTTTGGAGGAAGGCAACTGCAGCGAAGCGCGTGAGAACCCTCGAACTTGGAGGAAGGTAACTGCAACGAAGCAGCGACGTGAGAACCTTCGAATTTGGGAGGAAAGAATTGCAGCGCAGCGACTTGAGAACCTTTGAACTTGGAGGAAGGAACTGCAACGAAGTGCGTGAGAAAAACCTTCGAATTTGGGAGGAAGGAACTGCAGCGAATCGACGTAAGAACCCTCAAACTTGGAGGAAGGAACTGCAACGAAGCGACGTGAGAACCTTCAAACTTGGAGGAAGGAACTGCAGCGAAGCACGTGAGAGAACCTTCGAATTTAGGAGGAACGAATTGCAGCGCAGCGACTTGAGAACCTTTGAACTTGGAGGAAATGAACTGTAGCGAAATGCGTGAGAACCTTTGAACGTGGAGAGAAGGAACTGCAGCAAAGCGCATGAAAACCTTCGAACTTGGAGGAAGGAACTGGAGCGAAGCAACGTGAGAACCTTCAAACTTAGGGAGGAAGGAATTGCAGCGAAGCGCGTGAGAACCTTCGAAGTTAGGGAGAAGAAACTGCAGCGAAGCGTGTGAGAACCTTCGAACTTGGAGGAAGGAACTGCAACGAAGCGCAGCGCGAAGCGAAGCGATGTGAGAACCTTCAAACTTGGAGGAAGGAACTGCAGCGAAGCGACGTGAGAACCTTCGAACTTGGGGGGAAGGAACTGCAACGAAGCGCGTGAGAACCTTCGAACTGTGAGGAAGGAACTGCAGCGAAGCGCGTGAGAACCTTCAGACTTGGAGGAAGCAACTGCCATTCGCTGTGGTGCCCCCACTAGTGATGAATTTCCTCAATTTATATCGTCGTGCTTCAATATTTGTTGCACTTTTTTTTTTTTTTTGTTTGCAGAGACTGAACTTAAAGTTTTCTTTAAGCTGCCTACGTACCCTTTGAAGAAAAGGGATCAAGTCATAACGTAGTTCAAAATTTTTTTTGCACTCACCTTTTAAGCTCGTGTGGGCTAGGAGCATCATGCAGTTTAGGCTCTTGCGATAAGAAGCTTTTACATTTTAAAAGTCCTTATCTTCATCATGGTCTTGATCAGATCCTTGACTTGTAGGATTGGTCAAGATAATGAGATTTGGTTTCACCTTCAAGGAATCTTCTGTATTTATGAGGACAGAGAACTTCCTCTTCATACGTGACGGGATGCTACTTTGAAGCTTCTTGTCGCTGTTTACTTCATCGAAAAGTTTCACCTCCAAGTTATTCATCTTTCTTTTAGGTTGATCGTTTGTTACTTTGAGGCGATCAAAGAAAGATGTTGAAGATCGACTTTTCTTCGATGTGGAGACACTTAGCCTTTGGAAAGCTGAAGGTCGAGTGGAGGTGGACATCGAACATTGATTTTCTTCCTCTGTCGCAGCCATACTCATTCTATGGAATACCGAAGGACGAGTAGTTGGAGGCTTGATGCGATCAAAGACGGAAGTCCTTTGTTCACTCTTCTTAGAATTGTCAACTTCTTCTACGTTGATGCAGTAGGAAGTCGCAAGGTTCTCTTTTTTCTTTTTGTGGAAAGTTTTGGAGAATGATTTATTCAACATCACCAGTTGTTGAGGTTGAGAGAACTTTTTACTTCTCTTTCTCTTGGGTTGAAGTTTCTTAGGATCCTTCTTTCTTTGATATTTGCTCTTTTCTTTTATTGTAGCAAGATTTGATTGAGCTACTTCATCAAGGTCGAGCTCAATTTTTCTTTCCATAGCCAGCTTTAGAATTAAGTTCTTTAGGACGAAACATCTTTCCACTGGATGACCAATAACTCGATGATACTTGCAATACTTGGGATCATCGACTTTCTCCATCTCTTCTGGTCGTTTACACCTAGGAAGCTTTATCAGTTGCGCTTCCAATAGTTGTTCCAACATATCAGGGATGTCGGCATCAGGGAAAGGATAGATTTTCTTCTGTCTTTCCTTTAAAGTTAAGTGATGCGCTCCATTAGTTTGTCGCTTTTCTTTCGAAGACGACTTGGGAAGGGTTGTGTTTACAACTATGGATTCTTCTATAGTCTCTTCATCGTTCCTTCCTTCTTTTCTCATGTTAGGGAGGAGAAGGTCTTGGTTTTCTCGACTAGTAATACTTAGCTCCATATCGTGGGCGCGAGTTGCTAGTTCCTCAAAGGTGCGAGGCTTTATACCTTTAAGGATGTAGAGGAGTTCCCAGTGCATGCCTTGAATGCACATTTCAACAGAAGAGAGTTCAGTGAGACGATCTTTGCAATCTAGACTCATAGCTCTCCAGCGATTTATATAGTTAACAACGAGTTCACCTTTTCGTTGTTTAGTGTTTGTGAGCTCGAACATGCTAACGGTTCGTCTAGTGCTGTAGAAGCGATTCAAAAACTCTCTTTCGAGTTCCTCCCAACTGTCTACTGACTCAGGTTCTAGATCAGTGTACCAGTCAAAAGCATTTCCTTTAAGTGTTCGAACAAACTGTTTGACTAGCAGGTCCCCTCGAGTACCAGTGTTCTCGCATGTCTCAACGAAGTGGGCAATATGTTGTTTAGGATTGCCCTTTCCATCAAATTGTTGAAATTTCGGTGTCTAATACCCGATTGGCGTTCTCAAGTTATCAATCCTCTTAGTATAAGGTTTGGAATACAAGAGGGAATCTTGAGTAAGTCCACCGTACTGAGCTCTGATACAGTTTGTGATCATATCTTGGAGTTGTTGGATGGATAGTGAAGCGATCGAAGCAGAACACTGTGGTTGATCATCTTGCACTATAGTCTTTCCTTTGTCGTGATTTTTTACGACTTGGGTTTGACTTGATTCGGCAATATGTTGGTTCTCAATTTGGCTCTTTAGTTGCTCGATTTGAGAATCTTTTTCTTCAATCACCTTCATCAAGGTGTCGATATGCTCCTGCATCTCAGCCATTCTTTCTTCCATAGTTCTAGTCTCAGTCATCATGACAGTCACTACGTCAGAATCAGGTTCAAACAAAGGGTTATACTTAACAATAAACTTGTCATTAGTATATGCCCCCTGCAAGGTTGTTTCTTGGCCTTCAGCGATAGAAGCTTTATCTTCTTGCAACGTCAGTTCACTGAGGCAACAATGGGCAGTAGAACCCATGTAAGACTTGTTCATGACAACGACCATTGAAGAAGTCTTGAACGACATGTTTACACTTGTGTTTTGAGATAAGAGAGAGAGAAGAGAGGTAGAGATTGTCCCACCGAGCGTGCCAATCTGTTCACACGTAACTTCGGGGATGGAGACGCGTGGAATAAATAATATATTGTATTAATGTTATATGCGTGTGGGTGTACAATCTCTAACTTTAATCCTCTGATTCTCTCTCTTAAATATATAAACTTTGGCCTC
The DNA here is from genome assembly GCA_036850905.1 of Luffa acutangula. Classification (NCBI taxonomy): domain Eukaryota; kingdom Viridiplantae; phylum Streptophyta; class Magnoliopsida; order Cucurbitales; family Cucurbitaceae; genus Luffa; species Luffa acutangula. The sequence continues at coordinate 12,274,736 of CM072099.1, forward strand.
TAGCTTGTTGCTCTTCTTGGGCCGATTTGTTGGGCTTCTTAGATGATCAGCTTGCTAGGTTGATGATCTCTTGGATCGGCCTGTTGGCTTGATGATCTCTTGGATCGGCTTATTGGCTTGTTGATCTTCTTGGATGATCGGCCTGTTGGCTTGTTGATCTTCTTGGATGATCGGTCTGCTGACTTGTTGATCTTCTCGGATGATCGGTTTGATGATCGGTCTGCTGACTTGTTGATCTTCTTGGATGATCAGCCTGTTGGCTTGTTGATCTTTTTGGATGATCGGTCTGCTGACTTGTTGATCTTCTTGACCGGTCGCTTGGCTTGATGATCTGTCGAATCAGCTTGTTAGCTTGTTGATCCTCTTGGATGATCGGCCTGCTGACTTGTTGATCTTCTTGATAATCGGCCTGTTGGCTTGTTGACCTTCTTGGATGATCGGTCTGTTAGGTTGATGATCTCTTGGATCGGCCTATTGGCTTGTTGATCTTCTTGGATGATCGGCCTGTTGGCGTGATGATCTCTTCTTAGATTCTTCTAGTCTTCAAACATTCTGAGTCTTGAGTTGGTTGAATTCTGAATCTTGGATCTTCTGAATTCTCTAGACTCTCACTTCTGATGACTCTGGACTCTGGCAGAATTCTCTGGACTCTGAGTTCTCTGATCTGAATCTCCGAATCTGAATCCCCCCCCCCCCGAATGAATGGTGGCCTCCTCTATTTATAGAGTTTGATGGACCTCATATGGGCTTGGGCTTGGGTCCAATTGCCACGTGGCATAATCTTATTGAACTTGGCTGATGTTATCTGATGGATCACTAATAGACAAGTGGCATTCTTTGATTTGCCGAATTTTAATGTCTATTAATTTAATTTAGGCACACGTGTAAATGTGTAACTGGTCCCAAATTTATTTTATCATTAATTTATATTAATGACGTGGCAATTTGTGATTGGACAAAATTTCTCCTTCAACAACTATTTTTTTTAGTTTTCAAAACTTGACTTGGTTTTTTAAAACATGGAAAGAAGGTAAATAACAAAACCAAGGAACTTATAGGTGAAAATAATGTTTTTAAGCTTAATTTTCAAAAACAAAAAAAAACCCAAAACTAATGATTATCAAAGGAAGATGTAGTTTTAACTTCTTTTTGTTTTTGGAATTTGACTAAGAATTCAAATGTATATCTAACAAAGATAAAAACGGGCCATTGTAAGAAAATTTGAAGAAAACAAACACAATTTTTAAAAAACTAAAAACTTAAAACTAAATGGTTATCAAACAAAATCTAAACAATAAAGTTTTTTTTTTTTTTTGAAATGTAAACAATAAAGTTAATGTGAATAGACTTGTGGACTAAATGCGTTGACTACCATTGTATTTTTAGGACTTCTTGTTGTGTAAGGGAGAGTTTTCTAGTAGAGTTTGTTGTTATAGGTGATTTTGGACCACCCTGGTGCACAAGGAACTGACGAGGACAATCGGGCAGGAATCAGACTGGAGAATGGACCCTAGGGGCGAAACGGGCCAGTGGGTCGGGTCGAGACCAAAGGGGTCGGGCTTTTGGCCCGACCCCATGCTCGGCCTCAGCCATGGGCCAAGGCCGACACTCGACCCGCACGCGGGCCGAGTCCCTCTGACTCCGTTCGGTCCCTGTAGCCTCTAGCCGCCCCAGTTTCGCCTGGTTTGTCCCGAAATGCCTCCAAATCCCTAAAAGCCCTAGGAGGATGAGCAGGTATTTATATCCCTCTTCGCCACTGAAGAGGAAGACTAAAACTCTAATCCTAAAACCTAAGAAGCACGGACACGGATACGGGACACGGACACGACAGGACACGGCGATACGTAAATTTCTAAAAAAAATGGATACGGATACGTTATTTTTTTTTTTTTAATTTTTTTAGTATATATATATATATAATTTTTTTAAAAATTTTTAGTATATATATAAATTTTTAATTTTTTTTAGTATATATATAATTTTTTTTCATCATTCTTCTTTTTTTTCTTTTTTAATTTAAAAATACCTCTTTTATTGGGCTGGGCCTGTTTGTGTGAGGGTTTGTCTAGAGAAGCTTAACTGGGGGTTTAAAAACAAAAAGAAAAGAATTAAACGGAAAGAAAAAAAAAAAGGTGTGAGGGTCTGTGTGCGGCGGCTATTGAAATCGTAGAGAAGAAGAAAACGATCAACAAACCCTAAATGAAGTAGCTGATTTCGTGGAGAAGGGCTGATTTCGTGGAGAAGAAGTGAAACTAAAGGGCAAAATTGAAAGATTAAAACAAACCCTAGCCGTCTGCTCCAGAAAACGTGGGTTTTCTATTTCTTCTTCTATTTCTTCTTCTTCTTCTTTTTTTTAAATGAAGCAGGCAGCCCACCTTGGACTTCAATTTCAGCGAAAATTTGAAGAAAGCGTGTCTGAGGCGTATCTGGCCGTGTCCAAGCGTGTCCGAAAATAAATTAATTAAAAAAAAATAGGACACGCAAAATTGCGTGTCCGACACGTGTCCGGAGCGTGTTCGGACGAATCCGTGTCCGACACGTGTCCGGAGCGTGTTCGGACGAATCCGTGTCCGACACAGATCCTCCCTCCATTTTAGCGTGTTCGTGCTTCATAGCCTAAAACCCATACTATATTCTCTACTCTCTCCTCTTGCTCTTACTTTTCCACTTCTCACTGTTCTGCTTGCTGACTTAAGCATCGGAGCCGGTGTGGCGAGCACCACACTAGTGTGCAGGTTTACTGTCTTGCAGGCCACGTCTTCCCCATCTTCTACAAATTTTACCGTTGGTGGTACGTGAACGTCAGGTGAATTCCTCTGACCAAATTTGACCATCAACATTTGTAATGATCAAGAACTTGTGTGTTGATAGATCCATTAGTTGAGAATCAACATATTGAATGTTGAACATTAATTAACGCAAAGTTCTTTTTTCCAATCGAGAAGAGTGTAAGATGCAAGCTCTTTCGGTGTATTACTGTATCTGATCGAGATTGTTTTATCCAAATAAATATGAGAGTAGCCACGACCTTGAATTTGATTAAGTAAATTGAGTGGTTGATGGGGAAGTAATTGTTATCTATTTTAAATAGTCATGTCGAATAAACAAATAAGATAAACTCCATGGAGTATTTATTTAACTTTCTATTACAAAAATTGCATCCGATGATATTAATTAGATTTTTTTGTATACATAATATAATCCATAGAAGAGATCATATATGTTTAAATATCTATTCTTCAGAACATAAGAATATGTGCCTAGTTTTTTTTTTTTTTTTTTTTTTTTTTTTTTTCTTCTTCTTCTTCAGAAAAATGACATTGAACATGTGACTATACAAATCTATATATCTATATATATATATATATATATATATTAGGGGAGAAACTTTTAATTTCATTTTTTTTTGTCCCTTTTTAATATTCAAATTCCTCATTTGTCCTTCATATTTAATTATTTAATTATTTAATTATTCAAGTTCTCACGGATAGATCATTCTCACGTTTAAGAATTGTTAAAAAAAAATCTCATCTTTGATAAGATTAATAAAAGTTTTAAAAAAATCATATTCATTCCCACTTTTATTTTTTCTTTAAAAAAAAACAAGAATTGGTTAAAAAAAATCATTCTCACGTTTAGGTTTTGTTTTTTTTTTTAAAAAAAAAAATCTCACCTTTCATGAGAATAAGAATTAGTTACAAAAAAAAAAAAAAAAAAATATCATGTTCATTCCCATTTTACGTTATCTTCAATCTTAAAAAAAAGGTTTAAGCGGTTGAGTTTTTTTATATTTAAAAATTGTATGATAAATAAAATAAATATGATAATTTATACATCCAAATAATATTGAGAATTTAAATGTGCAATAAAGAAAAAACTTTTACAATTTGATATGGTATAAGGTATGATTTATATCAAGGATAATTGTAATGGGTGGCAACATGAAGGTAAATAATTGCAAATATGGTAATTTTAAAAAATATTTGCAAATATGGCAAAATTTTTTAATTAATTTTTTATATTCCTAAATTGCCCCTGTGTGCCCATCTTCTTCTTTCTCGTCAGTTTTTTTTTTTTTTTTTAACTGATAGAAAGTCTTTTTATTACTGATAGATTCTATCAGTGGTAGAAAAATTTTCTATCAGTGATAGAAAGTTTCTATCACTTATAGAATAAAGTTTCTATCATTGATAGAATAAAGTTTCTATCAGTGATAGAAAGTTCTATCACTAATAGAATAAAGTTTCTATCAGTGGTAGAAAAATTTTCTATCCGCGATAGAAAGTTTCTATCACTAATATTTCTATGAATGATAGATTCTATCAGTAGTAGAAAAATTTTCTACCAGTGATAGAAAGTTTCTATGACTGATAGATTCTATCAGTAGTAGAAAAATTTTCTATCAGTGATAGAATAGAAGATTTCTATCACTAATAGAAACTTTTTTCTATCAGTGATAAAAGATTTCTATCACTGATAGGTTCTATAAGTGATAAAAAAAACTTTTTATAGAAAATCATAGAAAAACTTTTGATAAAAAATCTTTCAATCCTTGATCACCCATAAAAATCTTTCTATCTCCGATAGAAATCTTTATATCACCGATATAATCTATACGTGATAGAAAAACTTTCTATCACCGATAGAAAAGCTTTCTATCAGTGATAAAAGATTTCTATCACTGATAGAAATTTTTACTATTCTATCAGTGATAGAAAAATATTCTATAGAAAACTCTTGATAGAAAATATTTCAATCCCCGATAGAACCTATCAGTGATAGAAATCTTCTATCACTTATAGAAATTTTTTCTATGAGTGATAGAAAAAATTTCTATCATTCATAGAAAATCTTTCTATGAGTGATAGAAAAACTTTCTATCTCTATCACTGAGACTGATAGAAAAACGATACTTTTCTACCAGTGATAGAAGATCTTTTGTTTCTATCAGCGATGGTGATACATGGTGAAATCGAGCATTGAAAAATAAAGCAAAAACGAACGATTATAGAAATCAAACACTGAAAAACAAAAACCAAACACTGATAGAAAACCAAATAACAACAACCAAACATTGATAGAACACCGAACAAGTGATAGAAAAATATTTATCGCCGATACAATCTATCAGTAGTAGAAAAATTTTCTATCATATGATAGAATCTATCAGTGAAAGAAAATTTCTATCACTTATAGAAAATCTTTCTATCAGTGATAGAATCTATTAGTGTCTGGAGGGGTATTTTAGTAAATGCAACACACAAACTATTAGATTTTGCCATTTTTGCAATTTTTTTTGTGGGTTGCTAGATTTACAATTATTTTGGCCCATATTGCTATCCTTGCAACTGGCCCTTATATCAATGATATTGCTTATAAACCATTTTTATTAGAATGGCTCAATTTGGTCACATACATCTAAATATGATCAATTTTTGCAATAATTATAAATTCATGTGTGTATTTATTAATTTTTGTATTTTTTTTGTACATTATCAAGTCATATTTCAAATTTTATAATTAACTACTTCTACTTTAAAAGGTATTATAACACGTGCAACGTACGTAGTTTCAAACTAGTAAACTATAAATGACAACTATCACTTTGGAGTGCCACCTTAAGGGACCCGACTCTTTTGCCCATCAATAGAGTAGGTGTTATTAGGTAAAAAGTTGATTAAATTATAAATTTTGTCTCTATACTTTTTGAACATTCAATTTTATTTTAAACTATATTTATCTTTATTGACATTAATATTGATGAAGTAGCATGATATAACACATAGTTGGATAGATTCCATTAACTAATGGTTATACTTAGCACTAGTTTTAACCTAATTGAGCAATTGTTTGCCTTTCTCAAGTCTAATTGAGCCAATATTGTATCTGTCTATTCGTTTGTGATCTATCCATTTGTACACAAAATCAAGTAATCTAAATTTTATCTAATTGAGAGTCGGGTTAGCATACTATCCATTAGTTCTACCAGACAATTAAGGATGACAATTGAATCTACAAATTTTAGAGTGTTTAATAATGCCTTGAACTAGCCACCTACCTAGGATATTTAATACCCTACGAGTTTTCTTGACAACCAAATGTAGTAGAATCAGGCGGTTGTCCCGTGAGATTAGTCGAGATACGCGTAAGCTGGCCCGGACACTCACGGATATCAAAAATAAAATTTTTTTAAATAATGTCTTGAACCAATTGAACTATACTATTTTGGTTCATATATTTTCAATTTTTATTTATTTTAATCCATATATTAAAAATAAATACTATTTTAGTCCTAGTCTATTTTGACCCCCCCCCCCTTTTTTTTTTTGCTTGTTTGTCTCATTTTTCTTATCAGAATTTCAACACAATATTGCATTCAATAAATTCATTGAAATTTTGTCACATCTTTATATAAAAAGATTTACATTTTGTATAAATTATGTACTATAATTTTGTAAATAGGAATCAAAATAGTCATTTTGAGGAGTATAGAAACTAAAATGGACACTTTTAAAGTATAAAAACTAAAATAAACAAAAATGAGAAGTAAAGGCCGAAATAGTATTCAAACCTATACAATAATTATGAATATGTATTTTTATAAAAACAATTACAAAAATAGCAATTAAAAAAAGTAACCATAAACATTTAAGAAAAATAACACTACGTTTTGACAAAAAAAAAAAAAAAAACATTAATCACTTTTTGATCATTAATATAACTTTATGCAAGTTGAGTTACAATATATCTCAATCTCAGTATGACAATCACATTTGACAATAATCATGTTGATTAATATTTAACATTAATTGCCCATATCATAATAAGAATAACCACTCGTTGACGTATCCTTCTTTATATTTATTTTCTTACAGTAATATTAAAAAATAATAATAATAAAAAAGTTACAACTTTTTTTAAAACAATTTTGCAAACAAACCAATAAATTTTATCTCCACATTTTCAAAATTCAAAGGGGGAAAAATCCTCAAATTTTCACATACAATTTCTCAGAATCTAAAAAGAAATGCCCTGTCCTTGACTTCAAACCTGATTAGTTGATCTTAGGATTCTAAACTTAACAAATGGATTTGAAAAAATCAAATTCAATCATATTTTTAAGAAATGGGTCAAAATTCATCACTGAAATAGATGGGAAAATTAAAGAGAATATTTAACACCCAAAACTTTGAGATTAGTTGAACTCCCTAAAATTAGGCATATTGCTCTTTCACCCAATAAACAGCTAAAATTAAAATGGAACTTGCATCCATTGGATCCATATTTGACACAAATTAAATCAACAATTCACCAACAAAGCATCAAACTGGCTGATTATAAATAACTTACAACATCAATTCCAAAATTTTCCTTCAAACAAGAGATCTAAATGCAAACTCATAAGCTTAATCGACCGTCCTGCAAAATTTTCTCGAAGTTATGGATACCAAGATCAAGAGATGAATGTTGGCCTTGAGAGACTTTGTCTAGCAATATACCGATTTACTGCCGTGGTCGGGACTACAGTAACAACTCCGCGATCTGAACAGCATTAAGCGCCGCACCCTTGCGAATTTGATCACCACAGATGAAGATATCCAATCTGCATCCATATTGTTTTCATTTTTCAATCAGGACATAAACAGAGAACTACAGAGTAGTTTTTGGGTAAAACAGGTCTGTCTTACATACCCTTTATTTCCATCGAGTGAAACATCCTGTCGAATCCTTCCAACAGCAATGTCATCTTTGTTTGATACTTTCAGTGGTGTCGGAAACTGGTTGGCAGCCCGGTCGTCGATGATGACGACTCCAGGAGCATTTTTCAGAATCTGTCTAGCTGCATCCTGCATAAAACAGAAATGACAACTTAAGCCCAGTTTGTAAATCAATCTCTTTTGGCAACTAGAATCATGGATCACTAACACATTGATCAAATGCTTAATGATTTCACTCGAGCAATTACAACTACTAAAGAGAAGAATTAATCTACACAGAGGAATTCTGGGTGATCTCTGAGATATTTGAAGTAATAATACACAATTTCTGATTTGTGTTGTGAAGAAGAAGTTATATATTTCATCTAAAATAAATTTCTTAATTATTTTCAAGCATTGGATAAATTTCATGCTGGACTAGAGAACCAATATTGGGAAAATAAATTCAAAGGAAAAGAGAACCGCAAATATCAGAGACTTGAAAGAATTTGGCCATGGACATAACGAGTAGCAAAAAAAAAGGAAGAAATTTCCCGCACAGACAATTTCTTATAGAACTTTATTATCACCATAGTTTTAAACTGGGAGTATCATCCTGAAATTACCAGTTCTTTAAGCGTCTAAAATCAAGGATACCAGTGTTTCTTGATATGATAATTGGTAAAGAGAGAGTTCTGTACTGATTTAAATTGACAAAGAAGAGAATTGAGTGCAAAAATCTGCAGACTGTTCAAGAGGTCTGAATCTATCTCTTACACCAGCCACAAGTCAGGTGCCTTCTACCCATTACATCATCAACCATATCAACTATATATTTAACATAACTAACTCTATCACCTTATCTTTCAGCAGTATGACAACGCAGAAAAAAATGTTTCTTTTTATTGCAATTACTGCTGCTTTTGAATTCACCAAACAGTGATGTTGGGTTTTATTTGCTACAAATTCCAATGCTCTACAAGTTCAGTTTTTGGTAATTTAAGAATTTTAACTTCCTAAGAAGAAAAAAAAGGAAAATAATCTATGAGTACTTATTTCCTACGAGAAGGAAAAAGGGAAAATAATCCACGAGTACTTGTTTAGGACTATTCTATAGAAACTAACAACAAGCATCCATTATATAGTAATCAATCAAAGAGGTGCTTATAGACAATCGTTCTTAGAGAATTGAGAAGAATTATTCAATCTAGCATCTCCCAGTAAAATCAAACCTATGGAATGCAAATATATTAGGACAATAGACAGAAGAATTCAAAATAGGTTGTAAAAGGTAAAACACCAAATGGCCTCAAAAGTTGAAAGCACATTCTATTTGATTCAGTAACACACTCGTCGTGCATTACAAAAGTAAATATGGAAGGTCGGGAAAAAAAAGGTCCTCTTTCAAGTTTTTAACAAAATATGAAATTAAAAATTAAAAAATTAAAAACGAAAAACGAAAAAGAAGAAGGAGAAGAAAGAAAAAGCTAAAATTAAGAAACAAAAATTCACTGTTTGCATTATGCTTATAGCCCATTCACTAGTCTTGGGGGAGGCTTACCCACCCAAGGCCAAATTACGAAGTTTCAACTTGGGGGCTTAAATCCAAGACCTTGGAGGTTATCTCCAAACATCCCAAGCCATTACCTACCCGTTGGGTCTTAATATGCTATTTTCACAATTATGGTGGATTTCCCTTCCCCATTCAGTCTGGGAAATAACACTTCAAAATATTTCATTCTCCACCTAAAATAAGAACAGGCCAAATGGAAATATATATGCCCTGCAATCTATTTATATTCTCAAGCAGAATACTAACTAGTACTGATCAAAATAAAATCTTACCTCATCAAGGGGGTTCTCAAATTGAAGATTCACACTCTCAGCATGTGCACGCATGACAGGAACTCGTATACAAGTGGCAGTAACTTTCACATTTGCATCACTCTTGAGGGGCATTATGCAAAGTCAGTTAGTGTAAGACAAGATTCCATTTAACAATTTCCACAAGGAAAAACAATTCACAAAAGTTGTGCAAAAAGGTCAGGACTTAAGTAGCATCCATAATTTACAATCAACACTCACCCAAATTTTCCGAGTTTCTTTTACTAATTTCATTTCCTCTTCATTGTATCCATTTGAAAGAACGGATGCGTTGTGTGAGAACAAATTGAAAGCATACTGCACCAAGTAGAAGAAATTGAGAAAATTGCTTTAGAAACTTGACCCTCCAAAAAGGACACGTAAAGATAAGAGTCAGTAAAAGAGAATGACCTGATCCCTAAATATATTACAAGTTGGTGGTTTTCCTTCCAGGACCTTCAAAAAAGGGAAGAGAAGCAAAATAGTTTAGAACAGCCTTTGAAATAGACTAGAACATCCAAAAGATAAGATGACAAACAAAATGCAATCAAGGTTATGAGATAATAAACGGAAAAAACCTCACGAGTTTGCTGCACAAGCTCTTCCATTGCCGCAGCACCAGCACCACTAGCTGCTTGATATGTACTAACTACCATGCGTAACACCTGCCATTTTCAACCCATCAATCCATCTAACATCAAGGGTGAGCTAGAAATGACATTTGGAAGGGTAAAAAGTGTTTTTAGCACATTGAAATTACTTAAGAATTTCATACCATTTGGTTGAATAATAAAAAACCATTTTGAAAATGCTAAAACCGCTTAAAAAAACACTAAAATGCCTCATCCCTAAGGCCATTGAATTGTTTTCTTGCCTACTATACAACCTTTTCGTTTCTTAGCACTTAAATGCTTATAAGAGAAGCACGTCTAGAAGTGCTTCCACTTAAAACCACTATTGAAGGAACATCTAAAGCAATGCTAATTTTGAAAGAAACAGCAAGACCTAAGTATTAGAATAAATGTAAAGAGTTAGCTAGTTAGTTGCCTATATAAGGCCTTCTCATCTGAATAATAAAGCGTGCAAGTGCAAGCCACTTAACTCAATATGGTATCAGAAGTTTTCTAATTTTTTTTTAAGAGGCTTCTTCCTTTTTTTCTTGCGTCTTTTTCTTCATGGCTGAAAAAACTGTTCTTCCCTCAGTTCCTTCTCCGACTACCATACCTACTGATTTTCAGCCAATAAATCCTTCTGTTGTCGAGCAATATGCCAACTCGTATTTTCTTCATCATTCTGACAGTACTAGTCTGGTTCTCGTCTCTAAACTTTTGACCAAATCAAACTACACGTTGTGGAGTCAAGCAATGCTTCTTGGATTAACAGGCAAAAACAAAGTTGGTTTCGTGGATAGTACGCTTTCTTGCCCTAATAATCAGTTGAGGAATTCTTGGATCATCTGCAATAGTGTTGTCACAACTTGGATCTTGAACGCTCTCTCCAAAGAAATTTCAGCGAGCATCAACTTCTCGAAGACGGCCAGAGACATTTGGCTCGATCTTCAACATCGTTATCAACACAAGAATCAGCCTCGCATTTTCCAACTCCGACGAGAGATTTCAAATTTAGTCCAAGATCAAAGCTCGGGCACTTCGTATTTCGCGAAATTAAAAACTCTTTGGAATGAGCTTTCTTTGTATCACCCTAAATGTTCTTGCGGCAGATGTAATTGCAGTGGTATGAAACAACTCGTGGATTATTTTCAGACCGAATACGTCATGGCATTCCTCATGGGCCTTAATGAGGCCCATCTTTCTCCCAGATTCGCACCCAACTTCTTCTAATGGAGCCTGAGCCTTCCATTCAAAAGGCCTTTTCTTTGGTAACTCAAGAAGTTGATCAGTGCTCTTCCCTCACTCCTATTCCTGCTATTCCAGTTGCTTCGACTGCCTTAATGGTCAAAAGCTCCTCAAATTCGCCGAAAAATAATCAATCAAATGGAACAAAGAAGAAGGAACGACCTCTCTGTACACATTGCAACATTTTGGGGCAAACAGTGGATCGTTGTAATAAGATACACGGATATCCCCCTGGATATCGCAACCAAAAGCCTTCCAGTTCTTCCTCCAAAACAGAGGCTCCCAGTTCTTCTACTGATTCTTTGTCCAATCTCAATGCCGAACAATGTCGAAGCTTGCTATCCCTCTTGCAGACTCATCTCAATAAAGTCAAAAGTGATTCTTCTGGGAAGAATCATGTCGCAGGTACTTGTCCTTCTTCTACCAAATATGATCTTGATGTTGATACTTGGGTCATTGATTCTAGGGCTTCGACCCATATTTGCTTTTCTAAAAAGGCTTTTATCTCTCTTAAATTTGTTTCGGGAGTTACTGATTCTCTTCCAAATCATGAGAGCATTTCTGTTGAATTTGTTGGTGATATTCAAGTTTCTGATGGTCTCTTGCTTCAAGATGTGATGTACATACCATCTTTTCGTTTTAATCTCATATCCATCAGCTTGCCAAATTATCTTACAAAGTCTGTTTTGCTGATGAAAATTGTATCGTTCAGGACAAGTGTTCTTCGAGGATGATTGGCAAGGCTAGTCTCTGGCATGGTTTATACTTGTTGAAGTCTGAAAAGCCTTTTTCATCTTGCAATAATTCTCTTTGTAATAGTGTTTCATCTGTTGATTGGCATGATAGACTTGGCCATGCTTCTTTTAAGCATTTAAATTCTTTGAAAGAATTGTTATGAAGATTAAAAGTTGGGGTGATTATTAGGGCATGATAGACTTGACTCTTTTTTCACTCTTTTTTCAGTCTTGACTTCCTATCCGTGATTCATTTTCACAAAATAACTTTACAAAGTGAAGTCATTGATCCTTTTCCTGACTTAGTACTACCTAAGTCTTTTGATTTAGCTGGTGTTCCAGAAGTGTTGCCCACGGTACAGATTGATCAGCATATTGAGGATTCCCAACAAGAGCCCCCTGAAGCTTCTGTATTATCAGAAACTCCTCCTGAATCTCCAACTGATGCAAACATTCCCAGGGACATTATTCTTCCTACAGAAGAACCTACTGTCCTAACTGAACCAACGTCTGAAACAACACCTCGTGACCAAGCTATTGCCCCCAGGCGTTCTTCAAGGCCAGTCAAACAGCCTTCCTACCTTCGAGATTACCATTGTAATCTTCTCTACAACAGAGGTACTGCCTTGCTTAATACCAAGTACCCTTTACAAAAATACATTTCATACGAGAAGTTATCTCCAACTTTTAAAGCTTTTGCTTTAAATCTGTCATCCACTTTTGAACCACAACTATATCACCAAGCAGTTCCTTTTCAACATTGGAGAGATGCAATGAAGGCTAAATTACAAGCAATGGAATCCAACTCCACATGGTCTGTTGTTCCTCTTCCTCAAGGAAAACACTCCATCAGGTGTAAGTGGGTTTATAAAGTACAGCACAAAGCAGATGGAAGCATTGAGCGTTATAAAGCACGGCTTGTCGCCAAGGGCTACACCCAACAAGAAGGTTTAGATTATGTTGAAACCTTCTCTCCAGTAGCAAAGTTAGTAACAGTTAAAGTGTTATTAACCATTGTTGTTTCCAAAAATTGGCCCCTCGTCCAACTAGACGTTAATAACGCTTTTTTGCACGGAGATCTCTTTGAAGAGGTTTATACGGACTTACCACTCGGTTATAAACTCACCACCTCTTCATCTCAGGGGGAGCGTCTTGTATGCAAGCTCCACAAGTCAATATACAGCTTGAAACAGGCTTCCAGACAGTGGTTCGATAAATTCTCAAGTGCACTAATAAAACTTGGCTTCAGACAGTCAAAATCAAACTATTCTCTGTTTGTCTGGAGCTCTAATGCCTCGTTCATAGCTCTCCTCGTTTACGTTGATGATATAATCATCACTGGATCTTCCATTTGTGAGATTGAGAAGCTTAAGAGACACTTAGATTCTGTTTTTAAGCTAAAGGATCTTGGTTCTCTTAGGTACTTTTTAGGATTGGAACTTGCTCGGTCTTCAAAGGGAATTTTTCTTTCCCAACGAAATTATACATTACAGATAATAGAAGATGCTGGTCTGTTAGGCTCAAAACCTGCTGTGCTTCCAATGGATCCGAATTTGAAGTTGAGTGCCAATGAAGGATCATTATTAACAGACCATACTGAATACAGACGCCTTGTTGGTCGTCTTCTTTATCTCACGGTGTCACGCCCTGATATCACTTTCGTCGTACACAAATTGAGCCAATTTGTCGCTCAGCCACGGCAAACACACCTATCCGCTGCTCATATGTTACTGAAATACCACAAGGGGTCCCCTAGAAATGGTGTTTTCCTACCGAAATCACCTTCTTTCCAAATTCGAGCCTTCACCGATGCCGATTGGGCATCCGGTTTGGATTACCGCAAGTCCACCACGGGGTTCTACATCTTCTTAGGAGAATCTCTAGTCTCCTGGAAAGCAAAGAAACAAATGACAGTCTCTCGGTCATCGGCTGAAGCAGAGAATAGGGCACTCGCAGCTACAACAAGCGAACTGATTTGGTTGAAACAGTTGCCAGCTGACTTCTCTATTCATCCATCTGCTGCTTCAATTTTCTGCGATAACACTACCGCAATCCATATTGCCACCAATCCGGTGTTCCATGAGCGCACGAAGCACATTGAATGGGACTTTCATTTTGTACGAGACAGAATCATAAGTGGTGAAATAAAGCTCCTTCCGGTTCGGACCCATCAACAACTAGCAGACATTTTCACTAAAGCTTTAACTTATTCTTCTTTTTCCCTACTACTATCAAAGCTGGGTGTTAAAAACATTCTAAGTCCATCTTGAGGGGGAGTATTAGAATAAATGTAAAGAGTTAGCTAGTTAGTTGATTATCTTGTTATTTCAGTTATTCTCCCAACTGTGTATTACTGCCTATATAAGGCCCGCTCATCTGAACAATAAAGCGTGCAAGTTCAAGCCACTTAACTCAATACTAAGCGTAAAATCTCAAATCTAAACACAGCTAGTGTACCATTCCCAAGAAATGTAAACAGAACAAGAAAATGAAAAAATCGACTTCAAAACCTTAGCGTGACGATGCAGAGGAGTGACTGCCATCAAGCAGATGATGGTAGAGCAATTAGGATTAGCAATCAAAGCGCCCTTTCCGGTCCCAACCTTAATCCCCTTCATAGCTTCAGGATTAACCTCCGGAATAACAAGAGGCACATTCTCATCCATCCGAAATGCGGAGCTATTGTCGACCACAATCGTTCCCTTCTCAACAGCGAGCGGTCCAAACTTCTTGCTGATAGATCCTCCAGCGCTGAAGAGAGCAATGTCCACACCGTCGAAGCTATCCTCAGTGAGCTCCTCGACAACATGCTCTTTGCCATGAAAGTGAACGGACTTCCCAGCGGAGCGCTTCGAGGCCAGCATCTTAATGGAGCTATAAGGAAAACCGCGATCGGAAAGGACGGAGAGAAATTCCTGGCCGACGGCGCCGGTGACGCCGACGACGGCGAGAGACGGTCCATTTTCCTGATACGCCATGCGAACAACTGTAGAGATGCGGCTTGGTTTGGGTTGAGAAGAAGCAGTGGAGAAGAAGAAGGAGGCTGGTGAAGAAGCCAGAGCCGCCATTGTAGAGAGAGAGAGAAAGCTTGAATGGAGCGGAGGCGGCCGGGAACCCACTGAATATCAGAGAAAACTGCAAAAGCGCTTTAGGATTTTGCAACTTTTTCCTTTTAGTTATTTATATTATATTTGTAATTTTTTTTTTTAATATTTATTTATTTATTTTAGTTAATTGTAATTTTAAATTTTAAAATTGTTTGTTTGACTTAAAACAAAGTGCTTAGTGTGAGTTGTTTAGTTTTTTTCCTTCTACTTTTTCCTCTTGTTTTGGCTAGTTGTTGTAATCCAATTTGTGTTTGTGAATGTTGGTTTTAGAAACCTTGGAGATATATATGAACTCAAACGAAAAAATAAAATAAAATAAAAGAAACTTCGACATATATTGAAATTTATAATTTGAGTCGAACGCATGGTTAGAAATGAGGTTAAGATATCATTTTGGTTCATGTACTTTTAAATATTTAGATTTAATCCTTATACTTTGCATAAATATTAAAAGGAAAAAATAAGTTTTTGGTTCTGAGTTTTCAAAATAATTCTTTTTAGTTTTTGAATTTTGAGTCATACGTTTAAAAGGTTCCTAAATTTTCAAAATAATGGACCTTTTCAGTCCTTGACTTTTGAGAAACGGTTTAAAGGGTCCCTCATAAAATTGAGACCTCAACATTTTCGTTGGCATTGACATTTTAACTCTTGGATGTAAATAAATTTTCAAAATTTGTAGAGTGAAGGTTGATAAAGACTAATTCTTTTTTTTAAAAAATGGGCCTTAAACTAGTGATAGGGATTGATTTTAAGATTTATTAAAAGTAAGGAGACTAAAATTTATATATTTGCAAGTATAGGAACTAGGAGATGGAGCCCTAAAAGTATAGGGACTAAAATGATATTTTTACCTTAAAATTCTAATGAATTTGCATAATGTTTTTTTGTTTCATTGATAGGATAAACAAGAATAACTAAAGGAAAAGATATGAAAAAGTAAAGAGAATTTTGGATGTAAGATTTATATAGATTCACCTTAGGTCTTATCTTGTTTTCTAGAGATTGTTTCACTAAGAGAACAAAGATTATACAAAAAGAATCATATAAATTGTTGGATTTCTCAATATCTAAGTTGAAAATAGTATTGAATCTATTGATGTTAATTGGTGTCTTATCCACAAAGGTATGCTCGAAATTTATCCTCGAGAGTTAGAAATTGGCAGACTTTTCTTATTGTTGGTATAACGATATTAACCCTTTAATGCCACGATGTCCGAGTAATGCCTTTGAGAGATATTGTTCCTAATGTCACTTATTTTTCATTCTCTTGGACTTCAATGGACTTCGAGTTAGGTTTGGTTTTAGCCTATTTGATGATTAGGCTCAACAAAATTGTAAGAAACAATTACAAATATATGTGGAACTCAAAAAATAAAATAAATTTACAAAACATATATTAGGGGAAGGAAAGATTTATAAAACTATTTATGAAAACCAAATATTTACAATTAAATACCATTATATTATTTTGTTATTAATTTTCATATTTTTCTTTCCCATCCATCTTTGGGCATTTATTTGATTTCAGTATGATTGTAAAATTTAAATTTAAAATCAATTTAGAGTGGATTTGAAATAACTTTGGAAAAAGATGATTTTTAAGCGAAATTAAATTTTTTATAAGCACCTTTAAAAAAAATTAATAATTTAAAGTGTGTTTAGTATAAGTTATTGAATTATTTTAGATGATAAAAAATGTTTATTTTTTTAATTTTAATAAATGAAAAATAATTTTTTAAATATTTGATTATTGTAAAAACCATTTTTGGAGAAAGGCTTAAGAGATAGATTATTGAGAAAAAAAAAAACAAGTGATTAACAAAAAAAAATTCAAAAAATGTAGTAACAAAAAAAAAACATATTTTTCATTAATAGTTACTTTTTGAAAAAACAAAAACAAAAAAAGGGATTATTTAAAGCAATTTCTAAAGAATGTAAGGTATAAAAATATACACTTTTTTAATATATATATTTTTAAATGTTTAAACTAAAAGGTATTCAAAACAACTCTTAGATCCTTTAATAACATTTCTCCCTCACTTTTTGTAAGGATATTTTCGAGGTTGGGCAAGGACAAGGATGACTTTCTTGTCCCTGCCCCCATATAATTTTCATCCATTTTTCATCTTTATGTCAATTGAGTCATTCATGCTCTATTGAAAAAAAAAACACACAAACAATTTTTGTAATAATTTCTATTTCTTGTTTTTTGAAAATTTAAATTAAATATGAAAAAAGTTATGTATGAAAATTAGTTTTTAAAATTAGGAGAAAAAATCAATTTGTACTCTAAACTTAACAAGTTGTATCAATTTTAATTTTAAACTTTCAATTTCACCAAAATGAGTCACTAACTTGCATTTGCAATGTAGATCTTCAGTTAACTTTTCGTTTGAATCACCATTAGAGCACATAATTAATTGTTTCCTCTTTTTTGTTTTTATTTATATTTAATTTTTTGTTTTTTAATTCACATTGCACCCGAGTTGATTTTTTTTAAGAAATTTATTGGAGAAACTTTTGATTTGAAAAAAAAATTGTTTATGAGAAGTTGTCATGAGTTTTTTCTATTTTTGCTTCACTGCGTTGGTGGATTTTGTTGTTTTTTTTTCAACTATCAAGAAAAACATGCAATTGTAGGATGATAGATGAAAGCAATCTTCTTTTTTTAAAAAAAAAAAATTTAATTTTAGATGATTTTTTCTTGTTGTTGAGAATTCGTGTGTGTTTTGGAGTTTTTTTTTTTTGAATGTTTATTGGTTTTTCTTATTGCTAAGAATGAGTTTTTTTTTTAAATTAATTAATTTATTTTTTTTTGCAAATTAGAAAGAATGTGCAAGTGTAGGAAACTAAACCAAAGCAACTTCGGGTTTTTTCTTTCTCATTTTTATTGGATTTTTCTTGTTACTAATAACTTTGTGAGTTTTTTTTTTTTTTTTTTACCTGAGTGTTTGATTTCTTCAAATAAAAAGTTTTTCCAACAAATTTCTTACAAAAAAAACCAATTTAAGTGTAATGTGAATTAAAAAAAAAAAAGAAGGAAATTATCAATCATTATGTGTTATGGGTGAATTTGGACCTAGCTCTAAGAAAATCAGAATGATAAAAACTTAGAAAAGAAACAAGCCACGAAGGACCATTGGGCCCAAATCAATCTCTAGGGTTATTCCGAGGAAGGGAAAAACCCTATTTTCAACCATAAATAGAAGGGACTAACCCCAAGGTATGGGGACTCAATTTGGTATCTATTTTCTTCCTCTATATTTTTATTTTGCTTGCTTCATCGGAATCGGTGTGACAAGCACCACAGGCCACGTCTTTCCCCCTTCAAATAAATTTACCATTGATGTCACGTGAAGGTCAAGTTATGTAATAATAATTATTCAAATGGGAAGTTAACAATTGTCTCAAAAAAAAAAAAAAAAAAAGAAAGTTAAGAGAAAGTTTAGGATTAAAATTGATACAACCTGCTAAGTTCAAGACAAAAATGGTTCCCTAAAATTAAATATCCAAATTTTTTTATGTTATATATTTTTTATATATTTAATATAAATTTTCTAAGTAAAAAAGGATAAATAATCCTTTTATTTATGTTTCAGAAAGAAAAAAAAACTTGAAACAAGAAGAAGAAAGTTGAAAGTTGACTTTGTTGTTTCCAAAATTAATTTTGGAAACATTTCAAGAAATAAGAACAATTACTAAACATTTTTGTTTTCAAAAAATTAGAAACAAAAAAAAAACATAAACATTATCAAACGACTTCTAATATTCTCACATTTTATAGACATGATAAGCAAGAATAACAAAGGCAAAAGATGAAAAAGAAAAAGTAAAGGAAAGAGAATTTGCATGATATATTGTAAAGATTCATACCTTCAACTATAACTTGTTTTCTATACGTAGATTGTTTAACTAGAATGACAAAATTTATATATATATATATATACATACATGCATTTATTTTCTATCAACTCAAGTCTATAGCCCTTATAAATTGCTCTCAACTCACCTAAACTCAATGCTTTTCTTTTTAACTTCTCCAACGAGCAAAAAAAAAATTGTTGGACCTCTCAATATATACGGTCACTCGAACTACAAGATATCTTTTTCAGTCATGGTTATATGAATGCAATCTAGCCAAATTCGAATGCAATGATTGTTTTGCCACATTGTTACTAATTGATTTCAAATGCAAAACGTCATGTAGTTCGCGATTCTAGGCTCCTTGTAAATGTTACACCTACATATATCCTATTGACACTACAACTTGATCTTCTACCATCTTCCTTTTTCATAATATTTCCATCTTTTTCAACATAGATAGGCACTCTACTTCTCGTCCGAGTAATCCTAGAAAACATTCTAGAACTCACCAAACAACAAAGGTGCGTTGTCAAAGAAGAACATAGAGAAAGGTTACTTAGGACATGTTTGTAAATCCAAGTTTAATAAAAAGTTAAGAAGTTTAGAGGCAAAAATTAATACCTAGTATAAAGTTCTGACATTATATTACTAGTTTTCCTTGAATCTCATGTTAAACTATTACCAATTTTAGAAAACATAAACTAATAAGTAAGAAGAACTGTCCAACTATAGACTAAAAGCTATGCTAACTTTAGGTACTGAATTAGCTTAAACAATTTTATAGTTATATATATAGTTTTATGACACGTGGCATAGAGAGAGTGATACAGCAGTAGACCAAACTTTCCCAGCATCAACCCTCCAACTGGGGAAGGACAGCATCTTGAAGAGCAATAAGCTTTGCCTTTCCACCATACTCAACTGCCAATACTTCTTCTCCAATTTCCTCTATCATACTTCTCCTTTCTTCTTCATTAGTCACTATCACTATCTGAAATCATTGATTTCAGTCAATTAAAAAGAAAATTTCATGAAAATTCTACTCATCCTTCAGATAACAATGATTCTAGCCCCTATGCACATCAACTTCATTTATAATATTTACATAGCCATCTCTAACATTAAACAGATTCAAAAGAAGGTTTCTATTCTTATTGAATGTTAGCATGTGAACTATTGAATATAAATTGAGAGAGAAAATAACATGGTAGAGTTTTGAAATTAGAGCCTCCAAAAGTTAAGTTAGGTTTCAATCCTATTTTACGTCTTTAAACTTTCATATTTATTTCATTAGTCCTCAAGCGTTTAAACCTTTTGTTTCAACGATTAACTTTTATACTTATTCTAACCATTTACATGGGGAGACTCCTAACCATTTGTTGGGGACTGCTCGTTCACGACTTCTTTTTAGAATTGCTTTTTTAGTTCTTTTGGAGTGGCCTCGATTCAAACCAGAGGTTTTGGTTCCATGATTTTGGAAGTGTTTCTCAACTTTCCTTTTCGCAATAAAGGAAAGATTTTATGGCAAGCTTCTTTCTTTGCTATTTTGTGGGATATTTGACTAGAAAGAAATGATCGCATTTTTAGAGGGAAGGAGAGATCAGGGGAGTAGCTTTGAGATTTGATTAGATTTAACTCTTCTTTGTGGGCATCTGATAATCGGACCTTTTGTAATTACTCTTTGGGGCTCATTCTTTTGGATTAGAATTCTTTCTTGTAATTAGTGTTTTCAAGGCGCAAGGCGCAAGGCGCACCTCGAGGAGACGGGCCCTTTGATCGCCAAGGTGAGAGCGATAAAAAGGCGATGCTCGAGTGAAGTGAGGCACACCTTAATAAATAAATAAAAATTATATATATAGTCCATAAATTTATATAGTAAACATAGTTTAAAAAATCAATATCAAAATAGTGCCATAGAAATATACCTATATATATATATATATATATAGAGAGAGAGAGAGAGAGAGAGAGAGAGAGGTTTATGGCCAACAAAAGCTTAGCTCAATTGGCATAAAGTTGTACTGATAACCACGGTTTGTTGTTCAAAACTCCCTCCTCACATATTGTCAAATATATATATATATATACACATAGGTTTAGGTAAATATTTCTATAAGTTTTTATTTCTAAATTTCTATGAAGGCTTTTCACCTTCCATTCTCTCTCTCCTAGTAAATAGAATTAATGTCAGTCCAACCTAATTTTCTCTCTCCAATTAAATAGAATTAATGCTAGCCCAACCTAATTAAATCCAACCCAACCTAATTTTCTCTCTCCTAGTAAATAGGATTATAGAATTCTAAGTGAAGCCCTAATTTTTACTTCTCGTCAACGTCCAACCCTAGCTGCGACTGCCTCTTCATCTTCTTCGTTTCTTTCTTCAACTTCTTTTGTTTCTTCGTCTTCATTTCTTCTTCAATCTTTTTCGTTTTTTCAAATGGTTAGGTTTTTTTTTTTTTTTTTTTTTTTTTTTTTTTTTTTTTTTTTTATTTGTGCAAATGAAAGGGTTATGGTTTGAGAGAGGGTTTTGTTTTTTTTTTAAGCTTTAAACAAATAAAAAAAAGGGGCAGATTGCCTCGCTTCAACAAGCGAGGCAATCGCCTCGCATCGGGCGACAGGCGCACCTAGGTGCACAAAGGCGTGCCCATGCAAGCGCCCGATTGAAGGCACTCACCTGGGCACTCTATGAGGCGCACCCGGGCAAAATCACCTCACCCGTCGCCTGGGTGCGCGCCTCAAAAACATGGCTTGTAATTAGTTGTTGAGGTCTTGGCTTGTGGGTCTGTTTCTAGCTTTTGTTTTTTTTTTCTCTCTCTCTAAAGGTTGTTGTTCTCCTTTTTATTTTTTATTTTTAATGAAAGTTTGGTTTCTTATAAAAAAAAAATACTTATTCTATTTTGATTCGTATATGTTCAGCACATATAGTCAAACCATAGATGTGACTTTTATGGAACATTGCCAGAGAGATCACATACCTTCTCAAGTGTCACCTTCTCGAGAAACCGAGAAACCATCCTCCACACGCTGACAAAAAAACGTGGCATGTTTAAGATGTAGCACTTTGCCAGACGTTCAGGATAATAAGCCTGCATTAGAGAACACAAAACAGTCAACACTAGCCATGCTTATGAGGAAAAACAAGGGAAAAAAGGGACTCCGGGGCAGTTTAAAGCTTGACAATCATCTAGCCACGACTCAAAGCATTAAAAACTAGATTAGATAATTAACTTTACTGTAATCTTTAGCTTAAATTTTTTGATTTGGTAATGGTTTGAAATAATATTGCAGAGCTATTTCATCTCTTATCTCATATTTATAGTATATGTGTTGAACTACGTTAATCAAATAATTATCCAAACTAACACATGAGTGTGTAAATCAAATTATATTATCAAATTTAACCACATTTTCGCAGTCCAAAATGACACATCAATCACAAACTTTCAACTTTTGGAAGTTTAAATTTGTTTCGTTTTGGTATCTGAACTTCCAAACCAGTTCTTCTAACAGTAGAAATTTTGTAATTGATGAAGTAATGTCCAACAGCAAACAAAAATGGTATTCAAAGATCGGAAAATCATCTAATTCCTTGCTTATGCTTACTCTAATGATACAATGATTTTAGTTTTCTTTTACAAAGAACGATACTCTGTCCTCAAAAAACTCACAGGCAATAACTGCGGCAATTTAACGTGAACAAAATTTATATCCTCACAAGTTTAAAGCTGCAGACATAAAGGAAAATAAAATCTTTGTACAGTGTCTACAAGCTTCACTTGAATGCTATTGATTATGATCATCAAGAGTGCAAAACTCATAGAAATAGTTTACCTGCAAAAACTGAAAGCCTGTGATCAATCCACGTGGATCGATGTTCTTGTATGAAATTTGCTGCAGATCAAGAATGCCAATCAACTTCTCATTTCCAATTTCTCTTCCTTGGAAAGCACTGCAACAGACACCAGAAACACCAAACAAACTCTTGACTTCCCAACATAGAATTGATCTTGTTTTTGCAGCAACAGTAAGTTATGGAATCATACTCTTCACATGAGGGAAAAATAAGAAGGACAAAGAAAGAATAAGGCATTGAATATGCTGTCAAAATGGTTAGTAATTGCAGAGAAAGATAATCTGCAAAAGTTCTGAACACAACACATGAAGTTAGTACAAATTGAGTGGCACCTTGAAATTGTCTTGTCCAAGGAATAAGCCACATACTCTGCATAAAGATAAGAGATGAAAATAAGTGAATCAGATATTATCAATTACCTGATGCCTTTACTCAAATTTCATTCTATTTAATAACTACAAAGTGTTCGAGCCAGTTTATATGAACATCGACTAATCTGATAATTGTCTATTTGGCATAAAAAAAACCCATTGCTTCAAATTGCAAGCTTCCATTTTTTTTTTGTATGAAGTTAATGATTTTTTCATAAAGGGAAAGAGTAAACATGTCCATCTCTTCATTGCATTTATTGAAAATCGTGCACCGTTGCAGAAAAAAGCTCAAGAAGGCAATTTAAACTTAAAAATTATTCATACTGATAAGGAGAGCTGAAAGTACACACACAAGAGAGGCAGCTATGGTCCACATTCACATGATTTTCTAGGCTAAAATTTAATGAGCCGTGTGGAATTCTATTTCGAAGATACATTTTCAACTAAAAAAAATCCAAGTGTTTTGAAATTTGTGATTAATTTCATTACGGCTCAAGATCACAATCTTGGGATTTTGGAAAGAATAACAATTTTATTCCATTGAAAAAATGGTCCTTCATAACAATACACTAAAAAAAAAAAAATCAATTGTAACAAACAGTCCTCCAAACAAGTTTTCACCATATTTTTCCAGTGGAAGACTATTTGATAATCAATCTCCAAACAAATGAAGAAAAATGGTCCACAAACTAACACATCCCTGAAAAGATGTGAAGTGAAATCTCATCTTCAAGATGAAACCCAACCAATTATAATTCACAATTTTGAATTTCCAAGATGTAGAATGGTACAGTTCAAGTTGTTCTTGATATTATAATAGAAAGAAAGCAAGTTGGAACTTCAATTAATTAAAACGACAGATCCAATCTTCAGAGGAAACAAAGAGTGGAACTGTTCAACATCAACATAAAACCAATTTCAAAGGCGGGCAAACAAATTCGAAACAAAACCCAAAAGAAACTCCAATCAGAAGCAAAATCCGGTATCAGGATCCATCAGTTTCATTTCAAGAATCATGAAATCAGTTCAAACGAGCAAGTTAGGGGACTCACTCTTGAATTGAACTTGATCCTTAGCAGGAAAATGCTTGTTCCCTTTGACGATCATCACAGAGTGCCCATTCTTCGACAAACCCTGCAAATAAATCTTCCTCGCTCCCAGTTCATCTTCAATCTCGGATTCATCGATTCGCCCATTCGGAACCATCGCATCCCTCCATTTCTGCCATTGCACGAACATCTTCGCCGCTTTCTCAACGTCCATCGACCTCGCGATCAAAAACCTCATCATCGTCGGGTCACCATACTTCTGCAAAACAAACCATTCCATTACACAAACTCAACGCTCCAATCTCAAAAGAAACAAAGCCACAGAAACCCTTACTTCTGTAGAAACCCCATTTTTCTCCACTAATCTCCTCATCTGCGCAATCCGCTGAGTATTCTCCATTTCTCCCCCCAAAAAAAACAAGATAATCGGTATACAATCGGTTAAATCGGCCTGGACTACAATCGAAACAACGAACTCAAAATCAATCTCCGGTACAAAAATTTGCACGGGAAGCTAGTCCGATCAGTTCAGAATCAGAAACCCATGATGAAACTAGAGAGAGTCACAGGAAAAGAGAAAGAGGGTGAGCAGAGAAGAAAATTTGAGGGATCGATTGGAATTTTGCGGGTGCCACTAGTGAACGGCTATGACCCGTTTGGAATTTTGTTGGGAAATATTCGAAATGGATTTGAGACGACCTTTCACGCTATTGAATGAAGAAGAAACTTGCGATCAGTAATCACCATGACTCGCAAGTCAGCTCCATCGCCATTTTTTTCTCTTCTCAAAATTTTCCAATTTACTGTTTGTAGAAATGAATGTGTGGAAATGTGTATATATAGAGAGGACAGTGGGTAAAGGATTCTCGAGGGTCGACAAAGAAATTGACAATGGAGATTCGTTCTTACCAAAATATCCATAAAAATAGGCTCTTTTTTCAAAATGTTCCCTTTTTTTTTTTTTTTTTTTTTGAAAAGGATTTCAAAATGTTCCCTTCGAGATTAGTATCGATGACTTTAATATAAAAATAAAACTAACTTTCTTTATTTGAAAATATAACAATTTTTTAAAAGATTTGCAAATATGACAACTTTAAAATAAGATTTCTTTGTTTCTATTTTATCCTTACCAAACTTCATTGACAACCCAAATCTATCACGGATTGAAGTTTATCGATGATAGACTAATATATAGTCTATCTCATCTATCAATCCCACATTTTCTTTATTGTTCATTGGTCTAGTATTATGTTCATGATTTTTCATGTAAATTCGATTAAACATTAAATTCTATCACGGATAGATTGATATTTTTCTTTAATAAATCACATATTGAAGTCTATTTCTAATAGATTTATATTCCAACAAATTATGAACTATGTACTACAAACTACCTCTCAACTCGATAATGAGGTGTTGACAGCTGAGTTTAGTTGTGATGAGATAGAATGCGCACTCAAAGGCGTGAAAGTTTCTAGTACTAAAGTAGTACATACTCCCTCCATTCAGCATTTGACATGTCATTTAATGATATAATATTTATGGGTCCCACATAATTCTTAAATATTTCTTATATGGAAAACAATAAATGGAGGTAGTATGGAAAATTAGTACTAGAAAATTTTTCCGTATTTTACCAAAGTTTGGGAGGTAGTTGATGATGAAGCTATCCATCTATGTCTCAAGGTTCTCAATACATAGGATGCCATAGATGAGATGGATACAACTCATATATAGTCATGATTCCAAAGGTTGTTGAGCCAAAGCGAATATTTGACTTTATAGGTCAATTAGTTTATGTAATATGGTATACAAGTTTATTGCCAAAACTAGGGATGACAACGGAGTGGGATAGGGCAGGGCCGAGGATGTACTCCCCATCTCCGTTCCCGTGAGGATTTATCATCCACATCCCCGCTCTATTCCCCATTTCAGAGAATCGGGATCAGGTCTCCACAGGGAAAAATGCCCACTTTTATTTTCTTAAAAAAATATATTTTAATAAAAATTAATTAAAAATTAGAAAATATATTTAAAGTATACCTATTATTATTATTTATTTATTCATTTAAAATTATTCTGAGTTTAAAAATAAAAAAAAAAATAATAAAAAGTAAACAAAACAGTATAGTGAATAACTTAATAATTAAAAAAAAAAACTTTATAAAATATTAATAATAATATAATATGATATATGAATAATATTATTATAAATAATTGTAATATATATAATATATATTTTTAATGAATTTTTAAAATATATATTCGAGGCAAGTTCGGTTTTACCGCATTGGCAATGAGGACTCAATCCCCCTACTGTGTGTGAGTGCTCGTGTTTCAGTCGGTCATAATTTTTTTTTTCTTTTTTTCGGGCAGTGCGTCAGTGCTTGTGTTCGAGCCCGTCAAAATTCTTTTTTTTGTTTCCTTTTTTATTTTATCGAACGCCCAACTCGTGTTTAGCCTATTAAAAACCTTTTTATTTTTTTTTTTCTTTTTCGCCTAAGTCCGTTTTTTTTTTAAAATAATAATAAAATGTTTATATTTTCTTTTTTCTCTTTTAATATTTATTTTTTTTGTTTTCGTTTTAAATAAAATGTTTATATTTTCTTTTTTTCTTTCTTCTAATAACTTTTTTGTTTTCTTTTTCTTATAAAACTTTTATAAGGCTATATAATTAAAAAAATTTATTACTTTGATTGAATTAATAGGTAAAAAACTATACTTTTGAAGGAAATAAAATTAGACCTATAATATTTTAAAATGCTAGTAGATTATTTTTTAGTACATATTGTTAGTATATTGTTAATGATTTCTTTTTGTCTCTATTAACCCTCCCTATATAAATTTTGGAAATATATTCACATCGTGTGCTTTTTTTAAATGGAAATTATTATCATTATTTTTACCAAATTTAATACAAATTTACTTCAAACTACAAAAATAAGTACTTATTTTTAGATTTATTGAAAGTATATGGGCTAAATTTGGACATTTAAAAGTACACAAACTCAAATGGAATGAGACCTAGAGTATATTGACCAAAATTGTATTTTAACCTAAAAATTGTCAATAATATTTTTCTATCGAACCAACTAATATCAAAATATATCAAGCCCCCCTAACATAAAGTTCTAGATTCGCCACTAGCCAAAACCACAACTAACTGATTCAAAAAGGTCCTAGATAAGGTTATTTTGCCAGGATAATCAATTTTCATAACCGATCAACTCCTCACCGATAATGCTCTTCTTGGGTTTGAATGTCTCTTCATGCTATAAATAACAAGAGAACGAGAAAGGTTGGGAGAGCAACAATGAAGCTTGACATGAGTTAGACTTATGACAAAGTTGAGTGAAATTATTTGAGAAAAGTGATGGAGCAAATAGGTTTCACAAATCGTTGGATTGATCTGATCATGTAGTGTGTCAAATCAATTTAGTTCTCGATCCTAATAAATGGTGACAAAACAAAGAAATTTTTTTATGCAAATGATAATCTTCTTCAATGTAACATTACAATGGTACATCCTTGCATTGACACTGGTAAAAAAAACTCATTGTGATTTTATGAAATTAATTATTTTCTATCCATTTGACAAATTTTTTTTTTTAATGTACATTAACTTTTTTTTTTTTTTTGACAACATGTGAGGTAGTGGGATTCGAACCACAGACCTTTCGATCATTAAGACAAGCCTTATGTCAGTTGAGCTATGCTCATGTTGGCATGGACATTAACTTTTAATGTCATGCATTTGATGACGCATATTTAACGATATAGACATTTGATGTCATACATTTAATGGTACAACTCACATCGTAAGTGATTTTTTAATGTCGGACAACTTTTAATGTCGGGCACAATGACCGACATTAAAATTAAACTTACGATGAAAGTCACAATGAGATGTCGAACGCGTTTCCAACATTGTTTCCTTTTAATGTCAATTTTTTAACCGACATAAAAAGTCAAATTTTGTTCTAGTGTGAGAAGCTTCTCTTCATGTGCTTGCAAAGTACCCATAAGTTGATCAATGGACATTGTACTCAAATCCTTTAATTCTTCAATAGCTACAACGATGAAATTGAATTTTTCATCCAATGAGCGAAACATCTTTTTAACCACTCACTCATCATTTATCGTCTCACTGTATTTCTTCATTTCATTTACCACCACTAGCAATCTAGAAGTATTATTTTGAAATTGATTTAGATTTCTCCCTATTTAATTCTTCAAAATTACCTCTTAATTTTTGGAGGTGAACTCGATCTACTCCTTTATAAGTATTCTCCAAAACTTCCCATTGGCTAGCCTTGTAAGTTCCGAAAATTTTCTCAAACTTATATCATCAAAGGCTTGATGAATAATGGTGAGAGTCTTTTTTTCTAGTGTTTTGCAAAGCTTTTCGTTGGGCTTGATTCAATGTCGCATAATTTTCTAGTTCTTCATAGTTTCTATCAACAATTTTCCATGCATCTTGTGAACCAAGTAGAGTTTTAATAAAAATACATCTACTACTATAATTTTGTTTAGTAAGTTGAGGCACTTGGAAAGGAACCATATTGTTGTTTGTCATTTGCAAAAACAATTTTTTTTTTTTTTGGACTCAAGTTTTGATACCATTTTGGAAGCATGTGATAAACACACCCACAAATTTAGAATCAAATAAGAAATATTTGAGAAGAAACAATTCATTTGTATCGAAAAAAACTCTTAAAAAAGCTACAAACTTGGTTCACACCTTTTCTCTTAAACTCTCTCTTTGTATATCTTCTTCTCCACGTAGTTGCATCAACACATACTAAATACATCCAATTCATAAGATTTCATGGAAAATTTTAAATCCATAAACTCCCATCCTAAATACAAGATCATTTTAATTTCATGATGTATAATAAAACTCTCATCCTAAACA
Organism: Luffa acutangula; assembly: GCA_036850905.1. Classification (NCBI taxonomy): domain Eukaryota; kingdom Viridiplantae; phylum Streptophyta; class Magnoliopsida; order Cucurbitales; family Cucurbitaceae; genus Luffa; species Luffa acutangula. Next base: position 12,304,045 of record CM072099.1, read on the forward strand.
AATAAAGACATAAACAACACTTAATTAACTATCGAATATAATGTACTTAACTCATATCCTAAAACAATTAGATACATTGACACAGTTAATTAAATGTTAATTCATGTGAAACGTATCTTATTAAAACATGTTTAATTTTCAACAGATACTTCTTTCGAAGTGAGTAACTTTAGCTCTGTTATTTTTTTTTTCTTTTTAAGATTTCCAACTAGGGATGTACATGCAACCTTGTTATCCGAGCAACCCGAACTATCCAACCCAAACTAGAAGGGTTTTGAGTTGGATTAGGTTGGTTTTTTACCAAACTAAATATTTTTTTTTTTGAAATAATAGCTACTGATCTGTTGGGTTATTTATTATTTTTTTAAAAAATAAGCTTGTAGGCTTGGTAACCCACTTATTTGTTGGTTTGTATAATGTATCTTTGGTAGTTCACTGGTAGCTCACTGATTTATTGGTTGTATGTTTGGTAGCTCATTGGTTTAATTTGTTTTTAAATAAGCTTGTATGTTTGGTAAGTCACTAATATGATTGCATTTTGTGCTAGGTTTAAATAGAAAAAAAAAACATTTTGTGTTAAGGTTTTATGTTTGCTCTCATGTTTTGTATTAGGGTTAGATGGAAAGATTGTATTTTGTGTTAATAGAAAATTTGAAATCGTAAATTGTAATTTGAGTTTAGTTTTATTTTACTTTTTATAGATGGAAAGCATTAGTGCGAGTGGTTGTAATATTGAAGCTCCTCCACCTAGTAGATATATTGTTAGTACATGTAAACCACCATTATCTACCAAATCTAGCAAGAAGAGACCTAGTAAATCAACCTCTACCATATGAGGTCATTCCACAAGATTGGAAAAGACAATAACATAGTAGGTGCACGTGTAATTATTGTAATAAGGAGTATGCTTGTGATACTACCTCTCGTAGAACTAACACATTGTAGAAGCACTTAAAAAAACGGTGTAAAAAGTATCCCTATAAGGAGAAAGAAAAATGAAAAACTAAAAAATCATGTGGAAAGTAATTTTGTGACTACATTATTTAGTCAACAAGCATGTAGAGTGGCACATACTAAGATGATAATCATTGATGAATTACCATACATTTGATTTGTAGAGAATGAGAGTTTTAAGTTGCTTTTTCATGTCCTAAGTTTGACCCTCCATCAAGAGTAACAATTACTAGAGACGTATTTCAACTTTGTCTTGATGAGAAAAAGCAACTTAAATCTTTTTTAGTTGGCAATTCTCAAAGGATTTTGTCTTACAACTGACACATGGACTTCGTTTCAAAATGTTAACGACATGGTACTCACTATACACTTTATTGAATCAAAATGAAATTTGTATAAAAGAATCTTGAATTTTTGTCAAGTTGGCTAACCACAAGGGAGAGACCATTATATTGACAAGGTCATTGAGAATTGTTTATTGGAATGAAAGATTGATAAAAAATTTTCCATCATTAGATAATGTAAGCTCCAATTGATGGGTCTATTGCTTGTATAAAGAGAAGACTTAAAAGTTATAAATTAAATCTCTTGTAAGGGACTACCGGACACACACATATCTCCACAATGGTATGATATTGTCCACTTTGGGCATAAGCCCTCATGGCTTTGCTTTTGGATCACCCAAAAGGCCTCATACCAATGGAGATACTAGTCCTCCCTTTTATACCCATGATCTCCCCCTTATCTAGCCAATGTGGGACTTTGGTTGCACACCCAACAATCCTCCCCTCGAACAAAGTACCACCGAGCCTCCCCTCAAATAGTCATCTATCCGTCCAACTCTCTAGGCTTCACCGCTTTACCGAGAGTTCTTGCTCTTATCTAGGACGACTCCTCTTCTCCGGAGTATACCCGCCCACCCAGAGCTTAACCACGGACCTCCACCATGACTATTAAGGCTCCGAGCCTCCCCTCGAATAGTCATCTATCCGTCCAACTCTCTAGGCTTCACCGCTTTAGCGAGAGTTCTTGCTCTTATCTAGGACGACTCCTCTTCTCCGGAGTATACCCGCCCACCCAGAGCTCAACCACGGACCTCCACCATGACTATTAAGGCTCACAACTTCTTTGTTCGAACACCCGAGGATTTCACCCAACACGGCTACTCCCGGGGCATGGCTCTGATACCACTTGTAAGGGACTACCGGACAACCACATATCCAAAGTCCCACATTGGCTAGATAAGGGGGAGATCATGGGTATAAAAGGGAGGACTGGTATCTCCATTGGTATGAGGCCTTTTGGGTGATCCAAAAGCAAAGCCATGAGGGCTTATGCCCAAAGTGGACAATATCATACCATTGTGGAGATATGTGTGTGTTCGGTAGTCCCTTACAAGTGGTATCAGAGCCATGCCCCGGGAGTAGCCGTGTTGGGTGGAATCCTCGGGTTCCGAACAAAGAAGTTGTGAGCCTTAATAGTCATGGTGGAGGTCCGTGGTTGAGCTCTGGGTGGGCGGGTATACTCCGGAGAAGAGGAGTCGTCCTAGATAAGAGCAAGAACTCTCGGTAAAGCGGTGGAGCCTAGAGAGTTGGACGGATAGATGACTATTTGAGGGGAGGCTCGGTGGTACTTTGTTCGAGGGGAGGATTGTTGGGTGTGCAACCAAAGTCCCACATTGGCTAGATAAGGGGATGATCATGGGTATAAAAGGGAGGACTAGTATCTCTATTGATTGTTGGGTGTGCAACCAAAGTCCCACATTGGCTAGATAAGGGGGAGATCATGGGTATAAAAGGGAGGACTAGTATCTCCATTGGTATGAGGCCTTTTGGGGTGAACCAAAAGCAAAGCCATGAGGGTTATGCCCAAAGTGGACAATATCATACCATTGTGGAGATATGTGTGTGTCCGGTAGTCCCTTACAACTCTTCTAAGAGATTGACCAAATTTGAAGTTTGTGTGGAACAAGAGAAAATCAAATGTAAAGCGCTTGTCTGTTTAGATGTGTCAACTAAATGGAATTCTACTCTTTAATGCTTGATCATACATTGAAATTTGGAAATGCTTTTAAAATATTAGAAGAAATATGAGTTAAATTTTGTTGAGTATTTCAAATAAGATTATCATGGAAACAAAAGATTAGGAGTTAGGACCACCAATTAATAGTGATTGGAAAAATATTGAAGTGTTTGTCAAGTTTTTGAAGGTGTTCTACGATGTCACTACAAAGATCGGTGGTTCTTTATATGTGACTTCTAATTCTTACTTTTATGAACTTTAGGGTATTATCAAGAATTACTAATTGGTTGGAGCATAGATTTGAATTCTATTCTATGTAACCGTGGCTTTAAATATGAAAACAAAGTATGATAAGTATTGGGGTTTAGTTGACAAAATCAATAAGTTGATATTTATGGATGTGGTGCTTGATCCTCGAAACAAATTGGATTATGTAGCCTTTTGGCTTTTCAAATGTTTATGATGGTGCTATGGTTAAAGCGGTGATTGATAGCATCAAAATGTATTTGGTTCGTCTGTATAACTTTTACATTTCACATGATGATACTCTTAGCACTCAAAGTTGTAGTAGTGATCATCAACAATCAAAATCAAGTGTTATTCCATGAGTATGGAATCTAGTGGTGAAGCGACCTTGACCCCAAGTGGTGTAGTATTAATATTATCACGGTACAAAAGAAGAATAGAAGAAAAAACTTCTTTAGAATTGAAGAATGATGTGGATCGATTCTTATTTGACCCTTGTGAGGAACTTAATGATAATTTTGATATTCTGGTTAATAGAATGAACTCTTCATCCAACGGAAGCATTTGAATCGATTTTGATTTATCTAGAACTAAACTAAAATAGGTTAACCAAATAAATACCTTGAAAGTGATGGAGAAAATTCTGACGGGTTTTTAATCTTTTCGCTTAGGCTCCAACGAGGTTGAATCTCCGAAGTAAGCTTCCACAAAGTCTTCCTTGCTATGACTCGAATAGAGAACCAAGGATTGTGGGAGCCATTTGAAATAAAATCCATAGGATTGCAGAGGAAGAAGCTTTTGGGAGAATTTCTCTAATTCTCAATTAAGGAGATGTTGTCTTTCATAGCTCAACCTAAAAGTCCTATTTATAGAACCTAGGACAAATCTTTGTCAAAACTAAAATATTATATTTTAATATTTATTATATGAATATTTATATTATATTTATTTGAATCTCATTAAAATAATCTCCTACAATGTATATTTAACCTATTTTTTGATTCTCATTCAAATTTCAAATATATATTTTTCTTTAATGTATCTAATATAAATTAATCATTTTAATATTTAATGTATCAAATGCAATAAATATATTTTCATCTTTTATATTTAATATATCTAATATATTAAATATTAATTTGAACATTTCAAAATTTTGTTCAACTAAATAATTGATCCTTTAGTGTTATTATGAGCTAGTAAGGGGATCTTATGGACCTATACATTATAAGCTCCAATGATAAAAAATTAGTTAATTAAACTCTTTAATAAACTAATTTTCATTCATTAACTCTAGGTCACTCCACTGTAGACCTAAAGTTGCACTCTTATGCACTATTGGACAAGTTGTGTTCATAGATATGTAGGAATCGTATGATCGGGTTTAGGGTTTAGGGTTGCTTAATAAAATTTAAACTTTTTTCTTTTTGCTAAATTAAACTAAATTGATTTAATTTAAACAGATTTTCATAAGCGTTATAAAACATAAAATATGCTAGAAATATTTTTATAAAAATGTCAAGTAATTAAAAGTTGAATGTCAAGTAAGATAGAATTTGTAGTAGTGAGTCATTGCCTTTTCTTTCTAATTTTTACCTTAATATTTTAGGAAGAATTCTATTATTAAATATATAAAAATCAATATTTTAGGTGTTTGATAAACCATCTAAGTTTTCAATTTTTAGGCCTCGTTTGATAACCATTTTGTTCTTTTTTTTTGTTTTTTTTTTTTGTTTTTGAAAATTGTGCTTGTTTTCTCTAGAATGATTTTCATTTTTGTTAGGGAGACATTTGAGTTCCTAGCCAAATTATATTCAAAAAACAAAAACAAGTTTTTGAAAACTATTTTTCTTTGTTTTCAAAATTTTGCTTGATTTTTAAAAACATGGGAAACAATGTAGATAAAAAATAAAGAAGCTTGTGGGTAAAAATAGTGTTTATAGGCTTAATTTTCAAAAACCAAAAACAAAAAATGAAATTGGTTATCCGGGCCTTAGTTTTTTGTTTTTAGTTTTTAGTTTGTAAAAAACAAAAAGCAATTATCAAATATATATGGGTTTCTCTAGCTTCCATGTCGAGGCCGATTCTTAGAGATTAGTCAGAATTTTGAATGAGGATGTGGGCGATGTTTCGGAGGTTGGTGCAGTTGCAAATGAGATTCGTTCTTTGCTCCGGCAAGGTGCTTCGTGTAGGGTGTTGTTTACGCCCAGATTAGGCAATCTGGCAGCTCATACTTTAGCCTCGTTAGCTTTTCAGTATGTTGATTCTATTTGGCTCGAGGAATGGCCTATTGAGGCTTCCCATGTTATTTGTCGTGAGCTTTTATCTTAATGAAATTGGCTGCCGTTTTGTCTAAAAAAAAATAAAATAAAATAAAAACGAAGAACCAAAAAACAATTATCAAACATATATATATGGTTTAGTTTGTTTTTTTTTTCCTGTTTTTTCAAAAATCAAATGTGACTGTTTTTATTTTTCTGTATTCTAAAAAAAACCAAAAAATTCTTTGATAATTGTTTTTTCTTTATATATTTTATATAAAAGTAATAGAATTATTTTTTATAATTATATTAATAATTTTTTTTTTTGGGTATAATCTTTGTCATTCAAGTTAAACAATCGACGTATAGACAACAAGTTATAGTCGAAGGTATGAATTTTTATAATATATCATGCAAATTCTCTTCCCTTTACTTTTTCATCTTTTGCCTTTGGTATTCTTGCTTATCATGTCTATGAAATGCGAGAATATTAGAAGTTGTTTGATAATGTTCATGTTTTTTTTTCCTAGTTTTCTGAAAACAAATGTGTTTAGTAACGGTTCTTATTTCTTGTTTCTCATTTTTCAGAAATGTTTTCAAAATTAATTTTTGAAACAAAGCAAAGTCAACATTCAAATTTTTTGTTCTTGTTTAAGTTTTTTTTTTCCAAAACATAAATAAAAGGACGACTCTTTATCCTTTTTTACTTACTAGATTTTTAACACGTGTCATGCACATGGTATTAAAGATTTACATTGCATTGTCAAATGTAGTACAAAGTTTTAGTAAATATGATACTAACAATAAGTATTAAACATAAAATGAATATAATCTTTTAATTTGTAAGAAATATTTGATGATTTGAGAGGAGTTGAGAGAGGAAAGAAATAAACTAAGATGACACAATGCTTTCTTTTTTTTTTTTTTTTTTGTGTGTGTAGAAAAAAGAATAGGACAACTTCTTATATAGTTGTAAGAATCGAAAAATGTTACAAAACTATTAAAATTTCAAAACTTTCCAGCAAGGTTTTCGCCCCTGTTCGGTAAGTTTCAGCTAGCACCTTTTAGCACGTTTTAGGTCCCTTTGAATCTATGTTAGGTGTTGGAGAGGTTGTTAGGTTATTCCCTAACCTTTAGAAAGTCTCTATTGTGCTCGTAGGTCCGCTTAGAGCCTATTCTAATATTTTTCAGCAAGCGTTAGTTGGATTTAGGAGCGCTCTTAAGCTAGTGTATGTAGTTTCTACCTAGATATGAGTCTATTTGTTTGTTTGGGCATGCTACTTGTGTTACTTGCTTTGTTCTTATGTGTTGTGTATGCTATATATATAACTTGAAATGTGAGATACACATGTTGTTTTGTTTATTTCTTAAGCATGAGATATTGTTGTATGACAACTATGCTGCATGTGAGTCGTGTCTGCATAGTGTGTGTTCATTGGGGAGAGGCGGAACATGACGCGTAAATCATGTGCTAGGTGTGTGTGTGGAGCGTGATGTAGAAATCACGTGTGGGTGTGAGTGCGGAGCGTGATGTGGAAATCACGTGTGAGGGGTGCTGCGCATGGCGCGTAATTCATGTGTTGAGTGGGTTTGCGGACCGTGACGCGAAAATCACGTGTAGGATGTGAGTGCAGAGTGTGACGTGGAAATCACGTGTGAGTATGCGGATATGGCGTGGAAACCATTTGGGGGTGCATAACATGATGCGTGGATTCATGTTGTCACCCGCCATTGCATGAAACACGTGTTAGCATCATTTGTTTCTCGTTTAAAAGTGTGTTTGGTTTATCTCTTAAGAGCATGTTGGTTGTTGTATCGCTTTTAACATGATGCTTGCGTATGAATAGCATGTCGATGTGATTGTTTGTTGTTTGGTGGCTCGAAAGGTGTGAGCTACTTACCAGTACCGTGATTGTACTGATACCCCTCCCCTTTCTTTCCCCACAACATTTTCAGACTATGTAGGTGATGACGAGATTTATGTGCCTAGTGATGTAGATGAGGAGGTTCACGAGGGATGACCACATGGTTTCATTTATTTGTTTATCTTTTTATGTTGGATAGGGTAATTACTTGTTTTATTGATGGATGGGTTGATCCTAGACGTTGCTGTTAGGTTGGGATAATTTTTAGTTGTTGAGCTTGTGTAGATTTTTTTGTTTTCCTTAGGTTCTAAATATGTTTATGATTAATAAAGTTGAGACGTTTCTAGGAAGTTAAGAGCATGCTTATACTAGAAGGGTTGTAGTTCTGTCGTTGGTTTAAAATACGAGATCTGACTCGTATTAAATTGTGGAGTTGTGGAGTAGATTGGATTATATATAGGAGTGTCGTTTTGTGTTTATCAAGTGCTTCAAAAATTTGGTTTTGTCCTATGTATGTCGTTATGCTGTCGAAATTTTCAGAGCTCTCGATTAGTTTGAATATTGGAGTTTAGTAAATTTCACTAGGCTTAGATAACAATAAAACCTGGAGCGTTACATAAGATTTGCCTTTATCCTGAAAAAGGTGATTGAAAGATTAAACTCTATTTTCATGCTGGGTGGGACATTTGGGAGACGACTTAATCCTTTCCAAGCATGACATGGCCTTCGTGAAAATGTTCTAAAAACCAAGCCAATTTTTGAAAGCAAAAAAAAGTAGTTTTCAAAAATTTGTTTTTGTTTTTGGAATTTGGTTAAGAATTCAAATGTATCATTGACAAAGATGAAAATCATGGTAGGAAAATTGGAAGAAAATAAGCCTAATTTTCAAAAACCAAAAACCAAAAACCAAAAACCAAAAACCAAATGGTTATCAAACGGGGCCTACTTTTTTTAGTTTTCAAAATTTGGCTTGGTTTTTGAAAACATGGAAAGAATGGATTAGAAAAACAAAGAAACTTGTAGGTGGAAGTAGTATTTATAAGCTTAATTTTCAAAAACCAAAAACCAAAAACCAAATGATTATCAAACGGGGCCTAAATAATTCGTTATGGATGGATATTTAAAACTTTTGAATAGTTTAGTCATTTAACAAAAGCTTTAGTCATTTGTGTGGTTAACCCTTATTTATATTGAGTAAAGAATAGGAAAAATAATAGATGGATTTTTATAAAACCCAAAAGGATCAAGTTCAAAATTATAAAATTACTTGGACTAAATCTAAAAGTCGAAATTAAGTAGACTATGTAAAACAAATTAATTATTTACTTGTTACAAAATTATTCTATGACATCTTCGTAAATGTCCGACTATAAATATTACAAAGTTTTTTTTTTTAATTTCTAATTTTGAGTCCAACAATATGGGGTGAGAAATTCAAGTGGGTTAAAGATAGCTCATATTAGCTACATGGAAGTATTTACCGTTTCATAGGCTTAACATTCTGGGTATGTTCTCTACCTACTCCTATTTATTAAATGTCTATCTGTTATTACTCAATTCGTAATTTCGAATTTTGATACATTTTTTACCTTATGCGTTTCTATTGATTTATTAAATATTCATAATTTGCAAGTTACTCATAACATACTTATATTTTCAATCAATGGTTAGTCTTTTTCTCATATCTACATAAATGTTATCTACTAACGTTATTTCACGAGGGCACATGACATGTAGAAAGCCCGAGTAGCTGAGCCAACAAAATGTCCTTGGAGGAGCGGAGCCACCCATATTCTCCGCTACCTCAAGGCACTCGACTGATAAAATGTCCTTGGAAGAGTGGAAAAACTTATATTCTCCAAGGCACTCGACTTGTGAAATGTCCTTGGAGGAGTTGAGTCATCCATACTCTCAACTACCTCAAGACACTCGACTAATAAAATTGAAGGGAATAAAAGTCCCCACGCAGCGGAAGCGCATCGATTGGACTTTACGCCGTATATTAATTAACATTAAAATACCGTTACAAAAACTCAAACAAACTTTAAACTCTCTTTAAAGCTGCTGGAAAATTGGTTTAAACATGCTGAAAAATAAATCTAAATTTATTTTCATGCTTTTCTAAAGAAAGAAGGAAGAACCGTTACAAACATTCGTTGTAGACTTGACCGTTCTTCGCCAACGACGCTCCAACGGTCAAAACGCAGCAACCGCCTTTGATTTTCTTCGCTGGAAATTCCTTCTTTGAATGACACAATAACCACAGAGGTTACACCAGTATGTCTCTAAGTCTAGGAGGCAAAAAACTTGTGGGAGTCTTTCTCTAAGAGGGAGGCTAGAGAGAATTTTAGGTCTTGTCTTGAGAGTCTAAGAGCAAGAGCAAAGTGTCAAGTGTCTTGGACCAATTAGGTCTAGTGTTCTATTTATAGAAGAGAGGCCATGAATAAAATATTCAATTAAATCAATCTTTTCCAAAATTGATTCAATTTTATTCCTTAATTAATCAATCATGATCAATCAATTCCATAATTGATTAATCTTTTCCACAAATGACTAATTACTTCCATAAGTGATTAGATCATTTCCATAAATGATTAATCACTTCCTTAAGTGATTAATTATTTCCATAATTGATTAATTCCCGGTTAATGAATTCTTTAATTAATTAACCACCAATTAAATATCACATATTTAATTTCCAGCCTTGAATTAATTAATTTGCCCAAATAGATTTAAGACCTTAAATTAATTAATTCATTATTTGAACTATTTCAAACTTCTATAAATTTATATTTGAATTTCTTCAAATATTAATTTCTCTCATAATAATATATCAATATATATTATATTTGTTTCCCTTGGTAAATTGAACATTTTCAATTTACATTTATTACTTAGTTGCCTCAAATTACTTTATGAGCTACCAGTGGGACCTAATGGACCTCCAGATCAGAAGCTCCAACGATGTGAGATTAATTGGTCAAACTCATTAACCACATTAATCAATATTCGTTAACTGTGTGTACATTCCACTATAGACTCACAGTTGCACTCTTCTCACTGCAGACATATTTTCTGTGTCCACGGATATAGACCAATATCAACTAGTTAGTCCTTCACGAGTGTCCGTAACACCAGCTGGGTCAAATTACCGTTTTACCCCTAGGTTACCTCTATTTCCTTAAGTATCAATTCTCCTCTAATGAACAACATGTTTGTGGTCCAACCATCAAACAGAAAACCCTCTCGTGCCAATGAGAGGGTAGGGCCCTTTGTTCAAGACTCGGAGTAACCACTTAAGGGAACACTCATCTGCTTCCCTAAAGTCGGGAATGAGTGAATTCCATCTTGTACGATTATGTTCCCAGCTCCCCATTCGGTCTTGTCCCCAAAGTGGTAGGCTTATTGAGTCGGCGTATTGGCCACTCTCACCCATACAAATCAAAGGACAATCTCTCATGAGCATGAGTCCATAATCAACTCAGGATTAAGACTAAGTTGTCTAGGTCGTCCTAGTGAAATAGAAAACCAACTAGTTAACGGTGTTATAACCAGTGGTTACTATTTCGCGGTCCGGTCTTATGCAAACTCATTGCATAGGATATCCCCACTCGCATGTCTCCTACACGAACGCGTTGGATCGCAGCGTTTGTATCAAATACAAAGTGGGCCGTATCCATAGTGTCACTAGGATAAGGCACCCAGTCTTATCCCTATACTATAGACCCTTTAGGCTGTTTCTTGAACAATGATCCCATATGTCGCTACATATAGTTCAAGACTCATATTACAGCCTTGGATGTCTAGTTTATTGGATTAGGGTTATTATTAGGCAAAGACAAACATAAAATAACTAATAACAATTAATGGAAATATATCAATATTATTTCATTAATATCCGGTCAACAGTTACATTCACTATCTACGAGTTTTAGGGCATAAAACCCAACAAAAATGTCCTTGGAAGAGTGGAAAAACCTATACTTTCCAAGGCACTTGACTAGTGAAATGTCCTTGGAGGAGTTGAGCCACCATACTCTCAACTACCTCAAGGCACTCGATTGATGAAATGTCCTTGGAGGAGTTGAGCCACCAATACTCTCAACTACCTCAAGGCACTCGACTTATGAAATGACCTTAGCTGAGTCGAGAAACACTCGAGAATGATGATGTTGAAGGTCTCAGTGACAATGACAGAGCCAACATGCAAGGGACTGAGGTCGACCCTTAGGAGGCTGTGACCAAGGCCCACAAATGCCAATATGGAGAGTTACGGGACATGAAAATGCTAAGGTATGACGACATGTTTTGTAAACCTTACTCAAGTATAACTTTTACTTTAGGAAAAATTTTACTTAAGTAGGGGGCTACACAGAGGATATACTAGCTTGACATGCTATGGTTAAAAGATTATATGTTTTAGCCTATGCGCTTATTTCTTCCTCTGTAGAAATTGATATACGAATGCATAAATTTGAATTTTGAACTCATAGGAGCTTGAGGCCTAGGCCAACCCTAGTCTCTTCCTTCCTTTTCCTTTTGCAGAAACTGATATTTTGGTACAAGAACTCAAAATTTGCAATAGCATGAAAGGTGCTCGAGGGCAACCCTATGGTCTTACCATGTTAATCACATAAATAACTAATGGAAAAGAATCACCTATATGGGGGGCTTCAAAACAGTAAACTACACTTGTAGTTGAGGCTAAGACTTAAGACATTCCATACAAGCCAAGCGAATGGCAAAAAACCAGAACAATCTCTTTTGCAGGATAATAAATTAGTTACAAGCAAAAAATCAAATGTCGTCTAGTGATTATAAGAGACTCATCTAGAAATTAATCTAGAGGAGATCATCACGATAAAGCATCCAAGACTAGCCTTGGAATATTTGAACTTAGAAGGGCTTATGTAACTGTCCAAGCGGAGTGAACAGAAAATCAGCACATGACCAAATCAGCACAAGTGAGAATTATACTCTTAAATTGGGTTTAAAAGTGTTTGACTTATAGCAACAGACCACCCTTGAATCCCAATTCAAAAGTGAGGACTTAATGTTATGGGTGAATTTAGACCTAATTCTAAGAAAATCGAAATGATAAGAGCCCAAAGTAGAAACAAGCCCAAGGAGACCCATTGGGCCTAATTCGATCTCTATTTCTATTCCCTCCCCTAAAAGGAAGGGGAAAACCATAATTCAACTATAAATAGAAAAGGCTAACCCCAAGATAGGGGGACTAAACTAGTCTCCCTAATTCTTAATTTACTTGCTTCACTTATGATCTCCGACTTAAGCATCGGAGCTGGTGTGGCAAGCACCACACCGGTGCACAGTTTTTCCTTGTTTTGGAGGCCACGTCTTTACCATTGTTGTCATGTGAAGGTCAGATGAGTTTTTTTGCTCGGATTTTGGTGAAAAAATTGAAAGTGAAAATTGCACTCATTATGCTGCAAACTTCGTTATCATCATCAATATTTAATTAGCCTAAAACCCAAGCCATAATCGGTCGATTCACCCAAAACCCAAGCCGTCAATTGCTATAAACTCCAATGAGATGCAAACCCACATGATTTCAGTAAGTTGTTAGGTCAGTCCCTTTTTTGCTTGATTGTTATATTTATGAAAGATTTTTTTTTTATCTTGTCTTGAAAATTTTATATGTTTTGATCTAAAGAGATGAATAGGTATTTGTTTCTTAGGGTTTTGTCAAAGAGGTGAATTGATACAATTTTTTTTTTCTTTTGTCAATCCTCCTCGTTTTCTTATCTTGAAAATTTGAAATCGAGGAAGCTTAGACCCTGTTTGATGACTAATTGGTTTTCAAAAATTATGTTTGTTTTCTCTTAATTTCATTACCATAATTTTCATATTTGTTAAGGGCACATTTGAATTCTTAGCCAAATTCCAAAAACATAAACAAGTTTTTGAAAACTATTTTTTTTTTATAGTTTTCAAAACTTGAGTTGATCTTCAAAAATATGGGAAAAATGTAGGTAACAAAACACAAAAACTTATAGGTAGAAGTAATATTTATAGGTTTAATTTTTAAAAACCAAAAACCAAAAACAAAATGGTTATCAAAAGGGTGCCTTAAATTTAAATGCTTTAGTATTTTTTATTTAATTGTTCTAGATTTGAAATGTAAATATTATTCTAGATTTTGTTGGCTCTGGCTATTGCTCTTCTTTTTTTTTTTTAGCTTTTAGTTCGGGTACAAATTAAATCTTTAAAATTGAAAAGAGAATATTGTTAAAAGGGTAAATTTGTCATGTAGAAAAATATATAAATATTTAAAAAATCACAAATGGTCATATTTGAAATTTTAGATTATTTTATCCATTTATCAAAATGTACTATTTCATTTAGCCATTTTTGTAGTTAGCCCATAAGTCAACTCATAAAAAAAAAAACATATATTTTTTAGAATATAAATTTGTGAAAAACATGTTTTTATATATATTTTTTTCAAACAAGGAATGTGGCATCACTACAAGAAAAAATGGTTCTGCCGACGAACTCTTTCTCGACGCCAGCAGATGGCGTCGCGAGAACCTATTTCTCCCGACGCCGAAAAAATCACGTCGGGAGAAACATGGTAGGATGACTCTCTCTCGACGCCATCAAGATGGCGTCGGGAGAGATCCATCTCTCCCGACGCCATCTTGACGGCGTGGAGAGAGACGACATTTCTCTCGACGCCGTCAAGACGACGTCGAAAGAGATACCGTTTCTGCCGACGCCATCTTGACTGCGTCGAGAGAAACCTGGACGAAAAAATCCTAAAATAAAAACACTTATTTCAATCTTCACCCTTTGCCGACGCCGTTAGTGACGGCGTCAGCAGAAATAGTCTCGCTCGACGCACTTAAAAACAGCGTCGAGAGAAACTGCCTCTCTCTCGACGCCGTCTGGCGGCGTCGAGAGAGAGGCCGTTTTTGCCGACGCCGTTAGTAACGACGTCGGCAAAAAAACTGGGCAAAAAAGCCCTAACTTTTTCCCTCTTCTCATTTCGCCTATCTCTCTTGATTTCGACAACCCCCTCTCGAGCTCTCTGTTCTCTCTCCGTCGTCTTGCCCTCCTCCACCGTTCGCCTAGCCGTTCGTCACCGTCTGTCGCCGTCGCATGTCGTAGTCCGTCGCCCTCCGCCGCCTCACTCTCTTTGTTAAAGCACTTCATTTGGGTTAGTTTTTTATTGATTTCTTTGCTATTTTAGTTCTTAGATTCATGTTCTTATCTCAAGCTATCAGTTTAGTGGTTAACTTTATAAGGTTGGATATGTTCAGTTAAGCTTATTGTAGTTGTTTTTGGAAATTGAGATTGTTTGTTGGAAGTTTGGAGTTTAAAGTTTGAGATTGAGTTGTGTAGTTTGAGGTTGTGAGAATGTTGAGAAAAATTAACTTAGTTGGAGATATGTTTATGGTTTGAGTAGATGTTATGGGGTTCTATTGAATTGGATTGAGTTGGTGCCCTCAATGTGTTTGATGTAATGCTTGAATGAAACCTTTTTTACTAACTTTTAATGATCTTTGTTGGGAATTTGGGTTTTGAAGCTTATTTGTGTGATTAATTAGAAGTGTATATTTATATCATTAAAGTTCATTTTTTAGTTTTTTTTTTTATTAAAATGTGATTTATAGGTTGTTTATGTGATTAAATTTCGATTTTGAGTTTCTTGTATGATTTAAGTATGATTTTAAATTTACTTGTGCTGATAAATTGTGTTCAAAGTGTGATGTGAAACATGTTTGTGTAATTAAAACATGAATAAAATGTGGGGGGGGGGGGGTCTTTGTTGTTTTCACTTTACTTATGTTTTAAAAAGGGAGATGTTTGTTTCATTCATCTTTTAAGTAGAGTTAGTAGTGAGATTTGTAAATGTGGTTTTAGTGGAAGGATTGATAGTTTTTACGTCCATTAGAATTTAGTGAATGTAGTTGAGAATTAGGGAGGGAGGTTAATGTGTTCGTTATTGTGATCTTACTTATGCAAAGGAGATTGACTTGAGAGTTCTAGTTAATAGGATTGGCTTAAGTCGAGTTAGGGGCCGATTGTGTTCTTATAATTATGTTCTTCGAGAGGTTTGTTCGTTTCTTATTTAGGGTTCATCATTCAATGTCCATTGGAAGTTTTGGTGTGAAGTGTACACAAAATGCTTGAATGTGTTTGATGTATAAAAGGATATGTTTTTGTTTACGTTTATTTATGTTTATGATAGTTCGTTGATGTTATGTTTATTATTTTTTAAAGGTTTGAAATTTTTGGTTGTTTTTGTATATATGTTTTGATCTTAGACTTATAAAATTTTGATTGTTCATTATAGTTTGTGAAATTGCTTTGAGTGTAGGGTGGGTTGTTGCTTAGAGAGATTGTTTATAAGTTTAAGTTTTTACTGTAATGTTCATTGAGATGGATTAGTTGTAGGTATGTATATAAATGGATTCATAGGATGACAATTATTGTATGGTCTAGATTTTTTCATTGGACTCATAGATGTTTTTTTATGTGTGTTTAAAGCAGAGAAGAAAATATGTGTTTGCTTGGTGAGACGTTCGAACTAAGTTGAACCGAGATTTTAGGTAAGATTATGCTTTTCGAATGCTCTTTTGGTTTCAGTTTATATTGTTGCTATCCTGCAGCTATGGTAGCAAATGATATTGTAGTTAGTTTTTAAGCTAGAATTGTTTGTTCAATTTCTTATCTTTAGTTAGATTGTTCTTAAATGACTTTGAGTTGGGGGCGAGGGTGTCATAAGTTTGACATTTGTAGGACTATGTTCTTATGTTTAGATTGATATGTTTTATGAGAGTTTGATTGCTTGTTAGGAGTAATTTGTTGGTTCTTAAGTTATTTGTTGGTTATATTATGGTGATAAGTTTTTAAATTGTTTGCTGGTTATATTATGGTTCAATCTTGAGGTTGAAAGTTTATAGTTATTGTGTTTTATTAGTTGGTGGTAAGAGAGATAAGCATGATTAATTTATAAGTTCTTTGTTGGTTATAATTATTGTGTTTCATTTAGTGGTAAGTTATTATGTTTCTTTTGTTGGTTATAGTTATTGTGTTTTAGTTTATGAGATTGTTAAGTTTTAGTTTATGAGATAAGTTGAAGGTTGTTATATTTTTTGGTGGGCTTTGAGTGAATTTTGCTATGTGTTTTTCTCACTTTTGATTGGTTTATGTTATTATGTTATTAAGTTTTAATATTGAGATTGATATACTTTTTTAAGAAGTTAGGTTCATTATTGTGTTTAAATTGTTTGACTATTTATATTAACATAATTAACATCTTTTTTTTCTTTTATATAGGTGATTAGAGTGGATGGTTGGACACGTGTGTATCTTTTGGAGTCCACAAAGAGCTCGTTAAGTGACAAAAGCTTTTATTTTTCATTTAATAACTCTTTAATTTTATGTACAAATTTTTGTATTTATGTATTTAATTTATGTGCTCATTAGGAATCATGTATGAACATATGTATTTCATTTGTGGAAATAAATAAAATGCAATTGTGTTAATTTCGTTTTTTAATTAAAATAATTTTAATATATATATATATATATATATATATATATATATATATATATATATTTGTTTTTTTTAAAAAAAAATCACTTTCTGCCGACGCCATGTCGACGGCGTTGGCAGAGACTATTTCTGCCGACGCCATGCACTAGGCGTCGGCAGAAAGTAATCCGGATGACTTTCTGCCAACGCCGTAAAACGGGGTCGGCAGAGACCCCGGTTCTGCCGACGCCGTTAAAAGTGGCATCGGCAGAGGTTCTGTCGACTGCCTTTTTTCGACAACCTTCCCGACGCCCTAAAATGTGTCGGGAGAACCTTTGTCGACGCGAAAACTGACTTTTATCGACGTTTTTGCGCGTCGGGAAAAGGTGAATTTCTTTGACCAATTGAATTATGATCAAGTTAATGAATAGGAAGGGACATTTTAGCCTCACAAAAAACAATTATAGAAAATAGAGTTACAATTATTTTAGGATATTTCTAGAAAAAAAAATATTAAGAGAACATGAAGAAACTCCTTAATTTCAATTCTTTAAAAAAAAATTATTAATTCCTTGTAAACTTTGAATATAAACCAACCCCTAACTCATAGATAGGGGAAGTAGGAATTGATTACAAAAATGGATTCTTAAGATTTAATTAGAAATTTATTTGAAATTATGGTGAGTCATTAATTTCAAAGATAACTCATTAATTTCACAGATAACTCTTTTACTTTTGACAATTGATTAAAGAAACCAACTCTTAAATCATAGATATGAAAAAAAAACTTGGTAGACTTTTTAGTTTGAAAATTTGGAAAACTTTAAGTGTATATGATAATATTGGTTCTTATGGTCCTTACCTTATTGACCACAACTTCAACATTTATTATTGCATTTATTGTTGCCCCCCTTATAGATATTAATAGTATTTTTTTTAGCAACAGAACACATCAAACTTTCATTAAACTAAGAGAACCGCTCAGAGAGCAACATTACAAGAAGGGAAAATCAGACAAAAACCGTACCCTCCACAAATGGAGGGACAGTCCTGAAAAACCACAGCCAAACTCGCCAGCCAGTGCGCAGCACTCCTCCCCTCATGAAAACACGTGGCCCAATCTAGGAGGACATCCAACAAATTTTATCTACTATTCAGCTACCTTTCCAACTCCTCAATCCTCTCAACTCCAAGCCAGCCATTAGTATTTTTAGGCTATCCACCTCAAACGGACATTGATCTCAAGATTTAGGCTTGCAACCATATTACCATCAAAAGAGCATCATGCACATAGAGTTCAATAAAAAACAATTAAGGAGGAGCTAAACATTAACACATTTGCTCTATCCAATCCCCCCAGCCTAAGACTCCCTACACCTTAATCAAGCCTACCGCTCTATAGTATGATTGGTCGAGATTCACATGTTGATATTTATCATGCTCAAGTCTATGAGCTACATATGCTAAGTCTTTTACCTATGAGAAGCTACTGCAAGCTAACAAAATATGCGACAGGTCAAAATTTTTCCAGGAAATTCTCGCGCGTGTATGATTAGCCTCACATGGAGCAGCCCCTACTATAGCCCAGGACTAATTTATAAGACCCTCCACCCGTCTTCTCCCGAAACTAAGGTCTCGCATGAAAAGGCTAAAAGAGCCAAATTAGGATGCTATCTCATTACTTAGGAGCCTGAACAAGGAGATCCTTTCTCTTTTCCTTTCCGCATTTTCCTTTTATTTTCTTTTTTTTTTTTAGATAGATTTCAGTTTTCTGATTTTTTAATGAAAGTTGTATATATATTTACTTTATTATTTCAATTTTGTGCAATATGTTTTTATAATGTTTTTGAGACTATAGCGAAATTTTAAGAAAAAATAGTTTTTTTTTTCAATTTTATTTATTTATCTTTCTAAATTTAACTAAAATTCGGGATTGTCTTTCTAACCAATAATAAGAAACTAAGCAATGGTTCAATAAAAAAAAAAAAAAAAAAAAAAAAAAAAAAAAAAAACTAAGCAATGGTGTTGTTATTTTTTAATTTAATAAATATAATCATATGAATATTTAACTTTTTTTCACTTAATATATTTCTATAGGTGCTATTTAATTATTATGTAATTAAAGTTATATAAAGTTTCATAGCCAACTATACGACCTTTCTCTCAATAGTAAAAAAAAGGGAAAATACACTTTCAGTCTCTGAGGTTTGGGTTAAGTGACAGTTTGGTACCTGAGATTTCAAACTTAACAAAAATACCCCTGAGTTTTGAGATAAGGAGCATTTTGGTCCCTACCGTCAACTTTTCTGTTAAATTTTAATCGTTGCTGACGTGGCACTATTATTTTAATAAAGAAAATTATTTTTAAAATTTTTTAAAATAAAAAATAAAAAATATTTAAATATTATTATTTTAATCATTATTTTAATCTTTTACTTCTTCCCCTCTTCTTCATCTTCTTCCCTCTACCCTTTCTTCATCTTCTTTCTATCTCCTTGCCGGCGACCATCGGCCGGCCACCACTCGCCGCCGGCGACGGTAATTTTTTTTTCTTTTCTTCTCATTTTTTCTTCTCTCTTACCTCATTTTTCTTCTTTTCTTTGTTTTAAAAAAAAAAAAAAAATAGAAGAAGGAGGAGGGACCCCTCCTCCTCCATTTGCTGGTTATATTATGGTTCAATCTTGAGGTTGAAAGTTTATAGTTATTGTACACCTTCCTTTGGTTTAATCATAGGAAATTCAAAATTAAACATGCTTGGCTTGGGGAAGTTCAATGTTGGGTAACCTAAGAATTTTTTTAGAAGCATATGAGTAAGAACAAAGCATGCTAACAGAATCTCGTGTTTGGTCTGTAGGGACAATCTTTACTCTTGGAAGCAGTTTAAGACAAGTATGTAGACGTAATCAGGTCATAAGAGGTGACGGGGGCTTTTCGGGCCAATGTTCTGATAGGTAAGAAATATGAATGTAATTCACTACTATACCTAACTATGAAAATAATTTACCTAATCCTTCTAATGGAGTGACACTTACCTTTAATGGTTGGGGTGTTAAATAAATACATCTCCTAAATGTAACTATTATATCTAACTATGGAATTAATTTACCTAATCCTTTTAATAGGGTGACACTTACCTTTAATGGATCATGACATTATATGTTCGTGCATGACAGCTTCGATAAATGTGGGTAATGACTCCATTGATTTTTCCACCTCATTTACATTATTATAAGGAGTATGTTAAGATGTGGGTTAGCTAATAATACTATAAATTGATTATGATTTAAAACATGAATGTATTTTATATGCATCATACATATTTATGTTTCATATCCACCATTCTATATATGAATATATAAACTTGTGCTAGTTGTCAACAAGAGCATAGCTCAACTGACATAAAACTCGTACCTTGATCAAGAGGTAAAAAGTTCAAATCTCTCATCCTACATGTTTATCAAAACAAAAGTAAAATAAAATAAAAAAAAAATAAACTTGTGTTGCTTAAGCTGTGTTTGGCATTGATTTTGGAGGCCATCCAAGCAATTATAAAATAATTTTAACCGTTTTTAGTGTTTGGTAAATCTGATTATAAATTAATTTATATAAAAGTACTTTTTAAATTGCGTTGATTTGTAAAAGTCATTAATAGTAGCTTATCGATTTAAAACCTAACATTATGTAATTATCGAAATATTATTAATATTTTGGTTATTATTATATGTAAGTTGCAATAATTTAGACCCCGTTTGATAAACCATTTGGTTTTTGAAAATTATGCTTGTTTTTCTCCAATTTTCTTATCATGGTTTGCATCTTTGTCAATGGCACATTTAACTTCCTAGCCAAATTCCAAAAACAAAAACAAGTTTTTGGAAACTATATACTTGTTTTAGTTTTCAAAATTTGACTTGTTTTTTGAAAATATAAGAAGAAGGTAGATAACAAAATCAAGAAACTTATGTGTGGGAGTAGTGTTTTTAAGCTTATCAAAAACAAAAAACAAGAAACCAAATGGTTATCAAACGGGGTCTTAGTATTAATTTACCAAACACCTCAACCTATTTTCTCAACTTTAAAGCTAAAACTTACCAAACACTAATTTACTTTCGTAGTACAACCTGATTTTCTTTAAAGCACAGTTTACAACAATTATTTTAAAAGCTACAACAATCTCATACTAAGCCTTATTCATGTTCGATCATCCACCTATAAACAATGCAAGAAGGTCGGTGACAATGACGTCTAATAATTAGGAGATCCCTTTTGTAGAACCATGTGAATATCTTTGTGCCAAATGACACTAATTCACATCATATATGCAAATTCTTGAACGATTTTTCAACTATTGTTGAAAAAACTGACCTAATTACAAGCAAATTATTAACCATCAATGGAATCATTATAATTCGATTTTTTTTTTGAAAAATTCCATATTCCATATTTTATTTTTACAAAAATACAAGATAATAATAGTTGTATATAATATGATAACAAGTTGTCAGGAACATCTGTCACGTAGTATCAACAATCATTATAAAATTGTTTTATTTCAACTTTTTTTTTTTCATTTTTTAGTTTTTTTTTTTTAGTATAACAATCATTGGGGTGGGGGATTCGAACCCTTGACCGGGATTCGAACCTTTGACCTGGAAGTTTAGGGTTTAGGATTTAGGGTTTGTTTAGGGTTTTAGGGTTTAAGAGGTTTAGGGTTGCTACTGAGCTATGCTCACTTTGACCTTTTCATTTTTTAATTCAATAGCGAGTAAAAGTAAAAACATATTCCGAATAACATATGGGATATGTTATTTCAAATTCTTAAGAAAGTAATACAATTCATTGCTAATGTGTAATTATTTTAATCTTTTTTGTATATGATTTGAGGATATAATATTAGTAATACAATTCATGTAATTACTAATAATGTTGTAAGCATTTAACACTCACAAATTAAAGACGCATAAGCTATATACAAACTTTGTCTCTCT
This sequence comes from Luffa acutangula, assembly GCA_036850905.1. Taxonomy (NCBI): domain Eukaryota; kingdom Viridiplantae; phylum Streptophyta; class Magnoliopsida; order Cucurbitales; family Cucurbitaceae; genus Luffa; species Luffa acutangula. The sequence continues at coordinate 12,325,886 of CM072099.1, forward strand.
TTGTAGGATATGTTTATTTCAAGATGTTAGAGTGGACAAATTCCAAAGTCACGATCGTCTTATTGCAGGGGCAAGGCAATTTAGACCTACCCTTTCAAATCCCTCTCTCAATTGGTCCAATTCAAGTAAATGTGGATGCAAGTTGGAACCTCCGTAATTATGCGAAAGCAAAGTTGGAAAATCTTAACTCTACTTTAACTTTCCACCCCACTTGAGCAACTAAAGGAATTTGCACAAGACTCAATAATAATAATTCCTTATCAACATTAATTATCACAAGGAAAACGACTGTAACACCCGAGTTAGGAGGGGTACATGAATGAACCGAGGCCACATCCAAATGAGAGGGATCCTGAGGACATGAAAGCATGGTCAAGAATTGATAGATACTACCTATACCGACAAGGTGTACCTTCCTTTTCGGTGGCTCAATCATAGGAACTTTGAAGTTAAGCGTGCTTGGCTTGGAGAAGTTCTATGTTGGGTGACCTCCTGAGAATTTTCCTAGGAAGCGTGTGAGTGAGGACAAAGCATACTAAAAGGACCCCGTGTTGGTTTGTGGGGATAGTCTTCAATCTTAAAAGTAATATCAGACAAGTATGGTGGGGCTGTTAAGGGTCGAATTCGGATTCCGAATCCTGAGCCTGGGACGTTACAAGGACATAATTACTGAAACTCAAAATACACGATATCTTACTCTGATACTTGGTTTAAATGACAATTGAGCCTCAAAACTTACATGGATAGATCATTCTAGTAAACTTAATATTTTATGATCAATACATTAACCCTACTCATGTTACAGGTAAACATCCCTCTTTTAAAGAGTGACAGTTTATAAATGAGACCATTGAAATAGATAGGGAATTAAATGAGGCAACATTTCAAACATCCAATAGAGATGGAGAGGGGAAGAAGACCACAACATTCAACCATCCAGGTGAGGAAGGACAGCATCTTGAAGAGGAATAAACTTTGCCTTTCCACCATACTCAACTGGCAATATTTCTTCTCCAACTTCCTCTATCATAATCCTTCTTTCTTCTTCATTGCTCACAATTAAAATCTGAAATTCATTCTTTATGTATATATAAATGCTACATACAAGAGAATATATAATTGAATCCTAAAAAGTATATATATATTTTTTAATTTTGTATCTATTCGTAATATTATTATTCTGTCAACAACAGAACAGCTCAACTGACATAAAACTTATACCATCAAACAAGAGATCAGAGGTTCATATCCTCATCCCACATGTTTTCTTTTCTTTTTTTTTTTATGATCTTTAGTTTTTTCACCGTAAATATCTTAGTTTACTAAAAAGTTATATATATATAAAGCAAACACATACTTATTTTTATACATTCCAAAAAATTTAAGACATCATTTAATAACCATTTTGTTTTTCGTTTTTTTAATTAAGCCTATAAACACTATTCCTTAGTGGATCTAGTTATACTTTTCTTATTTCATTACCTATTCTTTTAAGATGTTTTTAAAAAAGAGGCCAAAATAAGCATCCTATTTTAAAATTAAGAAGAAGGTAATATAAATCATGAAGTCATTTAGTCAACCCTAATGGAATACTACATTTTATTTTGCAAAAATATGTTAATCCAAACAACCGACACTCCCATTGTTTCCACAATAGTGTAATATTATCCACTTTAATTCCAAATCCAACTTTACTCTGGATACATTTGACACACACACAGAAAATGGCTCAGTACAATAAGAATGTTGTCCGGACATCCATCATTTATATATTTATAATTTTTTATTTCTTTGTCTAACTAATGCGAGATTTTGGTCACATGGTTAATGGTAACTATCGGAGAAAAGAAAAAGTTTTGTCTGAAAGGAAAAGAAGAGGGAACAACCAACCAAACCACAGAAGAAATAAATTTGAGATGAAGACTTGACTATAAAACAGACACACAACAACCAAAACACACCAATACTCCATAACTGATCAAACTTGGTCCCATCCCCATTGAATTTTTTCATACCACAACTTTTTCTTTCTGCTTCCAAAGGATTGGGATTGGATGTCTGACAGAGAAGAAGGAAAGGGAGGTGGGGCCGACTCGAGAAAAAGACAAAAAAAAAAAAAAAAAAAAACGGGACAGGTCGAAGAGAGCTCAATTTTTTCTTTTTCTTGAAATGCGACCATAGTTCCACATATATTAGAAAATGAGAAAATCATGAATATATAAGGGGTAATGTTTATGTTGACACACGAAACCTTATAGGTGAAACAAAAAACAAAACCACAAAAGCTTTATGTGGTTCTGTGGAGATATGTAGGAGTTTCGTTGTTTCTGTTTCCAACTAAAAGTGAAGGCCCCGTTTGATAACCATTTGGTTTTTTGTTTTTGAAAATTATGTTTGTTTCTCATAAAATTTCCTACCATGGCTTTCATCTTAATTAAGGTTGCATTTGAATTCCTAACCAAATTTTAAAAACAAAAACAAGTTTTTGAAAGCTATTTTTTTTTTTGTTTCCAAAATTGGACTTGGTTTTTGAAAACAAGGTAGAAGATTGATACTAAAACCAAGAAACTTATAGGTGGAAGTACGTGTATATAAGCTTAATTTTCAAAAATCCAAAATCCAAAACCAAATGGTTATCAGACGGGGCCTTAGTTTTTCTTTTTCTAAAACAGTCTCCAATTGATTGATTCAGAGATTGAAAATTTGTCATCCCTATGATGATATATGAATGAAAATGGAATAGTTGAAAGAGAGTAATCACTTTTGTCATATTCTAAATCACTGTCAAACATGTCTTTAATAATTCAAAATCAATTTTGATTATACGAAAATCACGTTTAAACGTACAAAATCAAACATAAAATTGATCTTCAATAATTAAAGATATGTTTTGGTATGATTTCAAATGTGACAAAAGTGATTTTAGTTATTTCAAAATCGTTCTCAAATAAGCACTAAAAAAGAGATGAATTAGTGCATGTTTGAGAGTGATTTCAAAATGACTAAAATCACTTTTGTCATGTTCAAAATCATCCCGAAACATACTTTTAATTATTAAAAATCAATTTCATGGTTGATTTTACACTTTTAAATGTGATTTTCATACCGTTAAAATTGATTTTTAGTTATTAAAGACATGTTTCTGAGTGATTTTGAATATGTCAAAAGTGATTTTATCCATTTTGAAATCACTCCCAAACATGCACTTAATGGAAGGAAGGAAGGAAGTGCTTACGTTTTTTAATGTTGCGCTATCGACAAACCGAGAAACCATTCTCCAAATACTAACGAAAAACCATGGCATGTTTAAGATGAAGCACTTCCCCAAGCGTTCAGGATAGTAATTCTGCAACAGTTGTATATACAAATTGAGAAACTAAAGCCCCGTTTGATAACTATTTGGTTTTTGGTTTTTGGTTTTTGAAAATTTGGCTTGTTTTCTTCCAATTTTCCTACCATGGTTGTCATATTTGCCAATGACACATTTGAGTTCCTAGCCAAATTCTAAAAACAAAAACAAGTTTTTTAAAACCACTATTTTTAGTTTTCAAAATTTGCTTGGTTTTTAAAAACAAGGAAAGAAAAGTATTAACAAAACATAGAAATTTGTAGGCGTGGGAGTAGGATTTATAAGCTTAATTTTCAAAAACCAAATGGTTATCAAACGGGGCCTAAATAAATAAATAAATAAATAGAATTCAATTCAATTCACGTATACCAAATATTTTGAAAAAATTATAGAAATTAAAAAAAAAAAATAAATTTATTCATAGGATACCTGTAAAAATTGAAAGCCTGTGATGAGTCCACGTGGATCAACATTCTTATATGAGATTTGTTGAAGATCAACCATAGCAATCCACTTCTCATTCCCAATTTCTTTTCCTTTGCAACCACTGTTTCCATATATAAAATTGTTTTAAGTATTTTCCTCTTAATCATTTTAATTCCATTTGTTAAAGATTTATTGAATCTTTACTTAATTTTCAAACTTATTTTTTTTTATTTAGAAAATTACCTTTTTGGTCCTTGAGTTTTGAGGAGTAGATGCGTTTGGTCCCCGAGTTTTTAAAATAGACATTTTTAGTCCCTGAGTTTTGAGAAATAAGTTTGAAAGGTCCTTAAGTTTTCAAAATGAACATTTTTAGTCCTTCGATTTTGAGAAATAGGTTTAAAAAGTCTCCATATTATTTTTTCAATTTTTTTAAATTAATACTTTTTAATTTTGTTAATTTAAAAAAATCATTCAATATTAAAATATAATAAAAATTATTAATGTAAAATTTTGAAAAAAAATATAAAATGAAGGACTTTTTAAATCTATTTCTCAAAACTCAAGGACTAAAAAGGTCCATTTTGAAAATTTAGGGATCTTTTAAATCTATTTCTCAAAACTCAAAAAGACTAAAAAGGTCTATTTTGAAAACTCAAGGACCAAACACACCTATACCTCAAAATTCAGGGACTAAAAAAGTATTTTTTCCTTTTTTTTCTTTCTCTTTCTAATTTTAATTATTGGCAAATATTGGAACTACGTTTTAAAAAGAAAAATTTACAAACAGATTTTTTTTTTTTTAATTATAGCCAAATATCCACAAAAAAAAAAAAAGAGTAGTCTTAAAAATATAGAAGTAGCAAAATAAAAATAAGGTCTTAAATTTATGGCAGTATATTTTTAAAATTAGAGGAATACAGAAAGGTAAAAAAAAAATTGAAATAAGGTTAAAAAATCACTTTTCATTTCTAAACTTGTGTGGAGGTAACAATTTAGTTCACAAACTTTAGTTTGTAACAATTTAATTCTTCTACTTTTAATTTTGTAAAAAATTAGTTCCTAAAATTTAATATATAATAATTTAGTCCGTATACTTTAAAATTGTTATGATTTAATTATTACAAAGACAAATATTGTTAGATCTCATCCTAAAAAAAAGTGTATATTGTTAGATCACTAAACTAATTAGTAACCAAATGAGTTTATAAGCTTCAAAATCTGAGTGGTTACATATATAATAAAAAATCAACACTTAATTTTGATTAGATTTTTCTTGACATAGATTATAAATTGTTTCAAAGTATGAGGATTAAATTGTAACAATTTTGGAAGACCAAGACTAAATTGTTATAAACTAAAGTTCATGAGACCAAATCATTATTTTCATGAATGTTTAAGGATCATATGTTTTTTTTAACCTACATTAAATAATAATAATAATAATAATAAAATAATTTCTTTTTAGTTTTTAAACTTGAAATAAAAATGAAATCTTATATGCCATGTTTTAAAAATTGTTTTTTTTTTTTTTTTGGGTTTAATATAAAAATAACCATATATTTAGAAACTTTTAATCATTTAGTAAAACACAGAATCTATTTTTAATAATCATAATTAAAATTGAGTGAGTCACCTTGCAATGACTTTGTCCAAGAGATGAACCAGAAACTCTGCACGAGAAGAGAGAGAGGAAAGTGAATTAGAATCAGATAAACAAATAATCTAGCTATAGAAAACTAAAAATAAAGAAAATAAAATTATTTATATTAATTTTCAAATTATATTATTTGCTTAGTTAGAAGATAATTTACCATGAGGAAGTTTTCAATGAAAAAAAAAATCTATGTTTTCATAAAAATAAAAAAAAATAAAAAAAAAACCTCTGCATTGACTAAATATTGACTATGAACAAATCTCATACTTCCTTAAATAATATCACTTTTTTAAATGGTTAGATCGGTTTGAGTTATGTTGCTATTGTCTCAAAATTTTTATTTGAACTCTTTGAGCTATTAAATTGTCAAATAAATCCTTCTTCTTTCACAGAGTCATCAATATCAATATTCCTTCACAAAAATATATTCTCGACCAAGAGATTAGAGATTTGATTCCATCAAACCCCATATGTCGCTGAACTCTAAAAAGAAATAGTTAGAATTTTGTTTTTTCGAGAAAATTTAAGAACAATATTTGAAGTAAAAGTTTTAAACAACTAGAACAAAATTGAAACGGCCAACAACAGTGTAGTTTAACAATGTGTTCTTATAACCAAGAACTCATGAGTTCAAATCCGTTGGAGTTGAAACAAATTTATATAATCAAAGAAATGATAAAGAATGAGAAAAGTAACTCACTCTTGAACTGAAGTTGATCCTTGGAAGGAAAATGGCGATTAGCCATAACAATCATGACAGGCAGTTGTTTGTTGGAGAGTCCCTGCAAGAAAATCTTCTTAGCTTCCAACTCCTCCATGACCTCCGATTCAGAAACGAATCCGATGGGAACCATGGCATCTCTCCACTTCCGCCATTGCACGAACATCTTCGCTCCTTTCGAAGGATCCATCGACCTCGCGATCAAGAATCTCATCATCGTCGCATCGCAGTACTCCTGTGTGGAAATTAATCAAACACACAATCACAAATAATAATCGATGGTGAAATGGAAGAAAAACAAGAACAAAAAGTGCGATTAGGTAGGTTTTTGGTTTGTTTACTTGTGTGGAGATGCCTGATTTCTCGATGGATTCCCTCATCTGGATCAGCGCATTGGCGCGAGAATCGTCCATGGTCGGAATCGGTGCGTTGAAGTTGAGAGGTTTGGCGATGAGATTTGGAGTTTGATTTGTTGGATGATGGATCAGATTCAGGTGTGGAACTGAAATGAAGAGGAACAGAGGAAAATGCAGAGAGTGTGAGAGAGGGAGGGAGGAATAAAGGAGTTAATTAGCAGAGAGAGAGAGAGAGAGAGGACTGGTGGAGGAGAGGGAGAGTTTCTGTTGCAGTACTAGCTATGCAGCCACGTGGGCCTCACCTAATTTTAATTCAACAAACCTTTTTAATTTCTTTTTTTTAAACAAAAATTTTAATTTCATTTATAATTATTTCCGCTCCGTTTCAAATTCCCTATCATGACTTTCATCCTAGTTAAGATTCATTTGCATTTCTAGTCAAAATTTAAAAACAAAAACAAGTTTTTTAAAACTATTTTTTTTTTCACAATTGGACTTGGTTTTTGAAAACAAGGTAGAAGATTGATACTAAAACCAAAAAAATTTATAGTTAGAAGTATGTGTACATAAGTTTAATTTTCAAAATTCAAATGGTTATCAAACAGGACCTTCATTTTTCGTTTTTAGCTTTTGAAAATTAAGTTTATAAACACTACTAGTTAGAAGTTTTTATTTGTTTGTTTAAATCTTATTTTGGTCCATAAACTATTTGGGGAATTATGTTGGATAGCTACAAAAAAAAAAAGCGGTCTTGTTTTTTGGCTTCAGGAGTTCAATATTCGCAAGGGGGCTACCGGTTGTTTAGGGAATGGTTTCAATTTTTTTTGACGTTTTTACCCCTAGTATATACGGGTATACACAAACGCCGTTAACAAACGTTTTCTCCATACCGTTTTCCTTCCATTTTTTTCGGGAATGGAAGAATCCCGATTTACAGGGGTTATTTTTTGCGGGGTTGTTGCCAATGGTATAAAAGATTTACCTATTTTTTAGGCTACGGTTACCAACGGGAAAAAAAGATTTACCTATTTTTTTGTTTGGAGGGCGGCATGAAATAGTCATCGTCCTGTATCAGTAATAAGAGTGGTAAGTAGCACTACACACAGACAGGTATTGGGATAAGTATGCATATACACAGGGGACTCAGGGCGACAGGTATATATGTGATACCATAGGCAGACATCAGGTACTATCAGGGGGTATCATGGTTGCATACAGCAGCGCAAACACACGGTGCAGGGGGTGGATCATATAAACGCGCCAGCACGACTCAATCCAGACATACAAGAAGTGCAGAAAGGGGTAATAGTAGATGTATATACTAATACACACACATGCTTAGTTTCTGGGGATAAGTATGCGCATACACAAGGGGGCAGACGACACATATGTATGTAATGATGTAGACAGATATCAGGTAGTTGCACCAGGTGAACATATTAACCGAGGGGGGGATCAACATACATACATACAACTAGTGAAAAGAGAGCATATGGTAGATGTATATACAAATACACACACACAGACATAAGATGCATCAGCCAAAACAAAAAGAAAAAAACATGTCTATTATCTATAGCACATATATACTCAACACCGGAGGGTGATTAAGTGTACACATACTCTGCAGTCACACCAGACCATTTAATAGATGTATATAGCAATACATTAAAATCAGAGCACACCGAAATCAGGGGGGTGATTAAGTATACACACACTCAAAAAGACACACCAGACCATTCAATAGATGTATATAGCAGTACAGTCAAATCAGAGCATACTCAAATCGAGGGGGTGATTAAGCAGGCATACCATTCTGGTGGGCTCAACTTCCTCAATTTCATCTTTCTATACCCTCTTGCCCTTTCGTTTGTCCGTCTTCAAGTCCTGGGTGCAATTGAGGAAGAAAGAACGGTCAATTTGTTTTTTTCATAAACGGGGGTAAGGGTGGTGAACTTTTTTACCTTTCTTTCGACTCTTCTGTTTTTCTTACTCGGTTCCTCGTCTCCACTGTCGCTCGTGGAAAAATCGTCGTCCACTGAATGGTCTTCGTCCTTGCCATCACTTGTGTCGATTTCCTCTTGTATGTTCAGATGGCCAAGGGGGTAAATACAACACGTTTGACCTAAAAGAGAAGTAAATACGAAAACTTACCTCAATGGGCTTAGGTTTTTTTGTTTTCTCTCCTTTCTTTTTCGGCGTACTTATTTTTTTGTTACAATCGAGCATAAAAATCGGTTACAATCGAGCGTAAAAATCGCGGATTGCAAGGGACAAATGGAATCCCTAGAATCGGGGGGATTTATAGATATGTTTGTTGCAAATATAAGGGGGGAATGAAGCCGTTGTGTACATACCGTAGTTTAAATTTTTCGACTACAGACGCCGTTGAGGAGAAGACAAAAAGGAGTTTGAGTTTTGCGTAGAATGCTCGTCGGCGCGGCGGAAGGAGCTCGTTGACACGACAGAGGTATGTAACGAGTTACATTGGGATTGGGGGAGGTCGTACAGGGATATGCAGTAGACAGATGTGTGTTTTTTAGGGTGTTGGTCTCAAGATGCAAGGCGTGGAAGACGAAGAGGGACGGGCAGAGTGATTGGATGCATGGACGGCGGTTTGGTGGGAGTTGTGTGCTAATTTGATTACCCATAATTGCAGCATTTAAGTGGGGTTTCTTCTTAGGTTTATCCTTGTTTGGTCATTTTTTTAACGCATTGCAGGTGTATATCTTCTGATTGAGATTGTTGTATGCATCAATTTAAAGTTTCTGGAGCTTTTGATTTTTCCCCCCGGAGTGATTTATGTTTTTGCATTTTTTATCCTGATAAAGGTACGAGTTTGTTTTTTTTTTTTTTTTCCAGAAACCAGGTTTTGAGTAGTAAGAAAATGGTAAATCTAGAGTTTTAATTTTTTGGTTGTTTTCTTGGATTTTTTAATTTTAAACCTCCTAGAATCTTGCTAAGTTTTTCAGGAGGTATTTTCTCTCTCATAAACTCCAATTTTAGTTTTTAACGTTACAAACATTTTAGACAGTTTGTTAGGGGTATTTCCGTCTTCTACAAATAGGGATTTATTAATCATAAAATCTTTTAGCCATCCATTTAATTTATGAACTTCTGTAGCCATTTTTCAAGCCTTCTATTTATTTTTAGCCACGCTTCTTGTTGCCCCATTCTATTTTGGTCATTGAACTTTCAAAAGGTTGGTTTTAGTCTTCAAGTTTGGTCCATTTTGGCTCATGAACTTCTAAAAGGTCTATTTGAGTCCCTGGACTTTCAAAAAAATGACTATTTTGGGTCCTTACTTTTATTTCAATTTTAACAAATTAATTAATGACATGACTTTGAGTATGTGTATTAGATTGTTAGTATAAACATGATTCAAGTCAAATAAATTAGGGACAAACATTAGACAAAGCGGATTTGAAGTATAAAAGTAACATAACAATGACTAAAATTATTTTTTTTTTTAAAAAAAGTATAGGGATAAAATAGACATTTTAAATGTTTAGGGACTAGAATAGAATATTTGAAAGTTTAAGGATCAAAATAAACGTTTTGAAAGTTTAAGGACTAAAATAGAACAAACTTAAAAGTTCAGGAACTAAAATGAGATTTAAACATTTTATTATCTACATTCTTTTCATGTTTCCAAAAACAAAGCCAAGTTTTGAAAACTAAAAAAAAATGATAAGGAAATTGAAAAAAAAAAACATAATTTTCAAAAACCAAATGGTTGTCAAACAGAACATTATTTGTTTTGAACTTTCGATTTTCTTTTCTTTTTTATACACTTTCAACTTTCAATGAGATGAAATTAAAGTTTCTGCACAAATGCACCTGATAATTGTAATGAAGGTAATAAAATGTTTGAAACTTATTAATTTTAATAAAAAGTTAAGTTTTTTTTTTTCTACAAAATTAAGTCTGATTAATAATACAAATCTTTCAAAAATTCACAATTTTTCATAAACATTCAACTCCAACCTTGTTTTTCTGTGAAGTTTTATATTTTACAGTTATTAATGTTCATGGAAAAAAATTATTGACGATTTTTCAAGTGAAAATCATTTTAAGAGTAAAAACTACAACATTTATTTAAATTTAAAATAAAGATAACAAATGTTTATATAAAATTAAAAGTTTATAGTAAAAATCAATACAATTTGATAGATTTTAATACGACGCTTTATTTATTCAAGAGAAAATTGTATAAATCATCTTTGAACTATTGTGATTTTTACAATTTTAGCCATGAATTTTTAATTGTAAAATTCAAACGCTCAATCTTTTATCCGACTGTTTCTTTGTGTTAAGAATGGATACTTCTTGGTGTTTGTTAGAATTTTGACTTGGGATATCTTTTGATTGTCTGTCCCTTCGTTATGATTAGTAAGATGGAAAAAAGTAGAAGAAAAAGAACCTTTTAGAATGGTCCTCTCTAAGTGAAAAAAATTGTACTCACAGATTTTGTAAAAGTTGAATCCTAAATCATCAATTGATTTTTTTTTTTTTTTTGTCGGGACAACAAATGGGATGAGAGGATTTAAACCACATACCTCCTAAGTAGAAGACTTATGCCAGTTGAGCTATACTCTGACATCAATTGAAATATTGTTCATAATTATTTTTCCTTTACATGAATATTCATCGATATCGACATTTTAAACCTTACCACACCCTCGGAATCGCACCACGAACCACAACTCCAACAGTTTCTTCTATTTTTCTTTCCTTTTTCTTTTTCACTTTTCTTTTTGGGAAAATGTCATTTGAATTTTCCTAAAGAATGCAATTTGTCCAACCCACCACTTGCATGAGGAAAAATCTATTTTTCCACCTACCTTTTGTTTTTCCTTTCCAATCAATCAAATATATTCTTCTGTTTAAAATCCAAATGGAATTTTCTCATAATTGTAGACTTTATGGTTTCCATTTTCTTCCATGGTTTAAACCCTCAATACTTTTCCCAAAAGTCTCTTTTTCTTCTTTTCAAAAAAAAAAAAAAAAAAAAAAAATCCCTTTTTCTTCGGAAACAAAAGACTATAAGGAATTGCTATAAGTGCACTATCATTGAAACGTTGTAGAAAAAATTGCTTTTCTCTATAATCAAATAAACAGAGAATGTAATTCACATTAAATTTTATCTAAAGATGTGATAATGTTATTGGAAAATCATTATTGTTATAGGTAATTTTGGACCACTCCGATGTACAAGGAGCTGACGAGGACAGTGGACAGAAATAGGGCTGAGAGATGGACCCCAGAGGCGAGACCGACAAGTTAGACGGGCCAAGACCGAAGGGGTCGGGCTTTTGGCCCGACCCCGTGCTCGGCCTCGTCTTATGGCTGAGGCTGAGGCCCATGGTCTGGCCGAGGCCGACCCTCGGCCCGCGCAGAGTTCTCCCGACTCCGTTATGTCCCTACCGCCTCTGGTCGTCCCGGTTCCGCCTGATTCGTCCCAAAACGCTAGAAACCCTAGGAGGATGAGCATGTATTTATACTCTTCTTCGCCACTGAGGAAGGGGACCCGAACTCTATTCTCGACTCTCTCTCTCTTGCTCTCTATGTTGGGGGTGCGACCAAAGTCCCACATCGGCTAGATAAGGGGATGACCTTGGGTTTATAAGGGAGGACAGCTATCTCCACTAGTATGAGGCCTTTTGGAGTGAACCAAAAGCAAAGCCATGAGGGTTATGCCCAAAGTGGACAATATCATACGATTGTGGAGATATGTGTAGTGTCCCGTAATTCCTTATCATCTGGTATCAGAGCCATACCCCAAACATAGCCGTGTCGGATAAAATCCTCAGGTACCGAACAAAGAAGTTGTGAGCCTAAGTAGTCATGGGGAAATCCGTTGTTGAGGTCTGGGTGGGCAGGCAGTATACTCCGGAGGAAAGGAGTTGTGTCTTGGATGAGTAAAACTCTCGGTAAAATGGGGAAATCCGTTGTTCAGGTCTGGGCCAGGCAGTATACTCCGGAGGAAAGGAGTTGTGTCCTGGATGAGAGTAAACTCTCGGTAAAGCAATGGGGCCTAGAGAGTTGGAACCCAGAATATTGACGGACTTTGAAGAGTCTGGCGGATAGATGACTAGTTGAGGGGAGGCTCGGGTGGTACTTTGTTCGAGGGGAGGATTGTTGGGGGTGCGACCAAAGTCCCACATCGGCTAGATAAGGGGATGACCTTGGGTTTATAAGGGAGGACAGCTATCTCCACTAGTATGAGGCCTTTTGGAGTGAACCAAAAGCAAAGCCATGAGGGTTATGCCCAAAGTGGACAATATCATACGATTGTGGAGATATGTGTAGTGTCCCGTAATTCCTTATCACTCTAGCCCTCCTACTTCCGTTTTCTGACTTAAGCATCGGAGGCGGTGTGGCTAGCACCACACCAGTGTGCAGGTTTTCCGTCTTGCAGGCCACGTCTTCCCCCCTCATCTACAAATTTACCGTCGGTGGCACGTAAAGGTTAGGTGAGTTCCCCCTGACCAAATTTGACCATTAACAATTATTATTATTATTATTTTGACAATGTGTGGGGGTGGGAAATTTGAACCACAGACCTCTTGGTCATTAGTACAAACTTTATGTTTTTTTACTTATGAACCTTATTTATTTATTTTTTTTAACTTATGTGGGTGTAACCAAACCTGAACATATATATAACTCAACAAATTAATGGTGTGTTGTTGGTTTAACTTTTCAAGTGATTAATTTTGAAAAAAAATATATCATTTTGAAAAAATTTCTAGTGTTTGGCAACCACTAAAAATGACTTATTAGAAAATGAGATTGAAAAATAAACCATTGTGAGATAAACACTTGAAACCAACTTTTCTAAAAAAGAGTTTTTAAGTATACAATAACTTGTGTATAAAAACACTTATGAGGAAATGTAACCAAACATATTAGTGTTTAAATTCTAAACAAATTTTATACCAAAAGTTTTTTTAAAAAATGCATTCTTGAAAAACATTTAAATTAAAATTAAATGTATTCCAAACGGACTCTAAGACAAATACAATCCATCAAAAAGTAAGACGTTTGAATCTCTCTATCTTCACATATTGTTGAACTATTTATCTACTTTGATTAGTGTCCATTATAGTCTCTTACCACAATTTTATCAAATTGAGTTCTGGACCTAGATAAGTGTGACAATAATTTTTACCACGGGATCAATTTTTACTAATTTGCCCACTGATCAAACTTTTGTTGGGAGAAACATGGGCTTATAAGAGAGGATAAGTATCTCCATTGCTATGAGAACTTATGTCCAAAGTGGACAATATCATACCATTGTTGAGATCTGTGTTGTGTCCTCATCTCTTACAACTTTTACCCTAAACTAAACTTATATCAATTTTTATCCCCGAATTTTCAATTTTTAGTCTCTTATGTTGTAACATTTTTCAATCTTGTACCTTTTCAATCAATGGATATTAAAATTAGTCGATGATAAACTTATTAATTCATTTTTATTATCTTATGTGCCCCATTTTCTTTTAGTGCGCTCTTAGAAGTTTCTGCGAACTCAATAAATATTATGGTACATAAATTTATTATCAATTAATTTTAATATTCTCCAACAAAAGTGTAAAGGGTATTAAATTGAAACAATTCTAAACCACAAGACTAAATAAAAGAATACCAATATATTTAAACTGAAAAAACAACTAGAACTTTCAATTTTCTTCTCGTACTGTCTTCTTTGACTTTATTATTTCTTTTCATGAAGTTTTTTTTTTTTTTAAAAAAAAAAAGAAATGAAAGATAATAAATGAAAGACGTTGGACATGCAAAAATATATATATATACATTTTTTTTTAGAATTGAAAAAATATATATTTAACCCTTTGTTTTACCCCTTTTTTCTATAACATTTGACTACTGACAGTGACGAGTTCTATAATACTTTACAAGGATAAACAAAAAAATCTTACGTATAAAAGATAAGTCGGGCATTGGAGGGGTTAATTGGAAAAAAAATACAATTAAAAAAACAAATTGGCAAAAGCACGGTATTCTGAAAAAAATTGGGAAAAGCAAGCATTTTTTTTGTCATTATTGGAATCCGTGGGTTGAAGCCACGGATTCAAGAGTTGACTGGTCAAATTTGACCAGTCAGCCCCTGAATCCGTGGCTTCAACCCACGGATTCCACTTTTTAGGTTTTTTTTTTTTTTTTTTTTTTTTTTTTTTTTTTTGGTTTTAATTTCATTTTTTTTTATTCGTGGCTTCATTCTTTTTTTTTTTTACAAATTTTGAAATTTAATTTTTTATTGTAATATTTTGTTTTTTTAATGTTTTTATTCTATAAATCAAATTAATTGGAATATTATAATCGATAACATAATTATAATTGGAAAATTATTCTTCTAAATTTACAACATTATTGATTTCATATTTCGATTCATAATTTTTACCAACTATTTTTTAAAAGAAATTATACTAATAAAAATCGATAAATAAAAAATTAGGGGACAAGAAAAATTGTAAATAAGAATAAAAATATATTTTTTAAAAAAACATCTAAGAATAAAAACACTCTCATTTCTTCAAATTTTTTTTTTTAAATCTAAGAATAAAAAATTCAAAGTTTTTTTTTTTTAATTAAGAAGCCGATAAATGTATATTTTAGGTCTTGTTTGATAATAATTTGATTTTTAGAATTTGAAAATTAGGCATATAGACACTATTTTCACATATAGGTTTGTTTGTTTCGTTATCTACGTTCCACAAATAGTTTCAAAATTCAATCCAAGTTTTGAAAATTAAAAGAAAATAGTTTTCAGAAACTTGTTTTTTTTCTTCATTAATATGAATAAAAATCTATAGTCAATATGAAAACCAAAAAATTAATGTTTCAAAGGTTCGTGAATCCAATTTAATACATTGGAATTTATCGCCTTCTTAATTAAAAAAAATCGAAGAAATGAGAGTGTTTTTATTCTTAGATGTTTTTTAAAAAATCTATTTTTATTCTTATTTATCCCAATTTTTCTTGTCTCCCTAATTTTTGATGTATCGATTTTTATTAGTATGATTTCTTTAAAAAAAATATTTGGTAAAAATTATGAATCGAAATGTGAATTGCTTGAAAATGTATCAATAATGTTGTAAATTTAGAAGGATAATTTTCCAATTATAATTATGTTATCGATTATAATATTCCAATTAATTTGATTTATAGAATAAAAACATTAAAAAAACAAAATATTAAAATAAAAAAATTAATTTTCAAAATTTGTAAAAAAAAAAGAAAAAGAAAAAGAAGGAATGAAGCCACGAATTTAAAACAAGAATGAAATTAAAACAAAAAATAAAAAACTGAAAATTAAATATGAAATTAAAAAAAAAAAAAAAAAAAAAAAAAAACCTAAAAAGTTAAATCCGTGGGTTGAAGCCACGGATTCAGGGGCTGACTGGTCAAACAACTCTTGAATCCGTGGCTTCAACCCTTGGATTCCAATAATGACAAAAAAAAGGCTTGCTTTTCCCAAATTTTTTCAGAAAACCTTGCTTTTGCCAATTTGTTTTTTAAATTGTATTTTTTTTCCAATTAACCCGGCATTGGAGGGTTGCTTTTAAAAATAATATTCTGCTTGGTAATATATGTTGATGGTCAAATTTAGTCGGGGCATAACTCACCTGACCTTCACGTGTCACCAACGGTAAATTTGTTTGAGAGAGGAGAAGACATGACCTACAAGACGGAAAAACTTGCACATCGGTGTGGTGCTTGCCACACCGCCTCCGATGCAGAAAGCGGAAGGAAAAAAGCAAGAGAGCAAGAGAGGAGACAGTAGAGAATTGAGTTCGGGTTTTCAAGTGTTCGGAGGCGATCTAAGGCTGAATCACACGAAATCAGAGTTCCTCGGACTAAACGGAGCCGGAAGACCTCGGCCTCAGCCCATGGCCGAGGCCGACCATGGGCCTCAGCCTCGACCTAGGCCAAGGCCCGATCCCTCCGGCCTTGGACTAATCTTTTGGCCCGTTTCGCTTCCGGAGTCCATTTTTCAGTCCTATTTCTAGGCTCGTATCGGGTTGTCCTCGTCAACTCCTTGTATATTGGAGTGGTCCAAAATTATCTATAACAATATATTTATATAATTTTTTTATTAAATTATCCCTTATGTTAATATAATTTTGATTTTTAATTTTAATTTGACTTCTATGTTTTAAAAATATTGAGTGGATCAGTACGTTGGAGAAGAGGTTCTTTCGTCTCTTCGACCAACCGATGTGATTTGGTTTATTTATTTATTTTTAGTTAAACTATCAAAAATACTTGTGGATTAAGAGGTTCATTTCAATTATACTCTAAATTTTCAAAAGTTTCATTTTAGTCTTTGAAATTTAAATTTTTTTTTTCAAAACGACTCTTGGAGA
Organism: Luffa acutangula; assembly: GCA_036850905.1. Lineage (NCBI taxonomy): Eukaryota > Viridiplantae > Streptophyta > Magnoliopsida > Cucurbitales > Cucurbitaceae > Luffa > Luffa acutangula. The sequence continues at coordinate 12,342,786 of CM072099.1, forward strand.
TATTTTCCATTAATTTTATGGATAAAAAATATGTGTCTGCATGTGTTTTTATTGTTTATTTTCACGTATAATGTTCAAATATGTTCACATAAAAAAAATATATATATGCAAATAAGTCATTTTTTGTCCACAAATTTATTGAAAAAATACGTTTAAGGACTGTATTTTGAAACACAATTCAAATTTCGAGAGTTAAAATGAAACTTTTGAAAGTTCAAAGATACAATTGAAACAAACCCTATAGTTCAAGGATATTTTTTATAATTTAACCTTTATTTTTATTGTACACTCTAATCATCATATATTACTCATCATTTATGACACATGACAAATTTATTTCTTTTTTTTTATAAGATCATGACAAATTTATTTGTCATTCTCCGAAATATTGTTTAAAAATTTTGCAGTAATTATTAAAATATATAACTCATTGTATAATTACTGAGATGATCTATTTAATACAAAATGTAATAATAATAGAGTTTAATTAAAAGTTATTTTTGTCACAAAATGTTGATACTCCTTCCATTTTTTTTAATCTAAAGTTTTCTAATATTTTGTTTTAGTGTCTTAGATTTGTATAAGAAGATCATTTTTTTTAGTACATCAACATTTGGGAGTGAGGGATTCGAACTTCTGACCTCATGGTCGAAGGTTCATGTCAGAACTATGCTCGCTTTTGACATAAGAAGATCATTTTTAATTTAGTTTATGTCATTAATTTTTTAATAGTTAATTTAATAGTAACATGACATACACCCATTTTGTTGTTACTAGTCAAGTAACACGTGTAATGCACGTGGAATCTTAAAGTCTTAAATTAAAATAAGATAAAATAGTAGTTTTTTTTAGTATATGTAATGTAACAAAAAAATACCATATAACTTTGTTTTAATTACCATAAACTTTTGAAAGTTAGAGTTAAAAATAAAAGATTTCTTATTATATAGTACGTATACAAACATAATAGTAGCACACACGTACATAACACATTTTTTTAAAATGTAAACTTTGACAATAAGTTTAATAGTTATCTTATAAAAAATAAAAATAAAAGGGGAAAATACACTTTTAGTCCCTAGGGTTTGGGTTAGATTTCATTTTGGTCCTTGAGTTTTCAAACTCAACCGTTTAGCCCCTGAGGTTTGGTATTAGTTTCATTTTGGCCCCTCGGTTTTGTGCAATTTTTTATTAGGGTTTGATGTTTGGGGAAGAAGGAGATGAATGAAGAAAAGAAAAGAAAAATAATAAAAAAATAAAAAAATATTTAATATATTATTTTATTTAAAAAAATAATTAATATATATATATATATATATATATATATATATATATTTAATAAAAACTAATGTCACGTCAACCATCTCTAGAAAATTTGACGGAGGGACTAAAAACTTAACGAAAATCAAACCTCAGACCTAAATTGTTGAGTTTGAAAACTCATGGACCAAAATGAAACCTAACCCAAACCTCAAGGACCAAAAGTGTATTTTTCCCTAAAGTAAACAACTCAGGTTCCAGTACTAAATAAATCATAAACTCCAATGTTTAAAACTCTTGAAAAATCATTTATGCTATAATTAAGCATTCTAAATTCAAAATACAACAAACAAAAGTAATCTCTAAGGCACATTGAAATTCAATACTATAATTTTAAACAACTAATTTTGTTGGGAATATAATTAAATTTTATTAAATACAAAATTTAAAATGTTGAGATCTTAAAATGTGTATTGCAATCTTTAAAAAATTTTATTTACTTAAAAGAATTTATGATTTATCCAAAATTGTATTTACTTCAAAGAATTGATGTGGATGTAGATAACATTTGATTACATTATAAATATAAAAAATGATAGATAACAATACTTCTTTATCGACAAAAATAAAATTTTGAATTCTCAAGGTTTTATTGTGACACGGTTCACGATCAAAATATATGAATTCTCAAGGTTTTATTGTGACATGGTTCACGACCAAAATACATCAATTATATATTTCAAGGTTTTGTCAATTTTATATTTTCTTTTTATACATGGATCACACCTATACACAAATAAATATATGAACAGTTGCACGAATAACCATCTTCATATGAACAGTTGCACGTCGACATCAATTGTACCTATTGGACACAACCAAAATAACACCTTATTGTGACACGGTTCAATAGTGTTTCCCTCACACAAATGTGTAATTTTTCATTTTTTTTAAATCTTGAGTTCTCTTATAAAATAAGAAATTTTCCAATAGTTTGACATTTTTTCAATTATATATTTTCTTCTTATACATGGATCGCACCTATACATGGATACATCAATTCAATGTGTAACCATCTCCATATGAACAGTCGCATCCCGTTGACATCGATTGTACCTATTGGATAAAATTTCATATAGTTTGACATTTAACCATCTTTACATGAACAGTCGCATCCCGTCGACATTAATTGCACCTATTGGATTGAATGGACACTTATACTTGAAGGGTAGCGTCTCATAGCAAAGGACAAAATAGGAATTTACTTAAAAAGTAAGGGCATAAGAGGAAATGAAAAATTCTCCCCTCTTGGCCCCTTTTATATATAGTATAGATTATTATTATTTGGTTAAGTAGAAACTAAGACCCATTCAATGACCATGTCAGTTTTTGGTTTTTCTGTTTCATGTTTTTTAAAAATAAAAACCATGTAGGTTTGATACGATTGCTTTTTTGTTTTTCTATTTAAAAAAAAAAAATGAAAACCAAACTTGCTTCATAACTATTTTTAGTTTTTAGTTTTTTTAAAAATGGGAGACATGAAGAGATGTTTTAGAGAGAGAAAATGTGTGAAAATAAAAATTTAGAGACATAAACATAAATGCGCTCGAGAGAAATGTCAAACATAGTAAATTTAGAAATATGAAAGAAAATATTTAGAGAGGGATATTAATTAGGCTTCTTAACAAATATTAGTTAGAGAAAAAAGAAAAAATAAAGTTAGAGGGGTAGAGATAAATTTTAGAGAAAAATTTAAATAACAACAGAAATTTTAGAGAGATAGTATAGATAAGAGTAAATCGATAAATTATAAAAATAAAGAAAATTTATAACGGGATAAAATTTAGGAAGATTTTTTTTTCAAAAGAAAAATTAAAAATAAGTTTGTTAGAGAGAGAAAAGTTATGAAAAAAATTTAGACATAATTTTTTTTTTTTTTTGAGTTCTTTGAAATAAATAAATTAGAGAGAAAAAAATTTAGAGAAAAGAAAAATATTTGATTTTTAGAAAGAAATTGAAGCGATACGTTGGAAGAGAAATAGTTAGAAATGGAAGTTAAATAAAGATAAACAATTTAGCAAGAAAAAAAAGCGTGAGAAAGATGCAAATTTTAGAGAGCAAAAGGAAAATACAAAGTCATATTGAGATCAAAATTTTAGAGAGAGATTTTTTTTTTAGAAAAAGATATTTAAAGATTATATATGGTAAAACAACTTTGCTTTTTTAAAATGAAAAAAAAAATAGAAAACAGAAAATATGAAATGGCTATCCAACGGCTAAAAGTTTTAGTTCAAGAACATTTTGGAACATGTGCATATTCTTTTTAGTTCCAGTTGAGTTATGCTCTTGTTGGCCACGTACATGCATATACCTTTGAATGATCAATCTCATTCTTTTATTAGTGAGCGACATATAATAATGGTTGTAATTAACCATATGTGACGTATTAGAGTACGTAGCACATTGATATTGTGATAATATATCGATGGGAGTACCTTCCTACATTCTCACGTAACCACATCAATTAATGGAAAACTTGATAAATCGATAGCGTGTATATGATGTCATCGTCACCATGGCCATGTTTATTTCATTGGTTTTCAAATGATTTTTGGTAATGATATAAAAAACCCATGTTTGTTTCATTGATATTTACATTTTTTTTTAAAAAAAAATTAAGACAATTATTATCCATGGATAAAAATATCATATAAACCCATGAGATTTTATTATCCTTCTTGGAGATGAGATCTTTATAGTAGAGATTTTTTTTTTTTTTTTTACTTGTGAAATAGAGATGAGAGAGGAGAGAGAAGAATTAGGGATTTATCTATTAATAATTAATCATCTAATATAAATATTTTAATTAAATCAACCAATAAACAAACACACCTATTTAACTCTCCGATATTAATTATCCTACCTATCCAAACATAAATATTTATTATCCTAAACTTTAAATTCAAGATTTAATTAAACTTCCAAATACTTAATTATTGGTCATCTAAACAACTGTATAAGATAAAGACAAGTAAGATAGTTGATTTTAGATGTAGCTAATAATTGCTTTTATTATAATATCTTTAAAATAATTCTTTCTGGTTTTTAAAAGTAGTTGTGTTATATAGATATGATATAAAAAAATGTATAGCTGTCATACTTAATTCTTTTCTCATCTTCTTCAACAAGAGATGGTTTGAAATGGATACCATTGTCATTAATTTCTTCACCAAAAAAGTGACAAATGTGATTAAATAGAAATTTCAATGCACACTTTATATAGTTATTAGATTATTAATTAGATGTGATGTTGAAGAAAATGCAACTTGCAAATGGACAACAAAAATTTGTGTACAAAGAGAATGATCTATGACCAACAAAATAATTTTTCCAGTGATAAAATTTTTAATTATAACTTTTTACATATATAAACTTTAGCCTTTGGCCAAATATGAATTTAGTTTAGTGTTTAAGATGTATATCTTCATTTTTGGGACAAGATCGTACAGGTCTGGATCCTCACACTTTTTTTTTTTTTTTTTTTTTTTTTTTTTTTTTTTTTTTTTTTTTTGAGAAGAAAGAAACATAACAAAATTATACCAACTTTTGTTTGTCACCCTCTATAACTTCAAGCATCCCACATGGGAACCCTGAAAACCAAATGCCAGAAATCGCATTACTCATTGCTCGTCGCGCCAACATATCAGCCACCAAATTTTGGCTTCGTCGAATATGCTTAAACTGGACTCCCGCCAAACAAGAAGAAAGCTTCTGTACCTCCAAAGTCACAGAGCGAACTAAGGTGAGGTTTTTATCCACACCGTTCAAGAGATTAACAGTAGTCAAACAATCTGACTCCACTATTAATCGAGGAGGCTCCATCTCACTAATAACCAATAATCTAGCTCGAATTGCCTGCATTTCCAACGTGTCCACTCCGAAGAGCCCTGTAACAGACTTACACCCTGCCCCGACCAAATTTCCAACATGGTCCCGCAACACCCAACCCAAACCCCCAATCCCAGCCTCCTTTCGCCAAGCTTCATCACAACAAAGAGACCACGTATTCGTCAGGGGGAGCCCAAGCAGCCATCGCATGCAATTCCCCTATCCCATGCAAGTCAAGATGGTCAGCCCCACAAACCCCACAAGTAGTCGAGGGGAAAATCTCCCAGAAAGATGTCTGAATAGCCTCCTTCACCATTCCAATAGAGACCTCTCCCTTGCGAAAGATCTTGCGATTTCGGAACTCCTAAATATGCCAAAGAAGTAGGACGAAGTATGCCCCATCATCTTCCACGCCATGGTCTTTAACCCATGCGAAGTGATCCAGAGGATTCCAATCATACCTGCACCACAACAAACAACCAATATTAGGGGAAAGAAAATACCGCCAAAGTCTCTAGTCACTTTACATTGCCAAAACAAATGTAAAGTGGTTTCAGGATCCCCACTCTTTGTATTATGATATATTCTAAAAAAAATCTTTTATTTTAAAACTAAGGACAAATTTGAGAGGAAATATTAAAATTTTCACTTTAATATTATTTTTTAAGGGAAGTTGTAATGAGTAGCAAACTAAGTTTCTTTATTTGCAAATATAACAATTTTTAAAAAGATTTGGAAATATGGAAAAACTTTAAAATAAGATTTTGTTGTTCATATTTTACCCTTATAGTCTATTAGTGATAGACTTATATCACTAATAAACTGTGATAAAAGTCTATTAGTGATAGAGTCTTATCATTGACAAGCTTCATTCACAGTCCAAGTTTGTCAATGACATACTTTTATCACTGATTGAAGTCTATTGGTGATAGACTAATATATAATTTATCTTCTCTATCAATTCTAGATTTTTTTTACTGTTCACCGACCTGATATATTAGATTCATGATTTTTCATAGTGAATTTGATTAAATATTAAATTTTATCACCAATAAGCTGACATTTTTCTTTAATAAATCACATATTGAAGTCTATCACTGATTGACTTATATTCCTCTCTGACGATGGATTGATATTGAAACATATCGCTGATATACTAATATATTGAGTGTTTTTTTTTTTTTTTTTTGCAGTAATTTCAATTTGTGGTTATTAAGGTCTATCGTCAATTAGGATTAACTTTAGTTACATATTGAAGAACGATGAAGGTAAGGGGAGGGGTGTGTAAAGTGAGACACTGAAAGATGTTGATGTAACAGATATTGAAGTTTATCGTCAATTAGGGTGCTAATTTAGTTACATATTGAAGTCTATCATTGATAGATTGATCTCTCTCCATCACTGATAGATTTCACTCACAATGTAGCCTATCAGCTAAACATCAAAATAATATATAATATTTTAAAAATATATTTTTGTTTATTGACAGACTTCAATCATAACACATATAGTCTATCTTTAGTGATTGAAGAAATGAACCTCAAATAATGAGGACCAAAATAGTATTTAACATTAAAAAAATCACTTGAGTAACCAATTATTTTTCAAGAAAATAAGAGATGCTATGTGTAAATGAAATTGCAAGCTCAAATAACTATACTATAGGTATGAAAAAGAAAAATTCAATCCAACTCAATTTTGCAAGACTAATGAATCAAACAACTTGAAGAGATGTTTAATTTATTATTTAAACCTAAAAAATAATTTAGGGCTTATTTAGAAAAAGTGTTTTCTATTTTTATTTTTAAAACTATGATGATAGGTAAAGATTAACATAATCATACACACTTGAAATCAATTACTCACAAGGTTATGACCTTTTAGTCTTCATCCTCACCCTTTTCTTCTATTATGAAAAGTTAAAAGTGGGTTAGGATTATTTTCCCTATAGATAAATTGTTTTTCATTTTTTTCCTCTATTTTAATTGTTTTAAATTTTAAAATATAATTAATAAAGAAAAAGTACAGTTCAAGTTAAAATTTAAAATTTAAAATAAAGGAAAAAATACCTTTTTGGTCCCTGAGTTTTGAGGAACATGTGCGTTTGGTCATGCAGTTTTCAAAATAGACCTTTTTGGTTACTGAGTTTTGAGAAATAGGTTTAAAAGGTCTCTAAGTTTTAAAAGTAGACCTTTTAGTCCCTAAGTTTTGAGAAATAGGTTTAAAAGGTCCCTAAGTTTTTAAAATAGATCTTTTTAGTCCCTAAAGTTTTGAGAAATATGTTCAAAAGGTCCCTAATATTATTTTTTCAAAATTTTAAATCAATACTTTTTAATTTTTTTAATTTTAAAAACCATTTGATACTAAAAAATAATACAAAAATATTAGTTAAAAAAAGTTGAAAAACTAATATTAGGGATCTTTTAAATCTATTTCTCAAAACTCATGGACTAAAAAGGTCCATTTTGAAAACTCAAGGACCTTTTAAACCTATTTCTCAAAACTTAAGGACTAAAAGGTATATTTTGAAAACTTAGGACCAAACGCACATATTCCTCAAAACTCAGGGACCAAAAAGGTATTTTTTCCTAAAATAAATTACATATTTTTCATTTATATATATATATTTTTTTTGAAACAATCATTTATAATCTTTATTTTCATAAAAGAAAAGCAATTATTAATTACAATTAATGTTTGAATAAAAGTATTAATGAACATGCTAAAAAATAAAGAGGATGCCTACATCGATAAGTTGAGGTTAGGTAAGTTTGGATTGTTTTCCATTTTTACCCTTCCAAGCATGTTTAAGTAAGGATATTTTAGTCATTTTTTCTTTAAAGTGATGATTTGGGCATCAAATTAAGGTTTCATTTCTAACCAGCATTATTAGGGTTAGTTGGACCATAAAATTGACTATTTAAGTTAATTTCAATGCAAGTAGGTTGAATTTTGAATAAAACAACAATGATTCTACGGCTGAGAGTCATGTAAGCTCGTCATGTTGCAATTCTTATTTTAGGGTTGCAAGCCTAAACATTCAAGTAAATATGACCAACTTGCTCGTTAAGTGTTCAATCCTTGAGTAGGAAACTCCGGACCTTTTGGTCTTTGAATTTCAAAGTAATTTTTACCTAATCCTTCTTCTTGAGACTAAAATCAAGTTGATTGAAAGTTTTAGTGTTTGATAATCAAAGAGTTCACATAACGAGAAGTTTATGATTCTAATTTACTCTCGGGTTTTCATATTATTTAATATCAAAGTACATTCCCAACTCCCTCTTTTTCTCCAAAGTTAAATCGAGAGGGGATATCTTTTTCTTGTTTCTAGACTTGTCTCCAATCAAATTGAGAAATCTCAAGTCACTTACGTGAAAAAGGTTGTCATTTTTGGGAAAACTTCTAGTCCTAAGGTAGTTAATACTCGATCCATTCATTATTTGACACGTCATTTAATGATCATTTAATAATATATCCTATTTTATATTCTTTCATAGCAAACCATGAAGGTTGGTAATAAATTTTTGTACTCAAAGTTATTAGTGAAGAGAAAATACTATGTAATTTTTTTTTTTTGAGAAATTACTTTTTTTAAAAAAAAAAAAATGTAGTTTTTGTTGTGGAAAGTTTTGGCCACAATTATGATTTCATCAGATAGCCATCTATAAATTAATGCTTCAGTTGATGACATTAATTGCACATTAAATGAAGTGGATGGAGGAGTTGGGGTGGGTGTGGTTCAACTTGACAACATTTACTTCTCTTAACATAATAATTTATTGATTTATGTCTATTTCTAATTCCATATCTTGATCATCTACTCAATATACTATGTGTTTTCCAAAATTATTAATTATTAAAGTTTCGTTTGATAACCATTTGGTTTTTGGTTTTTGAAAATTAAACTTGTTTTCTCCCAAATTTCTTACTATTGTTTTCATCCTTGTCAATGACACATTTGAATTCCTAGCCAAATTCCAAAAACAAAAACAAATTTTTAGAAATTACTTTTTTTAGTTTTCAAAACTTAGTTGGTTTTTGAAAAACATGGGAAGAGGGTAGAGAATAAAACAAAGAAACTTATTAATGGAAGTAGTGTTTATAGGCTTAATTTTCAAAAATCAAAAACCAAAAGCAAAGACCCGTTTGATAACCATTTGATTTTTGGTTTTTGAAAATTATGCTTGTTTTCTTCTAATTTTCATATTATGGTTTTCATCTTTGTTAAGCATACACTTGAATTCTTAGCCAAATTTCAAAAACAAAAACAAGATTTTGGAAACTACGGCCCCGTTTGGTAACGTTCTCGTTTCTTGTTTCCGTTTCTTCATTTTTAATAAAGAAAAATAGAATTTCATGACCATAACACCTATACATTCAATAATAATAAACCTATATTCTTGTTTATGTTTGGAAAAAGTTGGAAACAAGAAAAAAAAAGGAGAAACTAGTTTTAGTTGTTCCCAAAAGTTCTATACAAATTTTGGGAGTGTTTCTAAAAAATGAGAAACAAGAAACACACATAGTTATTAAATGCCTAGATTTCTTAATAAAATTAGAAACAGGAAACAAGAAACGAGAACGTTACCAAACGGACCCTACTTTTTTAGTTTCCAAAACTTTCTTAGTTTTTGAAAATATGGGAATAAGGTAGATTACAAAACAAGTAGCTTTATGAGTTGTAGTAGTGTTTATAGGCTTAATTTTCAAAAACCAAAAACCAAAAACTAAAAACCAAAAACCAAATGGTTATCAAATGAGTTCTAAATTATAAAATATATAGTTTTTTTTTTCTAATTTTACTTCTTTTTTAAATACAAAATTGTATTCTTGAAAAAAAAATTATAAGCTAACTATGAGATAACTTTTATCTTTTTTTTTTTTTTTTTTTTTTTTTTTTTTTGAAATAAGAGATAACTTTTATCTAAGATTTAATAAAATGTTAAAGTTCATCGTCCTCGATGTTCACGAATTTTTTGATTTGTTATGAAAATAGATTCTCAAATAATTTACAATTTTTCTAGTGACGATTCTATTTTTTTTTTTATACTTTTTATTCTTGAAAAAGAATTAAATTAACCATTTTATAATGTGTTATAGGTGATTTCGGACCACACAGATGGACAAGGAGCTGACGAGGACAATCGGGCAGAGGTAGGATCAAGAGACCGACCCAGAGGAAGACCGGACCAAAGGGTCGGGCCAAAATGGCCCGACCCATATGGTCGGCCTCGGCCTTTTGCCGAGGCCGAGCATATGGTCGGCCTCGGCAAAAGGCCGGGGCCGCCCATTCGGCCCGTTTGCACGGGCCGAGCTCGGTCACCTCTCTTCGGTCCCTAATGCCCCGAATCGCCCCGGTTTCGCCTGGTTCGCCCCGAAACGCCACCGAATTCCTGAAAAACCCTAGGAGGACAAACAGGTATAAAACCCCCTCTTCACCACGGAAGAAGGGTTCGAAAACTCGATTCTTGACTCTCCCCTTTACTATCTGAAGCTTCTCCTCAGTTTTCTGACTTAGGCATCGGAGGCGGTGTGGCCTACACCACGCCGGTGTGCAGCGGTTTTTGCTGGTCTTGCAGGTCACGTCTTCCCCAGTTCCTACAAATTCACTGTTGGTGTCACGTGAAGGTCGGGTGAGTCTTCTGTCCGGATTTTGGCATCAACAGTTGGCGCCGTCTGTGGGGAAGAGTGCTTGCCAGTTCAGATCGCGCATCGGTGGTGTTCTGTAGGATGAATCGAGTTCAGAAACTAGAAGGAAACCTCAGGTATGAGCAGAAAGCGCCGAATCAGGGTGAGGTCGGTCTCGGTATGGAAAAGGCCGACCCTAACCCCGAAGGCTGTTGCGAGCAGAAAACGTCGAATCAGATTGAGGTCGGCCTCGGTATGGAAAAGGCCGACCCTAACCCCGAAGGCTGTTGCGAGCAGAAAACGTCGAATCAGATTGAGGTCGGCCTCGGTATGGAAAAGGCCGACCCTAACCCCGAAGGCTGTTGCGAGCAGAAAGCGCCGAATCAGATTGAGGTCGGCCTCGGTATGGAAAAGGCCGACCCTAACCCCGGAGGCTGTAGCGAGGTTCCGTATGTCAGAGATGCTGCTGGACTTGACCCAAGGGGACAGCCCGCAGAGGAACTGGAATCTGTGCCACTAACGTCTGAGGAAAGGAGAGTGAACATCGGCACCAAATTGGGGGCTGAGCAGAGGGGCAGACTGGTTGGTTTCTTGAGGGCTAACGCGGATCTGTTTGCGTGGTCGCACGAGGATATGCCAGGAATTGACCCGGGAGTGATGGTTCACCAGTTGAATGTGGATAGGGATTTCAAGCCAGTAAAGCAGAGGCGAAGGGCATTTAACTCTGAGAGGAATGAGATTGTTGCCGGCCAAGTAGATGAGCTGCTTAAAGCAGGGTTCATCAGAGAAGTTCATTATCCCCAATGGTTGTCCAATGTGGTACTAGTAAAGAAGGCTAACGGGAAGTGGCGGATGTGCATCGACTTCACCGACCTGAATAAGGCGTGCCCAAAGGACAGCTATCCTTTGCCCATGATCGACCAGTTGGTTGACGCAACAGCAGGGCACGAGATGCTGAGTTTTATGGATGCATATTCAGGGTACAACCAGATTAGAATGCACGAGCCCGATCAGGAAAAGACTTCGTTCATCACTAGTCGAGGGTTGTATTGCTATAAGGTCATGCCGTTCGGTTTGAAGAACGCTGGGGCGACATACCAGCGAATGGTAAACCGCATGTTTGCTCCGTTACTGGGAAAGAACATGGAGGTGTACGTGGATGATATGCTGGTAAAGAGCTTGAAGTCTCAATGCCATGAGTCTGACCTTAATGAAGCTTTCCAGATCCTCCGGAAGTATCGAATGAAACTAAACCCGAGTAAGTGCGCTTTTGGGGTGACATCAGGAAAATTCCTAGGGTTCATGGTGCATCAGAGGGGGATAGAAGCAAACCCAGACAAGATCAGGGCCATCATGCAAATGTCCTCCCCGGCCAATCTCAAGCAACTTCAAAGCTTGAACGGGAGGATCGCCGCCTTGAACAGGTTTGTTAGTAGATCAACTGACAGGTGTTTACCCTTCTTTAAAATTTTGAGACAGGGATCACGTTTCGAATGGACTGGAGAATGCGAAAAGGCTTTCCGGGAGCTGAAGGGCTATTTGAGCTCGGCCCCGCTCTTGGCCAAGCCGCTTCCTGGCGACGAGCTGTTGCTCTATGTCGCGGCCTCGGACACGGCTGTAAGTTCTGCACTGATCAAAGAAGAAGAGAAGCTCCAACGACCTGTGTATTACACCAGCAAGTCGATGGTTGGAGCAGAAACTAGATACCCCCAAGTGGAGAAGCTCGCTCTGGCCTTAGTTACGTCGGCCAGAAGGTTGCGTCCGTATTTCCAAGCCCATAAGGTAACAGTTTTGACCAACTTTCCTCTAAAACAGGTGTTGCAGAGGCCAGAAGCCTCGGGTCGCCTCATGAAGTGGGCAGTTGAGCTGAGTGAGTACGACATCCATTACAAACCTCGAACTGCCATGAAAGGGCAAGCTGTGGCAGATTTCCTGGCAGAATTAACGACTGCTGAGGAAAAGGCCGACCCTCAGAGGTCCGAGGCCGAGCAGAGCAAGTCAGGCACAGAGGTCAATATGCTGAGTGTAAGGGAGGTGAAGCAGACTTGGACACTCTTTGTAGACGGGTCTTCTAACACCAGGGGTTGTGGAGCAGGAATTTTGCTGGAATCCCCTGATGGAGGAAGATTTGAGTATGCCCTGAGATTCAATTTCAAGGCCTCGAATAATGAGGCTGAATACGAGGCCCTCCTGGCAGGATTGAAGTTGGCAAGGGAGATCGGAGTTTCAGACATCATGGTTCAAAGCGATTCACAGCTAATCGTGAAGCAGGTGTTGGCAGAATACCAGGCTAGGGAACAGAGAATGAGCAGGTACTTATCCAAGGCCAGGCAACTGCTATCCCACTTTGAGAAGTGGGAGATCAAACAAATCCCGAGGTCTCAGAACGCCAACGCAGATTCACTGGCTCGCTTGGCGGCTGCCTATGATACAGAGTTGAGCAGGACAGTGCCAGTTGAGGTTTTGTCAGAGCCTGCAGTATGTGCAGAGGAGATTCTCGAGACAGATGGTCGAGCAGAGGCCGAGGCCGAGCCTAAGGACAAGTCCGGGGCCGAGGCCGAGCCTGAGGATAAGTCCGAGGCCGAGGCGGAAGATCCGAGGCTTGAGGTCGGTGATCCTGCAGATGGGGAGGGTATCCCATCAACTGAAACTAAGCCCTCCCCAGAAGCAGGGGAAGCTTCATGGATGGATCCGATCCTTGATTACTTAGGGAAAGGCGAGCTGCCAACAGAGAGGACAGAGGCTAAAAAGGTTCAGAGGCGAGCATCGCATTTTGTGTTAAGGGAAGGGAGACTGTATAAAAGAGGCTACTCGATGCCGTTGTTGAGGTGCCTTCCCCCTAGTGATGCTAACTACGTTATGAGAGAGATAGATGAGGGGGTGTGTGGAAATCACTCAGGAGCAAGGTCGTTGTGTTACAAGATAGTCAGGCAAGGTTACTATTGGCCAACCATGTTGCAAGACGCTAGGCACTTCACTAGATCTTGCGATCAATGCCAAAGGTTTGCACCCACTCCAAGGCAACCACCTGAGCCTTTAACGAGCATTATCAGCCCGTGGCCGTTTGCGCAATGGGGAATCGATCTGATCGGACCTCTCCCCCAAGGTAAAGGGCAGACCAAGTATGCAGTTGTGGCTGTGGATTACTTCACAAAATGGGCAGAGGCAGAACCACTAGCAACTATAACTGAAAAGAAGGTCACTGACTTTGTATGGAAGAATATTGTGTGCCGTTTTGGGATTCCAAACACTATTATATCAGATAATGGTAGGCAGTTCGACAATGCCGCTTTCAGGAAGTTCTGCTCAGATTTGGGCATAGCACATCGTTGTTCATCCCCAGCCCATCCGCAAGCTAACGGCCAGGTGGAGGCTGTGAATAAAATAATCAAGCAGAATCTTAAAACGAAGCTTGAAGGACTAAAAGGGGCATGGGCCGAAGAGCTCCCACGTGTACTGTGGGCGTATCGGACAACAGCACGAACCTCAACAGGAGAAACACCATTTTCCCTTTCATTCGGGGCAGAGGCGGTAGTCCCAGTGGAGGTCGGCATTCCCTCCCCCAGGACAGAACAGTTTAGTGTGCAAGGGAACGATGAAGCAATGAGGTTGAACCTGGACCTCCTAAACGAGCATCGTGAAATGGCTCAACTCCGGGTCGCAGAGTATAAAAACAGAGTTGCCAGATATTATAACGCAAGAGTGAAAAGGCGCACCTTCAAAGAAGGAGACCTAGTACTGAGGAAAGTCATGCAAAACACCAGAGATCCTAATGCAGGTGCGTTGGGACCAGCATGGGAAGGACCTTATAAAGTTAGCAAAGTGGTCCGCCCCGGCACCTATGCCTTGGTTGATGAAAACGGGAAACCAACTCCACACCCATGGAATGCAGAACACTTGAAGATTTACTATCAATAGCAATAGCAGGAAAAAGTGGCAGGCAACGCCACCACTACAGGAAGGCCGAGGCCGACCAGAGGAGGCCGAGGCCGACCAGGAACAATGACTTTCTTTATGTTTACTTTACATAGAAACTGTCTGTCATTTATCTCATTGTAAAACACACAAACATTTGCAAACTCAATAAAAACTATTATATTGTGTTTTGCATAAGAATGATTCTTGCAGAGACAAAATTCTTGCAGAGAGGTTGACGCATGCCCTCAACCTCCCAGGGTCCCCAAAAGAATGTATGCACCTCCTAGGATGAATACAACAGCTTGAAGAGAGGCTCGGAAATTTCCTCGACCTCCCCAAGTTTTCTCCGACTAAGAGCATGCACCCTTGGGATGGGAAACAAGCAAACGAACAGCACAGAGGAGCTGGTCGGCCTCATGCCAAGGCCGAGGCCGACCATCCAGAGGCCAAGGCCGAGCTCCACCCTTAGAGGCCCAGGTACGAAGTTAGTTTTTCCTTACTCAAAAAATTCATGTCCAAGATATTGAATGCATATTTTGAGTGGGGGGTAGGGATAAGGACAGGTCGAGTCCACGGTCACGTGGCGACAGTTTTGATTTTCCTTCCGTTTTGTATAACACATGTCCATGGCGCTTCTTCGTGGTACGATGTCGACACTTGCGAATTTAATGAAGTTTTTTGCATTGTGTTTCGCATAAAGTGCTTTTTCCATAGGAGGTAACGCGTGTGGCCAGACTTCCGCACTTCCCCCGACTGAGTGTATGCACCCTCGGGATGAATACAGCAGCTTGAAGAGAGGCTCGGGAATTTCCTTGGCCTCCCCAAGCCTTTCCCCAGAAGAGTGTACGCACCCCTGGGATGACTACAACAGCTTGAAGAAAGGCTCGGGAATTTCCTTGGCCTCCCCAAGCTTTTCCCCAGAAGAGTGTACGCACCCCTGGGATGACTACAACAGCTTGAAGATAGGCTCGGGAATTTCCTAGGCCTCCCCAAGCTTTTCCCCAGAAGAGTGTACGCACCCCTGGGATGACTACAACAGCTTGAAGAGAGGCTCGGGAATTTCCTTGGCCTCCCCAAGCCTTTCCCCAGAAGAGTGTACGCACCCCTGGGATGACTACAACAGCTTGAAGAAAGGCTCGGGAATTTCCTTGGCCTCCCCAAGCCTTTCCCCAGAAGAGTGTACGCACCCCTGGATGACTACAACAACTTGAAGAGAGGCTCGGGAATTTCCTTGGCCTCCCCAAGCCTTTCCCCAGAAGAGTGTACGCACCCCTGGGATGACCATGACGCTTGAAGAGAGGCCCGGGAATTTCCTAGGCCTCCCCAAGCTTTTCCCCAGAAGAGTGTACGCACCCCTGGGATGACTACAACAGCTTGAAGAGAGGCTCGGGAATTTCCTTGGCCTCCCCAAGCCTTTCCCCAGAAGAGTGTACGCACCCCTGGGATGACTACAACAGCTTGAAGAAAGGCTCGGGAATTTCCTTGGCCTCCCCAAGCCTTTCCCCAGAAGAGTGTACGCACCCCTGGATGACTACAACAGCTTGAAGAGAGGCTCGGGAATTTCCTTGGCCTCCCCAATCCTTTCCCCAGAAGAGTGTACGCACCCCTGGGATGACCATGACGCTTGAAGAGAGGCCCGGGAATTTCCTAGGCCTCCCCAAGCTTTTCCCCAGAAGAGTGTACGCACCCTGGGATGACTACAACAGCTTGAAGAGAGGCTCGGGAATTTCCTTGGCCTCCCCAAGCCTTTCCCCAGAAGAGTGTACGCACCCCTGGGATGACTACAACAGCTTGAAGAAAGGCTCGGGAATTTCCTTGGCCTCCCCAAGCCTTTCCCCAGAAGAGTGTACGCACCCCTGGATGACTACAACAGCTTGAAGAGAGGCTCGGGAATTTCCTTGGCCTCCCCAAGCCTTTCCCCAGAAGAGTGTACGCACCCCTGGGATGACCATGACGCTTGAAGAGAGGCCCGGGAATTTCCTAGGCCTCCCCAAGCTTTTCCCCAGAAGAGTGTACGCACCCCTGGGATGACTACAACAGCTTGAAGAGAGGCTCGGGAATTTCCTTGGCCTCCCCAAGCCTTTCCCCAGAAGAGTGTACGCACCCCTGGGATGACTACAACAGCTTGAAGAAAGGCTCGGGAATTTCCTTGGCCTCCCCAAGCCTTTCCCCAGAAGAGTGTACGCACCCCTGGATGACTACAACAGCTTGAAGAGAGGCTCGGGAATTTCCTTGGCCTCCCCAAGCCTTTCCCCAGAAGAGTGTACGCACCCCTGGGATGACCATGACGCTTGAAGAGAGGCCCGGGAATTTCCTAGGCCTCCCCAAGCTTTTCCCCAGAAGAGTGTACGCACCCCTGGGATGACTACAACAGCTTGAAGAGAGGCTCGGGAATTTCCTAGGCCTCCCCAAGCTTTTCCCCAGAAGAGTGTACGCACCCCTGGGATGACTACAACAGCTTGAAGAGAGGCTCGGGAATTTCCTAGGCCTCCCCAAGCTTTTCCCCAGAAGAGTGTACGCACCCCTGGGATGACTACAACAGCTTGAAGAGAGGCTCGGGAATTTCCTAGGCCTCCCCAAGCTTTTCCCCAGAAGAGCGTACGCACCCCTGGGATGACCATGACGCTTGAAGAGAGGCCCGGGAATTTCCTAGGCCTCCCCAAGCTTTTCCCCAGAAGAGTGTACGCACCCCTGGGATGACTACAACAGCTTGAAGAGAGGCTCGGGAATTTCCTAGGCCTCCCCAAGCTTTTCCCCAGAAGAGTGTACGCACCCCTGGGATGACTACAACAGCTTGAAGAGAGGCTCGGGAATTTCCTAGGCCTCCCCAAGCTTTTCCCCAGAAGAGTGTACGCACCCCTGGGATGACTACAACAGCTTGAAGAGAGGCTCGGGAATTTCCTAGGCCTCCCCAAGCTTTTCCCCAGAAGAGTGTACGCACCCCTGGGATGACTACAACAGCTTGAAGAGAGGCTCGGGAATTTCCTAGGCCTCCCCAAGCTTTTCCCCAGAAGAGCGTACGCACCCCTGGGATGACCATGACAGCTTGAAGAGAGGCTCGGGAATTTCCTAGGCCTCCCCAAGCCTTTTCCCCAGAAGAGTGTACGCATCGTCATGCCAAGGCCAAACATCCCAACTCCAAGGCCAACCATCAAGCACACATTCAAGGCAGCGTGACTTTAGCACAGTCACTTTACTTTTTGGCGCAGTCGAGGCGCTCAAGGCCGCAGGGAGATGCTTAAGGTAGAATCGGGCAAATCTGCACATAAGCCTGGACGTCTGCGAGCAAGTAGTACAGAGCTGCTGGTCAGCCTCATGCCAAGGCCGAGGCCGACCATCCCCCTTCGAAAAGGCCAGGTATGGAACTAGTCCTTCTCGCTCGAAAAATGCAACGCTTGAGGTAATAAATGCCCATGTCGAGTGGGGGCTGGGAATAAGGGGTAGGTTAAGGCTATTCCGTTCCTTTGTTGTAATCATCATGCAACTTTCCCACTATTTTCCAGTAAGGACTGACATATGAATGCAGGGGGCTAAGCACTGAGTTAACAGGAGCTAGAGGCCCAGGCCGATCTGGGCCTCCTCCCTTGTTTTCCTTTTGCAGGAATTAACTTTTCAATGCAGGGTTGTGAAGTTTTCTGTTTTTCCTATTGTTAATTATGGAATGAAGCACTCCGAACGACCCAGTACGTTGCGCCCGGTGGGGGTTCGGGGGCAACGCCCCCTAAGCTAAAATGAAAAATGTTGTGCTCGGCCTCTTCCCGAGGCCGAGGCCGACCAAAGAGGCCCTCCGGCCACTTCTGTAACTTATCACTCTTCTCATTTCCGTTTCACCTAACCCCTACTCAGGGAGTTTTTACTTTGCATAGCTCGCCCTCTCTTGCAGGATAACAAAGAAGTCATACAAAAGTCAGCACGAGACGAGAGTTGTACTCTTAAATTTGGCTTAAGGAGCTCGGCCTATAGCATTAAAGTCGCACCTGAATCTCAATTCAAGAGTGGGGGCTTAATGTTATAGGTGATTTTGGACCACACAGATGGACAAGGAGCTGACGAGGACAATCGGGCAGAGGTAGGATCAAGAGACCGACCCAGAGGAAGACCGGACCAAAGGGTCGAGCCAAAATGGCCCGACCCATATGGTCGGCCTCGGCAAAAGGCCGAGGCCGACCATTCGGCCCGTTTGCACGGGCCGAGCTCGGTCACCTCTCTTCGGTCCCTAATGCCCCGAATCGCCCCGGTTTCGCCTGGTTCGCCCCGAAACGCCACCGAATTCCTGAAAAACCCTAGGAGGACAAACAGGTATAAAACCCCCTCTTCACCACGGAAGAAGGGTTCGAAAACTCGATTCTTGACTCTCCCCTTTACTATCTGAAGCTTCTCCTCAGTTTTCTGACTTAGGCATCAGAGGCGGTGTGGCCTACACCACGCCGGTGTGCAGCGGTTTTTGCTGGTCTTGCAGGTCACGTCTTCCCCAGTTCCTACAAATTCACTGTTGGTGTCACGTGAAGGTCGGGTGAGTCTTCTGTCCGGATTTTGGCATCAACATAATGTATTCTTTACATATTAATTTTTTTTTTTTTTAAAAAGAACTAAAATCTTAACACATTAAAGGGTGAATAATAGAGGCTCTCATATGTTAAAAGAATTTATTTGTTTGGTAATTAACCTACCTATTGGAAATATGAATTTCAAAAATTATGAAAATATTGGCATTTAGGTCCGATTTGGGATTACGTTTGTGAGGTTAAAAAGCTATTGTGGAAGAATTTAAACCGTCTAGGCTACTTGGTATAACAAATTATTTATTAATTTATTGACAATCACTTCCTAATTAATTACTTGGGCAAATTGCAAAAACCACCCGTGAAGTATGATGGTTGTAGCAATTAAACCCTTAAACTTTCAAATGTGAAAATTAAACCCTCAAACTTTTCAAATTGAAAAAATTAGAAAGTTAAAATTAAACCCTCAAACTATCATGAATGTAGAAATTAAGTCCACTCCATTCAATTTCCCTCTCATATTTCTCTTTCTCTCTCGTTTCTCTCTCTCTCCCTTCTCAACCGTGGGTATCTCTACAACAATCTTCCATTTCCACACTTTTCCCTCAAAAAAATCCAAAAAGTGGGTTTACTTCATTCTCGCACTCAAGTTCGCTGATCCTTAAACCCACGCAGATCTGGGTTGTAAACTCATTGCTGTTCGAAACCCATCGATATTGTCGTCCTCAACCCTCAAAGTTCTTTTACTGTAATCTCAGCAAAACCCGCGCAGATTTGGGGTTTATTTCGTTCTCGCCGTCAAGGGGGGTTTACAATTTTTTTCCACTGTGTTGATGGTCGATTTTGGCCAGAGGATCTCACCTGACCTTCACGTGCCACCAACGGTAAATTTGTAGTTGAGGGGGGAAGACGTGGCCTGCAAGACAGTAAACCTGCACACCGGTGTGGTGCTCGCCACACCGGCTCCGATGCTTAAGTCAGAAAGCAGAACGGAGGGGCGTGGAAAAGTAAGAGCAAGAGCAGAAAAGAGAAAATCGATAGTAGAGTTTAGGGATAGAATTCGGGATCCCCTCTTCAGTGGCGAAGAGGGATATAAATACCTGTTCATCCTCCTAGCCTTTTTAGGGTTTCAGAGGCGTTTTAGGTCAAACCAGGCGAAACCGGGGCATCCAGAGGCGGTGGGGACAAGACGGGACCAAACGGGCTCGGCCCGCACGAGCGGGCCGAGGGTCGGCCTCGGCCCATGGCCGAGGCCGAGCAGGGGGTCGGGCCGAAAACCCGACCCCTTCGGTCCTGGCCCGTCCCATTTGCCGGTTTTGCCTCCTTGGTCCATCTTTCAGCCCGATTTCTCCCCGGTTGTCCTCGTCAGCTCCTTGTATATCGGGGTGGTCCAAAATTGCCTATAACATTAAGCCCCCACTCTTGAATTGGGATTCGGGGTGACTTATTGCTATAAGTTGAGCTCCTTAAGCCCGATTTAAGAGTAATGACCCTTGCCCTGGGCTGGCTTACGTGTAGCTTTGTTGTCATCCTGCAAAGTAGGATAGAAGTAGACACTCCCTGAATAGGGGTTAGATGAAATGAAAATGAAAAAGGGTGAGAGATTACAAAAGTGGTGCTGGTCGGCCTCGGCCTCGGGAAGAGGTCGAGCACAGCTATCTCCCTTTCTGCTTGCCTGGTCGGCCTCGGCCTCGGGAAGAGGCCGAGCATCATATTCTGGGTCATTCGGAGTGCTTCATTTCAGGTTCGTGTCTACAAGAGAAAAGTTAGGGGAAAGGCTAGGGTCGGCCTCGGCCTCAAGCCCCCTGTTAGCCTAAGATTTGGCTCCCTGCATCCATATGTTAGTCCTTGTAGGAAAATAATAAGAGAATAGGTTTGAACATGTATCCATATGTTAGCTTAAACCTGGGTGCTTTTTGTTTAATAGGGAGTGCATATCCCCTGTTACTTGCTTTTTGTTTAATAGGGAGTGCATATCCCCTTTGCAGCCTCCAATCTCAAGAAAAACTTTATTAAAACACAAAGTATAGTTGAGTAAATAGGAGAATACCTTTAAAGTTTGTGCTCGGCCTCGGCAAGAGGTGCTCGGCCTTGGCAAGAGGTGCTCGGTCCTGGCTTTTGCAGGGTGAGCTTGACTTAGATGAAGTGTATGGACTCATGTTAGGTGAGGTGAGGTAGACTCGTTGGTCCAGGCTCACATGGTCTCACTTTGGATGAGGCGAGGTAGACTTCGACAGTCCAGGCTCGCCCGGTGTAAAGATGCTCAAGCCAGAGGATGTGAGGTAGACTCGTCGGTCCAGGCTCACATGGTCTCACTCTGGATGAGGCGAGGTAGACTTCGGCAGTCCAGGCTCGCCCGGTGTAAAGATGCTCAAGCCAGAGGATGTGAGGTAGACTCGTCGGTCCAGGCTCACATGATCTTACTCTGGATGAGGCGAGGTAGACTTCGGCAGTCCAGGCTCGCCCGGTGTAAAGATGCTCAAGCCAGAGGTGTGAGGTAGACTCGTCGGTCCAGGCTCACATGATCTCACTCTGGATGAGGCGAGGTAGACTTCGGCAGTCCAGGCTCGCCTGTAGGCGTGGGCACTACAGGCTCGCTGAAGCGTGGGCACTATAGGCTCGCATGTAGGCGTGGGCACTATAGGCTCGCTGAAGCGTGGGCACTATAGGCTCGCATGTAGGCGTGGGCACTATAGGCTCGCTGAAGCGTGGGCTCTATAGGCTCGCATGTAAGCGTGGGCACTATAGGCTCGCTGAAGCGTGGGCACTATAGGCTCGCATGTAGGCGTGGGCACTATAGGCTCGCTGAAGCGTGGGCACTATAGGCTCGCATGTATGAGCGTGGGCACTATAGGCTCGCTTGAAGCGTGGGCACTATAGGCTCGCATGTGGGCGTGGGCACCATAGGCTCGCTGAAGCGTGGGCTCTATGGGCTCGCATGTAGGCGTGGGCACTATAGGCTCGCTGAAGCGTGGGCACTACAGGCTCGCATGTAGGCATGGGCACTATAGGCTCGCTTGAAGCGTGGGCACTATAGGCTCGCATGGAGGTGTGAACGCTACGCTCGAAGACTTAGGCTCACAGGTGTTCGATCTTGCTTGCAATAACAGGATTGGTCTCAGTCACAACCATGGTCATGGTCGGCCTCGGCCTCAGGTCGGCCTCGGTCTTGGCCTTGATCATGTCTGGGGTCGGCCTCGACCTCAGCCATATTTAGGGTTGGCTTAGGCCTTAGCTTCGAACAATCTGTTGTCTCTCGTACCTGGTTCCTTCGCTTCGATCTGGATTTTTTCTTCTGTTCAACTGCGTTGACAATCTGATTTGTCTGGATTATGCGATCTTCGGGTCACTTTCGAAGTATTGGATAATCGGCTTCGGCTTTGGCCTAGGGTCGGCCTCGGCCTCGGGATGACCATAGCTGTGGGTCGGCCCGGCCTCGGCCGAAGGATGACCGTAGCTTAGAGTTGGCTTTGGCTTAGGGTCGGCCTCGGCCTCGGGATGACCATAGCTGTGGGTCGGCCTGACCTCGGCCGAAGGATGACCGTAGCTTAGAGTTGGCTTTGGCCTAGGGTCGGCCTCGGCCTCGGGATGACCATAGCTGTGGGTCAGTCTCGGCCTTGGCCTAGGGTTGGCCTTGGCCTCGGGATGACCATAGGTGTGGGTCAGCCTCGGCCTCGACCAAAGGATGACCGTAGTTCAGGATGACGACATTTTTTTCCTGGTGTCTTCAATCTTGTCAAAGTCTCTGTTTGTTGTTGATTTGTCCCCCAAAGGTAGTTCTGGATGAACATCTTCGGTTGGCCTCGGTTTGGTCGGCCTCTGCATGGTAGGCCTCGGCCTCGGCCCAGCCTCTGTACTGTTCGTCTGGTAGTCGCTGTTTGGCTTGGAGTCGTTTAGCTTCGGCAGGTCTCCTTGATGATTTCCGAGTTCTTTTTGGGTGTCCAGAAGCTCGGTCGTCATAAGAAGATCATCTTTTCTGGCCTCGGCCTCGACCAATTTAGCCTCGGCCTCGGCTGCACTGGCCACGAGCTTGACAGCCCTGGCTTCCGCTTCGATGGTTTTGGCACTTCTACTCTTATCCTCGATCAGATTCCTCTGGTCTATCTTGGTATGACCGTAGCTTGGTGCTGGGCTCCTCAAAATTGCTCGACCTGTAGGTTGAGCCCCCTGACCTCGCTGGTTGCGCTGTTGGTCTTCTTTCCTCTTGATTCTGTCTCTGATTCATCCATGTATTCGACTGGATTCTTCCCCCTCTTCGGGTCTCTAATCAAGCTCCCCTCATGGACTTTGGTGCTAGGGTCGGGTTTATCCAGGATTTGGAGTATTCTGGACAAACTCCGATTCATTCCCTTCACCTCATCCTCAAGGGCGGCAATCTTGGTGTCGGCATCCTCTGCTCGGCCTCGGCCTCGGCCTCGGCCTGCTTGTCTCGGCGACCCCCGGATGCTGTCATCGTCACGTGACCTCCGCTGGTGGCGGTCACCATCCGAATTCTCTATGTTTACGTCTTGGTCTTTCTTCTCCATACCCTTAATCATGGAATAACCGATGTGCAGATTAACAGGCTTTCTTCCCCACAGACGGCGCCAACTGTTGATGGTCGATTTTGGCCAGAGGATCTCACCTGACCTTCACGTGCCACCAACGGTAAATTTGTAGTTGAGGGGGGAAGACGTGGCCTGCAAGACAGTAAACCTGCACACCGGTGTGGTGCTCGCCACACCGGCTCCGATGCTTAAGTCAGAAAGCAGAACGGAGGGGCGTGGAAAAGTAAGAGCAAGAGCAGAAAAGAGAAAATCGATAGTAGAGTTTAGGGATAGAATTCGGGATCCCCTCTTCAGTGGCGAAGAGGGATATAAATACCTGTTCATCCTCCTAGCCTTTTTAGGGTTTCAGAGGCGTTTTAGGTCAAACCAGGCGAAACCGGGGCATCCAGAGGCGGTGGGGACAAGACGGGACCAAACGGGCTCGGCCCGCTCGTATGCTCGGCCTCGGCCATGGGCCGAGGCCGAGCAGGGGGTCGGGCCGAAAACCCGACCCCTTCGGTCCTGGCCCGTCCCATTTGCCGGTTTTGCCTCCTTGGTCCATCTTTCAGCCCGATTTCTCCCCGGTTGTCCTCGTCAGCTCCTTGTATATCGGGGTGGTCCAAAATTGCCTATAACACACTGTACATCCCAAAACCCACTTTTTGATTGGATCAAACAATGCTTAATCAAGACAAAAATTGAGTTTTTATCTTTCTATATATATCTGAAGATTCTGAACAATAATGTTGTTGAAAAGGGAAAAAAGAAAAAAGAGAAAAAATTAAAATGGTGAGAATAGGTTTTTAATGATTTTTGGTTTTCTTTTTGTAAGCTATGCCCAGAAGTTGCCTGCCAATACCCTTCATTCACGCCTTTAATTTTCTTTCTTCTCCCAATTCTTTTGCTTTTTGGATTTGTTGACCTTAATTCAATCAAACTCTCACAAATCTACACACTACAACCCTAAAAACCAAATAATCCCTCAAGCTCGAGTTTTGGATTTTTTTGAGGGAAAAGTGTGGAAATGGAAGATTGTTGCAGAGATACCCACGGTTGAGAAGGGAGAGAGAGAAAGGAGAGAGAGAGAAATATAAGAGGGAAATTGAATGGAGTGGACTTAATTTCTACATTCATGATAGTTTGAGGGTTTAATTTTAACTTTCAAAGTTTAAGGGTCTAATTTTTTCAATTTGAAAAGTTTGATGGTTTAATTTTCACATTTGAAAGTTTAAGGGTTTAATTGCTACAACCATCATACTTCAGGGGTGGTTTTTGCAATTTACCCTAATTACTTTCACTCCAAAAACTAAGGCTATGTTTGGGAGTGATTTTGGCATGATCAAAATCAATTTTACCAATGCCAAAATCAATTTCCTCTAAAATAAACATGTTTGGCAAATAGATAAATTGATTTTTAAAAAATTTGGAATGAATTTAAATTGATTTTTGAAAAATTTGTTGGGAGGTGATTTTTTCTTTGGTGATTGACCGGGAATCACCTCCCAACTTTAATGGCTTTTTTTTTTTTTTTTTTTTTTTTTTTTTTTTTTTTGTAAATCTTGGTGGATTCTATTTTTAGTACATTGCTTTTTTTTTTCTTTTTTTCCCATCATTTATTATTTATTTATATATTTATTATTTTTTCATAAAAATTTGTTAGTATTGGCGGTTTCTAAAGATTCGTTCATAATTTCTCATAAATTTGTAAGGAGTCATGACATACATGTTACGTTTTAAATGGAGTGAAAAATAAAATGGTCTTAGTTTGTCATGATTCAAAAAGTATACGTAGAATAATTAAGATTTCATTAGTTTTCTTCTAGTTTCAACCCTATCTAGTTTGTAAAATGAAAAGATTATATATGCATCTATATAAACAATTAACATAAGCAAACGTTGTCATTCTATACAGAAAAATTATGCGGCTTCGCGCAAACTATTTTATGATCAAGAAATTGTAATATGAGAGTCTCTACCTTAACAAAGGTTGCCTTGACATAAATCATTAACACCACCCGTTCAAAAAATATTCCATGATTTATTAGAAGAATTAGTCATATAATATATGTATATAGTTGATATTGATCTAATAAAACGATCACCATCTTTAAGAACTTAATTAAAGATTATATATATATATATATAGATAAGGTTGAGTGTCGAATCTTTTACAATAGTTCGATTTGAATGGTTCATTTAGAGAAACATGTGTAGAGATATATTATATATGCAATGGGTTTACATAAGACTAAACTTCAGCATATTTATTCTATATTATTAAGTTAAATAATTTATTGAATGTAAAATGCCCTTTTAGTAATTTGGAAATTCTAAAATCACATTTGAAACCAAACATAATGTTTCAAAATCACTTTTAAATACATGAAAATCACTATTTAAAGTTTGAAACCAAACATAAATATGATTGTATGAAAATCAATTTCATAAAATCAATTTCATAAAATCTCTTCTTCCTAAATCAATAATTCAATCATCACTCCCAAACATAGCCTAATTGATACTAGCTTTTAAATTTTACTTTTCTAAAATCTGTCATCTTCTCTAACCGTTTACAAATCTCAAACTTATATTTCTAAATAAATATGTATATTTTTACCTCTATTCTCTCTTTTGTTGGTAAAATTTTGATTAATTTAATTTTTATAACAATTACTTTTCTTAATTTTTTATCAAATAATTTAGATTTAGTTAAGCATAATTAAACGCAGTTTATATCATATAAATTTTTAAATAACTATCTTAAAATAAATTATAAATTAAATGTTAACATGAAAATAATTGAAATAATAAGCGTACTTTAGTAGTTATAATATTAAGTCGCAACAATTTAATATTAATTCACCAAACACCATAATTAGTTTTTTCTAATTTAAAATTGAAATTTACTAACACTATTTTACTTCCTCTCAAAGCTGATTTTATAAAAAGCAAAGTTTCCCGCAATTATTTTAAAAACTACCACAATCCCAAACTAAATCTTAATCTTGACAATATTCTTACTTTCATTATTGCTTAATTGTCGACATTTTAATAGTCATATGTAGAATGGAAAACCTACACACCGACAAGGAGCTAATTAAGTATTGTATATATATTTGAGTCAAGCTTTATAGTTAAAGACAAGAAGGTTGACTATGAGGAGTCATGTAGTTGGTAGGTTGGTTGAGGGTAGGAGCTTGTTGTCATAAATGATATTTGAACAAGTTGGAGTTAACTAGAACATACCATCACCGTATGGGTAAGTAAAGACTATGGGTGTGTTTGGTTTAACTTTTCAAGTGTTTAATTTTGAAAAAAATTTATTTTGAAAAAATTTCTAGTGTTTGACAACAACTAAAAATGACTTATTAAAAAATGAGATTGATAAATAAACCATTTTGAGAGAAACACTTTAAACCAACTTTTTAAAAAAGAGTGTTTAGTATACAATAACTTGTGTATAAAAACACCTATAAGGAATTGCAACCAAACATATGGGTGTTTAAATTCTAAACAATTTTTATACAAAATGTTTTTTAAAAAATGCATTCTTGAAAAACATTTAAATTAAAATTTATTCCAAACGGACCCTATGTCCTTGAGTGATTAATTTTCTTATCCATACTACGCTGACGTGTTACGTACCACATCACGTGATAAGCACGTGGCATTGTCCAATGTGTCGGTCCGAGTCCGACTATAAGGACACGTGTCGAGCTAATGGACAAGGTATGCCCATATTACTTCACTCCACTCCTTGCACATCTTGTTATATATGGGCAGTAATTAAGAAAAGTTTAAAGAGGGCATTTGCTGAGATCTTTTAAAAAACTTTTGCAGGTGAAGCTCTGCAGTTGTTATGTCCAAATTGATTATTGTACACAAACAATCAATATGCATCATTGTCTGCCATTTGGATTTTATGGCTACTTACTAGCTAGTAGGAATTTTGCCCATCTTTGACTTTGAAAGGAGTTTTTAAGAATTTCTTCAAATTATTTGTGTTGTGGTTGTATTTTTCATTTTTTTTCTTCCCTTTTTTCTTACTTGATCATCCAAAACTTTGTAAATGTGGGATTTTGAGGGCTTAATATTCACTAATAATAACTTGGAAGAGGTCCTTTATTTAGGGCCCGTTTGATAACCATTTCGTTTCCTTCTATTTTCTGTTTTTTTTTTTCATTTTAAAAAACAGGGGTGTTTGATAACCATTTATATTTTCTGTTTTCTGTTTTTTAAAAACGTTTTTTAAATTATAAGTAAATTTCAAAAAAAAAAAAAAAAGTTTTTTAAAAACATATTTCTGTTTTTCAAAAACTCATTTTTATTGTAATGTTTACTTTTCTCCTCTTTTACCTCTCTCTCCAACAAATTTCTTTCTCTTTTTGTTTCTCTCTCAATTTTTTTTTCTCTATAACTTGTCTATTTCTAAAAATTTCTCAATACCTTTTCTCTCCACAATAAACATGTTCTAATTTTTCTTTTGAAAAAAAAAAGTCACCAAAATTTTCTATCGCTACAACTTTTCTTTATTTTTCTAAGTTATCATTATTTCTTTAGCATATCTTTTACTCTTAACCTTACTATCTCTCTAATTTTTTATTTATTTATTTTTTTTAATCTAAAATTTATCGCTTTTACTCTAACTTGTTTTCTATTTTTTTTCTCTAACTAATATCTTTTCTCGAGTCTAACTAATATTCTTTTTTAAACACTTTCTTTCATCTCTCTAAATATCCATGTTTAACTTTTCTCTCGTCTTTTTTTTTAAAAAAAAAAAAATCTCTTGAAAACATTTATATTTGTGTCTCTAAATTTTTGTTTCAATCTCTTTACACATTTTTCTCTCCCTAAAATATCCTTTCATCTTTCTAGTTTTTGAAAAACTAAAAATAAAAAACAGTTATCAAACAAGGTTGATTTTCCGTTTTTTAAAAACATAAAACAAAAAACAGTTATCAAACCTATATGGTTTTTGTTTTTAAAAAACAGGAAACCGAAAACCAAAATCCAAAAACAGAAAAACCAAAAACCAAAAACTGAAATGATCATCAAAACGGGCCCTTAGATAAAAGGGAGAAGGGGTAAGATTTTGTTGATTGAGGTACGATTTGGAGTACGCTAGTGTTTAGATGAATGATCAAACAAACCTATAATTCTAAAAAATTTTAATGCATGTAAGCCGATTGAACAACTTGAACCTATTGAATGTTGATACTGTGTAGTGTGTAATGAAGTATATGAGAGATATTTTGATGGATAACCCCATGTTTATAAGATACATGGATTATTACTCCTTTTATAGTCCATTGATTTTGAGATGGAACCCTATGTCTATCTAATATATGGTATCGGAGTCCATAATACCCAAACTGGTATTTGGTCCAATAAAAAAAAATTATTCGATCTAAAACTGGTGAGCCCAAAGAGACACAATCTTGAAGAGCATGTTGAGGTTCACACGTTAAAAAGATGAGGTTAGAACTCATAAGTGAGATAAGAGAGAGAAAACTATAGATAAAATTCGAACATTTTTTTTTGCCAACCATGTATTAATTTTTTATTAATTATTATCAATTTTAATATGCAAAAATTAATTAAAAAAGAACAAAAATCATAAATCAAATCAAGAGCATAAAAACTAGTTCAAAATCATACAAAAGAGTTCAAATCAATCCAAACCAACATATACTGAATCCAAAGAAATAGCCCAA
The DNA here is from genome assembly GCA_036850905.1 of Luffa acutangula. Lineage (NCBI taxonomy): Eukaryota > Viridiplantae > Streptophyta > Magnoliopsida > Cucurbitales > Cucurbitaceae > Luffa > Luffa acutangula. Next base: position 12,372,222 of record CM072099.1, read on the forward strand.
AAACTTTGTTCAAAATCATACAAAGTAGCCCAAATTATTCCAAAACTAGTAAAACTACATATATAGCTATTTTTAATTGGCCGTTTTGAAAAATGGCTATCCGAATTTTCCATTTGAAAAATGACCAAATACTATTTTTACTAAGTTTCTTTAGCAACGAAATGGACCAAAATGCCCCTAATTGAAATCTAAATATAGAGAATATTTAAATTAAAATACACTCTAAAATAGGGGAGAGAATCTAGGATTTAAAGATTAATTTAACACAAAATTAAATCAACAAATTTCAAAATAAAAAAATAAGTATGATATTAATTTATCTCATCAGACTCATCTCAATTGTGACGCCCGACGTTAGGAGGGATACATGAATGAATCGAGATCACATCCGAATGAGAGGGATCCTGAGGATATGAAAGTATAGTCAAGATAAGCTTAAAAGAATTGATAGATACTGCCTATACAAACAAGGTGCACCTTCCTTTTCGGTGGCCCAATCATAGGAACTTTGAAGTTAAGCGTGCTTGGCTTGAAGAAGTTCTAGTTGGGTGACCTCCTGGGAATTTTCCCCGTGTTGGTTTGTGGGGATAGTCTTCACTCTTGGAAGCAATTTAAGACGAGTATGGTAACGTATGTTGGATCGGTATGGCAACCCTAGAGGGGGGGTGAATAGGGTTTAATAAAACTTTTTCTTAAAAAGACTCAATTAAACTAATTAACACACTTTTTATAAGCAATAAGAGAAATTTCAATATATGCAACAAATAAGAACAAACTAAAGCATGCAATAGATTCTTAAATTAATTGCAAAAATAAAAAGGAAAGAGTTAGAGAAGAAGACACCGTAATTTTTATAGTGGTTCGGTCAAACTCGACCTACTCCACTCCCCAAGCGCCTCTTGGGAATTTGAATAAAAACCTTTCGACTCTTTCCACGGATTAGAGCCCAACCGTTACACCACCGCTCCTTTTACGGGTTCAAGAGCAAACCCGATCCTTTCCACGGGTTAGGATCAAACCGTTACAAGTGATGAAATTTTTGGATAACACAATACAACTCTCAATAGAGTAGATTTACAAATTTGAGCACTCAATAAATGTATCCTCACAATACAATAACACTCTCTCAAGAATAAGATGAAAAGAAAAATTTTGGGAGCTTGGAGAGAGCAACAATGGAAACTTTTGAGTTTTGGAGGATTGTAAAATTGTAAAATTGTTGGTAAAAATTTGGGGAGGAAGATGAGTTTAAAAAGAGAGGGAAATGGGGTAAAAAGTGAATTTAAATTTGGACCGTTGGATTTGAAGATAAAGAAAAATAAAGGGTGGAGATTAAAAGAAACTTAAAAGAAAAAGAATAAATATAAAATAAATAAAATAATAATTAAAACAAAACTTTTTAATCTTGAAACACATTCCAACGGTAAAATTTTTAAAACATATAATAATAATAATAATAATAATAATAATAATAATAATAATAATAATAATAATAAATATATATATATATATATATATATATATATATATATAAAAGTGAGTAAACGGTAACTTTTTTTTTTTTAAACAAAATATGATTTTGATTTTTTTTTTTTTTTTTTTTTTTTAAACTAACCGTTTGACACATGGTTTTTAAATAAAATAATATATATATATATATATATATATATATATATATATATATATATAAACCAAATTGCTCCATGTGTCACACTCTCAAGCCTTTCATGTGTCGCCGTCGGATTGGTCCACGAAGCTGATTCAGCCGCCACGTCATCAGCACGGGTATTTTTCGTTAAGGCTTGTTTCGGCTATAACTTCTTCGTTTTAGCTCCGATTTGAGTGATTCGAGAGGCGTTGGAATCGTTGTTCCGAGCTCTACGCTATGGGCACATTAAAATACTAAAATTTTCAGTAATTAAAGATTGGGTTTGTTATCATCAAAACATTGATTAATTAATTAATTAAAATTAATTAATTTGAGATTAAGGGCCAAAAAGCCAACAATCTCCCCCTTTTTGATGATGACAAACCATTCAAGAAAAATAACTTAAAATACATGTAACCATACATGTAACCAAATGTAGCACATAAAAAAAAAAATCAACATATCACCATAAAGATCATTCTTGAAATTCACTCAAAAATAAATTCTCCCCCTAACTAATACAATCATAACAAATTTATAACTTATTTTTCTTAAACTTCTCCCCCTTTGGAATCATCAAAAAGATTAAGAAAAATTTAGAACTAGATAAAAGATTCCCTTAAAAACATCAACATAAATTTAGCACAACTCCCCCTTAGAAAATTAACACATGCTTTTCATAACTCCCCCTATCAAAATGCCTTCTAAAAGATTTAACAAGAAAAATTATAAAATCAAGAGGCATCACAACGAATAATACCGAGCTCAAGCCTATTTTTGCAAAAGCTTTCTTCATTCAAAGGCTTGGTAAAAATATCCGCTAATTGATTATTAGAGCCTACAAATTCAAGGGTAATATTACCATTTTGCACATGCTCTCTAATAAAGTGATGCCTAATATCAATATGCTTAGTCCTAGAATGATGTATAGGATTTTTAGTCAAATTTATAGCACTAGTATTATCACAAAATATAGGCACATTATCAAATTTTAATCCAAAATCACAAAGAGTTTGTTTCATCCAAAGAATTTGAGCACAACAACTAGCAACCGCAATATATTCCGCTTCCGTAGTGGATAATGCAACCGAATTTTGCTTTTTACTAAACCAAGAAACTAAGGAACTACCAAGGAATTGACAAGTCCCACTAGTACTCTTACGATCAAGTAAACTACCCGCAAAATCCGCATCGGAATATCCTACCAAATTAAATTCAACATTTTTAGGATACCACAAGCCTAAATCAATAGTACCAAGCAAATATTTAAAAATTCTTTTAACGACATGCAAATGTGATTCCTTAGGACAAGATTGAAATCTAGCACAAAGACATACACTAAACATGATATCGGGTCTACTAGCAGTTAAATAAAGTAAAGATCCAATCATACCTCTATAAGATTTTATATCCACACACTTACCTTTTTCATCCTTGTCAAGCTTAGTGGATGTGCTCATAGGAGTTTTTGCAATTTTACCTTCATTGAACTTGAATCTTTTGAGCAAATCCCTTGTGTATTTCTCTTGACTTATAAAGATACCATCCTTGAGTTGTTTGATTTGAAGTCCAAGGAAGAAGCTAAGTTCTCCCATCATACTCATCTCAAATTCACTATGCATAAACTTAGAAAATTCTTCACACAAAGATGGATTAGTAGAACCAAAAATAATATCATCCACATATATTTGTACTAAAAGCATATCATTTTCTTTAGTCTTAATAAAAAGAGTAGTATCAATTTTACCCATTTTAAATCCATTCTCAAGCAAGAAATTACTAAGTCTATCATACCAAGCTCTTGGAGCTTGTTTTAAGCCATAAAGAGCCTTATTCAACTTATAGACATGATTAGGAAAATCAAAACTTTCAAAGCCCGGAGGTTGTTCTACATAAACTTCCTCCATGATATAACCATTTAAAAAGGCACTTTTCACATCCATTTGATACAAAATGAAATTCTTATAAGAAGCAAAAGCAAGCAACATTCTAATAGCTTCTAATCTAGCAACGGGTGCAAAAGTTTCTTCATAATCTATTCCTTCCTCTTGACAATAACCTTGAGCTACAAGTCTAGCTTTATTTCTAATAATATTTCCATTTTCATCCATTTTATTTCTAAAGACCCATTTAGTACCAATTATAGAAGCATTAGAGGGTCTTGGGACTAATTCCCAAACTTTATTCCTTTTAAATTGATTTAATTCTTCTTGCATAGCCAAAATCCAAAATTCATCATTTTCGGCATCTTTAAAACTTTTTGGTTCAATTTGAGAAACAAAAGCAAGATTATTAAACATATTAAGAGAAGAACGAGTTTTCACACCTTGTTCGGGATCACCAAGAATTAATTCTTTGGGATGGGAAGGAGCATACCTCCACTCTTTAGGCATGGATGAAGAACCAACTTCGTTCTTTTCGATTAAGCTCACCTCTTGCTTACTAGAAACAATTTCTTTGCCTTTGTCACTAACAAGCAAATCTCCAAAATTTCCTTCTAAAACATCACTACAAATAGGCTCATTAGAAATAACATTGCAAGATTCATCAAATACTACATGCATAGATTCCTCAACTACTAAAGTTCTTTTATTGAAAATTCTATAAGCTTTACTAGTAGAGGAATAACCAAGGAAAATACCAACATCCGTCTTAGAATCAAATTTTCCAAGTTTTTCTTTGTTATTCAAAATAAAACATTTGCAACCAAAAACTTTGAAATACCCAATATTTGGAATTTTGTTATGCCAAAGTTCATAAGGAGTTTTATCCAAAGAAGGTCTAATTAAAACTCTATTTAAAACATAACAAGCAGTGTTAACGGCTTCCGCCCAAAAGTATGTAGGTAAACCATACTCATGCAACATTGATCTAGCAAATTCTTGCAGAGTACGATTTTTCCTTTCAACTACACCGTTTTGTTGAGGAGTTCTTGGAGCGGAAAAATTATGAGAAAAACCGTTTTCTTCACAAAAAGATTCAAAAGCATTGCTATCAAATTCTCCTCCATGATCACTCCTAATTTTAGAAATCAAAAATCCTTTTTCATTTTGAACTCTTTTTGCAAAACTAGCAAAACTTTTTAAAGCATCATCCTTATGTTTTAGCATCAAAACCCAAGTAAATCTTGAAAAATCATCAACTATCACAAAGGCATAATAGTTCCCTCCAAAACTAGCAATTCTAGAAGGGCCAAATAAATCCATGTGTAATAGTTGAAGGGGTCTAGTTGTAGAGATCACATTTTTAGATTTGAAAGAGGACTTAGTTTGCTTACCCATTTGACAAGCATCACAAACTTTGTCTTTTTCAAATTTAAATTTAGGAAGACCTCTAACCAAAGAATTCTTGGAAATATTTGAAATTAAGTGCATGCTAGCATGTCCTAGTCTTCTATGCCATAACCAAGAATCATCATGCAAAGCCGATAAACATTTATCACTAATAGGACAATCATTCAAATCAATAGTATAAACATTTTCATCTCTATTTCCAACAAATATAACTTTTCTATCACTAGCATTTTCAATGATGCAATTCTTTTTATCAAACACAACTCTAAATCCTTTATCACACAATTGACTAATACTAAGTAAATCATGCTTCAAACCATCAACTAAAAGTACATTTTCAATTAAAATAGAAGATTCATTACCTATACTACCCTTACCAATTATTTTACCTTTCTTGTTGTCACCAAAAGTTACAAAACCTCCATCCTTTTTGGAGAGAGAAACATACTTGGATGGGTCTCCCGTCATGTGCCTCGAGCAACCACTATCCAAGTACCACTTGTTTTTCTTGGAGGCTTTCAAACATACCTACAAACACAAATGTTCAAGTTTGATTCTTTGGTACCCACACTTGTTTGGGTCCTAGATGGTTAGCATACACAAACTTGGGAATCCATTTCATTTTTGCATAAACATTTAAGGCATTGGATTTAGACAAGTAACAAGAATAATTTGTATGTCCAAACTTGCCACATGAGAAACAAACAACATTATGCAAAGATTTATCTCTCACAACAAATTTATGCACTCTACTTTTCTTGGAGAAATTATTCCTTGGAGCATTGTGAAACTTTGCTCTTTGAGGAAAATTTCTTCTTGGAGAAGTAGTATGAGCATATTTCAATTTAAAGCACTTAGGTCTAATATGACCTTCAACACCACAATAATGGCATATAGGCACAAAGTTAGATTTAACATGCTTGGACACAACCTTAGGCATATTAAGCTTAGGCATATTATGAGATGCTTTAACAAAGATAGTTTTAGAACTTGAAGGAGTAGAACATTCATCAATATAGCCTAAACCTCTTTTATCACCAAAAGGCTTGCCTATTTCAATTATCTTATCTAATCTTTGAGCACCTATTGTCAACTTTTTAATAGATTCTTTAGCCTTATCAAGCTCTTGCAACGCACTAAATTCCTTTTCTTTGAGTAATTTAATCAAATTATCTTTTTCACAACTATCATGCTCAAGAAATTTAACTTTGTCAAGCAAGGCATTTTTCTCATCACAATCAAAAGCATGCTTGTCACAAGAGATATTCATTTCATCAATTTGCATAACATCATGCTCATTCTCTTTTAAGCAAACAATTTCTTCAAGTAAAGACTTATTTTTACTAGATAAAACATCGTATTTCTTTTTAAGCACAACATACTTAGAACTAAGTTTTTCTAAATCATTTTGCATATTTTCAAAAGCTTCAAATAACTCATCATAAGAAAGGGGTTCTAGAGTTACCTCATCATCTTGTTCATCCTCTTTGTCACTATGAGCCATGAAGCAAAAGTTTGCCACTTCTTCATTATCACTCCCACTTTCGCTTTCATCGCTATCATCCCAAGTAGCCTTCATTGCCTTTTTTTTGGATTTCTTGGATGATTTGAGAAGAGGACAATCGGTTCTAATATGACCCGGTTTCTTGCATTCATAGCATATTACCTCATCCTTTTTGCTCTTTTCACCTTTTGACTCTTTTTGGTTGGAGAAATGCTTCTTGAATTGTTTCTTTCTCTTGATGAAGTTCTTATACTTACGTGAAAGATAGGCAACGTCTTCTTCATCAAGAACATCCTCATCTTCGGAGTCAACTTCCAAGGAGATGGTCTTTAAGGCTATACTCTTCTCTTTCTTTTTCTTCTCATCCTCCATGTTTTTCTTGATCTTCATCTCATGTGTCAACAACGAACCCATGAGTTCATCAATGGAGAGAGATTTGAGATCTTTTGCCTCTTGAATGGCGGTGACTTTAGGCTCCCATTGTTTAGGCAAAGACCACAATAGCTTCTTTACCTTCTCAAGATTTGAGTACTTTTTCCCAAGTCCTTCTAAAGCATTGACAATGTTAGTAAACCTAATAAACATATCGGAAAGAGCTTCATTTTCATCAATTTTAAACATTTCATATTGATGAACTAACATATCAATCTTTGTTTCTTTTACTTGACTAGTTCCTTCATGAGTAATTTCTAATTTATCCCATATCTCTTTAGCGGTTTTGCAAATAGACACTCTATTATACTCAATTTCATTCAAAGCACAAAATAAGCAATTAATAGCTTTGGCATTTAAAGAGCATGCTTTCTTTTCATTTATTGACCATTCTTCCTTAGGTTTTATAGAGCTAACACCATCAACATCTTTTGTTGGAATTTTAAAACCTTCTTCAACAATATCCCATAAATCATAATCAATAGAAAGCAAGAAAAATCTCATTCTATTTTTCCAATAACTATAATTAGTACCATTAAAGAAAGGAGGCTTTGTAATAGATTGACTATCGGTAAAAGGGATAAAACCTAAAGTTGCCATAGCTAAAAAACAATTAAGTTTATCAAGAAATAAATATTTCAAGATGAGCAACCCGCTCTGATACCAATTGTTGGATCGGTATGGCAACCCTAGAGGGGGGGTGAATAGGGTTTAATAAAACTTTTTCTTAAAAAGACTCAATTAAACTAATTAACACACTTTTTATAAGCAATAAGAGAAATTTCAATATATGCAACAAATAAGAACAAACTAAAGCATGCAATAGATTCTTAAATTAATTGCAAAAATAAAAAGGAAAGAGTTAGAGAAGAAGACACCGTAATTTTTATAGTGGTTCGGTCAAACTCGACCTACTCCACTCCCCAAGCGCCTCTTGGGAATTTGAATAAAAACCTTTCGACTCTTTCCACGGATTAGAGCCCAACCGTTACACCACCGCTCCTTTTACGGGTTCAAGAGCAAACCCGATCCTTTCCACGGGTTAGGATCAAACCGTTACAAGTGATGAAATTTTTGGATAACACAATACAACTCTCAATAGAGTAGATTTACAAATTTGAGCACTCAATAAATGTATCCTCACAATACAATAACACTCTCTCAAGAATAAAATGAAAAGAAAAATTTTGGGAGCTTGGAGAGAGCAACAATGGAAACTTTTGAGTTTTGGAGGATTGTAAAATTGTAAAATTGTTGGTAAAAATTTGGGGAGGAAGATGAGTTTAAAAAGAGAGGGAAATGGGGTAAAAAGTGAATTTAAATTTGGACCGTTGGATTTGAAGATAAAGAAAAATAAAGGGTGGAGATTAAAAGAAACTTAAAAGAAAAATAATAAATATAAAATAAATAAAATAATAATTAAAACAAAACTTTTTAATCTTGAAACACATTCCAACGGTAAAATTTTTAAAACATATTATAATAATAATAATAATAATAATAATAATAATAATAATAATAAATAAATAAATAAATAAATAAATAAATATATATATATATATATATATATATATATATATATATATATATATAAAAGTGAGTAAACGGTAACTTTTTTTTTTTTAAACAAAATATGATTTTGATTTTTTTTTTTTTTTTTTTTTTAAACTAACCGTTTGACACATGGTTTTTAAATAAAATAATATATATATATATATATAAACCAAATTGCTCCATGTGTCACACTCTCAAGCCTTTCATGTGTCGCCGTCGGATTGGTCCACGAAGCTGATTCAGCCGCCACGTCATCAGCACGGGTATTTTTCGTTAAGGCTTGTTTCGGCTATAACTTCTTCGTTTTAGCTCCGATTTGAGTGATTCGAGAGGCGTTGGAATCGTTGTTCCGAGCTCTACGCTATGGGCGCATTAAAATACTAAAATTTTCAGTAATTAAAGATTGGGTTTGTTATCATCAAAACATTGATTAATTAATTAATTAAAATTAATTAATTTGAGATTAAGGGCCAAAAAGCCAACAACGTAGCCAGGTCGTAGGGGAATGTCGGGGCCTTAAGTGCCGAATCCGAATTCTGAATCCTGGGCCTGGGGCGTTACATCAATCGCACACAAGTTCATATTCTTGAAAGAAATACAGTTGCATATGTGCGAACGAGATCAACAAATACACTGTATAATATTCTAATACATAACTAATATTTAATAATTTAAATAATGCACTTGAGCATATGTGAGAATGAGATCAACAAATACACTATATAATACAGAACTAATATTTAATAATTTAAATAATGCACCTAGGTCTTTTCATATCAATCTTTGATTTGAAAACATATTTTTCTTCCAAAGGTATGTTTACTACAAAAGAATCAATGTCAATGAAATTAATGAACTTAAGATCCTTAAGATTCTTGTTTTTTTAAAAGAATGAAAGATTTCTCAAGATTTTCATGCATATACACCGTGCTTGAAGCATTTGCAGTCTCATAATGGTCATAGTCTTCATGATTTCCTTGCATACATACTATATGTTAAGAAGCACATTTACAGTCTCATAATGATCTTTTTTTGATAAGAAACATCAAGAGATAGATTTCATTAAGCTGACAAAAAATAATACAACAAGAGGGTCAGGGGATGAGGAAGCCCCTACCCTGACTCTATCTCAAAAGGGCCTTCCAATCATTGATAATCATCACTAAGCTATAATTACAAAAAATCTTGTTGAGAGAAATCCACCACGAGGCCGTATTTTGTACAAAACTACAAAAAGAATCGAAACTAGAAGACTTGTCTTCAAACGATCTTGAATTTCTTTCCATCCATATACCCCATATAGTGGCTCTGAAAGCACAACTAGCCACCACTCTAGCTTTGTTAGGCAGATTCCAAGCACTGAGGCCCTCTTCTAACCACTCATCCACCTTTTTAGGCATGCAAAAAGAGATGCCCAACTGAGCAGCAATGAAGTTCCAAGCTTTTCCAGAAAATTCACAGTGGATAAACAAATGGTCTATATCTTCCCTCTCTTTTAAACACAATCTGCAACCTGAAGGAGAAAGAGCCCAGTGTTGGAACTTCTTTTGAACTTTCTCATCCGTATTTAAGCTACGAAAGGCTACCAACCATAAGAACTTCACTTTTTTAGGGCTGTTGTGTTTCCATATAAGGTTGATCATATTATGATTAATCTTGGTCGTACTTTTAATGGCATTGTGGAAAAAGGATTTGGTAGTGTATTTACCACTCTTATCAAGCTGCCACCATATGCTGTCCGAGGTGGCATTCGGCTGAACAGTGCTGATTTTCTCCACCAAAAGCAACCAGCTATCTAACTCTCTGTCGAACAAACCTCTACGGAGATCTAGGTTCCAAGTTTGATTAATTTGATCCCAACAATCAAATATAGAAGAGCCTTTTTTCCGAGAGAGAGTATAGAGATCAGGGAAGGAGGCTTGGAGAGTATCATTGTCACACCATTTGTCTTCCCAAAATCTTATGCTTTTCCCACAATTGAGAGAGAACCTCACTGATTGGTTGAAGGCAGGGTAGTGTTTAGCGATTTCTACCCAGGGGTTGCTTCTATTTTTAACAGAATTGTTACCAGATTTCCACCCAAGAGGATCCTCACCGTGAATGCTAACAATCACTTTTTTCCATAAGGACTCTTTTTCCTGAGTAAATCTCCAAAGCCATTTGGTAATTAAGGCATCGTTCCTATGGATAAGAGCTCCCACACCTAGCCCTCCTTTGGCAATCGGAAGGGCGGTCCAGTCCCATTTCACAAGGTTACTGCCCGGCTTGTACTTTTCTCCATTCCAGAAAAAGTCCCTACTAATCTTCTCCATGGACTTAGTCACTGATTTGGGGGCTTTTAAGAAGGAAAAAAAATATTGGGGGATGCTATTTAGGACCGCTTGAATTAAGGTCATTCTCCCCCCTTTGGAAATGGGGAACTTTCTCCAATTATCAAGCTTCATTCTGAATTTGTCAATTAAAGGCTCCCAGAATGCTTTTCTTTTATACTTGCCGCCAAGAGGGAATCCCAAGTAATTAACAGGGAGGGAGTCTACTACTTGCTAATTTAATTGACCCCACTATTGTAGATGGAAAATAATAGACATGAAACTCCCTATTATCAGAACTATTGCTATACATAGAGAGTTGATTCATTGTTTCATTATTCTCAAATTCAAGCTTACTATTTATGCAATAAATGAGATGTTGGAAGGAAGAATCTGATTGTTATTATCCCACAACCAATCGTATACCATATAAAAAGGAGAACGATAGACATCTAATTTTGAAAAGAAAGAAGAATACTTTCGTGAATACAAGAATGAATAAGAAAAAAAAATTAAAATGAATGTAAGGAAACATATCTATGATCAACAGTGAAGACCAAGAAATCGATCAAACTTCTAAACGGTTGGAAAAAACAATGAAGATGATGATTATTGGTTGATTAAAAAAACCAAAACCTACTTGATTGTTTTCTGTAACTACCAATAATCTATCAGATTCCAAGAGAATAAAATATTGATTTGAGTTTCAAATTATAAAAGAGAGAGGATATATATGTTGATTCATGGAGAAATAATTTTTTTTTATTTAAATCAAATAAGGGTTCCTTAAATATAGGGTGGGACGTGGCAAACAACTCAAGGATATAATTGGAAGAATAAAATGCATGAAAATAGGTTAAAAAATTTGACCATTCTACATTAAAAAAATTATATTTGGCCATTTTTCAAAACTACACTATAATTCTAGTCATTTCTGAGGATTTCCCCCCCCCCCAAAAAAGAAGGAAATTGTGCTAGGTAGCTATAAATAAATAACAGTATTGAAAATGGCTAAAATTCATATTTGTGGCTACCAGATTTCTAGTATTACGATAGTATGAAAAGATTTCTATACTACTTTCATTCATTATTTATCATGAAAGAAACATTTAAGAATGGTATATTATATTATTAAATGTCATGTCAAATGTTAAATTGAAGAATTATGTACTGCGATAATATTAAAAATTGATCAATCCGAAATTGATCAATAGGATGCGTGTGCTTAATGGAGTATAAGAGATTGTAATCAACCAAATTATTATATTTAAATATCTAATTGAAGAATTATGTACAAATTATTATATTTAAATAGTCTTACACAAAATGATGAATTAGTACTATAAATAATTTTGAATTATTACGTGACCTTGATTGCCCTTGAAATTTAAAAACCAAATCGAAAGATTAATATTAAAAAAATAGATTAAAATTTTGAATTATAATTAAAAAAAAAAAAACCAATTTAATAATAACTGAGTTTATGATCGATATATAATGTCATGGTCAACCATGGAGTGTTAGTATAGACTATGACTAACTTCAACAATGATCTATCAGTATATATTACGGTTAACTTCAATTATGGTCTATTAGTAGCGATCGTGGCTAAGGTATAGTCCATACTAGGGACAACATTCGACAAAAATGACTATGATGTATTGTGTAAACTACATTGGAAGAGACTAGCTACGGTTGTTTAACCTTAATCTATTCGAAATTTTGTACTAAGGTAGTATGTCTTTCATTGAATGTTTCACTCATTCATGATTGTCATAATACATCTAGAATCACTATATTAGGTTGTAACAAAATCTTGGGGGACTGTTTCATAACATTTGTGGTTTTTCTTTTTCTTTTTTGAAACTACTGTTTTATTCGCTACACTTTTTCTTGTTTTTTAATCTACTTTTCAAGACAAATTTAAAAAATTTAAAACTAGCCATTTTTAATACCTTTATTCTTGAAATTTGGTTCTAGTTTGGGGTGTACACATGAAACTATAAAAATCAACTAACCTAATCAAACCAAGCCAAATCGACTAGTTTGGTTTGATTATTTGAAAAAGATCAGTTCTTTTGGTTCAAATAATGAAAAAGAACCGAGATATTTGGTTCGATTCATTATTTGATTTTTTGAAAAAAAAAACTGAACTGAACCGATAATAATAAAACTATAATATGTGGATGGCAAATAAGAATTATATAATTGCATATATAGCACAATGTAAAAAAAATTACAAATATCGTAAAATCTATCAGTATATTACTGATAGACACTGATAGACTCTGGTTAATTAGAATCTATCTGATAGACTTTGATTATCAGAGTTTATCAGCGATAGACTTTGATTAATCAGAATCTATCAGTCTACTAATATACTCCGATTATTCAGAGTCTATCAGTGTCTATCGCTGATAGATTTCGGTTAATCGAAATCTAACAGTGACTATCATTGATAGACTTTGATTAATCAAATTCTATCAGTGATAGTCACGGATAGACACTGATAGACTTTGAATAATCAGAGTCTATCAGTGATAGACACAAATAGAATCTGACGACAACTTTTTGGTCTTGTACAATTAATTTTGCTATATATGCAATTAGTTTGCAACAGTGCTATATTTGTTATTAATTTGGTCTAATTTTCCATCTATGCAACTGCCCCTATATATATTTATATATATATACACACACCCTCCACAAAGTCTAGATTTCTAATATGCCCACTAAAGTCCATATTCATATTTGTACACTAAAGCCCACATTCATGGCCATATTCCTGGGCAACAAGAAATATGGCTAAAAATAAATAGATGGCTTGAAAAATGGCTACAAATGTTTATAAATTAAATAGATGGTTAAACGATTTACTGATTAATAAATCCCTATTTGTAAAAGACAACAATGCCCCCCAACAAACTACCTAACTTGTTCTTAACATTTAAAACCAAAATCAGAGTTTAAGAGAAATAAAATATACCCCTAAAAATAAGTTGGAGACATTTTAGGAATTTTGAAATTCAAAAATCCAAAAACCAAAACTATTTTGAAAATCTAGATCTACTGGAAAAAAATTGTTTCCCAGAAAAAGAAGTCAATACCTTTATTGGGGAAGGAGTACAGAGTTCAACCTCCCTCCGTAGAGAGAAACACCTTCGAAATGCATTAATTGGAAAAACAGTCCTGTTAATTGGAAGATATACTACCTGCAACTAAGAAAACCTGAAAATTAAAAAACAAATAAGAACACAGTAATTATGATACCTTAAGTGCTGCAATTATGACATGTCATAACACCGCTCAACCTCCCACCAGAACCACCCTCATGCATTCGTTTCATCCCGTCGGTTCATCTTCGTCTTCCACACCTCGAAACCCTTGAGAGCCAAAAACCTCCATTCCCCACCATTTCCCACCGCCAAACAGAGTGTATATCGCTACATACCTCTCACATCACGCCGACAACCCACCTCTGCCGTGCCGACGACCTTCCCCCGCCGCGCCGACGACCATCTCTTGCATGCTCAATCGATTCTTCTTCTACACGAGGACTGTATCAAAAAATTTGAACTGAGGTAACGACTTCATTTCCCTTCCCTTATATTTGCAACGACCTCCCCCTACTTTATAGATAATCCCTTGATTTTAGGGATTTGTTTTTTTTTTAGCAATATTTCGTGATTTATGTGAAAAAGGTCAACTACATTCAACCTTTGTGACATATTATAATTTGATTGTTTTTTATTGTAAAAATCCTCTAGGATGTTGTTAAGAAGGACCTTGCAAGGAAAAAAAAAAAAAAAAAAAAAAAGAACAAACGGATTAAGAAAGATGTAGTTGAAGAAGTTGACCCCGTCAGAGTGGTATGTACTGATATATACATATATTATTTACACTGTTAATGACCTGCTTATGTGTACTGGAGCCTAAAATTGAGATGTATGTACTTGGATATAACTTTGTCCTGTGTATTGAAGGGTGAAAGTGTGCTGGAATGCTTATTGAATGACACTCTGTTGTCAGTGATCTGTACTCTTATATACATGCATATTAGTCATGCCAGTATATAAGTTGTGTGTCTCCCCCTACTTTATAATCCATTGATTTTAGGGATTTGTTATTGTTTTTTTTTTTTTGGCAATATTTCGTGATTTATGTGAAAAATGCCAACTACATTCACCCCTTGTGACATGTTATAATTTGATTGTTTTTTATTGTGAAAATAGCTCAAGATGCTGTTAAGAAGGACCCTGCAAGGGAAAAAAACAAACAAACAGATTAAGAAATATGTAGTTGAAGAAGTTGGTCCCGTTAGAGTGGTTTGTACTGATATATACATATATTATTTACACAGTTTATGACCCCCTTGTGTGTATTGGAGCCTAGAATTGAGATGTATGTATTTGGATATAACTTTGTATTGTGTATTGAAGGATGAGATTGAGAAAAGCTTTTAATTACAAACTTAAAGCCACTATTTTGATCATGATATGCAAAAAACAAATTAATTAAGCTATGATATTTAAATGAGAGAAAAATATAGGAAGATTAATGGAACTTAACAAACGAAATCTTTTGTTACGGTTGGAGAGATAGAAGAAGCCTAGAATATAGGAAAATCTTGTTTGGCGGTTAGAGGGATATCAAAACCCGAAATCCCTGTAAATCAGGGTTCATCCACCCGAAAAATGGGGGAAAATCTGTATACAATTGTGTTTGTGTATAGACGCATATACCAGGGGTAAAATTGGAAAAAAAAATCGAAAATCAGTTCCTAAAAAGGTGGAAGCCATGTCTACAATTATTGAACTTTCTTAGCCAAAAAAAACAAGAGAGGTTATTTTTTCTAGTCATTTACTACAATTCCCCTATTCCAATTCAATTTCTTTCATCCCTCAAACTCCAAAGCCAACTCACTCTTTTAATTTCCTATCCACACTACAAGAAGAATAGTTTTTTATGACGTACGTTTGCAAACACATTGGTTGAACTTGGTTGGAATATCATCTGGCAATGCAACAATTAAGCTCATCGACAACTCTCACAATTGGCGACGCTACTCTGTTTTCCATTACTACTGATGCCAATAAAACGATGTCGGGAGATAATATTACTGTCGATGAGTTCACCATAGGCGTCGGTAGTTTTAACATGCGTCAGGAGTGGGCCTATATGTCGACACCCTTTTCATCCTCGTCAGCAAATAGGAAGAAAACTACCATTGTCGACGAGGTAGTATATGCGTCGGGAGTCAGGGTAACTCCCAACGACATTGTTTGTGTTAGAGTATTTCTCTTTTTTTTAAAAAAAAAATAAGTAAATCTGTTTTTTTTTCAACTAACAGAGTATTTATAAATCCATGGTTTTGTACTAGAAAATTGTTTACAACATCAATATTCCAATTTGCATTCAAATATTACAAAATATTTGTTCATACATCTTCGCGATAACCATAAACTTTACAAAAAAAACTTCCTCATACACATCCATATGAGAATTCCATAGTTATCAAGATGTTGCTCTTGCATCGTCAACCACAGAAGAAGAGAGCTCAATTTTTCAAAACTTAGAAGCATTCGTCGCCCTAAAATTGAAACAAGAACAATTTATCAAAATTTTCGACAACTAACTTATTTAACACTTACAAATTCATTAAAACTAATTTAAACACAACTAATATAAACAAATGAAAATTGATTTAACATCAAACTGAACAAGAAAACAAAACTTAGTAACATTGAAACAAAATAAAAAAAAAATTAACAAAACTTAATGATCCTTCATCCAAGTGAAACAAAAACGATATAACAAACTTTTCAACAACTAATTATTTAAACAAATTAAACAATGTCACACCCTACACTTAAAACGATCTTTTTAGAACTCATGCATTCATCCCAAACTTCCGAATAAAACTAATATCAAACTCAAGAACAAAACTTAGCTCTCTCTCACCCACCCACCCTCACCACTAATCTCGAACTTAATATAAAAGTTTTTGACTTAACATCAAATTCAATACAAAAACAAACTTAGAAACATTGAAATGAAATGAACAAAATTAAAGTCAACCCACCCTTCACACAAAAGCGATATAACAAACTTATCAACAACCATATAGTTTAAATATATGAAACAAATTTTAACCTTACACTTCAATTTACAAGTATAAAACTAAAAAGGAAGAAAACAAAACAAGCTCAGTTGCTACCATAATTGCAGAATAGCCACATATAACATTTCTCATTTATCTAGGAATAATATAAATACATTTATGTTGCTACTATAACGGTAGGATATCAACATATATTGAGTCTAATTTGTTTATTACATAAGGGATTTTGATGTTCCTCCTCCTTGTGATTGCATGAATTGTTGGAGCATTCTTTTCAAGTTATCTATCGTTCCGAGTCTTGCACTTCTGATCTTTTCCTCAACCATTGGTTGCACCTCTTCAATCTTCGTTTGTGATTGCACAGGTTTTGCCTTCAAGGATTCTATTTGTATTGCTTGCTCATATTCTCTTTGTGAGCTAGGAAAATACATTTGATGATGAGTTATTTTTTTCTTGATGTATATATGCTTCCATCTCCAACACTGTCTCGCATATGACCTCTCCCTCGAGTGGTTCAGATCGGCCTTCTGAAATGGTAGCCTCTTTCAACACCACCAATTTGATTCTACATTTATAATTGAAATAAGTAATTGTGTAACAGTGGGAGGTGTTGATGCCAAAATTTGGCCAAGGGACTAATCTGACCTTCACGTGACATCAACGGTAAATTTATTTGAATGGGGAAGACGTGGCCTGCAAAACAAGAGAAAATTAAGCACCGGTGTGGTTTTTGCCACACCGACTCCGATGCTTAAGTCAGTTGGGAGATCACAAGGAAAGCAAATAAAGTGATAGTATTGAGGAAGAAAATAGATACCAAGTGGAGTCCCCTTGACTTGGGGTGAACCTCTTCTATTTATAGCTGAAATTAGGGTTTTCCTCTTCCTTTTAGGAGGGTGAGTAGCCCTAGAGATTAATTTAGGCCCATTGGGCCTTCGTGGGCTTGTTTCTCCTCTAAGCTTCTATCATTCTGACTTTCATAGAGCTAGGTCCAAATTTATCCATAACATTAAGCCCCCACTCTTGAATTGGGATTCAGGGGTGGCCACTGTTGATATAAGTCAAAACACCTTAAGCTCAATTTAAGAGTATAATTCTCCACTGTGCAAATTTGTTATTTTGCAAAAAGACTTTTCTGGCGAAATATCTTAGGCCTTGGTCTCAACTACAAGTGTGGTTACTGTTTTGAAGCCCCCTGTGTAGGTGTCGCGACTCCTATAAGGACATTTTTATAAGCTGCTGACCTCAGGGAGCGCCCTAGGAGTATAGGTGTTGCCACTCCTACAAGGACTTTTCGATGAGTAGATGCCACGGGGCGCACCCTAGGAGTATAGGCATTGCCACTCCTACAAGGACTTTTCGATGAGTAGACGCCATTGGGGCACGCCCTAGGAGTATAGGCATTGCCACTCCTACAAGGACTTTTCGATAAGTAGACGCCGTTGGGGCACGCCCTAGGAGTATAGGCATTGCCACTCCTACAAGGACTTTTCGATAAGTAGACGCCGTTGGGGCACGCCCTAGGAGTATAGGCATTGCCACTCCTACAAGGACTTTTCGATAAGTAGACGCCGTTAGGGCACGCCCTAGGAGTATAGGCATTGCCACTCCTACAAGGACTTTTCGATAAGTAGACGCCATTGGGGCACGCCCTAGGAGTATAGGCATTGCCACTCCTACAAGGACTTTTCGATAAGTAGACACCGTTGGGGCACGCCCAAGGAGTATAGGCATTGCCACTCCTACAAGGACTTTTCGATAAGTAGACGCCATTGGGGCACGCCCTAGGAGTATAGGCATTGCCACTCCTACAAGGACTTTTCGACAAGTAGACGCCATTGGGGCACGCCCTAGGAGTATAGGCATTGCCACTCCTACAAGGACTTTTCGATAAGTAGACGCCATTGGGGCACGCCCTAGGAGTATAGGCATTGCCACTCCTACAAGGACTTTTCGACAAGTAGACGCCATTGGGGCACGCCCTAGGAGTATAGGCATTGCCACTCCTACAAGGACTTTTCGACAAGTAGACGCCGTTGGGGCACGCCCTAGGAGTATAGGCATTGCCACTCCTACAAGGACTTTTCGACAAGTAGACGCCGTTGGGGCACGCCCTAGGAGTATAGGCATTGCCACTCCTACAAGGACTTTTCGATAAGTAGACGCCGTTGGGGCACGCCCTAGGAGTATAGACATTGTCACTCCTACAAGGACTTTTCGATAAGTAGACGCCGTTAGGGCACGCCCTAGGAGTATAGGCATTGCAACTCCTACAAGGACTTTTCGATAAGTAGACGCCATTGGGGCACGCCCTAGGAGTATAGGCATTGCCACTCCTACAAGGACTTTTCGATAAGTAGACGCCATTGGGGCACGCCCTAGGAGTATAGGCATTGCCACTCCTACAAGGACTTTTCGACAAGTAGACGCCATTGGGGCACGCCCTAGGAGTATAGGCATTGCCACTCCTACAAGGACTTTTCGACAAGTAGACGCCATTGGGGCACGCCCTAGGAGTATAGGCATTGCCACTCCTACAAGGACTTTTCGCCCAGCTGCTCAGGATTTCTGCATGTCATGTTCCCTCGTGAAACAACGTTAGTAGACAACATTATGCTGATATGGGAAAAAGACTAATAATTGGTGGAAACAGAATTAACTTGCAAATTATGAATAGCTTGCATTCAATAAATCATAAATCAATAGATAGATATTTAGCAAATAAAGGTAGGTAGAAAACATACCGTCCATGAAATAGTAGACCCTTTGTTGGGCTAATATGAGCTATATCTTCCAACCACTTGAATTTCTCACCCCATATTGTTGAACTCAGAATTGGAAATAAATAACAAACTTTGCAATATGAAGGTGCCATAGTCTACTTTAATTTAGACTCTTTATTTAATCTTGAAATATGACCAATTGGTCTATTGAATAAATGACCGAAATGATAGATACATCAAATATACAATTTTTAAATTAGATAAATCTAATCTAAAATATGAATTATCAACAAAATATCTTCAATGAAATATCTAATTATAATTATAAATTAGAGAGCAAATAAAATATAAATTCAATCAAACCAGTAGAATCAAATCTTTTTATCATTTACCAAGCAACAAACCAATTCCTAAACTGCATAGAGCATCAAAACGAATTTAATACCCATCAAACCAAAGGATTCCATTATGGAAACTGAAAATTAATCCTGGAATTGTAACCACAAGCCATCGAATCTGGAGGAAAAAATATTGTTTACATGAATATTATACCAATCTAAACAAATAACAATCAAAACCTCAATTTTTTACAATTTAATTTTGAGAAAACCGAGGGTTAGTTAGCCATGTATCAGAATCTCGGCTCAAATTCGACTTTTTCAACCTGCAATGGTTTCTCTAATTCCTCCCAATTAAATCAAAATAACAAATTCCATCTCAATTTCAAATCCATGCAAGTTTCAGTTCCTTGCCATTCCAAGGAACAAATAATTCATAAATATCTCACAAACCAAGGCAAGTAACAAGAACACCAAAACAAACTTAAAACAATATTCAAGGATTAAATCGGCAAGCACATGCCGTGTGTAGCAGGGCTATTACGAGAATAAAAAAAATTGACTAAACCCATAAAGCAAATTGTATATAAAAAAGAGCCAAACCTGGGGAAGAATTCGTAGGCATCGAACGCTGCTATTTTGTCTTGGTCTGTCGCAAATTTGGATATACCAAAATTGATAAACCGCGTGTTGGAAACGAAGTAGGCCTTCACAATACAACTCAAGAGATAAGAGAAGAAGATTGTTCTCTCACTCACACAAGATTGGAGAAACTAGAACTTGAATATAACTTTTGTTTCTTATTTGCTTTGGCTTGCTTGCTTACAAATGACAAATCCTACACATATATATACTAGTAGGAAACTACATCAAAAGACATCAACAATAAATGGAAATACATGTGACCTTTCACCAATACATGAACATTCATCATGTATCTTGTAATTCATGTATTCAACTATTCTTTGAATCTCAACTATTCATGTATGTAACTAAATGTGATTCATGTACCTTGAATTATGTCTAGATTAATTTTAACATCCCCCCTTAATCTAGACTTGAGCAACTCCAAGTTTTTCTCTAATCTTGACAAATAAGTCAAACTTCAGCGCCTTCGTAAAAATATCAGCCACCTGATCTTGAGTCTTGCAATGCTTCACCATCACTTCTCCATCTTTAACCAAGTCTCTGATAAAATGATACTTGATTCTAATATGCTTGCTTCTTCCATGGAAGACTGGATTTTTTGATAATGCAATAGCAGAACCATTATCGCAAAATAAAACAGTCTCACTTCTTTGAGCACACTTCAATTCTTTCAACATCCATCTAAGCCATAAAGCTTGACATCCAGCTGCAGATAAAGAGATATATTCTGCTTCGGTGGTAGAAAGAGCAACAACAGGTTGTTTTTTTGAAATCCATGAAAAAACACCTGAACCAATGCTAAAAACATAACCAGATGTACTTTTATGATCATCAACATTACCACCCCAATCACTATCACAAAAACCAACTAACACTGATTCTGGAACTTTCTTATAATGAATTCCAAGATTTCTGGTGCCAAGAATGTAACGAAGTACTCGCTTACCTGCTTCCCAATGACTTCTTTTCGGGCTTGTCATGAATCTGCTTAACATACTTACAGCAAATAGAATATCAGGTCTTGTTGCAGTCAAGTACATCAAGCTTCCAACTAAGCTTCGATATAAGCTTGGATCAACATCTTCTCCGATATCATTCTTGCTCAACTTCAAATTTGCGTCCATGGGAGTGTTACAAGGAAAAACATTTTCCATCCTGAATTTTTTTAACAAATCACCAGCATACTTTTGTTGTGAGATGACAATCTCTCCATCTTTTTGATTGACTTCAATTCCCAAAAAATAATGGATGAGACCCATATCACTCATCTCAAATTCCCTTTTCATGGAATTCTTAAAGTCATCACACAACAGATTATCATTTCCAGTAAAAAGCAAATCATCAACATAGAGTGAAACAATAAGAAATTTGCCATACTTATCTTCTTTGACATAGAGTGCATGCTCATATGGACACCTTCGAAATCCTGTCTTTATAAAGAAACTGTCTATGCGACTGTACCAAGCTCGCGGAGCTTGCTTCAATCCATATAAGGCCTTTTTCAACTTGTACACTTTGTCTTCTTCTCCTTTTTTCACATAACCCAAAGGTTGTTCAACGAATATCTCTTCCTTCAAGTGTCCATTCAAAAAAGCGGATTTTACATCCATTTGATAAACTTTCCACTCATTTTGAGCAGCCAATGACAAAATCAATCGAACTGTCTCAATTCTTGTCACAGGAGCAAAGATCTCTTCATAGTTCACACCATATTCCTGCTTGTAGCCTTTTACAACAAGTCTTGCCTTGTATTTTTCAACTTCACCATTTGACTTCAGCTTTGTTCTGTATACCCATTTTACTCCAAGAACTTGTTTGTTTACTGGAAGATCCATCAACTCCCATGTTTCATTTCTTTTTATTGCATCAATTTCTTGATCCATTGCAATCTTCCATTTTTCATCTTGGATCGCCTCATCAAAATTTATAGGATCAACATCGGAAAATAATGCAAAATCAGCAACATCTTCGTCAATTCTGTTAGTAGCATTATAAATTTCTTGAATATTTCTCATTCTCCTTGGTGACATATCATCATCACTTGTGGAAGATGGCGATGCAGATGAAGATGATGCCACTGCCTGAACATCTACTTGCTCTGAGTCGTGAGCATCTCCATTCCCGTCCATGCTAACATGAAATGGACTTTCAGCTTCTCTAACGACATCCCAGTTCCAAGATTCATCTTCATTGAAAATAACATCTCGACTGATAATAATCTTTTTCGACAAAGGATTATACAACCGATAAGCTTTAGAATTTTCACTATAGCCTACCATAATGCATTTTTCTGATTTATCATCTAACTTGCCCCTTAGCTTATCTGGTATATGAGAATAAGCTATACTCCCAAAAACTCTCAAGTGACTAACACATGGTTTCTCACCACACCATGCTTCATAAGGAGTCATACCTGGAACACTTTTTGTTGGAGCTCGATTCAAAATGTAAGCAGTACATGCAACAGCATCTCCCCAAAACTCATCTGGCATCTTTTTTGCTTTTAGCATACTTCTCGCCATCTCCATGATTGTTCTATTCTTTCTCTCTGCAACTCCATTCTGCTGTGGAGTCATTCGAGTTGTCTGTTGATGATGAATACCTTGTTCCTTGAAAAATTTATCAAAAGCTATATATTCTCCACCACGGTCAGATCTCAAAGATTTTATCTTATGGCCACTTTGATTCTCGGCTAAAGCTTTGAAAGATTTAAAACATTCAAATGCTTCACTCTTTTCTTTCAAAAGAAAAATCCACAACTTTCTGCTGAAATCATCTATGAAGGTTATGAAATATCGATTACCTCCATTTGATATTGTACGCATGGGACCGCACAAATCTGTATGAATCAACTCAAGAGGTTTGGAGGCTCTCCAAGCTTTACCAGTTGGAAACGGATCTCGGTGATGTTTTGCAAGTATACACACTTCACAAATATCTGTCTCATGGTTGATATTTTGAATGCCTCTCACCATATGATTTTTGCACAAATACGATAGTGATCCAAAATTCAAGTGACCATATCGAAAATGCCAAAGCCAGGATGGATCCTTCAATATGCTGCTAAAACAGGAGATTTGACCATATGTGAATTTAAGAGGAAACATCTTATTAGCAGTCATTTTTACCTTGGCAATAAGAACACCAGTCTGGTGTTTGATTGTACACACACCACCTTCAAATGAAACTTTTAGACCTCGTTGAAGTAGTTGACCAATACTCAAAAGATTATGCTTCAAACCTGGAACATAAAACACATCCACAACTCGTTTTGTGCCTTTCTTCGTTTTAACGAGAATATCACCTCGACCTTTGACTTGCAATCTTGTATTATCACCAGTTTTCACTTCACTTTGGAGAGATTCATCCAAAGTAACAAATACACTTCTGTTTCCTGTCATGTGGTTACTACAACCACTATCAAGATAC
The DNA here is from genome assembly GCA_036850905.1 of Luffa acutangula. NCBI lineage: Eukaryota > Viridiplantae > Streptophyta > Magnoliopsida > Cucurbitales > Cucurbitaceae > Luffa > Luffa acutangula. The sequence goes on from CM072099.1 coordinate 12,396,221, forward strand.
CATGTAGACTCCACAACATCATCTTGAGCACTACATGCAAGAAATAGAACACCTTCATCACTTTTCTCCTCTTTATGGATCATGGTAGAATTTCCATCTCTATTTCTCGGTGCCCAACAATCTGCTTGAAAATGACCATACTTTTTGCAATTAAAACATTGAATGTGAGAAAAATTACCACGACCACTTCCTTGATTTCTGCCAAAGCCTTTTCCTCTTCTGCCTCCTCTTCCTCGAGATGAAGAAGAACTTTCTTGTTGATTTTCAGAATTCATACCATTTCTATTATCATAGCTTCTTCCACCTCCTCGTCTGCCACGACCACCACGTCTTCCACGAGAATCGCCTCTGAATGAAGTTTGCATTTGAAATGCTTCCTCGGGATTAACTTCAAATTGCTTCAATCTAAGCTCATGGGATTGAAGAGAACCCATCAAGCTATTTACTGATAGTGTGGATAAATCTTTTGATTCTTCAATTGCAACGACAATATGCTCAAACTTTCTTGGCATACTTCTAAGAATCTTTTCAACAACTCTTTGATCACCCAATTCTTCTCCATTTGTTCTCAAGCTATTGACAATCGCAAGAATACGATTGAAAAACTCTTCAACAGTTTCAGTCTCTTTCATCTTAATGCAATCAAATTCAGATCTGAGAGCTTGTAGTCTTACCATCTTTACCTTATCTTCTCCTTGATAGGTGGATTGTAAAATATCCCAAGCCGCCTTTGCAGAAGTAGCTGTTGAAATTCTTTCGAAGACATGTTCATCAACAGCTTGATAAATGAAGAACAAAGCCTTCTTGTCTTTCTTACGATTTTCTCTCAACTCGGCAAGTTGTTGATTAGTGAGCTCGTTCTGATTCTCAACTTCGGTGTATCCTCTTTCAACAATATCCCACAATTCTTGTGAGCCATATAGCACTCTCATTTGAATACTCCACTGATTAAAATTCTTCCCACTGAATCTTGGAAGTTGGGGTTGCAACATGTTACCACTGGAAGCCATCTATGAACTTAGCTCTGATACCACTTGTTGGAAACGAAGTAGGCCTTCACAATACAACTCAAGAGATAAGAGAAGAAGATTGTTCTCTCACTCACACAAGATTGGAGAAACTAGAACTTGAATATAACTTTTGTTTCTTATTTGCTTTGGCTTGCTTGCTTACAAATGACAAATCCTACACATATATATACTAGTAGGAAACTACATCAAAAGACATCAACAATAAATGGAAATACATGTGACCTTTCACCAATACATGAACATTCATCATGTATCTTGTAATTCATGTATTCAACTATTCTTTGAATCTCAACTATTCATGTATGTAACTAAATGTGATTCATGTACCTTGAATTATGTCTAGATTAATTTTAACACCGCGTGGGTCTTTTAACTATCGACAATTATATGCAGTTCGTTGAAACATAGGTCGGCATTTGGGGTTTCCCGAAAATTTTGATAATTTTGTAGTCTTCCCCACAGACGGCGCCAACTGTTGATGCCAAAATTTGGCCAAGGGACTAACCTGACCTTCACGTGACATCAACGGTGAGAAAATTAAGCACCGGTGTGGTTTTTGCTCAATTGGGAGATCACAAGTAAAGCAAATAAAGTGATAGTATTGAGGAAGAAAATAGATACCAAGTGGAGTCCCCTTGACTTGGGGTGAACCTCTTCTATCTATAGCTGAAATTAGGGTTTTCCTCTTCCGTGAGTAGCCCTAGAGATTAATTTAGGCCCATTGGGCCTTCGTGGGCTTGTTTCTCCTCTAAGCTTCTATCATTCTGACTTTCATAGAGCTAGGTCCAAATTTATCCATAACAGGAGGAAAAAAACATTTGGCCTAATTTGTAGGAAAAACTTACATGTGCATCATTAGCAGCTTGATTGACCCACTCCCAATTTCCTAGAGTGTGTTCTCTCAAACAAGTCAATTGGTCCAATTTCTCGACCTTATTTCAGTTTCTATAAATCAAAACACATACAAATTTAGTAAAAATTTATAAAAAAAATGAAATAGAGAATGATTTTTTAGGATCATCCCATGTCTTCTTGAATGTGTAATTCTATTTGATACTCTCTACACGTATTTTGCATTTGTCGTTCATTGAAATCGTTCACTACCTGTTTCAATAAGTCAAACTGAAAATGCTCCTACATATGTACAATTATTATAATACATAAGTTATAAAAAGTAATCAGAAATAATGGCGAGTTGGAACTTACCCATATGCTCATTCTATTTATTATAAAAAGATGTTGGAAAAATACTCTAAATGAACTTAGAACAGAAGCAACGAACCTATTTTTTGATGTAATCCTCATAAACAACCTTAAGGAATTTTTTCTGTTTAGACTTAACAATCCTCTTGAATGTCTTGAGATTTTGTAATCTTTTGTAGCCTAGCTCTAGATCTCAAAATATGCTCAATCTTCTCCTTCTCTCTCTTCCTTCCTCTTCTCCACCTTGTTTAACCTAATTTGCTCATTAAATTCCTCCTTCTATTCCCTAAATGCGGCCTTAAAATCACAAACTATTAAAGATTCCAAACTATGAAGATTAGATCCAAAAAAAAAAATGGCAAATCCATTGGAGTAGAAACTCGAGATAGCCAAATCAACCAATCCCAATAAACCAATCAAATTCAAATCTAAAATCTCACAAAATTTTGATAAATTCAATAAAAACACAACATCAACTAACATGATGTTTCATCTCAAAACCAATTTACAACGAGAGACATAACCCAAATATATCTTATAAAGATTGTGAGGTTTTCTCTTCTTTTTCAAAGTGAGATCCTCAACAAAAACAAATCAATCCCTCACAGAAGAAACTCATCACCCAAATCAGAACTGAAAACACCTAGAAACAAATATGAACCACGTCAGTGGAAGTGTTATCAACCTTTTTCCGAACGAGCTACCTTGAAAATATAAAATGGTTTTTCTTATTTAATTTAAAAGATATAGAGCAATTTCAAATTAGATTTTTAAACAAATCTAAATCAAGAGGAGAGAATAATTTTTTTTTTTTTTGATAGTTAAGTTAACACCTTGAAAATAGGGTGTGGACGAACCAAAAGTGCAATGCAAACCGAACCGAACCGAACCATAAAAATCTCTCCTACACGCAAATAATTGAAGAAACCCAAGAGTGAGAGTTGCGAGGTTTACCTTATCTCCAGTTTTCCTCCAAAAACAAACAAAAACAATGGCGAACCACCTCCAAAGATCCCCAATCCTTCACTCTGATTCTCTCACTACCATTTTCTGCACGTTTTCCGGCAATCCAACCACATCTCTCACCAAAATCTCTCCCTCTCCGGCAACCAAAAAATCTCTGAATTTCAGAACTCGGTGCCGCCGAGGCCCTAACGGTTGCGCTGCTCGGCGGAGAGTTCGATATGACGATGAAGATGAAGATGAAAGTGAAGATTATGGCCACAACGAGCAGATTGCGCTGCTGGAATCCTACACTCAGGCCGCCGCCGGCGAGGCCCTAGTCGTTCACGCGGAGGTTGACGGCCAGCTCGTTGAAGTTCTCATCTTCAAGGTTTTTGTTTTACTTGGTTTCTTTTGGGTTAATTTACGGAGTTGAGTCGTATGGTTTGAGGTAGTTTTAGGGTAAGTTATAATTTGGTTTTATTACAAATTTAGTCTTTAAACTTTTCGGGTTATATCAACTAAGTCCTGAATTTTAAAAAGTGTACGTCTATGAACTTCTAATTTTGTTTTTAATAAGTCCATGAACTTTTAATTTTGTGTCTAGATATATAAAAATCAACCAATCTACTGTATATAAAATTGAATTTTATGTCTCCTCAAAAAAAAAAAAAAAAAAAAAATTGAATTTTATGTCTACTAAGACTCTTAAACTTCCAATTTTATATCTAGTATATGTTTGTGAATTTTTAAAAATGTCGAATAGGTCAATGACTTATTAGACACAAAATTAAAAGTTGAAGGACCTATTGGACACAAAGTGAAAGTTCAAGGACCTACATGTTGGATACTTTTTAAAATTCGAGAACCTATTAGAAACAAATTAAAAGTTCGACGATCTATTTGAAACTTTTTAAAGTTCAGGGACTAAATTGACACAACCCTGAAAGCTTAAAGACTATACATGTGATTTAATTTTATAATTTTTATCCATAAATATTGAAATAAAAGAGAAGTGTCTGATTAGTAATAAATTTTAAAGCAAGTTTCAAAACTTTAAAAGAAGTGTCTCAACTTTAAAAAGCATCTAACAGATAAATTAGGAGTTGTTGATGTCAACATTCGGGCAGAGAGAACTCACCTGACCTTCATGTGACACTGATGGTAAATTTGTTTGAAGAGGGGGAAAACGTGGCCTGCAAGACAAGAAAACCTGTACACCGGGTGGTGCTTGCCACACCGCCTCCGATGCTTGAGTCAGCAAGGAAATAGATATGGGAAGCACGTGGAGAGCAAGAGTAAGAGAAGAGAGAGTTTAGAGAATGAGGTTTGGATCCCTTTTTCAAACCTTGAAGAAGGGTTTATATACCTTCTCCTGTGTTTAGGGTTTCTCCTGTCTTCGAAAACGATTCGAGATCAGATTCGGTCAAACCAGACTCAGCCTGAACTCCAGGGACCAAAAATAAGTGGGATTGGGTCAAACCTGGGCTTGTGCCCGGGGGGGAGGGGGGGCTCGGCCTCGACGACTAGGGATTGGGCTTCGATCCAATCGTCGTGACCCTCTATTTTCCTGGTGGTTGGGCTCTTGGTTGCATTTCAGGTTGATGTTGTGCTGCCTCTGTCAATTCCTTGATTTTTGGAGTCGTCTAGAATTACCTATAACATTAAGCCCCCACTCTTTAATTGGGATCCAGGTGTGGTTTATCATTGTAAGTCGAGCTCCTTAAGCCCAATTTAAGAGTATGACCCTTGTCCTGTGCTGATTCATGTGTGGATTTCTTGTTATCCTGCAAAAGAGGACAAAACTAGACAAAACAGAGACTCTCTGAATAGGGGTTAGGTAAGATAAAAATGAGAAAAGGGAGGGATTGTAGGAATAGTCGGACAAGCCTCGACCCCGATCTCGACCTCAGGATGAAGTCGAGGCTGAGGTTTGGGACGAGTCAAACCTTCCTGCCTTTCTTTTAGACCTTTCATTCTCATTCCTTCATACTTGAACGTTGTTAAGTCCTTCCCTTGTTTCGAAGCCCCTTATGTAAGTACTTCTTTTGCTTAGCCATTTACGTCGCACACGTGGCAAGACCATAGGGTCGACCTCGACCACTTGTAATGTTATTGAAAACTTTGAGTTCCTGCATGAAAACATTAGTTTTTGCAGAAGATAAATGAGAGAAGAGCCTAGGGTTGGTCTTGGCCTCCAGCCCCTGTTAGCTCAAATGCCAGCTTCCTACATTCATACATTAGTTTTTGCAAAAGAAAATGAGGGAAGAGGCTAGGGTCGGCCTCGACCTCAAGCCCTTGTTAGCTCAAATGTCAGCCTCCTGCATTCATACATTAGTTTTTGAAAAAGAAAAATAAGGGAAGAGGCTAGGGTCGGCCTCGACCTCCAGCCCCTATTAGCTTAAATGTCAACCCCTGCATTTATACATTAATTTTTGCAAAAGAAAAATGAGGGAAAAGGCTAGAACATGCAATTTTGATCAAAACATGCTAACCTAGTTTGCTTTTTGTTTGATAGGGAGAACATATTATCTGTTACTTGCTTTTTGTTTAATAGGGAGTCCATATCCCCTGTGTAGCCCCCTTACTCAAGTAAAATTTTACTGAAACATAAAATATAGTTGAGTAAAGAGAAGAATACCTTTAATGTTTAGGGTTGGCCTCGACCTCTTTAGCCTCGACCTTGGTCACATAACTTCGGGCTTGACTAGGTGGGCTCAGCTTTGACTTGATGTTAGTGTGGGTCGTTTGCTCAATGTCTTAGGCTCGCATGTAGGAGTGGGCTCTAAGCAAGGAAGCTTAGGCTCACATGCAGGCGTGGGCACTAAGTTGGAAGCTTAGGCTCGCATGTAGGTATGGGCACAAAGCTCAAAGGCTTAGGCTCGCATGAAAGCATGGGCACTAAGCATGGAAGCTTAGGCTTGCATGTAGGTGTGGGCACTATGTTTGAAGACGTAGGTTCGCATGTAGGCGTGGGCACTAAGCTAGAAGGCTTAGGCTCGCATGTGGGCGTATGCGCTATGTTGGAAGGCTTAGACTCGCATGTAGGCGTGGACACTAAACATGGAAGCTTAGGCTCCATATAGGCGTGGGCGCTAAGCTCGAAGGCCTAGTCTCGCATGTAGACGTGGGCACTAAGCTTGAAGACTTAGACTCGCATGTAGTCTTGATACATTCTTTAAAACACGCCCTGAGCCTTGAAAGTGAAAAACTAGGACTTGACATTAATAATAGTGTTTACATTCAACTTTGAATGGTAAAACAAAAGAGAAAGCATCTATTCTTACCTACCAAACGAAAAATGAGCAAACAACACTCTGATTAAATGATAAAAGTGCAATAAGTAAAAGACTTGAACTCCCTAAGCTCAGACTCAATGTGTTTCCAAGAATATTATCCCCGGCTGTAACATGAAGTATGGTCAGGCTCGGGCTCAGCCTCGACCAAAAGAGGGTTGGCCTCAGCTTCAACCATAGGAAGGTTGACCTCGACCTTCAACGGATTTCCAGAGGGGGTTCATCATCACCTTTGCATAGGTCATCTCTGGTTAGTCTCATCCTTCAGTTGAATGCATCTCCTAGTTGAATGTTCATGATCTCGATGGAGGAAGCAATATTGGTCTTTATCTCTTCTGTCAGGATTTGACTTCAACTTTCTAGGTACGTTAAGAAGGTTCATATTCTGAATTTCCATCAAGATTTGCTCCTGTGGAATTGAGGTAGGAATGTACTTTTCAAACTTACTTGTGTAGTTTCCTCGGTCTGGTTGATCTCGACCATGGTTGTGGTGGCTCGGCCTCGGACAGTCAGTCATCTTTCGTATATGGCTCATTTGCTTCAATCTTGATCTCGCATTGTGTTCAACTCCATTGGCAATTAGATTTGCCTTGATTATGCGATCTCGGGGACATTTTTAAGGCCTTGGAAGGTCGGCCTCGGCCTAGAGCGTTGTCTTCAACCTAGGGTTGGCCTCAACCTAGTAGCTTCTTCTTTTAGCCCCCAGTCTTGTTCTAGTGTTAGATGCCTTAGTCCTAGTTGTTAATGGAATGGCTTCCAACTCTTCAATGAACTTCTTTTCCTGGTGTCTTCAGTCATGTCAAGGCTTGTGTTTGTTTTTTATTTGTCCTCCAAAGATGGTTCTGATCTCCTGTGGGGTTTCCTCCTAACCTCAGCCTCGATCATCTTTGGTCGACCTCGGCCTCGACCATCTCTGGTCGACCTTGGCCCCGACCATCTCTGGTCGCCCTCAGACTTGACCTCAACTCGACATTGTTCGTCTTATACTCGCTGTTCGTCTTGGTGACCTCTACGCATAACCCTCCTCCCGTGATTTCTGAAGGTTTTGTGTCTGTATTCTGTTTTTTCTTCTTCATCTTCTTGCTCGTTAGGTAACCGATGTGCAAATCTCCCTAGCAAAATTTCTTCCCCACAGACGGTGTCAACTGTTGCCAAAATCTGGGTAGGGAGAACTCACCTGACCTTCATGTGACACCAACGGTAAATTTGTTTGAAGTGGGGGAAGACGTTGCCTGCAAGACAAGAAAACCTACACACTGGTGTGGTGATTGCCACACCACCTCCGATGCTTAAGTCAGCAAGGAGATAGATGAGAAGTAAGTGGAGAGCAAGAGTAAGAGAAGAGAGAGTTTAAAGAATGAGTTTCGGATCTTTCTCCCGTGTTTAGGGTTTCTCCTCCCTTCAGAGATGATTTGAGATCAGATTCGGTCAAACCGGGCTGAACCTGAACTCCAGGGACCAAGAATAAGTGGGATTGGGTCAAACTCAGGCTTATGCCCGGGGTCAGCCTCGGTGGCTAGGGATTTGGCTTCGACCATCTGTTTCCCCGGTGGATGGGCTCTTGGTTACTTTTCAGGTTGATGTTGCGCTGACTCTATCAGTTCCTCAATTTTCGAAGTCATCTAGAATTAGAGTATTTTTGGGTCAGATTAGATTGAGTTTTGTAATATTTTAGACCAAACCCAATTGTTCGCAAATGGTAGATTTATATAACTCAGATTATTTTAAGTTATGAATTTAATTTGAGGTAGAAATTGAAATGATCTTATAAAAGTAAATTTAACATTAACCAAAAATAATTATAAAACTTATTATTTTATATTACATGGTAATGGGTTGTTTCAGTCTATTAGACACGTAGGATCCAACCAATCCTGCAGTTGGGTTTAGAAAAAATGAATTCAATCTAACCCAAATTAATTTTCAACCAAACTTAGACAGTATGAGTTGAATTGGGTTATTATTTTTGGATTGTTGGTTTTGTTTTGAAAAGCTCACGTAAGATAAATATAATAGACACAATTAAAAGTTTGAAAACTTGTTAGACACCTTTTAAAGTTTATAGACCTATTTGTCCACTTTATGAGGTTTGCGACTCATTAGACACAACTTTGAAAGTTCAACTAAACTATAAAGATTTCATAATTTAGTTTATGTAGTTTGAGTTTATGTTGAATTTAATCTCTATAATTTGATTAAACCTCATAAATCGTCTAGTTGTCACATTAATAAAAAAATAAATAAATATGTCATATATTTAACATAGTACAAGCAATAACAACTTATATGATTTAACCAAACGAGAACTAACTTAGAAACTTTTAAAATTATAGGAAGTAAATTGAAACTAAGCTCGAAGAGACACATTGAAACTTCTAAAACTATACAAACAAATTATAACTAGGTTTAAATACTATTTTGGTTCCTATACTTTCAAAATGTCCGTTTTAATTCTTGTACTTTTGGCTTTAGTTCATTTTGGTCCCTATACTTATAAAATGTTAATTTTGGTCCATGTACTTTTAAAAGTGATCAATTTGATCTCTTCATTTTCATTTTTTCATCATAAATTTTGTATGATACTTTACTTACTAATTTTTTTGAAATGTAGTCATAATTTTAATTTGTATTAAAGGGTTTCACTTATGTATAAATTTTTTGCTTAAATTTTGCAAACATAGATTAACTTGATCATATTTAAAAGTACAAGGACCAAAAAGTACATGGACCAAAATGAACCAAAGCCAAAAAGTATAGGGACTAAAATATAGTATTTAAACCTTATAACTATATTTAAGTAGAAAAAAAAATTATAATTTAACATTTCCCATTAAGAAAATATGAAGTAGTTTTATTTTAATATAAATTACAAGTTTAGTCTCTAAACTTTCAGGATTGTGTCTATTTGATCCCTGAACTTGAAAATTGTCTAGATCCTTGAATTTTAGATATATGTATCTATTTGTTCTCTTAATTTTAAAAAGCGTCTAATAAATCTTGTTTGATAGGTGTCTAACTTTTCATGTGTGTCTAATAGGTCCTTCACCTAGTTAATGTTTCTTAAAATTCACCGACCTACTAGGCAAAAAGTTTGACATTTAGGATCTTATATTAAACATAAAATCCAATTTTATATCTAATAGATCTGTTAATTTGTTTTATCTAAAAAAATTGAATATGTGTCAAAGACCTATTAAACACAAACTAGAAGTTGATCTATTAGGCATTTTTAAAGTTCAGAGACCTATGGAACACAAAATTGAAAGTTCAAGGACATAGTAGAAACTTTTTAAATCTTAGAGACCAAATAAATATAAACCTGAAAGTTCAAGAACTAAACTTGTAATCTAACGTTTATTTTATTTTATTTTTATCCGGAAAAAAATGAATTCAAAATGGATGTGTAAATTACAGGGATTCTCGTCATGCTTGAGCTATGCGACTTCACCTGATCCATCGAGAAGTGTTCTTCCGGCGAGAGCAATGATAAAATCCATAGATAGAATCAAAGGGCCATTTGATCCATCAAATATTGAATACCTTGAGAAGGGCATCACTTGGGAATCATTCAACTTCCTCAAATAGATTAAGTTGTTGACTTACTACATTGATCTTTACCATTTTGTTATATGGTGTAGCATTTCATTAATTCAAAATTTTTAGTATAGCATTTTCAAATATGGGAATCCTAGATCCAATTTTTTTGTTCGGGAGGTAAGAACGTTACTAATTCCAAACCCGGAACTGAAATGGAAAAATGGTTGAAAGAACAGGAAGAGTTGCAGAAATATTAAAGGGTTTAGAGACTATGGGTTCAACATGAAGAGATTATTGACGCGGAACGAAGACTTAAATGATTGAGTTACCTATGGAATATGACGAGGACAAGGACATGTCGTAGAAGGAGATAACATAAGCCAACGATCTACTAAGACTAATGTATCTACAACTACATCCCGAGAAATAGTCAAAAGGAGGCGTGAATGCCTAATTCAGTAGGGAAGTTACATGTTACTTTTTATGCTAGGTTGAAGGTATAATTTCATCATTCCCATATGTTGTTAAACTCAGAAGAAGAAAAAAAAAAACCCATACAAAAAGTTAGTAACTTTTAACCAGTCGAGGTATGTTCAAATTTGTCCAACATTTTTTTCTAGAATCTATTTTGAACTTTGTAATAGAACAAAAAGTTGGTTAAAACTATTGGAATAATAGGAGTCTGATTATAGAGATTCTATAAAGGAATCCTAGGAGTAATGGTTACTAATGTGCCAAGCATATATATTTTTAAGTCTTCTCAGTCTCGTTGTAGGTATTATGCTTTAGATTTTGAAAAATATGAAAATGGATAGTCTCTTCTATCTTGATTGAATTTTGGGTAAAATATCTTTTTGGTCCCTCATGTTTCGGGTTAGTTTCCAATAGGTCCCTAGGTTTCAAAATCGAACAATCAAGTCCCCACTGTTTCGGAAATAGTTCAATTTAGTCCTTCAACCGTTAATTCTTTTAACGGTGATGACGTGACAAATTTTAATATTAAAATATTTATTTTTAAATAATAATAATAATAATAATAGTTAAAGGAAAAAAATAAAATAAAAAATAAAAAATCTCTCTCTCTATCTCTCCTTCGCCCCTTCCCTTCCCTTCCCTTCCCCTCCCTTTAGATCTGACACCGACCAACGCCGTCGCCGCCGATGCTGTCGTTTCTCTTCCCTTCAGATCTGACGCCGACCAACTCTGAGCCACCGATGCCGTCGTTTCTCTCCCCTTCAGATCTGACGCCGATCAACTCCGAGCCGCCGATGCCGCCGTTTCTCCCCAGCTCCGACGCCGACTTCTCCCCAACTCCGACGCTAAGGAGCTTCTAAAATGGAGGAGAGTCCATGTGGTTTTTGTTTTTTTTTTCTTTCCTAGATCTGAAAATGGAGAACTCGTATGGTTTTTTTTTTCCTCTGATTTGGTTGATGCTCTGTCACTGTGGATGTTTGTTGAGGAAAAGAAGATGTGAGGGGTGTGGATGTTTGTTGAGGAAAAGAAGATGTGAGGGGTGGGGGAGAGTTTGTTTAGGAAGAAGAAGATGTGGATTTGGAGGGTGGGTGAAAGGGAGGAAAGAGGAAGGAAGGGATTCAGAGGTGGGGGAGATGAAGAAGAAGGGCGGCGGACTATCGTCGGTGAGAGGGGAAAGGGATTTCGGTGGGGTATGGCGGTGGCGGTAAGAAGGGGAAGGGAGAGGAAGGGATTTCGGGGGGTATGGGGGAGAGAGAGGGGTGTTGGGTTTGGAAGAAGAAGAGTGAGAGAGGGGCATTTGGGGAGGAGGCTCCGGCGACGGCGGGAAGGAGGCTTCGGTGAGAAGAACAAGAGAGAAGGTGAAGGGAGAAGGTGGGGGAGAGAGAAGAGAGAGAGGATTTTTTTAAAATTTTGATTTTAATTATTTTATTTTTTTTATTATATTTAATTTTAAAAATATTATTTTATTTTTTTAAACGTGCCACGTCAGCATCCGTTACCGCCACGTCAGCACCGTTAAAAAAATTAACGGTCCAGGGACTCAATAGAAGTATTTTTTAAACAGTGAGGACTTGATTGTTCGATTTTGAAACCTAGGGACCTATTGGAAACTGACCCGAAACATGAGGGACCAAAAAGGTATTTTACCCTTGAATTTTATAATTGATGTAACTTTTCTTTTTTGGAGTTCAAAAATTTTTTAGAGAGAAGGATTCCATCCTCTGATTTTTTGGTCGGGGTTACATGTCAATTACTGCTAAACTATGTTCACTTTGACTAAGAAACAACCTATCTGCTTGAAAATTGAAAAATGTTATCATGTGTTTTTCTCATGTTACGACAGACAGAACCAAATCAACGAACAAGAACGTAATTAAGAAGGACGAAGAAGAAACAACACACGAATTTACATGGTTCACTAACGATGTGTTAGCTACGACCACGGACAGAGGGAGAGAATAATCTTATTGAGGAGTAAAGCAAATTCTTGGGTTACAGAGAATGTAACTATCATAAGGCAAAAAGGACATGAAAAACATCTTAGGCCAGAGGAGTTTATATAACATCCCCTCTGACACCTTTACACGCACAACGAAAAAAAACTTGGAGCCAAAGTAAAGATAAGACTTGGAGGCAAAGAAAGAAGGAAACTTGGTCACTCAAAGCATGCAATAAGATGCTACAACATATCTCATGCGACAAGGTGCTACAGCATCTCTCATGCGCCAACATGTTTCTCATGCTACAGCATCTCTCATGCACCAAAGCCCAAGACCCAAAAATAAGTTCAAGAAATATCAACATCTCATTTAAACAAACTTAAGCAAGTAGAAGAAATATGTCAAAGATCGTAACATTATTGGTTTGAATCCTTTACTCCTATATTTGTAATGCAATATTTTAAAATGAGTGTAGCATTGCTCTCCCATTTTGTTTTTTAGCAAAGATTAAGGAAGTATAGATGAAGAAAAATAAGAACTTTCTTTGAGAACATTAACACTTACAAATATGAGATTTTAGATAAAGAATCTAGTAATATCTTAACTAATTATATTCATGTTAGCATATTATGAGTATATACATATTGGATATCCAATCGAGACGAAGAATGCATCAAAAGAAGAGGAATTATCCAACAAAAACAATGCATTGATAACACTGCATAACTAAAACACAATATATAATCAAGATGAAGAACGCATCAAAGAAGAAGAGGGATGAAGAATTAAAAAAAATAAAAAATATATTTTTATTAATTTAATATTATTTTATTTTAAAAAAATTTAATATAAAAAAAAAAATAGTGTCACGTCAACAATCCATTGGTAATTAACGAAAAATTGGACGAAGAGACCATGTTAGGCTTAGTTAATCCTTGGTTATTTGTTAATTTCCATTGTTATGTTCTTTGTTATTATCTGACATTTCTGTTATTGCCTTCTCCTTTGTATTGTGACACTTGTCCAGTTTTTCCCTTATTTATTAGCAAGCTCTGTTCACTGCTCTGTGCAGAGAATATTTTCCTAAAATTCATTCCATCTCTATTACTCTATATGGTATCAGAGCTCTAGGTTCTTCTTTGTTCATCAATATTTTTTTTCCATGGCATCCTCCTCAAGCTCTTTGTCCGGCATCGACAATCAATTTGCATCTCTATCGACCGTCAGCACTACCACAACTTTTGCACCAGTCTCCTCCGCTACAGTTTCCTCTCCTGCACCAACACCAACGACTAGTCGGTTTCCTCAACACACTCGACCCCTAAACCCTAATGTATCCCCTTTTCAATCAACTTTACCAAATCAAACTACCCTCCCTCTTCCGATTGGTTTTCAATATCCACCTGCACCATCGCCTGCTTTTCCCTTCTTTGCCAATCCGATTACCCCGGTTTATCCTGCTGCCCAACCCTCTCCAGCTCCTTATCCCACTCTCACTCCACCACTGAATATCAAGCTCTCGGATAACAACTATCTTCTCTGGAAAAATCAGCTGCTGAACCACATAATTGCTTTTGATATGGAATGCTTCATCAACGGAACACCGGCGCCTCCAAGGTATTTGGATGTAGCTCAAACCCAGGTAAACCCTCAATTTACTATTTGGCAGAAGTATAATAGGACATTAATGAGCTGGATGTATTCTTCTCTTAACGAAGATAAACTAGGAGAAATAATTGGTTGTTCATCAGCGTTTGAGATTTGGGAACACCTTCGGTCTGTCTATGAGTCTTCTTCTACAGCTCGTATTATGGGATTGCACTCTCAGTTACAGAAGATAAGGAAGGATGGGCTCTCTGTTTCTCAGTATCTTGCTCAAATCAAGGACGTGGCTGATAAATTTTCCACAATAGGTGAGCCTCTGTCTTACCGTGATCACCTAGGCTACATTCTTGAGGGTCTTGGTACTGAGTATAACCCTTTTGTCACATCCATCCAAAACCGCAATGACCGTCCATCCCTTGCCGATGTCCGAAGCCTTCTTCTCGCTTATGAATCTCGCCTTGCAAAGCAAAACTCGGTTGATAATCTTAATCTGGTCCAGGCAAACCTAGCAAACCTGTCTCTATCCTCCTCTCAAAAACGTGTTTCCAAGCCTCACCCTCATATGCCTAATTCTGGTCCTCGGCCATTCTCCACTTCTCCATTAAATTTTTCTGTTCCCAGCATTCTTGGTCGTCCCCAATCTTCTGGTCCTCGTCCAAATCGATGGCCCTCTTCCCCTTCTAGCCGACCCCAATGTCAAATCTGTGGTAAACTTGGTCACACTGCCCTAGTATGCTACAATCGGCACAATCCTCTATACCAAGCCCCTCCAAAATCCTCCTCTCCCCAGGCCCTGTTCAATCAATTTCCTCAACAGTAACAACCATCAAATACCTCTGTTTCCAGTGATCTCAATACTCCTCTTCAACCTATATCCCATCCCGATGAAGCATGGTATATGGATTCAGGTGCCACACATCATATGACCCCTGATTTATCCAACATTCAGCAGCCTAATCAATATTTTGGTGGTGAACAGGTAGTTGTTGGAAATGGTAAGTCCATTCCGGTCTTTCATACAGGTTCATCTTCTGTTTTGTCTCCTTTGTCTTCTAGTCCTATATCTCTGCGCACTATTCTTCATACTCCTGATATTTCTCACAATTTAATAAGTATAGCTAAGTTGTGTAAAGATAATAGTGCTTTTGTAGAGTTTCACCCTTCGTTTTTTCTTGTGAAGGATCGACTGTCCAAGAGCATCCTACTCCAGTGTCGTCTTGAAAATGGCCCATACAAACTCTCAACCTTCCGGTCCAATGACAGTCCACCTCACCGAGTGCAACCTGTTGTTTTTCTATCTACACTCCAAGATGTTTCTCTTTGGCACAAACGCCTTGGTCATCCCTCATCTGTTATAGTCAAGCAAGTTCTTAGCAATTGTAATTTTCTTTTTAGCTCCTCTTCCGAGCAATTTTGTTCAGATTGTCAATTAGCTAAGAGCCATCGCCTTCCTTTCTCTTATTCAACTTTTGTTTCGTCTGCTCCTTTCAATCTAGTATATGCTGATGTCTGGGGTCCTTCCCCTTTAATGTCTATAAATGGCGCTCGGTTTTTTCTCTTATTTTTTGATGATTATACCAATTTTTCATGGTTGTTCCTTTTACAATCTAAAGCTGATGTTCCATCAATATTTCTTATTTTTAAGGCCATGGTTGAAAACCAGTTTAATACAAAGATAATATCGCTTCAAACTGATGGTGGGACAGAATTTAAACCTTTGTCTTTTGTGCTATCCTCTCATGGCATCTTACATAGACTCTCATGCCCGTACACACCCCAGCAAAATGGGAGTGTTGAGCGAAAAAACAGGCACATTGTAGAGGTTGGACTGTCTCTCATTGCTCACTCTGGTGTCCCTTTGAAATTTTGGTCATATGCTTTTCAAACTGCAGTGTTTTTGATAAATAGGCTTCCCACTCCGGTGTTAAATCATAAGTCTCCATATTCTATGTTATACAACAAAACTCCTGACTATAGCCTTCTTAGGTGTTTTGGGTGCTCATGTTTTCCTTTTCTTCGCCCTTATAATGCTACTAAACTCCAATTTAGGTCCCGAGAGTGTCTTTTTCTTGGTTATAGTTCATCTCACAAAGGATACTTATGTCTTGATGTTTCAAGTGGTCGTTTATATGTGTCTAGGCATGTTATTTTCAATGAAAAGTCTTTTCCCTTCGAGCAGTCTCCTTTTATGGATATAAACTCAGTAAAATCCATTTCTCATGATGTCTTTTACCCTCTTGGTTCTCTTCTCCATTGTGTTAATTCTTTCTCCCCCCCACCTGTGTCTTCTGGCATTCATATTCCGGTTAACTCTTCTCCTTTATCAACTTCTTCTGTTCCCACCACGGCTGCGTCCATACATGCTTCATCTTCATCTCCATTAACTATATCTAATTGTCCCTCACCCGTTCCTCCCTCACCAATCCCATCTCCCCAACCTATAAATTCTATCGGTTTTGTTCCTCCTCCCGTTGGTTGCATTCCTGCTCCTCCCAGTTTATCTCCTGTTCCCCCACCTCCTATGTCATCCTCCACTTGTGATAACTCTCAGCCTCCCTGTACCGCAAATTCACATCCAATGATCACGCGATCAAAGGATGGTATTTTTAAACCAAAAGCATGGGTGATGACAAGGGTTCCCTCAGTTACCAAGCTCCCTTCTGAGCCAACGAATTTCAAGGTCGCTTTGCAAGACCCTAAATGGAAGGATGCTATGTCTGTGGAATATGAGGCATTAATCAGAAATGGTACATGGTCTCTTGTTCCCATGCCTGTTGACCGAAAGTTAGTCGGCTGCAAGTGGGTGTTCCGTTTGAAACTTAAGCCTGATGGTTCAATTGAAAGGTACAAAGCACGTTTAGTGGCACAAGGATACACACAGGCTCTCGGTGTTGATTACTTCGAAACCTTTAGCCCAGTTGTTAAACCTGCAACCATTCGTATAGTGTTATCCTTGGCAGTATCTAACCATTGGTCTATAAGGCAATTAGATGTCCACAATGCATTCCTCCATGGTGACCTCTTAGAAGAAGTTTACATGAAGCAACCAGCTGGTTTCGAAAGCGCCTCTTATCCTAATCATGTTTTGAGGTTGCACAAGGCTCTTTATGGTCTCAAGCAAAGTCCTCGAGCTTGGTTCTCCAAGTTGAGCTCTTGCTTACTTGAATGGGGGTTCAAAGCATCTAAAGCAGACTCTTCATTGTTTATTTATACATATGGCTTACATATTATTGTGTTTTTGGTGTATGTTGATGATATTTTGGTTTCAGGATCCTCCAACTCTTTAATTCAACATTTTATTTCAGCTTTACACTCTCGTTTCTCCCTCAAAGATATGGGTGAGCTGTCGTATTTTCTGGGAATTCAGGCTGTTAGAAATGACCATGGCATCCATTTATCTCAACAGAGGTACATATCAGATCTTCTGCATCGAGCTAATTTGGACTCATGCAAGCCAACAGCTTCTCCTATCGTCGCTGGAACTCCTCTATCAATCACTGATGGTGAACTTCTTGATTCTGCCACTGAGTATCGAAGTCTGGTAGGTGCATTGCAATACTGCACTCTCACACGTCCTGACATTAGTTTTGCTGTGAACAAATTGTGCCAATTCCTCCACGCTCCTACCACAGTTCATTTGCAATGTGTCAAGAGACTTCTAAGGTACTTCCTCATTGGGTATTCTTATATCTCCATCTTCTTCTGTGGCTATTACATGTTATACAGACGCCGATTGGGCCAGTTGCCCTGACGACTGCAGAAGCACAAGTGGTTACTGTACCTTTTTGGGATCAAACTTAGTATCTTGGCATTCGTCAAAGCAAAAAATGGTATCTAGGTCCAGCGCTGAATCTGAATACAGGGGCATGTCCAATGCAGCAGCTGAAATTTCTTGGGTGCAATCGATTCTCACCGAACTTGGAATTAATTGCTCATCTCCACCTCTTCTCCTTTGCGACAACATTAGTGCAACCTACTTGGCGTCAAATCTTGTTATGCATGGTAAGACCAAACATATTGAGGTGGATCATCATTTTATCAGAGAAAAGGTGGCTCGCAAGCAACTCCTCATTCGGTTCGTCCCCTCTGAAGATCAGCTGGCTGATATTTTCACTAAAGGGCTGCCGTCTACTCGTTTTGTCAGCCTAAGGACCAAGCTCACAGTGATTTCCAACCATATTCGCTTGCGGGGGGATGTTAGGCTTAGTTAATCCTTGGTTATTTGTTAATTTCCATTGTTATGTTCTTTGTTATTATCTGACATTTCTGTTATTGCCTTCTCCTGTTGTATTGTGACACTTGTCCAGTTTTTCTCTTATTTATCAGCAAGCTCTGTTCACTGCTCTGTGCAGAGAATATTTTCCTAAAATTCATTCCATCTCTATTACTCTATAGACCAAAATGAAACGAAATCCAAACTTCAGAGATTAAAATGTCGAGTTTTCAAACTTAGGGACCAAAATGAAACCTAACACAAACCTTAGGGACCAAAAATGTATTTTTTCCCTTTTTTAAATAAATAACCATTTTCTATAAAATAATTGTGGTAATCATTTTTAAAAGGTGTTATAGGATGTTAATACCTTTCCTGTATATGCACAAATGACTTCCGAACCTAATATGATTTATCATATCAATTTTATTCTATTTTTAATTGTGTATCTAATCACACGTTCAATATGGTTGTTTTTCCTTTTGAATTACAACAACCCTTTTATTCTTATTTTATCTTTATTTCTAAATCTTGTTTGATTTCTTTTGATCTCGATTAGTTTTAACTTATTTGTCAGTCTGTTTCTCAACCATGATCTTCTATTCTCTAAACTTTTCAAAGGCTTGGTCTTTAGTTTTTAGGAAATAAACCCAAGTTTTTCTTGAAAAATGATCAGTAAAGGATAAAAAGTACCTTGAACCACTCAAGGAGGTTGGTTTGTGATGATCTTCTATTCTCTAAACTTTTCAAAGGCTTGGTCTTTAGTTTTTAGGAAATAAACCCAAGTTTTTCTTGAAAAATGATCAGTAAAGGATAAAAAGTACCTTGAACCACTCAAGGAGGTTGGTTTGTGATGGTTCCCATAGATCTAAATGCATATGCCCCAAGTTTTCTTTTGTTGTTTCGTGAGATTTTGAGAAGCTCTATCTCTTTGCTTTCCCAACAACACATTGCTCACAGAAACTTAGGTCTTCACCTACTCGTTGTGAAAGTATCCCTTTATTTAGAAAATACTTGTAGCTCCTTAAGCTAATATGAGAGAGACGTTTGTACCATAAATCTCACTCAATTAGATTTTATTATGAGATTATTAGGGTTATTAGGACTATTTCAACATCGTACACAACATAAAGTCCATTTATTTTGACACCAACCAGAACTGTTTTAAAATCTTTCTTTATTTCAAATGTTCCTCCACTGTCTCCATGTACACATTTCAATGGAGTCTAGCATTCCTAAAGATATAAAATTTCTCTTTAGGTATGGAACATGCCCCACATTTCAAAGTAGCTTGACTAATCTGTTTTTTAGCTCAAGTGAAACAGATTTGATTCTAACAACCCTGTAGTCGTTATTGCCTATATACACCATTCCTCTATCCCATTCTTGATAAGTGTTGAACCATCTTCTAGATATGGTGTTTTTTAGCTCAAGTGAAACAGATTTGATTCTAACAACCCTGTAGTCGTTATTGCCTATATACACCATTCCTCTATCCCATTCTTGATAAGTGTTGAACCATCTTCTAGATATGGTCATATTATGGAAAGAACACCTGCAATCAATCACCCAGTCGTGTCTTTCCAAGAGCTTTTGTTGATCACAACATTGATTTATTGAGGTGGCTAGGGCATTAGAAAGCATGAGTGAATTTTCTCATAGGCTTGCTTTGACTTCTTGAGTTTTTATTTATTTATCTATTTTTTTATGCTTTCTTTTTAATAAATATAATAACAGTCCTTTTTCAAGTGTCCTTCATTGTGACAATAATTACATTTGATTTTTGGATTGTTTTTATTCATTGATGCTTACTTTCCTTATGTTTAGTGTTTTTCCTTTCATGAAAAGTCCCTCTGAAGTTTGATGATCCTTTTCTAGGGTTGTAATTCATTTCTTAGTTCGGATGGCAGAAACAATAGCATCAGTAGTTATTGATTATGTCTCATACTTTAGAGCATTTTCATCTTTTTGTAAATCTTTGGTTGTGCATTTAAAAGAAAAAACGCTTCATTGTTAATCCTATGATTTCACCAAGATTCTTGAATTTAGAGGTAATTCTCTTGAGAAGTCATCAAGAATGTCTGTCAATGATTTTGAAGGATCCATCTCGCGTAGGTAAAAGAATCTTTTCCTTAGAAACATTTTATTACGAAGATTCTTTGTTTTAAAAAAAAAATCATTTAGTTTTTTTCCAGATTGTCAAAAGGAGTTTCTTCATCTATGACTACTTGTCTCAAAACAATATTACTCTCGTTTAGAATCAAAGTCCCATAGCCTACTAGGTTCATTGTCTCCTTTTCTTCTTCCACATCTAAGTAGCATGTAGTTTTGATGGTTCTATCAACGCATGCAATGCCTTTTGGTGTCCCACAGAATTGCTTTGATCTTGGCTTTCCACAAGCCAAAATCTCCTTATCCAACAAAATTTTCAATATCATACTTGTCACAACCATCTTAAATTTAAAGCGAATTCGGTTCTTGATATTAATATTCATGCTCTAATACAATTGTTAGTGTATGACATGTTTCATTAAGCTCCATTAGAAAACTCATAACAAATTCAAAATGTAAATGAGCATGCAACTAAAGACTTAATTCCACCACATGTGCAAGAATGGGAAGGTCGGTACTCATTGAGAGATTGCCAAAGAGTTTTTACCTTCACAAAATATGCTTCCACACTAACAACGAACCTTGAGCAACTGTCGTTAATTTTTTGCACAGTTAGATAAAGTGTGGACCTTTCTTCTTCTTTTGAAATTGTTCCTTCAATTCATCCCATAATTTTTTCGCTAAACTAGTATATACAAGACTTGCAACAATTTCCTTGGAGACGAAACTCATTCTCCAAGAAGCAATAATGTCATTATTACATTTCCACGTTACGAATCGATTACCTACTGTTATAGGCAATTTTGGACCACCTCGATGTACGAGAAGCTGACGAGGACAACCGGGGAGAAATCGGGCTGGGATACGGGCCAAAGAGGCGGAGCCGACATGCGGGACGGGCCAAGGCCGAAGGGGTCGGGTTTTTGGCCCGACCCCCTGCTCGACTTCGGCCCATGGCCGAGACCGAGCACATGGTCGGCCTCGGCCGAGCCCGTTCGGTCTCGTCTGGTCCCCACCGCCTCTAGCTACCCCGGTTTCGCCTGGTTTGACCTAAAACGCCTCTGAATCCCTAAAAACCCTAGGAGGATGAGCAGGTATTTATATCCCTCTTCGCCACTGAAGAGGGGATCCCGAATTCTATCCCTAAACTCTACTATCTATCCTCTGCTTTCCCCTCTTGCTCTTACTTTTCCACGCCCTACCGTTCTGCTTGCTGACTTAAGCATCGGAGCCGGTGTGGCGAGCACCACACCGGTGTGCAGATTACTGTCTTGCAGGCCACGTGTCTTCCCCCTCATCTACAAATTTACCTTTGGTGGCACGTGAAGGTCAAGTGAGATCCTCTGGCCAAAATCGACCATCAACACCTACTAGTTCCTTGATCGATCCCTCCAAAAAAATCAAATTTGTTCTTACATGAGAATGTTAGAATCATAGCTTTACTCCAATAATTGTAGTTGCTTGCACCTAATAGCTGTTGCGTGACGAGAACACATTTGCATATCTGTAGTATGATGAGAGAAACCGATTTCATTTTATTTCTATAATATATTATCTCTTCTTTAAATAAGAAGGTAGAAATAAGTAAAAGACTATCCTGCCCTTGACTAATAGAATAATAAATACAATCAACAAAATAAAACTAATTAACAAATACAACCATAAAACTAAGAGATATGGACGAAGTAATAATAAATATCATTTTTGTTTAAAAACCTTTTAAGAACTTTTTGTCTCAAATGCCAAGCTATCTTAGGTCAGACCCCATCAGGATTAAAGTGGGCATATTGAAAATGTAATGATTAATATAAAATTAAGCCTATAAACACTATTCTTACCGACAAAATGGTTTGACATTATGATGAAACAAGTAGATTCTCTCTTAAGAGTGACTATAGACTCTTCCAAAAAATTAAACTGGATGGTATATCTGCTAGTAATAACGAAAGAATTTGGAATAGTGTTTGGAAATTAAGAATACCATCTCAAATTATTTTTTATTTTTTATTTTTTTTGTGTGGAAAGCTCTTAAAGAATCTCTTCATATAATAATTTTAATCTTCAACATAGAGGAATTAACATTTCTAATCTTTGCCCTATTTGTGACTCCCAAATTGAAAACACTGATTATTGTCTATTCAATTGCTTTAGAGCTAAAGATATCTGGAATCTAACCTTTAGTAATGTTTTTTTGGAGGAGGAGTTCTTCGGGAGCTTCATCGACAGATGGATTAGGATCGAATCGTCTCTATCTCGCGAGGAGCTTGAGTTGGTAGTAGTCACATGTTGGACGATTTGGTGCGACAAAAACAAACTGGTCCACGACGAAGCAATCTCCCCCGTTTTAATCAAGATTAGATGGATTAAACATTATATTGAATCATTCAAAAAGGCTAATTCCAGAAGAGATCCAAACCGTGAGTCCAATCGATCTAGAGATTCACACCATGGAAACCTTACCCGTTGGATTCCTCCCTCTGAAGATGTCTGGAAGTTAAATGTTGATGCTGCATTGTTGAGGATCCCACATTGAAAAGATTGGTGGAGACCTCACAATATATAAGCTACAAGGGTCACTTCACTCATTGCCAATTGGTTTTGAGATGGAAGCCCATATAATATATTATGGTATCAGAGCCCATTAAACCCAAACGGGTATTCGGTCCAATAAAAAGAATCCAAGAATGGTGAACCCAAAGAGGCACCATCTTGAGGGGGCATGTTGAGGATTCCACATTGAAAAGATTGGTGGAGAATATGCATCACTATTTTTAAGTCCTTGAGGTTTGAGTATGGATTTCGTTTCATTTTCGTCCCTCCATCCAATTTTCCGTTAATAACTAAATTACTACGTTACACTATTTTTTTATTAAAAAAATTATTTTAAAATTTTAAAATAAAAACATATTAAAATAATAATAAAAAATATATTTTTTTATATATTTCTTCTACTTCTTCCTCCTCCTCAACAACACTAGAAACACCCCAACCTACTATCAGCAACAACCATTTTTTTTCTTTTCTTCTCCTTTCTCTTCATTTTTTTTAAAATAGTAAAGACAGAGAGGGGGTAGAAGCTCCTTCCTCCCTTTCCAACGTCGGAAACGGAAGGAGGGAGGTACCTCCTTCCTCCCCGTTTCAGACCTCCCTCTGTTTCTGACGTGAAACAAAGGAGGAAGGTCCCTCATTCGTTTCCGAACAGAGGGCGGTTGTCGACGACAGGTTAGGTGGTTGTGTTGTTGGAGAAGAAGAAGAAATATATAAAAAAATATATTTTTTTATTATTTTAACATATTTTTATTTTTAAAATAAAAAAAATTAGTGGCATGTCAGCAATCCATTAGTTATTGTTGGGAATGACTAAGCATATCTACTTGGGTATTTTTGGCTTTTCCATGTGTGTGCTTTATGCTTGTCCCACATGGAAAGATTTGGAGTTGGGAAGAGTGTTTTTATAGAATCATTCTTCCTTACTCTTGTAAAAGTGGTTAAGGGTGGTACCTAGACCTTTTCCCACGCGCGCGCGTCGTTGCCGCTGCCATCCAGTCGAGCAGGTTCAGGTAGATCGCGCGAAATAAAGAATCGGGTTTTACCTTTTTTGCCAAAATATCCTTTAATTTATAGCCACCCACGTGTCACATCGTAGCTGCTCCACATGTCCATGCGGTCAAGCAGTTCATCCGTATGACTCTACCGTCCGTTTCGTTCAGCGTTAGTTTCGTCCCTTTTGACCGTGGACTTCGCCTGCGTGGACTGCTCCAGACGTGACACGTGGCAGCTGCTAGTCTACTTTTGTGGGAAAGCAGTTTTCGCCTAGCCTATAAATACAGCTTCTGAGTAGAGTGGAAGATATCGAATTCACTTTCATTCTTCCTATTTCTCTTCTGATTCCAATCCTTCTCTTTCGAGTGCACAAACGAGAAGTGTGTTGTGTTAACCTTGGGGAGCAACCGGCGTAAACGATTTAGCACCGTGGTCGTGCCGAAATTGCTTTCAAGGCAGTGGTTATCTCCACGACACAACAATTGTGTGTTTCTCTAATTTCGTCCGACAAGTTGAAAGCAATTTGAAAATGTCCATCAAATCCAAGAAGCATCTTCCAGATCTATCCAAGCTAGAACCTCTTGATGGTTCTAACTACCGTTGCTGGTCTCAGAAGCTTCTCATCTTCTTCGAACAACTGGAATTCGATTATATTATAACCACCTACTATGTGGAAAAATCAGCAGCACCCGTCACTGATCTGGGAAAATCCAAGGAGGTCCAGCCTGATCCACACAGCTCTAAGGAGGTTCAGACAATCCCTCAAAAATCAAAGGACAACCATGACATTGATCCAGAGAAATTTGAGAAAGACAACAAGGCAGTTCGGGGATATCTTCTAAACCACATGAACGACTCACTGTTCGACTTGTTCGTCGCTCAAAAGTCAGCTAAAGTTATCTGGGACACTCTGGAGTCCAGATATGGCGGTGATGATGCAGGAAAAAAGAAGTACGTGGTCGGTAAGTGGATGTAGTTCCAAATAACGGATGACAAACCAGTGATGGACCAGGTTCATGAGTACGAGAATCTAGTGGCAAACATTCTGTCAGAAGGTATGAAGATGTGTGAGATTCTCCAGGCAAATGTCTTGCTCGAAAAATTCCCTTCTTCATGGAGCGACTACCGCAATCATTTAAAGCACAAGAAGAAGGACCTGACGTTACAAGAGTTGATCAGCCACATGCGAACTAAAGAAGCCAACAGGCAAAAGGATAAGTTGGAATCTAAATCCTTAAATTCAGTTAATGCTAACCTAGTTGAATCTTCTACTGCATCAAAAGACAGGTTCAAAAATAAAAATAAAGACAAATCCTCGCAGAAGAAGAACCATCCATTCAAGTCTCCTAGCGGAAAAATAGAGAATGAGAAATCCAAGCTGATATGTTATGTCTGCGGGAAACCAGGGCACAAGTCCTATCAGTGCAACCAGAGGAAAGGAAAGTCAGATCGGAAGCCTGATGGTGCACAAGCCAACATTGTTGAAGCAGATGACATCATTGTTGCAGTGGTGGTGGAGGCTAACCTGTTGGAGAATAAATTTGACTGGATTCTTGACACTGGTGCCTCTAGACACTTCTGCTCCAATCGAAGCTTGTTCCACGAGTTCCATGACACTGTTGACGGTGAATGCGTATACATGGGGAACTCGACCACTGCAGGAGTACTTGGGAAAGGGAAGGTTCTCTTCAAACTTACTTCTGGAAAGACTTTATCTTTGAATGATGTATTGTATGTTCCTTCATTGCGTAGGAATCTGGTGTCTAGAAGTCTGTTGAACAGGGCAGGGCTTAGAATTGTGTTTGAAGCTGACAAGGTTGTCGTGACTAAAAATGGTGACTTTGTTGGTAAGGGGTATCTAGCTGATGGTCTCTTTGTGTTAAACACTGTTTCTATTCCTGCTGAAATGAATGAAAGTACATCTCGTTCTGCTTACATTGTTGAATCTGTTGATGTGTGGCATGGTAGATTAGGTCATGTGAATTTCGCATCTATTAAAAGGCTTAAACAATTGCATCTTCTTAATGTATCTGAGACACCTGAAAACAAGAGATGCTCTGTATGTGTAGAGACAAAATTCACGAAAAAACCTTTTAAGCCCGTTACAACGAGATGTACTGAGCTGCTTGAGTTAATTCACTCTGATTTAGCTGATTTCAAAAATACTACTAGTAAAGGTGGCAAAATTTATTATATATCTTTTGTCGATGATTTCTCTAGATACACGAAAATATATCTTCTGAAATCAAAAGATGAAACTAGTAGCATGTTTAGGAAATACAAAGCAGAAGTAGAAAACCAACTAGATAAAAAGATCAAAAGGTTAAGATCCGATAGGGGAGGTGAATACAGTGACAAGTCTCTCAAGGAGTTTTGTGTAAATGGTATTATCCATGAGAGTACTGCACCATATTCTCCTCAACAAAATGGCATAGCTGAACGTAAAAATAGATCATTAAAAGAAATGACGAATGTTATGTTAATAAGTTTTGGATTGTCTAACAGTATGTGGGGGGAAGCTGTGCTTCCTGCCTGTTTTGTTCTTAACAGAGTCCCTCACAAAAGACTGGATAAGACACCAAACGAGCTTTGGAAAGGATATTCGCCGAACCTGAGCTATCTGAAGGTATGAGGGTGCTTAGCTAAAGTGGCATATCCGGTATTTAAGAAACCTACGGTAGGATCTAAAACTTTTGATTGTGTGTTTATTGGGTATGCTCATAATAGTGTTGCTTATAGGTTCATGTGTTTAGATGATAATTCCATTTGTGAATATAGAGATGCTAAATTTTTTTAACACAATTTTCCTATGATTAAAAATGAGCCAGATAATGTCACACGATCTAGTCAGGTGACTGTTTGTCCCTCATCTACTCCTGATGTTATGCATGAATCTGAACCTAGGAGGAGTAAAAGAAAGAGAACAGAGAAAGATTTTGGATCAGATTTCTTAACTGTTTTTCTTGTTGAAAACTCAGATAAAAATGATGATCAATTTGCATGCATGTATCTAATAGATGAGGATCTTAAAACCTACCAAGAGGCCTTAAAATTTGTAGATTCTAGTTTCTGGAAAGAGGCCATTAAAAGTGAACTGGATTATTTAATTATGAATCAAACGTGGAACTTGGTAGATTTACCTAAAGGGAGTAAACCTATTAGGTGTAAGTGGATTTTTAAACAGAAAATTAGACCAGATGGCTCAATTGAAAAATTCAAGGCTAGATTAGTGGTTGTGGGCTATTCACAAAAACAAGGTATTGATTACTTTGACACTTATTCTCCTGTAACTAAAATAGCTACTATTAGATGTCTAGTCGCTCTTTCAGCTATTCGTGGGCTGTTAATACATCAGATGGATGTGAAAACAGCTTTTCTCAATGGAGATTTAGAAGAGGAGATATATATGGCACAACCTGAAGGCTTTGTAGTTTCTGGTCAAGAAGACAAGGTATGTCAGCTTAAAAAGTCTCTTTATGGTCTTAAACAAGCTCCCAAACAATGATATGAGAAATTTAATAATACCTTAGTAAACAATGAGTTTAGAGTAAATTCTTCTAACACATGTGTTTACTCGAAATTGTTTGGGATTGATTATGTGATTATATGCCTATATGTTGATGACATGCTTATTTTCATTACGAATTTAGAAGTAATAAATAATACCAAGTTATTTTTATTCTCACACTTTGAGATGAAAGATTTAGGTGAGTCTGATGTGATACTTGGTGTTAAATTGAGGAAAACCGAAAATGGGTACTCATTGAGTCAATCACACTATGTTGAAAAGATGCTAAAGAGATTTGATTGTTTTGATGATATGCCTGCGAGAACACCTTATGATGCTAGTATGAAACTTAAGAAAAATAAAGGGGATAGTGTCTCTCAATCTGAATATACAAAAATTATAGGTAGTGTAATGTATTTAATGAATTATACTAGACCTGGTATTGCATATGTTGTGAGTAGATTGAGTAGGTATACACATAATCCTAATAAAGATCATTGGGTTGCACTTCGTCGTTTGTTGAGGTACCTTAAAGGTACAATAGATTACTGTTTGCAATTTAATAAATTTCCTGCAGTATTAGAAGGTTATTGTGATGCAAACTAGGTAACTGATAACGACGAAGTAAGTTCAACTAGCGGGTATGTGTTCATTTTTGGTGGAGGAGCTATATCATGGAAATCTGCAAAGCAGACGTGCATTGCGCGATCCACCATGGAGTCTGAGTTTATAGCTCTCGAGCTTGAAGGGCAAGAGGCGGAATGGTTAAGAAGTTTACTTCAAGACGTACCATTGTGGGGGGGGGGCGTCAGTACCAGTTTCTTTACACTGTGATTCACAAGATGCCATAGGAATTGCTAAGAGCAGTGTATACAATGGCAAGAGAAGGCATATATGCCTGAGACATGGAGTTGTGAAACAGTTATTGAAAGGGGGAGTTATCTCCTTGGAGTATGTGAGGTCTGAGAGGAATTTGACAGATCCTCTCACCAAGGGCCTAACAAGGAGAGTAATCCTAGAGTCCTCAGGATGTATGGGACTTAAACTGTGGAAATGAGTCCATAGCCCTTTATTTGGGTGGTCCAAATACGAACTTGATGGACACATTGTTGGAAAGTCTTCATAGCTCAAGGTTTTGAGTGGTTGTTGCCTTGTGCAATGTGATTCTAAATATGCAAGAAATATTCACAATTAGCTAAAAAACGTGCAAGTATACACATCATGGCAGCAAGTGATAAGTAAATTAAGATCGTTCTCCACAGGGATTGATTTATAGAATTTTACTACTTCTAAGCTTGATGTTTAATGAAATTCAATGTAACCGAGGAACAAATATTTTTTCTTAACTAAATGCAAGAGATTAAAATGGTAAACAAGCTTAAATTGACAAGAACTAAAGTAGAATTCAATAAAAACAGCAAATTAGCACAGAGAAGGCAAGGTTCAGATTAGGGGTTGTCTACTCTCACAAGTTTTTTGCTGTAGCAGAACTCTAAATTTACAACTCACCCAGTATTTTCTACGGGAATTTTCCAATTCTCCTCTAGTTAGGTGATTAAACTCCCATTTAACCCCAGCTCAACCGATTTAGTGCCTTAGGTGGTTATTTACCCCTAAATACCCACTCATTTTCATGATCATTAAAGACTAAGGTAAAGCAAAGTAGTCGGTTATCTATTGTTTTCCCAAACGCTAAACAACAATGCTAGAAAATGGTTGGCCAAACGAAATTCCAGCTTTAAGCATGAAGAACACTTTGCTTTAAATTGCAATATATAAAATTCTACTAAAACAAACAACAAGTTCAAGCTTAAGCACCCTAATCCTCACCTAAGAGGATTTAGCTCATGTTCAAGGTGAAAATAATGAAAATACAGCAGCAAACAACCATATCAGTCATGAATACAACCTTAAATACCAACTAAACACTAGGAGAAAGAAGAATAAAAGAAGAGGAGTGAAGAGAAGAAGCTTCCAAAGGAGATTCCATTCCTCCAAACAGCAGCCTCCTTGTCTTTTTCCCCTTCAATGACAGCAGCAACTTCTAGGTCAACTTCTCCAGCTTCCCTCCTTCATTCTTTGGGCAAAAGAAGTATTTATACCATCTCTTTGCATTGATTTCAGGGCTGATTAGACACATAAATCCACATGGACCTTCCCTAATTGGCTGAGATGGGACAAATCAGCTCACATGGCTGCCAGCTCAATTAATGAAAGCTTTCACGGATTTAGCACGTGCAGAATTTTACTTCCCAAACTTTCTGCCTTCTGCTTGTGAAATCAGTTGCTGCAGCAAAACCAGCTTAAACATAAGAAATCTGCACCAAATTTAGCTCAAGCTTGGCCTACTGATATATAAAAATGTTCATCAAAGAATACTCGTTTTCATGCACAAACCAAAGCTCAAACACATCAAAGGGTAGAGTTTTTAAGCCTAAAAGAAAGCCAATAGCTCTTATTTCTAAGAGTTATCAGTGGTTTACTGCGGTAGACTTGATGAAGCATGACGTGATTGTGAAGGTGTGGTCGCCTTCTATGAAAGAGTGTAAAGTAATCTCTTTCTAGAGCTTTCGCGATGACCCAGGGTGTTTTGTGCATGGCCGTAAATAACACTTGATCTACTATTGTATCGCGGAATCAAGGGAAATGTGAGGATTCAAACGTGCTGTGGGGGTCTAAACCATGACTATTGAAAGTTCAAAAGGTAACTTACTTTCTCTATGTTGGTTACTGTCCTACTTCACTATGCGTTAATTCAAATCGAAAGATATTGACGCTTAAGTTTAAATTCCTCCTTTGCTCAGAGAAATATTGCTTATCGTCATTCGTGGGGGATTGTTGGGAATGACTAAGCATATCTACTTGGGTATTTTTGGCTTTTCCATGTGTTTGCTTTATGCTTGTCCCACATGGAAAGATTTGGAGTTGGGAAGAGTGTTTTTATAGAATCATTCTTCCCTACTCTTGTAAAAGTGGTTAAGGGTGGTACCTAGACCTCTTTCCACATGCGTGCGCCGCTGCCGCCGGGCGGGCAGGCGGGCGGACGGGTTCGGGTTGATCGAAAATAAAGAATTGGGTTTTACCTTTTTTGCAAAAATACCCTTTTGACCGTGGACTTCGCCTGCGTGGACTACTCCAGACGTGACACGTGGCAGCTGCGGGTCTGCTTTTGTGGGAAAGCAGTTTTCGCCTGGCCTATAAATACAGCTTCTGAATAGAGTGGAAGATATCGAATTCACTTTCATTCTTCTTATTTCTCTTTTGATTCCAATCCTTCTCTCGAGTGCACGAACGAGAAGGGTGTTGTGTTAACCTTGGGGAGCAACCGGCGTAAACGATTTAGCACCGTGGTCGTGCCGAAATTGCTTTCAAGGTAGTGGTTATCTCCACGACACAACAATTGTGTGTTTTTCTAATTTTGTCCGACAGTTATTAACGGAAAATTGGACGAAAAGATCAAAATGAAACAAAATCCAAATCTCAAGAGGTAAATGTCGAATTTGAAAACTCAGTGATTAAAATGAAACTAACCCAAACCTCATATACTAAAAAAAAAATAAATGGAGTAAACGAGAAGGAGTGAAGTCGTAGTTATGAAATTGAGAAGATAAATGGGGAAGTGGGAGTTGTGCGTAAGAAAAACACAAAAAAGAAATAATAATAATAATAAAAACAGGTATTCCAATGGGCGAATGCAAGAGGAATGAATGAGGCACGAGCATCGCATGTCCGATTGGGCAGAGGGTGGGGCCCACACACAGGCATATTAGAAGGAATCCTGTTCCCGAAGAAAATATCTTCTCTAACAACGATTTTGATGGTGACGTGGCGCTTTCTCAGTCGCCTCTAGAATGTCAGATATTTTCTATCTCCAAATATCAAGCCCACGCGTGTTCCCCACTCTCTCTAACGTGGACTTTCACTCCTTTCTTTCACCCCTCTTTTTTTCCCTTAATTACTTCATTGCCATTTGCCATTTCTTTTTTCCAAACCAAACCAAAACAAATATCCAATCTTCTTTCCCAACTTATTTCAAAAACAAAATACTCATTCCCAACCTCTCTTTGAATATGAAGTTCTTTGATTCCGAGTATTGAATTTTCATCGATATGTTGACATTTTTATCTTTCTATCGGTCAACGTCGTAATGCGTTGAGTTTTTCATCATATCATAAAAAAAAAATGAACAAAATATTAATAAAATTTCGCTAATATATACATAATATTAATAATAAGAAATTTTCACTTAATTTAAAAAGAGTCAAATGATGCTTATTTGTTGATTTAAATATTTTTTTATAAATTTCCAAATCCTAATTTTGCCTCGTGAGGGCGTGTGTGTGGCTGGAATTCTCTCTCTAGATAACTATTCATTAACGAGTAATGCAATAATGGAAGAATTACAAAATTAATTAAAAAAAATGTTCAACCATGTTTTTACTACTATAACTAATGGAAAGGTAAGGATGTGGATTAAATCCAACTATTTTACAAAACTCTAACTAAAAAGTTTAGTTAGAAATAAAGGTTAATTTATAAATTGTCTTGAAATTGTCTAATAATTGAAATTATAATTTTCTTGTGTAATAAATTTCTAAACTTTAAAAGTATGTAATAATTCATGAATTTCAATGTCTTTAATAGGATTGTAATCTTTTCAATTTTATTACTAATATATATATATATATATATTAGTACAACATTTGGGGGTTGGGGATTCATTTTAAGACATAAAATTGAAAGTAAAACCTAGTAGTTACCAATTTTCAAATTTAAAACTTTACTTTAAAAATCTATTAAACATCATTTTCAAAATTCGAGGATTAAACGCATTAGTTAATAAAATTAAATCAACTTTAATTCATTCTTTTTTTTTTTAAAGATAAAACTTTAATTCATTCTCTTAAGCACAATCATCTTCGCTATATTAATTATGTCTTTTTTTTAAAAAAACTTTATTAATTATGTCTTTTAGGTTATCCTTTACCTACTTTTTATTAGAGTATTCCGATCTAAATAATCATATCGAATTCCATTCAACATTATTAGGGCATACAAAAAGTTCAATTTATTATTCAAAATCACTAAGTTCAAATAATTTTTTTTTTTAAAAAAAATTCAAAATCATTCAATCTTGTATCCGATGCATAATGCTACAAGAAAAGGTTGATATATCTTGATTTAATTATAATATTTTAACTTTCAATACTATTATCAATCAAACCATAATTTTTTTTTTTTTTTTTTTTTTTGAGTAGAACCATACTTTCTTTTTTGACTTTATTCTAATGTCAATCTTTTTTAATATACAAAATAAAATCAATTATAAAACTTATCCTCCACTTCTACTTTTTCATTATGTCCAAGAACACAACCTTTAAGAAAAGTATAATTTTTTCCTTCCATTTCTATCTTTTATGTATTAATTTTCTCATTAATTTAAGTCTGGTTCAACTAGTTAAAATATATATTATTGACTAAAACCCTCACCTATTATACGAAGAAAAGAAGGATTGTTTTTCTTTAACCAAAACCTTATTATTTATAAAGGTTTAAAATTTAGCAATGAAACAATGATGCATTGATATTGAAATACATTTTAGTTAACTATTTAGAAATGCCCTATTGTTTAGAGTTAATTGAATAGATTTTTCTACCTATAAAATCATAAACCTACCTGTTGATGGTCAAATCTGGTCGGGAGGAACTCACCTAACCTTCACGTGCCACCGGTAAATTTGTTTGAGAGGGGGGAAGACGTGGCCTGCAAGACAGAAAACCTGCACATCGGTGTGGTGCTAGCGACCACATCGCCTCCGATGCTTAAGTCAGCAAGCAGAACGATGGGAAGCAAGACAGTAAAAGCAAAAAGAGAGTCAGAGAATAGAGTTCGGGATTAGAGTTCAGATCCCCTCTTAAGTGGCGAAGAGGGGTATAAATACCTGCTCATGCTCCTAGGATTTTTAGAAATTCGGAGGCGTTTCGAGACAAACCAGGCGGAACCGGGGCGCCCAGAGGCAATGGGGACAAAACGGAGCTGGAGGAGCTCGGCCTCGACCGAGCAGGGGTCGGGCCAAACCCCTTCATTCTTGGCCCGATCCACTGGCCCGTTTCGCCTCCAGAGTCCATCTTCCAGCCCTATTTCTGTCCGGTTGTCCTCGTCAGCTCCTTGTACATCGGAGTGGTCTAAAATTACCTATAACACTACCCATTTCACATGACTTGGTTCTTAATAACTTATCCAATTCTTTTCCTTTTATATTTTTTTAGTTCAATAATTTATCCAACTCTTAATTTTATCAATATTAATCCAAGTAAAAAAACAATAATAATAATGATAAATAAAAAAAAAAATTAAAAAAAAAAATCCTGGCATAGTGGCAAATTGGTAATTATGTGGTGGGAGAATGGCATTTTCGTTCACCGCCATCGACCAAACAAATATCTCAAGGCTCTGTCCAATCACTTCCATTTTCAGGTTCTGACGGAAGAACGAAAGAAAGCGGCGAATGCCAATGGCGAAAAACGATGACGAACTGAAGGTTCAGAGCTCCGGCAAGAGGCTGAAATGCTCTAAGCACGATGTCGAACAACTCGAAACTGAAGAAGAAGAAGAGGAGCAGGTGAGCGAGCTTCCATTGAAGCCTGGACTCTTCTTCTATCCAATGACTCCAACTTCCTTCGTGGTCTCCGATGCTCTCGAGCCCGATTTCCCCATCATCTACGTCAACAAAGTCTTCGAGATCTTCACCGGATACCGCGCCGATGAGGTCCTCGGCCAGAATTGGTATGACCACATTCAATTGCGCCAAGATTTTATTCGTTTTACTGTTTTTGGATTCTCTTGTTTTGGTGTAGGAAGGAGTGGTAATTTTGGTTTACGAATGGATTTACAATGTAATTTGCGGTAGGATGAACTTTTGGATGCTTGTGAAGGTGATTTGGAATTGAATTAATCCACGGGAATTAGCTTTTTGGTTATCTTCATTTGTAGTTGAGACAATTTATGTGCCCTTTTGAGTCTTGAATTAATCCGGAATCGCTTTTGTTAGTGTAGCCTGTTGCGATGTGCTCTGCTTGTTAAGGGTGTCTTCTCTGTACTGGTTGATTTTTTAAGCATACGACTGTTTGAATCCCTGTACTTACAAGTTATTGCATGAAACAGAAGCACATTTGTATGATTTGAGACTAAATTCTGATTGGCACCCTGTTAAGAAAGATAGAGGGGAAGAACCTGAGAGCCCATTTTGATTTCCTTGTATAATTTTCTCAAAAGGCGGTGGCTCTCTGCAAAATTATGGTGACCCTGATTAAGGAGATTGCTATGTGTCCCCTGACTCTATCCAGATCAAGGTCTGTTTTTGGTTTTTCCTCTAAGTTGATATTTGTGTATCGCTGTTGTCGTGCTCTTTTTATTGGTGGGGTGGTGGGGAGATTTACCATTTGATTACCTTAATCCACATTTAAAGTCCTGATGTAGTTGCTTTTTAGTTGGATTTCAGTATATACTCAGCATGACCTGATTCCATTGAAATATAGAGTCCATAGTAATATGCTATCAAATGATTCCGGTTTACCTGAGGTGATTTACTTGAAACTTCTCTTTCTTTCTCTCTCTTCATATGATCTCCTCTTTGTACTTATTTAGTTTACTTCCATGGTTTTGTAATTGTTCTTGTTTGTAAGAATTTTATCAATTCATATGGCAACTTTTTGTTTCAGTCGGTTCTTACAATATAGAGATCCTCGTGCACAAAGGCGCCACCCTTTGGTAGATCCGGTTGTTGTTTCTGAAATCAGAAGATGTCTGGAGGAAGGTGTTGAATTTCAAGGTGAACTTCTCAATTTCAGAAAGGATGGCACTCCTATGGTGAACAGGTTACGGCTTGCACCTATACATGATGATGATGGTACTGTAACACACATTATAGGAATTCAAGTGTTTTCTGAGACAAAAATAGACCTTAATCGGTTGTCATATCCCGTTTTTAAAGAAACTTGCGCCAAAAAAGATAATCTATCAGGCAAAAGTGCTCATCTGATTGATCAATCACCATTTGGTCAACATAAAGAAATCTGTGGGATACTACAGCTTTCAGATGAAGTCTTGGCCCATAACATTCTATCACGCTTGACACCAAGAGATGTTGCATCTGTTGGGTCAGTTTGCCGAAGGATTCGTCAATTAACGAAGAATGAACATTTGAGGAAGATGGTATGTCAGAATGCATGGGGAACAGAAGTGACTGGAACATTGGAACAAATGACAAAGAAACTCGGTTGGGGGCGCTTGGCCAGGGAACTTACAACTCTTGAAGCTGTATGTTGGAGGAAACTGACAGTTGGGGGAGCTGTGGAGCCTTTGCGTTGCAACTTTAGTGCTTGTGCTGCAGGTAATCGACTCGTATTATTTGGTGGGGAAGGAGTCAATATGCAGCCCATGGATGATACCTTCGTTCTCAATCTTGATGCGGCAAATCCCGAGTGGCGCAGAGTAAGCGTGAAATCCTCCCCACCTGGACGATGGGGTCACACTCTATCATGTTTGAATGGTTCTTGGTTAGTAGTTTTTGGTGGATGTGGCAGTCAAGGATTGCTGAATGACGTGTTTGTACTCGATTTGGATGCTCAGCAACCAACATGGAAAGAAATCTCTGGTGGAGCTCCTCCATTGCCTAGATCCTGGCATAGCTCCTGTATGATCGAAGGTTCCAAACTGGTTGTTTCAGGTGGATGCACAGATGCTGGGGTGCTTCTCAGTGACACATACTTATTGGACCTAACAACAGACAAGCCAACCTGGAGAGAGATTCCCACATCCGGGACTCCCCCATCTAGATTGGGACATTCTCTTTCAGTATATGGTCGGACAAAGATTCTAATGTTTGGTGGGCTTGCCAAGAGCGGACACTTACGCTTACGATCAGGCGAGGCATACACCATAGATTTAGAAGACGAAAAACCCCGGTGGAGGCAACTCGAGTGCAGTGCATTCACTGGCATAGGTGGTCAGAGTGCTGTAGTTCCTCCACCTAGACTCGATCACGTAGCAGTCAGCATGCCGTGTGGAAGGATTATCATTTTTGGAGGCTCCATTGCCGGGTTACATTCGCCTTCTCAACTATTCCTTTTGGATCCGGCCGAGGAGAAACCATCATGGAGGATTCTCAATGTTCCTGGACAACCACCTAAATTTGCTTGGGGCCACAGTACTTGTGTGGTTGGAGGGACAAGAGTTTTGGTATTGGGCGGCCACACTGGGGAAGAATGGATACTCAATGAATTGCACGAACTCTGCTTAGCTAGCAGGCAAGACTCAGATCTTTGATACCATTTTTATCAAGGAACAAACAACACTCCAAAGGAAAAGTTGCTTCAAACGAACCAGTTGAGACTCCTCATATTATAGCTACTGTAAGAACTAAGATTTCCCACTTCTTAGCTGCATTTTGATTTTTTTTTTTTTCCTTCTTGGTTTGTTTTTAAATTTTGGTCTTCTGTGTATATAAATATATACGATATAGGTCGTGTTTTTGTTACCCTTCTTTGTGGTTGAGTGGTTCTGTATTTTACTTCTAAATGGCCATGTTTTTGCTCTGTATTGAGAAGCACTTTCTGTGTAGATGTTTTTCTCTTGGTTTGGGGATGATACTGTCAGATGCAGAAGCATATGAAGCATTTTTGAAGTTTCTGACAAAAAGAACCTCCATTTTTGTTTGGATTTGTATAACTCGAAATTTGCTGGGCTCATACACAAGGCTTTTTCAGTTACAAAATGTTGCTGAATTGCCAAATTCATTTGTTATAATTGTAGACTTTCTTTTTGCACCTTGTTGATAACATTTAATTTTATGGATAGAAAATAAAGATACTTATTGAGAAAAAGATCTAAGAATTATTCATATCAAGAACTTGATCTCATTTTGTAAAGAACATATCTATCACGACATTTCAAGCCTTGTGTATCCAAGAATTTTATGGTAAGATTTTTTTAAACCTTTTAAACTTTCAATAATTCAACATTTCAAACCAACGTGAGCATAGTTCAACTGAGTGAAAAATACGCTTCCTTGAATGATTTCAATATTTCTCAATGAATATTGCAGTGCCTTAGGCAACGAATAAATAGAAGGAATGAATAGAGAGGGAAAGATTCTCTTCCAATATACAAGAGACACACATACCCCAATTCTAACAGAATATCAACAATACATTCTTCAACAGAACGACACCGTTTAGGCTAAGAGGCTAAATAATTTCAGACTACGTTGTATAGATTTATGCTCTCACATCCCCCCTCAAACGAGAAGGTGATAACATAGCTGCTCAGTGGAAGGAACGTAAGTTTAGACAGAGGTTTCGTGAGAGCATCTACAAGCTGCTCAGTGGAGGGAACATACCGAACATCAACCGCCTTGGCCAGTACCTTATCTCGTACGAAGTGAACATCAAGCTGAACGTGTTTGCTTCGAGAATGAAAGATTGGATTTTGTGCAAGCGACAAAGCACTAACATTGTCACACCATATAACTGGAGCTGACGACTAACATAGGTGAAGTTCCTGTAATAAAGATTGAACCCAGGTGACCTTAGCAGTGCCTTGAGCTAGCGCTTTATACTCTGACTCAATGCTCGATCGAGCGACAACATGCTGCTTCTTCGAAGACCAAGAGACAAATGAAGAACCAAGATAGTGAGCTGCTATTGAGCGACGGTCATCAAGGTTACAAGCCCAATCGACATCGGTATAAGCAGTGATGGATAGAGAATTGGGTCTTGGTAGAAACAAACCATATTCTGCAGTTCCCTTCAGATACCGAAGAACCCGTTTTGCAGCTTGCCAGTGGATGTCAGTTGGCTGTTGAAGAAATTGACTTAATTTATTCACTATATAGGATATGTCCGAGCGAGTATGAGACAGATATTGCAAGGCACCAATGACACTTCGATACTGTGTGGAGTTATCCATAGGAGTGCCCTCAAAAGCAGAGAATTTCTTATCGGTAGTAGCTAGAGTAGAACAAGGCTTTATGTGAGACAAACCTGTGCGATGAAGAAGGTTTGAGATATATTTGGTTTGAAGAAGATAGATACCATGTGTACGATAAACCTCCACACCAAGGTAGTAGCTGAGAGGACCAATATCCTTGAGTGCAAAACCAGCATTTAGCCATGAGATGAATTGCGTGATAAACTCTGAGCTATCACCTGTAACTAGGATGTCATCAACATAGATTAGTACTAAGACAGTCATATTCTTGTTTGTAAAATAGAACATAGAGTTATTTGCTCTTGAGTTTTGAAAACCCCAACCACGAAGTGTGTCCCTTAAACAATCGTACCAGGCACGAGGGGCCTGTCAATGACCAAAGATGGTCGGTTGACCGAAAATATAAGAAAACCGACGTCGGTTCGGTCGGTTTTAGTCGGTCGGCTCGGTTTTTTGACTTTTTTTGCTCACCCCTAAAAGTTACAATGAAGTAAATATCGCTAGTAAGAATTACTTACCCAGTGTTAAAGGGGATGAGAACTAGTTGATCCAAATCAACCATATCTAGTCTGTTGGATAGATTTCTAGAACGAAGTTGTTGAGACTTCACGTATGATGAGATAGTTGCTTGGTCAACCATAAAAAATTTGTTTGTTACCTCGTGATCAAGTACAGTCCGGAGGTACCTAAAGAAAATAATTGTTATTATTTTAATTTCAAAGCATAATACAAGTATTTATCAACTCACAAACAGTTTCAAAGCATAATACAAGTATTTATCAACCCCCAACTCAACTAAACTTGTAAACCAACCCCTTCAATACTAAAACTTAACTCAAGCAGTTTTCAAAACATAATACAAGTATATTTATCAACTCACAAACACTTTCAAAAGCATAATACAAGTATTTATCAACCCCCAACTCAACTAAACTTGTAAACCAACACCTCTAATACTAAAACTTAACTGAAGCATTTTTCAAAACATAATACAAGTATTTATCAACTCACAAGCACTTTCAAAGCATAATACAAATATTTATCAACTCACAAACACTTTTAAAGCATAATACAAGTATTTATCACCCCCACTCAACTAAACTTGTAAACCAACACCTCCCATACTAAAACTTAACTCAATCATTTTTCAAAACATAATACAAGTATTTATCAACTCACAAACACTTCTTTTTTCTTAAAAAAAAAAAAATATTACATATATTAGTTTGTTAAAACCAAAAGAAGTTGTAATCATTGTTTGGTTATTTCAGTTATCCCTCTCCCTATATATTCAGAGGAGATTCATCTTGTAAGGCATGAGTTTTAGCTTCATTAATAAAACTCTTCTTCTCCTCAACCTGTCCGTGTAAACTTGTTATGGTATCAGAGCAGTTTCCAAAGCTCACGGCGTCTATTCGTTGAGGTTTTTTTTTCTTCCTTTATCAAGAAGATTCTTCAGTCTTCTTCCTTCGGCATTTGGAACAGTGCTTCTTCGTCTGTTTTCTTGCGCACTGCTTCTTCACCATGACAGAGATTGCTGCGAATCCTGTTCTTGATACATCTATGATTGAAGCCCAATTGAATCCATACCTACTACACCATTCCACTGCCACAAATTCAACTCTAGTTACGCAAGTTTTACTTGGGGCTAGCAACTATGGTTCTTGGAGTAAAGCTATGCTCATAGCTTTATCTGGAAAGAACAAACTAGGGTTTGTTAATGGGAAAATCAAGAAACCGGCAACTGACGGAAGTCTCCTCACTGCGTGGCAATGTAACAATGATGTTGTTACATCTTGGATCATAAATTCAATCTCAAAAGAAATTGCAGCTAGCGTTAAATACACTGGCTCCGCGAAGGATGTTTGGGATATCTTGAAGGAGAGGTATCACCAAACAAATGGCCCCCTGATCTATCAGCTTCGCAAACAGCTGATCACCACCGCCCAAGGTACATCATCTATTGAATCATATTATACTAGAATTACCACAATTTGGCAAGATCTCACGGACAACAGACCCATGGACTCCTGCACTTGTGAAGGTATGAAATCCGTGGTGGAATATCTCGAATCCGAGTTTGTCATGATTTTCTTGATGGGCCTCAATGATTCCTACGCAGCAATTCGAGCACAGATTCTGTTGATAAATCCTTTGCCTTCAATTAACAAAGTCTTTTCTCTCATTATTCAAGAAGAACACCAGCGTCTTGCAGGTGCATTGCCGGTTCCCACTGAATCCGTGGCTTTATTGGCTTCAGACTCTTCCAAGAAACCCCCACCTGATCGATACAGAAGAAAGGAAGGACAGAGGCCTCATTGTTCTCACTGTAATATCAAGGGACACACTGTTGATAAATGCTACAAGATACATGGCTATCCACCGGGCTATACATTTAATAACCAGCGGACTAATTCTAAAAGTATCACGCCTCAAAATCAAGGAAAGGAAGCTCAAACTGAGGGGTCAAAACCCAGTCAATCTGCCTTTTTCGCTAGTTTAAACACTGAGCAATACACACAGCTAATGGGCTTACTTCAAACGCATCTTGTTGATACGAAAGTTCCTGATAACAAATCTCCTGAAGTTAGTCATGTAGCAGGTACATGCTTCACAACCCTCTCTGTTTCTGATACTAGAACATCTAACTGTTGGGTAGTAGACTCTGGAGCATCAAGTCATATCTGCCATGATAAAACATTATTTGTTGAATTACATTCGGTCCATGGCATTTCGGTTGTCTTACCAACTCAGACTCGTTTTTCTGTTGAATTGGTGGGAGATGTTAGAATTTCAGAAGATATCCTACTGCATGATGTGTTATATTTGCCTCAGTTCAGTTATAACCTGCTTTCACTCAGTGCTTTGTTAAAAGACAATCGATATGTTGTTAACTTCTCTGGAACATCTTGTTCAATTCAGGACAAGTCACTATCGAGGACGATTGGCAGGGTTGACTGCATAGATGGGCTTTACTTGTTTCACATACCTAGCAGCATCGGTATTACTGACCATTTTGTTTCTTTTACTAAAGCATGTGCAAGCTCAAACACTTGGCATCAAAGGTTGGGACACCCCTCCCTTGCAAGACTAAGTGTATTAAAGGATAGTTTGAATTTGTCTGATTCCTTTCATAATAATGTTTGCCATGTCTGCCCACTAGCAAAGCAAAGGCGTTTGTCTTTTACTTCACATAATCATGTATCTGATAGTACGTTTGATCTAATACATTGTGACACCTGGGGGCCTTTCAAATCTCAGACTTACAATGGTTTTTCTTATTTTTTAACATTAGTTGACGATCATTCTCGATACACTTGGGTATACCTAATGAGAAGTAAGAATGATGCACTTCATATCATTCCTCGTTTTTTCAAACTTATTCAAACACAATTCTCAAAGACCATCAAGTCCTTTCGATCTGATAATGCCCCAGAACTAAAGTTTGAGGATTTCTTTGCCTCCATTGGGACAGAGCACCAGTTTTCGTGCGTTGCCACCCCTCAACAAAACTCAGTTGTTGAACGGAAGCACCAACACCTTTTAAACGTTGCTCGGGCACTGTTTTTTCAATCTAAAGTCCCTTTGACTTTTTGGGGAGATTGTGTTCTCACAGCGGTTTTTTTGATAAACCGGATACCAATGCCACTACTCGCTAACAAGACTCCTTTTTCTGTACTTCATGGTACTGATGTCGACTATAAAACCTTAAGAGTCTTCGGGTGCCTTGCCTATGCATCCACTCTCACATCACATCGTTCCAAGTTTGACCCCCGAGCTCGTCCCTCTGTTTTTGTTGGATATCCTGCTGGTGTGAAAGGATACAAATTGTATGATATTGTGAAAAAGGAGATGTTTATTTCGAGAGATGTAATCTTCTTTGAGGATCTTTTTCCTTTCCACTCCATCAAGCAAGATGATCAATCTGACTTCCTAAAGGATTTTGTCTTACCAAAATCAATCTCATCAGTTGACCCTTGCTCAACTGATATTTTGCCTATTTTTGATCCAGTAGCAGATAGCCTCACTGCTGATGATTCAGTAGCAGTTGGCTCTACTGTTGATCCACTAGGCACTTCACCTGATGTTCTCCAATGTGATGATATAGCGGGTACTGCTGGTGGTAATGAGCCTGCAACCATCAATTTGAATGCTCCAATCACCTCTCAAACTGGTGGCCTTGTTAATGCTTCAAGACGTTCCACCAGAAATCGATCTGCCCCCACTTACCTCAAGGATTTTCATTGCAACATGCTGACAAATACTCCTACAGAGTATTCCCATTGTCCATATCATTTTGGCAAGTACATATCCTATACCAAATATACTTCCTCTCATCGACAGTTCATCTTGAATGTGTCCACAGCTTTTGAACCTGTTTATTATCATCAAGCTGCCCCCTTTCCACACTGGAGACAAGCCATGAAAGAGGAACTTGATGCTATGCAACGCACCAACACTTGGAGTGTCATTTCCATGCCCAAAGATCATCACACCATCGGCTGCAAATGGGTCTACAGAGTAAAATACAACGCTGACGGGTCTGTTGACCGTTATAAAGCCCGGCTAGTTGGAAAGGGTTATAGCCAACAAGAGGGAGTCGACTTCCTAGATACCTTTTCACCCGTGGCCAAAATTGTAACAGTTAAGATTCTCCTTACTCTAGCCACGACTTTCAATTGGCCCTTGGCCCAGATGGACGTCAATAACGCTTTTTTGAATGGAGATCTATTTGAGGAGGTACATATGGCATTACCTTTGGGCTATAAACCCCCTACATCTCCAAAAGATGGGGAAAAGCTTGTTTGTCGTCTTCACAAGTCCATCTATGGGCTAAAACAAGCCTCCCGTCAATGGTTCAACAAGTTCTCCCATGCCTTAGTCTCGCACGGATTCATTCAGTCAAAATCCGACTATTCTCTTTTCACTCGTGGACAAGGCAGCAAGTTTGTTGCTCTGCTGGTTTATGTCGACGACATTATTCTAACCGGCCCTTCACCCCAAGAAATTGACCTTGTCAAAGGTATTCTTCGATCACACTTTATGTTGAAAGACCTTGGTTCTGTGAAGTATTTTCTTGGCCTAGAGCTTTCTCGCTCTCAGCAAGGTCTTTCCCTCTCTCAAAGAAAATATTGTCTCCAGTTGCTTGAAGATACTGGCTTTCTTAATGCCAAACCTGCTATTTCTCCTATGGATCCCAACTTGAGATTAAATAAAACGACAGGCCCTTTTTTAAATGATGATGAATCCACGGCTTACAGGCGATTGATTGGTAGATTACTCTATCTACAAATCTCTAGGCCTGATATCTCATTCGCAGTGCACCGGTTGAGCCAGTTTTTGCAAAAGCCATCTGCTGCTCACCTAGAAGCAACTCATCATCTGTTGCGATATCTCAAACGGTCTCCAGGACAGGGAATCATTCTTCGACCATCTACAGATTTCCAGTTGCGTGCTTATGCTGATGCCGATTGGGGGTCTTGTCCCGATACCAGAAGATCGATCACTGGCTTCTGTGTATTTCTAGGAGATTCCTTGATTTCATGGAAATCCAAAAAGCAGCCAACAGTGTCAAGATCTTCGGCCGAAGCTGAATACAGAGCCCTTGCCTCTGTGACAAGTGAACTCGTCTGGATTCATCAGCTCCTTAAAGATCTCCACATCAAAACCTTGATGCCTGCTGTGGTTTATTGTGATAATCAAGCCGCAATATCCATTGCTTCTAATCCCATGTTTCACGAGCGGACCAAGCACATCGAGATAGACTGCCACTTTGTACGAGATAAAATCATCGATGGGGTCCTTAAGCTTCTTCCGGTTCGCACGACAGAACAATTGGCAGACATCTTCACCAAGGCTTTATCCCACAAAGTATTACATTCTGTTTTGTGCAAGTTGGGCATTTTTGACATCCATGCTCCAACTTGAGGGGGAGTATTACATATATTAGTTTGTTAAAACCAAAAGAAGTTGTAATCATTGTTTGGTTATTTCAGTTATCCCTCTCCCTATATATTCAGAGGAGATTCATCTTGTAAGGCATGAGTTTTAGCTTCATTAATAAAACTCTTCTTCTCCTCAACCTGTCCGTGTAAACTTGTTAAAAAACTCACAAACACTTTCAAAACCTCACGTCCGACATTAAGAGGTATGTGTATTTTTTTGTCTGACATTAAAAGTTCCACACCCATTTTTTTGTCCGACATTAAATCTATAATTTGTTGTAGTGTTTGACCTCTTGGTCAAGAATATACATGTCAATTACTATTTAGCTATGCTCATTTTGGCTAGGTTTAGAAATTTTAAGTAGTTTCCCTATTGAGTTGATCAAACAGTGAACTATACTTCTAAGTCTCCTTTTTTAAGGGTTAAAGTTTGAAATCCTTACCCCGACAATATTTGTAATGTTATATTGTAAAAAAAAAAAAAAAAAAATTAGTTTTTGATATTTCTATTCTAGGTTCTTGCATCTTAATTTGGGAGTGTACAAGTTTCCCATGCTGGCTTTTCTAATTTCATTAAAAAAAGCTTTTCCACACAAAACACAGATTCATTCAAGC
This sequence comes from Luffa acutangula, assembly GCA_036850905.1. Lineage (NCBI taxonomy): Eukaryota > Viridiplantae > Streptophyta > Magnoliopsida > Cucurbitales > Cucurbitaceae > Luffa > Luffa acutangula. Next base: position 12,441,175 of record CM072099.1, read on the forward strand.
AACACAAAAACCAACCACTCAAAACATAGTAAAAAACCTTTCAATTTTGGGCCATTCCCCCAAAACTCTCAACAACAATAGCTATTTTAAGTCTTCTCCACACAACATAAAAACAATGAATCCTTTATCCTTTAGATCATCATAACTAGGATTTTGTCAAGCAAAACACCATGCATCAACTCGTATTATTATTGCTAGGGCTCTTGCTTGTCAGTGGACCAACCCGATCTCTCGCTAAGGTCCCTAAATATCGCATAGAAATCCACAATGCATTGCAAATGTACATATTGGATAGCCATTGCTTCTCAAAGGACGACGATTTGGGATTGCACATAGTTTTTCCCGACCAGCAACACGATTGGTCTTTCCGAATCAATTATTGGGGAACGACCTTATTCCATTGCAGATTGGAATGGCAAAGAGGGTTCCGGGAGTTTGATGCATTTTATGTCAATGAAGATTTCGTTCGTAACTATTGTCCCAACTTTGTGTGTGTTTGGTTGGCCAAACAAGATGGGGTTTACATGAAGAATTCAGCTGGTCAGGAGGTTCTTCAGCATCGTTGGAAATTGCTCCGATTGCCATAATTTTGAAGGTGTTTGGCTTGGTATGTGAGGATCAAAATTTTGATCAAATTAAATAAGTTGATTCATTGATCTTCCAATTTATAAAAGATCAGTATTACTTTTGTTTTATTTAATTGATGAATGACATTTGTATTAACGTGCTCATGTGAGCATGTATTTAGTAGGGGTGTAAAATTTTCGGGTCGGGTCGGTTGTACGGACAAACCGACCCGACCCGACTTGGGCTCGGTTGTACGGACAACCGATCCGACTGGGCCCGAACCGATCGGGTTGGGTCAGGTCGGGTGCTTCTTTCCGGGTTTTTTTTTTTTAATATAAAATAACACCTCTGTTTTTCCCCTAAAACACTAAATCTCAGAAGGTGAAAGTTATTGAATCTATTCCAAAGAAAATTTTGTTAAATTCAAAACACCATACTAACTTCATTTTAAAAAAAAATCACAGACCAAGATGAGAAATATTATCCACAAAGAAAGAAGTTCAACCTTCACTAAATCCTTTGAGAGCACCACAAAAAATTGAAAAAAATCACATGAATCAATGGAGGATTCTCAAAAAAAAAAAAAAAAAACCCACATCACAGGAATCAACCCAGTTGAAGAAGAAAGGGAAGAAAAGGCCAAATCCCATTTGAAAAATCACACCGGCGAGGAGAGATCGAGCATGCATGAGCATAAATCGCGTCGGTGAGGAGAAATCGAGTCACTGTCGACGAGACCACGAGCACGAGATTTGTTTGTTTCCGTGTAAATCCAAACTCAGACTTTGTTTCTTCGAGTATACAACTTCTCACACAAAAAATATAAACACCGAAAAAAAAGATTTTCAAAACTCAAACCCCCCCCCCCCCCAAAAAAAAAAAAGTATACATAAATCGATCAATTTCTCAATTTCCCTATACCTCTAACTCAGACTGATGCTTTGAAAACCCCAATTGATTGGAATCTCTTCGCAGGCGATTGTATTTATCGACATCAAAATTGTGAAGCTTCATGAACTGCTTCTGCTTCGCAATGAAACGGTTGTGGTAAATCCCTTCGAACAGAAAGGCGAACCAAAAATACGAAAGACGAACAAAAATCTAAGAAAAAAAATGGAGAGTGCGAGCACGAGCAAACAGAAAGTAGAGAGAGGGAGAGAGGAAGGCGTCAAACCGAAAGAGAGAGTAGAGAGAGAGAAGCGAATAGAGAAGAGTAGAGAGAGGGAGACGACGCTGAGAGTGAGACTGAGAATTAGGGCAACACAAAAATTGTGTATTTATACCAGTGAACCGAAACCGAACCGAACCGTTCGGTTCGGTTCGGTCTTTACTGTAATAACCTTTTAAACCAAACCGAACCGAACCGAACCGACCGGGTCGGTTCGATTCTTCGGTTTGGTTCGGTTTCTTACACCCCTAGTATTTAGATCCACATCAATCAGTGGAATTGTGTAAGCAAATGTTCATGATTTTGTATTCTACTTTATAGTTTTTTTTTATAATTAAAAATCATTTTTGGTCTCTGAACTTTCAGGAGAGTAATACAATCTCTGAACTTTGATTTGTAAAGATTTAGTCCTTGTACTTTTAATTTTGTAATAATTTAATCTCTAGACTTTAATAAGTAACAAATTAGTTCATGTACTTTCAAATTTGTAACCATTTAATCATTGTCACAACAAAAATCATCAAAACTAAATCTCGCTTTTTATTATTTAATGATTAAACTTTGTAGCTTATAAACATAATAGGTCTCAAATTAGTTTATTAATCTATCTATTTAAGAAATTTCATTAAATCTTTACATTAATTTTCACGATAAGGATTAAATTGTTGCGTAAATTGTTCATCGCAAGTGTACGGGTCAAGTTTTAATATAGTGATTTCGTAAAGTATGAGTGTCGTCCTCAGGATTGAGTTTCTAGCCAATTAATCACCATGAATACTCTTGTTCAATTTTATTTAGAGAGAAAGACGTAGTGAAAGATTAATTTAAAGTAACAAAAGCTAAAACTGGAAATTCAAAAGGAGAAAATTCTTAGGAAATTGATTTCACCTATTGGGATATTGGGATTGTGAATTAATTACTTGAATGATAATAACATACAATGATTCATAAATAAAGGATAAACTAATATTATAATTACCTCTCTCGAGCATAACTAATTCTCATGGCATACAATGAACCTAATATTTGTCTAAGTTCATTAACATGCAAGACCTTAAGTCTAACCCTTTCATGATTTCTAAAGCTATCCTAAATCTCCCGATCTTAGGACCATTCTAGTTATGCAAATTAAGATCCAAAACTAAATCCCCTCTCCCGAGCAAGACTCAGAAATAACATCAATGAATTCATGGACAGTAAATTAAAGGCATTAAGAATGTAATTTGCATAAATGAATTAAAAAAAATATAACATCAAAATAATTAATCTAACAAAACCCAAAGGGCTACATCAATCCCTAAGATTAAAAGCCTAGTCACTCATAGTTTTCTCGTTACAATCTATAAGCTCGAAAAGAAAACAACAACTGAAGAATAGGGAAAGAAAGGGTAAAAACTCGAGTCCCGTCGAACCGCACGTCCCCGTCACGATCTCTACGAGCTCTTGCCTTGAATCTCACCCTTCGTCCTTGCTCTAGCTCTCACAAGAAGTCTCTAGTCAAAATTAGGGCTAAAAGATCACCAATTGAACTCCCCTTTCTCGGATGAAATCACATTGTATTTATAGTAAAAGAAGGACAGTGTCTCAACGTTGTCCTGTTGCTGTCTCAAACAGATTAGGAAACTAATAGAGTGTCAAGACGCTTTGGGCACAACGTCTCGACGCTGTCCTCTCGAGATTCTTGACTACTGCAGCACCTATTTGACATCTTCTTTAATTCTTTTGCCTCTTTTAGCATCCCAAACACTCGATCAACTTCCAATTTCTCTAATTCATATCAAGAACACAATTCCTACAAAATAACATAAAAGTATATGAAAATGACCAAATAAATCTCAAAGACTAACTATAAAAGACAGGAAAAACTAGTTCATTATGTGAGCTATCATAAATCGTTACAAATTTGAAAGTATTGGGACAAAACTTTCACTTATTAAAGTTCAAGGACTAAATTGTTACAAAATTGAAAGTATAGGGACTAATTCATTACAAAATTAAAAGTACAGGGACTAAATCGTTACAAATCAAAGTTCAAGGACTAAATTGTTAGTTTCAAGAAAGTTTAGGGACCAAAAGTAATTTTTAACCAATTTTTTTCAAATATTATTCTTGTAACGTCCCCAAACTTTACACCAAATAAGGGAACATTGCTAAACTTTGTTGCCTAAGAACCTCTTAACAACAAGGTACAACAAACCAAACTAACAACTGCCTTAAAGTTTCCATATCTCAACGCACCAAAAGGAAATAAGACAATTAATCCAAGGAAATGGAATAACAACCTCAAGTCTCAATAAAAAAGATCCAACCTCCTAACTTTATTACAATAGCCCTAAACGATAAGTGAAACTTAATTCGAAGGTTCCAAGCATAAAACAAATAGGATAACTAAATGACCTCTCTTCGTCAAACCTCGAAACAAAACTCCTGATATAGTATTAGGTTTTTGGCAAAATATTAGAAATTAGCAGTCCCATATCGGAAAATGTTCAAGAAAGTGATGGGTTCCAAGTACTATAAAAGGAGCATATGACTTTGGTTTCAAATCATCTTAATTAGAATCACTTTAAGCCTGAGTATACCGACTCTAGTTGTGTGAGTGTTATAAAATTTTGAGAGAGCGTTTCTTGTAATTGGAGTAAGGGAGAGAATTCTGATTGTAAAATTTTTTCACATTATTGTTAAACTGAGATCCAGCTTTTCAGCGATATCTATGAGAGTAAGGTAGAAGAAAACATGATTTCTACACCAAAGGATAGAAGGGATACCGACAACAGCCTAGAGAGAAACTCTCATGGAAACCACAGAGAGGTGAGAAAACTAAGAAAAGAGGGATTCATATGCCAATTACAAATATATTTTTATTTTCTTAAAAATAACAATAATTTGATAATAGATACTGATTGTAAAAGGGTAAATTTGAACCAATAAGAAAATATAATTATTTGAAAGAAAAAATATATGGTAGTTCGTGAGTTTTGAGTATATTTTTTACGTGGTCTCTAACAAAATAAGAGAATTCTTGAGTAAAGATAGAGTAGAAATAATATTATCAATTGATTGAATCAATCCAAGATGATTTTAGAATTCTCTCATTCTGCTTCATATACACCACGTAGAGAGAAAGGGAGGAAATTTACAAAAGGAAAGAAACCTTCTTGAATAGCACAACCAACGGTAAAAATCTAGATATAGAAATTAACATCAATTTTGGTCTTGATTGATACTGATTTCCAGTAATCAAGAGCTGGAGAAAAATGAATCCATTTGGTCTTCCATGAAGCTGATTTACAAAGACCAAAGGGCTGGAAATATGGATCTGGTCATTCAGTGAGCAACTGTCAAGTATAAAAGGAAACTCCAAATGTGTGCCGTCAATTTTTTTTGTGATATTGTTGCAGGTTGAACCTTTGGCGTTGATTTATTTGGCTTGGAGTAATTTGGCTAATTGACCTTGGTTTAAGGATTAATAATGTGCTGGTCATATTCTTCTTTTACATTCGTTCTCAAATTGGAGGTCGGGATTGTCCGAACGCCAAGTTTTCTTTTGAGATTCTTGAATATAGCCTTTGGTAGTGGCTTAGTAAGTATGTCAGCAAGTTGTTCTTGTGTTGGAACATATTGTGTAACTAATGAGCCAAGTGCAACTTTTTCTCGAACAAAGTGATAATCTAACTCAATGTGCTTCGTTCTGGCATGAAACACAGGATTGATGGACATTTGAAGAGCACTCATGTTGTCACTGAAGAGTTCAGGGGGCTTGTGTAGAGGAATGTTGATATCACGAAGAAGAAATGTGATCCAAGTGAGTTTTGCTGCAACATTGGCCATGGATCTATATTCTACCTCAGAACTAGACCTTGAGACAGTTGGTTGCTTCTTAGATGACCAAGAGATGAGATTTGATCCAAGGAACACACAAAGCCCTGGTGTGCTCCTTCTTGTAGTTAGACAGCCACCCCAATCTGCATCACAAAAGGTATAGAGATTTAAAGATCTATTCTTAAAGAAATGTGATGTCATGATTCATAGTATATTTAAGATAACGAAGTATTCTTTTAACATCCCTGAAATGTTGCATTTGTGGTTGCTGCATATGTTGACATGCTTTGTTGACAGAAAATACAATGTCTGGTCTTGTTAAGGTGAGGTATTGGAGGGATCCTTGGAGGGATCCTACTAGGCTTCTGTAGGTTGTGGAATCTACAGGTTCATTTTCTCTTGGACACTTATTGTTGCTTGTTGCTGCAGGAGTGGTTATAGGTGATGCCTCTAACATTTTGGCCTTTTTTCAGAATGTCCTTTGTATACTTAGTTTGAGTAACATGAAATCCATTTTGAAGGTGTTGCACCTCAATTCCCAAGAAGTAGTGCAGAGCTCCTAGATCCTTAGGAGCAAATTCACTGCTCAAAGTTGTTACAAGCTTGGTGATGAAGATTGGGTCATTGCTAGTAAGAATGATGTCATCGAACATAGATGAGCATAAGAACTAATGTGTTGTCTTGTTTGAGTATAAATAAGGATGGATCTGAATTGCTACATGTGAAGCCTATATGAGTAAGGAAAGTTGATAGCCTATCAAACGAAGCTCTTGGAGCTTGTTTTAGTCCATTCAAGGATCGTTTCAACAGGCACACATGATCATGATATTTATGATGAATGACCCCTGGTGGTTGAGTCATATAGACCTTCTCCTTGAGGTATCCATGTAAGAAGGCATTTTTGACGTCAAGCTGTTTGAGCGGTCAATTTAAAGATGCAACAAGAGCAAGTACCAACTGAATTGACAACAAGACTAAAGGTTTCTTCATAGTCTAGGCCTTCAACCTGTGAATAGCCTTGTGCCACTAGCCTAGCCTTGTGTCTATCTATGGAACCATCCTCTTTGAATTTTGTTTTAAAAATCCATTTGGATCCAACTATGTTGGTGTTGATGGGTTTAGGTACAAGATCCCATGTTTTGTTGTCATGAAGTGCTTTAATTTCATCTTCTATTGCTTCCTTCCAAACAGGAATTTTCAGGGCAGAACATAAACTTTTGGGTTCAAGAGAGTAATGGTAGCTAGGAAAGTTTTGGACTAATTTTCCTTCTTTTGAGTTTGTTGTCTCAGTTTGAATCTAGTCATCATAGAGTGTGAAGTTTGTTGTATTTTAGGTTCTATAGTTGTTGATGAAGGTAATGAGCCTGCAATATTGTCAAATGGTAAGTCAACAGTCAAAAAGTCACTAATATTAGGTAATGTACTGAAATTAGAATGAGTGAGGGGTTGAGAAAGCTTATGCATAGGAGGATCAATTTGAGTTGGTGTTTCCTTTGGATGTCCATGTTCGGCATCTTAGTTTTGAGTTTGCTCAAGGAATGGTTGTTCAACATTCTGATTTGTAGCTAACATATCTTTTGCTTCATTTGTTCGTTTTGGAACTTAAGATTGTGGAGTTGCATCTAGTTGTTCAAATTCTTGGTTTGGTCTCACAATAGATTTGAGTGGCATTTCATCATTGCTATTGTACTTTTTGCTACTTTCATAATCTAGAATCAATTGTGAGTGAGTCTTGGTTGGTGATTTTGAGTTTGAGTTGTCTGAACCATCTGTGGGAGTCATGCCTTCATCCTGATCTTGGTCTAGAAACAAATGTGCTCAAGTTGGCTCACCTTCTGAATCTGCAAAATTGGTAATATCTAGAGTAGGATAATGTGTGGTGTGTGTTGATTGTTTTTGAAATGGCATAGTTTCTTCATCAAATATGACATGTCTCGATATATAAACACGATTTGTGGTAGAATCTAAACACCTATATCCTTTATGAAAAACACTATAACCAATCAACACACATGGATAAGTTCGTTTGGCAAACTTATTTTTAGCTTGATGTCTTAGGTTGGGATAACATCTACATCCAAAAACTTTTAGACTACTGTAGTTTGGTTTCTTTTGAAGTAATATTTCGAAAGGTGATTTCATCTCAAGTAATTTAGATGGCATTCTATTTAATGAGAAATGTGGCTGTGAGGAATGCATCAACCCAATACTTAAGTGGAATATTTGATTGGAAAATCAAAGCCAATCCAGTTTCAACTATATGTCGATGCTTCCTTTCAACCACTCCATTTTGTTGAGGTGTGTGTGGACATGACATTTGATGAATTATTCCATTTTGCTCTAAAAGACATTTGAGTTTTAGGGATGTGAACTCACTTCCTCCATCGGATTGGAAGATTTTAATTTTTCTTTCAAATTGAGTCTCAATCATTTTCAAAAAATTGGTGAAGCATTCCACAAATTCAGATTTTCTTTTCATAGGAAATATCCATGTGAATCTAGAATGGTCATCCACAAAACTAGCATAATACTCAAAACCTTGACAAGATAATATAGGTGCAGGTCCCCACAAATCGCAATAAATTTTATCAAAACAAAACATGCTTGATTTATTTTAAAGGAAAAGGTAACCTACAACTTTTGCTCATTTGACAAGTTTCACACACACCTTCAACTTTCTTCCAATTTGAGACATGAATCAAATCACTATTACTTAAGTACTTAACTGACATATCATTCAAATGACCTAAACGTTTGTGCCAAATAAACATAGGCACTTTATTTTTAGTAGCAACAAAGTAGGCATACTCCAAATTTGCAGCAGTAAGGCGAGGTTGCTTCTGTTCCAAGGCATATAATCCATATCGCTTAGTTCCTATTGCCAATGTTTCCCCCTGCTTGGTCTTTACAACAAATCCATTAACATGAAAATTTATAAAACAATCATTATCATTTGTCAACTTGCTAACTAAGAGTAAGTTCTTTTAAATATTGGACACAATCAAAACATCTTTTAGTTTTAACATGCTATTTTGCATTTTTATGTTACCTTGACCTATATGTGATATATTCAAACCTTCACCATTACCCACAAATAATCTATCTTTTCCTTTATAAGGATGTAGATTTGAGATTGTACCTGTATCATTCAAAACATGTGAAGTAGCACCCAAGTCTGCATATAGAGTTGGATCGATTTCTTCACTTAATGTCATAGTAGCTAGAGTTGTGGGCACTTCATCATATTGATATGAATGATCAAACCTGTTCCAACACTTTGAAGCAGTGTGGTTAGGTTTTCCACATATTTGACAAGCTATTTGATTACCTTGATTTGAAATTAAGCTTGATTTTTGTTGTTGTATGTTGGGGACAGTAGACTTGTTGTTAGGTGTAGGCTGATTATAGTGACTTATGGTGCTTCTGGTGGGTTGGAAACCTCTACCCCAAGAATTGAACATTCTGTTTCATCCTCTACTTCTCCCTCTTTGGCTATAAAAAGCATGGTTAACATCAGGAAGAGATACCTACCAGTCTTCTTCTTCCATTTGATTCATTTGTTCATGTGATTTGAGGGCAAGGATGAACTGATTGAAAGTTGGATAAGGAGCTTTGGACAACATTGTAGTTCGAAAGTCTTTATATTTAGGACCCAATCCACGTGCCAGTGTGAAGACTTTGCTTAAATCATCAATGGGTTTCTTCATCGCTGCCAATTTATCACACAAACATTTAAACTTGTTGATAAAATCTTCAAGAGACATGTTACCTTTCTTTAAGTAGTGTAGTGATTCACTAATGTGAATCTCATGTCTTTTTCATCCTTTGTGTCAAATTGTGATGGTTTTTCAGCTGCTTTCTCTCCTTTGTCATTTGCTTTTTTATTATTCGTTTATGATTTTGGTGGAACATCACTAATTAGATCATGCTCCAGACCTAGGCTTCGAACCAATGGTAGAACTTGGGATTTATCCACAACAAATAGTTGGTTGCACTTAGTTTAATTGAAATTAAACTCAAACACTAATGGAAGGATTGAATTGTAAGAGTAGTTTCCCTCTTAGCCATGTGAGAGCAATTGTTTTCCTCAAGATCTTTTGCTTCTCTACGTGATAACTCCTATACCATAACAAAATAAGAGAATTCTTGAGTAAAGGCCGAGTAGAAACAATATTATCAATTGATTGAATCAATCCAAGATGATTTTAGAATTCTCTCATTCTGCTACTATACACCACGTAGAGAGAAAGGGAGGAAATTTACAAAAGGAAAGAAACCTTCTTGAATAGCACAACCAACGGTAAAAATCTAGATATAGAAATTAGCATCAATTTTGGTCTTGATTGATACTAATTTCCAGTAATCAAGAGCCGGAGAAAAATGAATCCATTTGGTCTTCCATGAAGCTGATTTACAAATATAAAAGAACACATTTGGTCAATTTTTCTTGCGATATTTTTATCCTGATGTGGATCTGGTCAAGTATAAAAGAAAACTTCAAATGTGTGCCGTCAATTTTTCTTGTGATATTGTTGCAGGTTGGACCTTTGACATTGATTTATTCGACTTGAAGTAATTTGGCTAATTGACCCTGATTTAAGGATTAATAATGTTCTGGTCATATTCTTCTTTTACAATCTCTAGATTTTATTATCTTATAGTTTTGCCAGTGAATTTATAATAATGCCTCCTTTTGGTTTTTGATCGAAGGTTTAATTATAAAAATATTCCTAGATTATGGGTCTGGTTTAAAAATTACTTCTGAACTTTATAAAGTTTTATGAATACTCTTGAACTTTAAAAATATTAAAAAATAGAACCCGACAATATTAAGATCTAAGGATCGCTAGCTAGCTAAATCAAGAACTAGGAAAAGCCTAAATTCAAGCAAACTAAATTATTGTATCCTAATTCTAGCATACAAATTGCGATCTAGGACAAAACGGCAAATCACCGTACCATAAAATTAATGCTACTAATTAGCTCAATAATTAAGATAAATAAGAAGTTTGTCAAACTACTCAATTAATCAAAATTATAACATGCCCGGGATTTAATAAAACTCCAATTGGATTAAAATCTGGAAATTCAATACAAAGTCTCAAGAATTACAACCAAACATACATCAAAGAGTATCCAATCACGACGATCTACGCTTAGCCCGCCATTGAGATGTTGAAAGCTCTGGGGCTCGATTAGCCATCCTAATTAAAACTAACTAAAACTAATCTACTCTAATGGAATTACAATGAAAACTTACAAAATAAAGAGAAAATGGTCTAATTGCGGCTAAGAGGAAGAAAATTACTAGCTGAAAAATAACCTAAAACGAAAAGATCTTTAAATACCCAGACCGAGAGCGTTGGGACGATTTGGACGGAGGGGCTTAAAAAACGCTCGCACATTGGAAATCTTCAGGTTTGGGACTTGCGACAACGTCGAGACACTATATATAGATAAGTGTCTCGACGATGCAACGTTGAGGGACTAAATTCATAGCATTGAGACGCTCCAAGCTTGAGAATTTGGCTGACTTTTGGTCTATGTTGACTTTTAGGTTGACTTTCACCTATACAACAATTATACTCAAAATTAATCATTTTTCACAAATAATAACATTAGGATAAACAAGATTTAAGGAAATTAATTAGCACTAATTTGGTGTTATCAAGCTTCAACACAAGAATCTAGTCAAGTTTTTGGGACGATGTGTTGAAGGAGAAGAAAAACTCCTAGTTTATGAATACATGGAAAATAAGTAAAGTTTCTCACTAATTTTCATGGAGGAAGAATTTGAAGATGGAGGAAGAAAAAAGAAGAAATGTTTTTCATTAAGGGTATTTTTGAAATTTTTTGAAATTCAAAAGTATTAATGAAACTGAAACTTTAACGGTTTCCATCCAAAATTTAACGGCAAGGATATTTTTTAACATTTTTTTAAAGTTCAGGGATATTTGTGAAACTTTTAATGTTCAATTTTTTTTTTTTAAACAAATTAAACTCCTAGTTCAAGGGTATTTGTATTGGTGTAATATGCGTGTGGGTGTACAATCTCTAACTTCAATCCTCTGATTCTCTCTTGTGTGTGTGAGTGTGTTTCACTCAAAGGCTAGAGCGCTTGTTCTCGAGTCTGAAGCTTCAATTGATTCTTGGAGCTTTTGAAATCTTCGAGTCTTGAAGTCTTAGAGTCTTGGAGTCTTGAAGAGCCTTTTGTCTTCAAGGATTGTTGAAGTGTTCCGGTCTTTGAAAGGTCTTCAATCTTCAAGAAGTCTTGGGGTCTTGAAGTCTTGAAGAGTTTTTGGTCTTCAAGGATTGTTGAAGTCTTCTGGTCTTGAAGGGTCTTCAGTCTTCAAGAAGGTCTTCTTGTCTTGAAGGTCTTCAAGGATTGTTGAAGTCTTCCAGTCTTGAAGGGTCTTCAATCTTCAAGAAGTTTTATGTCTTGAAGTCTTGAAGAGTCTTTGGTCTTCAAGGATTTGTTGAAGTCTTCCGGTCTTGAAGGATCTTCAGTCTTCAAGAAGTTTTGAGGTCTTGAAATCTTGAAGCCTTGGAGTCTTGAAGAGTTTTTGGTCTTCAAGGAATGTTGAAGTCTTGAAAAATATTTGGTCTTCAAGAGTGTTTAGCACCTAGGAACTTATGAATTTCAGGGAGTCTTCAGTCTTCAGCCTTAGTGGAGTCTCTCTTAATTCTCTGGTTCTGGTCGAGAGCTTTAAAATTCTGAACTCTTGTCTTTGTGAGAGTCTAAGAACTTATAGATTTCAGGGAGTGTCTTCAGTCTTCAGCCTTGGTGGAGTCTCTCTGAATTCTCTGGTTTTGGTCAAGAGCTTTAAAATTCTGAACTCTTGTCTTTGTGAGAGTTTAGAATTTATGAACCCCTTGAAATGAAGGAGAATCCCTCTATTTATAGAGTTCTCCATGGATGGGCCCTGATAACTTTTGGGCCTAACAACTTGGATTTGGGCTTTATATGAACCTACATATTTAAAAAACCCAAATTTGATCAAATAAAATTTTTAATTAATTGATCAAATTAATTCTTTTAATTAATTGATCAAATGGACATTTGACCTAGAAATTTTCTAACTGGCCAACTTTGTCTTCGAATTAAATTTGGGACACATGTCAACTTATAATTGGTCCCAAATTTAATTATTTATAATTTCGACATGAATTTTAAATAATGACGTGACAATTTGTGATTTGCCAAAATTTCTCTTTCAACAATTACTATTCTTTTGCAAATCAACGTAATTCAACATGTACTTTGATTGTTTGATAGCGAGCATAGCTAGCTAGTTTTCCCTAATTAATTTAGCTAGTCTTTTATAATTTATTGGCCAAAATCATGCATTTATGTGTTGTATTTGTAGGAAATATAGTTTTAAGTCAATTGGATGTTCAAGATGCGAAAAGAAGCCGAAGAATGAAAAAGAATCAAAGTTGGAAGATTGAAGATAGGCCCATCCGCAGACCAGAGTCGAGACGCTGTTCTCGGGCGTCTCGGCACTGACATTCTATATTTGGAGTTCGCTTTCTTAAAAAAAAAAAAATTCACAGCGTCGCCACGCTCTCGGCGAATTTTGCAGATTCGCGGTATCGCGACGCTACGACCAAAATTTTCACTATTTATATTTTGCATTTAGGGCCTTTTGGGGGACTTCTCTTGCACAATTTGGAGTCGTAAAACAGAGAAAAAAGGGACTTTTGAAGCTGAAACAAGTGGAGGAAAGCGGAAATTAAACGATTGTTCGTGGGGATCGTCACGGGGACGTGCAGTCTCAGCCTACCTAGTGTTCAATTCTCTTTACCCTTTACTTTTGTAGTTCTTATGGCTTGTTTAGACTTAGCTTATATTGTAATTCGGATTATGTGTAGCTAAGTTTAATTCTTAGGGATTGATGTAGCTGTTGGGCACTTTATGGATTGATTTTATGGTTTTATTGCTATTGATGTCATTTATGCATAATTGTGTTCTTAATGCTTTCAATTTAATGGCCAAAAATTGATTGTTGTTTGTGCTTAAATCTAACTCGGGAGAGAAGATTTAGCTTAGAAATCATTATGCATAACTAGGATTTAGCTAGAAATCGGGAGATAATAGTTAATTCTAGAAAAATTTAAAAAGGTTAACCTTAATGCCTTGCATGTTTAATGAATTTAGATAGGGATATTGGGTTCATTGCATGTGGGAGAATCATGTATGCTCGGGAGAGATATGTAACGACTACACTAAAGGTATTGTGAGGGGAGGGTATTTTTGTAAATTGCTTGAATTTGGAGTGAGACCTAACCCTACCCGATTTATATATTTTTTTCAGCCTCCACTTTCCTCTCCTTCACGTGTGTGCAGCAGCTGAAATTCGCTTTTCTTTTCTTTTTTGCGTCTTCTTCTTCTCCTTGCAGCCGTGGACCTCCCAGCCGCCGTTAGTCTTCACCTCCAAGCCGTGACGCCTGCAGCACTCGATCTCCGGCGACGTGAACGACAAAGGCGGCATGGTAGTGGGTTTTTCGGCCAACAGTGTAGCAGGTTCGTGTTTCTTCTCTCTCTTCTTCGTGGCTTGCGTGTCAGCATTTTCTCACACTCGATCTCTCATCCTCTGACCATTCTCCCTCCGTTTCCATTGTTTTCCAACACTCTCCTGTAGTTTAGCGGCTTCTAGACAACATTGTTGTTGGCCGTTTTCTGCATTTTCCCAGTGTTTTAGGTGAGTTCTCGCAGTGGGTAAGTTAGTTTGAGGCTTATGTGGGTCAGTTCTTGCATTCAAACATTAACCCACTCATAGTTCTGTCCGTTCAGCAGGCGTTCACTTCATAATCGACGGTTCAAGTAGCGGGTCTTCAAGTTTCTGTGTAGTTGGGCATTATCGGCAGTGGGTAAGTACTTAAGCTCGATTTTTTGTTGGTTTTATGTTGCTAGAGGCTTACCCATTAATTGTGTCAATTGTTTCCAAGGTTTTCTTAGCGTTCAGGATCTTGATTGTCATTTTGGAGTGGAATTGTTAACTCGGACAGCAAGCTCCGTTCCGGCTCTTAGTTGTAGGGGTGTTCAAAAAACCCGACAACCCGAACAACCCGGACTACCCAACCCAAACCGTAAGGGTTGGGTTGGGTTAGGTTTTTTTTCGGTTTGGGTTGGGTTGAAATTTTATAAAACCGAAAATTCGGTTCGGTTCACGGGTTGAGAAAATTTTGGCTCGTTCAACCCGAACCGAACTGAATATATATAATGTTTGCTATTTGTTTAACATGTCACGCATATGGCTTAGTGGTTGTTGCCTTCTTTAGGATTCTTGATGTCCTATGTTCGAGCCACATAATGTGCAAATATTTGTTGGTTAACTTGTTCTATGTTTTTTCTTTTTATTTAATTATTCAAACTTCAAATAATTATATATATATATTTTCCCTTCAAACTTCTTCTTTTTATTTAATTATTCAAACTTCAAATAATTATATATATATTTTTTCCCTTCAAACTTCATAAAGTCAAGTAATATTTCTTCCTTTTCTTTTTTCTTTTTTTTAACTTCCTTTTTATTTAATCTAAATAATTAGACTTTTATGTCTTGAAATTTACATTATAGTATTGTGGATAAGTATAAATATTATTTCTTTTTATGTTTTTTTCTTTTCCTTTTTTTAATTTTTTTTTCAATGATAACTTGTTCTGTGTTTTTTTTTTTTAATTTTATTTAATTATTTAAACTTCAAATAATTATATATATATTTTTTCCCTTCAAACTTCATAAAGCCAAGTAATATTTCTTCCTTTTCTTTTTTGTTTTTTTTAACTTGCTTTTTATTTAATCTAAATAATTAGACTTTTATGTCTTGAAATTTACATTATTGTATTGTGGATAAGCATAAATCATTGATTTTTTTTAAGTATTTAAAAAAAAAAAAAAGAGAACCCGGCAACCCAACCCAACCCAACCCGAATTTGTCGGGTTGGGTTGGGTTGGGTTGCCATATATATTCGGTTTATTCGGGTCGACAACCCGATCAACCCGAATTTTCGGGTTGGTCCAAAAAATCCCCCCAACCCAACCCAACCCAACCCGTGTACACCCCTACTTAGTTGGATTAGAGAGAGGCTTGTAAGCTAAGGGGCACTTTATTTTGTCAGACAAATTATTTATCTAATGTAAGTAGTCACTGGATCCTAACTATATGCATTGTACCATGTGTTTGAAAGTAGCAATATCAGTGTGGCTTGGGTTCAAGTTTAAGTGTTGTCTTTGGTGTAATTAGCTATTTGGGACTAATGATTATGATTTTGGCTCGTGGCCTGTTGGTGGATTGAGTAAGTAGTTTTTGGAATCGTTGTATGCTTATTGGTAGTGAAATGAAGTTTCAGATAAGTTTTCATGCTTTGGTCAAATGTTCCTTGGTATGTGGCATGCTTACTTGAATATGGTTCGAGTGTTGTTTACTTGGGCATGGCTTAAGTGTTGTTACGCTTGTAGGATTTAGTAAGTATGTTTGGAATGTTAACTCATGATTATTATGGATTGTATTTTGTATTGGAGGATGGGTTAATGTTCAATGGAGCTGTGATTGGAGTTGGTTGTGATTCTGACTCAGTTGTGTTTATAGAAGTGCATCGTTCTTGTTTCCAGGTGTAGAAAATTTTGAGTTCCCTATACGTATGTCGTTATGCTGCCGAATTTTCGATAGCATCATAGTGGTTTAGGGATCATGATTACCTTCAAGGAAAGGCTCAGAATAGGGACCTCAACTACGTTTTAGGGCCTCAGGTAGACTTACTAATTCCTCAAGTCTTACATAGCTAGAGAGTGTTCCTACCCCATCTCAGGACTGATAGAACTTAGTTGCCAGACACGTTTACGTGTGTTCTATTAGTTGACTGTTAGAGCTCAATTTCAGGCACGCTAGCGTGCGGTCTCTCAGTTTAGGACGGTGTTGAGCTTATGATCAGGCACGTTATTCGTGCGCCAGTTGGCACCAGACATGTTTACATGCGTCAGTTGCTCCATCGTATTTTTACCTTTACATTCAGGGGTGTTGTGTTGGGATAGGTGTAGTTCTGCTAGAGGTGGCCAGCTAGTCTCTAGTTTACTTACCTTAATCGACTAACCCACACAACACTCTAGTTGGCACAGGTTGGGGATAGGTTAACACCCTAGACAAAGCCTATTTATGCATCAGTTGCGGCCCTAGGGTTAGAAACCTGAATATTTCAGTTAGGTCCCTATGTCGCTAAGACCCAGAAAATTCAGAAACTCAGTTTCAAGTTACTAGATCTCATGTTTTTAGTTTCGGATCTTAAGTGGGCTACTTACTGAGTATATTCTTATATACTCACCCATGCTACATGTCTTTCCTTTTCAGGTGGTACTTGAGAGCGTTGGCGATTGGCGAGAGTCGTGGCTTGGCTGGCTATGGGACTGCAGCTGCAAATTTTGTCGTTTTTCTTAGGAATTCATTTCCTTTCATTCTAATATCAGTTTCATGTTGAACCTTAGTTTTAAACGATTGTTTTTGTTTTCATTCGGGATTCATTCAGATGCTTTCATTTCATCATTTGATTGAGGAACTTATTCACGTTTTGGGCCCTATTTGAATTAAATGAAAAACATTGTTATTTTCCGCTTTAAAGTTATCAAAGTTTTGCATACTCATGCATGTAGTAGCGACCCCTTTGTATGTTTTTATCCCCTCTTTAGTCGGGTCGTTACAAGATATGTGTGATTTTAGTTTCCCAAGATTTATGAATCTTAGCATGTCATTAAACCATGAATTAATCCATAATCCCAATTGGCGAAATCAAGTCCCTAAGACCGTTGTCTCCATTAGATTGTCATATTTTTTCATTGATTTGTGTTTGATTACATTCATTCACACTTTGATTTGTTTCCTAAATAAAATTAGGCAAGATTATTTTCGGTAATTAAAATTGATTAGAAATCCAATCTAGATGACGACATTCGAATATCACATTCACTATATTATTACTTGACCCGTGCGTTTGCGGTAGGAAAATTCCACATCAATAAATTAATTTATAACCAGATTTACCAAACACTAAAAACCGTTAAAATTATTTTATAATCACTTTGATGGCCTACAAAATCAACCCCAAATGCAGCCTAAGTCTAAAAATTGTAAATCACTATATTGAACTGATCAAATACTGAGCTATACTTCTAAATCTCCAAATATATCACTAATCTTTTTTTTATTTTTTTTTATTTTAGGTTAAGTTTGGAATCCCTACCCCACATCATATATATATATGAAAATAAATAACCTTTCAGTTTTAATATTTCTATTCTAGGGTTCTTGTTTCTTAATCAAAGAGGGTACAAGTTTCCCATTCTGGCTTTTCTAATTTTAATAAACCCTCCAAAAACACACAACATTCAATCAACAGAAAAACAATCACTCAAAACACACAGACCATTCAAGCTTTCAAGTTTCCCATGCTGGCTTTTCTAATTTTAAGTCATTTCCATGTCAAATACTTATATTTATACACACACAACATAAATAAAACCATGAATCCTTTATATATCCTTTAGAGAGTGAGAGGAAACCAAACAAGTAATCAAGAGTTTTGTCATGCATCAACTCGTATTATTATTGCTCGGGCTCTTATTCTTCGTTGTGTCCCGACCAACGAACGCAAGCGATGATGTAAGTCGACCAAATGAATCTCTCATTCAGGTGAACAAATATCGCATAGAAATTCACAATGAATTGATATATACATTGGATAGTCATTGCTTCTCAAAGGATGACGATTTGGGATTGCATATACTTTCTCCAGATCAGCAACAAGATTGGTCTTTCAATATTAATTATTTTGGAACAACTTTGTTCCATTGTAGATTGGAATGGCAAAGAGGGTTTATAGAGTTTGATGCATTTTTTGTTGATCAAGATTTCCTTCGTGAATTTTGTCCCAACTTTTTGTGTGTTTGGTTGGCCAAACATGATGGGCTTTACATGGTGAATGAAACTGGTCAACATGTTCTTAACCAGTATTGGGAACTGCTTCGTCGGTGGCCCTAATTTGAAGAGTGTTTGGCTTGGTGTTTGTGGATCAAATTATTGTCCATTATGTTACGATATATGAATCTCTAACATTAAAATATGTTGATTTATCCATCTTCAAATTCATAAAAGAATATTATTATTGTTGTATTTGATTGATAAATGACGTTTGTATTAATATGCTTGTAGCCTAATTTAATCATTAAAATACATAATTATGTTTGAAAGTTTGATTTAATGAGAAATGTTTGTTAATGTCATTTGGTCTTCTCCTTAGTATGGTTAGAGGAACCAATTTAGTTGGTTTGGTTACCAATAGATTAAAGAAGCAAGTTTTTTTAAATTTTGAATTGGTTTACAAAAAGTTGCATTCCATTTTGAGCATAGCTTATATTTGGCATTGTTTTCAAATTCAAAAAAATAGCTAGTAATTTCATGGATTTTTTTTATTAATATTATTTATTTAAATACTTATTATTAATATATTATTGTTTTGAAACTTATTAGGAAAATATTGTAGTTTTAATTCGCCGATTGTAGGTCGTCTCTTTAAGAGACGACTTATGCCCACGTGGTTGCATATCGTCTCTTGAAGAGACGATATGCAATCTTGACTCTCGTTTAAAAAAAAATATCGCGTCAAGAGACGACCTACACGCTAAATTACACGGAATCGTTTTTTTTTTTTTTACACGCTCATAGGTCGTCTCTTCAAGAGACGACCCAGAGGCGCGCTTGTGGGTCGTCTCTTGAAGAGACGACCCACATGGGAAATTTACCCTGTTGCTTCGTCTGCCATAATAAAGGCAGGAGTAGGTCATCTCTTGAAGAGACGACCCACTGTAAAATTTTTAAACTTTCCCTTTCTTCTTTTCATTCTCACCGTAACCGAGCCCCACTTCTCTTTTCTCTCCATTTTCGGCCGTTTGATGTGTTTTCAGCCCCACATTTTCCAACTATCTATCCCACATTTGATTTCTTTATCACAATAGAAGTCAAAAAGTGAGTTTTTGTCCCATTTTGATAGGAAAATGCCAAAAAATCTGAGGACACACTTGTAAGTAAAGTTTCTTCATTTTTTATTATGGTTTTTTTTGTTCTTTTGTTGTGTTTGTTTCTAAATCTAATGATTGAATGTGTTTTATTTGTATTATTAGATTAATCCCAAACGATCGAAAACTTTCGGAACCCATCAAATATGTAAGTATTTTTGTTTTGTTGTGTTTGTTTTATTTGTGATTTTTTGTTGTTTTAGTAGTTGGATTTTTTTGTTGGTTTATTGTGAAAACTTTTGGAATTATTAAGTTAGAATTTAGAATTTAGTTGGTTTAGTTTCTCAATTAGATTATTTGTAAATAAATTATGAAAAAAACTTAATGTCCGAAAAATTAATTGTAGTGTAATTATACTTAGTTCAATTAAATAAATTATTGTTTGAGTTGAATTACTATAACTTATTGTTTGAAGTTAATTAGATAACTAAAGTATGTTACTTTTTTTATTTCATCATAGAAAATGGAAGATAAGTGTCTGCCATTTGTTCTGCATACAAATGGTACCATGATTGATGGTGTTAATGGGATTGAATATGACCAACCAGTCTGTGGAGGTTTTACTGTGAATGTGAATAGTGGGATTGTGTTTAACCAGTTTATTGAAATGATAGGGATGTCTCTTGGTATAGATGTAAGGGCCAATCAGTTAGAGATAGTGTATAGACACCCTGAGGTAACAATATCAGGATCTGTAAGGTATATGCCAATATCAATTTCTAATGACCAGACAATGAAGTTTATGTTCTCAATTGCGTTGCCTACCCCAAATTTAGTGCATTTATATGTTACTATAAGGAGGGTGGGCATGGATTCACAAAATTTAGGAGAAGACCCTAGCCAATGTGTTGACCTGAGTCAATGTCTTGATCCTGAGCCTGAATCAATGGTGCCTCCACATGATGGTGAAGATGTGGTGGTAGATAATACTTTTAAAGAGTTAAGGACAGAGACAGATGATGAATTTGAAAATTTAGACTTCGATGGTCGTGAACATATTATCTCATCATAAACATTCAATCAATTGGATATGGATGTCATAGATAGTGTTGCAGAACATGATCCCATTGTTGTTCCTGTGGTCGTTGAAAATAATCTATTATATAAGGGGTTGATATGCCAAGACAAAGAAATTCTTCAGCATTTGACAAAGTGTTTTGCTGTTAAGTGTCATGCACCATATGAAGTAGTTGAGTCAACCCCATCCATATGGACAGTACGATGTAAAAAGTGGGAGGATGGTTGCAAATGGAGACTTCGTGCCATTAAGAAAAAATCTCATGGACTATTTGAGATCACCCAATACGTTCAGGAGCATACCTGTTTTTATTCAGAATTAAACCAGAGTCACGTGCAACTAGATTCTACCATGATTGCTATGGAATTTTGTGAATCTGTAAGGGAGAAGCCTTCGATTAGCGTGTTGAAACTACAATCTGAAATACGAACAAAATTTGGGTATCATGTTCCTTATCATAGGGTGTGGGAAGGAAAAAGGAAAACCTTGGTAAAAGTGTTTGGTGACTGGGGCGAATCTTACAAACTTTTACCCAAGTGGATGTACATGGTGAAACACACTAATCCTGGCACACGTGTCGAATGGAAAGTGCAAAATACACAGAGTGCAGGTCATGTCATCCTTACTTCTGTTTTTTGGGTGTACGGACGTTGCATTGAGGCTTTTAAGTACTGTCGACCCATCATTCAAATAGACGGTACTCATTTATATGGCAAATATAGGGGGAAGTTATTAATTGCAACATCAGTTGACTTGAATGGACATTTGTTACCACTTGCATTTTCCATTGTAGATGAGGAGCGTCATGACACATGGGGATGGTTTCTGAAAAACTTGAGAGAATGTGTTACACATGAAGAAGTTTGCTTGATTTTTGATCGACATGGAGGCATCATCTCTGCCGTTAACAATTCAAATAATGGGTGGACAAGAGACAAATCCCACCACAGATTTTGCTTGAGACATGTTGTTAGCAATTTTAATAAAAAATACAAGTCTAAGCAATTGAAAATTTTAGTTTATCGTGCTGGGTGTCAGTATCAAGTTCGAAAGTACAATAAGGCTGTTGAAGAGATTAAAGTAATCAAGAGCTCTTGCTTGAACTTCTTCAATAATATTGGAATCGAGAAATGGACCCAATCACACGATGGAGGGGTTAGATACAGGTGGATGACAACAAACTTGTCGGAGTGCATAAACGGAGTTTTAAAAGGAGGTCGTATGTTGCCAATCACTGCACTCGCTCAACTTACATTTTATCGTTGTGTGAGATATTTGAGAGGAGAAGAGGAGAAACAAGACGTGCTTTGACTCGAAATGAGAAGTACACGAGGTAATTACTGAACTTACTTTTCTTATTGGTTTACCATTTTCAAATATGTATTAGGTATAGTCTTGATAAGATCGTTAAATGGGCAACAAGATCCAGTAAGCACGAGGTGTTGTCATATGATCGAGTTACCGGTGTATTCCACGTGAAGACAGGACTTCATTATTACAATGCTAAAGGAGGAAATATTCAAACTATGAAGCTAAGTGGAAAGAATGGGTGTTGCTCCTGTAACAAGTGGCAAACGTTTGGAATTCCATGCTCCTATTTTATGGCAGTTTGCTCACAAATACACTTGAACTACAAAGATTATATTGAGGATTATTATAAGCTTTCAAACTATAATGCATGTTACTCTCCTCAATTTCAACCTATTCCACACGAAGATTATTGGATCACCCCTCATAACTTTCCTGTCTTATATGCGGACCCACGATTGTTGAGAGTAGCGGGTAGACCAAAAAGTTCCCGTTACCATAATGAGATGGATTGGAGGGAGTCAAACACTCAACAACGGTGCGGATTGTGTAATCAACTCGGTCATAATAGAAGGAGTTGTCCTTCGAGACAAAGAGAAGCACATTTGTAACCAAATTTTTTTTCTTTTATGAGTTTCTTGATTGTAATGACCTTTGATATGTAATTTTTTATTTAGATGCAATGCAATATTTTTTAGTGATGTTATATCCAATTCTAATTTTTTTTGCTATTATTTTATTTGTTTGTTTAATCTATAAATACTATAGTTAATAAATATGTTTTCACGTTGTCATTTTGTAGATCATGGATATAAATCCAGGACCACTCGATGCGTCTGTCTTATATGATCAGGTGTCACATCGTTCAGAGCTCGTGTAAAATGACGGGAGCTTGGAAGAGCTACATTGTAGACGCCGAGAGGCAGTTCTACAGCGTAATATCCCATTACATCGACTGATATTGTCAGCATTGCGTGCTGCTGGTTTCTATGGAGTGGTCAGATTGGGCTTCATTCAACTTGACTGGCACTTTATTACAACACTCGTAGAAAGGTGGAGACCGGAGACACATACGTTTCACGTGCCCGGGGGGAGTGTACTGTGACTCTCTAGGATGTGGAGGTGCTGATGGGTTTACCAGTGGAGGGCGAGCCCGTCACTGGAACGTTGCATGTGGACTGAAAACGAACGTGTCAGTTGCTACTTGGGGTGACGCCAGACAATAATGCAATTAAAGGTTCTAGATTAAGCTTACCTTGGTTGGCAACTCAGTTCCAACGATTGGATGACGACACAGATGAAGCGACTGTGGCGAGGTATGCTCGTGCATACATCTTACAGCTGATTGGTGGGAGCTTGTTCTTGGATAAATCAGAAGACAAGGTACATCTGATGTTCCTACCATTATTAGAGAATTTTGAGGTTGCTAGGAGGTATTCTTGGGGTGGAGCATGTTTGGCGTGGATGTATAGACAGTTATGTAAGGCCACGAAGCTAGATGCTCGTGAAATTATCGGGCCCATAATTTTCTTACAGTTATGGGGTTGGGAGCGGTTCCCTACAATGGCCCCTCAGCGTCGTCACATTAATGACAACGAGTTAGCCAGACGATCGTGTGGATCTCGGTACGTTCATTCATTTATTATAAATTTTGTATTATGAATATATTATTGTTGTTGTGATAAGTTATTTGAAATTTAATATTTATATGTGGAGGGATCAGTTTTGTGTCACTGGGTCAGCTACGCACGTACTGATCCAATACAAATATATGTCTGATCTGTTGCGACCTACTTTGGTACGTTATTAGCAACGTTGCTTTATTATAACCATCAGTTGCTTTAGTTCACTTATAATTAATCTTTTACATTTTTTGTGTTTTAGGTGATATGGGAGCCATATCGAAATGTTTTGCCTACTTTACCTACATATTGTAGGAATGGCACTGACATTTGGCGTTCAGTATGCCCCCTTATATGCTTCCATATTATGGAATGGCATTTACCGAACAGAATTTTACGACAATTTGGCATGGTACAAGCTATTTTAGTTGTGTGCGACACGGAACCAGCACTACATGAACTTGATCTTCGATATAGTGATTGGTCAAACAAGCTTCTACCATACATAAATCAGTAACACTCACGTCGAAATTTCATTGCAGCCAACTCTATGGTGGATCCTAATGGAGACACAACTCCAAATTATATGGGATGGTATCATAATATAACTAGACGCTTCATCACTCGAGAGGGGGCCTCATATGGTCACGCGGTAAAGTTTTACTTCGAGTTGTTAAATCTTATTATTTCATGTTTAAGTTTAATCTTATTTTATTCATTATTTCTTAGAGGTCATGTTTTCAACAAATCCGTGATATAAGTGAAGATCTAGACGTTTTTAATCTGTGTACTAGTGGTGAGGCGAGTATGGAACAACTTCAACATATGTACTGCATACCTATGACACCTCCCCCAAGTCCTAGGCGTAGACGACGTGCTCTAGAGGAGGACATTCCGGTTGTGCATGATGAAGTGCACCAT
This sequence comes from Luffa acutangula, assembly GCA_036850905.1. Taxonomy (NCBI): domain Eukaryota; kingdom Viridiplantae; phylum Streptophyta; class Magnoliopsida; order Cucurbitales; family Cucurbitaceae; genus Luffa; species Luffa acutangula. The sequence goes on from CM072099.1 coordinate 12,465,667, forward strand.
AATGTTAAAGATGTGCCTCCTCTCACTCAGACACAAGATGGTGGTACTCCTTCCACTCCACTTGTTTTGATCTCAACTCCTGGTATGCATACTATGAGGCCGGTCCATCATCACACATTAGGGAGGTCCCTCATTGTCATATGCTCATAGGGAAACCAGAAGAACGAGAGGAACATGAGGTACAAGAGGAGCAAGAGGTACAAGATGAACAAGATCAGACACTAAGGGGACGTCGTCATCAACCACCTCGTAATCGGCGGAGTCCACCTTGTGGAACTTATTAGTATTTTTGCATTTTTCTTGTGTTTAAGTGAACTCATTAGCTTTTTATTATGATCATGTGTATTGTTGAACATTTTATTTTATGAACTGGATTATAATTTTTAATTTCTGTTACAATTTTTTTTGCATAATTTTGAATGAAATTACTTATTCTCTAAATAATTTTTTATAAATATTGTTAAAAAAACTTAATGACATTCAAACTTTAAAAAACTTCAATCAATGTCTATAAAAAAAATATCCCAAAAAACACCGGTATCTAAACCCCTAATAGACATTTTGTGAAAATAAAATATGTTTATGAAATTTGAAAAAAAAAAAAAATCTCGCGTGTAGGTCGTCTCTTCAAGAGACGATCAACAAGCGGACAATGTGTAGGTCGTCCTACACGCGAGATTTTTTTTTTTAAATCGATGGCCACGTTTGCATATCGTCTCTTCAAGAGACGACATGCAACCACGTGGGTAGAGACGACCTACAACCGGCGATTTAAAACCACAATATTTCTCTAATAAGTTTCATAATAACAATAAATGACTAATAAGTTTACAAAAATCCTATTTTAATAAAAATAGTCCGTAATTTCATACCCAAAGAGAAAAAAGGTTTTAGCTTATTTACCCTTCTTGTTGAGAGAAAAATGAGAGTTTATTCAACCAAAAAAAAAAAAAAAAAACTAGAGAGAAAGTGCACCACACAAGAATAGCCACAAAGTCCTCCACAAGAAAAATCCCAAAATCTAGAACATAGAAGAAAACCTATCTTAGTTGGAAGTTGCATTTGATAGGGCTTTTGTCCCAAGGATCTGCACCTTAAGCAACAAGTGGGTATTTTGTCGTTCTTGATTTCGTCTCTTACGACTTTTTTTTTCTCGAGCACCCTGAAAATCTATAGTTGAGTAAGGGTATTGCAAGCTCGTTTATTATATTGTTTCTTACTTCTATTGTTACTCTTTTTTTATAATTTGAGCTTCCCTTTGTTTTTCTCATTTTTATATCATTCTTTTTTTTTTTTCTTTTATCCCTTGTTGGCTCTATTTACCAAAAACAAGAAGCAAGAAGAAAATAGATGCAAATAAATGTATGTAAAAAAAAAATAGGGTAAAATACCTTTTTGGTCCCTCATGTTTGGGATTAGTTTCTAATAGGTCCCTAGGTTTCAAAATTGAACAATCAAGTCCCTATTATTTTGAAAATAGTTCTATTAAGTCCTTCCACCGTTAATTTTCTTAACGGTGCTGACGTGGCAACGTTTAATAATAAAATAATAATTTTATAAATTAAAATAATATTATAATAATAAAAAATAATGATATTACATTTTAAATAAAAAAATAAAAAATAAAAAATAAAAATCATTTCTCTCTCCTTCCCCTCCTTTTCACTCGTGGCCCGCCCCTCTTTCCCCTTCTTTCTTCTTCATTTTTCTTTTTTTTTTTCTTTCCGTCGCCGGCGAACACTTCCTATCTCCGGCGTTTCTCCTGTGTTTCGAACTTTCGTCGCCGGCGAACAAACTTCCGTCCCCGGTATTTCAACTCCGACATTGACGATGGAAGAGAAAATTGTTGTGTTTTTTTTTTTCTCTCAGATCTGTAAAAAGGAGGTTTCTCTTGTGTGGGTTTTTTTTCTCAAATTTGGTTTGCTGCGTTTTTGTTGATAAAGAAGAAGATGGGAGGGTTGGAGAGGGTTTATTGAGAAGAGGAAGATGAGAGGAGTAGGGATGGGTTTGTTGAGGAAGAAGATTGGGAGGGTGAGGAAGGAGATGTGGATTCGGGGGTGGGGAAGGGGAAAGGGAGGGAAGAGGAAGAAGGGGATTCGTTTGAAGAGGGGTTGTGGCGGCGACAAAGGGTTGCGGAAAGGGGCGGCGGCGGAAAAGGTTAGATTTAGGTGGAGGGCGAGTGGGTTCATTTGGAAGAAGGGATGAGGCTCCGGCGAATAGGCGGCGACGGCGGGGGGAGGAAAAGGGAGGAGTTTCGATACAGTGGGGAAGTGGCGGCGGCGGCGATAAGGGAGGAGGCGGCGATGGCGACGGTGGAGAAGAAGAAAATAGGGAGAGAGGAGAGAGAGAAAATAGGGAGAAAAGTCGTCGTCGCCGGCAAGGAAAGGGAGGGGGAAAGGAGAGAGAAAGAAAGGGAAAGGGGAAGAAAGGGGTTCGGGAAAGGGGTGGGTGGGGAGAGAGAAAAAGTATTTTTTTAAAAAAAAATTATTATTATTATTTTAATATATTATTATATTATTATTTTAATTAAAAATTAATATTTTAATATTTTAAAATATGCCACGTCAGCACCGTTACTGTCACGTCACCATCGTTAAAAAAATTAACGGTCCAGGGACTCAATAGAAGCATTTTTTAAACAGTGGGGACTTGATTGTTCAATTTTCAAACCTAGGGACCTATTGAAAACGACCCTGAAACATGAGGGATCAAAAGGGTATTTTACCCAAAAAAAAAAAAAAAAAAAAAAGATCCTGGGTAACATACCTTAAGTTGAAGATGGAGAAGCTTTAGGAGAGGTTGAGAAAGCAGAGAAAATTTTGTTTTTTTTAATATATATTCTCTTATCTTTTTTTTTATTATTATGTGTATATATTCTTGCGTGCGTGTGTTTTTACTGATTTGATTTTTTTTATTTTTATTTTATCTCGTCAACAATCATGGAATGGGCGGCAACTTTGCTGCCCATTTCCTTCCTGTTAAAAAAAAAAAGTTGAATTCTGATTTGTTTTTTTTTTCTTCATTTATTTTTTATTTTTTAACTTTATTTATCTGTCTGTTTTCTTTCGCTTATTTATTTTCTTTCGCAGAATTTAATCTACCCTTTTTTATCTTTTCATTTTTAGTTTCCTTTCATTTTACTTTTACCTATTTTACCTTGTCACTTCTTATTTCCTTTATCTAATTGTATCTATTTTAGTATGTCTTCATTCTATTATTTTACCATTTGATTTGAATTTTTAGTAGCATGTTTAAGTGAATTTTGGGAATAAGACATTTCTGTTTATTGACCATGTTTTTACATGTTCATTTTGTGTTGTAAAATGCATCATGGTTCTAATGTTAAATCTTTACCTCATTTTATTAAAATATCCGATGACGGAATGTAGAAATATTTGGGAGTCTGATTTTCTAGTTTTCCCGAGGTGAGGAGTCGATTCTTTGGAAGTCCGAGATCGATTACAATATGTTTTTCTTAAGTTTTATCATACTTGAATATGCATTTTGCTTAATTATTATGCTATTTTATCAAGTATTAAAATTGTAATTCTTGTCTGTTTTATTTGTGTATGTTGATTTTGTATTGTTGCATATTATCATTATTATTGGTGTTGGTGTTATTATTGTTTTTATTATTATCATTATCGTCATCATTATTATTATGACCTTCGGCAATATTATCAATTTCCTATCTATTTTAAGTATTTTCCTTGATTTATTTTAAACTCACCTCCAAATTATTATTATTATTATTATTATTATTACTAAATATTCTACTTTTGTTTCTTTTAAGCTTAATAAAGTTTTATCTCTAAAATGCTATTTTCAAAAGATTTTATAATTTTTTTCTCAAAAATTAATCTTTTAAGACCGTTTTTTTTCTAAGAAAATCCTAGGATGAAATCTAGAAATATTTGGGAGTCCGATTTTCTAGAATTCCTAAGGTGCACTACAAAAAAAAAGGGGTTTTAATGACGGGCATTGTCCATCATTAAAGGGTTTTAATGTCGGGCGGTGTACGTCATCTATTCGAGTGACATCGTAGCTTTTAATGTCGGGCAAAGCCCGCCAGACATTAAAGGCTACAATGACGGACGCTTTTAATGTTGATCAATGAGTGAAAATGTTCGTCATTAAAATGGTATTTAATGACTAAATGTCCGTCATTAAATGTCCATCATTAAAAGTTCGTCATTAAGGATGTCCGTCATTTCCAACTTTTTTTTAAGAAGAAAAATGTGTCAATTTATATAAAAATCAAATATTTGTTTAATTTTATTCCAATAAACCAATTAGTAAAATTTGTTCATACATTTTTTGTTCATACAAGTTTGATATAAAAAAGTAAAATTACGAAGCACCTACACTTGAAAGCGCCTATGATTAAAAGCCTACTTAAGAAAAACAAAAATTCTCGTACATGCAGCTTCCATTCTTTTCGGCAGAATCCTTCTCGTGTACATCGATCTTGAAGAACCTAAGAAAACAAATTTAATTAACAATAAAATACAGAAAAAAAAAAAATCAATCTTGGTGAGTATCGAAAAAATTTGTTAGAAAACCCAATAAACTCCAAAAGCTTACAAACTTATAGAGATTAAGTTTAACCCCTTCAAAGAACCTGTAACACTCTAGGTTTCTATACTTAACCTAGAGACATTACTGAAGCTTCTATCCTAATTCTAACCAGATGCTCCGAAAATTTCGACAACATGTGAGGGATCTTAATCTTTGGGAGTCCAAGATTTTGATCCCAAGAAAAAATGAATTGAATTTTAAAAACATGTTGTAAAAAAATATATTTCCCTTTTAGAATGCCATCATGTGATGGAATTGAGAAAATGGTAAGATTCTCTCATATTCTTGAGGTGAAGAATTTTAATTCTAATTATAAGGAAAAATCAAATGGAATTATTTCTACTTATTTTATGGCATCATCACTTCAAATATTGGAGTAATGAGGGGTAAAATAAGACATTGTTTTAAAATTATATTTTTTTCCTAAATAATATTTTCTTCTAAATTATTTTCAATTCAAGATAAATTTTCGGCCACCGTTTTTTTAACGGGTGTTGTGGGGTGCTAACACCTTCCCTATACATGGACAACTCCCAAACCCAAATATGGTTTTCGCATACCGTTATGTTTTATTATTTTTCTTAAAATGATAATTTTATTTATTTTGGTGCCCAATCACACCATAAAAAAGATTGGTGGCGACTCCTTTTATTTTATCCATTATTTTCGAGGACATCAGCCGCTCCGCGTCGCAGGCACGTGGTGACAATGCTGATGTGAGTATGTATTTAGATCCACATAAATTAGTCTGAGTGGATATATTGTGTAAGAAAAATATTGATTATTTGTATTCTATACTTTATACTATTTTCAAATCTCTACTCATTGCTAGAAAAGCCTAAAGTTTCCATATCTCAACAAACCAAATTAAAACGAAATAAGACAATTAATCCAAGGAAATGAAATAACATTAACCTCAAGTCACTAGCAAAAGGATCCAATCTCCTAACTTTATTACAATAGCCTAAAAGATAAGAGAGAAACTTTATTTCAAGGTTCCAAGCATAAAACTAAATAGGATAATTAAGGTCTGTTTGATAACCATTTCATTTTTTGTTTTTGGTTTTTGAAAATTATGTTTGTTTTTCTCTCAATTTCCTTATCATGGTTTTCATCTTTGTTAAGGAGACAATAGAGTTCTTAGCCAAATCCCAAAAGCAAAAACAAGTTTTTGAAAACTATTTTTTTGTTCAAAATTTGACTTGGTTTTGAAAAATATGGGAAGGATGCAAGTAACAATCCAAATAAATACATAGGTGGAAGGAGTGTTTTATTTTTACAACATGTGGGGGGAAGGGGGGCTATGCTCATGTTGACTGTGGAAAGAGTGTTTATAAACTTAATTTTCAAAAAAAAAAAAACAAAAAACAAAAACCGAAAATGTTATCAATCGGAGGCTAAATGACCTCTCGCTTGGTTACTAAACATCACAGAATAACCTGAAACCTTTAGGGCTAGTAGCAAAAGTAGCAAAATGGTCCAAACTAATTGCAAAAGTAGCAGCTCGCAGACATATTTGCAAAAATGGCAAAATCTCACCATCTGAAAAGTAAAATTACTAAAATGCCCATCATTGATAGAAAACTTTCTATCAGTGATAGAAAGTTTCTATCACCAATAGAAAATTTTTCTACCACTGATAGAATCTATCGGTGATAGAAGCTATCTATCACTGATAGAAAACTTTTCTACCACTGATAGAATCTATCAGTGATAGAAAGACTTTCTATCATAGAAGATTTCTATCAATATACATATATAAAAATTGACGAGGAAGAAGAAGACGCGCTCACCAATCAGTTTTTCTATCAGTGATAGAATTTATCACTGATAGAAAATGTTTCTACCACTGATATAATCTATCAGTGATAGAAATACCAATGATAGAAACTTTATTCTATCAATGATAGAAAATTTCTATCACTGATAGAATCTATCAGTGATAGAAAGACTTTCTATCAATATATATATATATATATATATATATATATATATAAAATTGACGAGGAAGAAGAAGATGCGCGCGTCAATCAGTTTTTCTATCACTAATAGAAACTTTATTCTATTAGTGATAGAAATTTTCTATCACGGATAGAAAATGTTTCTACCACTAATAGAATCTATCAGTGATAGAAACTTTCTATCACTGATAGAAAATTTTTCTACCACTGATAGAATCTATAGTGGTAGAAAGACTTTGTATCAGTGATAGAAGATTTCTATCAATAAAAAAAAACTGACGAAGAAGAAGAAGATGAGCGCCAGGGGCAATTCAGGAATATAAAAAATTAACTAAAATTTTTTTCCATATTTGCAAATATTTTTAAAAATGGCTAGTTGCAAAAGTAGCAAAATGGTCCAAACTAATTGCAAAAGTAGCAGCTCGCAGAAATATTTGCAAAAATGGCAAAATCTCTCCATCTGAAAAGTAAAATTACTAAAATGCCCATCATTGATAGAAAACTTTCTATCACTGATAGAAAATTTTTATATCTATCAGTGGTAGAAAAATTGTCTATCAGTGATAGAAAGTTTCTATTATCGATAGAAAATTTTTCTACCACTGATAGAATTTATCAGTGATAGAAAGACTTTCAGTTTAAATAATTATTCTATCAGTTTAAATTATTTATAAGTTTAAATTAGCATACATGAAATTGATGTACGTTTGGAGATGCCTACACATGGCTTAGGGACATGAAATTGATGTACCTAAGTCGAGGTTTGTGAAATTGACGACCTCGAGGTTTCGTGAAATTGACGACCTCCGTAGGAGACATATGAAAGTGATGTGTCTAGGGTATGCATGAAATTGATATATATCTTCTCTCAAATTTTAAAGTTTAAAATTAAAGTTTAGAGCCACCAAAATTATATTTGTTGTTTTAAAAATGTTTTAAAACGTGACCCAATCTCAATAATAGGGTCTCTTACTGAGTATTTAAAATACTCATTCTTTTCAAAAATATTTTTTCATGTAAAGGCAAGGGCAAATGAAAGGCGATTGATGAGAATCCGATATACAGCCCTGAGAGGACTTAGTCATATTTTAATTTCTTCCGCGTTAAGAACACTGTTTACTTTACTTGAATCGTAAGTTGGTTTTAAGAAAATTTCTAAAGGTCTTGTACATTTATGCTTTAGGGTTTATTTGAACTTATTTAAAACCTTTGAAACTAGGGATTCCGAATAAAGTTTTGTTTTAAAGTTTTTGTTTAAATTAGTGTTTCTGTTTCAAATTATTTTATTGAAAGAGGCCTCCAAAGCATGCATTGTCGTAACGGTCCCGTAAAGGCTTATTAAGAAGTCGGGTCGTTACAATCAGTTTCTATCCATCAGTTTAAATTAAGTCTATCAGTGATAATCACAAATAGAAAACTGTTTAATTCAAGGTTATCAGTTTCTGTCACTGATAGAGATCAATTTAATTCAGGACTATTAGTTTCTATTACTGATAGAACCCAATTTAATTTATGTTTATCAGTTTCTATTAGAAATCAATTTAATTAAAGTCTATTGACTTGTATCACTTGTGGAGATTAGTTTAATTCAAATCTATCATTTTCTATCGAGGATAGAAATCAGTTAATTGAAGTCTATCAGTTTCTATCTCGGATAGAAATCAGTTAATTATCAATTAATTGAAGTCTACAAATGATTGTTACTGATAGAAATCAATTTAATTGAAATCTATCAGTAAAGTACTTTGCAATGCAATCATCTCGGTAATTAGAAACTCATCCAAAATTATTATACTACAATCATAAATTGAACAAAATATCTAAGTCTCTTGTGGTAATTAGAACATAAAATCCAAAAATAACCATTACGAATAAGCGACTCTCAATCAACAATATAATTTTTAAAGCCTAGCACACAAGTTCCGTGACCACCACAATAAAATTGTTATTCTTGTATTATTTGTATTTCATTATCTATCAATTATAGCCTGATAGATTTCGACCAGTGATAGTCAGTGATAGACTACGATTAACCGGAGTATATCAGTGATATACTTTGATATACCTATACAAACACTCACCAAAATTGATATTTTTGTATTTTTGGCATTCTTGAATTAAAAAGAAGGCCAACAAGAGCTTAGCTCAATTGACGTAAAGTTGTACTGATAACCACAAGGTCTGAGGTTCGAATCCCCCTCCCCACATATTATCAAATATATATCATAACAATACCTTGTGGGAAGAAGAATAAAAAACAAATCAAATCAAAAAAGAAGAAGAAAATGCACAACCTAATAAACTGCACAGAACAAAACAGAGAAAAAAAAAAACATATTAATCACACAAGAACTCCACCCTTAAAAATGCACAAAAAAAATCGTAATAGTTCATTATAAAAAAATAAATCATAATTAAATGAGGGAAGAAAGGCTCATAAATGCAAAAAAAAAAAAAAAAAAAAAAAAAAAAAAAGAAATCGTATACACTAGAAATGAAGGAAGAAAGGGTAAAATTGGAATATTCTAATTTTTTGCCATATTTGCAATTCTTTTTACTTGGTGCTAAATTTGCTATTATAGATAATTAATTTGCCATTCGGTACTCACTGCAATTACTCTAAAAGATTTAGATGGTGGTGTCTAATGAATTCATAAATTTTAAAAAATGATTAATAGATTTTTAAACTTTTATTTTTATACCAAATAAAAGTCATTAAAATTTAGAAGTGTCTAAAGATTCCTAAATTTTTCAATTTTGTGATTAATAGTTTATTGGACATTCGATATTGGTGTCAGTTAAAACTCTTACTTATTCTAATTTTGTATCCACTACTACAATTTTGACATTTCATGATACCATAGTCAAACCAAATAAAGGAGAGGAAGAGAGAAAAAAACGTCATAAATGATTGGAATGTGTTTTTAGCGTGAAAAGACGGAAGTTTTCAGAATTTTGATATTCTATGATGTTTTTTCAATGTCATAGATTTATGACTTTAATTAACAGTCATAAATTAGAAAAAAAATTAAAAATAAAAGTAGAATTAAAAAAAAAAAAAAATCAAAAGCCCCCACGGTCTCTCCCTCTTTCGATTTTCCCTCTCTCTCTCTCTAACCTCTCATTCCAACCCCTCACGGCGCCGTCACTCTCCCTCTGACCTCTCGTTCCATGCCCTCGCGCCGTCGGACCCTCTCTCTCTCGCTCGCACCTTTTCCAGCCATCGTGGCCACTATTGACACCACAACTCCTCCAGCCACTAGTGCACGCAGCGACAACAGCTAGGTTCTCCTCCTTCGACGTGTATGTGTAAGTTCTAGTAAGGCACTGGTGGCAATCACTTTTCCTTTGAGTTTTGAGCAATCCAACAGCATCGAGATGGGGCTTTTTCGATCGTTTCGGCTAGGTATCAGCAATTCGGCCTGATTCCGGCAACTCCTCTTCGTGGACAACAACTCTCATTCAAGTTCGACTACTACAAAAAAAAAAAAGATTTTAATGGCGGGCAATGCCAGTTGTTATGAAGAAAACAGTAACAACGTAACAAGAACGAAAGGGCGAAGAGAAACAACACACAGATATACGTGGTTCACTAACGGAATGTTAGCTACGTCCACGGGCAGAGGGAGAGAACGATCTTATTATGTGAGGAGTATTCAGAATACAGAGATTAGGGCAAAAATAGGTTAAGAGGGTTTATATATGGCACCACTCTTAACCCTAACATAATAGGCCCAAATAAAAGCCCAAAACGGAAATATCATATCTAATCCTCGTACTGGGTCGTTCGGAGCGCTTCATATCAGATTCAAGGCATATCAACAAATCTCCACCTTGACTTGAACTCTCTCACACATAACAGATGAACCAGATGTACCCAAAGAAAAGTACCAGATGCAACTTAAAAACCACCAGATTCTCCCTCTACTTCATAAGGTCCCATAGGGACCACTTAGCAATTCAGAACATTTAGCAAGTCCAAACAATGTTGGAACTTGCCACTTGGGACTGGCTTGGTGAAGATATCAGCGGGGTTATCAATTGTCCCAACTTTCATCACCTTAATCCTCTTCTCATTTCTCAGGAAATGATATCTAACATCTATATGTTTAGTCCTCTCATGATGAACTTGATCCTTGGCTAAGCATATTGCACTCAAACTATCACAATATACAATAGCCTGATCATGATGAAGACCAAGGTCACCAACTAGTCCTTTCAACCATATTGCTTCTTTAGCAGCTTCTGTTAGTGCCATATACTCAGCCTCAGTAGTAGACAAAGTAACTGTAGGCTGTAGGGTTGCCTTCCAACTAACAACAGAACCACCAAGGGTAAACACATAACCAGTCATGGACCTTCTACTGTCAACATCTCCAGCATAGTCAGAATCAGAATAACCAGTCACTAAACATTATGTATCACTTCCATAAACGAGACCTATATCAGATGTACCTCTAAGGTAACGAAAAATCCTCTTCACAGCTTGCCAATGTTCCTTTCTAGGTTGCCCCATGAACCTACTGACAACACTCACAGCATATGCAAGATCAGGCCTAGTGCATACCATAGCATACATCAAACTTCCTACTGCACTAGCATATGGGACTCGAGACATGTATTCCTTCTCAGCTTCAGATTGTGATGCAAGTACAGAAGACAAACGAACACTTGCAGCACTAGGAGTATCTATAGGCTTAGCTGAAGACATCCCAAACATGGACAATATCTTCTGAATATATCCTTTCTGTGACAAGAAAAACTTCTTTTTATCTCTTTCCCTATAAATCTCCATACCCAAAATTTTCTGAGCAGCACCCAAATCTTTCATCTCAAATTCAGCATTGAGAAGGTCTTTTAACTTCAGAATATCAGACTTGGACTTAGCAGCTATCAACATGTCATCTACATACAAAACCAGATAAATCTTCAATCCATCACCAAGCTCGTTGTGATACACACAACAATCATACGGACTTCTGTTGTAGCCTAACTCAATCATATAACTGTCAAACATTTTATACCACTGTCGTGGAGACTGCTTGAGGCCATATAAAGACTTCTTCAACTTGCAAACATAGTTTTCCTTACCAGGACACTGAAACCCCTCTGGTTGGGTCATATAAATCTCCTCTTCCAACTCTCCATGTAAGAAAGTTGTCTTCACATCTAGTTGCTCAAGTTATAAATTCTGATGTGCAACCATGGCTAGAAGCACCCTGATGGAAGTATGTCTGACCACTGGTGAAAATATTTCATTGTAGTAAACTCCTTCTCTCTGTGTAAACCCTCTTGCAACAACTCGAGCTTCAAACTTAATACCCTCTGTAGGTGAGATTCCTTCCTTTTTCTTAAAGATCCATTTGCAAGTAACAATCTTTCTTTCCTCAGGTCGTCTGACTAGCTCCCAAGTCTGATTTTTATCAAGTGACTCAATCTCATCTCCCGTTGCAGCAAGCCATTGAGCAGACTCACTACTCGAAACAGCTTCTCTATAGGTGGACGGCTCATGGGGATCCACCTCTTCAGCAACCTGTAGTGCATAAGCAATCATATCCTCAAAACCATACCTCAGTGGGGGTCGAATGCCAACTCTCCTAGCTCTATCAAGAGCTATACTTGGCTGGCGTGCTGTTTCTAAACTAGAAGACTCTAGCTCATCTATTCTTGTACCTGTATCAATGTTTGTTGTGATACGATTACCCGCAAGCGCACGGGTCGTGACAAGTAATATAAAACGGTAGTAATACCGAGTATCGAATCCACAGGGAGGCGAAGCGAAACTTAAGCAAATAATTAAAATTTTCTTGAGCACTGAAAATACTTAGGCGAAATAATATTTAGGGACCACTTTATGCAATAAAAGGATTTAAATTCAAGACAATTAACGAAAACAAATTGATCAATCAAAAATAAAATATGGAGAAAGAGTTTTCTTAAAATGGGAAGAGGGATCTTGAAAATCGATGATTAGCCAAATAGTAGTTATAATTATCCTATCTCATTGCCCAACTAATTATAATCCTAGAATCTCCGTTAATCACATAGGTTCTCCTGTCGGTTTCCCCTAATTGTAATTAATTCATTTTAACAACCTAAGTGTCCTTAGCGCTATTAAAAAATCATTAATTATTACGCTCTGATTCATTTTAGGAATCAAAGTTTAATCAACTAATCCCGGTGTCACAACGAGCAATTAAACTAGTTGCATGGATTATGATCTATCCTAATTTCTCTCCGTCGAGTTTCCATTAAGAATCGAATCATTACACAATTGGCCAGATTGAGTAAAGCATTAAGCACATCCATACAAATAATTAGGACATGGGCAAGAGACAAGAAATTATAACAATATTTGGACTATCATTTCATTTCAAGACCCCAAATTGGGGTTTAGCTACACATAATATCCACAATAATTACAAGGCAAAGCATAATAAAGAGCATAAAGGGAAAGGAATTGACCGTCGTAAAACCCCTCGCTGACGCTTGGAGCCCCGCGACTACTCCTTGAGCCTCTAAGATGCTCCCCCAAAATTCCCAAAATTTTCCCACTAAAAGGATCCTCTCAAAAAGGCTCAAAAGCCTTGAGAGGGGCTCCAAAGGAGCCTAAGAAAGGAATTGGAATGGAGAAGGAATGATTTGATTGATGAATAATGAGGCACCCAAGGGTGCCTTTTTATAGGCCTGAAATAGGGGTAGCGTCGCGACGCTGCCTTGCTAAGCGTCGCGACGCTGCTGCGCACGCGGCTTGGGCAACACGAAAGGGTAGCGTCGCGACGCTGCCTTACTTAGCGTCTCGACGCTGCCCTAAATTTCCAGATTTTTCAGCTTTCTTTTGGGCTGATTTTTGGGCCTTCTTCTTCATTTCTTTTGGTCTTTTCTTCATGGTTGTCTTCTTTGGGCCTCCAATTGCTTCAAGCTTTGATTTGGGCTATAATTACTTCAATTTTGGCTCTTTTTCTCCCAAAATCACCAACTTAGCTCCTAAGGACCAAATAACAAAATTCATTAAATATATTCATTAAAAACACGATTAACGCACCAAAAAGCTTAATAAATTGAGACTAAAATAGCGACATTTCTGCTCGCTATCAATCAACAACTGGCACATCAGTTTCTATAGCAGTTTCTATAGCAGCATGTTGATCTTCTCCACCTTGGTGCTGTAATTCATCCTGACCAGAAGTGAATTGCAGCTCCACCTGTTTATCAACATCAATACTTTCTTCTGCAACAGCGGGCTTCACAACAGAGTTAAACATAGAATTTTCATCAAACACAACATTTCTACTAAGTATAACTCTATTTTCAGAAGGTGACCAGATCCTATAACCTTTGACCCCATCACCAAATCCCACAAATATACCTCTTTTAGCTCTAGGTTCTAATTTACCCTCATTCACATGATAATAAACTGAATAACCAAAAACTCTCAGCAAAGAGTAATCTGCAGGCTTACCAGACCACACCTCATAAGGTGTTTTGCAATCAATACCTGTATGAGGTCATCGGTTAATCAAATAACACGCTGTGCTTACTGCTTCAGCCCAAAACCTTCTAGGTAACCCAGCATTAGAAAGCATGCATCTTGCTCTCTCAAGAAGTGTCTGATTCATTCGTTCCGCCACCCCGTTTTGTTGTGGCGTATCTCTAACAGTGCGATGACGGGCAATCCCCTCATTCTTGCAAAACTCATTGAACTCAGACCCACAGAATTCCAGACCATTATCAGTTCGTAGTCTTTTGATCTTCTTCCCAGTTTGATTTTCTACTAAGGTCTTCCACTGCTTGAAATTCTTGAAGGCTTCACTTTTGTGCTTCATCATAAAAACCCAAGTCATTCTTGAGTAGTCATCAATGATAGACAGAAAATATCTACTACCTCCAATAGATTCAACCTGAGAAGGACCCCAACAATCAAAGTGAACATAATCAAGTGTTCCCTTCGTACTGTGAACACCCTTTGGAAACTTACTGCGATGAAGCTTTCCAAACACACAATGCTCACAAAATTCCAGATCCTGCACCTTGTGCCCACAAAGAAGATCTCTCTTTGACAAAATTTGCATCCCTCTTTCACTCATATGACCAAGTCTCATATGCCACAACTTAGTCATATCATCTCTGCGAACTGTAGAGGATGCAACAGCAGCAAAACCAGTCAGCGTAGAACCTGCCAGATAATACAGAGTTCCACGCTTGACACCTTTTAGAACCACCTTGGAACCCTTACAGACATGAGTAACTCCACCTTCACCTCTGAAACTGAAACCCTTACTGTCTAAAACACTCAAAGATATCAGACTCTTGGTCATTAGTGGAACATGTCTAACCTCATCCAAAGTGCAGAAAAAACCATCATGTGTCTGTATCCTGACTGAGCCTATCCCAACTACTTTACAGACAGCCTTGTTAGCCATAGTGACATTACCACCATCTACCTGCTGATAAGTCGAAAACCACTATCTATTTGGACACATATGATACGACGCCCCAGAATCAAGAACCCACAGATCTTTAAGACACGGTTCTTCATTTATAGCTAGGGCTAAGTCATCATCTGAATCAGTATTAGCTTCTGCCACAGCGGCAGAACCTTCCTTCTTTTTATACATATTACCCTTCCTTTTACAGTCATATTTCCAATGCCCCTTTTCTTTACAGTAATTACAGATGTCATTCGCTCTAGGATTAGCTTCATTAGGCTTCGAATTCTTACCATTAGACTTCTTTTTACCAGATTTCCTATGTCCCTTACTACTCGAAGCAACCAACCCAGATGCCTGATTTTCTGTAACTGAACTTGCTACTTTATGACGAACTTCTCTAGTCAGAATGGCAGTGTTTACTTCTTCTAGAGACAACTTATCTTTACCACTAATAAAAGAATCTACAAAATTCTCATACGACAACGGCAAAGATACTAACAGAATCAAAGCAGCATCCTCATCATCTACCTTAACCTCAAGATTACATAGATCTAACAGAATAGAGTTCAACTGGTCTATGTGATCTCTAAGGGGCGTACCTTCCTGCATTCGCAAACTGAACAGATGTTGCTTCAAGAGCAACTTTTTAGTCAAAGACTTCGTCATGTAGAGGCTCTCGAGCTTAGACCAGAGCCCGGCGGCAGTATCCACATTCGCGACCTCGATGATGACGTCATCGGCCAGACATAACATAATCGTGGAATGAGCCTTCTCCTCCAAGGTTTTCCATTTTTCTTCATCGGCGTCCGCCTTCTTCGTACCAGACAGCGACGCCCATAATCCCTGCTGCTTCAGCAGAGACTGCATCTTGATCTGCCACAGACCAAAACTGTTCCTCCCGGTGAATTTGTCGATCTTCACGTTCATAGCTGACATCCTTGTACGCTGAAAAACTGTTGCAAAAAAACACGAACCGAGGCTCTGATACCACTTGTTATGACGAAAACAGTAACAACGTAACAAGAACGAAAGGGCGAAGAGAAACAACACACAGATATACGTGGTTCACTAACGGTGTGTTAGCTACGTCCACGGGCAGAGGGAGAGAACGATCTTATTATGTGAGGAGTATTCAGAATACAGAGATTAGGGCAAAAATAGGTTAAGAGGGTTTATATATGGCACCACTCTTAACCCTAACATAATAGGCCCAAATAAAAGCCCAAAACGGAAATATCATATCTAATCCCCGTACTGGGTCGTTCGGAGCGCTTCATATCAGATTCAAGGCATATCAACACCAGTCATTAAAGGGTTTTAATGTCGGCGGTGTATGTAATCTATGCGAGTGACATTGTAGCCTTTAATGTCAGGCGACTTTTAATTTCGGTCTATGCGTGACTTTAAAAGTCGTCCGTCATCAAATGTCCGTCATTGAAAGGGTATTGTATGACTAAATGTCCGTCATTAAACGTGTCTGTCATTGTATGTGCGTCATTAAACGTGCCAATTTATATAGAAATCAAATATTTGCCAAATTTCATTCCAATATGACAATGAACTAAATTTGTTCATACAATTTTTATTCATAGAAGCTAAGTTTGATATAAAAATAAAATTACAAACACCTACACTTAAAAACCTCAAAATTACTAAACACCTATGATTAACAATTGCACAAAAAACGAAAGGTTCACATAAGAAAATATATGAAAATTCATTCAATGTCAAAAAAATTAAAGCACGACAACTCTAATCATAGAATTTTCTTCAATAGATCTCACTTCTTTTAAGCAATGTTTATTTGGTGAAAATCCCTTCTTTTAAGCAATATAGGATGAAACTATTAGATCTCAATCAATATGGTACTTTCCAAATATGAATTTTTCACCTAACTCCCAGATAGCATGAGGTACAAATATTAATATTCCTTTAGTTCATCCTTCCACATAGAAGGCTAATAACAGAAACACATGTTTTCATAGAAGGCTAATAATAGAAACGCATATTTTCATTTTTCATTTTTTACTATTGTAAAATCAAATGCACTGAAATGAGTGTTTCTCACAACCGTATGCATTAGGATCAATATCATACAGTAGCTTTTAAAGACAATTAGTGAACAAAGCCAAGCATTCATGATAGGCTGCAAACATGAGTCTAATTTTAACACATATTGCCATCATAAATGCTTCAAATCCACAAAAATAACAATAACTTTCCTTCTAAGAGAACGTATAATACATTATAGATGAAAATCCTTTAACAATCATGAACACAAGCCACAAACAGGAATCGACAACATCAACCTCTCATACAAACTCAATAAGAATAATGATTGGAGCCAATGTCAAGCCAAATGTACATCACAACACGAAACATAGAAGAATTTTAGATCTACCATTGATCACGTAACGATTTATTGAGAGAAATACCAACCTTGTTGTTGAAATTCCATTGGCCATGAGGAAGACCATAACAAAAGTAATGAATCAAAATATTAGAGCACATCACACCACTTCCTCGAAGGTTTGCATACTTTTGTAAATATCAACTGAGAGCAATGAAAAGTCTCACTCAATGTGCACCCTACGGAAGGTAATATTACATTTATCTTATGAATCTATTCACCTATCAATGGATATCCTTAAAAATTCACATGAATCTAACACAATTTGCAGCAACATTATTTAACTAGATTCGTATTTCATAATACTCGTAAATTCCTCATATTTGTAACTTCAAAAGAAGAAATAGAATAACAGGTACCAAAATTGTCACATTGCCCTTCAATCCACATGGAAACTACCGTTTCAAGAATTTGACCGAAAACAAATCCAAAATCCCCATGAGAGACTTAACTAGAGTTTAGACTCCAAAACTAAGCATCTGTGCAAACACACTTGGAATCAATTCTTAGAGAATATTGAGAACAAAATCCAGCATTCATAACACATAAAAGTAGTACTCAAAAGATTAATTAGAATATTCAACAAAATTGTGACGAAAGAAGCCATCAAGTAAAAAGATGCAACTCCTTTTTCTGTCATTAAGAATGATCTTGGAATGTGAATGTTGGGGTTGGACAAACCATTTTCCATTCGTAAGAAACTTGATAAGACCAAAGGTAGGAAGGGGAAGAAACGCATGGAAGGCCAAAAAAGTGGGTGAAAAATGAAATAAGCATTCAGATCTGGTCAACTACACTGGATCAGAACACCAATTTTGAAGAGAAATTTTAACTTGGAATTTGATAGGCTCACAAATTCCCCCATCTGAAACACCTTTGTGTCCAACCCCAAACAAATGCAACGAGCAGGAATCAACAAGAAGAAACTTTAAATGTACAGAAAAATCTGGAAAGATAGAGAGAACAAAACATCGGACCAAACCCCTTATCTGTAAGCACAAGAAAGACATAGAAAAAGGGTTAAAAAATCTCGAGAAAATAACCCAGAAAGACGAAGTCCCAAGAATCAGAGGAAAACCCTAGAAAACATAGTAATCCTTTTAACAAAATTGGCAGAGTTTCCCCAAATTAGAGGCAATCCCTTTCAACCTCTCGTATGCAATTCAACTTCCTCTCTCTATCTCACCGTCCCTCTCACAGTTTCTCTTCAAATAGTTACAATAATCAAAAGAAAGAAAGTAAAAAAGAACCCCAAAAACCCTAAACCAAAAAAAAAGAGTTCACCCACGACTAACGACGACGACCACACAAGAAACCCACGTCCCACGACCTGCGACAATGTGAGACGGTGAGAGGAAGAACTCGTGTCGCTGGTGAGGGTACGAACTTGCGGCGGAATGGGCTAAGTAAGGGAGAGAGAAATCCGAGAGTGGGTTGCGTAAGCGAGACAGAAGTCGAGGAGAGAGAGACTTCAACGTATTTTGAAGATGGAGAATTAAAAAGTAATGTGAATGCATCTTTTAATGTCGTGCAATGCTCGACATTAAAAACTACTTACAATGTCGGTAGGTCATTTTAATTTTTTTTTTCACTTTCACGAGTTTTTTTCTCGCACGTCATCATTTCTCCTTGCATTTTTTTTTAGTCCGTCCTTATAGGTATAATTTGTAGTAGTTCCAATGATTTCAAGCAGTGGGTAAGCGAGATTAAAGCACATTGCGGCTGATTATAGCGTTTAAATGTTTACCGACTATAGTTTGGCCCCAATTATTAGGTACTCATTGAGATTGGAGCTCGAGTCGTGGAATTTGGATCGAATTAGAACCAAACCATAAAGAAAGGTTCTATTTTGGTGAGGTTCTTTCTCGAATTTGCATCATTAGCTACTGTGTGCTAAGGGGAAATTAATAGAATGTTAGGTCTTTGGAGAGCGACCTTTTCCATTGGTCAAATACACAATCTTGATCTTTTAATTTTTTGTATAGTAAGTATAAAAATTGTAAATCATTTCACTATATTGAGCTGATCAAATACTGAACTATACTTCTAAATCTCCAAATATATCACTAGTTATTGTTTTTATTTTAGGTTAAGTTTGGAATCCCTACCCCTATATATATATATGTAATGTTATATATATATATTGTCAACAAAAAAAGAGGAAAATAAAAACCTTTCAGTTTTAATATTTTCTATTCTAGGTTATTGTTTCTTAATCAAAGGAGGGTACAAGTTTCCCATGCTAGCTTTTCTAATTTTAATAAACCCTCCAAAACACACATCATTCAAGCACCAGAAAAACAATCACTCAAAGCACACAGACCATAAAAAGCTTTCAAGTTTCCCATGCTGGCTTTTCTAATTTTAAGTCATTTCCATGTCAAATACTTATATTTATACACACACAACATAAATAAAACCATGAATCCTTTATATATCCTTTAGAGAGTGAGAGGAAACCAAACAAGTAATTAAGAGTTTTGTCATGCCTCAACTCGTATTATTATTGCTCGGGCTCTTACTCGTTGCGTCCCGGCCAACAAGAGCGAGGGACGATGTAAGTCGACCAAACAAATCTCTCATTCAGGTGAGCAAATATCGCGTAGAAATTCACAATGAATTGGAAATGTACATATTGGATAGCCATTGCTTCTCAAAGGATGATGATTTGGGATTGCATATACTTTATCCAGATCAGCAACAAGATTGGTCTTTCAGTATTAATTATTTTGGAACAACTTTGTTCCATTGTAGATTGGAATGGCAAAGAGGGTTTATAGAGTTTGATGCATTTTTTGTTGATCAAGATTTCGTTCGTGAATTTTGTCCCAACTTTTTGTGTGTTTGGTTGGCCAAAGAAGATGGGCTTTACATGGTGAATGCAGCTGGTCAGCATGTTCTTAACCATCATTGGAAACTGCTTCGGTCGCCCTAATTTGAAGAGTGTTTGGCTTGGTGTTTGTGGATTAAATTATTGTCCATTATGTTATAAATATGAATATATATCTAACATGAAATAAGTTGATTAATCGATCTTCAAATTCATAAAAGAATATTATTATTGTTTTATTCGAATGATGAATGACGTTTGTATTAATATGTTAATATGAGCATGTATTTAGATCCACACGTAAATTAGTCGTGTGGGTATATTGTGTAAGAAAAATATTCATTATTTGTATTCTATCTACCAAATAAAAAGGAAATAAGACAATTAATCCAAGGAAATGAAATAACAATAACCTCAAGTCTCGAGCAAAAGGATCCAATCTCCTAACTTTTATTACAATAGCCTAAAAGATAAGAGATAAACTTTATTTTATTGTAGGATAACATAGTGATGCGCAATTTGATTACCGCAAATGTACGGGTCAAGTAATAATATAGTGTTTTCGTGATTAAACGAGTGTCGTCCTCTGGATTGGTTTTCTAGCAAATTAAGTACCGTGAATAATCTTGTCCAGTTTTATTTAGGGAGCAAAACTCAATGATAAAAGATAAATCTAAAGACAAAAAGCATAAAATAAAGGTGGAGACTCAAATGGAAAGACTCTTAGAGAATTGATTTCATTGTTGAGATTGAGGATAAATTAATGGGATGAACTTAGCATGCAATTATTCTACCAAGTCTAGGAACCTTTTATCACAACTATCTCTCCCGAGCATAATTGATTCTCATGCATGCAACCAACTTGATATCCCTATCTAAGTTCATTAACATGCAAGACTTTGAGTTTAGGTCTTCAAGCAACTTCTAAAGTTATTCCAAATCCCGTCACAAACTTAGAATTTCTACTTTAGTCATGCAATTAAATAAAGTAAGTCTTAGGCCAAATCCCCTCTCACGAGCAAGATTCAACACTCAAATCATTCAACTAGTGATCAAGTAATTGAAAACATTTAACCATAATTGCATAGGTAAAATAAATGTATATTCATACCACAAATCAATCCAACAACCTAAAATAACTACATCAATCCCTAAGACAAACAATTAGCAATGCATAGTCTTTAAACCACA
This sequence comes from Luffa acutangula, assembly GCA_036850905.1. Classification (NCBI taxonomy): domain Eukaryota; kingdom Viridiplantae; phylum Streptophyta; class Magnoliopsida; order Cucurbitales; family Cucurbitaceae; genus Luffa; species Luffa acutangula. The sequence goes on from CM072099.1 coordinate 12,487,069, forward strand.
AACACTAATTGCAAGAAAAGCATAAAAACTACAATAGTAAGGGAAAGAGAAAGGAAAACTCAAATCCGCCGACACCGCACTTCCCCGTCACGATCTCCATGTTTTCTCGCTTGATTTCCGCTCCTTGGCCTTGCCTTTAGCTCCCACAAAAGGTCTCTAGTCGAAATTAGGGCTAAAATCTCACCAATTGGACTCCCCTTGGTCGTAGCATGAAAAGAAGATGAAATAGGAAATCTGTCGATAGCATCGAGCCGCTAGTGTCACAGCGTCGCGACGCTATGACATTTTGCCGCCTGAATCAGAAAAGGAAAGGCAGCGTCGAGACGCTCCAAGAGTAGCGTCCCGACGCTGGTCTGCGGATGGCTCTCTTTTGGCTTCTTCTAACTTGAAACTTTTTCGTTATTTAGCCAATTTTCATGTCCCAAACATATATTTAGCTCCAATTTCTCGATTTAACTCCAAAACATGATTCCTACAAATAGAACACAAAAATGCATAATTTTGTCCAATTAAATATAAAAGACTAGCTTAATTAATTAGGGAAAAATAGCTAGCTATGCTCGCTATCACATAGTCTGTGTTTGGGGTGCATATTATTTTAGTCTGGGATAAAATAGTCCGTGTTTGGAGTACAAATTATTTTAGTATGGGTTAAAACAGTCTGTATTTGGGGTGCTGATCTGTTTAACATGGGATTTTGAGTCAACTGGTTCAAGTTTTTTTTTCTAGTTTTTTTTTAATCTTCCTCATACAATTTTGTATGTCAAATATCATATTTTGCAAATATTAATAAGAAAAATGTTTGTTCCATCAACTCAAGAACTTAGTTGAGAGTTTTAAGTTATGTTATTCTTTGACAATCTGGTCTTGTTTGGCTATATGAATATCGTTGAATATGGAAAAAATATGATTAAGATATATGTTTTTTTGCTATTTAAAAAAAATCGTGGTAAGTATTTCTTAAAAAGAAAAAAGTTAAGTTTTCGGTGTAGGGGTTAAATGATGTGATCAATTAAAAATAAATACATAAAGACCGTTAGAGTAAGTGTTCGATACTTAAACATTAGAAAAAAAAAAGTTTAGGATATACGATTCATTTTGATTTAGGGTTATGTTTTTTTTTTTCACAAAAGAAAAACGTTTAGGATTTGGTATAGAAAATCATATTAGTTAACTTTCAGTATTGCCAAAATAAAAATGGTAAGTGCTTAGTTCAAAAACCATATATTAGTTTTTTTTTTATTATTATTATCAATAAAATCATTTGAAATAAACTTGAGTGTGGTAAATAAAATTTCGTTTGAAATGTTCTTTTTTTTAAAAAAAATTGTTAACTCGGGTTAACCTTCAATCTTGCCAAAAGTAGGGAAGAAATTTGACCAAAAAAAATTGTAAGTGTTTAGTTCAAAAACCATATTAATTTTTTGGAAAAATTACACTTTTGGTCCTTGAGGTTTGGGTTAGGTTTCATTTTGGTCCCTGAGTTTTCAAACTCGACAAATTTAGCCCCTGAGGTTTGGATATCATTTCATTTTGGTTCCTCTATCCAATTTTCCGTTAAACTCTAATAGATTGCTGACATGGCATGCATTTTTTTTTATTAAAAAAAAAGTTTTGTATTTTTTAAATAATATTTCTTTTTTTCTTTTTCTTTATTCTTATTCTTCATCTTTATCTTCTTCCTCCGTCTTCATCATTTTCTTCCATTTACATCTTCATCTTCATTATCTTCTTCCTCCATTTCTATTAAATCTTCATCATCTTCATCTTCTTCCTCAACCTCAACCTCCACGTCCATCTTCATCATCTTCTTCTTCCTCCAACCCTAACGCCAGCAACCACCGACGAATTTTTCGGCCACTTTTCCAGCGACCGATTTTTTTTTTCATTCTTTATTCCTTTATTTTCTTCTACCTCTTTTCATATTTTTTTATTTATTTTTGTTTTTCATATTTTTCGAAATGAAAATGAGAAAAAGATGAAAAAAGGAAGAAAAAAAAGATCGTCGGAGGTTGTCGAAAAGTCGTCGATCGACGACGACCGACAGTCGCTGTAAAAGTCGTCGGCTGGCGACGATTGACGGTCGCCGAAAAATTCAAGGAGTCACATGGAAGAAGAGAGAAGAGAGTTACTGTAGAGAATGGATAGAATAATCAAGTGGTTGAATGATGGTTACTGTAGCAACACGGTGGTAAAAATAACCCGGTTCACCAGTTTTTTTTGTTGATGCCCCAAACACTGAGTGAGCTATAATAACCTCTATTATAACCAACACAGGGGGTCAAACGACCCCTTATAGTTTTGCCGCCGAATTTACAATAATGCCTCATTTTGGTTTTTGACCGAAAGTTAAACGCATACTTCGATATCTCAAATTCACTTTGCAAAATGGAATTACTTTTCTTAAAAATAGCTCACTCAATCTCTATGCGTTATGTGATGCAGATTGGGGTGGTTGTCCAACTACAAGAAGAAGTACATCAGGATATTGTGTGTTCCTTGGCTCTAATATCATATCTTGGTCATCCAAGAAACAACCAACTGTTTCTCGCTCCAGCACAGAGGCAGAATATCGAGTCATGGCAAATACAACAGCTGAAATTACATGGATAACCTTTCTCCTTCGAGACATGGGGACTCCTTTGAAGAAGGCACCTGAACTCTTCTGTGATAACATGAGTGCCCTCCAAATGACAATCAACCCAGTTTTCCTTGCACAGACAAAACATATTGAACTTGATTATCATTTTGTTCGTGAAAAGGTGGCACTTTGATCATTAATTACTCGTTATGTGCCTTCACATCAACAACTAGCAGATATTCTAACCAAGCCTCTATCTAAAGCTACACATTGTGAATTGACTTGCAAACTTGGCGTTCGGGCCAATCCTACCATCAGTTTGAGAACGGATGAAAGAAATAATAGAAGCTCACATCATCCTTATCAAATACACCCACAGGCTGCCACATTAATCCCAAAAGCACAACTGGAAAAATGTGCTCATGACAACATAACATTGGCTAATTCTCACAATTATGGAGAAATCACCCAAATCAAGACTCCATAAATCATTCAAATCAAATCTCCAGCTCCTCAATGCTCCAATTCTCTCTTGATTGAAAATCAATGAAGCTTTCCTTTTACATTTCCTTTTAATTACGTTGCACAGATTGCAAATAATTCTTTTAGCCTTATTTTTTCCTTTTTTGTAGTTTTCTTACCGTTGCCCAATCTTCCTCTCTCTCCTTTCTCAAGTTTTCTGTAAATACCCAGACTCTTGGGTTCTTTTCACACAGATTGGAATATACATTTTTCATATCAGTAAACTTTGTTATCATTTCTCCGCTTTCGTTCAATTAGCTCAATAATTAAGATAAAAAAATAAGTTTGTCAAACTACTCAACTAATCAAAATTATAACATGCCCAGGATTCAATAAAATTCCAATTGGTTCTTCAAAAAAAATAAAAAATAATATAAAATTCCAATTGGATTAAAATTTGGAAATTCAATACAAAGTCTCAAGAATTTTAACCAAACATACATCAGAGAGTCTCCAACCACGACGATCTACGATTAGCCCACCATTGAGATGTTGAAATAAAGCTACGGGGCTCGATTAGTCATCTTAATTATAACTAACTAAAACTAATCTACTCTAATGGAATTAAAAGGAAAACTTACAAAATAAAGAGAAAACGGTCTAATTGTGGCTGAGAGGAAGAAAATTACCCGCCGAAAAATAACCTAAAACGAAGAGATCTTTAAATACCCAAATCAAGAGCGTTGAGACACTTCGGACAGAAGGGCTTCAAAAACGCATGTGCACAGGAAATCTTCAAGTTGGGATTTGCGATAACGTCGAGACGCTATAGGACAGCATCTCGACATTATGCCCTTGAGTCTATAGCATTGTGGGGATGAATTCATAGCGTTGAGATGCTCCAAGCTCGAGAATCTGGCTGACTTTTGGTCTACGTTGACTTTTAGGTTGACTTTCACTTCTTGATCTCGAAAACACCGAAATCACCTATACAACAATTGTACTCAAAATTACTCATTTTTCACAAATAATAACATTAGGATAAGCAAGATTTAAGGAAATTAATTAGCATTAATTTGGTGCTATCAAACTTAACACAAAAATCTAGTCAAGTTTTTGGGACAATGTGTTTGAAAGAGAAGAAAAACTCCTAGTTTATGAATACATGGAAATTAAGTAAAGTTTCTCACTAATTTTCGAAGAAAAAAGAAGAAATGTTTTTCAATAAGGGTATTTTGAAATTTTTTGAAAGTTCAACAATATTAATGAAATTAAAACTTTAACAGTTTCCATCCAAAACTTAACGGTAAGGATATTTTTGAACATTTTTTAAAGTTGAGTGATATTTTTGAAACTTTTAAAGTTCGGGAATATTTTTGAAATTAACAAACTCCTAGTTCACGAGTATTTTTTATAATTTAGCCTTAACCCAACCTAACCATTAGTAACTCCAATATGGTTGAGACCATTCAATATTAATTTATATAATATATTTTGTTTACATGGAAAAAGGGTTAAAAGATTTAGATGGTGGTGTGTCGTCTAATAAATTCAAAAGCTTTAAAAATTCCTAATGGATTTTTAAACTGTTATTTTTATGTCGTCTAATAAATTGAACTGATCTCAAATACTGAACTATACCTTCTAAATCTCCAAATATATCACTAATCTTTTTTTTATTTATTTTATTTTAGGTTAAGTTTGGAATACCTACCCCACATAATATATATATATTTATTGTCAACAAAAAAAGGAAGAAAATAAAAACCTTTCAGTTTTAATATTTCTATTCTAGGGTTCTTGTTTCTTAACCAAAGAGGGTACAAGTTTCCCATGCTGGCTTTTCTAATTTTAATAAACCCTCCAAAAACACACAACATTCAAGCAACAGAAAAACAATCACTCAAAACACAGACCATTCAAGCTTTCAAGTTTCCCATGCTGGTTTTTCTAATTTTAAGTCATTTCCATGTCAAATACTTATATTTATACACACACACAACATAAATAAAACCATGAATCCTTTATATATCCTTTAGAGAGTGAGAGGAAACCAAACAAGTAATCAAGAGTTTTGTCATGCATCAACTCGTATTATTATTGCTCGGGCTCTTATTCTTCGTTGTGTCCCGACCAACGAACGCAAGCGATGATGTAAGTCGACCAAATGAATCTCTCATTCAGGTGAACAAATATCGCATAGAAATTCACAATGAATTGATATATACATTGGATAGTCATTGCTTCTCAAAGGATGACGATTTGGGATTGCATATACTTTCTCCAAATCAGCAACAAGATTGGTCTTTCAGTATTAATTATTTTGGAACAACTTTGTTCCATTGTAGATTGGAATGGCAAAGAGGGTTTATAGAGTTTGATGCATTTTTTGTTGATCAAGATTTCCTTCGTGAATTTTGTCCCAACTTTTTGTGTGTTTGGTTGGCCAAACATGACGGGCTTTACATGGTGAATGCAACTGGTCAACATGTTCTTAACCAGTATTGGGAACTGCTTCGTCGGTGGCCCTAATTTGAAGAGTGTTTGGCTTGGTGTTTGTGGATCAAATTATTGTCCATTATGTTACAATATATGAATCTCTAACATTAAAATATGTTGATTTATCCATCTTCAAATTCATAAAAGAATATTATTATTGTTGTATTTGATTGATAAATGACGTTTGTATTAATATGCTTGTAGCCACCTATTTTTGTCCTTCTTATTAAATTACTTGTTAATTTAATCATTAAAATACATAATTATGTTTAAAAGTATGATTTAATTAGAAATGTTTGTTAATGTCATTTGGTCTTCTTCTTAGTTTGGTTAGAGGAACCAATTTAGTTGGTTTGGTTACCAATGGATCAAAGAAGCAAGTTTTTTTTAATTTTGAAGTGGTTTACAAAAAGTTGTGCATTCCATTTTGAGCATAGCTTATATTTGGAAAATAGCTAGTAATTTCATACCCAAAGAGGAAAAGGGTTTTAGCTTATATAAACCCTTCTAATTGTTGAGAGAAAAAGGAGAGTTTATTCAACCAAAAAAAAAAAAAAAAAAAACCTAGAGAGAAAGTGCACTCACCACACAAGAATAGCCACAAAGTCCTCTACAAGAAAAATCCCAAAATCTAGAACATAGAAGAAAACCTATCTTAGTTGGAGGTTGCATTTGGTAGGGTTTTTTGTCCCAAGGATCTTCACCTTAAGCAACAAGCGGGTATTTTGTTGTTCTTGATTTTGTCTCTTACGACTTTTTTTTTTCTCGAGCACCTTGAAAATCTATAGTTGAGTAAGGGTTTTGCAAGCTCGTTTATTATTGTTTCTTACTTCTATTGTTACTCTTTTTTATAATGTGAGCTTCCCTTTGTTTTTCTCATGTTTATATCATTCTCTTTTTTTTGTTTTTGCTTTTTTGTTTTTTTTGTTTCTTTTATCCCTTGTTGGCTCTATTTACCAAAAACAACAAGCAAGAATAAAATAGATGGGAATAAGATCGTGTGTAACATACCTTAAGTTCAAGATGGAGAAGCATTAGGAGAGGTTGAGAAAAAAAAAAAAAAAAAAGAAACAAGAGAAGGGCAGTGAGTTAAAAAAGAAAAAGCAGAGAAAATTTTTGTTTTTTTTTAATATATATTTTTTATCTTTTATTATTACTATTATATGTATATATCCTTGCGGGATTTTTTGGAAACATAACACAAAAAGTGAAAACAATTAGAAAAAACAAGGGTCTTGAAACTAATTGGAGAAATCAAGTGTCACGCCTCTTTATATATATATTTTTATTTTCATATTACTTTGTCAAATTAAGTTTTCAACTTATTTTTTAAATTTATTTTATTTTATTTAGTAATTATTATAAATTCTTAATCATAACATAATCATTATGTCTTCTCAAAAAAAAAAAAAAAAAACATAATCATTATGTTTTTAAATTTTAAAGTTTGCAATTTTTTTCTAATTCACCTTCTATAATTCTTTTAAATATATTTTTGGGCAAAATGCACTTTTGGTCTCCGAGGTTTGAGGTTGATGTCTATTTGGTCCCTCAAGTTTCAAAAAATACATTTTAGTCCTCCAGGTTTGTAAAATCATTCTAAATGGGTTCTAACTTAACTTTAATTTAACGGAATGCTGACTAGACTGTTATGTGATGAGATGATGTGGCTATTTCATTTGATTACTAGGCAAATAAATTAAAAAATTAATTAAAAAACTAAAATATTAAATAAATATTAAAATTTCTTAAAACAAATAAAATATAAAAAAAAAAGTCTCTTCTGCCCTAATCTACCATTCCAGAACGATTTGTCGTCAGCGTATACTGTAGCCGGCGTCACAGTTTGCCAACGACTCTCCAACCGCCACCATCCGTCAGCCAGCTGCGAACAATGCATCCACCAGCGTTTCTTCTCTCCATACCCCATTAGCAAGTTTCTTTTCTTCCATTTTTTTTGGGTGCTTTTGTCTTTATGTTTGTGTGTATTACTCTGAATTTTAATCTGCTTGATTAACCTAAAAAAAAAATCATTAAACTTCTGAATGTTTTCTTTTTCAGTCCTCCTACTCACCGATTTGATTTCTTTGTTTTTGAGATCTTAACCACGGTTTTGAAAACTAAGCTCGAGAGTCGTTGATTGACTGCGACAGAAGCTGAGGCATAATTGACGAGTTGCGATGGCAGAGGGGATGTCACTGCATAGGCTAATGGATTGACGGGAGAAGAGAAGTTGTCGATTGGAAGATTAGGGCAGAAGAGATTTTTTTTAATATTTGATTTATTGTTTTAAACAATTTTAATATTTTAGTTTTTTTTTTAATTTATTTGCCTAGTAATCAAATGAAATAGCCAAGTCATCTCATCCATGTCAGCACATAACAGTCCAATCGGCATTCCGTTAAATTAAAGTTAAGTCAGGGACCATTTAGAACGATTTTACAAACCTGGAGGACTAAAATGTATCTTTTGAAACCTAAGGGATCAAATAGACATCAACCTCAAACCTCGGGGACCAAAAGTGTATTTTGCCCTATATTTTTTTTACATTTTCACATTTTCTAAATTTAAGAAAGTTACGAAGGGTAGGTTATTCTTGCATTTGATTAAACAAGCATTCTTTTTCAATTTCTAATATAATATATATATCCAAACTTTTTATTTTCATATATATTATGAACTATTAATTATACATTAATGTTAATCAATAACTAAATAAATCATATTATTTTACTATTAATTCTTGTCTTTACTTTCTGAATTTGATGTTTATCCTAATTTATAAAGTATATATGTGTTTTTATTATATACATTAAAAAAAAAACAAATTTTAATGGCTAAATTAAAGATGAGAATTATTTTTAAAAAAAAATTAAAAATGAGAATAAAATTTAGGTGCTATATGTTTATTTTAATTAGAAATAACAAAAACGAGAATCTTATTAAGGATTTTTTTAAGAACTTTTTTGTTTCAAATATGGTTGCATTAATAGTAAGTATTATAATTATAAGGCATCAAAACCAAATAAACTTTAACTATATGCTACCATTGAAACTATAGTAAATTGAAACGTCTTTCTTGCTAGGGACATCCAACAATATATATTCATTATATATTATTGAAAGCTTACTCAATTAATATAAAGTTATTCGTTAAAAAAAATATTTTGTATCATCTTTTGGATATAAATATTCTCAATTTAGCTTTAAAAAAAAAAAGTAATTTTTCAGAATTGGGATATTTTATATGCCTCGGAGTAAAGACATGAGGGTGGACAGATTAGCGAAAGAGGCTCTTTATAAAAGATCGTCTATGTTATGGTTGTCAAATTTCCCGTTGTGGTTAGTGTCGATGGGTACTGAGATCCATTGCAAGTGTTTATCGAATTGTAATTGTTCTTAACTGGATGAAAGCATTTTCTTAAAAAATAATAATAATAATTAATTTTAAAATTCCTCCGTGGGTATATGAAAACTGGTTATATATTAAAAAAAAGGGAAAAATACACTTTTGGTCCTTTTCAAACTCAACAAAAATACCCCTGAGGTTTGAGATAAGTAGCAATTTGGTCCCTGTTGTCCATTTTGCCGTTAAACTCTAACAGTTTGCTGACGTGGCATCATTATTTTAATAAAAAAATCATTTTTAAGTTTTTTTTAAATAAAAATATATTAAAATATAAAAATATTATTAATTTATTATTATTTTTTTAACTCTTTTTCTCTTTCTTCTCCATCTTCTCCATCTTCTTCTTCCTTCCCCATCCTTCTTCCTTCCTATCTCTTTCTTCTTTAACTCAGGTGGCCGGCCGCTGCCTGTCCACCACCGGCTGCCGGAATTTTTTTTTTCTTCTTCTTTCTTCATCGCCGGCCGCCGCCATTTCCCTATTTTTTTTCCCTCTTTTCTTCTTCTTTTCTCTCCTCTTTTTCTTCTTCTTCCTTCCCTCTTCCTTCTTCTTTCCTTGTTTAAAAAAAAATTGAAACATCGATGAGCTCTGTAGCAAGCCGACCCTCAAACATTCAGCACCAACCGAACCCCGAGCACCAGAGACGATCTCCACTAGCCAAGAGACGATCTCAACACCTGCTAGCCAAGTAGTCAACGCCGAGCACCAACCGCAGCGACCACTCTGACGGGATTGTTCTATATCTGGAACAAAAGGGAAAACCCCCTTCGTTCATCTTTTTTTTTTGGATCAGTTGAGAGATAGAGAGGGAATAGAGAATCACAGTGCAACGACGTTCACAATTTCGGTGGCGGCAGGTCGTGGGTATCGGGCGCGCCAGTGGTTAACTCGTGGGTAAGTTGATTTTTTTTTTCTGGTATGTTCACTCCCGACCTCTCTCTCTTTCTCTCCCTCACTCCCGATCTCTCTCTCTTTCGTTCTCTCCCTCACTCCCGACCTCTCTCTCTGCATTTCTGGTATGTTCTCCGACAACAGCATCCTTTTCCGGCAAGCGACGGTGCGAACAGCACTGGTTCGGGCGTGGGTTTTTGGTTTAGTTAGAGAGAGAAGGGTTTATTGAAGGAGAAAAAGAAAAAAAATGAAGAAGCTTCTTTTCTATTTAAAAAATGATGTAAAAAAAAAAGAAAGAATCAAGGGAGGAGAGAGAAAAAAAAACCACCTGCGATCGGTGACCGGCGAGCGGTGGTCGCTGGCCGCCGGAGATATGAAGAAGAAGAAGAAGTAAAAAGGATGAAGAAGAAGAAGGTAAGAGAGAAGGAGAAATAATTTTGAAAAAAAAAAAAAACCATTTATTATTATTATTTTAATTTTTATTTATTTAAAAAAAATTTAAATATTTTTTATTAAAATAATAGTGCCACTGTTGATAGAGAAATTTTGACCAATCACGAATTGCCACGTCATTACATAAAATTAATGACGAAATTAAAGTTAATTAAATTTGGGACCAATTATAAATTGACATGTGTTCCAAATTTAATTTGAAAACAAAGTTGGCCAATTATAAATTTATAGAGCCAAATTTCTATTTGATCGATTAATTAAAATTAAATTATTTCAATCAAATTAATTAATTTGCCTAATTAATTAAAAATAATAATTATTTGGATCAAATTTGGATCTTTTAAATGTCTGGGTCAAATATAAACCAAACCCAAGACTAAATGGTTCAGCCCAAGACCAATAAAACCCAAGCCCAAGTTGTTAGGCCCAAAAGTTACCAGGGCCCATCCTGCGAGAACTCTATAAATAGGGGGGTTCACCACCATTTCAAGGGGTCAGAATTTTGAAGCTCGAGGGCAGAGTCCAGAGCATTCTCCAAGATCCAGAGTCATCAGAAGTCAGAGAGTCTAGAGAATTCAGAAGATCCAAGATTCAGAATTCAACCAACTCAAGACTCAGAAGGTTTGAAGACTAGAAGACTCTAAGAAGAGATCAATAAGCCAATCGACCGATCAAGAAGATCAACAAGTCAGCAGGCCGATCATCCAAGAGGATCAACAAGCTAACAAGCCGATTCGACAGATCATCAAGCCAACAGGCTGATCCAAGAGATCAACAAGCCAACCGACAGATCAAGAAGATCAACAAGTCAGCAGGCCGATCATCCAAGAGATCAACAAGCCAACCGACCGATCAAGAAGATCAACAAGTCAGCAGGCTGATCATCCAAGAAGATCAACAAGCCAACCGATCGAACAGATCATCAAGCCAACAGGCCGATCCAAGAGATCATCAAGTCAGCAGGCCGATCATCCAAGAGGATCAACAAGCTAACAAGCCGATCCAACAGATCATCAAGCCAACAGGCCGATCCAAGAGATCATCAAGTCAGCAGGCCGATCATCCAAGAGGATCAACAAGCTAACAAGCCGATCCAAGAGATCATCAACCTAGCAGGCCGATCATCCAAGAAGCTCAACAAACCAGCCCAAGAAGATCAACAAGCTAGAGACCAAAGTTTATATATTTAAGAGAGAGAATCAGAGGATTAAAGTTAGAGATTGTACACCCACACGCATACAACATTAATACAAATATATTATTTATTCCACGTGTCTCCATCCCCGAAGTTACGTGTGAACAGCCACGTCAGCCAATCATTAAGATTTAACAGAAAAATAGACGGCAGGGACCAAAATGCTCCTTATCTCAAACCTCAGGGGTATTTTTGTTGAGTTTGAAAACTCAGGGACTAAAGTGTTACTTAACCCAAACCTCAGGGACCAAAAGTGTATTTTTCCCTAAAAAAAAAAGAAAAAAAAAACCAACTGAAATGTAACAAAAAAAAAAAAAAAAACTAGCTGAAATGCTTCTCACCTCCACCATGCATGGCCCTTCAAGAAAAAAAAAAAAACAGTGGGTTATTCACGAAGTGGCCAGACGTGACAGCTTGCAGTGCAAGTCGCGCCTCTTCAAGAGGCACGACCCAACGCTGTCAAATGGCTTCCTTGTTTGTCGCATTCTGTCTGATTCCATCCCATCTGTGCAAGTCGCGCCTCTTAGAGGCGCGACCCAACGCCGTCAAATGGCTTCCTCGTTTGTCACATGCCGTCTGATTCCATCCCATCTGTGAACATGTCCCGCCTCCTGAAGAGGCACGACACATGTTTCTTCGAAATAACTTTAAATGTATTCGTTTTTTAAAATTTTGTTAATTTTTCTTTCATACTGTTACAAAAAACCCATCCTTGGGTGCGTGTGTTTTGACTGATTTGATTTTTTTTTAATTTTATCTCGTCAACAATCATGGAATGGGCGACAACTTTGCCGCCCATTTTCCGAATTTGTTTTTTTTTTTCTTCATTTATATTTTTTTAACTTTATTTATCTGTCTGTTTTCTTTCGCTTATTTATTTTTTGTTTGCAGTATTTAATCTACCTTTTTTTTCTTTTCATTTTTAGTTTCCCTTCATTTTACTTTTACCTATTTTACCTTGTCACTTCTTATTTCCTCTATCTAATTGTATCTATTTTAGTATGTCTTCATTCTATTATTTTAACATTTGATTTGAATTTTTAGTAGCATGTTTAAGTGAATTTTGGGAATAAGACAGTCTGTTTATTGACCATGTTTTTTTAATATATACATATGCATGTTCATTTTGTGTTGTTAAATACATCAATGGTTCTAATGTTAAATCTTAATTACCTCATTTTATTACAATATCCGACGACGAAATCTAGAAATATTTGGGAGTCTGATTTTCTAATTTTTCCGAGGTGAGGAGTCGATTCTTTGGGAGTCCGAGATCGATTCCAATATGTTTTTCTTAGGTCTTATCATACTTGAATATGCATTTTGCTTAATTATTATGTTATCTTATCATGTATTAAAATTGTAATTCTTGTTTGTTTTATTTGTATATGTTGATTTTGTATTGTTGCATATTATCATTATTATTGGTGTTGGTGTTATTATTGTTTTTATTATTATCATTATCGTCGTCATTATTATTATTATGACCTTTGGCAAAATTATCAATTTCCTATCTATTTTAAGTATTTTCCTGTTTTATTTCAAACTCACCTCCAAATTATTATTATTATTATTATTACTAAATATTCTACTTTTGTTTGTTTTAAACTTAAAAGTTTTATCTCTAAAATGTTATTTTCAAAAGGTTTTATAATTTTTTTCTTAAAAATTCATCTTTTAAGATCGTTTTTCCTAAGAAAATCCTAGGATGGAATCTAGAAATATTTGGGAGTCATATTTTCTAGAATTCCTAAGGTGCACTACTACAAAAGGGGGGGGGGTTAATGACGGGCATTGCCCATCATTAAAGGGTTTTAATGTCGGGCGGTGTACGTCATCTATTCGAGTGACATCATAGCTTTTAATGTCGGGCGAATTTTAATGACGGGCTATGCCCGTCATTAAAGCCCGCCCGACATTAAAGGCTACAATGATGAACACTTTTAATGTTCGATCAATGCGTGACATTAAAAGTCGTCTGTCATCAAATGTCTGTCATTAAAATGGTATTTAATGACTAAATGTCCGCCATTAAAAGTCCTTCATTAAAGGCATCCGTCATTAAATGTCCATCATTAAAAGTTCGTCATTAAAGGTGTCCGTCATTTCCAACTTTTTTTAAGAAGAAAAATGTGTCCATTTATATAAAAAACAAATATTTGTTTAATTTTATTCCAATAAACCAATTAATAAAATTTGTTCATACATTTTTTGTTCATATAAGTTTGATATAAAAAAGTAAAATTACAAAGCACCTACACTTGAGCACCTATGATTAAAAGCCTACTTAAGAAAAACAAAAATTCTCGTACATGCAACTTCCATTCTTTTCGACAGAATCCTTCTCGTGTACATCAATCTTGAAGAACCTAAGAAAAAGAAATTTAGTTAACAATAAAATACAAAAAAAAAAAAAAAAAAAATCAATCTCAATGAGTATTGAAAAAATTTGTTAGAAAACCCAATAAACTCCAAAAGCTTACAAACTTATAGAGATCAAGTTTAACCCCTTCAAAGAACCTGTAACACTCTAGGTTTCTATACTTAAACTCTACATTACTGAAGCTTCTATCCTAATTCTAACTAGATGCTCCAAAAATTTCGACAACATGTGAGGGATCTTAATCTTTGGGAGTCCAAGATTTTGATCCCAAGAAAAAATGAATTGAATTTTAAAAAAATGTTGTAAAAAAAATATTTCCCTTTTAGAATGCTGATGGAATTGAGAAAATGGTAAAATTCTCTCATATTCTTGAGGTGAAGAATTTTAGTTCTAATTATAAGGCAAAATCAATAGGAATTATTTCCACTTATTTTATGGCATCATTACTTCAAATATATTGGAGTAATGAGAGGTAAAATAAGACATTGTTTTAAAAATATATTTTTTTTCCTAAATAATATTTTCTCCTAAATTATTTTCAATTCAAGATAAATTTTCGGCCACCGTTTTTTTAACGAGTGTTGTGAGGGTGCTAACACCTTCTTCCATACACGGACAACTCCCAAACCCAAATATGGTTTTCGCATACCGTTATGTTTTATTATTTTTCTTAAAACAATAATTTTATTTATTTTGGTGTCCAATCACACCATAAAAAAGATTGGTGGCGAGTCCTTTTATTTTATCCCTTTTCGAGGACATCGGCCGCTCCGCGTCGCAGGCATGTGGAAACAATGCTGATGTGAGTATGTATTTAGATCCACGTAAATTAGTTGAGTGGATATATTGTGTAAGAAAAATATTCATTATTTGCATTTTATACTTTATACTATTTTCAAATCTACTCATGGTAAGAAAAGCCTAAAGTTTCCATATCTCAACAAACCAAATTAAAAGGAAATAAGACAATTAATCCAAGGAAATGAAATAACAATAACCTCAAGTCTCGAGGAAAAGGATCCAATCTCCTAACTTTATTACAATAGCCTAAAAGATAAGATAGAAACTTTATTTCAAGGTTCTAAGCATAAAACTAAGGAAAATTGCATTGGGTGGCAAATTGAACAAAATTAATAGCAAATATAGCACCATGGAAAAAAAATTGCAAATATAGCAAAATGTATCTGAGTTTATCTGATAGACTTCGATTATCAGAGTTTATCAGCGATAGATTTTGATTAATCAAATCTATCAGTCTACTGATAGACTCCGATTATTCAGAGTCTATCAGTGTCTATCGCTGATAAACTTGAGTTAATCAAAATCTATCAGTGATAGTCACTGATAGACTTTGATTAATCAGAGCCTATTAGTGATAGACACGGATAGAATCTGACAACAGTTTTTTGGTCTTGTACAATTAAGTTTGCTATATTTGCAATTAGTTTGCAATGGTGCTATATTTGCTATTAATTTGGTCCAATTTGCCATCTATGCAACTGCCCCTAAAACTAAATAAGATAATTAAGGTCTGTTGGATAACCATTTCATTTTTTGTTCTTGGTTTTTGAAAATTATGTTTTCTCTCAATTTCCTTACCATCGTTTTCATCTTTGTTAAGGAGACAATAGAGTTTTTAGCCAAATCCGAAAAGCAAAAACAAGTTTTTGAAAATCCTTTTTTTTTTTTTTTTTTTCTTTTTTTTCAAAATTTGACTTGTTTTCACATTTGGCTGCTAAATTACAATTACGAGTACAAAAAGAATAAATAAATAATAAGTTCGCCTTTTCATTATGCAAGCATTTCCCAACATATTTTGTTTACATGGAAAAAGGGTTAAAAGATTTAGACGGTGGTGTCTAATGAATTCACCAATTTTAAAAAATGATTAATAGATTTTTAAACTTCTATTTTTATATCAAATAAAAGTGATTAAAATTTAGAAGTGTCTAAAGATTCGTAAATTTTTCAATTTTGTGATTAATAGTTTATTGGACATTCAATATTGTGTCGGTTAAAACTCTCTCCGTCGGACTCTCTCTCTCTCGCTCGCACCTTTTTCAGCTGTCGTGGCCACTATTGACGCCACAGCTCCTCCAGCCACCGGTGCACGCAGTGGCAACAACTAGGTTCTCCTCCTTCGACGTGTATGTGTGAGTTCTAGTAAGGCATTGGTGGCAATCACTTTTCCTTCGAGTTTTGAGCAATCCAACAGCATCGAGGTGGGCCTTTTTTTATCGTTTCGGCTAGGCAGCAACAATTTGGCCTGATTCCGGCAACTCCTCTTCGTGGACAGCAACTCTCCTTCAAGTTCGACTACTAAAAAAAAAAAAAAGTTTTAATGACGGGCAATGCCAGTCATTAAAGGATTTTAATGTCGGGCGGTGTATGTCATCTATGCGAGTGACATTGTAACCTTTAATGTCAGGCGACTTTTAATGTCGGTCAATGCGTGACTTTAAAAGTCACCTGTCATCAAATGTCCGTCATTGAAAGGGTATTTTATGACTAAATGTCCGTCATTAAATGTGTCTATCATTGAATGTGCGTCATTAAAATGTGCCAATTTGTATAGAAATAAAATATTTGCCAAATTTCATTCCAATAAGACAATGAACTAAATTTCTTCATACAATTTTTATTCATAGAAGTTTGATATAAAAATAAAATTACAAACACCTACACTTAAGAACCTCAAAATTACTAAACATCTATGATTTAAGCCTACACCTACACTTAAGAAAAACAAAAATTCTCGTACATGAAACTTCCATTCTTGTCAGCATAATCTTGCTCGTACATCGAACTTGAAGAACCTAAGCAAAAAAATTGTAATTAGGTTCGATACTAACCCAATGAAAAAAACATATGATTTACCAAGACCCTACATGACACTTCAATTGACCAATTAAAGCTAACTAACAATTGTAGAATGAGTTCGTCACATCTTCAGAAAAACAAGAACATAAGTACAGGCCATTTCAAATCAAGGTGAAATTCATGTCAATCCAAAACTGGCATTTACAATCGGAAGAATTTTCAAAAAGTTTCGCAAGGCTGGACTCATAGCAAGTGGCTAAAACAAACTAAACTAAAGCTTTACCTATGTTAAAGTTCCTAAGTTGTTTTATCATTAGAGGTTAAAACTACATAACAACTCAACAAAGAAAAGCAAAAAAACCCAGCAAATTAAGTACTTCAAACATCCCTACCAAAACACTAATCAATCAAATGGAATTCATCAACTACATGAGCTAAACATTCTCTTTAGGAGCTATATGTGAAATAACCATTTTTTTTTACAGGGAGCAGACTTTATAGGTTTGTCTTAATGTTAGAGTGATCGAACCAAAGAAGATTTTAGCTAACCCATTCACCACCCACCACACAATCAACACAGGTTCCTGTTGGTGTATAATCAATCTCATAATATTGAACCTAATTTCTCAAATACCAATGGGCAAAATAAAAAGAGGAGAATAATGGCTGAGAATGAATTTTGAATGAATTACTTCTGAGTGAGTATTCAAATGTGCTTACACAACACAAGAGATCTATAATATATACAAGAAACTAATCTAGAGAAAATACATAAAAGGAATAAATGAATAAGGAAAGAAATGGCACCAGCTGTGGCAAATTATTTTCATCAACGACTATATCAAGGATGGATTTGTTTCAGTCATAAAGATGATTGCATTCACAAGAATCTCTGCAGAATTTCAGCGAAGAATTGCAACTTGATGGTGGCGTTGATTTCCTTCAATGATTCTCCTAATTTTCAGATGAGGGATAACCAACACACTAATTTCAATCATTTTGTTGTCAATAGTCTTGGTTGCCACATGGAGTGATTTTGTGACTTGTCATATTGAGCTTTTGTGGTTTCTTCTCTTTTGTTGGGCCATCTTCTGGATTGTGTTGTGTGTTTTTATCTAGGCTAGATGTATGTTTGTTTACATTCGTTCTCAAACTGGAGGTAGGGCCAACCTGAACACCGAGTTTGCAAGTAAAGTCATGGTGTGCAGCTTTGGAAAGAGGCTTTGTCAAAATATCAGCAATTTGGAGATGTGATGGTACATAACGAGTAATCAATGAGCCAAGTGCAACCTTTTCTCGAACAAAGTGGTAGTCAAGCTCAATGTGTTTGGTTCTGGCATGGAAGACTGAGTTGATGGACATTTGGAGTGCACTCATGTTATCACAGAAAATGTCTCGTAGTAGGAAAGTGATCCATGTGAGTTCTGCTGTTGTATTGGCCATGGCTCGATATTCAGCTTCGGTACTTGAGCGGGAAACTGTTGGTTGTTTCTTGGAGGACCATGTTATGATGTTGGATCCGAGGAACACACAAAAACCCGTTGTACTTCTTCTTGTGAGTTGACAACCAGCCCAGTCTGCATCACAAAATGCATACAAATTTAGATCACTATTTTTAAGGAAGACAATTCCATGGCACAAAGTATGCTTAAGATAACATAGAATGCGTTTAACTTCCCTTAGGTGTTTCATTTGTGGCGCTTGCATATGCTGACAAACTTTGTTGACTGAGTAAGCAATGTCGGGTCTTGTCAGTGTGAGATATTGGAGAGAGCCTACTAAGCTTCTGTAATGTGTAGGATCCACAACTTCATCACCTTTCGGATTCAAATTTTGGCTTGTGCTCATAGGCGTGGAGATAGAGGATGCTTCAAGCATTTTGGATTTCTTGAGAACGTCTCGAGTATATTTGGTTCGTGCAACAAAATAGCCAGTTGGAAGAGTTTGAACTTCGATCCCTAGGAAGTAGTGTAATGCACCCAAGTCCTTCAAGGAAAATTCATTACTTAACTTTGCAACTAAATTCTCAATAAAACAAGTGTTAGTTTCCCGTGAGTATAATGTCGTCAACATACACAAGCATGAGTGTTAACATATCATGATGTTTGTAAATAAAGAGAGAAGGATCTGCCTGTTTACATACAAACCCGATGTGAAGTAGATAGAGCCTAGAGGGATAGTCTATCAAACCAGGCTCTTGGAGCTTGTTTGAGTCCATAAAGTGACTTCTTCAACCTGCATACATGATTAGGATAGTTAGGATGGGTAAAACCTAGGGTTGAGACATGTATTCCTCTTCTTTAAGTTGTCCGTGAAAGAAGGCATTTTTACATCTAGTTGTTTGAGGGACCAATTGGACGAAACAGCTAGAGCAAGAACCAATCGTATGGTTGTGGGTTTAATAATTGGGTTGAAGGTTTCATCGTAGTCAATCCCTTCGATCTGTGAGTAGCCTTGAGCAACTAGCCTGACTTTGTGTCTATCAATTGTTCCATCTTCTTTAAACTTGATCTTAAATATCCACTTAGAACCTACGATGTTTGTGTTAGAAGGTCTAGGGACAAGTTCCCATGTGTTGTTGTCTTTTAATGCTTGAATTTCATCTTCCATGGCTTGCTTCCATATCGGGTGTTTGAGGGCACTCCTAAAGGTTTTCGGTTCAAGTGTATTGAGTTGTGTGGTTGTCAAAGCAAGTTCTTGGTGTTCTTTTTTTGTTACTTGCTCTCTTGATCGTTGTCTTGTGACCATGGGATGTAAAGAGCCTATGGAATTTGGTGTAGGTTGTATAGTTGCAAGGATTGGACAAGTTTCTGGAGTGTCCATCCTTGAGTCAGTGTTATTGTGATCATGGACTGTGCTCAATTCTTGATTTTTCTCTTGACGGGTGTAATTGGTGTTCGTTCTTAAGGTGGATGTACCTGCAGAATCATCAAATTGTAAATCAACAAATAAAGAATCGCTAATGTCAGGCATGCTAGAGAAATCAAATTGAGTTGAAGGTTGAGAAGCTTCATTTGGTGCATTTGGTGATTGGGTATGTTGAAAGAATCAGGTAGGATGGGTGGCTGAGAAAACTCATTTGGTGGTGCATGTGGTGGCTGATTTGAAGTATGTGTATTCTCTTCACTTTCCCAACATTTCTCATGGTGACAGTAGTTGAATATTGATGGGTGGTCTTGATGTGTATCCGTTTGATGAATGTTGGTAGTGTCATAATTTTCGCCTTGGCTCCATGAGTTTGGTGATTCCCAACTTTCAACATCTGCAAAGGTGGATATATCCAAACAAGTTGTACAAGGTGCAATATGTGATGTTGTGTTGTTAGTAAATGTCATAATAGACTCATCAAATATTACATGCCGAGATATATAGATGCGATTAGTTTTGGGATCTAAACATCTGTACCCTTTATGGGAGGTGCTATATCCAACAAAAATGCAAGGATAAGTTGACCCATGACTAACGACGACGACCACACAAGAAACCCACGATCTGCGACAATGTGAGACGGTGAGAGGAAGAACTCGTGCCGCCAGTGAGGGTACGAACTTGCGGCGGAATGGGCTAAGTAAGGGAGAGAGAAATTCGAGAGTGGGTTGCGTAAGAGAGACAGAAGTCGAGGAGAGAGAGACTTTAACGTATTTTGAAGATGGAGAATTAAAAAGTAATGTGAATGCATCTTTAATGTCGTGCAATGCCCGACATTAAAAACTACTTACAATGTCGGTAGGTCATTTTATTTTTTTTTCCATTTTCACGAGTTTTTTTTCCCGCACGTCATCATTTCTCCTCGCATTTTTTTTAGTCCGTCCTTATAGGTATAATTTGTAGTAGTTCCAATGATTTCAAGTCGTGGGTAAGCGAGATTAAAGCACCTTGCGATTGATTATAGCGTTTAAATGTTTACCGACTATAGTTTGGCCCCAATTTTTAGGTACCCATTGAGATTGGAGCTCGAGTCGTGGAATTTGGATCAAATTAAAACCAAACCATAAAGAAAGGTTCTATTTTGGTGAGGTTCTTTCTCGAATTTGCATCATTAGCTACTGTGTGCTAAGGGGGAAATTAATAGAATGTTAGGTCTTTGGAGAGCGACCTTTTTCATTGGTCAAATACACAATCTTGATCTTTTAATTTTTTTATAGTAAGTATAAAAATTGTAAATCATTTCACTATATTGAGCATTACTTCTAAATCTCTAAAATATATCACTAATTATTGTTTTTATTTTGGGTTAAGTTTGGAATCCCTACCCCACATCATTTATTTATATATATATATATATATATATATATATATATATATGTAATGTTATATATATATATATGTAATGTTATATATATATATATATTGTCAACAAAAAAAAAAAAAGGAGGAAAATAAAAACCTTTCAGTTTTAATATTACTATTCTAGGTTCTTGTTTCTTAATCAAAGGAGGGTACAAGTTTCCCATGCTAGCTTTTCTAATTTTAATAAACCCTCCAAAACACACATCATTCAAGCACCAGAAAAACAATCACTCAAAACACACAGACCATAAAAGCTTTCAAGTTTCCCATGCTGGCTTTTCTAATTTTAAGTCATTTCCATGTCAAATACTTATATTTATACACACACAACATAAATAAAACCATGAATCCTTTATATATCCTTTAGAGAGTGAGAGGAAACCAAACAAGTAATTAAGAGTTTTGTCATGCATCAACTCGTATTATTATTGCTCGGGCTCTTACTCGTTGCATCCCGGCCAACGAACGCAAGCGATGATGTAAGTCGACCAAACAAATCTCTCATTCAGGTGAGCAAATATCGCGTAGAAATTCACAATGAATTGGAAATGTACATATTGGATAGCCATTGCTTCTCAAAGGATGATGATTTGGGATTGCATATACTTTATCCAGATCAACAACAAGATTGGTCTTTTAGTATTAATTATTTTGGAACAACTTTGTTCCATTGTAGATTGGAATGGCAAAGAGGGTTTATAGAGTTTGATGCATTTTTTGTTGATCAAGATTTCATTCGTGAATTTTGTCCCAACTTTTTGTGTGTTTGGTTGGCCAAACATGATGGGCTTTACATGGTGAATGCATCTGGTCAGCAAGTTCTTAACCATCATTGGAAACTGCTTCGATCGCCCTAATTTGAAGAGTGTTTGGCTTGGTGTTTGTGGATTAAATTATTGTCCATCATGTTATAAATATGAATATCTAACATGAAATAAGTTGATTAATCGATCTTCAAATTCATATAGAATATTATTATTGTTTAATTCGAATGATGAATGACGTTTGTATTAATATGTTAATATGAGCATGTATTTAGATCCACACATAAATTAGTCGTATGGGTATATTGTGTAAGAAAAATATTCATTATTTGTATTCTATCTTTTATACTATTTTCAAATCTACACATTTCAAGAAAAGCCTAAAGTTTCCATATGTCAACAAATCTCAACAAACCAAATAAAAAGGAAATAAGACAATTAATCCAAGGAAATGAAATAACAATAACCTCAAGTCTCGAGCAAAAGGATCCAATCTCCTATCTTTTATTACAATAGCCTAAAAGATAAGAGATAAACTTTATTTTATTGTAGGATAACATAGTCTGTGTTTGGGGTGCATATTATTTTAGTTTGGGATAAAATAGTCCATGTTTGGGGTACAAATTATTTTAGTATGTGTTAAAACAGTCTGTGTTTGGAGTACTGATCTGTTTAACATGGGATTTTGAGTCAACTGGTTCAAGCTTTTTTTTTCTAGTTTTTTTTTAATCTTCCTCATACAATTTTGTACGTCAAATATCATATTTTGCAAATATTAATAAGAAAAATGTTTGTTCCATCAACTCAAGAACTTAGTTGAGAGTTTTAAGTTATGTTATTCTTTGACAATCAGGTCTTGTTTGACTATATGAATATCGTTGAATATGGAAAAAATATGATTAAGATTTATGTTTTGTTCCTATTTTTTTAAAAAATTGTGGTAAGTATTTCTTAAAAAGAAAAAAGTTAAGTTTTCGGTGTAGGGGTTAAATGATGTGATCAATTAAAAATAAATACATAAAGACCGTTAGAGTAAGTGTTCGATACTTAAAAATTAGAAAAAAAAAGTTTAGGATATACGATTCATTTTGATTTAGGGTTATGTTTTTTTTTTTTTTTTTTACAAAACAAAAACGTTTAGGATTTGGTATAAAAAATCATATTAGTTAACTTTCAGTATTGCCCAAAAAAAAAAAATGGTAAGTGCTTAGTTCAAAAACCATATATTACTTTTTTTTTTATTATTATTATCAATAAAATCCTTTGAAATAAACTTGAGTGTGGTAAATAAAATTTCGTTTGAATGTTCTTTTTATAAAAAAAAATTGTTAACCTGGGTTAACCTTCAATCTTGCCAAAAGTAGGGAAGAAATTTGACCTAAAAAAATTATAAGTGTTTAGTTCAAAAACCATATTAGTTTTTTGGAAAAATTACACTTTTGGTCCTTGAGGTTTGGGTTAGGTTTCATTTTGGTCCCTGGGTTTTCAAACTCGACAAATTTAGCCCTTGAGGTTTGGATATCATTTCATTTTGGTCCCTTTGTCCAATTTTCCGTTAAACTTCAATAGATTGTTGAGGTGGCATGCATTTTTTTCTTAAAAAAAATAGTTTTTGTATTTTTTAAATAATATTTCTATGAGAAAATACACTTTTAGTCCCTGAGGCTTGAGTTAGGTTTTATTTTGGTCCCTGAGGTTTCAAATTCAACAATTTAGTCCCTCAGGTTTGAGATAAGTAGCAATTTGGTCCCTGCCATCCATTTTTCTGTTAAATCTAATGGATTGCTGACGTGACACTCTTATTTTAATTTTAAAAATTAATTTTCTATTTTCTAAATTAAAATATATTAAAATAATAAAAATATTATTTTTTTAATTCTTTCTCTCACTCCCTCTTTTCCTTCTTCCCCATCTTCCTCCTCCTTTCTTCTTCCTCTCCCACCTTCTTCTCATCCATGGCCGGCGGCCGGCGACCACCGTTCCTCTATTTTTTTCTCTGTTTTTTCTTTCTTTCTCCTCTCCTCTTCTCATCAACTTAGTGTTTGGCCAGGGGTAAAAGGACAATTTCTTAGCCAATTTCGATGCAATCAAAACTCGTCTCCTCTTATTGAATGAGTTTTCAGGTTTCTCAATGTCTTTGTACTGATTTCGCCTCTACTAGATTCGCAAACGACTTCGATTTTTCAGAAAAGTGACTTGATAAGCCCCTTCTGATTTAAAAATCTCAAATTGAGACCAACAGATCCAAGAGGATAATTTCTTTCAGCATTTCGACCGAACCGAGTGAATGAATTTGTCTCAACAACCAGGGAAGACAACGAAAATAAAAGAAAAGGAACTTGTTGCCAAATGCACGTCTAAAAAGACTTCAGGGACTAAAAGTGTATTTTTCCCTAAACTTCAGGCCCAAAAGCCCAAAAGAATGAAGAAATAATGTCCAAATGCACGTCTAAAAAGACTTCTAGAAGGACCACCATCGAGACGTTGTCCTTAGAGCATCCCGACGTTAGTTGGAGTAAGCGGCAAGAATGTGACATCACAACATCGCATCACTGTGCGACTTGGACAGCAAGACACCTTCGTTTCTTCTCATATAAAAGGGCCTATTCTCAATGATTGAAGGCAATCCATTTTTGGGGGTTCTCCCCTAGCTCAATAGAGAGTAAAAATTGAGTAGAAATGAAAGAAGGAAGAGAGAATTGATCGAGACGATTTTCTTCTATTTTGTAGATCTTGGTGGGAGCATTGGATCAACACAACGGTTATTCCTTCTCTATATCTTTGTAACTTTGTATTATTGTTGAGTTAGGACCATGGATCAAGATTGTTGGGTTAAAATTATTCCTATTTATTAGTAGATCTTGAGACCTAGGGTTGTTAATTTAGCTAATTGGATATTGTAGCTAAATTATTTGGATATTGTAATGAATTTCTTCGTATATATTTGATCATCTATGGAATTTATGCTTAATGCTTTTAATCCCCTGATCACGGATTGATTGATTTGTTGGTCTAAATTGATACTCCGTAGAGAGAAGTTGGATTAGATCACAATTTGCATGGCTAACGATTGCTTGGAACACGAAAGTGAAAAAAAAATTGTTAATTACAAATTTATGATGAAGTTTCTTAATGCCATACTATAATTAACTAAGGAAATGGACACATAAATTAGTTATGTTAGTATGAGATGTGAAGGAACTTGAAAGAGAAATCCATTTAAATTACTTCTAGATTTATGAAATTGAAGATTAGTAATTACATATATCCATTTAATTGAGCTACAAATCCAAAAAGCTAATTAACACCCTAGGTGGAGTCCCCTTAATAGGATATTTCCATTTATTTTTTCATGGTTCTTTTTGCTACTTGCTAGTTCTTTAATTTTCACTTGATCATTAAGTTGAAGTTCTAAATTAAATTAAGCATGATAGTTTTTAACTTATTGTTTAAATTTTGTTTCTTTATATCAAGTATAAATGAAATGGATACAAACATTTTTAAAATTTTGATATGTTGTTTTTTAAAAATTAATTCTATAATATAAAAAAATCGTAGAGGACAATTGTGATGGATGAAATTAGTAGTTCAGTTTCATTTATGTTTTTTTTTTCATACCGGTAAATTACTTTTACGAAATTTTAAATGAAGCCCCCCTAAAAAAAAAATTCTGGATCCGCCACTGGATTCGATACTCGGTAATACCTACCGTGTTTTATATTACTTGTGGCCCGTGCGCTTGCGGATTGTACACAACAATACCCCTAAATTATGAGGTTCATTTAAAAAATACCTCTGAACTTTAAAAAGTTTCACAAGTACCCCTGAACTTTAAAAATATTAAAAAATAGAACCCGACAGCATTAAGATCTAAGGATCGCTAGCTAGCTAAATCAAGAACTAGGAAAAACCTAAATTCAAGCAAGCTAAATAATTGAATCCTAATTCTAGCATACAAATTGCAATAAAACGTCAAATCACCGTACGATAAAATTAACACTACCAATTAGTGAAAGAAATAATAGAAGCTCACATCATCCTTATCAAATACACCCACAGGCTGCCACATTAATCCCAAAAGCACATCTGGAAAAATATGCTTATGACAACACAACATTGGCTAATTCTCACAATTATGGAGAAATCACCCAAATCAAGACTCCATAAATCATTCAAATCAAATCTCCGGCTTCTCAATGCTCCAATTCTCTCTTGATTGAATGTAACGCCCCATGCCCAGGATTCAGAATTCGGCTTCGACACCTAAGGCCCCCGACATTCCCTTGCGACCCGGTCACGTCACCATACTTGTCTTAAACTGCTTCCAAGAGTGAAGACTTTCCCCACAAACCAACACGGGTCCTTTTAGCATGCTTTGTCCTCACTCACATGCTTCCTAGGAAAATTCCCAGGAGGTCACCCAACTAGAACTTCTCCAAGCCAAGCACGCTTAACTTCAAAGTTCCTAAGATTGAGCCACCGAAAAGGAAGGTGCACCTTGTTGGTATAGCTAGTATCTATCAATTCTTTTAAGCTTATCTTGAACATACTTTCATGTCCTCAAGATCCCTCTCATTCGGATGTGGCCTCGGTTCGTTCATGTATCCCTCCTAACCCGGGTGTTACATGCCCACCAACTTCCGCCTTGGTTCGTCCTCGAACCACATCCTATTGGGAGAGGTTCCGCTCTGATACCATCTGGATTTCGAATCCTAGGCCTGGGGTGTTACATTGAAAATCAATGAAGCTTTCCTTTTACATTTCCTTTTAATTATGTTGTATGTTGCACAGAAGGCAAATAATTTATTTAGCCTTATTTTTTCTTTTTTTGTAATTTGCACAGAAGTTTGGTCGGATCCCTCCAGTATCTTACTCTGACAAGACCAGACATCGCTTACTCCGTTAACAAAGTTTGTCAACACATGCAAGAGTCTCAAATGCGACATCTAAGGGAAGTTAAACGCATACTTCGATATCTCAAATTCACTTTGCACCATGAAATTACTTTTCTTAAAAATAGCTCACTCAATCTCTATGTGTTCTGTGATGTAGATTGGGGTGGTTGTCCAACTACAAGAAGAAGTACATCGGGATATTGTGTGTTCCTTGGCTCTAATATCATATCTTGGTCATCCAAGAAACAACCAACCGTTTCTCGCTCCAGCACAGAGGTAGAATATCGAGCCATGACAAATACAACAGCTGAAATTACATGGATATAACCTTTCTCCTCCGAGACATGGGGATTCCTTTGAAGAAGGCACCTGAACTCTTCTGTGATAACATGAGTGTCCTCCAAATGACAATCAACCCAGTTTTCCATGCACGGACAAAACATATTGAACTTGATTATCATTTTGTTCGTGAAAAGGTGGTACTTGGATCATTAATTACTCGTTATGTGCCTTCACATCAACAACTAGCTGATATTCTAACCAACCCTATATCTAAAGCTACACATCGTGAATTGACTTGCAAACTTGGCGTTCGGGCCAACCCTACCGTCAGTTTGAGAATGGATGAAAGAAATAATAGAAGCTCACATCATCCTTATCAAATACACCCACAGGCTGCCAAAATGTGCTCATGACAACACAACATTGGCTAATTCTCACAATTATGGAGAAACCACCCAAATCAAGACTTCATATATCATTCAAATCATATCTCTCCAGCTCCTCAATGCTCCAATTCTCTCTTGATTGAAAATCAATGAAGCTTTCTTTTACATTTCCTTTTAATTACGTTGCACAGATTGCAAATAATTCATTTAGCCTTATTTTTTCATTTTTTTTTAATTTTCTTACCGTTGCCCAATCTTCCTCTCTCTCCTTTCTCAAGTTTTTTTTGTAAATACCTAGACTCTTGGGTTCTTTTCACACACAGATTGGAATATACATTTTTCATATCAGTAAACTTTGTTATCATTTCTCCGCTTTTGTTCAATTAGCTCAATAATTAAAATAAAAAAGAAGTTTGTCAAACTATTCAACTAATCAAAATTATAACATGCCCGAGATTCAATAAAATTCCAATTGGTTCTTCAAAAAAATATAAAATAAAATAAAACTCCAATTGGATTAAAATTTGGAAATTCAATACAAAGTCTCAAGAATTATAACCAAACATACATTAGAGAGTCTCCAATCACGACGATCTATGATTAGCCCACCATTGAGATGTTGAAATAAAGCTACGGGGCTCGATTAGTCATCTTAATTATAACTAACTAAAACTAATCTACTCTAATGGAATTAAAAGGAAAACTTACAAAATAAAGAGAAAACGGTCTAATTGCGGCTAAGAGGAAGAAAATTACCTGCCGAAAAATAACCTAAAACGAAGAGATCTTTAAATACCCAAATCAAGAGCATTGAGACACTTCGGACAGAAGGGCTTCAAAAATGCATGCGCATAGGAAATCTTCAGGTTGGGATTTGCAATAACGTCGAGACGCTATAGGACAGCATCTCGACGTTGTGCCCTCAAGTCTATAGCATTGAGGGGATGAACATAGTGTTGAGATGCTCCAAGCTCGAGAATCTGGCTGACTTTTGGTCTACGTTGACTTTTAGGTTAACTTTCACTTCTTGATCTCGAGAACACCGAAATCAGCTATACAACAACTGTACTCAAAATTACTCATTTTTCACAAATAATAACATTAGGATAAGCAAGATTTAAGGAAATTAATTAGCATTAATTTGGCGCTATCAAACTTGACACAAAAATCTAGTCAAGTTTTTGGGACAATGTGTTTGAAAGAGAAGAAAAACTCCTAGTTTATGAATATATGGAAATTAAGTAAAGTTTCTCACTAATTTTCGAAGAAAAAAGAAGAAATGTTTTTCAATAAAGGTATTTTGAAATTTTTTGAAAGTTCAACAATATTAATGAAATTAAAACTTTAACAGTTTCCATCCAAAACTTAATGGTAAGGATATTTTTGAACATTTTTTAAACTTAGTTAGTGATATTTTTGAAACTTTTAAAGTTCGGGAATATTTTTCAAATTAACAAACTCCTAGTTCATGAGTATTTTTTATAATTTAGCCTTAACCCAACATAACCATTAGTAACTCCAATATGGTTGAGACCATTCAATATTAATTTATATAATATATTTTGTTTACATGGAAAAAGGGTTAAAAGATTTAGATGGTGGTGTGTCGTCTAATAAATTAGAAAGCTTATTTTTATGTCGTCTAATAAATTGAACTGATCTCAAATACTGAACTATACCTTCTAAATCTCCAAATATATCACTAATCTTTTTTTTTATATTTTAGGTTAAGTTTGGAATACCTACCCCACATAATATATATATATTTATTGTCAACAAAAAAAGGAAGAAAATAAAAACCTTTCAGTTTTAATATTTCTATTCTAGGGTTCTTGTTTCTTAATCAAAGAGGGTACAAGTTTCCCATGCTGGCTTTTCTAATTTTAATAAACCCTCCAAAAACACACAACATTCAATCAACAGAAAAACAATCACTCAAAACACACAGACCATTCAAGCTTTCAAGTTTCCCATGCTGGCTTTTCTAATTTTAAGTCATTTCCATGTCAAATACTTATATTTATACACACACAACATAAATAAAACCATGAATCCTTTATATATCCTTTAAAGAGTGAGAGGAAACCAAAAAAGTAATCAAGAGTTTTGTCATGCATCAACTCGTATTATTATTGCTCGGACTCTTATTCTTCGTTGTGTCCCGGCCAACGAACGCAAGCGATGATGTAAGTCGACCAAATGAATCTCTCATTCAGGTGAGCAAATATCGCGTAGAAATTCACAATGAATTGATATATACATTGGATAGTCATTGCTTCTCAAAGGATGACGATTTGGGATTGCATATACTTTCTCCAAATCAGCAACAAGATTGGTCTTTCAGTATTAATTATTTTGGAACAACTTTGTTCCATTGTAGATTGGAATGGCAAAGAGGGTTTATAGAGTTTGATGCATTTTTTGTTGATCAAGATTTCGTTCGTGAATTTTGTCCCAACTTTTTGTGTGTTTGGTTGGCCAAACATGATGGGCTTTACATGGTGAATGCAACTGGTCAGCAAGTTCTTAACCAGTATTGGGAACTGCTTCGTCGGTGGCCCTAATTTGAAGAGTGTTTGGCTTGGTGTTTGTGGATCAAATTATTGTCCATTATGTTACAATATATGAATCTCTAACATTAAAATAAGTGTATTTATCCATCTTCAAATTCATAAAAGAACATTATTATTGTGTTATTTGATTGATAAATGACGTTTGTATTAATATGCTTGTAGCCACCTATTTTTATCAGACTTATTAAATTACTTGTTAATTTAATCATTAAAATACATAATTATTGGGCACAATCAAAACATTTTTTAGTTTTAACATGCTAATTTGCGTTTTTATGTTACCCTGACCTATATGTCATATATTCAAACCTTCACCATTACCCACAAATAACCTATCTTTTCCTTTATAAGGATGTAGATGTGAGATTGTACCTGTATCATTCAAAACATGTGAAGTAGCACCCGAGTCTACATATAGAGTTGGATCGATTTCTTCACTTAATGTCATAGCTGATAGAGCTGTGGACACTTCATCATATTGATATGAATGATCAAACCTGTTCCAACACTTTAAAGCAGTGTGGTTAGGTTTTCCACATATTTGACAAGCTATTTGATTACCTTGATTTAAAATTAAGCTTGATTTTTGTTGCTGTAAGTTGGGGACAACAGACTTGTTGTTAGGTGAAGGTTGATTATAATGACTTATGGTGCTTCTGGTGGGCTGGAAGCCTCTACCCTTAGAATTGAACATTCTGTTTCGTCCTCTACTTCTCCCTCTTTGGCTATAAAAAGCATGGTTAACATCAGGAAGAGACACCTTGTTGTCCTTCTTCTTCCATTTGATTCCTTTGTTCATGTGATTTGAGGGCAAGGATGAACTGATTGAAAGTTGGATAAGGAGCTTTGGACAGCATTGCAGTTCGAAACTCTTTATATTTAGGACCTAGTCCACGTGCCAGGGTGAAGACTTTGCTTAAATCATCAATGGGTTTCTTCATCGCTGCCAATTTATCACACAAACATTGAAACTTTTTGATATAATCTTCAAGAAACATGTTACCTTTCTTTAAGCAGTGTAGTGATTCACTGATGTGAATCTCATTTTCCTTTGTGACGGCAAGGAGAGTTTCTTCCAAGGATTTCCAGACTTGGTGAGCTGTTTCTAATCCCTCTATCATAGTCAAAACTTCCTCACTTATGATTCCTAGTAGCCATGATGTCAATAGGCCATCATTGTTGAGCCAAGTTTGGTGTAAGAGATTTTCAACTGTTCCGTCTTCTTCATCCTTTTTGTGTCAAATTGTGCTGGTTTTTCAGCTACTTTCCCTCCTTGGTCATTTGCTTTTTGATTATTCGTTTCTGATTTTGGTGGAACATCACTAATTAGATGATGCTCCAGACCCTAGGCTTCGAACCAATGGTAGAACTTGGGATTTCCACAACAAATAGTTGGTTGCACTTAGTTTAATTGAAATTAAACTGGAACACTGATGGAAGGATTGAATTGTAAGAGTATTTTCCCTCCTAACCATGTGAGAGCAATTGTTTTCCTCAAGATCTTGTGCTTCTCTACGTGAAAGCTCTGATACCATAAACAAAATAAGAGAATTCTTGAGTAAAGATAGAGTAGAAACAATATTGTCAATTGATTGAATCAATCCAAGATGATTTTTGAATTCTCTCATTCTGCTTCATATACACCACGTAGAGAGAAAGAGAGGGAATTTACAAAAGGAAAGAATCCTTCTTGAATAGCCCAGCCAACGGTAAAAATCTAAAGATAGAAATTAGCATCAATTTTGGTCTTGATTGATGCTGATTTTCATTAATCAAATGCTGGAGTAATGAATCCAATGTGCAAGCTGTCATTATAAAGGCCAAGGGCTGGAAATATGGATCTGGTCATTCAATGAGCAGATGTCAGGTATAAGATGAAACTCCAAAAGTGTGCCGTCAATTTTTCTTGCAATATTGTTGCAGGTTGGACCTTTGGCGTTGATTTATTTGGCTTGGAGTAATTTGACTAATTGACCTTGGTTTAAGGATTAATAATGTGTTGGTCATATTCTTCTTTTACACCACCAATCTTTTTTATGGTGTGATTGGACACCAAAATGAATAAAATTATCATTTTAGGAAAAATAATAAAAAAAACGATATGCGAAAACCAGATTTGGGTTCAGGAGTTGTTTGTGTATGGGGAAGGTGTTAACACCCCACAACACCCGTGAAAAAAAACAGTGGCCAAAATTTTATCTTGAATTGAAAATAATTTGGAAGAAAGATATTATTTAGGAAAAATGATATTTTTAAAACAATGTCTTATTTTACCCCTCATTACTTCCATATTTGAAGTAAGGATAATTGTAATGGGTGGCAAAATTAGGGTAAATAATGGCAAATGTAGTAATTTTTTAAAATAATTGCAAATATGGCAAAATTTTTAAATGATTTTTTTATATTTCCAAATTAACCCTGGCATGCATCTTATTCATCCTCGTTTTTTTTTTTTTTTTTTTTACATATTGATAGAGTCTATCATTGATAGAAAAAATTTCTATTACTGATAGATTCTATCAGTGGTAGAAAAACTTTCTATTTTTTTTCTATCACTGATAGATTCTATCAGTGGTAGAAAAACTTTCTATCAGTGATAGAAAAAAAATTTCTATCACTGACTTTCTATCGGTGATAGAAAAAAATTCTATCACTGATAGAAATCTTTCTATCACTGATAGATTCTATCCGTGATAAAAAAAAAACTTTCTATTAGTGATAGAAATATTTTATCACTATTGAAACTTTTCTACCAGAAAACTAAACAACACGATTGAAAACCTTTTTTAAGTAAATTTCTTTATTTGGTTTATAATGCTCATCTTTCTATCACGGATAGAATTTCTTTCTATTACTGATAGAATCTATCAGTGATAGAAAACGTTCTATCAGTGATAGAAAGTTTCTATAAGTGTTGGTGTTATGATATCATATTGTTTTGTTAGTTGTTTGGTTATTATTGTCATTCTATATGTTTTTGTAGTTGTTGTGTTATATCATGACTTTTCTATCATTGATAGAAGCTAGTTGTGTCGTTATTGTATGTTGGATTTTTCTATTAGTGATAGAAAACTTTCTATCACTTATAGAACATTCTATCAGTGATAGAAACTTTTCTATCCTTGATAGAAGATTTCTATCACCGATAGAAGTGATAGAAAATTTTTCTATCATTGATAGAAAACTTTCTATCACTTATAGAAAGTTTTTCTATCAGTGATAGAAACCTTTTATAGTGATAGAAAATCATTGTATCATTGATAGAAATCTTCTATCAGTGGTAGAAAATTTTTCTATCATTGATAGAAAAATACATATCATTGATAGAAATCTTTTCTATCACTGATAGAATCTATCAGTGATAGAAAGTTTTCTATCACTGATAGAAAATCTGGAGGGACATTTTAGTAAATGCAACATGCAGACCATCAGATTTTGCCATTTTTGTAATTTTTTCTGTGGATTGCTAGATTTGCAATTATTTTGGCCCATATTGCTATCTTTGCAACTGGCCCTTAAAGTAATGATCCCATAAAATAAGTGAAATTTTATTCATTGATTTTGTTATATTAGAAGTAAAATTCTTCATATCGAGAATGTGAGAGAATTTTACCATTTCTCAATTTCGTCATAGGATAGCATTTCTGAAGGGAAAGATTTTTTTTAATCATTTTTTTTAATTAAATTCTTTTTTTTCTTGGGATAAAAATCTCGGACTCCCAAAGATTAAGATCCTCCACCTTAAGAATTCTAGAAAATCGGACTCCCAAATATTTCTAGATTCCATCATAGGATTTTTTAAAAAAAAAACGGTCTTAAAAATCAATTTTAAGAATATTATAAAAAACCTTTTAAAAATAACACTTTTTTAGATAAAGCTTTTAATAAGATCAAAGGATCAAAAATTAAGAGATTTGAACATATTTTTTGAAATAAAAAAGAGAAATATTTAAAAAAGGAATTTGAAAGCATTTAACAAAACTATATAATATGCATGTTAATATACAAGCATAATAAACAATAAATTACAATTTTTTTTTTTGAGAATAACAATAAATTACAATTATGATAAAATAAAATGACATAATAATGAATGCAATAAATATGCAAATACAATATATTAAACATGCTAAAAGATTTAATAAAACATATTGGAATTCATCACAGACTCCAAAAAATTCAACTTCTCACCTCAAGAAAACTAGAAAATCGGACTCCTAAATATTTCTAGATTCCGTCGTCGGATATTTTTTTTTTAATAAAAAGAGGTATGAATTAAAGGTTAAAATCACATTAACAAGCACAAATAAATATGAAGTTAACAACATTAGTGAATAAGAGAACAATTAATATTTAACCACATAATTAATTAAAATAGTTAAAACATATCAATACGGATTTTTCAAAAAAAAAAAAAACATATCAATACAGAAATTAAATTCTAAAAAAAAAATTAAAAAAAGAAGTATTAAACTATAAGAGAGTGTACAAATGAACATAGAAAAATATAATAAATAACGAAAAAGAAAACAAGAAAAATAACAAATTAAATAAAAATTAATTAAAAAAAAAAAACTCACAAACTCGCGCACACCCACACACATAATAACAACAACAATAATAGAAAACACAATATATAATAACAAAATTCTATTTTTTTTTTTTTTTTTTTTGTTTGAAGCTAAGGTATGATACATAATCTTTCATTTTTAACCCTTTTCTTCATTACACACTTTTTTTTTTTAATGTAAATAGAGCAATAAGAGCAAAACCTAAAAAAAGAAAAATAAAGAAAGAAGAATAATATGAACAAAGGGAAGATAAAAAAAAAAAAAACTTACATTATAACATAAAAAAAACAATGTAAGTAAGAAACAATAATAAACGAGCTAGCAATATCCTTACTCAACTATAGTTTTTCAAGGTGCTCGAGAAAGGAAAAAAAAAAGAAGGCGTAAGAGACGAAATCAAGAACAACAAAATACCCGCTTGTTGTTTGAGGTGCGGATCCTTGGGACAAAAGCCCTACCAAGTGCAACCTCCAACTAAGATAGGTTTTCTTCCATGTTCTAGATTTTAGGATTTTTTGTAGAGGATTTTGTGGCTATTTTGTGTGGAAAACTCATATTTTGGTTGAAAGAGTATGGATGTTGGCTTTCTTTCTAGGTTTTTTTTTGTTGTTCAATGAACTTTTCCCCTCTTTTTCTCTCAACAAGAAGGGTTTATAAAGGCTTAAACCATATCCTCTTTTGGGCATGAAATTTCCTAGCTACTTTCAAAAATTGAAATCCAATTCCAAATATAAGCTTTGCTCAAAATGGAATGCAACTTTTTGTAAACCAATTCAAAATTAAAAAAAAACTTGCTTCTTTGATCCATTGGTAACCAAACCAACTAAATTGGTTCTTCTAACCAAACTAAGTAGAAGACCATATGACATTAACAAACATTTCTAATTAAATCAAATTTGCAAACATAATTATGCATTTTAAAGATTAAATTAGCAATTAATTTAAGAAGTCGGGCAAAAATAGGTCGCTACACTTGATTCTAATTAATTGGCTTCCTAGTTTTCTCTAATGGTTGTTCTAAACTGATTTCATTAGTCCGACTGGCTTAATTCTGAGTTACTCGGAGGACCCCCTACACTAACCTGTGTTAATTAACTCGCTAATCGTGAATTCGACAATTAACAAGATTAATTAATATAGACTCTATCGCTCGCCACCCCTTATGCATAATGTAGTAACCATCTGAGACCTCTGCAATGGTTACTACCTATATCTAACTAGATTATTAAAAAGCAATTTCACAACTACCTATTAAAACTAGCCGCTTTGGGATCATGAGTCCAAAATTATAGGAACTAAATTCAAATGCAATTTAAATCTAAATTCCTACAATCTTTAACATGTATCCTAGGCCTATCAAGGGTTGTCTCGCGTAGAGAGTGACTTACCTCAACCTAGTGGCTATCTCAATAACTGATAGAATACACAAGCTATAATCGCATAGGGCGTCAATCCTAATTGACTAACGGTCATGTATTGGTTTAAACAAGATTACATGCAAAACTCAATGAAAATACAGCAAGGACAAAATATATGAACCAGAAAACTCAACCAATATCATTAGAAATCAAGACATAAATCCAATCCAACGATCTAAGGAAGTTTAGCTACGCATAAATGAAGTAAAAGTGATAAATAACATGAAAGAATCCATAGTAAATGACCAACAATGGTCTACAAAGGTGTTGGAAAGTAAAAGAGGCAAATAAATCGTAAAAGGGACCAAAAATCTAACCTAACGGCGGACTAAACCGAAACCTAATATATATAGAAAACACGTCGGTGTCGAGACGCCAAGGCACAGCGTCTCGCCGCTACATACTTTTTTCTTCGACCCAAAATCGCGTCGGCGTCGAGATGCCAACCTCTTGACTCGACTTCCTGCTCCTTTTCTCGGCTAGGTTTCGCTTCTTCTCGGTTCGGGGCTCCAATCTTTGGCTTTCGGTGTCATAATTCAGGCCCGATTCAGCACAATTGGGTCTCTTCACCTCCTCTCCGTGCAAGACATTGAGATGGCTCCAAAAACTCTGTAATTGGCCCGAATTAACACCAATTAGCGTGATTGACTCCCGACACGACCTAAGCTCAATTAACCTGTAAATAGGACAAATAAAGCATAAAATAACTCTAACAAACTTAGACTAGAGACGATAAAATAGGACTATTTAGGTCCTATCAATTAGTCTTTCAAATTTACTTTAGCAAATTGAAGGGAAAGAAGTACCAAAAAAAAGTTCAAAATTAGAGCAAGCAGTATGTTTGAGAATAATTGCATCCCAAATAAGAATGAATTTCAGAGCATACATCCACAAGAATCTAGTCACAATTTAAGTTAATTACCCAATTCCTAAATCCAAAAGCCAACACAATTAAACAAGAGTAAAAGCATGAAATCTAATACAAAAATCTCAGCCTTCTACATAACATCACCAAATAATCCCAATTCTCATTAGAGATCATACCCCATCAAAAAACAGCATAAAACAAATAATCAAACGAAAACCCAACCGATCAAGCTCATGAAAAAGGATGTAAAGAGAAAGAGGTGCGATCATGAAAAAGACAAGCAGAGCACTAATAATAATTAACACCTAAGTTGTTTTATCATCAGAGGTTAAAACTACATACCAACTCAACAAAGAAAAGCCAAAAAACCCAGCAAATTAAGTATTTCAAACATCCCTACCAAAACACTAATCAATCAAATGGAATTCATCAACTACATGAGCCAAACATTCTCTTTAGGAGCTATATGTGAAATAACCATTTTTTTTTACAAGGAGCAAACTTTATACGTTTGCCTTAATGTTAGAGTGATCGAACCAAAGAAGATTTTAGCTAACCCATTCACCACCCACCACACAATCAACACAGGTTCCTGTTGGTGTAGAATCAATCTCATAATATTGAACCTAATTTCTCAAATACCAATGGGCAAAAGAGCAAACAAGATCTTAAGAATGGGAATTTGAAACATAAAGTTATCACCAAAAAAAAGGAGTGATGGAATATGAAACTTACATTAACACCAGCACTTTTGGAGTTTTTTTTTTTTTTTTTCATCTCCTCCCCGAATTTAATCCAATGCAACCCATATAGTTTGTTGCACCAAGATGTTGAAGCATCCACTGAATCAGGCAACAAAAGTTTCATCCCACGCCAGAAAATAAACACATGGTTACCGCTTACTGGTTAAATTCCCCAAGGAAGAAAATTAGTATACCTGAGCCACTTTAATTCAGTTTTGTGTAGCATTTGCACTTAAAAAGAACTACATGAAATTCACGAATGTGCCAAAACCATAATAACACAAATAGATTCAATCATCCATATGTTACCTCCAGCAATATACTCCACATTTGGATTGTTTGTCAATTCTTCCTACCTACAAAAAAAAAAAAAAAAATAGCACAAACGGATCAACACTACAATTCAATACAACAATTGCACAAAAAACGAAAGGCTCACATCAGAAAATATATGAAAATTCATTCAATGTCAAAAAAATTAAAGCACAACAACTCTAATCATAGAATTTTCTTCAATAGATCTCACTTCTTTTAAGCTAGCAATGTTTATTTGGTGAAAAATCTCTTCTTTTAAGCAATATAGGATGAAACAATTAGATCTCAATCAATATGGTACTTTCCAAATATGAATTTTTCACCTAACTCCCAGATAGCATGAGGCTCACTCAATGTGCACCTATGGAAGGTAATATTATATTTATCTTATGAAGCTCGTCTGGCATACTTTTAGATGAATCTATTCACCTATCAATGGATATCCTTAAAAATTCACATGAATCTAACACAATCTGCAACGACAATCTTGATCTTTTAATTTTTTGTATAGTAAGTATAAAAATTGTAAATCATTTCACTCTATTGAGCTGATCAAATACTGAACTATACTTCTAAATCTCCAAATATATCACTAGTTATTGTTTTTATTTTAGGTTAAGTTTGGAATCCCTACCCCTATATATATATATATATATATGTAATGTTATATATATATATGTTGTCAACAAAAAAGGAGGAAAATAAAAACCTTTCAGTTTTAATATTTTCTATTCTAGGTTATTGTTTCTTAATCAAGGGAGGGTACAAGTTTCCCATGCTAACTTTTCTAGTTTTAATAAACCCTCCAAAACACACATCATTCAAGCACCAGAAAAACAATCACTCAAAGCACACAGACCATTCAAGCTTTCAAGTTTCCCATGCTGGCTTTTCTAATTTTAAGTCATTTCCATGTCAAATGCTTATATTTATACACACACAACATAAATAAAACCATGAATCCTTTATATATCCTTTAGAGAGTGAGAGGAAACCAAACAAGTAATTAAGAGTTTTGTCATGCATCAACTCGTATTATTATTGCTCGGGCTCTTACTCGTTGCGTCCCGGCCAACGAGAGCGAGCGACGATGTAAGTCGACCAAACAAATCTCTCATTCAGGTAAGCAAATATCGCATAGAAATTCACAATAAATTGGAAATGTACATATTGGATAGTCATTGCTTCTCAAAGGATATCAACAACAAGATTGGTCTTTCAGTATTAATTATTTTGGAACAACTTTGTTCCATTGTAGATTGGAATGGGAAAGAGGGTTTAAAGAGTTTGATGCATTTTTTGTTGATCAAGATTTCGTTCGTCAATTTTGTCCCAACTTTTTGTGTGTTTGGTTGGCCAAACAAGATGGGCTTTACATGGTGAATGCAGCTGGTCAACATGTTCTTAACCATCATTGGAAACTGTTTCGGTCGCCCTAATTTGAAGAGTGTTTGGTTTGGTGTTTGTGGATTAAATTATTGTCCATATGTTATAAATATGAATAACATGAAATAAGTTGATTAATCGATCTTCAAATTCATAAAAGAATATTATTACGTTTGTATTAATATGTTAATATGAGCATGTATTTAGATCCACACATAAATTAGTCGTGTGGGTATATTGTGTGTAAGAAAAATATTCATTATTTGTATTTTATCCCTTATACTATTTTCAAATCTACTCATTTCAAGAAAAGCCTCAAGTTTTCATATCTCAACAAATCTCAACAAACCAAATAAAAAGGAAATAAGACAATTTAATCCAAGGAAATGAAATAACAATAACCTCAAGTCTCGAGCAAAAGGATCCAATCTCCTAACTTTATTACAATAGATTAAAAGATAAGAGATAAACTTTATTTTAGTGTAGGATAAAATAGTCTATGTTTGGGATGCATATTATTTTAGTCTGGGATAAAATAGTTCGTGTTTGGGTACAAATTATTTTAGTATGAGTTAAAACAGTTTGTATTTGAGGTGTTGATCTTTTTAACATGGGGGTTTTGAGTCAACTGGTTCAAGCTTATTGTTTTTTTTTAATCTTCCCCATACAACTTTGTACGTCAAATATCATATTTTGCAAATATTAATAAGAAAATTGTTTGTTCCATCAACTCAAGAATTTAGGTGAGAGTTTTAAGTTATGTTATTCTTTGACAATCTAGTCTTGTTTGACTATATGAATATTGTTGAATATGGACAAAATATGATTAAGATATATGTTTTTTTCCTATCTAAAAAAATTTGTTGTAAGTATTTCTTAAAAAGAAAAAAGTTAAGTTTTCGGTGTAGGGGTTAAATGATGTGATCAATTAAAAATAAATACAGAAAGATCGTTACAGTAAGTGTTTGATACTTAAAAATTAGAAAAAAAAAAGTTTAGGATATACAATTCATTTTGATTTAGGGTTATTTTTTATATAAAAAAAAAAAAAAACATTTAGGATTTGGTATAGAAAAATCATATTTGTTAACTTTCAGTATTGCCAAAATAAAAATGGAAAGTGCTTAGTTCAAAAACCATATTAGTTTTTTTTTTCTTTTTTTTTTTTATCAATAAAACCATTTGAAATAAACTTGAGTTGGGTAAATACAATTTCGTTTGAATGTTCTTTTTTTAAAAAAATTGGTAACCCGGGTTAACCTTCAATCTTGTCAAAGTAGGGAAGAAATTTGACCTACAAAAATTGTAAGTGTTTAGTTCAAAAACCATATTAGTTTTTTGAGAAAATTACACTTTTGGTCCTTGAGGTTTGGGTTTGGTTTCATTTTGGTCCCTGAGTTTTCAAACTCGACAAATTTAGCCTCTGAGGTTTGGATTTCGTTTCATTTTGGTCCCTCTGTCCAATTTTCCATTAAACTCTAATAGATTGCTTACGTGACATGCACTTTTTATTAAAAAAATATAT
This sequence comes from Luffa acutangula, assembly GCA_036850905.1. NCBI lineage: Eukaryota > Viridiplantae > Streptophyta > Magnoliopsida > Cucurbitales > Cucurbitaceae > Luffa > Luffa acutangula. The sequence continues at coordinate 12,527,776 of CM072099.1, forward strand.
TTTTTTGTATTTTTTAAATAATATTTCTTTTTTTTCTTTTTCTTTATTCTTCTTCTTCATCTTTATCTTCTTCATCCGTCTTCATCATTTTCTTCCATTTACATCTTCATCTTCATTATCTTCTTCCTCCATTTCCATTAAATCTTCATCATCTTCATCTTCTTCCTCAACCTCAACCTCCATCTTCATCATTATCTTCTTCCTCTAACCCTAATGCCAATAACCACCAACGAATTTTTTTGGTACTTTTCCAGCGACCGAAATTTTTTCCCTCTTTATTTCTTTATTTTCTTCTACCTCTTTTCATCTTTTTTTTCTTTATATTTCATTTTTCATATTTTTCGAAATAAAAATGAGAAAAAGATAAAAAAAAAAAGGAAGAAAAAAAAAACGGTCGCCAGAGGTTGTCGGAAAGCCGCTGGCCAGCAGCGGTCAGAAAAGTCGTCAGTCGACGAAGGCCGATAGTCACCGTAAAAGTCGTCGGCCGACGACGATTGACGATCACCGAAAAGTTCAAGGAGTCACATGGAAGAAGAGAGAAGAGAATTACTGTAGAGAATGAATAAAATAATCAGGTGGTTGAATGATGGTTACTGTAGCAACATAGTGGTAAAAATAACCCAGTTCACCAATTACTTTTGTTGATGCCCCAAACACTGAGTGAGCTATAATAACCTCTATTATAACCAACACAGGGGGCCAAACGACCCCTTATAGTTTTGCCGCCGAATTTATAATAATGCCTCATTTTGGTTTTTGACCAAAAGTTGAATAATTATAAAAAATACCTGATATAGCATGCATTTATGCTATCTTTTTCCTAGTTATTCTAGCTAGTTTTGTGCGTTAATTGTGAACTTTATTGTCTTTTTATGTTGATTTTGTAGAAAACCGAGCTTGTGAAGCAAAACCGTGAATTTTACTAAATTTGGGATCAAAATGGAGACTTTGGACCATGAATGAAGAAAAGAAAAGAATTCAAATTGAAGAGGAGGCCCAAATTAATAGCCCAAAAGAATGGAGAAATAATTTCCAAATGCGCGTCTAAAAAGACTTCTAGAAGGACCAGCGTCGAAACGTTGTCCTTAGAGCGTCCCGATGTTAGTTGGAGTAAGCGGCAAGAATGTGACATCACAGCGTAGCGACGCTGTGCAACTTGGACAGCAAGACACCTTCGTTTCTTCTCCTATAAAAGGGCCTATTCTCAATGGTTGAAGGCAATCCATTTTTGGGGGTTCTCCCCTAGCTCAATAGAGAGTAAAAAGTGAGTAGAAATGAGAGAAGGAAGGGAGAATTGATCGGGATTCCAAGGCTCAAGACTCGAGATGATCGTGGCGGGAGCATTGGATCAACACAACAATTATTCCTTCTCTATATCCTTGTAATTTTGTATTATTGTTGAGTTAGGACCATGGATCAAGATTTTTGGGTTAAAATTATTCCCATTTTTTAGTAGATCTTGAGACCTAGGGTTGTTAATTTAGCTAATTGGATATTGTAGCTAAATTATTTGGATATTGTAATGAATTTCTTCATATTTCATCTATGCAATTTATGCTTAATGCTTTTAATCCCTTGATCACGGATTGATTGATTTGTTGATCTAAATTGATACTCGACAGAGAGAAGTTGGATTAGATCACAATTGCATGGTTAACGATTGCTTGGAACACGAAAGTGAAAAAGAATTGTTATAAATTTATGATGAAGTTTCTTAATGTCATACTATAATTAACGAAGGAAATAGACACATAAATTAGTTATGTTAGTATGAGATGGGGAGGAACTTGATAGAGAAATCCACTTAAATTACTTCTAGATTTATGAAATTGAAGATTAGTAATTACATATATCCATTTAATTGAGCTACAAATCCAAAAAGCTAATTAACACCCTATGTCGAAATCACCTATACAACAATTATACTCAAAATTAATCATTTTTCACAAATAATAACATTAGGATAAACAAGATTTAAGGAAATTAATTAGCATTAATTTGGGTTTAGGGCATTAATTTCGTCTATCAAACTTCAACGCCAAAATCTAGTCAAGTTTTTTGGACAATGTGTTGAAAGAGAAGAAAAACTCCTAGTTTATGAATACATGGAAATTAAGTAAAGTTTCTCACTAATTTTCATGGACGAAGAAAAAAGAAGAAATATTTTTCAATAAGGGTATTTTGAAATTTTTTGAAAGTTCAAGATTATTAATGAAACTAAAACTTTAATAGTTTCCATCCAAAACTTAACGGTAAGGATATTTTTTTAACATTTTTTAAAGTTGAGTGAAAATTTTGAAACTTTTAAAGTTCCGGAATATTTTTGAAATTAACAAACTCCTTGTTTAGGAGTATTTTTTATAATTTAGCCTTGACCCAACATAACCATGAGTAACTCCAAATATGGTTGAGACCATTTAATATTAATTTATATAATATATTTTGTTTACATGGAAAAAGGGTTAAAATTAGATTTAGACGGTGGTGTGTCGTCTATTTATAAGTGTCTAAAGATTTCTAACACCTCGTTTGATAACCATTTTGTTTTTGGCTTTTTGTTTTTGAAAATTAAGCCTACAAACACTACTTCCACTACTAAATTTCTTTGCTTTGTTCTCTACCATCTTCCCATGTTTTCAAAAACCAATTCAAGTTTTGAAAAACTAAAAAAAATAGTTTCCAAAAACTTGTTTTTGTTTTTGGAATTTAGCTAGGAATTCACACAATGGTAAGAAATTTGGGAGAAAACAAGCTTAATTTTAAAAAAACCAAATGGTTATCAAATGGGACCTAAAATTTTCAATTTTGTGATTAATAGTTTATTCGACATTCGATTTTGTATCTGTTAAAACACTGACTTATTCTAATTTTGTATCAAATACACAATCTTGATCTTTTAATTTTGTGTATAGCAAGTCTAAACGTTTCACTATATTGAACTGATCTCAAATACTGAACTATACTTCTAAATCTCCAAATATATCACTAATCGTTTTTATTTTAGGTTAAGTTGGGAATCCCCTACCCCACATCACATATATATATATGTAATGTTATATATAATTGTCAACAAAAAAGGAAGAAAATAAAAACATTTCAGTTTTAATATTTCTATTCTAGGGTTCTTGTTTCTTAATCAAAGAGGGTACGAGTTTCCTATGCTGGCTTTTCTAATTTTAATAAACCCTCCAAAAACACACATCATTCAAGCAACAGAAAACCAATCACTAAAAACACACAGACCATTCAAGCTTTCAAGTTTCCCATGCTGGCTTTTCTAATTTTAAGTCATTTCCATGTCAAATACTTATATTTATACACACACAACATAAATAAAACCATGAATCCTTTATATATCCTTTAGAGAGTTGGAGGAAACCAAACAAGTAATTAAGAGTTTTGTCATGCATCAACTCGTATTATTATTCCTCGGGCTCTTACTCGTTGCGTCCCCGTCAACGAGAGCGAGCGACCATGTAAGTCGACCAAACAAATCTCTCATTCAAGTTAGCAAATATCGCGTAGAAATTCACAATGAATTGAAAATGTACCTATTGGATAGTCATTGCTTCTCAAAGGATGATGATTTGGGATTGCATATACTTTATCCAGATCAGCAACAAGATTGGTCTTTCAGTATTAATTATTTTGGAACAACTTTGTTCCATTGTAGATTGGAATGGCAAAGAGGGTTTATAGAGTTTGATGCATTTTTTGTTGATCAAGATTTCGTTCGTGAATTTTGTCCCAACTTTTTGTGTGTTTGGTTGGCCAAAGAAGATGGGCTTTACATGGTGAATGCAGCTGATCAGCATGTTCTTAACCATCATTGGAAACTGCTTCGGTCGCCCTAATTTGAAGAGTGTTTGGCTTGGTGTTGGTGGACCAAATTATTGTCCATTATGTTACAATATATGAATCTCTAACATTAAATAAGTTGATTTATCGATCTTTGAATTCATTAAAGAATATTATTATTGTTTTATTTGATTGATGAATGATGGTTGTCTTAATATGTTGATGTGAGTATGTATTTAGATCCACATAAATTAGTCGAGTGGATATATTGTGTTGGGGGAAATTACAAATAACAGAGGAAATGGAGAAAATATTAAGAGAACAGACACGTAAACAATTTGGTTGAGGCGCGGGTATCTCACTCTCTTTAAGGAGATTCAAGCCCTCTGCGGTGTAGAATTATTTATCAATCACCGGAGTAGTAGATATTCTCAAGCTTGTCCCCTCCAGGATACAACAACCCAACTGAAACGTTGTGTAGCTCAAACCACTCTGCACTAAGAGGTTGAGCTCTAAGCTCCACAACAAAGAACACCCCTCTTTTGGCCAATTGCTCTTAAAAGAGCAAATGAGAGAAATATATGAGAAAGTAAAGAAAAGAAGATAGGAATTGTTGTGTTTCTTGTTGTATATTGAAAGTGTGGTAAGAGAGCTATTTATATAAGAATTTTAGATCTAGGAATTTAATACAAAAAAGAGTAACCAAAATTCAAATTAAAATCTTCTCTTACCAAATATGTTTTCACTCTTTTAAAAAAGAGAAAACCACCAAAATTTAACATCCAAGAATAAAACTCATATTTAAATTACAATTAAATATTAAAATGTTACAACATTCCCCCACTCATTTAATATTTAAAATAATCAAAATCAATTGGCCACAAGAAAGATAATTATGCATCATAAAGGTGTGACTCTGCATTGAACCTTTACTAGTGAAATAATAATCTCTACTCCAACGTTAGTAGTGGTCTCTGACTTTAACTCTAACACTTAACGGGAAATAGATGTAACGCCCCAAGCCCAGGATTCGAAATCCGGCTTCAACCCTTAACGGCCCCGGCATTCCCCTGCGACCTGGCCACGCTACCATACTTGTCTGATACTACTTCTAGTATTGAAGACTGTCCCCACAAACCAACACGGGGTCCTTTTAGCATGCTTTGTCCTCACTCACATGCTTCCTAGGAAAATTCCCAAGAGGTCACCCAACATAGAACTTCTCCAAGCCAAGCCTGCTTAACTTCAAAGTTCCTATGATTGAGCCACCGAAAAGGAAGGTGCACCTTGTTGGTATAGGTAGTATCTATCAATTCTTTTAAGCTTATCTAGGCCATACTTTCATGTCCTCAGGATCCCTCTCATTCGGATGTGATCTCGGTTCATTCATGTACCCCTCCTATCTTCGGGTGTCACATGCCCACCAGCTTCCACCTTGGTTCGTCCCCGAACCACATCCTACTAGGAGAGGTTCTACTCTGATACCATCTGTAACGCCTCACGCCCAGGATTCGAAATCTGGCTTCAACCCTTAACGGCCCTGGCATTCCCCTGCGACCTGGCCACGCTACCATACTTGTCTGATACTACTTCTAGTATTGAAGACTGTCCCCACAAACCAACATGGGGTCCTTTTAGCATGCTTTGTCCTCAATCACATGCTTCCTAGGAAAATTCCCAAGAGGTCACCCAACATTGAACTTCTCCAAGCCAAGCACGCTTAACTTCAAAGTTCCTATGATTGAGCCACGGAAAAGGGAGGTGCACCTTGTTGGTATAGGTAGTATCTATCAATTCTTTTAAGCTTATCTAGGCCATACTTTCATGTCCTCAGGATCCCTCTCATTCGGATGTGATCTCGGTTCATTCATGTACCCCTCCTAACTTCGGGTGTCACAATAGAGGACTATTATCCACACAAAATTATCCAGGTGTTGACTTGAGCTTTATTGGTTAGCATGTTATGGCCTTGTGCTGATCCTAGTATTTCATGAGTGTATTTGATAATAAGCCCCATATCCTCATAGAGAGTGGCCCCACTCTTACACTCATATAGGTAAAATTTGTCAATGGTGCTCCTATAAATATGACACCTCACTCATAAGAGCTACAAATCTTATTAAGAGTTTATTGAAAAACTCAACCCTCCATTACGTTATAGGATAAATGCACTCACACCATAGGGATGGATTAAATATAAAGATAGTGCATTTTTACGGCCACCTTATAATTCGTTTTTTCCCTTTGAACCTAGTTCTCAGGATCTCTGATCATTAGGCAGGTATCCTTATATATGGCTCATGATAATTATAAGGGCTTCAATCTCATCCCCCTCGATGTGTTCCAGACCCTTTCTCTAGTCAAGGCCTTTGTTAATGGATCTGCAAGATTATCACAAGATTTAATGTAATTCACATTAATAATCTCATTACTCAAATAAGATCTCACAGTATTGTGTTTTTTCTAATAGGTATGGACTTTCCGTTATAAAAACGAGTTTTTACTCTACCAATTGTAACAGTGCTATCACAATTTATTAAAATAGGAGGTATCGGTTTCTCCCACATTGGAATCTCATATAACAAATCTCTTAGCCAACTAGCTTCCTCACTAGCTGAAGCTAAAGCAATAAGCTCTGCTTCCATAGTAGAGTTGACAATAATTGTTTGTTTTTTAGATTTCCAACAAATAACACCACCTCCCAAAGTAAAAATATATCTTGTAGTAGATAGAGAATCACTTGACAATGTATTCCAGTAAGCATAAAAAAATCCTTCAACAACAACAGGATATTTTTTTTATAAAGTAAGCCATAGTCTTTCGTTCCCAATAAATTGAGAAAATATTAAGAGAACAGACACGTAAACAATTTGGTTGAGGCGCGGGTATCTCACTCTCTTTAAGGAGATTCAAGCCCTCTGCGGTGTATAATTTTTTATCAATCACCGGTGCAGCAGGTATTCTCAAGCTTGTCCCCTCCAGGATACAACAACCCAACTGAAATGTTGTGTAGCTCAAACTACTCTGCACTAAGAGGTTGAGCTCAAAGCTCCACAACAAAGAACACCCCTCTTTTGGCCAATTGCTCTTAAAAGAGCAAATGAGAGAAATATGAGAAAGTAAAGAAAAGAAGATAGGAATTGTTGTGTTTCTTGTTGTATATTGAAAGTATGGTAAGAGAGCTATTTATATAAGAATTTTAGATCTAGAAATTTAATACAAAAAAGAGTAACCAAAATTCAAATTAAAACATTCTCTTACCAAATACGTTTTCACTCTTTTAAAAAAGAGAAAACCACCAAAATTTAACATCCAAGAATAAAACTCATATTTAAATTACAATTAAATATTAAAATGTTACAACATATTGTGTAAGAAAAATATTCATTATTTAAATTACAACTTTATACTACTTTCAAATCTACTCATTGCAAGAAAAGCCTAAAGTTTCCATATCTCAACAAAACCAAATTGAAAGGAAATAAGACAATTAATCCAAGGAAATGAAATAACAATAACCTCAAGTCTCGAGCAAAAGGATCCAATCTCCTAACTTTATTAGAATAGCCTGAAAGATAAGAGATAAACTTTATTTTAAGGTTCCAAGCATAAAACTAAATAGGATAACTAAAGCTTGTTTGATAACCATTTCGTTTTTTGTTTTTGAAAATTATGCTTGTTTTCTCTCAAATTTCTTACCATGGTTTTCATCTTTGTCAAGGAGACAATAGAGTTCTTAGCCAAATCCCAAAAGCAAAAACAAGTTTTTGAAAATTACTTTTTTTTTTTTTTTCAAAATTTGACTTGGTTTTGAAAAATATGGAAAACACATAGGGAACAATCCAAATAAATATATAGGTGGAAGGAATATTTTTTGTTTACAACATATGGGGAGGGGGGATTCGAACTACACACCTCTTTGTCATTAGTACAACTTTATGCCAGTTGAGCTATGCTCATGTTGGCAGAGGAGTGTTTATAAGCTTAATTTTCAAAAACAAAAAACCAAAAAACGAAAATGTTAGCCCCTTTTGATGCATTTTTTGTCAATCAAGATTTTGTTACTCAATATTGTCCCAACTCTGTGAGTGTTTGGTTGGCCAAACAAGAAGGGCTTTACATGAAGAATGAAACTGGTCAGAATGTTCTTCACCATCGTTGGAAAATGCTCCGATTGCCATAATTTGAAGGTGTTTGGCTTGGTACGTGAGGATCAAATTATTGATCAAATTAAATAAGTTGATTCATTGATCTTCAAATTTATAAAAGAGTATTATTTTTGTTTTATTTAATTGATGGATGAATGACATTTGTATTAACGTGCTCATGTGAGCATGTATTTAGATCCACATCAATTAGTGGAATTGGTATATTGTGTAAGCAAATGTTCATTATTTGTATTCATACTTTATATTTTCTTTTTATTAAAAATCATTTTTGGTCTCTGAATTTTGATTTGCAAAGATTTAGTCCTTGTACTTTGAATTTTGTAATAATTTAGTCCCTGAACTTTAATAAGTAACAATTAGTTCCTGTATATTCAAATTTGTAACAATTTAGTCCTTGTACTTTCAAATTTGTAACCATTTAATCATTGTCATCAAAGAAAAAATCATCAAAATTAAATGTCGATTTTTATTATTTAATGATTAAACTTTGTAGCTTATAAACATATTGGGTCCCAAATTAGTTTATTAATCTATCTATTTAAGAAATTTCATTAAATCTTTACACATTAATTTTCATGATAATTAAGGACTAAATTGTTACACAAATTGCCCACTGCAAGTGTATGAGTCAAGTTTTAATATAAAGATTTCGTAAAGTACGAGTGTCATCCTCAGGATTGGGTTTATAGCCAATTAATCACCATGAATACTCTTGTTCAATTTTATTTAGAGAGAAAAAAGTAGATTAATTGGAAATTCAAATGGAGAAAATTCTTAGGGAATTAATTTCACCTATTGGGATTGTGAATTAGTTACTTGAATGATGATAACATGCAATGATTCATAAATCAAGGATAAACTAATATCATAATTACGCCTCTCTCGAGCATAACTAATTCTCATGCATACAATGAACCAAATATTCCTATCTAAGTTCATTAACATGCAAGGCCTTAAGTCTAACCCTCTTACGATTTCTAAAGCTATCATAAATCTCCTGATCTTAGCACTACTCTAATTCTGCAAATTAAGATCCAAACAAAATCCCCTCTCCCGAGCAAGACTCAGAAATAACATCAATTAATTCATGGACAGTAAATTAAAGGTATTAAAAATGTAATTTGTATAAATGAATTCAAAACAATATAACATCCAAAAAATTAATCCAACAAAACCCAAAGGGCTACACAAATCCCTAATATTAAAAGCCTAGTTACTCATAGTTTTCTCGTTACAATCTAAACTCGAAAAGAAAGCATAAAAACAACTAAAGAATAGGGAAAGAAGGGTAAAAAAACTCGAGTCTCGTTGAAGCCGCACGTCCCCGTCACGATCTCCACGAGCTGTTGCCTTGAATCCCACCCTTTGTCCTTCCTCTCTAACTCTCACAAGAAATCTCTAGTGAAAATTACGGCTAAAAGATCACCAATTGAACTCCCCTTTCTTGGATGAAATCGCATTGTATTTATAGTAAAAGTAGGGCAGCGTCTTTGACGCTAGGGACAACATCTCGACACTATCCTGTTGTCGTTTCAAATAAATTAGGAAACTGATATAGTGTCAAGACGCTCTAGGCACAGCGTTGGCGTCTCAACGTTGTGCCCTTGGAAAAACTTACTGGGAAAGTGGCTACAGAGCATCGAGACGCTTGAGGGCAGCGTCTCAACGCTGTCCTCTCGGGATTCTTGGCTGCTGCAACACCTATTTGACATCTTCTTCAATTCTTTTGCCTCTTTTAGTATTCCAAACACTCGATCAACTTTCAATTTCTCCAATTCATATCAAGAACACAATTCCTACAAAAATAACATAAAAGTATATGAAAATGGCCAAATAAATCTCAAAGACTAACTATAAAAGATCGGAAAAGCTAGCTCATTATGTGAGTTATCATAAATCGTTACAAAATTGAAAGTATAGGGACTAAATTGTTACAAAATTGAAAGTACAGGGACTAAATCGTTACAAATTAAAGTTCAAGGACTAAACATGAAAGTTTAGGGATCAAAAGTGATTTTTAACCTATTTTTTCAAATACTATTCTTGTAACATCCCCAAACTTTATACCAAATAAGGGAACAATGCTCAACTTTGTTACCTAAGAACCTCTAAACAACAAGGTTCAACAACCCAAACTAACAATTGCCTTAAAGTTTCCATATCTCAACGCACCAAAAGGAAATAAGCCAATTAATCCAAGGAAATGGAATAACAACCTCAAGTCTCAATTAAAAAGATCTGACGGGTGGTTTGAGTCAAATAAATTTATAGTCCATAGCACTTGAACTATTTCTGTAGTAACAATGGTCGGGGTTGGTGAACACAGGGAAAGGAGTTCTAGTAGAGTTTAGATTTTTGTGTAGAACACAAACAAGGGGGTTTAGAAATTCGAGATGCAAATTTAAGCTAAATAAATAAAGCATGCAACGAGGAGAAATTAAGACAAAATTCAATAAAACAAAGTGTTATAGGCAATTTTGGACCATCCCGATGTACAAGGAGCTGACGAGGACAACCGGGGAGAAATCGGGCTAGGAGATGGACCCAAAAGGCGAAACCAACAAGTGGGACGAGCCAAGACCGAAGGGGTCGGGCCAGCCCGCTAGCGAGGGCCGAGCCCGTCCGACTCCGTTTGGTCCCTACCGCCTCTGGCCGCCCCGGTTCCGCCTGGTTTGTCCCGAAACGCCTCCAAATTCCTAAAAACCCTAGGAGCATGAACATGTATTTATACCCCTCTTTGCTACTGAAGAAGGGGACCCGAACTCTCTACTCTCGGAAGGAAAAAGAGGGAGAGAGGAGGGCGAAAGGAAGGAAAAAGAGGGAGAGAGGAGGGAGAAAGAGGGAGAGGGGAAGGAGAAAGAGAAAGAAGGGAAGGGAAAGGAAAAGAGAGATGAGGGTTTCGGGAAGTGGAGGGGAAAGAGGAGAGAGAGTAAGATTTCTCTTTTTTTTTAATTATTTTTAAATTATTTATTATTATTTTAATTTAAAAAATAAAATTTTAATATTTTTTATTTGCCACATCAACACTGTTATCGCCATGTCTGCATTGTTAAAAAAATTAACGGTCTAGGGACTTAATAGAAGCATTTTTTAAACAACTTGATTGTTCAATTTTAAAACCTAAGGATCTATTGGAAACTGACTCGAAACATGAGGGACCAAAAAGGTATTTTACCCATTAATTAATTAACCTGGGATCCCACAACTAATCTAATTAATTGATTTAAGGAATTCACCCGCTACCCGCATGCATTGTGCGATGATTATCAAACTATATCTAATTAATTTAAAATAAACAACCCGAGATCTCGCAATTGCTTACAAAAGTTAATTGCTTTAAACACAAGGGTCCAAAATTGAGTTAATTAAATAGAATAAAAAATCAGATTCAACTAAGTTAATTTTTAACGAGTATCTTAGGCCTATCAAGAATCTACACTAAACATGCGAGATTAGTGATGAACTTACCTCATCCTAGTGGCTATCTCAGATAACTAATAGAATGCACAAAACTAAATTCTAAGAGACATCAATTCCAAGAACTTAATAACATACATTGGTTTAAACAAGATTTCATGGAAAAGCATCAATGAATCAGTAGAAAATACAAAGATAAACCAAAAAACTAAGTCAAGGTCTCAAACCATTCATAGCAATCCAAAATCCAACGATTCTAAAGAGTTTAGTTACTCATAGATGAAGGGAAACAACAAATAATAGCAAAACAATACATAAGAAACAACCCTAAAAGGTTTAAACAACTCACAAAACTAAAAGAAAGCGAAAAGAATCGTAAAAGTGCGAAATTCTAACCTAACGACGAACTAAATTGAGACCTAACTTTTATACTAAATGTCGTAGTGTCGAGACGCTACGGTACTGTCTTTCGTGAATTTTCTCGTCAACATCGAGACGCTAGGATCAACGTCTCGACGCTGACCCCTTTTCTAGTTTGCTGCCTTCTTTTGTTTGCTTCATTTGGGGCTCGAACCTTTGACCTCTCGACACTTCTTTTTAGACTCTTCGTGGTCCACTTGGGTCTTTTCATACCTCCTTCCTGTCCATGAACTTCGAGATGGCTAAAAAACGTCTTAATTCGCCAGAATTAGCCCCAAGATGCGTGGTTGGCTCCCAATGTCACATATGCTCGAATTACCTGAAAATAAGACAATTAAAACATAAAATTCCTCTAACAAGTTTAGATTAGTGGTAATAAGATAGCACGAATTAGGTGCTATCAAGATCCAACCTCCTAACTTTATTACAACAGCCGAAAAGATAAGTGAAACTTAATTCGAAGGTTCCAAGCATAAAACAAATAGGATAACTAAATGACCTCTCTTTGTCAAACCTTGAAACAGAACTACCGATATAGTATTGGGTTTTTGGCAAAATATTATAAATTAGCAGTCCCACATCGGAAATGTTCAAAAAAGTGATGGGCTCCAAGTACTATAAAAAGAGCCTATGACTTTGATTTTAAAACATCTTAATTAGAATCTCTTTAAGCCTAAACAGTGGTAGATTTAGCTTGGGCCGGGGGGCTTGAGCCCCCTCTGAACTTTGAAATCATTTATATATTAGTATAAAGAAGTTGGCTAAATTATAAAAATGTTTTCACTTGCTCGGTTGGTAAAGGCGCCTCCAACCCCCCCTGCTGGTTTATGGTTTGATCCTCAATGGACACGCTAGTTTTTTTTTTTTTTTTCTTTTCTTTTCTTTTCTAAATTCCAATTTTATTTCTAATAAGTTTATAAACTTTTAATTTTTTTTTAAATAAATTTTTTACTTATTCAACATTTTTTAAAACTCATGAATTTATTGAACATAAAATTTAAATTTGAACGTTCTATTAGACACAAATAAATTTTGTCTAATATATTTTTGTTACTTTTAAAAAATGTTGAATATGTTACGGATTTTCTTTTAATTGATGTCAAGGATTTGTTAGACACAAAATTGAAACGTTTGATGACCATTTGATTTTTAGTTTTTGGTTTTTGAAAATTAGGCTTGTAACCACTATTCAATCTAAAAGTTTATTTGTTCTGTTATCTACCAATCCATGTTTTCTAAAACCAAGTCAAAATTTGAAAACTAAGCCTCCGTTTGATAACCATTTTGTTTTTGGTTTTTGAAAATTATGCTTGTTTTTCCCCAATTTCCCTACCATGGTTTTCATCTTTGTCAAGGCACAATTGAATTCCTAGCCAAATTTCAAACATAAAAATAAGTTTTTGAAAACTACTTTTTTTAGTTTTCAAAAATTGGCTTGGTTTTTTAAGACATGGAAAGAATGTATTAGAAAAACCAATAAACTTGTAGGTGATAGTAGTATTTATAAGCTTAATTTTCAAAAACCAAATGGTTATCAAACGAGGCCTAGCTAAAAAAGTAGTTTTCAAGAACTTGTTTTTGTTTTTGGAATTTGCCTAGGATTCAAATGTGTTCTTAATAAAGATGAAAACCATGGTAAGAAAATTTGAAAAAACTAGTATATAATTTTTTAAAAAAAAAAAAAATCAAATGATTATCAAAAGAGATTTTAGAAATCTATTTGATGTTTTTAAAATTTAAACAGGACACCAAATTGATAAAGTCTAGAATATATTAGACAAAATCATGAAAGTTTAGAGACTAAACTTGCAATTTTGACTTAATAAATATATAATATTATAAAAAAAGTATTTATTTTAAAAAAATCTCATAATATAAAAGTTTATAGGGGACAATAATGGCAATGAATAAAATTAATAGTTCAATTTCATTTACGAATTTTTTGGATTGCCTACTTGTATATTACTTTTATGAGTTTTTAAGTGAAAGTCCCCCTAAACAAAATTTCTGGATTCGTCATTGAGCTGAGTATACTAACTCTAGTTGTGTGAGTGGTATAAAGTTTTGAGAGAGTGTTTCTTGTACTCGGAGTCAAGAAAAGAATCTTGTGTGAATGTGAAACACCGTTAAACTAATCCAGCTTGTCAGCAATATCCATGAGAGTAAGGTAGAGGAAAACATGATTTCTACACCTAAGGAGAGAAGGGCGATACCGGCAATAGCCTAGAGAGAAACCCTAATGGAAACCAGAGAGAGGCGAGAAAACTAAGAGGTATTCATACACTAATTAAAAATATAATTTATTTTCTTAAAAATAACAATAATTTGATAATAGATAATGATTGTGAAAGTGTACATTTGAACCGATCAAAAAATATAATTATTTGAAAGAAAAAATATATTGTAGTTTGTGAGTTTTTAGTATATTTTTTTTTAACGTAATTCTCTAGATTTTAATATCTTAGGAATTGTTTGGGGGTTGAGTTGGTTATAGTAATTTGTGGAGTTAAATAGTCTGTGTTTGGAGTGCACATTATTTTAGTATGGGATAAATTAGTATGTGTTTGGGATGCATATTATTTTAGTTTGCGATAAAATTTTCTGTGTTTGGAGTACAAATTATTTTAGTATGTGTTAAAATAGTTTGTGTTTAGGGTGCTAATATATTTAACATGAGGTTCTAAATCAACTGGTTCAAGCTAATTATTTCTTTTTTCTATTTTTTTTTTTAATTTTCCCCATACAATTTTGTACGTCAAATATCATATTTTGAAAATATTAATAAAAAAATGTTTGTTCCATCAATCTTAAGAATTTAGTTGACGGTTTTAAGTTATGTTATTCTTTGACAATCTGGTCTTGTTTGGTTGTATGAATATCGTTGAATATGGATAAAATATGATTAGGATATGTGTTTTTTTTCCTATCTAAAAAAAAAACTTTCATGGTAAGTATTTCTCAAAAAGAAAAAAAAAATTAAGTTTTCGTTGTAGGGGTTAAATGATGTGATCAATTAGAAATAAAACAGAAAGATCGATAGAGTAAGTGTTCGATACTTAAAAATTAGAAAAAAAAAAGTTTAGGATATACGATTCATTTTGATTTAGGGTATGTTTTTTTTTTTACAAAACAAAAATGTTTAGGATTTGGTATAGAAAAATCATATTAGTAACTTTCATATTGTCATAATAAAAACGGTAAGTGCTTAGTTAAAAAACCATATTAGTTTTTTTTTTTTTTTTTTTTTTTTTAAATCAATAGAATCATTTGAAATAAACTTGAGTGTGGTAAATACAATTTCGTTTGAATGTTGGGGGCTAAAATAAACTCCGGTGGCCGGCCGCCGCCTTGGAAGAAGAAAGTGATGGGGAAGGAAGAAAGGTGGGGAAGGAAGAAGAAAAAAATTAAAAAAAATTAATAAAATAATAATATTTTAATATTTTAATATATTTTTATTTAAAAAATTAACAAAATGATTTTTTTATTAAAATAATGGTGCCACGTCAGCAAACTGTTAGGGTTTAACGGCAAAATTGACGACAAGGACCAAATTGCTCCTTATCTCAAACCTCAGGGGTATTTTTGTTGAGTTTGAAAACTCAAGGACTAAAGTGTTACTTAACCCAAACCTCAGGGACCAAAAGTGTATTTTTCCCTAGAAACAACTAAAGAAAAGAGAAGAAAAGAGATAAAACACTATTGTCGTCGAAACCACACGTCCCTATCACGATCTCCATGAGCTAAGCCTTGAATCCTGCTCCTCCACTTTGCTTCAGCTCCCACCGAAGGTCTCTAGTCAAATTTAGGGCTAAAATTGTATCAAATGAACTCCTCTTGGCCGTAGAAAATCGCTTTCTATTTATAAGGATTCTGTCGGCAACATCATGACGTTCTCCCTTTGCCGCCTATTCTGTTTAAGGAAAAACTGATAGCATCGAGACGCTAGAGTCACAGCGGCAAGACGTTGTGCTCTTTTCTGCTAGAATAAAAAATGGAAATTACTAGTGTCGAGACGCCCAGAAAGCGGCGTCTCTACGCTAGCTCTTAGGTTTGCCTCATTTGTAAGCCTCCAACTTTGATTCATTTTCGTTTCCTTGGTCTCTTTTAGCGTCTCGAACACCGATCAACTCGATTTTGTCGATTTAACTCCAATAATTAATTCCTACAAATAGAACATAAAAATGCATATATAATTTTGGCCAATTTAATCTCAAAGACTAACTAAAATGAACAGGGAAAAATAACTCATTATGTGCTCCATCAAACACGCAAAAACTTATGCTTTTGCTAGTCCTTGAGCAAACTAAAAATCAAGCATAGGTTGAAGAATAGATGCAACAAACATGACTCAATCCTCAAGGCTCACAAGTCAATAATCAAAGCAATCAAGAGACATGCACATAAGGCCCAATGAAGGAGACAAATCGAAATTTTTTCAAAATTAACTTGCATAAGCGAGACCTAACTTAATTAGATTAGACTCTAATAGCTCGGGATTGGATTATTAAACTCTCAACTCATCTTCCCTCTACACTGACACTAAGGATTTACTAATGAGCCAATGGAACAAATTAGTTTGTTTTTTTTTTCCATACCTAGGTGCTTTAAATTTAAAATTAGTTCAAGCATTTATATGTGGCACTAGCTTTCACACACCTATTGTAGGGACCCATAACCCAAGTTTAACTCTTGGTTGGCCTAAATGATCACAACAAGGGGTATCTCTTTTTTCCTAAAACATTATTATTCATTGCATAGAGCGCTCATAACATGTCATTATTTTTTTTTTTCTTCCAAAAGTAAAAACAAGAATGATTTTTCATTATGATCATGGTAAGCATATATTCTTTTCTTTCCCCATAGGCAAGATTAAACATTCTAATTTGCAAAAAGTTAACTCTTTAGCTCTTCCCTACATCTATCGAGGTGACAACAAGCATATGAACCTAATAATTCGCTCATAAGCATTCAAGTCCAATTCTAAACCAAGGAAAATACTCCACTAATGCAAGACATAGAAAAAATTTTAAAAGTCTCCCTTTTTGGAGCACTCATGCTTACAACTCATCAAAAGCTTAAAAATTGACAATGAAACCCATCTTGGGAAATCATAATCATGCAAAAATAGCATAAAAAAAAACCATATGCCATAATCACAATAAGCTTAAAATTATAGCCCGAACACAGATGCTCAAGGGCTCAACAAGCAAAACATTCCACCCCAAACTTAAAGCATGCATTGTCCTCAATGTATAGAAAACTAAAGCCTAGATAAGCATGAGAACAAGAAAAGTAATAAAGGGGTTGAATGATACTGTCTTGAATAAGGATGACCTTCTCATAGATGCCAGCAAAGATAAGAGCCATGGGAACAAAAGACCTACAAAATAAAAACAACAAGCAAATCAAAAGCATAGAAACAAAAATAAACTTACTTGGGTTGCCTCCCGTAAGCGCTTGTTTAGCGTCTTTAGCTCGACGTGTTGACCATGTCTGTGTCAAGGAGGTCTAATATGTCAGGAGATCCATCAATGGTGCTCTTTCTTGCACCTTTCCTGTAGCTCACCACCATTGCCTCGGAAGGGTATTTAGGGTCCTTAAGTGCTTTTAGAATTTCTTTCTCCAGTTGAACCCTAATGACGAGCTTATTGCGCTCAATATCAATGATAACTCACCCAGTAGCGAGGAATTGTCTCCCTAAAATAACTAGTATTAAGGGATTCTCCTTGACATCCATTACATAAAAATCAACAGGCACAAAAAGTTTACCTACTTTAATCAACACATTTTCAATAATTCCAACCGGGCTAACAACAGATTGGTCAACTAATTGCAATTTCACAGCTGCAGGTTTAATTTCTCCTATTTTTAACCTTTTGCACAATGATAAGGAATCACATTAATGCTAGCTCCTAAGTCACACAAAGAACGAAAAGAATGATTACTAAAGCTGCAAGGAACAAAAAAAAAAAAAAAACTCCTTGGATCAGTTAGCTTTGTTTGTACCTTCTGTTTAAGTCTCGCAGTGCAAGTCTCCGTGAGGTACACTGTCTCAATTCTTTTCTCCTTTTTCTTCTTGGATAGTCATTCCTTCATGAACTTTACATAGCTAGGCATCTATTCCAAGGCCTCTGCAAATGGTAAATTAATATTAAGACTCATAAAAACATCAAAGAACTTTTTAAATTGAGCTGCATAATATTTTTTTCTCTCTTTTTCTTTTGCTTAGGAATTAAAACAGTAGGAGAAGAAATAACGGGCTCATGATTAAGCTTTTCAGCTTCGTTTGAGGATGTGCCCTCTTCGGCTTCTCCAGTGGTGCCTTCTGGTTCAGTAGTTTCCTGCTCCTCAGCTACTTGGATTTCCTCCTCGTGATGCATAGTGATGGCTTTGCAGTACTCCATCTGGGATCTCTCCTGCTCACTTGGGGTCGTACCTTTTTGCATTGTGTTAACAACACTCACCAATTGTCCTAGTTGAGTTTCAATGTTTTTAATCGTTGCACTGTGGCCAGTCACTGTGGTGTTAATGGCGATCACTGCCTCCTCTAGCTTATTTGTCCTGTTGTTTGATTCTACAATAAAAGCTCCAACAATATCTTCTAAAGATTTTTTATTCTCTTGCTTTTGAGAGGCAAAACCAAGAAGATTTAAAATATTTTTATTATTAGCATAGGATAAGTTTTCATGGTTCTTATTGTTAGGGTGATAATGTGTAGGTGTAGAATTATTATATCCCCTAAAATTGGAATTTGAAACATACTGAACCTGTTCTATGGTCTCCTCCTGAGACTGAGATGCAATGGCAGCTGCTAACTCGATAGATTGAGCACTCCCTGTACCTGAAAACTTCAAGAAAACATTAGCAAGGGATGACATTTGAGCTTGGAGGCCACTTACATTATCGATATCAAATACTCCAGCTACAACCTTCTTTGGTGTAGACCGCTCAGATTGCCACTGATAGTTGTTGGTGGCCATATCTTCGAACAAAGTACGTGCATTCTCCACAGTTGTGGACAACATAGTCCCACATGCGGCTGCATCAACAATGGTTTTAGTACTAGGATTTAAACCATTGTAAAAGAGTTGGATTTGTAACCAAATCGGGATATCCATGCTGAGGGCACTTCCTCAACTAACTCTTTGTAACGCTCCTATGTCTCAAACAACTACTCATCAAACTGCTGCTGGAATGTCCTAATTTCGGTCCTTAGGTTGACCGTCTTGGAAGGAGGGAAAAATTTCTTCAGGAAGGCCTAGACCAAAGCATCCCAAGTGGTAATGCTCCCACGTGGAATAGACTGTAGTCAATCCCTCGCTTTATCCTGCAAATAAAAGGAAAATAAATGTAAGCGAATGACATCCTCAGTAACACCATTAATTTTTACCGTCCCACAGATATCTAAAAAGGATTTCAAGTGAGAATTTGGATCCTCTATGGGTGATCCTCTGTAAGCTCAATTTCGAGCAATTTGAATGAGACTGGTTTTCAGCTCAAAATTGTTGGCATTAATCAGGGAATAGACAATATCCCTGACCGTTGCCCTTGAAACACAGGCTGAAAGGAGTCTGTAATGGGTTCGGGCTTCTCCTGAGGATTTGGATTGGCCATTTGGATAGATTCTTTTGGTTTCCCTTCGAATCCTACTACTTGTCCTCTCGATTTCGGGGTCCAAGGGTAGTAAGGCCAAATCCCTATGCTTTCGCATACACGATCTAAACTAACCTAAAAAGGAAATAAAAGAAAAGGAAATGAAACAAATAAGGAAAAAAAATAGAAAAGGGAACAACTAAAACTAAATAAGGAAAAAATATTCTAGAAAATGAAAAGACTATCAAATTAGGAATGCAAAAACAAATAATGAAAAAACCAATAAGGAAACTAACAAACAAGGAAAAAAATCAAACAAATCAAACAAAAAAAGAGAATGCTAAAAAGAAAAATGACAAAATACATTTTTGGTCCCTGAGTTTTGAACTTGATGTCTATTTGGTCTCTGAAGCTCAAAAAGTGACACTTTAGTCCCCAAGGTTTGAAAAATAGTTCTAAATGGTCCCTAAGTTAATTTGACCGTCAGTTGACTAATGGAAAAATGATGTGGCATGTTGAGGTGGCACATTTTAATTGAGGTGGTCAATTTAATAATTTTATATTAATATTTTTTAGATTATATGTCATTTTCTATTTTTTTCCTCTTTCACTTTCTCTCTCCTCCCTTATGTTCCTTCTCCCCTCCCCTTTCCTTCTTTTCCACTTTTCTCGCAAGAAAATTATCCTCATCGTGAAGGATGGGTGAGAAAGAAAGAATACAATCTCAATATCCACACCAACATATCAGTGGCCATCCATTCCCCTATCTTGCCTTTCTGCAAGCTCACCGGCAAACGTCTTGAACCTCTCTGTTAGGACATAACGTGTTGTCAGTGTGTTTACTGTTTAGGCATTACGTTATGAATTAGATTAGTCAAAGTGTTTTTGTGTAAATCTCTCTCTTTACCTAATTCTCCCATTTTTTAGGTTGTTTAAGCTTTTCAATCTTGTCATTTTCTTTCACTACTCTCTGCAAGGGCGGATCTACATGAGGGCCGAGGCACATGCCCCCTGGAATTATAGATTTAATGTATATCTATAATATTTTTCATAGGAAAGTCCATAATTATAGTTTCCTTTGTTTGTCTGAAGGGGCACAAAACCGTGTTTTTGGCTTTCGTCATCAGCGTTCGAAACCCAATGAACGAAACTTTGGTTCTGTTTGATAAAAATTTCGTTTTTGGTTTTTGGTTTTTAAAAATTAAGCTTATAAATACTACTTCCATCCACAACTTTCTTTGTTTTGTTATCTAAAACCTTCCCATATTTTCAAAAACCAAGTCAAAATTTGAAAACAAAAAAAGTAGTTTCCAAAACCTTGTTTTTGTTTTTGGAATTTGGCTAAGATCTCAAATGTCTACTTAACAAAAATGAAAACCATGGCAAGGAAATGGAGAAAAAACAAGCATAATTTTCAAAAACCAAAAACCAAAAACCAAATAGTTATTAAACGGGACCTTCAAAATCCTTTTTGGTTTCTTTCGCTTATATACATACATGCAACGATTTTTTAACAAAGCTTTGAATTTTGTTTTGTTTTTTTTTTCTTTTGTTTATATATATTATACATACATGCAATGATTAGTTGATTTTCATAAGATTGGTTAGTATTTTTTTTTATTTTTTTGTTTCACACACACATATTAATCTTTGAAAAATTATTTTAGAAAAATTAATTACATAAAAAAGTTAATTTTACTTTTAAAAATCTTACATATTTAAAATTTCATTCTTTGCTTTACATTTAGGTATGGATAATTCTACCATGGTTAATTTTATAATTAATATTACTTAATTATCTAAATAATAAATAATAACACATTTAAAATTTTATTTATATGAAAGTTAAATTACAAAGTTAGTCATTGAATTTTATAATTTCTGTTCAATAGGTTCTTAAACTTTCAATTTTGTGTCTAATAAGATTTGAAACCTTAAAGATGTCTAACAGATCTATGAACTATCAATTTTGTATCTAATAGGCCTTAAACGTATTTTTAAAATAATGAAATTAATTTCTCTATTAGACAACAAGTTTAATAGAAACTTTCAAAATTTTAACTAATAAATACATTATTTTTTTTTACAAAAATGTCGCAAAGATGGACGACAACACAAAATTAAATGTTAAATATTTAATTTATAAATATATTGAATATGTCAAAGACCTAGTGGATAGGTAATTAAAACTTTAGAGATCAATATTGGACAAAAAATTGAATATTCAAGGACCTATTAGATACTTTTTAAAGTTTAGGGACTATATAGACTCAAATATAAAATTTTACCGACTAAACTTGTAATTTCATCTTATATGAACTTGTGCCTCCTAGCATCAAGTTCTGGATCCGCCACTGACTCTCTGTATTGAACTTTCTCTTAATTCTATTTAAAAAGAGAAGAAGGATGGTTGCTGAATGCATTGAATACAATTTACTCAACTTCCAGAATTCTTGTTGCTCCATTTCTTCCACTGCGTCTCAACCCTCCCAATCAGGTGGCCAAATTCACATTTCTTCCATTCATTTCTCCCAATTTTTCATTTTCCTTTTGTTTGTTTGGCAATAGAGAATCGTTCTACAAAGCACATCAAAAGGGGAAAGGGGAGAGGGAGGATGGAGGGGAGAAAGAAGATAAAGGAAGAGAGAGAAAGGGAAAGAGGGGAAAAATGATATGTAATCTAAAAAATAATAATATAAATTATTAAATTGGCCACATCAATTAAAATGTGTCACCTCAACATGTCACGTCATTTTTCCGTTAGTCAACTAACGGACAAATTAACTCAGGGACTATTTAGAACTATTTTTCAAACCTCGGAGACTAAAGTGTCACTTTTTTAACTTCAAGGACCAAATACACATCAAACTCAAACCTTAGGAACCAAAAGTGTATTTTGCCGAAAGAAAAATTACAATTATGGAAACAAAAAAGAAAAAAGAAAAAAACTAAAATGGAAAGAAAGCAAATAAGGAAAAAAATTGCAAAATACCTAAAAATAAAAATACACCCTAAATTAAGACCAGACAATTTTTTTACAACATCAATTTGACTAATTATGTCAATGACAACGGCGCCAAAAACTTGATGTGGAATTTTCCCACCGCAAGCACACATGTCAAGTTTTAATATAGTGTTTTTCGTGTTAACGAGTGTCGTCCTCTAGATTGGGTTTCTAATCAAATTAATTACCGCAAATACTAATCTAGGGATTTAAACTTAATGATGATGATGAAAATCAAGACACAAAAGCTAAAAAGTGTGGAATTCAAATGATGAAAATTCTTAGGGAATTGATATCACCTATTGGGGTTGTGAATTAATTAATGGATATATGACATGCAATGACTCATGAATATAAGATTTTCTATATTATCATATTTATCTCTCCCGAGCATAAATAATTCTCACACATATGACTAATCTGATATCCCTATCTAGATTCATTCACATTCATGGTTTACATTGAATCCTATTGATAATTTCTACAACTATCCTAAATCTCCTGATTCTAGGATTATTATAGTTATGCAATTTATTTATCTAAACTAAGTTCCCTCTCCCGAGCAAGAATTAGAGATAGCATCAATTAACTCATGGCTAGTGAATTAAAAGCGTTAAGGACATAAATTGCATAAATGAATTAAAAACAATAAACATCCACAAAATAATTCAACAACGCCCAAAGGGCTACATCAATTCCTAAGAAAACAAACCTAGCTACTCATACAAGGTGTTACGATGTAAGTTAAGTCTGAAAAAGTCATTAAAAACAACTAAAGAAAGGGAAGAAAAGAGATAAAACAATATTGTCGCCAAAACCACACCATCTCCACGAGCTAAGCCTTGAATCCCGCTCCTCCACTTTGCTTCAGCTCCCACCGAAGGTCTCTAGTAGAATTTAGGGCTAAAATTGCATCAAATGGGCTCCCCTTGGCTGTAGCAAATCGCTTTCTATTTATAAGGAATCTATCGACAGCGTCGAGACGCTACGGACAGCGTCACGATGTTGTCCCTTTGCGGCCTATTATGTTTAAGGAAAACCGATAGCGTCGAGACGCTATAGTCACAGCGTCTCAACGTTGTGTTCTTTACTGCCATAATAAAAAATGGAAATTACTAGCGTCGAGATGCATAGAAAGCAGCAACTCGACGCTAGCTCTCGGGTTTGCCTCATTTGAAAGCCTCCAACTTTGATTCATTTTCGTTTCCTTGGCCTCTTTTAGTGTCACAAACACCCGATCAACTCTATTTTCTCGACTTAACTCCAAAAATTAATTCCTACAAATAGAACATAAAAATGCATAATTTAGGCCAATTTAATCTCAAATACTAACTAAAATGAACAGGGAAAAATAACTCGTTATGCGCCTTATCAATTTCATTCTTTCCTTCTACCTCTTTTCATCTTTTTTTCTTTTTTTTTTCGTTTTTTATATTTTTCGAAATGAAAATGAGAAAAAAGATGAAAAAAGAAAAAAAAATCGTCAACGGAGGTTCGCTAGGTAGCTAAATCAAAAACTAGGAAAAACCTAAATTCAAGCAAGCTAAATTATTGAATCCCAATTCTAGCATACAAATTGTGATCCAGGAGAAACTATCAAATCACCATACGATAAAATGAACGCTACCAATTAGCTCAATAATTAAGATAAAAAAAAGAAGTTTGTCAAACTACTCAATTAGTCAAAAATATAACATGCCTAGGATTCAATAAAACTCCAATTGGATTAACATCTGGAAATTCAATACAAAGTCTCAAGAATTACAACCAAACATATAGAGAGTCCCCAATCACGATGTACTACACTTAGCCCGCCATTGAGATGTTGAAATAAAGCTCCAGGGCTCGATTAGTGATGGTTCGTCGGTATGCTTAACAAATTAATAACAATTTGTCGTAGATATTTATCAACCCAAGTATAAATTGACAAAATCAAGTAATACTTGGTGAGTCCAGGGTCGAATCCACAGGGAAAAGTTATTTGCAAAGTTTTAACAATATTTACTGATCTAAACTCGAAAACGTGTGATATTATATAAAGAAATAAATAAGAGATTTGGTAAATTTGAAAATAAAACTTGCAGAAAGCAAAACATCCGACAAGGGTGAAAGGAAAGTATTAAGGAGAGAATAGTATCAAGGTTGATGCGGTCGCAACCTCATGCGTTTATAAGAACCTTGTAGTGCATACTATGGTTAATTGACCCATTAATGCCTAAGTGAGAAAAAAATCATAAGTTTCCCTTCCGGTACTCCTTTTGCGTATGGCATAAAACTATCAATTGGTTATTTGGCTAGTTCATGCGTAGAGTTTAGTTCTCTAAAACTTACAAGGGATTGCATTAGTCTTAACGCAATCAAAGCTCATGCATGCACTATCTTTTAGCAGTAGTGTTTTAAGGCTACCAAGACTACATGTCATGTGCTAACTTTTTCTACTTAGAGATGTCCGCATGCATTACCTGTCAGGGATTTAGCATATTGCTACCGCATTCGGCTGGCCAAGTGGGAGTTAGCAATGAAAATAGTATCTCAACTAAGTAGAAGACAATTCATGTTTCATTTAAATCAAATTATGCGCTTACAAAATATACTTATCACTGCATGAGGTGCTTGCGCTAAGCCTTGAAGAAGAAATGAGCTCATGCAAGCAAAACAATACATCATGCAATAATACATTGCAAACGCAAGTCTACTCTTAATCTCAGCTCTCTGTGATTTCTCTTTCTCTTTGATCTTCGTCCTCTCCTCTAGTCTCTCAATTCTTGTGAGTTACGAGTTGTGTCCCTTCTGTGAGTAGGTGGCTTCTATTTATAGGTGAGGGAAGCTAACTTCTCCAAGTAACTTGCTTTAGTTATCAACGGACAACTTGCAACTTTTCAACCTCTTTTATAGTCCACTTGTGTTAGTTGCGTCAGTTGTGTCAGCGTTGTCCTTTCAACGATCTTGTCTGTCTCGTGATCATCTTGGGATGTGTGTCTGCGCTGAGAAGAAACTTAAAAAACAACTAAAATAGCTGCGTTAGCGCCCTATTTTTATAATTTCTCACCGCATACATGAATATAACCTACCTCATAAAATTATCACATTTTCCTTTCTTATTGCGCTGAAGCAACGCATCATTATTTCTTTTGGTCTTGTTTTAGCTTAAGTTTAAAGGACAAATAACTTGCTTTTTGCAAGTTACCAATTAGCCATCCTAATTAAAACTAACTAAAACTAATCTACTCTAATGGAATTACAAGGAAAACTTACAAGAGAAAATGGTATAATTGCGGCTAAGATGAAGAAAATTACCAGCTAAAAAATAACCTAAAACGAAGAGATCTTTAAATACCCAAACCGAGAGTGTTGAGACGCTTCGGACGAAAGGGCTTAAAAAATGCACGCGCACTGGAAATCTTCAGGTTGGGACTTGCGACAACGTCGAAGACGCTATAGGACAACGTCTTGACGTTGTGCCCTCTGGTCTACAACATTGAGGGGCTGAATTCATAGCGTTGAGATGCTTCAAGCTCGAGAATTTGGCCTCGGTTCATTCATGTACCCCATGTTTTGAAACAAAAAAAATCGAAACAACAAGAATCATAAGAAGAATTATTATTTGATTCCTATGATACAGAAAAAGATGATATAGAATCAAGGTGTCATTCGTATTATTATTCTTTATTACTTTAGTGGAATAAAATGTTATTTAGTTAATTAAAATGAGTCCTCTTTTTCTAATCTCATTAGTCGCCCTGATGAAAATACGTCAACGCTCGAATTTTCATGATTCTTTTCTGATCCGATCTTTTTATTACTTAGTACTACGACTTATTTTCGTCTTTGACAAAAGGTCCATTTATATGCAATAATTGCATTGTAGCGGATATAGTTTAGTGGTATAAGGGCTTTAAAAATGCACGTGCACTGGAAATCTTCAGGTTGGGACTTGCGACAACGTCGAGACGCTATAGGACAACGTCTTGACATTGTGCCCTCAGGTCTACAGCATTGAGGGGCTGAATTCATAGCGTTGAGACGCTTCAAGCTCGAGAATTTGGCCTCGATTCATTCATGTACCCCTCCTAACTCGGGTGTCACATGCCTACCAGCTTCCGCCTTGGTTCGTCCCCGAACCACATCTTACTGGGAGAGGTTCCGCTCTAATACCATCTGTAACGCCCCAGGCCTAGGATTCGGAATCCGGATTCGCCACTTAACGGCCCCAACATTCCTCTGCTACCTGGCCACGCCACCATACTTACTTCTAAGATTGAAGACTATCCCCACAAACCAACACGGGGTCCTTTTAGCATGCTTTGTCCTCACTCACATGCTTCCTAGGAAAATTCCCAAGAGGTCACCCAACATAGAACTTCTCCAAGCCAACCACGCTTAACTTCAAAGTTCCTATGATTGAGCCACCGATAAGGAAGGTGCACCTTGTTGGTATAGTTAGTATCTATCAATTCTTTTTAAGCTTATCTGGACCATACTCTCATGTCCTCAGGATCACTCTCATTTGAATGTGGCCTCGGTTCATTCATGTACCCCTCCTAACTCGGGTGTCACATTGACTTTCGCTTCTTTGACCAAGTTTGGCTTACTTTTAATTACAAAAATGCCCTTCTTGATCCTGAGAACGCCGAAATCACCTATACAACAATTATACTCAAAATTAATCATTTTTTACAAATCGTAACATTAGGATAAACAAGATTTAATGAAATTAATTAGCACTAATTTGGTGCTATCAAGCTTCAACACAAGAATCTAGTAAAACTTTTGGGACGATGTGTTGAAAGAGAAGAAAAACTCCTAGTTTATGAATATATGGAAAACAAGTAAAGTTTCTCACTAATTTTCATCGAGGAAGAATTTGTAGATTAATTGTTTATTGGACATTCGAATTTGTGATTAATAGTTCATTGGACATTCGATTTTGTGGCGGTTAAAACCCTGACTTATTCTAATTTTGTATCAAATACAAAATCTTGATCTTTTAATTTTTTGTATAGCGGCCAGTTGAGCTATGCTCACGTTGGCAGTGGAAGGAGTGTTTATAAGCTTAATTTTCAAAAACCAAAAACCAAAAACGAAAAATGTTATCGATCGGGGCCTAAATGACCTCTATTGGTCAAACCTTGAAACAAAACTACTTGTATAGCCAAAGAGTTCACAATTCGTACGAAAGGAATATATTCAAGGTTACCAAACATCCAAGAATAACCTGAAACCTTTAAAACATATTTAGTGACATCAACGCCAAATTCCAATGCAAAACAAACTCCAATGATCACCAACTCAACTCGAACAACAAACTAGAAGAATAGCAACAATTTGTCGATCCCAACTCACCACCTAACTCAAGTTCAAACCAAAAAACAAGTAATAAAGAATGGAGGAACAATAAATCCACAAAATAAACCAAGTACAAAAGAGTAAAATAATTTTATTTTTTTTTAATTCTTTCTCTCTCTCTTCTTATTCTCCTTCTTCTTCTTTTCTTCAACCTCTTCTTCAACTTCTTCATTCTTCTTCTTCAGCAAATCGTCGACGGCCAGCGCCCGACGACTGTATCTTTTTTTCTCTTCTTTTTCCTCTACTTCTCTCTTCTCCCACTTTTCTTCTTTTCCTTTCTTTTTTTTTTTTTAATAGAGGAGGGAGGAGTCTCCCTTCTCCTCCGTTTTGTGTCGAAAACAGAGGAGGAGGGAGGTCCCTCCTCCCTCCTCTTCCATTTTCAGGACCTCCCTCTATTTAAAAAAAAAAAAAAAGAAGAAAAGTCGGAGAAGAGAGAAGAAGTGGTAGAAAGAAGAAGAAGAAAAAAAAAGGAAAACAAAAAAGATACAGTTGTCGGTCGCCGGCAAGCGATGGTCGCAGGCTGCTGCCGTCGGCTATTTGCTGAAGAAGAAGAATGAAGAAGTTGAAGAAGAGAGGTTGAAGGAAAGAAGAAGAAGAATAATAAGAGAGAGAAGGAGAAAGAATTTAAAAAATAATAATAAAATAATAATATTTTTATTTAGAAAAATTAAAAAATATTTTTTTTTAGTAAAAAAATAGCGTCACATCAACAAACCGTTAGTTTCTAATGGAAAAATGGATGCAGGGACCAAAATGAAACTAAAACCAAACCTTCGGGGGTTAAATTGTTGAATTTGAAAACTCAAGAACCAAACTGAAACCTAACCCAAACCTCAAGGACTAAAAGTTTATTTCTCCCAAAAATAAAAAGAGCTAACTGCATGGATGGCCAAATAAAAAACGTGGTTTTGAAAAAAGTCCAAAGTTCATTTTTGTTGAAAAAATGTCCAAAGGGTAAAACGGGAAAAACACTAATTGCTATGGACTGACAAAAATGCCCCTGAATTTAAAAACACAGTGTACTCCCTACTTTCCAGCATATTGTTGTGGGGGTGTATCTCTGAAAAACAAATCTAACTACAAAATCGGGAAAAACGTTCGATCTTTTTTTTAAAAAAAAAAAAAACTGAACACTATATCCCAAAACCAAAAAATGTACATGATTTCCAGATTCTGAATGACTCGCCCAAAAAAAAAATCCCCCACCAATGACACAAACACGTTGATGACAAATTGATACAAACGAAGATCATTGTGGATTTAAAAATACACAGTAATTAAAGGAAGAACCGAAAGAATGTAGACAAATCCAACTCCCCAAAACCTCCTTGCGTCAGGCAGCATTTATTAGAAAAGACGTAAATCAGAAAAAGGTTTTGTTTGTCTTCCCAACACCCCTCTGATTTGAAATATACGAAAATTAAACAAACCCCTTGCATACTTACCTCTTCACCTCCCAGCAAGCGCTGAGAGACACATGAAGAAATACCGACATAACCGGAAAACAGTATTTCCATGCATGTATGGACGCAGAGAGACACATGAAGAAATACCTGAACCTGCCCTAATCGTCAACATCAAAAGCAGTGTATGTACCTGCAGAAAAAAAAATACTATGATGTTACGCGATTGTACGGAATACTACAAACACACTGTATGCATGTCTCTCCCCCCCTCCCCGCATTGATGTATGTGCCCCGAAGTATATATATCAAAAAATACTTTGTATGCGTGTTCCTTAAACTTATCTAAAACACCAAACCTGGGTTTTTCTCAATCAGGGCAGCAGAGAAAGCAGGGATTAGTGACCCCCTGATGACAGTAAGTTCAAGTTCTCGCCCCCTCCATGCCTTGTCATAACTGATGCTGACACCGTGTTTCCTCCTCATATAGTTGATAACATCACGGGGGCGAAACTGGACCTTGTCATTTACTTTTAGAAATGACTTCACACACTCCCCCACAATCCATGTCGTGGCTTGCCTGTGGTCATTTTTTTACAATATCAAGTAGGCATTCATGCCTGTCCACGAACTTACGAACCATCCACAAACCCCCGTCCAAGTGACGAGACGCTCAGATGTACCAACAACACGAAACATCCTTGCATCCAACCACAAATGATTTCTAGTTGGACTTAATGGTTCGTAGCTGGAAACTATTTCTTAACGCAAGCAAGTATATTGCTTTCCTTAACTGGTCCTTGTCTTGAAACACCGAGTCTTCCATAACAGATACTGATCCTTCAACGTCGACGTAATCATCGCGTGATTTTTTCCATCCCTGTCGTCGGTGATCCAGATTATATTAGACTTGTTGATACCATTCTTGTACATGGTTAACCGAGTAATCATGTGCTCGCCCGATGGAAATACCTTGCTCCGGATGCATTCATTGAACTCTTGTATTGTGCATCCCTTCGGTATTGGCACACTGTCGGACTTAAACCCATTGTACCGATTGTTTTCATCTCGCCTCCCATTGAATAGAACCACCACATTCAGCAAACCAACTGGCGGCGTGGAGTGCATCTGCATGTGAACCCCTGAAAATACCTGTTGTATATTGAGCATACAGTGTGCAACCTCTGTAAACCGAAGGTGCAGCACCTGGAAACTGAAAATTCTTTGGTGTCAAATGAACTCATCGATGGAAGAAAAAATCCAGATTTTTGATATCTCCCCCGATTAATTATGAAAAAAATGGTATTTAGTTATCTTAATATTAATTTAATATACGAAAGTTTGTTAATTTAAATTTGAAAACGATTTGAAGAATCTAACAAGATAATTTGAATCGAGAAGAATGGAAAATTTGTTGGGAGGAAGTTTGGATACACCGTAGGCATGTAGGACCCCCCTCCCGGTGTTTGACAATGCAATAGGGGTAAATGTGGAAAGTAAATATTGATGGTGGGCACGCCTACCTCACGTGTGGCCATATTTCGTTTGTTTTTTTTTTTTTTTTTTTTTGCTATGTTTCAGTTTCGCCCCCCACTAAACTGTTATCCCCAAATTTCTCAAATAAAAATTGGATAATAGATAATGATTGTAAAAGGGTAAATTTGAACCAATCCAAAAATATAATTATTTGAAAGAAAAAATATCTTTTCGTTCGTGAGTTTTGAGTATATTTTTTACGTGGTCGCAAGATTTTAGTATCTTATAGCTTTTGCCGTTGAATTTACAATAATGCCTCCTTTTGGTTTTGGGGAATTGCAATGGGTAGCAAAAAATATTAGGATATTTGCAAATTTAACTATGATTTTTTAGATTTGCAAACATAGCAAAATTTTAAAAATCTAATTTTCATTTTTTTATTATTCCAATTTTACCCTTGTTGGTATATAAATATGTATATTAGTAGTATATCTGATATACTTTATATTTGATATACGAAATATAAAGTATACTAAATTTGATATACTCTAATGAATACAATGATATACCTAATATATACTTGATTTGGTAAGCATAACATTTGATATACCAATGATATACTTGATATGTTTTACTTTCTTTACTTATATTTGTTATATTTTCTTTTATCTTTATTGAATTATGTTGTGTTATTTACATATTTTAAATGAAATGTTTGTCTTCTATACCTGTTATGAATGT
The DNA here is from genome assembly GCA_036850905.1 of Luffa acutangula. NCBI lineage: Eukaryota > Viridiplantae > Streptophyta > Magnoliopsida > Cucurbitales > Cucurbitaceae > Luffa > Luffa acutangula. The sequence goes on from CM072099.1 coordinate 12,559,143, forward strand.
TGATACACCATTGATATACCTCATTTGTTTTTTTTTTTTTTAACTTACCTCATTTTTTATACTACTCAAATAATTAATAATATTAATATACCTGATTATGAGTAGCTAGATACATCAATGATAGACTTGTTATTAAAAAAATCACTGATATATACACATTCAACCAAGAGATTAGAGGTTTAAATCCTCTACCACACACATTGTCCCAAAAGAAAGCTAATATATCTAATTCTTTATTGATGAAGTATATCAAAGATATCTAAACTGATGAAAGCTCATGTGTATACTTCATAAATGTTATTTCTACTAAAAAAAAATACTTCATAAAATGAGGTATATTATATTCATGAAATATACATATGATATATTATATATTTAGTATATCAGTTGATTGATATACCAAATATCTAGTATATTTTTAGGGTTTAATATACTAGATATTTGGTATATCGGTGGACGACGAGCTGAGGTTATTTTAGTCTTTTTACATTATTGTCTGGTCGGGCCAAACTGTTTTTGCTATATCTGCAATGTTGGGTTTTATGCCCTAAAACTCGTAGATAGTAAATGTACTTTGACCGAACATTAATAAAAGTGATGTATTATTCATGTTTCTATTATATCTTGTCTTATTAACCCTAATCCAATAAACTACACATCCAAGGCTAATAGAATGAGGCTTGAACTAATATGTAGGGACATGAGGGGATCAATGTTCAAGTTTTAGCCTAAAGGGTTTGTAGTATAGGGATAAGGTTGGGTACCTTATCCTGGTGACACTATGGATACGACCCGCTTTGTATATTGATACAAACGTAATGATCCAATGCGTTCATATAATTGACATGCGAGTGGGGGTATCATGTGCAATGAGTTAGCACAAAGACCGGACCACGAAATAGTTAACCACTGACTGTAACACTGTTAGTTAGCTTGGTTTCTATTTCACTAGGATGACCTAGGTAACTTAACCTTAGTCCTGAGTGGATTATGGACTCCTGTCCATGAGGGATTGTCCTTTGATTTGTACGGGTGAGAGTGGCTTGCACGCCGACTCAATAAGCCTACCATTTTGGGGACAAGATCGAGTGGGGAGCTGGGAACATAGTCTTACAAGATGAAATTCACTTTTTCCCGTCTTTAGGGTAAGTAGAGGTGTATTCCCTTAAGTGGTGTCTCTGGGTCTTGAACAATGGGTCCTACCCTCTCTTTGGCACGAGAGGGGCTTCTGTTTGTTGGTTGGACCTCAAACAAGTTGTTCATTAAACGAGCACTGGTACTTAAGGACGAAGAGGTAGCCTAGGGGTAAAACGGTAATTTGACCTAGCTGGGGTACGAACACACATCAAGGGCTAACTTGTTGTTGATGGTCGATATTTGTGGACACAAAAATATATTTGTAGTGAGAAGAGTGCAGTTGTGGTTCTATAGTGGAGTGAACCACAGTTAACGAACATTGTTTAACTTGGTTAATGAGTTTAGCCAATTAGTCTCATATCGTTGGAGCTTCTGATCTGTAGGTCCATTAGGTCCCACCGGTAGCTCTATAAGGGCTTTGAGGTAAATTTCTAAGGGTGAATTGAATATTTGAAGGGGTTCGATTATTAAGTTGAAATTCATATTAAAACTATAGGTTATAATTAATGCACATATGATGTATATTAATTCTATAGTTAATTTGAGATAATTATAATTAAATATATGATATTTAATTATAATATTAATTAATTGGTGAATTAATTAATATTTTAGTTTTAATTTAATTTAATTAAATTTTGATTTAATTAAGTTATATTAATGTAGAGTATTTGTATAAATATGTTTTCTACAAATAGAATTAAATTAAAAGTTAATTTAATTAAAATAGTTAATTAATATTTGTTATTAGATATTAATTAATTGTTTTTCCCATAAGTTAGGTTAACTGATGGGAACGTATCTTCCGCATAACCTGAGGCCTGCGTGAAACGTGAGAGAAGTTTAAGGGAGTTGGCATCTTCTTCCGTAACTTATTCCATTCAGTTGACAATCTCTCTCAGACTCACGCATCTCTCTCTCAATTTCCCCAAGTTCTCTCTGTGATTATTCTCTCAAGAATACAGAGAAAAAAAAGTTTTCTTAACCCTTAGAAATCACGCTCCCACAAGCCCCCAAAGCACATCCTTCAAGAAAATACCGGTGCAACCTTGGTGGTGGTGTTCGTGATAATTTTCCAGCAAGAAAAATGAATTTTTGCTGCTGGTTTTTGCGTGCATTCAAGGGATTTTTGGTGATACGTTCAAGAACTTCTTTTAAAGTAAGTGGTTCTTGATCTAGGATCATTAGGATCCATTCTAGATTAGATCTAGGGTATTTAATTCTGAATTATGCATGCTTTATTCGTAAAATTCAGTAGTTTAATTATGATTTTACTGCTGTGTTTTTTATTCCAACGTATTGGTATTTTATTCTGAATTAAAAACTGAGATAAGGTTCTAATCGTTTCCGCTGCGCAAAGGTTTTTATCCCTGCATGCAAACCCAATAAATGGAAGACACGCTTGCAATTACCAATTTTTTGCTATTGATGCAAATGCCCTTTTGGATTTTGACCCAAAGCTAAAATATAAAAAATACCCATGAATTATGGGGTTTGTTTCAAAAATACCTCTGAACTTTAAAAAGTTTCACGAATACCCATGAACTTTAAAAATATTAAAAAATACTCTTGTCGTTAAGTTTTGGATGAAAATCGTTAAAGTTTCAGTTTCATTAACACCCTTAAACTTTCAAAAAAATTAAAAAAAAATACTCTTATTGGAAAGTTTCAGTTTTGGATGAAAATCGTTAAAGTTTCAGTTTCAGTTTCAATCACTGATGAGGCAAACCCCCAGGTTCGACTCCAAGCCCAGGAAGCCGAGATCGCAGCAATAAAAGGAAGGATGAACGAGATGGGACAAAACCTGTCAGAAATCCTCAATTTACTGAAGAAAACGGAGCATTTGAGACATGACGAGGAACAACTACACATGGATACCAGGAAGGGAAAAGGAATAGCCGAAGAGGAAGTTGGAGATTCGGAGAGCGTTACAAGTCGAATGCCCCATCCAAGGGATGATCGGACTCGCAAAGAACCCGGACCTAGCCACAAAAAGGCCCGCATAAATTCACCTTCAAAACCATCCCCAGGTACACAAACCAAAAATAATGGCAGAGTAAGGTTGGAGGCTCGAGTAGGGTCCAGGGCCGAGCATGGTCGAGGGGGGCGTGAGCAGGAACTGTCTAAATAGCTAAAGGAAGAAGACAGCCATCGTGACTCATACAGAAGAACAGACAACGAAGACATAGAGGAGCTGATAGGACAGATGGAACCACCTTTCACTGACGACATTATGGGAGGAGAGGTACCGCAAAGGTTCAAAGTACCAACCTTCCAACAATATGATGGGAAGAAGGATCTGGTCCAGCATCTAAACGCATACTCAACTTGGATGGATTTTCATGGAGCAAACGAAACAACCAGGTGCCAGCTTTCGCACTGACCTTGACAAGACTAGCTAGCGAGGCAGTGGTTTAGCAAGATACCTCAAAGGTCAATCGAGTCATTCAAAGAGTTGGCACGGGCATTTGTTACACAGTTCTTAAGAGCTCGGAATCGACAGAAGCCACAGATCAACTTGTTAACGGTTAAAACAGGGTCGAGGGAGAGCTTAAAAGATTATATCACTAGATTTAGTAATGAAGTTTTGCAAGTGGAAGGCTACGATGATGGAGTTGCACTAGCTGTTGTATTTTCAGGTTTGCAGGATGAAAGGCTACTTAACTCAATCGGTGAAAGCCAATCGCGAACGTATGTGGAATTCATGACTCGAGCGCCGAGAAATATAAGTGTTGAGGAGCTGCTGAAATCCATGCAGGAAGAGAAAGAAAATCGGGGGATATTTGTCTCCAACCGACGCAGAGAAGAGAGAGGTGGAAGGCATCGAGCAAATGAAGGTGGTCGAAGCTGACAGGAACACTCTTCAGGTCGAGGTCGAGCAGAGGCAAAAGAGGTCCGAGGCCGAGAAGAACCAAAGGTAAAGTTCGAAAGGTACACTCCGCTGTCCACTCCTCTCGAACAGGTCCTGGCGGCGGTACAGGGTACAAACTTATTAAAACACCCAGTGAGGTTAAAGACAGACCCAGATAAAAGGAACAATAGCAAATATTGTATGTTTTATGGAGATTACGACCACATAACCCGAGAATGTGTACAGTTACGGGATGAGATAGAAACCCTAATCAGACTAGGCTACTTCAAGGAGTTTGTGGGGAATGACAGAGGTAAAAAACCATTACAGATAGAGAAAGGTCGAGGAGGCAATGACCCCTCACTCGAGATCCGAACCATCCTGGGAGGTCCATTAGGAGGAGGCTCAGGTAGAAAGCGAAAAGCGATAGCCCGTGAGGCTCAAATAGAGCCATGAGAGCAAGGTATGTACTCACTCCAATTCGATCAAAATTTGTTAAGTCTGGAGTTCACAGAGATTGAGGTCGCAAGAATCCACCATCCGCACAATGATGCACTAGTGGTAACCCTAACAGTCGCCAACGCGAGGGTTCATCGAATCCTAATTGATGGAAGAATTTCTGCGAATGTCCTCTCTACACCAGCATTTGATGCCATGAAACTAGAAAGGAATCGTCTAAGGCCGAGCCTCACACCATTAGTGGGGTTCGGAGGAGAAAAAGTAAGTCCAGAAGGGAGCATCGAGTTAATGCCATACTGGGATGACCAACCTTGCATGAACCCAGGGCGGTTGCCTCCATCTATCACCAGGTCTTGAAATTTCCAACAAAAGAAGACGTGGGAATGGTCCACGGTGAGCAGAAGATGTCTAGAGAATTTTATTTCATGGCACTCAAGAATATTGAAAAGAAGACCCGATGATGTGCAATTTGCTTACCGCAAGTGTACGGGTCAAGTAATAATATAGTGATTTTACAATCGAATGTCGTCCTCTGGATTGGTGTCTAGCCAAATTTTAATTACCAAAAATACTTTTGGCCGATTTTATTTAGGGAATCAAAATGAATGAGAATATAATTGAATCAAACACAAAACTAAAGCAAAAAGTGACAATCTAATGGGAAGAATTGGTCTTAGGGATTTGATTTCACCAATTGGAGTTATGGATTAATAAACGGATTAACACATGCTATGATTCATAAATCTTGGCAACTAAAATCACACATATCTCTCCCGAGCATACATGATTCTCTCATATGCAATTGAACCTGATATCCCTATCTAAATCCAATAAACATACAAGGCAATAAGGCTAACCTTTATAACAATTTCTAGAATTAACCTTAATCTCCCGATTTTTGGCTAAATTCTAGTTATGCATACGGAATACTAATTTAAATCCTCTCTCCCGAGTTAGATTCAAATATAAACATCAATCAATTTATGGCCAGTAAATCGAAAGCATTAAGGATACAACATATGCATAAATGAAATCAATAGCATAAACACCGTAAATCAATCCAAAACGTGCCCAACGGCTACATCAATCCCTAAGAACTAAAGCCTAGCTACTCATACACAACGTTAAAATATAGCAAGAGTCTAAAACAGCCATCCAAACTATCTAAGATAAGGGAAAAGAGAAATAAACTCGTTGTAGGCCGAGACCGAACGTCCCCGTCACGATCCCCACGAACAATGGGTTGATTTCCACCTTGCTCCCTTTGTTTCAGCCTCCCACGCCTCTGTTCTGCCCTGTTTTTCGACTCCCAAGAGTCCCAAAACGAAAGTCCCCATAACCTAGCCGAAAGGATGCTTAAATAGCAAATGTTTCATCGTAGCGTCGAGACGCTATTAAGACAGCGTCTCGACACTGCCTCTTGTACGCGCGTGTCTGAAAAGGAAATGCGGTAGCGTCGGGACGCTTCCTATCACAGCGTCGAGACGTTGTGAGTCTGTCGCGTATTCTTATTAAGGAAACATAGCGTCGAGACGCTCCAAGAGTGGCGTCGAGACGCTAATGGGCAGAATGCCCTCTCTTGGCTCCTTGCTACTTGAATCTTTTCGGTTCTTTGGCATCTTTTCACGTCCCGAACACCCGATTAACTCTTATTCCACGTTTTAACTCTAATCAACGCTTTCCTACAAAATAAACAATAAAGCACAATAAAATGGCCCAAACATCATAAAAAGACTAGCTAAATTAAATAAGTAAAAGTAGCTAGCTATGCTCGCTATCACCCGACCAATCCCTAGCTCGAGAAATAGCCAAGGGCAAGCATTTGATGGCATGCAAAGCTCAGAAGCTCCTCTTCCCATGGAGCATTAAGTTACCTCCATCTTTTTCGTTGATTTATTAGGATTGAGTTTGAATTTTTATTTGATAGTAGTTTAGAAAAAATGTACTTATTTTGCTTATTTGAAATAAAGTTATTCCAAATTTCGTTTCAAAAAGCTCACACTTGTAGAGAGGTTGACATATTTCCTCAATCTCCCCAAGTCTCCAACAGAGTGTACACACCCTTGGGATGAAAACAATTCTTACAGAGAGATTGACATATTTCCTCAACCTCCCCAAGTCCCCAACGGAGTGTACGCACCCTTGGGATGATAACAATTCTTGCAGAGAGGTTGACGTATTTCCTCAACCTCCCTAAGTCCCAAACAAAGTGTATGCACCCTTGGGATGAAAAAAAATCTTGCAGAGAGGTTGACATATTTCCTCAACCTCCCTAAGTCCCCAACGGAGTGTACGCACCCTTGGGATGAAAAAAATTCTTGCAGAGGGTTGGCGTATTTCCTCAACCTCCCCAAGTCCCCAACAGAGTGTACGCACTTTTGGGATGAAATCCATTCTTGCAGAGAGGATGATGTATCTCCTCAACCTCTCCAAATTGATGTGTCATAGCTAACACAACCCAGGCTTCAACGGAGTGTCCCAGTTGGGGCTAAGCATGCTCATGCATAAGTTCGACAACGGTTCAAGTGGAATAAGCAAGTAGTGCAAAGAAAAAGCACCTCGGCCTCATGTCGAGGCCAAGGCCGACCTTATATGACAAGGTATCAGAATAACTTTTTTCTACTCAAACATGCAATTCTCTATTAATAAGTGCACGGTTCAAGTGGGGGACTATGCATGGCGATAATTGTGTCCATACCACATGATTATTGCGCTTCTTTGCATGCAAAATTTGTTTGAGTCATGATCTTTACTTTCACAGTATGATTTCTATATAATAGCAAGACTATTTCAGCCTTGTGATTTTAGTGTCCCCTACTTTTTAGTTAACGCTTTGCTTTCTACCCGGATTGCATAATATGTGGCAAGGGAATTGGTGGAAAATAAAGTACATTTTTCATTCATTGAAAAAAGAGGGGAAGTACAGATACATGAAAATAATGCATAATTAAAATCATAAAGGCAATACATAGTGAGAAATGAGAAGTCAGGTGAAGCAACAAAACAGTAGGAGTCACTCAATGGTTGTCATTTCAGAGGGGATGTCCATGTGCTCCCTCCCGCTTGAGGAACCGTCAGATACCGGATAGGCACTAGGAGTCACTAACGCGTTTCAGTTCCAATTTGGCCCAATTAGTCCAAATCTTGTTCTGCATATTGATGTACTCGTCCGTCCTTTTGTACACCTTAACAAGGTAACTGGCATCGACCAAATGAGCTTTTGCCTCGGCCAACTAGACCTTAGTCCTACTGAGTTCAATCTTGTTGAGGTCCAAGTCAACTTTAACCTCTTTGAGAAGCCTATTAGCACGATCAAGGCTCTCTTGAGCTTGGACGAGTTCACGACGGAACACGCTGTGTCTCTGAAGGTCGTTAATTTTATTGGCCAAACTGATGGAGGAGACAGTAACTCTGGAGAGAACCTATTTTTTCAAAAAATTCTAAGGTCTGCAATGACTTCAAAAGAAAATGGGGAGCATACTGATGAATTTATATACCAACCTAGCGGAGTTGTCATTGAGCCATTAGGATTCCCCGAGCCGGATCATCATAACCCATCTCGCCTTCGGGCCAATGGGATTGTAATCCCTGCCAGCAGAAGAGGTCCTGGGTGAGCATGTCAACTTCACTCCCATTCCCGAAGTAATCCTATGGATCCCTCCCCCCAGAGGAATAAGGGGTGGGAGGACGACAGTTCCAAGAAGACCTTCGAAGACCAGCCGTGGAAGATCGAGGAGCAGCAAAATGAGCATCCGACTCGTCATCTTCAGTGACTATGGTGACATCGGGTGTAACGCCACAGGCTCAGGATTCGACACCTGACGACCCCGACGTTCCCCTACGACCTGGCCACGCTACCATACTTGTCTGAAACTACTTCTAAGAGTGAAGAATGTCCCAACAAACCAACACGGGGTCCTTTAAGCATGCTTTGTCCTCACTCACATCCTTCCTAGGAAAATTCCCAAGAGGTCACCCAACATAGAACTTCTCCAAGCCAAGCACGCTTAACTTCAAAGTTCCTATGATAGAGCCACCAAAAAGGAAGGTTCACCTTGTTGGTATAGGTAGTATCTATAAATTCTTTTAAGCTTATCTTGACCATGTTTTTCATGTCCTCAGGATCCCTCTCATTCGGATGTGATCTTGGTTCATTCATGTACCCCTCTTAACCTCTAGCATCACATCGGGGCAGGACGTCCCCGCTTCATTGGAAGCTTTCTTTCCTTTCCTGCGTTCACCGAAGATTGAGCAAGGTGCCATAGCTACAGTAATATAAATGAGGGTTTCAGAGGTCGAAAACATCAAAATAAAAAATAATGGGAGAAAAAAAAAACTAGAAGTCCACCTGATCGAGGACGGGCAAGACCTAACGACAATAAATTTTATAGTTTAACAAGGTCAGGGTCGTAGCAATGACAAAGGCCGAAACCTTCTAGGAACTGTACAAAAGGTAAATGTAAAAAGTGAGTTAGAAGAATTAGGGAAAATCCTTAAATAAGCAACTCAAACTCACCATACTCCCCAAAAACTGTTGACACCCCAAAATGACTATTATCCGGACCACATTCCAGCCAGTTTCCACTTACAAAAAACCACTTCTTTCTCTAGTTTTATATAGAAGTGGGATTATGAACTGTGACTTCTTTCCTAGCACTTATATAATAAAATAAGTGTCCCAAGTTAGGACTGCGGTTAATAGAGTGTAGAGAAAAGAAAAGGTCGGGAGACATCGATGCATCTTGTTTACACCATTCCCATAAGGTAATGCAACCAATGACCTAGCTCCACCCATTGGGCACAGTTTGGGCAGGAGCCAAGCCCGTAAGAACCAAAAAGTGTTGAAGAATAGAGGGAAGCGGAAGGCGAACGCCAAATTTGAACATAGCTATGTAAAAAGCAACTTCACCCTCTAGAGGATGAGCGAAACTTTCATCAGGACCAGGGACCCTCAAATGCACGTCCTCAGGGATATCATATTCGTATCGCAAGAGCTCAAGTTGAGTTGCGGTCACCGAAGATGATAAGACCGAATGATGCAAAGAAGGCCTGAAGTCACCCTCCTCCCAAAAAGAAGAGTCATCATCGAAACTGGAACTATAGGATGCTTCTTCTGGGTAAACTCATCTGGAGAGGTGACAGATTCGTTGCTACTCATAATAAGAGTACAATAAAAAATAGAAGAAAAACTACCTTAGGATGAAACTAAAGAGAAGAAGTAGAAGCAAGTAAGAATGGTGGAAAATGAAGTGAGAATGAGGGTTGTTTATAGAGAAAAAAAAATAGAGGGAAATTTGAAAAAATTCGAATTCAAAAAAAAAAAGCAAAAGAGAAGGGATTGGACGGGTCAAGCTAAAGAATTGGAATTCTCAATTCTGTTACAGCGGAAGCAATTGGACCATTCGTAAATTAATTTTGTTCTACAAAATACCAATACATTGGCAAAAAATTAAGCAACGCAAAGCGTACCTCCATTGACGACTCTGAATTCTTCAACGACACCACCACAAGGTCTTCCCCACCATCCTCTGAGTTGGGAACGAGATTGTGGGATCTCGTCTTGAATTTTGGGAGTTGAAATCAACAAGAGAGAATTCTCTCTGTGATTCACGTTGAGAGAAAGTATGAGAAAGGGCTGGGAAATCTATTTTGAGATTCTGTGAGATCTACAGAGAATGAAGAGGTAAACCAAAGACCCCTCTAGCGTGAGTTTAATCACCACTCCCCAAATTGGGGAGTTGGTTATTTAATTAATTAATCATAATGTAATTACACTATAATATGAATTAATTAATTAAACATTAATTAATTAAACCATTTAATTAATTAGCTATATAATTAAACATCTCATATTTAATTATATGTGCATTAAATCATATTAAATGCACAACCCTCATATATAGTTTTAATTAATGTTAATTAAATCGCATTTAATTAAATTAATTAAACTAAACAATTAACTAATTCATAATTAATTAATTCTTGGAAAAAATATAATTTTAGGTAGTGGAGGTCGATGCCTGTCGGTAGTCAGAAGTCGATGGTAGTGTCTGGTCTGCGGCGCCCAATAGTCTGAGGTTGACGGTAGCAGTAAGTCGTCGGAGGCTGGTCAGCAGGGGTCGACGGCGCCTGGTAGTTTGAGGTCAACGATGGTGGTTAGTCGACAGCGCCAGTAGTCGGAGCTCAACAGTAGCAGTCGGTTGCGACTGGTTATCATAGGTCGACGGAGGTCAGCGATGATCGATAGTTAGAGGAAGACGATGGCGGTTAGTCGGCGAAGGCCGATCAGTGGATAGCGGCTAGTTGTCGGAGGTCGACAGTAGCGGTCAACCGCGACTGGTAGTCAGAGGTAGATGACGATCGGTAGTCAGAGGTGCACCGTGGCAATCGGTCGGCAAAGGTCGATGGTTGCGGTCGGTGGTGGCCGGTAGTCTGAGGTTGATGATGGCGGTCGGTCGACGGAGGTCGGCAGTGACTGGTAGTTGGAGGTGGACGATGGCTGTCGGTCGGTGTAGGTCGACGACAACCAGTAGACGAAGGTTGACAGTGGTGGTCGATCAGCGGAGGTCGGCAACGGTCGGTAGTCGAAGGTCGGTGACGACCAGTAGTTAGAGGTGGACGGTGGCAGTCAGTCGGTAGAGGTCGACGGCGGTCGGTCGCTGGTTGTATTCGGAGGTCAACGATGACAGAGTGTCAACGGAGGCCGGTAGTCGAAGGTTGACGGTGGCAGTCGGTCGTCGGAGTTCGACGGTAGCGATCGGTCGCGGGTTGTATTCATCGGTCAATGATGACAGACTGTCGGTGGAGGCCGGTAGTCGAAGGTTGACGGTGGCGGTCGGCCGCAACCGGTAGTCGGAGGTCGACGATGGTGGCCGGTTGACGGAAGGTCAACGGTAGTGGTCGGTCGGTGGAGGTCGACAGCGGTCGATCGTTGGAGGTCGACAGCGGTCGATCGTTGGAGGTCGACGGTAGCGGTCGACCGCAGCCAGTATTCGAAGGTCGACAGAAGTCGACGACGACCGATAGTCCGAGGTCGACTATGGCGGTCGATCGGGTGAGGTCGTCGACGACCGGTAGTCGAAGGTCGACGGAGGTGGTCGGTCGACAACAGCTGATAGTCGGAGGTTGACAGTGGCGGGTGGTTGCCGACGATCGATAGTCGGATGTCAACGATGGTGGCTGGTAGTCTGAGATTGTGGAGGTGATAATAAAAGAAAAAAAGGAAAGAAATAACAAAAATAATAAAAAATGAAAGAGAAAGAAATAACAAAAAAAGAAAAAGAAAACTAAAAAAAGAAAAAAGAAAGAGAACGAAATAACGGAAAAAAATATAAAAATAATTAAAAAAAAAGACGAGGAAGTGGTTAAAAAAATAAAGGAAGAGAAGAGATTGGTGTAGGATTGGAAGGGAGAGATGGATATGCATGAAAGATAGAGAAAAAAACAGAAACAGAATTTGAGAAACAACATTTTGTAGTTTCTCAAATTTGGCCTCTTTTTTAGAAACGTTTCTAGAAATTTAGAAACAAGAAACAGGGATGAATTATCAAACAAGTCTGTTTCTTAAAAAAGGAGAAACGGGAACGAGAAACAGGAAACGGGAACGTTATCAAACGAGCCCTAAAAGTTCTCACACCCATGGTTCCAGATTTAGAAACAAAGCTTCACGTTCTCACACCCATGGTTCTGTTAAGAATTAACATATGACTGTACTTTCGGTTGACTTTCTGTACCTTCTTACTAATGGCCCATCTCTCTGTATTTCATTTTTTCCCAAGTGGTCATTTAATTTTGTGTGATTATTCTTCTTGTATTGTCTTTTCTAGATGTGTTAGGTCCTTGTTACCCTCTCAGACAAGGGCATCTCTCTTCGTGTATTTATTGAGGTTTCATCCTCCTTTATTGAATAAGAAAAACAGCAAGCTTCGTAAGAATTCAAACTTGGTATCAGAGCTCGAGAGCAACCATGAACGACACTCCCATTGTAACTTCAGCCGAAGATCCTTCAAAATTCGTAACCGTCCCTGCAGACCCAACGAAAATGATGACCACTGGAGAAACAAGCGGGAACAAAACAGACCCAGCAAAAACTGTAGCTGTCGAGAGAAACCCATATGAGGTAAGGTACGGTTCTCAATCTCTCAGTACTCATGCGTTCACAAACCTTCTAAATCAGGTAACGTCCATCAAACTGGATCGAACGAACTTTCTACTATGGCAAAATATTGTGTTGCCTATCCTCAAAAGCTACAAGCTTGAGGGACACCTATCAGGGAAAACACTTGCTCCTGAAATGACGATTATTGTGCAACCATCAGAAGAAGACCCACTAGGAATGAAGATACCCAACCCAAAATACGACCTCTGGCTGGCGGCTGACCAATTACTTGTCGGATGGTTGTAAAACTCGATGACTCCTGAAATTGCTACTCAAGTCATGGGGCATGAGGAAGCAAAGAACCTGTGGGATTTCGTTCAAGAATATTATGGCGTCCAATCTCGATCTCAAAAAGACTACAATCGTCTGATGTTGCAACAAACGCGTAAAGGAACAATGAAGATGTATGAATACCTAGAAACAATGAAGAAATACTTTGACAACCTTCAAATTGTTGGCTTCCCAATGGACTTGCGTAACTTCATCTCTCACGTAACAACTAGTTTAGATGAAGAATACACACCCATTGTGTGTGTAATCAGAAATCAGAACATGTCATGGAGTGAAATCCAACTTGAACTTCTGTCATTTGAGCAAAGACAGGAGCGACTAAAAGCCTTGAAAGCAAATGTATCTATTAATCAAGCCTCAGCAAACCTAGCTGAAGTCCTCCTCACAAGTGGAGATACTAAAAAAAAACCAACTACCAAGCCAACAACCAGCAAAATAGGAATTACTCTCAAAATTTTTCAGGCCAAAACCGTGGGAACTACTCAAACAGAGGCAACAGATACAGATCTAGGGGCCGATACTCTCCTTATCCAAAAAATAATCGACCAATATGTCAATTGTGTGGCAAAATGGGCCACACAACAGTCATTTGTCACCACAGATATGACAAACCAGAGCCATCTGCCAATCAGCACTCCACCATTGTGAATCCCAACCATGGTACCAAAGAATAAAGCTTCAACAATGTTGGAGCCTTAATGGCCTACCCTGAAACTCTTCTAGATCCATCATGGTATCTTGACAGCGGAGCAACGAATCATGTGACAGGGGAGCTAGGCAAACTTTCTCTCAAAGGTACTACTTCAACACTCTCTAATATTGTTGTTGGGAATGGTACAAGGCTCCCAATTGTTAGTGTGCTGGTTCTAGTTATCTAAAAACCAGCAAGGGTGTTTTGTTACTTAATGATATATTATTTGTTCCTCTCATCAAAAAGAGCCTTATTAGCAGATCCAAATTAACCCAAGACAATACTGTGGTGGTTGAATTTCATGATATGTTTTGCTTTGTCAAGGAAAAGAGATCCAATGAAGTTTACATGGTTGGAAAGCTAGAGAATGGGCTGTATAGACTTTTGGAGGAAGCTCAAGTGTAACGCCCCGCGTTTCGAAATCAAATCATTTTGAGATTTGTAAGCGTTCTTATTCTTATTTGGGAAATTAGTATTTAAGTTTGACCTTGGGCCGCTAAACTAAATTTCTAAAATTTAGGGGAAGGAGATTTTTAATTAAATCTACAAATTTCCTAAAGTTGGAGGTTTAATATTTGATATGTATTTTAAATATCAAAAGACCCAAACTCTTCCTAATCAGTTTAAGTTACGAATTCTTTAGGAGATAAGATTTGGAATTAAAATTCAAATTGACATTTTAAAGTCGAATCTTAGATAATCCTAATTGCTTTTTAAATTGGGTCTTCAATTCTTAGGGTTTTATTTAAGGAAAAGAGAAAAGAAAAGGAAGGAAATGGGAAATTGTCAAAATTGACCCTTTTAAGTTTTGGGTTTTCAAAATTGACCAACTTCCTAAAAACTTGTTTTTTTAACCCATTTTATATAAATTTGGATACTTTTAGGTGGGACCCACTAGGTAAAAAGTCTTTATTACCCTTCTTCAGTTTTGATTAATGATGGTCATTAAATTGTCAACTAACCTCTCAACCAACTAATTCCAACAATTAAAACAAAATTCAAACATGAAAACATAATTTACCATTTGACCAACAACATACTCTAGAGAAAATAAAGAAGTCAAACACGTGAAGCCAAAATCCGGGTATTGTCAACGTTTTTTTAAAGAAGGTATGTAGATTACTTGTTTTAAATCATAAGTATGTTTTTTAAGAGTTTTATTCGAAAATCTGGAAAAAAAAATTGAATTTTGACTGGGAAATGATGAATTCCGACCGGGATTTCTTGGTCAAACGACCGGGATTTCCTGGTCGGGAAATCAACCAGGAAATTTTCCAGATTTTGTTTTTTCCTTTTTTCCTTTGATTTTTCTTTCCTTCTTTTACAAAAGTTGTTTTTTTCTAATGAATCTTGTATATATATATATATATATATATATCTTGCAGAATGCCTCGAATCTTTGTGTGTTACGGTGGTGTATGGAAGGAGAATGAAAGAGATTATGAAGGTGGCTATTTAGTAGGATTGGATGTAAATATTGACATAAGGTATGAAGAGTTTTTAAGAGAGCTGTATAACGTGAGTGGCATTAACCCCGATCAGTTTGACCTTATAATAAGATGTCTATACAATTTTGGATCAAGAGTTCCTACTTATTTCATTAGAAATGATAGAGAATTAAGATTCTTTCTAACTGGAGAGGATGCATCTAAATTGTCGTTATACTTATCAATGATTCCAAAAGATGTCCATGGTAGTGGCAGTAACTTAGGTAGTCATAGCCATATACCACATACTCTCTCACAACCTTTTCCACAACCGCCACCATTATTTGCACAAACTGTACCCTACAATTTGGTCGAAAACATACCATCATCCATTACCTCGTATCATCCGACATATGATAACGTATCATCACCAACCCCTATAAGTAATACTTTTGTCCCACTAGACTTAGCCGATGATAATACACCAAATTTTGGGATTGAAGAGAATTTGTATACGGGTGACGATACACATAATTACGAGGAAGAAGAGTACGATGAAGAGGAAGATGAAAATTGGGAATACAACGAGGAGGATGAAAAATTAGATGAATCATACGAAGAAGAATCTGAAGCAGATGAATTTGAGGAAGTAGATGATTATGATGATGGCGTTGCATTGGATGGAGTTGAGGTAGATGGTGGGACAGATGGAGGCAACGAAGTTGAGGAAGATGTTGCTCCTCTTGCTTCTAGAATGGAAGGTGCTTCTAGCCAGCAATTGATCACATCAGGTCAGTGTTCATATTCTACTGGTGATGTTGAACTTGGACAACTATATGATTGTAAAGAAGAATTGAAAACGAGGTTGTCTGTAATGGCCATGAAGAAAAATTTTGAGTTTAGGGTTAAGAAATCCACGAAGTCTTTGTTTGTGGTGAAATGTATAATTGAATCTTGCAAATGGAAAGTTAGAGCTATAAAACCGAAGGGTTATGACGTATTCAAGATTTCGAAATATTATAATGTCCATACATGCTCCCATGAATTACTAAATCACCACCATAGACAAGCGAAGAGTCGGGTGGAAGGGCATTTGATTAAGTCGAAGTTTGAGGATGTAAGACGAATTTACAAGTCGAATGACATTATACAGGACATGCGAAAAGACTACGGGGTCACTATTAGTTATGAGAAAGCATGGCGGGCTAGAGAGGAGGCACTAGCTTTTGTTAGAGGGTCACCAGAAGAGTCATTTGGTCACTTACATGCATATGGTGAAGCACTGAAGATCATGAACCCTGGGACCGTATATGATATAAAGCTCGAGGATGGAAAATATTTTAAATATGTGTTCATGGCACTAGGTCAGTGCATTAGGGGGTTTATTCAATACATTAGGCCACGCATTATAGTTGATGGTGCGCACCTAAAGGGGAAGTTTGGTGGTTGGCTTCTAATTGCAGCTGGAGTGGATGGAAACAATCAAATATACCCCATTGCATTTGGAGTTGTTGATGGTGAGACCGATGATGCGTGGCAGTGGTTCTTTGAGAGAGTTAAACGTTCTATTGGAGATCCCACTGGATTGGTTATAGTATCAGATCGAAAGTCCAGTATTGGCAAGGCAATTAGAACAGTGTATCCATCTGCATTTCATTGTTTTTGCATACACCATTTATCTATGAACCTCACGAAGAATTTTAAGTGCGAAGGTGCAATACCTTTCTTTTTTCTTGCTGCAAAAGCATGTCGAGAGTCGGAGTTTCAAAACATGTTTGCTAAACTTCGTCCATTCAGTGGTGTTGCTAAGTACTTGGAAGAATTGGGTTTCCCACGTTGGGCTCGAGCTTTTCAGTGTGGACGAAGATACAATCAGATGACAACTAATGTGGCCGAAAGTATGAATGCAACATTGGTACATGCTCGACCTTGCCGGTGACGAAGATGTTGGACAATATACGAGGCATGCTTCAAAGTTGGATTTATAAGCGTCGGACACATGCCTCTAGCCGATCTTCGAGGTTATCAGAGTACGCAGAGAACCTATTGATGGAAGCCGAGAATAAGTCTCGAAGGCATAATGTGGAACCAATTGATTGCTACCAATATCAAATAGACGAAGGACATCTAGACTTTCGTGTCGACTTGCACATGAGGACGTGCACTTGTCGAGAGTTTGATTACTACGAGATTCCATGCTCTCATGCAATCGCCGCAGCCCGAGACCATAATGTTAATGTGGCCACTCTTTGTTCCCCGGCATATCACACAGAATCTGTGATCCTATCATACGCAGAACCGATATATCCTGTTGGCCCTATGTCTGAGTGGAAGAGATCTGCTGAATTTCAAGAGATGGAGATATTGCTGCCAAAAAGGGTTGCTCGAGTTGGTCGCCGACGGACTGTTCGAATACCATCTGCAGGGGAGAGACCTCAAGTACAACAAGTTCATAAGTGCGGTTGATGTGGTAACATAGGTCATAACCACAAAACTTGTCGTGAACCGCTCTCAACGACATGAGATCTCTTACTTTATGCGATATTTTGTATGTTGTATTTAATATGTAAATATAAGCATCTTGTGTATGGATGGATGAAATTGAGTATTAAGAACCACTTGATTTTGTACTTATTATTATAAAAACATGTATGGACGAAATTGAGTATTAAGAACCGCTTGATTTTGTACTTATTATTATAAAAACATGGAATTGGATGAAATTGAAGTATTAGGTGTAGACCACATTTGTATAGGACAAACAAAAAAATTTGAAAGAACAAGCTTAAAACAGTCGCTGTTTTTTTTCCTGGTCGGTTTCCCGTCAGGAAACAGACCAGGAAAAAAAACAGCAAGCACTAGCAAGCTATACCGCTTGCTGTTTTTTTTCTTGGTCAATTTCTCAGTCGGGAAATTGACCAAGAAAAAAAACAGTATGTTTTTTTTTTTGTTTAAATCTCTCTCTCTCTCTTTCTCTATCTTTCTTTTTCCTTTTCTTTCCTTCTTCATCTATCCCTTTACTTTTTTACTTATTATAAAGAAATGACTACAATAAATTCTTTTTCCTTTTTTTTCCTTCTTCCTCTATCCCTTTACTTATTTACTTAGTATCCCTTTGCTTCTTTACTTATCAAGAAATTCATGTGGCCAAGAGGCCAACAATAAATTACAAAACTTCTCATTAGCTTTAATTTAAATATGTCACATTTTATCGATATGAAATTTTGGTCACAAAAATTTCGACAGCATAACGACGTAGGTATAGTAACCCAAAAATTTTTCTTTACCTGAAAAAAGAAAAATACACTCCCAAATTTATCACCACAAGCTCCACAACACATCAGAAACAACAACTCCAAAAAATTTGATGTATTGCCTTGTCGTTCAAAACGTTTACAAACTTTACATCGCAATAGAAGAATATCTAAACTATACAAATTTTACAAAACTATACAAAACAGACTAAAATATCGGCCTGTTGGCCCAAATTTGAACAACAAATTGACGTCTACAGAAATTAATCCTATCTTGATTCAGAGTGTTTATTTCACTTCCAGTAACATCATATTCAAAAAACTTTACCGCGAACATACCACAATCCCCACCGTTCGTCTGTTGAGGCACTGAACTATCTCTATGTATTTCCCATTCGTGAACTGGGAGATACGGCTTTGCCTTCATGACATCGCACTTGAACAGTAGCACTGGCAATACTGTGGCTAGAGTGCTCAACTCTTTCTTCAAGGTTGCATCCGATGTCAACGCTATGAATGAATCGAGGACGGTTAACTTGCCCACTAGGAGATCAGCACATACCATAACCAAATGGTTTCCCCCGAGGTTGAGTGGCATGTAGATCGCGTCAACTGTACTCCAATGTGTATCGTGGTCCGAGTGTCGACCCAAAACGTAGTCTATCACAGTATTGGCTGTACTCCAATCGTACGTAATCAACGAAGGATCTTGCACCTTCTTCAACTCTTCAGATATGTCGTCGCTACGCCTCAGAAAATCCTGTGGAAGAAAATCATAAAGTATTTGTAACTAAGAATTGAGTTAATGTGCTAGTGAAGAGACACTTACGGTAACAAGAATATCTGCAGTGACAAACTTCCAACGACATAAGTCCGCCCGTTGTTGCAGTTTCTTCCGGACGAACATAAAAAGTGAGTCAATGACCTGCATGAGTCGATGACATTACAATAAAGAAACTAAATTAAGAACTTCAGACCTTAAAGAAACTAAATTAAAAACTTCATACTTTACCTCATCGCTCATCAAATAGCAGGGTTTCAAAAGGTTTTGAAACCACACTTTGTCCCTAAAAGCATATGTCGTCTTCCGTGGAGCATTGCCCACCTCCGTGTCATCCAACCACTTTTGGAAACGTCTATTAAGCTTCTCGGGAATCTCAACTAGGGGGTTGTATGGCATGACCTTTTGTTTTTTGATCCCTTCCCTCGTATCCTTCCACGAAGTTCGAAGTTTCCAAGAAAGAGTTCTTTTCCGATCTCCCCGACGCTTCACCATTTCTCCAGGTTTCGGGATCTCTTGAACCTCATGGGAGTCTGATTCAACACCCTACAACAAAAGCTTCACGGTCAATTATCAAACCCAATAGCGTATCTCAACTATGTCAAAAATACACAATTACCTTGTCCATATCATGGTGCTCTACCATCGTATCTTTTGAAACCCCACTACCCCCTCCTCCACGACATTGTTCTTTCCTTTCTCAGATGGTTCATCACCTGATGCAGCTGCACTACGGTCGGGACCCAAATACTTGGTAGGATCAACCACCATTTGACCCTATAAACTTGAAAGTATTAACCACAGTATATAACAGACTAACCTTACTATTGAACAATTAAGTACCTTAGATAACCGGCGCAAATACTTCTTGATCGACTTTAAATCACATTTCATCTCTTTTACATCGGACTCCACCACCTTCATCCATCAGTCTAGTGACTCGTATGCTTGCTTGCAGTCACATTGGCAGGTCTTGCCCACGCCTTCAGGTAGACTGTCGTGTGTCGATTGTTCATCGAGCCTAACCATTTCTACATCTTTTGTCGGTGAACTCCTATCCAAACCAGCCTCCTCTGACCTTCTATCACTCCCCACAGGATGATCTAGGTTTGCATCTGGTTGTGGCGACAAAACAGGGGCCTCTGGATGTGGCGGCGAAACAGGGGCCTCTGGTTGTGGCGGCAAAATAGGGGCATGTAGTTGTGGCGACAAAACAATACGACGCATGTGTTCGAGCTCTGCATCGCTTGGAACCAATTGCACTGTCACCCTTGCCTACAATAGTCAATTGTATAAGATCACAAATAACTTCAATAATAAATAAACCTCAACGAATAATATATTAATTACTTACTACCTCCGTCAACCCAAATATCTCGCTGCTAGGTTGAGTGTACGTAGGAGAATGGGAACATGACCACCGAGAAAACCGTGGGATCGCATCCTAGTTCATCCGGTTCGCAACACGGTTCGTTAGAGATGAAATAGTCTCATACGCCCATACCTACAAGAAGAATATCAAACAAGTTAGTCTATTTCAAGTTTTTAAAGTATTCCAAGTTCTGAGTAAAATAACTAACCTGAAAAGCATGTGGAAAGCCGTAAAGACTATATCTTTCCAATCGACTAGCCTTTCCGGCCACAACGTCTCTTTGGGTGGCATGACTGAGTGTTTTCTTCAAACTCCTTATAGTTATCTCAAAAATTACTTTGCTCCAGTCATAATTGCAGAATATCTCCCAATCGTCCACGATACCCAATAAAGACCAATTGAATTTTTGTTTCCTCTCCCGCCCAAACATTGCTAGCTCGATAAAATATGCGAGCGCTACCTTCACCGCATCTTCATCTGACACAAACTGTATTTCTAAGAATCTTTTTTCAGCATCCATTACGGTATCTTTGACACTGTCATTAAAGTACAGACGCCTCAATCTAACCCCCGACTCATGTCTATCAACTATCCTTCTATTGTCTCTAAATCCAGTGATTAGATTGAATTCTTCCTTGCCAAACGACACCTTATTTTCAAATATATCGAAACTAATTACATCCTTCCTGGGATCCTCAACCTCCCTAAGTAGTAGATGGTTGATTAACTGACCATTAAATAATATGTTGCTGTCTACTATAGGGCCAAATATGGTTTGCCTAAACATATCTAATTGGGTTTGAGTCAATTTCTTTTGCAAAATTTCAATTGTTTTTGTCAAGTGCGAACAACAAGTCAACTGTGCACGAAAGTACCCTTCCGGCCTAATCTTTGCTACCATCTCCATTTTAATACCTAAATAGTTGAAAAATTAAACACATGGATGGTCATTTCATATACATTAAATTAGAAAAAAAAAACAACACCAACAAAATAAAAAATAAAATAAAAAAAAAAAAAGACAAACAATGAAAAAATAGATCATGGATGAAAGAAAAGAAAGGAAGGATGGGGAAAATTTATATTTAAAAAAAAAAATTGTTTTTTTTTCCGAGTCACTTCCCGGTCGAGAATTCGACCCAGAAAAAAACCGGTTTCCCGTAAGGGAAGAACCGTTTTCCCTTACGGGAGAACCGGTTTTTCACTTGCGAGAACCCAGTTTTTTCCGGGTATCGATCCCGACCGGGAAATGACCCGGAAAAAGCATCTTCTCCGGCGAAAAATCATCTTTCCGGCGCCGATCGTTCTTTCTATTCCGACATTCTGAAAAAAATTCAACAAACCTCTCTTCTCACCGTTCATCCTCAAAAACCCATTCATCAAAAACCATAAAATACAAACAAACCCTCTTTCAAAAATTACTTCAACAAACCCCATTCATCACCAAAACGTGGATGAAACCCACAAACTCCATAAAACCCATAGATACCTTCGCCGGACATAAAACTCATTCATCCCCAAAAACCCATTCATAAAACCCATAAAACCCATTCATCCCCAAAAAAAAGTACCTTAAGGATGAAGAAACTCGCCGGAATGAAGACGGCGTCGGAATGAGCGCGAACGGAGCAATGAAGAAAAAGGCGAACGGAGAAGAAAGGTGAAAACGAAAGAGGGAGGGTTTAAGTTTAACGAATGACCTCTTTTCTTTTGGGTGGGGAGTTTTTTTTTACCTTTTAGATTCAAGGGCAATTCTGTAAATTCATCTTTATGGGTTTTATCAACTAGGTTAAAAAAATAAGTTTTTCAAAAGGAGGTTATTTTTTAAAGGCAAAAACTTAAAGGGGTTAAAAATGACAATTTCCCGAAGGAAACCCTAAAAACCACCTCTTTCTCCCTCTTCTTTTTCGTGAGCCTCCAGCCTCTAGTCCCCATTTTCTTTTTCGTTTTTCTTCTCCTTCTTGCATGAGGCAGCACACCCCCTGCCGTGTATTCAGCCGCTAGCCCTCCCAACCGTCGTGCCGCCGCCTGGTCGTCCAGTCGCCGTTGGAGGTTGCAGCACAAGTCCCTGATCGTGGACTTCGCGCCGCTGCAGCCATCGTCAAGGCCGAGCCGTGGGTTGCGCATCTCTCTCTCCCGCAGATCTCTCTCATTCTCTACGTCGTCGTTCTGGTCGTGCCGCTGCCTAGATCTACAGCCATCACCGTTTAGTGTCGCAGCCGTCTGGGTCTTCTTCCCGCATCGTTTCCCTCTCTGTTTCGTGGTTCAAGGTGCAGATCTCTCGTTTCCCTTGCATTTTCGGCCAATAAGAGCTTGTGGGTAAGTCTCAAACTCACTCATGTGTATTCGTTAAGGCCCGATCTAACTCCTTCTTGCCCGTGTTGGTTAGATCTTGCGCGGACAGCACCTCGTAGCATCGTAGTCGTGGGTAAGCCTTTTTCTTTCCTTTCCTTGTGGTTTTAAGGTTGGATCTAAGTTCCTCTAGGTTCGTTTTGGTTAGATCTCGCGTGCCTAACAATTTGGAGTCCCGTCGACCTCGTTCTAGTCGATTTCGCCTCTGTCCAGAAAAATTCCTAGGCGTTTCCAGCAACGATTGGCAGTTTCAGTAAGTTTAGGCACTTACCTATTCTTGGTTAATGCTAGAACTAAAATTCCCAATGGTTTTTGTGCTGGAAATTTAGTTTAGTGATGAGTTTCTATTCTGCAACGTCGTCTAAGTGATCGATTGGGTTCGAATCACTGTAAACTTGAATACCCACTGCCCAAGGATCGTTCTAGTGCGTTGTTTGAGGTTATTATAACCCGTCTTGCGTGAAATCGGGTCTGTTGGGTAACGTTCAATGTTGTTTTTATTTTTATAGCTTGAGTGTTTGATACCCATTAGAGATTTAAGCCTTAAAATCATGTTTTAATCGATACCCATTGATGTGGACTTTTCCTACCGCAAGCGCACGGGTCAAGTAATAATATAGTGAATAGTAAATTCGAATGTCGTCCTCTGGATTGGATTTTTAAGCAAATTGAGTATTTGAATTATCTTGCCCAATTTTATTTAGGGATCAAAAAGTGATGAATAGGTGATGATAAAAACAAATCAAAGCAAGTAAAAAGAATGAAAATTCAATTGGGAAAACTACTTAGGAAATTGATTTCGCCGATGTCGTTTAGGATTGATTTTAAAGAATAAGATATTATGCACAATGAAATTATGAGCCAAAGACCCTTTAATCACAACTACCTCTCCCGAGTATAATTGATTCTCATGCAAATTAACCAACTTGATATCCCTATCTAAGTTTATTAATATGCAAGGCAATGAGATCTTTTAACCAATTCTAAAGTTAATCTAAAACCGTCAATAATTAGAAAGTAAACTTTATTCATGCAATCTTGAGCAAGTCTAGATCAAATCCCCTCTCCCGAGCTAGATTCGAAACTTAAATCATCCAACTAATGGCCAATTAATTGAAAGCATTAAATCAAGATTACAAACACAATAACATTGCACAACTTAAACCATAAATCAATCCATAAACTTAATCAACTACATCAATCCCTAAGCTACAAGTTTAGCTACTCATGAATGAAAATACAATCTCAACTAAACAAGTAAAAGCCATAAATCTAACTTAAGGAAGAAAAGGGAAAAGAAAACTCAATGTAGGTCGAGTCCCGACGTCCCCGTCACGATCCCCACGAACAATGGGTTGATTTCCAAGTTCCTCCTTTGTTTGCAGCCTCAAAATCCTCTATTCTGTCCTCTTTACGGCTCCCAAAAGGTCCCAAATTGATCCCCTCCAAAACCTAGCCGAAGTGAAGCTTTTATTCTGATTTTTCGTCTTAGCGTCGAGACGCTGTCAAGACAGCGTCGCGACGCTGCCTCTTATACGCGCGTTCTGAATAAGGAAAAACGGTAGCGTCGGGACGCTTCCTATCATAGCGTCTCGACGCTGTAAGCTTTACGCGCCTAATCTGATATGGAATGTGAGCGTCTCGACGCTCAAGAGCTAGCGTCTCGATGCTAGCCTGCTGTTGACCGAGATTTGACTTTTCTCCACTTTTACTCTTTTCATTCCTTTGCTTCTTTTCACGCCCCGAGCACCCGATTAACTCTAATATGGCATTATAGCTCCAATCAACCATTTCCTACAAAATAAACAATAAAGCACAATAAAATGGCCCAAACATCATAAAAGACTAGCTAAATTAAATAAGTAAAAGTAGCTAGCTATGCTCGCTATCAAATACCCCTAAACTTAAGCTTTTGCTAGTCCTCGAGCAAACTCTAAATCAGACATATAATGGAAGAATGGATGCAATAATCATAACTCAATCCTCAAGGCTCAAAAGTCAATAACCAAGCAAGCAAGAGACATGCACACAAGGACCAATGAGGGAGACAAATTAAAATTCTTCCAAAATTAACTTGCACAAGCGAGATCTAACTCAACAAGATCAGACTCTACTAGCTCGGGGTTGGATTATTAAACTCTCAGCTCATCTTCCCTCTACACTGGCACTAGGGCTTCACTAATGAGTTAATGCAACAAATTAGTTTGTTTATCTCCATACTTAGGTGATTTTAATTAACAAATGAATTAAGCATGTAAATGTGGCACTAGCTTTCACACACCCATTGCAGGGACCCTTAACCTGAGTTTTCTCTGGTTGGCCTAACTGATCACAACAGGGGTAGCTCTTTTTGCCTTAATCTTTATTAACCATTGCATATTGTGCACAAGCCATGGCATTATTATCTTATTTCAACAGTAACAACAAGAATGATTTTTCTTTGAGCATAAATAGCAGATATTCTTTTCTTTTCTCCTAAGCAAGATCAAACATGCTAATTTGCAAAAAATTAACTCTTTAGCTCTACCCTACACCTATCGAGGTGACAACAAGCATATGAACCCAATAATTCGCTCCTAAGCATTCAAATCCAAGTCAGGCCAAGACAGATACTCTACTCATGCAAGCCATCTCCTAGAAAAATTTCAAAAAGTCTCCCTTTTTGGGCACTTATGCTTACATCTCATCACAAGCTTGAAAATTGACAAGAAAGCCTATCCTAGGACATCCTAATCATGCAAAAGTAGCATCCAGAAAACAACCATATGCATCATTCAAAGAAAGCTCAAAACTATAGCCCGAACTCAAATGCTCAAGGGCTCCACAAACATGCTAATCCACCCCCAAACTTAAATTATGCATTGTCCTCAATGTATAAAGAAAATAGGGCATAAACAAGCATGAGAACAATAAAAGAATGACAGGAGTGAATAATACTGGCCTGGAATGATGATGACTTCTGGACTGAAAGCTTGGAATCTTGAAAGCTTGAAAGCAAAGGAGAGAAAGAAAACAAGACCTACAAAACAAAAACAAACAATAAATCAAAAGCAAAAAGAAAACACACTAACTTACTTGGGTTGCCTCCCATAAGCGCTTGTTTAACGTCATTAGCTCGACGTGTTGCACGTGCTTCAAGGAGGCTTTTGTTCTGTGAATCCAACAGAGGTGCTCTTTCTTGCACCTTTCCTGTAGCCCATATAAAGCACTTCATCTTTAGAGTCTTCAACTGCTTTAAAGATTTCTTTTTCGTTCTTGACTCTAATAGTGAGCTCCCTGCGCTCAATATCTATGATCGCTCGCCCAGTAGCGAGGAATAGTCGTCCTAATATGACAGGCATTGAAGGATTTTCTATCATGTCCATAACATACAAGTCAATAGGGAGGAAAAATCTACCTACTCTGATTAACACATTCTCTACAATACCAACTGGTCTCACCACAAATTGATCAGCCAATTGGAGCTTTACAGGAGTAGACTTAATCTCACCTATATCTAACTTTTTACACAACGATAGAGGAATGATATTAATCGCACCTAAATCACATAATGCTCTGAAAGAATAAGTACCAAAACTACAAGGAATAGAAAAACTCCCTGGATCTGCTACTTTTTCAGGTACTTTCTGTTGTACTCTGGTGCTGCATGTGGAAGCAAGATAAACAGTGTCAACCTTCTTTTCTTTTCGCTTCTTTGCTAACCACTCCTTCATGAACCTGTTGTATTGGGGCATCTCTAATGCCTCTGCAAAAGGAATATTAATATTCAGATTCATAAAAGCATTCATAAATTTATCAAACTGAACCTGATTATTCTTTTTCTTCTTTTTCTTTTTCTTTTCCTTAGGAACCAACAGTGTAGGAGAAGGAATAGGAGGCTCAAGGTTAGGCTGTTCAGCCTCATCAGATGATGTGTCCTCCTCAGCTTCCCCTGTAGGCGTTTCATAGTCCTCAGATTCAGGTTCCTCTTCAGATTCCTCCTGGTGTACAGTGATTGCCTTACAGTATTCCATCTGAGGTTTCTCTTGTTCAGCTGGGGCCTTACCTTTGTTCATTGTGCTTACAACATTCACCAACTGTCCCAGCTGAGTCTCAATGTTCTTGATGGCTGCACTGTGGCCATTCACTGTTGAATTGATGGCAATGACTGCCTCCTCTAACTTGGTTGTCCTGTTACTAGACTCTGCAATGAAAGCTCCAACAAGATCTTCTAACTTTTTATTATCTTGAGTTTGAGGGGCAAAACCAGGAGGGTTAAGAACATTCTTAGTATTAGCATAAGAGAAATTTTCATGGTTCCTATTGTTAGGGTGATAATGTGTAGGTGTAGAACTATTATTATATCCCCTAGAATTAAAATTTGATACGTACTGAACCTGCTCAATAGTCTCCTCCTGAGGTCTAGATGCTAAAGCAGCAGCTGATTCAATTGACTGTGCACTCCCTGTACCTGAAAATTTCATAAAAGCATTGGCAAGGGAAGTCATCTGGGCTTGGAGTGCACTTACTTTATCAACCTCAAACACTCCAGCAGCAATCTTTTTAGGTGTAGACCGCTCAGATGGCCACTGATAGCTGATGGTGGTCATATCCTCTAAAAGTGTGCGAGCGTTTTCCACGGTCTTGGACAACAGAGTCCCACCTGCAGCTGCATCAACAATCGTTTTTGTACTGGGAGTTAAACCATTATAAAACAACTGTACCTGAAGCCAATCGGGGTAACCATGCTGAGGACACTTCCTCAGTAGCTCTTTGAATCGCTCCCAAGCTTCGAACAGCTGCTCATCATACTGTTGTTGGAATGTCCCAATCTCGGTCCTCAGCTTGGCCGTCTTTGCAGAGGGAAAAATTTCTTTAAAAAGGCCTGGACCAAAGCATCCCAGGTGGTAATGCTCCCAGGAGTAATAGACTGCAACCAATCTCGTGCTTTATCCTGCAAAGAAAAGGGAAATAAACGTAAGCGAATAGCATCCTCAGAGACACCATTAATCTTTACTGTCCCACAAATATCCAAGAATGATTTCAGATGAGAATTTGGATCCTCAGTGGGCGATCCTCTGTATGCACAGTCTCGAGCCATCTGAATGAGGCCGGTCTTCAGCTCAAAGTTGTTGGCATTAATCGGTGCATAGACAATTCCCGACTGTTGCCCCTGAAACACAGGCTGAAAATAATCTCTAATAGGCCTAGGCTCCTCAGGTGGATTTTGATCTGCCATTTGAACGATTTCTCTATTCTCCCTTCGAAGCTTATGAATTGTTCTTTCTATCTCGGGATCAAATGGTAACACTTCTCTACTACTACGCATGCAAAAATTTAAAAAAAAACCTTAAAAAGAAAAGAAAAACAAATATGGAATATAATCAAGAAAAAGGAAACAAACTAACCTAATATGGAATGCAAAAATAAATATGACAAAATGCAAATAAGGAAACTAATCTAGAAAATCAAATATGGAAAGAAAAACAAATAAGGAAAAAAAAATGCAACAAACCTAAAAAAGTAACAATACACCCTAAATTAAGATCAAGCAATTTTTCCACAATATCAATCTAGCTAAATGTGTCAATCCCCGGCAACGGCGCCAAAAACTTGATGTGGACTTTTCCTACCGCAAGCGCACGGGTCAAGTAATAATATAGTGAATAGTAAATTCGAATGTCGTCCTCTGGATTGGATTTTTAAGCAAATTGAGTATTTGAATTATCTTGCCCAATTTTATTTAGGGATCAAAAAGTGATGAATAGGTGATGATAAAAACAAATCAAAGCAAGTAAAAAGAATGAAAATTCAATTGGGAAAACTACGTAGGGAATTGATTTCGCCGATGTCGTTTAGGATTGATTTTAAAGAATAAGATATTATGCACAATGAAATTATGAGCCAAAGACCCTTTAATCACAACTACCTCTCCCGAGTATAATTGATTCTCATGCAAATTAACCAACTTGATATCCCTATCTAAGTTTATTAATATGCAAGGCAATGAGATCTTTTAACCAATTCTAAAGTTAATCTAAAACCGTCAAGAATTAGAAAGTAAACTTTATTCATGCAATCTTGAGCAAGTCTAGATCAAATCCCCTCTCCCGAGCTAGATTCGAAACTTAAATCATCCAACTAATGGCCAATTAATTGAAAGCATTAAATCAAGATTACAAACACAATAACATTGCACAACTTAAACCATAAATCAATCCATAAACTTAATCAACTACATCAATCCCTAAGCTACAAGTTTAGCTACTCATGAATGAAAATACAATCTCAACTAAACAAGTAAAAGCCATAAATCTAACTTAAGGAAGAAAAGGGAAAAGAAAACTCAATGTAGGTCGAGTCCCGACGTCCCCGTCACGATCCCCACGAACAATGGGTTGATTTCCAAGTTCCTCCTTTGTTTGCAGCCTCAAAATCCTCTATTCTGTCCTCTTTACGGCTCCCAAAAGGTCCCAAATTGATCCCCTCCAAAACCTAGCCGAAGTGAAGCTTTTATTCTGATTTTTCGTCTTAGCGTCGAGACGCTGTCAAGACAGCGTCGCGACGCTGCCTCTTATACGCGCGTTCTGAATAAGGAAAAACGGTAGCGTCGAGACGCTTCCTATCATAGCGTCTCGACGCTGTAAGCTTTACGCGCCTAATCTGATATGGAATGTGAGCGTCGAGACGCTCAAGAGCTAGCGTCTCGACGCTAGCCTGCTGTTGACCGAGATTTGACTTTTCTCCACTTTTACTCTTTTCATTCCTTTGCTTCTTTTCACGCCCCGAGCACCCGATTAACTCTAATATGGCATTATAGCTCCAATCAACCATTTCCTACAAAATAAACAATAAAGCACAATAAAATGGCCCAAACATCATAAAAGACTAGCTAAATTAAATAAGTAAAAGTAGCTAGCTATGTTCGCTATCACCCATTAGTTGTTTAGGCTTTTAAAGCGTTGTTCAACCTTTATAGGTCCTTAAAATGTAAAATAAGTGGGTTTTGCTTGTTGGTTATAGTTAAAAAGCATGTAATTGATACCTATTTATTATCTACGCCTTAGAAGAGTTGCCCTATCGCTAGGAGTCCTTAGAATGCTATTTACGTGTTATTTACTTGTTGTCCAACAGGTGAGAAGCCTTTATTACAGCCATTCGGTGAATACCCATTGCCCGTTGTGCCTTAGACGTGGTTGCCCATGGTCTAAAGGTTTTGGGTTTTTATTTTGGGGAATTTTGAGTGGTTGTCCAGTAAGGAAATAGTCTTTCCTCAGTTGATTTGGGCCCTTCTAGCATGTTTAAGGTATTTAGTGGCTTGGTTCTAAATTTTAGAAGTTATTCATGTTGTTTAGGAGCTTATCTGAATTTCTTGAGCGGTTTAAGAAGTTCGTAGGAGCGGCCGTAAGCGTTTTTGGTAAGTAGTTCTTACTTGCTGACGTTTGTTTGACTGTGTGATGCATGCTAAATGTTTCTCGCTTTATAACTATTCTTTTATTCCTATTTCTCTGAATATATGTATATATATATGAGATCGTTGGAAAGCATGCTGGTTTTGTTTTGCATTAGTGAGTTAAGCATGAGTCGAGAGCATGTAGTTGCATGTTTATGCTTGGTGGGCATAGAACATGAGTCTAGAAGCATGTTGCAGGGCATTTGCATTCTAATAGATGTGAGATATAGGTCAGGGACCTAAAGTGTGAAAGAAAGGAAAGTTGGGTGAGTGTCGGTGCACCTCGGGTACAAATGGTCAAGGGGTGGCACGCCACCATTGGTTTAAGAGGAGCATCGAGGCCTTGGGTGCAAACGGTCAAGGGTCGGTGTGATGAGTCTAGAAAGCGACTGTTGGGCGCCTGGGGAAGGGCCAATACTTTGCTAAGTCATCGGTGCACCTTGGATACAAATGGTCAAGGGGTGATGCACAGTTCGGGGCCTTGGGTACAAATGGTCAAGGGTCGAACGCTGAGCTCCGTAGAGAGCATTGTGGCCCTGGGTACAAATGGTCAGGGGATAGTGCGACTCGAAGGATCAGTCTTGGAGAGCCATGTGAGGGCTAAATATGAGCGTTGAGTGAGCTCGTTGAGCTTGAGTGGTTTGCAAGTTGCATAGAGAGATGCATGAGTCATGGCTTAGGAGAGTCATTCGTTTTACTAGTTTTGAGCATGTCGTTGTGTATATCGCTTTAACAAGCATGTTGTTTGCGCATGAAAAGCATGTTGTCTGTTTGTTTGTTGTTTGATGGCTTTTCATGTAGGGGCTGCTTACCAGTACCTTAGTGTACTGACCCCCTCCCCTCTTTCTCCCCCCAACTACCAGATTTTGCAGGTTATGAGGATTGCGTGGACCATGGTGATGCGGAGGAGGCATATGAGGAAAGACTTTAGCTAGTTGTGTTGTTCTCCTTTTTCTTTCAAATTGGATAGCATGATGTTTATCTTGAATAGAATGGAAATGTTTTGATTTTGGTTGGGCAGCTGTTGTCCTGATAGGTTTAGTTTTTGAATTGTTCTTGTTGAGTTCTAGGGTTAGTTGTGTTTGTTCTAAAGAACTTCATCTACTCTTTCAGTGGTTAATCATTAAGTTTGTTTGGATCGAGTTAGTGTTATAAGATCTGTTTCTTTTGTGTTCTTGAATTAGTTGTGGTTGCTTACTGCTGGCTGTTGGTTATGTGAATGTTCTGCCGGGTTGTAGTTGGTGGAGTCATTTGATAACATAAATATAGAAGTGTTTTTTCTTGTTCAGCAGGTGTAGGAAAAATTTTGGGTTAGACCTATGTACGTCGTTATGTTGTCGAAATTTTCGGAGCACTTGGTTATTTTGGTTTAAATGTTAGTAATGTCGCTATGGTAGTTTTTAAAATTCCGGGGCGTTACATCAAGCCTCAGTAGATACCCAAATGGACATAAAGGGACTTGAAGATGCATCAGTTGTGAATATCCAGATAAGACTTGATGATGGCAGACAAGTGAACTTAGTCAGTTATGTTTTGACATCATGTAAAATGGACATGTGGCACCAAAGATTAGGCCATCCATCATTTAAGATTTTGAGTCAAATACTTCAACTCTGTAAAGTCCCTATTAAAAGTAATGGCAAAACCGATTTTTGTGAGGCTTGCAAACTTGGAAAATCCCATCGTTTACCTTTTGCTACTTCAACTTCTAGAGCTCTAAAACCATTGGATCTTGTTCATACTGACTTGTGGGGTCCCTCTCCTGTTAAATCTACTCTTGGCCATAGCTATTATGTTGCTTTCTTGGATGACCATACTAGATATACATGGATCGTCTTCCCTCTTAAGACCAAAGGAGAAACATTTGAAGTCTTTAAAGTATTTAAACTCCATGTTGAGAATCAATTTGGTAACACCATCAAGACCATAAGATGTGATGGAGTGGGTGAATTCAAACCGATGATTCAATATGGTTTAGAACACGGCACTGTTATACAAATTTCTTGCCCATACACTTCAGCTCAAAATGGAAGAATAGAGAGAAAGCCTCGCCACGTTGTCGAGACCGGGTTAGCATTATTGGCCCAAGCTAAAATGCCTCTCCATCATTGGTGGGATGCATTTCACACGGCTGTTTATTTGATCAACCGGATGCCATCTTCAGTTATTGAAGGGAAATCTCCTTTTGAACTTTTAAAAGGGCAGCAACCTGATTACAAAAGCCTCAAAACATTTGGTGCAGCATGTTATCCCTGTCTTCGTCCATATCAGCAGTAGAAATTTGAGTTCCATACTAAGAAATGTGTGTTTATTGGCTATACAAACACTCACAAAGGCTATCGGTGCATGTCTAAAACAAGGTGTATTTATATCTCCAGGCATGTGTGCTTTAATACCAGGAACTATTTTTGCAGCAGCCATCCGAGCCTCCAATTAGCACCACCACTGTTTTATCTTGGCTGCCTATTCTCTCATTTGCATCCTCCACCATCCAGCCTGCCCCTCCCTCATCCTCTACACCTCCTTCCCTTAGTACCTCAACCCCATCCATCAGTCACCAACCTCTCACATTGACCTCTCCAATTTCCTCCTCTTCCACAGTTAGCCCATTGCCTAGTCCACCTACCTTCAATCGCATCACCGTATCTTCACCTACACCCTTGCCTGCCACCCCCTTACTGCCTACCGCCCCCTTGCTTCCATCCAATGCCCATCTTATGACAACTCGTGCTAAATCTGGCATTTTTAAACCCAAGCTACCTTTTAGTGGCCTTACCCAATCCTTAACATCTCCACACATGACTCCACATGCCCCTTACCTTGAACCTCAAACCTTTATTGATGTTGTTGGTATTCCAGCTTGGAAAACGGCTATGGATGTCGAGTTTGCTGCCTTCCAACATAATAACACGTGGGATCTCGTTCCCCCTCATTCTTCTCAACATCTTATAGGTACCAAATGGATTTACAAGATCAAGCGTGATGTTGATAGCAATATTAGTCGTTACAAAGCCCGTCTTGTTGCTAAAGGATATTTACAACAACCGGGTATTGACTATGATGAGACTTTTAGCCCGGTCATCAAGTCGTCTTCCATTCGTGTTGTTCTTACATTGGCTATTGCTTGGAAATGGGAACTTCGACAACTTGATGTTAGCAACGCTTTTCTTCATGGGACCATTACTGAGGATGTTTATATTGCTCAACCTCAAGGCTATATTGATCCTAGGTTCCCTCATCATGTATGCAAATTAAAGAAAGGCTCTCTATGGCCTTAAACAAGCTCCTCGCGCATGGTATGATGCGCTTCAACCCGCTCTTCTGTCGTGGAACTTCTCTCAATCGCAAGTCGACATGTCTTTGTTCACTCTCCATTCATCTGAGGGTATTATTTTTCTCTTTGTCTATGTGGATGATTTAATTCTCACAGGTTCCAATTCTCGGATGCTCTCTTATACCACTCGCAAGCTGCACACTGTCTTTGCCATCAAGGACCTTGGGCCATTGCATTATTTTCTTGGAATTCAAGTGCTTTCCACTTCTGGCGGTCTGGTATTATCTCAATCTCAATATCTCAAGGATTTGCTCTCACAGCTTCAATTGCAGCATCTTAAACCTGTTGCCACGCCCATGATCACCAGTCAGCAGCTTCGGCAGAATGATGGCTCTCTAATGGCCGAGCCTCACCTTTATCGCAGCACCTTAGGCTCGTTGCAGTATGCTCTTCACACTCGACCTGATCTAGCGTTTGCAATCAACAAACTAAGCCAATTTAATCAGTCACCTACGATTCACCACTGGAAGGCTCTCAAACGTGTTTTACGTTATATTCAAGGAACTCTCAATCTTGGCATATCCATCTTGCCAAGCTCAAATCTTTCCATCACTGCTTTTTCTGATGCCGATTGGGTTGCCTCTCTGGACGACCGACGCTCCGTTGGTGGTTATTGTGTCTTCTTGGGAGCCTCTTTGGTGTCCTGGTCTTCTAAAAAGCAAGCGGTTGTGGCCCGTTCAAGCACAGAATCTGAATACCGAGCTCTTTCTCATGTTGTCTGTGAAATCAAATGGTTGCGTTCTCTTCTCACTGACTTACAAGTCTCTCTTCCATCTACTCCCCTGGTCTGGTGTGACAACATCAGTGCTACTGCCTTGGCCTACAATCCCGTGTTCCACGCTCGCACTAAACATATTGAGATTGATGCTCATTTCATTCATCATCAAGTCCTCGCTAAGCAACTTGAAATTCGTCATATTGCTTCTCATGAGCAACTCGCGAACTGCCGGACCAAGCCCTTATCTCACAGTCAACATGTGTTCCTTCGTGACAAACTCTCCCTTTAGTTTGCTCCTACGTCTCGTTTGAGGGGGAGCGTTAAGAATTAACATGTGACTGTACTTTCTGTTGACTTTATGTACCTTCTTACTAATGGCCCATCTCTCTGTATTTCATCTTTTCCCAGGTGGTCATTTAATTTAGATGTGATTATTCTTCTTGTATTGTCTTTTCTAAATGTGTTAGGTCCTTGTTATCCTTTCTGACAAGGCATCTCTCTTCGTGTATTTATTGAGGTTTCATCCTCCTTTATTGAATAAGAAAAACAGCAAGCTTTGTAAGAATTCAAACTGGTTCATTTAGAAACAAAACCCATAATCCATTTTAGAAACAAAACCCATTTCAGATCTGAGCGACCACCATGCTGTTATCCATGCTGCGACACCCATTTCAGATCCGAGCGACCACCACGACGTTACCCATGCTGCGACCCACGGTTCCAGATTTAGGAATGGCGCATTGCTGAAGTCAAAAACGAAAACCCACAAGCCAAAAATTCCTTCTCAACACTGCGAATCCTCGCATTGATTATCCATTTCCTGCAAACCCACTTTCTCCATTTCATCAAGAACATCACGAAATTCCTCCATATTCTTTTCTTCTTCATCCTCCCAATTACCCTTCACTTTCATTTCAACAAATTTCCCTCTCTATGTCTTCCTCTAGAAATTTCTCAGACCTCCAATGGCGACTCTCGGGGATATTGGGGTTTCACCATTAATCAACATCCTCACTGCCTTTGTGTTTCTTCTTGCTTTTGCTCTGTTGAGAATTCAACCAGTTAACGACAGAGTTTATTTTCCAAAATGGTACATCAATGGTGGCCCAAACAGCCCTTGAAGCTCGAGGAATTTTGTGGGGAAATATGTTAATCTCATCATTTTTACTTATTTCACTTTCTTGTACTGGATGCATGCGGCTATGAAAATGAGTGAGACTGAAATTATTAGCCATGTTGGGTTTGATTCTGTTGTTTTTCTCATAATTTAGCACTTTTCTTCGATTTCGGAGTCATCTTTTTTGTTTTTTGGCGGCTTCAACGTGTACCGACAAGTAGATCTGCAAACAGCCGCTTTTCTTCTTCAAGTTTCGGCGGTTCGTGGTATGGGTCTTTGACTTTCAGTGGGACGAGACATCCTTTGAAAACGAAAACAGAAGGAAGAGAAGAAAACGAAGATAAAGGAAAACAATAAGAAGAAAGGAATGAGAAAGTAGGAAAAAGAAAAAGAATAAAAAGAAAGGAAGAAAGAGGGGATGAAAAGAAGAAAGAAAGAAGAAAATTAAAAAGAAAAAATCTAGTCGCCAACGGCGATTGGGCGCCGGCAAAGTTGGTGGTGGAGATGTTGGAGAAGAAGGAGGTTGGTGGTGGGGTGTTGAAGAAGAAAGAATAAATAAATAAAAATATATTAAAAATTAATATTTTATTATTTTTATTTATTTTTATTTTAAAAATGAAAAAAATTATTTTGATAAAAAAGAGTGTCACACCATCAAACCGTTGATTATTAACGGAAAATTGGACGGAGAGACCAAAATGAAACTAAAATCAAACCTCAGGGACTAAATTGTTAAATTTGAAAATTCAGGAACCAAAATGAAACTTAAATCAAACCTCAGGGACTATAAGTGTATTTTTTCCTTAATTTTTTGACCAATTAAATATCACATATTTAATTAATCATAGATTTTTTTTAAAAAAAATAATTAATCATACATTTGAATCATATTTAAATGTACATCTCTCTTATAACCTATAGTTTTAATACGAATCACATTCACATTAAAATTAATCTATAGGTATTAATTTAATTAAATCACATTTAACTAAATTAAATTGAGCAATTAATTATTTCAAAATTAATTAATTTTATAATTAATTCAAATTAATTAATTTTATAATTAATTAAATATCAACCATATTAATCAATTACATATTAGAATCATATTCTAATATATCTCTCATATATTATAGTCTAATTAAATCATATTTAATTAGACTAATTGAATAATTAATTAATTCACAATTAATTAATTTATTCACTAATTAAATATCACATATTTAATTAGTTATAAATTTGAACTCCCTCAAATATATAATTCTCTTAATTTATTAAAGTTTAATCACAAATTAAATTGTATATTATAATGTATAAACATACATTATATTAATTGTACTTCATACAATTAACTTGATTCCCAAATTGAATTTGAACAATTCAAATTCTTTTCAAGAAAATTTGTTCCCAATTACTCTTTACGAGCTAGTAGGGGGACCTAATGGACCTACAGATCAGAAGCTCCAATGATATGAGGTTAAATGACTAAACTCATTAATCGAGTTAACCAATATTCATTAAATGTGGGTCACTCCACTAAAGACCCACAGTTGCACTCTTCTCACTGTAGAATATTTTTGTGTCCACGAATATTGACCAATAACAGTAAGTCAATTCCTTCACGAGTGTTCGTAACTACAGTTGGGTCAAATTACCATTTTACCCCTGTGTTACCTCTGGCTCCTTAAGTACTAATGCTCCTCTAATGAACAACCTGTTTATGGTCCAACTAGTAAACAGAAAGTCCCTCTCATGCCAGTGAGAGGCGGGAACCCTTTGTTCAAGACCCGGAGTCATCACTTACGAGAACACTCATCTACTTCTCCTAGAAGTGGGAATGAGTGAATTTCATCTTGTGTTGTCATGTCCCCATCCCCCCACTCAGTCTCGTCCCCAAAAAGGTAGGCTTATTTTGTCGGTGTGCAGGCCACTCTCACCCATACTAATCAAAGAACAATCCCTCGTGAGAAGAAGTTCATGACACACTCAGGATTAAGACTGAGTTACCTAGGTCATCCTATTGAAACAGTAGCCTAACTAGTTAGCAGTGTTACATCTAGTGGTTTACTATTTCGTGGTCCGGTCTTATGCAAACTCATTGCATAGGATACCCCCGCTCGAATGTCTCCTACATGGATGCCTTGGATCAATACGTCTGTATCGAATACAAAGCGGGTCGTATCACATAGTGTTACCAGGATAAGGTACCCAACCTCATCCCTGTACTATAGACCTTTTAGGTTGTTACTTGAACACCGATCCCCGTATGTCCCCACATACTAGTTCAAGTTACATATAAATAACCTTGGATCTTAGTTTATTGGATTTGGGTCATATTGTGCAATTTTATACTTAATATGACAATAACACTTTGTTGCATAAACCTCAATACACTTTATTGATACAAGTGTATAATTCATTAACATTCACTATCTACGAGTTGTAGGACATACAACGAAGATTTTGTTCTTTTGTAGATCATTCTATGTTGGCAAATTCTTAGACAAAGAAAAGAAAAAGGGAAAAATTACTCTCTAATGGAAACTAAGGCAATGCCATGAACTCCACTAGAGAGTGGGGGCTTCATGTTATGGGAAAAATTAGCCATTGATTTTTTTATTCAGAAAGGCTCGGATTCATCAGGCCCAAACACAAAAGGAACAACCCAGGATCCACGATAAGCACCAGAAGCTACCCCGAGTGTGGGATAGAAAAAACTGAGTGTGGGATCAGAAAAAATTGTCATTTAAGCTAATTTTAATTCTATGTGCCTAGCTACTTAACCAGAAAAGCCCACAAGCTCAAAGACCCCTAAAGTGATTAAGTTGACCAATGTTTCGAGATTAATTCCTAACTGGGAAACTACTTAATTGATCAGATCAAATAGAACCCGACAACATTAAGATCTAAGGATCGCTAGCTACCTAAATCAAGAACTAGGAAAAACCTAAATTCAAGCAAGCTAAATTATTGAATCCTAATT
This sequence comes from Luffa acutangula, assembly GCA_036850905.1. Lineage (NCBI taxonomy): Eukaryota > Viridiplantae > Streptophyta > Magnoliopsida > Cucurbitales > Cucurbitaceae > Luffa > Luffa acutangula. The sequence continues at coordinate 12,597,500 of CM072099.1, forward strand.
CAAGCATACAAATTGCGATCTAAGATAAAATGGTGAATCACAGTACGATAAAATTATTAGCTCAATAATTAAGATCAACAAGAAGTTTGTCAGACTACTGAATTAATCAAAATTATAACATGCTCAAGATTCAATAAAACATCAATTTGATTAAAATCTTGACGATCTACGCATAGCCTGCCATTGAGATGTTGAAATAAAGCTTCAGGGCTCAATTAGCCATCCTAATTAAAACCAAACTAAAACTAATCTAATCTAATGGAATTACAAGGAAAACTTACAAACAGGGAAAACGGTCTAATTGCGACTAAGAGCAAAAAAATTATCAGTTGAAAAATAACCTAAAACGAAGAAATCTTTAAATACCCAAATTGAGAGCATTGAGACTCTTCAGACGGAAAGGCTTAAAAAACGCACGCTCACTGGAAATCTTCAGGTTGGAACTTACGACAACGTCGAGACGCTATAGGACAGTGTCTCGTCGCTATGCCTTCGGGTCTACGACGTTGAGGGGTTGAATTCATAACGTTGAGATGCTCTAAGCTCGGGAATTTGTCTGACTTTTGGTCTATATTGATTTTTAGGTTGACTTTTGCTACTTTTAATTACCAAAATGCATCTCAACGCTCCTGAGGGCACCGAAATACCCTATACAACAATTTTACTCAAAATTAATCATTTTTCACAAATAATAACATTAGGATAAGAAAGATTTAAGGAAATTCATTAGCGCTAATTTAGTGCTATCAAGATCCAACACAAGAATCTAGTCAAACTTTTGGGACGATATGTTGACAGAGAGAAGAAAAAAAAACTCCTAGTTTATGAATACATGACAAATAAGTAAAGTTTCTCATTAATTTTTATGGAGGAAGAATTTGTAAATGGAGGAAGAAAAAAGAAGAAATGTTTTTCAATAAGGGTATTTTTGAAAAAATTTTAAAGTTCAAGGGTATTAATGAAACTGAAACTTTAACCGTTTCTATCCAAAACTTAACAGTAAAGATATTTTTTAATATGTTTTAAAGTTCAGGGATATTTTTGAAACTTTTAAAGTTCCATAATATTTTTTAAACAAACTCCTGATTCAAGAGTATTTTTTATTAGGGGCGTAAAAAATTCGGGTTGGGTCGGTTGTACAGAAAAACCGACCCGACCCGACGCATGTCGATTGTACGGACAAAACCGACCCGACTTGGCTCGAAAGGGTCGGTCGGGTCAGGTCGGGCCACTTTTCCGTTTGATCGAATCGTTCTCAAGATCGTTCACCGTTTTTTCTTTGGAACAACAGCAAGGCCGGCGACAAAGTGGGCGGTGGAGGGGAGGAATTGAGGGCTTCAGTGGGTCGGAAACAGATCGGCGGAGAGGGAAGAAGGAAGTGGCAGCAGATTGTGCTGTAAAGTTACCATTTAAAGATCCAAAAATGCAAAAATCCCAAAAGATGCAAAACCCAGAAGAAGAAGTAACCCCATTAAAAGATCCAAGAAAAAATCACCCAAACAGCTAGATCAAAGAGGAAAAAAAAATGTAAACCCACATGCAAAAACGTAGAAGAAGAAACAAAACCCATTAAAAGGAAAATCAATTCCAAAATAAAGAGGAAAAAAATCGAACCGAGAGAGACTGAGAGAGACGGTGGTGGAAGGAATCGACGCCGCCGTTCGTGCTTCGTGGTGGACGATGACTGAGTAAACAAAGAAAAGAAAAAGAGGCGACTGAAATTTGTGGTGGAGGAGACGACGTTCAAGAAAGTGTAAAAATGAGAAATCAAAAGGGAGAAATCAAAATTTTTGGTGAGGACAAAAATGAGAAATCAATAAACAAAAGAAAGTTTCTTTACTGATTTGATCTTCCCCACGTCGACGATCTATCTTCTGTTGCATAGACAGAGAGAGAGGGAGGGAGGAAGGTAGGTAGGGGGCGGCGAAATCGCGAGGCGAGGTCATGCGATGCGAACTGCGAAGGAACCCTAAAATGTTCTATTTAAATCAAAAGGGAGAATCGAACCGAACCGAGTCGGTTTGGTTCGGTTCGGCCTGGATTTCTTTTAAAACCGAACCGAACCGACTCGGTTCGATTCGATTTTCCAGTCCGGTTCGAGTTTTTTCACCCCTATTTTTTATAATTTAGCCTTGACCCAACATAACCATTAGTAACTCCAATATATGGTTGAGACCATTTAATATTAATTTATATCGTTTAATTTTATGTTGATGTTAGATAACAACTTTTTATAATATATATTTTGTTTCAATGGGAAAAAAGGTTAAAAGATTTAGACCGTGGTGTCTAATAAATTCACAAACTTTAAAAATGTCTAATATATTTTTAAACTTCTATTTTTATGTCAAATAGGTCATTAAAATTTAGAAGTATCTTAAAGATTCCTAAATTTTTCATTTTTCTGATTAATAGTTTATTCGACATTCGATTTTGTGTCTGTTAAAACTCTGACTTATTCTAATTTTGTACCAAATACATAATCTCTTGATCTTTTAATTTTTTGTATAGTAAGTCTAAAAATTGTAAATCGTTTCACTATATTGAGCTGATCAAATACTGAACTATAACCTTCTAAATCTCCAAATATATCACTAATCTTTTTTATTTTAGGTTAAGTTTGGAATCCCTACCCCACATCATATATATATATATATATATATATATATATATATATATATATATATATATATATATATATGTATATGTATGTAATGCTATATATATATATTGTCAACAAAAAAGGAAGAAAATAAAAACCTTTCAGTTTTAATATTTCTATTCTAGGGTTCTTGTTTCTTAATCAAAGAGGGTACAAGTTTCCCATGCTGGCTTTTCTAATTTTAATAAAACCTCCAAAAACACACATCATTCAAGCACCAGAAAAACAATAACTCAAAACACACAGACCATAAAAGCTTTCAAGTTTCCCATGCTGGCTTTTCTAATTTTAAGTCATTTCCATGTCAAATACTTATATTTATACACACACAACATAAATAAAACCATGAATCCTTTATATATCCTTTAGAGAGTGAGAGGAAACCAAACAAGTAATTAAGAGTTTTGTCATGCATCAACTCGTATTATTATTGTTCGGGCTCTTGCTCGTTGCATCCCGGCCAACGAACGCGAGCGATGATGTAAGTCGACCAAACGAATCTCTCGTTCAGGTGAGCAAATATCGTGTAGAAATTCACAATGAATTGGGAATGTACATATTGGATAGCCATTGCTTCTCAAAGGATGATGATTTGGGATTGCATGTACTTTCTCCGAATCAGCAACAAGATTGGTCTTTCAGTATTAATTATTTTGGAACAACTTTGTTCCATTGTAGATTGGAATGGGAAAGAGGGTTTAAAGAGTTTGATGCATTTTTTGTTGATCAAGATTTCGTTCGTGAATTTTGTCCCAACTTTTTGTGTGTTTGGTTGGCCAAACAAGATGGGCTTTACATGGTGAATGCAGCTGGTCAGCATGTTCTTAACCATAGTTGGAAACTGCTTCGGTCGCCCTAATTTGGAGAGTGTTTGGCTTGGTGTTTGTGGATCAAATTATTGTCCATTATGTTACAAATATGAATCTCTTACATTAAATAAGTTGATTTATCGATGTTCTAATTCATAAAAGAATATTATTATTGTTTTATTTGATTGATGAATGACGTTTGTATTAATATGCTGATGTGAACATGTATTTAGATCCATATAAATTAGTCGTGTGGGTATATTGTGTAAGAAAAATATTGGGACAGTTGCAAGAATAGAAAAAATAAAAATAGAATTTACAACTATGTCATCGGTTTTTTAATGTTGCAAATATAACAAAAAAAAAAAAAAAGTGGGCCCAACCTAAACATTAAAGTTGAAAATAAAAACCCTAAAAAACATGTTGAAAGTGGGAAGTTTAAAAAGTATATCTCAATGGTGTTATTGATATACCGTATATTAGTTACATCATTCAGTTATTTAGTGTGATTGATATACTAGATATTTGGTATATCAATCAACTGATATACTAAATATATAGTAGATTAGATGTATATTTCATGAACATATAATATCACTCATTCATGAAGTATTCACATGAGTCTTTATTAGTTTAGATGTGTTTGATATACTCATTAATAAAGAATTAGATATATTAGCTTTATTTTGAGACAATAGGCATGGTAAGAGATTTAAACCTCTAACCTCTTGGTTGGATGTGTATGTCTTCTGCTAGTTGAATTGTGATCATGTTGGCAAATATACCATTGATATACTCTATATCATCTTAATTATTAAACTATTGATACACTAATGATATACTTGAAATTACATTTTTTGTGAGTATTGATATACTACTATTCATCAATGATATGTTTAAATTGCATTTTATTGATATACTTAGAATAAATCTTGCATTCCACAACCTTCATAATACAACAACTATTAAAAATAAATATCAATGATTTTTTTCAAAAAAAAATAACAAGTCTATCATTGATGTATTTTACTACTCATAATCGGGTATATCAATTTGTTATTAATTATTTGAGTAATAATATAACAAATGAGGTGTATCAATTTATAACAAGTATAGAAGACACACATTTATGTTATAAAAGACAAACATTTCGTTTAAAATATGTAAATAACACAACACAATTCAATAAAGAAAAAATGAAACATAACAAATATAAGTAAAGAAAAGTAATATATCAAGTATATCATTGGTATATCGACATTCATATATCAAATATATCATTCATATATATCAATACTCATAATTAAGTATATCATAGGTTATGCTTATCAAATCCAGTATATATTCAAAATATTAGGTATATCAAATTTGGTATATCAGTTAACTATATACTTTATATTTCGTATATCAATAAATATAAACTATATCATATATACTTCTAATAAACCATTTGATATAAAATTTTAAGAAATTTGCTATTTTTGCAGATCTAAAAAAACATAGCTAAATTTGTAAATATCCTAATGTCTTTTTGCTATCCTTTGCAAATTCCCAAAAATATTCATGATTTGTATTCTACTTTATACTATTTTCAAATCTACTCATTTCAAGAAAAGCCTATAGTTTCCATATCTCAACAAACCAAATTAAAAGGAAATAAGACAACTAATCCAAGGAAATGAAATAACAATAACCTCAAGTCTCGAGCAAAAGTATCCAATCTCCTAACTTTATTACAATAGCCTAAAAAGATAAGAGATAAACTTTAATTCAAGGTTCCAAACTAAACTAAATAGGATAACTAATGCCCTGTTTGATAACCATTTCGTTTTTTATTTTTGGTTTTTGAAAGTTATGCTCTCTCTTACTTTTCTTACCATGGGTTTTATCTTTGTTAAGGAGACAATAGAGTTTTTAGCCAAATCCCAAAAGCAAAAACAAGTTTTTGAAAACTACTTTTTTTTTTCCCAAATTTGACTTGGTTTAGAAAAATATTGGAAGGATGTAGGCAACAATCTAAATAAATACATAGGTGGAAGGAGTGTTTTCTTTTACAACATGTGGGTATGGGTGAGCATCATATACCGAAAAACCGAGCCGAACGACCGAACCGACGTCGGTCAGTCGGTTTTTTAGTTAAATCGGTCGGAGTCGGTTTTTTCTATAGAAAAACCGACTCATGGGTCGGTCAGCGAGTCCAAGAAGACTCAAACCAACCAAAACCAACCGAAAATTAAAAATTAAAAAAAAAACGTGTTGAAATGTTACTCAATCGTCAGAGCTGCAGCGGCAATTAATGTTGTAACAGCTCCTTGCAATTCCCAATAATCCAAAATTTAATTAAAATTTTTATTTTATTTTATTTTTTTCCTTCTTTAATCTTTCTCCCACATTTCTTCCTCCATTATTTTTTTCTTCTCCCTCCTCTTCTCCATCACCGAAGCTACTTCTCTTTTATTTTCTTTCTTATTTTCTTTTCTTTTTCATCTCTTTTCCATTCTATTCTTCTTTCTTCCCCATTTTTCTTCTTCTTTTCTGTTTTTTCATTCCATTTTTCTTCTTTCCTATTCTTTTGTTCTTTCGCTTCTCCTTCTCTATTTTTTTTTATGGTTTGTTGTTTCAATATTCTTTTTTCGTTCATCAACGTTACAAAACCGACCAAAACCGATCGATTTTCGGTATGTTCGGTCAGTTAGTGCACCAAACTCCAATGCAAAACAAACTCCAACGATCACCAACTCAACTCGAACAACAAACTAAAAGAATAGCAACAATTTGTCGATCGCACAACTCATCACCTAACTCAAAAGTTCAAACCTAAAAACAAGTACAATAAATCCACAAAATAAAATCCAACTCTACAAAGGAGTAAAATAATTACGGTCTCCTCATCCTCATCATCAAACATCATGGAGACATTTAATCACCTCAAAACTGTTACAGGGAGGTGGGAAAGATAGGTACAAACCTATTGAGTAAGTAGCTCCCACTTGAAGAGCCACCAAACGATATGTAATATATACATCACATCAATGGTAAGCTTTTTTCTCATTCTCAGTTCATTTTCTACACTCAAAACCTCTTAGTTAACTAAAACATCGGAATCGGTATGGCAAGCATCATATCAGTGTGCAATTTTTCTTGTCTTACAGACCACATCTTTCTCCCCTCAAACAAATTTACAGTTGTTGTCACTTATGAAGGTCAAGTGTGTTTTTTCCTATCTGGATTTTTGCACATACACATAGTTAACCATAGAAAATAAACTTCATTCATTGAGGACAGATTAATTTCATCACTTGAAAACTAAAGTTAAAAATTGATTAATGGAACCAGCTACTATACACAGGAATACAAATTTAAAATTATTTTCTCTAGTTATTTAGTTCCATGTGTCCAAAACTATATAAAAAAAAAATACAAAATATTATGAAGCTTTGTCAAAAGAATACTTCAACAGTGCTGAAAAAATTAGGGCCATTATTATTAGACAGATTTTTTACATCTGGCTGCTAAATTACAATTACAAGTACAAAAAGAATAAATAAATGAATAATAAGTTGGCCTTTTGATTATGCAAGCATTTCCCAATAATCTCTAAAAACAAATTGACCATCGTTGTTCATCACATAAACCCCATCTTGTCTCGCACTCCAAGAGCATACTGATTCACCGCAATAATTAGTCAAGAACTCTTCATTGTTATAAAAAACATCAAATGTTAAATACCCATATCGCCATTCCAATCTACAAAAAAATCTTGTTGTCCCCAACACATTTCCTCTAAACGACCAATCTTGTTGCTCATTTGGTTGAAGTTTATGCAACCCTAAATCATCATCTTTGGACTGGCAATGGGTGTTCAACACGAAGGTTCGCAATTCATTTGCAATCTCGACGCTATATTCACGAAGGGAAACGAGAGGTCCGCGTTTGTCGCCCGGCGGTGTGGGGAATGTTAGTTTAGCGTTTTTGGTTTTTTTAAACTTGCCTTTGGCTATTGACATGTCGAAAGAGGTAATAAGCAAGAGTGCTAGCAATAACATGATCTGATGTGGTATCATCGTTGATGGTAGGAGAAGGATCCAAGTACACCTACGCTTGAAATAAAATTACACAATAAGCTCGAATCAAACTTCTTTTAAAATCTCAATTACATCACATAAATACCATTCAAATCACATTCTCAACAAACAATAGAATCAATTAATTACACTTGAAAAAATATTCTCTATATTATACTTTAAACACATCATACACACAAAATTATTCGAAAAAAAGTCTAATAACAAAATTTAAATCTTAAATAAGCACAAAAAATTAAAAAATATATATATACAAAGCAAATATCTAAATGCTTAAGGGCCCGTTTGGTTTAAGGTTTTATAGATGCCTGGGAATACATGATGCCTGGGAATACTATGCCTGGGAATAACATTGCTGGGAATCAAAGATAACTGTGTTTGGTTGTGTATGGGAATGTAGGATTTTATGAGAACAAATTATGTCTGTATTTATTTTTTAGAATTAATCTGGTAAACTTTATGTAATTTTAATAAATTAATCAATAAAATAATCAAAATTAGTTCAAACTATTAATAAAAATTAATGAAATAATAATCATGAAATAATTTTAATGGGATAAACTATGTTAATTTAACAACTTAAAATTATTTTTTTAATAAATATTTTTAACTACAATAATTTAATATATTGTATCCATAAAAATTAATTAGATAACTTTTCAAAAAAAAAATTAATTAGATAAATATTTAATAATAATATAATTATATATTTATTATAAGGAAATCCAAAAAAAGTAATTAATGGATTATAAATAATCGATAAGTAATTAATTATAATTATTGAAAAATTAATTTAAATGATTTTAATTCAATAATTAAATATATTTTCGATAATATTAACTAATTAATTATAATTTTAGTAATATGTAATTATCATCCCTACAATAAACTTGGACTAAGTATTTGTTTAAAAGTCCTAAAAAAAGCATTTACTTAAAAAAATTAAAATTCTTGACAAACTATTATTTAATCTAATTAAATAATATATTATATTATTTTTAATTTAGTATCCATTAGTTAATTAATTAACTATATTCAAAATAAAATTGCATATAAAAATAACAAAGAAGAGATAGGAAAAGAGAAAACCCATGCTTTTGCAAGGGCATAGAAAACCCTTGGTTATGGGCATAAATGATGCCTGGGAATGAGTTATTTCCTGGACCCACCACAGAAATCTTGAAACAAACAAGGGTATTATAAACCCTTGCTCATTCCCATCTCCAGAAACCTTGTACCAAACGGGCCCTAGGGAAGAACAAAATCAACCTTTCAATGAAATTTCTACACAAAGGAAAAAGAATAATTCAAAACAAGAGTAAACACAAAAATAACTAGAAATGGAACCCAAAAAAAAACAATAACACATACCTTTAACAATGAAACTCACCTAGAAATTGGACTCCTCCAAGTAATACAAAGAAATTTCTAAAAAATAGAAACAAAAAGTATTGTAAATCACAAAAAAGGGAAAAAAAATCCAAAACAAAGTAAACAATGTTTTAAGAGACAAACCACCACAATGTTTTGTGCATTTTTCAGCTATCTCTGACAACCTTTCTGATGATTTTCTGACAATGTCGTCGCCTCTCTTTCCCCGAGAAGGAAGTAAAAGAAACAAATGAAAACTGAAATCGAAAGAAAAAAGGGACAGTTTTTTAAAGCTTGTGACAATTTGCAATTCATTGCAAGAACCTGTGACGAACAAAATATGAAGCTTGCGACGAAAGTTTATTTTTCATTGCAAAAGCATACGACGAATGAACTGATTTTGTCGCTATGTTTGTTATTTTTGGACATGTTGCTGCGACGTTTAATATGTTTTCGTCGCAATACTATGGTGCTAGGTTTGTGACTTACAAGTTATTTCGTCGAAAATGTGCGACAATACCACGCTTTCGTCGCTGCCGTGTGCGACGATTCTGTCTTTGTCACTGTGAGTTCGTCGCTAACCTATTTTGTTGTAGTGCTTGTGTTTGTTTGTATTTATATGAGTTTTTTTCTTTCCTTTCTCTCCTTGTTTTTTTGGAAAGGGAGGGAGTTGGATTAATTGGCAGTTTGAGAACTTTGAGGTTGTCAGTTAAATGCCAAAAATAGAAGTGTCATAATTTGTTGGTTTTTTTTTTCTCAGATTGTTTTTAGGCTTCTAGTTCATTTAGGAGGAACGTTTGTGGATCTTTGAATTTTGGTGTTTTTTTTTTTTTCGTTTCTTTCTTTCTTGGGAGTATGGAGAGTCCGAAGACCATGTGTCAATGTGGCTAAAAAGTGGTGGCTATCAGAATACATAGTAATTCTTTGTTCTTTTTGAGTGTATATATATATTTTGACGTTGATACTTAGTTTCAATTGTGCTCTTGAATTTTGAACTGTGATTAGAAAGAATATCTGTCATCAATGAAATCACTAAATGATGGCGTCACATGTTTATTACTAAAGGGTGATTAATTTTACACAATATATGACAAATAAATAATGGAGAATGTTATAGGTAATTTTGGACCACTCCAATATGCAAGGAATTGGTGAGGACATCGCAATACCAGCCTAAAGAGACAGCCCGAAAACGGAATAAATGTTTCTAATGTAAATATAAGATAAACAATAAGCATTTTAACTGATTTAAAAAGAGTAAACTATTTATTTAATTTTTTTTAATAACTTTTTCAAGAATATCCATCAATATTGACATTTTATTGATATTTTCATCAACATTTTCATTACGACCTTGACATTTCCATTGACATCGATATTTTAAACCTTGGTTTTGAGGGTGAAAGTCAAAATATATAACATTGGTTTTTGTATCCTTAATTTTTAACAATTAAAAAGAAGATTTTTTTTTTTTTAGGAATTAAAAAGAAGAAGTTAAAGGATGAACTTAACATTTGATTTGTTTAGTTTTGATTCCTATTTAAAAAATAATAATAATAAAAAAGTCGAAACAGTTGGTTACACATTGGAAAAATAAAATAAAACATACTTTGATTCATAGGCTTAGAAATCATTTGACACACGATATCCTGAATTTTCACTAGAATCTCGTAATGTTAGACTTGAATTAGCTAGTGATGGCTTCAATCCTTTTGGAATCATGAGTAGTAGTTATAGTATGTGGCTTGTTGTACTAATACCTTATAATTTACCCCCATGGATGTGTATGAAACCACCCTATTTCATTCTTTCTATGTTAATTCTTGGTCCAAAAATGCCTTTTACAACCATTAATTGATGAACTCAAAGAGTTGTGGAACGTAGGTGTACCTACCTATGATGCATCCAAAAAGGAAATGTTCACATTTCATGTAGCTTTAAAATGTGGACTATTAGTGACTTCCCTGGGTATGATAATTTATCTGGATGGAATACTCATTCTAAGTATGCATGTACTCCTTGTGCGTTTGAAACATGTTCATTAAGATTGAAACATTCTAAAAAATATTGTTCCATGGGCCATAGGCGATTCTTAGATCTTGATCATAGATTTCGATATGATAGAAGATTTGACGGTACCATAGAAGATAAAACAATATCACTTTCTGGATCAAATATTCTTCAACAATTACAGAATTTTAAGGGGCCTTCTGCATTTATGATAACATAAAACTTTTTTTTCAAATGTGAAGAGACAGTACTATGAATCTTTTTGTCATTTTTTTACTTCATCGAATAGTTTTACCTCCAAGGGCTTTGTCTTTCCATCTTGTTGATTGCTTATTACTTTGAGTCAATCAAAGACAGATGTTGAAGGTCGCATTTTCTTCGATGTAGAGAACTTAGCCTTTGGAAGGCTAAAGTTCAAGTGGAGGTGGACATCAAACATTGGTTTTATTCTTCTGTTGAACCATATTCATTCTTTAGAATACCAAAGGTCGAGTAGTTGAAGGTTTAATGCGATCAAAGACGAAAGTCCTTTGTTCAATTTCTTGGAATTGTCACCTTTTTCTACATTAATGCAGTATAAAGTTGAACAGTTCTCTTTCTCCTTTTTTCTAAAAAGTTTTTTAGAAGAATTTATTCAACTTCACCGGTTATCCACGTTGAGGAAACTATTTACTCTCTCCCTCCTAGTTTGAGGTTTCCTAGGATCCTTCTTTCTTGGATGTTTGTCCTTTCCTTTTTTTGTGATTTTTTATGACATGGGTTTGGCTTGATTCAGCGAAATTTTGGTTCTCAATTTGGCTCTTTAGGTGCTCAATTTGAGAATCTCTTTATTCGATCTCTTTCATCAAGGTGTTGATCTGTTCATGCATCTCAACCATTCTTTCTTCCATAGTCTTTGTCTCTGTCATCATGACAGTCACTACGTCAAAATCGGGTTTGAATAAAGGGCTATACTTAACAAGAAACTTGTCATCAGTACACGCCCCCTACAGTGTTGTTTCTTCACTTAAGATAATAAGAGCTTTATCTTCTTGCAACTTGAGTTCATTAAAGCAACTATGAGTAGTAGATGTCACACCCCCTCTCGGACCACCTGCTAGCTTAGTCCTGTTGGGTTTTATGCCCTAAAACTCGTAGATAGTGAATGTAAACAAATTGTATACTTGTTTCAATAAAGTGTTATTGAGTTTCTACAATAAAGTGTTATTGTTAAATATTACACAATTTTACCCAAATCCAATAAACTAAGATCCAAGGTTGTTTGTATGTAACTTGAACTAGTATGTGGGGACATACGAGGATCGATGTTCAAGTAACAACCTAAAAGGTCTATAGTACAAGGATAAGGTTGGGTACCTTATCCTGGTAACACTATGAGATACGACCCGCTTTGTATTTGATACAGACGTATTGATCCAAAACGTCCATGTAGTAGACATGCAAGTGGGGGTATCCTATGCAATAAGTTTGCATAAGACCGGACCACGAAATAGTCAACCATTAGTTATAACACCGTTAACTAATTAGGTTACTGTTTCAATAGGATGACCTAGGTAACTCAGTCTTAATCCTGAGTGTGTCATGAACTCCTTCTCATGAGAGATTGTCCTTTGATTAGCATGGGTGAGAGTGGTCAATACGCCGACTCAATATGCCTTCCTTTTTGGGGACAAGATCGAGTGGGAGGCTGGGGACATGACAACACAAGAAGGAATTCACTCCTTCCCGCTTCTAGGAGAAGTAGATGAGTGTTCCCTTAAGTGGTGACTCTGGGACTTGAACAAAGGGATCCCGCCCTCTCACTGGCCTGAGAGGGACTTTCTGTTTAATGGTTGGACCATAAACAGGTTGTTCATTAGAGGAGCACTAGTAATTAAGGAGACAGATGTAACACAGGGGTAAAACGATAATTTGACCCAGTTGTGATTACGGACACTCGTGAAGGATTGACTTACCGGTATAGGTCTATATCCGTGGACACAGAAATGTTCTACAGTGAGAAGAGTTCAACTGTGGGTCTTTAGTGGAATGACCCACAGTTAATGAATATTGGTTAACCTGATTAATGAGTTTAACCAGTTAACCTCATATCATTGGAGCTTCTGATCTGTAGGTCCATTAGGTCCACCTGGTAGCTCGTAAAGAGTAATTAGGAACAAATATATCTTGAGAGAATTTGAATAGTTCAAATTCATATTGGGAATTAAGTTAATTGTATGAGATACAAATTAATATAATGTGTAGTGATGCATTAAAATATAAAGTCTAATTTGAGATTAAACTTTATTATGTTGAGAGATTGATATATTTGAAAGAGTTCAAATATATGTCTAATTAAATATATGGTATTTAATTAGAAGATGAATTAATTAATTATTAAATTTAGTTTAAATTAAATGAGATTTAATTAAACTATAGTCTAGGAGAGAAATAAATATTTGAAGGAGTTCAAATATTAATATGAATTTGATTCATATTAAATTTATAGGATATAAGAGAATTTGAAGGAGTTCAAATTTTAATATGAATTTGATTCATATTATAGAATTAATTAATTGAAGGCCTGAAATTAAATATATGATATTTAATTGGGTAATTAATTAATTAACTAATAGAAGGTCTGAAATTAAATATATGATATTTAATTGGTGATTAATTAATTAATTAATTAATTAATTGGAAATTAATCAATTATGAAAATGATTAATCACTTATGGAAGTAATTAATCATTTATGGAAATGATTTAATCACTTATGGAAGTGATCAATCATTTATGGAAAAGATTAATCAATTGTGGAATTGATTGGTCATGAAATTGATTAATTATGGAAAAGATTAATCAATTATGGAATTGATTGGTTATGGAATTGATTTTAAATGAATATTTTATTCATGACCTTTCTCCTATAAATAGAACACTAACCCTAGGGTTTAGGTACAACAACATATGGCCACCATAAGGCCCTCTCATATTCTCTCAACTCAAGAACTCTAGGGAGAATTTTCTCTCTAGAGTTTTTCCTATTCAAGATTAGGTAGTCCCACAACTACGTTCCTAATCTCAGAGTTATAGTGGGGAAGATCAATTGGTGGTGTCCCAATTGTTTGTTGACGCAAGGTCCAAAATCAAGAAAGGCGTTGAAGTATTCAGAGTCGTCAACAGAGGTATGTTTCTCAACGCTTAACCTTTTGCCAATGCATTAGTATTTTAGTAGAAACAAAATTTACTACGAACGGTCCAATTGCTTCCGCTGTTAGGGAATTGGGAATTCCAAATCCTTCAAGTCCAAAAGGCGGCGTGAAGCCAACAGACATCGTCTCCTCTAACGATCCCTGTTGACCCTACTGAAATGTTAAACCTGATAGACATACTAATCTTGGATATAAAACATTCTACATGAAACAGAACACAGCGGAATCCTTGGAAACAAACTTTCAACAAACACGAGGTGTCGTCCTGACATAACTTGGTTCGGATAACAATCTAATATAGATATCACAACCAAAAACATATACAACTAGGGTTTATACAACCACGACCTCTAGGACGATATTATCCAATCCTTGCAAAACATTTACAATATGAACAGACTCAATATACAACTCCACCCACGTACTGGAGCTTGTTCTGGAACTTTCAGCAGACGTTGGCAGTGTATCAGGCACCGGGAGCTCGATCTCTACCTGAAAAGTGGGAAAACATTTTGAAAGAATGAGCTACGAAGCCCAGTGAGTGACTAACTTTAAAACTCTAAATTCGGAAGTCAAAACACGTGATAAACCTTTAAACGTATAAATATGCTCAATCAAAGCGTTTAACATAAACGTGTAATGATAAAGGCTTTCTAAAAATATCTCGCAAATTCGTCATTGAAAATCTAGCAAGGCATATCAAGTACATCAAACGTTTTAACTAACATGGCCGATCTACGTTTTGTAGGGCACGCCCAGTACAACCAACGTTTACTAGTCCTAAGATGTAGTGGGGCCCGCCCAGCACTCCCATCGTCTTTGTAGTAGTGGGGCCCGCCCAGCACTCACGACAGCATCGTTGTCATGGAGTACACCCAATGTCAACAACGGAATATAACCTGTGTGCACATGGTACCATATAGCCCCGGACTCAATATCTCAGTCATGTAGTCAATAGTAATCTCAGAAAATCACATGAAAACATTAAAACATGCCCGCTTATCGTTATCTTTCGTAAAACTCAAGCTTACTCAGCTTGCTCGTGAAAAACTGAAAAATCATTTAAAAGTACTTGCTAACACATACTTTACTTTAAAAGATATTGTTTCAACTACTTTTCATAAGGTCATTAACCACGTGCTCGTATATAAACCTCGTTAGAAAATCTAAGCTCAAAACTTATGCTTGAAACCATTCATAGAAATCATATATCATTCATGGAAAAGCATATAAAACGTCTAAACATGAACAACCGTTGGAAACAATTTTCGAAATTCATTTTGTCACTCAATGTCTTATCTAGTTCCCCGGTTTGTAGACTCGACCAATTTCCTCTTGGCCTGTCAAACAACCAAAACCGAGCATTAGAACCATAGATAGCTTTGTCTTTCCATGCTCATGAATTTTTAAACAATTGGATTAAGAATCACATTCACATTCTACTTTTCCAGATTTCCAGATTCAACACCACAACTTCCAACACTCATAACTTCCTCCATACTTAACCAAAATTAATGTAATACACATCAAACTCTTCATTTTCGAACAATCTAAAACTTACCTACAGAAATGAAAACGAGATTCCCAACCAAGTTACCCAGAAATGCCCCGAACACAGACAACACAGATTCGGGCTTCTTTGTTACCCTTTATCTTTCTCTTGAAATTAAACCTACTTCAAGTCATTTTTGGCTCACACATTCTTCATGAAAGTTATAGGAAATTCAATACGATTTCCAACCATACCAAATAGAGCTTCTGATTCGACTTGTACACCCCAGAATGCTCAAAAACCAGAGAACACCAGAGATCCTCCTGGTTTGCTCGAAAATCTTGTGCTCTGTTTTCCATTCCAAAAACCATTAACTTATCATACGATTTAGCTCAAGCTTCCTTCATGAATTTTTTTAAAAAATGAACTAACTTTCAAGAAAATCAAACCTCACCTCTTAGTTCCCTCTTCGTAGCTCAAACCAAATAAAAAACCAGAGGTTGACAGGTTGAACTCAGATTCTGCTATGGCTGGCTTTGCATGAGCTTTTCTTATCTTCTTCAACCTCAAAACCATGAAATTCTTCTTCTTTTTCCTCTTTCACTCTTTCCTTAAAGTGCTCTGAAAGTTTGGATGCAAAATGATGGAAAAATGATGGGGAAAAGGGACTGAAAAAGGATGAAGCGGTGGTGGAAGGTTTGCTGCCTTTTCCCACTTCCTTTCTTTTCTTTTCTTTTTTTTTTCCCACTTCCTTTCTTATCTTTTCTTTTCTTTTCTTTTTTTTTTCCTTTTTCATTTCCCCATTTCATTTTCTTTTTCCTTTTCTTTCCTTTTCTTTTTCTTCTTTTAACTTGGTAAATCCCAACAACTTAAGTTCAACCATGAAACCACAATAGATGACAAGAGAAAATATTCCAAGGAAAGTCTCGGGTTTACAGTAGAACCCATGTAAAAATTGCTCATGACAACAGTCATTGAAGGCGTCTTGAACAACATCTTTTCACTTATGTTTTTGAGATGAAAGAAAGAGATTAGAGGTAGAGATGGTTCCACTGGGCGTGCTAGTTTGTTCAAAAATAATTTCACAGAAATGGAACACGTGGAATAAACTTTGTGTATTTGTATTGATTTTGTCGGTATCGTACAATCTCTAATGTATGATCCTCTGATTCTCCCTCTTGTGTGTGCTTCACTCGAGGGCTGAAACGCTTGTTCTCGAGTTTGAAACTTCAATTGATCCTTGAAGTATTAAAGTCTTTACATCTTCAAGGGTTGTTCAGCAGTTAGGGACTTAAGTAGTCTTCTTCCTGTTCTTTTGGTAGGTCTCTTGAATTATCTTGTCTTGGGTTGAAAGTTTAATTTTTTAAACCTTTAAAATGGAAAATGTGTTGGGTTAATGTCCTATAAACTCGTAGTTTTTATATCATTAAACATATTTTATTTCCAATAAAGACGTTATTGAGGTTATTCAGTAAAAAATGTTATTGAATATGTAAATTGCGAATGATTAACCTAAATCCAATAAACTAAGATCCTTGGCTATAAAATGAATACTCGAACTATATGTAGAGACATATCATAGGATCAAGTTCAAGTTTATAGTCAAAATAGTCTATAGTATAAGGATAGGGTTGGGTGCCTTATCCTGGGGACACTATGGATGCGGCCCACTTTGTATTAAGTACAGACGATGAGATCCTAAATCGTTCAGGTGGAGACATGTGAGTGGGGGCGTACTATGCAATGAGTTTGCATAAGACTGGACCACGAAATAAGTAACTTTCTCTTTGTAACGCTGTCTATTGAAGAAACTGACTATTTCTCAAAGATGACCTAGGTAACTCGTTCTTAATCCTGAGCTAACTATGGACTCCTATTTATATGAGACTATCCTTTGATCTGCATGGGTGACAGTGGCCAGCATCGCCGACTCAACAAGCCTATCATTTCGGGGATAAGATCGAATAGATAGCTGGGGGCATAGTCTCGTAAGATGAAATTCGCTCCTACCCATTTTAGGGATAGAAGAGAGGTTGTTCCCTTAAGTACTAACTCCAGGACTTGAACAAGGGGCCCCACCCTCTCGTTGGATCGAGATGGACTTAGGTTTGATGGTTGGACCACAAACCGATTGTTCATTAGAGGATTAGTGGAACTTAAGGAACGGTCATTTGACCCAGCTATAGCTACGAACAACCTGTGAAGGATCGACTTACTGAACATGGTCGTTAAATTAGAAAATGAGAGATAAAGTATTTAAAAGGGTTTTAAATACTATATACATGAATTAAGATTCTTGTATAATCAATGCACACGATTAAGATGATTAATTTGATTAATAATACATAATTAGTTGGACAAGCCTCAAAATTGATTATCATTATTAATTTCTATTTAGATTTGAAATTAATATCAAATATGAAAATTTAAAATCTGATTTTAAATGATAAGATAGTGGAAAGTGTTGTAACTCCACTCTTGCATGAAGATTCAAAGTGTGGAATTACACCACATTCATGCAATCTTGCATGTTGTGTTACTTGAACACCTAGCTTCCACTTTCACCCAAATGACCACCATGTGTCTTGCATTTTGAGGCTTCTCCTTGCATGGATTCACTCTATAAGTAGAGGAAGAATCAGATTGTGGAGGGAGACAGCATTTACCTTAATGTTATGCTTATGAAATTGTGCCTCAATCACTCTCTCTTCTCATATCTCCATAGAGCTTGATCCTTCAAGCATTCCCTTCCCATTCCCTATCTCTATAGACTCCCACAAGTCGTTCTTGGCCCGGAGAATAGTAGGGAAGACTCTAGAGGTTGTCCAAAGTAGATTGGAGAAGAAAACGGTACAAGGAGGTCTATCTATTTTAGCTACAAAAGGTTGGTACTCCTAACTCTCTGTTTTGTTTTCTCTAGAACTAGCATGCTTTAGGAGTAAAATTAATGTTGTTAAGTGCTTTCGATCTTCAATTACTTTCTCATGTGTTATATGAACACCTTCAATTGGTATCAGAGCATGATTAGAGCACTTAATTTGCATTAATTTTGCTGTGGTGGGTACCATTCATAAGATGATTTTTTTTGTGTGCTTAAGTGGAGTTTTCTGGTTTGGCAATTTTTTGAGCTTCCATTTCTTCATTAAATTGTAATTGCTCGGAAATGTATGAGCGTTAATGTGTGCTCAAGGGTCTGTAATTTTTATAGAGTCAATAGAGTCCATATAGGCTGTAAAATCGAAGAAAACTAGAGAAGACGCAAGCAGAAAACAGCAACCAGTAGTTGCTGGTCATGAGAGCGTCGGGACGTTGTTCATGTAGCATCTCGACGCTGTTCAACATTTTTCCAGATGCGCTGAAATTCCAGAATTCGGTTCAGTCCAGCAGCTTCGTTTTGGTCCGGTTCGGTCTACCTTCATCCGGTTTAGCCCTTTTACTCTCATTTCAAGCCCAATTCAATCCTTGGAAGGGCGGTTCGGGATGGTTCGTGAAACTCGGGATCGCTACAAGCGATTTTTTTAATAATTATTATTGTAATAATTAGTTAATTGCTTTTTAATATTGTCAAACCACCCCACTTTAGCTTGATTTAATTTCTTGGAAAAAATACACTTTTGGTCCCTGAAGTTTGAGTTAAGTTATACTTTGGTCCCTGAGTTTTCAAACTCAACAAAAATACCCCTGAGGTTTGAGATAAGGAGCATTTTGGTCCCTGCCGTCAATTTTTCTATTAAATCTTAACGGTTGCTGACGTGGCACTATTATTTTAATAAAAAAAATATTTTTTTAAATTTTTATAAATAAAAAAATAAAAAAATAAAAAAATATTATTATTTTATCTTTTTTTTTTTATATTCTTTATCTCTCTCTTTTATTTTTCCTCTCCCCCACATTCTTCCCCAACTTCTTCTTCTTCAACTCCGGTGGTCGGCGGCCACCACCGTTCGCCGACCGACGGCCGCCGCCGCCGCCGGTCAGTTTTTTTTTTTTTTAATATTTATTTCTTTCTCTCTCTTTTCTTCTCTCTTCTCGGTTCTTCCCCTATTTTTTTTTTTTACATAAAGAAGAAGATGGAGAGGGAGGAGGTCATCCCTCCCTTTCCGACGCCGACGCCGGCGACAAGCATGACGAATGAGTGAACATCTTCGTCTTTTCCACTTCAAACATTTCTTCAAAATGACTCCAATTTTAATTTCCAGACTATAGTCAAACTCTTATAATTTCCCTTCAAAATTACGTCTCCACAAAAAAAAAGAAAAAAAGAAAAAATCCATCTTCAATCCAAAGTTCTTCAGCATTCAATTCCAGAACTAGAACAACAGATCAAGATCATATACCAGCCGCAAAAATCTTCCTCGAATACGAAGAACATTCAAAACATTTCTG
This sequence comes from Luffa acutangula, assembly GCA_036850905.1. Lineage (NCBI taxonomy): Eukaryota > Viridiplantae > Streptophyta > Magnoliopsida > Cucurbitales > Cucurbitaceae > Luffa > Luffa acutangula. The sequence goes on from CM072099.1 coordinate 12,617,508, forward strand.
TACACAAATTCCAAATCACAACAAATCAACACCGAATTTACAAACTCTCCCAGTCCCCGACCTAAAATCCAAATCCCTACCAGCACTGGTTCGTTTCCCACTGCCGGTGCGGCCTGGACCGCGATCGAAGAAACAAGCGTCTAGTAGCAGCAGCAGAGAAAGATCGTAGTGAGCCCTAGTAGCAGGATCGAAGAGCGTGTGGTAGGCATTGTGAATCTCGAGGAAACTGCATCCATCACCATCAGAAGAAGAAGAATCGCACGGCTCTGATCTCCACGCCGAATCGGGATGGTAGATCTTGGCGAGACTGCGGTAGGCGGTCTTGATCTCGACGGAGGAGGAGGCGTTGTGGTTGACGCGGAGGATGTCGTAGAAACTGGGCGGCGAGCGGCGCGATGGAGTGGCGACCTGGACGGAGGCCATGGGCGATGCGAAGAGCTTGGCGGCGAACATGGAATAGAAATGGAAGGAAGTGAGAATGGAGATGGAGAGGGCCCTCCCGTCGCCGGCGCAGAAAAGGGATAGAGGACCTCCTCCCTCTCCCTCTTCTTCTTTATTTTTAAAAAAAAATAGGTAAAGAACCGAGAAGAGGGAAGAAAAGGGAGAGAAAGGAAGAAAGAAATTATTAAAAAAAAAATTGTCGGTGGTCGGCCGGCGAACGCCGGCCACCGGAGTTGAAGGAGAAGAAGTTGGAGAAGAAGAAGTTGGGGAAGAAGGTGGGGAAGAAGGTGGGGGAAGAGGAAGAATAAGAGAGATAAAGAATTAAAAAAAAAAAGATAAAATAATAATATTTTTTTATTTTTTTATTTTTTTATTTATAAAAATTAAAAAGAATATTTTTTATTAAAATAATAGTGTCACGTCAGCAACCGTTAAGATTTAACAGAAAAATTGACGGCATGGACCAAAATGCTCCTTATCTCAAACCTCAGGGGAATTTTTGTTGAGTTTGAAAACTCAGGGACCAAAGTGTAACTTAACTCAAACTTCAGGGACCAAAAGTGTATTTTTCCCTAATTTCTTTATGCATTGTGAATGTATGATTTAATTGGATGAATTATATGTACATTTTTTTAGCATGCCATGTAGTTTTAAAACCCCACCATAGGACTTCTCAAAAAAAAAAAAAAAAAACCATAGGAAAGCATGATCATGCATTTATTTATTTTTAATAAGAGTTATTAATAATATCAAATGCATGATGAAAATTTCATGTTTAATTAATATAAGTGTTGTATTAATTTAGGGAGATTCATGCTTGATTGGTTAATTTCAAATTGATTTATTTATATAATAGTTATATATGAAAAGATAAAATTAACCTAGGATGAAGCATGGAATTTCCTTAGTTTTGTTTATAAGTGTTATAATCAAATGGAAAGCATGTTATAGATTAGATTTATAATTGAGCTACAAAAGGTTGGTACTCCTTGTTCTCAAAAAAAAAAAAAAAAAAAAAAAAAAAAAAGGTTGGTACTCCTAACTCTCTGTTCTGTTTTCTCTAGAACTAGCATGCTTTAGGAGTAGAATTAATGTCGTTAAGTACTTTCGATCTCCAATTGCTTCCGCATGTGTTATATGAACACCTTCAAAACAACCCCTTTATTTATAGAGTTTTCCATGGATAGGTGGGTTTGGGCTTGAATGTCGTCGTCTTTTGAGCCTAGGTCATTGAACTAGGGTTTTATTGACTTTGGGCCTAGCTATTTGGATTTGAATTTGGTTTAAACTTGACAATTTAGAACTTGCCAAATTCGTTTTCAAATTAAATTTTGGGATACTTGTCAACTTATAATTGTCCCAAATTGAAATTATTTGTAATTTTGTCATTAATTTAAAATAATGATGTGAAAATTTGTGATTGGCTGAAATTTCTCATTCAACGGTGTCGTGATTGTCCGATCTCAAGCCGAAGCTCTAATCCGAAATGATTTAGTGGGATGATCGGCAACAACCGTGATGAACCTTACAAAACGAAACCCCACAGAGACCATTTAGAACCATTTTAAAAAAAAAAAAAATATTCAAAACGTGTGTTTTGCAACTTCACCTTCATCCACACCAAACTCAAATCTTGGAGAGTATAAAACAAGCACAAAAAATTTAAGTGCTAGGAGATAAAAAGCCTCAAGTCGGATAGGATAGGAAGAAATCGGCGACGATGAGACTGTTCGAGCTGGACCACACCATTCATCTCATGAACGCAATACAATTACTGACTCAACTTTCAAAGGAAGCCGACATGAACTCCTCGCCGGCGATGGTTTCGTTCGTAGCCTCCCACATCTCGTCTCGCTTCGCCGCTTCCCTCCGACTTGCCCCGCAGTTCTTCGCCGAGTTTTCCTTCACCCAATATTACGATTGCCGGATCTTCATTGATGCCTTGTACGATATCATGTTCAATATGTATATCGACACTTTTGAATCCATGATACTCGTTTTCAGCGACGACGTCGATCACGATCGCAGCCTCCTTATGTTCGAAAGTCCGAGTACGTCGTAATTTCTCCAAGAAACTATAATCTTGTTTTTCTCTTTTGGTTTCAAGAAAGCCGTTTGTTCGACGCCCGTTTGGCAACCTTTTCGTTTCTTGTGAATCGTTTCTCGTTTCACCTTTGTTCGAAAAAGAGAAGAAAGACAAAAAAACTAGTAATTTGGTAACTGTTTCTCGTTTCTTGTGAATTAATCTATGCGTATGTTAATATTTGCTATGTATTTTATGGGTCAAGAATGATAAAATAACAAAAAAAAACTTGTTTTTGAGTTCATACACAAATTTTGGAAACATTTAATGGACCCTCGTTTTCGAGAAATTTTCAAGTGCTCCCGGTACAATGAGGTCCGTAGCTTTGCGTTATTGAATGTTAGGGAGAGAAATAGCAAAAATACCTCGATTTACATCCGACGGTTTTAAAACATGGATCGAAACATACCCATATGTAAGAATAGGAATCTCCCTACATACCACCATTAAAATCTTGACAAGATAAAAAAGTTTTTTCATTTGCTTCCTTCCTCTTTAGTTGTCAAAATTTTAGTAGGATACATAGGGAGATCCGTACATACGGGTATGCAGCCAAGTTTTGTTCATAATTTTCCGTTGTTTTCCTCTCTCCATCAAATTGTTGATTAGGGCATCTAAAACAGCAATTTGTTATTATTACTATTGTTTTATGGGATTTTTTTCTCGTTATTTATTTACAACAATTGCGGAGTAAGAATCGAACCGGTTTATTAGAAGTTCATTTTTGTGTTTGAACTCTTTCTAATTGTGAATGATTCCTCTAGGGTTTTCATATCCAGCGGTTTCTGGATTGGTATTGTTACCATCGAAAGGAACAGAGGTTGGCGAAATTGACTACAGATACTTTTTCTCAATGGATATGGAGGAGTTCAAACACATTGTAACTGAGTTACATATCTACCACGATACAAGTAACTCATCAACTTTCTCTATACTTTTTTCCATTTTGGATTGCTTGATGATAGAATTAAAGAAAAATTTTTGTTGTTTGTGTATCACAGTTACTGTTATTGTGACGGATTCACAAGTCAAATTCTCTGTTGGAGTTATTGAAATTGTTCTCACCAAAGAGGTATGGTTATAATATATATAGTCTTTTGAGGGCTCGGAAATTGCATTTAAAACAATTTTAGGTTGCATTTGGAATCACTTTTATGGGTTAGTTTTAAGGATTGAGCATTTATAAGATTTGATTTAAAACGTTTTGAGCACTCTTAATTTAATTTTGAGAAGTTATAAAATTTTGAAAAAAAAAAATCATTTTGAAAAAAAAAAGCTAGTGTAATTTGGCAACTCCTAAAAATGATTTATTGAAAAAAATGGGATTGAGAAATAAAACTTTTTTTTTTAGAAACACTGGAAACCAAATTTTTTAAAAAGAGTTTTTAGGTATATAATAACTTGGGTATAAAAACACTCACGATGGAATGTAACCAAACTTTAAATTCTAAATAATTTTTAAACCAAATGTTTATAAGAAAATGCATCCTTGAAAAACACTCAAACTAAAAGGTATTCCAAACGGGTCGTAATTCAAGTTTAAGATTTGATTGGATGAAATTAAAATTTTAAAGTTTAAATTGATTCACAAACCTAAATATTAGGGGACAATTTTTTTTAAAAAAAAATACAAATTAAATATTTTTCTGAATGTCTTTTAAAATACTTTGAAGTATTTTTAAAATTTCTCAATGGTAGAGATTTCTAAAATGCTTTTGATTAGTTAAAAGTATTTAGCTATGCCAACCACATGATTATTTTTTCTTTCTTTTCTGACAACATTAGTACAAGTTTTATGTCAGTTAAGTTATGTTCTTGTTAACTTTAGAGTAAAGTAAAATGAATTGTTGGTTGTGTAGGAAAATCAATGCCTAATTGGAAGAATCGGAGTAGAAGCAGAAGTAGAAACAAAATTTCTTATCGTTCTCCATCCCAAGGATTTTTTCTTGAGTTTGGCACTTGAGTCGGAATCGAAAAGGATATGGTTTTTCAAGTCGATCGATTCATGTACTATAATCGCTGTCCCTTTTGGATTGTATGCTCAAGTTTGGGTCTACTTTCCTCAAATGTGAAATGTCATATAATCTTGTTATATAAAAAAAAAAAATTGATATTATTTTCACTATTTTTCCCTCACTACAATTCAGGTTGGGAATAGGTTATTAATATAGTTCACCTTCACAAACTATATAGAGTTTTGATATTTGTATCCAAATATTATCCTCAACGTATCTGCAAAGTAGATTAAGTAATGGATCGTAAAAAGAAAAGTTGGTTGAATGAATGAAATGATTGTTATTTTCAAAGTACAGAGAAAATTTATGGCAACACTGGAAGGATTTGGGGTTTTGCTGACTTCATGCATCAAAAGATACCAAAAACATCAGTAAAGTTGTCGAAAGAAACCCGTCAGCAGAGATTCTGCCAACGTTAAAATATGACCGCGTCGGCAGAAGAGACTTCTGCCGACACTATCTACTGGCGTTGGTAGAAATGTCGTCGTAAAGATTACGTTGGCAAAAGTTTGGAAACTTATTTTTTTAATATTATTTTTTTGTTCCTTTTGATCGAATATATTATTATAACCCACAATTATTTGTACCTAAAAAAATTGTATACAAACCTAAATATTTTCTAAATTTCATTAATAAGTTAATAAACCAAATTTGTTCATACCAAGTTTGAGATGAAAATAAAATTATAAAGTAACTGCAATTAAAAGTTCTAAATTACAATAGAACCTAAACTTAAAAGCCTAAACCTACACTTTCCGTATATGCATCTTTGTTCTCGTTAGCATAATCTTGTTAGTACATTGATCCAAAGAATCTAAGTAAAACAAAATTTAATTAGGTGCAAAATATTTTCAAACTAATGAACTTGTAACAGGAAAACTTGACATAAAAAGTGCAAGTATGAACTAAAAAGAATCTTCAAAAGTGACTAAAAGGATGACACAAGTAACGATCAAATAAGTACAACAACTAAATGAGAAATGATTGAATCTCAACTTATGAATACCAATAATTACATGCGATTAAGAAGCTCCAATCCAAATGACTTATAACAAAAAAGCCAATAAAAATCTAAATAACATGCCAAAGCGAGCTTAGCTCGGCGGTAATTGGCATGTACTCTCGACCATAAGGTCAGAGGTTCGAATCCCCAACCCCAAATGTTGATGTACTAAAAAAAAATCTAAATAACATTATCTAAAACTTCTAACTCCAAACTCCAACAAAAGTACCACCTAGTACTTCATGAACTTGAATGTTGTTCTTTCAAATGATAGAGACGTAGCTACATGTAAAGGTTAGTTATGTAAGGTTTAGACCGTGTTTGATAACCATTTGGTTATTATGTTTGTTTTCTCTCAATTTTGTTACAATGATTTTCATATTTGTTAATGACACATTTGAACTCCTCCTAGTCAAATTCCAAAAACAAAAATAAGTTTTTGAAAACTATTTTTTTTTTTTAGTTTACAAAATTTGACTTGGTTTTTGAAAACATGAGAAGAAGGTAGATAATAAAACAAAGAAACTTATAAGTGAAAGTAGTATTTATAAGCTTATTTTTAAAAAAAATGGTTATCAAATGGGACCTTAATTTCTAAATTTTTGTATTGCATATCATTGTAGATATTACTTTCACCATTTATCTTTATATTAGTAAAAAATGTTATAATTATACAAAATATTAACCACACATGTAATAATTTTATGTTTCAGCCAATTTGAGCATGACTTGTTTTCGAAAACATAAAAATAAAAACAAGGTTAAATTATCAAAAATGCCCCTCGACTTTAGGGTTTGTTTCAATTATACCCCTGGACTTTCAAAAGTTTCAATTATGCCCTTGAAGTTTCAAATTTGTTTCAAAACTACCCTTGGAGACATTTTCCGTTAAATTTATCGACAAAAATTGATGCGTTTGCATGTGTTTTTATCGTTTTTTCCACGTATGTGTTCAAATCTATTCACATAAGCAACAATATATATGCAAACACGTCATTTTACATCCATGAATTTAACAAAAAAAAAAAGCCTTCAAGGGTAGTTTTGAAACAATTTTGAAACTTCAAGGGCATAATTGAAACTTTTGAAAGTCTAGGGGTATAATTGAAACAAACCCTAAAGTTTAGGGGTATTTTTGATAATTTAACCTAAAAACAAATTATAAACCAAACGACACCTAAGTTTTTCGTATTTATTTTTTTTCTTTTTAATAAAATTATTTTTGAACTTTTAGTTGAATTTTAAAAATAAAAACAGTTTTTCTTTTTTTAAATAAAAAAATATATTTAAAAAAAAAAAAAAAAAAAAAAAAAAAAAAAAAAAAACTTCAATTTAAAAAGAAACATTGTTGACATTAGATTAAAAAATAGAGAACGGTAGTAAATATCAAGTTTTTGGAACATGCTAAGAACAACTTTAAGCCTTCTTTTTAAAATAAATGTGCTTTTTTAGAAAATGTTTAATAATAATGTGATTGATATTATTGAACATGCTTGCATGTGTATATTGGATGCTATGTAGCATTAAGATCCATCATAACCATCATGCATTTTTTTAATAGAATTGAGCAACATCAAAGAAGTTCTTATAGTGGTTAGGATAAAATTTAGTAAAATTCAAATTGTAAAAGGCTTAATATTTAAATAAATTAAAACTTTTATCAAAAGAATAAATTAATTAATTAATTAAAACTACCTTTATAAAAATTAAATTAGTTTTTTTTTTGTTAGAAATTTTCCTAAAAATTACTTAAAATCACAAATAGTTTTAAGGGGAAAATGCCTTTCTGGTCCCTGAGTTTTGAGGAATATGTGCGTTTGGTCCATGAGTTTTCAAAATAGACCTTTTTAGTCCCTGAGTTTTGAGAAATAGGTTTAAAAGGTCCCTAAGTTTTCAAAATGGATCTTTTTAGTCCCTCAGTTTTGAAAAATGTGTCCAAAAGGTCCCTAATATTATTTTTTCAATTTTTTAAATTAATAATTTTTAATTTTTAATTTTTAATTTAAAAAATCATTCAATATTAAAAAATAATACAAAAATATTTATTTAAAAAAGATGAAAAAATAATATTAGGGACCTTTTAAACGTATTTCTCAAAACTCAATGACTAAAAAAGTCCATTTTGAAAACTTAAGGACCTTTTAAACCTATTTCTCAAAACTCATGGACTAAAAAGGTCTATTTTGAAAACTCAGGGACCAAACACACATATTCCTCAAAACTCAGGGACTAAAAAGGTAATTTTCCCTAGTTTTAATTATTATTTTTATTAAAACTAGTTTTTTTAACACGTGCCTTGCACGTGGTATTTCCAATTACTTTATAATGTTGATAATATTTTCTTTTCATTTCATCATGTATATATATATATATATATATATATATATATATAAGAATAAATTTTGTTTTATATTGATTTATTAAATTTTGTTTCCTACATCTTTTTATAATAGTAGAGCTAAAAAGTTAGAAACTTTGGAAATTCTTTGTCTCATTTAAAATAATATAATAAAATTGTTATTAAAGATAAATAGTTAATTTTTTAGATAATGAAAAACAAAACTTTTCATATTAAGCCTATTAAATTCCAAAACTTGTCAACTTAACGTGCATTTGATTTTTCATTCATTAAAAGCTAAACTTATCTATATCTATCTATAATCTATCTAAAGTACGAACGTGGAAGAAACTTTTTTAGAATTCATAGAATTTAAAATTGCTATCTTTTATTGTAAAATTTGCTACATTAGTTTTTTTAGTGGCTTATTTTAAAATGCTATGTGTTAATAGGAGTTATTATTGTTGATTAAATAAAGAGAGAAATTAATATTAAAAGAAAACATTTCATATTCCATCTTTCTTATTTAAAAAATATATAATTAAAATTAGTAATTATAAAAATTAAAAAACTTTTCATCTTTTAGCTTTTTAGATGCTCTTTTATGAGTTAAATTAAATTTAATAGATAAATTTTATAATTATTAGTGACATGCTTGGTAAATTTTAGATTTGACCAAAGAGTAAAATATGCCAAAAATGATTCTCCTCCTTAACGACTTTTTGAGATGGTAAGAAAAGAAAAGATAAAATTATTATTATTACTACTCCTACATATATACTTTTAAAACAAATTATCTTTTATTTTAGTTTTTTTTTTTTTTATTTTTTAATATTTAAAAATGTTAATTAAAAAATCTTAAATTAAATTAAATAATATTTATTTTCTATGGTTAGAATATGAGAGAGAAAAAATATATGATTTTAATTAGATAAAAAAAAAAAGGAAAAAAAGATATATGATTTTAATTAGATAAAAAATTATGTTGGAAATAAAATTAAAAAAAATGGTGATACATAACCAACAAAAACAATAAGAAAATTATTTATAAAATAATATAAATCATCTATAAGAAGTAAGATATTGATACCTTTTTTTCAAAAAAAAAAAAAAAAAAAAAAAAAAAAGATATTGATACCTTTGCTTCATACAATTATTTGAAAAGAGATTCACCTTTAATTGGCGTTTCTCACCTTCTTTCAAAAAAAAAAAAAAAATTGGTGTTTCTCATATGAGATCAAACCATTTTTCAAGATACAACGACATCCAATTACAAAAAACACTACTTTGCAATTCCTACAACTTGATACTACACCAATATGCAATGCAATCTTCTTAAACTATCCATCTAAAACTATAAGAATGAACTAATAGATGAAGAAAAAAGAAGATGAAAAAAAATCAAAATAAGAAAGCTAAATCGTTGTAAAAAAAAAAGTAGAAGAGATGTCTTTATATAATGTATGAAATGAATCAGTTACAAAAACTCTTGAGTTCCAAGACCTTTCAAATCTCATTATTAATTTTAATTAAATGTAAAATTAAATTTTTAGATTTAATTAGGTAAGTTAAGCTCTTCATATTCCTAGATTTTTCAAATTCTTTTTAATTAAAGTTATTAAAAATTAAAAATTTCATAATTCTTATATTTACAAATAGGTAAAAGTAATTGCCATTTTTTAATGTAATAATATAGTTTTTTAACGTGTAAATGTTAATGTTAAGTATTTTTTATTTTTATTTTTTTTAATACTTAATGTAAATATTGAAGATGGTGGAAGAGAGAAAGGTATTCAGAGGGAGAAGACTAAATTAAAATAAAAATTAAAAAAAACACGTAGAAATGGGGTAGGAGAGAGAAAAACATGTAGCATTTGAGAGGAATTGGTGGGAGAGAGAAAAAATGTATAATTAATTAAGAGAGATAAATACTTTATTAAAAAAAAAGATAAATACTTAAATGAAATTCAAGAGGGACAACTTAGTCATTTTTTAAAAAATCAAGGTTAATATTGTCCAAAAAAAGTTCCTTCCTCATTCGTACTTTTATATATGTTATAGATATAGATTATAGATAAATGAAAATGGATAGGTGTTTGAGAATGATGTAACTTTGCTTGATGAAAAATAAAATAAGTTAGTTTATTCCACCTTTTTGTAGGTTCACACTGATTCCCAAGAGCTTAGTTTTCTTTCTTTTTTCTTTTTTTTTATTTTTTGACAATATGTGGGGATTCGAACCACAGAGGTTACCAGTACAACATTATGTCAGTTGAGCTAAGCTCTTGTTGGCCCCCAAGAGCTTAGATTAGTCCATCAATCCTTATCAATTGGTATACTAAACATCACTCTTTATCAAATGGTATAGACCAGTCTTGACATTAATTTTTGTCAACATAGTAAAATTTATTGTGTGGACATTAACTACCATTTATACTATAGAATATAACAAATTCAACTGCACAATTATAACCTATCATAGTCTATAAGAATAGATCACACTTATATTATTGTGGTTCTATTCAAAACTTAGAGTGGTAAAATAATCCTTCATTTTTTTTCTTGTTGCCCTTTATAACTTTGTTGCCACAGTCCCTTTAGAAAGACAAATGGGCTGAGATTAAATTTGGGCTCATTGCCCATAAGTCTATCAATCACTTTGCAATAATGGGTAGTTTAATATCCAATCATATTAATTAGTAGAAATTTCAAATTGCACTAAGATGAAAATATTCCTAATTAAGATTTATCTTTTTAATCCACTAAATGGATGAAATTGGGAGAATATTAAGGAAGTGAAATATGTAGAGGAAAAAATAATCTAAACAAACAAGAATGAGAGTATTAAGGAAGAGAAATATTTGTTGTGGAAAAAACAATCCTAAGAAATAAAAGAGTATGAAGGAAGAGAGATATGTGGAGAGAAATATGTGGAATGAAAAAACAATCCTAACTAACAATAAGGAAAGAAATGGAAAAATTTCGGGTACTACAGTGGTATGGAAATTTTTTCATACTACCTCCACACATTGTTTGCCGTGAAAAAAATGTTTAAGAATGGTGTGGGACTCATAGAATAAAATATTATATTATTAAATGTTCATTAAACGACGTGTCAAATGTTGAATGGAGGAAGTATGTACTACGTAGTACTAGAAATTTTCTCAGAAGAAATAGGTGCACGTGGAAAAATTATTTTTAACAAACCAAAATAAGTTGTAGTATGTGACATTAATTCAGATGAATTGCTAGTATAATGTTTTTGCAGATTCAACCATTAAAATGTACACAAGGATTTATGAAAACTATTTATGGAGTAAATGATGTGACTCAAACTGCAGTACTACAATAACTTAGAAAAATATGTTAGAAAGATTTCAGTCAAGTGCAAGTGCACACTGTCACATGTAGTAATAAAAATTTAATGGTATTCCAAAGTGTCGATCCCACAGGGACTATTGTAAATTCAGAGTTAAATGAAATTATCACAAGTGCAGCAAAGGTAACCAATAAAATTTAGGAATGGCCGGTTGGTTTGATTTTAAGGAAAATAACAAATGATAAAAGTTGAGTTATTTTAAGTTTTTTTTTTTTTTAAAATAGAATTAAGGTTCTTTATGCAATTGAAAATTTTAAATAGTGTATATAAAGAAAAAAAAAATTAATGAAGTTGAATATATGCATTTTTTAAAAATAAATTTAAACTAATAGACAGCTGCGTATATAAGAAGAAGTAAATAATTCTCCATGCCAAAATCAATATCCCAGGCCCCTCTAACCAACAAATTAATACACAATGATTGAAAAAAAAAAAAAAAAAAAAAAAAAAAAAAAAAAAAAAAAAAAAAAAAAAAAGCCTATCCTAAAGTACTATTTTTTTCTTTCATGAAATGAAAGATTAAGATCTTATTTGATAACTATTTGATTTTTTGTCTTTAGTTTTTGAAAATTATATTTGTTTTCTCTACCAATTTTTTGACCATAGTTTTCTTAAGTGTTGGGAATGACTAGCATATTTGCTTGTATATTTTGGTTTTTCCATGTTTTATTTTGTGTTTGTCCCACATAGAAAGAATTGGAGTTGGGAGGAGTGTTTTTATACAATCACTCTTCCTTACTCTTGTAAAAATGGTTAAGGGTGGCACTTAGACCTCTTCCCGCACGTGCTGACGGGTGGGTGGGTGGGTGGGTTAGGCTACCGTGCTTGCTCGTAATGAAGATATGGGTTTTATCTTTTTGTCAAAATATTTTTGTAATCATTCTCGACATCCCACGTGTTGGCAGCCTCCACGTCCACGTGTCAACAGATCAAACGGTCCACGTGCTCCAACAATGGCTCAAGCGATTCGTCTGCACGCTCCAGCAGCTGTTCACCAGTCCGTGTGTTTGACCGCCACATTCCCGTTGACCGTTCTATTCTCATGCGTGGACTGCTCCAGCGACTGACACTTGGACGCTGTGTATTCTTTTGTGGAATAACGGTTAGTTTTAGACTCTATATAAACAGCTTCTGAGCTGAGTGGAAGGTATCGATTTCATTTTCATTCTTCCTACGTTTTCTTCTGATTCCAATCCTTCTCTCTCGAGTGCACGAACGAGGAGGGTGTTGTGTTAACCTTGGGGAGCAACCGACGAAAACGATTTAGCACCGTGGTCGTGCCGAAATTGCTTTCAAGGCTGTGGTTATCTCCACGACACAACAATTGTTTTCCATTTAGAATGATTAGGGTACCGTGCTTGCTCGTAATGAAGATATGGGTTTTATCTTTTTGTCAAAATATTTTTGTAATCATTCTCGACATCCCACGTGTCGGCAGCCTCCACGTCCACGTGTCAACAGATCAAGCGGTCCACGTGCTCCAACAATGGCTCAAGCGATTCGTCTACACGCTCCAGCAGCTATTCACCAGTCCGTGTGTTTGACCGCCACATTCCCGTTGACCGTGCTATTCTCATGCGTGGACTGCTCCAGCGACTGACACGTGGACGCTGTGTATTCTTTTGTGGAATAACGGTTAGTTTTAGACTCTATATAAACAGCTTCTGAGCTGAGTGGAAGGTATCGATTTCATTTTCATTCTTCCTACGTTTTCTTCTGATTCCAATCCTTCTCTCTCGAGTGCACGAACGAGGAGGGTGTTGTGTTAACCTTGGGGAGCAACCGACGAAAACGGTTTAGCACCGTGGTCGTGCCGAAATTGCTTTCAAGGTTGTGGTTATCTCCACGACACAACAATTGTTTTCCATTTTCTTCGAACATTAAGGACAAATTTGAATTTCAAACCAAATTCCAAAAACAAAAAGAAGTTTTTGAAAACTACTTTTTTTTATTTTAAAATTTTGGCTCGGTCTTTACCACGATTTTCATTTTTGTCCAGGATATATTTGAATTCCTAACCAAATTCCAAAAACAAAAACAATTTTTAGAAAACTACTTTTTTTAGTTTAAAAAAGTTGGCTAAATTTTCAAAAAAAAAAAAAAAACAAAAACAAAAAACTAAGGTCTCGTTTGATAACCATTTGGGCTTTTGGTTTTTGAAAATTAAGCCTGTAAACACTACTTCCACCTACAAATTTCTTTGTTTTCTTAATACATTCTTTCCATGTTTTCAAAAACCAAACCAAAATTTGTAAACTAAAAAAAATAGTTTTCAAAAACTTGTTTTTGTTTTTGGAATTTAGCTAGGAATTCAAATGTGCCCTTGACAAAGATGAAAATGATCATGGTAGGAAAATTGAGAGAAAACAAACATAATTTTCAAAAACCAAAAACCAAAAATCAAATGGTTATCAAACAGGGCCTAAATGGTTACCAAACGGATCTAAACTACTCTCATTTTCAATATTCTTTTTAAAAGGGAATATTATTTTATATTGTTGTAATACAAAAGTTATTTAAACAATTCAAACTAAACCAACTTAGATTTTTAAAATATGGGTTGTATGGAATTTGGTCCCAAACTTAGCTAGGATTACTTGAGTAAAATGCTAAAGTGCAACGATTGCATCCTAGCACATGACGAATCTCCATGTGCAATTAAGAATCCTTATTGAGCTCATGTCATGATATATCCATACCTTTCTTGAACCGCAACACAAAATCATATCACGATGCCTTGATGACATTTCTCAAACATCACACAACACGTTTGTGCTAGTATCACGAAATTCATCGTCACGAGCATGTCATATTCTATGTTCCAAGTTTAGTGTTCCATCAATTGTCTAACCACCAAGACACGTACAATCTTTTAAGTTTTAACTAAGTTCTATTCAACCTTCTTTAAAATTTTCACAAAAGAAATTAGTTCCTAATTTAATTTTTTTTTTCATTTTAGATATAAAGAGATTAGGTCCCAAGATTAGACGTAACTTCTTGTGATATCTTATCATGCATGTGAATGACAATTGAGTGCTTTTCTTCCCAATGACAAAATTAGGGTTTTCAAATTAAAAGAAGAAACAAACAAAAAGGACTTTAGAATTAATCTCCCAATTTCTCCCTCATATACATATATGCTAAGGCAACCATTTTCTTTTTCAACATAGCTTTAGCTCTTACACCAAAAATGGAAACTCTTATCTTTTTTTTTTTTTAACTTTACAAACCCACATGTAATTGTATGTGTTCAACTCCAAACTTAGTGTTGCATTTATTTTGTCTTGCTTTGTTAGAAAAGACAAAGATAGTTTTTTTTTTTTTTTTTTTTTTTTTTTTTTTTTTTTTTTTTTTTTTTTTTTTTTGATAACAAGACAAAGATAGATTTTGGGTATGCTTCTACACCCCATTTTCTCTTCCATCAAAAACTTTCCAAAAATATTTAAAAAAAAAATCCAAAAATTAAAATTAAAAAAAAAATAAAATCTACCCTTTACAGATATTTATAATTGGTATTATGTGAGTGTACAGTGATATGTGGTTGTGCTTGTGGGTATAGTTTTAGCACTTTGATTAGTATTTATTAGGACTAATTTTGATCTTTGTTTGATAACTATTTTAATTTTAAATTTTAGTTTTTTATTTTTCAATTTTGTAGAATATATATTTGTTTTGGGAATTTTCCATAACTAGTTAGGTTTCGATCTACTTTCCATTTTGTATTTTATCTTTAAAAAACAAGTTTGTTGGATAACCAATTTCTTTTTTTTTTAAATTTAAAAAACACATTTTAAATTTGAGAAGAAATTTTTATTACAGGACATTTTGGTTTTTAAAAATTATTTTAAAATTATTTTTTCTTTTTTAAATTCTAATGTCACTTAGGGTGTGTTTGGAATTGCAGTTGGAACACGTAAATTCTATTTTGAAAAAATCCTAATGTTTGGTAATACATATTTTTTTAAAATTTATAGAAAATCGTTTTTTAAATCCTTTAATTTTTAAAATCTCGTAATTTCTGATTTTAACTTCCCAAATGATCTGACATCTTTATTAACGATTTCTCATAATGTCCACCATATCTTTCCGTATCTTCTCGTAATTTTTTTTTTCAATTCCTCTTTAACGTATTAAAGCTTCTCCAACAGATTTTTTTTTCAATCTCTAGCCTCGTCACATATCAAGGCTTCCGTACAATTTCTTTATCATTGAACATGAAGCAAATTGAAGTAAAAATATTAAAAATTAGAAAATATAATTTCTTATTTGAACTATAAAAAAAATCTAAATAATTAACTTATTACAATTCATATGGAATACAACACATCAACAATTAAAATAATATGTCTACTTTGGTCATATAAGTAATTATTTTCACATTCAAGAATTATATGCTCTAAGGTACAATACAGATACAAGTTTTATGAGAACAAAATAGATAATATTATTTTTATTTTCGTCTTACATTTTGTTTGTACTTAAATTTGAATAACATTTGTTCATTATAATAGTATAAAACAACTATTCTCTTTACACTTTTATCGTATAAGTAATGAGAAAATATATTTTGTAATTTAAACTAAAAGTTGTAAATAATTAACTTATTAAAATTCATATACTGAAAATCAACATATAAGTAACTAAAATAATATGTCTACTTTGGTCATTATAACTAAACCACTAAAATTTCGTTTGAATTTACCAAATGCTATGAACTGCATTATTATGTTTAAAATTGAACTTTACTAAATGCTAATCTGCTTCGTATAGCAGCTGATTTTCCTAAAAGCTCAACTGCCAGCAATTGTTTTAGAAGCTACAGGAATCCCAAACGGAGCCTTAATATCATAAGGCCGGTTTTCTTTTTCTTTTCTTTTTTTTCATATTGTTAATATATTATTTTAATTTTATTCAAATATAAAACTAGAAACCGTTTGTTTAATATTTTTAATATATTATGTTATGGGTAAATTTGAACCAAAAAATTATCTTATGGATACAAACACAAAGATCAAAGGTAGAAACAGACACGGGCTAGAGCTGGCTTAGAAAAGAAGCTGACCCAATTGAAGTTGAGATCAAGTCGAGTCGAACCAAGTTGGCCCAGCTCAATTCGGTTTGTTCGCTTCAAATGAGCTATTAGGCTCAAGCCCAAATTGCTTGTCATATAGTAAATGGATAAGGTTGGGTACCTTATCCTAGTAACACTATGGATGCGATCTACTTTGCAAATGAGGCAAACGACGTGATCGTGGATCATTCATGTAGAGACATTCGAGTAGCACTACTACAAATTTGGGTTTTTATGACATTGAAAAATTGTCACAACCACATTTCATGACATTTTTTTTGCGTCCTAGAAGCCCCTATCAAGGAAAGTGTATACATGACACTATTAAAAAAACTGTCATAATTATTTTTTTCATGACACTTAACAATTGTCAAAAAATGTTTACACAAGACATGACCGAGAAATAAGTTACCATTGCTTTATAACGTCATTTACTGTTAAGAATGACTTTTTCATGCGATGACCTAGGTAACTCGATCTTAATCCTGAGCTTGCTATGAACTCCTATTCGTTTAGGATTATCCTTTGATCTGCATGAATGAGAGTGGCCCAATAGTGCCGCTCAATAAGCTTACCATTTGGGGATAAGACTAGATGGATAGTTGAAGACATAGTGTAGCAAGACGGAATTCACTCCTACTCGAATCAGGGATAATAGAAAGGTTATTCCCTTAAGTGCTGACTCCAAGGCTTGAACAATGGGCCTCACCCTCTCATTGGCCCAAGAGGAGCTCTATTTAGTGGTTGGACCATAAACAAATTGTTCATTAGAGAGGACCAGTGGACTTAAGGAATAAATATGTGCTATAGGGGTAAAACGGACATTTGACCTAGCTATAGTAACGAACGACCTGTGAAGGATTGACTTACTAATCATGGTTATATCGAGTGGACGAAAATATATCTATAGTGAGGGGAGTTCAACTACTAGGCTATAGTGGAGTGTCCCGATAGTTAATGGATGTTGGTTAACTAAGTTAAAGGGTTTAACCGGTTAAACCTCGTACCGTTGGAGCCCATGATCTGTAGGTCCATTAGGTCCCCTTGCTAGCACGAGACTAACCTTTGGAACCATATGATGGATAGAATATGAATTAGTTCGAATTCAGTATAGGGAAATCATTGGATGTGTTTGATGTTACCGATAAGTCGGGTTTTGTGTAAACCGGGTTGTGAGAGATTTAATATTTAAATATGATTTAAATATCGAACACATGAATAGAGATTCATGATTGGAAAATAACATTTTGGAAATGTTCGGGATTGATGGCAAAATATTAATTTAATATTAGATATTAAATTAATTTTGAATTAATTTAAAATTGAAAAAATTAAAGTTGGATTTTGAAATTTTCAGGTTATTAATATATAATAATTAAAAATAAAAAATCAAGATAATTTTGAATTTAGAAATTCAAAATTAAATTGATTTTTAGGAGGTAGAGTGCATGGTGTCGAAACCCATGCACTCCCCTCAAATTAGCCACCAAATTACCCACTTAATGTGGGGTAATTTGGTGTCAATCCTTGGTCACTCTCTTCAGCTATCTTCCCTCTATAAAAGGGAAGTGATTTGTTGAAGAAATTGATCTTCTTCCTTAGGGAATTGCTGCTAAAATTACTTCACACCAAAACCCACCTCCATAGCTTGTTCTTCAAGCTTTTCCCTTTAAATTCGATCACTAGAGGATCCCACAATCCGTTTCAAAGGCTTGAGGATAGCAAGGAAGACCAAGTGGTGGTTCGTGACTGATTGGAGAAGAAAAACAATAAAAGGATTCAACCAATTTCTCGAAATAAAGAGGTTGGTATCCATGACTCTATTTGTCTTCTTTCAAACAACATGCATAGTTTGATCAAATTGAGTTTATTAAGTGCCTAAGATCCAAAATTGCTTCCGTAATTTAGATATTAACACTTTCACGATCAAAGCATATGTGCTTGGTCGAATTATTCTACTGACCTAATAGGGCCCTTCCCATGTTGGTCCTAGCGCGTGCCCGCATTGGGATCTTTGGTGTTCTACATAACCTTTCTCAACATGAGATCCCCTCCTCTCTAAAACTGTGTTTCTTCACTGTTGCATTGTAGTACCTTGCAATTATGTTCTTGTACTCTGCGACTTGAAGTCCTATTGTCTCTCGATGTTCTTCTAACATATCCAAATTCAATCTCATCACCTCTTCATTCTCGTGAACACTGAATTGTTCCACTCTAGGGGAGGGTAAGCCAATCTCTACTAGAACCACTACCTCTACCCTAAATGAGAGAGAAAAAGGTGTTTCTCTCGTTGAGGTCCAAGCTGTAGTTCGATATGCCCACAAGACACTAGGAAGTTCTTCGGCCCACAACCCTTTCAAACCTTCAAGTTTCATCTTCAGGTTCTGTTTGATTATCTTGTTTACTGCTTCTATCTGTCCATTAGCCTGAGGATGGGCTGGGATCGATGAGTAATATTCAGATCTGAGCAGAATCTTCTAAATGCCACATTGTCGAATTGTCTGTCATTATCTGTAATGATTGTATTAGGAATTCTGAATCGACATACTATATTCCTCCAGATGAAATCAGCGACCTTCCTTTCTGTGATAGTCGCCAGTGCTTCAGCTTCTGCCCATTTTGTAAAATAGTCTACTGCCACCACTGCATATTTAGTCTGCCCTTTTCCCTGGGGTAAAGGTCTAATAAGATCTATTCTCCATTGTGCAAAGGATTAGAGACTAATGACATTTGTTAACGGCTCTGGTGGTTGCCTCGGGACTAGTGCAAATCTCTGACACCAATCAAAAGTTTTCGTAAAACTCTTGGCATTTTGCAACATTGTTGGCTAGAAGTAGCCCTGTCTAACGATCTTATGACATAAAGACCTTGCTCCTGAATGGTAACCGTACACCCCTTCATGTATTTCTCTCATCACGTACTCTGTTTCTCTAGGTGGGAGGCACTTTAGCATCGGCATTAAGTAACCCCGTTTATACAACCTGCCTCCTCTCAGTACATAGTGCGATGCTCGCCTCTGTAACATCTTGGCTTCAGCTCTATCTGCAGGTAGATCCCCTTTCCCTAGATATTTCACCAATGGATCCATCCACGAGCCCCCTCCTTGTCTATGGGAGCCTCAGCTTCAGTTTCTTCAGCCTCGGGCACAGGGGTTTCGGCATCTGTTCTGGCTCGTCCTCCTGCAGAAACTTGCTCATCTACCTCTATTGTCTCTTTTCCACATACTGTTGGTTTGAACAAAACTTCAACTAGGACTGTTCTATTCAGTTCTGTTTCGTAAGTTGCTGTCAAACGAGCTAATGAATCAGCATTAGCATTTTTGGATCTCGAGATTTGCCTAACCTTACACTTTTTGAACTTGGCTAGTAGCTCTTTAGCTTTGGATAGATATTCAACCATCCTCTACTCTTTAGCTTGATACTGGACTGTCACCTACTTTACAATTAACTGTGAATCACTCTGAACCACAAGATTTGAAATTCCAATTTCTCTGGCTAACTTCAGTCCTGTAAGGAGAGCTTCATATTCTGCTTCATTTTGTGAGGCTCTAAAATTGAATCTCAAAGCATACTCAAATCCCTCTCCCTCTGGGGATTCCAACAATATTCTTGCTTCATATCCCCTTGTGTTAGAGGATCCGTCGACAGAAAGGGTCCAGGTCTAGGTTGGTTCCTCCAAATCCAAGAAATTGATCTTAGTCTCAATCCTACTCTACTCAGCCTCGGCCTGATCGCCCTCGGCCTCAACCTTGGCATGCGTCAGCTCTGCCACAAAGTTTGCAACCGCCTGTCCTTTCATTAACGTCCTCGGTTTGTAGTGGATGTCATATTCACTCAACTCAATTGCCCATTCATGAGACGCCCTGACGTTTCAGGTTTCTGCAGTACTTGCCTAAGGGAAAATTTAGTCAAAACCGTGATTTTATGGGCTTGGAAATATGGGTGCAACCTCCCGGCCGTTGTGACTAGTGCAAGGGCAAGCTTTTCCACTTAGGGATATCTTGTCTCTGCTCCAACCACAGTCGATATACAGTTTTCACTGGCAAGCCTTCTTCCCCACAGATGGCGCCAACTATTGATGGAAAAATCCGGACAGAAGACTCACTTGACTTTCACGTGACACCAATAATGAATTTGTAGAAGTTGGGGAAGACGTGACCTGCAAAACTAGCAAAAATTGCACACCGGTGTGGTGCTTGCCACACCTACTCTGATGCTTAAGTCAACCAAACAAGAAGTTAAGAGTGATAATAATAAGGTTTCGAACCCTTCTCCAGACGTGAAGAAGGGTATTTATACATGGGTTAGCATAGTAGGGTTTTTAGGCGTGGGAAGACGATTCAGGCTAAACCAGGTTGAACCGGGGCAACCAAAGGACTCCAGGGACCGAGCGGAGGGGAAGGGACTCAAAGTGACAAGCGGGCTGAGGCCGAGCGTGGGGTTGGACCAAGGCTCGATCCTTTCGGCCTTGGCCCAACCCTATGGCCTAGTTCCCCTCTAGGGTCCATTTCCTGGTCGCATCTTCGGTTTCGTGTCTTGTTGTCCTCATCTGCTCCTTGAATTCCAGAATGATCCATAATTACCTATAACACATGTAAAGTTGCACAGTTACAAAATAAGCTAGAACAAAATAATGTTATTCTTGAACACATTATTGGACTTGCAACGCTTTGGAAATTTTTGTCGCAAAATTATGCGATGAATAGATTATTTCGTCACAAATGTGCAATGGTATCAAGCTTTCGTCATTGACCATCCAATGATTCTACTTTTGTCACTAAGAATTCGTTGCTAAAAGGCCTCTTTCTTGTAGTGTTCTCTCTCTAACTATTTTTTCTCTCTCTATTTTTTTTCTCTCTCTCTTTCTCTTTAATATTTTATAAATATTAATATAGTGATAACTTTTGAAAAATGTAGTTATAACATAAAAAAAAAATTAATAAAAAAAAACTATGGTTGAACAAATATGGTTCTCTCATTCAAAAACAGAAAATATGAAACTTTTCTCAAACATGTTCTGATTTGACATTTTTAGAAAGTAGACTAAAAGTAGTGTTGAGTTTTGTTTTTCAAAACAAAAAACCAAAAAATATTCTTTATTAACAAACAGATCTTTGATTCTTTTTTCCTTCTTTTATTAATACTTATTCAATACTAATATTCTTTATCATGTGCACTATATTTCAAAAAAAAAATTCAAAACTTAAAAAAAATAAATAAATAACTGGAGAGTGCAAAAATGAAATAATCTTTGAAACTAAACTAAATTCAAGTACCTTTTCTATAAATATTGTTATTAAAAAAAACATAATTAAGTGCTTTTTTTTTATTTTAATCTCATAAGCACGTTTTGTCGTGTAGCTAAACATCGGGTAAAAGTTACATGTCTAATTTTTTTTTTTTGGACAATATGTGGAGGTGGGAAGACTCGAACCACAAACTTCTTAGTCATCGGTACAAGATTTATGTCAGTTGAGCTATACTCATGTTGGCAAGTTACATATCTAATTGACTCAATAGGTAATTAAAAAATGAAATTTGAGAGTTTATTTTAAACATGAAATTATTTTTAGAGTTCATATTTTTAACTTTCCTTTTTCCTAAAGCCGTTCTTACATATAGGGGAAAAAAAAGGGACAAATGAGACAAATACAAAAACGAAATCTTTTTAAAAAGAGAAAAAAGAATTAAACGAAAGAAGATACTGGATTTACGCAGAAGGGTCTTTTTGGATATAAATATATAAAGAAAATAAAGAGTAGAGGGGCCTGAATTCCAAGTATCAACTACCAAACACTTTGTTATGTAATGTTCAAAATCTATGAGACAATATTAGTTGGCAATCCATAAAGTATCATCATTAAAATTGCTTTTCTAAATAATTTCGATTTCATTTAACACTTTTAAACCTAATAATTTAGCACGTGGATTGTACGTGATATATAATTTTTTTAATATTTTTTTTTTATTTATTTTTGTCCTAGTATTCGATTCGATGACGAAGTTTACTTTAAACTTGGGAAATTGTCAAAATTAACCCATATGAGTTTTGGGTTTTCAAAATTGACCTAGTTTCTAAAAACTTGTTTTTTTAACCTATTTTATATAAAACTATCTACTTTTTAGTGGGACCCACGATGTGAAAAGTCATTTTTATCCTTCCCATTTTCATTAATGATAAGAATTAAAATTTTCAACCAACCAACTCAACTAATTAATTTCAAACATCAACACATCATTTGACCCACAAAATATTTTTAAAAAATAAAATCAAAGACGTGAAATCAAACAAATGGATAGACCCACTTCAAAATTTTAATATCGTCAAGTTTTTTTTGAAAATTGAGGATGATTTTACATGTTCTAGATAACAAGGGGTTTGTATAAGATATTTTTACAAAAATCTGGAAAAAAAAAAAAAGTATGAATACCGACCGGGAAATTATGAATCCCGGCCGGGAAATTATGAATCCCGACCGGGATTTCTTGGTCGGGAAACTGACCAAGAAATTTTTCAGAAGGTTTTTTTTTTTTTTTTTAAAAAAAAAAAAAAAAATCTTCTTTGTAAATTAACCACAAAGTTCTGATCATTCTCCTATTTTCTATCTTTCTCTAATTGTCCAAACACAAACACAAGATTTTCCATTATTTAGTAGCCATGGGTTTGTTTTCATGTGGGGATTCTTCAACCCATAGGATCTTTTTTTGTTTTTTTTGTTTTTTTTTCTTCATTTGATGTTTCTTTCTTTCTTCTTTAGAGTTTATTCATTCGTTTCTCATAAGAAAATTTAACCAAGAAATTTCAAACACTTTTTTGCAAAATATTGGAGAAAAAAAAGAAGGAAAAAGAAGTAAGAAAAAAATGTGGAAAATAATATGAAAAAAGAAACAAAGAAAATTTCAACAAAAACTTTTTTTCGTCGGACAAACCAACAAATTTTAAAAACACAAATTTCAATCTAAATTTAATTAAGAAATTTTGAACACAATCTTTTATGACCTAATAAAGGAAATTAAAAATAATTTAATTTAATTTATTAATTTAATTTAATTTAATTTAATTTAATTTAATTAAAAAAAAAAAAAAAAAAAAAAAAAAAAAAAAAAAAAAACCAAATGGCAGAAATCTGCCTTTTGTCCCGGTAACTACCCGGCCAGGAACGTGACCGGGACAAAAGGCAGTAAACCCCATTCCCTTTTTTTTTTATTTATTTATTCCATCTTCTTCTTCCTCTTCTTTTTTTCTTTCGTTTCTGAGTTTACTTTTTTTTTTTTTTTTTTTTAAGGTTCATCTTCCTTTCCTTTTTTATATAGAAATCAATACTTCATTTTGATGGATAGAGAAACTTCAATCAATGATTAGAAGTACCCATTTTTTCAAAATCTTTTGGGAAGAAAAACCCATTTTTTTCAAAATTGTTGTTTGAAAAATCGTTCTTCCTCAAGCTTCAATCAAACTCCAACATATTTCAACACAAAGAAGTCGTCGGAAGGAGCCGCCGGAGTCGCTGGAAGCCGAATAAGAATTAAACCCAGATTTTTGGGAATGGGTTTTTAGAGATTTTGAGAATGAGTTTTTTGTTTGTTTTTTTGACCTCTTCAATGGAAGGGTATGTTAGTAATTGCACAAAAAGGTGTGACATCAACAGGTTAAAAAAAACAAGTTTTCAAATAGTGGGTCAATTTTGAAAACCCAAAACTGAATGAGGTTATTTTTGACAATTTCCCTTTAAACTTTTGATTTCATTAAGTAGACCTATCTTAAATTTGAATTAATTGGCAATGTTATTGCTTCCTCAAAATTTAGTAAAAGAATTTACTTTAAATTCTATAAGACTCAACCAATAAAGTATCTAAAATCAAATTTTAATTAAGGACAAAATACATTTTTGGTCGGTTAGGTTTGGGTTAGGTTTCATTTTGGTTCCTAAGTTTTAAATCTCGACATTTTAGTCCTTGAGATTTCAATTTCGTTTCATTTTGGTCGCTCCATCCAATTTTCTGTTAATTATTAACGGATTGCTGACGTGACATCAATTTTTATTTAAAAAATTATTTCTTTAAATTAAAAAAAATAATTTAAATATTATTCTTTATTATTATTTAATTTCTCTTCTTCTTCTAGTCCTTGCCACCAACTGTCAGCCACCATGCATCATCGTCGATGACGACCAGCGGTGTCATGTCACTGCCTATACCTGCTTCTTACCTTCCCTTTTAGGGTGTTCAGTATCTAAGGGAAGTTTCCCTTGAGGCCTTGCCTTCAGCTCATTAGCTAGCTGACCCACTTGCAATTCCAAGGCTCATTGAAGCTTGATTACTTTGAATTGCAGCATCTATACGAGCCATATATTCTTTCATCATTGCCTCAAGAGAACTCTCTGAATTTTGTAGGGGCAAAGCCTGCTTATTTTGTTGGGGCAATACCTGCGCTTTAGCAAATCCCGACTGGTTCACCATTTGTTGTGTTTGCACATTGCTTCCTTGTCCTCCCCATGCGAAGTTGGGGTGGTTGCGCCAACCTGGATTATAAAAGTTAGAATAAGGGTTATTCCTCTAATTACCTACAAAAAACACAGAAGCTGGATTGCTGGGGCAAAATTCGTAGTTGTGTTCTTCACCACAATAGACACATGCTTCCTCTGTAACTTGGTTCACCACCGCAGCAGGCTCCATAGCCGGCGGCTACTGATGACTAAACATTGTCACATTCTTAAGAGCGTTAGCTAACATTGCAATATCAACCCTAATGGTGGACACACCATCAACCTCTAACACACTCTTAACCTTTTTATTTGTGCCTCTAACATCTGACCACTGACAACTATTAGTTGATATTCTTTCTAAAATTTCATGGGCTTCATTAAAAGTTTTTGCCAAAAGGACCCCTCTAGCCGAAGCATCAACCATACCCTAGGTTACTCCATTTAACCCCTTGTAAAATGTTTCCATTTGGATACAATGTGGTAAACCATGGTGGGGACACTTTCACAAAAGCTCCTTAAACCTTTCCAATGAAGGATTGGAATTCCTAATTCCGTTATAGCGGAAGCAATTGGATCGTTCACAATATAATTTTGTTCTACAAAATACCAGTACATTGGCAAAAAAATTAAGCAATTGAGAAACACACCTCCGTTGACGATTCTGAATTCTTCAACGGACACCACCATACGATCTTCCCTGCTATCCTCTGAGTATGGGAACTCAGTTGTGGGACTGAATTCTCTTGAACTTTTTGGGAGAGAATCACAGAACAGTAAAATTGAACTCCTCTGTATTTTTTGTTGAGAGAGAATGAGAGTGAGAGATGATCTTGGGAGATCATGAGAGATCTTTTTATCTTAGGATTATCGAATGAGAGCCCATTCAAAAGACCCCTCCAACGTGTGTCATATATCAGGGAGAGCAACCACACGATGCCATGTGTATGGTTATAACCATATTAATTAATTAATTCAAAACAATTCAAATTAATTAATTAATTAAATGCTAATTAACTAATTACATTAATTAATTAAGCATATGTGCATTTAAATCATATTCAAATGCAATGCCCTCACATAATATATAGTTTTAATTAAACTTAATTAAATCTCATCTAATTAAATTAATTAAAGTACACAATTAATTAATTCTTTGATCAATTGAATATCACATATTTAATTAATCAAACATTTGAATCATATTCAAATGTGCATCTCTCTTATAACCTATAGTCTTAATATGAATCATATTCACATTAAAATTAATCTATATATTTTAATTTAATTAAATCATATTTAACTAAATTAAATTGTACAATCAATTAATTCAAAATTAATTAATTTTATAATTAATTAAATATCAATCATATTTAATTAATTACATATTAGAATCATATTCTAATATATCTCTCATATATTATAGTTTAATTAAATCACATTTAATTAGACTAATTGAATAATTAATTAATTCGCAATTAATTAATTTATTCACTAATTAAATATCACATATTTAATCAGTTATAAATTTGAACTCTTTCAAATATATAATTCTCTCAATTTAATAAATTTTAATCATAAATTAAACTTTATATTATAATGTATCAACATACATTATATTAATTGTAATTCATACAATTAACTTGATTCCCAAATTGAATTTGAACAATTCAAATTCTTTTCAATATAAATTGTTCCCAATTACTCTTTACGAGCTAGCAGGGGGACCTAATGGACCTACAGATCAGAAGCTCCAATGATATGAGGTTAACTGACTAAACTCATTAATCGAGTTAACCAATATTCATTAACTATGGGTCACTCCACTAAAGACCCACAGTTGCACTCTTCTCACTGTAGAATGTTTCTGTGTCCACGGATATTGACCAATAATGGTAAGTCAATCCTTCACGAGTGTTCGTAACTACAACTGGGTCAAATTACCGTTTTACCCCTGTGTTACCTCTGGCTCCTTAAGTACCAGTGCTCCTCTAATGAACAACCTGTTTATGGTCCAACCAGTAAACAGAAAGTCCCTCTCGGGCCAATGAGAGGGCGGGATCCCTTTGTTCAAGACCCGGAGTCACCACTTAAGGGAACACTCATCTACTTCTCCTAGAAGCGGGAATGAGTGAATTCCATATTGTGTTGTCATGTCCCCAGCCCCCCACTCGGTCTTGTCCCCAAGAAGGTAGGCTTGTTGAGTCGGCGTGCAGGCCACTCTCACCCGTACTAATCGACAATCCCTCATGAGAATGAGTTCATGATACACTCAGGATTAAGACTGAGTTACCTAGGTCATCCTATTGAAACAGTAACCTAACTAGTTAACGGTGTTACATCTAGTGGTTTATTATTTCATGGTCCGGTCTTATGCAAACTCATTGCATAGGATACCCCCGCTCGCATGTCTCCTACATGTACGCCTTGGATCAATACGTCTGTATCGAATACAAAGCGGGTCGTATCACATAGTGTTACCAGGTAAGGTACCCAGCCTTATCCCTGTACTATAGACCTTTTAGGTTGTTACTTGTGTTGGGTTTTATGCCCTAAAACTCGTAGATAGTAAATGTACATTTGACCGAACATTAATAAAGTGATGTATTATTCAATGTTTGTATTATATCTTGTCTTGTTAACCCTAATCCAATAAACTAAACATCCATGGCTAATAGAATGAGGCTTGAACTAGTATGTAGGGACATACGGGGATTCCAGGACTATATGATAGAACATGGAATCCAATCACAACTCTCAGCACCTGGTACACCTCAGCAGAATGGTGTATCTGAAAGGAGAAACAGAACCTTGTTAGACATGGTTCGATCTATGATGAGTTATGCTCAGTTGCCTAGCTCGTTTTGGGGGTATGCAGTAGCGACTGCAGTACATATTCTTAACAATGTTCCCTCAAAAAATGTTTCTGAAACTCCTTTTGAGCTATGGAAGGGACGTAAACCTAGTTTGTGTTACTTCCGTATCTAGGGTTGTCCTGCACATGTGTTAGTGACAAATCCTAAGAAATTGGAACCACGTACGAGATTATGCCAATTTGTTGGGTACCCGAAAGAAACGAGAGGTGGTATTTTCTATGACCCTCAAGATAATAAAGTATTTGTATCGACAAATGCAACTTTCTTGGAGGAAGACCACATACGAAATCATCAACCACGAAGTAAATTAGTGTTAGGAGAAGCTACAGAAGGATCAACAAGGGTTGTTGATGAACCTGGTCCTTCAACAAGAGTTGTTGGAGAATGCAGTTCTTCTCGTCCATCTAGTCCTCCTCACGTAGTGGGAGAGCTTCGACGCAGTGGGAGGGTTGTGATACAACCTAACCGCTACTTGGGTTTAACAGAAACACAAGTAGTCATACCTGATGACGGCATAGAAGATCCATTGTCTTATCGTCAGGCAATGAATGATGTAGATAAGGACGAGTGGGCAAAAGCCATGGACCTTGAGATGGAGTCCATGTACTTCAATCAAGTTTGGGAACTTGTAGATCTACCTGAAGGGGTCAAACCCATTGGGTGTAAATGGATCTATAAGAGAAAAAGAGATGCTGCTGGGAAAGTACAGACTTTCAAAGCAAGACTTGTAGCAAAGGGTTATACCCAACGAGAAGGAGTGGACTATGAAGAAACTTTTTTCTCCCGTTGCTATGCTGAAGTCCATAAGAATCCTCTTATCCATTGCCACATTTTATGATTATGAAATTTGGCAAATGGATGTCAAGACAGCTTTTCTGAATGGCAATCTTGACGAGAGTATTTTTATGTCTCAACCCGAGGGGTTCATATCCCAAGGTCATGAGCAAAAGGTTTGAAAACTGAATCGATCCATTTATGGGTTGAAACAGGCTTCTAGATCTTGGAATATTAGATTTGATACTGCGATCAAATCTTTTGGTTTTGACCAGAATGTTGATGAGCCTTGTGTATACAAGAAGATCAACAAGAATAAAGTAGCTTTCCTCGTACTCTATGTAGACGACATCCTACTCATTGGGAATGATGTAGGGTATCTGTCTGACGTAAAAGAATGGCTAGCATCTCAATTCCAAATGAAAGATTTGGGTGAGGCCCAGTATGTTCTTGGGATCCAGATTATTCGGGATAGAAAGAACAAATCGCTAGCTCTGTCTCAGGCAACGTATATCGACAAGATGTTGGCTCGATATTCGATGCAGAACTCCAAGAAGGGCTTGTTGCCTTTCAGGCATGGGGTTCACTTGTCTAAGGAACAGTCTCCTAAGACACCTCAAGAGGTTGAGGATATGAGACGGATTCCCTACGCCTCTGCCGTGGGTAGCCTAATGTATGCCATGCTATGCACGAGGCCTGACATTTGTTATGCTGTAGGGATTGTCAGCAGATATCAGTCAAATCCAGGGTTAGACCATTGGACCGCCGTTAAAGGAATCCTCAAGTATCTTAGGAGAACGAGAGATTACATGTTGGTGTTTGGGGCTAAGGAGTTAGTTCTCACGGGTTACACCGACTCTGACTTCCAAACTGACAAGGATTCTAGGAAATCTACGTCAGGGTCAGTTTTCACCCTTAACGGGGGAGCTGTAGTTTGGAGGAGCATAAAGCAGGGATGTATAGCAGACTCCACGATGGAGGCTGAATATGTAGCTGCTTGTGAAGCAGCTAAGGAAGCTGTTTGGCTAAGGAAGTTCTTGACAGATTTGGAAGTTGTTCCAAATATGAACTTGCCCATTACGTTATACTGTGACAACAGTGGGGCAGTAGCCAATTCAAAGGAACCTCGTAGCCACAAGAGATGTAAACACATAGAGAGGAAGTACCATCTAATTCGAGAGATTGTGCAAAGAGGAGATGTGGTCGTGACCAAGATCGCTTCTGAGCATAACATTGCTGATCCGTTTACGAAGGCCCTCTCGGCTAAAGTGTTCGAGGGTCATCTAGACAGTCTAGGTCTGCGAGATATGTGTATAGCGTAATCTAGGGCAAGTGGGAGATGTGTAATGGGTGTAAGGATGCCCTAGTTTATTGTATTTTGTATATTTACCTATTATGTAATGTACAAACATACATGTACCGTTTCCAGCTTTGGATTATTTTGTATATACTTTCCCTGTAACTTGAGTTTTAGTTCAAGTGGGAGTTTGTTGGGTTTTATGCCCTAAAACTCGTAGATAGTAAATGTACATTTGACCGAACATTAATAAAGTGATGTATTATTCAATGTTTGTATTATATCTTGTCTTGTTAACCCTAATCCAATAAACTAAACATCCATGGCTAATAGAATGAGGCTTGAACTAGTATGTAGGGACATACGGGGATTAATGTTCAAGTTTTAGCCTAAAGGGTCTGTAGTATAGGGATAAGGCTGGGTACCTTATCCTGGTGACACTATGGATACGGCCCGCTTTGTATATTGATACAAACGTATTGATCCAACGCGTTCATGTGGTTGACATGCGAGTGGGGGTATCCTGTGCAATGAGTTTGCACAAAG
Source organism: Luffa acutangula (assembly GCA_036850905.1). NCBI lineage: Eukaryota > Viridiplantae > Streptophyta > Magnoliopsida > Cucurbitales > Cucurbitaceae > Luffa > Luffa acutangula. Next base: position 12,647,813 of record CM072099.1, read on the forward strand.
ACCGGACCGCGAAATAGTTAACCACTAACTCTAACACCGTTAGTTAGCTCGGTTTCTATTTCACTAGGATGACCTAGGCAACTTGGCCTTAATCCTGAGTGGATTATGGACTCCTGTCCATGAGGGATTGTCCTTTGATTTGTACGGGTGAGAGTGGCCAGTTCGCCGACTCAATAAGCCTACCATTTTGGGGACAAGACCGAGTGGGGAGCTGGGAACGTAGTCTTACAAGATGGAATTCACTCCTTCCTGATATGAGGGTAAGTAGAGGTGTGTTCCCTTAAGTGGTGTCTCCGGGTCTTGAACAATGGGCCCTACCCTCTTTATGGCACGAGAGGGTTTTCTGTTTGATGGTTGGACCACAAACAGGTTGTTCATTAGAGGAGCACTGGTACTTAAGGATCAAGAGGTAGCCCAGGGGTAAAACGATAATTTGACCTAGCTGGGGTACGAACACACGTGAAGGGCTAACTTGCTGTTGACGGTCAATATCCGTGGACACAGAAATATGTCTGCAGTGAGAAGAGTGCAGCTGTGGTTCTTTAGTGGAGTGAACCACAGTTAACGAATATTGATTAACTTGGTTAATGAGTTTAACCAACTAATCTCATATCGTTGGAGCTTCTGATCTGTAGGTCCATTAGGTCCCACCGGTAGCTCATTTAGGGCGTTGAGGTAAAATTCTAAGGATGGATTGAATATTCAAAGGTGTTTGAATATTATACTAAAATATGAAGTGGTTCATATTAAAACTATAGGTTATAATTAATATGCATTGGATGTATATTAATACTATAGTTTTGAGAGAGAAAATAGTAATTGAATATGTGATGTTCAATTTTATTTTATTAATTAATTTCGAATTAATTAATTAATTTAGTTTAATTAAATTTGATTTAATTAAACTATATGATAGGAGGGATATTAATTTAAATTGGATTTAAATTAATGTTATTTTAATTAATTTAGATTAATTAAAATATAATTAATTGTAATTTTGAAATTATGATTTTAAAATTATATTTAATTAAAAATATCAGATAACTGATATTTCAGTTATCTGATATTATATATTTTTTTTTAAAAAAGGGACGTGGTCAGTGCAGTTGCACAGATCACGCCCTAGTCTCACGCCTCACTCCCTCTCTATCGCTCTCTCCTTCTCGTTTTGCTCTGTGGCAGAGGAAATCAGAGTGCAGTATCCAGAAAAATCCTGAGAATTTTTGCTCCCACAAGCACCCAACGCAACATCCTAATTCGAGAATACCGGTGAATCCTCGTGGTGGTGTTCGTGCTGTTTTTCCAGTGAAAACAAAGTCTGTTTGCTGCTGTATTCTTGGGAGAAATTCAGAGAGAATTTGGCGAAACAATCAAGGGTTTCTACAAAGGTAAATTGTTCTTGATCTATGATAATTAGGATCAAATTCTAGATTAGATCTAGAAATTTTAATCTTTTATTCAGCATGCTTTATGGTTATTTTACAGCATGATTTCTTATCTTTATGCTTGTTGTAAATTTATTTATTTTGCCGTCGTATTGGTATCCCAATCGGCGTTTTTATTCGAAAAGGTCTTTGTGGTTTTCCGCTGCGCAAAGGGCTTTTATCCCTACAACTTGAACACTGATCCCCGTATGTCCCCACATACTAGTTCAAGTTACATATCAACAACCTTGGATCTTAGTTTATTGGATTTGGGTCATATTGTGCAATTCTAGACTTAATATGACAATAACACTTTATTGCATAAACCTCAATAACACTTTACTGATACAAGTGTATAATCCGTTAATCATTCACTATCTACGAGTTTTAGGACATAAAACCCAACAAACTCCCACTTGGACTAAAAATCTAGTTTAGTGGGATGTACAATAATCTATACCAGCAATGGGTGTATAAATACATGTATAATACATAAAACGTATTTACATTGTACAAATACAATAAACTAGGGCATCACTATACCCATTACATAATGGTATCACTATACCCATTACACTTCTCCCACTTGCCCTAGATTACATCTTTGTACATAACTCGTAGACCTAGACATTCTAGATGACCCTCATACACTTTAGCCGAGAGAGCTTTCGTGAATGAATCAGCAATACTTTCATTCAATTCAATGTGCTAGCTTGTCTTGCAATAGGCAAGTTCATATTTGGAACACTTTCCAAATCAGTCAAGAACTTCCCAAGTTATACAACCTCTAACGCTGCTACACTAGTAGCTACCTGTTCGGCCTAAATGGTCAAGGTTGCAATGCATCCTCGTTCTCCTAAGATACTGGATGATGTACTTAACGGCTCTCCAGAGATCAAATCTTGGATTTGATTGATATTTACTGACAATCCCTACTGCATAGGGCATATTTCTCATGTCCTCAACTTCTTGAGGTGGCTAAGGACACAGTTCCTTAGACAAAAGAATTCCATCCCTGAAAAGGCAGTGAACCTTTCATGGAATTCTGCATCTTATATCTGACTAACATCTTGTAGATATAAGATACTTGAGACAAGGTTATCTCAGCTTCTCCCAGATTTTCATTTGGAAATGAGTTGTTAACCGCAGTTAATGTCAGTAAGATAACCTACATCATTCTCAATGATTAGGATATCAATCATATACAACACTAAGTGAGCTACTGAATCATTGATGATTACTTGTAAACACAAGACTCATCAATGTTCTGATTAAAGTCAAAAAAAAAATTGATCACTGTATCAAATCTTCAATTCCAAGATCGAAATGCTTAGGTCAATCCATGAATGGACCACTTAAGCTTGCAAACGCTTTTGCTTTTGGTCTTGTTCAATGGACCCTTCTGGTTGTGACCTTAAATGTCTCGTTTCCTCTTGTAAATCCACTTGTAATCTATAGGTGTTACCCCATCAAGCAAATTTACAAGATCCCAGATGGAATTGAAATGCAAAGACTTCTTTTCCAAGTCCATGACTTTAATCCTCTGATCGTTGTCAACATCATTCACTTTCTTTCTAAAAGATAATGAACCCTCTATGTCATCATCAAGTATGATGACTTAGGCTTGAACCAAGCCCATGTAATGTTCAGGTTATAAAACAACCCTCCCACTACATCAAGGCACTGTCAACTCTTGAGATGGATGTGACTGATCAAATGCACTGGTTCATCAACAACTCTTGATGAACAGCTAGCCTCATCAACAACTCTTGTTGATGTTCTTGTAGCTTCATTAGTTTTCAACTTAAATCGACCTTACTTTGTGGCTCATGATTTCTCATGTGGTCTTCTTCTGAGAATTATTTAGCATTTGTCGATACAAATTCATTATTCTCTTGTGAATTGAAGTTATCCACTTCTCGTTTCCTTTGGGGTTGCCTACTGTAGTCAATACTGCATGATCCCAAAACGAGCTAGGCAATTGAGCATAGCTCAACATAGATTGAACCATATCCAATAGGGTTCTATTTCTCCTAAATGAGATTTAGGGTGTGATCCCATGTACTATCAAATAGTCTTGGAATCTCAAATCCCTAAACTCAACACTTTGATCAGATCGAAGTGTTTTTATCATCTCACCTAACAAGTTTTCAACTTCAGTCCTAAGCCCCTTCGAATTTCTCAAGAGCTTCAGACTTAAGTTGCATTAGGTAGAGATACTCATACCTTGAATAATCATCTATAAAAGAGATGAATTATTCACGCCCTCCCACTGCTTTAACATATTGAAGCACAAGGATCCAAATGTACAAGCTCTAAGGGCTTTTTAGCTCTATTGTTCTTTTCCAGTAAAAGATCTATTAGTCATTTTGCCTATAAGGCATGACCTACAAGGTAATAAAGAGTCATCTTCTAACTCGCTTAGAAGTTCACTCTTGACCAAGGTCCCAATCATATTGAGATCAATATGGTCTAACCTTAAGAGCCAAAGAAAGGTATTTCCTTTAGGAGATATCTTTTGCCTTTATTTGTCTGAGTATAAGCAATCTTAAACAACTTAGTGCTCATGACTTGCTTTACTCTCGATTAGTCTTAAAACACATAAGTTATTTTCCAGTAAAGCTAAACAAATGTCAACTCCCTTTCTTAAAATAAAACTGCGTTAGCAGAGAAAGGTATAGAGTAACATTGTTCCAGCATATACTTTATAGAAATCAAATTTCTGTTAATCTTTAGGAAATTTATACACATTATCTAATAATGTGTATTTTCTCCCACTAGATAAAATAACTTAATGTTCCCTCTGCCAAAGCCGAGATATACTCTCCATATCAAAATCTGAGAAACATCTTACCTATTTGCAACAGTTGCCATGAGCTTATTCCTTAAAAGGAAAGGCAAACGTGATCAGTGGCACCTGAATTAAAAATTCAGGTTGTATCCTCATTTTCCACTATTCACGTTTCAATGACCAATAAATCATATTTATTGTCATTGGTATTGGCTAGGCAGTTAATGTAATACTCATCATGAACAATTCAAGATGAACTAGACATTTGGGCATGAGGACAGTCCTCACAAAAGACTAATCTAAAATCATTTACCACAAGTTTGTAGTTAAGCTAGTTGTATCTAAACCGTTATTAATAAAATGGTGTAAGACAATGCACATAAAGTTTTATATAACTGCTGAAGTAACAAATTACTTGTATTATTAATCGCACTAACCCATTACATCTAATCCAATCAGATTCTGCAAAAATAAACAAGCAATCAAATAAACCCTATAAAACTATTGATTTAGTTTTTGCAACGATACTTCAAAGGTTTAGAACAACAGCCACCGAAAGGTGGTCAGCTACTCCTCCTCTGAATTGAGACAATCTCAACCAAACTCTAACACCAAAATAACTCATATTCCGTTAGCGTTTAGTTACCGTTGTTCGGTCAAGGATTAGTTAACACATTTAACTCATCCCCGTAAGTGTTACCCTCCCACTTTCAGATCACAGAGGTACGGACCAACAGACTACCATAAGGAAAGACAACTGTTGGTAATTAACCTAAGTGACCCTATCCATTTCTGGAGTTCGCGGTGTTCCGAAACCTATGATTAGACCCTCCGAAGGGATGGTCGCTCCAGGACAACACGCAGACGGATCATAAGAATCTCACGGTGCGACCTAGGGGTGGAGACCGTAGGATACGTTGACACGCGTCCTGCTCCCACTTACTATAGACATTCTCCCCATTCACCTTGTTATTGACCCATGCAAACACTTTCCGAAGGGAGGTCGCGTCCAAGGCGACACGAAGCCGAGCAAGGATCTCACAGTGTGAAAACAGGGGGACGTGAGAGTAAAAACTCGATATAAAAATCTTGTTTTTATATTTTTCCTCCCACTGAAATGTCCTACTGTATTTTAGGGTTATTTAACTTAGATAAATCCGGCTAAGTCAATCTATCTAAGTCTATGCCTATTATAACTCTTATAATAAAGTCTTTACACTAATGTCTAGGTCAATTAAACCCTTTTAATTACCTAGTGACATTGCATGCTAATAGAACAATGGTTAATTCAACTCAGGTACCGGGTCAGTTTCCAGGTAGGAGATAACTCCAGCCTAGACAGAACCTCACCGGGAGAGTTCCCTTATAACCAAAATCCTATTTGTCCTACTTACCATATTTTAAAACTATTAAAATACTAAGTAAGACATAATTTCTAATCCTATTAGAAAGTGTGATCTTAGGTCTAATTAATTTTAAACAATTTTAAAATTAATTCATTTTTCCTAAGATCCTATGTTTGCATGCAATTCTTTGTTATAGGTTTATAAATTTCTAATCATTAATATTATAACTATTATAAATTTTAATGAATTAGACCTATAACATGCTACTATGGTGAATAAATCAATAATCAAATTCTAATTAATTTATTACCATACAATAGCAAACATGACATTAAATAATATAACAATTATATTAACTAAGGTAATGTCATGCTCAATGCAATTTAATTTCCTTTAATTAATTTAACAAATTATACAAGAAAATTAATTACATGCATTGACTATTTTCATACATTAATATAACTCTTTACATTAATCGCTCATGAAAATTAATAAAGCATATAAACTACTTATAGAAATATAACTCTTATATTTTTAAACTAAAGTAATTTCATGCTCTATGCTTCTCAATTTTCATCCATTTAATATAAAAAAATTATATTAAACATTCATGAAAATTAAATTCATACATATTACATAATTATAACACTTATAATAATAAATATGCATGAACATGTTTAACCTATGGTGGGATTATAAATATTATATGACATTCATTAAGCAACTAAATAGCTAAGTAGACGGGTTTTGGCATCCTAGGACTCAAAAAATTAGAAAAATTACAATAATTAATCTATTACAGGTCCTATCTTGCCGTGATCTAGCCCAAACAGCCTCGAACCGAGTCCAAACCCTTCGAACCGGCACGAAAATGGGCTAAACCGCACCAAAACAGCTGCAAAATAGCTTGAATCGGCTTGAAGAAACTTTAAACCGGTCTGAACCACGCTAAACCGGTCCCAAAAACGCTCAGACCGCACGAACCAAGTCAAAATCCAGCTGAACTGATCAAATTTCGCCTGAACCATAGTGAACCAGTCAACTAAAGACGAACCGAGTCGAACCACGCCTCAAACTGCCGAACCGGACTGAGCCACGTGAAACGGTACGGTTAATATATAATTTCCCACGATCACTAATCAAAAGTAGCCCACGATCAAAACGGTTACATGGACTCTGACATTCATCCCCATCTATACGCGCACCTGAGTTCGAGCTCTAACAAACGTGCATTTATTTTGTTCCTTTTTTTTCAATTCAGAAATCCTTGCACACGAAGAAACGAAACGACGCACGATCCACGAACTAACGCTCTCAAATTCTTGTTGGCTCAAATAACATGCGTGAACTGCTCCCTCACGCCCAGCTTCGAGCCCCAACGGACGCAATTTCGTCCGTTTTTCTTTTTTTTTCTTCCGTTCGTGATGTTCAGCCCCCGTTTTCCAGAAAACTTGTTTTTCCAGCAGCTGTTCTCTTCGAGTTTGGTCCCAATTTGTGTTGGATTTCATCAAAATTGATACACAAACAAAAAACATGGACTTACAGACTCGATTTGCAACCAAAATGCCTAAAAACAAATGGAGAAAGCCATAAGACTAATCTAGGTTAGTAAAAGAATCAATATATAAGTCTTGAGCATGCTATTCATTAATCTTAAGTTCAAACTAGTTTAAGATTTCTTCAAAAGTATGAGGTGCTTGCTTATTCCACTTGCATGTTTTCCATTCGATCCTAAGAATTCCAAAATCATTGAGGGTTGAGCGATTCTATTTCATGCATCTTTAGAATTTATTTTGCTCGGGACTAGCAAAAGCTTAAGTTTGGGGGTGTGATAGCGAGCAGAGATGTCGCTATTTTAGTCTCAATTTATTAAGCTTTTTGGTGCTTTAAACGTGTTTTTTATGAATATATTTAATGAATTTTGTTATTTGGTCCTTAGGAGCTAAGTTGGTGATTTTGGGAGAAAAAGTGCCAAAATTGAAGCAATTGTAGCCCAAATCCTAGCTTGATGCAATTGGAGGTCCAAAGAAGTCAACCATGAAGAAATGACCAAAAGAAATAAAGAAGAAGGCTAAAAAATCAGCCCAAAAGGAAGCTGAAAATCTGGAAATTTGGGGCAGCGTCGAGACGCTAAGTAGACAGCGTCACGACGCTACCCTTTCGTGTTGTCCAAGTCGCGTGCGCAGCAGAGTCGCGACGCTGAGCAAGGTAGCGTCGCGACGCTACCCCTATTCCAGGCCTATAAAAATGCACCCTTGGGTGCCTCATTATTCATCAATCAATCATTCATTCTCCATTCCAATTCCTTTCTTAGGCTCCTTTGGAGCCCCTCTCAAGGCTTTTGAGCCTTTTTTAGAGGATTCTTTTAGTGGGAAAATTTTGGGAATTTTGGGGGAGCAATCTAGAGGCTCAAGGAGTAGTCAGTGGGGCTCCAAGCGTCAGCAAGGGGTTTTTCGACGGTCAATTCCTTTCCTTTATTGCTCTTTAAATGCTTTCTCTTGTAATTATTATGGATATTTTAGCCATGTGTAGCTAAAACCCCAAATTGGGGTCTTGAAATGAAATGATAGTTCAAATATTGTTATAATTTCTTGTCTCTAGCCCATGTCCTAATTATTTGTATGGATGTGCTTAATGCTTTACTCAATCTGGCCAATTGTGTAATGATTCGATTCTTAATGGAAACTCGACGGAGAGAAATTAGGATAGATCATAATCCTTGCAACTAGTTTAATTGCCCGTTGTGACACCGGGATTAGTTGATTAAACTTAGATTCCTAAAATGAATCAGAGCGTAATAATTAATGATTTTTAATAGCGCTAAGGACACTTAGGTTGTTAAAATGAATTAATTACAATTAGGGGAAACCGACAGGAGAACCTATGTGATTAACGGAGATTCTAGGATTATAATTAGTTGGGCAAAGAGATAGGATAATTATAGCAGCTGTTTAGCTAATCATTGATTTTCAAGACCCCTCTTCCCATTTAAAGAAAACTCTTTCTCCATATTTTATTTTCGATTGATCAATTTATTTTCGTTAATTGTCTTGAGTTTAAATTCTTTCTCTTTTTTTTTTTATTGCATGAAGTGGTCCCTAAATATTATTTCACCTAAGTACTTTTAGTGATCAAGAGATTTTAATTATTTTCTTAAGTTTCGCTTCGCCTCCCTGTGGATTCGATACTCGGTATTACTACCGTTTTATATTACTTGTCACGACCCATGCGCTTGCGGATAATCGTAACTACAAACAACCATATTGTTGTGAAAAACCACGAGCAACAAGATGAGCTTTATACCTGTCAATAGTACCATCCAACTTTTTCTTTAACTTGTAAACCCATTTACAAGTAACTAACTCAACATTCTTTGGCTTTGGAACAAGTTCCCAAGTGTCGTTCTTGTTTAGAGCCGAGATTTCCTCTTTCATTGTTTCTTCCCATTCAAGAACATCTCTAGCTTCATTATAAGACTTGGGTTCACCTTCACAAATATCACCCATCAAAAAACAAGATACAATTGAGCAGTTATTTAACTGTACCTCATAATCAGATAAATAACTGGGTCGTGTTCTTTGCCTAGAAGATCTTCGAACAACAGTCTTTGCATCTTCATCTGTTTGATTATATTCTCCAATCCTGGTATTGATCTCCTTTTCATCTGAGGCATCATCAGTAAAGAAAGGCGATAAGTCAACAACACCTTTCTTTGAACTTGTATCCATTTGATGTGACAAAACTTCATCAAATACCACATCTCGAGAAACAACAACTTCTCTTATACTTGGATCCATACATTTCCATCCTTTCCTGTGAGTATCATATCCAACAAAAATACAATGTCTTGCCTTTGGGTCAAGTTTAGTACGCTTATTCTTTGAAACATGAACATAAAAAATTGACCCAAAAACTCGAAGATAACTCACATTAGGTTTATGATGATATAATACCTCAAAGGGAGACAGATTCGATCCCGTCCATGGAGGTAGACGATTTATGATGTGACAAGCTGACTGAATAGTTGTTGCCCAAAGCTCCATTGGAAGGTTTTTTGCATGCAACCAACACAAGCACATAGATGTAAGATGTGCTAATTTACGTTCAACAACTCCATTTTGTTGTGGAGTGTCAGAACATGTCATTTGGCGTTGAATTCCATGCTCTTTACAATAATTCTAAAATTGATCAGACATGTACTCTCCCTCATTATCTGTGCGAAGACACTTTATTGGCAACATAAATTCATTTTCCACTTGCTTCTTGAACTAGACAAACTTGGAGAAAGTCTCACTTTTAGCTTTAAAAAAATACACCCACGTGAATCGAGAAAAATCATCCACAAAAACCATCACATAACGACAACTATAATAACTGGGTGTTCTAGTTGGCCCCATCAAATCTAAATGAACCAAATGCAATGCAACAGTAGCCTTGTTATTTGAATTTGGGAAAGGAAGACGATGTGATTTTCCAAATTGACAACCAGGACAACCCACATCGTGATGAATCTCTTTAAAGAGAGGAACATCGTCAAGAAGCTTTTTCATAGAAATTCTTTGTAGTAATTGATAACCAATATGGCCTAGTCAAACATGCCAAACTGTTGCACTATCATTCTGACATGTCTTTCCAACACAAGCATCACTTGCAGACAAAACATAGAGAGAATTTTTCATCTTTCCGGTTAATAAAACATCAGCTTCAAATTGCTTAATATTAGAAACAATTTTCACATCATTTGGACCAAATAGAACATACCTCCCAGAGTCAGCAATCTGAGAGACTGAAACCAAATTCTTCTTTAGATTTGGAACATGATAAGCATCTTCAAGAGAAACACCAGTAACATTCGGTGCATCATCCTTAACATTAACACGCCCTTCTTCAACAACAGAATGTGAGGAATTATCGATCGTTGCAATAACTCTTTTTCCCTAATGGGTATGGACATCAGAGAGAAGAGAAACATTTCCAGTAACATGATGAGAACAACTAGAATCAATAATCCAATCCTCATCATAATCTGTAGAAGTATTAGCAAGCAAATTAATGGGTTGATCAAAAGTTTCAATTGACAAGCATTGTTCCCAAGTAAGTTGTTTAGGTTTGTTACTTTCATGTACAACATTTGCTTCTGCTTCATTGAGATTCACCCGACAATTTGGTCTAATATGACCTGATTTCCCACAACGATGACACACCACCTTCACCCGACAATCACGTTTGATGTGTCCTGGCTTGCCGCACCTAAAACATTCTTTTAATTTGCCCTTGGACTGCCTTCAACCTTGGAATCCTTGCTATCATTTGAAGAACGCTTGGTAGAAGAATTAACTTTTTCTTTATCTTTTGCATAAACGGCAGCTTCCACCTCGTAGTGAATTTGTTTGTCGTTGCCAAGCATTTGTTTCATCAACGCTTCCTGATTTGAGAGCAAGTTTTCCAACTCAATGATAGAAGGTTGATTTACCCAACCTTGTATCGAAGAAATAAATGGCATAAACTCCTTTCACAGTCCACGAATAAGATACCGACGCAACTGGGCATTACTAATAGGCTCCGCTTTGTCCAATTCTGTAATTTCAGAACAAGAAGTCTTAACTTTTAGAAAATATTTTGAAACTAACAAGTTACCTTGAATAGTTCCGGCAAGTTCATTCTCCAAATACTGCAACCTTGTCGTGTTCTTTTGAGCGAACAATCTTTCAAGTGTTTCCCACACTTTCTTTGGAGAATTCACATCACGAACATGCTCAATATACTCCTTGCCAATAGAAGTTCGCAAAGCAAATAAAGCTTTGCCACATTTGACCTTCAACTTCCTTCGTGCCTCAACATTCTCCAAAGTATCTCTTGGAATTTCAGTATCATCACCGGAAACAAGATCCCACAAATCTTGTCTTTGTAGAAAATCTTCCATACATAGCTTCCAATAGCTATAATTATCATTGGTAAGCTTGTCCACACAAATATTGTTTCCACCGTTCATTTTCACTGAGTATAAGACTCAAACACAAAATAAATAACCCGACTCTGATACCACGTAAACAAAGAAGAACAAATAGTGGAAACAAGATAGAAATTGCAAGAAGGAAGTGAATCAAATTGAGTTCTAATGCATTGAAATGAAAAAAAAAAAAAAAATACACGAATTTATAGGAAAGTAAAAAGAATACCCACTAACCTTGAAAATCTCTTAAATTAACCTTACTAAGTCACATTCCTCCAAATTAGAAGCCACTATCTTAAATAAATGCCACTAACCACTACTTTCTACACAAGTAAATTTTAACTAAATTAAACTACTTGCCTACCAAGTTTGCACTAATTTTAACATCCTCATCATTGGTCCTCAAAATTATATAGTAAAATGTTAATATTACGTAAGTTTTAAATATTTTAATTCATATATATTGTGAAAAGATAGGTTTTTTTTTTTTTTTTTGAAATATTAATTGTGTTGAGGGTGGGATTTAATATTTCAAAAAAAAAACCTATCTTATGAATTAAAATATTTAGTACTTACGTAATATTAAAATATATGAATTGAAAAGATAGGTTTTTTGTGCTTAAAATAACACCTTTGCAATCATATAACATTTAACTTTAGGGGAATTGCAATGGGTAGCAAAAAATATTAGGATATTTACAAATTTAGCTATGATTTTTCAGGTTTGCAAATATAGCAATATTTTTAAAATCTGATTTCCGATTTTTTTATTATTCCAATTTTACCCTTGTTGGTATATCAATAGGTATATTAGTAGTATATCTGATATACTTTATATTTACTGATATATGAAATATAAAGTATACCAAATTTGATATACTCGAATGAATACAATGATATACCTAATATACTAATGATATATATAATATATACTTGATTTGATAAACATAATATTTGATCCAATGATGTACTTGATATGTTACTTTCTTTACTTATATTTGTTATATTTTCTTTTCTATTTATTGAATTATGTTGTATTATTTACATATTTTAAATGAAAGGTTTGTCTCTTCTAAAATAAATGTTTGTCTTTATGAAAGTTGATACACCGTTGATATACTTTTTTTTTTACTAAAATAATTAATAAATATATAGTTAAATACATCAATGATATGCTTGTTATTAAAAAAAATCACTGATATATACTCATTCAACCAAGAGGTTAGAGGTTTAAATTTTCTACCACACATATTGTCCCAAAATAAAGCTAATATATCTAATTCTTTATTAATGTTCAAAGATATCTAAACTAATGAAAGCTCATGTGTAAAATATATTATATTCACGAAATATACATCTGATATACTATATATTTAGTATATCAGTTGATATATTCACGAAATATACATCTGATATACTATATATTTAGTATATCAGTTGATTGATATACCAAATATCTAGTATATTTTTAGGGTTTAATATACCAGATATTTGGTATATCAGTGGACGACGAGCTGAGGTTATTTTAGTCTTTTTACGTTATTGTTTAGGGCGGGCCAAATATTTTTTTGCTATATCTGCAAAACCAATAAGTGGAAGACACGCTTGCAATTACCATTTTATTTTTTGCTATTGATGCAAATGCCCCTTAACTTTAATTGAATTAATTAAACTTCTTTAGCTTATTGAGAGTTTTAACTAAAAGGGAAAGAAGGGGGGAAAGGGAAATAAAAGCTACACAGGTTGGAAAAAGTTTTCATGGTCAACCCTATTCCCAAGAAATTCCTTAGGGTGAAATTTTGAATATTAACCAGGGTACTCCTCTGTTGATCAGATTATAAATGAGAAGGACATCAACATAAATGTCTAGCTATGACTTAAAAACTTAGTTGTGACAACTCGACACTAAAAGTTCTGAGAAGACTCTTTTTGCCCACACACGACGTCTATGTTATACTCTTCCTTGGGCAAGACTACCATGCTTCGCGCTTGCGCGTCTTGGAAGACTGAAGCGACCCATTCACATGAATCACAAAAAAAATTTCCCTAGCATAAGTCATTTGAAGGTTATTGATAAGTGTAAAAAATATATGTATTTTGCCCTTTATTCTTAGTTTATTTATTGTGAAAATTTGTATGTTTTGGGTTAATTTGCCTTAAAGTTCAAGATTCCCTATTTAACACAGACCTAAAATTTTAACGATTAAACTTGTAACCTAACCCAAAAAAAAAAATGTTTGACAAAACTCTCAACACGTTTGGAGACCTAAACTTAGAATTTCAATTTGTTATATTTATATATTTTTTTTTTTATTTTAAAAACTCATAATTACTGAGGTTTTATTTTTTTCTTGCAAAGTTTTATTTTGATTTGAAAATATATATTTTTTTAAACTCAAAATGTAAGTATACTTCATTTTATAAAAGAGGGTCATAATATTGAAGGTTATAAACTTTATTTCTTAATATTATTACTTATTAGTTTAATATATGTTTGTACCCTTCCATTTTTTTTTATTTTTTTATTTTAGATCTATTCTTGCAAATGTGACTAATGATAGATGAGAGTAATATTCATATTTTCCATGTACTAGAAATACCTTTTTGTTAGTTAAAAAAAAAACTTCCCCTTGTTAACACTTTGAAGTAATAAATGGGTTTTCTCTCTCTTCTTAGAAGCCTAGGAAATTTTACCTTAAAAATAAAAGGAAAAAACTTCCCTACATACCGGTATGTAGGGATCTCCCTGCATACCACCATTAAAATGTTGACAACTAGGAGAGATAAAAAAAATTTCTCAAATTTTCTCATTTTCTCCCTTTCTCTTTCTTAGTTGTCAAGATTTTAATGGGGTATGTAGGGAGATCCCTACATACCGGTATGCAGGGAAGTTTTGTTCAAAATAAAATTTCTGTATTCACCTAGAAACTAGTTAAGACTCCAAATATGATGTTAAAACTCTCAAATTTCAACTGAAAGTTAAGTAAAAAAATATAATAGGTGATTTTTTTAGAGAGAGAAAAAGAAAAAAGGAAAATAAAACCTACTTATATATGCTTGATACAGGAAGTATCTTCTTTTAACATAATTGTACCATGTACCTAAATATGAGTTCTAATAAATAAATAAATATTATCAATTAGTATGGGCATAACCAACAAAAGCATAACTCAACTGGTATAGAGATGTACTGATAACCACGAGGTCTGTAGTTTCAAACCTCTGATCTCAAACAAAGAAAATATTTTATTCTAGTTCGTGTTTTTTTATATGATAAGTTCAGTTTTAACAGATAAATGACGAGGTCTGATATGATGTCGTGAAAATAATGTCACGATACAATTACATTTGTGATGTGAAAGAATGTTCGTATAAAAAGGAAATGAGAATAAAGGACTTTATAATTTAAAACAAAATTCATTTTCAAGATAAGTACTATAGACTTCCTTTTTTTTTTTTTTTTATCAGAACTATAGACTTCCTTGCAAGGCAAAAATATTGCTAAAAGAAGAAGGTACTAGCTGAATTGCAAGAAAGTTAGAGAATGTTTGACAAGAACTTATTTTTACCTTTTTCTATTCATAATATATCCTTCCATTTCTTTTTCATATCATAAGATTAGATCACCATTTGGTTTTTTATTTTTTATTTTTGAAAATTAAGCTTATAAAAACTACGTTCATCTACAAGTTTATTTGTTTTGTTATGTACCTTTTCTTATATTTTCAAAAACCAAATCAAAATTTGAAAACTAAAAAAAGTTGTTTTTCAAAACCATGGTAAGAAAATTGGGAGAAAAAACATAATTTTAAAAAACTAAATGATTATCAAATGGGGCTTTAGTTATGTCAATTAATTAATTTTTATTTTAAATTTTTTTGGTAGAATTTTATTTTATTAAATTATACATCATTGTAATTAATTAGTATGAAAAAAAATATGATTTAAAAATTAAAATTAAAATTTGAGGATAATTCAAATCCTCACTCTTATGTTTGAATTGTATTTTTAAGAAAATAAAAATAAAATAAAATAAAAAAAGTGAATGCGTCCAAGAAGAACTTCTATCCTGTCATAAATGTTGCTTTTTAATCTCAAAAGTTATAACAAATTGGATAATTTAGTGGTACATAAATGTTTATTGAATTTTATAGAATAATTATGACAAATAAAATTCATTTTTTTTTTCTTTTTTTGAAACCACAAATAAAATTCATGTTAAAATATAGCTTTGTTACTTAAAATCTACCTTCATTTTAAATTTGGCCCATAAATTTAAAGTGTTTTATTTTAGTCACTCAAATTCTTAAGTTTCCAACTTAGTTTCTATTAAAATTAGAGTTAGAAATTAATTAAGAAAAAAAAAGGCAATCTCCTTTCAAAAAAAAAAAAAAAAAGAAGAAGAAGAAGACAATCCCCACATTTACTTAATAGTTTTATAATATGAAAATGATAATATGGACCTAATTAACCTTCTTTTAAAAGTCCAATCTGTTCATAGTATGACTCTTTAGAAGAGGTAAAAATACAACGATTATACATTACTTGCATAGAAATCGAGAAAATATAAAAGTTAAACATATAATAAGGAAAGAAGTTGGATGATTAAAAGTGTTGAGGATCCCATCTTGAAAAGATTAGTGGAGACTTCACAATTTATAAGCTACCAGGGTCATCTCACTCATTGTCAATTGGTTTTGAGATGAAACCTCATATAATCTTAATATGGTATTAGAGTCCACCATCTTGAGGGGCATATTGAAGATCCCACATTGAAAAGATTAGTGGAGACCTCACCAATTGGTTTTGAGATGGAACCTCATATAGTCTAATAAAAAAAGAGAGAGAAATTGTAAAGTAGTTCAATTTTGTATCCGATGGTTATTAGGGGATAGACTTTGAAGATCTATATCTGACAGTTTTAAAGAGGCAGTCACATTGTGATGGCCTTATTGAATAATCTTCCCTTCAATTGGTTTTGCTTTGCTATCCTTTTCCCTTGTTTTTCCCATGACTTAATGAAGGAGTTGCCAATATTGGGAGTGCGACCAAAGTCCTTCATTGGTTAGGTAAGGAGAAGATCCTGAGTAGAGGACAATTATCTCCATTAGTATAAGATCTATTAGGTGAAACAAAAGCAAAATCATGAGAGTTTGTAGCCAAAGTGGACAATCATATTATTATGGAGATATGTGGAAGATTTGTTGTCCTAAGAGACAATGCTCGAAAATATAGAAAAGTGTATAATAAGAAGGAACATTCAAGCTTATATTTTTCTTCAAAAATTTTAGTTGCAATGGGTTATTACAAAAATCTCCCACTATATTCATTTGGTTCAATTTCATATATGTTTTATTTTAAAAGAATAGTATTTAGTCCTTGCAATTAATATTTTCTTTAATTATTTTTCATAATTTTGAAATTTGATAATTTGAGACCCATTGTTTTTCTTTAGTTATTACAATTTTTAAAATATAAAGATTAAATCGCTTTTTTAAAAATAAAAAAGTACAAAGACTAAGATCTTAAAAATATATTTGACTTGCAATTCTAATAAGCAACTCTTTAGGTTAGTAAGTCTATGTTTGTATAGTTTATGTTTGAATTGGGAAAGAAAAATAAAAGTGATAAAACAATCTAGGGCTCCACTACAAGAAATCAGACCTTTAGCGTCGAAATATTTATGTCGCTAAAAGTACAAAATCGACGCAAAGAACCTTTAGCGTCGAAAAAAAATTAGTCGCAACAAACGTCGCTAAAGGTGTGTCGCAAGCAAGATTTTGCGTCGAAATTTCCAAATTCGTCGCAACTTGCGACACAACGATAAAATGTGTCGCAATGTGCGACGAAACAACAAAAAACGTCGCAAGTTTCTTTTTCAAAAAGTTTGCGACTGAAGGGAACATTAGTCGTAAAGACTATGTGACGAAAAAGAGAAATTCGTCGCAAACCTTGCATCGATTTGTTATTTTTCGTCGCAGATGTCGATCTTTCCTAAAACCCGATTTTCGTCGCAAGCATTGTGTTGAAAGTGTTTATTTCGTTGCAGATTTTAATACATTTGCCATGAAAACCCTAAATTCGTCGCACAAACGATTGGCAATAAAAAATAAATATATGTTGTGTTGTGTCATCTAATGGCTCGATTTCATTTTAATTGTCATGATTTACATTTTATACAAATAGGCATTGAACATATAAAAATAGATATTTATTAAAGCATTCATCCACTTTATACAAACATAAGCATTCAATAAAAGTATGTTTCACACATATTAACATTTTACCCAAAGCCTAGCTAAATTTAAGAGTTCCAAAAAATAAAAACCAAACAAGTATCCAAATACAAATACATACATGTACTAAGTTTATGTTAGCTCCAAAAAAATAATGGTCGTTTGGTCATTGTTGTTGTCAGCAAGTTAACTTCAATCCTGCAAATAAACAACATATATTACATACACATAAGTACACATGAACAACAAATCATCCTTAACCATATTCAGAAAGAGCATATTAAGTTACAATTGCAATTATAAGGTTTTCGTTGAAAACTTTTCACCCAACTTAAGTTAAAAAGTTATTTCTCAAGAACAACCACCTGGACAACTTAAATAGAACCTCAAACAGTGCAATCAGAGTTCCAACCTAAAATATGAACTTAAATTTCAAGTTCTAATCACCAATATTACACCCTCTCCTCAAAACACAATAAAAACTTTTGAAAAATATACATTTGACAGTATCTATAATGAACAACCAACCCCCTCTCCTCCTCAATTCATCCTTGCGAATTTCGACGCAAACCTGCGACGAAAATGTGTTTTTCAACGCAACCGTGCGACGAACGTGGTGGTTTCGACGCAGACTTGATTTGACTGGCTCTCTGCACGAAGCTTTGCACTGCACGAGATGTTGTCCTTTCCAAGCCTTGCGACGAAAATGGTGATTTCGACGCAAGTCGTGCGACGTTTGTAAATATTTTGACGCAAAGGGTGGGACATTTTGATGGTTTTCGACGCTTACAAGCGCAGATATTTCGATCTGGGCGGGAATTTTTTTTGTGGCTGCGTCGAAAGTAGTCTTTTCGTCGCTAAAAAAGCGACAAAATGGCATTTTCGTCGCATTGTGTGCGACGAAACATGTTGTCCGACGCAAAGTTATACAGCAAGGGTTGGATTTTTTTATGGTGCGACGAAATATACAAAAACGTCGCATTCTTAGCGACTAAATTTTTAATTTGGTATTTCGTTGCTAAAGCCCTTATTTCTTGTAGTGCTCGTTTGATAACGTTTATCTTTCATGTTTCTTGTTCTTATTTCTCATTTTTTAAGAAACAAACATGTTTGATAACTCATCCATGTTTCTTGTTTCTAAATTTCTAGAAATGTTTCTAAAAAAGAGGCAAAATTTGAGAAACTACAAAAAGTTGTTTCTCAAATTCTATTTCTGTTTTTTTTTTCTATCTTTCGTGTATGTATCCATCTCTCTCCCATTCCTGCGTCAATCTCTTTACTTCCTCTCTCTATTTTTTTACCACTTCCATGTCTTTTTTTTAAAAAAAAAAAATCTTTTATGTTATTTCGTTATCTTTCTTTTTTTTTATTATTTTTTTATTTTTTCTGTTATTTCTTTCTCTTTCATTTTTTATTATTTATGTTATTTCTTTCCTTTTTTTTTCTTTTTTTATCACCTCCACCGACCTCTGACTTCCAGCCGCCACCATTGACCTCCGATTATCGGTCGTCGCTAACCTTCGTCGACCAGCCGCCACCCAACCTTTGACTATAATTTTAATGTATGTTATATATAATTTTTTATATTATATGTACCAAATTTTATTTCAACTAAAAATCAAGAAACGAGAAACGGTTATCAAACACATTTGTTTTTGTTTCTTCTCTTAGAAAAACAAGAAACAAACTTAGTTATCAAACATGTTTCTGTTTTTAGTTCTTAGACAATAAGAAACGAGAAACGAGAAACGAGAAACGGGAAACGAGAACGTTATCAAACGAGCCCCTAAATTTCACATTTGTTTTTTTTTCTTAATAAGTTTAATAATTATTGTAGAGCAGAGAATCAAATATTCAACTTCAACTAGTGTAATTGGTGTCTTATCTAAAGT
Source organism: Luffa acutangula (assembly GCA_036850905.1). Lineage (NCBI taxonomy): Eukaryota > Viridiplantae > Streptophyta > Magnoliopsida > Cucurbitales > Cucurbitaceae > Luffa > Luffa acutangula. The sequence goes on from CM072099.1 coordinate 12,667,455, forward strand.
GTTGTTTAGTATAAAGAGTGAGTTTCGTTTTTTCTTTTTTCTTTTGAGTATATGTATAAATTATATCGTTGATTCTATAAGCTTGAGTAATTGTTTATGAAATTAGTGTATTTATAGATTAGAAAACTTATATTATCATTTATACTACATAAGTAGAGGTGGAAGGGAAAAAAAATGGACAACAATGCCTTCTTATCAATTATTTTTAGAAGTGTCCAAATTATCATTAATACCTCGGATTTAAAGCAAGTATTAGATGTTGTAATTAGTAACTTATATTTATGATTAAATGGTACTCAATACTAATTTAAATACAAAAGAAACTTATATCTTATATATATTGCCAATTTGAATATACCTCAACAAGTTCAGATATTATATCGTCCTTGACTAAAAAGTCATATGTTTGAATCTCGACCCACATATTTTGAGGACTAAAAAAAGATAGTACTTATCATATACTCAACTTTTGAAGAAAAAAAATGGTAGTAAAATAAAACAAAAATATCACAAATGCAATACAAAGCTCAAACTTTTTAACTTCAAATTACAAACCTAGATCAGCCTAGCTTTTAAATATTGACATTGACAAAAAAAAATGTTGAAGTCAAAAAAATGTTGAAGTCTGACTTTTATGAAAAATGTCGATGAAAACATCAATAAAATATTGACATCGATGAATATTTTCAAAAAAAAAAAAAATCATGCAAACCAAGGAATTCATAATAAAATATTTAAATCAATATATAAACATTTCACATTTTAGGTTAATTTTTTTATTAATATTAAATTCAATAATTGATTTTTTTTTTTTTACTTCTTTATTTTAGATACTCCAATAATATAATAAAAATATCAATTTACCTCTTATATTAATGCTGAGCTCATGAATAAATTAAAATGTCGACGAAAATATACAAACATCTCATTGACAACAATTTAATACAATAATCTCGACTAGTCATGATTTTTTTTTCTTTTTTTTTTTTAATTTCAACTAATCAATATATTGATAATTTAGGTCCTATTTGATAACGTTTTCGAAAATTAAGCTTGTTTTCTCGCAATTTTCATACCATGACTTTTATCTTTGTTTAGGACACATTTGAATTCTTAGTCAAATTTCAAAAACAAAAACAAGTTTTTTTTTTCTTTTTTAGGTCTCGTTTGATAACCATTTAGTTTTTGAAAATTATGCTTGTTTCCTCCAAAATTCCCTACCATGGCTTTCATCCTAGTTAAGATTTCATTTGAATTCCTAGCCAATTTTTAAAAACAAAAACAAGTTTTTGAAAACTACTTTTTTTTTTTCTAAAATTGGACTTGGTTTTTGAAAACAGAGTAGAAGATTGATACTAAACCAAGAAACTTATAGATGAAAATATGTATGTATAAGCTTAATTTTCAAAAACCAAATGGTTATCAAACGAGACCAATTTTCAAAATTTGACTTGGTATTTAAAAACATAGAAAGAAGGTAGATAACCAACCAAATAAATTCATAAGTCAAAGTGGTGTTTATTAGCTCAAAAATCAAATTATTATCAAACAGAGCTTTAGCCATTCGTCTTGTTAATAATATATTCAAGTCTGCCTCCTTTATTTGAATTGTAATGTAATTTTTTCAAAGATTATAAAAAGCTTAATCTCTAAGGTAAATCAAAACTAAGATATAGATTTTTTTTGGAAAAAAAAAAAAGAAACCAATTTTATCCTTGACCTTTGACAATTGCCAATTTCATCCAATTGAACTCTGTTGCAATTTTTATCCTATATTTACTTTATTTTATATTCACTTACTAATTTTAACAAAAAGTAAAATAAAAATCTTTGTGTGTGTTTTTTTTTATAAAAAAAATAGAATAAAAATCTCTTAAAACTCATTAATTTCAATAAAAATCAAACATCCTGAAAAATTAAGTTCAATAAATGCACACATTGTATAACTCTTCCAAAATTCAAAAATTTCAAAAAAGAAAAAAAATACTATTTTTTAAAATGACATAAATTTCATACTAGATAAATGTTTTAGAATTCATTACTGCATGTTAGAAAATCTTCTTAACAAACTAAGAGTAAAAATGTCGATGTCGACCGAATGTCCAAGTCTCAATTTTATGAAAATAACGATATTAACATAAATTTCTGAAAAAAATATTTACAACAAAAATTCCAAAAAATATTTAAATTAATAAATAAATAATTTACATTTTTAAAATAAGTTAAAATCCTTATTATTAATATTACCTCAATATTAATCACATTCCGTCACTATTTTCTTTATATTGTATCGATTTCTTTCCAGTATAATAGAAATGTCGATTCACTCCTCATGTCAATGTCGAGTTTATGGATATGCGAAAATATTGATAGACATGTTAACAAAAATTTAATACATTTGTTATTTCAAAAAAAAAAAATTAATACATTTGTTGTTTGTCAAAGAATAAAAAGTATAAATTTAATGTGTAATTTGATGAAATTGAAGTTTAAAATAAAAATGGATATTGGAAAAAATGGAAAAATAGAGGGGGAGAAGTGGAAGGAACGTGAAAGAAGAAGGGACGAAGAGATGAAACAAAAAAGATTCTAATCCATTGCCCCCACGCGCTTCCATTGGTCCAGCTGGCATCCGCATTGCACCTCCTCCGCATCCGCCGCATCTTAACACTCCCACCCACTCACTCATTCTAAATTACTACAACACAAATATCCTAATTCTAACTATTTAACTTTAAATAAATAAATCTTTTTTACTTCTCAAAAGAAATCTTTTTTTTTTTTCCTTCTTTTGTTAAATTAACTTTAAATCTCATTTTAATATTTTGGTATCAAATTTTCAAAATATTTATTTTCAGAGTCTCTTTTAACTATCAAAACGTAATCATTTTGATTCGTATCTTTATTTCTTTTTAACGAATTGTGTGTATTAATCTGTTAATATGAGCCTATAATTTCAAGCCATATAGGTTAGAGACAATGTCAAATTGAGCGCCAACATGAGCATAATTCAACTGGCATAAAACTTGTATTCTTGACTTAAAAATAAAACTTGTATTCTTGACTTAGAAGGTTAGAGAATCGAATCCCTCATCCTATGTGTTATCAAAAAGGAACAAAAAAAAAAAAGTGTTCATAACTGAACGGTAATTAACATGTACTTGTTCCCTTTAGGTCGGATGTTCAAATTCCAATACCTCACATTTAAAGTACTAAAACAAAAGATAGAGACAAGAATTAGAAAAGGTAAATATTAGGGACCGAATAAATATTTTCAAAGCTCATAGACCAAATTGATTTGAACAAAGATGAAAATTAAAAAATCGAAATGGAACAAGTTTGAAAGTTAAAGGACCAATGTAAGAAGTTTTTTTTTTTTTTCTTTTTTTTTCTTCTTTTCTGAAAAGAACCAATCTAAGATTTAAACCTATATTTTATAATTGATCAATCTAGGCATAGCTCAACTTGTTAAGACATTATAACTTCAACTAAAATAGTGAAATTCAAATTCTCACATTCACATATTGTTGAACTCAAAATAAATAAACAAATTCATATAATCATTTTGGCACTTAAAGTTTGAAAATTGAACCAATCTTTGTAGCTCTAGGACACATCCATGCCTACATGTTTTTACATATCTACAAAACTATATTATTATCATTATTATTATTTGAGGACAACAAAAGCAACAAAATAATTAAGAACCTAGATGTCAACATGAACATAGCTCAACTGACATAAATCTTGTACTATTAACCAAAAAAGTATGTGGTTCAATCCCCTCACTCCCACATGTTGTCAAAAAAAAAAAAAAAAAAAAAACTAAAAACCTAGATCGATGATATTCTTTTATCTCATAGATCAAATAGACAAAATTAAGTGCATTGTTCCCCAGTCGAGCACCACTAAACTAAAAAATTCCCTTAATATTAAAAGTTTAAATTTCCATTACACAATTGTAATGCCATATTAAAAAAAAAAAAATACAACACAATCATAGATGAACAAAACAAAAAAGTTGAATTATAAATTTGTTTCCTTAAGTTTTAAGGTTATTTTCAATAGACACGAAAGCGAGCTTAGCTCAACGCTAATTGATATATACTCTCGATCAAGAGGTCAGAAGTTCGAATCATCTCACTCCAAAGGTTGATGTACTAAAACAAAGTTATTTTCAATAGATCTTTATACTTTGAAAAAAAAAATTAATAGATCAATGAACTCCAACTAGTATAAGTATCGAACAGACTTATCAAACACAAAATTGAACGTTGAGAGGCGGTTAAAATATAACTTTTAATTTTTTTTTTTTAAAAAAGAAAACCTTTAAATTAGTAAGTAGAAATTACCACTAATCTCTCTCTCTCTCTCCTCCCACGCTCATCCTGTCTGCTTAACAGCAAAGCGTCTGCAAACAAGACCTGTATTTTGAAATTGTAAACCTTCATTTTAATTAATTAATTTATTTTTCTTTGTCCAATTAAATCAAACTAAACAAATTATTTATTTATTTATTTTAGATAATCAAATAATAATAATCAATCTCTCTCTCTCTCTCACTCACTCACTCTCTCTCTTTCTATCTGTCTCTTTCTCTCTCTAACAGACTTCCCCCACACATACTGACACACCCTCCCAAATTCCTAGAGAGAGAAACACTCACCCAGAGAAAACCAGAGCCCCCATTTCCCTCTCTCTTTCTCTCTCTACATTTCATTTATACCCCTTCCTAGAGAGAGAGAAATTAGCTCTCTTTAACGAACCCAATTCTTCATTTCCACTCTTTTTCTCCCTTTCTCTCTCGTGGGTTTTCTTCTGTATTTGTATTCATACTCGACTTCGGGGGTATTGTATTCTATTCTCGTGTTTCTTCTGTGTACTGTAGTGTTTCTTTGATTTTTGTGGTGAATGTGATGTACCCTTTTTGAGATTTGGAGCCCTAGAGTTTGTGGATCCTGGGTTGGACTTGCATTTGAATGTGAAGGGGGAGAGGGGGAGAGATTTGGGTAGATCAGGTTATGGCGGAGATTTCTGGCGATGGAGGTGGGTTTTTGCCGGAGGTTAGTAATGGACGGCCGGCGGATTCTTCTCAGGCTACGCCGACGCCGATTCCGGCACCGAATCCGACGCCGTTGACAGTGTCGGGATCTTTCAAGGAGGGGAAAAGCTCGTCGCGGCGGCGGACGTCGGTCAGGCCGAGTATGGACGCCGACGACTTCTTGAACTTGTTGCACGGCTCGGATCCGGTCAAGGTGGAGCTCAATCGCCTCGAGAATGAAGTGCGAGGTGCGAAGTGTGGTTCGATCTGGTGTTTTTCTAGAGGGATTTGGAGTGGGTTTTGCTCGCTTTCTGAAGTGTTTTTGTTTGATTCGTTTTTTTTCTTGTCGGGTTTCTGTTTTGGTTTTTGTTTGTAGATAAGGATAGAGAGCTCGGGGAAGCTCAGGCGAAGATCAAGGCTTTGAAGTTGTCCGAGCGGCTTAGAGAGAAGGCAGTTGAAGAGGTTAACATCTTGATCATTTGAATGTTTTTGGGACATCTTAATGCTGTTAATTTTGCGGATTCTTCTCGATTAGTGTAAAGGAACTGAACAAATTACTTGAAATTTTTTTCTTCTGTGTGAGATGGGATGGGATTTGATAGTGAAATTCAACAGCCCTTTATAATTGGAGACCACCACCACCACAAAACCATCTGCGGAGTTTGCGGAGTGTAGGATGGAGCATTTTTCTACAAGTAGTTGAGCTTGCTCTTTGTATAGTTGAGATCTAGACTTCTCAGTAAAAATCCCCTAATTGTTCTCATTTCTATTTTGTGGGCATTTCCTTGGTAATTATTGGTGGGTGGTTCCCATTTTAGATATGCCAGTTTCTTTGGCAATGTGGATCGGTAAGCTCCATCTAGCCTATGTGGGGAAGAAGTACATCTTATCCCAAATTTCTAGAACTAAGCACCCTGGACGAATGCTTTTGATTTTCTAAGTCATCCCTTTATTTGTACAGTGCTTCTTCCTCACAGGCCTGTTGGATAACTTGTGGTCCTTGAATCCTTGTATTTGGCTAATTTGAGAATATCATGAAGATTTGCCGTTTTCATTCATGCTCAATCTTATTTTCCTCTTTACTAATATTGGTGAATGATGACATTGGCATAATTCTTATGTCATGTTCTTTTTAATGATGGTTGGAATTAGCCCCCTCCCTTTTTTGATAAACAAAATGTTGTGATGCATAGGTCATTGTGGAAATTAATTCACCTTTTATCGTCTTTCAAAATATGTCAAAGACTCAAAGGTTTATCACATTTCTATTTGTAACTTCTTTTTAGAATTATTTTTGTAACTTTTCAGTTAGTTTTAGACTCTTATATGGTTATTTTGAGTTCCAATTGTTCACAATTTTAGGTGTTATCCTTCTTCAGAAGTGACAGAATTTCAAGTGTTCACAACTATAGGTGTTATGGAGTTGTGAAACCATGAGTTTTTTTCTGTAAATTGATATAATACGCTGCTTTTCTTATATGAACTGCCATCTCCTGTCAGCATCTTAAAGTTGGCTATAGATTGTAAGTAAGTTAAGTGGGGCTCCCTTGATCTTATAACTTTTAGAACTCCGGTCTATCCTTTTTCATAAGGTTCTTCTGTCACTTGACTCACTTCTGAATTTCACAAAAAAGTTTACTTTTCTACTTGGCTTTATGCAGAAAGGCTTTACTTTCCTTTTCATGTATTCCCTCAAGCAACATTTATAATGTCCGAGTCACCTGGTTTTGACCTGTCTATGTATATATGTTTTGGAAAATTGTTGTATGGAAATGAATCAATGACTGATTTGATTTTTAATTGACGTAGCTGACTGACGAACTATCAAAGGCTGAGGAGAAATTAAAGTTGACAGAATCTCTTCTTGAAAGCAAGGTATTCATACTGGACCCTTTTGTTCTGTTAAACCTTCTTTACACTATTTCGTTGACATCATAATAGTTTATCATGTAATATCTTGCAGAACCTTGAAATAAAGAAAATCAATGATGAGAAGAAGGCTTCAATGGCAGCTCAGTTTGCTGCTGAAGCCACTCTTAGGAGAGTACATGCTGCTCAAAAGGATGATGACATGCCTCCAATCGAAGCCATTCTTGCACCATTGGAGGCTGAGCTCAAGCTTGCACGACAGGAGGTACTATTCATTAAATATGCCACAATAATCACTAATATATATTCCGAGTGGAAAGAAAATAACTGAGTTTACATTCGTTGTCTTGGTTGATTTCAAGATTGCTAAGCTTCAAGATGACAATAAAGCACTGGATCGTCTAACCAAATCAAAGGAAGCAGCTTTGATTGATGCTGAGAGGACTGTTCAAAGTGCCCTGGCCAAGGCCTCGATGGTGGATGATTTACAGAATAAAAATCAGGAGTTAATGAAACAGATAGAGATTTGCCAGGTAATGGTTCTGATGCATGATGCTTAACATCTTAGCGTGTCAGCCATTTGACCTATCATCATTTTCTAAGCTTTAAAATGAGAAATTTATAGGTTTACCGGTCTGTTTTAGGAAGAAAACAAAATCCTGGACAAGATGCACAGGCAGAAAGTTGCAGAGGTTGAAAAATTAACCCAAACAGTGAGGGAGCTGGAGGAGGCTGTTCTTGCTGGTGGTGCAGCGGCAAATGCTGTGAGGGATTATCAGCGCAAAGTTCAGGAGATGAATGTAATGTGCCAAAATATTTTAATTTGAATCTGAAGTGTCTTTTATTTGACATGTACATGTACTACTATATTGAATCTTGTAGTCAATTACCAAAATAGTTGAGGTTTATTTCTGTGTTCTTCAGGAGGAAAGAAAAACTCTTGACAGAGAGTTGGCTCGTGCAAAGGTAACAGCCAACAGAGTGGCTGTAGTGGTAGCAAATGAATGGAAAGATGCAAATGACAAGGTTATGCCAGTAAAACAATGGCTTGAAGAACGAAGGTTTTTGCAGGTAAATTGAGTTTCATGACTCTTTTTAACCCAATATTTTGCTCTGGGCTTAACTGTTGTTTGCATGTTGTTGTCCTATTACTTCTATTTTCAGGGGGAAATGCAACAACTTCGTGATAAACTTGCTATAACTGAGCGAACTGCAAAGTCTGAAGCACAATTGAAAGTAATCCATCTTTTCTTAATCATTGTAATTCACTGTACATGGTTCACAGTTACTAGAAACTAAAAACCTCTCTGCTACTGTTTTTCAGGAGAAGTATCAACTGCGACTTAGAGTTCTTGAAGAGAGTTTGAGAGGGTCTTCTGGTAGTAACAATCGAAGTACTCCAGAGGGGAGAAGTGTGAGCAATGGCCCCTCTCGTCGGCAATCTCTGGGTGGAGTTGACAACATCTCTAAATTAACTTCCAATGGATTTTTATCCAAAAGGACACCAGGCTCTCAGTTTAGATCTTTGTCCTCGAGCAGTAGCACAGTGTTGAAACATGCTAAAGGCACATCAAAATCATTTGATGGAGGCACGAGGTCATTGGACCGAGGAAAGGTATCATTGAATGGACTTCTACCCAGTTATTCATTCAATCAGTCCTGTGATGCAAGCAAGGACAGTGAAGTAAGTAATGATTGGAAAAGTAATCCTGATGAAAAAGGAAATGAGTCTCCAACACTTGAGAGTGAAGACAGTGTTCCGGGCATGTTGTATGATTTACTTCAAAAGGAGGTTATAGCTTTGAGAAAAGCTGGTCATGAGAAAGATCAAAGCCTCAAGGATAAGGATGACGCCATCGAGGTTGATGTTCTGGATGTTTACATCTATGTAATTTATTTATCAAATGTGAGTTTCACAGATGTTAACTTCTTTTCTGGTATTGGTGCTCAATGTTTTTCAGATGTTAGCAAAGAAGGTAGAGACGCTGACCAAAGCAATGGAGGTTGAGGCAAAGAAGATGAGAAGGGAAGTGGCTGCCATGGAGAAGGAGGTAGCAGCTATGCGTGTGGAGAAAGAGCAGGAGAACAGGGCGAAGAGATTTGGTGGTAGCACCAAGGGCCCCGTGAGTGCAGCTCAACTACTTCCTGGAAGGTATTGATTCAGATTTCTTTATGTATAAATTAAGTAAATGAATCAACGCTGTTATTGTCAGAAAGCTAGTGCTGTGTACTCAATGACTGTATTATGATTGCATATCTGTCATGATTCTTTTTTTTTTGGAAGTTGCTAATCTATGTAATTTAGAGAGCTTATGATGATATGCTCCCTAATTTATGTAAGTTCATTATATTTCTGCCACTTCTTCAGTGTCTTCAAGTAAAATGTTGTATGTATTTTCTTTAAGATGTTTTTTTTTTCCTGTCCTGGAAGACGTGTATATGGACACATACGTATTATGATTCTCTTATTCTAAGGTTTGAGATCATGGACTACAGACTGTTTGTTAATCCTTTTTTTTCTTCTGATGATACCCAAACCATTTTATTAACTAAAAGTGACCACTAGAGGAAGCGAATCCTAAGCATGTTGTTTGGAGTTTGAAATCTCCCCAAGCCAAAGGTATGAAAATGAATATTCGTAAGAGAAGAAATCAAAAGGAAATTACAGAATGAACTCATTCCCAGATCTCTGGCACCTCCTGTCATGATATACGATTGAAATTCTCCTATCTCACTTCTAGATCTCTAATAAAATATTGTTCATTAAGTTTATTCAGAAGATCTTGTCCGTTTTTAACTCTATAGGAACCCCTTTCATTTAAGAAATCATTTGCCAACTTGGCACCAACCAGCAGAGATAAAAAAATTCCAGAACCTTTTCCTATAAAAGGGTAAAAGGTCTGTACACAAATAGGTAACAATAACAATAGTTTCCTTTTGTCTTGGCATAACACAACTCTGCCAGTTAGTTCATTAGGACAATTTCCTTTCTTTGGACTTCACTAAGTAGTAACGAATTCCCCTCAGCCTACAAGCTAGGTAATGAAGTGAATTGTTTTGGAGCTTTGGCTTCCAAAACAACTTTAATTTGGTGGTGAGAATAGTTCTAGTTCCCCTCAAAAAGTGATCTACAAGAGTTTTCAAGGACTGTGATCAAGCATTAATCATGGAGGATGATTGGGATGCCCCTCAACTGAGCTGAAGAGCTTGTTCCATCATTTTCCTATAAGATAGCCCTCAACAAGTGATTTAAGAAATATTGCAAGGACCATGATCAAGCATCAATAATGGAGGAACATAGGGATGCCCCTCAACTGAAGTAGAGAGCTTGTTCCCCATATTCCTATCAAATTGTCCCTCAAACAGAGTAGTGTATGTAATCTACCCAAGACAAAGGGAAGCACACAACCAAGTATCTCCACTACTTGAGCAAAGGTATTTCAAAACATAGTTACTTTCAACATCTGACATTATAATCTGGTTAATCTGTGATGACCATTTGAGCAAAAGGAAAGAAACAAGAATTTCATTCTTAGAAGACATTACTTGTGAGAGTTATTATCATTTGTTGATCTGTGATAACCATGCCCTACTGCCCTGAAGTTTATTGCCTGTAACTTTTCGAAGCTTTCTATATTAAAACTCGGCTGTTTACGTATGCTACATTTGTGTCCTACCCCATTCTGGACATGTCTTGAAAAGTTGACTAACATCTTTCATATTTTCCAGAAGCGTTGGGCGAGGTGGGTTGAATCGCAGCACTCAATGACATGAACCCAAATCTGCATTTGTTCAACCACGAGTTTCCACATAGTTTATGATCTTTGTTCTTTTTTTACTCTATATTCTATTTTCTTCCTCATGATTGATCATAGTAGTGTAACCCGCATGCCGATGACCCTGTGTTCGTTAGAATTGTTGCCATATAGAAAGAGAAAAGATTTGAAAAGACGACGCTGCACGAGGAGGTAATTGGTAAAATGCATCTGACTTAGGATTGTCATCCCTCTGTTTAGAGATCAGCAAAGAAGGGGAGAAAGAAAAAGTTAAAAGGAAGAATAGTTGACTTGTTGGCTAACCACCTTCTGTCAGGTTTGTTTTTGAGTGAGCCAGTGGTGTGATTTGTATAGGTAGTCTCTCTACTTATTGGAATTTTTATTTTTTGTTTCTTCTATTGTCATATTCAGTTGATATATGATGTAATCTGCAATGAGTGTGTTGTTGGTTCAGGTATTGTTAATATATTCTTGTTATCACTCCAAACTCTTCTTTTATGTTCTTTTTATTCATTTACTGTTTCTTCTGCATAGTTGTTTGTGAATCTTTGCCAAAATGATATGGTATGTCAACAGTTTTACTTTCTTTTTTGGTTTCCACTAATAAGGAAGATTTACTTTTGACTGATTTGTCTTTTTTGTTGAAATGGGACCAGTATATTCAAACTCTCAAAATGCAGTCTATATAGTAAGCTCTCTCCTTAGTTCTGAGATGGTCGAGTGGGTTAAAGCGTCGAATTGCGAATCTGTTGTACGAGTTTATGAATGGTGATTGACTTTAAGGGCTAATTCCCTTAGGAGCATGTTGTTGTACATTGTTTATATCTGTGAAAATTTGCTTGTCATGGTTTTTTTTTTTTTTTTGTTTTTTTAAATTGCAACAAATATATCAATAGGATTGAGAGAATTCCTATTGGGATATTTGGTCTTGAAAGTTAAAAATAAAAGGCTATAGTCTAATCAAATGAGTGGTAAAAATTATGCATGTGTCTTTATATGTATGTATATATGTATATATCTTTTATTGTTTATTATGGGTTAATTTTCTACAAAGCAATCTACTCAAGGTCCAATTAGTAGAGCTTTAAATCATGTGATGGTTTTTTGGTGCAGGTTTATTTAATTAAATTGAAACATAGAGCATTTTCAAAAAAAAAAAAAAAAAAAAAAAAAAATTGAAACATAGAGCACATATGTCACATCTTCGTTTTATCTATTAATTTGAATTTCTAATAGTAATGGCCTGATTAAGAAAAAGAAATAGATAGGTAAACAATGAAATCCATTTTTAAAACCAAAAAGTGATATAAAGACCACATTGAAAATTATCTATTTAGTCAATTAAGGATCCCCCATGTGAGGGTATTGTATATGTATTGCTTGCATTTATTTGTATACTAAAATTTATTTTCTTTTATTAACTTAAGTGTGTTCTTAATTACTGTATTATAACAATTAAATAATGTTATAAACTACAAATTATACATATAATTATATCAAAGTGGGTATAGTTTGGTGGTAATTGACATATACCTTCGAAAGAAGTCAAATCTCTCTCTCCTAATGTAGTTGAACTATATACATACATGTATATAAAATTGTGTTACTGAAAAGTGCAGAAGTTATTTATTATTAAAAGAAAAAACAAAAAAAAAATAGCAAACACCTTGGTCAACAGCATGCACTTGTTTACACCCACCCTTTCTTTTCTAATCTTTTTATCCAAGGCAAATGGGTTTAGAATAAGAGTAAGATAATGAATGCACCTAGTCCAATACAAAACATGTACTTGTAATCATAGTTAGTTAATTCTAACCATCTAATTAATTTGTGAACTTAAAAAAAAACAAAAAAATAATTAAGTAATTTGTGAAAATGGTCGCAACTCTCCCTTATTTTATATTAAATTTAAAATATTAAATAAACAAAAGTTAAGGTTTAAAAGCTTGGTTCAAATTTTGTCATTTCTGATAAAAACTTATGACTTTGCCCTTGGTCACCACTCTAAGTTTGCACGATGAACTATGTGCAAATTCCAATTCCATTTAATGATAGTGAGTGAGGAGAAAGTCAATAGATCCAAACTCACATCAATGATGTATGATTGTTGGTTCACTAATCCCATTGAAGAAGATAATATAGATCACCTAGTTCAAAAATATGCTTATCCTATAATAAGGATAATCTGTTTTGTAGTACTCGTTACGCAAAATAACCACGAAAAGGTCCACTAGAATAAAGCAGGTAACAAAAGCTAGGGGGTGTAGAAGAGGAGACAATTTCACATGTTCAAAAATTCCTTCCACAGGTTGGATACTGAAAATAGAAAGAAAATGCACAACTTTTGGAACTTTGCACATACAAAGTTCAATACCAAACATGTACAAAAACACTATTTGTACGTATGAAGTCACTCTTTTGCACGGAATAATACTTACTACTCATAAGTCCCCGATTAAAAATTTGACGATTTATCATTTTTCTGGAAAAAATATCTTTTCCTTTTTACATTTTAGTGGTCAATCGGAGATTCCTATACTAACTAACAATAGGTGAGAGTGTTATTCTTTTGCACATATGAATTTCCGAACCCAACTCTTGTCACTCAAACCATTGACACGTATAACCTTGGACTCACATGCAAACTCAAACATCTTCAAAGTAACATATTTTTCTTACAAATAGATGAAAAAAGATAAAAACTAAAGGTCAAGACATCCATAACCTCTCCTAATGATTAGACGTCTTGAATCTCCAATCCTCCACCTTACTCCAACTCAATTCTTGTTTCTATTGAGAAAAAAAAAATTAAAACAAAACCAAACGACACCGTTCTATTAATTGTGAAATTTTTTTAGAGTACCCTAGTCTTTCTCAATCTACCTTGCAAACCTTCTTTTTAAAAATTTCCATATTCAAAGAAGGAAAAAGAAAAAGTTTGTTTCAAAACTCAAAAGTAAATCAAATCTCAAATTGTGGATTATTTGTCATAAAAAACATAACCACAAACACCATTTCCAAAGTAATAAGTGTCCACCACGATGTCACAGACAAGGCTCTGACAGATCACTTGATTGTCTGTTTAAAAGATAAATAAAATAACAAGTTCCACATGGATCCTTTTATTCTCAGGATTATGAGCATTACACAACTTCAAACATTTTATTTTACTTTTTATTTCATATTTAAAATTTTAATTTTATACTCAGTCCTTCCCTTTTGACTGGCTCTCCTGTTGCAGTATTGGAGGGTGGGACTGGATAATTGATATTGCTTTAAATTCTATGTACTTAGCAAATTATTCTTTAGGTTTGAACTCGACAATTTAGTCTTTGAGGTTTGGATTTCATTTCATTCTAGTCTCTCCATCCATTTTTCCGTTAGATTTTAACAGACCGCTGACGTGACACCCATTTTTTTTTAATTAAAAAATTATATTTTTTTTAATTTTTAAAAATAAAAATAATAAAATATTAATTTTTAAATCTTTTTTTCTTTTCTTCAACACCTTCACCATCACCTTCCTTCTTCTTCTTCAACCATCCTCACACCACCAACTAGTCACCAACGACCGACTGCCAGCAACCGTCGCTCGCTGGCAACCGGTCGCCGCCACTGACAATATTGTTTTTTTGTTATGTTTACTTCTTGTCTTCTTTTCTCTTCTCTTCTTTCCTATTCTTTCACTATTTTAAAAAAAAAAAAAAAACGAAGGCGGCGACTGGAACAAAGAGCAGAAAGAACGGCGACGGATCTTCCGAGTGGAACAAAGAACGGCTAGAACGACAGCAATTGGAATGAAGAGCGAGCTGGGTTGCGATACTTCCGAGCGGCGGCGAGTGGATCTTCGCGACGACGAGCGGATCTGAGCGAGCGAGCTGCGGTTGGAACCTTCACGAGATCTAAGCGAACTATGGGCGTGATGATCTGGGCGAGCGACGACGCTTTTTTATTTTATTTTATTATTATTATTTTTTTTTTACAGTGAAGAAAGGGAAGAGAAGAAGAAAAAAAAAAGAGGAGGGGGAAGAAGAAGAAAAAAGGAAAAAAAAAAATTGTCGCCGACAACTGGTTGGTGGTGTGAGGAAGGTTGAAGAAGAATAAGGGTGCATTTGGTGTTGATTTTGGAGGGAGTTAAAGTGATTAAAAGAGAATCTTAACCGTTTTTAGTGTTTGGTAAATCACATTATAAATTAATTTTTATAAAAGTACTTTTTCAACTACATTGATTTGCAAAATCCAATAATTGTAACTTTTCTGTTTAGCTTCCCTAAAAATCTAATTTGTAACTAACTATTTATCTTCTCTACACGATGTTGAGATGTGATTCATGTCAATCATTTTTTTTTTTGGAAAAAAATACACTTTTGGTCCCTGAGTTTTGGGTTAAGTGACATTTTGGTCCCTGAGTTTTCAAACTCAACAAAAATACCCCTAAGGTTTTAGATAAGGAGCACTTTGGTCCATGCCGTCAATTTTTCTGTTAAATCTTAATGGTCGCTGATGTGACACTATTATTTTAATAAAAAAATATTTTTCTAATTTTTTAAAATAAAAAATATTAAAATAATAAAATTTTATTATTTTATTATTATTTAATATTCTTTATCCCTCCCTCTCCTTCTTCTCCTTCTTCTCCATCTTCATCCTCTTCCTTCTTCTTCTTCCTCCTATCTCTGAAGACCGGTGGCCACCGCCCGCCTCAGCGACTTTTTTTTTTTGTTCTTTCTATTTTCTTCTCATTTCTTCTTCTCTTACTCCATTTTTCTTCATTTCTTTTTTTTTTTTTTAACTATTTTTCTCTAATTAATTAAGCTAGTCTTTTACAATTATTTGGCTAAATTTATGCATTTATATGTTTTATTTGTAGGAAGTATGTGTTTGAAACTTAATTGAGAAATTGGAGTCAAATGGAATTCAATCTTAAAATAATAATAATAATAATAATAATAATAATAATAAATAGTGTCCAGACGCTAGGACCAGCGTCGCGACGCTCTCGACGAATTTTCCAGAATCGCGGCGAAGGCACAACGCCGCGACACTATGTCCACAACGTCGCGACGCTATCGGCAGATTTTCTATAAATTCTTCTTTTTGAGCTACGGATTGAGGGAGTCCAATTGGTTAGATTTTAACCCTAATTTCAACTAGAGACCTTTGGTGGGAGCTAAAGCAAGGCCAAGGAGTGGGAATCAAGGGAGAAGACGTGGAGATCGTGACGGGGACGTGTCGGTTTCGACAGATTCGAGTTTTCCTTTCTCTTTCTCTTACCTTTTGTAGTTTTTATGGTTTTTCCTTCAATTAGTGTTTGTAGTTTAAAGGGTATGAATTGTTAGTTGTTTGTCTTAGGGATTGATGTAGTTGTTTTAGTTTGTTGGATTGATCTGTGGTATGAATATGCATTTATTTTACCTATGCAATTATGGTTAAATGTTTTCAATTACTTGATCACTAGTTGAATGATTTGAGTGTTGAATCTTGCTCGGGAGAAGGGATTTGGCCTAAGACTTACTTTATTTAATTGCATGACTAAAGTAGAAATTCTAAGTTTGTGACAAGATTTGGAATAACTTTACAAGTTGCTTGAAGAACTAAACACAAAGCCTTGCATGCTAATGAACTTAGATAGGGATATCAAGTTGGTTGCATGCATGAGAATCAATTATGCTCGGGAGAGATAGTTGTGATAAAAGGTTCCTAGACTTGGTAGAATAATTGCATGCTAAATTCATCCCATTAATTAATCCTCAATCTCAACAATGAAATCAATTCCCTAAGAGTCTTTCCATTTGAGTCTCCACCTTTATTTTATGTTTTTTGTCTTTAGATTTATCTTTATCTTAAAGTTTTGCTCCCTAAATAAAATTGGACAAGATTATTCATGGTACTTAATTTGCTAGAAAACCAATCCAGAGGACGACACTCGTTTAATCACGAAAACACTATATTATTACTTGACTCGTACACTTGCGGTAAGCAAATTGCGCATCACCACGTCAGCATTCCGTTAGTATTTAACGGCAAATTGGATGACAGAGACTAAATTGCTCCTTATCTCAAACTTCAGGGGTATTTTTGTTGTGTTTGAAAACTCAGGGACCAAAATGTCACTTAACCCAAACCTCAGAGACTAAAAGTGTATTTTTCCTTTTTTTTTCTCTGACGTGGTTAGCAACACGTCCAGTTAACGACAAAACAGTCTCATACGTCCATACATATATGAACAATTAAAATATAGTGTTAGTAACAATATAAACATTAAAATGAAACCCTAAATATGAAGAAAGTTTGCTAACCTGAAACGTGGATGGGAAGCCATAAAGACTGTACGTCTCTTGTTTACCATCTGATCTCTCCTTTATAAGATGTCGCTTTTCCAAACAAAGCTTTCTTCAACGATTTAATGGTATTATCAAATATGATTTTGCTCCAATCTTCATTGCAAAATCTATCGCACTCGTCAATTATATCTAGTAGGCTCGTATCCATTTGTTGTTTCTTCTCTCTCCCCATCATCGCAAGCTCGATGAAATAAAACAGGGACATCTTAAATGTGTCCTCATCATTCTCAAATCGGAGGTTGGGGAATAATCTATCTAACTCAAATCCTTTCATCGTCGTGTTGTCGTTCAGGTAGATTCTTCTAAGCTTAGTACTATTGATATTACTCCTAATGTGTCTAGTATTATGCCTAATTCCAATAATGATATCAAATTCACTCTGCCCAAATGAAACTTTGTTCTCCAGAATATCAAAACTAATCACATTTGCCCTATCCTCGTTTACTTCTCTCAAAAGAAAGTAATGGATTAATTGACCATTAAACATTAAAGATAAATCTAATAAATGACCAAAACATGTCTGTCTAAACATCGCTAACTGGACAACAATTACTTTCTTTTTAATGGCCGACTGTTTTTCCTAAATGAGAACAACACGTTAATGCAGCCGAAAAATGGTCAGACGGTGGAATTTTTGGAACCATTGCCATTATAATTAAACCTATATAGAAAAACAAAGTACAATTGAAAGGAAAAAATAATAATAAAAATTTCTGATCCAAACGTTAGGTACGACAGAACGAGAGATCGAGATTCCCGACCGGATGCTCAACCAAGATCGGGGCAGGCTCTATGCATCCCGGTCGAGATTCTTCGACTGCAAACAAAAAAACCGACAAACCCAACACGAAATCGACGTTTTTCATCCCAAATTACTCAGAACTCGCTGAAAAGTGTGTGTGGACTAAAATCATCCTAAGCTACAACAAATTTCCACAAAAAATACCTAGAATCTACTGTATGCTTGAAATCCCTAGAAAACTAAAAAAATAAAAAATTAGGGTTGTCGGTTTTTTTTTTCGTGCGTCCATTTGCTGCTTAAACGAACGAAGATCAGTTTTTACTTGCTCCAAGGTACGTTTTTCCGTTTTTTTTTTTTTTTTAGTTTTCTAGGGTTTTCAAGCATACTATAGATTCTAGGTAATTTTGTGGAAATTTGATGTAGTTTAACATGATTTTAGTCCACACACTTTTCGGCGAGTTTTGAGTAATTTGGGATGAAAAACGTCGTCGATTTTGTGCTGGGTTTGTGGGTTTTTTCGTTTGCAGCCGAAGAATCCTAATCGGGATGCATAAAGCATGCCCCGATCTCGATCGAGTCATCCGGCCGAGAACCTCGACCTTTTACTCTGGTGTCCCGAATGGGATGGACCAGGGATTTTTTATTATTTTTTTAAAATAAAATTATTTGGTATTTTTTTTTTCCTTTCAATTGTACTTTGTTTTTCTTTATAAGTTTAATCATCATGGCAATGGTTCAAAAAATTCCACCGTCTGACCATTTTCTGGTTGAACTAACGTATTGTTCTCATTTAGGAAAAACAGTTAGCCATTAAAAAGAAATTAATTGTTGCCCAGTTAGCGATGTTTAGACAAACATGTTTTGGTCATTTATTGGATTTAAATTTAATGTTTAATGGCCAATTAATCCATTACTTTCTTTTGAGAGAAGTAAACGAGGATAGGGCACAAATGTGATTAGTTTTGATATTCTAGGGAACAAAGTTTCATTCGGGCAGAGTGAATTTGGTATCATTACCGGGATTAGGCATAATACTAGACACATTGGGACCAATATCAATGGTATTAGGCTTAGAAGAATCTTCATGAACGATAGCACGACGACGAAAGGATTTGAGTTAGATAGATTATTCCCCAACCTCCGATTTGAGAATGATGAGGATGCAGTTAAGATTTCCCTGTTTCATTTCATTGAGGTTGCGATGATGGGGAGAGAGAGGAAACAACAAATGGATACGAGCCTGCTAGGATAATTGACGAGTGCGATAGATTTTGCAATGAAGATGAGAGCAAAATCATATTTGATAAGACCATTAAATCGTTGAAGAAAGCTTTGTCTGAAAAAGCGGTCGTCTTATAAGAAAAGATCGGATGGTAAACAAGAGACGTACAGTCTTTACGGCTTCCCATACGTGTTTCAGGTTAGCAAACTTTCTTCATATTTAGGGTTTCATTTTAATGTTTATATTGTTACTAACACTATATTTTAATTATTCATATAGGTATGGACGTATGAGACTGTTTCGTCGTTAACTGGACGTGTTGCTAACCACGTCAGAGAAAATGTCATCCCACGGATTCTTAGATGGTCATGTTCCCACTCGTCCACTCTAGCAGTGCTCAGTAAAGAGGTTTTTGCATCAGACACGGTATGTTGAAACATTAGTTTTTTTACTTTTTTCTTTCTAGGTACTCATGAGTTTTAGGGTTTTTAGTATGGTAGTCCATTTTTTTTGTGTAAGTGAGGGTCACATTGGAACTTGTGGCCACAGTAGAGGAGGTTCAATTTATGGACCGTGTGATGGAGCCGCCTCATGCCCCACCTGCCATCCCACCTCCAACTCCACTCCCAGCATTTGTCGATATGCATGTTGACGATATCGATGTTGAGGATACCTATGATAGGACGGAGGATGTTAGGACTAATTCTGAGGCTCCTGACAGAGTTTGCAAGAAGTGTAAACTCCTTGATAGCCATGTGGAGGGCATTGAAAATGTTGTCAAGGAGTTAAATGGAAGGATTGAGGGAATCGAAGGAGACCTGAAGGTGATCAAGTCGATAGAGAAAGATACCAAAGCAATAAAGAAGTTCATACGTCGATTTTCTAAGATATGAATGGTGCATTTTTCACCTTTTATTGTATTGTATACATATTTTGTTTATATGTGTTGTATTTCATTCAGGGAAAGTTCGTCAACACATGCAAGTATCTGGATCCAACGCGAGAGGATGGTTCAGACGATCACGATGGGGCAAGATCTGGATCCGGTGCGAAAGGAGCAGACACCCTGTTGAATTTGACAACTGGTTTAGTTGTTCAGACCGACACACAACAAAAAGGTCCAGTAGTGGAAGGAACCGATGGTGGTGGTCCAGTTCAAGGGGTGGAAAAGGAAATCATTGATCTAGTCGAGTGGGATGATGGTAAGGACCGAGTAAGTGTAGCGTGTATAATGTTTGTATTCAATTTTTTTTTTATATTTTTGTTTTTTCAAACGTATGCATTGTGTTCTAATTTACTTCTATTATTTTTTAATTCACAGGAAGGATCGAAGAGTGGTGAACTTGTAGTGGGCAACGAATTGCAAGTCACCGAGGATCAAAATGCGCTGGTCAATGGTCGTAATGTTCTGGTAGAGATTACGGTATTTAGTTTTAGTGTGTCACACCCCGTCCCAGCTCTCTCTTAACTATCTAGGTGACGTAGTGTGTCAACATTGAATCCTAACTAACTATAAGACTCAAGGCCATCTACATGCTCTTAACCACGCTTAGGCTCTCAAAGGACCAAAAATTTGGGCAGAGTTTCCCCTAAAACTTGGCTAAAACACACCGACATATATGTTTATTTTATAAACTATATCACATCCAGAAACCATATTAGAGACACAGGTGTCTCAACCACAATATTCAACCCAACACCTCGAGATACGATAATTTACAACCAACTACTCTTACAACATATGACTTTTACACAACTTCCATCCAAAACATCATATACATACAAAAGGTGCTCTAAACACGGATTCGAGTGACAAGATCGGCTTCTGTAGGCTTGTCAAAACTCAGTCGCTACCTGGTAGAAAAATTTAAAAGGAAAAGAATGAGCTAACGCCCAGTGAGTGGTATTTACTTTCTATTACGAAAATAGTTCTTGAAATATTTAACTCAACTAAACAAAATATCGTGAAGAACTCATAGCTCAAAAACTCGTAAATATTTAGCTTGCAAAAGGAAATGCAGTAAAAATTCTTTTTAAGCATAACTAAGGAATCAACAAGAACTCACTAACCCTGTACCTTTATCTCTAGTCATACCGGCGTAGAGTCTTCTCAATACGCACAACAGAACAAACTCTATCATACTAAGCATAGAATACATTCCACAATTAGAAGAGCAATTCTCTAGTCTTACGTGCACGCAGAACAATCTCTCTCTATGTACTATGGAAACATATTCACACAGCACATGGGTATTCACCTAGGGTACGTAGAGCTAGCGACGTAAAAACTATTTTCTAGTATGAATTTATTTATTCAAAACTCATCTAAAATCATTTTCTCTTGTAAAAATAACATTTCATTAACTCAAGCCATGCTTACAAATAACGAATAAATTCTCAAATTCTCAAATAAGCGCACAAGGTTTCGAATACTTCTGAAATGCATATTCCAACTAAGAAATCATAAAGCAAATGAAACATAAATCATTTTCTTTAAAAATATGCTCAACTCTAGCTTTTCTCAAACTCGTAAGTATAGTACTTTTACTAGCGGAAAAATAATTATTAAAACAACCACTCACAGTCCTATTGATGAGAGAAATTCGGGTCGTAGGTCGTCCCGATCTCCGTTTGACCTGAAATATTTATTAAACCAACATATAAGTTCCCATTTAACTAGAATAACTAATTTAGCTTAAGCACATATTTAAAATATTCCATGAACTCTCATTTTTCCCTTTCGTATCTCATAGTTGCTCTTTTGTCTTTTCCCCCAATTAGACATCCACCTTTTCCTTTCTTTCACTCTTTTCATTTATCACCAAAGTACAACTTCATTAAATTTACTCTTCATTTTCCAACCACACCTCATTCCCTCATCCAACTTATTTCAACCCACGGTCATCCCCATTTATTTTTCTTTTTTTTTTTTCCAACTTTTCCTTTTTGTTTAAACCCATTCTTCTTCAACCTTCCAACTCTACACAAACTCTCGGTTTCTTCATCTTCTTCTTTTTTTTTTTCAACAACCTTCAACCAACAACCCTTCACTCCCATCTTCCTTCTTCTTCCTTATCCAATACCCATAATCCCAAAATCATAAGAAACCAAGAAACCTCAAAAGCTACTTACCAAATTTGTTGGAAAAAACTTCGTGGTTGAGCTCTAATCGACGAAAACCGGACCAAAAACCCCATTTTCCTCCTTCTCCGCTCTTGGTCTCTCAGTTTCCCCTTCGTTCGGCTCTTCTTTCTCTCTCTCTCTACCTTTCTATCTCCCCGACGACCTTCCTTTCTATCTTCTTCTTCTTTCTTTTTTTTTTTAAAAAAAAACTTTCTCTTTCGTGGGTGATCCAACCCTTTCATTTCTCTTTTTTTTATTTCTTCTTTTTTTAATCCTCATTTGTTGTCTCACCCTTTCCAATGTTTTTTTTAAATCTTAAATAAAAGATAAAACTAAATGGGTTGGGCCTTACATAGTGTATATGGTTTAGGGTTCGGGATAATGATTTACTTATCACTTCTCTTATTGTACAGGGTGTCCAGTCTACTTCACGACAAAATGAGCCCATGGAATAATGGGGGACTCGGAAGAGGAAGACTGCATGGAAGCTGAGAACTCCATGGAAAGACACACGGGAAGACGAGAAGAAGTGAAAGGTCCTTACGTAAAATCTTATCTCTGAACCCTGAATATTTGTATGTGCAATTAGGGACATGGTTGGGCAGTGAGGACCCAAAAGACAGTGTCTAGAGGACTAAATACGCTGCCAGAGACAAGTTGTGGTTCGTAGACCTACTAACTCCATCTAAATGGATGACTGATGAGGTATGATTGAAAATCGTTCTATAATATGGATTACTAACATCGTAACTGGAAGTAGGTTATCGACTCGATCTTCATGTTTGTCCAAAAGAAGATGCAACAAAGACCACAACTATGTAGTAGAAAGTTCACGACCGCGGATTTATGTGTATCAGTATGTACCAGTCTCAGTTGTTACTTCATGTGTTCATGTCATAGTGTTTGATATGATTTTTTTTTTCATGTTTAGAATTTTTTGAGAAGTGAAGATGGTTCGTACAAAAAGCTGAGCAGCGGCGTACACCCACGAGATCTGACGAACGAATGGACCAAAGCATCAAACATCTTGAAGTACGGGATGGGTGAGCATTCAGACCACAACATCCCATGGACCATTGTTGATGCGGTGTACATGCCTTATAATTTCGGTGGTCTCCATTTGGTTTTGGTCTACATTGATTTAGAGGTGGGTGAGGTGGTCGTATCAGATTCTCTGATGGCGTTGAACAAGGACGAGATGGTGGAATAGGAGTTAAAGGTCCTTTGCCACGTCGTGTCCAAAATACTTTGGAAGATCGGGGTTATGGATTCAAGGAAGGAGCATTCCGTTGGAAGATGGCCTCTCCGTCGGGAAAAATCAAGGTCGCAACAGCGTGGTAGTGGTGACTGCGGTATGTTTGTTTCTAAATTCTTAGAATACGATGTAACAGGGTCGTCATTTGACACCCTTACTCAAGAAAGGATGATTGAATTTCGATGGAAATATGTTGTACAGTTGTGGGCCAATATGCCCCTTTTTTAGTGATTTGTAGTGATTGAAATTCATTTATAATGAAATAGTTGATATTTGTTGAATTTATCATGTCTCATGCAATCTCATGCAAACTTAAGGAACCACACACTAACGTAATCACAAAAAGAAACATATACCAAAAAAGGGTTAATGACAAACTTATGTTAGGATGGACATGAAAAAATACATTAAAGGAAACCAAATTTGTATTTAAAAAAAAAAAACGGAAACTTATACGTGATCTGTGATTTTTCTTGGTTGTGTCACAGGACCGAGAAACTCGAACGGGCCAATTGTATTCTGTTTTTTTTTTCTCGATCGGTCTCGGGCAGGACATTCGACCGAGATCCTCGAGCGAGAAATCAGTGTTGCGAAACGGTAGATACTAGTTTTTTCCCGATTTCGATCTCGACCAGGAAGGAAGCGGGAAAAAAAACAATAGGCAATGAACTTCATTGTTTCGCTCGAGTGTCCCAGTCAAGCGTCCCGCCCAGGAAAACCCGAGAAAAAAGACAAAATACAATTGCACCTAAATCTACTTGGCCCATTTGAGTTTCTCGGTTTGATGACCCGGCCGGAATAGGACTGGAAAAAATCACAAATTGCAAATGGGCCACGTTAGCTACTTATCAAGTCTCGTTGGGGAATCTTGGTCTGGTGTTTCGGCCAGGATTTGGCCAAGAAAAAAACAGTAGCTACACTGTAAAAAACAGACTTTCCGAGTCTCACCTGAATAATAATAATGTTCCTGGACGCAGAAAATACCAACCTACATCTGTAATATAAGAATGGATGAAAAATTATATTCAAAACAACGTTCGATACATGATTGATAGGTACATGAGATAAAATTACATTTAAAAAAACTGAAAACTATGTAGTGTTGAGTGGTTGGCAGCATGTTTTCCTATTATGACCCATGTTTCCACATCGGATACCATTTGTGAACTTGTCTAACCTCTCCCGTGGATGGTATCCTCAAGGTTTGTCGTCGACCCACTCTTGGAACCCTCTTTGGAGGCAAGACTTCGAAATCCACAAAATTTTCGGATATTTTCCACTCCGACACATGTCCTAATGGATATACCAGTTCGGCGTAAGCAACTAACACTGCTTCTAGAGGGCTTAGACAGGGGGACCCCTTATCCCCTTTCCTTTTTATTTTGGTGGGGGATACAGTTTGCAAATCAGTCCAATTTTGTCTGGAAAGAAAGATTCTGAAGGGTTGGCAAATTGGGAAGAGTAAAGTGGAGGTCTCTATGCTTCAGTATGCTGATGGCACTCTTTTTTTCTGCCCAAATTGTGAGTCAGATTTGATCAGGTGGAGAGATATCATCAAGCTGATTTTGGCCGGTTCCGGGCTGGTGATCAACATGGCCAAATCCTCCATAATTGGTATTAATGTTAGTGATCAGGATATGTCCAATTGGACCAATATCTTTGAATGTCAAGCTGGTTCTCTGTCGTTTAATTATTTGGGTTTCCAATTGGGAGGTAACTACCACAGAAGAGCTTTTTGGTATCATTTGATGGAGAGGCTTGAGATGAAAATAGATAAATGGAGGAAGTTCCCCACCTCTAAAGGAGGTAGGGTTACTCTTGCTCAATCAGTTCTAAATAGCCTTCCCCTGTATCAGTTCTCCTTGCTTAAAGCTCCCAAATCCATAATCAAGGCCATGGGAAAAATTATTCGAAACTTTGTGTGGAATGCAATCTAAGCCGAGCTCTAACCTTGTCAAATGGGAATGGTCCTCTTTACCTATGCATCAAGGGGGCTTGGGTGTTGGCTCTCTAGCTAAAAGAAATGTAGCCCTCATGACCAAATGGCTTTGGAGATTCTTGAAGGAGGAAAACTCTCTTTGGAGGAAGCTTGATATGGAAGCATAAAAGTCCCAAGAAGGTGAAAGTATTTCTTTGGTCTCTTGCTTATAGAAGTCTTAACACTGATGAGAGGCTTCAAAGGAAATTTAGTCAATGGTCCCTCCTTCCCTCTGCCTGCAAATTGTGTATGAATGCAGAAGAAACCCTGGATCACATTTTTCTACATTGTCAGTTCACTGGAAAGACCTGGAGTTTTGTTGCTAATCTGATGAGGCTCTCGGTTTGCTTACCTAAAAGGATTGATGATTGGCTCTACGAAGGTTTGATGGCGTGGAATTTCAAAAGGAAAGCTAGGATTATGGCTAGTTGTGTGTTTAGAGCTACCATATGACTTTTGTGGCGTGAATGAAACAATAGAACATTTGAAAACTGAGTTGGTAGCTTTGATTCTTTTTGTGAAAATGTACAACATATAGCTTCTTGGTGGATATCCTTACACAGGAATTCTTTTTGCAATTACAACATGTTAATGATAGTTAGTGATTGGAAAAACTTGCTGAATTAGATTATGGGCAAGGGCTCCCTCCGCCCTTGGCCCCTAGGTTGTTTGCCTCTTTTTGTGATTAATATATTTCCTTAATGTTTCTTGTAAAAAAAAAAAAAGATTTTTTTTTTTGCAGGAACTTAGTCACGGGGGAATCAATACTTCTTATTGTCTACAACGAAGGATGCCTCATTACTCTTTATCTCCATCTTGGTGTGTCATGTGTTTTAATGATAATGAGACTCTGGGCCACCTCTTTCGTTGTTGCTATTTTGCTCATTGTTACTAGACCTATATTTTGGAAGCTTTTGGTTGGAGTTTGACTTTGCCTT
This sequence comes from Luffa acutangula, assembly GCA_036850905.1. Taxonomy (NCBI): domain Eukaryota; kingdom Viridiplantae; phylum Streptophyta; class Magnoliopsida; order Cucurbitales; family Cucurbitaceae; genus Luffa; species Luffa acutangula. The sequence goes on from CM072099.1 coordinate 12,693,743, forward strand.
ACAATGTATTTGATCTCCTTTGATCTTTGTGGGTCATCCTTTCCATGGACCAAACAAGCTTTTATGGCTGGCTTTCAACAGGATGTTCTTTTGGTCTTTTTGGTATGAGGAATGGTCGAACTTTTAGAGATATGGCCTCCAATTTTGATAGTTTTATGCATTTGATTGTTTTTATTTCTCTTTATTGGTGTAAATGTAAACGCATTTTTTCAACTTATAGTCTTTCATCTTTAATTACAAATTGGAAAACTTTCATGTAATTCACCTTTGGGTGGTTGGAGTATTTAACTCTTATTTCATTCATCAAGTAAATTGTTTTTTTTCCAAAAAAAAAAAAATATTTCTCCTTAAGACCTGTTTTCCACCCTTCCTTGTCTGAGAGTTGAAAATCCATCTCAGTTCAGGAGGCTGGAGAGAGTGAGATTACGAATTAGCGCAGGACATGTGCATTTGGCGTACGAACTCAATGCACGTACAACAGTTTTAATTTTGTCAATGTTGACAATTTTTCTTCACTTAATTTCAACGTAGTGTTCTTTTATTCCCTTCAGAAGAAGAGAAAGGCCGAGTAATTGTGCATCTAACGGGTTAAGGAAACTAGTATACAAGATAAACATAAGTACCTAAATCAATCTGGCTTAACGAAACACACAATTTTCTTCTTCCAACATACAACTCTAGTACAGGAAACTATTTCAATTGTGACAAATCCTTTCCTTTGATCGTTTCACATAAAGAGTTTATACAACTCTTTTCTCAAATTACAGCAGAATGTTGCCTCTTTCAGAAAGAAATCTTTAAATTTTTATCTGTCAAGCAACTAGAGGAGAAATGTCAAAGACTTCAGTACCTCAATTGCAGAGACAGCTACTCGTCCACTCGGATGTTTTCCAATAATCGGCGAACAAAATTGGCATGCATAGCATGACCACCCTGCATTGAGATATGAAAATTCAGCTATCTTATTTACATCCCTAATAAGCATGACCTCAAAAAATTCGTCATGCGCATGGCTAGGCGGTTCAAGCATCTCCTCTTCTTGAGGTCGGAAGTTCAAATCTTCATCTCCACATTTGTTGTACTCATAATAAAATAATAATAATAATAATAATGATAACAATGATACTAATAATAATAAGCACATGACCTCGAAGAATTCAACAACTTATAGGAACCAAACTATTTACTTGTTTCTTTTAAGCTTCCTAAGCATACACTCGCTAATCAAGATACGCCAACAAGTATAACTTCTTCAAAAATGAAGGCAAACAAAACGAGCACAAAGAAATTGATAAATTTTAAATGTATTCGTGTGACATGTAAAGATGAGAATAATGGTACTTCATTTCCAACTGACCAAAAAGAACAGTCGTCAAAGGATATACAGCATTGGCTCCCTGTTTTCTCCCCCTTAAAGTCCTTATTGGACTACAAGTCATGAATAGAGGTGTGGCTCATTCAGCGCTGAGTAGAATTTATTCAATTTCAAGCAAAAGTATTCATGAAATCTATCACCGGTGGGAATATAACAGCGTACCAAAATATTTCTCAATTTGATACAATGCTGAATGACATTGGACTACAAGTCATGAATAGAGCTTCTTTTGAATGCTTTCTTCCTCTTTTGAATCAATATTCCCCTTTCAAAGAAGCTCCACAGAGGTTTGAATGGTGAGGAAGTGGTTGAATTTTGAAGAAGGGTTTTCTCGGCACCTTTCCAGATTTAGTGCCCTAGTTCGGAGAAGATCATTGCAGAGACATTCTTCTGGTGATCTATGTTCAGAGGGCTTTTTGTTGGTTGATGGTTTCTCAGTTTAAGGATTTTCGTTCCTATTTCTGCTTTGCTTCGTTGTTTTTATTGTTGTTACCAGTGCTACTGCTAGTCCTCCCAGAACTTTGTTTTTATCTTTTTCTTTTCTCGCTTCTTTTTCTTTAGTTTTTTCTTGTTAAAAGAAATTAAAAAAGACATACATGTGTTTGGTTAAATTTTCTTAAAAACGGTTTAATCATAAATTTGTTTGATTGTACTACATCTAAAATTAATCCTACAGGTGTCAAGTCAATATGGGGTAAGCAAACCCAACATGCGAAACCAAGTCCTGCACCATGCATCATAAAGCAATTACAAACTCAATAATCCTAATACAACTTCCTCTCAAACTTCTTAAAAAAGAAACAAACAAACATGAGAAGTTACAACCCTTTGAGGATTGAAACGCATATCCCTTCTATCTAAGGATATACCAAAGTTACAAGAAATCCCCCCAAATTTTGACAAATTTAAGAATAGAAAGGAAAATCTGAAGATAAAGAATATTAAAGAAAGAATTATGGAATTTTTAGATGAGGGAGAGATCCCAAAAAAGATTATAAAAAGCTTCTCCAGTTAGTTGATAAGGAAGCATAACTATAATTCTAAAATGAGGGAGACATTGTACACCAAGCGATAGCTAGAAAGATAACATATTTAAAATAACCCTCCAAAGATCGCTCTTTCTCTGCAATTGTCTCTGGTTTCTCTCGTTCAAAAGAGCCCAAAAGAATGCTCCAGCGATGTGCATCCAAAGAAGCTTTTTATCTCCTTTAAAAGAATACCCCGAGAGAACAAAAGAGAGAAAGTCCTTAGAATCAATAGGAAGAATTAAGGAATTTGAACACAAGTACAACAATACGAGAAATTCCTATTGATAAAGTGTTCGACAGCAATAGCTTTATATAGGAAGCCATCTGCCTAATACAAGTACAATACAGAGGTTGTTTAACAAAGTTAACAACTTTAGAACCAATCTTTTTGTTTTGAGAAAAATACACTTTTAGTCCCTGAGGTTTGGGCTAGGTTTCATTTTGGCCCCTGAGTTTTCAAACTTGGCAATTTAGCTCCTGAAGTTTGGATTTTGTTTCAATTTGTTTAGGAAACAGATTGGGCAATCTTCTAAAGTCAATCCCTCCCTAGCAAAGCTGATCTGGAAACACAAATGCCCCAAAAAAGTTAAAATTCTTTTGTGGTCTGTGGCTTACCGCAGTCTAAACACAGAGGACAGGCTCCAAAGAAAGTTTAGTGGCTGGGCTCTTTCACCATCTGGATGCAGGCTGTGTATAGAGAATGGAGAAGACATTGATCATATTTTTCTCCATTGTAAGTTTGCTAGAGAAGCGTGGGGCTTCATTGCTAGGTTGCTGGGTATTTCGTTTTGCATACCTCAAAGGGTGGACGAGTGGCTCCTAGAGGCTAAATGCTTGGAATATGAAGAAGAAGGCTAGAGTTATTGTTGGTTGTGCTTTCCGAGCAACTATGTGGCTCTTGTGGAAGGAAAGGAACGCAAGAACCTTTGAAGATAAGTTGAATTCTATTGATATTTTTTGTAGCCTTGTACAAAATACGGCATCGTGGTGGGTGTCTTTACACAAAAATTTCTTTTGCAATTACAGTCTGCTTATGATTATTAGCGACTGGCAGGCTCTCATGAATTAGTGTTTTGGAGGGATTTTCTCTACCCGACCCATAGGTTGTTTCTTTTTTGTGGTATTCTATATATATCTACCCTTTGATGTTTCTTATCAAAAAAAAAAAAAATTTTGCTCCCTCCATCCAATTTTTTGTTAATAACTAAAGGTTTGCTCACGTGGCACTAATTTTTTTATTTTAAAAAAATATTTTTAAAATTTTTAAAATAAAAACATATTAAAATAATAAAATTATTATTATTTTCTAATATTTTTGTATTCTATTTCTTCTCTCTCCTTTTCTTCTTCCTCTTCTTCTTCAACACCCATCACCAAACCAGCCGCCGACGAGCGGCGGTCGCCGACAATTGGTTTGGTGGTGGGTGTTGAAGAAGAAGAAGAAGAAGAAGAAGACAGAGAGATGAAATAATTTTTTTTAAAAAAATATGTTAGAAAATAATAATATTTTTATTATGTTAATTTTAAAAAATTAAAAAATAATTTTTTAAAATAAAAAATTAGTGTCACATCAGCAAACCGTTAGTTATTAACAGAAAATTGGATGGAGGAACCAAAATGAAACAAAATCCAAACCTCAAGGGCTAAATTGTCGAGTTTGAAAACTTAGGGACCAAAATGAAACCTAACCCAAACCTCATGGACTAAAAGTGTATTTTTCCCTTTTGTTTTTAAGGGGAAACCAAACTTTTCATTGATAAAATAAAAATTATTAATACTCAAAAGATATAAAATAAAAAGAGATAATACTCGAAAGATACAAACTCCACAAAGAAGTGATAGCAAAAACTAAAAATTACAAAGATAGTAACATCCCAAATTAAACAAGTATCTAAGAAAAACCAACAAAAGGCTGAGATAGAGAACACCAAGGAAGGCTTTGATGCCTTTCCAAACATAACTCTGAATAAACTCCTAAACAAGTCAAAAAACCACTTTCTTGAGACAACAAAACCCCAGAAAATGCTGCTGCCAAACACACCAACAGAAGAGACAAAACAAAACAACATCTAAATCCTTTCCTTTTAACAGAATTCGGGAAAGATGATCCATGAAAGGCTTGAGGGAACCCAAAGGCCAAACACAAGCATTCTTTCGAGCAAACACTTCGACTTCTTGAAAACCACGGAATAATCATCATTAGAAAACCAAGAAGAGAGAATGACTATAACCAGAACCCCAAAATTAGACCATTACCCTAGCCTTTGCTAATATTGGAATAATTTCATGAACTTGAGAACCACAAACTTCAAGAAAGGAAGAAAAGAATTTCCTTTTTTTTCCAATGTGGAAGGAGAAGAAGAAAGATCATCACAGTTATTAGGACTTTTTGAAACCACCAAATCAGAAATATCTTTCTTTGTTGAAGCGTTAATCAGATGTTCCTCTTTGAATAAGGAACCAAGAGCTTCTTCAAACAAATTCTCAATAATGTCGTCATCTTGCAAATATTGGTTAGGATAGGAATTTCCAATTCAAGACTACTTAAACTCACTTCTAATTCCTTATCAGAGTCATCCAATATGTTCATGGAAGAGGAGGCAACCATTCTTCTCCATGAAGCCCAAGAGACTCGAGCATGTGATGTAGGCATTTACAGCATTTTCTATTCTTTTACTTGGTTAATCAAATTTTACCTTTATGTTCTGTTTTGGGTGGAGTTTATGGACCTTCAGCTTTGTTCTTTAATTTACAGTTGTTTTTTAACTTACGCTTTGTTCTTTAATTTACGGTTGTTGTTTAGTCTGTAGGTTGTTAGCTGACTTCTTGAAAATAGTTGTTGGAATCTTTGGGTCTTTAGGTTGAAGATAGCCACGGTGGAGGCCTAGCTGGACATTTCAGTCGAGATAGGACTTAGATATACTTACTAACTGTTTCTTTTGGCCTCAAATTCATCCAACTGTTAAACAGTGAAAGGACAAGGACAAACACTGGTTTGTATTCTCCACTCCATATACCTAATCCTATTTGGGAGGAACTTATCCATGGACTTTGTTCTTGGATTACCACAGACACAACAAGGGTATGATTCAGTTCTTGTTGTTGATCATTTTAGCAAAATGACTCATTTTTTACCATGTAGGATAGGACAACATCCAATGCAATCTACATCGCTAATCTTTTCTTCAAGGAGGTGGTTTGCCGTTTGCCTACATGAAGTCCCAAGGAGCATAGTTTCAAATCGAGGTGTTAAATTCCTAGGACATTTTGGGCACATCCTTTGGAAAAATTTTGATACAACTCTTAAATTCAACACAACCAGCCATCCATAAACAGAAGAGCAAATGGAGGTAACAAACAAAACTTCGGGGAACTTAATACGTTGTTTAAGTGGAAGCAAACCAAAGCAATGGGACCTTGCCCTTACCCAAGGTGAATTCGCCTTCAATTATATGCTTAATCATTCTACAAGTGTCCATTTGAAATTATATACACTCAACTCCCTAGACTTACAGTGGACTTAGCTAAAATTCCATCATCTGTTGATTTTAATCAGGAACCTGCTTACGTGGCTCCGTGAGTGATCAAATACATCAAGAAGTCATAGACCATTTACAACAATCTACCTTAACTTACACTGCAGCAGACACATCAAAGGAGCAAAAGACAAGGTGATCTACATTTGAGGAAGTAACGTTTTCTTGTGGGAACTTACAACAAGCTAAAGCTTCGTAAGCTTGGACCATTTAGAATACTTAAGAAATATGGGGAAAATGGCTATCGAATTGAGCTACCAGATAACCTATGGATTAATCTTGCTTTTAATGTTGTTGACATTTATGAATACCATGGTCTCTCTTTAACCATGGCCAAATGACGCTCCATTCAACATGAAGCGAGTTTGTTTTTCTTAAAGGGGGGCAAATTTGATGTAGGCCTTTACGACATTTTCTATTCTTTTACTTGGTTAATCAGCTTTTACCTTTATGTTCTATTTTGGGCTGAATTTATGGGCCTGTGGCTTTGTTATTTAAATTACAGCTGTTATTTAGTCTGTAGGTTGTTAGCTGGCTTCTTGAAAATAGCCATCGGGATCTTTGGGGCTTTAGGTTGTATAAATATCAACCATTCCGATTAAGAAAGGGTTAGATCATTTTTTAATAAAACTTCTAACCTTTGGTTTACACCAGCATGTCTCTTCAATAAATTTGAGACTTTTCTTCTGGTGTGATAAGAAAGATAGGCTTCAATAAAGGATTTTTTTCAATTCCTTAACACTTTTGGGAAGAGGAGAACCATTAATCTCCATGGATTCTCCCAAAAAGTCATTTATAGGCGCCTAGTCTTCCATCAAAATGTCATTAATAGGCTCCTTGTCTTCTCCCAAAATGCCATTAATAGGAGATAAAAAGTCTGAAGCTTTTTTCTTGTATAGATATTCAGGTAAGCTTCATAAAAATATTTTCTGATCTCTTTAACGCTCAAAGAAGGCAAAGGGCCATTACACTTTTCGTCACGAGGAGGGCACAATTTTTTCTTCCACCCATCCACTAATAATATCTCGTTCTGAAGCTTGAGCAATCAATAATTCCTCAGGTCGAGACTCATTTATGGTTATATCACCAACCACCTGATTTAATTTCTTCATTAGCTCCCCATAATTATCATCATAGACTTCTTTGGAAATACCACTAGACTAATTAATTTCCTCAACTCCTTTTTCCAATAATGAGGAGCCATTAATGTTTTTTTTTTTAACAAACAAGATGTAGATTATGCACATGGAAAAAAAAAAAAAAACAGCCTATGGCAGGGGGAAGATAGAACCCCCTCCCTCAACAAGAAGTCTGAAAAAGAGTTGTCTAGTTTGATTGTGATAAAGTATTTGATATAAGATTAAATTGAACATAACCCATCAGCTTAAGCTTTTGAGTTTGGTGGTGATTTCAGGGAGCTCCACCATGAGTTCGAAGCTACGAAAAAAAGGGGAAGATAGAAATGGTACAGAAGTGCGAATTGTGAACGGATCCAAAAACAATGTTCCAAATTAGAAGCAGAAGACAAACAAGAAGAAACGAATAGGAACGATTGAAAGAACTAAAAAGAAAAAATTATACGAGCTCCATTTTGACGGGATACTCAAGGGTTGCAAAAAACTTTGATACGTTCCCACCCTACCTTCAGAGGGTGGTTCACTCACTTAAAAGAGGAAAAAGCATACAAGCAAATAGGGAATGAGCAGACTACACCCGAAGACCACTCATTCCCTCATGCAGCAGATACTCCAACAGTTGCAATGGATACTCTGACAACAAAGTTGGAGAATCGGTTGCATTTTAGCCTAAAAAATAACGTAAGTAGGAATCAACAGTGGATAATGCATCCGATACTCTGAAAGTCACTATATACCAAGATAGAGTGTAGCGACTTTCGGAGAATCGGGCTTCAAAACAACGTTTACCCCCCAAACCCTCAGGGGAGCACTTTCATACGTTCAGGCCCTACCTCCGGAGAGCCCTCACTTACGAATGGATTACAAAAGGGGGTACCCTAGCGAGGGCATCGGTGCACTACACCCAAAGTACACTCATGCCCTTAATACTATTAGCCCAACCCAAAAGACAAAGCAAAACCCCTTTGAGGGGGTTTCCAAGGGTTACAAGAGAACACCGAAAAGAGAAAATTACATAAGGAAGGGGAACACAGGAAATTTTGGGACGATCACAGAACCTAGAACAAATCATACACGAAAATGAAAGAACAACGAAAAGTTGTGGAAAGGAGGAAAAGCACAAATGGAGAATCGCGCCACTATTAGGAAATTCCTTCTAATCACTCTCACCCATGCAGAGAGAGATCAGAGAAAGGAAATCACAATTGACGTTATCATACAGAGAATTACTAACATTTTCTAATGTATAGCTATAGTCATAGCCAAGGAAAAACACCAAAAGGAAGGCATACATTTTCATATTGGCGTCTTCAATACAAGTGCCTCACGATATACTGCAAGAAAAATTATACAACGCACCTTTCCAGAATTTGAGGGAAGTCAATGTTTTACCACCTATCATACGACATGGGGAACTGTATGCGTCTATATAACTAAACAAGACAACCAACCCCACCTATGGGGAAAATTCTCCATAGAACAAATTACAATCGAAGCAAATGCAAACAAAAAACACAAAAAAAACAAGTGATCTCACAAAGAAAGAGACACAGCTTGATCTTATCTTCAACAAACTAAAAGAATACGATATATGGATGGATGTACTTGAGGATCCCCAAGGAAGTTCATTTGGAACAAATATACCACTATCCGAAGGCAAGTTCTGGGGTGTAGCTTGCTTATAAGATTCTGGTGTAAGGGTAGTTTAGTTAGAACATGTAGTTGTTTTAATTAAAACCCTATGTGCTTAGCACACCCCCTTTATTAGCATTACGTTTGTATTTGTGGAAGCCTATTTAAAGGCTTGTTGATCAATAAGAAAGCCAGCGTATTATTCATTCATTTCCTTCCTAGTGGCTACACCAAGTTCATTTGGAACAAATATACCACTATCTGAAGGCTATGGGAGGACCTACAAAACAATAAATAAATAAAAAATAAAAAAAAAGACCACTATAGTCGAAAACATTGTCCAATACTTGGAAGAGAAAGGATGACCGGAAGAGTATACCATTGAGCAGCTACAGGAGAAATATACTATCCTCGATTGGATAGCTACCAACATCTTGTGGGAAAGACTCATCAAGACTAAGCAATTATTTCTTTATGGGCCACCCAACACGAGGTCCAATTTTCAAACCCCTATGATGTCATTTTCTCTCCAATTCATATTGATTTCCACTTGTTTGGGCCTTTTCAAATTTCCAAGTCCACAAGGTGTTGATATAAGATTAAATTTATCATAACCCATCAACTTGAGCTTTTGGGTTCAGTGGTGATTTAACAGGCCAAAGGCATATTCAGAAATCCTTGGAAAGATATAGCTTAAAAGCTCCCTTCTTTTTCAGGTTTGATTCATTGTGTGGTGGGGGATGGGAAGGATACGTATTTTTGGAAGGACAAATGGGTGGGGGATAGACCCCTTTGCTTTACGTATCTGTCTTTTTCATTTACCTTCAATGAAAAATCGTTTCGTGGCCAATGTTATGAGTCTTTCCAGGAGCTCTCTTTCCTTTTTGTTGGGTTTTCGTCGTCCGTTGACCAATAGGGAAACAATGGATGTCTCTTGTCTTTGATTGGAGAGTTTTAGTTTAGGTCGGGGAGGAGGGATGTTCGTTGCTGGAGTCCAAGTCCTAGCCAGGGTTTCATGTGTAGCTCTTTGTTTTATTGGTTGTTAAACTCTTCTTTCCCTAGTGAGTATATTCTTTTTCATATGTGGAAGGTGAAAATTCCTAAGATGAACTGGTTCTTTATTTGTCAAGTTATCCATGGAAGAGTTAATACTCTTGATAGACTTTCAAGGAAGATGTCTCCATTGGTTGGGTCGTTTTGTTGCATCCTTTGTCAGAGAGCGGAGGAAGACCTAGACCAAATCCTGTGGAGCTGCAATTTTGCCCATTCTGTCTAGGGCTTTTTCTTTAATGTGTTCGATCAGCTGGTGATTAGTCTTAGAGATCACAGGAGATGATCAAGGAGTTCTTCCCCTCCTCCATCTGCCATTTCGAGAAATAAACATTGATTCTTCTTCACTTCAATGGAGGCTTAAAAACAATTTAACAAATTAATTGTTTCCAAAGAAATATTAAAACGTCCACCTCGCTTCCCAAAGAAGCTGAAACAACCTGGTTGCTATTGCAATCATTGCTACCAAGACATGCCCTAAATACATCTTCATTCATCTTGCCAAAATCCATTAGATTTTTAGATTGTTGTTAGAATTCAACCAACATTTCCTAAAAAACCATCCAACCTCTTTTTCGAATCCCCGCTGGAACCAAAATGCTGTCCTTAACACCTTCATTGGATTAAAACAGAAATGTTTGAATGCCAACCAAACTTATTAGATTTTTTGTGAAATGACAAATTATTACCAAAATGCAAGAATGTTCATTGACGGCATGATATTTACAAAACACAAAGAGGCAAGAACTCATCTGAGAACTGAAGAAACAACGTAAATATATCTCAGAAGGAAAATTCAGATTCATAAATTCCTATCAGGTGCTGCGGCAAGAGAACTAAATATAGGTATAAAATCATCAACATAAAAATAGGGCAAAGGAAAAAGAAACAAATAGAAGAGCAAGGAGAAGATACCTTGCTCTTACAATGTAGGCAATGACATGCCTGAGGAATAAATAAAATGCATGCAGGTAATAAACAACAAAACAAGTTCAGATTGTCTTCCATTTCAAAATTAAAACATACAGAACCATTACCATTTCCCCAACTACTACAACAAAGAATTCTTATAATCTGATTAGAAGTATATTCGTATATCTAATGACATACTAGAAAAGTAAATCACAAAGAACATACCTTGTAAACCAATATGTGTGCCACCGGAAGCCCTTGACTGCCAAACCGTGCAAAAAGTGCGAGATCGCCGATTAAATCCAAAACCTTGTGGCGACAAGGTTCATCATGGAAACGCAATGGGGGATTGATCCAACCGCTATTCACACTAAAGTAGATAGGAAAGGGGGACCTGATTAACTTCTTTATATTTTACTTTGGAAAGTATTTTCTATTTATGAAATAAACACTTAAATATTTTCAAAGTAGACTGGTTTCATACAACGTAACTCACATGAGATGAAACCGATCCATGTTCCAACCCAAGCCAGACAGTGTACACTTACTCTTAATAAGAAATAAGAGTGCATTCTCATTTATCAGTTGACAAGAAAATAGTTTCTTATATAGTTAGCGGTTAGAGGTCGGTTATTTTGAGCAGAGTTAGACATGTCCTTGGTCCATGATGAAAAGACTACATGTTATACAATATTGCCAGCATTCTATTCATAAAGAAGGTAGGTCTAAATTGGGACATACTTTTATCATATCAGAAAGAAGCCACTAAAATCGACCAGGAACTTGTAGATCAAGGATGTATGTACAAAACAACTAACTTGCAAAAATGTTTTGTAGTGGGAAGAAAAAATTGTCATGTCTCAATTCTTCAGTTTGAAGATGATACATTCCTGTTTTGTAAGTATGATGAAGCTATGCTCGAAGCTTTGATTCAATCAATTTCCCTTTTTGAAGCTTTTTCGAGTCTTAGATTGAATTGGGCAAAATCCTCAATTTGTGGAATTAACATTGAAGAACAAGAGGTGCTGGAAGTTTCCTCTAGGCTTAACTGCAAGATGGAACAACTTCCCATTACATTGGGCTTCCTTTGGGAGGACATCCGAATTTTATCTTTTTGGCAACTAGTCTTGGTCAAGAATGGTAAAATACTAGACAGATGGAAGCATTTTAACCTCTCGTGAGGAGGAAGATTGACTCTATGTTCCTCGATTCTTTCAAACATTCCATTATATTACTTCCTCTTTTTGTAATGCCTTCTCAGGTAAGTATTGAGCTGGAGCGCATGTTGCTGAAATTTTTTGGGAAGGAAAGGAATGGGGTGAGATCAATCATTTAGTCCGATGGAATCTAGTTTCAAAATCTCAAAAAGATGGTGGCTTAGGAATAGGTGCTCTTAAGCATCGAAACCTTGCATTGATTGCTAAACAGAGATGGCGTTTTATGAATGAGCCAACTGCTTTTTGGAGGAAGGTAATCATCAGTATTCATGGTAGTTCTCCATTTGAGTGGCATACAGCAAGTACCAACTGTCACAAGATAAATTTCGATAAGAAAATTTTTACCCTTTTGCGGCCTAAGGTACTCCCTTAGTTCAGCCTTTCTCTTTTTCCCTCAGTTTCACAAAGTGACTCTCGAAGGAGGTTGTGATGAACCACGCTCAAAGGGGAATAATCGTCGTGGATAAGAATGATCGAACACAAGTAATTTGTGAGGAATGCCCTCGGTTTACTTTGTTATTCGTAAAGTAAGGTACACAGAATTCTCTCTCGTTGGTACAATGGCTCTCTCTCACACTCAAAATTGTCTTCTCTTAAATGGAAGAACATTCTCTCCCATTTATAAGAAATCATGTGGATGGTGGTGACCATGTTATTCACCCACACATCCCAACTCTTCACACAACCCACACAATGCCCAATCCCACCAAAAACCCAACAAGTGTCATTCAAATGGAGGTCTTCGAATGTATGGTAGAAATGGAGACACCCATGGACCTTTATCTCCTTTAAAGGGTGGGTGCTTTCCCGTTTCTTCTACAAGTCTTGATCTCCTTTGGAATTGGAACACTTTGGCATGATTGGGACTCATTTTGTGTGAGGGTTTAGAGGGAGAAGTCTCAAAGACCCTTGAAAACACTCCAGCAAACTCTCCTCCCCGAATGGCTGCAAAATGACGCCTATTTATAGGCATTTGGTCGTTCCCGCCAAAATCCGTTGTTTCCCGCCAAATAGCGCGCAGGCGCGTCTGGGGTTCCCCCGCGCGCGCGTGCTGTCTGGCGCCGGCGCGCGCGCGCCCCATACGCACCGTCACGTGCCTGTGTGCGCGCGTCTTAGCCCGCCGCCTGCTACTCTGCGCGCGCGCGCCCCATACGCGCGCGTGCCTGCCAGCCTGCTGCCTGTGCGCGCGCATGCTGCTGCGTGGCTGCGCTGGGCAACGCCAGCCGCCTGCTGGCGCCCCAAATATGCGTCCGGTGTGCATGGCTGGTCAGTGGACACCCGCCAGCGCCCATGCTAACCCCCCAATGGGCCGCCTAGTGCCTGAATGGCCCTCCGGCCTGATTTGCACGCCAAGGCTGATCTAGTTGCTTCCTCGTGGATCTTTTAACTTCTTTGGATGCCCACCTGCACTCTCCTAGTGCGGGGTGGTTGCCTGGCCTCCTCTCCGTGTGGCGCCTTGAAGTGATGGCCGTTGTGTTTGATGTTGTCCATGTGGATGACTTGCCGCCTGCAAGCCTTGGTCCTTCTCGTGGGTTGAGTGCGTGTGTCAGGACAAAGCGCTCATCGCTTTCGCACGCACCTGCTGCAATCTCCTGGTGGGCAAGTTCTCCTCACCCACTGCTGATGGTTCTTCCCGGCGTCTCGGCCCGCCCATCTATTGCCATCTTGTGAGACCTCCCACGGCCCGGACCCCTGCATGCCCCTGGGGTTTCAAGCGCCCTAATGGCATGCAGAAGTTGATGTTGTTTTGAGTGTCTGACATAAGCTCCTTGTGTCATCCTGGTTTGTTTTCCCTTGTATGCTCCCTGGTCGGGGCCTCACCCTTGGTCATCATGTTGCCCTGGGCTAGTTGAATATTGAGGGTCTAACAAACCTCCCCCACCTAATCTCCAACGTCCTCGTGGAGATAAATTCTTTCTACCTGCAGAAAGTTAGAAGTACCTCATTGGCTGTTCGAAGTGATCGAGAGTGTGACGCCTGACTTGGCACCCTACCTGGTGCCATTTTATTTCTGGCTAAGCATAACACCGACTTCATGGGTGAAAGGGGATTGTGCCCCCGCACAATCACCGGCTCCCTTTCCCGACCCTACCTTGATTTTGTCAAGGCCAGAAATTGGAAGTCCCCCTGGATCCGAGTATCGGGGAATCTTTGCCTATGGGCACTCGTCAGCGTCATGCGTTATCTCGCAGTAGTGGCACTCATCCACGTCTATCTGGCATGAATCATTACTGAAGGCATCTCCTTCTGATTCTGAGTCACTACTGATCATTATCACCTCCCGGGGCTGCCGTGCCTCCTCTTCTTCCTCCTCGGGAATGTCGGGGAGGCCCCCGTTCAACCATTGGTCTGCCTGACGTAAGGCATCCCTTACTTCTTGTGGCGGGTACATTGGATGTTCCTCGACACCGGATCTGATCTCGTCGATTTCCGACCAAAGTTGATGAAGGTCGTGTTGTAGAGTGTTGAGACCATTCTGGGTCGTTGCCTGCAAATCTATTAACGTTTGATTTGCGGCTAGGATATAGCTCTGCATGTTATCAGAGAGCCCCCTAACTGCATTCTCCATGGTGGCTAAGCGGTCGTGATACCCTCGAATGATGTTAAGGATGTCGGGCTCCAAAGCCAGAAAATCCTCCCAATCTGGACTTAGGAGTTCGCTTCGGAACGCACCTCGTTCCACGCCAACTCGTTCTTCAAGGCGTGCAATCCGCTCCTCCAACCTACGAACCCTGGCTCGGTGAGCGTATTCGGCCATGAATAATCTTTGTTGAAACTGGAATGATGCAACAGAAGACTTTCGGAATACGCTCATTCCAGTTTCATTCCAGACTTTCGGAATGAAACTGGAAAGTCTTCTGTTGCATCATTCCAGTTTCAACAAAGATTATTCATGGCCGAATACGCTCACCGAGCCAGGGTTCGTAGGTTGGAGGAGCGGATTGCACGCCTTGAAGAACGAGTTGGCGTCGAACGAGGTGCGTTCCGAAGCGAACTCCTAAGTCCAGATTGGGAGGATTTTTCGGCTTTGGAGCCCGACATCCTGGACATCATTCGAGGGTATCACGACCGCGTAGCCACCATGGAGAATGCAGTTAGGGGGCTCTCTGATAACATGCAGAGCTATATCCTGGCCGCAAATCAAACGTTAATAGATTTGCAGGCAACGACTCAGAATGGTCTCAACACTCTACAACACGACCTTCATCAACTTAGGTCGGAAATCGACGAGATCAGATCCGGTGTCGAGGAACATCCAATGTACCCGCCATGAGAAGTAAGGGATGCCTTACGTCAGGCAGACCAATGGTTGAACGGGGGCCTCCCCGACATTCCCGAGGAGGAAGAAGAGGAGGCACGGCAGCCCCGGGAGGTGATAATGATCAGTAGTGACTCAGAATCAGAAGGAGATGCCTTCAGTAATGATTCATGCCAGATAGACGTGGATGAGTGCCACTACTGCGAGATAACGCATGACGCTGACGAGTGCCCACAGGCAAAGATTCCCCGATACTCGGATCCAGGGGGACTTCCAATTTCTGGCCTTGACAAAATCAAGGTAGGGTCGGGAAAGGGAGCCGGTGATTGTGCGGGGGCACAATCCCCTTTCACCCATGAAGTCGGTGTTAGGCTTAGCCAGAAATAAAATGGCACCAGGTAGGGTGCCAAGTCAGGCGTCACACTCTCGATCACTTCGAACAGCCAATGAGGTACTTCTAACTTTCTGCAGGTAGAAAGAATTTATCTCCACGAGGACGTTGGAAATTAGGTGGGGGAGGTTTGTCAGACCCTCGATATTCAACTAGCCCAGGGCAACATGATGACCAAGGGCGAGGCCCCGACCAGGGAGCATACAAGGGAAAACAAACCAGGATGACACAAGGAGCTTATGTCAGACACTCAAAACAACATCAACTTCTGCATGCCATTAGGGCGCTTGAAACCCCAGGGGCATGCAGGGGTCCGGGCCGTGGGAGGTCTCACAAGATGGCAATAGACGGGCGGACCGAGACGCCGGGAAGAACCATCAGCAGTGGGTGAGGAGAACTTGCCCACCAGGAGATTGCAGCAGGTGCATGCGAAAGCGAGGAGCGCTTTGTCCTGACACACGCACTCAACCCACGAGAAGGACCAAGGCTTGCAGGCGGCAAGTCATCCACATGGACAACATCAAACACAACGGCCATCACTTCAAGGCACCACACGGAGAGGAGGCCAGGCAACCACCCCGCACTAGGGGAGTTCAGGTGGGCATCCAAAGAAGTTAAAAGATCCACGAGGCAGCAACCAGATCAGCCTTGGCGTGCAAATCAGGCCGGAGGGCCATTCAGACACTAGGCGGCCCATTGGGGGGTTAGCATGGGCACTGGCGGGTGCCCACTGACCAGCCATGCACACCAGACGCACATTTGGGGCGCCAGCAGGCGGCTGGCGCTGCCCAGCGCAGCCACGCAGCAGCACGCTCGCGCACAGGCAGCAGGCTGGCAGGCACGCCCGCACACAGCAGCAGGCGGGCACGCACGCGTGCGTATGGGGCGCGCGCGCAGAGTAGCAGACGGCGAGCTAAGGCGCACGGCAACAAACGCGCGCACACAGGCACGTGACGGCGCTCGCAACAGCAGCGCGCGCCAGTGCCAGACGCGCCTGCGCGCCATTTGGCGGGAAACAACGGATTTTGGCGGGAACGACCAAATGCCTATAAATAGGCGTCATTTTGCAGCCATTCGGAGAGGAGAGTTTGTTGGAGTGTTTTCAAGGGTCTTTGAGACTTCTACCTCTAAACCCTCACACAAAATGAGTCCCAATCATGCCAAAGTGTTCCAATTCCAAAGGAGATCAAGACTTGGAGAAGAAACGGGAAAGCACCCACCCTTTAAAGGAGATAAAGGTCCATGGGTGTCTCCATTTCTACCATACATTCGTAGACCTCCATTTGAATGACACTTGTTGGGTTTTTGGTGGGATTGGGCATTGTTTGGGTTGTGTGAAGAGTTGGGATGTGTGGGTGAATAACATGGTCACCACCATCCACATGATTTCTTATAAATGGGAGAGAATGTTCTTCCATTTAAGAGAAGGCAATTTTGAGTGTGAGAGAGAGCCATTGTACCAACGAGAGAGAATTCTGTGTACCTTACTTTACGAATAACAAAGTAAACCGAGGGCATTCCTCACAAATTACTTGTGTTCGATCATTCTTATCCTACGACGATTATTCCCCTTTGAGCGTGGTTCATCACAACCTCCTTCGAGAGTCACTTTGTGAAACTGAGGGAAAAAGAGAAAGGCTGAACTAAGGGAGTACCTTAGGCCGCACAAGGGTAAAAATTTTGGTATCGAAGTAATTCCACCATGACTTGCAAGTGGTATCAGAGCCATGCCCCGAGAGTAGCTGCGTTGGGTGGAATCCTCGGGTTCCGAACAAAGAAAGTTATGAGCCTTAATAGTCATGGTGGAGGTCCGTGGTTGAGCTCTGGGTGGGCGGGTATACTCCGGAGAAGAGGAGTCGTCCTAGATAAGAGCAAGAACTCTTGGTAAAGCGGTAAAGCCTAAAGAGTTGGACGGATAGATGACTATTTGAGGGGAGGCTCGGTGGTACTTTGTTCGAGGGGAGGATTGTTGGGAGTGCGTCCAAAGTCCCACATCGGCTAGATAAGGGGATGATCATGGGTATATAAGGGAGGACAAGTATCTCCATTAGTATGAGGCCTTTTGGGGTAATCCAAAAGCAAAGCCATGAGGGCTTATGCCCAAAGTGGACAATATCATACCATTGTGGAGATATGTGTGTCCGGTAGTCCCTTGCAAGTATGGAAGAAGTTCAAAGCTTTTGCGACTTTCAAATTGGGTAATGGTGGACAAATCTTTTTCTGGCATGACATTTGGCTAAGAAGCACAGACACTGACACGCGACACAGACACGACGACACGTCAATTTCCAAAAAAGTGGGACACGACAGGTTGGGGACACATAAATTTTTAAAATATATATGTGTGTTCATATTTTGACATATTGTGAATATTTAATACTTTTAATGTAAATTTGTTGGTGGGTAGAGAAGGGATGAGAAGTCGTCGTGTTGCTAGTCGTGATGGCGAAACGCCGACCCCCGCTTGCAATTGAAGTCGCTACTCGAGAAGGATTTACTGATTGTCAATTGTGATGGAGACCGAGTGTGAGGCCACTTAGTGCTTCTATTTGAAAGTGTGGTCTCAGGTCTCGTGGGGAAATAAAAATGTCCTAATTGAAAATTAAAACTTAAAAAAAAAACGAATAACAAAGCCCAAATTAAATTGGGTTGTGGGTGGGCTTTTTTTTAACGTGTCCCAGCGTGTCCCCCACGTTTCCCCACGTGTCGGAAAATTAAAAAAATAATAAAAAAAATAAGACACGCCAAATGGCAGGTCGGACACGTGTCGGAGGTTGTCATTTTAGAGGTGTTCGTGCTTCATAGACATTTGGTATGGTGAAGTTTCTCTCAAGTCTCGTTTTCCTAGACTTTTTAATATTTCCTCCTTTCCTAATCAATTTCGGAATTTTGGGATAGTCAACATAATTCCTAGAGTATTTTTTCTCGAAGATTAGTAAAGGATGAAGAAATTGTGGACTTTCAATCATTGTTAGGTGTTTTGGACTCTTTGGTTGTTGGTTCATCTAACGATGTTCGAGTTTGGTCTCTTGAAAATTTTGGTTAGTTTACAGTTAGTTCTTAAACACATCAGCTTGTTTTGGGTAACCCCGTTCTTTCGAATTTGTTTTGGGCTATTTGGAAATCTAAAAGTCCTAAACGAATAAATATTTTGTTGTGGATCATTTTGAACGGTAGTTTGAATACCTTTTGAAGTTCTTCAAAGAAAATTACCGTTTTTCAGTTTATTTCCTTTGATTCGTCCTCTATGTTCAAAGGTAGGAGACATCGCGTTGCATTTGTTCTTTAAGTGTGTTTTTTGGAGGCTTTGTTGATCATAGTTTTTAACTATTTTCAAAATGAAGTGGGTTTTCTCAAATTCAGTAAAAGAGAATGTGCTACAACTTCTTATTGGTCCTTCGTTTGCTTCAAGACCGAGATTATTATGGATCAATGGTGTTAAAGTTTTGTTACCAACTTGCTTAAAGGCTTTCTCCTGGTGCACTATTTTTAAATCTTTTGTTTGTTTCTCTTCGCAGTTTGCAGGATATTTGTTTTAATTGGCAAGCTTTTATTTTTCCTCCATAATCTTTGTCGTTTTTTATTAGTTTTCTAATTAGTTTTGTTTTCTATTCACTCCTTTCGGAGTTTGTTTTCTGAGCAATGGTCTCTTTTTATTTCATCAATGAAAGTTTCATTTTTGTTAGCTAAATGGCTCTAGCGCTTTTCCCTTGAATCTTCTTCCTTGTGGCACAAGATTATTGTGAGTAAGTATGGTCCTTTTCCTATGGAGTGGTTGTCGGGTGGGGCTAAAGGCACTTTCAAAAACTCATGGAAAGACATTATCTTAGAGCCCCTTTTTTTCAGACCTTGTTCATTGTGAGGTGGGGGATGGGAGGAATACGTTCTTTTGGGAGGATAAGTGGGTGGGGGATAGACCCATTTGCTTTATGTTTCCTCACTTGTACCTTTTGTGGTCCATGAGGAACCGATCGGTGGCTGATGTTTTGTCCCAATCGAGAAGTTCTCTTTCGTTTTCGTTTGGTTTTCGTCACACTTTGTCCGATGGGGAAACGACGGATATTATGGCTCTTCTTTCTTTGATTGAGAGGTTTGAGTTCGGGGAGGGGAGGGGAGATAATAGATAGGGATGTCTACGGGACGAGGCGGGGACGGGGATCGCTTCCCCGTCCCTGTCCCCATCCCCACTTCCCATTTCAATCCCCATCCCTGCGAAATTCCCCATTAAATTTCATGGGGAATGGGGCGGGGAATTTACGGGGATCGGGTTCCCCACGGGGAATTATTCCCCATTTAGTTTTGTTCTTTTTTCTTTTTTGTCTTCATTGAATCAAATAATTTGCATGGAAATTTTTTGTAGTTAACTTTGCATGGAAAAACTCATTAATTTCCAACTAGATAGTTGATTATTCGCCTAATTTCTTCATTTAAATAGTTGATTTCCTTAAAAACAAATTAATAATAATAATAATAATAATATTTCATATCAAACTATCTAATTATCTATACATATAATTCAAATGTTTAAACCATATAATTATTCAAACATATCAAATTTTCTAAATCATTAACAATAAAACTTTGAATTTATATATATAGAAAATAATTTTAAAAAAAAAACAAAAAAAAAAAACAAACAAACGGGGCGGGGTGTTTAGCTCGCGGGGAATTTTTTTTCCCCCACTCCCTCCCCCATAACGTGCTTAAATGGGGATTGCCCACCCCATTAGGGGCGGGTCCCCACTGGGCAAATGAACATCCCTAACTAGATGTTAGAGCCCCAGTCCCTCTAAGGGGTTCTCATGTAGTTCTTTCTTTTGTTGGTTGGTGAACCCTTCTCACCATAGTGAGTCTATTTTCTCTCTTGTACGGAAGGTGAAAGTTCTGAATAAGATCAGGTTCTTTATTTGGCAAGTTATTCACGACAAAGTTAACACTTTCGATAGGCTCTCGAGAAAAATGGCTTCGTTGGTGGGCCCATTTTGTTGCATTCCTTATCGAAAGGCAGAGGTAGATTTGGATCACATTCTTTGGAGTTGTGACTATGCACATTCAGTGTGGGGTTATTTCTTTGATGCTTTCGGGATACAGACGAGGAGTTACTTGCATTGTAGGGAGTTGTGATCAAGGAGTTCCTCCTCCATTCGCCTTTCCGTGAAAATGGGAGGTTTTTGTGGGAAGCAAGAATGTGTGCTTTGTTATGGAACTTATGGGGGAAGAAACAACAAAGTGTTTAAGGGGTTGGAGAGAGACCCTAGGGATGTCCCTTGCTAGGTTCCATGCGATTTGGCTGTCGGTTTCGAAATGTTTTTGTACTTATCCGTTAGGTCTTATTTTGCTTGATTGGGGTCCCTTCCTATAATTGGACTCCTTTTTTTGTGGGCTTGTTTTTTCTATGCCCTTGTATTCTCTCATTTCTTCTCAATGAAAGTTGAATCTTTATTTAAAAAAACAAAAAAACAACTGACCTGCAAACTAAAGCATTTTCTATTGAACCTCCTTTTATGAGTCCCATATTACGCATTTGCTCTACCTGCAAGGAAGTCAGTAGCACTGCAATTTATTCAAATTTTATATGCAGTAAATATGCAATATTTATTGTTCAGAAATACTGTACGTATTAAAGACCCAGAAATCCAATGCATCTCAAAAAGTTGAAAACATTGTTTCAATATTTAATAGTAAATTACAATGTAAGAATAGATAATCCTGACTTTCCTTTTTCTTTTCTTCTTTTTTTTTTTTTTTTTTGGGGGGGGGGGGGGGGGGGGGGGGGGGGGGCATAACACCACCAATTAGAAGACATTTGCAAGAGGCTTCCTATTATTTCGTTAAGGTTTAGTCGATGAAACCATAAAAACATTAGCTTTCTCTTTAAACTTGTGACCACTTGGTAGCTGAACATTGTTCTCTTCGCGGATACGTCTTTTTTTTTTTTTTTTTTTTGGAGAGAAACAAAATTTCATTGATTAATGAAATAGGGAAAACCCCGTGCCTAATGGCGGATTACATGTAATTTTTCCAATTTAAAATCAAAGAAGAAAGACTATAAGATGCAAACAGGTGTTTACATTTACACCAATACAAAGCATGGAATAGAATCTTATCAAAAAAGCATTCAAAGGTAGTGAAAACATCCCCGAAAATTCTGCCATTACGCTCATTCCAAAGGAACCAAAAAAAACTCTATTAATGGCAAGCCACAAAGTCTAGAAGCCAGAAGACCATGAATATTAACATGCATTGGTAGATACCAATCAAAAGCTTCAATAATTAAGACCCAATATCGAGCAGCATAGGAACAGGTGACGAAAAGGTGGCCGGTGTTTTCCCCATTTGAGGAACACATAACACACCATGAAGGTGAAAGATGAAAATGAGGCATTATTCGTTGTAAACAATCAGTCGTATTAATGGCTCCAAGACTAAGTTTCCATAAAAAGATTTTTATCTTTTTAGGATAAACATCCTTCCATATCACCGAATACAGATTTTCGAAGTATTGCCAGTCACACCCAAAAGATCAACCATCAGAGATTTGACAGAAAATGATTTAGATGGATCAAGAGGCCAAAGTCATGAGTCATTCATATCCTTTTTTTTTAAAAGAAACGTCAAGAGTAGATATCATTAAGCTGACAAAAAATATTACAGCCTAAGGGCCTGGGGATGAGGAAGCCCCTGTCCAAAACTATCTCAAAAGGGCCTTCCAATCATTAGCTATCATCAATAAGCTATAATTACAAAAAATCTTGTTGAGGGATATCCACCAAGAGGCCGTATTTTGTACAAAGATACAAAAAGAATCGAAACTAGGTCTTATCTTCAAATGATCTAGCATTTCTCTCCTTCCAAATGCCCCACATGGTAGCTCTAAAAGCACAACTGGCCACCACACTAGCCTTCTTAGGCAAGTTCCACGCTTTGAGCCCCTCTTCCAACCAGTCTTCCACCCTCTTAGGCATACAAAGGGAGATATCAAGCAGCCCGGTAATGAAACTCCAAGCTTTGCCAGCGAAATCACAATGCAAAAAAAGGTGGTCTAAGTCTTCCCCTTCTTTCAAGCACATTCTGCACCCTGATGGAGAAAGAGCCCTATGCTGGAATTTCTTTTGGATCTTCTCATCCGTATTCAAGCTACGAAAAGCCGTGGACCACAAAAATACCTTGATTTTTTTGGGGCTGTTATGCTTCCATATAAGACGAATTAGACTTTTACTTATCTTGGCCTTAATTTTACAAGACTTTTGGAAGAAGGATTTGGTAGTATACTTCTCGCTGCCAGTGAATACAGTCCGGGTTGGAGTTCAATTGGACAGCGCTGATTTTCTCCACCAAGGACATCCAGTGATCCAATTCCCTGTCAAACAACCCTCTACGAAGCTTTAAGTCCCAAGTTTGTTGCTCCTGATCCCAGCACTCAAAGATGGATTTTCCTTTATTTTCAGAAATGGCATACAGGTCAGGGAAGGAGACTTGGAACGAATAGTTGTCACACCATCTGTCTTCCCAAAATCTAATATTTTTTCCACAGTTGAGGGAGAATTTAACAAATTTCTCGAAAGCAGCATAGTTTTTTGCAATATCAATCCAAGTGCCGCACCTTTTCTTGTTAGAAATGTCTCCAGCTTTCCAACCAAAAGGATCCATACCATGAATGCTAGCAATCACCTTTCTCCACAAGGCTTCTTTCTCCTGTGTAAACCCTCCACAACCATTTAGTATTTAAAGCCTCATTTCTTTGGTCTAAAGCTCCCACACCTAACCCACCTTCCAATATCAGAAGGCCAGACCACTCCCATCTAACGAGGTTACTTCCCAGCTTATACTTACCCCCATTCCATAAGAAGTCCCTGCTGATTTTCTCCATGACCTTTGTCACAGATTTGGGAGCTTTTAGGAGGGAGAAGAAATATTGAGGGATGCTATTTAGCACAGCTTGTATTAGAGTCAGTCTACCTCCCTTGGAAATGGGGAATTTTCTCCACATGTCCATCTTAATTCTGAATTTATCAACCAAAGGCTACCAGAAGTTTTTTCGTTTATAATTACCACCAAGGGGGAATCCCAAATAATTGGTAGGACGAGCTTCTTCACGGCAACCAACCATATCAGCCCACCTTTTCACTTCATCACCTTGGGAATTAATCCCTATCAACGAAGTCTTGGCTTTGTTAGCTGAGAGGCTCGAACCTTTAAAGATAACAGAAAGAATTTCCCACCATTTGCAGATGGCTCCCTCATTATGGGGACAAAAAATTATCATATCGTCAGCATACTGAAGAATATTTTGATAGGAAAAAAAATCATTTCATTGATGTATGAAATAGATACAAAAGATCATCCTATCATAGGAAACTTACAAGAGACATTTCCAATTGGATATGAGAGAAGAGAGGGAGTAATTACAAAAAATAGATGTGTGTCTACTCCAATATAGAGCTAGAAAGGATGCAGATTCAATAAAGGATGCAATGCTTTGGTTCTTATCGGGGAAGATCCTAGCATTATCGTATCGCCAGCATACTGAAGAATAGGAACCGAGATATTAGTCCTTCCCACCTCCCATCCTTTTAGCACATTTCTCTCCAAGCAGTATTGCACCGATCTAGAAATAGCATCCCCCACAATGGTAAAGAGAAAGGGAGGGAGGGGATCACCTTGTCTCAAGCCCCTAGTAGCCCTGATTTTGCCTCTTGGTTTACCATTTATTATGACAGAGAAGTTGGTTTTTTTTAGTAGTGTAGCCGAAACTTGAGTTAATTAGGAATGAATGATCTTTATTAAATGAGCTCCATTCTTTATATAGAGATGGATGCTAACCGAATTAGTTACACATGTGCTAAGCACATGACTACATTAAATAAGATATTAAGCCTTTAAAGAGTACATTCTGAAATAGGCTACACCAAACATCCCTGTCCAAAAAAAAGAACTCGTCCTCGAGTTAAGTTGAGAGAGTGAACTCGTCTGGGGGTTTGTAAGTATATAAGTCAGCCACGTTGAATGTTGGGTTGATGTGATAGTCATCTGAGAGATCAACTTTGTAGGCGTTATCCCCAAATTTTACTAAAATTGGAAAAGGACCAAGTTTTTTCTTCTTGAGCTTGTTGTAGGTGCTGCTGGGAATATGCTCTTGCGGAGATGAATCATCACCAAGTCGCCAATTTGGAATTCTTTAAATCTTCTCTTCCTATCTGCAGCTGCTTTATATTTTGATGTTTGTTTTTCCATATGCTCTTTGACCTGCCGGTGGAGTTCTGTTATCCTTTCAGCCATTTCTTCAGCTTCCCTACTGAAATCAACAGAAGAAGGAATATTGGTGAGATCCATAGTTAATCTAGGCAGCTTTGTATAGACTAATTCGAAGGGGGACTTCCCTGTAGTTCGATTCATCATGTGGTTATAGGCAAATTCCACTTGGGCCAGTGTCAAGTCCCATTGTTTAGGCTTCTCCCCGCTTAGGCATCGGATTAGATTACCCAAGGTCTGATTAGTCACCTCGGTCTGTTCATCTGTCTGAAGGTGACTCGTGGTACTGTATTTTAATGTGGTATCAAATTTCTTCCATAGAGTTTTCCAAAAATGGCCTAAAAACTTAACATCTCGGTCAGAGACGATAGTTTTGGGTATGCCATGTAGACGAACAACTTCCTTAAAGAATAGATTAGCAATGTAAACCGCATCGGATGTCTTTTTACATGCTAAAAAGTGTGCCATCTTACTGTATCTATCCACTACAACAAAAACCGAGTCATAGCCCCGTTGAGTCCGCGGAAGTCCTAGTAAAAAGTCCATAGATAAATCTTCCCATATATTTTCGGGGATTGGTAAGGGGCTATATAGTCCTGTGTTTTGAGAACTTCCTTTGGAAGTTTGGCATATAAAGCAGCGAGAAATGAAGCTAGCTACATCCTTTCGAAGTTGGGGCCAGAAATACCGTTGTTCCAGGATGTATAAAGTCTTATCTCGGCCTAAATTGCCTGCTAAACCACCAGCATGGGCATCCTTTATTAGAGCTTCACGCAAGGAAGAATAGGGAATGCACAGAAGTTTGTCTTTGAAAAGGAAACCATCGACTAAATGAAATTCGCCCGCTGGTAAATGTTCATCACATTTCTTCCCGATGGTGGCAAAGTCACGATCATCAACATAAGTGTCTGGTAGATGGTCTAGCGCGATGATTTCACCTTTTAAGATTGTCAACAAGCTTGCTTTTCGGCTTAGCGCGTCTGCAACTTTGTTAGTAGCACCCGTAATATGTTTTATAACAAATTCAAATCGTTGAAGAAAAGATAGCCATCGAGCATGCATTCGATTAATAGATTTTTGAGTATGTAAAAATTTAAGGGAAAAATGATCACGGAATAATATGAATTCCTTGCCTAGTAGATAATGCTCCCATTGCTTTAGGGCTCTAACCAAGGAATATAATTCTTGCTCATAGGTGGACCATTTCTGGCGTGAAGGACTTTGCTTTTCACTAAAAAATTCAATGGGATGTTTATTTTGAGAAAGAATAGCTCCTATTCCAATTTCGGAAGCATCTACTGCTATTTCGAATGGATTATCAAAATTTGGTAAAGCTAGGACAGGGCTATTGGTTAGTCTTTGTTTGATGTCCAAGAAACTATTAGTTTGGTTAATCCCCCAAAATTATTGTCCCTTTTTTAGGCAATCGGTTAAGGGGCCACTAAGGTGCTAAAGTTCTTTATAAATTTCCTTTAAAAAGAAGCTAAGCTGAGAAAACTCTGAAGTTCTTTGATTGTTTTAGGTTCCTCCCAGTCACTAATGGCTTTGGTTTTGGTAGGGTCCATCTTGATTTCATTATGTTCAATGATATACCCTAGAAATGATATCTCAGATGTTGCAAAAAGACATTTTTTAAGATTGATAACCAAAGCATTAGTCTGAAGTGTGGAAAACAAAAGCCTGATGTGTTGTAAGTGCTCATCCAATCCACGGCTATAGACTAAGATATCATCAAAGTATACCACAATAAATTTGTTAATAAATGGTAGCAGTACCTAGTTCATAAGCCGCATGAAAGTACTCGGAACATTGGACAAGCCAAATGGCATGACGAGCCACTCGAATAATCCTTCGTTGGTCTTAAAAGCTGTCTTCCATTCATCTCCCGGGCGTATACGGATTTGATGGTATCCACTCTTCAAGTCAATCTTTGAGAAAATTGTGGCTCCACCGAGTTGATCCAAGAGATCACTAATCCGAGGGATGGGGGTACTTGATTGTAATTTTTTTGATTGCCCTACTATCCACACACATGCGCCAGCTGCCATCTTTTTTGGGAGTGAGGAGTGCTGGCACCGCACAAGGGCTCAAACTTGGTTGTATATGTCCTTTATCCAAAAGATCTTGAACTTGGTCATGTAGTATTGCATATTCAGCGGGGCTCATCTTGTAATGAGATAAATTGGGAAGTGTGGCGTCGGGCACAAAATCGATAGAATGTTGGATATCACGCAAGGGGGGTAGGTCTTTCGGATTCTCCATGATTTGATTGAATTCTTGGAGCAGTGTTTGTACCTCCAATGGAATATCAGTATTAACATCAGGATTAGAAAATTGTTTAACAATCAATCCTATAATAGGTAATTGTTTCTCATAAGAAAAAGTTTTCCCAGAAATAATGGTAAAGAGTTGACCTTTTTTGGATGGACTAGTAGTTGAAGAGAGTTGTTTGGCCGGACTAAGTGGTAGAAGAACAATTTTCTTCCCCATCCATAGGAACTCATAAGTATTGTCCCTTCCTTTATGAGTTGCTTGCACATCAAATTGCCATGGTCGTCCTAGGAGTATATGGCAAGCATCCATATCCAACACGTCGCATATGATTTGATCTTTGTAACTTGCGCCGATGGACAAAGGAATTGTGCTTGTGTGAGCCACTTGTGCCTCTCCTCCTTTCTTGATCCAACCAACTTTATACGGAGCCGGGTGTGGGTGTAAAGGGAGGTTCAATGTGGTGACAAGCTTGCTTGAGACCACATTTTCTGTGCTTCCACTATCAATAATGACATTGCAGATTTTGCCATTGATAGTACGTGTCTTAAATAGAGCATGGCGTTGGAAGCTTGGATCAGTTTTAGGTGCAAGGAGAAGGCGTTGAATGACCAAAGAAATGGGCTCTCCCTCATCAGGTTCAAGAAAGTCTATGTTGTCCTCGATTTCGCTCTCTTCTTCATCTTCTTGGTATTCTACTGTGTCAGCGATAGCAAGGGTCCTTCGTTGTGGGGATTGATTGGATAGGTGGCCTGTTTGATTACACCGAAAGCATTTTCCAAAAGTGTCGGCCGAGAGTAAGTATTGGTGGCTTTCTTGCTGGTGTCTCTTGATGGATTGGTATCGATCTGTTTTCCTTTAAGGGCTGCAGCTGTAATTTGAGGATTGGTTTTGTCCCTGTCTGAGGGTTTGTTAAAGCTACTGCCTTGCTCACCTGTATTTCGTATGGCATAAGTTCTTTTGAAACGGTTTGCAATCTGCTCCTCAATGGTTGTTGCTGCCGAAATTGCCTCATTCAAGTATCCAATAGGTTGTAAGGCAATTTGTTCTTTAATATCATAGCGTAGGCCACCCTTATATCTTGCAATTAAATGTTGTTGAGTCTCTACAAGATTTGTTCTTGCGCCAAGTCGATGAAATTCTTCCGTATACTTCATGACTGTCCTGTTACCTTGACGAACAATTCTGATATTGGTCATAAAGAATTTGTTCGAAGTTCATTGGCAAGAATCTTTCTTTCATCAGTCTTTTCATTCGCTCTCATCTTTGAATTGGCCTTTTCCCATAACGTTGTCGGTTGATTTCTAGTTGGTCCCACCATGCTTGAGCTCCTCCTTTAAGCTTCAAGGCTACTAATCTTACTTTCTTGTTTTCGGGAGTGTTCATGTAATTGAAAAAAATTTCCACATGTCTAATCCATTCCAAGAAAGCCTCTATTTCCATCTTTCCACTGTATGTCGGGATATCAATCTTTATCTTAAAGTCGCTTTCTTGATGATGTTGATCCCCATTGTTCCTCCGACCTTCCTTTTGAAGTTCTTGGTATTCATCCTCACTCGAACTATCCCCATTCCATTCAGGTTGTCTTCGAAATAGGGGATTCTGTTTAAATTCTCGCATTCCAGAATGGTAATCTTGCTGGAATCTTGGTGTTGGAATTGGTTCTTGTGTCATTTTCTGCTCTGTAAATTGTCTCTCTTGCCATTGTCTTGTCCTTGAATCGTCTCCTTGATAATCTTGCTGTCTCTTTTCCACTGTCGTATGTGTTCTTGAATCAAAAACTTGTTGATCCGTTCTGCAGCCCATTTTTTCACAAATCATCTCCAAGATCTTCTTTATCTCACCCACATCTTCTTTCAAGATTTTTGTATCTTGTTCAACCGACAGCAAGCACACGGTTGTTGATCGCGATGAGAGGACGGTGGTGTTTTCCGCCTCTTTTCCCGCCAAGGATGAATCTCCAATTACGTTGGATGAAACTTTCTTGGTCGTCGTAGTGGAAGCGCCCCAAAAGTCGTGCGCTCTGATACCAAATATGGTGTAGCCGAAACTTGAGTTAATTAGGAATGAATGATCTTTATTAAATGAGCTTCATTCTTTATATAGAGATGGAGGCTAACCGAATTAGTTACACATGTGCTAAGCACATGACTACATTAAATAAGATATTAAGCCTTCAAAGAGTACATTATGAAATAGGCTACACCATTTAGGCAGCCTGCAACCCATTTTCTCCACCCTTTGCCAAAGCCTTTCAATTCAAGCACAGCATCAAGGAACTTCCAGCTAACACTATCGTAGGCCTTCTCCAAGTCAAGCTTGATTAACACGCCTTTTTTCTTCTTATATTTACAGTCTGCCACGGCTTCGGATGCGACCAGAATTGCATCTAAAATTTGTCTACCTTGCACAAAAGCTAAACGAAGACAGGAGATAAGAGAGATTAGCCCATTCATTTG
The DNA here is from genome assembly GCA_036850905.1 of Luffa acutangula. NCBI lineage: Eukaryota > Viridiplantae > Streptophyta > Magnoliopsida > Cucurbitales > Cucurbitaceae > Luffa > Luffa acutangula. The sequence continues at coordinate 12,723,261 of CM072099.1, forward strand.
TTTCAAGCTCATTTAGTTGACGTCGAAGGCTTAGATCCCAAGCCTCATGTGACGAATTCCAAACATCGGCCACCATAGCATTTTGGTTGGTGGTTAAACGATAGAGGCGTGGGAAAGTTGTTGCAAGGATCCCACAATTTAACCAAGAGTCATTCCAGAATGACGTTCTTTGGCCGTTACCAATACAACGATGAACTCGACTAGCTATAACATAGTAGAGCAAATAAAACGCCAAGGAGATTTGAAGGAGCCCCTTTGGATGTGATGAGGCCAAAGACAATCCACCTTTGCTGCATAATATTTAGCTATTATGAGGTTACGCCAAAGAGTTCCTTCCTCGTGCAAAAACCTCCATATCCATTTGGCTAATAATGTTGTATTTCTGAGCTGAAAATTACCAATGCCAAGACCACCCAATAATTTTGGGAGTTGTGTCTTCTCCCAATTAACATTATGCATACCACCATCCCCTTTTGAGCCTTCCCAAAAGAAATCTCTCACTAGTTTATCTAGTGTTTTAGCAACTTTGCATGGAATCTTAAACAAAGACAAATAATATGTCGGCATACTTGATAGAGTAGTTTGAATAAGAGTATGCCTACCACCTTTGGAAATAAAGGCATATTTCCAACTATGCAATTTATGTTGAATTTTCTCAATAACAGGTTGCTAGAATAAAGTATTTTTTGAGTTGCCCCATGGAAGTCCAAGATAAGTACTAGGCCAAATTCCACTTTTACAACCAAATTTTGCTGCCAACTCCTCCAATTCTGAAACATGAATATGTATTCCCAAAAGTTCACTCTTAGCAAGGTTGACATTAAGACCAGAGGCCAATTCAAAAATTTTGATGACGGCAAATACGTTATTCAAAGCATCTGAATCATAAGAAGAAAACAATAGGGTGTCATCCGCAAATTGCAAATGGTTCAGACTAAAAGATGAGGTGTCAATTGGATGAGGCACAAGTTTACTGAATCTGCCACTGTGGGATATAAGTCTACTCAAGCAATCTGAAACCAATATAAATAAAAAAGGAGAAAGGGGATCACCTTGGCGAATGCCTCGAGATGGGATAATTTTACCTCTAGGCTTCCCATTAATGATGATTGAGTAATTTACACTAGAAATACAGCCCCTAATCCATTTCCTCCAAAGTAAACCAAAGCCTTTTGCATGAAGGACGACATCCAGAAAATCCCAATCAACTTTATCAAAGGCCTTTTCTAAATCCAATTTAAGAATCACACCTATTTTTGAAGCTATATTCCAATCATCAATTAGCTCATTAGCAATTAAGGAGGCATCCAAGATTTGTCTGGTAGCAACAAAAGCCATTTGGTTTTTAGCTATGGTAGATGGCAAAACACCCTTCAAACGATTAGATAAAACTCGAGCAATGATCTTATAAGCACACGAGATGCGGCTGATAGGGCAATATTTTGAATCTAAACGCTTTGGAATCAGACAAATATAAGTTTCATTCAACGCCACATTAATAACACCTGTGTTAAAAAAATCTTGAACCATGGTCCTAAGATCCTGTTTAATAGTATTCCAAGAGAATTTAAAGAATCCAGCTGTAAAACCATCTGGGCTAGGAGACTTACTTGATCCTAGAGAATTCATGGCTTGGAATACTTCTTCCTCAGAAAAGGCAACTTCCAACCCTAACGCCTGAGTCTCGCTAATAGGGCACCAATCAACATTGATTTGGAGAAACTGGGGATGGTTATCTTTGGTGAACAAATTTCGATAGAAATCAATGAATTCCCTTTCAATATCAGTAGCGGTAACTAAACTGACCCCTTGATGGGATAACACCTCATTAATTGAATTCTTCCTTTTACGGGCAGCCAAGGTACGATGGAAGAATTTAGTATTTTCGTCACCCTTTTTGAGCCAATTTATTTTGCAACGTTGATGCCAATGAATATGATCGGGCAGTTAAGTCTTCGGTTTGTTCTCTAAGAATACGCCTAGAGACCCTTTGAGAAGGAGATAAAGAGTCGTTGTCCTCTAGATTATCCAGTTGATTCAATTGAGCAATCAAATTAGGAAGTTGTCATGATGCCAAACTATGAGTTCTACTCTAGCTTCGAAGCTCATTTTTCAACCCTTTTAATTTCATCATAAAACCATGGCTCGACCATCCTTGAAGCGGATTTTGTCTCCACCAATTATCCAATACCTCACGAAAAGAGTCAATTTATAACCATGAATTTTCATAACGGAATGGAACTGGACCCCAATTAATATTGCCAAAAGTAAGGGACAAAGGATAGTGGTCTGATGTGATTCTGTCAAGCCGAAGAATGTGACTCCCTAAATTTAAGAAGACAATCTTTAGTAACCAAGAATCTATCTATTAAGGAGAGATACTGATTGTCACCAAAACTAGACCAAGTAAAACATCCATTCTGTAATGGAATATCCAGTAGCTGATAAGAAGCTATCCACTGATTGAATATTCGCATGCTTCTAGTATACTACGCATGCAATTTTTACAATTTTTAAATCAAAATGCCTATCGTCCATAAACTCGATGCACACTCTTGCTCCAACTCTGCTGCATTTGGAAAAGAATCTTTGTAAGCATCTACAATAATTCTAGAAGTATATCTAGTCCACAAATGTTAATTCACCCAAGACTATTATCAATATGTCCTTCACTTCAAGTCAACATGTCATTGAGATATTGTTAAAAAATAATATTAATAAAATATGATAAAAAAGTACAAAGTCAACAACATAGTGCCAAGTATTGTCATTGATGTGAATCACCATAGGTTGGCCTAGTGGTCAAATAAGGGTCATGAATAAAGGACTTAGAGGGAGTTACCATGATAGTCACCTACCTCGGATTTAATATTCTACAAGTTACATTGGCAACCAAATATAGTAGAGTCGAGTGGTTATCACGTGAGAATAGTCAAGGTGCGCACAAGTTGGCCCAAACACTCACAGATATTATTAAAAAAAAAAAAAAAAAAAAAAAAAAAAAAAAAAAAAGTCATTGATATCATATCATTTATCCTCTAAGAGGTTGTGCTCAATGGCCTCCATACTTCCCTCTCTCAATAACTCCTCCTTGGTCAACATTTCTGTTGTTCTTTGTCCAATGACAAAGGTCGTGCCTGATTTTACTGTTGTTCCAACAGTAGGGATTCTTGCTTTAGACTTTCAATCCTTTTAAAGGATTCTTTCTTAGCTATTTTTTCTACCTTTTATGCATTCCTTCTTCCTCTAGGTGTCCCTCATTCTCCTCATTGTGGAATGTTAAAATTTCAAAGAAAATCAAATTCTTCGTTTTGTAGGTTTTGCTTGAGAGGATGAACACCTTGAACCGTGTTTTGAGACATTTATCCATTATGGCAGGGCCACATTAGAACATTCTCGAGTGCTGCTAAGGAATTGGATCACATCCTTTGGATCTATCAATTTTTTGTTGATTGGTTTGGGATTTCTTTTTCAAACGTTTGATTGTGAGGAATGAGGTTGTAGCTCAATAATAAAGGTCTTTCTACCTATGCCCTTTCTTGATAAAGGCCAAATTTTATGGCAAGCTACTTTCTTCACAGCACTTTGAGGCCTTTAGATTGAGAGCAACAATAGAACTTTTAGAGAATTGAAGAGATTGAGGAGGAGGTTTGGTTGCTTGCTAGGTTAATGCTTCCATTTGAGAGTCGATTTCAAAGACTTTTTGTAATTTGCTAATTGTTTGGCTCCTTTTGGAAGGTTTTCTTCTTGTATGCCCCTTGCTTGTCCTTTTGTATTATTTTACTAATGAAAGTTTGGTTTCTCGTAAATAAATATATAGTATAATTGATTTCACAACTTTTTGAAATTGCCAACCACATCATAACAACAACCCACCCTACCCCATGTTGGTTCCTTGAAATTTTCAACAACTAGCAAATATTGTCATTGATATCACCGAATCCATGAATTGGTTTAATGGTCAAATAAAAGGCAATGTAAATAATAAAGGGCTTAAGGAGTCTTTATTAAATAACATTTGTACATTTTTATAAGAAATTGAGCTTTTATTGAGCAATATGAGAGAATATACGAGGGTATACAAAAAATGAAATAGTCCAGCAAAAAGAGCCCCACAAGCCACAAAAAGGAACTCCAATCCAAAAGAATAAAGTCTAACTAATAAGAACAGAAAACCTTAGTCATCAAGGCCCAGATAGAGACAATTTTGAGAGACTAACAACATTTTCTTCCAACTTGATTTTCACCATTTTCTCATTTTGAGCCAAATAAATTATTTCACACCCAAGGTCGGCCTAGTGGTCAATAAAATGTGTCTAAATAAGTTCCTTAGTATAATAATACACATCTCCAAACTCTAAATTTAAAATCAAATGGGAAAACAACATGCATAAATTTTGACAATAATCAAAAAACCCATCTTTGTTCCACAAGCTGGTGTCCTCATTTTTCAAAGAAATAAAAAAGTCTCCATGTCACATTATAGTCTTGGTTTTGCCCCCTTTGATATACCTTAAATATATGTGCCACCATTCTACTTTCTTCAAATAACAGACCAACTATCATTTAGCTTAAAACACTTTCTTTTATGATGATGAAATATCAACAGATCCACCAAAGAAGATTATTAGTAAACTTAAACCAACCTCCTCGTAAATGCAGAAGGTTCTTGATGGGGCTATTTGATTGGCATAGAACACGTTGTCCAAAGGGGCAGTAGAAAACCATTGGCAGCCAATGCCAGGCACCTTGCACGTAAGAAAATGTTCATAGATCACTCAATACAAAATGACAATAAGATTCAACCGACAGTATAAAATCAGCTGCCATAATCTGTTTCCACCAATTATTTTAATATGTCATCAGTAAACTTGCGGCCATTCAATAACATTTTGCAAAGAGCATTAACAGCAAAAGCCAATCTCCGACTTTCTTTGAACAAATTTCCAATTTTAGGAAACTTAAGAATATTGACTAATTAAGGGGAGTTTGAATGGGGTTTATTTTCCTCTAATGAGAGATTCATCCAGATTTATGACCTAGCCTCCAGCCGTCGCCGTCAATGTGAAGGACCAGTAACCCTAGCCTCCAGTCGTCGCCATCTTCCTCCGCCGTCGCCGTCGCAGTCGTGTCCCGCCGTCCCTCTCGTTGTCAGCTCGTGCATTCCTTCGTCCCGTGATCCATGTCTTTGGCACCCTCGTTTCTTCGTCTGTCAGCTAGCGATGCCATCCTTTCGCCATTCGTCTGGTCTGTTCGCCGCCATCTATTCTCCGTTCGTCCCCCATTCTTCGCCGGTCTTTCCTTTTGCACCCTCGCTTCTTCGTTTATCAGCTAGTGTAGTCATCCACTCGCCGTCCGTCCAGTCTGTTCGTCACCTTCTATTTGCCGTCTACCCGCCATTCTTCGTCGGTCGTTTTGTTGTTTTGTTCGTCGCTTGTCTGGCAGCTGCTCGTTATTTGTGGGCCCCTTTGGTTTGTGGTCTTGTGGACCCCTTTGGTTTATGGTTGAGTTCTGGTTTATGGTTCAATGGAAGTGCTGGAAGAGATGAGTTGTTGCATCCGAAATATTTACTTCCGTCTTTGGGGTGAAAAAGATGAGTGTTTTATGGAAGGTATGAATAAAGATCAGAAAGTTCACCTTTTTTTATCCCTCTTAGGTTGGCTTGAAAACTCATTGGTTGATCTTTTGCAATATCCAGTTCACTCATTTTTTAACAAGAAATTTAAGGATGATTTTGGGACCATTCGTCTGTCTAAATTTAGATCTGTCGAGGGTTGGTATTAGGAATGTGTCGTATGGCCTTTTTATGGAGGAAGGAAGAATGTTTATGTTCCTGCTAGTTTTGAAAAGAAAGGTTGGTTTGTTTTTTGGGAAATGGTAAGAGATTTTTCCCTTAAATATGGAGAACCAGAGTATTCTAAGTTGGATTTATCCGCTCATATCGAGAAAGTTGATATGGCTCAGGAAGATGTGGTGAAACCCTCTGAGATTTCTTCCTTTTGGGTGAGGAAAGAGAGAGAAGTAATGGATTTGAATTTCAATTCCATTTTGGTGGTTTCTAGGTTGTTTGCTCATTACTCCCGGAAAGATGTCCAAATAGCTTTAGAAAATCATTTTCGGACTAGAATTTCAATTAATCCTTTTATGGATGATAAAGCGTTAATCAAGTTTGATGAGGGCCTTTCTGATTTGAATTTGGATGGAAAGTGGTGTCTTGTTGGTGATCTTCATCTGAAAATTGAGCATTGGTCCGATGAAAAACATTCTCACCCGGAATTCATCAAGAGCTATGGTGGTCGGATATCAATTAAGAATTTACCGTTGATTTTTTGGAAATGACCATGTTTTGAGGCTATTGGACAACATTTTGGTGGATTGATTAGTATTTCCTCTCAAACACTTAACTTAATTGATTGTTCAGCAGCAGTTATTGAAGTGGAGGAAAACATTTGTGGCTTCATTCCAGCTGAGATTGATGTTAAAGGCGAGAATATCAGAAATTTTTCTCTCCGTTTTGGTGACATTGTTCCTCTTGACCTTTCAGGTAAGTGTCTTTCTAATTCTGGAATTTTATCCTCACAAGATTTTACTAATTCAGTGGATTTAAAGAGGGTTAATCAGGTTTTGGAAGATGAAAGTCTCTTTTTACCACACGAAGATGAATTGGTGATGGCTATTGAGGACTCAAAGGCCCCTTCGTTGTATGACAAGAATCTTAATTCAAATGGTCCTTCTTTGGATGGGCATGCAAATGTTAACTCCCTTGAGCTGGTGTCTCCTTTGCGATCGAAGCAAAGTTTAATTAAACCCTTTCCTCTTCATTATTCCAGAAGAAAAGGGTTTTCCTCCACCATTGATCATTCAAAGGCTAATTCAGATTATGTTGAGGAATCTTGTGTTCGTCTTTTGTCTCTACCCACGAATCATTTGGAGTCTCCCTCGAAAGGTTCTAAGATGCAAGAGACTTTATATCCTGTTAAGATTTTTAGTCATTCGCAAGTTTCTTTTCCTGGTTTAGACACAGTTTTCACTAAAGGGGTAGCAAGTCTCTCTTCTCCTAAGAAGATTTCTCCCTGTTTTGATTCTGATGAAGAATCGGATGTTAGTATGAGTAGTGAGGAGTCAATTTTTCATGTTCCAGAATTTGAGTTGGTAGATCATGTGGAAGATGATTCATTTGCTGAAGCTTTTGAAAATCTTTTTGAAGTTAATGTTCAAGTTGTTGATAATATAGAGGGAGCGGTATCTCCGGTGGTTTCTCCTCAAATCCCAGCCAAATTTTCTTCTCTGATTGAGCTCTGTGGGTTCCAGATGCAGGAAATTCCTATTTTGTCTCCAGCAGTTAAAGCTCATTAATGGTTTTCTAGTTAGTTCAGTTTTATAATTCTCTAAGGGTTTTGTCTTTTCTAGTTGGACTTTCGTCAGTTTCCTTTGGTGGTGGAGTTTGTTCGAGTATTTCTTTTCAGTTGATCTCTTCAGTCGTTTGGTGGTTTTGATCTTTTCTCTGATTTAGTTCGTTTTGTTGGTTTTTCAACTGTAGTTGTCCTTATGGAGTCTTTTTGTGGTTCTATTTGTTCTCTGATGGTCTTTTTTCTAGTTCTTCTATCTCTTTGAGTTGTATCTTCTTCTTTCTTTGGTGGTGTTTGTATTTTGAGCATTAGTCTCTTTCATTATATCAATGAATGAATATCTTTGTTTCCTGTTTAAAAAAAAAAAGGGGAGTTTGAATGAAGAGTACAACCACCATGCGCAAAATAGTAATAATTTCATAAACTTGATCATTTTTAAAGGCTCTTTCTTAATCTCAATTAGGCTCTTGGTGGCTATGTCAAAGAATCATACATATTGCAGAAATAAGTTTCTGAGAGAACTACTCTTGTTATATGATGCTAACACAGAGAACTTGACACAAAAATAAATAAATAAATAAAGAGGAGCAACATTTTCAATTCAAACAGCATGCTCTCAATACTAACCAAACTTAAAAAGATATTTGTACCTGAGGAAAGTCAATTCCATAAGTAATACGAACTGCTGAGGCTGGAAAAGCAACAAGATAACAGTCATTCCTCCACACATGAACAGGTTTATTTACATATGGTGCCATTTTCTCACAGCAGTTGCCACACTCGTCTACAGCCAACTTAAGACCGACCTCCTCAATTGCATTCACCCATTTACTCGCAGATCCATCAAAAATTGGAACCTGAATATAAATTTTCAGCAACATTCTTCAACTAAGGATATGACACAATGTTAATATTCAAGCTAAAAGAAAAAATTGCTCAAATTTATTATGCACACAGACTAACTTTCCACATAAAAATTAGAAAATGAGATTTAAATTAGGGGGAAATGTGCCAATTTTTGGATACAAGACCAAGTACTAAACTATCAATGAAAAAGGGAATGAACAAGAAAAACTAACACCTAGGGGTTAAACCTTACCAAGGCTAGAAAATTCATAGTGTTTCCAACCAGCCAAATTAATAATGGGAGAGAGAGGGAATTACAAATGTAAATTGACAAAATTCTAGTTCAAGGCCCTATGAATGGAACCAAACCTACTTTACACCTCCTTGGAAATAGTTCCATTTAAAATCTTCCTAATCTTCCAAAGTCTAAGATCCAAAATGCAAAAGGGTTCCAAGAATCATATAGTGTTATTGATTTACACAGAGCCAAGGCAAAAATATTAGGAAAAGCAATTGAGAAAAGGGCCGCACCGATCCAAAAGTCTTTTAAAAATTCAATCACTCAAATGTTGCGCACCATGTTTTGATTCACTTTAATAAAAGAAATTTTGTCTTGAAGAAGCCCTTTTTTTATATTTTACAAAGAGATGGGGGCAAGGCTCGATCCTGGAACGTGATGGAGTGTTGGGACCACTCGGACCACCAAGACAATAGGTCATTTGCGTCTTTCTTTTCCTTGTTTTTGACGAATAGGTTGTTTGTGTCTTGAAGATATCTTTTCAAAGCTCATTCAACAAAATGAGAGACATAGGCCAAAATTCATGGAGAGAATGGCCAAGTTTAGCAATAATCACCTTCCTTGATAGACCATTCTTTTCAATATGGAATCCCCATATCCATTAGTGAGCAAAGTGAGGTTCCTTTGCTTGATATTGCCAATTCCAGGCCCCCATTCAAAAGTTAGTTGGACATTTAGACCAATTAACCAGATGGTTGCCTCCTTTCAATCTCCCCATTCCTAAGAAAGCTTAGGTAGAGTTTTAGGAAGTTCACTGCCTCATTTTCCCTTGGTTGTTACCTGTTAGCATTGAAGAAGCTTATGAGAGATTTCTTATGGAAAAGTGTCGAGGAGGGTGGGGCCTCCCACTTTATCAAGCAAAAGGTAGTTTCTAGGCTGATTGACCTTGGGGGTTTAGGTATTGGAAATCTAATACTTCACAGCAAGACCTTGTTGGCCAAGTCTTTGTGGTGCTTCCTATTGGAGCCCAATGCCTTATGGCACAGGGTTATAAGTACAGTCTTCATCTTTTTTAGTGGACTTCTACTTGTTGGTCAAAAGACATATCCAAGATCCAAGAACTCTTGAAAAGCTATTTCTTCAGGTTATCCTTTCTTTTCTAGGTTTGTGAATCTCTATTTGAGATGGTTCGAGCTCTTACTTTTGGGAGGACGGTTGGTTGGACAATACTCCTTTGTTCCTTTGGTCATACCATCACTCTTCCTTCAAAGGTTGTTATGTGACCTCAGTTATTTCTTCTTCGGGCACTTATTCTTCATTTACTTTTGGCATAATTTGCCCGTTGCCAGATAGAGAGTCAATTGACATCTCTTCTTTACTTTCTTTGTTGGAGCCTATCCATGTTTTTTCTGGGAGCAAGGATCTTTGTGTCTAGTCCCCTATCCTTTTGAGGGTTTTTCTTGTCATTCATTCTTCCTTCTTTTGTGCAATCCTAGTCTTCCTCATTCCCCTTTATTTTCCACCTTATGGAATGTCAAAGTCCATAGTAAAGTCATTTTCTTTGTGCATAAGGTTTTGCATGGAAAAGCTCCCACTATAGATCAGATTTTTAGCCACTCCTCCTTCTTGTTGGAGTGGAATGGTGCCTTCTTTGCAAAGATGTGTCAAAGGATCTAGAGCACATCCTTGGTAGTTGATGGTTTGCTAGTGTGATTTGGGATCTTTTCTTTTTTGAATCCTTGGCATTCACTTGGCTCAAAATAACAGGTGTTGCTTTACAATGGAGGAGGTGCTTTCCACCCTCAATTTCATTACAGTGAGGTATTCCTTGGCATTATAGATGTTTTGCCACCTTATAGAGGTTTTGGCTCGAAAGAAATCAGAGAATTTTCAATGATGTTGAGAGGTCTTGGAAAGAGGTTTGTCTTATATTGGATTTAATGCTTCCCTTTGAGCTTTTACTAATGATTTCTACAACTATTCTTTAGGCTTGGTTCTTCTGCATTGGAGCCAACCAAATGACAGTGGGACTAAACATATTATCGTGGTTTCAGGCGTACAGAGTAATCAATACGACATAAACTAGACCTTCGCAAACAATGAGAAAAATGAATTCAAGGTCCTGGTCACGAAATACCTCGACTTCACTATCTTTAGCATCTACATTTTCTATCTCGATCCTGCAATTGTCAACCCCCATAGCCTCCAGTGCAGAAAGCAAATGCTCAACCGTTCGAACTTTAAACCCATCCTTAGAGAGCGTGGTACACAGAGGCGACTCCTCGGCATAATCAATCGACACAGGAATGAAGTTTGACCTAAAATCAAAATACCTCCCTCTGCCTGCAAATTCCGGACATAACTTCACTTTCGAAACCTTCCCCGAGTGCAGAGATATCCCACTCAGCTCCAGACATCCCGCCAAGGTTTGCTGAAGCCTACCCGTCTACACAACAAAAAAAAAAAGGAAGCAAAGCGGCAACCAATAATGATTGCACCAGTGAATACCAAAACTACAAATTGGGTAATGAACATTCCCGTACAAAACCACCTTCCATTCAATTGTTTTCGGCAGTTTTTTTGTTCTCAGATAAGCACCATTTCAATGGCGAGAGAGAGAGAGAGAGAGAGAGAGAGTACCGGCGACCAAGATATTGACCTTGAGGATTTGAGGGCGTTGAATGCGGCGGGAATGAACATCGGCCGGTGGCGACGGTAACGGTCAAACGGGGAGGGGAAATAGGAAGAACGGCCGAGAAAGGCGTGGACGTGGTAACGAGTGCAGTTTCCACGTTAGTGCATTTCATAATTACTAATTTACTAACCCACAAAAGGCCATGACTATATCCATTCTCATGTTAACGAGACCTTCACAAATGTGAAATAGGTAGTCAGCGTAAGAATAGTTCAATTGTCCTACTCCTCAGGGCGGATCCATGAAGCGGTGAGGGGAGTGCCCATCAAATTATCCCATCTTTATATTTTTAATTAATATAATAGAACGTTTATAATATTAATAGATAAAATCATTGTATAAATCAAAATTGACGTTTAGGTTGTTGGTAAGGGGTATAGCCTATTTCTCACAGGCCCGGATTCAATACACTCGGGACGCAAGTTTTTTTTATTTTTCCCTTTTGAACCTGCGATTTTTTGTTTTTTTTTTCAAAAGAAAACTTCATTACAAGCAGAAACTCAAACGACAGAGCCAAGGACATCCTCAATTATAATAGAGGAAAGCCTAGAGGAAACAAAAACCTGCAAATTTTTAACCTATCATTTTTAAAGAGAGGAAAGCCTATAATTTAACCTGCGAATTTTTAACCTATAATTTTTAAATAGAGGAAAACCTATAATTTAACCTGCCAATTTCTCTTCCCTTCAAACACAATTCAAATTTCTTCTTGATTGATGAACTTAATTAAAAGTCCAAAACCAGCCATTGGATTAAAAATTATAAAAAAATTGTAATGAATGGCTAAATTATAATGGTTATTCTACTAATAGAAATCAACAGTGTATTTGATTACGTGATAATTTTGTACCTATCTTTTGTTTTAATAGTATATTTGATTACGTGATAATTTTGTACATATCTTTTGTTTTTTTTTTTCTTTTATCACTTAATTTGAACTACAACCAATCACCTTACTAAATCTATCTGTGACGGAAAACAATAACAAATTTCAAACAAAACACAGAAATAACTGATAGAATCTATTAGTGATAGAATTTTTTCACTTATATAATCTATCGTGACAAAAAAATATTATTACATTCATATGTATATTGTGCCCCCCTATGTGAAATTCTTGAATCCGCCACTGATTGTCCTAGTAAAAAAAAAACAAAACAAAACAAAATCTGGACAACTATTTGAGATGAAAAATGATGTCTTATGTATTGAACTGTGTTTGATTCAATAAATAGGGTGTTTTGCTCATAAACTATAATAGAGTGCCTGTATTTGAGCATATACTAGCTCCATAAGAGAGTGTCTTGTATCTGATGCTACAACCGATAATTAAGAGCATATGCTTAAATTGAGATGATAATATGAAAAAAATTTCGTACTACCTTCTTTCATTGTTTGCCATGAAATAAGTATTTTAAGAATGATGTGGGACTCATAGAAGGAGTATATACTATCGTAGCAATAGAAATCTTCCCGCGAGGGAATGAGCAACCACATTTCCAGCACAAGGAGTATGTGTCACCAAGAGTGTTGACCCACCATAGAACTGTAGAGATTAAATCCCCACGTAGCAAAAGACTTTAGAGGACCAAAACTCATGTTAAAATACTGGATACGTTGGCAAACAATTTACAACATGACATATACAAAATTATACGGTCAAAACATAGGCTAAGCATGTTGTATTTAATTTTAGAACCCTATTCTAAAATTATACAGATAAGGAATTTGGTGCTTACTCTCTTTGACGGCTTTGGAGGGACCAAATCACCAGTGAGAAAGATCACGATCTTCTCTTCTTCTCTGTCAAGGTCACAAGGACACAACCAAAATGTCTTCACCAATATTCTATTGAGAATCGTTGAGGTTTGGGAGTGGGCACCAAAGTGCTCGTTTGATAACGTTCATGTTTTCTTGTTTCTTATTCTTGTTTCTCATTTTTTAAGAAACATACGTGTTTGATAACTCATCCATGTTTCTTGTTTCTAAATTTATAAAAACGTTTCTAAAAAAGAGGCAAAATTCCAGAAACTACAAAAAGTTGTTTCTCAAATTATGTTTTTGTTTTTTTTATATATCTTTCATGCATTTATCCATCTCTCTCTCTTATTCATACACCAATCTCTCTTCGCCATCGTCGACCTCTGACTATCGACCACTTTCGATCTCCGACTATCGGTCATCGCCAACCTCCACCAACCAGCCGCCACCGTTAACCTACGACCACCGGTCGCCGCCGACCGACCGCTACCGTCGGCCTCCGACTACTGCCTGCCACCGACCTTCGACTACTGGTCGTTGTCGACCTCTGGCGACCAATCGCCACCATCGACCTTCGATTATCGATCATCGTTGACCTCCGCCAATCGGTCGCTATCGACCTCCAACGACCGATCGCCACCATCGATCTCTGATTACCGATCGTTGTCGACCTCCGCCAACCGTCTGCCGCCATCGACCTTCGACTATTGACCGCTACCTTCGACCTTCGACTGCTGGCCTCCGTTTCGCCAAGCGACCGCTACTGTCAACCTCCGACTACCGGTCGTTACTGTCGATCTACGACCACTGGTCGTCGTTAACCTCCACTGACCGACCTCTATCAACCGATCGCCACCATCGACCTCTAACTACCGACCGTTGATCGCCCTTTGTCGACAGACTGTCCCCGTCGACCTTTGTTGACCAACCTCCGTCGATCGATCGCCACTGTCGACCTCCGACTATCGGTTGCCACCGTCGTGAAGGGAATAAAAGTCTCCACGCAGTGGAAGCGCATCGATTGGACCTTACGTCGTACATTAATTAACATTAAAATACCGTTACGAAAACTCAATCAAACTTTAAACATACTTTAAAGTCGCTGAAAAATCAGTTTAAACATGCTGAAAAATAAATCCAAATTTATTTTCATGCTTTTCTAAAGAAAAGGGGAAGAACCGTTACAAACCTCCGTTGTAGACTTGACCGTTCTTCGCCAACGACGCTCCAATGAACAAAACGCAGCAGCCTCCTTTGTCTCGTGATCGCTGGAAAATTCTTCTTGAATGACACAATAACCACAGAGGTTACACCGGTATGACTCTAGGTCTAGGAGGAAAAAGAATTGTGGGAGTCTTTCTCTAAGAGAGAGGCTAGATAGAATTCTAGGTCTTGTCTTGAGAGTCTAGGAGCAAGAGCACAAAAAGTGTCAAGTGTCTTGGACCAATTAGGTCTAGTGTTCTATTTATAGAAGAGAGGCCATGAATAAAATATTCAATTAAATCAATCTTTTCCAAAATTGATTCAATCTTATTCCTTATTTAATCAATCATGATCAATCAATTCCATAATTGATTAATCTTTTCCACAAATGACTAATTACTTCCATAAGTGATTAGATCATTTCCATAAATGATTAATCACTTCCTTAATTGATTAATTATTTCCATAATTGATTAATTCCCGGTTAATTAATTCTCTAATTAATTAACCACCAATTAAATATCACATATTTAATTCCCGGCCTAGAATTAATTAATTTGCCCAAACACATTTTAGGCCTTAAATTAATTAATTCATTATTTGAACTCTTTCAAACTTCCATAAATTTATATTTGAATTTCTTCAAATATTTCTCTCATAATAATATATCAATATATATTATATTTGTCTCCCTTAGTAAATTGGACATTTTCAATTTACATTTATTACTTAGTTGCCTCAAATTACTTTATGAGCTACCAGTGAGACCTAATGGACCTGCAGATCAGAAGCTCCAACGATGTGAGATTAATTGGTCAAACTCATTAACCACATTAATCAATATTCGTTAACTGTGTGTTCATTCCACTATAGACTCACAGTTGCACTATTCTCACTGCAGGCATATTTTCTGTGTCCACAGATATAGACCAATATCGACTAGTTAGTCCTTCACGAGTGTCCGTAACACCAGCTGGGTCAAATTACCGTTTTACTCCTGGGTTACCTCTATTTCCTTAAGTACGAGTTCTCCTCTAATGAACAACTTGTTTGTGGTCTAACCATCAAACAGAAAACCCTATCGTGCCATTGAGAGGGTAGGGCCCTTTGTTCAAGACTCGGAGTAACCACTTAAGGGAACACTCATCTGTTTCCCTAAAGTCGGGAAGGAGTGAATTCCATCTTGCACGATTATGTTCCCAGCTCCCCATTCGGTATTGTCCCCAAAATGGTAGGCTTATTGAGTCGGCGTACTGACCACTCTCACCCATGCAAATCAAAGGACAATCTCTTATGAGCAGGAGTCCATAATCAACTCAGGATTAAGACTAAGTCGTCTAGGTCGTCTTAGTGAAATTGAAAACCAACTAGTTAACGGTGTTATAACCAGTGGTTACTATTTCGCGGTCTGGTCTTATGCAAACTCATTGCATAGGATACCCCAACTCGCATGTCTCCTACACGAACGCGTTGGACCGCAACGTTTGTATCAAATACAAAGTGGGTCGTATCCATAGTGTCACCAGGATAAGGCACCCAGTCTTATCCCTATACTATAGACCCTTTAGGCTGTTTCTTGAACAATGATCTCATATGTCGCTACATATAGTTCAAGACTCATATTACAACCTTGGATGTCTAGTTTATTGGATTAGGGTTATTATTAGGCAAAGACAAATATAAAATAACTAATAACAATTAATGGAAAAATATATCAATATTATTTCATTAATATCCGGTCAACGGTTACATTCACTATCTACGAGTTTTAGGGCATAAACCCCAACACGTCGAACTCCGGCTACTGGTCGTTGTCGACCTCTGGCGATCGATCGCCACTTTCAATCTCCGACTACTGACCGTTGTCGACCTCTATTAACCAACCTCTACCGACCGATTGCCACTATCAACCTCTGACTATCGGCTGCCACCATCGACCTCCAACTATTGATTTTCATCATCGACCTCTATCTATCGGGTTTTACCATCGACCTCTGTCTACCGGTTGCCACCGCTGATCTCCGACTACCGGTCGCCGCCAACCTGCAACCACTATCGACCTACGATTATCGGCAACCGTCGACCTCCACTAACCGACCTTTGCTGACTCACCATTTGTTAGGTTTTATGCCCTAAAACTCGTAGATAGTAAATGTAACATTTGACTTGCTTCAATGAAGTATTATTTCTATATATTTGTTTTGTCTAAATATAACCACAAATCCAATAAACTAAGAACCCATGATTATATTATGTATACTTAAAGTTTATGTGTGACATGAGTATGGATCAAGTTCAAGTAAATAGTCTAAACGATCTATAGTATATGGATAAGGTTGGGTACCTTAATCCTGGGGACACTATTGGCGCGACTCGCTTTGTTCCTTAAAGATAGACGATGTGATCCTGATCGTTCATGTATAAGACATATGAGTGAGGACGTCCTATGCAAAGAGTTTGTATAGAGATCGGACCAGGAGATAAGTCACTTTCACTTTACAACACCGTTTACTGTTGAAACTGAACATCTCATACATATAACCTAGGTAACTCGATCTTAATCCTAAGCTAACTATGAACTCCTGTTTATTTAGGATTATCCTTTGATTTGCATGGGGTGAGAGTGGTCAAACATCACCGACTCAATAAGCCTACCATTTTGGGGATAAGACTAAATGGATAGCTGGGGACATAGCTTTGCAAGATGGAATTCACTGCTACCCGTTTTAGGGTCAGTAAATGTTGTTCTCTTAAGTGCTGACTCCGAGTCTTGAACAAAGGGGCTCCGCCCTCTCATAACCTTGAGAGGGACTTGGTTCAGTGATTGTATCGTGAACTAGTTGTTCACTAGAGGATCAGTGGAACTTAAGGAACAAAATGTAACTATTGGGGTAAAACGAACATTTGACATAGCTCTAGTTACGAACAACCCGTGAAGGGTCGACTTACTAATCATGGTTATCTAAAGTGGACAAAAAATATATCTACAGTGAGGGGAGTGCAGCCACTGGCTATAGTGGAGTGTCCCGGAAGCTAACGAACGATGAATGACTGGGTTAATGAGATTAATCGTTTTTTATCATTTCGTTGGAGTCCATGATCTGTAGGTTCATTAGATCCCTCTACCAGCTAAATAGGAATAAAACTTGGAACAATATGATAGGCAGCGGCGGAGCTACAGTAGGCCCAGGGGGGGCTCGAGCCCCCCTGGACCTTGACTGTATATTATATTAATATTAAGTCGTTCGCATTTTTTACAAACATTTCTCTTTGCCTCATTGGCAAATGCGTCTAAAGCCCCCCTGTGCGCGTCCATTGCCTGGGTTTGAGTCCATTCTAATGTGCTTTGTTATTATTTATTTTCGCTTTCAGTCCCTTTTTCGTTATTAAAAGTCGGTTTAAAAAAAAAAAAATTGCTTTTTCTCTTCCCAGTGAACAAGTTCAAACCCAATGGAACGTATATTTTCGTTCTTTTCGCTTTTAAGTCCGTTTTTTATTTAAAATATATTGGAAAAAAACTGTTTTTTTTTTTTTAATAACTTTTTGATTTTCATTTTCTTATAAAACTTTTATATAAGTATATATGAGTAAAAAAATTGTTATTCTCATTGATTTATACGTAGAAAACTATAGTTTTCAAGGAAATAAAATTAGACCTATAATTTTTTTTTAATAGATAATTCTTATTAAAAAATCATAATTATTATGATTTTCATTTTTATATATTTTTTATTAAAAATAAGTAAAAGATACCATTTTTGTATTTTATTCTGAGATTTGTTTTATTTTAGTCATTGTGTTTACAAATTTCCAAATTTAGTCATTTGTACTTTACGTAAATCTTACATATTGTTAATATATTGTTAACTTTTCATTTTCTTTTTGTCTCTAATCCTCCTTGTATAGAAACATATTCACATCGTGTCTTCTCTTAAATGGAAATTTTTATAATTATTTTTACCAAATTTAATACAAATTTACTTTAAACAACCAAAATAAGTACTAATTTTAAATTTTATAGAAAGTATGTGGACTAAATTTGAACATTTAAAATTATACAAACTAAAATGAAATTAGACTTGTACATTGACCAAAATGGTATTTTAACATAAAAAATGTAGATAATACTTTCTATTAAACAAATTAATATCAAAATATATCAAGCCCCCCCTAACATAAAGTTCTAGATCCGCCACTGATGATAGGTTAATATTTGAAACGTTCAAATTCGGAAAAAAGATACAAAAGTCGGTTTTATGCGATATTTAAACGACATATTAGTTTAATTACGAATTAAACTTAAAATGAGAGTTATATATTTAAATATGATTTAAATACGTGAAGAGGGATTAATGTTCGAGAAAATTTGTTGGGAGAAAGAAACCAAGATTGCACAAATGATATTAATTTAATATAAGATATTGAATTAAATTTTTTTATTTTAATTAAATAAATGATATTTAAATTAAAATAAAAATAAAAGAAAGTGGGGTTATTCAAAATTTTATTTGCAAATTTTGAATTTAAAAGAAATTAAAAAATTAGCAAATTTTGGAGGTGGTGCTTAATGACTAATCACTTGTAATTAGCCTTATTGCACCACCTAATCTTGTGACTCAAAATGAACCCTATTTGTTGTCATTTTTTTGTGCAATTATTGTGCATGATTTTCCTCTATATATAGATGATAAGCTGATGAGAATAGGTGGATTTCTTCAACCTAAAATGCTGCCAAAATTCTCCCAAGAACTTCCATGTTCATACTCTCAAGCTATCTTATACCCATAAGCTTTCCTTTCCAATTCCTATCAATTGAGGATCCCACAATCTGTTCCAAAGCCTGAGGATAGTAGAGAAGATCCAAGTGGTTGTCCAAAAGCCGTTCGTGTGAATTATAAAGCATCAGATTATACGAATTGGGAGCTTCAAGAGGTAAGTACCTTATCACTCTATTTTTGTTCTTATGGACAACATGTCTTCTAGGATTAAATTGATCAAATTGTAAGATCCAAATTTGCTTCCGCATGTGTGATATTAACACCTACACCATCTACCTCTGATTACCAATCACCACCGTTGACCTTCGACTACTGGCCATCGTCGACCTCTAACTACCAACAGCTGCCAACCTCCGCCGACTGTCCCCCACCGTCGACCTCAAACTACAGACCATCGTCGACCTCCGCTGACTATCGCCCTTCGATCGATCGCCCCCTTCGACCTTTGACTACCGACCGTCGTCGATCTCTACCGACTGACCGTCGATGTTGACCTCCGACTATCAGCCACCACCGTCGACCTCTGACTACTGGTTGCCACAGTCGAGCTTTGTCTTCCAGGCGTCGCTGACCTCTGCCAACCGACATACACTATTGACCTCCGACTACCGATCGTCGTCGACTAGTTGCCGCTGATCGGCCTCTACCGACCAACCATCACCGTCGACCTTCGCCAATCGGCTGTCATCGACCTTTGCTGACCAACCGCCACAGACAACCTCTAACTATAATTTTAATGTATGTTATATATAATTTTTATATCATATGTACCAAATTTTATTTCAGCTAAAAATCAAGACACGTGAAACAGTTACCAAACACATATCTGTTTCTGCTTTTTTTTTTTTTATAGAAATTAGAAATAAAAATAGTTATCAAACATGTTTCTGTTTTTAGTTTTTAAGAAACAAGAAACAATAAAAGGGAAACGATAACGTTATCAAACGAACCCAAAATGAATTGAGAAATTTTTTGGGAAAAGAAACACACAGAGAGGGTACATATTGGTGAGATCTCAGCCCATTTTTCACACAAAAAACGAGAATGAGAGTTACCAGCCATAACCCCCTTAGGCACGCATGTTACACATTAATGAGAGAAAGGAGTAATTCATGGAAGCCTTTCCACGTCTAGTAAACTCTCTACTAGGGGTGAGTATAACACACCGAAAAACAAATTCGACCTGCCGAAACCGACCGAACCCATGTCGATCGGTCGGTTCTATAGCAGGTTAGATCAGAGTGAAAAACTGACTGTTGAATGAGAAATTTTGGCCAATGACAAATTGTCACGTCATTATTTAAAATTAATGACAAAATTATAATTAATTAAATTTGGGACCAATTATAAATCGACATGTGTCCCAAATTTAATTTGAGGACAAAGTTGGCCAATTATAAATTTTTAGGGCCAAATGTCCATTTGATCAATTAATTAAAAATAAATTATTTTGATCAGATTAATTGATTTGACCAATTAATTAAAGAAAATAATTAATTGGATCAAATTTGGGTCTTTTAAATATTTGGGTCATATGATTTTGGGTCAAATATAAACCAGACCCAAGCCTAATAAAGCCCAAGCCCAAGTTGTTAGGCCCAAAAGTCACCAGGGCCCATCCAGCAAGAGGGGTTCTCCTCCATTTCAGGGGTTCAGAAATTCTACACTCTCACAAAGACAAGAGTTCAGAGTTTCAAAGCTCTCAAGCAGAACCAAAGAATTCAGAGAGACTCCACCAAGTCTGAAGACCGAAGACTCTCTGCAATCCATAAGTTCAAGTGTTGAACACTTCTTGAAGACCAAACACTCTTCAAGACTTCAACACTCCTTGAAGATCAAAGACTCTTCAAGACTTTAACACTCCTTGAAGACCAAACACCCTTCAAGACTTCAACACTCCTTGAAGATCAAATACTCTTCAAGACATCAACACTTCTTGAAAGCCAAACGCTCTTCAAGACCTCAACACTCCTTGAAGATCAAAAACTCTTCAGGACATCAACATTTCTTGAAGACCAAACACTCTTCAAGACTTCAACACTCCTTGAAGATCAAAGACTCTTCAGGACATCAACACTTCTTGAAGACTGAAGACTCCTTCAAGACTAGAAGACTTCAAGCTCCAAGAATCCATTGAAGCTTCAGACTCGGGATCAAGCGTTCCAGCCCTCGAGTGAAACACATTCACACACAAGAGAGAGAATCAGAGGATTAAAGTTAGAGATTGTACACCCACACGCACATTACATCAATACAATATATTATTTATTCCACGTGTCTCCATCCCCGAAGTTACGTGTGAACACTGACCATTCGGTCGGTTGATGGGCCTAAAAAGGCTCAAACTGACCGAACCGACCGATTCTCTTTATTTATATATAAAGAAAACGTGTGCTGCAGCCAGATATCACAAATTCCCAGCTCCCAAACATTAATTACCTATATATTGGTAATCATTACTTATTTAAAAAATATATATATTATTGTTTTTCTCTTCTTTGTTCAGTCGAGCTCTCCATTATACTTTCACTCTTCATTTTCTTTCTTTTTCAGTCTTTTTCTTTTAACTTTCTCTCATTTTTTTTTTTTTACTTTCAGCCATGAGCATTGAGCAAGCATCTTTAACACGCCGGAATAACGTCTTTCTTCGTCGAAGCTTAGTGTTACACGGATCGTCATGTATTTTTGTCTTATCAGTTCTTTATATCTCCTTCATCTCCTTCTCCGTGATTTCTTGTTGTAAATATTGTCATCTCTTCTCCGTTCTTTCTTTCTCCTTCACCTTATCGGAACAACGACGTCATCTCTTTGCTGGAACTTCCAAAAATGACCGATTTTTGCTTGTGGTCGGTCGGTCTCATAAAACTCCCAAAACCGACATCCACCGACCGACTCAAACTGAGGTATCGGTGGTCTGCGTCGGTTTGAGCCCAAAACCAATGCCGACCAACCGATGATCACCCTTACTCTCTGCATCAATTACGTGAAAAATAAAAATTATTTGAATTTAAAAGAAATTAAATTTAAATCAATTCTGTTTAATTAATTAAATCAAATTTAATTAATTCATTTATTTAAATCACATTTAAACAAATTTAAAATAAAGGTTAAAAATCACTTTTGGTCCCTAAACTTTCATGAAGTAACAATTTGGTCAATGAACTTTGATTTGTAACGATTTAGTCCTTGTACTCTCAATTTTATAACAATTTAGTCTCTGTACTTTAATAAGTAACAATTTAGTCCCTATACTTTCAAATTTGTAACAATTTGGTCCATATACTTTCAAATTTGTAACAATTTAATTCTTGTCACAAAAATATTCATCAAAATTAAATGTCAATTTTTTTTATTATTTAATGATTGAACTTTGTAGTTTATTAACATATTGGGTCCCAAATTACTTTATTGATCTATCTCGGTAAAAAAAAAATCCATTAACCTATAGCATTAATGTGCAACTAATGCACATTCATTTTAACCTATAGTTTTAATATAAATATAATGAAGGATTGGAATTCCGTAATTCCGTAAAGCGGAAGCGTGATTGGGACCGATTCGTAATTAATTTTGTTTAATTTAAAATACCAATACATTGGCAATAATATTATAACTATTCTAAATATATATTAAGGCTAAGCATACAAAAATATTAGATCTAAATCTAATTTATAAACTAACAAATTACTTACTCTCGTTGACGACTCAGATTAAATTCACCAACTGCTTGTGAATTAATCACGAACTAGTGCGAACACCACCACTATGGCTACACCGGTATGACTCTGAGACTTCTAAAGGCAGGAGACTTGTGGGAGCCTTTGGGAGAATTCTCTGAGAATAGGAGAATAAATGGGATACCTTTCACCCCACCCTAGGGGTCCTATTTATAGGTAAAGGCCAAGACCTTCTTCCTAATAGGAAAATGAAGACTTTCTCCCAATAGGAAAATGTCTCTAATTTTAATAAATAAATAATTAATTCCATAATTAATTAATTTACCTAATTAAATATCATATATTTAATCTTAGGGATTTTATTAAAATTAAAATTAATATGAATCCAATTCATATTAAATTTATTTGAACTCTTTCAAATATTTTATTTCCTAATAGGAAAAAGTCTCTAATTTTAATAAATAATTAATTAATTTTCCCAGTTAAATATCATATATTTAATCTTAGGGATTTTATTAAAATTAAAATCAATATGAATCCAATTCATATTAAATTTATTTGAACTCTTTCAAATATTTTCTCTCGATAATTAAAATTTTAAATTAATTAAAAATTATATTATAAAGTTTCATAAACTTTATATTATAATGCATCAATATACATTTTACAATTCCCCAAATAAATTGAACACTTTCAATTTACAATTTATACTTAATTGCCTCAAGTCTCTTTACGAGCTACCAGTGAGACCTAATGGACCTACAGATCAGAAGCTCCAACGATACGAGACTAATTGGTCAAACTCATCGACCAAGTTTAGTCAACATTCGTTAACTGTGGGTCACTCCACTAAAGACCCACAACTGCACTCTTCTCACTATAGAATATTTCTGTGTCCATGGATATCGACCTAGCAGTAAGTCAATCCTTCACGTATGTTCGTAACACCAGTTGGGTCAAATTATCGTTCTATCCCTGGCTTACCTCTAGTTCCTTAAGTACTACTGATTCCTCTAATGAACAAGTTGTTTAGGGTCCAACCACTAACATGAGTTCCTCTCGGGCTAGGAGAAGACGACACACCTTTGTTCAAGCCCTGAAATCAACCCTTAAGGGAACACACATCTACTTACCCCAATAGGGGAAGAAGTGAACAGTGAATTTCATCTTGTACTGTTATGTTCCCAGCCTCCATTCGATCTTGCCCCTGAAATGGTAGGATTATTGAGTCGGCGAACTGGTCACTCTCACCCATACAAATCTAAGGACAATCCCTCCTGAAAGGGGTTCATAACAGACTCAGGATTGAGATTGAGTTACCTAGGTCATTCTATTGAAATAGAAACCTAAACTAGTTAACGACGTTACATCTAGTGGTTACTATTTCGCGGTCCGGTCTTATGCAAACTCATTGCATAGGATACCCCCACCTGCATGTCTCCTACAAGGATGCTTTGGATCATTGCATCTGTATCAAATATAAGGTGGACCGTATCACATAGTGTCACCAGGATAAGGTACCCAGCCTTATCCCTATACTATAAACATTTTAGGTTGTTACGTGGACACTGATCCCCGTATGTCCCCACATACTAGTCCAAGTTTCATTTAAACAACCTTGGATCTTAGTTTATTGGATTTAGGGTTTATTAATGCAAACTTGATTATTCAATAACCAAATTACTGAATTACTCAAATAACACTTTATTGAGATCGATTAATTTGTCTTATTTACTATCTATGAGTTTTAGGGCATAAAACCCAACATATAATTCATATTAAATTTAATATTTGAACTCCAAAAGTTCGGAACAACCAAAGTTAGCACTCGTGGTTGTTCTGAACTTTGATTTCGACTTTGGGCTTTTGATCCTTGTAAGTGCTTGAGAATGGATGAGTTTTATGGTGACGGGTGTTTTTTATTGTCGTGGTTCTCCTCCATTATGGAGGTAGTTGATTTTGTTTATACCTTCGTTTCTTTTTAATGAGCCGTTATTTTTTTAAAAATATATTTAACCCTCTCATAAATTAATTTTGAATCAAATTCAAATAAATTTATATAGGACCGGTTGCAAATATAGCAAACCGGCCAAAAATATATACAGATTTAGCAGCCTGTAGAAAGATTTGCAAAAATGGCAAAATTTTAAGTTATGAAATGTGTATTTACTAAAATGCCCTTTCTATCTGATAGAAAGTTTTTCTATCAGTGATAGAAAGTATTTCTATCTGATAGAAAGTATTTTTATTCCTGATAGAATAAAGTTTCTATCACTGATAGAAAGTTTTCTATCAGTAGTAGAAAATTTTTCTATCATAGCTCGAGTACCTCGCATGTAGAGAGTCCCCATTCGTTGCACCGCCGCCATCGAAACGGCGACGGTGGTCATCTTCACCGTCGTCATCTTCACCGTGGAAATTCGGGAGAAGAACTGATAGAAAGAAATGAGAAGCTAATAAAAAGAAATGAGAAGTTGATAGAAACTTTCTATCACTGATAGAAAAATTTTCTACTACTGATAGAATCTATCAGTGATAGAAACTTTATTCTATCAGGAATAAAAATACTTTCTATCAGATAGAAATACTTTCTATCACTGATAGAAAAACTTTCTATCAGATAGAAATCTTCTATCAAGTATCACTGATAGAATTAACTTTCTATCAGTGATACTTGATATCGCTGATAGAAAACCTACCAAAATAAAAAAGAGAGGAGAGAATTCCACGCCGACCGGAAAGAAGAAAACGAAGATGCGCGCGCAATCCAAGGGCAAAACGGGAATATGAAAAATTAATTAAAAAATTTTGCCATATTTGCAAATATTTTAAAAAATTGCTAAATTTGCCATTATTTACCATAATTTTGCCACCCATTACAATTATCCAATTTTATATTATAATCCATACATTACATTTCAAATTACTTTAATTAGCTCAGGTCCTAAGATCAAAAACTCTAAACTCATTAACCAAGTCAGGGTTGTTGCTCGGTTTTGAACTGCCGACCCGCCCCTTGATAAAGAGTTTATGCCTCCGAATGTTGGCGAAGTTCTCGGTTTTGACTGCCGACCCACCCCTCGCCGCCGGCCGGAAGTTTCTCTGCTTTACAAGAAGATAACCAGTCTCTATCTCTTTCGCCGCTGCTTTTAGCTGGAGATTTTGATCACTATTCGTCCCTGTATGTTTCCTTCCAAATGTTGGTTGGAACAACGCAGGAGGTTGTCTTTCTTCTATTGCTTTTCATTTGTTTACTTGTCATTGACGGTCGATTGCCTCATTGAGAGTTTGTTAACCTGTGTGATGTTATGGTTTATACCTGTAGTTCAACTATTAGTGTGAACCAAGGCTCGTAAGTTGAAGATTTGGGTGCCGAATTTAGTGCTTCTTTTTGGTACGAAGGGACTTGTTGGTAATGATTTTGTAAAGGGGTTCTCTGGTTTCTGAATGCACGTGTGACTGTAATTATTTTGGGTGTTTGCATCAAATATGGAGAGAAATGCTGCGGCTTGTGCTATGGAGTGGAGTATTGAGCTGGAGAAGGCTCTTCGTTCCAAGAAACCAGGTTTGTCAATATTCTGATTAATATTTATTCTTTAATTTCAAATGGAAATGACTAGGTTAGTCCCTATAAAAGAGAGAGGAAAAACAATTGAAGAAAAAACAAGATTTTGAGCATGTCGGTTGAGCATATCCATTGAACTGAAAACAACATTGGTGTCTAGTTTGGATTTTGAGTACAGTAATAACACCCTATCTTAATGAAATATTATACTTGCAATTTGTGGTTATTCAGGTCGAGCTGTTGAAGCTATACTTCAGATTGGTTCTCGACTTCAGCAATGGAGTAGCGAGCCAGAACCAAATGTAGCAGTATATAATATGTTTGACCTTGTTACTTGGGAGGATAGGCTATTTTCCAACACTATTCTCCTGCGGCTTGCTGATGCATTCAAGTTTGATGACAAGCGTATTAGACTTGCAGTTGTTAGGGTATTCTTATTAGAGCTCTACAGCCGTGACAAAGCAAGAAGTAAACAATACCAAGGGATTCTTTCAAAGGGCAGGGTGCAAAACCACCATGAATTACTGACTCGAGTAAAGGTTGTTCTTAATGGAGGGGATCCTGAGGCTAGATCACTAGCTTTGATTCTACTAGGATGTTGGGCACATTTTGCAAAAGACAGTGCCCAGATTCGTTATTTGATACTTTCTAGTCTGTTATCTTCTCATCTTTCGGAGGTGAGTGCCGTGTACACTTCATTTTCTTCTCAAAATGCAATATTTTTAATGACAATTTTAGTTTTTGCTGTCCAACTGGGTTCGTTATATAAATGCCCTTATGATGAAAGAATGTTTAAGAAAAACTTTCATCCTTTTTCTTCCTTATTAAGAGTTTCTTATTTGGCACAGCACCATATGTCCTGGATACAAAAGCGAATTCATCTTCTTGATTGAGAATAAGTTTCATAAATAACTTATAGAAGGGTTCTTTACTTGGCAAGTTCCCTACGGGAAAGTTAACACTGTTGATAGGCTCTTGAGAAGGAATTATCCCTTGGTTGCCCTTTTTGTTGTATTCTTTGTCGAAAGGCAGAGGAAGACTTGGATCATATTTTGTGGAGATGTGTTTTTGCTCGCTCAGTTTGGGAGCTTTTTTTTTGCCTCTTTTGGGAGACAACTGTTAGTCTTTCAAGACGTGAGGGCGATGATCGAAGAGTTCCTTCTCCATCCAATCTACCGAGACAAAGGAAGATTTTTGTGGCAAGCTGGCATGTTGGTGCTTTTATGGGATTTGTGGGGGGAAAAATGATAGGAGTTTTAGGGGATAGTGAGAAGTTCGGGCGAAGTGTGGTCCATCACTAGATACCATGTTTCCTTGTGGACGTTACTGTTTAAGAAGAGGCTTCTTTTCCATCATTCACATGATAACCGCATGATTTACTTAATAAACCTGTATCCACGAAGTTTTTGAACAGATTTAATCTATGGATATTCTCTTTTACAGGTAAAAGCATCTATATTTGCTGCAGCATGCATCAGTGAGTTAGCAGATGACTTTGCACAAGTCTTCTTAGTGATGTTAGTTAATACAATGACTTCGTCTACAACTTTGACTATCAGAGTGGCTGGAGCTCGAGTGTTTGCAAAATTGGGATGCTCACATTCAATGGCCAAAAGAGCCTACAAGGTTATGCTCATCTTTTGATTTATCTTGGTATCAAATAGAGTGCATAGTTTTTGGGATGAGATCATCGGGTCCTAACTTGGCCTTGAAAAAGGTGGCATGTCTCATCGTTTTGTAACGCCATGCCACATTGAAGTCGAGGGAGTGTAAAGTTGGCTTTGGTCAATGATGTCCGCTTGTTTCAACCTTGAAGTACTTCCAAACATTTCTGACTTATATATGCATAATGGGCAAATTGATGCACTCAAGGGGCGTTTTAATTGGTCGAGAACTTGACAGTTGGTTTATACAAATGACAGTATCTTAGAAGTTAGATCCAGTCTTATTAGTGAGCTTAGAAAGTAAAAAGGAAAAATGAAAAAGAAGAGTTTTCTGGACTTGGTGTGGTATATGGGATACTTTCCACATGGGCAAATTGATGAAGATGCATATTACAGTCTTTCTCTTTCCTGACCTTAAATGAAATACATTCTCCTAGAACTTCGTACTTACTCTTTGTGTGTGTGTGTTCGTGCGCCATCTTTCAGTAAGGAGATCAAAGGAAAGCATTGTAATTGGACAAAATAATAAGAAAAAAATAAACACTAAAATCTGTCTAAAGAATTCTCCAACTTGAAGGATTTTGAATGGAAACCTTTTACTCTGGTAAAAAAAACTTGGGACAGCTCTAAGAAATCTTTTTGAGGATGTCCCGAGACTTTTGTTTTTTCCTTCCATAAACACTTTGGATATACACATCCAGCCTGGGGTTTTATCGTAGCCGAGTTTATGTGCTGCCTTAGAAATTAGTGACTCTTCAACCAGGGTTTATATGTATAGGACTTGGAAATTGATTGCGCTACAGCCCTTCTAGAAAAACCTTTTTTATTTACCCTTTGTGGATAACTTGGTGAAAAAAATTGATTGAACTTCTGTTCAACGTCTCTCTATCATAAGGATATTCATGGAAGCTAAAGACAAGGTGATCTATAAAATTATTTTCTTTGCTCTGTATATTGATAATTTTATGGAAGAAAGTAGTGTAGTCATTCCCCTTTAATCATTGTGTCTTGCATCTTATATCTCTAAAGGATCTAGCTCCTTCTTATCCACCTCCTTTAGTGGAATTCTTAGTTTTTTTTTTTTACCTAACTTGATACTTTTTAATTTCTTCCACTAGGTTCCTTATTTTTAGAGCAAATACACCTAGATATGTGCTTTTAGCTTGATAGACAAACCCAAGCCATCCATGGACAGCAAGTTGATTTACTTCTCTTTAATGTGAAGAACCAAACGGGACAAGCAGTACACCAGCCTTCTTGTATTAAAATAAAACATATGGGTACTTTGATGTGTTTGGCTTTCAGTTTGCTAGACATCATTGGTGCATAGAGATGATCAAGGAGTTCCTTCTCCATCCGCCTTTTTGGGAGTGGGAAATTTTTGTGGCTTGTGGGAATTTGTGTGATTCTTTGGGGCTTGTGGAGTGAGATGAATAATAGAATTTTCAGAGGGACCGAGAGATTGCCTTATGATGTTTGGTCCAATGTTAGGTTCTATGTTTCGCTTTGATCGTCGATGACTAAATTCTTTTGTAATTGTCTGTTAGGTATCATTTTGCTTGATTAGAGCCATTTTCTGTGGTTGAGTTCCTTTTTTTGGGGCTTGGTTTTTTGGTTGCGCTTGTATTCTGTTTTTTCTCAATGAAAGCTCGTATTTTTATCCCAAAATAATATATTGTTGCTAAATTTGACTCTCAAATGTACTTTAGATTGGATCTCAACTTCAGCAATGGAGAAAGTTTTAATGATATTTCCAGTAATACATGGACTGGAATAGTATAATGTAATCATTATTGATTCTTAGAGTTGCTTTTCTAGTGTTGATGCTCATATTTTTTTGAACTTCAACTGGATAATTTTTGTCAAGAAATCTGCATGCATATAAAAGATACTGCTGTGCTGATTATGACTTCTTGTATTTCAGAATTATATTCTCTGACATGGTATCAACTACCTAATTGTTGTAGGCCGGACTTGAGCTCGCCTCAGACTCTAGTGAAGAGGATTTTTTGGTTGCAATGTTATTTTCTCTCTCCAAACTGGCTTCCAAGTCGATATTTATTTGTTCTGAGCAGGTATAACTATTCTACTAGGATGGTGGTTGGTTTTGGACACCTTGTAGGATTTTGGTTTTCTTAATCTTCATAGGAATATAATATCATTACTTGTTTCTGATGTCCCAATGCAGGTGCAATTGCTTTGCTCGTTTCTTAGCCACAAAAAGTCTGTGCGCGTGCAAGAAACATCTTTAAGATGCTTGTGTTTTATTTTCATGAAAGGATCATGTCAGTTTACTAATATGGCATCTATGGTCAGAACTTTAGTTGATGCACTAGATGAAGACATGCTTCCAACTACTTCACATTGTGATGCTCTACGACTGTTGCGAAAGGTCATTCCTGAGCTTATATGGATGAAATTGTGTTTAAATTTTGATCCTGAAATATGTTGAATGAATCACAATGGATAAGTTGCAGATTCTTTTCTATGTGCTGCCAAATCCCTCTTCTTTGGATGCAAACGAATACTCTAAACTGGTAACAGCTGTGGAGAGGGCAGCCCGTTCTCCAGTGAAGTTAAAGAGCCTCCTTGCTGTCCATGTATTGGTGGATTTATCATTGAAACTCTCTGGAAAAATGGACGTAGAATCAGGAGATTGTTCATTCTCTTTGTTGCCATCACATGCTATTTCACTTATTATGGATCAAATTGCATCATTGGGAAAGATGTTAGTAGATCTTTCTCAGTCAAATTCTGAAGTGTTTCAAGAAATTCAAGGGTTGCTTAACCTTCTGCTGCTCATTGTTACAGAACATTCAGATCTGTGGATTTTGCTTTTGGAGAAAATGTGTTTAACTGTTGAATTAATTATGAATATGTATGAAGATGTTTGTGATAGTCAGCGAATAGACGTGAACTTTGAAGGAGACAAGAAGAATGATATTAGCTTGAGATTTACCTTCATTCTATATGGATTTGTGGCAATCTGCATTGGTCATCTAGGTCAAGTTGTCTCCATCACCTCTGAAATATTTGACAAGGTGAAACTACTGGTTAACAGTGTATGCAAAAGCTGTTTGTTCAGTAGCCATACTTGCATAACCCATTCCTTGCTGTTGAACTGCAAATTTATTTTGAGTTGTAGGATTACTGAGGATTTAAGGACTAGCAATATTGATGGGTTTCCACGTTTCATTTTTTGTGAAGATTTGACTGAAAACGAGATTTTTACACTCGAGTGTGCAAAAAAGTTGCTAAATAATGGGGATGAATGGGCCGCATATAAAGCTGGGAGACATGCAGCATGTCATGGATCATGGTTTGCTGCTACCTTGATTTTTGGCCATTTAACATCGAAGGTTCACTCTGATTTCTTCCATTGCTGGTTGAAATCTTTGTTTCAGCTTGCTCTTGCGGAGAGAAAAAGTCAGCTACTACTTCTACCACGATATGGTTCTGGCCTGGTAAACTGGTTAGAGAAGGAAACGATTCTAAACATGTTTTCCATTGAAGAAAAAATAAGCCAACATCAAGCTGGGAGTATCACTGAGGCCATTTACTCTGACAAGCTTTTGGAGGCCTACCAGTGTCTTTGCTCTTCAGGTGAGACCTTAAAGGCTGCTACCATCTCACCAGTTCAAGCATTTTGTTTCCAGAGATGGTTTTTGTCATTAAGAGCTAAGGTATTAGGAGCTGTGAGGAGCATAGTTAAGCTGTTGCTAAGCGTTTCTAGCAATACCACTGCTATCCATGAAAACGTGAAAGAATTTAGTAAATTATCTTTAACATTAGAGAGGTTGTCCTGTGAATTTGATCTGATCGGAACAGCTTTTATTGGAATGGACATCAAGAGTTCAAGCGTTATTTCAGCCCTTGCACTGAATTGCTCTCTGTTGGCCTTTTGTACTGGTTTTGCCTTTCATGTTCCAAACTTGGCTACTACTCTTGTGACTGAAAATGTGGATGATTTCAGAACTAATTTGCATGCAGTACTCATACAAAATCTGATTGGCAGGCTGTACTTGGTAGACAGTGAAACAAGTAAAAAGCTTACACTGCTTTTCGAGGTCACGAGAGGACCAAATAACCATTCACATTTGCTTTCGAGAAGCCAAATATTAGATGTGGGGTATGAAGTAAGAGATACTTTGATGCTCTGTCGTTATGCTGTTTCCGAGGTTGTCAGTTTTCAAGGCAAGGTGAATGGAGTAAGTGAGAGGACACTTCCCCATGTTATCGACGATGGCATACGGTTTTTATCAAACATTCTCCTGCAGTGGATAAGCATTCCATTCCGAGTGCCCAAGTACTTCTTTTGTGTAAGGTATACTGAGTAGTTTTCTCTACTTTTTTCTTTTTCCCTTTGTAGGTTAGCAGTTAGAGTATTTATTTTCATTCAACTCAGCTACCTAAATTCTTGGATTGACTTCAATTTTCAGACCTTGCATTGGATCTGAAATTTATGCCACTACAGATGCTCGTAAACTGGATGGACTATCTATTCCGTTCGGCTTCCACCTGTCATTAAATCTTTGTCTTCAACTGAGAAACATCGCACCAAATAAGTCAGTTCAAATCACCAAGATGTATTGCATTTTGTATTGTGGATTATCCTTTCAGGAACCAAGGTACAATGGGAAGAACAACGAGCAAAAACAGCAGGGTCATGAAGCTTGGGAAGACGACGACATGGTAGAAATGCAAAACAAACTGTCACGTTACGTGACCGAGTCAAGCAAAAACGAGGCATATATCAGCAAGTACAGAACATTGAGCTTTTGCAGAACCGAGAGGGTAGTACAAGCATTTGTGCAGTTTGAACCAGATGAGAAAGGGCAAGGATTCTCAAATTGCTTGCTTGATGTGTCTCGTTTCCCTGTGGGTTGTTATAGAATCAAATGGTATAGCTGTTGTGTTGACAGTGAGGGTTCTTTTTGGAGCCTCCTCCCTTTGAATTCTGGACCATTATTCACTATCCATCAACTTCCATCAGCTGGATGATTTTGCATCTGGCTCCCAGTTGATTTAATTCAATGATAAATATCTACTATGAAGCTTTCTGCCACTAAATATAGCCCTAACAAAAGGAGAGGCTGTTTGGAATGACATCCGAAGTGTTTTAAAAGGTATTTTAAGTGGAAAAAAAATGTTTTTAAGTTTTAAGCATTTGAATAGTCATTTCAAATAGACATTAAACATTTGTTTTTACTTTATGTACCAAAAAGTCATCTATGATATCATTAAACAGGTCATGGAAGCTAGAGATATGCAGTGAGGATGTTGTGTATATGTAAAGTGAGTATATCCCGTAACACTACTGCTTATCGCCATGGTTTGACTTCATTTATAGCCAAAGTTGTTAGTGGCCTACTGATTTAAGAGATTCTTTATTTAAAAATATATATATATATATGGATGTTGAAAGTTACTTTTTTTTTTAAGGACCAATTTTTCAACAAAAAAAAAAAAATAGATTATAGTGAATAATGCAAAATCACCCATTTGCTCTCGACTTTGTAGCTTACAAATTTAGTTTATCGGTCTACCTAGGAACAAAATCAAATGAAATCTTAACAATAATTTTTACAATAGGGACTAGAGCGTTACAATTTTTAAAGTATGTGGACTAAATTGATACATGCTAAAGTTTATGACTAAATTGTTACAAAATTGATAGTATATGGACTAAATCATTACAAATCAAAATTCATAGACCAATTTGTTACTTCCATAAAAGTTCAGGGACAAAAAATGACTTTTAACCTTCAATTTTCTTTGAAAAATTCAGTTTGTACCTCTTAATTTTTGTTTGTATCAATTTTCACCATAAATTTTCAAATTCATCAAATTGGACCTTAAACTTAGTTAAATAATACAATTTCTACCCCTCTATTCACTTTTCCACCAATTTTCATAAAAAAATTCCATAAATTCACTAATTTCAATAATATCAAGTTTGGCACAAATTAACTCATCAAATAATTTTACTAAAACTAAAGAAATTTAACAAACATTTGGCTCTAATTTAGTTTTTCTTTGAAATCTTATCAATTTTATAACATATATATGTTTTTATAATTCATAATGATAATTTTTTTCCCTCATAAGTTACATAATCTCTCCTTGAATTTCACACAAGACATGTAAAAGCTTACTATTAACCAATTAGAATTCCAACGTTCACCAATAGAAAAAATAATAATAAAACCTAAAAAGAAAAACTTAAAATTTTTTAAATCATAATTAAAATGAAAAAACACTCTTTCCAACAAAAAAAAAAAAAAAAAAGAAAGGGACAAAACACCAAAACATTTTAGAGACAAATTCAAAAAAAAGAAAATCATTTTAGAGACTCAAACACAGGTTGAAGTTCAACCAACCGGGCTACAAAAAACAATGTTGCATTACGAACCCGGTTCGATCGACGGTCTAAACCGGGTTCATGAGGCACCCAATTAAATCAACCTCGTTTCCCCGCCACTGCGAACCAGCTGAAAAACCCTACCTCAAGCTTCAAGGGCTCTGACACTCCCAAGCTCTGCTACTACTAAACTCTCGCCATCTCTCTCCTACTCGATTCCCAAAAGTTTAGTTGTACAGAAGCCAAGGGATATACTACAACACTACACTGATTCAAGATTCTTATTCTTTGTCATCCTCAAATCCCAGACAGTTCTGCGCCCAATTCCGCTTCCAAATTTTGTTTTAGGGTTCCAAACAGCATGGCATTGGACGAGGACGTCGTGCTACGGGATGTCACCAATGCTGGTGTTGTCATCAGCGACCGCATTGCCAGAGAAGTTGCCACTCAACTTGATCTGGAGGAAGCGCTGGAAGCTTCCAGATACGCTAGCGATCCATATACAGCCCACCCCAGAGAGGTAATTGATGATTGTTGAGGCTTTTTGGTTGATAGATGCATTTACGAGTGGTGGTTTATGCTGGAATGTGTTGAAAGTGTGAATTGAAGTTCGAAGTTTATGATTTTGACAATACCCTGTTATTGTTATTATTGTTTTTAGTTAGTAGCTTGTTCTCTTCTTGCACGTGATACTTGTGGGATTCTTTTATTCTACATCAAAACAAGTTTTACACATTTTGTTATTTTTCTTAATGGAAGTGTCTGGCGAGTTCACAATATATTTTTTTTCTAACCATATAAATTTTGATACTTCCAAGAAATATTAACATTGCATCTTCTATAAGTAGCCTTGTAGGATTGTATGCCATCATCTTCTATAAGAGAGAAATTGTATTAAACATGCTATTATGTTCATGACTTACTTTTATAGTGGCCTCCTCTGGTGGAAGTGGTGGATACTTGGGAGTTGCCTCGAGTACTTATAGAAAGATATAATGCTGCCGGTGGGGAAGGTACTGCCTTATGTGGAATATTTCCGGAAATACGAAGAGCTTGGGCATCTGTTGATAATTCTTTATTTCTTTGGCGATTTGACAAGTGGTGAGTATGATTTGGTCATGTTAGATACTTCCACCATTAATGTGTATCAATCTAATTGTGAACCAAAATATCGTTTGTTGCACTTGGTTGCCTTTCTGTTCACATTCATAACTGTTAACGTTCAACGTATTTGTACGTACGATGAATCAATGATTCTGGTGTTAATGTTTCATCAATTACTTTTGAAGTGTTGAAACCCTGTTACCTAAATATTTTAAATAACTGTGTGTTTTGTGGTAGGAAAATTGGTACTCTTCTCCATATTAAAGGAAAAAAATTGTGAAAAGGCTACTTTGCTTGGATAAAATGAAATTTGGAACATGAACATGCAATTTAAAGTATTATTCGATCCAATACAATCCAAACCAACCTATGAACCCCTTGTTCACCTAGCAACCTCAGGTTTGTGTTAGAGTATTAATAGGCAAGTATTGGGAATGTTATTAGGATATTGATATGGTAGAGTTGTTATTAATAGAGGGAGTTTGGAAATTTGGATAATAGTTAGATGATTGTGAATTAATCCAGTGTGTGTGGAAAGATAGCTCTCTCGGAAGGTTATATGTAATATGAGTGTGTATATTCCTTTTTAAATCATAATTATAATCATTCTACTATCTGTTTCTTGTTCAAAAAGTTATACTTTTGCCAATACTAATACCCTGATAACATTCCCAATATTTCTTAGTCAAAGGGCTTAGAGAGAATGAATTCAAACTTTGATGGCGACCTACATAGGATTTGATATCCTGTGAATTTCCTTGGCAACCAAATGTAGTAGGTTCAAATAGTGAGAATAGTCGAGGTGTATGCAAACTGGTTCGGATACTCATGAATACTACAAAAAATTCCAAATACTTTCCTATTAATTATCTAATAGTCTGATCATGGTTGCATATGGTGTGCGTAGTCCGACCAAGATAACATGAATTCGAAGCTTCATGTAGCCTTCTTGCAGAGAGGTTAAATATCCCACCTTTCTCACCAAGTATCATGAGTTAGATAGGTGGGACAAATAAGGACATTTTTTAAGGACTCCTAAACAGAGAAAGAATCTTTAACTAGTGTTTTGAGGTGCACTTCTGAAAAGGCGCATCTCTTTCTGGCCACTGTGCATCAGCATCGTATTAGTAGCAGTTTTACACATTAGATGTGGTACTTCTACTGCTAATTTCTCTAAAACTGTAGTTGTAGCCGTATATAAAGCCTATCAGGAAGCTGTTCACGTATTAAACAAGTGCTATTGAGAGTTTTCTTGATTTCATTCTACTAATTGCTGACTAGAAATGCATTGATGGGAACCAGGTACCTTTTCAAGTGAAGGATGTCACAACCCATTTAGTTTCATTCAATGCCTTCATCCGTAGCTGAAGTAATAAACTGAATTTATCAAGACGAATGTTGCAAGCTTTGTGCAAGCTGTTTCGGACACTCACAAATATCAAAAAAAAAAAAAAAAAAAAAGAAAAAAAGAAAAAAAGAGAGAATGTTGTGAGCTTCGGGAATACCATTGAATTTTCGTAATGTTTACAATTGTGTGTTAGAACAAATTTGACTGGGAAGTTTAATGGCAGATAGAAATATATTCATACCTAAAAAAAATTGCAGATTAGAAATGCGTATTTCATTTGGTAAACAACAGAAGTATATAACTTACAAGTTTGCAGTAGATTCTTAGGTGTTTATGGAATACTTTTCATCAAAGCATAGCTACCTTGTCAAATCACGGTGCTTTTTTTATACTTTACCACTTCATGTTTGTCAGGGATGGTCAATGTCCTGAGTTTAATGTGGAGGAGCAAGCCATCTGTGCCGTTGGCCTCACCAAATCCAAGCCTGGTGTTTTTGTTGAAGCAATACAGTATCTTTTAATTCTAGCTACGCCAGCGGAGGTAATAATTTCACAACACTCCTTTTCTCCTTTACCTGTTACTTTTAATCTTTTAGACTGGTCTATTCTAATTGATTGATTATTCGAAATGCTAAACTAGTTGAAAATTAGCACCTAGGATGTTTTCTTTGGATTTTCTCGGTTGTGTTGGCCTACCCTTAGCCTCTGTCCCGATAAAGAATTTAATATTTTGGGAAACTTTTTTGGTCCCAAATAGCTCTGGTAAGGTTCTTGTCTAACGTGGTGTCTTTAAGCGGTGAGTGGTTAGAACCAAGGTTTTCAAGGAAACATACCAGAACTCTGCAAAGCTTCACTACCTAGAGTTACTCTGTTGATTTGGTTGGGTTTCTGCATCATATCCATTAAGTAAAGCCACTTGGAGGTTGGGACCTCTTGATTGGAAAATACTTTCTAACGAGGAGGCTCAACCTCTTCGTCAGTCATCCCAAGCCCTGACTAGAGTTTTTCTGGAAGGCAGTACAGCTTACAGTCTAGGAAACAAATACTTGAAAGGTCATTCATTAATCCAAAACTTAATGCTACTGCCCCTACTAGGCTTACACAAGGAAAGATCCTCATTTCTTCCACTCGTTGAGCTTGCCTTTTCTTATAAACTAACAGAACTGATCCTTAACGTTTTTACTGGCTAGAACTTTATGCTACAATGTCTCTTCTTGCTTAGGGAAGGTCCTTATCTTTTTAGAAATCTTCACGTTTCTCTTTGTAATATTTTTGAGGCCAAGATCTCCATTAGCAGGGGACAGATAAACATTGTGCAATTTAAAAAGATCATTTACAATTTGGTGTATTGAGAAAGATGTATTGTTTCTGTACCTTGTTTCTCCAAATTTTTAGAGACATTTTGTACTTCTTTTTTAAAATGATTTTATATGGGTTGAAACACTAGGGTAGATTAGGTTTGTCCATGTTTTCAACTTTCTTTTTCTTTATCATATTTTACACTGGGTTCCAAGTGCTTTCCTATCGGTACCGACATACATACTGTCTATTGTTTCCTCGTATGTTTTATTTATCCTCCATGGAGAATCGATCTGTGTTAGATGTCCTGTTTCATTCAGGGAGCTCTCCCCTGTTCTCGTTCGGTTTCTGTCTTCCTTTGTCCGATAGGGAAACGACAGATGTTATGGCCCTTATTTCTTTGATTGAGGAGTTTGAGTTCAAAATATTGAGGAGAGATATCCAGTGTTGGAGCCTCAGTCCTTCTGACGGGTGCTCTTGTGGTTCCCTTTTCCGTTGGTTATTGCACCATTCTCCCCACAGTGAGTCTATTTTTTCGCGTGTGTGGAAGGTGAAAGTCCCGAAGAAGATTAGGTTCTTTATGTGGCAAGTAATCCATGGTAGGGTAAATACCTGTGATAGGTTGTTGACAAGGATGCCCTCTTTGGTTGGTCCGTTCTGTTGCATTCTTTGTTGGAAGGCGGAGAAGACCTGGATCACATTCTTTGGAGTTGTGTCTATGCTCGTGCAGTGTGGGGCCGTTTTGGTCATACTTTTGGGATGCAGGGAATGGATTTTGCTGATCACAGGGAGATGATCGAAGAGTTCTGATGCACACAAGTAATAAAATACGTCAAGTTTATTCATTCAATTCTGAACCATATTATCACAACCATATGCATAGGTTGAAAAATAACTAATTCACTCTAACTAACTAAATTACAACAATGAAAGCCTTTTACTATAAGGTAAAAGTTTTAAATAAATGAAAAAGGTAAATGATTTACCATACACAATAAATAAAGTAAAAGATCTTTAATAGATCCTACATCAAACCCCTCCACCCAAGTTTTATTAGCCAAAGAAAATTGTCTGGGGCATGGAAGGCATAGATGTCTGAAACATTAAAGGTGGAATTGGTGTGCATAGATGGAGGCAAGTCAATCTTGTATGCGCTATCTCCAAACTTATCCAAAATAGGATAAGGTCCAATCTTCTTGTTGGTAAGCTTGGTATGAAGGCCACGAGGAAGGCGATTCTTGCGCAAGTGGTCCATAACTAAGTCTCCAATTTCAAAAGATTGTGATCGACGATGCAAATCCGCATTGTGCTTGTACTTGGTGTTAGACTCCTCAAGATGGCGACAAACTTCTTCATGTAGTTGCTGAGTTCGATGGGCCATGTCATCCGCCTCCGCACTAAGATCAACATTAGAAGGGATATTAGAAAGATCTATAGTTAGCCTAGGAAGTTTAGTGTAAACTATTTTAAATGGTGACTTCCCTGTCGATCTATTGGCCATATGATTGAAGGCAAACTCTGCTTGAGCCAAAGCAAGATCCCATTGACGTGGTTTATCACCGCTAAGACGAGTAAGTTCCCCAAACTGCTATTGGTTACCTCCGTTTGGCCATCCATTTGAGGATGACTTGAAGAGCTAAAAA
The DNA here is from genome assembly GCA_036850905.1 of Luffa acutangula. Classification (NCBI taxonomy): domain Eukaryota; kingdom Viridiplantae; phylum Streptophyta; class Magnoliopsida; order Cucurbitales; family Cucurbitaceae; genus Luffa; species Luffa acutangula. The sequence continues at coordinate 12,762,792 of CM072099.1, forward strand.
GTAATCCTGTGCCAAACTTTTTCCACAAAGATTTCCAAAAGAAACACATAAACTTAACATCTCTATTAGAAACAATAGTTTTTGGAATTCCATGGAGGCGAACAATTTCTTTAAAATACAAATTAGCTACATTCAAAGCATCAACAATCTTTTTTACAAGCCAAAAAATGTGCCATTTTACCAAAGCGATCAACAACAACCAACACTGAATTATTACCTCGTGTTCGTGGAAGCCCTAACACAAAATCCATAGTAAGGTCCTCCCAAATTGAACTAGGTATGGGTAAAGGGGTATAGAGTCCTGTGTTTTGACTAGATCCCTTTGAGGTTTGACAAACATAACATCGTTTAACAAAGTTAAAAACATCATTTTTCAATTGAGGCCAAAAAAATCGTTCATTTAGCAAAGTAAAAGTTTTATCACGGCCAAAATGACCTGCAAGCCCACCACCATGTGTTTCCTTAATTAAAGATTCTTGTAGTGAAGTGTGAGGTATACAAAGATTATTACCCTTAAAAAGAAAGCCATCAAGTATACGAAAATCATTGCAAGGAATATGGTGGGTGCATTTGTACCAAGTATCACCGAAATCGACATCTAACTCATACAAGTCTTTTAGATGGTCAAAGGCAATAATTTCAGATTGCAAAAGGGTTAGAAGAGAACCTTTTCGACTTAAGGCATCGGCTACTTTGTTGCTTTTACCCGTTGTATGACGAATAAGGAAATCAAACCTTTGCAAAAACTGCAACCATCTAGAATGCATGCGGCTAATGTGCTTTTGGGATTGTAAAAATTTCAAAGAAAAATGGTCAGTAAGTAATATAAATTCTTTCCCAATTCGATAATGTTCCCAAGTTTTTAATGCTTGAACAAGAGAATACAATTCTTGCTCATAGGTTGACTATTTTTGGCGTTCACAACTTAGTTTCTCACTAAAGAACTCAAATGGGTGGCCATCTTGGGATAAAACAACCCCAATACCAAATGGCTTTTGTTGAGGGGAGGCAAATTATGGATGCTATTCTCATAGCAGCCGAGACAGTGGATGATTATCGGTCAAAGAAAAAAAGGGGCTTTGTTATAAAAGTTGATTTTGAAAAGGCCTATGACAAAGTTGATTGGGATTATTTAGATTTCATCCTTGAAGCAAAGGGATTTGGGGACAGATGGAGAAAATGGATAAAAGGCTGCTGTTCTAGTTCAAACTTCTCCATTTTGATAAATGGGAGGCCAAGAGGGAAAATCCTAGCGTCGAGAGGTATTCGTCAAGGAGATCCGCTATCCCCATTTATTTTTACCATTGTAGCTGACTCTATGAGCCGTTTCATCCATCTGTGCAGCAAGAAGGGCTTCATTCAAGGCTTTATGGTTGGGAGGGAGGATGTGGAGGTTACCCATATCCAATTCGCAGATGATACCCTTCTGTTTATTTAGTGAAGGCAGCATGCAGTGTATTAATAATTGGAAGACTTTCTTGAAGTTCTTTGAGCAAGCTTCTGGATTAACCATAAATATGCACAAAACTGCTATTATTGGCATTAATGTGGACGCTGGGGAAGTGAATAGCATTGCTGGAAGGTTGGGCTGCAAGGTTGAAAGCTTACCTTTATCTTACCTGGGAGTCACTGTGGGGGGAAAGACAAGGACAATTGGCTTTTGGGATCCAGTGGTTGAAAGCATTAGAAATAAATTGGCAACTTGGAATGGTTTTCCTATCTCCAAGGGTGGTAGAACGACCCTTATCAAAGCGGTTCTATCCAGCATTCCGGCGTACTATATGGCTATCTTCAGAATTCCTATCGGGGTGAGTAAGGAGATCGAAAAGGCTTTTAGAAGATTCCTATGGAAGGGTGGAGACAGTGACAAAGGTTTTCATCTAGTTAGATGGGATAAGGTGACCACTCCGAGAGACCTTGGGGGGCTTGGTCTTGACAATATTCGATCGAAAAACTCAGCCCTTTTGTTGAAATGGCTATGGCGTTTTGAAAACGAGCCTGATTCTTTGTGGAGACAGGTGATAAAGAGCAAGTATGGGGAGCAATTCATTAGACATCACTTAGCTTTTAAGAAATGGAAGTGTTGTAGCAGCCCATGGAAAGATATTGCGAAGCTGGCCAGCGTCTTTAAGGTGAACAGAAAGTATAAAATTGGCAGGGGAAATAAGGCTCTCTTTTGGGATGATTGCTGACTCACTGACAACCCTCTTAAAATCCAATTTCCTGGTATGTTCAGGCTCTCGATGGCAAAAGATGCTACTGTCCAGGACTTATGGAATGATGTTGCGTGGGATTTGAAATTGAGAAGGGGGCTTTTTGATAGAGAAATGAATGAATGGATGGCCTTGTCCTCCCTCCTCAACAATTGCAGATTAAACAACAGTGATGATGTGGGTTGGTGGAAGCTAGATAGGTCGGGGAAGTTCTCAGTTAAATCCTCATTACAAGTCTTTCAAGCTAGGAGGGCAGTGCTGGAAGACAGCTTATCAACCCAAATATGGGAAGGAAAAGCCCCAAATAGGGTGAAATACTTCTTGTGGACGGTGGCTCATAAAAGCATCAACACGATGGACAAGGTGCAAAAGAGATATCCTAGTCTCTCTATCTCCCCAAATATATGTATGTTATGCCATAGAAGCGAGGAGACAGCCTCCCACGTGCTGCTTCATTGTGATTTCGCTAAAGATGTGTGGAATTATTTTGGGGATCCCTTCGGTATTCAGGGGTGCAAGCCTAGTTGTGTGGTGAGTTGGTTAAATGAAGTGTTATTAGGAGGAGGGCTTAAAGGAAAAGCCAAAGTCCTATGGAGCAATTTCTCTAGAGCAATTATGTGGCATCTTTGGAAGGAAAGAAATGCAAGAGTGTTCTCTAATAAGCATATGCATTTTGCTTTTTTTTGTGATCTTGTACAGCATACGGCCTCGAATTGGAGCGCCTTAGATAGTATTTTTTGTAATTACTCTGCTGCTTTGATTAACCTTCAATGGAAGGCTTTTGTGTAGTTCTGGCTGGAGGAGGGATGTCTTATCCTTCGGTCCTTTGGTTGTTGTTCCTTGGGCAAAGTTTATGAATGATATTCTCTTTTTCTTCTTAAAAAAAAAAAAACAACCCCAATACCTATACTCGAAGCATCCACAATTACCTCAAATGGTTTGAAAAATTTGGAAGGGCAAGCGCGGGAGCTGAAGCTAGGTGCTGTTTCAACTCTTGAAAACTGTGTATTTGCTTTGTTTCCCAAGTAAAACTCTTTTTTAAGGCAATTAGTTAGGGGGCAGCAATGGAGCTGAAAATTTTAATGAATTTTCTGTAAAATGAGGCCAAACCAAGGAAGCATTGGACATCACGAACATGTTTAGGAGTGACCAATCCTTGATTGCTTCAATTTTCCTAGGATCAATTGAGGTACCATCTTTGCTAATGAGGAAACTATAAAATGAGATTTTAGATTGTAAAAAACTGCACTTTTGAAGATTTATAAATAACTTATTTTCAAGTAAGAGAGAAAAGATGAGAGATATATGAGTGATATGTTCATCATGGGAATGACTATAAATAAGGATGTCATCAAAATAAACAACAACTTTGTTCAAATATGGTTGTAAGACTTGATTCATAAGACGCATAAAAGTACTAGGAGCATTTGACAATCCAAAGGGCATAACTAGCCATTCAAAAAGACCCTTGTTGGTTTTAAATGCCGTTTTCCATTCATCACCCGGTTTTATGCGAATTTGGTGGTATCCACTTTTAAGATCAACTTTGGGAAAGATAGAGGCATCTCCTAATTGGTCCAAAAGATCACTAAGGCGAGGAATAGGGAAACAATATTTAATTGTAATCTTATTTATAGCACGACTATCGACACACAACCGCCAAGAACCATCCTTTTTGGGAGCTAAGTGTTGGAACAACACATAGACTTAAGCTTGGTTGAATATGACCCTTGTTTAGTAATTCTTGGATTTGGTCATGGAGAATAGCATATTCTTTAGGGCTCATGCGATAGTGTGCCAAATGGGGCAAAGTGCTATTGGGAATGAGGTCTATTTGGTGTTGAATGTTGCGGAGTGGGGGAAGTTCATTAGGTTCTGCAACAAGGGTGGGAAATTTGGACAGTAATTGGGCAATTTCAGGATGTATAGGTGCTGGATTTTTTGAAAAGCAATCTTTTTTAACTACAAAGGCTACTAAAGGTTGTGTATTTTTAAGGAAATCTTTTCTATGGACTAAGGTGAATAATTGGGAGTTTGTGGTTGGTTTCTTACCCTCACCTTTCCCTAAAGGTAAAAGAACTACCCGTTTCCCATCCACATAAACTCATAGGTGTTATCCCTACCTTTATGGATTGTTTGGTTATCATATTGCCAAGGCCTACCTAGTAAAATATGACACACATCCATGTCTATAACATCGCAAACAATTTGGTCTTTTAAAAATTTCCTATAGACAATGGTATATAACACATTTCATGCATATTTGTTTCACCACATTTTTTTATCCAACTAACTTTGTATGGATTAGGGTGTGGTTTAGTTTTTAGTTTTAGGTCAGTAACCAATTTTTTTGAAACTATATTCTCAGTACTACCACTATCAATTATTACCTGGCACACCTTACCGTTTATAGTGCAACGAGTTCTGAAGAGAGTGTGTCGTTGAGGGTCCCTCTTGGTTTTGGGTGCGAGCAAGACTTTTTGGAGGATGCAAGAAAGTTGATCACCATCGTCCAGAGCTGCAATTTGTGTGTCGTCCTCTGAATAATCCGATTCTTGATCATGAAGATTTGTTCCTCCTTCATTGATAGTTAGGGTTCTTCGTTGGAGACACTTGTTGGACAAATGTCCTTGCTGTCCACACCTAAAACACTTGCCAAGAGTAGGACGAGTGTAAGGATTAGTAATCTTTTTAGGATTAGAAGTGTCCAAACCTTTGTTTGTAGCTACTCCCTTTTTAGATTGATCATCCTTCTTTGTTTGGTGAGGGTTAGATGAAGAAGATCCTTGCTGGAAAATTTTGTTGTTATCAAGATCTTGTCTTCTTGAACTTGTTTGTTGTTTCTCCCACGTGTTCCTTCTTTGATAAGTTTTGGTGGACTTTGGATCTTCCTTTTGTTCAACTTTAGTAGCCAAAGTTATGGCTTCCGCTAGGTAGGCTAATGGATGGAGATTTACTATTTCCTTGATGTCCTCCCGTAAGCCATTGAAAAATCTTGAAATTTGTTGTTCATTCTCGGGTAGGTTGTTTCTTGCACCCGAGCGATGAAATTCCTCGGTGTAGTCAAGAATTGATCGATCCCTTTGTCGACATTGTTGATATTGATTGTAGAGGATTTGTTGATAGTTGAGTGGTAGGAATCTTCTTCATAAGCCGTAGCATTTTGGGCCAACTCTTGATTGGTTGTTTTCCATAATACTTTCGGTTTGTTTGTAGTTGATCCCACCATGCCGAGGCCCCGCTTTGAAGTTTGAAGGCCATGAGTTTAACCTTCTTGTCCTTGGGTGTATTGGCATATTCAAAAAAATGTTCAACGTTTTTTACCCAATCAAGAAATCTTTCCACATCCATTCGACCATTGAAGCTTGGAGATCAATCTTCATTTGAATTTTCGGGGCATCTTGGTAGTAATTTTCACGATTGAGTCTTCTTGGATGTCTTTCTTGAAATTCTTGGATGCCATCGTCATTGGAAGACTCGGAATCTTGGGCCATAAAATTGGGAACGAAGGAATTTGGAAGTTGGGCCAAAATATGTGGTTCTTGCCTTCTATTAGGTGATGGTTCTTGCCTTCTGTTGGGTGCTAGAAGTTCATGAAAGGCTGGTGGGTTAGCGACTGGTTGGGCGGTGGAGAGGGCAACAAGTTGTTGGTTAATTTGCTCAATAGCCCTAGAAAGTGTGGCTAGATTTTGATTGATTTCTGCAGTGGATGTTTGAACCCGTTGCAGTCGGCGGTCATTGGTGTTGGTGGAGGCTTCTGCGTCCATGAGGAAGGGTGGGATGATCCAAAAAGAATTTCAAGCCTTGGTTCAGGCTGCTCTTGATACCAATTCGATGCACACAAGTAATAAAATACGTCAAGTCTATTCATTCAATGCTGAAACATATTATCACAGCTATATATATAGGTTGGAATATAACTAATTTAGTCTAACTAACTAATTTACAACAATGAAAGCCTTTTACTATAAGGTAAAAGCTTTAAATAAATGAAAAGGTAAATGACTTACCATACACAGTAAATAAAGTAAAAGATCTTTAATAGATCCTACATCAAGTTCTTCCTCCATCCGCCGTTTCGAGAGAAAGCGGGATTTCTGTGGCAAGCCCATTTGTGCTTTGGAATCTTTGGGGAGAAAGAAATAATAAAGTGTTTAGGGGATGGGAGAGGGATCCAGATGATGTGTGTTCCCTCACTAGATTTCATGTATCTCTTTGGGTATCAGTTTCTAAGGTGTTTTGTAATTATCCGTTAGGTCTATTTTGCTTGATTGGAGTCTCTTTCTCTAGTTGGACCCCCTTTTTTGGGCTTGTTTTTTTGTATATCCGTGTATTCTTTCATTTTTTCTCAATGAAAGTTGGTTCTTTATAAAAAAAAAAATCACATGAAACTAGAAGTACTACTGCCACTAAGTAGAGGACCTTCAATGTATCCAATCCACCTGTTTCCCACACACTTTCTAATGTGTTCTTATGTGGAGCTTAAAGAAAGCAAAATAATTATGTTGAATCTATTGGGTATACACATGCACTAGCACGCACATGCATTCTACTTTCTGCTGGGTCTGTGTCTAACATGGCTTGTGACACTTGAAAAAAGAGTATCTGATTATCTGATTATTTAATTTCTTAACATACTGGCAACACGTTAAGGACATGCTGAGACATTTTGAAAAAAAAAACAAACTACACCCTTGGCTAGATTAATGCACTCCCTCTGATAAATGAAGGTAATAAAAAGCTTACTTAAAAAGCCTAAACTAAATATATCAAAAACAAAACAAAACAAGGAATAACACTTGTTTGGTTCTATTTTCAAGCTTGTTTTGTGAACTTTATTGGAAGATAGATATTGTTGAAACGGGTGTGATCATACCATCACTAATACACTGAATCCCATCAGAATTCTGCAGTTAAACGTGCTTGACAAGAGTAGTACTAAGTTGGGTGACCACTTCGGAAATCCCTATGTTGATAGATATTGTTGAAACACTTCAATGCAAATAGATGCTTACATAGAAAATACTCATCATTTTTCTTCCTCTGACATGTGTGGTTTGTCTCATCATCTAATAGTATCTTTCATCGAGCTCATGCCAAATGATAACAATTGTGCTAATTGCTGAAGTCCTAAAGTTTCCTTAACTGCTTTAATTACTCTCTAGATTTGTCTTCTGTCAATAGTTTCATTGTTTCTTCTCAGTATCTTTTTGTTACCAGTTGATTCTTGTAGGAGTATGCTCTTCTGGTGGTGCTGATGGTATAGATCCATATGCAGAGATTTCGCTCCAGCCTTTGCCAGAGTATACTATAACATCAGATGGAGTCACCATGACTTGCATCACTTGCACTGACAAAGGACGGATTTTTTTGGCTGGCCGTGATGGCAACATTTATGAGCTTCATTACACATCTGGTTCTGGTTGGCAAAAGCGATGTCGTAAAATTTGCCTTACTTCTGGTTTAGGAAGTGTGATATCAAGGTATCTTGTGGAATTAAATTCATACAAGTTTATAACCATAATTTCCTTTTTGACAATTTTACAATTTAGTTTTTAAATTTTTTATTTCTTCATTTATTTTATAAATTTGTATAGCTGGACACCCAGTCTCTCTTTCCTTTCCGTTCTTTATTGGAAAGGGTGTTATATTGTCCAACAAAAGACGTTATAAATAAGTACCCATTGAACTACTTCAACTGAAAAAGTTTGTGTTTATATGAATAAAGTTCACTATGTAATGAATATGTTAACAGCATTTTACTTCTTTTGTGGTATCTTAATTTTCAATGTTTCTACACTAACCTAAAACACACCTGGTATCTTCAGATGGGTTGTGCCAAATGTATTCAAGTTTGGAGCTGTTGATCCCATTGTTGAAATGATCTATGATAGTGAAAGATGCATTTTATATGCAAGAACTGAGGAAATGAAAGTTCAAGTATTTGTGTTGGGACCCAATGGTGATGGACCGCTTAAGAAAGTAGCGGAAGAAAGAAATCTGATCAATCAGAGAAATGGATCTTATGGAGGTAGACAGTCGAAAGGATCTAGAGTTATGAGTCGATCAGCAAAGCCATCTATTGTCTGCATTTCACTCTTATCTACGCTTGAATCAAAGTCGTTACACCTTCTAGCTGTTCTATCAGATGGTAGAAGGATGTATTTAACCACTTCACCATCAAATGGGAACTTGGGTGCATATAATTCCAGCCATCAAGTGCCAAGTTGTTTAAAAGTTGTGGCTACGAGGCCTTCTCCTCCTCTAAGTGTTGGTGGAGGACTTACATTTGGTGCCAACTCTGTTTCTGGTAGACCTCAAAATGAAGAGCTATTGCCAAAGGTCGAGGCAGCATTTTACTCTGCTGGGACTCTAGTCCTCTCTGATTCATCACCACCAACTGCATCTTCACTTCTCCTTGTGAGCAAGGATCCTGTAGCACAATCTTCCATATCTGGTACTTCGTCCTTAAATGCAAGGACTTCTTTTGCTTTAAGGGAAATTGTTTCTTCCTTTCCTGTTGAAGGTCGAATGCTTTCTGTAGCAGATGTTTTACCCTTATCAGATGCTGCCACTATGCAGTCCTTATATTCACAGATTGAATTTGGGGGGTCAGATTTCCCAGATGAGCATAGCGAAAAAGCAGTTGGAAAACTGTGGGCAAGAGGAGATCTATCTACCCAAAACATATTACCTAGGAGGAGACTTGTTGTATTCAGTACCATGGGCATGATGGAGATAGCTTTCAACAGGCCCGTGGATATTTTGAGAAGGTTGTTTGAGTCTAATTCGCCACGATCAATTTTAGAAGACTTTTTCAAAAGGTTTGGGGCTGGTGAAGCAGCTGCTATGTGTCTAATGTTGGCTTCAAGGATTGTCCACTGTGAAAGTCTCATAGCCAATGTTGTTGCAGACAAGGCAGGTGAAGCTTTTGAGGATCCTAGAATTGTTGGAATGCCTCAACTTGAAGGCAGTACTGGCTTGTCAAACACAGGAACTGCTGCTGCTGGGTTTAACATGGGTCAGGTTGCTCAGGAGGCTGTGCCAGTATTTTCAGGTGCACATGAAGGGCTCTGCTTATGCTCATCAAGATTGCTTTTTCCACTCTGGGAACTTCCTATCGTGGCTGTTAAAGGTATCTCAGATTCTACAAATACGTCACATGAGGGACTAATTGTATGTAGACTTTCTGCTGGAGCCATGCAAATCCTTGAGAACAAGCTCCGTGCTCTTGAGAAGTTTCTAAGGTCGAGAAGGAACCAGAGAAGAGGTCTTTATGGTTGTGTAGCTGGCTTAGGGGATGTTACAGGTTCTATTCTTTATGGTAGTGGTTCAGATCTCGTTTCAGGTGATCGGAATATGGTGAAAAGTATTTTTGGTACATACACAAGAAACATGGAGTCTGCTGGGACTGGAGCTTCTAATAAAAGGCAGAGATTACCTTACAGTCCTGCTGAGTTGGCTGCCATGGAGGTAGTTTAAATTTGCAGCAAGGAATGTTAAGGCCTTTTCTTCCTACAATATGCATTCACTTTGTTTCCTTTTGATGATTTTATGTTCCTTGAACTGCAGGTTAGGGCAATGGAATGTATAAGGCAACTGCTGCTTAGATCTGCTGAAGCTTTATTTTTGCTTCAGCTTCTTTCACAACACCACTTAACACGCTTGGTCCAGGGCTTGGATGATAGTTTTAGGCAGGCAATAGCTCAATTGACTTTTCATCAGCTTGTTTGTTCAGAAGAGGGTGATAATCTTGCTACACGACTTATATCTGCTCTAATGCAGGTGAATTGATCTGTTTCTAGTTCAAATAGAAGTAACTATTAATTTAGCACACATAAGTTACCAGCATAAATTTCAGTTTCCTCTTGTTTATGAAAGCTTTTTATTAAAGAAACAAGATATTTGGAGGCTCCTTCCTTTGAAACTTTCTATTAGGAATACGAGAAGGCGATAGTCTGTAGGAAAAACACAGCATAAGTTTCATTTTCTTGCCCATTTTATTTCCTCTTTTGAGCTTTTGCTTCCTTTTTCTTTTAATTATTTTGGTGTTGTGACTTTTTTCCTTTAATTTTTATTGTCATTATTTTTGGTTGTGATTATCTTTTGGAGGCTCCTTTATTTTGTCATGGCTTTTGTTTTTTGTATGGCTCCTCATAATATTCCTATTTACGTAGAAGTATTTTAAGTTGAAAAAGAAAGTTTTGCATATTTTATATCTCACTTTGGACCAGATTCCTTGAGTTGACATGTTCATTTGTGCCAGTACTATACTGGTCCTGATGGCAGGGGCACTGTGGATGACATTAGTGGGAGATTAAGGGAAGGCTGTCCAAGCTACTTCAAAGAGTCTGACTACAAATTTTTCTTAGCGGTGGAGTGTCTGGAGAAAGCTGCTGTGACTCTTGACCCAATGGAGAAAGAGAATCTTGCTAGGGAAGCCTTTAATTGTTTGAGTAAAATTCCAGAGTCTGCAGATTTACGAACTGTATGCAAACGTTTTGAGGATTTGAGGTTAGTTTATTTTCAGTCTTATTGCTAATGCTGATATGTGTTTAGGGTAGCATTTAATTAATTTGGTGCGAGACTTAATATGAGTGGCATTCCAGATTCTATGAAGCAGTGGTTCGTTTGCCTCTTCAGAAGGCTCAGGCTCTTGACCCTGCCGGCAATGCTTTTAATGATCAAATTGATTTGGCTGCTCGAGAACGCGCACTTTCTGAGCGTGAACAGTGCTATGAAATAATTATAAGTGCTCTACGTTCACTAAAAGGTGATGTCTCACCGAAGGAATTTGGGTCTCCCATGAAACCTGCTGCTTCAAGATCCATTCCTGATATGGCATCACGTAGTAAATATATATGCCAGATTGTTCAGCTTGGAGTTCAGTCCCCTGACAAAATTTTCCATGATTACTTGTATCGATCTATGATTGATTTGGGGCTTGACAATGAATTGTTGGAATATGGAGGCCCAGATTTGGTACCTTTCCTACAAAATGCTGGGCGACATCCCATACAAGAGGTTTCATTTTTCTTCTCATGTTATTAGCTTCCATTGTATTTGATATTAATGGTTGGGATTGAATAATATACTTCATGTAATCTGTCCAGTCAAGATGCTGAAAATTTTCATTATTATCCATGAAATGGTAGAAGTGGAAACAAACATTTAATAGCAAGGGAAAAGGTCACAAGCTCAAAATTGCTTAACTTTATCAACTTAGAACTGACTATTCCTCACCAGAATCTTGACTATGAAATGTTATAGAGTTGGACAGAGCTGTAGTTTCATCTCTCTCTCAAAAAATATATATATCAACTTTGAAATTCTCTTTTCTAGAATATTTATTGGTTTGACATAGTATTCACATTTCTTTTACATGGTTTAGGTTCGAGCTGTCTCAGCTTTAACAGCTGGGGCTTCTTCAATTGGTCAGTCTGGAGCAGTCGGTGCATCAAATGAGGCAAAATTTTTTGATCTTTTGGCTCGATATTATGTTATGAAGCGGCAACATTTGCTTGCTGCTCATGTGCTACTAAGACTAGCTGGTAGACGCTCTTCTGATCCTGGGGATGTTCTTACTTTGGAGGAGAGGTATAAATTCCTAAAATTTACTTATTTTGAATGACCGTTGTTACCAACATAAGTCTGGTTAGATGCTCAATATGAGCACGGTTCCATGTAAATGTATTGCATTAACAATTAATATGGTTTAGAAATAGAGAGTATTTTCAGTGATTTAGTGATAGAATTGCCGAACGAATTCCAAATGTCGGGGGTTGTTTACAGTTTGGCAAAAGAATAGTACTGAACAATTATGATGTGCTCAAAGGTTTAAAATGAAGTGCAATGTTCTGTGGACAAATGCAATTAAGGCTATGGTGTGGGATTTATAGCTTGATGGAAATTACCGCATTTTCAACAACAAAGAATGAGATACTGTCCAAAAAACAACAAAGAATGAGATAGGGATGAAGTCTTTGAGTTAGCAAGTTTAAGTGTTCATGTAGAGTTCTTCGGACCATTACTTGATTTGTGTGTCATACTTGCACAAGGGCCATGTAATATTTCGATTTTATTGGATGTTCCCAAAGGGACGGTTCATGTGGAGTTCTTTATCAAAGTGTTTTACTAATTATCCTCTATTTCTAATGAATTTAATTTTATTTTTTCTAGAAAGTAAAGGTTATGCAATGTTTCTCCTTGGTTGCAAAGGAGATTGTGAAATGTAGAGAAAGGGGATGGGTGTGTACTTTGTTTTGTTTTTTTCACTACCAACACTACAGTTGCAGCTATTCTCTATATAAATGAAAGATCGTGTTTCCTGGGAGAAAAATGAAATGTATTCTAATCTCCAAAATACAGAAAAGGAAAGCTAGAAAATTAGAATAGTTCCCCATCTAAATTAGGGAAAAATAAGTTAGAATGAAATAAATCGATACTCACCCATAAGTTGGATAATATATAGTATACCAGCCAAGTTTGGAGTTGGATTCTTTAAAGCCTATCTTGGTAATGCTTTGGTGAGTATGTCAGCAACGCGACGACTAGTTGCTGTTGACCATAGTTTAGTTTCACTATGTTGCTGTTGACCTTCTCAAATATGAAATGTCGATATATCTCTATGTGTTTTTCTTGTCATGATGAACGAGATTCTTTGCAATGCTGATAGCTGATTGACTATCACAAAATATTTTAACTGAGTTATGAGTACCAATCTTTAGCTTTGTCAAAAGTTTCTGAATCCATATTCCTTCCTAGATTCCCAAAGCGTAAGAGATTTGTATTTCGCTTTTGCACTGCTTCTTGCTACAATAGCTTGTTTTTTACTTCTCCAAATGACCAAGTTACCCCAAACATATAGGAGCAATAGTCAGTAGTAAATTTATGAAAATTGATTGATTCCATTGAAGAAAATTGTGACCTTGAAGTTTATTATTAGTTACAATTTGAGAAGAAGAATCGTGAGGTTTTGAGTCGTTTTCAAAGCTAATACTTCCTAATCCATGTTTCGTCATTTGCAATTGCTGAAAAGCTGGATGAAGGAACGAGAAAAATTTAGACCACTAAAACCCACGATTCAAGTTATTTCTAGAGACCCATGAACCACCGGTCTCAGCTGCGAAAAGTCGTGAATGCCAATAGAAAAACTCGTCGGTGAGTGTGTTGTTGGGAGAAGGGCTCGTCGGTGAGTGTGTCATTGGAAGAAGGGCTTGTCTATGAGTGTGTTGTCAAAAGAATTGCTCACTGGTGAGGTTAGGGATTCTGACGGCTAGGATTTTATTTTAGGGTTTGCTTTGATATCATGTGGTTTTGGGAGAAAAAACGAATGTATTCTAATCTCCAAAATACAAAGAATATAGTACAAATGAAAATACAAAAAAGGAAAGCTATAAAATTAGAATAGTATCTAATCTAAATTAAGGAAAAATAAATTCGAATGAAATAAATCTACATTTTCAAAAAGAAAAAAAAAAGAGAAAGAAGTAAATAGAGTATCTTATTATGTAGTTGTGCATGTCATGTAAATTATGTGGTTGGTTTTTGCGTCATTCCGAGCTCTGCAGGTTTTGTTAGACTGCTTAATGCCAAATTATCCTTTGGTTTTCAGTCGTCCAATTTTGGATTCCCTGAAACTATGTTTTTGATTGAAGTCCTTCTTTGTAGTGAGTGTCGGACTTCTGTTCCTTTTGGGTTTGTGTTTTGTATGCCTTTGCATTTTTTTTTTCAATGAAAGTTCAGTTTTCTTAGCACGAGGGGAAAAAAAAGTTTGTTTTCGCATACAAGAGGTTTTCTTGGAGAAATATCGGTTATGTACTTATTTTAAGTGACTTGTCGTATTCAGGTGCCAATACTTGAGCAATGCAGTTCTACAAGCAAAAAACGCAAACAGTAGCAAGGGACTGGCAGGTTCTACCCCTGATACCTTAGACAATGGATTGCTTGAACAGCTTGAAGGGAAACTTGCCGTTCTTCGTTTCCAGATGAAAATTAAGGAGGAGCTGGAAGCTTTAGCTTCGAGAATAGAGGCCATGCCGAGTACATCTGATTCGGTCCAAAATGAAATGGTCCCAGATAACAATTTTGCTGCTAATTCCAATATTGCAAATACAGCTCGGCAAAAGGCCAAAGAGCTCTCATTGGAGTTAAAATCTATAACTCAGCTATATAATGAATATGCCGTTCCATTTGAGCTATGGGAGGTAATTATTTCATCTTTTTTACTTCATTGAATTCTGTGGGCAATTCTTTTATATCTCCGCTGATTAACTTGTTGGGTAAGCTTTTCTGAACTGAGTTTAGATCAATTTGATGGTTTAGTGTAACAAATATTCGATGGGTTGGCATTGAATATGAAATTTATAGCAGAAAATTGTTGGTGTCGCTTGGACATGCCATGTGCCAGTGGAATGACGAGAGAATCCAGTTAGGCATTAGTGGCATGGCATGTAGATGAAATCCATCCAAGAATTCAGTAATCATCACATATAATTTATGTATTTTTAATGTGCATCTGATAAATAGAAATGAAGATTTTTTAGAGCTTAAATCCTTGCGTTTTAGAACATTCATGTTTTAATACCCCCTAGATTCGACATTTCTGTGAGTGTAATAGGAATTGCAGACATAGTAGAAGTATTATTTGCATGCTGGTTAAAACTTATTATTATTAATGTGTTGCATGATCAAAGAGGAAACCTACAGCCTAAGGGCCAAGGGTAGAGAGAGCCCCTCCCCAAAAAGACAACAAAAGAAAGAGCTAAATCTGGAGAGCCTTCCAATCGTTAATAATCATAGACAGACTATAATTACAAAAAGAATTCCTATATAACGATATCCATCATGAAGCCGTACTTTGTACATTTTCACAAAAAAATGTCTAAACTAGCAGGCTTCCCATCGAACGATCTGGAATTTCTTTCCTTCCAGATAAGCCACACCGTAGCCCTGAACGCACAACTTGCTATGATCTTGGCCTTATTCTTAAGATTCCACACAGCCAAGCCTTCCAACAACCAATCATCAATAAATCTAGGGGCACAAAATGACAATCCCAATCTCTTGGCAATAAAGCTCCAAACTTTTCCCGCAAAGTCACAATGTAAGAACAGATGGTCTAACCTTTCTTTGGCCTTGAGACAAAGACGGCACACTGAGGGGGATAATGACCACTGACTAAATTGTGACTAAATCCCAGTCGATATTGTCTCTTTTCAAAAAAAAAATGTGTCGCATGAGTTGTTTACATCTGTGTTTATGAAAAATCTTACTTGTTAGGGAACATGTAATTTTTTAACCGGTAAGTATTTTGATGTCAAGGAAATATGAGACTGAGACTTTCGGTGTTGGGTAACTTTTAGAATTGATCCAAAATCAAGATTAAGTTGTTCTTTATTCTGTTTGATGATGGATTTTTCTGCTTGTGGTTTTCAGATATGTTTGGAAATGCTGTACTTTGCAAACTATTCTTCTGATGACAATACTAGTATTGTCAGAGAAACTTGGGCTCGACTAATTGACCAAGCTCTTTCTACGGGTGGCATTGCTGAAGCTTGTTCAGTATTAAAAAGAGTTGGCTTCCACATTTACCCTGGTGATGGAGCTGGACTACCTTTGGAGACTCTCTGTCTTCACCTTGAGAAGGCTGCATTGGTATGGTTGTGTTCGTTGAATTAAAGACATGTTTGATGATATTTTGTGATGATTGATTACAAATAGTTGTATGAAATTGTCGTTATACTTTCTATTCATGATGTTATTGTTATAGCTATAATATCAGCTCTTTCTTCTTGCAATGTTTGTTTTTATACAGGAGAGATTGGATTCAGGTGTTGAATCTATTGGGAATGATGATGTTGCAAGAGCCCTTATTGCTGTTTGCAAAGGCGCAACTGAGCCAGTATTGAATGCTTATGATCAATTGTTGTTGAATGGTGCAATTCTTCCATCACCCAAACTGAGGTTGCGCCTTCTCCAATCTGTGTTAGTGGTACTCCATGAGTGGGCTATGTCCATCTCTTCACAGACTATGGGTAGAAGTTCAACTGCAGCATCTCTAGTTTTTGTCGGAAAATATTCTTTGGATCAAATAGCTATTGCCAATCAAGGTGTTCGGGACAGGATAGCCAGTGCTGCCAACAGGTCCATTTCATGATTTTCCTTTGCTTGTTTATACTCATTTTGCTTTATAGAAATTTTCTCTTAATATTTGTTAATTGTTTGATATATTGAATCTTATTTGTCACACTTCTGATTTGAGTTTTTCTTAACAATACTCCACTTTAAGACGTGGTCATACAAACTTTGACAAATGACAAGTAATTGATTAAGTTGAAGATTTTATTATTATTTTTAAGAAATAATAATTATTGGGGAAAAAATCAATTTGTACCTTCATTAAACTTTTGGGGGTTGTATCAACTAAAACTATAAATTAATAATTGTATCCATTTAGATCCTAAACTTTCATAATCGAATCAATTTAGATCATTCGTGATTTATAACTATTTTCACTTTATTCCATTTAAAATCAACTCAAAATCACCTAAATAAAAATATTCTTCTTTCAAAATCTCACAGGAAGTAGCGAGAAAAACTATCACATAATTCTTTCTAAATAAGTCAAGAAAAGTAGAGGAAGATGAGAAGATGGAAAATCACTCTTATTAATGAAAAATTGCTGCTATCCATTTGGTTTCAACATTTTCTTTAATATTATGTTAATCCTTGCATTTAGAGAAGTCTTATTCACGTGTGAAACTTATGCAGGTTTTAAAACATAACCATAATATAGGGTCTTAATTGACTCAATTATAAAAGCATAGGATTTTAAGTGATACAACTCCAAAGTTAGGAGTTATTATTTTGATAAGTAGGTGTCGGCTCATTATGTCTGTGGCCTACCCCACTACCTCTTGAGGAGGCTTCACACTCTCCCTTGGACAAATCCGAGAGACAACAAGGATTTACTAGGAGAACTCTAGCTGATCTAAATTGATCTCAACATTTTTAAAAGGTAAATTTTCAAGTTTTGATGTTAACTTTACCTCTGAACTTTGTAACAGATATATGACTGAGGTTCGTAGGTTAGCCCTTCCACAAAACCAAACCGAGGCTGTCTATCGAGGCTTTAAGGAGCTTGAAGAGTCACTAGTTAGTTCTTTTTCTTTTAGTCAATTTTGATCTATCTTTGTTCCATATAAATCTCTGTTGTTGTACCAAATGTTTGAGGTTTCAATTGATTTTTTCAAGATACAAGGGTAGATTTTCATGGCTGAAGTGGCTTCTGTAACCCTGTACTTGATGCTGCAATGTAATATTATCAAAAGGTAGTTAATGATGCAATGTAATGTTAAATAATAGAAACTACCTACTTGTGTTGGCGTGTTGATGCATGTAAAGCTATCATATTTTGTTAGTTTGATTTGCTGCTCTTCATGGGATAATGAGATGTAGTAACATCTTGTATTTACAGGTAAATGGCTATAACATATATTTTATATCCTCAGAAGTCAAAACTATATAATAAATGGAGGTTAACATTGCTTTACTTGAGGTATGTTTGGTGTTACTTTAGTACACAGGTAACTGGCCTGGGCATCAGCGATGAAAGTTTTGACCGTTGATGATGTCAGTTTTGCTGCACATCCTGCTGGAAAATGGCAGCCTTGGTAATGCCTTTGTTAG
Source organism: Luffa acutangula (assembly GCA_036850905.1). Classification (NCBI taxonomy): domain Eukaryota; kingdom Viridiplantae; phylum Streptophyta; class Magnoliopsida; order Cucurbitales; family Cucurbitaceae; genus Luffa; species Luffa acutangula. The sequence goes on from CM072099.1 coordinate 12,780,695, forward strand.
GGGTAAATATTTGATACATCCATAGTCATTATCGTTCCTATTTATCATGTTTGTGTTTACACCTTTTGTGTGCTTGGAAGTGCATTTCAGTAGAGTAACTTTAGTGAGTTAACAAGACACAGTTGGGTGTCATACTCTGATCACTCTTGGGAACTCTAGGGTTCTGCCTTGCAGTGTGAGAGTCGGGCTCAATTTCCATTTGAAGCATGCTCTACATAAAAATGGACGAACGGCTCGGGGGCGTTGTAATGGTGAAGCGTTATGAGGAATGAGTCGGTTGATGTAATTTTATTTAGTTTTGAATGGTTGATGGTAAATTTCCACGTTATACATGGAGCAATGAAGCACTAATCTGATTATTCCATTGGATATGTTTTGTTTTCTCGAGTGTTAACCTAAACATAACTTAATTGACCTAAAGTTTGTACTGATGATCAACAAAGAATTGTGTAGATAACTTTTTTGTAGTTCAAGAAGAATTGTGTAGATAACTTTTTTATAGAGGTCCAGATGAAGAATACTCTACATTTTCAATTTGAGGTTATATCCTTTTGTTTATAATTTAAGGTTATATGCCCTTTTGCTTTCATCCTAGTAAGATTATCATTTTACTCCTATATAATTTTTTTTTTCTTTTTCTATCTCGTTTCTCGCTCTCGCTAATGCCTTTTCGCTCAATTTTTTCTTCTCCATTTTCTCTCCTCCAAAGAGCACACAACGAGAGTGAGATGTTGAAGAAAGAGTGAGAGATTGGAGAGAAATGAGAGGGCGAGCAAGATTTAGAGAGAAATGAGAGGTTGAAGAACAAGAGATTGGGGAGAGCGAGAGATTTGAGAAAGAGGGAGAGAAATTGGAGAAAGCGAGAAGTTGGAGTGAGAGGTTGGAGTGAGAGTAACGACAGGGAAAGAGATTAGATGAGAGAGTAAAATAGTAATTTTATTATAATGTTGACGCAAACAAAATGACATATAACCTTAAATTGAAAAGGTAGAATTTATCGTTTTTGTCTATTAAAATGGGTTGTCTGTACGATTAGCCAGTGGTTCAAAAAAAAGAAAAAGATGTTTTCTTGATTATATTTAAAATTTGCTTAATTAGTTAATGGAAAAATATTCCAGATCTGAAGACGAAACTTCTTAAATTAGTCGGTTTCTTTTTCCAGTCGGTTCTTCATTTTGTAGTCACTTTGTCTCTTAGCTATTTGCCATCTCTTTCTAAATGATCTTAAATTAATACTTTTCTAATAATATATTATAATTTTTTAGATTATAGAAAAACCCATTAGAATGATCTTTTAGTGGGTCAAACTATTTTTCTCTCTGATCAAAGATTATTTATTGGAATTACCTTCTGCCAATCCCTATGTTTTTTTTCTTCTTCTCTTCTTTCAATTTAGGTATGTTATTCCAATGTTTAATTTTGAAGAAAAAGTATTTTGAAAAAAATTTAGTGTTTGGCAAAAAAAAAAAAAAAAAAAATGATTTATTAAAAACTGAGATTGAAAAATAAATCATTTTAAGAGACACCTGACAATGAATTTTTAAAAAAGAGTTTTTAAGTATATGATAACTATGTATAAAAACATTTAATATAACCAAACATATAAAGGTTTAAATTCTAAACAATTTTTTTACAAAATGTTTAAAAGAAAATGCATTTTAAAAAAACACTTAAATTACAATGTATTACAAACGGATAATTTCTGGTTATATGTATTCTGTTCAATCAACGGTAGTTTTGTTCTGATCATTTGGAGCACAATAATACGGCCAGAACTGTAATAAATGCATTCAACTGAAGTTAGGTTGGTACACAGCAAACAAACAAAAGTAACCCATTATGATGTCCTCCTTCGAACCCTCGTGAATTTCGTACTGATTCGTAAATGAACAAAATTTTCCTGCATATCGGTATGTAGGGATCTCTCTACGTACCCATTAAAATCTTCACAACTAAGAAAAATGAAGGGAGAAAATGAGAATTTTTTTTATCTCTCCTCGTTGTCAACATTTTAATGGTGGTATGTAGGGAGATCCCTACATACCGGTATGCAGGAAAGTTTTTTCCTTTGAATTTGTAATTCATTAAATAAACGTGACAAAATATATATATTTAATAAAATTATAAGTCTTGTGGTTTGTTTCAAATAAATTCTCAAAACTTTAAAAAGTGTTTAAATAAATTTCTCAAATTTCAATTTTGAATCCAAAAGGTTTTTTTTTTTTTTTTTTTTTTTTTTTTTTTTTTTAGAAAAGGTCTTTAAGCTTTAAAAAATATTTAATAAATCTTTAAATTTTTGATTTTGTATCTAATAGGTTTTTGAACTTTTAATTTTGTATCTAATGAGTCTTTGTATTATTTAACATTTTTAAAAATTCATGAATCTATTTGACACAAAATCGAATTTTTTTTGGACAACATGTGGGGTGGCGGATTTGAACTTCTGACTTCTCGATCAAGAGTACAAGCTTTATGCCAATTGAACTATGCTCTTGTTGGCACAAACTTGAAAGTTTAATGTCTTCTTAGATAAAATATAATTGGGAAAAATACACTTTTGGTCCCTGAGGTTTGGTTTAGGTTTCGTTTTGGTCCCTGAGGTTTTAAACTCAACGTTTTAGTCCCTGAGGTTTGCATTTAGTAACATTTTGGTCCCTCCATCCATTTTTTCGTTAAAAACTAACGGTTTGCTGACGTGACACCTATTTTTTTTATTAAAAAATATTTTTTAAAATAAAAATAAATAAAAAATTATTATTTTTAATTTTTTTATTTCCTTCTCCTCTCTCTTCTTTTTTTACTTCTTCTTCTCCAAGAAGACTCTTCTCCTTCAGCACACCGATCGACGGCGGCCAACAACCACTGCTCGTCGGTGACCTTTTTTTTTTAAATCTTTCTTTCTTCTTATCTCTTTCTCTCTCCCTCACCATCTCCTCCTCTCTCACTATCCCTCTCTTTCTTTCCCTCACTGTTCCTCTCTCTCTCACTGTCGTCCCTCTCTTTCGCTCTTCACCGTCCCTCTCTCTCTCTCACCGTCGTCTGGACTGTTGCTGCATTGCCGTGGGTCGGTGGGTTCACGTGGGTTTGTGAGTTCCAGATCTGAACTTTGTGGGTTTCGATCTGGAGGAAAAGATGAAGGTTGGCGTGTGAAGAAGTTCGTGGGTCTCGATATGGAGGAAGAAAATGAAGATCGGCGGTGAGAGAGTTCCACATCTGTGCGGGTTGGGTTGAAATTGTCGACGGTGAGAGAGTTCCAGATCTGTTCGGCACCCACGAACTTCTTCATCAGCCGTTGAAATCGTCGGGCTAGGTTGAAACGCACGGTGAGAGAGGGACAACGGTGAGGGGCGAAAGAGAGGGACGATGGTAAGAGAGAGGAACAGTGAGGGAAAGAGAGGGAAGGAGAGAAAAAGAGAGAAGAAGAAAGAAAGAAAAAAAAGATGGAGATGAAGGGAAAAGAGGAGGAAAGAAAAAAAAAATCGCCGGCGGCAGCCGACCATGGTTGATGGTGGGTTGAAGAAGATGGAGTGGTAGAAGAAGAAGGGGAGGAAGGACGAGGAAGAGAGAAGTAATAAAAAAAAGTTTTTAAAAAATATTTTTTAAAATTATTTTATTTTTAAAATTTTAAAAATAAAATTTTAATAAAAAAAATAGGTGCCACATCAGCAAACCGTTAGTTTTTAACGGAAAAATGGATGGAAGGACCAAAATGTTACTAAATGCAAACCTCAGGGACTAAAATGTTGAGTTTGAAACCTCAGAGACCAAAACGAAACCTAGACCAAACCTCAGGGACCAAAAATGTATTTTTCCCAATATAATTTTATGTCTAATATATTTGTTAATTTCTAAAAATGTTGGATATGACACACATCTATGAGACATGAATTCAAAGTTCATAAACCTATTAGATACTAAGTACGAACATGTTAAATACAAACACGAAAGTTCATGGACTAAACTTGTAGTTTAACAAATATTATCTCAACAAATTGTCAAATGAAAGTCTAACAAAAGGTAAAAATTGCAACAATTTTCTAAGTTTGTTCAATTTGGTGGAATTGAAAATTAGAGAAACTTTGGCTTGGCTTCGGGGGCTTACACCCCCACCTAAAAAAGGCTTTCAGTAACATAGAATCTAAGCCTTTTGAAGCGCCGGTAGGAGTAGCAGTGAGTAGGGCTTTCGTACTTATTGCTTTGTGAACGACACTATCTTGTATCGAAAGGTTTTTCGTGCTACACACCACGTTGAGAAAGACCAACTTCCTATATACCATAACATTTCTTGACCTCAAATGAGGGTCCTCCTTATGATGCTACGGACGACTGTCTAAAGTGCAAGGGTAAATTTAAACTCAAACAGGATAAGATTGTGCGTGCTGGACCCTTTTGGTGTCATATTTTGGCCGAGTGGCAAAAAAAAAAAAAAAACGCTTTTGCTATTGAGAAAGCGAACGGTTAGCGCAAAGGTTCAAGACTTAGCCACTATTGAGAATGTTTTTCGTTTAATTTTATCACCATATGCTTCCATTCCAAAAAGACAATCCTAGCCAAGCAAAATTGAAACTTGGGAAATTTTCTTATGCTATAGCTATAGTAGCATTAAATAATTAAAAATGCTATGGAGTTGAGTATAAGTATTAAATAATTATTTATAAAGAAAGATTTCTTTGCGTGTATAGAGAGAGTAGGTACTACGAAAGTCCAAAATGTTTCTTCAAAACTCTAAGAAAAGAGGGTCATTTTGGAATTTATGGGAAATAAAAGTATACAAATGAAAAAAGGTTATCCAAAGAAGTCATTACCACTTCTGAAGATTCTTATCCTTTAACGAGGTTGGTCGTGCATAGGCATATTATCCTATTCATTGGCTTGATTTTTTTTCACCCAATATTTGTAATGTTATATTGTCAAGAAAAAGAATCGAAACTTCATTTAATAACTATTTTGTTTCGTGTTTCTCAGCTGAAATATAATATTAGTTTCTATGCTTTTACAAACTTTGACTATGTTTCCTCATATGTCTTTGTCATTAGGAGGAAGTAATAGGATTCAAATGTAGAAAGTTATTTGTAGGTTTGACAAAGGAGTTCCATGACTTGACAGTTTATTTGAGTGAGTCACATTAGTTGAAGAGCATGAATCTGACTAGTTTAATTCTGTGTGGCACACTTGTTCTATCAAGTTTAAAATATAATTTAGTTTTTTCCTATTTGAAAACAGATCGGTTTAATACTCATTTCTTCCAAGTTCAATTATAATTTTACATTTCATGATTTATTCCAATGAGATTTTAAAAAGTTTATCTATGTTTTGATTTATTCCAATGTTCCTTTTCAAAAAAAAAAAAAAAAAAAAATTCTGTTTCTATTTCCATTAAAAAAATATTTTGTTTCTATTTTCAAATTTTAGGTAATAGTTTATGAATATTTTAGAAACAAAACAAATTGAAGATTTTATGACAAAAGAAATCTTATTTTCTTAAAGAATAGTGGAAATAATAAATTAAATAATTATCAAAGAAGCACTTAGATGTTGATCTGAACAACTGGTAAAAGAAATCAGTTACCTAGCTAAAGGACGAAGGTTTGTTGAAGAATAAGTACAAATTAATGGTGATCGATAGAAGATTCTTTATGGTATTATCCTTAAAAAAAATATAAAACCTAAACAGGAAAAAAATGATTTTGTACCCATGAACTTTGACAATTGAGTCAATTAAAATTTAAATTGTCAATAGCATAGCTCAACATTAATCGGTGGTATTGTCTAAAAAAAAAAAAAAATTGGTGGCATGTAATCCTTTTCTTGAGGTCGAAGGTTCAAATCTCCATACCTCCACATCTGTTGTATTAAAAAAATATATTAAAAAGTCAAACCAATAATTTTTTCGACTAAAACCCTTAACTTGACAAGCCAAGTCAATTAAAATACTAAAGTAATAATTCATCGACTAAAACCATAAAGAGGTTGTTTGTTTCACTAGTTTAGAGTGTTAAACGTTGGGGGTTAAGCTTGAGGGTTTAGGTAGCACGAGCTTAAGAAAATTGTGTTTGAGATGCAAGTTTAGAAAGGGGCCAGTTGCAAGGATAGCAATATGAGCCAAAATAATTGCAAATCTAGCAATCCATAAAAAAAATTGCAAAAATGGCAAAATCTGATGTTTTGCATGTTGCATTTACTAAAATACCCCTCAAGATTTTCTATCACTGATAGATTCTATCACTGATAGAAAAACTTTCTATCAGTGATAGAAATTTTCTATCACCGATAGATTCTATCACTGATAGATTTTTTTTTTTATCACTGATAGATTCTATCAGTAATAGAAAGAAATTCTATCAGTGATAGAAAGATGACCATTATAAACCAAATAAAGAAATTTACTTAAACAAGGTTTTCAATCGTGTTGTTTAGTTTTCAATTTTCTATCAGTGATAGGTGATAGAAAGATGAGCATCATGAACTGAATAAAAAAATTTACTTGAACAAGGTTTTCAATCGTGTTGTTTGGTTTCTGATAGAAAAGTTTTAATAGTGATAGAAGATTTCTATCAGTGATAGAAATTTTTTCTATCACTGATAGATTCTATTAATAAAAAAAAACGAGGATGAAGAAGATGCGTGCCAATCAGGGGCAATTTGGGAATATAAAAAATTCATTTAAAATTTTTGTCATATTTGCAATTATTTTAAAAACTTGCTATATTTGTCATTATGCACCATAATTTTGCCACCCATTACAATTATCCTTAAGTCTATGTTGGAGTGTCGTTTTAAGAAATTTGGGTTTGGGTGCATATTTAAAATTGGGTTGCTTGCACATATAGCAAACCCAACTAAAACAAATAGCAAAATTAACAACATATTAAAGTATTTGTAAAAATAGCAAAATTTAACATCTAGCCAATCTAAATTACTAAAAAGCCCATCTGACACGATTACCCAGTCCATCCAGCCCGTTCTTTTACCTTCTTCTCGTTTCTATCAAGTCTATCATTGATAGATTCTATCAGTTATTTCTGCATTTTGTTTGGAATTTGTTATTATTTTCTGTCACTGATAGATTTAGTAAGGTGATTGGTTGTAGTTGTTCAACCCTTTTTTCTTCCTTCTTCCCGTTTCTATCAAGTCTATCATTGATAGGTTCTACAATTGTTCAAATTAGGTGATAGAAAATTTTTATCATTTATAGATTTCTATCAATGATATAAAACCTTCTATCACTCATAGAAAACTATCTTTCTATCACTCATAGAAAGCTATCTTTCTACCACTGATAGAACCATCCGAGATATAAATCTTCTATCACTAATAGAAAACTATCATTTTTGTTTCTAAAACCTATGTCACATATTTTGTTTTGATTTTGTTTTATAGATGTCGAAGCAAAACAACATGGAAATTGAACCCGAAGAAAAGAAAAACACAGAGTGGAAGTTGAAATTTAAAGAATGAGAGATCTCAACAAAAAAAAAAACAAAAAATAAAAGATATATATGTACAAAATTATCGTGTAATCAAATACACTATTGATTTCTATTAGTGATAAATTTCTATCATTGATAGAAATCTATCATTGTAATTTTATCAGTGATAGATTTCTATTAGTGATAAATTCTTTCCGTGATAGAAATCTAGCACTGATAGAAATCAAAACAGGGGCAAAACGGAAACTAAAGAAACGATTAGAAATTTTATTATATTTGCAAATTTTCTTATAAAACTTGCTATATCTGAAATTAACCATTTGGATTTAGCCACCCATTACAACTTTCCTTTAAAATTTTGAGTTTGCGAACTATTTAATGGTATTCAATTAATGGTTAGATTTTAGGTTTATTTAAATTTGTCATTTTAAATATTTACTTTTTTGGTTATTTTGGTCCTACGCTTAAACTGTGTATTTTTTTTTTTTTTTTACAAACAATAACTAAATTCAAAATTATTTTACCTTGAAATATCATAAATATTAATTTCTTTACCTTGAAATATTACTAATTTGTACATTAGATACTTTTTTTTATACAACTAATATAAAATTAAATATTTATTATTAATTATAGTTTAATAAGTTCGTAATTTAAATTCAACTCAATTTCAATGATTATTCTAATTTTTTAATAAATATTTTTATCTGTCAATTTCAAAATTGAGATTGACTAAGATTGGATTAATTTTTTTTATTCATTTTGTTTTTAGATAACTAAGTTCATAATAAAAGTGTTTAATGTTATATTTTATGTCATTTAGAGTAAATTTATGCAAAAAAAAAAAAAAAAAGTGTTTAAATCATTTATTTTGTAAATACCAGAAAAAAATAGTAAAATGAGACATTTTTGTTAAGAAAGTGTTAAATTTCAATGGTTTTGTGCATAAGCTATAATAATGACCTAAATGTGCTAACCATGCACTCACATTTGAAGAAGAGGAAGCTGGAAAAGGTTAAGTGTAGAGCAATCAAAATTTCCCTACATTTGCAGTTGTAATTCTCCTAGAAAAGTGAAGATGAAATGCGACTGCAACTTATTAGATTACATGAGGTTTCATATCAAAACCAATTGACAATGAGTGGGGTGACCCTTATAGCTTATAACTTGTGAGTTCTCCACTTATCTTTTCAATGTGGGATCCTCAACATGCCCTCTCAAAATGGTGCCTCTTTGGGTTCACCATTCTTGGATCAGATCCCTTTTTTTTTGACCGAATACCCGTTTGGGTGTCATGGGCTCTGATACCATATATTAGGTAATACACAATAATACACAATACAAAAAATATAGAGAAAGCATTCATTCTCTGGAAATTAGCTCAAGTGTAAACATGGTATCATAGCCCATTAAACCCAAACGGGTAGTCAGTCCAATAAAAAAAAATTGGGATCCAATTCAAGAATGGTGAACCCAAAGAGGCACTATCTTGAGGGGGCATGTTGAGGATCCCACATTGAAAAGATTGGTGGAGAACTCCCAATTCATAAGATAGATGGGCTACTCCACTCATTGCCAATTGGTTTTGTGATGGAAGTCCATATAATCTAATACAACTGGACCCAATCAATAAAATTTTCCAAAATCTAGGATTTGACAGATTATCCAAAAATCTTCCAATTTTTTTTTCCAAAATTGAAGATGAAATGCGTTGAAGATGCGACTGCAGAGTTCGAGGCATTGGATACAAATGGTCAAGGGTTGAACGTTGAGTTCCCTAAAGAGCATTGTGACCCTGGGTACAAATGGTCATGTGACAGTTGATAGCGCACATAACGAGCTATTTTTCCTGGTTAATTATAGTTAGTCTTTGAGGATTATTTGACCATTTTCATGCACTTTAATGTTTATTTTGTAGGAATTGCATTATTGAGATAAATTAGAGCATTTGGAAGTTGATCGTGTGTTCGGGATCTAAAAAGAGGCAAGAAGAATGAAGAGGAATCAAAGAAGGAGCTCCAGAACCAAGAAACTCGAGAGGATAGCGTCTCGACGCTGTTGCAACCAATTGTCAAGCCAAATTTCTCGAGGGCACAACATCGAGACTTTTTGCCCATGGCGTCTCGACGCTCTTCAAATGTTCCTTCTTTATCCGAGGCGGCGAAGCTGTCCCCAGCGTCTTGACGTTGTCGATATTTTCTCTATAAAAGGAAAGCGATTTTGGTCGACTAAGGGGAGTTCATTTGGTGGAATTTTAGACCTAAAATCGATTGGAGACCTTTGGTGGGAGCTGAAACAAGTACAAGAAACGGGATTCAAGCTAGAACGTGTGGAAATTGTGATGGGGACGTGCGGTTTCAGCGAATTCAAGTTTTTCCTTCTTTTTCCCTTATCTCTAGTTAGATTTTATGGCATTTTCTCTTCTAGCTTATATTGTAACGCGAATTATGAGTAGCTAGGCGTTTTTCTTAGGGATTGATGTAGCCCTTTGGGCGTTGTTGGATTGATTGTTGAATGTGTATTGCTTTGGACTTATTTATGCAATTTCTATTCTTAATGCTTTCAATTTATTGGCCATGAATTGAATGTTATTTTCTCTAAGTCTTGTTCGGGAGAGGGGATTTAGTTTAGAACTTGTTTTGCATAAATATAGTAATCCTAAGATCAGGAGATTTAGGATAGCTTTAGAAATCGTTAAAGGATTAGACTTAAGGCCTTGCATGTTAATGAATTTAGATAGGAATATTGAGTTCGTAGCATGCTTGAGAATTGTTTATGCTCGGGAGAGATAAATATGACATTTAGTTTATCCTAGATTTATAAGTCACTACATGTCCATACATCCAATTAATCAATTTACAACTCCAATTGGTGCAATCAACTCATTAAGAGTTTGTTCCATTTGAATTTCTACTTTTTAAGTTGCATTGCTTTTGATTCATCCTTTCTCATTAAGTTTTGATCTTTAGATAAAATCGAATAAGTGTAATCACGGAAATAAATAAACTAGAAACCAATCCAGAGGACGACACTCGTATTGAGTTTTATGCCCAAAAACCCATGGATAGTAAATGAAGCAAATTAATTAATCTCAATAAAGTGTTATTTGATTTATTCAGTAATTTGTTATTGAATGTGTTATTCGAGTTTTGAATTAATTAACCCTAAATCCAATAAACTAAGATCCGAGGTTGATTAAATGAAATTTGAACAAGTATGTGAGGACATATGAAGATCAATGTTCAAGTAACAACCTGAAAGGTCTATAGTATATGGATAAGGCTGAGTACCTTATCTTGGTGACACTATGTGATACGACCCGCTTTGTATTCGATACAGATGCATTGATCCAAAGCATCCATGTAGTAGACATGCTAGTGAGGGTATCCTATGCAATGAGTTTGCATAAGACCGAACCGTGAAATAGTAACCGGTAGATGTAACGCCATTAACTAGATAGGTTATTATTTCAATAGGACGACCTAGGTAACTCAATCTGAATCGTGAGTATGTTATGAACTTCTTTTCATGATGGATTGTCCTTGTTGGATTGGTGCCCTAAAACTTGTAGATAGTGAATGTTAAACAAAATTATATACTTGTTCGATAAAGTCGTTATCAAGATTAATTCAGTAAAGTCATTACTGAATAAGTAAATTGCACATTAGATAACCCAAATCCAATAAACTAAGATCTATGGCTATTGGATGAACACTTGAGCTTTATGTAGAGACATAAAAGTGGATCAAGCTCGAGTAATAGCCAAAACGGTCTATAGTATAGGGATAGGGCTGGGTACCTTATTCTGGGGACACTATGAGACGCAACCCACTTTATAGATAGTATAGACGATGTGATCTTAAATCGTCCATGTAGAGACATGCGAGTGTGGGCGTCCTATGCAATGAGTTTGCATAAGATCAGGACCGAGAAATAAGTCGCTCTCGCTTTATAACACCATTTACTGAGGAGACTGACTATTTCATGTGATGACCTAGGTAACTCGATCTTAATCCTGAGCTAACTATGAACTCCTGTTTATTCGGGCTTATCTTTAGATCTGCATAGGTGAGAGTGGCTCAATATCGCCGACTCAATAAGCCTCCCATTTCAGGGATAGGAACGGGTGGATAGATGGGGACATAGTCGTGCGAGAAGGAATTCACTCCTACCCAAATTAGGGATAGTAGAGAGGTTGTTCCCTTAAGTGCTGACTTCAGGGCTTGAACAAAGGGATCTCACCCTCTCATTGGCCCGAGAGGGACTCGGTTTATTGGTTGGACCATAAACCAATTGTTCATTAGAGGATCAGTGGGACTTAAGGAACTAGAAGTAATATAGGGGTAAAACGGTCATTTAACCTAGCTATAGCTACGAAAAACCTGTGAAAGATCGACTTACTGAACATGGTTAAATCAAGTGGACGGAAATATATCTATAGTGAGGGGAGTGCAACTACCGGGCTATAGTGGAGTGTCCCGGTAGTTAACGAATGTTGGTTAAGCTCGGTTAACGAGATTAGTCGGTTAGCCTCGAATCGTTGGAGCCCATGATCTATAGGTCCATTAGGTCCCCCTACTAGCTCATAGCGGAATAAAGCCTAGAACAATAAGATATGATTCTTTGAATTGTCCAAAATCGGAAAAAAGGCATTTTCGTAAATTGTGTTTGACACAATATTTAATTATGAATTAAATTGGAAAATGAGAGATTTTGTATTTAAAACTATATATGAATTAGGAATCATATATAATTAGATTGCACAAGGTGTCAATGATTAATTGGATTAATCATAACAAATTAATTGGGAATGTTTCTAATTAATTACCATGAAATCAATTTCAATTTGGAATTGGAATTTAAATTAGAATGCAAGCAAAATCTGATTGAGAATCAAACTTAGTGGATTTAGATGGATTTCCACTATTGCATGTTGATACAAAGTGGAATACAACACATCCATGCACTTGTTGCATGTGTTGTGACTTAAACACCTAGAATCCACTTTGGCTTGCATTACCACCATGTGTCTTGCATCTTGAGGCCTTTCCTTGCATGGAATATCTCTATAAGTAGATGCAAAATCAGATTAAGAGTTAAGATAGCGATTTCCATATTGTTATGCTGCTGGATTTTGGTCTCAAACTCACTCATCTCCATATATCTCTCTAGTGCTTGAACCTTCAAGCATTCCCTTCCCATTCCTTTATAGACTCCCACAAGTCGTTCTTGGCCCGAAGAATAGTAGGGAAGACACTAGAGGTAGTCCACACACCGTTCGTGATCAAAGGAATTAAAGGGAGTTGTTGAATCGGTCTCCAAAAAGGTTGGTACACATTCTGCTCTCTGTTTATGGTATTTGGACAACATGTTTTCATTTTCTAAAATTGATGTAGTTAAGTGCCTCCGATCCTAAAATTGCTCCCGCATGTGTTATATGAACACCTTTAGTCCTTCGATTTGTATGGGTGAGAGTGGTCGATTCATCGACTCAATATGCCTACCATTTCAGGGATAAGACCGAGTGGGGACTGGGAACATAACGTTATAAGATGAAATTCACTCCTTCCCCTATTGGGGTAAGTAGATGAGTGTTCCCTTAAGGGCTGATTTCGGATCTTGAACAAAGGCACATCGTCCTCTCCTGACCCGAGAGAAACTTCTATGTAGTTGTTGGACCATAAACAACTTGTTCATTAGAGGAATCAATGGTACTTAATGATCCAGAGGTAACCCAGGGGTAAAACGGTAATTTGACCTAGCTGGCTTTACGAACACTCGTGAAGGATTAATTTATCGGTATTGGTCTATATCAGTGGACACAAAAATATTCTACAGTGAGAAGAGTACAATTGCGGGCCTTCAGTGGAGTGACCCACAGTTAACGAATGCTGATTAATTTGGTTAATGAGTTTAGCCAATTAATTTTGTATTGTTGGAGCTTCTGATCTGTAGGTCCATTAGGTTCACCTGCTAGCTCGTAAACGGTTCTAAGGTTAAATAGTCTTGAATAGAAATTGAAGTGTTCAAATTCGTTAAGCGAATATTAGTTAATTGTGTGTGATGCAATTAATATAATGCATAAGGATACATTATAATATAAGTTTAATTAGTGAACTAAAATTTAGAATATAAAATTAATTTTGGATATGATTCAAAATTAATTAATGAAAGAGTTAAAATATTTGAAGGGGTTCAAATATTAAATATGAATTAGATTCATATTAATACTATAGGTTAAATTTTATATGAATGAGATTCATATTAAAACTATATTATATGAGATAATTATTTGAATATGATTCAAATTGTAAATTAATTAAATATTTGATATTTAATTAAGGAATTAATTAATTTAATTTAATTTGATTAAATATGATTTAATTAAATTAATACTATAGTTTATAATTAATGTACATTTGATGCACATTAAAATTATAGGTTAAAAGAGAGAGACGTATTTGAATTTGATTCAAATATAATATTAGTTAGATATATGATATTTAATTAGTTGGTTGAATTAATTCAATTAAATATGATTTAATTGAATTTAAAACTATATGCTAAAATTAATTTAATTGAATATTGATTTGGTTAAATTAATTTAATTTGTATAATATATAGTTTTAGTAATTATTAATTTAATAAGTTAAATTAATAAATATTATTTTCCAGCAGTTATGTTGAGGAATGAAAGGTTGACACCTCATAGGGAGTTACACCCTTCCCTTTCAACCAACATACATGATACACAGGGAAGTTCTGGGTTCATGAAATCTCTCTCTCTTTGCAACACTGAGAATCTCTCTCATTCTCTCTCACTCTCATCTCTTCCAAGAAGAAAAATCAGAGCAACATTCTGCTGTGATTTTTTATTCCCTTTGTAAGACGGTGATCCCTGAAGGGATAATAACCCTTGCGCAACGGAAAAACGTATAGAACCTTTAACCCCGAATTAATTTAAGAACAAAATACCAATACGTTGAGTAAATGACAACAATTTAAATAAGTTTAAACATGCTGGAAATTGCTTATAAAACATGCTGAACATGAATAAAATATACTAAAATACATCTATAATGGATCCTATTGATCCTAGATCAAAGAAATACATACCTTTGAAGAAAATCTCGATTGGTTTCACCAGAACTCCTAGGAATTCACCAAAAACAGCAACAAAGTGATCTTGATTTTGCTGTAAAAAGGTCACGAACACCACCACCAAAGATCCACCGGTATCCTCTTCAAGGTTGCGCGTTAGGGGCTAGTGGGAGCACAATTTCTAAGAGTTCTAAGGGAAAAATATCTCTGTATTCTTTTGGGAGAGAATTGCAGAGAGCTTGAGAGAATTCTGATTGTGATGCTTGGGATCTCAAACTGAATGAAGGGAGTTCCCGTAAAAAGCACAACCCCTTTCCTTAAAACCCTCCCATTCACGCAATTTAGAGGAAAAGCTGGAGTCCCATGTTCCTATCAGTTACCCTAACTGATGGGAAAATGATTTAATTAATTATTAAATAACATTAATTAAACCTTTAATTAAATTAAGTATTAATTTAATTAAATGTCATTTGCATAAACATATTTACACAAAATAACCTCCATTTATCCTATAGTTTTAATATAGCTTAATTAAATCAAATTTAATTAAAATTAAAACCAAAATATTAATTAATTCACCAATTAATTAATAACATAATTAAATATCAAATATTCAATTATAAATTTATATCTCTCAAATTCACTATAGAATTAATATACATCATATGTGCATTAATTTTAACCTATAGTAATATGAATCAAATTCATATTTTAATTTAATATTCGAACCCCTTCGAATATTTAATTCACCCTTAAAAATTTACCTCAACGCCTTTATAGAGCTACCGATGGGACCTGATGGACCTACAGATCAGAAGCTCCAACGATATGAGATCAGTTGGCTAAACTCATTAACCAAGTTAATCAATATTCGTTAACTGTGGTTCATTCCACTAAAGAACCACAGCTGCACTCTTCTCACTGTAGATATATTTCTGTGTCCACGAATATCGACCGTCAACAGCAAGTTAGCCCTTCACGTGTGTTCGTACCCCAGCTAGGTCAAATTACCGTTTTACCCCTGGGCTACCTCTTGGTCCTTAAGTACCAGTGCTCCTCTAATGAACAACTTGTTTGTGGTCCAACCAACAAACATAAATCCCTCTCGTGCCATAAAGAGGGTAGGGCCCATTGTTCAAGACCCGGAGACACCACTTAAGGGAACACACTTCTACTTACCCTAATATCGGGAAGGAGTGCATTCCATCTTGTAAGACTATGTTCCCAGCTCCCCACTCGGTCTTGTCCCCAAAATGGTAGGCTTATTGAGTCGGCGAACAGGCCACTCTCACCCGTACAAATCAAAGGACAATCCCTTATGGACAGGAGTCCATAATCCACTCAGGATTAAGGCCAAGTTGCCTAGGTCATCCTAGTGAAATAGAAACCTAGCTAACTAACGGTGTTACAGTTAGTGGTTAACTATTTCGCGGTCCGGTCTTTGTGCAAACTCATTGCACAGGATACCCCCACTCGCATGTCAACTACATGAACGCGTTGGATCACTACGTTTGTATCAATATACAAAGCGGGTCGTATCCATAGTGTCACCAGGACAAGGTACCCAGCCTTATCCCTATACTACAGACCCTTTAGGCTAAAACGTGAACATTGATCCCCGTATGTCCCTACATACTAGTTCAAGTCTCATTCTATTAGCCTTGGATGTTTAGTTTATTGGATTAGGGTTAATAAGACAAGATATAATACAAACATTAAATAATACATCACTTTTATTAATGTTCGGTCAAATGTACATTTACTATCTACGAGTTTTAGGGCATAAAACCCAACAAACTCCCACTTGAACTAAAACTCAAGTTACAGGGAAGGTATATACAATATAATCCAAAGCTGGAAATGGTACATGTATGTTGTACATTACATGAAAAGTAAATATACAAAATACAATAAACTAGGGCATCCTTACACTCATTACACATCTCCCACTTGCCCTAGATTACGCTATATACATGTCTCGCAGACCTAGACTTTCTAGATGACCCTCGAACACTTTAGCCGAGAGGGCCTTCGTAAATGGATCAGCAATGTTGTGCTCGGAAGCGATCTTGGTCACGACCACATCTCCTCTTTGCACAATCTCACGAATCAGATGATACTTCATCTCTATGTGTTTACCTCTTTTGTGGCTGCGAGGTTCCTTTGAATTGGCTACAGCCCCACTGTTGTCACAGTATAACGTAATGGGCAAGTTCATATTTGGAACAACTTCCAAATCTGTCAAGAACTTCCTTAGCCAAACAGCTTTCTTAGCTGCTTCACAAGCAGCTACATACTCAGCCTCCATCGTGGAGTCTGCGATGCATCCTTGCTTTATACTCTTCCAAACTACAGCTCCCCCGTTAAGGGTGAAAACTGACCCTGACGTAGATTTCCTAGAATCCTTGTCAGTTTGGAAGTCAGAGTCGGTGTAACCAGTGAGAACTAACTCTTTAGCCCCAAACACCAACATATAATCTCTCATTCTCCTAAGATACTTGAGGATTCCTTTAACGGCGGTCCAGTGGTCTAACCCTGGATTTGATTGATATCTGCTGACAACCCCTACAGCATAACAAATGTCAGGCCTCGTGCATAGCATGGCATACATTAAGCTACCCACTGCAGAGGCGTAGGGAATCCGTCTCATATCCTCAACCTCTTGAGGTGTCTTAGGAGACTGTTCGTTTGACAAGTGAACCCCATGCCTGAAAGGTAACAAGCCCTTCTTGGAGTTCTGCATCGAATATCGAGCCAACATCTTTTCGATATACGTTGCTTGAGACAGAGCTAGCGATTTGTTCTTTCTATCCCGAATAATCTGGATGCCAAGAACATACTGGGCCTCACCCAAATCTTTCATTTGGAATTGAGCTGCTAGCCATTCTTTTACGTCAGACAGATACCCTACATCATTCCCCATGAGTAGGATGTCGTCAACATAAAGTACGAGGAAAGCTACTTTATTCTTGTTGATCTTCTTGTATACACAAGGCTCATCAACATTCTGGTCAAAACCAAAAGATTTGATCGCAGTATCAAATCTAATATTCCAAGATCGAGAAGCCTGTTTCAATCCATAAATGGTACCCAGCCTTATCCCTATACTACAGACCCTTTAGGCTAAAACTTGAACATTGATCCCCGTATGTCCCTACATACTAGTTCAAGTCTCATTCTATTAGCCTTGGATGTTTAGTTTATTGGATTAGGGTTAATAAGACAAGATATAATACAAACATTAAATAATACATCACTTTTATTAATGTTCGGTCAAATGTACATTTACTATCTACGAGTTTTAGGGCATAAAACCCAACAATCCCACCATCACAACCTCATCAACCCAGAGAATAGTGGGTGTTCACGTTTTGGTGGTTTGTCCAGGTGTTAGGTTTAATTTTATGCCTTAAATCTTGTAGATAGTAAATGTAAACTATTGACTGTTATCAATCAAGCGTTATTGATTAATATTCTATAAAGAGTTATCGAATTATTGTATTAGTTTTGTCTTAAATAACCTTAAATCCAATAAACTAACACCTAGGTTGTTGCATGAGTCTTGAACTGTATGCGGAGACATACGTGGTCAGTGTTCAAGATACAACCTAAAGGGTCTATAGTATAGGGATAAGGTTGGGTACCTTATCCTGGTAACACTATGGATACGACTCAGTTTGTATTTAATACAAACGCCATAATCCAACGCGTTCGTGTAGGAGACATGCGAGTGGGGGTATCTTATGAAATGAGTTTGCATAAGATCGGATCGGGAAATAGTAACTGCTAGATGTAACACCGTTGACTAGTTAGGTTTCTATTTCACTAGGATGACGTAGGCAACTCAGTCTCAATCCTGAGTGTATTATGAACTCCTATTCGCGAAGGATTGTCCTTTGATTTATATGGGTGAAAGTGGTCAGTTCGTCGACTCAATAAGCCTACCATTTTGGGGACAAGACCGAGTGGGTGGTTGGAAACATAATCACACAAGATGGAATTCACTCATTCCCGACTTCAAGGTAAGTAGATGAGTGTTCCCTTAAATGGTGTCTCCAGGTCTTGAACAAAGGGCCCTACCCTCTCACTGGCTTGAGAAAGGTTTTTTGTTTAATGGTTGGACCATAAACATGTTGTTCATTAGAGGACCCAGCTGGTGTTACGAGCACTCGTGACGGACTAACTTGCCGTTACTGGTCTATATCCATGGACACAGAAATATTCTGCAGTGAGAAGAGTGCAGTTGTGGGTCTTTAGTGGAATGACCCACAATTAATGAATATTGGTTAAATTGATTAATGAGTTTAGTCAGTTAACCTCATATCATTGGAGCTTCTGATCTGTAGGTCCATTAGGTCCCCTACTAGCTCATAAAGACTAATTAGGAACAATTAGTCTTGAAAGAAATTTGAATAGTTCATACTCCATTATGAGAAATCAAGTTAATTATATGAGATACAACTAATATAATGTATGTGATACATTATAATATAAAGTTTAATTTGAGATTAAACTTTATTAATTGAGAGAAATAGAATTAAATATGATTTAATTGTAGGCTTAAATTAAATATGAGATATTTAATTTAGTAATTAATTAATTGGAGAATTAATTAATTAATTAATTAATTAAATTTTATTTAATTAAAAACTAGGTTATACGAGAGATGTTCATTTAAATATGATTTAAATGAAATTAATTAATTGTTTTTAAAAAATGAAATTAATTAAATTTGATTTATTTAATTAATTATTATTAATTAATTAAATAAATCTCCATCCTATTACGATTGGGAAAAGTTAATAATTAAATCTCTATCCTATTATGACTAGGAAAGGGATATGTCATTCTATATAAAACACAAAATGTCTTCCCAATTGACACAACTCAAGACTTTTCTGTCAAGCAAAAATTTCTCTCTAAGAATTTTCACAACATTCTAGTGAAATTCTTTTTCCCAAAATTCAAGAACACCAAGTCCCACAACTTGGTTCCTAGTCCTAGAGATATAGTAGTGGAAGATCTTGCTGGTAGTGTCCCTATTGTGATCATATTGTTCTTCGTGGAGTTCATTGAAGAAAGTCTTCAACAAGTAAGTATTTTGATCTTTCAATTATTAGATTTAGATCTAATGCATGCTTACCCTAGTTTAAATATAGAATTGTTCTGTATGATTTGCTAATGTACTAGTATTTTAGAAACTTAATTAAAATACGAATCGATCCTATACGCTTCCGTCGGGAATTTAGGAATTCCAATCCTTCACCAGGAGAATCTGTACGTGACTTGAACTTGTTGTGATCGTGAGAAGTGGGTGAGGAGCATAGTGTAGTGAAAATCGGTCTTCACAATTAAGTCTCCTTGAATTCTAAATAGTTTAGAACATAATCAACATGGTTAATCTGTAACTTTATTGTAGAAATTGTTCTGTTGTAGTTTCTGTCCAATGTATTGGTATTCTACTTAACTAGGATTGATTTACGACCGATTAATTTCGCTTCCGCTGGGGATTCAAACCCTTCAACTCATTTTAAACAAAAACCAATATATTAAAACTTGACCCGTACACTTGCGGTTGTGAAAATTGCATATCAACAGTGAGACTCAAAGGGTGAGTCTTGGAGAGCTTTGTGAGGGCTAAATATGAGCTTTGAGTGAGCTCGTGGAGCATGAGTGTTAGTGAGTTGCATAGAGAGATGCATGAGTTATGGCTTAGGAGAGTCATTCATTTTACTAGCTTTTTGAGCATGTTATTGTCTTTGCCGCTTTAAAAAGCATGTTGTTTGCGCATTATAAGCACGTTGTTTGCTTGGTTGTTGTTTGATGGCTTCTCAGGTAGGGGTTGTTTACCAGTACCATGGTTGTACTGACCCCTTCCCCTCTCTCTCCCCCAACTACCAGATTATGCAGGTTATCAAGACTGCCTTGACCATGGTGATGCAGAGGAGGCGCATGAGGAAGGACCATAGTGTTTCCTTGTGCAAAGTGATTCTAAATATGAAAGAAAAACCCACAAACACACATTCAAGTGCACATGATCACATCAAGTGATAAGTATTTTTATATCGTCTCCACATGGATTTGATGCAATGAGAATTACTATTTCTAAGCCTATTTTCAATGAAATTCAAAGTAACCAAGGACCAAATATTTTACATTAACTAAGTGCAAGAGATTAAAATTGAAAACAAGCTTAAAATGACATAAACTTAAAGAAATAAGGCAAAAACAAGAAATCAGGCAGAGAAAATAAGGTTCAAATTGGGGTCTATCCACTCTCACTAGTTGTTTGCTATAGCAGAACTCTGAATCTTTCATCTCACCCAGTATTTTCTAAGAGATTTTTCCAATTCTCCTCAAGATATGGTGATTAAACTCCCATTTAACCCTTTTTTTAGCTCTACTGATTGGTGCTTTAGGTGGATATTTATCCCTAAGTTACCCACTAGCATTCACTACTTTGAAAAGCTAAAGTAAAGTAAAGCAATCGATTATTAATTGTTTTCCCAAACACTTAACAACAATGCTAGAAAATGGTTGGCCAAACGAAATTCCAGCTTAAAAGATGAAGAACACTTTACTTTAAAATGAAATTTACAAAGTTCCATCAACAACAAACAACTAGTTCAAGTTTAAGCACCCTAATCCTCACCTAAGAGGATTTAGCTCATGTTCAAGGTGAAAATAAGAAAATATAGTAGAAAACAATCATACTTATCATATTTTCAATCCTAATTACAAACTAATATCATGGAGAAGAGATAAAATAAGAAGAAGAGACTAAGGAAGAAGCTCCCAAAAGAGAATCCAGCTTTTCCAAGCTGAATGGTCTTCAATTAGCAGCTCCTCTTGCTGTCTTTTCCTCTTTTTCACAGCTAACAGCAGCCCCAAGGTTGATCTCCTCCTTTCCCAGCCGTCTCCCCTCTAAAAGTGCATCACAATCCTTTTATATCTCTCATTCTTCATTGATTTCAGGGCTGATTGGATGTGTGAGCCCACTTGGATCCTTCCTCATTGGTTAAAGCCTTTTGAATAAGCAAAAAGAATGCCAGCTCAATTAATGAGCTTCCCACATGGGAGATCCCGTGCAACCACTTAAATTTTAGGACCCTAGACCTTCTGCTATCAACTCAGCTGCTGTAGCACAACCTGAGTGCACATAAACTAGAAATTCAGCTTGAAATACACAAACTATGCACCAAATTCATAATAAGCACAACCTATTGATATCCTCAGAAATGCAACATGGAAGTCTCATTTTCATGCACAAATAAAGCTCAACATAGCAAGAATTAGAGGTTTTCAGCTTAAAGAGTGAGTCAATAACTCTTATTTCTAAGAGTTATCAAACCCCCTAACTTGAATCATTGCTCGTCCCTGAGCAATGCTAGACTTAAAAACTCCTCCAAATATGATAACCTTCAACTTGCTAATACAAAAAGAATCATCCCTTAGCTACATGCCTTTTTCTGTCTTAAAGAGCTCCCAATACTCAACATTAATTCTAGCAACTTGCTTTTCAAAGATTGAAAAAAAGAAAATGCTCACTTTATATCTTGTTGTCTTAGACCTTAAAACTTAGCTCAATAATTGCCACTTGACTTTACATTCTTTTGCACAAGCCTAAAAATGCTTAACTCACTACTTAGCTCCCAACACCTTTCACAACTACCATCTCAATCCTTAAACTTACCGTGCAATCATTAAATCATTGGGACTAGGAAGCTGATTCAGAGAAGGATCTAGGAAGCTTGCTAAGCATTGGGACTTACTGAGCAAAAGAATGAACTGACAGAGCCAATTAAGCTAGGTTCTTACGAGAGAAAAAAAACAACATTCAACTCAGGTAAGCATTACAAATTCATTAATCTTTTCCAAACATTGCTGCACAACTTGGGAAGCTCCTTCAAGACAGAAATCAGAATTTAGCTAAGTATGTGCATTAATGAACTAACTAAGCAAGCTGAATGTAATTATCAACCATAGATAAAGCATAAAAACACATGCAGCAAGATACATCATAGAAATAAGACATCAGCTCAATCAACTCCATGGGATCAACACATAACCAACCATTCATTAAATCTAGGGAAATAACATCATAACAGCCAATTAACTAGCTTAAATCTAACAAAACAGAAAATGCAACTAAACTAAAAACAAAAATTTAAACCTAAGCTTACTGACAATCCATAAAGGAACTCAAAACTTGAACATCTAGCTTTAAGGGCAACAATGATGTTAGAGAATGACTTAGGATTTTGCCCTTGAGAGTATCACTTGGTGATTGTCCCACATAGGAAGTTTTGTAGTTGGGAAAAGTATTTTTATACAATCACTCTTCCCTACGTTTATAAAACTAGTTAAGGTGGTACAAGGACTTCTCCCCACACGCGCGCCGCCGCCGCCGTCCGTCGGACGGGCGGGCGGGCGGGCGGGCTCAGGCTCGGGCAACCGCGCTCGCGCGTAATAGAGAAGGTGGTTTTATCTTTTTGGGAAAAAATCCTTCTTCTTATAGTTTCTTTTATAAACCGAACCGGGTCCAGGCGAACCGAACCGAACCCGTGTGGTCAACAGTCAACAGTCAGCGTTCCGTTCGTTGAGGAGCGTTCAACGCTCGTTGAGGCTGAGGCGTGCGTGAGGCGTGGACACGTGGCGTCCGTTTGTTGAGGCGTGCAGACACGTTTCATCCATTTTCTCTTCTCTTCCTCCAATCCTGGTTCTTGATTCCAATCCTTCTCTCTCGAGTGCACGAACGAGGAGGGTGTTGTGTTAACCTTGGGGAGCAACCGGTATAAACGATTTAGCACAGTGGTCGTGCCGAAATTGCTTTCAAGGCAGTGGTTTACACCACGACACAACAACTGTGTTTCTCAATTTCGTCTCACAAGTTGAAAGCAATTTGAAAATGTCCATCAAAACCAAGAAGCATGTTCCGGATCTATCCAAACTAGAACCTCTGGATGGTTCTAACTATCGTCGCTGGTCTCAGAAGCTGCTCATCTTCTTCGAACAACTAGAGGTCGACTACATCCTAACCACCAACTATGTGGAGAAATCAGAAGCACCGGTCGTAGACCTTGAAAAATCTAAAGAGGTTCAGCCTGATCCACACAATTCGAAGGAAGTACAGACTGTCCCTCAAAAACCAAAGGCCAGTTATGATATTGATCCAGAAAAGTTCGAGAAAGACAACAAGGCAGTTCGGGGTTATCTTTTGAACCACATGAACGACTCACTGTTTGACCTGTTCGTTGTTCAGAAGTCAGCTAAAGTTATCTGGGACACTCTGGAATCCAGATATGGTGGCGATGATGCAGGAAGGAAAAAGTACGTGGTCGGAAAGTGGATGCGGTTCCAAATAACGGACGACAAACCAGTGATGGACCAGGTCCACGAGTACGAGAATCTAGTGGCAAACATTCTGACAGAAGGTATGAAGATGTGCGAGATTCTCCAGGCAAATGTCTTGCTCGAAAAATTCCCTTCTTCATGGAGCGACTACCGAAATCATTTAAAGCACAAGAAGAAGGACCTGACGTTACAAGAACTGATCAGCCACATGCGAACTGAAGAAGCCAACAGGGAAAAGGATAAGTTGGAATCTAAGTCTTTGAATTCAGTTAATGCTAACTTAGTTGAATCTTCTGCTGCATCTAAAGACAGGTTCAAAAATAAAAATAAAGACAAATCCTCGCAGAAGAAGAACCATCCATTCAAGTCTCCTAGCGGGAAAATAGAGAAAGAGAAGTCCAAGCTGATATGTTATGTCTGCGGCAAACCTGGGCACAAATCCTATCAGTGCAACCAGAGGAAAGGGAAACCAGACCGGAGGCCTGATGGTGCACAAGCCAACGTGGTTGAAGCAGACGATATCATTGTTGCGGTAGTGGTGGAGGCTAACCTGGTGGAGAATAAGTCAGACTGGATTCTTGACACTGGTGCTTCGAGATACTTCTGCTCAAATCGAAGCTTGTTCCACGAGTTCCATGACATTGTTGACGGCGAATGCGTATATATGGGGAACTCGACCACTGCTGGGGTACTTGGAAAAGGGAAGGTTCTCTTAAAACTTACTTCTGGGAAAACATTATCTTTAATTGATGTATTGTATGTTCCTTCATTGCGTAGGAATCTGGTATCTGGAAGTTTGTTGAACAGGGCAGGACTTAAGATTGTCTTTGAAGCTGACAAGGTTGTCATCATTAAAAATGGTAACTTTGTGGGTAAGGGGTACTTAGCCGATGGTCTGTTTGTGTTAAACACTGTCTCTATTCTTGTCGAAATGAATGAAAGTACATCTCGTTCTGCCTATATTGTTGAATCTATTGATGTATGGCATGGTAGACTAGGTCATGTGAACATTGCATCTATTAAAAGGCTTAAAAAACTGCATCTTCTTAATGTATTAGAATCACCCAATGATAGTAGATGCTCAGTATGTGTAGAGGCAAAATTTGCTAAAAAACCGTTTAAGCCTGTTACAACTAGATGTACTGAATTACTTGAGTTAATTCACTCTGATCTAGCTGATTTCAAAAACACTACTAGCAAAGGTGGCAAAAACTATTATATATCTTTTGTTGATGATTTCTCTAGATACACGAAAATATATCTTCTGAAATCGAAAGATGAAGCTAGTAGCATGTTTAGGAAATACAAAGCAGAAGTAGAAAACCAACTAGACAAAAGGATCAAAAGGTTAAGATCCGATAGGGGAGGTGAATACAGTGACAAGTCTCTCAAGGAATTTTGTGAATTAAATGGTATTATCCATGAGAGTACTGCACCATATTCTCCTCAACAAAATGGCATAGCTGAACGTAAAAATAGATCATTAAAAGAAATGATGAATGCTATGTTAATAAGTTCTGGATTGCCTAACAGCATGTGGGGGGAAGCTGTGCTTTCTGCCTGTTTTGTTCTTAACAGAGTTCCTCACAAAAGGCTGGACAAGACACCATACGAGCTTTGGAAAGGATATTCACCGAACCTGAGCTATCTAAAGGTATGGGGGTGCTTAGCTAAAGTGGCATTTCCGGTATTTAAGAAACCTACGGTAGGATCTAAAACCTTTGATTGTGTGTTTATTGGGTATGCTCATAATAGTGCTGCATATAGGTTCATGTGTTTAGATGATAATTCAATCTGTGAATATAGAGATGCTGAATTTTTCGAACACATATTTCCTATGATTAAAAATGAGCCAGTTAATATCTCACGATCTAGTCAGGTGTCTGCTTGTCCTTCATCTACTGCTGATATTATGCATGAAACTGACCCTAGGAGGAGTAAAAGAAAGAGAACTGAGAAAGATTTTGGATCGGATTTTTTAACTGTTTTTCTTGTTGAAAACTCAGATAAAATTGACGATCAATTTGCATGCATGTATCTAATAGATGAAGATCCGAAAACCTACCGAGAGGCCTTAAAATCTGTAGATTCTAGTTTTTGGAAAGAGGCCATTAAAAGTGAACTGGATTCTTTAATTATGAATCAAACGTGGAACTTGGTAGATTTACCTAAGGGAAGTAAGCCTATTAGGTGTAAGTGGATCTTTAAAAGGAAAATTAGACCAGATGGGTCAATTGAAAAATTCAAAGCCAGATTAGTGGTTGTGGGTTATTCACAAAAACAAGGTATTGATTACTTTGATACTTATTCTCCTGTAACTAAAATAGCTACTATTAGATGTCTAGTTGCTCTTTCAGCTATTCGTGGGCTGTTAATACATCAGATGGATGTGAAAACAGCATTTCTCAATGGAGATTTAGAAGAGGAGATATATATGGCACAACCTGAGGGCTTTGTAGTTTCTGGTCAAGAAGACAAGGTATGTCAGCTTAAAAAATCTCTTTATGGTCTTAAACAAGCTCCCAAACAATGGTATGAGAAATTTAATAATACCTTAGTAAACAATGAGTTTAGGGTAAATTCTTCTGACACATGTGTTTACTCGAAATTGTTTGGTGTTGATTATGTGATTATCTTCTTGTATGTTGATGATATGATTATTTTCGGTACGAATTTAGAAGTAATAAATAATACCAAGTTGTTTTTATCCTCACACTTTGAGATGAAAGATTTAGGTGAGGCTGATGTGATACTTGGTGTTAAATTGAAGAAAACCGAAAATGGGTATTCTCTGAATCAATCACACTATGTTGAAAAAATACTAAAGAGATTTGATTGTTTTGAGGATATGCCTGCAAGAACACCTTATGATGCTAGTATGAAACTTAAGAAGAATAAAGGGGATAGTGTCTCTCAATCTGAATATGCAAAAATTATAGGTAGTGTGATGTATTTGATGAATTATACTAGACCTGATATTGCATATGCTGTGAGTAGATTGAGTAGGTATACACATAATCCTAATAAAGAACATTGGGTTGCACTTCGTCGTTTGTTGAGATACCTTAAAGGTACAATAGATTACTGTTTGCAATTTAATAAATTTCCTGCAGTGTTAGAAGGTTATTGTGATGCAAACTGGGTAACTGATAACGACGAAGTAAGTTCAACTAGCGGATATGTGTTCGTTTTTGGTGGAGGAGCTATATCATGGAAATCTGCAAAGCAAACCTGCATTGCTCGATCCACCATGGAGTCTGAGTTTATAGCTCTTGAACTTGCAGGGCAAGAGGCGGAATGGTTAAGAAGTTTACTTCAAGACGTACCACTGTGGGGGGCGTCAGTGCCAGTCTCTTTGCACTATGACTCACAAGCTGCCATAGGAATTGCCAAAAGTAGTGTATACAATGGCAAGAGAAGGCATATACGCCTGAGACATGGAGTTGTGAAACAATTATTGAAAGGGGGAGTTATCTCCTTGGAGTATGTGAGGTCTGAGAGGAATCTGGCAGATCCTCTCACCAAAGGCCTAACAAGGAGAGTAATCCTAGAGTCCTCAGGATGTATGAGACTTAAATTGTTGAAATAAATCCATAGCCCTTTATTTGGGTGGTCAAAATATGGACTTGATGGACAAAGTTTGAAAAGTCTTCATAGCTCAATGTTGCCTTGTGCAAAGTGATTCTAAATATGCAAGAAAAACTCACAAACACACGTGCAAGTGCACACGATCAGCAGCAAGTGATAAGTATTTTTATATCGTTCTCCACAGGGATTGATGCACGAAAATCACTATTCTTAAGCCTATTTTTAATGAAATTCAAAGTAACCAAGAACCAAATATTTTTTTCTTAACTAAGTGCAAGAGATTAAAATGGTAAACAAGCTTAAAATGATAAGGACTAAAGTAAAATTCAATAAAAACAACAAATTAGCACAGAGAAGGCAAGGTTCAGATTAGGGGCTGTCTACTCTCACAGGCTGTTTGCTGTAGCAGAACTCTATATTTACAACTCACCCAGTATTTTCTACGGGAATTTTCCAATTCTCCTATAGTTTAGGTGATTAAACTCCCATTTAACCCCTTTTTTTAGCCCAACTGATTTAGTGCCTTAGGTGGTTATTTATCCCTAAATACCCACTCATTTTCATGATCATTAAAGACTAAGGTAAAGCAAAGTAGTCGGTTATCTATTGTTTTCCCAAACACTAAATAACAATGCTAGAAAATGGTTGGCCAAACGAAATTCCAGCTTTAAGCATGAAGAACACCTTGCTTTAAGTTGCAATATATAAAATTCCACTAAAACAAACAACAAGTTCAAGCTTAAGCACCCTAATCCTCACCTAAGAGGATTTAGCTCATGTTCAAGGTGAAAATAATCAAAATACAGCAGTGAACTACCATACCATTCATAATTACAACCTTAAATACAAACTAAACACTAGAAGAAGGAAGAATAAGAGAAAAAGGATGAAGAAAAGAAGCTTCCAAGGTAGATTCCAGCTTTCCCAAGCTGGAAATCCTCCTTTAGCAGCAGCCTCCTTGTCTTTTTCTCCTCTCAATGACAGCAGCAGCTTCTAGGTTAACTTCTCCAACTTGTCTCTTCATTCTTTGGGCAAAAGAAGCATTTATACCCTCTCTTTTCATTGATTTCAGGGCTGATTAGACATGTAACTCCACATGGACCTTCCCTAATTGGTTGAGATGGGACAACTCAGCTCACATGGCTGCCAGCTCAATTAATGAAGGCTTACACGGATTTGGCACGTGCAGAATTTTATTACCCAGACTTTCTGCCTTCTGCTTGTGAAATCAGTTGCTGCAGCAAAACCTGAGTGGCCCTATACCAGAAAAATCAGCTTAAACATAAGAAATCTGCACCAAATTTAGTTCAAGCCTTGCCTATTGATATGTAAAAATTGTTCATCAAAGAATACTCATTTTCAAGCACAAACCAAAGCTCAAACACATCAAATAATGGAGTTTTTAAGCCTAAAAGAGAACCAATAGCTCTTATTTCTAAGAGCTATCAAACCCCCAAACTTGAATCATTGCTCGTCCCCGAGCAATGCTAGCCTACAAAAACTCTAACTCATCATCCCATATCCAGCTTGCAGTCAAAATGGCCTAACTAAAGCACCTAGCTACTTCTTGACAAGCCTACCTCTCTGAATGCATACAACTACTCAACAAAACATTCATTTTAAAAATCACCTTTCAACTTGGCATTTTCAAATTTTTAGTGCTCTTCTAATGATCCTCTAGCTCAACCTATTTACAAAAGCCATCATATCAAATTATACCAGCCTATTGACATCAAGGAAGCCACTAACCTTCAAGCCTAAACTTAGCTCAAACCTCAATCCTAAAGCTTGCAAAGCAATCCTATAGTCTCTTTGCCTAACCTCTAAAGCTTCTAAGCTCAACCTAAACTTCTCTCTTAACTTTTTATTCTCCTTTTTTTTTTTACCAACTTAGAAAGTCTCATAGGTTATAGCTTTTTGGTCCAAGAATGGCAACACTTTATGGTGAAACTCACCTTAGCCTCCAAGCTCATCACCTAACGAGAACTACACTCATTTCCCTTAGAGTTGACTAAGATTTGCTCTCTAGCAACCACTTCCTTGCTTCTTAGAATGGCGACACTTTTTGGTGAAGCTCACCTAAGCCCTGGGGAAGATTGTAACCTTCAAGCAAACACTCATCCCTTTTTCATCTCATTTGAACTTTTCTTTTCTGCTCATTTTTTTTTAAACGTTTTCTCTTCCCTTGAGCTACTTTTTGACGCAGAGGCAAACTATGGGTATCATAAATCCCCCTGGTTACTAGGCAAGCTCAAGGAAAACAGAAAATCTTTAAAAAGGGAGAGGAGTGCATCTTAGGCAAAACTAAGACAAAGAGGAATGCTTTCTAAATTGCCTTTTCTATTTCTTTTTCATGCTTTCTTTTTTTTTTCCAAGGGTTACCTCACCCCCAAACTTAATCCATTCATTGTCCCCAATGAGTGAGAAAGCAAGGCAAGGACCCCCAAACTTATTTTTTTAGAGAAGCTAAGGCTTGTTGCTTAGGAGGATTATAAGGTTTGGGCAAAGGACTAGGAACAAGCTTTCCTAAGATTTGAGCTAAGCTAAGGAGGAAAATTAGGAAGCTTCCTATCCACCTAAGGACTTAAAGCACAAAAAGATAATCAAACTAAGCAAATAGGCTAAGCTATTGGGGATCATTACCCAAAACACTTTCTTTTCAAGCAAAACAGATTTTTTTTTTTTCACAACTGCTGCTGTAGCATTCAGCAAGGCTAAGCTTAACCAAAAGAACAGCCTAGAGCTACAGCTAGGCCTTACCTACTTCCACACAAGCTGGACAATCCATATTTTCAGAGCAGAACACCATATACCAGCTGCAACATGCTAAAAATCAGCAATTCAAAATTCTCTAACAGAAAATTCATGCACCAGATGGCTATTCTAGCTTATTTAGCATTCCAAGCAAGCTTAACACTGCTAAGCATCAACAATTTCAGCAGCTCACCAATCTTAAAATTTTGCATTAAATGGCTTTGTGAGCAAGCATTACAATTATGCACCAAGTGACTACTTAGAACTGAAATAGTATTTTTAGTAAGCATGACACCTCTCAAGACAAAATAGGACCATTGCCCAATTGCAAATTTTTTTACCATTCAAGCATAATCCAACAACTCCATAAGAGATAAATTCATTAAACTTCATTGGATCATATGGGTACAACTAGCTAACACACATTCAGCCACATATACTTTTCAAATTACACTTTGAGGAATGCTAGAAATTTTGCATGATTTCCACTACTTCAGCCTTTGCACCATAACATTATCCAAATTTGATATGCATTTAATTGATTTAAACATTAAAATATGCACACCTATGAAACTTTCATTCATACAAATTTTCTTTTTCTCCACAACAAAAGCTACAGAAAGCATGATAGATAACAAACTAGCAAACTTAAAACTTCCTCCCTTGATTATAGCCAAATCTGAAAATTCCTCCCATCAAATCACAGCTTGCCCACTGCCTTTTCTGCCATGACTGCTGCAGCTTCTGATATGAGCTTGCTGTCAATCTGCTGCAACTCATCAGAATTTCCTTCCTTGAAAAAATTGCAACCCCAAAATCTGCTGCATCAAGATTTTCTTCCATTTTGCACGAGATTCCCTACCAAAAACCAAAGCTTGACAGAAACATTAAACTCAATAACTAATGCAAATTATCACTAAAAGAGAAACTAACTTTAAAATATTAACTAACAACTAATGGCTACAAATTAAAGACATCACAACAGAAATTTAAACTTGCTATTCATACCACCTTCAGGGCTCAACATAGAATCTGTAACTTGAAAGCACACTGTCCATTTTCTTCAAATTTCAAGTTTCCAACAAATTGCAAAAGGCATAACACCTTTGGAGTTCTTCTCCCCAATAGTGTTTTAGCCTTTGCCCATTCAATTTAAACTCTCTCCCATCATTATCAACACATTGTTTAAACACAAATGAATCATCCCAAAAATAAAACTTTATCTCATGGAAAAACTTTTTCAATTGTTGCTTTGATAAACCATGGGGCAATGTTCCAAAAGCAAGGTAATTGGTGAGGTCAACAAACCAAAGTGTTTTCATTTTTTTTGTGTGAGCTACTGTAAAAAACAACTCATTAAGGAAATAATTTTCAAACTCAAGTTGTTGAAACACTTCCAATGAACTGAATGGTTGTATAGGTGGATTTTTCTTATCAATCAACTCTAAGGATTCAAAAGTCCTTTTAAAACCAAAAACTTCACCTACACTACCTTCAAGCTCAAGCTCCAATTTGTCTAATTCCAAAGCCTTAATTCCACTTTTTCCAAACTGTTGTATGTTTTGCCCTCTCATTTCCTTCTCAACTTGATCATCAACCAACTTACCTTTCACTTGAATGACAGAACACTCTTCAATGTCAGTTGGGGACTTTATGGCATCAAAGACACTAAACTTCACTTCTTGGTCATTCACCCTCATAGTTAGCTCACCCTTTTGGACATCTATCAAGGTTCTCCCGGTTGCTAAAAAGGGTCTTCCTAGAATTATGGGGACATCTTTGTCCGCTTCATAGTCCAAAATGATAAAATCAGCCGGGAAGATAAACTTATCTACTTGCACCAAAATGTCCTCAATCTTTCCTTCGGGATAAGTGATAGACCTATCAGCAAGTTGTAATGTAACTGTGGTTGGCCTAGCTTCTCCTATGCATAATTTCTTAAAAATGGATAAAGGCATGAGATTTATGCTAGCTCCCAAGTCACAAAGAGCTCTCCCCAACTCCTTACCTCCTATAGAAACAGGAATGGTAAAAGTTCCAGGGTCTTTCACTTTGGGTGGAATTTTGTTTGTCAAAATGGCACTACACTCCCCAGTCAAAGACACGGTTTCATACTCACCCAATCTCCTTTTCTTTGTCAGAATATCCTTGAGGAACTTTACATAGTTGGGCATTTGTTCCAAGGCCTCAACTAGTGGTATATTAATGTGAAGTTGCTTCAAAACCTCAAGGAATTTCTTAAACTGACCATCTTGATTTTTCTGCTTAAGTCTTTGGGGAAAGGGTGGTGGGGGTGGTTTAAATGTTGGGGAAGGTGTAGGAATTGACTTGGTTGGTGCTAAAGGGGCTGTCCTAAGTGTCTCCTCAATTTCCTCATTTTCAGCCACTTTTTCACTTGATTTTTCTGCACTTTTTTCACTGTCATTTTGCACATCAACTTGCTGTCCAACTTTCTTTGGTTGGGTGAGTTCTTTCTTTTCAACCAATGTCTTACCACTTCTCAATTCCACAGCTTGAACTTGCTCTTTTCTTTCCCTTTTTGAATTTTCAGTGTCAGAGGGAAGTTTACCATGTGGCCTAGCTTTCAACTCACTAGCGATTTGGCCCATTTGAACTTCCAAATTCCTCAATGACGCTTGGTGAGTTTGAATTGCAGCATCAGTTTTAGCCATGTATTCCTTGAACAAGCTCTCTAAAGAAGTACCTGGAATATGTTGGTTCATGGTGTTTTGGTATTGAGCATTAGCTTGCTGGTTTTGTTGCCCAAATCCAAGTGGACCATTCATCTTTTGTTGAGCTTGTTGGGTGTTGGAATTACTTCCTTGACTTCCCCAAGCAAAATTAGGATGATTTCTCCAACCCGGATTATAGGTATTGGAATGGGGGTTATTCCATTGGGCATTTTGGTTTCCAACATAGCACACTGAAGCTGGATTACTTGGGCAAAACTCAAAAGTGTGATCCTCTCCACAATAAACACATGAATCTGTGGAATTCTGGTTTATATTGATTGCTGCAGCAGTATGTTTTGCACCAGAATTCAACATATTCAAATTTTCAAGCCCCACGGTCAACTTTTTCATCATACTTTCCATGGAATCAAACCTTGCATTAAAAGATGTAACAGTGTCAACCTCAAGCATACCCTTATTTTTCTTCCCAGCCACACTTCTAGAATCAGACCATTGACAACTATTTGTGGAAATTCTCTCCAAAATGGCATAAGCTTCATCATAAGTCTTGGATAATAAAGCACCATTAGCTGAAGCATCTACCATGTTTTGAGTAGCCCAATTCAACCCATTATAAAAAGTCTCCATTTGAATGCAGTGGGGTAGTCCATGGTGAGGGCATTTTCTCAATAATTCCTTAAATCTCTCCCAAGCTTCACTAAAGGACTCATCCTCAAATTGCCTAAAGGACACTATATCAGCTCTAAGCTTGGCATTTCTAGTGGGAGGAAAGTACTTAATGAGGAATTTCTCTGCTAACTCATTCCATGTAGTGATGGAGCCAGGAGCAAAGTTATTTAACCAAGCTTTGGCACCATCTCTCAAAGAATAAGGAAACAAGGTTAACCTCAAAGCATCTTGAGAAACTCCTTGAATTTTGAATGAGTCACTCACTCCCAAAAAGGATTTAAGGTGTAGGTGTGGGTCCTCTGAAGGTAATCCATGAAATTGTCCCACTGTTTGTAACATTTGGAACATCACAGGCTTCATTTCAAAATTGTGTGCCTGTATCTCGGGTCTAGCTATCCCAGGGTACAACTCATTGAAGGTAGGGACGGCATAGGCTCTAATAGCTCTTCCCCTATCATTGGCTATAAGGACAGGGTTTTCAGCTTGATTTTCTACCCTAGGTTGCTGATTTACCTCAGGATTAGGCTGCTGGTTGTTTTGGTTTTCTTGATTTCTAGGAGGTACAGGGGGTAAAAGAGGTGGTGGATCCATCCTATTGTTTATCTCCCTTTGTTCCCTTCTCCTCCTATGAAAAGTCCTTTCAATTTCAGGGTCCAAATTGAATTCTAAGTCAGGGAATTCGTTCATACACAGCTACCAGCACCTGCAAAATCAAACAACCAAGTTAGAAGCTGTTTTAGTACCAATTTCACCAAATTTCAGCTCAAAAATAGCAAAAATCAACTCAATCCCCGGCAACGGCGCCAAAAACTTGTTGCCTTGTGCAAAGTGATTCTAAATATGCAAGAAAAACTCACAAACACACGTGCAAGTGCACACGATCAGCAGCAAGTGATAAGTATTTTTATATCGTTCTCCACAGGGATTGATGCACGAAAATCACTATTCTTAAGCCTATTTTTAATGAAATTCAAAGTAACCAAGAACCAAATATTTTTTTCTTAACTAAGTGCAAGAGATTAAAATGGTAAACAAGCTTAAAATGATAAGGACTAAAGTAAAATTCAATAAAAACAACAAATTAGCACAGAGAAGGCAAGGTTCAGATTAGGGGCTGTCTACTCTCACAGGCTGTTTGCTGTAGCAGAACTCTATATTTACAACTCACCCAGTATTTTCTACGGGAATTTTCCAATTCTCCTATAGTTTAGGTGATTAAACTCCCATTTAACCCCTTTTTTTAGCCCAACTGATTTAGTGCCTTAGGTGGTTATTTATCCCTAAATACCCACTCATTTTCATGATCATTAAAGACTAAGGTAAAGCAAAGTAGTCGGTTATCTATTGTTTTCCCAAACACTAAATAACAATGCTAGAAAATGGTTGGCCAAACGAAATTCCAGCTTTAAGCATGAAGAACACCTTGCTTTAAGTTGCAATATATAAAATTCCACTAAAACAAACAACAAGTTCAAGCTTAAGCACCCTAATCCTCACCTAAGAGGATTTAGCTCATGTTCAAGGTGAAAATAATCAAAATACAGCAGTGAACTACCATACCATTCATAATTACAACCTTAAATACAAACTAAACACTAGAAGAAGGAAGAATAAGAGAAAAAGGATGAAGAAAAGAAGCTTCCAAGGTAGATTCCAGCTTTCCCAAGCTGGAAATCCTCCTTTAGCAGCAGCCTCCTTGTCTTTTTCTCCTCTCAATGACAGCAGCAGCTTCTAGGTTAACTTCTCCAACTTGTCTCTTCATTCTTTGGGCAAAAGAAGCATTTATACCCTCTCTTTTCATTGATTTCAGGGCTGATTAGACATGTAACTCCACATGGACCTTCCCTAATTGGTTGAGATGGGACAACTCAGCTCACATGGCTGCCAGCTCAATTAATGAAGGCTTACACGGATTTGGCACGTGCAGAATTTTATTACCCAGACTTTCTGCCTTCTGCTTGTGAAATCAGTTGCTGCAGCAAAACCTGAGTGGCCCTATACCAGAAAAATCAGCTTAAACATAAGAAATCTGCACCAAATTTAGTTCAAGCCTTGCCTATTGATATGTAAAAATTGTTCATCAAAGAATACTCATTTTCAAGCACAAACCAAAGCTCAAACACATCAAATAATGGAGTTTTTAAGCCTAAAAGAGAACCAATAGCTCTTATTTCTAAGAGCTATCACTCAAGTTTTGAGTGGTTTACTGCGGTAGACTTGATGAAGCATGACGTGATAGTGAAGGTGTGGCCGCCTTCTATGAAAGAGTGTAAAGCATTCTCTTTCTAGAGCTCTCACGATGACCCAAGGTGTTAGTGCATGGCCCTAAATAGCACTTGTTCGACTGTTGTATCGCGGAATCAAAGAAAATATGAGGATACAAACGTGTTGTAGGGGTCTAAACCATGACTGCTGGAAGTTCAAAAGGTAACTTACTTTCACCACGTTGGTTATTGCCTTGCTTCACTATGCATTAATTCAAATCGAAAGATATTAATGTTTAAGTTTAATATCCTCCTTTGCTCAGGAAAATTAGTCGTTACAGTCATTCGTGGGGGATTGTTAGAGAATGACTTAGGATTTTGCCCTTGAGAGTATCACTTGGTGATTGTCCCACATAGGAAGTTTTGTAGTTGGGAAAAGTATTTTTATACAATCACTCTTCCCTACGTTTATAAAACTAGTTAAGGTGGTACAAGGACTTCTCCCCACACGCGCGCCGCCGCCGCCGTCCGTCCGTCCGTCGGACGGGCGGGCGGGCGGGCGGGCTCGGGCAACCGCGCTCGCGCGTAATAGAGAAGGTGGTTTTATCTTTTTGGGAAAAAATCCTTCTTCTTATAGTTTCTTTTATAAACCGAACCGGGTCCAGGCGAACCGAACCGAACCCGTGTGGTCAACAGTTGAGGCGTTCGTTGAGGAGCGTTCAACGCTCGTTGAGGCTGAGGCGTGCGTGAGGCGTGGACACGTGGCGTCCGTTTGTTGAGGCGTGCAGACACGTGGCACTCACAGCATGCTCCTTGGACCTGCAGTTATGCCAATATGGTTACAGCTTCAGCTATAAAAGAAGCCTTGAGGCAAGTTCCATTCATCATCGTTTTTCCATTCATCCATTTTCTCTTCTCTTCCTCCAATCCTGAGCAAAGTCTATAGTTCTTGATTCCAATCCTTCTCTCTCGAGTGCACGAACGAGGAGGGTGTTGTGTTAACCTTGGGGAGCAACCGGTATAAACGATTTAGCACCGTGGTCGTGCCGAAATTGCTTTCAAGGCAGTGGTTTACACCACGACACAACAACTGTGTTTCTCAATTTCGTCTCACACATAAGCATGAGTAATATCAGTGGATAAATGGACAAACAATAGTTCATAGCCAAACATTCAGAATCACACTTCCCTTCAAGGTTTTTTTTTTCAATCTTCATGTTCAAAGAATTTCATATGTAGCTGCTTCCTTGAACAGATTACACTCTAAAATGCTCCAACCTTTTCCTTTTGTTTGTGCAACATCAGACAAATTGCCTAGTGCATACATTCCATATCAGTCACTTTCCATTTG
Organism: Luffa acutangula; assembly: GCA_036850905.1. Lineage (NCBI taxonomy): Eukaryota > Viridiplantae > Streptophyta > Magnoliopsida > Cucurbitales > Cucurbitaceae > Luffa > Luffa acutangula. The sequence continues at coordinate 12,817,839 of CM072099.1, forward strand.
CCAAAACATTTCTTTCTTCAATGCTTTCTTGCGAGTTGTGGCTAGGCACTTCAAATGCTCCCTCATCACTTAAAAGAAAATAAAAGAAATGAAATAACAAAACAAACTTTAAACAAAATAAGTACAAACAAATCATCAAACCATATTTGGAGCAACATAATCATCAAAATCAACCAATGTTCCTCACTCTTTGTGGGCTCAACAACTCTTGGTAAGGTGAAAAGAAGGACACCATTTGTGAAATTCCTCTCCCAAAAAATGTTTAAGCCTTTGTCCATTCACTTTAAATTCTCTCCCATCATTATCAACATATTGTTTAAACACAAATGAATCATCCCAGAAATAAAATTTCATTTCATGGAAGAACTTTTTCAACTGCTGCTTTGATAAACCAGGGACAATGTTCCAAAAACAAGGTAATTGGTAAGGTCAACATACTAAAGTGTTTTTACTTTTTTGTGTGAGCTACTATAAAAAAAATTGTTCGTTAAGGAAATAATTTTCAATCTCAGGTTCCTAAAACAATTCCAATGAATTAAATGGTTGCATAGGTGGATTTTCCTTATCAATCAGCTCTAAGGATTTAAAAGTCCTATTAAAACCAAAAACCTCATCTGCACTTTCAAGCTCAAGCTCCAATTTGTCTAATTCCAAATCCTCAATTCTAATTTCTCCAAACTGTTGTATGTGTTGCTCTGTCATTTCCTTCTCAACTTGTCCCTCAGCCAACTTATCTACCACTTCAAAGTTTTATGAGCTTCAATCATACTATATGTTTTGATGATAACAAACTTTAATTTACTAATGAATTTAGTGTTTTAAAGTTTTCAAAATGTAGAGCTCGAAAATACGATTTCAACGCAACTTGAATCGCTCGAATCGGAGTTCAAACGAGAAAGTTACAAGCAAAAGAAGATTGAAAGGGAAAATCCTATGTGGCAATGACATGTGGCACTGTGCTGACGTGGAACACGACGTGGCACACAATGGATAAAATGGATAACATGGCAGTTGATGTGGCGCTTAGAGTCAAATTTTGCTGACGTGGCAAATGACGTGGATGATGACATGTCGATGTGTGGCCCAATGATATTGGGACACGTGACAGTCGATTTTTTTAATAATAAAGAAAATCAAACGGTCAACTTTTGAATATAATAATATTTTATTATTAATTTTGATTTTCTTTTAATGCAGCCAATCAGAGAGCGACACATAGCAGCCATCGGCTAGTTTAGCCCTTTTTGGTCTATTTAAGGCTCAAAAAAATTCCGAAAAAAAATGGGAAAAAATTCTGAAAAATACTACTCATCTTGGAGAGCATTTCAACCATTTTTGAGAAATTTTTTAGCTTCATTTTTCATTTTCCTTTAATTTTTAATTCTCAATTTCTCCAAAATTTCACGAATTACACCTCATTCAAATTTGAATTCTTTCCAAATTTCATATCTTTAAATTCCTCAATTTATTCTTAAATTCTCTAAATTCCAATCTCTCAAAATTCACTCTTAATTTCAAAATCCTTTCCTTTTCTATTAAAAATAAGTCTCTACCATCCATTTTGAATTTAATCCAATGGCCAAAATTCAATCTCTCCATCTATAAATTGAGTCATTCTCTTCTCTTCCAACATACACTCAAGTTATCAAATTATTTTTGTCCAAAAGCCTCCATTGCTCTTTAACCGGCCTATTGTCATTTTGTGAGGAAATTTTTGAGTGAGAATTGTGGGTGATCATTCTTGTGTATCTTGCCTTCAAGAGGTATTTTATTTTGTGAGATTCTTTTCTTCTTTCATTTATTATTGGGAACTTGTAATAAGGTGTGCGTGCACCTTGGGAATTGAGTGAGTGATTTGATCCTAAACCCGATTAAAAGGATCATAGTGGTTTTGATCTTGAACCCATTTAAAAAAGATCGGAATAGGTTGGGTCCTGAACCTGTAAAAGGATTGGTAGAGGTTTACTCTTGAACCTGGAAAAAGAGTCGGTTTGGTTCTCACCCGTAAGAGAGCTGTTGCAGTAAAATACCCAAGAAGAACCATGAATATACTTTAAAATAGTAAAGAAAGAAAAAAAAATGAAGGAACGTGGAAATGTGGGAGGGCTAAAATTTAAAGGGAGAAAGGCGTGTTAGTGGAGAGAAAAAAGAGGGAGACTAAGAGACGTTAAAAAGAAAGGTGGTTGGGAGATATTTTTTTTAATTTTTTTTACTTTTTTTTTTAAAACAACAACAACAACAACAACAACAACAATAATAATAAGGTAAAAGCATAATATAAATCAACAAAATCAAGTTGAACAAAATGTTGTCTCGATATTCGATGCAGAACTCCAAGAAGAGTTTATTGCCTTTCAGACATGGGGTTCACTTGTCTAAGAAACGGTGTCCTAAGACACCTCAAGAAATTGAGGATATGAGACGGATTCCCCACGCCTCAGCTGTGGGCAGCTTAATGTATGTGATGCTCTACACGAGGCCTGACATTTGTTATGTTGTAGGGTTAGTCAGCAGATATCAGTCAAATCTGGGGTTAGACCACTGGGCCGTCGTTAAAGGAATCCTCAAGTATCTTAGGAGAACAAGAGACTACATGCTGGTGTTTGGGACTAAAGAGTTAGTTATCACTGGATACACCGACTCTGACTTCTAATCTGACAAGGATTCTAGGAAATCCACGTCAGGGTCAGTGTTCACCCTTAACGGGGGAGCTGTAGTTTGGAGAAGCATCAAACAAGGATGCATAGTGGACTCAACCATGGAGGCTGAGTATGTAGCTGCTTGTGAAGCAGCCAAGGAAGCGGTTTGGCTAAGGAAGTTCTTGACAGATTTGGAAGTGGTTCCAAACATGGACTTGCCCATTACATTATACTGTGACAACAGTGGGGCTGTAGCCAATTCTAAAGAACCTCGAAGCCACAAACGAGCACTACAAGAAAATCTATTTTCAGTGACAAGTTTTTAGTGACGCGACCAAAATAAGTCGCAAAAGGTGACTTTTCAACGACATCGTAAGATAGACGCCACTAGTTAAATATTTTCAGTGACGCAATAAAATTAGACGTTGCTAATAGTTTCAGTGACGCGTAAGCTTACGTCACTAAAAGTATTATTTTTTAAAAGATTTTTTTTGTGTCGCTAAAAGTTACAACATTGAAATATTTTAGGGCACACGTTTTCCCCCCTTTTCCATCTTCTTTTTTTCATTTTGGCCGCCTCCCTCTCGAAAATGACTCTCCCCTCTGGTAAATCGATTGTTTCTCTAAAAAATCGCCGCCATCGCCTTCTTCCTCCTCTCCGTTCGCCGTAGCCTCTCCGCTCATGTCACGTACGTCGTCGCCAAATCTCATTGTCGACGTTCAGTTTTCCCTCTCTCCCTCGAGCTTAGTTTGCCACCGAATCCCGTTTTTCCTCTCTCCCTCGAGCTCAGGTCGCTGCTGCCCATCCAAGTAATACAACCTAACAAATTTTTGTTTATTGCAACATACTAAGATACTATTATAGATTGTAGTTGGAAATCTCGATTACATTCTAGATTCATTTCTACAAATAGTGGTTTTTGCTGCAACATACTAAGATACTATTATAGGTCAGGGCCCTTTCCACTCTGTTTTTAAGAACCCATAATTATTAGTTTAGATATTTCTTCATGTGGCGATTGGAGTTTTACAAGTTATTTGTTTGATGAAACATCCTACTAAGTGGGACCTTGTCATTCTTTACTTAGTCTGCCATTGGTACAAAGTGCTTCAAGTATAGCTTTGTGGTTTTAATATTGCAGCTGATTGGTTGCAATACTAAGTTTAGCTTTGAACTGTCATGAGCAATTGCTTTGTGGTTGCCCTATTTAAAGTTTATTGGTAGTCCTAGCTATCGTTTGGGAAGCTCTATTTGTAAGAAATATAGAATTGTTGAGCACAAACCTTAGAGTGGTGTAGCGTACGCTTTTTACTTCTCTTTGTAATGATTTCTTTTCAATTAATGCCGATTGGAGCAATTTTTATAATAATTTTTTACATGAGATTTTCCCTTGTCGTATGAAATTTTTACTTATAAGAGAAAAGTTTGTTTCTTTTTAAAAAATTCTACAACCTGTTTTGTCTATCAAGTAATACAACCTAACATATTGGTTGAATTTTAATTTGACATTCTTTTTTTCTTTTGTAAAAGGCGGGCATGTATATATATTCAAGGGGATCAGCTAAAGGAAAACGTGTTCAGGCAAGTAAACCAAACCACAAATTTTGGGTGTTGTGGTTTTGGTTTTTGTATGTTTATCGGTCGTTTAGATGGAAGAATGGTTTTGTTTTTCTATTTGATTTTAGGGAAAATGAGCAAGGATGATTAATTGTTTTGTTTCAATAAATTTGCATCAACAATCAAATTTCTTGTTGGAAGGATGAGTTTTCTGTTGGAAATCTAAGAAACTTATGTGCATAAATAATGGATCAGTTACATACCCCATATGTGGATTCCAAGTGTTTTTTTTTTTTTTTGGGTGCTAAAAATTGCATCAATAATCACATTGTTTATTGGAAAGATGAATTTTCCTTGAAAAGTCGGGCATAGAAATCTAAGAAATTGCATAATTAAGGAAATGGTGAAAAAAACCCCAAGTGAATTCAAGTGTTTTTTTCTTCTTCTCAAAGTTACATCAATGGATGGGTGAATGAGGCAAAGAGTAAAAACTTTGTTATGGTTTTTCTTTTTTAAAATTTTACAACATAATAATATTATTGTTACATATCTTGTTATAGGACGTAATGGTGGCATTAAAAACTGCTTCATCACAGGAAGGCGGTGAACCTCTTCAGGACAAAGAGATATTGCAACAAGTACTAGGTACGCGACCTAGACATGTGAAGGGTCTTGGTTGAGGACCGAGAACAAGAAATGCTAAGAATGATGCAAGTTATCAAAAACCTAAAGAAACGAGCTCAAGTTGCTCGATTGCAAAGTATAGTTGAATCACAACAAGCCACAATTGAAGAAATTTTAAGAAGGTTGACAAGTGGAGAATGTTCATCATCTAATGTTGAAAGGACTCCAGAGCAGTCACACGAAAATTAAAAGGTAATATTAATTGTTACAGTGTTATGACTATCCTGCAGTTATGGCAGTCATAGCTTAAAATTAGATTGAAGATAGAAAGTATTGTAGTCATAGCTTAAAATTAGATTGAAGATAGAAAGTATTGAAGTTCATTTATTTGTTTATAATGACTTGGTATAACTTGAGTGCTATGACTATCTTGCAGTTATTAACTTAAAATTAGATTGAAGATAGAAAGTATTGAAGTTCAGTTATGGTGTTGCTAACTTGAGTTGTTTCATTGTAAATGGTCTCCATGATATTTGTGATAAGTATTGTTTAGGGAGCTTATTTTTGTTGAGTTGTTCAGTTGAGTTCCGTTGTTTGAGTTGTTAAGTTATTGTGTTTAGGAGGGTCAATACCTTGTTGCGTGGATAAGTGTTTAGGGAGTTTATTTTTGTTGAGTGGTTAAGTTGATGAGTTGTTCCATTTGCAAAGTTGAGTTTTTCGTTGTTTGAGTTGTTAAGTTATTGTGTTTATGGGGGGTCAATACCTAGTTGCACTTAATTCTTTTAACTAGTTTACTTGTCATGTTGTTGCAAGTTTAGTTTCATTTCGTTGTTGAAAGTTTAGTTTCACTAATTTTCCATTTAGTTGTTGTGTTTAGAAGGGTTAATACTCATTTGCATTTAATTGTTTCAACTAGTGTAGTTATGTTGTGATGTTGTTAAGTTTTGTTTCATCAAACTCTTATAAATTTAGTTTCATTTTTTTTATTCAGATCTTTTAAAAGAGTTGGATTCTTATGTTGATAAATTTGTGTTCATTATTTCTTGTAAGTGTACTTGTGTTCATGTTTGTTCTTTTCATTAGTTGTTTAATTCAAAAGTTTGAATGACGTAAGATAAGTTTTCAAGATTTTGTTGTTGTAAGTTTAGTTTCATAGCTTTTGATGAGTAGTTCGTGTTGATTTGAGTTATTTCTTCTCTAATTCAATTCTTTATTCTCATGCTTACATATTTTTTTCCTTTTATTTGTCAGTTTGGATGCATCAATGGTTTCGACAAGACTCTTTTTTGTATGGAAATGTGAAGAATGTACGTTGGTTTTTTTGTGATCTATTGTTAGTCATTTTGATGTAATGTGAATCATTTTGTTAAGCTTTAACTTCTTCATCTAGACTTGAGATCATTTTAGAAAATGATCAAATTGTATCATATTTGAGACTTGTTGTTTCTTGATTATGGTTAATATGAAGATGTGCATTTTCACTTTAAGTTGGCAAATTAAATTTTAATTTATTTCTGTTTGATTAATTATAGATTTGTTAATTAGTCCTAAGATGGTAATATTATTTTATTTATAATTAAGTTTACGAATTAAATTCACTTTATTTTTTAAATCATAAATAATTTTTAGCAATATTTTATATAATGTTGGTAAATCATAGTATGGTGCATCTTCCTTTCCTTAACAATATGGAACAAATTCAAAAAAAAAAAAAAAAAGACTAGCATTGAGTTTTCAGTGACGTCTAATATCACTTTTACCGACATACACAATTGTCTCAAAATGTCTTATTCTTTTCAAGTTTGAGCACTTTAGCAACATAGCCTACGTCACTAAAACTGACTTTTCTGTGACATGTGTTCTTCGTCACTGAAAAGCTATTTTTAGTGATACCATAACTACGTCACTAAAAACTCTATTGAGCAACGATCGTCCATGCGTCGCTGAAATCTGTCTTCAACGACATGTTCGCACGTCCCTACCTATCGCTTACACCGACGCGTAGGCGTCCCTAAAAACTAACGACTACGCGTTTTTAGCGACGGATGCAGCGACGAAGTCATGCGCGTCGGTAAAACTTTTACCGGCGTTTTTTGGGTTTCAGCGACGTGTTTAATGCGCCACTGAAAGTTTTTTTCTTGTAGTGGAGGAAAACACATCGAGAGGAAGTATCACCTGATACGGGAGATTGTGCAACGAGGAGATGTGATCGTCACTAAGATCGCTTCGGAGCACAACATTGCTGATCCTTTTACGAAGGCTCTCACGGCTAAAGTGTTTGAGGGTCATCTAGAGTGTCTAAGTCTACGAGATATGTACATTGCGTAATCTAGGGCAAGTGGGAGATGTGTAATGGGGTATGCAGATGCCCTAGTTTATTGTATTTACCATTTCCAACTTTAGATTATTTGTACATGTTTTTTTCCATTATCTTGAGTTTTAGTTCAAGTGGGAGTTTGTTGGGTTTTATGCCCTAAAACTCGTATATAGTAAATGTAGCATTTGACCGAACAATTAATAAAATGATCTATATTGTTTGTATTGAGTGAATCTTGTCTTATTAACCTTAATCCAATAAACTAAACATCCTAGGCTGTTAGTAAGAGGCTTGAACTAGTATGTAGGGACATACGGGGATCAATGTTCAAGTTACAACCTAAAGGGTCTATAGTATAGGGATAAGGCTGGGTACCTTATCCTGGTGACACTATGGATACAACCCGTTTTGTATTATGATACAAACGCAATGATCCAACGTGTTCATGTAGTGGACATGCGAGTGGGGGTATCCTGTGCAATGAGTTTGCACAAGACCGGACCGCGAGATTGTTAACCACTAGCTCTAACACCGTTAGCTTGTTAGGTTTCTATCTCACTAGGATGACCTAGGCAACTCGGTCTCAATCTTGAGTGGATTATGGACTCCTGTTCATGAGGGGTTGTCACTTGATTTGTATGGGTGAGAGTGGCCTGCATGCCGACTCAATAAGCCTACCATTTTGGGGACAATACCGAGTGGGGCGCTGGGAACATAACCACACAAGATGGAATTCACTCCTTCCCGACTCTAGGGTAAGTAGAGGTGTGTTTCGTTAAGTGGTGCCGTTGGGTCTTGAACAATGGGCCCTACCCTCTCTATGACACGAGAGGGACTTTCGTTTGTTGGTTGGACCTCAAACAAGTTGTTCATTAGAGGATCACTGGGGACTTAAGGACAAAGATGTAACCCAGGGGTAAAACGGTAATTTGACCTAACTGGGGTACGAACACACGTGAAGGACTAACTTGCCATTATTGGTCGATATCCGTGGACACATAAATATTCTGCAGTGAGAAGAGTGCAGTTGTGGGTCTTTAGTGGAGTGACCCACATTTAACGAATGGAGACTAACTTGGTTAATGAGTTTAGCCAATTAGTCTCGTATCGTTATAGCTTCTGATCTGTAGGTCCATTAGGTCCCACTGGTAGCTCGTAAAGAGACTTGAGGCAATTAAGTATAAATTGTAAATTGAAAGTGTTCAATTTATTTAGAGGATTCGTATAATGTATGTTGATACATTATAATATAAAGTTTATGAAATTTTATTATATAATTTTTGAATTAATTTCAAAAATTAATTCTTGAGAGAAAATATTTGAAAGAGTTCAAATAAATTTAATATGAATCCAATTAATTCAACTCCGGTATCCCGGGTCAGTTCCTAGGTAGGAGGTGTTCCGTAAACCGTCAACTTAAATACCCCCAACCTTAGACAGAACTTTACCGATGGAGTTCCCTTATAATCATAGCAATGTTTTTCCTACTTAGTCAATTAAAACTATTTTTAATTCTAAGTAAGAAATAATTCTAATCCTATTAGAAACTGATCTAGGTCTAATTAATTTTAAACAATTTAAAAATAATCCAATTTATCCTATGATCTTATGTTTGCATGCAAATCTTGATTATAGATTGACAGTTTCTAATCATTAATATTAAAGAACTATTTCGAATTTTAATGATTAATCCTATAATCAAGAATCTAGGGTTTAATTCATTCAACAATCTTATTCAGATTAAATAATTAAACCATACTAATTGCATGAATAATAAAACAATTATATTATTATCTATGGATGTTTCATGCTTCATGCAATATCGATTTTCTTTTAATATAACAATTATAAGTCAATCAAGAAAATCAATCAAGCATGTTTCATTCATCACATTAAACATAACTATTTATATTTAATCTAAGTAATGACATGCTTCATGCTTTATTATTTTCATATAATTAATATACACTTATATTAAAAAAAAATATATGAAAATAATTCCATGCATTTAAAACATACATTATAAATATTTATAATATATAAATAAATGCATGAGCATGTTTATAACCTAAGGTGAGATTAAATATTCTATATGACATCCATAAAGCATATAAATAGCAATTGAACCGGTTAATTTTGGCCCCTAGGATAAAATAAAGCATTAAATTACAATAATTTAGCTAAATTCTATCCTAAAAATCCTTGTGCAACTCCGGAATTTGGTCTAGACATCACGAACCGCCCCGAACAGCCTCGAACCGTCCTCCAAAATCACGAACCATGCCAAAAATTGGGTGAACCGGACCAAATAGGTCCCAGCCCAGCCGAACCGGTCCGCCCACCAGTTTGAACTGCGCCTGTTGAAGCCCTAATTCGCGCCGCCATCGTGACAGCGTCGAGACGCTATCGTTGCAGCGTCCCGATGCTGTGCACTTTCCTTACCTGAGCGCCTGCGGTATCGAGACAGCGTCGAGACGCTTTTGGAGTAGCGTCCCGACGCTGTTGCGTTTGGAGGCAGAATCTGGGCAATAGCAGCACGATTTCTTCGGTTTTGGCCCTGATTTCAACGGCGATTGCTCCGTTTTTCATCTCATAAAAACCTATTCTAGACCCGGACTTACATAGGACTCAATTTTTCATAAAATACCCGAAACACCAGGCCTTACATGACCAAAATCACATAAAATTAAAATCTATGGCCATAAAATTAACCTAAACAGTTCAACGCAAACCGAACATACATTATGCATAAATCACACCTATTAGAGCCTATCGCAAATTTTAATGTCAATTAATAGGGATAGCGATGGCTTTGATGCCGATTGAAGGGGATAAAAGCCCCCAATGCCGATTGGATTGCGCATCGATTGGACCTTACGCCGTATATCAATTAACATTAAAATACCGTTACGAAAAACTCAAATAAACTTTAAACATACTTTAAAGTTGCTGTAAATAGCTATAAACATGCTTGAAAATTAAATCTAATTTATTTTCATGCTTTTCTAAAGAATAGAGAAAGAACCATTACAAACCTTCGCTGTAGACTTGACCGTTCTTCGCCAACGACGCTTCAACGAACGAAAATGCAGCGATCCCTCCTTGATTTCTTCGCTGGAAATTTCTTCTTCAAAGACACAATGACCACAGAGGTTACACCGGTATGTCTCTAAGTCTAGGACGCAAAAGACTTGTGGGAGTTTTTCTCTAAGAGGGAGGCTAGAGAGAATTCTAGGTCTTGTTTTGTGAGTCTAAGAGCAAGGAGAGAACTGAACCAATTAGGTCTAGTGTTCTATTTATAGAAGAGAGACCATGAATAAAATATTCAATTAAATCAATATTTTCCAAAATTGATTCAATCTTATTCCTTATTTAATCAATCCATGATGAATCAATTCCATAATTGATTAATCTTTTCCATAAATGACTAATTACTTCCATAAGTGATTAGATCATTTCCATAAATGATTAATCACTTCCTTAAGTGATTAATTATTTCCATAATTGATTAATTCCCGGTTAATGAATTCTTTAATTAATTAACCACCAATTAAATATCACATATTTAATTTCCGGCATTGAATTAATTAATTTGCCCAAATAGATTTTAGGCATTAAAATTAATTAATTCATTATTTGAACTCTTTCAAACTTCCACAAATTTAATGTGACTCAAATTTATATTAATATTTGAATTTCTTCAAATATTAATTTCTCTCATAATAATATATCAATATATATTATATTGTTTCCCTTAGTAAATTGAACATTTTCAATTTACATTTATTACTTAGTTGCCTCAAATTACTTTATGAGCTATCAGTGGGACCTAATGGACCTGCAGATCAGAAGCTCCAACGATATGAGATTAATTGGTCAAACTCATTAACCAAATTAATCAATATTCGTTAACTGTGTGTACATTCCACTATAGACTCACAGTTGCACTCTTCTCACTGTAGACATATTTTCCGTGTCCACGGATATAGACCAATATCGACTAGTTAGTCCTTCACGAGTGTCCGTAACACCAGCTGGGTCAAATTACCGTTTTACCCCTGGGTTACTTCTATTTCCTTAAGTACCAGTTCTCCTCTAATGAACAACCTGTTTGTGGTCCAACCATCAAATAGAAAACTCTCACGTGCCATTGAGAGGGCAGGGCCCTTTGTTCAAGACTCGGAGTCACCACGTAAGGGAACACTCATCTGCTTCCCTAAAGTCTGGAAGGAGTGAATTCCATCTTGTACGATTATGTTCCCAGCTCCCCATTCGGTCTTGTCCCCAAAATGATAGGCATATTGAGTCGGCGTATTGGTCACTCTCACCCATACAAATCAAAGGACAGTCCGTGCATAATCAACTCAGGATTAAGACTAAGTTGTCTAGGTCGTCCTAGTGAAATAGAAAACCAACTAGTTAACGGTGTTATAACCAGTGGTTACTATTTTGCGGTCCGGTCTTATGCAAACTCATTGCATAGGATACCCCCACTCGCATGTCTCCTACACGAACGCGTTGGATCATAGCGTTTGTATCAAATACAAAGTGGGTCGTATCCATAATGTCACCAGGATAAGGCACCCAGTCTTGTCCCTATACTATAGACCCTTTAGGCTGTTTCTTGAACAATGATCCCATATGTCGTTACATATAGTTCAAGACTGATATTACAGCCTAAGATGTCTAGTTTGTTGGATTAGGGTTATTTTAGGCAAAGACAAATATAAAATAACTAATAACATTTAATGGAAAAATATATCAATATTATTTCATTAATATCCGGTCAACGGTTGCATCCACTATCTACGAGTTTTAGGGCATAAAACCCAACACTAGAGTTTATTTTTTCTACATATTTTTACCTACTCTAGAAACCAACAAGTTTTTGGCGCCGTTGCCGGGGACTTGAATAAGTTTTTATCTGATCCGTTTTGTATATGTGTTTTATTGGTTTGGTGCTAGAACTTTTTGATTGTTTCTTTTGTTTTTGCAGGTGTGAGTTTGGTGCATGAGCGATCCGCCTGGGGTGAGGTTCGAGCTTGATCCAGAAATTGAAAGGACATTCAGGAGAAGAAGGAGAGAGCAACGTAGAAATCAAAATCCAATGGATAACGTGTCGCGTCTCCCGAAAGTTCCAGAAGATCCAATTGATCCCCAACAGAATTGTGTGTTGTAGCCTAATCCGCCGCTGGAGCAAAATGGACAGCAAAATAATCAGACTGAGAATCCTATCTTAGTGGCAAACGATAGGGCCAGAGCCATTCGAGCGTATGCTTTTCCAATGTTTGATGAGTTAAATTGAGGCAATTGCACGTCCTCAAATTGAGGCAGCAAATTTGTAAATGAAACCGGTAATGTTTCAGATGTTGCAAACCTTGGGGCAGTTCCATGGTTTGTCATCTGAAGACCCTCATTTACATCTTAAGTCTTTTCTGGGAGTTAGTGATTCAAGGAGTGTCTAGAGATGCCCTTAGATTAACTTTGTTCCCGTATTCTCTTAGAGATGGAGCAAAGGCATGGTTAAATTCTTTTTCTCCAGGATCAATTAGGACATGGAATGAGTTAGCGGAAAAATTTCTTAGTAAGTATATTCCACCAACTAGGAATGCCAAGTTGAGGAGTGAGATAGTAGGGTTTAGGCAACTTGAAGATGAAACTTTTAGTGAGGCTTAGGAGAGGTTTAAGGAGCTTTTGTGAAAGTGTCCCCACCATGGTTTACCTCATTGTATCCAAATGAAAACATTTTACAATGGGTTAAATGCAGCAACCCAAGGTATGGTCGATGCTTCAGCTGGAGGGGCCCTTTTGGCAAAAACCTTTAATGAAGCCCATGAAATTTTAGAAAGAATATCAACCAAAAGTTGTCAGTGGTCGGATGTTAGAGGCTCAAATAAAAAAGTTAAGAGTGTGTTATAGGTTGATGGTGTGTCTACCATTAGGGCTGATATTGCAATGTTAGCTAACGCTCTTAAAAATGTGACAGTGGTTAGTCATCAGCAGCCGCCGGTGGTGGAGTCTGCTGCATTGGTGAACCAAGTTGTAGAGGAATCATGTGTCTATTGTGGTGAAGAGCACAATTACGAGTTTTGCCCCAACAATCCAGCTTCTATGTTTTTTGTAGGTAATCAAAGAAATAACCCTTATTCTAACTTTTATAATCAAGGTTGGCACAACCACCCCAACTTTGCATGGGGGGGGGCAAGGAAGCAATCTGCAAGCCCCTCAAGCACAGCAGAAGGTGAACCAGTCAGGATTTGCTAAATCACACGCATTGCCCAAGCAAAATAAGCAGGCTTTGCCCCAGCAAAATTCGGAGAATTCTCTTGAGGCAATGATGAAAGAATATATGGCTCGTACAGATGCCGCAATTCAAAGCAATCAAGCTTCAATGAGAGTCTTGGAGTTGCAAGTGGGCCAGCTAGCTAATGAGCTGAAGGCAAGGCCCCAAGGGAAACTTCTTGCGGATACTGAGCACCCTAGAAGGGAAGGTAATGAGCAGGTACAAGCAATGACTCTAAGGAGTGGTAAGCAACTAGAAGAGAGAAAAGAGACTAGTAAACCCCAAGATGTAGAGAAGAGTAGTGAAAAGAATGTTGTTGTTGAAATAGAGTTGGAGTCTGGTAAAGGTGCTGGAGGCAGCAAAAATGATGTTGGAGCATCTGGTTCTGTTCCAGATGTGGATCCACCTTATGTGCCGCCCCCACCTTATGTACCACCTCTACCTTTTCCACAAAGGCAAAGACCTAAGAATCAGGATGGTCAATTTAAGAAATTTTTAGAGATTCTTAAGCAATTGCATGTAAATATCCTCTTAGTAGAAGCTATTGAGCAAATGCCTAATTATGCTAAATTTCTCAAGGATATTTTAACTAAAAGGAAAAGGTTAGGTGAGTTTTGAAACTGTATCTCTTACTGAGAAATGTAGTGCTATTCTTAAGAATGGGCTACCAACCAAGGCTAAGGATCCAGGGTCATTTACTATTCCTGTTTCAATAGGTGTAAAAGAGTTAGGTAGAGCACTTTGTGATTTAGGCGCAAGCATTAACCTTATGCCACTTTCGGTCTATCGAAAGCTAGGTATTGGTGAAGTTAGGCCTACCACAGTCACACTCCAACTAGCTGATAGGTCTATCACTTATCCTGATGGTAAGATTGAGGATGTCTCAGTGAAAGTAGATAAATTCATATTTCCTGTTGATTTTATTATCTTAGATTATGAGGCAGACAAAGATGTCCCAATTATTCTTGGTCGTCCATTTTTGGCTATTGGTAGAGCATTGATAGATGTTCAAAAAGGGGAATTAACAATGAGGGTTTACAATGAGGAAGTAAAGTTTAATGTTTTTAAGGCCATGAAGTATCCAGATGAAGTGGAGGATTGTTCTTTCATTAGGATTCTGGAGAACACAATTGTTGAGACAACAATGGAGGATTTGACAAATAAGCATTTGGAAGATCATGGAGAGGTGAGTGTAGAGGATTTAGAAGTTTGTTCTTTAGAAAGAAAAAGTGAAAAAGAAGTGTCTAGGTGTGAGGATGTTTTTGAGTCTTTAGATTTGGATGAAAGGAAAGCTCGTCCTATTAAGCCATCCCTGATTGAGGCACTTACTTTAGATTTGAAGCTCTTGCCGGATCATCTGAAGTGTGTGTATCTTGGGGAGGGTGAGACGTTGCCCATTATTGTTGCATCAGATTTAATGTCGGAGGATGAAGAAGCCTTAATAAAGTTGTTGTAGCAATATCGCAAAGCAATAGGTTGGAAATTGGCTGACATTTCAGGGAATTAGCCCGTCTTTCTGTATGCATAAAATCACTCTAGAGGAGGGATCCTTTAGGAGTATTGAGCAACAGAGAAGGTTTAACCCTGCAATGAAAGAGGTTGTTAAAAAGGAGGTGATTAAATGGTTGGATGCTGGGATTATCTATCCAATTGCAGATAGCAATTGGGTAAGCCCTGTCCAATGTGTTCCTAAGAAAGGAGGTGTCACGGTAGTAACTAATAAGGACAATGAGTTGATCCCAACCAGAACAGTAACTGGCTGGAGGGTTTGCATGGATTACATGAGGCTTAACAAAGCCACCCGTAAGGACCACTTCCCTCTACCATTTATTGACCAGATGTTGGATAGATTGGCTGGTCAGGCCTACTACTGTTTCTTAGATGGTTATTCTGGGTATAACCAGATTACCATTGCTCCCGAGGATCAGGAAAAAAACCACTTTCACCTGCCCTTATGGGACGTTTGCCTTTAGGCGAATGCCTTTTGGCCTGTGCAATGCTCCAACAACATTTCAGAGGTGTATGTTAGCAATTTTTTCTGATATGATTGAGTCCACTGTTGAGGTATTTATGGACGATTTTTCAGTTTTTGGAGGGTTTTTTCAGCATTGTTTGGATAATTTAGGTAAGGTGCTAAAGAGATGTGAGGATACCCATCTAGTTCTTAGTTAAGAGAAATGCCACTTCATGGTGAAGGAGGGCATAGTGTTAGGTCATAAAATTTCAAAGAAAGGTCTAGAAGTTGATCGAGCAAAAATAGAGGTTATTGAGAGATTAGAACCGTCGAGTTCAGTTAAAGGGATTCGGAGTATTTTAGGTCATGCTGGATTTTATAGAAGATTCATAGAGGATTTTTCTAAAATTAGTAAACCTCTTTGTAGCTTGTTGTGTGCTGATCATGCTTTTTACTTTAATGCAGATTGTAGGAAGGCTTTTGAAACTTTAAAGTAGGGGTGTTCAAAACTAAACCGAAAACCGACTCGGCCGATCGAAACCGACCGAACCAACGTCGGTCGGTCGATTTTTCACCACATTCGGTCGGAGTCGGTTTGACCCACTGAAAAAACTGACCGTCGGTCGGTCGGTCCACTCAAAAATAAATAAAACCGACCGACCGACCGATTACTTAAAAAAAATGTATCAGTTTTCTTTTTTAATAAGTACATAGCACGTTTCACGAAAAAATTTAATAAATAAGAAGTACATGCACACACTCAAGCATTTAATGTTGTTAAGTCTTTCAAGAGTACTTTTTGAAAAGTTAATTATTGCTTTTTTTGAATTTATTAATTTTGTATTCCCTCTCTCTTTCCATCTTCTCTTTTCTCCAACACTCTTTATTTCATTTTCCAGATTTATGTCTCTCTCTCCTTCGTTTCTCCTTCCCTCTTTCTTTCTCTTTTATTCTCTCTCTTTTCTTTCTCTCTTTCTCTCTTCCTCGCCGTCTTCCTCCCATTCTTCCTCACCGTCCGACATCCAACTCTCTTCTTCACCATCCAAGGTAGGTGTGGTTACAAATCTCTCTTTATCTCTCTTCTTCCTCACTAATCTCTTTTTTTTTCTCTCTTTTCCTCTTCTAATTACACATCTCTCTCCTCTTTCCCTCTCATTCTTCCCGTCTTTTTTCCTCTCACCGGGCTTTAAACTTTCCTCGTCCATCAAAACTGTAAAACTGACAAAACCGACCGACCGACCGTATATTTGGTCGGTCGGTTTCAAGAAACATTCCAAAAGTATGCATCGTCGATCGACAGAAAACCGATATGTCGGTGGTCGGCGTCGTTTTTAGCCCAAAACCGACTCCGACTGACCGATGAACAACCCTACTTTAAAGGCTGCTTTAATCTCAGCACCCATTCTTTGTGCACCTAATTGGAGTTTACCATTTGTGGTAATGTGTGATGTGAGTGATGTTGCAGTAGGTGCAATGCTGGGGCAAAAACAGGACAAATTTATCCATCTTATTTATTATGCAAATAGGGTTTTGAATGAGGCACAAATCAACTACACAACTACTGAAAAGGAGTTGTTAGCGGTTGTGTTTGCCTTTGAGAAATTCCGCCCATATTTAGTTGGATCCAAAGTCACGATTTTCACAGATCATGCAACAATAAGGTACTTGATGTCTAAAAAAGATGCAAAGCCTAGATTGATTCGTTGGGTTTTGTTGTTGCAGGAATTCGACTTGGAGATAAAGGACAAGAAGGGATCAGAGAATGTCATTGCAGATCATTTGTCTCGTCTTGATCCAACATCTTCTTTGCTTAAGCAATCTGCCATTTCAGATTCCTTTCCAGATGAACAACTCTTTGTTGTTGATGTAAGGGTAGTCAAGGATATCCCTTGGTATGCTGATATAACCAACTTTTTGGTGAAGGGAGTCACTCCTATTAACATGGATTGGAGGCAGATGAAAAGGTTTAAGCATGATGTCAAATTTTTCTATTGGGATGAGTCATTTATGTATAAGCAATGCTCTGATGGTATTATTTGTGGGTGTGTTTCAGGTGATGAAGCAAATGAAATCCTGGAGCAATATCACCCTTCGCCATATGGAGGGCATTTCAGCGGTGAGAGGACAGCTATGAGGATTTTGCAATGTGGATTCTTCTGGCCTTCCTTATTTAAGGATGTCCATTAGTTCTACAAACAATGTGATGCTTGCCAAAGGAGAGGAAATTTAGGACCTCGAGATGAAATGCCTTTTACTTACATTTTGGAATTAAAATTATTCTATGTATGAGGTATTGATTTTATGGGGTCATTTCCCCCTTCTAATGGTAATGTTTTTATCTTATTGGCAGTTGATTACGTGTCCAAGTGGGCGGAGGCCATTGCATGTCATCAGAATGATGCCAAGACAGTATCAAGGTTTCTCGAATCGCACATTTTTGCTCGGTTTGGGACACCTAGGGCTTTAGTGAGTGACGAGGGTACACACTTTGTTAATAATGTCTTAACTAAGCTTTTGGCTAAGTACAAAATTAAGCATAGGATAGCTATCCATTATCACCCGCAAGCAAATGGTCAAGCTGAAGTTAGTAATAGTGAAATTAAATCTATCTTAGAGAAAGTAGTCCATCCATCTAGGAAAGATTGGTATTTTCGGTTAGATGAGGCTCTGTGGACTTATAGGATAGCCTATAAGACTCCTCTAGGTATGTCTCCCTATATGCTAGTATATGGGAAAGCTTGCCATTTACCGTTAGAGCTTGAGCATAAAACGTTTTGGGCTTGAAAGAAATTGAATTTTGATCTGAGTCGTGCAGGTGCAATAAGAATGCTGCAGTTTAATGAATTAGAGGAATTTCGCCAGTTTTCTTATGAAAATGCGAAAATTTATCAAGAAAAGACTAAGTTGTGGCATGATAAGAAAATAAAACCTAAAGAGTTTGTTAAGGGAGAGAGAGTCTTGCTCTATAACTCTAGATTGAAATTGTTTCCTGGAAAATTGAAATCTAAATTGTCTGGGCCATTTGTCGTGATTGAAGTTTTTCCTCATGGAGCAATTACTTTGAGGGATGAAAAGGATGGGAGAGTATTCAAGGTTATTGGACAGCGGGTGAAACATTATTGGGGTGAGGAATTTCAATCGAAATATCCTTCCCTAAAATTGGTTGATGAATAAGCGAGCGAGAGTTTTGCGTGAGCATTTCATATAGCAATATTTTTAGCTCCCAGAATTGGTTGCGATTTTATTTCCGATTGGATTTGATTTTAATTTGAATTATTTTGAATGAGATTTGGTTTGTTTGAATTTCATCTGATTTATTTTAATTCGTTAGTATTTTTAATTTTCGTAGATTTTATTTTCGGTATATTTATTTTTATTTTTGTCAGTTTAATTTATTTTTTTTAATCTGATTAGTTTAGTTTAGATTTTATCTTAGTTTGTATTTTCGATTATTTAAATTTCTGTTTAGATTAGGTTAATGATATAATTTCCTGATTTATTCAGCTAAGGATAAAAAGGAGATTTGATTGTGGCGATTTAAATTTAAATTCAAAATCTTCCGTATCAAATATTTTTCTAGAAGAAAATCTTTTCTGAGTGGTTTGTTTCGGCAGTTTGTTAGAAGGAACAAATATTTCGTCAGATCCTGAGGAGTTGGTTGGGGGATTAAATATTTTTTACCGTTTGTTGAATTTCCCGTGGGCAGGTAAATTGCATGGAAGATCTGGTGCTTCCACGTGTCGCGTAGGGAAATCGAACGACAGACAGCGCAACATTAAAATCAGATTTTACCGTTTTAATTAATTAATTTTACTAATTGCATGCAGGATTAAAACGATAATATCATTAATAGAGGAAGATTATTCAGTTAGGATTTTATTTGTTGAAGCCCCCTTTAAACCCCACTTAGGTTAGTTTCCCTCTATTTCATCATTCTTCTTTGAATCTCCTTCTTCTATTTTCTTTCTATTTTCCAAGTGTGAAAATTCTTCAAGTTCTAAATGGCGAAAATGAGAGGGAGGAAAGAGAGAGACACTGAGGAAGAAGAAGTGTCGATTACACCTGAGGCACCGAAGACAAAGACGAAGAAGAGGAAGACGCCGAAAGAAAGAGAGGCTAAGAGAAGAAGGCGGCAACAGAGGGCTGAAGTCGAAAAGGTTGTAAGGAAAGTAGTGGAAGACGTCGCTGAGAAAGAGGTTGAAGAAGAACACCCAAAGGAACATGAGGAAAAAGATCCTGAGCAGAATGAGTCGGTGGTTGAAATTCTGCAAGAAGTGCAAAAAGAGCGAGCGAAAGATGTGCAGAAGCAGGGAAACGGTCAAGAGCAGCAGATTCAGGCTAAAGATGTGATTCCGGAAATTCCACAAGGTCGCCGTCGAAAACAGAAGGTCAGAAGAATCATAACAATCCAAACAGACACTCCTTCGTCGTCGACGACTGAATCTGAAAAAGAAAACTCAGAAAGAGAAGAGCAAGAGAAAAAGGGGTCAGAAGACCAAGTAAGAGAAGAAACAGAAAAAAAGTCAGAGGAAGAAATTTTGGTAAAGCAACGAGAAGACAAGGGCAAAGGGATTGTTGAAGCCACGACAGAGGTAGAAGAAGGTGATATTGAGGAACCGAGACTGTCGTATAATCGCTTCATCAATGATCTTGCCCGAGCAAAGTATATAGAGATGATGAAAAGGTATTTTCTGTTCGAAAGAGGATTTGGTGATGATCTGCCGCATTTCTTAGGAGCTGGAATTACAAATCATGGTTGGGATATGTTTTGCGCGAAACCAGAACCGGTAAATTCAAATGTTGTTCGTGAATTTTACGCGAATATAGATGAAGAAGTGGGGTTTCAAGCAATCGTTCATGGTGTGGCAGTCGATTGGAGCCCTGGAGCGGTAACCTCTCTATTTAACCTTCAAGATTTCTCACATGTCGGATATAATGAGATGGCGACAACATCATCTAATGAGCAGTTGAACGCAGCTGTTCGAGAGGTGGGAATCGAGGGGGCCCAGTGGCGTTTGTCGAAGACAGAGAAGAGAACCTTCCAAGCGGCTTATCTCAAGAGCGAGACCAACACTTGGTTGGGATTCATAAAACTGCGCCTGCTGCCAACAACTCACGACTCTACTGTCTCACGTGATCGAGTTCTTCTGGTATTCTCTATTTTGAGATCGTTAAGTATAGATGTTGGAAAAATTATCTCCAGTGAAATACATTCCTGTTGGAGGAAGAAGGTGGGTAAGCTCTTTTTCCCGAACACAATAACTATGTTGTGTCAAAGAGCTGGGGTTCCCATGAATGCAGAGGAAGTCACTTTGATGGATAGGGGAATAATAGACACGCCGAACTTGGCAAGGCTTCAGAGGACTCAAGAAGCGTGCCAAGGTGGTTTGGTGTGCGACATCCACCAAATGCAAGACTAGTTGCAAATGCATTCCAACCGAATTGAGTTAGCCTAGTTGGTGATGAGTTTGAGGCAAGGGTATACTGCACCATAAAATGGGTCATCCCATGCTTAAAAGCTTATGACTGTAGGACTGCTTTAAGTCTAAAGAACAAAAGATGTAAACCCCTTAAAAATGTGTTTTAATATGTCTGATAATAGAGCTAGGCTGTGGCAAGTTCTTAGAATTGAGTTAAAGGTGGAAATTATTTGTCCATGCCGGAAGAATTATTTTGCTTCAGCAGAGCTTGGTTTTGCAGAATGCTCAAGTAAGGGTTGAAGGTAGTGTTGGATTATCTGTTTTGATTGAGTTATGCTTTGTCTAAAGTTTTGAATTCTTACGGGAAGGTTAGTTAGTGTTGCTCGGGACGCGAAATAGTTCAAGTTTGAGGTATGATAACTCTCCAAAAGGGAGTTATTTAGGCCTTAGTTCTATAGTATTTTATGTGTCATTTGTGCTAAATAGGGTTGATTTTAGATGAATATTATATGTTTTAACCCATTTGGAAGAATGGATGCCTTGGAAGTTATTTTATGCAGAATATATTGCTAAGCGACTTGAGGGAGCAAAATCTGCGATCCAGCAAAGCAGAGAGCAAAACTGCCACGTAACAGCTCGTAATCCATTTTAATGAATTGAAGTTATTTGAGATATTTTCGGATCTAAGAAGCTTGGAGAGCCTTCCACGTGTACAATTTGACCTAATTAGGGCTTGCCTTCACTCTATAAAAAGGAAGAGCTGTCTCAAGTCAAAGACATTCCATTTTTGGAGAAGGTCATTTCTCATTTCCATCTTTGGGAGCCGAATAGAGAAGGAAAGATTGGAGATTTCAAGAAGACCATCGACTACGGGTTTGAACAAGGGAATTAATTGTTTCTTGTAATTTCTTGTAGTTATGGATGCACATGCTCATATTGTAGCATGTGTTATGAACCTTATGATCTAAATTTACTTAGGTGTTGGTTAGGAATCATGTAATTGTCGTGCTTCATTCTCTATGCAATATATGTTGATTTGAGCATCTTGATTATTTGTTGTGCATATTTCTATTTTGTGCCCACCTGGTCAGCCGGTATGAATATCACTTCTTAGTTTCAGGGATGATTTGAGAAGTGTGTGGCATTTAATCACACTAGATCATTGTGTATTAGTGAACGTCAGTGACTGAGCTAGGGATAACCAGTTGCCTAGTGCTTGATCGGTAACACGTTATTGGAGTTGAAACACATTCCAAAAAAACCCAGAGTTCTAGGAGGATCCTGCTAATAAGATTGCAAGAGAATTGCCTAATCAATAATATTGCTAGAGCATCTTTTAAAACAATTACTAAATCCTGACCAACGTCTGTTTCCAATCTGTCTGCTTTATTTGTTTACTTTCTGTTCTGTCATATCTTTTGCTTCAGCAGTCTATCAAAATCAATTATTTTAACTACTTTTGAAACTATTAAAAAGTTATACAAAATAGATAAAGTGAGAGCTATTCAGCCCCGTGGATACGATAAAATTACTTATCACTTGCTGCGGATTGTGTATGCTTGCACACTGTTCTAGAGTCTATTTTTTCTACCATATTTTTACCTACTCTAGAAACCCAATAGATAACCAAGAAAGACACATTGGGAGGTTTTTGGTTGAAGTTTTTTGGTGTTATAAGGCTTGAGCAAATGATAACAAGTGCAACCGAATACCTTAAGGTATTTGTAGTCAGGAGGACGATGAAACAAACACTCAAAAGGTGGCTTGTTATTTAAAAGAGATGTAGGGAGACGATTAACAAGAAAGACAACAACAACAAAGGCATAGGACCAAAAACGAGTAGGTATGGAAGCACGAATCATAAGACATAAAGCAACCTCAACAATATGACGATGGTTTCGTTCGACAACGCCATTTTGTTCGGGAGTATAAGAACAAAATTTTTTATGCAAGATACCATGAGTTTGATAGGAAAAAAGATTATGGTTAACATATTTTACCCCCCCCCCCCCCCCAATCAGTTCTAAGAGTTTGAATGCAAGAAGAAAGTTGATTTCCAATAAGAAGTTTAAATTACTGAAAGATAGCCGAAACATCATATTTTGGTGCAATAGGAAAGATCCATGTATATTTGGTTAGATCATCCATGTATTTATAGCCATTGATAGAAATTTCAGGGGCAGGACCCCGTACATCATTATGCACAAGCTGTAAAGGATACACAGAAAGAAATTGGGAACAGGGAAAAGACAATTTATGCATTTTACTTATATGCATTATTCACAGACACATGAAGATTTATTACAAGTAGGTAAATGTAAAGACTTCAGAACAGTATTAAGGACTTGAAGATGATGATGGCCTAACTGATTGTGCCAAAGAGTATAAGAAGATTTGATTCCAACATGAGCAACATGTGAGCGTCGCAGTGACAAAACAGAGGCAGAAAGATAAGGTATATATAATGGGATAAAGACCATTAACACTTGGTCCTTGGAAGCAAATTTG
Organism: Luffa acutangula; assembly: GCA_036850905.1. Taxonomy (NCBI): domain Eukaryota; kingdom Viridiplantae; phylum Streptophyta; class Magnoliopsida; order Cucurbitales; family Cucurbitaceae; genus Luffa; species Luffa acutangula. The sequence goes on from CM072099.1 coordinate 12,841,142, forward strand.
ACCCGCAAGTTTGTTCTAAATAACAAATTTGTCAGAATCAAATAGAATGGCACAATGATTTTCAACATAAAGCTGATGAACAAATAAAAGATTAATACAAATATTAGGCACACAAAGAAGATTGGATAAGGTAAATGAGGAATTAGGTTTATAAGGAAAAAAAACCACAACTTGTATGAGAAATATGGAGAGAATGTCCATTTCCAACTGCTAAATTCTCTTCACCATTATACTCGTTCGAAATTGCAAGATTTCCAATATCAACTATGGCAAGAGCGCTGCAACCACAGCCAGCCAGCCAAGTATGAGAAAACGTGCCCTGAGAACTCATGTATTGAGAGTTTTATGTAGCAATCATGGCATTAAGTCGTGGAGGAGGATGACACCTTGAAAATGATAATTCATCCTATTATAGCAGTCGAGAGTCATATGACAAGGATGATTGCAAATTTGACAATTCATTTGAGAATCTATTAAAACAGAGGATTGACTAGAAGATTGGCCAACAAAACCACGACCACGGCCAGTCGAATTATGAGAAGGAAAACTAGATAATCACCCACAACCAAAATTTCTTCCTCTTCCACGACCTCTGGAGAAACTCGGATTTCTAGACTGAACAAACTAATTCGAACGAGTAGTTTGACTAGCAAGCATAACAGTAGGCTGAATAGATATATCATCACGCTTTGACTACTTATATAGGGAAAATTCTTCAGATTTCATTAGAACATGAAGTTCATCGAAAGTTACTGGTTGTGAACGAGTTCTCATGGAAGTGCGAAATTTATTGTACTCGACAGGAAAGCCATTCAAAGCGCAAATCAGTAAATCTTCATCATTAACTACTGAAGAAATATTTGCAAGTTTGTGTTTAATCTCTTTAATCCGTTTAACATATGCACCAATAGATTCATCATTCTTCTTTGTAATCGAAGTTCAGACTTCAAATTCACAATATTAGAGCGAGAATTGGAGGAGTAATGTATCTCAAGTGATGCCCATACTTCTTTAGCAGATTTGCAACCAACAATGTAGGCTAGGGCTTCGACAGAAAGAATAACATTGATAAAAGTCATCAACGCTTGATCCTTAGCACACGAGTACGTCATCATACAGAGGATTGAGAACACGAGTCAAAGAAGACGAAAACTCCGAATCCGAAGAAGACAGAAGAAATTCGACTGGTGCTTTGTTTGATCCATCGACAAAGCCAAACAATTTGTGAGCCTTCAATATAGAAGTGAATTGAAATTTTCAGAGAACATGATTTGACGAATCTAAACGGATTGAGATGAGATTACAAATATTAGTGAGAAGAAAAATTGGAGGATGAGCATCTTTCACAAGAGATTGCTCAGTAGAAGTCATCACGATCTCAAGGAGCGAAGAAAAATTCACAAATGGCATAAAAAGAATAAGAGAATTGACGTGAGTCAGAGGTGCTCTGATACCATGAAAACTCTCACTATATCTCAAGTGAAAGTGTTATGTTATTTCACATATAAAATGTACAGAGAGAATAGGTATTTATAATATCCGAAAGACTAACTAACTTGAAACAAAAATAAAAAAATAATAAATATAATACATACTCTGGTGGTTCATATATATAAATATATATACTCCACCTTCGGTAGGTATTTATAAGAGAAGAAAATATTGAATTTGATAGGTCAAAATGAAATTATCTTATAAAGAAAGACCTTTTTTTTTTTGAAAAATTATAAAGAAAGACCTTTGATATTTATCTAAATCATAGCTTCTCTCATTTAAACAATACTCATCTATGTTCTTTTTCCAAAATAAATAATTAAATACTTTAATAATAGGGTCGGTTGCAAGGATAGCAATATGGGCCAAAATAATTGCAAATCTAGCAACCTACAAAAAAAATTGCAAAAATGGCAAAATCTAATAGTTTGTGTGTTGCATTTACTAAAATACCCCTCCAGATTTTCTTTCACTGATAGATTCTATCAGTGATAGAAAGATTTTCTATCAGTGATAGAAATTTTCTTTCACTGATAGATTCTATCATATGATAGAAAATTTTTCTACTACTGATAGATTCTATCGGCGATAGATATTTTTCTATCACTTGTTCGGTGTTCTATCAGTGTTTGGTTGTTGTTATTTGGTTTTCTATCAGTGTTTGGTTTTTGTTTTTCAGTGTTTGATTTCTATAATCGTTCGTTTTTGCTTTATTTTTCAATGCTCGATTTCACCATGTATCACCATCGCTGATAGAAACAAAAGATCTTCTATCACTGGTAGAAAAGTATCAGTGATAAAAATATTTTCTATAACTCACGAAAAGTTTTTCTATCAGTCTCAGTGATAGAGATAGAAAGTTTTTCTATCACTCATAGAAAGATTTTCTATGAATGATAGAAATTTTTTCTATCACTCATAGAAAAAATTTCTATAAGTGATAGAAGATTTCTATCACTTATAGATTATATCGGTGATAGAAACATTTCTATTGGAGATAGAAAGATTTTTATGGGTGATCAGGGATTGAAAGATTTTTTATCAAAAGTTTTTCTATGATTTTCTATAAAAAGTTTTTTTATCACTGATAGAACCTATCAGTGATAGAAATCTTTTATCACTGATAGAAAAAGTTTCTATTAGTGATAGAAATCTTCTATTCTATCAGTGATAGAAACTTTCTATCACTGATAGAAAATTTTTCTACCACTGATAGAATCTATCAGTCATAGAAATATTAGTGATAGAAATTTTCTATCGCCGATAGAAAATTTTTCTACCACTGATAGAATCTATCAGTGAGAAATATCACTGATAGAAACTTTATTCTATCAGTGATAGAAACTTTCTATCACTAATAGAAACTTTATTCTATCAGTGATAGAAACTTTTTCTACCACTGATAGAATCTATCAGTAATAAAAAGACTTTCTATCAGTAAAAAAAAAAAAAAAAATGGGCACACAGGAGAATTTAGGAATATAAAAAAATAATTCAAAAATTTTGCCATATTTGCAAATATTTTTAAAAATTGCTATATTTGCAATTATTTACCTTCATGTTGCCACCCATTACAATTATTCTTAATAATATTACTTTCGAGGTGTTACCACAAATTGATTTCATTATTATAACCATTCTATTATAGCAATATCATGTTTCATACTACAGAAATAATTGCCAAAGCGAGGAAACTATTTAAATTGCAAATTACATTTTAATTTATCTAAATTATTTGACGACAAAAGATGAAGAAAAACCATTATTATAGAAAATCATATCAAACAAATTTTAATTTCAATATGAATAAAAAATAAGAAATAAATTCAATATGAGATTGATGGTAACTCACGTTATTGCTATTGTTGTAGATATGAAAGGATGATAATTTTTAAAAGTTTGTTTGCAAATGTACACATTTTTATGAAAAATAAAACTATTTTCAAAAGTTATATAATTGGATCTAGTAAAGCAATGTAAGAGACTTTTTTGTTTGGATTATTAGACAATCAATTTTACTAACCACTAAAAAATGGTTAAATTCCTTCATATTCACTTCAAAAAATAAGAAATATAGTTCCAAAAGTAATGCCAAATAGAACCTGTGTGTGTGCCAAAGTGAGCTTAGCTCAGCGGTAATTGACATATGCCTTCGACCATGAGGTTTGAGGTTCGAATCTCCCACCCCCAAATGTTATGTACTAAAAAAAAAATAGAAACTTTTATCCTAAATTCCCTACCATAACTTTTATCCTTGTTAAAGGTTCATTTGAACTCCTAGCCAAATTCTAAAAACAAAAGCAAATTTTTGAAAACTACTTTTCTTTTTGTTTTTAAAATTGGACTTGGTTTTTGAAAACAAGGAAGAAGAATGATACTAAAACAAAGAAACTTATAGGTGGAAGTAGGTCTATATAAGCTTAATTTTCAAAAACTAAAAACAAAAAACGAAATGGTTATCAAACGGGGCCTTAATTGACAAAGTTCAATTTTTACCATAAAACTTGATGATATATTCCAATTTCCACCATAAAACTTTACGTTTATATCAATTTATACCTTGATAAATATTGTTTCGTTCTTTATATATTGTTAGGCTTTTGTTGGAAGAATAATGTACTTTCAATGGGTTGCAATACAAAATGTTTGGAATGAAATTAGTGAGCCTTTAGAAAAAGATGAAATTCATAAGCTCGGACTTTTTAAGAGATTTATTTGATGATAGTCCTTGTGTACTAAGTTTTAGAAATTTTTTTGCTATTTCAAAAGAAAAAAAAAAAAAAGAAATTTTTTTTGCTTAGAAATTTTTTTGCTTAGAATTTTTTTTGCTTGGCTTTTTTGAAACTAGTAGATGAATAACGAATGTTGAATAGAGGTAAAAATTGTCACAACAACTATCACATGTAATAAATTCAATTAAAAGTGGAATTCATCTTCTCACCAAATATCAACGAGAGAGGACAAAGGACTTACAAAACAATCTCGAGATAAATTGAATCTCTATAGACAAATGGTGAATTAAAGAAAAAAATGTAATTCGTTTTTAGTTCAACAATAAGAGACAATAGAGATTTGAAAATCTAACCTTTTAGTTGAGGATATATACTTTAATCAATTGAATTATGTCAGGTTATAAAAAAGAAGTTAGGTGAATAAGAAAAAGAGGCATTTGCACATATAGCAAAAAGCACCAAACATATTGCAAAAATAACAAAAAGTAAAACTATTTACATAAATAGCAAAAAGTGATGTTATGTTAATTAATCGGAGTCTATCAGTGATAAATACTGATAAAAATAAATTTACGAAGTCTATCAGCATGATAGTCTATCTATAGTCTATCAGTGTCTATCGCTGATAGTCACTTATAGAAAGGATTCTACAAAGATAGATAGAATTCACACACAATTCTAAACAAAAATAAGGGTAAACCGAGAATTATAAAATTTTATTATAATAAATTGCCATATTTGCTATTATTTTTATCTGCAATTAGAAAAACCGTAATGGCCACACCGAGAGAAAAATCACTAGAGGTAAAAAAGTAATTCCATGAACAAAATTTGATTTAGCCCTAGAGGTAAAAGAGTGGACAGTGGCAGTGCCCTAACTTCTCTCTGGTCTGGTTCCTCCTACACTAACACGCTCTAGTTCCACAAAGCGAAACAAAGAGAGAGAGAAGGAAAAAAAAAAAAAAAAAAAAAAAGAAAAGAAAGAAAAAGAAAAAAAAGAAAAGAAACGAAAAGAAAAGAAAAGTCTTTGCATAAAATAAGTCAGTCCCCCTGAACCCAGAAAAAAAAGGGGGCAAAAAGTAAAGAAAACTCCTCTCGACGAATTGATTTTTATTGTTGGTTTTTTTTGTTCTCTTTTCAATTTCGGTCTTTATCGGATTGGATTAGATTTGGTTCACCAATTTTGACTATTATTTCGTTCGAATTTGGCCGAGTTCTAATCCCGATTCCCCCTTTCCATTGTTGGGGTTGTGTTTAATTTTCATCACTTTTGTTCTTGATTTCGTTATTGGAGGCAACTGCCACGCAGCGATGTTCCGATTCGAGCAGGAGAAGATCCGAAAACGAATTTGATATTTCCCAATTGCTTTCTTTGATCAGTTGAATTCCTTTCACTGCTCTTAGGGTCTGACATGGCTGATGCTCTCTCTGTCATGCCTGCATTTGTGCTGCGGAACCTCTCTGATAAACTCTATGAGAAACGGAAGAACGCTGCTCTTGAGGTCTACTTCCCCACCCACTTCCTCAATTTTCCATTTCTAGGGTTTTGATTGTCTGTAATCTCTGGACCCTTGCATTGCGCTTGTAGGTTGAGGGAATTGTGAAGCAACTTGCGTCGGCTGGAGATCATGAGAAGATTACGGCGGTTATTAACCTGCTGACCAACGAATTCACTATGTCGCCTCAAGCGAATCATAGAAAGGTACGAAATGAATATGGAAATGAATGCTTGTGATAGTTCAGGTTTGCCTTTGAGAGTTTGGGTACTCGGTGACATCTTGATTTTCTTTTTTCTTCGTGTCTCTTTATTATTTTTTTAATGTTTGGAATTTGCTTGATTTTAAACTTTCAATTGTGATTTGTAGGGAGGATTGATAGGGCTTGCTGCTGCAACTGTTGGCTTGACTTCTGATGCGTCTCAACATCTTGAGGTTAGTGTATTCTTTAGGAGGTTTCGTAATTGAGTTTTATAGTTTAGCTTGCTTCTATCAGATTATCACTGGCTTACTATGGGCTATTGCTATTTGCTGTTATTTCGTAAAATTAAGTACGTAGTCTTCTTAGTTTGTACTGGAAAAGTTTATTGGTTAGAAGATGGATATGTTATTCTAAATCAGCAGCTTGTAGCTTAAACTATTGAACTGTGGAGATTCTGGCTCCACTGAATCGTATTTGGGGAGAAAGGCATTTGAAACTTTGATGTGTTTCTTCTCTCTCTTCTAGTGGTGTAACTTTGAGGGTTTTTCCTTCTTGTTGATGTATAACTCGTATCGTTGCTATATAAATCAGACATAAGTTACCATTCTCTGTGATTATATTTGTTCTGTTTTCTTCCATTATGTCGATGTTATATCATAGTTTTTTCTTCTAACTTGATAAATAAACTTTCCAGCAAATTGTACCTCCCGTGCTCAATTCTTTTTCTGATCAAGATAGCAGAGTACGTTATTATGCATGTGAAGCTCTATACAACATTGCAAAGGTGAGAAGAATTGTCAGAGTTGTTAATATAATTTTGGGGCTTTGCTGAATATGTATTTCTACTGCTGCAGGTTGTTAGAGGTGATTTTATAGTATTCTTTAACCAGATATTTGATGCCTTATGTAAGCTCTCAGCTGATGTAGATGCCAACGTACAAAGTGCAGCTCATCTTTTAGATCGACTTGTGAAGGTATTCTGTATTCACAATCTTACTTCCTGACAAGTTTAGCAAGAAAAATTCCATGTTTCAAATATTCTCTGGTTCACTATGTGTTGAGAGGAATACCAGAATGTTTGAAAAATACAAGGAGTTGTGTATATCTTTGGATCTTGTATAACATACCTCATGTTGGAATGCTTTACATTTTTACATTTCGTCTATTGTAATTAGTCAACCTACCTCATTGAGGTAAGTTGGCGCACCCTCTTTGTTTTAATGAACAATTTGCCCTTGTTTTTAACTAATTTCATAAATTACATGGAGCAGGATATCGTTACTGAAAGTGACCAGTTCAGGTATGCCATCATTTCTCAAACTGCTTGGTTTAACTATTTTATTGAATGCTACATTTAAGAAGCATTGTTTTAAAATTGTATTGCAAGATGTATTTGTTTATTTTATTTTTGGTGATCTTCTTTCTCCAGCATCGAAGAGTTTATTCCATTGTTGAGGGAGCGTATGAATGTCCTAAATCCTTATGTTCGTCAGTTTTTGGTTGGATGGATCACTGTACTTGATAGCGTGCCAGATATTGATATGCTGGGATTTCTTCCTGATTTTCTTGATGGTGAATATTACTGTTAAATGACCTTTCTTTTAGTATATAATTTAATTTCTTCTCTATTGTTCATTGAATGTGGAGTCAATGTTTTTTTTTTGTTTTTTTGTTTTTATAAGAAATCGAACTTTCATTGAGAAAAATGAGAGGGAGAACAAAGACATACAAAAAAACAAGCCCTGAAAACAAGATACATGCTTTTTAACAAAAACCCCCCAAAACTAATTACAAAAACAAATCCCAATCCAAATGAATGACCCGATTGGTAATTACAAAAGGTCCGATTACAAAAATAGGAGTCAATAGCATGCCAGATATTGATATGCTGGGATTTCTTCTCAAGTAATTAAATTATGGTTAGTCCCAAGTAATTAAATTATGGTTAGCTGGGGTGTGTGCTGTTTTATGGGGTCGTTGGGGTGAGAGAAACAATAGGGTTTTTCGCGGCACTAAGAGAGGTCCTTCCGATGTAAGGGCCCTCACTAGATTCTATGTTTCTCTTTGGGTCTCAGTGTCCAAGGCCTTTTGTAATTATACGCTATGGTCTTAGCGGCCTTTCCTTTAAGGGAGGTCTTTTTGTGGGCTGGTTTTTTTGTATGCCCTTGTATTCTTTCATTTTTTCTCAATGAAAGCTGGTATCTTTATAAAAAAAAAAAGTCTATGGAGTCAATGTTGTTAAGTGCGATATTTCTATACATTTTTTTCTTCTAAATGTTTATGGCACTTACAAATCCATGATAAATCTCAGGTTTGTTTAATATGTTGAGTGATACAAGTCATGAAATCCGGCAACAAGCTGATTCTGCTCTTTCAGAATTTCTTCAAGAGATCAAGAATTCTCCAGTAAGATTGCTTAGCTAACATTGAGTGCCCATAACTAGATTTGTCGCTTCAAATTGGTTCACTCTTTTATAATTAATTTGTATCCAAAGCCATTTTTATTATTAACGCTAATTGGAGTTCTTTTTGTAAGCTCTTTGGCTCTAGGTGTTGCTGTCTCCTCTTTTGCATTTTCCTATTTTGAATGAAGAGTTTTGGTTCCTTATATGAAAAGAAAACTAATTTCCCATTTTTACTATTGATAATTACAAACTTTTTTGGTCAACAAGCAAATCAGAAAAATAACATGAGGAATTACGTGCAACCATGCAAATGCAATAATAGATTTAATAGTTACCACCTATTTTTTCTACTTTTTTTTCCTTGCATGTGAAAAATTTATTTGTTCATTTAATAATTTTCTGACTCGAGCAGTGCTACTCTTGAAGTCTGTAGATTATGGCCGAATGGCTGAGATTCTGGTCCAGAGGGCTTCTTCCGAAGATGAATTTACTCGCTTAACAGCTATTACATGGGTACTTTGGACTTGATCATCCATCATTTGTTATTATAATTTCTATAAGATTCAATAGAACTTGACTCAGTCTCACTTTACTCTGAGGTCCTTCATAGATCTATGGAGGTTTCTTGATGTTGTGCATCATGTTTATAAATTTATAGTTTTCTTGTATTTGCAGATTAACGAGTTTGTAAAACTTGGTGGAGATCAACTAGTACCTTATTATGCTGATATTCTAGGAGCAATTCTGCCTTCTATATCTGATAAAGAAGAGAAGATTAGAGTGGTAAAATTTATGTTCCCCCTTTTTATTGTTACTTGTGCCATGAACACATACAATGCACGTAACTTGATCCTATATTTTACGCTTTTGTCTGTCTCAACCATCAATATATTTTTTTATATTATGATTGTTTTGCATTATCATTAATATAAGATTGTAGTTATGGAATACGAGAGATATATTATGTAGGACTCATCAACCAACATTAAATTTATGAGTTTCTATAAATTTTTTCTTGCGCAAACATGATTTGTTGAATAATCTTAAATGGAGTAATAAGGTGAGGATCTAAGAAGCACTGACACGGACATGCGACACGCTAGCGACACGACACGGACACAGCGACACGCTAATTTCTAAAAATATAGGACACGACACATTGGGGACACATTATTATTATTATTATTTTTTATATGTTATATGTATATATATTGTCATAGATACTCCTAAATAAATCAAACATACAAATTTAACCTAACAAAACAATTATGCTTTATTAATAATTAATAGTTAATAACTTAATACTTAATACATAAACGATAATGCTAAGCATTGTTGTCCAACATAAAATTACCATACAAATCCAAAGTACTAGAGAGAAATTAATCTTACCCATAAAACAAACTAAAATTTAAAAATAAACCCAAATTTTACCTACTGTTTTTGTTTACTTTTAAAAGGAAAAAAGATAAATAAATAAAATAAAAGGAGAAAATCTCGAAGGAGGGAGAAAAGAAAACTGTCGTTGGGAGAAAAGAAAATAGAAAACTGTCGAAGGAGGGAGAAAAGAAACTGTCGAAGGAAAAAAAAACACTGACTTGAAGTTACTGACTGTCGGCAGCTTTAAAATTTCAATTAGGGTTTCAAATCTTTTATGTTTTAAAATTTCAATTGGGCGGCAGCTTATTAGAGATTGGGCTTGGGCCTTTTTGTATTTTAAAAGTCAGGGGCTGGGCTGGTTTTTATAACTTAAAAGAAACGTAGGAGGTGCCGCGTGATTTTTTGAAAAACGGGACTGGACGTGTCCGGACCGTGTCCCTCACGTGTCCGATTATAAAAAAAAAATGGGACACGCAATTTTGCGTGTCAGCCAACACGTATCCGTGTCGGATACGTGTTTGACACGGACACTTCATCCAAAATTAAGTGTCTGTGCTTCTTAGGTGAGGATAATATTAAAATTCTGTTGTGGACAACAAATTTCTAATTACAAAGAAAATGAGTATGAATGTAAAAATCATATGGAGTGCAAATTTGTGTTTAATAAGAAGAAGATCAATATTTACATAGAAGTAGAAATATATGAGAAAACAGAGCCATTGATTTTCATCTTCATATTGTGATTTTATTTATATTTGACTAAAAATACACTTAAAACAATTAAATTTTTGTGAGGCAATAAGTTAGTGATAGCAAATATTTATGAGCAAATATAATAATTGTCCGACAGAATATAATTTTCATTTTATAATTTTATTTTACTTTTCTTAGAACAACATTTTCATTTTCTTTATAAAAATTTAATTCTATATTTATAGATATGTTATACAACTTAATATTTATACTATGAATTATAAGTAATGGTTCAATATATTAGGTCTTTTAGAATGTAGATTATTAATTTATTAATGTGAATGTGAATGGAACACGTTCGTTTGGGAGGATAAGTGGGTGGGGGATAAACCCCTCTGCTTTAGGTTTCCTCGACTGTATCATTTGTCTTCCATGAGGAATCGTTTGGTGGCTGATGTATTATCTCATTCGAGGAGCTCTCCTTCAGTCTCGTTTGGGTTCCATCGTGCTTTGTTCGATAGGAAAACGATGGATGTCATGACCCACCTTTCATTGATTAAGGGGTTTCAGTTTAGGGAGGGGAGGAGAGATACTAGACGTTGGAGCTCCAATCCTTCGGGGGTTATTCTTGTAGCTCTTTCTTTCGTTGGTTGATGAACCCTTCTAATCATGGTGAGTCGATTTTTTCTTGTGTATGGAAGGTGAAAGTGCTGAGTAAGATTAGGTTCTTTATTTGGCAAGTTATCCATGGTAGAGTTAATACCTTTGATAGGCTCTCGAGAAGTATCCCCTCGTTGGTGGACCCGTTTTGTTGCATTCTTTGTAGGAAGGCGGAGGAAGACCTGGATCACATTCTTCAGACGTGTGACTATACGTGCGTGGTGTGGGAGTTGCTCTTTGATGCTTTTGAGGTGCAACCGCAAAGTTATATGGATGTTAGGGAGATGATCGAGGAGTTCCTTCTCCATCCGCCTTTTCGTGAGAAGGGGAGATTCTTGTGGCAAGCTGGGTTATGTGTTGTGTTATGGGCTTTGTGGGGGGAAAGAAACAACATAGTGTTTAGGGGGTTGGAGAAGGATCCCAGGGATATATGGTCTCTCGCTAGATTCCATGTATCCCTTTGGGCCTCGATGTTGAAACTTTTTTGTAATTATTCGTTAGGCATGATTTTACTTGATTGGGGTCCCTTCCTCTAATTGGAACCCCTTTTTGTAGGCTTCTTTTTTGTATGCCCTTGTATTCTTTCATTCTTTCTCGATGAAAGTTGGTTATTCATTAAAAAAAAAAAAAAGTAAAAGTGAATGTAATACATAGAATGTTTAAGTTATTAGGCTCCACAAAGTGTGTTTAAAAAATACTATAATGAATTGAATATGGTTCCGATTTCAAAGGAGTTTTGCCTTTTGATTTAAAGATAAAAACACATATAATGTTTTTAAGTTCTCATATTTTTTTTAATCTTTAAATGTTTATTAAAAAGAAAACCTGCAGAACAACATTCTTAAATTAATTATATTCTTTGTTACTTGAAATGATTATTAACTTTCACATAATAATGTAGAATTTTAAATTATAAAATCTCAGTGAATGAATTAAAATAGTCATACTGATTAGTGTCTGGATAGTTTTAGCTACACATTTAATTATTAAGAGGTTAATTTCTTTTGACTTAATATGATTAGAGAGAGCATAAAGAGAAATCAAAAGTTTCTTTTTTTTAAGTCCTCTTTAGACAAAGTATGGTACAGTATAGAGTTTTTCTTTTCCCTTTTTACGCCTCATGGCTGACTTAAATGTTTTTAGTGAGAATTTAATGTAACTGATTTGTCTTCATTATGTTTGAAGGTTGCTCGGGAAACTAATGAAGAGCTTCGCAATATCAAGGCATTTCCATCTGAAGGATTTGATGTTGGTGCTATCCTTTCTATTGCTAGGAGGTACAGATCCTCCCTTTACTTCACCTGCCCCTCCGTCCACACATCTTCGTTGGAAAAAATGTGTTCAAAACTATGTCTGCAATGGTACCCCTGCATCTGTAGTGTTCCTGCATCATTGGACCCATGCTGATTTTTGTTAGACGTAAGCTTTTTGCTGTCATATGACTTATGAGTACGTTCTCTTGATTGTTATTTCTGTTGATTGATCAGACAGCTATCTAGCAAACATGATGAGGCTACTAGGATTGAAGCATTGCATTGGATATCAACACTTTTAAACAGACATCGAACGGAGGTGACCATCATTGTCCATTTTATTCTAGTAACCTGTTACTTTTCCTTTGAATTATCTTATTTGATCCCCATATTATTTTTTCTTTCTATTTTTCCCCCACCCCCCCACACACATAAAAAAACAAAGAAGAAGAAGAAGAAGAAAAGAATAAGAGAAGAAAGAAAGGAAGTTCAGTTAGTTTGACCTGAAATTTGAATATTTGATCGTGAGCAAGAAAAACTTTCTAGTTGCTCTATTTGGTTTATCCAGACGTAGCAGTGGCAAGTGATAACCTCTAGTCATCACTCTGATATTTCTACACAAATGCATGCATACGTCGGTGATCTTTCAGTATGCAAGGCGATTGAAATTATCTATACATTGGCTGTGTAAGCATGACATTGGATTGTTAATTGTGTGTAAGTTAGAAAATTGTAGACCTTTTCCTACTGTCAGTAAAGCTAAACACGCTTTCTATTGCCTCATAATGTATTTTGAGAACTACATACCTTTGCAACTCTTACAAGAAGAAGATTACCCGTGTGGAAAATCACACTTGGCACTAAGACCTTAGAGAATGAAGCCTGTATAATTTTGGACTTCATTTAAGCTTCAACCATTTTGAGGAGGCCAAGGGTTTTGTGACTACGTTCTAAACAACCTCTGCACACATCTTTTATTTCTTTCACTTATTGAGAGGGAGATTTGATTTTGATCCATCCCCCAGAAGTATGGATAATTTGTATATTGCCACAAAAAGACTCAAAAGAAGAGGACTTATCTTTGAAGATTCTCTTGTTACTTTCTTTCCAAATTTCCCAAACAAAGCAGCCTGGCAGCACACTTCTACAAAATTCTTGTTTTTCCTCTAAGGCTCACCCATTTAGTGCTTCAATTAGCCAATCCAACACCTTGGTAAGCAAGAGCACAACTCGAACGCCTTCATAATCTTCTCCAACCCTTTAAAAGTAAAAGGGCATCTCACAAAAAGTCGATCCTGGTTTTTTCCACCATTTAAAGCATAATAAACAGAGCGACGGGGAAAGACTATTGTTTCAAAGCTTTCTTTGCCATTTTCTTGAGTATTCAGGCTATTGTGGGCCAGACTCCAAAGGAAGACTTTAATCTTCTTTGGGATGTTAAATTTCCAAATCAACTTCATTGAAGGGGTTTGAAGCTTAGGGTAGTTTCGGTTACCTTAAAAAAAGCGGGCTACGTAGAGAACTTCCAAAATTTTCAAGAGACAAGTACGCTCTGTCAATGCCATCCCCCAACCTTATGGGGTGAATCATCAAGACAAGTCTAAGCCAATTTTTGAACTCTCTATCTGAAATACCCCTTTTGTAGCCGAGTTCCAATTTTGTTATGCTCCTTGTTCTAACAGCCAACCATCGTGGCCTCCTTTTGGGAGATAAAGAAATCAGGGAAAGTAGTCTTCAAAGATGCGTTACCCACCCATTTGTTGTGCGAGAAAAAAATTACCCACCCATTTGTTGTGCGAGAAAAAGAATTTCTCCCCCCATTATGCACCTTGAAGTTATTGAAATTCGCAAAGAAGGCACTGTTTTTAGTATTCTCAACCCATGGTCTAGCTTTAGAAGCCCCTTTTGGAGGCAAGACATCCAACGAAGAGGTTCACAACCATAAATACTTTCAACCACCTTCATCCATAAGGCATGCTTTAGAAGCCCCTTTTGAGATGGTTGTGTGAAAAATCAAATGGAGGTAGAGTCATGCGAAGCTTGAGGCTTTTTAATAATCTTATGGTCTCTATTGATCTAATGGATATCCCTTAGTTAACAGCCCCTTCACTTGGTCGAACATGAGAGAACACTTGAAGATGATCAAGATTGATAGGTTTTTAGTTTCAAAAGATTGGTGGACCTTTTTCAATAGGCAAGGGCTGAGAGAATGAATAGACCTACTTTGGATCACTTCCAATTTTTTTGAAGATGGGATTTCTGAAATGGGGACGGACTGCCTTTCACTCTGAAAATGTCTGGTTAGAATCTCCTTCCTTCATGTTAGAACAATGGTGGGCTCAAAATCTTTCAATAGGTTGGCCCGGTTATGCATGCATGGAAAAATTGAAAGGCTTAAAAGGCCACCTTATCAAGTGGAATAAGGTGGTTTTTGGCAATATTCAGAATGTCAAGAAGGCTCAAACTTGAGGAAATTGTTAAAAGCAAGAAGGCTCAACATTGAGGAAATTGATAAAGCAGAGGACCAAGAGCCTATATTTGAAGAGATGTGGTAAGGTTCAAACGGAAAAAACTTAAGGTGGATCTGATGGAGTCCATGATGAAAGAGCAGAGGCCGTGGGCCCAAAAAGGCAAGCTGCATTGGTTACAAGGAGATGAAAATTCAAATTTCTTCCAAAGATGGGTGTCTTCTCAGAGAAATAGATGCTTCATCTCTTCTTTGGAAGGTAAGAATGGTAGATGCTCATGGAAGAGGGGGATATTGAAAAAGAGATCTTAAGATTTTTATCAAAATCTTTATGGAAAAGATGCAGAGTCGAGATTTGCGTTTGAGAATCTGGAGTGGTCTCTTTGTCAACTACCTGGAAAGATTCTTTTGGAAGCGCCTTCCAAGGAATCTTAGATCCACAAAGCCATTTGTGATTAATTTGAAATCTCTAAGTTCAGATGACATGACCAATGGATTCTTCATTGAGGCTTGGAACATCCTGAAGTATGATCTGGTAGGGGTGTTCCAAGATTTTTTTGAGAAAGGAATAGTTAACAAAAGCACAAATGAAGCATACACATGTCTCATCCCAAAGCATGAGAAGGCGACTAAGATTTGGAGAATTTAGACTGATTAGTTTGATCACTTATTTATATAAAATTATAGCAAATGTTTTGGCTCAAAGGCTCAAAAAGGTCTTATCGCGGATCTTCCATGATTCCTAAGCCACTTTTATAGAAGGCAGGAATATCTTTTATGCAATCTTGGTGGCCATTGAAGCTGTGGGGAATGGAAGAAAAAGAAGAAAGAAGGCTTGTTATTGAAGCTTGACTTTGAGAAAGCTTATGATAAAAATGATTGGTCCTATCTTGTCGCTATTCTTGAACTTAAAGTCTTTAGGGCAAGGTGGATAAGATGGATTTGGGGCTGTATCTTCAGCAAACTTCTCAATTCTCATAAATGGGGGCCTAGAGGTTAGATTAGTGCTAAAAGAGGTCTAAGGTAAGGAGATCTGCTCTCTCCTTTCCTTGTGACCCTGATTGGTGATTCCTTGAGCCATATTATCCATTATTGCAGTGAGAGAAACATGTTGAAAGGCTTCCAGCTAGGTCAGAATGGGGTGGAGATTTCTAATACCCAGTATGCAAATGATGTGCTGATTTTCTTTCCAAATGTAGGACACTTCCTCCAAAATTGGTGGGATATTATAAAATTGTTTCGGCTGGGTTCAGGCCTCTCCCTAAATATCCCCAAGTCCTCATTGGGATAAACTGCAACCCCTTGGTGGTTAACAACGGGGCAGACTCTTTTGGCTGCAAAGAAGAGGTTCTTCCTTTTCCCCATCTTGGCAGTTGATTGATAAATTGAGGGCAAGGCTGGATGAGTGGAGAGGGCTTTTGATTTCTTAGGGGGGGCAGTCTTCATCGGCCCAAGTGGTATTAAATATTGTTCCAGTGTCTTATTTCTCCCTCTAAGGTTTTGTTGAAGATGGAGAGTCTCATGAGAGACTTCATCTGGTCTGGTGGTTGATACAAGCCGGGAAAAAAATTGGTGAACTGGGAATGGAATGGCCCTCTCTCCCCACCCAGCACAGTGGTTTGGGGGTTGGGTATTTGAATAAGAGAAATTCACTCTCCTGATGAAATGGCTGTGAAGATATGCTAAAGAAGTTAAAGTCTATGTAGGAAAACAATATAAACCGTAAAAGCAATATATGGTCCAGGGGAATCCAGCGGGTATCCATAAGAAGTTAAGGGCTTAGATAGAGGGAGGCCGTGGGTAGATATTGTAAAAAACACTAGAATTGTTATGAGTTTTGTCTCTTTAAAGCTCAAATGGGACTAGAATTCAGTTTTGGGTCTCCCTTTAGGTCATAATCCAAAAAACTCTTCGTTCTGGTCCCCTGTGGTGGAGAAAGTGAGGAAAAGATTAGCCTCTTGGAAGATGAGCTTTTTCTCTAAAGGTGCCAGAATGACCCTTATTCAATCTGTCTTGAGCGGGATCCCCGTCTACTTCTTCTCGCTGTTTAGGGCTCCTAGCGGTGTGTGTAGGGTTTTGGAGAGACTCATGAGGAACTTCTTATGGGAGGTGGTTGAGGAGGGGAGGAGTTCGCATCTTGTTAGTTGGGAGGTGGTGGGGAAATCTGTGAACAGTAGCAGGCTAGAATTAGGTAATTTAAGGATCCACAACAAAGCCTTATTAGCTAAGTGGTTATGGCGATTCCCTCTCGAGTTTACATCCTTATGGCATTGTATTATTGTAAGTATGGATTCACCCCATGAATGGTTGTCAGGTGGGGTCAAGGGTAGGAATCCACGGAGAGAGATTGCTTTCGAGCTCCCTTCTTTTTTGGGCTTGGTTCATTTTCAGGTAGGGGATGGTAATAATACTTACTTTTGGGAGGACAAGTGGGTGGGGTATAATTTTCTCTGCTCTAAATTTCCTAATCTATATCGCTTGTCCTCGATGAAAAGCCAATTGATTGCCGATGTTCTTAATCATAGAGGGAGCTCAATGTCCTTTTCGTTGGGTTTCTGTCGTCATTTGACCAATAGGGAAACGACGGAGGTCACCAATCTCTTATCTTTGATAGGGGATTGTCAGTTTAGGGAGGGAGGAAGGGATGTTCGTTGTTGGAGTCTTAGCCCTGTTGTGGGATTCTCTTGTCGGTCTCTTTTCGGTGGTTTCTCAACCCTTTCTTCCCATAGTGAGTCGATCTTTTCTATTCTTTGGAGAGTAAAAATCCTGAGGAAGGTAAGGTTCTTTATTTGGCAAGTCATCCACGAAAGAGTTAATACAATTGATAAGCTCTCGAGGAAGATGACTTCGTTGGTTGGTCCGTTTTGTTGTATTTTATGTCGAAAGGCGGAGGAAAATTTGGACCATATTTTATGGAACTACGAATTTGCCTGTACGATGTGGGGTTTCTTTCATGATGCGTTCGGGATACAGGTGAGACGATTCATAGACTATATGGAGATGATCCAGGAGTTCCTTCTCCATCCGCCGTTTTGCGATAAGGGGAGGTTTTTATGGTTAGCAGGGGTGTGTGCTGTTTTATGGGGTCTTTGGGGCAAGAGAAATAAAGGATTTTTCGTGGTCTTAAGAGAGGTCCTTCCAATGTATGAGCCCTCACTAGATTCTATTTTTCTCTCTGGGCCTCTGTTTCTAAGGTCTTTTGTAATTATTTGATAGGTTCTATTATTTTGGATTGGTGGCCTTTCCTTTAAGGGAGGTCTTTTTGTGGGGTGACTTTTTTTTGTATGCCCTTGTATTCTTTCATTTTAAAAAAAAAACCCTTCCCCTTTCAGTGCTGTGTTCTGATTTGTATAGTCTCTCGTCAAAAAGAGAGAAGTTGATAGCTGATTGTTGGAATGGATTTGGGCCTTAGAAGAAACCTTTTTGACCGAGAACTGAGAAGTTGAACTGCTTTTTCAGAAAAATTAGACCTTTCTCAAAGAGGTCAAGCTCATGATAGAATCATGTGGAATTTGGATCCAGGGGTGGCTTCTCAGTTAAATCTACCTTTTCCCATATGACCAAATATAAAGCTAGAATAATAAGGGCCCCGGTGGTTAAGATGGTTTGAGTTTTAAAATTCCTAAGAAATTTAAATTCTTTCTTTGATCCATCTTCTACAAAAGCTTGATCACAGCTGAAAAGCTTCAAAGGAAATTTCCGTGTTGGACCATATCCCCTTCGTTTTGCTGCTTATGTAGGACAGCCATTGGCCCATTGCTGTTTTGCTAGAGATTCTTGGGCTTTTGTGCAGAATGAGTTTGGTTTGATGTTCTGCCTCCCAGAGAAGGTGGACAGTTTCCTTCAAGAATCTTTTGGAGGGCCTCTTTTGGAAGACAAGGGTAGAAATCGCAGCTAAGGCCCTCTTTGTGGTGGTGCTCCAACCACAAGAAATTCTTTTGTACCTACAGTTTATTTTCTATTAGTAATGGACTAGAAAGCTGTCTTGATATAGTTTTGTAGGAGGTTCCCTCTACCTGTCCCTTAGGCTGTAGTTTTCCTTTTTTCTTGCTTAAAAATTTCTTCTCTGTTTCTTATTAAAAAATGTTATTCATTTTTCAATGAAAACTATATATATTAGATTTTGATTCTTTTGTATTTTTGTACAAAATTCGTACATTCTAAATTCTTTTGTAATTACGGTCTCTTGATTATCCAAGAAGCATGAACGCTAGTTTGGCTAGCGTGTCCGTGTATGACACATGTCAAACACTTGGACACTCCGACACTTGTTGGACACTTATTTGACACTTGTTAGCATAATTGATATGTGACAAACACTAATTGTGCAAAGTCAATATAGGTCCATATCGAACACTTGTTAAGTATATTAAATAGACACGATACTAAAGGAAAAAAATAATAAATTTTAAGAGTGAAATACATTAAACTCATTTTTTTAAGCTTACAAATGCATGAACTTATTGATTTTGAATTTCATTCTTCTATAAAAATGATATATATCTTGAAAAATGTATATTTTACTAAATGTGTCCATGTCGTGTCCGTGTTCTAGATTTTAAAAAAATGACGTGTCACCGTGTCCGTGTCATGTCGTATTTGTGTCTCGTGTCCGTATCTGTGCTTCTTAGATGATTATTAATGGTGGGAAGACGCTCTCATCATTTAGTTTTCGGATGGGTGCTCTCTGTCCCTGCCCCTAAGGCTGACTTTGTTCCTTGAGTTTCTTATCCCCCCCCCAAAAAAAAGAAAAGAAAAGAGGCGAAAATAATATACTTTAAGATAATTTTGAAAAGTAAATATGGAAATAAATTTTTAACAAATATATCGTGATATCATCACACTCTCAAGTAGAACAGATCATCACAGATTTTTCCAAGACACGCAGAATTGTTCTATTTTATTTATTTTTTACATCAGCAGTGTTATTGAGCAGCCTTGAGAGAGTTTGATTGTTCCTTGTAATATTATTAGTCTATGTACTGTTTTCACTTCTCTTCTTGTTCTATATTTTAGGTGCATTCTTACGGGTAGTTAATCTCCATTCCTTTTTGGGCAGGTCTTGGTCTATTTGGATGATATACTTGACAGCCTTCTTCAAGCCCTATCTGATCCTTCTGATGATGTAATCATTTCTTCTCGTGATTTGACTTCATTTCTTCATCTCTCAGTCTCATGTCCTTTTTTGCCCATTTTCTCTCGACAAAGTTTTCAGTGATTTTGCATGTTAGTTTGTGATCGCATTATATCAGTTCCCAATATCTGTTACTTTCTGATGCATCATCTTGTAAATTTCGCCATGGGTATGGTAATTCTAATTTCCATACTAATTCTATTTCTAATAGGTGGACATATCATCATCTTCTGATTGCTTGATTATATATTTGTTATTTTTTAGTTTTTTGGGTTAACTGGCTATAATCTATAAAAAATGTCTCTAGATTATTTAAATCTTTAATGTTGCATTCATACTTCATTTTAGAATATGTTAAAGCACTTTGACATTTTTTTTTTCTAAAAAAAAAAAGGAATATGTTAGAGTTGTATATAAGGATTTTTATTTATGTTTTTATTATTGTTCCTTTTAAATAAGAGAATGAATCTATTGTGTTCACTGGTTAAGTTATAATGTCTTAAATTTAAGCTTTAGTCTCAATCCTAATTATTCTTAATTTAAAAGATTCTGAACGATGGTTACCATGAAAGATGAATGTTGATGAAGAATTTACTGTGCTGATATAACTGACTTTATTACTCAGATTATTTTTTGGCCATTTGAAATTAGCTGTTTAGGGTCTGCCTTATGGGTTTTTATTCATTTTTTCTTATTGTATTTATTTTCATCCCCTGCTTCTGCTAGTTAACTTACAGTTATTTTGGACTCTTAGGTGGTGCTCCTTGTTCTCGAGGTTCATGCTTGCATAGCAGAAGACCAGCAACATTTTCGCCAACTTGTTGTCTTCCTAGTGCATAATTTTCGGATCAATATTTCTCTTCTGGAGAAGTGGGTTTTCTTTTTCTCTTCTCTGCTTATTTGTTGTTGCACACAAAAATCTGATGTATAATATGTAATTTTATGATTTACAAAATATATGTTTTTTCATCATTTTCTTAGGCGTGGTGCATTGATAATACGCCGATTGTGTGTACTTTTAAATGCTGAACGGGTCTACCGTGAGCTTTCTACAATATTGGAAGGAGAATCAGATCTGGATTTCGCTTCTATTATGGTTCAGGTTGTGTATCTCAACAGTGTAATTTATTTTTCTGTGTTATTTATAAACCTTGCAGGTAGATGACCAAAAAAATTGCTGATGTAAGAAGGCCAGGGTTTACTATGTAGTAAGGCCAGAAAAATTTCTATTATGATTAATAGAACTTTCAAAATCTACATGACTTCTATATTAATTGCCTAATATTGGGGTGTTTGGGAACACAGTTTTAACAGTGTTGATTATTTAGGAATTTGCTATATTGCTTATTGTTCTTTAAAATACTAAATGGTGGAACAAGAACATATCTGAAACTTCAGGGTGGTTTCGAATATCCTTTTATTATCAGCACTTTATCTCAAAACACCCTTTTCTAATTTCAGAAACAAAGGTGCTGAATTTGTTACTCCTTTTCCTCACAAGTTCACAATTCTAAATTACTTATCTTGAAACCCTGGCGATTGAATTCCATTTTTGTTTGAAACACTCCCTCCTTTAGTTAAATGTTTTCTTTTCCTATAATTCGTCATATTTTTTGTTACAATTCTGCTATCTTTCAATATCAGTGAGTTTACTCTTTTGTTTCTCTTTTCAGGCTCTCAATTTGATTTTGCTGACTTCCTCTGAGTTGTCTGATCTTCGAGATCTATTAAAGAAATCATTGGTGTATCCAGCTGGGAAGGACCTTTTTGTTTCTTTATATGCATCATGGTGTCATTCCCCGATGGCTATTATAAGTCTTTGCTTATTAGCACAGGTAAGGTTTGAATGGGTTGATACTTCAGTTCTGTATCAAACTATCTCAATCTCTAAATGGGAGCGATGCCAATTTTTTTTTTTTTCTTTTTCTACTTTTTATTTATTTTTTCATGGCAGTCATACCAGCATGCTAGTGCGGTGATTCAGTCTTTGGTGGAGGAAGATATTAATGTGAAATTTTTAGTTCAGCTGGATAAATTGATTCGCCTCCTGGAGACTCCCGTCTTTGCTTATCTCAGATTGCAGGTGGGGAATGTCTTCCATATAGTTCACTTTCCTATTTGGTATTTGAAATGATATTCTATAGTAGAAGTTTGCAATTTCTTCATTTTCTCTTGCAAGTTCTATTCAGATTAGTAAATGAATAAATTTAACTTTTGTGCCTGCGTATTCTTTTTCTTTCTTTTTTATTTTTTGGGATTAAAAGTTAGTTACTTTGAGAAAGACGAATGAAAGTAAAATAGAGCCTAAAAGAAAGCAAGCCTGACCACGGGAGCAACAGAAGAAAACTGATGTGCTCCATTTGTGATTAAATTTTCTTGAAAATGAATCAAACAGAATGCAAATACTTGTGTATTTTGAATCTTAATATCATCTAATTCATTATGACTGAGCATTAATGTGTAACAGTATATCAAAGTCTAACTTTTAGTGTCCTGGCTATGTTGTATCATCAATTCTTTTTATTCATACCCAATTGGACGATCTTTTGTACGACAGGCTCCTTGTGTTCCTTGGTCTTGTTTCGTCTTAGGGAAATACTATATTTTTGTGTAAGGTATCTTGGATTGTTTATTTCTTCTTGAATTGGATCTATCTTTGGGATTCTTGCAGCTTCTTGAACCTGGAAAATATATATATCTGCTAAAAGCTTTATACGGTCTTCTAATGTTACTTCCCCAGGTATGCCTTGTTTACTGTTATTTTTCCCCCTATATGGATGTGCAGTTTCTTTGTATTCATGTTCTTTTGGGCTTAGTAGAAAGATAGAATATGGGCAAAGTTTTTGAAAATTTTATCAGTTTCTGTACTTTGACCTTGTAACTGACATCTTACTTTGAATATTTAGATCTCAGATGTTTGCCTGGATACAATATTTTTATTTTTGAATTTCAAGGATTGAGTGGGTCTGGGGTCCAATCCTGAGAGCTAGTTTATTGTAGTTTCGAATGCCATGAAATGGCTGCTTGGACAAGAGCCACTCGCTCTGTGTGTTTGGTGGGCCGTTAATAATTGGATAGAAGGACAAACATGTACCTCTTGCTTGTGGCCTCGAGGTTCCAAAATCAAGTCTCCGTTCATATCTTATCTTCAGCTCCTAGAGGAATTTGAACAACCTGTTAGACTTGGACATTCCCTCAAGGCATCTGTGTCAGCATCTTTTCTTTTCTTTTCTTTCTTTCTTTTTTTTTTTATTATTATTTTTTTTTATAAGAAACATATCAGTATCAGCATCTCAAACACTTCAATACAGCTTTGGGAGGAACCATCTTGCTTTAAGTCGCATTATGCCTCTCTTAGACTGTGGGCCTGGGCCTTTTTGACTCTCATTTTTCTCCTTTACTCTTCCCAACAGATGTTTGGCACATGCTCGTAGTACATCATTCATACTAATCTATAGGTTGACTTGGACCTTGGATAATACCTCCATGGTGGAATCCTTGATTATGCTCCGATGCTGTTAAGAATTTGAAATGGAAGAAGATCCACTTGTGTGGACAACTCAGAAAACAATCCTACTATGCAGTATGATTTGTTAGGGACCCGACCATTTCTGCCTTAGATGTTGCCTCCAACTCATGTTGAGTCTACCTGGGTATGCTTTGCCTTGCGTTTGCCTGTAGCCTTGCACTAGCCAGTCTGCTCGATTGGTAGGCAACATGCCCAACCTTGACCATGCTAACCTCTCTAGCAGGTGTCTGCCACCCCACTCTAAGGACAATCCTTCCTTCCTATACCCAAGCATAGCCCAAGGCATGCTATACTCGTAGGATCACTGCACCAACAGTGTGGATGCCAACAAGCTAAATCATTAAAATGGACTATTCGTAATACTTAATAGCCAGTATATCTGTTGTAAAAAGAAAAACTCCCAATTTCTCTCTAGAATTACTTCTTGAGCTGGAATGATATTGTTGGCTTATGTTTTTTCCCCAATAGGTACATAGGTCTTACTGGTAAGTGCAATATCTATTGCATATTCTTTTTCTTAATTATAAGATGTGCTCTCTTTGTTGGATTTGCAATTTTCATAATTTATTTATTTATTTATTATTATTACTTGATTGGAAACATAATTTTCATAATTTATAATAATGATGATAGAGCATTATTTGATGAGACATTTACATAATTAGCAGCATACAATAAATATGTATTTTCAAATATAGCAGAAAGCTTGAAATTTTACAAAAATAGGGCAATCTCAATCAAACTTAAATTCAGAGGTTGTATAAAATACAATAAGAAATGTCACACTGAAGTTTATATCTATGCTTCGAGCCATGCTTATCCAAAAAAGAGGCTATTCATACATTTCTAGTGGTGGCCGTCTCACCTCTTTATCATCTAAGATTAAAACAATTTTCTTTCATAATTCATTCAATGAAAAGCTCAAGAAAGAAAATAGTTAGACATAGAATTGGGACACAAATTCTTATTTCATCATTTCATTGGTCAATAAGAGCGTTTATGATGATTTGGTTTTTTATGCATGGTGTTTACATCACTTAGTTTTCTTAGGGAAACATTAGTTATTAGTTTGTGTGTAACTTGCATTTACTAATTTCACTTGATGAAATATTGATTATAATAATGGAAATAAACTTTGTTGATCACTGGGCAAATAATATTAGCGAAGTAAATTTACAAGCTGATGAACTTGATATACTAATAAATAATTGAATAGGTTTGAAAATATTGTCACGGTTACATAATGGTATTCATTTCTGTAATGAAATGATAATACTCTTGTGATGTGTTAATTGACTCTTTATTTACCTATGGTTTGACATACGAACACAGCAAAGTGCTGCCTTTAAGATACTACGAACGCGTCTCAAAACAGTGCCTCCATACTCGTTTAGTGGTGAGCACTTCAAACAATTGTCATCCGGGAGCTCCTACTCCATAATGCATCACATGTCTGGGATGAATTTGAATGAAGATGGTGATGTAAGCCAGGATGCCGGGAACTCTCGTAATGGAATTAACTTTGCTGCTAGGCTACAACAGTTCGAGCATATGCAGTGTGCACACCGCTTACATGCAAAAGAGCAGGCACTGTCACGGACGAGTACTCCACCTCAGCCAATGGTTACGGTTTGTTGACATAAATTCATTCTTTCTGAAATCCTTTAGCTTTACTAGCATCCCTATCGTTTGCCATCTTTGTTTCAGAGTGAATCTTTTACTTAATTGACTGAAAAGCTTTTATAATGATGGTCTGAAAAGGATTGAATACAATTAAAAAGAGTTTCCTTAGAAACTGAAATATGTAAAGATGGGTTGTCGGTAATTATTGAAGAGATTAAGTGTTAGGAGAGTTGCATAGGATCCTACCACTTAAAGCAGTACTATGACAGTTATTTTACCTTTGTAAAATGTTCCAAAGCCACCGCTCTACAATAATGAGGTTTTCAGGCAAGCTGGAATAACATTTTCATATAGCCCATTAAAGAAAAAACCTTTCTCCTTTGTTTGACAATTATTCTCAAAGTTATTTCCATTAAAAATGTTCTTTTCTGTTTGTTTCTCTCTTAACTTTGCTTAACTTTGTCAAAATTTAATAACAGTACACAGATCATAAACTACTTCTAATGCAAAACAAGTCATCAAACTAGTTTCTAATGTTCTGATAATTTTTCTTACAATTATAAATCTCCCTTACTGATTATCAACCAAGAAAAGAGTATTGAAATTGTTTTTGAAATATGCAGGATGTTGATATCCCAGAAGAAACAAGACGGTCAGCCTCAGCTGCAGTAGCAGAGACAAATAGGCCTCCTTCAAGATCATCAAGGAGAGGGCCTGGGCAATTACAGTTGTGATTATATGCCTCCATTATATACAGTGGTCTCAGTGATGGATGAGATTTTGTGTAGTTTGTAAAATTGTATATCATAGTAGAGTCTGGTTTAAAAGACTTTTCTCTTTAGCTGTGTGGATGGGGACGGCTGGTTTATAAAAATTTGAGATGAGCTCAGTTTTTGGCTGAGCTATTCTTTTCATTTTGTAAAAGGGGATATTTTTACCCATTTGGTTGTGTTATTTTTTTTGTTGAAGCCATAGTGGGTAAAAGAGGGGAAAGTACTTAGAAGAAGAAGGTTCAGTTCCTTTTTTTTTTTTTTTTTTTTTTTTTTGCCTCCTTTCTTTTTGATTGTTCGTCGGTCTTGTAACAATCTTCTTGAATAAGTTCAAGCTAATTCATGTACAGACACTTTTGGTGCTTGTTACTTTTTTCAAACAACGCTTCTTCCAATCAGTTTAGTGTGAGAAGTTGAGAACTTTTGCCTTTTCCATTACTGATATTTGTTCCATTTTACAGCAGGGGTAAAATGGTTATTACGTAATTCCTGAAAGAGAAGTAAGCTTTTTAGGGTGCTATTGCTTGTGTTAATTGTCCATGTTTGATTTCTTCATAAAGGTTTAGTTTGAGGTCACTCTTCTTTCTTACTTTCTTGAGAGTAAACAATGGAAGGTAGGAGCTGCTGCATTCCTTTATACTGTCTACAGATTAAATGGCTTGAGGGGTCTATATGACAAACTCGGCCCAGCCCTTCAATCTTTTGAATAAAGAGAGAGCAAAGAAACGGAGTTGGAGAAAAATTATTCAATGTGACTGACACAATTTGTTTTACCTTCCTTAATTATTGGATGTATGTTCAGAACACTCTATTTCATACATTGGCCTGTTACATTCTTACCAGGTCTCTCAAAAGAAGGAATAAAGGTGTTACATTCACACCTTACCAGGTCTCTCAAAAAAAGGAATAAAGGAGATGAATGTGGAGAAATGAGTAAGAGAGAGAAAGAGAAAGACAGAGGGTGTATTTAAAATACATATGGTAATTAGGAATGCAAATTTTCACATTGTTTACTTGCCTGGACGGCAATCCTAAGGTAAATCAATAGGAATGAAATTTACAGTAATCATAACCCAATTTCTTTGATGCAGTTTACTTGGAAATGGTTGTAATCGTAATTGCAATCCCGTTGATGCTATCTACATTCATAGGGAATCAAAATGGAATTATGCAGGATTACCAGAATGTCCTAAACTCTTGTTCTTGGTATACTGCACGACCTCGATTATTAGGAGTTTCTTTGGAATCTTACTTAGAAATCCATATATCTCTCGCTCTTAATTCATTATGAACCTCTTAATCTCTCTCTCAATTATTATTCTCAATTTTACAGTCATCTCAACGACGCTTTGAAATTTGCAAAACGTTGGCACAAGTTAATCCTTTCATAATGCTATTCCCCTATTCGATCTTTCCCTAATACAAACGTGCTCATCACTTTCTTTCCCTCCAAAAGAAAAAAACCACTTGCTTCCTCTCTAAAGAAAAAAATGCATTCTTCGACTACCATGTACAACCATTGTCTAGCGTATCAATACACATTGGAAATTGACATCTTCTTTGATTCTAAATGACCCTCACATGTATGTAACCTATCTATTAATGAAAACTACATTTTTTTTTTCTATACGAATTGTCTCTTCTCTATTATTTCTTTTGTTGTTATTTTGGATAAAACGTAAAATTCTTTTACTCTCGCTCATTATTGTCAATCTAGGGTTTATGCTTCATAAATCAGGATACCATGGAAAAAAACTTTAAAAAGCTAGTGCGAGAGGTAATTCCTCTAACTCTCACTCATTTTGGACTATTGTTCCTAAGGCATTCATAAACAAGAATAGTTCATAAAACATAAAAGAAAGTTATCGCTATTGCTCATTACAATTTAGAAGGCGAGAGAAAGAATAAACGAGAATGAAGAACGTGAGAGAATTAATGGGTCCCACATGAATGAGAGAGAAAGGACAATTGGTGTAAAATAAGAAAAAAAAGATAGTGTGAGACTCACACAATAAGGAATGAGAATGAGATTGATCATCTTTTTTTACGTAATAAAAAATGAGAATGAAATTACAAATTTTTTTGTGGGTCCCATATTTTCATTCCGATTACAGATATTGGTGAGCACATTCGATCATAATCAAGTGGGTCCCACAATATTCATTGCAATTTCTTGATTACGATTCTAGGAAGGTAAACATGACCTAAATATTGTGTTCGCTAATATTATAAAATTACAAATTCGAGCATAGCTTATTGGATAAGACATTTATTACCATCACAAAGGTCAATGTTTTGATCTAATTGTTGAACTAAAAAATTAATTTAAGCTAACAAAAAAATTAATAAAATTTGGAGGTTTTTAAAAACGTATTTATTTATTTACGATTTTTTTTTTTTGGAAAATTGCAAAACCTACCCTAAAGTATAATGGTTGTAACAATTGCACCCCTAAAACTTTGTGTTAGTGTAAAAATTAAACCATCGAACTTTTAAAAGTGACAAAAAATAGATCCGTAAACTTTGAATGTTAAAACTAAACCCTCGAGTTTTTAAAAGTTTGAGATTTTAATTTTTGAATTTGAAAGTTTAAGGGTGCAAATGTTATATTTTATATTTTATTTTTTATTTTTTACTTAAAAAATAATTGGAATGAGAGGCTTCCAACTTGTGACCTTTTGTAAAAAATACATATTTTATGCCAAGCTCAATTTGGTGCAAAATTGCCAAACTCCCGGAGGTATACTATAACTTAAAAAAACTCTCATATATGTAAAGTAATATTTAAGAAAATTGTTAATTTACTTTCCAAAATATTTTTTTTTTTTTCAAACATGTCAGATGAAAGATTTGAACTTCTAACCTCTTGATCGATGATACAAACTCTTATGCCAGCTAATAATTTTTTTCTTAAAATATCATTTTGGTCCCTATTACTTTGGATTTTGTTCTATTTTAGTTTCGTTACTTTCAAATGTCCAATTTTAGTCCGATACTTTTAGTAAAACTTAAAATTGGTTCCTAGCGTAAGTTTAAAGTTGTCATTATTATTATTATTTATCAAAATAAGTTTAAAGTTATTATTATTATTATTATTATTATTATTTATCAAAATTGGTTAAATAATAATAATTCATACAAAAAAAGATATATATGAGAATATTTCTAAAATTTAGAGAAGGAAGGTTAATAGAGATTGATTTTCTTAAAGAAAAATTAACAATAAACTCATTGTAGGGACCAATTTTAAGCTTTATTGAATGCACAAGAACTAAAATTAGACATTTGAAATTATAATATTCTATACTAAACTCATTATGTAGTATTCTATAATGATAAACTCATTGTTGGGACCAATTTTAACGTTTGTTTTACTTTTTCTAGTATTCTATTTTCTTTTCCAACGTGTTTTTCAGTATTTTGATATTTCTTAAAAGCTTCAACATATTGTCCTAGGGGAAAATTAATTTATACCCCTAAAATTTGAGAGTTGTATCAATTTAAACCTCAAACTAATAATTGTATCAATTTAAATCTTTCTTAACTAAACCAATTTACACTCTCGATTAGTGATCCATAACTATTTTCACTTGATTCTTTTTAAAATCAACACGAAATTATGTAAATTAAATTATTTTTTTCTAAAAATCCTACCAAAGTAGCAAGACAAATGATCACGTAATTCTTTTTAATTAAATAAGTAGAGAAAAATAGAGGAAGGTGAGAAGATGAAAAACTGCTCTTATCTATTTGATTTTAGTATTTCTCTCTAGTATTATGTTAATCCATCCATTTAAATAAGTCTTATACATGTATTAAGTTATGTACTAATGATTTTAAAATAAAATTCTAACAGAGAATCTAAATTGATCCACCTACAATAGTTTAGGGTTTAAATTGATACAATTATTAGTTTGAGGTTTTAAGTGATATTTCCCTCAAACTTAAGGGGTATAAATTGATTTTTTTTCCTAAGGCCCCGTTTCATAACCATTTGGTTTTTGAAAATTAGGCTTATTTTCTCACAATTTTCCTACCATGGTTTTCATCCTTGTCAATTATACATTTGAATTCCTAGCCAAATTCCAAAAATAAAAACAGGTTTTTGAAAACTACTTTTTTTTTGTTTTTTTTTTTTTTTGTTTTAAAAAATTGGCTTTTAAAAACATGGAAAGAAGGGTATTAGAAAAACAAAGAAACTTTAGGTCATGAAAGTAATGTTTATAAGCTGAATTTTCAAAAACCAAAAACAAAAAACAAAATGGTTATCAAACGGGACCTAAAAAATAATAACTCTCCACACTATATATTGATCTATCAATTTCTATAAATGTACAAATGAAAATATTTGACATATTAGAATTTATTACATATTATACTTGACATGCTAGACGCTTGATCTTTGACTTATAAGGATTAGGAATATAATGATTCCATTTGAACTTAAAAAAAAAAAAAGGAAAAAAAAAAAGAAAAAAATCCAAAAAATGAAAAAAAAAATACATGATAATTTAAACAGTAGTAAATAAGAGAATAATTAATAGATTCCTTTTCCTTTTGTCTTTGATCATTTCAAAAGGCTTTAATAAATCCCAAGAAAATAAAAAGATGGCTGTAAATATATATGTTGCCTGGAGTGGACTTAATTGCAAGTTATGAATAATATTTATATCTTAGAAAGATAATATTAAGATTATGTAGTAAATTCAAAGGAAGCCAAATTAAATTAAAGGATGACAAGGAAATTAACATAAAAATAAATAGAAAGGCATGTGTGGAAGCAATAAAGATTGTGCAAACCATGCTGTCCTAAAGAAAAAGCTATAATATATCAACTGATCAAAAATAAAATTTTAAAATTTGAAGTAAAAACGATATAACATTAAGTTATTCTTTTTATTAATATACATGAATACATGTGGACGACTCCTTAGACGTGTCATTTACGTGTTTTGTTGATGGACGGTTTAAATTTTATGTATTTGAGTCGAATGTTTGATTGGAATATTAACATGTGTCTAAATATTAACAAAATAATAATTTAACTATAAATTTACTTTTTTTCTTAATAGATTTTAACAATTTTTTTTAATAGAAAAATCTAATTGTGAATTTTTAATGTTGGTAAAGGTGGAATTGAGAATTTTAAATTATAAAAATGATTAGAGACCATTTTGTGTATTTAGCCCAAAGAAAAATATTTATAAAATAATTTTCTTCCCACATCATATAAGTGTGTTTAGGGAAAGTGGACATGCTTTGCTTAAGAGCACTACTCTAAAATCTATCTAAAAATTTTAAATTAATAATAATTTTATGAGTTTATTTCATTTTTTAATCTCTTTGTGTGTGTATATATAAGAACAATCTCTTATTAGAATTGGAAACAAAACTATTCCTTACTTCCCAACATATTTAAAATTTATTAATTCTAAAAATATATTGAAATTTTCCATAGAAAGTAAAAGGACCATAAATTTTTGTATAAATGAGTTAGATTTTACAATTATAACTTTTCATACAATTAATCAACTCTAAAAAATGAAGTAAATTGGAGAGAAATCTTTAAAATCTAAACATCTTTTATACAACTTGAAAATTATGTAAATTTTTATAGTGATATGTAGCTAATTAGTTATATGGGTCAACTATAAAAAAAAAAATTAGTTATATGGGTCAAAGTTCAAAGTGTTATACCATCCTAATTTGAAATTTCTATGCCATAGAAATTCTTCCTTTTCAATATGTATTAAAATTACATGACTCTCCACAAAGAACTTGAGTTGTTGCATTTGCAAGCTATAAGCTTCTTTCATGATCATACCAACTACCTATGATTCCTTACCAAAACGAGCTTAGTTCAGCGGTAATTGGCATGTACCCTCGACCATGAGGTCAAAGGTTCGAATCCCCCACCCCAAATGTTGATGTACTCAAAAAAAAAAAAAAAAAAAAAAAAAACTACCTATGATTCCTTTAATTTCTTCCTTCCCCTACCAACAACCCGAAGGCTCTGATTTCTATAGCAACAAAACATGAAGCTTTTCTCGAAATATACCTCGGTCTCTAGTACATCCACCTTAGTAACACATACTATTTTTGATGCACTGATCAACACTTCCAATACATGGTGGCTTAAGCAACCCTTGTAAGAACAAGGCACCTCGTAAACACACACGGTAACACTTAGTATATATATACTCAAAGAATCACTCTCAATAGGATGAAGAAAAAGACCAGCCTTGGTGGGTCCAAATTTTGAATAGAGAGAAGTTGTTCTCGATCTAAAGTCGAAACTCTCCACAATTGGAGGACCAATAATCAAGCTTGGAGGTTTCTAGGGCGTGCAAGATCTAAGTTACACAAATGTAGGGTTATTGTGGCGTTTAAATGGTCTTGGAAAGAAAAACGACAAACTCTAAACTAACCAAGTTACACAAATGTAGGGCTATTGGGTCTCTAAAATGAATATATATAACCCATTATTGGGTCTAAGACTTATTAATTAAATTACACATGATGTCTTAGAGAAGATTATAAGAAGACTTTAATTGAAAACACTATTTAACCCTCAAGCCCTAAATATCTCCTAAATTGGAGCTTTCATGTTTTGTATCTTCATGTTCTCTTGGAGCTCAATTCTCTACTCGTTCTCTTTCCTGATGAAGCTTGATACTCCAAATGTTGAAGTGAAGATACCTTCTTCATTGGTTGACCCTTGTGACATGATGTGCCTTACTAGAAGCATATCAATTTTCTTCTTCAACTTTGCATCGCTAGCATCATCCTTTCATCTCAACTTGGGATGCCAATTTTTATGAGGACACGAGGTCCTGTGGGGATCCACCTCGAATCCCTGTTTAGGAGGGGAAGAGTGAGAGAATATATATATGTATGGATAACTAGATAATTTTATATGGAATATAATTTTGTTTCTATTTGGAAAGTTAATTTAAAACTTGTATCTTTAAATTGAGATTTTTCATAGGACATTAACCATTTAAATGGAAAATTTATGTGGATAGTTAACTATTCATGGAAAACCCAAACCCTACATGTCGACGTTGAACTCATGAACACACGGAAATACTGATGAAAACATCGATTGATATATACTTGGCATATTAGTATAATATAATGACCATATTATTTTTTTCAAATAAATTTATAAAAACATATCAATTTGAAGAAACATCAATCCAATATCTATAAGTACAATACTAAATAAAATTATACTCACTAAATATATAACTCTTTATTTGTCTTCACCAGGTACAAGAAAGTTATAATCCAAAAAGAAAAAAAAAAAGTTATAATAATAGTTGCAAATATGTTGCCCACAAGCATTGCTTTCTTATTTAAGATATCACTTTCTAATTATATCATTATCTTATGACTACTAATGAGCAAAATCGTTGGTCCATTGACGAGCAGTCATCTCAAATTGAAGCCTATCGTTCTTGTAAATCCTTGCAATCTCTATTTCAAGTGGATCATCTGGGTTTGGTTCATTTAACATGGAGCAAATCGAAATCAAAACACTTGATATTGTGTTAGCAGCACTCCAATTTCCCTTGAGAATGTCAAGGCAAATGCTGCCCTTGCTGCTGCTGATGTTAGGATGGTAAATTTTTGTTATGAAGCTTACTTTTGGTGGCTTCATTGGATACTCGTCGAGAAGGTGCATGGAAAGCTTAAATAAACCTCCTTCGTAAGGGGTCCCTTCTGGTCCGATGATGGTCGCCTCCCATCGATCGAAATCGCTGTCGCTAACGATTCCAGCGCTGCAGTTCGATGGCGGGTCTCGTCGAAGATCGTCGTTTTCCTTTAAAATTCGAACCAATCGATTATCGGTGCGATGAGACATGACAGGCTAATAGAGATGAAATTAGAGGAGGTGTGTGTTATGTTATATTGGTTGCATATAACCAAAAAACTTGTGTGAAATGTGGAGAATTTGGAATGATATTTATATGGCTTAGAAAACGAACGTTAATAGTATGGAGTAAATTCTAAGAAATTAAATAAAATGAAGGCATGTGGGAAAGCAATAAAGGTTATGCAATCAATGCCTTTATTATTTTTCTCAAGGAAAATATTTGTAATAATCATTTCCATATAAATTTTTAGGTAAAATATTTATTATTTTAGTTTTACAACTTAGTTTTTTTTTTTTTTTTAAATTCTTTGGACAAAATTTGAGACTTGGTTCAAAACTCAACATTTTATCATTCAACATGTGACTTTAAACATTTTGTGTCAATTTTTTTGTTAAAAGTGATTTGTAAATGATTAACAAGGAGGATTGAAATAATCTTTTATGTAAATTGTTTAGACTAGCTAAAATAGAACAATTGCAAATTTAAAGAATCAGATTGAGAAAACCATGATAATTTAGGCCTTGTTTGATAATGTCGATTTGGTTTTTGAAAATTAAGTTTGTTTTCTCTCGATTTCTTTATAATGGTTTTCATCTTCGTTAATGACACATTTGAATTCCTAGTCAAATTCTAAAAAAAAAAACAAGTTTTTGAAAACTACTTTGTTAGTTTTCAAAAATTGACTTGGTTTTTGAAAACATGGAAAAAAAGTAGATAACAAAACCCAGAAACTTATAGGTGAAAGTAGTGTTTTTAAACTTAATTTTAAAAAACCAAAAACCAAAAATCAAATTGTTATCAAACGAAACTTTAATGATCAAAATATAATTCAGTATTATTTTTAATTATAAGATTCAGAAGGACAAAAAAATATATAGAAATAATTTAAAAATACAAATATAGTCTAGGGCGATATTAGGGATCATGACAGGGGCCAACAAGAGCATAGCTCAATCGACATAAAGATGTACTAGTGATCACAAGGTCTGTGGTTCGATTCCTCTTATCCCACATATTTTCAAAAAAAAAAAGGATCATGATAGGGAGATCTCTCATCCTTGTCTTGTCCCTAGTTGAGAATCCACCTGACCTTTGGGAGTTGGGTTTTTTAATATTTTTTTAGAAGTACAAAGAAAAACTAAAGAATTAAGAATTTAAACTAGAAGTTACCAGAACTGTAGGTGGGAGGCATTTCTTGAACTAGGATGCTTTGAGTTCATAGGAGACAATTTTCTAACTAGGCTTCGAAGTGTCTTGTAGTGCGTGTGTGAGTAGCTAACACGTGTTAGCCAAGTAAACCAAGTAACTAGGGGCAGTAATGACTTTCATGATTTCCTTTGCATGAAAGGTTAGCTTAAGTAGTGAGTATGTGAAAACAATCTTAATAGTGAATCGTGTGCTCGTAGTCAGCTACTTTCACCACAAAGTGTTAGTAAGTTACGTTGGAACGAAGGTACAAATGACTATGGGTCTCTCTCTAGAAAAAGAAAGAAAAGAAGAAATAAAAGCCTAGCAACATGAATAAATTTGGGAGAGAGTTATTAATGCTAATAAAATAAAAAGGGTTAAGCTTAGCTTGTTAGACATTGAGGATTAGCCTAAACTCAATGACCAGGAGTTAGGTTGAATAAACATTGTAGGTGGATTTAGATGAAGATTGTTTGTTTGAGAAAAGGAAAGTTAAAGTTTGAAGTGAATGAAATCTTTCAAGTTGTGTTGAGCACCTAGGGTATGAATCCTCTCAAAGGTGATTTTCTTATAAAACTTTTTTGGAAAGCATGTGATTAAACTGTTATGTTCTTGTTATGTCGCTTTGTATTGCTTGAGGACAAGTATAAGCTGAGTTTGGGGGTGTGATAACGCTCATTTATGAGTGTTATTTAGCCTCTAAAACATAAGTTTACTGTTCGAATTATGAAGTTTTAATGAATATTATTTGATAAACTTGGACTGAAGTAATGCCTTGCTTAGTAGGTGAAGTGCCTGTGATAAAAAAATATCATCAACATATACTAACAAAACCACAAAAGTGAGTCTTTGCCCTTTGGTAGACAGAGAATAATCCGATTTTGATTGGGAAAAGCCATTAGATGTTAACACATGAGAAAACTTAAAGAATCAATGACGTGAAACTTGTTTGAGACCATAAATGGACTTATGTAATTTGCATACAAGAGGAGAACCATCAGTCGGTTTATTCTCAATTTAATAGTCGAGAGGCAAAGCCATGTATACCTCTTTAATCAAATCACCATTTAAAAATGCATTGTTAACATCTAATTGGACGAGACCCCATC
This sequence comes from Luffa acutangula, assembly GCA_036850905.1. Classification (NCBI taxonomy): domain Eukaryota; kingdom Viridiplantae; phylum Streptophyta; class Magnoliopsida; order Cucurbitales; family Cucurbitaceae; genus Luffa; species Luffa acutangula. The sequence goes on from CM072099.1 coordinate 12,877,157, forward strand.
CAAAAGAAGCAGTGAGAGACAAAAGTAGCTTTACTGTGACAATCTTAGCAACATGAGATAAGGTATCAAAGTAATCTATACCTTATTGTTGACTATACCCTTTTGCTACAAGCTAGACTTGATAACGATCCACTCAACCATCAGCTTTGTGCTTGACCCGATATATCCATTTGCAACCAACAGGATGATGACCGGGTGGTAAGGGAACAACACTCCATGTATTGGTGCGTTCCATAGCAGCTATCTCCTCATCCATGGCAACCTTCCAATGAGATATTTAATAGCTTGATGAAAAAATGATGGTTCAAAAATTGTGGAGATTTTAAACACAAATTGCCTGTGAGAAGAATTAAACCTGTCATAGGATAAGAAACCTTGAATGGAGTAAGGAAACTTATCATTAGAAATTTTGTCTCGGTGTAACAACAGATTATAGTGGTAATCTTGCAAAAATCCAGGAGGATGATGATTTCTCGAAGACTATTGGAGACTAATAGAACAAGAAACAACACTGCTACTAGCTTCACGACCATTAACAATAGGTTCATTAACATGTTCCTTTCCTGCAGTGTCACCAACATTACCATCTGCATTAGTATCAATAAAGACACCAATATTAATACTAGGGAAAAATACACTTTTGGTCCCTGAGGTTTGGGTTAAGTGACACTTGGGTCCCTGAGTTTTCAAACTCAACAAAAATACCCCTGAGGTTTGAGATAAGGAGCACTTTGGTCCCTGCCGTCAAATTTTCTGTTAACTTTTAACGGTTGCTGACGTGGCACTATTATTTTAATATAAAAAAATATATTTTTTTATTTTTTAAATAAAAAATATTAAAAAAATAAAATATTAATATTTAATTTTTTTATTCTTTCTCTCTTTCTTCTCATCTTCTTCTTCTCCATCTTCCTTCTTCTCCATCTTCTCCCTCCTCCTTCTTCTTCTTCCTAAGTCCGGCGACCAGCGGCCACCACACGCCGCCGGCGACTGATTTTTTTTTTCTTCTTCTTTCTCCTTTCTTCTTCTTCCCTTCTTTCTCCTTCTTCCCTTCTTTCTTTTTCTCTTTTTTTTCATCAATGTTTTTTTTATAAAAAAAATAGAAAAGGGAGGGAGGAGGGACCTCCCTCCTCCGTCTCCGGCGCCGGAAACGGAGGAGGGAGGTCCCTCCTCCCTCCCATTTCTATTTTTTTAAAAAAAAAAACATTGAAGAAAAAAAAGAGAAGGAGAAAGAAGGGAAGAAGAAGAAGAAAGAAGGGAAGAAGAAGAAAAAAGAAAAAAAAAAAAACAAATTCAGTCGCCGGCGGCCGGCGGCCGGCGGCGGCGGCGTGTGGTGGCCGCCGGTCGCCGGACTTAGGAAGAAGAAGAAGGAGGAGGGAGAAGATGGAGAAGAAGAAGATGAGAGAGAAAGAAAGAAAGAATAAAAAAATAATTAAATATTAATTTTTTTAATTTTTTAATATTTTTTATTTAAAAAATAAAACAAAAATAATTTTATATATTAAAATAATAGTGCCACGTCAGCAACCGTTAAAAGTTAACAGAAAATTTGACGGCAGGGACCAAAGTGCTCATTATCTCAAACCTCAGAGGTATTTTTGTTGAGTTTGAAAACTCAGGGACCCAAGTGTCACTTAACCCAAACCTCAGGGACCAAAAATGTATTTTTCCCAAAAAAAAACAAGAGGGAGGAGGGACCTCCCTCCTCCTCCATTTCCAGTCGGAAGCGGAGGAGGAGGGAGGCCCCTCCTCCCTCTTGATTTTTTTTTTTTTTTAAAGAAAAGAAGAAAAATAGGGTAAAAGAGAGGAAGAGAAGAGAAGAAGAGAAGAAAAAAAAAAAACAGTCGCCAACGGCGGCAGGCGGCGGCGGGCGGCGGCGGCCGGTCGTCGGAGTTAGGAAGAAGAAGAAGGAAGATGAAGGATATGGAGAAAGAGAAGAAGAAGAAAGAGAAAGGGAGAAAAAAGAATAAAAAAATAAAAAAATATATTAATATTTTATTATTTTATTATTTTTATTTTAAAAAATAAAAAATAATGATTTTTTTAATTAAAATAATAGTGCCACGTCAACAACTGTTAAGATTTAACAGAAAAATTAACGGCAGGGACTAAAATGCTCCTTATCTCAAACCTCAGGGGTATTTTTGTTGAGTTTGAAAACTCAGGGACCTAAGTGTCACTTAACCCAAACCTCAGGGACCAAAAGTGTATTTTTCCCTTAATACTATCATCAGTAGGTACAGGAATATCACCAGTATGCTCATGAATAGTGGTGCAAGGACTGTGGGTTGAAACATGAATATCAACAGAATTAGAATTCTGTAAAACATCACCAACAGTGTGAGAAATATCAGAAGGCATAGAACTAGTGAGTGAAGTGTAAAGAGAGTTCCTTGCAGTAGGAATAAACCTTGAAGCAGGACATGGTAATACATTATCAGAGAACATGACATCCACATTAGAAACATCTGTGAGATTTTGGAAGGGGAAAACATCTTCAATAAAAACCACATCCCTTGGTACGAAAATCTGCCGCTTTTTAATATCATATAAACGGTATCCTTTCATGCCAGAAGGATAGCCAATGAATACACAAGAAATAGTCCGAGGATTAAACTTTGAACGATGAGCAGAAAGAGTGGATGCATAGCATAAACATCCAAAGGTTCTTAGTAAAAAATAATCAACAGACTTCTTGTGCAGTATAGAAAAAGGTGTTTCATAGGATAGCAGCGACATATGTGTATGATTAACAAGATAAGTGGCAGTAAGAACACAATCCCCCCAAAAACGAATAGGAATGTGAGATTGAAACATCAATGCTCAAGCAACATTCAACAAATGTTGATGTTTTCTTTTAACAACAAAATTTTGTTGGGGACGTTCCACACAAGAAAATTGATGCAAAGTATCAGTTGATGCAAAAAGAAAAATCCTCAAAACGTAGTTCAGGTGCATTATCAGATTGAAGATTTTAATAACCTTTGAAAATTGTGTTTCAACAAGCTTGAAAAAGTGAGGAATTATAGAAATAGCATCAGACTTCACATGCATAAGAAACACCCAAGTATACCGAGAGCAATCATCCACAATAGTCAAGAAAAATCTATGTCCAATATATGTGAGAGTTTTAAAAGGACCCCAAACACCACAGTGGACTAAACCAAAAATTCCTGCAATAACATGATTATTGAATGGAAAAGACATTTTTCTTTGCTTAGCCAAAGGACAGATATAACAAGTACTACTAGGAGAATCAACAAATGTAAGTGTATCTTTCATCTGTAAAAATCATTTAGGAGAGAGATGACCTAAACGATGGTGTCATGTTGTGGATGATACTGAACAAACAGAAATTGTGGATCAAGTATTCAGTAAGTATAAGTCATTGTAACAATCAACCTTGCCAATCATCTTTAATAGGCGATAGTCCTGTATAGTACAATTTGGCTAGAAAATTTAAGCTCAATGTTGTCATCTAGCAGCAGGCAACTCACAGATACAGGATTTTATGAAAATTGTGGAACACATAAAATATCATGAAGGATTAAGTCCTGAGAAATCCAAATATCACCAATGTAATTGACATGCACTTGGTAAGATGTTGGAAACACAATAGAGACATCATTAACAGATCGCCAATTATGGAAAAGATGTGAACAATGACAAATATGTCTGGCTGCACCCGAACCAAGATCCATGTATTTGAATCAGTAGGCGAAATAGTGGAGCAAATACTTATAACATGAACAACAGAAGTGGCTGCTGTAATAGGTTCAGATTTTGCAGCTTGAAGATGAGTCAATAAAAACTCCATTAGTTGAGTGCAGTGACTGGGATTGAGACTTGAGAAAAAAATGGTTCTAGTGGATGAAGGTTGCGATATTTGAGCAACAGAGTTAGTTCCAACAAATTTATTAGAACTATTATAATTGTTACCCGTGGAAGCTTGATTTTGATTTCTCGATCTGTATCCCAGTGGATAACCATGAATCTTGTAGCATCGATCCACGATAGGACAGCAAATTCCACAGTGTGAGCAAATAGGCCTCTGATTATCGCAAGGATGATCTTTCTTACGTTGTTGATTACTAGAATTTGTGGAATTAGTAGAAGAATCCTTCTTGGAATTATTGGTAGCAAGTAAAGTCACTGGATCTGGTTGAGAAACATTTATCCTTGCATTCCTTTGGTGTTCTTCTTGAATTACCAAGACAAAAATTTTGCTAATAGATGGAATCAGATTCATTAGTAAGATTTGAGTTTATATTGGAGCATAATGATCATTTAATCCCATGAAAAAATATCATGATGTACTCAGATTCTAAGTGCTCATTAAAGGATTTGAGTTTTTCGCAGGACCAATCAAAATTAGGGCGAAAATCGCTAAGATTTTGCCAAATCGTCTTTAATTTTGTAAAATAGGTCTCGATAGACAGAGTACCATGAGTAGTGGTTATAAGTTCCTTCCGAAGCTGATAAATCTTCGGGTCATTACTCTCCTTGAATCGATCAGCGAGTTCATCCCAAACGTCCTTGACGCAACCTGTGTAAACAATACTAGCAGTGATCTCTTTGGAGACGGAGTTCATGATCCAGGAGGCGATGATATCATTGTTACATTTCCAAGCTCCAACTAATTCGTAGATGTAGGCTTTTCAATAGTTCAATCAATGAAGTCTTCCTTTTTTTTTCTCGAAAGTCCAAAAGCACGGCTCTGCTCCACGAAATATAGTTATCAGCACCGATCAAAGGCTGATTAACCAGTGTGGTTGTTGATGGTTTTGTGCCTTTCTTCGTCTTAACGAGAATATCACCTCGACCTTTGACTTGCAATCTGGTATTATCAACAGTTATCACTTCACTTTGGAGAGATTCATCCAAAGTAACAAATATACTTCTATTTCCTGTCATGTGGTTACTACAACCACTATCAAGATACCATGTAGACTCTACTACATCGTCTTGAGCACTACATGCAAGAAATAGAGCACCTTCATCATTTTTCTCCTCTTTATGCATCATGGTTGAATTTTCATCTCCATTTTTCGGTGCCCAACAATCTGCTTGAAAATGACCATACTTTTTGCAATTAAAACATTGAATGTTAGAAAAATTACCACGACCACTTCCTTGATTTCTGCCAAAGCCTTTTCCCCTTCTGTCTCCTCTTCCTCGAGATGAAGAACTTTCTTGTTGATTTTCAGAATTCATACCATTTCTATTATTGTAGCTTCTTCCACCTCCTCGTCTACCACGACCACCACGTCTTCCCCGAGAATCACCTCTGAATGAAGTTTGCATCTGAAATGCTTCCTCGGGATTAACATCAAATTGATTCAATCTAAGCTCATGGGATTGAAGAGAACCCATCAAGCTATTTACTGATAGTGTACATAAATCTTTTGATTCTTCAATTGCAACGACAATATGCTCAAACTTTCTTAGCATACTTCTAAGAATCTTTTCAACAACTCTTTGATCACCCAATTCTTCTCCATTTGTTCTCAAACTGTTGACAATTGCAAGAATACGATTGAAAAACTCTTCAACAGTTTCAGTCTCTTTCATCTTAATGCAATCAAATTCAGATCTGAGAGCTTGTAGTCTTACCATCTTTACCTTATCTTCTCCTTGATAGGTGGCTTGTAAAATATCCCAAGCTATTGAAATTCTTTCGAATACATGTTATCAACAGCTTGATAAATGAAGAACAAAGCCTTTTTGTCTTTCTTACGATTTTCTCTCAACTCGACAAGTTGTTGATTAGTGCTCGTGTTGATTCTCAACTTCAGTGTATCATCTTTCAACAATATCCCACAATTCTTGTGAGTCATATAGCACTTTCATTTGAATACTCCACTGATTAAAATTCTTCCCACTAAATCTTGGAAGTTGGGGTTGCAACATGTTACCATTGGAAGTTGGGGTTGCAACATGTTACCACTGGAAGTCATCTCTGATCTTAGCTCTAATACCATTTGTTGGAAACGAAGTAGGCCCTCACAACACAACTCAAGAGATAAGAGAAGAAGATTGTTCTCTCATTCACACAAGATTGGAGAAACTAGAACTTGAATATAACTTTTGTTTCTTCTTTGCTTTGGCTTACATACAAATGACAAATCCTACACATATTTATACTAGAAGGAAAATACATCAAAAGACATCAATGATAAATGGTAATACATATGACCTTTCACCAATACATGAACATTCATCAATCATCATGTATCTTGTAATTCATGTATCCAACAATTCTTTGAATCTCAACTATTCAGGTATGTAATTAAATGTGATTCATGTACCTTGAATTATGTCTAGATTAATTTTAACAGCTTTCACCGTCTGTGATTTTTGGTCATATTTCAGCGTCGGATTTTGGTTGTCTTTCGCCAGAGTCTCTTCCCTCACTTCTAGCTCGTTCTCATCGGCCCCCGCCTTGTGATCTGAAATTTTTCGACTCTGTTCCTTGGGCTCTCAGAAACTGGTTCTTCCACGACCTCTGCCTTCTAATCTAGATGACTCACCTGTGTGTTTCTCTGCCTCCACTGTACCTCTTTAGATGACCTGAGTATCTCATAGATGCCCCAAATCGAGGTTCATTTTCATGTTCTTCAGATAGATTTGTACAATCCATAATCAAATGGCCCACCATGCCACAACCGTAACAAAAGTCTGGTATCTTTTCATATGCAATTTTAACACATCTCTCCTTCGTCATAGCACGAGTTTCATTAGGATTCCACGCTTCAGAGGCTTGTGTATATCAATGGATACCCCGACCCTCAAAGATTGGCCCCAACAGTTGCCATCCTCATCCAAATCAACCTTTTCAAACTTACCAATCAGGTTTCCTAAAACAATAGCATGTTTCCTGCAAAACCAAGTTGATGGTATGTTATAGAAATGAACCAAAAAAGATGTGTACCTGAATTCTTGCTCCGAAAAACTAACGTTGTTGTTTGGTTCTTCAAAGGCTAGCAAAGCTTTGTCATAGATCCATGGACTGTCATTTATCACTCTGTCCCTGTCCTTAGAGTATATAAATTTTCCAAGGAAAATGTTATTGCCCACACATTTGAATTTGACTGGGATATTGTTCCAAATTTTTGGCATCATCTTCATGAAAATCTATGGATTCACATTTCTTGATGTAATCAGTTTAAGCACCAAAGCATTTGTGAATTTTCGATCTGTATCTTCAAGCTCTTCATCATCCAACTTGTAAATTAAGCTTCTTTCCTCCTCAAACAATCTAAGGTGTTCCAGTTGGTTGGATATTTCCTCTGCCATCTCTAAGATCCAGACAAAAGAATAACAACGAATACCCATGCCAGAAGCAAAAAACTCTTCCAGTAATCGGCAGAACTAGCCGCCCCAAATCGACCAAAAGTGGTCGTCACACCTTCAACTCGTTTCCAGAGAGACCGAGAGAACCCTTAGTATTTTCTTCTTATATTCTTTTATTGCTTCTTATTTCATGGTCCAACTCAAAAATTGAATGCTTAGCAGAAATTAATGCCCTTATATTTGTTAGATTATAATATTTTGTTATTATAATTTGTAATTAAGGGTAGATTAGTCTTTTATTCTTTCTTTGTTGCCCTATCTATTTAAACCTCAGTGTGTATTTTATGGTTTTATGAAGATATGCAAACCCTAGTTCTCTCTTTCTTTTCTCATGGTATCAGAGTGCGGGTTATCAGGTTTGGAGTTTGCTGACAATGGGATGGTTTCATAGCAAAGGTCGGCAGTGACTTTGGAGTTTTGTCGCCACTTCTTCGACAAATTTAATTTTGGGTTTTGGAGGTTTGTTGCCGTTAGAGTTTTGATAAATTGAAATTTGGGTTTTGGAGGTTCGTTGTCGTCACTTTGTTGACAAGTTAAAATTTGGGTTTTGGAGGTTTGTTGCCGTCAGAGTTTTGATAAATTGAAATTTGGGTTTTGGGTGTTCTTTAATTTGTTCTTTGGCTGCACTTCCATCTCAATTTAGTGGTTTGGTTTTCTCAATTTGGTGGCTTTGTTCTACAAATAATTTAGTGGGGTTTTTTTTATAGCAAGTGAGTTTGTTGAATTTTATAGCGTGTGGCTTCTCTGTCAGCTTCTTGAATTTGATTGAAATTGATATTGGAGTTAAAATTCTGGAATTCGAAGTGAGTTTGTTGAATTTAGTGGATTTGTTGATGTTCTACAAATTCGCTTGAAGTTGAAATTGATTGGTATTTGGTATTTTTTTGGTTCCATTTGGCTTTGTTGTTTTGGAAAATTTGTATTATCATCATGTCGAATCGTAAGGATGATTCACTCCAATCAATTAGCGTACAATTGGATGGTAAAAATTATTCGTATTGGAGTTATGTTATGAAAAATTTCTTACGAGGAAAATCTATGTGGAGCTATATCACAGGTACGCGAGTCAAACCTATAGATAACAAGACCGCTGACTATGCTTCCTTATTAGATGTTTGGGAGGCTGACAATTCGAAAATTATCACATGCATTAATAATTCTGTTAAGCATTCTATTGGTGCTCAGTTGGCAAAATATGAGACTGCTAAAGAGGTTTGGGATCATTTGGCTAGATTGTATACACAGTCCAACTTTGCCAAACAATATCAATTGGAGACGGATATTCGTGCGCTTCAGCAAAATGATATGAGTATTCAAGATTTTTATTCTGTTATGTCTGAATTATGGGATCAGTTAGCATTGACAGAAGCCTCAAAATTGAGTACAGTTCAAGCTTACATCACTCGGAGAGAAGCACAACGTCTAGTTCAGTTTCTCATGGCTCTTCGTCCTGAATTTGAGGGATTGCGTGGAACAATCCTACATCGTACTCCTCTCCCTTCTGTTGATTCCTTAGTCAGTGAACTGTTGGCAGAGGAGATTCGTCTTCAGTCTCAAGGCAACAAGAAAATTACCTCGCCTCCAAATCCATCTGTTTTTGTAGTTCCACAGTGACCTCCTGTTAGTAATCAAAATAAGCCGACTCCTAAGGTCGCTTCTGATGAATGTGCATTCTGTAAAAAAAAAAGGTCATTGGAAAGCTCAGTGTCCGACATTGTTAAATAGAGGTAAATTGCAACAGCAACAACGTCCGCAACAATATTGTCCACCACAAAATACTCTATGGACACCTCGACCACCTCATTCCAATAATGACGTGGCCGCCCCATCTTTGGATCCGTATATGTTTCAGCAATTTCAGCAGTTCCTCAGTTCACAGCCTCATGCTATGTCAGCCTCATCTCATAAAGGTTTGTCCTCATCCAGTACCTCAGGTATATCATCTTCCTTATGGATTTTGGATTCAGGTGCTTCTCATCATATGTCTCCTCATTTGTCCTCCTTTGTTTCCTTGTCTCCTCATTCTTCTGTATCAATTGTGACTGCTGATGGTACTCCTATGCCATTAGTAGGCATTGGTTCCATCGTTACATCTCTTGTGTCTCTTTCTGATGTTTATTACATTCCTAGCCTTACTCTAAACCTTGTTTCTGTTAGTCAATTATGTGAATCTGGTTACTTAGTCTCATTTTCTTCTTCCACTTGTTCAATACAGGACCCGCGGTCTCAGAAGGTGATTGGGATAGGCCGTAAGCAAGGGGGACTCTATGTTTTGGATCAACTCAAAGTACCAGATGTGACAGCTTCTAGTGTGGATTTGTCGTCGTTTCGTTTGAGTCATTTGTCCTCTACCTTTTATTTATGGCATTCTCGTTTAGGTCATATTTCTGCGTCTCGTTTGCAGTTTTTGGTATCTACAAGAGTTTTAGGACATTTAAACAGTCATGATATCTATGATTGTAGTGGTTGTAAACTGGCAAAATTTTCAGCCTTACCTTTTTATAAAAGTATTTCCTTTTCTTCTGCTCCTTTTGATCTTGTGCATTCTGATGTGTGGGGACCTTCTCCTATATCCTCGAAAAGGGGTTCTAGATATTATGTTTCGTTTATTGATGACTACACTCGTTATTCTTGGGTCTATCTAATGAAACATAGGTCTGATTATCTTACAATTTTTAACAATTTTAGAGCTCTTGTGAAAACTCAACATTCCACTGTCATAAAGTGTTTTCGTTGTGATTTGGGGATTGAGTACACTTCTAAAGATTTTGCCCGTTTACTTGCTTCGGATGGGACTATACATCAAACCTCTTGTACTGATACTCCTCAACAAAATGGTGTTGCTGAAAGGAAACATCGCCATCTTGTTGAAACAACTCGTTCATTCTTATTGTCAGTTGACGTTCCTAGTGTGTTTTGGGGGGAAGCGATCCTTACTGCTGCTTATGTGATTAATCGAATCCCAATCTCACAGAACTCAGGATTGTCCCCTTTCGAAAAATTATATGGACATGTGTCTGATTATTCCTCATTGCGTGTCTTTGGTTGTACTTGTTTTGTTCTCAAACCTCATATTGAGCGCAACAAATTGTCCTCTCGGTCTGCCTTATGTGTTTTTTTTGGTTATGATGTTGGTCAAAAGGGATATCGTTGTTTTGATTCAGTTAGTCAAAAATTGTATGTTTCTCGTCATGTTGTGTTTTTGGAGCATATTCCTTTTTTTCTCTATTCCTGCTAGTTCACATAACATGACACATTCATATCTCATTCTTATTGATCCCTTTAATATTGACACTGAAGAGGTTTCACCCCTAGTTCCAGTTGCTCCTACTGATGGCGCCACAGAATCTGATACTTTGGTTGACGAGACATCCACCTCGGTTTCTCCTATGACCACTCAATCATCTTCTGAGGTTGCGGATGATCCTCCACCTCGTCGATCCACTCGTGTTCGTAAGTCTACTAAACTACCAGATTTTGCTTATTCTTCTTATTCAAGTTCCTTTGCTTCGTTTGTCGCTTCTATTCATCGTCTTTCTGAGTCTTTATCCTTTAGAGAGGCTATTCGTGATCCACTTTGGCAGGATGCTATGGTTGATGAACTTACTGCTCTACATCAGACTCATACATGGGATTTGGTACTATTGCCATCTGGCAAACGTCCCATTGGTTCTCGTTGGGTTTACAAGATTAAAACTAAATCTGATGGGTCTATTGAATGATACAAGGCTCGAGTTGTTGCTAAACGCTATTCCCAAGAATATGGCATGGATTACGAAGAGACCTTTGCTCCTGTTGCAAAAATGACGACAGTTCGCACTATGATTGCAGTGGCCTCGATTCGTAGATGGAGAATTTCTCAGATGGATGTCAAGAATGCTTTCTTGAATGGTGATCTTCATGAAGAAGTTTATATGATGCCCCCTCCTAGTGTCGCTCATCAACCTGGTGAAGTTTGTAGGCTTCGCAAAGCATTTTATGGTCTCAAACAAGCACCTCGTGCTTGGTTTGAGAAGTTCTCCATGGTGATCACTTCGCTTGGTTTTGTTCCTAGTCATCATGATTCTGCATTGTTTGTCAAGCGTACGAGTGCAGGTCGCATTTTATTATCCTTATATGTCGATGACATGATCATCACGGGCGACGATTGTGATTGAATAGAATATCTAAAATCAGAACTATCCCATTGCTTTGCTATGAAAGACTTGCGCGTCCTACGTTACTTTTTGGGTATTGAGGTTGCTTGTTCCTCTAAAGGTTATCTTTTATCTCAGTCGAAGTATATAGCTGATCTTTTTGATCGTGCTCGTCTCGCAGACAATATGACTGTTGATACTCCTCTTGAGACTAATGCTCGATACTCTCCATCAGATGGTCTTCCTTTGTCAGATCCCAGTTTATATCGTACTATTGTTGGGAGCTTGGTCTATCTTACTGTGACTCGTCCAGATATTGCACATGTTGTTCATGTGGTTAGTCAATTTGTTACTGCTCCTACTACAGTTCATTGGGCTGCTGTTCTTCGTATTCTCCGGTATCTTCGAGGTACTCAGTTTCAAAGTCTCTTATTTTCTTCCACATCATCCTTAAACTTGCGTGCTTACTCTGATGCTGATTGGGCTGGTGATCCTACGGATCGCAAGTCGACCACTGGATTCTGTATTTTTCTTGGTGATTCACTTATTTCGTGGAAGAGTAAGAAACAAGATGTTATTTCTCGGTCTTCTACAGAAGCTGAGTATCGTGCCATGGCCTCAACTACTTGTGTGATTGTTTGGCTACGTTGGTTGCTTGCAGATATGAGCATTGATCTTTGTCACCCTACTCCATTATATTGCGACAATCAAAATGCCATTCAGATAGCGCGTAATTCAGTTTTCCATGAGCGAACCAAGTATTTTGAGATTGACTGTCATGTCACTCGTTTTCATCTTCAGCTTGGCACCATCACATTGCCTTTTGTTCCCTCTTCTTTGCAAATTGCTGATATGTTTACCAAGGCTCACTCTACTTCGCGCTTCCGTTTTTTGTTTGACAAACTCTCAATGCTTATAGCTGTTGCATCGTGAGTTTGCGGGGGATGTTAGATTATAATATTTTGTTATTATTATTTGTAATTAAGGGTAGATTAGTCTTTTATTCTTTCTTTGTTGCCCTATCTATTTAAACCTCATTAGTGTGTATTTTATGGTTTTATGAAGATATGCAAACCCTAGTTCTCTCTTTCTTTTCTCAATATTAAGTAAACTTTTATGATTGTTAACTCTTTACAGGCATTATTTGATATGCACATGAGATCTCAGGTTGAATTTCATACTGTAACGTGTGGGAAGTGAAGTCGATTGATTTAATTCTTGAAGATTGATTATTGAAAATGAACTCTTTTGGCGATTTTAGAAGCATTTCATCCAAGGATCACTTGAAAGTTCAACTTCAAAGGTGATTTAATAACTCAATAAAAAGTCTTATCAAAACTAATGCTTTTCTCTTATATTGTTTTGAAAATTATTATATTTTGTGTTGCCTTTATACACAACAGAAAGAGAGATAATAAAAGTAAATGACGTCTGTAAAGTACTAATTTAGCAAACATGATATTTGTCCCAATAGTCTGTTGGCCATTTACTTTTATCATCTGTCTTTCTGTTGTGTATAAAGACAACACAAAGGCGCACTACTACAATTTTGACATTTCATGACACCATAGTCCAACCAAATAAAGGGGAAAAAGAGAAAAAAACGTCATAAAATGACTGGGGCGCGTTTTTGGCGGGAAAAGACGGAATTTTTCGTGTTTTTGATATTCTATGACTTTTTTTCAATGTCATAGATTTATGACTTTAATTAACTGTCATTTGATTAGAAAAAATTAAAAAAAGAAAAAGTAGAATTAAAAAAAAAGAAAAAAGAAGATGAAAAACCCTTAGCCCCTCACGGTCTCGCCCTCATTCGATTTTCCCCCTCTCTCTCTAACCTCTCGTTCCATCCCCTCACGCCGTCGTCACCTCCCTCCCTCCGCTGTCTCGGATCGAATCTCTGCCTGACAAGCGCCGCCGTCACCTCTCTCCGTCAGACTCTCTCTTTCTCACCTTCTCCAGCCGTTGTGGCCATTGTTGACGCCACAGCTCCTCCAGCCACCGACGCACGCAGCGGCAACAACTGGGATCTCCTCCTTCGGCATGTATGCGTGAGTTCTGGTAAGGCACTGGTGGCAATCTCTTTTTCTTCGAGTTTTGAGCAATCCAACAACATCGACGTGGGTCTTTTTTTATTGTTTCGGCTAGGCAGCAACGATTCGGCATGATTCCGGCAACTCCTCTTCTTGGACAACAACTCTCCTTCAAGTTCCAATGATTTCAAGCTGTGGGTAAGCGAAATTAAAGCATTTTACGATTGATTATAGTGTTTAAATGTATACCCACTAAAGTTTGGCCCCAATTTTTAGGTACCCATTGAGATTGGAGCTCGAGTTGTCGAATTTGGATCGAATTAGAACGAAACCAGCAAGGAAGGTTCTATTTTGGTGAGGTTCTTTCCTGAATTTGCCTCATTAGCTATTGTGTGGGAAGGGGAATTTAATAGAATGTTAGGTGTTTGGAGAGTGGCTTTTCCATTGGTTAAATTACCATACCTTATGTGCACTACGCTATTTTAGTAATTAATATTAGACATTAAGTGAGGTTTTGATAATTTCTTTCTTGCTGCAATTGCCTTGCATGATTGCATCTATTTTCATTTCTTAATGCTCCTTTGTTTAACAATGTTGGCTTGTTGGACCATGATTTGTTTTCCATGACAATTTCTATTGCATCTTCTTGCAACTGAAAGTTCTATCCCTTGTCATCACCTCTCACATACAGAATTGGTCCTGGAAACTACCCATTCACAGCCATAATAGTCTTAGCTGCACAAAGCTTCGTTTCATTCTTCAACACAACCTGCACACAATTTCATGAATAATTACATTCCTCTAATGTTTTAGCCAAATCCCAACTCCAAAAGTTGCCCAAAATGAAGAACAACAACAAAAGAACTTACTTTGAAACTGTAATGACGAACAAGAGACTCAACCACAGAGGTAGAAGCCAATGCTACCAAGAGAGTAATCAAAATGTATCTCATAATTTATGTCTTTCAAGAGTGGCTGGAAGAATGGGCTACAAAAGAACTTTATAGAGCAAGAGACTTTGATTTCATGTCCTTTTAAAACGTTAGGTTAAACAAAGAATCCAACCATTGAAACTTCTAGTCTGGTCTTTTTGCATGTTACACAATGATAATGGCATAAATGCCACACCTTTTATTTCGAAATTGTGGGCTATGAATTTCTAGTTAATTTGTTCGGACTATTTTGAACTGATTTGTATAAGCTTCTCCATACCATATTATATGTTCAATTGAAACTTACTTCCCAGCTGCTCCCACTTTATCTGTCTCTCTCAATCTAGGCAGCCACCCTTCTGCATAAATCCATTAAAACTATAAAGTTGAAGGATTGTTGGGATTTTGCTACTGTTTTCTACAATCATATCATTTTATTTTTGGAGGTTCTAGAAGCGTGTCATGATATATAATTGTTGTTAAATCATTGATTAAATTACAAGTTAACTCATTAAACTGTGAAGATTGTATTAAACCATTTTCTTGGAAAGTGTATGTCTATGTGAGGTACATATAGCAAAAGGAAGAAAATACTTCATTAAGTTTTTAACAGGTAGGAGGAGAAGATAAAGCTCTTGTGTTAGAAATATGAATGTGCTATTTTATTTGAATGTTGTGTTATTCTGGTTCTATGTGTTATTCTGGCTTTTGGTTGTATCTTTCCTTTTAGCTGATTCTAATTTGAGGAGCATTTAAACTTTCTGACTGATAGCTCTCCCATTTAAATTAGAATTGATGAAGTGGAAGCCATTAATTCTTCTGAAATTGATTAATAGGGAAACCAATAATTCCTTGTGTTTTGTTTTGAATATCCACTTCGATCCAATGACATTGATATTTGTTGGTCTTTGAACTAGTTCACATGTGTTGTTGAGTAAGAGAGGTTGCATTTCCTCTTCTGTTGCCTTTTTCCAATGTGGAATGATTATTGATTTCTTATAATTTGTTGGATCACACTTTGAGTTTGGCTCAATTAAGGAGTGATGCTAGTTTTTTTTTTTGGTTTTATCTTGAATATGTGCTGCTACTTTGGTTCTTTTGATCATGGGGTGGTTTGATGTGTTAGTACTTGGTTGATTTCCATCCTTGAGAGATGTGTCGCCTACAACAAAAATAGGAATACAATTAGCTAAATCAATAGAAAGTTGGGTACTGATATCAAGTAATAGAGCCGAGTTAGTGATAATTTGAGGAAGGAAATGCTCGTTTGCCAATTTTTTTCCTCAAGCTCATACTTCTTTGGTCCTTCTCTTGTCGCCAATAAGGTACGTTTTATGGATTTAACAATGCATTTGGTATAAATGTAAAGTGTTGTATCTATATTGTTTAGGTTTTTGAACTAAATTCTAACATTTAAGTGTTGTATCTATTGTTTAGAAATCTTTTGGACCGTTTTAGGAGCAACTTAATTAGGTAAGTAACTCTTATAGTTGGTGTTGTGCTTGAGGTTCTCATCTGTACTGAGTTGATTATCTTCTTGTAAGCACTAATTTGCATCTTGTTTATTTAGATGCAACATTCGATGCTTGTTTTCTTCAATCCAATCAAATTTGGAATTGCTTTCACCTTGGGCAACATGTTATCGCTTTGAAGGTTTGTGGTTATATGTTGTTCTATGTAATGCGTATAAGAGGCTTTTTTTTTTCCTTTTTTTTCTTGGAACCTTTACTCGGTTTGTGACAGGTATTATATCTTCCATTTTGATAACTCTCTTTGCTTTTGATTGAAAGTTGTCTCTCAAAACAAGTTCTTTTGTTTATACTATTCTTGTTATATCTTATTGTCAAAAGCTCAGTAATTGCATTGATAATCTGATATTTTCTTGTTTAGACATTTAACTGAAAACTTGTTAAATGGATTAGTGGCCACTTGGATGCTACAACAAAGAAAAAGGATGTAAGTTTCTTTTCCAAATGCTTTCTGGTTGCATAAATTGGTATTGAGGTGCTAAAATTTAAAATAGATGTGTTTAGATTTCTTCCTGGAATTATTGTAATATAATAATGAAAGATACTCCAGCGTACTTAACCAAAGGTAGAAGGTTTCTTAGAAACAAAATACTTTTTCTCTCTCAATTGGTTGGTTTTCTCTTATTTATGACTTATATGTCCATTAACTGTTTGAGAAAAAGAACCGATGGTTATTAAAGTGTTTTTGGCTACTACTCTGTGTTCAATTATGATTTTGACAGTTGTCAATCTTCTCTGTGCTGGAGATTGATATGATCTCATTTGTAATTTTATGAACTTTATTGAGAAAGTTTTGGCATATGAGACTGAATGTTGTTTGGTACAATGTGTTTGATTGTTGAAGTTGTTTAAATTGTTGAATTTTTCCTTTCTGCAGGCTTGTGATAGTACACTGATCCATCATATTTAGTCTTTTTAAGCTCTTCAAGTCTTGAGGCTTACATCCATTTGTTTTCTGGGCAGGTTGTTCCATCTACCAATAAAGAGGTGGGCAGGTTGCTGCTTTTTGGTAAGGATATTTCTATTTGGTATTTCTCGCAAGTATTCTAGCCACTTTGTTCTTATAAGAGAAAAATCTTATTATAAGTTGTGGCCTCTTTGTACAATATATTTATTAAAAGGGAGGCTATGAAGGGTTCAATACGCTTTGGGCCGAATGTTAGATCTTTGGAGAGTGGCATTTTCCATTGGTTAAATTACCATACCATATGTGCACCATGTATGTTCTAATGTTCTATTTTAGTAATTAGTATTAGCCATTAAGTGAGATTTTGATAATTTCTTTCCTGCTGCAATTGCCTTGCATCTATTTTCATTTCTTAATGCTCCTTTGTTTAACAATCTTCGCTTGTTGGACCACGATTTGTTTTCTATGACAATTTCTATTGCAACTTCTTGCAGCATAAAGTTTTATCACTTGATATCCTTTTATCATTTATCATTGCAACTAATCAATTTTCATGAGTAGGTCTTGAGAGTGTCTTTGTAAATATGTCTACAATGGGAGACTTGTTGAGGTATAGATTGGTATATAAATCTTCCTTATACTGTTTTATTGATATAATGATGATTAAATCTCAACATGATTGCATTTGTGTTGTGCTTTTTGAGGATACTAACCCAAAACTTAATTTAACAAATAATGTTCTGGTGCATTGTGCAGTGGTATTGAGGCTAAGCAACCTAGCTCTACTATTTGGAAGCATGCTAGAGTTCAACTTATTAAGAACGGGAAGAAGATTGCTGCCTTAGTCTCCAATGATGGTTGTTTGAACTACATTGAAGAGAATGTTAGTATACTTGAGGGTAGTCTGGGATTTTGGTTACTATTACCTCTATTTACTTGTTCTATTTTTGCTATAATATGTATTGTCATGAACAGGAGGAGATGATCATTGCTAGATTTGGTAGAAAAAGACATGTTAGTCGGAGATATTCTTGGAGTTAGATTAAAGGTGGTGAACGTGTCAGGTGTATCTTTACGTATCTCTACTGGCTCTCTTCAAGGAAAAGGAGAAGTCAAGGTCATAAGCTTCTTGGTTTTCCAAGATAGATTTTGTTTCTATTTTCTTCAATTCGTTCAAGAGACAATTAATGAGCAATTGTGATGTTTTTCCTCTGTCACTAGTTGAGTTAGATTACTCGGTCCATTCTCTTTTTCTTCCATTTATCCAAACTAATCTTTATATTTCCAATGAGTTTAATTGAGTCATTATTGGTTTTGTTTTTCTATATAGTTTAATAGGTTCTTTAACTATCAATTTTGCATTAAATAGTTTGGTGAGTTTATGGCATATGGAGTGAGTTAGCAAATTTGTCTTTGCTTTTAAGTAGTTTTGGTGAGTTTGTGAGTTTTGGAGTGTGTTTTAGTTAGTTTATGAGGTCATTTTAAGCTAGTTTTGGTATGAAAAGAGGACTTAGGTACCTTTATGACACTTATGTTTTTTTTGAGGGGTGGGTTAAGTGCACAAGGCTTGCTTAGGCACGTTGAAGTTCATTTTAGAAAGAGTATGATTTTATTCTTGCCACTCTTAGACAACCAAAACAAAGGACAAGAAGCACAATGTTAGTCTTCCATAGTGAACAAATCAAAAGCCAAAGCTAAAAGACAAGAACCATCCAATGACTACTAAAACACAACGCATGAAAGATAAGAAGAAACTTAAAGCTAAGGGACTTCCATGCTCATCTGATGAAGCAAATGATTTATGTGCTTGTCTTTCGTCACTCTCTAAATTAAAAGCCTTTTTGCTCATATCTTATCTTTTTTCTAATGGTCTTTGAATCAATCTTGAAGAGTTAAAACTGTGTGAACTGGGGAGAATTTCCAAATTAAGATCAACTTTTTGATAGTGGTAAAGAATATGCACAGAGGTTTTGAGGTTACTTTGTATTTGGCTATGCATCTTGATTTGTAAGTTATCTCATGATTTATTCTTTTTTCTTAAACGATGTTGAAGCTACATGTAGTAATATTGTGAAGGCTTTTGTTGTTTTGATTCATTGTAATTTGGCAATGACCTTTCATGCTTCAAATATTATATTTTCAGATCATTCTAATTTGTAAATTTGGAGGGCTTAGGTTTTGAGGTTACTTTGTATTTGGTTTGCTTATCATTCTTTTCTTCGTTTAATTGTCGCGGTTGTGATTTTCCTCATTCTTGAGATGACAAATTAATTACATTGCTGCAGTGTTACAAGTTTAATAACCTTGTCGACAACATGCACTTGATCTAATTTTTACAGAGGATGGAGACAACCATCTCACTGCTAAGATGTACCTAAATATGGGTGGAAATATGGATGAAGTTGAATGGTTTCCTTCCCTTATATTCCAGGTACTTCATATGATCCTTCTTTTGTGTCTGGATTCTTCTATATTATGTTAGTTAATTTAGTTCCATGTTATTTACATACTATGTACCGTTATTTCTGGTCTTATTGTGTCACTTGTGCATATAGGTGCATGGAAAAGCTAGATTGACCTTTTCTATGAAAAATTAAAATACCATATGCCAAGTATCAATTTAACCAATTAAATAGAAGTTTGTATATCCTCCAAATTCACTTTAAAAAACTTGTGACACTGCAACCATTGCTTGAATTATGGTAAGATTCTCAAAATTTCATGTTTTATTGATCTTGGGAGATTACAGATTAATTACATTGATTTAGAGACTGTCTCACCCAGTACTTATCCATCATAGATGCATATCATCTTTGCTTTGTTTTAAATGTTCCTAAGGTCAAGAGTAAATATTGGTCGGTTGTATGTTTGTATTTACTTCTAGGTTGGGCAATATCAAGTTAATCTTTTGGGGTTAAGCTAGAACTCTTAAACAGGAAAACAAACGGATGTTTAGAAATTGAGTTCAAGAATTTTGCCTTGTTTGGGATTTTGCCTTGTTTGGGATCTTGAAAATAGTTTAGGAAAATTAGATTCCTTTTTTTTCTTGTGATGTTTTGCAATGCATATTTTACCCTTGTTTACCTAGTTGCCATTTTATTCTTCAATTTTAGGACTTAGTTAGGACTTGGAAAAAGATCAATAACTCACTCATAAGAAAAGTTATTCCCTCATCAAGCACTAATATAAAAGCTTATGCTAAACCTCCTCATTTCACTTCTATTGTTGTAGTGGATTTAGCTTTTCTTTTTGCCTTGTGGATCATTTCA
Source organism: Luffa acutangula (assembly GCA_036850905.1). Lineage (NCBI taxonomy): Eukaryota > Viridiplantae > Streptophyta > Magnoliopsida > Cucurbitales > Cucurbitaceae > Luffa > Luffa acutangula. The sequence goes on from CM072099.1 coordinate 12,897,316, forward strand.
TATGCTTAAACTTCCCTAACTGATAGGTTAGTTATCTATTGCTGAAAGATTCTCTTGAGTTTTTGTTTTTTTTTTTCCTTTCATGGAATGTTCTCTTGATGCTCACAGGCATGTTGTTCTCTTGTGTTCTTTCTTGTAGCAGCTACAGTGATGTAGAGCTTATAGATGTGAAGATTAAGGACTTGAAGAAACAACCGAGATTTATGATTAGTGAAGTCAAGAAGCCATATTGCAATTTATTGATGTATGAACTTTTTCTTGGGTTAGTGATAAAAATATAATACATTCTCTCATGTTAGTTGAAGTTTAGTGTAAAAAATTGTTGTAATGTTCAAATTTGATCATATGTAGTTTGTATGTAAAGATTTAACCATATTTGATTCAATGATATTTATAAGTTGTTATTTATGTATGTATTTGTTTTATGTCAAGATTGAAGTGATTTATTTTGGAAATGTGTATTGGTAGGTATCAGATAATATAATTTTTATGGTTTAAATGAACCGTTATAAATAAATAAATAGTGATATATCACTATTTATGATGGTTCATCAAAGTCATAAAAATTATTTGGGTGACAACTATTCAACATCATTATAAGCATTTTTGTGACATTCAAAACTGTCATGCTATATTTTTTATTGACAAGAAAAAACTATCAAAAAATATTTGTTCTTGACGGTTTTAAATTGTGGTTATTAGTTTTATGTTGACAATAAATAATTTTTATCAATTTTTGGTTGACATAGTAGAATTGTCAAGAGAAAAAATAACGTGACAATTTAAATATGTCATTATAAATTTTTTATTGATGGTAGTAGATTGTCATTAATATATATATCTTGATAGTATATTAATTTTTATAAGATTTTTAATGATATTGTAAAATTGTCATTAAACCAATTATTGTGACGTTAAAATTATGTCAAGGGAAATTTGTGGTTTGACAGTTTTTAACTGTCATAATAAATATATTTGTGACACAGTTTTTTTCTGAACCGTCATGTATTGAGCTTTCTTGAGGGTCGATTCGATGTAAGTAGTGACGTCATAAGATTATTTATATACTATATGGTATATATTTATCGTCATCAATATGTTGAATAAATTAGGTTAAGTGTCTGCTTTAGTTAGTTTGTTACAAAAAGATAAATCAAAACAATAACACTATTAACCATAAACACTATTTATAGAATAATAATAATAACAATAATTTTGGACGGAATTGGTTTTCCTGTTTTGATTTGTAGTTGAAGTAGAGTATAAAAGGCAAAAAGAAAACCCTAGATTTTGATATATATGAAGCAAGGTCGTGTTCCTCTCACCTCTATTGTAATTTGGTCAAAACATTTTACTTTACTCTATCACCGAAGTGAAGTAGAAGCATGAAAAGTAGAAGCATGAAAAGCGTTCCCCTGTTAAAACGGTAATTAGATTACCAATAACTTTCTCCCATAATTAAAAATGCTAAATTTTGATTTTTGATTTGATTTGAATTGAATTGCAACAAGAATAAATTATTGTATTATATTCTTTTTGATTGCTTAGGACTGATAGTGAGCAATGCCACAAATTAAAATTAGACTGGTGTGATTTCTTTACTTTTCTAGCTACTCTAATCATCATGATCGGGCTTGTGTCCCTAGACTTGGAACGAAGAACTGTTGTTAGTTTTGAGGTACACCATTTTTTTTTATTTTTAATTTGACGTTGTTTATCTTCACAGCATGCACCTGTTTGTTAATGTTAATGTTAATGTTAATGTTAACGTTAATGGTGTTTTTAATTTACATCTATAGCTAGTTTTCAAAACCACAAACGCCCACAAACTAGAACGTGATTTTAACAATATCCATTCATCATCCAACCATATAACATCAGGTTACGTTTCTTTCTATTTTTATTATTATTTTTTTTTCTTTTCCACCTAATATTTAATTGTAATTCACTCTCTTTTTTTAATCTATATCTATTCTAGACACAGTTACCTATCTACTCCAACTCCCCACCCAATATTTCTCTGCCTTTGCATTTGTAAGTTCCCAGTTTATATATTATTTTATTTATTTATTTTTATTTTATGGGTGCTCTTTCTCTTCCCTTTAAATATAATTATTATATTTATATATCTTTGTACGTTCAAGATAGATTGAGAAAGGTATCAAACCACAAAAACTGTGGGATGCCTACTATGAGTCTCTAGCTCTTGAAGCAACTCAAGATTTTTTCCAAATGAATTTGAAGACTACTCCTCCAAACAATACCAATATCCAATATCTTGTGGTATGCTAACACTATATCATTTTTTTTACCCATCACCATTTACTTACTAACACATGAAAAACCTTAATATTATTTAATTACTTTAATATTACAGGTCAAATTATTAGTTGCTTCCCATTTCGATTACAACATTCCAAACATCCAAACCTTCAAGGATCTCATTCAAACATTACGCACAATCAAAGCAATTCATATCCCAAAACGACCCTTTCTCTCACAACCTACTATTGTGGTTAGTTGGACCACCTACCTAATTCTTTTCTTTCTTTTAATTAGGAAATAATTCTTTTCTTACTATAAAAGTTTCTTTTCTTAATTATCAATTATTGTTGTTCAAACCTTTTCTTAATTCTTTTTTTTTTCTTTGTTAATTCGTAGGCTGAAGATCTATTCTGGACACATCCACTAGACAATCTTACCGATCTTCCGTCATTGATCAATTTAATTGTTATACCTCAGCTAAAAACGAGTAGATACCCTTACTTTTTCTTCCTCTACAAGGAGTACTTTCTTTTTTGTTCCCTTGAGTTTTGAGGAAATTGTGTGTTGATAAGATAGAACACTTGCATGAATTTCTATGAATGTGATGCACGATTTGATGAATGCGAAATATGAACAATGAACTTTTTGAATGTACATACCTCCATGATTCAATTTAGAGGAAAAAAAAAAACTATGAAATCTCGTGTTATGCATGATTGAGGATATGTATGTTGTATTATGTGAATGTATGATGTTTTGTTATGAGACCCATGCATATGTATGTTTCATGATATTGAAAGAACCATGTCCATAACAATTACCCTTAGAGGAAATTGATGTACATCTAGAGGAGCCTTATGTACTATAGGCGAGATTCGACCCCACTAATTAGATGCCAACTGACTATTAGATGAGGCGCATCTCTAGAGGATGCCTACTGTATCTCTTAGTTGGAAGATGAACTCGAGGTAACTTAGGCGAGATTCTGCCTCTAACTTGGTGCCAACTGACTATAGATGGGGCACATTCTCTAGAGGATGCCTACTTACCTCTTTAGTTGGGAGAAGAACAAAGGAAGGGTAATTGTCCATGCTAAAGGCCTTAAAAGAAATTCATAATTAAGAGGAAAGAGGAATATATAGGCTCCCACTAGAAATGCATGAACCATGATCAACTAGGAAAGCATGAACCACGTTGTATGTGTTTGCATATCCTGACCTCAATAGTGGGGTTACTTACTAAGTATTTTAAATACTCATTCTTTCCATGAATGTTTTTTTTCCAGGTAAAGACAAGGGCGTGTGATGGCGGTTGATGAGGGCGTGTGATGGCGGTTGATGAGAATGTGTTAGGCCACCAATGGGAGACTAGGGCTCATGAACTTTATGTTTTTCTTCCGCTTTATGACCATATTTTACTTTCTTTTCAGTTTATGAAATTGATTTGAGAACTTGTTAGAGGTCATGTTTGTTTTTAGTTTGAAAGTTATTTGAGAATGTTCTGTGACTTTAAAGTATGGGATCCCAAATAAAGGTTTTATTCTTGAGATTTTCACTGATGATTTGGAGCTTTTGTTTTAAGAAGTTTTATTTTTAAAGGTTTCAATAGCATGCATGTGGTAACAGTCCCGATTATGTTTTCATATTAGAAGTCGGGTCGTTACATTAAAACATAATCGCATGGCTAAGAAAATACGTCACTGAACATGTACCAAAACTAGTCATACTCTCGTAGAGTAATCTCGATATACACACAGTAGAGCAACTAGTCATACTATGTACTAAGTGATCTCAAGGCACGTAGCAGAGCAAATCTAGTCATTTTTAAGCATTTTTTTCAATAGCAATTAAAAAACGCTATATAAACACATATGATAGCATTTGTCATATAGCAATTAAAAAACGCTATAAAAAATATATTACAGCATTTTTAAGCATGTTGTCATAGCCGATATTATTGAAAGTACCTGACTTTTCATAACGTTTTTTCAATCCATTTTCAATTGCATAATTTTAATATTATAAAAACTTTTTATAACTTTAACAAAAAATGCTATGATTCATCTTTAATAGCATTTTTTATAATAGTGAAAAATATTATAGAAAATAGATCTTAACATTTTTAATCTGGTTGTGATAGCCAATAACATGAATAATGATGAACTCAAGTAGTATGTAACAACTTCTATAGCGTGCATTTTATAAAAGTAACAAATTGTTTAAGATGTTATTCTAAAATTAACTCAATTATATAAACATTTAATGTATTTAAGTGCATTTACATCAAAATAAAATTTCAAGAATATAAACATATAATGTTAAGGTAGCTCTCATTAAGTCACGAGATATGCACACGTGGTTGATTGTTTGTTTATGTTAGTTATTGAGGGTGTTATCCTCTGTTTTTCAATGTATTTGTTTAATATACTTACAGGAGTTTTTTCTCCCTCCTCATTCATATTCCATTCTCTTGATTCTGTGTAATGGATTGAGATATAATGAATAAAGTGGAAGGGCTTCCCCTATATATTTCTTGTTTTTTCTCTTGTTACGCAAATAAACCCAAGTTATAATATAGTGATTAAATCTAGTTCACCTAATTACTAAAGGTATATTTGTCTAATTTTATTTAGAGAAAAGATTCAAGAATGATGCAAATTAATTCAAAACTACTCAAAACAATTAAATGGGTGAAAACTTAATGGAGAAAAACGAAAGGGAACTGATTTCACCTATCAGATGCATGAATTAATCTAGTGATTAAATATGAATGAACACGTAACGATCTCATAAACCAAGGATTACTAATTATTAAATTCCTCTCCCGAGCACAATTAATTCTTTATGCAAAATTAAGAAATTGATATCCCTATCTAATTTCTACAACTAGCATAAGCATTAAAGTTCAATCCTTATAACGGTTTCTCAAGCAATCCTAAATCTCCCGATTATAGAACCACATAAGTCATGCAATTGATAAATCTAATCTAAACTACTCTCTCCCGAGCAATTAGTTTAGATAAAACAACATATAATCCGTGATCAAGAGATTACAAACATTAAGTACTCAATTGCATAAATGAATGGCGTTACCAACAGTCATAAAAATCCCTAAATCAATCCATACAATCTAATGGCTACATCAAATTCCTAAGAAACAAAAATTAGCTACTCATGGTCTCGATAACACAAGCAAAATATGCCATAAATCTCATAATAACAGTACAAGAAACAAAGGGAGGAAAAATAAACTCGTTAGCCGTGATAACCGCACGTTCTTGTCACGATCCCCACGATCTAAGCTCTGAAAATCAGCTCCCCTCGGTCTCTTCAGTATTCTGGTCGAATTTCCCCCAAAATAGTCGTCTTTTTCCTCTCCAAAAAGCCTCCCCCAAAACTGATGCGTCGTATTGTATTTATAAGACATAAACTGCCGCTACAGTATCTCGACGCTGTCGCATTGTACGCCCTAATAAATCTGGAAAGTGTCGCAACGTCTCGATGCTGCCTCAATTATGCGCGTTCTGCCTTATGGGGCAGCGTTGAGATGCCCAAAGATAGCATCTCAACGATACCCTCTCGGATGGGAGCCTTGAACCTTGTCTTCTTTTATTTATTTCTTCACTTGAATTTATTCTTTTGCTCTCAAATCATCGGTATTCATCGAAAACTCCAATTTCCAACCAAAAGCTTGATTCCTACAAAATTAAACAAAAAGTACATAAAATTGGCCAAATAATCCTCAAGACTAACACAAAAAATACTATAAAATATAGCTCATAAATTGAGCTATTATCTCTCTAGTTTATCATGGTATCAGAGCTTCTCAATCCTTGTTTTTCGGGCGAATTTTTTGGTGCTAGCTTTTGTTCGATTTCTCTGGTGCGATTTTTTTTTTAATTTTCTTTTGAAGCTTCAATGGATTCCTCGAATACAGAGATTCAAGCAGTTGGCAATCTTAGAAATCAAATGAATTCGATCGTCAATCTTGGTAACAAGATTTCCCACTGTCAAGCTTAATATTGTTATTTTTCTTATGTGGAAGGTTCAAATAGAGTAATTTTCCCTAGAAATGTCATAGTCTTGGACGTTTCCTCGTGAAAGATTGTGATCCTCCATCTGAAAGAACTCCGGTAAGTGAAGGCTCAAATATTACAAAAAATCTAATGTTAAAAATTTGAAATGGAAGAAACAGGATATAGTTTAATTTCGTCTTGGCTTCTTGGATCCATGTCTGAAAATATCTTAGAATAAGTAATACATTGCAAAACTGCAAGAGAAATTTGGCACAGCTTGTTTCAAAATTTTAATTTGAGGAACAAAGCTCAGATACTGCGGATGAAATCAAGATTACAGTCTATTATGTAATCTACGTGTTCTGCCACCTCGAGGCATGATTCCCTATTATATAATGTATATGTCACACAATCAACTCTAGTTAAAACCTTTTACAAATAACTTACTTGAAAGTAGTTAATACACCAAGAGCTCGATAAAACCTAAATTTTAAATGTAACGATAAGATAAGTTAAGGTAAAGTTAAATTTCTCAAGTTGAAAGTTTTATTGAGCCATTTTCATGTAATTGGGTTTGATAGATGAATGAAATCAAAATTTTAATTTAAGGAATTAATTGAAATTTGCAACTTATAAATATAAAGATCTATGAGGCAAGCCAAATTAAACTCCTCTTTCCCCTCCATTATTGTTGCTGTGTTTTCTTCTTCTTCTAGGTGAAGTCTTCTTTGTCGGCCAACCCTCATCTCTGGCGACGCCTTCGAGCGGGCAGCAACACTTTCAATTTTGTTCTGCACATTCTGGTTGGGTATTGTTATTCAACAACTTATTCCATCGTTTGTGAGTATCTAAAAGCCCTCTTCGCGTTCTTCAGCAGTGGTGCGACGAACAGCTGTGGTGGGTGGCTTTTTCATGCGGTTTCGAACACTTCCAGACGTGTGTATAAGAAAGATTTAAGTATTGATGGTTGTTTATAGCGTTTAAATCGAATACCCACTCAGTTTTGGTTTCGTTCTACAAGCTTTTCCTTTAATTTTAGGCGATTCAAGCAGTGGGTCTTCGAGTTTTGGCGATTTTGAGTAGTTTCGGCTTTGGGTAGGGCATTTTACAGCAAATCTTTCATGGATTTTGAGTCAATTTCGCCTTCTAATGAATTACCCATGAGAATTTCGCCCTTGAATGTAGGTACCCTTTGAGATTGGAGCTTAAATCTTTGAATTAAGAGCAAAATTAGTTTCAGACCAACAAGAATAATTCTTGTTTTAGGTAAGCTTCGATCTCGGCTTGACCTTGTTGGTTGCTAAATTGGTAAGAAGAATTTGTAAAATAATTTCAACTAAATTATGGAATTATTTTTATGAAGAGATCAATTAATCAATGAAGGTCAAGGTCTACTTTGTAAAATACTCAATTGTGCTTTGATATTTTGTTTTCATCAATGAGGTCCCTTTTGTATACAAGGTTGGACCAAATACAAGGCAAGATACAAGCCAAGAATTAAGCAAAATTAAATGTACAAATCTTTACAATTGGAAAGCTAAAATCAAGGAAATAATGAGGAGAAATATATGCTTTAATATGCCCCCTCAAACTGAAGACGGATGTGAAGTCAGAAGTTTGCTCCTGAGTGAAAGGAATAGCTGAGAAGATAGTGGTTTTGTGAGTAAATCAGCAAGTTGATCTTTGGAAGAGATAAAACGTACTGAAATATCCTTGCGAACCACTTTTTCACGAACGAAATGGTAGTCAATCTCGATGTGTTTCGTTCGAGCATGGAAAACAGGATTGTTTGCAAGAGAGATTGCTGACACATTATCACACCATAATGTGGGAGGAACAGATAATGGAATATGTAGATCACAAAGAAGTTGACGTAACCAATATAAATCAGCTGTGGTGGTTGCAAGGGATCTGTATTCAGCTTCAGTAGACGATCTGGAGACAGTGGGTTGCTTTTTGGCAGACCAAGAAATGGGACTTGAGCCAAGGAAGGTAATAAATCCAGATGTAGATCGACGATCCGATGTATCACCAGCCCAATCAGAGTCACAATATGCAGTGAGAGACATATCCCCGTATCGAAATAGAATTCCAAGTTCCTTTGAGCCAGAAAGATAACGTAATATTCGTTTTACAGCAGAGAAATGAATTGTGGTAGGTCTGTGCATAAATTGACTTACTCGGTTTACCGCAAAGGTAATATCTGGCCTGGTGAATGTGAGATATTGAAGAGAACCAACAAGTTGACGATACTGTGTAGGATCATTGAATAAAGGTGCAGAAGCATACAAATCAATAGAAGTGGACATAGGAGTTAAACAAGATTTAGCAGATGTCATCCCTGATGTGTGCAGTAGATCAGTGAGGTACTTAGCCTGATTGACAAAAATACCATCAACAGAAGAGTGAACTTCTAGGCCAAGGAAGTAATTCAATGCTCCAAGATCTGAAATCTGAAATTCAGTGGCTAATTGTTTCTTTAAGACAGAAATGTAAGCATAATCAGATCAAGTTACGATAATGTCATCCACATATAACAACAAATACGTGGAGAGCGTTCCTGTCGAACGTATAAATAATGATGGATCAGCAGCGGAGGCAATGAATCCCAATGTTAATAGATAGGATGTAAAACGATCAAACCATGCCCGAGGAGCTTGTTTAAGACCATAGAGACTCTTATGAAGTAAACAGACATTAGTGGGACATGATTGATCTAGAAATCCAGGAGGTTGAGACATGTAGACCTCTTCCTTTAAGTGACCGTGTAGAAATGCATTCTTTACATCCAACTGATTTAATGGCCATTTAAATTGAGCAGCTAAAGCAAGTATTACCCGAATCGTTGGCTTTTTAACAACTGGACTGAAGGTTTCTTCAAAATCAAAGCCTTCAACCTGATGATAACCTTTTGCAACTAAACGAGCTTTATGTCGAGCAATAGAGCCATCAGGATGATATTTGGTTCGAAATACCCATTTGCAACCTACAACATTCATAGAAGACAATCGAGGTACTAAGGTCCACGTACCTTGTTGTTGAAGAGCATTGAACTCTTCGCACATGGCAGCTCGCCATTCTGGATATTTTGAAGCTTCAGTGTAGGATGAAGGATCAGTTGGAACGGAAGATACTATGCTGGATAAAAAGGCCTTTGGCTTGAAAATTCCAGACTTGGCTCGAGTTTGCATGGAGTGAGTATTAATTGGCATCAAACTCATAGTAGTTGGAGTGGTATCTGCAGTCTCAGAAGGTAAATTTGCATTATCTGTGATCTGACAAGAATTATTAGCACAAGTAATATTATCGTTGAACTCAACTATAGATGGACCAGAATTGTCAACAGTGGGTAATTGTGTAGGGCTTGGGTTTTGAGGAGTTGATGGAGAAATGCTTAAGAGAGTAAGTAATGGAGTTGGGTCAATAGTGGTTGGAGGGGAATGGGATTTGGGTTTAATGGAAGATGTGGCAAAAGGAAAAATAGTCTCGTGGAAAATAACATGACGAGAGACAATTGATTTCTTTGTTTGAGGGTTATAGCATATGTAACCTTTGAAATGAAGAGGATAGCCAATGAAAATGTGTTGAGATGTTTTAGGTTCAAGTTTATGTTTGGTGGTTGGTTTTAACAGAGGATAACATGCACACCCAAAAACTTTTAAATGATGCAAATCAGGAGTATGACCATAAAGTGTTTCAAACGGAGAAGACATATTAAGAGATGAAGAAGGCATTCGATTTATAAGAAAAACCGCAGTAGAGAAAGCATAAGGCCAAAATTCAAGAGGAACAGAAGAATGAACAAGTAATGACATTGCAGTTTCAACAATATGTCTATGTTTACGTTCTGCAACTCCATTTTGTTCAGGAGTGTAAGGACAAGATTTTTGATGCAAAATTCCTTTAGATTCAAAGAATGAAAGAATAGAATTATTGCTAAATTCACCACCACCATCAGATCGAAAAACTTTTAACTTTTTAGATAAAAGATTTTCAACAAATGGTACGAATTTGTGAAGAATTGTAGTCACATCAGATTTTTTAACCAAAGGAAATAGCCAAGTAAATTTGCTAAAATTATCAATAAAACTAACATAATAGCGATATCCATTGAGTGAAATAACTGGAGAAGGTCCCCATACATCACTATGAACAAGTTCAAGTGGTGCAAAAGAAATTGAAAGCGACATAGGAAATGAAAGCTTAGACATTTTAGCTTTTAAGCAACTAGGACATTCATCAGTAGAAATAGATGAAGATAAAGACAGACCAAGACGAGATAGACTAGAATGTAAAATTTTTGGAGCAGGATGTCCAAACCGATGATGCCACAAGGAACACTCCTGTTTTGCATGAAAATTATAGTTTTTGGGGTGCAGTTCAGAGCGAGGTAGAGATAACGGACTTGGAATTGGGTAAAGACCATTGATGCTAGCACCGGTGTGTAGAATTTTGCCAGAGACTTTATCCTGAATGAGGAACCAGTCAGTATCAAAGATAAAAATGCAATTATTATCATGGCAAAATTTATGAACAGATAAGAGGTTAGCAGCAAGTTGAGGAGCATGTAGAATTTTAGAGAGAGTAAATGTATGAGAGGGAGTTGAAAGTATACCACTACCAGTATTTTGGATATTTAGGGACTGACCATTACCCACTGTGACTGATTCTTCGCCATTGTAGTTATTCGATAAATTAAGATTGGCTAAGTCATTCGTCATGTGAACATTGAATCCACTGTCAGATAACCAAAAATTGTCAGAATTATCAAGAGTATGCTCGGAATTTATTGAATTTACCGCCATAGTTGCTAATTGTGCTGGAGGATGTCGACCCTGATAAGAGAAATTCATCCGGTTGTAACAGTCAAGTGCCCCATGTCCATATTTTGAGCAGATTTGGCATGAAATTCGGCCCATATTGTTGGTATTTTCGCCAGGCCCAATTTGTGCAACCGAATGTGATCCATTGCCAAGAATTCCACGGCTGGAATTATAGCCAAATGAAGCTCCATTTTGAGGCCTCAAATTATTTCGTGAGATTGGCCCATAATGAGGCCCATATGAAGCTGAATGTTGTGGCCCATATGAAGTAGAATATTGTGGCACATAAGTGATTCCATTTGAAGCATTCGGCTGGAAGGTAGGGTTTTGCGCCGCACGTCCCCTGAAATTTCCAAAATTGTTCCGTCTTCCGCGCCCACGACCACCGTTCGAAGAAGACGATGATCCTCTGGATTTAAGCGCCGCCATCGCCGTGGGTAAGGGATCAACGGTGGAACTCTTTCGGATTGTCTTTTCTTCAGCGTTGAGGAGGGCGTGAAGTTCTTCGAGAGAAAGTTTGCCGCTGCGAGTTCGGATTGATGTTCGGAATGCACTGAAGTCATCTGGTAAGCCATTCAATGTATGCACTAAAATTTCCTCATCTTCAATTGAGACAGAGGCGGCAGCGAGTTTATCAACGATTTCTTTGATTCTGCAAGTATATTTTTCAATTGATTCTGAAGAAAGCTTTTTGATAGTATAAAGGGCAGATCACAAATCAAGGATATTTGAGCGGGTCTTGGATGAGTAGCGCTTTTCTAAGGAACACCAAAGCTCCTTTGCAGAGGTTGATCCAACGACATGAGCAAGAGCCGAAGGAGACAAAGTTGCATTGATCAGTGTGATAAGAGCTTGATCACGAGAGATCCATTGAAGATAATCGGGGTTAACTTCTGTTGTATCTTCGCCAGTGGATGAACGAACAAACTTGTGAGGTTGGGGGAGAGATTCATCAATGTGGCCGAATAAAGAGTGAGCCTTCAGAATAGATGATACTTGATATTTCCATAGAATGTAGTTGGTTGAGTCGAGGCGAAGAGGTACTAGGTTGCAAATGTTGGAGAGAAGAAATAAAGGGGAAGACATTGAAGCATGTGTTGAAGTTGCTGAGGAAGAGGCCATGGTAAATACGTGAAGCAGAGAATGAAGAAAAAAAATTAGGTATGCTCTGATACCATGTAAAATACTCAATTGTGCTTTGATATTTTGTTTTCATCAATGAGGTCCCTTTTGTATACAAGGTTGGACCAAATACAAGGCAAGATACAAGCCAAGAATTAAGCAAAATTAAATGTACAAATCTTTACAATTGGAAAGCTAAAATCAAGGAAATAATGAGGAGAAATATATGCTATAATATAATTTGCTAGAATTAAATTGGAGTTTTAAATTAAGGATTCGTAAGCCAATGTAAGTGACCTTACTACTGGAGGCTAAGTTGAGAAATTGTGTGTTGATAAGATAGAACTTGCATGAATTTCTATGAATGTGATGCACGGTTTGATGAATGTGAAATATGAACAATGAACTTTTTGAAATATGACAAACAAAAAGTCCTGCTTTTTCTTCTTTCGAACACAAAAGAAGCTTTTTATTGATATGAGAACAGTTACAAACAAATTTGAAAAAAAAATAGTAAAAAGTAATACATAAAAGCTGTAAACACACTCCCAAAGTATCTTACCTTGTAATTTGGATCATCACCAGTTGCATCAATAAGGTCGTCATCATTTGATGGAAAATTTTGGTTATCTTGATCATTAGAATCAGTTGAATCAAAAGAAGATTCATTTTGTTCTAAATTTTCAAGATTGATGGATGAGTCTCTCACAATTGCTTGCTCCTCAAAATTCCAATAAGCATCTTCATCAATGATGACATCACGACTCAAGATAACCTTTTCAGTGTTCAAGACAAAAATTCTATACCCTTTTGAATCAGCAGCATAGCCAATAAATACTCCCTTAATTGCCTTCTCATCAAGTTTGGATCTCTTAATAGAAGGAACAAAAGAGTAACATAAAGATCCAAAAATCTTCAAGTTCTTAACAGAAGGTTTTCTACCTGACCAAGCTTCATAAGGAGTCTTGCCCTCAACTGCCCTTGTAGGTAGTCTATTGAGCAAGTAAACAGCAGTACATACAACTTCTGCCCAAAATTTCTTTGGTAATTTTTTCTCAAAGAGTAGACATCTTGCCATCTCCATCACGGTTCTGTTTTTCCTTTCCGATACACCATTCTATTGTGGTGTATAGGCAATGGACAACTGGTGTTGGATTCCCGAGTCTTCACAAAACTTGTCAAATTGCTTGGAGGTATATTCCTTCCCGTTATCCGTTCTCAAAGTTTTGAGCTTACAACCACTTTGAGTTTCAACCAAATGTACGAACTTCTTAAAAACTTCAAAAACTTGAGTTCTCTCAACCCAAAAATATACCCACGTCATCCTGGTAAAATCACCAATAAACAGAATGAAATATTTATTATTGCCAATAGTTATGTTGCGCATGGGACCGCAAACATCACTATGCACCAATTCAAGCCTTTCTTTGGCTCTATACTTGCCACCTTTTGAAAAAGGCAGTCTGTGCATCTTTCCTTCTTGACAACTTTCACAAATCTGATCAAAGGAGGTAAAATTGAAAAAACCATCAACCATAGTAGAAGAATGCAAAATCTTCAAAGCTTTGTTGTTGTAGTGACCAAAGCGATGATGTCACTTTTTGCTTTCTTCTACTTTGGCATTTAGTGCATGATGACATAAAGAGTCACCATTCAAAAAGAAAGCGTTGCCAACCATGTTGACTCTTGCAATCTCTGCTCCTTTTTGATCATATATAACACAAACTTGGTCCTTGAAAACCATAGAAAATTTGTTATGCAACAATTGAGCAATACTAAGCAAGTTTTGAGATAACCTCGGAACAAATAAGATGTTGGATATTTTCTTTTCACCTTGCTTAGTATGCATAGTGACAGTACCTTTACCTTCAGCCAACACTTTCTCGCCATGTCCAAGAACAACCTTAGACTTTATAGATCTATCCATTTGGCTAAAAAGATTTATATCTTTAGCCATATGAGTAGTACATCCACTGTTCAATAAGCCAGGAAGTTGACTCTTTGTCATCAACATGAGAAGCCATAAACAAAAAATTTGTTTCTTGACTATCATTGGCACAATTTGCTTGTTCCGGAGGATGTTGGGTTTGGTCTTTTTTGGCATAACAAAATTTCTCTGTATGACCATCTTTGTTGCAGTAATCACAATGATAAACTTTCTTGTTTTTTGACCAACAATTTTTCTCAGCATGATTGGTCCTTTTACAATAACAACAAGGAGGAAATTTACCTTTCTTCGATGCTCCTCCTTTTCCCTTGCTCCCTTGATCTTTTGTCGCTTGTCTATCATCTTCGACAATCAGCTTCTTGTCTTTAGACTTGACATGAAAAGCACCCTCAACATGCTCCTCATTACGCATTGTATCCCTTTGTTCTTGGGCTTGTAATTTGCTAATTAACTCAGCTATAGAGAGAGTAGTCAAATCAGATGACTCTTCTATGGCTTATATTTTTTACTCAAATTTGCTAGGAACACTAACCATTATTTTTTCCACAACTCTTTGATCTGGAAAAGTTTCACCAGCTAGTCTTATTTGGTTTACAATGGTCATCACTTTTGTTGTGTAGTCCCTCACAGAATCTAAGTCCTTCATTTTCAACATCTCAAACTCTCTCTTGAGAGTCAATAATTTGACGGCTTTCACCCGTGCACTTCCTTCAAATTCTTCTTGCAATTTGTCCCAAGCTTCTTTTGCCGTTTTATAATCAACAATCCTAGCAAATATAGAATCTGATAAAGCGGCATGAATCACCGATAAAAGCCTTTGACTTCTTTAATTTCTCCTCTTCATGTAGTCTAATCTGATTCAACGTTGGATTTTCTCCTAATGGTTGAGGATCAACATTAGTTGAAACAGATTCCCAAAGGCCAAGAGCCTTGAGATAGGATTGCATTTTAACAACCCAAAATTGGTAGTTTTCACCACCAAAATGTGGAGGAGAGGCGACACCAAAATTAGAAGTCATTTTCTTCAAATAAAAAAATGGAATTTCTCACTCTCAAATAAAATCACAGCCCTTTAAATCTATGGCTCTGATACCACTGTTGAGAAAATTGAAAATTGAAAGGTTGAAAATAAAATTGCGGAAGCAATAATCAAACTCTCGATGTTTGTTGAACAAAGAGAGAAAATGGAAAATAAGAGAGTGGAATCCAAAATATGAATAAACTTCTAATTGAAGTAGAAAACTTGGTGATGCCAACTTTACATGGAAGGTCATCCTTTTATAGGTACAAGAATGAACCTAACTTACAATCTTTAAAACAACATTAAATTTAGTAACTTAAAAAACTTCAAAAGATAACTTCAAAGACAAAAAATTGAAATGTAAATTTAACTTCAACAAAATAAATTTAAAACATTAAACTGAAAAATTAAATGTAAAAAAGAAAAAAACTCATAAAACTTAACACATCAAACTCCATTAACTTCATATCAACGAAAACAAGTAAACTCGTTAGAAGAACTGAGTGCAACAAGGTAACACAACTCAACAACACCATGACATCTAAACATATCAACGAAAACAAGTAAACTCGTTAAAAGAAAACTAAGTGCAACTAGGTATTGACCCCCCTAAATAGAATAACTTAACAACTCCGACTTAGAAACGACTCAACTTTGCAAATGGAGCAACTCAACTTAACAACTCAAAAAAAAAAAAAATAAACTCTCTAAACACTTATCCTAAATATCATGAAGACCATTTGCAATCAAACAACTCAACAAGAATGATTAGCAAGTAATGCATATCAAAAATGGATAAGTTAAAGGTTGTAGCTGGTCATTACATGTTATATCAAAAGAGATTTTTTTGGTAAGCTATATTAAAAGACATTTCAAGTGACATGGCATATTTATTACAGTATTAAACAATCAAAGGGTAAAGAAAGAAAAATGTTGATGACAGAACACTGTTACCTCAAATGAGAATTTCGCATCCCTTCTAACTTAGCATGATTTTTTATGGCCTTTGCGATTGAGACTGGGGATGACTTATACACTCCAGTAGGTCCAACCTGACTATTTGAGGTCCCAGAAGTCTTACCCTTGCCTTTTCTTTTATTCTCGAGGCGTATAAAGTATTTATCACAACACTCCTATAAGTATTTGCAATTGCAGAAGTAACTGATGATGTGCCCAGCCAAAGATTAGCTCCCTTTTCCGTCCAACTGAAAAAAAATCCTGCCATCATTGAAATAAAGGTGTGACCATATACATAAGCAGTAGAAAGCATTTTGATAGCTGCAACATTAAAAATTGTATTTGATAACCAAGGCACAAAGGGATATCTTCATTCACAATGCAAAACATGGGAAGATATCATATTTCGTATGTCATTCTTTTTCCATAACCCAAAGCATACCATTGTTAGAGCTTAACACGTGTGAAGGACTTGCTGAATACACACTACTTCACTTCTCAAAAGCACTCAATCTCAGGAACATGCAAACCAGGAGACAAACCTTACAATCAAGAAAGATTCAGATCGTGAACTTAGGGATTTTCTCCCAATCTCTCAAGCTCTCAAGAAGACGAAGATGAACAAGGAGACAGTAAGAAGAAAGAAGAAGAAATCAGAAAAGACACAAGAGTTTAGAGTGGTTCGGCAACATATGGCCTACATCTACTATGAAGGGGCTTAAAACTCTTATTCAAAGGTGATCAATACACAGGTACAAGAACTCTCTCTAGAATTAAATGTTCACACACCTCTCTCTAATATCTCCATATCTATTTATACTACTAAGATAAAATGACTCTGTTTTACAGAATTTGAGAGGATCAGGTTGGTTACAACTGCTCCAACGGGTAATTTTTCCTTTCATTCTCCACCTTTGTAATCAATGTGATCTGAACAAATTTAGCCCCTTCTCTTCAGTAATTTCTTTCTATCCCTTCTCTGGTAGGTAAAATCCTACCATGTCCAGACACTGCTGGAATTTTGCTTGTGGCAATGGCTTAGTAAGAAGGTCTACAGCATTCTCTGATGTATGCACTTTTAACACTTCAATCTCTCCCTTCTCAATTTCTTCTCTTATGAAGTGAAACTTTATATCTATGTGCTTAGTTCTGTCATGGAATTGAGGATTCTTAGTCAAATGAATGGTGCTTTGATTGTCACAGAAAATTTTTACGGTAGATTGTCTTATACCACAATCTTGCAAAAGACCTTTTAGCCAAATTCCTTCCTTAGTGGCCTCTAAGAGAGCTATAAATTCAGCTTCAGTTGTAGAGAGAGCTACGACTGGCTGAAGTGTAGCTTTCCAACTTAACAAATTTTGGCCATAGAGGAAGAAATACCCTGATAGAGACCTCCTTCGATCTAAGTCTCCAACATAATCTGAGTCTACGTAGCCATACAATTCATTTTCTGCCTCATTGTTTCTTTTATAACAGAGTGTAGCTCGAGATGTCCCTTTTAGGTATCTTAAAATCCATTTTACTGCTTCCCAATGTCTCTTGCCTGGGTTTGACATATCACCAGACTTGTAGAATATGCCAAATCAGGCCTAGTGGAAACCATTAGATACCTTAAGCTTCCTACTGCTTGAGCATAAGGTATCTTTGACATGTAAGCAAGATGTTCTTCATCATCATCCTTAGGTGAGTTCATAGCTGATAGTTTAAAGTGATGGGCAAGGGGAGTTGAGACTGTTTTAGCATCTAAAAGCTTAAATTTCTCAACTACTTTATCACTGTAATTTGACTGACTAATTAGGAGCAAAGATTCCTTCTTTTTCCTGATGATCTCCACTCCTAATATCTTCTTAGATTCACCCAAATCCTTCATATCAAACTCCCTTTTCAGTCAGGACTTTACTTTATTCAAGTCTTCTTTTGTCTTCCCTGCTAGTAACATATCGTCAACATATAGCAAGAGAAAAACATTATGGCTGAATGACTTATTGTTCATATAGACACAATTATCAAACGAACTTTTCTTAAAACCTGTCTTCAAAATGAAATCATCAAACCTTTGATACCAACAACGTGGGGACTGCTTGAGGCCATAGATGCTTTTGTTTAACAAACAAACTAAGTCTTCTTGCCCCCTTTTCTCATACCCTTTAGCTTGTTTCATGTAGATAGTTTCCTTTAGATAACCATGTAGAAATGCAGTCTTCACGTCTAACTGATCAAACACCAAATCATTCTGCACTACCAGTGAAAGAAGTAATCTAATTGAAGTTAATTTCACCACGGGAGAGAATACCTCAGAGTAATCAATACCTTCTTTCTGGGTGTAGCCTTTGGCTACTAACCTAGCTTTAAATTTGGGTTGCACCACACCTGAAATTCCTTTTTTCACCTTATAGATCCACTTCGAGGCAATGGGTTTGTACCCTTTAGGTAATGGTCTAAGAGTCCATGTTTCATTATCTTCCAAGGACTTCATTTCTTCATTCATTACCTCGATCCAAGCTTTGCTATTTGGTTCATTTATTGCTTCTTCAAAGCTATTTGGTTCATCAAAGTTTAAGGTGTCAGCAACACTCAAAGCCATAGGGATGCAGTCAGCTTCACTGAATCTCGATGGTGGAACTATAGTTCTTCGTTGCCTATCTCTTGCCAAAGAATAGTTCCTCAGATCTTGAGTTTCTTCTTCTGGTGTATCACTGGCTTCTTCCTCATCTTGTGATTCACTTTCTTCTTGTGAAGCTGTAGGTAAATCAGTTCTAGAGGTTGGATTTTTGAGGTTGTGCTTCACCTCAACTTCAGTTCCTTCCTCATCAACCTCTTGGTTCACTGATTTGTTTTGCATCATAAACATTTCCTCTTCCCTGAATATCACATCTCGGCTATTAATACATCTCTTCTCAACAGGATGCCATAATCTGAAACCCTTCACACCTTCTGTAAATCCAAGGAATGAGTATTTTACTGCCCTTGGCTTCAACTTCCCCTGATTTTGGTGAACATATCCCACACATCCAAAAACTTTAAGGTGTTGCATACTAGGAGGCTTTCCAGACCACTTCTCTTAAGGGGTTAGGAAGTTTATGGATGTCTGTGGACACCTGTTCAGAGTATGAACTGTATAGGAGGGTGCTTCTGCCCAAAATTTCTCTGGCAGCATTGCATCTGTCAGTTGGCACCTCACTCGTTCCAAAATTGTTCGATTTAACCTCTCTGCTACTCCGTTCTGTTGGGGTGTGTACCTTACAGTTCTGTGCCTCATTATCCCATGAGTTTTGCAAAATTTATCAAACTCTTCGTTGCAAAACTCCAGCCCGTTGTCTGTCCGAAGACATCTCACAACTTTATTCGACTGCTTTTCAACTAAGGCTTTCCATTCTTTGAACTTTTCAAACACTTGATCTTTTGTTTTTAAGAAAAAGATCCAACTTTTGCGAGAGAAGTCATCAGTGAAGGTAAGAAAGTACCTTGAATTGCTCAAAGAATTTGTTGAGGCTGGCCCCCATAAGTCCGAATGGACATAGTCTAGAATTCCTCTAGCAGTTTGTTGGCACCTTGAGAAGCTTTGTCTTTTGGCTTTCCCAGTTACACATTGCTCACAAAATGACAAGTTTTCTCCTGTCCCTTGGGGTAATATACCCTGTTTAGCAAAAACTTGTAAGCCTTTTGAAAAACTTGTTGCCTTGTGCAAAGTGATTCTAGATATGCAAGAAATCTTCACAAATAACTCAGAAACGTGCAAGTATACACATCATGGCAGCAAGTGATAAGTAAATTAAGATCGTTCTCCACAGGGATTGGTTTAGGGAATTTTACTACTTCTAAGCTTGATTTTTAATGAAATTCAATGTAACCGAGGAACAATATTTTTCCTTAACTAAATACAAGAGATTGAAATGGCAAACAAGCTTAAAATGACAAGAACTAAAGTAGAATTCAATAAAAACAGCATATTAGCACAGAGAAGGTAAGGTTCAGATTAGGGGCTGTCTACTCTCACAAGCTGCTTGCTGTAGCAGAACTCTAAATTTGCAACTCACCCAGTATTTTCTACGGGAATTTTCCAATTCTCCTATAGGTAAGGTGATTAAACTCCCATTTAACCCCTTCTTTTTAGCTCCACTGATTTAGTGCCTTAGGTGGTTATTTATCCCTAAATACCCACTCATTTTCATGATCATTAAAGACTAAGGTAAAGCAAAGTAGTCGGTTATCTATTGTTTTCCCAAACACTAAACAACAATGCTAGAAAATGGTTGGCCAAACGAAATTCCAGCTTTTAAGCATGAAGAACACTTTGCTTTAAGTTGCAATAAATAAAGTTCCACTAAAACAAACAACAAGTTCAAGCTTAAGCACCCTAATCCTCACCTAAGAGGATTTAGCTCATGTTCAAGGTGAAAATAATGAAAATACAGCAGCCAACAACCATATCAGTCATGATTACAACCTTAAATACCAACTAATCACTAGGAGAAAGAAGAATAAAAGAAGAGGAGTGAAGAGAAGAAGCTTCCAAGGGAGATTCCAGCTTTCCCAAGCTGGAAATTCCTCCAAACAGCAGCCTCCTTGTCCTTTTTCCCCTTCAATGACAGCAGCAACTCCTAGGTCAACTTCTCCAACTTGTCTTCATTCTTTTTGGGCAAAAGAACATTTATACCCTCTCTTTTTCTTGAATTCAGGGCTGATTAGACATATAACTCCACATGGACCTTCCCTAATTGGTTGAGATAGGACAAATCAGCTCCACATGGCTGCTAGCTCAACTAATGAAGGCTTACACGGATTTGGCACGTGCATAATTTTATTACCCAGACTTTCTGCCTTCTGCTTGTGAAATCAGTTGCTGCAGCAAAACCTGAGTGGCCCTATACCAGAAAAATCAACTTAAACATAAGAAATCTGCACCAAATTTAGTTCAAGCCTTGCCTATTGATATGTAAAAAATGTTCATCAAAGAATACTCATTTTCAAGCACAAACCAAAGCTCAAACACATCAAAGAATAGAGTTTTTAAGCCTAAAAGAGAACCAATAGCTCTTATTTCTAAGAGCTATCAAACCCCCAAACTTGAATCATTGCTCGTCCCTGAGCAATGCTAGCCTACAAAAACTCTAACTCATCATCCCATATCCAGCTTGCAGTCAAAATGGCCTACTAAAGCACCTAACTACTTCTTGACAAGCCTACCTCTCTGAATGCATACAACAACTCAACAAAACATTCCTTTTTTAAAATACCCTTTCAACTTGGCATTCTCAAATTTTTAGCGCTCTTCTAATGATCCTCTAGCTCAACCTATTTACAAAAGCCATCATATCAAATTATACCAGCCTATTGACATCAAGGAAGCCACTAACCTTCAAGCCTAAACTTAGCACAAATCTCAATCCTAAAGCTTGCAAAGCAATCCTATAGTCTCTTTGCCTAGCCTCTAAAGCTTCTAAGCTCAACCTAAACTTCTCTCTTAACTTTTTATTCTCCCTTTTTTTTTACCAACTTAGAAAGTCTCATAGGTCATAGCTCTTTGGTCCAAGAATGGCAACACTTTATGGTGAAACTCACCTTAGCCTCCAAGCTCATCACCTAACGAGAACTACACTCATTTCCCTTAGAGTTGACTAAGATTTGCTCTCTAGCAACCACTTCCTTGCTTCTTAGAATGGCGACACTTTTTGGTGAAGCTCACCTAAGCCCTGGGGAATATTGTAACCTTCAAGCAAACACTCATCCCTTTTTCATCTCATTTGAACTTTTCTTTTCTGCTCATTTTTTTTAAACGTTTTCTCTTCCCTTGAGCTACTTTTTGACGCAGAGGCAAACTATGGGTATCATAAATCCCCCTGGTTACTAGGCAAGCTCAAGGAGAACAGAAAATCTTCAAAAAGGGAGAGGAGTGCATCTTAGGCAAAACTAAGACAAAGAGGAATGCTTTCTAAGTTGCCTTTTAATTTCTATTTCTTTTTTCATGCTTTCTTTTTTTTTTTTTTTTTTTTTTTACAAGGGTTACCTCACCCCCAAACTTAATCCATTCATTGTCCTCAATGAGTGAGAAAGCCAGGAAAGGACCCCCAAACTTATTTTTTTAGAGAAGCTAAGGCTTGTTGCTTAGGAGGATTATAAGGGTTGGGCAAAGGACTAGGAACAAGCTTTCCTAAGATTTAAGCTAAGCTAAGGAGGAAAATTAGGAAGCTTCCTATCCACCTAAGGACTTAAAGTACAATAAGATAATCAAACTAAGCAAATAGGCTAAGCTATTGGGGATCATTACACAAAACACTTTCTTTTCAAGCAAAACAGATTTTTTTTTCACAGCTGCTGCTGCAGCATTCAGCAAGGCTAAACTTAACCAAAAGAACAGCCTAGAGCTACAACTAGGCCTTACCTACTTCCACACAAGCTGGACAATCCATATTTTCAGAGCAGAACACCATATACCAGCTGCAACATGCTAAAAATCAGCAATTCAAAATTCTCTAACAGAAAATTCATGCACCAGATGGCTATTCTAGCTTATTTAGCATTCCAAGCAAGCATAACACTTCAAAGCATCAACACTTTAGCAGCTTACCAATCTTAACACTTTGCATGAAATGACTTTTCTAAATTAAAATATCCATTCAAGCAAAATGGCACTATCTAAGATTTAGAGGTATATCACATAACATTTGAAACAGAAAAGAACATGTGCATTTTTGCGCTACTAAGCTTTCTCAATTTCAGATCTTTGGTACTTATGCATTTTCCAACATTCAAAGGGCATGATTTCATTAAAACAGATGCATTGTACACAAATGAGCAGCTTCCCAAAACAGCACCAGCACCTAAAACAACACCTAGGCAAACTAAAATAAAAGATATGCTGTTCATTGATTTAACTTTTAGCATCAGCACATTTTTTTTTTCCAGATAACGCCTAACAAAGCTACTCAAAGATACAAGATAAAGAAAACAGATTTGAACAAAAGCGAAAAAAACAAAAGAAATCAACAAGATAAACCAGCAGCAGACCACACAACAAACATAATTTTTTTTTCAGAAAAACAGACAACATCAGCATAAAGCAAGCAACAGCAACCACTCCCCTTCAATCTTCTTGATCATCATCAGCATCATTTTCATTCCCGCTGGGAGATGGGGAAGGGCACCACGGGTCAAATAAACCTGTTGGGAAATGAGGAAATGGCTGAGGAAGCTCCTCAAAGCCGAATTCGAATGTTTTCTCCATGGCAGAGTCCCTAAGATGAGCATATTGCCAATAAGTCTTTTGCTGACTTTCACTGTGTTCCATTTGCCTCATCAACCTTCTCTGCTGCCTTAAAATCTCCTCAACCCCACAAACCATATTCGTGTTTGACCTTCCCTTCTTCTCCCCATGTAATCTTGTTATAGATGTTGAATCTATGATTCCTTTGTCCATTAGAATTTCTTCATTCTCATCCACCTCGACTTGAGCCCTCAAACATAATGTTGTAATCAGATTTGGAAAAAACAGTCTTCCTACCTTCCTTTTTTAACATGCCACAATCTCTTTTGCCAAGAGCTTTCCCACGTCAATGCTCAGGATTTTTAAGATGGAAAAAATTAAGAGAACTCTTTCTTTAGACACTGTGGTGTCATGAGTAGTGGGGAGCAACCTACTCCTTGCAAAGGTGTGCCAAACGTTTGCTTCGGGCTTAAGGTATGCAGCCAATAGTGTTCGAACTGAGTTTCTTGCCATCTTCCAGCTTGCTCCTTCAACAGCACAAGTGACAAGAGCTGAATGGAGCTGCTCTTCAGATGGAGCAATCTCCATTGAGTTGAAAACAGCATAGGGGAAATTAGGAAGGTTGTAGAATTCGTTGATGACTAATGGCGACCAGTCCACCCATTTTCCCCTTACTTTGGTTCTGAAAAGCTCGTTGTCTTGGACATTTGCATAGAATTCCCTCACCAAGGGAATAACAGCTGGTTCCGGCTTTTGGCAAAGTAATTGCCATCCAAGCTTGACGATCACTCCTGAAACATATGAGGGAAGCTTTTCAAAATCTGCCTCAAATCCTCTTTCAGGAAGAGGATCTCTTTGGAGCATGACTTCAAATTTTTTCTTAGCGGCAGCATTAACAAACTTTTCCATAGGGCTCTCATCAAATTCCAGCATTGACTCTTTTCCCTTTTTCTTTAGGCTCTTCTTTCTTGTTGGAGGACTTCTTGGGGGAGGTGCAATTTCTTCCTCAACTTCTTGCTCTTGAACTTGAGTCACAATTACTTCTTCATGAAGTTCTTCTTGCTCCACCACTTGCTTTCCCTTTCCCTTGTTTCTAGGACTCCTTCTTATGGCCTTAGATTGCCCACCTTCACCTAAAACAACTATTTCTTTATCTTGAGATTTGCTTGTTGGTGCTGAAGATTCAGCAACTTTTGGCCTAAACAGCTTTTTTAGAACTTTAGGAGCCATAGGCAAAGGAGAAGCAAGCTTCGGTTTAGGGGAAGAAAGCAGTTTTTTTTTTTTCTTTTCAGAGGAATTGCTACGGTTTGCTTGATGGTTGAAAGGCTACCCTCATTGTTTAAATAATCCATAAAATATCTTCTCATTGAATAAGAAAATTCAGGTTGTTGAGGGGAATCACGGGCCTTCAAGTGCTGCCACCAGCTCACTGCCCCAAAAAAAAAATCTGCTGCTATGGCTGCACCAAGTCTGCTGCTATGGGACTGCAAGGATTCTGCTGCAGCTTCCAGATTTCACCTTTTTAGACAAACAACATCTTAAATGCAAATTCTCATCAAATCCACCTTTTCAAATCTAATGATAGCAATCTCATCAGCTGGCTTTTTCTCCCAAGACTAACAAGCTCATTGCCCAAGGAAATCTTTTTCCAAGATTCATACTTCACCTTTTGCATGAGGACTCCTACTAAATAAAAGCTTGCTTGCACTAAAGAAACTATATTGTCAGCAACTAAATATTGAAATTAAAGGCAAAACAAATTGAATAAAATGAAAGCAACTAGCTACAACTAAACACTACCAACGGCAAATTAAAAGACAGAAGAATTAAAGCTAAAGACTGCTGCAAATTGAAATAAAACAGTAAATTTGAATGCACTTTACCACCTTTAGGGACCAAAAGAGTATTCAATAGAACTTAAAACACATTGTCCCTAACTTCTCCTTCCATTTCTCAAATTTCTAACAAATTGCAAGAGGCAAAACACCTCTGGAATTCTTCACCCCAGTAGTGCTTTAATCTCTGACCATTGACCTTGAATTCTCTTCCATCACTTTCATCCCTTAATAACACAGCTCCATGACTGTAGGCTTCTAACACAGTGAAGGGTCCCGACCACCTAGATTTGAGCTTGCCAGGAAAAAGCTTTAGCCTAGAGTTAAACAACAAGACCTTTTGCCCCCTTTCAAATCGTTTAGGCACCAACCTCTTATCATGCCAAGCCTTTGTCTTTTCTTTGTACATCTTTGCATTTTCATAGGATAGTTGCCTAAACTCCTCCATCTCTATAAGTTGAAATTTTCTCAATTCACCCGCTGCTTTATGATTAAAATTGAGCTTTTTAATGGCCCAAAAAGATTTATGTTCTAACTCCAAAGGC
The DNA here is from genome assembly GCA_036850905.1 of Luffa acutangula. Taxonomy (NCBI): domain Eukaryota; kingdom Viridiplantae; phylum Streptophyta; class Magnoliopsida; order Cucurbitales; family Cucurbitaceae; genus Luffa; species Luffa acutangula. Next base: position 12,923,051 of record CM072099.1, read on the forward strand.
AGATGGCAAGATTTTCCAAAAACTAACCTATATGGAGACATGCCCAAGGGAGTTTTAAATGTTGTCCTATAGGCCCATAATGCATCATCAAGCCTAATAGACCAATCCTTTCTATTTGGGCTGACCATTTTTTCCAAAATACTTTTAATTTCCCTATTGGAGATCTCGGCTTGCCCGTTAGCTTGTGGATGGTAAGGGGTTGAGACTCTATGCTTAACATTGTACTTAACCAACATGTTGTTCATCATTCTATTCACGAAATGAGTCCCCTCATCACTTATTAAAGCTCTAGGAGTACCAAAACGAGTAAAAATGTTCTTGTGCAGAAATTTTAACACTGTTTTGGCATCATTTAAGGGACAAGCAATAGCTTCCACCCATTTTGACACATAATCTACAGCCAAAAGTATGTATAAATTCCCAAAGGAAGGTGGGAAAGGTCCCATAAAATCCAAACCCCAAACATCAAAGAGTTCGACCTCTAAAATGTAGGTGAGAGGCATTTCATCTTTTTGGCTTAGATTTCCCTTCCTTTGACACTTGTCACACACTTTACTAAACAAATGAGCATCTTTAAACACCGAGGGCCAATAATAACCTGACTGAAACACTTTTGCAGCTGTTCTTTGACCACCAAAATGTCCACCATAAGGGGATGAGTGACAGTGAGCTAAAATGGACTGAACTTCACTTTCAGCAACACATCTTCTAAAAATTCCATCTGCACACTGCCTATACAAGAATGGTTCATCCCAAAAATAAAATCTCACCTCAGAGTGGAATTTTTTTAGCTGTTGCTTGGTCATATCAGGGGGCACAACTCCACAGGCTAGGTAATTTGCAAGGTCTGCAAACCAAGGAGTGTCAATTTCCTTCACTTGAGCTACTGTAAGCAGTTGCTCATCAGGAAATGAATCCTTAATTTCACTCTGCTGTAACAGTTTCTCATTGCCTTCCAGCCTTGATAAATGATCAGCAACAAGATTTTCAGAACCCTTTTTATCCTTAATCTCCAAGTCAAACTCTTGGAGCAAAAGCACCCACCTAATTAGTCTTGGTTTAGCATCTTTCTTGGCCAAAAGATATTTAATGGCAGCATGGTCAGTAAAAACTGTTACCCTTGTTCCCACTAAATAAGGTCTAAATTTTTCAAAGGCAAACACTACGGCTAAAAGCTCTTTTTCAGTGGTGGTGTAGTTCTTTTGGGCCTCATTTAGAGTTTTGCTAGCATAGTAGATAGGGTGGATCAGCTTCCCTATTCTTTGTCCCAACATAGCCCCAACAGCGAAATCACTTGCATCACACATCAACTCAAATGGCAGAAGCCAATTGGGTGAGGAGATGATAGGTGCAGTGACTAATGCTGTTTTTAGGGTGTTGAAAGCCTTCACACACTCAGCATCAAACTCAAAGGGGCGGTTCACTTCTAACAATAGGCAAAGGGGCTTGGAAATTTTTGAGAAATCCTTGATAAATCTCCTGTAAAATCCAGCATGCCCAAGAAAGCTTCTAACTCCTTTCACTGTGGTTGGAGGCTCTAGCTTTTCAATGATCTCTACCTTGGCTCTATCCACTTCAATGCCTTTCCTTGAGATTTTGTGCCCAAGAACTATGCCTTCTTTGACCATAAAGTGGCATTTCTCCCAGTTGAGCACCAAATTGGTTTCTACACATCTTTGCAACACTTTTCCCAAATTAGTGAGGCAAGCTTGGAATGACTCCCCAAAAACCGAAAAGTCATCCATGAATACTTCCATTATTGTCTCCACTAAATCAGAAAAAATGGCCATCATACACCTTTGAAAAGTGGCAGGGGCATTACAAAGACCGAATGGCATTCTCCTAAATGCAAAGGTACCATAGGGACAAGTGAAGGTGGTTTTCTCTTGATCTTGAGGGGCTATGGTGATTTGGTTATATCCTGAATAACCATCCAAAAAGCAATAATAATCTTGCCCAACTAGCTTGTCCAACATTTGGTCAATGAAAGGTAAAGGGAAATGGTCTTTTCTTGTGGCCTTGTTCAAACGCCTATAATCCATACATACCCTCCATCCTGTCACTGTTCTAGTGGGAACTAGCTCATTTGCCTCATTCATCACCACGGTCATACCTCCCTTTTTAGGCACACATTGGACCGGACTAACCCAATTACTATCAGCTATAGGGTATATAATTCCAGCATCTAGCCACTTGATTATCTCCTTTTTCACTACTTCTTTCATGACCGGATTAAGTCTCCTTTGTTGCTCAATCGATTTGAAGTTTCCTTCCTCCAAATTAATTTTGTGCATACAAAAGGATGGACTTATACCTTGAATGTCAGCTAGAGTCCAACCAATGGCCTTTTTGAATTTTTTCAACAATTCCAACAGTGCTTGTTCATCCCCAGGGAGCAAACTTGCTGAGATTATGATAGGCAATGTTTCTTGTTCTCCCAAGTAAGCATATTTCAAGTGGTTGGGCAAGGGCTTTAGCTCTAATTTTGGAGGCTCTACAATGGAGGGCTGCATAGGTTTAATTTTCCTATCAGTCAACTCCAGTGATTCAAAAGCTCTCTTAAAGCTAGGAGCTTCAGTCACTACTTCCAGACTCTGCTGCACACACAAAAATTCTAAGTCTCCCACGTTTATCTCACCAAACTGCTGTATGTGGTGCTGCAATAGTTCTTCCTCCCATTTATGAGCTACCAACTCATCCAACACATTAATCACAGAACACTCCTCCACCTCAGCTGGGCATTTCATGGCATCAAACACACTGAATTTGACTTCTTGATCATGCACTCGCATAGTCAATTCACCTTTTTGAACATCTATTAAAGCTCTTCCTGTGGCCAAAAATGGTCTCCCTAGGATAATTGGGACATCCTTATCCGCTTCATAATCCAAAATGATAAAATCAGCTAAAAAGATAAACTTATCCACTTGAACTAAGATGTCCTCAATTTTTCCTTCAGGGTAGGTGATTGATCTATCAGCAAGTTGCAAAGTCACAGTGGTTGGTCTAGCCTCTCCTATTCCTAATTTCTTGTAAATGGACAATGGCATGAGGTTTATGCTAGCTCCAAGATCGCACAGAGCTCTTCCCAACTCTTTACCACCGATAGAAACAGGAATGGTAAAACTTCCAGGGTCTTTAACTTTGGGTGGAATCCTATTTTTCAAAATTGCACTACACTCCTCAATCAATGCCACGGTTTCATACTCACCCAATCTCCTTTTCTTTGTCAAAATATCCTTGAGGAACTTCACATAGTTGGGCATTTGTTCCAAAGCCTCAACTAGTGGGATGTTTATATGAAGTTGTTTTAGGACCTCAAGAAATTTCTTAAAATTGGCCTCTTGATTTTTCTGCTTTAGCCTTTGGGGAAAGGGTGGTGGGGGCGGTTTAAATGTAGGGGAGTGTGTAGGAATTGACTTAGAAGGAGCTACAGGGGCTGCTCTAGGAATTTCTTCAATTTCCTCACTCTCTGGACTTTTTCCTACTTGAATTCCAGCAGGTTTTTCAACATTTTTCTCTGCTGTCTTTTCCATATCAGCATCAATATCAGCTGGTTTTTCCACTTGCTGTCCAGCTGGTTTTTGTTGGGTTGGCCCCTTTTTCTCAACCAAAGGCTTCCCACTTCTTAGCTCCACAGCTTGGACTTGTTCCTTTCCTTCCCTCTTTGAATTTTCAGTGTCAGAGGGGAGTTTACCAGGTGGCCTAGCTTTCAATTCACTAGCTATTTGGCCCATTTGCACTTCCAAATTTCTCAATGATGCTTGGTGAGTTTGAATAGCAGCATCAGTTTTTGCCATGTACTCCTTGAACATGCTCTCTAAAGAAATTCCAGTGGCCTGTTGTTTCATGGTATTTTGGAACTGAGGTTGATGATTTTGTTGCCCAAATCCGGAAGGTCCACTTATCTTTTGTTGAGCTTGTTGGGTGTTGGAATTACTTCCTTGACCTCCCCAAGCAAAATTTGGATGATTTCTCCAACCCGGATTATAGGTATTGGAATAGGGATTATTCCTAGGGGCATTTTGGTTTCCTACATAACACACTGAGGCTGGATTTCCAGGGCAAAATTCAAACTTGTGATCCTCTCCACAGTAAACGCAAGAATCTGCTGCATTCTGATTTATATTGACTGCTGCAGCAGACTGGTTTGCACTGGAATTCATCAACTGCAAGCTCTCAAAGCCTGAATTTAACTTTTTCATCATGCTTTCCATTGAATCAAACCTAGCATTAAAGGATGTAACAGTGTCAACCTCAAGCATACCCTTATTTTTCTTCCCAGCCACACTTCTAGAATCAGACCATTGGCAACTATTTGTGGAAATTCTCTCCAAAATGGCATAAGCTTCATCATAAGTCTTGGATAATAAAGCACCATTAGCTGAAGCATCTACCATGTTTTGAGTAGCCCAATTCAACCCATTATAAAAAGTCTCCATTTGAATGCAATGGGGCAAACCATGGTGAGGGCATTTTCTCAACAACTCTTTGAATCTTTCCCAAGCTTCACTAAAAGATTCATCATCAAATTGTCTAAAAGACACTATATCCGATCTAAGCTTGGCATTTCTTGTGGGAGGAAAGTACTTAATGAGGAATTTCTCTGCTAGCTCATTCCATGTAGTGATGGAGCCAGGAGCAAAGTTATTCAACCAAGCTTTAGCCCCATCCCTCAAAGAATAAGGAAACAAGGTTAACCTCAAAGCATCTTGAGAAAATCCTTGAATTTTGAATGAGTCACTCACTCCCAAAAAGGATTTAAGGTGTAGATGTGGGTCCTCAGAAGGTAGTCCATGAAATTGTCCCACCGTTTGTAACATTTGGAACATAACAGGCTTCATTTCAAAATTGTGTGCCTGTATCTCGGGTCTAGCTATCCCAGGGTACAACTCATTGAAGATAGGGACGACATAGGCTCTAATAGCTCTTCCCCTATCATTGGCTATAAGGACAGGGTTTTCAGCTTGATTTTCTACCCTAGGTTGCTGATTTACCTCAGGATTAGGCTGCTGGTTGTTTTGGTTTTCTTGATTTCTAGGAGGTACAGGGGGTAAAAGAGGTGGTGGATCCATCCTATTGTTTATCTCCCTTTGTTCCCTTCTCCTCCTATGAAAATTCCTTTCAATTTCAGGGTCCAAACCGAATTCTAAGTCAGGGAATTCGTTCATACACAGCTACCAGCACCTGCAAAGTCAAACAACCAAGTTAGAAGCTGTTTTAGCACCAATTTCACCAAATTTCAGCTCAAAAATAGCAAAAATCAACTCAATCCCCGGCAACGGCGCCAAAAACTTGTTGCCTTGTGCAAAGTGATTCTAGATATGCAAGAAATCTTCACAAATAACTCAGAAACGTGCAAGTATACACATCATGGCAGCAAGTGATAAGTAAATTAAGATCGTTCTCCACAGGGATTGGTTTAGGGAATTTTACTACTTCTAAGCTTGATTTTTAATGAAATTCAATGTAACCGAGGAACAATATTTTTCCTTAACTAAATGCAAGAGATTGAAATGGCAAACAAACTTAAAATGACAAGAACTAAAGTAGAATTCAATAAAAACAGCATATTAGCACAGAGAAGGTAAGGTTCAGATTAGGGGCTGTCTACTCTCACAAGCTGCTTGCTGTAGCAGAACTCTAAATTTGCAACTCACCCAGTATTTTCTACGGGAATTTTCCAATTCTCCTATAGGTAAGGTGATTAAACTCCCATTTAACCCCTTCTTTTTAGCTCCACTGATTTAGTGCCTTAGGTGGTTATTTATCCCTAAATACCCACTCATTTTCATGATCATTAAAGACTAAGGTAAAGCAAAGTAGTCGGTTATCTATTGTTTTCCCAAACACTAAACAACAATGCTAGAAAATGGTTGGCCAAACGAAATTCCAGCTTTTAAGCATGAAGAACACTTTGCTTTAAGTTGCAATAAATAAAGTTCCACTAAAACAAACAACAAGTTCAAGCTTAAGCACCCTAATCCTCACCTAAGAGGATTTAGCTCATGTTCAAGGTGAAAATAATGAAAATACAGCAGCCAACAACCATATCAGTCATGATTACAACCTTAAATACCAACTAATCACTAGGAGAAAGAAGAATAAAAGAAGAGGAGTGAAGAGAAGAAGCTTCCAAGGGAGATTCCAGCTTTCCCAAGCTGGAAATTCCTCCAAACAGCAGCCTCCTTGTCCTTTTTCCCCTTCAATGACAGCAGCAACTCCTAGGTCAACTTCTCCAACTTGTCTTCATTCTTTTTGGGCAAAAGAACATTTATACCCTCTCTTTTTCTTGAATTCAGGGCTGATTAGACATATAACTCCACATGGACCTTCCCCAATTGGTTGAGATAGGACAAATCAGCTCCACATGGCTGCCAGCTCAACTAATGAAGGCTTACACGGATTTGGCACTTGCAGAATTTTATTACCCAGACTTTCTGCCTTCTGCTTGTGAAATCAGTTGCTGCAGCAAAACCTGAGTGGCCCTATACCAGAAAAATCAGCTTAAACATAAGAAATCTGCACCAAATTTAGTTCAAGCCTTGCCTATTGATATGTAAAAAATGTTCATCAAAGAATACTCATTTTCAAGCACAAACCAAAGCTCAAACACATCAAAGAATAGAGTTTTTAAGCCTAAAAGAGAACCAATAGCTCTTATTTCTAAGAGCTATCAGTACTAATGTGAGAGAGTCGTTTGTGCCAAAGATCACTGTCTGTCATCCCTTTATCTGAAACAACAAGGGCAGCTTGCACCATTTCTACATCTTTCAACACATAGAGACCATTTATTTTTTCTCCTACAAGCACTGTTTTGGAATCCCTTTTGATTTCAATCGTGCCCTCTTTTCCTCCATAACTGCACCCTGTTGAATCTAACATGCCCAAAGAAATGAGATTCCTCTTTAAGTTTGGCACATGTTGAACATTTCTCGGCAGCTTCACTGTCTCATCTTTGAGTTTTAATGAAACTAACCCAATTCCAATCACCTTGCAAGTATTTTTATTCCCCATATAGACACTTCCTCCATCCCAATCTTTGTAGGTGCTGAACCACCCCTTTGAAGGGGTCATATGGAAGGAACACCCTGAGTCAATCACCCAGTCGTGCCTCACTGCACTTTCCTTCGTCTCACTGCTCTCACCAGAAGTAGCTAATGCATTAGAGTAAGTAATGGAATTTTCTCCCACTGAAGCTTCTGGCTGTTTATTCTTTTTGGATTTCTGATATTGGTTCTTCCGTTTTAATGAGTAGCAGTCACATTTGATGTGTCCTTCCTTGTGACAATAATTGCATTTGACCTTTGTCTTCCCCTTTTCTTCGGATTGGTGTTTATTTTCTTTATTTCTGTGCTTTCCTCTGACAAACAACCCTTCATTTGTCTCTTTCTTGGCAGCAAGTAACTCTAACTCTTTAGTTCTTATTGCTGAAATAATTGCATCTGTGGTGATGGATGTTCTTCCGTATTTGAGGGCATTCTTTACTTCTCGATAGGCTTCAGACAATGAGTTTAACAACACAAATGCTTCATTCTCATCTCCAACTTTCTCACCAAGGTTCTTGAACTCTGAGGTCATCTTCTTGAATTCATCAAGATTCTCAGTTAGAGTTTTGCCAGCATCCATTTTAAACGTAAAGAATTTTTCCCTCATATACATTTTGTTGTGGGCGTCTTTGGTCTCATAAAGATCATTCAATCTTTTCCAAATCTTCTCTGGGGTGTCTTCATCAATAACTTGTCTGAGTACAGTGTTGCTCAAGTTCAAAATTATTGTGCCATAAGTTGTCATGTTCATTGCTTCTTTGTCTTCATCTGATAGTGTGGTCGATAACTTCGATGGGTCCAAAGCAAGTAAGGCTTTCTGTTGCCCAAGAACAACCTTAATTTTCGCCTTCCAGAGATCAAAATCACCTTTCCCATCGAACTTTTCAATATCATACCTAGCCACTGCCATTTCTGGTTCCAAGAATCGACTTCTTGATTGGTTTAACTTGCTCTGATACCACTTGTTAGTGCTTAACACGTGTGAAGGACTTGCTGAATACACACTACTTCACTTCTCAAAAGCACTCAATCTCAGGAACATGCAAACCAGGAGACAAACCTTACAATCAAGAAAGATTCAGATCGTGAACTTAGGGATTTTCTCCCAATCTCTCAAGCTCTCAAAAAGACGGAGATGAACAAGGAGACAGTAAGAAGAAAGAAGAAGAAATCAGAAAAGACACAAGAGTTTAGAGTGGTTCGGCAACATATGGCCTACATCCACTATGAAGGGGCTTAAAACTCTTATTCAAAGGTGATCAATACACAGGTACAAGAACTCTCTCTAGAATTAAATGTTCACACACTTTTCTCTAATATCTCCATATCTATTTATACTACTGAGATAAAATGACTCCGTTTTACAGAATTTGAGAGGATCAGGTTGGTTACAACTGCTCCAACGGGTAATTTTTCCTTTCAACCATGATAGTGAAACTTGCTAATGAAAGTTTCTATATATTTCACACACTCAAATGTAAACTCTGATAGGTCCATGTTTAATTTAGTTCTGATGCATCTTCCATATAGAAAATAAATAATTGTTTAAAATAATATAGAAAGCAATCCCCATCCTAGAAAATACTCAGAGGAAAAAGTTTCAATCAATGTGACTTACTTTTCAATTTCAAAAATAATAGAATCATATGGTCTTAACTCGACTCCTGCACTTTTCCAGTGATCCATCACCTCTGATGTGACTTTAGAATTATGTACAAACAGTTTTGCTCCATCAATTTCAACTATATCAAGTATGCATACATAACAGGTGAGTTTGGAACTCTTGGATTTATGAATAAAATTATTTTAATAAAATAAAGAATCACAACTTTACGTGAAAGGGTATGTCCTTTGTAAAGGACACAACCCTATGTAAAAGGGTATGTCTTTTGTAAAGGACACAACCCTATGTGAAAGGGTGTGTCTTTTGAAAAAGGATACAACCTTATGTGAATGGATGTGTCCATTGGAAAAGGATACAACCTTATGTGAATGTCAAAAGACACAATCCCTTACATGAAAAGATGTGACTATTTGAATGGCCACAAATAGTCTATAAATATGTTATTCATTTTGAGTTTTGAATACATGAACAAGACACAAATTCTTCTTTCAAAAACTCTTGTCCTACTTTTCTTTGTACGATTACTTAAATACCAGTGTTCGAGAGTCCTGTGATTGGAGTGCTACATTCATAGGTGGGTAATCCGTCCTATCCTGGGAGACAATTGTTCGTGATACCTTAAGCACCATAGAGGGAACAAAATTGTCTTAAGAAAACAACGTTATCGTTGGGTTCAGATTGATTTGGTCTTTTGTGTTTCCTTAAGTGTTTATGACAAAGGGTGCCAACAGGAACATCATTTCCTCTCTGCAAAGGAATATAAAAATCATATATAGAATGTTATATTGAATACCAATTGTAAGTAGTAACAGAAAAGAAGCAGAATCACATTCTTCGAGTTCACTAGATTGAAGATTAGAAGTTCAAAGAAAAGTAATGAAAACAAGAGAGATAACATTGTAATTTGCAGCTAATATTTTGAAAACCCATAAAAAAAGAATTGACCTCTAGTTATTTTAATAACAATGGAAAAATACACTTTTAGTCCCTGAGGTTTGAGTTAGGTTTCATTTTGGTCCTGAGTTTTCAAACTCAACAATTTAGTCCTTGAGGTTTGAGATAAGGAGTAATTTGGTCCCTGCCATCCATTTTACCGTTAAATCTAACCGGCTGTTGACGTGACACTATTATTTTAATTAAAAAATTAATTTTTAAAATATTTAAATAAAAATATATTAAAATAATAAAAATAGGGAAAAATACACTTTTGGTCCCTGAGGTTTGGGTTAAGTGACACTTTGGTCCCTGAGTTTTCAAACTCAACAAAAATACCCCCGAGGTTTGAGATAAGGAGCACTTTGGTCCCTGCCGTCAATTTTTCTGTTAACTTTTAACGGTTGCTGACGTGGCACTATTATTTTAATATAAAAAATTATTTATTTTATTTTTTTAAATAAAAAAATATTAAAATAATAAAATAATATTATTTTTTTATTATTCTTCCCCCTCTCTCTTCTTCTTCTCCATCCTCTTCCTTCTTCTTCTTCCTATCTCCGGCGACCGACGACCACCGACCGCCACCTGCCACCGGCGACTAATTTTTTTTTTCTACTTTCTTCTTGTCTTCTTTTTCTTTTCACTGGTTTTTTTAAAACAAAAAAAAAAGAAAAAAGAAAGAAAAACAGAGCTTCCATCCTCTTCTCTGGCCAACCACCCCCTCCGGCAGTGCATTCATTTTCTTCTCCTGCCAGCAAAATGCCCACGAGCTTCCATCCTCGAATCCGCTGCTCTCCCCGATTCCAGTCTCGCGAATAGATCCGCGCTGGCCCACGCAACGCCCAAATCAGCAAGCAGCGGCAACCGGCAATTATTCTTCCCTTCTCCGGCGTAGTCCAGGCGCGAGCAGTGGCCCATCCTGACGGCTTCCAAGGACGGTTGTACCGTGCTCGCCGGAGGAGCCCATATCTGGAAGTTTCATGGCCCAAAACCCAGATCTGCGTTCACGGCGTTCGCAACCGAAAACCCAGATCTGGTCGGCGTTCGTGGTCGACGTTCGTCAAGGTCCGCAGGCATTCGGGGCAGGGTTCGAGGTCGGCGTTCGTGGGCGTCTTCTCCGGCAATATCCACGGCTGTGCAGCGGCGGTCGTGGTCGGCGTTCTAGCGGGTGAGTGAATGGGTTCGATTTCGAAGGTGAATGGGTTGCTGTTTGGGGTGATTTTCCAGCCATCTTCGACGACGATGAGGGAGATGGTGAGTGAGAGAGAAAGAAAGAAGAAGAAAAAAAGAGAAAAAAATGTCGGCGGCGGTGGGCGGCTGCCGGAGACGGCGGTGACCGGCGGGAAGCGGCGGCGCTGGAGTTTTGGTGAGAGTGTGAAGAAGAAGAGGGAGGTTGGTGATGATGGGAAGGTTGAAGAAGAAGATGAAAGAAAAAAAAAAGAAATAAAAATATATTTTAAAATTAATATTTTTACTATTTTAATATAATTTTATTTTAAAAAAAATTAAAAATAATTTTTTTTATTAAAATAATGGTGCCACGTCAGCAAACTGTTAGGATTTAACGTCAAACTAGACGGCAGGGACTAAATTGCTCCTTATCTCAAACCTCAGGGGTATTTTTGTTGAGTTTGAAAACTCAGGGACCAAAGTGTAACTTAACCCAAACCTCAGGGACCAAAAGTGTATTTTTCCCATAAAAATATTATTATTATTAATTTATTTTATTTCTTTTTATTTCTCTCCTCTCTTCCACCTTCTTCTTCCTTCAGTCCTTCTATTGTTTCTTTTTCTTCAACAATATTCCATCCATTGCCGGCGGCCGGAGACCGGCGACCACCGCCGGCGGTAACTTTTTTTTTTCTTCTCTTCTCCCTCTTTTTTTCCCTCCTTCTTCAGTTTTTTTTTTAAAAAATAATAAACCGACTTCGCTGGAAAAATCTCAGAGACCAGTACCAATAGGCCATGGCATAGAAGTAAAGAACCTGAATTCTCATTCTTTATCATTCTAAAACCCCTCAGAGACGGCTTTAAGATCAGAATCACAGCCGACCAGAACCTCTAATTTTTATCTGACGAATGATTAAACCCTAAAACTCACCCACTTCAACACAAAATTTCTGCAAAAACAGAATGCATAACTTACTAAAAACTCAAATCCTATCCGTTAAGAATCTCCAACTATGATCAACAAGTGCTGCAAGAGCAAATAGTTTTTTTTTTCTTCTATAAAAAGAAGACATTCGTCTTCTTCAGATCAAGTTCGTTCCCTGCATAGGCTTGCAAAGGTATTTTATTTTTCTCTTTTTCTCCCTTTCTTTTATATATCCATCTTTCATTCTTTTATATATCCATCTTTCTTTGCCATTTTTTTCCAGCAATATCAGCTTTTCCGAGCATAGTTCTTGAGTCGGGCTTGCAAAGGTATTTTTTTTTCTCCACATATGCTATGGGGTGTTTCAGAATTTCCAAATGTATCCTCTCCAAAATCAAGGTTATATGTGTGAAGTTTTGGTGGGGTTCTTCCGGAGAGAAACGTTGAATTCATTGGAAGAAATAGGAAGATTTATGTAAGCCTAAGGAGGTGGGTGGCCTTAACTTCCAAGATCTTGAACAGTTCAATCAGGCTATGATAACTAAGCAGGCTTGGCGAATTTTAACAAAGCCTAATCTTACCCTGGCTAGAGTGCTTCGAGGTTGTTATTTCCCTTCCACTACGATTTTAAATGCAAACAACCCATCTAACTCTTCCTTCTTTTGGAAGAGCATTCGTTGGGGAGTGGAGTTGCTAAGAGGAGGCATAAGGATGAACCTAGGCAACGACCACAATATCAGAATGTCCAGTGATCCGTGGATACCTCGACCTCTAACCTTCAAGGTTTTGTCCTCAGGTGGTGTCACTGACGAGAATTTGTTGGTCGCTGAATTTTTTACCCTTCTCTCCAATGGGATGTCGGTAAGCTAGAACAATTCCTTGGGAGGGAGGATGTCGATCAAATTTTACAATTGTCTATTAGTGGAACGCGGTGCCAGATCGTTGGATTTGGCATTACAATAAGAGGGGAGAGTACACGATCAAGAGCGGTTATAAGTTAGGTATGCTCAAGGTATGCTCAACCCTCAGATAGAATCCTTGTCCTCATATGGGCCCATCAAAAGATTGGTGGAAACAACTATGACATTTGAACATTCCAAATAAGATCAAACATTTTGTGTGGAAGTCACATCATCACTTCATCCCTTCAAAGTTAAATCTTTGGCATCATCACGTTCTAGTGGAAGGTATGTGCCCACTTTGTGCAGAGAGTCCTGAAATGACGGACCACGTGCTATTCCAATGTTCATGAGCCCAACGCGTATATGGGAGGTTATGTTGCCCAACATTTTTCACACGGTGGTAGGTAACTTGGATATCTAAGATCGGTGGATCACACTTAGTCGATGTTTCAAAGAAGATTTGAACCTTATTTGTATAGATGCTTGGGCCATCTGGAACAATCGCAACAATTTCGTTCATAATTTTCCTAACATTTTGTGCAGAGGCTACTTCTTTGTTGATTGAATACGGTAAGGCCAATGCTTCATGTGGTTCTAGAGGTCGTCCACGTTCGGAGGACGGTTTCCTGTTCCAATCAAGGGGAAGTCTTATTATGAACGTCGATGCAACGTTCGACAAAATTAGTAGGAAGATCGGAGTAGGGGTTGTGATTCGAGATAACTCGGGTTCTTTAAAGGTCGTGATGTCTATGTCCTCTCATATCTGCCCTAATCCTTTATGTGCAGAGGCTACTGCTTTGTTGGAAGGTATGATGTTGGCCATAAACTTGAATATGTCAAGCATGACGACCTTATCTGACTCATTATCCTTGATTCGTATGTCAAGGATATCAGGCCCATGGGCCATTGTAAAGACAAGGATACAAGCCAAATAGAATTGTCCACCAAGCCCAACAAGTCCATTCACAATAAGGAATTCCAGAAGGATCGGTTAGCAACAAATTCAGCTGAAGAATGATATCTTTCTCTCTGATTCTGTTATACAATCATCCTGTAATGCTTTAACATCTGTCCTTCTGTTATTCTTTTGATTATTCCTTATTCTTTATTATTTGGGAATTATCTGTTTTTCCCTCTGTATAAATGTATCCTTGTTATCCTTGGTGAAATATAGAAAACGAGTACTATCTCTCCCAAAAATCTCTCAACTATAAACCTTAATTTGGTATCAGAGCCACAATGACTAGCGTCAATTCCACCGGAAATTCTGCCGCCACCACCGGATCGACTAATTTCAGCAGCCCACCGTTGAATCAACTCTTGAATCAAATTACCTCTATAAAGTTGGATAGAGGTAACTTTTTACTCTGGAAAAATTTAGCCCTTCCGATTCTTCGTAGCTATAAACTAGATGGACATCTGTCTGGGGAAAAACCTTGCCCACCAAAATCAGTAAGGGTTTCAGTAGCTGGAACAAGTCAGACGACAGCAGGAGCAGTCGCAACAAGCTCAGAAGCAAGGGTAGCAAGTGAAGCTTCTGGAGCAGTGATTACTAAGGAAACAAATCCTCTGTATGAGTCATGGATTGCAGTGGATCAATTATTGTTGGGATGGCTGTATAATTCCATGACTCCTGAAGTAGCTACGCAAGTTATGGGTTTCGAAAGTGCACAAGAGTTGTGGGCGGCTGTGCAAGATTTGTTTGGCGTTCAGTCTAGGGCTGAAGAAGATTACCTTAGACAAGTGTTTCAACAATGCAGGAAAGGAAACATGAAGATGGTTGATTATTTGCGGACGATGAAAAACCACGCCGACAATCTGGGACAAGCCGGCAGTCCAGTGACCAATCGAGCATTGGTTTCGCAAGTTCTTCTTGGGCTAGAAGAAGAATTTAATCCTGTGGTGGCTATGATTCAGGGGAGAGTAGGTATCTCATGGTCAGAACTACAAGCAGAGTTGTTAGTATTTGAAAAGAGGCTGGAGCTTCAAACCAGTCTCAAAAGTTCGTTAACTCTTAACCATGGAGCGTCTGTTAACATGGTTAGTGGCAAAGATAACAACAATCAACGACCTCACACTATGCAAAGCAACAACAGGCAGAGTGTTTTTGGTCGAGGAAATCAGAGAGGAGGAGGTGGACGTGGTCGAGGCAGAGCTCACGGATATGGTCACTTCAACAGTAAACCAACCTGCCAGGTATGTGGAAAAATTGGGCACACTGCCTTGATGTGCTATCAGAGGTTTAATAAAGAATTCAGTGGACCTGTGCAAAATCAGAACAGGGGTGACTATAGACCAAACAACACTACAGGCTCTGCTCAACCTACTGCATTCGTTGCAAGTCAAAACTCAAACTCCTATGTGGCCTCTCCTGAAACGGTAATCGACCCCAACTGGTATGCAGACAGTGGGGCATCAAGTCATGTAACAACTGATTTCAACACCATGGCCAATCCTGTTGAGTATGAAGGTAATGAGTGTGTTGTAGTGGGTGATGGTAATAAGTTGAATATTAAGTATGTGGGCAATTCCTGTTTAACTAATGGAGAGAATGTTCTCAGTCTTGAAAATATGCTATGTGTACCAAGCTTGATGAAGTTGTTTATATGCAACAGCCACCGGGGTATGTTAATAAGCAGTTTCCCAATCACGTGTGCAAGCTCAACAAGGCCATCTATGGCCTCAAACAAGCTCCAAGGGCCTGGAACGTTACTCTAAAGAATGTGTTGCTCTCGTGGGGATTCTCCAATGCCAGGTCTGATTCCTCCTTGTTTATCTATAAGTCCAAGTCTGCTGTGATTCTATTACTTGCATATGTGGATGATGTGGTGGTCACGGGTAGTAGTCCTCAACTTGTGAATCGCCTAATTGTGGCCCTGGATAAAAGTTTTGCCTTGAAAGATCTTGGGAAACTGAGCTATTTTTTGGGAATTCAGGTTCATTATTTGCCTGATGGTATTCTTTTAAACCAACAGAAGTATGTCGATGATCTTCTCAATAAACTGGATTTAAGTAGCGTGAAATCGGTTCCTTCCCCAAGTGTTGTAGGCAATAAACTATTTGTTAACTCAGGGCTCCCTCTTGAAAATCCACTACAGTATCGCAGTGTTATTGGTGCTCTTCAATACCTCACCAACACTAGACCTGACATTGCCTATATTGTAAATCAATTGAGTCAATTCTTGAAGGCACCTACGGACTGTCATTGGCATGCAGTAAAAATAGTTCTGAGGTATGTGAGTGGTACTCGTCACTTTGGTCTCTACATTCAAAGAGGTGAGGATCTTTCTATTTCTGCTTACTCCGATGCAGATTGGGCCTCTAATCTCGATGATAGAAAATCAATTGCAGCATACTGTGTATTTATGGGCAACAATATTGTCTCTTGGACCTCGAAATAGCAATGTGCAGTAGCTAGATCAAGTACAGAATCCGAATACCGTGCTCTAGCGCTGGCTTCTACTGAGATTGTGTGGCTTCAATAGTTACTTGCTGAAATAGGTGTCTCTGGTTTGCCTAAACCGATTATATGGTGTGATAATGTTAGTGCAGGGGCCTTGGCAGCAAATCCAGTATTCCACTCAAGAACAAAACACATAGAGATCGATGTTCACTACGTTCGTGACTTAGTTATTCAAGGCAAACTTGAAGTTCGTTATATCCCTTCCAACGAACAACCTGCTGACTGCTTGACGAAGTCACTAACACACTCTCAGTTCACTTACTTACGTGGCAAACTCGGAGTAGCAGAGCTACCCTCTCGTTTGAGGGGAGATGTCAAGGATATCAGGCCCATGGGCCATTGTAAAGACAAGGATACAAGCCAAATAGAATTGTCCACCAAGCCCAACAAGTCCATTCACAATAAGGAATTCCAGAAGGATCGGTTAGCAACAAATTCAGCTGAAGAATGATATCTTTCTCTCTGATTCTGTTATACAATCATCCTGTAATGCTTTAACATCTGTCCTTCTGTTATTCTTTTGATTATTCCTTATTCTTTATTATTTGGGAATTATCTGTTTTTCCCTCTGTATAAATGTATCCTTGTTATCCTTGGTGAAATATAGAAAACGAGTACTATCTCTCCCAAAAATCTCTCAACTATAAACCTTAATTTCGTAGTCTTCAAAGCGATATGACGTGTGATTCCAGTATATCTACTGTTAAGTGGGATATAGACTGTCTTAAGATGTCCTTTTAGAGGATCACTTTCTCCCATGTCAGTCGACAGTTTAATACAATAGTGCATGAATTAGCTCAATTAGGAGTTAAGTCTAGGCCACATGTGTGGACCTCTCAGTTTCTAAGTGAATTTTATCTTTAGCTCAGCATGAGCAAGTAGCAACCTCTTTTTGTATCCCAAGGGGATTTCCTTCGTCTTAATGCTATCGATATTAACTTTAAAAAAAAATAAATTAAATAATATATAATATTTTAAGTGCCATTAATTTCAACACAATATTCTAGTTAATACTAGCATCATTTTTTTTTACGTGAATACTAGCGATCATTGCCATAAATAATAACAGAAAATTAATTGCTAAAACTAAAGAGGAGAAAGTTAGAGAAATTGATTGTTGGGTTAAATCCATGGTATTAAATTTTCATCTACGTGTCAACATTTTCATTGACAATTCTACATGTTCGTGGATTCAACATTGATATAGGTGGTGAATCATCATTTTCATTATATGGAAAAAGATTGATGAAACATTAAAAAAAAAAAATAGCAATAAGATATTAGTAATGTGAATATAATATAAATAACAAACATTTTAGCTTATTTAAAAAGTGTAAGATGTTTATTTGTTAACTTCAATAATTTTTTTGATTTTTTGGTTTTATAATTTTTTCAAAAATATTCATCGACAACCAACATTTTATCGATATTTTCATCAACATTTTCGGGTCCGTTTGGAATACATTCTGATTTAAATGTTTTTCAATAATGCATTTTTTCAAAAACATTTTGTATAAAAATTGTTTAGAATTTAAACACTCACATGTTTGGTTACATTTTAAGTTATTGTATACTTAAAAACTATTTTTAAAAAAGAGTTGGTCTCAAGTGTATCTCTTAAAATGATTTATTTATCAATCTCATTTTTTTAATAAGTCATTTTTAGTAGTTGTCAAACATTAGAATTTTTTTCCAAAATGATTTATTTTCAAAATAAACACTTGAAAAGTTAAACCAAACACACAAGATGTTTGACTAATTACCACTTATCTCACTTGTAAAATATATATATCATAGTAATGAATAAATTTTAGGGCCGGTTGCAAATATAGCAAACCGGCCCAAAATATATACAGATTTAGCAGCCGGTAGATAAAATTTGCAAAAATGGCAAAATTTTACGTTTTGGAATGTGTATTTACTAAAATGCCCTTTCTATCTGATAGAAATTTTGATAGAAAGCTTTCTATCACTGATAGATTCTATCAGTGATAGAAAGACTTCAGATAGAAAGAATTTCTATCTGATAGAAAGTCTTTCTATCAATGTGTTCTTTTTTATAAGGTGTTTGGTTGGTGTTGTTTCGTTTCTCATATTTTATATCATTGATAGAATCTATCAGTGATAGAAAGAGATTCTATCTGATAGAAAGAGATTCTATCTGATAGAAATAGAAGCTTTCTATCACTAATAAAGATAGATTCTATCTGATAGAATAAAGTTTCTATCACTGATAGATTCTATCCGTAGTAGAAAAATTTTCTATCAGTGATAGAAAGTTTCTATCACTGATAGAATAAAGTTTCTATTACTTATATTTCTATCACTGATAGATTCTATCAGTTGTAGAAAAATTTTCTATCAGTGATAGAAAAAGTTTCTATCGATTTCTATCACCGATAAAATTATTTCTATCACTGATAGATTCTATCAGTGATAGAAAAACTTTCTATCACCGAATAGAAAATTTTTCTATCGGTGATAGAAAATCTTTCTATAGGTGATAGAATCTATCAGTGATAGAAAAACTTTCTATCACCGATAAAATTCTTTCTATCACTAATAGATTCTATTAGTGATAGAAAAGCTTTCTATCAATTTTTCTATCAGTGATCACTAATTGGCAATTGATTCTATCAGTGATAGATAGAAATGATAGAAAGTTTTTCAGTCAACTTATCTTTCAGTCAATGATAGAAAGATTCCGCCCAACGCCGTCGGAATCTTCAACGCTGCCGCCGCCGCCCACCCTTTTCAGGCCAGAATTTCGTGCCCTTTTTTTTTGTGTTTCGATCAAATCTTGTTAGGGAAGGTTTAGATGAGAATACAACATTTATAGAAATTTTTTCTATCACTGATAGAATCTATCAGTGATAGAAAAGTTTCTATCAGTGATAGAATTAGCTTTCTATCACTGATAGAAATCTTCTATCACTGATAGAAAGTTGATAGATCAACTTTCTATCAGTGATAGAAGATTTCTATCACCGATAGAAAATTTTTCTATCAGTGATAGAATACTTTTCTATCACTGATAGAATCTATCAGTGATAGAAAAATTTTCTATCACTGATAGAAATCTTCGATAGAATTATGATTTCTACTTTCTATCAGTGATAGGAGATTTCTATCATTGATGTGATAGATTCTATCAGTGATAGATTCTATCAGTGATAGAAAGTTTTTCTATCAATGATAGAAAATTCTATCACTGATAGGAAAGTTAATTCTATCACTGATAGAAAATTTCTATTCTATCTGTGATAGAAAAACTTTCTATCAGTGATACAAAACTTCTATCACTAATAGAAAGTTAATTCTATCAATGATAGAAGATTTCTATCAGTGATAGAACGTTTTTCTATCTCCGATAGATTCTATCAGTGATAGAAAATTTCTATCACTGATAGAAAGTTAATTCTATCAGTGATAGAAAAGCGTTCTATCAGTGATAGAAATCTTCTATCACTGATAGAAAGTTAATTCTATCAGTGATAGAAGTTTTCTATCAGTGATAGAAGTTTTCTATCACTGATAGAAAACTTTCTCTGATAGATTCTATCAGTGATAGAAAAATTTTCTATCAGATAGAAACCTACCAAAACAAAAATAGAGGAGGAAAATCCACCAGATGCGCGCAATTAAGGGCAAGGGCAAAATAGGGATATAAAAAATTAATTAAAAAATTTTGCCATATTTGCAAATATTTTAAAAAATTGCTAAAATTGCAATTATTTACCCTAATTTTGACACCCATTACAATTATCCTAAATTTTACTCAATATATTAATAAAATTAATTTAGTTTTTCAAATACCACTTATCTCACTTGTTAAAAAGAATCTTAACTACTATTATGACAATTATTAGTATTTATAAATATGCAGCAAAATTATTTCCGGTAATGATTAATAATATTGTTAAGTTGAATTATATAATAATATAATTATTATTCTTACATAAATATGAAAGATATACTATTGAATTTATCTTTTCTAAAAGAGAAAAATAGTGCGCAGGAAAAACCTAGTATTCTGAAAAGGAACCATCCATTTATTTATTTATTATTAAGTTAAATTACAAATTTAATTCTTGATTTTTCAAAGTTAGGTCAATTTGATCTCTGAAATTTAAAAAAATGTCTAATAAATCTCTGGACTTTCAATTTTGTGTTTAAAAAGTCTTTAAGCTTTAAAAATGTCTAATAGGTCTCTTAACTTTCAATTTGTTTAAGAGGTTCATGACATATCCGAGATTTTTAAAAATTAAACAATCTACTAGATATAAAATTGAATGTCATGCCTATTGAGGTCTTAAACTTTCAATTTTGTATCTTGTGAATTTTAAAAACTATCAAATAGGTTTATTAGACACAAAATTGAAAGTTAAGGGATCTATTGGACACAAAAGTAAAAGTTTCAAAACCTATTTGATATATTTTTTTTTAAGTTTATGGACCTATTGGACACAAAATTGAAAGTTACAAAACCTATCTAAACTTAAGTTTAGATATCAAATTGACACTATATGAAAGTTTAGTGACTAAACCATTAATATTTGATATCGATTTCGTATTTATGAGTTAAAATCTCTCAAAATAAAATAGAAGAGATGAGCTAACATCCAAGTACTATGTTAAAAAATAAAAAAAGTAAAAAAAAAAAAGTCAATATTAGCTAACTACAATACAAATATCTTTTTGAAATACTTAACAAAGCCTTAATGGAACTAAATTGAACCCAAATATTACTAAATCTCTATTATTATTCCATAGCACTAGTAAATCAAATGTAAAATTTTTTACTAAACATGAATTTGTAAGTAAAAATTTTACATAGAAAAAATATATGTAACATATGGCTAGTAAATCAAATGTAACAACTCATTTTTGTTGAAAAAAAAAATGAAAAACGAAAAAAGGGACTTTATTTTTTAAAGGAAAAAAAAAAAGATTTTAAAAAATGATGATAAAATCCCCAGGAAAAAAAAACAGAGAAATTACGTAGTGGAAGAACTTGCAATACTTTGTCAGAGAACAGAACGAGAAAAAAGAACAGATCCAAATTCTGGCAAATTATTTGCAAATTCCTCATGAAATCCGCCGGCCGACGATCAAACTCAGCCGCCGGCGACGGAGAGTCCCGTCGACATCATCACCTTGAACTCCTCAAAGCTAATCATCCCATCGCCGTTGCTATCAACGCCGCTGATCATCTGCCGGCAATCCGCCACTGAGCAATCGTCCCCCAAACTGCTCAGAACCTTATGCAATTCCTCGGCCGAGATCGATCCGTTTCCATCGATATCGTAAACCGAAAACGCCTCTCTCAGATTCTCCAACAACTCATCCGGATCGATCTCCTTGGTGTTTAATTCCACAAATTCCTGCAAATTGATGAATCCGTCGCCATCGGCGTCGAATTCCTCGATCATCTTCGCGAGCTCTTCCTCCGTCGCCTTGTGCCCTAGGCTCCCCATAATCGAGCCTAATTCGGCAGAGCAGATCTTTCCGTCGCCGTTTACATCAAATTTCTTGAAAACCTCCTCGAGTTCGGCGATCTGAGCCTGTGAATCTCCGGATGAGGATCGAGATCCGATCGTCGAGGATGTGGAGACGAGCGGAGAGTTGATGGAGGCGAACGGCTTCTTTTTTCGGCTGAACAGAGATCTGAATCCCATGGTTGATTTCTCAATGATGCGAAGAAGAATCGATTAATTACAAACGAATCAGATTTTCAGAAGGAATTGAAAATGAGAGGATTGCGAGAAAGAGAACATAATCGATGGAGGAAGTGAAAGAGATTTGAGGGAAAATTGAAACGGTGAAGGAAATTGGGGATTTGAGATTGGTTACAGTTTCATGATTGCCAAATATAGGGAGAGAGAGAGAGAGAGAAGATTAACAAATGGAGGAATGGCACTAATTGAGGTTGAGATTTGTTCTTCTTTCCTTTTTTTTTCATTTATTACAATTTTTTTTTTATGTTATGTTTTTTTTTTGTTTTTTTTTCTTTTGTTATAAGACATGATTGTGATGCTAGATGCATGCCCTATCAATGTGTTATCAAGTGTTTCGGGTCGTATGCTATGTCATTTCGATGTTACGTGGATTGTATGTTTTCGAGAATGGAGGAATAAGAATGAAATTAAAACATGATCGGACTTGCTTCAAAATTAGGATTTGTGACTCTAAATTAGGAGGATCTGTGATTTTGGAATGGTTGAAATAACTTTTGTCAGGTTCAAAATAACTCCAAAGTCCAAACACATGCACTTAGTCATTCAAAACCAAATTTGATGGTATAAAAATCGTCTTTTAAAAATGTAAAATCAAATATTAAAATGATTTTGAAATGTATGTTTTGGAGTGATTTTGAACATGATCAAAATATTTGAACCATTTTTTGGTGAGTATATCAATATTTGGGGTGGGGATTCGAACCTTTGATCTTTTGGTCGATAGTGCATACCAATTAACTTATTTTTTATCTTGTTGCTAAAACAGTTCCACCACTAAATTCGATCTTTGTCTACCAAAATAAAGAAATGGATAGTAAAAGCATATTGCACAGGTTAACTTAAAGAAAATCTCCAGTACTATGGTTGTGATGCCCAAGGTTAGGAGGGGTACATGAATGAACCGAGATCACATCCGAATGAGAGGGATCCTGAAGACATGAAAACATGATCAAGATAATCTTAAAAGAAGTGATAGATACTATACCTATACCAACAAGGTGCGTCTTCCTTTTCGGTGGCTCAATCATAGGAATTTTGAAGTTAAGCGTGCTTAGCTTGGAGAAGTTCTATGTTGGGTGACCTCCTGGGAATTTTTCTCGGAAGCATGTGAGTGAGGACAAAGCATGCTAAAATGACCCAGTGTTGTATCCCTTTAAAGCTCAACCACCAACATTAAGGAACTATATTTCTCCACTTAAATATACTCTAAAATGCAAATAAATAATTTTACCTTAGATGACATGTTATGCCAATAAATAATACTTGAAGATGGAGGAAGAAAAATAGAAAATCATTCTCTAAATTTTGAGGTCGATCACATCAGATTGTAGTCGTGGAATTTTGATGGTTGTATCTGTTATAGGCAATTTTGGACCACCCAAATGCACGAGGAGCTGACAAGGACAACCAAGCAGAAATCAGATCGGAAGATGGACCCAAGAGGAAACCGTCAAGCGGGACGGGCCAAGGCCGAGCATCATGGTCGGCCTCGACCATGGGCTGAGGCCGACCCTCGGCCCGCTCGTGCGGGCCGAGCCCGTCGAGCCCCGTTTGGTCCCTGTAGCCTCCAGCCTCCCCAGATTCGCCTGCTTCGTCCCAGAACGCCTCCAAACCCTAGGAGCCCGAGCAGGTATTTATACCCCTCTTCGCCATCGAAGAAGGGGGCTGAACACTCGATTCTTGACTTTTTTCTCTACTCTCTAACTGCACAGTTTTCTGACTTAGGCATCGGAGGCGGTGTGGCCTACACCACACCGGTGTCCAGCGATTCTTGCTGGTATTGCAGATCACGTCTTCCCCAGCTTCTACAAATTCACTGTTGGTGTCACGTGACGACCAGGTGAGTCCCCTATTCGAATTTTGGCATCAACAGTTGGCACCGTCTGTGGGGAATAGTGCTTGCCATTTTGGATCGCACATCGGTGGTGGTCTGCAGGATGGATCGAGTTCAGAAACCAGAGGGAAGCCTCGGGTATGAGTAGAAAGCGCCGAGCCAGACTGGGGTCGACCTCGGTATGGAAAAGGCCGACCCTAACTTCGGAGACTGTGGTAAGGTTCCGTGTGCCCACGATGTTGTGGACCTAACCCAAAAGGACAACCAGCAGAAGGAGAGTCGGGAAGCTTCTGTATCCGACCAGCATCAAGAAGACAGAGGAAAATGATGCCGGGTAGAAGATGTAGGCCAGATCCGACATGAGCACTCCTCGGCCAATGGCTGAGGCCGAGCAGAAGCCCAATCGCAAAAAGGCCCGCAAAAGTTCGCCGCTAAAGACAGCGTCAGGTCTGCAAGATGAAAGACTGCCCAACCCGATTGGTGAGAGCCAGCCACGGACATACACGGAATTCATGACCCGAGCACAAAGGTACAAAAGCGCCGAGGAACTGTTGAGGTCCAAACAAGAAGAGAGAGAGGTCGAAGCCGGCAAGAGCAGTCCTCGGCCAATGGTCGAGGCCGACCAGAGACTAGGGAGACTCGGGGTCGTGCGGAACTAAAAGCCAGGTTTGACAGGTGTACACCACTAACAACTCTACTTGAACAGGCCCTGGCCACAATACAGGATACAAACCTAATGAAGTACCCAGAAAAATTGAGGTCGGACCCAGACAGGAGGAATCAGAACAAGTACTGCATGTTTGAGACCACGAACACAACCCGGGAATGCATACAGTTGAGGGACGAGATAGAAGCCCTAATCCGAGAGGGTTACCTCAAGGAGTTTGTGGGGAATGACAGAAGCTAGAGGCCATTACCAGCAGATCAAGGTAAAGGCGGTGTCAACCCACCGCTCGAGATATGAACAATTTTAGGAGGACCATCCGATGGAGAGTCGGGCAGAAAATGAAAGGTCGCGATTCGAGAGGCACAGCAAGAGCCCGAAGGGCAAGAATTTTACAGCTGCTTGAAGAGAGACACGGGTACTTCCTAGGTCTCCCCAAGCTTTTCCCCAGAAGAGTGTACGCACCCCTGGGAAGACCACAACACTTGACCTTTTATCGAAGCTGAAGAGATTCAAGCCGAAAGGGAGGTGCTCTACACGTAAGTCGAGTCACGGATTGAGCACGCAAATGACACAGAGGAGTTGGTCGGCCTCATGCCAAGGCTGAGGCCGACCACTCAGAGGCTAAGGTCGATCACCACCTTCAAGAGCTCAGTCACGAGGTAAGTCTTTCCTTACTCAAAAAATGCATGTTTTACGTATTGAATACATGTTTTTGAGTTGGGGACTGGGAGTAATCATGAGTTATATTGCAATGGTTGTTGCCTGACTATTTTCAAGCTTCAAGCTTTTGAGTAAAGTTTCTCCCTTTAAAATACTTTGTTGCTTCATGTGCCATCAAAATTGTGTGAAAATATGATAGAAGGCAGTTTAGACATGCTTTGTTCCCCGACTGAGTGTACGCACCCTCGGGAAGAATACAACGCTTGAAGAGAGGCTCGGGAGATTCCTAGGCCTCCCCAAGCTTTTTCTCCAGAAGAGTGTACGCACCCCTAGGATGAACACAACAGCTTGAAGAGAGGCTCGGGGATTCTCTAGGCCTCCCCAAGCCTTTTCCCCAGAAGAGTGTACGCACCCCTAGGATGAACAGAGCAGCTTGAAGAGAGGCTCGGGAAATTCCTAGGCCTCCTCAAGCTTTTTCCCCAGAAGAGTGTACGCACCCCTGGGATGACGACGATGCTTGAAGAGAGGCTCGGAAAATTCCTAAGCCTCCCCAAGATTTTCCCCAGAAGAGTGTACGCACCCTTGGGATGACCACGATGCTTGAAGAGAGGCTCGGGAACTTCCCAGACCTCCCCAAGCTTTTCCCCAGAAGAGTGTACGCACACCTGGGATGAACACAGTAGCTTGAAGAGAGGTCCGGGGACTCCTTGGGCCTCCCCAAGCCTTTTCTCCAGAGGAGTGTACGCATCCCTGGGATGAACACAACAGCTTGAAGAGAGGTCCGGGGACTCCCTAGGCCTCCCCAAGTTTTTTCCCCAGAAGAGTGTACGCACCCTTGGGATGAACAGAGCAGCTTGAAGAGAGGCTCGGGAACTTACCAGGCCTCCCCAAGCTTTTCCCTAGAAGAGTGTATGCACCCCTGGGATGAGCACCACGCTTGAAGAGAGGCTCGAGAATTTCCTTGGCCTCCCCAAGTTTTTCCCCAGGAGAGTGTACGCACCTCTGGGGTGAGAACAACAGCTTGAGGAACAAAATAGCAAGCAATGCAGGAAAAATGTCTGGCCTCACGCCAAGGCCGAGGCCGAGCATTCCAACCTTAAGGACGACTGTGGGGGCTTGTAGTGAGGCTCGACTTGCACAACCGAAATATCCAAAGCAACAAAGAAATGTTTAAACAGAAAGTGAATCTGCACACAAGCCCAACTACGGAGCAAGCAAATAGCATAAGGAAGCTGGTCGGCCTCATGCCAAGACCGAAGCCGACCACCTAGAGGCCAAGTCCAAAATTCAGCCACGAAAAGCCCAGGTCCCCAACAGAGTGTACGCACCCTTGGGAAGAGACTAATTCCTGCCAGAGATGTTGATGCATCTCCACAACCTCCTCAGAGCCACAGGTTATCTCAACTCATCTGGTTGGGCACATTTTGCCGAGTCCGAGCACAAACCCTAAAAGGTATTCTTCTCTTTACCCAACTACACTTTGTGTTTAAATGAAGCTTTACCTGAAATTGGGGGCTGCAAAGGGGATATGCACTCCCCATTAAACAAAAAGCAAGTAACAGGGATATGCATTCCCTATTAAACAAAGGGCAAGTTAGCTTAACATGTCTAACCAATGAGTACATGTTTTAGTTTATTCACTCATCATTTTCCAGCAAGGACTAACGAATAAATGCAGGGGGCTAAGTATTGAGCTGATAGGGGCCTAAGGTTGGGGCCGACCCAAGCTACCTCTCTTTTTCTTCTTTCACAGAAATTAACTCTTCAATGCAGGATTGTGAAGTTTTCTATTTCTCTCATTTATTGTGGATAAAGCCCTGGATCTGGAAAAGGAACTCCGAATGACCAAGTATGGGGGTGCTGTGCTCGGCCTCTTCCCGAGGCCGAGGCCGACCAGAGAGGCCCTCCAGCCACTTCTGATAACAAATGAGTCATACATAAGTCAGCACGAGACAAGAGTCGTACTCTTAAATCGGGCTTAAAGAGCTCAGCCTATAGCATTAAGTCGCACTTGAATCCCAATTCAAGAGTGGGGGCTTAATGTTATAGGCAATTTTGGACCACCCAGATGCACGAGGAGCTGACAAGGACAACCAAGCAGAAATCAGACCGGAAGATGGACCCAAGAGGCAAAACCGGCGAGCGGGACGGGCCAAGGCCGAAGGGGTCGGGCTTTTGGCCCGACCCCCTGCTCGGCCTCGGTCCAAGGCCGAGGCCGAGCCCGTCGGGCCTCGGTCCAAGGCCGAGGCCGAGCCCGTCGGGCCTCGTTTGGTCCCTGTAGCCTCCAACCGCCCCAGATTCGCCTGCTTCGTCCCAGAACGCCTCCAAACCCTAGGAGCCCGAGCAGGTATTTATACCCCTTTTCGCCATCGAAAAAGGGGGATGAACACTCGATTCTTGACTTTTTTTCTCTACTCTCTAGCTGCACAGTTTTCTGACTTAGGCATCGGAGGCGGTGTGGCCTACACCACACCGGTGTCCAGCGATTCTTTCTGGTATTGCAGGTCACGTCTTCCCCAGCTTCTACAAATTCACTGTTGGTGTCACGTGACGACCAGGTGAGTCCTCTGTCCGGATTTTGGCATCAACAGTATCTATTAAGTTACAATTACAATGTTAAGGAACTATAAAATTATATTACATCGACACCCATGTGCGCGCACACACACATTATGTTTAATTCAAACCTTAAATTTTATATAACGTGTTTAAAAATCTAAAAGAAACTGAGGTGATTGTCTCCTTTATTATTTGTTCTACTTTTTTACAGTCTCTTTTAAATAATCATAATATATTCCGTAGTAGTAATTTTATAATGTTCAATTAATATTAATTAAGAATAAAATATACTAAGATTAATTAATATAAAGTGCATGAAGACATGATAATGAATGATGAATGGTGCATGTTCCATGTGTTGTGAATTGTATGGGATTGTATACTATGTGATTTTGATGTTACGTGGATGGGATGTTTCAAAATGGAGAGTGAAAATGAAATTAAAATATGTTATCGCCTCAAAATAGACTTGTGGCTCTCATTAAATATGGGTAACCTGTTTCACGTCGAGTGGGGATCATGAAAGAAAATGAGAGGGATGAAGTTACGGAAATACCTTTGTTAAGAAAATATAACCGAAAATTTTGTTGGGTTTTATGTTCTAAGACTCGTACTTTGTAAACTGTAAACAAATTCTCTATTTTTCAATGAAGTTGTTATTGAAGTTTATTCAATAAAGTTGTTATTGAATAATAAGTGAATTGCACGTTATATAACTCAAATCCAATAAACTAAGAACCCTTGGTTATAGTATGTAGACTTGAACTATATATGTGGAGACATAAAAAGTGGATCAAGTTCAAGTGATAGCCAAAACGGTCTATAGTATAGGGATAGGGTTGGGTGTACCTTATCATGGGGAAACTATGGATGCGACCCACTTTGTATATGATACAAACAATGTGATCCTAAATCGTTTATGTAAAGACATTCGAGTGAGGGCATCCTATATATGCAATGGGTTTGCATAAGACCAGGACCGCGAAATAGTCACTTTTACTTTATAACACCGTTTACTGTTAAACCTGACTATTTCATGTGATGACCAAGGTAACTCGATCTTAATCCTGAGCTAACTATGAACTCTTGTTTATTTGGTATTCTCCTTTTATTTGCATGAGTGAGAGTGACCCCGAGTTCATCGGTTCAATAAGTCTACCATATTTTGGGGATAAGACCGAGTAGATAGGGGACATAGTCCTACAAGAAGGAATTCACTCCTACCCGTTCCGGGGATAGTAGATAGGTTGTTCCCTTAAGTGTTGACTCTAGGTCTTGAACAAGGGATCCCACCCCTCTCATTGGCTCAAGAGGGACTCAGTTTGATGGTTGGACCACAAACCAATTGTTCATTAGAAAATCAATGGACTTAAGGAACAAGAGGTAATTACAGGGGTAAAACGAAAATTTTGACCCATCTATAATTACGAACAACCTGTGAAGGATTGACTTACTAATCATGGTTATCGAGTGGAAAAAAAATATATTTATAGTGAGGAGGGTCCAGTTGTGGGTCTATAGTGGAGTCACCCGACAGTTAACGAATGTTGATTAATTTGGTTAAAGAGTTTACGTACCCAATTAACTTCGGATCATTGGAGCTCATGATCTGTAGGTCCATTCAGTCCCTCTGCTACCTCACATCAGACTAAACCTTAGAACAATGTGATGAGAGAATTCGAATTGTTCAAATTCGGTTAAGGGAGTAAGTGTTAGTTGTATGTGATATAATTAACATATTATATTTAGTTCAATTGTGAATTGAACTATACTATAAAGAGAGTTGGGAAATATTTAAATATGATTTAAATATTGCTAATGTGTAAATAATACATATTTTGGTTTGAATTTTACATATGAATAAGGATTCATATTCAAACAATTGGTTTTGAGAGAGATTGAGATTGGTGCAATTATTTAATTTGATATTTGATATATATTAAATTAAATAAACTTAATTAATTTAATTATTTATTTAAATTTAAAATTGATTTTTATTTAAAATTTTGTTTGAAAATTCGGCTATGTTTGGGAGTGATTTTGGCATGATCAAAATCAATTTTACCAATGCAAAAATCAATTTCTTCTAAAATAAATATGTTTGACAAATAGATAAATTGATTTTTTAAAAAATCTGGAATCAATTTGAATTGATTTTTGAGAAATTTGTTGATTTTTCCTTTGGTGATTAACCAGAAATCACCTCCCAACTTTAATGTTTTTTTTTTATTTTTTTTTTATTTTTTTATTTTTTTATTTTTTTTTTTGTAAATCTTTGTGGATTCTATTTTTAGTACACTGCTTTTGGTTTTTTTTTCTTTTTTTTTCTTTTTTTTCATCCTTTATTATTTATTTATATATTTATTATTTTTCATAAAAATTTGTTAGTATTGGCAGTTTCTAAAGATTCGTTCATAATTTCTCTCCAATTTTATTATTTTCTATTACCATGAGAGGTCAATTGTGCATTTCTTGGTTTCCAAAAATGTAGATATTTCATTATAAAGATATATGATTTCTCCATAAATTTGTAAGGAGTCATGACATACATGTTACCTTTTAAATGGAGTGAAAAATAGAATGGTCTTAGTTTGTCATGATTCAAAAAGTATAAGTAGAATAATTAAGATTTCATTAGTTTTCTTCTAGTTTCAACCCTATCTAGTTTGTAAAATGAAAAGATTATATATGCATCTATATAAACAATTAACATAAGCAAACGTTGTCATTCTATAAAAAAAAAAATTATGCGGCTTCACCCAGACTATTTTATTATCAAGAAATTGTAATATGAGAGTCTCTACCTTAGCAAAGGTTGCCTTGACATAAGTCATTAATACCACTCGTTCAAAAAATATTTCATGATTTATTAGAAGAATTAGTTATCATATAATATATGTATATAGTTGATATTGACCTAATAAAACTATCATCATCTTTAAGAACTTAATTAAAGATTATATATATATATATATAAATAAGGTTGAGTGTCGAATCTTTTACAATAGTTCGATTTGAATGGTTCATTTAGAGAAACATGTGTAGAGATATATTATATATGCAATAGGTTTACATAAGACTAAACTTTGGCATATTTATTCTATATTATTAAGTTAAATAATTTATTGAATGTAAAATGTCCTTTTAGTAATTTGGAAATTCTAAAATCACATTTGAAACCAAATATAATGTTTCAAAATCACTTTTAAATACATGAAAATCACTATTTAAAGTTTGAAACCAAACATAAATATGATTGTATGAAAATCAATTTCATAAAATCAATTTCATAAAATCTCTTCTTCCTAAATCAATAATTCAATCATCACTCCCAAACATAGCCTTCATTTTATTTGGAAAATCAATTTTGTACTTAAATTAATGAAGGATTTCATGCAAAATCCTTGGCTTAGCCACCTAAACCAACACCAATAATCTAATCCCTAATTTGGTGTCTTCATATGCATGATTTGAGATGTTTGTTGATGAAGAGGTGGGATTTGCTGATGATTTTGGTTCAAAAAATTGGTTGGAAACTCTCTCAAAATAACATCTTTCTCTCTAACTCTTCTTTAACATTCAAGCTTTTTTCTCTAAATTCACTCACAAATCGGCTTCGAAAAACCGTTCTAAGGTCAAAGAATAGGGGTGTCCATTTACCCCGTGGGGTCGAGGCCCCGCAGGGACCCACCTCGAATGAGGCGGGGAATGGGGGAGGGGGTGGGGAGAAAAACTTCCCCATTCTCTAAACGGGGGCAGGATCCCCCCACCCCACCCCCTCTTTTTATAATAATAATATATATAATATAATACACTTAAATTTATATTATTATAATATTATGGTGTAATTTGTAAGTATAAATAGTAAATTCCTAGCTTTATTGTGGTTGTAATTTCTAATTTTAGACTTGTTATTTTATTGTTGTTATTATTTTAAGATTTGTTATATTTGATACTAGGTTGAAATTGTGTAATATTTAAGTTAAAACCATATTGTAATATTGAAATTTAAACTTTTAGAAATGATATTTGAAGATTTTAAACTTTATCATGAAATATTATTGTTCTTTTTATTAGGATATTTCATAGATCTTTTAAAAAAATTGCAATTGATTGAAATTTAATAAAAACTAAAAGAAAAAGAAACGGGGAATAATTCCCCGCGGGGTACTCGATTCTCGCAAATTCTCCGCGAGGAATCCCCGCCCTAACACCCGCAAAATTAAATGGGGAATTTTGCGGGGATGGGGAATGATTTAGGCTTCCCCGTCCCCGCCCCACCCCATGAACATCCCTACCAAAGAATAGTGGGGAAGACTCTAGTGGTAGTCCTTGGTGTGTTCGTGATTCAATCATCGAAGGATTGTTGTGATCAATTGAGCTTCAAAGGTTATTTCTCTCGTGCTCTGTTTTTTTTAAGCTTATTTATCATATGTTTGTGCATGAAATTTATGTAAAGTAAGAGGTCCAAGATCCGGATTGCTTCCACTAGAGTGTTAAACACTCCATCAAAATCTAAATTTATAGGGTAGTTAAATAAATTCTATAATTAGATCAAATAAAAAAATTTCTTTACAAATCCCGGGGTTTATCTATAAAAAAATTGTAAATAAAAAATGAAATCAAATCTAAGATTCAGATCAAATGAAAGGGTAATTATCTAAAAAAAACGAGCATGACACTAATTTGACATGTATCTCAACCAAGAGGTCAGAGATTCGAATCATCCTCTCTCAAATCTACTTAAAAAAAAGTAAATAGTTATCCAAAATTTTTAAAGGGAATGCTGATGGTGACTACTTGTTTTAGAAAAATAAACAGACTACTCTTAAGATTTATGAAAATTAGTAAATTACTAGACTAAATTTAAATATAGAAAAAACTATGGGAAAGATTCAAAATCCCACTTATTACAAGGCCTTGACAAATTAGTTTAGCAAAGAAAGAGATGTGATCATGATATAGTACCAAACATATTTTGTGGTTGTAATAAAGTCATAGTTTGGTTGTTTCAACATAATAGCAACCATAAGTTAGTCATTGGGCATCCAATTCATGTAAGAAAAGTCTTGAGTGCCTCTCTTTTGTCTTCACTCTCTCTCATGCTTTCTCAAAATCTAGATTGTTATATATTTGTTACATTTTTTTTAATTATTTTGTGGTTTGAGATTTTTAACATGTTGTTCTAATTAGAGAAGTTATTCTTCAATATCCAACCTTCAAAGAAGTTCTTTATTATTATTATTATTTAATTCAATGATGTGTGTGAGGTGGAAATTTGAACACCTAACTTTCTAGTTGAGATAATAATAAATTAACCCATTGATTTATTCTAAAGTTTACATGTTTTTGTGTATTAAACCCTTTGTTTTGTTTCTTTGGATAGAGGTACCCAACAATGGAACTTTATTAGAAACTTTATTGGGATATCAAGGGGGTTTTAGGTCAAAAAATTTCCCATTTTAAAGTGTTGATTTACTTTTGACCTCATGATCTTAAAGAATAGAAAATTAGGACTTGTTTGATCTCTTTGAGATAGTAAAATTAAATTGGGAAAAATACACTTTTAGTCCCTGAGGTTTGAGTTAGGTTTCATTTTGGTCCCTGAGGTTTCAAATTCAACAATTTAGTCCCTGAGGTTTGAGATAAGGAGCAATTTGGTCCCTCTCATCCATTTTACCGTTAAATCTAACCGGTTGCTGACGTGACACTATTATTTTAATTAAAAAATTAATTTAAATTTTTAAAAATAAAAAATATTATTTTAGTTAAAAAATTAATTTTTAATTTTTAAAAATAAAAAATATTATTTTAATTAAAAAAATTAATTTTTAATTTTTAAAAATAAAAAATATTATTTTAATTAAAAAAATTAATTTTTAATTTTTAAAAATAAAAAATAGTATTTTAAATTTATTTTATTTCTTTTTTATTCTTTCTCTCTTCCACCTTCTTCTTCCCCATCCTCCTCCTTCTACCTCTTCTTCTTCTTCAATCTTCCTCCATGGTCGGCGGCTACCGCCGGCGGGATTTTTTTTCTTCTTCTCTTCTCCCACTTTTCTCCCTCTTTCCTCCCTCTCTTCTCCCATCTTCTCCAGGTTTTTTTTTAAATAAATAAGAAAAACCGAGGAGCGAGGGAGGGAGCTCCCTCCCCGTTTTTCCAGCGAGGGAGAAGAGAAGAAGAAAAAAATCACCGCTGGCGGCTGCCGTCGGCCACCAGCCATGTAGGAAGATTGAAGAAGAAGAAGAAGAGGTAGAAGGAGGAGGATGGAGAAGAAGAAAGTGGAAGAGAGAAAGAATAAAAAAGAAATAAAATAAATTTAAAATAATAATAATATTATTATTTTAATATATTTTTATTTTTAAAATTTAAAAATTAAATTTTTTAATTAAAATAATAGTGTCACGTCAGCAGCCGGTTAGATTTAACGGTAAAATGGATGACAGTGACCAAATTGCTCATCTCAAACTTCAGGGACTAAATTGTTGAATTTGAAACCTCAGAGACCAAAATGAAACCTAACTCAAACCTCAGAGACTAAAAATGTATTTTTCCCAATTAAATTTTAACCATTCTCACCAAATTGTCTAGCAATCTACTCCTCTCCAACCTTTCTTCCACAAATCTTTTTTGGCTTCTATCTCTTGTTTCCTTTTCTCCTCAATTAATTATTTAATTAGTTGCATTTTCAATTTGGTTGGATTTGTTTGATGAAATTTATCTTTAGAGTGTTGTGTTGTTAATTTTGATGGTATGAATGCCAACTTTTTTTTGTTTTCCTTTTCATTTCACAACAAAGATGAATTCATATCACTAAATGATCATTTAGATATGATTAATGACACCCTACCATGTATTATTGTCTAGGATGAGAGCACATGGATTTTTCTAACACTTTAAATCTTATAGAACTTTAATGAGGGCCCAAAGAAAAGTATATAAAAATATAAAAAGAATGGGAAGATGAGATTTTAGTCTTCAACGTAACAAACGTTGTTCATCGTCTAGTCTCCATCTAATTAACGGAGAGAGTTTCCAGTTCTAGTATGTTTAGTTGAAGAAAATCTTTTCCTTTTACGAGAGTACTACTTGCCTAGTTTATTGCAATTATGATAACAACATTCTTTGAGTCTAAGTTAGATCATTCATCTACATTCTTAGGCTCTAACGGTTCGCTAAGCACGATTAATATATACCTTTTAACTTGTTATTACTTTTTCGAAGTTCAAACAATTCATTTCCTTTTCTAACCATATGCATAAGTAGAGAGTAGTAAGATAAAAGGTATATTTGAGCTAAAAAAAATTATAGTTTTAATAATCATTTTTGTTTTAGAACCTTAGTGGTCACTCCCTCTACTTTGATTATTTTATTCGAGTTTGTCACTCCCATACCTCATCATACTCAACAAAACGTTGTGTCGCCAACATTACTTCCACAATAATGTAATGTTGTATATTGTTACAAATGTGTGCGAAAGAAAGTTATATGCAAATTAAATTAATCCAAAGTTTCAAAGTGGATTGAAACATCAAAATGAATTGATGGTTCATTTACAAATTTAACATATGGAAGTTAAATTTGTTGTTATGTTTGAGTTTTGAAAGTAATTACATGTTGGGAATTGGGAGTGCGACTAAAGTCCCACATTGGCTAGATAAGGGGATGTTCATGGGTTTACAAGGGAGGAGAAATATCTCCATTGGTATGAAACTTTTTTGGTGGAACCAAAAGCAAAACCATGAGGACTTTCCAAAGTGGACAATATCATATCATTGTGAAGATCTGTGTTGTGTCCTTGTTTTTACATTACTCAATCGAGTTATGTTTGACATATATATGTTTCATTGTTTTATTTTTTATTTTTTTGAAGTTACTAAGTTGCTAGCCTATTTTCTCATTTGTATGATCTCATTCCAATTGAAGTATTCTCCTCTCCTTCTTTCCTTCGATCTTAAGTTGAGTTGAGAGCAAGTATCCAAGAGTTTTACCAGATTCGAGCAGTTTAAAGTTGTTGTTTTACCAGAATTAGTCATTATATCTTATTGAGAAGGTCGTTGTAGTTTACATGCAACCTGTTCAAAGTGAATAATTGTCTTAAGAACAACTGATGATGGAACATGGTGCGAGTTGTGTAACGTCCCAAATTTTCTGGTAAAATTCCTTTTTCGATCTTGAGTTATTTCAAGTTTTATTAATTTTGTATTAAGATTAATAGAGTTGTTTTTCATGGTCTATTTGATTTCTTGAGTTCTCGAATTTAGTAAATTGAAAGGGTGATTTCTCCACAAATTTTGAGATATTTGGAAAAGGAAACAAAAAAAAAAAGTAAGGAGTTTTAGTAAATAAGGGTTTATTTAATTAAAGGATTTTATTTTTCTATGCAAGTAAACCCTAGAAATTAAAAGAAGAAAGAAAAAAAAAAGAATTTAATATTATTTCTCTTCCAGCCACCTCCCTCGTTCTCACGCCTCCCTCCCCCTCTTTTTTTTTTTTTCTCTTTTCAATCTCTTTTCCTCTCGGTAGGTTATCTTTCATCCAATAAAAGGTCATATCGACGAGCTCATAGTATCAAGTTGTTCAGTGTTTACTTATAAATTTGGTTTATAAACGTTGAGATCATAGTTTTTTTTCATAGAAGTTTGGAGTTTGAGATTAAATTTGTGTTTGTATGATATTGAGATTGTTTTGTTGGAGGGTGTGTGGTAAGAGATGTAGAAAAGTAAAAATTCATTAATTTATTTGAATGAGATTTGAAAAATATTTGAGTTTGTCTACAATTTTTTTTAGGTACAAAAAAGTTTTGGGTTTATACTAATATTAAAAAAAAAACCTTTATTGATCGATGCGACTTCGACTGTGTCAGTAGAAGTGACTTACGTCAATACGATTTTGACTGCGTCAGTAGAAGTCTCTTTTGCTACTTCTCTCGACTCATCTCTTTTGCTAACGCTAATTGGCAAAAGTCTCTTCTTCCATCTTCTGCCAACGCTAATGAGGTGGCGTCGACAGAACTTGACAGATTTGTTTAAACGTCTTTGTCGTCGCTTATTTGTAGATCGGAAGAATCTTTTACAACATGTTTTTTTGCTTTTCTCAACCCATTTTTGGCATCGACAAAAGCTCATTTTCTTGTAGTGTATTGTATGCTCACTCAATCTTATTAGTTTTGTCATTAATAAGGTAGGTTAATTTTTCCATGCCCCTGCTACAATCCATGGAACTCAGTGAAATACATAATTGGGTATTTGAAGACAACCAGCAATCTTAGTATTACCTTTACAAAATCAGACCATATCACTCTTTGACATGCTACAACGACGCCAATTGGGCCAATTGCCCGATGACTTGGTAGGTTATCTTCCATCCAATAAACAGTCATATCAACAAGCTCATACTTGATTTGTGTCTCATTCAAGTGTCGGATCCAAGTATAAAGGCATGTCTAGTGCCACTGCCAGATTGGTTTTGGAACAATCCATCTTATCTAAAGTTGGTGTTTCTTCTCTAAGTGTTCCTTTGCTCTTATGCAATAATATTATTACCACATTCTTAACAACTAATCCTTGCATCATATAATAGCTCCAAGCATACAGAGATCGACCACCACTTCATCTGATAGAAGGACAAAGTAGAACAAACAAAAACTAATCCACCAACCTACCAATCTATCACAAATATATGAACCTAAACATGATAAAGGGGGAAAAAATGTTTGCAAAAGTTGTTTGCATATTCAAAATATATGATATATACTTATAGGAAAGAGGAAGAGTTGAGAGAGTGTTCAAATTCTATAATGGTTGGGCAAAGATTTGCCATCCAACTCCTTGTTGAAGAACCTTGTTATGTAATCATCATAAGTGAACTGGCGATAAACTGCAGGTGTGTCCTGTGAGATTAGCTCTGGGAGTGGTCCGTACAAGC
The DNA here is from genome assembly GCA_036850905.1 of Luffa acutangula. NCBI lineage: Eukaryota > Viridiplantae > Streptophyta > Magnoliopsida > Cucurbitales > Cucurbitaceae > Luffa > Luffa acutangula. The sequence goes on from CM072099.1 coordinate 12,960,506, forward strand.
TGTCTCTGATTCGAGGGTTGTAGAAAACCGCTACCGAAACCCGCGCTTCTGACTTCCCATTCGCCAATACTCGGTGCTCGACGCTCTTGTACACATCATTTGATGCGATCTATATAAAAAGTATAGATATTACTCTCATTAATTGTCAGCTACGTCTACATCGTTTAGAAAAATGGAGAGTCGAGTTGCATTAAAGAATTGTGTATAATGGAAAAGTCATAACATGAACATATGGGAGTAGGTGCTCTCGTAGTTCTAGAAAATTTTCCCTTATGCATTGAGGTATGAGTTAAGTTTTTATATGGCCCATGAGGTTTTAAAAGTGACACTTTAATCTTGGTTTGGAAGATAATCTTAAATGGTTCCTAAACTTATTGACCGTTAGATGTGGTAGTTGCTTGTTTGATGACAACACTAAATCGGTAAAATGAGAGAGAGGAAGAGATGTCACGACATTGTCTAATCACTAAATTAAGATATAAAAGTAATATATGTTGGGGAGAAAAAATAATTTATACGCCTAAACTTTGGGACTTATATCATTTAAAATATCAAACTAATAATTGTATCAATGTAGACCATCTATGAGTGAATTATTACTATTTTCACTTGATTCCATTTAAAATCAACTCATAAATAAAATCATTCTGACTAAAATCATACCAAAGTAGCAAGAAAAATTATCATGTAATTTATCCAAACAAGTAGCTACCACATAATTCATCCTAATTAAGTAGCAAAAAATAGAGGAACCCAAAAAGATGAAGAACGACTCATTAATGATGAAAAGCCACTACTATCATTTGATTCTTGCATCTCTCTCTAATATTATATTATGTTAATCCATGCATTTAAAGGAACCTTATACACATGTGAAAATTATGTATTGACGGTTTTAAAATGAGATAATCATATCTAAATTGATTCACTAATAAAAATTTAGGGTTTAAATTGCTACCATTATTAGTTTGAAGTTTAAAGTGGTAAAACCCCTAAAATTTAGAATATAAATTGATTTTTTCCGTATATTTTGCAAGGTCAATGAAGTTCAAATTTCATGACCTTTTAGAATTACTTTCTAAAACTCATAGACAATATATAAACTAAGGCCTAGAGATGTCCATTTTCCCTGCGGGGACGAGGCTTCGTGGGGACTCGCCCTAATGGGACGGGGAATCCTGGTTTAGGCAGGGAATGGGGGAGGGAGTGGAGGAAAAAAAATTTTCCCATGAGCTAAACGAGGACGGGGGACGTGGGATATATTCCCCATCCCCATTCTCCTTTCTCCGCTCCGTTTAATTTATTATTATTATTATTTCTCTTTACGTATAAACTTAAAGTTTTATTCTTAATTACTTAAGAAAATTGGATATATTTGAATTATATGTATAGATAATTTGATATTTCGTATTATTTTGTATCTATTAAGAGATTTAAGAGTTTTATCTTTAAATAAATATTCTTTTTTAAGAAATTAATGACTTAAATGAAGATTTCATGTGAATAGTTAATTGTCTAATTGAAAATTAATGAATATTTTCAATGAAAAGTTAACTATTTGAAAATTTGTCAAAATAATTATTTGATTCAATTGAGATCAAAAAAGAAGAAAAAAATACATGGGGAAATTCCTATGGAGAGTTCGATCCCTGCAAATTCTCTATAGGGAATCCTCCTTCCGTTCTCGTGAAATTTCGCAGGGATGGAGATTGAAATGGGAGGTAGGGTTGGGGACGAGGACGAGAAAGTCATCCGCATCCCCGCCTTGTCCCGTAAACATCCCTAGTAACTACTAAGGCCTCATTTGATAATCATTTGGTTTTTTGTTTTTTTTTTATTTTTTTAAAATATTTTTATTTTTTATTTTTTAAGATTATGCTTATGTTTGTTTTTGTTCAAATTTCTTACCATGGTTTCCATTTTTGTCAAAGACACATTCAAATTCTTAATCAAGTTCCAAAAATAAAAACAAGTGTTTAAAAACTAAAGTAATTTTCAAAACTTGACTTCGTTTTTATAGCCTGAAAAAAAAAATATAATAATAACAAAACAAAAAAAACTTAGAAGTAGAGGTAGTTTTTATAAGTTTAAATTACAAAAGTAAAAAAACCAAATCGCTCTACTAAACCGAGACTAAAATTTTGCTTTTGGAAGTTAATATATCGAATAGAAAATAACTTTAGATCTTAGACTAAAGTGTAATTTACTCAAAATTAGGAAACTGAATTAAATATAATAATAAAGTTCAAAAAAAAAAAAGAATTAAATATAATAATATTTGAGAATGATAGATTTCTTTGGAAGGTTTGTCTGTCCTTGGTTTGATTATTTTTTAAGGAAAGGTCAGCGTTTTTTCTACCATTTTTCTTTTTTAATATTTGAATTGTTCTGCACATCATTCAAGAGATTTGTGTAGATTTAAAAATAATTTGTGAGAGGGAGCAGAAAATTGTGATAATTAACATGTATTCTCGAGAGGTTAGATGTTTGAACCTCCCATTTTCAATGTTGTTGAATTTAGAAACCAAAAAAATAATAATAATAATTTAAGGTGAACATTTAATGAATTCAATTTTTTTTTTTTTACAATATGTGGGGAGAGGAACTCGAATCACAGACCTTGTGATTATCAATATAACTTTATGTCAGTTGAGCTAAGCTCTTGTTGGCATTTAATGAATTCAAATTTAAAACAATAGTAATTATATCTTTGTGTGTATATATAAAAATGGACCAAAGTCAAAGACCAAAGTGTAACATTTAGAACAATTTAGGTCCATTTAGTATCATTGGATTTTTAGATTTTAGTTTTTTAAGATTAAGCTTATAAGGAATTGCATTTATTTGTTATCTCATCTAATAAATATTTTTAAACTTACCCATAATAATTTTATTTAAATTAATTTAATATTTATAATATTATATTGCAATCAATCTTTCAAAATGTTAGTTAAATTTTAAAATGAAAAAATTCAAAATCAAAATAATTCATTAAGATTTCAAAAATAACTTTTAAAACAAAACATAAAAACGTTATCCAATAAAGTTTAAGGGTCCATTTGGAATACATTTTAATTTAAATGTTTTTCAATAATGCATTTTAAAAAAAAAACATTTTCAATAAAAATTATTTAGAATTTAAACACTTATATGTTTGGTTACATTTTCTCACAAATGTTTTTATACCTAACTTATGGTTTACCTAAGAAGTCTTTTTTAAAAAATTGGTTTCAAGTGTTTTTCTCGAAATGGTTTATTTGTCAATCTCATTTTCTACTAAGTCATTTGTAGTGGTTGCCAAACATAATAATTTTTTTTCAAAATGATTTATTTTCAAAATTAAACACTTGAAAAGTTAAACCAAACACATCCTAAATTTGAAAATATAGGAGGAGAATATTTCACAAGCGCTTGCAAGCTCATGAAGCTTTTTTAAATTGGAAAAATAGTCCTCATTTTATTCCAAAAAAAAATCATAACAATTTCTCATTTTTAAGGGTAATTACATCAATTTAATATCTTTTAAACGAGCAGAGCTATAATTGACATGTACCCTCGACCATTATTTAAAGGTTCGAATCTCCTCACCCCCAAATGTTGATGTAGGAGGGGATGCTTCTAAACTTGTAGGACACCAAAATTTAAGGCCTCGTTTTTAATGTTTGGTTTTTGTTTTTGTTTTTAAAACTAAGCTTGTTTTCTTTTCATTTTTGTACATGATTTTCATCTTTGGATACATTTTTTTTCAAAACTAGTTTTTGAAAATATGGAAAGAAAGAAATATAACAAAATCAAGAAAAATAATGTTTTTAAGCTTCATTTTAAAAAACAACAAAATGATTATGAAAGACTTAAAATTTTAAAAAGTGTTTTAAATTTTCATATTGGGGGATCTATTACTAATTATAAATTAAGTAAAAGAATTATTATTTTATAAAAAAAAGTTTCTAGAAAGACGGTTGCCCTGAAAACCCTCCAACCTCATCTGTAGAAAGTTACCTGAAGCAAGTCACCAATATTGATAACCAGAGCACCGGCGACAGGCTCAACATCCACCCACCCACCGCCGTGCCGGATCTGCAAACCGCCGATATGGTCCTGCAGCAGCACCGTCAAAACTCCAGGATCCGTGTGCGATTTAATCCCCACCGTCAGATCCGGCTGCGGGCAGTACGGGTAGTAATGCCCCACCATCATCCGCCCCTCTCCGTACGTCGCCTCCTTCAGCCGCTCCGATTTCAGCCCTAATCCCTCACACAGCACCTCCTCCAACAAATACCCCAACCTCTCCGTCTCCACCGCCCACTCCGCCACCGCCGCCCTACAGGTCTCCGGAATATTCTCCGCCGCCGCCGCCACCGGCCCCAGCCCTATCTGAATCGTGTCCCTCCAACTCGCCGCCTTCGCGTTGAACAGATCGATGTTCGACAAGTACGACACTCCGGTCCCAACGTCCCTCCGGTAGTACGGCGACTTGGCCTCCGACGGCAGCTCGTGAAAAGCCCTGACCGAATCGACGATTTCGTCGAGCACCTTCTGCGGAACTCCATGGTTGATTATCTGGAAGAATCCGAAGGTCGAGGCGGCGTTCCGGATCTGGTCGACGATGGAGGGGCGGAGGTCGGGGGAGTGGATGCCGGCGAGGTCGATGGTCGGAACGACGACGGCGGGGGAGGATGGGGATTTAAGGGTTGGTTTGAGATCGGAGAGAGTTTCGGGGGGGTGGATGAAGATGCGAGGGATTTGTTTGAGGCCGGCGTCGAGAAGGCCTTTGACGCCGGCTTTGGTTTGGTCGAATTGCTTCAATTCGGTGGCTCGATCGAAATCGGCGGCCATTTTTACGATGTGGAATTTCCTTATGGAAGTCCGATTAGGGTTTTTGGAAGGGAAGGTGGGTTGAAATATTGAGAGGGGATTTGAGTTGCAGAGGGTGTGCATTGCGAAGAAGAAGGTAAAGATTAAAATATTGTAATTATAAAAATTTATATATATACACAACAACAAGAAAAAGTACTATAAATCTTCTCAAAAAAAAAAAATACTATAAATATATATATATGAATTGAAATTGGTTGGCCCAAGCGAACTTAGTTAAGTGGTAACTGACACAATGTACCTTGGTTAGAGGTTCAAATCCCCTGTCACTAAATGTTGATGTATTCAACAAAAAAAAAAAATTGAAATTGGTTGTATTAAAAAAAATTGAAATTGGTTTACATTCCAATTTTGATTTGTAATATTCTATCGGATAACTATTTGATTTTTTTATTTTTTAAAATTATACTGGTTGTCTTTTAATTTTCTTACCATGATTTCCAACTTTGTTAAAACTAAGAAACATTTCAATTTCTAACCAAATTTTTAAAGCAAAAAAAAAAAAAAAATCTTGAAAATTATTTTTTTTCAAAATTTGACTTGGTTAAGAAAACATATAAAGAAAAGTAGATGGAAGTAAGTGTTTATTATAAACTTAATTTTCAAAAACAAAAAACTAAGATCTTGTTTGATAACTTTTGGTTTTTGGTTTTTGGTTGTTCAAATTTATACTTGTTTTCTCTCAATTTTCATGCCATGGTTTTCATTTTTGTCAAGGAGACATTAGATTTCTTAGCCAAAATTCAAAAACAAAAACAAGTTTTTGAAAACTATTTTTTTTTTTTCAAAATTTGACTTGGTTTTTGGGATCAAGGGAATGATGTAGATAGCAAACCAAGTAAATGTATAGGTGGAAGAAATGTTTATAAGCTTAGTTTTCAAAAACCAAATAGTTATCCAACGGGGCCTAAATGAGTTATCAAACGGGACTTAATTTTTAATTCTATTTAATTTTTGTTTTTAAGTTTTCAAGATGTTTACTTTAGACCTTAAACAAAGTCTTAATTTGATCTTAATAATTTTGTTAAACCTCTAAAAATGTCTTTTTTTTTTTAAGGAGAAATCATATTCCTCTCAAAGTGTCTCTAGCATCACTAAAAGTTAAAATAACTTACATTATATGTTTTCTTTACATGTGACACTAGGAAAAAAGAAACGTGTCAGGATTGAAAATGATTGAATTCACTCACATTTTGAAAGATTTAGGTCCGGTTGAAATACATTTTAGGGTGTGTTTGATTTAACTTTTCAAGTGTTTAATTTTGAAAAAGTTTCTAGTGTTTGGCAACCACTAAAAATGACTTATTAGAAAATGAGATTGATAAATAAACTTTTTTTTAGAGAAACACTTGAAACCAACTTTTTAAAAAAGAGTGTTTTGTATACAATTAACTTGTGTATAAAAACATCTATAAGGAAATGCAACCAAACATATGAGTGTTTAAATTCTAAACATTTTTATACAAAATGTTTTTTAAAAAATGAATTCTTTAAAAACATTTAAATAGGAATGTATTCCAAACGGACCCTTAGTTGAAGTGTTTTTCGAGAATGCATTTTCTTTTAAACATTTTGTATAAAAATTGTTTAAAATTTAAACACTCATATGTTTGGTTACATTTCTTCGCAAGTGTTTTTATACACAAGTTATTATATACTTAAAAACTCTTTTAATTTTTTAATTTTTTATTTTTTTATTTTATTTTTTTGTCTTCAAGTGTTTTCTCTCAAAATGGTTTATTTCTCAATCTCATTTTTTAATAAATCATTTTTAGTGGTTGTTAAACACTAGAATTTTTTTTTTTTTTTCAAAATTAAACACTTTGAAAAGTTAAACCAAACACACCCTTAGTACAAATGTAAGAGCCATATAGAGACTAAAAACGAACTATAGAAACTAAATGGTATTTTAATCTAAAAATTACTGTGAAGATTATTCATATCTACGAAACATAAAATTGTCATTCTTTTAAAATATTTTAAAAGTTTAAGCAAATTTCAAGACAAAAATATAAGATTTTAGGAAATCTTTTTTTTTTTTTTTTCTTTTAGTAGGATGGAATATAAAGAAAGCTAATAGTAAACAAGTATGATTTTTATAAATCATTTTGATCCACAAAAATGGTTTATAACGTACACGTTATTGATGGGAAAAAATCTACGGCAATTCGCAAAAAGACATTTTAGTGAGAAAGAGACGAGGAAACGCCAGATTGGACAATACCACACGACACGTTTTTGGCAAGACTGTAATTTCAACCCTTTCTTTTTTTAAGACCCTAAACTCTAAACCCTAAACCGTTTATTTTTATTTAATGAGCTATGTTTCTATTTAGGGAAATCCTTATAAATTGCCACAAATATTTTTTAAAATGGTCAAACGGATTTTTTTCAATGAAAAATGGCTAAACCTTTTTTTTTTTTAACTTATTTCCTCACAAATTTTTCTTTCAATTACACCCTCCCACCCCTAGTTTCGTAGAATTAAACTGTTTTTTTTTTTATATAAGAAAATCATTATCTTCCTCGATTTATGAAATCTAGTTGGTTCGTTATATCTTACTATATTATGAATTTATTTTTTAAATTTCTAAAGATAAACCTATATTAAAATTTGCGATTTTTAATCCTCAAATCAAGCATCTTCACTATCACATCTTTATTATTTGCCTTAGCAACTTCATCCTTCTAACAACCCATAAATCATAGTCTTGCTCGACCTCTAGGTCTTCACTACTTTTCATTATTGAAAGGGTTGTCAATCTTGAAACATAAGTATGTTTAAATACTGTATTTTGTATTTATTTATCATTTTTTTCAAGGTCTTCAATGGTTTCCAAATGAAAGCTTTTGGAAGAAGATTAGAATGGAGAAAGGTGCCCAAAAGAAAATCATAAGTTTCTCAAGAATTTCGTTTGTAATGGTTGTAATGGTTGGAAGAAGATGAGAATGGAAAAGACCGCACAAACCGAAGAAAATGGAAAGAATCTCAAGGGTTTCATAATTTTTTTAAAAAACAAGGTAAATACTAAATCCCAATTTTCGAATTAAGTTTAAGGGAAATAGTGAGTAATGGTCTCTTCTCGTTTTTTAGATGATTTGATGTTTACCAAAGTGATATTATTTGCATGTTGTCTAATAGGTTAGTTTACTATATAGACTGTATTTGCATAATTTGTTTACTGAATACATTATATTTGCATAATTTTTCTTTTTATTTTTATTGTTCCAATAACATTTGTGAGAAATGATTTCTTCCCGTTTTTCGAGATGATTGAAATTATTTGCAAGTTTACTGAATACACTCTGAAGTTAGGTTATTGAATACCCAACCAGACAATATGTCGTAAGGGTTTGGAAAAGAAAATAAATGAGGTTTTGTATGTAAATAAATTTAGTAATTTAAATACACACAAAGTTACTGATTCAATCATTTTTCGTGCATTCCCTATTTTTAAAGGTAAAAGTTAACATTTAAAAAAAAAATCTACAACCTTCCCCTTGGTTGATTTTTGTTATCTTATTTGTCATGTTTGTTTGTTTGTTTTTTTTTTTTTTTTGAAAAGTTATTTGTTATGTTTGTTAAATTTGAATTTGATTGATTTTCGATGGGTCGTTAAATTAAATGTGAACCATATATTCTCTCCTACATTTACACTGTATTTAATTTATAGTTCATTGGATTTATGTTGTATTTGAATTTATCGGTTTTAGATTTCGTTTTGGGGCATTTTCGCCCGATTCGTTGTAAAAAATAACTACTAAAAATAGCAATAGACCATTTTTCTAATGAAAAATCATATGACTATTTTTCAAAATGTCAAATTAAAAATAATTATTTATCTAGTTGTCTCTAGTTTATAACGTACACGTTATATTGGAAAAAGAATTGGGTTAACTCGAAGGGAATTTTACAAAGAAAGAGTATAGGAATGGGAAATGCGAAATTGGCTCCACTGGACTTTTGGCACAACAAGGGAGGGTAGGATGGTAATTTTAATCCACATAAGGTAATATTCTCAACATCTAAACAGGGATATCAACTGTCTTTAAAAAAAAAAAATCGACTGTTAATGTGAGTATAATTTAGCAATAAAGATACAACGGTCAAAGGGAGCTTAGCTCAGCGGTAATTGATTTTAATCTCTATTGGTCAAGACAGATTTGTGAATTCCCTATTTGGAGAATGAAATTCCTACTAATAATTAATTTTGTACAAATATTTTATAAAATTTATTAATCTAATAACTAAAATTAATATGTATTCTCTATCTATCTCAAATTTTAGTTGAGAAGATGGTTTTTTTTTTTTTTTTTTTTTTTTTTGAAAAGATTGAATCAAGACTTTTTCGTAGAGAAATTGACATCCCTATAACCACATGTAAGCAAACCACGTTATCACCTCTAAAAGTTGACAAATAGTATGTTTGTTTTGTTTTAATCTTAGCTTCTAGATACTTGTGATAGAGACTAGAGACACATCATGTTTTTAATCGATGAAAATTTGTGGGACAACTAGATAATTGACTAAATGACTAGCCAACAAAAGCATAGTTCAACTAGCATAAGTCTTGTACTAATTGTTGATGGTCAATTTTGGTCAGAGAGAACTCACCTGACCTTCACGTACCACCAACGGTAAATTTGTAGATGAGAGGGGAAGACGTGACCTGCAAGACAGTAAACCTGCACACCGGTGTGGTGCTCGCCACACCGGCTCCGATGCTTAAGTCAGCAAGCAGAACGGTAGGGAGTGGAAAAGTAAGAGCAAGAGGAGAGAGTGGAGAATATAGAATAGTGTTTAGGGATAGAATTCGGGTCCCCTTCTTCAGTGGCAAAGATGGGTATAAATACCTGCTCATCCTCCTAGGGTTTTTAGGGATTCGGAGGCGTTTTAGGTCAAACCAGGCGGAACCGGGGCGGCCAAAGGCGGTGGGGACCAAATGGAGTCAGACGGGCTCGGCCCGCTCGAGCCAAAAACCCGACCCCTTCGGTCTTGGCCCGTCCCACTTGCCGATTTTGCCTCCTTGGTCCATCTCTCAGTCCGATTTCTCCCCGGTTGTCCTTGTCAGCTCTTTGTATATCGGGGTGGTCCAAAATTGCCTATAACACTAATGATCAAGAGGTCTGTGATTCGAATCTCCCCACCTCCACACATGTTGTAAAAAAAATAGATAAATAACTATATTTAATGGGTTGTTTCGAAAGACCGTACCTTTTTTTTTTTGTTGAAAAAATGGCAAATCCCTCACTTTAAACCGAACTTAGAAACAAATAATTGACTAAATTACTCTCATCTCAAATCAGGAAACTACTACCTTAGGCCCCGTTTGATAACCATTTCGTTTTTTGTTTTTGGTTTTTGAAAATTAGGCTTATTTTCTCCCAATTTTCCTACCATGGTTTTCATTCTTGTCAAGGATACATTTGAATTCCTAGCCAAATTCCAAAAACAAAAACAAGTTTTTGAAAACTACATTTTTTTTTTTTGTTTTAAAAAATTAGCTTGGTTTTTAAAAACATGGAAAGAAGGGTGTATTAGAAAAACAAAGAAACTTGTATGTGAAATTAGTGTTTATAAGTTTAATTTTCAAAAACCAAAAACCAAAAACCAAATGGTTATCAAACGGGGCCTTAGTAATCTTAAATCCAAACACTAGGGAAATTGTGCTGAATAACTACAAATAAAAGGCCTCCTTGATTTTTGGCTGCGAAAGTTCTCATTTTGTAGGTGTGGCTATCAGAATTTTAGGAACTGTTTCCCTTTTTTTTGGCCAATTTTACCCCTGGTATATACGACTATATACAAACACCGTTAACATATATATATATTTTTTTATTTCACATAGATCGCACACCCCCTTTTTGCATGGTGGATGGATCCTTATTTACATGGGATCGGTTGGCGGTCTGTTTTGATCCTAATTTACCTATTTTTCAGGCTTAGGCTTTCCAACGGTAAAAAATTATTTTTTTCTCCACATCTTTGCCCCTCATATAAATGTCACATTTTATTATCGATTTGTTGCATATCACGATCACATTGTCGTTGTAATTGTCGTTCCCAATCCAACAATTCCATAGTTATATATAACAGTTCAATCTATACAGACAACAGATGTACGAGATCATAGATGTATGTACTAATACATACACATACACAGGCAGACAATGGAAGGGATATATAACTGTTCACACACACGTATATACGAGCACGTATGTATATAGATGTACGAGATAGTAGATGTACATATCAGTATATAGATGTATGAGATCATAGATGTATATATTGATACATACACATACACAAGCACACAATGTACACAGGCTTTCCAATACATAGATTGTAAGGTCGGGGGGGGCGTATATAACTCTTCGCACACACGTTCATATGACCATACCACAACATACTTTCCAGAGGAGTTTGCAACAATGGTGAAATAGTATTTATCAATACATACCACTCTGGTGGGTTCAACCTCCTCACTTTCATCCTTTTTTGTATATACCACCCAACGTGATGGGCGATGTCTGTGGTGGGTGTTTCTCGGATTGCATGAAAGAAACGAAATCCTTAAAATCTCGGGGGAATGTATCAGTTTGTTGCTAATATAAGGGAATGGGAATGAAATTGTTACCTTAGTTTGAATTTCTGAGAAATTGTACAGTTCTCGCGTAGAAGGAGAATCGATGGAGGATATGAGGTGAGCAAGAGTCTCGACGGTACGGCGGAAGAAGGTCGTCGGCACGACGGATGTGGGTCGTTGGTGCGATGCGAGAGGTAGGGATTAGTATACACTCTGTGTTGGGGGTGGAAAATGGTGGGAAATGGAGGATTAAGACTCTCGAGGTTTTCGAGGAAAGAGAGATGAAGATGGACCGACGGGGGGTGACGCAATGCATGGAGGCGTTCTGGTGGGAGGGTGGGCGGTGATATGACAGGTCATAATGGCAGCATTCAAGGTCATTTTTCATTAGTTGTTTCATGGGCAATTTCTATAACATTTACTTAGTTGTTTTTTAAGTTTTTCTTAAGTTGCATGTAGTATATCCTCTGATTGAGATGACTGTTTTTCCAATTAACGTAGTCCTAAGGTGTTTCATTCTGCTAGGGGAGGTTGAGCTTTGTATTCCTTAATAAAGGCATCGACTCATTTTTCCGGGAAACAACTTTTTCCAGTAGTAACAATATGATACAACTTTTTCTAGATTTTGAAATTAGTTTTTGTTTCTTTAATTTTTGAATTTCAAGCTTCCTAAAATTTCTCCAACTTATTTTTAGAGGTGTATTTTATCTCTCATAAAATCTAATTTTAATTTTTAAGGTTAGAAACACGTTAGGCAGTTTGTTGGGGGGCATTTGTGTCTTTTACAAATAGGAATTTATTAATCAGTAAATCGTTTACTATTTAATTTATAAACTTGTGTAGCCATTTTTCCCACTTTTCTTGTTGCCCCAATTTTTTAAAATTCTATTACCTAAAAGTATAGAATCTTAAATCAAAATCAAATCTATTTAAATTCTAAAACTTAGAAACCACGAGAATCTTAAATCAAAGATCAAATCTATTTAATCTATTTAAATTATAAAAGGTTCAATTATAAAATAATTCATGAACTTTCAGGTTTGTGTCAATTTGATCCCTATATTTTAAAAAGTGTCAAATGAGTTTTCGAACTTAATAGGTCCCTGAACTTTAAAAAGTATTCTGTAAGTTCTTAAACTTTTATTTTTGTGTCCAATAGGTCCCTCAACCTCCAATTTTGTGTCTAATAAGTCTTTATCTATTCGAAATTTTTTAAAATTCACAAGTCTACTACATACAAATTGGAAGTTTAGGTCCCAGTAGGCATAAAATTCAATTTTATACCTAATTAGATTGGTTAATTTTTAAAAATCTTGAATATGCCAAGAACTTATTAAATACAAAATTGAAACTTTGGAATTATTAGATATTTTGAAGTTCAAAGACCTAATAGGTACAAAATTCAAAGTTCAACACCTAATAGACACCTTTTAAAGTTCAAAAGTCAAAGTAACACAATCCTACAAGTTTAAGATTTAACTAATTATAAAGCCTAGAAACTACTATATAAAACCAAGAAATCTTAAATCAAATTAAAAAAGATATGACCAATTCTATTTAAATTATAAAATGAGAGATAATAACTCTTAGTTCAAAATTAAATAAACATGCAATATAATCTATAATTACACATAATTGCAAAGAATAATCCAAGTTTAAAATAGAACATTTTGTGATTTGGCTAGACATGGTAAAGACACAAATACATTGTATGTGAGAATTAAAGTCAATGCGTAGTCGTACAAAATGTTGTGGATAGACAATATATCGGAAATGATTTGTGCATTATAGCCAACAACTATACAAAAATTGTAATATTTACAATGTATTCACCATGTTTAGGAAAGCATTTGAAATATTCAAGTATACTCTAAATAATTTTTTTTTTTTTAAAAAAACTTTGTATTAAGAAAAAATAAATTAATCCTCGACTACCAAATATGGTTGATAGACTAGACTTGTCGAGGGTCTAGATCAAATAAATTTATATTCACCGATTCCTAGACTACTTTGCAATAGAAGTTGTTGGGGTCGAACACAAGAGCAACCAAATTAATTCAATTAATTTAGAATTCTTCAATTAGTAACGGAGGAGAGCGTTTGGCATGGAAAAAGAATAAGATGATAAAAATAAAAATAAAATTGCAAGAAATTAGCCATCGAGATTAATGACCCCAATCATTTCCAACCCGATCAATAAATCGAAGTCGGAACCAGAACTCTAACTAACGACGTCTCATTAATTAGAACCTAACTGCATTAGGATTGATGGATCATTAGAAGATTGCATAAACTAGAAAACCCCTAAATCCATGCAATTCTAAGCCTTAACTCCTAAACCTATCCTGCAATTGGGCCAAATGGGATAAAACAGCTTCCAATCATAATTCATAATAAATTCATCACTGCTGATTTTAGCAAATCAACTAATTCAAATAAAATAGGTTGTCAATCTATGCATTTAAATCAATTATAATTACGACATGAATTAAGAGCACAATCCAACAAATAATTCAATGAAATCTCAAGTACGAAGTCTCGAAAGAATTTCAAACTTACATTTGATTGAGCTTAAAAGATTTAAAATATAAAGATCAATTTCAGAATATTTTAAAACAAATCTCATTTGATTGCCTAAATCAAAGGGAGGATATCAAGGAATAATTGTAAAAAACAGTTGACATCTACATTGAAAATAGGGAGTGGACAACAATAATTAAATGGGGGTTAAAGAGAAGAAAATTCAAATTTGATTTACGGTGTGTTTGGTTTAACTTTTGGGCTCAACAATATTCACAAATTGTCTCATATTGAAGATGGGGACACGTGAAATAAATATTTTACATCCTTCTTAATGTGTGCATATTGATTTGAAGTAGGACCAATTTGGGTGAGACAATTTTGGGCTCAACCATTCCTACATCTTTTTTAACTTTTCAAGTGTTTAATTTTGAAAAAAAAATCATTTTGAAAAATTTTCTAGTATTTGGCAACTACTAATAATGAATTATTATAAAATGAGATTGATAAATAAACTATTTTAAGAGAAATACTTAAAACAAAATTTTTTAAAAAGGGTCTTTTAAGTATACACTAACTTGTGTATAAAAACACCTATGAAGATTTTTCAAAAAAAAAAAAAAAAAAAAAAAAAAAAAAAAAAAAAAAAAAAACTATGAAGGAATGCAACCAAACATATGAGTGTTTAAATTCTAAACAATTTTTATACAAAATGTTTTTTAAAAAATGCATTCTTGAAAAAAATTTAAATTAAAATGTATTCCAAACGGATCCTTAGTCTTGAAATACGGTTCAAAAATCCATTTGACCATTTTTCTAGAAACTGTATAGCCATATGTAACACTTTCTCAAATTTTCTTGGGAATTTGAAATCCAATTTACATTTGGCCATAGGTTTCACATTACAGAAATTATAGGGTTTAGGGTTTAGGGTTCTTTTGATGACCAAATTCAAAAAATGTTCATAATTAATATAATTATTATTATTAGTAGGTTTTTATCAATTAATTAGTTTATTTCTCTTACCAAAATACCCTCACATTAATGAATGAAATCAAATTTAATTTAATATTATATTTTAAACTAAATATAAACAATAAAGTAAAAAAATATTTTAAATTTACTTTTTTTATCCTAGAATCGGATCTAATACCAAATTTGCAATTAATGTTTGATTCTTCTCCTTAATTTTGTATGGATTTTCCATTTTAAGTTTTAGTTATCATTATTATTATTATTTTCTTTATTTTTTTTCTTTAGGCCAAATAATATTTTTTTCCTTCTGTTAGTTTGTTGCAACCATTTTGCCTAAAAGCAGGAATCACCTGCACGTTCGTCTTCCACGTTAGTTTGATGCAACCGGCTATTCCTATTTGGATTTTTCCTTTTCTATTTAATTTTAGATATTTTTTTATTAAACTTTCATTTTCATTTTATTCCTTTCCTGTCGCAAGATCTTTTAATTTTCTTTCGTCAACCGCCTGCCATTTTATTTACTATTTTCGAAAGTATCTTTCTTCCTTGAAGGATAACACAAATTTTCTCCAATAACACCGTTTGCCCAACAATTTCTTTTCAATTCATTTTTTGTTCTTTCCTCCCATTTATTTTTCATTTGCCGAAGATCGTCCAACAACATTTTCACCTTCATTTTCTTATTTTTCATGCATAGGACCCCAATATTCTATAAGGAGGGGTATGACTTCGTAAAAATTATGATTTGGCTAATTTCGTACCTGTTTGTATGTGGTATATATATTTACAAATTTATAATGTATATGTTTAAT
This sequence comes from Luffa acutangula, assembly GCA_036850905.1. Lineage (NCBI taxonomy): Eukaryota > Viridiplantae > Streptophyta > Magnoliopsida > Cucurbitales > Cucurbitaceae > Luffa > Luffa acutangula. The sequence continues at coordinate 12,976,275 of CM072099.1, forward strand.
ACCCTTTATATACTTGAATTCATACGAACAATAACAACCTTATAATGTATGTGTTTAATACAATTCAACATGGAATTTCTTTTCAATCAACATGGAATTCATACCTGGTATGAATAATATACACTAAAAAGTATAGAAGGTATGAGATTTATGTGAAAAAAAATCACTGGAATCAACATGTTTTTTTAGTGAGAAAACAGAGCAACATGCAAATCTTAATTTACCATTAATACGAGGTATTTATAGTGAAGAAGACGAAGGAACTCACTTATTTTGAACCTAAAACTTAATAATTAGAAGGTTTATAGCGAAGAAGACGAAGCAAATCAGTGATTTTTTAACCTAAGAACTCACGGAAAAGCCCCCAAAAATGCAAAATCATAAACCGAAAACCTCAAAATCAGTAACTTACTTCGCCGTGAAACCCACAAGATTGTTGCCAGAGTTTTGAAGAAGACGAAGCCCTAACCTTCAACAATGAAGAAGACCGTCAACTGCAAAAAAAATGGCAAAGTCGAAGAAGACGCTTTCGTTTTCGGAAGGAAGAAGACCGTGTTTTTGGGGATTTTTTCAAATCCAAAATACGAACGATTTTTTCCTTTTCTGTCTTTTTTTTTATTATTTTGAATATCAAAGGGTCAAAACGGTAAATGGGCTAAATTTTATTAAAACGGGTTGGACTTGAATGAAATTTTAAAGGGATATCCTTAGAAATGACAAAAAATTATAGGGTATTTTTGAAAAATGGCCAAACCGAATTTTTTAATGAAAAATGGCCAAACCGGTTTTCTAACCTATTTTCGTGGGATTAGAACTTCCATTTTTACCCTTGAGTCATTCCCCGCGCCTCTCCTATATTTGTGCAGCTGTATCCGATGATATTTAAAAAAAAAATGAAAATCTGTAACCTCCAATTCCATGAATCAAGGAATGATAGTTACAGAATCAATCCTCTTTGTCTTCCCAAAATATATGTTTTTTGGCTTTGGTTTTCCAGAAGATTTTTACAGCATCAATTCTCTTTCTTCATTTTCTTATTAAAATGGAAAATAGTTTATATCTATATAAACCAAAAAGTTAGAAGAGAATCGAAGCATGCATACCCTGGAATGTCGACACAACCTCTTCGAGCTTCTGAATGTTCCCTCAAATGTGTGTGTAAATACAATGTAAATTTGTCGAGGGGTTTGAGAATCGGGTTAGGAGAAGAAGCTTGAAGGAGAATGAGTTTATTTGCGGAGAAGAATCGAAGAAGCTTGAAGGAGATTGATGGGTTTTCGAAGAAGAAGCTCAATCAGTTGGAGTTTTTTTTTTTTTTTTCGCCAAACGGTAAGCGCTCCTTTTTTGGTTTGGAATGGTGTTTTCAAAGGAGGGTTTTCCAAGAAGAATGTGAAGAGTTTGAGTCTTTTCTTTTTTCTTTTTTGAAATGGGATGCGAAAAAAATCAGGTGATTGGATGCCAAATGCAACTGAGATTCATTTTCATCTAAATTTCTTTAAATTAATTTTCATTTAAATTTCTTTAAATTCATTTTCATATCTACAGTGATATTATTGTTTTCAAATTATACTTTATTTTGATTTGATGGTTTAGGTGCAAATCAAAATGATGGATGCCAAATGATAGATATTTCTGGCATTTTAAAATAGATGCATGAGGTTGTTCTTCCATTTCTTCATTTTGCATATGAATCCTAGTTGCGACGGGTCGGTTCTTTATTTTTTCCAATATACTGTGTTTTTTGTTCTCTCCTATTTTTTCTCTGATTTGAATTTAAATCTTTTGTTTTAAATTTAAGTTTCCATATTTATATTTTTTTATTTTGAAAGTTTGTTATTGATTTACCCATTGAATTAATCTCTAACAAAGCTAGATTTTCCCCCTTGTTTATAGTGTATTTTTTTTTTTCCAATATACTGTGTTTTTTGTTCTCTCCTATTTTTTCTCTGATTTGAATCTAAATCTTTTGTTTTAAATTTAAGTTCCCAGATTTATATATTTTTTATTTTGAAAGTTTGTTATTGATTTACTCGTTGAATTAATCTATAACAAAGCTAGATTTTCTTCCTTGTTTATAGTATATTTTATTTTTTTTCAATATACTGTGTTTTTTGTTCTCTCCTTTTTTTTCTCTATGATTTGAATTTAAATATTTTGTTTTAAATTTAAGTTCCCAGATTTATATTTTTTTATTTTGAAAGTTTGTTATTGATTTACACGTTGAATTAATTTGTAACAAAGTTAAATTTTCTCCCTTGTTTAGAGTGTATTTTGGTTTAATTTATTTCTGAATTAAGATTTGGGGCAAGGGTATTTCCGTCCATTTTGTTGTCAAAAAAATTTACTAAAATTAGTTTTTGGCCATTTCTCAGATTGTAAACATGAATGACATTTTTTTCAAAACAACTCATTTAAAATGGTCATTTATCTAGTTGCCCCAATTTTAAAGGTTTATGAACAAAAGTGAAATATATGGGCTCCTTTTAACCCATTATGGTAGATACCCCTTCACATTATGAAAGTTTGTTGGATATTTGATGCCCAAAGCCCAATCCACGCTTGAGTTAAATCCCAAAGCCCAATCTATATTTGAGTCATGGATTTGATATCCTCGAAGCTAATGAACAAAAGGAAAGAGAAATTTGGGGGTATGGCAGGTTAGTGGGGGGCGAAACTGAAACATAGCCAAAAGAAAAAAATAAACGAAATATGGCCACACGTGAGGTAGGCGTGATCATCATCAATATTTTCTTTCCACGTTTACCCCTATTGCATTTTCAAACACTGGAGAGGGGCCTACGCGCTTACTGTGTATCCAAACTTCCTCCCAACAGATTTTCCATTCTTCTCGGTTCAAATTATTTTGTTAGATTTTTCAAATCGTTTTCAAATTTAAACTAACAAACTTTTTCAAATCGTTTTCAAATTCTAACTAACGAACTTTCGTATATTAAATTAATATTAAGATAACTAAATACCATTTTTTTCATAATTAATCGGGGGAGATATAAAAAATCTGGGTTTTTTCTTCCATCGATGAGTTCATCGTTCAGTTGATACCAACGCATTTTCAGTTTCTAGGTGCTGCATCTTCGATTTACAGAGGCTGCACACTGTATGCTCAATATACAGCAGGTATTTTCGGGGGCTTCAGATTTGTGCACGTTTTGGTTCACATCATACCAGATGCACTCCACGCCGCCAATTGGTTTGCTGAATGTGGTGGTTCTATTCAATGGGAGATGAGATGAAAACAACCGGTACAATGGGTTTAAGTCTGACAGTGTGCCAGTACTTGAGGGATGCACAATACAAGAGTTCAATGAATGCATCCGGAGCAAGGTATTTTCGTCGGACGAGCACATGATCACTCGGTTAACCATGTACAGGAATGGTATCAACAAGTCTAATATAATCTGAATCACCGACGACAGGGATGTTACTTGGTTCATGTCCAACATTGGCGATGAGATGGCTAGCGACATATGCGTTGTGGCTGACCACTGTGAGGCAGATTCACATGCTGGGAATGCAATGCATTTACAAGATGGAAATCACGGTTTAACTTTGCAGCAGAACATCAAAAAAAAATCACGTAATTATTGATTACGTCGACGTTGAAGGATCAATATCTATTATGGAAGACTCAGTGTTTCAAGTCATTTTTAAAAGTAAACGACAAGGTCCAGTGTCGCCCCCGTGATGTTATTAACTATATGAGGAGGAAAAACGGTGTCAACATCAGTTATGACAAGGCATGGAGGGGTTGGGAACTTGCACTTACTGCCAACAGAGGGTCACCCGAAGCGTCGTATGCACTAATCCCTGCTTTCTCTGCTGCCCCGATCGAGAAAAACCCAGGTTTGATGTTTTAGATAACGTTCAAAGTTAAGTTTAAGAAACACGCATACAAAGTATTTTTTGATATATATACTTCGGGGCACATACATCAATGCAGGGGGGGAGAGACATGCATACAGTGTGTTTACAGTATATTCAGGCTAACGCAGAGGAGTGTTGGGAAGACAAACAATCTTTTCTGATTTACGTCTCTTCTAATAAATTCTGGCTGACGCAAGGAGGGTTTTGGGGAGTTGGATTTGTCTACATTCTTTTGGTTCTTCATTTAATTCTTGTGTATTTTTAATCCACAATGTTCCTCGTTTGTATCAATTTGTCATTAGCGTGTTTGTGCTATTGGTGGGGATGTTTTTTTGGGGCGATTCATTCAGAATCTGGAAATCATGTACATTTTTTTTGTTTTTGGGGAATATAGTGTTCAGTTTGTTTTTTTTAAAAAAATCGAACATTTTTTCCGATTTTATAGTTAGATTTGTTGTTCAGAGATACACCCCCACAACAATATGCTAGAAAGTAGGGAGTCCACTGTGTTTTTAAATTCAGGGGCATTTTCGTCCGTCCATAGCAATTAGTGTTTTCCCTGTTTTACCCTTTGGACATTTTTCAACGAAAATGAATTTTAGACTTTTTTCAAAACCACGTTTTTTATTTGGTCATCCATGCGGTTAGCCCCAAAAGGAAATCCTACCAATTGTCGAATACACTTTTAAGAATGGATAAAACTTCCCTCCATAACGGTGAGCCAGAATTTCCTGCTTACAACCACTATTCTTTTAACATGTATCACTTTCTTGTTTTTTATTTACTTTTATTAAATGTCAAAATCTCAACAAAATCTCATCAAAATCTCATCTAACATAATTTTTTTTTCCTCTTCCCTCTTTTTTTTTTTCTTTTTAATTTAATGTATCTTTTCAATACACACCTCACCATCTCTCCTTTCTCTCTCTATTTTTCTTTTAATTTATTAGAGTATCTTTTCAATACACATACAACAGCTCACACAATTTTTTTAAAAAAATTTATTATATATTTTCAATATTACACATTTATATTTCAAAACAAATATATATCACATTTCTTAATGCTTTTTTTTACCATCCTCAAACTAAACTCAATATTTTTTTGCAATCTAAAGATACGAATAGCTAAAAGTTGAATCCATTTTTTTGAAAAAAAAATTATCATGTCTTTTCATATACTTTTTTTTATCTCATTATTTAAATGATATAATACCATTTATTTTTAATAATTCACTAAATTGGAAAGTTCTAAACAACCATATGAATAAAAGACATCCCATAACCTGAGAAGCAACAACTAACTTAGGACAATGTACTTTTTCATACAATCATAAAAATAATGCACTTTTATTAATAAATCAACAAAAGATTAATCAAAATTGACTTATAGAAAATACCTCATATTCTTTCACTCAAAATACTTCAAAATAAATAAATTTGATCGAGTCAAACAATATTTCAAAATAAATAAACTTGATAAGTCAAACTAATGCTCCGAACTTTCGGTCTCCTTACTCTTGGTTGGAGTTTTGTTGCTCAATATAAAAGTTTCCTGCAAACCAAACATAATATACATTATCAACAAATAGTCAATATTACAATGTTACTAAAGTATTTTTTTAAAACAAAACAACTTAAATATTCTGAACATAAAATTTACCTCAAGTAATTGGGTGAATGACAAACTGTTTTGCCAATCAATGCTTTGTCCCAACATTTTTATATATAGTTGTTGCTTGTTGGCTTAAAACTGGCAACAATTTTTTTGGATAGAAGTTTGGTTCCTATTATATTAAAAAGAAAAAAAAAAACAAAAAGAAAACAAATATTTTTAGCTAAAACAAATAATAAAAATACAATAAATATAATAATTTTCTTATCTTACCTCTAAGATGTATTCCGGCTTTGACTATCATTCATGATTTCTCCTTGTGTATCTTTCTCAATAATATTTGATTGTTTTCCTAATTGAATTAAATATATATATATTCATTAGAAGAACCAAACATATTTAGAGTTTAGTGTGGTTGATATTGTACATGTGTGAATGTTGATTGATTTGATGAAGTTTTGTTGGATTTCAAAATTTTTCTACATCTTCTCTTTTCAAGTGGATCTTTCAACCGGTTACGAGGACGACCAACTGTGGGCTTTCTCTTAACTCAACGTACTTGTGTAAAAGAGGACTATTGTTGGCATACGGAGTCATTTCTCTCATTCTTGAACTAGTCTCAGACAAACTTGAATCTTGAGCATTGCTTAAATGATTATTTTCTACAAAAATATTTTTCTTTATCTTCTCCAAATCTTTGAGCAATTGAGTACAATTTTGAGAAGCAAGCTCAAGCAACTTTTTATGTTCTGTGGCTAGTGAAGTAATTTGGCCAAAATGACGACATAAGTGGTTATAACGGGTACCATTTGCGTCTTTAAAATTCCCATTAACCTCAAACATTTGATTGTCGAAACCACTTGAAGCTCTTGCACCTTTTGTCCACCTTTTCAAAATATATGGAGTAGGAATTCTTTTCACATTTTTCTTATCAAGCACCTTAAGCGCATGACTACACAAAATACCAATAAAAGCGAATTTCATGCAACTACAAGTAACTGTTTGTGTTGAAGCTTCATATTTAACCAAGCAATGAAGAGATCTTCCAAGTAAGTATACTTTATACTCTGATGTACCATCAAACTTACCAATCTTATAGATATTACAATTAAGTATATCCATATACTATTTTTGAAACAATTTAAACATCTTCGGTGTATAAATTTCTGTTGATGGTCAAATTTGGTCACAGGGATCTCACCTGACCTTCACGTGCCACCAACGGTAAATTTGTAGATGAGGGGGGAAGACGTGACCTGCAAAAGAGTAAACCTGCACACCGGTGTGGTGCTAGCCACACTACCTCCGATGCTTAAGTCAGAAAATGAAAGGGAGACACTATAAGATTTTCGGTCTACGCCGACGCAACGTTGCGTCGGCGTAGACACCACCCCGACGTGAAGATTGCGTTGGCAAGGTCGTCGGTGTAGACACGTCGACGTAGATATATACGCCGACACACACATTTTGCGTCGGAGTAGAATATCTACGCCGACGCACATTGCATCGGCATTGATAAACTTAAGTTGTTGGAATGATGATCTACGCCGACGCAAGCCCGCGTCGGCGTAGACAACATGCCGACGCAAGTTGCGTCGGCATAGACCGCATTATTTTTTTTTTAATTAGTTTTTAGTGTCAATTGTTGAATATGGCTAAATTTTAACTAGAATTTGGCGATCATCAAATGAACTATATCATGAGATGAAATATGGCTAAGTTTGAACTGGAAGACGGACCGCGCATTTTTTGGTGCGTTTTTTAAGTTGTCTACGCCGACGCAACAATACGTTGGCGTAGACCACTTTTTTTTAGCCGGCCTAAAAAAAGTTGGAACTGGAAGACGGACCGCGCAGTGGCGTCGGCATAGACATATATACGCCGACGTCTACTGTTACGTCGGCGTAGACAACGTCGGCGTATTTAAAAGTTCTCGTAGTGAGAGCTAGAGAGTAAGAGGAGAGAGTCGAGAATTGAGTTCGGGTCCTCTTCCTCTGTGGCGAAGAGGGATATAAATACATGTTCATCTTCCTAGGGTTTCCAGGAATTCAGAGGTGTTTTGGGACGAACCAGACGAAACCGGGGCGGCCAGAGGCGGTATGGACCGAACAGAGTCGGTGGGACTCGAACCATGGGGTCAGGCCAAAAGCCCGACCCCTTCGGTCTTGGCTTGATCCACAGGCCCATTTCCCCGCTCAGGTCCATCTTCCAGTCTAATTTCTGCCCGGTTGTCCTCGTTAGCTCCTTGTGCATCGGGGTGGTCCAACATTACCTATAACAATTTCTACCCCATGTTCTACCATTTCTGCATTTGTTTCCAAGACACACGATGTTTGTTTCATCCTAAACTCTGCAATCAATTCCTCATATCTTCGATTTGATAAAACTCTTTCATAATGTTCAAGAAAATGAAAAATGTCATGACTAGGCTTTAAATATTTTTTCAATACATTTTTCATACTTTTACTTCGTTGTGTGCTTTTCATGTCAGCTGTAAAAGTATGTCGCCCATATACCATTGCCCATTTTTCTCGCAACTCAAACAAATCTTTCAACCACTTATTGTCTTTAAGATTATACTTTTCTAGCATTTTTTGCCATGCTAACAACCAATCATCTTCATCTTCATAATCATATGCACAAAAGTCATGAACAAATTGTTTTGATTTATGAAACACGTGACTCAAACCTTTAGCAGCATTCTGGAAAATATGCCAAACACATAGTCGATGTTGAGCTTCGAGTAAGACATCATAGATTGCTTTAGTCGTTGCAGCAGATTGATATGTGAGAATTGTCTTTGGTTGCTTTCCAGACATTGCACCAACAAAAGTTTCAAATAACCATTTAAAAGATTCAGTAGTTTCATCATAAAGTAAAGCTCCCCCAAATACCACTGACTGTTTATGATGATTCACTCCAATGAATGGTGCAAATGGTCGTCCAAGTTTATTTGTACGATAAGTAGTATCAAAACAAATAACATCACCAAAAAGCTCATAATCACAAATAGGTCGTGCATCTGTCCAAAAAATATTAGTGATCATATCATCTTCATCAAGTTGCAATGCATAAAAAAAAAATCTCATTTGTCTTTTTTGAAAATATTTTGCAATAGTGTCTCAGCTTCTCCTTTTCCAATTCTTGCTTTTTGTTCTTTGTGTATATGGTTTCTATAATCTTTATCCAAAAATTCCAAACGTTCTCTACCACCAACTCCTCTACTCATTAGTTTCATGGTTGCTTTAATTGAAATTTGTGATCTATCTGCATCGTAAGCTAAAGCTTTTTGAGCATTGGAAATCCTTCTATTGACTTTTAAAATATGTTGCATTGGTGTTCTAACAAGGTCATGATTGTGATTTCTATTAAATGACACAATTCTATATTGACCATTATTTCCAAGCAAGCATACTATCTGAGCTTCACATCCAGTCCTAGAAATTGGTCGAGAAAATGAAACAATTTCTCTTCACTTGTCTACTTGGTGAAACCCTTCTTTGGAGCAGCAAAAAGTTGTCCTTGAAATTTCTCCATTTATTTTCTTTTTGCGATTCCTTTTCCTTACATTAAAACCAACTTTTCCTCCATAATTAACATAAAACTGATATGCTTTCTCAATAGAACTAAACTTCATTCCAATCATCGGTTCTACAATTTCAAATTGAGCAGTGATACTAGGGTCGACCTTATCTTCCAAATGAACTTCAGAACTATTAAATAGTTGTCCATGTAAATTTGTATCTTGTATGTTCTCCATGGCTTCAACTAAGGATGTTAAAATTCATGCATATAAAATGCAATTAATAACTAAAAAATATTATAAAATGACAAACCAATAATTTTAATTTTTTTTAAAGTAAGAATTTGATTTATTATTTAGATTAACACCGAGAAGAAACTAAAAGGAAAAAAAAAAAAAGAAGCAAGAAATCATGTTTATGTGTGTCTTCCTTTTCAAAGCATATTGTCCAATCTACAACCAAACTCATTTTTCAGATACTGTAAAAACAAAAAATACAACTTGTTTTTCTAATTATGAATCCAATAATTCAAAATCAAATATTGGGCCACTTTATTAAAAAAAAAATAATAATCAAGGTTACATGAACATATCTGAGAATAACAAAAATGAATATTGATAAAAATATATAATTAATGAAATAAAATAACTCACTTGTTTTTTTTAGTACATCAACATTTGGGTGGGGATTTGAATTTGAACCTCTGACCTCATGATCAAAAGTACATGTCAATTACCGTTGAGCTAAGCTCACTTTGACAATAACTCACTTGTTTCAAGCTAGTTGTTTCTTCCGGATTATGAGATGTCTCTCTCACATGATTCCTTTAGTCCTTCCAATTTAGTTGAACTATTGAAAATGGATGATATTATTTCATTTAAAAGATAATATATAAAATACACAATATATTAAAAAAAAAACAAAAGAGTTTAACTTAGGTGTTATGGGTGAATTTGGACATAGCTCTAAAAAATTAGAATGATGAGAGCCCAGAGAAGAAACAAACCCACGGAGGCCCATTGGGCTCAAATCAATCTCTTGGGTTATTCCCTCTCCTAAAAGGAAGGGGAAAACCCTAATTTCAACTATAAGAGACTAACTCCAAGGTAAGGGGAGAGAACTGGGTATCTATTCTTTTCCTCTTGATTGTTAATTTACTTGTTTCACTTATGATCTCCCAACTGACTTAAGCATCGGAGTCGGTGTGGCAAGCACCACATCGGTGCACAATTTTCTCTTATTTTGCAGGTCACATCTTTCCCCTTCAAATAAATTCACCGATGTCACGTAAAGTTCAGTGAGTTGCTTGGTCAGATTTTGGCATCAACGTCGTCTGTGAGGAGAGACTACAAATTTATCAAAATCGTCGGCAAACCCCAAATTTCGACCTATGTTTCAACAAACTGCATAACGTAGATGTCATAGTTGTCGATAATTAAAGACCCACGCGGTTTAATCAATTTTGGCATATCCAAACTTGCAGCAGACCAAACAAAACAACAGTGTCTGCAACTTCGCTGCCTACGGATTCTTTTCCAGGTTTGGCTTTTTCTATACATTTTGCTTTATGGGTTTGCTTGGTTTATGGTTATGTTTTTGTTCCTTCGATACACGTGTGGCCATACATATTTGAGATCATCCTTGGAAATATATATGTGGATTTGTTCACTTCGTCCTTTGGTAAAGTGAAGGCTCTTTGTTTCTTTCTTTTAACACTTCTCCTAACCTGTTTGGTAGATTAACATTGAATAAGTTTTGGGATGAATTTAGAAAGGAATGGTGATTTTTAACTTTGTTACATAAAAATTCTATTTTCGTTACTCACCTTGCTCTGGAGTGGATTTGGTTGGTTTGACTTGAATTGTAAATTTGATGCATCTACTATGTAATTTAAGAATCAAAATTAATCGACTTTGGTTTCAATTTCATGCTATATTATACCCTTTTGATTTGTTGTAAATTTTTAGCAGGGTATTATTTATATATTATTAAAACTCAATTAAATTAAATTGGGTTGAAAAATGATCTGAACCGATAATACGATTGCTTTATGCTTTAGTTTAAAATGTTTTTAATCAAGTATTAAGATTGATTTGAAAAATGGATTGAGATAAATCCATGTATTTTTAAATGCATAAGATTAGAAGTGATTCAAATTAAGTTTGGATGGTTGTTTTGTTGAATTTATCTATATCTAATCTAAAAAGTTGTAGATTTAAACTTCATCATATATATGTGTATATGGTCAGTGATTATAATTTGAGTTAAATGAAAAGGTTTGACCGCAGGAGATTTGATTCTAATTTGATTCTAGATTTTCAAGAAAAACTAATTAACTATTTGCACAAATCAAAATTGTTAGTTTGGGTGAGAGTAAGTTAAAAAAGGATCGAGTATTCATACATTTGGTTTAACACTTAGACCTCATTGTTTTTATTATTAGATTTTTCGTTATCATTATATTCTTCAGTGTGATATTCATTAAGTCATTCATTATTCGAATTGTGCTTGGAATAAATCAAAAGTCGATCGAAATTAACTTTATATAAAACAAATTAGTTATTTACTCACATAAAAATTGTGCTATGGCATCTTCATAATTATCCAACTAAAAATATTACAAAGTTTTTATTTCTAATTTTGAATACAACAATATGGAGTGAAAAATTCAAGGAAGTTGAAGATAACTCATATTAGCTGAACGAAAGTCGTTACTGTTTCATGGGCTTAACATTTTGGGTATGTTTTGTACCTACCCCTATTTACTAAATGTCTATATTTTATTACTCAATTCGTAATTACAAATTCTGATACATTTTTTACCTTATGTGTTTCCATTGATTTATTAATTATTCATAAGTTGCAAGCTACTCATAACATACTTATATTTTTTTTTTTATCAATGACTAGTTTTTTTTCTCATATCTACATAATGTTATCTACTAACGTTGTTTCACGAGGAGACAAAATGGAGCTCCTAAAAGCCCAAGTAGCTGAGCCAACAAAATGTCATTGGAAGAGTGGAAAAACCTATACTCTCCAAGGCACTCGACTTATGAAATGACCTTAGCCAAGTCAACAAACGCTCAAGAATGATGATGTTGAATGTCTCAGTGACAATGACAGAATCGACATGCAAGGAGTTGAGGCTAACCCGTAGGAGGCCGACGCCCACAAATGCCAATAAGGGAGAGTTAGCGACATGAAAACGCTAAGGTATGTCGATATCGATTACTCAAACATAACTTTTACTTCGAGAAAAACCTTGCTTGAGTAGGGGGATGCACAAGGAATATGCTTCCCTAATTAAGTAAAAAAAAAACAGTAAGAAAGGCAGTAAATTTGGCCTCGTGACTTTGTGGTCATTTATTTACACATAAAAACTCATACTATTCTCAGTTCCATAAAGAATTTGATCCAGGTATTTATGTTATCTACATCTTCAAAGATTTAGTATTTATGTTCCTAAGCTACTTGACTGTTCCTATGTCTAGAATATTCTTGAGCAAGGGTAGTATTTTTTTCCTATTAATATGTGCTCTTATTATAGTTTGATTTTGTGAAAAGTCTATGTGTAGACTGATCCTTGCAGAGGTTGGGTCATCCATCTTTTCAACCTCTCCAAGTCCTCGACGGAGTGTACGCACGGTCAAGATGAGATTGATTCTTGCAGGGGTTGATCCACATTTTCAACCTCCCCAAGTCCTCGACGAAGTGTACGCACGGTCAAGATGAGATTGATTCTTGCAGGGGTTGATCCCTCTTTTCAACCTCTCTAAGTCCTCGGTCGAGTGTACACACCGTCAAGATAAGACTGATTCTTGCAGAGGTTGATCAACCTTTTCAACCTCTCCAAGTCCTCAACCGAGTGGAGTCATCGTCGAGATGAAATTGATTCTTGCAGACGTTGAGCCACCCATATTCTCAACCTTCCCAAGTCTTTGATCGAGTGGAGCCACCCATATTCTCCATTTGGTTGAGATGAGATCGATTCTTGCAGAAGTTGAGCTACCCATATTCTTCACTTAGCTGAGCCTATGAAGACAAAATCTTATGATCTGAAGAAGGGAATGTCAAGGCTGGCTTTTAAGGAGCCAAAGTCGACCAGTACGCTAAGGAACTCAAAATTTGCAATAGAATGAAAAGCGCTCGAGGACAACCCTATAGACTTACCGTGTTAATCACATACATGACTAATGGAATAGAAGCACCTACACAGGGGGCTTCAAAATAGTAAACTACACTTGTAGTTGAGGTTAAGACCTAAGTCATTTCACACAAGCAAAGCGAATGGCGAAAACCAGAACAATCTCTTTTTCAGGATATTAAATTAGTTACAAACAAGAAGTCAGATACCGATTGGTGATAAAAAAAAAAACTCATTTGGAAATCAACTTTCATCCATCTGTTGGGTTTTTTGCTCTAAAACTCGTAGATAGTAAATGTACTTTTGACCGAACATTAATAAAATGATGTATTATTCATTTATCTATGTTTGTATTATGCAATCTTGTCTTATTAAAACTAATCCAATAAACTAAACATCCTAGGCTAATAGAATGAGGCTTGAACTAGTATGTAGGGACATACGGGGATCAATGTTCAAGATTTAGCCTAAAGGGTCTATAGTATAGGGATGAGGCTGGATACCTTATCCTAGTGACACCATGGATACGACCCGCTTTGCATTTTGATACAAACGTATTGATCCAACGTGTTCATGTAGCTGACATGCGAGTGGGGTATCCTGTGCAATGAGTTTGCACAAGACCGGACCGCAAAACAGTTAACCACTAACTGTAACATCGTTAGTTAGTTTGGTTTCTATTTCACTAGGATGACCTAGGCAACTTAGTCTTAATCCTGAGTGGATTATGGACTCATGTCCGTGAGGGATTGTCTTTTGATTTGTACGAGTGAGAGTGATCTGCACGTCGACTCAATAAGCCTACCATTTTGGGGACAAGACCAAGTGGGGAGCTGGGAACATAGTCACACAAGATGGAATTCACTCATTCCCGACTTTAGGGTAAGTAGAGCTGTATTCCCTTAAGTGGTGTCTCCGGGTCTTGAACAATGGGTCCTGCCCTCTCTATGGCACGAGAGGGACTTCTGTTTGTTGGTTGGACCTCAAACAGGTTGTTCATTAGAGGAGCATTGGTACTTAAGGATAAAGAGGTAGCCTAGGGGTAAAACGATAATTTGACCTAGCTGGGGTACGAACACACGTGAAGGGTTGACTTGCTGTTGATGGTCAATATTCGTGGACACATAAATATATCTGCAGTGAGAAGAGTGCAGTTGTGGTTCTATAGTGGAGTGAACATTGAACCGTCTTGCTCTTGTGAACACTGATCATAAGTGGCAAAAGCCGCCGGAATCCTCATTTTTTGTCCATAAGCTCTCCTCTCTTCAGCCTCATACGGCTCCTATAGGAATGGAGGTAGGCCCAACCCAGGCTTGTGCGGTTAAGGTTGCAGTTAACGAACATTGATTAACTTGGTTAATGAGTTTAGCCAATTAATCTCATATCGTTGGAGCTTCTGATCTGTAGGTCTATTAGGTCCACCGGTAGCTCAATAGGGGCGTTGAGGTAAAATTCTGAGGGAGAATTGAATATTCGAAGGTGTTCGAATATTAAGTTTAAAATATGAATTGGATTCATATTAAAACTATAGGTTATAATTAATGCACATTTGATGTACATTAATACTATAGTTTATATGAGAGATATAGTTAAATATATGATATTTAATTATAGTATTAATTAATTGTTGAATTAATTAATATTTTTGTTTTAATTTAATTTAATTAAATTTGATTTAATAGAATTGCATTAAAACTATAGGTTATGTGGGAACTTTTATGTAAATATGATTTAAATTAATAATAATTAGTTTAATAGTTAAATTAATTATATTATTAATTATTAATATTAATATTAATTATCAATCAGTTAAAATATCTTATTGATTTTTTCTTCCCCACTAACCTAAGCCATCCACGTTTGGAGAGGTTTTTTAGGGTTGTTGGTTTTCTTCCGTAAGTGAATTAATTCAGTTTTACAACAATCTCCTCTCTCTCTCACGTAACTCTCTCTCACATACGTACATTCTCTGCGTTTTCTCTCTAGCAACACAGAGATCAAATCCCAAGAAAATTCCCTAGAATTTACCTTGCTCCAATAAGCAATCAGCGATTTTTTTTCCTGTGAGAATACTAGTGAAGCTCTTGTGATCGTGTTAAAAAATCTAGCAAGAAGGAACCTTGGAGGTTGATGTGTTTTTTCTGCAAATCTTAGGCGAAAAGGCGAGACTAGATAAAAAACTTCTACGGTAGTAAGTAATTTTGATCCCTAGCCTTATAGGGTTTGCATCTAGTGAAGATCTAGGGTTATCTTATGATTTTATCATGCTTTATATGTGATTTCCAGCATGTTTAATTATGATTACGTTGCTGTAAAATTTATTTGCGAACTCTATTAGTATTTTAATCTTGATTAAATTACAGTGTGGTTTTATGATCGTTTCCGCTGCGATAGGGCTTTTATCCCTACACCATCTAGAGGAGATCCTCACGATAAAGCATCTAGGGCCAGCCTTGGAATATTTGAACTCATAAGGGCTTATGTAACTGCCCAAATGAAGTGAAGAGGAAATCATCACACAAATCGACACAAGTGAGAATTATACTATTAAATTGGGCTTAAGGCGTTTGACTTATAGCAACAGGCCACCATTGAATCTCAATTCAAGAGTGTGAGCTTAATGTTATGGGTGAATTTGGACCTAGCTCTAAGAAAGTCAGAATGATGAGAGTCCAGAAAAGAAACAAGCCTACGGAGGCCCATTGGGCCCGAATCAATCTCTAGGGTTATTCCCTCTCCTAAAAGGAAGGGGAAAACCCTAATTTTAACTATAAATAGAAGAGACTAATCCCAAGATAAGGGGAGGGAACTGGGTATCTATTCTTTTCCTCTTGATTGTTAATTTACTTGTTTCACTAATGATCTCCCAAGTGACTTAAGCATCAGAGTCGGTGTGGCAACCACCACACCGGTGCACAGTTTTCTCTTATTTTGCAGGTCACGTCTTTCCCCTTCGAATAAATTCACCCTTGATGTCACGTGAAGGTCAGGTGAGTTGCTTGGTCAGATTTTGGCATCAACATTAGGTTAACTTTAGCTTGTGCAAAATCATACTGAAATTTTCTATGGAATGATAGAGGAAAGAACAGTGAGAAATGTGAGAAGATGAGAGATGATGAGGTGTATGGTGGGAGGATACAATAAATTCAAAAGAAAAAGAGAGAGAAGGGGATCTGAAGCGTTAAAAATGAAGGGAGAGAAAAACGTGTTTTAAAAAAATGGAATAAAAAGTAAAATTTGTTAGATGAGATTTTGATGAGATTTTGACATTTAATAAAAGTAAATAAAAAATAAGAAAGTGACACATGTTAAAAGAATAGTGGTGGTAAGCAGGAAATTCCTGCTCACTATTATGCAGGAAAGTTTTATCCTTTAAGAAATGGTCAAACATATTTTTTCAATAAAAAATGGCTAAACCATTTTTAATGTATTTTTCGTTGGATTTTTCTTCCAATTATACCTTCGATTTAATTTTCTCTTTCACACCCTATATAAGGCAATTGTTATCATACTTTTTTTTTAAAAAAAAATCATGGTTTATTCCCTCTATTTTTAGGGTAATTGTTATCAGATTCTTTTTTAAAAAATTCATGGTTTCTTCCTTATATTTTTAAGGCAATCGTTAAAATCTTTTTTCTCAACATAATATACTCTACCCAAAATCAACCAAAACAAACACGAAATTGAAACATTCATATCGTCTTTTCTCTCAACCATTTGTTGTAGTTCTCAGATTTTTCAAATGTTGCTTCAAATAAGATCTGTTATAGGTAATTTTGAACCACTCCGATATGCAAGGAATTGATGAGGACAGCGCAATACCAGCCCAAGGAGACAGTCAGGAAACAGAACCCGGAGGAAGAATAGGCCAAAGCCGAAGGGATCGTCCCTACTCTGAAACCACTCCATTCGGTCCCTGCTGCCTCTGGTCGCCCCTGTTCCGCCTGGTTCGTCTCTCCGAATTCTTAAAAACCCTATTAACATGAGCAGGTATTTAAACCCCTCTTCGCCAGTGAAGAAGGGATCTCGAACTCTACTCTCTACTCTCTCCTCTTGCTCTCTTGCTCTCTTGCTATCATCCTTCTGTTTTCTAACTTAAGCATTGGAGGCGGTGTGGAAAGCACCACACTGGTGTGCAGGTTTACTGTCTTGCAGGTCACGTCTTCCCCCTATCAAACAAATTTAATTTACAAGGTCAGGTGAGTTCCGACCAAATTTGACCATCAACAAGATCTTTAATGTGTTTGAATAAAGATATTGAAGAAGAAGAGAGTGTGAACAATGGATGTTTGAAACTAAGGAGAGTATAACGATAGACTCACAAGAAGATAGAAGAGAAAGGTGGCCAAGAAGAAGAGTATTAAGAAGAGAGCATTTGAAAAAGCGGCAAAGGAGAGTGGGATTTTGAGTGTGAATGAATTTAATAAGTCATTAATTCTTTCAATTTTTTAAATCAGCTAATGATTTGATGTCTTCATATGAATCATCATTGCATGCTTCAAGTTCTAAAAAACGATGGAACTGCAACTTTATGAGGTCAAATTCTACCTTTAAAAAATGGGAACTATGTTCTGAATGTACTATATTTCTTTATTTCATTCTTATTTTCCATTCAGAAATCTTCTGAACGTCGGATTACTGGATCATCTACTCTAATCATTATTTTAGTTTGCAAATCTTAAAATTTCTATATTGATTGTTTATGTACTGCTTTGCAAATTTAAAATTTCTTAATTAAATTTCCAACATCTTCTCCCTGATTTATGTTGTATTTAAATTAATGTTTTCATTGCATCTAGATTTCGTTCAGGGCTATTTTAGCCAGTTTCGTTGTTATAAAATCTTACTTACTTGTATTGATTGTTTCTGTGGAATCTTTGTAAGTTTAAAGTTTCTTGGTTAAATTTTATCGTTAAGATAAATTATATTTTCTAGATTTTTTCCTTGATTTATACCATATTTGAATTTAAGTTTTCATTACATCTAAATTTCGGGTTATCTTAGTCAGTTTAGTTGTTATAAAATCCTACTAATTTGTATTAATTGTTTCCGTGGTATCTTTGTAAATTTAAAATTTCTTGATAAATTTTACCACGATAAATTATATTTTTATATCTCCCTCTGATTTATGTTGTATTTGAATTTAAATTTTGATTGCATCAGAATTTCATTAAGAGGTATTTTAGTCTGTTTCGTTGTTATAAAATCCTACTAAAAATAATAATCGGTCATTTTTCCAATAAAAAAAAAAGTTTTCAAAATGCCCAATTAAAAATGGTGGTTTATTTGGCCGTCCCACGAACAAATTCATGAATTTCTACCAAAGTTTTATGTTCATTTGGCTTATGATCCCTTTTCATTTTTATATTTTGTACTTATTTTAAAGGAAAACCTTAGGAATGACTAGATACACAGTGCCTATTTGAAAAATGGGTAAACATAATTTTTAATAAAAAATGGCCAAAACGTGTTTTTAACCTATTTTTGCATGTTTTCTTTTTCCAATTATACCCTCGAGTCAATTTTTACGTCTCACCCTATATTTGAGGAACCCCTATCTGAATTGTTTTTTTTTTTTTAAAAAAAGTTATTTATTCCATGAATCAAGCAATGGATAGTGTAAACATATATCTTCTCTCTCTTATCATTTGAAATTCAAATCCTGATTTTATCTCCCTTTACAATTTGATAGATTACCCAAAATATAGTTTTTCATATTCAATTTTTTAGAATATTTTTATTTTTTAATCAAGAAATCATCATCTTCATCATCTTTTCCAACCATTATGAAGTTTAATTGATTTCTTGGTCTTCACCTTCATTCCACTATAAAGACTAATGATCATAGGTATGTTTTTGCATATATTTGTATTCAATTTTTTTTATACTCATTCATTCTTTTGTTCATGAATTTAATTCTTCCTCTTTCATTTCAAAATTAGATGTTTACTACTCTCGCATGAATCAAGGAATCGGTTAGATTTACACCGTTTATCTTCTCTCCTATCCATCAAAATTCAAATTCAGATTTTGAAATCCGGAAGATTAAACAAAATTTAATATTTTCATTTCAAATTTTCTATTAGAGTTTTAGTTTTTAATTATCTAACTATCATCTTCAATGTTTTTTCAATCATTATCAACATCGATCGGTTTATTGATCTTCACTTCTTTCCACGATCGAAATGACTATTGATCATAGGTATCTTGCCTCAATTTAATTTTCATTTATTTTGAATTCGATTCATTCTTTTATTCATGTAAAGTAAATTAATTCTTTCTTGTTGTAAATATATATACCTGGTATATATAGGTATATATTAGATATCCATATTATATCATTAGTCTTAGTCAATCCATGATTGTAGCCATTCTCCCCCATGACTCTCCCACTCCTTAGGAATAGCCAAGAGACTCTCACCCTTATTCTATTTTCAGCATTTTGAAGCTTGTAACCTACCCCATTGCATTAGTATAAATAGGGGTTGTATGAAGCATTGTAAACACACTTGAATAAAAAGCATTAGCTCTCTTTTCTCTCTACTTTGCTCTCTCAAATTCTCTCTTAGTTGTTTTATTGCTTTCCACGTTTTATAACATTTCTTTATTTTTTTTCAAAATTAGATGTCTAGTATCGAACCAGATTCTTCGTGCTAACATGTCATCAGTTGCATAAGTAGTAAGCTTAGGCTTGATAATAATGAAACAATTACCGGCTCTCTATGTATAGCAATAATTCTGAAAACCCACGATATTTAGGCTAAGTGAGGATAGACATGTTTCATGATTATTATTTTCCATCTTCATGCATTATAGTAGATTAGAATCACTTTGACACTTTAAATTATTCAAATACATAATATGTATGCAAGATAATACTGCTCTCGAATTTTCAAAAAGAATATATATATATATATATATTAAGTTTATTGTATTTGTTGATGGTCAAAATTGGTCGGGAGGAACTCACATGACCTTCACGTGCCACCAACGGTAAGTTTGTTTGAGAGGGGGGAAGACGTGACCTGCAAGACAGTAAACCTGTACACCGGTATGGTTCTAGCCACACCGCGTCCGATGCTTAAGTCAGAAAATGGAAGAGGAGAGCAAGAAAGTAAGAGGAGAGAGTCAAGAGTTCGAGTCCCTTTCTTTAGTGGCGAAGAGGGGTATAAATACCTGCTCATGCTCCTAGGGTTTTTAGGAATTCGGAGGCGTTTCAAGATGAACCAGGCGGAACCGGGGCGGCCAGAGGAGGTAGGGACTGAACGGAGCCGGTAGAACTTGGCCCGCGCAAGCGGGCCGAGGGTCGGCTGAGGCCGAGCGGGGGGTCGGGCCAAAAGTCCGACCCCTTCGGTCTTGGCCCGTCCTACTTGTTGGTGTCGCCTCTGGGGTCCATCTCTCAGTCCTATTTCTGTCCATCGTCCTCGTCAGCTCCTTGTACATTGGAGTGATCCAAAATTACCTATAACAGGATTGATTGTTTAAATTGATTCTTTATGAAACTTTGCTATTAAGATTGTATGGATTGTTTTCGTAGTATCCTTGTAGATTTATAATTTTTTTTTTTAGTAAGTTTCACCCTTAAGATAAACTGTATTTTCTAGATTTTCTCCCTAATTTGTATTGATTATTTCCGTAAATCAATTCATCAAGAAAATCAATTTCCGAATATTTATAAATTTCAACAAAATTCCATCCTAGTGTTAATTAGTTTTCCTAAACCCTAAACCCCATAAATTTCATTCATTTGCAATTCATTAAATACACGCAAGAAATCTTTTTAATAACTCAAATAAAAAATAAAAGTTACAACATTTATTCACGTGGTTGAATTTTGATTATTGGATAAAAAATACATTATTTTTCTTAATTAAATGATATGATAAAATGGAAAATGATTTAATATGAATTACTGGTCGGAAAAAGATAAATAAAAACAAATGAAGAGGGCGGTATTTAGATTAGATTAGATACAGAAAGAGAATGGGCAAGGTTTGAGAGAAGGGAAACTAATTTTTGCAACAAAAGTCAAAGTTAAAGGTATACATATGGTTATATAGATCAGTACATAAATTCTACATGGGAAAAGTTACTAGTTATAACACAACACCTTTTATATATATATAATAATAATAATAATAATTTGTTGCTACACTGTTGATTTTTGCTTGAATAGAGTCATTTGTCGAAAAAAAAAAAAAAGTTGTCGATTCTTAAAAAAAATAAAGGTCCCGTTTGATAACCATTTGGTTTTTTGTTTTTGGTTTTTGAAAATTATGTTTGTTTTCTCCTAAATTTCCTATCATGACTTTCATCCCAATTAAGGTTGCATTTGAATTCCTAACCAAATTTTAAAAACAAAAACAAGTTTTTGAAAACTATTTTTTTTTTCCAAAATTGGACTTGGTTTTTGGAAACAATATAGAAGATTGATACTAAACACCAAGAAACTTATAGGTGAAAGTATGTATGTATAAGCTTAATTTTTTTTTTTTTTTGAAAAATGTATAAGCTTAATTTTCAAAAACCAAAACCCAAAAACCAAATGGTTATTAAATGGGGCCAAAAATATTGTTCATTACTCTTGGGTTCCGCTTCCATGGGTTGATAAGGACAAAAAAAAAAAAAAAAAAGAGAGCTTGATTTTCCTAATTTTTTATTTTTTTCAATTGCCTTGTGTTTTACAACTTTTTTTAATTGTATTTTTTAACTAATTTACCCTGCACTCTTTTAATTGGTGCTAATATGTTATATAAATATTAATCCAAAAAGTTTGTCGTTTCTTGCATTCCAATCAAAGGAAATTTTTACCGTTTGTATTTCAAGAAACTAGAAATTTTGTTCTCCCTCTGGTAATCTCTCCCTCCATTATCGTAGAAAGAGAAATTTTGGTGATGTGCACTTTGCTAACCGCAAGTGTACGGGTCAAGTAATAATATAGTGATATGAAAATCAAATGTCGTCTTATGGATTTGTTTTCTAGTTAAACTAATTATCGTGAATACTTTTGTCCAATTTTATTTAGAGATAAAAAATGAATGATAATATAGAATCAAAGGTAATGCAAATTTAAGGTTAGAAATTCAATTGGAAGAATTCTTAGGAAATTGATTTCATCAATTTAGATTAGGATAAATTAAAGGGAATAGATTTTTAACGTGCAATTAATTTATAATTGATTCTCGTGCATACAGTAAACTTGATATCCCTATCTAAGTTCATTAACATGCAAGACTTTGAGTTTAGTTCTTTTAACAACTTCTAAAGTTATTCTAAATCTCCCAATCTTAGAATTCTACTTTAGTCATGCACTTAGTAAAGTCTACGCAAAATCTCCTTTCCCGAGCAAGATTCAACACTTAGATCATTTAACTAGTGGTCAATTAAGTGAAAGCATTTAAACATAATTGCATAAATAGAATTGTTGGAGAAATTTTGGCCAATAACAAATTGCCACGTCATTATTTAAAATTAATGACAAAATTATAATTAATTAAATTTGGGACCAATTATAAATCGACATGTGTCCCAAATTTAATTTGAAGACAAAGTTGGCCAATTATAAACTTTTAGGGCCAAATGTCCATTTGATCAATTAATTAAAAATAAATTATTTTGATCAGATTAATTGATTTGACCAATTAATTAAAGAAAATAATTAATTGGATCAAATTTGGATCTTTTAAATATTTGGGTCATATGGTTTTGGGTCAAATATAAACCAAACCGAAGACTAAATAGTTGAGCCCAAAACCAATAAAGCTCAAGCCCAAGTTGTTAAGCCCAAAAGCCATCAGGGTCCATCGAGCGAGAACTCTATAAATAGAGAGGTTCTCCTCCATTTCAAGGGTTCAGAAATTCTACACTCTCACAAAGACAAGAGTTCAGAGTTTCAAAGCTCTCAAGCAGAACCAAAGAATTCAGAGAGACTTCATCAAGTCTGAAGACCGAAGACTCTCTGCAATCCATAAGTCCAAGTGTTGAACACTTTTTGAAGACCAAACACTCTTTAAGATTTCAACGCCTCTTGAAGACCAAACGCTCTTCAAGACCTCAACACTCCTTGAAGATCAAAGACTCTTCAGGACATCAACATTTCTTGAAGACCAAACACTCTTCAAGACTTCAACACTCCTTGAAGATCAAAGACTCTTCAGGACATCAACACTTCTTGAAGACTGAAGACTCATTCAAGACTAGAAGACTTCAAGCTTCAAGAATCCATTGAAACTTCATACTCGAGATCAAGCGTTCTAGCCCTCGAGTGAAACACATACACACACAAGAGAGAGAATCAGAGGACTAACATTAGAGATTGTACACCCACACGCATATTACATCAATACAATATATTATTTATTCCACGTGTCTCCATCTTTGAAGTTACGTGTGAACAAGAATAAAAGCACAAAACATTCCAATAATCAATCCATAATCATAAACGACTACATCAATCCCTAAGAAACACGTCTAGCTACTCATACACTGCGTTACGATATAAGCTAACACTACAACAAATAAGGTCTTTCCCGACGTGCATATGCGTCGGGAAAGATAGGAATACGCGTCGGCAAAGGTTCTCCCGACGCGTATTCAGACGTCGGGAGAGTTGTCGGAAAAAACGTGTCGGCAGAGCCTCTGCCGACGCGTATTTGTCATGCGTCGGTAGAGACCGTATCTGCCGACGCATAATATGGGGAGCAATTATGGGTGCTTTCTGCCGACGTGTTGACTATCGCGTCAGTAGAGAGCATTTTTGCCGATGCGGTGGTCAACGCGTCGGCAAAAAGCGATGGATCCAATAATCAATCCATAATCATAAACGACTACATCAATCCCTAAGAAACACGTCTAGCTACTCATACACTGCGTTACGATATAAGCTAACACTACAACAAATAAGGTCTTTCCCGACATGCATATGCGTCGGGAAAGATAGGAATACGCGTCGGCAAAGGTTCTCCCGACGCGTATTCAGACGTCGGGAGAGTTGTCGGAAAAAACGTGTCGGCAGAGCCTCTGCCGACGCGTATTTGTCATGCGTCGGTAGAGACCGTATCTGCCGACGCATAATATGGGGAGCAATTATGGGTGCTTTCTGCCGACGTGTTGACTATCGCGTCAGTAGAGAGCATTTTTGCCGATGCGGTGGTCAACGCGTCGGCAAAAAGCGATGGACTCGATTTTATGCCTACGTGTTGACCGTGCATCGGGAGAAATGGCCTCTCCCGACGCGAAAGTAAACGCGTTGGCAGAAAGTTTTGCAGAGCAATTTCTGCCGACGCGTTGACTTGCGCGTCGGCAGAAATGTCCACTGCCGACACATTGACTTACGCGTCGGCAGAGCCTTTATTTATCTTTTTTTTTTCGTTTTGCTATTTTTTCTGTTTTGAAAGTCTAAAAGAAATGCATTCAAGATATTACACATATACATAAAATCAAAATGCATTCAATTAAATTCAAGATATTACACATGTACATGAAAGTCGAGAGATATAAAATCGTGCATTATAAATTGAAGTACAGAAAACTAAAAGTAGAAAAAAAAATACACGAAATTAAAAATATTGTTCGGTATACATAATTCTAATAAAAAGTTAGAAGCAAAAGTCTTTAGTTATAGGAAAAACATCTAACAAGCACGTGGCGGCTTCCAAATGCAAATGTGTCCTTCCATATCAAGCTTGAGTCGAATCATCTACAAAAAATCAAAGGAAGAAAATCAATTAGATGCTAGAAGCGAAAGTCTTAACTTAAAACTAAGTTTTACACTAAGTTTTAAACTAATTTAAACCATCTAAATTATTGATTAGATGCTCCAAAAAAATCGGCAACATAACGGCATAGATAAGAGTAACCCATATTTTTTTAAACATGCTCAACAAGAGAAATGCACTTCAATATTTTTTTAAACTTGCTCAACAAGAGTATCCCATATATTTGTTTTTCTTGATTGCAAATGTGTCCTTACCGAGGGTTCATTGAGGAAGGAACAATAAAGACATACGGTGATTTTAATTTTATTATTTAAGGTAATAAATGGAAAAAAGGAGGAAAGTTAAAAAGAGGGTAAGATTTTGATTGGTACTAAGAAAAGCAAACAACAAATAATAGAGCAGATATTGATGAAAGAAGAAGAAGCATGCATGCAGCAGTAGTATCTGATAAGATACATTCCACATGGAGAAATATCAATATTTCTTTATTTATTGAAATTAAAATATAGAGAGAAGTAAAGCAGCAAAATTCAGGGGGATGAACTTAAAGAAAACACGGTCCAGAAACAAACAGCAAAATTGAGGAACTTCTTGATCATACGATAGCAACAAAAACAAATAGAAACATTTCATTTCATTCGTATAGACATCTCTTTGGGTCGTTAAGATTGTGCAACACTGCAATTTATTTTTGTTTTCCTGTCAAATGCAGGTCAGACAAGTTCACCATAACAAAGGCCCTGTTTTATAAGGCAGATAATTCTTTAAGCTTATATGTTTTGTATGATTTACAAAACTTCATACCTTGTTCCGTGTACAACCAACGGAACCAAAATTATGCTGCCATAAAAGTTAGAACCAACTTCTAGATATAACTTTTAGATATAGATTTGAAATACTTCCTAATAACCATTGGATAAAGATTTTAAAATCTTTATCTATCTTCTATAGATAAAAAAAAAAAAAATCTAGAGGGAGAGAACTTATTCAATAGTTTGAGATAGGAAGAATGTATAAAGTCTAAGAAAAAAGAAATGTACAGAAATTACCTCAGGAAGATGTTGTAACCTCCAAGCTCAGCTAACTAATTGTTTTATCAGTTATTTCCTCCTCGAAATGTATAAGTAGAAAATGGAGGATTAGAATTAAAAAAAAAAGAGACAGATTAAGATTTGAGAGCTAGAGTGTGTACCTTTGTAAAATCCTTGTAAATCTTGAGTAAAGTTCAACTCCCTTCACAGTGGATGTAGGCCATGGTTGTCGAACCACTATAACCTTTGTCTTCTTCATCTCTTCTTCTAAAATCCGTGTGGCTGCTGCGTTTTCTTTTCTTCTTGAACTGCAAT
The DNA here is from genome assembly GCA_036850905.1 of Luffa acutangula. Classification (NCBI taxonomy): domain Eukaryota; kingdom Viridiplantae; phylum Streptophyta; class Magnoliopsida; order Cucurbitales; family Cucurbitaceae; genus Luffa; species Luffa acutangula. The sequence continues at coordinate 13,002,505 of CM072099.1, forward strand.
CACAGAGAGGAGAGATTCAACTTTCTTGTTCCTCGACTGATTAGTTTTGCCTGGGATTTTGCATGTGGTATGAGTGAGTGGATGAGTGCTGTCTACGTGTAATCCTCATTGAGTGCAATCTGTCAAAGTAACAGTGGTATCAGAGCCCAGAAATCAGTCAAGAAACAGTTTCTTGAAAGCAAGAATGGCAATGACAAGGTTGGAGATTGAGAAATTCGACGGGAAGGGAGACTTTGATCTTTGGAAAGCCAAGATCAAAGCTGTTCTAGGCCAGCAGAAGGCACTTCAAGCATTGATGGATCCTACAAAATTACCTACATCGATCACAGACGAGCAGAAGGAAACGATGAACACTACTGCCTACAGTACCCTGATCCTAAATCTAAGCAACAATGTACTTAGACAGGTAATTGACGAAGAATCTCCCTTGGCAATCTGGAACAAGTTAAATTCTCTTTATGAAGTTAAAGACGTGCACAACAAGATGTATCTAAGGGAAAAATTCTTTACCTTTAAGATGGACCCAAATAAAACACTCACTGAGAATTTAGATGACTTCAAAAGGATGACATCAGAATTCAAGAATTTGGGAGAAAAGATAGGGGAAGAAAATGAGGCATTTGTTTTGTTGAATTCATTACCAGAGACCTATCGAGAAGTAAAGACAGCCCTGAAGTATGGTAGAGACAAAATTACCACTGATATCATAATCTCAGCCATAAAAACTAAGGAGCTGGAACTACTGTCGCAGAAAAAGGAATCTTTAGAAGGGTTGTTTGTTAAAGGAAAGTCCAAACCCAAAGAACACAAGCAACAGACCGAAGAGAAAGGGAAACCTAAAGTGAGATGCAATTATTGCCACAAGGAAGGCCATATAAAAAGAGAATGTTACTCTCTTAAGAGGAAGAACCAATATCACATAAACAAGAAGAACAAGCCACAAGAAGCATCAGTAGGGGAAAATTCCATAACCTATTCGGATGCCTTAGCAACCACTGATCAATGCAGTAAAGAGCAATCATCGGGTGAAAAGTATGATTGGGTGATTGACTCAGGATGCTCTTTCCACATGACTCCGTTGAGAGGATGGTTTAGCACTTATCGAGAGTGGGATGGAGGAATAGTCTATATGGGAAATAACAACACGTGCAGAGTTGTTGGCATTGGATCAGTTTCCTTAAAGTTAAGTGATGGCTCGGTTAAACTTTTAAGGAATGTCAGACATGTTCCTAACCTCAAGAGAAATTTGATCTCTTTAGGTATGCTAGATGCCATTGGTTGCACATATGGTGGAAGTGGAGGAACCATTGATATAAAGAAGGATTCGAAGACAGTACTTACTGGAGTTAAAATGAATGGTCTTTATGTCCTAAAGGATGTTGAGATGGTTCAAAGTGTTTTGGTAGTTACAGAAGGAAATTACTCTGAAGAAGACTTGTGGCACAGAAGATTATCTCATATAAGTACTAAAGGTCTTCAAGTCCTAGCCAAACAAGGGCTTCTACCTCAAGGTATGGGCGACAACTTGAGTTTCTGTGAATATTGTGTTGTAGGCAAATCGACAAGGCAAAGCTTTGGGAAATCTCAGCAAACTTCAAAAGGAATTCTTGAATATATACACTCAGACTTGTGGGGTCCAGCATCATCCAATTCTCTCAGCGGGTCAAGGTATTTTCTAACTTTGATTGATGATTATTCAAGGAAAAGTTGGATTTACTTCTTAAAATCTAAGGACCAGGCTTTTGAAAGGTTTAAAGAATGGAAAATCATGGTGGAAAAACAAACAAGTAAGGTAGTCAAGTGCTTAAGAACTGATAATGGGCTAGAATTCTGCAATGAACCATTTGATAATTTCTGTAAAGCAAATGGTATTTTAAGGCACCGAACAGTTAGACACACACATTGAATGGGGTGGCTGAGAGATTAAATCGGACTATTATGGAGAGGGTTAGGTGTCAACTTGCTGAGGCTATGTTGAATGAGAAGTATTGGGCAGAAGCAGCTTCATACACGGTCCATACATTAAATAGATGCCCTCATACTTCAATTAATTTCCTAACCCCAGAAGAAAAATGGTCTGGCAAGCCCCCTAAGCTTCAGCATCTTAAAGTGTTTGGGTGTGTGGGGTTCGTACATCAAAATCAAGGGAAGCTTAAGGCGAGAGCAGTAAAATGCATGTTCTTGGGGTTTACTGAAGGTGTAAAAGGCTATCGGTTATGGCATCCTATTGAGAAAAGGTGCATTAATAGTCGTGATGTTATTTTCAGAGAGGATGAAATGTATATGATTAAAGACAGACCTCTAGAAGAAACCTCTAAGAGGAAGAGTATTGACATTGAGGTGGAGCAATTTGAGACCTCACAAGACTCTGAAACAGAACCAGGAATGTCACATGAAGCAACAGAACCCCAGGAGACTGAACCTGAACATGAACCTTCTGAAATAGAGGAAGAACAGCCAGACCTTCGAAACTACTCCTTGGCAAGGAACAGACAAAGGAGAACCATTGTTCCTTCTTCAAGATTCTCAGAAGCTGATTGTATATCACTTGCTCTAAATGTAGCAGAATCCTTAGATTTGGATGAACCGAATAGTTTCGAAGAGGCAGTCAGCTGTCCTAATGCAAGAAATTGGATAGATGCCATGAATGAGGAGATGAAGTCACTTGAAGAGAATGATACATGGTCCCTGAGATCTTTGCCTAAAGGCTACAAGCCAATTGCTTGTAAATGGATATATAAGGTGAAAGAAGGCATAACAGGTGTTCTGAAACCAAGATACAAGGCACACTTAGTGGCCAAAGGGTTTACTCAGAAAGAAGGAATAGACTACACAGAAATCTTCTCCCCTGTTGTAAAAATGACCTCCATAAGACTATTGTTATCTCTGGTTGTGCAAGAAGACTTAGATCTAGATCAGCTAGATGTCAAAACAACATTCTTACATGGTTTTCTTACAAAAACTATCTACATGGAACAACCTCCAGGGTACATAAAGCATGGGCAGCAGAACCAGTACTGCCTTCTAAATAAATCGATCTATGGACTTAAACAGTCCCCAAGGTGCTGGTACCAAAGGTTCGATGAGGTTGTAACCAAAATAGGCTTTACAAAGAGTTCACTCGATAATTGTGTTTACATAAACACAAAGACTTCCAAACAAAATGTCTATCTACTTCTCTACGTAGATGACATGCTACTAGCAGGAAAGTCCAAGGAAACTCTAAATGAAGTAAAGACTATGCTGAAAAGAGAATTTGAAATGAAAGACTTGGGTGAGTCAAAAAGGATCCTAGGTGTGGAAATAAACAGAAATAAAGCAACCTCCACACTTAGCATCAGTCAGACAAGCTACTGTCATAAGGTGTTGAATAAATTTAAAGTGAATGAAGCAAAGGCATTTTCCACCCCTTTAGCTCATCACTTCAAATTATCAGCATCAAACTCACCAAGTGAAAATGATGAAGAACATCGATTCTTTATGGCAAAGGTTCCCTACTCACAAGCTGTTGGAAGCCTAATGTACCTAATGATCTCAACTAGACCAGATCTCTCATATGCCACTAGCCTTGTGAGTAGATACATGGCAAACCCTGGGAAAAGACATTGGGAGGCAGTAAAGTGGATCCTCGTATATCTAAAGGGTTCTAGCCAAGCTACATTGCAGTATACTAAGAATGATCCTTCAGAACATGAAATTTATGGTTATGTGGATGCTGATTTCGCCGGAGATCTAGATAAAAGGCGCTCTCTATCAAGTTATTTCTTCCTAATTGGAAATAATCTCCTAAGCTGGAAAGCTACTTTGCAACCGGTAGTGCCTTTATCCACTACAGAGGCTGAGTTTATTGCCCTCTCAGAAGCCATCAAAGAAGGAATTTGGTTAAGAGGTCTATTGCAAGATTTTGGAATTGTACAACCTACAGTATCCATTTACTGTGATAATCAGAGTACAATTTTCTTAACCAAGAATCCTCAGTTTCACAATCGCACGAAGCATATAGACATAAAATTCCATTTTGTGCGAGAAGAAATCGAAAAAGGGAGAATCAAGGTACTAAAAATTCATACCTCAGATAATGCGGCAGATGTGTTGACGAAGCCGCTAACTCAGCAGAAATTTCAGCATTGTTTGGAGCTGGTAGGACTTAACCTACCAGAAAAAGGATAGAGAAAATCAGCAGAAGGGAGCAATCGCATTCTGACCTTGGAGATTCCAAAGGTGGAGAATGTACAGAAATTACCTCAGGAAGATGTTGTAACCTCCAAGCTCAGCTAACTAACTGTTTTATCAGTTATTTCCTCCTCGAAATGTATAAGTAGAAAATGGAGGATTAGAATTAAAAAAAAAAAAAGAGACAGATTAAGATTTGAGAGCTAGAGTGTGTACCTTTGTAAAATCCTTGTAAATCTTGAGTAAAGTTCAACTCCCTTCACAGTGGATGTAGGCCATGGTTGCCGAACCACTATAACCTTTGTCTTCTTCATCTCTTCTTCTAAAATCCGTGTGGCTGCTGTGTTTTCTTTTCTTCTTGAACTGCAATCACAGAGAGGAGAGATTCAACTTTCTTGTTCCTCGACTGATTAGTTTTGCCTGGGATTTTGCATGTGGTATGAGTGAGTGGATGAGTGCTGTCTACGTGTAATCCTCATTGAGTGCAATCTGTCAAAGTAACAAGAAACACTTTGTACCAAATCTATGTGCTTAAGACTTAAGAAAGAGAGGAGGAATTTCAAGCTAAGTAACAAGACATGCTTTGAATTTCAAACCAAACTGAAAGTTAGTCTCATGGGATATTTTCTTCTAAAGACAAATATATATATATATATATATATATACCAGGTTAATTTTTTCAAGGATTTCGACAGATTCGTGCATCTGATACTGGAAACCGACCTACTCTAAGCCCTTACTGTTGAATGCTCCTATAAATCTCTCGACACAAGCTTCAGAGATCTTGTAGAGAGAGGAATATAATTAAACCCACGAGACATACTCAAATTTTAGAAAATACAAAGACGACAAAGAAAATTCAGTAATTATAGTTTAAAAAAAAATCCAACGCCTTTTACGGATGATCCACAAGAAAGGAAATAGCGAAATACTTGCAACTTATATAGAAAACAAAAACAGTATTTCCCAACTCCCAAGCTACTCAAACAAGAAGAGAATAAAACAGAAAAAAAAAAAACTCTTCAATCGTAATTCAAATTGAAGAAATAGTCACAAATTAAAACTTCAAAATACGACAACAGAGAAGAAAATCAAAGAGGTAGAAGATTTTAAAAGGAGTTCTCACCAGTATGGCGAAACGAATCACACGGTGAATTGGAAAAACACTCCCTGGCGATTTAGTTTCGAACTAAGAACCAGAGAAAGAAAATGAACAAGAACGACGCTAATCAAATAACTAAGGAAAAACCCACATCTAGAGATATATTTACCAAATACACGAAGAGAGAGGCGGCGGCGACGAAGGGCGGAACGAGCGGCGGCAACGGAAGGAGACGAGACGGTGGCGAAAGGCGGAACGAGCGACGGCGAACAGGGCTGTCGATCGAAATTTCACGAGGGGGGGGTTCGGTCGAAAATCGCAGTAGAGAGATAGGGGAGAGGGAGCGTGAGTTTGGAAATTAAAAGAGGGAATAGGGTTTTAGAGTGGGTCATTCCCGACGCCGTTAAACGGCGTCAGCAGTGACGATCTCTCTCGACGCCGTTACTAACGACGTCGGGAGAGACGTACAAGCCTTCCCCTCTCTCGACGCCGAAAATAACGACGTCGAGAGAAGTGATTTTTGCTGACGCCGTCATTTACAACGTCAGTAGAAACTTGACGATCTTTTTTTCCCCGACATCGTCATTTCGGCAGCGGCAGACACCACTTCTCCCGACGCGTTTTACGACGTCGGGAGAAAGAGCGTCTGGAAAGACCTTAATTCTTGTAGTGTAAACATGAAAAAACCATAAAAACTAACTAGAGATAAGGTAAAGAAGGGAAAAACTCTTAAATCCGTTGAAACCGCTACGTTCCCATCACGATCTCCACGTCTTCAAGCTTGGTTTCCACTCCTAGGCCTTGCTTCAACTCCCACAGAAGGTCTCTTGTTGAAATTAGGGCTAAAAAGTCTAAAATTGAACTCCCTTTGGCAGTGTAAGATAAGGATGTATTTATAGAAAATCTGTTGACAGCATCATGACGCTGTCCTGTTTACCGCCATATTCAAATTAGGAAATTGTGTAGCATCGAGATGCTAAGGAGGCAGCGTCTCGATGCTACCTCTCGGGTTTGCAACATTTGTTAAGCTTCCAACTTGATTCTTTTTCGCTTCTTTTGCTCTTCTTTATGTCCCAATCACCCGATCAACTCTAATTTCTCTATTTTATCTTCAAAACTTAATTTCGTACAAAATAAACATTAAAGTGCATAATTCGGCCAAATAATACTCAAAGACTAACTAAAATGAATGGGGAAAAATAGCTCGCTATGAATGCTATCACAATCACAAATTGCCACATGATTTTTAAACTTAATGACGAAATTACAAATAATTAAATTTGAGACCAATTATAAATTGACATGTGTCCCAAATTTAATTTGAAGACAAAGTTGTCCAATTATAAAATTTTAAGGCCAAATGTCCATTTGATCAAATTTGGATCTTTTAGGCCCCGTTTGATAACCATTTGATTTTTGGTTTTTGGTTTTTGAAAATTAAGCTTATACACACCTACCCCCACCTATAAGTTTCTTTGTTTTAGTATCAATTTTCTTCATTGTTTTCAAAAACCAAGTCCAATTTTGAAAAAAAATATATAGTTTTCAAAAACTTGTTTTTGTTTTTAGAATTTGGCTAGGAATTCAAATGGTTTCTTAACAAGGATGAAAGTTATGGTAGGGAATTTAGGAGAAAACAAGCATAATTTTCAAAAACCAAATGGTTATCCAACGAGGTCTTAATATTTGGGTCATATGATTTTTGGATCAAATAATAAACCAAATCCAAGACCAAATAGTTGAACTCAAGACAAATAAAGCCCAAGTCAAAGTTGTTAGGCCCAGAAATCAATAGTGCCCATCCATGGAGAACTCTATAAATAGAGGGGTTCTCCATTCCAAGGGTTCAGAAATTGGAAGTTCTAAACCAAAACCAGAGAATTCAGAGAGACTCCACCAAGACTGAAGACTCCCTGAAATCCATAAGTTCTTAAGTGCTGAACACTCTTTGAAAACCAATCACTCTTCAAGACTTTAGCACTTTTTGAAGACCAAACACTCTTCAAGACTTGAACACTCCTTGAAGACCAAAGACTCTTCAGGACATGAACACTCATTAAAGACCAAAGACTCTCCAAGACTCCAAGGAATCGATTGAAGCTCCAAACTCGAGATCAAACATTCCAACCCTCGAGTAAAACACACTCACACACAAGATAGAGAATCAGAGAATTAAAGTTAGAGATTGTACACCCACACACATATAACATCAATACAAATCAAGATTTATTCCACGTGTCTCATTCTTTGGAGTTACGTGTGAACACTCTAGTAGACAACAAGTTCAAATTCATTATAATAAAAAATAACTATATTAATTTTTTTTTTCTAAGAACGAATTTCATTAACCAAACACAATTTTCAAATTTTAAATTCACACTTAAAGTTTTAAAATTGAAACCAAATGTGTGTTTTTAGATACAGTGAAATAAAGAATTTGTTTTTGTTCTCTATTGAATTATTTGTTTTTCAAAACAAAATTTTAGATTTCAAACCAAATGAGACCTTAAAATTTTATTGACACGTTCAAATTTCCGTTATATTAAAAAAAACTGACAAAATATAATAAAAAAAAATACAAAAAATATCACAAATATGAACCTAATATTAATAACAATAAATTTAAACTAATTAAAAGGGATGAAATAATCTTTTTTTTTTTTTTGTTAGTTTAGACCTTTTTTAATAAATTTTTTATATTTATAGTTCTTTCATAAATATATATTGACATCAACATTTTTTCTTTCATAAATATATATTGACATCAACATTTTTACTGATATTTCCATAAAATTGACTCACCAATATCAAAATTTAAAACCTTAGTTTCTTCTCAAAATTTTACAAGTTAATAGTTAAGGTATACTTTCTTGGGGGAGTTGCATAGATGGCAAATTAGACCAAATTAATAGCAAATATAGCACAGTTGCAAACTAATTGCATATATATCAAATTTAATTGTACAAGATCAAAAAGCTATCGTCAGATTCTATCCGTGTCTATCACTGATAGACTTTGATTATTCAAAGTTTATCAGTGTTTATTGCTGATAGACTCCGATTAATCAAAATCTATCAGTGACTATCACTGATAGACTTTGATTAACCAAAGTCTATCAATGATAGTCACTGATAGATTTCGATTAACCGGAGTCTATCAGCGATAGACACTGAATAATTGGAGTCTATCAGTAGACTAATAGATTCTGATTAATCAGAGTCTCTCGCTGATAAACTTTGATAATCGAAGTCTCTCAGATATATTATAATTAACCAGAGTCTATCAGTGTCTATCAATAATATACTCTAATAGATTTTGCTATATTTGCATTTTTTTTACATTGTGCTATATTTGCAATTATATAATTCTTATTGGTCACCCACTGTAAATTCTCTACTTTCTCTTTAGATGTTATAGATCCAAAACCCTTATTTTATGATGTGACATTGTTTTATAAAAAATCAGCTCCGTCAATCCACTTCTAAATTAAGAAAACCACATCTAAATTAATTTAGCCCCATTTACCATTGATTTTGAAAGCATTCAAGGTGAGAATGAAAGACTTTTAACAGCTTTTGATAAAGTTGATTGTAAATTAATGGAAAAAAATCACTTTTGTTTTTCGAGATTTGGTTTTGGTTGCATTTGGGTCCCTGGACTTTCAAACTAAACCATTTTTCTCTGGTTTGCATGTAGTAGTATTTTGATCAATCTGTCAATTTTTCTGTTAAATTAGCTAATGAAAGTTGGCATGACAAATTTTTTTTATTGAAAAATATATTTTTAATGTTTTTAAATAAAAATATTTTATTTTATTTTATTTCTTTCTTCTTAGTTCTTTCTCCATATTCCCTCTTCTTTCTCTCTCATCCTCTCATCCTTCTCCCTCTTCATCCATGGCCACCACCATCCTCCTTTTTTTTCCTTTTTTTTTTCTTTTCTTCTTCTTTCCTATTATTTCCTTCTTGATATTCTCTTTCTCCTTCCTCCTCCTTTCTCCCTTTCTTCCCCGTTATTATTAAAAAATTGTGAGTTGGGTTCGTTTTAGATTTTGGTTCATTCCAGATATGAAATGAAAGGGAAATCCGAGCAGGGGGTCGGGCCAAAGCCCGATCCCTTTGACCTTGGCCCAACCCTTTGGCATGTTCTTCCTCCGGGTTCTGTTTCCTGGCTGTCTCCTTGGGCTTGTATTGTGTTGTCCTTATCAGTTCCTTGGATATCAGAGTGGTCCAAATTTACCTATAACATTAAGCCCTCACTCTTGAATTGGGATTCAAGGTGACTTATTGCTATAGGTCGAGCTCTTTAAACCCGATTTAAGAGTAATGATCTTTGCCCTGTGTTGACTTATGTGCAGATTCATTGTTATCCTGCAAGATATGATAAACTAGAAAAAGTAGAAACTCCCTGAATAGGGGTTAGGTGAGAGAAAATAAGAGAAGTGAGGAGTTGAAGAAATAACCCGGCCTCGGCTCGGCCTTGGGATGAGGTCGAGGCTAGCGTCTGGAGCTAGTCCAAACTTCTGTACTTTTTTCCCTTCATTTTGGATGTTGTTCAATCCATCTTCTGTTTTAAAGCCCCCTGTGTAAGTGCTTCTCTAGCTTGGCCATTTATGTGGCACACGTGGTAAGACCATAGGGTCGGCCTCGACCACCTTTCATATTATTGAAGTTTTTGAGTTCCTGCATTGACATGTTAATTTCTACAAAAGAAAAATGAGGGAAGAGAGAGTAGAAAAAGTAATGAGAGAGTAGACTAGAACATGTAATCATTAGTCAGACGTGCTAAGCTAGTGTGCATTTTGTTTAATAGGGAGTGCATATCACCTGTTACTTGTTTTTTGTTTAATAAGGAGTGCATATCCCATTTGTAGCCTCGACCCTTTACTCAAGCAAAATTTTACTGAAACATAAAATAGAATTGAGTAAAAAGGAGAATACCTTTAAAGTTTAGGGTCGGCATCGGCCTGGTCAGCCTCGGCCCGGTCGGCCAGGTGAGCTTGGTGGTCCGGGCCCGCATATGCCCAAATCCGGATGAGGCGAGGTAGACATGGTAGTCCAGACTCTCGTAATGTAATGGGCCCAAGCCAGATGAGGTGAGGTAAACTCGGTGGTCCAGGCTCACATAGTCTCAAGTCTGGATGAGTCGAGGTAAACTTGATAGCCCAGGTTCGCATGATGTGATGGTGCTCAAGCCAGATGAGGTGAGGTAGACCCGTGGTCCAGGCTCACATAGTCTCAAGTCTGGATGAGGCGAGGTAGACTCGGGGGCCCAAGCTCGCATGTAATGGTGTGGGCTCTAAGCATGGAAGCTTAGGCTGCATGTAAGCGTGGGCACTAAGCTCGAAGACTTAGGCTCGCGTGTAAGCGTGGGCGCCAAGCTGAAAAGTTTAGGCTCGCATGGAAGCGTGGGCACCAAGCTAAAAAAGCCTAGGCTCGCAGGTGTTCAATCTCGCTTGCAATAACAAGATTGGCCTTGATCCCAATCATGGCTATGGTTGGCCTCGACCTCGGGCACGACTCGGGTCGGCCTCGACCATATTTGGGGTCGGCTACAACATTGGCCTCAAACAGTTTGTCGTCTTTCGTATCCAGCTCCTTTGCTTCAATCTTGATCTCGTCTTGTGTTCAACTCCATTCACAATCAAATTTGCATTGATCATGTGATCCTGGGGACACTTTTGAGGCCTTGGAAGGTTGACCTCGACTTCGGCCCAGGGTTCGTCCCGATATTGATCAAAGGATGACCTCCACTTAGGGTTGGCCTCAGCCCAATAGCTTCTCCCTCTTAGCCCCTAGTCTCGTTCTAGTATTTTTTTACTTAGTCTTGGTGTCAATGGAATGACTTCCAACTTTTCAATGGTCTTTCTTTCTTGGTGTCTTCGATCTGGTCAAGGCTTGTGTTTGTTTTTTATTTGTCCTCCAAAGATGGTTCTGATCTCCTGTGGGGTTTCCTCCTAATCGGTCTGGATGAACATCTCTGGTCGGCCTCGGCCTGCTCGACCTCTGCTTGGTCGACCTCGGCCTCAGCCTTCGCACTGTTTGTCTTGTAGTCGTTGTTTGTCTTGGAGACCTTTGCGCATAACTCTTCTTTTGATTTCTGCGGATGATGGTTATTTTCGGAAGGTTTTGTATCTGGATTCTAACTTTTCTTCTCCATCCTCTTACTTGTTAGGTAACTGATGCACAAATTTCACTAACAAGCTTTCTTTCTCCATAGACAACGCCAACTGTTGATGGCAAAATCTGGACAAGCAGAACTCACCTGACCTTCACGTGCCACCAACGGTAAATTTGTATGAGAGGGGGGAAGACATGGCCTGCAAAACAGTAAACCTGCACACCGGTGTGGTGCTAGCCACACCGCCTCCGATGCTTAAGTCAGCAAGCAGAACGATGAGAAGCAAAAGAGCAAAGTAAAAGGAAAGAGTTCAAGGAATGAGTTTCGGGATCCCTTCCTCAGTGATGAAAAAGGGTTAAAATACCTTTTCCTGCCTTAGGGTTCTAGGCTTTTGGAAACGATTCGGCCTGAACTAGGTAGAAACGGGGCGTCCAGGAGCACCGGGGACCAAACAGACGCGGAAGAGCTCAACCCGCGCGCGGGTCGAGGGTCGACCTTGGCCCGACCCTTTGGCTTATTCTTCCTCCGGGTTTCGTTTCCTAGCTGTCTCTTTGGGCTGATATTGTGTTGTCTTCATCAGTTCCTTGCATATCGGAGTGGTCCAAAATTACCCATAACAGAAGGAAAACGAAAGGAGAGGAAAAAAGAAGAAAAATATTAGAGGCGATGGATGATGACAACAATGGTGGTGGATGGGGGGAGGAAGAAGTATGAGAGGAAAATGGTAGAAAGAGGAGGAAGAAAAAGAAAAATAAAAAGAAAATAAATTATTTAAAAAATGTTACATCATCTTTTTTGTTAGCTACTTAACGAAAAAAGAAAAATTTGACAAAATGACCAAAATGCTACCAAAATATATATATATATATATATATATATATATATATATATATATATATATATATATATATATGCAAATATCAAAGTAAAATTGTTGAGTTTGAAAACTCAAGGATCCAAATACAACTAATCACAAACTTTAGGGACCAAAAATATATTCTTTCCTAAATTAATCACTTTTTATAAATTTGTTGATTTGCAAAATTTGTTTGCTAGCAACTTTTAAAAGTGGATTCCTCAACAATGGGTACCTCCTCTTGCTAAAATTATTTTAAATGTTTTTTTTCCCCTCACACAATCCAATCTTATCTCCTAGGTTTTCTCTTGTTATATCTAATTTTTAAAACTCTTTATTTTTCAACTATTAATTAGAGCATAAGCTTATAAAAAGAATATTAGAGCATAACCAACAGTACTTGTACTACAATAAAATTTTCAAATATAAAAGTTCAAAGCAACATTTTTTTTTGACAGAATTTATGCCAAAATGCCTTTTTTATACCAAAATGCTTTTCTAATGCAGTTTTTTTGTGATATGTATTTCTCCTACTATGGTATCTAACAAATAATTTAGAGTAAAAAAAAATATAAATTTAAATCCAAAGCATATAAATTTTTAAATAATTCTTTAGAAAAAAAATTATAAAAAAATATTTTAATAGTTTATCTATTCTAGTCATTAACATTGAACTTTAGCAATTCATTATCAATTTACCTAACACTACCTACTTTTTCATATTTAATATTCAAATTCATCCAACATTAAAGGTGTGTTTGGTTTAACGTTTCAAGGGTTTAATTTTGAAAAAAAAAAAACATTTTAAAAAAATTTATAGTGTTTGACAACCACTAAAAATGACTTATTAGAAAATGATTGACAAATAAATCATTTTGAAAGAAACATTTGAAACCAACTTTTCTAAAAAGAATTTTTAAATATACAATAACTTTGGTATAAAAACATTTAGAGGAAATGTAACCAAACATATGAGTGTTTAAATTCTAAACATTTTTTATACAAAATGTTTTTTTAAAAATGCATTCTTGAAAAACATTTAAGTTAAAGTGTATTTCAAACGGACCCTAATTTACTAGACATGTTATCATGCACACTAAGTTTATAACTAGACATGTTATTTTTCGTTCATGAATTTATAGACATAGGTCTTTAAGAATTGTTTTGAGACAAACTTTACACTTCAAAGGTTAAATAAAACCTTTCAAAGTTTGGAGTATAATTGAGACAAATCACATAATTCAAAGATATTTTTAATAATTTAACCTATTTTTTATGATATAATAGAAATATCAATTCATCCTTTATGTCAATGTTGAACTCATTATCCTATAAAATGTCAATAGAAATGTCGACATGTCAATGAACTTGAGTATAACGACTATTATAACTCAATGAATAAGACACTAATTATCATCGTCAAAAGTCGATGGTTCGATTCTCATCCTGCAATTGTTGAACTAAACAAAATAACCATTATAGTTGAAAGGTGATTTATTCGATCGGTATCAGTATCGGTATCGATATCGGTAGCGCTTGTGCGTAAGGCCTAGGATCGAGATCTGTGGGTGTATGGGAAGAGGCATGGACATGTCCACAGGGAATAAAAAGTACGGACTGCGTCTTTCTTCTGCCAGCGAAACTGGCGAAAACAGCAGTCATTTAGTAGGTGGGACTGCGATTTCATTTGTCCAAAGTCTTATGGCCGCTTGGGCTTAAATATCACTCACCCGATTTTTCAACCAAGTCTGCTTTTTTACTTTCTCCATCTTTCTTTCATTCATTAATTTCTTCCTTTTTCTCTCTAGAAACTTTCTGAATCTCTCGCTGCATTCTATGCTTCATGGGCTCTGAAGGATCCAGGGTGGTTGGTGAGTTCTTCCAAACCCTAATTTTATTCTATCTGTAAATTTCCTTTTTGGGTTTTTGTTTTTGATTTCAATCTTCCTATATTTGTTTGCTTGATCGTTGTTTCTGAAGCTGTTGGGTTACTTGGGATTTTTGGAATTATGGGTTTTCTTATTTGGAGTTTGGGTTTTGATGGGATTGTTGTTTGTTGATTGGTTAAGTGATGGGATTAGATTATTTGATGTGTTTGTAAGCATGAAATTTCTCTGAACTGTTTGATCAAGCTATTTAAATTTATTGTCGTCAGGGTCCTAGATGATCAACTTAGTTCGTATGTTGACAGATAATAATGTAATTTTAAACTTGGAACTTTGGATCCGTGACTGATGAATTTTGAGAAAGAACATGTTAGTAAAAGTTCTAATTGACTAATGACCTTTTTCCAACCTCATGACTAACCTCTGAAAGAAATATAACTTTAACTATCACAACCTCTTGGGGTTATGACTTGATTAGCCCTTGGATTTATTGGATCACCTATGAAAGGCTGTATGGCATGCTAACTTTTAGAAGTCGGGTGAATGTTCTGTGCTTATCTATCTCTTTGTTTGCCGAACTATTAAGCCATCAAGTCCTCTAGGGTTGTTGACCTGTTTCTAGAAAATTCATCCAAGACTCTTCAGCTTATTAGCTTTAAGATGAGCCCTTTTCCATTTTTTTTTATCCTTATTTGAACTACTTACTGCTCTGAGAATGATTTGTCTGATTTGGTTACTGCATCGTGATATTGGTTCCAGTCACTAGAGTAATACATTATATAGTTTTGTTACAATTTGATGTACCTTGTTATTTCAACTTGTTTGAAACCAAGATGGCACAGTTGATATGTATCACTCTGCATCCTGTATGCACGACAACCTATTTCAATGTTCAAGTTGTTTTCCAATCTACTTTCTAAAGAATGATTTCAGGCCCTACAGAAACAGATTATGTTATCTATACTGTTAGCCACATCAATCCAGCTAATTAATTCAACTCCAAGTCAACTCAGTTGACTGCTAATGTAATGACTAGTCAAGCAAGTTGATTGGATTTAAGAAGGAAAATAAAAGAAAAGTAAGATTCAGAAGAAAAAAGGTGGATAATGAAATTGAAAACCTAATGAACTTAGATCGAGTTGGTTAATCGTAACACAATACCCACTAAGGAACATCAAGCCAATGTATGCGTCGAGAACTCAACTACTATTTGCTAGTCAGGATTGTTGCTCAGAGTGGGAGAGTATTAGTGTCAATAGCAACCCTTGGAAGATAACCAGAAACTAGAGTATTGGTGTAAACTTTAAATAGTAACCATGTTTCAGACATTCTCTTGATGACTTGTGGTTAGATAGCTAACTTAGCAGAAGGTTCGGTAAATTTAGAAGTTCCAACTCCCAAGTGATAAAGAGTTAATTAAAAGATTGGAACAAAAGCTTTTGTGTGACTTGAGATTAGATGAGCCTATAGAAAAAATCATTAGGGAGCTGGACCATGAAAAGAAAGACTTCAAGTTAATCTTGCAGATTTTGAAAACAGGAAGAATCTAAAGATGGGGGATTTTGAACGCAAGTTTTTCTTTGGTAAAAAGCCCATCTTTCATTGAGAAAAAAATGAAAGAATATATAGGGAATGCAAAAAAAAAAAAAAAAAAAAAAGAAACACCCAAGAATAGCCAATTAACCCAAGAAGGGGCTCCAGTTTAGCTTATGATCAATTGTGGAGGCTTAAGAAAAAGGTAAAAAATATATAGATACAGTGGGGTGATGAAAATTTCTCTTTCTCCTTACAAAATGAGTATGGAGATATTTTCACGAAAATGATGCTTTATGTAGGAAACTTATAGATATAGTCTAACTATCCTCATTAACCAGTGGAGGTGTTTTTTGTAAATATTATCCGATGGGCCTTTTTTTAATCCATTTCATAATATCAATGAATGATCTTTGTTTCCTATCCAAAAAAAAAAAAGAGGAAACTTATAAAGGAAAAGTATGGCTCATCTACATTTTTGAATTAGACATCCTTATCATCTGCCAAAGGCCCTTGGAAGTTCATTGTGAAGCATCAAGAGCTTATTACAAGTAGAATCAGACATCATGTGGGTGACGGATCCAACATCTTTTTTGGACTGATCCTTGGGTTACAAACTCCCCAATGGCCTCAAGGCACCCCCTTCTTTACAGTCTCTCTCTATGTAAACCGGCATTGTTTAAGAATATTTGGGACCCAAATAATACCTTTTGGGGTATCAAACCTAAAAGGAACATGAAAGACGAGGAGGTGACAAAATGGGCTGATCTTAGTTTGGTCCTTATGTTGTTAATTCTCTCACAAGAGATCGATTCATGGATATGGCTTCCTAGCTCATCTGGGTCATTCACCACAAAATCTCTGTGGTCAATATGGGAGCCTCTTTGAAATTATTGGAGCCATCCTTAGCTAAGGTCATTTGGAAAGGCAATTACCCAAAGAAATTAAGTTCTTTCTTTAGCTCATGGTGCAATCAGTATAGTTGATATGCTTCAAAGGCCAATGCCATCCTTGGCATATTTTCCCCAAACGGATGCTCTTTATGTAAGGCTTCTGAGGAAACCCAAAACCATCTATTTGTCCATTGTCCATTTGCTTGGGATTTTTGGAGCAGAATTTTCAAGGCTTTTGGGTGGTACCAACCTTCTCCCAAAGATGTGAAGGACTTTCTAATCATGGTGATGACTGGACATCCTTACAAGAAAACTAAAGCTTTTTTATGGCTGCATATCACCTGCGTATTCTTTTAGATTCCCTGGAAGGAAAAAATTTAGTGAGTATTTATGGGGAAGGAGCAACCTTCCGATAAGTTTTTCGATCTTGTCATTTACTATGCTATTTCTTGGTGTAAATTGTCAAATATATTTGCTTCTTACAGTTATGCTATCCTTTTAACTAATTGGGATAGCTTTTGTAATCTCCATGGATTTTCCATCCCTTATGTAAATTTCATTCATCAATGAAATTGTTTCTTATAAAAAAGAAAGAAAAAATTTCTTTCGCACATTGATTATCTATGTATAGAAGGGGAAAAAACTATGACTATTGAATTAGCTAATGAAAATGGTAGATTTTAGTGAGGGAACGACATATTTTTTTTGATAGGAAAGAAACATAACTTCTCATTATGAGATATCCCTACTAGGGGTGTGCAGCAGTCGGTCGGGGTCAGTTTTTGGCCAAAACCGATGTCGAAAACCGACCATTCGGTTTGAATCGGTCGGTGGTCGTCGTTTCTTGATGGGTTGGTGACGCCGACCGACCGACTACACCAACGGTCGGTCGGATTTTGTCGGTTTTGTGACTTCGGCGAACTTGAGAGTGAAAAAATGTGGGTTTTGTTACTCCGGCGAGCTAGAAAACGAAAAAAATGGAAACAAAATAGAAGGAAGAAGTGCGTTCACAACCAATTTAGAAAAAGAAAAGAAAAAAGAGAAGAAGAAAAGAGAAATGGAGGGTTTTGTTACTCCGGCCAGCTAGAGAACGAAATAAATAAAGGTAAGAAGTTCGCTCGCAACCGATTCAGAAAATGAAAAGAAAAAAGAGAAGAAGAGATAAGAGAAATGGAGAGGAAGCTGATTCAGGAAAAAAAAAGAAGAAGAAGAAAAGAATAGAGATGGAGATGAAGAGAAAGGGGGAAGAAACTTGAGGAAGAAGAAGAAAAACGTGGCTGGTAGGGAAAGAAAGTAAAAGAAAATAAAAATTAAGAATAATATATTTTTTTTCATATTCCTTGGGAAGACCATCGATGTGGTCTTCGCAAGGTGGCTGCATGTGCAACATGTCATTAATGCTACAGCAGCCCAACGTTTCAAATTTCTTTTATTTTTTATTTTTTTATACAATATTAGTCAATGTCGGTTGATCGGTTTGAACCTTCATTGGGCTCGTTGATCGACCGAAGAATCGGTTTTTCTCTTAGAAAAACCAATTCCGACCGAACTCTTACATAAACCGACTGACCGACGTCGGTTCGGACGGTTTCGGTCGGTCGAATCGGTTTATTAGAATATTTTGCTCACCCCTAATCCCCACACACCAAAGGATTACAAAAAAGCCTCCCAGCTGGTGAGTAATTGAACAATACTAAAATTACAAAAAAAAATGAGAAGAGATAGCCCACGTAGAAGCAAAGATTTTCACAAGTTCCCAAAAGAACTCCCTGTTCAAGCTATGATCATGAAACACACTTCTGTTCCTTTCAAACCAGTCTCCAAAGAACAACCTCACCATTGAACCATAAGACTCTGGCTTGGCCCTTAAATGGAAACCGTCAATAAGTTGAAGGAGGGCTTCTGAGGCACTTGAAGGAAAGCACCTGCCCATATTGAATACACTGAACAACAAGCCCCAATAACTAGCCACAAAAGGACAGAAAAAAACAGAGATGCATCAAGGATTCATCACTGTTCTTTCTTGCACATAACACACCAATTTGGAGAGAGTGCAGGGAAGAAGATATTGAAGCTAAGACTATTCTGTTCTTCCAAATCTTTTGCACGAGAAAGATACTTAGATTCAAGTGGGTGGTTACCTTTAAATCTATTAATTTTCCTTTAATCAGACCCTCAACTCGTCTCTTGTCTTTGATCAGCCATCAGCAACAACAATTGTCATTTGCTTGTTGAAAATCAAAATAACAGGAAGCAAGTATACTTCCTCCTCGTCAATTCCATTATCCGCTTCTTTTTTTTTTTTGAAAAGGAAAATTCATCAAACAGAAACGGAAAAGCCACACAAATTGTTCATAACTAAGGAATCGAGCTATAAAGGGGAGATAGAGGGCCAAAAAAATGTTTCTTCTTCCAGTGTGGGAGATCGCCCCTGCTCCTCACAAAAATCGCGGGAAACACAAACCATGGAGGTAGCTTTGCGCACGATACCATTATTCGCTTCTTTTTGTGGTTTGTGCAACATAATCCTAAAGGATATACATACATACGTAGATACATACATATATAATTTATTTGCCTAAATCAACCTGATAAACTGTCAGTGGTCCAACCTACCTTGATCCTGATGAACCTTCAATGTTTCATCATTTAGCCTAACTGAATTGACAATATGATCAAATTGTTGGTTCAATCTTTAAACAGTGCTTGCCTGCTTGGACTGACTGGGTTTCTCATTCTTTATTTCCTTTCCATTTTCTGGATTTGGTTTCAATTTGGTGAGATCAAATCCAAACGAAGTGCATACACCTTTAGAAGTGCTTAGATTGATGAAACATTACGGGTGTAATGAATCTTGGCTTTACTCTTGAATTCTATGAAAGAAATGTGGGAATAGCTTTATATGATGTTCCAAGAATTTTTTAAGAATGCCTTCACAAGTGTGCTTGAAGAAAACTTTTTATGCCTTATTATTCTATTGGAGATGATGAAACCAACCAAGGTGGTATATGCCATTAACTTGGTGAATAATCATATCAAATCATCTCAAAGGTGATTCATCCCATTTTGACCATCAAGGGACAGAAGACCTTAATTGGGCCGTTTGTTTTCAAAGAATCTGGATACCTAACATCTCTAGATGACATCCAACTATTAGGAATCAGGATGCCCAACATTCTTTAGAGGATTGTGTTTGTTTTGCAATTTTTCTTGAAAATATTTATTTATTTATTATTATTATTTATGTAGTTGTGTGTGAATATTTGAATAAATTTGTTTGTTTTGCAAGATTTATATATGAGAATGCATTATAATCATATAGAATTTCTATGATATTGTTTTTTTTTTTTGTTTTTAAAATAAAACTTTAGTTTGCAATTTATGCTTTACTATACACTAGGTTTAATTGATTTAATGTTAAATTAATTCTTATTAATTTAATATATTATTATAAATTACATGTTTAAGTATATCAAATTTAATATAAAGTAAATAATGTATTTTTTTAGTATAAATTTAATTGAGATGTCGATTGTCAAGTTAACTTAATTATATTTTTATGTAATCTAAGTAAACTTAATCTTAGTATAATTGTACTTTTTTTTAGCATTTCACTAAAGTTCATTTTGTATATAAATGTAATATATAAATATTTTGTCAAAAAATGCAATATATAAATATAGCTAATTGCATAGAGTCATTTACTAGTGAATCTCTATATTAATTCATTTTAAAATATAAAATAAATAAAAAAGAGAAAGAAAATTGATGAAATGCAACATATGTAAAAAAAAATGAAGGCATGAAATAACATAAGAGGCCTTCCACATGAGAATGTTAAAATTCATGGTTTAGAACATCAAAAGCTTCCCAGATGTCCCTTGTATGGGCATCGTTAGATGTTTGGACATTTTGGATGCCCAGATATCCTATGTTGCTGTCAAACAAACATCAAACAAACATAGAAATGTGGAGACCCATCTCATGGGAATCCAAGATTGCTGCAAAACAAATAGCCCTAAGAGGTGGAAACTCGAAGGTTGGTTATTGAAAGTGAAACCCGCCATCTGTAAGTGCCACATTCTGTTTTATAACAGCACAACAGTAGAAGTGTGCTTCTACGACCTTACTTGAACAGGATCTGTTTTATAGGTATACAACCGTGTCTTTGAGTTCTAAGGAGACAAGAAGTGTGCTTCTCAAATCTCAAAATTCTAGCTCTTTTTCATCCTCTCATGTTTCAACCCTGACTTGTTTACAATGAACCTATTCTGCAGAGCTTCTGGTTCACTGTTCTACAAGAAAAGAAAATAAAAGAAAGAAAAAAAAGATTCTGGTTCGTTGACAAAGGTCCAACTCCATTTAGCTTTGTGCGTGCCTCCTTTTCCTTTGGGCAGCCTAAATGCTACCCACTTAATTTAGTCGCTTCCTCTCTCATTGTTCACACCTTACTTTAAAGACAGTCTTATTTTTGTTCCCAATCATAGCAACCTTAGTTGGAATTAGAAAGAGAGATAATTGATAGGAATACTGGGAAGTATCCCCACTGTGAAAAGTAATCTGACACCCTTCAGAAATTCAAGTATACCTTTAACCTGTTTGCTTAAAATTCCTTCTTCAACATGCCTTCGAAACTCATTAAAAGAAGGAACCACTCCCCAAGACATACCCAAGTAACAAAGAAGCCAGCGTGCTAAGCACAGCCCATCATGACAGCCAATTTGCACCCTTGAGAACTTGATTTAATTTAATTTGTATGTCCTTATTAGATCTTGGTTCTAATTATCTGTAATGAAAAGACACACCACATTTGTGTCATGTTGTGCTTTTGTTTCATAGACCTTTACATTAAACCGTGAATTCTTTTATCAGTTTTATGATACAGTCGTATTTACTGTGTGTACGTGCATATATATACACACTATCAACTCTGCTCTGAAACTTTTTGCCCTTCATCTCTCTATGATCCACCCCCAGTATGATTCTGAGTTTATAGCTTAAACCGTTAGAGCCAGTTGCTATGTTTGCAACTTTGAAGCATATGATAGTTTTAGCTTGCTAATTATATCTCTTTGCTTGACCAATTCACGAATGTTTGTTTGCAGTTCCTAGGAATTTTAGATTATTGGAAGAGCTCGAGAGAGGTGAAAAAGGAATTGGGGATGGAACTGTCAGCTATGGTATGGATGATCCAGATGATTTATTAATGCAATCTTGGACTGGGACCATTATAGGCCCACCTAATGTGAGTTTCTACTTTTCAGCTTATGGGTTGGGTTCTTTTTCTTGTTTGTCTGAATCTGGGGTATTCAATTCAAGGTTGAAGTTGATGTCTTTGAGTTCTCGGAGACAATGAATTTTATTTACTCTAAGTTGCATTTTTTATGAATTTTTTGTCATGTTTGTGAAAAAATGTATGCAGGTTTTAATTACACTGCTGCTTGGAATGTTCCAGAATTAAATTAGCTTATGGGGAGAGCTATGAGAGTTTTTGACACATTATAATTGATTTATCTTGGTCTTGTGACTCTTAATAAAGATAAATGCCTTTGGTTGCCAAACTCTCTCCCCCTCTTCATCTCTCTTGATTCTCTATTAAATAAGCACGAATATTTCTATTGTTTTTCCATCTAATTTAATATCTTTTCAGATGCCTACAGATTTCCTCTAGCTATTTGTTTCACCTAAAGAAAATTGATGGCCTGATGTTGTGTCTTTTTAGACTGTTCATGAAGGGCGAATCTACCAATTGAAGCTATTTTGTGGAAAGGATTATCCAGATAATCCACCAGCTGTTAGATTCCAAAGTAGGATAAACATGACCTGTGTTAATCCAGAAACTGGAGTGGTATGAAATATTTCTCAAGGCATCAGTAGCCATTTCATAATCGGAAATAATGTATGCTATTGCTTGCCAAAATTACCAGGTTGAAAGGAACCTTCTCCCCATGCTTGCTAAATGGCAAAGGGAATATACAATGGAGGATATATTGACTCAACTGAAGAAGGAAATGATGTCATCACAGAATCGGAAGCTGGTTCAGCCTCCCGAAGGTGCTATTTAGATTTCCAATCAAAATTGTTCATAGAATTTGGCTAAGAGAAAAGCATCTGTATCAAGATTATAGTGATGAATTTTCTTTTCTAAATCACTTACCCGAATGATAAATAGTCATATTGTTCTAAACCGTTTTGTAGTATTTTAAACCATTTCATAGCAATACCTTAATTAATATTTTTACTGCTAGCTTGTGTATGAAGCATGCGTGGTATTCTTTGTGGTAATTTAATTATCATTTGTATATCATCTATGAGGTTTGAGATTTGTTGTTTAATGACATATTTTCAGGAAATGAAGAGGGAAGGACAGAACAAAAGGGGCTAGTCCTGAAATGTTGCATTCTTTGATTCAGGTGAGAATTTGATGCAAGATCTAGAAGGTTCTATTTTCTAATTTATGTTTCCATTATGCATTGCATTACATATTTCTAATTGAAGTTGAAGTTTGAACTATGACTACAGTAGAATTTGAACATATGGAACCAATCTCCTTCGTTCTTTACCCATGTATGTTTGTTTATTAAATTATAAGTATAGTCTCTAAGCCTCCGGTCTGTGTCTATTTAGCACTCATACTTGAAAAAGTTTCTAATAAGTCTCGAAACTTTCTAGGTTGTGCTTAGTTAGTTCTTAGAGTTCAATAGGCCGTTGGATTTTCAATTATGTGTCTAATAGTAGTTACGTATCATTCACTAGTCCAAAATCGGCTCTATGTAATCTTTGAATAACCCAGTAAGACTACTAGATACTTAAGCATATCCTGACCAAATTTGTAAATGATCGACCCGTTACCCGCATCTTCCTTTGAGCTGTGACAATAACTTTGATCTTGATGACCATAACTGCAGATTTTGGCGAAGACTGAGGCGTACAGGGAGCATCAGATTGCAGTATGCCAAAGCCTTGTGGTTTCAGTGAGCTAGCTCCGTTTATAGCTTTCTTAACATAGCAATTTGAATTTGGCAAGCTCTCAAAAAGGGAGCTTGGTTTTCTAAAGTAAATGATGTGTCTTATGTATGGATGAAATCCTGAAGATGATGAATATTCTGATATGGTCTGGTCTGTGTAAATGAATTATATATCAAAGTTTAAGGTTAAAATATTAAATGATAATGTACTTAAATATATCAGTTTGGATGTGGGTTTCAAAAAATGAACAATATGCATTTTTAATTTTTTTTTTTTTTAATGATGTTATTTTTTCCCAATAAGATTTAGAATTAGTTTTTTTTTTTTTTTTTTTTTTTTTTTTTTTTTTTTTTTTTTTTAATTTTTAATTTTTTATTTGATTCCAAGACACTTCATTTTAGATTTGTTGGATACTTTAGTTTCTTAAATTTGGCAAATAATTGTAGATAAACTTTAGGGGATGATGTAATAATCCTCATGAGGTTAGAATGATGTTTAGTAATTATATATTATAGTTTGCTTGCCATTTTTTTTTTTATTCTCTATAAAAATCCCTTCTCATTTCACCTTTTCTTTCTCTTATTCCCTCACCTATTTATCCTCTAATTAAATAAATCCTTAAAGAATGCTGATTTAAGTACTTCGTTGCTTTGAACATGAAATAGCCACAATGTGTTGCTCAAATTTTAACTCAAATAGAGGAAATAGTGAAGGCTAAAGTTTTATATGTTTATGTTGATATATCAATTCTACGAAATTCTAGTTAGAAATATTGATAAAATGTCGATGATATTTTTGAAAAAGTAAGTGAAATAAAAAAGAGTTGAGAAATATTTAAATGGGATAACAGCAAGAATAGCTAAAAATAAACCATAGATTTGAAAAAGAGCTAAAAATATTTTTTCTTGTAAAAATGGCAAAAGGATAAAAATGGAAATCTACTCTTTGCTATGAACTGACAAAAATGCCCAACTGACAAAAATGCCCTTGTATGGAAAAAATGTGTAATCCTAATTTTAAACAAATCTGATACTCAAATATAACAACCTAAATCTCGAATTAAGACAAAATCAAAACCTAACAACTTCAAGTTCAAAACAAAATTCAAATTCAAATCTAACAACCTAAATCTGATAAAATTAAAAATCTTTTTAACTAATAAAATCAAAACTTAAATTCCATACAACACAAAATCTTTCACACTAACAAAATCAAAACCTAAATTCCATAAACCAAAAAAATCTTTACAAAATAAAAATAAAAATAAAAAATCAAAAGGAACTTGGACAAAAAAACAATCAACATTGATGAGAACACTAAAATCTTGTAATTCAATATACAAAAATGTCCCGTATTTGAAAACAACAAAAATACTTGTGTTTTTTAAAACACAAATACTAATAGTCTGAGACATGTAAATACTGTGTTTTTTAAAACACAAATACTTTTTAAAAACACAAATACTGTATAACGTAACACAAATACTGTGTATTCTCATAATAATCACTCGAACAACCCCAAAATTAATCCTCTCAACATATTATATTAAAAATAATTGGTCATATTTGATAACAAGAGTGTAAATACTATTTTTACTAATTTATAGTATTTAAACCAAGGGGACAATAAAGTGTCTCTGCCAATTTGAGAACAACAAAATAGGTGAGCATCAAATACAGTGTCTTTGTAGAACAAAGAATCAACCCTACAACACAAAAGCGGTAAAAAAATAAAATAAAATTATTGACTACATGTTGATCCCCTGACATCTTTCATTCTACTTGGATAAGATTCGTACCTATATTGAGAGGTTTCGAGATCGGAAGTTTTGTGACCGTGAGAATTTGCAATCCTATGTGGGAACTCAGTTCTTGCTTGGAGAAGAAGGCGAGGAAGAAAGCGATCATGCTTGGGAGAGAAGACAAGTTATGGAGGAAGAAAACGATAGAAATAGGCGAGGAAGTTGGAGAAATTTGAATCTTATCAATAAATATAAAATATTTTTATAATATAAAATTTGAAAAGATTTAGTTTGTTGGATTCACTTAGTCTAAGTTTAAGGTTTTTGTTAAGATTTAGTTTGTTGGGGTCCAAATACGTAATTTTAGGAGCTTGTTGGTTTACAGGTTGCAACAAGGGTACATATGGAATATTAGGAAAAGTTTGATCATGCCTAACTCACGTGTGGCCTTTTTTCAATGTTTTTATTTTTTTGGCCATCTTTCAAAACCGCCCCCCATATTTTGACCATACTCCCAAATTTCTCTATTTAAATTAAGAAACCAATATTTCACCCTTCTTAAATTAGTTAGAATTTGTTATTATTTGTATATTTTGACGAATGAATCCTCCTTTATGCAGCATGTTGTGTATGTCCTCATTCCCTTGCTTCAAAATTTGGTTAGTATTGTCCATAGAGAAGTTTTTGATAATTGTTTTATCGATTGACCTTGACCCTTCTTGTGTTGGGATCATATCAATATCAATATTCAGAGTTTGTCTCAATTTGGTATTGCTCTTGTGGCTTATACTTAATAGTCTTTCCTATTCAAATTTTGATCAACATGTTGGAGGTACGGTTGAATGGCTAAAGGCATCTATCTTTACAATACAATGAAAGTGTTAGATTCATGTTGTATGTTGATGTTGAATCCTTGAACATAATGAAAACCTTAATACTCAGATGAATGCGATCAATGAGATGTCACAAGTGGTAGAGACTAGAAAGATTACCTCTAATACTTGGGGTGTATTTAACATGTCTAATAAAGCTTATGATGGCTAAAAGTTCTTTTTATTTTTTAAACTTCAAAGACTTCAATCGATTTTTCAAGAAGATCAACAAACTAAGGCTAATTCAAAAAGATCAACAAGTCGATCCAAGAAAATCAACAACCTAAGATCAACAAGTAAAAAATAATTGACCTAAGAAGATCAAAAGTGGGCTCGAGAACAAGACATCACTTTCAATACAAAAACTCAGGTTTTGTGCACTTTAGATGTCGTCAACTTGTCTCGAAAGACTTCATGGAGCAATTTGTCTTCAGAACATCATATCTTTGAGTTTTAGAGAGTCGAGTTTCTAAACAATTATTCTCTCCCACCTCCCTCCATCCATGAAATGAATAGTTGCTCTTCTATATATAGCACTTTCCATGCTTTCTATTTATAGAGCTTTCCATAATATTTTGTGGGCTTAGACTCACTTAGCTTTGGATCAACTATTTGGGTTTGAGTTTTGGACCAAATTGTAATTTAAAGAACTTTTGGACGACGGAGCAACAAGAAAAATAGCTAGATTTAATAGGTGGGTTTTGAAAAGTGGCTAAAAAAGTTTAGAAATTAAATAACTAGCTAACGTTATTTTAATTAATAACTTCCTAATTAAACTAGACAAAATTGCTCCTAACAACCCGTCTAAAAAGTCTCAAACGTTTAGATTAGAGTTTAGGAGAGAGAAATACAAACTAAAAAGATGGAGATTTATTAGAAAGAGAGAAAAATATATATTTGCAACAACCTAACAACCCTAACAACCTAATTTGAATCCTACAGGAAACTCTCGTTTCTTTCTAATATTGAAGAACTGGTTTCTGGAAAAAAAAATCGATATCCCTGTGCAGATGAAACAATGATTTACAAACACAAAATGAAGAAGAATACACTCAACTACATGGCCACAAATGACAAATGGAATAATCACAATACATCACTCATTAGCGTAATTACAAAGAATTACACCCATGGCTATGTAAACATTGTATAACCTTTGAACTTCCAAATTAAAACCATGACTGTGGAAAAATCCCCCCACCAAAACATTAATATTCAAACTGGGTATGAAAAAAATAAATTTAAAAACTTACCTGACGCATTGATGGCAGTAAAATAGAGTAAAACCCCTTATCTTTCCCGTTGCATGCGTTCCAACACCTCAAAACCTTCCGTCTCAGCCCTAAAATCCACCATTCGCATTTTGAGTTTCATACCCCTCCTCCCATTAAGTCCTGAAGTCGTTTCTCGCGCATTCCTAGGGAAGTGGTGTACCCCATTACCTACAGCCTCCCCCACCCCCCGACAACCGTAAAAAAACCCTTCCCCCCAGGATGAACTTATTTTGTCTCCCATCGAGATGAGCTTGCGACTGCCCCCTCGGTTGTGTATACCAGTATCTACATCCTGCATGTCGATAACTACACAATAATCTCTGTACGTACCATTTTGAGTTAACAAGCTCAAAATTTGTCTCCCCCCGAGATGAGCTTGCTACTGCCCCCGATTGTGTATACCAGTATCTACATCCTGTACGTCGACAACTACACAACAATCCATGTACATACCATTCTGAGTTAACAAACTCAAAATTTGTCCCCCCTTGGAATGAGCTTGTGACTGCCCCCGGTTGTGTATACTAGTATCTACATCCTGCACGTCGACAATTACATAACAATCCCTGTACGCGTACCATTCTGAAACTCGTTGACCATCCAAAAAAAACATCCTTATCTTTCGAAAGGACTATATTGATCGGGTTGCTTGACCAGTTCCTGAAGAGTGTTAACTGGTAGATACTATTATACTGTCAGACAGATTGAGGTAGTTTGCAACACTTACCTTGAGTTGAGAGAGGTTAGAATCACAAGGAGTCGTCACAGTTCCAGACTTGAAATCACTATAGAATCTCGTGACATTCTAGACACCACCAAATAGAATCGTAATCTGTTGTATCGTCATTTTGTGTTATTGGGGAAGTTTTCAATCAAAGTATGACAGAGACACTATTTCCAACGTGTTATGAAAAGACCTAGATTAAGCTATATATTTGAACGAGGTTTAAACACTAATTGAGAGAGAGAAAATCCTTTTTGACGGTTGGAGAAGGAGGAAAACGAGAATATAAAGAAAATCGTTTTTGATTGTTAGAATGGAGAAGAAAACGGAATCTATGGAATTTAGTTGGAGACCAAAATGGCAAGGATCCCATGAAATTTGGAAAAAAGGATCTCGGGCATGTAACGACATTATAAACGACGTCTGTATATACACGTATACACTAGGGGTAAAATGGAAAGAAAAAAACCGGCTAGTCGTTCCTTGGTTTGTGGTAGCCACACCCGAAAATACGAAACTTTTTTAGCCAAAAAATGCAAGGGCTTATTTTTTCTAGCCATCTACCACAATTTCCCTTGGACTTATTTTGATCTTGGGCCCAATTCTTTATGACCTAATTTGACCAAGCTAATTTTGTGTGATCAAATAGTCATAATAAAGACACATGACATTATTTGAATTTGTTATTTTTGTCTTTAAATTTAATTAGAGACACTTGTTAATTTGTAATTCATCTCAAAATTAATATTATGCAACTTTATCATTAATTTTAAAAAAATGATGTGAACAATCTGTAGTAGGCCAAAATGTATCCTCCAATATGTCATACCTATTAAATGAAATAATAAAATAAATAGTGTTGATGGTCAAATTTGGTTAGAGGAACTCACCTGACCTTCACGTGCCACCAACGGTAAATTTGTTTGAGAGGGGGGAAGACATGGCCTGCAAGACAGTAAACCTACACACCGGTGTGGTACTAGCCACACAGTCTCCGATGCTTAAGTCAGCAAGCAGAACAATGGGAAGCAAGGAAGTAAGAGTAAAAGGAGAAAATAGAGAATATAGTTCGGGATTAGAGTACGGATCCTTTTTTCAGTGGTGAAGAGGGGTATAAATACATGTTCATGCTCTTAGAGTTTTTAGGAATTCGGAGGCGTTTCGGGAAGAACCAGATGGAACCGGGGCGACTAGAGGCAGCAGGGAAAAAGTGGAGGCAAATGAACTCGGCCCACGCAAGCGG
This sequence comes from Luffa acutangula, assembly GCA_036850905.1. Lineage (NCBI taxonomy): Eukaryota > Viridiplantae > Streptophyta > Magnoliopsida > Cucurbitales > Cucurbitaceae > Luffa > Luffa acutangula. Next base: position 13,031,891 of record CM072099.1, read on the forward strand.
GCCGAGTGGTCAGCCTGGTCGGGCCACTTTGGCTCGACCCGTTGGTCTGGTCTTCCTCTGGGTCGATTCCTCTAGGTCGTTTCCTGGTCCTCGTCAGCTCCTTGCACATCATGGTGATCCAAAATTACCTATAACATTAAACCCCCACTCTTGAATTAAGATTTAGGTGCGACTTAGTGCTATTGGTTGAGCTCCTTAAGCCTGATTTAAGAGTATAGTTCTCGTTCCATGCCGACTTATGTATGGATTCCTTGTTATCCTGCAAGATAGGACAAACTGGACAAAATAGAAACTCCCTGAATAGGGGTTAGGTGAGATGAAAATGAGAAAAGTGAGAGGTTACAAAAATGGCTCTGGTCGGTAGAGGCTGAGCACAGCAGTTTCCTAATTTTGCTTAGGGGGTGTTGCCCCCGAACTCCCACCGGGCGCTTCGCCCCTGGAGTGCTTCATTCCAGGTTCAAATCATATCCACACACATGATTTGAAGATTTTGAGCTCCTGCATCGAAAAGTTAATTTCTGCAAGAGAAAAGTTAGGGAAGAGGCCAGGGTCGGCCTCGGCCTCAAGCCCTTGTTAGCCTAAAATTTGGCTCCCTACATCCATATATTAGTCATTGTGGGAAAATAATAAGAGAATAGACTAGGACATGTAATTTTTAGTGAAGCATGCTAAGCCAGTGTGTGCTTTTTGTTTAATAGGGAGTGAATATCCCCTGTTACTTGTTTTTTGTTTAATACGGAGTGCATATCCCCTTTTTAGTCCTCAATCTCAAGTAAAATTTCACTAAAACATAAAGCATAGTTGAGTAAAGAGAAGAATACCTTTAAGGTTTGGGGTCGGCCTCGGTTTTGGCCAGGTGAACCTGTCTAAGATGAAGTGCATTGGCTCTGTTGGGTGATAACGCAATTTATTGTGCTATATTTTAGATGATTTTACCGTTAGTCTTGAGTATTATTTGGGCATTTTTATCTCTATTTGGTTTTGTTTTGTAGGAATCAAATATTTCAATGGAAATCGACATTTTTGAGCTTTACCGATGATTTAGGAGCTAAAGAATAAGTTCGGGCCAAGAAAATAAAAAAAGGAAGATCAATTAAAGGCCTAACGTTGAGACGCTAGCCCTTGGAGCGTCTCAACGCTGGGCGCAAGTCAGGAGGCGCGCGCATTCGGGGCACCGTCGAGACGCTACCTCCACAGCGTCTCGACGCTGCGAACTTTCCAGATTTAATTAGGGCGTATGCGCAACAGCGTCGCGACGCTATGTCCTCAGCGTCTCGACGCTGTCACACAGAATCAGCAGTATATATATTTTGCGATGCTTTCAGATTAAGAGCTGTTTTGGAGAGAGAAAAACGACTTCTAGAGAGAGAAAACGGACAGAACAAGGCAGAGAGCGAGGGAGCTTGATTTTGGGAGCTTGGATCGAGAGGTTCGTGACGGGAACACATGGGAATCACGACCAACGAGTTTAATCTTTCTCCCTTATTTCTTGTATTGATTTGTAGCATGTTTGGGACAAATTTCGCTTGTATTTTAGAGATCATGAGTAGCTAGATTTCGTTTCTTAGGGGCTTGATGTAGCCATTAGTTTGTATGGATTAATTTACGGCTTTTTAGGACGTTTCGTAACGCGGTTTATTTATGCAATTGTTTGATTAATGCTTATAATCTCTTGATCACGGATTGTATGTTGTTGTTTCTGAACTAATCGCTCGGGAGAGAGTAGTTTAGATTAGACTCTCAATTGCATGACTTAGGTAATTCGTTAATCGGGAGATTCGGAATTGCTTGAGAAATCGTCATGAGGATTGTTCTTATTGCTTAGGCTTATTGTTGAAATTAGATAGGGATATCAATTTCTTAATTCGCTTAAAGGATTAATTGCACTCGGGAGAGGCTTTTAATTATTCATAATCCTTGGTTTATAAACTTGTTACGATTTTTTTCTTAATTATTCGTTAAATTAGTTCATGCATCTAATAGGTGAAATCAATTCCCTAAGGCCTTTCTCCATTGAGTTTCCACATTTTATTGCTTTGATTAGTTTTTAATTGATTTGCATATTTCTCGCTTATTTTCTCTAAATAAAATTGGGCAAATATACCTTTAATAATTAGGGGAACTAGAAAACCAATCCAGAGGACGACATTCGATTTTAAATCACTATATTATAACTTGGGTCCGTACACTTGCGGTTAGCAATTTGCGTATCATTGGATTTTATGCCCTAAAACTCGTAGATAGTAAATGTAAACAAATTGTATACTTGTTTCAATAAAGTGTTATTGAGTTTCTACAATAAAATGTTATTGTTAAATATTGCACAATTTGACCCAAATCCAATAAACTAAGATCCAAGGTTGTTTGTATGTAACTTGAACTAGTATGTGGGGACATACGAAGATCGATGTTCAAGTAACAACCTAAAAGGTCTATAGTACAAGGATAAGGTTGGGTACCTTGTCCTGGTAACACTATGAGATACGACCCGCTTTGTATTTGATACAGACGTATTGATCCAAAACGTCCATGTAGTAGACATGCAAGTGAGGGTATCCTATGCAATGAGTTTGCATAAGACCGGACCACGAAATAGTCAACCATTAGTTATAACACCGTTAACTAATTAGGTTACTGTTTCAATAGGATGACCTAGGTAACTCAGTCTTAATCTTGAGTGTATCATGAACTCCTTCTCATGAGGGATTGTCTTTTGATTAGCATGGGTGAGAGTGGCCAATACGCCGACTCAATATGCCTTCCTTTTTAGGGACAAGACCGAGTGGGAGGCTGGGAACATGACAACACAAGAAGGAATTCACTCCTTCCCGCTTCTAGGTGAAGTAGATGAGTGTTCCCTTAAGTGGTGACTCCGGGACTTGAACAAAGGGATCCCACCCTCTCACTGGCCCGAGAGGGACTTTCTGTTTAATGGTTGGACCATAAACAGGTTGTTCATTAGAGGAGCACCGGTACTTAAGGAGACAGATGTAACACAGGGGTAAAACGATAATTTGACCTAGCTGTGATTACGGACACTCGTGAAAGATTGACTTACTGGTATAGGTCTATATTCGTGGATACAAAAATGTTCTACAGTGAGAAGAGTTCAGCTGTGGGTCTTTAGTGGAATGACCTACAGTTAATGAATATTGGTTAACTTGATTAATGAGGTTAACTAATTAAACTCATTGGAGCTTCTGATCTGTAGGTCCATTAGGTCCCCCTGCTAGCTCGTAAAGAGTAATTAGGAACAAATATATTTTGAGAGAATTTGAATAGTTCAAATTCATATTGGGAATTAAGTTAATTGTATGAGATACAAATTAATATAATGTATAGTGATGCATTAAAATATAAAGTATAATTTGAGATTAAACTTTATTAAGAGATTGATATATTTGAAAGAATTCAAATATATGTCTATATTTAATTAGAAGATGAATTAATTAATTATGAATTAATTAATTATTCAATTTAGTTTAAATTAAATGAGATTTAATTAAACTATAGTCTATGAGAGAAATAAATATTTGAAGAAGTTCAAATATTAATATGAATTTGATTCATATTAAATTTATAGGATATAAGAGAATTTGAAGGAGTTCAAATTTTAATATGAATTTGATTCATATTATAGAATTAATTAATTGAAAGCCTGGAATTAAATATATGATATTTAATTGGGTAATTAATTAATTAACTAATAGAAGGTCTGAAATTAAATATATGATATTTAATTGGTGATTAATTAATTAAAGAATTAATTAATTGGAAATTAATCAATTATGAAAATGATTAATCACCTATGGAAGTGATCAATCATTTATAGAAATGATTTAATCACTTATGGAAGTGATCAATCATTTATGGAAAAGATTAATCAATTATGGAATTGGTTGGTCATGGAATTGATTAATTATGGAAAAGATTAAATCAGTTATGGAAATAATTGATTTTAAATGAATATTTTATTCATGACCTTTCTCCTATAAATAAAACACTAACCCTAGGGTTTAGGTATTACAACATATGGCCACCATAAAACCCTCTCATATTCTCTTAACTGAAGAACTTTAGGGAGAATTTTTTCTCTAGAGTTTTTCCCATTCAAGATTAGGTAGTCCCACAACTACGTTCCTAATCTCAAAGTTATAGCGGGGAAGATCAATTGGTGGTGTCCCAATTGTTGACACTCGGTCCAAAATCAAGAAAGGCGTTGAAGTATTCAGAGTCGTCAACGGAGGTATGTTTCTCACCGCTTAACCTTTTGCCAATGTATTGATATTTTGTAGAACAAAATTAATTTACGAACGGTCCAATTGCTTTCGCTGTAACGGAATTGGGAATTCTAATCCTTCAGGCTCGAGCCAGATGGGGGAGGTAGACTTGGCAGTCCAGGCTCATGCAATCCCATATTTGGATGAGGCAAGGTAGACTTGGTTAATCCAGGCTCGCATGATGGGCTCACGCCAGATGATGTGAGGTAGACTCGGTGGTCCAGGCTCACATAGTCTCAATCTGGATGAGGCGAGGTAGACTCGGTAGTCCAAGCTCACCTGTTGTGAAGACGCTTAGGCCAGATGAGGTGAGGTAGACTCGGTGGTCCAGACTCACATAATCTCAATCTGGATGAGGCGAGGTAGACTCGGTAGTCCAGGCTCGCCTGATGTGAAGATGCTCAACCAGATGAGGTGAGGTAGACTCGTTGGTCCATGCTCACATGGTCTCAAGTCTAGATGAAGCGAGGTAGACCCGGGGGTCCAGACTCGCAAGAAGTGATGGTGATCAAGCTAGATGAGGTGAGGTAGACTCGGTGGTCCAAGCTCACGTAATCTCGAATCTGGATGAGGCGAGGTAGACTCGGAAGTCCAGGCTCGCAAGAAGTGATGGTGATCAAGCCAGATGAGGTGAGGTAGACTCGGTGGTCCAGGCTCACGTAATCTCGAATCTGGATGAGGTGAGGTAGACTCGGAAGTCCAGGCTCGCAAAAAGTGATGGCTCGTGAGGTAGACCCGGGGTCCAGACTCACATTGTCTCAAGTCGATGGGGCGAGGTAGACTCGGCGATCTAGGCTCACGTTTCGTGATGCTTGAATCGGTTGCCTTCTGCACACTCTTGAATACTGAACTTTAATGGTGAATCAATAGGGCTTTGACATTAATTGAACTTTTACACTTGAATAAAATCAAATATGGAAAAGTACTCAACCTATACTAGAGGCAGAAACAAAATAGATAATGTCTTATTACATGATAAAATGCAATAAACAAGAAGCCCTAAAACTCCATATGTTCAGATTCAGTATTGGCGGAAGTGTGTCCTGCTTAGCCTCGACTCATTCTCTAGTCGGCCTCGACCCTTTGTGGCTTAACTGCTTTTAGCGCGGTCCAGTAACACTCTCTTGATTCCTTCTGCTCTCATTTGACAACTCCCACACCATTCGGAGTTGGAAACTTCAGCAACTAATGGTAAGTTGAAGCTATGGCCTTCATTTCATGCAAGGTTGGCCTTCCTAGGATTGCATTGTAGGCTGACATACAATCCACAACTAGGAAGTTTATCATCTTTGTCACTGCATTATGTCCATCCCCAAAGGTCACAGGAAGTTCTATGCTACCTTCTGGGGTCACTCTCCCTCCTCCAAATCCTACAAGTGGGGTAAGGCTTGACTTTAAGAGTTCCTTCTCTAACTGCATTGCTTTAAAGGCTGTTAGAGAAAGGACATCAGTCGAGTTTCCTCCATCAATTAGGATTCGATGGATTTTCACATTGGCTACAATTAGAGTGACCACTAGGGCATCATTATGTGGCTGATGAATGCTCGCTGCCTCAGCCTCAGTGAACTCCAAAGGGGGGTGTGCCTTTGATAGATGGACAAAGTACATACCTCGATATTCTGATTCAGACCTTGCTTCCCTGGCAATAGCTTTCCTCTTCCTACTTGAACCTCCTCCAGCTGGTCCTCCAAATATGGTTATGATCTCTCGTAGGGGTTCTTCTTTGTCTCGACCATCTTTGGTCGGCCTCGACCTCGGCCATCCCTGATCGCCCTCGGCCCTGGGCTCCCCGACGAACTCCTTCAGATACCCATTCTGGATCAGTGCTTCGATTTCATCCTTCAACTGAATACAATTTCTGGTTGAATGTCCATGGTCTCAGTGGAAAAGGCAATACTGGCTCTTGTCTCTTCTATCGGGATTCGACTTCATCCTCCCAGGAAACTTTAGAAGACCTGTGTTTCGAATCTCCATCAAAACTTGTTCCTGTGGAACGACAGTTGGTGTGTATTTCTTGAACTTACCGAAGGGATGTGCTCGGCCTCGGCCATGGTCATGGTCGGCTTGGTCTCGGCCACCATCGTCTGTCCGCTGTCTCTTATCTTTTTTCCTGTCCTTATCGACTGAAGAATGTCTTTTGTGCTCCCGTTCTAACCTCTTTGATTTCAGTAACTCATCTGCGCTCATGTATTTCTGTGTCCGGGAGACAAACTCTGCATAGGTTCGAGGTTGGCTCTTACCTATTGAATTGAGCAGTCTTTCGCCTTCCAGTCCGGTTGTTATGGCTACTAGGGCTGCTCCCTCGCTGTACCCCTCAACCTGCAGTGTTTCGTCATTAAAACGCGTTATGTAATCACACAAGCTCTCACCTGGCTGTTGTTTGACTGTCAAGAGGTTGATGTGAGGCTTGCGCTGTTCTCTAGCTCCCATGAACTGTGCAAGGAATGCTCGGGCTAAATCCTTGAAACAGCTGATAGATCTCCTTTTTAACTTTTCAAACCAATGCTTGGCTGATCATGTTAGAGTGAAAAAGAATGCGCGACACCTAATTGCGTCTGAGACACCGTGGAAGTCCATCCAATTTTTGTAGGCGTTTAGATGCTGCACGAGGTCTTTCTTGCCATCATACAGCTTGAATGTAGGTACCTTGAACTTCTAGGGCACCTCAGCTTTCTTGAATTCTTCTGTGAAGGGTGGGTCGACTTGGTCGATTAGTTCCTTCATGTCTTGCTCTCCTGAGTCCTTCAACTTCTGCAGGTCTCCCTGAGGATTTCCAAGCTCCTTTAGTGTGTTTAGAAGCTCAGTCTTCCAATGGAGATTGTTTTTCTTGGCCTCGGCCTCGGCTGCTCTGGCTTTAGCTTCAGCAGCTCTGGCCTCGGACTCGGTAGTTTTGGCCATTCTACACTTTTTCTCGATCAGATTTCTCAGGTCTGTTCTATGGCTGGTACTTAGGTCTGGGATTCTCAGTACTGTGCGCTCTGCATGCTTCAGCCCCCTGACCTTGCTGGTTGCGCTGTTGGTCTTCTTTTCTTTTGATTCTGTCTTTGATTCATCCACGTACTCGACTGGCTCCGTCCCCTTCTTCAGGTCTCTAATCAAGCCTCCCCTCATGGAGTTTGGTGTTAGGGTCGGGTTTATCCAGGATTTGGAGTACTCTGGACAAACTTCGATTCATTCCCCTCACTGTATCCTCAAGGGCGACAATTTTGGTGTCAACATCCTCTCCTTGGCCTCTGCCCCTCGACCCATTCTCCTCGGTCTCGACTCCTCGGCCTGTTCGTCTCTGTGACCCTTGGATGTTGTCATCATCTCGTGACCTCTGCGGTTGGCGGCTATTTTTTTGAAGTTTTTGGGCTTGGATTTCGGTTTCCCTTTTCCATCCTCTTACTCATTGAACGACCGATGTGCAAATTTAACAGGCTTTCTTTCCCACAGACGGCGCCAACTGTTGATGGTCAAATTTTTTCAGAGGAACTCACCTGACCTTCACATGCCACCAACGGTAAATTTGTTTGAGAGGGGGGAAGACGTGACCTGCAAGACAGTAAACCTGCACACCGGTGTGGTGCTAACCACACCGTCTCTGATGCTTAAGTCAGCAAGCAAAACGATGGGAAGTAAGAAAGTAAGAGCAAAAGGAGAAAGTAGAGAATATAGTTCGAGATTAGAGTTCGGATCCCTTTTTCAGTGGCGAAAAGGGGTATAAATACCTACTCATGCTCCTAGGATTTTTAGGAATTCGGAGGCGTTTCGGGAAGAATCGGGCGGAACCGGGGCGGCTAGAGGCAGCAGGGACCGAGCGGAGGCAAATGAGCAGGCCGACCATTATGCTCGGCCTCGGCCCATATGGATCGGGCCACTTTGGCCCAACCCGTTGGTCCGGTCTTCCTCTGGGTCGTTTCCTGGTCCTATCTCCGCTCGATTGTCCTCGTCAGCTCCTTACACATCATGGTGGTCCAAAATTACCTATAACAAATAGTGATGAAAGTAAACGTACATAAAAGTAGCACAAAAATATTTTATTCCATTGTAATACCAATAATTTTCTCAGCTTTCTTCATTGAAAACATTATATTGGTTGCGAGAGAACTTGTGGTATCTATAGGGTAACATAAGAAAATTTTCATATTGTTAGACTTCAATATTGGTCCTATCAATAACATTTAACAATGATATTTCAAGAGTTTTTTTTTTCATTCGTTAAATGACATATGCTATTTCCTTCATGTGGAGGATCAATGGTCAATTTTTTCTTTGAAAAGGGAATTGGACAGATGCTGTGTAAGAAAGGAATTGAACACCAGTGTGAGGTTGAACCATCTACACTCTAATTAAGCCAGTAAATGAATTTGAAAGTGCTTAGATAGTAAAATGTAAGTATTTCAGATGTACACTACCTTTCTGTAATTTCTATTTATAGTAATGTTTTGATAGAATAATTAAACATTTGTTTTATTAGACCGAGAATCTTGTCGTGATTCTCGAGTCTCTTTAATTGAGTGGTAACAAATTTGTAATCGTCTCTGGACTTTTTGCATGGTCAATGCTTGACTATGTTGATTCTCTTATCTTGTAGGACCTACCAAGGTATATGTGAGCTTTCGAACTCTTGACATTGAATAGATTGATTTGTAGCCGCTCATTTAATAAAGTCTTTTCTCACGTGTCAACACTTGTGTGGATTTTGCTCCTCCAAAGAATCTGATTTTCCAAATTACTAATAAAACTAGTCTGCTAACAAAACATAATAATAATACAAATTTCACATCAAATAACCATCAATTAATGCTTTGTTTACTTCCAACTACTCAATTAAAGTCATTTAAGAATTTCCAACAATAATAACAATTTAAGGGTTTTATCATGAAAACATCAACAACTTACTCAAATAAAGGAAGAATCATTCATAAAAGACTAAACTAATAACTCTTATTTGGAGAATTATCTACCCTAACTTGCATTGTCTCATCTTGATCATCAAATCATTTTTTTTAGTACATCAACATTTGAGATGGAAAGATTCAAACCTTTGACCACTTAGTCGATGATACATGCTAATTACCGTCGAGCTATGCTCGCTTTGTAACTTATACAAAGTTGGTTGGTATCATTAGTGTTATCAAAACAATGCACTAAACCTTTTATAGATTAATTATTGAGCTTAATCCCCTCCTATGTCAACTATACCATATTTTGTAAGTTTGTAACTTAGAGCTTTTCATACAATAAATAATGGAATAAATATTGCACTAAAGATACACTAATAAAACAAACAATTAATTTTAATTTATATCCAATATTTACCAATCACAAGGTAATTTTAAAACATAAACTCTAACAATTTTGACTTCAATATATAATGTTAAAAGCATAAATGGTATAGAATGGTGTTTGTTATATCACATGTTTAATCCTACAAGCAAGGATTGCTTTGTCCTCTTTGCTCTGTTTAAAAAAATTTGTAATAACTTATCCAATGAGACAAAGATATTCCAACACACTTGGCCAAGAAAGAAGGCCTAGTTGGTCATTGCACTTATTTGACAAGCACTTCCAAATCAAATAGGCCTTCTCTAAGGAATAATAATCAATCTCAAGGAGAAAAAAACTATAGGAGAGTCCCTCACACAAAAGCCATATATTTATTTCCCTTTTTAATAACAAAAAAAATATCCTTTTCTTCTCATACTCAAAATTGCATTACTTTAAATTATCATCCATATTCTCAATTCCCAATTTTCAACTCTTTTCCTTCCAAATCCCAAATCTTTGACATTACAAATCTTGAAACATCCACATTATCCATACTCTTTAGGCAAAAGAATTTTTCTTCTTCTTCACACCAAATCATTTTCACATACAAAATCCCTTATTTTAGTTTAAGCAATTTACCCATCAATATTCACATCCACAAGCCTTATTCTCTCATCTTATCTCAACTTTATCAATTAAGATATCTTTCATTCCCATCACCATCCTTCCCACCACAATCATCCATCACGTTTTTGAAACTCTAAAAAAATATTCTTTGAAAATCATCAAAGACAAAGTGGTTCTATCATAAGTGGTCCTAGAAGCACTTCCCATGCAGAGAAAGATAAAAGTGTGATTTTTATTGAATAAGTTGATTGGAAGATTTGAGCTATGCTCGTTTTGGCATAAAGTTTATGATGTAGCTAACTAGGATATTAAAGTCTTACAAACTTTTTCGTAAAATCAAATGTTATAGGCCTAAGCCGTTGTTTTGAAAAATTAGTTGAGAATTGAGATGCATGTAGGTTGGTTCAAAACACTGAAAAAGAAAAAAAAAAAAAGTTTTGATCTGATTTTGAATGTATCCCTGAAAACTTTGAAATTATTTGTAATTTTAGTCTCTAACCTTAAAAAAAAAATATTAAAATTTTGATCATGGTTATTATTTTGTCTACTCGTTTCATCCAACTTAATTACAAGTCCAATTCAACATTATACATATACTCATAGTCCCACTATATCCATTTCTTAAACTCAAATTTACAACGAAGAATCAAAATGGTCATTTTCTAAAAACCCGACACACCAAAATGAATCAAATGAAACATTTTCAAGAACAAAAATAGACATTTTGAAATGTGTTGAGCAATTTCAAAATGAGAGAGAGAGGAAGAAAGGAGAAGAGAAAATGAGAGAGAAGAAGTTTTGTCACCTCACCAACATAATTAATGTTAAACTAATAGATTCGCCAACTCAACGATACAACATCAACAACTTAACTGTCATATCAGTTGTCATTAGTCAACTAAAGGTTCAAGAATCATTCAGAACTATTTACCAAACCTGGACCAAATAGATACTAAATTCAAACTTAAGGGACCAAAAGTGTATTTTGTTTAAAAAAAAAGCGAAGAATAATATAGAAAGTTCGAGAACCAGAAAGAAACTAAAACCTAAAAATGAAAAGGATAAATTGAATAGTAATTTTGAAAGCAAAGAGAAGACGTGGCGTCAAATCCATGCTCCATTTTTGCTTTCGTTTTCTGTATTTGTAACCTACACGCAATGCCTTTATTATTAGCCTTAATTAAATCACTCCAACCCATCCTTTTCCCCAATTCTTTTATTTTTCTTCTTTGCATTCAAATAAACTTTCTTTTCCCATTCTCTTAGTCTTTCTTTGCTTCCCCAATTTGCATCGCTTCCTTCATGTTATTTCGATTTAATTACAAGTTTAGTCCGCGAACTTTCGAGATTGTTCCGATATTGGTTTTGAACTTTGAGAGACATGTGTAATGGGTTTTAAAGCTTTCGATTTTGTGTCTTAAAAGTGTCTAATACATTCTTAAGCTTTCAATTTTGTGTCTAACAAATGTCTCAATATTGGTAAGTTTTAGAGCTTATTAGACACTGTTTGAAGTTCAGAGATTTATTCGACACAATCTTAAAGTTTAGGTTGTGTTTGGTTGGTGATTTTAAAACAATGGATTAAATGAAAACAAATTAGTTGTATTTCATGTTTTTAAATATGTGTTGGGTAGCAGATTTAGAAATCAATTTTTTTTTTCTTTTTTTTCTTACAAAAAAAAATGAAATCCTAATTTAAACAATGGTTCAAATTGTGTTTGATAATATATTTATAAACTATAAACTAGTCGTAGTTATCAACTAAATATTAAGTTGAATATAAATTATTATTAATTAATTTATAAACATGTTATATGTTAAGAAATTTTGTATAATTATTATTATTTTACAATATCATATAATTTACTATACATTATATTATACATATTTTAATTTATTGACAAAAATAATTGAGTTTATAACATGAAATATTATATTTATTATTATTATTATTATTATTTTATCCTTTTCAATTTAATTCTGCATTTTAAAAATTCAAATACAAAAATCTGAATATATTGAAAATATAAAAAAGTTGTTTCCAGAATTTCCACAAAGAATTTGGAAACAATTAAAAAAAACATATCTACCTAATGCATATTCACTGAATTCATTGAACCTGAAAACATAAAATAGAATCCAAATTTCAACTCTAGAAACTAAATTGGTTAATTATATCATTTAACGATATGAGGGTTGTTGATATTATATTTATAATTTATTTTAGTCTCCTATGATCTAAATTAAGATGGTTTGTCGACCTAAATATAGGTCACACCAGTTACGATTCTAAAGGTCCATGGTTGGATCCTCCATCCCATAATTGTCGAACTCAAAAAAATAACGGTTTAATTAATGGTTCATTCTTAATTATACCAAGACTACATTTAACATTATGTATTAAAATTCTATTTTTAAATTATAAAAACTAAATTGTTACCAGAATACTAATGAACAAAATATTATAACAAAAAATATGTTTTATTTTTTATTTTTTTTTATTAAGCATTGATTCTTAGAAATGGAGTTAACATTTTATTTAAAATTTTTAAATATAAATATTATTGTTGTTGTTATTATATGTTAGAAGTTTTGTTTGGCAAAGTAACTTCTAGAAACAGATTCCAATTCTTTTTTTAAGAAAATTAAAAATTAAAAACAATATTTTATTGTTTCCAAATATTTTCTACCATATTTGTTTTTCTTTTGAAAGAAAGTATGAAGTTGACTTTATAAATGAACAAATTGATAGTACTAAATACCTACAAATTAGATCAAACAACTCAAAAAGGAGAACTCTCAATTTGATTCAAGATTGTCAATGCCTTAAATTAGGTCATCTAATAAGATAGATGGACCATGAATGTTCTTAAATGCCATTATCTATTAGCCCCTCAAGATCTATCTCCTTTCAAAATGGACTTTACATAACTAATCATTTTAATGTCCTTATCCGCTACCGGCTCTACTCGAGTCCTATTAAAACATTTAATAATTCTCTTCGTATAGATTGTAGGGTCTCTATTTTCTCATCCCATAGAACACTTGAATCTAACTAATTATTAATAAAAATTCTTTTGTATACGATACAATGATGTTAACAACAAAAACTATAGGTCTTTAAAAAAATTATCGAAAATATTAAATTTTACAATGTACTTAATTATTGGAAAAATACTTACGTGTAGAGAAGGTGACCCGATAAATTGGTGAGGAAAAAAGTGGATATACGGTGTAAGACATTAGTAAAAGAAAATATGCATGATTTTTTTTTTTTTATATATGGGAAAAGTTGTAATGAGAGAAATTATGACGATATCATTGTAGTTCAACCATATTTGGGAGTTGGGATTCGAACTTATAATCTAAGTTATATACCAATTTATACTCACTTGGACAAGGATAGCCAGATTGACCAATAAAAAATAGTTTTGGTTGGGAGAGATGAAGAAGCATAATACCATAAATATAAATTTCTTAGGGGTCTTGCACTAATCCAAATTCCAAAAATAAGAATGAGGATGAAATAACTTTGTTTTTTTGCCCTAACTTCAATTCATTTAAAAGAACTGCCATAACTTTATTAATTTTGCCCACCATATAAAAATGACATTTTTTCTATTTTAACAAAAGTTATATTTGAAAAAAAAAAAAGAGGGGAAAAAAAAGTCCTACAAAAACAACCTTGCAAATTAATTAGTAGGTTTACATTAATATATAAGGTTTCTATATATGGATTATTGGACATATGTAAACATTTTTCTTTTCTTTTTAAGTTCAACATTGGAGATTCAAACTTTTTGACTATTTGATCAATGATATATACTTTAATTAGTTGAACTATATTTAGATTAAATATCAGAACATAGTTTTGATGGCTATACTAGGAAAATCTACTCAGTAAATATTCTTATAAATTGAATCTTGTCTACAAAATTTTATAATAAAATGGTCCATGTGTCACATTTTTATTAATATATATATTAAGATATTGATTCTTATCAATAGAAGTAAATTAAAAATTATTTGGGGGGAGAAGTTAAGTATTCTCATGCTACCCAAAATGCAGAAGTTCAATGTATAATTCCTGATAAAGCCATAAAATAGTTTATCAAAAAAAAAAAAATAAATAAATAAAAAATAATAATAAAATAAACACGGGTTAAGTTCAAAAATGAATTTTCGATCAACATAGAACATAGTTCAACCGACGTAAAGTTTGTACTAATTAATAATCAAGAGACTTGTAATTCAAATCACTCCAAAATATTAAAAATAAAAATAAAGAAATGAGAGTGAATTTTGAACTTTCTCCAACATTCGACCTATTTCCACTTAATTATTTCATGGTAAATAAATACAATAACAATTCCATTTTAAGTGATTCAAAATAACAAGTCATCTATATATTTTTATAATGGTATAATATTATTTACTTTTAGATTTAGACTTCATCATTTTACTTTTAATTTCATCAAATAAGTATGGAACTTTGGTCGCATTTTCAATATTAGTTTTCTAATTTTGAAACTTTGATTTGGTTCTGATCACAGTTTATTGTCTTTCTTAAAACTAAATTTAAATTCTTACCATTTAAAAAAAAGTTTAAAAAAACTATTTTTTTATGATTTGATAACCATCAAATATATATATATATTGAAAATTATATTTGTTTTATCATAATTTCTCTACCATATGATTTTTCATCTTCCTTAGAAAACATTTGAATTATTAATCAAATTTCAAAACAAAAACAAGTTCTTAAAACCACTTTATTTTTTTAGTTTTCAAAATTTGATTTAAATTTTGAAAACAATCAAAATTTGAAAACATTTGTAAGAAGTAAATAACAAGACAAAGAAATCTATAGGTAGAAATAGTATTTATAAGCCTAATTTTCAAACACAAAAAACAAAAACGAGGTCTAATTTTCTCGTGTGATACACATTTGGTTTTTCAAAATCAAGCTTATAATCAGTATTACTTCTACCTACAAAATTTTCCTGTTTTATTATCTAATTTCTTTCCATGTTTTCTAAAGTCAAGTCAAGTTTTGAAAATAGAGAAAATTAATTTTCAGAAACTTGGGTGGAGGTGGTTAAACATTAAATCATTTATCCAATATTTGTTTATAGGTGCATTCATTTAATGATTTTTTTTTAGTACATCAACATTTGGGGGTTGGGGGGATTCGAACCTTTGACCTCATGGTCGAGAATACATGCCAATTACCGCTGAGCTAGGCTCGCTTTGGCCATTCATTTAATGATTTAAATTAAAATGTCTTTTTTTTTTTAAACTGGTCATCGGTCATATCCTTCCAAAAAGCATTAATAGTATATATATATAAAATAAAGGGAAAAATACACTTTTGGTCCCTGAGGTTTGGGTTAAGTTACACTTTGGTCCCTGAGTTTTCAAACTCAACAAAAATACCACTGAGGTTTGAGATAAGGAGCAATTTGGTCCCTGCCGTCCAATTTTTCGTTAAATACTAACGGATTGCTGACGTGACACCATTATTTTAATTAAAAATTAATTTTTAAATTTTTTAAATTAAAATATATTAAAAAAATTAAAATATTATTATTTTATTGATTTTTTTTTAATTCTTTCTCCTCTCTCTTATTCTTCTTCTTCTCCATCCTCTTCTTCTTTTCCATCCTCTTCTTCTTCTTCATCCTCTTTCTTTCTTCTTCAAATCACCGGCGGCCGGCGACCACCGCTCGCCGCCAGCCGGCCGACCGCCGGTGACTGTTTTTTTTTTTCTTTTTTCATCTCTTTCACGCCCGTCCCTCTCTCTCTCTGCAATCTCTCCCCATCGCAAACACGCCACTGGACTTCACTCGTCGTCGATCCCATAACGCCGCCTCCAATCGAACGTCTGCCGCCACGCCTCGCTACCCAGACCCACGAAAACCCACGCGACGAACTGTTGAAGACCCACAAAAACCCATGAAAACGAACTGTTGAAGACCCACGAAAACCCAGGAAAACGAACTGTTGTCGTAATCGCGCTTCTTTCACTTTTGAAGACCCACGAAAACGAACCTCCTAAAACGAACCCATATTTCCAGATCTGAAACGCGAGGATGCCGATTGTTAAGACCCACGAAAGACAGCTTTGTTTCCCCTTTGTACAGAACGTCGACACCCACGGAGAGAAGAAGGCTCGTTCCAGATCTAGGAGAAGAAGACGATTCAAAAGTTAGATCTGTTCGTGCAAGACCAAACTTCTATTCTCTAAGAACCAGATCTGTTCGTGCGAAAACAGAGGAGGGACGTCTTCGGCACCGGAAACGGCGAGGTGTGGCGGTAGACGTTCGATTGGAGGCGGCGTTATGGGATAGACGTTCGGGTGGTCGCTGGCGGTCGGCCGACCGGTGGCGAGCTGTGGTCGCCGACCGCTGGAGATTTGAAGAAGAAGAAGAAAGAGGATGAAGAAGAAGAGGATGGAGAAGAAGAAGAATAAGAGAGAGGAGAAAGAATTTAAAAAATCAATAAAAGAATAATATTTTAATTTTTTAATATATTTTTATTAACAAATATTAAAAATTAATTTTTTAATTAAAATAATGGTGTCACGTCAGCAATCCGTTAGTATTTAACGGCAAATTGGACGGAAGGGACCAAATTTCTCCTTATCTCAAACCTCAGGGGTATTTTTGTTGAGTTTGAAAACTCAGGGACCAAAGTGTATCTTAACCCAAACCTCAGGGACCAAAAGTGTATTTTTCCCTAAAATAAACGTATTAGTGTAAAATTGTTATTTCTTTTTCACTTTTTTCTTAGAAGTTTCTTCTTACATTTCGGCCACCCCATGAAGGGAAATCAACCGGAATCCACAATCATATAAAATTGTAAGTTTTCAATCATTTGAATGATTTAATTTCTTTTTGACAAATTTATAATTTATCTTATAAACTCTTCTTTTCTTCAATTTCATTCCATATAATCTTCATGTTTATCACTCAAATTCGACAAAACATTTACATTAAGTATACATACAAAATATTTAAACAACGGAAAATCATTTTGCTCAGTTATTTTACTCAATATTTTTTATTATGGTAAAAAATAAAAACTTTAGTTTCTCATCAAAAATTTAATAATAATAATAATAATAATAAATGAACATATAACTCTTTTGTGTAAAGTTTCTGTTGATGGCAAAATCCGGCCAAGCGCTCACCTGACCTTCACGTGACACCAACAGTGAATTTGTTTGAATCCGGGGAAGACGTGACCTGCAAACAAGGAAGTAAATACTGCACACCGGTGTGGTGCTTGTCACACATGCTCCGATGCCTAAGTCAGTGATCGGAGGGACTCCGATAAAATTGTAGTAATTCTGTAAAAGTATAGAGTTAGGAATCCAGATTTCGAACCCCTTACCTGGGTCCCCAAAGGACCTTATATATCTCCTCTCAAATTAGGGTTTTCTTCTTCTCTCCTTCGTAGGATGACTCCTGCCTCACAAACCCTGCTCCTTCCGGCCCAAGAGAATCAGATATTGACCCATGTAGCTTCTTGGGCTTAATGAGCCTGGTCGGCCTCAACATATAACCGAGGCCAACCGAGGTCGACCACGTCCTCGGCCTCGACCCAATGTCGGGGGTGAGGAGATGACGGGCCTCTCTCCTTGATTTCTTCCTCTTCGTGGGCCCGTCTGGATTGGGCCCAAGGCCGTTTTCTTCGGAATTTCCACTATGCCAAATTTACCCATAACAGTTTCAAACTCTAATTTGTTTGTAAAATTATGAGCATATAAAAACTTGTGAATTAGTGGTGAGTTGAAAGAGAAAAGAAAGCAATAAAGTTGTGAAAGAGAACTTTTTTAAAAACTTGTGAATTAGTAGATAGAAGACAAAGAAATTGTAAAATAGATGGGAGAAACATTAAAAAAGATATATAAATAGTAAAGCATATTTATAATATATATATATATATATATATATATATATATATATATATATATATATATATATTTTACATAATTTCAAAATAAATCTAAAGAATAATTGCATAAAAAAACTTTATTAACATTCTATTGCATATAATAAACATTTTGTAGGTATCCAAAGTTAATTTGTTTCTTTTGTCAAACGTGATTGACATGATATGATTGTCATATTTAAAAAAAATTTCTTAAAATGTGTCTAATGAATAAATAAATAAGGTTTAGCTTTGATAATATATATTATTATCGTTTTTTCAATATATTAGGTTAGAAATTCTATTTTGTGTATCTATGCTTTCCTTTCCAAACAAAATAACTAAATTAAATTAAAAATAATATAATTAAAATAGAATCGATTTGTTAATAAAACAAACAAACAAGTAGGTATAGTTTTGACTTTTGAAAAAAAAATACTTAATTTAAACTTTCATATTCATTATAAATTAACTTAAAACAACAATGAAATTGTAAATGCATTGCACGAGTTTTTTAACTAGTATATCTAAAGGTCACTTATAAAGTAGAATTTAAATTTTGAATATAAATATATTTTGATAAAAAAAATTATAGAGTTCAACAACATTTGAAGGTGGGAAGATTTGAACTTCTAATATCTTAGACAAGAACACACATGTCACTTACCATTGTGCTATGCTCGTTTTAACTAAATAAATAAAATATTTTGATAATTACATATAATGTAATTGCCATTAATATTAATAAAGAAGTGTCATAATAAGATAATTTACTACTCGTTGTAAAAAAAAAAAGATAATTTACTACTCATGAATAATTCTTTGGTAACATTGATCATAGGAGAATCTCTTTATAAACAACATTTTAGGCACGTCTCCACCATTATATCATGATGTTTTACATTTATATTTCAAATCCCCCCACTTTGGCATATTGTCAAAAAAGAAAAAATCAACTATTTTGACTTATAAGCACTTTTAACCTCCCCACCAAGCTAATTAAACATAACGATATGACATTAAGCTTGGCAATCAAATTTAAAAATCAATTGTGGGGATAGCTCAGTTGGGAGAGCGTCAGACTGAAGATCTGAAGGTCACGTGTTCGATCCACGTTCACCGCATTTTGAACATTAAATATTAAAGATATAAATTTATTTATATTTATACTATATATTTGTATCTTCTTTTTTTCTTTTTTTTTTTTTTTTTTACTCAGACAATCGATTCCACCATTTGAACTTCGCTTGTTTCGAAATAGATGAGAAAAGTTAGTCAATTATTATATTCCTTCTCCCTTTTATTTTCATGTAGTTGGTTATTTGATTTTATACTTAAAGATTGTTTATGAAATCACAATAAATTTCTCTCCAAAAAAATTGTGGTTTGAAACTAAAAGTAAAAATTGTACTACATTTTTCATTATTCATTCATAATGGAATTTTGTTTCTTTCAACGTGTAAAAGTTGTAAATACTTTACTATAAAATTGTAGAATACAATTAATTTTTTGTCTTTTACTAGTGTGTATGTTACCCAAAATAACACAGTGCACTTTATCTTTGTGTGTAAAATTCACTTCATCAATATGGAATTTTGATATGAAATATTATTTTTTCAGTCGCATGAAATTTCATATTGAAATTTTTTTGTTGTTGTTGATTTGACTGGTTGTGTTTATGGTTTGATGAATTTTATTCTATTTGTAAGTGATTGTTATATGATTAACTTTTTCTTTGACATGCATGTTCAACCGTGTGCGTGAATTTTTATGCATATAATATGACTTTTCTTATAAATAATTACTTTTTCTAACACTTAGCAATCACTATTAGTGTAATTTTTTTTTTTCTTTTTCACTTATTTAATCGAAGATTCTTTTTCATTAGTGTAATTTTCTTAACTTTCACGATAAAAAATTATATTCCAAAGATTTCAAACCACGTGCAAAATATTTTATATTCATTCTAAATGAACATAGAACAAAATAATATATAGTTTTAGACTTCTAGGCACCGTCTTTCTTTTCTTTTCTTTTCTTTTTTTTTTCAATTAAAACAATGATTTAACGTGTGTTGCACGTGTCTTTAAACTAGTATTCAAAAACCAAAATCCAAAATTCAAATGGTTATCAGATGAGGCCTAAATGATTACTAACTGCAATCTAAATTTTTGAAAATTTGTCATAGATTTTGAAATTTTAAAATGTTTTAAAAGTGTATAAAACAAAACGAAGAAAGACGTGTGTGAAAGTAGTATTTTTTTTTTTTAAAAAAGAAACAAAACAACAAAAACAAACTACAACAGATCAAGAGAAAAGGTCGGAGTGGCCGTATGAAGCATTTCTTGAGCTACAATGTGTTGGAAAATTAAACTTTAATAAACCATATTTTCCCTTAGGATCTAAGCATGGAAGCAAGCCAAAATAAAATTAATTAGAGATGTATAAATACCTGGATCCATGAAATGCTCTACTGCAGAACCTGTGTGGTTTTGGTCTTCCTCAACTATGCAACTTAGACCTTGAGTGGGCAATTCTCTCTATCAGATGGGGAATAGGAGACTGAAGAGGCATAGTGTATTGGGGACCATAACCATATTTATATGTTGATTCTAGGGTTTCCCATAATCCCCTAGGATCAACGGGCTGGTTTCTGCTCAGCAGGCCACACCTCTTCATGGAAAGTCATGGGCCCATAATCAAGACCACATAATATGCCCATTGAATAGCCCAAATATAATTGTTATATAATTTGTTACCCACATATGAATTAATTATTAAAATTAATTCCAACAATCTCCCACTTGGGTAACAATTTCCTTATTAACAATTATCAATTTATTCTTTAGTGCACAACTTAATGCTATTCTAAAATAAACTTCCCTTTAATCACAATCCGGTCCATTTTGTATACCAATGAGGAACCAAAGCGGCTTTTGTCACATGTAAAGTCGTAACTCAACCTTCAATGATCACCTCACCAAATGTACTAAATGACATGGATCAAGTGTGGAAGAGCAGCATGGAAATTACATGTAATGTGATCTAAACATGTCTATTCCCAACTGGTCCAACTTTATTCTTTAGAGAGATCAAACTTTACTCTTTCTATCCTTAGGTTAAACTACAATCAGAAAGAAAGTAATTCAGAGTTACAAAAGATAAGTCATCTTCCTTATTCTGCAGAAAACAAAATTGTGTCTAGTTTAAGAAAGCACAAACTCCCACTCAACTGATATACCATAATTTTCACACCTGTATGAGCATTACACTCCAAAAATATTGTGTGAAAGTTCTTAATGAGCGGATCCGCAATGATGGAGTTGTATTCCACTAGACACGAGGAAAAAACTCTGAATTTTCTTTATCAACTGAAGCTTATAATTCTTCTATAAAAGCTTTAGTTGCAAGCTTTAGTTGCTATATGAATAACAAATTCTTGTCAAGACAACCTAATGACAAGATTTAAAATTTTATGAGTTTATTGCCACACAAACATGCTATGGACACAAACTAGTGAACAATCTCGAAAGTGGATCTTGTTGGCAACTCATATTATCAAAATCAATTTGACTTATGATCTCTACTTTATTTGATTTTGATAAGTGAGCATGTATCCTTTTTGTTAAGAACCTTAAAACTCTTAGATCCAATTAAGAGTTATCAAAATTATTGCCTTTTATTCTTGATATGAACATTGCAGCGGAAGCATCTAAACTTTAAGCATGAAATTCTTCATTTCTTTATTCAAGGGATTGTTTTTAGACTAAGTTTGTTTTCTTTAATGATTTCCTTAGTGCATGAATCTTTATGCTAGAAAACTTGAAAAAACTTTCTGACATAACCCTTTTGTGAAATCTCAATGTTACTTGAGATTGATCTCACAATATCATTTCACAATATAAAAGGGATGTCCATATAAATTTTCAACTTATATCATAGCCTTACTATGTCATAGACATATTACACTAGGAAATTGGATTTACTCCCACTAAACCTGTAATTCATAATTATCACTCTTATTTACCTTAAGACCCTAAATGTGATAGTTATGAATGGAACTTGTGAAATTATAAATAAGTTCTTTATTGAGATCGTCACAAATGAATTTAATCACTTGAAACTTTTGTGATACTGGATCAAAAGTTTCTAAACTTTACAAGCTTTATGATCTTATAAATCATGCAATTGAAAAAAAAACAATCTTTATAACCATTTCAACATAGCTCCAAAACTTGTCATTTATTAAAAGGAACGTCTCTTGTAAGCAATGACACTCATAATAACCAGACAACCTATATGTGTCTCAAACATTACCTTCTAAAGACAATATGACAAGTTACCAAAATAATAATAATAATAATAAAATTGTTGTTTATCATTTCACCTAATTCTTTATGACAGTATTATTATTATTATTAATAATTAAGAGACAAGTTCTTGTTTGACTTTAGGAAATGTAAATGAATCATCTTCCTTTTACTTTTAAGTCAAACTTAAAACCTTATACTTGTATTTCTCCTACTCATTTCGATTGCTTCAATAACACTTTTAATAATGTTGAGTTTGTTTTACTTAAATGAGGAGAGAACCTTTACTAGTGTTATTACAAAAAGAAAAGAACTCAAATTTCTTTTCTTAAAGACAACATCCTTCATTTTATCTTCCCCATCAAACTCAACATCCTTAAGAAACTTTAGGATCTCATTACTAACTTTTAAGTGGGAAATAATTTTAGAAAACATGAAAATGACCAGTGCACCTAAAGTAACAACTAATAATATGTAAGTCCAAGTTTTTTCTTATAGGCCTTCAAAACCAAATATTACTTGAACATTCCTAAATGCAAACCTAATGTTAAGCATTTGCTTAACCTTGAATTGCAAGATATTTTTTTTTAGAGAACGAATTGCAAGAGATTTAGTTGTTGCTCTATATGGTACACCACTTAAGCCTTATGCTGCAATCTTGAGTGTTTTTCCCAATAGGCATTGAGTGCAAAAGAGATTATTTGCACTCACCTAATCTTTATGAACTTTGAATCACTCAATAAGCAATACACTTCTCAAGTTTTTCAAAAAAAAAAAAAAAAAAAAAAAAAAAAAAAAAAAAAAAATTGTATTAACTTAATGGCTCTATATATTCTCAAACGAGTTAGCAAAATGTCATGGATCTTTTCTTCCTAATCCATCATATTGTCATAGTGTTTCACCACTACAACCCAATGGCTTTTAAGATATCCAGAACTAAGTACTTCTCTTATATCAAATATGGGTGCCTTCAATGAGAGTCTATTTCTTAGAACACCATATAATGCTGTTAAGCATTTCAAGAAGCCATAGGGAATAGGCTGTGTGAAAGTACAGATAGTTTCCAAGATGTTGAAGCTCTCAAAGGCACCTAATTTGACTACTTCATTATTATCTCCCTGATTATACCTAATATAGACTCGAAGATCTATTAAATCAAAGGAGCTAATTATCCATTAGTAAGTACCATTGTAAGGTTAGACATATAAGAGCCAAACTAACTTTGTTTGAATTCAAAGTGAGAAGTTATATATTTTCTTTATACATCATGTAATGATGTAATAGGAACATATTTTTCTTCACGCCCAAAATTTCTGAATAGTATTAGGGGAAGCCATAATCCTAATTTTTAGTGATTTGGACTAACATGTTCCAAATGTGCAGCTTTATGTCAGCTTTAATTTCTTCATATAAGGAAATAACTGATTGAGTACCTTTTCTTTTCATACTTAACTCATGAACATACTATTAAAGATGCTCATTAAGAGTTCATATACTCTGTCGAGTGTCATAAACAACCACATATGAACTATATATTTCTAAAATGAGCACCAAATGCACAAGTCAAACCTCAAATATTTTAATTAAATTTGGTGCATTTAATCCTTTAGTGTACTCCGTTATGTTCCTTTGTTCTTCATTAAGAAACATTCAATCAAAAATTTAAATGTCTCTTCCTTTAGGTTCATTTTAGAACAATCTTTAGCCTTCTAAAGGAACTTCTTAATTATTTCCTCATCAAACATGATTCCCTTGAATGTTGCAATTTATCACCATAAAACTTATGCAATTAAGATTATTCTATTTTTCAAAGTCCCATTCAATCTTAAAGGGATGACTAAACGAAAAATAGAAGTGTTTCTTTCCTTATCACAAGTTCTAAGAAAAAAGTAATTTAAACAAAAATAATCTAAAAATTTAAAACTAGGCAATGCAATAATACAACACAACTGATAACAAAACATGCTCAGAAATGACATTAGTATTTATAAAAAATACATTATATGATCTTAATGAGGACAACAAGATACCAAACACAACATTGACAGTCTTCCTTTGGGCCGACTATCAACTTGTAAACGGTACTCTCAACATGGTGATGGAACATTGATAACCAATCCTGTCGAGTGAAAGCCTTCCTTTGGGCCGACAATCACTTACATGGCATAACTTTACATTATCCATGTTCATCACTAGTTAACCATAGGTGAATTTGTTATTTGGCCAAACTGAAATCTTCCTTTGGGCCGATAACAGAATGCATAAACAACAAGTCCATAAACATCTAATTAATTATGAAGATGTCAATATCAGAAATCAGAGGCTACTTTGGCAGCATGATCCATCAAACAAACACCATCAAAGAAAATTAGATTATTATGCAAAACAGTTATCCTTAATTATTATTAATTTTATCTTCATGAAAATGAAAATTACCACAATCATTTTCAAAATCAATAATAATATCTTTATTTGCATAATTTAATAATGGGAAAAAGTCCTCTAAAAATAAAAAAACGGGTGTGCCCAAAAGGAAACTTTATTGAGTTTTTAACCCACCTGACAACCGAACATAGACATTAGGAACACCAATTTGAAATCCAATAATTAAATATTAATAACTTATCTCTTTTAGATGATAGTCTTTCTTTGGATCGACTAACAACTTCAAGAGCACATCTTTATGTTATTCATATTTATTATGTCGTTTGGTCATAAGTAATGTCGCAAACAATATACAAATATTCATGACATCAGAAATAAACTTTATGAGGACAAGTGAGATATCTAATGCAACATTAACATTTAGTCTTTGGACAAAAAGGGTTAATTTACAAATGATACTCTCGGTGCAATAATCAAATATTATTCATATTTATTATTGCATGTGTATTTGTATTGTTTGGCCAAATTGTAACCTTCCTTTGGGCCGATCACAATTCGCATAAGCAACAAATACACTACATCTAACAACTTTAAACATAGACCACTTTGGTAGCATATTTTATTTGTCAAAGCATTTAAAGAAATTAGACAAATTGTGCCATATACTTTAATAAATTGTCAATTAACTAATCAGGACAATTATTCTTTAAATTAGCACAACAAAGAGAAAAATTAAACCGTCCTCCATACTTTATTATCCCCAAAATAATATACTGGAGATATATAATAATATTACTATTAGAATAATATTAAAATTATATATATATAAATAATAAACAAATTAATATATATAAAATTTATATATATATCTTTATGAATTGCAGTGGGCTCCCACTGCAATTCCTTAATACTCATTGCTAGGGTAATTTTGCCCTAGCATCATCCTCCATGCAGCGGCACAAGTGCCGCTGTCTGCTTTAATTTTTTTTTTTTCTTCATTCTTTTCTTGAATAGCCGAACGGTAAATTGGGAGAATCAAACCAATGAAAGAAAAAGAAAAAAAAACTGAACAATACCGAATTTGATCAAATCAATTATGCAAAATCATAGGATTCAAAAGATTTTCTATAATAAAGAATTCTAGATCATGCAAAAATTGATCGACGAATCTAATTGATCCAAGTAATTTTCATAGCATGTATTATTGGCAAAACAATCCATAAATTTACTAATAAAATGCCAAGAAAACTAATGAATTTAACAAGCAACCATGCATAAACTTGCTCTGATACCACTTGTTGGAAAATTAAACTTTAATAAACCATATTTTCCCTTAGGATCTAAGCATGGAAGCAAGCCAAAATAAAATTAATTAGAGATGTATAAATACCTGGATCCATGAAATGCTCTACTGCAGAACCTGTGTGGTTTTGGTCTTCCTCAACTATGCAACTTAGACCTTGAGTGGGCAATTCTCTCTATCAGATGGGGAATAGGAGACTGAAGAGGCATAGTGTATTGGGGACCATAACCATATTTATATGTTGATTCTAGGGTTTCCCATAATCCCCTAGGATCAACGGGCTGGTTTCTGCTCAGCAGGCCACACCTCTTCATGGAAAGTCATGGGCCCATAATCAAGACCACATAATATGCCCATTGAATAGCCCAAATATAATTGTTATATAATTTGTTACCCACATATGAATTAATTATTAAAATTAATTCCAACACAATGTTGTTAGTCTAAAGAGGACAATCTTCTGACCAAACTTGAGAATGAACATGAGTAGTCAACTCTTCTTTGTTGTGTGAAAGTAGTATTTATAAATTTTATTTATAAAAACAGAACAAAATGATTCGGATATTAGACCCAACATACTGTATCAATTTAATTATCTATGTAACTTTTATTATTAAAAAATCAAAAAGTAAGAGAAACTGTTTGGTTATTATTATTATTATTATTATTATTATTAGGGCCAGTTGCAAGGATAGCAATATGGGCCAAAATAATTGCAAATCTAGCAACCCACAAAAAAAATTGCAAAAATGGCAAAATCTAATAGTTTATGTGTTGCATTTACTAAAATACCCCTCCAGATTTTCTTTCATTGATAGAAAGTTTTTCTATCACTGATAGATTCTATCTCTATCACTGATAGATTCTATCAGTGATAGAAATTTTCTTTCACTGATAGATTCTATCATATGATAGAAAATTTTTCTACTACTGATAGATTCTATCGGCGATAGATATTTTTCTATCACTTGTTCGATGTTCTATCAGTGTTTGGTTGTTGTTATTTGGTTTTCTATCAGTGTTTGGTTTTTGCTTTTCAGTGTTTGATTTCTATAATCGTTCGTTTTTGCTTTATTTTTCAATGCTCGATTTCACCATGTATCACCATCGCTGATAGAAACAAAAGATCTTCTATCACTGATAGATAGAAAAGTATCAGTGATGGAAAGATTTTCTATAACTCACGAAAAAGGTTTTCTATCAGTCTCAGTGATAGAGATAAAAAGTTTTTCTATCACTCATAGAAAGATTTTCTATGAATGATTGAAATTTTTTCTATCACTCATAGAAAAAATTTCTATAAGTGGTAGAAGATTTCTATCACTGATAGGTTCTATCAGGGATTGAAAGATTTTCTATCAAGAGTTTTCTATCATTGATAGAATATCTTTCTATCACTGATAGAATAGTAAAAATTTCTATCAGTGATAGAAATCTTTTATCACTGATAGAAAGCTTTTCTATCGGTGATAGAAAGTTTTTCTATCACTTATAGATTATATCGGTGATAGAAAGATTTCTATCGGAGATAGAAAGATTTTTATGGGTGATCAGGGATTGAAAGTTTTTTTATCAAAAGTTTTTTTATGATTTTCTATAAAAAGTTTTTTTATCACTGATAGAACCTATCAGTGATAGAAATCTTTTATCACGGATAGAAAAAGTTTCTATTAGTGATAGAAATCTTCTATTCTATCAGTGATAGAAACTTTCTATCACTGATAGAAAATTTTTCTACCACTGATAGAATCTATCAGTGATAGAAGTATCACTTATAGAAACTTTATTCTATCAGTGATAGAAACTTTCTATCACTGATAGAAAATTTTTCTACCACTGATAGAATCTATCAGTAATAAAAAGACTTTCTATCAGTAAAAAAAATAAAAAGAAAATAAAAATAAAAATAAAAAACTGACGAGGAAGAAGAAGATGGGCACACAGGGGCAATTTAGGAATATAAAAAATTAATTAAAAAATTTTGCCATATTTGCAAATATTTTTAAAAATTGCTATATTTGTAATTATTTACCTTCATGTTGCCATCCATTACAATTATCCTTATTATTATTTTATTTATTTATTTTTTTGGTTGAGATTGTTCAAATAAAACGGCCGTTGATTTCATATTTTCCATGAATATCGAATCATGGGTTCTTTGCAAATTTAAATAAATTAAAGGTAGTTCTTTGGAGTAAAAGTTAATCACATGCTCCACCAAAATGCAAAAATTCAATGTATAATATATTATAGTTATTTATTAATTTGATAAAGCCTATAAAATAATAAATGACAATTAACAACAACTTTTTTTTTTTTTAAAGAAATAAAACTACTCCCAATATGGGAGATTAGGTTTAACTTTTAATGTAAGATAAATGTAACAATAATGATAATTTATCCTCTATAAGATTTTATGATTTTCTTATTAGATTATAAACATTTGTCAGTAGAAAGATTCGAATCTATAACTCCTTAAAAGAAGTAAAGATGTCTTTACTATTAAGATATGTTTGTATTGACAATTTTTACACTTGAAAGAAACAGTTTTATAAAAGGTATGACAGATATTCCATACCATAAAGTTGAAGATTTGATCCACATCTTGCATGTTTTCTATCATAATAAAAGAATATTGAATATTACATTTACAGAAAAGATTAAAAAAATTAAATTAATATTGAATATCATCCATGTCTGTGTTGAATACATTAGCATATGAACACATTAATATGCATAATGCATATTTGAAAGTCATGACGCTATCAATTTATTGAAAGAAAAATAAAGGGTATCACCAAAATAATTATTTTCTAAATTTCAAAGGCTGAAATATATAAATTTTTTAGAATTCAACCACCAAATACTTGATAAATTATTGGGAAAAATACACTTTTGGTCTCTGAGGTTTGAGTTAAGTGACACTTTGGTCCCCGAGTTTTCAAACTCAACAAAAATACCCCCGAGGTTTGAGATAAGGAGCAATTTGGTCCCTGCCGTCAATTTTTCTGTTAAACCCTAACGGTAAGCTGACGTGGCACTATTATTTTAATTTAAAAAATTAATTTTAAATTTTTTTAAATAAAAATATAAATATATTAAATATATTATTATTTTTAAAATTCTCTCTCTATCTTCTCCATCTTCTTTCTTCTCCACCTTCTTTCTCCCTCCATCTTCTTCCTTCCCCCTCCCATCTTCTTCAGCTCCGGTGGCCGGCCGTCGCCGACTGCCGGCAAACGGCGACGGCGGCGGCGGTCGCCAGATTTTTTTTTTCTTCTTTCTTCTTCTCTTCTTCCCTTATTCTTCTTTCTCTTCCTTTCTTCTGTTTTTTTTTTTTAAAAAAAGAAGGGCGTTTCGGGGAGGAGGAGCTAAAAAAATCTGGCGACGGCCGCCGCCGCCGCCGTTTGCCGGCAGACGGCGACGGCCGGCCACCGGAGCTGAAGAAGATGGGAGGGGGAAGGAAGAAGATGGAGGGAGAAAGAAGGTGGAGAAGAAAGAAGATGGAGAAGATAGAGAGAGAATTTTAAAAATAATAATAAAATAATAATATATTTAATATATTTATATTTTTTATTTAAAAAAATTTAAAATTAATTTTTTAAATTAAAATAATAGTGCCACGTCAGCTTACCGTTAGGGTTTAACAGAAAAGTTGACGGCAGGGACCAAATTGCTCCTTATCTCAAACCTCGGGGGTATTTTTGTTGAGTTTGAAAACTCGGGGACCAAAGTGTCACTTAACCCAAACCTCAGGGACCAAAAGTGTATTTTTTCCTAAATTATTTAATTTATTAATATTTATATTTGAAGTGTGTTATCCTTTACTTACCCATAATTAGAATGAATTGAATTGTAATGAAAATTAGTGAGAAATGAATTGATGGAAATGAAAATGATATTTTTTTATATTGTTTATATTAGGGGTTGGTTGGAATCATAATTAGAATCCATTGGTGTTGTTTATGAATTGAAATGAAATATGTATGATTATTACTAGAATGGCCTTTTAAAATTAAAAAAAAAAAAAAAAAACAATTCCTCTAAAAATTCAATGTACTAGAACACACTCTCGCTCTCGATTGCAAAAAGTCAATTACTGAAATCAACTCTCACTCTCAACTTATTAGTATCTCCCTCATTCTCAATTTATTAGTATATTTCTTATTCTCGCTCTTGATTACTAGGACGTTCTTGCTCTCAATTTCGCTATCATTCAATAGTGTTTTGAAATATGCAAAAAGCCTCTCCTTTTACTAGTTGAAGTTATTGACACTTCTGACAACGATACAATTTCCATTTTCCCTTATTTAGTTCTTCTATTGGCCAAAAAGAATAGGTTATTAATTGTTCATCACGTAAAATTTTATTTGGTGATTAATCTTCTTCTCCTCCATAAAATGTCGTTTGATGATGAGTTTTGGGTATTCCCCAAAGAGAAATTCCAATACAACCTCGGTACAAGGACTTCATCTGAAGAAACCTACGACATTAGTGAACTGTCAAAGTATTTCACATCATCTCTTCTTGTTTTTCTTATGATACTTATTTTTCTTTGACATCTTCATTTTTTAAGCCAAAACCACAACCTTAGTCTAAGTCAATGACTAAGCTTTGAACATGATCCAAGCGTCCCCACTATCTTTGAAGCGCCCTCCAGAGAGAAGAAGAGGAGAAAGACGAGCATTTTTCTATGATTGAGTGTAACGACCTGACTAAAGAGGGGATAAAAACGTACAAAAGAGTCGCTACCACATGCATGAGTACGGAAAACTTTGTAAACTTTAAAGCGGAAGATAATGATGTTTTTCATATAATTAAAATAGGGCCCAAAACATTAAATGAGTTTCTAAACCAAATAACGAAATGAAAGCGTCTGAATGAATTCCGAATGAAAACAAAAAAATCGTTTAAAACTAGAGTTCAACATGAAACTGATATTAGAATCAAAGGACTTGAATTCCTAAGGAAAATGACAAGATTTGCAGCTGCAGTCCCATAGCCAGTCAAGCCACGACTCTCGCCAATCGCCAACGCTCTCAAGTACCACCTGAAAAAAAGAAAGATATGTAGCATGGGTGAGTATATAAGAATATACTCAGTAAGTAGCCCACTTAAGGGTCGAAACTGAAATCATGAGATCTAGTAACTTGAAACTGAGTTCCTGAACTTCTGGGTCTTAGCGACATAGGGACCTAACTAGAATGACATCTGGGTTTCTAACCCTAGGGCCACAGCTGATCACATAAACATGCTCTGTCTAAGGTGTTAACCTATCCCCAACCTGGTGCCAACTAGAGTGTTGTGTGGGTCAGTCGGTTAAGGTAAGTAAACTAGAGACTAGTTGGCCACCTCTAGCAGAACTACACCTATCCCAACACAACACCCCTGAATATAAAGATAAAAATACGGTGGAGCAACTGACGCATGTAAACATGCCTGGTGCCAAATGGCGCACGAACAACGTGTTGGATTTTATGCCCTAAAACTCGTAGATAGTGAATGTAACTGTTGACCGGATATTAATGAAATAATATTGATATATTTTTCCATTAATTGTTATTAGTTATTTTATATTTGTCTTTGCCTAATAATAACCCTAATCCAATAAACTAGACATCCAAGGCTGTAATATGAGTCTTGAACTATATGTAGCGACATATGAGATCATTGTTCAAGAAACAGCCTAAAGAGTCTATAGTATAGGGATAAGACTGGGTGCCTTATCCTGGTGACACTATGGATACGACCCACTTTGTATTTGATACAAACGCTGCAATCCAACGCGTTCGTGTAGGAGACATGCAGGTGGGGGTATCCTATGCAATGGGTTTGCATAAGACCGGACCGCGAAATAGTAACCACTGGTTATAGCACCGTTAACTAGTTGGTTTTCTATTTCACTAGGACGACCTAGACGACTTAATCTTAATCCTGAGTTGATTATGGACTCCTGCTCATGAAAGATTGTCCTTTGATTTGAATGGGTGAGAGTGGCCAGTACGCCGACTCAATAAGCCTACCATTTTGGGGACAAGACCGAATGGGGAGCTGGGAACATAATTGTGCAAGATGAAATTCACTCCTTCCCGACTTTAGGGAAGCAGATGAGTGTTCCCTTAAGTGGTTACTCCGAGTCTTGAACAAAGGGCCCTACCCTCTCAATGGCACGAGAGGGTTTTCTGTTTGATGGTTGGACCACAAACAGGTTGTTCATTAGAAGAGAACTGGTACTTAAGGAAATAGAGGTAACCCAGGGGTAAAACGGTAATTTGACCCAGCTAGTGTTACGGACACTCGTGAAGGACTAACTAGTCGATATTGGTCTATATCCGTGGACACAGAAAATGTCTGCAGTGAGAAGAGTGCAACTGTGAGTCTATAGTGGAATGAACACACAGTTAACAAATATTGATTAATGTGGTTAATGAGTTTGACCAATTAATCTCACATCGTTGGAGCTTCTGATCTGCAGGTCCATTAGGTCCCACTAGTAGCTCATAAAGTAATTTGAGGCAACTAAGTAATAAAAGTAAATTGAAAATGTTCAATTTACTAAGGGAAACAAATATAATATATATTGATATATTATTGTGAGAGAAATTTAATATTTGAAGAAATTCAAATATAAATTTATGGAAGTTTGAAAGAGTTCAAATAATGAATTAATTAATTTAAGGCCTTAAATCTATTTGAGCGAGTTAAT
Organism: Luffa acutangula; assembly: GCA_036850905.1. NCBI lineage: Eukaryota > Viridiplantae > Streptophyta > Magnoliopsida > Cucurbitales > Cucurbitaceae > Luffa > Luffa acutangula. The sequence goes on from CM072099.1 coordinate 13,064,690, forward strand.
TAATTCAAGGCCGGAAATTAAATATGTGATATTTAATTGGTGGTTAATTAATTTAAGAATTCATTAACCGGGAATTAATCAATTATGGAATTAATTGATCACTTAAGGAAGTGATTAATCATTTATGGAAATGATCTAATCACTTATGGAAGTAATTAGACATTTGTGGAAAAGATTAATCAATTATGGAATTGATTGATCATGATTGATTAAATAAGGAATAAGATTGAATCAATTTTGGAAAAGATTGATTTAATTGAATATTTTATTCATGGTTTCTCTTCTATAAATAGAACACTAGACCTAATTGGTCAAGGACACTCTTGCTTTTGCTCTTAGACTCTCAAGACAAGACCTAGAATTCTCTCTAGCCTCTCTCTTAGAGAAAGACTCCCACAAGTCTTTTGCCTCCTAGACTTAGAGACATACCGGTGTAACCTCTGTGGTTATTGTGTCATTCAAAGGAGAAATTCCCAGCGATCACAAGAAAAGGAGGCTGCTGCGTTTTCGTTCGTGGAGCGTCGTTGGCGAAGAACGGTCAAGTCTACAACGAAGGTTTGTAACGGTTCTTCCTTCTTTCTTTAGAAAAGCATGAAAATAAATTTAGATTTATTTTTCAGCATGTTTAAACCAATTTTCCAGCAGCTTTAAAGAGTGTTTAAAGTTTGTTTGAGTTTTCGTAACGGTATTTTAATGTTAATTAATATACGACGTAAGGTCCAATCGATGCGCTTCCGCTGCGTGGGGACTTTTATTCCCTTCACAACGTGCCTGATCATAAGCTCAACACCGTCCTGAACTGAGAGAGCGCACGCTAGCGTGCCTGAAACTGAGCTCTAACAGTCAACTAATAGAACACACGTAAACGTGCCTGGGTTCTATCAGTCCTGAGATGGGGAAGGAACACACTCTAGCTATGTAAGACTTAAGGAATCTAATAAGTCTTCCTGAGGCCCTAAAACGTGCTCGAGGTCCCTATTCTAAGTCTTTCCTCAAAGGTAAATATGATTCCTAAACCATTATGAGGCTACCGAAAATTCGGCAGCATAACAACATACATATAGGGAACCCAAAATTTTTATACACCTGGAAACAATAACGAGGCACTTCTATAGACACAAATGAGTCAGAATCACAACCAACTCCAATCATAGCTCCATCGAACATTAACCCATCTTCCATATCATTAACACAATTCAGAACAAACATGAATTAATATTCCAACATACTTACTTAATCCTACAAGCATAGCAACAATAAGTCATGTCCAAGTAACCAATACTTAAACCATATCCAAGTAAGCATACAACATACCAAGGAATATTCAACCAAAGCATGAAAACGTGCCCAAACTTCAATTCACTACTAATAGACATACAATGATTTTGAAAGCAAAACTTCACGTCCATAAGCTACTTACATAACGGCAAACCTTACATACAACCATTAACACAGACATTCTTACCTGTTTCCATGCTTCCAAAAAGAAAGGACCAACTATGCTTGGTTAAACCCAACGACAACACTTAGAGCTTTAATCCAAATGGCTACTTACCTTAGCTAAATAATTTGCTTGACACAAATGTGCTCCTTAGCTCCCAAACTCCCTAATAACAGAAAAGGAGCTTGTTGTCCGGGCTAACAAGTCCACTCCAAAGCGACTATTAAAATCTCGAATGTCAAGAAGTCCTTGAAAACAAAACCACAATTAATGGGTAAGCCCTTAACACCCTAGAACCAATGAAACTCAAGCATAAAACGCTTACCCACTATCGATAATGCTCCACGACACTGAAACTTGAAGACCCACTGCGAGAACGGCCGAAAACGAAGCAAAACGCTTGCTGAATGGAAAGGAAAGTGAATGGGTAAATGATTAAATGCTTCAACCAACCAAAACAAACCTCACTCCAACTTACCCATGTCGAAACTCACCTAAAATCACCGGAAAGTGCAGAAAACGGCCACCAATCACTGCTATCCGCGGCTACGATTCTGCTGCCGGAAACAACAACACTAATCACTCCCACCCACGCTGCTACAACACGCAACACAAAGAAGAGAGATTCCGGGAGAGATGTTGGGCGTGAGGGAAGAGATATTCGCGAGATAAACACCCAAAAGGAGAAACGAAAACGGAACAACTCACCTGCTGTTAGCCGAAGAGACGAACTGTCGCTGCACCTGCTGCCCATGCCGCCGAAGGGGAGATGCACGGACACGCGACGAAGGAGAGGGGCTGTCGACTGAGGTTAGTTCGAATGGTTGCTTGTGACTGAACGACTTGGGCGGCTGTTACACGAAGGAGAAATTGCAGAAAAAAAAGGAAGGGGATTTCGACTGCAGCAACACGTGAGAAAGAGGAAGTGGAGGCTGAGGAAAAAAAAGAGTAAATTGGCTTAGGGTTAGGTCTCACTCCAAATTCAAGCAATTTACAAAAATACCCTCCCCTTACAATATCTTTAGTGTAGTCGCAACATTGAGATCTCGTCATACTCTGAATCTCCCAAAGAATAGAGGGAAACTAAAGTTTAAGCTGAGGAAAGTTTGGAGAGAAAGAGGAAGGAAAGAGATGTATCTCTCTAATTTTTTTTTGAAGAATAACTCTTATCCTTTTTGTTCCTCTATTTATCTATTTATATGTATTCTCCTAAACATTAATGAAATACTTTTTTTTAAAACATGTGGGGTAGTAAGAGGATTTGAACCATAGACTTTTTGCTTATTAGTACAAGCTTTATGTCAGTTGAGCTATGTCTTATTGGCTAATGAAATACCTTTTCGTGAGGTTACAAGTTGTTTTTCAATATTTGTCTCTTTCCTTACCATGAATATTTTTATTTCTTATGCTATTATTTTGGAACAATCACATTTAAACTTTGTACTGTTAACTTTTTGATGGCACTTGAATAGTTTGACAACAGAGGGAGCGAGAGGAGATGCAACGAGACTACTTGTACATTACACTTTGACTCTGGTTCTAGCTCTTTCTCTTCCATTTACTCTACGCTCTTGCTCTTGAGAAACCAAGAAAAAAGGTTGAATGATGCAAAAAAACAATATGGGAGGGCCATATAAATTTAATTTAGGTTATCGTTTATAAAGCATAATACACAAGAGAGAAAAATCATAAAAGAAGTCAATAAGAGGGAGAATTCTAGAGAAAGCGCATGAGGTATGGCATGAATCCCACGTGACAAAGAATGAGAATGAGCTTGATCACCTTTTTGGAGAATGAGATTGTAGATTTTTGAATGAAGATGACATGAATCCCACCTAACAAAGAATGAGAATGAGTTTGATCACTTTTTGGAGAATGAGAAATGAGATTGCAGATTGTGGAGCACATTTTATTCTCATTCCCAATTTTGGTACACCATAAAAAGAAATGAATTGGTTCCCACATTTTTCATCATCATTCTTTGATTACGACCGCGAAAATAGTATATTTATCAGTTTAAGTTTCAAAAATAAAAAAAAACAAAATATTGAAACCCCGTTTGATAACCATTTGATTTTTTAAAATTAAGTTTATAAACTTCTATTTATAAATTTCTTTTTTTTATCATCTACCTCTTTCCATGCTTTCAAAAACCAAATTAAAATTTTGAAAACTAAAAAAAATTATAATTTTAAAAAACTTTATTTTTGTTTTTGGAATTAAGAATTCAAATATTACCTTAACAAAGATGAAAACCATTGAAACATAATTTAAAAAAACTAAAAATAAAAATCTAAGCCCCCATTTGATAACCATTTTGTTTTTAGTTTTTGGTTTTTGAAAATTATGCTTATTTTCTCCTAAATTCCCTACCATGGCTTTCATCCTAGTTAAGGTTGTATTTGAATTCCTAGCCAAATTTTAAAAACAAAAACAAGTTTTTGAAAACTACTTTTTTTTGTTTCCAAAATTGGACTTGGTTTTTGAAAACAAGGTAGAAGATTGATACTAAAACCCAATAAACTTATAGGTGTGGAAGTATGTGTGTATAAGCTTAATTTTAAAAAAACCAAAAACCAAATATCAAATGGTTATCAAACGGGGCCAATGATTATGAAACGAGGCCTCAATGTTAGCCTAAAATTTTGAATTTTTTTTTAGATTTAATTTTGAAAATGTTTTAAAAGTGTATAAAACAAAAAATTGTTCTAAAATGAGACCTAACATACTATATCAATTTAATTACTTATATGACTTTTATTATTAAAAGATTTTAAAATGACCGTAAGAAAAACTGTTTAATTAATATTTTTTTCATGAGATTGTTCAAATAAAACGGCTGGCCGTTGATTTCAAATTTTGCATGAATTTTAAGACATGGGTTCTTTACAAATTTAAACAAATTAATAAATAAGGGTTGTTTGGAGTAAAAGTTAATCATGCTGCCCCTGAACTCAAAAAAAAAAAAAAAGAAAAGAAAAAAAAAGAAAAAAAAAAAAAAAGAAAAAAAACCATCATATTGCCCCAAAATGCAAAAATTCAATGTATACATTCCTAGTTATTCATTCATTTGATAAAGCCTATAAAAGAAATATAAAATAATAAATGACAATTAATAACTGTTGATGGTCGATTTTGGCCAGAGGATCTCACCTGACCTTCACGTGCCACCAACGGTAAATTTGTAGTTGAGGGGGGAAGACGTGGCCTGCAAGACAGTAAACCTGCACACCGGTGTGGTGCTCGCCACACCGGCTCCGATGCTTAAGTCAGCAAACAGAACGGTAGGGCGTGGAAAAGTAAGAGCAAGAGGAGAAAGCAGAGAATAGAGAATATAGTTTAGGGATAGAATTCGGGATCCCCTCTTCATTGGCGAAGAGGGATATAAATACATGTTCATCCTCCTAGCCTTTTTAGGGTTTCGGAGGCGTTTTAGGTCAAACCAGGCGAAACCGGGGCATCCAGAGGCGGTGGAGACCAGACGAGACCGAGCGGGCTCGGCCTCGGCCAGCAAGGGGTCGGGCCTAAAACCCGACCCCTTCGATCTTGGCCCGTCTCACTTGCCAGTTTTGCCCCCTTGGTCCATCTTTCAGCCCGATTACTCCCCGGTTGTCCTCGTCAGCTCCTTGTATATCGGGGTGGTCCAAAATTGCCTATAACAATAACAACAACAAATTCATGGAAAATATGGGAAATGTGATTTAACTTTTAATGTAAGATAAATGTAATATTAATGAGAATTTATCCTTGGCATACGATTTTAAGATTTTCTTATAAAATTATACACATAATGTGGAAAATATTTGAACTTGTAGTCTTTAGAAGACATGTTTGTATTATTATTATTACTATTTTTTTTATACAAGATATGTTTGTATTGATATATAAAGTTTAATATTGAATATTACATTGATAATTTGTGACATAAGTGAATACACTTAGAAAAACAATTTTACAAAGGGTAAGACAAATATTACATATACCATAAAGTTGAAGTTTTGATCTACATCTTGCATTTTTCCTATCTTAATAAAAAAATATTGAATATTATATTTATAGAAAAAGTTAAGTTAGTTTCCAAATAACTTTTTTTAAGAAGAATTGTCAAATAACATTAAATTATAAATTACGTTTTTTTTTTACATGTGGGACGGGAATGGGACATTTTTTTATTAATATTATTATTTTTAAAACTTATTATTAAAATATAATTAGTTTGAAACTTATTATTAAAATATTGTAGTTTTAAATTTTCGATCAAAGGTCGTCTCTTCAAGAGACGACCTCCGCACGAATATTAATTAATTGTAGTGTTAGTTCTTTGGTGTAGGCGTTACTCTACTTCCTCCCCCTCCCATGTTCGATTCCCAAAAACAACGAGCTTTTTTTTTTTTTTTTTTTTTTTCATTTCTAGTTTTTTGTTTTTAGATATCTCAGCAGTTTTTTTTTCTTATTTTCTTTTTCGTTTCTAGTTTTTTATTTTTAAAAATATAAGCAGTTTTTTTTTTTTCCTTATTTAACTTTTCTTTGAAATTTAAAGTTGAAACATACTTAAAAATCAACAATTTAATCTAAGGTATAAAGTGTACATTTTCTTTATATTTTTATTTTGAATTATAAAATTATTATAACCAACATTTTAATTTAGCTAATTGAGATAAAAAAAAATAAAAATGAGAAATCAGAAATATGACAAATAAATAAAATAATTATTATCCTTATACTAATAAATTAATTTAATATATAAAATACACATTTTCTTTTTCACTATTCATTGAAACTGTTGTTATTGGTATAGAAATAAAAACAAGAGACGACCTTTGACCGAATTTAAAACTACAATATTTTAATAATAAGTTTCAAACTAATTATATTTTAATAATAAGTTTTAAAAATAATAATATTAATAAAAAATGTTCGACGGGAATGTACCAACATTATGCCAGTTGAACTAAACCTCATGTTGACAATTATAAATTACGTCGGCTTCTTATTAATTAATATTAATGCATGAGGACTATTTATGTCCAAATCTCATGGACAGTTATCACTCATACTCAAATTATTTTTTTTTAAAAAAATATTGTATTTAATAAAACTCTGATATCTAGAACCCAGTGATAGACGTCCGAGGAAATGTCCAACTCTCCATTAATCATTCGAATGACATTGAGCGAATCTGACAGAACATGAGCTTTCGTAATTTGAAATTGCTGCAATAGCTTTAGCCCATGGATAATAGCTTGGCATTCTGCTGCTATTGGAGAAAAAGTGGTAGGAACATAAACTTCAAGAGCACCCAACATAACACCAGAAACATCCAAAACCAAAGCCCCATAACCCGATCCTAGTGCATTCGGATGAATAGCAGCGTCCGTTGACAAAGTCACTCCTTGTACATGTTCTGTTTCGACAAACTTATCTATAGTCATGTCGTGATTGGAGCTTTTGCTTCCGCGTCTATATTCCTCCCAATAGCTACGAATCCATTCACAACGTTGAGTCCAACTTGGAATAGGAATGTTGTGGAGAATATTGTTCCGATCATTCCAAATGGACCATAAAGCAATACAAGCTTCCCCAAAAAATTCCTCTTGCATATGCAATGCTAAATATGATATGCGATCAGCAAAATTATTTGCAACCGCAATACTACTATCAATCCGAGGAAAGATAAAGTTACAATACTACTATCATCATAAGCAAAATTATTTATTAGAAGTTGGTTGGAATCATTGTTTTTCTTTTACAACATTGGCCTGTGGTTTTGTATTTGAGGTGCATGTGGCTTGGAAGTTCCACCTTTACGTTGGAAGCAATCACTTGCCAAATGATTCGTCTTGCCATAAACCGAACAGGGAGGACCCATATTCTTTGACTAATAGATTTATCTTTTGGCTAATTATTATTCTGGTGATTTCTGTTACGGCCATTTTTCTTGAAATTTTTAGACTTGGATTTATAGGCTTTATCAATCACTAAGCTTTCGCTTGACTACTAGAAAGAGAAATTTCTTTCAAATTCTCACGATGTCTATCCTCAATCCTCAATGAAACTACCAATTCATCATAAGGGAAATTTTCAGGTTTTGGTTTTACAACCTTTTGAAAATCTGACCAAGGAGGTGGTAATTTTTTAATCACAGAAGCAACCAAAACAACATCATCAAACACAATTCCCTTCATTTTCGAAAAATAATATTCTCAAAATCATGAATTTGAGAATAATCCGATCATGATCCAAAGCATTCCCACCATCCGTGGAGCACCCTTAAGAGAAGGAAGAGGAGAAAAACGTGTATCATGTGATTGAGATCTCCTCATACTCTAAATCTCATGAAGAACCAAAGGAAATTAAAGTTCAAATTGAGGAGAAAGAGGAAAGAAAAAGATGTATCTCTTCCTATTGATGATTAAGATCTTCTTAGACTCTGATTCTTTTGAAGAATAACTCTCAATCCTTTTGTTCATTTGTTTATCTATTTATGTGTATTCTCCTAAACATTAATGAAATAACTTTTCGTAGGATCACAAGTTGTTTTTTTCTTTATTTGTCTTTTTCGTTTCATGAATATTTTTATTTCTTGTGTTGTTATTTTAGAACAACCACACATTTAGACTTTTGTACTGTTAACTTTTTTATGGCACTTGAATAATTCAACAATAAAGGGAATGGGAGGGGACCCAACGACTACATGAACGTTACACTTTGGCTTTGGTTCTAACTCTTGCTCTTTCACTTACACTACACTCCCGCTCTTGAAACCCAGAAAAAATATCAAACGACGTTGAAAAACAATATAGAGGACCATATAAATCTTATTTAGGTTATTGTTTATAAAGCATAATACACGAGAGAAAAAAACGGTAAAAGAAGTTAGCAAGAAATAGAATTCCAGAAAGCAAGAGAGAGAAGAAGGCGAGGTTCACATTAAAAGAAATTTCAGTGTGAATGAGAAAGAAAAGGCAAATGGTATAAAGTAACAAAAAAAATGATATGAATCCCACCTAACAAAGAATGAGAATGAGATTAATCACTCTTTTGGAGAATGAGATTGTAGATTTTGGAATGAAGACGACATGAATCGCCCGTAACAAAGAATGAGAATGAGTTTGAACACTTTTTTGGAGAATGATAAATGAGATTGCAGATATTAGAGTGAATCTCACGTTTTATTCTCATTCACGATTTTGACAAACACCATTAAAAAAAAAATGAATTGGGTCCCACATTTTTCATCATCATTCTTTGATTACGGCAGATAAATAAAAGTGCACTCAATTTATTGAAAGCAAAATAAAGGGGCATGGGTATGACTAAAAAAAATTAACTATTTTAAAATTTTTAAAGAAAAAAAAATATAAAAATTGAGAATTTGTTGAGTAAGTTAAATGTAGAGTGGAAATTGGTCCCAAAGGCCAAATAATTTAGTTCTACTTTCCCAAAAAGATAATAACTTCCTACTAAAGTATCCACTGGAAAGGCGACACGTGTAATAACGAGAAAACGCCACCTAAAAAAAAAAGCTCTATATAAAGCCGACTAATCGTTTCATTTTCTTCCCCACAAAAACAAAAGCGTCCTCTCTGTAAATCGTCGTAAAACGCACCGTTTTATCCCCACATCGAAATTTACAAAAAAGCCCCTCCATTCTTCTTCTTGTTCGCATCCGATGGCCGAACAGTCGTCGACTCTCTCCGGAAGTAATTCGCAAAACCCTCCCCAGAATTTCTCGAAATTGCATTTCCGCCATTTTTTTTTTTTTTTTGTTTTTTTCGTTGGGGTCAGCCTCACCTCACCCATGGTTGTATGCAGGCGTTGGTGCACCCAACAGTGAGAACGTGCTGCAGAAACACGTGGCGTTCTTCGACAGGAACCAGGACGGCGTCGTTTATCCCTGGGAAACCTTCAAGGGCTTCCGAGCAATTGGGGCCAATTTTCTTTTGTCCTCCGTCGCTGCTTTTTTCATTAACGTTGGACTCAGCTCAAAAACCCGACCGGTACGGTAATTCTTTTTTTTTTTTTTTCTTCTCAAAATTAAATAAACAGATCTTTTTTTTTTGAAAAAAATAATAATAATAAGAGATGAAAGAATCTGATTCTGAGTTTTTTTAGACGTGTGGTGTTCATATTCTTGGCATTTATTTTCAGTTCGTTTGATTCCCACGCTAAATTTTGCAAAAGAATATTTCTTTAAATCTTTTCTCTCTACCTTCTTTATTAAGATTAAAAGTTGGGGTTTTATTTTTTAATATTATATTATACAAACACGAATGAGAATTTAAACTTACAATTTTGAAAATTTGAAGTGTATTAATCACGATGTGATTTTGAATTTATATTGTTAATGTGGATGGGTGATAAATTTTTTTTTTCTTTACAATATTTTTATTTTTTTGAGAATTTTTTTTTTTTTTTTTTTTTTTTTTACAATATGTGGGGTGAGGGGTTTGAACAACAGACATTGTAGTTATCAGTATAATCTCATGTTAGTGGAGGGCTAAAATGAAATTTAAACCAATAACAGTTTATTAGGGTTAATTTTCATTTTCATTCTATTATATTTTGTTTATTTATATTTTTTTTGTGAATTGTATTTGAGTCTTTCTCTATAAAGTCTTTATGATTGAAAATAGTAGAATTAGTGTTATTTCTATTTTCATTTACTTTTCTAAAAAACAACCTTAAGTAAAAGAAAATCTATATATTGTTTTAGGTCTTAAAGATTATAAAAAATAAAAAATCAAAACTTTGGCAAAATTTCCATCCATAAGTCAATGGAGTAGGTGAGAGAAAGTAGGATTGAATTTCTATACTCATTGTTTCAAAAAAAGAAAAAAAAAACAAACTTTCCTCATTTAGATGAAAGTCTGTTTTAAAAATCATAACTATTTTTTTTTTAACATGTACGGGTTGAAAATTGAACTTTTAACCTCTTAGTTTGGACACACGCTTTGTACATAACAATGCTCAACTTTTTCTATATTAAAAAAAGTCATAAATTTTTCTCTACTTGAACTGTTGTACAAATAATAACATTATTGTAAGACATTTTGAATAATAATTATCATACTTTTCGTAACTAACAAATTATTTTTTCAAAAATAGAAAATACTTTGCTACATACATTCAACCATTAAAATATTAGCAACTAGAAAGATAAAAATTGGCATGTACTCCCGATCAAGAAAAAAAAAACTAGAAAAAAAAAAACTAGGAGAGAAAAATGTTTTCTCATTTTTTATCTCTCTCTTTCTTAATTGTCAAAATTTTAATGGGTATGTACGAAGATCTCTACATGCAGTATTGTTTATGGATATAGTAATTGCAAATTTCTTTCTTTCTTTAAAAATGCACAAATAAAAAATAAAAAACAAACAATAGCAAATATATATATATATATATAGATAACCCATACTTACAGAGAAACTGAAAGCTACCCATAAACTTTTTTTGAAAATTTGAGAAACTCCCAAAAAATATCAATTTGGTGTTTGTCCTTATACATGCAAAAATATCAAAACTGAACATTGACTTTTTTTTTTTTTTTTTTTTTTTTTAAAAAAAACTAATTAATAACGATTTAGAATTCATTAATTGTGATGAGCTACGTTTATTATCATTATTTTTTTACTTTAAAAATTTATGCTTATATGGTAAACATTTTTTTTTCATCCGTAGTTTAAAAATTAAAAAAAAAAAAGTGGAAATTTGAATTATATTATATATATGAAATATTAATAAATAAATTAGATTAGTGAAAAATGATCAAATCAAGTATATCGGTGGAGTGCAAGTATAAGAAATGTTGAGAATATTGTTTTGGTTCCCAAAAAAAAAAAAAAAAAAAAAGATACAAAACTGTCATGATCATTTTTATTTTGGTTTTTAAATGTTATTTTCGTAGTGAATTGTCATTTTCAGATTTATTTGTTATTATATATTAAGATATTTTGTTTTTATTATTTTTCTAAAAAATAGAAAATATCTAAAACCCTATTTATTTATCTTTGGTCAAGTTTATGCTTATCTAGTCGTACTAGCCTTTTTTTTCTTTATTTTCTATTTTCAAAAGTACATTTAAAATTTATAAACAAAATAAAAGTACTTTTCAAAACATTTTAATGGCTAAAGAGGACTCATAAGTCATAATACTGTCTTTTCAAAACGCCAAAAAGTAATCCAAGAAAATTACATTAAATTAGTTTTAAAATTTCACTTAGATTTTTAGTATTGGGATTTAAACTCACTTTTTTTTTTAATGAAAAACCTCACTCCTCTTAAGTTCATTCATTCATTTATTATTATTAGTTAAAATTTGAATATAATTATAAAAAAAATGAGAAATGCAGATTTAAACATAATTTTTAAAAACAAAAAAACTATGAATAAAAGAAAATAGTTCTTATAAACTTTTAATGTTTTAAGAACATTAAAAAAATCATTATCAAAGCGTTTTTTTTAGGAAATTATCAAAGCTCCTTTAATATAATTTTTTTTTTTAACAATTTTATGTCAGTTGAGCTATGCTCTTGTTGGTCATTTGTATATTTATTAATGTGATTTTATATATACATTACTTTGCAGGGGAAATTTCCTAATTTTATGTTCCCAATTGAGATAAAGAACATTCAACTTGCCAAACATGGAAGTGATTCTGGTGTATATGATTCTGAGGGAAGGTATAATAATGACTTTAATAATTAGTGTTTTATATTATGCATCAAACTTTGCTTTCAAGTCCTTCTATTTTAAACTAATTGCTCCTAAGCACTCAAAACTTTACAACTTTTAGCCAAAAGTAACAGCTGAACCAAATAGATAGCAAAGGAATCCAAAGGCTTGGTTGTGACTTTCACTCAAATTTAAGAATAGTAGATCTTTAATCCCCTTTTAAGGAAAAGAAATCTCACCCAGTTATATCGGTTCACATTCTATTTTCGTCTTTAAATTTTTGACACGTTCGTATTAAGCCTTTGAGCTTTAAAAATAGTTAGCTATTGTGGTATTTGTCGTTTTTTTTTTCTTACGCTAGCTAAAATTGAGTAATAGATGGATGATATGCATGACTTTCGAATGTGTGTATTGACATAGATGTGAACATGTATTGGAATCATTATATGTTGGTTGTGGTAGCTGGTATTGAATGCTGACAGGAAAGCATGTATTGAATAGTTACCTCAACTAGTTTTTGTGACTTCAAATGCATACTCATATACGTATTTCAAACGACATCATGCACTTTTTAAAAAATTGATAGACTTAAGTTTGATGATTGCTTTAACAAAAAGTAAAAGAATAAAGTAAGAAAAAGAAAAGATTTTAATAATTAAACTTGAATTTCAATAACGAAGACGATCCATTCATTCAAGCTTAAGAACATCTTGGGGTTCAAACTTCTGACCTCTTGGTTGAAGTCATGTCAATTACCACTGAGTTGTGCTCACCGAATGTTTGTGAAACAAATTTCTTTTGTTATCGAAATACTTTTACTTTCATGTTCTTGCGTACATCGAAATCACTATTCACAAACTCGTGATTTTGAATGGCAGGTTTGTTGCTTCAAAATTTGAAGAAATTTTCAAGAAACATGCACTGACCCATCCTAATGCCTTGACAGAGAAAGAGCTTCAAGCTTTGCTCAAGGCAAATAGAGAGCCCAAAGACTATTCAGGATGGTTAGTTTTTTTTTTTCCCAACTCTCACTCAAATTTATTCTTTAGAATTAAAACATAGTCTTAGTTCCTATAATTTAGCCTCTAAAATAATCTTTAATGGATTAAAAATAATTCTTTAATGTTAAAGTCTAAATACAAGATTGATGAACAAATGACATAATGATTATCATTTATGTAAGATTAGTTACTTAGGAAAGTTCTGAAATTTTATTTTAAGAGTTTTAATAATAATTAGTCTTTATAGTTTCGGCTTAATTTCAATTCAGACAGTATGAGTTAGAAGTTTCAATTTTTATGTGACTAAAACACAATTGTGGAACGATTTGTGAAATCTCTAACCAAACCATAGAGATCAAAATCGAAACATTTTAATCTATTTTTGTCAATGTAACTATAGAGATAAAAAGATTTGAATTTGATCTTTATGCAAGTTTGATTAAAATTGTCTTTATCCACACAGAAACCTACTTATGTTCTTATAGTTTTCATTCGACCTTAAACCCTAATATAATCAACAACACAATTAGCAAAATAGGAAAAAAAAAAGATGGTTTGTTCAACAAAGTATAGAGACCAAATTGAAAAAAGCTCAAATCATAAAGACTATATTGAAACTCTTAGAACGAGTAGAACCAAATTAAAACTATATATGTCTAAACCACAAGGATCAAACAAGCGATTTAACCAACATTTTGAACTCTAAGGACCAAATTCAAAAATGAAAATAAGTGTTAAGAGACAAAATAAAAAAAATAAAAAAAAATTATTTGCTTTAAAAAAATGTCAATTATTTCCTTTGGCACTTGCTATTGTTAGGTTTGCTGCATGGACAGAATGGACAGTTCTATACAACCTTTGCAAAGATGAGAATGGTTTACTCAAAAAGGAAACTGTGAAGGCTGTTTATGATGGAAGCTTATTTGAACATATGGAGAAAGAGAGAGCATCAAAAAAGAAGAAATGAACAAATATTTACATTTTCCAAAAGGGGTTTCCTAGATTTTCATTTACTCATTTGTCATTTTAATTTAATTTATATACACTATATGATGATGTTTTACCCTTTCTTTAATTTTTCTGTTCTTTTTTTTATATATATATATATAAGAAAATGTAATGCTAAGTTGTTTGATTCAATTGTTTCGACTTTATGTCAAATCGTTGAAAAGAACAGTGATCGTTTGGGTGTGAAAAATTTTGTTATTGTCGTTGTTTCGAAATAAAGATATGAGATTAGAAAATTAAACGAAGAAAGTATTTGAATTATAGAGAGATCATGTTGAATAATCGAAAAAGAAAAAAAAATCTACCTAACGAAATGCTCTATGAGCTCAAAAATTAAAATAAAATTAATGGAAAGAAAAAACGATAAATAATAAAGCATTCACTACCCATCACAACCAACATCCAAATTGTAAGACAATTAGTAAACATATTATGATAAGATCAATATCATTGTACCATAGCTTGAAAACGCAATGTTGACAATCTCGATAACGATACAATCTGGAGAAATTATTTGAGGAGGTCACTACAATGTGACTAACAAGTCTGTATCGTTAAGTGTAAGAGAAAGAAATTGTAAAAAGGCTTCGATTTTGTATCCACTAGTTATTAAATGGTATACAAATTTTAAGATGGTTTTAAAGAAATAACGGTGGTCCCATTGAATAATTTTTCGTACAATATTATTATTTTAAATTAATAATTAATTATTTATTTTTTGTTTTTCACGTTGCATTGATATTGAATTTGACTGAGGGGTCCACCCCTTTATCTAGTACTCATATTTTAGTCCACTCAACATGAGAATCAAAGTAATTGGATCTTGATTTAACATATCCACTAAAGAATCCAGCCAAAGTATAAAAGTTGAGAAGTCTTTTCATGAGAAATTGTGGTAGATGGATAGAAAAAAATAAGCCATTGCGTTTTTTTGGCTAAAAAAGTTTCCTATTTTCGGGTGTGGCTACCGCAAATCAAGGAACAACCCGTCGGTTTTTTTCTTCTCATTTTACCATTGGTATATACGTGTATATACAGACGCCGTTTACAACGGTGTTACATGTCCGAGGTCCTTTTTTCCAAATTTCATGGGATCCTTGCCGTTTTGGCTCCAACTGAATTCCATAGATTTCGTTTTCTTCTCCATTCTAACAATAAAAAACGATTTTCTTTATAATCCCGTTTTCTTCTCCTTCTCCAACCGTAAAAAAAGATTTTCTTTCCCAATTAGTGTTTAAAACTTGTACAAATATATAGCTTAATCTAGGTCTTTTCATAACATGTTGGAAATAGCGTCTATGTCATACTTTGATTGAAAACTTTCCCAATAACACAAAATGACAGTACAACAGATTACGATTCTGTGTCGGTGGTGTCTGGAATGTCGCGAGACTCTATAGTGATTTCAAGTATGGAATTGTGACGGTTCCTTGTGATTCTAACCTCTCTCAACTCAAGGTATGTGATGCGAACTACCTCAATCTGTCTGACAGTAATAGTATCTGTCGGTTAACACTATTCAGGAACTAGTCAAACAACTCGATCAGTATAGTCCTTTCAGGAAGGATGTTTTTTTGGATGGTCAGTCGTTTTCAGAATGATACGTATAGGGATTGTTGTGTAGTTGTCGACGTGCAAGATGTAGATACTGGTATACACAATTGGAGCTCATCCTAGGGGGAGACAAATTTTGAGTCTGTTAACTCATAATGGTATGTACATGGATTGTTGTGTAGTTGTCAACTTGTAGGATGTAGATACTGGTATACATAACCGGGGGCAGTCGCAAGCTCATCCCTAGGGGAGACAAATTTTGAGCTTGTTAACTCAAAATAGTACGTACAGGGATTGTTGTGTAGTTGTCGATGTGCAGGATGTAGATACTGGTATATACAACCAGGGGGCAGTCGTAGGCTCATCTCAGGGGAGACAAAATAAGCTCATCCCGGGGGAAGATAAGGGGTTTTACTTGATTTTACATGCCATCAATGCGTCAGGTAAGTTTTTAAATTCATTTTTTTATACCTAGTTTGAACATTAACGTTTTGGTGGGGGGATTTTTCCACAGCCATGGTTTTAATTTGGAAGTTCAAAGGTTATACAATGTTTATACAACCATGGGTGTAATTCTTTGTAATTATGCTACTGAGTGAGTGATGTATTGTGATTATTCCATTTGTCATTTGTGGCCATGTAGTTGAGTGTATTCATTCTTCATTTTGTGTTTGTAAATCATTGTTTCATCTGCATAGGGATATCGTTTTTTTTTTTTTTCAAAAACCTGTTCTTCAATAATAGAAAGATGCTAGAGTTTCCCATAGGTTTCAAATTAGGTTGTTAAGTTGTTAGGTTGTTGCAAATATATATTTCTCTCACTCCCTAATAAATCTCTTTTTAGTTTGTATTTCTCTCTCCTAAATCTAAGACTTTTTAGACGGGTTGTTAGGGGCAATTTTTTCTAGTTTAATTAGGAAGTTATTAATTAAAATCACGTTAGCCAGTTATTTAATTTCTAAATTTTTTTAGTCATTTTTCAAAACCCACCTACTAAATCTAGCTATTTTTCTGGTTGCCCCTCCTTTCATTTGTGTTTTATGTAACTGATTATTTTAGTAAACAAAATAGTTTGGCCCATTTGGCAACCATTTGAGTCCCGTTTGATAATCATTTGGTTTTTAGTTTTTGAAAATTAAGTTTATAAACCCTACTTCCATCTACAAGTTTCTTTGTTTTTTTCTAATACATTCTTCTCATGTTTTCAAAAACCAAGCTAAGGAAATTGAGTGAAAACAAACATAATTTTCAAAAACCAAAAACAAAATGGTTATCAAACGGGCCTTGGTTTTTGGTCTGTGGTTTTTGAAAATTAAGCTTATAAATGCTACTTCCACCTACAAATTTCTTTGTTTTTCTAGTACCTTCTTTCCATATTTTCAAAAACCAAGCCAATTTTTTAAAACTAAAAAAAAAAATAGTTTTCAAAAACTTGTTTTTGTTTTTGGAATTTGGCTAGGAATTCAAATGTGCTATTGACGAAGATGAAAACAGAGAAAATAAACATAGTTTCCAAAAACAAAAAGGGGTATTGCAATGGGTAGCAAAATATATTAGGACATTTGCAAATTTAGCTATGATTTTTCAGGTTTGCAAATATAGCAAAATTTTTAAAATCTGATTTCCGATTTTTTTATTATTCCAATTTTACCCTTGTTGGTATATCAATAGGTATATTAGTAGTATATCTGATATACTTTACTGATATATGAAATATAAAGTATACCAAATTTGATATACTCGAATGAATACAATGATATACCTAATATACTAATGATATATCTAATATATACTTGATTTGATAAACATAATATTTGATATATCAATGATGATAAACATAATTCAATAAATGTTGATATAATGATATATTTGATATGTTACTTTCTTTATTGTTATGTTTTATTTCTCTTTATTGAATTATGTTGTGTTATTTACATATTTTAAATGAAATGTTTGTCTTCTGTAATATAAATGTTTATCTTCTATACCTGTTATGAATGTTGATATACCATTGATATATCTCATTTGTTTTTTTTTTTTTTTTTAACTTACTTCATTTTTTATACTACTCAAATAATTAATAACATTGATATACCTGATTTGTGTAGCTAAATACATCAATGATAAACCTGTTATTAAAAAAATCACTGATATATATTTTTAATTGTTGGTGTATTATGAAGGTCGTAGAATGCAAAATTTGTTACAAGTATATCAATAAGATGTAATTTTAAGTATATCATTAGTGTATTAGTACTTACTAAAAGTGTAATTTCAAGTACATCATTAGTGTATCAGTAATATATTATTAAGATGATGTATAGTATATTGATGACATATATTCCAACATGAGCATAACTCAACTAGCATAAGATATACACATTCAATTCAACCAAAATGTTAGAGGTTTAAATCTCCTACCACACATATTGTCCCAAAATAAAGCTAATATATCTAACTATTTATTGATGAAGTATATCAAAGATATCTAAACTAATGAGAGCTCATGTGTATACTTCATAAATGAAGTATATTATATTCACGAAATATACATCTGATATACTATATTTTAATATATCAGTTGATTGATATACCAAATATCTAGTATATCAATACACTAAATAAATGAATGATATACTTGATATACAATATATCAATAACATCATTGATATACTTTTTAAACTTCCAGCGTGTTTAAGGGGTTTTTTTTGACTTTTCAACTTTAATGTTTAGGTGGGCCTACGTTTTTTTGCTATATTTGCAACATTAAAAAACTGATGACATGGTTGCAAATTTCATTTTATTTTTTGCTATTCTTGCAATTGCCCCAAAAACCAAATGGTTATCAAACGGGACCTTAATACCATACTTTTAAACTCTTACTCATGAAAGGCTTTCATAAGCTTAATTAAACTATGATGTCAGCTCAATTGGTGCAAATTAATTATATTTAATTGATAGAAAATTAGGAAACTGTGAGTCAAGATGTTTCTAGCACAATTGTATGTCCAAAGAGAGCATGAGCAATTTGGTTTTACACTTTTAATTTCTTGCACTTATAGAGTTGGGGACAAAACTTGATTATTTCCATGATTTAGTTCTGTTTTCTCTTTAAGTCACTTGCTATTGTGCTTTTCCCATTAATTCCTTTTCTCATTCATTCATTCTTGTATTCCTTTGAACTTTGAATTAATATGAAGTTCATGTCATTTGAAGTTTGTTCTCTTTTTTTTCCACCACTCTAGCATTGTTTGCTTTTAATGATTTTATACACCATTATTAAACTAAATTGATCACTTACAATAGAATAACATGTAGGGTCGAATATTGAAAAGAGTTCAATAATATACGGTTTTCATAAAAGTGATATAGAAGAAAGAACTGAGACTTTTCTTTTGACCCTAGACATAGGGCAGCAAACAATAATATGCCAAAAGGATTGTGTGTTAAATAAGTTCAATTAAATTATAAAAGTGTTTTCATAAACAACTGAATAGATGTTGAACCTGATTCACTGTGCAGAATGCTTGAGAAATGATGCGATCACATTTTAGGCCGCATTTCCATCTAAGGTAGAAACTTATCTCTGAATCCTTTCTCTTACTCATTTTTATCAACCGTTTTCATTCCTTTCGTCTTTCTTTACTGCTTTTATATATTAAAACTTTGTCACATACTTTACCTAGGGTACTGAGGTTGCAAACTTAGAAGAGGTATTTTTATTTCAATGGAATATTTGTGGTCTACTCTGTTTCCTTGGGATTTGATACTTAGAGTACTCTCTATTTCATACTATCTGGTAAACAGTATGCATTTGCCTTTAAGTGCAGAATTCTAGTGATTTCGTTGCCCGTCATCAAGTACCTAAAGTCGAAAACATCACTTAAAATTGATTGGATAACACCATTGATAGATTTAATTAAAAAATTTAAAACATATATTTGGCTTTTACTAATAGTTAGGTTTTGTATATTCGGAAGCTAGTTGTTTTACCTTTGTGACTTCAACAAAGACCACATACTTGCTAGAACAACTTCATCGAAGACATAAAATTTTGGTAGAAAAATCTTATTTCAAGTTAGCCTAACTGATGCATGACCAAATTACATGTATACACAGTTTTCTCAGATAATAAATGGGGTGTATTCCAAGTATTGAATCCCAAGGGAATGGAATTTGCAAAAAATCAATTTAAAACAAGGACCTCCTCAAAGTTTGCAACGAGGATAATTAACAAAAAAAAAATAATTGAGCATGATTTGGAAAGTTTTGATAGTAAAAGTAAATAAAATAGAAGCTAAAAAGATGGATAAATCAATGAGAGAAGAGGGAGATTCAAAACTGTTTCAACCCCAACAAGAATATGCACCCACTTTGCACATGCAAACTGCTCATTAGGTTTCAATCCAGTTAGTGATTATTGCTCATTTGTGCTTGCATCGCACTCTTTCGAGTTTTGTACGTTTCGAGCGGAATGTGCCTGACTTGCACCTGCAACCTACCTTTTTGACACTTAGCTCGGGAGTTAAGTTTAACTCTTATTCAATTCCGCTTTTGGTGCTTTTAGAAGACTAAACAATTGAACTCCTATGTCTAGGGCTAATTCTAACTTAGATGAATAAAGAAATTAAGACAAGTTTAATAACTCTAATGGTCTTGTCCTATGTCTAGGTACAAGAAACAAAGTCTTATTTCTAGGATCTTTTTCTAAGATTGCTTCTATGAAAATATGTTCTCAACCCAATGATAGGACCAAATTAGTCCTATTTATTTGTTATTAATCTAGATATGTTAGGGTGCCTTTTACGCTTTGTTTGTCTGTTTTGTAGATAATTTGTGCATTTAGGGCATCAGGGACGAACTACACAAATTGGAGTTAATTCGAGTAATTTAGAGAGTTTTCGAGCTAACTTGAGGGCCATGGATCTCGAGTAAGTGAGGAGACCGTGAGCATCGTGACGAGCCCAAAGAATAGTTCCAAGGAGTCAAAGGTTCGAGGCCTGATTCAAGTAAGAAACGAAGAAGATTGAAGTCAAAGCACGCTGGACAAAGGCCAGGCGTCGAAACGCCATGGCTAGCGTCGAGACACTTGCCCGTTTCTAACCCTAGGCCCATACGACACGGCGTTGAGACACCATGCCCAGCGTCGAGACGCTGGCGTCTCAACGACGTGATCAATTTTTCTATAAATACCCTCTTTTATTTTTGCCGTGGAGAGAGAGTTTTTAGAGTTTGTTTTTTGTTTTCCTCTCGGTTCTCTCTGTCCTTCAAGATCAGAACTAAGAGGTGTAAATTTTCTTATTGATTTCCTTTGTATTTTCTTGTTATTGTAGCGTAGGGTCGCGGGTTTTAGTCGACTTTATCGTCTTCTAAACCCGTTGACGTCGATTGGATGATTATTGTGTTATAAATGTATTTCTTTGTGAGTTTCATGTTCTGATTCTGTATTTAAATCCATATTGCAATTGTATTTTGGATTCCGTTCATATTATTTGCATGCGCAGTAGGTTAGATTGAAGCCCTAACTTGCAGCTCGTATGTTAATAATTTGCTAAGAAACTGATTTATAAGTAGTGAATGGAATATTGGTTTAATAGTTAGCGCATAGACTGATTTGTGGGCATGGGTCCCAGGAGCAAACTCTGACTTTGTTGCTTGACACGATAGGTTTAGAATCCAAAATAGCGTCAAAAGTAATCTATGCCTAATTATTTCTAATGTCCTAATCAATCCACTAGACTTAAGGCAATTGGTTGATTATTTGATTTGGTAGTCTAATCAGATTAATTAATTAGTCAATTAGAGTCTAATTCGGTGGACGTTGTATGATCGGGTTAGATGGCTTAGGTGGGGTTTGAGTCTTTTCTGGGTTCAGATTAGATCGATTGGACAATTAAGCAACTCAATTTAGCCTTAATAAGGTAGGAAGACAATGATCAAAGTAAACCATTTGACCCCAAAAATTTCTCCAATCAGCGTCGCCAAATCTAATTAACTCTCTTGTTTATTTATGTTCCTTGCTATTTAATTCCTTGTCTATTTAAATTCTTGCATTTTAAGTCCTTGCAGGTCTATCTTCCTATTATTCTAATCCCCCATTTACTGCTTTCACAACTCAAAATAAATAGGAAATAAGTAACCAACCGCCACTTCTTGTGATCGACCCCGGCCACTACTGCTACAAGTAGTTTAATGTTCGTGGAATTATAAATTTTATTTGGCAAACTAGGAGCCTCGACAACTCCCGCTCCGTCACCAGATCTTTTCAATATTGAGTTTCACACGCTTAAACAATAAAATTTAAATTTAGTAAAAACAGACGATACTAAGTGTGAGTGAGATTACTTTTAGAAAAGATGAGACTTTTGATGCAACAAGTAAAAGCAACCTAAACTCTATTGGTTGCTTCAAAAGCGACCTTTTTTTTTTGTTTGAAATTAAATGAGGGTCCAATTACAAAGGGGAAGAATTGATCACTGGAAGCTGTGAGTTATTTTTTCAAAAATTTATAGAAAGGAAATTATATAATAATGTTTTTTTTTGGTAGGGGAAGAAATATCATCATTATACAAAGGATCTTAGGCTTCAAAAGACTATAGTCCTCTTTTGAGATTGATTTCTTTTTACAAATGAGTGGCTAGATCACAAGTGTTAAAGTAATGAGAGGAAAAGTGATTGAAAGAATTAAATGAGTGAGAAAATAGGGTAAAAAAAGTCGTTCAATAGGAGATAAGTGTGGGAAGTATTTAAGACATCATTGAAGTTTTGAAAATTTGAAAATAGGCATCATCTAAATTAAAAGAAAGGAAAAAGAAAAATCTTGGACTTGTAAAATATATTTTTGATCCTTGGAACTTGAATTTAATTTTGAATTTAATTTCTATTTGTCTGTAGGCTTTCAATATCCTTGTCATTCAAATTAAATTTTTATTTAGTCGTTGAGGTTTCAAAAGTGATATGTTTGGTCTTCAAAGTTTGAATTTTGTTATAGGTAATTTTGGACCATTTCGATGTATAAGGAGTTGACGAAGACAACCCGACACGAGCCCAGAAATAGGACTGAAAGATGGACCTCAGAGGCGAAACGGGCCAAAAGGTCGAGCCAAGGTCGGAGGGACCGGGCCTTGGCCCGACCCATATGGTCGACCTCAACCCAAGGTCGAGGCCGAGGGCGACCACTCGACCCACTTGCTTAGGTCGAGTTCGTCTGCCTCCGTTCGGTCCCTGCTGCCCCTGGTCGCCTCAGTTCCACCTGGCTC
The DNA here is from genome assembly GCA_036850905.1 of Luffa acutangula. NCBI lineage: Eukaryota > Viridiplantae > Streptophyta > Magnoliopsida > Cucurbitales > Cucurbitaceae > Luffa > Luffa acutangula. Next base: position 13,087,627 of record CM072099.1, read on the forward strand.
AGCTCGAAACGCCTCCGAATTCCTAAAAACCCTAGAGCAAGAACATGTATTTAAACCATTCTTTATCACTGAAGAAAGGATCTCGAACTCTATTCTCAACTCTCTCCTCTTGTTCTCCTCATTTCGTTTTCTGACTTAAACATCGGATGCGGTGTGGCAAACACCACACTGGTGTGCAAGTTTTCCTGTCTTGCAGGCCACGTCTTCCCCCCCTCTCAAACAAATTTACCGTTGGTGGCACGTGAAGGTCAGATGAGTTACTCATGTCCAGATTTTTCCATCAACAAATTTGATTTCAAATTGGTCCATGAAGTTTGAACTTTGTTTCTAAATAGCTAAGTAAAGTTACCATTTGTACGCCTATTATAAGGATGTGGTAGTTAACATATGCTAATTTTTTTTAAAAGGTAATATATATCGATTAGACTTTGTCGATATATGTATATATATTTAAAGGAGTCGAATTCTATCTCTTACACACTACAAAAAAAAAAAATCATTTCTCCCGACACACAAAAACGAGTTGGGAGAAGCAACCTCTCCCGACGTGAGGAGGCGTCAGCAGTGGCAGATTTAGCTTAGGCCCGGGGGCTCGAGCCCCCACTAAACTGAAATCATTTACATATTAGTATAAACAAAAAGTTGGCTAAATAAGCAAAATGTTTGCACTTGCTCTATTGGCAAAATCGCCCCATGTTACTACAAGGACTTGTTAGACACAAAATTGAAAGCTTAGGTCCCGTTTAATAACCATTTGATTTTTAGTTTTTAGTTTTTGAAAATTAAACTTGTAACCACTATTATCTAAAAATTTCTTTGTTTTGTTATCTTACCTTTCTTCCATGTTTTCTAAAACTAAGTCAAAATTTGAAAACTAAAAAAGTAGTTTTCAAGAACTTGGTTTGTTTTTGGAATTTGACTAGGATTCAAATGTGTTCTTAATAAAGATGAAAACCATTGTAAGAAAATTTGAAAAAACAAGTATAATTTTCAAAAACCAAAATCCAAAAACTAGGTGATTATCAAAAGAGATCTTAGAAATCTATTTGGTGTTTTTAAAATCTAAAGACCTATTGACACAAAATTGAAAGTCTAGGAATATATTAGACACAAACATAAAAGTTTAGGGGCTAAACTTGTAATTTTGACTTAATAAATATATAATACTATGTAAAAGAAAATTATCCCATAATATAATTAAAAGTTTGTAGAGGACAATAGCGATGAATAAAATTAGTAGTTCAGATTTATTTACAAATTTTTTGGATTGCTTACTTGTGTATTACTTTTACGAGTTAAGTGAAGCCCCCTAAACAAAATTTCTAGATCCGTCACTGGGCGTCGGGAGTACTTAATCTCTCCCGACATTGTTTTAATGGTGTCAGAAGAGGCTACACACAGTGCGTTACATGGCGTCGAGAGAACGGGCCTCTCCCGATCCTGTTTTAACGGCATCGGGAGAGGTTTGAAAATTGTAACTTCTCTCGATGCTATATGATATATTGTTGGGAGAAGTTGTCTTTGCTAACGCCATTATGTAATGACTCGGCTGAGACAACTTAAAATCCCTAGAAATCATCTTCTTCTTGAAATCACAGCACTTGTTTCTAGGACGTAAACTAGTAAAGAACCTTTCTTTACTTTCTCTCTGTTCTTGCAGCCTTCTTGTTTTACTGTACAATAATTTTTTTGGCATTTTTGAGTTCATATTTTGAAATTAAATTTGAAAAAATTTTAAACATAGGTCTTTCAAATTGAAAAGAGAAAAAGGGTCAACAGCATTCTATCTTTGTCATATTCTTAAGATAATTTAATTAATTATAACATATTTCATTAAACTATGTTTTGGTACATAATTTTGGTTACCATAGACCTTGGAAACCCACCTCTCTTAGACTATGGGCTTAGCAATTGTTGTTTTATTGCTATTTTGATTAGTTTGGGTCATTCTCCTTTTGAATATGGTACTTTGTAAGATATAATCTAATTAATAAAAATGTATTGACAATTTTAAGTTATTGGATATATGAGAAAACAACATTTAATATGAATCTATTGATTATTAGAAACAATCATGTTGTGGTCCGTTGACGCGATTTAAGACTTATTGAGAGAAAAACATAGAATACAGAATAATAATATTATATCGTAAATACAATTCTACAATTTATCTCTCTTTCCATAGGTTAAGTCAAGCAAGTTTAGAGTCACAAAATAATAATAAGAGAATGGGAAAAGAGAATAACATTGAAAGCTATATTAGTTCGCTTCAAACTCGAGGCTACACATCCAATCTTCTATAACAGATCTATTAAGATGGGAGATATGAAAGACCTCAAACTTGTTCTACAAAACAATCTTCAATAACCCAATAAAAACTATTGACTTCCAAGTACAACAATTAGTAGTTTGGGATAAATAATCGGATAAAATCTGGATCAAAAAACGAGAATAGCATTTAATTAACTTCTAAGATAATAGTCATTGCCACAAACCAAAAGATTTCACCAAAGAAGATGTTGTCACAAGTTTTTTTTTTCAAAAAAAAAAAAAAAAATGCCGTCACAAGTTAAAATTAGAAAACACAAAAAGGCCATTCATTTTTCCTAATGGGCCTAGATCAAAAGAATTTGGGCCCAATTTTGGCTCCAATCTTTAACAAGACTAATAGAATAGGCATGGGCTTTTGGGCTTTGGATTTTGATTATTTTGCAGAATAACTACCATTTTTAATAGGGAAATTGTGATAAATGACTAAAAAAAAAAAGCATTCTTGATTTTTGGCTACGGAAGTTTGGATTTTGCAGGCATGACCACCGACATTTTAGGGAACTGTTTACTGGATTATTTTGGACGTTTTTACCCCTTGTATTTACGGTTATTTACAGACGTCGTTTACGTCATTTCCGAGGACAGAGATGTGTTTTGGATGGTCAACAAATTTCAAAACGGTACATACAGGGGGTGCTGTGTAGTCGTTGACATCCCGAGTGTCAATACTGGTATACACCCCGTGGGGACAGTTTCAAAGGGAGTAAACTAAATCCCTAAAATTTCGGGATTTTAGTATCTGTTTGTTGCAAATATAAGGGGAGGGAAACGAAACCGTTACCTATTTCAATTTTTTTGGTACAGTCGTCGCGTAGGGGGAGAAACGACCGAACATGCAAGAGATGGTTGTCGACGCGGCGGATGAAGGTCGTTGGCACGGCGGAGATGGTTCGTCGGCATGGTATGAGAGGTAGGTAGTGATATTCACTCTGTTTGGCGGTGGGAAATGGTGTGGAATGGAGGGTTCGGGGGTGTGGAATGCTCTCAAATGGTGTGGAATGCTCTCAAGGGTTTCTACTTTTGGAGAAAGAAGATGGACGGGTGGGCTGCTGCATGAAGGCTATTCTGGTGGTGAGGGTGGGCGGTGACATGACGTTTTTACCCCTTGTATTTACGGTTATTTACAGACGCCGTTTACGTCATTTCCGAGGACAGAGATGTGTTTTGGATGGTGAACGAATTTCAAAACGGTACATACAGGGGGTGTTGTGTAGTCGTTGACATCCCGAGTGTCAATACTGGTATACACCCCGTGGGGACAGTTTCAAAGGGAGTAAACTAAATTCCTAAAATCTCGGGATTTTAGTATCTGTTTGTTGCAAATATAAGGGGAGGGAAACGAAACCGTTACCTATTTCAATTTTTTTGGTACAGTCGTCGCGTAGGGGGGGAAACGACCGAGCATGGAAGCGATGGTTGTCGACGCGGCGGGTGAAGGTCGTTGGCACGGCGGAGATGGTTCGTCGGCGTGGTGTGAGAGGTAGGTATATTCACTCTGTTTGGCGGTGGGAAATGGTGTGGAATGGAGAGTTCGAGGGTGTGGAATGCTCTCAAGGGGTGTGGAATGCTCTCAAGGGTTTCTACTTTTGGAGGAAGAAGATGGACGGGTGGGCTGCTGCATGAAGGCTATTCTGGTGGTGAGGGTGGGCGGTGACATGACGTTTTTACCCCTTGTATTTACGGTTATTTACAGATGCCGTTTACGTCATTTCCGAGGACAGAGATGTGTTTTGCAGTATTTAATTGCAATTATTCATTCTGGTGGTGAGGGTGGGCGGTATCTTCTTTTTAGCTTATTCATTTTTGGGGGAAAATTAGTATGTCTTCGGGTTGCTGGTGTTCTAATTTTTTTGGGTTTTTAATTGCTGATGTTCTTGGGTGCAGGTAGTATGTCTTCGGATTGAGAGGACATTTTTTTCCAATTAATGCATTCTGAAGGTATTTCTCTCTACTGAGGGAGGTTGAACTTTGTTATCCTTCCCCAATAAAGGTATTGACTCCTTTTTTCCGGGTAGCAACTTTTTCTAGGGTGCAAATTTTTTCAGTAGTAACACCTACTACTAGTTTTGTTTCTCAAACTAGTTTTGTTTCTTGGATTTTTTATTTTTCAAACTTCCTAAAATGTCTCCAACTTTTTTTAGGGGTATATTTTATCTCTCCTAAACTCTGATTTTGATTTTAAACGAATACGTTAGGCAGTTTGTTGGGGGCATATTTGTCTTTTACAAATATGGATTTATTAATCATTAAATCGTTTAGCCATCTATTTAATTTTTAAACATTTGTAGCTATATTTCAAGCCACCTATTTATTTTTAGCCATATTTCTTGTTGCCCCTTTTTAATACTCCGTTAAAAAAAGAAATCCTTACAAATGGCTAGATACATACTGATTTTTTTTTTAAAAATGACTAAACAGATTTTTTCAATGAAAAATGACTAAATCGTTTCTTTTTTACCTATTTCCTCACAAATTATTCTTCCAATTATACCCCTCTCACCACTAATTTCACCTCCCACCCCTGATTTCATGATAGAATTCAACTATTTTTTCATATAAAAAATCATTATCTTTCTTGATTTACAAAATCTAGTTGGTTTGTCGTACCTTACTATATTTTTCAAATTTCAATTTCAAATTATGAATTTATCTTTTAAATCTCCAAAGATAAACCTGTATTAAGATTTGTCATTTTTAATCCTCAAATCAAGCATCTTCATTATCCAAATCGACATCTTTATTATTCAACTCAACATCTTCATCGTTAGTCTTGTTCAACTGGTAGGTCTTGACTACTTCCCATCATTGAAAGGGTTATCAATCTTGAAACATAGGTATGTTAAATACTTTATTTTGTAGTTATCTATCACTATTTCCCCCCTCGTATCATTTTTTTCAACACAAAGTATTTTTCATTTTTTCAAGGTCTTCAATGGTTTCTTTTTTTTGAAAAAAGATCTTCAATGGTTTCTAAATGAAAGCTTTAGGAAAAAGATTAAAATGGAGAAAGGTGCCCAAGTCGAAGAAAATTGGAGATTTCTCAAGAATTTCGTTTGTAATTGTTGGAAGAAGATGAGAATGAGGAAGATCGCAAAAACTGAAGAAAATGGAAAGAATCTAAGGGTTTCATAAAATTTTTGAAAAACAAGTTGAATACTAAATCCTAATCTAAGGTTTCTTCCTTTTTTAGATGATTTGATGTTTACCATAGTGAAATTATTTGCATGTTGTCTAATAGGTTAGTTTACTGTATAAACTATATTTGCATAATTTGTTTACTAAATACATTGTATTTGCATAATTTCTTGAATCTTTTTTTTATTGTTCTAGTAACATTTGTGAGTAATGATTTCTTCCCTTTTTTAAGATGATTTGATATTTACCACAATGAAACCTATTTGCATGTTCTCTAATAGGGCAGTTTACTAAATACACACTTTGAAGTTAGTTTATTGAATACACTGTATTTGCATAATTTTTCTTTTTGTACACTTGAATCATTTTTATCGTTATAGCAACATTTGTTTCAAGTTTAACATGTTTTATTAATTTTAAATTGAATAGTGGTTGAATTTATGTTGTTAAGTTATATTATAATCTTCATATTTTTATCTTTGGATTATAGGGTAGTTTAGATTTAACTATTAATATATATAGTTTGACTTTACATAATTTTTATTTATTTTGGACATTCAATTTTAAATTGAGGGTATTTTAGACCATTGTGTATTTTCAAATTTGTTCTATATTTAGCATTTGGTCATTTATAAAAAAAAAAAAATATTGTTTGGCCTTTTTTTTCAAAACGGTCTATTAAATATGGTCGTTTATTTAGTTTCCCCTTTAAAAAATGGTCATCTACAAAGAAAAATACTCCTGACGGAAATCTATATCTAGTTAACATTTAAATTCAAATACAACCTAAATGGATGAGGTAATCTATGAATTACAATTTAAATTATTGGAAAATTTTAATCAAACAATTTTAAATTTACAAAGATAAAAAGAAACAATTAATACAAATTATCTTAAAAGTATGATTTAATAATAAAAATTTAAATTTAGAAATATAATACTGAAATAACCTCTGGGAGGAAAAATAGGAATGAATTACACACAAATACAATATATTATTATGAGCCACAATGTTAGGAGGTTACTTTAAACCTCCCTAAGAGCTTTGCCTTATTATTCAATGGTTTGTTAGTCATATATACAAGACTTTGTGCGAGGGAACCAATGGCAAAAGTGGTGGTTTAAGAACCCTGCCCTTCATAATCGGTATCCATTTCGATTTCCAATCACATATTTAAACGAGTCATTCTTAGAAATTTATAATTAACTCTCCATGTCCAATTAATTAATGAAACTTTTGAGAGTCGAAGGTTGCAAGTTTCAAACTATCTCCTAATATGGTGTTCCAACGAGACATTCTCATGCTCAAAATTGTTGTTGGTTCTATACCACTCTATCTCTGTGTTCTACTGCTTCCGATGCCTTAGCGATTCTTGGAGTTGTCCTATAGATCTGTTGAACTAAAGCTTCATCAATGATCAAGATTGATCTTCAATCAATCAAGTTATCTAAGAATAAAAAATAGAACATAAACCAAAGAGAGAAAAGGGAAGAAAGAATAACACCAATTCTTATAGTGGTTCCACCATAATAGGTGTACATCCACTTTCAAAAGGCATCTAGAAGATCTCTCATTAATCTCATCGGGAAGAAGGAACTCAAGAAGTTCAGTACAATACACTCTCAAGAACTTCACACACAATGCTTTGTTTTCACTCAATACAAGGCACGAAGAGTACACACTGAAAAAGGAACTTATTTAACCGTTAACCGTATAGGCTGTTAAGTAACAATCATGTGTAATGCACGTGCTCAATGAAGTTTAATGTTTACATTATTTCTTCAGGGCATGAATCTTTTATTTCTTATAAAGGCAGCTTTAATGTTTACATTATTTCTTGAGGAAGAAAAGTCCAATAATGAGAGTGTCTTGGATTCCAATTCTATATGCATATCAATGATTACTGCATTAACTCTAATTGTGTACATTTAACATAAATTTAGATGGGGAATTGGATTTTCAGTTCCTGTATAGTTCTCATGTTTTCATCTTTGCTTAATTATACCATTGTGGCTTATTCTTTGTATGTGAAATTGAAGTTTGTATAAATCTGTTAACTGGGTTCTTACAAGTAATTGTGGTGTTGAAGGATTTACAAAATTTCAATAAATTAATATTTTTGAAGGCTTAAAAAGTATTTGAATATAACACTATAACCCTTGTAAATAATTGAAAACCTTTGAAAAAGATAATTTGACAAAAAAAAAATAATTATCGATAAATAGTTTGATAATTAACGAAGGAATTCAACCTTTGAAAAAAAAAAACTAATTTTTTTTTTTGTGTGTGTGGCGTTATCCGGTGAAGAACTCGCGAGGAATCAAACGAGAACGATCACCGAAAAACGCCTTCGCTTTGGAAATTGCTGCCTGATAAAAAAAAAAAAAAAAACTAATTTTTGAAGACTAATAAAACTAATTTTTGAAGACTAATAAAACTTTTAAAAAGTTATTTTGACAAATCTATTTCAACCCTTTTTTAAGGTTGAGTTTAACCTTTGAAAAAATATTTAGGTTTAAATCCTATTTTGGTCCCTCAACTTTGAGCTTTGTTCTATTTTGTTCCCTCAACTTTCAAAACGTCCATTTAGGTCCTTAAACTTTGTAAATGTGTCTATTTTGATCCCCACTGTTAATGCATGTTAATGAGTTAATAGAATGATGACTTATATATGGAAATCTAGGGTTTTTTAATAATTCAGTTGGATATTTTTTATAACGAAAATCAATCGACAGATCTTCTCACACCAAGTTCAACAACCACCATTGACGTTAAGCTCGATTTCGGAGTTTTTGTCTTCACTTCGACAATAAATCTCTACAACGTTGTGTTGGATCTTCGTTCTAGAGCTTGTTTTGTGCCTCTAACAAACTCAACAGTCAATTCATTTCATCTTGTTATACGGTCCTTCATTTGAGAATTCAAATATGCTTTCCAGGTTTAAGAACTTCTTCTATAATTGTTAATTGTTAAATACACTACACATTGCGAGTAAGGATTTGGGGTCAATATTTTGGCACTACATTTTGAGTATCCAAATGTTCTTCTCTTTTAATTGTTAATTGTTAAATATAGCTCCTTCTGCTCCCAAGGTTTAAAAACTTTTTCGTCATCTTCACTGTGATGATAATTGTTAAATATTTCCTTTGCCTACATGTTGGTCTTTTATCTATTTTTATTTGTTATGGGTAGATGTCGAAATTCTATATAGAGATTTCGAAACTCTAGTGATATTGAAGATGATGACTCATTTGATGTATATGCTGAAAGATGTGTAGAAGAAGAAGAAAGAGAAAGACATAGTGATCTTAATAATAGTTGAAGCCTTTGGTGAGGAAATAAAGTCTGATGTTGAAGTTCCTTCGAATGAGCTAAGATTAGATTCATCTGATTCAGATGGCATTTGTAAGGTAAAGTATCCATCATTCAAGAGGGGAGGAGAGAATGAATCATTGAAATTTGAGTTGGATGTATTATTTAACTCATTGAATGACTTTAAAAATGCTATAAATGATTATGCTGTGAAGGGTGGATGGAATATTAGATTTGTAAAAAACGACAAGATGAGGGTAAGAGCAAAGTGTGTGGAGGGATGTAAATTGGGTTGCTTATTGCTCTAAGGTCCAAAATGAAAGGACTTTCCAATTAAAAACACTTGTAGATGAACACACATGTAGCAGGTCATTCAAAAATCGAAGACTTTCATCAAAGTGGTTGAGTAAGTACATTGTTGATGATGTGAAGGAGCATCCTAGGATAAAATTAGTTTCTATTCAAATTAAAGTGAAACGAAAGTATGTAGTGCAAATTTCAAGAGGTAAAGTCCCGAGGGAAAAACAAAAGGCATTAGATATTGTGCATGGCTCTCATAAAGAACAATATAGTAAATTATGGGAATATTGTGAGGAGTTGCGTATGTCGAATCCTGGGATCGTAGCGCAAATGAATCTGAATATAAGACATGAGCAAGAGGAAATTAAAGGTGCACCAATTGAGAGAATGAGAATAATCCAAACTTTTCAACGTCTTTATATTTGCATGGATGGATGCAAGCAAGGATTCTTGAAAGGTTGTAGACCAATTATAGGGTTGGATGCTTGTCACCTAAAGGGACCTTATGGAGGACAACTTATGGCTGCATTTGGAAGAGATGCAAATGATCAATTCTTTTCGCTTGCTTTCTCAGTGGTTGAGGCTGAAACCAAAGAATCTTGGGCATGGTTCCTACAACTATTGTTAGGTGCTATAGAGTATGGGCCAAACCGAAAATATACCTTCATCTCTGACCAACAAAAGGTAATTACTATTCTATTTCATTGAACATATTTCACAAGATGATAGTTATACACACTTTGATATCTAATTATTGTTGGTATTGTTTTTGGTTATAGGGATTAGTGCCTAGCTTAAACGATGTCATTCCAGGTGTGGTTCAACGATTTTGTGTCAGACATATATACAGTAATATGGGAAAGAAGTTTCCAGGAAAGCAAATAAAGGAAATAATGTGGTGGGCTGCGAATGCCACATATAAACGACAATGGGAGAGGGAAATGGAAGCAATGAAAAAGATAGATGATGGAGCTTATAGATGGTTATCTGCAATTAAGCCAAGTCTCTGGAGCAAGCATGCCTTCACTACAAACAGTAAGTGTGATTCTCTTGTTAATAACCTTTGTGAGGCATTTAACTTTACTATATATTAGAAGCTAGAGATCAACCTATTATCTCCCTTTGTGAATGGATTCGGAATTATTTGATGATCGAGGAGATTTCAAATAATTGGGTATCTACTTGGGTAGGGGAGGGAAAATTTGAAGTTGAAGACGGGTGGGAAAAGTTTAGTGTGGATTTAGATGCTAAAACATGTTCATGTAGAAAGTGCCATTAGCTCTATTTTTTATCAAGGTGATCCTGTGGAGATATATGTGGCCGAATGTTACAAAAAAGAGGCGTATGGATCTACTTATGAACCTCTCATATATCCAACCAATGGTTCTAACCTATGGCCATCCACCAATTATTCAATAATTCAACCACCCACAATTAGAAGAGCTCCTGGTAGACCACATAAACTGAGAAGAAATAGGAAAATGAACCAAAGAAAGGGGTCTTCCATTGGCAAGAGAAACGTCTCAATCAAATGCAGTAGATGTAAGAAATTTGGTCATAACAAGAGAAGCTGTAAAGAGCCCATTGAACAAGGAAGTGAATCTCAGGTTTGTAATTCAATTTCTTCAAATTTTTTCTAAGTTAATTCTAGCTAGTTCATATTCGTAATTCTAGCAATTTTTAGGTTCCAAGAATGAAAGAAACATCTTCAACTGCTCCAACATCAAGTTCTCACGTACAAATAATACTTGGAGAAGCACGTTGCCAATAATTAGTAGAAAGAACCAAGCATACAATAAATGAAGAAGCTGCTGTTTTGTCAAATGACGATGCTTATTGTGCACAGTGATGATGATCCCTTTTTTTTGTGTGTCGGTTGATAATACCATTAGGCTATTTTCTGTAGGTTGATAGTATAAATAGGCTTTTTTTTTTTTTTTTTTTTTTTTTTTTTTTTTTTTTGTATGTTAGATGGTAGTAACATACAAATTTTCAATGTGAATGGACATGAAAATGCAAATCCAAACAAGCTAAGGTTTTCAAATTGCAATTGATTGCATTGAATGTTTAATGTGCAATCTCCCATAGAATTGGAACTATAATTTATTATGTGTTTGAGAAATAATAGCAATTAGAAATTATTCGACACAAGTCAGAGTTTGCAACAAAAGTCGAGATTTTTCATTGTAGTGAAGACAAAAAGTTTGAAATCGAGCTTGGCGTCAATGGCGTGTGACCGTTGCTGCTGAGCTTGGTGTGAGAAGATCCCTCTTGCAGTAAGAAAAATATCCAAGCTTTTTTTTTTTTTTTTGAAGAGAGAGTAAATTGAAAACAAAATAGAGCATTGCAACCACCATTGCAACCACCAACGATCATCTTCCAAATTGGGAGATGAAAAGTTACAAAAGGAAGAAAGATTGCTGAAATCAGTTTATGCAAGAAGACGAGTTGCACGATCTTGGCAGATGCTCAAATAATGAAATCACTCTGAGATCTGTAGAATGTGATCAACATTTTCATATAATATTGAAACCCTAGATTTCCATATAAGATTGACATGATAAACTATTTAAGCCACATAGGTGCTCAGTCATCTAAATATACATTCCAAGTCATCATTCTGTTAACTCATTAATGGTGCATTAACGGTGGGGGACCAAAATAGACACGTTTTCAAAGTTTAAGTTCCTAAATTTACGTTTTGAAAGTTGAGGGACCAAAATAGAACAAAGCTCAAAGTTGAGGGACCAAAATAGGATTTAAACCAAATATTTATCAATGTTCTCATTTAATACTTTTCAAAGGTTATGTCCTTTAAAAAAAATCAATCGACTTTCTTGTATTGATGATTTTAGATATTTTAACCCACGTAGAATCGAACTGAACCGATTGGTTTGATTTTAGAAATCTATAATGAAGTCACAAGAAGTGTCCTCCAATTCCAACCCCTTTTGAGGTGGTTTCAATTTTTCTTGAGCATTTAAAAAATTATTTTATTTTTTCCATTTTTCTCTTTCCATTTTGGTTGGTGGGTTGGAGAGTCAATGGTCAAATGGGTTGGTGTCTTTCTATCCTGCCTAAGTAAAGTAATGTGAGAACCAAAAATCCAGCATTTCCTTGTCAAGACTTGTATTATTTTATTATAAATTTCATTCTCACATGTAGAGAATTTGTTGTCAATGGTGGTTTATAAACTATGTTTTTTAATTCTAAAAGGATCTGTTTTTTTTAAAGGAAATTTAATAGAATATTTCCATTGTCTGAAGTAATTATTTTATTGCTCAGTTTTTTTAAAAGTTTCAAATTGGAAGAAAATAATAAAAATAATACTATTTTTTTTTTTGTCTCATAAGCTTGAGATACACCTTTTTTTTTTTAATTATAAGTTTGGTCTCTTACCTTTAGTTATGTCTATTGTCTAATAAGGTCTATGAACAATTAATATATGGGAGTGGAGGATTTGAACCTTAAACCTTTTGATCGAGAATACATGTCAATTATGGTTAAGTTATGTTCATTTTGACGTCTGATTAGTTTCTTAAACTTTCAATATAATGTATCAAATAATAAGTCGTTAAAACTTTAAGAAGAGCCTAATTGGTCATGAATTTGCAGTTTTATATCTGATAAATTCTTTAATTTTCAATTTTGTATATAATAAATCTTGTAATTCAGTAATCATAAGTTCAAGAACTTATTAAACATAGTGTTTAAAGTTAAGGGACTTGTTGATGGTCAAATTTGGTCAGGAGGAACTCACCTGACCTTCACATGCCACCAACGGTAAATTTGTAGATGATGGGGGAAGACGTGGCCTGCAAGACGGAAAACCTGCACACTAGTGTGGTGCTAGCCGCACCGACTCCGATGCTTAAGTCAGAAAACAGAAGTACGAGGGCTAGAGAGTAAGAGAAGAGAGTAGAGAGTTCGGGTCCCCTTCTTCAGTGGCAAAGAGAGGTATAAATATCTGCTCATTCTCCTAGGGTTTCCAGGAATTCGGAGGCGTTTTGGGACGAACTAGGCGAAACCGGGGCGGCCAAAGGCGGTATGGACCGAACAGAGTCGGTGGGACTCGGCTCGCGCAAGCAGGCCGGGCAGAGGCCGAGCATGGGGTCGGGCCTTGGTCTTGGCCTGATCCACTGGCCCGTTTCCCCGCCCGAGTCCATCTTCCAGTCCGATTTCTGCCCGGTTGTCCTCATCAGCTCCATGTGCATCGGGGTGGTCCAAAATTACCTATAACAGAACTAAACTTATAATTTTACTTTTGTTTTAAACGTAGACTTCAATCACTAAAGACTAACTTTAATAGATCACAATAATAGTCGTCAAAGTGAATATAACTTAGTGGTAATTGACATGTACCTTCGACTAAGAGGTCAGATATTCGAATCTCTCACCTTCAAATGTTGTTCAACTCAAAAAAAAAAAAAAAATTACAATAATAGTCTTCGGATTTGTATTTTCAATTTCTTTTTAAATTTTAAAAACTCCTCCATACCTATAAAGTCTATTATATTGGTAGATTTGCAGTCAAATCCGTACATACGAATGGGTTTGGTTGGGGGACAAATTTTCAAAACTATCATTAAAAAACAACCCTTCATCAAAAGGGAAGACCTTAAAATTTTGCATTACTTCTTTTATATATTTTGGCATTACTTCTTTTATATATATATATATATATATATATTTGATTCCCCTTTTTTAAGCATTAATATTTGGACATCATTTTTCTGATCCTTTGGCTTTAAGCCTACCATTATTGTTTCTTTAATGTTTTTCCTTCCCATGCTATTTCTTTTTAACCATGTTATTTTAGGTTGATTGGTCCAATCTTTGCCCTTGTGACTGTGATTTGAGATGATTAGTATGCTAGTTTACTTTAAGTTTTTTTAAATTAATTATGGTGTTGATTTTGTGTTAATTTGCTTTATTAAATTTTTTCTATAGGTGTTTAAGGTTTAATTTAGTTTTTTGGTATTAAAGTTTTGTCGATATAAATGGCGAATCAACATTTTCATTGTATCATTAAGAGAATTAAGGGGAAAATATACACTTTTAGTCCATGAGGTTTGGGTTAAGTTACACTTTAGTCCATGAGTTTTCAAATTCAACAAAAATACCCTTGAGGTTTGAGATAAGGAGAAATTTGGTCCATGTCGTCCATTTGACCGTTAAATACTAACAGAATGATGACGTGACACGATTATTTTAATTAAAAATTTATTTAAATTTTTTTTTAAATAAAAATATTATTATTTTATTCTTTTTTAAAAATTCTTTCTCTCTCCTTCTTTCTTCTCCATCTTCTTTCTCTCTCCATCTTCTTCCCTCCTTATCTCCTTCTTCTTCAGCTCCGGTGGTCGGCTGCCGTCAGAATTCTTTTTTTTCTTCTCTCTTCTTCTTTCCTTCTTCCCTGCTTCTTCTTTCTTTTCTTTCTTCTGTTTTTTTTTAAACAGAGTTTCGAGGAGGAGGAGCTCCTCCTCCTCCCCGAATCTTCCTTGTTTTTTTTTTTAAAAAAAAAGCAGAAGAAAGAAAAGAAAGGAGAAGAAAGAGAAGAATAGAAGAAGGGAAGAAGAAGAAAGAAGGGAAAAAAAAATTCTGGCAGCCAGCGGCCGGCCAGCCACTGGAGCTGAAGAAGAAGGAGATAAGAAGGGAAGAAGATGGGGAGGGAAGGGAGATGGAGAAGAAAGAAAGAGAGAGAGAGAAAAATTTTAAAAAAGAATAAAATAATAATATTTTTATTTTTATAATATATTTTTATTTAAAAAATTTTAAAATAATTTTTAATTAAAATAATCGTGTCATGTCATCATTCCGTTAGTATTTAACGGCCAAATGGACATCTGAGACCAAATTGCTCCTTATCTCAAACCTCAGGGGTATTTTTGTTGAGTTTAAAAACTCGGGAACCAAAGTGTAACTTAACACAAACCTCATGGACTAAAAATATATTTTTTCCAAGAATTAATCAAACATAAAAAAGAATACCAACAAAATATCACTAATATAAATATTACATTAGAAACTTTAAGTTATTTGAAAGGGAATGCTCATTTGCTAATTTAAAAACTTAAGGCAAATTACTTTGCTAGTTTCGTCGTTCACTATGTCCCATCACTTTTGATAATACATAATGTGTAAACCATCTGACCCTGGAACTTTTGTTGGACACATTCTTTCTAGTGCAATCTCAATTTTCTTCCCTAGAACAAGGTTGAGAAAACTCATCGTTCTACCTTTTGCTAATTTTTGGTAAGGTGCAATTCAAAACTTCCTTCAGATTTTGATGCTCGGATTTGATGTACTAAACAAAGTTTTGAAGTACTTGTCGTAACCTCACCAATTTCTTCATTGATCTCCACTTGATTACCTTCCTCATCATGGATCTCGTCCATTCTGTTCAAATTTCTTCTTTAGGATGCGTTGAAGTGGAACCACTTTGTGTTGTGTTTTCCCCCTTCTTTAGTCAATCCTCTCTGGATCTCAACTTTCAATACACATTTCTTTTTCTTTGAGAAGGGTTTATTGCTCTCTTTCAACCTCTTGAAAATTCTCCTCTAGAACTCTAGGGGATTTGAGCGTTTCCAATAAAAATCTCCAGCAACTTTTTTGCAAATTCTCAAAATTTAGCCAAGAATTCTCAAATTTCAAAGGTTTCACCTCCTTTGGCCTTGAGCACATCCAATTTTGAAGTAGTAATTTGGGCCACAATTAGTCGATGGTTAGAGTTAGAGAAATTTGGGGTATAGCCATTTAGTGGGGGTGAAACTGAAACAGAGCCAAAAGGAAAAAACAAATGAGATATGGCCACACGTGTTGGTCGTGTGACCCTAAGGATTTGTAGTATTCCGTTTATACCCCTCGTGTAGTAAGTAAAACTAACATTCCCTACACATACGTACACAGTATCCAAACCTTCACACCAACAAAATCTCCCTAGAATCCTCCTCGGTTTTCGGTATTCAATTCAAATGATAGATTCTGAAAACTAAATTCAAATCTGAATAAAAAGTTTTTTTTAAACGTCATATGGTTGGATATTTTTTTTTTTACTTTTATTAAGTTTTTACTGTGCATGTTCGACTGCCAAAATCAACGAACACGAACAATTTTTCTGCATTCTTCATCGAACATTCGAATCAAGCGTCTTCACCATCAACATTGTTGGATGATCATTGCTGAATTTTCAGGGGTTGCGTCCTTCTTGCCTTCGACATTAAGTACAAAGTATCTTGTGTTTTGGTTTGCCACATTGAAGATGGATGGGATCAACATTTATGTCGAACGAACTATAACTTACAATCAGGAGGGGTTTTTGTGGTTACCTCTGGTGCTTCCACAGAAATTCGTTGCGGCCTATGTCCCCCGGAAGCAGTTTTTTTCACTGATTTCGCCATGTCTCTCTTGTTGGCAGTCTAACATTATGTAGCAAGGGGGTTATTTCAACGTGTAACAGGTGGACAAAATGTGTAACAGGAACACACACAGTGCATACCTTTTTTTGTAGGTTTGCGTTCTTCAGATACAGTATTAGTTCTAGACTCAGACGTCGAATGGTGTCCAGATTCTTCTTCATTTTCTATTTTCTCATTTTCTGTACTACCCTCAGTCTGCAAAAAGATAAACACCGAGTAAACAAAATACCTAGAATGTTCTATGGCCATACAACACATACACCATAATTACACACACAGGGTATGCTTTTCTGGCTTTTTTTTTTTTTTTTTTTTTTTTTTTTTTTTTTTTTTTTTTATGTTCAGGCAAGTTCTTCAACTACCATGGAAGCTTTTTTAAAGTTTGCACACATGTGAAAGGTTAGTAAGTTACTGTTTATTAAATTACATTATCCTTCTTTGACCTTTTTTGGTTCAAATCCCTCAAATCCCTCATTAATATATCTGTTTTTTCACATAACATTTTATTTTTTTCCAGATATAAAGCACTTCTGCATTTTTTGGCATAATTTTCATGGATTTCTTTCTAGAGGTTTGCTAAATTGGATACAATAGAACCATGTTTAACTTCAAAACGAGTTTTTTTTTTTTTTTTCTTTTGTTTTTTGTGTTTTTGAATAAGAGTTTTTTTTTATAAGATTTTTTTTTCAGGAGTCAGTATGTGTGTTTGATTTTTGGGAAATTCAACAAGAAAAATACAAAATGTTAGTTTGTTATGATTTTGTGATACACTGTAGACCATTCTCTCCCATTTTTTAGGGATACCGTATTTTCAACCAGACAGGGGCATTTTGGTCGGTACGCAACATTTAGTAGATTCCCATTTATACCCTTTTGCCATTTTTGAAAGGATTCCTTTTTTTGGACATTTTTCAATTCCATGTTTTGAAATTTTCCATTCCTGCTGTTAACCCTTAGAGTTATAGTAGTTGTCATGTTCAACGCTCACATTTTGGGCCATATGTAGCATTTGAGCATGGATAAGAAATCTATCTAGCTAGCCTTTCCTTCATGGCATTTCAGTTGCTCTTACTCTTTCAACATGCAAAGGCATCTTTAGGGAAATCCTCAGATATGACCAAAAATTACAGGGTAATTTCGAAAAATGGCCAAATCGTATTTTTTAATGAAAAATTGTCAAACCGTATTTTTAACCTATTTTCACTTGTTTTATTCTTCCAATTATACCCCTAAGTCAATTCTCACGTCTCACCCTATATTTGAGGAAGCCATTTAATTTTTTTTTTATTTTTTATTTTTAAAATCAATTATCCCATGAATCAAGCAATGGTTGGTTAGAACATATATATTATCTCTTATCATTTGAAATTCAAATCCAGATTGCTTCATCGTCTTTTCCAGTAGATTTTTATTTTGTAATCAACAAACCAGATTGTTTCATCGTCTTTTCCAACCATTCTGATTGATTATTGGTCTTCATCGTTCCTTCCAACACTGTAAAGCTATTGATCATAGGTATATTTCTGCATTTTTTGTCACTACTTTCATGTTTTCTGTTACTCCAAAAGTAAGCGTTTAGATTGATTATTGCTTTCATGTTTTCGTTCACCCGAGTTATTCTTTTCATTTGTTGAAAGCTCATTTGAACTTCCTTCCGCATCAGTCTCAATCACCTTTGAACCTTCCCCCTCCTACAAAAGTAAATAATTTTTAGAAGAAACCCTTACTCGTTTTCATACACACTATAATTGTGATTAGACAAAGATCACAACTACAGTGATTTTTCTTCAATTTCTTCAATTTGCATGATGAATTCCAGCTGTAACATGTATGATTTTTTTAAATGAGGAAGAGGAAAGGGTTTTTTTTTTTTTGGAACGTGAGTGTGTTCCCAAGAGAGTAATTATGCCTTAGGGTTTTTTTCCAAGAAGCTATTAATCCAGAGGTTTGTTTGAAATTGTGTATCAATTTTTTCATTTTTTTCTGATTATACTTTAATTCTGATATTTTAGGTGTTCATCCCATTAGGTGAATCTAGATTTTTTTTCTGATTATACTTTAATTCTTCTTTGAATCTGGAATTTTTTTAATTGATGTTGTTCTTCATTGTTATTGAATTTGATAAGCTCTCTCATTTTTTTCTTTTGATATACACTGTTTAAATTTAAGTCTTCCTATTTTTTCTCTCTTTTTTTTAATTCAAATCTCTTGTTTTAAATTTAGGTTGTCATATTTATATTCCATTTCATTTGAATTTCGGTTAGTTTTGATTTGCTAGATGAATCAATGGGTAAGGAAGCTAGATTTGATTGTTTGAAATTGTGTATCAATTTTTTCATTTTTTGTTTTCTGATTATACTTTAATTCTGATATTTTAGGTGTTCATCCCATATTTTAGATGAATCTAGATTTTTTTTCTGATTATACTTTAATTCTTCTTTGAATCTGGAATTTTTTTTAATTGAAGTTGTTCTTTCATTTTTTCTTTTGATATACACGGTTTAAATTTAAGTCCACCTATTTTTTTTCTCTTTTTTTGAATTCAAATCTCTTGTTTTAAATTTAGGTTGCCAGATTTATATTCCATTTCATTTGAATTTCTGTTAGTTTTGATTTGCCAGCTGAATCAATGGGTAAGGAAGCTAGATTTTCTCTCTTATTTATAGTGTATTTGTTTTATTTTATTTTCAAATTTAAGATTTGTTAAAGGGTATTTTCGTCCAATTTCATGCCAAAATAGTTTACTAAAAATAGGATTTGGTCATTTATCAAATTGGAAATACGATTGGTCATTTTTCAAATCAGCTATTTTTTTTTTGGCCATTTATCTGGTTGCCCCTTTTCTTTAAACCCCGAGTCAATGAGATTAAAATTCGACATCGTATCCTTGAATCTTTACATTTTTCCTTGGCCTTTATTGGCACCTCCAATAATCCAAGGAAGGTTTGATAAGGAGTTCAACATTTCAATTCACTTCCAAGATTCTAGCCTTTTTTTGGGATTCGGTTTCCATAAAAGCCTGTGAACTTCCACCACCCCGCCTTTTCTTTAACCATGAAGTCAATGTGCTCTTTAGAGAATGAGTTTACATACACATCGAGAGATTTGTGCCATAGAAGCATGAGACTTCTGCTTCTACCCTCACAAGGAACACTAATGCAATATTGAAGTTGATCAGTTTTCTTTTAAAAAGAGTCGTCCAAACTATATTACCATTATCTCTATGATGAACACTTGGGAGGGTATTTTTTTTTCCTATGAACTTCACAACGTAGATCCCATATTGTTTGAGGATTTCCCAACCCTCGAACATTCCAACTTAGTATTTTCATTTCATCTAGCGAGGTTGCACCTAGCCTCTATTGATCTCTCTTCAAAGGTTCCAATACTCTCCCTTTACTATCTTTTAGATTTCAAGTATGTATCCATTTCTTCAACCTCCCTGCACCTTCTAATTACAAGTTAAATTTTGGTTCATTTTTTTCCAAATTGGACCAATCTTTTCCACTGTTTTAAGCTTTCCTTTCCAACCTATCTACTATATTAAAATATATATTGTACTTATTTGAATCTCATTCAAATCTCCTACCATATATGTTTAACCTATTTGAATCTCATTCAAATTTCAAATATATTTTTTTGGGAAAAATACACTTTTGGTCTCTGAGGTTTGGTTTAGGTTTCGTTTTGGTCCCTAAGGTTTAAAACTCAACATTTTAGTCCCTGAGGTTTGCATTTAGTAGCATTTTGGTCCCTCCATCCATTTTTCTGTTAAAAACTAACGGAAAGATGACGTGGCTCTTGTTTTTTTATTAAAAAATATATTTATATATATATTTAATTAAAGAATACATTTTTTAATTACTTTTAATTAAATAATATTATTTTTTAATTATTTACAATTTTTTGTTTTTTTTTTCTTTTCCTTTTCCCATTTTCTCCCTCTTCTCCCATCTCCTTCTCTCTCACAACAACCCAACCGTGTGCCCCCTCCTCCGGCGATGCCTCCCTCCAGTCATCTTCTCCGGCGAGTGGCGATTCCGAGCAACTGCAAAAAAAAGCACAAGAACGTCGTCGGTGGGGTTTAGTGGCCGAAAACGTTGTGGGTATTGGGCGGCTTTGACAGTGGGGTTTCGAAAGGGAGTGAACGAAAGGGGTTTCGACGACACGAGTTTCAGATGTGGGTGATGTGAGTTTTAGATCTTCGAGTTCTTCTCCAACGAAAGGGGCTTTGACGGTGGTGACGGTGCCTCTGTTTACTTCTCCAAGAACCCCCACCGGACGGCGGCCGTATTTTCTGTTGGGAATGACAAATAGTTTTGTCCCACATCGGAAGCATAGGTCTTGGAAAGTCTATTTAATAACACTTGTTGTGTATTGGGCTTATAAACTTGATGTGAGGTAAGCCAAGACCAAGGCCCATACGCGCACCGCCGTCCGGCTCGGACTCGGGCTTGGGCTTAATTTTGGGACTTTCTTCTTCTTATTCCTTAGTCACATCCACGTGGCAGACTTGGAGGAAATCATACTTTGGCTAAGTCTTTGCTGAAGAGTTCTAGGACACGTGGCATCTGCAGAGGAAATGGGGTTGGTCAAAGGACACGTGTGTGGCCACTGTTTTTTTGAGTTTTTTTTTTAATTTTGAAAATTCTACTTCTAATTTTGGCCACTTCTACAGTATAAATAGAGTCCTACCCCTACCTTCTTGATCATCCCATCTCATTCTCTCTTCTTCTCCTGCTTTCATTTTCCTTTCCTGAGCATGAAATTGATTCCACTCCGACCCAACAAGTGCACGTCTGTTTCGGAGGTTGTGTTAACCTTGGGGAGCATACCGGCAGTTAAACGATTTAGCACCAAGGTCGTGCCGAGTTTTGCTTTCAAGGCAGTGGTTCCATCCACGACACAACAATTCTGTCTTTCGATTCCAGTTTTACCCTCCTTTCTAGCTAACAATTTGAAAGCACAACTGTTTACACATTGATTTTACACATTGAGTTCGTTTCGTTGCTCATGGTGTGAGGAATTCAATTGGCTCAAGTCAAATTAAAGTGGATGATACCCAAACTTCTATTTGGTAAGATATTAAAGGGAAGTATTTGGGGTTTGATTCAAATCCTTTGGTTTTTACTATATTAGATATATGTTGAATTGTATAATATATTATGGTTCAAGATTTTCTTGATTTGATTCAAATTGGTGAATTGATTTTCCCTTATAATACATTTGTTGAAATTGTGAGATATATGGTGTGACAAATTATTAGCATTGAGATTTGTTATATATATATATATATATATATATATATATATATATATCTTCTCATATTTAGAAGATGATTGATATCTCGTTGGGTCTCCTAGACTGAATCTCTCTAGATACCATGCTTAATTTTTGAAAATTTAGCAATTTTATTCCATTGCTATTTTTAAGCATGATATTCGATACATATCTAATATGTGTATATATTTGTTCTTTCATTGAACAAGTTGTTTCTCCATCATGAAGTGAGATAAAAATTATTATTGCATTATCTTGCAAATCTCAAGTTTATAGGCGGTTATAGTGATCTATTAGGGAAGCCTAATTATCAACATGTATGGAAATAATGTTTCTTTGGAATATTATTGATAATATTGTAAAATGAAGCCTATGTGACATTTAAAATAATTTTGGAAATACTGATAAAGTTTAAAGTTGTTTAGTTATACAGCTTGAACTTGTGAAGCTATTGAAGGTTGAGGTAGTGAGTGACAATTTAAGTGTATGACCCTATATCTCAAATTCCAATGTTTAAGAGAAGTATTTTACTTCTATTAATTTTCATGAAATTGAAAATTAAAACTATTGCTATTAATTGAGTTTGACATATGTTATTCTTTGCTTATTACTTGATTGAAAGTATAAAAATGAGTAAAATCTCAATTGATGTGGAGCTAATTGAAATTGGTAGTAGTTTAAGATCTTGCCAATCAATGCAAAGTGTGTATATTTTCATTTGATTGAAAATATGTTATTTAATCATAATGAATATTTCATTGAGCATGTCTATGATCTGGAAAAATAAAAATAAAATTGGGCATTAAATAGTGGATAATTGTCCTTGGTAAGATTCATAGACACAAGCTTTAATGGGGGTAAATTGTGAATACATGTTATTGAGATGTTCCATGTATTATTTATGATTTTATATGATTTGGCTATTTAAATAGAAAGGTTAGAAGATATGCTATGGACAGTATTGGTGAAGTGTATTGATATAACTATGTGAAATTTAATTAATTATTGGTAGAGTAATTAGTTTGTGATGCATTTCCTATGTCCATAGTATATATCAATTTTATTGTGGTGTTCTTAATTATGCATGTGTGCATAAATTATTTGTTTGAGAGATTAAAACATATATGCGATATATCTCAAAATGTGGGGGCCACTAAAATGGTTTATCTGATGATATGTGGGGGGAAGCTATTCTTTCTGCCTGTTTGATTCTTAACAGGGTTCCTCACAAAAAGCTGAATAAGACATCGAACGAGCTCTGGAAGGGATGTTCACCAAACCTAAGCTACTTGAGAGTGTGGGGGTGTTTGGCAAAGTAGCATATCCGACGTTCAAAAACCTACGGTTGGTTCTAAAACCTTTGATTGTGTTTTCATAGGTTATGCCCAAAATACTTCTGAATATAGGTTTATGTGCTTAAATGATAAATCAATTGGTGAGTATAGAGATGCTGAGTTTTTTGAAAATATCTTCCCTATGATTAGAACTGATAATGAATCTAGTGGAATATCAAAACAAGCATGCAATGCAAGCTTAAAAAGTCTCTCTATGGTCTAAAACAAGCTCCCAAACAATAGTATGAAAAGTTTGATAACACTTTAATAACTAACGGTTATAAAGTAAATTGTTCTGATACTTGTGTTTACTCAAAATTGTTTGGAGCAAAATGTGTGATTATTTGCTTGTATGTTGATGACATGTTTATATTTGGTTTGAACTTAGATGTCATTAAATGAGACCAAGTTACTCCTTTCTTCGCATTTTGAAATGAAAGACTTAGGAGAGGTTGATGTAATGCTTGTTATAAAAATAAGGAAAATGACAATGGGTATTCCTTATGACAATCACACTACATTGAGAAAATGCTGAAGAAATTTGATCACTTTGATAAATCACCAATAAGAACCCCTTATCGTGCAAGCATTGGTCTTAAAAGGAACCAGGGCGACAGTGTATCTAGATCTGAATATGCATAAATCATAGGTAGTTTCATATTTTTGATGAATTACACTAGACCTGATATTGCATATGTTGTTAATAGACTGAGTAGATTTACACACAACCCTGGTAAAGAACATTGGACTGCTATACTTCGTTTGTTAAGGTGTCTTAGAGGTACAATGTATTATTGTTTGCATTTTAACAAATTTCCTGCTGTGCATGAAGGATATTGTGATGCAAATTGAGTAACAGATAATGATAAGGTAAGCTCCACTAGCGGGTATATTTTTACCTTTGGTGGAGGAACTATCTCATGGAAATCAGCAAAACAGACCTGCATTACTCGTTCTACTATGAAATCTGAGTTCATAGCACTTGAATTAGCAGGTCAAGAGGTCGGATGGTTAAGAAGTCTTCTTTGAGGCGTGCCACATTGTGAGGAAAGACTGTACATGTGTCCCTATACTGTGACTCACAGGCTGCCATAGGGATTGCCAAAAACAACATGTACAATGGCAAGAGACGCCACAGACGCCTGAGACATGGAGCCATAAAACAGTTGTTGAAAGATGGAGTTATCTCCTTGGAATATGTGAGGTCCGAGAGGAACTTGACAGATCCTCTCACCAAAGGACAAACAAGGAGAGTAATTCTAGAGTCCTTAGAATGTATGGAACTCAAGTCATGATGTTTCTCACTAGCATGAATCGATAGCCCTTTTTGGGTGGTCCATGCGTGGACTTGATGGATATAGTGAAGCTCGTGAGAATCCATAGCCCTTTTTGGGTGGTCCATGCATGGACTTGATGGATATAGAAAGCTCGTGAGAATCCATAGCCTTTTTTTGGGTGGTCCATGCGTGGACTTGATGGATAGTATTCAAAGTCTTCTTAGCTCAGTCTGAGTGGTCTATCCATGATAGACTAGATGAAGCAGCGACGTGATTGTGAAGGTGGGGCCGCCTTCTATGAAAGAGCTGAGGAGCCTATTTCTAGAGCTTTCACGATGACCCAAGGTTTTGTGCATGGCCAATAAAAGCACTTGATAACTATCGCGGAATCAAAATCGAGGATTCAAACGTGTTGTGGGGGTCTCAATTATAAACATTGGAAGTTCAAGAGGTAACTCACTTCCACCCTTTAGGTTGTTGCCCTACTTCACTATGCATTAATTTAAATCGAAAGATATTAATGCTTAAGTTTATTATCCTTGCTCAAGAAAACTTTATTTCATCTTAATCCTCTTTACTTTACTATTTTGTCATTCGTGGGGGATTGTTGGGAATGACAAATAGTTTTGTCCCACATCGGAAGCATAGGTCTTGGAAAGTCTATTTAATAACATTTGTTGTGTATTGGGCTTATAAACTTGATGTGAGGTAAGCCAAGACCAAGGCCCATACGCGCACCACCGTCCGGCTCGGACTCGGGCTTGGGCTTAATTTTGGGACTTTCTTCTTCTTATTCCTTAGTCAAATCCACGTGGCAGACTCGGAGGAAATGAAGGATTCATACTTTGGCTAAGTTTTTGCTGAAGAGTTCTAGGACACGTGGCATCTGCAGAGGAAATGGGGTTGGTCAAAGGACACGTGTGTGGCCACTGTTTTTTTGAGTTTTTTTTTTTAATTTTGAAAATTCTACTTCTAATTTTGGCCACTTCTACAGTATAAATAGAGTCCTACCCCTACCTTCTTGATCATCCCATCTCATTCTCTCTTCTTCTCCTGCTTTCATTTTCCTTTCCTGAGCATGAAATTGATTCCACTCCGACCCGACGAGTGCACGTCTGTTTCGGAGGTTGTGTTAACCTTGGGGAGCATACCGGCAGTTAAACGATTTAGCACCAAGGTCGTGTCGAGTTTTGCTTTCAAGGCAGTGGTTCCATCCACGACACAACAATTCTGTCTTTCGATTCCAGTTTTACCCTCCTTTCTAGCTAACATTTTCTCTCACCGGTGATTTAGACCCAGCCCACGCGATTTCGGTGCCAAACGCGAGACCTGCCCTCTCTTTTCCTCTCTCTCTCCATTTCTCCTCTCCTTTCCTTCCCTCTCCGAACGCGAGACCCACGAGTTGTGCTTGTTTTTTAAACAAAGATGTGGAACGACCAAATCTAGTTTCGATCTGAAAAGAAGAAGGTGTCGCGAGCTAGATCTGGTTCCGATCTGATTCAGTTCTTCAATTTTTTTAAAAAAAACTAGAAAACTGAAAGAAAACAAAGGAAGAAAGGAGGAGAAGAAAAGAATGAAAAAAAAAAAGTTTGTCGCCGGTGGCAGCGACAGTGGGTTGCTACGGCCGGTGATGGTGAGCGGCGGCGGCGGCTGGAAAAAGAGGAAGAAGAAGAAAGGGGAAGAGAGAAAGAAATAATAAAAATTAAAATAATAATAATATTTTATTATTTTAATATATTTATATTTAAAAGATTTTAAAAATAAAATTTTAATGAAAAAAAAGGTGTCACGTTAGCAAACCGTTAGTTTTTAACGGAAAAATAGATGGAGGGACCAAATAGCTACTAAATGCAAACCTCAGGGACTAAAATGTTGAGTTTGAAACCTCAGGGACCAAAACGAAACCTAAACCAAACCTCAGGGACCAAAAGTGTATTTTTCCCATATTCTTTTTATTTAATGTATTCCAATATACATTAATTATTTTAATATTTAATGTATCAAATACAATAAATATATTTTCCTCTTTTATATTTAATATATCTAATATATATTAAATATTAATTTGAACACTTCAAATTAAATATTAATTTGAACATTTCAAAAATCTTCTATCGACTAACTTGATCTTTTAGATGTTACTATGAGCTAGATATAACAAGGGAACTTTATGGACCTACACATTATAAGATCCAATGATACAAAATTAATTAATTAAACTCTTTAATCAACTAATTTTCATTCAATAACTCTCTAGGTCACTTCACTATAAACCTAGAGTTGCACTCTTATGAAATAATAACCTAATTAGTTCAGGGAACACTCATCTACTTACCCTAAAGACAGGAATGAGTGAATTTCATCTTGTGATGTTATGTTTCCAACTCCTTCACTCGATCTTGTCTCCAAAATGATAGGCTTATTGAGTCGGTAAATCTGACCACTCTCACCCTTACAAATCAAAGGACAATCCCTAGTAGACATGAGTTCATAAAACACTCAAGATTAAGATTGAATTACCCTAGGTCATCCTATGAAATAATAACCTAATTAGTTAACGACGTTACATCTAAGGGCTATTATTTCGCGGTCCGGTCTTGCAAACTCATTGTACATGATACCCCACTCGCATGTCAACTATATGAACAACTTGGATAATTTCGTTTGGATCCAATATAAAGTGGATTGTATCCATAGTGTCACCAGGATAAGATACTCAGCCTTATCCCTATATTATAGACCCTTTAGGTTATTACTTGAACATAATCCCTTGTATGTCTCCACATATTGTTCAAACCTCATTATATAACCTTGGATGTTAGTTTATTGGATTTAGAGTTAATAATGCAATTCTAAAAATAAAATTCAATAACCAACGAAGAAAAAATCGTGAAGCAACATACCAGAGAACGAAAATCTTCCGAAAAATGAATGAAATGGAAGGAAGATTCTATTGTAGACATTATGACATGAAATAAAATGTCAGAATAAAATTTTCCTAAAATTAAGGAAGTTGGTTAGATAATATTTTATATAATATCTGCTCCTATAATCTTAATTGAAGAGAGATAATGACAAAAAAGTTATAATGGTAAGAAAAAATAGCTAAAAATCTAAACTTGAAAATCTTCAAAGTTGTTAACATATATGAAAATGTGCATCTCAAACAACCCATCCACCAAAATTTCTCTTTTTTTCATGATTTCTTTTTCTCTAAAATCCACCATCCCCCACTGTTCAATTTTCATGTGATCTGGTGCTCTTTCCTTTTCTCGTGATTGAATATTTGTAACTGTTCTTCTATGTGCCTTCATCAATCAACTCCCATTTTTTTACCATTTCTTCTCGTCGACCGTTTGGTGAAGCATCTTCCTCGGTTGTCGGCACACTTCCTTTCTCTGACCCATGCTCCTATTTCTCATTAACATTCCTTTTCTGATATGGAATTTACCCATTTCATCCCATTTCTCGGTCGTCCCCGACCAGGTGTACCTCTTCCTTCGTTCATCTGGCCTTTGTTTGCTCCTCTAATTGGCATCAATTCTCTTAGACAAGCTCTATACCAACAATCATTCTCATCTCCTTATTTTGGTTTTTCACATTCTTTGCAGACATGACCCAGTTTTCCACCATTATAATAGAAGTCGAGAAACTTTTCATATGTTATGGGCACCATCGCGTCCTCTACCTCAATCCTAGCTTCAGTTTTGTGCATTTGCTTAGGGTTGTATTTATGTCAATTTTAATTTTCACTCTCAAGGTCTCTCCCACAAGAGACCTTATCATGGTTTTTATGTTTGTAAATGACACATTAGAATTCCTAGCCAAATTCCAAAAACAAAAACAAGTTTTTGAAAACTACTTTTTTTTTTTTTTCAAAACTTGGCTTGGTTTTTGAAAACATGGGGAGAAGGTATATAACAAAACCAAGAAACTTAGTGGTGGATGTAGTGTTTTTAAGCTTAATTTTCAAAAACCAAAAACCAAAAACCAAATGGTTATCAAATGGGGCCTAAAAAATCACCTTGATTGGCAGAACAGCAAGGCAATGGAGCATGGGGATTGTTGGATAAGGAAGTATGTCCACGATTCTGATGAATAAGGAAATGTCCTTTGTGATGATTTGGTCCATGAATCAATTATCATAATGATGTGATTATTCCTTTCCTTTATTGATGGGTTTTGTGGTTGATATTTTACATATTGGTAAATGACAACTTGGTTGATGCATAACAGTCGTTGAAGGTTGTGGTGATTGCTCATTTTCTTCATTCTTCTTCAAACTGGAGGTAGGGATGCACCGAACGCCAAGTGTGTTCCTCAAGCTACGAAAGTTGACTTTAGCTAATGGTTTCGTGAATATGTCTGCAAGTTGCTCGTGTGGTGGAACATATCTAGTAATAAGTGAGTCGAGAGCTACTTTTTCCCTTACAAAATGATAATCTAACTCAATGTGTTTGGTTCTTGCATGAAAAACAGGATTAATGGACATGTGTAATGCACTCATGTTATCACAAAATAATTGAGGTGGTGTAAATAAATGTATATGTATATCTTTCAATAAAAAGGATATCCAAGTCAATTCCGTTGTAGTATTTGCCATAGCTCGATATTCCGCTTCTAAGCTAGATCTTGACACGGTAGGTTGTTTCTTGGAGGACCAGGAGATTAGGTTGGACCCAAGGAACACACAGAAGCCTGTGGTGCTTCTTCTTGTAATTGGACATCCTCCCTAATCTACATCACAAAAGGCATATAGACTATTAGAACTGTGTTTTGAAAATGAAATACCATAGGTCATTGTTCCTTTTAGATATCGAAGTATTCTCTTGACTGCTCGCCAATGTTGGAGTTGTGGTTGTTGTAAATGTTGACACATTTTGTTGACTGCTTGAACTATGTCTGGCCTGGTTAAAGTGAGGTATTGAAGTGAGCCAACGAGGCTTCTGTAGGTTGTGGGATCAACTAGTTCTTCATCGTTAGAGGATTTTGAGATGGAGGTAGCCATAGGAGTGGAAATATGTGTTGCCTCAAGCATATTTGCCTTTTGCAGCACCTCTTTAGTGTATTTGACTTGAGTGACATGAATTCCTTGTGATGTGGATTGTTATTCAATTCCTAGAAAGAATTTCAAGTCTCCTAGATCCTTCAATGCAAACTCTGTGCTTAAGGTCACAATCAACTCAGTTAGAAACTCAGGGCTAGTACCAGTAAGTATAATGTCATCAACATATATAAGCATAAAGGTGACAATATTTCCTTGTTTGTAAATGAACATTGAAGGATCATACTTACTACATATGAACCCGTATCTGATGAGGTAATTTGATAGGCGATCGAACCAAGCTCGTGGTGCTTGTTTGAGACCATATAGTGACCTTTTTAGCTTGCACACATGATTAGGGAGGTTAGGATTACTATACCCTGGTGGTTGAGCCATATAGACTTCTTCCTTTAGAAATCCATGAAGGAATGCATTTTTTTACGTCCAGTTGTCTTAATGTCCATTGATGTGATACGGCTAAAGCTAGGATCATTCTGATAGTGGTATGTTTGATCACAAGTCTGAAAGTTGAAGGATAATCTATACCTTCCACCTGTGAGTACCCTTGAGCGACTAGCCTTGCCTTATATCTATCTACCGATCCATCTTCTTTTAGTTTTGTCTTGAAAATCCACTTGCAGCCTACTATATTTTTGTTGGGTGGTCTTGGTGTGAGTTCCCATGTGTGATTTTCATGAAGTGCTTGAATCTCTTCATCCATAGCTTGCTTCCATTGAGGGAGTTTAAGAGTTGTTTTGTATCCTCTTGGTTCTTCCTGTGTCATTAGAAGACTGATTGAATTTGACTTGTTGTGGATGTCTTTATCAAGTTGAGAGCTTTCCTTGGATTTGCTTCTGGTAATCATTTGGTGATGGTTAGTAGCATTTGTTCCAATTGAGGTTGCACTTGGTGATTGAAGTATTTGTTGTTTTGTTAGTATAGTACCCTGCATATTAACATTTTCATTAGCAAAAGGTAACTCAACATATAATTCATCAATACTAATTAAATCAGGTGTCACTTGGCTTTGTGGGCTAATTGATGAGGAAGCAATTTTTGGAGCTTTGGTGTCCTCGTGGTTACTTTGTATATGATTTCTTCCTGTATATATTTCATTACCAATTAATAAATTGTCATCTTTTGGATTATTAACAACCTCAGTACAACTATGTACATCATCTCCTCTTGAAGGAATTTCATTGTTTAGTCCATCTAAACATTCATCAAACTTGAATTGAGTAAAAGGTTCAAGAATATCCTTTGCAACACTTGATTTTTCTGCAGCTAGTTCACATAAGTTTTCATTGGTATGACATTCAGGGAAATTCCAAGCCTCTTCATCTGCATAGACTGTCACAGCTAAACTTTGAGAATTGTTAGTAAGATTTTGATCTTTTGGGCTAAAAGGAAACACTTGTTCATCAAAGATCACATGCCTAGATATATAAATTCTATTTGTTTTTTGATCAAGGCATTGATTACCTTTGTGAATAGGACTGTAACCTATGAATATACAAGGATGTGTTCTTTTAGAGAATTTATCTTTGGTGTAATTTCTTAGGTAAGGATAGCATCTACAACCAAAGGTCTTAATACCATTGTAGTTGGGTTTCTTTTTATACAATTTTTCAAAGGGAGTATTTAACTCGAGCACATGTGAGGGCATTCTATTTATTAAAAAAGTAGCAGTAATGAATGCATCCACCCAATATCTCATAGGAACATTAGAATGAAAAAGAATTGCTAAACCTGTTTCAACTGTATGCCTATGCTTCCTCTCAACCACTTCATTTTGTTGTGGTGTGTGAGGACATGACATTTGATGCTTAATGCCACTTTGTTCTAAAATATGTTTGAAATTAAAAGATATGAACTCACCTCCACCATCTGTTTGTAGTACCTTTATCTTTCGTTCAAATTGGTTTTCAACTAATCTT
Source organism: Luffa acutangula (assembly GCA_036850905.1). Lineage (NCBI taxonomy): Eukaryota > Viridiplantae > Streptophyta > Magnoliopsida > Cucurbitales > Cucurbitaceae > Luffa > Luffa acutangula. The sequence goes on from CM072099.1 coordinate 13,118,996, forward strand.
TGAAATTTGGAGAAGCACAAGTGTAAGTCAGATTTCTTCTTCAAAGGGTATATTCATGTGAATCTAGAATGATCATCCACAAAACACGCATAATATTTAAAACCTTGACATGAAACAATAGGAGCGGGACCCCACAATTCACAATGAATTTTATCAAGAGGAAATAAACTAAGTTCATTATTCAAAGAGAAAGGTAGCTTGCAACTTTTGCTCATTTGACAGCTAGAGCAAATAGATCCTTCTTTTTTCTAATTTGACACATAAATCATGTGTTTATTACAAAGAGTTTTAAGAGAAGCTTCATTAATATGACTCATCCTTTTATGCCATATGGAGTAATCAGCTTTATTTTGAGATGTAGTGACAGCATGAGTAAAATATGCCGCAACAGTAAGTTGAGTAGCATCCTCAAGAGCATAAAGACCTCCTTTCTTAACCCCTGTTGCTATGATTTCCCCATGTTTGTTCTTTATAATAAAATCATCCGCAGAAAAAGTTATTAAACAATCATTATCAGTGGTTAGTTTGCTCACAGATAGGAGATTTTTCTTCATATTAGGAACTACCAAAACTTTTTCAAGAAGTAGGGAGCCATTTTTAGTTGAGATTTTTCCATTTTCAATCTTAGTTATATCCAAGCCTTCACCATTACCAACATACATTTGCTCATTACTTAAGTATTGGTGTGTGGAGAGTGTCATACCTAGGTCATTTACTACGTGCGCAGTAGCTCCAGAGTTAGCATACAAATTTGTATCAGTTCTTCATCCAAAGTTAAGGCAGCAAGTGCCTTTGGTATATCATCCATTTGGTCGGTATGGTCAAATCTGTTCCAGCACTTAATTGCAGTATAATTAGTTTTACCACATATTTGACAAGGGCTAGACTTACCTTGATTTTGATTTGGACTCATTCCTTGATTTGATTGAGAGTTAATGGGTCTGCTGTGAGGCATGGTTTCTTGTTGATGTTGGCTTCTAGTTGGTTGAAAACCACGCCCCCGTGATGGAAAATATATCCCCCTTCTACGACCTCTTTCTCTTCGGCTATAAAAGGCTTGATTGTGGTTGGGAGTGATGGATTTTTCTTCTTCAACTTCAATTTGGTTCATTTGTTCATGAGCTTTTAATTCCATAATGAATTGGTTGAAGGTTGGATATGGTGCTTTTGACAACATTGCAGTCTTGAAATCTTTGTAATTGGTGCCCAACCCTCTAGCTAAAGTGAACACTTTAGTTATATCATCAAGAGGCTTCTTCATGGCAGCTAGCTTATCACTGAGACACTACAACAAATTTGGCTTTTAATGTCGGGCAATGCCCGACATTAAAAGTCTTTAATGTCGGTCACTGACCGACATTAAAAACACCGACATTAAAAGTTTTAATGTCGGTCGCTTTTAATGTCGGACATTGCCCGACATTAAAAGCCTCTTTTAATGTCGGTCGCTTTTAATGTCGGTCATTGCCTGACATTAAAAGCTTTGCCCGACATTAATAGTACCCTTTTAATGTCAGTCAGTGCCCGACATTAAAAGGGCCCTTTTAATGTCATTCAACAAGCGTTGACCGACATTAAAAGTCATTTTTAATGTCGGTCAGTTTTTTTATGTCGGTCATTGCCTGACATTAAAAGTTGAGATGTGCGACATTAAAAGTGTCCGACATTAAAAGCGCTCGACATTAAATGTGAGATATTAAATTAAAAAAAAAAATTGTTGGTTGCACACGTTGCTAACCAACAATACTATTTCTTCCTTTTGTAAAAATCTGTAAACAAAATAAAAAATCAACATATAAACAAAATAAAATCTCGAAAGTATTTTTACACAACAACTAATTCAACGAACATTGATTTAATTAATAAAATATAATAGTGTATATAATACATGAAACTTTCTGTCTATCCACAAATCACATCCATGTACTAATTTACAAAGAAAAAGTAAAATTATTAAACAAAATAAGTACACAACTCCTTCTACGCTCTTCCGGCCAAGTTCCTCTCCGAGCTCCTTTTCGAGAATATCCATTTTATCATCTGCAACAATTCTCGCTTAACAAGATGAATTCCAAACCTTATACAAAGCAAAAACGTAAGTACTCTAAAGGAAAATCAACATAACAAATGGTTGCAAACTATTTAACAGTACCATCCATGAAATCCAGACATTGGCAGACATCCAAAAGCCAAATATACATAAACCAATTTCACAAATCAATTTGACAAAGAGTAAGCATAATAGTAATATGTCCATATATAATGATCATGGCTATACATATCCTCCAACTTGGTTAGGAACTCAAAAGACAAAATATATATACATATCAAAGTCAATGCAAATGCTCAATGGAAAAAAATGGTCTAATTTAGTATTTGAATCCTAAATCCATTCTAAATCTCTCATCACAATATAATAAAACATAATGAAACAACAATTACTAAACAAAGAAGAAGGCAAACACACCAAGTTACTATTCATTGAACTAGTGAGAGTAATACATACCGAAAGAAGGCACAGGCACACCATGTTACTATTCCTTCTGACCTAACCCTTGAACTCCAACATTAAGTTAGGGTAAAATGCAAATGCAACAGTAAATATGAACCCAAAATCCAAAATCCAAATTGATAGATGTTTGTTGAACCAAATTTTTGAATACAAATGTTCACTCCTTGATGTAATATAAAAGTAACCAACCACAAGTCTTCATAAATTCAGCTCAGACTTGAAACATGACAAGATGAGTTAAGGTTTAATGAAACCATCCTTATCTTCATATTTAAGGAAGAAGATAAAAAGAACCAAACCAACCCCATTTTAGGGAAACATCAAAGGAGAAAGAGAGAGAGAAAGTGACATACAAATAAACAAATCCTGTGAAGATCATAAATGGTCAAAATCCAACACAACAAAAATTAAAAACAACACGCCACATTGATCCCTTGTGATGTTGGCAAAAGCTCAGAGCTCCCCACAGGGACCAGACCAGACCAGAACAGAACAGAACCACCTCCCTCTGTCACTCTCTTTCTTCAACTTCAAATCAAAGAGCCATTTCTAGACGTTTTCCCTTCTGACACTTCCAAAAGAGCTTCCCCACACCCCACTTCTTTCATCCCCACCGCCATTCCCCCCTTTTCTTTTCTTTTCTTTTCTTTTCATCATCAACTTCTTTCAAAACAAAACCAAACAAACCATTTCTGTACAGAAACAAGATCAAATGTGCAACTACTACTCATATGAAGCTTTCCCTTTTACTTATATTAACAAACAAGTTCAGTTCAGTTTCCAGTTCTCACAAGCAGCAGCAGCAAGCCAACTAATTATGACTCATTTACTTTTTGTTTGTTGCTCCTCCACTTCGTTTAAGTTCAAGAGCCCATAATCTATTTGTGTAAGCAGGAGTTTTTTTTTACCATTTCAATAGCCTATAACATCAAGTGAATGATTCAGTAGAATGAAATCTACATCTTAGAGGTACTAGTACCTGATGATATCTTGTCCACTGATTCAAACATTGAAATGCAAACACAATCAGTACAAGGCCAACGAGCACAACACGGGCATCTTAAAATGAGAGGAGAAAACCAATAAAATAACAACTAAAACCAATGAAAAGTAATAAATCAACTTAACCTAGTTATAAACCACATAGTCTTTAAGCATGAGACAAATATAAGAGTTCTTAAACAACCAAAATACAGCAGCAAAATCAACCTATGTTAAGTGCAAATAGTAGCAAAATCAAACAGATCAACCTAAGCAACATGTTAAGATAAAAAAAAAAAAAACAGCATTTCATTTTTGTCTTTTCTCTCCTCTTATTCATTACAACCCTGGATAAAAGCATCATGAACCATAAACCATCATAATAGGTTTCAAGCAAGTTGTCGATAACTGATCATGCATGTGATATAAGATGAAAATTCAATAAATTGCTCCAAAATTATGTCTAAACTACGTTCCCTAGAATCCTCTTACTTCATAGTGTCAAGCCAGAGACCCATAAGCAAGTAAATAATCCTTAATTTCTCTTACAGTTCATCAAAGACAAATGGTTTCAGCATTTTTATATAACTCTTAAAATAACAACGTAAAACTTTGGCATTAGCAACATTCAACAACACCACATACTTTCAAGTTTCAAACTTTAACAGTACTATGATGTATAATTATTAGTTTCTTTAGTGGTTTGTGATGAAAAATGCAAACATGAGTGACTTGCAATTTTGTCACTTCACAACATCCATGTTCAATGACAAGAAATTGGCAGGGTACCTTGGAAACCTTTTGATAAGGAACATTCACTCGAGAAGTCATGTTCAAATGCTTTCAACACATGCAAGAAACATTAAGGCAATTGTCCTAATTGCTTGGAGCCAAGCTGCTAAAACAATGCACAATTTCTTCTTGTTAAAGGCATCATGACGTCAATAAAGGCAAATTATAAATCTTAATTGCATAAAAATGATAGCAAGGAAGCATGTTCTAAAGAAACCTAAACTCAAACACAAGTATAGTTCAAAATAAGAAAAAATATATTCCTCCATACAAAGAAAAAATATATTCCACTTAAAAGAGTCACACTGGATTCTAAATATTTGACCAAACCAAACCAATTTTTAATTACAGTGTTTAAAATAATAAGAATCATGAGTACACTTCCATTCATTAACTTTACCAAATTGATCGATTCAGATGTGTTACCTGAAGGCAATTGCAATATCATTGCCAAATTTCTCAAGACCATAATTTCAAGGGGGAAACATTTTCAAGGTCTTTAGCTAATGCCTCGTAGTCCTCAACTTCCCCGGCAACAAATGTATAAATATATCAACAAATGTATAAATAGTTAGTCAAAGATGAATTCGAATTACCTCTTTCTCCAATATCCTCACTAATCCAATGCTTGTTATTCTGTAACAACCTCCCTTTAGCTACTCCATACTCTTGACCGAGTTTCCAAAACAAGATCAAAACGAATACAAAAAAAAAACAAGGAAGAAAGCAAAATGGTTAGTTAGATGATTGCTTTTATCTAATACGCAAACACACAAACTTAACATAACCAAAAGTTTTAGCTCTTTCTTAAATGAGTCAAATTTTAAATTGTAATAATAGTTAGTTAGAAGATTCTTACTTATCAGTGAGGAGAGAGAAGTACAAGCTGTCAAAAATGCATATTGGAGGCAATTTCAAGAAACAAACAAGCTACTCAACTTGCATTTAACTCACACACACAAGCCCCACATCTTCTGTTGTGTAAGAATCACGTCAATGCATCAGTATTTATGTTGCAGTATTCCATAAAAATTTTCACTTTGCAACCACGACTTAATATATCAGATTCCACAGCCTAATATAGAATTGATACTGTACCAAATAGTTCTCCAATCTTTTGGGGAGAACTTAAAAGGTAAAACCAAGTAGATTTTAGTCCAACTAAAATGAATAAGACTAGAGTGAAACCAATTGTTAGACAATTCAAATCTGTGCTTATTGTACAACGTTTCTAGAACGGTCATGCTTTGCTTTCATAGTGTTCTGTATTTGTTCTGCTGTATTTTTCAACTTCATTCAATGACTTATGTTTATTAGCTTTAAAGTTCACAGTTATTTTCATTTGATTGGCAGTGGACTTGGGTCAGTGTCATAAGATATGCTTAGATGGGAATCAAGTTGAAAATATAATGAGAAATAAAGCTAAATAAACAAATTAACTAGAAACCATAAACTTCCCATTTTTCAGGAGAAGCCTAGAGCATCAAATAGATTATGTTCCAAAGAAGCAAGAAAGGTCCAGAAACTTGCCAAAATCTTAGGCAAAACCACATAAGCATAATATCAAACACGTTGTGTGCAGTAACATGAAAGAAAACCCATATTTGAAAAATCAAAGTAGATCTGACTCATATCTGCTCGGCTCTGCTACTCGCCTTAGATCTATTACCCTGACCTCAACTTCCACCACCCACGGCTGAAACACCAACCACCACGACAAAGAACAACCAACCACAACAAAAACAACTACCAACCCATGGCGAATCGGTGGGGTTTTCTTATCAGTGGGTTTTTTTTTTATGAATACGAGAAATGAAATGAGAGAAAACTAAGAGAGAGTGAGAGAAAACTAACCGAGAGAGCAGCGAATCTGGTGTGGTGCGACAGATCTGGAAGAAGACGACAGAGAAATCGAAGGGGAGGGAGTTGCTGCGTCAGAGTAATGCGACTTCGTGACCAGCGGCGATGGAGAGCGAAGTCGGAGAGGAGGGGAGGCTGGCGGTTGTGGTCGACTGAGGGAGAGGAGTCGAGAGAGAGGAGTCGAAAGATTTGGGAATGAGAGGGAGAGAGGAAATAATCGAGGGTTTTGTTTCTTTTTCCCCCAGATTTTCTTTCTTTTTTTTTTTAAACCCACATCATATCTTTAATGTCGGACAAGGGGTCTTCTTAAAATTTTCCAGCGCCTTTTCTCACTGTCCGACATTAAATGTCCAACATATACTTTTTTGTCCGACATTAAAAGTATAATTTGTTGTAGTGAGAGCCTTGAATTTCTTTATATATTCCTCTAATGACAGATTGCCCTTTTTCAGACAATGGAGAAGAATAGTGGAGACCTCACAATTTATAAGCTACAAGGGTCACCCCACTCATAGCCAATTGGTTTTGAGATGGAAACTCATGTTATTTGATATGGTATCAAAGCCCATAAAACCCAAACGGGTATTCGGTCCAAAAAAAAATTGGGATCCGATCCAAGAATGGTGAACCCAAAAGAGACACCATCTTGAGGGAGCATGTTGAGGATCCCACATTGAAAAGATTGGTGGAGACCTCACAATATATAAGCTACAAGGGTCACTCCACTTATTGCCAATTGGTTTTGAGATAGAAGCCCATGTTATTTGATATATTTTTGGTTTTCTATATTTAAAAAGATGCCAGTTTCATGGTTTTTGTAATCTACTCTCTAAAGTTTTAGATAAATTGAAAATCTAAGGAATTGTTTATTTTTATCCCTGGCTTACACTAACATTTGTTTTAATTTTCCAATATGCTCTCCAAAGCTTATCTAAAATGATATATAAACTTAACTATTTAAGAAAAAGCTTAAAATTCTATCATTTTCATTTTTTTAATTTAGCCAATATTTCAAGAGACTTTTTTTTTTTTTTTGGATAACATCAACCTTTCATTGCAAACATGCAGAAAGCCCAAAGACAAACCAATACAAGCGACATTCAGAGGGGAACCAAAACTCTACACATTGATAGGCATCATCCTTCCCAACTATATAAAGCACTCTCATTTCTCTAACGAGTATGTGGTGAACCACCAGGCAACCAGTTAGTAGAAATCATCCGGGTTCAACTAGCCATCCAAAACCCCCATCATCTCGCCTCCTATGCAAATATGGAATGTTCCGTGTAGGTTTATGGCCTTAGGCCCGCCACCTGTAACAAAAACCCAATAGAGCATCTTAGGGTATCAATGAGATAAGCAGTTTAGAAGGAAAAGGCAAAACCCCATCACCCCCAAAACTCAACCCCATTAATTCACATGCAATCCATACCCACTGACTGAAACACCAATAGCAGAATTCAGGGGGGTTAAAACATACTCATTATCATGTCCTACATCTACTCAACCTGTAGCCTAAGAGAAGTTGCCACAAGCTAGCATAATAAGGAAAACAGATCAAACTTTCCAAGAAATCTCGTGTGTGTGTGTTTAGCCTTCCTAAAGAAGTCTCTAATGGACCAGATACAGATTTATGGGATCCTCCACCTATCTTCCCCCTACACTGGAAACTAAGATTTCGCAAGGGGATTCGACTTGATCAGCTTTAGCATGTTATCTCAAAGCCCAGGAACCAGCAAAGGATTCACTTTCCTTTCCCTTATCCTAATGCTCACTGATGCTAAAAACAAGGGCACTAGCTTTCACACTACAGTGTAGGGACCCCTAACCCAGGATGCAACCCTTGGCTGGCCTAACTGAACACACTGAAGGTAGCTCTTTTTACCCCATGCTTATTCAAAGACACAAATAAGCTTTTAAGGAAAACACAAAAGTGAGCATAAACTTTCCCCAAGGAAGCCCCCAAAACCTCAAACCACTCATGCTTTTCATTTCTTTTCATTCTTTTTTGCATTTTCGCTTTTTCATTTCTTTCCTTTTCCTTTTCCTTTTCCTTTTCCTTTTCCTTTTTTTTTTTTTTTGCAAACCTCTCAATTCCCCGAAAAGTCCAAGACAACACTCGAACTTATAGAAATCAGATACTCCCTAACAAAACCTTACCCCTATCGGAGTGACAACAGGCTTATGAATCTCATAAAGTAGATCTAGACCTTCAAGTCTACCTAAAGGACAGCCCATGTGCTCAAAAGTGCAAGATATTCAGAGAGCATTAAACTGGCCTCAAAATTATGCTAGCAAGCAGACTTCATCTATACACCAAAGAAAGAGTATACGAGTACTCGACAGCATTAGCATGACTCAAACCGGCCCAAACACCCGGAACTCAGCTATTAGAGTTCACCACAGTTTCCATTGATCCCAGAAGCAAAAGGTCCACTGCTCAGATGCATGGCCTCCAACCAAGATTTGTAGAAAACAAATAAATAAACATGAATTAATAGTACCCTGGTGCTCAAAAGCAACCATCGTCAGCCTAATAACCACTAGCATGCAAGAACAACCAAACCCCCCATGAACATGCAATCTCCTCAATGTAGTCCAAAACAATCATACACAACACAAAGGAAAAGGGAACAGAAAACCTCCCCTGATTGCATATCTCGTCAGTTGGTGTTGAAGCCGAACAATGCATAGCTTAGTCCCCCACCTCATGCCTCCATGTACGCTGTATCATTCAAAATTACGTCCTCCAGACACATAGGATAAGTCTCCATCCATACCTCATCGCTCCATCGGCCTATTGCTAACCTCGCCAATCGATGCGCCGCCTGATTCCCCTCACGGTGAATGAAATCAAACAAAACCTGCAAATAAGAGGGAAGAGCCATTAGTGCATCAGCAATAATCATACCCAACTCAGAGACATCTTCGCGTTCTCGATTGAGGAGCTGGCAAACTCTACTCGAGTCTGTCTCAAGAATTGCTGGGCCGAAGCCCATATCTCTCACTAGCTCCAGACTTTTCACAGTTGCATATCCTTCAGCCATGTCAACATCTCTCACATTTTCCTTAGTGAAAGTCGCCGACAGCATCACTTGGCCCATAGGATCTCGCACAATGATCCCTAGACCAACTCTTGACAAATCAGACAGAAAAAGAGGCATCAAAATTGACCTTATACCAGCCATTCCTCGGGGCCCGCCATACTATCCTCTCACGACAAATCGTCTCTCGACCCTCTTCCCTACTTCTCCTCCCAGCCTCACGAAAAGCCAGTATATACCCTTTAGCCCATTCCACTAGCCCACTCGGCCTTTCAGCCCCCTGAAGACGAGCTTTGTTCCGGGCCGACCACATTGCCCACCATAACACCACCAGTTCCTCGAAGTTCTCATCCTCTATCCCCTCCTTGATGTCCCTACAGAGTTGGAGAAAACACCCTACTCGGACTCTCTCCACAATCTCCCCAAATCCTGCCTCTCGTAGGATCGATCTGGCCTTTTGCATTCCCAGAAGATGTGGATGCTAGATTCCCCCCACTTCCCGCAGAAGATGCATACATCTGGCAAGTCTATGCCCCTTCTTATCAGGTTGTCAATCGTTGGCAGCCTGTTCAGACACACTCTCCAAAGGAACACCTTAATCTTACTTGGAATCATCATCTACCAACATCCCTTCCACCAGTCATGGATAGAATTAGGGGAGGAAGATGAGGCCCCGCGCGCCAGGATAACTGACTGAGCCAACTTGTATCCACTTTTGACTGAGAAGAGACCAGACTTTTCATAATGCCAGATAACTGAGTCCACTGAGGGATGTCGTCTAATGGGAATAGATAAGATGAGGATTGCCTCTGCGGCATTAAAGTGTCGTTCCAACAGGGTTTGGTCCCACCCTCTCGAGGCCGTCATCAGCTCCGCCACCGTGGCATCTGAACGCAAGGACATCGGCGAGCTGACTTTCAAATTAGTACCCCTCGGAATCCAGTTGGATCCATAGATCTTTATCTGTTCCCCATACCCAACTTTCCAACGCACACTCATCTCTAAAAGCTCCTTACCCCACATTAGGCTCCTCCATATGAATGATGGACGGGCCCCCATTACTGCCTCCAAAAAGCCGAAAGAAGGGAAATATCGCCCTTTTAGCACTCGAGCCAAAAAAGAAGTGGGCTCATGCAATATTCTCCAGCACTATTTCGCAAGGAGGGCTTGATTAAAGATCTCCAGGTCCCTGAATCCTAAACCCCCATAGCACTTCGGTTTACACATACCTTTCCAACTCACCCAATGTATTCTCCGGGCCTCCTCCACTCCACTCCACCAGAACCGTGCCATCATACTGCTAATATCCTGGATGAGCGTTTTCGGGAATCGAAAGCAGTTCATGGAGTAGAATGGAATAGCCTGCACAATGGATTTAAGTAGGATCTCTCGACCTCCGATGGAGAATAATTTTCCCTTCCACCCATGGATCTGCTTCCACACCTGTTCCTTCACAAACTTCAAAGTGCTTGTTCTGTTCTTGGGCATGAACGACGGAAGCCCCAAATATTGGTTATGGGATGCTGAAATCTGTACCTGAAGGATCTGGCCTATGCCCTCCTGCACACTGGGTGTCGTACATGGGCTAAAAGAAATGACAGATTTGTCAAAATTGACGGTCTGTCCGGACGCCCGTTCGTAACTTCCCAGGATCTCCTGCACTCTCCGGGCCTCTCCCTCCCTAGCCTTGAAGAAAAACAAGCTGTCGTCTGCAAAAAACAAGTGGGATATTGTCGGATATTGTCGGGCATTGTCTAGCTAGTTTTAGTCCCGAAATCCTGTTGGTGGCCTCAGCATCCAAAAACAAACTAGACAACCCCTCCGCACACAGCAGGAAAAGATAGGGGGATAGAGGGTCCCCCTGCCGCAGGCCCCGACTAGGCGTCACATCACCACATCTAACCTCGTTTATGTTAAAAGAAAACCACACCGTGGACACACAACGCCCAATCAGATCAACCCATCCCTGCTCAAATCCCATTTTCAACATAATCTGTTCCAAATACCCCCATTCCACTCGATCGTAGGCCTTACTCATGTCAAGCTTGAGCGAGGCCCACCCAATTTTCCCCCTCCTTTTCTTCAAGGCATGGATGCATTCATACCCCAGTATGGCGTTATCCACCACACATCGTCCCGGAATAAAGGCACTCCGGTTTTGGGAGATTAGCATGTTCAGGATTCCTTTCATTTTGTTCACTAGTGCTTTGGAAACTAGTTTGTACACCACACTGCAAAGAGATATGGGTCTGAACTCTGAGACTCTACAGGGGTTTTTGACCTTCAGAATCAAGACAATCATGGTCTCGTTGACTGGCCCAGGAGAGACTCCCTCATTCAGAATACTTAGACAACACCTTACTACATCCGGTCCCACCACCTCCCATGACCTCCTGAAAGCCCATCCGGGCCCGGAGCTTTATTAGGATGTATTTGCTTCAAAGCAAGGAGGATCTCCTCCTGGAGGAAAGGTCTCATCAGTCGTCTGTTCATCTCATCCGTTACTGTTCTTCTCACTCTTGCTGTAACGACATCAATATCCCTGGTTGCCGAACAACTAGACGTAAAAATGTTCTCGAAGTACTCTGAGACCAGACCCACAATCTCTCCAGGCTCCTGCCTCATCACGCCACTATCATCTACCAAACCCCGAATTAGATTCCTCTTCCTCCTAAATGAAGCCTATGTGTGAAACCAGCGGGTATTCCTGTCACCCCACTTCAGCCAATGCTCCCCGGAGCGTTGTTTCCACTATACCTCTTCCTCCAGGAAAATCGCCTCCAATCTGGCCTCTGCTGCCTGTAATTCTGCGCTAGACACTGAAGTGCTCAATCTACCCAACGCCCTCTGAACTTCCTTAGTAGCTTCCCTTATTCTATCCCCATACCTACCACACCTCCCCCTTCCCCAACGTTTCATTGTCGCCATGCATTTCCCAGTCTCCCCTGCCACTCCCTTCGATGATCCACCTAACCGACTTGCCCCCCAACTTCTCTTAACCACCTCCATAAATCTCGGGTCTAGCAACCAGGCCTCCTCAAATCTACAAATTTTGCACCCCTGAGCATCAACCATTCGAACCATCGGCGTTAATGATAACAAAATAGGGTGATGATCTAAACGGCTAAAGTCTAGATGTTTCACCTCAGCCTGTGGGAAAAGCGTTTGTAGCGCCACGTTTCCAAAGCATCTGTCGATTCTCTCCCAGACAGTTCCTGTACCCGGTCTTCTATTACACCATGTAAACCTCTCCCCTGTGAACCCAAAATCAATCAGCCTGCACTAGTCCACCGCCTCTCGAAAACCGTTTAGCTCAGATTCTGGTTTAGCCCTTCCTCCTTCCTTCTCATGCTGGTACAAGATCGCATTAAAGTCACCGCCAACCATCCACGGGTTCTCGACATCCCCTCGAAGATGTTTCAACAGTGCCTATGTCGATGGTTTATCCTCGGTCTGTGGATAACCATATATCCCTATGAAGCGCCACTGACACAAATTCCAATCCACCTAGCCATCAATATGGTGCCGCGAGTAAGATGACAAGCTAAAGCTCACCTCCGAATTCCATAGCAGAGCTAGGCCACCACTTCTTCCAACACTGTCCACACTGAAGCAGGAAGCAAAACCCAACTTCAATTTTAACCTCTCAAAGCGTGAAGACTGCACCATGGTCTCTGTAAGGAAAACCATGAGGGGTCGATGTTGCTGCACATTCTTGTACAGCCGTCGAAATGCGCAGTCCGACCCCTCGGAATGCGCGGTCCGACCCCATACCCAGCACATTCCAGAATAGTATCATCATGGCGATCGGCGGGGCTGGTTACCAGCCACCGCCACAACACTCACCCCCTTCAGCTTACTCCTCTCACTTGCCTCATTGTCACCTACTACGTCAACTCCCGACTTAGCCCGCTTCCCACCTTGTTCCTCCCCTTGAATAGCATCAGCCTTCCTCTTCACCATTCCCCCGCCACCCATTTCCCCAGAATTTGCAACATCAGCTAGAACCTCCCTAGCCCTTCTCTTCCATCCCTTACTCCCTTGACCCTTGGCAAAAACTTCTCCCCCTTCCGAAGGTAAGGACTCTGATACCTCCATATCCACAATACCCAGCTCTCATGTGGTCAGTGAGGTATCCATCCTTTGTTTACCCTTCGGATCCTTATCCTGGTCCTGAACACCCTGCTCCTGTTCCACATCAAGACCTGAGTGAGCCACCTCTCCTACCTTCGGGCCACCCCTAATTGGACTATCTTGTTCAACCCGAGGTACACTGGTTACCCCCACATGCTCTACCTGTACTAAAATGAAGAAATGAAATTAAAATGAAGATAATTGTTAGTAAAACAAACATGGTTTTTAAAAATAGGAAACAAAACACAAAAACTGAATATAATGATTTCAATTAAAATTTTGACTAACATTTCAAAAGTGTTTACGCAAAGAAATATTAAAAAAAAAAAATCCAACCCCCACTGGATGAAGTTAAAATAATACAATAATTAAATCCTTGTTAAATTAGCTTTGAGTAGAAAGCAATGTATACAGTCTGCTTTGTACATAAAGGGCTCGTTTGATAACGTTTCTGTTTCCTGTTTCTTGTTCCCGTTTCTCCTTTTTTAAGAAACAGACTTGTTTGATAACTCATCCCTGTTTCTTGTTTCTAAATTTCTAGAAACATTTCTAAAAAAGAGGCCAAATTTGAGAAACTACAAAATGTTGTTTCTCAAATTCTGTTTCTGTTTTTTCTTCTCTATCTTTCATGCATGTATCCATCTCTCCCTCCCATTCGTACACCAATCTCTTCTCTTCCTCTATTTTTTTAACCACTTCCTCGTCTTTTTTTTTTAATTTTTTTTTCGTTATTTCGTTTTCTTTTTTTTTTCTTTTTTCGTTAATTCCTTCTCTTTCATTTTTTTATTATTTGTGTTATTTCTTTCCTTTTTTCCTTTTATTATCACCTCCTCGATCTCAGACTACCGCCTACCATCGTTGACATCTGACTATCAATCGTCGCCGACCAGTCGTCATTGTCAACCTCCGACTACTAGCTCTCGTCGACAGACTGCCTCTGTCGAACTTCGACTATCGGCCACCGTCGACCTCCACTGACCGACCGCCACAAACCACCTTCTACTACTGGTCGTTGCCGACCTCCGTCGACCGACCACCATTGTCGACCTCCGACTACCGGTTGCGGCTGTCTGCTACCGTCAACCTTCGACTACCGCCCTTCGCCGACAAATCGTCATCGTCGACCTTCGAATATCGCTCGCGACCGATCGCTACCGTCGACCTCCGATAACCGACCGCCTCGACCTCTACCCACCAACTGCCACTGTCCACCTCCGACTATTTGTCGCGGCCAACCGCAACCGTCAACCTCCGACGATCGGCCACCATCGACCTCCGCTGACCGAGCGCCACCATCCACCTCCGACTACTGGTCGTCGTCAACCTCCGTCGACCGACCACCATTGTCGACCTTCGACTACTAACTACTGTCGACCTCCGCTGACCGACCATCACAGTCGACCTTCGACTACTGGTTGTTGTCGACCTCCACCAACCGACCGCCACCGACCTCCGTCGACCGACCGCCGCCGTCAACCTCCCACTACCGGCCACAACCAACCGCAACCATCGATCGGTCGCCGTCGACTTCTGCCGATCGACTGCCACCCTGCACCTCCGACTACCGATTGTTGTCGACCTCCAACTACCGGTCGTGGTCGACCGTTACTGTCGACCTCCGACAACCGGCCGCTATCAACCTCAGACTACATGACGCCGCCGACTTGCCACTACCATCGACCTCTGACTAGCGGCAGTAGCCAACCTCCATTGAACGACTGCCACCGTTAACCACCAACTACCGGCCGCCGTCGACCCCGCTGACCAGCCTCTTCTGACTGACAGCTACCGTCGACCTCAGACTACCGGGTGCAGCCTACCTACCACTACCGTCAACCTCTGTCTACCGGCAACCGCCGACCACCACTAAACTACTGCCACCGTCGACCTTTGACTACCAGAAGCCACAAACCTCTTATTACCGTCGACCAACCACCGCCGACTGGCCGCAGTCGTCGACCTCCGACTATCGGCCACCATTGATCGACGATTCTGTTGACCCCCGCTCTGTTAACCAGCTTTCACCGACAAACCGTTACCGTCGACCTCTGACTACCTGGCACCGTCGACCTTTAACTATCGAGCGTCGTTGACCTCTGTTGACCAGCCTCCACCGACTGACCGCTACTGTCGACCTCAGACTATTGGGCTCCGCCGACCAGCCACTATAGTCGACCTCTAACTACTGACAGTCACCGACCTCCATCGAACGACTGCCACCGTCGACCTCTGACTATCGGGCATTGCTGACCTCTACTGACCGACATATGTCGATCGATCGCCATTGTCAACCACCGACCAACCGCCACCGTCGACCTCTGACTACTGACCTTCGTCGACCGACTGCCACCATCGATCTTGGACTACTTTCAACCTTCGGCTACTGGGCGCCGTCGACCAGCCGCTATCGTCGACCTCTAACTATCGGGTGCCACCGACCTCTGCTGAACAACAGCTATCGTCGACCTCTAACTACTGGGCAGCACCGATCTCCGTCGACCTCCGACTACCGGTCGTGGTTGACCTCTGCTGATCGGTCTTCGCCGACTGACCCCCACCGACCTCCGTCGACCAGTTGCTACAGTCGACCTGTGACAACCAGATGCCACCGTCGACCTCCGACTACCGGCTGCCACTATCGTCGTCGACCGAAACTTGTTCTTTTTTTCTTATTTTTGACAACCGCCACCACGTGCCAATGACTTTTCCAGCATTCGTCGCTGACTGTCTGCATTCGCTCAGTGGTCGAAGGTCGGTAGCGATGGTCGATGATCGATGGTGGGTGATTGGTAACAATAGTGGCAGTGATGAGGAAGAAGAAGGAGAAATAAAAAAATAATCGTTGAAAATTAATATATTTTTATGTTATATGTACTAAATTTTATTTTAACTAAAAAAACAAGAAACAAGAATCGGTTATCAAACACATTTTGTGTTTTTGTTTCTTTTTTCAGAGAAACAAGGAACAAAAATAGTTATCAAACATGTTTCTGTTTCTACTTCTTAAAAAACAAGAAACAAGAAACAGGAAACAAGAAACGAGAAACGAGAAACAGGAAACGAGAACGTTATCAAACGGGGCCAAATTATTCTATTTCCAGTTTTTGAAGGCTGAAGCAACATCTGAGACAACTTTTTAAGGATACATTATAAATTTTTTAGGTTAAATTATCAAAAATACCCTTGAACTATGGGATTGGTTTCAACTATACCCTTGAACTTTCAAAATTTTCATTTTAGTCCTTGAAATTTGTTTCAAAACGATCCTTGGAGACATTTTTTCGTTAAATTTATTGACAAAAAATGATGAGTTTGCATGTGTTTTCATTGTTTTTTTCACATATGTGTTCAAATCTATTCACATAAGCAACAATACATACAAACACACCATTTTTCTGTCCATGAATTTAACTACAAAAAGCCTTTAAAGGTCATTTTGAAACAAACTTCTAACTTCAAGAGTTAATATGAAACTTTTGAAAGTTTAAGGGTATAATTGAAACCAACCCCATAATCCAGGGGTATTTTTGATATATAATTCAACAATTTTTTATCCATAATTTAGGTTTAATTTCAATTTATTTTCCATAGTTTTAAACCTTTTTTTTTTTTTGGTTTTTAGTTTCAATTTGATATTATGAATTCAAAAGTTCGAATTTCCTCCTTGCAATTTGGTCAAATCTCAAAGTTTTTCATGGGTAGGTAGTTAACCAAATTGCATAAATGAAATGGTTTACATTGTGTGGAAATGAGAAAATGATGGAAAATTAGTGAGTTCAACGATAATTGACATGTACTCTTGACCAAGAGGTCAGAAGTTTAAATCCTCCATCTCCAATTGTTGTTGAACTAAAAAACATAGCAATTTAAGAAAAACATTAAAAGTAAACTTAAATTATAAAGATCAAATAGAGATTTAGTTGATAACTCAACTCATTTTTATAACTTAAGTTGTTCACTTTTTTATCCTTTTATTTTAAAATGCGAAAAGAGAAATGGAAAAGTATCTCATCTATGCAAATTGGACTAATACAATATACATAAAGGACGAGATGTTTTGATTTGGCATAGGGAATATATATATACACACATATATACTTGACAATGTTTAATTGGGTCTTCCTAATCAACTTGACATACTCTTCACTCATGGTCGTCTTTTAGCATGTGTGGCTTGTGATCTATCACATGGCCCAAAAATTTAAGGGCCCTAAATTGGAAATGTGACGTCCGAGGTTAGGAGGGGTGCATGAATGAACCGAGATCACATCCGAATGAGAGGGATCCTGAGGACATGAAAGCATGGTCAAGATAAGCTTAAAAGAATTGATAGATACTACATATACAAACCAGATGCACCTTCCTTTTTGGTGGCTCAATCATAGGAACTTTGAAGTTAAGCGAGCTTGGCTTGGAGAAGTTCTATGTTGGGTGACCTCCTGGGAATTTTCCTCATGAGCATGTGAGTGAGGACAAAACATGCTAAAAGGACCCCGTGTTGGTTTGTGGGGATAGTCTTCACTCTTGGAAGCAATTTAAGACGAGTATGGTAACGTGGCCAGGTCGCAGGAAAATGTCGGGGCCTTAAGTGCCGAATCCGGATTCGAATCCTGGGCCTGGGGCGTTACAGATGGTATCAGAGCGGAACCTCTCTCAATAGGATGTGATTCGGGGACGAACCAAGGCGGAAGCTGGTGGGCATGTGACTCCCGAAGTTAGGAGGGGTACATGAGTGAAGAGATCACATTCGAATGAGAGGGATCCTGAGGACATGAAAGCATGGTCAAGATAAGCTTAAAAGAATTGATAGATACTACCTATACAAACAAGGTGCACCTTCCTTTTCGGTAGCTCAATCATAGGAACTTTGAAGTTAATCATGTTTGGCTTGGAGAAGTTCTATGTTGGGTGACCTCCTGGGAATTTAGGAACCCTGTGTTGGTTTGTGGGGACAGTCTTCACTCTTGGAAGCAATTTAAGACGAGTATGGTAACGTGGCTAGGTCACAGGAAAATGTCGGGGCCTTAAGTGCCAAATCTGAATTCCGAATCCTGGGCCTGGGGTGTTACAGGAAAAGTTGCTTAACACACACACAAAAAAAACATCTTTAATGGCTGACGTGTGTGCCAGGAAACAAATAGAAGTTGATCAAACTTTTCTCTCTTATCAATTCCTCACCTTTTCAACCAAGAAGAACTATTCTAATTCCTCCTTTTGTCAATTTCCATGCTAAATTAAACATCAAACCTTTAAATTGAAGTTGTTGAACACATTCTAATTCCTCACCTTTTCAACCAAGAAGAACTAACTATTCTTGTGACAATTGCATCTGCAAAAAGAAGCTTTTCCAAATTGAAGTTGTTGAACACCTATATGCACTCTACAATGTCACATAAAAGACTTAATGAATTAGTAGTGTAGCGTTTGAGAATGATATTTTGGAGAGAATTGACTATAAAGAGTTATTGACGATTTTGCTTCGAAGAAAATTTGGAGGATGACACATTTTCTTTGTTTCATATGTTCTGTTTTTTTTTTTTTTTTTTTTTTGTAAGAACAATCGATGAATTATGATATTTTACAATTTTGTATGTTATAAAATATTTTAGAACCTCATTTTGAAAAATATCACAGGATCCCATCTCATTTGGGACGGGTATGTCTTCACTTGCTAGACTTGACTCATTGCAAGATGTTGTATATCTCATGATTCTATATTCTACCCACACATTGATCATCTCTAATGTGATATTTGATCTCATTTTACTTGAGATCTCTAACATATTTAGCTCATCACGTATATGTTTAAATATCGTATGTGATCATTTAAGAGTATTATGGTTATTATTTGTATCTTTATATTGAAATTTTACTAAATTCTCTTCTATTCTTTCAGTTTTTCTTTGTTCAATTCTCCAAAACCAGTTTTTCTGAAAGCAAGTTATTCTACAGATTATTTGAGGAACAACCTATGAAAAGTTCTTCATCCCAAAAGGCAAACAATCATAGGCTGCAAGAGTATAAATCACATACTAGTAATGTTACTCTATAATAATGTAAAATATAAGCATACAAATCGGAATCTATCAGTAGACTGATAGATTCTGATTAATAAGAGTCTATCGCTAATAAACTCTGATTATCGAAGTCTATAAGATAGATTCTAATTTACCACAGTCTATCAGTGTTTATCGGTACTATAATATGATAGATTGTGCTATATTTGTCATTCTTTTTACATTGTGCTATAATTGCAATTATATAATTCTTATTTGTCACCCACGACAAATTCTCTTATAATATCTGTTGATGGTCGATTTTGGCCAGAGGATCTCACCTGACCTTCACGTGCCACCAACGGTAAATTTGTAGTTGAGGGGGGAAGACGTGGCCTGCAAGACGGTAAACCTGCACACCGGTGTGGTGCTCGCCACACCGGCTCCGATGCTTAAGTCAGCAAACAGAACGGTAGGGCGTGGAAAAGTAAGAGCAAGAGCAGAAAACAGAGAATAGAGAATATAGCTTAGGGATGGAATTCGGGATCCCCTCTTCAGTGGCGAAGAGGGATATAAATACCTGTTCATCCTCCTAGCCTTTTTAGGGTTTCGGAGGCGTTTTAGGTCAAACCAGGTGAAACCGGGGCATCCAGAGGCGGTGGGGACCAGACGGGACCAAACGAGCTCGGCCCGCACGAGCGGGCCGAGGGTCGGCCTCGGCCATGGGCCGAGGCCGAGCATGGGGTCGGGTCAAAAACCCGACCCCTTCGGCCTTGGCCCGTCCCGCTTACCGGCTCCGCCTCCTTGGCCCAGTTTCCAGCCCGATTTCCCCCCGATTGTCCTCGTCAGCTCCTCGTACATCGGGGTGGTCCAAAATTGCCTATAACAATATCGCCAAAAGTTGTCAAATCTTTTTTATAGAACATTTTCTTTGACTCTAGCAAAAGAGATTCTAAATTGTATTCTTTTAGAAATGACATCACAATTGTGAAGGTAGGGTTGCGAAAAACGTTGGTTAAGAAAGACTACTGTTGATTTATGCCCATGTGGACACAAATTAACAACTAAAAAATGTCATAGAAAAAGAGTTGTATATTAAAACTTGATAAATAATTTTATTTATTTATTTTTTTTTTTGAAAAAAAAAACTTGATAAATAATTATGATGAACGTTTTGAAAAAAATTAATCAAACCATAAAAATTAAATTGAAACTTTTGTAACTACAAGGATCAAATCAAAACCGAAAACAAACCCAATTCGTATAGGTTAAATTATAATAACTTAATATTAGAAAGGATCCATTTCAACTCTAAACTTTTCAAGTGTTTAATTTTGAAAAAAAAAAATCATTTTGAAAAAAAAATCATTTTGAAAAACTTTATAGTGTTTGGCAACCACTAAAAATGACTTATTAGAAAATGAGATTGATAAATAAATCATTTTGAGAGAAACACTTGAAACCAACTTTTTTTTAAAAGAGTCTTTGGTATACAAGAACTTGGGTATAAAAACACATATGAGAAAATGCAACCAAACATATGAGTGTTTAAATTCTTAACATTTTTATACAAAATGTTTTTTAAAAAATGAATTCTTGAAAAACTTTTAAATTAGAATGTATTCCAAACGGATCCTAAAAAGGCAGAGAACAGGTAAAATCGAGGTGACCCTTCAAATGCTTCAATTGTCAAACATTAGCAATTTCCCTCAACAATAATAATAGACTTTTTACCACTTTAGAAATTAATGGACCAAACCAACCATTACTTTCTATAAAGACAATGCCATTTTAGCCATATGCTTAAATCCCAACTTCTTGTCAATAACTTGCTCCCAAAATACATGACATTTTCTCTTCAATCATTATGTTATTTGAAGTCAAGTTTTAAAATTCAAATTTAACTAATTATTTATTTTATATTGTATATTATTGTCTAGAACAATTATAATATATAGTTAGTCACTAATCATATTATAACCATCTTAATGCTCAACAATGACCTATAATTACATATTTATCACTCGATATTAACTTTCATTTAAAAATATATTATAATCTTAAATCTTAATGTTCAACAATCCTACGACATCTTAAAAAAAGTAATGTTGCCTTAACACTGAGTCATACTAAAGTTGACATTTAATATAAACTTTGGTTTTGGAAATATTTATTATAGATATCATATCACATTGATGTAAGTTGATATATTTTTATAAAAAAAAAAAATGTTTATTTTTTATTCTTTTTATTGAAAGAGGGAACAAAAGTACATTTAGTATAAAGAAAAAGATTAGTGAAAGAAAGTATAGATATGCAATGAGAAAGTGTGGATAGAGAGAAATGAGTGAGGGATAGTGTATGTTGAGAAGTTAATGAGATAAATTAAAATGTGTGACAAATTAATGAGCCAATGTGGAAAAAAGAAAAAAGAATGAAACAAAATGTTTGTACATAAAAACTACTTTGAAAAACAAAATGTGTCATGATTAAAAAAAAATGAATTGTCACATCAAATATATGCACTTGATATAAACACATATTCAATTGCTTATTTGAAAAACATTCACTTTCTAGTGCTTTTGACTTCTTTTTTCAAAGTGTTTCTAAATAGTCATAAATACAAACATTTAATTTATATAAAAAAGAAAATTTTCATTTAAAGATTCAAAATTTTTCATGTGATTCATCATTTCTATTCTAAAAGTAGTTTTAATTCCTCACAGGAACATAACTACGTCGTTAAAACATATCTACTTTTCTTGGAGATGAGAAGCTCACATCTTCGTTCACATATTTATTGTACTAAAAAAAATGGTTTTAGCCATCTAATCAAATATTTCAACCAATTTTGAAGTTTTTTTATTCACATTCTAAGGTATAATAAGTGATTTTTTTAGTAATAGTGTAGTAAAAAATGCTTAACAATAAATTACTTCTATATTCCTAAAAGTGTTTCTTCTTTACTTTTGAGTGAAGCTTTAAGGACAAAAATACTCTATAGTTGCTTTGTGTTTTTTTCCCTCATGAAGCAGGCTCAAGTCCTTTTGACTATATTTTTTTTTTCTTTTTTCAAAGTCACTTTCAAGTTAATTTCATAAACATAATGATTTTAAATAAGAAGTATTTTTGGTTCAATCCTCCCAAAAAGTTTATTTTGGCCATGTCGAAAATACATCCCAAGCACAATCTTAGAAAAACGTCAAACAAAATCCAAGAACTAAACACATTCAACACGTTTTGCTCACACCAAAATTATATTTCGAGTGTCAACCAAAGAGCATAATTTAAATGATATCAAACAGTAGTGTCTTTTTTATAAATGGTAGATCACGTAGAAATTATTTCCATCTCGAGACCCAACAAACATTTTTTTTATGTATTCTCTCTCTTCTTCCTTTTAATTAATAATAATAATGATTTTGCTTAAAAACCATCTCTTTCAAACATAACTACCATATAACTTTTTGCTCTTATTATGTTTTGAATTTCAAATAAAATTTTATGTTAAAAGAACATTTCACTCACAAGAGTATTTCACAAAAAAAAAAAAAAAAAAAAAAAAAAAAAAAACATTTATAACTTTTTCAAGTAGTGTGTTCCCTTTTTTATGTTTATTTTACAACTTTGCCTTTTATATACTTTGGTTTGATTGTCTACACATTTAATAGTTCTGAGAAGAAGTTGAAATAATGATATGTTTGAAAGATTGTTTAAAATAATAGGTTGAATAGATTCTCAATTGGTTACCTTTTATTTATTAATTTTAATTAAACTTTATTTTTTATGGACAAAGATTCATATTTATTTCGCTACTCTTTGTTCAAATATTTTATTTTAAGCCCTAAATTTTTACATGTTCTATTTTAGTCCCTAAAGGTTACAAAAAGTCAGTTTAGTATTTGTTGCTAAATATTATACTTATTTACCAAAGAAAAATCTAAATTTATTTTGAGATTCACACTTGTCCTATTAAATGTAATTTCAAATAATATTTGTACTCGTATATAATTTTAAAATCATAAGAAAATGATTTAAACTTTTAAAGCATACAACAAAAAGAAACTAAATACAAACTATTTTAGGTCCCATTAGATAACCATTTGGTTTTTTAGTTCTTGGTTTTTGAAAATTATGTTTGTTTTCTTCCAATTTCCTTATAATGATTTTCATCTTTGCTTAGGAGACATTAAATTTTTTAGACAAATTTAAGAAACAAAAACATGTTTTTGAAAGCTACTTGGTTTTGTTTTCAAAATTTGACTTGGTTTTTAAAAACATGGGAATGAGGTAGATAAAAAAAAAAACAAAACAAAACTTGTGGGTGAGTGTAGTGTTTATAAACTTAATTTTTAAAAAAAAAAACGAAATGGTTAACAAATAATGCCTTAATTTAGCAATGATTCTTAATACAGAAAATCAAGTACCAAAATAGAATGTTTGAAACTCCCGAGACCAAATGAATTTAGGATAATTGCATTGGGTGGCAAATTGGACCAAATTAATAGCAAATATAGCACAATGTAAAAAAAATTGCAAATATAGCAAAATCTATCAGAGTATATTACAAGGAAAATGATAGGGAATGTAACGGGGGATTAGGGTAGCACTGATAGCAGATAGCATGCATAATGAGCTATCTTTCCGTGTATATTTTAGTTAGTCTTTGAGTATTATTTGGCCAAAATCATGCACTTTATGTTTGTTTGGAAAGGAACTCAAGTATTGGAGCAAATTGGAGCAATTGGAAGTTGATCAAACGTTCGGGACCTAAAAAGTGGCAAAGGAAAGCGAAGAAGAATCGAGTTGAAACCTGCAACAGCCATTTGATCCGAGAGATCAGCGTCGAGACGCTGCCTTTTGGCGTTTCGACGCTACTACAAGAGAGTTTCAAGCCAAGTTTTCCGAGAGGACAACATCTAGACGTTGTTCTAGAGAGCATCTCAACACTGCCATTTATTTCCTTCTTTGTTTTGCGTGGCAACAGGACATCATCGAGACGCTGTCCCGATAAATTTCCTATAAATAGAATAGTTTGTGTTATGGCCAAAGGAGTTCTTTTGGATAGTTTTTAGCTCTAAATTTGATTGGAGACCTTCTGTGGGAGCGGAAGCAAGGACAAGAAGTGTGAGTCAAGCTTGAAGGCGTGGAGATCATGATGGGGACATACGGTTTCAACAGATTCGAGAGTTTTTCCCTTTCTTTTTTTATCTCTTGTAGTTTTAATAGATTTTCATTCAATTAGAGATTGTAGTTCTAAGACTATGAGTAGCTAACTTGTTTGTCTTAGGAATTGATGTAGTTCTTTAGGTTTATGGATTAATTATTGGGATGATTGTGCCTTTATTTTATTAATGCAATTATATTCCTAATGCTTTCAATTAATTGGCCATTGATTGAATGATTTTGTGTTGAATTGTGTTCGAGAGAGAGGGTTTAGCTTAGATCTTAATTGCATGACTAAGGTAAAATTCTATGATCGAGAGATTTAGAATAATTAATTTAGAAGTTGTAAAAATGATCGACTTGACTTAAGGTCTTGCATGCCAATGAACTTAAATAGGGATATCGGGTTTATTGTATGCATGAGAATCATTTATGCTCGGAAGAGATATTTGTGATTTAAGTTTCCTTGACTTATAAAATAATTGCACGTTAAATGTAATAGCCCAAAATTGAAGGAAAAAAAAAGGAAGTGGGCTGGTTTGCCCGGTCAAGAGGAAAGAGAGGGGGGAAATTTCCCCCCCCCCCAAAATTTTCGGTCAATAGACCGTTTTAAAAAAAAAAGGAAAATCTGAGATTTTTCCCCTCTCTCACGCCCTCATTTCCCTTCCTCTCGGCTTCTCACTCTCTCTCTCTCGTGTATCAGTCGACCGTCGTCCCTCCTTCGTCATTTCTCTCCGTCGCGCCGCCACTCACGGAGTCGCTCGGCTCCGACGGTAAGTTTATATTTCTCTCTTGTCTCTTTCCCCATCTCTCTAATGTCTATCTGTATGTCTCTCTCTCTCTCTCTCTCTCTCTCTCGACCGCAGCAACCACGAGCACCGCCGCCACCCTTAGTCTCGTCCGCCGCCGCCACGGTCTGCAGCAAAACCGCCTGCCGCCGCCTTTCAGATCTGTTCATCGCCACCGTTCGAATTTCCAGCCTAGTTTTCTAAAGGATTGATTGGGTAAGGACTAGTTGGATCTTTTTGTCCTAATATTTTCTGTTTTATCGAACTGAATGTTAGATTATGGACAGACCTTTTTGGTAAATCGATTTAATTTAAAGGCATAGCTGAAATTTTCCCAAAATCTCATTTGGGTAAAAAACTCAAGCCCTGTATTTTTATTCTTGGCAGTACTGTGTTAGGACCTAATTTTATTATTAAATTATTAGGAGTTGTATGATTGCTAGGATAACCTGTGGGCCAAGTCGATTTATTATGTATTAAGTTATTAAGGTAAGTTAACTTGTTGAATTAAACTTTATTTATGCATTGATATGATCGTTGTGCTTCTAACCTTAGAATTTGCTATGTGTATGAGTTGAGACTGAAATGACCTGAGAAAGATATGAACGCTTTTGTTTTTAAGAGTATGGTTGCAGTATTATTTATGCTATGTGATAGATGCGAGTGCATGATTGTGTTATATTACAGTTGGCTGGCAATGTATGTAGGCAGCGAGAAGTTGTGGTTTCTCTGTTTAGAGATGTTGAATGTATGTTATTTTTTTTTAATTGACTGAGTTGGGATGGTACATATCGATCTAGCCTGTCAGTAGTCTTTGAGGGAAAGAATTTTATTGGTTAGGTTGCAGTTAAGATTAGCCTGCGTGCTAGGAGGCCTTAAAAGGAAAAAGAGTAAGAAAGGGAAAAGAATAGGCTAGTTACTATAGTAGGGGGTCGTGGCAATTAGTCATCTAGGACTGAGATGTTTTAGATTGAAATGAGGAGCTAAATGGGCGGAACTTGGCTTCACAGATTAAGTGTCATCTACTATCTGTACGGAAGTTAAACTTCGACTTAAAACCCATGGATGCCCCACCAGTAAGATGGTAGTTAGAGCGCTATGAGCACATTAGTGCCTTGATGGCTGAGACTTGGCTCCACTGACTGGTTGTCTTCTACTATCAGTAGGAGCGTATAGTTCTCCCACATTCTCACTTGTGCACCTCTAGAGAGTTGGCAAACTTATGATAGGTAAATTAATTGAACATGAGACCTATACTACAGGATGAATGAAATGAAATGAAATGGAATGAGAGGAAACAACCTTTAGGCCCTTAACCCAAATAACCTCATGGTACCTTGGTTGTTGCATGACTAGCAGTATTGTTGTTTACTGAGTATTTTAAAATACTCATTCTTTTCCCCAACATGTGAATGTAGGTAAAGGCAAGGGTGTGCAGAACGTGTGACGGAACGTTACTGGATGAGCCATGGAACCTCATATGATAGACTTCCGCATGCATTTCACGATTTTGAACTCTTTCTTCTTTACTTTTCATTATGTGTTGTTCTAGGACTTGTTTCGTTTTTGAGATTTTTATTGAAATTTTTACAGTTTTGGTTGTTTCTATTTTAACTAGGATCCCAGGCTGAAAAGTCTCGTTGATTTTCCAAGCTTGTTTTATGTTAAATGTCGTTTCATCGTTATTTTATAAAAGTAAAATGCAATGCATGTGGTAACGGCCCAAGGAACTAGTCATGAAATGTAGGGTCGTTACATTAAAATTTATTCCCCTTAACTAATCCTAAATCTAAATTGATGAAATCAAATCCCTAAGAATTTTTCCAATTGAATTTTCACTCTTTAATTTGCATTACTTTTGATTCATCATTCTCATTCCATTGTGACCTCTAAATAAAATTGAGCAACACTATTCACGGTAATTAATCTAGTTAGAAACCAATCCAGAGGACGACATTCGATTTTAACTCCTATATTATTACTTGACACGTACACTTGTGGTATGCAAATTGCGCATCAAGTGTCAGGATGTGTCGTGGGCGTGCAATGCCTAGGCACTAGGTCTGACCCCTAGGTGCTATGCTCTTAGGCGCCTAAAGTTGATGTTACCTAACTTCGATAAAATTGTTGTAATAATAAGCACCTAACTTCCACTTCTCTTGATCTTCAATCCGAACTTCAAATTTGTTGTCAAAAGAGTCTCAAATCGAATCATCTAAGACTCTAGAAAACCCAACATAGGCATTTTTTTTCAATATTTTTTCTATGATATTAAAACTTTCAATGTGATCCTTATAATTTAATCAAAACTCGCAAATAGCACTTATAAGAAGCTAAGATTCAATAATAAATAGAAAAAAATCAATGGATATATTATGATGAAACTTAAACTTATGATATAACCAAATGGAAACTCTTAAAACCACATCAACCAAATTGAAACAAAAGAATTCAAACCCCTACAATGGCTTCAACCATTTGACTAAACAATCACTCCAATTACTTAAATATTTTCTCACACACCCAAAAATTGTACCCCCAAAAAATTCCTTGCATGGGATCAATCACCAAAACCAAATATAAAATACCCATTCAAAACCTTCAAACATACATCTCAAACCTCTTCTCTTCTTCATCAAATCTCTCTCTCTCAAACAGAAATGCCTTCATCTCTCCTCCCTCTCTTCCTTCTCATCCTCTTCACTTCCTCCCTCCCGCCGCCGTCCACGGCGGCTCCCACCGGCGAGTCGTTCGTCTACGGCGGCTGTTCCCAGCCCAAATACACTCCGGGCTCAACCTACGAGTCAAATCTCAACTCCCTCCTCACCTCCCTCATCAACTCCGCCTCCTTCACCCTCTACACAAACTCCACCGTCGCCGGCGCCGGCGACGGCGACACCGTGTACGGCCTGTTCCAGTGCCGGGGCGACCTGCAGAACGCGGCCTGCGCCAAGTGCGTGGCCTACGCCGTGGCCCAGCTGGGGTCGCTCTGTCTGGACGCGTGCGGCGGCGCGTTGCAGTTGGAGGGCTGCTTAGTGAAGTACGACAATGTGAGCTTTCTGGGAGTGGAGGACAAGACGGTGGTGGTGAAGAAGTGTGGGGCGGTGATGGGGTACGATTCCGGCGGGTGGGCGAGAAGGGATGCGGTGTTGGCGTATTTGGCGGCGGCGGACGGCGGCGGCAGTGGGTATCGGCCGTTTAGAGTGGGTGGGTCTGGGGATGTTCAGGGGGTGGCGCAGTGCGTTGGGGATTTGGATGCTGGAGAGTGTCAGGACTGTGTGGCGACGGCGGTGGGGCGGCTGAGGACGGACTGTGCGGCGGCGGGGTGGGGCGATGTGTTCTTGGGGAAGTGCTATGCGAGGTTCTCCCATGGCGGTGTCCGCCCTCACGGCGGCACTGGCGGCGGTGGAAATGGTAAGTTGGCGTTTTTATTTTTATTTTCTTTTTCTACTTTTGGGAAATTACTGCCTTGGGATTGGGAGGTTGAATTATTGGGTAGGTGGATCATTAGAGTTTCTATTGACTTTCGGATGTGCCATGGTTTTATTAACAAATTTAATCATCCACATTTTTTCTTTTTTACCACACGTGGAGTGGGGAGAATTCAAATCATAGACCCAAAGATCATTAGTACAAATTTTATGTCAGCTAAATTATGCTCATATTGACAATTAACTATCGATTTTTGATATAATAATTTGAGTTGGTTTTCAAAACTTGAGTTGATTTTTGAAAACATGGAAAGAATGTAGAGACAAAACAAAGAAACTTATTAGCAGAAATAGTGTTTATAGGTTAAATTTTCAAAAATCAAAAACCAAAAACAAAATAGTTATCAAACGGTGCCTAAAATTCACTACCAACCAAGTTTACAAGATTTAAAGACTAATCTATATACGTTTTAAACAATACTTAGTCCATAATTCAAAGGGTAAAACCACTTGATGTGGTATTTTTAACAATTAAAAAAAATCTTAAAATATTAAGAACTTAATTTATAATGAAGTAAAAATAGATAAGCAGTCAAATAAAAATGAACTTGGTTAGAAAGTTCATAAATATTATTTATACCTTTATGTGCATATAAAGGTGTGAATTGGAGGTTTGAGTCAATGAGATGATTGCCATTTTTTTCCTCTTTTCTTTCACATCTTTTCATGCATTTAATTTTCATATTTTAATTTTTTTACTTTTCATTTATTTTTTATGGGTATTGAGAAGAACAAAAGTATGTAAAAAAAAAAAAAAAAAAAAAAAAAAAAAAGTAATTTAGAAAGGCCCCAATGCTAAATATAATTTATCATTTATTCAATGAATTGAAGTTTCCTTAAAACGAAAAATTTGAGCTAAATATAGTATTTGTTTTTCAAATCTTTTTACTTGTTTCTAAAAGTTTTCACTTCTTAAACTATTTTTGAAGTTTTAGCCAAATTAAAAAATAATAGTTTAAAAAACATCTTTATAAATAATAAAACAAAAAAATATATAATTAATTATGCAAATAGATTATATTCAAATATTCAAATTTGATTCCAATCCCTTTAAACTTTTTATTTTTTTAATATGGCCCTTCATCTTCAAAAAAAAAAAAAAATCAATCTCCTCTCTTGGTCAATGCAACCCTAAAGAAATTTAATCAAAACACAAAATTCCATAAAGTTGATAGAAAATTACACAAATCACTTTTAAACTATGGAATTTATTATAATCACACCATTGAACTTTTAATTTGATCAATCAGTCCTATGTACTTTGTTAAGTGTTGCAATCACACCCATGAATTTTTAATTTAATCCATCAGTCCTTGATATTTGTCAAGTGTGCAATCAATCCCTTTTATGCCAACAAGAGCATAACTCAACTGGCATAAAGATGTATTGATAACCACGAGGTCTGTGGTTCGAATCCCCCACCCTATATTGTCAAAAAAAAAATCAATCCATTTTATTGGTTTGTATATTGTAAAAAATAAACAAGCGGTTTATTGCCACACTTAAAAAAGTACAGGGACTGAATGCAACACTTAACAAACTACAGGAGGCTAATTGATCGAATTAAAAATCCTCCAAACTTTTAAAATTTAACATTTTGGTCCCTAAACTTTGAACTTATTACACTCGTACATTTTTTATCACCCAAGCCCCACATGGAGAATCCAATGATTTCAATATATGTTTGAAATTGAAAAATTGGGAAACTTTTTGGAAGCTATAAATCCATTCAACCAAGCCTAGGAATGATTCCTATCTGATTAAAAGCCATTTCCATCCAACAGAGTAAAGACAATGGAAAAGAAAGAATTTCAATAAAGCAAGAATTTAGAGTTCCTTTTTTTTTTTTTTTTTTGGTGTGTGATTTTTCCAGAAAGTAATTATAATTTTTGTGTTATTGATGTGAATTTTTTTTTTACAGAGGGTAGAAATGCAGATGTTGAGATTGAAAAAACCCTGGCAGTAATAATTGGACTCATTGCTGGAATTGCTTTCATCGTTGTTTTCCTCGCTTTCCTAAGCCATTATTGTGAAAAACGAAAAGGTATGAATTCAATTCAACTATTTAATTTTCTTTCTCTATGGTAATTTTTTTTTTTTTGGGTTAAATTATGAATTTGGTGGATGAACTTTTTGAAAATTGTGTTTGATAAGACCCGTTTGATGATTCATTTGATTTTTCGATTCTAGATTTTGAAAATTATGTTTGTTTTCTTCTGATTTCTATTTTCAGTTTTGTTAAGGTTATATTTGAATTTCTGGTCAAATTCCAAACACAAAAATAATTTTTTAAGAACTACTTTTTTTTAGTTTTCAAAACTTGATTTAGTTCTTAAAAACATGGGAATAAACTAGATAACAAAACAAAGAAATTTATGAAGTGGAAGTAGTGTTTATAAAGCTTAATTTTCAAAAACCAAATGGTTATCCAACGAACTTTGAGTTTTTAAAGTATAAAACGAGGTTTAATAGATTATACACCTTAAAAAGTTTCTTATAAGTATTTGAACTATTAGTATTTTGTATAAACTATAAAAAGAGTCTTGTAAACAAAGATCTATAGGATGGAAATTGAAAGTTTATTAAATTATTAAATTCGAAGTTTTGAGAGTTTAGAATATTATTTAGATACTTTTTAGAGTTAAAAAACTTATGAGTAATAGCATTTAAAGTTTCACAACCCTTAAAATTTAAGCATTTATATAAATTTATAATTTAACCATTTTCTTTCTATCTTCTACCATTTTTTTTTTTTTACTTCCAATTCAATTTCTATGATTTTAAAATTAAATCACATTTTTATCCTAATAGCTTAGCTACATCTCTCATCCCTACTGTTATTAGATGCTAACAATTGAATTACACAGTCATGTTTTCTTTAGATGTTAACAATTTTATTACACAGTCAAATGATTTCCTTTCAACTAAACATTCTGTCATGTTTAAAGAAAACACGACTGTATAAACGGAACTGTTAATATATTCAAATAAATTGAAATCAAGCACAAACTACAAGAACTAAAATGAAAATTCAATCCAGATTCTAATATATTTCGTTCGGTATATGAATCTCGACAGGTGGCAAATGAGGTGGATTTTGAAAGGGATGATTCTAGAATCAAAATTCTCACTATCTCTTCTACACATCATCTTCTTTTGAATTTGGCTATGGCTTTGGTGGTTGGTTCTAAAAAAAAGTTTTTTTTTATCTTCCCTTCTTCTTTTCTCTCCTTTAAATTAAAGAAAACCACACAAAGAGTATATAAAAAGAAGTGATGTGCAATGGTATAAAAGGGTTCATTGAAAGAAGCTGTAATAACAAAGAGAAAAAAAGCTCTAAAGATTCGACATGTCGGACCCACTCCAACTTCAACCTTTAGCTTCATATGAATTTACATTCTTGCTTGCTTTTTTTTTTTTTTTTTTTCCTTTTTTTATTTCTTCCCAACTATTGATATATTGAGAATATATTTTATTGAATGCCTTTTCTTTTATGGGAAAAAAGAAAAGAAGAAAAAAAAAAGTTGTACTATGGGACATGTGTTCTTGTTGGTGGGTTTGATGAAAGTTTCTCTTTTAATGTTGGTAAATTAAACATTTATTTCATTTTAATGTTTATAGTTGTCGCAACGAGATCGCGACGCGGAGCGGCCGACATCCTCTTTTAAGGGTCTTCTTGGAAAAGAGTTTTGGAGTCGCCACCAATCATATTAAGGGTGTGATTGGTCACCCAATTTAACAAAAAAAAAAAAAAGATGGTCTACGTAAATCAAATATGAGTTCGGGAGTCATTTGTGTGTAGGGAAGGTATTAGCACCCTACAACACCCGTGGAAACGGTTACCAAATTTTATCTTTTGTTATCCAAATTAAAAATAAGTAAATATTGGTCCACAACAATTTATTTTCTTTTATTTTTAAATGTCCCATATTTATTAATCCATACTTTGGAGACAAAATATGAACCAACCATTATGAGTGGCACAAAAGCCATTAAAAAAATATTGAAAATTTATTTTGGTTCCCAAAATAAATTTCCTCACCTCAAGAATATTAGAAAATCAAATTTTTAATTTTCCAATTTCCATCCTCGGATATTGTGAGAAATTTCATGTATTTAAGGAATTTAATCAAATAAATTCCAAAAAGAGAACACTACTCAATCTCATTTTTAAAAAAACATAATAAATTTTAAAAATGAATTTGGAAATTTATGAAAAACACCCCCCAATTTTGAAAATTCGAAATTAATGAGAAATTTCATGTATTTATGGAATTGAAAGATCCATAAAGAGAACACTACTTTCCCTCAAAATGACTTTATTTGGATGAGATTTTTCATGTGTTTTAAGAATTTATTACAATAAATTCTAAAAAGAGAACACTACTCAATCTCAAAATAGGTTGATGAAATTCCATTTTGGTAAATTTATGAAAAATGCCCCAATTTGAAAATTTACAATTAATGAGAAATTTCATGTATTTATGGAATTGGAATGTCCATAAAGAGAACACTACTTTTTCTCAAAAATTGCCAAGAATTTTCATGTCTTTAAAGAATTTGTTCAAGCAAATTCTAAAAATGAAACACTACTCAATCTCAAATTTACAACTTTAATAATCCCTTTTAAAAAAAGAGTTGAAACTGGGAATTTCATGTATTTATGGAATTTTAACCAAAGCCCATAAAGAAACACTACTCAACCCCCAAAAATCATAAAAGTTTAGTCTCAAGTTTTCAAATTGGAAAAAGACTATTTGCTATTTAAAATTTTAGAATCTAAAGTAATGACACATGAAATTAAATTAGATTAAATGCTATAAGACTAAACACAAAATTTAGAAAAAGGAAAAAAAAAAATTAATAATAAAAAATAATAAGAAATTGAAATAACATTAATTTATTCATATTATTATGAACATGCAGATTATAAATAACAACAATGTGCGCCAATTTATTTTAATTAGAAACAAACATTCTTTCATAGCAACCAATTAAATAAAACAATCTTTTATGCAACTAATGCAAAAATTAAAATATTCCTTCAATTTTCAAATGATAATAATGATATTCATACTGTAGGATTTCACAGAACTAAAAAAAATGGCAAATCATATCACAACTAAACAATACCTTTTTAAACATACAGTTATACCAATTTCTTTAAAAACACAATCTTAATATTCAAACTAAATATATATACATCCTGCATGCAATCAAATCTAATAAAATAAAAAGAGATTGATAAATATATAAAAAACAACTAAAAAAACAAAATAAATAAAATTATGGTTAGATCTCTTAAAGCTTTCTGCAGAACAATGGTCTAGAACAATAATAAGCCCTCAATCAAGGTCCCAGCAAACACAAATTCAAATATGCAATTGAATTTAACTAAATCTAATAATAATATTCATACTGCAGGATTTCACATAACTAAAAAAAATGGCCAATCCAATCATAACTAATACATTCTTAAACATACTGCTATACCAATTTTAAAAAAAAACACAAGCTTAATATTCAAACTAAATATACATGCATACAATCAAATCTAACAAAATAAAAACAGATTGATAAATATATATAAAAACAAAATAAATAAAGTTATGATGAGATATTTAAAGCTTTCTGCAGAAGAATGGTCCATGATAATAATAAGTTCCAATCAAGGTCCCAGTAAACACAAATTCAAATATGTGATTGAATTTAACTAAATCTAATAATAATGTTCATACTGCAGGATTTCACAGAACTAAAAAAAATGGCCAATCCAATCATAACTAATACCTTCTTAAACATACTGCTATACCAATTTTTTAAAAACACAATCTTAATATTCAAATTAAATATACATGCATACAATCAAATCTAATAAAATAAAAAAAGATTGATAATATATATAAAAACAAAATAAATAAAGTTATATGAGATCTTTAAATCTTTCTGCAGAAGAATGGTCCAAGATAACAATAAGCTCCCATCAAGGTCTCAGTAAACACAAATTCAAATATGCGATTGAATTTAACTAAATTTAATCAAGAAATTTTATGCATAATAGAAAAGAAAGCAAGGCAACAAAAAATAAAATAAAATAAAAACAGTATGCTCACAAAATACAGAACTTCATATTAATCAAACCCATTCTAAATCTTATTTCTATGAATCAACTCCATCCCAATCCACAGAATACAAAAAATTGCAAACCAACCAAACCTATTCTAAACTCCGTAAACAAGCCAATGAAATTATATTATGCTAAAAAAAACAAAACAAAATTGAAAATAAATTCTCAACCTTTTTTGGTAGTGCTGTTGAAATAATGGTTGTCAAGGATTCTTTGCACCAGATGAACACAAAAATGAATGATGGAAAAAAAATAATGAATTTAGCCCCCCAAAAAAAAAAATTCCCCCCCATCCACAGGAAATCAATCGATTTAAATAGGCCAGAGAAGCTGTCGAGAGCGTTTAACTAAGAGGAAGTTGAGGGAAGGAGAAACTAAAGGGTCAGACCAAATCAGTAGGAAGACTACGGATGATGGAAGATATGGAGAGAGAATAGGAAGGGAATAAAAAAACGTTAGGGAAAAAGTAGTTATGATAAAAATAATAATAATAATAATAAATAAATAAATAAATAAATAATAAAAATAAAAATAAACAAATAAACAAAATAAATAAATAAACAATAACAAAAATAATAAAAATAACAACAATCTTATTCTATATAATAAAATAAACATAAACACTAAAATAATAAGAAAAATAAGAAAATGAACCGGACCAAATATGGTATCTACAGTTTGCCCCCCTTTGTTCGTCCTGAAGAAACTTAAGGATGGACAAAGGAAAAGATAAAGTATTTGGTCGGTGAAATTTTTATAAAAATAGCTATCTTAGCTCTAGGGTTGAGTTCAAAATATAATTACCTGATGAATACAGGCTTCGACCTCAGTTCCAGGACTGGGTTCAATTTAGCCAAAATTTGAGAAGACTTCGACCTCAGCTCTAAGGTTGGGTTCGAAATATATTGAACCTGATGGATACAGGCTTCGACCTCAGTTCCAGGACTGGGTTCGATTTAACCAAAACTTGAGAAAACTTCGACCTCAACTCTAGGGCTGGGTTCGAAATATAGTGGACCTGATGGATACAGGCTTCGACCTCAGTTCCAGGACTGGGTTCGATTTAACCAGAACTTGAGAAGACTTCGACCTCAGCTCTAGGGCTGGGTTCGAAATATAGTGGACCTGATGGATACAGGCTTCGACCTCAGTTCCAGGACTGGGCTCGATCTAACCAAAATTTGAGAAGATTTCGACCTCAGCTCCAGGGTTGGGTTCAAAATATATTGGACCTGATGGGTACAGGCTTCGACCTCAGTTCTAGGACTGGGTTCAATTTAACCAAAATTTATTTTCTTAGCATAATGTGTATATATGCTTTTTTGAAAGGAAGGTCACTATCACACTTCACCATCCCTACTAGTAATTGGTTAAATTGATCATAGGATAGGACAAGACACTATATTTTGAGAAATGATCTCTCTTGATCGTATAGCTTCTAATTAGCCTTTGCCTTTTCTTCCTTAATCAAGGAGATGGAACATAAAAGTCCCCTTTTCATAATACAAAACTTCATTTTGATGTACCTTGCCATCGTGGTTAGCTCATTATCTCCATCCATGGATATTTTCATTGTCTTTGCACAAGGATCTTTATGCAAGCTTAATTTCACAAGATTTACAAGAGTAATTTATAACATTATTTGAGTTATGACCTCAACAAGTGTTACTTTATTCTTGCTAGTTATAGAAATACAAAGTCATAAGAATAGAAAGATGAATTCAAGGTTTGCTAACAACGCTTTAAAAGAAAGAACAGATAGAGTAGAGGGATACACTTGAGACCGGGGCCAAAGAATTTAATACTAGTCTTCACAGACATCTTTTAACACCAGAGAGTCTTCTAAGGTTCATGATTTCATGCATAATATTTTCGAACATGATCTGCATTCACAGGGCTCCTCAACTCGTCTCCATCCATGTGGGTCAGAAGCAAAGCTCCCCCCGAGAAAGCTTTCTTTACTATGAATGGTCCTTCGTAGTTAGGAGTCCATTTTCCTCGATAATCCTTTTGATGGAAAGGGAGTATCCTTTTCAATACTAGGTCCCCTTCTTGAAAACATCGAAGGTGCACTTTCTTATCATATGCACGCATTATTCTCTTTTGGTAAAGTTGACCATGACTTAATGCCGCTAGTCGCTTTTCTTCAATAAGATTCAATTGTTCATACCGACCTCGAATCCACTCAGCTTCTTCTAATTTAGTTTCCATAAGAACTCTTAAGGAAGGTATCTCCACCTCCAAAGGAAGAACAGCTTCCATACCATAAACCAAAGAAAATGGTGTTGCCCCAGTTGAGGTACGAATTGACGTGCGATACCCATGTAATGCAAATGGCAATATTTCATGCCAATCTTTATATGTTGTGGTCATTTTCTCAATGATTTTTTTAATATTCTTGTTGGCCGCCTCTACTGCACCATTCATTTTTGGACGATATGGAGTTGAATTTCGATGATTTATCTTGAACTGCTCACAAAGCTCACTCATCATCTTGTTGTTAAGATTCTTTGCATTATCTGTAATGATGCTTTCTGGAAGACCATAACGACAGATCAACTCTTTCTTGATAAACTTGAGCACTACTCCTTTTGTGA
Source organism: Luffa acutangula (assembly GCA_036850905.1). Lineage (NCBI taxonomy): Eukaryota > Viridiplantae > Streptophyta > Magnoliopsida > Cucurbitales > Cucurbitaceae > Luffa > Luffa acutangula. The sequence continues at coordinate 13,156,484 of CM072099.1, forward strand.
CATTGCAATAAGTCATAGCTTCGATCCATTTAGTGAAATAATCAATAGCTACAAGAATAAATCGATGACCATTTGAAGCTTTAGGTTCAATGGGCCCTATAACATCCATTCCCCACATAGAGAAAGGCCAAGGTGCTGATAAAACATGCAATGGGGATGATGGCGCATGGATCTTGTCCATGTAAATTTGACATTTTTGGCATCCTCTTGCATATCCTATGCAATCTGATTCCATTGTCGTCCAATAATACCCAGCTCTAAGTATTTGTCTAGCCATCAAATGTCCATTGGAGTGTGTTCCACATATTCCTTCATGGACTTCTGTCATGATTTGTTTAGCTTCATCCACATCAACACATCTGAGGAGTACCATATCATGGTTTCTTTTATAAAGAACCTCACCACTTAAGAAAAATTTCATGGCTAATCTTCTTAGTGTGCGTTTGTCATTCTCAGAGGCTCCGAGTGGATATTCTCTAGATTTTATGTACTGTCGGATGTCAAAGTACCAGGGCTTGTTATCAACTTCTTTTTCGATAGTCATGCAATAAGCCGGTACATCCCGCTTTGTAATCTTGATCGGATAGATTTCACATGTAAGATCAAGATCAAACATAACTGCCAAGGTTGCTAATGCATCTGCCATTCGATTATCTTCTCTATGCACATGGTCAAATGTAATTTCTTCAAAATTTTTGGATAACTTTGTTATGTACTGGCTATAAGGGACTAATTTGGAGTCTTTAGTTTCCCATTCTTCCTTGACTTGATGGATCACCAACATTGAATCACCAAAAACTCGTAATTTTTTAATATTCATTTCACATGCAGCTTGGAGCCCCATGATACAAGCCTCATACTCAGCAGTATTGTGAGTGCATTCAAAATGCAATTTGGCTGTTAGAGGAAAAATTTTCCCTTCAGGAGAAATTAGCACAACTCCAATCCCATGTCCTAACTCATTTGATGCACCATCAAAGAGCATAGTCCATGTTTCATTATCTAGAGTATCCTCTTCTATTTGAAATATATTCTCGTCTGGAAAATCCACCCTCATTGGCTCGTAATCTTTGACTGGTTGGGCTGCTAAGTAGTCAGCAAGTGCACTTCCTTTGATTGCCTTCTTAGTGACATATACAATATCATATTCTGACAACAGCACCTGCCATTTGGCCATCCTTCCAGATAAAGAAGGCTTTTCAAAAATATATTTTATTGGATCCATTTTTGAAATAAGCCATGTGGTATGGTACAACATATATTGTCTCAAGCGATGCGCAGTCCACACCAATGCACAACAGGTTCTTTCTAACATTGAATATTTAGCTTCATAACTGGTGAACTTTTTGCTTAAATAATATATGGCATGCTCTTTTTTTCCAGATAAGTCATGTTGTCCCAGAACACCACCCATGGAATTCTCTAATACAGTTAGATATAAGATGAGTGGACGCCCTGGAGTTGGAGGTACCAACACAGGTGGGTTTTGCAAGTATTGTTTGATTTTGCTAAATGCCTCCTCGCAATCATCATCCCATTTTCCTGTGTTATTTTTCCGCAAAAGTTTGAAGATTGGTTCACATGTAGACGTCAACTGCGAGATAAATCTTGATATGTAATTCAATCTTCCCAGAAATCCTCTAACTTCCTTTTCTGTTTGAGGGGGTGGCATTTCCATAATGGACTTTACTTTATCAGGATCTACTTTGATTCCTTCTTCACTAACAACAAACCCCAACAACTTCCCTGAGGTTGCCCCAAATGTGCATTTAGATGGATTTAATTTCAGTTGATATTTTCTCAATCTTTCAAACAACTTTTGAAGGGTGATTGTGTGGTCTTCACCAATCTTTGATTTTGCAATCATATCATCCACATATACTTCTATTTCCTTATGCATCAAGTCATGAAAAAGTGTGACCATGGCCCGCTGGTATGTTGCCCCAGCATTTTTCAAACCAAAAGGCATAACCTTGTAGCAGAATGTTCCCCAGAGTGTGATGAAAGTTGTTTTCTCTTGATCCTCTTCAGCCATTCTGATTTGATTATATCCTGAGAAGCCATCCATAAAGGAGAATGTAGAGTATCCTGCTGTGTTATCCACTAACATGTCAATGTGAGGTAACGGAAAGTTATCCTTTGGACTGGCTCTATTTAGATCTCTATAGTCCACACACATCCTTACTTTCCCATCTTTCTTTGGTACTGGAACGATATTTGCCACCCATTCAGGATATTTTGACACCGTAAGAAACCCTGCTTCAATTTGCTTTTTAACTTCTTCTTTGACTTTAATCAGTACATCAGGCTTCATCTTACGTAGTTTTTGCCTTACTGGGTTGCATTCGGGTTTCAACGGAAGACGGTGAACCACAATATCGGTGTCTAAACCTGGCATATCTTGGTAACTCCAAGCGAATATGTCTCGAAACTCATGAAGTAGATTGATTATTTTTTTCCGATCTTCACTTGTCATAGATGTGCCAATTTTTATCTCTTTTACTTCATCTTTAGATCCTAAATTGATTACTTCAACTAGTTCTTGGTGAGGTCCCATAATCTTGTCCTCGTCCTCCACCAACCTTAATAATTCTGAAGATGGTTCGAACTCTTCTTCAATATCACTTTCCTTATCGGACTCCATGTTGTGTATCGAAGTCTCCAGAGTAAGACTAACATCTTCATTCTTATGAACATTGCCCATGAAGCCATTTGGACTTTTGTGTTTTATTTTGCGAATGAAAAGGAGAAAAGAAAAGCAAAAGAGAAATTAGAATATGTCAAAGGAAAATCCCAAAATTTTATTGATAACAAGAATAATACACCCATGTTCAGAACAAACAACCTACGGCCTTGGGTAGAGCCTCTAGAAAATAAAAAAGGAACTAACAAATGAATGTTTAATCATTACTCTTGCAAATCTTGTGAAAATATAGGTAGATCTACAACATCCCAATTGTTAAGCTCGAAATCGGGTGAACATGCGTAGATTATGCCATCTTCGTGTGGTAGCTCATTAACAACTGCTGCGATCGACAAGTTTCGCACTTCCATTAATAAGTGATCTGTTGAGTAAGAGTCCAATGCTGGAAAACTCAAACCAGCACTTTTGAAGTTATCATACAATGATGGTAAATGCTTGAGACTTGGAGTGAATCTCTTTCCTTCTAACCTGGCCAATCGTTTTCCTTTCTTTTCTTCCTGAAGTCTAATTTTATCACATTTGGTAGGTTTATAGCCCAACCCAAATGTCCCAACATTGCTTGGTATACTCAACAACCTTTCTAAGTTTTGATTCAAACGATATCCTCCATTTACCACTACTTTAGCTGCCATTTCTTTTGCCTTAGACTTGTGAGATCTTGTCAGTTCAGACCCTCCCACTATAGTGGCATGGGCAATTTCAAAAGAACGAAAAGAACATTCTAATGCTTCCTCTGCTGCTTCCACATATGGGGTTGAGACGGGCTTGGTTATCAAGAAATCCTCCTCTCCCAATAAACTAACCAGTTTATTTCCAACAACAAATTTCAGTTTTTGGTGCAACGTGGATGGTACCACTCCTGCAGAGTGGATCCAAGGTCGCCCTAGCAGAAAACTATATGCTGGTGTAATTTCCATGACTTGGAAAGTTATGTTGAAAGTACACGGGCCAATTTTGATTGGCAATTCAATATCACCAATAACTTCTCTACGCGATCCGTCAAATGCTCTTACAACCATGTTGCTTGATCTTATGTGTGACATGTCTACTGGAAGCTTTAACAATGTAGATTTAGGCATCACATTGAGAGCCGATCCATTATCAACTAGCACCCTTGCTATGACATAGTTCCTGCATTTTACTTGAATATGTAGTGCTTTTGTGTGACCTAAACCCTCAGGAGGGATTTCATCATCAGTAAAAACTATGGAATTGGAAGACGTGATGTTTCCAACAATCCCACTAAATTTTTCCACAGAAATATCATGACCAACGTGCGCCTTGTTCAAGATATCCAACAACACTTTGCGATGCGGCTCAGAATTCAAAAATAGAGATAGTAGAGAAATTCGTGCTGGAGTATGATGCAGTTGCTCTATGATCTTATATTCACTTTGCTTTACTACCTTTAAGAACTCTTCTGCTTCCTCTTCAGTGACAGGCTTATTGTATTCCATATCTTTAGCTATGATAGACTCTTCTATATCTCGCCCTTTGCCATGCTCAGACATGATCTTTTTATCATTTTTTCTCGTTTGCCCCAGTATCAAACTACTAGATGGTTTCAATAAATTTTCTGGAGTGTAACACCTACCACTCCGAGTTATTCCACTAACTCCTGTAATGCTGTCAATTGATGGACTTGTAAGAGTTTGACACTCATATCTCCATGGTACTGCTTTTGTGTCCTGAAACTTGAAAGGACCAGGCACTTGAATTGTGATAGGTTGAGGATTCTGAAAAGATGAAACATTATGATTCTCATGGTATATGATAGTCAAAGGCTTAGGAGGGAAGGACTCAATTACTTTCCTTTCGTGGGAAGAAGATTCTCCTGTTAATGCGCTGACTTCATCTTCCCTTATTTCGCTTACCCTTCTACATATCATGAGTATCTTTGAATCCATAAGTTGTTGTACTTTGGATCTGAACTCGTCACAAAATTGAATAGTATGTCCAGCAATTCCTAGATGGAATATGCAATGTTTTTCTTCATCATACCCTTCATATCTTACTGTAGGGTCCAAGTGCTCTTGTTTGACATACCCCGCATCAGAAAGAGTCTCGAAAAGTACCTCCATAGGCGTTGTAATCTCATAAACCTTCTCTTTACACACTTCAGAGAGATAATCTACAGCATTCACTTTTGGGTTCTCATGATTAGGTAATGGGTTATTATTGATATCGGGATTTTCCCCAGCTTTCTTAAAGTTTAACCATCCGGCATTGATTAAGGTTTGCACCTTTTTCTTCAAAGCGAAACAATTCTCTGTTGAGTGTCCAATTCCTCCAGCATGATAGTCACAGCGAGCATTTGGATCATACCATTTTGGATAAGGAGGCTGTACGGGATCCATTGGGATGAGAGCCAACTGTCGATTCTCAATTAGCTGAGGTAAAAGCTCTGTATAAGTCATGGGAATTGGATCATAATGCCATGAGTTTTGGTTGCCCCTACTATTTTGACCCTGCACAAATGGTCTAGTTGAATGCATATTTTGTTGTGGAAAATGTGCATTTGGTGGCTTTGTAGCTCCAGAAAATGTATGACTTGACACGTAATTATTGTAGGGAGCATTAGAGACATTGTTCATGTACTTTTGCTCGTATTCTCCTTTACCAAACTTTGGCTTATTCTTCCAAGAGTTTGTAAAGCTAATTGCTTGAACCTCCCCTTCCTTCTTCTTTGATGTTGTTCCTTTCTTTCCCATAGTCGATTCAGCTGTAGTGCCAGCTATCCTTCCATGCTTAATTCCATATTCAATTCTTTCCCCAATAACGATGATGTCAGAGAAACTAGTTGCTGCGTTACCAATCATGTGCTCATAAAAGGGAGATCGCAAAGTGTGCATAAACATAGCCGTCATTTCCTTATCTGTTAGCGGTGGTTGAACCTCCGCAGCCATATCCCTCCACCTCTGGGCGTATTCCTTGAAACTTTCTGAAGTTCTTTTCTCCATCCTCTGCAAGTCAAGACGATCTGGCGCCATGTCAATATTATGCTTATACTGCTTTAGAAATGCGTCCGCTAGGTCCTTCCAAACATGAATGTGACTATTGTCTAACTGTATATACCATCGAGAGGCTGGCCCAGTTAAACTATCTTGAAAGCAATGGATCAATAACTTGTCATTATTGATGTGTGCAGCCATTTTTCTGCAGTACATTATGAGATGACTCCTAGGACATGATGATCCATCATACTTATCAAACTCTGGGACTTTAAATTTTGCTGGAATCGTCAAACCTGGCACTAAACACAATTGCGTGGCATCAATATTTCCATAAACATCTGTCCCTTCAATTGCTCGTAATCTTTCTTCTAGAACCTCCAACTTTTCCTTAGCTTGAACGCCCTCATGTTGTCTCATCTCCGATTGTTGACCAGACATTGTCATATTATTGATTTGAATTCCAGCATGAGCTTCCAATTGTTCCATATCTGGAACAGGAGTGTAGAGTGGATTCGTAGCAACATATTGTTGGGGGGTTTGTGGCTGTGGAAAATGCAGGCGTTGTCGTACATGTTGAGGAGTAAATCCTGGTGGATAAGCAGGATCATCGATTTCCTGGATTGGGTTGCTTGTCTGCGCTGCTTCTACAACCCCTTTCCCTTTGCCAGTTGATAGTAATTCTAGAATCTTCGCTACTTGTTCACTAAGATTATTGATATCTTGTTTCATTTTCTCCATATCCTTTCCTTGCTCTTCCATGATTCGTCTTTTATATCTTGTATTGTAGGGATGGTGAATTGGAATGTTGTGAGCTATTTTTATTCCTTTAGAGAAAGAGGAGAAAAGATAATGAATAAACAAAAATAGTAATAATTAATAATATAAATAAACACAAAAAAAAAAAAGAGAGAGAGAAAATAAAAGTAAACTAATTCTTAACTAAAGGGTACACTACAAAGAGAAAGTGCAATGTACATTATTTTTATTGTCATAAATGCAAAATTCAACAAACATGAACAATTAATGAAAACAGCCAAGATGTCCAAGTTCTTTGCATATCATCCTTAGAAACCTATCTAAGTCATCTGCGTTAGGTTGCATCGGAGAAATATTGACTCTTAGTTCGGCTGCCCATTCTGCAAAGCCATTAGCCCTTCTAGCAACGAATCTAAGAATCTCAATGGTTTGATCCACACGCCCTAAGATCATATGAAAATTTATTCCTTGTAGGTCATAATCAATCTTCATTTCCTTGTAATTTGCCTCCAGCTGCTGATACTTATGCAATATCATTTCACTTGAATTTTGGTGTACGGTGAGCTGGTGGTGTAAAGACTCAGCATAATTTCTCAGTGTTCCATATTCTTCTGAGTGCTCTGCCATTCTTGCTTGTAAAGTGTCGACAACTTCCCGCAAAGAATGATTATTCGCTTCTAATTCTGTTATTTGTGTGTTCTGTTTACTAATCGATGTATTCAATTCATTGATAAATTCCACAAGCAAGCTCTTCCCCTTTTCTAAATCTTTGATGTAGTCCTCTCGGGATTTCAACACTTCTCGTAATGTCGCTCTTTCATTTTTCAAACTTCGATTTTCTTTATTCATCTGTCTCATCTCCTGATCTAAAGCTTTGTAACTACTTTCTAGCTCATTATGGTTCTCCAATAACCCTTTAGTTTTATCAAGTTCTTTTTGTATTTGGGTTGCATGATTCATCCATTGAGTTGTCTCTTTACGTAGCTTCTCATTCTCTTGTTCCAATAACCGATTTCTTTCTTCCATTCTCCTGCATTCTTCACTCCATTGACTCAACTGATCTTGTGTTGGCTCATCTGGCTTCACATTTTTCTCCTTTGGGATGAACTTTGTTATGCTCTTCCTTCTATTCATTTGCCAAGCTTCATATTCACCAGTAACCCCTTCGCAATGCCCTTTACTTTTCACCTTTCTCACAGATTTCCATGCATTGACCGCCTGACGTTTTTTCTCGTTGAAGTCCTCGAGATCATAAGAAAACTCTAATTCTTGTAGATTGTGAGTGACCGGTATAAATTGCTTGAACCACATTTGCCGTAAAACTAACAGAGGTGCATAATTAATGCCTCCCCATGGCCCTAACAAAGGCACACTATAGAAATCTCCACATCTGTATGTCATGGCCTTTAAGGGCATCCATGGAGCCTTCCATATAATATTCTCAGACTTGATTGTTGTAAAGAAAGACATCCATGCTTCCTTCTTTGGGAATGTTGGATCCCAAACTGCTACACCAAACTCACTTATTGTATTTCGTGTCAAATTCCATGGGTTACTAAAATCTATCTTTGGACATTTAAACTCTAACGGACATTTGATATGGCTATGAATCCAAATGTAGAGTAATGGAACACAACAATTCAACTTTCCTTCACCCCTTATTCTGCAGTAGTTGAGAGATCGAAAAGTTTCTGCTAATAGTGGTATAACTGGATTGGCTCCTCGTTCTATGTCAAAGAACAGTTTCGTCACTTTCCCATCAACATATCCCTTTGCTTTAGGGAATAAGACTGCTCCATAAATGCATAATGCAAATAAAGTCAGGCCCTTATCCTCATCCAGGTGGGCTTGAGTGATCTTTATTAAATAATCCATCGATATGTTTTCTTCTTCCCCTTTGGTCCTCATGTGCTTTTGAATATCAGCAGCGTGGACATTTGTCAAAAACTTTGATAAAGTCCTTTTTGCTGTTAACTTGGGGTTGAAACAATAAATTATATCATCCTCCTTCTCAGGAATGCTGAGCATAGCTTGATATTCCTCAATTGTTGGTAATAAGTCAAACGTCCCGAACGTGAAACAACGGTAAGCTGGATCCCAAAAGTGAACTATAGCTCTTAAAGTAAAATGGTTCACTGGAATATACATCAAATCCGCTATATGACCATACTTCTTCGAGAACATAAATCTACGCTCTGGTGACAAACCCTCCCATATTGCCTTCAATTTGGTCAAATCATTTTGTGTGAAAGAGATTTGACAACTGGTTGGTAAGGATGTCTGAGAAGAATCAGTTAAGCTATCACCAAATTTTTGCTGTATTTTCTCGGCCCATTGGAGAACAACACCTGGTTCATCATACTTAGGTACCAAGGATGAATGCATGGACACATTGGACATGTTGGCGCTCATTGTGTTCCCCTTTTGCATAAAATGACAATAAAAATTTCAGTTATTCCCTTTAATCACAATAGCACACATAGAGAGGAAAAAATGAGAAAAAAAAAACATTTAAGAATAGTAATAAGCATTATTAATAATATTATAAGACTTTCATGTGCCTACACGAGAGCCGAAGCTCTTCGAAGGTAAACACTACTCACCTTAGATTTTAAGGAGTTCATACACATACATGAAAGGAGCTCATTTTCAAAATAATAATAATAATAATCATAATAAATAAATATATAATATAAAAATAATAAGAATAAAAATAATAAGAATAAAAATAAAAATAATTTAATTAAATAATAATAATAATAATAGAAAGGAAAAAAAATAATAAATAAATAAATATAAATATACATATATATAAAATTCAAAGAAGAAAAAGAAAGGAGAGGAAAAAAAAAAAAAAAAAAAAAAAAAAAAAAAAAAAGTCGAGACCTTGAAGGGTATAGGAAAGCTAGGCTCTCAAAATTTATAAGGGAAGAATGTAAAAACCAAGGCATGATCTTCAATATAGAAATGTAGATTCTCCAATTAGCTTTAGGAAAGAAGGAAAGATGGAGAGAACAAGAAAAAAAAAATGGAGAAGGTATCTCATAGAGATCGCACTACCAAATCCTTAAACCAGTCTAAAGAGTCATGAGAACCTTAATTGGATAAAAATAAAAAATAAATAAATAAATAAAGATTAAAAAATAAAAATAAAAAAATGGAAATATGAGACATAGTAAATACATGAAATAATTGGCGCATAGAAAATGCTGTGTGGGTATTTCTAAATCCTAAATGGATAAAGCCCTCAAATCAATCCTGGTATTATAAAAATAATAAAAGGATTAATCTGAGCGAGAATTTTTCGTGTGCCTGCACGGGGGCCGGAACCCCTCGAAGGTCGACACTACTACATTCTCAATTCTAATCTTAAAGGGTATAGCCCGGGTAGGAGGCTTGTGAATGTGTGTGAGATACATGATGACATGCATAAAAAATAAATAAAAAAAAATATTTTTTTGATAGAATAGATGAAAACATAGAATAAATAGCATTAACTGAATAACATAATAAATGAAGTGTTGGCATGTCTAAATCCTAAATGGACAAGGGCCTCAAATCAATCCTGATATTATAAAAAAAATAATAAAAGGATTAATCTGAGCGAGAATTTTTCGTGTGCCTACACGGGGGCCAGAACCCCTCGAAGGTCGACACTACTACATTCTCAAATCTAATCTTAAAGGGTATAGCCCGGGTAGGAGGCTTGTGAATGTGTGTGAAATACATGACAATATGTAACAGAATAAAAGTAATAGAAAGATCATTTACAAAAACTAAACAACACAATATAAAATAATAAATAACAAACAAAAATTTACTAAAAAATGGACCAACAAAAAAAAAATCAAATAAAAGTATTTGGATATTAAAGAAAAGATAAAAATTCAGTTTAGACTCTCATGAAGTAGTCCCCAGTGGAGTCGCCAAGCTGTCGCAACGAGATCGCGACGCGGAGCGGCCGACATCCTCTTTTAAGGGTCTTCTTGGAAAAGAGTTTTGGAGTCGCCACCAATCATATTAAGGGTGTGATTGGTCACCCAATTTAACAAAAAAAAAAAAAAGATGGTCTACGTAAATCAAATATGAGTTCGGGAGTCATTTGTGTGTAGGGAAGGTATTAGCACCCTACAACACCCGTGGAAACGGTTACCAAATTTTATCTTTTGTTATCCAAATTAAAAATAAGTAAATATTGGTCCACAACAATTTATTTTCTTTTATTTTTAAATGTCCCATATTTATTAATCCATACTTTGGAGACAAAATATGAACCAACCATTATGAGTGGCACAAAAGCCATTAAAAAAATATTGAAAATTTATTTTGGTTCCCAAAATAAATTTCCTCACCTCAAGAATATTAGAAAATCAAATTTTTAATTTTCCAATTTCCATCCTCGGATATTGTGAGAAATTTCATGTATTTAAGGAATTTAATCAAATAAATTCCAAAAAGAGAACACTACTCAATCTCATTTTTAAAAAAACATAATAAATTTTAAAAATGAATTTGGAAATTTATGAAAAACACCCCCCAATTTTGAAAATTCGAAATTAATGAGAAATTTCATGTATTTATGGAATTGAAAGATCCATAAAGAGAACACTACTTTCCCTCAAAATGACTTTATTTGGATGAGATTTTTCATGTGTTTTAAGAATTTATTACAATAAATTCTAAAAAGAGAACACTACTCAATCTCAAAATAGGTTGATGAAATTCCATTTTGGTAAATTTATGAAAAATGCCCCAATTTGAAAATTTACAATTAATGAGAAATTTCATGTATTTATGGAATTGGAATGTCCATAAAGAGAACACTACTTTTTCTCAAAAATTGCCAAGAATTTTCATGTCTTTAAAGAATTTGTTCAAGCAAATTCTAAAAATGAAACACTACTCAATCTCAAATTTACAACTTTAATAATCCCTTTTAAAAAAAGAGTTGAAACTGGGAATTTCATGTATTTATGGAATTTTAACCAAAGCCCATAAAGAAACACTACTCAACCCCCAAAAATCATAAAAGTTTAGTCTCAAGTTTTCAAATTGGAAAAAGACTATTTGCTATTTAAAATTTTAGAATCTAAAGTAATGACACATGAAATTAAATTAGATTAAATGCTATAAGACTAAACACAAAATTTAGAAAAAGGAAAAAAAAAATTAATAATAAAAAATAATAAGAAATTGAAATAACATTAATTTATTCATATTATTATGAACATGCAGATTATAAATAACAACAATGTGCGCCAATTTATTTTAATTAGAAACAAACATTCTTTCATAGCAACCAATTAAATAAAACAATCTTTTATGCAACTAATGCAAAAATTAAAATATTCCTTCAATTTTCAAATGATAATAATGATATTCATGCTGTAGGATTTCACAGAACTAAAAAAAATGGCAAATCATATCACAACTAAACAATACCTTTTTAAACATACAGTTATACCAATTTCTTTAAAAACACAATCTTAATATTCAAACTAAATATATATACATCCTGCATGCAATCAAATCTAATAAAATAAAAAGAGATTGATAAATATATAAAAAACAACTAAAAAAACAAAATAAATAAAATTATGGTTAGATCTCTTAAAGCTTTCTGCAGAACAATGGTCTAGAACAATAATAAGCCCTCAATCAAGGTCCCAGCAAACACAAATTCAAATATGCAATTGAATTTAACTAAATCTAATAATAATATTCATACTGCAGGATTTCACATAACTAAAAAAAATGGCCAATCCAATCATAACTAATACATTCTTAAACATACTGCTATACCAATTTTAAAAAAAAACACAAGCTTAATATTCAAACTAAATATACATGCATACAATCAAATCTAACAAAATAAAAACAGATTGATAAATATATATAAAAACAAAATAAATAAAGTTATGATGAGATATTTAAAGCTTTCTGCAGAAGAATGGTCCATGATAATAATAAGTTCCAATCAAGGTCCCAGTAAACACAAATTCAAATATGTGATTGAATTTAACTAAATCTAATAATAATGTTCATACTGCAGGATTTCACAGAACTAAAAAAAATGGCCAATCCAATCATAACTAATACCTTCTTAAACATACTGCTATACCAATTTTTTAAAAACACAATCTTAATATTCAAATTAAATATACATGCATACAATCAAATCTAATAAAATAAAAAAAGATTGATAATATATATAAAAACAAAATAAATAAAGTTATATGAGATCTTTAAATCTTTCTGCAGAAGAATGGTCCAAGATAACAATAAGCTCCCATCAAGGTCTCAGTAAACACAAATTCAAATATGCGATTGAATTTAACTAAATTTAATCAAGAAATTTTATGCATAATAGAAAAGAAAGCAAGGCAACAAAAAATAAAATAAAATAAAAACAGTATGCTCACAAAATACAGAACTTCATATTAATCAAACCCATTCTAAATCTTATTTCTATGAATCAACTCCATCCCAATCCACAGAATACAAAAAATTGCAAACCAACCAAACCTATTCTAAACTCCGTAAACAAGCCAATGAAATTATATTATGCTAAAAAAAACAAAACAAAATTGAAAATAAATTCTCAACCTTTTTTGGTAGTGCTGTTGAAATAATGGTTGTCAAGGATTCTTTGCACCAGATGAACACAAAAATGAATGATGGAAAAAAAATAATGAATTTAGCCCCCCAAAAAAAAAAATTCCCCCCCATCCACAGGAAATCAATCGATTTAAATAGGCCAGAGAAGCTGTCGAGAGCGTTTAACTAAGAGGAAGTTGAGGGAAGGAGAAACTAAAGGGTCAGACCAAATCAGCAGGAAGACTACGGATGATGGAAGATATGGAGAGAGAATAGGAAGGGAATAAAAAAACGTTAGGGAAAAAGTAGTTATGATAAAAATAATAATAATAATAATAAATAAATAAATAAATAAATAATAAAAATAAAAATAAACAAATAAACAAAATAAATAAATAAACAATAACAAAAATAATAAAAATAACAACAATCTTATTCTATATAATAAAATAAACATAAACACTAAAATAATAAGAAAAATAAGAAAATGAACCGGACCAAATATGGTATCTACAATAGTGAAAATTAATCTAGTCATCTATGTTACATTATCTAATTTTCCATTTTTGTTTTCAGTTCTTAGCCTTTGTCGATAATTGATTGATATATATATATATATATTTGATATGTCTGAACTCTATTAATTAGAGAGAAGATGTTGGAAAATGATATTTGTCCATTTTTTTTTAAAAAAAAAAGGGAAATACTAAAATCACAAAAATTTAGGATCATGTGTCAAATGTAACACAAATCAAAACATTAATGAGAAAGTCTCCTGTCTCTACTTTATGTTAATCGTTTAAAAAAAAAAGAACTTTATATTAATGTTGGTAATTAAATAAATATTTATTTCATTCTAATGTGTCTATAGTGGAATTAATCAAATGATATATGTTAAATTATATTCTTTAGTCTTGTGTTAAGTTCTTAATTTTTGTTCATAATTGATTGATTGATTTTCTTATCTCTAACCTATGATCCCTTTGCCTATCATAGCTAGAGAGTCGATTGGACAGAGAATAATATGTTGGAAAATGATTTGTCTATCTTTAGGTAAAAGTGAAATACCAGATGCTTTAAAAATCCAAAAGTTTAGGATGACGAATAGTGCAACGGTCAAACAATAAGGAAAATGAACTATAATCTTAATCCACTAGTGCAACATTTGCATTTAGCTTTAAAATTTTATAACCACAAATGAGATAAAGGTCTTATACTCAATTATGAATACCTTAGACCTAGAAATGAACAATTGGAAAAAGAAGTGAAGTTTTAGAATAATATATGTAGTATATTGGGATCCACCATGAACCTTGAATATATTATAATTGATCTTAAGAATTTTTATAATCCCCATGAGATCAGTAGGGTTAATATATGCTGAAGTAGGCCACATATATTATTCTTATTATTATTTTTTTAATGTGAGAAAGCTATGAGGCCATGATGAAGATTATTCTATCTATTTTCATAATAATCAAAATCAAATATAATTAACTAAAGTGAGCATAACTCAATTGACATGTACCATCGACTAAGAAGTCTGAAGGTTCGAATCCCCTCTCCTCCATCGTTGTTAAACTAAAAAAACAAAAAAAAAATCAAATATAATTGTCTCTTTTAATTGTTCCTCCTTATATAGTTTTATGAAGAAAAGACTTTTTTTTTTTTTTTTTGAAAATAAAGAAGAGACTCTTTAAACAATAATATATTACAAATTTAAAATGGGTTTAAAAGCTTTGTTTATATATAAATGTTCATCATTTTTTTCATCCTGTGAACCTTTTCCATAGTCATTTGATTTTCCTAATTTAAGTGTAGAATATGTTTATATATATGGTCAATGGTCAAGGCTAAATAAATGGCTGAATTGGTGGATAAGATATCCTTTAATACAAAATATTTTAATATTTTTTAGAGTGGAAGATTGGAACCTTTGAGTTTGCATAAGATTTTGGGAGATTTGCACAGATAGCAAAAACCGGCAAACATATTGCAAAATTAGCAAAAAAATAAAATTATTTGCGGAAATAGCAAAAAATACATTAAATTACGAAAATACCCTTAGTATCTCCAATAGTCTATCAGTCTCTATTATTGATAGTCACTGATAGACTTCGAGTAATCGGAATCTATCAGTGATAAATACTGATAGACTTTGATTATAAAGTTCAATTAATCGGAATTTATTAGTGATAGACACTGATAGACTTTGATTAATCGAAGTCTATCAGTGTGTATCACCGATAGACTCTGATAATTATAATCTATAAGTTTTTATCGTGTTTAATTCAAGCCTATCAGTGATAGTCACTGATAGAAAACAATTTAATTCAAGACTATTAGTTCAGTTTAATTCAAGGCTATCAATTTCTATCCATCAGTTTAATTTAAATCTATCAGTGATAATCACTAATAGAAAACCGTTAAATTCGAGGTTATCAGTTTCTATTACTGATAGAAATCAATTCAATTCAAGACTATTAGTTTCTATCACCGATAGAAACCAATTTAATTGAAGTTTATCAGTTTCTATCAGAAATCAATTTAATTGAAGTTTATTGACTTGTATCACTGATAGAAATTAGTTTAATTCAAATCTATCATGTTCTATCGAGGATAGAAATCAGTTAATTGAAGTCTATCAGTTTCTATCCCTGATAGAAATTAGTTAATTATCAATTAATTGAAGTCTACCAATGATTGTTACTGATAGAAATCAATTTAATTGAAATCTATCAGTAAATTACTTTCCATTGCAATTCATCTCGGTAATTAGAAACTCATCAAAATTATTATACTACAATCATAAATTGAACAAAAAATTTTAAGTCTCTTGTGGTAATTAGAACATAAAATCCAAAAATAACCATTACGAACAAACGACTCTTAATCAACAATATAATTTTTAAAGCCTAGCACACAAGCTTCGTGACCACCACCATAAAATTGCTATTCTTGTATTCTTTGTATTTCATTATTCTATCAATTATAGCCCTGATAGACTTCGACCAGTGATAGTCAGTGATAGACTACGATTAACCGAAGTATATTAGTGATATACTTTGATATACCTATACAAACACTCACCAAAATTGCTATTTTTGTATTCTTGGCATTCTTGAATTAAAAAGAAGGCCAAATAGAGCTTAACTCAATTGACATAAAGTTGTACCGATAACCATAAGGTCCATGGTTCGAAATAAAAAGAAGAAAAAACAATCATAACAATACCTTGTGGGAAGAAGAATAAAAAGCAAATCAAATCAAAAAAGAAAAATAAAATGGACAACTTAATAAACTGCACAGAAGAGGGAAAAAAAAGCATACTAATCACACAAGAACTCCACCCTCATAAATGCACAAAAAATAAAAAATAAATAAAAGAAGAAATCGTAATAGCTCATTATAAAAAAAAAAAAAAAAAAAAAAAAAATCATAACAGCTCATAAATGAAAAAAAAAAAAAAAAAAAAAGAAGAAGAAGAAGAAATGGTATACACAAGAAATGGTAAATGAGAAGGGAGAGGAAGAGAAGAGTAAAATGGGAATATTCTAATTTGTTTGCCATATTTGCAATTCTTTTTACTTGGTGCTAAATTTGTTATTATAGATAATTAATTTACCACTCGCTGCAATTACTTTAAGATTTTAACTTGTTAACAATAGATTACATTATATATATCAAAATTGGTTTAAATTCTACTTTTTTTCTCCTTCTACTTTATATTTTTTTTTAAAAAAATCATTTTAGTTATTTCGATTGATTTTTTTATTTAATAATTTTAATAGAATCTATATTTTTTTTAATCTAAAGTTTTGTTTGTACTATTTATAAGAGTAATTACATCTATTTTTTTTTTTTTTTTAAGTTTAACAACATGTCGAGGTTGTGATTTGATCAATCGATCTTTTGATCGAAAATATAATGCTTAACTAGTTGAATTATGAAAAAATTGGTTCATCTACTAAACCTTAGATATAAATTACGACATCCATTTTAATTAAATGATTTATAGAAAATGAATAAGAGTGATTAAAATGATTGTTTTATTCCATGTATGAAACTAAAATCTAATAATTAAAGTTTAGAGAGAGATCAAAATAGAGCCAACATCTAATTAGTTTAGAGATCAAAATATGACTTGAATTACTAAAAAATTATTATTATTATTTTTTTTAAAGAGAACTGAACTTCATTAAGAAAAGAAATGACTTCGAGGGGATACAAAAGACGTCGCTCTTGGAGCGATAAATTTTCTATCTATTCAAGATAGTCGCCTAACCATAAAAAAGAAGGCGAAAAAAGTCCTGCACGTGCCATGGAATGGGCGATGCCGTTGAATTTTCTACTAACAAAGTTAAATGACACCTTGTCAAACTCAGATCGGATCGCTCGGATATCCCACGGATTGGACACAATGCAAGATTCACATTGGATCTCCTCATTTATAGATTTGATCAAATTCAGTGAATCAGACATAACCGTTAACCGAAGCACTCCCATTGTTCTGGCTAGGCGAAGCCCTTGTAACAACCTGTAGATGACCAGATCTATCTCGCATTATTAACCCAATACCACTTTTGCAATTTGCTCCCATATATGCTGCATCGGTATGTAAAATAATCTCCTCACTCTTCGAAATAAGGCTTAAAACATCATCATCAGACGAGGTTAGGAGGGGTACAAGAATGAACCGAGATCACATCCGAACGAGAGAGATCCTGAGGACATGAAAGCATGGGTCAGGATAAGCTTAAAAGAATTGATAGATACTACCTATACCAACAAGGTGCACCTTCCTTTTCGGTGTGACCTCCTGAAAATTTTCCTAGGAAGCATGTGAGTGAGGACAAAGCAGTTAGGTGTCGAATTCGGATTCTGAATCCTGAGCCTGGGGACATTACACATTAGGTCTAAAATGATTCTACAAATGTCAAATTACTACAAAGTAATTCCCTGTTTGATCAGTTTACAACTACTTTGTGGATAATTCATTTAAAATTAAAGTAATTCCTAACTTTTTTTCCCCAACACTCTAACTTTGTAAAAGAAATATTTTTGGACCCTCAAAATCACTTAATAATCTTCTCCATTAGCCATGTATTATTCAACTATTGGAGTTTTAACATGTCAAAGAGTATATGTAGCACTTGACACATTTTCTTAAGGTAGTCCAACAGAATATAATTTAGCTCGTATGTTCTTGTTATTAAATATTATCATCAAAAGATAAGGCTAGTATATTCTTCTTGTCTAATAAAGGTATAAAAGGGTTGGAAATCATCATTAACTTGGATGATTATAAAGTTTGGTGAGATTAAATAATGATTTAATATCTCTTTTTAGAAAAAAAAAAAAATGTGTTGTATTATTATTATACGTTATATAAAGCTCTTTACCTCTCTCTCTCAATTAGAATATTGTAGCATGATCCTTATAATAAGAAGCCTATATTTAA
Source organism: Luffa acutangula (assembly GCA_036850905.1). Taxonomy (NCBI): domain Eukaryota; kingdom Viridiplantae; phylum Streptophyta; class Magnoliopsida; order Cucurbitales; family Cucurbitaceae; genus Luffa; species Luffa acutangula. Next base: position 13,174,956 of record CM072099.1, read on the forward strand.
TAGATTTGAGAACCCTAGCAAATTGTCGGCGTATTTGTGGGATACGTTTCTTAAGATATAAATTGAGCCGTTTTTGTTCTTTTCTGGATCCAATACTAAAAGTGAATCTACATCGCTCTAATGTTATATCAGGTAGTGGACATGTTGAGAATTTCTTTCTTTTAGTTATTGGATTTATATAACGTCCAACCGAATTTGCAAAGCATCCATCAAAGGGAATAGGACTCGGAGAATATCCTTATGGGACTTTATGATCACTTGAAAAAGTAAGACATTTGAAAATTAAAGAACGTAAGCAACAGAATAGAATATGAAACTTTTTTTTTTTTTAACAACAAAGTTTCTATAAGGCATTGGATTGGAGAGAAAGAAGAAAGCAATGGTTTTGTGGTTATAAAGATGAGGTACCACTTGTGACAATAAAATGAAAATATGATAAATACAAAAGGCTTTTCAAAGTTGTGTATTCCAATGCCTCAAGGGACTTTATTCTTATAGCAGCCAAAGTTAAACCCTTGGCATCAATTCCTCCACATTTGGCTAAGGCCACCAACCTTTTTACCTCAACATTAATTGAAAAGAAAAACAAATAAGTAAAATTGCATATGAGAGCTACAAAAAAGAAAATTGCATATGGGACCTACCAAAAATAAATTGATATATATAGTAATTGTTATAATTGCACCCATGAAATTTATATGGTAAAGATTAAGACACTGTTTAATAATCATTTGGTTCTTGGTTTTTAGTTTTTGAAAATTAAACTTATAAAGACCACCCCATCAAGCCAAATTTTGAAAACTATAAATAGTAGTTTTCAAAAACTTTTTTTTTTTTTTTTTTTGGAATTTTGCTAAGAATTCAAATGTATCTTTAACAAAAATGAAAACTATGGTAGAGAAATTGGAAGAAAATAAGTATAATTAAAAAAAAAAAAACTAAATGATTATTTAGGCACCGTTTGATAATCATTTGGTTTTTTTGTTTTTGAAAATTAAGCTTATATATAAACACTACTTTCCCTCACAAGTTTTTTTTTTTTTTTTTTTTTTTTTTTTTTTTTTTTTTGTTAACTACAACCTTCCCATGTTTTCAAAAACCAAGTCAAATTTTGAAGAAAAAAAAAAAGTATTCAAAAACTTGTTTTTGTTTTTGGAATTTGGTTAAGAATTCAAGTGTTTACTTAACAAAAATGAAAATCATGATAAGGAAATTGAGAGAAAACAAGCATAATTTTTAAAAACAAAAAACCAAATGATTATCAAACGAGGCCTTATTGGGCATGTAATTATAGTAATTATTATAAATTGGAGATGGTTTGTGCTATTTGTTCAAAAAAATTAAATTATTTACTTCTCTATACTTAGTTCATAACTTTAGTAAATTAAATTCTAAATCTAAATAAATAGTAACATTAGTATCTTTAATTAGTTACAATTTCATTCTTTAAAAAATTTAGGATGAGTTATTTTTGTGAATATTGATTCTTCTAATTTGTGCCTTTGATGCAAACTCAATTGGTACACTTTGTTGTTAAGTCAAAGTTTTTTTTTTCTTTGATTTTGTAGATACTTGAATATGAGTATTTTTTATGCTTAGATTTGTGCATGTCTTGTTTGAGTGTTTTGCTAATTAATTTTGTATGGTTTATTGGTTTCAAATTCAAGTTTTTTTTTTCCCCTTTAGGTAATAATGAATTTCATCATTTATTGAAGTTGAAGTTTAAATATCATGAAATTAAAATTTTCAGATTAAAATGACTCACTTGTCTTTTAAAGATTCATAATAAGATTGTTGTTCAAAGAAAGAATGTAGCAGTACAAATGTGGGTGTGGGAGGAATGAAACCATTTTTTTTTTAATTCCACAATTGGGAATGGATCAAGAATATCATGTCTTAACTAGTTTAAGCTAGGTTTAAATTAATAGAAGATTCAAACCTTAAAATTAGGAGAGATGAATGTTCTTAATGCCTTAATAGTTTCGACGAATTTTCCAATACGAGTATAGCTTAGTGGATGAAGCATTGATTACTATCTCAAAAGTCGATAGTTTTTTATCCTTCATTTCTCAATTGTTGAACTCAAAAAAAGAAAAAATGGTTCCGAAGAATTTGATTAAATAATACTTAAAAAGGAATAAGATGTCCACACCGAATATTTTTTTGTGGCATTGAAGATTATAAAAGAGATAATCTTTGCACTTTGTTCCTTCACGGGATATAAGACAAATTGGGAACAATAATTTAGTTTTCATTTTTTTTAATAACATATGGGATGGAGGATTCAAACCACAAACTTTTGTATCAGCTTTACACATTAGTTGTCAATTTTTGGTTGTTTTATTTCTTGACTTTTAATTTGATACTTTTGTGTGGAAGCTTCTACCAGTTTCCTCTGAGATTAGCAAATTCTTGATCACCATAGTGTTACTATATGTTTTCTTTTGCTAAATTAATTTTTGAGTAAAACAATACTAAAATTGATAACTATATTGAAACTATCAGTTGAAGAAAATATTAAGTTATATATATGAAACTATAGTAATCTATAAATTTAGCATGCTTTGTCCTCACTTATATGTTTTATAGGAAAATTTTTAGTAGGTTACCTAACATAGAACTTCACCAAACTAAACATGTTTAGCTTTGAAGTTTCTATGATTAAGCCACTGAAAAAGAAAGGTGCACCTCTTGTTCGTATGAGTAGTTACTATTAATTTTTTTAAGTTTATCTTGACTTTATGCTTTCATATATCTTCAAAATCTCTCTCATTTGGTTGTGGTCTCAGTTCATTCATGTACCCCTTTTATAACTCGAGTGTCACAATTATGGTCTCTAAATATAATTTAGGACAAAATACACTTTTGGTCCCTGAGGTTTGAGATTGATGTCTATTTGGTCCATGGGATTTCAAAATATACACTTTTGGTCCCTGAGGTTTGAGGTTAATGTCTATTTGGTTCCCGAGGTTTCAAAAGATACACTTTAGTCCCCGAGGTTTGAAATATAGTTTTAAATGGTCCGTAAGTTAATTTAATCGTTAGTTGAGTAACGGAGAAATGGCGTGGCATGTTGAGGTGGATAAATTTTATTATTTTATATTATTTTTTTTAGATTACATGACATTTCTTTTTTTTTTCCTTCACCATCCTTCTTCCCCCCCCCCTTTTTCTCTTTCTTTTTTTTCCTTCACCCATCCTTCTTCCCCTCATTTTTTCTCTCTCTAAAAGGTCCACTCTCCAAATCTCTCCGTAACAATCTCTCTCATCTCCAAATCTCTCACTCTTCATCTCTTCGTAACAATCTCCGTTCTCCCTCCAAAATCTCTCTGTTCTCATTCTTTTTCTTCTTCTTCATTCTCTCCCTCTTCATCTTTTTGGATTGGTGTTGTTCTTGCAATCTGGTTGAGTAGAGAACAAACTTCATTTTGCCAAAAAATACAGCAAAGAAAAAAAAATCAAAATCTACCAAATTTAATTAATCTATTGAAGATTACTTTCTAGCTTAATAAAAATCAAATCTTGGAGTTGGAATTCTATCAATTGTTTTTCAAAAAACTAAAAAACATGTTAGGAAAAATCAACAAAGAAAAGAGAGAGATCTAATTTTGTTACAGTTTTCAAACAAAACCATGGGAGAAAAGTGCAATTCCATACCCCTCCTAAAACTCTCTCTCTCAAAGTGTCTCGCTTGTGTCTATCTTGTCTCTCTAGAATGGAAAAATTGTATTGCATTAATTCAAGATTACAATAAATCCAACCTCAACAAATTGTCTAAGATGAGAAGAAAAATAAAGATGAAAAAAAAATTCATAGATTACAATCGGAGGAGATAAATAGAAGGAGAAGAGAAAATGAACGGTGGGAGAGAGGGAGGGGGATGGAGAAGGTAAAAAAAGAAAGGGTCATGTAATCTAAAAAACTAATATAAAATATTAAAATTTATATATCCATCTCATTTAAAATTTGCCACCTCAACATGTCATGTCATTTTTCCTTTAGTTCAACTAACGGTCAAATTAACTTCGGGACCATTTAAAATTAATTTTCAAACCTTAGGGACTAAAGTGCATCTTTTAAAACCTTGGGGACCAAATAGACATCAACCTCAAACCTTAGGGACTAAAAGTGTATTTTGCCCTATAATTTATTATGTGAATCTCCTATTCCACATCAAATAGAGTCACTCACTCCAATTTTGAGGTGCACGGTTGAAGAAAATCATAAGACCTTAGGCCCCATGTTTGATAACCATTTTGCGTTTTTGAAAATTAAATTTTTTTTCTCTCAATTTTCCTATAACAGTTTTCATCTTTTTATTTTTAAGGAAACATTTAAATTCCTAACCAAATTTCAAAAGAAAATTAAAAACTACTTTAGATATAATTCACAACATGCCCACTTGAATTATTGAACCTTTAGGTTATAACCCACCATACCATATACAAAGAGAATAACATTTGAAATATAAAATTGAAGTAAAAAATAAAGATTTGAATTCAATGAATTCATGTTATCTTCAAAATACAATTTTCTTGTCTCTAATGTGGGAGTTTAATGAGTATTTGACTTCTAAGCTATATAGATCAAATTTTATCTTCTTATGGACAAACTTCTCCCATCACAAGATCCAATGAATTTGATTTTTTTTTTTTTTTTTTTGTAAAATTACAAAGAAAGATAGACTAATTTGTGATTAAGTAAAATGGTCATGACTCTTCTATAAGTTGATTATATTTTAGATTTAAAAAGAAAAGACACAATTTGTGGATAAAAGAACAAAATATCATCTATAGATTGTGAAAGAACACAGCTCATAGACAAGTCATATACCGTATACTCAAACATAGATGAATTATATTAAATTGTTAATAGACTCATTAAAAACTTATGATATACGATATGATAAGTTAAGGAAAAGAATAAGAAATCACATTGGTTAAATTACAAGTTTAGACCCTAAGGCCCCGTTTGATAACCATTTCATTTTTTGGTTTTTTGTTTTCTGTTTTTTATTTTCTGTTTTTAAAAAACAGAAAACCAACCTTGTTTGATAACTGTTTTTGGTTTTCAATTTTCTAAAAATTAGAAAGATGAAAAGATGTTTTAGCGAGAGAAAAATGTGTAGAGACGTTGAAACAAAAATTTAGAGACACAAATATAACTATTTTCGAGAGAAAAGTTTTTTCTTTCTTTTTTTTTTTTTTTTGAAAAGACGAGAGAAAAGTTAAACATAGAAAGTTTAGAAAGGTGAAAGAAAATGTTTATAAAGAGAATATTAGTTATACTCGAGAAAAGATATTAATTAGAGACAAATAGAAAAAAAAAAGTTAGAGTAAAAGCCATAAATTTTAGATTAAAAAAATTAAATAAAAAGAGAAAACTTAGAGAGATGGTAAGGTTAAGAGTAAAAGATATGCTACAAAAATAACGATAAATTAGAAAAATAAAGAAAAGTTGTAGCGATAGAAAATTTTGGAGAATTTTTTTTTTTCAAAAGAAAAATTAGAATATGTTTATTAAGGAAATGTTTTTAGAAATATTTAAGTTATAGAGAAAAAACAAAGTTTTGAGAGAGAAAATTTTAGAGAGAGAAAAATAAATTTTATAGAGAGAAAACATTTTAGAGAGAAAAAAATAGAAAAATGAATTTGTTGGAGAGAGATAGGCAAAAGATGAGAAAAATAAGCATTAGAAGAAAAATGAGTTTTTGAAAAACAGAAATCTATTTTTAAAAACTACTTTTTTTTTTTAATTTTCTTATAATTTCAAAAACGTTTTTAAAAAACAGAAAACAAAAAACAGAAATGATTATCAAACACCCATGTTTTTTAAAAATGAAAAACAAAAACATAAAACAAAAAACGAAATGGTTATCAAACGACCTCTAAACTTTCAGAGTTATGTCAATTTGGTTCATAAACTTTAAAAAGTGTCTAATAGGTCCCTGAACTAATTTCAATTTTGTGCGTCTAATAAGTCCCTGAATTTGGTATATTCGAGATTTTTAGTAGTAAATCAATCTATGAGATATTAAATTGAATTTTATGCATATTAGTAGACCTTTGAATTTTAAAAAAGGTTGAATAGGTCAAGAACTTATTAGACACAAAATTGAAAGTTGAAGTACTTATTGGACACAAAAGTGAAAGTTTAAGAACTTATTAGATACTTTTTAAAGTTCAATGATCTATTTGACACAAAATGGAAAGCTCGAGGACCTAATCCATACAACCCCGAAGGTCGAAAGTTCAGAGACTAAACTTGTAATTCAACCAATCACATTTTTGGAAAGTTAAAAAGGCTTCAGCACCACAGCGGCAAGCCTTTGGGCGTTGGGATGAAACCTTAGCATTGCAGAATGGGTAATCCTTGTAAATGACCATAAAAAAATGCATGTTTAGAAAGATAGACAAAAAAAATCAAGAGAAAATTGGTCATTTGTGCTCCTCACGTGCCGATTTTTTTAGCCCATATTACCGAAATTATCCCTCAAAAAGCCCAATTGGACGTTTTGGGCCTTACAACTGTTTTTGGGCCTGGGGTCATTTTGAAGAAAAAAAAATTAGGGGCAACCAGACAAATGGCCATTTTAAAATAGCTGTTTTGAAAAATGGTCATTCGTGTTTTCATTCTGAGAAATGACCAAAAGCTAATTTTAGTAAATTCTTTTGACAACAAAGTGGACGAAAATACCCCAACATTCATAAATAAATTAAACCGAAAATACAGTATAAAACAAAATCTAGGATTCTTAGGGATTAACCAACAACCAAATAATTTCAAATTAAACAAATAAATCTGAGAACTTAAATTTAAAACAAAGAATTCACGGTAAACTAGGGAGAAAATCTAGGATTCTTACTGATTAATTCAACAACCAAATCAATAACAGAATTTCAAATTAAACCAAAAATACACGGTAAATCAGGGAGAAAATCTAGGATTCTTACGATTCAACAACCAAATCAATAACATAATTTCAAATTAAACAAATAAATCTGGTAACTTAAATTTAAAACAAGAAATCTAAGTTCAAATAAGAGAGAAAAAACAGGAGAACTCAAAATTTAACCACAATATATTGGATTCAATCAAAAATCAAGAACAACTAATAACTTACCTGTTGCAACTAGGATTAAATAAAAAATGAAGAACAACTTCTTGCATCTAAAACATCAGCTCAAGAATAAAATGCCAGTGATAACATTTGGTAGACATCATTAAGTGTTGCACCTAAAACATCATATCAAACATGAACAATTTCAAAAGGATCCAATTTCAAAAAGAGAAAATAAAAAGGCTCATCAATCCCATTAATATCACTGTAAATGAGAAAATAAAAGCAATTGACCAAAAACTCTTCATATTCTCTCTTTGAAACCCCCATTTCAAAAAAAAAAGAAAAAAGAAAAAAAAAAAAGAAACCGTACCGTTCTTCGAAGGAAACCCTTTCAGCTTCTCGATTCTTCGTTCCTTCGGGAAAGACCAAAACTGATTCTTCTCCAACATTCCTCGTTCCTTCTAGCAAACCCCGGACGAAACCAAAACCCTCAACCCGATTCTCAAACCCCTTGACAGATTTACACTGTATTTACACAGACACTCGACAGATTTACACTGTATTTACACAGACATTCGAGAGAACATTCAGGAGTTTGAAGAGGTTGTGTCGACATTCAAGGGTATGCATGCTTCGATTCTCTTCTAACTTTTTGGTTTATATAGATATAAACCATTTTTTCACAAATAGGACAATTTGACCGAAGCTAGGACCCACCATTTTAATAAGAAAATGAAGAGAGAGAATTGATGTTGTAAATTCTGAAAAACCAAAGCCAAAAAATGTATATTTTGAGAAGACAAAAGGATTGATTCTGTAACTATCATTCCTTGATTCATGGAATTGGAGGTTACAGATTTTCATTTTTTTTTTTTTTAAATATCATCAAATAAGGCTGCACAAATATAGGGGAGAAACGTGGGGAATGACTCAAGGGTAAAAATGGAAGTTCCAATCCCACAAAAATAGGTTAGAAAATCGATTTGGCCATTTTTCATTAAAAAATACAGTTTGGCCATTTTTCAGAAATACCCTGTAATTTTTGGCCATTTCTTAGGATATCCCAAAAAAGTATTTTTCAACAAAACATGTTCTCAACATTTATGAAATTGGTGTTTCAAAACCAACAAATATAGTTAAATGATTAAGGAATATCTTGTTTGAATCATAGGTTGGAATCTTTGCCTTGTATTTATATGGATTTATTGCTTATGCATGTTTTTTATCGTCTCAAACAATATAGATATTTAGGACCCGTTTGATAACGTTCTCGTTTCTTGTTTCCGTTTCTTCATTTTTAATAAGGAAAAATAGAATTTCATGACACTAACACCTATACATTCAATAATAATAAACCTATATTCTTATTTATGTTTGGAAAAAAATTGAAAACAAGTACAAAAAAAAGAGAAACTAGTTTTAGTTGTTCCCAAAAATTCTATACAAATTTTGGGAGTGTTTCTAAAAAATGAGAAACAAGAAACATATATAGTTATTAAATGTTTAGGTTTCTTAATAAAATTAGAAACAAGAAACAAGAAACGAGAACGTTACCAAATGAGTCCTTAGACTCTGTTTAATTCATGGGAATGGAAATCAAGGAATGAGAATAAAAAAATTTCATTAGATCAATTAGTGGGATCCATTGCCAATTCTAGAATCTCTATCCCATAAAACGAGTAATCTCATTTCTTTGCCAAACCCTCATCTATCGCTTTTTTTTTTTTTTTTTTTTTTTTTTTTTTTTTTGAGTTCTCATCAATCGCATTCTCATTTATTATGTGGGTCTCATAACCTAATTAGTTTACATTCTTACTATTTCTCGCTCAAATGTGAATGGGACTCACTAATTTTTTTTATTAATTATTCCTTTTTATCTCTTGTTTACACCCTTAATAATTTTTCTTCAGTTTAAAAAAAAAATTATACCAATCTATTCTTTTATTACACCTAATATTTTTATAAAATTAAAACGTTCTATTTTATTTGTTAAATTTTTTATTTCTAATTATTAATTTTTTAAAATAAAATAGGGAAAAATACACTTTTGGTCCCTGAGTTTTCAAACTCAACAAAAATACCTTGAGGTTTGAGATAAGAAGCACTTTGGTCCCTGCCATCAATTTTTTGGTTAACTTTTAACGATTGCTGACGTGGCACTATTATTTTAATATAAAAAATATATATATTTTTTTTATTTTTTAAATAAAAAATATAAAAAAATAAAATATTATTATTTTATTATTATTTTTTATTCTTTCTCCCTTTCTCTCTCCTCTTCTTCTTCTCCATCTTCTCCCTTCTTCTTCTCCATCTTCTTCCTCCTTCTTCTTCTTCCTATGTCCGGCGACCGGCGGCCACCGCTCGCCGCCGTCGCTGCCGTCGGCCGTTAGTGACTGAATTTTTTTTCCTCTTCTTTCTTCTTCTTCTCTTCTTTTTTCTTCTCTTCTTTTTTCTTCTCTTTTTTTTCTTCACTGTTTTAAAAAAAATGAGAAAGGAGAGGGAGGAGGGTCCTCCCTCCCCCATCTCCGGCGTCGGAAACGGAGAAGGGAGGTCCCTCCTCCCTCTCCTTTCTCATTTTTTTAAAACAGTGAAGAAAAAAAGAGAAGAAAAAAGAAGAGAAGAAGAAGAGAGAAGAAAAAAAAATTCAGTCGTCGGCGCTCGGCGTCTGACAGCAACGGTGGTCGCCGGTCGCCGGACATAGGAAGAAGAAGAAGGAGGGAGAAGATGTAGAAGAAGAAGATGAGAGAGAAAGGGAGAAAGAATAAAAAATAATAATAAAATAATAATATTTTATTTTTTTTTATTTTTTATTTAAAAAATAAAAATATATATTTTTATATTAAAATAATAGTGTCACGTCAGCAACCGTTAAAAGTTAACCAAAAAATTGACGGCAGGGACCAAAGTGCTCCTTATCTCAAACCTCAAGGGTATTTTTGTTGAGTTTGAAAACTCAGGGACCAAAATGTCACTTAACCAAAACCTCAGGGACCAAAAGTGTATTTTTTCCAATAAAATATTAGTATTATATTTATATTAATCTAATAAAAAATTATTTTAATTTTGTTTAGCTTATGTAATTTTATTTTAGTTAGTTGTTATTCATTAATATTAAATAAATTAGTCAAATAGATTTTTTTGGGATAATAGTAGAATAGAATTTATTAATATAAAATATTATAACAATAAAATTTAATAATGTAATACTTTTTTTTTTTTTTGACAACAAGTGGGGGTGGGGATTTCAACCTCCTACTTTTTGGTCAATGATACAAATTTTATGTCAGTTGAGCTATGATTATATTAGCACAATACAATTTTATCTTATATGTATGCTCTAATAAAAATTATATTAAGACTTATTTGTTGATGGAGTTTTATTTTAATTAGTTATTATTTTTAATATTAAATAAATGGTTAAAATTGTTTAAAAAAGATTACTATCAAATAAAATAGTAATAAATAAATTTAAATTTATTATTGATTATCATTATTTTAATTAAAAATTATATCAGAGTATTATTTAGTAATGCATCTTCATATATCTTACTCCTATCCCAATTCTCGACCATTCCTAGTAAATAGCATAATGAGCTTCTAATTCCAATTTTAGACGACTCTTACGCTTAGTTTGTGGTTGCTGTAGCTTTTAAAATAATTGTTGTCAGCTATGCTTTTAGGAAAATCAGCTTCCATAAGAAGTAAATTAGTGTTTGGTAAATTTCAGATTTAAACATGGAAAGTCGAGTTACAGTGTTTGGTAAATTAATATTAAATTGTTGTGAAATAGGTATAATGACCAAAATAGACATATTTCAATTTAGCATGAGATTGCATTAATATTTACATTGAAAACTTTCCTAAGATAATTAGGTAAATTTATATCATTTATTTTATAAATTATATTTTGTTTACTTAGTAAATTGATAAAAAGAAATATCAATTATAGAAAAAAAAAATTGTGTCAAACAAAATCTAATTTTAGTTTAAATAAAAAAAAAAGTAAGAAAAATAAATTAAAAGCAACCAATTAAATTTAAAAATAAAAAGAATGAAATGAATAAGATAGGATAAATTGTGAATAATAATATTTTTCAAAAAAAAATTGTGAATAATAATATTTGAAAACCTAAAATATGGAAGATAAAAAAAGAATTTTAAATATTGGTTAGGAGCACCAGATTTTCCTAAAATCTAAATCCTAAAGCTACTCTCAACCGCTTTTGCACACCAACGTGATTCAAAAATTGATTTTATCTAGATTATTAAAAAATCAGGTTAACCAAACACAAAAAAAGGTTAAAATTGATCTACAATCACTTATTACGTCTTCAAAATCAACCCCAAACGGAACCTTAGTAAACAACAACAAAAGAATAATATTTTCCATTCCAATTGATTTCATTTTGATTTCAACTTCTTCCTATTCTTGGTAAGTAAACGGGACAACAAAAGAATAATATTTTCCATTCCAATTGATTTCATTTTGATTTCAACTTCTTCCTATTCTTGGTAAGTAAACGGGACCTTAATTTCAATAGAAAATAAATGCACTTGAAGTGATAAATACGAATAATTTAAAGTTGTGTCATGTGAGTTATAATTATTTGGTTACTACATTAAGAATATTGCTTATAGTTATAAGCTAATAGTCTTTTTTTTTTTTTTTTAGTACATCAACATTTGGGGTGGGAGGATTCGAACCTCTGACCTCATGGTCGGGGGTACATACCAATTATCGTTGAGCTAAGCTCGCTTTGGCATTATAAGCTAATAGTCGACTTAAAAGAAGGATGTCAATGTCGTATTTAATATCTTGCGTATTGTAGAAAGTTTAAATTTATCGTTTTTTCCTATAAATATTGATATTATTCATTTGAGCATGTGCTAATATTTATTTTTGCCTTAATTTGTTGTATTACTAACGGGACAAGTCATTGGTAAAGAATATATTTTATTATTCAAAGCAACACAAATTCTTTTTTTTTTTTTAAACAAAAAAAACAACACAAATTTTTAAACATATGCTAAAGAAAAGAATAATTAATTTTCACTTTTCACAAAAGAAGAGATTCCCTTCACTTTAATGAGAATTTAAGTAGAGATATTTTACTTGCATAAGTTTATAGGGATAAAATGCAACATTTGAAGAAATATTCAAAGGCATTATATTTTATAAAGTAATTGCTGAGAAGTGTTCACACGAGACTTCGGGGATGGAGACACGTGGAATAAACAATATATTTGTATTTATGTAATATGCGTGTGGGTGTACAATCTCTAACTTTAATCCTCTGATTCTCTCTCTTAAATATATAAACTTTGGTCTCTAGCTTCTTGATCTTCTTGGGCTGGTTTGTTGAGCTTCTTGGATGATCGACTTGCTAGGTTGATGGTCTCTTGGATCGGCCTGTTGGCTTGATGATCTTTTTGGATGATCGGCCTGCTGGCTTAATGATCTCTTGGATCGGCCTGTTGTGACTTATTGATCTTCTTGGATGATCGACCTGTTGGCTTGTTGATCTTCTTGGATGATCGGCCTGTTGGCTTGTTGATCTTCTTGGATGATCGGTCTACTGGCTTAATGATCTCTTGGATCGGTCTGTTGTGACTTGTTGATCTTCTTGGATGATCGGCCTGCCGACTTGTTGATCTTCTTGATCGGTCGGTTGGCTTGTTGATCTCTTGGATGATCGGCCTGCTGACTTGTTGATCTTCTTGATCGGTCGGTTGGCTTGTTGATCTCTTGGATCAGCCTGTTGGCTTGATGATCTGTTGGATCGGCTTGTTAGCTTGTTGATCATCTTGGATGATCGGCCTGCTGACTTGTTGATCTTCTTGATCGGTCGGTTGGCTTGTTGATCTCTTTTTAGAGTCTTCTAGTCTTTCAATCTTCTGAGTCTTGAATCCTTTGAATTTTGAATCTCGGATCTCTGAATTCTCTGGACTCTTTGGATTCTGACGACTATGGATCTTGGGAGAATGCTCTGGACTCTGTCCTCTCTGCCTCTGGCTGAATCTGAATCCCCGAAATGGAGGAGAACCCCTCTATTTATAGAGTTCTCGCTGGATGGGCCCTGGTGACTTTTGGGCCTAACAACTTGGGCTTGGGCTTTATTGGTCTTGGGTCTGGTTTATATTTCACCCAAAACCATATGACCCAAATATTTAAAATACCCAAATTTGATCCAATTAATTATTTTTTTAATTAATTGGTCAAATCAATTAATCTGATCAAAATAATTTATTTTTAATTAATTGATCAAATGGACATTTGGCCCTAAAAATTTATAATTGGCCAACTTTGTCTTCAAATTAAATTTGGGACACATGTCAATTTATAATTGGTCCCAAATTTAATTAATTATAATTTTGTCATTAATTTTAAATAATGACGTGGCAATTTGTCATTGGCCAAAATTTCTCCTTCAACAAATGCCCCTTTTCGAGAGTTAGTCACAAGTTATGTGTGAGTGACTCCCTTTGGTGTGTCAATTTAATCAAAATATGAATTTTGGTCAAAATTTTGATTTTTTTATTTGACACACTTTTATCGCCAATTAATCAAAATTTGAAGTTTGGTCAAAATTTTGATCATTTTTTTTTCTTATTTGGCAGCAAACTTTGATTTGAAGTTTGGGCAAATTTTGGTTTATACCCAAATTTTGATTTGAGGTAAAATCCTACCCAATTTTAACTCGCATTTGGAATAGAATTTGAGATTTTGACTTTGGTTCATTTGGGATAAAATTTGGATTATGCCAAACTTTTGGCTTGAGGTAAAATTCTATCAAATTTTAACTTGCATTTGGAATAGAATTTGAGTTTGGGACTTTGGTTGATTTTGGGTTTGACAAAATTTGGATTGAGAATAATATGAGTTGACCGAATAACATATATATATATATTAACAAGCAAATGTTAATCAAAAGACTTGAATGGTCTATTGGTTTAATAGCCAAGCTGCATATTTAAAGGTCATAGGTTCGAGTCCCAAAATAGTTAATCTTAAATTTTAAGATTCATATTTCTCATGAGAGCCTTTGAAGCCTAGGAGAAACCTTTCAAACTTGGAGGAAGGAGTTCGAAAGGAACCGTGGCGATGCGCGTGAGAGAACCTTCGAACTTGGGGAAGGAGAATTGTGGCGATGCGCGTGAGAACCTTCGAACTTGGAGGAAGGGGAACCGTGGCGCTTGGAGCGCATCCTTCGAACTTGGAGGAAGGGGAACCGTGGCGCTTGGAGCGCATCCTTCGAACTTGGAGGAAGGGGAACCGTGGCGCTTGGAGCGCATCCTTCGAACTTGGAGGAAGGGGAACCGTGGCGCTTGGAGCGCATCCTTCGAACTTGGAGGAAGGAACTGTAGCGAAGCGGCGTGAGGACCTTCGAACTTGGGGGGAAGGAACAACGCAAAAGCGTACAGTGTAAGGACCCTCGAACTGCAGCGAAGAACCTTTTTTTTTTGTTTATAGAGACTGAACTTAAAGTTTTCTTTAAGTTGCCTACGTACCCTTATGGAATAGGGATCAAGTCATAACGTAGTTCAAGATTTTTGCTCTCACCTTTTAAGCTCGTGTGGGCTAGGAGCATCATGCAGTTTAGGCTCTTGCGATAAGGAGCTTTTACATTTAAAAGCTCTTATCTTTGTCATGGTCTTGATCAGATCCTTCATTTGCAGGATTGGTCAAGATAATGAGATTTGGCTTCACCTTCAAGGAACCTTCCGTATTTATGAGAACAGAAAACTTCCTCTTCATACGTGACGGGATGCTACTATGAAGCTTCTTGTCACTGTTTACTTCATCGAAAAGTTTCAACTCCAAGTTGTTCATCTTTCTTTTAGGTTGATCGTTTGTTACTTTGAGGCGATCAAAGACAGATGTTGAAGATCGACTTTTCTTCGATGTGGAGACACTTAGCCTTTGAAAAGCTGAAGGTTGAGTGGAGGTGGACATCGAACATTGATTTTCTTCCTCTGTCGCGGCCATACTCATTCTATGGAATACCGAAAGACGAGTAGTTGGAGGCTTGATGCGATCAAAGACGGAAGTCCTTTGTTCACTTTTCTTGGAATTGTCAACTTCTTCTACGTCGATGCAGTAGGAAGTTGCAAGGTTCTCTTTTTCCTTTTTGTGGAAAGTTTTGGAGAAGGATTTATTCAACATCACAAGTTGTTGAAGTTGAGAAAACTTTTTACTTCTCTTCCTCTTGGGTTGAAGTTTCTTAGGATCCTTCTTTCTTTGATGTCTGCTCTTTCCTTTGATTGTAGCAAGATTTGATTGGGCTACTTCATCAAGGTCGAGCTCAAATTTGCCTTCCTTAGCCAGCTTTAAAATTAAGTCCTTTAGGACGAAACATCTTTCCACTGGATGACCAATAACTCGATGATACTTGCAATACTTGGGATCATCGGCTTTCTCCATCTCTTCTGGTCGTTTACACTTAGGAAGCTCTATCAGTTGTGCTTCCAGTAGTTGTTCCAACATATAAGGGATGTCGGCATCAGGGAAAGGATAGATTTTCTTCTGTCTTTCCTTTAAAGTTAAGTGATGCGTTCCATTTGTTTGTCGCTTTTCTTTCGAAGACGACTTGTGAAGGGTTGTGTTGACAACCATAGATTCTTCTATAGTCTCTTCGTCGTTTCTTCCTTCTTTTCTCATGTTAGGGAGGAGAAGGTCTTGGTTTTCTCGACTAGCAATACTTAGCTCCATATCGTGGGCGCGAGTTGCTAGTTCCTCAAAGGTGCGAGGCTTTATACCTTTAAGGATGTAGAGGAGTTCCCAGTGCATGCCTTGAATGCACATCTCAACGGAAGAGAGTTCAGTGAGGCGATCTTTGCAATCTAAACTCATAGCTCTCCAGCGATTTATATAGATAACAACGAGTTCACCTTTTCGTTGTTTAGTATTGGTGAGCTCAAACATGCTAACGGTTCGTCTAGTGCTGTAGAAGCGATTCAAAAACTCTCTTTCGAGTTCCTCCCAACTGTCTATTGACTCAGGTTCTAGATCAGTGTACCAGTCAAAAGCATTTCCTTTAAGTGTTCGAACGAACTGTTTGACTAGTAGGTCCCCTCGAGTACCAGCGTTCTCGCATGTCTCAACGAAGTAGGCAATATGTTGTTTAGGATTGCCCCTTCCATCGAACTGCTGAAATTTTGGTGGCTGATACCCGATTGGCATTCTCAAGTTATCAATCCTCTTAGTATAAGGTTTGGAATATAAGAGGGAATCTTGAGTAGGTCCACCGTACTGAGCTCTGATACAGTTTGTGATCATATCTTGGAGCTGTTGGATGGATAGTGAAGCGACCGAAACAGAACATTGTGGATGATCATCTTGCACTATAGACTTTCCTTTGTCGTGATTTTTTACGACTTGGGTTTGACTTGATTCGGCGATATGTTGGTTCTCAATTTGGCTCTTTAGTTGCTCAATTTGAGAATCTTTTTCTTCAATCGCCTTCATCAAGTTGTTGATGTGTTCTTGCATCTCAATCATTATTTCTTCCGTAGTTCTTGTCTCAGTCATCATGACAGTCACTACGTCAGAATCAGGTTCAAACAGAGGGTTATACTTAACAAGAAACTTGTCATTGGTATATGCCCCCTGCAAGGTTTTTTCTTCGCTTGCAATGATAGAAGCTTTATCTTCTTGCAACCTCAGTTCATTGAAGCAACAATGGGCAGTTGAACCCATGTAAGACTTGATCTCGACAGCGGCCATCGAAGAAGTCTTGAATGACATATTTACTTTTATGTTTTGAGATAAGAGAGAGAGATGAGAGGTAGAGATGGTCCCACTGGGCGTGCCAATCTGTTCACACGTAACTTCGGAGATGGAGACACGTGGAATAAATAATATATTGTATTGATATTGTATGCGTGTGGGTGTACAATCTCTAACTTTAATCCTCTGATTCTCTCTCTTAAATATATAAACTTTGGCCTCTAGCTTGTTGCTCTTCTTGGGCCGGTTTGTTGGGCTTCTTAGATGATCAGCTTGCTAGGTTGATGATCTCTTGGATCGGCCTGTTGGCTTGATGATCTCTTGGATCGGCTTATTGGCTTGTTGATCTTCTTGGATGATCGGTCTGTTAGGTTGATGATCTCCTGGATCGACCTATTGGACATGTTGATCTTCTTGGATGATCGGCCTGTTAGGTTGATGATCTCCTGGATCGACCTATTGGGCTTGTTGATCTTCTTGGATGATCGGCCTGTTGGCGTGATGATCTCTTGGATCGGCTTGTTGGCTTGTTGATCTTTCTGGATGATCGGTCTGTTGACTTAATGATCTCTTGGATCGGCCTGTTGGCTTGTTGATTTGTTGGATCGGTTGTTAGCTTGTTGATCCTCCTGGATGATCGGTCTGTTGACTTGATGGTCTCTTGGATCGACCTATTGGCTTGTTGATCTTCTTGGATGATCAGTCTGTTAACTTGATGATCTCTTGGATCGGCCTGTTGGCTTGATGATCTGTTGGATCGGCTTGTTAGCTTGTTGATCCTCTTGGATGATCGACCTGCTGACTTATTGATCCTCTTGATCGATCAGTTGACTTGTTGATCTTCTTGGATGATCGGCCTGCTGACTTGTTGATCTTCTTGATCGGTCGATTGGCTTGTTGATCTTCTTGGATGATCAGTCTATTAACTTGATGATCTGTTGGATCGGCTTGTTGGCTTGATGATATGTTGGATCGGCTTGTTAGCTTGTTGATCCTCTTGGATGATCGACCTGTTGACTTATTGATCCTGTTGATCGATCGGTCTGCTTGTTGATCTTCTTGGATGATCGGCCTACTGACTTGTTGATCTTCTTGATCGGTCAGTTGGCTTGTTGATCTCTTCTTAGATGATCGGTCTGCTGACTTGTTGATCTTCTTGATCGGTCGGTTGGCTTGTTGATCTCTTTTTAGAGTCTTCTAATCTTCAAATCTTCTAAGTCTTAAATCCTTTGAATTTTGAATCTCGGATCTCTGAATTCTCTGGACTCTTTGGATTCTGACGACTCTGAATCTTGGGAGAATGCTCAGGGCTCTGCCCTCTCTGCCTCTGGCTCAATCTCCGAATCTGAATCCCCCTGAATGAATGGTGGCCTCCTCTATTTATAGAGTTTGATGGACCTCATATGGGCTTGGGCTTGGGTCCAATTGCCACGTGGCATAATCTGATTGAACTTGGCTGATGTTATCTGATGGATCACTAATAGACAAGTGGCATTCTTTGATTTGCCGAATTTTAATATCTATTAATTTAATTTAGGCACACGTGTAAATGTGTAACTGGTCCCAAATTTATTTTATCATTAATTTATATTAATGGCGTGGCAATTTGTGATTGGCCGAAATTTCTCCTTCAACAAGAAGTTTCTTTAAAGAATATAAAGATTATTCTGAAAAGGGAAAGAGAATAAAATATGAATTTGGAATGATTTTTGATTGGTGAAAAATGCTTTTAACCCATGGAAAATACATCTAAAATTTGGAAAATATTTTATTTAAGTAATTTTAAAAAGTGATTTTAAAAAATTTTACAACACTTGAAATATATCCTAAAAAGTGCTTTCCAAGGAAACATTTGATTAGTGCCTCCATCAAAAGTATTTATAGATGAAATATTTAAAATTATTTTTTAAAAGTCATATGAACTCACTATAGAGTTTTGTAGTCCATTTTATTTTATTATAGAAACATACAAGAAGACTCAATGTACGTAGTAACTTAAAGTGTTTAATAGGATAAAGATTGAATATCTTATATTATGGTAATATTAATCCAACTTGTTTTATGAATGTTATGTAGGGGTGTTGGTCAGTCGGTCGTAGTCGGTTTTGGGCTAAAACCGACTCCGACCACCGACAAGTCGGTTTTTATCGATTTTTTTAGAGATTGGGGGAGTCGACCGACAGAATATGCGGTCGGTCGGTCAGTCGATTTTGGTCGGTTTTCTCCGATGAAAGAAATAAAAAATGGAGAAAAGAAAAAGAAAAGAAAAAGAAAGGAACACACCGAGACCGACGGTTGTTTTTTCATGACTCTGGTGAACTTAAAAAAGGAGGAGAAAAGAAAGAAAAAATGGAGAAGTGGAAAGAAATGTAGAAGAAAAGAGAAAGAACAAACAAAATAAAAGGAAAAAATGGAGAAGATGCACACCGTGGGAAAAGGAAAGGAAAGAGAGAGGAGAGAGATGAAAAAAATTATTTATTTATGTTAAAACCACTAGTGGTTTTGAAAAAAATCATGGGCCTCTCATTAATGCTATCAACATGCATTAATGAGAATGGGAGGGAAAAATTCGAAAAAATACATAAGCAATCTGATGGGTATATATTCGGTCGTCGGTCAGAGTTTTTCAAAATTTTTCTCCGACCAACTCGTTCTCTAAACTGACAGACCGACGTCAGTTTAGTCGATGTCGGTTGGTCGAGTCGGTTTTGAGAGTTCCCATGAACACCCGTAATGTTATGCACGTATGATCTTGTCTAGATTATTTATATGAAGAAATTGAAGTTGAAAGATGCCTACACATTAAAGTTTAAGTTGGAGAGTCATAAGAAGATTTTTTTTTTTTTTGAGTTTACACTTTTGAATGAGAAATTTCGGCAAATCAAAAATTGCCACATCATTAAATTAAATTAATGATAAAATAAATTTAGGACCAATTATAAAATTACACGTGTCCCTAAATTAAATTAATAGACATCAAAATTTGACAAATCAAACAATGTCACTTGTCTATTATTGATCCATCGGATGACATAAGTCAAATTCAATCAAATTATGTCACGTGGCAATTGGACCCAAGACTAATGTACCCGAGGTCATTGAATAAATTGGGCTAAATTAAAATAAGAGAAATTTTGGTAGATAGACCGTTTTGGAGACATATTTTCACAAATGTCCAAAATTTTCGAAATTTACAAGATTAGATTTTTGGATAGATTTCCGGACATTTATACCCTTGGTATTATCATTTATTCTCAAATAATATTAAAATCGACAATAATACATTCCATAAAAACCAACCGAATATGCTACATTTTAGAAAGGTTAATTTTCACCAAATCTCCTAAATTAAGGAATGTTCCCATAATCGTGGTTCCCTCTTTCATTCTCTGTCTGTGTGCCGTTTTGGTTTTATTTTCGGCCTCTTCCCATTCGTTTATTTTATTCTCTTTTCCGGCAGCGTTTCTCTTTTTTTTTCTTATCTTTTCCGGCAGCCTTTCTCTTTATTTTTTCTCTTTTCCGACAGGCATTGTCCTCGGTTTTGGACTGCAGTTATTAGTAAATTTTCTTGTTCAGACTGCATACAGAAGTTTCCCTGCTGTATTTAGGTTTTTTCTGTAGTTTTCCAGTGTTTTCGGACTGCATCAAGTGAGCCTCTACGTTCCGCTTTCCAGTCATTTGAAGATGGGTACGTATTCTGTTTTTATATTTTATATATGCGAACAAATATATCGTCTTAGTCTATGTAAGTTTCGTATACAGTAAACATTATAAACATGTTTATATATATGGATACATTTAAGTTTTTATATTTTATATATTAAGAGAGATATATCGTCTTAGTCTATGTAAGTTTCGTATACAGTACACATTATAAACACGTTTTTATATGGATACGTTTAAGTTTTTATATTTTATATATTAAGAGGGATATATCGTTTTAGTCAATATTTTTTTCGTATATATTTCGTACACATTATAAACATGTTTTTTTATGACTACGTTTTCAAATTTAATATTTAATATATTCATCAAGATATTTCATTTAAGTCAATTTCAGTTTCATTAAGAATATAAACTTTAAATTATATATTTTCATATTTGTTATATCGTGATTATATGCTGGGTTTGCATATGTTGGGTTTTTTTCATATATTTTTCTTGTTATTCTGATTATATTGTGTTCTGGTTTATAGAGTATGTTATATCTTATATATCTAGTGTATATATCATTTCTTAAATATTATATATTCCTAAGCATAACAAAGTATATTTTGATTATATGTTGGGTTTGTATATTTGTTGGGTTAGTATATATTAGTTTTTTTCCTATATTTTCTTGTTATTTTGATTATATTGTATTTGGGGTTATATTTCCAAAACATGTGATATCTTATATATTTAAGTGTATGTAGCATATTTTAAATATTATATATTCCCAAAGCATATCAAAGTATATATCATATGTCAGAATACTTATGTTTCATATATAAGATGCATGTCTGATACATATTATGTGGTTTATTCCATATATATATTTTTAAGGTAGCGTAATTGTTCAAATGATGCACGGTGGTCATTGGAATGATAGTGAGAATTATGTGGACTACAAAGTATCACAGCTGTTATTGAACGATGGGATGACTTTTACTGAGTTTTAGCATTGTATCATGCAAAAGCTAGGTAGTTTAGATAATTTGGATTCCCCCAATATATTTGTAAGCATAGGCTCCCGAAATTTTATAAAGAATGATGCACAAGTATCTGAAGATAAGGACGTAAGATGGTTGTTTGGAATAGTCCCAAACAATGTTGAACAATACTGTGTTGTAATTGTTGATTCAAATAACAGCCTATCAGTTATTTTGGACAATATCCCCCCTACAGACTCTAATGAACTGGTCGGTGAAGGACGCTTTTTCCACACAATCGATGTTTCAAAGATGTCTTCCAAATTTGAGATTTGTGTGGACGACATGTTCTCTTCGAAGATTGTATTACAGAATGCGATTCGATCAATTGCCATCCGAGACAATTTCCAATTCAAAACTGTGAAATCTAACCGTGATTTTTTGGTCGTCAATGTGTTGTCGAGGATTGTGAGTGGTTCCTTAGAGCATCTCGGTTCGGAGATGACGGTAGTGCCACTTGGGTTGTCAAGAGATTTGACAATGATCATACATGTTCAATTGATGTTGTATTGACTGACCACAAGCAAGCGACATTTACCTTCATTAAGGATTGTATTAAACGGAAGATTAGCATAGCGGCCAGTGAATTACCCACTCCTAAAGACATCATATCATTTATTCGATCAGAATATGGTTTGCATATTAGCTATCAGAAAGTTTGGCGTGCTCGTGAAGCTGCATTAAATGAGATTAGAGGATCTCCAGAAGACTCATACAAAATGATCCCATCGTTTGCCCATATGGTGAATATTAAAAATCCAGGTTCGTTTAATATATATGGTTGTCTCTATGATATTTACCGTAAGCTATAACATATACAATGGTTGATATAATATATACTTTTTATTTGTATTCTTTCAGGTTCAATAATTGAATATAAGATTGATGGAGATGGAAGATTTCGATACTTTTTCATGGGTTTATCAGCATGCATTTCTGGTTGGAAGCATTGTCGTCCAATTATTTCTGTAGATGGTACACAAATTAAAAACAAGTTCGCCGGCACTCTGATAACAGCTTCAACTCTTGATGCGAACGATCAAATATTCCCTTTAGCATTTTCTGTTGTTGATTCAGAGAACGATAGGTCATGGAAATGGTTTTTCCAGCAATTAAGTAAAATTGTTGGTCATCATAAAGATATAGTTATTGTTTCCGACAGGCATAAGAGCATTGGCAAATCAATTCACGACGTATTGCCTGATGCGTTACATTGCATATGCATGGTTCATTTGTTGAGGAACCTGAAAGTGAAGTATAAAGAAAAGCTTGTCGACAATATATTTTATGCTTGTGCAAAAGCTTTTAACGTCATGGACTTTGAATTTCAGATGCGTCAAATGGAGCAAGATGCAAGGGCTATTCGAGCTGAATTGGAGTCGATTGGTTTATACAGATGGTCTCCTGCTTACTCCACTCGTAGAAGATATAAGGTCATGACCACGAATATATCAGAGAGCCTGAATGCTGTTCTTAAAGAAGAAAGGGAATTACCTATTGCATCCATGCTAGAGGTTTTAAGGATGATGTTGCAAAGGTGGTTTCATGATAGAAGAAACGAGGCAGCTTTTCAAGTAACTGATTTTACCAAAAATACAGAAAAACATATAAGAGACCAAATTGCAATGGGTCGTTCGATGTAGGTATACTTTGAACTCTCGATATTTATATTCATTTTTTTTACAGGTCAATCCAGTAGATAATGTCCAATTCCAGGTAATAGATGGTACTAGTCAACACGAAGTTCATTTAACAGCCAGAAGATGCAGTTGTAGGATGTGGGACATTTTGGAGATTCCATGTTCTCATGCATGTGCCGTTTTGACTTGGAAGCACTTGTCTATGGAGTATATATCAAATTTCTACTTGAATAGTACTCTATCTTCAATATACAGTGGTCTAATCCATCCATTAGGCAATGAGTCTAGCTGGCATATCCCTGATGACATAAAAAATATATCAGTTCTCCCCCCAAACGTTAAGTGTTCCGTTGGTAGGCCAAAGAAGACCAGAATCTCCTCACAGATGGAGTTCAAAAGACGGGTTAAATGTGGTCGTTGTGGCAGGATTGGGCATAATAAGAAGACTTGTAGATTTGCACTAACTCAGTAGTTATTTTTGTATTTCGGTTTTTTAAGAATATTTGAATTTCCTATTCCTTTGGGTTGAGAACAATTATCATTTATGTTTGAACATTGTTGTTCAGTTGAACGATTTATCGTTATAAAATTTGTTTTTTATTCCCTCAAATATAGTGGTGGAAATTCGATTATACATTCATTATCTAGTTTATACATTATATTAGACATCATTATAGTTAATGCCAAATTACATTATGTATACATATTTATGCGTATACATTATATATTCGTTCAGTACTCATATATTCCTTTATATATATACCCAAAACATGTATTATGTGCATACGAACTTTTAATGTATGTACATTTACATATATCATATATACAAGAACATATATATTCGACAAGTTGAAGCACCTGAACATGTATAATATTAAACGAAACTCCTGAACATATATAACATAACAAATATATCATATTTAAAACTTAGTATTCAAGATTCCAACAACCAGATTTCAACAAACAGATTCCTTTATATATTCCAACATCCAAAATCCAACAATGAGATTTCGACAAACATATTCAAACATCCAAAATTCACTATCAGTTCTCATATATCCCCCTATATATTCAAAACATGTATTATGTGTACACGAACTTTTGTATTTGACAACTTGAAGCACCTGAACATGTACAATATTAAACGAAACACCTGTTCATAACATAACAGAAATCCAACAAACAGTTTCCAACATCCAGAATTTAAACATCAGATTTTATATTGATAACTATATAAGAAGCTTAAAAAAACATCCAACATTCCTACAAAGTCAGTATCCATCATTTCAAACAAAATTTATCATATAACCAACAAACAGAATGCAAAATCTTAGATCCAAAATCATAATAATTCCAGTAGTCTTCATGCTATTCATAACTATATAAAAACCTAAATTCCTACTGAGAAAGCAAATTGAAATTTGGTCCATTATAGTCTTGTGTGTTCAACAATTTGTTATCTTTCTGCTTGCCTTCTGCCGATCCGAACTTTGATGTGTATGGCGACCTCAAGATCATTGAAGGAACCACGACCCTGCGTTCTCTTTTTTGCATGAACTCATTTTTTGCAGCAAATGATCCTGTCCCTTTCAACTGCATTCAAAATGTAAATTATTTGATGATATATTCCTCTATATATTCCAAATAAATCAGATAGTTCAAATAATTTAATTTATTCTAAAGACTTACAGCATGAATGTATGCGTTATCGACCATATTTTCAACTTCTTTCTTCACAGTTTGTTTTTTTGCCTATAAACCCATTCAGTCAAAATATGGTGAAACGTTAATATACGAATTCAGATTGAAACACATATTCAATGCACTCTATTTACATACCTTTAAGACATTTGCTTCATGTTCAATCTTGTCAACCTCTTTTAGGAAGTTTGTGCTGACAATATCATCCTCCATCAGCATCCTTATATCCTATATTTGAGCGAGTAAAAAAATCCACACGACTATGAACAAGAATACACTAACATTTGTAACATCAAATCAACAAAAATAACATTAAATCATACCGTAACTGGAGTTTGTTGTTGTTCATTTGTACCCTTTTCATCATTATCGTCCATATCCTCTCCAGATTTTCCATGATCTGATATATCCCCCGCCCCTTTATCGTCTATACCCCCCTCCTCGTTTGTTGCATCCCCCCTCTATTTTCTTCTTCTCCGTCATTTTCTCCATTGTCATCATCCTCCCTTCTATCTTCCTCTCTACCATCCATTACTTCAAGTTCATTGTCCTTATTCATCATCTTCTTAAGGTTTTCAACCTCATTAAAAAGCCTATCAATTTTGTTATTCAACACTTCAAAGCAAGAAATTACTGTAGCTTTTATGTCGGACGGAAGATTTTCTACCACTGTATGTATCGTATCTCCCTCCTCTCGTCCTGATTTTCTCGTAGAAGTTTCTGCTTCGAAATGTTGTCCTGCTTCTGATCTATTGTTCCCACCATGGAACGAAGCCTCTTCTTTCTCATCCATCATCTCATAGAAGTCAAACTGAAACACATGTTATCAAATAAATAAACATATATAATTCATTCGGGGGAATATATAAAAAAAATACATATTTATACTTACATTTTCATTCTCGAAGATCTTGATTGCCAAGTCCTTCCACTCTGGATGGCAATCAGCAACCCAGTTGATCATTTTAGGCATCCCTTTTGAAACCTTTTGGGCACAAATCATTGTGGGTCCAGATAGGAGGGGGATGCACTCATATGCCCATATCAACAGTGCATGGGGAAATCTAGCTATTCCTACTACCAATGCATCCAGATTCTTTATAGAATCTAAAGTTGTGGAATATGCTAAACGACCCCAAGGATATTGATCAAACTGAGTTTCATCATCCAACAGATTAATGATATTCATCTCTATCCCTGTGCTTACTTGTTTCCCTAAAAGGAAGTTGGACAAGAAATAAAGCTTTGCCAACTTTACTCTATCCTTCTTTTTTACCCCATCCATTGACAAAAAAAGTTCATTCACATAAGACCTTTTGATTGGTTTGTCAGCCTGGAAGTACTTTTTCAAAAACCTACCATTGAGCTTTTCCAAGTCCATTTCTGGCAACTCCCCACAAATTAGACCCGTTATCCTCTTGAAATATTTCAAACCAAACTTTACAACCTTTCCCTCAAAATTAAACCATAGTTCGTCCCCCTTAGTCTTGGCACATTGCCTTCTAATCATGTGGTGTAAAAGTTGATTTGGAAATTTATTGATCTTTAGGTCTAAAAATTTTCCAAAAGAACTCTCCAAAAACTTAGCTAAGTGTTTTCTACCTAGCCTCCCTCTAATATTGTTTAGCACTTCATATTTTGAATATATATTTAGTTTTTGAAGACTTGACCATTTATCCCTTGGGAGCAATAATGGGGCAGCCTGAATTAAGAAAAAACAGAGGAATATTGTTTTAATAAATATTCTAACCGATGTATGTATGCTATATTTGATACATACCTCATAGATATCTTCACATGTATTACCCAATATAGACCCCCTAGAATATGTTTCAACCTTCATCATTTTCTTCCTTGCATTGGTTTTCTAATAAAAAAACAATCCCAGATTAGCCTTCATATTAACCATTAAACAAGTTTGGTTTTATATTAGTTAACATTAAATTAGTTAACATTAAACAAGCTAATTGTACCTTCTTTTGACTTTCAGATTTTGAGGGGGAAACCTTCATTTTTTTGCCAGGTACGATCAATTGTTGCTTCAACTTTGCCGCAGATTGCCTAGTCAGTCTCTTTGAATCTGTGGCTACAACAGTTTTTGATCTCTTTGGATTTTTTTCCTGCGATGACAATAATAATCTTTAAGAATATAAACTATTCAAAACATTAAAGATTGTTAGCTTATGTACCTTAGGATTTTGTTCAGGCTGTTTTCGTTTCCCTTTTTTTTCACTTCCGCTTTTTGTGTTTTCTTGCTCAACAATAGCATTGACTTTACCAACGATCTCATCAATTTTTTCACTATCTGTTGGAATTGTTATGTCTTGTTGTCCCACCTGTGATATTATAAGGATTTAATATATATATATATATATATATATATATATATCACATATATATAAATATATATGTATATCAAATATATATAAATATATATGTATATCAAATATCATATATACCTGCTGAATAACGTCATCTCCTTCGTTATTCTCTTCGATTTCCTCAGTGATATTTAATTCAGTTTGATCAGCTGCATCACTATCATGTTGTGCAGTCTGTATTAATTTCAAACGATTATATAAGTATATATTTATAATTATAAATATGCCTAGGTTTATATCGAATAATATTACCTCAGAAGAATCTTCGTATGGACTATTTGGGTCCCTAAAAGATTTCCAACAAATTGTTGTTCAGTGTCCCCTTGCTCGTCTGTTGTTATCAGTTGTGTTTGCTCAATCTCTTCTTCAAATTCTTGTCCTACATTCCGCTCCTCAGATTTTTGGCTTTGATCACCAGACATATTCCCAGTTATAGATTTCGAACTTTCTTTCTGCAGTTGAAATTACATAGTTAGTTAAATCAAATAATCATATCAGCCACTAATGTTTTTATATGAAAGAACATACCTCTGAATCTATTGTCACAACCTCACATTCATTGCCTTTTTTAGTTGCTTTTTTGCTAACCAAATTCAAAATCCTTTGACTCCTGTGTATATTTACATTCCCTCCCAGGTTCTTATATCTATTCATTCCCTAATAGTTTTTTTTTTTTTTTTTTTTTTTTTTTTTTTTTTTTTTAATATTCGGGAGTATATGCTCAAAATCAGTAGTATAACATTTAAAATATTTCACCCACTAGTAGTTACCACATAATCATATATGAATGGTATATACGATACAAAGTTAATATATTGATGGGGAAATATGACATATTCGGTTATGTATATATCATTAACTATTTTATTTTTAATATTTAGGGGTATTTTCGAGTCGAGTTATTATGTAGTAATCCCCTAATTCATATATTCTTAGTAACAGTTTATGTGTCCTATTGTTTATATCGTTAATATCAAGTGTAAATTTCTTATGTTTTACATATACATTCAACTACTTTTTTGGTTAAAACAGAGTATCATAATGCAAAATCAACATAATGCATGTGGATTTCAGCTTTATAGCCATGAATGCTTATAGTTTTAGAAATCTTTAATGACATTTATTTGACTATGTTGAAGAAGATTAAACCCTAGAAATTTTGCAACAGTGAAGAACCAAGGAAATTCGAAAAAACAGAGTGTCGGCACTTAAGGGACAGTGGGCGTGAAACAACTCAAAACAATCGTGGGAATGTCGTGCATGAACCATGTATTTTGAAAAAATATACCAGAATGTAAACAAGATGAAAAAAGCCCTAAAAATGTACCTCCGAAGTTCGAAATATACTAGAGGTTGTCTACAAACAGCCGCAAGTCTTCTTCCAGAAATCTCTGTGTCTTCTTCCTCGCAAATCGCCGGAGAAACGTAGCAAAAATGGTGGGTAGTTCTGAAGCACGATTTCAGGGTTTTTTTCGCCTCACTGATTTCACGAATTTTCCTTTTCTGTTCAGACTCTCTCACCCACGGTCTTCAATTTGAAAATGGAAAGAATCGTGGCCTGCATTTCCTTTTTTGGCTCTATTTTGTTTTTTTTTTTTAAATATTTAGTAGTAAAAGTGAGGGCTTAAACGTATAAAGTGCCTGATTTTTATGAAAAAAATTTGGCCCATTAGGCTTTTTGTGTAAAAAATGGGATTCTTGGACAATTATGAAATATAGGTCCCAAATTTGGGCTATCTGTGTTCTTTTCCCTTAAAATAATTCAGCCTTATAAAAAAAGGGATTGGATTAAAGCTCAAATGTAGTCCAAGCCCAAAAGTTGGACCCAAAATCAACCAAGTCCAAGCTCATATGAGGTCCATCAAACTCTATAAATAGAGGATGTCACTATTCATTTTGGGCATTCATTCACACTAAAAAAAATGATTCAAGACTCAGAAGATTTGAAGACTAGAAGACACCAAGAAGAAATCAACAAGCCAGCCGACCGATCAAAGAAGATCAATAAGTCAGCAGGTCGATCATCCAAGAGGATCAACAAGTCAACAAGTCGATCATCCAAGAAGATCAACAAGCCAACAGACCAACTCAAGAGATCATCAAGCAAGCAAACTGATTATCTAAGAAGGCCAACAAGCCAACAAATCGATCCAAAGAGATCATCAAGCCAACAGGCTGATCCAAGAGATCATCAAGTCAGCAGATCGATCATCCAAGAAGATCAACAAACCAACAAACCAATCCAAGAAGAGCAACAAGCCAGAGGCCAAAGTTTATATATTTGTGAGAAAAAATCAGAGGATAAATATTAGAGATTGTAACACTTATACATCAAATTCAATAAAATCAAGTTCATTTCCACGAATTAAATTTCCCTGTTGAAATCTTGTGTGAACAAATTGGCACGTCCAGTGGGACAATATCTACCTTTCATCTCTTTTTCTCGCAAAGAAATCATGACTTCTTCTGAAACTTCTTAAAAAACCGTTGAACTTCAAGCAACTCCTATGTGGGGCCAATTATGCGCAGTCGCTCCAAGGAGATCCAACACGAAGATTGTCAAACTCTTGTCACAAACAAGATGCTAAGACGCATGGTAGAATCTTCTCAAGTTGAAACCGCCATTGTAGAAAATTTGGTGTTTGGCAAACTCTCATTATTTTCTCAGCAACCAAGTGAAGCATCAAATCCTGAGGTGATGTCAATCTATGAAGCACGGACACGTGAAAATGGGGGAAGAATCTGTGTCGGACACGGATACGTTCGGACACGTGTCGGACACGCAAATTTACGTGTCCTATTTTATTTATTTATTTATTTAATTACGGACACGTTGGGACACAGGTAGATACGCCACAAGATACGCTGACTTTTGAAAATTAAAACGATTAGGCCCAAATTTCAAACCCAATACTTTGGGCTTCTATTTAATAAAAAAAAAAGAAAAACATAAAGAAACCCTATTTTTCTTTAGAAAACTACGTCAGGAGCACACAGCAGCCTCCTTCTTCACGATTTTCATGTAGCCATTTTCCTTCTCTCGCTTGTCACCATCGGTACTGACGGACGTCTTCACTGTCGCCGGAAGTTACCTCCATATGCTTCAGAAGTACCCACAGGTAAACTGTAGAATTTGCCTCCAAATTCTTCCGTCGTCAGCCTTTTTTTCTTTGTAAGTTTAACTGTTTAAGTTTTTCTTTTCTTTTTTTTTAAACCTCCTTAAAGTTAACGTAGACAAGATAGGCCCAACCCAACCCACTAAAAGTTGCCTCCAAATAACATATACCACAAATACTAGATAGACCCAACCCAATGAAAGATTTATTTTTAAATTGAAAAAAGAATGATGAAATTAAACTACTCTCAAGAAAAATTTATATATACTAAAAAAAATTAAAAAAAATTATATATATACTAATTTTTTTTTATAAAAAATTATATATATACTAATTTTTTTTTTAAAAAAAGAACAACATATCTTCAACGTGTTCGTGTCCTAGTTTTTTAGAAATTGGCGTATCGCTGTGTCCTGTCGTGTCTGTGTCCGTGTCTGTGTTCGTGCTTCTTAGATGTCCATTATGATGACTGATGTGGGAACTAATGAAACACAGATGACTGAAGATGAGAAGAAAATCAGTATGTTACTGAAGTTAATTGAAAAAAGAGACCACAAAATTGCCACTCTTAAAAATCAAATGGAAAGTCGGGATGTCCCTGAATTGAGTTAGACCCCTACCGTCAAAGACAAGGGAAATATTATTGTACAAGATCCAGAACATCCCACTTCCATTGCTTCATTATTCGTCCAGCAGCTCTGGGATATGATCATGAACTCCATCAGAGCTCAATATGGTGGATCGACTCAGAACTCCCTCTTGCATTCCAAGCCATACACTAAAAAGGATCGACAATCTAAGAATTCCTAATGGATACTAGCCACCCAAGTTTCAATAATTTGACAAAAAATACAATTCTAAACAGCAGTTCGTTTGAACACTTAAAGGAAATGTCTTTTCCTGGTACACTGATCTAGAACCTGAGTCAATAGATAGTTGGAAACAATTCAAAAAAAAGTTCTTGAATCGCTTCTATAACACCAGATGAACCGTTAGTATGTTCGAGCTCACCAATACTAAACAACGAAAATGTGAACTTGTCGTTGACTACATAAATCGTTGGAGAGCCATAAGTCTTGTTTGCAAGGATCGCCTCACTGAACTCTCTGCCTTTGAGATGTGCATTCAAGGCATGCACTGGGAACTCATCTACATCCTTCAAGGAATAAAACCTCGTACTTTCAAAGAACTAGCAGCACGCGCCAACGATATGGAGTTAAGTATTGCTAGTCAAGGAAATGAAGACCTTCTACTCCTTAATATGAAGAAAAAAAAAAAGAACATCGAAGCAACTACAGAAGAATCTATGGTTGTAAATATAACCCCTCTTGAGTTGTCTTTCAAAGAAAAACATAAGAAGATTGAAAAGCAACAAGGAAATGAAAGACGTCACTTAACTTTGAAGGAAAGACAGAAAAAGGTCTATCCTTTTCCTACTTCTGATATTCCTAACATGTTGGAACAACTACTGGAAACACAGCTGATAGAACTTCCCGAGTGTAAAAGATCGAAAGAAATGGAAAAAGTCGATGATCCCAACTACTGCAAGTATCATCGAGTTATCAACTACCCACTAGAAAAATGTTTTGTCTTGAAAAAACTAATTCTAAAGTTAGCTAAAGAAGGAAAAATCGAGTTGGACCTTGATGAAGTAGCTCAATCAAATCATGCTGCAATAGCAATAAACACTTGTAGTCAAATGTGTTTTGGTCCGCTTCATGATCAAGAGGTGCATCTACTCTAATTTTGAACAATGGAACCTATAGTTATTTGTGTAGGTGTTAATATCACACATGCAGAAGCAATTTTGGATCTTAGGCACACAATTTGATCAATTTAATTCTTGAAGTCATGTTGTTCATAAGAACCAAAAACAGAGTAATAAGGTACCTACCTCTTGAAGCTCCCAATTTGTATAATCTGATGCTTTATAATTCACACGAACGACTTTTAGACAACCACTTGGATCTTCTCTACTATCCTCAGGCCTTGGAACGGATTGTGGGATCCTCAATTGATAGAAATTGGAAAGGAAAGCTTATGGGTATAAACAATCTTGAAAGTATGAATATGGAAGTTCTTAGGAGAATTTTGGCAGCATTTTAGGTTGAAGAATTCCACTCATTCTCATCAGCTCATCCTTTATATATAGAGGAAAATCATGCACAAGAATTGCACCAAAAATTGACAACTATTTGGAAGTGATTTGAGTCATGGATTAGGTGGTGCAAGAAGGCTAATCTAAGGTGATTAGTCACTAAGCACCACCTCCAAAAATTACCAACTTTTTTGAATTTCTTTTAAATTAAAAAATTTGTAATTTAAACCATAAATCTGAATAATCCCACTTAATTATAATTATATTTTAATTTAAATAAAACTTATTTAATTTAAAATAAAATCATTTAATTTAATATCTTATATTAAATTAATACCACGTGTGCAATCTTGGTTTTTCTCCCAACGAAATTTCTCGAACATGAATCTTTATTCATGTGTTTAATATTTAAATCATATTTAAATATATCCAACTCTCATTTTAAGTTTAATTCATAATTAAACTAATATGTCGTTAAATATCGTATATAACAGACTTTTGTATCCTTTTCCGAATTTGAACGTTTCAAATTTTATCTTATCATATTGTTCCAAGTTTTATTCCTATTGAGCTAGTAGAGAGACCTAATGGACCTACAGATCATGGGCTCCAACGAAATGATGATAACCGATTAATCTCATTAACCTAGTCATTCATCGTTTATTAGCTTCCGGAACACTCCACTATAGCCGTAGCTGCACTCCCCTCACTGTAGATATATTTCTTGTCCACTTTAAATAACCATGATTAGTAAGTTGACCCTTCAACGGTTGTTCGTAACTAGAGTTAGGTCAAATGTACGTTTTACCCCTATAGTTACATCTTGTTCCTTAAGTTCCACTGATCCTCTAATGAACAACTAGTTCACGATACAATCACTGAACCAAGTCCCTCTCAAGGTTATGAGAGGGCGGGGCCCCTTTGTTCAAGACTCAGAGTTACCACTTAAGAGAACAACCTTTGTTAACCCTAAAACGGGTAGTAGTGAATTCCATCTTGCAAAGCTATGTCCCCAGCTATCCATTTAGTCTTATCCCCAAAATGGTAGGCTTATTGAGTTGGCGATGTTTGGCCACTCTCACCCATGCAAATCAAAGGATAATCCTAAATAAACAGGAGTTCATAGTTAGCTCAGGATTAAGATCGAGTTACCTAGGTTATATGTATGAGATGTTCAGTTTCAACAATAAACGATGTTGTAAAGTGAAAGTGACTTATCTCCTGGTCTGATCTCTATGCAAAGTCTTTGCATAGGATGCCCTCACTCGCATGTCTTATAGATGAACGATTAGGATCACATCGTCTGTCTTTAAAAGAACAAAACAAGCCACGCCAATAGTGTCCCCAGGATTAAGGTACCCAACTTTATCCATATACTATAGATTATTTAGACTATTTACTTGAACTTGATCCATAATTATGTTACACATAAACTTCAAGTATACATAATATAGTCATGGGTTCTTAGTTTATTGGATTTGTGGTTATATTTAGGCAAAACAAATATATAGAAATAATACTTCATTGAAGCAAGTCAAATGTTACATTTACTATCTACGAGTTTTAGGGCATAAAACCCAACAAACTCCCACTTGCTCTAAAACTCTAGTGAGTGGAAATGTATACGCATTTAATAATACCAAAGCAAGGAAATGTTACAAATACAATAAACTAGGGCACTTCTATACCCTGTACATCTCCCACTTGCCCTAGGTTATGCTATATACATATCTCGTAGACCTAAGTTCTGTAGATGACCCTCAAACACTTTAGCCGAGAGAGTTTTTATAAATGGATCTGCGATGTTGTGTTCTGAAGCGATCTTCGTAACTATCACATCCCCACACTGCACTATCTCTCAAATTAGGTGATACTTCCTCTCGATGTGTTTGCCTCGTTTGTGACTGTGTGGCTCTTTAGAATTGGCTACTGCCCCACTGTTATCACAATATAAAGTGATGGGCAAGTTCATGTTGGAAACAACTTCTAAGTCTGTCAGGAACTTTCATAGCCACACTGCTTCTTTGGCTGCTTCACATGCAACAACATACTATGCTTCCATGGTGGAGTCAGCGATGTATCCTTGTTTAATGCTTCGCCATACTACCGCTCCTCCATTCAGATTAAACACTGAACCTGATGTAGATTTCCGTGAATCTATGTCAGTTTGAAAGTCAGAGTCGGTGTAACCAGTAAGGATCATATCCTTTGAACCATACACCAACATATAATTCCTCGTTCTTCGAAGATACTTGAGGATGTTTTTAACGGCAATCCAGTGGTCATACCCTGGATTAGATTGGTACCGACTAACTATTCCCACTGCAAAACAAATGTCTGGCGTAGTGCAGAGCATAGCGTACATTAGGCTGCCGACAGCTGAGGCGTAGGGAATATGTCTCATATCCTCAATTTCTTTAGGTGTCTTAGGACATTGTTCTTTAGACAGATGAACTCCGTGTTTGAAAGGTAATAATCCTTTCTTAGAGTTCTGCGTCGAATATCGAGCTAACATTTTGCCGATATACGCCGCCTGAGACATGGCTAAGGTTTTGTTCCTACGATCCCTAATGATCTGAATGCCAAGAACAAATTGTGCTTCTCCCAAATCCTTCATTTGAAATTGCGATTCTAGCCAGTTTTTAATGTCGGTAAGATATCCTACATTATTCCCAATAAGTAAAATATCATCTACATATAGTATTAAGAAAGCTACTTTATTCTTGATGAGTTTCTTGTAAACACAAGGTTTATCAGGATTTTGGTCAAAGCCAAATGATTTGATCGTTGTATCAAATCGAAGATTCCAAGACTTTGAAACTTGTTTTAATCCATAAATGGATCGTTTTAGTTTACAAACTTTTTGTTCTTCATTCTTGGAAATGAACCCTTCAGGTTGAGACATATAGATATTCTCGTCAAGGTTACCATTCAAAAAGGCAGTTTTGACGTCCATTTGCCATATTTCGTAGTCATAATATGCGGCTATGGACAGGAGAATTCTAATGGATTTAAGCATAGCAGCAGGGGAAAAAGTTTCTTCATAGTCAATTCCTTCCCTTTGGGTAAAACCTTTTGCTACGAGTCTAGCTTTAAACGTTTGCACGTTTCCAGTTGCGTCTCTCTTTCTCTTATAGATCCACTTGCACCCTATGGGTTTTATCCTGTTAGGTGGATCCACAAGATCCCATACTGAATTGAAGTACATTGACACCATTTCAAAGTCCATTGCTTTGACCCATTGGTCTTTATCAACGTCATTCATTGCCTGTTTAAAAGTCAATGGATCCTCGATGTCGTCATCCGGTATGACAACCTGTGTTTCAGTTAAACCTAGGTAGCGGTCAGGCTGTATTATAACCCTCCCACTGCGTCTAGGCATACTCAACGTTTGAGCAGGACGAGATTGACTAGAAGAACTAGCTCCAGCACTATCGAAAGTAGGTGAACCAGTTTGATTAACAACTTTTGTCGTTTCTTCAGCAGTTTCTTTTAATACTAATTTGCTTCGTGGTTTATGATCTCTCAAATAGTCTTCTTCTAAGAAAGTAGCGTTTGTAGAAACAAACACTCTATTATCTTGTGGGTCGTAGAAGAGACCACCTCTCGTTTCTTTTGGATATCCAAAAAATTGGCATAATGTTGAACGTGGTTCTAATTTCTTAAGATTCGTCACTAACACATAGGCAAGACATCCCCAGATCCGAAAATGGCGCAAACTAGTTTTACGACCATACCATAATTCGAAAGGTGTTTTAGATACACTTTTTGAAGGAACATCGTTCAATATGTCGACTGCAGTCATCATTGCATGCCCCCAAAACGAGCTGGATGATAGCGAGCAGAAATGTCGCTATTTTAGTCCCAATTTATTAAGCTTTTCGGTGCTTTAATCGTGTTTTTAATAAAAATATTTAATGAATTTTGTTATTTGGTCCTTAGGAGCAAAATTGGTGATTTTGGGAGAAAAAGTGCCAAAATTGAAGCAAATGAAGCCCAAATCCTAGCTTGGAGCAATTGGGGGCCCAAAGAAGACAACCATGACAAAAATGCCAAAAGAAATGAAGAAGAAGACCCAAAAATCAGCCCAAAAAGAAGCTGGAAATCTGAAATTTTGAGGCAGCGTCGCGACGCTACCCTTTCGTGTTGCCCAAGCCACGTGCGCAGCAGCGTCGCGACGCTACCCCCATTCCAGGTCTATAAAAGGCGCCCCAAAATGCCTCATTTGGACATCAATCCTCATTCCAACAATTCCTTTTGGAATTCTTCCTTTCCTCTCTTCCTTAGGCTCCTTTGGAGCCCTTCTCAAGGCTTTCTAGCCTTTTTGAGAGGATTCTTTTAGTGGGAAAAATTTTGGGAGTTTTGGGGAGCATTTTGGGAGGCTCAAGGAGTGGTCAACGGGGCTCCAAGCGTCAGCAAGGGTTTTTTCGACGGTCAATTCTTTTCCTTTTATGCTCTTAATTATGCTTTTCTTTGTAATTATTGTGGATATTTTAACCATGTGTAGCTAAAACCCCAATTTGGGGTCTTGAAATGAAATGATAGTTCAAATATTGTTATAATTTCTTGTCTCTTGCCCTTTTTCCTAATTATTTGTATGGATGTGCTTAATGCTTTACTCAATCTGGCCAATTGTGTAATGATCTGTTTCTTAATGGAAACTCAACGGAGAGAAATTAGGATAGATCATAATCCATGCAACTAGTTTAATTGCCCGTTGTGACATCGGGATTAGTTGATTAAACTTAGATTCCTAAAATGAATCATAGCGTAATAATTGATGGTTTTTAATAGCACTAAGGACACTTAGGTTGTTAAAATGAATTAATTACAATTAGGGGAAACCGACAGGAGAACCTATGTGATTAACGGAGATTCTAGGATTATAATTAGTTGGGCAATGAGATAAGATAATTATAACAACTATTTAGCTAATAATTTATTTTCAAGACCCTTCTTCCCATTAAAAGAAAACTCTTTCTCCATACTTTATTTTTCGATTGATCAATTTATCTTCTTTAATTATTTTGAATTTGAATCCTTTTTATTGCATGAGTTGGTCCCTAAATATTATTTCGCCCAAGTACTTTTAGTGCTCAAGAGATTTTAAATTTTTGCTTAAGTTTCACTTCGCCTCTCTGTGGATTCGATACTAGGTATTACTACTGTTTTATATTACTTGTGACGACCCGTGCGCTTGCGGAAAATTGTACAACAAGTTTTTGGCGCCGTTGTCGGGGAGGCTTGATTTTTAAGCAAAATTAATTTTTCTTGACATAAAAAAGAAAGGGATAAATAGTAATTTAGGTGTAAATATTTTTCTTTCTTTATTTTGTGAATATTATTTATTTTTTTTTTTTTGTTTTTTCGATTGTCTGGGAGCATTGTATGCGAAGGAACAAGGTGGTTAATTTGTTTCCGCTAGATCTTGAAATTGACAGGACTTTTAGATCCATTCGAAGAGAGAGAAGAGTAGCAGAAGCAATGGCCCACCAAGAGGAAGCTCCCAAGGCAATTATAGATTTCTTACAGCCAGTTCTTCCCACCGAGAATTCTGGAATTGTCTACGCTCCAATCCAAGCTACAAATTTTGAGTTAAAGACAGGGTTGATTCAGATGGCGCGCGATAACTCTTTTAAGGGACATCCTTCCAAGGATCCCCACTCACATTTGCGATCATTCCTAGAAATTTGTGGGACGGTGAAGATGAACGGAGTTCCGGCAGACGCGATAAGGTTGAGGCTGTTTCCATTTTCTCTACATGATAAAGAAAATGATTGGCTCGAATCAGTCGAGACGGGCAGCATTAGTACTTGGGACGAGCTTACCCAGGCTTTTCTGGTGAAATTTTTCCCACCTGCCAAGACTACCAAGCTCCGGACTGAAATAGGAACGTTTAGGCAGCTTGACGATGAGCAATTTTACGAAGCGTGGGAGAGATACAAAGAAATGCTCAGGCGGTGCCCCCAACACGGATATCCTGATTGGCTTCAAGTACAGTTATTTTACAATGGATTGAATCCCTCCATAAAGACAGTTTTAGACACATCAGCAGGAGGAAGTTTTCTTTCCAAAACAGTGACAGAAGCCAAAGATCTGCTTGAGGAAATGGCGGCAACCAGTTATCAATGGCCGACCGAGAGGGGAGCAATTTCAAAGATGGCTGGATTATATGAATTGGATCATGAGTCAAGTTCGCTGAAAGCACAGCTGGCATCTCTGACCAATGCGCTGAACAAGTTGACTTCATCTGAGGTGGTCAAATCCATTTCCACCTTAGCTGAAGGTCATTCAAAGAAGGAAGGTCAAGATGTGGAAGAAGTTCAGTACATAGGAAATAGACCATATGCTCAAGGAGTACCGAACTTCTACCACCCCAGTCTGCGCAATCACGAGAACTTCTCATATTTAAATACGAACAATGTTTTGCAGCCGCCCCCAGGTTTTACATCATCTAGTGCGCCTGAAAAGAAAAACAACCTGGAGGAGATGGTGGCTTTATTCATCAAAGAACAAAGAATATTAAATGTGAGTCTCCAGACATCAGTAAATAACCACGACGCAGCTCTAAAGAACATGGAAGTGCAAATAGGACAGATCGCTTCAGTAGTGAACGCCCTTCAAAAGGGAAAATTTCCCAGTGATACTGAGCCTAACCCGAGAGAGCAGTGCAAGATGATGACACTGAGAAGTGGTAGACAGCTGGAGAGCAGTTCAGAAAAGAAGAAGGAAGAAGAAAAGAGAAGGGATGAAGATGAAAGGATTGAGGCACAAAAAGCCTCCTCTGAAAGGTCCCAACATCCTCCTAACTCTATTGATTTGAATTGTGATTTATCTAACAATTTTGCAGGAAGAAAAGAAGATGAAAGGCAGGATGACAAAAAGAAACTGATTGAGGAAGAAATGATTCCATGCAACCACCATGACAGAGGTTCGCATATTAGCCCGCCCAAGCGGAGGGGCGAATGTCCAACCTTTGATTACAGGGAGTTACCTTTTCCTCAACGCTTTAAAAATGTCAAATTAGATGAACAATTTCAAAAGTTTCTAGAAATGTTTAAGAAATTGTCTGTGAATATTCCCTTAGTAGATGCCTTCTATAATATGCCTAATTATGGGAAATTCATGAAGGAAATGCTTTCTAGAAAGAAAGTCTGAAAAAAGAAAATTTTAAATTATCTGAGAGTAGCAGTACCATTGTTTCTGGTAGGATACCTTCTAAGCAGAAAGATCCAGGGAGTTTTATTGTTCCCTGCACCATAGGAGAAGTATCCTTCGATAGGGCCTTATGTGATTTAGGAGCAAGTATAAATTTACTGCCCTACTCTGTTTACAGGAAGATTGGTTTAACAGGTATGATGGACACCGATGTCACTCTCCAGCTTGCTGACAGATCGATTACCCACCCGATGGGTGTTGTGGAGGACGTGCTGGTAAAAGTCAATAAATTCATCTTCCCTGTAGATTTTGTGGTACTGGACATGAAGGAGGACAAAGAGGTACCAATTATTTTAGGCAGACCTTTCTTAGCTACTGGTAAGGCCGAGATTAGTGTACATACAGGTAAGCTTACCTTGAACGTTGATGATGAAAAAGTCGTGTTTAGTATTTTTGGCCAGGATGAATCTGTTTGTAGTTTGCATACATGTTTTTCTGTTGGTCCTGAATACTTGACCGATGATGATGAAGAGGTAGACTATAATCTTGACCTAGGCTTAGGAGAAATGCTTATGGATAATGGGGATTTTGATCATGATGCATATTTAGATAATCCTCTATTTGAGAATGATTTAGAACTGCCTGACTTTGAAAATGATTTAGATTTGCCTGCTTGTGAAATTGAAAGATCTGCAGTTGATGATTTACCTTCCTTTGAAAATGAATTAGATCTGCCTGAAATGGATAATTTTGATGATGATATTGAATTACCTGGCATTGAGGATGAGCATGAAATGCATAAGAAAGATTGCTTGATAGATAATTTTGAGTCTGATTGTGATTACACTGAATCTATTGAGTTTGATCTTGACATTTAAGAATTCATGAACCCTGACAATGTGAATACCTTTTATTCATGTCTTGATGATGTATATAGCATAGAACCTGACCCAGAGGAACTCGAATCTGTGCATAGTATAGAATCTGATCCTGAAATTCTTGAATTCTTGAATTCTTCTGATAATGAGTCATATGATAGTTTAGTCGAATCATTTTTTAATACCGAGTCTGAGGGATCTGCTGAGCATGTAGATATTTTTTCTGATGAATGGACTGACATGATTAATAGGCCACCTCTAGATCCTAGATCGGTAGACATCATAACACTTGATGACTCTGTTAACAATTGCTTTGTGAATAGAGATTTGGAAAAGAGATTTGATGCAGTTGATTATTTTCTGAAATGTTATTATCTCTTTAGTGAAGATGGGCCAGGGGAAAGTTTTTTTTCTCCCCTGTTTGCTGTTTGCAATTCGGTACGAGATTTTTTGCAGGGCCCGGAGGATGATGAAAATTTTTATTTTGAGCCTTCGTAAGCGTGTCGAGCCTCGTCTAGCTAAAGACGTTAAAGAAAGCGCTGCTTGGGAGGCAACCCAAGGATTAAGTTTAGATAGTTGTTTTTGCGGTAAATAATTTTCTTTGCTCTGTGATCCAATTTTGTTTTGCATGATCACCTTAGCAAATCCCAAAATTCCGAATTTCCCAATTTTCTGGATCCAAAGAAAGAGGATGAAGCGCTCCTAGCTCAGGGAAGTCTCAGTATCCCTCTTTATGCTTTACTGTTTTAAAACATTGGGGACAATGTTTAGTTTAAGTTTGGGGGGGAGGCTTTCGCTGTGTTGAGCATATTTAAATTATGTTTGATGCATGAATAGATAGCCATGATAACCAAGGATGTGATTTTAGAAATTTTGGGAGAAAATGGTTTATATGTTGTGGAATCTGGGAGCACGGCAGAAATTGTGAAATTTTAAAATTTTTTTGATACTTAGTTTTGATGTCTAAAGCATGCAATAGTCTTATCTAATGACGTCTTTGAAAATCTAGATTCTTATTATGGTTTTCAAAGTTGTTGTCACCCCGATAGGCTTAGTTTCTAATACTAGGAAGTTCATGCTTGATTGTTCTAAAGAGCTAGGTAGGAAAAAAAATTGTTATGCCTGCAAAAAAAAAAAAAAAAAAACAAAAGCAACATGAGAAAATGAGAGAAAAGAAATTTTGTTGAAAAAGAAAATGTTTGCTTGCACAAAAGAAAAAGCCTAGGGGTAAAAAGAGCTACCTGCGGTGTGATCAGTTAGGCCAACCAAAGAATAAAATTCGGGTTAAGGGTCCCTGCACCGTAGTGTGAAAGCTAGTACCATTAGATATCAAAATGCAAGTTTGGGGAGTAGCAAAAGAAAAAGAAAAGAAAAAGAAAAATCATTTGTGAAGTTTTGCTCCCCCATGAAAAAAGAAAGAAAAAATGACGGGCACCTTAGTTCTTTTTTTTGCATGATAGAAGGACTCCGACCTATTAGGGGCTCTTAGCCAGTGTAGGGGGGAAACAAATGGAGAAAGCCATAAGACTAATCTAGGTTAGTAAAAGAGTCAATAGATAAGTCTTGAGCATGTTATTCATTAATCTTGAGTTCAAACTAGTTTAAGATTTCTTCAAGAGTATGCGGTGCTTGCTTAGTCCACTTGCATGTTTTCCATTCTATCCTAAGAATTCCAAAATCATTGAGGCTTGAGCAATTCTATTTCATGCATCTTTAGAATTTATTTTGCTCGGGACTAGCAAAAGCTTAAGTTTGGGGGTGTGATAGCGAGCAGAAATGTCGCTATTTTAGTCCCAATTTATTAAGCTTTTCGGTGCTTTAATCATGTTTTTAATGAAAATATTTAATGAATTTTGTTATTTGGTCCTTAGGAGCAAAGTTGGTGATTTTGGGAGAAAAAGTGCCAAAATTGAAGCAAATGAAGCCCAAATCCTAGCTAGGAGCAATTGGGGGCCCAAAGAAGACAACCATGACAAAAATGCCAAAAGAAATGAAGAAGAAGGCCAAAAAATCAGCCCAAAAAGAAGCTGGAAATCTGGAATTTTGAGGCAGCATCGAGACGCTGTGTAGGCAGTGTCGCAACGCTACCCTTTCGTGTTGCCCAAGCCGCGTGCGCAGCAGCGTCGCGACGCTACCCCCATTCCAGGCCTATAAAAGGCGCCCCAAAATGCCTCATTTGGACATCAATCCTCATTCCAACAATTCCTTTTGGAATTCTTCCTTTCCCCTCTTCCTTAGGCTCCTTTGGAGCCCCTCTCAAGGCTTTCTAGCATTTTTGAGAGGATTCTTTTAGTGGGAAAAATTTTGGGAGTTTTGGGGAGCATTTTGGGAGGCTCAAGGAGTGGTCAATGGGGCTCCAAGCGTCAGCAAGGGGTTTTTCGACGGTCAATTCCTTTCCTTTTATGCTCTTAATTATGCTTTCCTTTGTAATTATTGTGGATATTTTAGCCATGTGAAGCTAAAACCCCAATTTGGGGTCTTGAAATGAAATGATAGTTCAAATATTGTTATAATTTCTTGTCTCTTGCCCTTTTTCCTAATTATTTGTATGGATGTGCTTAATGCTTTACTCAATCTGGCCAATTGTTTAATGATCTGTTTCTTAATGGAAACTCGACGGAGAGAAATTATGATAGATCATAATCCATGCAACTAGTTTAATTTCCCGTTGTGACACCGAGATTAGTTGATTAAACTTAGATTCCTAAAATGAATCAAAGCGTAATAATTGATGATTTTTAATAGCGCTAAGGACACTTAGGTTGTTAAAATGAATTAATTACAATTAGGGGAAACCGACAGGAGAACCTATGTGATTAATGGAGATTCTAGGATTATAATTAGTTGGGCAATGAGATAAGATAATTATAACAACTATTTAGCTAATAATTGATTTTCAAGACCCCTCTTCCCATTAAAAGAAAACTCTTTCTCCATACTTTATTTTTCGATTGATCAATTTATTTTCTTTAATTATTTTGAATTTGAATCCTTTTTATTGCATGAGTTGGTCCCTAAATATTATTTCGCCCAAGTACTTTTAGTGCTCAAGAGATTTTAAATTTTTGCTTAAGTTTCACTTCGGCTCTCTGTGGATTCGATACTCGGTATTACTACCGTTTTATATTACTTGTGACGACCCGTGCGCTTGCGGAAAATCGTACAACACTGGACAACTGAGCATCTCATCATTGATCGAACCATTTCCATCAATGTTCTATTTCTCCTTTGGGATACACCATTCTGTTGTGGTGTTCCTGGTGCTGAGAGTTATGATTTGATTCCATGTTCTATCATATAGTCTCGAAATTGTAAATCCATATACTCTCCTCCTCGATCAGATCGGAGAGTTTTGATTGTTTTTCCTAATAGGTTTTCAACTTCAGCTTTATATTCTTTGAACTTTTCAAGTGCTTTAGATTTGTGCGCCATTAGGTACAAGTAACCATATCTTGAATATCATCTATGACAAAGATGAAATATTCGTATCCTTCTCGAACTTTTACATTCATTGAACCACAAAGGTCTGAATGTATAAGTTCTAGAGGTTCTTTGGTTCTATAACCTTTTGTCGTAAACAGTCTTTTAATCATGTTTCCTTCTAGGCAGGATTCACATGGAGGTAATGAATCGTCTTCTAACTCATTTAAAAGTTCATTTTTTACCAATCTTTTGATCCTATCAAGATTAATGTGTCCTAGCCTTAGATGCCAAAGATAAGCGTTACTATTTGGAGAAATGTGTTGCCTTTTTCTTTGAGTATCAGCAGTTCTAAATAACTCGTGATTTAAAACTGTTTTTGTTACGGTTGGTCTTATGACATACAAGTTATTTTCTAATTTTGTTGAACAGACGAACATTCCTTTTCGAGAGATGAACGCTTCATTAACTTCAAAATTTACATAATATCCTTGTTCAATTAGACAGGAGATAGATATAAGATTCCTGCGTATTTTAGGAACTATATACAAATTTTCCAAA
This sequence comes from Luffa acutangula, assembly GCA_036850905.1. Taxonomy (NCBI): domain Eukaryota; kingdom Viridiplantae; phylum Streptophyta; class Magnoliopsida; order Cucurbitales; family Cucurbitaceae; genus Luffa; species Luffa acutangula. Next base: position 13,219,393 of record CM072099.1, read on the forward strand.
AACAAAAACCTATCTCCTACAAACAACTTGACATCTCCCACTGCAGAAGCTGAAATGACGTCTCCTGTTCCAACCTTGAGCGTCATTTCATCTTTCTTTAACTGCCGAAATGAACTATTTTCCTGCAAAGAAGAACAGACATGATTAGTAGCTCCGGAATCAAGTATCCAGGCATCTTGATCATGTTCTAAGAGACAAGTTTCTAAAACGGGTAAATCGATTTTACCTTCTTTTTCCTTCTTCTTTTCAGCGAGGTATTTGGGGCAATTTCTCTTCCAATGCCCCTAAATGTTGTGATGGAAGCATTTGCCTTTATTAGCTTTCTTTGTTTTCTTCTTTCCTCGATTAACAGTAGCGGGAGCCTTTCCCTTTACTCCTTCCTTTTTCTGGATATTCTTAGAGCCAGAATTTTGAGGTGCAGACTTTGTTCCTGAGGATGAACCCTTCAGGAATTTTCTTTTGGAATGGCCTATCTATGCCTCTCCTTCTTTCAATTCCTTACCTTTCATAAGTGATTGAAATGTTTGTAACTCATTCAGGAGCGTAGTCAAATTGTATTGAATCTTATTCATTATAGCGTTGCTTCGAAATTGTAGGAAGCTTTTTGGAAGTGACTCCATTATAAATGCTACTTGACTACGTTCATTAATGACCGCTCCATTTACTTCAGCAACATTGAAATGGACCATCATATCAAGAACATGTTCTCGAACAGGTTGGCCTTCTTTCATGCGACAACTGTAAATGCATTTGAGGGCTTCATGGTGGAGTTGAAAGGACGGCTGTCCAAACATTTCCTGAAGTGAATTCATGATCTCTCTTGCTGAGACCATTCTCTCATGTTTCTTGGCTAAAATTTCAGATAAACTAGCCAAAATATAGACTCGGGCCTTTCATTGGCCTTCATCCAGCGATCATATGCATCTTTAACAGATTGAGGTGCAGTACGAATAGGGATTGGAGGACATTCCTCTGTCAGGACAAACTGCAGATCATCAATAACTAGAACCGTGTTCAAGTTAGATTGCCACGTTGCATAATTTGTGTCGGTTAACTTATCGTTTTTAAGCAGTTGTAATATTGAGGAAGACATGCTGAAAATAATAAACAATTGACTATATTAGATTTTGCCTTTAACCATTTAAACAATCCAATCAATTTTAGCAAAACTATTTAATCAAAGTAACCCTAATAAACTATCGATATAGTTTTGCAACGATACTTCAGAGGTTTAGAATAACAACCACCATAGGGTGATCAACTACTCCTCCACTGAATTGAGACTAATCTCAACCAATATCTAAAACTAGAATAACTCAAATTCTTTTAGTTACTAGCTACTGTTTGTTTTGGTCAAGAACTCATTCTTGTAAGTGTGACCCTCCCACTTTCAGATCCCAGAGGTATGCACCAACAGGCTACCGTTAGGAAAAGACAATTGTTGGTGACTGACCTAAGAGACCCTATCCATTTCTGGAGTTCGCAGTGTTCTGAATCCTATGATCAGGTCCTCCGTAGGGGTGGTCGCTTCCAGGGCGACACGCAGGCAGATCATAGGAATCTCACGGTGCAACCTAAGGGTGGAGACCGTAGGATACGTTGTCACGCATCCTTCTCCCACTTACTATGAACATTTTCCCCATTCACCTTGAATTGATGCATGCTAAAAACTTTCCGTAGGGAGGCCACTTCCAGGGTGACGCGAAGTCGAGCATGTATCTCACGGTGTAAACACAGGGGGACGTGGGAGTAAAAACTTTGATTTTAAATATCTCGTTTATATTACTTTTCCTCCCACTGAAGTGTCCTATTATGTTTTTAGGGTTTTAATTTTGACATAGATAGAATTCGGCTAATAAATTTTACCTAAGTCTAGGTGATACGTCCATAAACGGACTTATCCTACGATGTCTAGGTGGAAAAATCATAGTATAACCTAACATCGCTCACACATGCTCATAAAACTGGGCTAACTTAACTCAAGTACCGGCTTGATGCCCAGGTACGAGGTGTTCCATAAACCGTCAACTTAAATACCTCCAGCCTTAGACAACATCTAATCGGGTGAGTTCTCTTGTAACCTTAGCTTTACAAGTTGTCGACCTAAAACTATTTTGAATCGACTGATCTTTGAGTTCTTTTTAACCCTAAGTGAGCATGCTTTTATATTTGTTATAGATTTTAAAATCCTATGTCGGTATTATAACCAAAACGACATTAACCTATAACATGCATTTATTCGATCGAAACGCTTTAAAACGAGCTAAGGAAGTTTCATGCAACATGCTCTGTACGTTTTCGTTTAGTTAAACGTAATTACTTCAATCAACATGCTGAAGGTGTTCATATAACACACGCGGAAGCAATTGAAGATCGAAAGCACTTAAGACATTCAATTTTACTCCTAAAGCATGCATGTTCTAGAGTAAATGAGTACCAACCTCTTTGATGCTCACTTGTAAGGAACTCCTTGTGATATTATCTTTCTCCAACTTCTCTTGGACAACCTTTAGTGTCTTCCCTACTATTCTCTTGAGCCTAGAAAGACTTGTGGGAGTCTATAGAAGAAAGAAATAGGAAGGGAATGCTTGATGGTACAAGTTTTTGGAAGGAGATGAAATGAGAGAGAGTTTGAGGGAGAAAATTTGCAGCATAACACTAAATGAAAGCTTGCTTCTCTTGAATCTAATTCAAGCCCCTTTTATAGACCTCTCCCATGCAAAGACAAGCTTCATGACACTTAGCCACATGGTCAAGATGCAACTCAAAGTGGATTCTAGGTGTCTACTTCACAACACATGCATCTAATGCATGTTTGTGTTGTTTTCCACTATGTATCATAATGCAAGAGTGGAAAAACCACTAAATCCACTATGAATTGAATCTTAATTGTGAAGTTTCAGCTTTCAATTCATTTCAAATTCAATTCATAATTGAAATTGATTTCTAGGCAATTAATTGGGACATTTCCAAGTAATTTTGATATGATTGATCCAATCAATCTTTATCACATAATGCCATGAATTATATATGATTCCTAATACATATATTTGGTATTTAAAACACTTTTAAATATCTCATCTTTCAATTCCTAATTTAATTCATAATTAAATCATTGTGTCGAACACGTTTTACGATAAAACCCTATTTCCCGTTTTTGAACGATTCAAAGTTTCCTATCAAAATATTCTAAGCTTTATTCCGATATGCGCTAGTAGGGGGACCTGATGGACCTATAGATCATGGGCTCTAACGATTCGAGGCTAACCGACTAATCTCATTATCAAAGTTATCCAACATTCGTTAACTACCGGGACACTCCACTATAGCCCGATAGTTGCACTCCCCTCACTATAGATATATTTCCGTCCACTTGATTTAACCATGTTTAGTAAGTCGTTCCTTCACAGGTTGTTCGTAGCTATAGCTAGGTCAAATAACCGTTACACCCCTATAGTATTTCTTGTTCCTTAAGTTCCAATAATCCTCTAATGAACAATCGGTTTGCGGTCCAACCATCAAACCTAAGTTCCTCTCGATCCAACGAGAGGGTGGGGCCCCTTGTTCAAGTCCTGGAGTTAGTACTTAAGAGAACAACCTCTCTGCTATCCCTGAAATGGGTAAGAGTGAATTTCGTCTTGCGAAACTATGTCCCCAGCTATCTATTCGATCTTATCCCCAAAATGGTGGGCTTGTCGAGTCGGCGATGCTGGCCACTCTCACCCATGAAGATCAAAGGATAATCTCACATAAACAGGAGTTCATAGATAGCTCAGGATTAAGAACGAGTTACCTAGGTCATCTATGAGAAATAGTCAGTTTCTTCAGTAAACGGCGTTATAAAGAGAAAGTGACTTATTTCGTGGTCCAGTCTTATGCAAACTCATTGCATAGGACGCCCCCACTCGCATGTCACCACATGAACGATTTAGGATCTCATTGTTTGTACTTAATACAAAGTGGGTCGCGTCCATAGTGTCTCCAGGATAAGGTACCCAACCTTATCCTTATACTATAGACTATTTTGACTATAAACTTGAACTCGATCCTATGATATGTCTCTACATATAGTTCAAGTATTCATTTTATACCCAAGGATCTTAGTTTATTGGATTTAGGTTAATCATTCGCAATTTACATATTCAATAACATCTTTTACTGAATAACCTCAATAACGTCTTTATTGGAAATAGAATATGTTTAATGATTTACAAACTACGAGTTTGTAGGACATTAAACCCAACAAACTCCCACTTGGACTAGAAACTCTAGTGGGGTACATAAAGTTAGGTGTGAGAGAAGTATAAAGACAATAAACTAGGGCATCAACCATACCCTTACACATGCATCTATCATGAAACCTAAACATGCATCTTAATATTATAACTTAATTATAATATACTTAATGCATGTATCATGTTTCCTATGGTGGGATTTTAAATCTATATGACATGCTTTATGCATATTGATGGCTATTTAATTAAAACATACATCCATCCATGCATAATTAACTAAATCACACTAAAATGGATCAGTTTTGGCAATTCAAGCAAGCATACAACTAAATTATTGCATTTAATAATTAAAAAAACTGCTTAAAATATCCATGTCTGGTCAGCCCGAATGGTCAGCCAGTCAACCATCTTTCAGCCCGAATGATCAGCCAGTCAGCCAGTCAACCATTTGTCAGCCCAAATGGTCAGCCAGTCAGCCATCTTAAAGCCTGAATGGTCAGCCAGTCAGCCAGCTTGAGTTCTTCTTCTTCTTTCGAGCAATTACAGTACTAAATGGACTCTAATGACTCTCAAATTTTACAGACTCGATACTAACTCATTTATGCCCATAAACATGTAGGCAATTACAAATTATTTCAACAAATTTGAGAGAATTAAATTGCCAAAACCGTAATATATCCATTCTAGCACCCATAAAAATCCAATATGCAAATGCTACCCACCATGATCAAATTTTATGCAAATTGGGTGCCCAAACCATGCTCGGGTACCAATTGTAGGTGTTAATATCACACATGCGAAAGCAATTTTGGATCTTAGGCACACAATTTGGTCGATTTAATTCTTGAAGTCATGTTGTTCATAAGAACTAAAAACAGAGTAATAAGGTACCTACCTCTTGAAGCTCCCAATTCGTATAATCTGATGCTTTATAATTCACACGAATGGCTTTTGGACAACCACTTGGATCTTCTCTACTATCCTCAGGCCTTGGAACGGATTGTGGGATCCTCAATTGATAGAAATTGGAAAGGAAAGCTTATGGGTATAAGCAAACCTGAAAGTATGAATATGGAAGTTCTTGGGAGAATTTTAGCAACATTTTAGGTTGAAGAATTCCACTCATTCTCATCAGCTCATCCTCTATAATATAGAGGAAAATCATGCACAAGAATTGCACCAAAAATTGACAACTATTTGGGAGTGATTTGAGTCAAGGATTAGGTGGTGCAAGAAGGCTAATCAAAGGTGATTAGTCACTAAGCATCACCTCCAAAAATTACCAACCTTTTTAATTTCATTTAAATTAAAAAATTTGTAATTTAAACCATAGATCTGAATAATCCCATTTAATTATAATTATATTTTAATTTAAATAAAACTTATTTAATTCAAAATAAAATCATTTAATTTAATATCTTATATTAAATTAATACCACTTGTGCAATCTTGGTTTTTCTCCCAACGAAATTTCTCGAACATGAATCTTTATTCACGTGTTTAATATTTAGATATACTCAACTCTCATTTTAAGTTTAATTCGTAATTAAACTAATATGTTGTTAAATATCGTATATAGGCGATTTTTGTATCCTTTTCTGAATTTGAACGTTTCAAATTTTATCTTATCATATTGTTCCAAGTTTTATTCCTATTGAGCTAGTAGAGGGACCTAATGAACCTACAGATCATGGGCTCGAACGAAATGATGATAACCGATTAATCTCATTAACCTAGTCATTCATCGTTCGTTAGCTTTCGGGACACTCCACTATAGCCCGTAGCTGCACTCCCCTCACTGTAGATATATTTCTTGTCCACTTTAAATAACCATGATTAGTAAGTTGACCCTTCACCGGTTGTTCGTAACTAGAGCTAGATCAAATGTCTGTTTTACCCCTATAGTTACATCTTGTTCCTTAAGTTCCACTGATCCTCTAATGAACAACTAGTTCGCGATACAATCATTGAACCAAGTCCCTCTCAAGGTTATGAGAGAGCGGGGCCCCTTTGTTCAAGACTCAGAGTCAGCACTTAAGAGAACAACCTTTGTTAACCCTAAAACGGGTAGTAGTGAATTCCATCTTGCAAAGCTATGTCCCCAGCTATCCATTTAGTCTTATCCCCAAAATGGTAGGCTTATTGAGTCAGCGATGTTTGACCACTCTCACCCATGCAAATCAAAGGATAATCCTAAATAAACAGGAGTTCATAGTTAGCTCAGGATTAAGATCGAGTTACCTAGGTTATATGTATGAGATGTTCAGTTTCAACAATAAACGGTGTTGTAAAGTGAAAGTGACTTATCTCCTGGTCCGATCTCTATGCAAACTTTTTGCATAGGACACCCTCACTCACATGTCTTATACATGAACGATTAGGATCACATCGTCTATCTTTAAAAGAACAAAGCAAGCGACGTCAATAGTGTCTCCAGGATTAAGGTACCCAACTTTATCCATATATTATAGATCATTTAGACTATTTACTTGAACTTGATCCATACTTATGTTACACATAAACTTCAAGTATACATAATATAGTCATGGGTTCTTAGTTTATTGGATTTGTGGTTATATTTAGGCAAAACAAATATATAGAAATAATACTTCATTGAAGCAAGTCAAATGTTACATTTACTATCTACGAGTTTTAGGGCATAAAACCCAACAATTTGTTTTCATCATGGGGTATCAGGAGACAAATCTCAAGATACGATCAATCTTATCAACGATGAAGATAAAGGAAGTACTGTCATGACTCGTCAGAAGAAACAAGGACTTCTTGTTCAGAAAGAATGTTGCTCATCCAAAAGAAAGAGTAGACATCGAAGACAAAAAATCCAAGGAAACCTAAAGTTGAGAAAGATAGAAATCAAGATCCTTCTCAACATCACCAACTGGTAGCCTTACAAGAATCATTCTCGAGAAATTTTCATCTCATCAAGAAAGTGGAAGAAAACTTTGCAAGTTCATGTTATATCAACATAGAAGAAGATGGTGGGTCAAAGGAAATCAAGCAAAAGACTTTTGTCTTTTGATCGCATTGAGCCTTCAACTACTCAACCTTCGGTCTTCCAAATAATGAATATGGCTGCAGCAGAAGAAGAAGACCAAAGTTTGACATCTGCCATCACTCAACATTCAGTTTTCCAAAGACTAAGCGTCTCTATATTAAGAAAGTGTCGACCTTCAACAACTGTTTTTGATCGCCTCAAAGTAACAAGTTATCAACATGAAAGAAAGATTGACACCTTGGAAGCAAAATTATTTGATGAAGTAAACAATGACAAGAAGTTTCACAGTACCGCTTCGTCACGTATGTTTGTCTTGCCTAAATAACCCTAATAAAATAAACTAACATCCTAGGCTCTTGTATGAGTCTTGAAATGTATATGGGAACATACGGGGATCACTATTCAAGATACACCCTAAAGGGTCTATAGTATAGGGATAAGATTGAGTACCTTATCCTGGTGACACTATGGGTACAACCCACTTTGTATTTGATACAAACACAATGACCCAACGCGTTCGTGTAGAGGACATGCGAGTGTGGGTATCCTATGCAATGAGTTTGCATAAGACCGGATCGCGAAATAGTAACCACTGGCTGTAATTCTGTTGACTAGTTAGGTTTCTATTTCACTAGGATGACCTAGGCAACTTAGTTTCAATCCTAAGTGGGTTATGGACTCCTGTTCACGAGGAATTTTCCTTTTATTTGTATGGGTAAGAGTGGCTTGCACGCCGACTCAATAAGCCTACCATTTTGGGGACAAGACCGAGTGGGGAGCTGGGAACATAATCACACAAGATGGAATTCATTCCTTCCCGACTTTAGGGTAAGTAGATAAGTGTTCTCTTAAGTGGTGTCTCTGGGTCTTGAACAAAGAGCCCTGTCCTCTCAATGAAATAAGAGGGATTTATGTTTGATGGTTGGACCTCAATCAAGTTGTTCATTAGAGGAGCACTGGTACTTAAGGATGTAGAGGTAACCTAGGGGTAAAACGGTAATTTGACCTAGCTGGTGTTACAAACACTCGTGAAGGAATAACTTGCTGCTATTGGTCAATATCTGTGAACACATAAATATATCTCCAGTGAGAAAAGTGCAGATGTGGTTCTATAGTGGAGTGAACCCACAGTTAACAAACATTAATTAACTTGGTTAATGAGTTTAGTCAATTAATCTCATATCGTTGGAGCTTCTGATCTGTAGGTCCATTAGGTCCCATCAGTAGCTCATGAAGGGTATTGAGGTAAATTTATTTAGGAAAATAATATAATGTATGGAGATATATTATAATATAAAGTTTATATTTTCATTAAACTTTATAATATAAATATATTTTGAATAATTGATTCAAAATTAATTTAACCTTGTCAAGCAAATCACACTTGAATGAACCTCTTACGGGCTAAGAAAAAGAAAAAAAAAGACAAACTCAGAGGAAGGGAGAAATATTGTAGAGAATTGTTTTTAATTAAGTGTGTTAAAAATGTGTGTGAGAATGCCTATTTATACGCATAAAGGTGGCTTTGTGTAAGAGGATTTATCTTTTCATGCATACACATCTCAATCATTAGATCGTGATGTTTCACACATACGATTTGGATCACACGTACAGATGCATTCTTTTGTTGTGTAACCACCTCCATTGGATTAGTTACTCTCAACAGACACACCTAGGGGTGTTCATCGGTTGGTCGGTGTCGGTTTTGGGGCAAAACCGACACCGCCCGGTCGGTCGGTTTTCCAGTATTCTGGAAACCGACCAGTTTTGATGAAGAGGTGTAAGCCGACCGACCGACCGGTCGGTTCGGTCGGTCGGTTCGGTCGGTTTTTTTTTTTTTTTTTTTTTTTTTTTTTTTTTTAGTATATGTTTTTATTTTAATATATGTATATAAAATATTGTTTACTTTTTCTTTTAATTTTATGAGCTTTTTATATCTATTTTCTAGGAGTTTGTTTTTTAACTTTTTTTTTAATATTGTTATTAAAAGTTGAAGACAATTTTTTATAATGATAATGAAAGCATATGTTTTATTTTTAATAACTATACAAATTATTGTAATATAATATTTCAATTCATGATAATTTGAAATGTTTTCACACCTGTAAATTGAATAATAATGAATGTCAATGTACAACATTATTCATTGAAATGTTTTCTCTGTAAATTGAATAGTGATGAATCAAATCTACAACATTATTAATTCAAATAGTCTCAAGTCCTATAAATTGAAATTGTCCAAACACATAATTTGAAAGTCTCATAAATCTTATAAATTGAAATAGTCCAAACAGATTTGATATGAAATAGTCTCATAAGTCATACATTGAAATGGTCCAAACACACATCTGAAATAGTTTCATAAGTCATAAAATTATAAATTACAAACAACAAATAACAATGAACATAAATTACAGATAATTCTTCAAAAGTTCTTCAAGAGTCCTTAAAAAAAAGTCCTTCAAAATGAAACATAAACAAGGATTTAAGAGATAGACATAATCATTCACAACTTTGAAAAGTCAATCTCATCAACATCTTTTTCTTCATCGATGACCATTCTGAACCCTACAAAATTATACACAATAGATTAACACTTTTAAAATTGAAAAGAAAAATTTAATCAAGCAAAAAAGGAAACAAAGTAAAAAACATTACCTTCTTCCAATGTTGAGTCTTCCTCCAGTAGTTTGAAAAACTCAATATCTATTGGGTTGGAATTGAGCCAATTTTGAGTGCATATAAGAGCTTCAACTGTTTTTGGAGCTAATGAAGAACGAGAGGAATCAACTACACGTCCTCCAGTGCTAAAAGCAGACTCAGATGCTACGGTCGAAACTGGAATTGCCAAAAGATCTCTACTTATTGCACTAAGAATCTCGAACCGATGACTATTATGCTTCCACCAATTAAGAATGTCAAAACTACTATCATCCTTAGCAAGAGTTTCTAATAAATACACATCAATCTCTGACTCTCTATCGAAGGTAGTAGTCTCGACACTTGAGAATGAACGTGCAAATCCATATGTCTCACTCTCATCATCAACATCCATTGTTCGAACCCCACCTTTTTCTTTAGTAATGACACTACTACTACAACCACTGCCAATGCCACTGCCACTACCACCACTGCCAATGCCATTACCACTACCACCACTGCCAAAAGAATATGAACTATATGCATGGAAGAGTTGTCTCAAAATCTGTTCTACCTTATCTGTCATGTTTTTAGCAGAAGTTGGCTCTAACAAGTTGTTGAGACAATAAGACAAAAATTTCAACTTATAACGTGGGTCCAACACAACAGCAACATACAACAACAAATTGGTCTTCTCATTATTTCCCCAATATTTCTCAAACTTAGACTTCATGCTCTTAGCCACATCACAAAGAATTTGATTTGCACTATCCATAGAATTTAGTTGTATGCAATTTTGAATTGTGCTAATTTGGTGGAAAATCACATTAGATGTGGTATATAAAGAGCCTGAAATCTTTAAAGTGACATTATAAAACACTTTCAAAAACCTAACCAACATCTTAGCATTATCCCAATCTTCTTTAGTTGGTTGAATTTCACTCATAAAAGTTGAGTCTTCATCCTCTAACCTCTCAAAAGCTTTTTGGAACTTTGTAGCCGCCTCAAGCATCATATATGTAGAGTTCCATCTAGTGGAAACATCTAGACACACCAAACTCTTTGAGGTAATCTTTTCAATTTCAATACACTTCTTAAATTTTGAAGCACGTGCAGGAGAAGACCTCACAAATCTCACAACATTGCGAATCCTAGTAATGCACTCATAATGCTCCTTGAAAGCATCACATACAATAAGATTTAATATGTGGGCACAACATCTAACGTGTAAAAATTCACCATTCAATAACAACCCACTACTAAATCTCTTAATAAGATAAGCAACCGCAGTATCATTTGAACTGGCATTGTCCACAGTCAAGGTCATAACTTTATCAATACCCCAATTCTTTAAATTCTTTTCAATGGTTTTACCAATGGTATCCCCTCTATGATTCTCAATTGTAGAAAAACTAAGAATCCTCTTATGCAAATTCCAATCAGAATCAATAAAGTGTGCCGTCAATACCATGTAATTAATGTTTTGTCCAGAAGTCCAACAGTCAGTAGTGAGAGAAACTCTATAACGTTTTGCCTTAAACATGTCTTTCAAACGTTTTTTCTCACTAACATATATCTTGAGCACATCCCTAGCAATAGTTATTCGAGATGGAAGGACAAAATTAGGCGCAAACAAGGCTATTGATTTGCTGATGAATCTTCGAAAACCTATGTTCTCCACAAACCTAAAAGGCAATTCATCTAGAATAATCATCTCAGCAAGAGCTCTTCTACAACTCTCCAAACTGAAAGTATCACAACTAAGTTTTGATTCAGAATTATCAATCGCTTCTTTAGGCTTGAAAACCAATTGTTTTTGTCCTGAATCTTTCGTTCTTTGATAAGGGTATTTCTTACAATTTTCTAAATGATGTTTCAAACTTCCAGTACCATTACGCTTAGAATGACATGCATACTTAGCCCCACAGTATTTACACTTAGCATAGGGATCATTAGGATCACAATCTTTAATTTTCTCAAAATGGTCCCAAACAACAGAGATTTTAGAATTCTTACGCTTTTTGGTTGGACTCGAATGATCCACTTTACTTTTCTTAGCTCCACTTGATTTCTCCACATTCACAACATGGACTGAACTTTCTTCTGAACTTTCTTCTGGAATACTATCCATGTTGACTCTGTGAAAATGAACATTGAATGAAATTAATATTTCACAAACACTCAATGTTAGAAATGAAAAATTAATAAAATTAAGCTTTCAAATTGAACGTTTCAAATATTATTTTTTGAAATCCCAAAGTCAAATTCACTTTCAGTTCTAATTTCCCCAAAAATGGTGTTTTGAAATCTTACTCTTCTGAAGAGTCCAGCTTGTGAGTCGAGAAAGACAGTGTGTCGACGACGATGTTGCTGAAACTGAATCAGAAAGATAGCGTTAGGTTAATAAATAATAACTATTAGCTTATATTATTAAGAGATTTGGTAGTTGTTTTAGCTTATCAAATATGGAAAAAATCTTTTAACTATTTTTTTTTTGAAGATATCTTTTACCTAATCAAATGTGGAATGCATATATTTTTTTTTCTTTTCTTCTGTGGCTCCTTTTCCTTCCTCCTAAATAAAAGACAAATCCATTACATATTTCGTAAGTGTGTATATGTTTCCATTGCAATACCTTTAAGCTAATAACGTTTCATGGAGGGGAAAATCAAACACTTATTTTTTCATCAGTGGCAGTGCAGTTAAGTTAACACTAATAATAATGTCAAATTTGCACTAATAATGTCAATTTACAATTTACAATTTACATCAATGTTGTCATTGTGCAGTTAACTGATTAACTCGAAAAAAAATATCTACATGAACTTATTTTTTCGAACAAAGTGTGAGGGTCGACGGAGTCGAAAAATAAGTACAAACATACACTTAGTAATAACGGAATCTCGACGGCGGCGAGTTAGAGACGGCGGTGGAGAACAGGCGGCAATGGAGAACAGAGGCGCGACGGCGAGTTAAAAGTAACGGTGAGGGAGTCGAACGAGGGGCGAGATTCGAGAACAGAGGGATTCGAGAGAGACGGCGAGGGAGAAGAACGAGGGGTTGTGGCTATGCTGTGATTTCGAACAGAAACGGCGAGGAGTTGAGAGCGACGACGAGCGAGTCGAGAGAGATGGCGAGCGAGGGATAACCAGAGACGGCGAGGCGAGGGAGTCGTTCGAGAGATGAGAGAACAACCAAAGATGGTGAGGGGCTGTGGTTACTTAGGGTTTTTTCATTTTTGTTTTTGCAGGTGGAGCGTGCGGCGTGCGTGACTGCGTGAGTGACTGAGTGTGACCCCTGAAGGCTGAAGCTGAAGGCTGAAGGAGGTGGCTGAAGGTGGGCTTGGGCCTTGGGCTTTGAGAGTGGGGTGAAGCTGAAGGATTAAAGAAAATTTTCGTTTTTTTTTTATTTTACATATACTATGGTCGGTCGGTCGGTTCTTGCTACATAACCGAACCGACCGACCGACTTGTCGGTTTTCAAAAAATTGGAACCGACACCGACCGACCGTAGGCGACCAACCGACCGACCGACGTCGGTTCGGTCGGTTTCGGTCGGTCGTGTCGGTTTTCGGTCTGAAGATGAACACCCCTAGACACACCCATATACCTTATGCACAAGGATGCATCTCTCTGTTGTGTAACTACCTTCATTGGATTAGTTACTCAATAAACACCTTCAACTTGAATAGTCGCTTCCCATCAATAGATTTGTCACACCCATCCATGGATCATTTGTTGATTATGCAGCTCATTACTCATATATCCTTTTTTTTTTAGGTCAACGACATTTGGGGATAGGGGGATTTGAACCTTTAACCTCTTGGTTGAGGATACATGCCAATTACCACTAAGTTATGCTCGCTTTGGCAACTTAGATATCCAATTTGAACAATGTGGGACACCACATTTTCCTCCATAAATGATTATCACCTTAAACACTTTGAAATTTTATTCCAAATACTCAAACTTTTAATTAACATGATGTATCATTTTTATTAACCATATGTTACCGTTTACATTCAAACTCATTAATCAAATTAACAAACACCATTAGATTATGTCCATTAAACGTACTCCAAAATCATGTTGTTTCCAACACTTCCACCATTTGCACGACTTTCCAATCAATTCAAAGCTGTTTTTTTTTAATTAAAACGAGCATAAACATAAATATTTTCATGAAATACAATTTCAATTATTTTAAGAGAATTTTAAAGATCTTCTAAAAAAAAAAAAGAATCTTAAAGAGTTAATGATATTATCAATGCTCAAGCTACAAATATTAGAGCTAAACTAAACCATAGTAATTTTTTTTACAAAAAATAGCAAAATTAGAAGTTTGGTTCATGAACTTTCGGGGTTGTTGATGCCAAAATCTGGGCAGGAGACTCACCTGACCTTCACGTGACAAAAACAGTGAATTTGTTTGATAGGGGGGAAAATGTGACCTGCGAAGTCTCTGTAACTCCAATTTTTCAAACCCTTTTTCAGGGGGGAAGAGTGATGTTTTATACCTGTGTCGCCTCCTAGGTCTCCCCTTGGCTTCGACAGTTGGCTCGGGATCCAATCCGGTCGAATCGGGGCACCAAGAGTTGATCAAGGGAGGAACGAGCTCGACCCACATAGGGTTGGGCAAAGGCCCGATCCCTCCGGCCTTGGCCCAGTTGCATTGGCCTACCCCTCTCTTCAAAGCCCGCTTCTTGGTTACATTTCTGAGTTGGTGTTGTGTTGTCCCCGTCGTCTCCTTACATTTTGGAGCGGCTTAAAATCACTTATAACAAGAGTTGTACTTTAAAAAGCTTCTAATAAATTCATGAGCCTTAATTTTAAGGGTGTCTATCGGCCTCTCTACTTAAAAAAAAAAAAAAAAATCTTGTTGATAACTAACCTTTTAACTTTATGTCTTATAGGTTATTGTACTCTATCAATTCAATACTTACTACTGAAATACCCAAACTTTTCCAATATTTGCACATCATATAGTTCCTAAACAATATCATCCACATGATTTGTGCAAATGTAAAGGTGTGGAGTTAGAATAGAGGTCTATTAGACAAAATATCGACAGGTTCCACTACTATTCAAATTTTCAAAATAAAAAAGCTAAAACAACACAACATAGAAAGCTAAGTATGGAAATCTAAAACTTTTTGAAGCACGACAACTTATTATATGTATACCTAAAAGTTTAAGAATTAAATCATTGACCTTTGAAATCATAATTGGTGCCTTATCCCTCAAGCTATACTTGGGTTGAGAAAAAAATGAAAGGGAAAATTACCCTTTTTAGTCTTTGAGTTTTTTAGAATATGTGTGTTTAGTCCCTAATTCTCAAGTTGTGGAAAGGCTTAAAAGGTCCCTAACATTAATTTAGTAATTTTTTAATATATTTTTGCTTTTGACATGGGAAATTAAAAAAATAATTAATAATTAATTATAGTTTAAATAATAAATAATAGAACCCCACTCTCTCTCCTCTTCCACTCTTCTCTCCCCCATCTCCACCTCCGATCGCCAAGGACTCTTCGACGAACCTCCAATCGTCGTCGACTGACAAGCGAAGCTCTGATGAACCTTCGATTGTTGGTTATCGATCAATGGAGCTTTGTCGTCGACCCATAAAGATGAAACTCCAATGAACCATTGCATGGTCGCTAACGACCCATGGTTGAAGGAGGGAGAGAGAGAAGGGAAAGGGGTGGGAGAGGATGGTGGAAAAGGAGAGATGAAGAGGTTTTTGTTTTATTTATTTTTTTTAATTTTTAATTTTTCATATTAGTATTACAAATAATAATAATAAAACTTACTAAATTAATGTCGATCACCTTTTAAACCCATTTCTCAAAATTTAGAGATTGAAACTATGTATTTTCAAACTTTAGAGATCAAATGCACTTATCTTGAAAATTCAGTACAAACTTTATGTCAGTTTAACTATGTAAAAAAAAAAAAAAAAAAAAAGTCTGTAAAATAGAAAAAAGTGACAAGCGTCGGATTTCACAGTTGCCAGCATCATTTGGCACGTGTCTCACGAGTCTTCCTCGTCCTTAAGTCACCGAATACTCCGTTCCGTTAATCCCAAAAAAATCAACACTCTTCTTCAAACCGCTGCTCCAAAATCAAACTCCTTCACCTCGAAGAAAAGCATTCATTTCATTTCATTTCACACACAGATCAATCAATCAATCCATCGATCCCACACAGTACCCAATTCCCTCTTCAGATCTATCATCAATGGCGTTGGAATGGGTCGTTCTTGGCTACGCCGCTGCCGCCGAGGCAATCATGGTCCTCCTCCTCACGATCCCAGGCCTCGATGGCCTCCGCAAGGGCCTAATCGCCGTCACTCGCAATCTCCTCAAGCCCTTCCTCTCCGTCGTTCCCTTCTGCCTCTTCTTGCTCATGGACATCTATTGGAAATACGAGACTCGCCCCAGTTGCGAATCGGACTCCTGTACCCCTTCTGAGTACCTTCGCCACCAGAAATCCATCATGAAGAGCCAGCGCAACGCGCTCTTGATCGCTGCCGCGCTTGTCTTCTACTGGCTGTTGTACTCGGTCACCCATTTGGTTTTGAAGGTTGAGCAATTGAACCAGCGTGTTGAGATGTTGAAGAATCGGGATTGAGGATGAGGATGGAGGCCGAATCGTGGGTGTTCCAATAATTGGGTCTGTTCTTTTTCATTTCGGTTTTTTGATACTATAGTATTATGAAAATTGCAGTTCCTTTTGTATTCCCTCTTGATACTGCTATTATATGCTTTGAAACTGATGGCACTCTTGAATTTCTTAGCGTCTAATTTGTTGTCTACGGATTACGATGTTTTGATTTATATAGCTGGTTCGAGGTAGTGGTGATTAAGATTTTTTTTTTAGCCCCTCTGGTATGAGGGATTGTTGGGGACTCTTGTTCTGTTCGTCGCTTATGTAGTGGAAATCTTAGTAAATTAGAAGTTATTTGGATTAGGGATGTTAATTTTTTGTATTTTCTGCTTACACTATGATTGCATTATTTGTCATTGTTTTTAGTGTTTGCATATCAGGGCTAATTAAAAGGATGGGCTATGTTGTCGTTCACCATTGATGTTTTACATGCACATGGCTGTTGAATTTATCTGGTTTCTAGCCTTGATGTCATGCTTGACTTGGGCAATAGGAGAATCGGTTGAGAGAGATACATTCCCAACTCCCAAGTCAAATCATGAAGTATGCGGTTCTTGTCCTTAGATTCAATGAGATATTTCCAAATGCTATGTCTTCTTCTTTACGTTATAGTTCTTCCTTCCTGCCCTTTTTTCGTTTAGCTCATTTGATGGCACTTATACTTGTCTTGACAACAGCGGTTTAGCATCAACAGCGGTTTAGCATTGTGTAAGTTTTTGCTTCAACTCTTCTCCACAAGGAACTGTATTAAGTTTCACAAAGCCTCCAAGTAAAATCGTTTAACCTTTTGGAATCCTGTTATAGAAGAAGTCCAAGAGTGTCTCCCTTTCTAGAAAATCTGTTGTTATAGATTCCTAGGACTTACATAGTAGTACCACCAGTACCCTTTGCCTACCAACAATTGTAACTCTATTTTGAATCATTATGAACCACCTCTTATTGTATCTTTGATGTCTCTTATCCAAAAAAAAAAAATGAACCACCTCTTATTGTTAGTTAACACTCCAAGAATGGTAACCATCATTGTTTACTATTTTTTCTCTTGTAGAAGAGGTACAATTTTTGTTTCAACTCGTCCATGAGCAACTGTATAAGTTAGAAGTAAATTGTTTGCAAACTTGGAGTCTTATCTCAGAAGAGATCCAAAAATGTCTCTTGGAAAGAGTGTTTCTCTCTCCCACAGCAGAGGACGTTGATTGATGCTCATCCCATTTGTTGTGTGTGACATTCCAGTTTTCAACTTCATTACTGGTTTGGAGAAGATCATGAGGGACTTTTCAGGCTGTTGACAAGGGTAGGGGTTCCCATTTGGTTAGGTGGGATGTTGTCTCGAGAATTGTTTAAATAGGTTTAAATAGGTTTAAATAGGTGGCTTAGACATAGAAAACTTAAAAAAGAGAATGGTTTAAGTAGGTGGCTTAGACATAGAAAACTTGAAACTTTGTAACATGACTTTGTTGGCTAAATGGCCATGCCGTCTCTTTTTGGGGTCATGCTTTGGGTTATAGGGTTATATGGAGTAAGTATGATGCTCATCCGTTTTAGTGGATCTGGGTTGTGAGGCTAAAGGCACATACAATATTTGGAAAGCTATCTCACCCAGTTGCTCTTTTCAATTTTTTCCTTAAAATTTCTGTATAGGCAAGCTTGATTGTTTGCCTACTTTTGGGAGGATTGTTGGTTAGGTGAAAGCCCCATCAAGTTGGTTTCTGTGGAAAGTCCAACTCATATAATTTTGAGTATCTTCCTTTTTCTGAGGATTGATTTTCATTGTCGTCCTAGGACTAAGGATTTCTAATTACCAATTCTTCATATGATTTCTCTTTTAGGCCATTCTTCATATTTTGTGTGATCTTCACCTCCCTTGTTGGTCATTCTTCATCTTTTGTGGATCCTCACCCCCCTTCTGCATTCTTTATTTCTCTCTGTTGTGGATAGCTAGAATTTCCAAGAAAGCATTATTTTTTTGCATATCTTATGTGGGAGGGTTAACCACTGCATCAAAAGACATTCTTTTATGCCATCATAATAAAGTGCTGTCAGTTTTCATACTTAGCTCATAGTAAACAGTGTTGCTTGATTATGTATGAGGTCTTGTTTCCTTTTTCTTTTTCTTTTTTCTAATAAGAATTGATCCAACACTTTCATTGAAAGAAAAGCTCCAAAAGGGGCCAAGACAGCCTAGCAGACCAAGGGACAAGGTGTCCCTTTTCCAAAAGGAGGTATTACAAGAAAGTCCTCTAATCTAAGTTGATGGTGTGAGTATAATAATTACAAAATAGATTGTGTTGGGCACTCCAATTTGAAGCTGTACAAAATCACAAAAGTAATCAAGAGTAGTGAACTTATCTGATAAAATTCTAGCATATCTTTCTTTTCACGTCATCCACAAAATCACCTTTGCTAAATTGATGCACAACACTTTGGTTTTTCCTCTTAACCACCAGCCTGAGAGAACATTTGACAACCAACCTTCAATTGGCTTCGGTTTACATCATTGAATTCCAAAAATACTAAAAAAATGTTGCCACTCTCTAGACACAATCAAAAGGAGATGGGACGTAGTCTCTTCATTTCTATTGCACATCACATGTGGGGGGAAAGCTGCATTCTGAGGTTCCTTTTTTGCACTCTGTCCGTTGTATGGATGCTTCCTAGAGCTGTTGTCATAGGAAATGATTCACCTTTTTAGTAGCACTTTTCTCTCAAATCAGATCACTGACTTCTTTCTCCGAGATCCTTCTATCTCTTGCAAGGCTACATGGGCAGATTTTCTTGAGAACATCCCTGACTTACCCAGCTTCCACAGAATACCATCCGAGATTTGATTAGGCGTCAGTGATTCCAGCAAAAACACAAGTCTTCCCCTTTTTCCTGCTCTCTATAAAACAGGGTTTTTTTATTTTATTTTTTATTTTTATTTTTTTTTATTTTTAAATCCCAGTTTTGTATGATTGGGTTCCACTGTTCATGAACTTTGCTCTCCTTGGCCAAGGAGATTCTGAAAATAGCTGGGAAGGGTGATTTCAAAGGTTGATCTGGAGTAAGTCCATGTATCCTTCCAGAAAAAATCTTATTACCATCCCTTAGCTTGTAGCTACTATTTGACCAGAAGAATCTACTTGCTTTTTGCAATATCTTTCCATGGGCTGTTCACACCTTTTCATTTCTTATAGCAGTAAAGATTCCTCTTAAATCTGAACCAAACTTGCTTTTAATCACCACTCTCGACAGTGCATTCTCTTACTTTCAAATCTCCACGACATAGTAGCAAGGTGAGGTTCTTAATTTTGAAATTGGCCACACCCAAACCTCCCAAGGATTGAGAGGTATTCACCATGGATGAGATTTTTTTCACCTGCCCTTTTGGAATAAGGAGGGAGCTCTTTGGTTTGTAGTTTCTTTTTTCTGTCATTTTGTCATTTTGTCATTTTATTTTGTAGAGTAGCGTCCAAAAAATAGATCTAATTGCACTTCATGCTCCAAATTTTTTATAATTAAATCAATCTAGTCTTGGGCAAAAGAGAGGATGTTCAATTGTACCCACGGACCCATAAGCCCTCGAGGCAAGGCGAAAACTAAAAGGAAGAGATACTCTGGCTTTCTTTGGTCTTGAACTTGCTCTCCCTCAAAAATGAATGTTGGAAACTCTTTGATGACATGTTCCTGTTAGACCTCCTATAACTCGGGTATACAAGAGAAAGGGTAGAATGGGGAATGGGCCTAGCATTCCCCTAGCAAACCGTTAGATGAGAGGGGGGGGGGGGGACCACATGAGATCGTGGGAGTGAGCACCTAATGTACTGGGGGCAGAGGAATATTGAGGTAGGATCATTTTGGGCTTAGACTGAGAGTAGTCTAGGGAGGAGAATACCAACTTCTCGAATTGCTGGGAGGTTACCTTGCTTTGTTCTTGCTGTTCATGTTCTGTTCTTCATATTTTGTTACTAAAGTATCAATATATCGGCTAATAACCCCTCTATCTATTGAAGAACTATCAATAGTATAGAGTTGGGTCATATTCTCCTCCATTCCTGTGTGTGTTTGGCTATTTTCTCTTGTTTAAACAGGTTATATCAGGAAGATACCTAACAAATTGGTATCGGAGCACGTGACATCCTGGGGAAAACAAGGAGTATGGCGCAAAAACAAGTAGAGGAGAGGCTGGAAGGACAAGAAAGAGAGATGAGTATGGTTAACGAATCGCTGCTTCTGTTTGGTAAACAACTAGAACAGATGGCAGGGGAAATGAAAGAGAATCAGAGGTCGATAATGGCTCTGATGGCTGGACAGAGTACGAGCCGGGGACAGTCATCTTCTGATGTTACTCAGTCTTCGAGCGAGCAACCGAAAGGAAAAGAGGCTGAGTCGAATGAGTTGGCCGTCTTGACAGATGCGACGGAGGTCAATCGTGTTCAGAAGGAGATACAAGGAGGAGATAGATGTAAGTTCAAGAAACTAGAGATGCCAGTGTTCGCCGGAGAAAATCCAGACTCATGGTTATTTCGCGCCGAATGCTATTTTGAAATACATCAGCTGACGGATGCTGAGAAGATCACGACGGCAATCATTAGCTTCGACCATGATGTGGTTGACTGGTATAGATGGGAGACGGAACAAGAAAAGATACAGACGTGGGAGCAACTGAAAGCCAGGATATTCGAACGATATCGTCCTTCCCAAGAGGGCAGCCTTTGTGCGAGATTTTTGGCCGTGAAACAGGAAGGAACCGTTGCCGATTTCAGAAAGAGGTTCGAGATATACGCGGCGCCGGTGCTGGGCTTGCCTCCGACGGTGCTCGAGAGTACTTTTTTGAACGGCTTGGACCCGACAATACGTGCAGAGATGGTCAGTCGTCGACCCGTTGGGCTGCGTGAGATCATGAAGGAGGCGCATTTGGTAGAAGATCGTGATTTGGCGATCAAGTTGGCCATGGAGTCGTTGGGCCTAAGTAATCAGAAAACGGCCCAGTATGAGGGAAACAAAATATCAGGTACGAATAGCTCCAAATCTTCCCTCCGAAATCATGATCCTCGGTAGGTTCGTACAGTTACCATATCGAAAGAGGGAGCTGTGCCTCGCAAGGACATCCCTACGCGCAGAAAGAGAAGCGGGAAAAGGGGCTTTGTTTCAAACGTGACGAAAAATTTTCAGCAAACCACTCTTGTAAAACTAGAGAGATTAGAGAGCTCCGAGTGCTGTTAGTTAGTGGAGAGGAAGAGTTTGAGATAGAACCAGTGTCACCAGAAGAAGACGAGGAAGAGGCAGAGCTGCACGCTTTTGAAGTAAGTGATATCGATTCTGTGACTCTCGATCTTAAGTCTGTGGTGGGATTCTCTACCCCAGGCACAATGAAGGTTCGTGGAATGCTCGAGGGAAAAGAGGTGGTAGTCCTGATCGATTGTGGCGCCACACATAACTTCATTTCCCAACAACTCGTCAATGAGTTTAACCTTCCGTTGGTAACCACTGCCAACTACGAAATCGTTATGGGCACTGGGGTAGCAATCAAAGGAAAAGGAGTTTGTAAAGTTGTGGTCGTGTCTCTCCCTGAGTTATCGATTAAGGAAGATTTCCTACCACTCGAGTTAAGAGGGGTGGATGTCATCCTTGGAATGCAATGGCTGCGCACCATGGGGGGCATGACAGTATACTGGACAGATTTGACTATGTCTTTTGATGTGAACGGCACAAAGGTGACCATCCAAGGGGATCCAGCCTTGACTAGAGTAGAGATATCAATGAAGATGTTGATGAAAACGTGGTCAGATTTCGATCAAGGTTATTTGGTAGAGTTGAGAGGGATAACCATCGAAGAGACCTTAGAGGACCTAGAAATACCGCGATCCATTCAAGCGTTGGTTGAAGAGTTCCAGGGCGTTTTTCAGTTGCCAAAGGGGTTACCCCCTCAGAGAAGCATAGACCATCGGATTGTGCTGTAGGAGGGTCATGGCCCCATTAATGTAAGACCTTATAAATACGCTCATGCCCAGAAGAATGAGATCGAGAGCATGGTGAGTGAAATGCTGTTGTCTGGAATCGTAAGGCCAAGTTTCAGTCCCTTCTCAAGCCACGTTTTGTTGGTAAAGAAGAAGGATGGGGGATGGAGATTTTGCGTGGACTACAGGGTACTGAACCAAGCTACCATTCCTGACAAATTTCCAATACCAGTGATCGAGGAGTTATTGGATGAATTGAATGGCTCGACAGTCTACTCGAAGTTGGACTTGAAATTCAGGTACCATCAAATTCGAATGAAGGAAGAAGACATTGAGAAAACTGCTTTCCGAACCCACGAAGGCCACTATGAGTTCTTGGTCATGCCTTTTGGGCTGACAAACGCACCAGCCACGTTCCAATCCCTCATGAACCAGGTATTCAGACCATTTTTTAGAAGATTCATTTTGTTTTTTTTGATGACATCTTAGTGTATAGCCCAGACTTGGATACACACCGGAAGCACCTAGCTATTGTTTTTGAAACTCTAATGAACCATTCTCTATTTGCCAATCGCAAGAAGTGTGTTTTTGCCAAGAGTCGCATTGAATACCTCGGGCATTGGGTTTCAGCTCAAGGTGTGGAAGCTGACCAAGAGAAAGTCAGAGCAATGTTACAGTGGCCGATTCCCAGATCAGTAAAGGAGTTGCGAGGGTTCCTAGGTCTCACAGGGTATTATCGTCGCTTTGTGAAGAACTATGGTACCTTGGCAGCCCCTTTGACAACTTTACTCAGAAAGGATTCATTCACCTGGACCGAGGAAGCAACGCAGGCCTTTGAAACCTTGAGGATAGCCATGATAACTCTGCCTGTTCTAGCACTCCCAGATTTTTCCTTGTCGTTCACCATTGAGACAGATGCCTCCGGGTATGGTCTGGGAGCAGTTCTTTCGCAAAAGGGCCGCCCTATCGCTTTCTTTAGCCAAGCATTGGGATAGAGGGCCCAAGCACGATCAATTTATGAAAGGGAGTTGATGGCCATAGTGTTTGCTGTGCAAAAATGGCGCCATTACCTTCTGGGACAGAGGTTCACTGTGCTAACCGATCAGAGAGCTTTGAGACATCTGCTGGAACAGAGGGAAGTGCAACCAGAGTATCAGAAATGGCTCACCAAACTCTTGGGATACGACTTTGAGATTAAATATCACCCCGGGCTCCTCAACAAAGCTGCTGATGCTTTGTCAAGAATAACCCCAGAATGTGAACTCAGGGCCATCTCTGTTCCTTCACTAATCGATATTGAAAGAATTAAGACCGAAGTTGAGCAAGACAATGAGCTACAAGCCATTTCCCAGGATATTCAAGAAGATCCCTTGAGGCACCCGAAATTTTCTTTAGTTCATGGAATGCTCCACTACAAGGGCAGGCTGGTTTTATCGAGTAAGTCTGAGTTGATCCCTACACTTTTATAAGTCTTCCACGATTCAGTTCTAGGGGGGCATTCAGGGTTTCTTCGAACTTACAAGAGATTGACTGGAGAGTTGTTTTGGAAAGGAATGAAAAATGATGTCAAACGATATGTAGAGAGATGTCAGGTCTGCCAAGCAAACAAGACCGAGGCAGTGGCACCAGCAGGACTCCTTCAACCATTGCCTAGACCGGATAGAATCTGGGAAGATTTATCCATGGATTTCATTGAGGGTCTGCCTTTATCCCATGGAATGGACACCATCTTGGTAGTGGTGGATCGTTTGAGTAAGTATGCCCATTTTATTTTGCTTAAGCACCCCTTTTCAGCTTAAATAGTAGCAGCTGTGTTTATTAAGGAGATAGTGAGACTCCATGGGTTCCCTCGTTCAATTGTGTCGGATCGTGACAAAATCTTTGTTAGCCATTTCTGGAACGAGATGTTCAGGATACAGGGGACTGAATTGAAGAGAAACACTGCTGTTCACGATCCACCATCTTGGTAGTGGTGGATCGTTTGAGTAAGTATGCCCATTTTATTTTGCTTAAGCACCCATTTTCAGCAAAAATAGTAGCAGATGTGTTTATTAAGGAGATAGTGAGACTCCATGGGTTCCCTCGTTCAATTGTGTCGGATCGTGACAAAATCTTTGTTAGCCATTTCTGGAACAGATGTTCAGGATACAGGGGACTGAATTGAAGAGAAGCACTGCTATTCACGATCCACCATCTTGGTAGTGGTGGATCGTTTGAGTAAGTATGCCCATTTTATTTTGCTTAAGCACCCCTTTTCAGCAAAAATAGTAGCAGCTGTGTTTATTAAGGAGATAGTGAGACTCCATGGGTTCCCTCGTTCAATTGTGTCGGATCGTGACAAAATCTTTGTTAGCCATTTCTGGAACGAGATGTTCAGGATACAGGGGACTGAATTGAAGAGAAGCACTGCTGTTCACGATCCACCATCTTGGTAGTGGTGGATCGTTTGAGTAAGTATGCCCATTTTATTTTGCTTAAGCACCCCTTTTCAGCAAAAATAGTAGCAGCTGTGTTTATTAAGGAGATAGTGAGACTCCATGGGTTCCCTCGTTCAATTGTGTCGGATCGTGACAAAATCTTTGTTAGCCATTTCTGGAACGAGATGTTCAGGATACAGGGGACTGAATTGAAGAGAAGCACTGCTGTTCACGATCCACCATCTTGGTAGTGGTGGATCGTTTGAGTAAGTATGCCCATTTAATTTTGCTTAAGCACCCTTTTTCAGCAAAAATAGTAGCAGCTGTGTTTATTAAGGAGATAGTGAGACTCCATGGGTTCCCTCGTTCAATTGTGTCGGATCGTGACAAAATCTTTGTTAGCCATTTCTGGAACGAGATGTTCAGGATACAGGGGACTGAATTGAAGAGAAGCACTGCTGTTCACGATCCACCATCTTGGTAGTGGTGGATCGTTTGAGTAAGTATGCCCATTTAATTTTGCTTAAGCACCCCTTTTCAGCAAAAATAGTAGCAGCTGTGTTTATTAAGGAGATAGTGAGACTCCATGGGTTCCCTCGTTCAATTGTGTCGGATCGTGACAAAATCTTTGTTAGCCATTTCTGGAACGAGATGTTCAGGATACAGGGGACTGAATTGAAGAGAAGCACTGCTGTTCACGATCCACCATCTTGGTAGTGGTGGATCGTTTGAGTAAGTATGCCCATTTTATTTTGCTTAAGCACCCCTTTTCAGCAAAAATAGTAGCAGCTGTGTTTATTAAGGTGATAGTGAGACTCCATGGGTTCCCTCGTTCAATTGTGTCGGATCGTGACAAAATCTTTGTTAGCCATTTCTGGAACAAGATGTTCAGGATACAGGGGACTGAATTGAAGAGAAGCACTGCTTTTCACCCCAAACCGATGGACAAACAGAAAGAGTCAAATCGATGCCTCGAGACCTACCTCAGATGTTTTTGCAATGAACAACCCAAGAAGTGGTCAATGTGGATGCCTTGGGCAGAATTTTGGTATAACACCACTTATCACACGTCCATCAACACCACCCCGTTCCATGTGGTTTATGGCCGAGCACCTCCACCGGTAATTTCCTATGGTGACAACAGGACCACCAATGACTCGGTGGAGCAGCAGCTTATAGAGAGAGACAGACAGCTTCTTCGATTGAAGGAACAACACCGATTGGCACAAGAACGAATGAAGCGACAAGCAAATAAGAAACGCAGGGATGTGGAACTGCAAGTAGGGGATTTGACTTATTTAGAGATAAGACCATACCGTCAGAAGTCAATCGCTCGCAAGCGATGTGAAAAATTAGCCCCCAGGTACTATGGCCCTTACAAGGTGTTAAAGCGGATTGGTAAGGTTGCATATCAGTTGGAATTACCCCCTTCAGCTACTATACACGATGTGTTCCACGTATCCCAACTCAAGAAGGCTTTGGGTCAACCGGTAATAGTTCAAGATGTCATCCTTCTGCTGTCTGAAGAGTTTGAGTGGCTGATCGAACCTATGGCAAGGCTGGGAATCCGATGGAATGAGGAAACTGAAAGTGAGGAATGGCTGATACAATGGAAGGACCAGGAAGCTCATGATGCTACGTGGGAGAAGGCCTCGGATATCAAGCTGCAGTACCCGAAATATATGGGCTTTGTCCCACATTGGAAAGATATGGGCTTCTAATGGGGTATATAAGTGGTTGGTTCTCCCTCCCCAATCGCCTGGCTTTTGGGGTGTGGCTCTCCAACTACTTAGATACCTATCAATTGGTATCAGAGCCGGTGGTCGACGGCTTCGGAGAGGAGGGGCTGACCGGAACCAGCCGAGTGAAGCGTCGTCGTGCACAGTCGCCGAGACGTCGGCTTTCCGGGGAGGGGCAATTGTTAGGGACCAAGGCAGTATGGGATGCCTTTGTCCCACATTGGAAAGATATGGGCTTCTAATGGGGTATATAAGTGGTTGGTTCTCCCTCCCCAATCGCCTGCCTTTTGGGGTGTGGCTCTCCAACTACTTAGATACCTAACAGTTCCTTTGGGTGCACAATTGTTCCTTCGCAGTTCAGGAGAGAGTGGAAACATATACAACCTTGGCCTATGGATTCGGGTCAGCCAAAGTGGTCCCTTCAAATCGGGAAGTATTCTAAAGGAAATCAGCAGCCCAGGAGGTGGTCTGTTCTTTACCTAGGTTCAATCCCCTTGGAGGTGTTTAGAGCCCTTATTTGTTAAACTTCTTCTGTATGGATCTTTTTAAGACTTTCTTTGTTCTTTTTTGCTCTCTATAAAACCTTGTTTTTCAGTTTTTCTTTCCTTCTTTAAAAAAAACAAAAAAAAACAACAAAACAAAGAAACCTTCAAGTAGCTTCTTGTTCTTGAATCACTGACAAGTGGCCTTAGATTCTTTTTGGAATTTTAGGTTCTTATATCTTCCTGAAATGATATCTTCCTGGCTCTGGAAGGCTTTGATTTTTCTCACTTCTTCCGATAGGGGCAGATCCTGCTTATAGTGTGAAAGAGATAGGTTTGGAATGAGATTCAAATTGGAAAACTTGACAATTTCATATGTGAGTGAGGATGTGTATATGTGAATTTTCTATGCTAACTGCAGACTTTTGATTTTTTCATCTTCAATTTTGTATGTGCAAGAATACTTTAGTACATATGAGACTCCAATTTTCTGTAGATTTTGACCGTCTCCAATTGTCTATAGCTTTATATTGTCTCCAATATAATCCTACATCTGTGTATTACTTGATGTTGAACTTCTAGGACTCCCTGCAACTCAATAACATCTGAAAGATGGATCTTAGAAAGTCACATGGTCAAATATAACCCTTTCTTATTATCAATGATATTTGTTATGTTTAGACCAGAGCCATCTCATGCAATTTGAATGGCTTTGAATGAATGTAATAACATGGTCACCTGCTTTTTCAACCATAATAATTAGGGTTCAAGCCCATAACTCGAGTCCATATCTGGATCTGGATGTATATTGTCTGGGGATTCAGAAACGAGTTCAAATTCTATAGCGGTCATTTTCCTTGATATTAAATCATATAAACCAAGTGAGCTAATTATTCATGGATATCAAAAAGGTAGGTTAAATTTTGGTCAAGTTTAAAGCTAGTTGTATATAGTGTTTGTCTTCACTTGTTTGTTTCATTGGGATAGTTCCTGTTAGGATTTGGTACATTTGTTGTATTGTTTTTCAATTTTAGTGTACATGACTATGTACAAAGTCATCTTTCTATTTGTTCGCTTCATGAAAAATACTATTAACAGTAGACTGGTTTCAATACTGTTTGTTAATATCATCACTAATTCACTATCATATCGATAGTGTAAAACCTTCCTTCGGGATCATTGGAGAAGGTCATTTGGTGTGAGTGGGCTGCGTAACAAAGATGGGCGATGGTTGGTGGGGAAGGTGCTCTTGCATCCTCCCTTTCGAGAGAGAGGCAATGTGTTGTGGTAGGATAATAGGATCTTTAGGGAAAAGGAGAGATCAGTTTAGGAAGTTTGGGAGATAGTTAGGTTTAATTCTTTCTTAGGGGCGTTTTTTTTTTAATAAATATATATATTCTCTCCCATACATGACACTCTCTTCCTCTTCTTCAATTCTATTGTCACCCCTTTTTGCTGTTGACCTTCCTGTTATTGTCAGCTCCCCTGGGGGGTGAATAATGTCTATGGATGATTGACAAACATCAAAATTTCAAATGAAATTTTGAATCACATAAAAGATTGCAGATTAATTGATATATTTAGTTTATAAAATATTTCAATAAAACTAAAAAATATATATTAAAAATTTTAACATATCATTTTAGTTGTGTTTTTAAATTATGCAGATCTAGTCTTCCTACTTTGAATAAATCAGTGGCAGAAAAACAGAAAAATTTCGGCGGTCGGCAAATGATTTTTTTTTTCTTTCTTTTCTTCCATTTCTTTCTTTATTTTCATTTTTTATTTTTTGAAATAAAAATAAAAAGATTGAAGGAAAAAATGAAAAGAAAAAAAAAGTCATCGATGGCGGCGACAGTTCCACTTCCAAGTTTCTATCATATGTTTACTAAATAATATAAACCTGGTTGTGAACAACACATGGACTATGCATATTTTTTTTTTTTTTTTTTTTTGTTTAGTTACATATAGAATTTGTCATGTACTCTTTTTCTTAAGGTCAAAGGTTTAAATTTTCATACTTATTAAAAAATGGTAATGAAAGTTACATTTCTTGCTTTTTGATTGGATCTTTTTTTAGAGGTTAAACATTGGAAAAGTTTGAAAGATTTATTTAATGGTCTATTTTTTTTAGTTGGAGTTAAAATAAGATGTCTTACTTTATGTTGGCATTTGATGTTTGTTTTTTTAGATTAGTACATTTTAGGAGTTGTGTTTTTTTTTTTCAAAAATTAGAATAGATAGCAAAAATGATTGTCATATTTACCATTCTCATCACAAATAATAATAATAATAATAATAATAATAATAATAATAATAGAAATAAAATAGTTATAACCTCGACTATTATAACCATCTCTACACTCCAAACACAAACTTTCTGATCCAGACTAAAAGACTCTGCACCTCAAACACAAACTATTTAAGTCCACATATTATTATAACCCTCAAACTATAATAACCACAAACTATTGTAACCAACTTTGAGTCCCAAACAATCCCTTAGGACCCGTTTGGTTTAAGGTTTTATAGATGCCTGGAAATACATGATGCCTGGGAATAAGATTGATGGGAATCAAAGATAACTGTGTTTGGTTGTGCATGGGAATGTCATCAGGATTTTAGGGGAACAAATTATGTCATGTATTTCTTTTTTAGAATTAATCAGGTAAACTTTATGTAATTTTAATAAATTAATCAATAAAATAATCAAAATTAATTCAAACTATATTAATAAAAATTAATAAAATAATAATCATGAAATAATTTTAATGGGATAAACTATGTTAATTTAACAAATTAAAATTATTTAATTGATTTTTAATAAATATCTTTAACTACAATAATTTAATATGTTGTATCCATAAAAATTAATTAGATAAATATTTTATAATAATATGATTATTTATTTATTATAAGAAAATCCAAAAAAAATAATTAATTGATTATAAATAATCGATAAGTAATTAATCATAATTATTGAAAAATGAATTTTTATACTAAATTCATTTAAATGATTTTAATTCAATAATTAAATATATTTTCGATAATATTAACTAATTAATTATAATTTTAGTAAATATATAATTACATCCCTCTAATAAACTTGAACTAAGTATTTGTTTAAAAGTTCTAAAAAAAAGTATTTGTTTAAATAAAATTGAAATTATGGACAAATTATTATTTAATCTTATTAAATAATTTATTATATTATTTTTAATTTAGTATTCATTAGTTAATTAATTAACTATATTCAAAATAAAATTGTATATAAAAATAAAAAAGAAGAGATGGGAAAAGAGAAAACTCATGCTTTTGCAAGGGCATAGAAAGCCTTTGCTTATAGGCATAAATGATGTCTGAGAATGTGTTATTTTCTGGGCCCACCACAGAAATCTTGAAACAAACAAGGATATTAGAAAGGGGCAACCAGCTAAATGGCCATTTTAAAATAGGTGATTTGAAAAATAGCCATTTGTATTTTCATTTTGGGATATGGCCAAAAGCTAATTTTAGTAAATGTTTTTGGCAACCGATAGGACACAAATACCCCACCCAAATCTTAATTCATAAATAACTTAAATTAAAATACCCTATAAAGGAGGGAGGAAATCTAGGATTGTTACGTATTAATTCAACAACCAAATCAATAACAAACCTACAAATTAAACCATTAAATTTGGAGAATTAAAATTGAAACAACAGATTCAAATTCAAACGGGAGAAAAAATAGGACAACTCAAAATTTAAACACAATATATTGGATTGAATCAAAAAATTAAGACACACTTAAAAGAACTTACCCCATTGAAATTGCGATTAAATAAGGAAGACCGAAGAACAACCTGATGCATCACACAAATTGGGTCAAAAAATAAGATGTAATTGATAATATTTGGTAACCATAAGAAAGGAGACTCCAGAATTAATGATAACACTGTAAATGAAACCCTCAAAGAAGCAAAAATCATACCAACGCATGGATCTAATTTCATAAAATCCATAAAAGCAAATAAAAAGGCCTCACAAATACCATTCAAGATAAACTCTTGCCATTCTCCACTTGGAAACCCTCACAAAAAAAGGAAGACCCTTCAAGTTCTCTCGAGGGAAACCCGTTTGAATTTGCCAGCGCGCGTGGAAACCCGTAGATTTACTGCTAAGGAATCAATTTCAGTGGAATCAATGAACTTCATTTTTTGTTTTTTCTGAGAGATAATGAGAGACGTATCTGGATTCTGTTGCATACACACTGTATTTGTAGACTCACGCTGGACAAAATCCACTATGATGCTAAATTCATTGATGTTGCTGTTGGATATAGAAAACAAGAACCAGGCAACGTCTCTATCCTCACAAAGCCTAAGTACAATGGGCTTACCAGAGAGACGTATCTAGATTCTGTTGCATACACACTGTATTTGTAGACTCACGCTGGACAAAATCCACTATGATGCTAAATTCATTGATGTTGCTGTTGGATATAGAAAACAAGAACCATGCAACGTCTCTATCCTCACAAAGCCTAAGTACAGTGGGCTTACCAGAGATGTTGTTATACAAAGAGATACAGTGAATTTTCCCACTATTCTGAGATGAGAGCTTACTATCAATGCAATTGACGAGTTGTTCGAATGTACAATTAGAATCTACGCACATTGTTGACGTCTTGAATCCAGTGTATTGATAACAACTATCCCACACACCGTCGTACCATAAAGAAATCGGAATGGAAGACATCTAGTTCTGGGAAGAAAAGGAAGGAAAACCATCAAGGACAAAACCAATGAAAATTTAAGAAAGTGAATACATTCAGGAAAGCAATACCTATAAAAAGCAACATTCTCGGATATAAAGCAATATCGATCGTCCAACAGTGTTCAATAAACCTTGTCCGGATAGATGATGAAGAATGAAAAATGAGCTTGTAAAAATCTTGTTCAACCCAGAATGTAGATGGAAGAGCGAAAAATTGTGCAAACACACAATTCTGTAAACTGGACTACAGATTGAAGAGAGAGAGAATTGAGGCTGTAACGAATCTTGGAAACGGGAATATAGATTGAAGAGAGAGAATTGAGGCTGTAACTGTTAGTTCCTTAATTCATGGGATTGTAAGTTACAGATTTTTTTTTTTTTTTAAATGAGATATACGACTGCAAAAAACTAGGAGAGATGGTGTGAGACACTTAAGGGTAAAAATGGTATTTCGTGTTACCCGAAAATAGGTCAGAAAATATGTTTTGGCCATTTTTCATTAGAAAATTCGGTTTGGCCATTTTTTAAAAGTACCCTGTAATTTTTGGTCATTCCTAAGGATTTCCCTATTAGAAACCCTTGTCCATTTTCATCTCCAAAAACCTTGTACCAAACTGGCCCTTAAGGGTAAAATTAATGTTTGTAAGCTTAATTTTTTGTAAGCTTAATTTTAAAAAATGAAAAATGAAATTCTTATCAAATGGGTCAAAAATTTTATTTTTAAGTTTCTTTATAGATTTAAAAACATTTTTAGAATTTCGAAAACCAAAACTTAATTTGTTATCAAATGAACATGGTTTTTTTTTTTAACAATACCCTAAACTAAAAAAAAGGAAATCAATTGGTTATCAAACGACCCCAAAATAAAATAGATGGATCTTTCTCTTTGTCTTAGGTGAACAAATGGAGTCAAATTTCAATTATTTTGTTTCGATGCGATAGTTTGTTCTATTTAGATATTCACGTCCAAGAAACATTTAATTTTCTTTCCGATAGGCTCTAAAGGGATTTTAGGACATCCAATATGAAACTCATTGTAAATGGGACAACGTTATAATATACTTAATCACTAGGTTACGAGTGGGCTTTTTATCAAAGTTTTTTTTTTTAATTCCTCTATAAGCATATATTCTGAGGTGGTATAGAGTGGACGATTTCAAAGCGAATTTTCATTCCTCTTGAAGGAAAGACCAAAGATCATATGATTTTGAAATTTGAAATGAATTCACTACAAGATTTTCGGTCTACGCCGACGCACAAATTTTGCGTCGGAGTAGAATATATACGCCGACGCACAAATTTTGCGTCGGAGTAGAATATTTACGCTGACGCACATTGCGTCGGCGTTGATAAACTTAAGTTGTTGGAATGATGATCTACGCCGACGCAAGCCCGCGTCGACGTAGACAACATGTCGACGCAAGTTGTGTCGGCGTAGACCGCATTATTATTTTTTAAAAAAATTAGTTTTTAGTGTCAATTGTTGAATATGACTAAGTTTGAACTAGAATTTGGCGATCATGAGATGAACTATATCATTTGTTTCTCATTGCATTAACCACAGTAATAGTTTAGACCTAATAATAAACATACTGTAACCTGACCATTTACCCTCTCTAACCTAATAATTAGCAAGCAAAAAAGAGAATAACATAACGTTAATCAAGAGAAGAGATAGAAAAAGTATCTACAACGTTAAACTTGTACTGCAACATTAGAATCCACAAGTCTATGTATAAATTGTGTTTAGGTTTATGATATGCTTTCATAAATGGGTATAAAGTGTGTTTAAGTTTTGCATATCATATACTCATTAATCATACAAAAACTAAACTTACTAAGAAAGCATATATCACACAAAATCTTTCCATCGAGTATAAAGTGTGTTTAAGGTTCCATACAAATCCTTATATGTCCAACTATAGGTTGTTAGCTCCTTCAAAAGTGAAGTTCACGAATAGTGATTGAACTGATGACCTGAATAAAAAGAAAGTTGTATTAATACATAAGCATATAGGTTAAATACAACACATTTGAAGAAAAAAAAAACTAAAAAATTAAAAACTTTAGAATAACAACATCAATGATGAGCAAACAAATGAACTAAGTCTTCCTTGCATACCAAATGATTCAAAAAGAACAACATCAACACTTATGATGAGCAAGCAAAATGATCTAATCCCTCTCCCTTAACAAAGTTCTAAGCATATATATGAACTAGCTCAACATGCAAAGCTAATGAAACCCAAACTCTAACTACTTAGAAAAGTAACTCATCCCTCAACTTTCAAAGACTAAACAATAAACAAGCAAATGAACTAATTAAACAATCGAGTGCAACACGAAATTTATAACCGACATACGTAAGAAGTAACAAACTATTTAGTAAATCATCCATCAACTAACAAAACCAAACAACGTAACTAGTGGACATGTATAACGAAACCAAACAAGAACTACTTCATATTTGAACATAAAAGCAACTCACCCCATGCTCATAAAACAAAACCAAATAAACAACAAAATGAATCGTCAAACTCTAACTAGCTCAACATGCAAAACTAATGAAACTCAAACTCTAACTACTTAGAAAAGCAACTCATCCTTCAAGTTTCAAAAGTTAAACACTAAACATGCAAAGGAACTAGAACAATCGAAGATAGAAGTGAACACCAAACTTATGACCAACATAGGTAAGATATAACAAACTATATTAAGTAAATCATCCCTCAACTCACGAAACCGAACCAAGTTGCACACATAAGAACTAGTTCAAAAAAAGTTACACTCACATGTTCAAAAGCTTTAATAAGTGACTTGGGAAGCTAACAAACTCAAAGATTTAAAAGAACAACATCAACACTTATACAACGCACATAAACGATCAACTTTAAAAAATACGACCAACA
The DNA here is from genome assembly GCA_036850905.1 of Luffa acutangula. Classification (NCBI taxonomy): domain Eukaryota; kingdom Viridiplantae; phylum Streptophyta; class Magnoliopsida; order Cucurbitales; family Cucurbitaceae; genus Luffa; species Luffa acutangula. The sequence goes on from CM072099.1 coordinate 13,254,193, forward strand.
TCAACACTTATACAACCCACATTAGAAAACCTTAAAAAAAGTTACACTCACATGTTCAAAAGCTTTAACAAGTGAACTAGGGAAGCTAACAAAATCAAAGATTTAAAAGAACAACACATCAACACTTATACAGCTCACATAAACGACCAACTTTAAAAAAACGACCAACATCAACACTTATACAACCCACATCTAGAAAACCTTAAAAAAAGTTACACTCACATGTTCAAAAGCTTTAACAAGTGAACTAGGGAAGCTAACAAAATCAAAGCTTTAAAAGAACAATATATCTAACGAAACTCACCCCTTATATGCTCATACACCTTCAAACAAAACCAATAAACAAAACAATCACTACTCAACAGCTACCATTACTGCAAGATAGCCACAAACAACTTATTACCTATAAATAGTTACTTACATAATAGCTCAAAGACCTAATTCAAAGCTTTAAAAGAATAACTTCAACAAGTATGCAACGAACATAAACGATGCATAATGAGACTAATTCGAACATCAAGTGGCTACCATAACTGCAGAATAGCCACATACATACACAAATCATATAATAGTCATGTACCAGTCAACTACATTAAGCATAGTACATAAATCACCTAAACTTGGTACATACCTATTAATTCGAAGACCCTCCTCTCGACTGTCCGCCCAAGAATTGTTGGAATTTAACCCATCTCTGTTCCCGCATCTCCTCCCTACTCTTGAGCGCATTCACCTTAGATTGCATCTCATCTCCTCCCTGCCCTTGAGCGCATCCATCTCAGATTGCATCATCTCGACTTTCTACTTTAGCTCTTTTTCACGGGGGTTGAAGACGAGACACTGACCGACGAGCTAGATTTTTGATTCAAAGGTAAAGAAGATAAGAAAAGAAAAAGAAACAACTTTTAGTACAGATTGACTACTTAATTAAACAATCCAGTTTTTGTTTCAAAGTCATTACTTTGGAACAAAAAAGACACCTAAAAGCCAATTAGCTAGATTAGTAGCTTAGGAAATGTTAATGTGTATAATCTAAAACTACTAAAACTACAAAGCCCTAGAACAAGAAGAAGAAGAAGAAAGCTAGAAATTTAATCCTAACCATTCAATTAGAAGGTTAAAGTTGATAATTACGCTAGAGCAATAAATTCCCATAATAATGAACATAAGAACGAAAAGAATTAATCCCAATTACAAATTAAACAAGAATTATACACACAATAATAATGCCAAATGATCAAAATCCCCCCACTTGCAAACTTAAATATTTGAAACATGCATTTAATAGTATCTTCAACTCACAATTAAAGAAACACATAACTTCCTATGGTTTATCTTCTATAATGCAAAAATGAATTTAATCTTTAAAACTCATCCAAACAATCTTCCTATAATGCATATTCCATAAACCAACATGATTTTCAGGTTCTTGTTGTTTTTTTAGTTTCTTGTCAGCCTTTTCTAATGTTCTATGATAACTTAATATATATTTTACAGTATATGAAAATTTGATCTCCGAGTTAAGATTTTGGAGTTCTTTTTTATGAGAATTGGTTTGTTGACAGTGTAAACAAACATGAGATTCTACTTGAGATGGTGCATGTACAAATAAACAAGAACCTAATATCAAAATACAAACTTTTTTCCTTTCAAAATCTCAACTAGCTAGTCACTAAACAAAACTAAATCCAACGATTCAAAACCATCATAACAAAGACAATGGATGTTCTATGTTTTTGATACGCAAATTGCTAACCGCAAGTGTACGAGCCCAAGTTATAATATAGTGATTTAAAATCGAATGTCGTCCTCTGGATTGGTTTTCTAGTTCCCCTAATTATTAAAGATATATTTGCCCAATTTTATTTAGAGAAAATAAACGAGAGATATGCAAATTAATGAAAAACAAATCAAAGCAATAAAATATGGAAACTCAATGGAGAAAGGCCTTAGGGAATTGATTTCACCTATTAGATGCATGAATTAATTTAAAGAATAATTAGGAACAACTTCGTAACAAGTTCATAAACCAAAGATTCTAAATAATTAAAAGCCTCTCCCAAGTACAATTAATCCTTTATGCAAACTAAGAAATTGATATCCCTATCTAATTTCAACAAGAAGCATAAGCAATAAGAACAATCCTCATGACGGTTTCTCAAGCAATCCCAAATCTCCCGATTAACGAATCACCTAAGTCATGCAATTGAGAGTCTAATCTAAACTACCCTCTCCCGAGCGATTAGTTCAGAAACAACAACATACAATCTGTGATCAAGAGATTATAAGCGTTAATCATACAATTGCATAAATAAACCGCGTTACGAAATGTCCTAAAAAGCCGTAAATTAATCCATACAAACTAATGGCTACATCAAGCCCCTAAGAAACGAAATCTAGCTACTCATGATCTCTAAAATACAGTTTAAATCAGTCCAATACATCATAAAAATCAGTACAAGAACAAGGGAGAAAGATTAAAACTCGTTGGTCGTGATTCCCGTGCGTTCCCGTCACGAACCTCTTGATCCAAGCTCCCGAAATCAAGCTCCCAAAGTTTCTGCCCAATTCTATGCATTTTCTCTTTCTAGAAGTCGTCTTTCTCTCTCCAAAGTGGCTCCCCGAATCAGATTGCATCGCTTTCTTTATATACTTCCCATTTTTCGTGACAGCGTCTCGACGCTGTCGACATAGCGTCTCGACGCTGTGTCAATGTGCGCCCTAACAGATTCGAAAAGTTCGCAGCGTCGAGACGCTGTGGAGGTAGCGTCTTGACGCTACCTCGTATGCGCGCGCCTCCTGACTTGTGCCCAGCGTTGAGACGCTCCAAGGGCTAGCGTCTCAACGCTAGGCCTTTAATTTCATTTCCTTAACTTCTTTTCTTGGCCCGAACTCATTCTTTCGCTCCTAAATTACCGGTAGTGTTCAAAAACGTCGATTTCCATTGAAATACTTGATTCCTACAAAACAAAACCAAATAGAGATAAAAATGCTCAAATAATACTCAAGACTAACGGTAAAAGCATATGAAATATAGCACAATAAATTGCGCTATCAGTTTTTATACCACAACCGGAACAAAGACAATGCCGGCAAAGAACAAACAAACAACAAGAAAACCCAAACAAAACAAACCAAAATGCAAATACAAATTGAAGAATAATGACAAACTCAACCTATAAAACCAAAATAAGCAAAGAAAAACATCAAACATTACCTAAAATCAAAAGCCCAATCGAAAAATTGATGGAAATCACCCGAAAACACGAAGAAAACTCGAGGGAAAGAGGTTGCGGCGTGAAGAACTGATCTGTGGGGGAAGGTTAGGGTTTTCATTTAAAGGGTCTACGCGTCGACGTAAATATACTAAAACGCGCGTTTTGGGATCATTTTTAAAGTTGTCTATGCCGACGCACGGTTGCGTCGGCATAGACCAAAGTTTGCGTCGGTGTAAATATACGGACCGTGCATTTTTTGGTGCATTTTTTAAGTTGTCTATGCCGACGCAACAATGCGTCGGCATAGACCACTTTTTTTAGCTAGTCGACGCAGTTGCGTTGGCATAGACATATATACGCTGACGTCTATTGTTGTGTCGGCGTATTTAAAAATTCTTGTAGTGATTTGTCTAAGGACGTTAGCCTTTATATTAACCTCTAGAGATCATCCTTTTCAAAAAAAAAAAAAAAAAAAAAAAAAAAAACTCTAGAGATCATCAACAAAATTCATGACTAATAGGTTTAATCTAACTTAGATTCTAGCTTAGATTCACTCATAATTTTCTAATTGCATACTTCGTTTTTCAGAAATTTCTTAGAATTAGTTCTAAGGGTACATTTAGTAGGATTGAGTAAAGACTTTAACTAAGTGTCAAACGTGCTCTTTGACACTAATGAACGTGCTCTTTGACTTTAAAGAACATCACAACATATTAATGAACGGTAAACAACGCAATTACATTCGTGATACTTCTAAATTAAAAAGAAAAAAAAAACTAAAATAAACAACATCAAATTTACTCTTTTTTTTTTTTTTTTAACAACAACATCAAATTTATAAATTTAAATATATACATATATATATATATATCCTACTACTAGACATGTGACACATGGTTAGTTTGAAGTTTGAACAAACAATATCTGACCAGAATATAAATAAAAGGGCTGTTTTTACATGTCAGCCACTAAATTTCAAAAAAGAAAAAAAAAAATATATATATATATATATATATATATTATTCCTTATCAATCAAGTACTCATATTCCAAATAAATTGAAAGGGGAGGTGAGGGCAATAATCAGGTGGTTCAGTGAGTACCGTGCACCCGCCTAGGCCTCATCCTTATCCTCTTTGTAAAAATAAAAAATAAAAATTAGAATTTTGAGAATAAGGGGTCGAAAATGACAGCCCACTGGCCTAAACGTCACCGAACGTCACAGACGTCTGTGATTGGTTGGAAGATTTTGACAGAATGACGCGTTTTGCTCTCTATGGTGGACCCCGGACTTTCAGCCTTTCTTCATACGTTGAAAACGTGACCGACTGCACACCCTATACTTTTTTCTTTCTATTTTTTTCTTCTTTTTTATTATTATTATTATTATTTTCTTTGTAAAAGTTTGTTTTTCCAATTTGTTTAATTTTAATAAAAATTAAGTTTAGTCACTAGATTTTAAGAGTTGGGTCAATTTGATCCTTCATCTATAAAAAAAAAAAAAATGTCAAATAGGTTTTTGAGATTTTAATTTTGTGTCAAATAGGTCCTGAACTTTAAAATGTATCTAGTCCCAAAATTCATTTTTTTTTACAATATGTGGGGAGAGGGATTCAAACCACAGACCTTGTGGTTATCAATACAAGGTTATATCAGTTGAGCTAAACTCTTATTGACCCCAAAATTTAATTTTATATCATATAGATTGACTAATTTTTTTAATATCTCAAATATGTTAGTTACTTATTAGATTACAAAATTGAAAACTCAAGGACCTCTTAGACATAAAATTGAGAGTTCAAGATCCTATTAGACACTTTTTAAAATTAAGGGACCAAATTGATACAACCAAAGTTCAATGACTATACTTGTAATTTAACCTTTGTTTTTTTTTTTCTACAAAAAGATTCTTTTAATTATTTTTATTCTTTTTTCTTTGTGAAGATGTTTTTTTTTTCATTTTTTTAATTTTAGTAAATAATACTCTGTTTAGCATATGGATTTGGTACAAAAAAATGATTTCAAATTGCGAGATTTACAAAGTTGTGAATGATTTTAGATTTTCATTTGCTTTTGGAATCAAATTGATTCAAAATTACATAAATTATTTTTTTTTTATCTTTACAATAAATGAAAAGAAATTAAAAAATATTTTATTGTTATGCCCTTGTAATTTTAAAATCAAATAACAATGTCAACTATATATAACAAAGAAGCATATCATTTTATAATTATCAAAACAAATCAACTTATTAAATTGATCTGGCAAATGATATCATTATTATCAAAAGGAAAAATTTTAAAAATGGTTGAAAACAAGTTCAATTTTCAAAATCAAAAATAAAAAACCGAATGATTATCAAAATTTAAGCAAAACTCTTTATAAGCAAAACTTCTCATTAATTTTATAAAGAAAGAATTTGTAGAGGGAGAGAGGAAGAAGAAGAAAACGTTTTCATTCAAATTAAACTAAATGATATAAGTATTTTTTAAACTTTTTAAAAGGTCAACGAGTATTAATGCATTTTTTTTAAATTCAAGAGTACTATTGAAATGAGGTACAAAATTCAGGAATATTTTCTATAATTTAGCGTTTCAATTTAGATATTTATTATGTATTTTATAAATAAAAAAAATGATAAAATATTGTTTTTATTTATGTTTTGAAAAAATTCGCAAAATTTGAAACGAGAAAGTACAACAAAATTTGATTTTGTTGCTTCCAAAATTTGTACACAATTTTGAAAATATTTTTGACAAATAAAAAACGAGAAACAAAAAAGTTAACAAACATTTTTATTCCTCAAAAGCTGGAAAACAAAAAAATAGGAAATGAGAAATAGGAACGTTACCAAATAAATGATCTCTCAATGTTAACATATTTTATTTTTATTCATTTAGTAGATCATTACAAGAAACAATAAACGAAAAATATAAACATTACCAAATGATCTCTTAATGTTAATCGTATATTATTTGTGTTCATTCAAATGATCACTACATACCTACCTTGATAAATATTCGAAATTATGTAGGTTAAGAGTACTAAATGTCTTTGGGTTTTGGTTAAATAAATCTATCATTAAGAATATGAAAAAGAAATTAAATGTTTGAAGTTTGTTGATTTTTTAGTTATTTAAAAATGTTTTAACTCAATGCTTAATATGTATGTGATGGTATAACTAGGAAAGAAGGTTTAAATTATACTTTAATATTTATTTATTTTAGCCTTTAAATTTTTTAAATCTCCAATTTTAGTCCAATGGTTAAGTTTTAATCTCTAAACTTTAAAAACTTTAAATAAATTACACTTTACTACCTGTTAAGTTAGACCTAGTTTATGTTTAATTCGTTTTCTTTGACAATTAACTAAATGTGATGTGTCAAATTCTTGTCTATCTAAAACTTAAGGGTGGAAAGTTGAAAACACGTTCTAATCAAGTCAGGAATCTTCATTAAAACTACTAGGGTCGAGAGAAGATTTTTTCCTTGATTCTTTTTCGAGGATAGAGACGGGGGATAGACTCTTTGCCCCACCTCGACCCTATCTCTAAGTAGAGATTTTTTTTTTAAAGTTTTTTTAATCTCCGACTCTAATTCCTCAAATTGAGAAAAGGAACTAGATAATTAAGTAGAATGTGTTTCGCTTTCCAGTCATCTCTAATAAACATTCCTTCATATTAAAAATAAAGAAAGGAAAGAGATATTTATGTAAGATTTTATTAAATAATCAATTAAAAAGTTAATGTTGAGGGTTAAATATTGTTTCAAAAGTTATAGATATCAAAATAAAAGTTTATTTTAAAAAAAATAGTATTGAAAGCATTATTATGAACTAAAATCATCTATTCAACCAACTATTTTCCAAACTATTTTCCAAGCCAAGTATTACGAGAGTATCATATTTTAAAGACTAAATATATGTTTTAATGTTTAATGTTTGGATACTTCAATTTAGTCTTTATTATTTAAAGGTTTCAATATAATTCTTTACGTTTTAACAATTTTCAATATAGGCTTCATTCAAATAAACATTTGATTTTTGAAAATTATAATTGTTTTCTCACCATTTCTTTACAATACTTTTTATCTTTCTTCTCAAAATATTTGAATCCATAGTCAAATTTTAAACAAAAACAAATGGTTAAAAACTACTTTTTATTTTTTATTTTTTAGTTTTCAAATTTTTGTTTGGTCTTGAAAACATTTGTAAAAAGTAGATAACAAACAAAGGAATTCAAATGTGAAAGTAGTATTTATAAGCTTAATTTTAAAAAATCAAAAACCAAAAACTCAAGACCCTGTTTGATAATCATTTGTTTTTTGAAAATTAAACTTATAAACATTACTTCTAAGTTTCTTTGTTTTGTTATCTACCTCATTCCAATGTTTTAAAAAACCAAGTCAAGTTTTGAAAACTCAAAAATATATATATATATATATATATATATATATATATATATATATATATATATATATATATATATATATATATATATATTTTTTGGAATTTGGCTAAGAATTCAAAATGTCTCCTTAACAAAGGTGAAACCCACTATAAGAAAATTGTGAGAAAATAAACATAATTTTAAAAACCAAAAACCAAAATAGCTATTCACATAATTTTAAAAACCAAAAACCAAAATAGTTATCAAGACAGAGCTCAAATGATTATGAAATGGCCTTAGTTTTTCACTTCTCATGAATAATTTTACATTAGATGATACTTAGTGATTTGACAAAAAAAAAAAAAAAAAAAAATTAGTGGAGAAAAAATGTCATCCAAATAAGGAAAGTCTCTAATCCTCTTCTAAATTTATAAAAATGAAATAAGTAGAAATTTCCACTTTTCTTCTCTAAGTGACATTTTTTTTCTCTACTAAATTTTATTCAACTCACTAAATATTATGTCATGTAAATTTATTTTCAATTAATTTTAACATTCACGGACAATAAAGGACTAAGTTTGAAAAATGTCAAATGCATAAGAGTTTAATTGAAATTTTTTAGACAATAGAGATTAAATTGAAAAAAAAAAAAGACATATATCTAAACATGGAGACTAAATCATATATTTAGCCTATTTTTAAACAATTATATTTAATTAAAAGCAGCTCATCTAACTTGTACTAATAATCGAGAGGTTGGTTCGAATCCTCTTACTTCACATGTTGCAAAAATAAATATATTTAATTAAAAACCAAAAAGATAAGTTGTCAAAAAAAAAAAAAAAAAACAAAAGTGGGTTTAATTACAACCACTAGTTATGTCGAGTAAAAAGGACAAGTATTTTTTGTGGGACGTGACAGTCTTAGGTAGCACGTGAAGTTTATGTTCTAATTTTTAAAATTGAAATTCAATAATCTCTTTCTCAAATTCATGTCGGCCACACATTTGTATTTAGATTTCAAACACCTTTATTTATTTTCACAATCTATCACTATTTTTTTAGCTTAAAAATCACTTTAGATCTGCTCAATTTTTATGAAATTAACAATTTAGTTCTTTGAACTACTTTAGTTTGTAACGGTTTAGTCCTTCTACTTTCAATTTTGTAACAATTTAGTCTCTGAACTTTGATACGTAACAATTTAGTTCATATACTTTCAAATTAAATTATAAGTAACAATTTTTAAATCTTTCATTAAAATTAAATGTTGAAATTATTTAATGATTAAACTTTGTAGCTTATAGACATATTAGATCCCAAATTAGTTTATTAATCTATCTATGTAAGAAATTTCATAAAATCATAACATTAATTTTCATGATAGGAACTAAATTATTACAAATTTTAAAGTACAGAGACTCAATTGTTACATATGAAAGTTCAAGGACTAAATTGTTACAAAATTGAAAGTATAGCAACTAAATGGTTATAATTCAAAGTTGAGGGACTAAATTGTTACTTTCATGAAAGTTTTAAGGATCAAAAGTGATTTTTAACTTTTTTTTTTATTTACCTTTATTCGTTTTTCTCTTGCCAAAAAGGAAAAAAAAAAACATTTTTTTGATAATGGATTGGGGGTTTATTATTTTAGGTAAGATGGATAAACGTTTTATTTTTGGTTTTCTGTTTTTGGACATTATTCTCTATAATGTTTATTTGTCTACTTGAGAAATAATTTTAAAATTCTAGCCAAATTAGGTTATTTTTATTTTTATTTTTCAATTTGACTAAGATTTTGATAGTGTTTTTAAAAAGCGAAAAAAAAAAAAATTAATGAAGAAAACTAAAAAAAGTATAGTTATTATCAGATGGGTCTAAAGTGTTTCTAGGCTATAGTTTCTGTTTTAGTTATGTTAGAACAATGGGGTTTCAAATTTTTGCTAAAAATATATTTGTTATGGAAAATTTTAAAAAAATGGAGGTGGTGATTTGATAACTATTCCGTTTTTAATGGTTTGTTTTTTAAAAGTATATATATTTTTTTCTTTTAAAAAAAATTATAATGGTTTTTTCACAATAGGTTTACAATTATTTAAACGTTTGACTTCTTAATCAAATTTCGAAAACGAAAATTTGTTTGATTTTTTTTTTTAGTTTTCAAAATTTTAGCTTCGATTTTAAAAATATTTGTATAATATAGATTATAAAACAAAGAAACTTCTAGGTGAAATTAGTGTTTATAAACTTAATTTTCAAAAACTAAAAACCAAAAGCTAATCCCATTTGATAACTATTGGTTTTTGGTTTTTGAAAATTAAGTTTATAAACACTAATGTCATGTATAAGTTTATTTGTTTTGTTATCACCTTCTTCTCATATTTTCAAAAGCAAAATCAATTTTTGAAAGCTAAAATAAAAAAAAGGTAGTTTTCAAAAACTTTTTTCTTTTTGGAATTTGACTAAGAATTCAAATGTGTCCTTAACAAAGATGAAAGTCGTAAGAAAATTATGAGAAAACAAAACGTAATTTCAAAAACCAAAAACCAAAAACCAAAATCAAATGGTTATCAAACGAGTCCAAATGATTATCAAACAAGACCTTCTGTATATAATTATTTGGGTTATTGAAATAGATAACAATTTAAGGTATGTTATTTGCAAATATAAAAACTTTTAAAAATATTTGCAAATATGAAAAATCTATCCGTGATAGATGTCTATCAATGATAGACATGTACCACTAATAAACTTCAATTAAAATGCATGTAATCTATCAGTGCTAAACTATTATCACTGATAGAATAGTCTATCAGTGCTAGACTACTATCACTGATAGAATAGTCTATCAATAATAGTTGCAATTATGATTAAAGTCTACTTCTATCAATAGACTTTAATTTTGTTATATTTGCAAATGGTTTTGGCAAATATACCGGTAATAAACATCTATTATTGATAGACTTCAATCATAATGTATGTAGTCTATTAGTGATAGACTACTATCACTGATAGAATAGTCTATCAGCAATAATTATAATTGTTATTAAAATGTATCGTTGGCAGACTTCTATTACTAATGGAACTTCAATTTTACTATATTTGAAAATAATTTTAAATTTTACTATATTTGTAATTATTTTAATATATTTTGTTATTTGTGCAAGCAACTCTAATTATTTCCTTATTTTATATTGATTGGTTCAACATGTGATTAATTGACTATTTTGTTTAAATTTTTTAACTTACATTGTCGTAACGAAAATCTCGTAGCTAAGGTAAGTTTGTTACCTTAGTGAATTGATTGATTTCCTAAATCTTTTGTTAAACTTGATTTTTTTAAATGAAAATATTGCTCTGCGAACGAGAGTATAACTCAACTGACATAAAGTTGTATTGATAACCAAGAGGTGAGTTGTTCGAATTTCCCACCCCCACATATTGTCAAAAAAAAAAAAACAATAAAAATATTTCTCTTGAAATATATTTTTCATTGATTGATTTTGATTTTTTGGTAAATGATTGGTTAAAATACCATTTTGGTCTCTATACTTTGGGTTTTATTTCATTTTAGTCCATGTACTTTCAAATGTTCAATTTTAGTCGCTGTAATTTGAATAAAGCTTAAAATTGGCCCCTATTGTTGATGGTTTATTGTTAACTCTTTTAAGAAAAGAATAATTTCTATTAGCCTTCCTTAAGTGCATTTTGGAAATATGTTCATATTGTGTCTTTTCTTGTATGAAAAAAAATCATGATTATTTAACCAATTTTGCTAAAATTTAACTTTAAACTAATGGTAAGGACCAACTTTAAGTTTCATTCAAATGATAGGGACTAAAATTGAACATTTGAAAGTATAATGGCTAAAATGAAATGAAATTTAAAGTATATGGACCAAAATGGAATTTTAAACTAAACGATTTTGTGTCAATCCGAACACAACTCAATGAAGAACGAATCAAATATCATTCTAAAGGTTGATGGTTCGATCCTCAACCTCACAATTGTTGAACTATTAAAAAAAAAACCTTCAAAGATTTTGTAGATCAGTATGATATTTGAAAGATTCCTAAAGTTTATTTTTGTTACTTCCCATAAAGAAAAATTTATTCAAATTAAAGAATTCATGCATCAATTTTATACTTTCAATGTATCTCTAGATTGGTCAAAATCAACATAGTTTAGCGATATTTGATATGTCCTCTCAACTACTGATCGAATCTTTCAACTTCCAAATATTGTTGAATTATATATATAGATTGATACTTACATATTTTACTCTTTAAAAAGATCCAAAATGGGATGTGGTATGGATTTTTGTTTTAATTTATAGCCAATACAATTGGTCTTCTCTTAGCTTGTGCTCTTAGAAGAAAGAAAGAAAAAAAAAAAAAAAAAAAAAAAAAAAAAAAAAAAAAAAAAAAAACTAAGTAGTTGGATGAAACTATACCGTTTTTTTTATTTTTTTATTTTTTTATTTTTAACAACATGTGAAGATGGGGTATTCCAACTGCAATTCTCTTGGTCATTAATACAACTTTATGCTAGTTGAACTATACTCATGTTGACATTTCCATCTTAGCTTGGTTGAAATATTAGCAAACAAATAAGAATTTCAGTGTTTGGGTTAACTTATATTACACCTATAATTGTATAGTAGGTAAATTTAATTTTACCCTTATAATTATAATTAGTGTTATGAGGCGTTTAAAAACAAAAATAGTGTTATGAGTAGTATCATGCCTACATGGACCCCCTCAAAAGTCCAATGTTAATGTTACCACGTGCCAAGATGCATGCATTAAAACTTCTCAAGTTGAGCAATGAAGCTCATATCTAAATGAATTGTCTAACTTACTGAGCTCCATCCTAATCGAGTCAAGGTGTGTCTATCTGCCATTGGCGGAATTTCGACTACCATGTTGGGTATGAAATTTGCCTATAGTGAAACTCATTCTCTATTAAGATATATGCAAATTTCATCTTAACTCAACTTGATATTATTTTGATCCAAACACCAACTTAAGTATAGGAGCGAGTTAAGTGTTATAGGCAATTTTGGACCACCCCGATATACAAGGAGCTGACGAGGACAACCGGGGAGAAATCTGGCTGGAAGATGGACCAAGGAGGCAAAACCGGCAAGTGGGACGGGCCAAGACCGAAGGGGTCGGGTTTTTGGCCCGACCCCCTGCTCGGCCGGCCTCGGCCATGGGCCGGGGCCGCCCCCCGGCCCGCTCGCGCGGGCCGAGCTCGTTCGGTCTCGTCTGGTCTCCACCGCCTCTGGCTGCCCCGGTTTCGCCTGGTTTGACCTAAAACGCCTCCGAATACCTAAAAACCCTAGGAGGATGAGCAGATATTTATATCCCTCTTCGCCACTGAAGAGGGGATCCCGAATTCTATCCCTAAACTCTATTCTCTATTCTCTGCTTTCTCCTCTTGCTCTTACTTTTCCACGCCCTACCATTCTGTTTGCTGACTTAAGCATCGGAGCCGGTGTGGCGAGCACCACACCGGTGTGCAGGTTTACTGTCTTGCAGGCCACGTCTTCCCCCCTCAACTACAAATTTACCGTTGGTGGCACGTGAAGGTCAGGTGAGATCCTCTGGCCAAAATCGACCATCAACATTAAGTATAGCACCAGACTAGTGTGAGTTTCCCTTGTTGCACGTTAGATCAACTGCTCCCCTCGTGACCTTAGAAATTTTCCGGAATGGACATGCGATTGAATTCTTGCATAATAGTTAGGTCATCTCCTTGAATTCTAATTGATCCTCTAGTGGATAGTTTTTCAAGATCCCATCAATTGGAGGTTATTATAGGAAGAGACCTAGATAAGTATCCTATTTTCCAATGATATAAATAGTTCCTATAGCTTATTGGCCATCTTCATTAGTCCTAATCTCTCACAAGCTCTTCCATAAGTTTCAATCTTTGTCACCACTCTTTCTACAAGACAACTCTCTTCTTTGATGAGAAGTTATCTTTCCACAAAAGAAACTCAATAACAACTAGACACCTTCATCAATAATAAAATGGAGAATTTTGAAGCCATGTGAGATAAACATTCTTGATATGATTACATTGAAGCTCTAGTATTTCTTTGTCCTTTTTTTTACCAAATAATAATGCACATATAAACCAAAGAAAGCTGTGAATTTGGATAAGTTTTAAAGTCAGTCTCAATATTTTGAGTAATGTTTGTTTAATAGTTGAAATTGCCCCTATTGGATAACGTTTTTCTTATTCGGTCATTTTCTGTTTTTGAAAATTAAGCCTGTAAATAATACTTCCACCTATGTGTTTCTATGTTTTGTTATCCACATTTTGAAAAAGTTCTCAAAATCTACGCTAAATTAATTATAAAATAAAAAAAAACCACTTTAAAAACTTTTTTTTTTTTTTTGTTTTTAAGAATTCACTTGTTACTATAAAAATATACCAACAAAATTTTTAAAAGACAGGCATAATCTTTAAAAACAAAAAACTAAGGTTACGTTCGATAACCATTTGGTTTTTGGTTTTTAGTGTTTGAAAAATAAGCTTATACACACATACTTCCACCTATAAATTTCTTGGTTTTAGTATCAATTTTCTTCTTTGTTTTCAAAAACCAAGTCCAATTTCAAAAAAAAAAAAAAGTAGTTTTCAAAAACTTGTTTTTGTTTTTAAAATTTGGCCAGATATTCAAATGCAATCTTAACTAGGATGAAAGCTATGGTAGAGAATTTAAGAGAAAACAAGTATAATTTTCAAAAACCAAAAATAAAAACCAAATAGCTATTAAACTTGACCTAAATTTATAACAAACAAAAAAACTATTTTCACTTCCATCTTTTAAACTATATATGTATGTATTTTTAAAAATTACACTACTGGACAAACTTTCTGTCCAAAAACAAAAACATTTCTTACTTTCAGGAATTTAAAGTTCACTCCTTGTCTATTCCTTTGATGAACCCACACAAAGACTTGACATTGAAACCTTTTGGTGTTACCTTAATGGGCAAAATGTGCTTTCATTTTAAATCACACATGAGTGTGCCAAATGAAAAGGTTCACATCAACCAATTAATTCTTCAGATATTTTTATATCAAGAAACCCCCAATCAGACTCAAAAGCTCACACAAAAAAATTAGCTTTCTTCCAGTTGAAGAATTTACCTGCAACTTGGAATTCAAAATCTAGTTGATTAACAGCAAGAAAAATTGACCATCAAACCAACACCACACTCCCCATGTTCTTCAACCAATCTTATCTTTTCAGCATCAATACCCACCAAGAAAATCTTTCCCAATACATAAATATACAAGTACGAGAACGACAAGCAGATCTCGTATCGTCCGAATGGTATAGTAAATAGTCTAACGACAGTCAAACGTTGGATGATATCTCAAATAAGTAATCATTGATCTATTTGAAAGTATAACACGTGCGACTCGCTGATAATATCAAACTCAATCATTAATCGGGATCACATCGTGTACGATAGAGAGGGAGAGATGAAATAGTTACAAGAGGTACTAATGTATACATTAAGGCTAACCATAAGAGTGTTGGAAACAAATGATCCAACAAAGTTTGAACCTTAATTGACAACTCTAGAACAGCTATGTATAAGGAAATATTATTTAAGACGTGGAACTTTTGAAACTTGAAGGTTGTTCAGATAATAATAGACCATAAGAATCAGTAGCTTACATCTTTTTTTAACTTACAAAACCATCATATAAAACTTATCATTCTCTAAGTTTTGCATCATACATGATTGTTGCTCCTTAGCTTGCCACGTTCGCACTGTTGCTCGTGAGAGGACTTGAGAAATTTGCGCCGTTGGATTCGGTCGCTGCACACTCGGGGTATTTCTTGCTAAGATTGTATGGAGCAGAGCTCATCACCCTATATGTCCATAAAATGCAGAATGATTAGATGTCGAGGCTTGAAATTTACGGACGATAATTTGGATCTCTGTTTGTTCTTTGATGATGTTAGTCTTGTGTCAAGAAATCGTAAAACGACTTACCTTTCCTTGCGCTTCTCTAAAAACCGAGCTAAGGATGCTTTACGAGCCTGTGGAACAGCTGTAGAAGAAAACAGAAAACGAAATATGAGCTGCAACTCAAGAAAGTTTCAACCTATTGTAAACATCAGTTAATTTGTGCTAATTCATGAATAGTTGGCTAAAACAGACACCATCAATGTACACTTAAGGAATGCCGGAGCAACATACACGACATATATCGGAATTATGAAAAGGAAGAAGAGAATATGATCGCTCCTGTAGGAGTATGGCATACCAGAGGGCATCATAGCAGGAGGGACAGATCCGACCGCATTGACTATTCTCGGAGGCTCTCCTTTGCTGATAGGAGTAGTGGGAACTCCATTGGTTTTAGCTCCTCTCAACTCATCGGTGCAACTTGACCCGCTTGCAGACTGTGCACCTGTGTGAGAAGAAACAGACAAGGGGCTAGAGAGAGCAGGGCAAGGCAAGGCGCTTCCGGGTTGGTTCATAGGAGCAGCATCACTTGCTGCTGCCATTTTCGCACCCATTCCATGAGCTTGAGCTTTTGAATGAGCAATGTTGGATATGGCAGACCCAGCCCCAGCCAAGAACATTATAGCCTGAGCCTGCAACAGAGTTAAACCATGTTACTTTAAAAGAGGCTAAGTTATATGACTTATGCTCATTCTTCCTCTTCTTCTTCTTCTTCTCTTTCTCTCTCTCTTCCGAGCAGGCAGGGCGTAATAAGTACCTTTTCAGGGGTAATGTCATCGTAGACGTTGACGGTACCGCCGTAAAAGATAGTCAATTGAGCTGGAGATCCACCAGTAGGTTTCATGGTGTTCCTGAACAGAGGATAAAAAAGATGTCCAAAGTGAATTCAGTTCTACCTGTAAACTGCTCATAATAGTCAAGGAAGGAAGTCACAAAGTACAAGTCCAAGAATGTTACCATGGTTCAGTCATTCCGACAATGGAACCAAATGGCGGGAAGAAGGAATTTGCAGCACTCGAAACCGGGACTCCTCCAAGTGGTTGTTTGAGGATAGATCCAGCCATCTGACCAGGAAGAGCAAAAGGGTTCTTCAAGGATGGATTGCCTAATGAAACAGATATACCTTGATTTGGAACTGAAAATAGTTTTGCTTCGTGAGGACGATGAATCGAATACAAATCAGGTTGCATAGGATAAGCTGCCAGGGAAAAATGAGGACCACCTTGCCTATTGTGATTGAACGTTTTCTAGATTGAAAAAGTCGAAGATACGACCGGAGAAAGAGATACAACCATATCAGCCCAAACAAAAGCAAGGCATACATTTTAGTAAAGGCAAAGACATTTGTTTATCCTCTTTAAACATAATAATGAGATGTTTTCACACACGATCTCGACGAACTTGAGTTTATGAAGCCTGGAGTCGAGAGATCTGAGTTAGTGTAATCTATCTTTGGACTATTCAAAGGAATAAGTCACATAAATCCAGGTTTATGTAACCTATGCTAAATTCATGGATCTTAACAGCTTGGAATCATGTAGTCCATAGGATTAACAAACACTTGACTAGAGACAAGCAAACTCACACACCAAATATAGGATTGACTTCCCAACCTCGGCCTCGTGTTACACAAACCTAACCCATGAGTCAAACACCTCCTAACGGTTTTCAAATCTAGCCGTAGTTTCGAAACTGAACGACGTTAGAAACAATTATCCACATCTAGCCCTGATTCTCAGTAGGTATGCAAGATGATACACACACATACACCTCTAGTTCACAACCAAAAACTTCATAAATCAAAAACAAAACTGAAGAACACAAATCAAACCTGGATTTCGGCTGCTCTTCGTTGATCCGAAGTAGCCACGACCGGATCAGAAGCGAGCTTCGTAGCCTTGTCCTCTGCAGAAACCTTGAAAGGCATCAGGTGAGGAAGGGCAGGGGCCTTGTTGGAGGCCCATGGAACACCTGAGGTTTTAGTGTACCCTAAAACCAAAAATCCCCCATGAAGATCAATGAAATTACCAAGCTACAACACTAGATAATCTAAACCAACAACAAATATACATGAAACTAGGGAACTTCAAAACTTCATAGCTACAAAAACAAGAAAATATGGAAAACCCCCAATTTTCTTTGGAGAAAAACAGACTCAAAACTGAAATTAAAGAGGATTTCTTGTCATCAAACAAAATTTAACTAATCTATCACAAGCAGCCACCACTTAACAAAGAAAAAAAAGCTGGGAAATCTCCATGATACCCAAAAAAAACATCTCCACCAAGAACATCATTAAAAACAAAAATCCAAACACCAAGATTCAACCAGACATAAACAGAGAATTCAGAAACAGAAAAAAAAGCAATTAAACCACAACAGAGTTTCCAAAAGTTCAAAAAGAAAAAAAAAAAAAAGGACAAAATCAAAGAAACCAAATGGAATTGGAAAAAATTACCAGAATCTTGGGCTCCATCGTTGTCAATTTCCTCTTTCACCACAGCCAATGGCTCCTTAGAGCTCAAACCCAAAAAATCCCTCTCCATTTCAGACCAAAAACCCGACAGCAACACAAAATTCAGACAAAAACAACCTAAAATCCGACCACAGAAAGACCAACTCTGGAACAAAGAGAAGAGCTCAAGAAAAAGAAAAAAAGTTTGAACTGCAGCAAAACAAGAGAGGAAAACAGAGAGAAGAGAGAGAGAGAGCTTGTATTTGGATCTTGGCCGTCATTGGAATTTAAGCATGTTTGTGAATTAACCGGAAGAGTTTACCGATAGATCCGGTGAGAGTGACCGGCTGAGCCGGTAACTTACAACGTGCGAATTGTAAAGACCCCTCACGCATTACTACGGCGGTGGTACCACTTTCATGTGCTGTCATTCTCTCAGAGCTCGACACGTGGCTTTCCGCACGTGGTTAACTTATTGATGAATCCGATGTATTCGCCACCTAACGATTTATTGCCCATCAACTCGTCCATCTTTTTCTTTTTCCTTTTTTTTCACTCGAGGAGAGAATATTACTATTATGTTCCAATATCTTCTTTTCTTTTTTTTTTTTTTTTTTTTTTTTTTCGTTTTAGTTCACGTACTTTCAGATATTTAATTTTAGTCACTGTACTTTTCATCCCACTTAAATTTAGTTTGTAAGTTTGAAGTTAATTTTTATAAAATTTGTTTAAATAATAATAATAATTTGGTTAAATTTTAAGCTTTGTCTCTCCATTTTTAGAGTTGTGTTAACTTAAGCCCCGTTTGATAGCTATTTAGGGACTGTTTGATAACCATTTCGTTTTCTGTTTTCTGTTTTTGTTTTTCATTTTAAAAAAACAGGGGTGTTTGATAACTATTTCTGTTTTTTGTTTTCTGTTTTTTAAAAACGTTTTTGAAATTATAAGTAAATTTCAAAAACCAAATAAAGTAGTTTTTAAACAGATTTCTGTTTTTCAAAAACTCATTTTTCTTCTAATGCTCACTTTTCTTCTATTTTACCTATCTTTCTCCAACAAATTCCTTTCTCTATTTTTTTTTTCTCTAAAACGTTTTTTACTCTATAAAATTTATTTTTCTCTCTCTAAAATTTTCTCTCTCAAAACTTTTTTTTTCTCTATATCTTGTCTATTTCTAAAAACTTATCAATAATTTTTCTCTTCTTAATTAACACGTTCTAATTTTTCTTTTGAAAAAAAAAATCACCAAAATTTTCTATCGCTACAACTTTTCTTTATTTTTCTAATTTATCGTTATTTCTTTAGCATATCTTTTACTCTTAACCTTATTATCTCTCGATTTTTTTTTTAATTTTTTTAATATAAAATTTATCGCTTTTACTCTTACTTGTTTTCTATTTTTCCTCTAACTAATATCTTTTCTCGAGTCTAACTAATATTCTTTCTCTAAATATTTTCTTTCATCTCTCTAAATTTTCTATGTTTAACTTTTCTCGTATTTCAAAAAAAAAAAAAAAACTTGTCTCGAAAACATTTAGATTTGTGTCTCTAAATTTTTGTTTCAACGTCTCCCACATTTTTCTCTCTCTAAAACATCTTTTCATCTTTCTAATTTTTAAAAAACTGAAAACCAAAAACAGTTATCAAACAATGTTGGTTTTCTGTTTTTTAAAAACAGAAAACAAAAAACAGTTATCAAACATATATGGTTTTTGTTTTTGAAAAACAGAAAACCAAAAACCAAAAACCAAAAACAGAAAAACCAAAAACCAAAAACTGAAATGGTTATCAAACGGGGCCTTAGTTTTTTGTTTTTGGTTTTTTAAAATTGAGTTTGTTTTCTGTAAATTTCTTCACCATAGTTTTCATTTTTGTTAAAGTCACACCTGAATTCCTAACCAAATTCTAAAACAAAAACAAGTTTTTGAAATTTTTTTTTTTTTTTAGTTTTAAAAAATTGGCTTGGTTTTTTAAAACATGGGAAGAAGATATGTGAAAAAGCAAAGAAACTTAGAGTTGGAAGTGATGTTTATAAGCTTAAAAACTAAAAACCAAAAACAAAAAAACCAAATAGTTATCAAATGGGGCCTTAGTTTCTAAACTTTAAAAAATGTCTCATAATTTTCTGAACATTCAATTTTGTGTTTAATAAATGTCTCAACTTTAAAAATATCTAAAGGTTCCTGAATTTTCATTTATGTGTCTAGATCTCTAGAATATTCGGATTTTTTAAAAATTAATTATTCTAATCCATTAGAATAGTTAATTTTAAAATTCAAGGACCTATTAGACACAAAATTGAAAGTTAAAGAACTATTTAACATTTTTTAAAGTTCAAGTACCAAATCGACACAACTTTGAAGGTTCAAGGATTAAATTTGTAAATTGAACATAATAATTTCTATATAAGAAAAGTCACCCTGTGAATATATTTCTAAAATTTATAGACGAAATGCTAATAGAAATAGCTTTTTTAGAAAAATTACCCATAAATTCATTATAGAGACCAATTTTAAGTTTTATTGAAAGTACATATATTAAAATTGAATCATCGTAGATATATAGCCCAAAGTGAAACAAAATTCAAAATATAGAAACTTAAATGATATTTTAATCTATTATTTATTAGTTATACTTATAATTTTAAAGGAAAAAGAAAAAAAAAAAAAAAAAGAAAAAAAAGGAAGTGTTGATAGGATATTAACCAGCTACAGGCTTCCTTACGTCGCCGTCTTCTTTTCTTTTGTTGGTTTTTTTAAAGAGTGTGCCTCTATTTACATTGGACCTTTTGATTTTTGATTTTTTTTTTTCTTTTCACGTATTATTTAAATATTATACTACTTTCATGTGAATTTTATATTTTATTGTTTAATTAGATTTGTGTTTGATGTCTATTTTGGGGGCTTTCTTGGAAGTTTCTTTGATTTTGTTCTACTCACTTGTTAGGGATTAAGGCCCTAATGGCCCGTTTGGTTGAAGGTTTTTTTTTAAGAGTAATTTGGACTTCCAAACTCTAGGTTTGTTTTGAGATTTTGATTTACAGAAATTATGGTGGATGGACTCTTTTAACCCATTATTTTCAAATTTGTCTAAATCTTCTAAATTTATCAAGGGTAAGATTTCATACATTAATTCAATTTTTATTCTTCCCTAAATGTCCTTTATTTAATTTTGATATTCTAATAAATATTCATTTGTTTTTTCATGAGCCAACCGGTTATAAAATTTGGTAACTCTTATTTTATTAATTTATTTTAGTATTATTTTTTTATATTGAACATTCCATTTTTTTTCTTACAAAAAGCAGTTTCATTTTTGTTTTTTTTTTCAATTTTAGTCAACTACCATTTTTTCCTAGCTCATTTCTTTTCTGTCAACCAGCACGGGCAAATATGTAAATGAGCTTCTTAAACTCTTTCAATATCCAATTGTGAGTTGAAAAAATGTAAAATCATTACAAAATAGACACTTTTGGAATAAATGGGTTACTATTGACCCATTTGTGTAGTTACCCTCTGATTTAAATGCCTTGAAAAAAGTCTTTTTTCCAAGCATCTTTATCCTCATATTAGGAGAAATTATTAGGTATTTCCAATCAATAAGGCCCCCTTTTAAAAGGGTCAGATGTAAATCTTCAAAATTGTTCGCCTCCTAATAACCGTTAGATACAAAATCGAGATACTTTTGTTATTTCTCTCTCTTACATCCAATCGTGCAAAACTATGAGTCTCATTCTCCCATGTTAGGGAAGAAGAAGAAGAGAGAGAGAAAAAATAAAAAATATATATTTTTTTATTAATTTAATATTATTCTTCGACCCTGTCAATTGATAGTGAGAAAACAAAATATGGATAAATATCAAGACCTATAACAAGTATATATTTCTATTTTATAGATTTTTTTTTTACAATATCTGGCAGTGGGGGATTCAAACCACAGACGTCGTGGTTACGAGTACAACTTTATGCTCGTTGAGTTATGCTCTTGTTGGCTCTATTTTATAGAAATATTATCTACTTTCTATAATATATTTATATATATTTATGTTTAGTATTTTATAGAAAAAAAGTATACCTAATAAATGAAAAAATGGAATTATTTCTTGTTTAAATTATAACATTTAAAAGTTCTCAAATTTATTTATACTTTACTTGTTTTCTTTTATACTTGGTCTTGAGGTAGAAAACGTTCCATTTGTTCTTGAATACCCTCTTTCAAAAGGGCTTCCGCTTCATCGGTGACCGCTACCTACATTCCACAAAATTGTGCACCACAAATAGGAGCTAATAAAGAGATCTGCAATCCCATAGAAAGACATCAAAATCCCATGTGGGAAAAAATTATTTGCAGAGACGAAAATAAAAGGCTTGTTTGATAATGTTCTCGTTTCCCGTTTCTCGTTTCTCGTTTTTTAAGAACTAAAAACAGAAACATGTTTGATAACTATTTCTGTTTTTTTTTTTTTCTCTAAAAAAAGAAACAGAAACACATATGTGTTTGATAACTGTTTCTCGTTTCTTGATTTTTAGTTGAAATAAAATTTGGTACATAAAATATAAAAATTATATATAACATACATTAAAATTATAGTCAGAGGTTGTCAGTGGCGGCTGGTTGACGGTGGCCGGTAGTCGGAGGTCGATGGTGGCGATCGGTAGTCGGAGGTAGAAGGTGGCGGCCGGTCGGCAAAGGCCAGTTAATGGAGGTCGGTGGTGGCCGGTTAGCGGAGGTCAGCAGCATCAGGTAGTCAGTTGTCGACGGTGGCGACTGGTCGATGGAGGTTGATGGCGGCTAGTAGTTAGAGGTAAATGGTGGTGACCGATCGGTGGAAATTGGTTAGTGGAGGTCGAAAGCGACAGGTCGTCAGACGTCCACGACGGCCAGTAGTCGGAGGTCGACGGTAGTAGTCGTAAGTGACTGGTAATTGGAGGTCGACGATGGCGATCGATTGACGGAGGTCAACGACGACCGGTAGTCAGAGGTGGACGGTAGCGGTCGGTTGGCGAATGTCAATGATGACTGGTAGTCGAAGGTCGACGGTGGCGGTCGATCGACGGAGGCCAATCGGTGGAGGTCGATAGCAGCCGGTCGATGGAGGTCGATAGTAGAAATCGGTCGTAGCCATTAGTCAGAGGTCGACGATGGAGACCGACCGACGGAGATCGACAACGACCGATTTTCGGAGGCGAACGTTAGCAGTCGGTCGTCGGAGGTCAATGATTACGGTCGGCTGCGGTCGGTAGTTGGAGGTCGACGATGGCGGCCAGTCTACGGAGGTCGACAACGATCGGTAGTCGGGAGTGGACGATGGCGGTCGGTCAGCGGAGGTAGACGGTGGTCGGTCATCGGAGGTCGGTCGCGGTCGGTATTTGAAGGTCGACGATTGTGGCCTATCGGTGGAGGCCAATTTTCAGAGGTCGACAGTAACAATCGGTCGGCGGAGGCCAGTCAGCGGAGGTCAACAGCTGTCGATCGTCTGAGGTTGACGGTAGCGGTCAACTCGACTAGTAGTCGGAGGTGGACGGTGACGGTCGGTCGGTAGAGGTCAATAGCGGTCAGTAGTCGAAGGTTGATGAGGCAGTCGGTCGACGATGGCCTTGACGGTGGCGGCTGGTCGGCGACCGATATTCGGAGGTCAACGATGGCGACCGATCGGTGGAGGTCAGTGGCAGCTGATAGTCAGAGATCGGGGAGGTGATAAGAAAAGGAAAAAATGAAAGAAATAACATAAATAATAAAAAAAATTAAAGAGAAAGAAAGAATGAAAAAATTAAAAAAATTAAAAAGAAGGAAAGAGAACGAATTAACGGAAAAGATTTAAAAAAAAGACGAGGAAGTGTTTAAAAAAAATAGAGGAAGAGAAGAGATTGGTGTAGGAGATGAGAGGGAGAGATGAATACATGCATGAAAGATAGGAAAAAAAAAACAGAAACAGAATTTGAGAAACAACTTTTTGTAGTTTCTCAAATTTGGCCTCTTTTTTAGAAACGTTTCTAGAAATTTAGAAACAAGAAACATGGATGGATTATCAAACAAGTCTGTTTCTTAAAAAATGAGAAATGAGAACAAGAAACAGGAAACGTGAACATTATCAAACGAGTCCAAAGATATCAAATCCCTACCAAAATAGTTGGAAGTTCCAACCACAAAAAAAAAAACCCTAAGATTTATAATATTAATATCATAAAAGATATATTTCTCGTAGTGTTACCTTCTTGTTTTTATATTGTTTATTAATATATATTTCTTTATATTATTTAATTAATAATAATGAATTATAATCAATTATATAATTCTAATAATAATAAATATATAATCATATATATATATATATATAATGTAATTAAATATATTTATTAAAATATCAATTAAAGAATTTTAATTAGTTAAATTAACTTATATATTAATTAGTTAAATTAACTAATTAGTTTATTAATTTTAATGATTATTAGTTCATTAATTTCTATTAATAATTTGAATTAATTTTGATTACTTTATTGATTAATTAATTGAAATTACATAAGGTTTTTTTGATTAATTTCATAAAATACCCACATAATTGGTTCCTAGTCATATTATTCTCTTATTTTCATGCACAACTAAACATGGTTTTCTTTGAGTCCCAACAATTTTATTCCCCAGCATTCTTTATTCTCTCAAACATCTGTGAAACTTTAAACCAACTGAACTCCATGGATGGTTTGTTTCACTAGTTTGAAATTTTAAATTTGGAAATGTTAAATTTGAGGTTAAGCTTAGGATTAGGTAACCTAAGTTTAAGAAAGTTGTGTTTGGAGTGCAGGATTAGGAAGTTTAGGAAACTTGTGTGTTTTGGTGCAGATTTAGTATTCTTGAGTTTTGAAATATTTAATGGCATTCAATCAATTGTTAGATTTCAGGCTAGTTTAAAATTTTCATTTTAGTCCATTTATCCATTTTTCCATTAAAAACTAACGACTTGTTAAAATGACACTATTTTTTATTAAAAAATTATTTTTAATAAATTTATTTCTTTATCTCTCTTCTTCTTCACCACCCACCAATCACCACCACCTGTTACAGCCATTGGCCGTCGACGACCGCCACTCGGCGACAGTTTTTTGTTTGTTTATTTTTTTTTTTCCAATTCTTCTCTTTCCTTTCCTCTTTTCTTTTTCTCTTCATTTTTTAAACAGAAAAGAGGCTTCTCTCCCTCGATAAACCCTATTTCTCTTTAACTCTCTGTTCCCTCTCTATCTCTCAGCTGAACCAGCATGCAACACCGCCTCTACCCAGTCTGATCTCCCTTCTGTCGTCATCTACCTCACGCCGTCGCCACTGCAAACTCCGATAGACAAACCTCTGGTCAATCTCTCTCTCTTTTTTCTCTGTCTAACTCTCGCGTCTCTCTTTCCCCTCAGCCTAAATCCGACTACCGCCACGCCTAGCTCCCATCGCCGTTGGAAGTTTATTTTCGGCGTGGGGTTGCCCAAAACTTTAGGAAATCGTCAAGCTCTTTCTCTCGACCAAAAACTCACACCTGAAATGAAGGGGAAACCCTCTTCGTTTCAGATTTGGAACGAAACTCAGATCTGGGTTTTGTTCCATATTTGAAACGTAGGGGATTTCCCCTTCGTTTCAAACTGGAATCGAATGGTTTCAAGATGGTGTGAAGCTTGAGTTTCGTTCAACTGGTGTAAGGCATGGGTTTCGTTCAAGTTGGCAGTCAAACTGGAGAAGGAAGAGAGAGTTAGAGAGAGAAAGGGTTTATTGAGGGAGAGAAGCCTCTTTACTGTTTAAAAAAAATGAAGAGAAAAAGAAAAGATGAAAGGAAGGAGAAGAATTGAAAAAAAAAAAACCGCCGACCGGTGGCTTTAACAAGTGGTGGTGGTGGGTGGTGAAGAAGAAGAGAGAGAGAAAGAAATAAATGTAATAATAATAATAATATTTTTATTATTTTAATATATTTTATTTTAAAAATTAAAAAATAATTTTTTAATAAAAAAATAGTGTCACATCAACAAGTCGTTAGTTTTTAACGAAAAAATGGATGGAAGGACTAAAATGAAACGAAATCCAAACCTCAGGAGTTAAATTGTCGAGTTTCAAAACTCAATGACCAAAATGAAACCTAACTCAAACCTTAGGGACTAAAAGTGTATTTTTCCCTAGTTTTTTAATTTAATATGATAACTTAAAATTAAATATTAATTTTTTTGTACTTCAATATTAGTTAAGTTCAAAATAAACTAACATTTTTGCCTTAAAATAAAATTTTGGAAATTATATATTTCAAAGGGTATTATAATTAACCAAAAACAATTATTGTCATGTAGAGTTACCTCATGTCGAGCATATTAGTAATGCATTTGAAGACGTCGAAGGAGTTGTTGATATAGTCAAGGACTAATCTA
Source organism: Luffa acutangula (assembly GCA_036850905.1). Classification (NCBI taxonomy): domain Eukaryota; kingdom Viridiplantae; phylum Streptophyta; class Magnoliopsida; order Cucurbitales; family Cucurbitaceae; genus Luffa; species Luffa acutangula. Next base: position 13,280,648 of record CM072099.1, read on the forward strand.
AAAAAATATAGTTTTTGGGGACTAAATTTTGATCCTGTTTTGGAAGTCGACAACATTATTTTGTTATATTAACCAACCAATATCAACTTTATTTGGAGACCTTTTAGAATTAATTTTCAAACTTTAGGGACTGATTAAAAATAAAATTCAAACTTCGGGGACCAAACATGTCACTTTTGGAACCCCACAAATTAAATATAAACTAAGTTCAAATATGAAAAATCAAAGTGTTAGTTTCTAAACTCTCAGAACTAAATAGAAACCAATTTAAATTCCAAAGATGAAAAGTGTTTTTTACCCAAAGAGTCATTAACATGACCTAAATGATAAACATAAATAAATTTATGTTAATCAAAGATCAAAATGAAGACCATAAAAAATATATAAATAAATGAATTTTAAATCCATGAGAAGGAAATACTAAAAATCTATATCGTATTTTTGATCCGTGCAATGACCTCAAAAAATTGGCAGTTTTTTTTTTTTTTTTTTTTTTTTTTTTTTTTTTTTTTTTTTTTTTTAGAAAGGCAAGGATGTTGATTTGGGACTGTTGGGTTTTATGCCCTAAAACTCGTAGATAGTGAATGTAACCGTTGACCGGATATTAATGAAATAATATTGATATATTTTTCCATTAATTGTTATTAGTTATTTTATATCTGTCTTTGCCTAATAATAACCCTAATCCAATAAACTAGACATCCAAGGCTGTAATATGAGTCTTGAACTATATGTAGTGACATATGGGATCATTGTTCAAGAAACAGCCTAAAGGGTCTATAGTATAGGGATAAGACTGGGTGCCTTATCCTGGTGACACTATGGATACGACCCACTTTGTATGTGATACAAACGTTGCGATCCAACGCGTTCGTGTAGGAGACATGCTAGTGGGGGTATCCTATGCAATGAGTTTGCATAAGACCGGACTGCGAAATAGTAACCACTGGTTATAACACCGTTAACTAGTTGGTTTTCTATTTCACTAGGACGACCTAGACAACTTAGTCTTAATCCTGAGTTGATTATGGACTCCTGCTCATGAGAGATTGTCCTTTGATTTGTATGGGTGAGAGTGGCCAATACGCCGACTCAATAAGCCTACCACTTTGGGGACAAGACCGAATGGGGAGCTGGGAACATATATAATCGTACAAGATGGAATTCACTCCTTCCCGACTTTAGGGAAGCAGATGAGTGTTCCCTTAAGTGGTTACTCCGAGTCTTGAACAAAGGGCCCTACCCTCTCAATGGCACGAGAGGGTTTTCTGTTTGATGATTGGACCACAAACAGGTTATTCATTAGAGGAGAATTGGTACTTAAGGAAATAGAGGTAACCCAGGGGTAAAACGGTAATTTGACCCAGCTGGTGTTACGGACACTCGTGAAGGACTAACTAGTCGATATTGGTCTAGATCCGTGGACACAGAAAATATGTCTGCAGTGAAAAGAGTGCAACTGTGAGTATATAGTGGAATGTACACACAGTTAACGAATATTGATTAATGTGGTTAATGAGTTTGACCAATTAATCTCACATCGTTGGAGCTTCTGATCTGCAGGTCCATTAGGTCCCACTGGTAGCTCGTAAAGTAATTTGAGGCAACTAAGTAATAAAAGTAAATTGAAAATGTTCAATTTATTAAGGGAAACAAATATAATATATATTGATATATTATTATGAGAGAAATTAATATTTAAAAAGTTCAAATATAAATTTATGGAAGTTTGAAAGAGTTCAAAATAATGAATTAATTAATTTAAGACCTAAAATGTGTTTGGGCAAATTAATTAATTCTAGGCCGGGAATTAAATATGTGATATTTAATTGGTGGTTAATTAATTAAAGAATTCATTAACCGGGAATTAATCAATTATGGAAATAATTAATCACTTAAGGAAGTGATTAATCATTTATGGAAATGATCTAATCACTTATGGAAGTAATTAGTCATTTGTGGAAAAGATTAATCAATTATGGAATTGATTGATCATGATTGATTAATTAAGGAATAAGATTGAATCAATTATGGAAAATATTGATTTAATTGAATATTTTATTCATGGCCTCTTTTCTATAAATAGAACACTAGACCTAATTGGTCATGACACTTGACACTCTTGAAAGACAAGACCTAGAATTCTCTCTAGTCTCCCTCTTAGAGAAAGACTCCCACAAGTCTTTTGCCTCCTAGACTTAGAGACATACCGGTGTAACCTCTGTGGTGATTGTGTCAATCAAAGAAGAAATTTCCAGCGAAGAAAAACAAAGGCGGCTGCTGCGTTTTCGTTTGTGGAGCGTCGTTGGCGAAGAACGGTCAAGTCTTCAACGAAGGTTTGTAACGGTTCTTCCTCTTTTCTTTAGAAAAGTATTAAAAATATATTTAGATTTATTTTAGCATGTTTAAACCAATTTTACAGCGGCATTAAAGGTTGTTTAAAGTTTTGTTTGAGTTGTATTTTAATGTTAATTAATATACGGCGTAAGGTCCAATCGATGCGCTTCCGCTGCGTGGGGACTTTTATTGTTTAGCGTATTTAGCGTTAATTATTGTTTTAAATGAATAGGCAATTATGTCACATAGTTTAAGTCAACACATGTGCATACATTATTGAATGGAAAATTTGAGTTTTTGGGGAAGTTCAATTATTCTAAAGCTTTGGGAATTTGCTGTTAAAAAAGTAATAGCTTCAAGAACAAATGTGTTTGCAATTTATTATTTATTTATTTATTTTACCAATAGTCCTATGGCTAGATGTACTGAAAAGGAAATAAGTTAGGCATAGTGGTTTAAGAAATAGAACATGTGTATTATTAAAAATTAGAAGTAAAAAATAGGAACTTTAATTTTTTCATTCCTTAGACAAGGGGGTTTTTTTTTTCCTCTAATTTTTGAAAGAATAAATAAATAAATGTGTATTGAATAACTAGTTTTTGTTTCTTGTCTATATGGAAAAAAAAATAAAAAATAAAAAATTTGGTGACCATTTATTCTTTCTTGGATCTCTCAAACTTTAAATTTTTTTAAAAATAATCTTTTACATGAAAATTAGATTTTAAAATAAAATATTTAAAAGTATTATGTCATATATAATTTTAAATATCTATCCGGCATTTGGTAAAATAAGGCTTCTATTTTTGTTTATTAAAAACTGGAAACATGAAAAAACAAATAAATAAATAATTTTTATTCCAAATTTTGGATACAATTAGAGAACCAAACAAAACTAAAAACTAGAAACAAGAACAGAAAACAATCTTTAAAAAAAAAAAAAAAGTCTAGCATTCTCATTTCCTATTTCAAATTCATGTTCTTGAATAATTAAATTATATAAAGTGGTCCCATGAATCTAGTTGAAACTTTTGAGATATTAAGAATTAAATTGGAAAAAAAACTCTATTGTTAGGGACTAAATTATATATATTGTTACAGGTAATTTTGGACCAAGAGACAGTCAGTAAACGGAATCCGGAGGAAAAACAGATTAAAAGGTCGGGCCGAGGCCGAAGGGATCGGGCCTTGGGTCGACCCCCTGCTCGACCTCGACCGAGGCCGAGCTCTTCCACCTCCGTTCGGTCCCTGGTGCCCTTGGCTGCCTCGGTTCCACTCAGTTCATCCTGAATCGCCTCCAAATGTCTAAAAACCCTAGAGCAGGAACATGTATTTAAACCCCTCTTCGTCACTGAAGAAGGGATCCCAAACTCGATTCTCTACTCTCTCCTCTTGCTCTCTTACTCTTCTCCTTCAGCTTACTGACTTAAGCATGGCAAGCACCACACCGGTGTGCAGGTTTACTGTTTTGCAGGCCACGTCTTCCCCCTCTCAAACAAATTTACCGTTGGTGGCAAGTGAAGGTTAGGTGAATTCCTCCCACATATAGATATAGATATAGATATTTGTGTAGATTTTGAAATGGAATTGAAACCTTCCATTTGTATTTTTTTCAAGAGTGATCTTATAAAACAATTCACTCAAAGCAATTTTTCAAGATAGTCATCCTTAAATCACCCTATATAAATGTAAAGACCTTCCGAATAAGTTTTGCTTTTAGTTTTGTCTCTTGGTTTCAGTTTTGCTCAAAATATTTTTAAATTTTCTATTATAATGAAAATTGCTAATAAAGGATTCTTTTGAAAAAAGTTTAAAGATTTGGAGTAAAATTTAAAAAGAAATAAAAAAAAAAAATCATATGAAAAATGATTTAAAATTTACATGATTTGAAAACTAGAAATAAAATTTACTTGTGTATGTATATTAATCATGATGCTTGTATTATTAGCTTTAAAGACCATGTTTGATACATTTGAGAAGCATGTTGCTTGCTTTGTTTGATGTTTTTGGTGGTTCATCAACTGCGAGCTACTTACTAAGTACTTTTTTACTATAAGTCCTCCGACCAACAAGATTAATTTTTTGATGAGCTAGGTGATGGAGACGAGGCACATGAAAAATTGGAGATCATTAAGATAGTTGCTTTTACTTTTAAGAGTTATTTTTATCTTCTAATAGTTTAATTGAGATTGCAATCTGACTACGGTTATTTTGTCGTTGTTACTCTTTATTTGAATGGAGATTGTGGTAGTAGTTGTTGGTTTTTATTAGAGTCTGACATTGAGTTTTAAAAATTTGGTTTGGGTTGTGATTTGGATGTTAATATTTCGGGTGTGTTTGATTTAACTTTTCAAGTGTTTAATTTTGAAAATAAATCATTTTGAAAAAATTTCTAGTGTTTGGCAACCACTAAAAATAACTCATTAGAAAATGAGTTTGATAAATAAACCATTTTGAGAAAAACACTCGAAACCAACTTTTTTAAAAAGACTTTTAAGTAAACAATAACTTGTGTAAAAAAACATTTGTGAGGAAATGTAACCAAACATATGAGTGTTTAAATTCTAAATAATTTTTATACAAAATGTTTTTAAAAAAATGCATTCTTGAAAAACATTTAAATTAAAATGTATTCCAAACGGACCCTTGATTCTTTAAGTTATTGTTTAGCATGAAGTTATTAGACTTATTTTCGAAGGTTTTTTTTTTTTTTTTTTTTTTTTTTTTTTTTTTTTTTTTTTTTTTTTTTTTTTTGGAAAAGAAAGACAGTTTAAACAAACACAAACACAAAAACTACAACGAAACAAAAGAAAAGGCTGGGACATCCATTTGAGGCATATCCTGAACAACAATGTTGTGAGTCCAAGGAGGGTTATCTTCTAACCAGACTTCAGAATGCTTCATTGTGCGAGTATGAATAGCCAACTGGTGTGGTGCTTTGTTTTCTTCTCTTTTTGTTAGCATAAACCCTCTGATGTGTTTATCTATGGCCAAAAGCTTGAGATGGTGAATTAGAGGAGCAATTTCATTGTGATAACTGCCACGATCATGAAGTAGATTCCATACAATTTTGGAATCCATCTCTGTTCAGACTGGTGATAATCCAGAATCAACAGCTAGTTGAATGCCGTCTATAAGAGCCTGTGCTTCTGCCCACTCTACTGAGCAACTCGTCCTCTTGAAATATTCAACAGTCGCCATTGATTCTCCTCTCGAATTTCTGATGATCATGCATGATCCCATATCTCCATTTGCTAGAGCTGCATCCACATTCAACTTGAAATGGTTTTGAGGCGGTGGAATCCACGCAGTAAGACTGGGGTTATCATCATCTCTCGGTCGCACTGATAGCGAGCATAGCTAGCTATCTCTACTTATTTAATTTAGCTAGTCTTTTATGATTTTTGGGCCATTTTATTGTGCTTTATTGTTTATTTTGTAGGAAATGGTTGATTGGAGCTTTAATGCAATATCAGAGTTATTCGGGTGCTCGGGGCGTGAAAAGATGCAAAGGAATGAAAAGAATAAAAGTGGAGAAAAGTCAAATCTCGGTCAACAGCAAGCTAGCGTCGAGACGCTAGCTCTTGAGCGTCTCGACGCTCACATTCCATATCAGAATAGGCGCGTACAGCTTACAGCGTCGAGACGCTGTGATAAGAAGCGTCCCGACGCTTCCGTTTTTCCTTATTCAGAACGCGCGTATAAGAGGCAGCGTCGCGACGCTGTCTTGACAGCGTCTCGACGCTAAGACGAAAAATCAGAATATAAGCTTCACTTCGGCTAGGTTTTGGGGGAGATCAATTTGGGACCTTTTGGAGCCGTAAAGAGGGCAGAACAGAGGGCTTTTGGAGCTGAAAACAAAGGAGGAGCTTGGAAATCAACCCATTGTTCGTGGGGATCGTGACGGGGACGTCGGGACTCGGCCTACATTGAGTTTTCTTTTCCCTTTTCTTTCTTTAGCTAGATTTATGGCTTTGATATGTTTAGTTGAGTTTGTATTTCCAATCATGAGTAGCTAAACTTGTAGCTTAGGGATTGATGTAGTTGATTAAGTTTATGGATTGATTTATGGTTTAAGTTGTGCAATGTTATTGTGTTTGTAATCTTGATTTAATGCTTTCAATTAATTGGCCATTAGTTGGATGATTTAAGTTTCGAATCTAGCTCGGGAGAGGGGATTTGATATAGACTTGCTCAAGATTGCATGAATAAAGTTTAATTTCTAATTCATGACGGTTTTAGATTAACTTTAGAATTGGTTAAAAGATCTCATTGCCTTGCATATTAATAAACTTAGATAGGGATATCAAGTTGGTTAATTTGCATGAGAATCAATTATACTCGGGAGAGGTAGTTGTGATTAAAGGGTCTTTGGCTCATAATTTCATTGTGCATAATAACTTATTCTTTAAAATCAATCCTAAACGAAATCGGCGAAATCAATTCCCTAAGTAGTTTTCCCAATTGAATTTCCATTCTTTTTATTTGCTTTGATTTGTTTTTATCATCACCTATTCATCACTTTTTAATCCCTAGATAAAATTGAGCGAGATTATTCATAATACTCAATTTGCTTAAAAATCCAATCCAGAGGACGACATTCGAATTTACTATTCACTATATTATTACTTGACCCGTGCGCTTGCGGTTAGGAAAAGTCCACATCAAGTTTTTGGCGCCGTTGCCGGGGATTGGCACATTTAGCAAGATTGATATTGTGGAAAAATTGCTTGATCTTAATTTAGGGTGTATTTTTACTTTTTTAGGTTTGTTGCATTTTTTTTTCCTTATTTGTCTTTTTTTCCATATTTGATTTTCTAGGTTAGTTTTCTTTTAGTTGAGTAATCTTTTCTTTAGTTGTTCTTGTTTTTTCCTTTTTAGATTAGTTTCCTTATTTGCATTTTGCCATATTTGTTTTGCATTCCATATTAGGTTACTTTATTTCCTTTTCTAGACAGTTGTTTCTTTTTCTCTATTTCATTCCATAATTGTTTTCTTTCTTTTTTTTAGATTGTTTTATTTTGCATGCGTAGGGATAAAGATTTAATTTTAGCACCATTTGATCCCGAGATAGAAAGAACAATTCTTAGGCTTCGAAGGGAAAATAGAGAAATTATTCAAATGGCAGATCAAAATCCACCTGAGGAGCCGAGGCCTATTAGAGATTATTTTCAGCCTGTGTTTCAGGGGCAGCAGTCGGGAATTGTCTATGCACCGATTAATGCCAACAACTTTGAGCTGAAGACCGGCCTCATTCAGATGGCTCGAGACTGTGCATATAGAGGATCGCCCACTGAGGATCCAAATTCTCATCTTAAATCATTCCTGGATATTTGTGGGACGGTAAAGATTAATGGTGTCTCTGAGGATGCTATTCGCTTACGTTTATTTCCCTTTTCTTTGCAGGATAAAGCACGTGATTGGTTGCAGTCTATTGCTCCTGGGAGCATCACCACCTGGGATGCTTTGGTCCAGGCATTTTTAAAGAAATTCTTTCCCCCTGCAAAGACGGTCAAGCTGAGGACCGAGATTGGGACATTTCAACAACAATATGATGAACAGCTGTTCGAAGCTTGGGAGCGATTCAAAGAGCTACTGAGGAAGTGTCCTCAGCATGGTTACCCCGATTGGCTTCAGGTACAGTTGTTTTATAATGGTTTGACTCCTAGTACAAAAACGATTGTTGATGCAGCTGCAGGTGGGACTCTGTTGTCCAAGACCGTGGGAAACGCTCGCACACTTTTAGAGGATATGGCCACCAACAGCTATCAGTGGCCATCTGAGCGGTCTACACCTAAAAAGATTGCTGCTGGAGTGTTCGAGGTTGATAAAGTAAGTGCACTCCAAGCCCAGATGACTTCCCTTGCCAATGCTTTTATGAAATTTTCAGGTACAGGGAGTGCTCAATCAATTGAATCAGCTGCTGCTTTAGCATCTAGACCTCAGGAGGAGACCATCGAGCAGGTTCAGTATGTATCAAATTTTAATTCTAGGGGATATAATAATAGTTCTACACCTACACATTATCACCCTAACAATAGGAACCATGAAAATTTCTCTTATGCTAATACTAAGAATGTTCTTAATCCTCCTGGTTTTGCCCCTCAAACTCAAGATAATAAAAAGTTAGAAGATCTTGTTGGAGCTTTCATTGCAGAGTCAAGTAACAGGACAACCAAATTAGAGGAGGCAGTTATTGCCATCAATTCTACAGTGAATGGCCACAGTGCAGCTATAAAGAACATTGAGACTCAGCTGGGACAGTTGGTGAATGTTGTAAGCACCATGAATAAAGGTAAGGCCCCAGCTGAACAGGAGAAACCCCAGATGGAATATTGCAAGGCAATCACTGTTCACCAGGAGGAATCTGAAGAGGAACCTGAATCAGAGGACTATGAAACGCCTACAGGAGAAGCTGAGGAGGACACATTAGCAGATGAGGCTGAAAAGCCTAACCTTGAGCCTCATATTCCTTCCCCCACACTGTTGGTTCCCAAGGAAAGGAAAAAGAAAAAGAAGAAAAAGAATAATCAGGTTCAGTTTGACAAATTTATGAATGCTTTTATGAATCTGAACATTAATATTCCTTTTGCAGAGGCATTAGAGATGCCCCAGTACAACAGGTTTATGAAGGAGTGGTTAGCAAAGAAGCGAAAGGAAAAGAAAGTTGACACTGTTTATCTTGCTTCCACATGCAGCACCAGAGTACAACAAAAAGTACCTGAAAAAGTAGCAGATCCAGGGAGTTTTTCTGTTCCTTGTGAAGGGAATAAAAGTCCCAACGCAGCGGAAGCGCATCGATTGGACCTTACGCCGTATATTAATTAATATTAAAAACCGTTACGAAAACTCAAACAAAACTTTAAACTAACTTTAAAGCCGCTGTAAAATCGGTTTAAAACATGCTAAAATAAATCTGAATTTATTTTTAAAACTTTTCTAAAGAAAAGAGGAAGAACCGTTACAAACCTCCGTTGTAGACTTGACCGTTCTTCGCCAACGAAGCTCCACGAACGAAAACGCAGCAGCCGCTTCAAGGTATTCTTCGCTGGAAATTCTTCTTTGATTGACACAATAACCACAGAGGTTACACCGGTATGTCTCTAAGTCTAGGAGGCCAAAGACTTGTGGGAGTCTTTCTCTAAGAGGGAGGCTAGAGAGAATTCTAGGTCTTGTCTTTCAAGAGTGTCAAGTGTCATGACCAATTAGGTCTAGTGTTCTATTTATAGAAGAGAGGCCATGAATAAAATATTCAATTAAATCAATCTTTTCCAAAATTGATTCAATCTTTATTCCTTAATTAATCAATCATGATCAATCAATTCCCCAATTGATTAATTTTTTCCATAAATGACTAATTTCTTCCATAAGAAATTAGATCATTCCCATAAATGATTAATCACTTCCTTAAGTGATTAATTATTTACATAATTGATTAATTCATGGTTAATGAATTCTTTAATTAATTAACCACCAATTAAATATCTCATATTTAATTTCCGGCCTTGAATTAATTAATTTTGCCCAAACACTTTTAGGACTTAAATTAATTCTTTCAATCTTCCATAAATTTATATTTGAACTTTTTCAAATATTAATTTCTCTCATAATAATATATCATTATATATTATATTTACTTCCCTTAGTAAATTGAACATTTTCAATTTAATAACTTAGTTGCCTCAAATTACTTTACGAGCTACCAGTGGGACCTAATGGACCTGCAGATCAGAAGCTCCAACGATGTAAGATTAATTGGTTAAACTCATTAACCACAATAATCAATATTCGTTAACTGTGTGTACATTCCACTATAGACTCACAGTTGCACTCTTCTCACTGCAGACATATTTTCTGTGTCCACGGAACTTAGACCAATATCGACTAGTTAGTCCTTCACGAGTGTCCGTAACACCAGCTGGGTCAAATTACCGTTTTACCCCTGGGTCACCTCTATTTCCTTAAGTACCAATTCTCCTCTAATGAACAATCTGTTTATGGTCCAACCATTAAACAGAAAACCCTCTCGTGCCATTGAGAGGGTAGGGCCCTTTGTTCAAGACTCAGAGTAATCACTTAAGGGAACACTCATCTGCTTCCCTAAAGTCGGGAAGGAGTGAATTCCATCTTGCACGATTATGTTCCCAGCTCCCCATTCGATCTTGTCCCCAAAGTGGTAGGCTTATTGAGTCGGCGTATTGGCCACTCTCACCCATACAAATCAAAGGACAGTCTCTCATGAGCAGGAGTCCATAATCAACTCAGGATTAAGACTAAGTTGTCTCGGTCGTCCTAGTAAAATAGAAAACCAACTAGTTAACGGTGTTATAACTAATGGTTACTATTTCGCGGTCCGGTCTTATGCAAACTCATTGCATAGGATACCCCCACTCGCATGTCTCCTACACGAACGCGTTGGATCGCAGCGTTTGTATCAAATACAAAGTGGGCCGTATCCATAGTGTCACCAGGATAAGGCACCCAGTCTTATCCCTATACTATAGACCCTTTAGACTGTTTCTTGAACAATGATCCCATATGTCGCTACATATAGTTCAAGACTCATATTACAGCCTTGGATGTCTAGTTTATTGGATTAGGGTTATTATTAGGCAAAGACATATATAAAATAACTAATAACAATTAATGGAAAATATATCAATATTATTTCATTAATATCCGGTCAACGGTTACATTCACTATCTACGAGTTTTAGGGCATAAAACCCAACAAACTCCCACTTGAACTAAAACACTTAGTTAGTGGGATGTAAATGCAATAATCTAAAGCTGGAAATACAATGAACTAGGGCATCCTTATACCCATTATACATTTCTCCCACTTGCCCTAGATTAGATGGCATACATATCTCGTAGACCTAGACCTTCTAGATGACCCTCAAACACTTTAGCCGTGAGAGCCTTTATAAATGGATCAGCGATGTTGTGCTCCGAGGCGATCTTAGTGACGATCACATCTCCTCTTTGCACAATCTCCCGTATCAGGTGATACTTCCTCTCGATGTGTTTACCCCGTTTGTGGCTACGAGGTTCTTTTGAGTTGGCTACAGCCCCACTGTTGTCACAGTATAGTGTTATGGGCACGTTCATATTCGGAACTACTTCCAAATCAGTCAAGAACTTTTTGAGCCATACTGCCTCCTTAGCTGCTTCGCAAGCTGCTACATACTCAGCCTCCATGGTTGAGTCTGCTATGCATCCTTGTTTGATGCTTCTCCACACTACTGCTCCTCCATTGAGGGTGAATACTGACCCTGATGTGGATTTCCTAGAATCCTTATCAGCTTGAAAGTCAGAATCAGTGTATCCAGTAAGAATCAAATCCTTAGCTCCATACACAAGCATGTAGTCCCTCGTTCTCCGAAGATACTTGAGTATATTCTTAACCGCTCCCCAGTGGTCCAACCCTGGATTAGACTGATACCTACTGACTACTCCCACTGCATAACATATGTCAGGCCTAGTGCAGAGCATAACATACATTAAGCTGCCCACAGCTGAGGCGTAGGGAATGTGTCTCATGTTCTCAACTTCTTGAGGTGTCTTAGGAGATTGTTCCTTAGACAGGTGTACCCCATGTCTGAAGGGTAGGAGTCCCTTCTTGGAGTTTTGCATCGAATATCGAGACAACATCTTGTCAATATACGTTGCTTGAGACAGAGCTAGCGTTTTGTTCTTACGATCCCTAATGATTTGGATTCCCAGAACATATTGAGCCTCTCCCAGATCTTTCATTTGGAATTGGGCAGCTAGCCATTTCTTAATGTCAGTGAGGTATCCTACATCATTCCCAATGAGTAGGATATCGTCTACATAAAGTATTAGAAAAGCTACTTTCCTTTTGTTGACTTTCTTGTATACACAAGGCTCATCAACGTTTTGGTCAAAGCCAAAAGATTTGATTGCAGTATCAAATCTAATGTTCCATGATCTGGATGCTTGTTTCAATCCATAAATGGATCGATTTAGCTTACAAACCTTTTGTTCCTGACCTTGGGCTATGAACCCTTCGGGTTGAGACATAAAGATATTCTCCTCAAGATTACCATTCAGAAAGGCAGTCTTGACGTCCATTTGCCATATTTCATAGTCATAATATGTGGCAATGGATAAAAGAATTCTTATGGACTTTAACATGGCTACAGGAGAAAAGGTTTCCTCATAATCAACCCCCTCCTTTTGGGTATAACCCTTTGCCACTAGTCTAGCTTTGAAGGTCTGTACCTTTCCAGCTGCATCTCTTTTTCTCTTATAGATCCATTTGCACCCTATGGGTTTTACCCCATATGGTAGATCTGCAAGTTCCCATACAGAATTGGAGTACATTGACTCCATTTCCAGGTTCATGGCTTTGACCCATTCATCATTATCTTCGTCATTCATTGCCTGTCGATAGGACAATGGATCCTCAATGCCATTATTAGGTATGACAACCTGAGTTTCAGTTAAACCCAAGTAGCGATCAGGTTGTAACACAACCCTCCCACTGCGTCGAGGCATTCCCAACGTTTGAGATGGACGGGATGGTTCTGAAGAACTAGTTCCTTCATCAACCCTTGTTGAAGGTCCAACTTCATCAACAACTCTTGATGATTCTTCAGTAGCTTCTCCTAATATTATTTTGCTTCGTGGTTTATGATCTCTCATGTGGTCTTCCTCTAAGAAAGTGGCGTTTGTCGATACAATCACCTTATTTTCTTGTGGGTCGTAGAAATAACCACCTCTCGTTTCTTTAGGGTAACCAACAAATTGGCACAGTTTTGAACGAGGTTCCAGTTTCTTAGGATTCGTCACAAGCACGTGTGCTGGACAACCCCAGATGCGAAAGTGATGCAAACTAGGTTTACGCCCCTTCCATAACTCGAAAGGTGTTTCAGAAACACTTTTCGAGGGAACATTGTTCAAGATGTATACTGCAGTCTCCACTGCATACCCCCAAAACGAGCTAGGCAATTGAGCATAGCTCATCATTGATCGAACCATGTCTAACAAGGTTCTATTTCTCCTTTCTGACACACCATTCTGCTGAGGTGTACCAGGGGCTGAGAGTTGAGATTGGATTCCATGTTCTATCATATAATCCTGGAATCTTTGATCCATATACTCCCCTCCTCGATCAGATCGAAGTACTTTAATAGATTTACCTAATAGGTTTTCAACTTCAGCCTTAAACTCCTTGAACTTTTCAAGGGCTTCAGACTTATGTCCCATTAGGTATAAGTAACCATATCTTGAATAATCATCTATAAATGAGATGAAATATTCATACCCTCCTCGAGCTTTTATATTCATTGGACCACATAGATCCGAATGTATTAACTCTAAGGGTTCTTTGGCTCTGTAACCTTTTCCAGTAAAGGGTCTTTTGGTCATTTTTCCCTCGAGACAAGATTCACAAGGTGGTAGTGAATCATCTTCTAACTTGCTTAGAAGTCCATTCTTTACCAAACGACCGATCCTATCGATGTTTATATGACCAAGTCTAAGATGCCAAAGATGAGTATTGTTACTTGATGGAGAAATCTTTTGCCTTTTACTTTGAGTTTCAGCAGTTTTAAATAATTCGTGATTTAAAAGTGCTTTGTTTTCGGTTGGTCTTAAAACATACAAGTTATTTTCCAATTTTGCTGAACAAATGAGTATACCATTTTTATAAATGAACGCTTCATTCATATCAAAAGTAACTGTATACGATTGTTCAATCAAACATGAAATAGAAATTAAGTTCCTCTTAATCTTGGGAACGATTAACAAACTTTCTAAAAGTAAGAATCTATTTCTAAAAAATAACTTCGCAGCTCCCACTGCTTTAGCTGAAATGACTTCTCCAGTTCCGACCCTCAGTGTCATTTCTCCATCGTTCAATTGCCGAAAGGAACTATTTTCCTGAAAAGAAGAGCAAACATGATTAGTTGCTCCTGAATCAAGTATCCAGGTAAACTCATCATGTTCTACCAGGCATGTTTCTAAAACAAGTAAATCAAATTTACCTTCCTTTTCCTTCTTTTTCTCAGCAAGGTACTTTGGGCAGTTTCTCTTCCAATGTCCATCTACATTGCAGTGAAAACACTTGCCCTTATCTGCCACAGCTTTGGCTTTTCCCTTGCTTTTAGCAGCAGTACTGGGAGCTTTCCCCTTGTTTCCTTTCTTCTTCTGAGTTTTCTTTGAAGAAGTGGCTACAGATTTAGTTCCAGAGGATGAACCCTTCTCGAACTTTCTTTTAGAGTGAACAACGTTTGCCTCTCCTTCTATCTGTCCCTTGTTCTTAAGAAGAGACTGATAGAGCTGTAGCTCATTCAGGAGGCTAGTCAGGTTGAATGTTATTTTATTCATCATTGCATTGCTTTGAAACTGTAGAAAACTCTTCGGAAGAGATTCTAAGATGAATGCAACCTGACTACGCTCATCTATGACCGCCCCGTTTGCCTCTGCCACGTTGAATTGGACCATCATATCCAGGACATGCTCCCGAACAGACGTGCCCTCTTTCATGCGACAGCTATAAACGTATTTGAGAGCGTCATGGTGGAGTTGGTAGGACGGTTGTCCAAACATCTCCTGGAGAGAGTTCATAATCTCCCTCGCTGTTACCATGCTCTCATGCCTTTTAGCCAAAACTTCAGATAAGCTGGCTAAGATATAGACGCGAGTCTTATCATTGGCCTTTGTCCAGCGGTCATAAGCATCCTTAACTGCCTGGGATGCATTACGAGCAGGGGCTGGAGGACAATCCTCCGTTAAGACGAACCGCAGATCATCGACAACAAGAATCGTATTCAGGTTCGATTTCCACGTAGCATAATTTTCGCCGGTTAATTTCTCATTTTTAAGCAGAGAGACAATTGAGGAAGACATTGCTGAAATTTAAACAAACAATGACCGTATTAGTTATCTTTGCCTTAACCCATCATACAATCAAACAATTGCACACAATCCAATCAATTTAGCAAAACAGAAAATCACAGAACCCTAAAACTATTGATTTAGTTTTGCAACGACGTTTCAGAGGTTTAGAATATCAGCCACCGAAGGGTGATCAGGTACTCCTCCTTTGAAATGAGACACTTCTCAGCTAATTCTAATTCCAGAATAACTCATATTCCTATAGACATTAGCCACCGTTGTTCGGTCAAGGATTTGTTAACACTTTTAACTCATCCTCGTAAGTGTAACCCTCCCACTTTCAGATCTCAGAGGCACGCACCAACAGGCTACCGAAGGGAAAGACAACTGTTGGTGATTAGCCTAAGAGCTCCTATCCTTTTCAGGAGTTCACGATGTTCCGAATCCTATGACCAGGCCCTCCGAAGGGATGGATGCGCCAGGGCAACCTGCAGGCGGATCATAGGACTCTCACGGTGTGAACTATGGGCGGAGACCGAGGGATACGTTGACACGTGTCCCGCTCCCACTTACTCTAGACATTTTTCCCATTCACCTTGATATTGATCCATGCAAACACTTTCCGAAGGGAGGCCGCTCCTAGGGCGACTCGAAGCCGAGCATGAATCTCACGTTGTGAATATAGGGACGTAGGAGCAAAACTTGATTTAAATCTCGTTTTGTAATTTTCCTCCCACTGAAAATGTCCTAAGGTTAATATAGGGTTGTTTAACTTAGATAGTATTCGGCTAAGTCAATCTATCTAAGTCTGATCCTATTATAACAATTATGGAAAGGATTCAACTGCAAACTTTTGGGTGAATTAAACTTCTTTTAATAAACCCAACATTGCAAGTCAACATTACTATGGTTAATTCAACTCAATCCGGTTAGTTCCCAGGTAGGAGGTGTTCCGTAAACCGTCAACTTAAATACCCCCAGCCTTAGACAGAACTTTACCGAGAGAGTTCCCTTATAACCTCAGTAATGTAAGGTCTTTACTCTAAAGATCTAGGTGCATTAAACACTTTTAATAAACCTAGTGACATTGCATGCTAACATTTAACTATGATTAATTCAACTCCGGTATTCCAGGTCAGTTCCCAGGTAGGAGGTGTTCCGTAAACCGTCAACTTAAATACCCCCAGCCTTAGACAGAACATTACCGGTGGAGTTCCCTTATAATCATAGCAATGTTTTTCCTACTTAGTAAATTAAAACTATTTTTAATTCTAAGTAAGAAAAGATTCTAATCCTATTAGAAATCGATCTAGGTCTAATTAATTTTAAACAATTTAAAATTAATTCAATTTATCCTATGATCTTATGTTTGCATGCAAATCTTGATTATAGATTGACGGTTTCTAATCATTAATAATAAAGAACTATTTCAAAATTTTAATGATTAATCCTATAATCAAGAATCTAGGGTTTAATTCATTCAACAATCTCATTCAAATTAAATAATTAAACCATACTAATTGCATGAATAATATAACAATTATATTATTAACTATGGATGTTTCATGCTTCATGCAATTTTGATTTTCTTTTATTATAACAATTATAAGCCAATCAAGAAAATCAATCAAGCATGCTTCATTCATCACATTAAACATAACTATTTATATTTAATTTAAGTAATGACATGCTTCATGCTTTCCAATTTTTCATATAATTAATATACTCTTATATTAAAACATATGAAAACAAATCCATGCATTTAAACATACATTATAACAATTTATAATATATAAAAATGCATGAGCATGTTTATAACCTAAGGTGGGATTAAATAATCTATATGACATCCATAAAGCATATAAATAGCAATTGAACTGGTTAATTTTGGCCCCTAGGATAAAATAAAGCATTAAATTACATTAATTTAGCTAAATTCTATCCTAAAAAATCCATGTACAGCTCCGGAATTGGCCTAGACAGCACGAACCGCCCCGAACCACCTCGAACCGGCCTCCAAAATCACGAACCATGCCAAAAATTGGCTGAACCGGACCAAATTGGTCCCAGCCCAGCCGAACCGGTCCGAACCGGACCGGCCTCGCTTGAACCGCGCCTTTTGGAACCCTAGGTCGCGCCTCCATCGTGACAGCGTCGAGACGCTGTGTAGATTAGCGTCCCGACGCTGTGCGTTTTCCATATCTGGCGCCTGCGTAATCGAGACAGCGTCGAGACGCTGTTGAGGTAGCGTCCCGACGCTGTGTGCTTTCCTTACCGAGCGCCTTCGGTATCGGGACAGCGTCGAGACGCTGTTGAAGGAGCGTCCCGACGCTGTTGCGTCTGGAGGCAATTTCTGGGCAGAAACAGCAACTTTTCTCCGATTTTGGCCCCGATTTCAGCGACGATTGCTCCGATTTTCATCTCATAAAAACCTATTCTAGACCCGGACTTACATAGGACTCGATTTTACATAATATACCCGAAACACCGGGCCTTACATGATCAAAATCACATAAAAAATAAAATCTATGGCCATAAAATTAACCCAAACAGTTCAATGCAAACCGAACATACAATATGCATAAATCCCACCTATTAGAGCCTATCGCAACTTTTTAAAATTAATTAATAGGGACAGCGATGGCTCTGATGCCGATTGAAGGGAATAAAAGTCCCAACGCAGCGGAAGCGCATCGATTGGACCTTACGCCGTATATTAATTAATATTAAAAACCGTTACAAAAACTCAAACAAAACTTTAAACTAACTTTAAAGCCGCTGTAAAATCGGTTTAAAACATGCTAAAATAAATCTGAATTTATTTTTAAAACTTTTCTAAAGAAAAGAGGAAGAACCGTTACAAACCTCCGTTGTAGACTTGACCGTTCTTCGCCAACGAAGCTCCACGAACGAAAACGCAGCAGCCGCTTCAAGGTATTCTTCGCTGGAAATTCTTCTTTGATTGACACAATAACCACAGAGGTTACACCGGTATGTCTCTAAGTCTAGGAGGCCAAAGACTTGTGGGAGTCTTTCTCTAAGAGGGAGGCTAGAGAGAATTCTAGGTCTTGTCTTTCAAGAGTGTCAAGTGTCATGACCAATTAGGTCTAGTGTTCTATTTATAGAAGAGAGGCCATGAATAAAATATTCAATTAAATCAATCTTTTCCAAAATTGATTCAATCTTTATTCCTTAATTAATCAATCATGATCAATCAATTCCCCAATTGATTAATTTTTTCCATAAATGACTAATTTCTTCCATAAGAAATTAGATCATTCCCATAAATGATTAATCACTTCCTTAAGTGATTAATTATTTACATAATTGATTAATTCATGGTTAATGAATTCTTTAATTAATTAACCACCAATTAAATATCTCATATTTAATTTCCGGCCTTGAATTAATTAATTTTGCCCAAACACTTTTAGGACTTAAATTAATTCTTTCAATCTTCCATAAATTTATATTTGAACTTTTTCAAATATTAATTTCTCTCATAATAATATATCATTATATATTATATTTACTTCCCTTAGTAAATTGAACATTTTCAATTTAATAACTTAGTTGCCTCAAATTACTTTACGAGCTACCAGTGGGACCTAATGGACCTGCAGATCAGAAGCTCCAACGATGTGAGATTAATTGGTTAAACTCATTAACCACAATAATCAATATTCGTTAACTGTGTGTACATTCCACTATAGACTCACAGTTGCACTCTTCTCACTGCAGACATATTTTCTGTGTCCACGGAACTTAGACCAATATCGACTAGTTAGTCCTTCACGAGTGTCCGTAACACCAGCTGGGTCAAATTACCGTTTTACCCCTGGGTCACCTCTATTTCCTTAAGTACCAATTCTCCTCTAATGAACAATCTGTTTATGGTCCAACCATTAAACAGAAAACCCTCTCGTGCCATTGAGAGGGTAGGGCCCTTTGTTCAAGACTCGGAGTAATCACTTAAGGGAACACTCATCTGCTTCCCTAAAGTCGGGAAGGAGTGAATTCCATCTTGCACGATTATGTTCCCAGCTCCCCATTCGATCTTGTCCCCAAAGTGGTAGGCTTATTGAGTCGGCGTATTGGCCACTCTCACCCATACAAATCAAAGGACAGTCTCTCATGAGCAGGAGTCCATAATCAACTCAGGATTAAGACTAAGTTGTCTCGGTCGTCCTAGTGAAATAGAAAACCAACTAGTTAACGGTGTTATAACTAATGGTTACTATTTCGCGGTCCGGTCTTATGCAAACTCATTGCATAGGATACCCCCACTCGCATGTCTCCTACACGAACGCGTTGGATCGCAGCGTTTGTATCAAATACAAAGTGGGCCGTATCCATAGTGTCACCAGGATAAGGCACCCAGTCTTATCCCTATACTATAGACCCTTTAGACTGTTTCTTGAACAATGATCCCATATGTCGCTACATATAGTTCAAGACTCATATTACAGCCTTGGATGTCTAGTTTATTGGATTAGGGTTATTATTAGGCAAAGACATATATAAAATAACTAATAACAATTAATGGAAAATATATCAATATTATTTCATTAATATCCGGTCAACGGTTACATTCACTATCTACGAGTTTTAGGGCATAAAACCCAACACCTTGTAGTTTTGGTACTTATTCTTTTAGAGCATTATGTGATTTAGGTGCTAGCATTAATATCATTCCTCTATCTTTGTGTAAAAAGTTAGATATAGGTGAGATTAAGTCTACTCCTGTAAAGCTCCAATTGGCTGATCAATCTGTGGTGAGACCGGTTGGTATTGTAGAAAATGTACTAATCAGAGTAGGTAGATTTTTCCTCCCTATTGACTTGTATGTTATGGACATGATAGAAAATCCTTCAATGCCTGTCATATTAGGACGACCATTCCTCGCTACTGGGCGAGCGATCATAGATATTGAGCGCAGGGAGCTCACTATTAGAGTAAAGAACGAAAAAGAAAATTTTAAAGCAGTTGAAGACTCTAAAGATGAAGTGCTTCACATGGGTTACAGAAAAGGTGCAAGAAAGAGCACCTCTGTTGGATTCACAGAACAAAAGCCTCCTTGAAGCACGTGCAACACGTCGAGCTAATGACGTTAAACAAGCGCTTATGGGAGGCAACCCAAGTAAGTTAGTGTGTTTTCTTTTTGTTTTTTTTTATTTATTGTTTGTTTTTGTTTTGTAGGTCTTGTTTTCTTCCTCTCCTTTGCTTTCAAGCTTTCAAGATTCCAAGCTTTCAAGCAAGAAGTCATCATCATTCCAGGGCAGTATTGTTCACTCCTTTCATTCGTTTCTTGTTCTCATGCTTATGTATGCTTTATTTTCTTTATGCATTGAGGACAATGCATGTTTTAAGTTTGGGGGTGGATTAGCATGTTTGTGGAGCCCTTGAGCATCTGAGTTCGGGCTATAGTTTTGAGCTTTCTTTGAATTATGCATATGGTTGTTTTCTGGATGCTACTTTTGCATGATTATGATGTCCTAGGATAGGCTTTCTTGTCAATTTTCAAGCTTGTGATGAGATGTAAGCATAAGTGCCCAAAAAGGGAGACTTTTTAAAATTTTTCTAGGAGATGGCTTGCATGAGTAGAGTATTTGTCTTAGCTAGACTTGGATTTGAATGCTTAGGAGCGAATTATTGAGTTCATATGCTTGTTATCACCTCGATAGGTGTAGGGTAGAGCTAAAGAGTTAATTTTTTTGCAAATTAGCATGTTCGATCTTGCTTAGGAGAAAAGAAAAGAATATCTGCTATTTAAGTTCATAACGAAAAATCATTCTTGTTGTTACTGTTGAAAAGAAAATTATTATGCCATGGCCTGTGCACAGTTTGCAATGTTTAATAAAGATTTAGGCAAAAAGAGCTACCCCTGTTGTGATCAGTTAGGCCAACCAGAGAAAACTCAGGTTAAGGGTCCCTGCAATGGGTGTGTGAAAGCTAGTGCCACATTTACATGCTTAATTCATTTGTTAATTAAAAGCACCTAAGTATGGAGATAAACAAACTAATTTGTTGCATTAACTCATTAGTGAAGCCTTAGTGCCAGTGTAGAGGGAAGATGAGTTGAGAGTTTAATAATCCAACCCCGGGCTAGTAGAGTCTGATCGTGTTGAGTTAGATCTCGCTTGTGCAAGTTAATTTTGGAAAAATTTTAATTTGTCTCCCTCATTGGTCCTTATGTGCATGTCTCTTGCTTGCTTGGTTATTGACTTTTGAGCCTTGAGGATTGAGTTATGATTGTTGCATCCATTCTTCCATTGTATGTCTGATTTAGAGTTTGCTCGAGGACTAGCAAAAGCTTAAGTTTGGGGGTATTTGATAGCGAGCATAGCTAGCTATCTCTACTTATTTAATTTAGCTAGTCTTTTATGATTTTTGGGCCATTTTATTGTGCTTTATTGTTTATTTTGTAGGAAATGGTTGATTGGAGCTTTAATGCAATATCAGAGTTATTCGGGTGCTCGGGGCGTGAAAAGATGCAAAGGAATGAAAAGAATAAAAGTGGAGAAAAGTCAAATCTCGGTCAACAGCAAGCTAGCGTCGAGACGCTAGCTCTTGAGCGTCTCGACGCTCACATTCCATATCAGAATAGGCGCGTACAGCTTACAGCGTCGAGACGCTGTGATAAGAAGCGTCCCGACGCTTCCGTTTTTCCTTATTCAGAACGCGCGTATAAGAGGCAGCGTCGCGACGCTGTCTTGACAGCGTCTCGACGCTAAGACGAAAAATCAGAATATAAGCTTCACTTCGGCTAGGTTTTGGGGGAGATCAATTTGGGACCTTTTGGAGCCGTAAAGAGGGCAGAACAGAGGGCTTTTGGAGCTGAAAACAAAGGAGGAGCTTGGAAATCAACCCATTGTTCGTGGGGATCGTGACGGGGACGTCGGGACTCGGCCTACATTGAGTTTTCTTTTCCCTTTTCTTTCTTTAGCTAGATTTATGGCTTTGATATGTTTAGTTGAGTTTGTATTTCCAATCATGAGTAGCTAAACTTGTAGCTTAGGGATTGATGTAGTTGATTAAGTTTATGGATTGATTTATGGTTTAAGTTGTGCAATGTTATTGTGTTTGTAATCTTGATTTAATGCTTTCAATTAATTGGCCATTAGTTGGATGATTTAAGTTTCGAATCTAGCTCGGGAGAGGGGATTTGATATAGACTTGCTCAAGATTGCATGAATAAAGTTTAATTTCTAATTCATGACGGTTTTAGATTAACTTTAGAATTGGTTAAAAGATCTCATTGCCTTGCATATTAATAAACTTAGATAGGGATATCAAGTTGGTTAATTTGCATGAGAATCAATTATACTCGGGAGAGGTAGTTGTGATTAAAGGGTCTTTGGCTCATAATTTCATTGTGCATAATAACTTATTCTTTAAAATCAATCCTAAACGAAATCGGCGAAATCAATTCCCTAAGTAGTTTTCCCAATTGAATTTTCATTCTTTTTATTTGCTTTGATTTGTTTTTATCATCACCTATTCATCACTTTTTAATCCCTAGATAAAATTGAGCGAGATTATTCATAATACTCAATTTGCTTAAAAATCCAATCCAGAGGACGACATTCGAATTTACTATTCACTATATTATTACTTGACCCGTGCGCTTGCGGTTAGGAAAAGTCCACATCACGCACATTATCGCGATTGTCTCCATGATGCTTTTCTTGGTTCTCCTTGTAGTCTGATATGTAAGTAGAGGCCCACTCTATAGGGTCATAGTCCTGTTGGAGATAGCTCTTGTTGCCCGGAAAAACAGCTTTATTTCTACTGGTCCACATAAACCAGATAATTGCCACGAAGATTTCCAAGTCATCAGTAGTGAGAGTCTCTAGACACCTACAAAACAGATCAAGAGCATCAACATGATGGGTGCTAAGGAGATGTTGCACTGGGCTCCAACGGGTCCAGTGTTTTTTTACCTTCTTACAAGCCCATAAAGCGTGAAACGTTGTATTTTCCTTTTTGCATAGAGGGCAATGAGGTTCATTATTGATATGACGATTTGCCAGATTCATCATAGTGGGTAGAATATTCAGACTAGCCCGCCAAGCGAAGATCTTTAGTTTGTTTGGAATATTTAAACTCCACAAAACCTTCCACCAAGAAATGCTTGAAGAGTCTGTAGATGAGGACGCCTCATGGAGATCATCTATTGCAAGTTTATATCCGCTCCTGACTGTATACTTTCCTATTTTGTCATGATGCCAAAAGAAAGTGTCTGGGTGGCTATCTCCTGCAATTGAGATATCTTGGATTTCGTTCACATCATCCTGCAAAAAAAGATCTGTTAACAAAGGAATATTCCATGACTGGTTACCTGTGAAGAGGGTTTTAACTCGGCGATCAATTAATAGCCTTTGCGGAGAAAACAACCTGAAAGTTTTTTGCCTTGGAATCCACTGATCGTCATAGATGTCTATAGACTCTCCGTTTCCAACTCGCCAACGACCTCCCTTAACAGCTAGCTCTCTTCCCCAAATGATCCCCCTCCAGACATAGGATGGTCTACCTCCCAGTTTTTCCTTTAGGAACTCTCCTTGGGGATAGTATCTAGCTTTTAAAATTTGGGCCATTAGAGATTGTGGTCTGTATAACAGACACCAAGTATGTTTTGCCAATAAAGCCTGGTTGAAGAGTTTTATGTCTCTAAAACTCATCCCTCCCCTGTCCTTTGGTTTTGTCATTGCTTCCCACTTCAGCCAGTGGATTTTCTTCCCTTGCTCAGAGCTACCCCACCAAAAATTAGCCATCAGCCTGTTCAAATCATGGCAACACCCCTGTGGTAGTTTGAAACATGTGAGAGTGTAAGTTGGAATTGCCTGGGCTACTGCTTTTATCAAGACCTCCTTTCCAGCTATGGAAAATAATTTTTCTTTCCATCCTTGCAGAACCTTTTGAACTTTATGCGTAATGTAGCTCAGTGGGACTTTCTTGTTTCTAGATAGAGAAGACGGGCATCCAAGATATTTCCCATGGTCTTGGACTATTTTGACCTGTAATATGTTGGCTAAATAAACCTTTGCACCACTTTCCACTCCTGCCCCAAAAGCTATCTCTGATTTCTCAAATTTTATAATTTTCCCTGAGGCTACCTCATAGACTTTCAGGATTCGCTGCATCTCAGAAAATTCCTCATGTCTTGCTTTAAGGAAAAGAAGGCTATCATCTGCAAAAAAGAGATGAGAGATAGATGGTGCCGATCTGGCAATTTGAAGACCTAAGATTTTTTTAGATGTCTCTGCATTTTTTAATAAACTGGACAAGCCCTCAACACACAGGAGAAATAAATATGGAGATAAAGGGTCACCCTGCCTAAGCCCTCTAGAGGGTTTAAAAACTTCAGAGCATATGCCATTAATAAGAATCGAAAAAGACACAGACTCTACGCACATTCCAATTCTCTTAATCCAGGAAGGACTAAAACTCATTCTTGCCATAATACTTCTAAGGAAACTCCACTCCACTCTATCATATGCTTTACTCATGTCCAATTTTATAGATGCAAAACATTTTTTCTTAGATTTAGAATTTTTAATGTAATGCAAACATTCATAGCCAACAATAACATTATCAGCTATTAATCTACCAGGGACAAATGCACTTTGATTTTCAGATATAATAGAATGAAGAATTATTTTCGAAGTTGAGATGTTTTGGAAGTGTCAATAAAGTTGAAAGTCTTTTCCTTTTAAGGGTTTTGTCACCTAAAGTTGAATGCCTCTCGTTCTATGAATTGTGATCCTTTTTGGCTTATCAGGTAGTTTTAATACAAGCCTGAATTGTTCTTGTGTATTTGGGAGTTTGGGTATGTTGTTTTATGTTCCCAAGTGGTGTGAAAAATTACTATTTGGCTATTCTAGCTTTAGTGTGTGTTAATCTTGTCTATCAAGTGCCAGAAAAAATTTGGATAATTATTGTATCATTACGTCGTTATGTTGTTGAATTTTTTTTAGATACATTACACAATTACACCATGAATGTCAACACACAATCTTGTTTACAAATTAAAGAAAAAACTCAAGTATGTCTTCCGTCTTTCTAAGAGTTTTAATTTATACTATGATTTTTATTTCATAAAGTAAGTTTTGTTGTTCTTCATGTATGAAGAGTTGATAAGCTATCCTAACTGTTAATAACAAAATTTACCTTTCTTACGTTCATCATGTGACATAAGGTGTGGTTTTAGACCTCATTGTATTTAATCATGTCACTAAACTAACAATTGTTCTATTTGATAACTCGATCTCTTATTTGAGAACAAGTGTCTATCTTAATTTTTTTGAGTAAAATAAAATAACAAATGAAATCCTATTTTCTTGAGGAATCCCTAACATCAAACAAAAACTTCAACCTACCATTGAAAACTACATCAACCATTTGAGTTATACATATTATTTAACTAGTTTTGGAAGTTCTATTGGATCATTTTCTAATTATTTTTTACTTAACATCGATCAAAGTTATTCGATAAACAACTTCTTAACATTTAGTTGTTTTTGTAAGTTGTTAGATGATTGAAGGATCTCAACCTCCACATTTATAAATTTTTGAAGCTCATGAATAAAACAATTTTTAATGAAATGTAAAGAAGACGAGAGGATGTATCTTTTTGTAAAGGACACAATCTTTGTATGAAAAGATATGTTCTTTATCAAAAGATACAACTCTACAACTCTACAAGCGAGCTTAACTCAAGCAGTAATTGACATGTACTCTCGACCATGAGGTCTCAGAGGTTCAAATCCTCCCACCCCCAAATGTTGATGTACTCAAAAAAAAAAAAAAAAAAAATATGGTTGCTTTTCAGTTTTCATATATAAATATTATCTCAAATTTTCTTCTCTCCTTTGGGTTTGGTTTAATTCATTTCATTGTTTCCTTGGGGCTTTCAAATTATGTCTAGCTATGCTCACTTAATTTGGCATATTAAGGTTTTTTTTTTTTTTAGTTCAACAACATTTGGACTCGAATCTCTAACTTCTTAGTCGATAGTATATATCAATTATTGTTAATTTAACATATTAACTTTTACTTTCATAATATACAACACTACAAACAAAGTGTCATCATTTAGACAAAACTTTGCAATTATCAATCTCTCTCTCTTTTTCATTTTGTTTCCACTCTATCTCTTTCTATTGAATTTAATTATTCCCATTGTTAGATGGGTTTGATTTAAAAACCAAAATAATTTAAATTATAAGTATATTTCATAAGGACAATGATGAGAAATCCATAATGGAAACATTTGTTTACAAGCCTAACTATTATGGCTTGCCTATTTTGAAACATAGCATTTCTATTTTTGGCACAAGCCCTCCCTTTTTTTTTAATATATGAAAACTTTAGACTAAATTTTCTGCTTCACTGTCAAGCATATTATTAATTAAGATACTAAAAGTAAACAAACAAAACAATTAATATGCAATTAAATTATCTAAGAAACGTACAACGCACACAAACTTTAAATATTGCTTTATCATATCATACAACAAACTTAAAAAAATATATTTTTTTTGAACAAAAAGTTAAATGACATTTTTAGCCCCTATTTTTTTAAGCTTTTGTGTCAATTTAGTGCATGCTTTGACATTTTCTTAAAAAATTATTTTCTTTTAGTATAATAGATATATGGTAGGGAGAATTGAACCTCTGACCTTAAAGTGATTTGTTGTTGATTACTGAAACTACTTTTGGAAAGAATTTACTATTCTTTAAAACATTTTAAAATTATCCTCGGTCTGACGCAAGTTTAATGCATGTAGCTTTTAAGATTTTCATTATCATTCTTAGATAGTAATGAAAATTTTATCTCGTGTTACTACGATAGAATGAAAATTAATAGAAATCTAAGTTATTATTTGTGAATAATGCACTATGAAAGGGACAAAATATAATGAGTATTATTGATTGCACTTTGTAACAAGATGAGCACTCTTAGTTCTTTCTTGTAACTTTTAATTAAAATAATACTTTAAAACTTGACACAAAATTATGTTTTTCGACCCTTGTGACTTCGTTTATTAAAACAAAGTATCTAATTATCAGTTTTCTTTATTTAAAATTTAATAACAAGTAAATAAATAAATAAACTCTAATCTCGCCAAAATGTCTCATTTTTTTTTACTATATGGGAAGTGGGATATTTAAACATTTCATCTCTTAATCAAGAATACAACTTTATGCTAGTTGAACTATATATTCATGTAGAGAGTTTTCGTTATTGTTTATTACTATTATATTTATAGTAAAGTCTGCTTAGCCTTTTTTAGGTGATCGAATTTTTTAGTTCAAAATGTAGAAGAATTACTTTTTCTTGTTAAATTTTAAAAAGGTTCTTTACCTTAATTATATCAATGAAAGAAAAATGCTTCTCACACTTGGAAGCCACTCAACCCTAACTCTATCTTTCTATCTTTTTTATATATTGAAATAAGTCTAACTTAACTCCCCGTAATTAGGTCCCGTTTGATAACTATTTGGTTTTTTTATTTTTAGTTTTTGAAAATTATATGCTTGTTTTTTTTTTCCAATTTTCTTACCATGGTTTTCATCTTTGTTTAGAACACATATGAATTCCTAGCCAAACTAAAAAAAAAAAAAAAAAAAAAAAAAAAAAAAAAAAAAAAAAAAAAAAGGTTTTGGAAACTTTTTTTTTTTTTTTTTTTTTTTCAAAATTTGGCGATTTTTGAAAGGCATGGGAAGAAGGTAGAAGAAGAAGAAGAAGGAAAAAAAAAAAAAACCCTTAAGGTGGAAGTAGTGTTTGTAAGCTTTATTTTCAAAAACCAAAAACCAAAAATCAAATGGGGCAAACAATTAGTAACCTTTCTCATTGTTCAAATCTCTCCTTTGTAGTGCAATGTTTTGAGTTTTTTTATAGGGCTGCTTGCATAGATAGCAAACTCAACTAAAATAATAGCAAAATTAGCAACATATTAAAGTATTTGCAAAAATAGCAAAATTTAACATTCAACCCATCTAAATTACTAAGGGCCCGTTTGATAACAATTTCGTTTTCTGTTTTCTGTTTTTGTTTTTCATTTTTTAAAAACAGGGGTGTTTGATAACCATTTCTGTTTTTTGTTTTCTGTTTTTTAAAAACGTTTTTGAAATTATAAGTAAATTTCACAAACCAAAAAAGTAATTTTTAAAAACAGATTTCTGTTTTTCAAAAACTCATTTTTCTTCTAATGCTTACTTTTCTTCTCTTTTACCTATCTTTCTCCAACAAATTCCTTTCTCTATTTTTTTTTTCTCTAAAACGTTTTTTACTCTATAAAATTTATTTTTCTCTCTGTAAAATTTTCTCTCTCAAAACTTTTTTTTTCTCTATATCTTGTCTATTTCTAAAAAACTTATCAATAATTTTTCTCTCCTTAATTAACATGTTCTAATTTTTCTTTTGAAAAAAAAAATCACCAAAATTTTCTATCGCTACAACTTTTCTTTATTTTTCTAATTTATCGTTATTTCTTTAGCATATCTTTTACTCTTAACCTTATTATCTCTCTAAATTTTCTTTTTTTTATTTAATTTTTTTAATATAAAATTTATCGCTTTTACTCTTACTTGTTTCTATTTTTCTTCAAACTAATATCTTTTCTCGAGTCTAATAACTAATATTCTTTTTCTAAATATTTTCTTTCATCTCTCTAAATTTTCTATGTTTAACTTTTCTTGTCTTTCAAAAAAAAAAAAAAAAAAAAAAAAAAACTTATCTTGAAAACATTTATATTTGTGTCTCTAAATTTTTGTTTCAATGTCTCTACACATTTTTCTCTCTCTAAAACATCTTTTCATCTTTCTAATTTTTAAAAAACTGAAAACCAAAAACAGTTATCAAACAAGGTTGGTTTTCTGTTTTTTAAAAACAGAAAACAAAAAACAGTTATCAAACATATATGGTTTTTGTTTTTAAAAAACAGAAAACCAAAAACCAAAAACAGAAAAACCAAAAACCAAAAACTGAAATGGTTATCAAACGGGGCCTAAAATGTCCATCTGATTCCCAACCCATCCAGCCCGTTTTTTTCTTCTTCCCGTTTCTATCAAGTCTATAGTGATAGAATTCTATCATTGATGGATTTTATCAGTGATAGAATTCTATCCGTTTATTTATGCGTTTTGTTTGGAATTTGCGATTGTTTTCTGTCATTGATAGATTTAGTAAGGTGATTGGTTGTAGTTGTTTAGTCCATTTTTTTCCTTCTTCTCGTTTCTATTAAGTCTATCATTGATAGATTCTATCAATTATTTCTACGTTTTGTTTGGAATTTGCTATTGTTTTTTTGTCACTGATAGATTTAGTAAGGTGATTGGTTGTAGTTGTTCAAATTAGGTGATAGAAGATTTCTATCAATGATATAAAACCTTCTATCACTGATAGAAATCTATTTTTCTATCACTTATAAAACTAAACCCTAAACTCTATCACTGATAGAAATCAATCTTCACTGATAGAAATCAAAGATTGATTTCTATCAGTGATAGAAAACCATCTTTCTATCACTGATAGAACTAGATTCTATCAGTGATTCTATCAGTGATAGAAAACTATCACTAACAGAAATCAAAACAGGGGCAAAACGGGAATTAAAAAAACGATTTAAAAATTTTGCTATATTTACAATTTTTTTATAAAACTTGTTATATCTATAATTAACCATTATAATTTAGTCACCAATTACAATTTTCCTTTTTTATATGAAGAAAGATAAATAAATAATCTTTTAGTTTCTAAATTTCAAAATTATATCTCATTTACAATTTGTCATCAAACATGGGGAATGTTTAAATCGTTTAATAAAAAAAAAACAAACTAGATGTATCGTTTGTTTGTTTGTTTTTTTCCCTTTTATTAGTATTTCAAGGTTTAAAGATGAGATTTATGTCTTTGTCAAAAAAAAAAAAAAAAGGGTAAAAGAACAGATGACTATATAAATCATTTTATTTAGCATGTCTAACTGAAGGTTCCAATCTGGACTCAACAACGTATTGATAACATGTCTTTGTCCCCAAAACAAGCAATAATCTACTTCATTGAATAATATAGGCAAAAAAATTCATGATATCGAAGAGCTCGAACATCACTAAGCTAAGCAAGCCCATGCTCATATTTTGTCAGTCAAGCTCCTCCTCAACTTAGATTAATTAACAACAAAATTGGACCAATTACAAACTTTTTCAAATAACACAACACATTAATGGTCCTTTTAACCTTTCATTCAAGGGCATAATTCAATATCACTACTAAAAAACCATGCTACATTGCTACTTTAATTAAGGAAAAAAGCAACGACCATACTATATATTTGTGTATGTATAGGAAAAAAGCAACGACCATACTATATACTTGTTTTGTTTTTTAAATTTGGCTAAGAATTCAAGTCTATGTTTAACAAAGATGAAAACCATGGTATGAAAATTGGAAGAAAACAAGGATAATTTTCAAAAACTAAAAACCAAATGATTTCCAGGGACCTTAGTTTTCAAAATTTGACTTGGTTTTTTAAAACAAGGAAAGGACATAAATAACAAAATGAAGAAACTTGTAGATAAAAGTAGTGTTTATAGGCTTAATTAATTTTCAAAAACCAAAAACTAAAACTAAAATGGTTATCAAACGGGACTTAAAATTTTAGTGGTAGAAAAATCGAGGCCACAAAAGAATTTTGAGGATGTTCATTTTGAAGAAATTAGGATATTTGAGATTAATTAAGAATATTTGCAGATGTGGTTGCATGGATATTTAATCTCTATGAATCAAGAATAATTATATTTAGGATTGTTGGGAATGACTAATTCAAGTCAAAGAAGGGAAAAAAAACTACTTGCTAAATTTAGTGCTTCTTATATTTAGACGGCACTAAATTTGGCTTTGCTAATTATAGAACCACCAAAAATAAAGTCTTGCTTCTATATAAATAGGGAGACTTTTGGTTCTGTTTGGGTAGATGCTTCCTCTCCATCTTTCTGGGTAATTGTAGTGTCTGTTCCAGCTCCTGACCACGAGTGCACGTGTGTTTTTGGAGTCGCTGTGTTAACCTTCAGGAGCGAACGGTTGAATCTCGGTTGCACCACGGTCGAGCCGGAATTTCGCTTTCAGGGCAGTGGTTTTCCACGTCACAGCTTTATCGGTTTATTTTCAATTCACACATATACGCATATATATATATATATATATATATTTATATATTATCTCTTACAATCTGAAAGCGAAATCAGTGTGAATTGATTTTTTTGAAATGGGCAAGCAGTACATATTCTTTTCTTAAATTTGATTTATGTAGTGTTTTAATTTATTCACCCATTAACGGTTGTGCAAGTTTTTGTGTGAATTATAGAAATTCAGTTGAAGAGAAGAAGATTATACCTTAATTGATGTGTCACTGCTGCTCAATGTGTCTTTGTTAGCATGGATGGAATCATTCCATTGTGGTTGAGATTTTTCTTTGCTTTTCTAATCTCTCTATTTTCTCTATTTTAGAATTGCTAAGTTCTCTGGAGAGAGCTCTTGGAGCTCTTGAAATTAGCGACTGCAAAAGGTCCAATAAGTCGAGAGATGAAGAAAGGCTTCTCCCTGCAATAATTCGAGAGAGGGACAAAGGCACTTGACAAGGATAACTTGATTAGAAGAAAATGAGGTATTGTGGTATCTCATATTAGCAATTTAAGTGCAAGCATTATATTCCAATGTTTATTGAGTATTTTATTTGGCCATGAATTTTTTATTAAGCTAAACATTGTTGTAGTTATTAATTTAGCTTGGCCTGTAATTTCTCAATTATATATGTTGCACATTAAAAATGGTTTTGGATGGTTTAAGATCTTCATAACTGCCTGTATGAAATGCGTTGTTGAAACCCAATGGTGGCTTAAGGTTTTATTGGTTGTATTTGTATATATTGAAAAAATATATAAAATTATTCTTTTTGAATATTTTATTGAGCATGTCTGTAATCTTGAAAGGAAAATAAACTTCTCACATGTCTAACAATTTTGATTATCACATTGTATAAAATTGTTGCAACATTTTTTCTTGATTTATACATGTGATAATGTTTTAAGAGATTAAAGTATATATGTTATACGAAATATCTCAAAATGTGGGGGGAATATTTTTAAAAGTCAATATTGCAACGTAAAGAAACATATGTTTCTATTGATGGACGTTGATTGAGTTTTTGCATGTCATGTATATGCAAGAACAATTTGATTGACTAATTAGACGAATTAAATTGGTGGAAACTATAGAAATCTTATGAGAGATGGATTGTTGAAATCTTTTAAAGAGATGTGTATTGCTTGCTCTACCATTCATAGCTTTGAACTAGCATGCCAAAAAGCAAAATGGTTGAAAAACCTATTAGGTGACATTCCATTGTGGGGGTCATTGTGCTGCTATTAGAGTTGCCAAAAATTATGTGTATAATGGCAAGAGAAATATATCAGGGGATGTGAAATTAAACCCTTGGATTGAGAACTATGGTAGAAACCATTATTAAGTGGTCAAACGAAGCTATATGTTGAAGCATTAAATCCATAGCCCTGTATTTGGGTGGTCCTAAAAAGGACTTGATGGATGATTTTGATGAAATCTGAGTCTAATATGTCTCAGTACTCCATAGCCCTCATTTTGGGTGGTCCATTTATGGACTTGATGGATGGTGTGATGTATTTTGTGAATCCATAGCCCTTTATTTGGGTGGTTTGTGTGCACTTGATGGATATTGTGTAAAGTCTTCATAGCTCAGTTTTGAGTGATTTATCTATGATAGACTTAATGGAGCACTAAATGAGTGTGAAGGTGGACGACGTTCCATGAAAGAATAAGAGATTTTTTTTTCTAGAGCACTCATAAGAACTCAAGGTTTGTGAGTATAATGGTCTATAATAGTGCTTTGAAGAAATTTTATCGCGGAATAGCATACATTAAGGAATTAGTACGTGTCATGGGGGTCTCAACCTAAGCTTTTGGAAGTTCAAGAATTATTTCTCTTTCACTAGCTAAGTTGTTGCCTCATTTCACTACGCATTAATTCAAATCGAAAGATATTAATGCTTTAGTACCAAAATTTCTTCCTTTACCCAAAAAATGTATTAGTCATTCGTGGGGGATTGTTGGGAATGACTAATTCAAGTCAAAGAATGGAAAAAAACTACTTGCTAAATTTAGTGCTTCTTATATTTAGACGGAACTAAATTTGACTTTGCTAATTATAGAACCACCAAAAATAAAGTCTTGCTTCTATATAAATAGGGAGACTTTTGGTTCTGTTTGGGTAGATCCTTCCTCTCCATCTTTCTGAGTAATTGTAGTGTCTGTTCCAGCTCCTGACCACGAGTGCACGTGTGTTTTTGGAGTCGCTGTGTTAACCTTCGAGAGCGAACGGTTGAATCTCGGTTGCACCACGGTCGAGCCGGAATTTCGCTTTCAGGGCAGTGGTTTTCCACGTCACAGCTTTATCAGTTTATTTTCAATTCACACATATACGCATATATATATATATATATATATATATATATATATATATATTTATATATATATTTATATATTATCTCTTACAATGATGCATGTGGGAAGGGGGAGAATTCGAACCACAAACCTCTTAGTCATTAGTATAAGTTTATGTCGTTGGATTATGCTTTTGTATTATTGTTGTGATTTTATTATTATTACACTAAATATATACTTTAATTCTTAATGTTTGGATCTTTTTCAATTTTGGTCTCTATTGTTTAAAAAAAATTTAATGTAGTCCCTTGCGTAATTAACATTTTTCAATTTAGTCCTTTCATTATTGGTGTGAATGTTAAAATTGGGTTGATGATAAACTTACCTGATATAATATAGTAAATGGGAGAAGGAAAATTAAAGAAGAAAAAAGGTCATCTAAGAGGGACAAAAACTCGTAATTTCTAACATTTTTTTTAGAACTTTCATGATATTTTTCCTTCAAATTTTCATCATTCACAAGTGTTTGTTATGTCATGTAAGTTGTTATCAACCATGCAAATTTAAACATTCACTAAAGACTAAATTAAAAAATGTTAAAACATATAGGAGAAGGGGGAACTCCTTCAATAGAATCGAAGGACACGTGTGGATGAGAGAGGATTGAATCATTCATTCATTAGATATGTCTTCTTTTGTGATCCATTTCATGTCAACTCTAATTACTTATCAAAATTAAAGGTCGACTTTACAAAGGTAATTATGTTGTTTCTTGGGAACCTAGGTTGCAGAAATGAAAGGATTAGAGGGAAGTTAGGTTCAATTTTGAGGTCGGACAGAGACTAAATTGAAACTTTTTAAGTAATAACTTCGTTCAAAAACTACCTTAACATTAGGGATTATATCTATGATTTGTGCCCATCGAAGTGTAAAAAAGTTATCAAATGTTTCAAATAATTCACCATGTGATTTATTTATTTATTTATTTGAGTTCAACAACATTTAAGGTGGAATGTTTCGAACCTCTGACCTCTCGATCGAGGGTACATGTCAATTACCGTTGAGTTATGCTGACTTTGGCATGTGATTTGTAATTATTGTGTTAGGGAGTTTTGCTATTTATTATTTTTTTAATTAAAATTAAAATTATTCTCAATATGGTTTGATTGAATAAAGTAAAAATACATTGTTTTGTTTTTCAAAAAAAAAAAAAAATACATAGTTTTGTATAAGAGCAAATAGTATATTGGTGAACGATAAAATTATAAATAAATCCATAAAGAAAAAAAAAAAATCAAGGGCATCAAGAAAATTTTATATTTTTCATGGATATGCAAAAATTAATCATGTTTTGGAGTTGTTAGCATCAGAAACCCGTTAAAACCCATCAATTGTATGTTAAAATAATTTATGATTCTTTTGAGTATATATAAGAGCTCACAAATTAGTTTGAAATTTTGAAAATTTATTTCTAAAAAAATATATCAATTTATATGGAGTATAGATTAGAAGATTGGCTAGTTGAGTTTAAGATGAGGTTCTTAAGTTGAGTTGAATTAGATCAAACTTTTTATAAGATTAATTAAGAAACAAGGGTGGATGACCCATTTGGAGAGGCCAAAATGAAGAATGTCTTACCTTCTCAATTTAAGGATATATGTCATTTTGCTTAGGTTATCATCCTAGCAAAATTACCATTTTACTATTAATATGAAAATGCGCATTTAAGGCATTTAAGAGCGAGATGTTGGAGCCAGAGCGAGATGTTGGAGCCAGAGCGAGATTTATGAGCGAGATTGGAGAGAGAACAAGATATTGGAGAGTGAAATTAGAGAGAGAGTAAGAGATTAGAGGGAGAAATTGGAGAGGGAGCAAGAAGCGAGAGCGAGATTGGAGAGAGTGTGAGAGATTGAAGAGAGAGAAGCTAAAACGAGAGGTTGGAGCGAGAGTAGCGAAAGAGAGCGGGGTTAGAGTAGAGAGTAAAATGATAATTTTACTAGGATGTTGACATTTATCATTTCTGCCTATTTTAGAGGGTTATCCGTGTGAGAATCTCATTAATTAACTATATTAGTTTTTTTTTTTTTTTGACAATATGTGGGGTAAAGGGATTCGAACCATAGACCTCATGACCATTAGTACAACTTTATGTTAGTTGAGTTATGCACTTGTTGGCAATTAACTATATTAGTTTTTTTTTTTTTTTTTTTTTGAGGCAATTAACTATATTAGTTATAATCATGTTATAGCACCAATAATGAAGATCAATAAATTTAATTTATTGGACTCAACTTGAATCAATAATGAAGTGGATTAATGTTGAAATCTTCCCCTGTAATTGTGATGTTGTATTATTAAAAATAAGCAAACAAAAAATTTGGGGCCATTAAAGGAAAGGCTTAATTTTATAATTATAAGAGTTAAAATTTTTTAAATTAAAGTCCAAAGATGAAACTATAATAAGGAAGAGATGAATTTTTACTCCTCAACTTGTCAAGTTGTATCCATTTTTATCCTAAACTTACTATTTCTCCAAATTTAAATAAGTGTTGCAATTCTAAACCTAAATTTGAAAAATGTTGCTATTTTTTACCATTTGATAAGTTTTCATTTGAAAATTTGTTAAAGGAGTATTTTATATATTTTCAATAAATTATAAAATACATATATGGTAAAAATTTGATACGATTAAAAAAACATCATTAGATCTAAATTTTTGTTAAAAATTTTTAGTTTTGGTAAAGTTATTTCATGGTTAACTTGTGCATAAATCAAACTTAAATTTTTGTTCGACTTTATATTATTAAAATTAGTGAGTTCATAAAAATTTTTACTTTGCTTTTTATTAAAATTAATTAGTGGATATGTGAGTTAGCAAGAATTGAATAGATGATAGAAATTGCAATATTGAACTAAGTCTCGGGCTCATTTGACAAAATTGAAAATTTAGGATGAAAAGTAATACAATGTGATAAGTTGGGGGATGAAATTTTCCCTTCAAATAATCATTATAAATCAAAGTGGTTTGTATAATTTTGCTAAAATAATAATTTTTTCCATCAATTTTTGCCTCTGGTGATTAAATTGTGGAGCTCACTAAAACTTGAACAACTTAGGCCACGTTTGATAATCATTTAGTTTTCGATTTTTGGTGTTTGAAAATTATAAACTTATAAACACTACTTCCACTTATAAGTTTCTTTGTTTTATTATCTACCTTCTTCCCATGTTTTCAAAAACTAAGTCAAGTTTTGAAAACTAGAAAAAGTAGTTTTCAAAAACTTGTCTTTGTTTTTGGAATTTGGCTAGAAATTCAAATGCGTCCTTAACAAAGATGAAACTCATGCTAAGAAATTTGGGAGAAAACAAGTATAATTTTCAAAAACCAAATGGTTATCAAACAATGTCTTATATACCACCTTAAGTTTTAACTTCCTCGGACCAAGACCTAACTGTTGAGTTAATTGATAGCTAATCATACATTAAGCTCATTATGTAGCAGGTTATTAATCCTTGAAGGAAATTGCTGAAGTTGGTTAGCTGGTGTGTGTCCAGCACGTGAGTTTGTTAGTGGGTAACTAACTTCTCTCTTGTCCATTCCTGATAGCGCGCCAGGTGTCTTGGAGGAGAGAAGGCATCAACTCTTTTAGCTGAAGCAATTGTTCTAGGGATTGTATTCTTCTTCTCTCGATTATTTTTTTGGAGTGTGTTGTGAGAGTGAGCTTGGGTGAGAGGTAAAAGTAGTGAGGATTGGGTGTGCGATTACTCTATAAAGGTGAGATTTCTCATCTGGGTTTTGAGAGTGTGAGTTGCTGATCCCTGGTTCCTCAGAGGGTTGAAGATTTGATCGAAGAAGACGAGAAGGCTGGTTTGTCTTTGGTAGAGGTTCTTCTCCATTTCTTCATCGGTATTTTGCTTTGTGTGTACCTCTGTAACTCTGCTGATACATTGATAATATAATAGTGGCTAAGAGTGGATGTAGACCTTGTTTTTTGTCAAACCACTATAAAAGATTGTGCCTCTCGATTCTCTTCTTCTCTTCTTCATTTTACTGTTTTATCTGAGTATTGTTGATCTGTTGGTTTGGTCTGAGGAAGTCTCTGCAATTTGTTTAGTTGTTTGTCAGCTAGTTCTATGGTTTGTTTCACCCGTTTGAATTGTCCATTATTCAACTCTCTCTCCAATAGTTTTCTTATATCAAAGTTTCTCAAATCATATATCTCCAAAGAAAAAAACTTGGTTGCATACCGGTATATGTAGGGATCTCTACATATCACTGTTGAAATCTTGACAACTAAGAGAGATAAAAAAAAAATCATTTTCTACCTTTCTCTTTTAGTTGTCAAGATTTTAACGAGGCATGTAGAAAAGTCCTACATACCTATACTTATAGAAGTTTTGTTCTACCTCCAATATAATTTTCTTAAACTCTCCACCGAACCCTGATAAAAAGTCAAAACTCCTCTGCCAAATGCCTTTTAAATATCCAAAACTATATGTTTAAATATTGAAAAAAATGTTGTTTGGGACAAAGTGAATTATTTATAAATATCATAATGGTTTCATTTCAAAAATTTTGAAAAAAAAAACTTTAGAATGCACGATGAGACAGAACGCAGAAGAATCTTTTCAGAAATTTTATTTTATTGGAAGAAGTGAAAGTGTTTATTTATTTATTATTAAAAAAACACGTGCAAAAAAAAATATTAATTTGTTTGGACTGTACTTAATTTCAATTCTATGGGCAAGCAAACTTGTCGATTAAATCCATGCTCTACAAATCTGAGTTATTTTTAAAATTAAGGGAAAAATACATTTTTGGTCCATGAAGTTTAGGTTAAGTGACACTTTAGTCCCTAAGTTTTCAAACTCAACAAAAGTATCCTGAGGTTTGAGATAAGGAGCACTTTGGTCCCTGTCGTCCATTTTTTTGTTAAATGTTAACACGTTGCTGACGTGGCCACATTTTTTTAATTAAAAAATTATTTTTTTTAATTTTTAAAATAAAAATAAATAAAACTAATAAAATATTCTTATTTTAATCATTATTTTAATCTCTTACTTCTTCCCCTCTTCTTCATCTTCTTCCCTCCACCCTTTCTTCATCTTCTTTCTATCTCTTTGCCGGCGACCAGCGGCCGGCCACCACTCGCCGCTGCCGGCGACTGTAATTTTTTTTTTTACTTCTCCTTTTTTCTTCTCTCTTACCCCATTTTTCTTCTTTTCTTTATTTTTTTTTAAGAGAGAAGAAAAAGGAGAAGAAAAGAAAAGAAAAAAATTACAGTCGTCGACGGCCGGCGGCAACGAGTGGTGGCCGACCGCTGGTCGCCGGCAAGGAGATAGAAAGAAGATGAAGAAAGGGTGGAGGGAAGAAGATGAAGAAGAGGGGAAGAAGTAAGAGATTAAAATAATAATATTTTATTAGTTTTATTTATTTTTATTTTAAAAATTAAAAAAAAAATTTTAATTAAAAAATGTGGTCACGTTAGCAATCTGTTAACATTTAACGGAAAAATGGACGGCAGGGACCAAAGTGCTCCTTATCTCAAATCTCAGGGGTACTTTTGTTGAGTTTGAAAATTCAGGAACTAAAGTGTCACTTAACCCAAACCTCAGGGATCAAAAGTGTATTTTTCTCTAAAATTAAATAATATTATATTATTATAATTTTTTTTTCTTTAAATCATTTATTTTTTAATAATAGTTGGAGCACATGTGAGACTATGGGGCAAAGAATTGTAATAATGTAACATACCCCATCTCAAAACCATGTACGACATAATTCAAGTGACATAAAGATTGTACTGTCAATCAAAAGGTTAGAGATTTAAATTTTTTGCCTTACATATATTGTCACAAAACAAAATTGTATTTAATACATTTGTAAACTTTTAGTTTGTGTTTACAAAATCTTATAAACTTTAAAAATTGTCTACTAGAATTCTGAAATTTTTATTTTGTGTGTCTACTAGTCTCTACCATTTAGAAAAATGTATCTAATATGTTTCCAAGTTTTTATTTTTGTATATCTATCAGATTTTTCACCTATTCTACATTTTTTAAAATGTTGAATTATTAAAAATATCCATCAACTATGAGGTTGGTTTCAATTATACTCTTGAACTTTCAAAAGTTTCATTTTTAACCCTTGAAGTTTGAAATTTGTTTCAGATCTGTTCACATAAGCAACAACACATATGCAAACATGTTGTTTTTCGTCCATCAATTTAATGAAAAAAAAAGGCTTCAAGTGTCGTTTTGAAACAAACTTCAAACTTCAAGGGCTAAAATGAAACTTTTGAAAGTTTAGGAGTATAATTGAAACCAACCCCACGGTTCAATGATATTTTTAATAATTTAACCTTTTTTTAAATTCTGGACCCATTGAGCACGAAATTGAAAATTTAAAGTCCTATTAGACAAAATTTTCAATAGGGTATAATACATTTTTGGTCCATCATATTTAGAAATTGGGTCTATTGAGTCTCTAAGTTTCAAAATCGTACAATCAAGTTGAACATGTTTAGAAAATAATCCTATAAAATCTGACCACTAATAATTTTTTAATGGAGTTCTAATTTGACAAATAATAATAATAATGACAGCAATTTTTTTAAGGATGTGTTTGGTTAGTAATCTGAAAACATAAATTTGAAAAACAAAAGATTCAAAGAAAATAGATTTGTGTTTTATGTTTTCAAATATGTATTTGGTAACATATTCAAAAATTAGATCCCAATTTAAAGAATTGTTTCAAATATGTTTGATATTATTATTTTACAATATCACATAATTTATAATACATTATATTTTACAAATTTTAATTTCACAAAAATTATTTGAGTTTATAACTTAAAATACTATATTTATTAAATTTTTTTATCTTTTTTAAGTTAGTTCTGACTTTTAAAATTTCAAATTCAAAATGTGGATGAACTGAAAACATAAAAAAAAGTTGTTGAAATTTCCACTATTTGGATTACAAAATCCAAAACACAATTTTCAAAAACACATCTATCAAATTTATATTCACTAAATTCAATAAATCCGAAAACATAAAATAAAATTTGAATTGCCTATCAAGCAGGTCTTGAACTTTCAAAACATTATCTAATAATTCTCATATAAAGGGTTGCTATAATTTAAGTGTAGTGTTTAATATGACTTAAACTTTACAAAGTATCTAATATATTTTTAACCTTTCAATTTTATATCTAATAAAGTAATTAGCCATAACTTATTAGAGAGTATTGAATACAAATTTAAAAGTTTTAAAATCTAATATACATCTTTTAAAAGTTTAAGTACCTATTAGACACAAAATAAAAAAACGTATACATTATTTAGTGTACGTTTTTAAAGTTTAGAGACATACTTTTTTTAAGCAGTTTAGAGGCATACAATATAGAGAGGGGTTAAAATATCATTTTGGTCCCAATATTTTAGATTTTGTTCCATTTAGTTACTATACTTTCAACTTTTCAATTTTAATCCATGTACATTCAATAAAGCTTAAAATTGGTCCTTATAGCGAGTTTATTGTTATTTTTTTCTTAAAAAAAAATTAGTCTCTGTCAGCCTTCCTTCTATCAATTTTAGAAATGCGTACCTTTTTTTTTTTAATGAAAATTGTTATTATTATTTAATCAATTTCGATAAAAAAAAATTAACTTTAAATTTATTGTAGAGACCAATCAATTTTTAGCTTTAAAAGAAAGTACAACAACTAAAATTGGACTGACACTTCAAGCATACATAGATACCAATTTTAAGTTTTATTTAAAATACATGGATTAAAATTGAACACTTAAAAATACGGAGATTAAAATGGAACAAAACATGAAGTACAGGAACCAAAATGGTATTTTAATCCATCACTTTTGTATCCTTCAAAATAAATGCCAAACGCATTCATAGTCAAGTGTAAGAAGGGGTTTTTTTTTTTTTTTTATCTTTTTTTTTTAAAGTAAATTATATCTTTCATCTACTTGCATTTTTCAAATTTGTTTACAATATTATTACTGGTTATGTTGTCTAGCTCAATCACCACTAACCTTACATTTTAAAACACAGATTTGAATCTCTCTTCTGTCAAAGTCTGATTGATCAAGGAAAGAAAACCTTTTATCTTTTATAATAAAAATTTATTTTGATTGTTGTATTAAAATTCTTAAAATTAAAGAGAGGAAAAAAAAGGTGAGAAAGTGGATGATAGTTTAATCTTAATATATATGGGCAAAAGAGAAAAAGAAAGAAAAAGAGGAAAAGAGACAAAAGTAATTGTATACTATAAAGGATAGAATCTCCTTTTTAACTTGAAAATTTGCCAAAATAACACCCACAAAGTGGTTACATTTTGTTGTATTATAACTGCAACTAATCCCTTTTTACTTAATTAATGGTTTAACTTTGTTTTTAAAAATAAAAAACCAATAAAAGCATAGCTCAACTGACATAAAACTTATATATTTGATCAAAAAGTCAAAGGTTCAAATCTTCCACTCCACGTATTGTAAAGGAAAAGAACTTTGTTTTTA
Source organism: Luffa acutangula (assembly GCA_036850905.1). Taxonomy (NCBI): domain Eukaryota; kingdom Viridiplantae; phylum Streptophyta; class Magnoliopsida; order Cucurbitales; family Cucurbitaceae; genus Luffa; species Luffa acutangula. Next base: position 13,322,860 of record CM072099.1, read on the forward strand.
AAAAATCATTTTTTTTTTAATTTCAATTTGTCTTCCATGAATTTGAGTGGGAGTCTCATCCTAAAGGGTTGGTTGTTCAAGCTTTTACTCTATAAAGAACCATGAAAAAGTAAAGGAACCAAGAATCTCTCTTCCATATCTCTTGTTTTTATATTTTAAAACTTAAATTCATATATACTTTAGGCAATGTTTGTGTTCCTGAAATCTTAGAAAAAGGAGGATAAAATGGTTGAAGAGATATCAAAATGCTACTGTTTGAGAGAGTTTACTTAAGATTTGAAAGGTCCATGTAAGTCATTATCAAATCGGGTTGGTAGGTAATAAAAGAACCTAACTTGTGAGTGTAGATACTGAACAATCTATCATGAATGTTTGATTTTTGTATGTGAAAGAAAGAAGAAGTAAAATGTAGAGTTAGAAATATAAAGAATTGTAACAATCAAGTTATGAATTTGTTATTAGAGCAAGGATAAGCTCAAGAAAATAGAATATTAAGAGTAAGAGGTTTCTTAATACCCTAAACCCTAAACAATTTTATAACATAACATGGGAAAATTAAGGTGTGTTTGGTTTAACTTTTCAAGGGTTTAATTTTGAAAATAAATCATTTTGAAAAAAATTCCAGTGTTTGACAATCACTAAAAATGACTTATTAGAAAATGAGATTGATAAATAAACCATTTTGGGAGAAGCACTTGAAACTAACTTTTTAAAAAAGACTTCTTATATAAACAATAACTTGTGTATACAAACGTTTGTGAGGAAATGCAACCAAACATATGAGTGTTTAAATTCTAAACAATTTTTATACAAAATGTTTTTTTTAAAAATGCATTCTTGAAAAACATTTAAATTAAAATGTATTCCAAACGGACCCAGGGTCCATTTGGCGTTGATTTTGGAGGCGGTTAAAGTAATTAAAAAAGAATCTTAACGGTTTTTAGCTTTTGGTAAAACAGATTATAATTTAATTTTTATAAAAGTACTTTTCCAACCACGTTCATTTCCAAAATCTAATAATGGTAGCTTTTCCATTTAGCTCCCCTAACAATCTAATCTGTAACTAACTATTTATTTTTCTCTACGTTTTTTAGACTTGATTCATGTGAATATTTTTTTTAATTTAACATATTTTTATTTTATTATTTTATACTCATTTGAAATTATTTGTTTTTATTTTTAATTAAATTGAAATAACATTTTTTCAATACAAATAGAAAATTATATTTCTTAGCAAAATATAAAAACATCCTAGGTTAAACATAAGATTATATTTTTAATCATATGAAATTTAAAACAATTATCTTATATGTTTCAAAAAAAAATAATTATCTTAAAATAATTTTGAAATTCTCTTTTAAAATTTTGAAATTAAATATCAACATTAAATTTATTTATTGAAAAAATATTGTTAAAACTGCAATAATTTAGAATATTAATTTACCAAACACCTCAACTTGTTTTTTCGTCTATAAAGCTAAAATTTACCAAACACTAATTTACTTTGTAATACAGCTGATTTTCTTAAAAGCACAGTTAACAGCAATTATTTTAGAAGCTACAACAACCCCAAACTAAGCCTTAGTCTTTCTTTGGGATTCATTAGAGATCCCTTTTAGATTTTTATACTTGGAGGAAAGAACTGCAGCGAAGCAACGTGAGAACCTTCGAACTTGGAGAAGGAACTGCAGCGAAGCAGCGTGAAAACCTTCAAACTTGAGAGAAGGGACTGCAGCGAAGTGCGTGAACCTTCAAACTTGGAGAGAAGGAACTGCAGCGAAATGTGCGAGATCCTTCGAAATTGGAGATAAGGAACTTCGAACTTGATGAAGCACCGCAACGTTAGAACCTTTGAACTTGGAGAAGGAAGCAACACAACAGCGCAACGTGGGAACCTTCGAACTTAAAGAAGGAAGTGTAACAAAGCAATGTGAGAACCTTCGAACTTGGAGAGAAGGAACTTTGAACTCTGAGAGAAGGAACTTTGAACTCTGAGAGAAGGAACTGCAACGAAATGCGTGAGATCCTTCGAACTTGGAGGAAGGCGTTGCATGAGAACCCCTTTGAACTTGGAGGAAAGAACTGCAGCGAAGCAACGTGAGAACCTTCGAACTTGGAGAAGGAACTGCAGCGAAGCAGCGTGAAAACCTTCAAACTTGAGAGAAGGGACTGCAGCGAAGTGCGTGAACCTTCAAACTTGGAGAGAAGGAACTGCAGCGAAATGTGCGAGATCCTTCGAAATTGGAGATAAGGAACTTCGAACTTGATGAAGGAAGCACCGCAACGTTAGAACCTTTGAACTTGGAGAAGGAAGCAACACAACAGCGCAACGTGGGAACCTTCGAACTTAAAGAAGGAAGTGTAACAAAGCAATGTGAGAACCTTCGAACTTGGAGAGAAGGAACTTTGAACTCTAAGAGAAGGAACTGCAACGAAATGCGTGAGATCCTTCGAACTTGGAGGAAGGCGTTGCATGAGAACCCCTTTGAACTTGGAGGAAAGAACTGCAGCGAAACAACGTGAGAACCTTCGAACTTGGAGAAGGAACTGCAGCGAAGCAGCGTGAAAACCTTCAAACTTGAGAGAAGGGACTGCAGCGAAGTGCGCGAACCTTCAAACTTGGAGAGAATGAACTGCAGCGAAATGTGCGAGATCCTTCGAAATTGTAGATAAGGAACTTCGAACTTGATGAAGGAAGCACCGCAACGTTAGAACCTTTGAACTTGGAGAAGGAAGCAACACAACAGCGCAACGTGGGAACCTTCGAACTTAAAGAAGGAAGTGTAACACTTGAGAACCTTCGAACTTAAAGAAGGACACAAGTGAAACCACACAGCGTGAAAATCTTCGAACTTGAAAAAAAGAAAATAAACTCCAGCGAAGCAACGCAGGAGCGTGCATCGGAGAACCCTCAAACTTGGAGAAGGAACAACCCAGTAGTGTACAACGTAAGCACCCTCGAATTTGGAGAGAATGAACTGTTGCGAAGCGCATGAGAACCTTCGAACTTGAAGAGAATGAACTCCAGCGAAGCGCGTAAGAATCTTCAAACTTGAAGAAGAGAGAACAACGAACATAGGGTGAGTGAAACACTGAACTTGAGGCTAGCAAGACACTGAACTTGGAGGAATGAAGTTTTCTTTTATTCATCCAACTCGTAGCTTCACATCCATAATGGTGCATAACCTCTATTTGCTGTGTTGCCCCCACTAGTGATGAATTTCCTCAATTTATACTGTTGTGCTTCAATATTTGTTGCACTTTTTTTTTTTTGTTTGCAGAGACTGAACTTAAAGTTTTTTTTTAAGCTGCCTACGTACCCTTTGAAGAAAAGGGATCAAGTCATAACGTAGTTCAAAATTTTTTGCACTCACCTTTTAAGCTCGTGTGGGCTAGGAGCATCATGCAGTTTACGCTCTTGCGATAAGGAGCTTTTACATTTAAAAGCTCTTATCTTTGTCATGGTCTTGATCAGATCCTTCATTTGCAGGATTGGTCAAGATAATGAGATTTGGCTTCACCTTCAAGGAACCTTCCGTATTTATGAGAACAGAAAACTTCCTCTTCATACGTGACGGGATGCTACTATGAAGCTTCTTGTCACTGTTTACTTCATCGAAAAGTTTCAACTCCAAGTTGTTCATCTTTCTTTTAGGTTGATCGTTTGTTACTTTGAGGCGATCAAAGACAGATGTTGAAGATCGACTTTTCTTCGATGTGGAGACACTTAGCCTTTGGAAAGCTGAAGGTCGAGTGGAGGTGGACATCGAACATTGATTTTCTTCCTCTGTCGCGGCCATACTCATTCTATGGAATACCGAAGGACGAGTAGTTGGAGGCTTGATGCGATCAAAGACGGAAGTCCTTTGTTCACTCTTCTTAGAATTGTCAACTTCTTCTACATTGATGCAGTAGGAAGTTGCAAGGTTCTCTTTTTTCTTTTTGTGGAAAGTCTTGGAGAATGATTTATTCAACATCACCAGTTGTTGAGGTTGAGAAAACTTTTTACTTCTCTTTCTCTTGGGTTGAAGTTTCTTAGGATCCTTCTTTCTTTGATGTTTGCTCTTTTCTTTGATTGTAGCAAGATTTGATTGAGCTACTTCATCAAGGTCGAGCTCAATTTTTCTTTCCATAGCCAGCTTTAGAATTAAGTCCTTTAGGACGAAACATCTTTCCACTGGATGACCAATAACTCGATGATACTTGCAATACTTGGGATCATCGACTTTCTCCATCTCTTCTGGTCGTTTACACTTAGGAAGCTTTATCAGTTGCGCTTCCAATAGTTGTTCCAACATATCAGGGATGTCGGCATCAGGGAAAGGATAGATTTTCTTCTGTCTTTCCTTTAAAGTTAAGTGATGTGCTCCATTAGTTTGTCGCTTTTCTTTCGAAGACGACTTGGGAAGGGTTGTGTTTACAACCATGGATTCTTCTATAGTCTCCTCATCGTTCCTTCCTTCTTTTCTCATGTTAGGGAGGAGAAGGTCTTGGTTTTCTCGACTAGCAATACTTAGCTCCATATCGTGGGCACGAGTTGCTAGTTCCTCAAAGGTGCGAGGCTTTATACCTTTAAGGATGTAGAGGAGTTCCCAGTGCATGCCTTGAATGCACATCTCAACGGAAGAGAGTTCAGTGAGGTGATCTATGCAATCTAGACTCATAGCTCTCCAGCGATTTATATAGTTAACAACGAGTTCACCTTTTCGTTGTTTAGTGTTTGTGAGCTCGAACATGCTAACGGTTCGTCTAGTGTTGTAGAAGCGATTCAAAAACTCTCTTTCGAGTTCCTCCCAACTGTCTACTGACTCAGGTTCTAGATCAGTGTACCAGTCAAAAGCATTTCCTTTAAGTGTTCGAACGAACTGTTTGACTAGAAGGTCCTCTCGAGTACCAGCGTTCTCGCATGTCTCAACGAAGTGGGCAATATGTTGTTTAGGATTGCCCTTTCCATCAAATTGTTGAAATTTCGGTGGCTGATACCCGATTGGCGTTCTCAAATTATCAATCCTCTTAGTATAAGGTTTGGAGTACAAGAGGGAATCTTGAGTAGGTCCACCGTACTGAGCTCTGATACAGTTTGTGATCATATCTTGGAGCTGTTGGATGGATAGTGAAGCGACCGAAACAGAACATTGTGGATGATCATCTTGCACTATAGACTTTCCTTTGTCGTGATTTTTTACGACTTGGGTTTGACTTGATTCGGCGATATGTTGGTTCTCAATTTGGCTCTTTAGTTGCTCAATTTGAGAATCTTTTTCTTCAATCGCCTTCATCAAGTTGTTGATGTGTTCTTGCATCTCAGTCATTCTTTCTTCCATAGTTCTTGTCTCAGTCATCATGACAGTCACTACGTCAGAATCAGGTTCAAACAGAAGGTTATACTTAACAAGAAACTTGTCATTGGTATAGGCCCCCTGCAAGGTTGTTTCTTCGCTTGCAATGATAGAAGCTTTATCTTCTTGCAACCTCAGTTCATTGAAGCAACAATGGGCAGTTGAACCCATGTAAGACTTGATCTCGACAGCGACCATCGAAGAAGTCTTGAATGACATATTTACTTTTATGTTTTGAGATAAGAGAGAGAGATGAGAGGTAGAGATGGTCCCACTGGGCGTGCCAATTTGTTCACACGTAACTTCGGGGATGGAGACACGTGGAATAAACAATATATTTGTATTTATGTAATATGCGTGTGGGTGTACAATCTCTAACTTTAATCCTCTGATTCTCTCTCTTAAATATATAAACTTTGGTCTCTAGCTTGTTGATCTTCTTGGGCTCGTTTGTTGAGTTTCTTGGATGATCGGCCTGCTAGGTTGATGATCTCTTGGATCGACTTGTTAGCTTGTTGATCCTCTTGGATGATCGGCCTGCTGACTTGATGATATCTTGGATCGGCCTGTTGGCTTGATGATCTGTTGGATCGGCTTGTTAGCTTGTTGATCATCTTGGATGATCGGTTGGCTTATTGATCTTCTTGGATGATCGGCCTACTGACTTGTTGATCTTCTTGATCGGTCGGTTGGCTTGCTGATCTCTTCTTGGATGGTCGGCCTGCTGACTTGTTGATCTTCTTGGATGATCGGTCTGCTGACTTGTTGATCTTCTTGATCGGTCGATTGGCTTGATGATCTGTCGAATCGGCTTGTTAGCTTGTTGATCCTCTTGGATGATCGGCTTGCTGACTTGTTGATCTTCTTGATCGGTCGATTGGCTTATTGATCTCTTCTTAGAGTCTTCTAGTCTTCAAACCTTCTGAGTCTTGAGTTGGTTGAATTCTTAATCTTGGATCTTCTGAATTCTCTAGACTCTCTGACTTCTGATGACTCTGGACTCTGGCAGAATTCTCTGGACTCTGAGTTCTCTGATCTGAATCTCCCCTGAATGAATGGTGGCCTCCTCTATTTATAGAGTTTGATGGACCTCATATGGGCTTGGGTTTGGGTCCAATTGCCACGTGGCATAATCTGATTGAACTTGGCTGATGTTATCTGATGGATCACTAATAGACAAGTGACATTCTTTGATTTGCCGAATTTTAATGTCTATTAATTTAATTTAGGCACACGTGTAAATGTGTAACTGGTCCCAAATTTATTTTATCATTAATTTATATTAATGACGTGGCAATTTGTGATTGGCCGAAATTTCTCCTTCAACAGTTTCAAAAGCGATTTGTTTTTTGGGTAAATTCAAAAGGAATAAGAGATACTTTGTTGCAATTACAAGGTCATCAACTTCCTTTTGGAACACCGACAATTGGGTTGAGAACAACGGTGGACCACTATTGAATGACATGAGACAAATAATTAACTTTACTACCATGTCAAGTTTATGTAAAGTTACCCAACAATCAACTCAAAGTAAGAATCAATAGAAAATCAAATCCAAATCTCAATGATCAAATACGTTGTTTTTTAAATTTCAGAAAGTATCATTTTCAAAATATTAAAGACCAAAATAGGAGTTAAATTCAAACTTGATAGATAAAAAATATTCCTTTTGAAACTTTTAAGCATTAAATAAAAGAAATGACCAACCTAAAAAATTAAAAGTATAGTTTGTCCTAAATTTAATTTATGATTGTGGTCCATGGAGGGGTTGAACCACTTACAAAGAAAGGGAAAGGGGGGAGTTAGATGTTGAATATTGGGCTAATTAAGTTGTGGTCCATTTTCAAACTATATAGAGATTTTAGAATAATTTTATAGGACTTCCACTTTTTAGGGCTGACCTAAGTAGAGGGTTAAATTATAAAGTTAGCATGGTATATATTTACATCTGAGTAAATATATATGTTCATCAAATTAATTTTGGTTGAGTTTATAAAATATGAAATATCCACTTGAATAAGTGATGCAAGTAAATATAATCTCAAAACCAAATATTTTTAAACTATCTAGAGATTTTAGAATTGTAGGATTTTTTTTTTCTCTTTTGGTGATGAACTAAAAAAAGGTTAAATTATAAGTTAGGGTAGCATGGTGTATATATTTGGTCCTTGAATATTAGAATAATTTAATTATGTTACTGACTTTTTTTGTTATGTCAAAGTGAAAATAATTTAGCGGTAATTGACAAATATCTTCGATCAAGAGCTCAGATGTTTGAATCGTCCATCTCAAATGTTGTTGAACTAAAAAAAATGTTAATAACTAATCAAAAGTCTATAAAAAAAAATACTTACAAACCAACTAATACATCCCACAAAAATTAACAAACAAAAGTTTCATGATCAAGCTATAAAAAATGCCTAAATCCAATCATAGATTATAATTAAAATCTTACTGCATCCAACATCACAAAAACATAGTTACTCATATAGTTATACATGTGTGTTTTTTTTTTATTAAAAAAAAAAAAAAACCTCAATTAAATTGATTTTTATGAAATTGGAAAGAGAAAAGGAGAAGCAAGAACCCAATTTTTAATAATGGAAACATCTCTTAAAAATAACAACAAAATCCAAACATAAATCGCCAATATGAGTATAGCTCAACAGACTTGTCCTAATGATCGAAAGGTCTGTGATTCGGATCTCCCACCCCGACATGTTGTCAAAAAAAAAAAATTCAAACATAAATTTAAAAGTCAAATAACTCAGCGGTAATTGGCATGCCCCTACAACTAAAAGGTCTCCCCACCCCAGTTGTTGTTGAACTAAAAAAAATTAAAAGAAGAAACTTAAGGCTTTGTTTCTTAACCATTTGGTTCAGCTTTCACCTATGTTAAAGGACACATTTGAGTTCCAAGCCAAATTTTTATTACACAAATAAGTTATTTTTGAAACACATGGAAAGGAAAGTAGATAATAAAAACAAGGGAAAAATATTTTTTTGGTCCCTGAGTTTCTAGGGATAGATGCATTTAGTCCTTGAGTTTTCAAAATAGACCTTTTTAGTCCTTGAGTTTTGAGAAATGAGTTTAAAAGGTCCTTAAGTTTTCAAAATAAATATTTTTAGTCCTTGAGTTTTGAGAAATAGGCTTAAAAGTCTCTCATATTATTTTTTCAAAAATTTTAAATTAACACTTTTTAATTTTTTTTAATTTAAAAAACGATCTAATATTTAAAAATAATGAAAAATATTAATTTAAAAAAAGATGAAAAAATAACATGAGAAATCTTTTAAATCTATTTCTCAAAACTTAAATGACTAAAAAGGTCAATTTTGAAAACTCAAGGATCTTTTAAACCCATTTCTTAAAACTTATGGACTAAAAAGGTCTATTTTAAAAACTTAGGGACCAAACGCATCTATTCCTCAAAACTCAGGGACCAAAAAGGTATTTTTCCCTAAAACAAAGAAACTTGTAGGTGGAAGTCAAACGGAAAGGGTTTTTTATTTATTAATTTAATTATTTTTATTTTTAACTTTCCATGTCAACATTAAAAATAATAAAAATAATAATTTTTCCTTAATTTTTTAATATTAAAAATAATAAAATCAATTTATTTATGTTATATTACTTAAAAATAATTATAAAGAAAATGTCAAACCAACTCTACCAAATAAAAAATTAACAGAAAGACCAAAAGTGTCAATAAAAGGAACCAAAAAACCCATTTTTTTCAAACCATGTCTGAGTTTGAAAACTCAATAACCTAAATACAATCAAATTCAAATTTCACTAGATCAAAAGTGTATTCTTTTTCTTTTAATTATTTTCTATCCACATTAAACATAATTAGGTTTTGTCTTTATCACCACTCACATCACATTTTAAGAACAAAATTTTGAATATTTTATACCTCTCTAGATAATCATTTATTTTTTTTTTTTGGGGGGGGGGGGGGGGGGTAAAGGTTTTTGTATTTTAAATTTTAGCTTGCAAACACTACATTTTTGTGTTCTTATCTTTATCTTTACTTGTAAAAATGTTTTTAAAATATAAGTCAATTTTGAAAAATCGATTTTAAAGAACTTGTTTTAATTTTTAAAAATTAGCTAAGAATTCAAATAGATTTGCATCAATAATGAAAACATACCATAGAAATTGAGTAAATAAGTGTAGTTCTTATTACAAAACGAAATGGTTATCAAATGGAGTGTTATGTGTCATTTGATAACCATTTCACTTTCTATTTTTAGTTTTTGATTTTTAAAAAATGATTGTTTGATAACCAATTCAATTTTCTATTTTTCTGTTTTTTAAAAACATTTTTAAAATTACAAGTAAATGTAAAAAACTAACTCCGTCTCATCACCAATTGGTTTTTAGTTTTTTTGTTTTTTTAAAATTAAGTTTATAAACATTATCTCCACCTAAGTTTCTCTGTTTTGTTATCTACCTTGTTCTTTTCAAAAAAATCATGTCAAGTTTTGAAAAATAAATAAAAAAAGTTCTCAAAACTTATTTTTGTGTGTGTTTTTTATTTTGGCTGAAATTTTAAATGTGCATTTAACAAATATGAAAACAATAATAAGAAAATTGGGAGAAAATGTGCATAATTTTTTTTTTTAAAAAAAAAAAAACTAAATGGCTATCAAATTGGGTAAAAAATAGTTTTTAAAAATAGATCTTCTAATTTTCAAAATTTTCTTTTTCTTTTAATGTTCGTGACATCTCTTTCCAACAAAATTTTCTTTTCAACGTTTCAACGTTTTTCTCTAAGAAAACTTTTTCAATTTTCGTACTTATAATTTTTATTTCTCTTCCTCTCGTTAACGGGTTTTTTAGAAAAGTAAACCAAAAAAAGAAAAAAATTAGATAAAAAAGGCATGTATAAAAGTATTTAGAAAATAAGGGTGTCGCGTACCTTCAAAATACGCGACACCCTCCTCAACACTGTTGTGCCTCTTGGGAGGCGCGACAGACTTGATTTTGTTAAAAAAAATTTTTAATTTCTTTCTTTATTCTCTATTTTTTAATTATTAATATTATATTAAATTTGTTTAATTTAATGATTATAACTTTTTTTTTTATAATATGATTATGACTTTTTTTAAATATCAGATTCCATTTCATTTTCTAAATAATGAATCTAATAGTATTGTTTTTTTAATAATTGATTTTTTTTTTAATTTTAAAGTTTGTATTTTTTAAAAAATATCTATAATTTAGATGTTTTGTAGTTTGCATTTTTTTTCTTGTATATATCATTTTTTTAATACAAAACACCACATATTAAATTCAACCTACAAATAAATTTTACAAAAATTATTGTACATTAGTTTCAATAAATTTTCGATAAAACTTTATATCGTTCAAACATAATTAAATTTATGTATACATAGAAAACACAATTACGTTTTAAAAACTAACCCTTCTTTAACATTTCCAATTCAATTTCAAGTACGATTAATTTAAAAATAAGTATATGGATTTTTACTTGCATTATTGCATTTAAAATAATATTTATTTTTACTTGCATTTAAAATAAATATATATGGATTTATAATACAATGCAATAAATTACCAATCTAAATTAATTATATAGTTTACTAAAATTCCTAGTCAATAATGGTTCTTCTTGACATAAAGAAATAATATATATTATTTTCGAAATTGATAATCTAATTATTCAGATAAAGTTAAAATGTTTTAAAATATGTTAATAGTTATTTTTAACAATAATAAATTTGAAATAAAAGCTCTCAATTTGCCTTGTAATAATTTTTTAAAAATCTCAAATATGTTTAACTTGAAAATGATATTGCTAAAAGATTTATGACAAGTCATTAGTGAATTGATTATTGATTTTAAAATTAATTGTACTTGAAATTGAATTGGATTTGTTTAAGAATGGTTAGTTTTTGAAATGTAATTGTATTTTCTATGTATACATAAATTTAATATAAACAACAAAAAAAAATTTGTCAACTTCAAAACATCTAAATTATAAATATATATTAAAAATACAAACTTTAAAATTATGAAAAAAAAATTATTAAAATAAACATAACCATTAAATTCATTATTTAAAAAATGATAGAGAAACAAATATTTTTAAAAAGTCATAATCATTAAATTAAACAAATTTAATATAATATTAATAATTAAAAAATAGATAAAGAAAGAAAGAAAGAAAAAACAAAATTTAAATAAAATAAAAAAAAAAAGAAAAAAAAAGAAGGGAAAAGTCAAGTCTGTTGCCGCCAAAGGAGGGTGTCGCGTATCTTGAAGGTACGCGACACCCTTATTCTCTAAATACTTTTATACCTGCCTTTTTTATCTAATTTTTTTCTTTTTTTGGTTTACTTTTCTAAAAAACCCCTCGTTAACATGCGAAAGGTAAATTCCAAAATTTAAATTTCATGGAAGAGAGGTCAGACCCGTTTGAAATACTTTTAGTTTAAATATTGTTTAAGAATGCATTTTCTTTTAAACATTTTATAAGAAAATTGTTTACAATTTAAGCACTCATAAGTTAGGTTACAAGCATTTATATACACGAATTATTATATACTTAAAAATTCTTTTTAAAAAAATCGCTTTCAAATATTTCCTTCAAAATCGTTTATTTCTCAATCTCATTTTTTAACAAGTCATTTTTAGTGGTTGACAAACACTAGAAAAGTTTTGTCAAAATGATTTTTTTTTTTTTTCAAAATTAAACACTTGAAATGTTATACCAAAACATACCTGCCATCGCCGGCCAATGATGGGAAGGAGTGAAAAAGAGAAAGGGAGGTGATGGTACTCAATTGTCTATTTTAAAAAAATAATAATATGATCATATTAGTATAATTTGTTAAATCATCAAGTCTAGTAAAAAAGTAACTACCACATCATTTTTTCATTAGTCAACTAATGGTCAATGTAGACTAGGGTCCCTTTAGAACTATTTTTCAAACCTTGGAGACTAAAGTGTACAATTTAAAGTTGACCAAATAGACATTAACCTCAAACCTCAAGGACTAAAAATGTATTTTGTCATAACTTTTTCTTCTTTCTATTATTATTTTTTTTTTTTTTTGACAATATGGGGTGGAGGATTTGAACCACAGACCTCGTGGTTATTAATACAACTTTATGCTAGTTGAGCTATGCTCTTGTTGACAACTTTCTTTTCTCTCTACAACATTGGTCTATATATAACTTTTATTTATCTTTTTGTTCTAACAAATATCTCACTTGATTAAAAATACATTCCTCCCACTTTTCTCTCTAAAATTTAAATATTTTCTCCAAAATTCTCTCTCTAATTTATCTATTATCTCGAAAATTTCTATCTAACTTTTCTCTCTCTAATAAATATATCCTTTAACTTTTCTCTATAACTTATCTATTATCTCTAAAATTTCTATCTAATTTTTCTTTAATTTTCTCATTTTTATTAATTTTTCTAAGATATCTTTTACTCTCTCTATAAAATTTGTTTTTTTTTTCTTTTAACTTTTTTCTCTCTAAAATTTCTCTACTTCTCTCTAACATTTATTTCTTTTTTCTAACTACTACTTTGTTAAAACCCTAACTAATATTCTCACCCTAGTTTCTCTCTCTCTCAATTTACTTTGTTTAACTTTTCTTTCTAAAACATTTAACTCCATGTCTCTAAATTTTTACTTCCATGTGTCTACATATTTTTTTTCTTCTCTAACACATTTTTTAATCTCTCTATTTTTTTTTCAAAAAGAAAATCATTCTAGTTTGGTTTTTTGTTTTTGTTTTTGTTTTTTTTAAGAAAAAAACAATTATCAAACATTATGACTTTTATTTAAAAACAAAAAGTGAAATAATTATCGAAGGGAGTCTTATTTGTCAAAAGTATCATATGATCATTGTTATGGGTGAAATTAAATCTAATTCTAAAAGTCAGAATGATAAGAGTCCAGAGTGGAAACAGCTCCAAGGAGACCCCTTAGACCTAGGTCAATCTCTTTCATGTTCAATTCCCAGAGAGAAAGAGAAATTTTCTCTCTATTCCCTCTTCCAAAAGGAAATATGGTACCCTATATCAACTATAAATAGAGGAGGGTAACTCCAAAATAAGGGAGCTCAACTGAGTACTACTATTCTTTCTCTTAGTCTTCTTCCTCATTCTCAATTACTTGCTACAGTCATATCTCCTAAATGACTTAAGCATTAGAGTCGGTGTAGCAAACACCACACCGGTGTGCAGATTTTCTTGTTTTGTAGATCACGTCTTCCCCTTCTTGAAACAAATTTAGTCACGTGAAAGTCAAGTAATTCTCCTACCTGGATTTTGGCATCAACAATCATAAATAAAAAAAATTAAAAAAAAAGAAAAATCTTTATCTTTTTACCATGAACGTTTATTTTGATTGTGATATATAAAGTTTTTAAATTAGAGAAAAAAAAATAGAGCAAGAGGGTGATAGTTTAATTTTATTATGTTTTATGGGCAAAAGAGAAAAGGAAAAAACAAGAAAAAAGACGGAAGTGAAGGAGTTGAATCCTCTCGCGGAAGCGAATTAAATCGAGCGTGATTTAATTTCAATTATTCGAATACCGGTACGTTGGGCAAAATAAGAAACAATTTCTACACTAGATTAAGCATGCATTTACAGATCTAAAACAATTTTAGATGCAAGAAACTTACGTGATAGAAGGCGAAAAACAGCACAATGCTCCTATCCACGTTCTTGATCTTCCAATCAACACCACCAATAGCGAACACCCGCTATGTCTCTTGGATTACTGAGACTTGGTTTGTAGGAACCAAAAACATCTTGGAAGGGAATCACAACAAGGAGAGGTAGAGAGAAAAAAACTCAGAGAATTCTCTCTCTGTGTTTTCGTTAAACTGAGAGAATGATCGATTAGTTGGGGAACTCCATCTCCCCTGTACGATAAGTGGGGAGGGAGTTATTACCCTACTAGATCTCGATCGTTGGATCTAATCCAAGCGATCTTGATCGTCTATTAATTAAATAATAATAATCATTTAATTAATTAATTATAATTAATTTAATTAAAACAATATTAATTAAATCAATTATAACATAAGGTATTTAATTCAATTTGAATCATATTAAATTGAATTAAATTGGTCATTCAATTAATCTCATTAATTGAATCCACATAATTAAATATCCAATATTTAATTAATATTACAATTGAATCATATTCAATTTTAATCTCTCTCATTTAACCTATAGTTTTAATGTGCATCATAATGTACATTAATATTAACTATAGAATTAATTTAATCAAATCACATTTAATTAAATTAATTAATTCTTCAATTAATTAATTCATTAATTAAATATCATATATTTAATTAATTTACTATTTGAATCATTATTCAAATAATTCTCTCATATACTATAGTTTTAATATGAATCTCATTCACATTAAATTTAACCTATAGTTTCAATATGAATCTAATTCATATTTAATATTTGAACTCCTTCAAATATTTAATTCTCTCGTTAATTAATTTTGAATCATATCTAAAATTAATTTATAATATAAAGTTTAATTCACCAATTAAACTTATATTATAATGTATCTTTATACATTATTTTAATTGTATCAAATACAATAAAATTCCCTTAACGAATTTGAACACACTTCAAATTCTATTCAAGACTATTTAACCTCAGAACCCTTTACGAGCTAGCAGGTGGACCTAATGGACCTACAGATCAGAAGCTCCAACGATACGAGACTAATTGGCTAAACTCATTAACCAAGTTAGTCAACATTCGTTAACTGTGGGTCACTCCACTAAAGACCCACAGCTGCACTCTTCTCACTATAGAATATTTCTGTGTCCACGGATATCGACCAATAACAGTAAGTCAATCCTTCACGAGTGTTCGTAACGCCAGCTGGGTCAAATTATCGTTTTACCCCTGGATTACCTCTGGATCCTTAAGTACCACTGATTCCTCAAATGAACAATTTGTTTATGATCCAATCAATAAACAACAGTTCCTCTCGGGCCAGGAGAGGATGGACGCCCTTGTTCAAGACCCAGAATTAGCCCTTAAGGGAACACACATCTACTTGCCCCAATAGGGGAAGGAGTGAATTCCATCTTGTATTGTTATGTTCCCAGCCCCCATTCGGTCTTGCCCCTGAAATGGTAGGATTATTGAGTCGACGAACTGGCCACTCTCACCCATACAGATCTAAGGACAATCCCTCCTTGAAAAGGAGTTCATAACAGACTCAGGATTGAGATTGAGTTACCTAGGTCATCCTATTGAAATAGAAACCTAAACTAGTCAACGGTGTTACATCTAGTGGTTACTATTTCGCGGTCCGGTCTTATGCAAACCCATTGCACAGGATACCCCCACTCGCATGTCTCCTACATGGATGCTTTGGATCATTGCATCTGTATCGAATACAAAGTGGGTCGTATCACATAGTGTTACCAGGATAAGGTACCCAGCCTTATCCCTATACTATAGACCATTTAGGTTGTTACTTGAACACTGATCCTCGTGTGTCCCCACATACTAATTCAAGTCTCATCTAAACAACCTAGGATCTTAGTTTATTGGATTTGGGTCAAATTGTGCAATTTTAGTAACAATAACTTTTTATTGTACAAACCTCAATAACGACGTATTGATACAAGTGAACAATTTGTCACCATTCACTACCTACGAGTTTTAGGGCATAAAACCCAACAGGAAGTTCTCACTTTAACTTAAAATTTTGGGTAAAATACCTTTTTGGTCCCTCATGTTTCAAGTTCATTTCCAATAGGTCCCTAGGTTTCAAAATCGAACAATCAAGTCCCTACTGTTTTAGAAATGTTTCTATTAAGTCCCTCTACCGTTAATTTTTTAACGGTGCTGACGTGGCAAATAACGGTGCTGATGTGGCAGTTACAAATAATAAAATAATAATTTTAAAATTAAAACAATAATAAGTTAAAATTAAATAATAAATAATTAAAAAAAATAAAAAGAAATCTCCACACTATCTCCTCTTTCCCTCCCACCCTCGTGATCTTACTCTCTCCATCCTCACCTTCTCTTCTTCCCACCTCCTCGCTGACCTGCGCCGCCGCTCCCCACCACCGCCGCTCCCCACCACCGCCGCTTTATTTCTTCTCTCTCTTCCATCCACCAAATCCCTTTCCCACCTCCTTCCCATTCAATCCATCACCTTTTTCGGATTTGGGAATAGATTTGGAAATAGCGCGAAGAGTAATAGAGTAACCCCTTTAGAAATCTGATCTTTAGCACATTTGAGGTGGGAGATAAATGGCTGAAGAAGCCCAAATGCCAGTTTCTCAATAGCACCTCCATCGGCAGAGATAACCAATTCACATCTTTAACAAACAAATAACACCAAAGAAATCAAAATCAGAACAAAACCGAGATTAAAAAAAAAAAAAATCCCAAAACCCCAGAAAAATTAATCGCAAGTTAGGGCGATAAGAACCTGGTTCTAGTGGGAGTGAGGCTCGGATTTTTTGTTGTCGCCGG
This sequence comes from Luffa acutangula, assembly GCA_036850905.1. Lineage (NCBI taxonomy): Eukaryota > Viridiplantae > Streptophyta > Magnoliopsida > Cucurbitales > Cucurbitaceae > Luffa > Luffa acutangula. The sequence continues at coordinate 13,339,722 of CM072099.1, forward strand.
CACATCATCTTCAGATCTGGGGAGGCGTGGGTTTTTTTTCCCCTCAATTTTTAATTTCAGATCTGATTTTGAAGGAGGAAGAGAGTTTTCTGGTTTTATGGGATTTTGAAGAAGTTGTTGATTTTTCTTGTGTTCTAGGCGGCGACAACGAAGAAGAAGAAGAAAATCGGATGGCGGATTTGGGGTTCGAAGAGGCGGGGATGGTCATGCCGACGATGTAGAAGAAGGCGGCGACGGTAAAGTGAAGAAGAAGGAGATGAACCGGAGGAAAAGGTGGTGGTGGAGGGCGGCGACAGAGGGCTGCGGCGGTGGCGTCTTGGGAGGAGGAGTCGATGGCGGTGGAGAACGGCGGTACCGTCACCGGCCGGGGCAATTATGCTTTATGGACCCCTTTGATATTTCATTTGTAAAAAGGGGTCCTTTTTTAAAATCTCTTATTTGGGGACTCATTGGGCTGCAAAAATACCAATTTGCCCTTTTCTCACTCCCTCTCACACTCTCAAAGTCTCTTTCTCTTCTTCTCTCTCTCACGCTCGACAAAATTCGATTGCTCAAGAATTTAATGAACCCAATCGAATTTTGACAAATAATCATGCAACCACGGACTATATTTGGCCAAAATTAATGAATCACGATCGAATTTAGTAAATCCCGGTCGAAAATGGTTGGAATTCATGCATTTCGATGCAAATTTTGGCTGAAAATCATGCAAATCCAACCAAATTAATGAATCTCGGTCGAAAATAATGAAAAAATAATGAATCCCGACCAAATTAAGTATATCCCGATAAAAAATAACCGGAATTCATGCATTCCCGAGCAAATTTTGGCCGGAAATCATGCAAATCCGACCAAATTAATGAATCCCGGCAGGAATTCATGCATTCCCGGCCAAAATTCGGCCAGGAATGCAAGGAGCCTGGCCACGTCCAGGCTCCATCTTATTTTTTTTATTTTTTTTTAAATTAAAAATTTATATAAAATCGTTTTTTTCAACTAAGCGGCAGGTTTTGTTTTTTTGTTTTTTTGTTTTTTTTTTTTTTTTTACATTTTAGAAAATCGTTGTTCATATTGTGTTTTTTTTTTTAACTTTATGTGTTGAATAATTGAAAGTTTCTTTATTATACTTAATATTTATGTTTTTTAATTAACAAATTTGAAAAAAAATAAATTAAGAATATATTATATATGGATGAATTGGTGGAAAATTTAATGTAGTTGGTAAGAAAACTAATTTTCCTATTTTGAAAATTGAAGAGAGAGGCTATAATAGACTTTTTACACCTTTGCTGACATCATTAAAGTCAGCAAAGGGTCTCAAAATAAGAGATTTTAAAAACGGGGTCCATTTTTACAAATGAACAATGAAATAGGCCCACAAATACCAATTGCCCTACAAACAACTCATAAGAGTTTTTTTCCTCCTCTCTATTTTCTCGCGAAACAAAGTCGTAAGCCCTCTAATTACTTCTTTCATATTGTTGCCACTTCTTGTTCCCACAAAAAAAAAAAATACAACCTTAAAAAGACTTGTGGCATATTCTATTCTTCTCGTTTGCAGGGTTGTCCGTTAGCATCTGTGGGATGTGATTTATCACAGGGTTCTGTTGAAGGAGAAATTTTGTCCAATCATAAATTATCACGTCATTATCTAAAATTAATGACAAAATTACAAATAATTAAATTTGGGACCAATTATAAATTGACATGTCCAAATTTAATTTGAAGACAAAGTTGGCCAATTATAAATTTGTTAACTACAAAAATGGCCAAATTTAATTGTGCGTTTTGAAATATGTCCAAAAAACTTTTTTATCGAATAAATGGCCAAATGATATATTTGAATATTAATTAGAATTTATCGAATGACTAAAATGTCCCTAGACAATCCTAGAAAAGTCTTATCATTTTATAATTATAGAATAATTATAGCAGATCTCAAATTCAAATCATAACAACCCTAAAATCTTTCCAAATCTAACGAACTAACTTCCTAAAAATCTAGGAATAACAAAAGCAAATCAAATAACAAAAAAAAACATTAAATTTAAAATAACATATAAAATCAAAATCAATAGCTCAAATACAAAATTAACTTAAATAAAGCTAAAGATCTCAAAACAAATAATTACAAATCAAATACTGGAAACTAAAAATAATACATTATACTTCTTTTCTACAAAATCAACATTAAAAATAAAATCTTTCAACGAAATCAACCAAAAAAAATTAAGAAATTACAAATAATTAAATTTGGGACCAATTATAAATTGACATGTGTCCCAAATTTAATTTGAAGACAAAGTTGGCCAATTATAAATTTGTTAACTACAAAAATGGCCAAATTTAATTGTGCGTTTTGAAATATGTCCAAAAAACTTTTTTATCGAATAAATGGCCAAATGATATATTTGAATATTAATTAGAATTTATCGAATGACTAAAATGCCCCTAGACAATCCTAGAAAAGTCTTATCATTTTATAATTATAGAATAATTATAGCAGATCTCAAATTCAAATCATAACAACCCTAAAATCTTTCCAAATCTAACGAACTAACTTCCTAAAAATCTAGGAATAACAAAAGCAAATCAAATAACAAAAAAATATTAAATTTAAAATAACATATAAAATCAAAATCAATAGCTCAAATACAAAATTAACTTAAATAAAGCTAAAGATCTCAAAACAAATAATTACAAATCAAATACTGGAAACTAAAAATAATACATTATACTTCTTTTCTACAAAATCAACATTAAAAATAAAATCTTTCAACGAAATCAACCAAAAAAAAATTAAGAAATTTTTGGAAGTGAGTTTTGAGTCACACAAATACAAAAGGGTTGCTTATAGATATCAAAATTCAAATTAAATGTCAACTTGATTTAAGTGTGAGTCATCTAGATATTGTATAATCCAATAAAAAAATACAGTGTAATCCCATAAAAGTGCTTGAATCCCAATCCCTTCCAATGCAAATACTATATAATCCTCTAAAATACGGATAAAAAAACATCAATCCCATATAAAGTGCTCTAAATACTATGTAATCCCTACCCAGATTAAGTGTTCTAAATAGTATGTAATCTCTTCCAAATTACAAAAATATTGTGTAATCCTGTAATCTTATAAAAATAATTTTTCAAATGTGTTAGACAATGAAAATCCTGGAGTATTAAAAATAGAAAGACACTTGATAAAGGAAAAAAAAGGCAGAAAGCAAAAAGAACACTGAAAGTGTGCGAGAATAACGAAATGACCTTCATATTGATCCCTCGCCCCCAAAGTTACATCGATGTTTCTTCTTCATTCCCTATTTTCATTTCTTTTCTCAACATTCTTCAATTCTACTAGCATTTCTTCCTCACTGCCTCTGCACTTCCAAACACTAAAATTGATGAAGAGCAGGATCATGAGATTCGTCACATTTTTTGTCCTTTCATTTTTGGTGTCGTCCCCAACTTAACAATGACATGCTTGATTTGAGTCTAAAATAGAGTAAAAGAAAACTCAGATGTAAATAGTAGATTCAAAATTAGCATGATTTTAGGAGATAAAATCTAGATTTAAAGTTAGATAAAAAACTGAAAAGAAAATAAGTATTCCATTTATTTAAGAGATTGATTGCCGGTTTTGGAAGAAGGGTAAAAATGGAATAATAAAGTAAACCAAAATTTTCAAAAAACCCGGTGGCCATATTTCAATGTTTTTAATTTTTTAGCCATATTTCATAACTGCCCCCTAGATTTTGGCCATACACCCAAAATTCTCTATAAATTTTTAGAGTCAAATGTCCATTTGATCAATTAATTAAAAATAAATTATTTTGATCAAATTAATTAATTTGACCAATTAATTAAAGAAAATAATTAATTAGATCAAATTTCGATCTTTTAAATATTTGGGTCAATCGGGTCAAATATAAATCATACCCAAGACCAAATAGTTGAACCCAAGACCAATAAATTTTTAGAGTCAAATGTCCATTTGATCAATTAATTAAAAATAAATTATTTTGATCAAATTAATTAATTTGACCAATTAATTAAAGAAAATAATTAATTAGATCAAATTTCGATCTTTTAAATATTTGGGTCAATCTGGTTTTGGGTCAAATATAAATCATACCCAAGACCAAATAGTTGAACCCAAGACCAATAAAACCCAAGCCCAAGTTGTTAGGCCCAAAAGTCACCAGGGCCCATCCAGCGAGAACTCTATAAAAAGTGAGGTTCTCCACCATTTCAAGGGTTCAGAAATTCTAGACTCTCACAAAGACAAGAGTTTAGAATTTTAAAGCTCTCAAGCAGAACCAGAGAATTCAGAGAGACTCCATCAAGTCTGAAGACCAAAGACTCTCTGCAATCCATAAATTCAAGTGTTGAACACTTCTTGAAGACCAAACACTCTTCAAACACTCCTTGAAGATCAAATACTCTTCAAACATCGACACCTCTTGAAGACCAAACACTCTTCAAGACTTCAACATTCCTTGAAGATCAAAGACTCTTCAAGACATCAACACTTCTGGGAGACTGAAGACTTCTTCAAGACTGAAAGACTTCAAGCTCCAAGAATCCATTGAAGCTTCAGACTCGAGATTAAGCGTTCCAGCCCTTGAGTGAAACACATTCACACACAAGAGAGATAATTAGAGGATTATGTATTAGAGATTGTACACTCACATGCATATCACATAAATACAAAGATATTGTTTATTCCACGTGTCTCCATCTCCGAAGTTACGTTTGAACAGGTTCAGAGACCCTAAATTGAAAAATTTGTTTAACTCAAATATATTTATATATTTATATATCTATATATATATATATAATATATATTAAAAAGCAAGGATCCGTGAAAAACATTTTTAGACTAAAATACCCATGTAAATTTAAGATAATTACATAATTAGTATTCAAATTCCATAATCAAATTTCGTAATTTAATAAAAATCAAAATATAATATATTAAAATTCAAAATATAATATATTAAACTGTAAATTCAAGATAATTACATAATTAATTTTCAAATTCCAGAATCAAATTTCGTAATTTAATAAAAATCAAAATATAATATATTAAAATTCAAAATATAATATATTAAACTGTAAATTCAAGATAATTACATAATTAGTTTTCAAATTCCATAATCAAAAATATTTTAATTAAATATAATTATTTTAATTAAAAAGTTAAAAAAAAAACAAATCTTAAGATAATTATTTTAATTAAAAAGTAAAAAAAAAAATCATTCCGTGAGAATATTAATATGAAAATTTGAAAAAAAAAATCTTAAGATAATTATTTTAATTAAATATAATTATTTTAATTATTAAGTAAAAAAACAAAAAAAAAAAGAAAAAACCATTACATAAGAATGTTAATATGAAAATTTGAAAAAAAACAAATCTTAAGATAATTATTTTAATTAAGAAGTAAAAAAAAAAGAAAATAGAAAAAACCATTACGTGAGAACATTAATACGAAAATTTGAAAAAAAAATCTTAAAATAATTATTTTAATTAAATATACACTCTATCCAAAATCTAATCAAATTATCATATGATCTATATACACTCTATCCAAAATCTAATCAAATTAAAATTTGAATATAAATTCCCTCTATAAATTGTTGATCTTCTCCCATTAGTTTTCACATCAAAACTATTCATCCCCTCCATTGTTGGTTTCAGTACATCTCTTGAATTATAATTATAATATTTTTGTTTAATTTTATCAATTTAATGGGAAGAAAGTCATTCTCAAATATTTTATGTTATAGACTGACTGACTTTAATTTCTTTTTTCCCTCCAACTTTTTTTTTTCAGGTGTAAAATTACTTATCTTTCTCAATTTCTTCCAATTGTTCATTTATATTTAAGGTATTTTCCAATTTCTTCCTGTTCGTTTATATTTCAAGTATTTTTTTTTAGTTTGGCTTTTTAATTGATGTGTTTGAATTAGAAAGGTTTAGGTTAGAGATAAATTATATATTTTATGGCCTTGATTAATTTATTATTAAAGTTTCATCAATTTAAGAAATAATTATATATTTTATGGCTCTGTCGTGTTTCGGTTGGATTCTGTTTTTGTTTGGATTTTTTTTAGAATGTTTTAGTTTGGATTTGTTGGATCAATTTCATCTCTTCCTTCATCTCAAAGATTTCGTGTTATTTGTAATTTGGATATGTTTGTTTTTGGTTTTAGAACATTGGTGAAATTTGAAACTAATCTCTATTGATTGCTCTCTCCTTTCCTGGTATTTTCCGTTGAATGAATTATTATTATTATTATTTTCTTTTTCATATGTGTTAGATCATTTTTTAAAATATAAGTTCAAAAAATAATTGTTCCTCTTCTTTATTTTTTAATGAAATTCTTGATTAAAAAAATTAAAAAATAATTGATTGGTTGGGATTTGCATAGAATTTGTCAATTTCTGTCATTTTTATGTGTTTTATTTAAAAACAAAATTGTAAATTTTGAATTTGTTTCCTTCCGCTAACATATCAATTCCCTATAGCAATCCAAAATTAAAAAGAAAAAGCAAGGATCCGTGAAAAAAAAATTTAGACTAAAATACCCCTCTAAATTTAAGATAATTACTTTAGTTAAAATTTAATTATTTTAATTAAAAAAATAAAAGATACAAAAATTAAAAAGTGGTAATCTAAAAAACAATTAAAATCGAATATGAAATTTTGAAAAAAAAAATCATTTCCTATAAAAAATGATTAAGAAAATTAAAAAAAAAAAATCTGTAATCCCTACAAAATTTAAAAAACCAATATGAAATTTTGAAAAAAAAAATCTTTTCCTATAAAAAAATAAGGAAAAAAAACAACGTATTTATGGTTAAAACGAATTCTATGTGTTTTTTTTTTCATTTTTTTAATAAAAACAAATAGGGTATTTTTTATTTTTTAATCTATAATATATTTAAATTAATTAGTTTTCAATTTTTGAAAAAATAATTGTTTTAATTAAAAAAAGAAAAGATAAAAAAAATAATTATTTTAATTAAAAAAATTAAAAAAAATAATTTCTTAATTATTTTAATTAATTAACTAGAAAAAGAAAAAATAAAAAAATTAGATTTTGTAATTTTTAATTAATTAATTACAAAAGAATAAAAAATAAATTTTGTAACCGTTTTAATTAAAAAATATAAAAAAGGAAAGAAATAAAGATTTTTTTTTAATTGTCAAAATCTAATATTATTATTTTTCAAATATGAAATTTAATAACCTAGAATAATATCTTATGGTCGATAGATTAATTTTGCTTTTTATTCTTTTTTTCTTTGCTTAATATTCTTTTTATCTTATGAAATTTAATAACATAGATTAATATTATAGTCTATATATCTTATTTTATGATTTGTAGATTTGGTCCAAAATCTAATCAAATTAGAATTTAAATCTAAAGTTCGTCTATAAATAATTTCACGTTCTTCCATTGGTTTTCACATCGAGAAAACTTTACAAACATGGTGAAACTCTTGCAACTTCTTCGTCGAGTCGCTGGTATTTACCTCCCACACTCAAATACCTCTGTATTTGATTTTTTCGTCTAAATCTCTTATTTCTCTCACTTTAATTTTGTTATGTGATTTTATATTCAAAATATCGTAATATATATCTTTTAAATTTTTAAACATAAATGTATATTTTTTTTAGACTTGCCATTTTTTTTTGCAGCAGTTAATGTCTAATCACCTCCATTGTTTCTTTATTGAATTGTCGATTTTCATCACCTTCTTGCCCAATCCACTAACAAGTTTTAGATACCGAACATCTAGGTAATATAGGACTCCACACTTTTTGTAGCTAAGACAACTATCAAATTTAAGTACGCTATACTTTTTATATTGCATTTGCATGGTTAAATCAAATTTTGTAATTAAAATTGGAGGACAATAAGTGATCAAGGTTAGGGGCGAAGTGTTGCAGGGAAGGATGAGAAAGAGTATTGTGAGATTTCAATGGAGAATATAAAAAATAGAAATAGTTAATTGTGAGTTCGATGTAGATATGTAGCAAAAATAGTTGCAATTTCTTATGATTATATTATAAGCATTTCGTCTATAATTTTTACCAAACCCCTCCATTATTAATCTCACTTTTGCTTGACTCCAATTTAATTTCCTAATCCTCGAATCCATCACCGTTCTTCAAATATCCCCATCTTGGATATCGTATGAAAGTTTGATTTTGAAAAATATTCAAATTTAAGGTTTTTCCCCTTTAGATTCTAGACATACTTTTGAGTTTAATTATCACATAATTTTTATAATTGAGCTGTGTTGATTTGATTTATTGATTGGTTTTAATTTTTTTAGGATTTTTATATGTTTTTAAATACACCATAATTTTAAGATTTAGTTGGGATGATATTTTAACCAATTAGATTATCTCAATTAATTTTTCAATATACTTCAATTTTGAATGAGTTTAACTGATTTGGTTGTTTTAGTTTGATTTTTTGATATGTTTTTTTTTTTAAATATGTCATGATTTTAGGATTTTTCTTTTTTGATATGTTTTAAATACATTATAATTTTAGGATTTGGTTATCTGATTTGGTAGGGTATTTTAGTCAATTATATTATCTCAATTAATCTATTTATTTATTTAGTTATCAAAAAGTCATTTGACCATATTTCAAAACGATCATTTAAATTTAGTCATTCATGTCAGTTATCCCATCATAAAATCATTCTCATTCACACCCTCCCAATCTTATATACCCCTATCACTCCTTAAGAATTTGGTTTTCATAACTATTTTTTTATGTTTTTTTTTTTAAGTTATTGAAGATTGATAAAATTTGAAGGTTTCCAAAACATGTATTGTATGCCATGATGATTATGGAAAACAATAATTTTTTTTTAAAAAAAAAATCATACCATTAAACTTTATTGTGTAATTTATTTCTAAATTGGCCAATGCAATTATAGAATGAAACTATTGTAATTAAATTTTGTCTAAACTCTTTAATTTATTTTAAAGAACAAACACTATCAAAATTAAATAAACACAAATTATGTAAAATCAAAACAATCAAGCAAAAATATGGAATCTAACTTAGGTTTTAAAATTCATAATTAAAAACGAAAGAAAAATTTTATGACTACAACTTATAGAATTATAGAATTTTTAAGCAAAAAAAAAAAATAGGTATGTCAACTTTTAGGGAAAAAAAACACGAAAAATATGTTTCTGGTACCTTTTTCAGAAAGCAAAGCATTAAAGATGAAATAAGTTTTTTGAAATGTCAATGTATTTATCATTTTCTAAAACAAAATCATAGATTAAAAAGTATAAATTAAAAATTAACGAAGAATATGAAAACGAAAACATAAAAAATAAACGAAAACATAAAAATAAATAAATAAATAAAATAAAGAATAAATATGCCAATAGAAATTAAAAATTAAAGAAGAAAATGCAAATAAAAAATAAAAAATAAAAATAAAGAAAGAAAAACATAACTTCAGTCTGCCACAGGCGGATTGTCATCATGAATCCGCGTGTGTGAGATGCCGATATTCATGTTTGAATCTCCTTTTGCACAAAGCCAACGAATCAACTTGGTTTTCCAAAATCTTTTCAAATGCATCTGTTTTTCCAAATTTCTTTTTTTTTTTAAATACAATAACTTTCTAATTAACCCGTACTCTTTTCTTTCAAATAATTGGAACACTTTAAAATTTGTGGTTTGGATGAGCTATAAAACAAACAATGATCAACAAATAAATAAAAAAAAAATAATCTAAATAAACTCAAATTGAGATGCAACATACAAATACAACAAAAGAGATAGTGTTGAGCGGAACAAAATAGATAATTACTCAACTTTTTCAAGGTTAGAGTTAAGTAGAGTAAAAGAGTGGGTGATTGAAAAGATGGAAATGGCCCAGGGAGAGATGTAGGAAGTAGTTGGATTGGACAAAGGATAGAGAGAGAAAGAGAAATTGACTAAAATAGATCAAATTTTTATATTTTGATAGTTTGAGTGTTTAATTTTAAATTTATCATATAGTTTATGAAAGTTTAATTTTTATAAAGAAGTTTTGACTTTATAAACCAATTTATTTAACATGTATTTTATTATTATTATTTAGCATAATTATTGTTACTCCATTTGTTATGATAAGTTACATATATTATATTATATTAAAATTAGTTATATTAAAAAACAAAAAAAATCATCATAGAAGTAGAAAAAACAAAACTAATATAAGAATGTATATACAATCTTAATTAATTTTAAATTAATTTTACTTCATAATAACTTAGTCAAATTATTACACGTGCATCGCACGTGGTAAAAAACTAGTATATATAAATTAAACATCTAACTTTTTAATTTTCTCTCTTATCATCTTAAAAATTCAATTATTATTAATTATCCCTTAAAAAGACCACCAAATTTATGGGGATTAACAGTAGAAAGAAAAAAAAATTTATGGGGATTAACAGTAGAAAGAAAAAAAAAAGTTTATTTATCTTTATTCTAATTTGAATCTTTCTTCAATGATGAATTTTGATATTTTACAATTTTATCTTTGTTATAAAATATTTTAGGATTCTATTTTGAAAAATATGACAGGGTCCGTCTCATTTGGGACGGACCTGCTCGTTTGATTTTTGAATTAGCTTGGACCAAGTCTATTGGATAGTTGGGCTCCCACCATCCTAGCAATTGAAGAAGTGTCAAAATACTCCACGAGTAAATTTATTAGCCACTCGAAAGGTAGTTTATTTTACTTAACTTTTGAGTTGGAAAGTCAATGTCATAAGATTGCTTGGTGATATAAAAAACTTAGACTTACAAAAACAAAAAAGAAAAAAAAAAGCCTCAAAAAGTATTAATCAATTAACAAAAAAATGGATGAACTTTTATTTCCCACCTCACTTGTCTATTTACACACTTGGGTTCTCTCCTCAACGCCCACATGGCAAAAAAAAAAAAAAAAAAAAAAAAAAAAATTGCCTTGCTTTGGAATTCTCTAAAAATATCCCTTTTGAGATTTTTACATATGATGACTAAATTCAATGGACAAAACCTATTCATCCATGGAGCTAATTATCACAAGAAAAATGATTCAAAAAAAATTTCAACATTGATATCTTGCTTTTTGTTGAATTAAATTGTAATGCATTATGGTTGTGGTCCATCTCTATATATTAGCTTTGAAAGAGTAGCTACAAATCTAACATAATTTAGATAGAAAATATTTATTAGAATTTTAGCAATGAAATAAATAATGGTTAAATATTATAAATATGAAAATGAATGGTTATAGATTAAATAGTAATTGCTGCAATTGTAGTTGATCAATACGTGGTTATTCGTTTCTTATAAAAACTATATAAGTTACTCATTAATTTATATTATTTTTATTAATTATATAAAAATTTTAATTATAAATTTAGTTCACAAAATTTTGTGTTGTTGTCGTCTATTTATGTTGTTTGAGAGTGTTTTGGCATGGTCAAAAGTAGTTTTTCAACGTCGAAAAGCATTTTAGGGTGTGTTTGGTTTAACTTTTCAAGTGTTTAATTTTGAAAAAAAAAAAATCATTTTGAAAAAATTTAGTGTTTGGCAACCATAAAAATGACTTATTACAAAATGAGATTGATAAATAAATCATTTTGAGAGAAACACTTGAAACCAAATTTTTTTAAAAAGAGTCTTTGGTATACAAGAACTTGGGTATAAAAACACAAATGAAAAAATGCAACCAAACATATGAGTGTTTAAATTCTAAACATTTTTATACAAATTTTTTTAAAAAAAATGCATTCTTGAAAAACATTTAAATTAGAATGTATTCCAAACGGACTCTTATCCACTCAAAATAATCAAGTTTGAAAATGGAGAGCTTTAAAGTGTCACTTTTTATAAGAAAAGCACTTGCAATGTGATTTGGTGAAGTTATGTGTGTCAAAAGTACTTCATGGAGTGTAGAACTAAACGTACATTAAAATGGTTTTTTTAATCATACATTTTTTCACTAAAATAATGTTATAATTAAAATACTCTTTGCTAAAAATATTTATATTAAGTGCACTCGTCTTAGATATATGTTTGGTCCATAAAATTTATAAATTTTTCATTACGTCTTTAAAGTTTTGACTATATTTCTGTTCGTCTCTTGTTTTAAGATCATTTACAAAATATTAATTAATTTGACATGCACATTAAATTAATTTTGAGTAGGTTGACAAACAATTGGATAGAGTAATAGTGGTTAATGCATGACTTTATTGTTCACTTTTTTTAAAACAAATATAGATCATATGATAGTTTGTGAAATATATATTATAAAAAGTATGGTAATCTTTATCTCAAAAAAAAAATATATGGTAATCTTTTTTTAAATAGTGTTCAACAAACTATTTCTTTTATAATAAAAAAAAATATATAGTTATTTAATGGAAAAAATACACTTTTGGTCCCTGAGGTTTGGATTAAGTGACAGTTTGGTCCCTGAGTTTTCAAACTCAACAAAAATACCCCTGAGTTTTGAAATAAGGAGCACTTTGGTCCCTGCCGTCTATTTTTCTGTTAAATACTAACGGTGGCTGACGTGGCACTATTATTTTAATAAAAAAAATTACTTTTTTATTTTAAAATAAAAACAAATAAAAACAAATAAAAATAAATAAAAATATTATTATTTTAATTATTCTTAAAACTCAACCCTCAATCCCATCTTCTTCATCCTCTTCCCTCATCCCCCCATCTTCTTCTTCAAATCTCTGATGGTCGCGCCGCCCACATGCCGTCGCCGGCAGCCGCCGGCCGCCGCTTGCCGGCGGCGAAAGTTTTTTTTTTTCTTTCTTTCTTTCTTTCTTCCTTCTTCTTCTCTTCTTCCTCTCATTCCTCAAAGTTTTGTTTGCCTTTGGTTTCACCTAGAGTGTTTTTATACACGAGCCGTCGCCCCTCCCTTCTCCCGTCACTCTCTCTCAAACTTTCCCTCTCCCTCTCTGTGCTCTCTCAACTGCTCCTGTTGCGTTCAACGATCCGCCGACCAACGCTAGCCGCTGCAACCTCCAATCGACGAGTCGCCGCCCCTCACTTTTCCAATCTCTCTCTCTATAAATTGTCTCTCTTCCTCTCGGTGCTCTCTCTCCCCTGCTCAGATCTGTCGTCGCGTTCAACAGGCTGCCAACCAACGCTAGCCGCTGCAACCTCCAACCGACCAACGCCTCTGTTTCAGCCGAATCAAAACCCACTTTTCTTCTTTCACGATCGCAACCCCCGACTTATTTCCTTCCCTCTGTTCTTACGCACGACCATTTCTCTTCTCCTCTTTACGCCTATCAACTGTTTGTGTTAATGTCTCAATGAAAAACCGTATTCTGAAGTGAGATTTGGGTGTTTGATCTGTTGTTGTTTGTTGTCTATGGCGTTAGAATTGAATAACTTTTATTTGTGGCTCGCATCAACTTGGGGTTTTCTTTTTGATTGGCTGATTTTGTTGTGGATCTCTGTGTGTGTTGGTGTTGGAATTTTATGAACAGTGGAGAGTGAACTGGAAGTGATGGAAGAAATCACTTTCCCCAAGTAGATCGTTAAAACCCCTTCGGGGTTTTCCCCTCTTTTTTTTAACCAATGATTTTTGGGAACAGAGGAAGAAGAGAAGAAGAAGGAAGAAAGAAAGAAAGAAAGAAAAAAAAAAACTTTCGCCGCCGGCGGCTGTCGATGACGGCATGTGGGCGGCGCGACCATTGGAGATTTGAAGAAGAAGATGGGGGATCAGGGAAGAGGATGAAGAAGATGAGATTGAGGGTTGAGTTTTAAGAATAATTAAAATAATAATATTTTTATTTGTTTTTATTTGTTTTTATTTTAAAATAAAAAAAATAATTTTTTTATTAAAATAATAGTGTCACGTCAGCCACCGTTAGTATTTAACAGAAAAATAGACGGCAGGGACCAAAGTGCTCCTTATTTCAAAACTTAGGGGTATTTTTGTTGAGTTTGAAAACTCAGGGACCAAACTGTCACTTAACCCAAACCTCAGGGACCAAAAGTGTATTTTTCACATATTTAATTAAAAAGTAAAAGCATTTGTTCAACCAACAACTTTAAACCTTATGTTTTTCTATTTTTATATATATATATATATATTTTTTGATACAAGCAACTGGTATAACCACCCAAAAAAAGTTCAGAACTAAGCAAACAATCAGATTGGATTCCCCCAATGTAGCTAGCCGCCAGAAGACAATGAACTCCTTCCAACCTAGCCCCTGGCTTTCAGACTGGCTTGCACTCAAATCAAAAGACCACCAATCATGGGCACTGGTCCATCTACTTGGAATCTTGATGGCAAAATATGGCAGGATGGCGCATTGTCATGGTCCATCCTATCCACAGGCCCATCTGCCAAGACACACCTCCAGCACCTTGAGCTTCCCAACAAGAAACCATAGGAGCTGACATTCTAGCGAAAGCCATCATACACACCTAAGATCCTCATCACAAAGCGTGCACAAATAAACCTGCATAACAATATCACAGAAAGTGAAGCAGACTGCATAAATAAGCCGTCAACCAACTCAGTAAGAGAACCAAACAGCATAGGACCATTACTACAACAACCAAGCACCCCACATGGACACCCCAGGTAGGCCTAAGCAGCATACTTTGCACTGAAGGGCTCTGGAATTGGGAACCCTCATAGATAACGCCCTTGCATGGCGAAAGCTAAATCCTACCCAGAAGAGGCGAAATATACCTGACCACATGATTGAAGCAAGCCAAAGTTATCCAGAAAATTCTCACGTGAGTGTGTGACAAGCCTCACCTAGAGCAGCCCTAGAAGCCCTGACCAGATTTATAAGCACCCACCATCCATCTTCCCCCTACACTGGAACAAAAGTCTCACCTAAGAGCTAAAGGAAACAAATTAGGATGCTAGCACGCTACCCAGCAGCCTGGGCCAACTCTGTCCTCACTCACACTTTCCCTCTCAAATCCGACATTCGTGTCAGACTTATTCATTTCATTTTCATTTCATTTTCATATCATTTTCATTCTTCTTTCATTCTCAAAAACAATCTTTCGAAAACTTTCCATACTCACCATTTTCTTTCCACTCAGAGGCAGGGCACTAGCTTTCGCACTGCAGAGAAGGGACCCCTAACCAGAGCATTATCATGGTTGGCCTAACTGATCACCCTGCAGGCAGCTCTTTTTACCCCTTTTTTTGTGCCCCATGCGAACAACCATAATCTGAAAACGCAAATAGACTCTCCGGCTAAACCCCATATCCTATCGAGGTGACAACAGACTTGGGGAAACCCATAAAGCAAGCCTAGACCTGCAAGACTAGCCAAAAGGGAGGCCACGTGAACATATATGCAAGAATAATCAAGACATAATTTAAAACCAGGCTCACAATATGTTATCAGTCATCGCCTCAATTCCAGGCAAAATAGAGCAAACCAACACATACAGAAATTATCACAAAAGGCCCAACACCTCACCCCCCTTCTAAGGCCAAAACCAAACCCAACTCAGAACAGGCCCAGCACGCAAATAACGGACCCCCAGTCAACTAAACAGAGAGAAAACCCAAACAGCGTAACATGCAAACACCAAACTGCCGCGCAGATGCATCTAGACTCAATGCCTAGTTACCCCTAGTAAATACATGCTACCACCCCCAATCGACATCATACATTATTCCCAGGAACATCTACAATGCAACCATAAGACAATGTATAAACAACAAGTGAAAGGGAAACAGAAAACCTTCCCTGGTTTGGTACAACGATCAGGAGAGACTGAACGCTTAGCTCAAAACACCATTATCGCATTAAGAAGCCCTTCTCACGCAACTGAAACAAAATCACCCCTCAGGACATCCGAGACCTCGCTAGGCCACTCCTCAAGCCATACACGATCAACGTATGAAAAGGCCAGGCGGGCCAGAACATGCGCAACCTTGTTCCCCTGTCGTGGAGTAAACAACACCTTACCGTTGACCCAAGGACTGAGGATCCGTCGAATGTCATCCATCAGCAGCCCCACTTCCGACACATCATGCAGCTCCCCATTCAAAATTTTGACCAGTCTTAGAGAGTCAGTCTCCACCACAAAATCCACAAACCCCAACTGTCGAGCAAGTTGGATCCCTCTATACACAGCCCAACCCTCAGCCAAATCCACGCTCCAACACCTCTGTAAGCTCAAACAAGCTGCCATGAATACCTCACCCTCAGCCCCTCGCAGCACACAGCCACCCCTCGCTTCCCCTGTATCCGGCCGTACTGAAGCATCGATATTAAGTTTCAGCTCCCTATTAGGGGGCGGTCTCCATACACCGCGCTCTTCCTGCTCTCCCGATTGAGCCCATAAGGAGTCCCTTGCCCCGCAACGTCCCCCACCAACATGGAAGGCATGGAGGTAATCACTCGAATATGCCCAGAGATCCCGACCGTCTGACTGCCCACCCCAAAACAGGTTGTTTCGTAGGCTCCACACAGACCACCAAAAAATCACCACAAGCTCAAAATCCGGCCCTGTCAGTTTGTCCCTCATCGCCCCAATGATTTCCTCGAACCTGAAATGGGAAAAGGATTGGTGGAAGAGGGCAAATTTGGAACCCAACCACATACTCTTAACCACAGGGCAGGTCCAGAACAGATGGAGGCAGTCTTCTGTGTCATCATCGCACAAAACACACAAAGGGGATACAGTGAGCCCACGTTTGAGAAGGTTTACCTTAGTTGGCAAGCGGTCGTGGCACAGACGCCAGAGGAAGAACCTATGCTTATTGGGCACATTCAACCTCCAGAGGCCGGACCACCACATGCGCACTCTCTCGGAGTTCGAGGAACCAGGTCGGTCCTGGATAGCCAATGTATGAGCAAGCCGATACCCACTATTCACCGAAAAATTCCCATGCTTCTCAAAGTGCCAGATTAAGCGATCCTCCCTCGAGCCCTGTTGCAGAGGAATTCTCAAAATAGCCTCACAATCAGCCCCATTGAAAATCGTCCTGAGTAAAGCCACATCCCATCCACCAGACGCAGTGAACAACTCACTCACCGTACTAGCAGGAGAAAGCACTGGAGCCGACTGTATTTGAAGCGAGAACTCATTCGGCAGCCAGTTCGAGCCATATATGGGCGTAGCACGCCCATTACCAATCCTCTAACGACATCCACGAACTAAGAGCTCCCGCCCCCATAACAAGCTGCGCCAGACGAAAGACGGACGTGACCCAATACCTACCTCCAAGAAACCCGACTGGGGAAAATAGCGGCCCTTTAGCACAGAGCCTAGAAGGGAGGAAGGATCCTGGAGAACACGCCAACACTGTTTAGCCAGCAGGGCTTGGTTAAAAAGCTCCATATTACGGAACCCCAACCCACCCAAGCACTTCGGGAGACATAGAGCATCCCAACTCAGCCAATGTATTTGTCTCTCTTCTTCAGATCCATTCCACCAAAATCTAGCCATAGTCCTGTGAATCTCCTTGATCAAACACCTGGGCAGCCGAAAACAATTCATCGTGTAGCAAGGAATCGCCTGAACTATGGACTTGAGGAGAACCTCCTTCCCCGCCACTGAGAAGAACTTGCCCTTCCATCCCTGAATTTGGCGCCAAATACGATCCGTCACAAACTTCAACGCCCCCGACCGGTTCCGTGGCATGAACGAGGGCAGGCCTAGATACTACTGATGACAAGGGCAGCGGGACACGGAAAGAACTTGGCTGATATACTGCTGAGCCTCTTCCCCCGTATTTGGGCTAAAAGCAACAACAGACTTCTCATAATTGATAGTCTGCCCTGACGCCCTCTCATACCGTTCCAGCAGCTCTCGAATAACCAGCGCTTCACTCCCGATGGCCTTGAAGAAGAGGAGGCTGTCATCTGCAAAAAAAAGGTGCGAAATCGATGGGCTAGAGCGTCCAACCCGAAATCCCGTAATCTGATACCTCCGCTCAGCTCCACACAGCAGACTAGACAACCCTTCAGCACATAGCAGAAATAAATATGGGGAGAGGGGATCCCCCTGCCGGAGACCCCTAGACGGTACCACCTGCCCCACCTTTTCCCCATTCAGATTGAAGGAAAACGAAACCGAGCTGACACACCGGAGGATCAGATCAACCCACTGCTGCGCAAAACCCAGTCGTAGCATAACCTCCCGGAGGAAAGCCCATTCCACCCTGTCATATGCTTTACTCATATCCAGTTTTAGCGCCGCCCATTTGGCCCTCCCCCTACTTCTCTTCCGCAGCTCATGGATACACTCAAACCCCAGAATAGCATTGTCCACAACACATCTGCCTGGAATAAAAGCACTCTGGTTCTGCGAGATCAGCTGAGGCAGTATATACTTCATGCGGTTGACCAAAACCTTCGAGATCAGCTTGTAACTCACATTACACAGGGAGATGGGTCGAAAATCAACCATCCGCCGGGCTGCTTTAATCTTCGGGATGAGCACGATCATAGTATCATTAACAGCACCTGGGGAGCACCCAAGATTCAGAACTGCCAAACAACTCTGAATAATATCTGGCCCAACAATGTCCCAGTGGTGCCTGTAAAAGCTCCCCGACAGCCCATCTGGACCTGGGGCTTTGTTAGGATGCGTCTGCTTCAAAGCCAACAGGACCTCCTCTTTGGTAAAAGGTCGCAATAGTGCTTGGTTCATCTCATCATCCACAAAAGGCTCCAAATCTCGCAACGCCACCTCAAAATCCTGGACACTCGGACCTGATGAGGAAAACAGATGCTGAAAATAATCAGTCATCACCTGAATAACTGCAGTCTTCTCCTGTTGCCACACTCCCTGATCATCCTCCAATCCTCCAATGCGATTAAGCTTCTGCCGGTAAGAAGCTCGACAGTGGAACCACCGAGTATTGCGATCCCCTTCTCGAAGCCATAACTCCCTGGACCTCTGTTTCCAATATACCTCTTCCTCCTGCAACACCTCCTCCAACTGAGCCTCAGCCTGAACAAGCAAGTCACGAGAGTCCGATGTACTAAGACCAGCGATGGCCGACTGAACCCTCTGGTTCGCACTACGAATGCGCCTCGGGAAGTTCCCGGACTTTGATCGACCCCAACCGACCATCGACTGCATACATCTCTTAGCCTTGTTGGCAATAGCCAGAGGCGTTATATCACTAGACTCCCCAGGCCCGGCGGCCCACGACCTACCAACCAACTGTCGCAACTCCGGTTGCCGAAGCCAAGTTTCCTCAAACCGAGCAATCCGCTGGCCACTCTGAGACCAACACTGCGGCGGGGGGGTAAGAACGAGCTCCACTGGCCTATGGTCAGACCGGCTGTAATCCAGGTGGTTAACCACATAGTTCGGATAGAGGTCCATCCAAGGTGTGTTGCCAAAGACCCGATCCAACCGCTCATAAATCGTCTCCCCTCCTGGTCGTCTGTTACACCAAGTAAAGCAATCCCCCACAAAACCCAAGTCCCGTAGACCACACAAATCAACCACACTCTGAAAGGCAGCCAGTTCAGACAATGGCTTATCCCTGCCCCCTCCTTCTCATCCTGACATAAAACGGCGTTAAAATCCCCACCAATCAGCCACGGTGTCTCAGCACAGCCCCTCAGTCTAGACAGAAGAGACCATGACTGGGGGTGCATATCAGCTGAAGGGAAACCATAGAAACCAGTGAGCCGCCACCTACAACCACCCCATGAGATCCACCCATCAATGTGATTCTTGGAGAATGAAAGAAGGCTGAAGGATATCGAGGAAACCCACATAAGGGCCAACCCACCACTCCGTCCATGACAATCAACACAAAAGCAGTTATCAAACCCCAACAAACGCTTCGCCGAAGACATCCTGCTAGCCGACACCTTTGTTTCAGATTAGAAGAGCACCTGAGGTCGTTTCTCCTGAACCAGCTTGGTCAGACGCCTGAATGTTCGAGGTGACCCCGACCCCCGAACATTCCAGAAAATCAAACTCATACTCCCCGGCGGGGCTGGGACCCAGCCGCCGCCAAATCAGTCCCCTCAGGTACACCTAACACAACTCCCTCTACTTCCCCCCCTTTCAACTTCTTTCCCCCCAACTCCACACCCTCCCCACTCTCTGCCTTCCTCTTGCCATTAACGGACCCTAGAGAGACATCTCGATTGGTAACATCAGACAAAACATCTCTCGCCCTTCTCTTCCAGTTCCTGCCACCACCCCCTTTCCCCATCACTTCCATCCCTCCTCCCTGCCCCACAGAATCCACCAACATCCCATCACTCCCCCCCTCACTCACCCCACTCGCCTCCGTGTCACACCTCACCTTCTGCTTCCCCCCCTCACTTAACCCACTCTCAACCACGACACACCCCACCTTCTGCTTCCCCTTTCCCTTATCAGCCAACCCCTCCCCCCTTGCTACCACAACCACGCTATCCCCCTCTCCACTACCCCCTTTCCCCTGATCTCCCTGCTCACTAACCTGCACTTCCACGCCCTCCCCTGACGCACTAGCAATCTCCTTCCCTGCTTTCTCAGGAACAGAATCATGAGTCACCTGTCCCTCAGTGGGGGGCTTTGGGATCTCAGGTCTCCGAATCGCTGCATTATCCACCCCTCCCTCCTGAGTGCGACTTCCAGACTCCCCAAGCCCTGCCCCTGCTCTCAGCCAATCACCATACTGCTCGCCCTGCTGTTCCAGATTACCTTCCCTAATCACCCCACACTCCCTCCTCGAGTGCCCCAGGCAGCCACAGTCGTAACAAAAATCTGGTAATCGCTCATACAAGACCGGACACCGAAACTCCCTGCCCTCCTCATCCTGCAATTGGAACCCCCTCCTGAGTGGACGATCCAACCTCAAAAGGACCCTTATTCGAAGAATCGGCCCTGTCCAGTCACCTCCCTGCGATCCACCAACTTCCTCCACAGTTCCGATCTTATCTCCCAACTGTCGAGCCATCTCCCTTGTCTGCCAACGCATAGGGACATTATGAATCTGCACCCAAAAAGCACAATCATTAAACTCCACATCCAAAACCGATCCCGCAGACCTCAGCTCCTTCAGCACCACCAGAGACCGGTCAAAGGCCCATGGACCTGTCGACACCACCCGCCCCTTCTCCCCTTTGGAACGAAACTGGATAGCAAATAAATTTTCACCAGCAGATTCTATGCGCGTCGCCCCATGAACTCTCCATGCTGCCCTCATAACACTCCGAAACGCCTCCACATTCACCCGCTTCGAGGAGAAGACTTTACCTATCACACACAGTTCTATCGAGCCCCTTGACAAAACCGGTGTCCCCTCCCCTGGCCGTACCATCTCTGCCTCCTCCTCTGTCAATCTCCAGGAGTTCCATCGACTAACTAAATCTTCCATTCTCGCCCCTTACTAGCCTGCTCCAGACCCACACCACCGACCCACAAGAAGCACACACCCCAACCCGACAACCACCAGAACACAGACACACTCTGCTGCCAAAGCACAAGCACACCTTATTGCCCAAACCACATATACTGCCAAGACACAAGATACAGCCAGAACACACCCTATTACCAAACACAGACACTACTAGGACACACCCTACAACCAAACACAAACACTGCCAGAGAAACCAACCCACTGCCAAAACACTGTCAGTGCAAGATCCACTGTCCCAACACAGAAACACACGCACAAATCGATAAACCCACCAAAACAGCAAGAACACAAAACCAAGACTCAAACCAAAACTGCACAAACTCTGTTTACCAACCAGCGAAAACCCCCGCAAACAGCCGCCTTAAAACCCAAGACTTGCCGCCTCGATCCAACCCAACGTACCCACCAGCAGCACCGACCCAAAACCCCAACCCAAACCCTCCGCAACAACAGCACAATCGCGCCGCCTACCCAACTCGCCGCCTCAACTCGGCGCCAAACCCTCACGCATGACTGCCCGCTCAGATCAACGGGGAAAACCCTCACGCCGCCCCGCCTCCGTCGCAAACCCGCCACGTCCGCAGCCTCGTCTCCTCTGCGCCACCCGCACAGACCTGCCCAAGAAAACCTCAACCCTCACTTGCCTCCGCCGCACCCTCCAATCTGCCGAAGAAACCAGATATTCCTCACGCCGCCGAAGAAGCACTGCCACCGCAACCCGTCGTCACTCTGTCTCCGCCGCAGACCGACCGCGCCGCGCCGCCCCCACCCAGCCTCCAACTCGCCGAAACCCTAACCCCAAACCAGGGGAAAACCCTCACATCGAGGGAAACGCTCTCAAGAAGAGAGAAAATAATTTTCTATTTTTATATTTGTGCACATGGATGATGATTTAGATATTTCTCATCATTTATTAAAATCATCTTTTGAACAAGTGGCTTTATTAAAAAGTACCCTATTTTCAAAGTTTATGAGGACTGCAATATTTTTAAATATTTACTACTAGCATGCATATCTAATATTTAAAAAAAAAAAAAACAAATTGACTAATAGGCATGGTAGCAACAAAATTTCATTAAAACCATTAATTACATGAACTAAATAAAAGTTTAAGTCAATGTTAGGGGAGCAAGTAAAACCTTTTAGTTTAAGAACTAAATAGTACATTAGTTCAAATTTTATGAACTAAATTTATAATTTAAATTAAACATAATAAGTGTGAAAATTTGGTAGATGTAAAGGACAATTATCAATTTTTACTCCAAGTTTGACAAACATCGATAAATTTTTTATTTCATCAAATTACACCTTAACATTTGATAAATGTTGTAATCTTTTGCAATTTTTATCTTCTTATAGACTTTCATTTAAAAAGTCATCAACAAAAATATCTCCATGTGTCTATAATAAATATAAAATATATGACTAGTAACCAAACTTAGAATTTGTGAGTTTTGAAATATTTATTCAGGTTGAAATTAGGAAGTCCTAAGAGATTTTTACTTCACTTTTTTATTAAAATTAGTGAGTGACTTTAGAAAAAAAATTAAAGATACACAACGTAACAACATTCTTAAGTTTAGAGTTCATTTTGATGAAATTGAAAATTTATAGTCTAAATTAATACAACTTGTCAAGTTTAATTGTTTTTCCTTTTAAAAAAATAATAATAATTTAAGATTGACTTCATTACAAACTTGTTTCTATCTTATATTTCCTTACCATCAAACTTTTATATAGATAAGCTAATGTTTTATACTCATCTATTTTGAAAATGAAAAAAAAAAAAGAAAAGAAAAATCTTTTTTTTTTATATTAGTTGATGTTAAAGGAATAAAAATATATTGTCCCATAATCAAAGGAAAGAGGATCAACTTTAATCTTATCATCTTTGATTTTGTTGGGGTATTTTTGAAGGAAAAGAAATAAAAGAAAAGAGGAAAAAAAAAAAAAAAAAAAGAATTAAGAGGAAGTGGAAATATAAGGCAAAGAGATATCCTGTCCCATAGCGTTGATTGGGTTTTGTCGGATAAAGGATTCCAAAGCCAAAAGCAAAATTGTGTGTGTTGAGTTGACACGAGTGGAATTATAACAAGCACCAATTGCCCACCATCCCTTCAACATCTAAAACTAGTGCTTCTATGTCCAACAATATCCGCACACAATCTAACACTCTCGTACTCGAAATTCGAACTCGAGAATTTTAAGATCAAATATCGGTATTTGGATCCGTTAAACTATGCTCGTATCAACTTCTCGTACACCCTAATTTCAGTACCTTAATTGGATACCTGAGTAGTTTCACACAATCACCCATGTTTAATCCAATAGTCTCTTTTGTTACCCTAGTTCAAAGACAAAACTAGAGCTGAGACTTTAAGTAGAGATATAAAAAGGTTTATTGTCCTAACGTTAGGAGTATAAAAAGCTCGAGTTTGCATAGTTTGAAGTTAGAACATTATTAATTAATTTGTATTTAGAATTATATAGAGGTGAACTTTGAGTTCTAATCTAGTTAGCAGAGTGGGCCATGTGGAAGAGTCCATCTTCCCCAGTGATGCCCAAGTATGTTGTCAATGTTTTGAATCTTTTGGGCTTTGACTCTCTTTTACTTGTATTTCATTTTGGGCTTCTTCTGCCTTCTTGGGCCTTTTAAATCTCTTAGGTTTGAAGCACATGTAAGGGTTATTTTAACAAAAAAAAAAAATGGGATATCCTAAGAAATGACCAAAAATTACAGGGTATTTCTGAAAAATGGCCAAACTGTATTTTTTAATGAAAAATGGCCAAACCGATTTTCTAACCTATTTTTGTGGGATTGGAACTTCCATTTTTACCCTTAAGTCATTCCCCACGTTTCTCCCCTATACTTGTGCAGTCTTATCTGATGATATTTAAAAAAAAAAAAAAAATGAAAATCTGTAACCTCCAATTCCATGAATCAAGGAATGATAGTTACAGAATCAATCCTTTTGTCTTCCCAAAATATACATTTTTTGGCTTTGATTTTTCAGAATTTACAACATCAATTCTCTCTCTTCATTTTCTTATTAAAATGGTGGTCAAATTGTCCTATTTGTGAAAAAATGGTTTATATCTATATAAACCAAAAAGTTAGAAGAGAATCGAAGCATGCATACCCTTGAATGTCGACACAACCTCTTCAAGCTCCTGAATGTTCTCTCGAATGTCTGCGTAAATACAGTGTAAATCGATGTCGAGTGTCTGTGTAAATACAGTGTAAATCTGTCAAGGGGTTTGAGAATCGGGTTGAGGGTTTTGGTTTCGAGACGAAGATTGAAGGAGAATCAGTTGAAGAAGAAGGATCGAAAAAGAAGAATGATGGGGTTTGCTAGAAGGAACGATGAATGTTGGAGAAGAATCAGTTTTGGTCTTTCCCGAAGGAACGAAGAATCGAGAAGCTGAAAGGGTTTCCTTCGAAGAACGGTACGGTTTCTCTTTTTTTTTTTTGAAATGGGGGTTTCAAAGAGAGAATATGAAGAGTTTTCGGTCAATTGCTTTTATTTTCTCATTTACAGTGATATTAATGGGATTGGTGAGCCTTTTTATTTTCTCTTTTTGAAATTGGATCCTTTTGAAATTGTTCCAGATTATACTTTATTTTTGATATGATGTTTTAGGTGCAACACTTAATGATGTCTACCAAATGTTATCACTGACATTTTATTCTTGAGTTGATGTTTTAGATGCATGAAGTTGTTCTTCATTTTTTATTTAATCCTAGTTGCAACATGTAAGTTATTAGTTGCTCTTGATTTTTTATTGAATCCAATATATTGTGGTTAAATTTTGAGTTCTCCTGTTTTTTCTCTCTTATTTGAACTTAGATTTCTTGTTTTAAATTTAAGTTACCAGATTTATTTGTTTAATTTGAAATTATGTTATTGATTTGGTTGTTGAATCGTAAGAATCCTAGATTTTCTCCTGATTTACAGTGTATTTTTGGTTTAATTTGAAATTATGTTATTGATTTGGTTGTTGAATTAATCAGTAAGAATCCTAGATTTTCTCCCTAGAAACAAATTTAAGTTCTCAGATTTATTTGTTTAATTTGAAATTATTTGGTTGTTGAGTTAATCCCTAAAAATCCTAGATTTTCTCGTTTTATACTGTATTTTCGGTTTAATTTATTTATGAATGTTGGGTATTTTCGTCCACTTTGTTGCCAAAAGAATTTACTAAAATTAGCTTTTGGTCATTTCTCAAAATGAAAACACGAATGGCCATTTTTCAAAACAGCTATTTTAAAATGGCCATTTATCTGGTTGCCCAAAAAAAAAATTATCATAAATGACCATTATTGTTTTCTGAAAGTCGAAAATTATATCGAAAGATAATAGGTACCTTACCAACTGAGCTATCCTTGAATTGATAGGTG
Organism: Luffa acutangula; assembly: GCA_036850905.1. Classification (NCBI taxonomy): domain Eukaryota; kingdom Viridiplantae; phylum Streptophyta; class Magnoliopsida; order Cucurbitales; family Cucurbitaceae; genus Luffa; species Luffa acutangula. The sequence goes on from CM072099.1 coordinate 13,365,547, forward strand.
ATGTTATACTTATCTCTTTAAAGAGACCTATGTACTTATTGTATGCTAAATGATTTTTTGGACAATGAAGTCGAGAGATTTTCTCTCATATCTCTTACCCTATCTTTTTATTTTCATTTAAACTTTTTGATTTGGGAATTGATTTACCAAAATAAATAAATAAATAAAATATAGCTTTTTGTTCGACCATCTATCCTATTCCTTTCATCCTTCCAATAGTATGAGAGTTGTTTGACTTGTTCTATTTATGCTCACACTTCATATATATTCACGATACACGCCTCTACCAAAAAAAAGTGGAATTTTGTGATATAGTTGTTGAAGGATTAGGTAGGAGTAGATCACTATATACTAAGTCAAAGGGTCTCTTGAGTTAGACATGATATGAGCAGAAGTATAACATGGGACTTTTCTAAACTAATTCGTGTATAGTCTTGTGAAGTTGACATGAGTTTTCATTGACACTTGACATCATCTAAAGAGCTAACTTGAACATCAAATTGTTGTGCCAAATAGATGGTTGAATTCAACAGATCACGAATCTAAAGAATTCAAACAAGAAAAATGTTTTATGTCAAGAATCCAAGGATGTTAGAGGGTCAATTTTGCTTACTTCATTATAATGGGACTTTACTATAGCATACTATTGACAAACTTAAAGATACAATGCTACATTGTTATATGATATACCAAATATTTAATCTAGTGATGACATGGATGAACATGGCTTAGCATATGACTTGAACAAATTATGAGGAGCACATGGATTCTAAGTTAGCAATTTTTTTTAATGTGGGTCATCACTTATTATATTTCATAACTTCTATTGTTTTGTTTTATCTCTTTATTTTGATTTGTCTACCTACCTAATATATACATCAATAGATTGTTCTCTCTCTTTTTGGTATTAAATTATATTTTCTCTTGTTTAATACTTCTAACATAGACTTGCAACTTGATCATGCTTATATCAATGATATTATGTTTGATGTGATGTGAATACACATATTATTAAGACAACAAGAAATATCTAACCCAAAAAAAAAAAAACACACAAAAACCTAAAATTTTATTTGACATAACACACATTAGAAATATGGATAGGTGAGTAGTTGAATTTAATGATTATTAATAAATGATATTAATTTAATTTTTCATCACGTTGTTATCTCTAAATAAAATCAAATGTTAGTATTTTTGGTAGATAACTTACATTATTAATAAGTGACAATCAATCTATGTTCAACATTTTTATAGATCTTTAATGCATTTATGTATCACCTTGAAATCATGTATTAATTACTATGTAATTATATAATATTTTTGAGGTATACCTTACTTTAAAATAAGTTGGTTTTCTTTTAAATAGTTTAATTAATAAGCTTATTCGCTTTAAAAATAAATAACTAATCTTTAAATGTTTAGATTCCCTTTATAATCAATTGTAGATCTAAAAGAGACCCTTACAACTTCTAGCATTGGCCTTTCATCAATTGAAGAGTGCAGCACCATATATTATTTCTATTACGGATTGATACGGGAAAATTCTTCATACCACAAGTATACAGGTCAAGTTTTAATATAGTGTTAAAAATTTACGGATACCGTCCTCTTGGATTGGATTTCTAATCACTCATGCATGTACCACGAATACTGACGTTTGATTTTATTTAGAGATAACAACGTGATGAAAGATTAAATTGAAAATTAAAAAAAAAAAAACTAAATATTGAGAAGAATATATGGATAGCGTGTCTTTGGAAGTTGATTTTACCAATTTGGATTTATGAATTAATTAAATTAAATGTAAATAATAATATGCAACATTTCATAAGTCAAGGACTCTAAAATGATAATTCTCTCTTGAAACCAAGGTCTTAGTCATGCATTTAAGTTCTAATCTAAATATCCTCTCACAAGCACAAGATTCAGAACAGATCTATGAATAGTAGATCAACCACATTAAGTTAATAACATAGCACAATATGGCATTCAATTGATCAAAAGCATTAAGTTTTAGATTTTGCTATATTTGTAATTATTTTAGTCTATTTTGTCATTTATGCAAACAGTCCAAATTAAAATGGTAAAATATTTAAAACCTCCCTTCCTCTCCAATAATCCACCTACGTGCCCAAGCTGTCAAATTACTTCTGTTGATGGTCAAATTTGGCCAGAGGAACTCACCTGACCTTCACGTGCCACCAACGGTAAATTTGTAGTTGAGGGGGGAAGACGTGGCCTGCAAGACAGTAAACCTGCACACCGGTGTGGTGCTCGCCACACCGGCTCCGATGCTTAAGTCAGCAAGCAGAACGGTAGGGCGTGGAAAAGTAAGAGCCAGAGGAGAAAACAGAGAATAGAGAGTAGAGTTTAGGGATAGAATTCGGGATCCCCTCTTCAGTGGCGAAGAGGGATATAAATACTTGCTCATCCTCCTATGGTTTTTAGGTATTCGAAGGCGTTTCAGGTCAAACCAGGCGAAACCGGGGCAGCCAGAGGCGGTGGGGACCAGACGAGACCGAACGGGCTTGGCCCGCGCGAGCGGGCCGAGGGTCGGCCTCGGCCATGGGCCGAGGCCGAGCATGGGGTCGGGTAAAAAACCCGACCCCTTCGGCCTTGGCCCGTCCCGCTTGCCGGCTTCGCCTCCCTGGCCCGTATCCCAGCCCGATTTCTCCCCGATTGTCCTCGTCAGCTCCTCGTACATCGGGGTGGTCCGAAATTTCCTATAACAACTTCTACCCAAGGGTTAAAATGTCGATGTCGACGGAAATGTCGAGGTCTTAATTTAATGGAAATGTCGATGAAAATATCGATAAAATGTTGATGTCGATGGTTATTCCTGGAAAAATATTCAAAACAAAAAAAAATTCAAAAATAATATTTAAATTAACAAATAAATGTTTTACACTTTTAGAATAAGTTAAAATACTTATGATAAATATTATATCCACATTAGTTACACTTACATTTTGTTATTATTTTGTTTACATTTTATCAATTTTTTTACGATATAATGGAAATGTCGATTCACCCCGCATGTCGATGTCGAACCCACGGAAATGTGGAAATATCGATGGAAATGTCGACATGTCGATGAAAATTTAATACATTGCTTCTACCCATTGCAGCTCTGCCATTCGTCGTTTGCCTTGCTGTTCACTGCGACCTTCGTCGCTCGCCACCAAATCCTGTTGATGATTCTTCTACCAACGAACAATCTTTGGCACAACCTAAAAAAAAAAGTGAGAAAACTAAAAAAAGACTAAGGCCACTACTTCGATCTATGAGTTTCTTTGTTTTTGTTGTCTACTTTTTTGTAAAATGTTTTTAAAATCCAAACCAAGTTTTGAAAACTAATATAATATATATATATATATATATATATATATATATATAAATATATATATATTGTGACGCTCGAGGTTAGGAGGGGTACATGAATGAACCGAGATCACATCCGAGGGATCCTGAGGACATGAAAGTATGGTCAAGATAAGCTTAAAAGAATTGATAGATACTACCTATACCAACAAGGTGCACCTTCCTTTTCGGTGGCTCAATCATAGGAACTATGAAGTTAAGCGTACTTGGCTTGAAGAAGTTCTATGTTGGGTGACCTCCTAGGAATTTTCCTAGGAAGCATGTGAATGAGGACTGGGCCTGGGGAGTTATATATATATATATATATATATAGTTTTAAAAAACTTGATTTTGTTTTTTAAATTTAATTTGGTTGAGAATTCAAATGGGTTTTCTCAAGAAAAGATGGATTTTTTTTAAGAAATAAAAAATGAAAATCATTATAAATAAATTGTGAAAAACACAAGCATAATTTTTTTTAAAACAAAAACCAATCTTTTTTTTTTTAAAGAACAAAAACCAATCTTATAGAAAAAAAAATCTTGGAGATTCTATAAGGGTGGAAATTAAATGCAATGTTAAAGACTATCCTTTGTTAGAAACTTTTTTTTAGATCATTTAGGTATGTTTGGTTTAATTTTTTAAGTGTTTGATTTTGAAACAAAAAATTATAGTGTTTGACAACTACTAAAAATACTTATTAAAAAGTGAGATTGAAAAATAAACAATTTTGAGAGAAACACTTGAAAGTAAATTTTTTTAAAAAGAGTTTCTAAGTATATAATAACTTGGGTATAAAAACACTTATGAGGAAATGAAACCAAGTATATATGAGTGTTTAAATTCTAAGAAAAAATTTATACAAAATGTTTTTTTTTTAAATGCATTCTTAAAAAACACTTAAACTAAACGGTATTCCAAACGGGCCCTTAGAAATCAATCAACCACACATCCTATCGATTCAAGAATGACTAGATTTAATACGTAGACTTGAAAAATAACTATCTTTAGAAATTAAATAATGGTTAAACATACTTTTCATTATAATATTAGTAATAAAAATGGACGAAAGTGTCCCTAACTTATGTTTAGACTTTTTAGAAAGAGAAATATAACCTACCATAGTGGAGCAAGAAAATTTAATTTTAACAAAAGAACCAACTAAATCAAAAAAAAAAAAAAAAAAAAAAAAAAAAAAAAGCAACATTTTGAGGAGGAGAGAAACCGAATTTGACATTAACAAGATTTAACAACCTTATTAAATCTAAAACGTAATTAGCATCATTTAAACAAAAATTTTAAATTCATCATGCTGAAAAAACTTAGGTTGAACTGTCAATATGAAGAGATTGAATCCCCAGTGGAAGCAAATGATCGTTTTGTAATTCAATTGAAATTTAAAGGAAACCATTACATTGTGCAAATAGATTTACAAAAACAATTTCTACAAAAGGGGTTAGATCATAACCTACATGTTGTAGAACCGAGATTACAACACGATTTCCGCTCGAACAAAAGACACATTCGGAGCAACAAGAAATGGGAACCAAAATACAGGAACACCACTAGTAGAAGAATTTGTTGTGGACGTTAGAGAATTTAGTTGTGGGACCAAAACTCTCCTTCCTCGCGCCGCCGCCGTCACCTTTTCGTCCAGCCGCCGCTGCAGATCCTCGCCGCAGTCGTCGTCGTCGCTGTCCCTCGCCGGAAAACAGAGACCCAAGTGTCGCCGCTCTTTTTCCCCTCTTTTCCTTGCGTTTCAACAAGGTAAATCTCGTGGGTCTCTCTTTCTCCACGTTTTTCAGCCTTAAAATCGTGGGTAAGCTTTTGTTCCTCTCATTCTTAGATGAGATAAGGTCGATTTAACTCCCTCCGCTTTGTTCAGCCAGATTCGCGCGCGTCTAGCAGTCCGAGCCTCGCTTTTGTGCGATTTTGCTTCTGTCCAGCAAGCGATTTGGCCTCGAATCTCCTTTTCGGGTAAGTTTAAGCCTTACCCATTCTTGGTTAAAGCTTAAATTTAAATACCCATTTGTTTTAGGTGGTGGAAATTTAAGATTGTGTTGCTTTTCTATTCTGCAGTGCCATCTAAGTGTTCGATTGGGTTCGATACACTTCAAACTCGAATACCCACTAGCCAAGGAGTATTCTAACACACTGTTCGAGGTTAATATAACCCGTCTCGCGTGGAATCGGGTCCGTTTGGGTAAGAATCATTGTTGTCTTTAGTTTATTAGCTTAAGAGATTGATTTTCATTAGAGGATATAGCCTTAAAGGCATGTTTAAACCATACCCATGAGTTATTTAGGCTTTTAAAGCGTTGCCCCAACTCTTGTAGGTTCTTAAATCATGAGTTATGAGTTTCTGCTTGCGGTTTATGGTTTAAAGCATGCTAAATCGTTTCCCATTAGTTGTTTAAGCCTTAGAAGCATGTGTTGGTCGTTACCCATGGTTTATCTAGGCTTGTAGGTGTTGCTCAACCTTCATAAGTCCTAGAACATGTTTGAAAATGGGTTGTCATTGTCGTTTTAGTTGGAAACCAAGTAGTTCTTCAATACCCATTAAGCCTCATTGCCTTTAAGTGTTTCCCGACCCTTTGTAGGTTTTTAAATCATGGTTTAAGTGAGCTTTTACTTGTTGTCTGTGGTTTAGAAGCATGGTTTATTGAGTTCATGTTGCTGTCCATAGCCTAAAAATCATGCTAAGCCAAGTCTCATTAGTTATCGAGGCCTTATGTGCATTGCCTAAGCTTTAGGAGTTCTTAGATTGTCGTTCATGCATTTTAGGTGGTTGTTGCTTGCTGTCCAGTGGCTGTATAGCTTTAATATCGGCATCCAACAAATACCTACCGCCCGTAGCGCCTTAGACGTGGTTGCCCATGGTTTAATGGCATTGGGTTTTCAATTTGGGTTATGTTTAGATGCTGTCCAGCAAGGAAATTAACCGTTATTGGTTCAGTTTCGCCTTTAGCATCTTGTTTTAGGGTGTTTTCCTTTAGTATAGACTTCCTTTAATGATTGGTAGTTTGTTTGTAGCTGGGAGCTCGTTTTGGAGCGAGTTTGTGCAGTTCCAGCTAGCGTTGGTATTAAAAGCATGTGCAAGTAGTTTCTACTTGGATGGGCTTGTTTGTTTGTTTGAGCATGCTATCGCTTACTTGCTTTGTTACTATATGTTGTGTTTGTTGTTGTTGTAGCTCTCTTTGTGATCAAGCATGATGCTTCGTTGAATCCTTAAGCATGTTGTTTTAATGATTCATAAGTATGTTGTTTGTTTAGTTCATGAGCATGAGATACTGTTGTTGTTGGCTATGCTGCATGAGTCGTGTCTGCATAGTGTGTTCATTGGGGAGAGGCGGAGCATGACGCGTAAATCATGTGTTGGGTGTGTGTGCGGAGTGTGACGCGGAAATCACGTGTGGGTGTGAGTGCGGAGCGTGACGCGGAAATCATGTGTGAGTGGCGTTGCGCATGGCGCGTTATAATACATGTGTTGGGTGGGCTTGCGGAGCGTGATGTGGAAATCACGTGTGAGATGTGAGTGTGGAGCGTGATGCGGAAATCACGTGAGTGTGCGGGCATGGCGCGGAAACCATGTGGGGGTGCATAGCATGATGCGTGGATTCATGTTGTCGTCCCATTTTTGCATGAGCATGTGTTGGTGTTGTTATTTTCGTGTTTAAGAGCATGATGGGTTGTTATCGCTTTACAAGCATGTTGTGTGTGCTTAGTATGCTGTTGTGGTTGTTTGTTGTTTGGTGGCTCACCGGGTGTGAGCTACTTACCAGTACGGTGGTTGTACTGATACCCCTCCCATTCCTTTCCCCCCAACATTTTCAGATTATGCAGGTGACGAGTTTTATGTGCCCGGTGATGAAGACGAGGAGGTTCACGAGGGGTGACCACAGGGCTCCCTAGTTTGTTTATATGTTATTCCCCTATTGGATAGGATAGTTCTCAAATAATTGTTGATAGGTTGGTTTGTTCGGCTTGTAGCTAGGTTGGTGTAATTTTTGTTTCTTGTTATTGAGCATGGTTAGATTTCATGTTTCTCGTTAGGTTGTAAATATGTTGTTGCTTAATAAAGTCGATCTGTTTTAGAAAGTTGAGGTTATGCATGATCTGGAAGAGTTAGGTCCTGTTATTGGTTGAAGATGCGAGATCTGACTCGTATCCTAGTTGAAGTTGTTTCTGTGGAGTTGTGGAGTAGTTGGGTTTAATATAGAAGTGTGGTTTGGTATTTAACAGATGTTAAAAATTTTGGTTTCATCCTATGTATGTCGTTATGCTGCCGAAATTTTCGGAGCTCTCGATTAGTTGAATAGGAGTTTGGTAATGTCACTAGGTTAGGTTATATTAAAACCTGGGGCGTTACAGTTTCTGTTTTTTTTTACAGTGAAAAAAGGATGAAGAAGGAAAAGAAAAGAAGGGGAAGAAGATAAAAAATTAATAAATAAAAAAAATTGTCGCCAGAGACAGCGACGAGCGGTGGCCGTCAGAGATATGATGAAGAAGAAGATGGAAAAGAAAGAAGATGGAGAAGAAGAATAAGAGAGAAGGACAAAGAATTTAAAAATAATAATAAAATAAATAAAAAGAATAAAAATATTGTTATTTTAAAATAAAAAATAATAATAGTGTCACGTCAGCAATCGTTAGGATTTAACAGAAAAATAGACGGCAGGGACCAAAGTGCTCCTTATCTCAAACCTTAGGGGTATTTTTGTTGAGTTTGAAAACGTATGGACCAAAGTGTAACTTAACTCAAACCTCAAGGACCAAAAGTGTATTTTTCCCTAATTTCTATCTGTGGTAGAAGATTTTCTATCACTTATAGTATCTATCGATAATAGAAGGTTTCTATCACTGATAGAATTCTACCGCTGATAGATTCTATCAGCGATAGAATTCAATCGCCAATAGATTCTATCAGCAAAAGAATTCTATCGTCGATGGTATTTTGGTCATTTAGACGGTCGGAAGGTAATTTTTTTGTCATATTTGCAATTGTTTTTCCAGGTTGCTATATTTACTAATATTTTGTCCTATTTTGTTATTTATGCAACCAGTCCTATTTTTAATTTATCACACTTCAAGGGTTCTCTCTCCACCCAATTCAACCCATTTCAAGAGGTGAATTAGGTACAAGGCCTAACTCTCAGGTTTAGAACCAATTTAAGTGAAAATTGGAAGTTGTAGACTGAAGGAGATGAATCACAATTCAAAGGGTCGAATTAGGGTTTCATAGTGTCTCCTACTTGAATCATGGACGATTAAAGTTTCTTTTACACCTTCAAATCGGTTGGATGGCTGCCTAAAATCATGCCTTAAGCTTGACCTTGAACTATCAAAAGTCAAATAAGCAAGGGTAGATGCAGGAAAAGGCTCGACGATTGTTGACTCGCGAATTTTATGGAAAAGTTGTTCTAGAGAACTGCACTGCATTTGATTTTGCCTTCGGAGAATTGCAGCCGCAATTTGGAGCTCCAAAGCAAAACACCAAAACCCGATCAATTCTTAACTAAGGCTTCGTTTGAGATTGTTGTGCTTTTAAAATAATTGTTTACAACTGTGCTTTTAAAAAAATCAGCTGTGACATGAAGTAAAAATAGTGTTTGGTAAATTTTAATTTTAAACTTGAAAAAGCATATTATGGTGTTTGGTAAATTAATACTAAATTAGTGTGATTTGACTATAATGATCAAAGTAGGCATATTGTTTCAATTATTTTTAAAATGATATATAATACCAAATTTACTATACGATAATTATTTAAAAATTTATATAATTTAAATTGTAAGTAACTTTTTTACTAAATTATTTGATAAGAGTTTAGAAAAATTAATTATTTTAAAAAAAAAATGAATCAATGCAAATTTGGTTGTTATAACAATTGACGTGAAACAAAAGGGAAGGATAGATTCGGAATTTTTAAATTTTAGTAAGAGGAGATGAGAGATTTTGAAGCTGAAATCAGAAGTTGGTATGAGCGTGATTTTGAACGTAGAGTAAATTGAAAATTGATTTTAGATAAATAAAAAATAATCAGATTTACCAAACACCCTTGACAGTTAAGATTTTTTCCCAATCACTTTTTACTCTCACAAACGCAATCCCAAACGGGGCCTAAAATGACTCTTTAGTCTCAAATATGTTTGATTGACACACTTTGACATTCCAACGCATAACTTTCTCACTTGTACTCATTTAAGCTCGCTAAATCATAAATATGATTAAAATATACTCAAATTAACAAGCATAATATACTCATTTACGCTCAAATTAACTTTCTTACTTGTACTCATTTAAGCTCGATAAATCATAAATATGATTAAAACATACTCAATTTTTTTTTTTTTTTTTTTTTTTTTTTTTTTGAGAAAGAAACATACTCAAATTAATAAGTAATAAGTTAACTTTTTAAGGACAAATATGACACTTATCAATTACAAATAAAAATAATCAAAATTACAAATAATTATTAAACAACAAAACATTAATGGCAATACTTTAGAACATAAATCCTAGCATGCCCTAATAGTTACCAATTCATACTCTCTTCATCTTCATATCATTCACACTCCTCTCTCCTGTCACCATCATCCACTGGGCTCTTCACTCGTAAAATTGAAAATAGAAAATTATATGTACTTTTTTTTTTTTTTTTTGAGTTCTGAAAATTATATGTACTTAAAAAAATGAAGACAAAAGTTTTAATATTTTTTTTTAAAAAATCTTTATTATAAAAAAAGAAAGACAAAAAGTTTGTTAGAAAGAGAAGTAGGACCCACGAATTAACATGAGAAGCCCAATGAGAAGTGGAATATGATAGATTGAATTAATTTCTAATAACAAAATGAATATATAAATTAATGCTCTCCTCAAATATTTTAAACCATAACTATAATTTTTTTTTTTTTTTGAGACAAAAGATTTGATATAATCCATCCCAAAGAATGTGTGGTTATCTAAGCAGACAACCAATTGATTAGTATATGAAGACAATTTTTGTTTTCTTTATTTCTAATGAAAAGGAAGATACACTACAACAATTTTGGCTTTTATCGATCAATGGCCGACATTAAAAGTCTTTTTTAATGTTGGGCGCTTTTAATGTCGGACATTGACCGACATTAAAAGCTATGTCCGACATTAAAAGTACCCTTTTAATGTCAGTCATTGCCCGACATTAAAAGGGACCTTTTAATGTCGGTCAACCACTCATTGTCCGACATTAAAAGTTACTTTTTATGTCGGTCAGTTTTTTATGTCGATCATTGCCCGACATTAAAAGTTGTGACATTAAAAGTGTCCGACATTAAATGTACGACATTAAAAGTGTCCGACATTAAAAGTGTCAGTAGTAAATAAAAAAAATTGTTGGTTGCACATGTGGCTAACCAACAATATTTCTCCATTTATCAACCTATGCACAAAATAAAGTCCCAAAAGTATTTTTACCCAACTAACTCAACGAACATATACTTAATTAATAAAATATAATAGTGTATATAATACATAAAACTTAATCTAAAAAAAAATAAAAATACATAAAACTTTCCATCCATCCAATTTACAAAGAAAAAGTAAACTTTCTAAACAAAATAAATGCATAACTCTAAAATATTTCAACCTCAAAGCTGACGCTGAGAAGGCAACAACGACTTCGCCATAGAGGACACTGTCTTGGAAGACGATGGCAATTTGATATTATTCGACGTCGTTGAGTTTCTTTCGCTAGGGTCATGAACAATGGTGAAGGTTATGAGTCGACGACGAAGAAGACAAAGTATTTGTAACGACAAGCATTTGAAAAAAAAAAAAGTGGGCATTGAAGGCCCGGTCAAAAGGGGAAGAAGAAAAATGGGGGGAAAGTTTCCCCCCAAAATTCGGTCAGAATGACCATTTTAAAAAAAAAAAAAAAAAAAAAAAAAAGAGGAAAAATCCTCTCTCTTTCCCCGATACTCTCTCCCTCCCTCTCTCTCCTTCGGTTCTCTCTCTCTCGGTCCCCTCTCAGCCGCCGCAAGCCGACGCCGCCGCCGCCTCCACCGTCGCTCGCGAATCGCCGCCGCCGGTAACGTCTCTTTCTCTCTCTCTCTCTCGTCTCTTTCTCCCTCGATTTCTCTCTCTCTAACTCGTCTCTCCCTCGCAGCCTCTCTCTCCGTCTGCACCCGTCTCTCTCATCCGAGCGTCGCCGCCTGCGACCTCCGCGCCGCACGCCACCGTCTTCAGCCGTGAGCCGCCGCCGTTGTTCGCAGATCGCCGCTGCCGCTGCCGTCTTCAGCTAGTGGGTAAGGAGTTTATAAGTGTGGTTTATTGGTCGATTTAATGTTTAATTAAGGATACCCACTGATTTTAGTTTTCGATTTCAAGGTGCCCGTGGCGTTGGAGGCCGAATTGTTGAATTGGAGCGAAGTTGGAAATTGGACAGCAAGCAGTAGCTTCATTTGGGTGAGTTTTCGGCCCTCTCAAGTCTAGTGCTTTAGGAAATTTGTTGAGTTGGTGTGCCAATGGTGTGTGAATATATATTTATGTATATTTTAGGTGTTAATAGACGAATATTTCGCATCACGTGGTTGGTGTTGTATCGAGTCGTTGGGGGATTTTCGATCAAGCGTAGTATCTCAAGTAAGTAGCCATTTGGATTAAAGCTCTAAGTGTCGCCGTTGGGTTAAACCAAGCATGGTTGGTTCTTTATTTCTTGAAAGCATGGAACTAGTTAAGAATGTCTGAGTTAATGGTCGCATATTAACTTTGTCGTTGTGTAAGTAGCTATTTGAGAATAAGGATTTTGATTATGTTATGTGGCGTGTTAGTGGATTGAGTAAGTAGCTTTTTGGGCATGAAGTTGTTGTTTTAGAATCATTGTATGCTTGTTGGTAGCGAATTGAAGTTTTGGTTAAGTTTCATGCTTTGGTCAAATATCCCTTGGAACGTTGTATGCTTGTTTGAATATGGTTTAAGTGTCGTTTACTTGGACATGCATTAAGTGTTGCTATGCTTATAGGACTAAGTAAGTATGTTTATGGAATGTTTGATTTATGATTGTTCTGGATTGCGTTCATGTTATGGAGGATGGGCTAAATGTTCATTGGAGTTGTGATTGGAATTGGATTGTGATTCTGACTTGATTGTGTTCATAGTAGCGTATATTCTTACTTCCAGGAGCAAGGAAAATTTTGGGTTCCCTCTGCGTGTGCCGTTATGCTGCCGAATTTTCGGTAGCCTCATGGCGGTTTGGAAATCATATTTACCTTGAGGGAAAGGATTAGGAAAGAGAAAGAAATAAGCTAGTGCCTTAGACGAGGGTCGTGTCAATTAAACACCTAGGACTGAGATGTAATAGACTGAAATGAGGGGCTTAATGGGCGGGACTTGGCTTCGCAGTCTAGGTGCCATTTACTAACTGTGGAAGTAAATTCCTGACTTAAACCCATGAACGCCCCACCAGTGAAATGGTAGTTTAGAGCGCTACGCGCCTATTAGTGCCTTGAGGGATGAGACTTAGCTCCACTGACTGGGTGCCATCTACCATCAATAGGAGTAGAGACCTCCCAAAACTCCCACTTGCGCACTATCAGTGAGTTGGCAAACCTTATATATTTATAGGTGTACTAATTGAACACGAGACCCGAACTGCAAATAAATGAAATGAAATGAAATGAAATGAAATGAGATGACCTAACCCTAAGGCCCTTAACTCGAATAAAATGTTAAAGCCTCGAATTGCTACTTACTGAGTATTTTCTTAAATACTCATTCTTTTCCCTTACATACAACTGCAGGTAGAGGCAAAGGTGTGCAGTACGCGTGACGGAGAGCCGCTGGGCCATGGATCTCCTTTAGGATAGTCTTCCGCATTTTTTTACGTTTTGAAATTCTCCTTTAAACTTGTATTGAATGATTTACGTTTTATTCCGCTTTAAGTTTGTTTGATTTGCTAAAGGTTTTGTTTGTTATGTTTTAAACTGGGATCCCAGATTGAAATGTTTCGCAAATTTCTAAGTATAGTTTCTTTAAATGGAAATTTTCTGCTGTTCTTAGAAGTAAAATGAAATGCACGAAGTAACGGCCTTAGGATCTAGCCATGAAAAGTAGGGTCGTTACAGTATTCCTCAATTGCCCAATCGGACACAACCGGAAGAGTTTACATTGTTAAGCCAAAAAAATAGAGGAGAGAGAATTCAATTAGAATGTCTTGGGTCTCATTCCAAGAGTATAAGAAAAATCAAACAAAATAGTAGAACACAAACAAAATCAAATCCAGAGATTAAAAAAAATGAGAATGTAGACTCCACTTACCTTTCTGTTACCTTTCCACGGGCAAAATAGTTGGATAAACACGCCCTTTAATGCTAAATCTCTGGCTGCAAACTCAGAGCAACCGGTTATTCACAACAATTTCATGAATATGAATCCGAAAATGATCAGCAGATGAATATTCAAAAGCAACAGATCAGACTCATTCTCTAGTTTAGATATCGATTACATAGTAAACAACACGATTCATTAGCCTAACAGATTGTGGCACAACATGATAGAAAATCCAGAAAACCGACCATATATATGAAAAGCTTTCAACAAAATGCTAGGTAAGAATACTGAAACATTTACCAATCATCGCCCAAATGATAAATGCCTTGGCCCTCTATGTTGTAACTTTAACCATGTTTTTTTTAAACAAAAAAAAAAAAAAAAACCAAGGTTTCATTGTAAAAAATGAAGGAGTGTATTATTCTAAGAAAGATTCAATGTACAAGGAATGTATTCTTCCATTGAATGACATATAAACCAAATAATACGAAGGAAGCTTCAAACCAACCAAAACTAATAAATGCAAGATTTGAGCTTGATGAAATTACCTTCACATTAAGAAACTCTCCATATTCAAAATCTGTGATCTGGTGGGAAAAGATTTGTAGTAGTGCTCATTCTTCTAGCCTCTTGAATTGTTCTTCCTTCTTCTCTTATATTTTGATCTTTTGATTTAACACGATTTCTTTATCTTTAACTGCCTTTGAAGATGATAACTTCAAGCAATCTATTGTTGGTTATCCTATGAAAGAACTATGTTTGCCAACCTGCCCTTGAAGATGAAAACAAAAGCAAAATAACAAAACAAAACAAAAAACAAAAAACAAAAAATGACGTTATCAAACAAAAAATGACTTTAGTAACATCTTTATTAGCTTCTTTCAAACAATCAAACACGGAGGCATCTCCAGATCCTCACACATTCAACAAGTATACACATTACAAGTATACAAAATAAATGTATATCAAATAGTTTAGCATTCCATGGTTTTGCTTCGGCAATATTCCAAAATTTTGAAAATAGAATAAGTTATGTGATTGCTCCTTGTTCAATCAACAACACATTACAACAAACTAACATTTTTACGTGTGTCTAAAAACTCAAATCACCACAAAAGCAAGTAGATTGGACAAAAAACCACACCATTTTAGAATTCACTAACCTCGGTTCAACAAGATTTCGAAAGTATCAGTAATCTAGCAATTCTCATCCTCACATTTTGTTCAAGGTGACCCACTTTCCTGAATCACGTCTCTGTACTCGTATCACTACTAGACAGCCTGTGCGTGAACTAAGATGAAAACCCTCCTTTGAAACTAAACTTTTAACAACTCAATTATCATTTGCACTAATCTAAAATCATTGAAATAACAATTCAATGAAACTAAACTTTTAACAACTCAATCATTTGCACATATCTAAAACCATTGAAACTTTTTTAATGAAACAACTCAACTTATCAACGAAAACAATTAAGTACAACAATGTAGCAAACCTCATAAACATAAAAATTCAATGGGAAACAAGTGAAACTAAATTTATAACTACTCAAACTTTTTCACTTTCCCAAATCATCGAGAAATGTGGCACAAATCATACAAATTCAATATTCACTACATTGCAAGTTTCAACCCAAAATCCCAATTAAAGCATGAAAAATGGATCACCATTTGAGACAAAAAATTAATAATAATAATTTTTGGTATCATGTTAGTTTTTACCTTTTACAAGTGATTAAGCAATACTGAACATGATCTCCAATAGTAAAAAAAAAAGTCTTAAAACAAAGAGCTTAGCCAGCCACTTACACTCTTCAAATATAAGTAACATCTTGGCTACAAGGACTAGGTTCAAGAAAACTAGTCTTTTTTTTTTTTTTTTTTTTTTTTTTTTTTTTTGCTAGTTATGCACCTGGAAATACACAAAAATAAAAATTTCAAAATAGAAGTGATGACTTTAGAAGTAAGAAAATGACCATTTATGGTTAATCAATATGAGAGTAAAAGTTTGACATAGATTCAAGAAAACTAGTCATGATAGCAGGACAAATAAGAATCAATCCAAGCTTCTCCATCAAGGGAGAACTGATCATCATAGAAGTATGAGAGTAGAAGTTTGGCATAGATTCAAGAGAACTAGTCATGATAGTCAATCCAAGCTTAACAACTTCATGCATAAACTTTTGACACCAACATAACAGCAAGAAAAGATGAATACAAATGTTGTAGAACAAAAATGAGAGGCTGCATTTAGATCAACTAGCTACATACAAGTCGGAAAATGCAATTAAATTAAAAAAAAATTGAGCCAATTTATGACTGCAACACAAATTCAGAAATAGGAAAGCAATAATTTCTCTACTAAAAAATAGTTTTGAAAACTAAGAATGAAAAACATTTTCAAAATAATATTTCAGACAACCCATAAGAAAATGAAGCTCATACCGCACACTGATTAAAAGGATTTCAAAAGAAAGTTTCAATTGATTGCAGATCAACCATACATTCATATCACAGGCAAAAACGAAAAAAGAAAAAAAAAACAAGGAGTATTACCCTCATGGCCTGTTGGATCAAGAAAGCACCTCTCTCCAAACAAGAATTTTTGGAGTAGAATGTTTACTACTTTTGGATGGCATTTGGCTACTCCTTGGAATGTAAAGGATCTCCAGAATCCTGTTTTATTGGGCCATCCTTTTAAAGGTGTTAAAGCCAAGTTATGGAATCATATTACCAAGGCCTTCCTTCATCAAAACTGTAAAACGACGTGAGCATTCCTAGTCCCAAAAAAACTATAGATTTTTATCAATGTGGCAAGACCTACATTTTAACAAGTAATGTAAATAATGACTAAGGATGAAACTTTCATGGATTTCAACCCATTTGAGACTCTGTTTTACTGCTGAGATAAATGTGGGGTACCCCATTTTTAAAGAAACTCCAAGTGTCTGTACATTATACATCAATGCTATGTCCTCTAAACGAGATCTACCTTTAATTGGGATTTAACCCTAGCTTTATTTTTGTACTATCTTTTCTTTCAAATTTTTTGTCGGTAGGAGAATCAAGGATTTGATTAGAAATTGGTTTAGGTACAATTTGGCCTACATTTTCCTCAGTTGGAAGTCCAAAATATGCTAAACGCCTGCAATGAATGCAAGATTATAGATTGAAAAGTAACAGTCAAATTTCTATGAAAATCAGACAACAGAGCTTCCACTGAGATTTTTCCACTGTTTTCTTTTAACGCTTGCAATTTCACAATCTTTGGTTTCTTTTTCCTTCCTTTTTCTCTTTTTGTAGGGCTCATCAAAAAGCAATCTTGCCATAAAGTTAAAAGAATAGCGAGGGTGAGAAATGATACCTTTTTCACTCCATCGGCGACTGTAGTTTTTTGGTTGTCTTTATATTGCTTTTCTAGCAGTTGATAAGAAGACAAATTTTCAGCTTCTGATAAAGCTAACTGCTTGAGGATCTCTCCATCCATTTATGCACGAACCTACGACCACCACGATCTCAGATCTAAGCACGAACAACCACATGGAATAAACCCACGAACGCGGCCGAACCCAAAGGTGAGGGAAAATCGAGCCACAGATCTACATTTTAAACCCACGAACCCACAAACAAAAGAAACTCACGTCACCCCAGAGATTAAGAACTCAATCGCCATCGTGAGAAGGGGAAAATCGTGCCAAAGGTGAGAGGAAACCGCACAAAAAGTGAGGGGAAACCGCACCGGAGTTGCAAAGCTTCAATCGTTTGTGAGTTTCAGTTGTCGTCGGTGGGTTACAAGTCGCAATCGAGAGAGAGGGGAAGGGTTTGGGTGTGTGAAGACGCGAGCTGAATATTTTTGGGGAGAGAGAATGTTGAGAGAGTGGCTTTTCGGGGAGAGAAAAAGATTATTTCTTTTTTAAATGCCAGATATTAAAGGAGGCTTTTAATGTCGGACAATAATGCCCGACATTAAAAGTCTGGAGACATTTCAAAAAGGCGCATTTTCATCCGTCCGACATTAAAAGCCTCACGCGTTTTTTCATCCGACATCAAAGGTATAATTTGTTGTAGTGATAAAAGGTTTTTTTTAGTACATCAACATTTGGGGTGGGAGGATTCGAACATCTGATCTCATGGTCGAGGATACATGTCAATTAGCGCTGAGCTATGCTCGCTTTGACTGAAGACAAAAGGTTAGTTAGAGAGAGTAGAAACCAATAAATTGACCGTGGAAAGCCGAGTGAGAAGTGGATTATTGCTAGATTCAATTAACCTCTAAAAAAAATTAATATATACATTAATATTCTCCTCAAATATTTAAAACCATAACTATAATTACTATGTGATTTTTGATTTTTATTTATTAAAATAATAGCCACTAAAAAGGAAAAAAAGAGAGATAAAAGTTTCTCTTAACATTTTACGTTTGACCTCTTGATTGATAATATATACAAATTACCGCTGAGCTATGCTCGCTTTGACTATTTTCTTTTAAAGATGTAATTGATAACTTTTAATACCTTAAAGAGATATTATATAAAAGAAATATTAAGAGAAAAAATTTAAAATTTTAAAAGATCAAAGAAACAAACTGGAAACTATAATAACCATTTCATATATTTAATTTAAAATATAAAATATAAAATATAAAAGTTAAATTACAAGTTTAGTTCATGAACTTATTTCAAATTTGTGTCTAAAAGATCCTTAAATTTTAAAGTGTGTAATAGGTCATTGAACTTTCAATTTAACTTCAAAAAGATTTAATAGATATCTGGATTTTTAATTGTGTCTAAAATGTCCGATGCATGTTAAAAAATTTTAAAAAGCAACTAAACTAGTAGATATATACTTTTATTTCTAATAGAACCTTAAACTTCAATTATGTATCTAGTAGGTTCATGAGTTTTAAAAATGTTGAATAGATTGAAAATCTACTATACACATAATTTAAAATTTAGAGATTTATTGAACATCAAATAGAGAGTTTAAAGACATATTAGATACTTTTTAAAGTTCAATGATCAAATAGACACAAACTTTAAAGTTTAGAGACAAAGCTTGTAATTTAATGAAATATGAACAATAAAAATGGGTTAAATTACAAGTTTAGTCTCTAAACTTTGAGATTTGTGTCTATTTGATCCACGAACTTTCAAAAGTGTCAGATAAGATTATTGACAAATTCAAAATTATTTAAAATCAATGGCGCTATTAAATATAAATTTAAATTGGTTAAATTACAAGTTTAGTCCTTCAACTTTCAGAGTTGTGTCAATTTGATCCTTGAACTTTAAAAAGTGCTTAATAGGTTCCTGACCTTCCAATTTTTGTGTCTATTAGGTCCTTAGACATTAAAAATGTCTAATAGGTTCATAAACTTTCAATTTTTGTGTCTAATAGGTCTTTGACATATTCAAGATTTATAAAAAGTAATTAATATATTAGATATAAAATTGAATTTTATGTCTATTGGGATCCTAAACTTTCAATTTTATATCTAGTAAGTCTGTCAATTTTAAATAATGTTGAATAGGTCAAAAACTTATTAGACACAAAATTGGAAGTCGATGGACCTATTGGATACAAAAGTGAAATTTTAAGGATCTACTGGATATTTTTTTTTTTAAGTTGAAAGACCTATTGGACATAAAATTGAAAGGTTAAAATCTATTTGACACTTTTTAAAGTTTTGAGACTAAACTTGTAATTTAGCCATTTAAATGTTATTCTATTTAAAATCCTAAAATCTCAATTTTGTGTAGAGTAAATCTATGGATTTTACAAATTTAAAAGTTCAAGAACTAAATTTATAATTTCAAAAATTTAGAGATCAAATAAACCCAAACTAAAAATAAAAATCTATCTTTAGTTTTTGGTTTTTGAAAATTAAGCATATGAGCACTACTCTCACCTATAATTTCCTTACCATATTTTCAAAAACATTCCAATTTTGGAAACTAAAAAAATAGTTCTAAAAAACTTGTTTCTATTTTTAAAATTTGGCTAGAAAATCAAATGTGTGTTTAACAAAGATGAAAATGATGCTAAGAAAATAGAGTGAAAACAAGTATGATTTACAAAAAAAAATTAAAAAAAAAAACAAAAAATCAAATGATTATCAAACAGAGTTGTCTTAACAATTAGGTCCCGTTTGATAACCATTTGGTTTTTGAAAATTATGTTTGTTTTTTCCTAAATTCCCTACCATGGCTTTCATCCTTGTTAAGGATCCATTTGAATTCCTAGCCAAATTCTATAAACAAAAACAAGTTTTTGAAAACTACTTTTTTTTTTTCAAAATTGGACTTGGTTTTTGAAAACAAGGAAGAAGATTGATACTAAAACAAAGAAACTTATAGATGGAAGTATGTGTGTATAAGCTTAATTTTCAAAAACAAAAAACAAAAAACCAAATGGTTATTGATAACTTGCAAAAAGCAAGTTATTTCTCTCCTAAATCTAAATTAAATAAGGCAAGAAAAAAATCAAAGATGCGCTGATTGAACGCATGAAAGTAGAGAATTGCAATAACTAAATCTTTAAATGAGTATTCTTTAATGCGGCAAGAAATCACATATCTATGTCTGCTAACGCATGATTTCTTTAGTTATTTCCATGTCCAAGTTATCTTCAGGCGCATATCCCAGACAGAGCGTGAATCGTACAATGACAACCGGAGGGATGGTCGCCCTAACGTGTGACTGATGTGCAAGCAGGCAAGAGATGGTTTGGGCACATAAGCCAATTTCTTGGAGAAGTCAGCATCCCCAGCCTATAAAAATCGCCCAGCTGTCAAATGAAGGAGGTGATGGAGAGGAAGAGAGCAAAAAGAGAGAGAAAGGAGAACAGAGAAGAAGACATAGAGTCCCAACGCAGTTATTTTGTGATGTATTGCGTTATGTATTTCCTTTATAGCATGAGCTAAATTATCTTTATCAAGGCTTAGCTTAGGCACTCGTGCGGTGATAACATTATTCTGTGTGCGTTACATTTTGAATGAATGAAACATTAATGCTTTCTGCTTAGATGCGATAATATTTTCATTACTAACTCCCACCTGGTCAGTTGGATGCGGGAGCAACATGATAAATCCTTGACATGTAATGCATGTGGAATTATCTGAGTAGAGCAAGCTAGCGCATTACATGTAGACATGTTGTATTAGGTTTAAATATTGTCGCAAGAGATATTTCATGCATGTGCTTAGGTTATTTTAGGAATAACACAATCACTTGCAAGTCATTAGAGAACAACACCAACATATGAACTAATTGAACAGAACGTTGTTAGTTCTACGCCAAACACATGTGTAGTATATTTATTAACTTAAATTTAAAAAATAAAAAACTAAAAACGAAATAATGATCAAACGGAAGCTAAATTTATAGTTTCCACTAAAAATTGAAACAAAACTTAAAGAAGAGAGGACAAAAGTCACGCGTCTCTTAAGAAACGGTCTTTTACCATTTCAATGCAGAATTCCTAACCCCGAAAAACCAGGTGCTCTGTCAAACATGAGTATTGGCTGCCCAACGACCACCACCCCATAAAAACCAAAACAAAAAACAAACAACGTTTAACTTCTAAAATAAAATATACATCTTAAAAATTAATCCATGGCTCCATGACATGGCATTATTTTTTTAAATATAAATATATTAAAATAATAAAAAAAAATATTTTTATTTATTTATTTCCCCCTCTCTCCTTCTTCTTTGCACACCTACGGTAGCTAACGACCAGCGACCACAACTCGGTGGCGGCTTTTTTTTTTTTTCCTTCTTCTTCTCTTTTCTCCAACTTTTCTTTTTAAAAAAAATAGAGGGGGGAGGGAGGGAGGAGGAAGAAAAAAAGAGAAGGAAGAAAAAAAAGAAAGTTGGTGGCAGCGGCTGTCAGCCGTCGTGGGTGTGCTAAAGAAAGTTGGTGGCAGCGGCTGTCCGCTCGTCGGCTGTCAGCCGTCGTGGGTGTGCTAAAGAAGAAGTAGAGGAAGGGGAAGAAATAAATAAAAATAATATAATATTTATTATTTTAATATATTTATTTTTTTAAAAAAAATTAAAAAAACTAATAAAAAATAGCGTCACATCAGCAAGCCGTTAGTTTTTAACAGAGAGGGACCAAAGTGAAACTAAATTGTTGAGTTTGAAAACCCAGGGACCAAAATGAAACCTAACCCAAACCTTATGGACTAAAAATGTCTTTTCCCCTTGTTTTTAACTATAACTCATTTAGATTTTTGTACTTTCAACTTTTGTTCGTAAAGTTTTAATTAATTTTTGGTTAAATTACAAATTTAGTCCCTAAAACCCTATTTGATAACCATTTAGGCCCCGTTTGATAACCATTTGGTTTTTCATTTTTCAAAATTATGTTTGTTTTCTCCCAATTTTCTTACCTTGGTTTTTCATTTTGGTTAAGGTGACATTAGAATTCTTAGCCAAATTCCAAAAACAAAAACAAGTTTTCGAAAACTATTTTTTTTTCAAAATTTGACTTAGTTTTTGAAAACATGGAAATGAATTCAAACCAAAGAAATTGATAGGTGGAAGAAGTGTTTATAAGCTTAATTTTCAAAAAACAAAAACAAAAAACGAAATGGTTATCAAACGGGGCCTTAGTTTTTTTGTTTTTAGGTTGTGAAAATTATGTTTGCTTTCTCCTAATTTCATTACCATGGTTTTCATCTTTGTTAAGCACACATTTGAATCATTAGTCAAACTCCAAAGTTGTTTTTTTTTTTTTTTTTAAAAAAAAAGAAAACCAAAAACAAAATTTTGATTTTTTTTTTAGCTAGTTTTAAAATTTTGATTTGGTTTTTGAAAACATGAGAAGAAAGTAGATGACAAAACAAATAAATTTATGCGTGATAATACTGTTTATAAACTTAATTTTCAAAAACAAAAATCAAACAACCAAATGGTTATCAAACGAGCCTTAAACTTTGGGGTTTGTGTCTATTTGATCTATGAACCAATAAAATCCTTTACAACATTTATTAGACACAAAATTAAAATTTTAGGATTTTGTTAGACATACAATTCATTTTTTTTCAATATACCTACAATTTAAATTTGTATCTAGTAAATCAATTCATTTTTACAATTTTTTAATTGTTTGGGGATTTTTTTTTTTTCAGAAAAATAAACTTTTGGTCCCTGAGGTTTGGGTTAAGTTACACTTTGGTCCATGAGTTTTTAAACTCAACAAAAATACGCCTGAGGTTTGAGATAAGGAGCACTTTGGTCCCTGTTGTCTATTTTTCTGTTAAATTCTAACGGTTGCTGACGTGACACTATTATTTTAATAAAAAAATTATTTTTTTTTAATTTTAAAATAAAAATAACAAAAATAATATTATTTTATTATTTTTTAAAAATTCTTTCTCCTTCTCTCTCTTATTCTTCTTCTCCATCTTCTTTCTTTTTCATCTTCTCCCTTTTTCTTCTACTTCTTCATATCTCTGGTGGCCGGCAGCCGCCGGCAACTGTGTGTTTTTTTTTTAAAAAAATTTATCTTCTTCCTCTTCTTTTCTTTTCCTTCTTCCTCCTTTTTTCATTATAAAAAAAAGAAAAACATAAACGAATGGGGTTTTCCCCATTCGATTCCTCCCTCCTCCATTTCCGGCGCCAAATTAAAGGGGAAAACCCCTTCGTTTTTTTTTTTTTTTTTTTTTTTTTTTTTTTTTTTTTTTTAACTGTGAAAAGAGGGAGGAAGAAGGAAAAGAAAAGAAGGGGAAGAAGATAATTTTTTTTAAAAAAATAGTTCGCCAAGGCAGCGGCGAGCAGTGGCCGCTGGCTACCGGCTGTCGAAGATATGAAGAAGAAGATGGAAAAGAAAAAAGATGGAGAAGAAGAATAAGAGAGAGAAGGAGAAATAATTTAAAAATAATAATAAAATAATAATATTTTTATTATTTTTATTTAAATAATAGTGTCACATCAGCAATCGTTAGGATTTAACAGAAAAATAAACGACAGAGACCAATCTCAAACCTGAGAGGTATTTTTGTTGAGTTTGAAAACTCAGGGACCAAAGTGTAACTTAACCCAAACCTCAGGGACCAAAGGTGTATTTTTCCCTTTTTTTTATGGATAATTGTTTGGAGATCTATTAAATACAAAATTTATAACTTAGAGATTTATTACACAATTTTGAAAATTCAGGAATCAAATAAATACAAATCTAAAAGTTTAGCTTGTAATTTAACCTTTTTTGTTTAGTAAAAATAATATTATTGGATAATAATATTTGTGTAGAAATTGTGATTGGAAAAAATAAGATGAAAAAGAAATAAAAATAATAAACAAACTACATAAATAAATAAAAAAAAAAATATGTTAAAAATACAAATAAATCAATCAGATTAGAGTTTGAAGTTTGAACAAAAGTAAAAAAATGGAAGTGGCTGGAACTTGAAGAACACGACCGTTGGATCCAGCTGGCAGTTCGAGTCCACGTCAGCTACTCTGGTCGCATCGTGTGTTGCAACTTTGTCTGCTTTTTCTGTACAGTTTCCAATTTCAATACAAGACAAATCACAGCACACTCACACCACAACTTAGTTTTAAAGCTTAATCATGCTCTCTTCCACCAAAAATAAAAATAAAAAAAAAAGAAGAAATTAATAAGGGAAGTTCGAAACAATATAATTCATCGTTTAATGTATGAAAGAGAAATTAAAAACTACATCTTAAACACGAGTAGAACGTTTCTTTTTAATGCATTATATGTAGAAATAGAGATTGAAACCTCTAAACTCGAAGATGAACTATATTTAAGTTGACAGTTTAATCGATTAAGTACATGGTTTCTGAGTCAAAATCCTATGCAAACTGCCAATGGGTTGCTCTGTGGTAACCCTCAAGGATTACACTGCACCCTCAACAAATCTCCACCGTTGGATTTCTGACATATCCCTGCACCACTCTCCACACTACACACACTACACAGACAGCAAAAGTTTGCTCCCACTAGTCTGCCCTTTTTGATTCTCTCTCTTCAGAATTTTCTCTTTCTTTTATTTTTGTTCTCTGGGATTCTTTTCTTTTAGGGGTCCGACCTAGATTTTGAATTTGTGGGGCTCTGGGGTTTTTGCTTTGTGAACTGGGTCTCTGGAGAAGGCCATTCTTTTTGAGGGTTTCAAGTGAAGAAATTTATTTCTTTTTTCTTTTCTATGGCTGTGATTCTGCTCTTTTTCCTTCTAGCCGTTTCTGTTGTTTCTGCTGATGAAGGTGAGCTCTTACTTCTTTCTTGTGTAATCTTCTTGTTGCCATTCTGTGAATGTAATGTTTCCCCTCCTTTTTTATGCATTTCTTTTGGATTTTCTTCCTAGATTGTATCTTTCTGTTTGTTTTTTCACATTTCCTTCCACTATTTTGCTGTAATTTGTGTTATTTCACTCTGTCTTTTGTGGGTTTCCCTTCATTTCACTGGAAAGCTCTTGAACATCTATTGGAATTAGTTTCAGTGCAGTGTTCTTTCACTGTAATTTCCTTTTTGTTCCTTTCTATTTGACTGACCATAGTGGAATAAGTTTCAATGTGGTAATGTGGTACTGTGTTGATGGGTTTTAGATTTCTTTTGAGAAGCTTTGCCAAAACACTCTTTAGAGGGATCTGGACTTGGAATTAGTTAGCAGGAATGTTGGAAAATGGCAAGAACTGCAGATGAGAGTAGTTCTCAAAGAAAGGGAACTTTAGTTTGAGTTTCTGTGGTTTGAACTTTGAAGTTGGGGTTACTGATAGAAAATCTTTCCTTTTGGTGAAAGTGAAGCCTAAATGAGTTATCTTTGATAGGGAGTTTTTGTCTCCAACCATATTTGGTTCCATTCCAGCTCAGCCAAAATATGTAATTTGTCATCCCTCTGCAAACCATCTGATAAATATATGATAGATTTGGCCCATGTAAACTGTGCTCGGATTTTGGATTCCTGTCATTTCTTCTCCTCTTTCTCCTTTTCCCTGTTTGGGTTAATTATAGCTTTTCTTTATGAATATGTTGATGATCTTTTTTGTGTTTATTATCATGATTTTACTCCAACAAAGCTGAAAAGTATTGCTTTCTTGCTGTAAAAAACCAGTCTAAACTCTTGATGTAATTGCAGATGCATTCATTGGTGTAAACCTTGGTACAGACCTTTCTGATATGCCCAGCCCCACTCAGGTAGTTGCACTCCTCAAAGCTCAAAATATTAGACATATCAGGCTATATGATGCCGACCGTGCCATGCTTCTTGCACTTGCCAACACTGGCATCCAGGTGACTGTTTCTGTACCCAATGACCAACTTCTCGGAATTGGCCAGTCCAATGCGACTGCAGCCAACTGGGTTGCTCGAAATGTCATTGCCCATGTTCCTGCCACCAATATAACAGGAATAGCTGTTGGCTCTGAGGTTCTGACCACTCTTCCAAATGCTGCCCCAATCCTAGTCTCAGCCCTAAAATTCATTCAATCTGCTCTCGTTGCATCTAACCTAGATCGCCAGATCAAAGTTTCTACTCCACATTCTTCTTCCATTATTCTCGACTCGTTCCCACCTTCGCAGGCGTTCTTTAACCGTTCTTGGGACCCTGTCATGGTCCCTTTGCTTAAATTTTTGCAGTCCACCGGGTCTTATCTCATGCTTAATGTATATCCGTATTATGATTACATGCAATCAAATGGTGTGATTCCTCTAGACTATGCACTTTTCCGACCCCTCCCTCCGACCAAGGAAGCTGTTGATTCCAATACCCTCTTGCACTATACTAATGTCTTTGATGCGGTTGTTGATGCTGCATATTTTGCAATGTCAGATTTAAACTTCACTAACATACGAGTTGTAGTAACGGAGTCAGGCTGGCCATCCAAGGGTGATGCTTCAGAGCCAGATGCAACTTTAGATAATGCTAACACTTACAATAGCAACTTAATTAGACATGTCCTTAACAACACTGGAACACCCAAGCATCCTGGAGTTCCTGTTAGTACCTACATATATGAGCTCTACAATGAGGATTTAAGACCCGGGTTGGTCTCGGAAAAGAACTGGGGTCTCTTCAATCCAAATGGAGTTCCAGTTTATATCTTACACTTAACTGGTGCTGGTGCTGTTTTGGCAAATGATACCACAAACCAGACCTTCTGTGTTGCAAGAGATGGTGCAGACCGTAAGCTGCTGCAGGCAGCTCTGGATTGGGCTTGTGGACCAGGGAAAGTCGATTGCTCCCCACTCTTGCAAGGGCAGTCGTGTTATCAACCAGATAATGTTATAGCTCATTCAACCTATGCTTTTAATGCATATTACCAGAAAATGGCAAAGTCTCCAGGGACCTGTGATTTTAAAGGAGTGGCTATTATCACCACCACAAACCCAAGTATGAAATCTTGAATTTCTTAGAGATATTGTCAACTGATATGCTTATTCATGATATCATATCTCCTATAGTAACTGCTGATTGTTCCCCAAGCTTCTATGATCAAATAATATAACTAAAAATGTGAATAGAAGCTGCACAGAGATGAACCCGATTCGTGAATATGGTATATTATTTTCACAGATCTGGGAAGTATTTTCTGTAGATGTCAAACCTTGTATGCTGTGAAAATTGTTGATTCTTACCTGATAGCCACAATTGTTAGAACTTCAATTTTTGACCCATTGTCGTGAATTGCTAATTTCGGTTTGATGTTTCTCGTTGCAGGTCACGGTACCTGTATATTTCCAGGAAGGTAATAGACCACTCTTGAATAGCTATACTTTACATAAGCATATGTGTCCTGCTGACTATTGTGTCTCATGTTTTTTTGCTAATGCAGTACTGGAACTAATGGCACTTTAGTAAATAGCACATCTTTGGCTCCATCTTCAAATTCTTCTGATTCAGCTAGTGGCTGCCTTCCAAAGCATCTCTATGGTAGCAGCCCTTACACCAGTTCAATGATCTTGTGTGCTTTATTAATGAGTTTGGCATTCTTGTGATGATGCTGCTGCATTTTTCTATTTTTATTCATGCATCTCCATGACGGTTTCGGATTGTCGAACTGCTTCCCTTGGTTTCCAAGCTATTGTAGCATATTTAACCAGTTTTGTATGGCCGAGGGTGGACGGGTGGGGATAGGTTGGTGAATGTGGCTATATATTAGTTCGAGTTCGACTAGCGATCGTAATTTGGATTTTGTAGAGAGAAGAATCAAATGATTATTTGTGAGTTCTTGTGTATCTATCATCATCATGCCTGAGAGTAATTACATTCTTTGGAGTTTTAGGAGTTTGGATTTTGAAGGGTAGTCTCCATGCTTATTAGCAAGTTTGTTAGGATCTTCAATTTGATCACTCAAAATGTTGAAGTTGTAAGTCCTGTCTATTTCTTTTTTTGTACCCTTTCTTCTTTTCTTTCTATAAGAATTTGTTTCTAACTTTTTCTTTAGATATCTGATGTTGGCTTTGCTTTTAAATGGTGGATATTCAGCATAAATATTATGAGTTAGGAAACTGCCATTATTATAGACATTGCAGATCTGTTAGCTTTGTAGACGGATTTTTTTTAGAGTTGTTTATTTTTATTTATTTTTTAATACGCTTTGTAGATGGATTGAATATACATAATGGTCTTGAATCTTTTAAGGGCCGTTTGTTTTTTGGTAATCAAGATAGCCGGAATTTTCAGATGCCTGAAATTATATACGCCTGGAAATATAGATGTCCGGCATTTTAGATAACCATGTTTGTTTTGAAGGAATAATTTATAGGGATGTTCAGGAATATTTAGATAACATGTTTGTTTTGTAGGATTTCTGGACGAGAATGTCTTAAAATGATGTATTATTCCAATAATACCCTTTCCTGTCTTCAAATCATTTATATATTAATTTAATATAATTTAACTTGAATAACATTTTTTATTTTAATAATTTAATATTGTTATCAATTCAATTTGTATTAATTTTATATGTTATTTTGTAAAAACAATAATTTCTATTGTCTTAAGATTTGTATGAAAAAAATAGAATTGAGTATTAATTTCAATTTAAACTTGAACTACTTGAACTTATTTTAAATTAGAAGAAGACAAATTAACTAAAGTTTATTTTATATGTAAATAAAACATATAAATATAGTTAATTTCATATAATTGTTTATTAGTGAATGAATACACTAATTTTTTAAAGTCCTAAAAAAAGAAAAAAAAAAGAAAAAAAATGGAAAAATAAAGAAAATTGATGAAAGAAAATATAAAAAACGAAGGACCAAAACATCAATAGTTGATTCCTTTAACATGGGAAGCTTAGAAACCCATGTATCAGGAGGGCATCCAAATCTTCTTAGATGCCTCTCGTGTGGGCATCCCGAGATGCCTAGGCATCTTACACCACCACAAAACAAACGGGGTAATCCAGATGCCCATTCCATGGGAATCTTGGATTACCGCGAAATAAACGGCCCCTTAAGTCCTAAATTTGGAGTCTGGAGTCTTTAGAAAAGTTAAAAAAAAAAATTATAGAAAACAGGTGGATTTGAAAATTATTCGAGAAATAGGGTGTCGAACGCGACACTTTGTCGTTTTCTATAGCTCACCCCAACCAAACCGCAACGAAGTTGAACTAGATGACAACCAAATCGAACAAGACGACGACGAGATATTGGGTGAGTTGTGCCTTTGAAGAGGTGTGAATCATTGGAAATATGTTTGAGTGGAATCTCTAGTTAGCATTTGGTCACGTCAAAGGGACTGTAGGCGTCATGACTAACGACTAGAACTAACCAATCTTAATACACAAGTTTCGTGGAGGCTATTGGAGGTGGAGGGGAATAGGAATGAAGACGACTGAACGCATTTGTATGGAAAATATAAGGGCAAATTATTGATTGCTACATGCAGACCGTCACATCTACTTTGTTGCATATGCTATTGTATTAGAGGAAAGTGTCGGTACATGGGGTTGGTTTCTATACACAATCCGACAATAGGTGGTTGGTGAGAGAGATGAAATATGTATAATTTCATATAGACATAAGAGTATTATCTCAACAATACGCAATAAGGATAATGGTTGGACAAATGTACACCATCGGTTGAACTAAAAAA
This sequence comes from Luffa acutangula, assembly GCA_036850905.1. Taxonomy (NCBI): domain Eukaryota; kingdom Viridiplantae; phylum Streptophyta; class Magnoliopsida; order Cucurbitales; family Cucurbitaceae; genus Luffa; species Luffa acutangula. The sequence continues at coordinate 13,395,287 of CM072099.1, forward strand.
AAAAAAATGTACACCATCGGTTCTGTTTGTGTCATTTTGCAAGCAACTTTAACGAAAGGTACAAAAACAAGACGTTGAAGAAGTTGATGTACATAGCAGGTTTGAAATTTGAAGTTCATAAGTTCTAACAATGCATTTAGGAGCTTCAAGCAATTAACAAAGAGTGTGTGAGATTCTTCACTTCTTTGGATCCTACATAGTGGACACGGTCATATGACGGGGGACACCGTTATGGTTGGTTGAACATGAATATTGTTGAGTGCATAAATGGAATACTAAAGGGAGCAAGGAAGTTGCCAATCACCACATTAGTGCAGACCACGTTCTACTGTATGGTGAAATACTTTGCTACTAGACGACATCAAATACAAACTTCTATGAATACTGGACAACGCTTCACATGATAACAACTTCCTATAAAACAACAATGTTTAATTTGGACTGCTTTATAAAACTCGATAATAATTTATATCCTTATGTTAGGTATGTAATTGAAATGTTAATTCCATGGGAAGCATGCATGAACAACCACACAATCGATGTGTTTGATCACGATATGTGTAACGCCCCATGATTTTTATAACCTATAACCTAGCGACATTACTAACTCTAAAACTAAACTAACCGAATGCACTGAAAATTTCGGCAGCATAACAGCATACATAGGACTACACCAAAATTTTTCAAATACCTACTAGAACAAAAACAACACTTCTATAACATTCCCAACAACGACTCCATACTACAATACAAACACCATACGAGTCAGGTCTCGTATCAACAACTTTCTAACCAGAAACACAACCTTAAGAAAACGTACAACTTTAGTTCATTCGAAACAAACTTAATTATTGTTAACTAAATGAATAGATATAGTTCTTTAAAACAAACACAACTAGACCTAGAGTTTAACAAGAATAATCAGAACTAAACCTAACAGGACAACAACTGTCCAACCAAATTAAGCAACAAACTACCCAACATGAAAATAAAATGGAAAACAGTGTAGACTAGCTATGGTCCTTCCTCATATGCATCTTCTACATCACCATGGTCCACGCAGTCCTCATAACCTGCAAAATCTGGTAGTTGGGGAGAGAAAGAGGGGAGGGGGTCAGTACAACCATGGTACTGGTAAACAACCCCTACCTGAGAAGCTATCAAACAGCAACCAAGCAACCAACATGCTTTTCATGCGCAAACAACATACTTCTCAAAGCTATAAACACAACAACATGCTTAAAAGCAAGTAAAGTGAATGACTCTCCTAAGCCAAACCTCATGCAACTCTCTATGCAACTCACAACTAATCATCAAACGTATTTAGCCCTCACTTGACTCTCCAAGACTAACCCTTCAAGTCGCACTGTCCCCTGGCCATTTGTACCCAGGGCCACAATGCTCTCTACGGAGCTTGGCGTTCGACCCTTGACCATTTGTACCCAAGGCCTCGAACTGTGCATCACCCCTTGGCCATTTGTACCCAAGGTGCATCAATGCTTTCTAGACTCATCACACCGATCCCTGACCATTTGTACCCAAGGCCTCGATGCTCCTCTTAAAACCACTGGTGACATGCCACCCCTCGACCATTTGTACCCGAGGTGCACTGACATTCACCCAACTTGCCTTCCTTTCACATTCAGGTCCCTGATCTCTTTATCACAACTATCTAGAATGCATATGCCCTGCAACATGCTCCTAGACTCATGTACTATGCCCACCAAGCATATACATACAAGAACGTGCTCTCGACTCATGCTAACCCATGAATGCACAACAAATCTAGCATGCTTAACAACCAATCGCCACACAACAACAGTTCATGCTACTTGAAGATTCCATATATACATAAATAATATAAGCAAGAAGCAAAACATGTATTTAAGCATAGAAGCAATAAGCAAGAAGCAAGAGAATCGTTATAAAGCGAGTAAACAAGCAGCATGTATCATGCAATCAAACAGACTTCAACAGGTAAGAACTACTTACAAATTCAAGAATGCTCTAGAGAACTCGGAAGACTCCTATAGCACCCTTGACCGATTCTAAATGATCCAGATAAGCTCCTAAGCCACTAGGAAAATATCAAGAGGTTAAAACTTAACTCATTAACCTGAAGCAACTAAACGGGTGCCCAAGGGAGAGAACTTACTCAAGATCAACCTTAGGTCCTTAGGGTGTTGGGAGTGCGACCAAAGTCCCAGATTGGCTAGATAAGGGGATGATCATGGGTATAAAAGGGATGACAAGTATCTCCATTGGTATGAGGCCTTTTGGGGTGGATCCAAAAGCAAAGCCATGAGGGCTCATGCCCAAAGTGGACAATATCATACCATTGTGGAGATATGAGTGTGTTTGGTAGTCCCTTACAAGTGGTATCAGAGCCATGCCCCGGGAGTAGCCGTGTTGGGTGGAATCCTCGGGTGTCGAACAAAGAAAGTTGTGAGCCTTAAAGTAGTCATGGAGAGATTCGTGGTTGAGCTCTGGGCAGGCGGGTATACTCCGGAGAAGAGGAGTCGTCCTGGATAAGAGCAAACCCTCGGTAAAGTGGTGAAGCCTAGAGAGTTGGACGGATAGATGACTAGTTGAGGGGAGGCTCGATGGTACTTTGTTCGAGGGGAGGATTGTTGGGAGTGCGACCAAAGTCTCACATTGGCTAGATAAGGGGATGATCATGGGAATATAAGGGATGACAAGTATCTCAATTGGTATGAGGCCTTTTGGGGTGGATCCAAAAGCAAAGCCATGAGGGCTCATGCCCAAAGTGGACAATATCATACCATTGTGGAGATATGAGTGTGTTCGGTAGTCCCTTACATAGGGTACTGCTCAAAGTGCTTCGGTGATCGAGAAAGCTCTAAATTGATCCAACTACAAGAACGACTTTTTAGATAATATGATTTTACATTCAACACTTAAAAGGGCATTAAAAGGCTTAAAGGCTTTGGAAACCTTACTGGACTATGCTAAGCGAACCAACAGCTTGCTAAAAGTTGTCGATCCACACGTAAATACTTGAACACGCATTGCTCATGATCTGAATTGGTTCGAAACAACAATTTTAAGAGCTCCCAAAGATCACAAGCTATCCTTAAGCTACTAAGATGAATTCTAAAGCTTTAAGGGCGAGAAAACTTACCCATCAGCACCTAAACGACCTCAAATATGTGTTGGTTTGTGCTCGAATTAACCCAAACAGCCAATTCCCAAGCCAACGAGTTATGGATAACTCAATTTAAGGTCATTCGAGTTATGGGTATTCACCTAACACCAATTTTAAGCCCAAGTCGGCACTGGACAACAATCAACAAAGCTTCATTCAACAATATAAGACTATTAGTGAGTGGGTATTTTGAATTCAAGTCTGAATAAACATGGGTACAAGTTAAACCTTACCAAAAACGCTGAAACACGTCATTGGAGGGCTTGAAATCCGCGAATCAACAACCCACTGAAGCAAAACTCGAATTGAAGCTAACCAGAAGCAAACGCAATTGGAGGGGGTTTCTAGGGCTTGAAGACTTGAGACTCGGTTGCTGCTATGCGAGAACCAACGTCACACGAACCTGAAGACGAACCCATCGCACGAAAGAGAGAGAGATAAGAAGAAGTATGTGCGGTTCTTGTTGTTGCTCGTGTGGCCAACGTTAGAGGAAGAGACTGAGAGATGAAACGCGACTGCTGAGGCTTGACGAAAACCCACGACGGCGGCACCTGCTCACGCGAAGGAGAGAACGATAACTAGAGGGAGGTGGCGGTTGACTAACACGAGAAAGAGAGGGAGAGACGAACCCACAATTGGAAGGAAGAAGGAGTTCAGATGGGAGAGGAGGCTCGCGGAGTGGAAGAGAAGAGATTTAGATTTAGGGTTCTTTTCTTTTATTTTTCTTTTCCTTTTCATGATTTCTTTGAAATAAAACCCTAAGAAAGAAAACCCAATTAAAATAGCAGTTAAACCTTATTTAGGATTCTATTTACAAATCCAAAACTTAACCCCTAAAAGATTTGAGAAAGAAAATAACCCAATCGATTTGGGATTTGGGTCTTTTGATATTTTAAGTAAATATCGAATATTAAACCTCCAAACTTTAGGAAATTAAAGATTTAATTTAAAATCATTTTTTCTAAATTGTAGAAATTTAATTTAACAACCCAAGGCTAAGCTTAAATTCTAATTTTTCAAATTAGAACCAGAAAGCTCAACTCGTGGTTTGTAATGTAAACTTATTTATTTATTCAATAAAGATAATTGTTATTTTATTGTGGATCTTGAACAAGGGACACCAGCCTCTCATTGGCTCGAGAGGGACTTGGTTTATGGTAGGATCATAAATAGATAGTTCATTAGAGGATCAGTGGTACTTAAGAAGCAAGAGGTAATTACAGGGGTAAAACGATAATTTGACTCAGTTGTAATTATGAACGACTCGAGAATGGTCAACTTACTTGTAATGGTTATATCCATGGACGCAAAATATTCTACAGTACTAAGAATGCAACTGAGAGTCTTTAGTGAAGTGACACATAGTTAATGAATGTTGATTAATTTAATTAATGAGTTTAATTAATTAATCTCGAATCATTGGAGTTTATAATCTGTAAGTCCATTAGGTCTCTCTGCTAGCTCACAACAGGTAAACAAGGATCACTAGTTTTGAAAGAATTTGAAATGTTCAAATTATATAAGGGAATAGGCCTTGTTTGGTTCATGATCCATTTTCGTTTTTATGTTTTCGAAAATAAAAAATACAAAGAAAACAATGAAAATGTGTTTGGTGTACTTATTTTCAAAAACAATTTTTGAAAACAACTCAAAGAATGACATATTTTCAAAAATGATAAAATGATGTTTTCATTGTTTTTTAATTTTGTTTTCAAAATAATGAAAACACGGGATACAACTTTAAAAACACGGGATACATCATTCTTTTCATCAAACAAAGTTGCGTTATCCACAAACAACATTTTTTTATATCCAAATTCTCTCCAAATCTAAAGAAATAGTCTATATGATTGATAGTGATGCTTTGGTTGTTATTTTTACATAACCCTATCAATTTTGATATACTCCTCTGCTCTGCAAATCAAAAGCTTCATATAATACAATTATATTTGGTATCTTCCTTTTTTTTCATATAATTTCAATTTCATGATTTTTTTAAAGAAGGAATTCCAACAACACTGATTCTTAATATCTCTTTAAAAATGAATAAAACTTGAGTAAATATCTTCTCTCTCATTAACAGAATTCAAAATTTATTAATTTTTTTTCATTAAGAAAATCAACAACCAATTTAATACAACTCACAACAAAAAGAAGAATTTATTTTTCTTTCTCCTATTGGAAAATATTTATTTTCCTACCAAAAATATTTCTTCGTTCTTTCTCTGGTTAGAAAGAATTTATTCTTCCTCTTATAAATTGTACCACTTGTATTTCAAGAAAATCAAAATTTCTCTTATAAATTACAACTTTTGTTATTAGACATCATTTAATTGCACATCATTTACTTGCATGCATACATACATATATATTTGTGTGTATGTATGGTCCTAAAACATTCATTTCATTAACATTGTTAATAGAAAATAATCATATTAAATTGATTTTTTCTTAAAAAATGAATTTTACCAAACACATATTAATCATTTCTTACATTTTCAAGTTCATAACCAAACACAATTTTCAAACTTTGAATCCAAATTTGAAGTTTTTAAATTGGAACCAAACGTATTTTTAGATACAGTAGAAATAAGAAATTTGTTTTTGTTTTCTGTTAAATTCTTTATTTTCAAAAACAATTTTCAAATCACGAACCAAACGGGAGTGGGGAGATAGCTTATTGCTTGCTGCAATTTCAGATACAATTAATATAATGTATATTGATACATTATAATATAAAGTTAAATTAAACTATGAGAGAATAATGTATTTGAATATGATTCAAATAATATTTAATATGAATTGGATTCATATTTAAACTATAGATTAAAATTAATATGAATTGGCTATAGATTTAAAGAGAGAGGCTCATTTGAATATGATTCAAATAATAATTAAACATGAGATATTTAATTAATAAATTAATTATTATTTATTAATTTAATCAAATTATTTTTAATTAAATTAATTAAATAGTCCCTATAGAGTTGTAGGAGAGTGGGGGTGGGGAGAGGGGGTTACTACTGTGTAACTCTTCTCTCTCATCGATAAAGAAGAATGTTTGCACTTTTTGGTTGCTGGAAATTTTTATGCATTCTCTCTCCAACAACTCACACTCTCTAAAAATCACAGAGAACACAAATTCTTCTGTAAAAATTCCCTCACTTTCAAAAGGAGGTTCCCACAAACCGATCCTTGCCAAGAAAATAGTTGGGAAGGTCTTTTGGTGGTGTCCTGTTCATTGTACGTGGAAAGTTTGAGATTGTTGTTCGTAGAGGGAGATAGCTATTTGCTGGCGGCAATTTCGTTGGAGAAGAGTTTTCAAGGGTAAATTCCTTTTCCTTGTAGAATTAATGTTTAACTTGTAAATCACTGCATTATGAATGTTTTGTTTTTCCTATTTTGTGTTGTTAATTCTAAACCAAAATCGAAACACACACATTCATGTGCTTCCGTTGTGGGATTCGATCCCTTTAGTCACTACTTCAATTGATCCAATATCGATGAAGGGTGGAACAAAATATTGAGTGAGGTTATATCAGAAATTGTGTGTTTGCAATAAGTGGCACGCATATGGGATTCCATGTTCCCACGTCATTGTTGCTTGTAAACACCTTGGAACAAAGCACATGCGCTTTGTTCAAGCTTACTATGAGCTACCAACTGACTTGACCTGTTATGCACTACATTTCGAACCGATCCTCGATCAAGGTTGTTGGCCTGACCCAAATTTTTTGAAACTTCATCCAAACGTCTCGTTGGTGAGAGGTATGGGTTAACCATGTAGTTATTGCATAAGAAACGAGATGGATTGGAGGGAGGCAGAGATCACAGTACATTGTGGGATTCTATCCTAATCGAGCATTTGGACGATTGCATTAGTTTTTGAATGTTTTCAAATTTGTGTTCTTATGTGTAACTTAAATGTTCATTTATGTGAAATAAATAACACTGTATTCACAGTGTGCAAAATCACGTTCTTACTATTCATGTAATTAACATTTACTCTTAATATACTTAAATGTCGTTAGATCAGAGATATATAATATTACAATGGGTCCATATGACTCATCAGTGCTACACCTCTAGTCCAGTCATCGATTTGAACTGGTCTGGGAGGATGTCTACTATAATGCCATGCATTGTAGATGTAACGCCCGTAATTTGAGAGAAATTTCAAATTTCCTAAGTTGGAGTTAATTTAGAATTTAGAGGAAAATTTTCAAATATTAAAGATTTGAAAATTTGTGGGAAAATAGCATTTATTTTGATCTTTGTATTTCCTTAAAGGAAAAGGAATGAAATGTGGCATTTTTGTAAATATTTTGAAGTTTAAGCCAAAGCCCAAGCCTTTTAAAAAGGTTGCACGGAGCCCTAGGACTCATCCCCATCTTTTTCCCTTTTCTTCTTCACGAAACCAGCAGCCCTCTCTCACCCTCCTTGCACCCGACAGTTGAAGCTACAAGAAGACCCATCTTCCGGCGGCATCTTCTTCTTCCTCTCACTCCAGCGACTCGTTCACGCATCTCAATAAGGCGGCGTCTTCCGTGGGTCTCCGACAAGCAATGGCGCACCTCCCTCCAGCGATTGTTCTCGGTTCTAGCGCCGGACAGCTTCGTCTTCGAGGTAGGTGTCGGCAGCAGCTCGCCGACGTCGTCCCGCGTTCTCTCCGGCAAGCTACTCAGTCCGACAACGGCAACGTGTAGGTGGGCTGCTGCGGCGGTGCAAAGCGTTTTCCGGCTAAGCGGTGTTGAGGCGCGATTTTCTCCAAATTTCTACTCGTTTCGTTGGGTTTTAGCTAAATCCAACATTGGGTAAGAGTTTTATGGTGGTTTTGAGGTTGTTTATTGAGTAAAATTAAATACTGTTGGACTCCTAGAGTGAGTAAAAATAAGATGTAAATAGACTCTAGAACTCTGTGCAAGTATACACAATCCGCAGTAAGTAATAAGTATTTATCGAATCCAAGGTCTGAATTAACTCTCACTTTATCTATTTTGTTTAGCTTTTCAATGGTTTCAAAGGTGGTTAAAATGATTGGTTTTTATAGAATGCTGAAACCAAAGAAATGACAGAACAGAAAGTAAACAAATAGGCAGATAGAATAGAAACAGACATTGGTCAGGATTTAGTAATTGTTTTAACAGATGCTCTAGCAATATTATTGATCAGGAAAAACTCTTGCAATCTTATTAGCAGATTCCTCCCAGAACTCTGGATTTTTTAGAATGTGTTTCAACTCCAATGACGCACTACCGATCAAGCACTAGGCAACTGGTTATCCCTAGCTCAGTCATTGGCGTTCACCAATACACAATTATCTAGTGTGATTAAATGCCACACACTTCTCAAATCATCCCTGAAACTAGGAAGTGATATTCATACTGGCTGGCCAAGCGGGCACAAAATATAAATAAGCACAACAAATAATCAAGATGCATCAAATCAACATATATTGCATAGAGATTAAGCACGACAACTACATATTCCCTAACCAACACCTAAAGTACTTAGTTCATAGAGCACATAGCAACACACGTTACAATATGAGTAAGTGCATCCATAATTACAAAATAATACAATAAAATACTAATTCCCTTGATCAACTTCGTAATTGATGGTCTTCTTGTAGTCCCTAATCTTTCTCCTCTATTCGGCTCCCAGTGATGGAAATGAGAAATGATCCATTTCCCAAGAGTGGAATGAATTTGACTTGGGCAACTTTCCCTTTTATAGAGTGAAGACAAGCTTGAATTAGGTTGACCTAGACACGTGGATGACTCTCCTTGCTCCTTAAATCTGAGAATAGCTTAACTGAATTCAGTTAATTAAATTGGCTAACGAGCTGTGACGTGGCAGTTTTGCTCCTTACTTTGCTGCAGCTCATATTTTGCTCCATTAAGTCGCTCAACAATATATTCTGGAGATTAGAATACCTTGATCTAATTAAGCTTAACCAATCCAAACTTAAAAAATTCAGAAGAAAATTAGTTAAGTTAGAATTACTCAATGCCATAGAACAGAAACAACTATTGAAAATTTCATTAAAAACATTGAAAAAGAAATTTACAGCAGCAGATATATTTTTTTCGGTCTTCTAGCAGCAAAAAAAATAAAAAACAACAAAACAAGCAAAAACAAAAAAAAAGATGTGGTCAGAAATGCGCGAGCAACAAAAATATTTCATCAAAATAACTGCGTGCCCAATTTTTCCTTCTTCAATTCTCCTGACCAGGATCTTCTTCTTCATCTCCTTCTCTCTCGACAGGCGGTGGTGGAGTCCAGGGGTTCAGCAGATCATCAGGGAATATCGGGAGGGCTGGATATGGTTTAGAAAAATTCGATTGCATGGCCCCCTTCAGTGCAACATCCCTTCTCTTAACATAATTCCAGAAGGTTTGGAATTGTCTTTCAGCAAACTCCATCCTGCTGGAATGCATCTGTAATTGCTCCTGCATTTGGTGGATACCGCACACCAAACCACCTAGGCGTGCTTCCTGTGTCCTTTGAAGTCTGGCCAAATTTGGTGTCGATTATTCCCTTGTCTATCAGCGTCACATCATCATCATTTACTGGAACCCTTTCCCTTTGGCATAACATTGTGATAGTATTCGGGAAAAACAGTTTCCCAACCTTTTTCCTCCAGCAATCAGAAATTTTAGCAGAAATTATTTTGCCCACATCAATACTCATTGAACGAAGAATAGCAAACGCAAGCAGTACCCAATCTCGAGACACCGTTGAATCGTGAGTTGTCGGCAGTAAGCGCAGCTTGATGAAGCCCATCCACGTATTGGCCTCACTCTTCAGATAAACAACTTGAAATGTGCGTTTCACCATCTTTGATAGTCTCCACTGGGCCCCCTCGATGCCAACCTCTCGGACAGCCGCATTTAATTGATCATTTGATGGCGCTGCCACCATCTCATTGAAGCCTGCGTGCGGAAAGTCCTGGAGGTTGAATAGAGAATTGATAGCTCCTGGGCTCCAGTTAATAGGTACTCCTCAGACGATAGCCTGAAATCCCTCTTGATCATCAATATTTACATAAAACTCTCGAACAATGTTGGAATTGATCGGGTCCGGCTTTGCACAGAACTGACTCCAGCCATGGTTTGCTATTCCAGTCCTCAAAAACCGTGGCAAATTGGTTGGCTCCTAGAGTGAGTAAAAATATGGTATAAAAGACTCTAGTATTCCTGTGCAAGTATACACAGTCTGCAGCAAGTAATATTATCAATCCAAGTCCAGAATTAGCTTCCACTTTACCTATTTTGTGTAACTTTCTAATGGTAAAAATGATTTGGTTTTATAAGAATTATGCTGAATCAAAATAAATGACAGAACAAAGAATAAACAAATAGATAGACAGATTAAAGGCAGGCGCTGGTTAGGCTTAGTAGTTGTTTAAAAAGATGCTCTAGCAATATTATTGATCATGCAACTCTTGCAGTATTATTAGCGGATTCCTCCCGGAACTCCGAATCTTTTGGAATGTGTTTCAACCCCAATGAAGTGCGACCGATCAAGCACTAGGCGACTGGCTATCCCTAGCTCAGTCACTGGCGTTCACCAATACACAATGATCGTAATGTGGATAATTGCCACACACTCTCTAAATCATCCCTGAAACTAGAGAGAGGTATTCACACCGGCTGGCCAGGCGGGCATAAAATGTAAATAGGCACAACAATTAACCAAGATGCAATAATCAATATATTACTAAAGTTTAAACACAGCAACTACATGTTCCTAACCAACACCTAAAGCTACTTAGTTCACAATAAACATGGAAACACGAATTACGATCTGAGTAGGCATGTCCATAATCACAAGATAATAAAGAAAATACTAATCTCCTTAATCAGCTTGCGGATGATGGTGTTCTTGGTAATCTCCAATCTCTCTATACTACTCGGCTTCCAAGGAAAGTTGGAATGCTTTTGACTTGGACGGCTACTTCCCTTTATAGAAGGATAGGAGGCTTGAATTAGGTCAACTCTGACACGTGTAGGGCTCTCCTTGCTCCTTTATCCCGAAAATAACTCAACAGAAGTCGGTTCATGAAGTTGGCTAACGAGCTGTGATGTGGCAGTTCTGTTCCCAGTTTTGCTGCAGCACAGAATTTGCTCCCTCCAGTCGCCCAGCAGCATAATCTGCACAAAGTAATTTCCAAGGCTTCCATTCTTCCAAATGGGTTAAAACATATAATATATATCTAAAACCAACCCTATTAAGCACAAAAGACACACAAATCCCTATATAAATGAGGCCTAAATAACTATTTTTGGGCAGTTATCACAAATCATCGCCAAATCCTCGTTAAAAAAAAAAAAAAGTCTCTTCTCAGCATCTCAGCATACTTTGCTCCGGCAAGATTGTTGATGAAGCGATTATACGGCAGCCGTGGCTCCTCTGTTTCACTATCTTCTGGTTCCGGCAATGCTTCAACAATACCTTTGCCCTTGTCTTCCCTTTGTTTGAGCAAAATTTCTTCTTCAACCTTTTTCTCTGCTTCCTCTCTTGCTTTGTCTTCTGCCTTTTTTTTCTCATGTTCTTCTCTTTCTGCATTTTCTCTCTCAGAATCAATTGTCGGCGGCGAGGGAGTATTGGTTCAAACTACCTTAACACGGGCGGCTTTTTGCTTCCAGCGACGACGTAGTGACACTTCCGGCATGATAACCTCTACTCGAGCCTCCTGCTCTTGCTCCACCTGCTCATTTCCTTTTTCCTGCGCAACCTCTGTCTGTCCCTCTTGCGCATCCTCGGTCTGTTTTTCTTGAACTTCCTCTATGTGCTCTTATTGAACTTCCTCCATATCCGCAACTGTCGGGTCAGTCTGCTCTGGGTTTTGTCCTTCAGGTTCCTTCGGATTTTCTTCCTCAACTGCCTCGGCAGCAATATCCTCCACTACCTTCTGTACGATTTCTTGATCCTCAATCCTCTGTTGTCTCTTCCTTCTTTTAGCTTCTTTCTCTTATGGTGTTTTATTTTTCTTTGCTTTCGCTTTCGGTGCTTCGGGGGTAACATGTACCTCCTCTTCCTCATTGTCTCACTCCTTTCTTCCTCTCATTTTCGCCATTGGAGACTCGAAGGAATTTACGGCACACAGAAGCAAAAAGGAAAAATACAAACGGCAAAGGTTGAAAGCAAGAAGATGAAGTGAATGAAACTTACCGGAGGTCGTGAATAAATAGGGCTTCAGCAAAGTAAAATCTTAACCGAAAGATTTTTGCTTTCATTAATTGAAATTACCGTTCAAATCCCATGCAATCGGAAAATTAAATCCATCAATGGTAAAATCTGAATTTCAATCGTCCATGGTAAATGATGATGCGTTGTCTAACGGCTACGCCCTTGGATTTCCCCTGCCCGACATGTGGCAGCATCAGAATTCTTCATGCAATTTACTTGCCCACAGAAAATTCAAAATCAAAAGGTAAAAGTAATTAATCCACAACTAAACCCTTCCTATTCGGACGAAAGATTTCATTCGACCATAAATTTTCCGCAACAACCTTCTGGACAAAGATTATCTTCTAGAAAAATCTTGGATACGGAAAAATTTAAATTCAAATCAGAAAAATCCAATCAGGAAATTTAAATTAACCGCTCAAATCAAATCTTTTTTTCTCTTCTTTTTTTTTATATTATTATTCAAAACCGAATAAATCAGGAGAAACTTTATTAAAATCTAATCCTAAACAGAAATTTAAATAATCCGAAAAATAAGATCCAATTAAATCTAATCTGAAAATAAAAACTAAACTTGGCAACAATAACAAAAATACTCAAAAATAAAATCTATTGAATTAAAAATAACAACGAATTAAAATCAAATCAAATCAGCGAGAAATAAAATCAAAACAACCACTGAGAGTTCAAAATATTGCTCTGCGAAATGCTCCCGCAAAAACCTCGCTCTCTCATTCATCAACCAACTTTAGGGAAGGATATTTCGACTGGAATTCCTCTCCCCAATAATGCTTCACATTGTCCATTAACTTTGTACACTCTCCCATCTTTTTCATCCTGCAAAGTAATTGTTCCATGGCGAAAAACTTCAATCACAGTAAATGGCCCTGACCATTTAGATTTTAGTTTCTCAGGAAACAATTTCAATCTAGAATTGTAAAGCAAAACTCTCTGACCTTTAACAAACTCTTTAGGTTTAATTTTCTTGTCATCCCACAACTTAGTCTTTTCTTTATACATTTTCGAATTTTCATAAGAAAATTGGCGAAATTCCTCCAACTCATTAAGCTGCAGCATTCTTATTGCCCCCGCACGACTCAGATCAAAATTTAATTTTTTTCAAAGCCCAAAACGTTTTATGCTCAAGCTCTAATGGTAAATGACAAGTTTTCCCATATACTAACCTCTAGGGAGACATACCTAGAGGAGTCTTATAGGTTGTCCTATAGCCCAAAAAGCCTCATCCAACCTAAAAGATCAATCCTTCCTAGATGGATGCACTACTTTTTCTAGAATAGATTTAATTTCCCTATTGCTTATTTCAGCTTGACCATTTGTTTATGGGTGATACGGGGTAGCTATCCTATGCTTTATTTCATACTTAGCTAAAAGCTTAGTTAAGACATTATTAACAAAATGTGTACCCTCATCACTCACTAGAGCTCTACGTGTCTCAAACCGCGCAAAGATGTGCGATGGAAGAAACCTTGATACTGTCTTGGCATCATTCTGATGGCATGCAATGGTCTCCACTCACTTGGACACGTAATCAACTGCCAATAAATTAAAAATATTACCATTAGAAGGGGGAAATGACCCCATAAAATCAATACCCCACACATCGAATAATTCCACTTCCAAAATGCAAGTAAGAGGCATTTCATCTCTAGGCCCCAAGTTTCCTCTCCTTTGGCAAGCATCACATTTCTTATAGAACCAATGGGCATCCTTAAATAAGGAAGGCCAGAAAAATCCACAATGCAAAATCCTCATAATTGTCCTCTGACCGCTGAAATGACCTCCATATGGCGAAGAGTGACATTGCTCGAGGATTTCCTTTGCTTCATCACCTGAAACACACCTACGAGTAATACCATCAGAGCATTGCTTATATATAAATGACTCATCCCAATAGAAATTGATGGTCTTCTTGTAGTCCCTAATATTTCTCCTCTATTCGGCTCCCAATGATGGAAATGCAAGAGTGAAATAAATTTGACTTGGGCGGCTTTCCCTTTTATAGAGTGAAGACAAGCTTGAATTAGGTTGACCTAGACACGTGGATGGCTCTCCTTGCTCCTTAAATCCAAGGATAACTTAATTGAATTCAGTTCATTAAATTGGCTAACGAGCTGTGACGTGGCAGTTTTGCTCCTTACTTTGCTGCAGAGCAGATTTTGCTCCCTTAAGTCGCTCAGCAATATATTTTGCACAAAATAACTTCCAAAGAATCCATTCTTCCAAATGGGTTAAAACATATAGTATATATCTAAAAGAAACCCTATTTAGCACAAAAGACACGCAAATCAATATAGAAATAAGGCCTAAATAACTCCCTTTTGGAGAGTTATCACCCAGCTAGGTCAAATTACCGTTTTACCCTTAGGCTACCTCTTCATCCTTAAGTACCAGTGCTCCTCTAATGAACAACTTGTTCGAGGTTCAACCAACAAACAGAAGTCCCTCTTGTGCCATAGAGAGGGTAGGGCCCATTGTTCAAGACCCAAAGATACCGCTTAAGAGAACACACATCTACTTACCTAAAGTCGGGAATGAGTGAATTTCATCTTGTGAGACTATGTTCCCAGCTCCCCATCGGTCTTGTCCCCAAAATGGTAGGCTTATTGAGTCGGCGAGCATGCCACTCTCACCCGTACAAATCAAAGGACAATCCCTCATGGACAGGAATCCATAATCCACTCAGGATTAAGGCCAAGTTGCCTAGGTCATCCTAGTGAAATAGAAACCAAGCTAACTAACGGTGTTACAGTTAGTGGTTAACTATTTCGCGGTCTGGTCTTTGTGCAAACTCATTCCACAGGATACCCCACTCGCATGTCAACTACATGGACGCATTGGATCATTGCGTTTGTATCAAAATACAAAGCAGGTTGTATCCATAGTGTCACCAGGATAAGGTACCCAACCTTATCCCTATACTACAGACCCTTTAGGCTAAAGCTTGAACATTGATCCTCGTATGTCCCTACATACTAGTTCAAGCCTCATTCTATTAGCCTAGGATGTTTAGTTTATTGGATTAGGGTTAATAAGACAAGATTACACAATACAAACATAGACAAATGAATAATACATCATTTTATTAATGTTCGGTCAAAAGTACATTTACTATCTACGAGTTTTAGGGCAACATAAAACCCAACAAGGTTACCTTTGCATCGGTGGGGCTTTCTTCTACTCAAGGAATCCACATATTTGAACCCTCGAGAAGAAACTTAGCTCATTGAAGAAATTAAAGTGCCAGACATAAAGTAAAAGGGACACAAATTGAATAAATAACTTGAACTCAAATTAATAATCGAAAAGTACATAAAATAATGAACTTACAACTGAAACTTAAGCAAAATAGAAAGTAAAACGGCTTACAATGAAAATATAACAGAATGTAAAGAACTCTAGACTCAACTAAGGTTCTTTCTCCTCTCTATCTAACTTGTTGTTGCCTTTTTCAAGGGGAGACAAGTCTTTCTCTTCTTCTTCTTTCGAATTAAAGAGCCGACAGAGGCTAGAAGAACCAAAACTTGGATTGGTTACAAGATGAGAAAAAAGAAAAACAAAGAAACTATCCTAGGACGAGAATCCTGTAGGTGTTAATATCTAACATGCGGAAGCAATTTTGGATCTTAGGCACATAATAACATCAATTTGATCATACAAAGCATGTTGTTCATAAGTTCAAAAACCAGAGTTTTGAGTACCAACCTTCATGTAGCTCAAAATTGGATCGATTCCTTTGTTGTTTCTTCTCACCAATTGATCACAAACCATCACAAGTATCTTTCTTACTATTCTTAGGCCTTGGAACATATTGTGAGATCCTCTAGTGATGGAATTTGAAAGGAAATGAGCTTGGGTTTCAAGCTTTGAAAAGTTTTGAGCTTTTGGGTTTGAGAAGCTAAATTTGCAGCATAACACTAAACATTTCAATGAGTTTCTTCAACAATCTTTCCTCTATTTAAAGAGGAATTTATGCACTCTTGAAGCCTCAAAATTAGACGACAAAACATCCCTTAATTGAGTGGAATTTGGTGGGTAATTGAGGAGGAGTGCATGAGTTTAGTCACCATGCACTCCACCTCCTAAAATTAATTTCTTTTTGGATTTCCTAATTCAAATTGAAATTAATTTTAGTTAATTAATTAATAATCTAAAATTCTAAAACTAATTTTGAATTTCAATTTTAAAAATTAATTAATTAAAAATAGTTATTAATTAATTTATATTATATTAATTTAATATCAAATACTAAATTAATATTTTGCAACCAATCTCGATCATTCTCGAAACGCAATTTCCCAAACATGAATCCCTATTCATGTGCTCAATATTTAAATCATATTTAAATACGTCTAACTCTCAAATTTATGTTTAATTCATAATTAGATCAATGTGTCGGTAATATCCAATATGACCTATATAATCCCTAATTTGAATTTTGAGCAATTCAAAATCTTTCCATCATATTGTTCCAAGGTTTGTTCCTATTGCAGGAATTAAAACCCTAGCGCAGAGGAAACTATCAGATGACCAAATCGAATTAAACATCAATTGGAATACCAATACGACAGCAATAAATACCACAGCAGTAAAACTAATTTTAAAGCTACTGTAAAGACCATAAAACATGTTGTAAATCAATAGAAACTCGCTAGATAAACTCTAAAGATGATCCTATTGATCCAAAGTTAAAAGGATCTTACTTGCGTATGAAGTCTTGACCGAAAAACACCATTTTTCTGTCTTGTTCTCCAAAAAACAGCAGCCCAAAATCGATCCCTTCGCTTGAATTTCTCCCAAAAACGTGAACACCACCAATAGAGTTGCACCGATATCCTCACATGAATAATGATTGAGGTTGCTTGTGGGAGCAATCAATTACTAAAGGATTTCTTTTTTTTTTTTTGGAGAATTTTGGTCTCTGTGATTCTTGAAAAAAAAAAACGCAAAGAGTCTGAGAGTGAGAGAGCCAAACTTGCGTGAGAGAGAGAAGAGATAATCGACAAAACTGAAGGAGTGGTTATCCAACGGATGAGAACTTCCCACTCCTAAAGTAACTCCCTCTCACGCGTGACCCTAGGTTAGTGGAATACCGTATTTTTAATTAGTTAACATAACTGATAAAAATAAATTAATTAATAATTAAATTTATTAATTAATTAATTACATTTAATTTAATTCTCATTTATATAAAACACATTTATATAATTTTTCCACATAACCTATAGTTTTAATTAAATTAAATTAAAACAAATAATTAATTAATTCACCAATTAATTAATATTACAATTAAATATCAAATATTTAATTATATTTCTCTCATATAAACTATAGTATTAATGTGCATCTAATGCGCATTAATTTTAACCTATAGTTTTAATATTAATCAAATTCATATTTTAACTTAACATTCGAACCCTTTCGAATATTCAATTCTCCCTTAGAAATTTACCTCAACGCCCTAAATGAATTACCGGTGGGACCTAATGGACCTACAGATTAGAAGCTCCAGCAATATGAGATTAATTGGCTAAACTCATTAATCAAGTTAATCAATGTTCGTTAACTATGGTTCACTCCACTACAGAACCATAGCAGCACTCTTTTCACTGCATATGTATTTTTGTGTCCACGGATATCGACCATTAATAGCAAGTTAGCCCTTCACATGTGTTCGTACCCCAGCTAGGTCAAATTACTGTTTTACCCTTAGGCTACCTTTTTTTTCCTTAAGTCTCAGTGCTCTAATGAACAACCTGTTCGAGGCCTACCAACAAATAGAAGTCTCTCTCATGCCATAGAGAGGGCAGGGGCCATTGTTCAAGACCCGGAGACACCACTTAAGGGAACACACCTCTACTTTACCCTAGAGTCGGGAATGAGTGAATTTCATCTTGTGTGATTATGTTCTCAACTCTCCATTCGGTCTTGTCCCCAAAATGGTAGGTTTATTGAGTCGGCGTGCAGGCCACTTTCACCCATACAAATCAAAGGACAATCCATCACGGACAGGAGTCCATAACCCACTCAGGATTGAGACCAAGTTGCCTAGGTCATCCTAGTGAATAGAAACAAAACTAACTAACGGTGTTACAACTAGTGGTTAACTATTTCGCGGTCTGATCTTATGCAAACTCATTGTATAGGATACCCCCACTCGCATGTCCACTACATGAACGCGTTGGATCATTGTGTTTGTATTATAATACAAAGCGGGTTGTATCCATAATGTCACCAGGATAAGGTACCCAACCTTATCCCTATACTATATACCCTTTAGGATGTAACTTGAACATTGATCCCCGTATGACCCTGCATACTAGTTCAAGTCTCGTACTAACAACCTAGGATGTTTAGTGTATTGGATTAGGGTTAATAAGACAAGATTACTCAATACAAACAATATAAATGAACAATGCATCATTTTATTAATTGTTCGGTCAAATATTACATTTACTATCTACGAGTTTTAGGGCATAAAACCCAACACCTATACGAGCTAGCAAGGGGACCTAATGGACCCCGTAGTTGCACTCCCCTCACTATAGATATGTTTTTGTCTACTTGATATAACCATGATTAGTAAGTCAACCCTTCACAAGTCGTTTGTTACTATAGCTAGGTCAAATGTTCGTTTTACCCCTATAGTATTTATTTGTTCCTTAAGTCCCACTGATCCTCTAATGAACAATTGGTTTATGATATAACCATCAAACCGATTCCCTCTCAAGCCAATGAGAGGGTGGGGCCCTTGTCCAAGTCTCAGACTCAGTACTTAAGAGAACAACCTTTCTATTATCCCTAATACAGGTAGGAGTGAGTTCCATCTTGCAGAACTATGTCTCAGCTATCTATCCAATCTTATCCCCAAAATGGTAAGCTTATTGAGTCGACGATGTTGGGCCACTATCACCCGTGCAAATCAAAGGATAATCCCGAACAAACAGAAGTTCATAGTTAGCCCAGGATTAAGATTGAGTTACATAGGTCATCGTATGAAATAGTTAGTCTTATCAGTAAACGACATTATAAAGTAAGAGTGACTCATTTCTCGGTCCGGTCTTGTGCAAACACATTACACAGGATGCCCCTACTCGCATGTCTTTACACGAACGATCTAGGATCACATCGTTTGCCCTAAGTGCAAAATAGGTCGTATCCATAGTGTCTCCAGGATAAGGTACCCAACCTTATCCATATACTATAGACCATTTAGGCTATATACTAGAACTTGATCCATGTTTATGTTTGTATATATAATTCGAGTATTCATGTTATAACCAAGGATCTTTAATCTATTGGATTTAGGTTATATAAACAAGTAATTCACTGAATAATATGACAAGTCTTTATTGCATACAAGAAATGTGCATAAAGATTACAAACCACGAGTTTAAGGACACAAAACCCAACAAACTCCCACTTGGACTTAAACTTTAGTGGGATTACAAAATGTTGAGTGGGTGAATAGCATTCTAGCATGGACTATGTTTTCCAATTTGTCCTAGTATCACAAAACTCGTAGTCCTAAATTCTGTAGATGCCCCTCAAACACTTTAGCCGAGAGGGCTTTTGTAAACAGATCAACCATGTTGTGCTCTGAAGCTATCTGTGTGACGATCACGTCTACCCGTTGTACAATCTCTCGTATGAGATGGTATTTGCATTCAATGTGCTTTCCTCTTTTATGGCTTTGAGATTCTTTTGAGTTTGCAACTGCTCCACTATTATCACAATAAAGAGTGATGGGCAGATGCATGTTCAGAACCACTTCCAACTCAATTAGAAATTTTCTCAGCCATACTGCTTCTTTTGATGCTTCACATGCAGCTACGTATTCAGCTTCCATCGTGGAGTCAACAATACATCCCTGTTTAATACTTCTCCACACTTTCTCCCCTCCATTAAGAGTAAACACAGATCCCAATGTGGATTTCCTAGAATCTATATCGGTTTGGAAATCTGAATAAGTGTATCTTGTAAGGACCAAATCCTTAGAACCATACACTAGCGCATAGTCCCTCGTTCTCCTTAGATACTTGAGGATGTTCTTAACGACAATCCAATGAGTTTGACTTGAATTGGACTGATATCTGCTGACGATGCCTACAACATAGCATATGTCAAGTCGAGTACATAGCATCACATACATAATACTACCGACTGCTGATGAGTAAGGAACTCGTTTCATATCTTCAACCTCTTGAGGCGTTTTTGGACTCTGTTCCTTTGATAGATGAATTCCTTGCCTAAAGGGTAATAAATCCTTCTTGGAATTTTGCATCGAATATCGTGCTAATATGTTGTCGATATAGGATGCTTGAGATAATGCTAGCATTTTGTTCTTACGATCTCTTATTATCTGAATCCCTAAACCAAACTTAGCTTCACCCAAATCTTTCATTTGGAATTGATCTACTAGCCACTGTTTAATGTCAGTCAAAAACCCCACATCGTTCCCATTGAGCAGGATATCATCTACGTATAATATTAAGAATGTTATAGTAGAATTGACGATCCTTTTATATACACAAGGCTGGTCAGTATTCTGTTCAAAACCATAAGACTTGATGGCAGTGTCAAATCTTATATTCCAGGATCTCGAGGCTTGCTTTAGCCCATAAATGGATCGCTTAAGTTTGCAAACTTTTTGCTCCTCACTTTGGATAATGAACCTTTCTAGTTGGACCATATAAATACTATTGTCAATATTACCGTTCAGGAACGCTATCTTGACATCCATTTGCCAATTTTCATAATTGTAATATGCGACAATAGAAAGGAGTATTCTAATCGATTTTAGCATAACAACTAGGAGAAGGTTTCTTCGTAGTTAATCCCTTCCCGTTAGGTATAACCCTTTGTCGTTAATCGTGGCTTAAAGGTTTGCACCTCACCATCTTGGTCTCATTTTTGCTTGTAAATACACTTGCAACCGATAGGTTTTACCTCATTTGATTTATCTACAAGTTCCCAGACTGAGTTGAAATACATCGACTCCATCTCGAGGTCCATGGCTTTGATCAATCGGTCCTTGTCTTTATCATCCATTGCTTGTTGATAAATTAATGAATCCTTTATCCCGTTATCAGGTATGATTAGTTGAGTTTCTGTTAAACCCATGCAACGGTCAGGTTGTGTTATAATTCTCCCACTACGTCGAGGCATTCTCAACCCTTGAGATGGATGTGGCTGGTTGGAAGGACCAGTTTATTAACAACTTTTGTTTGTTTGTTTGTAGCTTCTCCGAAAATCTCTTTTAGTATTAGTTTATTGTGTGTTTGACGATTCCTTATATGATCTTCCTCAAGAAATGTGGTGTTTGTCGATACAATCACTTTGCTCTCTTGAGGATCATAAAAGAGATTGCCCTTCGTTTCTTTAGGATATCCTAAAAATAGGCACAATTTTGAACGTCGTTCCAATTTCTTCGGGTTTTGCACCAACATATGTGTTGGGCATCCCCAAATCCTGAAGCGACACAAACTTCCTTTATGTCCTCTCCATAACTCCTAGGGTGTTTCTGGAACACTCTTGGAGGGAACCATGTTCAAAATGTATACAACAGTTTCTACTGCATATCCCCAAAATGAATCATGTAGTTGAGCATAGCTCATCATAAATCGAACCATGTCCAACAAAGTTTTGTTTCTCCTTTCTGATACACCGTTTTGTTGTGGCGTACCAGGGGCCAAGAGGTCGGAATTGATTCCATGTTCTATCAAATAGTCCTCAATCAGATCGTAGAGTTTTAATTGTTTTACCTAACCGATTCTCAACCTCAACTTTATACTCCTTGAATTTATCAAGGGCTTCATACTTGTGATGCATTAGGTATAAATACATATACCTAGAATAGTCATCAATGTAACTGATGAAATATTCATACCCTCTGTCGCAACGTCATCACGACGCGGAGCGACCGACGTCCTTTCCTAAGGGTCATTTTCGAGATGAGAGGTTTGGAGTTGCCACCAATCATCTTGGGGTGTGATTGGTCACCCATTTTAAAGAAAAATCGGTCTTTGAAAACAAAAAATTAGGTTCGGGGGTCAGTTGTGTGTAGGGAAGGTATTAGCACCCTACAACACCCGTTTGAAAACATTTTATTTTATTACTCGAATTCATTAAACAAAGGTCCATGTCTTAACAAAAAAATAAACAAATAAAATTTGGGAAAAAAAATAAAAAATTGAAAATTAAATGTCTCACTAATTTCACCTTATCTTTAAATAAAGTAAGGATTTAATTTTGTGAGTGAGGTTAACCCATAACTTTATTATCACGTATAAATTTCTCAATTAAGGAAAATCTTTCACCTCAAGAATTTGAAAACTATTTCAACTCCGTCATCGGCTTTACATGATTTTATGACACCATTCAACAAAAAGAAATCCTTTTTTTATTTTCCACATTGAAAAACTAATTAGAAATTTCAAAATTAAAAATTAAAATAAGGAATTTGAAATTAATTGAAAGAAAGTCAAATCATTTAGAAATTCGAACTAAAACAAAATTGAAATTCAATTGGAAATCTCAGTTTAAAAGTCATTTTGAAATAGTTTTAAAAATTCCAATTTGAAGTTAAATTGAAGTTGGTTTCAAAAATTCTAAATTAAGACCAAATTCAAGTTGATTGCAAAAATATTCATGCTAATTTCCAGGCAGGGTGTTCCCTTTTGGTCAGCTTAAATACTCGTTCTTAGACAAAATTAGCCTAAAGTTTCCATAATCAACTAAAAAAAACTCTTCTTGAAATCCAATTTGAAACTTCAAATTAAATCCCATTTGAGATTAATTTAAACAGTTCAAATTTAAATACCAATTTAAAATTCACTTTGAAATTCATTTGAGTATTTTCATTTATAAATCGTTTGAAGGAATTCAAATATTAATCAAATTAAGATTGACTTCAAAATTTTCAATCAAAACCTATTTTGAAATTTATTTAAGAAACCCAATTTACATCCAATTGAAATCAATTTTGAAAATTAAAATCAAATCGAAATTCATTTGTGAATATCAGAATTACAAATTGAACCAATTTGAGATTTTATTCAAATTAAAATCAATCAAAGGAAAATTAAAATTCTATTTGAAACTTTCAAACCAAAACTATATTGAAATTGAGTTAATTTAAAACCAATAATCAAATTGAATTGAAATCCAAATTAAACCAAATTGACTTTGATTTTTTAAAATCCTAAAAGAAATTAAATTGAAAATTCAAATTTAGAATCCAAATGGGATTGAAATCAAAGCTTCAAATAAAAATTAAATTGAAACGGAATTGAGATCTTTAATGTGAATTAAAGACATTGATTCAAATTCAAGTCAATTAAAACCAATGTGAAATTCAAGTTAGAGCCTAATTGAAATTGATTTATGTAAACCAAAATTGAAATTGGAGTCCAATTTAACTAAAGCCCATAGACATTCCCAATTTAATTAAAATTGAAATTGATTTTCAATATAAAACCAAAAGATATTGATTTGGAAACTCACTTTCACGGAATTGACATTGATTTTTAAATTCTAAAACACAACTCCTTTTGAATTTTGCTTCAAAAATCCAAACCTAATAAATACAACTTGAAATTCATTTGAAAGAAAAAAAATCCAAAATCACCTTGAAATTCATTGGAACTTGAAATTAAAATCATTTGAGGGGAAATTGACATCTAATTTGAGATTTCAAATTAAATTCGGTAAGCAATTATTAAATTAACCTTCAAATTAGAATTTAATTGAAATAGATAAAAAGTTCAATTTTAAAGCAAATTTGAACATGATTTAAGAATTTCAAAGTAAAAGCCAATTTGAGATAAAACTCCAATTAGAAATTCCAATTATAAGTCAATTAAAATGACAAATATGGATTAGAAAACTAATAAAAGAGAATAAAGAAAAGGAGAGAAAAAAAATGAAAGCAAAATATATACCAAAAATAAAATTAAAAGAGAAAATAAAAATTTAAAAAAAAATGTGAAGACAATTAAATGGGAAGGGACCCACTTACCTTTTCTCTCTCTCACACTCTCCCCTTCTTCTTCTTCTTCTTCTTCACGAAAATGTCCACCTTTTTTTCTTTTCCTTCCCTCTTTTTTTCCTTTTAACTCTTCCACCTTCCCTCCTCTTTTATCTAAAACCTCACTTAGGAACCTCGTCGGAATCAACGGGCAAGCGGTGGCGGCAAGGTGCGGCGGTGAGCGACGGCGGTGGTGTGGCGGGGAGCGATGGCGGCGAGCGGCGGCGGTTGTGAACTTAGATATTTGAAAATCTTTCTAAAATCTCTATTTTTCCCTCTCTAACTCACTTTCTCTCTCTAAGCAAACTCTTCTTCTCCTTTTTTGTGTCTTTCTCTCTCTAAACTCTTTCACTCCTCTTCCCTTTTTTTGTCCTTGTTGTCCCCTTCCATCCTCCATAAGCTCTCATTATATAGTAGAGCTTGGAGGAAGGGGTTGAGAAAAATGGGGAAAGAATGGGAGGTTGGGAGAAAGAGGGGGAGTGAGTTGAGAAAGAGGGGGAAAGAATGGGAGGTTGGGAGAAAGAGGGGGAGTGAGTTGAGAAAGATGGGGAAAGAATGGAAGGTTGGGAGAATGAGGGTGAATTGAGGAGAAGGGGGAAAGAATGGGAGGTTGGGAGAATGAGGGGGATGAAGAACGTGGGAAGAGGAGTGAAGGAAAAAAATGAATAAAATAAATAATAAAATAAATAAAAATAAATAAATAAATAAAATAAAATAAATAAACAAAATAAAGAAATAAATTAAATAAAACAAAAAAAGAAAGAAAATAAAATGAAAATGAAAATAAATCATGAAAACTAAAAAATAAATTTTTGATAATATGCAGGGAGAGAGATTCAAACCAAAGACCTCATGATTGTTAATACAACTTTATGCCACTTAAGCTATGCTCTTGTTGACATACTAAAAACAAATTGACTACCAAATATTGATAAACTTCAAACATTATTACTAAAATCAAGCCGGACCAAATACGGTGTCTACAGTTTGGCCCCCGTTGTGTATCCTTGAAGGATTGAAAGGGTAAACAAAGGAAAAAGACAAAGTATTGGGAAGGCGAAGATTTTTTGTTAAAAATAAAAGAAAGGGCTTCATGCTTAAAACAAACATAGCCTATAATTGGAAAAGGAAAATGAACCTCATTTTGACCGGATTTTCATCTCTAATCAAAGATAAAGTTCGATTTAACCAAAAGGAAAGGGGAATGGACCTGGCTCAGACCAGGCTTCGACCTCTACTGACTAGCAGGGTTCGATTTAACAAAAGAAAAGGGGAATGGACCTGGCTCAGACCAGGCTTCGACCTCTACTGACTAGCAGTGTTCGATTTAACCAACCAAAATATAACATGAAATGGACCTGACTCCAACCAGGCTTCGACCTCTACTGACTAGCAGGGTTTGATTTAACCAAAAGAAAAGGGGAATGGATCTGGCTCAGACCAGGCTTCGACCTCTACTGACTAGCAGGGTTCGATTTAACCAAAAGAAAAGGGGAATGGACCTGGCTCAGACCAGGCTTCGACCTCTAAACAAGAATAGGGTTTGATTTAACCAAAAGGAAAGGGGAATGGACCTGGCTCAGACCAGGCTTCGACCTCTACTGACTAGCAGGGTTCGATTTAACCAACCAAATAGATGAAATAGACCTGACTCCAACCAGGCTTCGACCTCTACTAACTAGCAGGGTTCGATTTAACCAAAAGAAAAGGGGAATGGACCTGGCTCAGACCAGGCTTCGACCTCTAAACAAGAATAGGGTTTGATTTAACCAAAAGGAAAGGGGAATGGACCTGGCTCAGACTAGACTTCGACCTCTACTGACTAGCAGGGTTCGATTTAACCAACCAAATAGATGAATCATAAAAAATCAACAAAATTTGCTTCGACACTTTACTTTAGAGTTGCAAAATCTCAAAATGTAGAGTATGCTTAAATGCATGAGATGCAAATTTATGCAATACGAGAATGTGCAGGGCACAAGTTTCAAAAACACAAACTTCAAAATTGGCGAGTTTTGAAAACCAGAACTATAAAATGGCTCATTTCTTGCGTTCCGACTTTATAGATTGAGACACATAGACGAAGTGAATTAGGCTACTCTGCTGACGATGAACCAAAACACTTTGAGTTGATTTAAAGACTTCTGAGCGTCTTATAGTAAATCGTCTTGTGAGTGGAATTTTCCAATATTTCTCTCACTAAACCCTCTGCACTTCAGATTCTCTTCTATCGAAGTCCACTGAATAAACATCATTGTTTTAGATGTCGCAAACATCGAAAACTTTCAATTGGTATTGCATTGATAAATAAATGCATTAAGCTACCCATGAATCTAATGAGATGAAATGAAGATTTATCAGTCAAGGAAGCTTTCAAAGTATATAACAATAGACATCTTCGGATCTTAATTGCCTCTCTTTTTCTCTCCTTTCCTTTTTCTTTTATTTTTCTTTTTTCTTTTCCTTTTTTTTTTTTTTTATGCTTTCAACATTCGAGAGAAATTGTATGTGTCCATCAAGGTTGCTCAACCTAAAAGAGATCATGTATGTTAATCAAAGATTGCCCAATTCGAAAGGCAACATATATGTCAACCATAGATTGCTTAGTCATATCGGGTATGGTAGGTTTTTTAGAAGTGTCTCATGTGCTAGTTTAGAGAACTATCAATGGTAATTCATAGCATTAAACATCTTAACTGATTCAACGCTTCATAACCTTAGCCTTGTAGTGGAAAAAAAGGTTCGATACAAGAAAATGAATTTGGCCTACAGACAAATGGGAATGGTAGTCAACAAAGAAAGAGAGAAAGGACTCAAGGAAGAAAACATGGGTCACAAATGCCTTCATAAGAAATCTCTTGAACAATAAGAGATTGAACATAATTCAAATGAAAATATTTGTTAAGGTGACCCCAATTCCTTGGACAACCACTACGAGAACAAGGAGTAGCTTCTCAAGGGATTATCTCATATATCTCCTTCTTTCTTTAAGTCAGCTCGAAATCTTTGATGAAAAACCCACATTACTGTGATTGTCCTTTATCTGAATGTGATTCTTCTATGAAAATGTGATTCAGCTTTCTATTCTTGAATGTAGAGAACTGCTCGAGATTGGAAGATTCTTCATAAGAGAAGTGTGATTCTCTTAACTTGGCCTTTGCCCCAGTCTAAAACAGTTTACATAAATGGTAAAATGGCTTTACTGTAGTATAGTGGTGAAGGCCCTTTGTCCCAATTTAATAATAACGGTTTTGCCCCAGTATAATGATGAAAGCTTTGCCCCAGTGTAGCAATGAAGATTCTTGCTCCAAATGATAATTGACAAAGAAAATCTCCAAATCGTTTGGAGGTGTGACCTCCTAATCTACATTGATTGCCTCAATCATGCATTTCAAGAATTATCTTAGCCTTGTACATTTCTTTTCCTTTTTTTCTTTTTTTCTTTTTCTTTTTCTTTTTTCTTTTTCTTTTTTCTGTTTTTCATAACTCTTTTTTTTTAGGCCAAATACATGCTTCCATGACTAGCAGATGATACAATCACATGTAGAAGATCAACCATTTGTTAAGCCATCACTCCATGTTGTTTCTTTGTCAGCGCTCCTTGGTACCATGATAGGGTTATTTCTTTCGCAAAACTTATTGAAAGGATTTGAGACTTCGAGACCCCTTCTCAAGTTACTAAGTCCAAGTTCTCAAAATTATCTTCTTTAGTCTTGGAGTCACCTTCCAATAAAAGGAGATAATATAAACGATAGAAATGGTAGGAAAAGTGAGATTGAACAAAGTTGAAATATAGGAATACTCAAAGAACTACAAGTCTTAATTATGAAGCGGTAAATCGTAAAAGTTTAATCCCTATTTCATTACTACTGAAGGTCCCTTGGTAATATTGGGTGGATATTTTGAAATGTTTGCCACATGGTTAGATGTGACAGGCTTAGCAAAAGGCTCTCAAGTGGGTAGACAAATATGGAGATTCAACGCAGTTATACGCGAGGAGTTTAGAAAAGGGTTCAATTGTGAATCAGTAATTCATGTTGGCCTACCACAAAAATCACGCGTGGTGGGCTAAGCCCAAGGTTTCATAGTAAGTAATTTTGAATTCTTACTTCACGAGGGGGTGTTTTGCCCCAGTGTGATAATTGGAACCTTGTCTGGAAAGAAATGGTAATTTGAAACTTTACACACATGAACGACGGTCAAAATAAAGGTTGTAGTTGATTGAGAGTATAGCTGATAACAACGAACATACTTTCCATGAAAAGGGTAAAATAGGCAAGAATTGACCAATTTTCCTCAACGATTATAGTGAAAGCATCTATTTTCTTTCTTTTTCTTTTTCTCTTTTCCTTTTCTTTTTCTTTTTCTTTTTTTTTTTTCTTTTTTTGAAAGAGAGTGGAGAGGCTGGACAATGAAATACCCGAACTTGTGATGTAACATGCATAATTTGCATTTGTGATTGGCATAAAAATAACAACTATACTGGTCAAAATGGAGGAAGCAAATCTTTTATTAATCAATAAAGTACACAATGAAGAAAAGAAATATCTCTAAATTGAGAGGGTGGAGATGGTGAGGGATAAACAACCTTTTTTAAACAAAACTACTGAGATTGAAATGAAGCTTTCCAAAACACTTATTGAATACTCTGCAACTTTGTCTAGCCTCCTTAGGAAAGATAGCCAGACAATCTATGCATAATACTTCCGAACATAGTCTGAATTGACTGGGCTTGATAATTCACAGCCATCCATATTGGTTAAGATTAATGCCCCACCAGAGAAAGCCTTTTTCACCACAAATGGTCTTTCATAATTTGGAGTCCATTTTCCTCGATGATCCTTTTGAAATGGAAGGATCCTTTTCAGCACCAGATCTCCCTCTCTAAATCTTCTTGGGCGAACTTTCTTATCATATGCTCTCATCATCCTTCGTTGATAGAGCTAACCTCTACTCAATGCTGTATCTCTTCTCTTCAACAAAATTGAGCTGTTCATAGCGATTCTGGACCCATTCAGCCTCTTCCAATTTAGCTTCCATAAGAACTCTTAGTGATGGAATTTCCACCTCAATTGGGAGCACAACCTCCATACCATATACTAAGGAAAAAGGTGTTGCCCCAGTTGATGTACGAACTGACGTGCGATAGCCGTGTAGAGCGAAGGGGAGCATTTCATGCCAATCTTTGTACGTTATAGTCATCTTTTCAACAATTCTTTTTATGTTTTTGTTTGCAACTTCAACAGCCCCATTCATTTTTTGTCTGTAGGGGGTGGAATTGAGATGTTTAATCTTGAATTGTTCACATAGCTCACTCATCATCTTATTGTTCAAGTTTCTAGCGTTATCTGATATTAGGGTCTCAGGGAGGCCGTATCGACAAATGATCTCCTTCTTGATGAATTTGATCACGACCCCTTTTGTCACATCACGATAAGAGGCTGCCTCCACCCATTTGGTAAAGTAATCTATGGCCACCAAGATAAATCGATGTCCATTTGAAGCTTTAGGATCAATGGGTCCAATCACATTTATTCCCCACATAGAGAAAGGCCAAGGAGCAGTTAAAATGTGTAACTCGGATGAAGGAGCATGAGTCTTGTCTGCATAAATTTGACATTTATGACATTCTCTTGCATACTTAATGCAATCTGTTTCCATAGTCAGCCAATAATAACCAGCTCTCAAAACTTGTCTAGACATCATATGCTCATTTGCATGGGTACCAAAAATTCCCTCATGGATTTCTTTCATAATCTGGTTAGCCTCTGTGGCGTCCACACATCTTAACAGTACCATGTCATAGTTTCTTTTGTAAAGTATCTCCCCATTCAAGAAGAATTTCATTGCCAATCTTCTCAGAGTTCGCTTGTCATTTTCTGATGCATTAGGAGGATAGGTTCCACATTTCATATACTGTTTGATGTCTTGAAACCACGACCTGTCATCTGACTCATTCTCAATATTCATGCAGGAGGCAGGAACATCTCGCATTTCAATTTTAATTGGTTGGACCCCTTCATCAAAATTCACATTGAACATGACTGCTAGAGTAGCCAATGCATCTGCTATCCGATTATTCTCTCTTGGGGAATAATCAAAAGTAATTTGATCAAACTGTTGAGATAATCTTGTTATAAGTTGCTTGTAAGGCAATAATTTAGCATCTCTGGTTTCCCATTCTCCTCTTAGCTGATGAATCACTAGCAAAGAGTCCCTCAAGACCTGAAGAGCCTTTCAATCTTCATATCTAGAGCAGCTTGAATGCCCATTGAACAAGCTTCGTATTCAGCCATGTTGTGCGTACAATCAAAACACAGCTTAGCAGTGAGAGGGAATAATTCTCCTCGAGGTGATATTAATATTGTGCCTATTTCGTGACCCAATTCATTCGAAGCCCCATCAAAGAACATGGTCCACATATCTGGATTCGATATTTCTTTCTCTGTTGCTACAGTGAGGATATGCTCATCAGGGAAGTCGAACTTCATCGGCTCATAGTCTTCTATAGGTTGTTGTGCCAGATAATCAGCTGGAGCGCTCCCCTTTACTGACTTTCGAGTCACATATGTGATGTCATACTCGGATAAAAGAACTTGCCACCTTGCAATTCGTCCCGATAAAGATGGCTTCTCGAAGATGTATTTCACAGGATCCATTTTTGAAATAAGCCATGTCGTGTAATACAACATGTATTGCCTTAAGCGACGTGCAACCCAAGCAAGAGCACAACAAGTTTTTTCCATCGAGGAGTACCTGGTTTCACAACTGGTGAACTTTTTGCTCAAATAGTATATAGCTCGCTCTTTCCTACCAGAGTCATCATGCTGCCCCAATACACATCCCATTGCACTTTCTGTTACGGTGAGATACAAAATGAGCGGACGTCCAGGCACTGGTGGTACGAGGATCGGTGGATTTCGTAAATACTGCTTAATTTTATCAAATGTTGTTTGACAATCTTCATTCCAAATGCCAATATCATTGTTTTTGCGAAGCAACTTGAAAATAGGCTCACATGTTGTGGTCAATTGCGCTATGAACCTGGCAATATAATTTATCCGACCCAAAAATCCTCTAACTTCTTTCTGTGTTTGCGGAGGCGGCATTTCCAGAATTACCTTAACTTTGTCAGGGTCGACCTTGATACCTTCTTGGCTAACCACAAATCCTAACAATTTACAAGAGGTTGCCCCGAATATACGTTTGCTCGGATTGAGCTTGAGCTGAAACTTTCTCAATCGATCAAACAACTTGCGAAGAACAGTTGTATGTTCTTCCTCTTCTTTCGACTTGGCAATCATATCATCTACATACACTTCAATCTCTTTGTGCATCAAATCATGGAATAAGGTAACCATGGCTCGCTGGTAGGTGGCCCCAGCATTTTTCAAACCAAATGGCATAACTTTGTAGCAGAATGTTCCCCACAATGTAATAAATGTAGTTTTTTCCTGATCTTCAGGTGCCATTTTTAATTGATTGTAGCCTGAAAAACCATCCATAAAAGAGAATGTAGAGAAACCAGCAGTGTTATCTACCAACACATCAATGTGAGGGAGTGGAAAATTATCTTTAGGACTTGCTTTGTTTAAATCCCTATAATCCACACACATCCTAACTTGCCCATTCTTCTTTGGTACAGGAACAATGTTTGCAACCCATTCAGGGTAATTGGACACAGTAAAAAAATCCAGCATCAATTTGTTTCCTGACTTCATCCTTTATCTTAATTAACATGTCTGGCTTCATCTTTCGCATCTTTTGCCTTACTGGTTTGCACTCGGGTTTGAGTAGTAAATGATGCATTACAATATTTATGTCTAGCCCAGGCATGTCTTGATAGGACCAAGCAAAGATATCGACATATTTCGTGAGCAAATCAATAAGATTTTTGCGAGTTTCTGTAGAGACATTAGTGCCAATTTGAACCTCCTTGACTTCTGCTTGTGATCCCAGGTTAATTATCTCTGTTAACTCTTCATGGGGGCCCAACGTTTTTTCCCCTTCCTCTATCATTTCTAACAACTCAGCACTAGGTTCAAAATCTTCTTCTTCCTCGTCAAACTCAACATTGTGTATAGGAATATCAAGTTCGTATTGAGAATCGTTTGCACATTCAATCTCAGTATTACTGATTAAGATGTTGATAATTTGGAAAAAAAAAGAAAAGAAGAGTAAATATTTTGCCATGGAGAGTGTAATATGCAATAACAAAAGGAAATGAACTAAAACCTTCATTGAATGATGAAATTTACCTGAACACATAGAAAGAAGTCTGGAAAATGAAATGAGTAAAATGACTAACCTAACTTGAAATTGAAAATTGAAATTGCAAAAAACAATAAAAAAAGTGGTCAATTACTTTGACATCTTAACAGCAAATGACGGTAATTCAATAGTACTCCAATTGTTGAGCTCGAAGTTTTCTGGGCACGGGTAGATCCACGGACCCATTTCTTCCTCTTTAATCACTACTGCAACTGCAAAATCTCCTGGACGAATTATACTAGCACTTTCAAATGAGTGGTAGAGATGAGGAATGACTTTTTCTCCATATTCTGGTTCGCAACTTTCAAATCTAGCCAAACGCCTCTCTTTTTCTCGCTTCTGTACCCTGATCATGTCTGCTCTATTCGGCTTATATCCTAGCCCAAATATTTTTGTATTTTTCGATAGGCTTAAAACGTCATTTAAACGACTGTTGCTTTCTTTGAACGTCTTGACTGAAGATCAAGGTTTAGATTTTTTGCCTTCCCCATATAGTGTCGTAGCACTTGCTACCTCAAATATTTGAAATGATGACTCGAAAGCTTCCTCTGCTGCATCAATATATGGCATTGAAGTTGGCCCAGAAACCAAGATATCCTCTTGACCAGATACAATTACTGGGCTCCTTCCAATTGAAATTTTAAGTTTCTGGTGCAGCGATGATGGGACAGCTCCTGCAGAATGTATCCAAGGCCACCCTAATAAGAAACTGTAAGCAGAGGGGATATCCATAACTTGGAAGGTTATGTTAAATGTGCATGGGCCGATTTGTATTGGAATCTCAATGTCACCCACCACCTGGCTGCGTGCCCCATCAAAGGCCCTTACTACTACGGTACTTGGCCTCATATGGGACATATCCACTGACAATCTTTCGAGCGTTGATTTTGGCATTATGTTCAAAGAAGAACCATTATCCACCAGGACTTTTTCTACTAAAAAGTTCTTGCACTTGACTGAAATATGAAGTGCCTTCGTGTGTCCTGTGCCTTCGGGCGGTATCTCATCATCAGTGAAAGTTATGGTGTTGTGAGCAGTTATGTTTCCCACGATATTATCTAGACCATCTGAAGTGATGTCCTTGGAAACATATGCTTGATTCAAAGCTTCCAATATCGTATCTCTATGTGAATCAGAGGATAACAACAAAGATAATAAGGAAATCTTAGCAGGTGTCTGAGCTAGCTGTTCCACTACTTTGTATTCACTCTGCTTAACCAACTTTAGAAATTCTTGAGTTTCTTCTTCGGACACAGTCTGTTTGCCCCTTGATTTCTTCATCACTGTTGTTTCTTTAGGCTTGACATTGCTACCTGTGTTACTTTCGACTTTCTCATTTTTCTCTTCTATTGTATTCTTTGAGCACTTCAATAACTGATCTGGAGTGTAGCATTTCCCATTCCGTGTTACGCCTCCCGTTCCGAAAATGTTGTCAACTGGAAGCGAGGGCGTTTCTGAGTTAATAGTTACTTTGTACTCATAACTCCATGGTACTGCCTTAGAACTCTTGTGCTTGAAAGGAGTCGGCACCTGAATGGTGATCGACTTTGGATCATGAGTAGTAGTCTTCTCACGGTAATAGATCGTGAGTGGCTTCAGTTTGAAAGATGGATTCAAATTTTCTTTAGGCAGCAATTCTTCCACGGCGTTTATTTCATCATCCTGGTGATGGACTTGGGTGACCACAAGAAATTTTGAACCCACCAGTTCTTGGACCCTTTTATGAAAATGATGACATTGTTCCAAAGAATGTCCCTTTGCCCCAGCATGAAATAGGCAAGTCAGATTATCATCATACTCCTCGTGAACAAGGTCCTTGTGTGCATACTCGATCGATACATATCCGTTAACGAGGAGAATCTCAAAAAGCTTCTCCTTGGGAGTCTTGATCTCTGTAACATATGTCTTCTTGATAATATCCTGACACTGCTCTATTGCATTCACTTGGTGATTTGGTAAAGGATTATTATCAACATTGGGTCCCTCTTCTTTTTTGAAATTTAACCATCCGGCCTTAATGAGCTCTTGCACCCTATACTTCAAAGCAGTGCAATTTTCTGTAGAATGCCCAACAACACCTGCATGGTAATCACACCTTGCATTAGGGTCATACCATCTTGGATAAGGGGGTTGCAGTGGAGCAACAGGCTTGGGTGCCAACTGATGGTTCTGAATTAACTGAGGCAAAGAGCTCAGTATATGTCATCGGAATCGGATCAAATTGGGCTTGCTTGTAAGGTGCTCGATTATTTTGCTGACTTGGAGTGACTGGTTGTTGTCTACGAGACTGAAAATTCTGATTCATTTGGGGTCTGGTATTTTGGCCATAAAATGGGGAGTATTGCGTTGATGCATTATTCACCTGGTGTGGATAATATCCGTATGTAGGTAAATAATTCGAAGGATATTGTGCGATGGGTTGGTGGATTTGTCGATGGGACTTATCCACTTTTCCTATCATCTGTACTTCTCCCTCCTTCTTCTTTGAACTGTTGCCTTTCTTTGTGCATGAGGATTCAACGGTTTTGGCTATTCTACCATGCTTGATCCCATACTCAATTCTTTCTCCAATTGTCATGATATCGGAGAAATTGGTTGACGCACTTCCAACCATTTGTTCATAGAATGGGGACCTTAAGGTATTGATGAACATGGCAGAAAGCTCCTTATCCGTTAAAGGGGGTTGGACTTGAGCTGCCGTATCCCGCCACCTTTGAGCATAATCTTTAAAGTCTTCAGTACTCTTCTTTTCCATCCTCTGTAAGTCCAGTCGATCGGGAGCCACATCAATATTGTGTTTGTACTGTTTGAGGAAGGAATCAGCCAAGTTCTTCCATGTGACAACATGTGAACTATCCAACTACATATACCAAAGGGCAGCTGGACCCTTTAAGCTATCCTGAAAGCAATGTATGAGCAGCCTATCATTATGAACGTGCACTGCCATCTTCCTACAGTACATAACAATGTGACTTTTAGGGCATGTTGTCCCGTCATATTTTTCAAATTCAGGAAGTTTGAATTTCGGTGGGATCACAACGTCTGAAACTAAACATAATTGAGTGGCATCCATGTTTCCAAAAACACTAGTGCCCTCGACTGCCCTCAATCTTTCCTCTAAAACTTCAAGTTTTTCATTAGAGGGTGATAGCTCTTAGAAATAAGAGCTATTGGTTCTCTTTTAGGCTTAAAAACTCTACTCTTTGATGTGTTTGAGCTTTGGTTTGTGCTTGAAAATGAGTATTCTTTGATGAACAATTTTTACATATCAGTAGGCCAAGCTTGAGTTTAATTTAGTGCAGATTTCTTTTGTTTTTAGCTGATTTTTCTGGTATATGGTTACTCAGGTTTTGCTGCTGCAACTGATTTCACAAGCAGAAGGCAGAAAGTCTGGAATTTAAAAGACTGCACGTGCTAAACTCGTGGGATCTCTCATTAATTGAGCTGGCAGCCATGTGGAGCTGATTTGTCCCATCTCAACCAATTGGGGAAGGTCCATGTGGATTTATGTGTCTAATCAGCCCTGAAATCAATGAAAAGAGAGGGTATAAATGCTTCTTTTGCCCAAAGAATGAAAAAAGAAGGTGGAGAATTAACCTAGAAGCTGCTGCTGTCATTGAGAGGAGAAAAAGACAAGGAAGCTGCTGCTAAAGGAGGATTTCCAGCTTGGGAAAGCTGGAATCTACCTTGGAAGCTTCTTTTCTTCATCCTTTTTCTCTTATTCTTCCTTCTTCTAGTGTTTAGTTTGTATTTAAGGTTGTAATTATGAATGGTATGGTAGTTCACTGCTGTATTTTGATTATTTTCACCTTGAACATGAGCTAAATCCTCTTAGGTGAGGATTAGGGTGCTTAAGCTTGAACTTGTTGTTTGTTTTTGTGGAACTTTATATATTGCAACTTAAAGCAAAGTGTTCTTCATGCTTAAAGCTGGAATTTCGTTTGGCCAACCATTTTCTAGCATTGTTATTTAGTGTTTGGGAAAACAATAGATAGCCGACTACTTTGCTTTACCTTAGTCTTTAATTATCATGAAAATGAGTGGGTATTTAGGGATAAATAACCACCTAAGGCACTAAATCAGTGGAGCTAAAAAGAAGGGGTTAAATGGGAGTTTAATCACCTTACCTATAGGAGAATTGGAAAATTCCCGTAGAAAATACTGGGTGAGTTGCAAATTTAGAGTTCTGCTGCAGCAAACAACCTGTGAGAGTAGACAGCCCTTAATCTGAACCTTGCCTTCTCTGTGCTAATTCGCTGTTTTTATTGAATTTTACTTTAGTCCTTATCATTTTAAGCTTGTTTACCATTTTAATCTCTTGCACTTAGTTAAGAAAAAAAAATATTTGGTTCTTGGTTACTTTGAATTTCATTGGAAATAGGCTTAAGAATAGTGATTTTCGTGCATCAATCCCTGTGGAGAACGATATAAAAATACTTATCACTTGCTGCTGATCGTGTGCACTTGCACGTGTGTTTGTGAGTTTTTCTTGCATATTTAGAATCACTTTGCACAAGGCAACAGAGGGCGCGGCTAACTCCTTCTTTACTTCTGGGTCATCCAAGTTAGGGACCGCAAAAGGTATTTTTGAAAATTCTGGCTTGAAATAAGAAGCACCAACTTGGTTAGCCATGGGGATTTGGGGGATTTGGCCTTCTTTAAATGATGGAAAAGGGTATTGCCCAACAGGTATGTCATATAAAGGGTTATAGGTAGTATGTTGTGGCATGGATGTTTCTGCTGTCGTACGAACATGTGAAGCGAAACTGGGTGGAAATGGTAGGTCAGCTTGAGGGTTTCCAATCGGCGTGTCTGGTGCAGTTGTATCTGCAATCATTTTGCCCTTTTCCAAAGCAGCAATGATTGCATCAACCTTTTCCCTGATTTCCTCGATGTCCCGCTTAGTCTTCTCTTGTTCACTCTTTTCTTCCATAATCCTTGTTCTACGCCTAGTGTGGTAGACTCTTGTTGAACGAGCTATTTTATTGTTCTGTTTCTATTTTTAAAAGAAAGGTCTTAAAGTAAGTAAAAAAAAAAGAAATAGAAGAAAGAACAGTATGAGATGCATGAATGAATGAAATTTTATTATTGAGGGGAAAAAATGATTATATCTACAAAATAAATAATTGGAGAATTGGAAAACAAGAAGACAGGGAACATTAATGAAAGTGACCAAAATACCCAAGGTCTCTACGAATCATCCCTAAAAACTCAAACAACTCCTCCGCATTAGAGGCCATAGCTGATGTATTCTCTCGCAGATCCCTTGCCCATTCTGCAAATCCTTGGGCTCTCCTAGCCATGATCTTGATAGTGTTCATAGTTTGATTTACTTTCCCAAGAATTATTTGCATGTCTTCTCTCATAATGGCATAATCTCCCCTTAATGAGGAGTATTTTTCCTCTAATTGTCCTCTCTCTAGTGACAATTGTTCGCTTGCCCTTTGAAATGCTTGGAGCTGACGTTCCAACGAGCTTGAATAACTTTTAAAAGCTTCAGACTCTTCTGATTGAGCCTGTATATTCACCCGTAGATTGTCCAGCATTCGCCTTAGAGCAGTATTGGCTTCTTCAAACTCGATAAGTTGTGTTTTCTGCTTGTTGATGGTTTCGTTTAATTCTGCAACTAACTCTAAGAGAGTCTCTTTGCCTCTTGAAAGGTCTTTGATCCTATCCTCTTGTGAACGAGTTGCCCTTCGTAATGCAGTATTTTCATTCCTCAAAGCGTGATTCTCCTTAATCAATCTTCTATTCTCCTCGTCCAATATATCATAATCTCTTTCTCGCTTGGCTCGGTTTTTTGAAACTCTCTCTACTTCTTCGAGTTTGCCACTAGCTTGAGTTACCTGGTCCATCAAACGTTTGACCTCTTGCTGTAATTTTTCATTTTCTAGTTTCAATGTTTGATTTCTTCCCACTAACTCTTTCCGCTCTGTCGCTATTTGGCTAGGCTTATCTACTGCTCTACTAGATGATTCTCCCACATTGTCACGAGTCGTAATTGGGATCTTGCTCCTCTTAATGCGCCATTGCAGATATTCTGGAGTAACTCCCTCAGAGTGACTATTGCCATTTATCCTTCTAACTGTTCTCTAGGAAGCCAGCACTTGTCACTTCCTTTCGTTAGAATCCTCGCAGCTGTAGGAAAATTCTAATTTATGCAAACCATGAGTTGCTGGTATGAACTGTTTAAACCAACTTTGTCGCAAGGCCAACAACGGAGCATAATGGACGCATCCCCAAGGGCCTACTAGAGGAACTGTGTGGAAGGTCCCGCATCTGTAGATTAAGGCTTTTAGGGGCATCCAATGTGCCTTCCAAATCACATGCTCTAATTTGGAATTCGAAAAGAAAGACACCCATGCTTCTTTCCTCAGAAAACTTGAGTTCCATGGGGCAGTGCCAAATTCTGCAATTGTACTCCTTGTTAGATTCCACGTGTTGCTGAAGTTGATTTTTGGACAGCCAAAATCTTCTAGGAACTTAAAATAACTATGTACCCAAATATAGAGTAAGGGCACACAACATCTCAACTTCCCGCCTTTGTTGGACTTACAATAATTGAGTGCCCGAACCATTTTCGCTAGAAGAGGTATGGTTGGATCCACCCCTTGCTCAATGCCGAAGAATAGCTTCAAGACATCACCATCCACATATCCTTTAACTCTGGGATACAAAACCATCCCGTAGATGCACAAAGCTAACAGAACCAGACCCTTTTCTTCATTTATGTATTTACGAGCGAGTTCTATTAGATAA
The DNA here is from genome assembly GCA_036850905.1 of Luffa acutangula. Taxonomy (NCBI): domain Eukaryota; kingdom Viridiplantae; phylum Streptophyta; class Magnoliopsida; order Cucurbitales; family Cucurbitaceae; genus Luffa; species Luffa acutangula. The sequence continues at coordinate 13,434,724 of CM072099.1, forward strand.
TCTGCAGATATAGACTCTTCAACCCCTTTCACTTTCACATTTTTTTGCACTTCCTTCAGGTGTACTGATAGCGAGCAAAGCTAGCTATTTTTCTCTGACTAATTAAGCTAGTCTTTTACAATTATTGGTCCAAATTTATGCATTTTTATGTTTTATTTGTAGGAAGTATGTGCTTGAAGCTTAATTCAGCAATTGGAGTCAAATGGAGCTTCCAATCTAAAAAAAAAAAAAAAAAATAGCGTCGCGACGCTATAGAAAATTTTCCAAATTTGCGGTTCGCGACAGCATCTCGACGCTACGACGAAATTTTGCTATTTAAGCATCCTTTCGGCTAGGTTTTTGGGGACTTTCGATTTGGGGACTTTTGGAGCCGACATTAGAGCAGAATTTGGGAATTTTTGAGCTGAAGCAAAGGGAGCTGAATCAACCCATTGTTCGTGGGGATCGTGACGGGGACGTTCGGTCTCGGCCTACAACGAGTCTATTTCTCTTTTCCCTTACTTTAGATAGTTTTTATGGCTTATTTAGACTTAGTTTATATTGTAATGAGGATTATGTGTAGCTAAGTTTAATTCTTAGGGATTGATGTAGCCGTTGGGCACGTTTTGGATTGATTTACGGTATTTATGCTATTGATGTCATTTATGCATATGTTGTATCCTTAATGCTTTCGATTTACTGGCCATAAATTGATTGATGTTTATATTTGAATCTAACTCGGGAGAGAGGATTTAAATTAGTAATCAATATGCATAACTAGAATTTAGCTAAAAATCGGGAGATTAAGGTTAATTCTAGAAATTGTTATAAAGGTTAGCCTTATTGCCTTGTATGTTTATTGGATTTAGATAGGGATATCGGGTTCAATTTCATATGGGAGAATCATGTATGCTCGGGAGAGATATGTGTGATTTTAGTTGCCAAGATTTATGAATCATAGCATGTGTTAATCCGTTTATTAATCCATAACTCCAATTGGTGAAATCAAATCCCTAAGACCAATTACTCCCATTTGATTGTCACTTTTTACTTTAGTTTTGTAATTGATTAATTCATATTCTCATTCTATTTGATTCCCTAAATAAAATTGGCCAAGAGTATTTTCGATAATTAAAATTTGGCTAGACACCAATCCAGAGGACGACATTCGATTGCAAAATCACTATATTATTACTTGACTCGTACACTTGCGGTTAGCAATTTGCACATCATGTACAGCTAGAAATTTGGATAAAGTTCTCTTTGCAGTTAGTTGTGGGTTGAAACAATAGATCATTTATCCACCTTTTTCTTCAATGTTCAGCATCGTGTGGTACTCCTCAATGGTTGGGAATAAGTCGAAATCTTGAAATACGAAACACCTGTAGGCCGGGTCCCAGAATTCTAACAAAACCTGGATGGTGAACCGATTAACTGGAATATATATGAGGTCTGCAATATGGTCGTATCTCTTTGAGAACAAAAATCTTCTTTCTGGTGTTAAACCTTCCCAAATGGCCTTCAGCTCCCCTAGCTCGTTAGCAATGATTTGAACTTGACTTGAGAAGGATGACGACACGGGGCTTTTAATAGGCAGATTATCCCCATGTTTTAGTTGTGTCTGCTCTGCCCATTGTAGCACAGTACTCAACTCATCATACTCAGAGGAAGATGACTGTATCGACTCTATGGGTACGTTGGCATTCATTTTGTTCCCTTTTGGAGAAAAAGAAAATGTAAGGAAATAATAATTAACTACCGCTTTAAATTAAAATAGATTTTCATGCGCCTACACGGGAGCATTCGCAATCCCCTCGAAGGTCGACATTACTTCATTTAAAAAAAGTAAGATAGTACCATGGAGAAATTAATTTAATTTGAAAATGTGAGAAAACTACTTAATGTCATGAAAAATGGGGAGGACCTTTCATGTGCCTACACGGGAGCATTCGCAATCCCCTCGAAGGTCGACACTACTAATTCCAAAACATGATGCAGGACCCAAACTTAATGGTATGAATGAACTAAATACCAAAGACGACTTCAAATGGAATAAGAAAGGAAGAAAAAAAATCAAATGGAAAGGCGAAAGAACGCTCCTTGGGATAGATTCTAAAGAAAATAAAGATTAAAAAAAATGGAGAGTAAAAATCTAAAATGAAAATGATGTATAAATATTTACTTCTCCAATAGAAAGACTTTTTTAGAAAACAAGTTTTTCCCTTAAAGAAAGTCTTTTGTTTTGGCAAGACTTCAATTTCTTAAAAACTCTTTTTAAACAAAAAAAAAATGAACTTTTTAACCAATCTTACAAAAACTTCTGTCTTGTCAAAATTAAACTTTTTATTTAAAAGAAAACCCCTCTTTCAAAACAAAAATTAAGCTAAAAAATAAAAATAAAATAAAAAATTCCTGCAAACAAAACTTGAACTTTTATTTTGACAGAACTTTTAAACCTTTAGAATAAAACTTTTTCAAACAAAGTTTAACTTTGGCTTTCAAAAAATTTCTACTCTTGACAAAACCCTAAATCTTTTAAAAGAAAACATTTTTTTTTAAACCAAGTTCAAATTTTAGTTTTCAAAGAATTTTCTCTTAGCAAAACTTAAATTCTTTTTTAAAAAAAAAAAAAAAAAAAAAAAAAAAAAAAAAAAACCTTCTTTTTTTTTAGAACAAAGTTCAACTTTTAGTTTTCAAGAATTTTTTTCTTGACAAAACTTAAAATGCTTGAAAAGAAAACAGTTTTTTTTAAACAAAGTTAAACTTTTTTAAAGAATTTTCTTTGACAAAAACTTTAATCCTTTAAAAGAGAAATTTTTTTTACAAAGTCTAAGCTTTTTTTTTAAGAATTTTCTTTGACAAAACTTTAATTCTTGAAAAGAAAACTTAAAGTTTAAGTCTTTTTTTAAAAAAAAAAAACAAAAAAAACAAGTGACACCTAAAATAGTGGACTTTGAAACCTATGACAATACAAAATGATGACATGAATATGAAGTCAGGTAGAGAAATTCTAACCCTAATGGATAAAAAGGTCCCCAAATTAATCCAAGTGTTAATAAAATAACAAATGAATTAACTTGAGTGAGAATTTTTCATGCGCCTGCACGAGGACAATTATGTCCCTTCGAAGGTCGACACTACTACATCCTCGATCCTAATCCTAAAGGTAAAGCCCGGGTATAGAGCTGTGGTTGTGTGTGATATATATGACAATATAATATGAATAACAATGCATTCATTAAAGCACAAAATATATTCACACAAGTCACTCCAACAATAACTATGCAGAAAATAAGATGGACCACATAATAAATAAATAAATGAATCGAATAATAAAAAAAATAAAAAAAATGAAAACGGTATTGACCCTCTTAAGAAAAATCCCCAGTGGAGTCGCCAAGCTGTCGCAACGTCATCGCGACGCGGAGCGGCCGACGTCCCTTCCTAAGGGTCTCTTTCGAGATGAGAAGTTTGGAGTCGCCACCAATCATCTTGGGGTGTGATTGGTCACCTATTTTAAAGAAAAATAGGTCTTTGAAAACAAAAAATTAGGTTCGGGGGTCAGTTGTGTGTAAGGAAGGTATTAGCACCCTACAACACCCGTTTGAAAACATTTTATTTTATTACTCGAATTCATTAAACAAAGGTCCATGTCTTAACAAAAAAAAATAAACAAATAAAATTTGGGGGAAAAAAATAAAAAAAATTGAAAATTAAATGTCTCACTAATTTCACCTTATCTTTAAATAAAGTAAGGATTTAATTTTGTGAGTGATAGCGAGCATAGCTAGCTATTTTTCTCTGATTAATTAAGCTAGTCTTTTACAATTATTTGCCCAAATTTATGCATTTTTATGTTTTATTTGTAGGAAGTATGTGTTTGAAGCTTAATTCAGCCATTGGAGTCAAATGGAGCTTCCAATATTTAAAAAAAAAAAAAAATCGCGTCGCGACGCTATCGACAAATTTTCCAAAAACGCGGTATCGCGACAGCGTCGCGACGCTGTCGCCAGATTTTCTATAAATTCCTCTTTTCAGCTACGGATTTGGGCAGCCCAATTGGTTAGATTTTAGCCCTAATTTCGACTAGAGACCTTTTGTGGGAGCTAAAGGCAAGGCCAAGGAGCGGGAATCAAGCGAGAAGACGTGGAGATCGTGACGGGGACGTGCGGTGTCGGCGGATTCGAGTTTTCCTTTCTCTTTCCCTTAACTTTTGTAGTTTTTATGGCTTTTCTTTCAATTAGTGTTTGTAGTTTAAAGACTATGAATTGCTAGTTGTTTGTCTTAGGGATTGATGTAGTTGTTTAAGTTTGTTGGATTAATTTTTGGTATGAATGTGCTTTTATTCTATGCATGCAATTTTGTGTTTAATGCTTTCAATTACTTGATCACTAATTGAATGATTTAAGTGTTGAATCTAACTCGGGAGAGAGGATTTGGCCTAAGACTTACTTTATTTAATTGCATGACTAAACTAGAAATTCTAAGTTTGTGACGGGATTTGGAATATTTTTAGAAGCATAACAAGGACCGAACCGAATAATGCCTTGCATGTTAATGAACTTAGATAGGGATATCAAGTTAGTTTATATGCATGAGAATCAATTATACTCGGGAGAGGTAATCGTGATAATAGCTTCCTTGGCTTGTAGAATAATTGCACGGTCAATTCATTCCTATTAATCAATCTTCATTCTTAATCAATGAAATCAATTCCCTAAGAATCTTTCCATTTGAGTCTCCACTTTTATTTTATGCTTTTTGTCTTAGCTTTAGATTTATCTTTATCATTGAGTTTTGCTCCCTAAATAAAATTGAACAAAAGTATTCGCGATACTTAATTTGCTAGAAAACCAATCCAGAGGACGACACTCGTTTTACACGAAAACACTTTATTATTACTTGACCCGTGCGCTTGTGGTTAGGAAAAGTCCACATCAGTGAGTGGGGTTAACCCATAATTTTATTATCACGTATAAATTTCCCAATTAAGGAAAATCTTTCACCTCAAGAATTTGAAAATTATTTCAACTCTGTCATTGGCTTTACATGATTTTATGACACCATTCAACAAAAAGAAATCCTTTTTTATTTTCCACATTGAAAAACTAATTAGAAATTTCAAAATTAAAAATTAAAATAAGGAATTTGAAATTAATTGAAAGAAAGTTAAATCATTTAGAAATTCGAACTAAAACCAAATTGAAATTCAATTAGAAATCTCAGTTTAAAAGTCATTTTGAAATAGTTTTAAAAATTCCAATTTGAAGTTAAATTGAAGTTGGTTTCAAAAATTCTAAATTAAGACCAAATTCAAGTTGATTGCAAAAATATTCAGGCTAATTTCCATGCAGGGTGTTCCCTTTCGGTCAGCTTATATACCCGTTCTTAGACAAAATTAGCTTAAAGTTTCCATAATCAACTTAAAAAAAAACTCTTCTTGAAATCCAATTTGAAACTTCAAATTAAATCCCATTTGAGATTAATTTAAACAGTTCAAATTTAAATATCAATTTAAAATTCACTTTGAAATTCATTTGAGTATTTTCATTTATAAATCGTTTGAAGGAATTCAAATATTAACCAAATTAAGTTTGACTTCAAAATTTTCAATCAAAACCTATTTTGAAATTTATTTAAGAAACTCAATTTACATCCAATTGAAATCAATTTTGAAAATTAAAATCAAATCGAAATTCATTTGTGAATATCAGAATTACAAATTGAACCAATTTGAGATTTTATTCAAATTAAAATCAATCAAAGGAAAATTAAAATTCTATTTGAAACTTTCAAACCAAAACTAAATTGAAATTGAGTTAATTTAAAACCAAGAATCAAATTGAATTGAAATCCAAATTAAACCAAATTGACTTTGATTTTTTAAAATCCAAAAAGAAATTAAATTGAAAATTCAAATTTAGAATCAAAATGGGATTGAAATCAAAGCTTCAAATAAAAATTAAATTGAAACGGAATTGAGATCTTTAATGTGAATTAAAGACATTGATTCAAATTCAAGTCAATTAAAACCAATGTGAAATTCAAGTTAGAGCCTAATTGAAATTGATTTATGTAAACCAAAATTGAAATTGAACTCCAATTTAACTAAAGCCCATAGACATTCCCAATTTAATTAAAATTGAAATTGATTTTCAATATAAAACCAAAAGATATTGATTTGGAAACTCACTTTCACGGAATTGACATTGATTTTTAAATTCTAAAACACAACTCGTTTTGAATTTTGCTTCAAAAATCCAAACCTAATAGATACAACTTGAAATTCATTTGAAAGAAAAAAAAAATCCAAAATCACCTTGAAATTCATTGGAACTTGAAATTAAAATCATTTGAGGGGAAATTGACATCTAATTTGAGATTTCAAATTAAATTCGGTAAGCAATTATTAAATTAACCTTTAAATTAGAATTTAATTGAAATAGATAAAAAGTTCAATTTTAAAGCAAATTTGAACATGATTTAAGAATTTCAAAGTAAAAGCCAATTTGAGATAAAACTCCAATTAGAAATTCCAATTATAAGTCAATTAAAATGACAAATATGGATTAGAAAACTAATAAAAGAGAATAAAGAAAAGGAGAGAAAAAAAACGAAAGCAAAATATATACCAAAAATAAAATTAAAAGAGAAAAAAAAAATTTTAAAAATGTGAAGACAATTAAATGGGGAGGGACCCACTTACCTTTTCTCTCTCTCCCACTCTCCCCTTCTTCTTCTTCTTCTTCACGAAAATGTCCACCTTTTTTTCTTTTCCTTCCCTCTTTTTTTTTCCTTTTAACTCTTCCACCTTCCCTCCTCTTTTATCTTAAACCTCACTTATGGAACCTCGTCGGAATCAACGGGCAAGCGGTGGCAGCAAGGTGCGGCGGTGATCGACGGCGGTGGTGTGGCGGCGAGCGGCGGCGGTTGTGAACTTAGATATTTGAAAATCCTTCTAAAATCTCTATTTTTCCCTCTCTAACTCACTTTCTCTCTCTAAGCAAACTCTTCTTCTCCTTTTTTTTGTGTCTTTCTCTCTCTAAACTCTTTCACTCCTCTTCCCTTTTTTGTCCTTGTTGTTGTCCCCTTCCATCCTCCATAAGCTCTCATTATATAGTAGAGCTTGGAGGAAGGGGTTGAGAAAAAGGGGGAAAGAATGGGAGGTTGGGAGAAAGAGGGGGAGTGAGTTGAGAAAGAGGGGGGAAAGAATGGGAGGTTGGGAGAAGGAGGGGGAGTGAGTTGAGAAAGATGGGGAAAGAATGGAAGGTTGGGAGAAGGAGGGTGTGACGCCCGAGGTTAGGAGGGGTACATGAATGAACCAAGATCACATCCGAATGAGAGGGATCCTAAGGACATGGAAACAGTCAAGATAAAGCTTAAAAGAATTGATAGGTACTACCTATACCAACAAGGTGCACCTTCCTTTTCGGTGGCTCAATCATAGGAACTTTGAAGTTAAGCGTGCTTGGCTTGGAGTAGTTCTATGTTGGGTGACCTCCTGGGAATTTTCCTAGGAAGCATGTGAGTGAGGACAAAGCATGCTAGAATGACCCCGTGTTGGTTTGTGGGGACAGTCTTCACTCTTAGAAGCGGTTTAAGACGAGTATGGTAACGTCGCCAAGCCGCAGAGGATGTAGGGGAATGCCGGGGTCGTGAGGTGTCGAATCCGGATTCCGAATCCTGGGCCTGGGGCGTTACAGAGGGGGAGTGAGTTGAGAAAGATGGGGAAAGAATGGAAGGTTGGGAGAATGAGGGGGGAATGGAGAAGAAGGGGGAAATAATGGGAGGTTGGGAGAATGAGGGGGATGGAGAACGTGGGAAGAGGAGTGAAGGAAAAAAAATGAATAAAATAAATAAACAAAATAAAGAAATAAATTAAATAAAACAAAAAAAGAAAGAAAATAAATCATGAAAACTAAAAAATAAATTTTTGATAATATGCAGGGAGAGAGATTCAAACCAAAGACCTCATGATTGTTAATACAACTTTATGCCACTTGAGCTATGCTCTTGTTGACATACTAAAAACAAATTGACTACCAAATATTGAAAAACTTCAAACATTATTACTAAAATCAAGCCGGACCAAATACGGTGTCTACACCCTCCTCGTGCTTTAACATTCATAGGACCACAAAGATCCGAGTACATAAGTTTTAGAGTTTCTTTGGCTCTATAACCTTTTTCGGAGAAAGGTCGTTTGGTCATTTTACCTTCTAGACAGGACTCACATGGAGGTAATGAGTCATCTTCTAACTTATTTAGAAGTCCACTTTTTAACCTATCTCTCTATTCGATTACGATTAATGTGTCATAGTCTTAGATGCCAAAGAAAGGTATTATGAGAAACCTTTTGTCTTTTATTTTGGGTCTCAGTTGTTTTAAACATCTCTGCATTAAAGACAACTTTTGTTTGATTCGGTCTTAACATGTATAAGTTGTTTTCAATTTTAGCAGAACAAATTTGAAATCCTCTTTTGCTAATAAACGCTTCATTAACTTCAAAAGAAACTTTATGCATTTGTTCCATTAAGCAAGAGATAGAAACTAAGTTCTTTTTTTATAGTAGGAACATACAAAACATTTTCTAACAAAATGAAACTATCTCTAAACAACAACTGTAGAGCTCCCATTGCCTTGGCCGAGACGACATCTCTTGTTCCAACCCTGAGTGTCACCTCTCCTTCTTCAAGTACCTTCTAGAAACTAATTTCCTGTAAAGAAGAACATACATGATTAGTTGCTTCTAAATCTAATCTTCAGGTAGAGTTATCTTCCTCTATTAAACTTGCTTCAATAATTAGCAAATCATATTTATCTTGTTTTGCAGTTTCAACCTTTTCTGCTTTCTTCTCAGTAAGATATTTGGGACAGTTTTTTTTCCAGTGACCGTCCTCACTGCAGTGGAAACATTTCCCTTTTATCATCAGTTTTCTTCTTGCCCTTCTTTGTGATAGGAGCTTTCCCCTTTCCCTCAACCTTCTTTTTATTCAATTGAATACTTTTATTCTTTGAATTATACGGTCCAGACTTATTTTCAGAGGTAGAGCCTCTTTGAAACCTCTTAGCAGAAACAACATTTGTTTCACTTTCTTGTCCTTTACTTTTTGTAAGTGAGTGGTAAGTCTGGAGCTCGTTCAGGAGAGTTGTCATATTTTATTCAATTTTATTCATCACGGAATTCGTGTGGAATTGTATGAAGCTCTTCGGAAGAGATTCCATAATAAAACTAACTTGATTGTTTTCGTCTATAACATCATCATTTACTATTCCCGAATCAGGTGATATTTCCTCTCGATATGTGTGTCACGTTTGTGGTTGCAAGACTCTTTGGAATTGGCTACTGCTCCAATCTTATCACAGTATAAAGTTATGGGGATGTTCATGTTTGGAACAACTTCCAAATCTGTCAGGAACTTCCATAATCATACTGCTTCCTTTGTTGCTTCACATGCAGCAACATACTTTGCTTCCATGGTGGAGTCAGCGATGCATCCTAGTTTAACGCTTCACCATACTACTGCTCCTCCATTTAGAGTAAAAATTGACCCTGACGTGAATTTCCATGAATCTATGTCAATTTGAAAGTCAGAGTAGGTGTAACTAGTAAGGATCAGATCCTTTGATCCATACACCAATATGTAGTTCCTCGTTCTCTGAAGATACTTGAGGATGATTTTAACGGCAATCCAATGGTCATACCCAGGACTAGACTGGTACCGACTAGCTATTCCCACTGTAAAACAAATGTCTGGCCTAGTGTAGAGCATGGTGTACATTAGGCTGCCTTCAACTTAGGCGTAGAGAATATGTCTCGTTTCCTCAATTTCCTAAGGTGTCTTAGGAAATTTTTCCTTGGACAAATAAACTCCGTGCCTGACAGGCAACAATTCTTTCTTGGAGTTCTGCATCGAATATCGAGCTAACATTTTGTCGATATACGCTGCCTGAGACATGGTTAAGGTTTTGTTCTTGCGATCCCTAATGATCTGGATGCCAAGAACGAATTGCACTTCTCTCAAATCTTTCATTTGGAATTTTGATTCTAGCCAGTTTCTTATGTCAGTAAGATATCTTACATTATTTCCAATGAGCAGGACATCGTCTACATATAGTATTAAGAAAACTACTTTATTCTTGATGATTTTCTTGTATACATGATAAGGGTAAAAAATATACCTATTTTACCCTTATATTTAGCTCATTTCCTTGTCAAAAGTTGCATGTTTAGGTCAATTTTACTATTCTCGAGCTCAAAATATGTTAAAGTCGATCAGTTAGGAAGTTGAGAGTCACATTTGTCAAATTATGCTTATTTATGCTTAAAAAGACTCAATTTGATAGGAATTTGACTAAGTTTGTTGATGTGCAGAGAAAGCAGAAGAAGTTGGAAACTGCCCAGAAATGCGACCGCATTTCTAGGAAGGGCGACCGCATTTCTGGAAAAAACAGAGGCAGTTTCGAGTCTATTGCGCACCTAACCGGCTATTTTGACCTCAAATTCGACTGGGCTACCTACCAGCACCTATTTCGCAACTCCTCAACCACTTCCAACACTATATAAGCTCGTGATTCGAAGTTAAATCCAAGCAGAACTCATTGGGAAGAATAGGGTGGTGACAGAATCCTAGTTGACACTTATGAGTAGAGATGCCCGAGGTCCTTCTTAGATGACTAAATTCTAACCTTAGTTAGACATCAAACCTTAGGGTTTGTAGGGATTTTCACCCATTCCCACTTGTAAAAGCGAGAGAGTGGAGTGTCGAGCAAACTCTAGAATGATTGGATAAAAGAGAAAAAATCCTAGTATTTAGCTACTGTCATTATTTCCAGCTTGTGTTACTTTTCATTTATTTGTATTCTTTATTCTTTATTTCAGTGCAAAGATATTCATTTGCATTTTATCCCACCATGAGTAGCTAAATTCCGTTGAGGGGTTCAATATGGTGAATTCCCTTATGGTTCAATAGCTTGAAAGTGTTTATTCGCTTAAGTTTCTATTCAATGCATGTCATTCTGTATTGATTATCATTCTGATCTTGCTAAGTTTAAATTGATCACTTAGACTTTGCATGCTATGTGAGTTTGATCTCAAAAGGGACAGACGATATCGGTCTCATAAAGGTGATATAGGAGAAAAAGCTTGAAAGAGATTGTTCAGTGGTATAGGGCAAGCTGCCTAAGGCACCCTATATCAACTATAGGGTAATAGATTTCATTCGTGAATTATCTATGTTGGAGTCAAGTCACAGAAATGTGCATAACGATACTCGTTTAGCCTTCTAACGGTTCTTGGGAGCAAGGCCAAATAGAAGTTAAATCTGACCCAATGCATTGAATAGGCTTAAGTTGAATAATCTATGATTAAAGTTATTTGCCTTTGGGATGAAACTATATTGAATACCTCGTTTTATTTATCATTGTTATTTCTTTATTTATTTGTTTTATTTATCTTCTAAAAATCAATCATCAACTATTTCTTTGGTTACCTATTTTAAGCAATCATTTGAGTAGTTTCTTATTCAAATTTGAATTTTCAATTTAGCCCTCTTGGAATCGATACCCTTGGAATACTTCTAAGGTTTTTTATTACTACGTGCGATAGTGTATACTTGCACTAAGGTTGGTTGAATTTATCTTTATTATTATCTATTATCTTATCTCACATCCATCATTCAGCCTCTGTCGCACCAATACACAAGGTTCATCAGGATTTTGGTCAAAGCCGAATGATTTGATCGTAGTATCAAATCGAATATTCCACGATCTTGAAGCTTGTTTCAATCCATAAATGGATCGTTTTAGTTTACAAACTTTTTGTTCTTCATTCTTGGAAATGAACCCTTAGAGTTAAGGCATATAGATATTCTCGTCAAGGTTGTTGTTCAGAAAGGTAGTTTTGACGTCCATTTGCCATATTTCATAGTCATAATATGCGGCTATGGACATGAGAATTCTTATGGACTTAAGCATAGCAACGTGGGAAAAAGTTTCTTCATAGTCAACTCCTTCCCTATGGGTAAAACCTTTTGCTACGAGCCTAGCTTTAAACGTTTACACGTTTCTAGCTGCATCTCTCTTTCTCTTATAGATCCACTTACACCCTATGGGTTTTATCCTGTCAGGTAGATCCACAAGATCTCATACTGAATTGAAGTACATTGACTCCATTTCAAGGTCCATCGCTTTGACCGATTGGTCTTTATCAACGTCATTCATCGCTTGTTTAAAAGACGATGGATCCTCGATGCCATCATATGGTATGATGACCTGAGTTTCACTTAAACTTAAGTAGCGGTCAGGCTGTTTTACAACTCTCCCACTGCGTCGAGGCATTCTCAACGTTTGAGGAGGACGAGGTTGACTAAAGGAACTAACTTCAGCACTATCATAAGGTGGCGAACTAGTTTGATTAACAACTTTTGTCGATTCTTCAGTAGTTTCTTTTAATACTAATTTGCTTCGTGGTTTATGATCTCTCAAATAGTCTTCTTCTAAGAAAGTAGCATTTGTAGAAACAAACACTCTATTTTCTTGTGGGTCGTAGAAGAGACCACCTCTCGTTTCTTTAGGATATCCAACAAATTGACATAACTTTGAACGAGGTTCCATTTTCTTAAGATTTGTCACTAACACATAGGCATGACATCCCCAGATCTGAAAATAGAGCAAACTAGGTTTACGTCATTTCCATAATTCGGAGGGTGTTTTCATAAACATTTTTCAAAGGAACGTTGTTCAAAATCTCAACTACAGTTTCTACTGCATGTCCCCAAAACGAGTTGGGCAACTGAGCATAGTTCATCATTGGTAGAACCATTTCCATCAATGTTCTATTTCTCCTTTCTGATACACCGTTCTGTTGCAGTATACCTGGTGCTGAGAGTTGTGATGTGATTCATTGTTCTATCATATAGTCCTGGAATCGTAAATCCATATACTCTCCTCCTCGATCAGATCAAAGAGTTTTAATTGTTTTACCTAATAGGTTTTCAACTTCAGCTTTATATTCTTTGAACTTTTCAAGTGCTTCAGATTTGTGCGCCATTAGGTACAAGTAACCATATCTCGAATAATCATCTATGAAAGAGATGAAATATTCGTATCATCCTCGAGCTTTTACATTCATTGGACCACAAAGGTTTGAATGAACAAGTTCTAGAGGTTCTTGGGCTCTATAACCTTTTGTTGTTAACGATATTCTATCCATTTTTCATTTTAGGCAAGATTCACATGGAGGTAATGAATCATCTTCTAACTCATTTAAAAGTTCATTCTTCACTAACTGTCTGATCCTATCAAGATTGATGTGACCTAGCCTTAGGTGCCAAAGATAAACGTTACTATTTGGAGAAATTTGTTGCCTTTTTCTTTGAGTATCAACAGTTTTAAATAACTCGTGATTTAAAATAACTTTTGTAACGGTTGGTCTTATGACATACAAGTTGTTTTCTAATTTTGCTGAACAAATAAACATTCCATTTCGAGAAATGAACGCTTCATTAGTTTCAAAATTTACAGAATATCCTTGTTCGCATAGACAAGAGATAGATACAAGATTCCTTCATGTTTTAGGAATTAAATACGGGTTTTCTAAAAACAAAAATCTATCTCCTACAAACAACTTTACATCTCCCACTACAAAAGCTCAAATGACGTCTCCTGTTCCAATCCTGAGCTTCATTTCTTCTTTCTCTAACTGTCAGGATGAACTATCTTCCTGCAAATAACAGACATGATTAGTGGCTCCGGAATCAAGTATCCAGGCATCTTGATCATGTTCTATCAGACATGTTTCTAAGACGAGTAAATCAAATTTACCTTCTCTTTCTTCTTTTCAGCGACGTATTTGGGGCAATTTCTCTTCCAATGCCCATCAACGTTGCAATGGAAGCATTTCCCTTTAACAACCCTTCTTTCCTTGATTAGCAGTAGCGGGAGCCTTTCCCTTTACTCCTCCCTTTTTCTGGATATTCTTCGAGCCAGAAAGTTGAGGTACAGACTTTGTTTCTGAGTATGAACCCTTCAGGAATTTTTTCTTGGAATAGGCTTTATTTGTCTCTCCTTCTTTCAATTCCTTACCTTTCATAAGTGATTGAAATGTTTATAACTCATTTAGAAGCGTAGTCAAATTGTATTGAATCTTATTCATTACAGCGTTGCTTTGGAATTGTAAGAAGCTTTTTGGAAGTGACTCTATAGACATCGTATTTGGTCCGGCTTAATTTTTAGTAATAAAATGATTTTCTCCAAAGTTTGATGTTGAATTTTATTTCATTTTATGTTATTTTTATTTTTTGTTTTTATTGTTTATGTTTTTTTAATTTTCATATTTCAATTAATTTTGAATTTAATTTATTTTTTTATTTATTTTAATTTTTTTTTCTTCTCCCTTCCTTCTCCTTCTCCCCTTTTTCTCAACTCACTCCCCCACTCTCTCCAACTCCCTCCCCCTATTTCTTAACTCTTTCTCCAAGCTCTCCTATTATAGGAGAGCTTGTGGGGGAGAGTAAAGAAAAGAACAAAATGGAGGAAAAAGAGTGAGAAAAACACAAAAAAAGAGAGTTTTAGAGGAGGAGATTTTAGAGAGATCCGTAAGAAATCAGTTGTGATTTTCCTTGAATCACCACGATTTCGACGACCTCCAGCCAATGAACGTCATTGCCACTGCTGCAACCCACATAGTGTCGCCGCCGCTACCACGTCCCGCACAGTTCCGCCGCTGCCGCTCTAGTTTGAAGATCCATATTGATTTCAGTGAGTTGTAAGGTGAGATTTTGGAGAGAGAAAAAGTTAGGAAAGGAAAGAAATAGAAAGAATATGGGGAAGAAGGTGAAGGTAAAGGTGGTGGGCTCACTCTCCCTCCGTTATTCTCTTATTTAATTTTTTTCATTTTCTTTCTATCCATTAATCCTTTTGTTTAATCTACATGGTAACATACTTCATATTTTTAAATGTTTTTAAAGTTTCCTTTCTTTTCATTTTGATTTTCATTTAAAAACTCTAAGTGAGAATTGATAAATTAATTCCAAATTAAATTTAATTGAGATTTCACAAAATCAATTTCAATTAGACTTTAACTTGAAATTTCTAATTTGAATTTCGTATTGGTTTTAATTGACTTTAATTTAGAGATCTTAATTCAATTCCAATTTAACTTTTATTTGAAGCTTGTTTCAATTTCATTTTGATTCTAAATTTGGATTTCCAATTTAATTTAATTTTGGAATTTAAAAATCAATGTCAATTTGGTTCAATTTGGATTTCCAATTCAATTTCATCTTGGTTTTAAATTGGTTTCATTTTAATTTGGTTTAATTCGAAATTTTAGAAATCAATTTCAATTAGTTTTGATTTGAAATCTTCAAATAAAATTTTAATTTTTTTCTTTGATATTTTAATTTGAATAAAATTTTAAATTGGTTCAGTTTGTAATTCTTGATGAATGTCATTTTAGTCCTAATTTGATATTCACCAAATGAATTTCGATTTGATTTTTAATTTAGATTTCCTTAATTAATTACAATCTTGTAAATTGGGTTTCTCAAATAAATTTCAATAGGTTCTAATTGGATTTCAAAGTCAATGTCTATTTGATTTTATATCAACAATAAATTTCAAGCTTAACTAAATTGGAAATTAATCAATGGCTATGGAGTTTCAATTAAATTGGAAATCATTTTCAATTGTTAAAAATTTAAATCAATTTTAGAAAACCAAAAGATCCCATATGTGTTTTTTCAAAAAAAAAAAAAATGAGGTTTAGCGCATCTTCTCTTCTTATATATATATATATATATATATATATATATATATACTTATACTATATTAAAAAGTGAGGATCTTGAAAAAACTTTTTTGGACACTTTTGTCCTTTCTTTAATTTACTAATTTACAATTTTACCATTAAAAAATAATTATAAATAGTAAATTAATTAATTAATAATTAACTATCAATAATAAATGTGTATGATTTATTAAAAGGTTGGAATGCAAAAAGTTTTTCCTACAACCTTTTTAAATTATATAAGTTATAATGAAATTTTATAGGTTATAGAATTTAAAAGGTTTGGTAACTTTCATCTTCTACCACTATAAAATGGAGTTTTTTTTCACCATTTTCTTCACCAACATTTAGTTTCATTATTTCTTTATTTTTGTTCTCTTTGTTTTCTTTGCTCTCCAAAGTCTCTTCAATCTTCAAAACATCTCGAGATGTTGGTGTGGTGTATTCAAATTGCAAAGGTTTCATGAGGGGTGGTATATTCAAATTGCAAGAGAATGCATGCATGTGTCAAATTTATATCTTAGCTCCTAGGCTATTGACATTGCAACCCCAATTTGATGAAGTTAAGAATTGTATTTGTATATCAATATTTATCA
This sequence comes from Luffa acutangula, assembly GCA_036850905.1. Taxonomy (NCBI): domain Eukaryota; kingdom Viridiplantae; phylum Streptophyta; class Magnoliopsida; order Cucurbitales; family Cucurbitaceae; genus Luffa; species Luffa acutangula. The sequence continues at coordinate 13,451,089 of CM072099.1, forward strand.
AGTGAGCAAATATATTTTACGAAATGAGTGTATATCTAAGATTTTTTTTTTGTTACTATTCATTTTTGTTATTGTTCTTATATCATTCATGTTTTTTTTATTAATAATATTTGTTGAAAAATAAATTTTATTGCATCAATTACAAGTTTATATTTCTTTTGTTGAGAAAATAAAAAGTCTAACCTTAATGACCCACAAAATTTTCAATTAATTATAAATAGTAAATTAATTATCAATAATAAATTAAAATATATATTTTTAGACCATTTATGTTATTTGATCTATTTTATGTTTATTAAGCATGTCATTTAATTCTAACGTTTAATAACATTAATTAATAAGAATGTGAAAAGGTAGAATATGAGAAGCTCTATCTCATTACTTCTATAATTTATTTTTCAAAATGTATGAGTTTATTTTTAATCAAACATTCTTCTTGATTTTCTTTTGTCGCAATATTGATCATTGGTAATTTAAGAAAAGACTTGAAGATATGCAAAATAGAAGCTAGAATAAATATTATTATTGTTGGGAATATACTTTTTTAAAAAAAAAAAAAAAAATTGTTGGTAGTAAATGAATAAATTCATTACAATAAGTAAAAAAAAAATGGTACTTTCTCAAATTCTTCAAATTTCACTTTTTTTAATCTCTCTCATGTTTATGATTATTTATTTTCTCATCCCACTTTTTGAAATGTTTTTTCAAATTCTTCAAATTCCACTTTTGTTCTCCTTCTCATTCTTCTCATTATTTCTCTCTCTCTAACTCTTGAGGAAGTATTAGTTGATAAGTAAAAAAATTGAATGTGAACCATTAGAACATGAAACATTCTAATATGAACAACTTGAATATGAAAAGTTTATCATTTATTTTATTAAAATCATATGGCATCCGGACAAAAAAGGGATCTTCAAAGTTAAAAGTGCTTACCATCTCGCTATGGATTTAAAGTACAAAGAAAAAGCGTCCCAATCCGACGGAAGCAAGATGATCAAAGATTGGAGGAGCCTATGGAGTTCGGGTGTTCTACCAAGAACCAAAATTTGCGTCTGGAAGATAGTGAATGATATTATCCCGTGCAAAGCCAACATCCTTGAGAAGGGGATTGATTTAAACCCTCTCTGTTTTATATGCAAAAAAAACAAAGAATCTTCTTCCCACATTATATGGGAATGTAAACTATCCAAGCAAATTTGGGATCGATTTTGCCCTAAACTCATGGACATTTTTGGCTCTTGCAGGTCAAATTGGAGCCCCAGAGACTTCTGGAATTGGATGGTGGATCATCTTAACAATGAGGAGATAGCAAAGGGGTCAATCATCATGTGGAGTATATGGAATCACAGAAACAAAATTCAGGCATCAAGCAATCGGGGAGCAGCAGAATTTCTCATCAAAGATGTACAAAGGAACATCAACGATTGGGAGAGTTCCTACCTTAAGAATCAAAATCCGGAAAGGCTGAGGAACCACGTGAGTCATGTCATTTGGAAGAGACCGAAACCAAACTCTTGGAAGCTAAACGCAGACGCGACTTGGTTCGAGCAAAGAAGTGTCGGAGGCCTCGGGTGGGTGGTGCACGACTCGAATGGGTCCTTAATCTGTTTCGGATTACAAAAAACCGATCGGAATTGGGAAATCAAAATCATGGAAGCCAAAGCAATTCTCATGGGAATCAAGGCAATTCGACAAACCTGCCTTCAATTGAATCTAGGGCTGGAAATAGAATCAGACGCCCTGGAAGTGATCAAGGTCCTGGTCGGAGACGAAGAAGACCTGTCGGAGCTCAAGGCCATCGCTGAGACGATCGTGTCTTCCTCCAAGGATCTGCGTGAAGTTTCTTTCATCCACTGTAACCGTCTAGCTAATTCAACAGCCCACTGGTTGGCTAGGCACGCTTCTTCTGTAAATTTTTGTTCTAAAAATTTTGATTTCGATCAGGGGAATCCTCTTTGCGAGGAATCTGGGCTTTCTTTTTGGGCGCCTGATCTTCCCTCCTGGTTCTCCCCTCCTTTTTTAGAGGGTAGTTGTAACGCCTGGTTCCTTTAATGAAGTTTAATTTATTTTAAAAAAAACTATACAAATGTATGAGTTTAATTATCTTAAAATTTTATGAATTTATATTTAATTACCTATTTTTCTTTAGTACACAAACATGAAAAGTTAGATTATTAAAACTTTTGGTCAATTTATTCCTAAAAATAAATTATAAAATTTATGAAGTTTTTCTCAATTATATAATGAAAATTTAAAAGTTTATCAAAATTTTAATAATTTAAAACTTTGTAAATGTGTAAAATACTTAATAAATCATTTATTCTATTGTAAATATAAATGAACTGAAGATCGGATATATGCTTAACTTTTTTTAAAACAAATAATATTAATATATAACAAAATGAAATGAAAATATACTAGGAATATGATAAAATAATGAAAACTAAAACTACCACGTGCAAAGCACGTGTTAAAAAACTAGTATATATATATTACGGTTGCTTAATATGTTGAAAAAAAAGTTAAGTTGGTTATGGAAACTTTAGGCTAATTTTGTTTAAGAATAGGTATTTAAGTTGACCGAAAGGGAACACCTTTCCTGGAAATTAGCCTAAATATTTTGCAATCAACTTCAATTTGACTTTAGTTTAAATTTCTAAATGATTTTTAATTTTTCTTTCAATTGATTTTAAATTTTAAATTTGGAAGTTTCTAATTGGAATTTAAAAAATATAAAAAATATATATTTTTCCATTGAATGGTGTCATACAACTCATAATTATTTGTTCACACTTTATTTATGAAATGTGAAATAATAGATATGAGACAAAAGAACTCATGTACAACCTATGACAGAGTTGAGATAATTTCTCAAATTCTTGAGGTGACAAATTTTCTTTGATCAAAAGAAAATTTCAACATGACAAGCAATTATTAGGTATAACCACATTCACTACATCAGATCCTTACTTTATGTTTTAAAGCTAAGGTAAGATCAAGTGGGACATTTGTTATTTATTTCTTTTATTTCTTCAAAATAAAGGATCATTTCATGTCTTAAAATGATACTTTTTAAAATAAAATGTGGTAATTGTTTTTAAACGGATGTTGTAGGGGTGCTAACACATTCTCTACACTCAATCGACTCCCGAGCCTAATTTTTGGTTTTCAAAGACCGGTTTTTCTTTAAAGCGGGTGACCAATAACACCCCCAAGATGATTGGTGGCGACTCCAAACCTCTCATCTCGAAAGAGACCCTTAGGGAAGGACGTTGGCTGTAACGTCGGTAATTTTAAGAAAAATTCAAATTTCGTTTAGTTTGGAGTTAATCTAAAGTTGGAGGGAAATTTGGAGATTTGAAAATTGGTGAAATTTTTAAAAATTAGAGATGGGATGCCAATTTCGTGAATAAATAGATTTTTTAGCCAAGCCCAAGCCTAAGACTCCTTTTAAATAGTACACGAAACCCTAGGTGAGCCAAACCATCCCTTATTCTCTCTCATCTTTCCCTTCTTCTTCCTTGCCCAACTGAAAACAGCTCCTTCTTCTTCTTTCCCTTAGCTCATTGTCGGCGAGCTTGAGCAGCAACCAGCATCAGAGCTCGAGCAACATCCATTGCAGCAGGTTTGCTTTTCAGCTAGTCGCAGCGATGGTTCTTCACAGATTTGTGGCGGGCGGTGACGAGCACTCTGGTGGCGTCACGTTCGAGCTCTGGCGTACAGGTCATCAGCGATAGGCGTTCAGCAACGAATCCGATGACCAAGAGCAGACGCGCACGAACAGGCAGCAGTGGGTCTTGTTATTGGGTGATTTCCGGTCGATTTCTACTCCACTCACATCTCCTCTGCGTCATCCATGGTGGTCCAGCGGCTGGACGAGTTTTTGGCGAGTTCAAGGCAGCAGCGGCAGGTTGGATCTTCTATGGTAGGCGCCTCAGTCCAGCGGCGGTGCAAAGACTTTTTCCGACGATTTGGGTTTTTATCGAGTGTGGGTAAGCAAGATTTTTAGTCCCTCAGTTTGTTTTGTTGTATGTTGAATGCCCACTGATTTGTGGCTTTGGTTATGAGTATCTTAGGCGAGTTCAAGCCGATTTCCAACGGAGTTTTCGCGTGGGTATCTTCCTTTGGCGTTTTCTGACGAGGTCTAGTAAGCCTTTAAGTTTCAGCAAAATTAGAGTTCTCTTCGCATTTGAAAGTTTAGTTGTCGATTTGGAGCGTTTTCGGGCCCTCGGACAGTAAAAGCTAATTGGAGTTTTTGGTCAATTAAGGGTGAAATTGACTTTGCTAGAATTAAATTCTGGTTTTAAATTAAGGAGTAATAAGCCATGGTAAGTGGCTTTACTGTTGAACTTTTCAGTTGGAAGCGTGTGTTTGATTTTTTTCCAAAATTCCTGTGCGTTATGAATTGTTAGAATATGTTTTCGTTTATGAAAATTATTGATAGCATGAAATTTATTATTATTGCTTGCAATTGTTAATATTGAAATATTTGAGTTGGTGGTCTCTCAAAATTCCATTATATGTATGAGTTTAAATGATTTATGAGTTTTCTTAAATATTCGAAAGTGTACATGAAATTGATATACATAAAGAGATGCCTACACAGGACTTAGAGACATGAAATTGATGTACCGTAGGAGACAGTACATGAAATTGATGTGTCTAAGATATGTATGAAATTGATGTATATCCTCTAATTTGTAAGTTTAAAATAAAGTTTAGAGCCACCAAAAAAGATATTTGTTGTTGATTTTTAAAACGTGTTTAAGCATGACCCAACCTCAACAGTGTCACTTACTGAGTATTTTAAATACTCGTTTTTTTCAACAATATTTTTTTTTTGAGGTAAAGGCAAGGGCAGGTGAAAGGCGATTGATAAGAATCCGTTAGGCAGCCATGAGAGGACTATGAATTTCATATGTTATTTTTTTCCGCTTTAAGAACTCTGTTTTACTTTATTTGATTTGTAAATTTGTTTGAGAAATTTTCTAGAGGCCATGTACATTTATATTTTAGAAATTATTTAAGAATATTTAAAACCTTTAAAATTAGGGATCCCAAATAAAAGTTTTGTTTTGAGGTTTTTACTTAAATTAGTGTTTATGTTTTAAAATGTTTTTATTTAAAAAGGCCTCCAAAGCATGCATTGTCGTAACGATCTCGAAAAAACTATTTAAGAAGTCGGGTCGTTACAGTTGGTATTAGAGCCCAGTTAAGGGTTCTGTAGACTGCTTACATCGTAAGCTTATGTGTCCCCATGGCTTAATAACGAGGTTCTCATCATCGTCGCGTATGCCCTTGTAATAAACTATGTGTTTAAAAATTATATGTTATGTAATTATTTTCACATGAGATACATGATTTCTATGCCATTCAGTTTTCGGTTAGATAATTAAATAGGCTTAGTATGGGTGTAGAAACTTGAAGTATGCCTCCACGTGGTCAAGGTCGAGGACGGGGACGCAGGCGTGGTCGTGATAGGGGTGGTAGAGGTCTGACACTCCTGGAACAAGTAGATCCTCCTATGGATCAGCATGATGAAGATCTCCCTGATGAGAAAGATCTTGCGTCGCCTGCACCTCCAGCGTAGGCGCAGATTGTCACTCTGACTCTAGAGGCCCTTCACGCACTTATGATTAATGTTGTTGCCAATCAGGTGTCCCAAGCGAACCAAAATGAGAACCAGGGTCAGATGGGCTCAACTGTGGGGGCTCGGTGTCTGAAAGATTTTAAGAAGTATGACCCGCCAACGTTTAGTGGAAAGATTGTAGACCCCACGAAGGCTGAAGCTTGGACTGCCACGATTGAGGAGATCTTTCGCTACATGGGATGCCTCGAGGCACAGCAGGTGTCTTGCGCAGTATTTATGTTAAGGGGCGATGCTTTGTTGTGGTGGAGGTCGGCTGAGAGATCCGTCGATGTAAGTGTTGGACCGGTCACTTGGTTGCAGTTCAAGGAGGCGTTCTTCCAGAAATATTACTCGGCCATTATCAGGTACAGAAAGGAGAAGGAGTTCCTAACCTTGACGCAAGGAGAGAAGTCAGTAGAAGAGTACGAGCTAGAGTTCACCCGACTATCCCGTTTCGCCCTTAAAATGGTGGATACGGAGGCGAAGAAGACAAAAAGGTTCATCTTGGGCCTCAGAGATGACGTCCAAAGGGTTGTTGGAGCCCTTGGCTCAGCAGATTATGCAACAGCCCTTCAAGCAGCCACCTTTATGGGCATGCCAACTGTCAATGCAACTCCAATGGCCAAGGAGTCGAAGCCCAATGCAGGACAGAAGAGGAAACACGAGCAGACAACTGCTAACTACCAGCGATCTCAACACTCTTCTGAAGGTTCAAGACAGAAAACTCAACATGGTAAACAAGAGGGTAATGGAAGTGATAAACCAAAGTGCAACTCTGGTGGAAGACATCATTGGGGTCAGTGCATGGCAGGGAAAGGTGTGTGTTTCAAATGTCACCACGAAGGACATATGGCAATTAACTGCCCGCAGAAGAAAGTAGGAAGCTCGTGAAAAAAGACCTTAGTAGTTATCTTTTCATTTACATTGCTTGTCAAGATATGACTTTAGTTATTTGTTTTATTTTTAGTTTGTTTGGTCTTTGTTTTTTTTCTTTAGGTGTTAAGTTTGAACCCTGAGATAGCGGATCATTTTCCCTACTCTCCATTGCATTTGAATTAATATAAATGAGGAGAATAAAATATGTTTGGTTTGATGTTCTTTTTCTTCTTCTAGCAGTAGTTTGTGATTTGTGCGAGATCTGACTCGCTTTATTTGTGATGTTGGAGCTTGTTTGTTGAACCTGAGGCGTTGTGAGTTGTAGTTGAGTGATTTTGCATATACAAGTGTGTTTCACTTGTTTATCAGGTTAAGAAAATTTTTGGGTTAACCATCTTTATGTTGTTATGCTATCGAGATTTTCGGAGCATTTGATTAATATTAAGATAGAATTTTAAGTAATGTCGCTAAGTTAGATATAGAACTTAGGGTGTTACATTTGCCAGGTCGGCACATTCCTTCTAGGTATGTATGCTTACTTTGCGAATAAGTGGGCATGATTGTGTTTTAAAGGAGATGAGAATCAAGTGTTGAGAGCTCTTCCAGGACCAAAAAACTTTCGAGGACGAAAGTTCTCAATGGGGGAAGATTGTAACGTCGGTAATTTTAAGAAAATTTCAAATTTCTTTTAGTTTGGAGTTAATCTAAAGTTATGAGGGAAATTTGGAGATTTGAAAATTGGTGAAATTTTTAAAAATTAGAGCTGGGATGACAATTTTGTGAATAGATAGATTTTTTAGCCAAGCCCAAGCCCAAGACTCCTTTTAAATAGTGCACGAAGCCCTAGGTGAGCCAAGCCAACCCCTCTTCTCTCTCATCTTTCCTTTCTTCTTCCTTGCCCATCCGAAAACAACTCCTCCTTCTTCTTTCCCTTAGCTCATCGCTGGCGAGCTTGAGCAGCAACCACCATCAGAGTCGGCCAGCAGCTCCTTCGCGCATTTTTCTCCGGCAAGCAAGGCGGCGCAGCGTCTGCAGCAGGTTTGCGTTTCAGCTGGCCGTTTGCGACGGTTCTTCACATATTTAAGGCGGGGGGTGACGAACACTTCGACGGCATCACGTACGAGCTTCGGCGTACAGGTTGTCGGCGACAGGCGTTCATCATCGAATTCGACGTGCGCGAGCAGGCAACAGTGGGTCTCGTTATTGGGTGATTTTCGACCAATTTCTGTTTCATTCGCATCTCCTCCAACATCATCCACGGTGGTCCAGCGGCTAGGTGAGTTTCTGGCGAGTTGAAGGCAGCGGCGGCGGGTTGAATCTTCTCTGGTAGGCGCCTCAGTCCAGCGGCGGTGCAGAGACTTTTTCTAACGATTTGGGTTTTTATCGAGTGTGGGTAAGCAAGATTTTTAGTCCCTTAATTTGTTTTGTTGTATGCTAAATGCCCATTGATTTGTGGCTTTGGTTATAAGTATATTAGGCGAGTTCAAGCCGATTTCCAACGGAGTTTTCGCGTGGGTATCTTCCTTTGGCGTTTTCCCGCGAGGTGCTCTAGTAAGCCTTTAAGTTTCAGTAAAATTAGAGTTCTCTTGGCATTTGAAAGTTTAGTTGTCAATTTGGAGCGTTTTCGGACCCCCAGGCAGCAAAAGCTAATTGGAGTTTTTGGTCAATTAAGGGCGAGATCGGCTTTGCTAGAATTAAATTCTCGTTTTAAATTAAGGAGTTATAAGCCAAGGTAAATGGCTTTACTATTGAACTTTTTAGTTGGAAGTGCGTGTTTGATTTTTTCCAAAATTTTTGTGCTTTATGAATTGTTTGAATATGTTTTTGTTTATGAATTATTTTTTTTTTGAAAAGTCGTTTATGAAAATTATTGAAAGCATGAAATTTATTATTATTGCTTCCAATTGTTAATGTTGAAATATTTGAGTTTGTGGTCTCTCAAAATTTCATTATATGTATGAGTTTAAATGATTTATGAGTTTTCTTAAGGTGTGGGTGCACCTTAGGAATTGAGTGAATGGTTTAATCCTAAACCCGAAAAAGAATTTATAGTGGTTTGATCTTGAACCCGGTTAAAAAGATCGTAGTGGTTTTGATCTTTAACCCGTTCAAAAAGATCGGTATAGGTTGGGTCCTAAACCTGTAAAAGGATCGGTAGATTTTTACTCTTGAACCTGAAAAAAAAGTCGGTTTGGTTCTCACCCGTAAGAGAGTCGTTGCAGTAAAATATCCAAGAATGAGTCTTGGGGAGTGGAGTAGGGATTTCCGAACCACTATAAAATTTTTTGGTGTTACCTCTTTCTCTCTACTCTTTTAATATCTGCTATCTTATTTTTATGAGTAGATTGCATGCGTAAGAAAATTGTCAAATATTTCTTGCATATTTTCGAGTGCTTATTAAATTAGTTTAAATTATATTAAGTTAGATTAATTTAGCAACAAAAAAAAAAGTTTTAAATTTTATAAAGCAACCCTATTCACCCCTCTCTAGTGTTGCCATACGATCCTACACCTAGACTCCCACCAGTCTCCTGCCTCTAGAATTCTCAGAGTCATACTGGTGTATCTCATACAATTAACTTTATTCCCTTAATGAATTTGAACAATTCAAATTATTTTCAAAACTAAATGTTCCTAATTACCCGAGCTATCAAAGGAACCTAATGGACCTACAGATCAGGAGCTCCAACGATACAAGATTAATTGACTAAACTCTTTAATCAAATTAATCAACATTCGTTAACTGTGGGTCACTCTACTAAAGACGCACAGTTGCACTCTTCTCGCTGTAGAATATTTTTGTGTTCACGGATACTAGTGTTCGTAACTACAACTGGGTCAAATTATCGTTTTACCCCTGAGTTACCTCTATCTCCTTAAGTACCAGTGATCCTTTAATGAACAACTTGTTTATGGTCCAACCAATAAACATAAGTCCCTCTCGGGCCAGTGAGAGGGCGAGATCCCCTTGTTCAAGACCCGGAGTCACCACTTAAGGGAATACTCATCTACTTATCTCAAAGACGAGAAAGAGTGAATTCCATCTTGTATTATTATGTTCCTAGTGAAGGGATAAAAGCCTTTGCACAACGAAAATTTATCAGACCATTAACTCAGTTTTTAATCACGAATAAAATACCCATACGTTGACAATTCACAATAAGCAAACAATTTAATTAACTGCTATAAAAATTAGGCTAAGCATGCTTTAAGTTAATTAAAATCTAAGATCTAATCATAGATTCAAGTCTATACTGAGAAGTAGAAATCCCAAACCTTCGTTGTTGACTCTGGAAGGCTTCACCAACGCCTTTGGGAGGAAGATCTTCTCTGTAACTTGGCTTCTTGAAATTCCAAGTGACACCACCACAAGATTCAATCGGTATTCTCTAAGGGCCTTTGAGATCAAGGAAAAATTTGTGGGAATTTTTTGTAAGGAAAGTTGGAGAGGATTTTGTTTCTGTAAACTATCCAGAGAGAATGCACAAAGAGAAATATGAGGAAGTTTTCCCCACTTCCCTATCGTGCAGGAGTTGGTTATGGAGGAAAAGACAGATTGTGGTGTCACCACGTGTTTATCAGTTACAATAACTGATAAATAAGAATTTAATTTAACAAATTAAATTTAAACTAATTTAATTTAATTAACAATTAACCAATTAAATTAATAATTAATAATTAATTAAATCAGATTTAATTAATTAAATAATCTTATCATTTAAATAATATCTAAACGAATATCCCTCACATAATCTAGTTTTTTAAAATAATTTAATTTAATTAAAATAATTAATTAATTAATTAATCATTAAATTGAATATCACATATTCAATTATATCTCTCTCATATAAGCTATAGTTTTAATGTGCATCTAATGCGCATTAATTTTAACCTATAATTTTAATATAAATCCAATTCATATTTTAAATTTAATATTCAAACTCCTTCAAATATTCAATTCACCCTTAAATTAATTTTGAATCAATATTCAAAATAAATTTATATTATAAAGTTTAATATGAATATAAATTTTATATTATAATGTATCTCTATACATTATATTATTTCCCTTAATAAATTTACCTCAATGCCCTAAATGAGCTACCGATGGGACCTAATGGACCTACAAATCAAAAGCTCCAACGATATGAGATTAATTGGCTAAACTCATTAACCTAGTTAATCAATATTTGTTAATTGTGGTTCACTCCACTATAGAACCACAGTTGCACTCTTCTCACTGCAGATATATTTCTGTGTCCACAGATATTGATCAATAACAGCAAGTCAGTCCTTCACGTGTATTTGTAACACCAGTTGGGTCAAATTACTGTTTTACCCCTGGGTTACCTCTACATCCTTAAGTCCTAGTGCTCCTCTAATGAACAACATGTTTGAGGTTCAACCATCAAACAGAAGTCTCTCTCGTGCCATAGAGAGAGGGGGGCCCTTTGTTCAAGACCCGGAGACACCACTTAAGGGAACACACATCTACTTACCCTAAAGTCGGGAAGGAATGAATTCCATCTTGTGTGAATATGTTCCTAACTCCCCACTTGGTTTTGTCCCCAAAATAGTAGGCTTATAGAGTCGACGTGCAGGTCATTCTCACCCATACAAATCAAAGGACAATCCCTCGTGAACATGAGTCCATAACCCACTCAGGATTGAGACTAAGTTGTCTAGGTCATCCTAGTGAAATAGAAACCTAACTAGTCAACGGTGTTACAACGAGTGGTTACTATTTTGCGGTCCGGTCTTATGCAAACTCATTGCATAGGATACCCCCACTCACATGTCCCTACACGAACGCGTTGCGTTTGTATCAAAATACAAAGCGGGTCGTGTCCATAGTGTCACCAGGATAAGGTACCCAACCTTATCCCTATACTATCATTTTATTAATGTTCGGACAAATGTTACATTTACTATCCACGAGCTTTAAGGCATAAAACCCAACACCTAGCCCCTACTCGATCTTGTCCCTAAAATGGTAGGCTTATTGAGTCGACAAATATGATTACTCTCACACATACAAAATCAAATGACAATCCCTCGTAGAAAGAAGTTCATAACACACTCAAGATTAAGATTGAGTTACTTAGGATATCCTATGAAATAATAACCTAATTAGTTAATGGTGTTACATCTAATGGTTACTATTTCGTGGTCTGATCTTATGCAAACTCATTGCATAGGATACCCCCACTGGCATGTCTACTACATGAACGCTTTGGATCAATGCGTCTGTATCGTATACGTAGCGAGTCATATCTATAGTGTCACCTGGTAAGGTACCCAACCTTATCCCTATACTATAGACCCTTTAGGTTGTTACTTGAACATTGATCCTCTATATGTTTTCACATACTGTTCAAGTTTCATTAAACAACCTTGGATGTTAGTTTATTGGATTTTGGTCAATTATGCAATTCTAAAATAAAAATAAATCTCAATAACACTTTATTGATAAGTATAAGATTTGTTTACATTTACTATTTACGAGTTTTAGGGCAAACCCAACAAAAGAAGTATTAGAAGACCACGAGTTTGGTTGAATTTACAAGATTAATTAATCAAAAGCTTTATATATAATTTTGTTTTTATTAATATCTAAGAAGTATGAGAATCACTATATGATAATATTTTCATTTATTGTTCCTAAAATGAATGTAGGGAAGGAAATCAATGGGTAGTGGTTGGTGACAAAATAACATTGAAAAAACTATTAACAAAATTAAATCAAGGTCGTGAAGAATTCAATAACAAAGAAAAAGTCATCTTAAAGCTTCAACACAAGAATCCAGTCAAGAAAAACTTTTGGTCTATGAATTCATGACAAACAAGTAAGGATGCAATTGGTTGGTGATCTGAAAACAAAAATTTGAGAATTGTATTGCATGTTTTCAGATATGTGTTTGACAGCAGATTCAGAAATTAGATCTCAATTTAAACAATGATTCAAAATGTGTTTGATAATATATTTATAAACCCTAAACTATTTATAGTTATCAACTAAATACTAGCCAAAACAAGCTTAGCTCAGTGGTAATTGACATGTACCTTTGACCATGAGGTCAGAGTTTTGAATCCCTCCACCCCAAATGTTGATGTACTAAAAAAACAAACTAAATACTAAGTTGAATATAAATTATTAATTAATTTTTTTTTTGAAAGTTCAAGAGTATTAATAAAATTGGAGCCTTAACGGTTTCATCTAAAATTTAATGGTAAGGATATTTTGTGAACTTTTTTTAAAATTAAAGTTTAGGAGTATTTTTTTTTAAACTTTTTAAAGTTTTTGAGGTATTTTTTTGAAACAAATCACATATTCAGTGATATTTTTTATAATTTAGCATAAAAAGAAAGATGGAGGAGGCCTTTTCTGATTAAAAAAAAAGATGGAGGACGCCTGACGGTTTTTAGCGAACCGTTGCGTCGGCTGTTCTTCGTTTAGCCCTAACCACGATTCACACACGTTTCTTTTTTCTCTTCATTCTCTCTGGCACTGCCGCGCGAACCCCTCCCTCAGGTTGATTCGAAGCACACATCTCTGTGTCGTGTCCGCGTTCGTCTTATGGTCAGAAGCAGCAAGCTGCAGCTGTCTCCGTGCCGTGTTCGATTTCCGGCTTGGCTTCGGTTTGAGGTATGTTTTCTTCGTTTATTTTATTATTTTTTTTTCTCTGTTCTTTTACAAATTCTTTTTCAAATTCATAATCAACTCAAATCGATTTACAATAGGGAGAGAAATTTAAGTCTAGAGATTGAAACAACAAAAACACTATGGTTGGTGATGGTGCTGTGGGTAAAACCTGTATGTTGATTTCATATACGAGCAACACCTTCCCCACGATGAGCTTGTTTGATTTCCTGTTTTGTTTTCAAATTTGAGGTTCTGGGTGTGTGCTGATTTTGGATGAGATCATTATTCTTGCTTGCTTGCTTGTTGTTCGAGGGCTTTGATGGATCTTGTGGAAGAACCATGGGATGAAGGAAATAATGATGGTTTGCTATTTTATAGGATGCTTAAGAGGGAATGTTCTTTATTGTTCCTTTGGTCAAGCTTGATTCGTTGCTGTTTCTTATTCTTCATGACATGATTTCAATGGAGGAAAAAGAGGGATTAGAATTCTGGATTTCTTTTATGAAGATTGTTGTTTCGTGTTTATTCTTTTTTAAGGCATTTAGGAGAGATTGGAAAACGATGAAACATTATTTTACTTTAATGATTTCGGATTTGAAAAATTCTTTGGCGTGCTCTTACCCGTGGATGGAGCTCGTCGAGTTGAATTTGTGCTCGAGATGTGTGCTTTTAGATAATAATGCCAGTTAAAGTCACGCCTAATTTCATTTATTATTTCGATATTCACTCATTGCATACTGTGCTGGGATTGCTTTTGCTTCAAAGGAATTTCCACCAAAGTTTACTCTAGAAAGGAGATCACCAATTCACTTTTGAACACCGATTAATTGGATTAAAAAAATATATATAAAGTTTTCATTGCTATATTTACTACACCTACCCATTCCCTTTCATCTTCAAACTCTTCTCTTTCGTTTGTGGGTTTAGAATCTAGCCTTCCTAGATTTGGGGTTTTAATATCCTCTAATTTAATTTCCACTCACCTACCTTCATCTTCTTCCCTTGGTTTGTAAACAAGCCAATTCCACCTCTTCATAACTTCAATTTTAAAAAGAAAGGAGAAAGGGAGAAAGAAGGAAGGTTTTGGAGTCCTTTTCAACTGTGTATTTACTCCATTTACTTGGCTATTTTAATAAACTTTCACTTTTTTGTCTACGTGCGACATTAGTATTATTAAGTGTATATTTACTTTGATATTGGGTTTTAAGTGTATATTTGATCAAAACATTGACCAAGTATACATTGAGCATCAAAATTTTCTTAGGTACGGTTTGATAATCATTTGGCATATTTGTGTATATGTTACTCTTGTTTAAGGATTTTTTTGTGGGTCTTCGCTTTTTCTGTGTTCTGTGGTGGTTTAGGATTGTGAGGCATTTGGAGATTTGGAATTTGAATTTTGAACTTGTTTTTTTGGGTTGCGGTTATTTGCTAAGAAACAGAGGGAAATTGACTGTTTTATTCATTTTTCAGGATGGTTTTGTTACTATTTTGATCTTTCAAATGGGTGGTTGTTCATTTGATCTCTTTGATTTTGATATTCAGTTCACTAAGTGTTCTGTGTATGCTTTTTTCCATTTTGGTCTGGTTGTTTTGAAACTCGATCTCTTTGTTCAGGTCAAATTATGGTGAAAGTACGAAGGTCAAGTCTGAAGGAAAAATTATTCAATGTACCTACCAAAACACCTTGATTGGTAAATTAAGCCAAATCATTTTGAAACTCTCTTTGATCGGTAAAGTACGAAGGTCAATATATATTACTTTGATATATATTGAATTTGAAGTATTCGGTTTTCTCTTCCCTTTTGTTGTTTGTGCGCATGTTGTTTAGTATAGTACTTGCAAAAAGAGTCCAAATAAGCCTTAGAAATATGCTGAAGCCGTGGTTGAGGTTCTTCTATGCTAAATTTGTTTCGAAGACATGCATTCTGTGCTTGATTATGAGACTTGTTTTCGGGC
Organism: Luffa acutangula; assembly: GCA_036850905.1. NCBI lineage: Eukaryota > Viridiplantae > Streptophyta > Magnoliopsida > Cucurbitales > Cucurbitaceae > Luffa > Luffa acutangula. Next base: position 13,466,196 of record CM072099.1, read on the forward strand.
CATTCGTTTCAGTGAGATTTACGAGGGTATGACTATCATAGATTGCATGGATTTTCTATAAAAATGAATCTTAGTGAGTTGTCATGCATTTTCTTAATTTTGATAATGAATGCTCTTATGTGCAGCAGCAATGCTTGAACTCTTAATATTTCAACATGAAAATGGTTGGCATCTGTAACTTCATGGCTTTTCAGTTTCAATAATTAGACTCCAATTTTGGCACCCCTGAACTTATAACCTTGTATTTTCTGTGTATCGTGATGTAAAACTTGGCACCCTATCTCTTAGCTGAGAGAAATCATGTAATTTGGCTTGATAACCAGATTTTAGTCTTAGTGAGTTGTCATGCATTTTCTTAATTTTGATAATGAATGCTCCCTTTCTGTTGCAAGCATTTGTTTTACCCAACTTCTGCACCTTGATATGCATTGCTATTTGGCTGCTCTGTTAAAGACCTACTGCTCTGTTAGGAATATTTTAAATGCTTAAGTACTTCAATTCAAAAATCTAAACAAATTCATGTTTTTTATATTGATATAAACAAACATCCAAATGATATTAAAAAATATAGGAAAAAAAATAATATTAGGAGCCCATCTTTTGAGTTGGGAGGTGGTGGGGAAACTAGTCCTTGGGAATCTTAGGGTTCGTAACAAAGCTTTGCTAGCTAAATGGCTTTGCGGCGTTTTCCCCTTGAGTCTTCCTTCTTATGGTATAAGATTATTATGAATAAATGCGTTGCTTATTCTTTTAGTGGTTGTTGGGTGGGGTAAGAGGTTCGTTCAAAAATCCTTGGAAAGATATGGGCATAGAGTTCCCTTCTTTCTCTGGCCTTGTGGAGGATGGGGAAGATGCGCCCTTTTGGGAGGATAAATAGGTGGGGGATAGACCCTTTTATTTAATGTTTCCTCGCCTCTTCCATTTATCGTCGATGAAAAACCGTTTGGTTGCTGATGTCTTGTTTCATTCGGGGAGCTCCTGCTCGCCTTCATTTGGGTTCCATCGTGCTTTGTCCGAAAGGGAATCGATAGATGTCACTACTTTTCTTTCATTGATTGAGGAGTTTGAGTTTAGGTTGGGGAGGAAAAATAGTCTTTTTTGGAGCCCTAACCCTTCCTAGGGGTTCTACCTTTGCTCGTTATTTTTGGGGCCTTTTCTTTGATTCGTTTGGATTATAGATGACGAGTTATTCAGATTTCAGGGAGATGATCAAGGAGTTCCTCCTCCATTCGATGTTTCGTGACAAAGGGAGACAAATTGGGATGTGTGCGTTGTTATGGAAATCTGGGGGGGGGGAATAATAGAGTGTTTAGGAGGACTAATAGAAGCACGAGCGATGTATGGTCCCTTACTAGGTTCCATGTATCCTTTGGGCATCGATCACAAAATTATTTTGCAATTATCCATTAGGTCTTATCTTGCTTGATTGGTGTCTCTTCCTTTAGTTGGACCCCTTTTGTGGGCCTGTTTTTTGTATGTCCTTGTATTCTTTCATTTATTCTCAACGAAAGTTGGTTTTTCATAAAAAGAAAAATTCAAGGACAAAGGGTAGTGCAAAGTAAAAGTACGACTACAATTCATGATCTAACCATTTGTAAACCATAACTAAGTCCTGTACCCAATGCCAATTGAATAATTGTATCACAAGGACTAGGGATTTTCGTCGGTCGGTTAGAGTTGGTTTTGGACGGAAATCGACACCGACGATCGACCCATCGGTTTCGGTTGGTCGGTGATGGAAAGTTTTGAGGTGTTTTCTGAAACCGACCGACCAACTACACGGTCGGTTGGTCGATCTTGTCGGTTTTAGGCTTCTAATAAAGGAGCGATTTTGTTCTTGAACTTGGAAGCACAGTTACAGGAGAGGGGGGGGGAGAAAAAAAGAAAAAGATAAAGAAGAAGAGGATAAGAGAAGAGAGAGAAAGAGAGATTGGAAAAAAGAAGAGAAAAGATGGAGAGAGAAATTGAGTCATCGACCATATAGTTATTGAGTCGTTGACGTCGATGGTGGGAAGAACGACTACTTGTCGTTGAGTCGTCGATGAGAAAATCGTTGAATCGTCGGTGAGGAAGGGAGAAAGAGAGGGAAAGTAATTAGAAGAGAGAGAGATAAAGAGAGGAAAAAAATCGGGAGAAGGGAGAAAATATTTTAAAAGTATAATAAAAAAGAGAAAGAGAAAGGAAAGATTGGAATGCGTGAATGAAGAGAAGAGAGAGAAGGTGAAAGGAAAAGAGAAGGGAAAGTGGGAATAAATAATAAATAAGAAAGTAATGATGGATGTGACTCGTGAAGAGTGAAAAGACATTGTACACTGTGCAAGCACGTCATACACAGTGTTTCTTTTTTTAAACTGATTGATTACCGATCGGTCGGTTTTCTTTTTCTTTGTTTTTAACCGACCGACCGACAATCGGTTTTTTCATTAGCAAAACTAACCCCGACTGAAAGTGCAAAAAATTGATCGATCGATGTCGGTTCGGTCGGTTTCGGTCGGTCGAATCGGTTTTCGGTCTATTTTTGAACACCCCTAACTAGGGCTCCAGACAGAAGAAATTGGCTATTCCTCTCATTTGTAGAACCTAGTATAAGTATGTTGGATTAGAAACATACCTCATCAAAAGTTGTCAAATTTCAAGGTGCAAAATACTGTGATCGTAATATTTTTTGGACAAAATACGCTTTTGGTCTCTAAAGTTTGGGATTGGTGTCTATTTGGTTCCTGAAGTTTCAAAAGGGACATATCTAGTCCCTGAAATTTGAGAAATCATTAGAAATTGTCCTTGAGCTCATTTGACCATTAGTTGACTAATAGTAAAAAATGATTTGGTTGTTAAATTGCTGACAGTACTTATTGATTTAGCAATATCATAATAGTTTAATATTTTTTTTACTGACCAGGCATGTGATTAGAAAATTCTCTCTTTTCTCTTTTCTTTCCCTTCCCCTCTTCTTCTCCAACGAACTTTGCTGACAACACCGTCTTCGTTGCCTGCTCGTCACTCTCCTCCTCCATGAATGTGTCGCCATTGCCATCGCCAATAAACGTCACATTCTAGAGCATACGAAGCAGGCGACTATTGCAAGTGAAGTTTCCAAGAGAAGTAGAAGGGAAGGGAAGGGACGGAAGAGAGAAAATTGCCAAATCACATGTCCAATCACCAAAAAATTATTAAATTAATATAATATTGCCAAATCAGCTAGTACAATCAGCAATTTAACCGCTAAATCATTTTATTGATAGTTAATTAATGGTCAAAAGAGCTCCAAGACCATTTCTAACCATTTCTAAATCAGCAATTTATAGTGAGAGGGGGAATTTCTCATGGCAAGCTAGAATTTGTGCTATTGCTTGGGGCTATGGGGAGAGAGAAATAATAAAATTTTTAGAGGGTCGGAGAGAAGTCCTAATGATGTCTGGAACTTGGATAAATATCATGTTTCTCTTTGGGCGTCGGCGACACATTTTTTTTTTGGTAATTATCCTATAGGTCTTATTCTTTTGGATTCGAAGCCCTTTTTATGATGGGGTTTTTCCCTTTTTGGTGGGCTTGGTTTCTTTTGTTCGCCCTCCTATTCTTTCATTTTTTCTCAATGAAAGTGTGGTTTTACTCTAAAAAAAAAGTGTCCATTTTGAAACCTTAGGAACCATATTGACAACAACCTCAAACTTCAAGTACCAAAAATGTACTTTGCACGAACTATTTTTTATATAGGAATCAAATATTTCATTGATTGTATAAAATATTACAAAAGATAATCCTATACAGGATGCCTATCAAAGAGAAAAACGGAGGGGAGGTAAAACAGAACCCCAACCAAGAGGTAAGAAAAACCTCCTCCGATTGTTTAAATGAGAAGATAAGCTATAATTATGAAACTGGGAATAACATTTACACCAAGAAAGTGCCAAGAAAGATAGATTATCACAAACAGGGTCAAAAGGCTACTAGATATCTTTAAAAATCTTTTTCCTCTCATTGTGTATTGTCTAGTGATAAGCATTGACGAAATCAAACCAAAGAACCTCCTTTTCAAGCTTAAAAGGGTGACAATGAGCATGAAGAAAAATATAGTATGGGAGTCCATTGGGAATCCTTTGGAACGGTATCAAAGAATGACGATAATCCCACCATCATGAGATATCAATTGACAAGGACAAGAGAGCCCCCATTATGTATTTCTATCTAAAAACACTACCTAAAGAGAGAACACAAATTGTAGAATGATAAGAAATATGTCTCAATACTACTCAAGCCGGAGATTCTCATTGCACTGATTAGCACTTGGATGATAAATTCCAATCTACAACACTCCAGTTGCATTGTACAGATCACTGAAAGTTGAACTAAAGCTTTTGAAGAAATCCCGGCCAAATACCAAGGGTCCTTGACCAATATATAATTTAGAAAATTAAACTAAAAACAAGGTGTAAATAAATTGAAGGAATAAGGTAAGAAACAAGACAACATTCAGAAGCGTTCAAGGCACATGCATCATAGTTGATGAGAGTCTTATAGCTATAACAACCTTTATGGGCGATTGTGAAAGGCATGGCTCGCCAATGCTTCGCACAATTTGGCAGTGCCGACGTTTGCACAAGTCCATTGCTTATCAGCTTCGCCACCACAAGACATCACAATCCAAAAAACCCAAAATAACCTTTCTTCCTTGTCTCAACAACCTCTGCTACCATGACTTGAGAAAATTCCATCAATAAACGTCAATACTATAGCACAAAACGAGTTAAATTAGGACTCTAACTGCCCCAGAAGGAATAACCAACTCCACAAACAGATAATCACCAACAGAAACGATAACCTGGGTTGAAGTCTTGTGTTGAAGAAATCTGGTGCAAGCAAAAAGAAGTAGAATAACCATTTGCGAGTACGATAAAAGATGAAGAAAACAAATGCTACATGGCATGAAATGAGGAAAGGAATAAGCACTCAATGGATGATTGGGATCATTGATAGAATGGTAAATTGAATCACATGAATCGGAGAGTGAGGAATTGTTTGGAAGGTGAAAGATTGAATACGAAAGAGCAGAAGAACCAGAATGGATTTGTAAGAATTTCAAATCAGAAAGGAATTGAAATCATTTTCAATGTTTGAAATGAATTAAAGGAATAAAATTTGAAATCTTGTTTTTATCACATTCCAATTTTACCCTATTTCGAGATTGGTTGAATTGAAGAGGGAAAAAAAGAAAATATTGATGCAAACAGGTTACGATTGATGGAGGGCAATGGGGTTGCAACAGGGAGAAAGAAAATTGGCGGAGGTGTGCATCGAAAAGAGCAACACAGAGGAAGATAAGAGATACACAAATTAGAGTTGGGTTTGGTGTTTGGTTGTCGCTTGGTGAGCAAGAGAGATAAGAGAGAAGAAAATAAACCTGAGCACGGTGGTGGGAGATCGTACGTGTGGCTGCGACAACCATGGAAGAATGAAAAAGCAAATGTGGGGAAAGAAAGGACTGTAGGGTTTATTTTTTCATTCTTCCTTTCTTTTTTTTTTCTTTTTTCTTTTTAAATATAAATATAGAACAAAAATAGATAAAAAGAAGGAGATGCATGTTAGTTTTACATATGCTTCTGAAATAAAATAAATATGATTGTTAGTTCTTATTTTAAGTAGGTTTGGGTAGAGGTTGAGGAACAAAATCTCCCCCGCCATTTACGCAACATACTGTTTCCTTTCATTTCTCTCTCTCTCTCTCTCATGTTTCTTATAAAAAAAAAGTTTGAGGTTGAAGTACATTTATCATCTCGAAAGAACGCATCTTTCCCATCCTCCACCACACAATGAACAAGGCCAGAGAAAGAAGGGAACTCTATGACCATATCTCTCTAAGGATTTTTGAACAAGCCTCTTACCCCACCCAACAACCACTCAAAAGAATGAGCACCGTATTTATTCACAACAATTTTATACCATAAGGAGGAAGACTCAAGGGGAAAACGCCGAAGTCATTTAGCTAGCAAAGCTTTGTTATGGACCCTAAGATTCCCAATCTCTAGACCCCAATATGGACTGATTTCCCCACCACCTCCCAACTCACAAGATGGGCTCCTAATATTATTTTTTTTCCCTATATTTTTTAATATCATTTGGATGTTTGTTTATATCAAAAACATGAATTTGTTTAGATTTTTGAATTGAAGTACTTAAAATATTCCTAATATTATTTTTTTCCGATAATTTTTAATATCTGTTGGATGTTTGTTTATATCAAAAACATGAGTTTGTTTAGATATTTGCTTACTGTGATAATATTTTTTTCTGCATGATTTTCAAATGCAGTTTGAATGACAACGGAATTTCATTTATTAGTGTTCATGCAAAATCTGGGGTGCTGTTCCCATGGCGTGCAGGTAAACAGAATGCTTAAGCCAGACAAGTGGCAGGCAGCATTTGATAGTGATGGAAAGGCTTTGGGCTTTCAGAAGGCACTGAAATCAATAATTTTGGGGGTATGTTTTCTTACCATGAAAGATGGAGAGATTCTATCTTAAAAGTCATTTCTTAGGTTTTTTCGTCTTCTTTAAACATATTATATGGCCAGGAGAAAGCTCTTGTAGGTTCTATAATTATCTTGAATTTCTCTTGCTCTTTACAGCCAGCATTGGTTTTTTCTTGGTTTCATGATTAGCAATTTGGATTGCTTGTTAATGTTTAAATTTGATGAGAAGGAGAATGGAAAATTGACATTAATTACAAACCAAGTGAAAAAAATACAACAGGAGTGGAAAATAGGCGGCATGTTTCTCCATTGGCTACTAATGCAAATTTTTGAAGGAATTAATTTTTTCAGATAAGAGGCAATTTCATTGACATTAATGAAATTATAAAGGGCACTAAATTATTAAAAAACTATCCAGTTAGGATTATAAAAGTTAAAAGTAGATTTACAATATGGATTTAAATTGTGGGAAGATTTTTGGTCTAATGCTCATTTCATTTCCTCCTTTTGGATCTTAAGGTATAATGCATGCATAATTTTCAAATAAGTTCCTATGGATCCCTTATAGCATAGACTTAGATGATCTCAAAACACTACGAGAAATCACCTGAAATTCAACAATTGTGGTTACCTTGGAGGTTTTATTTAGCTTAAAGTTTAGTTTGTAAGGACATTATGTATAGTTTAGCTTAAGTTTAGTTCTTGTTTGTTAGTTCTTGGGGTTTTGGGTTCAATTTGAAAGAAGAGAGGGAGCTCTCTTCTTTCTATATTTGATAGTAGGTAGTGAAATCAGTTACAATGGCTTGCAATGTCTAGTGTTCAGTTTTTCAAGTTCCTTCAAAATGCAGAATTCTTTTTAAATAACTTTTTTAAGGAGAGGTTTGAAAAAGGTGAGAGAAGTATGGAAAAACTAGTTAACCGTCCATGGTTGTTTGTTTCTAGGAAATTTAGAGATGCTCGACTTCCAAATGTCTAGGAATTGGATGCTTGACACCCTTAGATTTTTTGCGTTTGTTGGCAAAATAAAATTTTGCCAACAAACTTTATGGGGATGCTTGAGAATATTTTAATAACTATATTTGTTTTGCAAAATTTGTGAATTTGAATGCGTTATAATTATATGTGAATACACTAAATTTAATTAATTTTAATGTTAAATTATTTCCTATTACTTTAGTATTTATTATGGATTAGTTATTTAATTATTTTAAGTTTAGTGTAAAGTTAATAATTTATTCGTTTAGTTTAAATTTAATCGATATATCAACCTAACTTCATCACTTTATTTTTTTTATTAAATAATAATTTTAGTATAATTATACTTCGAAATTTGGGTTAACACTGAGAAGGTTGTTATTTCTAAGTTTTAGTTTGAAAGATTTTTCTTACCAAGTATTTTATTATAAATATATTCTTTAATTGACATTTGACAAATGACAACCTTATCGATGATGGTTCTTGTAGTAAAGAACTTCAAAGTGAATCAACCAAAGCAAGAACAGGGTTTTGACGATTTTTTTTTGTAGGAGAACCTCTTCAGATAGCATCAAAAACTAGGGAAGAAGAAAATTTTCATGGTTTTATTGATTACTTGAATGTTGACAATGATCTGACAGTGCCAAAACCTATAGAGGAGGAGGAATTTGTTTTTGGCTTTTGATGATTATTTCAATGAAGAAGATGAACTGAACTCTTGCTTTGCTTACTGAAATTGTTGAATTATTGAGAGAAGAGCTGGAAGAGGCGGTAATGCAATCTTTTTTTTTTTTTGGATAAAGACAAGATTCTTCTCAAATGTGTTTAACCAAGCTGGTGGAAAGATTTCTGTCTAGTTTTATTGATTGCTTTGGTGAGGATTTAAGCAAAGTACACAAACAGGAGGAATTTAATGAAGATTTTTAATTTGGATATTTTGTGTTTTAAACAATCCATCTTCCTCAAGCCAACTTGATATCCTCGATCAAAAGGCTAATGTTTGAATTCCAAAGCCCACATATTGTTGTACTCGAAAGGATTCATGATCCTCAAGATCAATTTTCAGATTTATAATTTTTTGCAAGTTCAATAAGTTGTTGTATTGGAGTTTTGATGGGCTGAAAACAACATATTACACAGGTTTTCTCTAACAATGGAAAGAAGTGGTTCTGGAGCAATATTCCTGACTTCACTATCTTGTAAACTTGTGGAAGAGTTCTAGGTTATTTTGTAATTTTGTTTAATCTTTATCAATGGGAAGCCTAAGGATAAAATCTTTGCTTCTAACTCTCTTTCATCTGTGAGGGATGAGAAGTCGAATTCAAATTTTTGTGAGTGAATCTGTTGTATGCCAACTGGTGAAATATTTGTCTCCTGCACCAGCTGGCCTATTACAGCCTTCACCCATTCCTAATTGAGTATGGGAGGATGTACTATGGATTTTATTAAGTGGCTACCTAAATCTGAAGGTTACAATGTGGTTTTAGAGGTCGTGGACCATTTATCTAAATAATGGACATTTTATTCCTCCGACGTCCTTTGACAGTGCTGTCCAGCACAAACCCATATTTTCATGCTGGATGTAGTTCAGTTGCATGGTATTCCCAGTGGCATTGTTTCAGATAGGGACAAGGTGTTTATCTGCTTACTTTGTTGCCAAGGGACTGTTTTGTGAAGTACTCCCTATCACCCATTGATCGACAGCCCAAACAAAGGTGGTTAGTAGGGGCATTGAAGCTTACTTGCGGTGTTCTGATATGAATATGCCTACAAAGTGAGGGAAGTGGCTAGCGTGGGCAAAATTTTCTTACAATACTTCATTCCATACAACTGCAGATGTCTCTGTCTCCCTTTGAGATCGTGTATGGCCCTCAAAAGAAAGAGATGAAATCTTGAGTGAAGGGTAGTGGAGTTTAATGAAGGGGATTGGGTTTATTTGAGGTTGCATTTGTATAGGCAAGGGTCAATGAAAAACTACGCTCATGCCAAATTATCCACATGGATTGTTTGATCTTTTTGCATATTGGTTGGTTGGACCCGTGGCTTACAAGCTGGCTCTACAAGATTCTGCATCCTTTCATGTCGTATTCCACATGTCGTAATTGCACAAAGTCATGGGACACACCTTACCGTTGATGCCCTTGGGGTTGCATAAGGCTGCTGATGGGGTGAAGCCCACTGAAGTGCTGGTTTGCTAGGATGGAAGGGCTTTGCATGAGCTACGTGGTAACCAGCTGACGTCTTGGCAGCTTCTTGATTTTCATCTTGAGGACAAGGTATTTTCATGGGGGTGGGAAAATAATAATCCTTCAGTTGTTAAGGTGTATGGGAGGAAGAGGGCTAGAGTGGGAGTAATATAATTGAGGGGAAAGAGCCGAGAGTTATGGTTATGGGATGGGGTTCAGTTAGTTAGCAAGTCTTCGAAGGAATATATTCTGTAAATATAAGCAAGAGATAGAGGGACAAGGGGATCTTTTGTGAAATCAGTGAGTAGATGATTTTTGGAGAGGTTGGGGAGTTCTTGAATTCTACCTTGGTCCTTGTATTCTCCTTGAACATAAATAATACTACTGAGTTCTATCATACTGTTTAGCTTCATTTTCTTCTGTCTTTAGCTTTCATCAAAGGTTTTCTAGATGTTCTTTTCTTTTGGCAGTTGCTAGGTGTAGCTTTTGCAGCTTGGTGGGAGTGGTTTTTGTTGCCTTGGGTTCATTGGCTTGTTGAGATCTTCTGAGAAGTTTTGTCCTTCAATGTCTTACTTCTTGGCTCTTGTAATTTTCAATGATTTTTACTTTGTTTCGTTATTTGGTTTTCTTATATCTTTCTCGTGGGAGTTTGTATCCTTGAATATGTATGTATGTATGTATGTATAACACATAAGAGGTACTCAAAACAGATTGCTTCACTGTCAATTTTTGCATCAAAGAACTCTGAACATCCACTGACTTCAAAAGAGACCACCTCTTATCCTCTCTATCATTAGGAACAAAAGGAGGAGGTTGGTGAGGGCAGCCCACTCAATTTTTGCATCCACCAAATTTGTTTGGAGCAAGTTGGTATTTATTGGCTATTATCCTTCTCCATAGGGAGTTTCTTTTCATTCATGAAACACCAATCGCATTTAGCAAGGAGGCCATATTCAAAGCTACGAGGTTTCCAGCTCCTAGATCCCTTTGGAAACGGCAGGGAGGATATTGCCCAATCCATCAAATTAGTCTTACCTTCATTTCAAGTGCCTCCCTAGGAAAAAAAGAACTCTAAATAAGCTTCTCCAACTTCTTCACGACCTACAATAGATTTAAAGACATTTAAATTTAAAGTAAATAAGTGGTAGAGAGGAATGCTTGAAAGGACCACATTTGCATGAGCTAATCTTCCTCTAGAGCAAAATAAGCATCTCCATTTAGCAAGTCTTGACACAATACGATCTTCAATAGGATCCCAAAACTTAGTAATCTTAGGCTTGCCACCCCAAAGCATGCCTGAGTAGGAGAAAGGTCCAACCCATAGGGATGTGGACTCCTACTAGGCTTCCTTGTGGAAAGAACCCACTTGATTGCAAATGGATTTTCACCATTAAATAGAAATCAAATGGCATTGTGAAATGATTTAAAGAAAGACTTGTTGCTCAGGACTTCAACTAGTCATATGCTAGGAAGCACGGAGACGCCAAAATGGATGGAGCATCTGTGTCGGACACGTGCCAGACACGGATTTTTCCGGACACGCTCTGGACATGTGTCAGACACGCAAATTTTCGGACACGCTTAGACATGCCAAGACACGTCCACGGACACGCTTCAACTTCAATTCTCTGGAGTCTAGGTTGCTGTTTAATTTGAAAAAAAAAAGAGAGAGAGAAGAATAAAACACAGAAACCTCAAACCCCCAGTTTTCTTCACGATTTCAAAACACCTTCAAGTCTTCTTCTTCACGATTTATGTTCGCCTATTTTCTTCTCACTTTGTCGCAATCGGCGTCGTCCATCTTCTCCACCGCGTTGCTCGTTACAATTTCCGTCGAAAGTTGCTCACCCAGCCTTTTTTTCTGGTTCTATCGGAAGTTTAGGGTTTCTTTTCTTTTATCTTTTTAAAACCCTTTCTTTTCTTTTATCTTTTTAAACCCCCAGGTTAAACTGACTTTCTTTTCTTCTATCTTTTTAAACCCCCAGGTTAAACGGAGGCCCAACCCAATAAAAGGACTATTTTTAAATAAAAAAAAAGATTATTAAACTACTCTAAAGTTTTATATATATACTATTTTTTTTAAAAAAATATCTATATATATACTAAAAATTTTAAATATATATATATACCAAAAAAAATAAAAAAAAAAACGTATCTTCAACGTGTCCGTATCTTAGTTTTTTAGAAATTGACGTATCGCCGTGTCCTGTCGTGTCCGTGTCCGTGCTTCTTAGGTCATATGGTATAGATTACCAAGAAGCTTTGGCCTTTTTTGCAAAACTGAATATGGTGTGTTTTTTTAATCTCTAGTTGTAAACCAAGATATATCTCTTTTCACCAACTTGATATCCACAATGCATTCTTGAATGAAGTAGATTTTTTAAGGGAAAAATACACTTTTGGTCCCCGAGGTTTGGGTTAGGTTTCATTTTGGTCCCTGAGTTTTCAAACTTGACAATTTAGCCCTGAGGTTTAGATTTCGTTTCATTTTGGTCCCACCATCCATTTTTCTGTTAAATTCAAACAGTTTGCTGACGTGGCAATATTTTTTTAATTTAAAAATATTTTTTTAATTTTTTGAAATAAAAAAAATTATATTTTTTTAATTTTTTGAAATAAAAAAAATTATATTTTTTATTTTTCTCCGTTTCTCTCCTCCTCCTCCTTCCTCTTATTCTTCTCCTCTCTCCTTCTTCTTCTTCCACTACAACCACTTGTGATCGTCGGCGGAGTGTGTTTTTTTTTTTTTACTTTTCCCCGTTTCAAATCTCTCTTCCTTCCTCTCTCTTCCCCACTGTCCAAAAACTTCCAAAGAATTGCGCGTTCTTCTCTGGGAAACTTCAGATCTTTCTCTCTCCCTTCTTTCTCTCTGTTTGAAACGACGACCGTTCAACAAAAAAACGTCCGAAAAACGATCCGATTCTTCTTCCTCTTCCTATGCAACAAAAAAACGACCTGATTCGATTTGTCCAGCCACCCCTTGCACAACAGAAAAACAATGGTCCTTGCGCTATCTCCCGTTTTGCCCAGCCGCTCCCTCTCTTTCTCTCTGTTTGAAACGACAACTTATCTAGATCTAAAACGAAGGGGATTTTCCCTTCGTTTCAGACCGAATCCGAAGACGAAGTGGTGGCCGGTGGCGCAAGGATGAAGTGGCGGCCGACGGTTGGGCGGAGAGAGAAAAAAAGAAAACAAAGAAAAGGAGATGATGAAAGGAAGAGGAAGAAGAAGATTTAAAAAGAAGCTCCGGTGGTGGCGGTCGAAGGGCTGCTACTGGACTTGATGAAGAAGAAGAAGAAGGATGAGATAAAAGAAGAAATAAGGAGAAAGAAGAAGAAGAAAAAAATTTAAAAATAATTTTTTGGATTAATTTTATATTATTTTTATTTAAAAAAATTTAAAAAGATTTTTTTAATTAAAAAATATTGCCACGTCAACAAATCGTTAGAATTTAACGGAAAAATTTATGGAGGGACCAAAATGAAACGAAATCCAAACCTCAGGGACTAAATTGTCGAGTTTGAAAACTTAGGGACCAAAATGAAACCTAATCCAAACCTTAGGGACCAAAAGTGTATTTTTCCCTTTTTTAATAAGAAAATTTTATTGATGATATGAAATTAGGGATGAAAGGGGAGAACGCCTACTTCAAAGGAGTTTATATGAAAAATTCTCCTAAAATGGAAGACAAGTCCAATAGTTTAGTGTCCAAGTTGAGAAGGTCTTTGTATGGATTAAAACAATCTCCCCGTACATGGTTTCACAGATTCACTAAAACGTTGATAAAACGTGGCTATTATCAATGTCAAGTGGATCATACCGTATGATCCTCAACTAACAAAACTACAATTCTAATTATATATGTGGATGATATCATAATCATAATAGGGAATGATCTAGAAGAGATTCTCAACCTTAAAAAGATGCTCGCAATTGGGTTTGAAATCAAAGGCGGAGAAGTTCGAGATATTTTCTAGCCATGGTATTGGTGCGATCCAAGAATGATATTGTAATTTCTTAGAGGAGAAATATCCTAGACTTGGTAACGGAGACTGGAAATCTTGGGTATAGTCCTCTAGAAACACCCATGGATCCAAATCTAGTACTATACGAAAGTGAAGACGTTATTTTGGTTGACAAGGGCATGTATCAAAGATTTGTTGGGAAAGTTAATTCATCTTCCACGTACTAGACCAGACGTTGCATACTCTGTTAGCCAATATATGAATAATTTGAATGAACATCATCTTGGATCTATAAACAAGATTTTGAACATCATCTTGGATCTATAAACAAGATTTTGAGATACTTAAAAGGCACTTTAGGTCATGGGCGGTCATTCAAAAAGTTATCAAACAGTATGGTTGAACTCTATCTACTTGGGACTAGAGAATTAACTGATAGGAGATCTACAACTGGCTATTGCTCCTATGTTTGGGACAACTTAGTTTCTTGGAGTAGGAAAAAACAAGCTATTGTAGCAAGGAATAGTGTAAAAGCTGAATACAAAGTTCTTGTTTTGGGCATCCATGAAGGAATATGGATTTAGAAGCTTTTAACAAAACTGAAGATTGATACTCAGAATTTAGTTAAAATGTTTTGCGATAATCAAGCAACCATCGACATAGCAAAAAATCCAGTGCATCATGATAGAACAAAGCACATAGAGATAGATTGTCATTTGATATCTGAGAAGGTCAACAGTAACACGGTGGAATTTGAACTATGTTCCATCTTACCATCAAATAATTGACATTGCCACCCAAGCATTACTTGGGGGCTTTGAAGAATTCAATTATAAGCTTGGCTTGTATTCTATATAGAATGTCAAGTGGAATCCTTACTGATAAATTACCTGGGCTATCCCTTGGGAGGAAATCATCAAAGGAAGATGTCTTGGGACCCTTTGATAGACAAATTTAGAACCAAGCTAGATGTGTGGAGAGGCTTCCTTCTATCCAAAGGAGGAAAAGTAACTTTGGCTCAATTGATTCTTAATAGCTTGCCCATATATTACTTCTCTCTTTTGAAGGCTCCTAAATCTGTGATTAAGTCGATGAAGAAGATCATTAGAGACTTCATATGGAGCAAAGGATAAGTCGGGATCTAGCCTTGTCAAATGGGATTGGATAACCTTGCCAACCAGCCATGGGGCCTTGGAGTGGGCTCTCCGGTGCATCAAAATACTTCCCTTCTTATCAAATGGTTGTGGCGATTTACCCAAGAGGGAAATGCTTTGTGGAGGAAAGTCATTGCTAGTATCTATGGAGTGTCCCATTTCAGATGGAAATCGGGACAGTTTATTAATAGGAAGGGCAGAAGGATGTGGTCGGACATTGCTAAATTATATCCTCTTTTTGATTGATTTACTAAGTTCCAAGTTAGATGCGGGGAAGACGTTTGATGTAATGTGCAACCCTTAGATGTTTCCCTAATATTTTTATGATTTCCAATAAAAGGGAGACCTCCATTCATGATTGTTGGGACAATGACAATTGGACTTGGAATTTGGGAATCCGAAGAGCTTTGTTTGACAGAGAACTTGGTAGCTGGGTTGGGTTGATTGAGAAGCTTAATGGTGTGCGGTTGGGCTCAGGCATGGATAAAATTATTTGGAAGGTGGAAAGTTCTAGAAGATATTCTAGCAAGTCAATGGTTCATAACCTCTCGGTCAAATCCTCAAAGATCAAACCTGCTCTACCTCGTTTAATTTGGAAACATAAAAGTCCGAAGAAAGTAAAAAAATTTTCTATGGTCCTTGGCTTATCGTAGCCTAAATACTGATGAGTAGCTGCAAGGAAGGTTTAGAAATGGGTCTCTCCCTCCCTCTGTCTATCGTCTATGCCTAAAAGATAGTGAGAATATTAATCATTTATTTCTCCATTGTGAATTTGCCTATAAGGTTTGGAGCTTTGTAGCTGGGCTATTAGGGATTTCATTTTGCATCCCAAGAGAGGTGGACAATTGGCTTTTAGAAGGGCTTTGTGCTTGGCATATGAAGGGGAAGGCTAAGATTATTGCTAGCTGTGCTTTCAGAGCAGCTCTTTGGCTTTTTTAGAAGGAGAGGAACGCGAGAACGTTCGAAGACAAGTCCTCCCGAATTGATTTTTAAAATACAGCCTCTTGGTAGAGTGGATTACATTACATAAAAGGTTCTTCTGTAATTATAGTCTGTTAATGATAACTAATGATTATTTCTAAAAAAAAAATTGATAACTAATGATTGACAGGATCTTTTGAGATACATTCCGAGGAGGGGTGATCTCCACCCCCGGCCCTTCGGCTGTATTGCCTTTTTGTTGATGGAATATATTTCCCTTTGAGGTCTCCTATCAAAATAAAATATATATATAGATCTATTTTTAATTTCTTATTCATATCTCTATCATTATTCATTTATTTATTTCATTATCATTATTTAATGATTATTTGTTTGTATTGCTATTGACATGCCTGATCAATAGATCAAATCTAATTTTTATTCATCTGTCAATATTCATTATTATTTATTCTTATATATATATATATATATATTTTTTGAGAAAGTATTTATTTTTATATTAATGCACATTTTTTGCTTTGAAGTATTTGATATATATGCTTAAAATAATATTTTAAGACTTAAATAAGCTAGGGTTAAAATTTTCATAAAAAAATTTCACAAAATTTCTATGATTTTTTCCAAAATATCAATCGATATCCAAATATTCATCTTTATATCAGTAAATTTGAGTCATTGATATCGGCATCAATATTTTCCTCCTTGCTTACTAGTGTGTATGAGCTGCTGCCATGAAGCCTCCCTATTACTAAAAACAATATCCACAGCCAACTTAGAAAGAAAGATTGTGTTCCTGTTGGCTGTTCCTGTTTCTAATGTTTCCCAAAAATGAGGCGCCCTAAAATTTTTGGAAGGAGACATTTTCTCTCGACTAGGTGACTTCCTCTTCCCATTTTGTGGTCCTTCCGAAATGAAGTCTTGGATTAGCTTTTCAATATTCTGGGATGCGGAAAAGAATTTGACACAAGTTTCCAAGACTACAAAGAGTAGACTTAGGAAAGAAAGGCTTAAACAGCATATACCAGATATTCTGTGGAATTCTTACAAAGCATGTACCAGCTTTGAGCCAAGACGCCGTTCCTCCTTTTGCAGCTAATTTATGGTTGTCTCTTCAATACTAAAGTTCTGAGAAAGAATTTCACTTCCTTGGGAGTTGGTGTCTTCCAAATTGCTTTAATCAAATTCTTGTCAAGTATAGGATTGAAAGCCAATAGACTTTAAAACGTCCACAGGTCTCCAAAGTACATGGCTACCCATTGTCACCTAATAGTTTTTACATGAGTATGTGTTTGGTTATTTGCTCTTCATTTTACTTTCTAGTTACTTGTTCTTAGTATACATTTTGTTTTTGATAAAAATAAGTTTTCACTAAGAAAGAAAATGTACAAACTACCAGAGTTACAAAAGTGGTCTCCAGCTAGTCAACAAAATTGTGAAGGAACAATTACAAAAAAGAAAAAAAGAAAACTCAGATTTTAAAGACCAAAGAAACATAAAAAAGACAACAGTACTCCTTTTTCTTTATCTTTGATCACAAACAGGTAGTTTTATTGATGCTTCATTGTCTTTCTGTGCATAAAACAGTGAAGTTTAATTGTGGTATGGCAGGGTGTGGATCCGTCTATTAGGGCAGAAGTATGGGAATTTTTGCTTGGTTGTTATGCTGTAGGTAGCACTGCTGAGCACCGAGGCCAACTAAGAACTGTCCGAAGGTTTTTACCTCCCCTGAATGAAAGTTCTTCTTTGTCATGTCAGATTATTTGTGTTTATTTTTCTTGTTCATAGACCTAGTCATGCCTGGACTTTTCTATTTTGCCCTTTATATATATCCTATATATATATCCACAAGGGAAAAACTCTTTACCCATTCCCCCCCTTTTTATTCATTTATTCTAATTATTTTCTTAAACTTTACATACCCATTTTTTTACAATTAAGTAAAGGTTAAATTATATATTTAATACCTAATCTTTAGATTTTGATTCTAATACAAAATCATGCATGTTGATGTAGTTATGGCTTAATTCCCAACAAAAATTTGATCTTCTAGATGGTATTTGTCCTTCCAAATTTTGTTATATGGATTTTGGAGCCGTGTTGTGGCTGTAAGTAAGATCCTTGCATAACGACCTCACCAAGAAGTTGTTAGAAGGATCACTGATCCATACCCATTTATCTTCTGTGGAGGATGGGGTTGTCAATGAGGGCTTGTGAGAGAGAACCATCCACTTGGAGATTTCATCCTCTTTGTCAGGTATGTGAAAATAGTAGTCCTAAGAGTTTGTTGTTGTGGACCAAGATTCACAAATTTGAGCATTCTATTATAAGGATTATGAGTAGATCATGAACTTCTGCGACCAAAGGTGAGTTTGATAACCACCCCACCTATCACGCTAGAAGTTGATATTGTATTGTATGTCGTTCCCAATTTAATTCGGTTAATCGTCAAGGGAAGAGATCAAATGATTTTTTTATTTTTAAATTTCCTAATTAGATTCAAATTTGATCAATGAATGAACAGAGAGACCGCTTGCCACTCTAGTTGGAGTTAATATAGGAAGGGCTTTGTGAGCTCCCTTTACCCTGTTAATTGAAAACCCAAAAAGGATTCCCAAGTGAACAAAATTGAGGGATGAAAATAGTTCTAAAAAAAATAAATTTAAATGCCCTTCACCAACCTCAATTCACACCCCCCACTTCTCCCCCTTTTCCCCTTCTCTCTTTCCAACTTTCTCTCGCTCTCTTCCCTCTGGCCTTTCTGGTCGTCTATTACTCCACCGTCTCCGCCATCTCCGTTGCACACGACGCTCCAGCGTCGACCATGGATTGTTCCAGCCTCATCCTTAGGCATGGTCGACTGCCTCTCCTTCGCCTCCAATGACAGCACCACCACCAAGCCCGAAGGATGTTGCTGCACCCGCTTGAAAATCGCCCTCAAGGTCGACAACGGCTGCCTCTACCAGGCCTTCAAGAACACCATTTTTTTAGGCGTCGTCCTCAATGTCACCAAGGCTCTCTCCCTCCCCGCTGCTTGCAAAGTCTTCGCTCCTGTTGCCTTTAACTGTAAATTGTCGGTTTCTCCTATCGGAAGTGTTTGGTTTTGGTGTTTCTTTTGTGGGTATAATTCATGTTATGTGACTCAAAGAAGATTATATAATTCAATTTTTTATCCGTTTTTCAAAAAGTAGTTCTACTTTCGCCTTTGTACTTCTTCTTTTTGTAAACCATCAAGTATTTTCAACCTCAAACATTCGACACAATCTTATACCACAACTTCTTAGGTTCCAAATCGGAGGAGCTTAATTATTTCTGATACAAGAACCCAAGTGAATTGTTCGAGGAACCCCTCGCTAATGTAGACCCCTAGCAGACTAACACCAAAACCCATGAAAAAATTAGTACAACTCAAAGGAAAGTTAGAGTCAGATTATATTTAGTCTAATACTTAGAAGCAAGAACCCAAGTCTTGAACTCCAAGGTCGAAACACTCCACAAGTTTGATAACTAATCAACTTTGAATGCTTCTGAACATGCAAATTTTAAGCTACGTATAAGAATGCAGAGGGGGTTTGGTTTTATATGCTCTAGGGCTATATGCAAGTCAAAAGACTTTTTTTAACCAGAAACAAAACTTTTCATTGAATAAACTTCGAAAAACTCCAAAAGGGAGTGAAAAAAGAACATAATGGAATACTATAAAAGGATAAATGAACAACCCAATAAAGAACGAACATTTGAAATCCCACAGTCAATGAGAAGAATCTAATGAGCAAGCAAATACTGAGCCAACAAACCAAGGTAAAATCTTGCAAAGAGAGAGCCTTAGGAGCCAAACACAACATAAAAGATTGCCCTCTAAAAACTACACAATAGGCCAACAAAAGAAGCAAGAAGAAGACATCCCCAAAGCATTAGGGAGTCTCAAAAGATAAAAGGCCTAAAAACCATGAAAAGTGATAATGAACCAGACTGACGAGAAGCTTTGACCGAATATTCAACCACAAGAAGAAACCTCCAAAGAGAAAAACAAAGCTGACAACTTGCTAACAACCAAAAAAGCAAACCTCCAAAAGAACCAAAAAAAGCAACGACAAGCTTTCAAAAACCTTGAAAAAGTGAGCGAACAAGCAAGAGGAGAAGTCGAATCTAAGAGAGAACTTCAAATGGAGAGGCTAAGAGGAAAAAAAGACACAGCTTAACAAACACGATTTCCATCTGAAATTATGGGAGGAATTTCACACATCTCAAGGCCACAAGCTTCAATAAGAGATGTAAATTTGCTGGGCACTAAAGAGGAGGAGATGAGGAATCTCATAGTCATATCCTTGAAATATGAAACTAGATCTTCAGTTTAAGAATCTTCAACAACAATATCATCAAAATTGTTTTCATTAGGCTGTAAGGTAGATTCCACACTACTTTGGCTGACTTTTGACTCAACATCCAAATCATCATCCGTGAGAGAGGTTGAGAAGATGTAGGGTCTTTTGTGGAATGAATGACTACTTTGGTGAAGAAAAAATAAAAAATTTCTGGTGAAAAAATTGGTTGGCTGCAATGATGAGAGAGTAGAAACCGAGAAGGAGCATTTGTTGATAAGTTTCGAGTGGCTGCTTGCTTAATCTAGGAGACCAAAAGACTTGAAAAATTTTCTTCAACAATATCTGGATTCAAGGTGTTCAACTCTTGGATTGGAAGGAATGAAGAAGTTGGCTATTTTCTCTGAGTATAAGACAGAGGATAAGTTGCAATAAGACAATTCTTCACTTCTTTAGCACTCTGGGCTTTTGTCTCGGTTGCCTCAACAGGCACCTCTTGTACATGAGGAGAAGTATTAACGACCAAAGGAGCATGCAAAGCATAAATTAATGGCTCAACATTAAATGCTGATGGTTCACAAAGAGGTTCCATATTGATAACAGTTGATTACCCTAGAGTTTACTGCATCAAATGAAACTGTTCATGCCTGCCTTGATCATTAAATGCATTAATGATACCTGAAAGAAGCTGTCTGACGTGTCTCCTTCTCCCCCTCACTACAACACATTAGATGAAAAAGTAAAATTTTCCTCTCTTCTACAAGATTGTGGTATTGAAATATATGAGATTAATGCAAAGACTCCTCTCTAAGAAGCTCTAGTTTCTCAGTGCTTTAGAGTTCTTTAATGTCTTTGATAAGAAATTTTGGTCTTTTGGAGATTCTGTCTTGAAGTTGGGGTGTTGGCTTTTAAAGTTGTTCTTTTCTCTTTGGAGAGCCAAAGTTTTTGGTTGGGCTGACTGGTTGTCGTCGGTTGATTTTCCTTTCAGTCTTTAGGTTTGGGGAGTTTTTCAAAGTCCGAAGTTGCTGCTTCTCATGGGTTTTTTCGATAAGAGGTTGAGTTATGTGTTGCTTAAGCTCTTGGTTGTTTGCTTTCTCCCTTGCCAGTGTTATGTTCATGCCTTTTGCTGCTTTTCTTTCTTATCTGGTGTGGAGATCCAACTGGTTTTGCTTAAAGGCTTTGTGAGTTGTGGTGTTTCCCATCAAAGCTTTGTTTCCAACTTTTATTTGAGAGCTTGCTAAGGGTTCTCAATGCTCTGCTCTTCAAGAAGGCTAAAAGCTTCTGTCTCTGTGGTTGTCTTTGTTCTTTCAATCTTTTGTGTTTAGTTTGATGCAGCTTTTGTAGTTGGTTGGGTGTTCTTTGGTTCTTGTGGATTGTTGGTTTCTTTTCAGGCTCTTGTAATCTTTGTTTTGTTTGGGAAAAATACACTTTTGGTTCTTGAGGTTTGGGTTAGGTTTCATTTTGGTCCCTCAGTTTTCAAACTTAACATTTTAACCCCCGAGGTTTGAGTTTAGTAGCATTTTGGTCCTTCCATACATTTTTCCGTTATATATTAATTGAATGCTGGCGTGACACTTATTTTTTATATTTATTTATTTTTATTTTTTAAAACAAAATATTATTTTTTAATTAATTTTCTTCTTCTCCTCCTTCCTTCCTCCTCTTACTTCGAAAAACCCTCTTCTCTGTCGATCCTTTTTCTTCTTCTTTTCTTCATATTCTAGATTGATATCCAAATCCAATTTCAAATCTCCATTCCCATTCTCCATTGATTTTGATTCCTTCTTTTCTCAACTCCCAAATCCCCTCGTCGGAGACTGAGAAGATGATTGAGCTCATTCTCAGACCCACCCACCTCCACTAGATCCAGAGGGCCTTCTGCCACAACGTTGTCACGGTCCTTTGCCTCTTCCTTACTGTCGTCGTCCTTCGCAGTACTGTCGACGTCGACAAGTTTGACACTCCCGAGCAAGACTTCTAAGAGATACGCAACCATTTCTCCTTTCGCGACTGCCGCGTTGAGCCCCACCGTGTTCTTGAAGAGGCCCAGCCAGAGACCACTGCCAAGCCAGCCGACCAGTCCAACAATTACACCACATTCATCATTTCGAAGATTTTGGTGGATGAAGGTGAGGATGAAAAGCCTGATCCGAGTAAACCTTATAGTCTCGTCCCTAAAATCTCCGATTGGGTCAGAGAGCTGAATGATTGAAGAACAATCTTGATTTCCCTAATTTCATTGGGCCTAATAAGCCTCGAGTTCTCTTGGTTACTGAATCCTCGTCGAAACCTCGTGAGAATCCTGTTGGTGACGTTACCTTCTGAAATTGATTAAGAACAAGATTGAGATTTTTTACAATATGGCTGGCTTCTGGGCTAACCTTCCATTGATTATGAAGCTTTTGCTCTTCCATCCAGAGATTGAGTTCCTTTTGTGGATGGATAGTGTTGCTATGTTCACTGATATGGCTTTTGAGGTTCCATGGGAGAGGTATAAAGATCATAATTTTGTGTTGCACATATGGAATGAGATGGGGAGGGAGAAAGAAGCTCATCCTCCCCTTTTTCGACGCAAAAACGGGAGGAGCGTCCTCCCTTTTGATTATCTAAAAAAGGAAGATGAAGAGAAAGAAAAAAAGGAGAAAAGAAAGAGAAAAGATCAAATTGAGGCCACCATCGAAGACGGTCGGCGGCAGTTGACAGTGGTTGGCGCTTGTGACAAAAACAGGAACTAGGGTTAAGAAAATGAGGAAGAAGATGAAGAAATAAGGAAAAAAGAAAAAAGAAAAAGAAAAAAACAATAAAATATTTAATATATTATTTTATTTAAAAAATTCAAAAAGATATTTTTTTAATAAAAAATGCATGCCACATCATCAATCTGTCAGTATTAACAGAAAATTTGACAAAGGGACCAAGAGTGTAATGAAATCCAAAGCTCAGGGGTAAAAATGTCGAGTTTGAAAACTCAGGAACCAAAATGAAACTTAACCCAAAGTGTATTTTTCCCTTGTTCTTTTTTTTTTTTTTTTTATGTGGGCATTTTTTTTCTTTTCTCTCTCTTTAGGAGTTTGTATTCTTGAACATTTTTCTTCATTTTCATTTGTTAAAGGAAAAGTTTGTTATTGGTTAAAAAAATAAAGTCTAAGGACAGGAGTAAGAACAGTTTAAAGCTATTCCCTAAATATGCAAAAATTTCAAGAATACAAATTAACAAAAATGGTGAAACGGTCTTTGGTTAAAGAAACTATCTCGTTGGAGAACCTCGATATTGTCATTTTATTGGAAACTAAAAGGGAGTGTCAATCAACAGCTGGTGAGAAGTCTTTGGGGTAATGGGTATGTGGAATGGGAGAGCTTGGAGTCTTTTGGGGCCTCGGGAGGTATCTTGCTTCGTTGGGATAGTAGGGTGGTGAATCCGACTGAGGTGGTCAATGGTTATTTTTCGGTGTCCAATCTCTTTTCGGTCCAGAGATGATGATTTGAGATGGGTGTATGAGCCTTATAGGCTGAGAGGCACAAGGGCTTTTTGGGAAAAGCAAGGGGACTTTAATGTCATCCGCTCTCCTTCAGAGAAATCCTCGGGCAGTAGGGTGACCAAAATCTATGAGAGCGTTTAATGATTTTATCGAGGGATGTTGTCTGGTGGTCTCCCTTGCTGAATGGGAAGTTCACATGGGCCAATAGCAGAGTGCGGAGTAAGATTGGTTGCCTCCTGTTCTCTAGGGGTTGGATGGATGCTTATGGGAGTGTTAGATAAGTGGTGGAGCTCATAATTACGTCGGATCATTGGCCTCTAATAGCTAGTTTAGGAGACCTTAAATGGGGGCCTTGTCCCTTTAGGTTCGAGAACATGTGGATGGACCATCCTTCTTTCAAATACTCCACTTCAGCTTGGTTGAACGTTGGAGTCCAGGGGAATTGGGAAGGGTATCGATTCATGGGGAAGCTAAAGACGCTTAAGAAAATGCTGAAATCTTTGAATTGAGAGGTGTTTGGAGACTTTATTAGGATAAAAAAGTAGGAGTTTTTGGGGAAAATCAAAAGGATTGATGATATGGGAGAGGCATGAAGGCGAAGCTAGCGGAGGTGGTTAGGAGAGAGGCTACTAGCTGGAGACAAAATGTGTGGGTGTTGTGGATAGGAAAAGCAAGAATCTCATCGATTCTTTGAAGAATGATAGAGGGTGATGGTGAAGGGAGAGAAGGAGATTGAGGAATTGATCCTTACGTTCTTCTCAAATCTCTATGGTCCAGAGCCAAACCCTTTGTGGAAGGGTTGGATTGTTGTCCCACTTCGGAGAGTGAGAAGATGGAGTTGGATTCCCCTTTTACTTTGGAAGAGATCCCGAAAGTGATTTTTGAGAGTGATAGGAATAAAACCCCTAGGCCGAACGGGTTCTCTATGGTCTTCTTTCAGGAAAATTGAAAAGTCATCAAGGACATATTTTGGGTATTTAAGGAGTTTTTCGAAAGAGGTATTTTGGATAGCTCTTCGAACGAGACTTTTGTGTGTCTTATCCCTAAGAAGGAGAATGTGGTCAATTCCAAGGATTTCAGACCTATAAGTCTCGTCACTAGTGTCTATAAGATTATTGCTAAAGTGTCAGGTAGACAAATCTTGGACTTAGACCCTCATTGCTAATGAGGCTACTGAGGATTACAGGAGTAGAAAGGAAGAGGGAGTCATTTTTTAAAGTTGACTTTGCGAAGGCATATGACCGCGTGGATTAGAATTTTATGGATAAGATCTTGGCCAAAAAGGGTTTTGGATATCGATGGAGATCTTGGGTCTGGGGCTGCATTTGATCTGTTAGATACTCTACGGGTGTCCTAAGGGTAGGATCCAGGCTTCCCGTGGCTTTCCTTCTAGTGGTTGATACTCATAGTAGAATGGTCTCTAAAGGGGAGGAGGGAGGTATCGTTGAAGGTTTTAAGGTTGGGAAGGAGAGTGTTCCTTTATCTCATCTTCAGTTTGCAGATGATACTATCTTTTTCTGCTCGGGTAAGGAGGAGTCTTTCATGTTGTTAAACCATATGCTCTCTTTCTTTGAGATGATGTTAGGGCTCAAGATTAATAGAGGTATGTGCCAGATTCTGGGGATTAATTGCGAGCGTTCTAAGGTGGCTTGATGGGCGTCTTTGGAGGGTTGTGATGTAGTTGATTTTTCGATATCCTATTTAGGTCTTCCCTTAGGCCACAACCCTAGGAGCTTTTCTTTTTGGAGTCTAGTGACTGATAAGGTTAGTAAACATTTGGCTTTCTAAAAGAGAAACTTTTTCTCTAAAGGGGGTAGAATGACTCTTATTCGCTCGGTGTTGAGTGGAATCTCGACGTATTTTTTCTCGTTGTTTAGGGCTTCGGGAAAGGTGTGTGAGAGTATTGAGAAGTTGATGAGGAATTTTTTATGGGATAAAGGGACGAAGGGAAAAAGAGCGCACCTCGTGAGCTGGGAGGTAGTGGAAAAACCAATTCACCTTGGAGGTCTAGAGATTGGTAACCTAAGAACCCGTAACAAAGCCTTGTTAGCAATGACTTTGGCATTTTCCCCTTGAGTCGTCATCCTTGTGGTACAAGATTATTGTGAGTAAATACGATCCTCATCCTTTTGAGATGTTATTGGGTTGGGTTAGAGGCATGTTCAGAAACCCGTTGAAAGATATTGTCATGGAGCTCCCCTCTTTTTCTGGTCTTGTGCATCATGTGGCTGGGGATGGGAATGATACGTATTTTTGGGAGGATAGATGGGTGGGAGATAGACCTCTTTATCTTACCTTTCCTTGCCTTTTTCAATTGTCTTCCATGAAAAATCGTTCAGTGGCAGGCGTTTTGCTTCATTTAGGGAGCTCCCCTCGTCTTCGTTTGGTTTTCGTCGTGCGTTGTTCGATAGGAAAACGATGGATGTCATGGCTCTTCTTTCCTTGATTGATGAGTTTGACTTTAGGTTGGGGAGGATAGATGATCGTTGTTGGAGCCCTAATCCTTCTGAGGGGTTCTCGTATAAATCCTACTTTTCCTCTTTGTTGTATCCCCGTCCCCATAGTGAGTCTATTTTCTCTCTTTTGTGGAAGGTGAAAGTTCCAAAGAATGTTAGGTTTTTTATTTGGCAAGTTCTCCATGGTAGAGTTAATACCTTTGATGGGCTCCTGAGAATGAATTCCCCTTTGATTGGCCCTTTTTGTTGCATCCTTTGTCAGAAGGCGGAGGATGAAGAATTAATTGGGCTCCATTTTGTGGGCTAGTTTTTTGTATGCCCAGGTATTCTTTCATTTTTTCTCAATGAAAGCAGACTTTTCTTAAAAAATAAAATGGAATTATATCCATGTTACACAATTTAAATGATCAAGACCACGAGTGATTTGACAACTTTTTGCTAACTTAAAACTTGAAAAGATGTGTATACAATAAATTCTTCAAGAGGATCTTTCTTTTTCTCTTTTGTTTATCCTTCTCTCGTTTTTTTTATCATCTCGTTTCTTGTTTGCCATCGGTTATATACCTCTTCTTATTTCTTGGAACAGAATGATATCCTTTTTTGATCTAAGTTTTCTTCATAGCACTTGAAGATGTGGAATTGTACCAGTTCATGGTTCACTATTAAATGGCAATTTGAAACTTTTCATGCAGGGAACGTTACAAGGACCTGATAAAGGAGTGTCGGATGATACATTCTAGCATAGGAACTGGTTCATTTGCCTACCCTGTGGGTTCTAAAGTTATGGATATGAGGATATCTAAAGATGAAGGGCCAAGGGAAGCTGAAAGTGGAAGTAGAGAAGTTTCCGTTCATAATACTAATACAGTAGAAGATTCTTTTTGTAGGAATAATAATTGTACAGATAAATCATACACATGCCAAAGGGAAAGCTCGAGTGATTCAGCCGAACTTGCAAGTGTTAGGGGAAGTACAGATAGTGCGGCAGATGGGTCTACTTGTTGTGTCCCCATTTCTGACCCTTGCAATTGTTATTCCCTCAAAGCTGGGAGTGAAGCAGATGGATCGGCAATTGTTACAGAAAACGATTATGATTTTCCTCCTCTTCCTGTCATTGACTTGTTTGACAAGGACAACAAAGATAAGAACAAATATTTCCTGCATAATGCCAAACTTTCTAGTCAACGTGAACTGAGATTTGAAGATGGCAGCATGCACAGTTTTCAGATAAATAACAATGAAGATTTAGTTATTGAATCAACTGCCTCATCCTCTAACAATGTTTCTCATCCCATTAGCTCTGAAATTGAAATGGTACATCTTGATTCAAGTGATCCAGAATTTCACCACAATATCTTGTGCAATAATACAGAGCCAACAAACGGATTAATATCAAATGTACAAGAAACGGAACACCTAAATGCAATGGTCTACCGGAATAGTGTTGTCAGTGAAGATAGAGCATCTGAATGGCTTTGGACCCTGCACCGAATAGGTACATTTTGGAAAGCTACTTGAATCTGTGTTCTGATGTACAGATCTAATTTTTCTTGATAGTTTTCACTTCTTAGGCTCACTTATTTTTTATCCAGTGGTAGATGTGGTTCGAACAGATAGTCATCTTGAGTTCTATGAGGATACAAGAAACTTAGCTAGGATGTCAGACATCCTTGCAGTTTATGCATGGGTTGATCCTGCGACTGGTTATTGTCAAGGTTGTGATTTTTTTGTTTTTTTTTTTTGTATCAGTTTTCCCATCCATGTTTTCTACTTATATAATTTGCTTCAAAAATATGGTATTACGATTTCAGGAATGAGTGACTTGCTGTCTCCTTTTGTTGTTCTATTTGAAAACAATGCTGATGCATTTTGGTGCTTTGAGATGCTCTTAAGGAGAATGGTACTTGAGTAATGTTGGAAAATATCTTGGGCTGGATTTTATTATTATTTTTCTCTCTAACATGCCATTGCAATCTTCCAGCGTGAGAATTTTCAAATGGAAGGCCCAACTCGGGTGATGAAACAATTGGAAGCATTGTGGAAAATTTTGGAACTTACTGACAGGGAAATCTTCACTCACCTGTCACAGATAGGTGCTGAGAGCCTACATTTTGCATTTCCTATGCTTTTGGTACTTTTTCGTCGGGAGTTAACATTTAATGAGGCACTTTGTATGTGGGAGGTTAGTGCTCTTTTTTACTCAGCGGCCAGCAAATTAGAATTCATTACGTTATTTTGTTGCATATGGGTGACTTGTGGTGGGGTATGTCCTGGAAAGATTATAACATAAATCACAAACTCTGCTAGTTTAAAATATTATTTATCGTGCAATGAATTAATAAGCTTGATGTGCTGTATGTTCGTCTTCTGTTTTATTTCCTGGTAATACAAACTG
Organism: Luffa acutangula; assembly: GCA_036850905.1. Lineage (NCBI taxonomy): Eukaryota > Viridiplantae > Streptophyta > Magnoliopsida > Cucurbitales > Cucurbitaceae > Luffa > Luffa acutangula. Next base: position 13,494,533 of record CM072099.1, read on the forward strand.
CATGTGTAGTACAGATATATGTAGAAAGACTTATCTGTCATGCAAAGTACCAATACTATTAATTAATTACATTTTTGAATAAGAAACAAACTTTTCATTGATGAATTAAAAGGATGAAGTGTATTTACTTAGCTATTTCTTGATCTAAATTGATATCTCTCTTTCATTCTTCTACTTTTGTATCTCTTGTCCAATTGGAGGAGTCTTTGTAATGTCTTTGGGTTGGGCCTTTTTCTCTTCCTTATGTAATTTCATACGTCAATGACATTGTTTCTTAGAAACAAAATATATGAAAAGGGCAAAGCACTCAAACTCTTGAAGGAGTGAAAAAAATAAAATAAAAGAACCAATACAAATACAAAGAAGCCCTTGAAGAGAGTATAAAAGCACCCAATTAATACAGATATCACAAGGAGAATAAGACTAAAAAATATTAGAAAAAAGAACACTAATGAGAAGCCTTAAACTTAGCAATATTGAAATGCGTTCCATCCATGATTTGCTCTTATCTTAAAAAATCCTTTGGTTCCACTCAAACCATAATTCAGATAAAATGCTCACAAAGGCTATATTTAAACTTCCTTAAAGCACCACAGAATGAATTAAACTAATAATTAATTACGTAAGACAAGCTCATCTATATCTTCTCACGCCTGTGTAGCTTCCCGTCCAAAACAGAATGAAAATTTTGTCTATGTTATCTCTAGCAGTTCTTCTGTTTAGGTGCATGATATATGATATAACAAGTTAGTGGTTTCGGCCATTTGGGCCCATTTGATTTTTGATCCATAACAAGGAAAATAGGAGAAAATAAGGCTATTTCTTGAATTTATTGTATCTGAAAGCACTTCTGTTTGTAGTTATGACTTATGAAAATTCATTTTGGTATTTATAATATGCATGTCTGTTCGTTTCATAATATTATGCAGCATAGCATCTACTTTCCAACCATTCTGGAAGAAAAGTCTTTGTTCAATATCTAGAGTTTGTCAATTGCAAGAGTTTATCCCTTTATTTATTGAGGTTGTGTAGTAACCAACTAGGAACTGAAGCTACGAACCTAAGAACTAGTTAATAAACAAACCAAAAACTAAGTAAAATTAATCAACCAACTAATTCAACAAAATAACAATTTTTATTTTACAGAAAATTGCTAGTTGATCTTCTATCTTTTGTACCCTTCTTAATAAAAAGCTCGTACTTGAGTTCAAAAGGCATTTGAGTTGGGGGGTAGTATACGAGGAAGCCCAAAGTATAGAATTTCACTTCTTTTCATGATGCTGAAGCCTGAAGATATCTGCTTTACTGACAATGAAGAAGAGTATGGTTGATGTCTTCATCAGCCTTCAAAGGAAGATGACACACATTTGGATTTATTTACTAAAAAGAACAAGACTATATTTAAACTTCCTTGAAGCATCACCCATAATAAAATGTTCACGAAGGCTTTGGGTAAGAAAGGATCTCGGACATATTTGTTTTACAATTGAGTGAAGTGAAAATTCTCCAGATTTGTCTAAACCCCACCCCACTTCCATTAGTCTTCCCTTCTATTGATCCCACGAGTTCCCTAACAAATTTATCACATTACAATATTCTTCACTTCTTCCTCATGGCTTCACTTGAAAATAGGTTTCTTTTACCAATTATCATGTGAAAAGATACAATAATGTTCGAAGGAAGCAAATTCCTTGGAGTGAAAAAATCAAGATAAGCAAATTACAAATCTCTAGTGAGGGAAACTAAATGCATTCCAACTAAAACAAATATTGCTTGGAGAATAGTGTCTAGACAAATTAGAATGAGAATATCATAGGGAAGCTTTGAAGATGTCTAAATCAAAATGGTCCTCCCAGACTCTGGATCTGTCTTAAAAAATTGGTTTGATTCCTTTCAAACCAAATTAGAATGATATCCTTTAGTCGTTTCTTATCAAAAAAAAAACAAAAAAAAAACCCATAGAAGATTAGCTCGGGGAGGTAAAATTGTACCAATTAGCAGCTGAAGAGCGTTTCTACTTGCATTATTGTTGAGAATCCACTGAATATTGAACATCTTAAATAAAGAAAACCAGCAACGAGCATATGAACATGAGAAAAAAAGGTGGTCTTGGCTTTAACCATCTTCAACACACAATAAACACACTGATGGCTGTAAAACCGAGGAGGATTGTTTTGTTTAAAGAACTTCTGCTGTATTTAAGCCAGAATGAAGCAAAATCCAGGATAGAACATTGACTTTCTTGGGACTTTTAGACTTCCATATGGCTGAAAACTCTTTGATATTTAGTGAATGATACATAACACAGTTCTCTCAAACTCTCTCTGCTGTCATCCAATATGTAATTGTGTTCTTTTTTATTTATCTAAATTTGATACTTTTTCTAAATGGCTGACCTGAAATGGAAATATAATTCCCTGTTTTAATCCTAACAGCTTATTGTTCTTCATTTAGATGATGTGGGCTGCTGATTTTGACGAATCAAAAGCTTACAGTTTAGAGGGTAGTTGTCTGGAAGCATTGACATTACAACTACCAAGAGGCTCGGGAGTGGAAATAAGTGAGGGAGACATGGACAATAGTCACAGCAACATGAAAGATACCTTACAATCAAATAATGGAAATTTGGAACGTTCTTCATGTGACAATGCCGGAATGAAGTCAACATCTGCCCATGCATTTTGTGGCTTGACGAGGAATCTTTGTTCAAGAAATGATCATGTGAAGAAGTGCGCTGTAATATCATCAACTAAGCAAGGAGATGATGAGCTTCCTGTTTTTTGTGTTGCAGCAATCCTTATAATGAATCGCCAGAAGATAATTAGAGAAACACGTTCAATTGATGATCTGATAAAGGTAAGCGTATTTGAATATATTTTATGCTAATTGATTCTGGTAAATGTTACCAATTCTTTCTACAATAATATTTTTTTTTGTTATGGCTCTTGGTGGAAACGTTTTTTCTCTCCTTCCACATATTATAGCTTTAATGATATTTTGAAAGCTGAAAGGCCTTTTTTTGTAAATCCGGTTGATTGGGAGTTTTCCCCCTTGGTATACCTTTCATATCATCAATGAAATATCAGTTTCTGTACATCCATACATACATACATGTGTGTGTAAAGCTATGTTCTCTAATATAGCTCAATTAGAGGCCTTAGGCAAAGAGATCCTCTTTCTCCTTTCCTTTTCATCTTGGTGGTGGATGTCTTAAGTAGGTTAGTGTCGACAGTTGTGGATAAAGGAGTGGTGGAGGGGTTTAAGGTGGGTTTGGATGACTTGCAAATGTTTCATCTCCAATTTGCAGACAATATCTTTTTCTTTTGCTCGGAGAAGGAAAATCCTTTTAGGAATTTGAACAGTTTGTTGTTCTTCTTTGAAGCTATCTCTGGGTTTTAAATTAATTGGCAGAAAAGTTCCATCATTGGGATTAACCGTGAGCATTCTAAGCTTATTTCCTGGGTCTCACTTGTGGGGTGTGAAGTGAGTACATTCCCTTGTTCTTACCTTGGCCTCCCCCTCGGAGGTAAACCCAAGGAGTGAGTCCTTTTGGAATCCTGTGGTGAAGAAAATTCAGAAAAGACTCTTCTTGGAAGAAGGCCTTTTTTCTCTAAGGGGAGGAAGCTTACTTTGATTCCATAGATTCTGAGCCGGATCCCCATATACTTCCTTTCTCTCTTTGGGCTGTCAGTCTTAGTTAGTAAGACTATGGAAAGATTAATGGGATTTTTTTTTTTATGGGAAGGGGTGTGGTGCTCACCTTGTCAGGTGGGAAGTTGTCTCCAAATCGATTGATGTCGGAGGTTTGGGTATTGGGAACCTTAGTTTGCGTAACGAGGCTCTTCTAGCGAAGTGGTTGTGGCATTTCTTCTTCGAGCAAGGCTCTCTGTGGCATAGGGTCATTGTGGGTAAGTATGGACCACATCCTTTCGAGTGGGTTTCTGGTCATAGACTTAAAAGTTTTAGCAAAAACCTCAGGACCGCGATTGCTTTGGATTTTCCTTTGTTTTCTCATTACATCTCGTGTTCTATTGGGAATGATTTGAAAACTTACTTTTGGGAGGACTTCTGGGTAGGGGAAAGACCTTTGTGTTTCTTTTTTCCGCAGCTTTACAATCTATCTGATAAGAAGCTGCATTCGACAACCTCTATTTTGCCCTCCCCTGATCCCTCCTCGTCCCTCTCCTTGGGCTTTAGTCATCCTCTTAGCGATCGTGAGGGGACCGACCTTGCTAGTCTCCTTTCCCTTCTTTCTGACAAGACCATCCATCTCGAGAGGAGAGATTCGTGTATTTGGATTCCTAAACCCTCCAAAGGTTTTTCTTGCAACTCTTACTTCCAAATTCTTTGTGCTTTTCCACCCCTCAGGGTGTTTGTGCTTTTTCTTCTCTTTGGAAGGTTAAAATTCCTAAGAAGGTGAGGTTTTTTGTTTGGCAAGTTTTACATGGCAGGTTGAACATGCAGAATCATCTCCAAAGGCATTCCTCTTTGGTGTTGCGCCCCCAATGGTGTGTTCTTTGCAGGAATCAGGAGAAGACTCTTAACCATTTTTTGGGAGATTGGTTTCACTAATTGGACACCAATCCACATTGGTTGGTAGAAATCGAATGCCATTATCTTTGGTGAATAAAGATTGATAAAAATCAATGAATTGTGCCTCAATTGTACGATTCATAGGTAAAACGTTCCCCTCGCTAGAATCTTAGAAATCAAACTCTCTCTTATGGGTAGCCATGATTCGATGGAAAAATTTGGTGTTTTCATCTCCCTCTTTGAGCCAATTTAACTCACAACACTGATGCCAGTAGGTGTGTTCTTGAGCTATTAAATCCTCAATTTATTCTCTCAACATCCGTCTAGAAATCTTTTGATATGTGGATAAAGAGCCACTATCCTTAATTATGTCTAAAGTCTCTAATTGGGTGAAAAGAGATGGAAGTTGAGATGCAGATAACCGTGGAAAAATATTCCATTTTCGAAGCTCCAATTTCAACCCTTTGAGTTTCATTATCAAACCAGGACTTGACCAACCCTGAATGGGATTTTGTGTCCACCAACTCTCTAATACCACATGGAAAGAACCCATTTGCAGTTACGAGTTCTCAAGTCTAAAAGGTCATGGCCCCCAAGATAGATTGCCATAGAGAGAGTGTCCAATTTCAACCCTTTGAGTTTCATTATCAAACTATGACTTGACCAACCCTGAATGGGATTTTGTGTCCACCAACTCTCTAATACCACATGGAAAGAACCCATTTGCAGTTACGAGTTCTCAAGTCTAAAAGGTCATGGCCCCCAAGATAGATTGCCATAAAGAGAGTGCTAAAGGGTAATGGTTCAATGTGACTCTATCAAGTCTACAAAGTTGCACTGTTCCAAATTTTTTAAGACAAATAACAGTCATTAGGAATCCATCTATCAAAGAGCAATACTAATTATCATCAAAATTGGACCATGTGTAACGACCATTTTGTAAGGAGAAACCATCCGCCATAAAAATATGAATAGAAATAGAATAAAGGCATTGAATAGTCTCCTTTATTGTAAATTCAGGCTCGCTCCACAAGATAAGAATACACCTCCTAAAGCTCCTACAGAATCGAGAGAAAGCTCCAACAGAATCGAGAGAAGCCCAACCAATATGAGAAGAACTCAAAATAGATTTGATAAGATTGCTATTGATCAATGACTTTTTATTATTTTATTATATTTTTAAAATGTAAGGCTCGTTTCTTCCAAGAGCCTAATCCACAAACATTCCCGGTGAGCAATTTCATTGATCAACAAATACCCCCACCACTGTAGTCAAGGCTACTGTTTTATCATAATTAATGGTAGTTTGGAACTTTTGGAGTTCACTTTTGAGTTTTGACTTCTTTCTCGTGGTAGCAAGGGTTTTCTTTTTAAAAGGTTTAGTGGCGGTTGGGAGGGCCATTATACATAAACCATGCATGATTAAAAGTGGGGCCAGGAGTTGCAGACAAGAGGGAAGTGAATTGAAAGGGGAATCGGTTGGTGTGGTATTGTGGTTATGGGGGAGTGTTGAAAAGGTTTGTAGTATTAGTAGGATGCACCTAGGGAAGGCCACGATGGAGCTGCAGTGGGGTAAGGTAGCTATAGGAGATGGTGTGGTATGGGTTGGTAACGGAGATGGGAGTTGGATGTCAATTTGTGGCTCGTTAAAGATGGTTAGGTTGAGGTTTTGTGGAGAGGATGGGTCAACGACAGAGGCATCATTCAAATGGTCAATAGATGGACTGGATAGGTAGGCCTCAATGTCGGATTCCATGGTTAATTTTTGATTGGCTATTGACGTAGATCCCTTGAAACCAAGTCATGAATTTGTGGGCCCAAGAAGAATTATTTTATGGCTGGCCGAGAGTGAGGTGGTAGGCGATATGGGCTGATTGTTAGAGCTGCTGACTTTGAAATTGCCAAGAGTAACGTGGGTTGGTTCTTTTCCTTTATCAGATTGAATTTGGCTTGCCAATATCAATGGTAAAATAGAGGATTCCTTGATTGTAGGGATTTCAACCAAATTCGGATTTGCTGAATTTGAAATAATTGATCGCTTCACCCGTTTTCAAGTAAGATATGGGAAAAACATCAGATTTTGGGAGGATAAATGGTGTGACAATGGACCTCTTAAAAACGGTTTCCCAGGCTTGTTTGGGCTTTCAAACAAGAAGGAAGTCTCCATGTATGACTGTTGGGACAACAACAACCAAACCTGGAACTTAGGCTTCCGTAGAGGCCTTTTTGAGAGAGAGATTAGCAGTTGGGTGGCATTGGTGGAAAAATTAAATGGCATTCACTTAAAGTCCTTTGTTCAAAAAACCTCCTCAAAGTCCCCCAAAATTAATCGAAACTTCATCAGCCTCATATGGAAACATAAGTGCCATAGAAAGTGAAAATCTTTCTATGGTCGATGGTCTACCGTAGCCTAAATACCGATGATAAGCTGCAAAGGAAGTATAATCGGTGGTCTTTATCTCCCTCAGGATGCAGACTTTGCTTGAAAGAGGGGGAATATATTGATCATCTTTTTATTCACTGTGATTTTGTGTGGATGGCCTGGAGCTTCATTGCTGGTTTATTGGGTAACTCTTTTTGTCTCCCTAGGAGGGTGGAGGATTGGCTTGTTGAAGGTCTAATTGCTTGGAATTTCAAACTTGGAATTTCAAACAGAAAGCAAAAGTAGTGGCTAACTGTGCGTTTAGAGCAACCTTATGGCACTTATGGATAGAAAGAAATGTGAGAACGTTTGAAGATAAGTCTTCTCGGTTTGATATCTCTTGTAACTATGTATAAGATACGACCTCGTGGTGGATTACTTTACACAAAAAGTTTTTTATTATTTTTTATTAGCAGACTCTTTTGAGATAGATTCAGGCAGGGGCGATCTCCTCTCTTCGCCGATAGGCTGTTCCCTTTTGTTTTTGATGGAATATATATTCTTTTGATGTTTCTTTAAAAAAAAAAATATATTCTCACTCCTCTAATGTACAATATCTTTTGTTTCCTTAATTGACAAAGACTCCTCAATTTTTTCGTTTTGGTGTATACTTCCAATGATGCCAATAATTCGCACTGTAACACCATCACCAACAAGGGAAGGTGATAGGAATGTACCTAAGGTGTAATTAGGAATATTAGTAAGGGTATATTCGATTCTGTTCGAGTTTTTTTTTTTTTTTTTTTTTAAATTTCGGTTTCATCGGTTCAGGGATGTAAAAAATCGAGATATTCGGTTCGGTTCTCGGTTCTCAGACAAAAAATCGAAAAAAACCGAACCGAACCGAATCAAATATAATATATTTATATTAATTATTCATATGTGATATGCCCAATGTCCAGTCCAGCTACATTCAACCCAGCCCCACGAGCCCAATCACTTCCCAGCCCGCCAGCCCAATGTATATTCAACCCATGTATACTTATTTTAATAACAATAAAAAAAAGAAACCCTAGATCTGCGATTTTGCGCCTGTTTCACGATCACCCACGCCTCCAGTCCATCTTCATTCTTCAGTCTTTGACTCTTCACGATTCACTCCAACACCGCCGCTTCTTCTCCATCTAGTCTTTGCGTTTCTTCTTCTTCTCCATTTTAAACGTCGTCGCCCTGCCGCCTCGCTGCTTAATCTTCTCCATCTCCGGGGCTTCTCTACGTTTCTTCTTCTTTTCCATTTTAAACGTTGTCGCCCCACCGCCTCGCCGGTTAATCTTCTCCATCTCTCACGCCGTCACCGTTTCTTCTTCTCTCAATCTCTCACGAAACTTAAAAAAAAAAGCGGTTTTAAACGACCCGAACAGACCCGACCCAGGACAACCGAGGACTATTCGGTTTTCTCGGTTTAAGAAGCTAGAAAATCGACATACTCGATTCGGTTCATGGTTCGTCCCAAAACCAAACCGAACCGAACTGTGACCACCGCTAGGTATATTAGCAGTTATTTAGGGAGTTGTTAGAGTATGAAGTTATAAATAGTGGGACTGGGAAAGGGGAAGGGAGGGAATTGAGTAGTCAGTGAGTTGCTCTTGAGTGTTCTCAAGAGAGGGAGGGTCCAAGTACCTCGAACACTTGGGTTTATCATAATAATGCATTGTAGTTCTAATCCGGTTCTTATCAATTTGGTATCCAAGCAGTTCGATTCTGACATGGAGTTTGACATGGAGTTAGAGAAGGTTAGCAAGAAAATAAGAGAGTTATGGAATATCTTCAGTGAAACAACAACAAAGTTGGAGCGGAGTTTTGGAGAAATTACAGAAGAGTTTTCAGCAATAAAAAGAGAGATTAGAATGGCCAATGAAAAGAGGCAGAAATCGAGAAAGTGATACAAGGCAAGAAAAAAAGCAAAGTTGTCCAAGACTACAATGAATAATGAGAAATCGGTTGATAAAGAATCAATGAAGAAAGAAAGGAAGAGAAAAAGCATGAATCGATTGATAAAGAAGGTGGTAAGTGATGGTTGGTAGAAAACCAAAAGAAAACGAAAGCTGTCCAAGACTGTGTTGGTTGGCAAAAAGAAGGGAAAAGGAACAAAAAAATGGAGAATCCACCAAAAAATACCGGGGAAGAAGGGAGATCCTTTTATAAGTCGTCGGAATGCAAAAACCAGGTACAAATGGGCAAGAAGGAGATCAAATGTGAGAACGTTTGAAGATAAGTCTTCTCGGTTTGATATCTCTTGTAACTATGTATAAGATACGACCTCGTGGTGGATTACTTTACACAAAAAGTTTTTTATTATTTTTTATTAGCAGACTCTTTTGAGATAGATTCAGGCAGGGGCGATCTCCTCTCTTCGCCGATAGGCTGTTCCCTTTTGTTTTTGATGGAATATATATTCTTTTGATGTTTCTTTAAAAAAAAATATATATTCTCACTCCTCTAATGTACAATATCTTTTGTTTCCTTAATTGACAAAGACTCCTCAATTTTTTCGTTTTGGTGTATACTTCCAATGATGCCAATAATTCGCACTGTAACACCATCACCAACAAGGGAAGGTGATAGGAATGTACCTAAGGTGTAATTAGGAATATTAGTAAGGGTATATTCGATTCTGTTCGAGTTTTTTTTTTTTTTTTTTTAAATTTCGGTTTCATCGGTTCAGGGATGTAAAAAATCGAGATATTCGGTTCGGTTCTCGGTTCTCAGACAAAAAATCGAAAAAAACCGAACCGAACCGAATCAAATATAATATATTTATATTAATTATTCATATGTGATATGCCCAATGTCCAGTCCAGCTACATTCAACCCAGCCCCACGAGCCCAATCACTTCCCAGCCCGCCAGCCCAATGTATATTCAACCCATGTATACTTATTTTAATAACAATAAAAAAAAGAAACCCTAGATCTGCGATTTTGCGCCTGTTTCACGATCACCCACGCCTCCAGTCCATCTTCATTCTTCAGTCTTTGACTCTTCACGATTCACTCCAACACCGCCGCTTCTTCTCCATCTAGTCTTTGCGTTTCTTCTTCTTCTCCATTTTAAACGTCGTCGCCCTGCCGCCTCGCTGCTTAATCTTCTCCATCTCCGGGGCTTCTCTACGTTTCTTCTTCTTTTCCATTTTAAACGTTGTCGCCCCACCGCCTCGCCGGTTAATCTTCTCCATCTCTCACGCCGTCACCGTTTCTTCTTCTCTCAATCTCTCACGAAACTTAAAAAAAAAAGCGGTTTTAAACGACCCGAACAGACCCGACCCAGGACAACCGAGGACTATTCGGTTTTCTCGGTTTAAGAAGCTAGAAAATCGACATACTCGATTCGGTTCATGGTTCGTCCCAAAACCAAACCGAACCGAACTGTGACCACCGCTAGGTATATTAGCAGTTATTTAGGGAGTTGTTAGAGTATGAAGTTATAAATAGTGGGACTGGGAAAGGGGAAGGGAGGGAATTGAGTAGTCAGTGAGTTGCTCTTGAGTGTTCTCAAGAGAGGGAGGGTCCAAGTACCTCGAACACTTGGGTTTATCATAATAATGCATTGTAGTTCTAATCCGGTTCTTATCAATTTGGTATCCAAGCAGTTCGATTCTGACATGGAGTTTGACATGGAGTTAGAGAAGGTTAGCAAGAAAATAAGAGAGTTATGGAATATCTTCAGTGAAGCAACAACAAAGTTGGAGCGGAGTTTTGGAGAAATTACAGAAGAGTTTTCAGCAATAAAAAGAGAGATTAGAATGGCCAATGAAAAGAGGCAGAAATCGAGAAAGTGATACAAGGCAAGAAAAAAAGCAAAGTTGTCCAAGACTACAATGAATAATGAGAAATCGGTTGATAAAGAATCAATGAAGAAAGAAAGGAAGAGAAAAAGCATGAATCGATTGATAAAGAAGGTGGTAAGTGATGGTTGGTAGAAAACCAAAAGAAAACGAAAGCTGTCCAAGACTGTGTTGGTTGGCAAAAAGAAGGGAAAAGGAACAAAAAAATGGAGAATCCACCAAAAAATACCGGGGAAGAAGGGAGATCCTTTTATAAGTCGTCGGAATGCAAAAACCAGGTACAAATGGGCAAGAAGGAGATCAGATATGGCGAAGACTAAATTTTCGAAGTACGATCATTGGTCGTCGGTGGTTTTGTGGCAAGAGATGAAGACTTGGGGAGCAGTTCATAGCAACAGCCACAAAGTTAGGAAGAAGGCAGAAGAAAACAAGAAGAAAAGAAGAACTGCCAATGGCGGTCGTCATCAACAATGTCGGCGTGTGTGGCCAGAGATGAAGTTTTGGGTAATGTGTCGGTGCAAAATTAGTAAAAATACGGCGGAAGGACTAGGGGGAGACGACCATGAAGTAAACCAATCCGAAAGAATACAGGTTCTTGATAAAAGCCGACAACGGCAATGAAAGCAGAAGGTGATGAAAATTGGCCGATGAAGACGAACTATCGCATGGATAAATCTGGTGGAATTTTGCCACATCTTCTGTCATGCCTCAGTGATGTTAATCAAATGGCTAGTGAGGTTGGAAGTTTCAATATAACCCCCGCATTTATCTCCCATGAAACAAAATATTTGCTCTATCCATAACGTAGGAGGAAGTGGGAAAATTTCAATCTAGGCTCCATAGGAGGAGGTTAATACATCTTGTCGGTACGTAGCAGTGTTTAATGAATAAATTTCAGTCTGATTTCCAATAAAAGTCCAATCTGGTTTTTTGTAGAGGTTGGATGCAAGATGTTGATCATAGATATGGAGCAACGCTCTTTTATCTTGAAAAGGATTGGTGGTACAACGTGTGGATTGAGAGGTAACAATGGACTGACGGATGTTGGGCCAATCATCGCATTGATAACATTGTTGGAGGACAATAATCTCTTTCCATTCATCTTTAATTGTGGGCTCTTTCAATGGTGGAGTGAAGTCAGGTGATATCTTCTTTTGAAGAATCTTTTTATATGATGTATGCTGTGGATGAGAAGGTCGTCGATGTGCTTTAGTCGAGTAGTCGGAAATTAAAGAGTAGGAAAAAAAAAACCAACCTTGCTTATTGATTTCGAGGGTACAAGGAGACTGATAGTGACAGGAGTTTTGCAATTGATGAATCTCGCCACTCTTGTTATTTAACTTTTCACTCTGGAGTTCCAAGAAGAATTTGTACAAGCATAGTTCTTTGGCAAGGGTGTTGAAAGATGATGCAAGCCATTGAAGAGTAGTGAATCGAATCAAACCGAGTAGTGGATCGAATCAAAGCAGAACCAAACCGATCAGTGAACACGTAGCTTCGAACAAGATGATGTGGCAACGGAATTGTATGGGTCGAGGCAAAACACGAGACCACCGATGTCAGAAGTAGGATGCACCAGCGGATAGGGTTTCGACGGCGGCGGCGGTGGCAGCTAGTGTTTCAAAAAGTATGGTGTCTAGGGTTTTTAGGGTTTTAGAGACGACTAGAGTTTAACTTGTCTCTGATAGCATCTTAAATTTAGGAGAATAATAGTCTCTTATTCAAATATGTGCAACCTAGGTGTCTTCTTATATAGGGAGAAAGATCCACTACAATATAAGGAAAGATTAAAGACAATAATGACTAAATATTGACAAATAGTATTTACACAATTGTAAAGACTAGAAATTCCAACACCTTCATTTGGCTGCTTGGAATTGTCTCTTGCCCACCTACTAAGGGTGGCCTTGGACTGGGAAATTTGCCAGAAAAACCATACTCATGGCCAAAGAGCTATGGAGACATGTCCATGAAAGGTCAGCATTTAGGAGAAATTTCATACGTGATATGTGCAAATATGGCCATACTAATCTCGGTTGATGGCTCAATGACAAATCATCAATCTTTTTCGAGGCCTTTGATAGGATATTTGGAAATTAAAGCCCCTCATCTCATCCCCACATCTTCCAAAAGATCACAATGGCAGGACCCCAAGAATTTGGGAAGAACCATGGACGGATTCACCTTTAGATCCACCTTCCCAAATCTCTATCGGATGCCAGAGGTACAAACAAAATAGTGGCCTTCCTTTGGGACAACAACTCAAATTCTTCGAATCTCACCTCAGGAGACATTTTAAAGAAGAGTTCGAATCTCACCTCTGGAGACATTTTAAAGAAGAGGAGTTTGAACAGCGGCTTCTTCTGATCAGTAAAACAGAGAGTCTATTGCTTAGGAACCAATCAGACTCCTAGAAGTGGCCTCTTGACCCAACAGGAACCTTGTCTTTGAAGTCTCCATAACTTTTTGGCCATAGAGATTCCCTCCCTACACCACTATTTTGTTGAAGTCATTTGGAAAGATAAATATCCCAGTAAAGTAAAAAGATTCCTTTGGGAGGTGATAACGGGCAAGATCACACTATAGATTATACGCAAAACTGAAGCCTACTACTGCACTTTCCTAAAATATTTGCAGTGTTTGTAAACTGAACAGTAAGGCCCTTAACCGTATTTTCATGAGCTGCCACTTCACCTCTGAATGCTGTTATGCAGGCTTGAGAATGATATACCCCTCTTCACAAAAACACAGTGATAATGCCTGACTATGCTAGCAGCTCACCTCCTCAAGGTGTAGTAACAAAAAATCCCTTTTTTTTTTTAATTATTATTTTTTATTTTTTATTTTTTTATTTTTTACCGTTAATGAAACCTAGCTAGATGGTGCTCCGAACAGCCAAGTGTGGCGGCTAGTGGTAACCAGAAGCGGTCAGTGGAGACAACATATTTGGCCGCGGCTGGTGGTAAGCTAAGGTGCTAGGGTTTGTCTTTACATGGGTAGTATTTTGCCAAAATGGATCCGTTATTAAGCTTAAGAATAAACAGAATCTGGCCTAAAACCCATCTACCTCTAGCTCCTTTTCAACCTTGGAAAATAAATGGGCTTCTTGCTACTTCTTTAAACACAACCCACCTAGAATTAGTTCCCTACTAATTTATGTCTCTTTATCCAGGTCATTCTAATCTCTTTTTTTTTTTATTGTAGCCATCCTCCCTATTTTCTTCAAAACTCAGTGTCACCTATTGGAACTTCGATTTCAATCACTCATCCCATCGATTCATCAATTGCTCCATTTCTTTATTTACAGTCTTGACAATTGTTTCACTCAAATTTGGGAATAACTTTTCTAACTTCATGCCAAACTCTTCTAACTCCATACCTAGGACCGAGCTTTTCTGATACCAAATTGATATGAATTGGAACAGAGCCACTATGTATTATTACAATATAAAGGTGAAGGACTACACGATAACCCAAGTATTCGAGGTACTTGGACCTCCCTCACTTGAGATCACTCTAGTTATAACTCCATACTCTAACAACTCCCTAACTAACTGCTAATATACCCTTACTTACATTCATGTCAAAGAAAAGAAGAGAGAGAAAATGCGGAAAAGAAAAAGAACGGGAGAGAGGAGGAGAAAGAGAAGAACAAAAAGAAGAAGGCACGACGTTGGTAGGAAGCACTAGCACCGAAGTTGGGAGAAAGGGAGGGGAAGGGGAAGGGCGAGAGGTGGGGAGAGGAGAGAAAGAATTTGTTTTAAATTATTTTAAATTATATTTTTGGGAAAATTACCTTTTTGGTCCCTCAGTTTTGAGGGATAGGTGCGTTTGATCCCTGAGTTTTCAAAATAGACCTTTTTAGTCCTTGAGTTTTGAGAAATAGGTTTAAAAGGTCCCTAAGTTTTCAAAATGGACCTTTTTAGTCCTTGAGTTTTGAGAAATATGTTTAAAAAGTCCCTTATATTATTTTTTAAATTTTTATAAATTAATACTTTTTAATTTTGTTAATTTAAAAAATCATTCAATATTAAAATATAATAAAAATTATTAGTTTAAAAAAGTTGAAAAAATAAAACCAGGGACTTTTAAAACCTATTTCTCAAAACTTAGGGACTAAAAAGGTCTATTTTGAAAACTCAGGGACCAAACGCACCTATCCCTCAAAACTAAGGGACCAAAAAGGTAATTTTCCCTATATTTTTATTATAATTATTTTTAATATTATTTTTAAAAAATTGCCATGTCAGCCTTTGTTAATATTTTTTTTTTTTTAGTAAGAAATGAAACTTTTCATTGATGATTGATGAAATGAAAAGAAACTAATGCTCAAATGATACAAACTCCACAAGGGAGTGAAAATGAAAGAGAAACAATAAAAAACACAAGGTCCAAACAAAACAAATAACAGAGGATAAATAAAAGCATTTCAAATCAGCCGAGAGTCCTATGATGATGAGAAAACAAAAAGGTTTGAGAGAGAACTTCAAGAAGAGGCCTTTAGATGAGCTGATTCAAACCGAACGAGCCATGAAAGAGACTTGCTTTGGAAGATCCATCGATTACGATCTAACCAAAATTCTGATAATGGAGCTTGGAAATTCTAATATAAAGTATTGAAGCAAAACTTTTCATGAACGGAAGTCCAACCAACCACCAAACTGACCCAATCAGATATGAAGCTTCCACGAACTTCAGAGAAAAAATAAACCAAAAGGGTGATCTTAATCGATCTCAAAGCAAAAAAGCAGGCCAAACCAAACTAGCAGCAACTGGAACTCCCGAAACAATAGAAAAAGCAAAAAAGACTGATCTCAATGCCTTAAAAAATATAATCAAGAGAATAACCATTCCAAACAACACCACAAACGCCTAACGAAGAAGCACCAACAGAAGAAATCAAATCAAAACTCCAAAAAACAACCACAACAAAATGAAGCTTGATCTACAAAATTTGATCTATTGAAATTGAATCATTGCGAGTAAATCCAAAAATAGCAGCAAAGCATAACCATTGACTTCCACAATCCTCATGAGAAAAATACGCAAACTATAATTAAGCTTTCTGACTAACCCCCTTGGAAACGAAAATAGGAATCTCTTTGAGTTGCAAACCACTCGCCTTGATTAAAGAAGCAAATTTATCCAGTATCAAAACGTCACTACTTGATGGTTGGATTTCATCTAAAACCTTAAAAATTGAGCCGCTAGACTTGATAGGTGTCTGGAAAAGTGCTTTTAAGTCATCAACAATTGGATCCCCGACCATATCTTCTTCACAAAGGTTGCTATCGTGTTGAAAATCAAGTTCCATACTACTTACACTAGCATCAGATTCACAATCTGAAACGTCAATGTAGGTGTGGTGAGTTTGTTTTAGAAGAAGGCAATAAAACCTTATTAAAATGTGTACCTTTGGGCCCGATAT
This sequence comes from Luffa acutangula, assembly GCA_036850905.1. NCBI lineage: Eukaryota > Viridiplantae > Streptophyta > Magnoliopsida > Cucurbitales > Cucurbitaceae > Luffa > Luffa acutangula. The sequence goes on from CM072099.1 coordinate 13,510,699, forward strand.
TACAATGTTCCACAACTAGGTTTTGTGATGAATCCTTTGGAAAATTGTCTTGCTTTAAGTTGACCGAAGGGATCAGTAAATTTGTGCAACTCAATAGGCCTATTTCATAAATCTTGAAGACTTTGATTATCCAATTTTGAAACTCAGAGATTCAATAGACATAATTTCCAAACCTTAAGGACCAAAAAGGTGTTTTACCCTTAAAATAGTGAAACACTTATGCTTCTGTGTTTTTTTTCTTCCCATATACATGCTTATCTTGACCTTTTGACACATTAGCCATCTTTTTAAGATTTCTAGAAATAGTTTGATATGGGTACACCATAAAGTAGGTTTTAAGAATATGATTAGGGCAGTGGTTAGAAATATTATTAGGATACGAAGTTTTTGGATTGGGCCTCAAGTATAGCCCAACTAAAACCACTCCCCTTTCTCTTCCCTACGAACAGCTTGGCCGGGGTGTTATGTTTCTGCAAGCTCACAAAATTGAGCCAAAGATGGAGGAGGAAGTCCATTCTGGAATTCTACATGTTGGTTGCAAGAACCCGCTGAACCCATCTTTTTTCGAAGCCAGTGCAACAAAGTTTGTTCCAAAGTTAGTTTGTAGGGATTGTCTGACCGTTAGCAGAGGAGGCGTATCAATAATAACACTTGTTTCATCGCTTCCAGTACTGATAACAACATCACAAACCTTGCTGTTTACTGTACACTGAGACTTGAAAATCAAAGTTGGGCACTTCTGGGTTGGAAGCATGTTTCATCCCTCTCTTTCTTGTAATCATGTTTCAATTGAGATTCTTTATTTACTGTGTGTTTGTGTATGTTTATGTGTTTGACCATGGAAAAATTTACAAGTGTCTGTACCTTAAGGAGGTTTAAAATTACTCTGAAGCAACACTCTCTCGATTAATTTAAGTTGTTACTTGTTTCACTACTTTTGGAAGTTTTCTTCTATCTTCCTTTTCTCACCCTTTTTGTGGGGGTGAGTATGCTGTGGAAGAGCACAATGAAGGTGTGTACTATTTTATGTCTACGGCAGGCATTTACAATTATCATTTGACAGATTTTTAATGATAAGTTGCTGAAGATTAGTGTCAGAAGATGCATACGTACAGCAATCAAATTACGGAAGAAATATTTTTCCAAGGTGAGATACAGGTTTAAATGCTATTTTTTCAATCTTTCCATATTGATTACTTTAACGCACTAATGGCTATTAACCCTTTTTTTCTTGAACCAGAAAGTGACATTTCTACAGTCATAAACTGAATCAATTATCTTGATCGGTTGCTTATATTAAATTTAGATGCTCCATGATCACGACCGTTCATCGTACCCGTCATCATTTAATTACGTAGTGATAAGTTTTCTAAATGAATTTTTACGGACAAAATTAGCACAACGATCGCTTTCTTTTTTATTCTTATTTCTGAATGTTGTAATATCCTTCTTTTTCTATAATTGACAATTGGATTTTTTTTTTTTTCCTTTTTGGATTACAATGGATTGTACAACTAGGAGGATATTTTATATTGCTTGTGTGTCATTATTGTTCATGTTTATGTTTTTATGCTTTGCATCTTTTCCAAAAAGTAATTGTAGTCGTACGTTGAAACTTGGCCCTTTTGATATCAGGTTATCAAGAAAAAGAGCCTCCGATCTCATAATGAGGACTAGAACTGCACCATTTAATAGGAGGCAGCAAAAGTACAACGATAGCAAGTAGTTGAAATGAAACAGTTGATGAAAAATGCATTGGCAGTTCGAGGATTCAAGCTGAGATTTATGCAACTGTCTTCTGCTTCAGATCCTTTATCGGTAATTTTACATTTGGCTCTCATTGTTTGCATTTATAACTGTCTCTTGAATAATAGAATATTGATAATATTTTGATTCTTATATTTATGGACAGTATTATTATAGAAAATGATGTAATATTCGTCGAATAAAAGTTATAATTAATCCTTTTCTCTCTCATATATGCGTGAGTGGGTGAATGATAGAAAACAAGAGCTTAATCCACTCAAATCGTTTCCTTCTCTAGAGAGGACTTGTGGGACTTTTGTACCGTTTCTGTACTCGTTCTTTGTTGAAAATCTTAGACAGTGAAAATCTTAGACAGTGTTACATTTTCTCTTAGATTGGTTTTCTTTATACTCTCCAAGGGGGGTGTTGCAAGAAATGTAGATGTCCAAGATCCTCATATGTTCTTAAATTTAGATGTTTGACATCCTTGAATAATTGTTTGTTTTGCTAGAAAATCTTGTGGGGGATACCTAGAAGTATTTAATAAGTTGCATTAAAGGCTTCTATTTCTTTGATACCTAAGAAATTGAGGTAATGATGGAAAAATTAGAAACTTTTCTCTTTGTTTTGGGGATATTTCCTCCTTAGACCCTCCAAGCAGTAGCCATGTTGATTTATCTATTAAAAACTTTCCGAATTTTGTGGATTTAAAAAGAGTGCATCAGGTAATGGAAGAGGAAGGTTTGATTGAGCCAAACGAGGATGAAATTACGGCTGAAGTTGGTGGTTTAAATGCTCCTCCAGTGCATGATCAATATCAAAAAGCAGATAGCCTTATTCCTTTAAATAATATTATTTCTATTAAGTCCACACAGGTAGTCCTCAACTAGCTACAAGACAGGACTTCAACAAATACTACTATTGATTGTTGCTGTTGACGTTCACATTAGTTTAATGTATTTTACTCTTAAAATTTATTATTTTTGTCATTTGGTATTGTGTTTATTTAGTATACTTAACAAGTGTTCGATATGAACCAAATTGACTTTGTACAACTAGTGTTTGCCACATATCAATTGTGTTAAGTGTCGGTTATGTGTCCAACAAGTGTCGAAGTGTCCAAGCGTCGGACACGGACACGCTGGCCAAACCAAAGTGTTCGTGTTTCTTTGGTAGTGGCAAATAAGGATTCTCCTCACATTGGTAGAATTTTGCACATATTAGGTCAGCTTTTGGATTTAAAAATAAACACAATCTGGCCCATACTACCACTGGCCTCACCCAATTCAATTAAACTAGGGTTACCTTCTATTGTTTCCATCTCCCTTTCGTGATGGCCTCCCTCCATGTCCATAGGTTCACTCTCTAGCAGCTTGCTTCCACCACGTCATTGTGTTCGACTATACTTGTCTTCGCCGCCAACGATGAATCTCCCTTTCGTGACTGGCTCCCTACATCTCCATCTGTTCACCATCTTCCAGTCACTATTTCTACCACGTCTTCATCTCCGACCATACAAGTAATAGTTGATCATGGCCTCTGTCGTCACTTTCTCTTCTTCTCTTTCGAACCTTGTGGCTGCTGTACCGTCCCCCCTCAAACTTGGCCGATGATCCCGCCTCGAGAGTCCAGTATTCAACATTCCAAAAAACTCTCCAACCTGTTCACACGTTTTCGATCTGTGGTAGATTGCACGTTGGCCTCCCCTCTTCAAACTACGACAATCAACAAATTGGTCTGCTCTTAATCGCTTCCTTCCAACCCGTTTCTTTCTCGAATGTTGCACTAGCTTCGTCTTCCAACTCTTTCGGGTTGTGATTCTCCTCCGCCATGGTTGTTGGAGACTTGATACCAATTTATATTTCTTCGACCCAATCAACTCGTGTCTTTCGGTTTCTGCTCCTTTCTTGCACTGAAATGATTTACTATTATCAATGACCCTTGTTTCTAAGGATTCTTCATTCTCTCCCACCTTCTTTTGTTTTCGAGAAGAGCTTGCAATAAACATGGAAGTTAATCTAACCTTATTGTTTGAGACGAACAATTGATCAAGGCTTTCGCTCATTATCTGTAAAGCTTGTTTGATTTCAACTACATCCTACTTTGTTCTCTCTATTCTCTCTTTCAATTGTTTTTGCTTCATTTTCCAGGATGAACGTGTTCTGGTGGTACCAATTTGTTAGCTATCCAAACTAAGAAAACACCCAAATACTCCTATATTGCAATAATAAAACAAAACTACAATATAACGATAACCTTTCGAAAGGGCTAACTCTCTCCCAAAGTTTCACTATAAGACAATATCCAAAATCATCCACACCTTTCTAAGACCCTAACTTACCTATTTATAACCAAAGCACTTCTAGCCCATTACTACTATGCCCTTACTACTAATCTACTACTATCTCCAATATACCTCTATTAGTACTCTCACATAATCTTGCTATCTAGCGTATGGGAACTTAAGATTGTATACGACCAAATCTTGAAAGCTTTTCCTATTTGCTTTAGTGTATTATTGTTGTGTGAAACTTATAATGATAGAATTATATTCATGTGCATATTCCAATGTGTTATCTATTACTTGTACATATGTGCCTCAAATCAATCTCTGGTGAAGTATATTTCTTCTTTCACAGTTATTCATAAGTTTTGCCTCAATACTCTTCTTTAGATTTTAATTTCTAATAGACTCACTCTCTCTTTTTACCTCATTTTCGTGAGATCAGTGCAGAGATAACGAAATGGGAAGAAATATCTTTGCTTCTGTTGTCTACATTGGGCAATTGGAATTCCTTTCACAGACTTAAGGCCATTGATTTCATTTTCAAATCATTGTTCCTTGAAGTATGGTAGTGCTGAGGCATCTTAGAAACTTCCTTTCACTACCCGAGAGGAAGTGAGTGTATTTGATTTTTTTTAGAGCTTTTCGTTAGAAAAGCAAAAGAGGTGAAAATTCCTTGTCATGGTCGAAATGTGAAGTTAGGTGTGCCACCAAGAACATTGTTTACAACCTTCAAATGCAGAGTTGAATAGCAGATTTCCTCCTACAAAGGAGTTTGTATTTCCAATTCTTTTTATACCATCGAGGGAAAATTTTCATCACTGTATATCAAGGGCTTAACCTCTGTTCATTTATATTTCCCTGATGCAAAATGGTCTTAATTTTGATTGAACAATACACCTATATTACATTCTGATAAATAATGGAGAGACAGAGCTCGTGTCTGTTCTGCCATCAAAATCTAAGGCTTCGTTAGTTAACCATTTGGTTTTTGAAAATTAGGCTTGTTTTCTCCTAATTGTCTAACCATGATTTTCATTTTTGTTAAGGATACATTGGAATTCTTAGTCAAATTCCAAAAACAAAAATAAGTTTTTAAAAAAGGTTTTTGAAAACATGGAAAGAAAGTGAAATGTGAAAAAAAGAGGGAAAAAAAAAAGTGATAGAAGAAAATGTGAAATTTTGGGAACTTGAAATCTATTTATTAAAGCTGCTTTAAAAAAAAAAAATTACATTTTAACTTTATAAATGCTTCTAAAAAGAAGAAAATAGAAAACTAAATTGGTTATCTAACCATCTTGTTTTCTTAAAAAAAAAATAAGGAAAACAAAAAACCAAAAACAGAAAACAAACCAATTGAATGAGAAATTTTGGTCAATCACAAATTGTCACATCATTGATTTAAATTAATGAAAATAAATAAATTTGATACTAATTCCAAATTTATATGTGTCCTGTGTCCCTAAATTAAATTAAAAGATATGAAAATTGACAAATTATATAATGCCACATGTTTGTTATTGACCCATCAGATCACATAAGTCAAGTCCAATCAAATTATGCCACGTGACAATTGGACCCGAGATTAATGTAACTCAAGGTCATTGAAGAAATTGAAAAATAATCCCACTTATAAAAAAAAGGATTGGATTAAAGTTCAAATGTAACCCAAGCCTAAAAGTTGAACCCAAAATCAACCAAGCTCAAACCCATTTGAGGTCTATCAAACTCGAGGTCATTTTGGACATTTGATTAGATTCAGACTTAGAAGCATTCAAGCATTTGGAAAGTTTAAAATCTTTAAGTTCAGTCAAAAAATTCAGACAGAGTCAGAGAAATCAGAATAAGTTTAAAATCTTTAAGTTCAGTCGAAGAATTTAGACAGAGTCAGAGAAATCAGAATCCAGAGCATTCAGTCAGAGTCCAGAGTTGTCAGAAGTCAAAGAGTCCAGAGAATTCAGAAGATCCAAGATTTAGAATTTGGCCAACTCAAGACTCAAAAGATTCCAGACTAGAAGATTTAAAGACTAGAAGACTTAGAGAAGATCAACAAGCCTTGGCCGATCCAAGAGATCATCAAGACAATCGACCGATAAAAAAGATCAACAAGCCAACAAGCTGATCATCTAAGAAGATCAACAAGTCAACAGGTCGATCTAAAAGATCATTAAGCCAACAGGTTGATCCAAGAGATCATCAAGTTAGCAGACCGACCATCTAAGAAGATCAACAAACCAACAAATCGACCCAAGAAGAGCAACATGCTAGAGGATAAAGTTTATATATTTATAAGAAAGAATCAGATGATAAATGTTAGAGATGGTAACACTTATACATCAAATTCAATAAAATTAAGTTCATTTCCATGAATCAAATTTCCTTGTTGAAATCTCGTGTCAACAAATTGGCATGCCTTGTGGGATAGTCTCTACCTTTGATCTCTTTTTCTCATAAAGAAATCATGACTTCCTCAAAAACTTCTTCAAAGATCGTTGTTTTAAGCAACTCCTATGTGGGGCCAATTACGCGTTGTCACTCCAAGGAAATCCAACATGAAGAAAGTCAAACACCTGTCATCACGAACAAGATGTTGAGACGCATGACAAAATCTGCTCAAGCTGAAATCGCCATTACAAAAAATTTTGTGTTTGGGAAACTCTCATTTCCTTCTCAACAACCAAGCGAAGCATCAAATCTTGAGATAATGTTCGTTATGATGACTGATGTGGGAACTAATGAAGAACGATTGGCTGAAGTTGAGAAGAAAATCAACCTGTTACTGAAGATAATTGAAGAGAGAGACCACAAAATTGTCTCTCTTAAGAATCAAATGGAAAGTCAGGATGTTGTTGAATTGAGTCAGACCTCTTCCATCAAAGACAAGAGAAAGATTATTATACAAGATCATTCACAACATTCCAGAAGACAGAGGACAAAGTTTATATATTTATAAGAAAGAATCAGAGGATAAACGTTAGAGATGGTAACACTTATACATCAAATTCAATAAAATCAAGTTCATTTCCATGAATCAAATTTCCTTGTTGAAATCTCGTGTCAACAAATTGGCATGCCTAGTGGGATAGTCTCTACCTTTGATCTCTTTTTCTCATAAAGAAATCATGACTTCCTCAAAAACTTCTTCAAAGATCGCTGTTTTAAGCAACTCCTATGTGGGGCCAATTACGCGTAGTCACTCCAAGGAAATCCAACATGAAGAAAGTCAAACACCTGTCATCACGAACAAGATGTTGAGACGCATGACAGAATCTGCTCAAGCTGAAATCGACATTACAAAAAATTTTGTGTTTGGGAAACTCTCATTTCCTTCTCAACAACCAAGCGAAGCATCAAATCTTGAGGTAATGTTCGTTATGATGACTGATGTGGGAACTAATGAAGAACGATTGGTTGAAGTTGAGAAGAAAATCAACCTGTTACTGAAGATAATTGAAGAGAGAGACCACAAAATTGCCTCTCTTAAGAATCAAATGGAAAGTCGGGATGTTGTTGAATTGAGTCAGACCTCTGCCATCAAAGACAAGAGAAAGATTATTATACAAGATCAGTCACAACATTCCACTTCAATTGCTTCATTATCCGTGTCGCAGCTCCAGGATATGATCATGAACTCCTCAATATGGTGGACCGACTCAGAACTCGCCCTCTTGTATTCCAAGTCATACACGAAAAGGATCGATAATCTAAGAATGCCTAATGGATACCAGCCACCCAAGTTTCAACAATCTGACGGGAAAGGCAATCCTAAACAACATATTGCTCGCTTCGTCGAGACATGCGGGAATGTTGGTACTCGAGGGGATCAACTAGTCAAGCAGTTCATTCGAACACTTAAAGGAAATGTCTTTGATTGGTACATTGATCTAGAACCTGAGTTAGTAGATAGTTGGGAGCAACTTGAAAAAGAGTTCTTGAATTGCTTCTACAGCACCAGACGAATCGTTAGTATGTTCAAGCTCACCAACACTAAACAACGAAAAAGTGAACTTGTTGTTGACTACATAAATCGTTGGAGAGCCATGAGTCTTGATTGCAAGGATCACCTCACGGTACTCTCTACCGTTGAGATGTGCACTCAAGGCATGCACTAGGAACTCCTCTACATCCTTCAAGGTATAAAGCCCCACACCTTTGAAGAACTAACAACTCGCGCCCACGATATGGAGCTAAGTATTGCAAGTCGAGGAACAAAGACATTCTACTCCCTAACTTGAAGAAAGAAGGAAAGAACGTTGAAACGATTACAGAAGAATCTATGGTTGTAAACACAACTCTTCTCAAGTCGTCTTCAAAAGAAAAACAATAAGAAAATGGAACACATCGTTTAACTTTGAAGGAAAGACAGAAAAAAGTCTATCCTTTTGCTGATTCTGACGTTTCTAACATTTTAGAACAATTACTAGAAACACGGCTAATAGAACTTCCCGAGTGTAAACGACCAGAAGAGATGGAAAAAGTCAATGATCCCAACTACTGCAAGTATCATCAAGTTATCAGCCACCCAGTAGAGAAATGTTTTCTCTTGAAAGAGCTAATTTTGAGGTTAGCTAAAGAAGGAAAAATCGAGCTGGACCTTGAGGAAGTAGCTCAATCAAATCACGCTGCAATAACAACACACACTTGCAGTCAAATGTGTCTTGATCTGATTCGTAATCAAGAGGTGCACCTACTCCAATATGGAACATTGGAACCTATAGCTATTTAGTTTCATCATGAGGTATCAGGAGACAAATCTTAAGATGCAGTCAATCTTATTAACGAGGAAGATAAAGGAAGTATTGTCACGACTCGTCAGAAGAAGCAAGGGTGACATCCGATTCAAGAAGGATGTTGCTCATCCAAAAGAAAGAATAGACATCAAAGACAGAAAAATCCAAGGAAACCTAAACTTGAGAAAAAAAGAATTCAAGATCCTTTTCAACATTGCCAATTGGTAACCCTAAAAGAATCATTCTCAAGAAATTTTCATCCCGTCAAGAAAGAGGAAGAAAACTTTGCAAGTTCATGTTATATCAACCCAAAGAAGATGGCGGATCAAAGGAAATCAAGCAAAGGACTTCTATCTTTGATCGCAATGAGCCTTCAACTACTCAACCTTCGGTATTGCAAAGAATGAGTATGGCCACAGCAGGAGAAGAAGATCAAAGTTTGACGTCCACCATCACTCGACATTCAGCCTCAAAGTAACCAGCGCCAGAAATGGGAAGAGGAACTCCCTCCTCCCTCATTTTTTCTATTAAAAAAAAAAAGAAAATGGAGATAAAGGAGAAGAAAAAAAGACGGAAGGAAAAAAAAAAGTTTGTCGCTGTCGGCCGGTGTTGAAGAAGAAGCAGTCGTCGGTGACAATTGAAAAGGAAGGAGTTGGGAGAAAAAGAAGAAGGAGAAGACAGAGAGGGGGAAAGAAATAGAAAAAAATATAAAATAATAATATATTTATTATTTTATTATATTTATATTTAAACAAAAAAAATTAATAAAAAAATTTTGCCACGTTAGCAATCGATTAACTATTAACGGAAAATTGGATGCAGTGACAAAAATGAAACTAAAACCAAACCTCAGGGGCTAAATTGTTGAGTTTGAAAACTCGGTGACCAAAATGAAACCTAACTCAAACCTCAGGTACTAAAAGTGTATTTTTTCCCCAAAAAAAAGGGATTGATATCAAATCATTAAAAAGAAAAAAAAAACAACAAAATAGTTAAACAAAAACATTGTGATCACCCTCTAAGACACTACCGTCATCAAAGTGACTGGTCTAGACAAGAGTGAAATCATTGTAGACGAATTTGGTGACCACCCCTGCAGGATACTAAAGTCATCAAAGTGACTGGTCTAGGCAGGAGGTGAAGTCACTACAAGTGAATTTGATGACGACCACTGTAGGCAAATTTAGTGACCATCCCTAGAGGATACTACTGTCATCAAAGTGACTGGTCTAGACAGGAGGTGACGAACACTGCAAGTGAATTTGATGACGACCACTGCAAGTGAATTTGTTGACCAGTCATCATCATCTTCTCCTTCTCGACCCTCTTCTTCAACCAGACCCACATGACGCTCACTATTAGGCGGTGCCTGAACTTTCTTTCTTAATAAAACTCCAGCACCCAGAGTTGATTTGGGTGATTGTAGATCGGCTCACCAAGTTTGTTCATTTCCTACTTTGTAAGTCTATACATAAAGTTGAAGCATTAACTCAGTTGTATTTAAAGGAAATTGTTAGACTGCAAGGTGTTCCTGGGTCTATTATTTCAGATTGTAACACTCGCTTTGTATCTAAAGCTTTGACAGAGTCTGCAGAATGAAGAATACATTTTCATATTCCAAATCTAATAAAGATAATCCCTTCCACTATATATATTTAATTGAAGAATGCATTTTTATGCGTTTGAATTTGAGTCTAGTGATATTTCAAAAATACTTGAAAAAAAAAAAATTGAACCGTAAAATTATAGTACATATATATTGTATTATTCAAAAGCCACCATTCATTCAAAAAAAAAAAAAAAAAAAAAAAAAAAAAAAAAAAAACATTTGCACACACAACATCAAAACAAGAACAACACAATCATTTTTCATAATTGTTTGCTTTAATAATACTCTGCAATCTTTCTAATTTCAACGTTTCATTTGTCCCTCGACCACAGGCGGGATCTCTACTCCTTTGCTTTTTCTTTGTACATTTTCTTGCCAACCTGAACACGACACTTATTATCGTCATTTTCATACGAAAGGAATATCTATATCTATATCTATATATATATTAAGAGATTGAGAAAAAGTGAGTACCAATATGCATGTCAAAACCACGGTTCTTGAGCTCACGATACTCTTGACACATTGCACAACTCCAACACCAGAAGTGAACGCAGCAATCGTTGCATGGAGTTTCTTGGAGTTGATATTTTCCCCTCAATCGAGATCGGTAAGAGCAAGTATAAAGGCAAATACACGGCGTAAAGAAGGCAATCACACTGAAAATTAATGCGTTACCACAACATGCTGCATCCACAAGCGTTAACATCAACCACTGTCATTTTAAATTCTAAATCTAAGTCTGTTTGATAACTATTTGGTTTTTGGTTTTTTGAAAATTAAGTTTATAAACACATACTTCCATGCACCTATTAAGTTCCTTTGTTTTTCTAATACATTCCTCCAATCTTTTAAAAAAGCCAAGCCAATTTTTGAAAACTAAAAAAAAAAAAAAAAAAAGTTTTCAAAAAACTTGTTTTTGGAATTTGGAATTTGGCTAGGAATTTAAATGTGTTCTTGATAAAGATGAAAACCATGATAAAGAAATTGAGAGAAAACAAACATAATTTTCAAAAACAAAAAATTGAATGGTTAATTATCAAACGAGACCTTAGATGTTATTAGGGCTGTTCGTCGGTCGGTCGGAGTCGGTTTTGGGCCAAAACCGACGCCGAAAACCGACGCCGAAAACCGACCTATCGGTTTCGGTCGGTCGGTGGTCGAAAATTTTGGAGTGCTCTCTAAAACCGACCGACCAAATAGACGGTCGGTCGGTCGATTTTGTCGGTTTTCCGACTTGAGAAGAGATGTTGTCGAAAGTTTGGCAAGGGTTTGAAGCAAGGGGAGGAGGAGAAAAGAATGGAAGAAAAACAAGGAAAAAAGAAAGATAGAGAGAAAAAGAAGAAAGAAATATTAATATAGAAGAAAAAGAAAAAAGAAAAGAAAGAAAACGAAAATCGTCTTGGTGTGCCGAGTCCGTCGACGCTGGAGGATGAAAATGAGAGAATGAGAAAGAAATGGAAGGACAAGAGAGATTGAAAGAAATCGGTGGAAGAGGAGATAAGATGAAGAAGAAAGAAAGAGAAGAGAAAAAAGAAGAAGAAAAGAGAGAGATAAAAGTGAAAAAGGAGAGAGAAAGAAAAGAGGGAAGAAAGAGAGATTGTTTCGTGAAACGAAAAAAATGGGAAGAAGAAAAGACAAAAAAGAAAGAGAGAGAAGAATAAAAAAATAATAAATTTAAAAAAGTAATCATTACTTTTTGAAAAAATAACTTTGAAAAGAGTGGAAAAGAAGGCTGAAAAGATGGCTGAAAAGACTGCATTGGGCAGTGTGTGCGTGAGGTCAGCAAACTTGGGCAAAATAATTTTTTTTTTTTTTGTAATATACTATTATCGGTCGGTCGGTCGGTTTTTAAAATTTTTTGTTGAACCGACCGACCGACGGTCGGTTTTGTCATTGAAAAAACCGACTCCGACCGAATCTAGCAAAAAACCGACCGACCGACCTCGGTTCGGTCGGTTTCGGTCGGTCGAGTCGGTTTTCGGTCTAATTTTGAACACCCCTAGATGTTATATATATATATATAGAAATAAATATAGCCCAAAGTGGAGGTTATACAATCAAATGAACATAAGTTAGTGGTAATTTGGCATGTACATGCACTAGTGTCGTCTTTGATAAATCACGTTTGAATCTCCTCATTCACAATTTCAATTTTTGTTTTCTATTTTTGAAAATTATATGTTTGTTTCTTTAGTATTTCTTTACTTTTGTTTTCACATTTCTTATGAAAATATTAGAATTCTTAGCCAAATTCCAAAAACAAACAACTTTTCGACCTAAAACTTTTTTTTTTTAGTTTTAAAATTTTGGCTTAGATTTTGAAAACATGTTTAAATGTAAATAAAAAAAAAAAAAAAAAAGTGGAAGTAGTGTTTGTAGGCTTGAATTTTAAAAACCAAATGGCATTTTTTAAAAATGTTTTTCAAAGTATTTTTTAAAAAACATTTTGTATAAAAATTATTTAGAATTTAAACGCTTATATGTTTGGTTGAATTTCCTCATAAATATTTTTATACACAAGTTATTTTTTACTTAAGAAGTATTTTTTACAAAGTTGGTTTCAAGTGTTTCTCTCAAAATGGTTTATTTAACAATCTCATTTTCTAATAAGTCATTTTTAATGGTTGCCAAACACTAGAATTTTTTTCAAAATGATTTATTTTCAAAATTAAACACTTGAAAAGTAAAACCAAACACACCCGTAATTTGTTTCACTTTTTTCTTTTTATATTCTAATAGTTTTGATCATACCCTGATCTTAACTTGTTATGGAAAGAATATATGTCTACTAATTGGGCAATAGGGATTTTCTTTATGTTGCCAAAGTCCTTACAAGAAAGAAGCGGTTTTGGTGATGAAAGCACGATAAAAAAACGAAAAGTTGATCTAGAGGTCAAATGTTCAAATCTCCCCACCCCAAATGTTGTTGAACTAAAAAAAAGGATTTTCTTTATGTTTCCCACCAAGTTTTTAATTGTGATATCAAATCTCAAAGATGAATACATAAAGAAAAGAGATGATATTTTCTTTCTCCTTTTTTTTTTTTTTTAACAAACACCTATAAAAAAAATTAATATAGTAGGCTGCTCAGTCAAAAAAGAAGTATGGTCCTATGACCATTAGCAATTTTTTAAAACATCAAAGATAGTTACACCCTAAATAGAAATAAAAGGGCAAAATTGAAACTAATTACATTTATTAATAGAAAACTTTAAACAAAATTATTAGATGAAGGGTAGCATAAAAACTATCTTCAAAGTTCAAAACAAATTTGAAACCAATTACATAAGCTAGTATCTTAGAGAATTTTGTTTTAAAAAATAATTTTAAACATATTAAGTTGAATCTTTTTTTTATGAATGACCTGAGCATAAGTAGTAAAATTAGTATGTTTGTACCTCCTCACTATACTTCAATATATAATAATAATAATAAAAAAAAAAAGAAGCTAAATGATATATATATATATATTGAATGTTAGGTCTATTTCATAGTACCACATCATTTTTAGCAATTATTGTTCAAAACATCTCACGAGAAAAAATAGATAATTTCTTCCCATCTTTTTTTTTCCCTCTTGGAATTGTTAGAATAATATTAGGCTAAATTATAAAAAATACCCCTGAACTATGGGGTTTGTTTCAAAAATGCCCCTGAACTTTGAAAAGTTTCAAAAATACTCTTGCCGTTAATGGTTAGAGGAGGAAAAAAAATAAACATTCTTCAATAAGGGTATTTTTTAATTTTTTGTTTTTTTAAAGTTCAAGGGTATTTTTGAAACTGAAACTTTAACGGTTTTCATCCAAAAATTAATGGCAATGACATTTTTGAAACATTTTTCAAAGTTCAGGAGTATTTTTGAAACTTTTCAAAGTTAAGGGGTATTTTTTAAACAAATCTCATAGTTCAGGAGTATTTTTTTTTATAATTTAGCCATAATATTATATACATGTATACTTTTTTTTTATGTGGGATCTTTTGTTAAATATTAGGTTTAGTACAACAACGTTTAGCAATGGTTGGATTGAAGCTTACAAGTTGATCCTTCATCGATGATCTCTGATGCTTGCCCAAAAGGGACACATGGACACCAAAACGTACAACAACCTGTGAAAATTAGTTAATCGAAACATCATATATAATATGAATATAATTCAATTAGTTGAGGTATTAGTAATTTTAATTAAAATTTTAAAACAAAAAATCTCATTTGCTTGTAATTCATATTTTAAAAGATAATAAATAAGAAAACAACTACATCACTTTATGATAGCAGATCTAGTATAATAAAGACAAAATATCAAATAAATAATAATTACAAAGGAAGCATAAAAAAAATTATGCAAGTCAATCAGTGTACAATAATTGTTATATTATAATTAAAAAAAATTAGTGACTAAATCAATAATAATGAATATGATTTGTCTCAAAAAAAAAAAAAAAATAATAATAATAATAATAATGAATATGATTATAGGATACATGTTGAATAAAAAGTTATATTGACTATCATGATCAATCTCAATAGTAATGAAATATAATTAATGAGGGTGGATATAACTTTATTTTTTTTTAATTATTCTTCCTTCGTGGACTTGAAAATTAATATAAGATCCAAGAATTTAGAAAAATAAACATCGTAGCAATTTAAACAAATATAACATAAACATGGCAGGAATTTAAACTTAAAAACTCCCTACTACTTTAATATTATGTTAAATCATCGCATAAAATAAACAAGGCATTCAAGTAGAGTAAATTTAATTTTTTATGCATACTCTTAACGTAATTTTGGAGAAAAAGAGAATGAAAAACAAGAGAGAGTAATAATCTAAATCATTCAAAAATCACCTCCCAAGTGATTGATCGAAAATTACTCCCACACAATTGCAAAACTTCGCGCATTTAAAAAACATAAGTGATTTTAGCGGTCAAAATTTCTCTGAAACATGTTTGTAATGAATAGAGATCGAGAAGAGGGAGAATGAATTTACACGATCCCATGTCGTCGAAGCAGTCACAGAGGCCGGTGGACCATGGCGTTCCGTTCGTCGAGTTCACCGGAATACCGCCAGCCATATCTTCTTCCCTCAAAATAACTCAACCAAAACTTTCTTTCTTTTCTAACTTTGAGAGAGAATTGTAAGATGTGGAGTTCTATGTTCCAATTTATAATTTCTTTTTTGCTACTAAGAAAGAGGTTGGAGAAGGAGAACAAAGTCTTTGAAAATTCTGAGAGAGATGTCTTAGTTGACTTGGGTCTACGTTCTAATAGTGTGGTTTAAGATAATGTTTTTTGAATGTGAGGTCTAAATAAGAATCTTCATCTTTACCATGTGAAGAGTGGGGCAAACATGGGAGAACTTTTTTTTTTTTTTTTTTTTTGACTATTTTATCCATATTATAATTGTATAATCCCAAATATATCCTTTAATCTAGGTTAAATTACATGTTTAGTCTCTGAACTTTCAAGGTTGTGTCAATTTAGTCCTTGAACTTTGAAAAAAGTTTCAAATAGGTCCTTGAACTTTCAATTTTGTTTACAATAGGTCCCCGAACTTTAAAAAATATCCAATAAGTCCTTAAACTTTCACTTTTATGTCCAATGAGTCCCTCAACTGTTTAATTTTGTGTCAGTTAAACCTTGACCTGTTCGATATTTTTTAAAATTCACAAACCTACTAGATACAAAATTGGAAGTTGGGAGTCTCAATAATAAACATAAAATTCAATTTTATATACAGTAGATTGGTTCATTTTTTTAAATCTTGATTATGTTAGGGATCTATTATACACAAAATTGAAAGTTAAGGGACCTATTAGACATTTTTAAAGTTTAAAGACCTATTAGAAACAAAATTGAAATATTCAGGACCTATTAGATATTTTTTAAAATTCAGGAACCTAATTGATACAACCTTAAAAGTTTCGAAACTAAACTTGTAATAAAACCTTTAATTTATTTGTCTATATTTAATTTGAATAAAATACACTTCTAGTCCATGGGATAACACTTTGGTTGAACCAAATGGGTATCCTACTTGATAAAACAAAAAAAAAATTAATTTCTTTGAATTTTTCTTTCAAAAGGTTCCCACACAAACCATAATCATTTGTTCAAGTCATAGCAAGGAACCTCTTGTGTAGGTCTTAAAAGTTCTCCAAAAAGGTATTTATCTTTAATTTTGTGTACAAAGCGGATCCCAACTTGATTTCAAAGTTGTTTAGAAATCATATACTTCTGTTACAGGTGAACTATTCATTCCCATCACAATCTTTATAATGTATACAACAAGATTGTGATGAAAGTTCTAGCAAATTAATGGACTAAAAGGAGTGTCGAATAAGGTTATCTTCGAATCTCCATCAACATTCTATCTCGGGTCAGTCTATGGCAGATAACGTTATTATTGGACACGAGTGTGTTTCCATTGCATGAAAACTAGAAGAAAAGACAAAATCGATTTTGCAGCGCTCAAGCTAGTTATGAACAAGGCATAGCTAAATGAGTCTTTTTAGACAAGTCATGCTAAAATTGGGGTTTCTAGCTTGATGGATCAAATCTCTCATTGTGAAATGCATTATCACAACTACTTTTTCAGTCCTACCCCTATTAGAGGTTTATGGCACGATGACCCTCTTTCACCTTATCTTTTCTTATTATTTGATGAAGGGTCTTGAGATTTTATTCAAATATGATTTCTAATCTGTTCTTTGTGGATGATAGCTTATAATTTTGAAATATGCATATGTTTAATTTTATATTCACTAAATGCAAATAAGAATAATTTTATTAACTATTTTTTTTAAGGAATGTCTATTAGAGGGTAAAAATTGCAACTCTTGTTCAAGTTTAAGGTTAAGATTACAACATTTTATGGAAGTATGAGTGTAAATTTGATGAAATTAAAAGTTTAGGTTGAAAACAGATACACCATGCTAAGTTCAAGGATAAATTTGATATATTTTTTTTTCTAAATTTAATATATAAAAAACACCACATTGCTTTTGATTATGTTTGTTTCATTTTTTTTTCATGCAAAAGTTTTTATTTATTTATTTATTTTATTGATTTTCACTGTCCTAAAACATGAAGTTAGAAACGGGGGAAAAAATAATATCACATCCTAATTCTCTTACAAAAAGTAATTCTTTAAAATTTCAATAATTTATTAATATACAAAATTCATCAAAAGTGTACTTGAGTAGTGATATACTATGAAATTGACATAATTATATTCAATCCTAGAGTTTGAACATGAGTGCACAAAAAGTGATATCTCAAAATATGATACCAACGTAATTTAGCCAATTTTGAGTATAACTCAACTGGTTAAGACATAATCTCGATTAAGAGATCAAAGGTCCGAATCTCCCACTTCAACATACTGTTGAGCTTAAAAAAAAAACACCAACAGTATAAAAAGTGACATCTCTGTTAAATGTTAGAGATCTTAGATAAAGACAATTGAAAATCTTATCATGAACCATAGAGATCGATAATGTCAAATCACAGTTGGCGGAATCTTATAAAAAGAAAAATCAAACAGTGTAACTATGAAAAGAAATAGAAGTATAATACTACCTGCCAAAGCCATGAGGTGATAGGAGGGAGACTAGTCTATGAAATTAAGATAAGAGGGACTTATATATTGGTAGGAGGGCAAGGAAAGACACTATACATGTAAATTGCTAGTGGTTGATATGAATAGTCACAATCAATAAGGAATTATAATCATTCTTTTGGAAAATGGGCAAAATTATTGTACTAAATTTGTGTGGGGATTGAAAGTGAGAGGGGTTAAATTATTCCATTTTATTCACATCAACTCTATCATTTCCTCCCTATGGTCTTAGGTTTTTTCTTTTTAAAGAAAATCTATCAATTAGGTTATTCACTTGTTGTCTCACCCATGACAAATTTTTCAATGTGGAATAATGTTGTTTTACATGTGGGAAAGTTGCATTATAACACATAAGTTCAAATTTGTTGTAATTTTGGTTTTTTTTCCTTGTACTCTCAAAAATGTTAATTTTGGTCCCTCCCCTTACAACTTAGGTCTATTTTTTATTCTTATACTTTCAAAATATCTATTTTGGTCACTATATTTTAAAAATGTTACCACTTTAACCTTTATCTAAAAATTGCTAACAAAAATTCTAGGGATAATAAAAGCCTTTAAATACAAAACTATGACAATAATTCATATATTTTATTTTATTTTAATTTTAAAAACTATGACAATAATTCATATATTTTATTTTATTTTAATTTTAAAAACTATGACAATAATTCATATATATATTTTATTTTTAGTTCAACAATTTCATGGGTTGGGAATGGAACTTTCGACTTTTGAGATGGTAATTGTTGCATTATCCATTGAACTAGTTTTATTAAATATAATGTTAGGTTGAGACTATGATTTAAAAAAGAAAAAGATAATAAACAAGACAAATAGAATAAAACAGTCCATTTTTTTAAAAAGTATTAAAAAAGGTGTTGGGACCAAAATTGACATTTTGGAAGTACAAAAATAAAAATCAACAAAGTTAAAATTACAAAGGATTGAACTAGATTTAAGCCTAATATACATTAGTCAACTTTCCATTGGGTGCTAAAAGCTTTCTCTTCCATCCTCAAAATTAGGGGGGTAAAGAACCAAACCAAACTCGGTTTTCGACTTTATTTCAGACCGAACCGATAGGTTCAGTTCAGTCCTCGTATCTTCTTTGCTCGAACCGAACAACTTACTACCCAAATAGTCAGTTAAGCTTTGTCGCTTAGGATTCCATTGAGTTTTCACGTTTGTCTCTTCTCTCTTTGCACAATCGTCTCTCCTCTCATGCTTGTGCTTGCGGTCGAGTTTAAGTCATTGTCACCGTCGACGCGCGAAGCTGACCCAGGTGACCCATAAATCAATTGACAAATTGGGAGAAACGGATTTGAAACGCCCGCCGCCTCGTTCGCGCTATCGGCTTCGTTGCTAGCTCCGACAAAAACTAGAACTTTCGGGCTCGTTTGATAACGTTCCCGTTTCTCGTTTCTCGTTTCTTGTTTCTCGTTTCTCGTTTCTTGTTTCTTGTTTTTTAAGAACTAAAAACAGAAACATGTTTGATAACTATTTCTATTTCTTTTTCTCTAAAAAAAGAAACAGAAACAGATATGTGTTTGATAACTATTTCTCGTTTCTTGATTTTTAGTTGAAATATAATTTGGTCCATATATTATAAAAATTATATATAACATACATTAAAATTATAGTAAGAGGTTGTCGGTGGCGGCTGATCGATGGAGGTCGGCAGTGGCCGGTAGTCGGAGGTCGACGGTGGTGACCGATAGTCTGAAGTTGAAAGTCGCGGTCGGTCGGCAGAGGCCGGTCAATGGAGGTTTGTTGTAGTCGGTTAGCGGAGTTCGACGACACCTGGTAGTCGGAGGTCGATGGTGGCGCCTGGTAGTAAGAGGTGGATCGTAGCGGTCGGTTAACGGAGGTCAACGGCAGCCAATAGGCAAAGGTCGACAGTAGCAGTCCGTCACGGCAGGTAGTTAGAGGTCGACGATGGCAGCCGGTCGACGGAGGACGACGACGATCGGTCGACGGAGGTCAGCGACAATCGGTCAACGGAGGTCAGCGACAACCGATCGACGGAGGTTGGCGACCACGGGTAGTCACAGGTCGAATGTGGGAGCTGGTCGACGGAGGCAGGTAGTCGGTGGTCTACGGTGGCACCCGGTATTCAGAGGTCGACAGTGGTGGTCGGTCAGCGGAGGTTGGCGACGGTTGATAGTCATAGGTAGACAGTGGCGATCGGTCGGTGGAGGTCGATGGTGGCCAGTAGTTTGAGGTCAACGGTGGCGATCGGTACGTGACATTCGGTAAGCAGAGGTCGACAGCGGCGGGTCGTCGGAGGTCAACGATGGCCGGTAGTTGGAGGTTGAGGGTAGTAGTTAGTCGCGATTGTTAATCAGAGGTCGATGGAGGTCGACGACGACCGGTAGTCGGAGGTGGACGGTGGCGGTCGGTCGGTGGAGGTCGACGACGACCGATAGTCGAAGGTCGACGGTAGTGGTCGGTCGGCAAAGGTCGACAGCGACCGATCGTTTGAGGTCGACAATAGCAGTCGACTATGATCAGTAGTCGGAGGTCGACGGTAGCGGCCGATCAGCGAAGGTTGACAACGGTCAGATGTTGACGGTTGCGGTCGGCCACGATCGGTAGTTGGAGGTTTACAATGGTGCCGGTCAACGATCGATAGTCGGAGGTGGATGGTGGCGGTCGATCGGTGGGGGTTGACGATAGTCTATAATCGAAGATCGACGGTGGTGGTCGGATGGTGGAGTCGACAGCGGTCGGTCGTCGGAGGTCGACGGTAGCGATCGGTCGAGGCCGGTATTCAGAGGTCGCGATGGCAGCCAGTCGACGGAGGTCAGCAACGACCGATAGTTAGAGGTCAACGGTGGCGGTCGGCAGCGACCGGTAGTCGAAGGTTGATGGAGGCGGTCGGTCGGCGACGACCGATAGTCGAAGGTTGACGGTGGCGACTGGTCGGCAGAGGTCGGCGACGATCGATAGTCGGAGGTCAACGATGGTGGCCAGTCAATGGAGGTTAGTGGTGACAGGTAGTCAAAGATCGGCGGAGGTGATAAACAAAGGAAAAAAGGTAAGAAATAACATAAATAATAAAAAAATGAAAGAGAAAGAAATAACGAAAAAAAAAGAAAAAAAAATTAAAAAAAGATGAGGAAGTGGTTAAAAAAATAGAGGAAGAGAAGAGATTAGTGTAGGAATGGGAGGGAGAGATTCTACATGTATGAAAGATAGAAAAAAAAAACATAAACAAAATTTGAGAAACAACTTTTTGTAGTTTCTCAAATTTGACCTCTTTTTTAGAAACGTTTCTAGAAATTTAGAAACAAGAAACAGGGATGAGTTATCAAACAAGTCTGTTTCTTAAAAAAGGAGAAACAAGAACAAGAAACAGGAAACATGAACGTTATCAAACGAGCCCTTAGGGTCTCTGTCTCAATCATGGCGGCGACAACAGTGTAGCTTTGTTTCTGTTGGGGTTTCTTCTATTTCTTCAAATGCTGCTTCCTGAAACAATGGCGAGTTAGTTTCTTTTGTTTCATTTGCTTTGGATATTCAGACAAAACTCGTCTCTGTCTCTGTCTCTCTTGATCTTCATTTTCACTGTGATTTCTTTTCTGGAGTTGATTTCTCTGATCTAGTGACAATTTAAAAAAATATAAATTAAAAAAAAAAAAAAAAAAAAAAAAAAAAAAAAAACCAGCTGACCCGACTCGAACTGGTTCGGGTCGGGTCGTGGGTTTGTCCGTACAATCGATCCGAATCGAAAAATTTTACACCCAACCTCAAAATGTTAATTATAGTATATTGTGTCAAATTAACAAGACTAAGAAAACTGATTTGAATAATTTTCCTTGATGTGATTTACTTACAGAGTATTGCTATATGTATACAAGAATGGCTAAAATTAAGGCAAAATTAAAGGCTGAAAATATATACAATCTTTACAATAAATGACTGAACATATGGCAAGAATCATGGATTTGATATGCTGTAATATGCCCCCTCAAACTGAAGACGGATTGGAAGTCAAAAGTTTGCCTCGAAGTGATAAAAATATCTGTGATGATAGTGGTTTTGTAAGCAAATCAGCAAGTTGATCTTTGGAGGATATGAAATTTATTGAGATATCCTTTCGAACTACTTTCTCACGAACAAAATGATAGTCAATCTCGATATGCTTCGTCCGAGCATGGAAAACCGGGTTATTGGCAAGAGAAATTGCTGATACATTGTCACACCACAATATTGGAGGAGCCAGCAGGGGAATATGGAGATCACAAAGGAGTTGACGTAGCCAATAAAGATCAGCTGTTGTAGTTGCTAGGGATCTATATTCTGCTTCTGTAGAAGAACGTGAGACTGTGGGTTGCTTTTTAGCAGACCAGGATATAGGACTAGATCCAAGGAAGGCAATAAATCCAGAAGTAGACCGACGATCAGAAGTGTCTCCAGCCCAGTCAGAATCACAATATGCAGAGAGAGACATTTCTCCTTTTTGAAATTGAATCCCAAGTTGCTTTGTACCAGAGAGATAGCGCAATATACGTTTAACTGCAGCAAAATGAACATTTGTGGGTTTATGCATGAACTGACTTACTTGATTTACTGCAAAGGTAATGTCCGGTCTTGTGAATGTGAGATACTGAAGAGAACCGACTAGTTGACGATAGAGAGTTGCATCCTTGAATAAGGGTGCAGAAGCGTATAAATCAATTGTGGTGGACATAGGTGTTAAGCATGTCTTAGCAGTTGCCATGCCTGATGTTTGAAGCAGATCATTGAGATACTTGGCCTGATTAACGAAAATTCCATCAGTGGAGGAGTGAACTTCTAAACCAAGGAAGTACTTCAATGCTCCAAGATCTGAAATCTGAAATTCAGTGGCTAGTTGCTTCTTTAGCACAGAAATATATGTAAGATCAGATCCAGTTACAATAATATCGTCCACATAGAGTAATAAATATGTAAAGGACTTATTAACAGAGCGTATAAATAAAGACGGGTCAGCAGCAGAAGCAACAAATCCCAAAGTCAATAAGTACGTTGTAAAACGATCAAACCAAGCGCGAGGAGCCTGTTTAAGACCATAAAGACTTTTATGAAGTAAACATACATCGGTTGGGCAAGATTTATCCATAAATCCAGGAGGTTGAGTCATGTAGACCTCTTCCTTTAGGTGACCATGTAGGAAGGCATTTTTTACATCCAACTGATTCAAGGGCCATCCATATTGAGCAGCTAGAGTAAGTATGACCCTAATTGTTGGCTTCTTAACCACTGGACTGAAAGTTTCTTCAAAGTCAAACCCTTCAACTTGGTGGTAACCTTTCGCAACCAAGCGAGCCTTATGTCGTGCAATTGAACCATCGGGATGATATTTAGTGCGAAATACCCATTTGCAGCCTACAACATTCATAGAAGGTAATCTAGGTACTAAGGACCACGTACCTTGTTGTTGAAGTGCATTGAACTCCTCACACATGGCATTTCTCCATTCAGGATATTTAGAAGCTTCAGTGTAAGATGTAGGGTCAGTAGGTAATGAAGATACCGTAGTGGATAGGAAGGCTTTAGGCTTAAAAATTCCAGACTTCGCCCGAGTTCGCATAGGATGAATGTTCACATTGTTCGTAGTTTCAACGCTGGAGGGCAGTGAACCTACAGTTTCTGCAATCTGACATGAGCCATCAGTAATATTATCATGTGATTCAACTATGGATGGATTAGTACGGCCTGTAGTAGGTAATGGGATAGGATTAGTGAGAGGCACAGAGCAGGGATTTTGAGAAGGTGTTGTAGATAAGTTTAGGAGGGTGAGTAATAGAGTTGGATCACTAGTGGTAGAAGTGGTGGAAGTAGTAGAAATGTTTGGTTTGGAAGAGAGTTGGCTAAACGGAAAAATAGTTTCATGGAAGATGACATGACGAGAGACAATAAATTTCTTAGTGTGAGGATTATAACATATGTAACCTTTGAAATCAAGAGGATATCCAAGGAAAATATGCTGAGATGTTTTAGGTTTTAGTTTATGTTGTCTGGTTGGTTTTAGTAGAGGATAACATGCACACCCAAAAACTTTTATGTGAGGTTGGTGACATGTACAATTATAGCCCACGTCAGCACAGCTTTGATTTATTAATAATCTGAGTTGTATTAGTTATTTTTCCCTGTATAAAATATCCTCTCTCATAATAGTTGGGCCCCCGAATCTGTTGTAACAGAATGGCTATAAATCCTCCTTTTGTTAGCCATTGTGAGCAGAGTGAAGGGTGTGTGAATGAGAGTGGTGAGGCTGGGAAAGAACCTTCGGGAAGTGAGGCTTTGTATGGAGTTTTATCTCCTCTGTATTTTTACTCCCTTTTTCGATAATAAGATCATCTGCCCCCTGCCTTCGTTACAGTGGATGTAGGCCATCAATAGATGGTTGAACCACTATAAATTCGTGTGTTTTCTCTCTTCCTTTCCTCTTTGATTTGCTGTTTTTGTTTGGTAGATTCATCACAAGTGGTATCAGAGCATCCGTCCGGTGATGAAAATTAATCGAACAGCTGCTAAAGCAGAGGATTAGCTGGGGAACAATCGACAAGGCTTTAATCGCAAGATTCGTTCATTTTCAGGTTAGTCGATCGAAAGAAAAAAATTGGTTAGGGTTTTTGAATTAGGAGCCTATCGATTGTGATTTCTCTTAGAATTTCATCTGTGCTAAAATTAGTTACTGAGTTAAGCCATCTCGTTTCTGTAATCTGAAATCATGTCTGCTAAGTTTGAATTAGAAAAGTTTGATGGTAAAGGGGATTTTAGCTTATGGAGGAAGAAACTAAAAGCCATACTAGTACAGCTTAAGGTTTCTAAAATCCTAGATAAACCAGAGGATTTGCTTGAACCCCTTTCTGAGGCTAAAAAACGTGAGATGGATGAGATTGCCTTTAGCACAATGATATTATATTTGTCTGATTCTGTTTTACGTCAAGTTGATGATATTTCTACTGCTGTTGAGTTATGGAAAAAGCTTGAAACTATGTATTTGAATAAATCCTTGACCAATAAAATACTGTTAAAAGAAAGATTGTTTGGGTATAGAATGGACCCCTCTAAAACACTAGATGATAATCTAGATGAATTCGTCAAAATCTGTTTGGATGTAACTAACATTGGTGAAAAAATAGATGATGAAAATCAGGCCATAATCCTTTTGAACTCCCTACCCGAAAGCTACAAAGAAATTAAAGCAGCCATAAAATATGGAAGAGATTCCCTGACCTTGAGATTGGTCCTCGATGCTCTTAGATCTAAAGATATGGAGAATAGAACCCAAAAGAAAGATACAGAAGCATTAACTGTAAGAGGAAGAACTGAATCAAGACCAAATCAATCCAAGAATATTAAGAGGGAGCAGAGTAAACATAGATCTAAGTCGAAAGGTAAAGAAACTAGGGAATGTTTTTATTGTCATAAACCAGGGCATCTAATCAAGGACTGTCGAAAATTACAATATAAGAACAAACAACAAAATAAGAAAGAAGGTCAGAACTCAGCTAATGTTCATGAAAGTTATGAATCCGCCGAAGTCCTAACAATTTCAGAATTAAGTCCCTTAGAAGAGTGGATTTTAGATTCGGGCTGCTCGTATCACATGACTCCTCACAAAAATTACTTCATAGATCTTAAGGAACAAGATGGTGGGAAGGTCCTAATGGGAAATAACCAACAATGCCTAATCAAGGGCATTGGTTCAGTAAAATTAAATTTAGCCGATGGAACCCACAAAATTTTGCCATCAGTGAGATATGTCCCAGACCTGAAAAGAAATCTTATTTCCTTAGGAACCCTAGATAAGGCCGGCTATAGATATAAGTCAGAAGGAGGAATCATGAAAATTTCCAAGGGAGCTTTATTGATAATGACAGGAAGCTTGAAAAATGGGCTATACACTTTGAACGGTGCATCCTGTAAAGACACAGCAAATGTAGCTTCTTTAGAAACAAATAAGGAAGCCTTAGTATGGCATAAACGTATGGCACATGTGAGTGAACGAGGGTTGATTGAACTTCAGAAACAGGGGCTGTTGGGTAAGATAAAACCAGTGAACCTGTCTTTTTGTGAGCAGTGTACCTTAGGCAAGTCAACACGGGTTCAGTTCACTCGCTCAGTTCAGAAAACTCAGGGTATGTTAGATTACATCCATTCGAACTTGTGGGGACCAGCAAGGGTTCCAACTTTGGGAGGGGCCAAATATTTTCTAAGTATAATAGACGACTATTCGAGAAAGCTTTGGGTGTACTTGCTTAAAAACAAAACTGAGGTGTTTCAAACTTTTGAAAATTGGAAAACACTTGTTGAAAATCAAACCAGCAGAAGAGTAAAAATGTTGAGAACAGACAACGGTTTAGAATACTTAAATGAAAGCTTCAAGAACATGTGTGTTAAATCCGGAATTAGAAGACATTTGACTGTTCCGAATACTCCTCAACAAAATGGCTTGGCTGAAAGATATAATAGAACAATATTAGAAAGAGTGAGGTGTATGCTTGCTAATGCTAAACTTCCAAAAGTTTTTTGGGGAGAGGCCGTTAATACTGCAGCATATTTAATCAATAGAAGCCCATCATTAGCATTAAATATGAAAACACCTCAAGAATTATGGAGTGGTAAGCCACCGAACTTAAGTCATTTAAGGATATTTGGTTGTTCAGCATACGCACATGTAAAGCAAGATAAATTAGAACCAAGGTCTCAAAAGTGCATTTTTTTGGGGTATCCTAGTGAAGTTAAAGGATACAAATTGTGGCCTCTAGCTAAAGGAGAGTCGAGATGCATAATTAGTAGAGATGTTAGATTTAACGAAGATGAAATGCCTTGGGAAAAAGAAGGTAGTCTTAACTACCAAAAGGAAAATCCAGAAAATGATACCTCATTTGATATGGAGTTAGAAAATCATGAAGAAACTCTTGACCAGCAAGTATCCAATCTTGAAGAAACTGAACAACAAATTATGTCTGACCCTTTAATCATTCCTCATGATGAAGGAACTTCAAATCAACCATTACAAACCACTCAAGTTGAAGAAAATTTAACTGATTACCAGTTAACTAGAGATAGGCAAAGAAGAGTAATTCGGCCACCCACAAGATTTGAGCAAGCTGACTGTAGTATTGAGGTGCCCGAATCTGCAGCATATGCACTGTTGTGTAATGAGGCCGATGAAAATTTAGAACCCATGACCTACAGTCAAGCCATAATTTCTGAGCAAAAAAAGCAGTGGCAAGTTGCAATGGTTGAAGAAATTAATTCATTAAAGAAAAACAATACATGGGTTCTAGTAGAAAAACCAAAGGGACAGAAACTTATTGATTGCAAATGGTTATATAAACTAAAGCCAAGCCTAAAAGGAGAAAACAAGCCAAGGTTTAAAGCAAGATTAGTGGCCAAGGGTTACACACAACAATTTGGCATAGATTATAATGAAATCTTTTCCCCAGTTGTAAGATACTCATCCATTCGTGTGTTGTTATCCATTGTTGCTCACTTTAACTTAGAATTAGAGCAAATGGATGTTACAACCGCCTTCTTACATGGGGAATTGGAAGAGGAAATATATATGACTCAACCCCCCGGGTTTGAAGAAAAAGGTAAAGAACACTTGGCTTGTAGGTTATTGAAGTCCCTATATGGTTTGAAACAATCGCCCCGCCAATGGTATAAAAGATTTGATGCTTTTATAAAAAGTTGTGGTTTTATTCGGAGTATGTATGATAGTTGCGTTTACATAAAGAAAGAAAAAGAAATTGTTGTTGTTTACTTACTTCTTTATGTAGATGATATGTTAATTGCCTCACAGAACCTTAGTAGTATTGAGGAATTAAAATCACAACTTAAAGCTGAGTTTGAGATGAAAGACCTAGGGGCTGCAACTAAAATTCTTGGCATGAATATTGTTAGAAACCGTGAATCTGGTACATTATCTATTAACCAATCTGAATATTTGGAGAAGATTGTAAAAAGGTTCAATCTAGATAATGCAAAAGCTGTCTATATACCTTTAGCCCAACACTTTCGATTGTCAAAGGATCAAGCCCCCAAAACTGATCTAGAAAGAAAAGAAATGCAGAATATACCTTATTCAAATGCTGTAGGGAGTTTGATGTACGGTATGACTTGTACTCGGCCTGATTTAGCTTTTGCAATGAGTGTTGTAAGTCGTTTTATGAGTGATCCAGGTAAGCCACATTGGGAGGCGGTAAAATGGATTATAAGGTATATTAAAGGCAGTTTGCATCACGGTCTAATATATTCGAGAGGAAGTCAGAAAGACGCTTGTTTAATTGGCTATACTGACGCTGATTTTGCTGCAGACTTAGATAAAAGAAGATCAACTTCTGGGTATGTATTTACAGTGTTCGAAAATACAGTTAGTTGGAGATCCCACCTCCAATCAGTTACAGCTCTATCAACCACAGAATCCGAATACATCTCATTGGCTGAATCTGTAAAGGAAGGTATATGGTTAAGAGGGCTTATTACAGAATTACTTGGAACTGATGATTCTTTTACTGTGTTTTGTGACAGCCAGAGTGCAATAGCACTCTCCAAAAATCCCATGTATCATGATCGCTCGAAACACATCGACATAAGGTATCATTACCTTAGAGAAAAAGTCATCAGCAAAGAGGTGAACTTGGAAAAGATAGCTTCAGTGAATAATCCATCCGACATGCTGACAAAATCTCTAAATGCTAAACGAATGGTGCATCTGATGTCCCTATTGAAGATAGGGATTGGCTGAAGTGTTTCTGAGATGATTCAGATTTAAAAGGCAGCAGGCAGTTTGATCTTTCTGATGGTGGTACATGTCAAGAGGGAGATTTGTGAGGTTGGTGACATGTACAATTATAGCCCACGTCAGCACAGCTTTGATTTATTAATAATCTGAGTTGTATTAGTTATTTTTCCCTGTATAAAATATCCTCTCTCATAATAGTTGGGCCCCCGAATCTGTTGTAACAGAATGGCTATAAATCCTCCTTTTGTTAGCCATTGTGAGCAGAGTGAAGGGTGTGTGAATGAGAGTGGTGAGGCTGGGAAAGAACCTTCGGGAAGTGAGGCTTTGTATGGAGTTTTATCTCCTCTGTATTTTTACTCCCTTTTTCGATAATAAGATCATCTGCCCCCTGCCTTCGTTACAGTGGATGTAGGCCATCAATAGATGGTTGAACCACTATAAATTCGTGTGTTTTCTCTCTTCCCTTCCTCTCTGATTTGCTGTTTTTGTTTGGTAGATTCATCACATTTTAAATGATGCAAATCAGGAGTGTAGCCAAAAAGTGTTTCAAACGGAGAAGACATATTTAAGGATGAAGAAGGCATTCTATTTATTAGAAATACTGCAGCGGAAAAGGCATAAGGCCAAAATTCAAGGGGAACAGAAGAATGAAAAAGTAATGACATTGCAGTTTCAACAATATGTCTATGTTTTCGTTCTGCAACCCCATTTTGTTCAGGAGTATAAGGGCAAGATTTTTGATGAAAAATCCCTTTTGATTCAAACAAGGAAAGAATAGAAGAATTGCAAAATTCACCACCACCATCAAATCTAAAAACTTTTAACTTTTTAGATAAGAGATTTTCAACAAATGGGACAAATTTGTGAAGAATAATAGTTACATCTGATTTGTAAGCTAAAGGAAAAAGCCAGGTGAATTTGCTGAAATTATCAATAAAACTAACATAATAACGATATCCATTAAAAGAGGTTATTGGAAAGGGTCCCCATACATCACTGTGAACAAGTTCAAGAGGAGAAAAAGAAGTAGAGAGTGACATGGGAAATGAAAGTTTTGACATTTTTGCCTTTAAACAGCTAGGACATTCATGAGTAGAAATAGAAGAAGATAAAGACAGACCAAGACGAGACAGACTAGAATGTAAAGTTTTAGGAGCAGGATGTCCAAACCGTTGATGCCATAGAGAACACTCCTGTTTTGCATGAAAATTAAAATTTTTGGGTTGCATACTGGAATTAGATAGAGCTGAAGGGCTGGGAATCGGATAGAGGCCATTGATGCTAGCACCTTTATATAAGATTTTTCCGGAAACTTTATCCTGAATGAGGAACCAGTTAGTGTCAAAAATAAAGATGCAATTATTATCACAACAGAATTTATGGACAGATAAGAGATTAGCAGCAAGTTGAGGAGCGTGAAGAATTTTTGAAAGGGTAAAGTTATGAGATGAAGTAGAAAGAATACCACTGCCGGTGTGTTGGATGTCTAAGGATTGACCATTACCCACTGTGACCGATTCTTCTCCATTATAGTTGTTCGATAAATTGAGATTGGCCAAATCATTTGTCATATAAACATTGCATCCACTGTCAGACAACCAAAAAGTATTAGTATTATCAGAAGAGTGCTCGGGGTTCATGGAATTTACCGCCATAGCTGCTAATTGGGCTGGAGGATGTCGCCCCTGATAAGAAAAATTCATCCGATTGTAACAATCAAGTGCACTATGACCAAATTTGGAGCAAATTTGACATGAAATTCGATTGCCATGTGAATTATTATATGCAGACCCGAAAGCTGACCCATTTTCAATTATCTGACCCGAGTTTGAACCTGATCCAAGGATGCCACGACTGTTTGACCCATTTGAGGGAGAATATTGCTGCCCAAAAACGTGGCCCATGTGATTCGGCCCAAAGGTCTGTTGCGGCCCAAATTTTCGGAAATTGGAATGAGCTCCCCTACCGTCTGATATTGACCCGTGAAAAGGAAAATTAGGGCTGGAAGCAAAGGGTTGCGCCGCACGTCCCCTGCCATGGAGATTCCGTCGTCCTCGTCCACGCCCGCCGGTTGGAGAATGATCTTTGAATGCCGCCATTGCTGTGGGTATGATGTCGGCAGGAGTGTTCTTCTTCATCGTTTTCTCTTCAGCATTAAGAAGGGCATGAAGTTCTTCAAGAGTTAGGGAGCCACTGCGAGTTCGAATCGACGTCCGGAAAGCGCTGAAGTCGTCCGATAATC
This sequence comes from Luffa acutangula, assembly GCA_036850905.1. Classification (NCBI taxonomy): domain Eukaryota; kingdom Viridiplantae; phylum Streptophyta; class Magnoliopsida; order Cucurbitales; family Cucurbitaceae; genus Luffa; species Luffa acutangula. The sequence goes on from CM072099.1 coordinate 13,541,685, forward strand.
CATTCAAGGTATGGACTAATATTTCTTCATCATCAATCTTAACTGAGGCTGCTGCAAGTTTGTCAACTAGATCTTTGATTCTGCAAGTAAACTTTTCAACAGATTCATAAGAAAGTTTCTTAATAGAGTAGAGAGCCGATCTTAACTCAAGAATGTTGGAGCGAGTTTTGGGCGAGTATCGCTTTTCTAATGAAAGCCAAAGTTCCTTTGCAGATGTTGATCCAACAACGTGAGCCAAGGCCGAGGGAGACAAGGTGGCGTTGATTAGGGTGATGAGAGCTTGATCGCGAGAATTCCATTGAAGATAATCATTACTGATCTCCGTTGTATCGGTGCCAGTGGATGATTGAACAAACTTGTGTGGTTGAGGAAGAGATTCGTCGATATGCCCAAATAATGAGTGGGCTTTCAGAATTGAAGAGACTTGATACTTCCAAAGGACATAATTGCTCGAGTCCAATCGAAGTGGAACCAAATTACAAATATTAGATAGAAGAAATAGAGGGGAAGCCATTGATGAGTTTGTGGAAGAGATAACCATTGCTGAAGAGGAGGCCATTGACATTCAGAGAGAAAAAAAAAAATTCAGGTATGCTATGATACCATAACAAGACTAAGAAAACTGATTTGAATAATTTTCCTTGATGTGATTTACTTACAGAGTATTGCTATATGTATACAAGAATGGCTAAAATTAAGGCAAAATTAAAGGCTGAAAATATATACAATCTTTACAATAAATGACTGAACATATGGCAAGAATCATGGATTTGATATGCTGTAATACAAATTACCCAATTTTAAATAATAGCAATTCTCATAGTATTTTATTAACAATGTTAAGTTAGAAATTATAATCGCTAAACTTTGATAGTTTGGTCTATTTTGTCATTCATATGCTAACTTTAAACTTTTGCTTTTGATTTGAATAAATGGTTGTGATCAACATGGTTATACATAAATTCTTTCTTTCTTTTAGTTCAACAACATTTAGAGGTAGGAGATTCGAATCTCCAACTTCTTAGTCGAGAATATACATGCCAATTATCGTTGAACTATATCACATTTATCATAGTTGTTCTGACATGTTAGAAATGTCAGAATCTCACATCGATGTAGTGCTCGATCACGTACACTCTAAAGCTTAAGTTAGAATTAAGTTCAAGTTGGTGTCAAATATATGTGTGTGTATATTAGAAAATAAAATAAAATAATTAAAATAAACAGGGTGGAAAACGGAGATGGAGAATGCATTCCCGTCCTTGTTTAGCTTGCAGGGAATTTACCTTCCCCACTCCCTCCCCATTCCCCCACACAAACAGGAATTCCTCACCTCATTAGGGAGTCCTGCAGAGTTTCGTCCCCATGATGAGAATGGACATCTCTATGTATTTTTGAATCTTTTTGAATGGTATATATGGACAAGTTTGCTTCTAAGTTCTAGTGACAACTTGATCAAACTAGGCATGACTCATTTTATATACAAACCGCAAAGCACTTCTTAATGATCGATTGAGATGTGTTTTTACATATTTGTGCATATTCAAACTTTGTTCGACACTAATGATTGGATTAATTTTAATTTGGGTTTAAATCTTATTTTAGTCCTTGAACTTTCAAGATTTTTCAATTTTAGTCTTTAATCTCTCACTATGTTGAGTTTAGTCCTCGAACTCTTAAGTTTATTCTATTTTAATTCGAAAAAGTTTCAAAATTTCTATTTTAGTCTCTAAACTTCGTTAAAAATTTAACTATTTTGGACCTTAACTTATTTGTTGGTTGATGGGTTGTATTTGATCTAATTACCAACGTGATCAGTATTCTTAATTTTTCTGTAGCAGAAAGTATTAAATATATAGGAGGTGGTTGAATTTCGTCTTATACCTTATTGTATTCAGATCATTTATTCATTTTTACTTTTATGTTACTATTAATACTAATTTACATGTTGTCGTGAGCATGTATTTAGACCACATAGGTTGAAACCGAGTATTGGAAAAAATTAATGGAAAAATAATATAGCAAAAACAAATAGTTATTCTCTAAAAGCTCAAGGACTAAAATGGAGATTTAAAAGTTCAAAAATCAATATATTATTTAAACCTTCAAGTTTTTACTAATTCCTTTTGCAATAATGTTTCATTTTCTTTAGAATTCAAAACCAACTCATGGATTATAATTTTTTTTAAATTCTATTTTACTCTCTAAACTTTCCTACTCTTACTAAACTTTCCTACTCTTTCACTGTTTTTAAATAACTATCAAATATTTTTTTAGTTAATTTTTTCATTAAATTACTACTTAGTTTTCTTCTTTAATTGATTATTTAAAAAAACTATGGATTTGTTTGAACTCATTATTTTACTTGCTACATGTAATTAAATGAATAATAGATGTCTATGTCGAGTTTCTACTAACAAATTTACAAAAGCAATCAACAACAAACACAAAAAAAAACAAAAAAAAAAAAAACAAAAAAACTTTTTTATACAAACCTGAACAACTAAAATCAAATAATTTAGGTCTTGTTTGATAACCTTTTCTTTTTTGGTTCTTGGTTTTTGGTTTTTGAAAATTAAGATTATAAATTCTAGTTCCTCCTACAAGTTTCCTTGTTTTTCTAATACCTTTTTTTTTTTTCCTTGTTTTTAAAAACCAAGCAAATTTTGAAAACTAAAAAAGTTGTTTTCAAAAACTTCTTTTTGTTTTTAGAATTTGGCTAGGAATTTAAATGTGTCATTGACAAATATGAAAACCATGGTAGGAAAATTTTGGTGGAAAACAAGCCTAATTTTCAAAAACCAAAAACAAAAAACCAAATGGTTATCAAACGGGACCTTAGGATTCAAAATAGAATGCCACAAAAGTTCATGCACTAAAATATAATAATTTAAATAATTTTTTTTATATAATTACATTATCTATTTTAGTAATTAACATCAATGAAATTAAATTTAGGTTAAAATATAATTTTGGTCTCTATACTTTTAAATCTCATTCTATTTTAGTTTCTATACTTCAATAAATCTTAAAACTAATCCCTACCACATTAGTAATATTGATAATTTAAACCTTCCCTCTATAAATTTATTTTGGAAACATATTCACATATTTTATTTTTTACATGGAAAAATTATCATGTTTGTTTAAACAATTTTGTTAAAATTAACTCCAACCAAACTTTAAAAGCAAATTTATCGATCCTTTATTTTCCAACATAGAAAAGAGGAAATAGATTTGAAATTTCGTGGAAGTTTATGTATCACATGCTTATAGTGAAGACAAGGCGAAGTTCTCTTTGGGAATTGGGGAGTGCGACCAGTCGCACATTGGCTAGGGAATGATCATGAGTTTATAAGGGAGGACAAATATCTACATTGGTACGAGGCTTTTTGGGTGGAACCAAAAGCAAAGTCATGATGACTTATGTCCAAAGTGGACAATATCATATCATTGTGGAGATCAGTATTGTGTCCGGTAGTCCCTTACAAAGAAAGATAAGAAAAGTCTTCTCCTAGACAAGTCAGAACTTGTAAATTAAGTTCATTTAGTTATGAGATGAAATGCATCTATCATATAATAAATGCTTGGTATCTGATCAACCATTTTTTGCATTCTCATTTTTTTCTTCCATGTGTCTTTAATTCCTTTCATAAATGCCATCTACTACTTGTCATATTACGGCTTAATGAAATAGTCAAATTTTTTTATTGCTTTGAATGAGTATCCTAGGATTTTTTTTTTTTTTTTTTTTTTAATAAAGCTGTCTAAAATATTTAATCATTCATCATTTTTCTACATCTTCATCTTTAGTAAGATAAATGGTAAATGGGAATTCAAAAAAAAAAAAAAGAAAAAAAAAAAAAAAAAAAGATAAATGGTAAATGGTGGTTGAAAATGATAATCATTATCGTGGTACCATACATACATACATACATACATATATATATATATATATTTTAAGTTCAACAAAATTTGAAGTGGAGGGATTCGAACCTCTAACCTCTCAGTTAATAAAATATGTTAATTATCGCTGAGTTACGCTCATTTTAGCTCATATATAGTTGATAAAAGTTTTGTGTAGTTAATGTGATGGGGCGAATAAATTGGACCATCGGACATAGCACATTAGCATTTTGTAAAACTTTAGAGATGTGTAATTAAAACTTTATAATAGAAGGACTAGATAAATATTTTGTTTAAAATACAAGAGCTTAACTTCTTAAAAAAAAAAAAAAAAAAAAAAAAAAAAAAAAAAAAAAAAAAAAGCTTAAAATTTATAATTTAAACCAACTGTGTGTTATGTTACCAAAAGCTATTTATAATTTAAGTTTTTAAAGAAAGGAAAAACAAAATCACTATGATGGTGCCATATTATCATTCTTAGTTAAAGATTTTTGTTAAAATCAACTTTAAGATTTATTGAGAGTACAATAATTAAATTTAGACATTCGAAAGTAAAATGACTAAAATAAAATAAGACCAAAAATATAAAAATCAAAATGATATTTTAACCTTAAATTTATCCCTCCTTTATTTTCTAGAAAATAGGAGATAAATTTGAAAGTTGGTGGAAGATTATGTATCACATGATCATGTGAAAGATGAGACGAAGTCCTCTTGAGAAGAAAGGTAAGCAAAGTCTTCCCCTAGACAAGTCACATCGTGTTAAATAAGTTCATTTAATTATGAGACACAATGCATCTATTATATATACTAAATGCTTGGCATCTAATTAACCCTTTTTTTCCATTTTCATTTTTTCTTTCATGTCTTTAATTCCATTCATAAATGCCATCTATACTTGTAATATTAGGGCTTGATGAAATAGGTTTGATAATGCAACTTTATAAGAATATATATTTGTTCACACGTTATTAAGAATATATATCTGTTCACACGTAATTTCGAAAGAAATGAGATATGTGGAATGAACGTTCATTTGTGTATTGAATTTGTTATGAGTGTGAGTGTACAATCTCTGATTTTAATCATTTGATTCTTTCGCTCTCAAATGTGTGAAATCTTTTTTAGGGTTTCATAGCTCCAATTCAAGTTTTTAAAACTAAGGTCTCTTTTGATAACCATTTGGTTTTTTGTTTTTGAAAATCAAACTTATAAACACTACTTCTACCTACAAGTTTCTTTATTTTGTTATATACCTTTCTACCCATGTTTTCAAAAACCAAGTCAAGTTTTGAAAACTAAGACCCCGTTTGATAATCATTTGATTTTTAGTTTTTAGTTTTTGAAAATTCAACCTACAAACTTTACTTCCACCTATAGTTTTCTATGTTTGGGTTATCTACTTTTTCCCCATGTTTTCAAAAACCAAGTCAAAGTTTGAAAACTAAAAAAAAAAAAAAAAAAAAGTAATTTTGGAAAACTTGTTTTTGTTTTTGGAATTTGGCTAAGAATGCAAATGTGTACTTGAAAAAAAAAAAAAAAAAAAAGAAATCCATTTGCAAGGAAATTTGGAGAAATCAAATATAATTTTTAAAAACTTAATGATTACTAAACGAGGCCTAAAAAAATTAGTTTTCAAAAACTTGTTTTTGTTAGAGAATTTGGCTAAGAATTCAAATGTGATAAGCGCCCAATATGCTTAAGTTTACAAAGCTAGAGGTCCTTCTAGGATCCTTGTAAACGGACACAAATAAGACTAACTTATTGAATGATTCCAACCAAGAGTTTAGTTAGAAGATGAATCACTCTTAGATCTAACTTAGAATCTATGATGGTCACTCCTAGATCCTAAGACGACTCACTCCAGAATTACATTGATCAAAACTAATCCAATGAATCGATTGAACATCAAACCTAAGACAAGATTTGAAAGAAAAGACAACACCAAAGGGTTGAATAAGCACAAGCTTTCTAATATTGATATTCTGCCTTTCCATGAGTATTACAAGCCATTTTAAAGGCCAAATGGTCGTGGATAGACCAAGAAACTCAAAAGTCATTCAAATACACTTAATTGCAAATTGTAGAAAATAAGACCTAGGAACTTAAAACTTGATTGCACATCAAACGAGCAGCCATATCTCAAAACTAAAAAGATAGAATTGCTTTAAATTGTCTTAAATATGTGCTATGGAATCCACTCCTCATAATGGCAACGTTTGACAACCTTTGACATTACGAAATCCCAAGAGATGCAAGTTGGACAGCCACCTCTTCACAAATTCTGCACAGTTTTTTCGTCCCCCGTGCCATCTTCCAAACTACACAACTTTTCTCGTGCCATCTTGACTCCATTATCTTCTTGACTTTCTGAACTAACATTATACAAAAATTTGGGTTCAAAATTCTCGGCCTCTCGTTGTGAATTTTCTAGCTTTTGAACATGCAATGTGAAAGCCTCTTGTATCTGCTTTGTCTTGCTCCTTGTGATTGGTCCTTTAGATACATGTAATGGATTATTGATTGAATCCATATCAAAATGTTTTCTTACAAAGATGAAAAACGATTGCAAGAAAAATTTAAAGAAAACAAGTATAATTTTCAAAAACCAAAAACCAAATAGTTATCCATTCAAACTTTTAGAAGGTATGTTTTAGTCTTTAAATGTGTAGGGTTCTTCTATTTTGGTACCAATTCCCTTAAGCTTTTCAAATGTCCATTACAGTCATGAACTAATATAAAACAAATTATTTTTCTCATTGTTATTTGCTAAATGGACGATGGATGACTGTGTATTGTCTTTTCATACACGAATATGTGTTCTAAATGGGCAAACATTGAAGCCACATACATCTGCTGAGGTAAATATTAGAAAGGAAATGGGGAGAAAATAGTTTGCTTTTCTTATTCAATAATCTCCACCAAGTACAAATATACATACACGTGTAACAGAAAGATAATACTAGAATTTGGTTACACAATAACTACTTTCACTTAAAGCATAATTAATCTAATACTCCCTCTCAAGTTGGACGATAAAGATCAATCAATCCTAACTTGCTCATTAAAGAAAACAGTAACGGGGAAGGCAAAGGCTTAGTGAAAGAATCGACTAGCTGTAGATGTGTGTGTATAAACAAATGCTTCAAGAATCCATTGGAAATTTTGTCTCGCACAAAGTGAGAATCCGGCTCGATGTGTTTGGTACATACATGAAATATAGGATTATTTAATTTGCAATATGCACAGCTGCTTGATTATCACATAACAATAAGGCAAGAGATGAAGTTGGAACCTGCAAATCATTCAAAAGATAATATAACAATACTAACTCACAAGTAGTAAAAGCAAGAGTTCTATACTCTGCTTCAGTCGAAGATCGTGAGATAATACTCTGTTTCTTCGATTTTCATGATATTAAAGAGTCTCCTAAGAAAATGCAAAACCTTGTGGTGGAATGTTGAGTATCAGGGCATGAAGCCCAATCGGAATCATCAAATTCCTTTAACTAAAAGTTCTCCATAGGTGTGAGCAAAATACCTTGCCCAGGAGACTGTTTGAGATATCGAAGCAAATGAAGAGCAGCAGCCATATGATCTTTTGACGGCTTAACAACAAATTGGCTAAGTTTATTGACAACATATGTAATGTCGAGTTGTGATATGGTTAAGTATAAAAGACGACCCACAAGTCTTCGATAAGATGTTGGATCATCAAGTACATTGTTTTCAAAATGTTGAAGACGTAAAGAAGGATCTATCATCTTTATTGTAGAGATAGATTAGATTAAAAATACATTTTTTAAAAAAATTGAACAAACAGAGTGGTTTGGAAAAACAAATTAGGGAAAACGGGTGATAACGCGCATAACGAGTTATTTTTCCCTATGTTTATTTGTTAGTCTTTGAGAATAAATAGGCCAAAATCATACACTTTTATGTTCTTTTTGTAGAGATTGAATATTGAAGTTAAATTGGAGAAATTGGAGTTGATTGAGCGTTCGGGAACGAAAGAAAGGCAAAAGAAACGAAAAAGGAAGGAAAATTAAAGCATAGCAAAAGTGAAGACCTGAGAGAGTAGCACCGAAACGTTGTCCCTAGAGCGTCTCGACAATGCCATATTATTTTCCTTAATCGAGAATGGCGGTAAAAATGACTACGTCGAGATACTGCACCTAGCATCTCAACGTCTCGATGGTGTCGACAGAATTAGTATATAAGGAAAGCAATCTTGTAAGGCCAAGGGGAGTTCATTTGTTGCAATTTTAGCCCTAAAATCGATTGGAGACCTTCCATGGGAGCTGGAGCAAAGTGGAGAAGCAAGAGTCAAGGCTTAGCTCGTAGAGATCGTGACGTGGACGTGTGGTTTCGACGATTCTAGTGTTTTATCCCTTTTCTTCCCTTGTTTTCGTTGTTTTTATGGTTTTTCCATATCTAGCTTATATTGTAACGCAAATCATGAATAGCTAGACGTGTTTCTTAGGGATTGATATAGCCCTTTGGGCGTTGTTGAATTGATTTATGGATGTTTTATTGCTTTGAACTTATTTTATGAAATTTATGATTTTAATACTTTTAATTCACTGGCTTGAGTTAAATGTTGATTTCTGTAATTCTTGCTCGGGAGAGGGGATTTAGATCTAGATAATAAATTGCATAACTAGAATAATCCTAAGTTCGGGAGATTTAGGATAATTGTAGAAATTGTTAAAGAATTAGATTTAAGGTCATGCATGTGAATAAATCTTGATAGGGATATCGGGTTTATTATATGTATGAAAAGTGTTTATGCTCGGGAGAGATATATATGAAATTAGATAATCCAACACTTAAGAGTCGTTGCATGTACATACATCCATGTAATTAATTCACAACCCCAATAGGTGAAATCAATTCCCTAAGAGTTTTTTCCATTTGAATCCCATATTTTTTTAGCTTTTGTGTTTAGATATTTCATTCTCACTAAGTTTAGATCTCTAGATAAAATTGAACAAAAGTATTCACGGTAATTAATTTGACTAGAAACTCAATCCAGAGGACAACACTCGTTTTATACGAAAATCACTATATTAAAACTTGACTCGTACACTTGCGGTAGGAAAATTCCACATTAAGTTTTTAGCGTCGTTGTCAAAGATTGACGTATTTAGTTAGATTGATATCGTGAAAAAATTGTTCGGTCTTAATTTAGGGTGTATTTTATTTTATTTTAAATTTTTGCATTTTTTTTTTCATTTTTTGTTTTATTTCCATATTTTTAGTTTCTTATTTTAGTGTTTTCCTTATTTGTTTTGATTTTTTTCCTTTTTTTTTGTAGATCTTTTTTTTTTTATTCTTTTTCCTTGTTTGCCATTTCCCTTATTTGTATTTTCATTGTTTGTGTTTGTTTTCCTAATTTGTTAGTGTTTCCTTTCTTAGTTTATCTTTTCCTTTTTTATCTTAGAGTTTCCTTTTCTATTTTCTTTCCTTATTTGTTTTCTTTCCTTTTTTGTTATTTCCTTTTTTAGGTTAGGTTAGGTTGTGTATGAGAAATGATAGGGATTTGGCCTTAGTACCTTTGGACCCCGAGATTGAAATGACTATTAGTAGGCTTCGAAAGGAGACTAAATAACTTGTCCAAATGGTCGATCCAAATCAACCTAAGGAGCCCAAACCAATTAGGGACTACTTTCAGCTCGTATTTTAGGGGCAGCAGTCGGGGATAGTCTCAAGATTGTGCTTATAGAAGATCACTCAATGAGGATCCAAATTCTCATCTATAATCATTTCTTGATATTTGTGGAACAGTTAAAATTAATGGTGTTACTGAGGATGTCATTCGCTTACGTCTATTTCCTTTCTCTTTACAGGATAAAGCGAGGGATTGGCTGTAGCCTATTCCCCCTGAAAGCATCACCACCTGGGATTCTTTGGTCAGACCTTCCTAAAGAAATTTTTTCCCCCTGCAAAGACAGTTAACCTGAGGATCGAGATTGGGACATTCCAACAGCAATTTGATGAACAACTGTTTAAGGCCTGGAAGCGTTACAAAGAGCTACTGAGGAAGTGTCCTCAGTATGGTTATCTAGACTGGCTGCATATTCAACTATTTTATAATGGTTTAAATCTAAGTACTAAGACTATTGTTGATGCAGCTGTAGGGTGAGACTCTGTTGTCCAAGATCGTGGAGAATGCACGTACACTATAGGAGGACTTGATCACAAACAGCTACCAGTGGTCATCTGAGCGGTCTACACCTAAGAAAGTTACAGTTGGGATATATGAGATCGATAATGTAAGTGCTTTTCAAGCCCAGATGTCCTCTCTTGCTAATGTTTTCTTGAAATTTTCAGGTACATGGAGCTCATAGTCGATTGAGTTAGTTGTTGTAGCACATGCCTTTTAGTTGGAGGATGAATCAAATGTTGAGCAAGTTCAATATGTTAATAATAGTAATTCTAACTCTAGGGGACATTATAATTCCACACCCACACACTGTCTCCCTAATGTTAGAAATCATGAGAACTTCTTTTATGCGAACAATAAAAATGTTTTGAACCCTCCTGGATTTGCCCCTCAAAAGCAAGAAAATAAACAATCTCTTGAGGATTTTATTGCAGCTTTTATTGTAGAGTCAAGTAACAGGACAAATAAGCTTGATGGGGTAGTTATCGCTATAAACAACACAGTGACTGGCCACAATCCAGCGACCAAAAACATAGAAACTCAGCTGGGATAATTGGTAAGTGTTGTAAACACAATGTAGAAAGGTAAGGCCCCAGCTGAGCATGAGCGATCCCAGATGGAGTACGGCAAAACCATCAATGTACATTAGGAAGAGGTGCAAGAAGCTGAGGAAATAGAGACTGATAAGCCAGATAGCTCCACTGGAGAAGTGGAAGAGAAGTCATCCTCAAACAAAGCTAAAAAGCTTACTCCTACTTTCTCTACCCCCTTCTCCCACTGTTTTAGTTCCAAAGCCTAAGAAAAAGAAGAAAAAAAAATTGTGCAGCTCAATTTAAAAAGTTTTTAGATGCATTTATGAGTCTTAACATTAATTTACCTTTTGTAGAGGCGTTCGAGCATATGCCCAATTCTGTAAAGTTCATGAAAAAATGACTTTCAAGATAGAATGAGAAAAGAATGGAGACAGTGTACCTCACAAAGACTTGCTATACGAGACTTAAGCAGAGGGTACCAACAAAATTGACTGATCCAAGGAGCTTTTCTGTTCCTTGTAGTTTTAGTAATCATTCTTTTCGTGCTATATGTGATCTAGGAGCTAGTATTAATGTGATCCCCTTATCACTGTGCAAAAGGTTAGAAATAGGAGAAATTAAACCTACAGTTGTTAAGCTGCAATTGGTTAACCAATTTGTTGTTAGTCCTGTTGGAATCATTGAGTGCTGATTAAAGTAGGTAAATTTTTTCTGCCTGTTGATTTTTATGTGATGGATGTTAAAGAGAATCCCTTAATGCCAGTTATTCTAGGAAGACCATTCCTCGCTACTGGACGAGTATTCATTGATATTGATCGCAGAGAGCTCATCATTAGAGTCCAACAGGAGAAATAAGTTTTTAAAGCATTTGAGGACTCTAAGAATCGTTCAGAGGCGCTCGTGGTAGGATACAGAAAGGGTGCAAGCAAAAGCACCATTGGTGGATCTCCTGATATTAAACCTCCTTGATGCATACACAGTCAACACATTGAGCTAAAGACGTTAAACAAGCGCTTATGGGAGGCAACCCAAGTTAGTTTTGTTTTTGCTTTGTTATTTTTTATTTTATTGTTGTTTTTGTGTTGTAGATCTTTTGATCTTGTAGCTCTTGGCTTGCAAGCAATCATGAAAGGTTATCATTCTAGGGCAGTATCGTTTATTTCGTTTCTTATTCTCATGTTTGTTTTAGGCTTCAGTTATTTTATACATTGTGAGGACAATACATGCTTCAAGTTTGGGGGTGGAATACTTTACTTTGTTGAGCCCTTGAGCATCTAAGTTTGGGCTATATTTTTTAGCTTATTGTAAATTTTGCATATGGTTGTTTTTTGGATGTTATTTTTGCATGATTATGATTTCCTAGTATAGGTTTTATTGTCAATTTATAAGCTTTTGATGAGTTGTAAGCATGAGTGCCCCAAAAATGGAGACTTTGAATTTTTTTCTAGGAGATGACTTGCATTGCTGGAGTATTTTTCTTGCTTTAGAGTTGAATTTGAATGTTTAGGAACGAATTATTAGGTTCATATGCTTGTTGTCACGTCAATAGGTATAGGGAAGAGCTAAAGAGTTAATTTTTTTTATAAATTATCATGTTTAATCTTGTCTACAGCGGCGGAGGTAGCATGGGCCTAGGGGGGCTCGAGCCCCCCTCAACTGTTTTATATATTATACTTATATTATAAATGGGATTTTTATATAATGTTATTAAAATGCCCTTGTAGCTTCAGCCCCTCCTGAAAACCTCCCACTCCCGTGTTCAAGCCCCCCCAACGTATGCGTAATTTTCATTTTTTCTTTCTTTTTTTTTCTTCTTCTTTTCGTTTTACATTTTTTTTCCCGTTTCTTTTCCCCCTTTTTTTTGTTTTTCTTTCCCCGTCTTTTTTTTTCTTCCGTTTCTTTTTCGTTTTTTCTTTTTCCCGTCTTTTTTTTCCCGTTTTTCTCTTCTTTTTGTTTTTGTTTTTTTTTTGTTTTTTTTCCTTTTCTGTATTATCTTTCGTTTTCTTTTTCTTTTTTTTTCCTTTCTCGTTTTCTCAGTTTTTTTTCATCGGTTTAAATAGTTTAAATTTAAATTTAATTTTTGTATTTATAAATATAAAATAATAACAAATATATGTCATTAGAGTTCTTTCTTCAAATTTTTTTAAGTCAAATAAAGTGGTACAATAAAAATATTTTTAAATTTTACTAATAGGCTTTTGAATTAAAAAAATGTACAATTGACCTTTAAACTTTCAATTTTATATCTAATAGGTTTCGAAGTATTCAATTTAATGTCTAGTAGATCTATGACCAAATAAACTAATAAACCGTTTGTTTTTAAGTTCAAAGTTGTATTAGATACAAAATTAAAAATTCAGAAACTTGTTAGATGGAAAAGTGAAAGTTTAGAGACTCAATAGAAACTTTTTTAAATCAGTGATTTATCGAGCATAATCTTGAAAACTTAATGACTAAATTTATAATTTAATAAATTTAATATCAAAATATACTAATTGATATTAACATATATCAATGTGTTCAAAATATTATTTTGGTTATTGTACTTTGGGTTTTGTTTCATTTTAGTCCAATACTTTCAATAGAGTTTAAAATTGGTCTCTATAATGAGTTTATTGTTAATTTTTCTCAAAAAAATTGGTCTCTAACTCTATTAGTATTTTTTCTATAAATTTTATAAATATGTTCACATCATGTCTCTTATGGTATGAAAACTATTATTTAACAAATTTTGATAAAAAAATAACTTAAACTTAGGGTTTTTCAACAAAAATATATATATATATATATATATATATATATATATATATATATATATATATATACATTAGGGATCAATTTTAAGCATAGACTAGACTAAAATTATTTCTATATAGCCCCCCCTCACATAAAGTTCTAGATCCGCCACTGCTTGTTTATGAGGAAAGAAAAGAATATATGCTTGTTATGCTCATAAAGAAAAATCATTCTTGTTTTACATTGAAAGAAAAAATAAATTCATGACATAGGCAAGCTATATGCAATGAATAATAATGTTTTAGGCAAAAAGAGCTACCTCTGTTGTGATCAGTTAGGCCAACCAAAGGTTAAACTCGGGTTATAGGTCCCTACAATAGGTGAGAGAATATCAGGTGGACTCTATTGTTGGATTTATCGAAAAATATAATACCTCCAATCATATTGAGTATATATGTTTGGGCATAGCGTTGGAGATCTTCCTCAATAGCATCACTTAGTAGGTGGTCAAAATCATTAAATTGCCAACTAACCAATTGAGTTTACGACGATTGCCTACCAGAACATTAATATTTATCGTAACTCCTAATAGTTGTAAACATAAGGCATGTCAGTTATGATCCAACGATCCAGTTAATGCATTCTCATCGATCGGTAGTCCAAAATGCATCATGACGTCCTGCAATGTTACTATACATTCACCGTGTGATATGTGAAAAGTGTGTCTCTTGCGCCATCGCTCCATGAACGCGATGATTAAATGTCAGACTAACTTAATGAGTTTGCATAAGACCGGACTGCGAAATAGTAACCGCTAGTTGTAACACCGTTAACTAGTTAGTTTTCTATTTCACTAGGATGACCTAGGCAACTTAGTCTAAATCCTAAGTGGATTATGGACTCTTGTTCACGAGGGATTGTCCTTTGATTTGTATGGGTGAGAGTGACCAGTACGCTGGCTTAATAAGCCTACCATTTTGGGGACAAGACCGAGTGGGGAGCTGTGAACATAATCACACAAGATGGAATTCACTCTTTCCCGACTTTTGAGGAAGTAGATGAGTGTTTCCTTAAGTGGTGTCTCTAGGTCTTGTGAACAAAGGGTTTTACCCTCTCACTAGCCCGAGAGGGGTTTCTGTTTGATGGTTGGACCACAAACAGGTTGTTCATTAGAGGAGCACTGACACTTAAGGAGGTAGAGGTAACTCAGGGGTAAAACGATAATTTGACCCAGCTGGAGTTACGAACCCTCGTGAAGGACTAACTTGCTGTTATTGGTCGATATCCGTAGACATAGAAATATTCTGCAGTGAGAAGAGTGCAGTTGTGGGTCTTTAGTGGAGTGACCCACAATTAACGAATAGAGACTAACTTGGTTAATGAGTTTAGCCGATTAGTCTTGTATCGTTGGAGCTTTTGATCTGTAGGTTTATTAGGTGCCACTGGTAGCTCGTAAAGAGACTTGAAGCAATTAAATATAAATTGAAAATGTTCAATTTATTTGGGGAATCGAATAATGTATGTTGATGCAATATAATATAAAGTTTATGAAACTTGATAATATAATTTTTTAATTAATTTCAAAAATTAATTCTTGAGAGAAAATATTTAAAAGAGTTCAAATAATTTTAATATGAATTGGGTTCATATTAATTTTAATTTTAGTAAATCCCTAAGATTAAATATATAATATTTAATTGGGTAATTAATTAATTATGGAATTAATTAATATTGTTAAGATAATAAATTTGAACTTATTAATAGACATTTTTCTATTAAGAAATAGGTCTTGGCATTTACCTGTATATAGGACCCCTGAGGTGGGATGAAAGGAATCTCATTGTCTCTCCTTCTCTCAAAGATTTCTCCCAAAAGACTCCCACAAGTCTCTTGCTTCAAGAAGTCTTAGAGATATACCGGTATAATCGATTGGTGGTGTTCGCACAAGAAGGTTGCTGCATTTTCAATCTTATTAGCAAGAAAAGGCAAATATATCAAAGTTTTTTACAAAAGTAAGTTT
Organism: Luffa acutangula; assembly: GCA_036850905.1. Lineage (NCBI taxonomy): Eukaryota > Viridiplantae > Streptophyta > Magnoliopsida > Cucurbitales > Cucurbitaceae > Luffa > Luffa acutangula. The sequence goes on from CM072099.1 coordinate 13,557,045, forward strand.
TCTATGAAATCCTTGATCACCATAATCAATCTAGTTAATCATTTAGCAGGTTTATAGCCTACATACAACCCATTAAATATAGATTTATTGTTGTAATATTTTGCAAATTGCACTGATATTTCAATTAGAATTTAAGACTTCGAGTAGGTTCGATAATTACCTTCTGTTGTGCAAGCCTTTTATCCCTTCAAGATGCACATAATACATTTTGCTTACATCATGTTCCTAGTAATTTTAATTAAAGGTACAAGGATATGACATTAAAAAGACTAGTGTACAGCGAGGTGTACAATTTCGAGTTGGCAAGTTCAAAGACTGCATGACTGAACTTGAAGTTGGCTACAAGGACTGTTTGTGATTCTTTAACTCATTAGATCCAAAACAATAGACGCAGTCACATGATGCTAGATATCGTTATGGCTAGCTAACCACAATTGTACCCGAATGCATTAATGGTATATTTAAAGGGACCATAAAGTTATCCACCACTGCATTAGTTGAGGCGACATTTTATCGTACTGTCAACTATTTCATCACTCGTCGAGTCGAAATAGAAACTTCTATCCCAGAAGGATAACGCTTCACAGGGTAATGTTTTATGAACTCATTACAAGTTGAATCTAATACTCCCACTTATATGAGATAGAGTAATATTTTTGCTGTTAATATCGTGAAGGACTAACTTGCTGTTAATATCTTTCTCTTTCACTATCTCCATCTCGTCATTTATTTTCCCTTTCGTCATCTCGACCTCCTGAGAGATAAAGTGAGTGAATCCAAAGCTTCCTTCTTCCACACCCAAGTAATCCCCCACTTCGAGTGGATCCAGCTCCATATCATCCAACCCTGCACCCCTCCACCTGAGGGACAACGACAGAGAAAGGGGGAAGGTCAGGTTCTACATGTGGAGCCTCCAGCCTTCGAGACATAAACTCTCTCTCTTCTTCGGTGGGAATAAGATGTATCGTGACAACAGTTTACAAAAATTATCAACAATCAAGTTATTTAGTAACATCAATTTAATTAACGAACAAAATGAAATCTAGTACTAACCGTCATCGATGCAAACACCTCAGTTTCAAGACGGGTGTACAAAGGAGAGTGTGAGCATGACCATCTTCGAATGCGTGGCATGGCCGTGTCACTCACGCGATTTGCAACTCTTCCAGTCAATGAGAAAATGGTCTCATACGCCCAAACTTGCATCATAGTATAAATTAATTTGAAATATGGAAAAAAAACACTTTAAAAAAATTAAGATATTGAATTTAACATATGCCAACCTGGAACGAGAAAGGAAATCCATATAAACTATAAGTCGTCTGCTTCTTTGAATCCGATCATTTTGCCTTGTATGACTTTGTCTTTCCTTTCAATGTTTTCTTGAGGCTCTTTATAGTTTTTCGGAATATCATGTTGCTCCAATCCTCATTACATAAAGCAACTCAATCGTCGATGATATTCAACAGGGATGTGTCAATTAATTGTCTTTTCTCTCTCCCCATCATCACGAGCTCAATAAAATAAAATATGGACATCTCCACTCCATCCTCCTTAGTTTGGAACTCTAAATTAGGGTATAAATTTTCTAAATCCTCACATCTCATGGTTATGCTATTATTTAAGTAAGTTTCTCTAAGCCTATTACCTGCTGAGTGTCTCCTAATCGGTGTAATTGCATATCTAAGACCGGTGATTAGGTCAAACTCACTCTTACCAAATGAGACTTTCTTCTCCAACAACTCAAAACTAACTACATCTGCCCTAGTATCGTTAACTTCTCTAAGTAGAATGTAATGAACAAGTTGCCCATTAAAAATCATCGATAGATCCAATAGAGGTCTAAAAACAGTTTGTCTAAACATGTTCAGCTGGGTAGGGTTTAGTTTGTCTTTTATCTTTTTTACGGTTCTAAAACTCAGTATGTTTAAAACTCAGTATAAATCGCGTTTTCAAATTTTCAAGGTGAAACTTTGTCCAAATCATGGTGTCGATCAAAATTTTGGTCTGAAACTTGGTGTAAAACTCGATATAAATCGGGTTAGAAGGAAATCACTGTCCAAATCATGAGGTCGGTAAAAAACATGGTCAAAAGTTTGGTGTAAAACTCGGTTGAAATCGATTTTAAAGGAAATCAGCAAAACTCGATTAAAAACTCTCTCCAAATCATTGTGTCAGTTCAAATCTCTCTTGAATTCTCCCTATCTATGAATCTCAACCGAGATCCACCGACTGCACTTCGATTCCTTCAATTTTTCATTCAAACACGATGAAAAAAAATTTTAAAAAGCAAACCACGCACACGGAGAAGTTCGAAGGTCAAAAGAGAATATAAAAAACAACCTTTCCCATTATAGATTAACCGAAACAACAAATGTCCAAAAATGGAGAAGTTCTAATGTTCAAAATCCCAAAAAAACAAATGAAATAAATGATACCTCGTTGATCAATCGATTATTGAATGAAAAAGGGAACTTTCAACCAAGCCTCTTGAGTTCTTTATCAGAGAAACGAAACGAAATGGTAAGAGGGAGATTGGACTCGAGTTTTCTACCGAGAGGGAACCGAAGAGACAGTAAAAAATCAAAGAGAGGGAGATTGGGCACTAGATTTGGATTGATAATAAACTGAACAGACGGGAAAAGAAAAAAAAGGGGGAACGTTTGAATGTTATATGGGGGTATTATAGACATTTCAAACATTTTTTACAATAATGGGCCCAACTTTCTGAACAGAAAACTTAAAGGGCCCATTATTGCCAATTTCCCTTGTTTTGTCCTCCTTTTTTTTAATGTTTTTGGATGAAGATTGAAATCTCTTTTAACTCTTCTAATTCGAGGGTTCTGTTTCAAAACAATTTGGTATTGTTTTTTATTGTGTAAAAAAAAAAAAAGAAGAAAAAAAGGGAAACTAGAAGAAGAAGAAGGAAAAAAAAAAACGCCAACAAGCGGTGGTCGGCGGCGACGGGCATGGCTACAACTAATTATGGAGAACAAGAGGAGGAACAAAAGAGAAATGAAAAAATAATAATATTTTTATTAATTAATATTATTTTATTTTTAAAATTAAAAAAATATATTTTTTTAAATAAAAAAATTGGTGTCACGTCACCCATCTATTAGTAATAAACGGAAAATTGGACGAAGGGACCAAAAATGAAATGAAATCCAAACCTCAGTTACTAAAATGTCGAGTTTTAAAACTTAGGACCAAAATGAAACCTAACTCAAACATCAGGAACCAAAAGTATATTTTTCCCCAAGGAAAATAATGTTCAACCAAAGGATGATATTCGTGGATGAATATTCTGACTTACTGTTTCCTGCGATCTCGACTGCAATTGGGGAACATACTCAATCACGTTAGTCTATTCACACACGATCTTAATCGAGTTACAAAAACCCCTAAAATTGCGACGTGGCTAAGTTAACACCCAATTGCAATCTCATGGCCCATTTCCATTGATTCATTCCCCTTGATTTTTCATTGCGATTGGGGGTTACTGTTCATCTGGTTTAATAAACACAACCTTAATAAAGTCAAATCAATCCTCTAAACTTATATCCAAAAGGCTAAATTAAAAAAAAAAAAAAAAAAAAAAAAAAAAAAAAAAAACCCTAAATTATGGGGTTCGTTTCAAAAGTACCCCTTAAACTTTAAAGATTTTCAAAAATACCTTTGAATTTTAAAAAATGTTCAAAAATACCCTTACTAGTAAGTCTTGGATAGAAAAAGTTAAAGTTTAGTTTTATTAATATCCTTGACCCTTCAAAAAATTTCAAAAATACCCTTACTGAAAACGCTTTCTAACCTTATCAATCATTGGACTCCAAAAAGAAAAGCTCCTAAGATTGTGACCTAGGGGAAAACCTAAATAGGACATTGAGAAATCAACTACATCACATCCCACCAAAGACGCCCACCTAACCACCTTAGAACACTCACAATTAATCCCAAAAAATCTTGCACTTACCTCTATTAATCTTGAGCCCTGACATCATCTCTAAAGAAAGTGAGCATATGGTTCAACACCATAAAAGTCTCCTCCTTACCTGAGCAGAAAAAGATAGTATCATTTCCAAATTGGAGATGAGATAAAGGAATACTTTTTTTCCTAACCTTAAAACCTTCAATGATACCTCTTTCCTCCCTTTTAGAGACAAATCTATTAAGAGCATCAACCACAAGAAGGAAGAGGAAAGGCGACAGAGGATCACCCTATCTTAAGCCACAGAAAAGCTTGGATCCTACCCTTAGAAAACCCGTTAATGAGAATCGAGTATCTAACAGATCGAATGCAACCTCAGACTCAAGATCTCCAATGATATCTAAAACTCTTTTTGGTCAGGATCGTAACTAGAAGAGTATAATCCACGTGATCATATGCCTTTTCAAAGTCAATTTAAAAAATGACTCCCTCTTCCTTTCTACTCTTTTGATCCTCAATAGCCTCATGCAATGAGGGTCTGGTCCAAGATTTGTCTACCTGAGATAAACGAACCCTAGGCCTCTAAAATCGTTGATGGGAGAACTTTTCTCAATCTATTTGCTAATACTTTAGCAATAATAATCTTATAGACACTAGTGACGAGACATATAGGTATAAAATCCTTGGTATTTACTACCTTCTCCTTTATAGGGATAAGACACACAAAAGTCTCGTTCAAAGAGTTGTCCAAAGTACCTCTTTCGAAAAACTCCTTAAACACCCCAAATATGTCCTCCTTGATGACTTTTCAATTATCCTGAAAGAAACTCATAGAGAACCCGTCCGACCTAAGGACTTAATTCCTATCACTCTCAAAAATCACTTTCTTGATCTCTTCCAAAGTAAAAGGGGAATCCAAATTCATCTTCTCACTCTCCAAAATGGAACTCCAATCCAACCCTCCCACAAAGGGTTTAGCCTCTACCTCTGGACCATAGTGGTTTGAGAAGAACGTAAGGATCACTTCCTCAATCTCCTTCTCTCCCTTCACCTTCACCCCTATCATATTCTCCAAGGAATCAATGAGATTCTTTCTTTTTCTGGCGTTCGCCTAATGGTGGAAAAAGGTCGAATTGTAATCTCCATCCTTGGCCCACGGCACCCTCGTCGTTTGTCTCCGGCTAGTAACCTCTATCCTAACCACCTTCACAAGCTCCACTTTCAACATAAGTCGCTCCTCCATTAAATTCTGGACTACACTTTCTGCCTCTTCCATATCATCAATCCTTTTGATTTTCCCCAACAGCTCTTGTTTTTTTTTTTTTTTTTTTTGTCCTAAAGTCTCCAAACACCTTTCGATTCTCAAATTTCAACGTTTTCTTAAGCAATCTCAGATTCTCCATGAATCGATACCCTTCCCAATTCCCCTAGACTCCCACGTTCCACCAAGTTGAAATGGAGGATTTGAAGGAATGATGGTCTATCAATATGTTCTCGAACCTAAAGGGACAAGACCCCCATTTAAGGTCTCCTGAACTCGCTATAAGAGGCCAATGATCCGACGTAATTCTGAACCCCACTACTTGTCTAACACTCCCATAAGCATCCATCCAACCCATAGAGAACAGGAACAATCAATCTTACTTTGCACTCTGCTATTGGCCCAAGTAAACTTCCCATTCAGCAGGGGGAGGGTCCACCAAACAACACCCCTCGATAAAATCATTAAACGCTCTTATGGATTTTGTCACCCTACCACCCAAGAATTTCTCTAAAGGAGAGCAGATGACATTAAAGTCTCTTGCCACACACCAAGGGGAACCGCAAAGGCCGAAGAAATCCCCCAGCTCTTCCCAAAAATCCCTTCTACCTCTCGACCTAGGAGACCCAACACCCCTAACACCCACCTCAAATCCTCATCTCTAGATCAGAAAGAGATGAACACCAAAAAAACAACCTTGATCGCCTCAATCAGATTCATCACCCTACTATCCCAAAGAAGCAAGATACCTCCTGAGGCCCCAGAAGACTCCAGACTCTTCCAGTTCACATACATATTACCCCAAAAAAATTCTCACCAACTGATAATTGACATAATACTCCCTTTTAATTTCTAGTAAAATGATGATATTGAGGTTCTCCAACGAGATAGCTTCTTTAATGATATTGGGGTTCTCCAACAACGAGATATTGTCACTAATACTTCTTGAATATTACCCAAAAAAAAAAAAAAAATACTAAATCATTTATACAACTTTTGATTGATTAATCTTGTAAATTGAACCAAACTCATACTCTTCAAAAGCTCTAAAAACTCAAAATCCATAATCATAACCCTCCCAAGGGCTCTAAAAAAATAATAATAATCTTACTCCTCTCATCCTTCACCGTCCATTGATCGTAATCGAAAACCACATTGATCTTCTATGTATCACTAACATACACATATAGAGAAAACAAAAAGAAAAATAAATTTATGTTTTTTTTCTCCCACTTATCTTCTTTACACTTTTAAAAAGAGAAAACTCGATTTCAAACGATATTGTGTTGCATATAGCCTTATAAACAAAGTTTTGCATTAATTTTCATGGAGGAATAAATTATAGAGGAGAAGGAAAAAAAAAAAAAAGCATTTTCCAGTAAGGGTATTTTTGAAATTTTTTGAAAAGTCAAAAATATTAATAAAACTGAAACTTTAACATTTTTAATCTAAAATTAACCGTAGGGGTATAACATTTTTTAAAAGTCAAAGAGTTTTTTTTTTTTTAACTTTTTGACGTTCAAGTGTACCTTTTTTTTTTTTGTTGACAATATGAGGGTGGGGGATTCGAACCACAGACCTTGTGGTTATCGGTATATCTTTATGTCAATTGAGCTATGCTCTTGCTGGCAACGTTCAGGTGTACTTTTAAAACAAGACGCATATTTTTTTAATAATTTAGCCCTTCCAAAATTATACAATTTTGATCCCAATATGAACCATTCCGTTCTAGAAGGACAATGTAAAAAACATGAGACAAATTATACTCCTCAATACCAAATTCAATTTCGACTCTATATGGAGGTAAATAACATCAATGAGATTCTAATTACAATTTTAGCCAACTCTAAAAAAAACTTTCAATTGAGATTGATTTCAGTCTCATTGATTTTCCTTACAATTCCAGTTTATTTTCATTATGGGTAAGTAGATGAGGTCTTAGTTAAATAGGCAGTAGGCACTTTCTAACAGATTGGATAGATAGCTTAAAATCAAGACAGAAATCCATGGTTTAAGATCACAATAAAAATATCATCAGTAGGCAAGAAAGGACCAATTTCTCATTTTAGTTCATAAGAACTTTTCTAAGATTGATAAAGATTACATTCTTGAAGATCAGAACATATTCATCTCCCAGGTAGAAAATAATTTTTACATAAAACACATGCTGAGTTTCAATGATGTCACTAATCCTCTAAGACAATGTACAAAATAGAGGTTTCGATAAAGTTAATCATCCAATACTTATAATAAGATAATAAAACAGTACGACGTGATTGAATATTTAAAAAAAAATGAAAAATACAGGATCTTCACCAAATTACTCAGTTCCCGACTTACATCATCAATAAATCTAAAGTCGATTGATCAACACAGGAAACAAATTAGATTAACTTCCTGTTCAGTTATAAACCAACTTAGTGCCTAAGGAATATAGTCATAAACAGATGAGATAAATCAAAATTTGTTTCTTTTCTAGTTGAGAAAATGTTTCACCTTGTCATTAAATTTACATATGCCAGTTGTTTCATCATAGTCACAAACAAGCATAGTGTAATTAAATAGGTTTTAATTTGAAAGCAACCATCTCTTTTCTTTTCTTTTCTAATTTTTATATCAACTGGCAATGATTTGGGATTTTCCTTCAAATAATATCTCATTTCTTGATACTTTTAAAAGAAAAATCTATTGGTTAAACTCTACATACTATAAGTGGTAAAACAGAGGATACATGAACCATTATATCTTACAATTAATGATACTTCTTTTCTTCAAGCTAATAATTGTGAAAATTATTTCTTCACGGTCTTTTTCTGTTGAAAACTGTTTTTCAGGCTATTTTATCGGTATTTTTAGAAACAGACAAGACAAGTGCTAGAGTATATTAGATGAAGAAAACTTGTACAAAAAGATAAAAGGTTTCGTAGAGCAGAGTGTAAACACATATACTAACCTTATTACATGAGAAGTTGATCAAGAAATGGAGTGTTGAATGGTAGCTTAATGAGCCCGGAAGCCACAAGGAGTGACAATGCCCAAATTGGTAGAACCCATTGAAACGTAAACAGCAGAAACCATTTGCCTGCAGATTAAAACTAAATCAAACAAGACAACAAGTATAACAAAATAAATGTTCTCTTCGCTGGCGTAACCAAGCAATAAAGGAGCTAGAAAATAAGATCGTTTAATCACTTGATGTATTTCTAGATTAATGAAATTATGCATTTTTAAGGGTATGAAAGCTAATTTATTAGATATATAAAATATATGTATGCATGTATCTGTATTTATTTTATCTTTTCTGATGTCCCCATGAACTACTAAATAAAGGAGTCATTTGTCTCCTTCCTTTCTAAAAGAGTGAGTTATTCAAGAGCAATGTTTTAAAAGCGCCCGGGTGCAAGGCAATCCTTAGCGCCTCGCTTCGAACAGTGAAGAAGGCGCGACCAAGGTGCGTGCCTTAGGCGCCTCTGGGGCTTCACATTTTTATGTATATTTTACGTTTTTTAAAACCTAAATACTTATTATGAAGTGTATATTCTACGTTTTTTAAAACCAAAATACTTATTATGAAGCTAATTTTAAATTTAGCTTCTAGGGCGTTGTCTGACCCCGTACTTGGTCGTTCGAAGGGTCAAATATCATATTCAAGGCAGATATTTTAGGGTGGAGTATTGACATCATCACACTTGGTCATTCGGAGTGTCAAAAGGCATATTAACAATACTAAACTCACTGTTTTTTGTGGAGTATTGACATTTGACTCTATGTTGGAAGACTAATATTTGAACCTTATTTATCTTTTATCTATTTTTCTTGGTTAAAAACTTCATTACTTGCCATGAAAGTGTTTTATATACATGTATATATTTTTGTAAATTTTTTTTCTATATAGTCCGCCTTAAAGAAAAAAGTCCACGCCTTTTTGTGCGCCTTGCACCTAGGCCCCAGGAGGCTATTGCGCCTTAGTGCGCCTTGAGCCTTTTGAAAACACTATTCAAGAGACCATCTTCTTCTTCTCTTGTGTGCTCTTATGCGTTGTTCGTGAACCCATCACTTCATGTCTTGTCCCTAAGTCAACCTATATTGCTACAACATTGGCTCAGTTCTTCAAATTTACAACAAGGTTCAAAAGAAAATTGGTTCGAAAACAAAATTCCTTTGAATGGTGTTGGATGAGAGGAAAGAGGTCACTTGGTTTACATGGGAGAAGCAATTACCGAAGTTCAAAGCAAATAAGATTTGTGCCTTGACAATTTGGTTAGTAAGAGTGTGGTTCTTTTAGTTGAGTCGTTTTGAGAATTTCCTTCTAAAGTTTCACTGGACTAATTGATAACCAGACACAGCTAACACTATAAATGGATGGCTCTATTGGTTCACCAACAAGATGCATAACAAGCCATGGAAACTCCACTACCACAAAGTTGGATGGTTCTAATAGTTTTTTCTTTTTGACAAACCAGGTTTTGAGTGTGACAGTTGTGCTTATTTGGCTATTTTCATGCACAATTTTTAATATTTTGTAGGAATCGAGCAATAGGACTGAAACCAAGACTTTAAAGGAATTATTGAGAAATTCAAGATAATTGGACAAAGACATACGAAACCAAATAATGAAAAGAAGCAAATGAGGCCCCGAGAGGACAGCTTTGAGACGTTATTCACAGCATTGAAACGTAGTGTTATTGCAATTTGAAAACCTGCATAGGTAGCATTGTGACGCTACCAAGAGCGTATCAATGCTACAGAAATGAAGCTACCGTCAATGAAAAAGCACGCCCATGTTATTTGGGTCATTCTGTCATGCTACACACAATGTCTTGACACTACACACTCTCCTTTTGTAATTCACACGTTTTTTAGGCAACATCTCGATTTGTTATATATATCTTCTTTTTCACCCGTTTTGGGGAAGGAATTTTGGAGAAAAATAACCATATCTTTAAGATTGGCCTGATTTTGAGGGTAAGAAGGGATTATTGGAGCAAAACTCGGAGCTTAAGATGGTGGATGCTGTGACGGGGCAGACGACCAACACATGGATATCAATTTTTCTACTTCTTTCTCTTGAGTCTCTTATTTTTTTTATGGATATTTAATTGAGTTTTGGATTTGGAATGATGAACATGAATAGCTAAACTCTCTCATTCTTAAGGATTGATGTAATTATTAGATTTGTAGGGTTAATTAATTAGTTGCCTTGATTGATTGCTTTTATCCCATTCATGTACTGATGTGTTTGGTCCTAATCTTTTGATCAATGATTATTGTTGTTTGATTTGAATCTTACGCTCAGGAGAGGTGGTGTAGATTAGAATCTAAATGTATAACTGAAGTAGTTTTAAGATCAGAAAATTTAGGATTTCTTTAGAAATTCTAAAAAGAAGTAGACTCGAGGCCTTTGCTTATTATTGAAACTGAATAGGAATATTGGTTTCTTAATTAGCAAGGAAAGTTAATCGTGTTGGGGGAGATAGTTTTTATTTGTGCCTTCTTAATTTATGGAATAATAGCATATTCAATCTTAGTTAATTACTTGATTAATTCATATATCTAATAGTTAAAGCCAATGAAAAGAGAGTTCGCTTAATTAGATAGGACGAACAAATATTGAAGTTTATGCGGTGAAATTTTGGTTAATAAGAATGTTTAAGTGGTTTTGAAAGAATGAAATCCCTTATAGATGTATAGGATTTGTAATTTGTCCACAAGTAGTGTAAACCACAGCAAGTCGTTGAAACTCATCTCCTACAAGATTCGATGGTTTGAATACTTTTCACTGCATCTCTAAAGGAAGGAGTCAGTGTTTCTTGCTTAGGGAGATATTTGGGGAAGAGTTTTACTTTTCCTTCTGTTACTATCAACTGTCACCCCACTACTCAAAAGATTTCTTAAATAGGGTCTCCAAAACGAATACGATGGCTTTCATCATTCTCCCTATTCTAGAGGGAGTATTCATTACTTTTACAGAAAATAAAAGGCTTTGGTTTTACTATTCATCTATCTACTTTCCTTGAAGTTCCTTTTCACAATAAGAATCAACCTGATTGAGAGGTTCAGATGTCCAGATCCAATCTCCCCAATATATTTTTATTCTTTGCATTTGGAATCTTGAAAATTTTGTTTTGTTTTTGCAGTCTCCCTCTTCTTTCATTCTTTTGCCATCGGTTCAGTTAATTAGTTGTACTTCCTTCCTTCTTGACAAAGGTATGTACTCCAAGAAAAAAATGATACTAAAATCATAAGAGTTTTTTTTATTCTCTTCTTCTCTTCCTCCTCTTTTCTTCTTTCTTTCTTTTTTTCTTCTTCTTCTTTTGTTTTCACATCTTTATTTCTTCGTATTTTGTTTTCACTTCTTTATTTATTCTTTCATATTCTTACATGGTCGGTCTGCGTAACCACCCACTCCCAAACTGCCGAAAACCGACAGGTCGATGGTCAACGTCGGTTTGAGTGCGACCGATGATCACCCTTAATTTGAACATAATCAATATTGCATGGCAACACCCAAAAAGACAGTTTTGAGAGAAAACAATCAAAGAAGTCTAGGAGTAATATCCTTTCTAACACTCAAACATCGTCAAGAAAAGGAAGGATTAAAACAGAGAAAAAAAAAACAAGTTCAATAGACAGAGAGAGACGGAAAATGGTTACCAGAAGCTTGAAATTTGGTTTCAGTTTGATTAGTTACCCATTCCCCCGTCTCGCGGAGCTTTTTCATGAGTGGCCCTTCATATTTCCCCGTAAAACTCAGCATAAACATGTCAAATGCAGTCTTCCGATCTTCTTCCAAATCCCTGAGGAACAAATTTTTTGCATCACACACCACAGATCATGCCCTCCCTCAAATCTACCAAATCGACTCTCATATTCCAGTACAATAGAGTTAAGAAGAGCGCTAAATACGAAGAACAGGAAGCGAGGAACTCCGAGACTTGCCTGGGGTCGGCGTCTCTGAACCTTCCGGCGCCAATAGCACGTTCGATTTCAATAACGGAGGGGCGGCGAGGTTTTGGCGGCCGCCGCGATAGCCGTGGATTGTTTATCGGAAGGGAATCGGGTTTTGTGGCGTTGGGTTTGAGAGGAGGAGAGTGAGAGTCGTCGGTGGGATTGAGTGAAGCGAGAGCGACATTTTTGGTTACAGAAATGCAGCAGAAGGAAGCCATTGTTTGTTGTGTTCAGTCATTTTTCTTCGTCTCCATCTCGAGAACTTTTAAACCAAGTTACCAAAATATCTTCTTTATCCATTCTGGGATTAATCAATGAGAAAACTAAGCTGATTATTAAAAGAAATTAGATTTAAAAAAAAAAAAAGGAAAAAATACCTTTTTGGTCTGAGGTTTGGTTTAGGTTTCGTTTTGGTCCCTGAGGTTTCAAATTCAATATTTTAGTCCCTGAGGTTTGCATTTAGTAGCATTTTGGTCCCTCCATCCATTTTTTCGTTAAAAACTAACGGTTTGCTAACGTGGCACCTATTTTTTTTATTAAAAAATTATTTTTGATTTTTTTAAATATAAATATATTAAAAACAATAATATATTATTATTCTTTTTTATATTACTTTCTCTCTCCCCCATCATCATCATCGTTTTCTTCTTTTCTACTTCCGGCCACCGTCTGGCAAAGTTTTTTTTTCTCTCTCTCTCCCTTTCTTACTCTAACTCTTTGCTTCGTCTCTCTCTAACTCTCTGTTCTCTCTCTATCTCTTAGCTTAACGAAACCCACGCTTGAAAACTCCTCCAGATCTGAAACCCAGCTTGTCGAACGAAACCCACGACCTGAACACCAGCTTGTCGTCGAACGAAACCCAGTTTGCCGCCGACTGTCGAACGAAACCTTGGCCTGAAACGAGCTGCGGCGTTTTTATACCGGAACGAAACCCTCGCCTAAAACCCACGAGTTCCGGCGTTTTTATACCGGAACGAAGCCAAATCTTGAACGAAATCTGAGCAGCGGCATCGAGGGTTTGAAATCGAACGAACCTGCGGCGGCATCGTGGGTTTGAAATCGAACCTCGAGCGGTGGACCATCAGCTCCTCGATGAACGAACCTGCAACTTCGACGGAAGGGGCGGTGGATTCCCTTCATTTTTTCTTTTTAACTTTGCAACAATGGGCGTGACCAGCTGGAAGAACGAAAGGGGCGGTGGGTTTCATGATCGGAGGGAAGAACGAAGAACGAGAGGGAGGGAGGCGTTGCGACGTGGGTATGCTCGCGTGGAAAACACACATACGAGGGGGAGAAGTGGGTTTGCCGGCGGTCGGAAAACACACAGAGGAGGGGGAAGAAAAGAATGAGAAAAGGGAAAAAAAAAGAAAAGAAAAATGGCTCGCCGGCGGTCGGCAATCGGCGGCGGCGTCGGTGGCTGGAAGAAGAAGATAGGTGGCTGGTGGAAGAAGAAGAAGGTGGGGGGAGAGAGAAAGAAATAAAATAAATATAAATAAAAAGTATTAATATTGTTATAAAACGTGGAAAGCAATAAAACAACTTAAGAGAGAATTTGAGAGAGCAAAGTAGAGAGAAAATAGAGAGCTAATGCTTTCATTCAAGTGTGTTTACAATGCTTCATACAACCCCTATTTATACTAATGCAATGGGGTAGGTTACAAGCTTCAAAATGCTGAAAATAGAAGAGGGTGAAAGTCTATTGGCTATTCCTAAGGGAGTGGGAGAGTCATGGGGAAGAATGCCTACAAATATGGTTTGACTAAGACTAATGGATATCTAATATATACCTATATATACCGGGTATATATATTTACAACACTCCCCCTTAGATATCCATTGTATATGAAATATATGCCTCGTTAAAACCTTACTGGGAAAAACCCAATGGGAAAAAACTCTAGTGAAGGAAAAAGAGTACATTATATTTATATACATTAACAACTGCCTCATTAAAAACCTTGCTAGGAAAACCCAGTGGGAAAAAACCATAGCGAAGGGAAAAAGAGTGCAGTGTATTTACTCCCCCTCATGAAAACATCATTTGAGATCTCTGAGTCGTCGCATTCCAATGTTGTGCACCAACTTCTCAAAGGTCGCAGTAGGTAATGCCTTCGTAAATAGATCTGCCAAATTGTCTTTTGAAGAAATTTGTTGAACAGTGATATCACCATTTTCTTCAAGATCGTGAGTGTAGAAGAGCTTTGGTGAGATGTGCTTCGTTCTATCTCCTTTAATGTATCCTCCTTTGATTTGGGCTATACATGTTGTATTGTCTTCATATAACGTTGTTGGACAACCTTTGTTAGAGGACAATCCGCATGTTTCACAAATGTGTTGAGTCATTGATCTTAGCCATACACATTCTCGACTAGCCTCATGAATTGCCAGGATCTCAGCATGGTTTGAGGAAGTAGCTGTTATTGTCTGCTTCATAGATCGCCATGATATAGCAGTTCCTCCATATGTAAATAAATAACCTGTTTGAGATCTAGCTTTACGTGGGTCAGATAAATAATCTGCATCTGCATAACCAACTAGATCAAAGTTTGATTTATTAGAATAAAATAAACTCATATCAATTGTCCCTCGAAGATAACGGAGGATGTGTTTAACTCCATTCCAATGTCTTTTTGTTGGAGAAGAACTATATCTAGCTAATAAATTTACTGAAAATGCTATATCAGGTCGTGTATTATTAGCAAGATACATAAGTGCACCTATTGCACTAAGATATGGTACTTCTGGACCAAGAAGCTCTTCATTATCTTCTCGAGGTCGGAAGATGTCTTTCTTTACATCGAGTGAACGAACTACCATTGGAATGTTCAATGGATGTGCTTTGTCCATGTAAAATCTCTTTAATATCTTTTCTGTATAAGTTGATTGATGAATAAATATTCAATCTGCTAGATGTTCAATTTATAAGCCAATGCAAAACTTTGTTTTCCCGAGATCTTTCATCTCAAATTCTTTCTTAAGATATTCTATTGTCTTTGGAAGCTCTTCAAGAGTTCCAATTATATTTAAATCATCAACATATACAGTAATGATAGCAAATCCTGACTGTGATTTCTTTATAAAAACACATGGACAAATTGGGTTATTTTGATACCATTCTTTCAATAAATATTCACTCAGGCGATTATACCACATTCGTCCTGATTGTTTTAATCCATATAAAGATCTCTGTAATTTGATCGAATATAATTCTCTAGGATTTGAATTATATGACTCTGGTATTTTTAATCTTTCAGGGATTTTCATATAAATATCATTATCAAGAGATCCATATAAATATGTTGTAACTACATCCATGAGATGCATGTCAAGCTTTTTATACACAGTCAGACCAATTAAATATCTCAATGTTATTGCATCCACCACAGGAGAATATGTCTCCTCATAATCAATATCAGCCCTTTGCGAGAATCCTTGTGCAACAAGTCTCGCTTTATATCTTGTGACCTCATTCTTTTCATTTCTTTTTCTTACAAATACCTATTTGTATCCCACATGCTTGACATCTTCTGGTGTCTGGACTACTGGTCCGAAAACCTCACGTTTTGAAAGTGAGTTTAATTCTGTCTGGATTGCTTCTTTCCACTTAAGCCAATCCTTTCTATGTCGACATTCTTCGACAGATTTTGGTTCATAATCATCATTTTCAGAAATGATGTCGCAAGCAACATTATACGAAAAAAATGTTATCAATAACTATATTGTTTCGGTTCCATCTTTTTCCATTCATTACATAATTTATCGAAATTTCATTATTATCCTCAAGTATTTCACCTTCTTCGATATTATTATGAGTAGTCACATTCAGGCTTTCTTCTGGAATATCCACATTATCAATTACGTCATTTTGATTATTGACTACTTTTCTTTTTCGAGGATTTTTATCCTTGGAACCCATTGGTCTACCACGCTTCTGGCGTGTCGCAGACTCATTAGTTATGACAACTTGCTGCGCTGGGATATCAATTTTCGATAGTGTATTTGCAGTTGGTATATGTGACTTGGTCACTTTCTTAGCATCAGTAAATGCATCTGGCATTTGATTTGCAATATTTTGCAAATGAATTATCTTTTGAACTTCTAGTTCACATTGATTTGTACGGGGATCTAAATGAGACAATGACGTTGCATTCCATGTAATTTCATTTTCCAACTTCTTAATCTCTTCCCCTAATGTTGGGAAATTTGTCTCATTAAAATGACAATCAGCAAATCGTGCAGTAAATACATCACCCGTCAGGGGTTTAAGATATCTAATAATTGATGGGGAATCAAATCCAACATATATTCCTAGCCTCCTTTGAGGACCCATCTTAGTGCGTTTTGGTGGAGCAATTGGAACATATACTGCACTTCCAAAAGTTCGTAAGTGAGATATATTTGGCTGCTGGCCATAAGCTAATTGTATTGGGGAGTATTTATGATAGGCTGCTGGCCTAATGCGTATAAGCGATGCAACATGTAAAATTGCATGACCCCCTACAGATATTGGAAGTCTTGCTCTCATAAGCATTGGTTTAGCAATTAATTGCAGACGTTTTATGAATGATTCAGCTAGACCATTTTGTGTATGAACATGAGCTACAGGATGTTCAACACTTATCCCAATTGACATACAATAATCATTAAATGATTGGGATGTAAACTCACCAGCATTATCAAGACGAATTTTCTTAATTACATAATCAGGAAATTGTGCTCTTAACTTAATTATTTGAGCAAGTAATCTTGCAAATGCAAGGTTTCGACTTGATAATAAACAGACATGTGACCATCTACTGGATGCATCAATTAGAACCATAAAATATCTAAATGGTCCACTTGGTGGATTTATAGGTCCACATATATCACCATGAATTCGTTCTAAGAATGCGGGGGATTCAGTCCCAACTTTAGCTGGTGAAGGTCTAATAATTAATTTTCCTTGAGAGCAAGCAACACATGACAATTCATTAGATTGAAGAATCTTCTAGTTCTTCAATGGATGTCCATGTGAGTTTTCAATAATTTTTCTCATCATTATTGACCCAGGATGACCCAATCGATCATGCCAAACAGAAAATATATCCGGATCATTGAACTTCAGGTTCATTATTGCATATGTTTCAATAACACGAATATGCGTGTAATATAGTCCAGAAGAAAAGGCAGTCAACATTTCTAATATACGTTTTTCATGCGAGATAGTGAATATAATATAAAATTGGACTTAATAAATAAACATAAATTAAACATGAAATAAAACGATATTCACATAATCTAATATAATATTTGTTGCTCATTTAATGATGTTCATTTTCTCTTCAGGAGATTTAATGAGATTTGCAACATCTATTTCACATTTCTAAGGTTAATTATCTCTTCAGGAGATTGTAAAGTTTGCTTTCACACATGGTTCTCATTTTCGTACAACAGGTACAAAATTAATTCTATTAAACATTTTCTTTTAATAACCATATATGTGTGATTTTCCAAATGGTTCACGATGACCACTGGATGAGTAATTGCTTCTTCCTTTATTACTGATTATTGATCATGATCTCGCCATTGACCATAATTATTCGATATTACAATATTCACTTCAGGGAATAATATTGAAACAATTGGTTGAGATTCATGATTTGTCATCAAATGCTCATTTGATTGCTTTAATCTCAAGAAGACATGGTATTTGCTCATCACAATATTTAAAACTTTCTTTCTCAATATTGCTACTACAGGAGCATATTCTATAATTGAAAAGAAAGATAAACAACATTATTCTTAACATATGCTCACTTGTTTAAAATCACTTATTGATTAAAATTATGCAACTACGAGTGCATTTAATTAAAGTGAGCATTTCTTAATTTAAACTTTTGCAACTACAGGCGCATTTAATCATGAGCAATTCTTGATTTGAAATTATGCAACTACAGGTGCATTTAATCACACAAGTACTTCTTGATTTGAAATGGTGCAACTTCAGGTGCATTAAATCAAAATGGACATTTTTATGCAACTTCATGTGCATAACATCAAAATTAACTTTAGAACGAGCAATTATTTATTATATAAGTTTGCAAACTTTGTCATATGAGAATTTAAACTAATACATGTGTCTACCATGAATATCAAAAGTTAATCAACATAAACAAAAATATTCAAATGTATATATGACATATACACAAACAAATATCTCATATATGCATTCTAAAAAAAAAAACAGTAGGTAAACAACATATTGCAATATTTATCTAAGATATATTACAACATATATAACATGTTCTGTACATATAGGATCTGTGATAGTATATCAAATATGTCCACTGTATATATATTAAATTTACACATGATATAAAGTATACAAATGATCATGTGAAAATTATATTGGACAAAGAATACATAAATTAACGAGATAAATATACATTAGCTTATTAGCGAAACGAGCAATTTTAGTAGATGTATATGATTCAAAAATAAGATATATACATGGGTATATATGTGCATCATGTTTATCGAATATGTATAAACATTCTAGATCATTACAATAATAAGGATATAAGCATACTATCAACATTTCAGTTATTGTAATTAACATACATATCATTGGCAAATATAGAATCACGATGTTAATATCATCATAAACAAACATGATACTTAATAATCTCATATAGTATGCACAATAATGAAGAACATGCTAATATTGCATAGAATATATGTTGTCAACGTTCAATACACAGTGTATATACGGGGTATATATAATACATACACATTGTATATATGAAACGTACCGAAGACAATTGCAACTAATAAAGATGAACCCTACCTTCAACCGAACAAAAATGGCAGAGACTCATGCTGATAACGTGTTATAAAACGTGGAAAGCAATAAAACAACTTAAGAGAGAATTTGAGAGAGCAAAGTAGAGAGAAAAGAGAGAGCTAATGCTTTCATTCAAGTGTGTTTACAATGCTTCATACAACCCCTATTTATACTAATGCAATGGGGTAGGTTACAAGCTTCAAAATGCTGAAAATAGAAGAGGGTGAAAGTCTATTGGCTATTCCTAAGGGAGTGGGAGAGTCATGGGGAAGAATGCCTACAAATATGGTTTGACTAAGACTAATGGATATCTAATATATACCTATATATACCGGGTATATATATTTACAACAAATATATTATTATTTTTAATATATTTATATTTAAAAAATTAGAAATAAATGTTTAATAAAAAAATAGGTGCTACGTCAGCAAACCGTTAGTTTTTAACGGAAAAATGGATGGAGGGACCAAAATGCTACTAAATGCAAACCTCAGGGACTAAAATGTTGGGTTTGAAACCTCAGGGACCAAAACGAAATCTAAACCAAACCTCAGGGACTAAAAGTGTATTTTTCCCAAAAAAAAATTACAAAAATGGAGCATTTGAAGGCTAAACGGGCTTTGGCGCTGGGATTGCTCGGTCAAAGTGGTAGAATTAGTGATGGAAGGCATTTGAAGGATCTATTGTTTAATAACGACATTTGAAGAAGAAGAATTCCATGTTCACTTCTCTGTTCCTTCAATGGTATGCTAAAACATTGCCCCTTTGATTTCAATTGTTGGTATTCCTAAATGTAAAGAATAATCCAGGTAATACTAACTAACGATCGAGATTTCTTGATGTACAGATAATGGAAGAAGAAGGGAGATTTTGAAGCAGAAGTTGCAGAGGTACAGGCATGGTGGAATACAGAGAGGTTTAAGCTAACGAGACGGTTGTACTCTGCAAAAGATGTCGTGTCCCACCAAGCCAACGACACAGCCTCGATAACATTCGGAGTCCTCGACCCTGTCCAAGTGACGATGATGGCTAAGCATTTAGACACCATCTATGTCTCCGACTGGCAGTGTTCTTCTACCCACACCTCCACCAACGAACCAGGCCCGGACCTCGCTGATTACCCGTACGACACCGTTCAGAACAAGGTCGAGCATTTGTTCTTCGCTCAGCAGTACCACGATCGGAAACAGAGGGAGGCCAGGATGAGTATGAGCCGAGAGGAACAAGCCAAAACCCCTTATGTCGACTATCTCAAACCGATCATCGCCAACATCGACACCGGCTTCAGCGGGCGCCACCGCCACAGTGAAACTCTGCAAGCTATTCATGGAGCGCGGTGCCGTCGGTGTCCACATCGAGGATCAATCCTTTGTGACAAACATGGAATTCAAAGGTTTCGTTATTAAACAATCGATCCTTCAAATGTCTTCAAATGTTTCGTCTTTTGTTTTTCCAAAGAAGTTTCATCGCTTTTAATCGATGTTTTTTTCTTTTTCTGAAAGGGTGGTTAGATCAATTTTAGGGTTTTTTTTTTAATTTTATAATTAGTTTAAAGTCCAATCAGCAAGTCATTTAGGCCTAATCAGCAAGCCATGTCAGCAGTTAAATGGTCTACTAAGCATTCTGTTTATTTTTAACGGTTTCTGTTAGTGGGAGGACCTTTTAAACCTATTCTTAAAAACTTGGGGACTAAAAAGGTATGTTTTGAAAACCTAGGGACCAAATGCACCTACCCCTGAAAACTTAGGGACTAAAAAGGTATTTTTCCCTTAAATTTTTTACGCAAATTTTTATTATATAAATCAAATAAATTGCCTTATATATTAGACACATCTTCTTCTAGCTGAATGGGGGTAATTGGAAAAAAAATTGGCAAAAACCTGGTCTTTTGAAAAAAAATTAGGAAAAACATACCATTTTTTTTTTGTCCTTATTTGAATCTGTGACCAGTCAGCCCTTGAATCCGTGACTTCAACAATTCAACTTTTTTTTTTTTTTTAATTTTAGATTTCATTTTCATTTTTCTTTTTTAATTTCATTATGTTTTTTTAAAAGAAAACTCTTGGCTTAATTCATTCCTGTTTTTTTCTTTTTACAAATTTTGATTTTGAAAATTAATTTTTATTTTAATATTTTGTTTTTTAATGTTTTTATTCTATAAATCAAATTATTGAAATATTATAATAGATAACATAATTATAATTGGAAAATTATTTTTCTAAATTTACAACATTATTGATACATTTTCAATCACTTCACATTTCGATTTGTAATTTTTACCAACTATTTTTTTTAAAAGAAATTATACTAATAAAAATCGATACATCAAAAATTAGTGGGACAAGAAAAATTGGGATAATAAGAATAAAATTAGATTTTTTCAAAAAAAAAAAAATCTAAGAATAAAAACACTCTCATTTCTTCGATTTTTTTTTAAATCTAAGAATAAAAATTTCAATGTTGTTTTTTTAATTAAGAAGGCGATAAATGTATATTTTAGGTTTTGTTTGATAATAATTTAGTTTTTAGAATTTGAAAACTAGGCATATAGACACTATTTTTACATATAGGTTTTTTTGTTTCGTTATCTACTATATTTTTATATATATGTTTTTTTTGTTTCGTTATCTACTATTCAAAACTGGCAGTAGATGTACAGTTCAATAACAGTTGATTAACTAATCATAAAAGTATTAAAAATATTAGTAAATATGAAAACCAAACAATTAATGTCGGAAAGATTCGTGAATCCAATTTAATACATTGGAATTTTATCGTCTTCTTAATTAAAAAAAAAAAAAAACTCATTTTATTCTTATTTACCCCAATTTTTCTTGTCCCACTAATTTTTTTATGTATCTATTTTTATTAGTATAATTTCTTAAAAAAAAAAAGTTGATAAAAATTACGAATCGAAATGTGGAGGGATGAAAAATGTATCAATAATGTTGTAAATTTAGAAATATAATTTTACAATTATTATATTCCAATAATTTGATTTATAGAATAAAAAAATTAAAAAATATTAAAAAACAAAAAAAAAAAACAAAATATTAAAATAAAAATTAATTTTCAAATTTTGTAAAAAGAAAAAACCAGGAATGAATTAAGCCAAGAATTTTCTTTTAAAAAAACGTAATGAAATTAAAAAAATAAAAAAGAAAAGAAAATTAAATATGAAATTAAAAATAATAATAATAATAAAATAAAAGGTTGAATCCGTCGCTTCAACCCACAGATTCAAATAAGGACAAAAAAAAATGCTTTTTTTCCCAATTTTTTTCAAAAGACCATGTTTTTGCCAATTTTTTTTAAATGTATATATTTTTTTTTCGAATTAACCCCTAATTTCAAATAGATCTAGTAAGAAATATTTAGTTTAGAAGTTTGTAAGATATTTTGAAACGTATACTTTATATTTTTTTTTTTTTTTGTTAAACTACACGAGATACTTTTGAAATTTAGTGTAGGTTTTGATTATATGATTCTAAATGTTTGAAAATTTTAATTATCATCCAACATTTTAATGAAATAACTCTTTAATTGTCGTATAAATATTTATCCATCAATTTAATAGATAAAAACTCTCCAAGTGTATTTTTTTGAAACATCTTCAAGATTATAGGGACGTTTTAGAAAAATTTGAAGGCATAATTAAAAGTTTGAAACACACTCTAAAGTTTAAGAGCAATTTGTCTATTTTTCACATTTATTTATTTTTAGAATATAACATATTACAAATGTTAAGTAGTGATTCTATCCCAATAGTCCATCTATTTTAAAAGTTGTTGAGCTCTGTTCAAATTGTCTATCTACACTTTGTTGTTGAACAATTTAAAAATTGAAAATGACCCATTAAATGACATTTCCATTTCCTGTTTTGGTTTCTCATTTTTTATAAGACAAGTTTGTTTGATAACTAACTCATCCCATATATTGTTTCCAATTTCTTAAAAATGTTTGGTGTAAAATTTTAGAAACTATCAAAGTAGTTACTCTCCCTAGAATTTTTTCCTTCTCTTCCTAGCTCACTATATGAATTTTATTTTTATTTTCTTTTATCTCTTTATCTTTTTATTCATTTTTTTAAAAAAGTTAATTTCTCACTTATGTTTTATCCAAAAAAAAAAAAAAAAAGAAAAAAAATATCTCTTATGATGGAGCTTTAACTTCTCTCTTTTCTTTTGCATTATTTTTTCGTACCAAAAAAAATAAATATCTTATCAAGTAAATTTACTTTACCATTTTCAATAGAAAAATAAATCTTCCTTCTCTAGATTTCAGTAAATATTACTAGAAAAATATTTTAAAAACCAAGAAAATTATAAAAACGATTTAAATTAATAAATAAGTGCCATATTTTTAAATAAGTTAAATTTTTTTATTATATATATTATATTCACATCAATATATTTTGTTAATATTTTTTTAATGTTTATTTGAGCTTTTACAAAATAATTGAAAATCAATTTACCTGTTTTTTTTTTTTTTTTTGAAAAGATCAATTTACCTGTTATTGACAAGTCGACATAAATTTAATATTTTTAATGTTATTAGCTGACAAAAAAATATATATGTATATTTTTATTAATGTTTTCAATTTTATTTTGAGAATTGAATTTTATTACATAATTCAAACTATTATATTTGTTTTAATGCATATTATATAATTTTTCAAAAAATATTGCATATTATATAATTTTTTATATTATATCTACTAAATTTTATTTAACTAAAAACAAAAATCGTGAAATAAATAGAATAATTGTAATGGATGACAAAAGTTGAGTAGTTAATGACAAATATAACAACTTTTATAAAATATTGCAAATATGGCAAAGTTTTTAAATTGTTTTTTTAAATCCCCGTTTTGCCCTTGTTTTAGTTTTGATTCTATCACGGATAGAATCTATCAGTAAGTCATGTTGGAGACAAATTTTATTGATTCTAATTTACTGATTCTATTATGAATTGCTAATTATAAGTTATTGTCTGGATTGTTGTGTATTGATTTTGAGATTAATCAAGATGTAGAGGAAAAATGATAGAAAAAAAAAGTTGGTTTTTCAAATCTCACCTATTTATTTTAGCCATGTATCTTGCACTGTAGTCTTTCCTTTGTCATGATTTTTTATGACTTGTGTTTGACTTGATTCGGCGATATGTTGGTTCTCAATTTGACTCTTTAGTTGCGCAGTTTGAGAATCTTTTTCTTCAATCGCCTTCATCAAGGTGTTGATGTGCTCCTGCATCTCAGCCATTCTTTCTTCCATAGTTATAGTCTCAATCATCATGACAGTCACTACGTCAGAATCAGGTTCAAACAAAAGGTTATACTTAACAATAAACTTGTCATTAGTATATACCCCCTGCAATGTTGTTTCTTCGCTTGCAATGACAGAAGCTTTATCTTCTTGCAACCTCAGTCCACTTAAGCAACAATGGGCAGTAGAACTAATGTAAGACTTGTTCATGACAGCGACTATTGAGGAAGTCTTGAACGACATGTGTACACTAGTGTTTTGAGATAAGAGAGAGAGATGAGAGGTAGAGATTGTCCCACTGGGCGTGCCAATTTGTTCACATGAGACTTCGAAGATGGAGACACGTGGAATAAATAATATATTGTATTGATGTAATATGCGTGTGGGTGTACAATCTCTAATGTTAGTCCTCTGATTCTCTCTCTTGTGTGTGAATGTGTTTCACTCAAGGACTGGAACACTTGATATCGAGTATGAAGTTTCAATGGATTCTTGGAGCTTGAAGTCTTCTAGTCTTGAAGGAGTCTTCAGTCTTCAAGAAGTGTTGATGTCCTGAAGAGTCTTTGATCTTCAGGGAGTGTTGAAGTCTTGAAGAGTGTTTGGTCTTCAAGAAATGTTGATGTCCTGAAGAGTCTTTGATCTTCAAGGAGTGTTGAGGTCTTGAAGAGCGTTTGGTCTTCAAGAGACGTTGAAGTCTTGAAGAGTGTTTGGTCTTCAAGAAGTGTTCAACACTTGGACTTATGGATTGCAGAGAGTCTTCGGTCTTCAGACTTGATGGAGTCTCTCTGAATTCTCTGGTTCTGCTTGAGAGCTTTGAAACTCTAAACTCTTGTCTTTGTGAGAGTTTAGAATTTCTGAACCCTTAAAATGGTGGAGAACCCCTCTATTTATAGAGTTCTCGCTGGATGGGCCCCGGTGACTTTTGGGCCTAACAACTTGGGCTTGGGTTTTATTGGTCTTCTTGGATGATCGGCCTGCTAGGTTGATGATCTCTTGGATCGGCTTGTTGGCTTGTTGATCTTCTTGGATGATCGGTCTGTTAACTTGATGTTCTCTTGGATCAGCATGATGGCTTGATGATCTGTTGGATTGACTTGTTAGCTTATTGATCCTCTTGGATGATCGGCCTGCTGACTTATTGATCCTCTTGATCGATCGGTTGGCTTGTTAATCTTCTTGGATGATCAGCCTGCTGACTTGTTGATCTTCTTGATCAGTCGGTTGGCTTGTTGATCTTCTTGGATGATCAATCTGTCGACTCTGGACTCTAGCAGAATGCTCTGGACTCTGAGTTCTCAAATTTGAAGTCGTCTCAAGGGCTTTGCAGCTTGTTCTTGAGATTGAAGTTGTCTCAAGGGCTTTGCAGCTTGTTCTTGAGATTGAAGTTGTATCAAAGGCTTCGTGAGCTTCAAGGAGATTGTTGATCTTCAAGAAGTTTTCAAGAAGCTTTAGTCTTCAAAGTCTTGAAGGTTTGTTCTTTAGACGGATTTGAGTTCTTTTGGATGGATTGAGGTAAGCTTCAGTCTTCAAGTTCGCAAGAGATTCTAAGCTTCAGTCTTTGGTTTTGCAAGAGGATTTGGATGATCTGAGCTTCGATCTTCAGTTCTGCGTTGAGATTTGAAGAGGATCTGAGCTTCGATCTTTGGTTCTGCAGTAGGATTTGAAGAGGATTTGAGCCTTATTCTTTAGTTCTGCAGCTGAATTTGACGAGGATCTGAGCTTCGATCTTCGATTCTGCAGCGGGACTTGAAGAGGATCTGAGCTTCGTTCTTCAGTTCTGCAGCTGAATTTGATGAGGATCTGAGCCTTATTCTTCAGTTCTGTAGCTGAATCTGACGAAGATCTGAGCTTCGATCTTCGATTCTGCAGCGGTATTTGAAGAGGATCTGAGCTTCGTTCTTCAGTTCTGCGTTGGGATTTGAAGATGATTAGAGTCTTGTTCTTCAGTTCTGAAGTGGATTTGATGAGGATCTGAGCTTCGATCTTCGGTTTTGCAGAAGGAGCTTCAATCTTCAGTTTCTTCTGAGAGCTTTCTCTTCTTCCTTTCTTTCTGCCCCTCCCAAATGAGCCAAGGCCTCCTATTTATAGAGTTTTCCAAAGGCATTCGTGGGCTTGGGTTTGGGTTGGGCTTGGTTGCATTTGGACCCCTCCATGGGCTCGGGCCTGAAATCCATTTGGGTCCATCCATAGGCTTGGACTTGAAATGCATTTGGGCCCATCCATGGGCTTGGGCTTCAAAATTTGGACTGACCCAATTACCTTAATGAATTTGAGTTTAATTTGAACCCAATTCAATCTAATTTCATGAAATTAGCATATTTTAATTTCACGAGCTTAGACAATTATTTGAAGCAACATTTCTATGCCAACAGGACTATATATTAGACGAACTATGTAAACCTAAAATTAAAAAAGAGATTTTTTTTAAAAAAAAAACAAAAGAAAACCTAAATGTGGGAATGGATATGAGATTTTTTTTTTAATTAAAAAAAAAACATAAACTTGGGAATGAAGATGAATTTTTTTTTTAAAAAAAAAAAAATTTAATTTTACCAAAGAGAGATGATTTTTTCTTTAAAAAAAAAACATAAATTCTACTAAAATTAAAAAATATTTATTTTTTTTTAAAGAAAACCTAAACATGAGGATGAAGATGATATTTTTTTTTCAAAAAAAAACCAATTTTTAATCTTACCAAATATGAGATTTTTTAATTGAAAAAAAAAACCTAAACGAAAAAGAGTATTTTTTTTTTTTTTTAAAAAAAACAATTCTTAATCTTACCAAATATGAGATGATATTTTTTTTTAAACCAATTCTTAATCTTACTGAAGATGAGATGAGTTTTTTTTTTAAACCAATTCTTAATCTTACCAAAGATGAGATGATTTTTTTTTTTAAAAAAAAAAAACATAAATGTGGGAACGATCTACTAAAATTTTAAAAAAATATATTTTTTTTAAAAAGAAAACCTAAACGTGCGAATGAATATGAGATTTTTTTTAAACAAATTCTTAATCTATATCTATATCTATAGTCTATAGTAGTATATTATTATTATTATTTTTATATATATAAGTCACAATAACAGAAACTTTGTGTTCCAGTTTTTCCCTTTCATTTAAAATTACATATCAAATTTACCCTTGTACTTTTACATTTCCACATAACATCTTCTCCGTCAATAAATATATCTCATTAATTATACAATTTATTAATTTAATTATTGCACAAAAATGGAAATCGGTCTATTTCACTTGTATATATAAAAGGCATAAACTTTATTTGTCAATTTTATCCTTTCATTTTAAATTATATGTCAAATTTGTCCTTTGAGAATAATTTTTTTTTTATTAATTTGAGAATAATTATATGTCAAATCTTTCCATTGGGTTCTTTTTATGTTTTCATTCATTCATTATATATATACTAGCTTAATAGCAGATCTAAGACCATTATAATTCGAAATTCCAAAGGAGAGAGATGATGGCGGCTGCTGAAATGTTCAGGACAACGTGTTGCTCGGTGGAATGGGCAGAAACACAAGAGCTAATTGATGGGATCAAACCATTGAATATTTGATCAAGCTCATGTGAGTTTAACGATGCCCACCTCATATTAGATGTTGATGTTGATATGTTTAATTTTGTCCATGGCCATGAACGAAGCAGAGTTTCCAACGCATAATATAAGTGATTCAAAAGCATTTCGGTTTTCCCTTTTTGTTAGATCCTTTGTATAGCAATTTTAGAAAAAATATTTTCCTTCATATCTACGTGATCTTTAGAAACTTCCAACAATGCCTCTCCAATCCCACTTTGTCCAAGCAGTAGAAATAGATGTAAGTTCGATGTCTCTTTTCCTTTTCTTTTTGATGGCACTGATACATTGGTTTTACTATATATATATCTAGATAGAGAGACTCGATTTTAGTGCAAAAAAATATCAATCTTTATTTATGTTTTGGTTTCTTTGGTACATATTTAACACAATTCTTAGTTTTTAATTTAATCTGTCGTTTTATGATATGTGGCAATAAATTTGTTTAATATCTCTAACCCTTTCATTTGCTTACATTATTTATTATTTTTGAGTTTCACAAATAATTTTCTGATCTTTAGCAACAACTTAGGAAGGTGGGGTGCCAATATTTAACCACAATTTACAATAGTGGGTTAAGATTTTTTTTTTTCTTTTTAAAATGTTAATAGGATTTTAAAAAGGTCAATTTAGGGTGTGTTTGGTTTAACTTTTCAAGGGTTTAATTTTGAAAATAAATCATTTTGAAAAAATTTATAGTGTTTGGCAACCACAAAAAACGACTTATTAGAAAATGAGTTTGATAAATAAACCATTTTGAGAGAAACACTCGAAACCAACTTTTTAAAAATGACTTCTTAAGTAAACAATAACTTAGGTATAAAAACATTTGCGAGGAGATGGAACCAAACATATGAGTGTTTAAATTCTAAACAATTTTTATAGAAAATGTTTTTTAAAAAATACATTCTTGAAAAACATTTAAATTAAAATGTAATCCAAACGGACTCTTAGATACTTGGTGAATAACTAAGTATAAAAAGTGTCTAAAAAAAGTTTCTTCCACGTTTGTATATATATTCTCATTTTAGTTTTTCATCCATTTTTTTTTTTATAACAGTTTTTCATCCATTTGAATATTTTAAACAAATATCAAAATTTTAAAATTTTTCTTTAATTAAGTAAATAACATTTAAAATATATACCAACTGTGCTCCATAATCTTTCATCTTTTTTGCAATATGGTCATAAATATAAATATAGTCCATTTAGACAATGTTACGGTTTAGTATTTCATCCTCCAACAATTAAGCAATAATCGACACTATTGTCTAAGAAGGTTACTAAACTACATTTAAGTTAAAAAAAAAAAATCACATATTCATGATCTTCTGTATCTATATACATATCGATTTTGAACCCAATTGGAAATAAATCTAGCTTTGTAATTCTCTCTCTCCTTTGACTTATATGTTGGGGTGCAACAGAATGAGTGACAAGAGGGGGAGATACTTGTGCTTTTGTGGGTCAATATTTATTGGTTATATATTTTTAAGCAAATAAGTTTACATTTCGGTTGAACTACAACTTGTAGTTGGAGGTAGGGAAGTAAGGTGCCATGAGATTTGACTGCTACACACAGTAAAATAAGCAGAAATTGTAGTAACGTAACTAATCTAAGTAACTTGCCCCAACTTGTAATTTTATTTTTTTTTAAATTTTAAATCTTTAATTTTAACAATAAGAAAATGTATTGCATGGTATAAATTAGTGATTAGAAAATTTGAATTTATTTTTATATCTTTTAGGGGTGTTCATCGGTCGGTCGGAGTCGGTTTTGGGCTAAAACCGACGCCGACCTTCGATATATCGGTCGATCGGTTTTCGTTTTCGTCGGTTTTTTAGAGGTTGGTGACGTCGACCGACTGAACTCACGGTTAGTCGGTCGGTTTTTGTTGGTTTTGCAAGTCCGGCGTACAAAATAAAAAAAAAGATATGAAAAGATAAAAAAAAAGGACAAACAAGAAGAAAAACAAAGAAAAAAGGGGAAGGGAGAAGAAATCCGGATTGAAGATGGAAAAGAGAAAGAATGAGGAAGAAAGAATAAGAAAAAAGAAAAGAGAGACGAGTTGCCTACGGTGAGAAAAGAGATCGTGACCACAGTGGGAAGAGAGATCGCTAAAGTCGAGTTGCCGACGGTGAAGAATAGAGGAAGAGAGAAAGAGAGGAGGGAAAGAAATAAGAATAGAGAGAAGAGAGAAAGAGGAGGTTATGTGAAGAGGAAAGAGAAAAGATGAAATGAAATGAGGGAAAGAGAAAGTAACTAAAATAATATAAAAAAGGAATAGTGATTAATTTTTTGAAAACTTAAAAAGGTGTCATAAAAACAGATGTCAAATCAGTCATTCCCAATTCAAATTGTGGACTTCAAAAACGTGTATTTGCATATATATATATATATATATATATATATATATATATATTTAAAATTAATTGATTAAATATTGGTTGGTCGGTCGGTTTTTCCTTTTCTTTTTGAACCGACTGACCGACCGTCGGTTTTACCAATGGGTAAAACCAACTCCGACCGAGAGTAACAAAAAACCGACTGACCAATGTTGAATCGGTCGGTTTCGGTCGGTCGGATCAGTTTTCGGTCATTTTTTGAACACCCCTAATATCTTTTATACTTTAAAAATAAAACCGTAAAATATCACGTGTATCGCACGTGTTTTCAACTAGGCTTACTAAAGATGAGATGAGATTTTTTTTTTTTAAAACCAATTCTTAATCTTACCAAAGATGAGATGAGTTTTTTTGTTTTTTTTTTTTGTTTTTTTTAATTTAAGAATACATGATGATAAGGCAAAATTAAAATTCAGCAAATCCGTTATTAAAGAGATATCGGGTCAACAAACTAATAGTCTCTAATTTGTAGAAACGCCAACCATATTCAAAATAAGATAAAAGTGTAATATGATGGTAGAAACTTATGCAGTGGCCAGCTAAATCTAATGTTTATTTTAACCAAGAAACAAAACCTTTCATTGAAGAAGTGAAAAGAGACTAGTGCTCAAAAAATACAAAATCCATATAGGAGTAAAAAAGAAAGAGCAATAGATAAAAATGTAGTAGAATTAGGGTAAATTAGGGTATCTTGGGACAGTTTCCTTGTCTAATTAGGGTTATGATTAGTTTGTTTTCCAATTCTCTACATAAGTAGAGAATTGTCCTATTGTATTGATAACTTTTGATTCATAATAAAGATTTGTTTGATTATTGGAGAAAATTCTCTTTTTAACCTCTTGAAAGATTAAAACACTTCCACCTATCAAGCTTCCTAGGGAAAGCTTTTTGGGATGCTCAACGAGACGTTTTTCCAAAATAGGCACAAAAAAAAACTTCGAATCCTCCACATTGATCCCACATAAAGCAGGTTTTTCCAATTAACCAACAACTCATAACACCATTCAAAGAGCTTAGTAGTTTGAATCAAAATGTCAAGCATAGAGTCATCATACTTGCAAAAATACAATATAATGTAGGTGTATATTGTCATTGAATTGAAGGATCGAAACATGAATATTATCCTGGCCCACTAGAAATCTTTCAAACAATCCTTTGGCATGCATGTTTTTAATAACAACACTCAACACATCAATAATAAGTAGAAAAAAGAAAAGGAAAGAAGGGGTTTTCTTGTCTAATTCCACGAGAAACCAAAATATGACAAGGGTACCGTTAATGCAAACCAAAAATTTTGGATCTAACACAACCACGAATCTATTGAATTCTTCAATCTTTAGGATTCATCCAGAAGATCCCAATTCATGCAATCGAAAGCTTTCTCAATATCTAATTTCAAGATCCACTACCCGTTTCTTTTTTTTCATCTATATTCTTCCACAACCTCCTTTGCAACAAACAATGTATATATCTAGTACCTCTGCACCCAAAAGAAAGAAAATGAAAGAATGCAGAGAAGATATCCCTCCATGAGCCTCTTTAGTTATTTTATATGAAGCAATTGGCCTCACTTGTTGCACACTATGTGCACTTGCATAGTATTCTAGAGATCATTTTTATCATATTTTTAACCCACTCTAGGACACAATGCTTGAAAGAAAATTTCACAGATTTATGAATGGTGAAGACAAGTTTCAGATTATAAGCTTTTCTGAGAACAAAGATCTTGCTTGAATGATGTTCAATGGGGTATATAACGGGATGTTCCACAATTGTTGCCTTGTTGTATATGTTGAAAGTGTGGATACTAGTATCCATAAGGACGATGCAAGCCTGAATTCAACGGAAAATACAAACAATAGATGAAGGATTTCGGGATTCAAATATTGATATACACAACGACGGTTTAGGAGCAAGTTCAACCACAGAGGAGAAAGATTGTGGGTTCATTAACTCACATGGAATCAACACATTAACATAGAAGTTTTTGTTGTGAATGTTGAGCCTGTAGATACCAATATACACAAAGGTAGTGTTAGAACAAATCCACCAAGGAATGCAACTCGAGGAAGGATGATGTTTGTGTTTCTCAATTCATAAGGAATTGATGCATTGATGGAACAGTTCATCAGTTTTGAGATGACAAAAACCAAGTAATGTTGAGTTATTGTATTGACTAAATATATATACTCATATGTACATAGAGATGCCAGAGATATATACCCTTATCCATATGCAAGCGATTGATAGAATCATTGAATATGATGCTTGTTTGTATATACATGTATATAGATATATGTTGTCGTACTTATTGCATGTTTGTATACAATTACTTTTGTGTTTCCATGTATGTGTTATTATATACACATAAGTATTGAGTGGTTTTGCACGAAAAAGTGAATATTCATAGTTCAACATAAGTTTTTTCAATATTAAGAATTTAGAATTTTTGTTTAAATGATGTTAATTACGATTATAGATTTGATCCAAGGTTGTGAAGATGTCAAATTCAGTTTCAATCTTCCACTACTTCTTTTTTGTTTTGATTTAGTTGGTTAGTTTGTTTTTAAAATTAGATTTTCTTTGGGAAAAATACACTTTTGGTACTTGAGGTTTGAGTTAGGTTTCATTTTGGTCCCTGAGTTTTCAAACTTAACAATTTGGCCCTCAAGGTTTGAATTTCGTTACACTTTTAGTCATTCCGTCAATTTTTTTGTCAAATACTAACAGATTGCTGACATGACATTATATTTTATTAAAAAATATTTATTTTTACTAATTTCTTAAAATAAAATAATATTAAATATTTTTTTTCTATTTTTTTCTTTATCTTTTTCTTTTTCCATCTTCTTCTTTACACCCTTCTCTAACCATAAACTCAACCGACAGCCTCTGTCGTTGGATCACCGCCACTGTCGTCGTCGTCGAACCACTGTCTATTATCACCTTCTTATTCTTCTTCTTCTTCTGACCAGTGTTTGTGCTGGAGCCACTGCAAACAACTACCAGAGCCACCGCATACCACTGTTGAAGTCGTCGCAAGCTGCCACCCTTCTTCAGACCACTGTTGGAGCCACCGCCGGAACCCACACTATCACACCCCCTCCCGAACTACCTGCTAGCTTAGTCCGGGAGATGGCGTGAAGCCAACGAACATCGTCCTCCTCTAACGATATCTGTTGACCCTACTAAACCGTTGAACCTGATAAACACACTAATCTTAGATATGGAATACTTTACATGCAACACAACACAACAAAACCTTGATAACCTTTAGACATACATGAAGCACAACCCTGACTTAACTCACTTTGGAAAATAAACCTGATAGAGACATCACAATAAAAAACATATCCAACTAGGATTTACACAACCACAACATCTAAAACTTACACAAACCGTAAACTATCCAATCCTTACAAAGACATTTACAAGATGAACAGACTCGATGTACAACGCCACCCACGTACTGGAACTTGATCTGGGAGCTTTTAGCAGACTACGACAGTTTATCAGGCACCGGGAGCTCGATCTCTACCTAGAATGTGGGAAAACATTTTGAAAGAGTGAGGTATGGAGCCCAGTGAGTGACTAAATTTAAAATTGTTAATCTGCAAATCAGAACACATGATAAACCTTAAACATATAAATTTGTTTAATCAAAGCGTTAAATACAAACGTGTAATGATTACAACGACTTTAAAGAATGTTTAAAGTTTTGTTTTGCCTTTTCGCAAACGGTATTTTGATATTAATTAATATACGACGTAAGGCCTTTTGATGCACTTCCGCTGCGCCGGGGCTTTCATCCCCTTCAATCGGCATCAGAGCCTTCGTTGTCCCTATTAATAGATATTAAAATTTGCGATAGGCTCTAATAGGTGGGATTTATGCATAATGTATGTTCGGTTTGCATTGAACTATTTAGGTTAATTTTATGACCATATATTTTATTTTTATGTGATTTTGATCATGTAAGGGCCCAATGTTTCAGGTATTTCATGTAAAATCAAGTCCTATGTAAGTCCGGGTCTAGAATAGGTTTCTATGAGATGAAAACCGGAGAAATCGCGATAAAAAACAAGGCCAAAAAGATGAAAATCTCTGTTGTTTTTGCCCAGAAATTGCTCCAGACGCAACAACGTCGAGACGCTGCTCTTCATGTTGGGTTTTATGCCCTAAAACTCATAGATAGTAAATATACATTTTGACCGAACATTAATAAAATGATGTATTATTCATTTCTCTGTGTTTGTATTTAATAATACTGTCTTATTAACCATAGTCCAATAAACTAAACATCCTAGACTAATAGAATTAGCTTGAACTAGTATGTAGGGACATACGGAGATCAATGTTCAAGATTCAACATAAAGGGTCTATAGTATATGGATAAGGTTGAGTACTTTATCCTGGTGACACTATGGATACGACCCGCTTTGTATTATGATACAAACGTATTGATCCAACACGTTCATGTAGTTGACATGCGAGTGGGGGTATCCTATGCAATGAGTTTCCATAAGACCGAACCGCGATATAGTTAACCACTAACTGTAACACCGTTAGTTAGCTAGGTTTTTATTTCACTAGGATGACCTAGGCAACTTAATCTCAATCCTGAGTGGATTATGGACTCATGTCCGTGAGAGATTGTCCTTTGATTTATACGGGTGAGAGTGGCCTGTACGCCGACTCAATAAACCTACCATTTTGGGGACAAGACCGAGTGGGGAGCTGGGAACATAATCACACAATATGGAATTCACTCTTTCCCGTCTCTAGGATAAGTAGAGGTGTGTTCCGTTAAGTGGTGTCTCCAGGCCTTGAACAATGGGCCTTACCCTCTCCATGGCACGAGAGGGACTTCTGTATGTTGGTTGGACCTCAAACAGATTGTTCATTAGAGGAGCACTAAAACTTAAGGATAAAGAGGTAGCCTAGTGGTAAAACGGTAATTTGACCTAGTTGGGGTACGAACGTACGTGAAGGGCTGACTTGCTATTGATGGTCGATATCCGTGGACACAGAAATATATATGCAGTGAGAAGAGTGCAGTTGTGGTTCTATAGTGGAGTGAACCACAGTTAACGAATATTGATTAACTTGGTTAATGAGTTTAGCCAATTAATCTCATATCTTTGGAGCTTCTGATTTGTAGGTCCATTAGGTCCCACCGGTAGCTCACTAAGGGTGTTGAGGTAAATTTCTAAGAGAGAATTGAATATTCGAAGGGGTTTGAATATTAAATTAAAATATGAATTTGATTCATATTAAAACTATATGTTATAATTAATGCACATTTGATGTACATTCATACTATGGTTTATATGAGAGAAATATAATTAAATATATGATATTTAATTATAAGATTAATTAATTATTTGTTTTAATTTGATTTAATTAAATTTTGATTTAATTGAATTATATTAAAACTATAGGTTATGTGGAATATTTATATAAAAGTGTTTATATAAATATTAAATTAAGTGTTAATTTAATTTTATTAAATTAATTAATAATTGAATTATTCCATCAGTTAAATTAACTAATGGAATTTTTCCTCCACTAACCTAGGGTTTTTTTTTTTTTTTTGCGTGAGTGGGAGTAAAAATAGGAGGTTTTGGTTTTGTTATCAGTTAACAATCTCCTGATCAGTTCCGATCGATCGATAGTTGTTGAACCTCTCTCACGAAAAACTCTCACTCTCTCACAGTCCCTTAGCGTTTCTTCTCTAGTAACACAGAGACCAAAAACTCTAAAAAAATCCTTAGAGAATTTTGCTCCCACAAGCATCCTTGACTATTCCCAAGGAGAATATCGGTGCAGTCTATTTGGTGGTGTTCGTGGGCGTTTTGCAGCAAAAAGAAAAGGTTCTTGCTGCTGGTTTTTGGTGAACAACACAACGGAATTAGGCGAAACCAATCAATATCTTTCTATAGAAGTAAGATTTTTCTAATCCTTTAATCACTATGATCTATTAGGATAATTATAGGGTTATTTCTAATAGATCAAGCATGTTTATTATAACCCATAAAACATGTTAATATTAGATTTATTTGATGTAAAATGTTTTTACCAATGTATCGGTATTCCGATCGTTGCTTCGTTTGAGTTAGGTCTCTGAGATCTTCCGCTGCCTAGAGCTTTTATCTCTACACTTTAAGCGTCTCAACGCTGTCTCGATTCGCAGACGGTAAGACCAGATCAACCCCCAACGTCGGGACGCTGCGTTGCAAGCGTCTCGACGCTGTCACGATGTGCGGCGCACGTTAGGGTTTCACGAGGACGTGATTCGGCCGGTTCAAGTGTGAGGGTGGTCCAATTCGCACGATCTGGCTGGGTTGGGACCGATTTGGTCCGATTAAGCTGGATTTTGGCTTGGTTCGTGATTTTTTAGGCCAGTTTGGAGCTGTTTGGGTCGGTTCGTGATGTCTAGACCAGATTGTGGAGCTGCATGAGGATTTTAAGATAGAATTTAGCTAAAATTATTGTAATTTAATGCTTTATTTTATCTTAGGGGCCAAAATTAACCGGTTCAATTGCTATTTATATGCTTTATGGATGTCATATAGAATATTTAATCCCACCTTAGGTTATAAACATGCTCATGCATTTATTTATATATTATAAATTGTTATAATGTATGTTTTAAATGCATGGAATTATTTTCATATGTTTTTTTAATATAAGTGTATATTAATTATATGAAAATAATAAAGCATGAAGCATGTCATTACTTAGATTAAATATAAATAGTTATGTTTAATATGGTGAATGCAACATGCTTGATTTATTTTCTTGATTGAATCAATATTGCATGAAGCATGAAACATCCATAATAATTAATATAATTGTTATACTATTTCTCATGCGATGCAATTAGTATGGTTTAATTATTTAATTTGAATGAGATTGTTGAATGAATTAAACCCTAGATTCTTGATTATAGGAATAATCGTTAAAATTTGGAATAGTTTTAATGTTAATGATTAGAAACCGTCAATCTATGATCAACAATTGCATGCAAACATAAGATCATAGGATGAATTGAATTAATTTTAAATTGTTTAAAATTAATTAGACCTATATCATTTTCTAATAGGATTAGAATGATTTCATTTCTTAGAATTAAAAATAGTGTTAATTGACTAAGTAGGAAAAACATTACTATGATTATAAGGGGCTGTCTAAGGTTGGGGGTATTTAAGTTTACGGTTCGGAACACCTCTTACCTGGGAACTAACCCGGAATATCGAAGTTGAATTAATCATAGTTAAATGTTAGCATGCAATGTCACTAGGTTTGTTAAAAGAGTTTAATACACCTAGATCTTTAGAGTAAAGACCTTACATTTCTATGGTTATAAGGGAACTCTCTCGGTGAAGTTCTGTCTAATGCTGAGGGTATTTAAGATGACGGTTCATGGAACACCTCCTACCTGGGAACTAGCCCAAATCTTGAGTTGAATTAACCATAGTCATGTTAACTTGCATTTTTTATGGGTTTATTAAAAAAGTTTAATTCACCTGGAACATTGCAGTTTAATCCCTACCATAAAAGTTATAATAGGATTAGACTTAGATAGATTGACTTAGCCGAATTTATCTAAGTTAAATAGCTCTAAATAAACTGTAGGACATTTTAGTGAGAGGAAAATTACAAAACGAGATTTAAATCAAGTTTTGCTCCTACGACCCTATATTCACAACGTGAGGTCCATGCTCGGCTTCGTGTCGCTTTAAGGGAGGCCTCCCTTTGGAAAGTGTTTGCGTGGATCAATAACAAGTTGAATGGGGGAAATGTCCATAATAGGTGGGAGCGGGACACGTGTCAACGTATCCCTCGGTCTCTGCCCTTTGTTCGCACTGTGAGAGTCTTATGGCCCGCATGCGTGTTGTCTTGGCGCAACCATCCCTTTGGAGGGTCTGATCATAGGATTCAAAACATCGTGAACTCCTGAACAGGATAAAGACTCTTAGGCTAATTACCAACAGTTGTCTTACCCTTCGGTAGCTTGTTGGTGCGTGCATTTGAGATCTAAAAGTGGGAGGGTAACACTTACGAGGATGAGTTAAATGTGTTAACAAATCCTTGATCGAACAACGGTGGCTAATGTCTATAGGAATATGAGTTATTCTGGAATTATATTTGGCTGAAAACTTGTTTCATTTCAG
Organism: Luffa acutangula; assembly: GCA_036850905.1. Lineage (NCBI taxonomy): Eukaryota > Viridiplantae > Streptophyta > Magnoliopsida > Cucurbitales > Cucurbitaceae > Luffa > Luffa acutangula. The sequence goes on from CM072099.1 coordinate 13,595,456, forward strand.
ATGAGGAATAGTTGATCACCCTTCGGTGGCTACTATTCTGAACCTCTGAAACATCGTTGCAAAACTAAATCAGTAGTTTTAGGGTTCTATGATGGCTTGTTTTGCTAAATTGATTGGATTGTGTGCAATTGTTTGCTTACATGATGGGTTAAGGCAAAGATAACTAATACGGTCATTGTTTGTTAAGTTTCAGCAATGTATTCCTCAATAGTCTATCTGCTTAAAAAAGAGAAATTAACCGGCGAAAATTACGCTACGTGGAAATCGAACCTGAATACGATTCTTGTAGTCGATGATCTGCGGTTCGTCTTAACGGAGGATTATCCTCCGACCCCTGCTAGTAATGCATCCCAAGCAGTGAAGGATGCTTATGACCGCTGGACAAAGATCAATGATAAGGCTCGCGTCTATATCTTAGCCAACTTGCCTGAAGTTTTGGCTAAGAGACATGAAAGCATGGTTACAGCGAGAGAGATTATGAATTCTCTCTAGGAGATGTTTGGACAACCGTCCTATCAACTCCACCATAACGCTCTCAAGTACATTTATAACTACCGCATGAAAGAGAGCACTTCTGTTCGGGAACATGTCCTGTATATGATGGTCCAATTCAACGTGACATAAGCAAACGGGGCGGTCATAGATGAGCGCAGTCAAGTTGCATTTATCTTGGAATCTCTTTCGAAGAGTTTCCTATAGTTTTGTAGTAATGTAATGATGAATAAGATAGTATTCAACCTGACTAGTCTCCTGAATGAGTTACAGCTCTATTAGTCTCTTCTTAAAAGCAAGGGACAGGTAGAAGGAGAGGCAAATGTTGTCCACTCTAAAAGAAAGTTCGAGAAGGGTTCATCCTCTAGAACTAAGTCTATAGCCTCTTATTCGAAAAAAGATTCAAAAAAGAAAAAAAAAAACAAGGGAAAAAATCCCACTACTGCTGCTAATGGCAAGGGCAAGTGTTTCCACTGCAATGTAGATGGACACTGGAAAAGAAACTGCCCAAAGTACCTCGCTGACAAAAAGAAGGAAAATGAAGGTAAATTTGATTTACTTGTTTTAGAAACATGCCTAATAGAGCATGATGGGTTTGTCTGGATACTTGATTCTGGAGAAACTAATCATGTTTGCTCTTCTTTTTAGGAAAATAATTCCTTTCGACATCTAAAAGATGGTGAAATGACTCTCAGGGTCGGAACTGGAGACGTCGTTTCAGCTAAAGCAGCGGGAGCTGTGAAGTTATTTTTCAGAAATAGATTCTTACTTTTAGAAAGTTTGTTAATTGTTCCCAAGATTACGAGGAATTTAATTTCTATTTCATGTTTGATTGAACAATCGTATACAGTTACTTTTAATATGAATGAAGTGTTCATTTATAAGAATGATATACTTGTTTTGTTCAGCCAAATTAGAAAATAACTTGTATGTATTAAGACCAACCGACCCCAAAGCACTTTTAAATCACGAATTGTTTAAAACTGCTGAAACTCAAAGAAAAAGGCAAAGAATTTATCCAACAAGTAACAATATTTATCTTTGGTATTTAAGACTTGGTCATATAAACGTCAATAGAATCGGTCGTTTGGTAAAGAATGGACTTCTAAATGAGTTAGAAGATGATTCACTACCACCTTGTGAATCTTGTCTCGAGGGCAAAATGACCAAAAGACCTTTTACTGGAAAAGGTTACAGAGCCAAAGAGCCCTTAGAGTTAATGCATTCGGATCTCTGTGATCCAATGAATGTAAAGGCTCGAGGAGGGTATGAATATTTCATCTCATTTATAGATGATTATTCTAGATATGGTTACATATACCTAATGAAACATCAGTCTGAGACCCTTGAAAAGTTTAAGGAGTTTAAGGCTGAAGTTGAAAACCTGTTAGGTAAAACTATTAAAACACTTCGATCTGATCGAGGTGGAGAGTACATGGATCAAAGATTCCAAGATTATATGATAGAACATGGAATCCAATCCCAACTCTCAGCCCCTGGTACACCTAAATAAAATGGTGTATAAAAAAGGAGAAATAGAACCTTATTGGACATGGTTCGATAAATGATGAGCTATGCTCAATTGCCTAGCTTGTTTTGGGGGTATGCAATAGAGACTGCAGTACACATCCTGAACAATGTTCCCTTGAAAAGTGTTTCTAAAACACCTTTCAAATTATGGAGGTCCGTAAACCTAGTTTACGTCACTTTCGTATCTGGGTTGTCCAGCACACGTGCTTCTGACAAATCCTAAGAAATTGGAACCACATTCAAGACTATGCCAATTTGTTGGTTACCCTAAAGAAACGAAATGTGGTTTTTTCTATGACCCACAAGAAAACAAGGTGTTTGTATCAACAAATGCCACGTTCTTGGAGGAAGACCACATGAGGGATCATAAACCACGTAGTAAATTAGTATTAGGAGAAGCTACTGAAGAGTCACCAAAAGTTGTTGACAAAGCTGGGCCTTCAACAGGGGTTGATGAAGGAGCTAGTTCTTCAGATCCGTCTCGTCCTTCTCAAATGTTGAGAATGCCTCGATGCAGTGGAGGTTTGTATTACAACTTGATCGCTACTTGGGTTTAGCTGAAACTCAGGTTGTCATACCTAATGATGACATTGAGGATCCATTGACCTAATGACAGTCAATGAATGACAGAGATAAAGATGAATGGGTCAAAGCCATGGACCTAGAAATGGAGTCGATGTATTGCAATTCTGTATGTGAACTCGCAAGTCTACCAGATGGGGTAAAACCCATAGGGTGTAAATGGATCTATAAGAGAAAAATAGATGAAGCTGGGAAGGTACAAACCTTAAAAGCTAGACTAGTGGCAAAAGGTTATACCCAAAAGGAAGGGATTGACTATGAGGAAACCTTTTCTCCTATAGTCATGTTAAAGTCCATAAGAATTCTCTTGTCCTTCCGAGACCTTTTTTTTTTTTTTTTTTTTTTTTTTTTTTTAAATCTCATTTTATTTTCTTTTTTCTTTAAATAAACTCCAAAATTATCAAAAACAACTTCAACCATAAACTTTGCCATTTTTCTTCAACAATGAAACAACAACAACTTTAATCCAACTTCTACAATATGTGACAAGAGCAAATAATCCAAGGAAGATCTCAGGTTTACACACACGACCGCACGAAGTTAACCCACACAGTCGAAGCCGTCGTCGAACCCGCACAACCGCACGAAGTAAACCCAAATAGTTGGAGCTGTCGTCGGAACCTCACGTGAATTCACACCAACTCAGAAGAAGAAGACCCACACCAACTCAAAAGAAGAAGTCGCGTGTCAGATCTGGAAAACTGGGGAACTTAGATCTAGAAAACCCACACGAACTCATATCTGGAAAACCCACCTTGCGAGAAAAGTGTAACGAAAAGAAGAGAAAAGAGAACGAGAATAAGGGAAAGGGAAAACAATTATGGTGGCTGTACGAGTTTCGACGACGACGTCGACGACACAAACCCAAATATGGGCACCCACGACGATCCTCTCCTTCTCCCTCTTTCGGTCAGTGTAACGAAAAAAAGGGAAAAGAAATCGAGAAGAAAGGAAAGGGAAGACGATTCCAACGATTGTACGGTTCTGGCGGCATCTCCGATGACGACAAACAGTGGGTCCGTCGGTGGTTTAATGAAGAAGAAGAATAAAGAATGAAAGATAAATGAAATAATAAAAATATATAATACTTTAATTAATTTATTATTATTCTATTTTAAAAAATTAACAAAAAAGTAAAATTTTAATAAAAAAATGGTGCCATGTAAACAATTTGTTAGGATTTAACGTAAAATTAGACAGAAGGACCAAAAGTGTAACGAAATCAAAACCTCAAGAGTAAAAATGTTGAGTTTGAAAACTTAGGGACCAAAATGAAACCTAACTTAAACCTCAGGGACCAAAAATGTATTTTTTCCATTTTCTTTTCTTATTATACTCCACTATTATAGATTGTATTTCTCTTTTCCAAAAAGTATACGCTAGGGGTATTTTTGTCCATTCCAATTATTAATATCATAATAAAAATTACGTTTAGTCATTACTTAATTTCTAAACATAGTTAGCCATTTTTCAAGTCTAGTATTAAATCCCAACCATTTTTCTCGTTGCCCCTTCTTTATATGGTTCGTACCCGATCTTTTGGTGCTTTTTCTGAATTGGATCGTACTGACTTTCTCCTCCCTTCGATAATCGAGATGGTACAAAAGTACCTATAAGAGATTAAAAAATCTTTCAACGCCTTTATCTACCATTTAAATTCAAGTTGCCCTTTTAAGTTCATAAAAAAGTTTTGATATAATATTCATAGTTTGAAGAGCAGGAGAGTCAAAGTTTTAGTACTATTTCTATATACAAAATACAAATGCCCAATAAAACTAATTATCATTATAAAAACGAGCTTCAAAAAAACAAAAAGGTTTAAACAAGAATAAAATAAAATAGAAAAATAATGATGATGACACGTATGATATACCAAACCATGGGGCCATCCTCGCCATCCCCAACATAGGTCAGAAATTGGAATCTGTTTTATACAAAATCAGAAGTAAAATTAAAAATTAAATAAAAAAAAAAGAAAGAAAAATAAAAGTAAAGGCCTCCACTCGATCTTCCTCTCCGCAGAAGAATTCCTCTTGTTCTTCGTTGGATCACAGAGAGAGAATCACAGAATCAGAGAATTCAGGCCTGCGAAACACGTAACACTGCTGATTTCTAGCGGGAGAGACGGAGATCTAGAGAGTGTTACAAGAATATGGCTACGCTTCAGACGTGGAGAAAAGCCTATGGCGCTCTCAAGGATTCTACCAAAGTCGGCCTTGCGCATGTCAACAGCGATTACGCGGTATTCTTGGATTGTTTAGCCTTTTTAATTCTCTCTTGTTTTTCGTTTTTTTTTTTTGGATTTTGTCGATCGGTGTTTGATCCGATTTGTGCGTTTTTGCTATTATCTTATTCTGCGCGGGATTCTTGTCTGAGTTTAGGATTTGGATGTGGCAATAGTCAAAGCTACTAACCACGTCGAGTGCCCGCCGAAAGAGAGACATCTCAGGAGTGAGTGACTGCTGTTGCTAGATCTGTTTTGTTGCCATGAATCAAAATCTACTTTTTTTGATTTGATTTTCTGTTTTCGTTTCAGAAATTCTGATTGCTACATCGGCAATTAGACCCCGTGCTGATGTTGCTTATTGCATTCATGCCCTCGCTCGTCGCTTGTCCAAGACGCGTAATTGGACGGTACGAATTTTTATTCACCTTGGGTTGAATTCCTCTGTGAAATTTGGTATTTTTTTTTTCCCTTTTTTGCATCAGGCTTCTTTATCTGGATGAGAACTGTTGTCTAAGAAATTTGTGCGTCCTTTAGGCTTTAGCTATCCCCTCTTCTGAATTGGTTATGTTCTTGTTGTAACTGGTTTTTCTTTAATACTCATATTTATCTGCATTGGATTTTGTTACTTTCATTATCTGCATTGTGTTTCGAGTGTGTCAGTCCACAAGCAAAACGGCGATGTGCAATTTTATTTTGCTGATTCTTAATTTTACCATTTGAAAGGAAATGTGCGTTTTTCCGGAAATTTGGCAGTATTTCTGATAAATTTATTTTTCATATGTTATGGTAAAATACAAAACCTCCTTTAGGTTCTATCCGTTATTAGTTGAGTTAGTCACTTTGATAAATATGATAATGAGTGATCCATGATCATCAGTGGAATGAATGTCAGAATACAATGCTCATCAGCTTACTTGCTGTCCTCAGATTTTAATTTTTATCTAGACTTATTTTACAATTTACCCTTTATATCCTTTTTTTGATTGCCTATTGATTTTTTTGACTTCATTTCTTTTTGTATCCACCATATAAGTTTCTTCATGTTTTACAGGTAGCTTTGAAAACATTAATAGTCATACATAGAACCTTGAGGGAGGGCGATCCAACATTTAGGGAAGAACTTTTGAATTTTACACAAAGAGCCCGAATTCTTCAACTGTCTAATTTTAAGGATGATTCAAGTCCTATTGGTAAAATTTTGCGATCCTCTTCTCATATTTTATTTTATTTTATTTTTTGAACAACTCTTTTATTATTTTTCTGTGATTCATACAAATGATACTCTCATAGTGTAGTCAATAATAATAGATGACTGATACATATATCTTTTTAATAGCTTGGGATTGCTCTGCATGGGTACGTACATATGCGTTGTTTTTAGAGGAGCGACTTGAATGTTTCAGGATACTAAAGTATGACATCGAATCTGAACGCCTGCCACGACCTGCCCAAGGTCAGGAGAAGGTATTGTATTGAAGAATTTTGTTAATTCACCTGACCTCCTTGCATGGTGTACATGTTTGAGTGAGTTATAGGAATTTTTTAGGTATATACTATTAAAGATGTATATCCTTTTTGGCTCAGTAAAAATAATGTGATTATAGATTTGATATTATAAACATCCTAATTTAACCATAGAGTTCTCTTCCATAGATTATGAGTGGGGTTGCCTCTCATTAGATGGAAGCTGATTTAGTTTACTGGAGGTGAAGTTTGGCCTAATGACAGTTTCCCATGGATTCTGGATGATCAAGGGAACCTTAGTGAGGATATTTGATTGGGGTAAGCTCCATTTTTAGCCTAGGAAAAATTGAATATCTGTGATAGGTTGACTCCAAACATCAAACAAAGGAGAAATCGTTTAAAAAAGGGGAAAAAGCAAGGCACTAGTGTACTGAAATGCCTATTTTCGTCCAAGTTATGAGATTTCCAATTTCTATGGTAGAATCTTAATTTCTAGGTTGTTCTAAGTTAAATGCTGGTTCAACTCTTCCTAAAATGACACCCACGTATTACCGCCTGCATTTTGTACCATTTTTTTTGGATGGATGCTTTTTAAAGAAGTGTAAGATTTTTCTATGAGCTTTCTATTTGGGCTGTATCAATACAAATGACAAAATTGGGCAAAGAATTCTTCCTTTTTCCTTAATTCTCAATCTCATTGGGTTTGTCTCAGTAATCTCATTGGGATGTCATTAGAGGGGAATTAGGGATATTATAAGGGTATATTAGCAATTAGATAGGGTAGTTGGTTACGAATAGAGGGAGTGGGATTTTGCTAGATCGGTTTGGAATGAGTTATCCATGGAAGAGTTAATACTCTTGATCGACTCTCGAGAAAGATGCCCTGATTGATTGGTCCTTTTTGTTGCATTCTTTGTTGGATGGCGGAGGAAGGCCTCGTCTATATTTTATGGAGTTGTAATTTTGCTAAATCAGTTTGGAATGAGTTATTTGTCCTGTTTAGATTCCCCATCCTTTTTGTGAATTTCATAGATGAATGAAATTGTTTCTTATATAAAAAAAAAGTTTTATCCAAGAATGCCCACTTAATCTTTTTTTTTTTTCCTTTTTTTTTTGGTAAGAGACAAGAGCTTAGAATAATCACAAAAAACAACCTAAGGGCTGGGGAAAGATGTATCTCTCGCCCAAGAATTACAAGTCTTCCAATCAGTTAACATCATTAGAAGACTATAGTTGCAAAAGATTTCCTTGTGGTTTAAGCACCACCAAGAAGACGTATTCTGTACAATAGACCATAAAGTATTCTCATTAACTTCATTATCTTAAAAAATCCATTGATTTCTTTCTTTCCAAGTGAGCCACAGTATGGCTCTAACAGCACAGTTCCACAACACTGGTTTTTCCTTGAAGACTAAATCCCAGCATACATTCCATCAACCAAAAGGACTTTTTGCCAGTTAATCTTACCAAAATCTTTCTCTAAATTCAATTTGTAAAGGACTTCTTTCCTCTCTCTACATTAGTACATCTCTAATAGTTCACTGCTCATTTGCAATAATGATGGGATGGGTGGTATGTGTTCATGCATTGGGGGTCGAAATTTGAAGAACATTTGGAAATAGTTTTGGGAGTGAAAAATTGAGTCTTGTAATTATTCATTAGGTTTTTATTTTACTCGATTGGAGTCCATTTCTTTAGTTGGGCCTCCTTTTGTGGGTTTGATTTTTTTGGATGCCCTTGTATTTTTTCATTTTTTATTAATGAAAGTTCAGTTATTATTAAGATTAAAAAACATATAAAAAAGAACATGCAATAATTTTTTCGGTTGGGATTTTTTGGCAACTGAATTATTTATGTTTTATCAACAAGCACACATTTTGAAGAATGTCTTGGAACATATTTTTAAAGTCTTGCTTGAAGATGTTTCAACTCTTCCAAAACAAGGTTGCCGCGAAGTCCTCATGGTTTGCTCCTTGTTTTTTACTCAAGCCATCCACCCCCCACCCCCCTCCCTTTTTTAATCTCAACATTCTTTTTAATTTGGAACCAAGATTTCATGGAGAAAAACAAAAGAAAAATACAAGGGCTAACGGGCCACAACCAAACCTAAGCTAACCCATTAATAATGGGCTTCAATCCAGAATACTAGGACATAAATAATAATTACAAAAAGCTGTAGAGATTGAATCTCTCAGAGGCATTTAATATGACGAGACTGAACCTCATCCCCAAGACCTCTCAACTGCTCTAAAAATTCTACTATTTCTCTCTAATCAAATACCATGCAAAATGGCCAAAAAAGAAAAACATGCTAAAGATCTCTGCACTTATCACGAAATGGAGGATGCAATAGCCATTTCTCATGAGAGAGAGATGAATAACGACCAAGCATTTTCATTTCCATTAGTGGGGAAACTTATAGAAAATCAGGATGGCTTCTTATTTTGTGGGTTGAGAGTAAACTTTCAGTGCTGGAATTCATAAAGGGAGATTATTCTATTATAGTTAAATGCATAACACTTTGTAAGAAAATATGCTAGGTTACTAATGTGTATGGTCCAAATGATTACAAGGAAAGGAGATTTCTTTGGCCATAATTTGTTCTCTATCTTATTATTGCACTGATCCATGGTGTATTGGTGGAGACTTTAATATTTCAAGATGGGTTCATGGAAGCAAGTAGAGGGATTGGCTATATTCATGCTAGGAAATGGCTCTCGAAAATGATCATTGGGATGTTGCAACCTTTTTATGGATTATCTCTTTTTGTCGGCTTCTCAAAGAGGAAGAAATTATTGATTTCCAGCCGCTATTGGAAAGCTTAAATGGGTATAAAGTGTCCAAAATTTCAGTCTCCCGCATTTGGTCCCTTGAGAAATCGGGTTTCTTTTAGTTAAATCTCTTTTTAATTACTTGGTAGCTAAAAAAAAAAAAATCACTTGGCAGCTTCTTCTTTGCATAAGGAAGTGTTTAAAGCTCTATGGAAGACTAAATGTCCCAAGCGAATTAATATTCTCTATTGGGTCATGACTTTTGGTTCTTTAAATAGCTTGGATGTTTTTCAAAGGAGGCTCCCATTGCATGTTTTATCTCATTCTATCTACTCATTATGGTTGAATGCCAACGAGTCTTTGCAACCAATTTTCTTATCAGTGTTGGGAAAGATTGTCTTCTTTCAAGCTTTGGTGGGTTCTCGATCAGTCATTCATAGGAATCATGCTACAGTTATTAATTGGTCCATCTCTTAAGCTTGCTTTTAATTGTTGTGGTCCAATGTAGTAAAAGTTGTATTTCCGGAGATTTGGTTTGAAAGGAATTAGAGGGTTTTCCATGTTATATCTCTCCCTTGAAAGGATCGTTTCAATTCTGCTCGCCTCAAAGCTTCGTCTTGGTGTTCATTGTTCAAGCTCTTTTCAGGCTATTCTATTCAAGATATTTGCCTTAATTGGGATGCTTTCATTTTTCAATCTTAATTTCTGTCATTCATTTGTATTTGTGCTTGCTTTTAAGCTTTCATTTCTTTAATTTTATTCTTCGTATCATTGTATTTTGAACATTAATCACTTTTCATTTTTTCAATGAAAAGTATGGTTTTCTTTTCAAAAAAAAAAAAAAAAAATCAAGCGGTTTTTCCCATCTATCTCTCAACCTGACAACTTCTGCCATCTTTCATTTCCTATTACGTTTCTTTTTCCCCTGGAAAAGTAGCCTTCATTTGTGAACTCCCTAAAGAACTTTTGATTCAAGGGATACAGAATATGTAAGCGTTCAAAGGAAAGGATATTGTTCAAGTTGAGGAGATTGAATATGTATTTAGTCTTCTGGTTCTAAAATATTTACTTCAATTGAAAAAGTATTCTTTCAAGTAATCACATATTGAGTTCCATATTTTACCCGGAAGGAGCCATCAGGATACAAGGGGCAAGTTAAGGAAACATTTTGATAGGCGGAATGAGGAGAAAGGAAGGGTTGAGGTAGTTTCAGGGAGAGAGAGGAGGTTTAGCTAGTGAATTTTGATTTAATAAATAGTATCTTAATTATTTCAAAAAATGAATATTTTTTTTAATTGGCACAATGCGGGGAGGAGAAAATTGGTCACATGTGGATATTTATGCATTTATTTATAGTAGTGTCCAATTGTAATGGTCTACTTTTATGGATTGGCTGGCTCCCTTTTCTGTTTTTTTGGTTTAGGTTGTATTTTGGTTCCGCTTGTCTGTCCTTATTTATTCTTTCAATTTTCTTGATGGAAGCTCGGTTTTTCCATTAAAAAATTGTAATTGTTTGTGAGCAATGGACCTAAATCAGAAAAACATTACATTGCTATCTAAATGGATTTGGAGATGTCATATGGAAAAATCTGTTCTTTGGAGGAAAGTTATCGCTCACAAATTTGGCTCCCAACATTTTGATCTCAAGCCAGAAACCTTTTCTCTTAGCACATCTAGGGGACCTTGGAAAGACATTCAGAAGCTGAAAGACCGTGTATATTCTCATATATCTTGCAAAATTGGAAGGGGCGATGGTACTAATTTTTGGTCCAATATTTGGTTGGGAAATGTGGCTCTAAAAGAAAATTTTCCCTCGTTATTTGCTATATCTCAAAAAAAAAAGAAGCATATGTGTTTGATATGTGAAATCCCATCACAGCTTGTTGGAATATTCTCCCTGGAGGCACATGACAGACAGAGAAATTTTGGAATGGGCCAATCTTTTAAATTCTCTCGAATTGGTCTTCCTCAATGAATCTCCTGATTGTTGATGCTGGAATTTGGAGCATGATGGTGCTTTCTCTTCAAAGTCACTTTCCTGATATCTATCTTCAAGAGGTCTATTTGGATGCAACGACTTTTACAAATCCATTTGGAAAGGTTTTTATCCCAAGAAGGTCAAATTCTTCATTTGGGAGTTAAGCCATTACTGTCTGAATACTTTTAATAAGCTTCAAAGAAGATTGCCATGGGTTGCCATATCCCTTAGCTGTTGTATTCTCTGCAAAAGCAGTGGTGAATCACAAAACCACCTTTTTTATTTTGTGCACGACATAAAGGCTCTCCTTCATTTGTTACTCACTGGTCATCCGTTTAAGAAGGAAAAGAATTTGGTTGAATTTCACCAGAGCCTTCCTATGGGTTTTTTGGCTGGAACGAAATGCACCCATCTTCATGGGGAAAGAAAAAGATTCTCAGTCGTTACTTACCTCTATCATCTTTTTATCTCTAAATTGGTGTCCCCTTTTTGTAGTTATAGCTTCACTATTTTTTTCGAAACAAGAAACAAAACTTTTCATTGATAGAATGAAAATAGACTAATGCTCAAAATTACAAACAATATAAAGAAAAGAAGAAGATACAAACTAAAGAAAAAGAAAAACTAGAAAAGAAAACTACCAGGGAACTAAGAGAACCACAAAAAAAGACTAAAGTAGGCCAACTACAACTGAAAAACCAATAAAAAAAAACAGCAAATTGACCAAAATCGGAGAAAAGATCAAAACCACCAAGCGACTGAAGAGACCTACTGAAAAGGAAGCAAGGAAAAGGAGGATTTTCGAAAAAACTCCACCACTAATGGAAACTGCACCAATGAAATCTGACGAGAGCCAAACTTGAAACGACTAAACCCTAAGAGAAATAAAAAACTGAGCTAATGAGAAAAACACTAAAGAGCCTTAACTGTCGGAGACAAATTAGGAATTTCCCACATCTGTAACCCACATAACTCAATAAGAGAAGAAAATTTGACTGGGATTTGAGAAGAAACCACCAAAGAAACTACTTACTCGAAAGTACCACTTGAAGGGATGTTGCCCGTATTTACTCACGATAATCTTACCTGAGGAGAATTGGGTTCGAGATGGAACCACCAAAATCAGTTAGCAAGAAAGACTCTAATACGAGTTCTCAAATTGCCCAGCTCAAGACCCCAGGCTCACAGGTTTACCGATTGTCTTCCAACTCAACCTTTCCCTTCATCAACCTCCTCCCATACAAAATCCCTCATAAGTTTTTCCAGAACATTACAAACCGATATGGGACCACGAAAAAGAGAATAAAAGTATATAAGAATGCCACTGAGGATTGGACGAATAAGCTTTTATCCTCCCCCTTTAGAAAAGAAGCTTCTCTTCTAGGAGGCAAGTCTTTTTCGGACCTTCTCAATGATTGGGTTCCAGAAGGTTGTAGACTTTTGATTGTGACCAAGGGGGAGACCTAAATAAGAGGAAAGGAAAGCTTCGACCTCACACCCAACCAAAGAGGCCTTCCTTCTCAATTTTCCCACCCTCACAGTTCAAACCCAAAACTTGACATTTTCCCCTATTGATTTTAAGTCCCGACAAGGCCTCGAAGAGCCGAAGAATATGGTTCAAGATGAGAAAAGAGTCTTGTATTTCTGAGCAAAAGAAAATAGTATCATCAGCAAATTGAAGATAGGAAAGGGCCACTTTCTCCTTTCCAACCTCGAAACCCTGAATGATACCACCTTCCACGCTTCTAGAGACCATCCTATTGAGGAAATCCACAATCAACAGAAAGATGAAAGGAGACAAGGGGTCGCCTTGCCTTAAACCTCTTGTAGCTCTAATCTTCCCCTTGGCTTACCATTAATGAAGATAGAATATTGAACCAGATCTGATGCAACTTGTCTCCTTTCCCCTTCAAGATGGCTCTAATGAGGATAGAATATTGAAGATGGCTCTAATCTTCCCCTTCAACTAGTTGTTGGATAGGGTCAAAGACACCTTTAGGAACCCTTGGAAAGACATCTCTATGGAGCTTCCCTCTTTCTCTTCCTTAGTCCAGTGCACAGTGGGTGATGGGAGAGACATTTATTTTTGGGAGGGGTGGGGGATTATTCCCTCTACTCCTTATTCCCTCGTTTATATCATCTATCCTCGATGAAAAAGCGCACTGTGGCTGACATCCTTGGCTGTGTGGGGAGCTCCACTACCTTTTCTTTTGGTTTTCATCGTCCGTTAGCTGATAAAGAAACCACAGATATCATGGCCCTCCTATCTTTGCTTGAGGGGGTTAGCCTCAGATTGGATAGGAGGGATGTGCGCTTTTGGAGTCTCAACCTTTCTGGGCGCTTCTCTTACAAGTCATTCTTTCACCTTTTTGGTTAATCCCTCCCCGGTTAGAGAGTATTTTTTCGTGTCTGTGGAAGGTTAAAGCTCCAAAAAAAAAAGTTTTGTTCTTCGTTTGGCAAGTCATCTTGGGTTGTGTTAATAATTTCAATAGGCTTTTGGGAGTGAAGGCCTCTGTGGTTGACCCTTTTTGTTGCATTCTTTGTCGGAAGGCGGAGGAAGATCTTGATCATTTGTTGTGGGGTTGTGATTTTGCTCACTTAGTCTGGAGCCTCTTCTTTGAGGTCTTTGAGTTTCAGATTGTTGGCCAACGTCGTTGCAAGGAGATGATCAAGGAGTTCCTCCTCCATTTTCCGTTTTAGGTGGGGGAAGATTTCTTTGGCATGCTGACATTTGTGCTATTTTGTGGGGTTTATGGGGGAAAAAATAATATAATTTTTAGAGGGACTAAGAGACATCCTTGTGAGGTTTGGGCTAATATTAGATTTTATGTTTCTTTATGGGCCTCGGTTGACAAGGTTTTCTGCGATTACTCGCTTGGTCTTATTTTGATTGATTGAAATCCCTTCCTTTATATGGATTCCTTCAATGGGGCTTGGTTTTTTTGGTCCCCATGTATTTTTTCATTTTTTCTCAATGAAAGCTTGGTTTTTTATAAAACAAAAATCGGTACCTTGTTCATTATCTTCAAATAGATTTTCAAAAGCTTCAGCAAATGAATCGTTTTCAACCTGACCAACCAACTCTATTGATTAGCAAAGCCCACATCACCTGCTACCTGACCAACCAACTCTAATTCTAGAATATGAAAAATTGACTCAACACTGCTCATACTAACATCCGATTTTCCATCAGAATCAAAACAAAAAGGATTCTTCTTAGGTGAAGAGAGACTTGTTACACCTTTGGTGAATAGTATGTTTGAACCAGGAAGAGAAACTTGTGATTGACTAAAACTCATGGCAGGGTATAAATTCTCTTGCATCTTGGAACCTTTCAGTCTCCCACTGCTTTGTGGATTGAGTCAAAAGACTAAGACAAGATTCCTCAACAGAGTCTAAATTAGACTTTTAGGGCACGTTTGGGGCATCGGTTTTGAAAACCCATTTTCCCAACTCATCCAAAACGGCGTTTGGGGCTCCGTCTTCTGAAACTCGTGATTTTCTCTCTCCGTTTTCGGCCTAAAACCATGATTTTCTCTCTCCGTTTTCTCAGTTCGTCGGCACTGTTGCACACGAGAAGAAATCGGAACGCCGACACTGTTGAACACGAAAAGGAATTGACGGACAGTGAAGAAGAGAAAGAAAGAAATCGAAAAGAGGGAAAGAGAAAGAAAGAAATTGAAAGAGAGAAGGGGAAGAGAGAGAGAAATCGACAGAGGGAGAAAGAAATTGAGACCGAGAGAGGGGAAGAGAGAGAAAGAAATTGAGACAGAGAGAGGGGAAGAGAGAGAAAGAAATTGATACAGAGGGGAAGAGAGAGAAAGAATCGATAGGGAGAGAGGGAAGGAAGAGAGAGAATCGAGAGGGAGAGGGAAGGAAGAGAAATATTTTTTCTTCAAAAAATTATTTATTTATTTTTTTTAGTGATCACCATTTTGAATTTTGAACCTTTTTTTTTGTAATTTTCTTGTTTTTTAAAGTTTGTTAGAGCTTAGTGGTGGGTTTCCTTTTTATTTTCATTGTTCGTTTTAATTATATGCTATTTTTGGTTAAATATATAGGTTAGATCCTAATGTTTTGTTTTTTTTTTTTAAAAAAGTGTTTATTTGAAAATTTTTAAAAAGAAGGGAGAGAAAGTGATTTTTTTTTAAGAATAAAGAAAGGGAGAAAGAAGGAGAAGTAAACCTTTGTGATTTTATATGTCAATTTTTAAACATTGGACTTAATCACTTTTGAGAACCTATAATTAATTAAAAGAAAAAAAATAAATTCAATCCATTTGGAAGAAATCTAGTTTTCTAAGTAAAAAATAATAAAAAGCTAAAATGAGTGTCATTTGGAACAAATCAATTTGAAAGAATTGTATAACATTTAAAAATAAAAAATAAAAAAAATCCTCAATTTTACAATTAATGGAAAGAACATAATTGTATAACATTCATAAATTGCAACATTAAAAGAATTAATGGAAAGAAAATATTAATTTATTAATTCTAGAAGAATTGTATAACATTCATAAAAAGATTAAAAAAAAAAAAATCAGAAACTCAAACTTCAGAAATCAGCACCCCAAACATAGACTTTCAAAATCAGATTTCAGAAATCAGCACTCCAAACACAGGCTTTCAAAATCAGATTTCAGAAATCAGCACTCCAAACACAGGCTTTCAAAATCAGATTTCAGAAATCAGCACCCCAAACACAGACTTCCAAAACCCCCAGATTTCCCAAATCACCCTATTTCCAAAACCCCCGCTTCCAAAGCCCCTATTTCCAAAACCCTTCCCCCAAACACCCCCTTGGACTCTGAATAATCAATGATGGAGGAAAAAACTTTTGATATCTAGTTGGAAGAGTTTTTGTGTAATCCACATGGATAGGATCTCTTTTTTTTTTTTTTTTTGTTTCTTTATTTCATTTTATCAATGAAATAGTTCTGTTTCCTTTAAAATAAAATGTTTGTGTGTATCATGTTCAAAGCCTTCTGATTTTTACACAGGGAGATCATCCTTAGTCGTGTGCATTAGCATGCTCTATATTCAAAATCCTTGGAATATAAATCTTTGTATTCTCATTTCAAAATTCACTTCGATATAAATCTAAGAATCATACAAGCGCGAGACACGTACACTTCACGATACGGACACGAAGATATGTCATTTTTTTTTAAATCTAGGACACAGACACGACAGAGACACACTTATTAAAATATATCATTTTTATACTAGAAGGAAATTCAAAATCAATAAGTTCATGCATTTGTATGCTTTTGTATTCAACCTTCTCTATTCAGAATATTTGCCTTACTTGGGATGCTTTCATTTCTCCATCTTGAGTCTTCATTGTTCTTTTATGGGTTGTTTTTGTTTTACCTTTATAGCCGTGTGTTGATCTTTTATTGGCTATTCTTATCATTATCTTGTTGTTCTTTTATTGGTTGTTTTTTCGTTTCCTTTATCTTTTGTATCATTAGTCTCTTTTCATTTTTTCAATGAAAAGATTGTTTCATTTAAAAAAAAAAATGTATTTCACTTATAAAATTTATTATTTCTGTCATTTAGTATTGTGTCGATTTAGTATACCTGACAAGTGTTTGATATGGACCTATATTAAGCATTGTTAGGGAGCTCCCTTCCTTTTTTTACCTTGTGTATAATGTGGTGGGAGATGAGAAAGATACGTACTTTTGGAAGGATAGATGGGTGGGGGATAAACCCCTCTATCTTTACCTTTCCTCATCTCTTCCAGTTGTCTTTAGCGAAAAATCAGTCGGTGGCGGAAGTTCTTTTTCATTCAGGGAGCTCCCCCTCGTCTTCTTTCAGGTTCCGTCGAGTTTTTTCCGATAGGGAAGCGGCTGGTGTTACAACTCTTCGTTCTTTGACTGAGGAGTTTGAATTCAGATTAGGGAGTAAAGATTGTCGTTTATGGAGTTCTAGCCTTACCAAGGGATTTTGTGTAAATCATACTTTTGTTCGTTGCTAAATCCTCTTCCCCATAGTGAGTCCATTTTCTCTCTTTTATGGAAGATGAAAGTTCAGAATAAGGTGAGGTTCTTTTATTTAGCAAGTTCTCTACAGTAGAGTTAACACTTTTGATAGGCTCTTGAGAAGGAATTTTCCTTTGTTTGGCCCTTTTTGTTGCATTTTTTGTCTGAAGGCGGAGGAAAACTTGATCATATTTTGTGGAGATGTGTTTTTGCTCGCTCAGTTTGGGAGCTTTTTTTCCCTCTTTTGGGAGTCAACAGTTAGTCTTTCAGGACGCGAGGGCGATGATCGAAGGGTTCCTTCTAAATTCGATTTACGGAGACAAAGGAAGATTCTTTTGGCAAGTTGGCATGCTGGCACTTTTTTGGAACTTGTGGGGGGGGGGGAAGAAACAATAGGATCTTTAGGGGCCGTTTGGTTTAAGGTTTTATAGATGTCTTGGAATAAAGGATGCCTGAGAATACTATGCTTGAGAATAAGATTGCTGGAAATCAAAGATAACTGTGTTTGGTTGTGCATGGGTCATCAGGATTTTATGAGAACAAATTATGTATGTATTTATTTTTTATAATTAATCATGTAAACTTTATGTAATTTTATAAATTAATCAATAAAATAATCAAAATTAATTCAAAGTATTAATAAAAATTAATGAATTAATTTTAATTGGATAAAATTATTAGACTAATTAAAATTATTTAATTAATTTTTTTAATAAATATCCTTAACTACAATAATTTAATATATTTGTATCCATAAAAATTAATTAGATAAAAATTTTAATAATAATATGGTTATTTATTTATTATAAAAAAATCCAAAAAAATAATTAATGGATTATAAATAATCAATAAGTAATTAATTATAATTATGGAAAAATGAATTTTTATACAAAATTCATTTAAATAATTTTAATTCAATAACTAAATATATTTTCGATAATGTTAACTAATTAAATATAATTTTAGTAAATATGTAATTGCATCTATTTAATAAACTTGGACTAAGTATTTGTTTAAAAAAAATTTGAAATTCTTGACAAATAATTATTTATTTAATCTAATTATATAATTTATTATATTAATTTTTTTAATTTAGTATCCATTTTTATTAATTAACTAAATTCAAAATAAATTTGCATATAAAAATAAAAAAAGAAAGATGGACAAAGAGAAAACTCTTTTGCAAGGGCATAGAAAGGCCTTATCTATGGGCATAAATGATGCCTGAGAACGCTTTATTTCCAGGGGCCCACCATAGAAATCTTGAAACAAACAAGGGTATTAGAAACCCATGCCCATTCCCATCCCCAAAACCCTGCACCAAACGGCCCCTTAGGGGTTCGTTAGAAGCTCAAGGGAAGTGTGATCACTAGATACCATGTCTCCTTGTGGGCTTTGATCATGAAACTTTTTTGTAATTATTCGTTAGGTCTTATTATGCTTGATTGGAGACCCTTTCTTTGATGGGGCTTCCTTTTGTGGGCTTGGTTTTTTGTATGTCCTTGTATTGTTTCATTTTTTCTCAATGAAAGTTGGTATTTCATAAAAAAAAAAAAAACTTTGTACAACTAGTGTTTGTCACATATCAATTGAGCTAACAAGTGTCTGATGCGTGTCCAACAAGTGTTGGAGTGTCCAAGTGTCCCAACACATGTTGGACACATGCATGCTAGCCAAACTAAAGTGTCTGTTTGGTATGATGTTGTACTCTCAGGGACAACATCCAGTAAATGCTTTTCACAAAATACATTAGAGGTCGCAACCAGGACATTCATTTGTGTCTTCTTTGCATACCACCTCGTAATGATGTTTAGACTTAGTGGATTCATCTGTTTTCTGTTTCTTTATTTTTTGATGTAGTTTCTACAGGTTTGTATTTTTTTTGTTTTATTTCTTAGTTCCTTGTGTAATAATATTTGGTTTTTAATCAAAGCGAACCATTTTTCTTATTTTCTATTTTCTTCACTTTCTCTACTAAATATGTCTTGGACATGTCCACTGCATGGCCTTATTGCATCTGAGGTTGATATAAAAAA
The DNA here is from genome assembly GCA_036850905.1 of Luffa acutangula. Classification (NCBI taxonomy): domain Eukaryota; kingdom Viridiplantae; phylum Streptophyta; class Magnoliopsida; order Cucurbitales; family Cucurbitaceae; genus Luffa; species Luffa acutangula. Next base: position 13,614,522 of record CM072099.1, read on the forward strand.
AAAGTACAAACTAAACTATATTTTTTTGGAGTGTCTAATGAATGACCCCAGTTCATAGATTCTTGGAATTCATTAATCATGGTTTCTTTCATTGGCAGGGCTACAGCAGAACCAGGGAACTGGACAGTGAAGAACTGTTGGAACATTTGCCTGCTTTGCAACAGCTGTTGTATCGTCTTATTGGCTGCAGGGTATCTCTTTGACACCTGTGAACCTTCCACCTTCATTTGATACTTTAAACTTTTCTTTTTTAGATTATCACTTTAGTTTTTAAAATTCCTTACTTTGACCTTCATTAAACATGAAAATTACTTGATGTTGAAATTACAGCCTGAAGGAGCGGCTATTGGGAATTATGTTATACAGTACGCCCTGGCACTGGTATGCTGACTTTTTCCAATTTTTATTCTCAGCTCCAGGATACCGTTGTTATTATAGCAGGGAATGTTATTAATTGTTATTGTTGTCATTATTATTTCTATAGTTGCTGTTGATCATTATTTTTTATCTTTTATGGACAACATCCTCTTTGTTTTAACTTCTTGGGGGACTATTAAAGGTTTTTTTTTTTTTTTTTTTTTTTAATGAAGAAATTTCTGTTCAAGTTATTTTGAAGGCTAGGCCTAATGTTGTAAGGGGAGAAAACGTAAATGACATATTCCATGCTAAACTTCATGAAAAGAAGATTTTCTTCCCCTTACCAGTCCACTTTATGTTCATTGGATAAGAAAAAATGCAAGGGTTCTAAGAAAGAGACATACCTCCACTTACTATTAGAATCTTCCTATTTACTTGAGGACCCTTCATGTGGTACCATTCATAAAAACGTTAAACTTATCTTAGGTGCTCTTTGTTGAAGTTGTAGTAATTAACATGACCATGTGCTAAATTCTCAGATCAAAATATGAAAATGGATCAAAACGTCTCACTCTTGAAGTTATGAAGCTTTTGTTATTGTTGAATAATCTAGGAAAGCAGTAACTATAGCTTTTCAAAAAAAAAAAAGCAGTTATTATAGATTTAGTTTTTGACGAGGAGGCCAGTTTTGTATAAGACAAAGCCCCACTGAGACCTTGAGTTAGTTAAAATTTGTAAAATTCCATATTCTGAACCTGTTTCTTTGAAAGGAGGTCCCATTTCCAATGATTTGAAGTTGGCTAAGAAGGTTGTTTGAGGAAGATTTGTTAGCGGCAATGAAGATAATTGGTAACTATAAGGCTCCATATCAGACAAGTTACAACGAGATTGTATTAAACCGTAATTGGTGGAAATGTTCCAAGATTGCAGGGACACGTTAATTACTGCATAAAATAGAATTTTATTTCGTTAGTTCAGAAGAAAGAGAAGGCAACAAGGGTAAGAGATCGTTGGTCAATCAATCTTTTTACTAGTGTCTACATGTGGTATCCAAAGTGTTGGTAAAATGGTTGAAACGTGTCTTCTGGTCTACAATATCTTTTAACCTGGTGACTATTAAAGGAAAACAAGTAATGGATTCATTCCTGATTTGAAATGAGGCTGTTGAGGAGGTTGATAGACCCCAAGTCACTCAGTTTTATACACATAGGAAAGAGAGGAAGAGAGAGAACTGTAATGAGTAAGGGTTGGGGGGCGGGCATGTGCTGCTTTGTTCATTTCCGAGTGTGTCGTCGTGATCTTGTGGGCCCGAAAGAATATTATTGTTCATGTGCTGCATCTTTTATTGAAAGCTGGTTGTCTTGAGTTGTGTGAAATTACTCACATGATTTCAGCTGGCAATTGTGTTCGGAGTTCTTGAATGCTTGCTATTAGTGCTTGATTCTTTGTTTTGCCCTTTGGTCTTCCCTGGCACTTTGGTGGTGTTTGCTCTTTTTTTTTTTTGTTTTTTTTTGGGCTGGGCTTTAGTGTGTTTTCAGTGGGTTGTCTTTGAGTGGATTCTTAGGCTCTGTTTTTGTTAGTTTTCTCTGATGTCTTTGTTATGTGTTTGCTGGCTTTTTTTTGTTTATTGTTGGTCTTTTTGAAGTTTCTCAACGGGCTTTTGTTCCTTTTTTGGTTTTCTTTGGTTCCTTTTCTTCCTGTTTGGTTCTTATTTCACTCCCGTGTGGAGTTTGTATCTTTGAGCATTAGTCTCTTTTTATTGGTTCAATAAAAATTTTCACTGCATAAATGTGGTATATTTAGAAATTCTCCATCCTTAAATTGGTCTACACTCAACAGAGTGAAAAATCAGCTTTGGAAAGATATAAAAGACTGGAAACCAACTTTTATTGGGATAGCCACTTTGGTTTCAGATTCAAAGTAAATTACAATCAGAAGTGCTTGGGATTAGGATCCTTGGGGTAGGAAACTAACTTTAAGGTTTACCGTTTACAGAATTCTAATGAGGGATTTTGAGGACCTTTTTCATGTGTTTGATAGTAAATCAGCTACAAGACACCCAGATGGGAAAATTTGGTTGTAGCACTCATCTGGACTTTCTAGACACCAAACATGCAGTAGGTGGCAAGATTTCCTCGGTTATTTCTATTTGTAAAGACAAATGCCCCCCCCCCCCCCCCCCCCCCCCCCCCCCCCCCCCCCCGAGAAATTGAAGTTATTTGTTTGTACCAATCCATCAAGGAAGTATTTGCTCAAAAAGTCCAGAGAGAACCAAATTGCTAAATCCCGAGTCCCAACTGTTAAGTTCTTTGCAAGTAAATGGAAGAGAATCACGATGATTTGTTATTTAATCACCTTTAGAGTCTGAAATGCTTGCCTCAAATGCCCAATTGTTTTGATTTTGCAAACTGAAGAAAGTAATTTTTTTTTTATAAGAAACAGAGATGGGTTTCTTTTCTTTTCTTTTTTTTTTTTGGAAGAAAGTAATCTTGCCAAAAGAAGAAACTAACCTTGCCAACTGCTAAGGCCATGATGGTTTTAAGTAGAGAGGAAAAACTTTATGGTTGAATGCATAAAAGCAGTGGCTTAGGATTTATGGCTAGAAAGGAACAATTGTCTTCAAAACCAAGGGAAGGAACTCATGGAAGTCCTCAACTAAATTTCTTTGTTCATGTTGTAACTTCTCTTCCTGTGTAGGCTCAAGTTGGAGTGCCTTTTTATAAGCTCCCAGCGTGAATATAATGATACTTCATATCTTTTCACTAAATGAATGAAAAAAGACTCTTGTGTTAAAAAGGAAAAATATGCTTGAATGCTGTCACATTATGAGGTAAACTTATCTCAAATATAGAAGGAACCCAAACTCCTCATTAGAGAGGATGAAGAGGTAGCCGTGTTTTTTTAAAGCTCTAGGCGCACTAAAGCACAATATCCGTTTGGGGCTTAAGCGTGGGCTTTTTTTTATGAGGTGCACATGATAGAAAAATGTAAATTTTATTTTATTTTTTTAATTTTAATTTATATATATATTTATTTATATACATGAAGAAATGTAATATGATGAATAATAAGATGATGAAAAGTTCAAGAAAATAGAGCTTTTATTCGAGATTGTAATAATATTCATGCTTTTCTTCCTTAAAAATTAGAATTCTTTTTTTAAAAGTAGGGAGTCAGGCTTGAGGCAGGGGCCTCAAGTAGGCTTCATCAAGAGAGCCTCACTTCTTTGAAACGAGGCACATAGGCTGCCTTCGGCCTAGGCGTGCGTCTTGGTGGGCTTTTCTAAACATTGAGCTGTATGATATTATTTTATCAATTCTTTCATAGCTCATGAACAAAAAATTATTTGTTGTCGTGAGGTGAAATATTTGTCAACCAACAAGTAACTTGCACCATCACAAATCTCATTTATTCATTTATTGACAAAGAAACAAATTAGCCATTGAATTAATGAAAAATTACAATCAAAGTCAATTGTTGCTTGTTTGAGGCTTGGATTAGCAATGGATGCAGTTTTCTGTTGAACTAATTCATTACTTTGTTGCAACTGTGAGGAGTATTTTATTCACATGGTGAAATTAAAAAAACTAGGATATCTTTGATTTTATTATTTCACGGGTCACCCTTTCCTCTTTTCCATGTTTTCATATGTAAGGACAGGGTAATGCAGTATATATGGGCAAAGAGCTTTTTTTTTGTTCTTGTATGTATATCTTGCGTTAAGTGGGAAAGAGTTCAAAACATTCTCTCTCTCTGTCTCTTTTTTTTCCTTCTTCTTCCTGCTCTCAAAGGATACTTTTCACTTAACAAAGCTTTATTTCCAGTCTTGATAATGTCATGACATGCTATTTTCAGGTATTGAAAGAGAGCTTTAAAATCTATTGTGCTATTAATGATGGAATTATAAATCTCGTTGACAAGGTAAATATCTTAAGCAAGACTTTTAGACAAAGATACATACAGTGCCTTGGTGACAATAAAGTTATTTCATTTCCTACAGTTTTTTGAGATGCCAAGACATGAAGCTATTAAAGCCCTTGATATCTATAAAAGAGCTGGCCAACAGGTACTTTTGAACTCATTTTTGTATCTAAATATGGTAGTTATCTTTTACAATGTTATCTTTTTGTTATTACTTTTTTGGTTGTTTTCCCTCCAAATGTCTCTTAACCTTATTTATATTAGTTGAGGTACACCAATAGTTATTACAGGCTTATTTGTCTTGCCTTTACCTTGCAGGCAGGAAGCCTATCAGATTTCTATGATATTTGCAAAGGGTTGGAACTTGCTCGGAATTTCCAGTTTCCTGTTTTAAGAGAGGTATTGATTGTATTACAGTGATTCATGTTTCTTATCTTCTTAAAACTATGGTATGAACTTATACTTCCCTACTTCATGTCTTGTTATCCACTTCAGCCTCCACAGTCATTTCTTAATACGATGGAAGAGTACATTAGGGAAGCACCACGAGTGGTTACAGTACCAAATGAACCATTGGTTAGTATATTCTTGATAACTTCCCGTACCAGTAATTGGGTTGTACTTCAAGCATTTGTGAGAATTTTCTATTTGGATTTATTTTCATGTTTGGAATTTACATATTAGGGCACCATGACTTTCTTTTCTCTTTTCTTGTTTGTTTGTGCCCTAAAAGCATATTATTGTGTGTATTAGAAATTCTGTTTGATAATGCTCAAATTCATATTTTTCCCATCCTGGACAGCTGCAACTTACTTACAAGCCCGAAGAATCTCCTTCCGAAGATCCAAACTTACCAACTGATGAACCAGAGGCTTCTCCTTCTGATGATCTTTCTATTACTCCTGTTGAGACGGCTCCACCACCACCTCCAGCACCAGCTCCTGCTCCTGAAAGCCATTTAGAGACTGGAGATTTATTGGTATATATACACTAATTTTATTTATTTTTTTTTAAATAAATGATAATGCCTCTTACCACTATCCTTCCCATTTTAGAAAGTCATAACAAATAACTAAAACTTTTTGCTTGTTGGATTCTTCAATTTATTTATTTTTAATAAATGATAATGCCTCTTACCACTATCCTTCCCATTTTAGAAAGTCACAACAAATAACTAAAACTTTTTGCTTGTTGGATTCTTCAGGGATTGAGTCTTGCTACCACGGAAGTATCTGCAATTGAGGACAGAAATGCTTTGGCTTTAGCTATAGTTCCTTCTGGCGGTAAATTCTGTCTTTCGTTCTAGTTGGGTTACTTGAGAAATTTTCCTAACCACTTGTTTTAATGATATTGAACCTTGTAAGTTGTATCAGATGCAGCAGCACCCACGTTTCAATCCAATGGTGCTCAGACAAAAGATTTCGATCCTACTGGTTGGGAGCTAGCCTTAGTCACCACTCCAAGTAGTAACCTTTCATCAGCTAATGAGCGGCAACTGGTAGGCTTTAATGTGACTGAATTTCGAACAATTTCTATCTCCAATGTACATCTTCATCTGGAATGAAACTGACACAGTTAGGGCCTTGTAAAGAATCTTTCAGGGATTGCCTTAAATTCTTGTTAGATTAAGCAAGTTTTTGATTTGGCTAGTGGAACATTTCCGAATTAGATTCTTAGAAGTTCAAGGGGATTATTAGGAAATGAAGATCCTTGAACAGGTTCTATAGGTTGTACAACTAAGTCCTTGATTTCTAAAGCATTAGGAATATAATTATCGTGTACGTAAACACTGGTGACATATTCTTCAATCAAATTGATAATTTTGTTGTCGTTCTATGATGAACCAGGCTGGTGGATTGGACACACTCACTCTTGACAGTTTATACGATGAAGGTGCATATAGAGCCTCTCTACAGCCAGTGTACGGTAAGCCTGCGCCAAATCCATTTGAGGTGCAAGATCCGTTTGCATATTCAAACGCTATCGCTCCACCTCCATCAGTTCAAATGGCCCCAATGGCTCAGCAGCAGGCTAATCCTTTTGGTCCATACCAACCTAATTTCCCACAGCAGCAACAACCATTTACAATGGACCCAACAAATCCTTTTGGCGATGCAGGTTTTGGAGCATTCCCTGCTCCTAACCTCCATGCAGTTCCTCCACCCGCAAACAATCCATTTGGAAGCACAGGCCTTCTGTAGATTGTGCGTGGTGCCGTTTCCAACGTGTAATTTAGTCAACAGATTTGGTTTCATCATATTTGGCGGGATGTAAAGGGTCGGTTTTCTTGAACGAGCTGCAAAGAACGGTTGGTTTGGGGTGTGCTACACTTGTTTGGGTTGAAACTTCCAGTGAGAGTGAATAGTGAAAGGTGTAATAAGGTAGCGAATGAAATTCATGACCTTTTCAAGTTAGCTTTGGACTTTCTCGGAACTCTGTCCTATTCTGCTGATTGCGAGTGCATTTCTCATGGAATTCGGCTAAAATTTTTATGCATACGTATATAATTCATCGATTCATCAAATTTCAGACCTTCCATTGTTCTGCATTGCCTCCTTTGTACATTTCACTGATCTTTTATATGTGCTATGATCCTTATCTATGAACAAGAAATCGAAAAAGAAGGATCGCAACGTTAGCATGCAGGAAAGATCGCAACGTGTTATGCAGGCAGAATCCAATGGAGGGAGTCTACATTTTCATCTTTGTATTTAGAATGGAAAATCTTTCTTCTGTATTGGCTGAGAAAAATCTTTATTTCCTCCCGAAATTTGAATAGGTAACAATCACAAACCTAAAATTAAGGGTGAACATCAATTACTTGCCGTATTGAATTAGCCTAATAAATTCATTTATGGCAGCCCGAGCTCTCCTCCTTGTCTTGTAGTTTTTTGACAAATTCTTCTCTTTGTCTTATAACGTCTGAATTAACTATTCCAAATTTAGATAAACTTCTTGTTTGATTCGATATCTGTGAATGTTGGGAATTTTATTTTACATGGAACACTTGTCTAAGTAAGATGAACTTTTTTTAATTGAAGTTATAAATATAGTTTTTTAGAAGTAAAGGTGTCTTGACTATTGAGAACCATGGCAATGAATTATATCTTCAATTTAAATTATTTGCAGCTAAAAAGAGTGATATTATAAGTTTAATTAATTAATTAATTAATTAATTTAGTAATAAATTATTGGCAGAACATAAGCAATAGTCTCAAATCTTGTGTGTAATTCTAAATTTAGTCATTAATCTTTTCAAATTCTCATGCGGACCTTTGTTGTCATTTGATAAAATTTTTAATTTTAATAACATTTGGTAAAAAAAAAAAAATTGGTGAATTATTAAATTATTTTTTTTACTAACATTTAAGAACACATAAGTATGTTACTTGACACCAAAGTGAGCATAGCTAAGAGGTAATTGGCATGTACTCCCGACCAAAAGGTTAGATGTTCGAAATTCCCCACCCCAAATGTTGTTGAATTCAAAAAAATAAAAAAAAGAATGCTACTTAACACATGAACGAACCCAATTTATCCATCGACAAAAGCTTTCCTTCCTAGCTTCTATATATTTGATTGAGAGAAATACACCCATATATATAGAGGCCTGGGGAGAAAAACTCTTACAAAAAAATCAAGGGGCAACTAGATAAATGGCTAATTTTAATGGGGCATTTTGAAAAATGGCCATATGATTTTTCCATTTGAAGAATGGCCAATTGCTATTTTTAGTAGATTTTTTTTACAATGAATCTGACGAAAATGCCCCTGAACAGATCAATTCAAATACAGCGTAAATGCAGTTAACTATAAATACAAATACAACTCAAATTTATGAGAGAATCTAGGGTTTATCCTTAAATTAAGGGCCCATTGAAAATCAATAACAAACATAACAAATAAGATAACAAAAATCAACTAATTAGCACGAATACAAACATAACAAATAAGATAACAAAAATCAACTAATTAGCACGAATTAGCACGAATTAAGGGAGATAGTTGTAGAATTTAAAACAAAAAATTGTTAACTCTTACCTAAAAGTAGGGAGTGCATGAGAATGATTGAATCGGTTAACTTGTGTCTATTTAAATTACTAAATTCATTTAACACAAAACCCTATTTCCTTTTCCAAACCCTCACCAAATATTGTCTAGTTGGGTATTTATTTAGTAAACTTGCAAATAATTTCAATATTGAAAAACAGGAAAAAATCATTACTCACACATGGTTACTGGAACAATAAAAAAACATTCAAGTTTATAAAAAGAAAAATTATGCAAATACAGTGTATTTAGTAAACAAATTATGCAAATACAGTGTATATAGTAAACTAATAATTTGCTATGGTAAACATCAAATAATCTAAAAAACGAGAAAAAATCATTACTCACTATTTCCCTTCAACTTAATTCGAAAATTGGGATTGAGTATTCACCTTGTTTTTTTTTTTTTTATAAAAAAATCTGAAACCCTCGAGATTCTTCCCATTTTTTTCGTTTTGTGCGGTCTTTCTCATTCTCATCTTCTTCGAACCATTACAAACGAAATTCTTGAGAAACCTCTAATTTTCTTTTGGGCACCTTCCTCCAAATGCTTCTTCCACCAAAAGTTTTCGTTTGGAAACCAGTAAAGACTTTGAAAAAAAAATAAAAAATACTTTGTGTTGGAAAATAGGATACAAAGAGGAAAATAATGATAGATAAATAACAGTACTTAACATACCTATGATGTAGATCAATAATCCTTCCAATGGTGATATGAACGACAAAGCAAAAAATGGATGGATGGCAAAAAAGTTGGGAAAACGATGAAGTTGGGAAATCTATGTAATCTTTTAGTTTTAATAAAGATAAAATCTGAATTCGAATTTTGAGAGAGAGGAGAGAGAAGATAGATACCGTAATTCCGTGATTTATGGGATAAACTGTTTTGTTTGGAGAGAGAGGATAGATACTGTAATTCCATGATTTATGGGATAATTTGTTTTGTTTTGTTTTTTTGTTTTTTTTATAATTAAATCTGAAACTTGACTCAAGGGTATAGTTGGAAAGACGATCCTCACGAAAATAGGTTAAAAACACGGTTTAGCCATTTTTCATTAAAAAATCCGATTTGGCCATTTTTCAAAATTACCCTGTAATTTTTGGCCATTTCTAAGGATTTCCCAAAAATCAATGGAAAATCTCATAACAGAATGAATGAAAACAACTCTAAAATACACGGGTTGAAGAAAGAATAGAAAAATGGGTCTGAAATACATTGGGCCGAAACATAAAGTATTACAAGAGGGGAAACAATTTTAATGGGCTGCCTTAACACCCCCCACCCCCGCAAGTCAATGGTAGTAGCATCACGAACATTGAGCTTGAAACGCAGCTGATTAAATGAGGAAGCGGACAGTGACTTGGTAAGAATGTTAGCCACTTGCTCATGAGCAGGAAGATGTTGAATATTAAGAACCAAGTCCCTCACAAAGTAGATGTCCAATTCCACATGTTTTGTTTTAGAGTGAAGTATGAGATTCACACTAAGATGCACTGCACTTAAGTTATCACACCAAATAATAGGGGGGTTAGATAAATGTATATGTAAGTCAGAGAAGAGAGATTTGAGCCAAACCAACTCAGCAGCTATGGTTGCAAGACTTCAATATTCAGCCTCTGTACTCGAGCGAGATATTATGGTCTGTTTCTTGGAGCCCCAAGTTATTAAATTACCTCCAAAGAACGCGCAAAAGCCCGTGGTACTTTTCCTATCATCCGGATCAGATGTCCAGTCGACATCCGCAAAGCCATATAAGGATAAGTGACTAGGTTTCATTAAAAGTAAGCCAGTATTGAGGGTGCCCTTTAGATACCGCAAGATGCGTTTAATAAGCTGCCAGTGAATGAGTTTAGGATTGTGTATAAACTGGCATGCTTTGTTAACGCTATAAGATATCTCGGGTCGTGTTAAGGTCACATATTGAAGTGCACCCACGATGCTTCTATATAAATAAACATTTGTAAATGACTCACCTTGAAAGGCTGATACAATAGAACCACTCACCATGGGTGTAGCAATAGAGTTTGCATCCCTCATATTGGCCCTAGAAAGAATGTCTGTAATGTATGTTGACTGAGATAAAAAGAGACCACCATTAGATGGATAAGAAACCTCAATACCCAAAAAATTGATGGGATTATGTGGAGACAAATTTTCTCTCCCCATTTGTTGTGCACGAAAATACAAAAGAAATAGATAATGGGCTTGGCCCATTAAGATTAGGTTAGCAACATATATATCTATTTATATATGTTGAAGTGTGCAGCCGAGAATGTGAGGTCCTTTTTTGGTGCGGCTGAAGTTTTCAGTTCGTTGGTGCGGCAGTGAGTGTTTTTTGGAGAGAATGAGATTTATTCTCTTGTGGGATTGAGTGTTTTTTGTTTCTTTGTTTATCCCAAGTTATCGGGTTGTGATACTTGGAAGTCAATAGCTATTGTTGGGCTATTGAGGGTTAGTTTGTGGCATTATTGAAGACTTCCTGTAATTTCTCAAATGCTAGTAGAACCTGCAGTTGCAGAAGACTGGACGTAGTCCCGAGCTTGGGGCGAACCAGTATATTTTCGGTGTCGTTTCTTTTTCCCTATCTCTTTTATTATTTTCATGACTATTATTTTTGGCTTGTGTTGGCTTAACTTGTGGAAGGGGAGATAGTTATAATATTATTGATTGTCGTCATAATATTGTTATTATTTGATTCCGCATTTTCTCCCAACAAAAATAGCTCAACTCACCCAAGTCCTTTTAAGGCAAACTGTGTATTCAAAGTAGAAATCAGCTTGCCAACCTCAACATCCGAATTTCCCAACACAATAATATCATTAACGTAGATTAAAATGTAGCAACAAGAGGTAGCAGTATGTTTAATCATGAGAGATGGGCCAACCTTGGAGATTTTAAAGCCAAGAGTTTGAAGAAACCTGTTAAGCCGATCATCACCCGCGCGAGGAGCTTGCTTGAGTCCATAAAGCGCCTTTTTAAGCTTGCAAACAAGGCCTTGAGTACTTGCACTTTTAAAACCAGATGGTTGATCCATAAACACCAATTCAGTTAGATGACCGTGTAAGAAAGCATTGTTAACTTCAATTTGTCTCATTGTCCAGCCATAGTACAAAGCAAATGTTAAGAGTACGCGGATAGTGATCGGTTTGACCACGGGACTGAAGGTCTCAGTATAGTCAATGTCAGCGGTTTGGTGGAAGCCTTTGGCAACCAACCGAGCCTTGTACCTCGAAATCAAGCCATCAGAATTTCTTTTTATTCTTAATATCCACTTGCAGCCAACCGTTTTCTTATCATTGGGCAATGAAACTAAGACCCAAGTATCATTGTTGATTAAAGCATCGTATTCCTCCTTCATTGCCTTAAACCAATGTGGTGACTTTAAAGCCTCCTTAACATTTGGTGGCTCAGTATCTTTATATAAAAGGGACACATCAGTGACATATGCTTTTGGCTTAAAAATGGCATGTTTTGCACGAGTCATCATGTGATGTTCATTGGCAACCGTGGGTGGTGGAGGAGGCGGTGGTGGAGGAGATACTCTTGGACTAGGTGAAGAACTTAAATCACTGGAAGGACCTGTCGATGGGGAAGCAGGTGTGGTGGGAAGTGGAGCAGGATCCATACTTATTTGAGGAGAAGAGGATGAAGTTGTTAATTGCGGTTGGACAGACTCAGGATAAGGAAGTAACACAGTTGAGGAGTAATTGGATGATGAAGTGGACTGAGAGTTGAAGAATGGAAAAGAGTTCTTATTGAACAAAACATTTCTGGATATAAAGATGCGACCATCAACTGCAAGACATTTGTATCCTCTATGAGAGGGACTATATCCAATAAAGACACACGGTTTGGACCGAAAGGCAAGTTTATGATTGTTGTAAGGTCGGAGACAAGGGAAGCATTCACAACCAAAGACCCTTAAGAAGGAGTAATCGGGTTTGGTATGATGGAGTTTCTCTAAAGGACTTTGTTCACACGTAACTTCGGGTATGGAGACACGTGGAATAAACTTTGATTTGTATTAATGTTGTATGCGCGTGAGTATACAATCTCTAGTACATAATCCTCTGATTCTCTCTCTTGTGTGTGGATGTGTTTCACTCGAGGGCTGTAATGCTTGATCTCGAGTTTGCAGCTTCGATGGATTCTTGGAGCTTGAAGTCCCTTGAGTTTGAAAGAGTCTTCAGTCTTCAAGAAGTGTTCAGTATTTGGAAACTTGTAGATTCAAAGAGTCTTCAGTCTTCCGTTTTGAGGAAAATTTCTCTGAATTCACTAAGTCTGGTTGAGAGCTCCAAAATTCTGAACCCTTGAAATGGTGGTGAACCCCTCTATTTATAGAGTTCTCGCAAGATGGGCCCTGGTAACTTTTGGGCCTCACAACTTGGGCTTGGGTTTTATTGGTCTTGGGTTTGGTTTATATTTGACCCAAAACCATATGACCCAGACATTTAAAAGACCCAAATTTGATCCAAATAATTATTATTTTTAATTAATTGGTCAAATTAATTAATTTGATCAAAATAATTTAATTTTAATTAATTGATCAAATAGAAATTTGGCTCTATAAATTTATAATTGGCCAACTTTGTTTTCAAATTAAATTTGGGACACCTGTCAATTTATAATTAATCCAAAATTTAATTAATTTTAACTTCGTCATTAATTTTATGTAACGACGTGGCAATTCGTGATTGGTCAAAATTTCTCCATCAACAAATGCCCCCTTTTCGAGATTTAGGCACAACTTATGTGTGGATGAATCTTGAAAAGAAATTATCTGGAATCAAAACTTATATTTATGCTTTTTTCAAATTTTGACTCCCCTTGATGTATCAATCAAAATATGAAATATGGTCAAAATTTTGATTGACTTTTTTCACACGTCTTTTATGCCAATCTAATCAAAATTCGATATTTTTTACACGAAATTTTGATATTGTTTGGCGACGGGTTTAACTTGAATCTCAATGGAATGTTGAATTTGAGTAATGTTCAAATCCCATTCAATTATGATATGAATTTGAAGCATAACATTTTTTTAAATTTGAATTTCACTCAAGTCTAATTTGGGATTGAGTTAAGATTACACCCAAATTATCTTAAGATAAACTCAAATTCAAAAAGACAATTTGGAATAGAGTTTGATTGAGGTAAATATTAAGCTCTATCCCAAAATTTGGCTAAAGGAATGAAATTTTAATATACCCCTTCCAAATTTAATTTAGATAAAGATTTAATTACATCACAGTTCAATTTAATTCAAATTGAACCAAATTTGAAACCTATCCAAATTATCTTTTGATTTAAAAAAAAAAAAACTAATTTGAATTTATCCAAATTGACTAGAATGAAATTTCACACTTGGATTAGGATTTGAATAAACATTCCTAATTTGAGAAAGATCTAATAAAAAATTCAATTTGAACCAAAATCCCATAATATCTCCTCCTTATTTGAATCCAAGTCTTCCTCCTATAAATAGCCATACCAAACTCTCATTCTTTTTCTTTCCTTCAATTCACGCCCAGTATGTTTCCCTTCTTTTTTTCTTTCTTTTATTTATTTTTTTTTCTTCGTTGATTTTCTTCTCTTCGCTGATGAAAATTGAGTGCACATACTTGGTCCAACCAACAAAAGAAAACACCACCCGAATATGAAAATTCTTTTATGCATTTGATGAAAGTTGAGGGTATGCACTGATGAAGTTTGAGAAAGTGGGCTAATGAAGGTTGAGAGAGTGGGCTTGGACCTTGCAATTTATTTATTTTCTTTTTATTTGTTGATTTTTTTTTTCTTTTCCTTCTTTCCTCTTCTTTAATTCTTGCCACTGATGTACTCTTCTTTTTTTGTTTCAGCATTGCACTCCCTTTTCTTTCTCGCACGGTAAACTTTCAATACTTTTCTTTTCTTCTTTTGTTGTCATTCTTTCATTCCTTTTCATCATCGCAAGTAGTAGGCTTTGATTTTGAGTAAAAATCTCCATTCGTACTTCTTTCTTGCGCCGCCGGTAAGTCAAGATCAACATTGATTTTTTTACAAGTTTCTGCCGCCACAAATTTACTAAATTTACATATCTTTGACCCACGAATTATAGCATTCATAGATTTCTTCATGTATTGGTGTTGCTGCCTTCATGTATGCGTTGAGATAATTATGATTTGATTTTTTTCCTAATCAATTACTGCACACTTCAAGCTGGGAATAATATGTATATGCTGATATATTTTTTTCAATTACCACAACTGCGCTACTTCATGCCGCCTTCACACAATAGTTTTTTTTTTTAATCCCAGCCGCCAACTATTGTGTACTCACACATGGACTTGTCGGCTGATGCAGCCGCCAACAACCAATCAAATCATAACTTTTTTTTTTTACTTTCGAATTGCTCATACATGGATTTGAATTTGAATTGGGGTAAAATTTAGATTGAATCCAAATTGAAGAAATTTAAGTTTCATCCAATTTTGATTTGATTTTAAGTGGATTACAACTCAACTTTGGCCTCCAATTGACTTAAATCCAAATATCACAATTAGCCTCCCATTGATTTTGGCTTAATCTTAAATTCAAATCACGACATTTATCTTTGGATAACATTTGATCCAAATGAAATTTAGTTTCCAATTCCATTTAGATCAAAATATTATAAAAGATTGAAATCGAAGATAGGATTTGAAATCAAACTAAATAAAGATCCTCCAAATTCACCTTCTATAAATAAGGTGCACTTTCCAACCCTTTTGTTTATTTCCAATAACCGGCCACTTGGTTTCAACTTTTTTTTTTGCTAATTACTTTTCCATAATGCCCCACTCTTTTTTTTTACTTTTTTTTTAATGGACTCTTTTATATATATACATATGCAAATTTAACTTATGCTTTGTACATATGTATATAATCTCAATATTTTTTCCTCTTTTCATTTGTAGGAACAATTTTCATAAGCCTTGCTTATAGTCCATACAAGTAAATTTTCAAAATAACATGATATTGACTATTTTCAATTTTCCATAAACTTCCAATATCCTTTATTTAATTTTATTTAATGCATTTTTTTTCTTTGCCCCTTTTTTTTTTCTTTGAAGGAAAGAAGCTTGACTTGGAGACTTGGAGAATATATATATACTTTGACCACCTTTTGCCCCAATTCGAGAGACAAACTCTAAGTAATTTTTCTTATTTTTCCTTTTTTTTTTCTTAACTATTACTTTTCTGAACTAACACCTCATTGTCGATATTTTCTTCGGAACACAATTTTCATTCGTCAAAAGGTAAATTAGGTGAATTTTTTTGTAGTGTTGTTTTTTTACTTGCAGGTACAACGTCTTTCAACACGAGTACAAGGACGTGTTCCTTGAGTTGGGACATGTTCCTTGGACTTGTGTCGCCGCCACGCCGTTCAACACGAGTGCAAGGACTTGTTCCTTGAGTTGGGACATGTTCCTTGGACTTGTGTCGCCTTGCGCCTTTCAGCACGAGTGCAAGGACGTGTTCCTTGAGTTGGGACATGTTTCTTGGACTTGTGTCGCCGCCACGCCTTTCAGCACGAGTGCAAGGACATGTTCCTTGAGTTGGGACATGTTCCTTGGACTTGTGTCGCCGCCACGCCTTTCAGCACGAGTGCAAGGACATGTTCCTTGAGTTGGGACATGTTCCTTGGACTTGTGTCGCCGCCACGCCGTTCAGCACGAGTGCAAGGACGTGTTCCTTGAGTTGGGACATGTTCCTTGGACTTGTGTCGCCGCCACGCCTTTCAGCACGAGTGCAAGGACATGTTCCTTGAGTTGGGACATGTTCCTTGGACTTGTGTCGCTGCCACGCCGTTCAGCACGAGTGCAAGGACGTGTTCCTTGAGTTGGGACATGTTCCTTGGACTTGTGTCACCGCCACGCCGTTCAGCACGAGTGCAAGGACGTGTTCCTTGAGTTGGGACATGTTCCTTGGACTTGTGTCGCCGCCACGTCGTTCAGCACGAGTGCAAGGACGTGTTCCTTGAGTTGGGACATGTTCCTTGGACTTGTGTCGCCGCCACGCCTTTCAGCACGAGTGCAAGGACATGTTCCTTGAGTTGGGACATGTTCCTTGGACTTGTGTCGCTGCCACGCCGTTCAGCACGAGTGCAAGGACGTGTTCCTTGAGTTGGGACATGTTCCTTGGACTTGTGTCGCCGCCACGCCGTTCAGCACGAGTGCAAGGACGTGTTCCTTGAGTTGGGACATGTTCCTTGGACTTGTGTCGCCGCCACGCCTTTCAGCACGAGTGCAAGGACATGTTCCTTGAGTTGGGACATGTTCCTTGGACTTGTGTCGCTGCCACGCCGTTCAGCACGAGTGCAAGGACGTGTTCCTTGAGTTGGGACATGTTCCTTGGACTTGTGTCGCCGCCACGCCGTTCAGCACGAGTGCAAGGACGTGTTCCTTGAGTTGGGACATGTTCCTTGGACTTGTGTCGCTGCCACGCCGTTCAGCACGAGTGTAAGGACGTGTTCCTTGAACTTTGTGTCGCCGCCACGCCTTTCAGCACGAGTGCAAGGACGTGTTCCTTGAGTTGGGACATGTTCCTTGGACTTGTGTCGCCGCCACGCCTTTCAGCACGAGTGCAAGGACGTGTTCCTTGAGTTGGGACATGTTCCTTGGACTTGTGTCGCCGCCACGCCTTTCAGCACGAGTGCAAGGACGTGTTCCTTGAGTTGGGACATGTTCCTTGAACTTTGTGTCGCCGCCACGCCTTTCAGCACGAGTGCAAGGACGTGTTCCTTGAGTTGGGACATGTTCCTTGGACTTGTGTTGCTGTCACGCCTTTCAGCACGAGTGCAAGGACGTGTTCCTTGAGTTGGGACATGTTCCTTGGACTTGTGTCGCCGCCACGCCTTTCAGCACGAGTGCAAGGACGTGTTCCTTGAGTTGGGACATGTTCCTTGGACTCTTTTTGTTATGACGTTGCGCAACATTAGTCATAGGAAATTTTCCTTGATACATTTATTATTATTTTAACTTATCTTCGTAAATATGTTATTCTTTTTCTTGTGTTAACTTTCATTTCTTTAAATTTTGCAGAATCATGGTGTGTTTTGCAGAACATATTGTCTCTGAAAAAACGTACCTTGTTCTTCTGAAAGACAACAATCAACCCACAAGAAGCGGACTCGGCTTCTTAGTAGAAAAACCTATGACTGGACGTCTTGCAGCCCCATGGCCCCCACCACTAAATTTGCATACCATTTCTAATTGGTCCGTAGAAAGGCCTCTAGACCAAGATTCTAAGGCTTGGTTTCTAGAATCTTCAATCCATACACGAAATCCTAACCGACATCCAGAGGTGACGTTAGGGCGCCGAATAATTGATGGATCAGTTCGTTGGGAATCAGCCTTGAAAATTTCAAGTGAATTTCTTTTCATTCCTCGCTATTGGGAGTGGTTAGAATCTGTCGTTGGTCGGAGTGAAGCGGTACTTCATAATGCTTATTTATTGGATGCAGTAATGGCTTCCCTTTACACTTATGATCGAAACAATGACATAGTTCGGGCTTTTTGTGAAGCCTGGTGTCCTGCAACCAATACGCTTCACACTCATGCGGGAGAACTTTCTATTTCCTTATGGGACCTTTGGACCATTGGGGGTTTGCCCATTAGAGGTAGATTTTATGAGGAAGTTATCCCTAGCTTTAAAGAGTTAACTGGTTCCAAGAACCAGGCAAGACATCTTCCAAAAAGTTGCGAGCATCTATTTCATGCATTCTACCTGCTTAGCGCTTCAAGAGCTGACCATTCCCATGTTCCAATTAGCTCATGGATTTCTTTTTGGTTTAAGGGTGAACAGAGGTACGCAAAGCCTCCTCAACGGAGACCCAGGAAGCAATCTCGCCCCAGCGCGACTCATAACCCAGACGGCACAAATATCAAGCGTGGTGAGTGGTCAGATGAGGAGAATAACTTGTTTCGCGGGCTAAAGATTGACATGAAACACAGAGACCAGACATACTTGGCGGCTTTTTTATCTTGTTGGCTTTGCGTCTTTGTGTTTCCCCAAGGGAATGCTAACCACATTCGTCCTAGTGTTTTCAAGGCTGCCAGCTTAATGGCTGAGGGGGAAACTTTCAGTCTTGCAGTCCCTGTCCTCGCTAACATCTACCACGGGTTAGGCAAAGTTTCCAATGCCCCTGTTTCAGTTGGACGCATAGATGTTTCTCTCCCCGTGCATTACATTTTTGGTTGGCTCGCCCATTATTTTAGCACCAATTATAAGATTCCAGCAAAAGTTCGAGGTCCTAGCATGATTGACTTTTCCGGCGAAGGCGGAGCCAAATATTTTGATGAGCTCGAGGCTCGCGAACTGATCCATGGGGGCGCATCCATACTATGGCACACGAACCTCAGTAGGAACAAAAAACGAGACCTTGAAGTATGAAAAGACTTCAAATTTCATACCTCTTTCCTATTTTCCAAGCCTTCGCTCATGCTATCTGCCAGCGCGATGTAAAGATTCCCTAATTATCGAACCCTACAACCCCCACAGATTCGGCCGCCAATTTGGCTTCTATCAAGACATACCTAATGACTTAGGAGGAACTTTGCCCCTAGTCACCTTGGAAAACATTTTACACCACTGGCGGGTTTGCCTGCGAACTAGCGTGGAGTTTCAAATATTTCTTCCAGCTCGTACATTGAACCCTCAAGACCATGTCACCTCACGTTACCGAAGTTGGTGGTCTGAAAAGTATGATAATTACCTAGGGGACGGCGTAAGTAAGTTGGTTGACAATACTACTCCTTCTCGAACCCAGCCTAAGCCATCTACAAAAAACGATTCTAAATTTGGGGGCAAAGAACTCCGTCTGCTCAAGGTTGCCAGGCCTCTAGATGATTCGACCGAAGAAGAGAGTCAAAACAGCACCGGAGATCGACACTGGAAAAGAGCCAAAAGACCCAGGAAACATTCTGATCTCGCAGACAAGTCCATCAAGAGTGTCTTTATTGCTTCACAGACTCCTGACGACACCGAGACTTTGGTTAACATTTTTTTTCTTTTTTTTTCCTTTCTTTCTTCTTTTTTTTTTTTTTTTTTACTTAAATCCCATTTTATTTCTCTTTTGCAGCTTCCTTCAAATGACCGTGCTCAAGAAGAGGAAGAATGTTCGAGCGATCAGTCTTTGACAAGTCCTGATGCTTTTGTTTCTTCTGTGAAGAACTTCGGAAGCTCCCATGCATCCTCGAGCAAACAAGTCATGAATTTGTCTTCTCGTTCTATCGAGAAAACCCCTCAACATACTCATGAGAAAGTGGTTGCCCCAGTCTTTGAAGTTTCTCAGTTCGATGCTGATGATTTAATTTCCACCTTTCGACGACAAGCTGCTTTATCCCTATGGACAAGCATACAACAGAAGATCGTACGCACCTCTCTTGAAGATGTTGCTAGCCTTGAGCACCTTGAGCAAGAATCTCACAAGGTCTTTGATGTAATGGCAGAGGTCACTACAAACAACTTGAAACCTCTGCAAGAATTTGTAGGCAATTACTTCAAGAAAGCGCGAGAATTCAATGGATTACAATCTTCGCTCTCTACTCATCTGACCCCCTCGAGTAGGGATAACCAGTTGGAGAAAAAGAAGCTCCATTTAGAGAAGGCTTTGTCTACCGAAAATCGTGTAGTTGAGGAGAAAGATGCACTTCAGAAACAACTTGCCTGCTCTGTCGCAGAGGTTGCAGATCTAAAGTCCAAGATTGCAGAACTAGAGGCCAAGTTAACAGCTGCAGAGGCCAAGGTAGAAAGCATGTCCAATTCGGTTTCTGAAAAGGAAAAGGACTTAGCTCATGAAAAACTTGTCGTTTCGAGAATACGTGAGGAGATTAGTGACATCGAGTGTGCCCCCACCATTAGTGCTTCAGAAGTTCGCACTCTAGCGATGATTCGTGAGCTTTTGGAGAGTACCTGTGACGAGCTTAAAGCACTTCAATGGAATCCTTAATTTATGATCTCTTTACTTCACCCTAAGCTTTTTTTACCGCACCAGAATTTTTTTTAGATATTGTTTTAGTTCATTGTATTAGACATTTTTTTAATTCATTGTATTAGACACTCTTACTTTATTTATGCCTTAATAAAAATTTAGAATTTATCTACAACATGGATTTTTTTTTTTGCTTTGACTGAACTTAAGTTTTTTTCTTCTTAAGCTGCCTGCGTACCCCTCAAGTGGGAAGGGATCAAGTCATAACGTAGTTCAATGAACAAATTTGTTTTGGGCCGTTCACCTTTTTAACTCATGCGGGCCAGGAGTATCATGTAGTTTATACTCTTACGATAAGGAGTATTACATTTCATGCATAAAACTTTTTAAGGAACTTGCCATTTATTGGGCCTATTCTTAAACCGTCTTTATCTACAACCTTGTATGCTCCGTTTGTGTAGACTTCTTTGACAACGTAGGGTCCATCCCATTTAGGTGTGAATTTGTTCCCTGTGTGTCGTGTCGTGATGATGGGTCTTCGAACAGCGAGTACAAGATCACCAACTTGAAATGATCGAAGCTTCACATTCTTATCAAAGGCTTTAGACATCCGTGCTTGGTAGCATTCCAACGCCTGCTGAGCCTCTAACCTCCCTTCATCAAGTGCTTCTAACTCTTGAAGGCGCAACCTAGCGTTATCTTCTGTTGTCAACCCTTCTTGGATGGCCATCCTTAATGAGGGAATCTCTCTTTCTAACGGGAGCACAGCTTCTACCCCATAGACAAGAGAATAAGGTGTGACCCCTGTAGGAGTGCGGTGAGTAGTTCGGTAAGCCCACAACACTTCACCAATCCTTTCTTGCCAATCCCTCTTCGTCTTGGAGACTACTTTCTTCAATAAGTTACACAACGTCTTATTGAATGCTTCTGCCAACCCATTTGCTGCGGCATTGTACATAGAGGACTTGTATTGTTTGAAATTAAACTTCTCACACAACTTGTCCATTAGGCTGTTGGAGAATTGTCGTCCATTATCTGTTACGATACGATGAGGGATACCGTATCGATAGATTATATGAGTTCGGACAAAATTCACAACATTCTCCTTCTTGGCTTCTTTCAACGCGACAGCTTCGGCCCATCTTGAAAAGTAATCCGTCCCTGCGAGGATATAAGAATGTCCTGCTGAAGACTTAGGTGTTATAGGGCCAACAAGGTCAAGTCCCCAAGCTTCAAAAGGCCAAGAAGCTATCGTTGGATGAAGAGGCTCTGGTGGCTGATGTATGAAGTTTGCATGGAATTGACAGGCTTCGCACTTCTTTGCATATTCCATTGAGTCTCGAATCATTGTAGGCCAATAATAACCCATCCTTTTTAATTGAAACTGAAGTTTTGGACCTGATTGGTGGGCGCCACAAACACCTGAATGTGCCTCTTCTAATGCCTTCACTGTTTCTTCCTTTCCAAGGCATCGAAGGAAGAGTCCCTCATAAGAACGACGATAAAGGGTCTCCTTATAATAGATAAATCGGGCGCCTCTTCTTCGTATATCGGCCCTACGCCTGGGATCTGTGGGAAGTCTTCCATGTTGAAGATAATCTATAATGGGTTGTCGCCAGTCCTCTTCTTCAATTGCAAAGACAGAAATCATATTTACTTCTTGGCATAGGTCTTCTATTGGCGGCACGATCCACCTCTGACAAAGTGAGATGTTCATTGACATATCCTCTGGGATTGTTAGGGCAGTCGCTAAATTTGCTAGGGCATCTGCCTTTTTATTTTCTGATCTCGGAACATGCTCCAGTACTATACTTTCAAATCTTTCTAGCAATTGCCTTGCATAGATGAAATAAGGCTTCAAGTCTTTATGCTTCACTTCATACTAGAGTAAGAGTTGACTAATGACCAACTTTGAATCGCCATAGACCTCTATATATGTTATGCCAATTTCCAAGGCCATTTGGAGGCCAATTATCAGCGCTTGATATTCAACCACATTGTTTGAGCATAATTCACCAAGCATGAAGCTGTAAGGGAGCATGTGTTTCTCAGGCGAAATAAAGACGATTCCTGCCCCTGCCCCACTTCTTCGTGCTGCGCCATCAAAGTACATGGTCCAAGGTTCGGTGATTTCAACATAGAAGACTTCTTCATCGGGTAAGTCTTCACATAGTTTCCAATCCGACGGGATTGGATGATCCGCCAAGAAGTCTGCTAATGCCTGCCCCTTAACTGCCTTCTGAGGTACGTAAACAATGTCATATTGCTGGAGTAAGATGGCCCATCTAGCTAGGCGTCCAGAAATAACCAGCCTTGATAGAACGTACTTGACAGGATCAGCTTTTGCGACCAAGTGCACTGTAAAAGCTTGCATGTAATGCCTTAACTTGTCAATAGCGAAGAAAAGAGCAAGACACATTTTCTCAATGGGTGAGTAATTTATCTCAGCTCCATTTAGAGTCCTGCTTAAGTAATAAAGAGCTCGTTCTTTTCCCTTTTCACTTTCTTGTGCCAATAACGCTCCCAGTGATCTTTCTTGAGCAGCGATGTACAGAATCAATGACTTTCCAGCTATGGGGGCTCCTAAGACAGGAGGATTAAGCAAATATTTTTTAATGCTTTCAAAAGCGTTTTGACATGCTTCATCCCACTCGAATCTTTCTCCTTTCCTCATTAGCCTCTGAAAAGGTTGGCATCGACCGGCTAAGTTAGAGATGAATCTTCGAATGTAGGCCAGTCGACCCTGCAGGCTTCTCAACTCATGTAAGTTTTTAGGCCTTGGCATCTTTTGAATGGCGTCAATCTTTGGCTGATCTATCTCGATTCCTCGATGCCTAACAACGAACCCCAAGAACTTCCCAGAAGTAACACCGAATGCACATTTGAGAGGGTTCATCCTCAATTGGTACTTTCTCAGACGATCAAAGACCACTTTTAGATCCTTCAAGTGATCTTGTCGTCTCTTTGACTTAACGACAAGATCATCGACATAGCACTCAACATGTTTATGCAACATATCGTCGAAAACCTTCTGCATCGCACGTTGATAAGTAGCTCCAGCATTCTTTAATCCGAAGGGCATCACTTTGTAACAGTATATTCCCTTTGGAGTTCGAAAGGCTGTCATTTCCTCATCTGCAAGGGCCATTCGGATCTGGTTATAACCCGATGACCCATCCATAAAAGACAAAGTTTCATGCCCTGTGGTGGCATCCACCATGATTTCTGTGATTGGCAATGGAAAATCGTCTT
Organism: Luffa acutangula; assembly: GCA_036850905.1. Classification (NCBI taxonomy): domain Eukaryota; kingdom Viridiplantae; phylum Streptophyta; class Magnoliopsida; order Cucurbitales; family Cucurbitaceae; genus Luffa; species Luffa acutangula. The sequence goes on from CM072099.1 coordinate 13,638,056, forward strand.
TGGGACAAGCGTTATTTAAATCGCGAAAGTCGACGCAAACTCGAAGTTGTCCATTCTTCTTTCTAACAGGAACAATGTTGGCTATCCATGTAGGGTATTTTACCTCACGGATGAATCCTGCTTCTATCAACTTATTGACCTCTATTTCAATTTGAGGGATAAGTTCTGGGCGAAAGCGTCGTTGAGCTTGCTTGACCGGTCGATACCCCTCTTTAATGGCGAGATGATGGACCGCTACTTTTGGATCAAGTCCAGGCATCTCTTTATATGACCAGGCGAAGATGTCTCTATACGAAGCGAGTAAACTCATGTATTCACCCTCCTCTTCAGAAGTAAGTGACATGCTTACAAAAGTTGGGCGTGGCTCTTCTGGTGTACCCAGGTTTACCTCTTTAAGCTCATCCACTGTGGATTCGCTGCCGTCTTCAAGTGATAAAGGTGCTTCGTCCTCATCTACCTCAGACACTTCGATCTCCATTTCCTCTTCAACGGTGATATGAAGACAAGAGGTTTGTTCTTCTTCCTGGTCACTATCTCCTTCCGACGGATTGGTGATGACAACATCACGTCGCTTTACCTTCAAGGAACCATCCGTGTCGACCGTAACAAAGGTTTTTCTTTTCATTCGTGAAGGAACTGCACTACGAATTTCTCCATCGGCCTTCACGATCTTTTCACTTTTCATCGCATCTTCATATTGAAGTCGGTGAGATATTGATGAAGCAGACTGTTCTTTTTTGCCTCTTCTCGTGGTAACACTCAACCTCTGAAAAACTGATGGTCGAGTCACATCCGGAGTTAAAAATGTACTCTCTTCTTTCCCAACGGGCACATTTAGCCTTTGAAAAGCTGAAGGTCGAGTGACATTCGGAGTTAAAAATGTACTCTCTTCTTTCCCAACGGGCACATTTAGCCTTTGAAAAGCTGAAGGTCGAGTGACATTCGGAGTTGAAAACGTACTATCCTCTTCCCCAATGGGCATACTTAACCTTCGAAAAACTGAAGGTCGAGTGGAGCTATTGGTAGGTTGTGTGCTTTCTTTTTCCGTTTCACTGACACTTAATCTCTGAAAGACTAAAGCACGAGCAACTGGCGGCCCGATGCGCCTAAAAACAGAAGTTTGTTGGTCGACACTCTCTTTTTCTTTTGAGTCGTCAACCTCCTCTACTGTTATATGATTTGTGTCTGCCACTTTCGCCTTCCCTCTTCTTGTTATGCGAACCGGCTCTGGCGACTTATACCCAAGCCCTTTTCTTGTTATTGGCAGACTATAACCTTCCTTTAGAAGCTTCTTCTGTGTTGCAGAGAGCTCAGATCTGTCATCAAAAACTCTTAGACTTTTAAACTCAGTGTGAGTTGTGAAGTCATAACCTGCTTTAGCTAGAAGTTTGTATGCCTTGGGGTCAAACCCGTCTTCAGTTCGTTTATCAGGCAAGATCGCTTTTATCTGATCATCCTCGGGTTTCTTAACCTCTTGTCTTGTGATCTTCGTAAGAGGCGTAGTGAAATTTTCCTTCAAAATTCCAACGTCACCGACCTTTATGCTTTCTGAACATTCAGTGAAAGGTGATTCACGCTTTTTACGTCGAGACAAGGGGACGTATCGTAGGACAGGTGAATTTGAACATTTCTCGTCCTTTACAACCTTAGGGTTCACAAGGCTCGTGGACACTTCACCCTTTTTTAGGTCGGAAGTACTGACATCCTCAACAACTTCCTTTCTTGCATCTGCTTGTGGCTTTAAATCGAGTTTATCATTCTTTTTTATCAAGGGGATTTCTGCAGGTATGGTTTCCCCTGTGTTTTCATTCTTCAGATAAAACTTTGCATCTGCGAAATGAGACTCCGCTTCTGAAAATGGGTTAGTGTCAGCCTCAACTTTCTTGATGCCATATTGATAGAATTTAAAGCATTGGTGCAATGTAGAAGTTATGACCCCATTACCATGGATCCAAGGACGACCTAGCAACAGCTTATAGGTGGTCTTAGAATCTATTACATGGAACAAAGTATCAGCTTTTAAGTCTCCAATGATGAGTTCAAGGCGTATCATGCCAATTGCCCGTTGTCCACCCTGATTGAAACCTTGGATCACCAATTTACTGTTTGATAGTTCCTCCATCAAGATGCCTAACTGCTTCATGGTTGACTTAGGCATTATATTGACAGCTGATCCATCATCGATGAGGATCCGACTAACCCTCTGTTCTCGAATGTATCCTGAGACGAATAAAGGTCTATTGTGAGGCTTTGACCCTAGCAACAAATCTTCATCCGAAAATCCGATAGACATGCAACACGAAGCACATGTACGTGCCTCGGAGGTTGGGATGTTTGTACCATCAGACTCTACCAATGCGTTAATAAGGACGTTTTTAGCTTCCTGAGGAAGTGACAATAAGTCCTTTATGCTGAAGGAGGATAAGTCTCCTGAATCTGCCACCACTCCCGAGGAGCTAGCGAGGACGTTATCATCTTCCACCACGTCCACAATGTGACACGTGACAGTTTCAAGTGTCTCCCCTTCACTATCATCAAGAAAACGTCTTGGGAAGTATTCTGCCAAAGTTATGGGTTGTGGAGGGCAAAAGAAATCTTCACTTTCCTCCACGGCAGGCTTTGACCTCCTTGACTTCCTTTTTCCTTTCTTCTTTTGAGACTTGGCCTTTCTTTTAGGGGCCGTTTGGCCCACTGTGTTGGTTATAATAGCCCCCGCTATTATAACCAACCCAGTGTTTGGGGCACCAACAAAAATAAGGGGCGGAGTTGGTTATTTTTCCCCCCGTTTTGCTACAGTAACCACTATTCAACTCACCCCAATTATTCTATCCATTCTCTACAGTAACTCTTTACTCTCTTCTTCCATGTGACTCATTGACTTTTCTACCGACGACCGACCGACGACTTTTCCAACGACCACCGACAACTTTTTCGATGACCGCGGTCGACTTTCCGGCCACTTTTCCGGCAATCACCGACAACTTTTCCGGCAACTTTTTTTTTTTTTTTTTTTTTTTTTTTAAGAAAATCTTCTTCTCATTTTCATTTCGAAAAATATAAAAAACGAAAATAAAGAAAAAAAAGAGGTAGAAGAAAATGAAAGGAAAAAAGAGGAAAAGAATTTCGATCGCCGAAAAATTTGTTGGTGGTCGTCGGAAAAATCATAAAATTTCTAGGGAGAGTTAGATACTAGGTTGTCTTTGTACATATATATAAATATGAAGTTTTATTACATAATTACTTTTGATAATGAAGTATATGAATGTTTACCTTCATCGTACCATATGTTTCATTCCAAATTATACTTATCGTATTTAAGTTTACCGTGATAATAATAATTTTAAAAAAATACTACTCAAGTTTTTATTTTATGTGATTTCTATTTTATTTGATTCTTTTGATAATAAAGGTAAAATAAGTTTTTAATAAACATTTACCATTTTTATGTTGGAAATACATAAATGAAACAAATATGGTTTTTCTATATGAAATCATAAAATGACTTATTTTGTGAAAAAACCATGACTCTAAACACAAAGAAAATCAACCTTTACTTTAGGTTATTTTTGTTTCCTTTTAAGCTAAACACATAATTTAACCCCTGTACCCAAAACTTTTATTTTTTTTTACAACTAAACCCTTTTTTATTATTAATATTTGAAATACAAAGTTGTATGAGGAAAATAAACAAAACAAAAAAAGTCAAGAAAAAAAAAACAGTCAGCTTGAAACATAGATTATTGGGAAAAATACACTTTTGGTCCCTCAGGTTTGGGTTAAGCGACACTTAGGTCCCTGAGTTTTCAAACTCAACAAAAATACCCCTGAGTTTTGAGATAAGTAGCACTTTGGTCCCTGCCGTCCATTTTGCCGTTAAACCCTAACGGTAAGCTGACGTGGCATTATTATTTTAATTAAAAAAATGAATTTTTGATTTTTTAAATAAAAATATATAAATATATTAAAAATATTATTATTTTATTATTATTTTTTAAATTTTCTCTTTTTTCTTCTTCATCTTCTTCCTTCTCATCTTCTTCCTTCCCTCTCCCAATTCTTCCTTCCCCCTCCCATCTTCAGTTCCGGTGGCCGGCCGCCGCCGGCTGTCGGCGAGCGGCGGCGGCGGTCGCCGGAATTTTTTTTTTTTTTTTTTTCCTTCTTCTCTTTTTCTCTTCTTCCCTTCTTCTTCTTTCTCTTACTTTTTCTGTTTTTTTTTTTAAGAAAGGGAATTTTGGGTGAGGGAGGAGGGCCTCCCTCCCTTTCCGGCGCCGGCGACGGGAGGAGGGAGGGCCCTCCTCCCTCACGGCTTCAGATCTGAAACCGTGAGGGAGGAGGGCCTCCCTCCTCCCGTCGCCGGCGCCGGAAAGGGAGGGAGGCCCTCCTCCCTCACCCAAAATTCCCTTTCTTAAAAAAAAAAAACAGAAAAAGTAAGAGAAAGAAGAAGAAGGGAAGAAGAGAAAAAGAGAAGAAGGAAAAAAAAAAAAAAAAAAATTCCGGCGCCCGCCGCCGCCGCTCGCCGACAGCCGGCGGCGGCCGGCCACCGGAACTGAAGATGGGAGGGGGAAGGAAGAATTGGGAGAGGGAAGGAAGAAGATGAGAAGGAAGAAGATGAAGAAGAAAAAAGAGAAAATTTAAAAAATAATAATAAAATAATAATATTTTTAATATATTTATATATTTTTATTTAAAAAATCAAAAATTCATTTTTTTAATTAAAATAATAATGCCACGTCAGCTTACCGTTAGGGTTTAACGGCAAAATGGACGGCAGGGACCAAAGTGCTACTTATCTCAAAACTCAGGGGTATTTTTGTTGAGTTTGAAAACTCAGGGACCTAAGTGTCGCTTAACCCAAACCTCAGGGACCAAAAGTGTATTTTTCCCTAGATTATTTGAACCCATACTAAAATAATTTGCATCCCAAAACACTGCACCCCAAACACAGACTATTTTATCCCAGATTATAATAATCTGCACCCCAAACACAGGTTATTTTATCCCAGACTATAATAATATGCACCCCAAACACAGACTATTTTATCCCAGACTATAATAATCTGCACCCCAAACACAGACTATTATAACCCCCAGACTATTATAATCCCCCAGTTATTATAACCCCCAGCTATTATAACCAACCCAGCGCCCCAAACAGCCCCTTATTGTCTCGATATAGGCGGGACTCTTTCCGTGCGTAACTTTGTTTTTGCTTTTTGCGGCGCACGACAAGGGTCCAACCTTCATTTTCATCTTCAATGGAATCACATTTTTCTTGGGATCCCTTCGTTGTGGCTTCTCTTTGGCATCGAACCACTACGGGATCAAGGGTCCCGAATTGAATCAGCCTCTCTTCATAATCACATGAAGAGATTGGGGGAACTTGATCCCCTACATTCGCCATTATTGTCGCATGATTTGCTTGAGCCACCTCATCAAGGTCCAACTCAATTCTCTTTTCGCGAGCAAGCTTAAGTATTAGCTCCTTTAATACAAAACACTTCTCTACCGGGTGACTAACGACTCTGTGATACTTGCAATAGTTAGGATCATTGACCTTCCCTAACTCTTCTGGTCGTTTGCACTCTGGGAGCTCAATTAGCTGCTTCTCCAACAGTTGTTCCAACATGTCTGGAACGTCGGAGTCTGGAAATGGATATACCTTTTCCTGTCTTTCTTTTAAAGTTAGGCGACGTCTCTCGCCTGTCTCCACTCGCTTATTTGCTTTGTTTTCCTTTCCTTTGGTGGAAAGCTTCACAGGGGTCGTGTTGACGACCATGGATTCTTTCGTGGCACTCTTCGTAACTTTCTCGGTGCCTTTGACTTCCTTCTTTTCTCTCCTCATGTCTGGGACTACGGGATCTTTATTCCCTCTACTAGCGATGCTCAACTCCATATCATGAGCGCGAGTCGCCAATTCTTCAAAGGTTCGGGGTTTTATCCCCTGCAGGATGTAAAGAAGTCCCCAGTGCATGCCTTGGGTGCACATCTCAACAGAGGACACCTCGGAGAGTCTATCTTTGCAGTCGAGACTCAAGGCTCTCCAACGATTTATGTAGTCGATGACTGGCTCACCCTTTCGCTGCTTTGTGCTCGTGAGTTCTGTCATACTAACTGTTCGCCTCGTACTGTAGAAGCGATTTAGAAACTCTCTCTCCATCTGTTCCCAACTGTCCATTGTGTCAGGCTCCAGGTCAGTGTACCAATCGAACGCGTTTCCTTTCAGTGTTCGGACAAATTGCTTAACCAACAAATCTCCCCGAGTACCAGCGTTCTCACAGGTTTCAACAAAGTGAGCGATGTGCTGCTTTGGGTTGCCTTTTCCATCAAACTGTTGGAACTTGGGAGGCTGATACCCAGTGGGCAGTCTGAGATTGTCAATCCTCTTTGTATAAGGTTTAGAATACAAGAGGGAACTTTGAGTGGGTCCACCATACTGAGCCCTGATGGAATTCATGATCATGTCTTGCAGTTGTTGGACAGACAAAGAGGCAACTGACGCGGAGTGTTGCGGTTGGTCCTCCTGCACGACAGCCTTCCCTTTATCATTCTTTCCTGCAGCAGGGGTCTGGCTAGACTCAGCCACTTCTCGGTTCTGCAGTTGGTTCTTCAAATAGGCAATCTCAAGATCTCTCTCATCAACTGCCTTCATTAAGAGATTGAGTTTCCTTTCCATCTCTGCCATTCTTTCATCCTGGTCTACATCAGCCATCATGACGGACATCACATCAGGATTTAGTGTATCCTTTGGTTGCTTAGATGTTGGAATGACAGATTCGAACAGTGGGTTGTCTTTGACTGCAACCCTATCCTTAGAGGACTCTTCAATCAACTTTGAGATCTTGCTTGCAACAGCAAGAGGAGTATGATCCTCTCTGATCTCAATTCCTTGGGAGCGACTACGAGTGACAGGACCAGTGTAAGAGTCACTTGATGTGGTAACCTTCGCGGGAGCTTTCTTTGGTGCCATCACGTTGGTTGGATCTTTAAACAAGAGAAAGAGATGAGAGGTAGAGAGGTCCCACTGGGCGTGCCAATTTGTTCACACGTAACTTCGGGTATGGAGACACGTGGAATAAACTTTGATTTGTATTAATGTTGTATGCGCGTGAGTATACAATCTCTAGTACATAATCCTCTGATTCTCTCTCTTGTGTGTGGATGTGTTTCACTCGAGGGCTGTAATGCTTGATCTCGAGTTTGCAACTTCGATGGATTCTTGGAGCTTAAAGTCCCTTGAGTTTGAAAGAGTCTTCAGTCTTCAAGAAGTGTTCAGTACTTGGAAACTTGTAGATTCAAAGAGTCTTCAGTCTTCCGTTTTGAGGAAAATTTCTCTGAATTCACTAAGTCTGGTTGAGAGCTCCAAAATTCTGAACCCTTGAAATGGTGGTGAACCCCTCTATTTATAGAGTTCTCGCAAGATGGGCCCTGGTAACTTTTGGGCCTCACAACTTGGGCTTGGGTTTTATTGGTCTTGGGTTTGGTTTATATTTGACCCAAAACCATATGACCCAGACATTTAAAAGACCCAAATTTGATCCAAATAATTATTATTTTTAATTAATTGGTCAAATTAATTAATTTGATCAAAATAATTTAATTTTAATTAATTGATCAAATAGAAATTTGGCTCTATAAATTTATAATTGGCCAACTTTGTTTTCAAATTAAATTTGGGACACCTGTCAATTTATAATTAATCCAAAATTTAATTAATTTTAACTTCGTCATTAATTTTATGTAACGACGTGGCAATTCGTGATTGGTCAAAATTTCTCCATCAACAGACTTATATGGTTCAATGTTGGAGTGGGTAACCTGTTAATGAGATAAACCGTAGTGGCAAAGGCCTCATCCCAATACTTTAAAGGCATTTTGGATTGTGAGAGGAGAGCTAGACCTACATCGACGATGTGGCGATGTTTTCTTTCTACTAAACCATTTTGCTGTGAGGTATGAGGACAAGTGAGACGATGATTGATGCCATTGGATTCAAGAAATGATTTAAAAGCTTGAAACTCACCCCATTGTCGGATTGAATTTGTAAAATGGGAGTATTAAGTAATTTTTCCATAAGAGTCTTAAATTTAATGAATTCAGGAAGAGCCTCAAACTTAGTTGTCAAGAAGTAAACCAGGTGTATCTACTGAATGCATCTATGAAGCTAATACAGTATCTATAACCTTGAGAAGATGGTATATAGGTAGGCCCCCATAGATCAGTAACAATAATTAGTTGAAGAGGAGCTGTATAGACAGTAGTGGAATTATGAAAAGGAAGATTGTGAACTTTTCCCATAGCACACGCAGAACAGAATTGAAATTTGTTATTTATCAACAATCGAGGATTAAACCTCTGAATGACACTTTTAACAGTAGAAAGAGAAGAGTGGCCTAGACGCCTATGCCAAAGATCAAACACAAAACAGTTAACATTAGAAGGAGACAAAAAAAGTTGAGAAGTGAGAGCTTGCACTGGCAGTTTATCTTGAGGTTCCACCAACGATGAACTATATAAATGTGAGCGATAAAGTCCATCATGGAGAGTCCCTTGGAGTAAAACCTGCCCAAAGACTTGGTCCTTCACATAGCAAAGGGTAGGATGAAACTCAAAATAAACTCCATTGTCCTTAGCAAATTGACTAACACTGATTAAATTTTTGGTGATAGAAGACACATGAAGTAAGTTGTTTAATCGAAAAATTCTATTAGAACAGACATGTGAAGAAAATGAAGTAAAGCTAAAATTAAGGATAGGCAAACCTGCTCCATTTCCCACGTGCACTTGATTGCCACCACCGTATTCAGTTCCAATCGAGAGGTTGTTGAAGGAATGAGTAAGGTGATTGGTAGCACCGGAGTCCGGATACCAATTGGTATCTTGATTCAGATCAGGGGAAGTCACCATGGCTTCCATCTGAGGATATGAGGGAGGTCGATTAAATTGGTTAAAATTTGGAGAGAACGAACCTGGAGTATTTGAGGATCCAAATGGAGCATATCGGAAGAAGCATTTGGGAGCTGTATGGTTGAATTTCCCACAGACTTGACACTGTGGTCGGTTGCGATTGTTCCAGGAACGACCTCCACGATTTGTGTTAAAACCTCCACGACCACCACCTCTTCCTCTGTTACCGCTACCAGGATTGGGAGAAAAATGATTAGTATTAGACTTTTGCAAGTCGGACTCTGGCGGTTTAGAATGAACCATGAGATTCGCCGAGGGAAGAGAGCTTTCAGTGGAAGCTATTTTGCTTTCAATTCGATTTTCCTGAGTTAACAACAGAGACATAACTTCTTGGACCGTTTGAGGACCAATTTTAGCAGAGATAACGAACACCATAGATTCATATTCAGATCCCAAACCAGCTAAAATAAAAAGGATATGATCTTCAACTTCTACCGGTTTCCCCACAACAGCAAGAGCATCAATATATTGCTGAATTTTCGAGAAGTATTCTTTTAAAGACATACCTCCTTTTTGTATTGTTTGGAGCTTGGTTTTTATTTTCATCATCTGGGCAAGATTTCGAGTGGTGAATATCTGTTTGAGACTTACCCAAATCTCCTTGGAGGATGTACAATGTATCATTTGATGGAGTATTTCCTCAGACATGGAACCAACTAGCCACGACGAGATCATTCGATCTTGTTTCTTCCATAGGGTATAGGCGGGATTTAGAGTCTCCTGTCGAACTGGTTCAGCGGACGAGGAACCTTCAGAGGCAGTAATTAGGGTTTTTCGCAGGCGGATCATCTTCTAGGTATTTTTCAAGGTTGTAACCTTCTAAAGCCATGAGGATCTGAAATTTCCATAACAGAAAATTATCATCAGTAAGCTTGACTATAGATATTTTGTTACCGGGACTAAACGTCTGAGAAGACGGATTTGCAGTTTCCTCCATGGACGCACTAGTGGAGCTTTCCGTCGACATCAGGCACCAGAAAAATCGAAAAAAAAATGTGAGAAACCCTTAGTCGTTAGACAGTGGGCTCTGATACCATTTTAAGAAATCAAAATAGGTAAAATATTTAGAGAAAGGGAAGAAGACAACATGATGTGCAAGAGAAAACCTTTTGCTTCTATATATTTGATTGAGAGAAATACAACCATATATATAGAGGCCTGGGGAGAAAAACTCTTGCAAAAAAATCAATGGAAAATCTCACGCTCGCTCTCTCTGGAATCTTCTTCTTCACCATCCTACTATAACCTCCACATTCATAACAGAATGAATGAAAACAACCCTAAAATACGCAGGTTGAAGAAAGAACAGAAAAATGGGCCTGAATTACATTGGGCCGAAGCATAAAGTATTACAAGAGAGGAAACGATTTTAATGGGTTGCCTTAACATTGATATGCCCAAATAGCTTGTCCATATGTTTAGATGTAATGAAACAATAATTTAAGGCAACAAGTCCTTCCTTAACAAATTTTAGTAGATTCCTTTTAGGACATATAATAGAAAATTTCTGAAGGTAAAAATTTAATGACCAATTTAAGAATTTCCTAAAAGATTGGTGTCCATTTAACATCTAGCCTAAGTAATCTAAGAAGAGGGAAAAAAGAAGCACTTTTAGATTTTGAAATTAGATCTAGAGTGTCACTTTGTTGATAATTATTTGTTTTTTAGTTTTTGGTTTTTCAAAATTAGGTATAAACACTACTTGCACCTATAAGTTTCTTGATTTTGTTATCTACATTATTCTCATGTTTTCAAAAAAACCAAGTCAACTTTTGAAAACTAGAAAAAGTAAATTTTAAAAACTTGTTTTAGTCTTTTGAATTTGACTAAAAATTCAAATGTTTTCTTAATAAAGATGGAAATCATTATAAGAAAATTGGAAGAAAACAAGCATGAATTTCTTTAGTTTTTGATTCTTAGTTTTTGAAAACTAAACTTGTAGACACTACTTTCACCTATGAATTTCTTTGGTTTGTTATCTACTTTCTTCTACGTTTTCAGAAATCAAGTCAAGTTTTGAAAACAAAAAAAAAAAAAAAGTAGTTCTCGTTTGATAACCATTTGATTTTTGGTTTTTAGATTTTGAAATTATGCTTGTTTTCTTTTAATTTCCTTACAATGGTTTTCATATTTGTTAAGGACACATTTGAACTCTTTGTGAAATTAAAAAACAAAAACAAGTTTGTGAAAACTTCAGCCCCATTTGATAATCATTTGGGGGCCGTTTGATAACCATTTCGTTTTCTGTTTTCTGTTTTTGTTTTTCATTTTTAAAAAACAGGGGTGTTTGATAACCATTTCTGTTTTTTGTTTTCTGTTTTTTAAAAACGTTTTTGAAATTATAAGTAAATTTCAAAAACAAAAAAAAGTAGTTTTTAAAAACAGATTTTTGTTTTTCAAAAACTCATTTTTCTTTTAATGCTTACTTTTCTTCTCTTTACCTATCTTTCTCCAACAAATTCCTTTCTCTATTTTTTTTTCTCTAAAACCTTTTTTATTCTATAAAATTTATTTTTCTCTCTCAAATTTTTTTTTTCTCTAGCTATTTCTAAAAACTTATCAATAATTTTTCTCTCCTTAATTAACATGTTCTAATTTTTCTTTTGAAAAAGAAAGTCACCAAAATTTTCTATCGCTACAACTTTTCTTTATTTTTCTCATTTTTCATTATTTCTTTAGCATATATTTTACTCTTAACCTCATTTATTATCTCTATAAATTTTCTCTTTCTTAGTTGTAACGATTTTAACGGAGTACATAGGAAGATCCTTACATATCAATATGTAGCCGAGTATTGTTCGAAAAGGAAAAGGTTATGGTGCATCCCGAATAAGGAGTGAAAATAAGTTTGATGATGGTTTAGGAGAGAAATAAGATTAACTTTCTATGAGACAAGGATTCCCAAATTGATGGTAGGTCTCACAAATTGATTCCATTCCTGTATTTTAGTAAAAATAATCATGTCACTTGGGATGAAAGTGAAAATTCCTTTTCATTTTTATTTTCCATTCCCTCCAAGCAAACATGCTTTAGAGTTGTATCTAATAGGCTCGTATTTAGTCTACACACTTTCAATTTTGTATTTAAGAGGGTTTCAAACTTTAAAATAATTTTTTTTTAATTTATTATATATTCCAATTAATTTTAATATAAATTATTTTATAGATTGATGTATTTAACTATTTTTTTAATTCTTTTTTAATTTTAAAAATAGTAAAGAAAGATATATTTTGTTATTATGCTTTTTTTATTAATTTTAAAAACAACACATTTCAATTAAGTTATAATTGAAAAGGATTATTTATATTAAAAATTTCAAAAAAATCTACCATTTGTAAAATTTATGTACTGTATAGCCGAACAAGTTTCTAAGATAAAAAGAGAAAGTTATTATTGTCAAAATAAGTATAACACACCGATAATTGACATTTACTCTTGATCGAAAGGTCTTGATCATACTTTTTAAAATGATTTCTAAGTCGATAATAAAATCTTAAACGACTACATTTTTATATACTAGTCTTTCAACACGTGCTCCGCACGTGATACTTTTTTTAATCAAATATCTAAATTAATTTTCTATTTAAAAAGTTATTTGTATATCAAATATGGTATCAATTTTTTTTTTTTTTTTTGAAATATCAAATATGGTATCAATTAAATTATAACTATCCACACATATACATACACACTATTAGAATTGCATTTGAAAAATCTAAACATGAATATTAGATCAAACATTCCAACGAAAGTTATAAGTTAAATTAAAAAAATGAAAGAAAAAGTAAATATAAAAAAGAAAAAAAGATGACACTTAAATTTTTGTGAAAAAGAAAAGTATGAGATAACAACTACTTATATATACTAGTTTTTCACCACGTGCGATGCACGTTTATGTTTTTTAATTTATTAGATTTTATCTTAATGTTTAAAAAGTTTTAATTTCGTCTCTTTCTTTTTTTTTTTTTTTTTTAAAAAAAAAATTGTCTCTCATTTTTATTTATTAATAGTTTTCAAATTTATATTAAGTAATTTTTTTATGTATTACAAATGATTAATTTATAAACAAAGATTTTACCATGATTTGATTAACTTCTATATAAATTATATAAAATATGGATCACATTAATCATTAATTAATATGATATAATTTATATTTTATTAAAATAAATATTAATTTATGTATTTCTGGTTTGAAATAAAATATTAATGTTTTGTAAAAAAATTAAGCGTGTAAAATCCTTGTAGATTAAAAAAAGACATGATCTAAAAAAAAAATTAAAAGTTTAATTAAGAAAATTTAAAAATTAAACATAAAAATTTTAATTAGCGTACACAAACATTTGAATTACAAAAATTAGCAATCTAAAAATTAATAATAAAATAATTCAAATAATAATGATATTGAAAGAAATATATATATATATATATATATCTCTTACGTACCGAGAACTATAGTGTTCTATAGTACATAAACTTTAGGAACTCCACTAAAGCTATAACTTCATAATTATAGGAATGGAGTTGCAAGAGTTTCGATACTTTATAATTAAAAATATTTAGTGTAATAGTTATTGCGTTAATTTTTTTTTTTTTTTTTTTTTTGTAAATAAAGGCAAAACTTTTCATATTCTATTATTTTACATTCCCTTCATTTATCAACCTTATGAAGACAATTAACTTCTCAGATGAAGTCTAGTGTATTCGTTACATTCACTCCTTACAACTTAAATGTACCAAGTAACATATCACAAATTGCTTTCAAAAATTGAAAAGGTTTGAGAGTAATGTAATAAATGAGCTAAAAATTTAGAAATAATGAAGTTTTTTTTTTTTTTTTTTAATTTTTTTGACTACATGTCATAAGCAAAACAAAGAAACATGAAAAAGATAAATTAGAAAACGCAAAAGAAAGAAATAAGTAGACGCTTCAACTGGGTTGTTCTAGTTCAACCAATTCTATAGATCATGCTATTCTTCCATCTCAAACGTATTCTTTCGCCAAGATCAGTGAAAATTTAGATAACAAATGAGCAACTTGGTTAAATGGTTTTTGTTTCTTTTAGTGAGACTAAATTTCAAAAAATCTATTTGAAAGCTTGTTCACGAAAAATGGAAGAAGAAAACCCCTTTATATGGTGGTAGAGAATTAAAAGTTACTAAACTTTTAGAATTCCAAACCATTTAAATTTCTATTATTAATTAAAATTTGATAAAAATAAATCTATAATTAATTGAAAAACTTTTTGTATTCTAACATCTCATATTCTATACAATTATTATTGATAATTAATTAACAATTTACTATCCATAAATAACTAACTAATTAATTTATTATTTATTTGATAAAAAATAATAATTTACTATTTATAATCAAATGTCACATATTTTATAATTAAAAAAAATTAAAGGAGGACATCATCTTTACATTTTAAACCTTTCAAATTTTCAAATGATATATTTTTTTTCATGAAATTAAACAATAATTATCATACACTATACTATTAATTAAACAAAAAAATAAATAAATTATTCAACTTAAATTTAATTTGATTTTCCCATAAAGAAATACATCTGATTTATTTGTAAAATAATATTTTTAATTAAATTCATCCTACCAATTATAGCATTTAAATATAGTTGTAGGAATAATAATTATAACATTTAATTTTTTAAAAAAAAAATATTATCAAATATATAAGAAAAATGCAATAGTAATGAAAAGGAAAAAAAATTAATATGATGAATTTTATATTATGATATCGAGAGAAAAACTTATATATTACTTTATGTTTTTTTAATTGTTATAAGAAAGAATAATATGTCTTTGTCTCAAAAAAAAAAAAAAGAATAATATGAAATAATTTAATAAACATATTAAATTCTAAAATAACTTGAAACTATCTTTGATAAACAAACTAAAAATATCTTGAAAATAAAAAAATAAAATTGAATGGAGGAATTAAAAAAATAAAAAAATATATTAATACCTATAGAAAAAAATTTGATACCTAGAAAAGCTTGAAAGTACACAAGAAACTGAAAGAATATCGTTATCATTAGGGAGATCACCCACCCACAAATGAGCAAGAACTGCATTCAAAGTACATCGAGCAATCTCATCCGCTACTAAATTTTGTCTTTAAAGAACAAATAAAAAAAATAACAAATTGAATTAGAACAATTTAAAAATCGAATTAAACGAATTGTAACATGGAAAGTGTTAAAAAAAACAAATATTAATTATAAAATAACTTGAAAATATCCATAGAAGAAATTGATACCTATATGCTTGAGAGCATTTGTAGAAAATGATGGGAAACCTTTGCATTCACACAAAAACTTTGTATTCACACAAAAACTTAGAAACTTTAGAGAGTGGATTAGAGAGGAAGAGAAACAAAGTAAGAGGATGCCTAAGTTTTTGTAGAAAATGATGGGAAATAGTTGTTTATATAGTTGTAGCTTGAAGTTGTTTTAGATTAAAAAACTCTTAAAATTCCATTATTAAATATAATTAAATGGATAAAGCTATTAATTTTATAATTAATTTACATAAACTAAATCAACAAAACTTTTTAAATTCTACCTTTTCATATTCTAATTTTTCTATATTATAATACTTCCATTTTAAAAATTATTTTCTTAATTTTTCATCAATATTACAATTTTTTTTTTTGTTAAAAATGATTTTATATAATTTACGTTTTTTTAATTATTTATTTTATTTTATGTAAATATATGATTTCTATACAATTTTTTTTTGGAAAGGATTATATACAATTTTATTAGATCGTTATGTTATATGTCATTAAATGCATGCTATTAAATATCGTTTTTGTTTTTGTTTTTTTTGTTATATGTTATATTTTACATTATTTAATTAAATGCATGCTATTAAATTCGTTTTTTTTATGTATGTTATTAAATTCGTTATAGGTTATTATTCAATAATTATTAGTAATTAATTGTTTGGGGCACGATTTGTAATTATAAAATTTAATAAAGGGTAATATAGTCCAAAAAAGTTTTTCAAAGTTTGTGGCTTTTTAATATATTATAGATGGTTATAAAGATAAAAAATTTTACAAAAATTTTTGAGACTCCAAGCTTTTGAAATTTCGTTATTAATTATAACTAAAAAAAATTCGTTTATTCTTAGAATTAATTTATAAAAATAAAGGATACACTACTGGTATTCTAACTCTTCATGTTTTTTTTTTAAATTTCAACTCTTTATGTTTTTTTTTTTTTAAAAAAAAACTCTTTATGTTCTAATGGTTCATATTCTAACTTTTCTCATTATTAAATAATAATGTTTTCTCTAAAATTAATAAGAGAGAGAAACAATGAGAAGATTGAGTTTTTTTTTTTTTTTTTTTTTTTTGAGAGAGAGAGAGAGGGAGAGGGAGTGATAAAACTTAAATGAAGAATTTGAAGAGATAGGAGATAGTGTTTATTTAATTTTTTTTAAGAAGGAAAGAGAGTATTTAATTTAATTAGTATTTTTTAGAAGTTAAAATAAGAACATTTTAGATATTATATCTAAAAGTTGAAACTTTAAACATGACATTGTTGGAGATTTTAAAATTTATTAACTTGTTGAAAATTTATTTAATTAAAATATAACAATTTGCATATTTAATATTAATGTTGATATGAATTCATATATTAATAAATAATTTATATATTCTTTAAAAATACTAATCAAACATAGATTGATTTGTTTATTTTTTTCAATATGTGAATTTCGATAGTTTTTTGTGGTTTTTGTTGAGCAAATAAAGTATTTATCTATTTTTAAATGGTTATATATTTTAAAATTGATTTCCAATATTTTAAAAAGAAAATTATTTATACCATATTTTTAATTTATTTTTCTAGAAAAATATTTTTATTGTAATTTATTTTATTTTTGTATATTGCCCTTTTCTTAGTGTGAAATAGCAAAATTGAATTCAGAAGGTCAATTAATTTAGGAGTTGATAGGATTTTATATTAAAGTTGTTTTTTTTTTTTTTTTGCAATCTCTTAAACTTAACTTAGGAGTTGATATGATTGAGGGTTGAAATAAATTGTTTTTTCTTAGAAAATAATTTTTGTTGATCCCAATGATTTTTTTTTTTGTTGAAAATATATGTACGGTCAACTTTTCAAACATGTCGATATTTCCATCATTTAAAAAAAAATTGTAAAATATTTTAAATCTTATTTTAAATTTGTCTCCAAACTTTTATAATTTATTGAATAGTAATCATGAATTTAGAAAACTACAAACATAAACATAAACATGTGTTTTGTTTATTTATTTGATGATTATCATACATGACCATCTATTTAGAAAACCATATGTACCAAAATGAAAATTAAAAAAAAAATCAATTTCATGTCATATAATTAACAAAAAATAAACGATAAAGACAAATTGATACAAAAAATTTAGAAGCTAAGAAAAGAAAGAACCAAATGCACATTTTAGTTTATCATAATAAACTTTTACATGACTATGAGATTTTAACCTATCTCTACTTCTTGTTCCTTTCACCTACACATGGAGGTTGGCAAGAAGAATTGGAAGATTGCTCCCAAATGCATCTCAAGAGAAGTGAATCAGTGTTTTGCTCTACCTCGAATGGTATCATCTTCTCAAAGTTACACCACCACTTTTTGTAGTAGTCAACTTGAATCTTATCGTCGTCATGGTTGTTGTTGTTCCTACCACCTTTGTCACCCATTTCAAAAATCACAGAGGATATGATTTTCTAGTTGTGAAGAATGTGCAAAAGGATTTGTCTATTTATATAGAAGGTTGAGAATAAATAAATTATAATTTAAAAAAATTAAAAATTAAAAGTAAATGAAAAGTCTTATTTGAATTTGAAACCATTAAAAGAGAAACAAAAGGTTTGTTATGAAAGTAATAAAAGCAAATAAATATTGATAAATGGAGAAGAAGTGAAATATGAAAGGATGTAAAAATGAGCCACATAACCCAACCACTCGATCAAATGAAAAGTTGAGAGAGAGGGAGAGAAATTGTAGGGAAGTGGGTGGATGAGAGTGAAAATTGAAAAGTAATAAAGGTTTTTATAATTTATAAAAACTCTTTCAATTTCTACAAAATTGGAAGAAGTAATAAGGGACATATTTGGAATTATGAAATTAACATTGGGACATAAGTGTCCAAAAATGATTCTCAAACTAAGCTATTTTAAGATAGTAAGATATATAAATAATTTATTGGGTTTTCATGTCAATTTGTCATCAATGATCTGATATATTAAATGATAATTGTCTAATTTTAATAAACATAATAAATTAATGATGTACTAGTTGTAATGCTATATTCTATAACACAAGTAAAATTATTTGAGATATGAACCATTTGCTATATTTCTTTCTAATTATTGACGTTAAACTAACATACTCATTTAAAATTGTCAACTTGAGTATGATATTAATTTGTTAAAAGTATTGTCAATATGAGCATATAGCTCAATTGACATAAAACTGTGAAGGAGATTCGAACCACAGACCTATTTGGTTATCAGTACAACTTTATGTCAGTTGAGTTAAACTCTTGTTGGCACATAAAACTTGTATTATATTAATGACTAATATGTCTATCCATCCTCTTAACATTGTCAAAAAAAAAAAAATATATATATATTAATAACTTCTTTTAAAGGATCGAGGCTCCATCCAATATTGTAATTTTTTTTTTGAAAAATTCATTCAAAATTATTTTTAAACTTCCAACGAAAATTATTTATTATTTTTTTTTTTGAAAAAACTTCCAATGAAAATTATTAAACTTTGAATTCTAGATGCTATGAATTATAGGTACTAAATAGGAATAACATAAATAGAAAAACGAACTTCCCAAACATTTTAATTTTTAAAAATTAAATTACAAGTTTAGTTCCTAAACTTTTGAAGTGTCTAATAAATTCATAAACTTTTAATTTTGTGTCTAATAGATTCCTGAAAAATTCAAAACTTTTAAAAATTAATTGATCTATTAGATATAGGTTTGTATTTTACATCTATTGAAACCCTAAATTTTCAATTTTGTTTCTAGTAGATATGTGAATTTTAAAAAATTTAAAAGGACAAGGACTAAATTTGTAATTTTGATATTCATGGACCAAAAAGACATAAACCTCAAATTCACGGGCTAAATTTGCAATTTAAACTTCTTCTTACGACCAATCTCCCTTGTAGATGAATCCAACCCATAGACCTCTCGGTCATTAGTACAATCATTAGGCCAGTTGAGCTATGCTCATGTTGGCTATTAAGCTTTTGAATTGCAAAGGATTACATCAAAATTGATAGGAATATGAAAAAAATATCAACCATACACACTATTTATGTAGTTTTTTTTTTTATTTTTTTAAAAAGAATTTGGATATCAAAAATAGAAAATGTTGTTTATGGATAATGCAACATTGTTTGATGGAAAAAAATATATATCCTGTGTGTTTTAAATTTGTATCTCATGTTTTCGTTATTTTGAAAACAAAACTAAAAAACAATAAAAACAACATTTTGTCGTTTTTTAAAACATGCCATTTTTTAAGTTGTTTTCAAACATTGTTTTTGAAAATAGGTATACCAAAACACGTTTTCATTGTTTCCTTATATTTTTTTGTTTTCGAAAACATAGGGCTTAAGTTTTTGATTTTGTCTAAGAAACCCTTGAACTTTTAAAAATATTTAATAAGTTTGTAAACTTTTGATTTTGTGTCTCCTAAGTTTTTCAATTTTGTATCTAATAGGTCTATGATCTATGACATTTTTTTTTTTAAATTGCCAACCTATTTGATATAAAATTAAAAAGTTTAGGTCTCGTTTGATAACCATTTGATTTTTGGTTTTTGAAAATTATACCTGTTTTTTCCTCATTTCCTTATATCATGGTTTTCATCTTTGTTAAAGACACAATGAGATTCTTAGTCAAATTCCAAAAACAAAAATAAGTTTTTGAAAACTACTTTTTTTAAAAAAAAAACATGGGAAGGTTGTAGATAACAAAACAAAGACAATTATGCGTGAAAGTAGTGTTTATAAGCTTAATTTAAAAAAAAAAACAAAAACAAAAACAAAAAACGAAATTGCTATCAAACGGGGGCCATTTTTTTTTTTTTTACAATATGTGGGGAGGGAGAGTCGAACAACAGATCTTGTGGTTATCGGTACAACTTTATGTCAGTTAAGTTAATTTCTTGTTGGTTATATCAAATGGGGCTTTAATGTCCTACTAGACACAAATTTCAATTTTATGTTTAATAAATTCATGTATTTTATAAAAGATTAAATATAATAAAGATATTATACACAAAATTAAAAATTATAAATATTTGAAAATTTAAAAGTTCAAAAACTTATTAAACAAAATTAGTTCATGAACTCATTAAATAATTTAAAAAATTTAGAGTTTGTTTGATATGTCATCTTAATTCTATTTTTTTTGTTTTGGGATTCACTGAATTAGATGGTTTCAATAAATATGATATGTGTGGCAGATTTATTTTTTCTAAATTGTTTTTGATTAAAATATTGCAAATCGTGAAAGCAACATTTTTATATTTCTAGTGTATTTAGATTTTAACTTTAAAATTTTAAAATGTCGAATTACATTGATTTTTTTTAATGAATATACTATTACATATTATAAACTCATTTCATTTGTGTAAAAATCAAAACATGTGTATCATACTACATTATAAATTAAATAATATTGTAAAATAATAATTATAAAAAATTTAAAGTATAAAATAGGTTCATAAATTGAGTAATAAACATATTAGTAAAAACATTTTGACCAACTTTTTAAAATGAGATTAAAATTCTAAATTTACTACCAAATACATATTCGGAAACACTAAAAACATGAAATACAACCCAATTTTTCATTGAATCAATTGTTTTCAAATTTATGTTTTTAAGTCACTTACTAAATGCACTTTTCGAAACCATGGTTTTCAAATTTCTAAAGTCCTATTTCATAACTACTTGGTTTTTAGTTTTTGAAAATTAAGTTTGTATAAACATTACTTTTACGTATAAATTTCATTGTTTTGTTATCAACACTCTTCACATGTTTTTTTAAAAAATCAAGTCGATCAAGTCTTAAAAACTAAAAAAATAGTTTTAAAAAACTTATTTTTGTTTTTGGAATTTGGCCAAGAGTTTATTGTTTTCATTTAAAAAAATGAAAATCATTGTAAGGAAATTACACAAATTTCAAAAACCAAAAGCAAAACACCAAAGAATTATCAAACATGATAGTAGTTTTTAAAAACTTGTTTCTATTTTTGGAACTTGATTCAATGTTAAAATGTTTTCTTAAGAAATATAGGATTCGTGATAAAGAAAATGGTACGAAAACACGTACAATTTTCAAAAATAAAAAAGTAAAAGTCAAATAAAACTTTTGTAAATGTATTTGTAGAGACCTATTAAACACAAACATGAACTTGGATAGACTAAACAAGTTATTTTTTTTTTTAACATATGGGTAAGGAAATTTAAATTTCTGATCTCTTGATCAATGATACAAGTTTAATGACAGTTCAACTATGTTTTTATTGACGATTAAACGAGTACTTTTCTTTCCGACAACGATTAAACGAGTAATTTGACCCATAAAAAAACCACGTTATTTTCACATATTAATGACTTTACGCGTAGCTTCATCTCGTGAAGATCCAAAAGTCAGTATTTCGAAAAATGTTTAGAACGCTGACTTAAATTATATATATATATATATATATATATATATATATATATATATATATATATTTTTTTTTTTTTTTAATTTCATTTTTCTTCGAGAAAAAGAAAGAAAAAAAAAACGTAAATGGTCTTTTTAAAAATAAATAAACCATTAATTGGATTCTGACATGGGCATTTATGGCGGCGCAACCCAAAATTTCCAGGAACTTCATATTTGTTTGCTGGAGAAGAATAATTTTCTACAATTATCCATTTTATCTATTCAATATAATAATATATTTTATTAAATTATTTTTAAGAGAATATATAATTACCAGAAGAGTGCCTTCAAATGCATGAAAAAAAGGTCATTTTTTTCTTTTTGAATTCGACAACATTTAGAGATAAAAGATTTGAACTTCTGATCTCTTAATCAAAAATATATGTCAATTACCGTTGAACTATACTTACTTTGGCAAAAAAAATAACCTATTATGATCATCATTATATTCTAAAGGTATTTTATAAGTTATTTAGCTTATAATTCTACAAGTTATGTTTTGATAAAAATATGTTTTTTTTAAGGTGGATTCACAATTTATTTAGACCCCAATTTGATAACCATTTGGTTTCAATATAATAATATATTTTATGAAATTAAAGAGAATATATAATTTCGAGAAGAGTGCCTTCAAATGCATGAAAAAGAGATCATCTTTTTTCCTTTTGAATTCGACAACCTTTAGAAATAAGAGATTTGAACTTTTGATCTCTTAGTCTAGAATATATGTCAATTTTGAACTTTTAATTTTGAAAAAAAATCATTTTGAAAAAATTTCTAGTGTTTGGCAACCACTAAAAATGAGATTGATAAATAAACAATCTTGAGAGAAACACCTTAAACTAACTTTTTTAATAAGAATCTTTAAGTATACAATAACTTGTGCATAAAAACACTTATGAGGAAATGCAACCAAACATATGTGTGTTTAAATTCTAAACAATTTTTATACAAAATGTTTTTTAAAAAATGCATTCTTTGAAAAACATTTAAATCAAATTGTATTCCAAACGGACCCTTCATCTTTAAACGAATGTCAAAATCATTTTCGAAAACAACTATTGGTTCATAATCTGTTTCGTGTTTATGTTTTCGAAAATAAAAAATACAAGATGACAATGAAAATGTGTTTGGCATATCTATTTTCGAAAACAACTCAGAAAATGGTATTTTGTTTTTCAATTGTTTGTTAATTTTGTTTCAAAATAATGGAAACATGGAATACAACTTTAAAAACACGGAGTACATCCTTTCTTCCGTCAAACAATGTTGCATCACGAATAATTTTCTATCTTTGATATCCAAATTTTCTCGGACTCTAAATAATACAAAATTATTGTTGTGTAAATAGTATGTATAGTTTTTTTTTTTTTTTTTGATATAATAGTATGTATAGTTGATAGTGATGCTTTGATTGATATTGTTATATATTCCTATCAATTTTGATTTACTCTCCCACTCTCCAAATCTATCTTGAATCTTTTATTTTTCTTATTATTTAAATTCTAACAATTTTTTAAAGAATCAATCCCATCATTTATTCATAATATCTCTCTAAAAATGAATAAAAATTAAGTAGATGTCTTCTCTTTCCTAGACGAAATTTAGATTTTTTTTTTCTTACTCAGTATCCAACTTGATAACTCACAACCAAAAAAAAAAAAAAAAAAAGAAGATGAACAAAAAAGAATTTATTTTCTTTTCTCTCATAAAAAAAAAAACTTATTTTCATTTCTCTCGTAGATTTATTCTTCTGCTTATAAAATGAACCACATGTATCTCAAGAAATCAAAACTCATCTAACAAATTATAACTGTTGTTATTAGACTTCATTTAACTTTACATCATTTACATTCATATATATGTATATGGTGTATATATATATAAAGTATTCATTTATTAAGATGGTTAATAAAAAAAAATAATCATATTAAGTTAATTTTTTTCCCAAACACATATTAATCTTTTCTTGTATTTTTAAATTCATAACTAAATACAGTTTTCAAATTTTGAATTTAAATTTAAAGTTTTTAAATTCGAACCAAACATGTTTTCAAATATAGTGAAAATAAAGAAATTTGTTTCATTTTCTGTTGAATTCCTTATTTTCAAAAACAATTTTCAAATCACGAACCAAAACAGAGCCTTAATAATCGAGTTTTCTTCTTCATCTTCATCTTCTTCTTATTTTTTTTTTTAATAATTTCTTCTTCGTGAAAGGAAGGTGTTTTTATCCATGAGACTAAGGGCCCATTTGGAATACCTCTTAATTTAAGGGTGTGTTTGGTTTAACTTTTCAAGTGTTTAATTTTGAAAATAAATCATTTTGAAAAAATTTCTAGTGTTTGGTAACCACTAAAAATGACTTATTAGAAAATGAGATGGATAAATAAACCATTTTGAGAGAAACACTTGAAACCAACTTTTTAAAAAAGACTTCTTGAGTAAACAATAACTTGTGTATAAAAACATTTGTGAGGAAATGCAACCAAACATACGAGTGTTTAAATTCTAAACAATTTTTATACAAAATGTTTTTTAAAAAATGCATTCTTTAAAAACATTTAAATTAAAATGTATTCCAAACGGACCCTAAATATTTTTTCAAGAAGGCATCTTTTAAAAACATTTTGTATAAAATTTTTTAGAATTTATACACTCATATGTTTGGTTACATATCCTCATAAGTGTTTTTATACACAAGTTATTATTATTACTTAAAAACTCTTTTTTAAAAAAATTTCTTTCAAGTGTTTCTCTCAAAATGATTTATTTCTCATTTTTAATAAGTCATTTTTAGTGGTTGCCAAACACTAGATTTTTTTTTAAATGATTTTTTTTATCAAAATTAAACACTTGAAATGTTAAACCAAACACACCATAAGTTAAACTCTATTTTAGGGTCCGTTTGGATTACATTTTAATTTAAATGTTTTTAAAAAATGCATTCTTTCAAAAACATTTTGTATAAAAATTGTTTAGAATTTAAACACTCGTGTGTTTGGTTACATTTCCTTATACATGTTTTTATACACAAGTTATTGTATACTTACAAACTATTTTTTAAAAAATTGGTTTCAAATGTTTCTCTCAAAATGATTTATTTCTCAATCTCATTTTCTAATAAGTAATTTTTAGTGGTTGCCAAACACTACAAATTTTTCCAAAATGTATTTGTTTCAAAATTAAACACTTAAAAAGTTAAACCAAACACACCCTCAACTTTCTCACTTTATTCAAATGTTTTAAATTCCTTAATATCATATATTCTAAAGCTAAAATATACTTTTAATCCCTCATATTAAACTTAATTTATGTATGGACTTTTAGTCTTCAATGTTATTCCTTTGAATTAGTTTCAGTTTGGTCCTTGAGGTTTCATAAAAGTGGCATATTTGGTTTTCGAAGTTTGAAATTCATTTCTAAATAGTGATCATTGTATGATTTTTTTTTTTGGATCATGATCATTGTATGAAATTAAGTTTTAGTTGACCCAACAAAATATGATGTAAAGGTTAACATATGTTGAGGTAAACTTTGTTGGTATGTATTTTTTTAAAAATGAGTTGGACATTATTTTTATTTTATTTTATTTTATTTTATTTTTTTTAATTTTTATACTCATCACGGACAAATTTCAAATTCTAGTGACCAATTAGAAATCAAATTCAAATCTTAGAACATGTCAGTTTTGAAACATCGCAGACCATAAGTGTTAGTTTTAAGGGAGATCCTTAGTAATGGATAGAAATACAGTGTAGATTTGAAAAATGACCAAATAGAGAAAGTACTAGGTTCAAATTTCAAAAGTGTATTTTATCTCATAAATGTGTAAGTCAATTCTCAAATTTTATAGGTAAATTATTTAAATTCTTATCCTTAATTTTCATAATTATTTAATAAGCATTTGAGTCTATTGTGAAGCCCAACACTTGATTTATCATATGTAATTTATTTAATTAAGTAAATAAACGAAAGAGAGACATGCCTATATAATCTTTATGTATATTTTTTTTAATGATGTACGACCATATATAGATATATTTACACTACAATTTAGTCTCTATAGTTTGCTTTGGTCTTAAAAATTTAGTCTCCATTCTAATGGCTTGGTTCAACATTTTTTTTTCTTCTTAAACACAATAGAAAGAGTTGATGAGGTGACATTATATTATTTTAGTTGTACTAAACTTGTCTATGTAGTAGATAAAAAAAGGGAAAAGTACACTTTTGGTCCCTGAAGTTTGGGTTAGGTTTCATTTTGGTCCCTGAGTTTTCAAACTCAACAATTTAGTCTCTGAGGTTTGATTTTAGTTTCGTTTTGGTCCCTCCATCCATTTTTCTGTTAATACTTAACAGATTGCTGATGTAGCATAATTTTTTTTATTAAAAAAACATTTTTTTTGAATTTTTTTAAATAAAATAATATAATAAATAATTTTTTATTCATTTTTTTATTCTTTTTTCTTTTTCCTTTTCTTTTTCCCTTCTTTTCAATTTTCTTTTCTTCTCCCCTCCTTCTTCTTCCAGTGTCGCTGCTCATCGTTGCCGTCCACCATTGCCGGCCGCCGTCACCGACCGTCGACCAACTTTCTTGCTTTCTTTTTTCCATTTTTTCCTTCTTCTCCTTTGTTTCTCATTCTTTTCTTTCTCGAACTAAAATGAATCTGAAAAATCAATACCCACGGACCACGCCGTCTTCTTCGCACGATACCCACGAGCTCGTATTCACCCACGGATCTAGGTGGCGAGCTTCAGATCTGTTAGGGCGGCGAGTTGTTCAGATCCTTCTCCAACAACGAGCTCAAGCACGGATGACGAGCTGGAATCGTGCATCAGATCCGATGGCAAGCTCAACCCCTAATTTGGAATGTTGCCCTTTGTTTCAGATCTTAAATTTAAAAAATAAAAAATAAAAAAAAAACAAAAAGAAAAGAAGGAAGAAGGAAGAAGGAAGAAAAAGAAAAGAAGATGAAAAAAACGTAAGTTTGGCGACGGCCGTCGCCGACCGACGACGGCGGATGGCTGTAGGCGGTGCCTGTAGCTGGCTGAGGAAGAAGAAGCCTGAAGAAGATGGAGGAGAAGAACAGGGAGGAAGAAGAAGAAAAATAAAAGAAAAAAAATATATATATTTTTATTAATTTAATATTATTTTTATTTTTAAAACTAAAAAATATTTTTTTTAAAAAAATAAAAAATAGGTTCCACGTCAGCAATCCGTTAGTTTTTAATGGAAAAATGGATGGAGGGACTAAAATGAAACTAAAACCAAACCTTAGGGACTAAATTGTTGAATTTGAAAACTCAGGGACCAAAATGGAACCTAACTCAAACCTCAGGGACCAAAAGTGTATTTTTCCCTAAAAAATAAGTGGTTTAATTTAAAGTAGCTAAACATAATTCTTAATAGGTTTAATTTTAGCCAAATATAGTAGCTCCATGTAGCAGCCTGTTTAAAAAAAATTAAGATTTTTTCCCTTCCCCGATATCTCTCCCCCTCACCAGTTCTCTCTCTCTCGTTCTCTCAGCCCACTCTCTCTCTCGTGCTCCCACTCCCTCTCAGATCTCCCTCTGCCGGCGATGTCGACGCCGCCTGCCGACACCGTTCGCCGCACGCCGTTGTTCCACGCCGCCGTCGTCTTTCGCCACGCCGCCGGTGAGCTCTCAGCTTTCTCTCTCTCGTCTCTTTCTCCCTCAATCTCACTCTCTCTCAGCCCTCTCTCTCTTCTGTCAAAGATCTGCGCGCCGTTGTCCTTCTCCGATTTCAGATCTGCATGTCGCCGCTACCGTCGTCGCGAACCGTCGCCGGTAAATCTCGTCTCCCTCTCGGTCTCTCGTTTCTTTCTCTCTCTCAGCACTCTCCCTTTCTTCTTCTGTAGAACGAATCAGACTACCGCTCCTCAGAATCAGATCGTCGCCGCCGCCTTAAGACAAATAGCCCCAGCGACGCTGTCGCCTTTTCAGATCTGTTCGTCGCTGCCACTTGAAGTTTCAGCTTTGCTTCTAAAGAATTATTTGGGGTAAGGAATTAAGTAGGATTCCGTTTTAGTATCCTTGATTTGGACGTACAGTGTTGGGGCCTAATTTTATTATTAAATTATTAGGAATTGTGAGATTGTTAGAAAGATCTGTGGGCCAAGCTGTTGTATTTTATATTGAGTTGTTAAGGTAAGATAACTTGCTGATTTATATGTAATGATGCTTTGGTGTGACAATTTGTGTCCTGGATTATGAATTATTATGGTTGAGTTGAGATTGAAATGACCTGAGAATAATATGATTGTTGTTGTTTACAAGAGTATGGTTGTATTAAGTTTTGTTTGTCATGAGGTGAATGTGAATGCATGTTCTTGGCATGTTGCTGTTGACTAACATTGTAAGTAGGCGATGGGAAGTTTGTGGTTTGTCTGTTTAGAAGTGTTGGTCATCGTTCTTGTTTCTGTAATTGACTGAGTTTGGATGGTGCATACCGGTTAGCCTGGCAGAAATCTCTGAAAAAGAAAAGAAATTTATTAAATAGGTTGCAGTTAGGAGTTAGCTTGAGTGTTAAGAGGCCATAAAGGGAAAAGGAGTAAGAAAGGGAAAGGAATAGGCCGGATGCTCTAGTAGGGGGTCGTGTCAATTAAACACCTAAGATTGAGATGTACTTTACTGAAATGAGGGGCTAAATGGGCGGGACTTGGTGATAGCGAGCATTGCTAGCTACTTTTACTTATTTAATTTAGCTAGTCTTTTATGATGTTTGGGCCATTTTATTGTGCTTTATTGTTTATTTTGTAGGAAATGGTTGATTGGAGCTATAATGCAATATTAGAGTTAATCGGGTGCTCGGGACGTGAAAAGATGCAAAGGAATGAAAAGAGTAAAAGAGGAAAAAAGTCAAATTTCAGTCAACAGCAGGCTAGCGTCGAGACGCTAGCTCTTGAGCGTCTCGACGCTCACATTCCATATCTGATTAGGCGCGTAGAGGTCACAGCGTCTCGACGCTGCGACCTTAGCGTCTCGACGCTGTGTTATTTCGCTTACTGAAACGCGCGTTTTGAAGGCAGCGTCTCGACGCTAAGACGAAAAATATGCTATATAAGCTTTTTTTCGGCTAGGTTTGAGGAGACTTCGATTTGGGGACTTTTGGAGCCGACAATAGGACAGAATTGAGGGATTCTTGAGCTGAAGCAAAGGGGACGAGTTGGAAATCAACCCATTGTTCGTGGGGATCGTGACAGGGACGTTCGGTCTTGGCCTACAACGAGTCTATTTCTGTTTCCCTTCCTTTAGTTAGTTTTGATGGCTATTTTAGACTCTCGCTATATTGTAACGTTGTGTATGAGTAGCTAGGCTTTAATTCTTAGGGATTGATGTAGCCGTTGGGCACGTTATGGATTGATTTACTGTTTTTATGCTATTGATTTCATTTATGCATATGTTGCATCCTTAATGCTTTGGATTTACTGGCCATAAATTGATTGATGTTTATATTTGAATCTAACTCGGGAGAGAGGATTTAAATTAGTATTCCGTATGCATAACTAGAATTTAGCTAAAAATCGGGAGATTAAGGTTAATTCTAGAAATTGTTATAAAGGTTAGCCTTATTGCCTTGTATGTTTATTGAATTTAGATAGGGATATCGGGTTCAATTGCATATGGGAGAATCATGTATGCTCGGGAGAGATATGTGTGATTTTAGTTGCCAAGATTTATGAATCATAGTATTTGTTAATTCGTTTATTAATCCATAACTCCAATTGGTGAAATCAAATCCCTAAGACCAATTATTCCCATTAGATTATCACTTTTAGATTTAGTTTTGTGTTTGATTAAATCATATTCTCATTCTATTTGATTCCCTAAATAAAATTGGTCAAAAGTATCTTTGATAATTAAAATTTGGCTAGACACCAATCCGAGGACGACATTCGATTGCAAAATCACTATATTATTACTTGACCCGTACACTTGCGGTAAGCAAATTACACATCAAGTTTTTGGCGCCGTTGCCGGGGATTGGCATATTTAGTCAATTTTAATATCGTAGAAAAATTGTCCGGTCTTAGTTTAGGGTTTATTTTATTTTTTCTTATTTTCGTTATTTTTGTTTTTAGGTAAATTGCATTTTTTTTCCCTTTATTGTTTTCTTTTCCATTCTTAAATTTTTCCATATTTAGAGTTTTCCTTATTTGTTTGAATTTCCCATTGTTAGATTTTTTAGTTTTTCCTTTAGTTTTTCCTTATTTGTTAGTGTCCTTATTGGTTTTTGTTTTATTTTGTTTTATTTATTTATTTTTTTTGCATTCCATATTAGTTTATTTTTTTTCTTTTATAGATTATATTTTTCCTTATACAATGATGGAAAAGCTTTTGAGGACCCCAAGAACACATCAGATACAATGATGGTGGGCTACAGGAGAGGTGCTAGGAAGAGCACCAGTGATGGAAAATCTGACAGGAGACCACCCTGATGCATAGTTGGTCAACACGTCGAGCTAATGACGTTAAACAAGCGCTTATGAGAGGCAACCCAAGTGAGTTAGTTATTTCTTTCTTTTGAGTTTTATTTTTTTTTTGTTTGTGTCTGTTTTTGTAGGTCTTATTTTCTTTCTCTCCTTTGCTTTCAAGCTGTCAAGATTCCAAGCATTCAGTCAAGAAGTCATCATCATTCCAGGCCAGTATTGTTCACTCCTTTCATTCCTTTATTATTCTCATGATTGATTATGCTTTATTTTCTTTATACATTGAGGACAATGCATACTTTAAGTTTGGGGGTGGATTAGCATGTTTGTGGAGCCCTTGAGCATCTGAGTTCGGGCTATAGTTTTGAGTTTTCTGTGAATTATGCATATGGTTGTTTTCTGGATGCTACTTTTGCATGATTATGATGTCCTAGGATAGGCTTTCTTGTCAATTTTCAAGCTTGTGATGAGTTGTAAGCATGAATGTCCAAAAGGGAGACTTTTTAAAATTTTTCTAGGAGATGGCTTGCATGAGTAGAGTATTTGTCTTGGCTAGATTTAGATTTGAATGCTTAGGAGCGAATTATTGGGTTCTTATGCTTGTTGTCACCTCGATAGGTGTAGGGTAGAGCTAAAGAGTTAATTTTTTTGCAAATTAGCATGTTTGATCTTGCTTAGGAGAAAAGAAAAGAATATCTGCTTATCATGTTCATAACGAAAAATCATTCTTGTTGTTATTGTTGAGAAAAAATAATAATATCATGGCTTGTGAACAATATGCAATGGTTAATAAAGATTAAGGCAAAAAAGAGCTACTCCTGTTGTGATCAGTTAGGCCAACCAGAGAAAACTCAGGTTAAGGGTCCCTGCAATAGGTGTGTGAAAGCTAGTGCCACATATAAATGCTAAAGTTAATTGTATTTTATAAGCACCTAAGTATGGAGGAAAAAAAACTAATTTTTTCCATTAACTCATTAGTGAAACCTTAGTGCCAATGTAGAGGGAAGATGAGCTGAGAGTTTAATAATCCAATCCCGGGCTAGTAGAGTATGATATTGTTGAGTTAGATCTCACTTGTGCAAGTTAATTTTGGAAAAATTTTAATTTGTCTCCCTCATTGGTCCTTGTGTGCATGTCTCTTGCTTGCTTGGTTATTGACTTTTGAGCCTTGAGGATTGAGTTATGATTGTTGCATCCATTCTTCCATTGTATGTTTGATTTGTAGTTTGCTCGAGGACTAGCAAAAGCTTAAGTTTGGGGGTATTTGATAGCGAGCATTGCTAGCTACTTTTACTTATTTAATTTAGCTAGTCTTTTATGATGTTTGGGCCATTTTATTGTGCTTTATTGTTTATTTTGTAGGCAATGGTTGATTGGAGCTATAATGCAATATTAGAGTTAATCGGGTGCTCGGGAAGGGAAAAGATGCAAAGGAATGAAAAGAGTAAAAGAGGAAAAAAGTCAAATTTCAGTCAACAGCAGGCTAGCGTCGAGACGCTAGCTCTTGAGCGTCTCGACGCTCACATTCCATATCTGATTAGGCGCGTAGAGGTCACAGCGTCTCGACGCTGCGACCTTAGCGTCTCGACGCTGTGTTATTTCGCTTACTGAAACGCGCGTTTTGAAGGCAGCGTCTCGACGCTGTCTTGACAGCGTCTCGACGCTAAGACGAAAAATATGTTATATAAGCTTTTTTTCGGCTAGGTTTGAGGGGACTTCGATTTGGGGACTTTTGGAGCCGATAATAGGACAGAATTGAGGGATTCTTGAGCTGAAGCAAAGGGGACGAGTTGGAAATCAACCCATTGTTCGTGGGGATCGTGACAGGGACGTTCGGTCTTGGCCTACAACGAGTCTATTTCTGTTTCCCTTCCTTTAGTTAGTTTTGATGGCTATTTTAGACTCTCGCTATATTGTAACGTTGTGTATGAGTAGCTAGGCTTTAATTCTTAGGGATTGATGTAGCCGTTGGGCACGTTATGGATTGATTTACTGTTTTTATGCTATTGATTTCATTTATGCATATGTTGCATCCTTAATGCTTTGGATTTACTGGCCATAAATTGATTGATGTTTATATTTGAATCTAACTCGGGAGAGAGGATTTAAATTAGTATTCCGTATGCATAACTAGAATTTAGCTAAAAATCGGGAGATTAAGGTTAATTCTAGAAATTGTTATAAAGGTTAGCCTTATTGCCTTGTATGTTTATTGAATTTAGATAGGGATATCGGGTTCAATTGCATATGGGAGAATCATGTGTGATTTTAGTTGCCAAGATTTATGGATCATAGTATTTGTTAATTCGTTTATTAATCCATAACTCCAATTGGTGAAATCAAATCCCTAAGACCAATTATTCCCATTAGATTGTCACTTTTAGATTTAGTTTTGTGTTTGATTAAATCATGTTCTCATTCTATTTGATTCCCTAAATAAAATTGGTCAAAAGTATCTTTGATAATTAAAATTTGGCTAGACACCAATCCAGAAGACAACATTCGATTGCAAAATCACTATATTATTACTTGACCCGTACACTTGCGGTAAGCAAATTGCACATCACTTGGCTTCGCAGACTAGGTGCCATTTACTAATTGTGGAAGTTAATTTCCGACTTAAACCCATGAACGCCCCACCAGTGAAATGGTAGTTTAAAGCGCTACGCGCACATTAGTGCCTTGAGGGGTGAGACTCAGCTCCACTGATTGGGTGCCTTCTACCATCAGTTGGAGTAGAGATCTCCAAAAAAAAAAAAAAAACCCACATGTGCTCCTTCAATGAGTTGACAAACTTATGTAGGTGAAATAATTGATCATGACCCGAACTACAGAATGAAATGAAATGAGATGGAATGGAATGAGATGACTCCACCCTCAGGCCCTTAGCCCGAACAACTTCTTGATTCTTTGATTCTTGCATGACTAACAGTATTGTTACTTACTGGGTATTTTCTTAAATACTCATTCTTTTCCCTAACATGTAATTGCAGGTAAAGGTAAAGGTGTACCGAACGTGTGACGGAGTGCTGCTGAACGAGTCATGGATTTCCTTAGGATAGACTTCCGCATTTATGTTTTCGAATTTCTTCTTTTGAACTTATGTGATGTTTTAAGATTTATTCCACTTAAAGTCTTTTGCTAGATTGTCGAAAAATTTCTTCTTGTTATGTTTTCAACTGGGATCCCAGGCTAAAAAGTTTCACTGATTTTCTAAGCATGTTTTACTTTAAATGTCAGTTCGTCGCTGTTCTTAGAAGTAAAATGGAATGTATGTGGTAATGACACTAGGATCTAAACATGAAATGTTGGGTCGTTACAGTTGGTATTAGAGCTCTAGGTTATAGGTCGTTACACGTTTGTTTACTTGGTAGCCTATAAATGTTATATTTATTCGAAAAGGTTCATGTTGTGGAAAAGTATGAATGATGTTTTGTAACGGTGAATTGTTTTAAGGAATCAAGCTTGTTTAGTAAGATGATAAAAATTTCGTTTAATAGATCATGCCTCCCCGTGCACGAGGTCGAGGAAGAGGTCGTGGTAAGGATCGTACAACCCCTGAACCAGTTGTGCCACCTATGGGGCATGGAGAAAATCTACCAGAAAACCCGCAAGTAGAACAGTCGGGTGAGCAGCCGGGGCATGCGACAGAACCTGTCACAGTGGATATCCAGGCAATAGTTCAGTCAGCAGTTCCGGGGCAGTTCAGTCAGCAGTTCCGACCGTAGTTGTAGGCGGCAGTTGCAGGCGTGATTGCGGGACAATAGACCCAAACGCCTCAAAACAACGAAGCCCTATCGCAGGAGGCAAGGTGCTTAAGAGATTTTAGAAAGTGGGACCCTCGTTCGTTTGGTGGAGCCTCAATAGACCCCACAGTGGCAGAGTTGTGGCTGTCCTCCATCGAGATTGTCTTTCGCCACATGAACTGCTCGGAGGACCAGAAAGTTTACTGTACCGTGTTCCTGTTGCAAGATAACGCCCTGATTTGGTGGCAATCGATCGAAAGGACTAGACGTCAGCAACAGACCTGTCACATGGACTCAGTTCAGGGAGGAGTTCTTTAGAAAGTATTACCCTGCAGCCTCTCATTTCAAGAAGCAAGCAGAGTTTGTGGCTCTTACGCAGGGAAGCCGAACCGTAGAGGAATACGAGATAGAGTTCGCCCGACAGTCTCGATTTGCTCCTGCCCTAGTAGCTGTAGAGGCTGATAAGGTAGAGCGTTTTATCACGAGCTTAAAGGAAGAGATTCAAGGCAGTGTGGCAGCCCACCAACCACAAGACTATGCCACAACAGTCAGGGTGGCAGAGCTGATTGATCGACGACCGTCAGTTGTCTCTTCAGAACCTTCCTCGGGTCATAAGCGAAGGTACGATCAGATGAGCTCGAACACACAGCGGAGTCACCGTTATCCTAGACGAGGTCCGCCTCAAGACCGTCGACAGAAAGCACAGAATCAGCTAGGGCCTAATCATGATAGACCGTTATGTCAGTCGTGTGGGAAGTACCACTGGGGTCGTTGCTTGGCAGGGACCCGTGTTTTTTTCAAGTGTGGCTGAGAAGGGCATATTGCTCCGAATTGTAATAAGAAGAAAACTAATTATGCCGATCAGCCGTCCAGTTCAAATCAGGCATCCGGGACCAGCACAACAACAGGGCAAGATATTTGCCACCACCCGACAGGAGGCAGAGAACCTTAATGCAGTAGTGATAGGTACCATCCCTATTCTCGACCATTATGCTTTTGTGTTGTTTGATTCGGGTTCAACACATTCTTTTATTTCTACATCATTTGTAAGTCAAGCCAACCTAGAACTAGAGCCGCTGGGCTATGTTTTGTCAGTCTCAACCCCTGCGGGGGTAACGTTACTAGCTAGCGAAGCAGTGAAAGCCTGCCAAATGTTAGTGTCTGATCGATCGATGGATGTGACATTGATCGCCCTTGATATGAGTGATTTTGATGTTATCTTGGGAATGGAATGGTTGGCTTCTAATTATGCCAACACAGATTGTTATCGTAAGGAGGTTGTCTTCAACCCCCCATTAGAGGCGAGCTTCAAGTTTAAAGGATCGATGATCAAAGGTGCCCTAAAGTAGTCTCTATAATGAAGGTGAGAAAATTGATTAGCAAAGGAGCTTGGGGCTTACTGGCTAGCGTGGTTGACAAAAGGAACACCAAGGTATCAATGACTCAATACCGGTAGTGAGGGAATTCACAGATGTATTTCTAGAGGATCTGACTGTTGGGTTTTATGCCCTAAAACTCGTAGATAGTGAATGTAACCGTTGACCGGATATTAATGAAATAATATTGATATATTTTTCCATTAATTGTTATTAGTTATTTTATATTTGTCTTTGCCTAATAATAACCCTAATCCAATAAACTAGACATCCAAGGCTATAATATGAGTCTTGAACTATATGTAGTGACATATGAGATCATTGTTCAAGAAACAACCTAAATGGTCTATAGTATAGGGAAAAGACTGGGTGCCTTATCCTGGTGACACTATGGATACGACCCACTTTGTATTTGATACAAACGCTGCGATCCAACGCGTTCGTGTAGGAGACATGCGAGTGGGGGTATCCTATGCAATGAGTTTGCATAAGACCGGACCGCGAAATAGTAACCACTGGTTATAACACCGTTAACTAGTTGGTTTTCTATTTCACTAGGACGACCTAGACAACTTAGTCTTAATCCTGAGTTGATTATGGACTCCTGCTCATGAGAGATTGTCCTTTGATTTGTATGGGTGAGAGTGGCCAATACGCCGACTCAATAAGCCTACCATTTTGGGGACAAGACCGAATGGGGAGTTGGGAACATAATCGTACAAGATGGAATTCACTACTTCCCGACTTTAGGGAAGCAGATGAGTGTTCCCTTAAGTGGTTACTCCGAGTCTTGAACAAAGGGCCCTATCCTCTCAATGACACGAGAGGGTTTTCTGTTTGATGGTTGGACCACAAACAGGTTGTTCATTAGAGGAGAATTGGTACTTAAGGAAATAGAGGTAACCCAGGGGTAAAAGGGTAATTCGACCCAGCTGGTGTTACGGACACTCGTGAAGGACTAACTAGTCGATGTTGGTCTAGATCCGTGGACACAGAAAATATGTCTGCAGTGAGAAGAGTGCAACTGTGAGTCTATAGTGGAATGTACACACAGTTAACGGATATTGATTAATGTGGTTAATGAGTTTGACCAATTAATCTCACATCGTTGGAGCTTCTGATCTGCAGGTCCATTAGGTCCCACTGGTAGCTCATAAAGTAATTTGAGGCAACTAAGTAATAAATGTAAATTGAAAATGTTCAATTTACTAAGGGAAACAAATATAATATATATTGATATATTATTATGAGAGAAATTAATATTTGAAGAAGTTCAAATATAAATTTATGGAAGTTTGAAAGAGTTCAAATAATGAATTCATTTAAGGCCTAAAATGTGTTTGGGCAAATTAATTAATTCTAGGCCGAAAATTAAATATGTGATATTTAATTGGTGGTTAATTAATTAAAGAAATCATTAACCGGGAATTAATCAATTATGGAAATAATTAATCACTTAAGGAAGTGATTAATCATTTATGGAAATGATCTAATCACTTATGGAAGTAATTAGTCATTTGTGGAAAAGATTAATCAATTATGGAATTGATTGATCATGATTGATTAATTAAGGAATAAGATTGAATCAATTTTTTGAAAAGATTGATTTAATTGAATATTTTATTCATGACCTCTCTTCTATAAATAGAACACTAGACCTAATTGGTCATGACACTTAAAATTTTGCTTTTGCTCTTAGACTCTCAAAGACAAGACCTAAAATTCTCTCTAGCCTCCCTCTTAGAGAAAGACTCCCACAAGTCTTTTGCCTCCTAGACCTAGAGTCATACCGGTGTAACCTTTGTGGTTATTGTATCAATCAAGAAGAAAATTCCAGCGATCAAGAGGCGAAGAGGCTGCTGCGTTTTCGTTCGTTGGAGCGTTGTTGGCGAAGAACGGTCAAGTCTACAACGAAGGTATGTGACAGTTCTTCCCCTTTTCTTTAGAAAAGCATGAAAATAAATTTAGATTTATTTTTAAGCATGTTTAAACTGAATTTCCAGCAACTTTAAAGAGTGTTTAAAGTTTGTTTGAGTTTTCGTAACGGTATTTTAATATTAATTAATATACGGCATAAGGTCCAATCGATGCGCTTCCGCTACGTGGGGACTTTTACTCCCCTTCACTGACAGGACTACCGCCAGCACGAGAGGTTGACTTCTGCATTGAGCTTCAGCCAGGGACTAATCCCATTTCTAAAGCTCCATATAGGATGGCTCCAGCGGAGTTGAAAGAGCTTAAGGTGTAGATTCAGGAGCTGTTAGACAAATGTTATATACGCCCCAACGTTTCGCAGAGGGGTGCTCCAGTTTTATTTGTGAAAAAGAAGGATGAGACCATGTGTTTGTGCATCGACTATCGGGAGCTGAACAAAGTGATAATAAAGAACACATACCCTCTGCCCAGGATTGATGACCTCTTTGATCAGCTTCAAGGTGCAACAATATTTTCTAAAATCGATCTACGGTTAGGTTATCATCAGTTGAGGATTAGAGAGGAAGACATACCTAAGCCAACTTTCCGGACCAGGTATGGACATTACTAATGCTCCTGCAGTATTCATGGACTTGATGAACAAGGTGTTTAAATAGTTCCTCGATTCGTTTGTAATTGTTTTCATTGACGATATCCTTATCTATTCCAAGACAGAGGAGGAACACGAAGATCACCTCAAGAGGGTTCTAATCACCTTAAGAACGAACAAGTTGTACGCTAAATTCTCTAAGTGTGAGTTTTGGCTACAACGAGTTTCCTTCTTAGGGCATGTGGTGTCGAAGGAAGGTGTCACAGTAGACCCAACCAAGATAGAAGCAGTGACCAATTGGTCCCGACCCACTTCAGTCAGCGAGATACGGAGTTTCTTGGGGTTAGCAGGTTATTACCGTCGTTTTGTGCAAGACTTTTCCAGTATTGTTGCGCTCCTAACTCAGTTGACTCGAAAGGGTACTCCATTTGTGTAGAACGAAGCTTGTGAGGTAAGCTTCCAAGAGCTTAAGCGAAGGCTAGTTTCAGCACCAGTACTTACAGTACCTGATGGTTCAGGAGAATTTTGTTATTTACAGTGATGCTTCAAAGAAGGGACTGGGTTGTGTGTTAATGCAACATGGTAAGGTCATTGCTTTTGCGTCTCGTCAGCTGAAGGATTACGAGAAGAACTGTCCGACCCATGACTTGGAATTAGCAGCAGTGATCTTTGTTTTGAAGATTTGGAGACACTATCTGTACGAAGAGAAAATCCAAATCTTCACGGACCACAAAAGTCTGAAATTCTCTTCACCCAGAAAGAGTTGAATATGAGGCAGTGGAGGCGGTTAGAGTTAGTGAAAGATTATGATTGTGACATCCAGTACCACCTAAGCAAGGCAAATGTGGTCGCAGATGCCCTCAGTAGGAAGACTGCTCATACGTCTGCTTTGATTACTACGCAGACTCATATATTGAACGACTTGGAACGTGTAGAGATTATGGTTGCAGTGGGCGAACTTTCGACACGTCTAGCTTTGTTGACAGATAAGTTGAGCTTGAGACAGAGGATCATAGATGCCCAACCAAGTGACCCTAATCTTGTTGTTAAGCGCAGTCAAGTAGAGGCGGGGAAGGTGAACGAGTTCTCTCTATCTTCGGACCTCGGCTTGTGTTACCAGGGTCGCTTATGCGTACCTGGGAATGCCGATCTCAAACAGGAGTTATTAGCGGAGGCACATAGTTCATCGTTTTCAATGCATCCAGGAAGTACGAAGATGTATCAATACTTAAAGCAGTATTACTGGTGGCAGGGCATGAAAAGAGAGATAGCAAATTTTGTCAGTAAATGCCTTGTTTGCCAGCAAGTGAAAGCCCCGAGAGGCAGAAACCAGTAGGCTTGTTACAGCCGTTGAGTGTCCCGGAGTGGAAGTGGGAACATATATCTATGGATTTCATTACAGGATTGCCCAGAACGGCCAAGG
Organism: Luffa acutangula; assembly: GCA_036850905.1. Lineage (NCBI taxonomy): Eukaryota > Viridiplantae > Streptophyta > Magnoliopsida > Cucurbitales > Cucurbitaceae > Luffa > Luffa acutangula. The sequence continues at coordinate 13,677,320 of CM072099.1, forward strand.
GTTACACTGTGATTTGGGTCATTATCGACAGACTCACCAAGTCAACGCATTTTCTTCCTGGGAAGCCTACTTACACTGTTGAAAAGTGGACACAATTATATATGACAGAGATAGTCAAGCTTCATGGGGTGCCGGTATCAATCGTGTCAGATAGAGATCCGCGATTCACGTCAAATTTATGGATGAGCTTGCAAAGAGCTTTAGGTACTCAGTTGCATCTCAGTACCGTATTTCACCCTTAGACAGATGGTCAAACTGATTGATTCGATTGAACCAAACCCTAGAGGATATGTTGCGAGCATGTGTTCTGGATTTCTCAAGTAGCTGGGATGCACACCTGCACTTAATGGAATTTGCTTATAACAATAGTTATCAAGCAACCATCGGTATGTCACCGTTTGAGGCCCTCTATGGGAAAAGATGCAGGTCTCCTGTTTATTGGGATGAGGTCGGAGAACGTTAGTTGTTGGGGCCTGAATTGATCCAAGCCTCCAGTGAGGTTATTCGCACGATCAAATCAAGGATGTTAACGGCCCAAAGTCGACACAAGAGCTATGCATATACAAGAAGAAGAGATTTAGAGTTTGATGTGGGCGATCATGTTTTCTTAAAGGTAGCTCCAATGAAACAAGTTTTGAGGTTTGGAAGAAAAGGCAAGCTCAGTCCACGTTTCATCGGTCCGTTTGAGATCTTAGAACGGATTGGTCCGGTAGCTTACGGTCTAGTCTTGCCGCCTTATCTGTTAGCGGTTCACAGCGTTTTCCATGTTTCCATGCTGCGTAAGTATTTGACAAATCCAGCCTACATGGTGGATTTTGAACCCTTGCAACTGAGCGAGAACTTGACATATGAGGAGAAACCTATGCTGATTCTTGATAGAGAGCTGAAGGTCCTTCGTAACCGCGAGATCACTATCGTAAAGGTCCTTTGGCGAAACCATTTGTCTAAAGAGGCAACGTGGGACAGAGAAGACGAAATGATGACAAAGTATCCAAAGTTGTTCTAGTACTAGCAACTTTCGAGGACGAAAGTTCTTTTAAGGTTAGTATGAAGTATGATGTAGCAGGCAAGGATGAAAATATCGATATCGGTACTAATATCGGTAACTCAGATTTACGGATATATCGACGGATATTTGAATATCGACAGATATTCCGGTAAAAATGACAGATATCACGGAAACTCATAAAAATATTCTGAATTTTTTTATGAAACTTTGAACTAAGCTTATTTAAGTAATAAACTATTAGTTGAAGCATACATATTTATAAGCTAAATATTAAATCAACGTTTAAGGAAAAGGAGGATAAAAAATTTATCTACAAACAAAATTTAAAATTATCAAAGATATACAAAATTATTACAAATATACTATTTATTTATTAAAAAATAAAAACAATAAGTATTCTATACAAATTAAATTTAAAATTATATTATAGTATTAAAAAGGTATAATATAAAGTACAATGTGGTTGTAGTGGAATGATGCAAGAGAGATGAGGGAAAGAAAAACAAAACAATGACAGACAAGTAAAGATCATTTCAAATGTCATGTTTGAAGTTAAAAAACAATGACAATGTTGAAAATTGAAATCAGGTGTGGGAAATACCAAAAAATATATAGGAAATTGTAGAATGTCACATGTAACAAAAAGATATTCAAGAGGAATTAAATCAAAGTTTAAGGGAAAGAAGGATAAAAAATTTATCAACAAAATTATAACAAATATGCTATTTATTTATTAAAAAATAAAAACAATAAGTATTCTATATAATTAAATTTAAAATTATATTATAGTATTAAAAAGGTATAATATAAAGTACAATGTGGTTGTGGTGGAATGAAAGAGAGAAGAGGGAAAGAAGAGGGAAAGGAAAAAAAAAACAAAAAAAATTGTACAAGAGCAGAATCAAACTCGTGCATTGAAAGATAATAGTTGTGCAAGCAAGCCAATGGAGAAGATTTTCACATATTGTAAAAAAGGTCTTATTAAATATATATCTTCGATTTTTCGCCGAAATTTCCGCAATATTTCCACGATATTTCTGCGATATATCCGCGATATATCCTCTAATCTCCGTGTTTTTCACTGCTTCCCTCCGATATATCGTCAAAACGATATATTGCCGATATATCCATGATATTTGCGATATATCCACGATATTTTGGTAAAAACAATCTTACCCCCTCATATCCATATCGCACCCTCGAGATTTTGGATATATCGGCGATATATCGCCGAAATATCGCGATTTTTTCATCCTTGGTAGCAGGCTGTTTAAAAAAAAAAAAGAAAAGGGAAATGGACCGGTCAAAGGGGGAGAGTGGGGGAAAATTTCCCCCCACGTTTTCGGTCAAACAGACCGTTTAAAAAAAATTAAGATTTTTTCCCTTCCCCGATATCTCTCCCCCTCACCAGTTCTCTCTCTCTCGTTCTCTTAGCCTACTCTCTCTCTCGTGCTCCCACTCCCTCTCGGATCTCCCCCTGCCGCCGACGTTGACGCCGCCTGCTGATAACGTCCGCCGCACGCCGTTGTTCTGCGCCACTGTCGTCTTTCGCCACGCCGCCGGTGAGCTCTCGACTTTCTCTCTCTCGTCTCTTTCTCCCTCAATCTCACTCTCTCTCAGCCCTCTCTCTCTCTTCTGTAACAGATCCGCACGCCACCGTCCTTCTCCGATTTCAGATCTGCACGTCGCCACCGGTAAATCTTGTCTCCCTCTTGGTCTCTCGTTTCTTTCTCTCTCTTAGCACTCTCCCTTTCTATCTTCTGTAGAACGAATCAGACTACCACTACTCAGAATCAGATCGTCGCCGCCACCTTAAGACAAACAGCCCCAGCGACGCTGTCACCTTTTCAGATCTGTTCGTCGCCGCCACTTGAAGTTTCAGCTTTGCTTCTAAAGAATTATTTGGGTAAGGAATTAAGTAGGATTCCGTTTTAGTATCCTTGATTTGGACGTACTGTGTTGGGGCCTAATTTGATTATTAAATTGTTAGGAATTGTGAGATTGCTAGAAATATCTGTGGGCAAGCTGTTGTATTTTATATTGAGTTGTTAAGGTAAGATAACTTGCTGATTTATATGTAATGATGCTTTGGTGAGACAATTTGTGTCCTGGCTTATGAATTATTATGGTTGAGTTGAGATTGAAATGGCCTGAGAATAATATGATTGTTGTTGTTTACAAGAGTATGGTTGTATTAAGTTTTGTTTGTCATGAGGTGAATGTGAATGCATATTCTTGGCATGTTGTCGTTGGCTAACATTGTAAGTAGGCGATGGGAAGTTTGTGGTTTCTCTGTTTAGAAGTGTTGGTTGTCGTTCTTGTTTCTGTAATTGACTGAGTTTGGATGGTGCATACCGGTTAGCCTGTCAGAAATCTTTGAAAAAGAAAAGAAATTTATTAAATAGGTTGCAGTTAGGAGTTAGCCTGAGTGCAAGGGCGGATCTAAATGGGGGCCCAGGAGGGGCACGTGCCCCCCTGGAATTATAGAATTGATATATATGTATATGGTTTTCATAAAATATTTAAAAATTGTACGCTGGTTTGTTGGTCTGAGGGGGCATCGGACTGTGTTTTTGGCTTCGCAGATTAGTGAACGCGACTTCAATATTCTCTTTGTTTTCTTTTTCTTATATACATATATGCAGTGAATTTTGGCTTAGCAGATCAACTTTCGAAACTTAGTGAACACAGCTTTGATTTTTTTTTTTTGCTTATATATATACATACAACAATTAGTTGATTTTCATAGGATTTGTTAACATTTTTTTTATTTTTTAATTTCACACACACATATTAATCTTTGGAAAATTATTTTAGAAAAAAATAATTACATAAAAAAGTTAATTCTATTTTTAAAATCTTATATATTTAAAATTTCAATCATTCTTTGCTTATATATTTAGGTATGGATAATTCTACCATGTTTAATTTTATAATCAATATTACTTAATTATCTAAATAATAAATAACAACACATTGAAAATTTTATTTATATGGAAGTTAAATTACAAATTTAGTTCTTAAATTTTATAATTTGTGTTTAATAGGTTCTTAAGCTTTCAATTTTGTGTCTAATAAGATTTTAAACCTTATGTCTAATAGATCTAAGAACTATTAATTTTGTATCTAATAGGTCTTAAACATATTTTTTAAAAAAATTAAATTAATTGTTCTGTTAGACATCAACTTTAATAGAAACTTTCAAAATTTTAACTAATAAATACTATCAATTTTTTTAAAAAATGTCAAATAGATAGAGAGCTACACAAAATTAAATGTTATGCCTGATAGAACATGTGATTTATAAATATCTTGAATATGTCAAAGACCTATTGGATAGGTAATTAAAACTTTAGAGATCAATATTGGACAAAAAATTGAATATTCAATGACCTATTAGACACTTTTTAAAGTTTAAGGACTATATAGACTCAAATCTAAAATTTTACCAACTAAACTTGTTATTTCATCTAATATGAACTTGTGCCCCCCCTAGCATCAAGTTCTGGATCCGCCACTGTCTGAGTGTTAAGAGGCCTTAAAGGGAAAAGGAGTAAGAAAGGGAAAGGAATAGGTTGGATGCTCTAGTAAGGGGTCATGTCAATTAAACACCTAGGACTGAGATGTATTAGACTGAATGAGAGGCTAAATGGGCGGGACTTGGCTTTGCAGATTAGGTGTCATTTACTAACTGTGGAAGTTAATTTCCGACTTAAACCCATGAACGTCCCACCAGTGAAATGGTAGTTTAGAGCGCTACGCGCACATTAGTGCCTTGAGGGGTGAGACTCAGCTCCACTGACTAGGTGCCTTCTACCATCAGTTGGAATAGAGATCTCCCATAAAAAAAAATACCCACCTGTGCACCTTCAGCGAGTTGGCAAACTTATATAGGTGAAATAATTGATCATAAGATCCGAACTACAGAATGAAATGAAATGAGATGGAATGGAATGAGATGACTCCACCCTTAGGCCCTTAGCCCGAACAACTTCTTGATTCTTTGATTCTTGCATGACTAGCAGTATTGTTACTTTCTGGGTATTTTCTTAAATACTCATTCTTTTCCCTAACATGTAATTGCAGGTAAAGGTAAAGGTGTACCGAACGCGTGACGAATTGCTGCTGAACGAGCCATGGATTTCCTTAGGATATACTTTCGCATTTATGTTTTCGAATTTCTTCTTTTGAACTTATGTGATGTTTTAAGATTTATTTCGCTTAAAGTCTTTTGCTAGATTGTCGAAAAATTTCTTCTTGTTCTGTTTTCAACTGGGATCCTAGGCTAAAAAGTTTCACTGATTTTCTAAGCATGTTTTACTTTAAATGTCATTTCATCGCTGTTCTTAGAAGTAAAATGGAATGTATGTGGTAATGACTCTAGGATCTAGACATGAAATGTTGGGTCGTTACACTCCAACTCATTTAACCTTCAACATATACTTTGGAAAATTTTCTAGTACTACACAGTATACCTACTCACTCTATTCAACATTTGACACGTCATTTAATGAGCATTTAATGATATAATATTTTATTATATGGGTCCCACACCATTCTTTTTTTTTTAATAAAATACTTCAATTAAAGCTAAATAGAGTTAGTTGCAACAATATCCTCTTGAATTAAAGAGGTTAGCCCACAGGGGATAACAACATCCCTACAAAACATACTTCATCCAGCATGGAAGGGAAAGAAAGTTAAAAAAAAAAAACCATTGGCATCAATGGACGACGGAGAAGACACCGGAGGGAGACCCGTTGTTGCACTCGCAAGGGAATGCACCACTTGATTGCCCGCTCTTGGGCATTTCACAAAGGAGAAAACTCCCGCTCTAGCCGCCAAATCTTCAATATCGAGCAAAAACGCCTTGGCTACGGAAATGTCCTCGCATTCACAATTCAAAGCTCTCATTACATCTAGGACATCAGCTTCCACGATCAAAGCAGTACTCCTAGAGTGATCGGTCGAAAGGTAAGAAATGAATAATCCTTCCTTAATCACTGCCAATTCCAGTAAATTGATGTTCCATTTCCGATTTAACCATTTGCACCCCGCTTGGACTAGAGATCCTGAAGAATCATGGATAATCCAGCCGACTCCTCCAACGCCCGCAACTTCATTCCAAGAAGCATCCGAATTTATCTTCAGAAAATTCGGGGGGAGGGGTCCAAATCTCGTGATTCTGAATAGTTAATTAATATACGACAAATAATGAATGAAGGTAGTATGGAATTCCATACTACCATAGTATTAGAAATTTTCTCATATACTTTATATTAAATTGCTTAGTTAATATACGACATCCAAAGAAAGTGTGCCACGTGTAAATAAAAGTACGAGATAAAAGTTTGGACACATTTAATAATGTTAGAAAACAATGTGTAAATTGAACTCAATTTTTTTTTTAAAAAAAAAACAATGTGGAAAAGTTTTGTAAGTAGGAGAAAATCAAAACAAAAGAGGACCCATTCCAATTCAATATTTAGTTTGGCAATAAAGTACCAAGACCATGTCTGTATTTTTGCCCTTTTCTCATTAATGTTCTTCACCACACAAAACTCCCTTTGCTTCCTTCTCAAGCCTTGACTACTTTTTCCATCTCCTAATTTCCACAGAGAGAGAAGCACTTCGGTTTCGATACGAATGAATAAAATATCCGTCAACGCGTCGATAATTTTATAAGTCATAAGGTTTGACATTAGTGTAACGAGTTACTTAATATATGTTATAAAAGGATATATATATATACATAGATAATATTGACACAAGAATATCTCTATCAAGGCTTTAACATGTTGTATAAATGTCAAATTGATAAAACTAACAGTAGGGAGCATTAATAGAGTCATGGGGGTTGACTAAGTTTAGTATTATATTTTGATGGTAGCATAATAAAATTGTATTGATCAATTTTTTTTTTTAAAAAAAAGTTTAATAATTAAAATGAATATTTTAATAAACCAAAATAAGGCTTAACCCTCAAGTATATTATAAAATATAATAATGTGGATCTAAATACTCATAATAAGATATATAATTTATAGCTTATTAATTAAGAAATAGTATAAAAAATATATTTTCAATTAAAACAAGTTTCTTGATTTTTAAAATTTTCTTAAAAGAGGTTAGAGTTTAGAATTGAAAGTAACTACGCTTTTAATTTGAGGTTTGAATTTGATTTCCATTTGGTTTCTAAGTTTTAAAATTTTAGGTCCCATTTGGTAACAATTGGGCTTTTGATTTTTGGTTTTTGAAAATGAAGTTTATACACACATACTTTCACCTATAAGTTTCTTAGTTTTAGTATCAATCTTCAACCGGGTTTTCAAAAGCCAAGTCCAATTTTGTCAAAAAAAAAAAAAAAGTAGTTTTCAAAAACTTGTTTTTGTTTTTAAAATTTGACCAGGAATTCAAATACAACTTTAACTAGGATGAAAAATACAACTTTAACTAGGATGAAAGTCATGGTAGGGAATCTAGGAGAAAACAAACATAATTTTAAAAAACCAAGAACAAAAAACAAATGGTTATCAAACAAGACCTTAAGATTTTGTCCTCAAGGTTTAGAATCTATATTTTATTTTGACCTCTAATATATTTTAGATTTTTTTATTTAAAAAAATATTTTCTTTTGAAAAAAATGTTTTTTTCAATACTTTCTTAGGAAGATGTAACCATGTCTAACAAAAATTTGTAATTTTTTAAAATATTTTTTCAATTTTAAATTTATTTAGAAAAATATAATTCATTCTAGTATTTTCTTTTCCTACTGTTAGTTTCAAAATATAATTACATTTAATGAAATTACCCTTAAAAGATAATTAAAGATCAAACACAATTACTACATGAATAAAATGAATGATAATAGCAAAAATAATGCTTCCTTCTTTTTCTAGTTTTTATAAATATATATATTTTTTAAAACTTATCCTTCTAAACAAGTTTTCAAAGCCTAAAATAAAAGCTATTTTTTTATTCTCAAAAACAGATAATATATTTTTCAACATGACTTCTAAATAGATTAAAAAAAATCAGTATTAAGGACAATGAAAATTCCACGAACAAAACAAAACAGTTTTTATATCATAAATGATTTGTTTTTGTATTTATTTCAAATATAAAAAAAAAAACATATTAAGTTTCTTGTTCAATTCAGAGAGAAAAATAAAATATAAAAAATTTCCCTCTCCCACACGGCGTTTGAATTATTCCATTTCTGCCCCTCAGTTCACCCAGTCAACTTATCCATTTTTTCTTCTTCTCTTTAATATAATTTAAATCAGTCCTTTCATTTTCATATGACTATTTGTCAAGTGTTCATATTTTAATTTATATTTACATTCTAAAATTAAATTATCAATCAACGATTCTAAAAAGTTGTTGAGAATTTGAACCCATGGATTTTGGATTTTGGATTTTGAGAAATAACTTTACCCAACCAAACCAAACCCTACACCTAATGGCGTTCACTCGGTTTCGAAAATATAAAATAAAGAAAGCAATGTTTGGATGAGATCGAGGAGATATAATTGCCCTCATTTTTCTTTGACATCGTCTATATCTATATTTATACTGAATATATATTGAGATTTAACTTTATAAACACTACTTCCACCTATAAGTTTCTTTGTTTGTTTGTGTTTTTTTTTTTTTTTCATATCTTCTTCCCATGTTTTTAAAAACCATTAAAAACCAAACAAAAATTTTTAAAACTAAAGAAAAGTAGTTTTCAAAAACTTATTTAAAAAAAAAAAAAATTGGCTAGACATTTAAATGTGTCCTGGACAAGGGATGAAAACCATGGTAAAGAAATTGGAAGAAAATAAGCATAATTTAAAAAAAAAAAAAAAAAAAAAAAGAAAAAACCAAGGCCCCGTTTGATAACCATTTGGTTTTTGGTTTTTAGTTTTTGAAAATTATGCTTGTTTCCTCCCAATTTCCTTACAATGGTTTTTATCTTTGTCAAAGAAACATTTGAGTTCCTAGCCAAATTCATAAAACCAAAACCATGTTTTTGAAAACTATTTTTTTTTTTATAGTTTTCAAAAATTGACTTAGTTTTTTAAAATAAGGAAGAATATAGATAGCAAAACAAAGAAACTTGTGGATAAAAGTGGCTTAATTTTCAAAAACCAAAAATAAAAAACGAAATGGTTATCAAACGGGGTCCAAATGTTTATCAAACGAGGTCTAAATTTTTCGTTTTTTGAGTTCAAGTGTATGTTTTGTCCTTTCTCCCTCTCTCCCATCTATTTTCTCTCTCTTCCATCCATCATCCAATTAAAACGTAGCTTAACTGACGTAAAGTTGTACTCGACCAAGAGGTTAGAGATTCAAATCCCCACCCCACATGTAAAAAAAAAAATATCTCCCTCCCCCACATTTAAATGTCACAAAATTGCCATAAATAGGTTTTTAAATAATACCAAAAAAAAATCCTCCATCCATATGAAAATAAAACTCAAAATTAAACCCTCTCACATTCCCACACAAAATATCATACATAGTATCTCTAAATAAGTTAAAAAAAAAAAAAAAAAAAAAAAAAAAAAAAAAAAAAACTCATCCACATCCACATTCACGTAGAAATAAAATGTTTTCACATGCCTTTTTTTAAAAAAAAAAAAAGAAAAAAGAAAAAATGTTTTCACATGCCCACGCAAATAACATGAATGGTCTTTAAATCAAAACTGAATTAAACCTTTCAATTCATCTTTTAATTGTTTCAAACTCGAATAAAATCTTTCATCTTCTTCCTAGCTTTGTATATAAATAGACAAACTCTTTTTTCAATTATTCACATCATTATAAGATAAGACAATTCATCTCTTTCCACGTGCATTATAAACACATTTTTTTAATCTCGAAATGGACGGCATAAATGGAAGCAGTTGCAGTTGTCGCGATGATGACAATATGCATCAAGTTGATAATTATTTGATATGTATAAAACTTTATTTTAAAATTACATGCATGCTTAAAATTTATATATTTCATTATTAATTAAATGTTAAAATACCATTTTGGTTCTTTTACTATGAGTCTTCTTGTTCCATTTTTGTCCTTGTATGTTCAAATGTCGTTAATTTTTTTGTTCCTATATACCTTCAATAATATATCTTAAAATAAGTCATTATCGTTAGTTTGAAGTTAATTTTTATTCACAAAAGAATAATAATAATAATAATATTTAAAAAAAAAAGACATAATGTAAATATGTTTACCAAATTTTTAGACAAAAGACTTATATAGGGGACTAACTATTTTTAGCAAAACTTAATGCCAGAAATGAATGGTAGGAACTAGCTAGGAAGAAAAATTGAAAGTAAGGACGACTAAGATAAGACATTTGAGTTTCAAAAAAAAAAAAAAAAAAAAAAACATTTGAAAATAAGGAATTAAAATGAAACAAGTCCTAAAATAGAGGACTAAAATGATATTTTAACTTTTTTTTTCTTTGAAAAGGATGATATTTTAACTTTAGTTACATTATAAAACAAAACACAAATATCCGTGTATTACATGTGTTAAAAAACTAGTTATTTTTTAAAAACATATATTGATTTGCATTACATTAGTTTTACCCACGGCAATTCAACTTAAAAAAAAAAAAAAGGAAGAAAGAAAAAGCTAAATCAAATAATGAACGAGGTAATTTTGATAAGATTGAAATAGTAGTAAAAGATTCAAAGAATTTCATTATCGTCAAGAATACATGTCAATTATCGCTAAACTATTTTCACCGAGACATTTGTTCAATAGAGTTTTTTCACCTCTACTTATCAAGGGAAAATCACATAGAATAATCATATAGCCCCTTGCAGTATTTCATGCAAAATGAATCTGACTCCTATGCAAAATGAATCACATAGAATAATAAAGTGTTGGAATAATAGTTAATGAGTTTGTGGAACCCACAATAGAGTGTTGTAATTAGTAAATAAGTTTGTAGGTCCCATAATTGGGTGTTGTATGTCATTGGGTCAAACAAGAAGTTGGGTGAAGTTATTAACTACACCAAACTCCTATTCCAGAACTCTTTAGGCCAAACACCTCGTGTTGTATCAAAATTTGGTCCCTGGACTTTATAAAAAGTGTCTACCTAAACTTTCAATTTTATGTGTCTAAAAAGGATTCTGAAACTTTAAAAATGTCTAACAGGTCAATGAACTTTCAATTTTGTGTCTAATAGACATATTCATAATATCTATCGAAATCCTAAACATCCAATTTTGTGTCTAGTAGGTCTCCTGTGAATTTAAGAAAAAATGTTGAAGAGGTCAAGGACTTATTGACACAAAATTAAAAGTTGACAGGCCTATTAGATACATTCTAAAGTTTAGGGACTTGTTGCACACAAAATTGAAAGTTCGAGGACAACCTAATTGACATTTTTTAAAGTTTAGGGACCAAATTGACACAACCGTGGAAGTTGAATGACTAAACTTGTTATTTAACCAATCATTTTTTAAAATGAGAGGCTTGTAATTATTAGCATATATAATAGTATTTTTAATGAAACTGTTACGAGGTTGAAAAAAACAGGTATGAGTTTTTATTTTTAATTTTTTTTTTTTGACAATATGTGATGGGGAATTCGAACCACAGTTCTCGTGGTTATCATGTTGGCAAAAAAACATGTATGAGTTTGATCATATGGATGAATAGGTTTTTACTTTAATAAGTAAACATTATTCATTTTCATCCAATTTAAACATAGATGAATACTTTAACGTCATACTCGTATCTATAACTAAATGAAACCTAACCCAAATTTCAGGAACTAAAACTATATTCTTCTCTAAAAAAAAATGTGATAATTACTCAATAGAATAATTAAAGAATTGCAATGAAGTAAAAGGAGGGAAGATTTTTACCACTGAAGATGAGGAGAACAAAAAGGACCATGGCTGAAATGGAGTTTGACTTCATTTTTCTCCTCATGGGATCTTACAAATTCTCGCTGAGAATGATATTGACAACTATTTTTTTTAAATTTTTTTTTTTAATCTTAGTGTGTATATAAAGGCATGGGGAATATTTGCGTCATTTATATAGTTCAATTTATTTGAAGAATATGTAGTTTCAAATCCTCAATCTCACGTATTATTGGAAAAACGAAAGAGACGGAAAAATATAGTATAAGTTTTTGTTTTTTTTTTCCTTTGCATTAATATGTAAAACTCTCTTCATGGAAAATATCTTATATATTTTGTAGATATTAGAATTTTTGGAAGTTTGGTTACTATTTATAGGAATATTATTTTTCTTTTGGATTCAATGATTTAAAGTAAGAAGATTATTTTAAAAAATGGTAAGTAATTTATACATTTAGCTTTTATATCATACTAGTAAATTAAAAAGGTTTTCAAATCGATTAAAAAAATCTACCAAATAAAGATTGATTTTTAAACACGCAAAAGAAAAAAAAACAAAAAACATAGAAGGTTGTATCAAGTAGGGTCTTGAGTATAATGTATACCATCGACCAAGAGGTAGAGGTTTGAATCATCTACCCTACATATTGTTAAAAAAAAAAAAAAAAAAAAAGTCTTTGGCCTCATTTGAGTATGAAAATCTAGAAATAAGAATGAGTTTTTATTTGATGGTGTTTACTAAAATAGAGGAATGAAATCAACTTAAAAGATGACAAGCTTTAAAATACGATGAAATGTTGTTTTCACTTTAAAAACATATGATACATCATTCTTTCCATCAAACAATGTTGCATTATTTACAAATAATGTTTTCTATTTTTTATATCCAAATTCTCTCCAACTTTAAAGAAAAAAAATACAAAATTACTTTTCCATAAAACAAAATTACTTTATATATATATATATATTTCTTACATATTTCTATCTATTTTTATGTATTCTCTCCTACTCTACAAATCAAAAACTTCATACAATACATTTATCTTTTATTTTTTTTTCTTATACTTTCAATTCTAACATTTTTTTTTTAAGAATCAATTTCAACAACATTGATTTTTAATATCTCTCGAAAAATGAATAAAAATAAAATAGTAATATAGTTACAACAAATTAACTTTTTCCTACATCTTAATATTCATAACCAAATATAGTTTTCAAATTTTGAATTCAAATTTAAGGTTTTTAAATTGGAACTAAACGTGTTTTCAAATATAATGAAAACAAGAAATTTATTTTCGTTTTCTACTAATTTTTTTTATTTTCGAAAACAATTTTCAAATCACGAATCAAACCGAAACTAACATTCTCACGGATAAGTACATAGGACCTTAATTCTCGGAGAGGAAATAACTAAGAGTTAGGAAGTTGGAATGGTATTGGTCAAAGGTCGAGTAAAGTTTGAGAGCAAAACATTAAAGTCCACCGTGTGAAAGTAAGTAGAATTAATTTAAAAGTAGTTGGGTAGCATATGGAGTTTGACCATGGCTGCCCATGCATGAAATCACATTTGACCATGTGTGTGACGAAAATAATGGTGTGACATGGCAATGGCAATCTTATAGCGACGATGCATGGTCATTATCTTCCGTTGTCATCTCCTCTATGTGCAGAAGCGAAGGCGATTATGGAGGGTCTCCGTCTAGACGACAGAATGGATTTTTCAGAAATCGTTTGGGTCTCTGACTCCCTTGGGTTAGTTTCAATGTTGGATGCACCAACTACTGAAGTCGTTGAAATTAGTGCCCTATTATGGGATATCAATGAGATTCGAAGACGTTTCTTCATACGCCTCAGGAGTATAATAGGATGGCTCATACGTTAGCTCGGGAAGGCCTTCGGTCCAGTTCGAGACTATGGCATTGTGATTTTCCATTATGGTTGTCCTCCATGGCTTCTTGTGAGAAGCTTTTCTTTGTACTACAACATGGGTTCTTTTAATTCTTAATGATAGTGACTATCCTAGTATCCTTTTCAAAAAAAAAAAAAAATCACATTTGACCATGATTAGGAGTGATTTTAAAATGGTTAAAAACACTATTGTCATTTTCAAAATCACTACGAAACATGTCTTTAATGATTTAAAATTAATTTTGATTGTATGAAAATCACATTTAAAAGTATAAAATCAAACATCAAATTGGTTTTGAATGATTAAATGCAATGTTTCAGAGTGATTTTGAACTTGACAAAAGTGATTTTAGCCATTTCAAAATCAAGGCTATAATAAGAATATTGTTTTTCTATTCATCATATTAACAACATATTTTGGAGTGATTTTGAAACAACTAAAATTAATTTTTTTTATACTAAAAATGGTAAGAAAAAAAAAGACATAGCAAAAGTAATTTTGGTCATTCTAAAATCACTTTTAAACATATCTTAAATTGAAAATTTCAAAATTTGTGATATAATCAAAGTTTAATATATATATATATATATCATAGATTGATTGAGGTGGATTTCCCTTAAACTTGGATATTTGAACCCAACTCTAATGTTCAGAGTGACAAATGATTTCCAGTTGCGCCAACGAGTTTTAATTGGACTCATTGTAATATCCATTTGCGAAAGGATTCTCTTTCATGTCCTAGGTTATAAAGACTTGGTGACATGTTTTGAATAACTTTCTAAATGTTTATAAACATTTTTTTTTCTACACTTAAAACACATTTGTTTACGCATTTAATTCCTAGCTAAACATATTTCAATAAGAGTGACTGAGAGTTTTAAACTTCATAAACTTTCATGATTTAAACAATAAATATTTTTAATTGAAATGTTACTTTCTAATTTTCTTTCTACCTTATAGATCATTGATAAAAGTCTATAACTAATAGATGTTGATAGACATTGATAGTTTGCAGATTGCAAGACCATTTCAGTCCTTTTTTGTGAGTAGAGACTCATGTTAAGCTTTTTCCTTTATAAAATTTTTGTAAATATGTCATAAAGTACCTTTTTTCCTTATTCTCCATTGGGTTATTTTTCTGGTTTTTTCTATGGTTTTGCCCGTTTGTATTGGGCCCATTTATCCTTTACGTGTGCCCTTTTTTCATGAGTCTTTATTGCTGTATCAGACCATCGTATTCTTCTTCAGTGTGTTGTAATATCATCACAGCTTTTCTTCTCTGCTCTTTTCTTGTTTTAGATGGTATCAGAGCTCTGAATTTTTTTTTTGAGCTATGTCGACAGAAGCCTCCTCCTCATCTTCTTCTTCTGCACCGCTTACCTCACCTGTCCTCTCTCCGTCTACTCCCATCACTACACCGGTTGCTACACCGATAGACCAAACACCTCAACCACGTTCTGTTTTTCCCCAAATTCACCCAAACCCACCTCTGTTTTTCCTCAAATCCGACCCACCGCGACTACTACTCACACTCCTCCTCAAACATACCCACCGAATCCATACTCATCCCAGCCGTTCTATCCACCTCCTACTGGCTTTTTTCAACCTTATTACCCCTCAAACTATCCCCGTCCACAATACCCACCTCTGCCGCAAGCTCCTCAAATACCTCAACCTCACTTTGCTCCAAATCCCTACCCATCTCTGCCTCAACCCTTATCAGTTAAACTCACAGATTCGAATTTCTTACTCTGGAAAAATCAATTGCTCAATTCGGTGCTAGCTAATGGACTTCATGGCTTCCTTGATGGTTCAATACCGGCTCCTCCAAAATTTCTGGATGCTCAACAATCTCAACCGAATCCTGATTTTCTCACTTGGGAAAGGTATAATCGATTTATTATGTTTTGGATGTATTCCTCGCTTTCTGAAGAAAAAATGGGTGAAATAGTCAATTTGGAAACTGCCTCTGAAATATGGAACTCCCTGAAACGCTCTTATGATTCTAAGACTACTGTTAGGATAGTGGGTCTTAAAACACAACTCCAAAGAATTAGGAAGGATGGTCTCTCTGTTAGCCAGTACTTATCTCAGATTAAGGATATCACTGATAAATTTTCAGCTATTGGGGAGCCCATCTCTTACCGGGATCATTTGGCTCATATCTTATATGGTCTTGGGAGTGAGTACAATGCGTTTGTTGCTTCTATTCAGAATCGTGCTGATAATCCTGCCCTAGAGGATGTTCGAAGTCTCTTACTTGCTTATGAGGCTCGGTTAGAAAAGCAGAATAGTGTGGATACTCTTAACTTAGCTCAGGCGAATCTTGCTAGTCTTAGTCTCCACAATAATAGCCGTCGATCCTCTCCTCGCCCATCTTCGGTGCATTTCCCTAGACCTCCCTTCAATCCATTGCCTTTTTCCTCTTCTCCCATGACTTCCCCTAGTATTCTTGGTAAGCCTCAAGCCCAACCCCCACAAAAATGGCATTCTCGTTTGAGTTCTAGTCGTCCTCAGTGTCAGATATGTGGCAAATTTGGGCATACCGCTCTCATTTGTCATCACCGAACCAATCTTGCTTATCAAACTCCTCCTCCACAAGCTATGCTAACCACTGCTCCTTCCTCCATTCCTACAAATGATGTTGCCTCTACTGTTTCCATGGAGTCTTTTCACCCAGATGAAAATTGGTTTCTTGATTCTGGTGCTACACATCATATGACCCCGGATGCTTCCGCTTTTTCTCAGTCTATGCCTTATGTTGGTGGTGAACATGTGACCGTTGGGGATGGTAAGCATATTTCTATCTCTTGTATTGGTTCTCAAATACTTCCTTCATGTTCTCCTAAACCTATATTTCTTGATTCTGTGCTTTATACTCCAGCTATCACTAAAAAATTATTGAGTGTGGCTCGTCTTTGTAAAGATAATAAAGCATTCGTTGAGTTTTATTCTTCTTCTTTTCTTGTCAAAGATCTTCAAACCAAGCAGGTTCTTCTCACGGGAACTCTTGAAGATGGTCTTTATTGTGTGTCTCCTTCCTCCAAACCGTTTTCTGCTTCTTTTGGTGTCCACGATCAACCTTCAGCTGCTGTTTTTTTGACTTCGGTTGCTGCCCCCAATTGGCATCTTCGTTTGGGACATCCAGCTGCTGCCATTCTTCGTCATGTTATGTCTTCAATTAATGTTACTTGTTCTAGTGTCAATGACTTTTGTTCCTCATGTCAAATGGCCAAGAGTCATCGTTTACCTTTTGTTTTAGCTGAAAATAAGTCATGTAAACCGTTTGAACTTGTTCATTCCGATGTATGGGGGCCTTCCTCGGTTGTTTCTGTTAATGGAAGTCGTTACTTTCTTTTGTTTATTGATGATTATACCCGTTATTCTTGGCTTTATTTATTGAAATCTAAGGATGATACTCTTTCTTGTTTTATTCATTTCAAAAAGATGGTTGAAACACAATTTGATTGTCACATTAAATGCCTTCAAACCGATTGGGGTGGTGAGTTTCGTAGTGTTTCTTCATTCTTATCCTCTCATGGTATACTTCATCGAGTATCTTGTCCTTACACTCCGCAACAAAATGGGCGTGTTGAGCGTAAAAATAGACATGTTGTGGAAATCGGGTTGTCCTTGCTTGCTCATTCTAGTGTCCCTTTAAAGTTTTGGAGTTATGCTTTTCAAACTGCCATTTATCTCATAAATCGCTTGCCCGCTCTGGTTCTTCATTCTCGGAGTCCTTATGAGGTCCTTTTTAAACGTTCTCCTGATTTTTCTATTCTTAGGAGTTTTGGGTGTGCTTGTTTTCCTTTCCTTCGTCCTTACAACTCCCATAAACTTATGTTTCGGTCTAAGGAGTGTCTTTTTCTTGGCTACAGCTCTAACCATAAAGGTTATCTATGCCTTGATCCTATTTCTGGTCGGTTATATATATCTCGTCATGTTATTTTTAATGAACGTTTTTTCCCTTGTTCCAAAGTTGATTTTAAATTCGGTCCTATTAAATCATCCTCTCCAGATCAGTTTAGCTTTTCTCCTTCTCCCTTTTCGGTCCTGCCTCATGTTTCTTCTTCTCCCCCTGTGTTGAGTCCTTTGCCCACATCTCCTTCACATCCCCCTGGCTTCACTCCCTCTCCATCGCATCATGTTCATCACCAATCTTCGACACTGACTAGTCCTTCCTCTTCTGTTTCTCCCTTGCACCAACAGCCTCATAACCGTATATCCCATCCGGTTTCTTCACCTTTGGCTCTTGACCCTTCTGCTATTTCTCTAGCCCACGCCCTTCATGATAATTCTTCATCACTTCCTCTGTCGGTTGTTTCACCAATTGCTGCCGACCCACCTCCACCTCCAGTTTCTGCCTTGCCTTCGGCCCAAATACCCTCTCCTATTCATGATTCTGATAGTGTCCCTTTGGTCCCATCCCTTCCTATTGTTTCCCATGTTTCTTCATCTAGTATAGTAACCAATATTCACCCAATGGTCACTCGCGCAAAGGCTGGTATACATAAGCCCAAGTGCTGGTTGTCCATGGCTTCTTCACCTATATCTCTTCCTTCTGAGCCCTCTAACTTTAAGACGGCTGTTAAATGTGTAGAGTGGCGTGAGGCTATGCAAAAGGAGTTTGATGCCTTGGTTAAGAGTCACACTTGGTCTCTTGTTCCACCATCTCCCACTTATAAAGTGATTAGTTGCAAATGGGTCTATAAACTCAAACTTCGACCAAATGGGGAGATAGAAAGGTATAAGGCTCGCCTAGTTGCTCGGGGCTTTGACCAAGCATATGGGATAGATTACTTTGAAACTTTTAGTCCCGTGGTTAAACCGGCTGCTATTCGATTGGTTTTATCCTTTGCTGTTCATTTTAATTGGTTTATCAAGCAATTAGATGTGCATAATGCCTTTCTCAACGGTGATCTTCATGAGGATGTGTATATGACTCAACCTAAGGGTTTTATTGATGAAAAACGGCCAACTCATGTTTGTAAATTGCAAAAGGCTCTCTATGGGTTAAAACAAAGTCCTCGTGAATGGTTTTTGAAGCTTAGCAACTGTCTTTTAGAGTGGGGTTTTACTGCTGCAAAATCTGATACTTCATTGTTTATTTTCCGAAAGAATTCAGTTTTGGTTATTTTCCTCATTTATGTGGATGACATACTTGTTACAGGAAATAGTTTGGCCTTTACATAAAAGTTTATTGCCTCTCTCAATAATTTGTTTGCTCTGAAGGATCTTGGAAACCTATCTTATTTTCTAGGCATTGAATTTCAACGGGATGATCAGTCTTTACATATGTGCCAAACTAAATATTTTTTGGATATTTTGAAAAGAGCAGATATGCTGGATTGTAAGCCAGTTGATACTCCAATGGCCAATGGTTCTGTGTTATCCATTCATGATGGGGATCCTATGACCGATCCTAAGAAGTATAGGAGTATTGTGGGAGCACTTCAGTACTATACTCTTACTCGTCCAGTTCTCAGTTTTGCTGTTAATAAGGTATGTCAGTTTCTTCATGCTCCATCCTCCACTCACTGGAATGCTGTCAAACGCATTCTTCGGTATTTAAAGGCTACCATGTCCCTTGGTGTTTCTTTTTCTTCCTCCGGTCATCAATCTTTGGTCTGTTATACTGATGCTGATTGGGCTAATTGTCCGGATGATCGTCGGAGTACTAGTGGCTATTGTGTGTTTCTTGGGAACAATCTAGTTTCTTGGTCATCTGCCAAACAAAAAGTCGTTTCTCGCTCTAGTGCTGAATCTGAATACAGGGGAATGTCTAATGCAACTGTTGAAATTATTTGGCTCCAATCTGTTTTGTCTGAACTTGGCTTCCCTTCTTCGGTGCCGCTATTATTGTGTGATAATATTAGCGCCACCTACCTTGCAGCGAATCCAGTGCTTCACACTCGATCTAAACACATTGAGATTGACCATCATTTCATTCGAGAACGAGTTGCGCGCCAACAACTTTTAGTTCGGTTCGTTGCCTCAGAGGATCAACTTGCAGACATTATGACCAAGCCCCTTCCTACAGTTCGTTTTCAACGTTTGCGCACCAAGCTTTCTGTTCATGGCTGCCCAGTTTCGCTTGCGGGGGGATCATAAAGTACCTTTTTTCCTTATTCTCTATTGGGTTATTTTTCTGGTTTTTTCTATG
Organism: Luffa acutangula; assembly: GCA_036850905.1. Classification (NCBI taxonomy): domain Eukaryota; kingdom Viridiplantae; phylum Streptophyta; class Magnoliopsida; order Cucurbitales; family Cucurbitaceae; genus Luffa; species Luffa acutangula. The sequence continues at coordinate 13,697,281 of CM072099.1, forward strand.
GTTTTGCCCGTTTGTATTGGGCCCATTTATCCTTTACGTGTGCCCTTTTTTCATGAGTCTTTATTGCTGTATCAGACCATCGTATTCTTCTTCAGTGTTCTGTAATATCATCACAGCTTTTCTTCTCTGCTCTTTTCTTGTTTTAGAATATGTGGTAGTTTTACTAATTATTACAATATTGTGGTTTAAAATCCACATTTATGACATGCATTTCTTAACTCGAACTTGAGAGAACTATTGGATATTAGTACTGCCAAATTTCAAATGTGGCAATGCACTACTTTGTTGAAAAATATGAGTAGATTTTCTCTTCAAAAGATGGATTTTAAACCACAACATTGTAATAATAAGTTTCAAAACTATCACATTTCACTAATAAGTTTTTAAAAGTATAATATTAATAAAAAAATGTCCATCTAGAATGATGTTATTATATTTGTAATTAAATGAGCTTGTCACATCATCTCTCTAAATAAAAACATAAATAAATGAGAGAGATTAAAAAAAATATTTCAATGAAAAAAAAAAACAACTTGTCTCAATACCATTTTTTTTCTGAAAAAAAGGAAGAACTAAGAAGTGAGAAAAAAAGAAGAAAAGAAAGAAGAAAGGAAAAAGGAACAATGTTCAGCTCGAAGGCGCCAAAAACAACAATTTTTTGTTTTTTGTTTTTGTTTTTAAATATTTTTTTAAGGAGAGCGCGTGCACTTTTTTTTTTCTCATTAATATTAAATTGAAATTTAATTTTCTTTGTTCACACGTTTTTTCAGACCCATCTCTGTTTGTTCACACGTCACACTTTATATAATAAATCACCTAAATTACATATATGATTACGTCAATATATTACCATATTTTTGGACCACTCTATTTACTATTTAACATACATAAAACAGTAAAAAAAAAAAAAAAAAACATGGGGAAGAAAATGTCAATGTTCGCACGTGCGAATTTGAGAAAGTTTCCAAAGCACATAAAAATATGAAAAAGAAAAAGCTTGAGGTTAAATTGTTTGTGTCATTAGCATAATTCTTTCTCAATTTTTTTTAACTACACATTTGGAGATGAATGGATTCAAACCTCTAATCTCTTGATCGAGGATACATGTCAATTTCTGCTGAGCTTGCTTTGACATAATTCTTTCTCAATTTAGTCATTAAGTATTCTTAATTTTTTTGGTAAATTTTTTATTAAATTTTATAACATATTGCTTATTTGTTATTAAATTATTGTTTTTATTATACGAGCCACTTGAAAAAAAAATATGTTAAAGGACGAGTTAGTTAGTTTGTTTGTTTGTTTTTTTTGGGATGAGTCAGTTTTACAAATAGTTGCAATTAGAAGTGAGAGGATTCAAACTTTTGACATCTCGATCGAGAATACATGTCAATTACCACTGAACTATTCTCTCTTTGGCTATACCAATTTAGTCTCCATGCTTTTAAAATTTGAAAATGATTTAAAATTGTTAAAGTCACTACGTAATGAGATCAACATTTAATTTTGATGAGATTTTTCACGATAAAGATTAAATTATTACCAATTTTAAAGTACCATTACTTAAATAGTTGCTTTAAAGAAGAGTACTAAATTTTTATATATTAAAATTCAAATATTAAATTATTATTATTATTACAAAATTTAAAATATAATAACTAAGACCCCGTTGATAACCATTTGTTTTTTTTTGTTTTTGGTTTTTGAAAATTATGCTAACTTTCTCCAAAATTCCCTACCATGACTTTCATCATAGTTAAAGTTGCATTTGGACTTAGTTTTTGAAAACAAGGTAGGAGATTGATACTAAATCCAAGAAATTTATAGGTGGAAACACGTGTATAAGCTTAATTTTCAAAAATCAAACACCAAAAAGTAAATGGTTATCAAACGTATTTTTTAAAATTTAACTCAAAGATATTTTTGAATTCTAAAAATGAATAAAAAAAAAAGAAAAAGAAATACTGTAGATGAAATTAAGAGAAGAAAGCGTCGTGTTTCTGCAAGCTGGCCTGGCTTTGAGTTTTCTATGGTCAAACAGTGAGTCTCTTGGGTCAATTCGTACGTTTCTTTGCTTTCATCTTCGTTTTATATTCCCACAACGAAGATCAAAATTCATTTCCCAATTTCTTTGTTTCCAATCCCATCAGCTAGAGCTACAGCCGCCCCTTTTGATTTTCTCAGCTCAACTTTCCTGAAACTTTTCCGATTCAATTCCACCTGATTTCGGCCATTTTCGCCGTTTCCAACTTCATGGCCTAGACTAGCATGACGAAGTCGAAGAGTTTGCTACAGAGCCTCATGAGACCATTCAGATTCGGTTCCTCAAGAGGTAGCTCCCAATAATTCACTTGCTTTCCTCTTCTTCTTCTTCTTCTTCTTTCTGGTCCCTTTCTAATTAGGGAAGATCGTTCAATACTGATTCCTTTACCGATTGATAATTTGTTCGATTAGCTAGCCAGGGCGAGGAGGATTTGGAGCAGATTGCTGCTAAGGAACAGAAGGTTATTCCATTCGAAACCTTAGTTGAAGCTACCAACAATTTTCATCAAAATCACAAGCTCGGCGAAGGCGGTTTTGGTCCGGTTTACAAGGTTAGATCCAAATGTATTTCGATTGACTGCAAAATTCATCTCCTGATCGTGAATCCAACCATCGAAACTCTTCTTCTTTTTGTTTTTTCTGTTTTTTCTTCCCGTTTGAGCTTATTTTATTTCATCGAATTTGTCGCTGTTAACAACGATTTGGACTGCCTGGAAGTATTTAATTAATCTTGCTGCCCTTTTTCTGCAATTCTTTTTTTAATTTTATCTATTCTAGCAGCGTCTTTTTCTCGTTGTTTGTGCTGAACTTCTCTGCCTGAATATGCGCTCCATAAGAAATACGGAGACTATTATTTCCTTGGTTTATTCTGCCTCTGCACTTACAAAAAAATTGTGAAATTCAGAAGAACTTGTTTACTATCAAGAATCAAAGGTTAAATTCATGTTTTAGTCCTTAGTATTTTTGGTGTTTTTTCAATTTAGTCACTATTGTTAAAAAGTTTCTGCAATCTAGTCCCTCGTATTTTTAACATTTTTCAAGTATACCCTTTGTTGGCCAATATTAAAATTGGTTGAAGATGTTTTACTTGAAATGATCTTTAGTGAGTTTGCAGAAATTTAGGAGAGGAGTTAGACGGCTCTAAGATAGGAAAGTTTCTAATTTCTCTCTAAAATTTTAGGCCCGTTTGATAACCATTTGGTTTTTTGTTTTTGTTTTTTGGTTTTTAACCTTATAAACACCCCTTCCAACTCTAAGTTTCTTTGTTTTTTCATCAACCTTTTTCCCATGTTTTCAAAAACCAAACCAATTTTTGAAAACTAAAAAAAATAGTTTTAAACTTGTTTTTGTTTTTAGAATTTGGTTAGGAATTCAAGTGTGTCTTTAACAAAAATGAAAACCATGGTGAGGAAATTTAAAGAAAACAAGTCTAATTTTCAAAAACCAAAAACAAAAAACCAAATGGTTATCAAACGGGGCCATAAATTAGAATAAATTTTTTACTTTTTTTTTCTTCGGTGGCTTAGTTTAGTTTCTCCCTAAATTTCTGCAAACTCACAAAGCCATGTCATGTAAGTACATCATTGTCCAACTTTAACATTCAGCAATGAGAATGATATAGTTGAAACATGTTATGACATAAGGGACTAAATGAAACTAAAACATATATTTAGCCAATGTCAAATTTAAGGAGCTCCATAATATTTAGGCTTCTGATCTCTTCCATTTTCCAGAAAGGATCTTTGTAGATGAACACCATTGTTTCGCGTGTTATACGTGGAACAGTTCTTTTAAATTGTTTTACAGAACTATGTACAATTGTGCACTCATTTCAATTCTTGATCATCGTTCATATGCCTTAGATTTAGTTCAGAATATCAAGAATTTCTCTTCAAGGTTAGTACAATTGATAACAACTTAAAAGATTCACTGTCCAAGCTTGTTTTTGTTGAGTAATTTTTTCAACATCATTTCAAATAACATCTAAGTTCCTTTTACTTCTTGCTCTTTTGTAGGGGAAGTTGAAAGATGGAAGAGTGATTGCAGTTAAGAAGTTATCGCATTATTCGAAACAAGGGAGAAGGGAGTTTATGACCGAGGCCAAGTTGTTGGCTCGTGTGCAGCACAGAAATGTCGTTAATTTGTTGGGATACTGTGTGCATGGTTCAGAGAAACTTCTGGTTTACGAATACGTTATGAATGAGAGCCTCGACAAGCTTCTCTTTAGTAAGTACTGCTTAGAAATTCACTTTCGCCAATTTATTTCTTTCTTCCATTGAAGATTGAACTAATATACTCTGTCATTGAAAGAAATTTCTGGACATCTTCATTTTCTTACTGTTTGTTTGTTCAAATTTAACTCTGTTCTTTTCAAAATTCCATTTGATTTTCCCTCTAATTGCCCTTTGGCCTGAAGATGTGCAAACACAAAACAGTTCCCGTTCACTTCAGTTTTTATTTGCATTTGTATTGACAAGCATAATTTTGAACTTTTCAGTGATAAGTTGATATTTTGTGTAATTCGGTAGATTAATTCACTACATCTCTATATTACTTGGCAGTACTTGCTGTCTATTTGATAACATTATTATGAAAAATTCTTTCATCTAAATTTTCATCACCAAATATTTCCATCTTCATGCAGATCAGGCAAAATATAATTTCATACTATAGCCAATTTGTTATTACCATTTTTTTCATGTGTTTAGCTGTCCACAAGTCAAAATGTTGTCGTCCTGTTTAGCTAGACTATTATAGAGCACTATACATCTAGTTTCTTTTTTCTATTATTATAATTTTATTTTGAATGAGAAACAATACCATCATATTAACGAGAAAAGGAGGAACAGCCTAAAGCCTTAGGGATGAGGAATCCCTAAGCCTGATGGTCGACGGTACAAGTTTAACTGAATTTCCTAAATTTAGTTCTACCTAAACTCCTAAAGTTGAAATACTTTGCAATGTGAACCACGTTAAATAAATTGCAGCGGTCTTAAAACTAGTCCCAACAAAATATTCGTCTAACCTAACACTCTAGGTCACTAGACCATTTTGTATTGATGGTCTTGGTCTTGCTCTTTTGGATTGGAGTCTCTTTTTGTAGCTAGCTTTAGACTCCCGTTTCTTTAGGGCATGTTTTTTTGTATGACCATATATTCTTTCATTTGTTCGGTTTTCTACCTAAAAAGAAAACAAAATATTCATCCAACCGATCTAGAAGTTGTCCTTTCTTCTTTGAACTCTATATTATTATTTTGTTGTTGATATGATATGCTTGATCCTCGAAGGACCGTGATTGATAATAATTGCTTTTTTGGTGTCAAAGCAGAATCCAACAGACGAGAAGAACTTGATTGGAAGAGGAGGTATGAAATAATCTTTGGCATAGCACGAGGCTTGCAATATCTTCATGTAGACTCACATAATGTCATTATCCATCGTGACATTAAGGCCAGTAACATTTTGTTGGACGACAAATGGGTCCCGAAGATTGCAGATTTCGGCATGGCCCGTCTCTTCCCCGAAGATCAAACTCATGTCAATACTCGTGTTGCGGGTACAAAGTAAGTTTCTTTGTTATATGTAACAACTAGTCAAATTTCTAGATTGTAGCTGGTGGGCTGTACTAATTTTCTATTTCCATGTATGAATAGTGGATATATGGCTCCCGAATATGTAATGCACGGGCATCTATCAGCCAAGGCAGATGTTTTTAGCTTTGGTGTTTTGGTTTTGGAACTCATCAGCGGTCAACGTAATTCATCTTTTAGTTCATTTGTGGATGCCGAGAACCTACTTGATTGGGTAAGGTTTTAATTGCCTTAGCTTTATGATAAAGATCAACGGCAACTAGTTCAATAGTACTCAAATCCTAGATACAGAATCTACTGATTGGGTAGTATATTTGAACTGCCATAGTTGTAAGTCATTTAGAGGATCCACGTACGAGAATCGGAACACGAGTCTGAGCTCTATAATTTACATTTTGGGCTTAATTTAGTGAATTATACTCACCCTTTATCTTAGTTTAAAGCATACAAGTAAACTATCCATAGAAATGTTAGCCAAACAACTCCAAAGGAACTTGGTCACACTGACAAAGCAATTTAATGTCAAACAACCATTTAAAATGCAGGCTGGTTCGCGTCGTTCTTGATCGACCGAAAGGCCAAAGAAAAGACTATTTTGAAACAAGAATTTCTAATATGTAATGTCTTACTGAGTTGTGACTTTTGCTGCAGGCTTACAAGCTATACAAGAAAGGCAGGAGCTTGGAGATCATGGACCCAACATTAGCATCATCAGCTGTTCCTGACCAAGTTACAATGTGCATTCAGATAGGATTGCTCTGCACACAAGGCGATCCACAACTACGGCCGACCATGCCACGTGTAGTTTTGATCCTTTCAAAGAGACCTGGTACTTTGGAGGAACCGACGAGACCAGGAATACCCGGTTCTCGCTATAGAAGATCTCGTAGAACAAGTGCATCATCCTCCAATGCAGGAACCTCTGGTGCATCTTATACCTATGCTTCAACAACCAATACCATTACTGGAACTATAACCCCAACTGCAACCGCAAACGCAACCGAAATCGCTTCTGGTTCTTCTACAGTTAGTCGAGGACACGATACTCGTGGGAAACGTCCCATGGAAGAAGGTTAGGGTCTTTTCTATTAGGATCATTCTTTTTGTTTATAAGTTTTGTATCCTTAGTTATATTATTAGAATGTAAATGTCGAGGTGGAAAGATTTTGCTCGAAGTGTATTTGGATCGCCATCCCTTCCCCATTCCCCCTTTCTCATCAGTGGGAAAGAAGAGATTAAATTCAATTTCTTTTCAGAATTTTTTTTTGTACAGTGAGTTTGCAGTTTTAGTCTCAATCCCCAATGTAAAAAGAATAGAAAATCTGTACATCTGCAGTAATGTATTTTTTACAAAAACAGTAGATTTCTACATTTTAGTTAATAAGGTTTGATGTTGGTTTTAATTTGGACACTTTTTTTTTTTTAGTAAAGATGAATATTTTTGGTATAATAATGGATATATTTATATATATTAGAGAAAAAAAGCCCCATAAATCCGCCCTTGGTTGTGTGCAAACTGTAGTAATACTCATAACAAAACCTATATAAAAATATGGAGGTGGAAGAAACTTTTTGACATTGTCATCCATTATTATTATTTTTTAGACAAAGTAACATATCATTAATCAAGAGCAAATACAATTTGACATACACTTGCAATGAGTATTGTTCCCCATTGACATTAACCATTAGGGGTGAAAATTTTCTGGGTCGGGTCGGTTGTACGGACAAACGACCCGACCCCGACCCAGGGTCGGTTGTACGGACGGTCCGAACCGGCCCGACCCGGTTCAGATTGACCCGGGTCAGTTTTTTTTTTTTTTTTTTTTTTTTTTTTTTTTTTTTTTTTTTTTTTTTTTTAATGTATGTATGTATGTAGCAGCTCCTCCTCCTATTCCTAGTTAGAGTAAGTTCCATTTGCTTCAAATAGCTATAATAAAAAACATAAGTTCCTAATCCAAAAAAAATAAGTTTCCATTCTTTATAATAAGAGTAATAAACAGATCATGTGCAGGGGCATTAATCAAGTCATTTGTCTGACTTGTATAGGAGCCATCAAACCGGTTTCAATCAAATACCTAGCTTCAACGATTCTGCCATCTATTGAGCGGGATACGTACACCTCCTGCCATATCTGATAATACTTTTGCTCCCCTTGTCAAGATAGTAACACTGACCTAAGGGTCCGGGCACTTGCAGATGGAGATGGGCAATGCTCGTGCTGCCAGTCAATATTTAAAATGGAAATTCACTTGAACAACATACTGCATCCGAATTTGATCCACATTGTACACTATATACTCATTATACAATAAGGCGCCCTGTGAGAAGAATCAGAAACCTTTATTTAGACTAAATCTTGTTGATAATCAATTAATGTATGTGAAAGATAAAAGAAGTGGACTTGGATGCAAAACATGGAAAACAAATGTGTGGATTAGTGAAAACTATACCTCACGACGTTGATTCTTTTTCGGTTTTCCCAAGGGAACGATAGTGCCATCCAATGTTTTAAAAGGCTTAAGGCGGCCTCGAGGCGTTTTCTCATGGAGAGGCGAGGCGGTATGAGGCGTAAGCCTCATTTTAAATTAAGAAAATATATTTAAATCATAAAACATCAAACCTTATATATTCCTAAATAGTAAGAAAACAAAAAGAGAGAGGGAAGAGAAAATATAGAGAAAAATAATAATCAAAATTCAAAAGAAAACCGGAAAAAAAAAATAATAATAGAAACTCAAAAGGAAAACAAAAAGTTAACAAATAGAAAACAATAGTAGAAACAAACTGTAAACAAATAAAATAAAAAAGAAAACAAAAATACAAGGAAAATGCAATATACTCAGTAATCACCACTGAATTCAGAATATGCTTCTTCCCACCACTTGAACGTTTTCTTTTTTTCTTTTTTATAATTCCTCTCCAGCCACACCTTGTAATCTTTTTCTTCAGCCCCACTGAATGTCAGAGAAGAAACCGTCCAAATATTTTGTTTTTCCAAATTCCACCGTTTGAAATTCCCTTGCCTTTGGTTTTCGGTGCATGTCCACTCACCACCTTTTAAAATAAAATAAAGCATGCAGTAAATAATGCAACGTTTTGGTTTTCGGTGCATTGCTTTAATTGCCCGATGCCATGCACATTAATGGCCCATCTCCCATGAAGCCCATAAAAATAACAGAGGCTTAGCCTCAACGCCTCAAAGGCGTACGAACAGAGGCTTACACCTCTCTAGAGGCGTAAGCCTCATTTTTTACCTTCAAGGCGTAAGCCTTGAGGCATGAAAGTGCCGCCTCGCCTCAAGGCGCGCCTCAAGGCTTACGCCTTGAACGATTTTTAAAACATTGGTGCCATCATTGAGTGTCACAGCTTCGGAGAGGTTTGGTTCTGTTTTTCCAACTCCTTTTGTGCTGCAATATTAGGCATTAGGTTTTGACTTGCTATCTTTCATTAAGCATTGTAAAAAACATGAGTTTTGCTTATCCAAGTCCTTAGTTGCGAAAGGTCATAAAGAGGCAGTGAAAACATGAAATTCTTGTTGTATGTGAGAATTAGAAAAACTAAAATTATATGGACCGTGATGAGTTTACAATTTTTAGGAGATCTGTTTAAGGGGATGATCGTAAATGATCTCCTAATGAAGCAATTTTCATGTGAACTGCTATCTGTTATAATGCCATGCTCAATGAACTTGAAAAGACAAGGCAACAAACCTCAGCTTCCCCTCGGGTAACTTGTCGGCATTGTAGTTTGCATCTAGAAGTTCAACCATGTCACCAAGCGCCACCTAGAGATTTCACAGCTAAACAACTTTATTACATTCAATCATAACAGTGAAAGGCAATCATAATCTTCAGCAAGGATAAATGACAAATAAAGTTAACACCACTGCTAAACGTGCGGTAAGCATAATTACAAATATATATGATTACAAATTGTAACAAACCATCAAGCCAAGGGATTTATGTTTCATTCACCTGAGGATTTCGACATGTTCGACAGTGCCACAATGAGAAAAAAAAAAGTCATAAAGATCATTCTCTGTGGTGACAAGCTTGTAACTTCAGCAGTATAACCCCCAGAGTAACACAACTCTATATGTTGAAAACTTGGATTGAAGTAAAATACTTGGAAGACTGATACAAAAAAGCAATCTTTCACCAACCTATTTAGAGAAAACTGAAATACTAATTATCTCAACACTTCATATTCATAAAAATAAGCCTTTTCCCTTTTCTTTTCAGCACCTTCCACTCCCCCAAAAAGAATGGTCCATTGTATTTAGATGATAAGCATTCTAAACTCAAATCAAGACTTGGGGAATATTTTCATCTCTATAACAAGTAGTTCTTATAAAATGATGAAGAGAATACAAGGGATGAACAAGTTTACCCCAGAAAGCCATGATTCTCGATACAACTCCAGCTCCATTGTTAGACTTCAAGAGGCTAAAACAAAAACAAGAATTGTTACTTGAAATTCAACATAAAATTAAAATCATATTAATAAACTAGAGAAATGAAATTTGAGAGTAGAAATTTAGAACCGCTCAAGTTTTCAAAGGCAACTTCCATCTCATTGCATATGTTTGTGAGTTCTAGACACAAGAAAAAGAAAAACAATTAACTTGATAAAAAGCAAACAATGTGATAAACAATTTTTTAAGACAAGACATGCCATTCATTATCTTACCTTCATCAATTTCTTCAGCTCCATCAATTTCTTCACTCATGTCATCAAGAGGTTTAGATTGAATCCAATTTTGAGCACAAATGAGGGCCTCTGCAGTTCGAGGAGTTAGTGAACTTCGAAATGGATCTAATACCCGTCCTCCAGTGCTAAAAGCTGATTCAGATGGCACAGTAGATATAGGAATGCTATAGATGTCTCTGGCTACTTGGCTGATAATCTTGAATCGAGCAGAATTAAACTTCCACCAATTTAATATATCAAAATTTTCATCCTCTACACAAGCTTCATCTAAATAACGAGCCACCTCTGTTTTACCATCATCTGGATCTTTTTTCTTACTTAAAAACATATATCTATCATGGACAGCAGCGCGTACCTTATAAGATCCAATTCCACTCGATGCATTGAAAGAGATAGATGGTATTTCACTCTGACTTGGAAAACTTGATACTTCTATGGATGTAGATGATTGTGCTTGTGTATATTGCTCCTTTTGCACTGATATTCTTAAATAATAGTCATCACATAGTCGACGCAATGTTTCTTCGACCTTATTTGTCCATTTTTTTGCACTTTCTTCATCCAAAAAATCATGAAAGCAATAACTCACATAATTCAACTTATATCTAGGGTCAAGAACAACAGCAACATACAACAACAGATTAGTTTTCTCACTTCTAGTTATACCCCAGTATTTGTTGAACTTTGCTTGCATGCTTGATGCCATCTGACTTAACAACTCATTATTGTACATCGAGTATTCACGAATTATTTCTTCAACCAACAAAATTTCATGAAAGAAAATGTTTGAAGTTACAGACATAGACGCTGAGAACTTTAAAGTAACATCTAAAAAAGTCTTCAGGAACTCCACAAACACTTTAGCATTGTCCCAATCTTCAATAATAGGTATCTCACCTTCCGGCAAATATCTTGGGTCGTGTTCTTCTAATCTTTCAAAAGTCCTTTGAAATTTAATTGCTCCATCCAACATAGTGAAAGTTGAATTCCATCGTGTTGGAACATCCATACTAAGACAACTTTTGGTCGAAATTTTATCTTCTTTAGCAAAATCTTTAAATGCTTATAATCTTGCAGGAGATGATCTAACATACTTCACAGCATTTCTAATGCGAATGATAGACACGTGCAAATCCTTTAAAGCATCACTAACAATCAAATTAAGAATATGAGCAGAACATCGCACATGGAGAAATTCACCATCCAACACTAACTCATTTCTTCCTTTAAACTTTTTAACCAAATATGTCAATGCTACATCATTTGAGCTAGCATTATCGACTGTGATGGTAAAAAGTCTATCAATCCCCCAACTTTGCAAACATTTTTCAATTGCTCTTCCTATTGTGTCTCCTTTATGATTAGCAATTTGACAAAAATTTAGAATTCTTTTATGCAAGTTCCACTCACTATCAATGAAATGAGCAGTTATCACCATGTAATTAATATTTTGAACGGAAGTCCATGTATCAGTCGTTAAACAAACTCTTTGGCCATTTCGAGTCAAGACATTTTTCAACCTCTTTTTCTCCCTCATGTACAATTGAAAACAATCTTTTGCAACAGTGACTCGTGATGGAATTACAAACTTAGGATTTAATGCCCTGCAAAATTTATGAAATCCTTCGCTTTCTACAAACTTAAAGGGTAACTCATCTAATATGACCATGTAAGCAAGCATCATTCTACAATTCTCTTGAGTGAACGATGCAACTGTCAAGTTACTTTCAGAATCCCCCTCTCCTTCAACATAATCCTCTGACTTACTTGTATACATCTTACATTTCTCTAAGTGTCTTTTCATATTTGTTGTCCCATTTCTCTTAGAGTCACATGCATATGTAGCTCCACAATATTTACAAGCAGCCCTAGGATATTTAGGATCACATCCCTCTACTCTAATAAAATGCTCCCAAGCATCTGAAGCAGGTTTAGTAGGTTTCCTTTTCCCTAACAATCCTACTTTACAACTCGTACCTAGATTAGGGGTATGACTTTGTTCAGAAGTCTCATTTGTAAAAGACGAAGTCATCCTGAGATAAAAATCAAACCAAAATTCACAAAACAAGACCAAGCTATTGCAAAACCAATAAACTATCCTCAAGAAATGCAACAAACATTATAGATATAAACTCAAACATTAATAAATATAAACTCGACTTCAACTCGACTTCAACACTATAATATAAACATTATAGATATAAACCAATTACTACTGGACATTGTCATCCTAAACATACAATAAATAGCTATAAATATAAATTGTTCTTAACCATTTTCCTTCTCATTTGCCAAACACAGTCATCCTAGTTCTAGGCTTCACATTCCCATTTCCATATACTATATGCCCTCCATGAGGATTTTTGAGGATAGAGTTACTTGAACGAAAAATTTAGTGCCTGTTTCACATTTGGTTTCAACTATATTTTATTTTCTATATATATTTTAAAAGTTTACTTAAAAGGAAAACTTGGTGCATGTTTTATAATGGTATTTTTAATTTTATCTTTGGAGCTATTTGCTTGTAGCTGGGTGTGTTTGCGAATTCATCTTCTTGATGACAATATTAGCACCTATAAAATGATTTAGAAACAAATGAGTGGGAGTCTTTCTCATCTTCTCCAATCAGATCGTCTCCTGAATGATTCTTGGTCTTGGCCTCTTGATGTATCCAATTTATTTAATGAATTAATGTTAAATCTCTTACGGAAGATATTGTGGGTACCATTGATCCAACCTCGAACAACCTTTATTCAGTGATTTGGAAGGATGCCTATCTAAAGAAAATAAAGATCTTTTCTTTAGGGACTTAGTCTTGGGGTATATACATCTTTCTCATTTCCATCTTTCTCATTCTTGGCGTGTTCTGTGTTCCATGTTCTTCTAATTCGAAGCATCCTAGACACATTTTTGTACATTGCCCTTTTGCTTCTAATTATTGGGTTTTCATACTTGATGTTTTTCCGAAGTTTGATGGGAAGGATGACCCCACGAGTTGGATATGTCAAGCCGAACAATATTTCGAAATCCAGCATATTGGTGGGTGAACGAGTCACCTTTGTAGCATTTTATTTGGATGGAGATGCTCAGTTATGGTTCCAAATATTGCTTCAGTATTGAAGCAGGAGGCGAATCACATTTCTTGGGTAGAATGCAAAATAGGTCTACGAAACAAGTATGGACCAAATAAATTTTTAGATTCTTTTTTGGTGAATCAACAAAATTACAGCAAAAGGGGATAATGTGGAATATCAAGTACGCTCTGAAAAATTATTAGCCAAAGTTGGACATCTTCCACAAGATTGATAAGTTAGTTGTTTTGTTAGCAGGTTGAAGTAGCAAGTCGCTCAGAGCCACTGTCATAGGTTTAAACCGAGAATCCAATTGCAAAAGTAGATAACAACAAATAAAAACTCACCCGGCGGCGACGACGACTTAAACTCGCACAAGCACGACAAGCAGCGGCGGAGGCGGCAACCACGAGCTCGAGCTCGAGCTCGAGAGGAGAGTGAAGACCCAATAAATTTCGGCTGCGACTCGACTACGACTGCGAGGAGTGAAGACTGAAAAAGAAGATCGAGGAAAGAAGATGCGAGTCTGCGACTGTTATGAAACCCTAACTCAGCTTCGGTTCGGGTAAATAAATTATGAGAACCGAACCGAATCGGTTCGGTTTGGTTCGGTCACTAATAAAATTGAAAATCGAACCGAACCGAGCCGGTTCGGTTCGGTTCCTTACACCCTTATTAACCATTGTTGATAATTAGATAACCACAATATAGACCCTCCATGGTCAAGAGCCTTCTTTGCTAACAAATGAGTTATACTATTTCTATTCCTAGAAATATAAGAAACATGGAAAGAAGAAAAAGATTTACACACATGTTGGAAATACGCTGTATATAGAAATTGTTGCACACTAGCAAACAAATTACAATGCAACTGGCTACAAACAAATACAGAGTAAATATATCTACAAACACTGTATATAACAAAAATTACAGAAATCATAATTAAACCATATCAGAATTTCAATAGCGCTCCAAAGGTCGTAGATGGTCCCATTGACAACAACAGCCACATCAAACGAATATAAAACCTGTAAAACAAAAGAATGTGATGATTGGTAGTCGAGGCACGCTTTCAATGCTCTGTTCTGAAGACAATTATTCGCTCTGCACGGGTTGCTAGCAGATTACAACGATTGTCTCAGTAGGATACAACGACTAACTCCAGTAAAACAACAACCTCGAACTACACGGATCTAACAGAACTCTTGGATACTCACTCTCAACAATACCAAACTAGAAAAGATAAGAGAAACCACGAAAATGGAATGATCTAAAATGAAGAAACCAACTACTATTTATAGCTATACAAATAGTAACTATCTGGACAAACAAAAAGACAAACAATAAATACTCTGTAAATACGTTAATTACAGTGTATTTATGTATATTTACAACAGTTGCAGAATACAGAAGGTCACTAAATTACTCTGTAATTATGAGCAATTACAGCAGTTGTAGAGCATAAAATGGCACAAACCGTTCATGTTCACACAAGTTATGAATTTAATTCCGAACATTAAATTCATAATTTAAGTAACCGTTTTAAAACTTTTGATCAACTAACCATCACTTTCTTTCACACATTTACACCAAAATCCAACATTACACAGATCCTGAATCTGGACGATCCAATGATGAACATCTGGCGAAGTTGGTTGGACTTCGTTTACCATGTTTACTGCCACCAACGAATTTGAGAACAACGTAATGTCTTTGTATTGTAGGCGTTGTATCAACCTTATTCCTTGCAACATTGCTTGGACCTCCGCTGCTAAAGGTGAGTATGTGATTTGATCCATCATCGACATAGCTCCCTTAATAGAATTATCCTGTGACAGGACCAAAATACCATAACCAGATTCGTCCTTTAGAGGATTGATGGTGGCGTTAATAACAACATGAACACCAACTGGCTTGTTTGGTGCTTGACTTGGAATTGAAGCTAGCCCAATAGAGTTAGCCATATCTGATTTGACATTAATCTTTACCTCATTCCAATACTTGATAATCCAGTCACATCGATTTTGCCAATTAGCGATTGGTTTACCAATCCTACCGCTATGCAAGCCATTTCAAACTCCTCCTATCTCAGCTCATTTGCTAGCAACATAACTCGATCTGGAAAATTATTTTGAACCACTATTTCTGAATCAATTCTCTCAAAAATATTATCACAGATCTTCTTTGCTCTTTTGTAACCACATAGCACATGATCAACTGTTTCCTGATGGAAAAAACACAAACTACAAAAAGGAGATACATCAATGCCTCTTTTCCATAGGCAAAAATTGGTCGGCAGACGATCATGAAAAGCCCTCCAAGTAAATAATTTAACTTTGGACGGAATTTTCAGCTTCCACAACATGTCCCACCACCTTTTTTGTTCGTTTGAGCTTGAAGAGGTTTGACCCATCTTTTGTAACATAGCCAAATTTATAGCCACTTTTGACAGAATAGTTGCCATGGTTATTATAGTGGATCACATTCAATAAAGAACAAAAGAGCTACTAGGCAAATAATGGATCTGATTGGTGGCTAAATTAGATTGAGAAAAATACACTTTCAGTCTCTAAGGTTTGAGTTAGGTTTCATTTTGATAATTGAGTTTTCAAACTTGACAATTTAGTTCTCGAGGTTTGGATTTTATTTAATTTTGGTCCCTCCGTCAAATGTTTCGTTAATAACTAGGATTGCTGACGTGACATTGATTTTTTTATTAAAAAATTGGGAAAAATACACTTTTGGTCCCTGAGGTTTGGGTTAAGTTACACTTTGGTCCCTAAGTTTTCAAACTCAATAATTTAGCCCCTGAGGTTTGAGATAAGGAGTAATTTGGTCGCTGCCATCCACTTTGGCGTTAAATCTAATGGGCTACTGAAGTGTCACTATTATTTTAATTAAAAAATTAAAATTTTATTTTTTTAAATAAAAAGATATTAAAATAATAAAAATATTATTTTTTAATTATTTTTAATTCTTTCTCTCCCTCTCTCTTCTCCTTCTTATTTCTCTTCCCCATCTCCTTCTTCTTTGTCTTCCACATCTCCTTCTTCCTTCTTCCCCATCTTCTTCTTATTCAACTCTGATGGCCGGTTGCCGCTGGCTGCATGCGAACGGTGGCGGCGGTGACCAAATTTTTTTTCCTTCTTTTCTTCTTCTTCCCTTCTTCTTCCTTTCTTCTCATTTCTTTTCTTTCTTCTGTTTTTTTAACCGAGGGAGATTTGGGGTGGAGGAGCTCCTCTTCCTCGATTCGACGCCAGAATCGGGGAGGAGAAGCTCCTCCTCCCCAAATGTCACCCTGTTTTAAAAAAAAAAAAAAGAAGAAAGAAAAGAAAGAGAGGGAGGGAAGAAGAAGGGAAGAAGAAGAAAAAAAGGAAAAAAAAAATATTTCGGCGGCCGGCCATCGGAGTTGAAGAAGAAGAAGATGGGGAATAAGGAAGAATGAGATGGGGAAGAGAAAAAAGAAGGAGAAGAGAGAGGGAGAGAAATAATTAAAATATAATATTTTATTATTTTAATATCTTTTTATTTAAAAAATAAAATTTTAATTTTTTTAATTAAAATAATAGTGCTACGTCAGTAGCCCATTAGATTTAACGACAAAATGGATGACAGTGACCAAATTGCTCCTTATCTCAAACCTGCTAAATTGTTGAGTTTGAAAACTCATGGACCAAAGTGTAACTTAACCCAAACCTCAAGATATTTTTCCCTATAAAATTATTTTTTAATTTTTTTTAAAAATAAAAATATATTAAAATAATGAAATTATTATTATTATTATTTTATATATTTCTTCTTCCCTCTTCTACTTTAACCACCAGACCAGCCACCATCAAACCAGACGTCGGAAGCCGCTGGTGACAATTTTTTTCTTCCCTTTTCTCTCTCTTTTTCTTCCCATTTCTCTACATTTTTTTTTAAATTGAATAAACTAAGTTAATTTAAATAATTAATTTTTTTTAACTACAGTAATTTAATATATGTGTATCCATTAAAAATAATTAGATAAATATTTTAATAATAATATAGTTATTTATTTATTATGATAAAAATATATAATTAGTTTTAATTAATTATAGTTGAATATTATTAATTATAATTATAATTTTTATTAAATAATATAAATGAACGTATTTTAATAAACATATAAAAAAAAGAAGATAAGAAAAAGAGGGGAAAATAGATATGTTGATAATAAAGGTTAATAAAATTATTATTATTTTTTTAAAAAAAAGGTTAATAAAATTATTCCAAAAATATTTTATAATTATAATATCTTAATCCAAAGAAATAATTAATTGATTATAAATAGTTAATAAGTAATTAATTATAATTATTGAAAAAAGAATTTTTATACTAAATTTATTTAAATAATTTTAATTAAATAATTAAATATATTTTCAATAACATTAACTAATTAATTATAATTTCAGTAAATATGTAATTGCATCCATCTATAATCTATAATAATAATAATAATAATAAAAATAAAAATAATATATTAAAAGGTGAGGATGTTGGAAAAACTTTTTTGGACACTTTTTTCCTTTCTTTTATTTACTAATTTACAAATCATGCCATTGAAAATTAATTATAAATAGTAAATTAATTCATTAATAATTAAATATCTATAATAAATACATATGTGCTATTAAAATGGTGGAATGTAAAAATTTTTTCCTACACTTTTTTTTTTAAAATTATAATTCATAATGGAATTTCAGAAGTTATAGAATATTCAAAAGGTTTTGTAACTATCACATTAAACTTGCTAAATGTCATTTAAAATATTGGAATATGAAAAGAATATCTCTTTATCATTTAATTATTGAAGACCAAAAGTTGTAGTACCTCAAAGGCTTTTCAACTTCTTCATTTTCTACCACTATAAAAAGACTCCATTCTATTCATTCTCAACAACAATTTGAGCTCATGATCAATTTCAAAAAAAAAAAAAAAAAAAAAAAAAAATTGAGCTCATGATCAATTTCTTCTTCTTTTTATATTTCTCTCTCATTTTTTCATTTTCTAAAACTATAAAAACATCATTCTTCTCATATGGTCTTCTGAGAATGTAACATTTGTCAATACAAATTCTTTATTCTCTTGTGGATTGAAGAAGTATCCACTTTTCGTTTCCTTTCGGGGTTGCCTACTGCAATCAATACTGCATGAACCCAAAAACGAGCAAGGAAATTGAGCATAACTCAATATGGATCGAACCATATCTTAGAAGGGTTATATTTCTCCCTATCTTAGATTTAGGATGTGATCTCATGTACTATCAAATAGTCTTGGAATCTCAAATCCCCATACTCAACACTTTGATCAGATCGAAGTGTTTTTATCATCTCACCTAACAAGTTTTCAACTTCAGTCCTAAGCCCCTTCGAATATCTCAAGAGCTTCAGACTTAAGTTGCATTAGGTAGATATATTCATACCTCTGAATAATAATCTATAATAGAGATTAATTATTCTTGCCCTCCCACTGTTTTAACATATTGGACTACAAGGATCCAAAATGTAGAAGCTCCAAGGGCACTTTGACTCTTTAGTTCTTTTCCAGTAAAAGACCTATAAGTCACCTTGCCTTTAAGGTATGACTTACACGGTAGTAGAGAGTCATCTTTTAACTCGTTTAGAAATCCACTCTTGACCAATCTCTCAATCAATTTGAGATTAATATGGTCTAACCTTAAGTGCCAAAGAAAGATATTTTCCTTTAGGAGAAATCCTTTTGCCTCTTATCACATTGAGTAGTAGCAGTCTTAAAAATCTCAGTGTTCATGAATGTTTTACTCTTTGATTAGTCTTAGAACATATAGGTTATTTTCCAGTCCAGTTGAACAAATGTCAACTCCCTTTCTATAAATGAAAACTACGTTAGCAGAGAAAGGTAAAGAGTAACATTGTTCCAGCAAATAAGACACAGAAATCAAATTTCTTTTGATATTAGGAATTACATACACATTATCTAATAATATGTATTTGCTCCAACTGAGAAAAATAACTTAATGTTCCTCACTGCTACAGCTGAGATAACCTCTCTAGTTCTCACCTTTAAGAGTTATTACATCAACAGGAAGCTATCGCTAGGAATTCATTCCTTTAAAAGAAGAACACACGTGATTTGTGACCACTGAATCAAGTATTCAGGAAAAACCACTTTCTTCACTAATCACGTTTTCAAGACAAGTAAATGAAAATTACAGTCTTGGACAAGTTCTCTTTTGCTAAGCAGGTTCCTATGTCATATTCACCAAGAACAATTCTTAATGAATTAGACATACGAGGCATGATGACACATTCCTCAGTTATGACTAATCCTAGACTTATTTCCCACAATTTTTCATTTAAGCTTGTTGTATTATTACCGTTATTAATAAACTGTGTAAGACAATGCACATTCAAAATATTATACATATCGCTGAAGTAACAAATAACTTGTATTATTTATTACACTAACCCATTACATCTAATCCACTCAAATTCTGCAAAAACAAACAAGAAATCAAAGAAACCCTATAAAACTATTGATTTAGTTTTAGCAATGATACTTCAAAGGTTTAGGACAATAGCCACTGAAGGGTGGTCAGCTACTCCTCTGAATTGAGACAATCTCAACCAAAACCTAACACCAGAATAACTCATATTCCATTAGGGTTTAGTTATCGTTGTTCGGTCAAGGATTAGTTAACACGTTTAACTCATCCCCGTAAGTGCAACCCTCCCACTTTCAGATCCCAGAGGTACGCACCAACAAGCTACCAAAAGGAAATACAACTGTTGGTAATTAACCTAAGCGACCCTATCCATTTCTGGAGTTCGCGGTATTCCGAAACCTATGATCAGGCCCTCCAAAAGGATGGTCGTTCCAGAACGACACTGAAGGGAATAAAAGTCCCCACGCAGCGGAAGCGCATCGATTGGACCTTACGCCGTATATTAATTAACATTAAAATACCGTTACGAAAACTCAAACAAACTTTAAACATTCTTTAAAGTTGCTGGAAATTCAGTTTAAACATGCTTAAAAATAAATCTAAATTTATTTTCATGCTTTTCTAAAGAAAATGGGAAGAACCGTCACATACCTTCGTTGTAGACTTGACCGTTCTTCGCCAACAACGCTCCAACGAACGAAAATGCAGCAACCTCTTCGCCTCTTGATCGCTGGAATTTTCTTCTTGATTGACACAATAACCACAAAGGTTACACCGGTATGACTCTAGGTCTAGGAGGTAAAAGACTTGTGGGAGTCTTTCTCTAAGAGGGAGGCTAGAGAGAATTTTAGGTCTTGTCTTTGAGAGTCTAAGAGCAAGAGCAAAATTTCAAGTGTCATGACCAATTAGGTCTAGTGTTCTATTTATAGAAGAGAGGCCATGAATAAAATATTCAATTAAATCAATCTTTTCCAAAATTGATTCAATCTTATTCCTTAATTAATCAATCATGATCAATCAATTCCATAATTAATTAATCTTTTCCACAAATGACTAATTACTTCCATAAGTGATTAGATCATTTTCATAAATGATTAATCACTTCCTTAAGTGATTAATTATTTCCATAATTGATTAATTCCCGGTTAATGAATTCTTTAATTAATTAACCACCAATTAAATATCACATATTTAATTTCCGGCCTAGAATTAATTAATTTGTCCAAACACATTTTAGGCCTTAAATTAATTCATTATTTGGACTCTTTCAAACTTCCATAAAATTTATATTTGAACTTCTTCAAATATTAATTTCTCTCATAATAATATATCAATATATATTATATTTGTTTCCCTTAGTAAATTGAACATTTTCAATTTACATTTATTACTTAGTTGCCTCAAATTACTTTATGAGCTACCAGTGGGACCTAATGGACCTGCAGATCAGAAGCTCCAACGATGTGAGATTAATTGGTCAAACTCATTAACCAAATTAATCAATATTCGTTAACTGTGTGTACATTCCACTATAGACTCACAGTTGCACTCTTCTCACTGCAGACGTATTTTCTGTGTCCACGGATATAGACAAATAATGACTAGTTAGTCCTTCACGAGTGTCCATAACACCAGCTGGGTCAAATTACCGTTTTACCCCTAGGTTACTTCTATTTCCTTAAGTACCAGTTCTCCTATAATGAACAACCTGTTTGTGGTCCAACCATCAAACAGAAAACCCTCTCGTGCCATTGAGAGGGTAGGGCCCTTTGTTCAAGACTCGGAGTCACCACTTAAGGGAACACTCATCTGTTTCCCTAAAGTCGGGAAGGAGTGAATTCCATCTTGTACGATTATGTTCCCAGCTCCTCATTCGGTCTTGTCCCCAAAATGGTAGGCTTATTGAGTCGGCGTATTGGCCACTCTCACCCATACAAATCAAAGGACAATCCCTCATGAGCAGGAGTCCATAATCAACTCAGGATTAAGACTAAGTTGTCTAGGTCGTCCTAGTGAAATAGAAAACCAACTAGTTAACGGTGTTATAACAAGTGGTTACTATTTCGTAGTCCGATCTTATGCAAACTCATTGCATAGGATACCCCACTCGCATGTCTCCTACACGAATGCGTGGGATCATAGCGTTTGTATCATATACAAAGTGAGTCGTATCCATAGTGTCAACAAGATAAGGCACCCGGTCTTATCCCTATACTATAGATCCTTTAGGCTGTTTCTTGAACAATGATCCCCATGAAGGATTGGAATTCCGTAATTCCGTAAAGCGGAAGCGTGATTGGGACCGATTCGTAATTAATTTTGTTTAATCTAAAATACCAATACATTGGCAATAATATTAGAACTATTCTAAATATATATTAAGGCTAAACATACAAAAATATTAGATCTAAATCTAATTTATAAAGTAACAAATTACTTACTCTCGTTGACGACTCAGATTAAATTCACCAACTGCATGTGAATTAATCACGAACTAGTGTGAACACCACCACTATGGCTACACTGGTATGACTTTGAGACTTCTAGAGGCAAGAGACTGGTGGGAGTCTAGAGGAAGCCTTGAGGGGAATTCTCTGAGAGAAGGAGAATGAATGAGATGCCTTTCATCCCACCCCAGGGGTCCTATTTATAGGTAAAGGCCAAGACCTTCTTCCTAATAGGAAAAGGAAGACCTTCTCCTAATAGGAAAAGGTCTCTAATTTTAATAAATAAATAATTAATTCCATAATTAATTAATTTCCCTAATTAAATATCATATATTTAATCTTAGGGATTTTAATAAAATTAAAATTAATATGAATCCAATTCATATTAAATTTATTTGAACTATTTCAAATATTTTCTCTCAAGAATTAATTTTTGAAATTAATTCAAAAATTATATTATAAAGATTCATAAACTTTATATTATAAGGCATCAATATACATTATACAATTCCTCAAATAAATTGAACACTTTCAATTTACAATTATACTTAATTGCCTCAAGTCTCTTTACGAGCTACTAGTGGGACCTAATGGACCTACATATCAGAAGCTCCAACGATACAAGACTAATTGGCCAAACTCATTGACCAAGTTTAGTCAACATTCGTTAACTCTGGGTCACTCCACTAAAGACCCACAACTGCACTCTTCTCACTGTAGAATATTTCTGTGTCCATGGATATCGACCAAGCAGTAAGTCAATCCTTCACGTGTGTTCGTAACACCAGCTGGGTCAAATTACCGTTTTACCCCTAGGTTACCCCTGGGTTACCTTAGTTCCTTAAGTACCACTGATTCCTCTAATGAACAAGTTGTTTAGGGTCCAACCACTAAACATGAGTTCCTCTCAGGCTAGGAGAAGATGGCGCACCTTTGTTCAAGCCCTGAAATCAGCTCTTAAGGGAACACACATCTACTTACCGCAATAGGGGAATGAGTGAATTCCATCTTGTACTGTTATGTTCCCAGCTCTCATTTGGTCTTGCCCCTGAAATGGTAGGCTTATTGAGTCGGCGAACTGGCCACTCTCACACATACAAATCTAAGGACAATCCCTCCTGAAAGGGGTTCATAACATACTCAGGATTGAGATTGAGTTACCTGGGTCATCCTATTTAAATAGAAACATAAACTAGTTAACGACGTTACAACTAGTGGTTACTATTTCGCGGTCCGGTCTTATGCAAACTCATTGCATAGGATACCCCCACCCGCATGTCTCCTACATGGATGCTTTGGATCATTGCATCTGTATCGAATACAAGGTGGGCCGTATCACATAGTGTCACCAGGATAAGGTACCCAAACTTATCCTTATACTATAGACCTTTTAGGTTGTTACTTGGACACTGATCCCCGTATGTCCCCACATACTAGTCCAAGTTTCATTTAAACAACCTTAGATCTTAGTTTATTGGATTTAGGGTTTATTAATGCAAACTCGATTATTCAATAACCAAATTACTGAATTACTCAAATAACACTTTATTGAGATCGATTAATTTGTTTCATTTACTATCTACGAGTTTTAGGGCATAAAACCCAACAACTCCCACTTGAACTAAAACTCTAGTGGGCAATGTAGATCAACAATCAAAATTGAATGAATAATCATTGAAGTAGGAATAGTAATTTGTATTAATACTGTATAATACATGAAAATACAGATAAATACAATAAACTAGGGCATTCACAATACCCATTACACTTCTCCCACTTGCCCTAGATTATTCTATGTACATATCTCGCAGACCTAGACCCTCTAGATGAACCTCGAACACTTTAGCCGTGAGAGGCTTCGTAAATGGATCAGCAATATTGTGCTCAAAGGCTACCTTCGTGACGATCACGTCCCCTCGTTGCACGATCTCTCTGATGAGATGATATTTGCGCTCTATGTGCTTGCCTCTTTTATGACTGCGAGGTTCTTTAGAATTTGCCACTGCACCACTATTATCACAGTAAAGGGTGATTGGCAAGTTCATATTTGAAACAACTTCCAAATCCATCAAGAACTTCCGTAGCCATACAGCCTCCTTAGCTGCTTCACAAGCAGCGACATATTCAGCCTCCATGGTGGAGTCTGCAATGCATCATTGCTTGATGCTACGCCAGACTACAGCTCCCCCGTTGAGGGTAAATACTGACCCTGATGTGGATTTCCTAGAATCCTTATCAGTTTGAAAGTCAGAGTCTGTGTATCCTGTAAGGATCAAATCCTTAGAGCCATACACAAGCTGATAGTCCCTCGTTCTCCGAAGATACTTGAGGATGTTTTTAACTGCAGTCCAGTGGTCTAACCCTGGATTGGAATGGTACCTGTTGACTATCCCAACTGCATAGCAAATGTCAGACCTAGTACACAACATGGCGTACATAAGACTGCCCACAGCTGAAGCATAAGGGATGCGTCTCATATCCTCAATTTCTTGAGGTGTCTTAGGACACTGTTCCTTAGACAAATGAACTCCATGTCTGAAGGGTAGTAAACCCCTCTTGGAATTCTGCATCTTATATCTAGACAACATCTTGTCTATATATGATGCTTGAGACAGGGCCAACGTTCTGTTCTTACGATTCCTAATAATTTGAATCCCTAGAACATACTAAGCTTCACCCAAATCTTTCATTTGGAACTCAGTCGATAGCCATTTTTTAATGTCAGCTAGATATTCTACATCATTCCCAATGAGAAGAATATCATCTACATACAACACCAGAAAAGTTACTGAACTGTTGATAATCCTTTTGTAAACACAAGGCTCATTAATGTTCTGGTCAAAGCCATAAGATTTGACAGTAGTGTCAAACTTTATATTCCAAGATCTGAAAGCTTTCTTCAACCCATAAATGGATCGTTTAAGCTTGCAAACTTTTTGCTCCTGACCTTGAGCAACAAACCCCTCTGGTTGAGACATAAAGATGTTCTCATCAAGATTTCCATTCAGAAAGGCAGTCTTGACGTCCATTTGCCAAATCTCATAATCATAAAAAGTGGCAATGGACAAGAGAATTCTTATCGACTTTAACATGGCAACTGGGGAGAAGGTTTCCTCATAGTCCACCCCCTCCTTTTGGGTATAACCCTTTGCCACAAGTCGAACTTTGAAAGTCTGTACTTTCCCACCTGCGTCTCGTTTTCTCTTGTAGATCCATTTGCACCCTATGGGTTTAACCCCTTCAGGTAGGTCTACAAGATCCCAGACTTGATTGAAGTACATAGACTCCATCTCTAGGTCCATAGCTTTGACCCACTGGTCATGGTCCACATCATTCATTGCCTGTCTAAAGGTCAATGGATCCTCAACCCCATCATTAGGTATGATAGTTGGAGTTTCTGCTAAACCCAGATAGCGTTCAGGTTGAATAACAACCCTCCCACTACGTCGAGGCATTCTCAACTCTTGAGAAGGATGAGCTTGACTAGATGTACTGGGCTCATCAATAACTCTTGTTGATGGTCCAGCCTCTGAACTGGGCTCATCAACAACTCTTGTTGAAGGCCCAGCCTCATCAACAACTCTTGTTGATTCATTTGTAGCTTTACCAGAAAGTTCACTTAACACAATTTTACTGCGTGGTATGTGTTCTTTAACGTGGTCTTCCTCCAAGAAAGTAGCATTTCTCGATACAAACACTTTATTTTCTTTTGGATCAAAGAAGTATCCACCTCTGTTTCTTTTGGGTAGCCTACGAATAGACATAATTTTGAACGTGAATCCAATTTCTTTGGGTTTGCTACTAACACATGTGCAGGACAGCCCCAAATTCTGAAAAGAGGTAAACTAACTTTACGCCCTTTCCAAAGCTCAAATGGTGTTTCAGAAACACTTTTTGAGGGAACAACATTCAAAATATAAAATGCAGTCTCTACTGCATAACCCCAAAAAGAACTAGGCAATTGAGCATAGTTCATCATAGATCGAACCATGTCTAACAAGGTTCTGTTTCTCCTTTCAGATACACCATTCTGCTGAGGTGTACCTGGTGCTGAGAGTTAGGACGATATTCCATGTTCTATCAAATAGTTTTGGAATTTTAAGTCCAAATACTCTCCACCTCGATCAGATCGAAGTGTTTTAATGGTCTTACCTAACAAGTTCTCAACTTCAGTCCTGTACTCCTTGAACTTTTCAAGGGCTTCAAACTTATGACTCATTAGGTATAAATAACCATACCTTGAATAATCATCTATAAAAGAGATGAAATATTCATACCCTCCTCGAGCTCTTACATTCATTGGACCACAGAGATCCGTATGTACGAGTTCTAAGGGCTCCTTGGCACGATAACCTTTTCCAGTAAAAGGTCATTTGGTCATCTTACCTTCGAGACATGACTCACATGGAGGTAAAGTACCATCTTCTAACTGGCTTAGAAGTCCGTTCTTAACCAATCTCCCAATCCTATTGAGATTTATGTGACCAAGTCTCAAGTGCCAAAGATAGGTACTTTGAGAAACTTTTTGCCTTTTTGGTTGAGTCTCAACTGTTTTAAACATTTCATTGTTCAAAATAGCCCTAGACTCTATTGGTCTTAAGACATACAAATTGTTCTCCATTTTTGCAGAACATATATCAGCACCCCTTTTAGTAATGAAAGCTTCATTCACAGAAAAGGACACTGAATACCCTTGTTCTAGCAAACAAGAAATAGAAATCAAATTTCTTTTTATTTTGGGAACTATATATACGTTATCTAATAACATATAGCGTTCCCTGGAGAAGAACATTTTAATATCTCCCACTGCTTTAGCTGAAATGAGCTCTCCAATCCCAACTCTGAGAGTCATTTCTCCAACATCTAACTGTTGCCAGGAGCTCATTCCCTCAAAGGAAGAGCATACGTGATGAGTGGCACCTGAATCAAGGATCCAGGCTGTATCATCATTTTCCACTATACACGTTTCAATGATCAATAAATCAAATTTATTTTCCTTGAGATGTGCTAAGCAGTCTATGTCATATTTATCATGAACAATTTTGGATAAATTAGACATATGGGCTTGAGGACCATCCTTAGTTAAGACCAATTCCACGCATTTAGTGTTTAAGTTCATTTTCTTAGTTGTATTAGAAATACCAGTTTTGTAATTGGCATTATTAGAGGCATACAAAGAACGTTTCATTGCTGATAGAACAAACAAATTAACTTAATAAGTATTGTTGCATTAACCCATTACACAAAATAATATTATTATTTTAACCCAATCAATTTAGCAAAAGTAATGATCAACCCATAGAATAAACATTCATTTTGCAACGATACTTCAGAGGTTTAGAACAACAGCTACCGTGGGGTAGTCAGCTACTCCTCCTCTGAATTGAGACAATCTCAGCCAATCCCTATTCTCGGAATAACTCATATTCCAATAGTTCTTAGCTACCGTTTTTTCGGTCAAGAAATTATTAACACCTTAACAATTTTCCGTACGTGTGACCCTCCATTTTTCAGATTTCAGAGGTCGGCCCCAACAATGCTACCGTAGGGAAAGTCAAAGTTGGAAATGGACCTAAGAAACCCTATCCATTTCTGGAGTTTGCATTGTTCCGACTCCCATGATCAAGCCCTCCGTAGGGTGATCGCTCCCAGGGCGACTCGCAGGCAGATCATGGGCATCTCACAGTGCAACCTAATGGAGGAGACCGTAGGATACGTTGACACGTGTCCTGCTCCCACTTACTATAAAATACTCCCTCATTCACCTTGATATTAATCCATGCAAACACCATCCGTAGGGGGTCACTCCCAGGGTGACTCGAGGCCAAGCATGAACCTCACGCTGTGAACTTTTGAGGACGTGGGAGCAAAACTTGATTTATGAAAATCTTGTTTTGATATATTTCCTCCCACTAAGTATTTTTATAATTATAAGGTCTATTACTTAGGTAAATTCCGGCTAAGAGAATCTATCTAAGTCTATGCCTGCATATAACTTTTATATATATAGGTCTTTTCTCTGATGTGTCTAGATGAATTAAACACTTTTAATTACCTAGAGACATTGCATGCTAATATAACTATGGTTAATTCAACTCAAGTTCCGGCTCAGTTCCCAGGTAGCAGGTGTTCCGTAAACCGTCATCTTAAGTACCTCCAGCCTTAGACAGAACTTTACCGGTAGAGTTCCCTTATAACCAATAGTTATGATAAATCTTTACTCTAAAGATCTAGGTGAATTAAACTCTTTTAATAAACCTAGTGACATTGCAAGCTAACATTTAGCTATGATTAATTCAACTCCGGTATTCCGGGTTAGTTCCCAGGTAGGAGGTGTTCCGTAAACCGTCATCTTAAGTACCCCCAGCCTTAGACAGAACTTAACCGGTGGAGTTCCCTTATAATCATAGTAATGTTTTTCCTACTTAGTCAATTAAAACAACTTTTAATTCTAAGTAAGAAAATAATTCTAATCATATTAGAATTATAAAGAGCTTAGGTCTAATTAATTTTAAACATTTTAAAATTAATTCAATTTAACCTAAGGTCCTAGTTTGCATGCAACTCTTGTTATAGGTTGACGGTTTCTAATCAATTTTATAACTTATTATAAAATTTTAATGATTAGCCCTATTACATATATCTAATATAACGATTATATTAAATAACTCATGAAATTAAATTCATGCATAATTACCATACATTATAACAATTATAACATAAATATGCATGAAAACTTGCTTAACCTATGGTGGGAATATAAGCTATATGACATCCATAAAGCAAATAAATAGCAATTGAACCGGTTAATTTTGGCCTCTAGGATAAAATAAAGCATAAATTACTATAATTTATAGCTAAATTCTATCCTAAAAGTCCTTCTGCAGCTCCAAATACTGGTCTAGACCGCCTGAACCGATCCGAACCACTTCGAACCAGCTACGAAAACCACGAACCGACCAGAATTCCAACTGAACCGCACCAAATCAGTCCCAGCCCAGCCAGATCGCGTGAACCGGACAACCCAACAGCCTTGAACCGTCCTGTTTGCGAATTTCTAACGCGTGCTGTAATCGTGTTAGCGTCGCAATTTCTCCGATTTTTATCTCATAAAAACCTATTCTAGACCCGGACATACATAGGACTCGATTTTACATAAAATACCCGAAACACCGGGCCCTTACATGATCAAATCACATAAAAAATAGTAAAATCTATGGCCATAAAATTAACCTAAACAGTTCAATGCAAATCATACATACATTATGAATTAATCAAAACCACCAATAGCCAATGCAAATTTTAGAGAAACAAAATTAGATCTACGATCGGCTCTGATACCAATTGCAAGATTGGAATTCCATAATTCCGTAAAGCGGAAGCGTGATTGGGACCGATTCGTAATTAATTTTGTTTAATATAAAATACCAATACATTGGCAATAATATTATAACTATTCTAAATATATATTAAGGCTAAGCATACAAAACTATTAGATCTAAATCTAATTTATAAAGTAACAAATTACTTACTCTCGTTGACGACTCAGATTAAATTCACCAACTGCATGTGAATTAATCACGAACTAGTGTGAACACCACCACTATGGCTACACCGGTATGACTCTGAGACTTCTAGAGGCAAGAGACTGGTGGGAGTCTAGAGGAAGCATTGAGGGGAATTCTCTGAGAGAAGGAGAATGAATGTGATGCCTTTCACCCACCACAGGGGTCCTATTTAAATGTAAAGGCCAAAACCTTCTTCCTAATAGGAAAAGGAAGACCTTCTCCTAATAGGAAAGTGTCTCTAATTTTAATAAATAATTAATTAATTCCATAATTAATTAATTTCCCTAATTAAATATCATATATTTAATCTTAGGGATTTTATTAAAATTAAAATTAATATGAATCCAATTCATATTAAATTTATTTGAACTCTTTCAAATATTTTCTCTCAAGAATTAATTTTTGAAATTAATTCAAAAATTATATTATAAAGATTCATAAACTTTATATTATAAGGCATCAATATACATTATACAATTCCTCAAATAAATTGAACACTTTCAATTTAGAATTTATACTTAATTGCCTCAAGTCTCTTTACGAGCTACCAGTGGGACCTAATGGACCTACAGATCAGAAGCTCCAACGATACAAGACTAATTGGCCAAACTCATTGACCAAGTTTAGTCAACATTCGTTAACTCTGGGTCACTCCACTAAAGACCCACAACTGCACTCTTCTCACTGTAGAATATTTCTGTGTCCATGGATATCGACCAAGCAGTAAGTCAATCCTTCACGTGTGTTCGTAACACCAGCTGGGTCAAATTACCGTTTTACCCCTGGGTTACCTCTAGTTCCTTAAGTACCACTGATTCTTCTAATGAACAAGTTGTTTAGGGTCCAACCACTAAACAGGAGTTCCTCTCAGGCTAGGAGAAGATGGCGCGCCTTTGTTCAAGCCCTGAAATCAGCTCTTAAGGGAACACACATCTACTTACCCCAATAGGGGAATGAGTGAATTCCATCTTGTACTGTTATGTTCCCAGCCCCCATTTGGTCTTGCCCCTGAAATGGTAGGCTTATTGAGTCGGCGAACTGGCCACTCTCACACATATAAATCTAAGGACAATCCCTCCTGAAAGGGGTTCATAACATACTCAGGATTGAGATTGAGTTACCTAGGTCATCCTATTTAAATAGAAACCTAAACTAGTTAACGACGTTACAACTAGTGGTTACTATTTCACGGTCCGGTCTTATGCAAACTCATTGCATAGGATACCCCCACCCGCATGTCTCCTACATGGATGCTTTGGATCATTGCATCTGTATCGAATACAAGGTGGGCCGTATCACATAGTGTCACCAGGATAAGGTACCCAACCTTATCCCTATACTATAGACCTTTTAGGTTGTTACTTGGACACTGATCCCCGTATGTCCCCACATACTAGTCCAAGTTTCATTTAAACAACCTTGGATCTTAGTTTATTGGATTTAGGGTTTATTAATGCAAACTCGATTATTCAATAACCAAATGACTGAATTACTCAAATAAAACTTTATTGAGATCGATTAATTTGTTTCATTTACTATCTACGAGTTTTAGGGCATAAAACCCAACACCCCATATGTCGCTACATATAGTTCAAGACTTATATTACAGCCTAGGATGTCTAGTTTATTGGATTAGGGTTATTTTAGGCAAAGACAAATATAAAATAACTAATAACATTTAATGGAAAAATATATCAATATTATTTCATTAATATCCGGTCAACGGTTACATTCACTATCTACGAGTTTTAGGGCATAAAACCCAACAGTCCGATATGCCCACAATACCCGCGAAAGTTCTTCGGCTCACAACCCTTTTAGGCCCTCAAGTTTGGTTTTAAAATTCTGCTTGATGATTTTGTTTATAGCCTCTACCTGACCATTAGATTGTGGATGAGCCGGGGATGAACAACGATGTGTAATGCCCAAGTCTGAACATAATTTTCTTAAGGCGGCATTTTCTGAAATGATGGTGTTGGGAATCTCGAAGCGACAGACTATATTCTTCCATATGAAATCGGTAATTTTCTTCTTAGTAATGGTGGCTAGCGGTTTTGCCTCTGCCCACTTTGTGAAGTAATCCATTGCTACCACTGCATATTTGGTCTGTCCTTTGCCTTGAGGTAAATGCCCAATCAAGTCTATTCCACATTGCGCGAACGACTAAGGGCTAATGACGTTCGTTAGAGGCTAGGGTGGCTGTCTGGGAATCGGTGCAAACCTTTGACATTGATCGCAAGATCTCATGAAATTCCTAGCGTCATGTAGTATTGTTGGCCAGTAATAACCTTGCCTGATGATCTTGTGACATAGTGTCCTTGCTCCTGAATGATTCCCACAAATCCCCTCATGTAGCTCTCTCATCACATATTTAGCATCACTTGGGGGAAGACACCTTAGCAGCAGCATCGAGTAGCTTCTTTTGTATAGTTTTTCTTCCTTTAACACGAAATGTGATGCTCGTCTCTGCAATTTCTTGGCCTCTATCTTCTTTGCTGGCAGCTCACCTTTTTCCAAATAATTAAGGATCAGATCCATCCACGAGGCTTCTCTTGCTTCTGGGAGGGTTCGACTTCAATTGACGGGGCTTCCTCCCCATCTATAAGATCCTCGGTCTCGGCCTCCGTCCGACCATCTGCTTCAAAAATTTCCTTAGTACACACTGTGGGCTCAAACAAAACTTCAACTGGTACAGTCCTGCCCAACTCTGTTTTGTAGGCAGCCACCAAACGGGCTAGTGAATCTGTGTTATTCTAGGACCTTGATATTTGCTTGATCTCCCATTTCTCAAATTTGGACAGCAAATCCTTAGCCTTAGAAAAGTATTCACTCATTCTCTTCTCCCTGGTTTGATACTCTGTCATTACTTGCTTCTCGATTAATTGCGAGTCGCTCTGAACCAAGAGGTCTGAGACCTCGATCTCCCTTGCCAACCTCAATCCTATGAGGAGCGCCTTGTATTTTGCCTCATTATTCGAGGCCTTGAAGTTAAACCTCAGGGCATACTCGAATCTCCCACCATCAGGAGATTCCAGCAAAATTCTTGCTCCACAGCCCTTGGTGTTAGAAGACCCATCAACAAAGAGTGTCCAAGTCTATTTCACTTCTCCTAGACTCAGCAAATTGACCGCTGTGCCTAACTTGCTTTACTCGGCCTCGGGCCTCTGAGGGTTGGCCTCTTCGAAAAAATCTGCCACAACTTCCCCTTTCATTGTTGTTCGAGGTTTGTAATGGATGTAATACTCACTCAGCTCAACTGGCCACTTCATGAGGTGACCCCATGCATCTGCTTTATTCAGGTCCGTGAAGTTGATGCACATCCGCCACTTTTCGTTGGCTTTTTTCACCAGTATCACATTGGACAACCACTGGGGGTAATGGAATTCCCTGATGAATCCCGCTTTAAGCAACTCATCCACTTGACTGGCTACAACCTCATTCCTTTTCAGATTGAATGCTCGTCGCTTCTACTTCACCAGCTTGTAATCCCTGTCCCCGTTTAGTCGGTGGACCATCACTTCTGGGTCAATTCCTGGCATGTCTTCGTGTGACCATGTAAACAAATCTACATTAGCCCTCAGGAAACTAATCAGTCTGTCTCTCTGCTCAGCCCACATTTGGTGCTGATGTTCACCCTCTTTTCCTTAGACTTTAGTGGCACTGACTCCAGTTCTTCCACTGGCTGCCTCCTCAGGTCGGTTCCAACAGCGTCGTCCATATGCGGAGCCTTATGACAGTCCCCGAGGCTAGGGTCGACTTCTTTCCTACTAGGGTTGGCCTCAGTCTGATTCGACGCTTCTTGCTCATACCCAAAGTTTCCTACTAGTCCTTGAACTTGTTTCATTCTGCGAACCTCCACCGATACGCGGTCTGTACTGGCAAGCCTTCTTCCCCACAGATGGCGCCAACTGTTGATGCCAAAATCTGGCCAAGCAACTCACCTGACCTTCACGTGACACCAGCAGTGAATTTGTTGAAGACGTGACCTGCAAAACCATCCAGAACCGCTGCACACCGGTGTGGTGTAAGCTACCTGCACTCCGATGCCTAAGTCAGATAAAACAATAAAGAGTGTTTTCGTAGTTGGTTTTTCGAACCCCCTTTCAAGTTCGAAGGGTGGAATTTATATTTGTATCTTCTACTAGGGCTTTTTCGTTGCTTGGGGCCATTCGGGTCAATTTGGGAGCTGAAAGAGGGTTAAACCGAGATACACAACTCCGGTGGGCGAGAGTCGGCTCGACCCACTTTATGTGGGCTGATGGTCTGCCTCGGTCGAGCATAGGATTTGGCTCGATCCGTCTTTCTCCCGATATTTGACTCCCCGTTGCGCTTGTGGATCAGTGTTGTGTTGTCCCTGCCCTTCTGAGTGGATAAAAAATAACACACAACATAAACTTATATTAAAATATTATAATTTTGAAACATAATATCAAGTAAAGTAGTTTTGAAGAGGTAGCCTCGATAAACAATAAATACATCTTTAGTATTTGTATGCTCGTCACCTTTCTATCTTGGTATCTTTTAGCACACAAATTTGACTCCGAGTGAGTGCATATGTTCTTCTTCTTTTTTCTTTTTCTTTTTTCCCTTTTTAATGCAATTCAAATAAGAAGTTTTATTCAAAATCTGTCGTCCTCTTAACTCTAGATCCCTTTTATTAAAACAAAAAAAAAAAAAAAACAACAAAAAAAAAAACCAAAAAAGTAAATTGGGTAAAGCCCAAAATCCAAACATAAGAAGGCTCAAACTCCGTACAAAGATAAACTTAGGTATAAAAGCAAACTAAACCTAACAACTCAAACAATTTCACAATTTCATCCTCTATCAGCTTTCCTCCCTCCACCAAGAAACTCGTCCTCGAGTTCAAACGGAAGTAAGCATCATTGGTGAAAACCTTAACAAACATATGGTCAGCATTTAGATCAAAGATGTGAGGAAGGTCGAGATGTGAGGTGAAACTCATCTAATGCATAGTAATCAACCATATCTGTGACATTGAAAGTTGGGTTGATTTGCATGTTGGTTAGTAAGTCCACTTTGTAAGCATTTAGTCCATATTTTTTCAACATTTGAAATGGTTTGATTTGTTTTGCTTTTAATTTGTTGTATGTACTTGTCGAAAAATTCTCCCGTTGTAGGTGGACCATGACCAAATCACCAACATTGAACTCTTTTGTTTGTTTCTTTGTATCAGATGTCTCTATGTACTTGTAGTTCGTTGCTTCTAGCTTAGATATCACCTTTTCAAGAATTTTTGTTATATGTTCTACCATATCATACATCCCGATTCACAAGAAATTTAGAGGGTAAATTCACCAAATCGAGAGTAAATCTAGCATTTTTTAATAAAAAATTTCAAATGGGCACTCCCCTTGTTCATTTGTTCTCCATGTGGTTGATACAAATTCCGCTTGGGCTAGGATAGCATTGTATTATCTTGATTCTAGTTAGCCAAATATCGCTTTAGATTTTCCTACGACTTTTGTTTGGCCGTCTTTTTGTGGATGAGTTGTTGTGTTTTTTTTTATACATTCCAATCAATAAAAGAATAGGATCAACAACCTAAGCAAACAGCCAAGTGGACTAAACTGTTACTCTGCTAGCAAACCCATTAAACAAAAACCATCTTGAACCCAGACTAGCAACTTGTTCTGCTCCCGCCTACCTTATATTTCACCACAAGCCAGGGTCAAACCTCTCACTCCAGGCTTGTAAATTCACAATCCAATTACAACAAATTAGCACAGGAAAATAAACACACATTAAATCACCCCACACACTAGCATATCCCGACTAAACACCCTAACCTACACCCTGATAAAACTCAATAAGGCCTAGAATTATATATTTAATATAGATGGCAGGAACTCAGTAGCTGAAATTTATCACAATCAAGTCCGTGCGCTCCAAATGCTAAAACTTATGCCTGAGAGAAGAGCTAAAGCATGCAAACAAATTCAGAACCAGATCAACAGATAACTCCACGAAACCATTCGCGCAAGCAAGTGCAAAGCCTCACCTAAAGCAGCCCTATTAGCCCAAGAAAGGCTTATAAACTCCTCCACCTATCTTCCCCCTACACTGACACTAAGGTCTCACCTAGAAGCTAAATGACACAAAAGAGGGTGCGTTCTCCAACCTAGGGCCTGCAAGAGATAAACTCATTTACTAATTTCACCACACTCTAAAGGCGGGGTACTAGCTTTCGCATTACAATGTAGGGACCCATACCCAGGTTTTACCCTTGGGTGGCCTAACTGAACACACTACAAGCAGCTCTTTTTACCCCTCATTAGCCCTGGCTGTTACAAGCATGCTTTTATTGAGGAAAACAAAGGAACATATTTAAGAATCCCCATGCATGCTCACGCCTCGTTTTACCACTCATATTTTAGCAGGTCTTACTATTCTTTCTCTTATCTTCTCATTTTATTTTCCTTTTCTTTTCTTTTCTTTTCTTTTCTACTCTTTTCTTCTCAGATTTATTCTTTTCTTTTGATTTCTTTTCTTTCCTTATTTACCTAGGCAAAGCTCACACGCTAGATTACAACAAAAAGACATCCTAACTAAACCTTACACCTATCGGGGTGAAAAAAAATCTATAGAACTCATAAAACTGACCAGAGCCTTCAAGACTACCTAAGGAAGAGGCCAAAACACTCAAACAAGCTGGAGGTCTCAAGAGAAACTCGAGAGACTCACAAATTAAGTTATTATGCTTCACTATCAACAAAGGCATAAGAGAGAGAAAAATGCACACGAGGACATTGACATGATAACTTCAACAACTGCCCTTAACCACTTAAGCTCAACAAAACCCATAAATAATCAAAAGGAAAACAGCAGGTCCAACGCTCAGATGCATGGCCTCAATCCAATCAAGCAGAGCAAACAGAAGCGGCGTAACATGTATAAATTAATAAATTAGTCTGGCGGTCAGGTGCATCCAGACTTAAACCACAACCCACTAGCCTACACCATCTCCCATCCCCAACCTAAAACATATAAATCCTCAAGAAAGTAATCTAAGCATACGAAACATAAGGATAAAGAAAGGGAAACAGAAAACCTTCCCTGTGATTAGGCATACTGGTTGGGATGACAGTTGGATCTGCTTAGACTGATTACCTCTCCCGCCTCACTTGAGGAAACTCATGCACTCCATCTTCAACCAACAAGCCCAAAACACATGAAGGGTCTTCTTCCATCCATACTCGGTCACACCTATCCTCCATCGCCAACCTTGCCAAACGATGGGCAACACGGTTGCCTTTGGCACGACCCACCCCAGATTATCCTAACCAATCTAGGATGTGACGTGTCGACAATGAAATCTCAACTAAACTATGAACTCCATTGTCAACTATATCTGAACTAGATTGTCCATGAAAAAGAATTTTTAAAACGTGGCTAGCACTAGTTTATTAAATAAAAAGAAACCATAAAAATTTCAACAGAGTTTCCTCTGAAATTTGGATATAAACCCACCTGAAATCAAAATTTAACACTCCCAGATAACAATACGATCAAATAATCCAGCACTAATACCCAAATCAGTTCAGAAATTGACAATCATGGCATAGTCGAACAGCAACAAAACGACATAGAAGTTCAATCACCAAAACCATCACAACAACCATGATTATACATCGCCATGTAAGATGCTAGCCATTCTAGTTACAAAAAAAAAATGCATCTATAAGTAATGCGAATGACATGCAACCTATCGAGTCTGGTGGCAGATATCAACTCTGGTAGGCTCGTCGGAAACTCAAACGCTACTTGGTGGAAAAAATTTAGGAAGAAAAATGGGTGAGCTAACAAGCCCAATGAGTGGTAAGAGTTCATAAAAGAAAAATATTTGCTAAAAGCTATAACATACTAAACACTTTGTAAGAGCTTTTAAAAACACTTTAGTAAAAACCTCTTTCATTTAACTTACTTGAAAGTAGTCACACCAAGAGTTCAGTAAAACATAATTTTTAAAACGTAATAACATGGCTAAGCAAACACACCACTGAACATGTACCCAAACTAGTCATACTGTCGTAGAGTAATCTCGATACGTACAGCAGAGCAACTAGTCATACTATGTACCGAGTGATCTCAAGGCACATAGCAGAGCGAATCTAGTCATACTATACACCAAGTAGTCTCAAGAGATGTATAGCAGAGCAGCTAGTCATACGCGTGCAGAGCAACCTCCAAAGGGAAAACACCCCCAACACACGACCCAAAGCCTAACCCAAAGCCTATGTGTGTGCCAGAGTGGGTCCCAAAGACCTCATATACATATATCACATCAAACATACACTACGGAAACACATTCACGTAAGTGTATCAGGAAATATCCATGGATACACCATCCAATGACTTAAAAACAATTTTCTTTTCTTTTCAATACTATACATAATTTTCAGTCATGCTACAATCACAATTCTTCTCAAAACTAAGCCTCATAAACTATTAGTCATAAATCAAGATTCAATTGCCATAACCAATTTCTCAACAATCACAACTTGAGTTATGCCTCAAGCAATTTATAAATTAGTTAATTAAAATCAAGATTTAGAAACTAACCACTTCTAAACATCCACCAGAATTTTAAATAGATAAACACAAGGCTTGTAAGGAAAAATACGAGGAACTAAATCAAGAGGCTTCTCAAATTCCGTTAATTTCGAATCCAACCATAAAATCCAACATTATACATAATTTCTCCAACTCTCACGCTTCTAACTTGTAAAATCATTTGGATAAAACCGAATCATTTTTCTTTTTGTAAATGTGGAAATCAATTAATTTGTAAAATAACTACTCACAGTAATATTAGCAAGAGAATCTCGGGTCGTAGGCCTTCCCGATCTCTGCTTGACCAGAAACAATTATTTTGCCAAGCATTAGTAATGCTTACCTCTCCAAATTTGAATACAAAACCACTAAATTACACCAACCTTTAATTCACCTCCGTAACACTTAAGTTAGACCATAATTTCCATAGGTTTAAACTCCAAATACCTTGTGCCTAGGACCATATTTTTCAAATAAAGTTTCCAATAACTTCGTTATGCCCGTCTCCCATAATTAGCTTAATTCTTTTTATTCTTTCTCTTCCTCCCCATGAACATTATCTCTTTGTTCTCCAAGAACATTATCCCTTAAAAGCTTGCAAACCAACAACCTATGAATAACCATTATCAATTTCTCTTTTGGTTTAAACTATGGGTTTTTATCAAGCTTCTCTCTCTTTGAACACAACCCATTTTGTCTCTTCTAGTTTTCAAACTAATCCATGGAGTGTTTGTAACGCCCCCAAATTCTTAAGAGACTATCTAAGGTCACCATTAAACTTAGTCACATTACTCTTTAAGGTGCTACCGAAAATTAGGCAGCATAACGACGTAATTTTGCTTAACCCAAAATTTTACAACCTGTTAAAACATCACATAACAATAAATAAAATTGCAACTCAATTACGAGTCAGATCTCGTAACCATTCCCATTCAGTTAACACAGTTCAAATTAAGTCTAATTCAAAACGCTAAACAAAGAAAGTAAATAACCAATGTTCTAACCAACGACTTCCTATCGACACAATTTTATCTCTCCTAATATTGTTTAAATAACTAGAAAATATTAATGAACTAAATTCTTAAACTCTGCTTTCTCAAGCCTGCTCCCCAACATCACCAGGCTCGTAGTATTCCTCATCACCTGCAAAATCTGGTGGTGGATCAGTACAAAGCAACGGTACTGAGTAAGTGGCTCACACTTGAAGAACCATAAAAAAATGTACAACATACAAGGCAAACATCATGCTCTTCAATCACAATAACAAGTCTTATATACAAAGTGAGCAATCAACACATAGAACATACTCACTAATACAATTGTGCAACACCCATGCACCTAACACATGAATTCCGCACCATGCAATGCACACTCAAAACACATGAATTCCGCACCATGCCATGCATACTCAAAACACATGAATTCCGCATAATGTCATGCAACTCAGTTTTCTCTCAAGCTCCACGAGCTCGCTCAACACTCATAGCCCTCACAAAGCTCTCTGAGATTGAATCCTTCGAGTCACGCCGACCCTTGACCATATTACCCAGGGCCTCGACGTTTCTCTACGGCGTTCTGCGTTCGACCCTTGACCATATTACCCAAGGCACCCGATGCTCTTAATCCATTGGTGACATACCACCCCTCGACCATTTCTACCCGAGGCACCTGGTATTCACCTAACTTTCCTTTTCAACACACAAGGTCCTCGACCTCACAATCTCACTAGAATGCATGAATCCTAATCATCATGCTTCTAAACCATGCTTTATGTATGTCAATGACAATGATGCAACACGCTCACAACATAAATAATATGCTCATTTCGACATTCATAACCAAATGACAAGCTAATCAACCAACTCAATCAAATGATCTCAACAGTCCAATATATCGCAACAAACATCTAGCCAACATCTCACATAGCACATAATTCCAGAAGCGATATATATATATAAATATAGGTCGTGAAAATATAACATGGTCAATACATACAACATGCTAGCACACAACAACCAAACTCAACAGGTAGAAATCCACTTACTAATTACTAAAACGCTCCTAAGCGAATCTAACGAGCTCCTGCAATAAGAAAGGAAAGGTTTCAAGGCTGCGCTTCACTTGTTAAACCTTAAACTTGAAGGATTGGAATTCCATAATTCCGTAAAGCGGAAGCGTGATTGGGACCGATTCGTAATTAATTTTGTTTAATCTAAAATACCAATACATTGGCAATAATATCAGAACTATTCTAAATATATATTAAGGCTAAGCATACAAAAATATTAGATCTAAATCTAATTTATAAAGTAACAAATTACTTACTCTCCTTGACGACTCAGATTAAATTCACCAACTGCATGTGAATTAATCACGAACTAGTGTGAACACTACCACTATGGCTACACCGGTATGACTCTGAGACTTCTAGAGGCAGGAGACTGGTGGGAGTCTAGAGGAAGCCTTGAGGGAAATTCTCTGAGAGAAGGAGAATGAATGTGATGCCTTTCACCCCACCCTAGGGGTCCTATTTATAGGTAAAGGCCAAGACCTTCT
Organism: Luffa acutangula; assembly: GCA_036850905.1. Lineage (NCBI taxonomy): Eukaryota > Viridiplantae > Streptophyta > Magnoliopsida > Cucurbitales > Cucurbitaceae > Luffa > Luffa acutangula. The sequence goes on from CM072099.1 coordinate 13,738,285, forward strand.
TCCTAATAGGAAAAGGAAGACCTTCTCCTAATAGGAAAATGTCTCTAATTTTAATAAATAATTAATTAATTTCATAATTAATTAATTTCCCTAATTAAATATCATATATTTAATCTTAGGGATTTTATTAAAATTAAAATTAATATGAATCCAATTTATATTAAATTTATTTGAACTCTTTCAAATATTTTCTTTCCTAATAGGAAAAAGTCTCTAATTTTAATAAATAAATAATTAATTCCATAATTAATTAATTTTCCCAATTAAATATCATATATTTAATCTTAGGGATTTTATTAAAATTAAAATTAATATGAATCCAATTCATATTAAATTTATTTGAACTCTTTCAAATATTTTCTCTCAAGAATTAATTTTTGAAATTAATTCAAAAATTATATTATAAAGATTCATAAACTTTATATTATAATGCATCAATATACATTATACAATTCCCCAAATAAATTGAACACTTTCAATTTACAATTTATACTTAATTGCCTCAAGTCTCTTTACGAGCTACCAGTGGGACCTAATGGACCTACAGATCAGAAGCTCCAACGATACGAGACTAATTGGCCAAACTCATTGACCAAGTTTAGTCAACATTCGTTAACTGTGGGTCACTCCACTAAAGACCCACAACTGCACTCTTCTCACTGTAGAATATTTTCTGTGTCCATGGATATCGACCAAGCAGTAAGTCAATCCTTCACGTGTGTTCGTAACACCAGCTGGGTCAAATTACCGTTTTACCCCTGGGTTACATCTAGTTCCTTAAGTACCACTGATTCCTCTAATGAACAAGCTGTTTAGGGTCCAACCACTAAACAGGAGTTCCTCTCAGGCTAGGAGAAGATGGCGCGCCTTTGTTCAAGCCCTGAAATCAGCTCTTAAGGGAACACACATCTACTTACCCCAATAGGGGAAGGAGTGAATTCCATCTTGTACTGTTATGTTCCCAGCCCCCATTCGGTCTTGCCCCTGAAATGGTAGGCTTATTGAGTCGGCGAACTGGCCACTCTCACCCATACAAATCTAAGGACAATCCCTCCTGAAAAGGGGTTCATAACATACTTAGGATTGAGATTGAGTTACCTAGGTCATCCTATTGAAATAGAAACCTAAACTAGTTAACGGCGTTACAACTAGTGGTTACTATTTCGCGGTCCGGTCTTATGCAAACTCATTGCATAGGATACCCCCACCCGCATGTCTCCTACATGGATGCTTTGGATCATTGCATCTGTATCGAATACAAGGTGGGCCGTATCACATAGTGTCACCAGGATAAGGTACCCAGCTTTATCCCTATACTATAGACCTTTTAGGTTGTTACTTGGACACTGATCCCCGTATGTCCCCACATACTAGTCCAAGTTTCATTTAAACAACCTTGGATCTTAGTTTATTGGATTTAGGGTTTATTAATGCAAACTCGATTATTCAATAACCAAATTACTGAATTACTCAAATAACACTTTATTGAGATCGATTAATTTGTTTCATTTACTATCTACGAGTTTTAGGGCATAAAACCCAACAAAACTAAGACGAAAAGGGCTTATAAGAGATGTTCTTACCTAGCAAGAGGCTTAAGTCAGGATTTGAACAATCTGAAAGCAAACCCAAACTATAAGCAAAGTTTCTAAGGGTTAGAAACTAATTCACCGCACACAAGACTAGCTTGAAAGGGTTTAAACTAAGCTCTCTTAACTGGTCCTTACCAAAAAGACTTCGATCCAAGCTAGAAGCGATCGAATGAGTCTGAACCTACCATTGGGAAACTTCCAAGCATTAGGGATCAGTTTACCAGACCTTAAAATACTTTTAATGAGTTCAAACATGTTGAAACTTATTGAACTACCCAAAACGAGCAAGAACTAATGTTGATTGATACTCGCTAGAGTTCGAGATCACCAAACAAGAGTTTTTGGGCTATGGCAATCTGAATCAACATTGTTCATCTTGTGGGTAATTGTCGAACACTAGATTCGAGCCCAAAAGCTCATTGGTTGGTGTTTAAAGAAGCTTAAACCTGCAAGTTAGAAGTCGTTAAGGAGTGGGTATCTTGATTTTGAAGTTGAATAAGCATGGGTAAACCATATAAGGGCCATTTGGGTTATGGGTAACTCAAATTCGAAGTCTAAAGAGTATGGGTTCAAGTGAAAGCTTACCAAACGACATCAAAAGGGGCTGAAAATTGCGTAGGTCTCACACCAGAGCAAGCTTAACACTCAAAATCCCACGGGTCATGTCGAAACTCATGAATATCTTGCGTACAAGTGCTGGAACTGCATGGATCTGGGTACTGGAGAGGAAAGAACCCGAGGGAGATAGAGACAGCAACGTCTACGACGTGGGCTTCACAAATCGGCAACTAAAAACCCGAAAACTCGTGGGTCTCTTGTTGTCCAGGTCGAAAAGGAAACGATCGAACTACTGCGCGCGGGAAGAAATGAGAAGAAGACATGGCTGACGAACTTTTGTTGTGCGCGCATGGAGAAAACGAGAGAAAGGTGAGGGGTTGCTGCCGATGGGCTGCCGAACGCACAATAGAGAGCACGAGCAAACTTGGACAGGGCTAGCATCTACGTGAAGAAGAAGAACGAGGGGGGGTTGTGCGGCGCTGAGAGAAAGGAAAGGGAAAGAGAAGGGTTTAGGGCTTCTTCTTCATTTTTTTTTTTGTTAGCTCCTTTCAATTCTCCATTTTAAAAGAATGCTCCGAAAACTAATAGCTAAGATATTAAATCCCAATTCAAACCTCTAAACCGAACTTATAGAAATTTAATCCTTTAAACTTATGAACTAAACTGAGGTTTCTAATTTTTCCAAATTAGAACTTGAGTGAACCGCCTCGATTACTCCAAAAAGTTATAATTCTGAAACGCGGGGCGTTACAGTATTCAAGTCAAAGAAGAAAAACCCATAAATCAAACCCATTCTTTAGCTTCTTAACTCATACAAAAACTCAACCCAAGAACAAGAAAACTTACCTACTGTTTGAATCCAAGGTTGTGTGCATGCTTCTTGATTTGATTTTCCCTTCCAAAATCGTTTAAGAATGCCCAAATTTTTTGCTCCTCTTTGCCTTCCGTCTCTCTACCCTTTCTCTCTTTTCTCCCCCTTTCTTTTTCTTTTCCCTTCTCCCCGATTCTGTTCTTTCCATCTTTTATTTTATTATTATTTTTTAAATAACTAAAGCTTCCGTTTAATTTCTTTAGTTTCCTTTTAATTTCTCTTTTTTTTAAAGCTTTCCAACCTCCTTTTTTTATTATTATTACACATAGAAATGGGTATTACAACATTCCCTGAACGTAAAGCTGCCGTCAACAAACCACCCCGCTGAAACGCCCCTCACCACCTCCTCCACCAACATCTCCAACTCCGACACCTCCTCCACATCACGCTGCAGCAGCTTGAACACTCGCATAGAATCTACCTCCAGTGCAAAAGGTCGAGTAGCCGTCTCCACAGCAAGTCTCAGACCGGCAACAATCACCAATCCTTTTGCAAAGTCAGCATCTCTACTGTTCTCGTGAAAAACCGTAGTTGCGAAGCCCACCTGCCCTCAAGAATCTCGACATACCACGCCTACACCTTCTGTTCTGCTCTCCAGACAAAAGGTCGCATCAACATTCACCTTGAACCCATCAACCTCTACACGACGTCCACCTGTAAACAACCCGAATAGGTCTTTCCCCCAACAGATCCATCTCCCTCCTCCCCAAATCACAGAATGCGTTTAGATACCCGACCAACCAATCTGCCAGATTCGCAATTGAGACTTTCTTCTTCTGCCTCATTTCATTCCGCCTGTACCAGGTCACCCACAATAACACCACCCATTTCTCAAACTGATCCCACTCCAACTCATCCTTTACATCTCGAAGGAGGAACTTAATATCGTCTGCCTTGCATTTGGACAAAATAGCCCCAAAACCTGCAGACCACATAATCTCCTTCGTATGCTTACAATGCCAGAACAGATGAAGTCTCGACTCGCCCATCCTGCCACAACACACACATACGTTCAGTGAGTCTATCCCCCGCCTGCACAAGTTATCCATCGTGGGTAACCGATCTAAATACAGTCTCCAAAAAAATATTTTAATCTTGCTTGGCATTTTCATATTCCAACAGGCATTCCACCATCTATGTATTAATGAGTTGTTGTGTTGTACTTTAAAACTATTGCAATTCAAAAATAACTTAAAAATTTTACATCCCCAATCTGAAACAATAGATATAAGGATGTCATGTAATGAACTATTTCCTAATAAAATAAGTTAGCAATATTAACAACGTTGCTTGTTTTTTTACGAAGTATAAAATGTGTCATTTCACTAAATCTATCTACAACTACAAACACCAGATAAAATCCTCATTGCGTTCTAGGTAGACCAAGTATAAAATCCATATAGAGGTCATTTCAAATAGTGGAAGGAATGAGTAGGGAAGTATACAAACTATTCAAACCAATGTTTTGAACATTACAAGTTTGGGCAAATAAAACATCTTTCGGCAAAATTAGCAATATCCTTAGGTAATTTTGGCCAATAAAATTGAGTATTTAAAAGCTGAAGTGTCTTATTGCTCCCAAAATGGCCAGCAAAACTACTTGAATGTGCATCTCTAATTAATTTCTCTCTTAGTGATGTGTGGAATGCACAATAAGTTCTATTTAAATAAAAAAATCATCAAATATATTAAAATCAAGGGAAAAAAATACACTTTTCGTCCCTAATATTTGGGTTAGGTTTCATTTTGATCCCTAAGTTTTCAAACTCAACAATTTAGCCCCTGTGGCGTTTGGTTTTAGTTTCATTTTGGTCCCTCCATCCATTTTTCCGTTAGTATTTAACAGATTGCTAACGTGACATTGATTTTTATTAAAAAATCATTTTTATTTTTTAAAATATAAATATATTAAAATAATAAAAAAATATAATATATTATTATTTTTTAATTTTTATTTCTTCATTTTTATTTCTTCCCATTTTTCTTCTTCAATCTCCCAAGTGGTCTTCTTCTTCATTCAGACAAGTGGGCTTCTCTTCCATCACACCGACGGCTGGCGCCCGCCGCTCACCGTCGACCGACAACTTTTTTTTTCCTCTTTCTTACTCTCTTCCTCACCGTCTCCTTCTCTCTCTCACCATCTTTCTGAAACCCCTTTCCAGCGAGATCTGGGCGTGGGTTTGAACTCGATAGGCGTGGACTGAATCGCGGCAAGATCTAGCTACTCGAGTTGAAAAGAGAAGAGAACGAAGAAGACGGAGGAAGATCGACTTGTCGGTGAAGAGGAGACGCGAGAGAGTGAGAACGAGCGGAGACTCGCGGGTCTCTGGTTGCTGACGGAGAAGACGAGCGAGCGAGAGAAAGAGTGTTGTGTGGGTCTCGAAGTGTAGCAGCTATGGGTTTTCTGTTTAGAGACTCGTGAGTCTCGACTCGGGGTCTGTTAGAGTCACCGACGTGGGTATTGCAACAGTCACCAGCGTGGGTCTTGCAGCAGTCACCATGGGTATAGATTTGGAGCTTGAACGGAGTTAGGTTCAGCGTTTCAGATCTCGCCGTGGGTACAGACGCGTGTTGGAATCAGCTCGCTGGCGGCGTGGGTTGTCGTTGTCGATGACTGCTGGAGGTGGTTCCGACGCCGAAAACAAACCTCTTTCATTTTTTTAAGGAGGAAAAAGCAGAAATTTTGGGGAAAAAGAAAGGAGAATAAGAAGAAAAGAAAAGAAGAGAAGGAAAAAAAAAAAAAAAGAAGCCGGTGGTCGATGGCGGCCGGTGATAGGGTTATGGGGAAGATGGAGATAAGGGTTATTGGGGAAGAAGGAAGAAGAAAGAAGAAAGAAGAAAATAAATAATAAAAATAAAATAATTATTTATTTATTAATTTAATATATTTATATTAAAAAAATAAAATAATTATTTTTTTATTAATTTAATATATTTATATTTAAAAAATGACTTTTTAATAAAAACAAGGGAAAAGTACACTTTTGGTCCCTGAGGTTTGGGTTAAGTGACACTTTGGTCCCTGAGTTTTCAAACTCAACAAAAATACCCCCGAGGTTTGAGATAAGGAGCACTTTGGTCTCTGCCGTCAATTTTTCTGTTAACTTTTAACGGTTGCTGACGTGGCACTATTATTTTCAACCGTTAAAAGTTAACAGAAAAATTGACGGCAGGGACCAAAGTGCTCCTTATCTCAAACCTCGGGGGTATTTTTGTTGAGTTTGAAAACTCAAGGACCAAAGTGTCACTTAACCCAAACCTCAGGGACCAAAAGTGTATTTTTCCCTAAAAACAATCAATGTCACCTCAGCAATTCGTTAAATACTAACAAAAAAAAAATGGATGGATGGACCAAAATGAAACTAAAACCAAACCTTAGGGACTAAATTGTTGAGTTTGAAAACTCAGGGACCAAAATAAAACCTAACCCAAACCTCAGGGACTAAAAGTGTATTTTTCCATAAAATCAACAACATCAAGATGATTCAAACATTCGTCTCAAATAGAATAAAAATCAAGATCCTCTTCATAGGTGTCAGGTAAAGAATCAAATACCAATGTTTCTCCTTTAACAATGGTTAATAAATTTTCTCTACAACTTAAAGCATCAAAAACCTTATTTAATTCATCACTACTGATTTATGTTTAATTACAAAGTCGAAAAATTGGATCAAACTAATCCAACGATCGAGCATGCATTCTAGTTATATTTTTTTGACTTTGTAAAAGTTAGAGAAATGATCCGTGAATAAAACAAATTCCTTACTAATAAGATAGTATTCCCATTGTTAGCACACACAAGATCAACCTTATGTGGGTCAACTGAATTACATTTTCCACTGTTAATATATCCTAGAAAAGAAGAATATCATGAACCATAAATATGCATTTTTTAAGACTGACATAGAGTTTGTTATCTTGTAGCATGGTGAATAGCTTTTTTAGATGTAGTAAATGATCATCATCATTCTTACTATTATAAGCTAAGATATCATCAAAATAGACTACTGTAAAATAATTGATGAATGGTCATAAAACATGTGACACGAGACACATGAAGATATTAGGGGCCTTTGAAAGCCCAAATGACATTACAAGCCACTCAAATAGGCCCTCATCTGTCTTAAATGCCATTTTCCATTCATCACCGAGGTAGATATGAATTTGATGGTATCCACTTTTAAGGTCTAATTTTGAAATATAGAAATTTCTGCTAATTGAGCTATTAAAATTAGGAGCTAAGAAAGTGAGAACAACACATGGATTTAGGCTAGGAAGTATGTGTCCCTTTTCTAATGATTCTGAAATTTGTTCATTGAAGAATCTGATACTCTTTTAGGCTCATGTGATAATGGGGTAAGTTAGGGAGAGTAGAACCGAGTATAAGATGAATTTGATGTTGAATGTCTTGTAATGGTGGTAATTCTTTAAATCACCAGTTATGTCGCTATATTTTTCTAAGAGAATAGTGATTTTGTTATCCTAACTTTTCTGTATTGCTTTGTTTATTATTTTGCACTATTGATAAGACTATACCTTCCTTGAAATCACTGATTTTAAACTCATTTTCGTCTACAACAGTAATCAAAAGGCTAATTTTTTCTTTCTCCTTGTTATTGTTATTTAATGTACCAGTTGATTTAAAAGTGTCTTTAATATTGGATAGTAAAACAATTTTCTTCCCTAACCAATGAAATTCATATGTGTTTGGCAAACTTGGACATCAAATTGTCGTAGTCTTCCTAAAAGCATGTGACAAGTATCTATATCAAGAACGTCACAAAGGATTTGATCTTTGTAACTTGTTCCAACTGAGAAAGGAATAGTACAAACCTCAATTACATAGCCTCACCCACTTAATTAAAGGAGGGAAAGATCCCCTTAAAATAGCTTCAAAGAGCTTCAAACACCTACATGGGTATACTACTCCTCTACCCAAACACCTATAAAGTTGGTCTTTCTTTGCATGAGATAAAGTATGAGCGATAATATTGTATGTTGTTGCAACATTTAGGTGCAAAAAATGGAAAACTCTCACGGACTCTTCCTTTAAATTTTATTATAACTCACCAAGTATATCATGTTAGGTTAGTCTCTATCGTAAATCAAATCTTAACATTCATCAATAGTGAGGGTAAAATCGAAGATATTAAAACATATGAGACTAAATCGAAACACTCTAGATACTCGATTGACAAAACACTCAAGCACATAGTAGAGGTAAAAGGTATGTTTAACACACGATGTTAGATTCTCGTAGCGTCAACAAAAGAAATAATTTAATTTTTTTTTTAAAGGCAAGAAAGAAAAAGTTGATTCTGAGAATTTGTGGGGCTCCCCCTCATAGTTAAGTAACATGGCACATGGTTTTCCACATTGATTTTCATCAAGTAGCTGTTTTGGACAAGACATTTAGCAATAATATCTAACTCCTACTGGCACACAGAGCAGTGCATATTTATTTCAACCAATCTAACTATCTACTTTTGCTTTACAACTCTCACATTTAATTGTATTTATGGTATCTACTATGAGATTTGTTTTATAAACATTGCTTACATTTATGTTCAGCTACCTACTACCTAGGCTTGAGAATTAGCACAAAGAATTATGAATGATCAATACTAATTTAGAAAAGCTTATGGACACTAGAAAAATTTAGGACTTTCTTTATTATATGTTGTTAAATCATTATTGGACTGAAAACTTTAAGTGCATAAGTTTTGTTTAAATGCTCCTCATAGAACATTTTCAAATAGATCTCATCATCAATATAAACTAAGTAGTTGAGACTTAGTGTTAGAGAGGTAAGTTTAGTAATGTTTGATTTATCAATTTAGTTTAAAAAAGTATTGGTCTGACAAAATGTTTTACGAGTTAGTGTATGTGACAAATTCAATTATTAAACTTGATTTGATGCTCGGGTACATTATAGTTAATTTATGGTATATTTTCTATTGGGAATGCAACCAAAGTCCCACATTAGTTAGATAAGAGGATGATCATGGGTATACAAATGAGGACAAATATCTCCATTGGTATGAGGCCTTTTGGGTTGATCCAAAAAACAAAACCATTTGGGTTTATGCCCAAGTGGACAATATCATATCCCTCAACTCTTCTAAAAAAAGGGGCAACAAGAAAAATGGCTACAAATAAAAAGGTGGCTTGAAAAATGGCTACAAACGTTTGTAAATTAAATAGATGGCTAAACCATTTATTAATTAATAATTCCCTAATTATACAAGACAAAAATGCCTCTCAACAAACTTCCTAACGTGTTGTTAACGTTTAAAACCAAAATCATTTAAGAGAGATAAAAAAACACCCCAGTTGGAGACATTTTAGGAGGTTTAAAAATACAAAAATAAAAAAGACACACAACTATTTTGAAACCCAAATGTACCAGACCCTAGTTGTTCCCCGGGAATAGGAGTAAATACCTTGTCGGACAATGAGTACAAAGTTCAACGACCCCGTCAGTAGAGAGAAACACCTCTGAACTCCATTGAGAACCTCTGAAAAATTAAGAAACCGGAATTATGACACATCTGCTGAAAAATTAAGAAACCGGAATTATGACATACCAATGAGTACAAAGACCCTAGTTGTTCCCCGGGAATAGGAGTAAATACCTTGTCGGACAATGAGTACAAAGTTCAACCACCCCGTCAGTAGAGAGAAACACCTCTGAACTCCATTGATCAGGAACAACATCCCTGTCCATCTGCATATTTACTACATGCACCTAAAACCTGTCCATCTGCATATTTACTACCTGCACCTAAGAACCTTGAACTTTGTACTCCTTCCCCAATAAAGGTATTTACTCCTTTATTTATTTATAGCCATTTTTCTTGTCAAAGTTCAACCCCCTTCAGTAGAGAGAAACACCTTCGAACTCCATTAATCGGAAACAACAGTCCTGTCAATAGGAAGATTTACTACCTACAACTAAGAATACCTGAAAATTTTTAAAAACAAATAAGAACACAGTAATTATGATACCTTAGCTGCTGCAATTATGAGTTGTCATAACACCGCCCACCCTCCCACCAGAACCGCCTTCATGCACCAGCCCGTCCGTCCATCTTCATCTTCCACAACCCTCCCTTCCCACCATTGCCCCCCCTTGAAAGACTTAATCCTCTATTTCCCACCATTTTCCACCCCCCAACACAGAGTGTATCCCAATCCCTACCTCTCGCATCGCGCCGGCGACCCACATCTGCCGTGCCGACGACCTTCTTCCGCCGTGCCGTCGAGACTCTTGCTTGCCCCACATCCTCCATCGATTCTCCTTTTGCACGAGGACTGTACAATTTCTCAGAAATTCAAACCAAGGTAACAACTTCATTCTCATTCCCTTATATTAGCAACAAACTGATACATTCCCCCAAGATTTTAGGGATTTCGTTATTACATTCCCCCGAGTGGTATGTACTAATAAATACCATTTCTATTAGACATGAACAACTTCATTCCGATTCCCTTATATTAGCAACAAGCTGATACGTTCCCCCGAGATTTTAGGATTTCGTTATTACATTCCCCCGAGTGGTATGTACTGATAAATACCATTTCATCGTTATTACAACTTCTCTGGAAAAAGTGTGCTTGTGGTATACTCATATGTATGTGTGCGTACACATTGACATGTCTAATAGAAAAAATGCTTTGATTTGTCTGTACTATTATATACATCCATGGAATGGTCTAATGTGTCTACTTGTGTGTGTATACAGTTAATCCCCCCTGTATTTGAGTTAATCACCCCCTGTATCGTGTATGTCTGGAATGCCCAATAAAAATACACTTTGTCTTTGTCTGTGTTGCTATATGCAACCATAATAACCCCCGTACCATGTTCACCTGAATGCAAATACCTGATGAAATGCCATAACTGATATCTGTATATAGTATTACATACATACGTGTTCCGCATGCATCCTGTGTGTATGCATACTTACCCTAGTCCCACCCCCATATGAGTTATATATACGATGTAGTTTATATGTACTGTCATCTGTCTGTATGTACTGCTACTTACGACTTTTATTGTTGTTCTTTTGTAACATGGATAATGAGAGACAAAATGTGAGGGATAAAATCTTTTTTTTATCGTTGGAAACGCTGAACCTAAGCCTAAAAAATAGGTAGATCTTTTTATACACTTGAACACAAACCGCCAACTGAACTCCCTATAAATCGGGATTCATCCATCCCGAAAAAAGGGGCGAGAAACTGAATGAAAACAAAAAAAATCTGTTAACGGCGTTTGTCTATAGTCGTATATACTAGGGGTAAAAATGTCAAAAAAAATCTAGAAAACAGTTCCTACTATTCCGGTAGCCACGCCTGCAAAGACCAAACTTCCGTAGCCAAAAATCAAGACCGCTTTTTTTTTGTAGCCATTTAACACAATTCCCCCTAAAAAAATAGGATTTTGTGTAATAAGTTTTTGATATTCAGCAACCCCTGTCAAAAAATAATCGTAGAAATCCAAATATTTATCTATCCAGCCATGAGGTAGATCAGTCGCAACTCCCCCCTATACGAAAAAAATTATGCATCATTCTCATACTGTGGCTGCTTCGAATAGATCATATACTAATTCTCTTTCTCTGAAAATATAGAAAAAGAAAGGTATATGACTCAACTCCAACATAATTATCCCTGATATAGCTGGCTCTTTTAGGTAATTGGATGGAAATCCGAATTTTAGATAAATACATCGTAGTTAACTTAACTAGTTGAGCTATGCTTAGATTGACATGTATTCACTGAGACAAAATAATAGGTAAGATTCAAATTTATCACTCATAATTGAGAGACAGTAATTCGAGCTAAATATACGATCAAGTTAACATTTTACATTAAGACTTTAATCTTAAGTACTTCTTCAAAGTAAAAACAAAGAAACCTTAAACAAATTATGATAGTTAATTATAACTATTACATACATCTAACCAAACAAAGATCGACCTCAAATCTTTATTTTCAGTGAATCTTAAAATATATATATAATTTGGGGAGGAAATAATGAAAGCGACCAATCTCTTTGGACCCAATAATTCCACACACACACAGAGAGAACAGAGTAACAACACACAAAATAAAAGAAAAAGAAACCACATTGAATGCAAATTTAATGCGGGCGAAGAGCCGCATAAGTCCTCATCTCCGTCACCTTCCTCGCCGGCCGACGGCGCACGGCGGCCGGGTCTCGATTCAAGTACCAGTTCCCTTTACAAGGAACGTACTTCATCGACTTCTCGTCGGGACAGTACTGATGAACGTTGGTGAAGAAATGGGTGCATTCCTCCTCCGATCTCTGGTACGGCAGCCCCAAGATGCAGTTTCCAGAAACGTCGAGAACCTTCTTGGCGATCAGGCTCCGGCAGACGGGGCCGACTTGGGTGAAGAAGTTGTTGCGGAGGGTCAGGTTCTGGAGGTTCGGCAACTTGCAGACCACCTCCGGAACGGCGCCGGAGAAGTGGTTGTCGGCGAAGTTGAGAAGCTCCAGTTTGGCAGAGCAGCCGAGGGAGTAAGGGATTGGGCCGATGAGGGAGTTGTTGCTTGCGTCGAACAGGATGGTGTTTTCCAAAAGTCCGATCTCCATTGGTAAGCAGCCGGAGAGCTTGTTGTTCGAGAACAGGACTTCGATTAGTGTCTTCTTTGCTTTTCCGATGCCGAGGCTTTTCGGGATCGGCCCGGTGAACTCGTTGCTCGTGAACGTCAGGTACCTTTTCAATAAAATGTTGACAATTAGGAGAGATGAAAATTTTTTATCACTTTCTACATTTTTTTCTCTTAGCTGTCAAGATTTAAGTGGAGTGTGTATGACACACCCATATGCTATGATGTAATAAGGCAGGTAGTTTTGCATCCTTGAAAGTAAGAGAAAGAAATAGTAAAAGTGTACCTCCATTTTGTATGAAACAGTTATTAGGGGAAGACAAATTTGAAGATGTACATACCACCATTAAAACGTTGACAACTAAGAGAGATAACAAAAAATTCTCATTTTCTCCCTACCTCTTTCTTACTTGTCAAGATTTTAATGGAGATTCCTACATACTGGTCTACAGGCAAGTTTTGTTCCCTAATAATTTATGCAGCCAAGTATTATTCGTTTCGTAATAATTACTGAATACAATTTTTTCCATGACAGAGGTTATTCATTTTTGGTTTTGTGTTGTGTTGTTCACATGGTAGATTTGTTTTATTTCATGAACTCTAAACACTAGAGATATGGTAGTCTTGTTAGGTTTTGTTATTGTTTTACCATTTATTATTGGCTAATTTTTAAACTTATCCTAATCAATTTAGGTGATGGCTGCTGCATCTATTTGTTATAAGTAAACAAAAGAATAATAAAGGACAAAAATGATTTTTTTTTTAACAGATGTTTTGAAAATTTAGAGATGAAAATATTTATTATTTTTAAAAAATTTAGACTAAAAGCAGTAAATTTTTTAAGTTCTTTTTAGGTTTTCTTTTTAAAATAAAATTGAAAAATGTTCATCTTCTCTCTTTTGTGGATACAAAATTTAGTATTGTAGTAAGAAAATATGGTTCTTTTAGGAAAAAAAAAAGTGATCAAAATAGTTTTACAGATTTAAGGTTTAAAAAATAGAATAAATTTAAAAACTCACATTTACCCAAAATCTCATTTTTGGCCAATTTCACAATTTAAAAACTCTCAATCCAAAAAAAAGAAAAAAAAAAACCAGAAGATCAATGGCAAAATGAGGTACGTAAATAATAAAATTGCATAAACAAAAATGTAGTTCTGAAATTCCGGCGACATACCGAGCAGGGGTGTTGCCGAGGTTGGCCGGAATGTTCTGGTTGAACTTGTTGTTATTGAGAAAGATTGCAGTGATAATGTCCATATCAAAGAGCTCCGGCGGGACCGGACCGCAAAATTTGTTGAACCGGATGTCCAAGAAGGTGAGGTTGGTGGCGCTGAGGACTTGGGTCGGAAAGCCGCCGGCAAATTTGTTGTTGCTGAGATCGAGCTCGTAGAAGAATCTGAGATCGGCGACTTCGAGTACCGGGATAGTGCCGGAAAAGTTGTTGGAGTTTGCATGGAAGAAAGTGATGTCCGGCAACTTGTCGATGAACCCATCGAGAATCAGCTTAGAACCTCCGAAGCCGAAGTTGTTGAAGCTCACTCCGGCCACCGCGTCGGCTCTAAAATCCGGAACTTTGTCGCAAATGAATCCTTTGTACTTGCAAACATCATTGCCTTGCCATGTCTTCGTAATGTTATTTGGGTCATCCTCGATTCTAGATTTGAAATTTCGAATGGTGTTGTACGCGATTTCAATCCTTTTGCTTCTAAATGACGACCTCGGCGGTGGTGGTGGAGGTGGCGGCGGGGGCGGCGGTGGTGGCAGTGGCGGGGGCGGGGGCGGAGGAGGAGGAGGTGGTGGTGATGGTGTGGGACAGAAAGGTGGAGGAGGTGGTGGTGGTGATGGTGTGGGGCAGAAAGGCGGAGGCGGTGGCGGTGGCGGAGGAGGAGGAGGAGGCGGTGGCGGTGGCGGAGGATAATGAGGAGGTGGTGGAGGTGGAGGCGGAGGAGGAGGAGGCGGAGGTGGCAACGGAGGTGGAGGTGGAGGAATATGCCAATAATGAAAAAAGAAAGTGTTGGTATGTTTTATGTTAGGGTTAACTTCGAGCGACGGATCGTCTAAGGCGACCGTCGGCGTGGAAAGGAAAGAGAAGAAAAGGAGAGTAGAGATAAATAGAAGGGCAAAAGAAGAGGGTGTGGCCATGTTCCCCACTCTATGGCATGCAAAATTTGTGGTACAATTCGTTTTTAGATGGTCGATACTAAGATGACATGGAAATTATATAGAAAAAGAAACAAGGGGATTGAGCAAGAGTGGTAGCATTAAACCTATACATTGAAAAGTCAAATTTATGAATAATAAATTCAATGTAGGATCAGTTTTGTTTTGGGGAATATTCACATTTTTTGGTGAAAAAAAAAAAAAAGAAATCTTCAATTTTGTAATTTGTGGTTACCATTTTGGGGTGAGGAGAAGGGTTTAGGGTATTTTGCATTTTTACTATGTTCTTTGTTTCGGACCGACACGAGAATTAAAAAGAAAAAAGAAAAAAAAAATGTTGCTTATTTACATGCTTAATTACCACTTTGTACCATGTAAGTTTTTAAGTTTTTTTTAAAGGAAAAATACACACTTTTAATTCTTGAATTTTGGGTTAGATTGAATTTTGGTTCCTAAGTTTTCAAATTCAATAATTTAGGCCCCGTTTGATAACCATTTCGTTTTTCGTTTTTGGTTTTTGAAAATTAAGCCTACAAACACCACTTTTACTCATAAGTTTCTTTGTTTTGTTATCTACATATTTCCCTTGTTTTCAAAAACCAAGTCAAATTTTGAAAACTAAAAAAAGTCGTTTTCAAAAACTTGTTTTTGTTTTTAGAAATTGGCTAGGAATTCAAATGTGTCCTTGGGAAAGATTAAAACCATTGTAAAGAAATTGGGAAGAAACAAGCATAATTTTCAAAAACCAAAAACAAAAAACCAAATGGTTATCAATCGGGACCTTAACCTTTGAGGTTTGGTTTTAGTTTCATTTTAGTCCCTTTCATCCATTTTTCGTTAAAAACTAACGGTTTGATGACGTGACACTGTTTTTTTATTACTAAAAAAATTATTTTTGATTTTTTAAATATAAATATATTAAAAATAATAAATTATTATTATTTTTACATTTTTATTATTTCTTTCTCTCTCCTTCTTCTTTTTCTTCTTACTCTTCTTCTTCTCCCTCTTCAACAGCAGTCGTCGGGCGCGCCGACGAAAGTTTTTTGTTTTTTTCTTCTTTCTTTCTCTTTTCTTCTTTTTTTCTTTCTTCTCATTTCCCTTTATTTTCTTCTTTTCTTGAACCGCCAGCTCCGACGTCCTCTCCAACGAGCACAACAAGCCTCCAGTGAACGTCTCTGGTGAGTAGCAACGAACGAACAGTAGCTTTCCTCCCTTGATTCCTCTCGACTTTCTCTCTCCCAGATTCCCGTTCGTCTCCCTTTCCCTCTCGGATTCTCGTGCATCGGCGTAGGTAGTAGTAAAAGTAAGTTTCAAGGCGTGGAACAAAGGACCAAATTTGGAACGAGCCCAAATCTGAGAAACCCACGCTTAGTCGTCGCGTAGAACTACCCGCGAACTCGCTGGAGGCCTGTTGTTGTTGCTTTGCCTGAACTGTCAAGTTGTCGCGCGCTGAACGGTGACTAGACTAGCCACCATGGGTCTGAAACGAAGGGGATCGAAGGTTTTGAGGGTTTCGTTTCAAACTGTCATGGGTTTTGTTTTCAAGTTGTCGTGGGTTTTCAAGTAGCCATGGGTTTTGTTTCAAGCTGGAATCGAAGGTTTCAAGTTGGGGATCGAAGAGAAGAAGAAAATGAATTGAAATGAGAAAAAAAATACACTTTTAGATCTGGACGGAGGAAATAGAGGAGGAGGGAACCTCCCTCCCTCCTCTATTAAAAAATTAAGAAGAAAAGTGAGAGAAGAGGAGAAGAAGAAGAGAAGAGGAGGAAAGAAAGAAAGAAGGAAAGAGAGAGAAAAAAAACAGTCGCCGACGACTTGCTGAAGAAGAAGACCTGAAGAAGTTGAAGAAGAAGAATAAGAAAAAGAAGAAGAAGAAGAATAGAAAGAGGGAAAAAGAATTAAAAATAATAAAATAATAATATATTTTTATTTTTTAATATATTTATATTATAGAAAATTCAAAAATAATTTTTTAATTAAAAAAATAGTGCCACATCATCAAACTATTAATTATTAATGGAAAAAGGGATGGAGGGACTAAAATGAAACTAAAGCCAAACCTCAGAGGCTAAATTGTTGAGTTTGAAAACTTAGGGACCAAAATGAAACCTAACCCAAACCTCAAGAACTAAGGGGCTGTTTGGGGCGCAGGGTTGATTATAATAACTGGGGGTTATAATAGCTGGGGGATTATAATAGTCTGGGGGTTATAATAATCTGTGTTTGGGGTGCAGATTATTATAGTCTGGGATAAAATAGTATGTGTTTGGGTGCAGATTATTATAGTCTGGGATAAAATAGTCTGTGTTTGGGGTGCAGATTATTATAGTCTGGGATAAAATAGTCTGTGTTTGAGATGCATATTATTTTAGTATGGGTTAAAATAGTATGTGTTTGCAATATTGATATGTTTAACATTAGGTTCTGAATCAAAGGTTCAAACTATTTTTTTTTCCTGAATTTTTTGTTTATTTTCCTCATGCAACTTTGTACGTCAAATACCATATTTTGCAAATATTAATAAGAAAAATGTTTGAGTTTAGCGGTAAAAAAATAAGGGGAAAATACACTTTTAGTCCCTGAGGTTTGGTTTAGGTTTCGTTTTGGTCCCTAAGGTTTCAAACTCAACATTTTAGTCCTGAGGTTTGCATTTAGTAGCGTTTTGGTCCTTCCATTCATTTTTCCTTTAAAAACTAACGGTTTGCTAACGTGACACCTATTTTTTTTTAATTAAAACTTTATTTTTAAATTTTTAAAAATAAAATAATAATAAAATAATTAAAAAATATATTTTTTAAAACTTTTTTCTTATTACTTCTCTCTTCCTCCTTATTCCTCCCCTTCTTCTTCTACCACTTCATCTTCTTCAACCCACCATAAACCATGGTCGGCAGCCAACGGCCGACGACCACAACTCGCCAGCGATGATTTTTTTTTTTTTGTTTTTTTGTTTCCCCTTCCTCCTTCTCTTTTCCCTTCATCTCCATCTTTTTCTCTCTTTCTTTCTTCTTCTCTCTTTTTCTCTC
Source organism: Luffa acutangula (assembly GCA_036850905.1). NCBI lineage: Eukaryota > Viridiplantae > Streptophyta > Magnoliopsida > Cucurbitales > Cucurbitaceae > Luffa > Luffa acutangula. The sequence continues at coordinate 13,756,136 of CM072099.1, forward strand.
CCTCCCTCTCTTTCTTTCCCTCACCGTTCCTCTCTCTTACCAAAAGTGTATTTTTTTCAAAAAATAATAATAATAAAGTTATAAGTATAGGGTTAAATTATGTGCTTAACTTAAAAGGAAACAATAATAAATTAAGATAAAGGTTGATTTTCTTTGTTTCAGAGTCATTGTTTTTTTCACAAAATAAGTAATTTTATGATTTCATATAGAAAAACCATATTTGTTTCATTTCTGTATTTCCAACATAAAAATGGTAAATGTTTATTCAAAACTCATTTTACAATCATTATCAAAAGAATCAAATAAAATAGAAATCACATGAAATAAAAACTTGAGTAGTATTTTCTTAAAAAAATTATTATTATCACAGTAAACTTAAATACGATAAGTATAATTTGGAATGAAAAATATGGTACGATGAAGGTAAACATTCATATACTTCATTATCAAAAGTAATTATATAATAAAACTCCATATTTATACAAAGACAACCTAGTATCTAACTCTCTATAATTTTTTCGATTTTTCCGACGACCACCAACAAATTTTTCGGCGACTGACCTTTTTTTTCCCTTTTTTTTTCCTTTCATTTCTTCTTATTTTTTTTTTATTTTCTTTATTTTTCGTTTTTTATATTTTTCGAAATGAAAACGAGAAGAGAAGATTAAAAAAAAAAAAAAAAAAGTCGTCGGTGATCACCGGAAAAGTGACCGAAAAGTCGACGCCGGTCGCTGGAAAAGTTGTCGGTGGTCGCCAGAAAATTCGTCGGCCGGTTGTCGGTAGGAAAGTCAATGAGTCACATGGAAGAAGAGAGAAAAGAGTTACTGTAGATAATGGATAGAATAATTGGGATGAGTTGAATAATGGTTACTGTAGCAACACAGACGGGAAAAATAACCAACTTCACCCCTTATTTTTGTGGTGTCCCAAACATTGGGTTGGTTATAATAGCCCCCACTATTATAACCAACACAGTGGGCCAAACGGCCCCTAAAAGTGTATTTTTCCCTTCTTTTAAAGTATTATATGTCGGTTTTCTTTTTATTTTTTTTCAAATGGGAAAAATACATGCTTTTAGTTTTTGCTATTTGGGTTGATATCGGCTTATGAGGTTTGAAAAGAGATATTTTAATTCCTAAGATAAATTTGCTAGATGATTTTAAATGATTTCTGACTTTTAACTTTAACCTAATGGAAAGATGATTAGATTGTAGATTGTTTATCTGCGGATGTGGATTGATTGATATGTAAATTTTGTTTAATTAGTTGGTAAAATCGTGCCCTCGAATTGCCTACATTCATAGCATCCTTGTCGACCATCGTAGCTCTATCGTTTTTCGTCGCCTCATTGATTGTCGTAGCCTTTGGCAAAGGGTTTAGGTCCAAATTTAGGAAAGGAATTCCAAATTTCAAATTCCAAATTTTTCCAAACTAAAAGGTATTCCATAAGAATCCTTAATTGGCTAGATTGTATAATAAATAAGATTAAAAGAGGGGAATTAATCGTGATTATATTTTGATCACTAGGTGTTTAATGGTTGGTTGGGCAAAACAATAGTATAAATTGTCATAATCTCATACGAATAGAGTTAAAGAGACAATTAAAGGCTATTGGTTATCTTTTTCAAAAAAAAAAAAAGGCTATTGGTTATTGAATTTAAATTTCTAGTGCTACTCTTATATGGATATTTCTTCCATTTATTACTTGTCACGTCCTTTGAAAAATGATGTGGGATCTATTAGTATTAAAGATATATTTACAAAGACAAAATTATACGGTGAACAAAAGAAGTATGTTATTACGACAGTACTAGAAAATTTTCCCAAAATCACTTTAAGTGATTTCCGATCAATCACTTCAAATGTGATTTTCAAGTGATTTTTCGAAGTAAAAGATTTTTTTTTAATTATTATTATTTCAAATTAAATTTTACTTTATCTTGTCTTAAAATATTGTGAAAATTTAAATTCTTGCCTTCTAAAATTTTTTGTCTCTCTATTATTATTTTTCTCTATTTTTTCTACACCCTCCCATTTGTCTCTCTCTAAAGTTTTTACAATCCACAATTTTAACTTTATTTTGTCTCTCAAAATTTTATCCATTTTTTATCACTTTTTTCTCTCTCCAATTTTTTTTTATCTTTTTAAATTTGTTTTATCTCTAAAACTTTTGTTCCTCACTCTATTTTTTTTTTCTTTTTCTACAATTTAGTATCTAACTTTTTTCTCTTTGATTTTTTAACCTTGTTTGCTAATTTTCCTCTCAATTTTTTTTGTCCCTAGCTCTAACTTTGTATTTCTTCTCTCTTTAAGGTTTTTCTTCCTCATTTTTTACTATGATTGTGCCACCGAAACGGAGAGTGCACCTTGTTGGTATAGGTAGTATCTATCAATTCTTTTTAAGCTTATCTTGACCATGCTTTCATGTCTTCAAGATCTCTCTCATTCGGATGTGATCTCAGTTCATTCATGTACCCCTTCTAACCTCGGATGTCATAAATTTTTCCTTTCTATAATTTTTGGTTACCATCCTCTAATTTTTTTCTCTCAAATTTAATGTCCTTTTTCATAATTTGATTATTCAAAAATGAATTTCGAAAACAAACATTAATCATGAAAAAATAATTTCAATTAATTATCAAAATCTCTTTTACAAGTATGTGGAATTAAATATTAAAATAATTTATAATCAAGCACATTTAAAAATATAATTATAATGAAATTATTTAGGATAAAATACTCATTCGTTTTTAATAATATAAAATTAAAATACTTATTCTAAACTCACACACAAATATACTTCAATTATTCAAAATCGCTTTTAATTATATGAAAGTCATTTTTAAAACTGTAGAACCAAACATTAAAATGATTATATGAAAATCAATTTTAATAAATCACTGATAAAAAAAAATCATTTTTGCTAAAATTACTAACAGTTCTAAAATCGCTTCGAAAAATCTTAATTGTGCTTGTCTAATTCAATGGTTTTTTTTTTTTTTTGTTTAACAAATTTTAGCCATTGTTTTATTGAAAGACATAGTTGATTATTTTTAATACGCTAGGAATAATAAAATGAGATTTTTAAAATATAAGATTTGACCCGTTTTTATTTCTTTTATTTTGAAAAGGGTAAGACACGCCATTTTAAGCTTTAATACCGTTGCACAATTGAATCATAAATAATGTCACATATACATTTTAATTTCTAGTTGTCACATCAATTTATGAAAAACTTTTCAACGATTTTTTTTTAATAATTTCAAAATTTAAGAGTTAAAATGTAACTTTTCAAAATTGATATAATTGAAACCTACCTAAGATTAGAAGCATCTTGTATAGTTTAACCTTTTTTTATTAGGTTAACTAAAGCTAACTTTTTATAATATATATTTTTTAAACTATTTATGTGGCATGGATGAGATTGGATAAGATATTATGCAAGAAATATTAAAAGTTGTAGGTCCAGAGTGTCAGATAATTGCCTTTTATTGCTTTTACCAACCAAGGCAATCAATTTTCTATCAAAAAAAAAAAAACCAAGGCAATCCATTTTCATGATTAGTATTTCTATTGTAAAACTCCCATACATAATGAATAATGAAATCAAAACCATTCTCAAAATAATAATAATAATAATAAAATAAAAAAATAAAAAAAATAATGAAATCAAAACTTTCCTATTAAAATATCATTTTAGTTCTTATACTTGATTGAACTAAAATAAAAAAAATTTTACTTTAAAATTTGTTATATTTAAATGTTCAAATTTAATTTTTTTACCTTCAATAAATCTTAAAATTAGTCCTCATCGTATTTTTATTCAACTTGACGAAAAACTAATAATATTTTCTTTTCAAGAAAAATGCACTATGTGAATTGAATATAATTTAAAAAAATCCCTAGGAGAAAGATAAAAAAAAATGATTTTTTTGTAGTAAAAGTTAATCATAAAGTGAGGATTAATTATAAGTATTTTTGAAAGTACATGTTGGAGTAAAATAGTCTATGTATTCATCGAGGTCAAGACTATCTGTCAGTTTCTTGGAGCTGTCCCCTGAATTTGGGTTTCTGTTAGACAAGGTGCTGAATTGAGTGCAACAACCTGTGCGAGAAAATAGAAGAAAATCATCAAGATGAACATGGAAGAACTGATGAGGGAATGGAAGAAATTCAATCTGTCAGATAAAGAAAGGGAGAATTGTATTAACTTGGATGTTGAAGAACTAGCAAAAATCAATGGACATTTAGACAAATGCCTATTAGAAAAGCTCCTTTCAAACATACCAATATCCAAAGCAACAATAAAGAATGCCCTTTGTTGGACAGGAAACTTTTGGAGATTGGAGGGTAAACTTGAAAGATGGATTTTGAGAAGGAGGTTATGAGAAAGAGGCTACTTGTGTTATTACTCAATTCTAGCTTTTTGGCTTGATTGGCTTGATACAAAAACTTTATGACACCACTCCTATTTATACTAGTTTCCACCTCCTCAATTTGTGGTTAGGATTTTGCCAACACACAGGCTACAAATTATTCTCTAGAATACAATTTTCTATAATATTCTAGAGAATTCTACTCATACACTCCAAAAATCTTCCTAAGGTATTCTCTAGATTTTTTCTCTTCTCAAGACATTTCTAGAATTTGGCCTTTTATTTGGGCTAGACCCAAATACTAATTATCCAAAATCAAGTTTATATTTCAACACCCCCTCTTAAACTTGATTTTGTTACTCCCATCAAATCTCTTGATCTTATGAAGTTTTCTTTTCGGTTTCCTTTTGGTTTTGTAAACCCACTTCACTTTGATCGCCTTGTGCCCTTTTGGAAGTGAGACTAGCTCCCATGTGTCATTCTTCTTGATCGCCTTGATCTCTTCATCCATAGCGCTTTTCCAATTTTTGTTTGTCACCGTTTCTTGGAAGTTTATGGGCTCACTGTTGGCAAAAAGACAAAAGAGAGTAAGATTATCATGATTTTCAGTTACCTCATAGAGTTCTTGTAATCTTCTGAAACGTGGAATCCTTTCACTTGAGTTCTCATCTTCTTGAGAACTTGTAGTCGTTGGTGAAGCTGTTGGAGTAGAAGGTTCCTCTCTTGTTTGCTCCATCATTGTTTGCTCTATGTCATTTTCTTCGAAGTATGGAAAGAAGTTGTAGTCTTCATCACGTTGTCTCCAATCCCATGCCCCTTCTTCATCGAATATTACATCTCGACTAATTATTGTTTTTCCCGTATTAGGATTGTAGAGCTTGTAGCCTTTAGTGTTGGAATCATAGCCGATGAATATGTACTTCTCACTTTTATCATCCAGCTTACTTCTCTTTTCATCTGGAATGTGCACATGAGCAATACTTCCAAAGACTCTAAGATGAGAAATCCCAGGCTTCCTTCCGCTCCAGGCTTCTTGTGGTGTTTTTCCATGTACGCTTCTTGTTGGAGATCGGTTGGATAGGTAGACTGCACATGCCACCGCTTCTGCCCATAACTCCTTTGGTAGCTTCTTGCTTTTGAGCATACTTCTTGCCATGTTGAGAATGGTTCTGTTCTTTCTTTCTGCCACTCCATTTTGTTGGGGAGATCTTGGCACTGTTAAGGGTCGTCGAATTCCATGGTCTTCACAATATTTTTGGAATTCATTTGATGTGAACTTTCCTCCACGATCAGATCTTATGGCCTTGATGACTAAGCCACTTTCTTTCTCAACAAGGACTTTGAACTTTTTGAAATTCTCGAACACCTCTGACTTATGCTTCAAGAAATACACCCATGTTTTTCTGGAAAAATCATCAATAAAGAGAAGAAAATAGTTACTCTTACCGAGTGAGCTTGGCTTGATTGGACCGCACACATCCGTATGAATGAGTTCCAAAGGCCTTTGAGCTCTTGAGTTGGACTCTTTCGGGAAGCTTTTCTTGAATTGCTTTCCAAGTAGGCATCCTTCGCACACTTGATCAGGATGGTTGATGGAAGGTAATCCTCTCACCATGTTCTTCTTGGAGAGTGATTCTAATCCTCCAAAATTGAGATGCCCAAATCGAAGATGCCAAAGCCAAGATGCATCCTTATAACACATCTTCAGACATTTTGCTACGTCGTTTTGAATGTTGAGTATAAACATTCTATTTTTTGTCATTGGCACCTTAGCAATCAAATTATTTGCATTGTCTCTTATAGAAAGGTTATTATCTTTTAATTGAATGTCATAACCTTTCTCTAAAAGTTGGCCCAAACTCAAGATATTATTCTTCACACTTGGCACGTAATAAACATTTGAAATAAATTGATGCTCACCATTCTTCAATCGGATAAGAATGTTACCTCTTCCTTTTACTTCCACCTTGGATTCATCTCCAAAGGCTACATTGCCGCTCACTGATTCATCAAGTTCCACGAACATGCTCCTTTTTCCACACATATGGTTACTTGCTCCAGTGTCTAGATGCCATTTATTATCTTTGTTCCATTCATTTTCCGTGCAAGCCATCAATAAAGTGTCACACTCTTGACTCCTTTCAATGAAGTTTGCCTTCTCTTCAACTTTTTTGTTGCTAGGAGCTCTACATTTAGATGCATAATGACCAAACTTCTGGCAATTGTAGCATTTAATATTTGATTTATCGTACCTTGATCTTGAGTTGCCTGACCCACGACCTCTTGTTGAGTTTTCTCCTCTTTGGAAATTGTTGTTGTCTTCATAGGACCTCCAACCTCGTCCTTGTCCTTGTCCATGACCTCTTCCTCGTCCCCGATGTCCACCATGACCTCGTCCTCGTTGGCCTTTATCACTCCGACTAACTCCTCCAGTAGGTGAGTCAACTTGCACCTTGAGTAATTGGTCCACGATTCCTTCCTTCTTCTTTTTCTTTTCTTCATATGCTTGTAATGATCCCAAGAGTTGTTCAATGGTCATAGCATTCAAGTCTTTTGTTTCTTCGATTATGGCAACAATATGTTCAAACTTTGGATCTAAAGATCTTAATATTTTCTCCATGATTTTCACATCATCAAGCTTTTCACCATTCTTCTTTCGATGTCTTTGCTTCTGAAATCTTCTCAAAAGCATCATCATCTAATCCCTGATAGATTAGATAGAGAGCCTTCTTGTCTCTCTTTCTTGAGTCTCTCAAACCATCCCTTTGTGCTTGAGAAAGACTATCATTCTCCATCTCGGTGTATCCTTTCTCCACTATCTCCCATACGTCTTGCGAGCCAAGGAGAGCCTTCATCTTGATGCTCCAATTGTCATAGTTGCTCTTGTTGAGCATTGGAACTTGGAATGGGACCATGTCGTTGCTAGCCATCTTCTTAGCAAGGATCTTGAAGCTCTGATACCACTTTGTTGGACAGGAAACTTTTGGAGATTGGAGGGTAAACTTGAAAGATGGATTTTGAGAAGGAGGTTATGAGAAAGAGGCTACTTGTGTTATTACTCAATTCTAGCTTTTTGGCTTGATTGGCTTGATACAAAAACTTTATGACACCACTCCTATTTATACTAGTTTCCACCTCCTCAATTTGTGGTTAGGATTTTGCCAACACACAACTATAATCTTGTGGCTACAAATTATTCTCTAGAATACAATTTTCTATAATATTCTAGAGAATTCTACTCATACACTCCAAAAATCTTCCTAAGGTATTCTCTAGATTTTTTCTCTTCTCAAGACATTTCTAGAATTTGGCCTTTTATTTGGGCTAGACCCAAATACTAATTATCCAAAATCAAGTTTATATTTCAACAATTTTCGGGGCTTGGAGAACAAGAGAAAGCTTCGAAGTAGAAAACCTGGGTAAAATCTGTTTTTGTTCCATTTTGAGAGCCAAAGTGATAAAGAATGGATAATCAACAACGATCCATGGCTATTCGACAAAAACTTACTTGTGTTTTGAAGAGCCCATAGCAAATCTTAGAACGACAGAGTTGGAATTCAAGAAAGAAGCATTCTGGGTAAGACTCATAAATCTATCAATGGGCTACTTCAAAAAGAGGGTAATTGTCAAAAATAGGACAAAAAGGAAGGCATTAAAGAAAAATATGACTCATTTTAAATTAAGAGAGAAATAGGATTTTAAGGACTATGAAATTACAAAAATACCCTTAATGAAAATCCCCAATCTATCTTGAAGAAACTCAGCTAGCTGCCCGATATTTTCTTTCTTACTTCAAACCCATTTCTTTCTTTCTTTCCTTCTCTCGCGCAATGATCTTCCTCTCTCAGCATATTTCTTCTCTCTCACGCATGATCGATTTCACTTTTACTTTGTTGCTTGAGAAACTTTCTTCACAATTTTATACTTTTTGTTGATGAAAAAATTTGCTTCTTCACTTTTACTTTGTTGCTTGAGGAACAAAATGTAAGTAGTTTGCTTTTTTTTTTTTTTAGGTATTTGATTATGAATATTTGGTTGTTATTTTGTTTGTCTTAGAAGGAAAAAAAATGCAAAGTTTGACTCAAGTTCGTGTTTTAGTTCGTTTTGGTGATTGCTGTTTTTTTCTCGCAATATCACGTTGCGAGAAATTTTTTTCTCGCAATCTCGTTGGGAGAATTTTTTTTTTCTCGCAATCTCGCTGGGAGAATGTTTTTTCTCGCAATCTCGCTGGGAGAAATTTTTTTCTCGTAATTTGCTAGGAGAAATATTTTATCGCCATTTAATATAACAATAACAATTATTTAAGTTTCACAAACATCCAACATTTAGGAATAATCTCGTGTAATTTTATTCCTCATCACTAATCCTTGTAGAGTAAGCATCACCACAAACATCTCTACACTTAATATAACATATATTTAAGTTTCACGTTATTTCAAGTATCGGTAGCTCAAATTATTTCTAAAAAAAGCACGACTTAAAATGACTTGCTACCTTGTTTCTCGCAATTACACGTTGCAAGACAAAAAAAAATGTGATCTCCTGATTCCTCATCTCAAATCCCTGTAGAGTAAGCATCGCCACAAACATCTGGGCATTTAATATAACATATATTTACTTAAATTACAATATAATTTCTTAATACAAAATATTACTATTTTTTTACCACAAAATGTGTCTAGAAATCCACGGATTGATTTAGGTTTCCATTGCTTTTAGATTTTTATTGGAACCGTGAAGGGATCATCTACAAATTCTTCAATTAATGTGCCTTTCTTGTAATCCAAAATTGTGATTTTATTCTTCTTTGCCAATGTATCCATAGTTGGTTGAAGAAAAATTTATAGAATTTGGTAGAAAAATATGACGGCCCTATGATAAAAATGTAGAAAAAATTATAGAAGTCGAGGTTCTATATGTTATACAACCCACCCTTCCTTGCAAAAAAAAAAAAAACCCAATGTTGTATAATATCAATGACACTAACATATGCACTGGCATCAACAACGTTATCCTCTCTTCTCGCATACCTTGATCTCACACTAAATTAAATTAAACAAATTAACACCCAATGTAGTTGCTTGACATTAAACGGTGCATACACACGAAATCAACATCGATCTATGCATCCTTGAATTCAATATGATTTTCCAGGACACAATCAACCAACCGATGCTCAGCTTGCCAGTTAAATGTACGCTTCTCCACGAGGCATTGTTGGTATAGTGTCCACTTTGCTTCTATATAATGTTGCATGTGTTGGGTTTTATGCCCTAAAACTCGTAGATAGTAAATGTACATTTGACCGAACATTAATAAAGTGATGTATTATTCAATGTTTGTATTATATCTTGTCTTGCTAACCCTAATCCAATAAACTAAACATCCATGGCTAATAGAATGAGACTTGAACTAGTATGTAGGGACATGCGGGGATCAATGTTCAAGTTTTAGCCTAAAGGGTCTGTAGTATAGGGATAAGGCTGGGTACCTTATCCTGGTGACACTATGGATACGGCCCGCTTTGTATATTGATACAAACGTAGTGATCCAACACGTTCATGTGGTTGACATGCGAGTGGGGGTATCCTGTGCAATGAGTTTGCACAAAGACCGGACCGCGAAATAGTTAACCACTAACTCTAACACCGTTAGTTAGCTCGGTTTCTATTTCACTAGGATGACCTAGGCAACTTGGCCTTAATCCTGAGTAGATTATGGACTCCTGTCCATGAGGGATTGTCCTTTGATTTGTACGGGTGAGAGTGGCCAGTTCGCCGACTCAATAAGCCTACCATTTTGGGGACAAGACCAAATGGGGAGCTGGGAACGTAGTCTTACAAGATGGAATTCACTCCTTCCTGATATGAGGGTAAGTAGAGGTGTGTTCCCTTAAGTGGTGTCTCCGGGTCTTGAACAAAGGGCCCTACCCTCTTTATGGCACGAGAGGGTTTTCTGTTTGATGGTTGGACCACAAACAGGTTGTTCATTAGAGGAGCACTGGTACTTAAGGACCAAGAGGTAGCCCAGGGGTAAAACGGTAATTTGACCTAGCTGGGGTACGAACACACGTGAAGGGCTAACTTGCTGCTGACGGTCAATATCCGTGGACACAGAAATATATCTGCAGTGAGAAGAGTGCAGCTGTGGTTCTTTAGTGGAGTGAACCACAGTTAACGAATATTGATTAACTTGGTTAATGAGTTTAACCAACTAATCTCATATCGTTGGAGCTTCTGATCTGTAGGTCCATTAGGTCCCACCGGTAGCTCATTTAGGGCGTTGAGGTAAAATTCTAAGGATGGATTGAATATTCAAAGGTGTTTGAATATTATACTAAAATATGAAGTGGTTCATATTAAAACTATAGGTTATAATTAATATGCATTGGATGTATATTAATACTATAGTTTTTTGAGAGAGAAAAATAGTAATTGAATATGTGATGTTCAATTTTATTTTATTAATTAATTTCGAATTAATTAATTAATTTTAGTTTAATTAAATTTGATTTAATTAAACTATAATATAAGAGGGATATTAATTTAAATTGGATTTAAATTAATGTTATTTTAATTAATTTAGATTAATTAAAATATAATTAATTATAATTTAAAATTATGTTTTAAAATTATAATTAATTAAAATATCAGATAACTGATTTATCAGTTATCTGATATTTTATTTTTAAAAGACGTGGTCAGTAGGTTGCTGAACTGACTCCTGGTCTCACGCCTGACTCCCTCCCAATAGCTCTCTCTCATTTTTGCATTCTCTCCCAGAGATCTCTCAGAGAACCTAACAGAGAATTCAAACGAAGAATCCAGAGAAATTTTTCCTGAGAATTTTTGCTCCCACCAGCACCCAAAGCATAATCCTATCAGAGAATACCGGTGTACCCTCGTGGTGGTGTTCGTGGTGATTTTCCAGCAAGACCAAGAGAGATTGCTGCTGTAATTTTGGGAGAAAAACAGAGAATTTGGCGAAAAACTCCAAGGATTTCTTCAAGGGTAAAGTTTTCTTGAACTAGGGTCAATAGGACCCAATTCTAGATTAGATCTAGGATTATTTCTATTTTTATGCATGCTTGTATCTAATTTACAGCAGTTTTTGTATCCATTATAGTCGCTGTAAATTCATGATTTTTGCCGTCGTATTGGTATCCCAATCGACGTTTTATTATTCGAAAAAGGTCTCTGTGTTTTTCCGCTGTGCATAGGGCTTTTATCCCTACAATTGGTATCAGAGCCTATTCGAATTAAAACGTTGTTTTTGAGATTTGCGAATGGCTGTATGGTGGGATTAATTATGCATTATGAATGTGGTTTTGCGATAAACTGTTTAGATTTAATTTGGCCATAGATTTACCGCAATTTTACTTGATTTGATCGTGTAAGGCCCCTGCGTTTTTGGGCAAAATTGTGTAAATCGAGTCTGTATAAGTCCGGGTCGCAGTTAGGCTTGAAAATCGATGAAGATCGCAGAAGGAATTGATGAATTTCGCCAAGAACAGTCACGTTTCTGCCCAGAAATCAGCTCCAGACGCAACAGCGTCGGGACGCTTAGCCTTGCGCGTCTCGACGCTGTCGCGATTCCACGCTCCAGACGGTTGAAATCGCGCCAGCGTCGGGACGCTTTCTTCACAGCGTCTCGACGCTGTCACGATTTCGTGCGGCGCCAGAATTTTCGCGAGAACGTGATGGTGCCCTAATTTGGCCGGTTCGGTTCGAGCGTTTTGGGTCAGCTGGGACCGGTTCGGTCCGGTTTGACCCGTTTTGGGTGCGGTTCGAGTTTTTCAAGTCCGGTTCGAAGTGGTTCGGGTCGGTTCAAGGCTAGTAGACCGGATTTGGAGCTGCAGAATTATGTAATAGGATAGATTTATTGCTTTATTAATGTAATTTTGCTTTAATCTATCCTAGGGGCCAATTAAATCGGTTTATTCGCTATTTAAATGCTTTATGGATGTCATTTAAATTTAATCCCACCTTAGGATATAAAGCATGCTCATGCATTTATGAATGTTATAATTAGATTATAATATGTGTTTGAAATGCATGGTTTGATTTTCATGATTTGTTTAATATATAGTTGAGTTATATTAAATTCATGAAAATGGAATAGTATGATGCATGCAATTACATAGTTTTAATATAAGAGTTATATTAAAGATTATTTGTTTGCAGCATGCTAAGTTGATTTTCCATTATTGGCTATAATAAAGTTGTTTATTATTTAAATGGAAATCAAATTGCATTGAGCATGATACATCCATAGATTAATATAAGAGTTATATTAATTATCATGAAATGCATAGTACTATAGTTTAAAATTTCATTAACTTGAATATGATTGTTAATAGTTTTAAAAACTATAGTATGCATGATTATAGGGCTAATCATTATAAAATTTTGAAATAGTTTAAAATTTTATGATTAGAAACCGTCAATCTATAATCAAGATATGCATGTTCACATAGGATCTTAGGTTAAAATTTGAATTAATTTTAATGGGTTAAAATTAATTAGACCTAAGATCATTTTCTAATAGGATTAGAAGATCTTACTTAGTTTTAAAATAGTTTTAATGAACTAAGTAGGACGAACATTCCTAAGATTATAAGGGAACTCTACCAGTGAAGTTCTGTCTAAGGATTGGAGGTATTTAAGTTGACGGTAAACGGAACACCTCCTACCTGGGAACTGATCTGGAATACCGGAGTTGAATTAATCTTAGGTTAATGTTAGAATAATGTCACTAGGTTAATTAAATTGGTTTAATACACCTAGACATTAGGTCTTATTATAATAGTTATAATAGGACTAGACTTAGATAAATGACTTAGCCGGATTTATCTAGGTTTAATCAAACCCTAAAATTAATAATCAGTCACTTTAGTGGGAGGAAAATTACAAAACTTAATTTAAATTGAGTTTTGCTCCTACGTCCCCGTGACGTTCACACCGTGAGATCCATGCTCGGCTTCGTGTCGTCGTAGAGCGGCCTCCCTTCGGAGAGTGTTTGCATGGGTCAATACCAAGGTGAATGGGGAAAGTGACTATAGTAAGTGGGAGCGGGACACGTGTCAACGTATCCTTCGGTCTCCACCCCTAGGTCACAACGTGAGATTCCTATGATCCGCCTGCGTGTTGCCCTGGAGCAACCACCCCTTCGGAGGGCCTGATCATAGGATTCGGAACACCGTGAACTCCTGAAAAGGATAGGATAACTTAGGCTAATTACCAACAGTTGTCTTTCCTAAACGGTAGCCTGTTGGTGCGTGCCTCTGGGATCTGAAAGTGGGAGGGTTACACTTACGGGGAGGAGTTAATTTGTTAACAAATCCTTGACCGAACAACGGTGGTTAATATCTAATGGAATATGAGTTATTCTGGTATTAGAAATTGACTGAGAAGAGTCTCATTTTAGAGGAGGAACAACTGATCACCCTTCGGTGGCTGTTCTTCTAAACCTCTAAAGCATCGTTGCGAAACACAATCATAGTTTTATTAGGGTTCCTTGATTGTTTGTTTGCAAAATTGATTGGATGTATGCAATTGTTTGTATTGCTCGTGTGATGGGTTAAGGCAAAGATAACTAATACGGTCACTTGTTTGTTTTTCAGCAATGTCTTCCTCTATAATATCCCTTCTTAAAAACGAACAACTTACCGGCGAAAATTTTCCCCAATGGAAATCAAACCTTAATACAATTCTCGTGGTTGAGGATTTAAGATTCGTCTTAACGGAGGAATGTCCTCCCGTTCCCCCTCGCACTGCCTCTCAGGCAGTTAAAGACGCCTATGAACGCTGGACCAAGGCCAATGAAAAGGTCAAGGTCTATATATTGGTCAGCTTGTCTGAAGTTTTGGCCAAGCGTTATGAGAACGTGGAAACTGCCAGGGAAATTATGAATTCCCTGCAGGAGATGTTTGGACTCCCGTCCTACCAGCTCCACCACGACGCCTTGAAGAACGTCTTCAATGCCAAGATGCTGGAAGGTCAATCTGTTCGGGAACATGTCCTGGACATGGTTAACCAGTTCAACATAGCTGAGGCAAATGGCGGGGTTGTCTGCGAGCGCAGTCAGGTTGCGTTCATCCTTCACTCGCTCCCAGCGAGCTATCTGTCTTTCAGGACGAACGCGAGCATGAATAAGATTCAGTTCAACCTGACTACCCTCCTCTCGGAGTTACAGATTTACGAGTCCCTGCAAAAGAGCAAGGGAAAGAATGTGGTGAAAGGAGAGGCCAATGTGGCCCATTCCAAGAAAAAGTTCCTGAAGGGTTCATCCTCAGGGACTAAATCTGTACCCCAGGCTTCTTCATCGAAGCAGATCCAGAAGAGGAAGGGAGACAAGGGGAAGGCTCCTGCACATGCTGTGCAAGGGAAGGGGAAGGCCAAGGTCGTGGCCGATAAAGGTAGATGCTTCCACTGCAATGCAGATGGTCACTGGAAGCGCAACTGTCCCCGCTACCTTGCTGAGAAGAGAAGAGAAAAAGAAGGTAAATTCGATTTACTTGTGTTAGAGACTTGTCTCGTTGAACATGATGAGTTTGCCTGGATACTGGATTCGGGAGCCACTAATCATGTTTGTTCTTCTTTTCAGGGAAATAATTTCCAGCAGCTGGCAGAGGGTGAAATGACGCTCAAGGTCGGAACGGGAGACGTCGTTTCAGCTCGTGCAGTGGGAGCTGCAAAATTATTCTTTAGAAATAGGTTTTTAATTTTAGAGGACTTGTATTTGGTTCCTAGAATTAAAAGGAACCTAATTTCTGTTTCAGCTTTATTAGAACAATGTTACACTGTTTCATTCTTGCTTAACGAAGCTTTAATTTTTAAGAATGGAGTTTACATTTGTTCAGCTAAGCGTGAGAATAATTTATTTGTGTTAAGACCAAATGATGCAAAGGCCATTTTAAGTCATGAAATGTTTAAAACGGCTGAAACGCAAAACAAAAGGCAAAAAGTTTCTCATTTAAGTAACAACACGTATCTTTGGCATCTTCGTCTTGGTCATATTAACATCGATCGGATCGATCGTTTGGTTAAAAATGGGCTTCTAAGTGACATAGAAGATACATCTTTACCACCCTGTGAATCGTGTCTCGAGGGTAAAATGACCAAGAGGCCTTTTACTGGAAAAGGTTATAGGGCCAAAGAACCACTTGAACTAATACATTCGGATCTTTGTGGTCCAATGAATGTAAAGGCTCGAGGTGGTTATGAATATTTCATCTCTTTCATAGATGATTATTCTCAGTACGGTTACTTATACCTGATGGACCATAAGTCTGAAGCTCTTGAAAAGTTCAAAGAGTTTAAGGCTGAGGTAGAAAATCTGTTAGGTAAAACAATTAAGACACTTCGATCAGATCGAGGTGGAGAGTATTTGGATCAGCGATTCCAGGACTATATGATAGAACATGGAATCCAATCACAACTCTCAGCGCCTGGTACACCTCAGCAAAATGGTGTATCAGAAAGGAGAAACAGAACCTTGTTAGACATGGTTCGATCTATGATGAGCTATGCTCAATTGCCTAGCTCGTTCTGGGGGTATGCAGTAGCGACTGCAGTACATATTCTTAACAATGTTCCCTCAAAAAGTGTTTCTGAAACTCCTTTTGAGCTATGGAAGGGACGTAAACCTAGTTTGTGTTACTTCCGTATCTGGGGTTGTCCTGCACATGTGTTAGTGACAAATCCTAAGAAATTGGAACCACGTACGAGATTATGCCAATTTGTTGGGTACCCGAAAGAAACGAGAGGTGGTCTTTTTTATGACCCTCAAGATAATAAAGTATTTGTATCGACAAATGCAACTTTCTTGGAGGAAGACCACATACGAAATCATCAACCACGAAGTAAGTTAGTATTAGGAGAAGCTACAGAAGGATCAACAAGGGTTGTTGATGAACCTGGTCCTTCAACAAGAGTTGTTGGAGAATGCAGTTCTTCTCGTCGATCTAGTCCTCCTCACGTAGTGGGAGAGCTTCGACGCAGTGGGAGGGTTGTGATACAACCTAACCGCTACTTGGGTTTAACAGAAACACAAGTAGTCATACCTGATGACGGCGTAGAAGATCCATTGTCTTATCGTCAGGCAATGAATGATGTAGATAAGGACGAGTGGGCCAAAGCCATGGACCTTGAGATGGAGTCGATGTACTTCAATCAGGTTTGGGAACTTGTAGATCTACCTGAAGGGGTCAAACCCATTGGGTGTAAATGGATCTATAAGAGGAAAAGAGATGCTGCTGGGAAAGTACAGACTTTCAAAGCAAGACTTGTAGCAAAGGGTTATACCCAACGAGAAGGAGTGGACTATGAAGAAACTTTTTCTCCAGTTGCTATGCTAAAGTCCATAAGAATCCTCTTATCCATTGCCACATTTTATGATTATGAAATTTGGCAAATGGATGTCAAGACAGCTTTTCTGAATGGCAATCTTGACGAGAGTATTTTTATGTCTCAACCCGAGGGGTTCATATCCCAAGGTCATGAGCAAAAGGTTTGCAAACTGAATCGATCCATTTATGGGTTGAAACAGGCTTCTAGATCTTGGAATATTAGATTTGATACTGCGATCAAATCTTTTGGTTTTGACCAGAATGTTGATGAGCCTTGTGTATACAAGAAGATCAACAAGAATAAAGTAGCTTTCCTCGTACTTTATGTAGACGACATCCTACTCATTGGGAATGATGTAGGGTATCTGTCTGACGTAAAAGAATGGCTAGCAGCTCAATTCCAAATGAAAGATTTGGGTGAGGCCCAGTATGTTCTTGGGATCCAGATTATTCGGGATAGAAAGAACAAATCGCTAGCTCTGTCTCAGGCAACGTATATCGACAAGATGTTGGCTCGATATTCGATGCAGAACTCCAAGAAGGGCTTGTTGCCTTTCAGGCATGGGGTTCACTTGTCTAAGGAACAGTCTCCTAAGACACCTCAAGAGGTTGAGGATATGAGACGGATTCCCTACGCCTCAGCCGTGGGTAGCTTAATGTATGCCATGCTATGCACGAGGCCTGACATTTGTTATGCTGTAGGGATTGTCAGCAGATATCAGTCAAATCCAGGGTTTGACCATTGGACCGCCGTTAAAGGAATCCTCAAGTATCTTAGGAGAACGAGAGATTACATGTTGGTGTTTGGGGCTAAGGAGTTAGTTCTCACTGGATACACCGACTCTGACTTCCAAACTGACAAGGATTCTAGGAAATCTACGTCAGGGTCAGTCTTCACCCTTAACGGGGGAGCTGTAGTTTGGAGGAGCATAAAGCAAGGATGTATAGCAGACTCCACGATGGAGGCTGAGTATGTAGCTGCTTGTGAAGCAGCTAAGGAAGCTGTTTGGCTAAGGAAGTTCTTGACAGATTTGGAAGTTGTTCCAAATATGAACTTGCCCATTACGTTATACTGTGACAACAGTGGGGCAGTAGCCAATTCAAAGGAACCTCGCAGCCACAAAAGAGGTAAACACATAGAGAGGAAGTACCATCTAATTCGAGAGATTGTGCAAAGAGGAGATGTGGTCGTGACCCAGATCGCTTCTGAGCATAACATTGCTGATCCGTTTACGAAGGCCCTCTCGGCTAAAGTGTTCGAGGGTCATCTAGACAGTCTAGGTCTGCGAGATATGTATATAGCGTAATCTAGGGCAAGTGGGAGATGTGTAATGGGTGTAAGGATGCCCTAGTTTATTGTATTTTGTATATTTACCTTTTATGTAATGTACAAATATACATGTACCATTTCCAGCTTTGGATTATTTTGTATATACTTTCCCTGTAACTTGAGTTTTAGTTCAAGTGGGAGTTTGTTGGGTTTTATGCCCTAAAACTCGTAGATAGTAAATGTACATTTGACCGAACATTAATAAAGTGATGTATTATTCAATGTTTGTATTATATCTTGTCTTGCTAACCCTAATCCAATAAACTAAACATCCATGGCTAATAGAATGAGACTTGAACTAGTATGTAGGGACATGCGGGGATCAATGTTCAAGTTTTAGCCTAAAGGGTCTGTAGTATAGGGATAAGGCTGGGTACCTTATCCTGGTGACACTATGGATACGGCCCGCTTTGTATATTGATACAAACGTAGTGATCCAACACGTTCATGTGGTTGACATGCGAGTGGGGGTATCCTGTGCAATGAGTTTGCACAAAGACCGGACCGCGAAATAGTTAACCACTAACTCTAACACCGTTAGTTAGCTCGGTTTCTATTTCACTAGGATGACCTAGGCAACTTGGCCTTAATCCTGAGTAGATTATGGACTCCTGTCCATGAGGGATTGTCCTTTGATTTGTACGGGTGAGAGTGGCCAGTTCGCCGACTCAATAAGCCTACCATTTTGGGGACAAGACCAAATGGGGAGCTGGGAACGTAGTCTTACAAGATGGAATTCACTCCTTCCTGATATGAGGGTAAGTAGAGGTGTGTTCCCTTAAGTGGTGTCTCCGGGTCTTGAACAAAGGGCCCTACCCTCTTTATGGCACGAGAGGGTTTTCTGTTTGATGGTTGGACCACAAACAGGTTGTTCATTAGAGGAGCACTGGTACTTAAGGACCAAGAGGTAGCCCAGGGGTAAAACGGTAATTTGACCTAGCTGGGGTACGAACACACGTGAAGGGCTAACTTGCTGCTGACGGTCAATATCCGTGGACACAGAAATATATCTGCAGTGAGAAGAGTGCAGCTGTGGTTCTTTAGTGGAGTGAACCACAGTTAACGAATATTGATTAACTTGGTTAATGAGTTTAACCAACTAATCTCATATCGTTGGAGCTTCTGATCTGTAGGTCCATTAGGTCCCACCGGTAGCTCATTTAGGGCGTTGAGGTAAAATTCTAAGGATGGATTGAATATTCAAAGGTGTTTGAATATTATACTAAAATATGAAGTGGTTCATATTAAAACTATAGGTTATAATTAATATGCATTGGATGTATATTAATACTATAGTTTTTTGAGAGAGAAAAATAGTAATTGAATATGTGATGTTCAATTTTATTTTATTAATTAATTTCGAATTAATTAATTAATTTTAGTTTAATTAAATTTGATTTAATTAAACTATAATATAAGAGGGATATTAATTTAAATTGGATTTAAATTAATGTTATTTTAATTAATTTAGATTAATTAAAATATAATTAATTATAATTTAAAATTATGTTTTAAAATTATAATTAATTAAAATATCAGATAACTGATTTATCAGTTATCTGATATTTTATTTTTAAAAGACGTGGTCAGTAGGTTGCTGAACTGACTCCTGGTCTCACGCCTGACTCCCTCCCAATAGCTCTCTCTCATTTTTGCATTCTCTCCCAGAGATCTCTCAGAGAACCTAACAGAGAATTCAAACGAAGAATCCAGAGAAATTTTTCCTGAGAATTTTTGCTCCCACCAGCACCCAAAGCATAATCCTATCAGAGAATACCGGTGTACCCTCGTGGTGGTGTTCGTGGTGATTTTCCAGCAAGACCAAGAGAGATTGCTGCTGTAATTTTGGGAGAAAAACAGAGAATTTGGCGAAAAACTCCAAGGATTTCTTCAAGGGTAAAGTTTTCTTGAACTAGGGTCAATAGGACCCAATTCTAGATTAGATCTAGGATTATTTCTATTTTTATGCATGCTTGTATCTAATTTACAGCAGTTTTTGTATCCATTATAGTCGCTGTAAATTCATGATTTTTGCCGTCGTATTGGTATCCCAATCGACGTTTTATTATTCGAAAAAGGTCTCTGTGTTTTTCCGCTGTGCATAGGGCTTTTATCCCTACAGCATGCACATAACATATACAATGAATATGCTAACTACACATCAATGTAAATATATGTACGCATTGTCTAAATATACATACCATGAGAGCTTATTCCTTGCTGACATTCAAGGGAAAGTAACATCTTTCCACCATCGGAGACGACGTGATGAAGTAGAAAAGAAACAGTATAATCTTGAATTCAAGAATTCACTGGGCATGCTCCATTGGAAAGAAAAAGCAAGGAATAAGCAATCCACCTGAGAGCTACAAGATGTTTCACAAAATAGGACACCAATGAACAAAAATACAAGAGGTACTATAGTCACAAAAAATAGAGGACACCAAGAAGCTAACCAAATCCTATACACTACCTCTCACCCCTTAGCTTTGTTTCAAAAAATCAAACATTACTTCATTCTCTTCATTTGTTATTTCTCATATATATCTTGCCATTAGGGAAATCTAACACCAACTTTCCACAGGCACAAGCATACTCAATAGGCAATCAACATCACTGGACTAGTACTTTTCACTAATAAAGACTACAACCAAGGCCAACTATCTTTAGATTCATTTTTAATCGTATCCAGCTTCTAACTAGAACCCCGCAGATGACATCCTTTATTCAGTCTTGATTTACTACTATTGTTCTCATGAGATGGTTTATAAAGTGAATTCAATCTCAAGACATCTCTTGGAGCCTTACTAGAGGAGTTACAAAAGAGACTCTCCATTCGACAAAAATAGAATTGATACCACAAGTACAAATAATTTTTTCAGGGAAATTCAAGACAAAGAACCAAAGACTAACAATTCCATATTTAAAACCAACTTAACATTATTATTCACAAAAAAATTTCCTATTCATTTCTAGCCAAAGTTTCCATAGAAAAGCTCCTAACAGAAACACCATCTCCCAACGAAGAACGTTCAATTGCTCCTTCCAACAATTAGAAGCACAATGCATCTTTTATTTTTTTGTTTGCTAAGTTTGCTATGCACAACCAATTTAACAAGTGAAATGTCATAACAGTTGTCCCACTCCCTCATCCAAAATCAAACTAAAACATCTGCATTGTAGTGGTTAAATTTCGAAAAACACATTTCTCTTTTGCAGTTGAGGAAACAAATCCATATGGAAATACCAAAGGAAACACATTAAAAAAGGCTAAATGTCGATTCATTTACCTCAATAAATACCTTCAAAACCCACAAAAACGTCAACATTAGCAGCCCATTGATAGAAAATCCCACCTGAGAAAAACAATTACTCATATACAATTATTGTTGGAAGGAGCAATTCAATGTTCGCCATCAGCTCGTCGTTCCCGTCGTTCCAGCCGTGAATATGTTGCTTCTCATCGTTGTGGTTGTTGTCGTCGTCGTCGTCTGGTCGCCATCGCCTGCTCGTCGTCTCTTGGTCGTCGTCTCCTTCGTTCGGTTCCTAGTCTGCGTGCGTGAAGGGAGAAGCGTGAAGGAGCTTGAGATGTAAAAGTGAATTAGGGTGGTCACTTGATCGTCGTGCCTTGGTCGTCGTCGACGTCGCCTCCTCGCCGTTGCTGACTTGTCTGCGTCCGTGAAGAAGGGAGACAATTGTGGATTCGTGCGTGAAGATGTGTGGTTGGAGAAAATCGTGGATGAGAGGAGAAGAAGGTGAATTAGGGTTTAAAAATGGGGGATTTTCATTAAGGGTATTTTTGTAATTTCACAGTCCTGAAAATCCTATTTCTCTTCTAATTTAAAATGAGTCCTATTTCTCTTTAATGCCTTTCTTTTTGTCCTATTTTTGACAATTACCCTAAAAAAGAAGGCAGCGGTTAGATTAGGAAAAAAATTTGGGCAAAATTCTTGTAGTAGACTGTGGTAAGGACGACCTATGTTGGGGAAGTAGTATGCCTATTAGGGTGCAAATCGACATCATAGAACCTCTATGCAAAGGATTTATGTTAAAAGCAGATGGAGCTCCGAAGGAGTGCTGGATATCGGTAAGATAGGAAAGGTTGCCAGAATTATGCTTCAAATGTGGTCGGTGATAGCATGCATAAATGCCAGTATTTTACCCTTGAATTTAATGGTTTTTGTTGTGCTTTAATGAATTTTTATTGAGAAAATTAAATTAATTGATTATTTTTTGGTCCCTAGGAGTTTTATTGGAATTTTGGAGAAAAAGAGGAAAAAGAAGCCCAAATAATGAAGAATCATGCACGGTGGGTTAATTGGGGGAGTCCAAGACCCTAATGGAGAAGAATTGGGCCAAAAGATGAAAGGAAAATCCCAAAATCAGCCCAAGACGCAATCTGGAATTTTCCAGTCGAAGGATAGCGTCTCGACGCTAGGCTATCTTGGAGAACAAGCACCTTACGTCACAGCGTCGCGACACTGTCTCTGAAGGTCTATATAAGGCGCGACTTTCATCCATTTTTATCATCAAGCAATACATTCTTTTAGTCTTTTCAAGGCTCTTTGAGCCATCTTTGAGGGTCGGGTTGAGAGGAGAGCGAAATTCTTGTATTGGGCATTTTTTTGGATTGCTCGGGAGCTTGTTTCGCGGAGGATCCAAGGCGCAAGCAAGGGGTTCTTCGACGGTTCATCTCCTAACTCCTTTATTTGTTCATTTATTGCTTTACATCATGTATCGACAGGAAATTTTGGTTCTTATAGCATACATGTATAGCTAAATCCTGGCTTGCAGGTCTTGAATGAAAGAATATAGTTTAATGTTATTTTGATTATCTATCTTTGTGTCCACGTGGGTGTTCGTAATGCTCTATAGATTCTGGCCAAATTTATAGTGATTAGATACTTAGTGGAAACTCGACGAAGAGAAACTAAGTCATATCATAACCCACTCAACTAGGCTTAATTGCTCGTAGTGACAACGAGATTAGTTGGTTAGCCTTAGAGATCGATAATGAATCAGGACTCATTAATTAACCCGTTTAATAACACTAAGGAAACTTAGGTTATTAAAATAAGTTAGTTATAATTAGGGGAAACAGACAGAAGAACCTATGTAATTAACGGAGATTCTAGATCTATAATTAGTCGGACTCAAGATTAAGTAATTAGAATAACAAATAAGCTATATTTTGGATTTCAAGACCCTGCCTCTCATTCGGCTCTATCATCTCTTTGCCAATTTGCTTGATCAATTTGTTTCATTGCTTGTTTAAATTTCAATTGCATCTCTCATCATGTCTAGGTCCCTAAATAATAATCAATCTCAGTATTTTTAGTGCTTAGTTTATTATCTTGTCTAACTGCACTTCTCCATGTGGAATCGATACTCGATATTTTTACCGTTTTATATTACTTGTGGCAACCATTCGCTTGCGGATAGTAATGGTTATATGCCCAATAGTCAGATTGGTCATGTAGCTAAGGAACACACAGATGAAAAAAGCAAAGTTGTGGAAGATATAAGTAAATTTGAGTTTGGTTCATGGCTTAGATTCCAAGGTGTTCAAAGAACCACCAAGAAATAGGATTCCCCTAGGGAAGAAAAGGCTAGGGAAGAGGTTAATCCACCTATCAAAGAAGAGAACATGGCTGGAAAAGGAAACAGAGAAGAGGAATTTGAAAGGAATCTTAGAGGTGTTGTGGAGGATAAAAATGAATCAAGATTTGAACAAGGGTTTGATCTTAGACTTAAAGCTATGGAGAAATCAATTGTAGAGAAAATCTCAAACAAGGCTGATATTGGAAGGTTGTCAACTAAAAACGGAGGCTTGGAGGTGAGATCAAAAGAAGTAGAAACAGGTGACTCGAATTCAATAAATAGCTCAATAAGAACAGAAAGCTCATTAAAGAAAAGATTAAACTGGAAAGGCGAGCTAGAATGGGGCCTATGGAAATTCAAATGAAAAAAAATCTAAGCCAATCAAAAGGAAAAGAAGTGAAAAACCAGAATTGGAAAGAAAGAAAGTGAAAAGTGGAGAAACTATAGAGATGGAGTTGATTGAGGAACATGTGTTTATGGCAGAGGCTGGTAATTAGCCATGCCAAGGATTATGAAGATAATACGTTGGAACGCTCGAGGGTTGGAGAACCCGAGAGCGTTCTGAGCCCTTAAAAACCTTGTTTTAACAAAGAATCTCCAAATTATCTTTTTTGCAGAAACTAAGAGTGGAGAAGGAGTAATGAACAAGATAAAGATTAGATGCAAATCCACTAGCTGTTTAACAGTTAATAGTGAAGGGGCCAAGGGTGGACTAAGTCTACTTTGGAAGGAAAATTGTTCACTAATAGTGAAGTCATATTTAAAAAAACCACATTGATTCAGAAATTTGTTGGGAAGGGAAGGCTTGGAGATTCACAGGTATATACGGATTCCAAGAAACTAGCCAAAAACAGAAGACATGGGACCTTATGTGTAAATTACGAGGACCAAAGAATGAACCATGGTTATTGGGTGGAGATTTTAATGAAATAACTAATGACATGGAAAAGTTATGAGGACCTCGAAGGAAAAGAAAATATTTGGAAGAATTTAGGAAAGTAATTGATGAGTGTGAGCTTAGAGATATGCAACCTGTGGGAGATCCCTTTTCTTGGTACAACATATTTGTGAAGATTGGAATTTCGTAATTCCGTAAAGCGGAAGCGTGATTAGGACCGATTCGTAATTAATTTTGTTTAATCTAAAATACCAATACATTGGCAATAATCTTAGAACTATTCTAAATTTATATTAAGGCTAAGCATACAAAAATATTAGATCTAAATCTAATTTATATAGTAACAAATTACTTACTCTCGTTTACGACTCAGATTAAATTTAGCAATTGCTTGTGAAATAATCACGAACACCACTACTATGGCTACACCGCTACGACTCTGAGACTTCTAGAGGCAGGAGACTGGTGGGAGTCTAGAGAGAGCCTTCAGGGGAATTCTCTGAGAGTAGGAGAATGAATGAGATGTCTTTCACCCCACTCCAGGGGTCCTATTTATAGGAAAAGGCCAAGACCTTTTCCTAAGGAAAAGATCATAAATAAGATCAAATCTATTATCTTATTCATATCTAATTTTAATAAATAATTAATTAATTTCATAATTAATTAATTACCCAATTAAATATCACATATTTAATCTTAGGGATTTTATTAAATTATTTATATTAATATGAATCCAATTCATATTAATTATTTGAACTCTTTCAAATATTTTCTCTCAATAATTAATTTTGAAATTAATTCAAAATTATATTATAAAGTTTCATAAAATTTCTATTATAATGTATCAATATACATTATATGATTCCCCTAAATAAATTGAACACTTTCAATTTACAATTTATACATAATTGCCTCAAGTCTCTTTACGAGCTACCAGTGGGACCTAATGGACCTACAGATCAGAAGCTCCAACGATACGAGACTAAGTGGCTAAACTCATTAATCAAGTTAGTCAACATTCGTTAACTGTGGGTCACTCCACTAAAGACCCACAACTACACTTTTCTCACTGTAGAATATTTTTGTATCCACGGATATCGACCAATGCAGTAAGTCAATCATTCACGTGTGTTCGTAACACCAGTTGGGTCAAATTACCGTTCTACCCTTGGGTTACCTCTAGTTCCTTAAGTACCACTAATCCCTCTAATGAATAAGTTGTTTAGGGTCCAACCACTAAATAGGAGTTCCTCTCGGGCCAGGAGAGGGCGACGACCTTTGTTCAAGTCCCGGAATCAGCCCTTAAGGGAACACACATCTACTTACCCCAATAGGGGAAGAAGTGAATTTCATATTGTACTGTTATGTTCTCATCCCCCATTCGGTCTTGCCCCTGAAATGGTAGGATTATTGAGTCAGCGAACTGACCACTCTCACCCATATAGATCTAAGGACAATCCCTCCTGAAAGAAATTCATAACAGACTCAGGATTGAGATTGAGTTACCTAGGTCATCCTATTGAAATAGAAACCTAAACTAGTCAACGACGTTACATCTAGTGGTTACTATTTTGCGGTCCGATCTTATGCAAACTTACTGCATAGGATACCCCCACTCGCATGTCTCCTACATGGATGCTTTGGATTATTGCATCTGTATCGAATACAAGGTGGGTCGTATATCACACAGTGTCACCAGGATAATTAAGGTACCTAGCCTTATCCATATACTATAGATCTTTTAGGTTGTGACTTGGACACCCATCCCCATATGTCCCCACA
This sequence comes from Luffa acutangula, assembly GCA_036850905.1. Taxonomy (NCBI): domain Eukaryota; kingdom Viridiplantae; phylum Streptophyta; class Magnoliopsida; order Cucurbitales; family Cucurbitaceae; genus Luffa; species Luffa acutangula. The sequence goes on from CM072099.1 coordinate 13,782,472, forward strand.
TACTAGTCCAAGTTTCATTTAAACAACCTTGGATCTTAGTTTATTGGATTTAGGGTTTATTAATGCAAACTCGATTATTCAATAACCAAATTACTGAATTACTCAAATAAACCTTTATTGAGATCGATTAATTTGTTTCATTTACTATCTATGAGTTTTATGGCATAAAGCCCAACAATTTGTTTATTTTAGTATGTTTTTTTTTTTTACAACCAGTCGAACGAAAATGTCCCGAAATGAAATCTAAATCCAATGAACCGATAAATTCAAGTACAACATAAATCTAGTGAACTTTTAACACAAATACAGCGTAAAATTAGGAGATAATCTAGGGTTTACCCTTAATTTAACGACCCATTGGAAATTAATCAAATTCAAATTTAACAAACATAACAAATATGATAACAAAAATCAACCAATTAGCATGAATCATGGAAGAGAGTGGTAGAAAAAATCTATTAACTTTTACCTTAAAAATAGGGAGTGCACAAAAATCATTGAATCAGTTAACTTTGTGTGTATTTAAACTATTGAATTCATTTACACACAAAACTTGCAAATAATTTCAATTATCTTGAAAAATGGGAAGAAATCATTACTCACAAATGTTACTGGAACGTAACAATAAAAAAACATTCAAGTTTATAAAAAGAAAAAGTATATGCAAATACAATGTATTCAGTAAGCAAATTATGCAAATACAGTGCATATAGTAAACTAACCTATTAGACAACATGCAAATAATTTCACTATGGTAAACATCAAATCGTCTAAAAAACGAGAAGAAATCATTACTCACTGTTTCCCTTAAACTTAATTTGAAAATTGGGATTTAGTATTCACCTTGTTTTTTAAAAAAATTCTGAAACCCTTGAGATTTTTTTTCGTTTTCTTTAGTTTTTGTGGTCTTTCTCATTCTCATCTTCTTCCAACAGTTACAAACGAAATTTTTAAGAAACCTCCGATTTTCTTTTGGGCACATTTCTCCATTCTAATCTTCCTCTAGAAGCTTTCATTTGGAAACTGTTAGCGAGCATAGCTAGCTATTTTTCTCTGATTAATTAAGTTAGTCTTTTACAATTATTTGTCCAAATTTATGCATTTTTCTGTTTTATTTGTAGGAAGTATGTGTTTGAAGCTTAATTCAGCAATTGGAGTCAAATGGAGTTCAATCCTAAAAAAAAAAAAAAAAAACAAAAAAAAAAAAGCGTCGCGACGCTATCGGCAAATTTTCCAAAAACGCGGTATCGCGACAGCGTCTCGACGCTGTCGCCAGATTTTCTATAAATTCATCTTTTCATGCTACGACCAAGGGGAGTCCAATTGGTGAGATTTTAGCCCTAATTTCGACTAGAGACCTTTTGTGGGAGCTAAAGGCAAGGCCAAGGAGCGGGAATCAAGCGAGAAGACGTGGAGATCGTGACGGGGACGTGCGGTGTCGGCGGATTTGAGTTTTCCTTTCTCTTTCCCTTAACTCTTGTAGTTTTTATGGCTTTTCTTGCAATTAGTGTTTGTGGTTTAAAGACTATGCATTGCTAATTGTTTGTCTTAGGGATTGATGTAGTTTTTTTAGGTTGTTGAATTGATTTGTGGTATGAATATGCATTTATTTTACCTATGCAATTATGATTAAATGCTTTCAATTACTTGATCACTAGTTGAATGATTTGAGTGTTGAATCTTGCTCGGGAGAGGGGATTTGGCCTAAGACTTACTTTATTTAATTGCATGACTAAAGTAGAAATTCTAAGTTTGTGACGGGACTTGGAATAACTTTAGAAGTTGCTTGAAGAACTAAACTCAAAGTCTTGCATGTTAATGAACTTAGATAGGGATATCAAGTTGGTTGCATGCATGAAAATCAGTTATGCTCGGGAGAGATAGTTGTGATAAAAGGTTCCTAGGCTTGGTAGAATAATTGCATGCTAAATTCATCTCATTAATTTATCCTCAATCTCAACAATGAAATCAATTCTCTAAGAGTCTTTCCATTTGAGTCTCCACCTTTATTTTATGTTTTTTGTCTTTAGATTTATCTTTTATCATTGAGTTTTGCTCCCTAAATAAAATTGGACAAGATTATTCACGGTACTTAATTTGCTAGAAAACCAATCCAGAGGACGACACTCGTTTAATCACGAAAACACTATATTATTACTTGACCCGTACACTTGCGGTTAGCAATTTGTGCATCAAGTTTTTGGCGTCGTTGTCGGGGATTGGCATATTTAGTTAAATTAATATTGTGGAAAAAAATTTCGGTCTTAATTTAGGGTGTATTTTTATTTTTTAGGTAGATTGCATTTTTTTTCCATATTTGTTGCATTCCTATTTTAGTGTTTTCCTTATTTGTTTGATTTTTTTTCCTTATTTGTTTTTTTTTTTCCTTTTTTGTTTTTGTTTTCCTTTTCTATTTAGTTTTCTTTGTTATTTTTCTTTCCTTTTTTGTTTGAGTCTTTGTCATTTGTTCTTGTTGGGTTATTATTTGATTGGAAGCCTAATTATCATTGTTGCTTTAATTGATTTGAATGGCTTTTTATTCAACACCATACTCCAATTTTTCATCTTCAAGTTATACCCCTTTAAAAGAAAATTCTTCCTTGGAAAGCATAGTTCAAAATTATATTGAGGAGTCTAGAGCGAGGAGTTTAAAATTTGATGAAATTATAAAAGGACTTCAAATCCCAAAGGAAGTTAGTGAGGTGGGATCCACTTCCATAGGATGTCTAGTGAGTCATGTGGCCGATGATTCGTTGGCACCCATTTAGGAGCTTAGTTCTTTCGATCTTGCTAAGGATGAGCATTTAGGGGTGAGTTGCATAGACAGTGGAGAAGAATTGGAGAGTTGTAGCACCTTTCAAGAACATGTTTGTGAGGAAGAAAAAGAAAATGAGCTTGAAGTGTCAGAGGAAGTTCAGGAGGTAGAGTTTGAGGTTGAAAAGCCTTCGTCTGATTTATCTTCTCCATCCTTTGTAGATTTTGATTGTTCTTTTTTCTATTCTCACGAGTCAGTTTTAGAGTCAGAGTCTCTTTATTTTGATATTTCTCCTTTTATGCTTCTTTTATTCAAGAATACAAAAAATAATTATGTTTCAGGGGCCCATGAGAAGCTAGTCAGTTTGCTAGCGATCGTTGGTTATATTGATTCAAGGAAGAAGGGCCCAAAGAAATACGAGAATTTTTATGTGCCTTGACAGACTGGACAAACACGTCGAGCTAATGACGTTAAACAAGCGCTTATGGGAGGCAACCCAAGTAAGTTTAGTTATGCTTTTCTTTTTGCTTTTGATTTATTGTTTGTTTTTGTAGGTCTTGGTTCCAGCTTCTCCTTCACTTGCAAGTCTCGATGAGAAGGTCATCATCATTCCAGGGCAGTATTGTTCACTCCTCCTACTCTTTTATTGTTCTCATGATTGATTATGCTTTATTTTCTTTATACATTGAGGACAATGCATGCTTTAAGTTTGGGGGTGGATTATCATGTTTGTGGAGCCCTTGAGCATCTGAGTTCGGGCTATAGTTTTGAGCTTTCTTTGAATTGAGCATATGGTTGTTTTCTGGATGCTATTTTTGCATGGCTATGATGTCCTAGGATAGGCTTTCTTGTCAATTTTCAAGCTTTCCATGAGTTGTAAGCATGAGTGCCCAAAAAGGGAGATTTTTTTAAACTTTTTCTAGGAGATGTCTTGCATGAGTAGAGTATTTGTCTTGGCTAGATTTGGATTTGAATGCTTAGGAGCGAATTATTAGGTTCATATGTTTTTTGTCACCTCAATAGGTGTAGGGAAGAGTTAAAGAGTTAATTTTTTGCAAATTAGCATGTTTGGTCTTGCTTAGGAGGAAAGAAAAGAATATATGCTTATCATGCTCATAAAGAAAAATCATTCTTGTTGTTACAATTTGAAAAAAAAAAAGTCATGACTTATGCGCGCAATGCAATGAGTAATAAAGATTTAGGCAAAAAGAGCTACCCCTGTTGTGATCAGTTAGGCCAACCAGAGAAAACTCAGATTAATGGTCCATGCAATAGGTGTGTGAAAGCTAGTGCCACATATAAATGTTTGATTTAATTTTCAATATTAAGCACCTAAGTATGGATGAAAACAAACTAATTTGTTCCATTGACTCATTAGTGAATCCTTAGTGCCAGTGTAGAAGGAAGATGAGTTGAGAGTTTAATAATCCAATCCCGGGCTAGTAGAGTCTAATCTCGTTGAGTTGGATCTCGCTTGTGCAAGTTAATTTTGGAAAACTTTTGATTTGTCTCCCTCATTGGTCCTTATGTGCATGTCCCTTGATTGCTTGACTATTGACTTTTGAGCCTTGAGGATTGAGTCATGTTTGTTGCATCCATTTTTCCATTTTTAGTTTGCTCGAGGACTAGCAAAAGCTTAAGTTTGGGGGTATTTGATAGCGAGCATAGCTAGCTATTTTTCTCTGATTAATTAAGTTAGTCTTTTACAATTATTTGCCCAAATTTATGCATTTTTATGTTTTATTTGTAGGAAGTATGTGTTTGAAGCTTAATTCAGCAATTGGAGTTAAATGGAGTTCAATCCTAAAAAAAAAAAAAAAAAAAAAAAAAGCGTCGCGACGAGGTCCATAGCGTCGCGACGCTATCGGCAAATTTTCAAAAAAACGTGGTATCGCGACAACGTCGCGACGCTGTCGCCAGATTTTCTATAAATTCATCTTTTCATGCTACGACCAAGGGGAGTCCAATTGGTGAGATTTTAGCGCTAATTTCGACTAGAGACCTTTTGTGGGAGCTAAAAGCAAGGCCAAGAAGCGGGAATCAAGCGAGAAGACGTGGAGATTGTGACGGGGACGTGCGGTGTCGGCGGATTTGAGTTTTCCTTTCTCTTTCCCTTAACTCTTGTAGTTTTTATGGCTTTTCTTGCAATTAGTGTTTGTGGTTTAAAGACTATGCATTGCTAATTGTTTGTCTTAGGGATTGATGTAGTTGTTTTAGGTTGTTGGATTGATTTGTGGTATGAATATGCATTTATTTTACCTATGCAATTATGGTTAAATGCTTTCAATTACTTGATCACTAGTTGAATAATTTGAGTGTTGAATCTTGCTCGGGAGAGGGGATTTGGCCTAAGACTTACTTTATTTAATTGCATGACTAAAGTAGAAATTCTAAGTTTGTGACGGGATTTGGAATAACTTTAGAAGTTGCTTGAAGAACTAAACTCAAAGTCTTGCATGTTAATGAACTTAGATAAGGATATCAAGTTGGTTGCATGCATGAGAATCAATTATGCTCGGGAGAGATAGTTGTGATAAAAGGTTCCTAGACTTGGTAGAATAATTGCATGCTAAATTCATCCCATTAATTTATCCTCAATCTCAACAATGAAATCAATTCTCTAAGAGTTTTTCCATTTGAGTCTCCACCTTTATTTTATGCTTTTTGTCTTTAGATTTATCTTTTGTCATTGAGTTTTGCTCCCTAAATAAAATTGGACAAGATTATTCACGGTACTTAATTTGCTAGAAAACCAATCCAGAGGACGACACTCGTTTAATCACGAAAACACTATATTATTACTTGACCCGTACACTTGCGGTTAGCAATTTGTGCATCACAAACCATTGAAAAGAACGACAGAGCAAATACAGTGTCTTTCCCATTCTTATATAAGAGAACGACAGAGCAAAAAATTGATGGATGGCAAAAAGTTGGAAAAAACAATGAAGATAATGTTGATTACATAATTAAAATCTAAGAATCTAATCAAAAATTAAAAATGAAAACCTAATTTCTATGTAATCTTTCACTTTTAATAAAAATAAAATCTGAATTTGAATTTTGAGAGATAGGAGAGAAAAGATAGATACTGTAATTCCTTGATTTATGGGATAAACTCTTTAGTTTTTTTTTAAAATTAAATCAGATAGTGGCTTCCTAAAAATAGGGTGTGAACGTGAAACTTGACTCAAGGATATAATTGGAAGGACGATCCTCAGGTAAAAAATGGTTTAGCCATTTTTCATTGAAAAAATCAGTTTGACCATATTATTTTAAATCTGGCCATTTATAAGGATTTCCCTTCATAAAATTAATTTTTCTATCCACAAAAAGAAAAGAAAAGAAAAGAAAAAGTCTACGTACTTATAGCATAATGGTTGAGACAAAATGCAATCAACTTTCTTTATAAGACGAAAATAACGATTTTTTGCTCCTACTTTTTGTAAATATTGATGTGTGCTTGAGATGCTTTTAGAACAAAGTGATCTGACGGGAATTATTTTTAGGAAAAAAAACTATTTAAATATTTAATTTAAAAGTATTTTAATTTTCTTTTAGGAAAAATTTCAATAAATACCTCTAAACTTTGGGGTTGAATCACTTCAAATCCCAAACTAACGATTGTATCAATAAAAACTCTAGATTTTCATTGGTAAATAAATTTAGGTCATTCGTTATTCGGTTTTAAAACCGTCAAGATATAATTTTCACACGTGTATGAGACTTATCTTTATGCAAGGATGAAAGTAATATTAGAGACAAATGTTGTAATCAAATTGGTAGTAGTGACTTTTAATTTTAAGAATATATGAGCAATGTTTTTGAAAAAAAAAAATCATCTTCTTTTATTTTTGCTACTTATTTATAAAAAAATCATGTCAATTTTTCTTACTAACTTGGTAGAATTTTTGGAGAAGAGTATTTTATTTAGGTGATTTTGAGTTGATTTTAAAATGTCGTTTAATGAATAATTATCAATCTGATTTACTCGAGAAATTTTAAGGTTTAAATTGATATAATGATTTTCTGAGGTTTTAATTGATACAACTTTCGAAGTTTAGAGGTATAAATTGAGCTTTTCCTCTTTGTCAAAAAAAAAAATTGTAATGGGTGGCTAAATTCTAATGGTTAATTGCAGATATAGCAAGTTTTATAAAAAAAAATGTAAATATAGCAAAATTTTTAAATCATTGATAGAAATTTATTGCTAATAGAAATCAATAGTGTATTTGATAAAAACCAATAGTGTATTTGATTACGTGATAATTTTGTACATATCTTTTGTTTTTTTTTTTTCTTTTTTTTTTTTTGTTTTGTTGAGGTTTCCACTTCTTTAAATTTCAACTTCCGCTTTGTGTTTTTCTTTTCTTCTAGTTCAATTTTCATGTTGTTTTGCTTCGACATCTATAAAAACAAAATCTGTGACATAGGTTTTAGAAACAAAAATGATAGTTTTCTATAGTGATAGAAAGATAGTTTTCTATCAGTGATAGAAGATTTCTATCACTAAAAGAAATCTATCATTGATAGGTCTATTAGTGATAGAAATCTATACAGAAAAGCTTCTATCACTATCACTGATAGAAAACAATAGCAACTCCCAAACAAATTGCAAAAATCTTCTATCAATTCTATCAGTGATAGAAAGATAGAAATCTATCAGTGATAGGTTTGTGATAGGTTTCTATCACTGATAGAAATCTATATTTCTATTACTGATAAGATTTTGTCACTATAAAAACCTATTGTGATACTTTGATATTTTTTAAATAATATTTTTATGTTTTTTTTTCCAGGTTGATCTTATTAGAATGTATAGTACAAAGTAATTGACGAATATAACTATTTCTATCATTGATAGAAATCTTTAGATCGGTATTGTTGGTGCAAAGAATGCAAGAGAATCTGAAAGATGTGAACCGAAATCTCTAAATTTTAATTGATTATTATTAAAATATATTTAAAATATAAGGTAAATTAGTGAGTTGAATCTATTGGTGATAGAAATCTAACTTTCTATCATTGATAGAATTTCTATCACTGATAGAAACATTTATATTAGTGATAGAGTGATAGGAGATTTCTATCACTAATAGAAAAATAGATTTTTATCACTAATAGAAATCTATAAGATATATGTTTCTATCAATAATAGGAATGTGATAGAAATTAGTTAGATTTCTATCACAATAGAAAATTATTTAATGATACGTTTCTATCAGTGATATAATTCTATCACTGATAGATTCTATCGGTGATAGGAAGGGTAATTTAGTAATTTAGACTCTCTAGGTATAATATTTTGCCATTTTTGCAATTCTTTCTGCGGGCTGCCATTTTTGCAAATATTTTGATCAATTTTATTATATATGCAACAAATTTTTATTATAAAAAATATTTGAAATACTTTTAATTAATTAAAAGTACTTTTTTCTCCATAGAATTTTAACTGAAGATTATTATTTTTACAAAAAAAAAAAGAAAGAAAAAACACTTTAAAAAGGCATGTCAAACACGCTCGGACTTAAATTATACTAGTTTGAAACTACTGCACTGCATGTGTTATAATACCTTTTAAAGTATAAGTAGTTAATTAGAAAATTTGAAATATAACTTGATAATGTACCAAAAAAATATAAAAATGTATAAATACACATGAATTTATAATTATTGCAAAAATTGATATGTATGTGACCAAATTGAAACATTCTAATAAAAATGGTTTATAACCAATATCATGGATATAAATCAAATATAAAAAATCTCATTTGCTTAAACATTTTTTTAAGATTGAAGATAACGAAAAGTCTTTTAAATTACCTGATATGGAATCAATCAATAATCCATTGCATGTACCTGAAGGACCAATTACAAGAAGCAAGACAAAGAAGATTCAAGAGGCATTCACACTACATCTTCAAAAACTAGCAAATTCACAAGACCCGACGGATAATTTTGAGGCCAAATTTTTATATAATGTTAGTTCAATGAGTCAAGAAGAGAGTGGCATGAAGATGGCACGGGAAAAGTCCAATAGTTTAGAAGATGACACGGTGATCAAAAAAATTGTGCAGATTTTGTGAAGAAAATGCTGTCAAGTGTGCACTGCATGGGAAAACGTGATGTCAAACCTTGTCAAACGTTGCCATTATGAGGAGCGGATTCCATAGCACATATTTAAGACAATTTAAAGCAATTCTATCTTTTTAGTTTTGAGATATGGCTGCTCGTTTGATGTGCAATCAAGTTTTAAGTTCCTAGGTCTTATTTTCTACAATTTGCAATTAAATGTAGTTGAATGACTTTTGAGTTCCTTGGTCTATCCACGACCATTTGGCCTTTAAATGGCTTGTAATACTCTTGAAAACTCAGATTATCAATATTAAAAAGCTTGTGCTTATTCAACCCCTTTGATGTTGTCTTTTTCTTTCAAATCTTGTTTTAGATTTGATGTTACAATCAATTCATTGGATTAGTCTTGATCAAGCTAATTCTGGAGTGAGTTGTCTTAGGATTTTTGAGTGACCATCATAGATTCTAAGTGTGATCTAAGTTAGCTTTCTTTGTGAGTGTTTGCAAGGATCCTAGAAGGACCTCTAGCTTTGCATCTAACAAGCAAGTGGGCGCTAATCATTTGGTATCAGAGCATTTGGTCATCGTTCTTGGCCGACTCTAGAGGTTTTATCTTTACTTTATTTCAATTTATTTTCGTTTCAATTCGTTTTTCTTTCTCCAAAGTAATTGTTTACATCTTGTAATACAAGACATACTACAACTTGTCTTGAAATCTGCTATTGGATCATAAAAAAAAAAAAAAAAAAAAAAAAAAAAAAAAAGAAACAAAGAAAGAAAGAAAGAAAGAAAAGTATCAAAAAAAAAAGAAGAAAAAAAAAGAGAGAAAAAGAAATCAGCAACAAAAAAAAAATCAGATTCGTTTTTAAGTTGTTGATCCTATGTTTGAGTTACTCTAGTCTTAGTTTGTGAGAGTTGATCATTTTGAATTGGTTTTCATCAAACTTTAGTGAGATTGCCCAAAAAAAAACAAAAAAAAAAAAAAAATTAAGCCAACCCTTACATCTTTGACCTAGTACCAAAAGCCTACCCTTGAGTGGTAAACACGAGTGTCCTTGAGTGAAATTGGTGAGAAGTGTGGTGAGGTCCTTTTATTTCTAACTTTAAAATGTCACAGGGCGATGGAGTACCACAAGTACAAGATACTAATATGGCTATTCTTCAAGCCATTCAAGGCATGATGGAAATGATGAGGGAAGAAAGGTTAGAAAGGAGGGCGCAACAACAAAGAGAAGAACAAGTCTTACAAGAAGATGAAGAAGTGATTGATTTAGTTGAACAAAGAAGACAAGTTGGAGGAAGAGGAAATATGAGAGGAAGAGGAAGAAATAATTTTATGCAACCTAGAAGAGGAGAAAGAATCCTTGAAGATAGGGATAGCGGAGTCAAGCTCAAAATTCCACCATTTAGTGGAACGGCGGATGTGGAGGCATACTTAGAATGGGAAAGGAAGATAGAACATGTGTTTGATTGCAACACATTTAGTGAAAATAAGAAGATGCGACTTGCCATTGCCGAATTCACTAACCATGCTGGAAATTGGTATCAACATCTCAAATCCGAGAGGAGGAGGAAAGAGGAGGATCCCATTTTAACTTGGGAAGAACTTAAAGAAGCCATGAGAAAGAGGTATGTTCCAAAACATTATGAAAGAGATTTGAAAACTAAATTGCAAGCTTTGAGGCAGGGAACAAAAAGTGTGGCTGAATATTATCAAGAGATGGAAACTTTGATGGAAAGAGCAAACATTCGAGAAGAAGAAGAAGACACTATGTCTATATTCCTTGGAGGTTTAAATCGAGAAATTGCTCATCCCGTTGATAGGTATCCACAACTTTACTTGGAAGATATGTATCATTATGCAATCAAAATTGAAGAACAATTGAGAGAAGAAAATGAGCATTCCAAGAGGTATAATTCAAAAACTAATACCTTTTCAAATTCTAATGTTTGGAACAAGGATGGTTTTGTGAATAGGAGTGAAGCAAAAGGAAAGTTTGTGGCTGCCAAAGAGTGGAGGCCGGGAGCTCCAATACTAAAAAAAATGAAGCTTCAAAGGAAGTGAAGGAGAAGTCTAATTCTATTCAATGCTGGAAGTGCAAGGGGTTTGGACACATGAGCAAGGAATGTGTCAATAAAAAGGTCATGGTGATAAGAAATGGAATATTAGATTCAGAGGATGAATGTGATGAACAAGATGCGCCACTAGAGGAAGAATTCGAAGCATATGATGAGGAGTGCATCAAAGAAGGTAAGTCCATATCTTTAGTTGCAAGAAGAGTACTTAATGTGAAGATCAAGGAGGAAAAAGTTGAAGATCAAAGGGAGAACTTATTTCACACAAGATGCTTGATTGAAGGAACCCCATGTAGCTTGGTGATTGATAGTGGAAGTTGCACAAATGTGGTAAGTAGTTTTCTTGTAAAAAGACTCCAACTCACTACTCGTCCACATCCAAAACCATATAAACTTCAATGGTTGACAAACAAAGGAGAATTGAAGGTAAACTCCCAAGTTCTTATTTCTTTTACTTTAGGAAGATATAAGGATGAAGTTCTTTGCGATGTAGTACCTATGCATGCGGGTGATATGTTATTGGGTCGGCCTTGGCAATATGATAGAGAAGTCACATATGATGGATTGTTGAACAAGTACACATTTACTTTGAATGGGAAGAAGTTTACTTTGCTGCCATTGTCTCCATATGAAGTACAATGTGATCAAGTGAAATTAGAAAAGAAAAGAAAAGAATTTGAGGATCAAGAGAGGAGAGAAGAAAGTAAGTTAAAAGAGAAGAGCGAAAAAAGAGAGGAAAGTGAGGGGCAAAAGGTGAGTGAAAATCAAGAGAGAAAAAAGAGTGATTTTGAGGAAAAAAGAAAGAATGTGAGTTTGGTTATAAGAAAGGGGGAAGTAAGAAATATGTTTTCACTCGAAGCACCAAACTTTGTACTTATGTGCAAAGGAAAGTGTTTAGTAACTGAACCTAACTCTAATGATGGTTTGCCTAGTGCTTTTAAATCTCTTTTGCAGGAATTTAATGACATGTTTCCGCATGAAGATGCACCTACGTGTCTACCTCCTTTAAGAGGGATTGAGCACAAAATTGACTTCATACCCGGGGCAACTCTTCCAAATATGGCGGCCTATAGGACCAACCCAACCGAGGCCAAGTAAATTCAAAGGCAAGTGGAAGAACTCATGGATAAAGGTTATGTTCGAGAAAGCATGAGTCCTTGCTCGGTTTCGGTGATTTTAGTACCCAAGAAAGATGGTACATGGAGGATGTGTGTTGATTGTCGAGCTATCAACAAAATAACGGTAAAGTATCGACATCCTATTCCTCGATTAGATGACATGTTAGATGAATTACATGGTGCTAATCTGTTTTCAAAAATAGATCTTAAAAGTGATTATCATCAAATTCGTATGCATGTAGGAGATGAATGGAAAACGGCTTTCAAAACAAAGTTTGGGCTTTATGAGTGGCTTGTTATGCCATTTGGCCTTACTAATGCACCAAGTACTTTTATGAGGCTCATGAATCATGTTTTGAGGGAATACATTGGAAAATTTGTGGTTGTATATTTTGATGATATCCTTGTTTACTCAAAGGGCTTGAATGATCATATTTTGCATGTTAAGACAATTTTACTTAAACTTAGAGAAGAGAAGCTTTATGCCAACTTCAAAAAGTGTAGTTTTTGTCTAGAACAAGTAAATTTCCTAGGGTTCATTGTTGGAAAAGATGGAGTTAAAGTTGATGAAGAAAAGGTAAAGGTTATCCGAGAATGGCCAACTCCAACTAATGCATCCGAGGTAAGATCCTTTCATGGTTTGGCTAGTTTCTATAGGAGATTTATTAAAGATTTTAGTAGCATAGCCTCACCATTAACTGAACTTGTGAAAAAGCATGTGAAATTTGAATGGAAAGAAAAGCAAGAGAATGCATTCAATGAGTTAAAAGAAAAATTGACCAATGCACCTTGTCTTGCTTTACCTAACTTTGATAAATCTTTTGAGATTGAATGTGATGCAAGTGGGATAGGTATAGGAGCTGTTTTGATGCAAGAAAAGCGACCAATCATGTTCTTTAGTGAAAAGCTAAATGGAGCTCAACTCAACTACCCGACTTATGACAAGGAGCTACATGCACTTGTGAGGGCTTTGAAAGTTTGGCAACATTACTTATGGCCAAAAGAGTTTGTTATCCACACGGATCATGAAAGCTTGAAGCATCTCAAAGGCCAAACGAAGCTTAACAAGAGGCATGCGAAATGGGTGGAATTCATTGAGACATTTCCTTATGTCATCCATTACAAAAAAGGTAAGGACAATGTGGTGGCTGATGCATTATCAAGAAGGTATGCTTTATTCTCATCCCTTAGTGCAAAAGTTCTTGGTTTTAAACACATGATTGAGTTGTATAAAGTTGAGAAATCTGAATTTTATGATGTGTATGCACAATGTTTAGAAGGGAAAAATGTTCAAGATTATATTGTGTTTGATGGGATGCTTTTTAGGAAAGGTAAGCTTTGTATTCCTAAGTGTTCCATTAGAGAGTTACTTGTGAAGGAAGCTCATGGGGGAGGACTTATGGGACATTTTGGAGAATTTAAAACATATAGCATGTTGTGTGAACATTTTTATTGGCTTAAAATGAGGAAAGATGTGAACAAGGTTTGCAAGCAATGTTTCAAGTGTAAGGAGGCTAAGTCTAAGACACAACCACATGGCCTTTACACTCCTTTAGATGTTCCTAGTGAACCATGGGTAGACATTAGCATGAATTTTGTTCTAGGATTACCAAAGACTAGAAGAAATCATGATAGTATTTTTGTGGTGGTTGATAGGTTTAGTAAGATGACGCATTTCATTCCATGTAACAAAACTGATGATGCTACCAACATAGCTAATCTTTTCTTTCGGGAAGTGGTTAGATTGCATGGCATTCCCAAAACTATTGTTAGTGATAGGGATGTTAAATTTTTAAGTCATTTTTGGAAAGTTTTGTGGGGAAAATTGGGAACTAAGCTTCTATTTTCTACAACTTGTCACCCACAAACGGATGGGCAAACTGAGGTGGTTAATAGAACATTGGGGGCCTTGTTTAGGTCACTAATTTCTAAAAATATTAAGTCTTGGGAAGAGACTCTACCTTTTGTGGAGTTTGCATACAATAGGGCGATTCATAGCACAACTCATTGTTCACCTTTTGAGGTTGTGTACGGCTTTAATCCTTTGACTCCTCTAGATTTATCACCTTTGCCACCTAATATGTTTACTAGTGATGCAGCTTCTTCTAGGGCCGAATACATCAAAACTTTGCACAAAGAAATCAAAGAAAGGATTGAAAAGAAGAATCAAAAGCTAGTCACTCGCAAGAACCAAGGAAGAAAGAAATTGATTTTTAAACCGGGAGATTGGGTTTGGGTTCATCTAAGAAAGGAAAGGTTTCCAGATCAAATGAATTCAAAACAAACCAAGGGGAGATGGTCCTTTTCAAGTGCTTGAACGGATCAATAACAATGCATACAAATTAGATCTACGAGGTGAGTACAATGTAAGTTCTACTTTTAATGTGGCTGACTTGACTCCTTTTGATGTAGGAAATGAAGACCTTGATTTGAGGACAAATCCTTTTAAAGAAAGGGGGAATGATATGTAATCAATCAATAATCCATTGCATGTACCTGAAGGACCAATTACAAGAAGCAAGACAAAGAAGATTCAAGAGGCATTCACACTACATCTTCAAAAACTAGCAAATTCACAAGACCCGAAGGATAATTTTGAGGCCAAATTTTTATATAATGTTAGTTCAGTGAGTCAAGAAGAGAGTGGCATGAAGATGGCACGGGAAAAGTCCAATAGTTTAGAAGATGACACGGTGATCAAAAAAATTGTGCAGATTTTGTGAAGAAAATGCTGTCAAGTGTGCACTGCATGGGAAAACGTGATGTCAAACCTTGTCAAACGTTGCCATTATGAGGAGCGGATTCCATAGCACATATTTAAGACAATTTAAAGCAATTCTATCTTTTTAGTTTTGAGATATGGCTGCTCGTTTGATGTGCAATCAAGTTTTAAGTTCCTAGGTCTTATTTTCTACAATTTGCAATTAAATGTAGTTGAATGACTTTTGAGTTCCTTGGTCTATCCACGACCATTTGGCCTTTAAATGGCTTGTAATACTCTTGAAAACTCAGATTATCAATATTAAAAAGCTTGTGCTTATTCAACCCCTTTGATGTTGTCTTTTTCTTTCAAATCTTGTTTTAGATTTGATGTTAAAATCAATTCATTGGATTAGTCTTGATCAAGCTAATTCTGGAGTGAGTTGTCTTAGGATTTTTGAGTGACCATCATAGATTCTAAGTGTGATCTAAGTTAGCTTTCTTTGTGAGTGTTTGCAAGGATCCTAGAAGGACCTCTAGCTTTGCATCTAACAAGCAAGTGGTGTCTTAGGATTTTTGAGTGACCATCATAGATTCTAAGTGTGATCTAAGTTAGCTTTCTTTGTGAGTGTTTGCAAGGATCCTAGAAGGACCTCTAGCTTTGCATCTAACAAGCAAGTGGGCGCTTATCATTACCTAGGTAAGCATTTATATTTTCCAAAATCTTAATTTTGTAATCAATTAATAATTAATAATTCAATTAAAGTTATGTTTAATCCAACCGTTAAATGAACACTAATTAAATAAAAATATCATTTTCTTCCTATCATCTTGTCTAAACAAAATCTAAAAAATATATGAAAAATTTTGAAGGTCGGAGAAAAGCATAATTGTAACGCCCCAGACCCAGGATTCAGAATCTGGATTCGGCACCTAAGGCTCCGACATTCCCCTACGACCTGGCCACATTACCATACTCGTCTTAAATTGCTTCCAAAAGGACATGCTTTGTCCTCACTCACATGGTTCCTAGGAAAATTCCTAGGAGGTCACCCAACATAGAACTTCTCCAAGCCAAGCACGCTTAACTTCAAAGTTCCTATGATTAAGCCACTGAAAAGGAAGATGCACCTTGTTGGTATAGGTAGTATCTATCAATTGTTTTAAGCTTATCTTGACCATACTTTCATGTCCTCAGGATCCCTCTCATTCGGATGTGGTCTCGGTTCATTCATGTACCCCTCCTAACTCGGGTGTTACAATAATGGAGAGAGATCGATTTAAAAAAAAGAAGATAATAGTGATCGATCTTCTTTCCCATTTCAGAAAGAATAAGAAAGACAATACTAATGAACTCGCACAAATGTGTACTCGCTTCTATTAAAGAAATAAACAGAAAATATTTCACTGTTAAGGGTGACGAAAATATAATATAAACTAATAAAATCTCAGAAAACTAACAAAATCTCCTAAGGATACATTAGTCTACTTGAAAAAAAAATAAGAAAAAATTATATATTTTTACACTAAATGAAAAAACTATACTCACATTAGTAAAGATGGAGTAGGAATGGGTCTCCTCCCACTTGGTTGATGTTTGTGCAATTTTTTTTAATTCTTCATGCACCACAAAAGCTTCACCCTCATCCCTCGGTTTAAACCCCTATTTATAGGTTCAAGTGAATCGGGTGGTTATGATAAAAATTAGAAATTTTGAAAATTAAAAATAATTAATTTAAATTTTAGTTTTTCAAATTCAATTTTAAAACTTGATTTGATTTAATCGAAAATTAAAATCAAGTATCTTTTTATTTTTGAAAAATCAAAACAATTGATCTAAATTTAGATTTCACAAAATTTAATTTTAAAAATTCTATTTATTATAACCACCAAAAACCAAAAAAAATTAATAATTAAATAAAAAATTCTTCTAATTTTCACAACCGAAAATCAATTCTAATTAATAATTAAATAAAAAACCCCTCTAATTTTCACCACTGAAAAATCAATTAGAATTAATAATTCTAAAATCAGTTATCTAGTTATTTATCATAACCACCGAAACTAATTAGAATGAATAATTAAATAAAAAAAATCTTGATTTTTTTAAACCAATTCTCTTATTAAATATAAGATTTTTTAAAAAAAAAAAAACAATACAAACGTGGGAATGATGTGTGAACGTAAAGGTGGGAATCAAGATTTTGTTTTAAACCAATTCTTAATCCTATCACAGATGAGATTTCTTTTTTAAAAATAAACAACACAAACGTGAGAATGATGTGAGAAGGGGCTTAAAAGAAAATCAAAAGTTTCTCCCCTTAAACGTCTTTTAATATAGTATATATATAGATATAGATATAGATATAGATATAGATATAGATAGATATACAGTAGGTTAATTTTTATTTTGTTTATTTCGTTTTATTATTCATTTTTTTAAATGAATTTTACTTGCTAATTTTTTTTTTCATTTTTTCTTCTTTTAAAAATACTACTTTTGAATTTTTTTTAGATTTAACAAAAAAAATAGAAAACAGGTTCCTTATAAAACTTTGTTTAGATTTAGCTTTTTTTCCTCAAAAATATATTTGATAATAAAGAAAATTTTAAATTAAAGAACATATTTATTTAGTGAAGTGCTGCAAAATGCTCTTTTTTTTTCTTTTTTTTTTAAAAAAAAATTTCAAGTTGAATAATTGTGGGATGATGAATCAAAATCGTCAACCTTTAGGATAGAAATTTGTGTCTTATCCAATGAGCTATGCTCGAATTAGCAATGCTCAAATCATTTTAATGTTATAAAAATTACTACACTTTTATTGAAGACTATAATATCAACCATAAACATATATTATTATAAATTCAAACACGAAGATATTAATTGCGACAAAAACTCAAACTAACCGAAAATAGAAATATATACTCTTAGACGCAATGTGTAAGTTGGTGATCAATTCATACACATATATAGATATTCTCAAAATCAAAGTTGAACCCATATTTCATTTTAAGAAAAAAAACTTAATGTGAAAATTGATCTTTTGAAAATGATCAAGCTCAAAACCATAACTGAGTGGACCCAAAAAAATCAACAAACTTCAGAAATTTATCTGTACAAAATAGTGTGTCATTTAAATATATGAATATAATTAAAAAAAAAAAAAGTCATTTTAGCATAAAAATATAATAAATGTATGTCATAATTAACACCTAAATTTATGGGTACTTTTTAACTGCTTTAAATAAATATAAATAGTACAATTCATTAATTTTAACAGTACACAAACAAGATTGTGTGAATGTAAAGAGGAAGGTATTTATGTGGCATTCAACAGTAGCAGTCCAACTCCAAAATTAATGTGAGAATGGTATGTGTTTGTGTTTTTTTTAATATTAATATGCATTAATGATTTGAATTAGGTTAGTTTTGCATTCAAGTTTAAGGGTGTGTTTGGTTTAACTTTTCAAGTGTTTAATTTTGAAAATAAATCATTTTGAAAAAAATCTATAATGATTGACAACCACTAAAAATGACTTATTAGAAAATGAAATTGAGAAATAAATCCTTCTAGGAGAAACACTTGAAACCAACTTTTTAAAAAAGAGTTTTTAAGCATACAATAACTTGTATATAAAAACACTTGTAAGGAAATGTAACCAAACATATGAGTGTTTAAATTCTAAACAATTTTTATACAAAATGTTTTTTTAAAAAATGCATTCTTAAAAAACATTTAAAATAAAATGTATTCCAAACGGACCCTAAATCTAGGACTAAGGGATCGGAGTTTTAAATCCCCCAACTCCCTATACATTGTCACAAAAAAAAAAAAAAAAAAAAAGTTTAAATCCTTTGCAGGGATAGATAAGTCTCATATATACACCAACAACAAGTATAGTTCAACGGTATTCTCGATCAAGAGGTCAGAAGTTTGAATCTCCCCACCCCAAACGTTGTTGAACTAAAACAAAGGTGTTTTTATTTGTTGAGCTAAAGGTTCCACCATTAAGATGTTAGGTGAGACAACTAGTATTGTAAAAGAGATGACAACTAAAAGCCTATCCCATTGCCATGGAAAAAGAGAATTGGATACTAAACATAATTGTAGGAACTCATTTAAGTCTCAGCCACAATGAGATGTGTGGTGTAGCATTATATTATGTCAATCCGAATTTTGTTGATTTGTAGATTAATACTTTCAAACGCTACAACGTGAAAGGTTTTACTTGAGTATTAAACCAACGAACACCTAACATGGACGTGTGATGTGTTAGAACTGTATCTTGGTGTCATCAAGTAATGTGTGCGGATCATAATTCAAGCCAACCCCAAAAGTTAAGCAACTGTTGCGTTCGATAGTTATTTGGGTTCCGTTGGATAATCATTTGGTTTTTTGTTTTCGGTTTTTGAAAATTATGTTTGTTTTCTCTCCATTTTCTTATCATGGTTTTTATCTTTGTCAAGTGAACATTTGAATTCTTAGTCAAATTCCTAAAAGAAAAAAAGTTTTGAAAACTACTTTTTTTTTTTTTTTCAAAAATTGGCTTGATTTTTGAAAACATGGAAATAAGGTATTAGGAAAACAAAGAAAATTATATTTTTTTTTGGAAAACCAATATTTTTGTTTTTGGTTTTCGAAATTTTTATTTGTTTTCTCTCCATTTTCTTACTATAGTTTTCACTTTGTTAAAGAACACATTTGCATGCTAAGCCAAATTCCAAAAACAAAAACTACTTTTTTTTTTTTTCAAAGCTTGACTAGATTTATGAAATCATGGGAAGAAGATAGATAACAAAACAAGGAAACTTAGAGATGAAATTGGTGGTTATAAGCTTAATTTTAAAAAACCAAATGGTTTATCAAACTCCTTAGGTCTCATTTGATAACCATTTGGTTTTTGGTTTTTGAAAATTAGGCTTATTTCCTCCAAATTTCCCTACCATGGTTTTCATCTTTGTCAAGGACACATTTGAATTATCTTTGTCAAGGACACATTTGAATTTCCAGCCAAATTTAAAAAACAAAAATAAGTTTAAACTATATTTTTTTTTTGTTTTCAAAAATTTGGTTGGTTTTTAAAAACATGGAAAGAAGGGTATTAGAAAAACAAAGAATCTCGTAGGTGGAAGTAGTCCTTATATGCTTAATTTTCAAAAACTAAAAATCGAAAACCAAATGATTATCAAACAGGGTCCGTTTTTTGTTTTTGGGTTTTTGAAAATTAAGCTCATAAATATACTGCTTTCGTCTATAAGTTTATTTGTTTTGTTATCTACCTATGTTTTCAAAAACCAAAGTTTTGAAAAAAGTAGTTTTCAAAGATGTGTTCTTGTTTATGGAATTTGACTAGGAATACAAATGTGTATTTAACAAAAATGAAACTCATTATAAGGAAATTGAGAGAAAACATGATTTAAAAAAAAAAAAAAAAAACTAAAAATCAAATGGTTATCAAACTAGGCCTTATAGTCAAATTTAACATGGTATTTTTCTAATTTATTATACATTTAAAACAAAAATTATATATTGTAATAACATTTAACTAAAAATTTAGTTGAGTTCAATTGCAAGCACATATAGGAAGCTTAATTTTGAAGCAGATTTCCCATCTGGACAAATTAGTAGGTACTCTCGGTTCAATGAGACTCCCACTTTAAAACTACCGGATGTAAATCTTCAAATTTGTCTATCCCTAATAAGCGTTGGATAAAAAATCGAGATACTTTTACAATTTCTCTCTCTTACCTCTAACGGTACAAAACTACCGACCTCATTAGAACACCTAATGATTTCTCATATTTCATGTGAGAAATTCTTATTTAAAATGGAAATAAGAGAAAAGAAAATTTTTCTAGGATTGGGGAATAGAATTCTCACCCCTTCCACCCCTAATTATCAAACTAATTTTAGATGTATATATTAAAAATTTTAGGTTAAAAATCACTTTTGGTCCCTAAACTTTCATGGAAGTAACAATTTAGTCCCTGAACTTTGATTTGTAACAATTTAGTCCCTATACTTTCAATTTTGTAATGATTTAGTCCCTATACTTTCAATTTTGTAACAATTTAGTCCTTAAACTTTAATAAGTAACAATTTAGTCCCTGTACTTTCAAATTTGTAACGATTTAATCCCTATCGTGAAAAATTAATGTAAAGATTTAATGAAATTTCTTACCTAAGGTAGCTTAATAAACTAATTTGGGACCCAATATGTTAATAATCTACAAAGTTTAATCATTAAATAATAAAAATCGACATTTAATTTTGATGAATTTTTTTGTGACAAGGATTAAATTGTTACAAATTTGAAAGTATAGGAACTAAATTGTTACAAATTTGAAAATATAGGGACTAAATTGTTACTTATTAAAGTTCGGGGACTAAATTGTTACAAAATTGAAAGTACAGGGACTAAATCGTTACAAATCAAAGTTTAAGGACTAAATTGTTACTTTCATGAAAGTTTAGGGACCAAATTGTTACTTTCATGAAAGTTTAGGGACCAAAAGTGATTTTTAACCAAAATTTTAATTAAATTATTGGTAATGCTACTGACTATTTTTAATTGGATAATTGTAATGAGTGGAAAAATTAGGGTAAATAATGGCAAATTTAGCAATTTGTAAAAATATTTGCAAATATGGCAAAATTTGTGAATTATTTTTTTATTCCCAATTTTGTCCTTGAATTGCGCGCGCTCAATATCTGGTTTTCTTCTTTCCGGATCGTGTGGATTGATTTGGTAGGTTGGTAGGTTTCTATCAGTGATAGAAAAATTCTATCACTGATAGAATTAACTTTCTATCAGTGATAGAAGTTTTCTATCAGTGAGATCACTGATATAATTAACTTTCTATCACTGATAGAAAGTTTTTCTATACTTTCTATCAGTGATAGAAGTTTTCTATCATTTCTATCAGTCATGAACTTTCTATCAGGGATAGAAATCTTCTATCACTGATAGAATTAACTTTCTATCAGTGATAGAAATCTTCTATCACTTATAGAAATCTTCTATCACTCTTTCTATCACTGATAGAAAGTGATAGAAAATTTTTGTTATCACTGATAGAAGCTTTCTATCGGTGATAGAAAAATTTTCTATCACTGATAGATTCTATTAGTGATAGAAAGGAAAGTCTTTCTATCACAGATAGAAAAACTTTCTATCAGATAGAAATAGGATATAACGACCAAACAATGATAGAAATAAGATAGAAAGATAGAATTTATCTCTATTAGTGATAGAAAGACTTTCTATCACTGATAGAAAGAGATAGAAAGACTTTATATCACTGATAGAAATACTTTCTATCAGATAGAATCCATCTCTATTAGTGATAGAAAGCTTCTATTTCTATCAGATAGAAAGTCTTTCTATCAGATAGAATCTCTTTCTATCACTGATAGATTCTATCAGTGATAGAAAATATGAGAAACGAAAGAACACCAACCAAACACCTACCAAACAACAACAACCAAACACCTTATAAAAAAGAACACAGATAGGATTAATAGGATAGAAGTGATAGAAATGATAGAAAGCAAACACCTACCAAACGTTGATAGAAAGTCTTTCTATCTGATAGAAGCTTTCTATCAGTGATAGAAAGCTTCTATCACTGAAGATAGATTCTATCAAATAGAAAGACTTTCTATCAGATAGAAAGTCTTTCTATCACTGATAGATTCTATCGGTGATAGAAAAACTTTCTATCAGATAGAAAGAGCATTTTAGTAAATACACATTCCAGAACTTAAAATTTTGCCATTTTTGCAAAATTTTCCACGGGCCGCTAAATCTACAAATATTTTGGGCCGGTTGGCTATATTTGCAACCGGCCCTTTTTAAATTGTATTAATTTAAATAAGTAAATAATATAAATAGGAGGTCTTTTTCCCATAAAAATTTATATAATTTTAATATTTTAAGAATAAATACAAAACAATAAATTTTTCATGTGGAAATTTCTCAACTCTAACTTCAATTCTTTAAATTGAAAATTGGGTGGGGATGAGGGTTCAAGAAAATCTTAGGAACTGAGGGACCCTATCTTGCCCTTGCCGTTGTCCTGTTGCCATTCCAAAATAATGAGATATGAAAGTTAGGTATAAATTTTATGACATACTTTTTACCCTACTTCTCTCACATATAAAGTTCTCTTGGTATATCTTATGCTATTTTTAAACTGTTATGTATTGATTTTTTTTCTAATTAAAGGAAAAAATATACTTTTAGTCCCTGAGGTTTGGGTTAGGTTTCATTTTGGTTCCTGAGTTTTCAAACTCGACAATTTAGCCCTTGAGATTTGGATTTCGTTTCATTTTAGTTCATTCATCCATTTTTCCGTTAAATATTAACAGAATGTTGACGTGACACCTATTTTTTTTATTAAAAAAATATTTTTTAAATTTTCAAAATAAGAATATTATTAAAATAATTAAAATATATTATTTTTTAAGCAGTTTCCCTCATTACACATTAAATGGATGTTCATATTTAAATTTATTAATAGTAATTAACCAACGTTGTTATGAATCAATATTCTTCAACAATGGGCAATTTTGAGCCAAACAAATTACTAAATACTAAGTTTTTTTTTTTTTTTTTGATAATTACTAAATACTAAGTCTCATGATGAAATAAACAAGTTTTAAATTTTATGGGCGAGTATTTATGCCTTTTCCATCAGGTTTAAGCATAAAGTATTTTAAGTTTTGCCTTTTCTCAAAAAAAAAAAAAAAAAAAAAAAAAAAAAAAAAAAAAAATTAAGTTTTGCCAAAGTGAGCTTAGCTCAACGGTAATTGACATATACCCTCGATCAAAAGGTCAGAGGTTCGAATCCTTCCACCCCAAATGTTGATATCTAAAAAAAAAAGTATTTTAAGTTTTAAATCAAGTATTAAAGTGTAATCTTACTTTAACATCACCCCATTTTGTTATTTAAGTTTAACATTTTGTGACAATAAATACCTAATTAAAATAAAATTCAATACACAAAAAAACAAACATTAGAACCAAGCCAACAAAAGCATAACTCAACTGGTACGAAGTTGTACAGGTGCAGACTATTTTAGTCTGGGTTCAGGAAGTCTGTGTTTAGGGTATAGAGTAGTTTAGTCTGAGTTCTGAAGTGGAGGTTTAAACTTACTGGTTTTTTTTCCTACTTTTTTATCTTTATTATAAAACTTGGGTGAATGAAATATCATAATTATTTGCAATATGAATAAAAATATTTGTTCCATTAATCTTAAAAAATGAGTTTAGGGTTTTAAATAATGTTATTCTCCTATAATCTGACCTTGCGTTGGATGTACGAATATCATTCATTATCAAACTACATAAGTAATTAGGAACGTAATACACAACGCCTAAAAGATTTGTTCCATCAATCTTAAAAACTATCCTTCATTCTCCGACAATCTGACTCTATAATATATTAGAGAAAAATACACTTTTCGTCCCTGAGATTTGGGTTAGGTTTCATTTTGGTCTCGAGTTTTCAAACATGACATTTTTATCTCTAAGGTTTGGATTTTGTTACACTATTGGTCCCTCCGTCCAAATTTCCATTAATTCTTAACGAATTGTTGGCGCGACTTTAGTTTTCTATTTATTTTTTTAAATAAAATAATATTTAATGTTTTTCTTTTGTCTTTTTCTTCTTTTTCTTCTTCTTCATCATCTTCTTCATTCTTCTTCCTAATCTTCTCTTTCTAACCCTAATGGGAGGCATTCTATGGCATATAAGCTGGCTTATATAGAATGCCCCATATCCCTTTCCTATTCGTAATAGGTTAGGGATATATTTAATTAATTAATAATTAATTACTTTTCCTAGTTGTAATAGGATTGAGATTTATTTAATTAAATCAATTAATTAAATCATTTCATTTAAATCATATTTAAATGAACATCTTCCACATAACCTATAATTTAAATATGAATCTAATTCATATTAATATTTGAACTCATTCAAATATTTAATTAATTTTGAATCATATCCAAAATTAAATTTATATTATAATGGGTTGGAGGTCTATTCTTGGAAAGCCTTTTCTTAGGGTTTTTCTATTAAGAAAAAGATAAGGAATTAAGAAAAGGAAAAAGGAAATTAGCCTCAAACCCTCATCTCTTCCTTCTTCATCTCCACGCACGCAAGACCTCCCTGTGAGTGTAGTGTCGCCGCCCTTCGCCAGAGTGTGCAGTGTCGCCACCGCTTATGTCGTCTTAGCCTGAGCTCGTCGCATCCTCGTTTTTCCGTGGGTTTTCTCTTCTTCTTGTTATGCATGTTGTCGTGAGTCCAGCCCTGTCGTTCAACCTACGCACACTGCTGCTCGTGTGCCAGTAGCAGCATCGTCGCCATTGCCAGACCGAGCGCCGCCCTTCGCGCTGCTCTCTCTCCAGATTTCCTCTCTTCGTTGCTCTTCGTGGGCGTTTGGGGTTGAGAAGTGGGAAAATTGTGGGTAAACTCTTGTTTCCTCTCATTCTTAGATGAGTTAAGGTCGATATAACTCCCTTCTCTTGTTCTGATCAGTGTTGTACGCATCCAGCAGTGTGAACCTTGTTCATCTCGTGTTGTCGCCTCTGTCCAGTAGCATTACTAGGCGTGTTCGGCGTCACTTAGCGAATCTGGTAAGTCTAGGCACTTACCCATGTTTGGTAGGTGATAGAATTGATTTACCCATTTAGTTGTGTGTTAGAATCTTAGGTTGGTGTTTAAAATTTTGATCTGCAACGCTGTCTAGGAAGCGTTTGGCCTCGAATCTCTCTAGTTTGATGAGATTTCAGCCTTCCTTTGGTGTCTTTTAGGCAACTCCAGCAAGTGTAGTTCAACCCATTGAGTGTTTGCTTCAAATATCGGTTACCCAAGCCATAACGACTTTTAAATTGCAGGTTTTGGGCCATTTGCAGTCATTGTGCAGCGCTTAATCGAGGTTTTTTGGTGTTGATCGGTAAGTTTATGCACCCTAAAACCTTTGGTAATGGTTGTAGTCGGCTTTAATATACCTTTTAACAATTGGATGTCCTTTAGTTTCAGTTTCGAGTCAATGTGGATCTCAGACATCAATTAATCAAAGGATTTTGGTGCTGGTCGACAAATTCCAGCAAGCTTGTTGGCTCGTTTATGCAATCCAGTAAGGTTTTCAATGCCTTTAAGCCTGTTGAATACTCTTTTTAATGTTGGAAATCGATTCCTTATAGTAGATAAGTTGTTTTGTAGCTGGAATCATTTTAGAGCATTCTCGAGCACATTAAGTCATCTACCAAGGGCCTAAGGTTGATCTTGAGTAAGTTCTCTCCCTTAGGCACTTGTTTAGTTGCTTTAGGTTATTGAGCTAGTGTTAACCCCTAAATGTTTTCCTATTTTCTTAGGAGCTTATTTGGATCATTTAGGATTGATTAAGAGTGTTATAGGAGCCTTCAAAGTTCACTAGTGCATTTCTATGTTTTGTAAGTAGTTTCTACTTGCTGAGTTTTGTTTGATTACCTGTAGCATTTTTGTGTGATTACTTGCCTTGCTTATATACTTGTGTGAAGCATGATTTGCTATGTTGATTGTCGTTGTTTGCTTGAGATGAGCATGTTCTATTGTATTGCTTGGGATAAACATGTTTTGTTGTGTTTAAAGATGTTGCGTTTTAGCATGATGGAATGTCGTGTTAAGCATGTTTAGTTAGGCTAGCATGTTGTCACGGGATGTGTAGCATGAGTCTAGCAGTTGCGTTTCATGATGCGTAATTCATGTGTAGGTGCGCAGTGTGGCGCGTAATTCACGTGCTTGATTTTGTGTAGCATGACGCGTAATGCATGCATTTGTTTAGCATAGCATGACACGGAAATCATGTGGGCTAGGTGCACAGCGTGGCGTGTAATTCACGTGTTGGTTTGTGTAGCATGGCGGGTAATTCATGCATTAGGTGCGGAGAATGACACGTAAATCATGTGATGTCTAGTAGGCTGTGAGTGCATAGTGTGGGAAGCATGTGCATGGTGGATATTTATTGCTTTGTGAGCATGTTGGGTTATCTTTTCTTTTTAGGCATGTTGTTTGCTTGTGAGAAGCATGTTGTCTGACATTGGTTGCTGCTTGTGACCTAACATGTGTGAGCTACTTACCAGTACCACGGTTGTACTGATACCCTCTTCCCCATCTCCCCCCAACATTTTAGATGTTGCAGGAATGGAAGATGATCTGGACCTTGGTGGCGAGGAGGAGAACTACGAGGAAGATTCCTAGGATGTTAAGTTTCCCTTTATGCTTGGATAGGCTAGTTTAGTGTTGGTTTGGTTGAGACATTGTTGTCATGGTGAGAAATTCACCTAGATGATTTTATTTCCTGTTTTGGGATCTTTTGGTTATTGTTGTTGTTAGCTTGGTGGAATAATATAGTTTGGATTAGCTAAAAGGTTGCTAATTGAGTTGTTGTTTGGTTTGATTTAATAATCTTGTGTGTCTGATGCTACGAGACCTGACTCGTATAGTGAAGTTAGGTTGTGAAAACAACTTGTAGTTTGGTAGAGTTTGGTTTGTGATTGTTTGGGAATGTTGGATTTATTTATCAAGTGTTAAAAATTTTGGGTTAACCAGTTTTACGTCGTTATGCTGCCAAAATTTTCGGTGCACTCAATTTAAAATGGTTCAATTTCGTGGTAAGGGCTTAGAAGTTTGAAGTAGCGTCGCTAGGGTAGTGGTTGAAAAACCTGGGGCGTTACATTAGTTATTTTAATAGTTGCTGTATTTTTTGTTTTCATTTACTTTTCAGTTGTAAGTTCTTATTCATTGTACTCTTTTGATTATTTAATATGAGTTCAAGTTATTCTTCTACTTTGTGCACTTTTTACTTTATGTCTTGCACTTTAATTTCCTCAATGAGCTAAGCTTCTTCTCGGGGGTTCAAATATGTGGATACCTTGAGTAGAAGAAAGTCCCACCTATGCAAAGGCAACCTTGCTTCCTGTTAGCATTGTTTGTTTTTGCTGAAAGTTTAAGTTCCATTGTTAGCTTAAACTGATCACTTAAGTTAGCATAGTTTGTGTTTAGATGGTGGCCAAAAGATTGGACTGAAACCACTAGAGTTTTGGGAGTCGTGTGCAATAATTATCTAAGTTTCAGCTAGCCCTAAAAATAGATGTTTAGTTGGTTTAGTCTTCTAAAGGCACCTACAACAAAGCTGAATAGGAGTAGGACTTAACTCACAATCTAGTTGCCAGGGTGTTATCTAAGGATGGAGAAACTCCCTCCCTAAAAACCCTCTGAATCACGCAAACTACTAGGTTAGTGGGGTTGATCTTTTCTTATCCGTTATACTGAATAAGATAATTAATTCACTAAATTAACAATTAATTTATCTAATACTTATATAAATCATATTTATACAAATATTACCACTTAACCTATAGTTTTAATACAATTCAATTAAATCAAATTTAATTAAATTAATTAAAACTAATTATTAATTAATATAATAATTAAATATCCCATATTTAATTATATCTCTCTCATATAAACTATAGTATTAATGTACATTTAATGTGCATTAATTATAAGCTATAGTTTTATAATATGAATGAAATTCATATTTTATCTTAATATTCGAACCCTTTCGAATATTCAATTCTCCCTTAGAAATTTACCTCAACGCCCTTATAGAGCTACCGGTGGGACTTAATGGACCTACATATCAGAAGCTCCAACGATGTGAGATTAATTAGCTAAACTCATTAACCAAGTTAATCAATATTCGTTAACTGTGGTTCACTCCACTATAGAACCACAGCTGCACTCTTCTCACTGCAGATATATTTCTGTGTCTACGGATATCGACCATCAACAGCAAGTTAGTCCTTCACGTGTGTTCGTACCCAAGCTAGGTCAAATTACCGTTTTACCCCTAGGCTACCTCTTCATCCTTAAGTACCAATGCTCCTCTAATGAACAACTTGTTTGAGGTCCAACCAACAAACAGAAGTCCCTCTCATGCCATAGAGAGGGTAGGGCCCATTGTTCAAGACCCGCAGACACCACTTAAGGGAACACACCTCTACTTACCCTAATATTGGGAATGAGTGAATTCCATCTTGTAAGACTATGTTCCCAGCTCCCCACTCGGTCTTGTCCCCAAAATGGTAGGTTTATTGAGTCGGCGTGCAGGCCACTCTCACCCGTACAAATCAAAGGACAATCTCTCATGGACAGGAGTCCATAATCCACTCAGGATTAAGGCCAAGTTGCCTAGTGATAACGAGCAGAAATGTCGCTATTTTAGTCCCAATTTATTAAGCTTTTATGTGCTTTAATCGTATTTTTAATGAAAATATTTAATGAATTCTGTTATTTGGTCCTTAGGAGCAAAGTTGGTGATTTTGGGAGAAAAAGTGCCAAAAATGAAGCAAATGAAGCCCAAATCCAAGCTTGGATCAAAAGGGGACCCAAAGAAGACAATCATGATGGAAATGCCCAAAAGAAATGAAGATAAGGCCCAAAAATCAGCCCAAAACTGAAGCTGAAAAATCTGGAAATTGGGTCAGCGCCGAGACGCTGTGTAGAAAGCGTCGCGACGCTACCCATTTCTTGGGCAACAAGACGCGTGCATGGCAGCGTCGCGACGCTACCCCCAATCCGGGCCTATAAAAGGGCACCCTTGGGTGCCTCATTTGTCATCAATCATTCACCAATTCTTTCCTTTCCTCCCTCCCTTGGCTCCTTTTGAGCTTCTCTCAAGGCTTTCTAGCCTTTTTGGAGAGATTTCTTAGTGGGAAATATTTTTGGGGAATTTGGGGAGCATTTTAGGAAGCTCAAGGAGTAGTCGGCGGGGCTCCAAGCGTCAGTGAAGGGGTTTTTCGACGGTCAATTCCTTTCCTTTATGCTCTTCATTATGCTCGTTATTGTAAATGTTGTGGATGTTTTAGCTATGGGTAGCTAAACCCCAATTTGGGGTCTTGAAATGAAATTATAGTTCAAATATTGTTGTAATTTCTTGTCTCTTGCCCATGTCCTAATTATTTGTATGGATGTGTTTAATGCTTTATTCAATCTGTCAATTGTTTAATGATCTGATTCTTAATGGAAACTCGACGGAGAGAAATTAGGATAGATCGTAATCCATGCAACTAGTTTAATTGTCCGTCGTGACACTGGGATTAGTTGATTAAACTTAGATTCCTAAAATGAATCAGAGCGTAATAATTAATGATTTTTAATAGCGCTAAGGACACTTAGATTTTAAAAATGAATTAATTTCAATTAGAGGAAACCGACAGGAGAACCTATGTGATTAACGGAGATTCTAGGATTATAATTAGTTGGGCAATGAGATAAGATAATTATAACAATTATTTAGCTAATAACTGATTTTCAAGACCCCTCTTCCCATTCAAAGAAAACTCTTTCTCCATACTTTATTTTGATTGATCAAATTATTTTCTTTAAATGTTTTGAATTTTAAATTCCTCTTTATTGCATGAGCTATTCCCTAAATATTATTTCACCCAAGTATTTTTAGTGCTCAAGAGATTTTTTTGCTTTGCTTAATTTTCGCTTCGCTTCCCTGAGGATTCGATACTCGGAATACTTTCCATTTTATATTACTTGTGACCCGTGCGCTTTCGGAAGTAAATACACACGCACGAACACCTAGGTCATCCTAGTGAAATAGAAACCGAGCTAACTAACAGTGTTACAGTTAGTGGTTAACTATTTCGCGGTCCGGTCTTTGTGCAAACTCATTGCACAGGATACCCCCACTCGCATGTCAACTACACGAACGTGTTGGATCATTACGTTTGTATCATTATACAAAGTGGGTCGTATCCATAGTGTCACAAGGATAAGGTACCTAGCCTTATCCCTATACTACAGACCCTTTAGGCTAAAACTTGAACATTGATCCCCGTATGTCCCTACATACTAGTTCAAGCCTCATTCTATTAGCCTTGGATGTTTAGTTTATTGGATTAGGGTTAATAAAACAAGATATAATACAAACATAGATAAAATGAATAATTCATCACTTTTATTAATGTTCGGTCAAAAGTACATTTACTATCTACGAGTTTTAGGGTATAAAACCCAACAAACTACCACTTGAACTAAAACTCAAGTTAATGGGAAAGTATATACAAAATAATCAAAAGCTAGAAATGGTAAATGTATGTTGTACATTACATGAAAAGTAAATATACAAAATACAATAAACTAGGGCATCCTTACACCCATTACAGTACGTAACTCCCATATGCACATAACCCGTGTTAGCATGCAAAAATTGTAACATTTTATCCCTAAATTCAAGTTATTTTGCAAGGATTTATCGGTGTTTTAATGTCTTATCTTGTTAATTTCAAATTTTTAGTCCCTTGGAGCATTTTGAAGAAATCTTGGAGATTTTGAAGATGAATTGGCCCAAATTTGGACAGATGTTCATGAAGATCAAAAGCTTGGGTCAAGAAATGAAGTCCATGGCCTTATATATGAGTTGTGAAGTTTCCCAGCCGAGGGTCAGCGTCTCGACGCTGCCCTCTGATAGCGAGCATAGCTAGCTATTTTTCTCTAATTAATTAAGCTAGTCTTTTACAATTATTTGGCTAAATTTATGCATTTATATGTTTTATTTGTAGGAAGTATGTGTTTGAAGCTTAATTGAGAAATTGGAGTCAAATGGAGTTCAATCTAAAAATAATAATAATAATAATTATTATTATTATTATTATTATTATTATTATTATAGCGTCACGACGCTCTCGGCAAATTTTCCAAAATCGCGGCAAAGGTATAGCGTCGTGATGCTATCAGCAGATTTTCTATAAATTCTTCTTTTTGTGCTGCGGATTGGGGGAGTCCAATTGGTTAGATTTTAGCCCTAATTTCGACTAGAGACCTTTGGTGGGAGCTAAAGCAAGGTTAAGGAGCGGGAATCAAGCGAAAAGACGTAGAGATCGTGACAGGGACGTGCCGGTTTCGACAGATTCGAGTTTTCCTTTCTCTTTCCCTTACCTCTTGTAGTTTTTGTGACTTTTCTTTCAATTAGTGTTTGTAGTTTAAAGACTATGAATTGCTAGTTGATTGTCTTAGGGATTGATGTAGTTGTTTTAGTTTGTTGGATTGATTTGTGGTATGAATATGCATTTATTTTACCTATGCAATTATGGTTAAATGCTTTCAATTACTTGATCACTAGTTGAATGATTTGAGTGTTGAATCTTGCTCGGAAGAGGGGATTTGGCCTAAGACTTACTTTATTTAATTGCATGACTAAAGTAGAAATTCTAAGTTTGTGACGGGATTTGGAATAACTTTAGAAGTTGCTTGAAGAACTAAACTCAAAGTCTTGCATGTTAATGAACTTAGATAGGGATATCAAGTTGGTTGCATGCATGAGAATCAATTATGCTCGGGAGAAATAGTTGTGATAAAAGGTTCCTAGACTTGGTAGAATAATTGCATGCTAAATTCATCCCATTAATTAATCCTCAATCTCAACAATGAAATCAATTCCCTAAGAGTCATTTCATTTGAGTCTCCACCTTTATTTTATGCTTTTTGTCTTTAGATTTATCTTTATCTTTAAGTTTTGCTCCCTAAATAAAATTGGACAAGATTATTCACGGTACTTAATTTGATAGAAAACCAATCCAGAGGACGACACTCGTTTAATCACAAAAACACTATATTATTACTTGACTTGTACACTTGCGGTAAGCAATTTGCGCATCACCCTCGGCATCTCGACACTGCAACAACTTGGAGATCGAGACAATTACACGTCACAGCGTCGGGTTTCTCCATCAAGTAATCATTCAGCAGTAGCCATTTAGGGCTCTTTGAACCATTTAGAGGGAGGGAGTGATAGTGAGATTCTAAGAGTGTTTTGGGCATCTTTTGGGAGGATCAGGAGCTTGTGACGGGTTCCGATCGAGGATTGACTTACGGTGGATCAAGGACGCAAACACGAGATTCGACGTTGGTTTAGTTTCTATACCCTTTCCTTATCCATTTATTGCTTTCAATCATGTACACGCTGGAAATTTTGGGATTAATTTTGACAATGTATAGCTAACTTCCTAACATTCGGGTCTTGAATGAAGAGATATAGTTGAATGATATTTTGATTACTTCTAGTGTGTCCTCTTACTAGTTATTTGTTTGGGTGTTCGTAATGCTTTGTAAATTCTGGCCAAATTTATACTGAATCGTTACTTAGTGGAAACTCAACGAAGAAAAACTAAGTCAGAACATAGTCCATTCAACTAGGCTTAATTGCTCGTAGTGACAAGGATAATTGTTGGTTAGGCATAGAAATCTATAATGAACCTGGACTTAATAATTAAGCTCATTTAATAGCGCTAAGGACACTTAGATTATTGATAAGTGTAAAAAATATACCTATTTTACCCTTATATTTAGCTCATTTTCTTGTAAATTTTGTATGTTTTAGATCTAAATCACTATTCCTGAGCTTAGAAAGTGTTAAAGTTGATGAGTTAGGATTTTGAGAGTCATGTGTGTTGAATTATACATATTTGGGCTTAAAAGAACTCATTTTGTTGTGAATTTGACTTAGTTTTAGTGTTTCGCAGAAAACAGAGGAAAATAGGAATTTTCCAGAAATGCAACCGCATTTCTGCCAAGGCTAAAGTGAAATGCGACCGCATTTCTGGGCAGATGCAGACAGTTTCGAGTTTTTCGTGGATCGTTTTGAACGAGCGTTTTGCGCACCTACAAGCACCATTTTCGTGACTCCTCAACCACTCCCCACGCTATAAAAGGCCATAATTCGAAGGCAGATTCAAGCATAACTTACTAGGAAGAAGAGGGTGGTGACAGAACCCTAGTAGGTGCCCATGAGTAGGGATGCTCGAAGTCCTTGCTAGAAGAAAAAATTCTAACCTTAGTTAGACATCAAACCTTAGTGTTTGTAGAGATTTCACCCTATTTCCACCTTTTAAAAGGAGAGTAGTGTGTCGTGAGAACTCTAGAGGGATTGGATAAATTGAAAACCCCTAGTTTTAGCTACTACACAATATTTTTCTAGCACTTATTTCTTTCTATTATTTCTTGTACTTATATTCATTTATTCATTGGAAAGTTATTTGTTTGCAACATATTCCATCATGCGTAGCTAAATTCCATTGAGGGGTTCGATATAGTGAATTCCCTTATGGTTCAAATGGCTTGAAAGTTGCTTATTTGCCTAAGTTCTATTTATTGCATGTCATCCTTTATTGATTATCATTCTAATCTTGTTGAGTTTAACTTGATCACTTAGACTTTGCATGCTATGTGAGTTTGGTACTGAAAGGGTCAAATAATATCGATTCTCATAAAGGTGATATAGGAGAAAGGGCTCGAGAGAGTGTATTAGGTGTTATAGGGGATGGTCGCTTATAACAACTATAGGGTTATAGGTTGCAAGCATTAATAATTTATGTCAGAGTCGAGTCACAGAAATGTGCATAACGGTACTCGCTTAGTCTTCTAACGCTTCTTGGGAGCAAGGCCAAATAGGAGTTAAACCTGACCCAAAGCATATCTAGACTTAGGTTAAATAAGTCATCACTAGAGTTATTTGCCTTAGGGTTGAAGCTTTATTGAACACCTCTCGTTTTTATTATTGTTGTTATTTCTTTTACTTGTTTTTTTATTTTATTTTCCAAAACCCAACATCAATTATTTTCTTTGGTTACCTTTTTAAGCAATTTAAGAGTAGTTTCTTCTTCAAATCTATGTTCAAACTTAGTCTATGTGGGATCGATAACTCTGGAGTACTACATGCGATAGTGTATACTTGCACTTGGTTCGTTGAATCCATCTTTAATTTCTATTTTCAATATTTCCCAATATTTCCAAAGTCTCGACGCTGATGTTAAATTTGTCTGCGCCTCGCATCCGTAGCGTTGACACTCTTGGTTGACTTTTTGGTTGATTTTTAATTACCAAAATGTCATTTTTGATCCCGAGAACACTAAAATGAACTATAGATCAATAAGACTCAAAATTAGTCAATATCACAAATAATAGCATTTGGATAAGCAAAATTTTCGGAAATAATTAACACGAATTTGGTGCTATCAACCCAATTTCATTTCCACATAAATATTCATGAGTCAAAACCATCAAAAATAGATTTTCGATTCAACATGTAATCACCCAAATTTTATGAAAGCTTGCTTTAAACTCACTTACCCCATACTCAAAATCATCGGAATTTTAAAGATCCACGGCTCGAAATTGCTGGAAAACAGGAAAGGAAACCTAGTGGCACGTGGAGGAGTTGCTAGAAACTGAAAGGACTACTTGTTGCTTGCTGCTAGCTCGTGTGTCATGTTGAGGTGGCCAAATTTAGTTGATGTGAGAAAGAAGATGAGGGGAGAGAGAGAAGGGAAAAGAGTTCAAAAAAATAAAATAACATGTAATCTAAAAATTATTAAATCGACCACCTCAATAAAAATTTGTCACCTCAACATGCCACATATCATTTTTTACTAATGGTCAAATTAACTCGGGGACCGTTTAGAACTATTTTTCAAACATCGAGAACTAAAATGTGACTTTTGAAACTTTAGGGACCAAAATAGACATCAAGCTTAAACTTGAGGGACCAAAAGTGTATTTTTCCCTAAAAAAATTAGAGTTGTGGCTAGACGAAGGTACAATTAATAAATTACAAAATTATCATTTGAATTAATTAACTCCATACCCCAAACCAATTAATAACCCTTTAATTGCACTCTTATATCTAACTAATTAACCGAAATTTGCTCAAATAAACTTATAATTTGAGAAATTTAGATTTATCTGAAAATATCCACGTTACATCAACAATACTTCAAAATGTTATAGTGAATGCTTGTCACACATAAAAAGGTCAACGGTAGTAAACACAATTCAACATCACATATCTAAGGCATGTTCTTTTTAACATTCTAGTTTGGTGAAAAATCAACTTGCTCTAGATCTAGGGCTATAATTCTATTACACCACAATATTTAACTTTTATTTCTATAACCGTTCACATTGAAAAGCCCTACACAACTTCATTATCATCACCACCCCTTCCACACGAGAAATTTTTAGATGCTCTCGGTACAATGAGGTAAGTAGTTATGCACCATTGGATGTAAGAGAGAGAAATTATAAAAGTATCTCAATTTTGCATCCAACGGCTATTAGAGACAGTCAAATTTGAAGATGTACATCCGACGATTTTAAAGAAGTCCTATTGTACGTGCCGCCCCAACACAACCAATTCCTTTTTCTCTTTTCAAATATCTGTCCCTCTAGTTAGATTTTTGTTCAAATATCCTTCAAAAGAGCTTTCCAACACGGCGGTGTAACTTTCCAATGTACAAATAATTCATATACATACATATACACAACCAGACGAGAATATCCCATCACCATTCACAACTAGACTCAAAAAAAATATCAGTTCTTCAAAATAACTCACATGATCATAAATCAGTTCCAAACGACACATAAAACAAAGAAGAAAAAAAAATCCATCCCACGAAATTTGGAAGTTTGTTCATAGATATTTTGTTCTCCAAAAAAATTCAAATGTAGGGTTCTAATTCAATCTCCCTCTTCTTATCTTCCCCATCTCCCAATTCAATTCACTTCCAACAAAAACAAAATAATTCTTTCTTTCTTTCTTTCTTTCTCTCCAAGCTCTTCAACAATGGCGTCGGCCACTCTGAGCACTTCGACAACAACACGTCTTAATCCGAAAGTGATTCCAAACAGACCCTTTAACCCGACGGTGATTAGCTTCTCGTTTCCAAAACGCGTCGGGGCACGAGGGGTGGCGGCGACGTGGAGAGCGGCGGAGGTGGTGGCAGCGGAGGAAGAGGAGGAGATGGGGAGGATCCGGCGGCTGCAGAACGGGTCGGACGTGAGAGGGGTGGCGTTGGAGGGGGAGAAGGGGAGGGCGGTGGACCTGACGGCGGCGACGGTGGAGGCGATTGCGGAGAGTTTTGGGGAGTGGGTGATTGAGGGGTTGGAGAAGGAGGAGAGAGGGCGGCGCGTGAGTGTTTCGGTGGGGAGAGACCCGAGGATTTCCGGCAGTGTTTTGAGTGTTGCAGTGTTCGCGGGAGTGAGTAGGGCGGGGTGTTTGGTGTTCGATATGGGACTTGCCACTACGCCGGCCTGCTTCATGAGCACCGTTTTGCCTTCTTTTTCTTATGATGCTTCCATTATGGTTCGTTCATTGCTACTTATTTTCTAACCTAACCATAAAATTACATCAATAACAATACATCAAATCCACACGTAGAGGAGAAATTATTCAATCCGTCACTATAATGAAGCTAACAGTTTTATACCGTTGGATGTAGAAATATGTTGTATCTAGCAGTTATTAGAATCAGATAAATTTCAAGATTTACATCTGATAATTTTAAAAAGACAATTCATTGTGATGACTTCATTGAATAATTTGTCCAAACAAATATTTTAATTAGCTTGGATAGGCAAGTATTATTTTTTTTTTTTTTTCTAAAACCCAATCAACATTTGCCATGTCAATATGATCTAGCTTCAACTTTGTCTTTATTGTTATTATTATTATTATTTTTTTTTTTTTTTTTGAATTTCAGAACTTAGACCAGTCAGAACTTTAAATTGTCTTGTTAGTGTGATTATCTGTATCTAATTTTCCTCATTTGTTTCATTTTGGTATTTTAAGTTTTATCAATATGTATCATTTTAGTCTTTTTATTCTTAGGTTAGGTAATGATTTTAGTCTTTTTTAACTTTGAAAAAAGTCTTACTATGATCTTTATAATTATTTTGTCGACATTAATTATTTATTATATAAATGATGTTGCTTCAAATGTGTATTAACATGTTGATGTAGGCACTCGCCAAATTAACCTATGTGGCTTAAATATATAGCCCAACATTAACATGTTAATATACATATTCGAAATTATATCATTTTGGCTCTGTGATAACCATTTGGTTTTTGGATTTTGGTTTTTGAAAATTAAGCTTATAAACACTAATTCAACCTACAAGTTTCTTTGTTTTTCTAATACATTTTTTCCATGTTTTCGAAAACCAAGCCGAATTTTGAAAATTAAAAAAAGTAGTTTTCAAAAACTTGTTTTTGTTTTTGGAATTTGGCTAGGAATTCAAATGTGTCCTTGATAAAGATGAAAACCATGGTAGGAAAATTGAGGAAAAATAAGCATAATTTTCAAAAACCAAAAACCAAAAACCAAATGGTCATCAAACGGGACCTAAACTATCAAAAGAATGAGCAATAAAATAGCTAAAATCAACCTTTTCGAAATTGAAAGTTCTAGAAGCAAAATAGACTTGAACTTAATATATTTTACTATTTTTTGACTTAGGAAGAAATTATCACGGTAGTCTCCTTACTATTATTATTTTAATTTTTTGGTAAATTATTGATTGAAATCTAACATCAACAAGCCTTTATTATTTATAAAAACAAGTTTTTTTTTTCTTTTCTTCTACTTCATTTTTTTTAATTTTGAAATAGATTCAAAATTTTGTATAAAAATCATTGCTGAACAATTAACATGACGATTGAACATAATTTTTTAATACAAAGTTTTGATAGTATAAAAACAAAATATTGAACAATTTATAACCCAAAAAATATAATAAATACTTAACTTGAAAAGATTAAAAATAGGATTAAAACCTCCCCAAAGTTAGATTCAACGTCCAAAATTAATGATATTAACAATATAGTTTTAATAATGATACAATTTTATTCCTTCAAAAAAAAATAAAAAATAATGATAGAATTTGATATTTTTGTTGTTGCAGTTAACAGCATCTCACTTACCATATACACGAAATGGGATGAAATTTTTCACGAAGAAAGGAGGGCTGAGCTCGCCGGAGGTGGAGGAGATATGCGAAAGAGCCGCCGTGAAGTACGCGAACAGAGTGGTCAAAGTCTCCACCCTTCTCCGAACGCCGCCGTCCAGGGTGGATTTCATGGCGGCTTATTCACAGCATCTTCGAGAAATCATTAAGCAAAGAATCAACCATCCTTTGCATTACGACACTCCTCTCCAAGGATTTCAGGTTCCATCTCTTTCTATATCTCTTCCTACTTTTTATATGTATAAGAAAAATACTTTCCTACTGACCAACCATTACAAAATTCCTATTCTCTACCACCAAATTTATATCCACGTGTTTATCTTTTTTAAAAAAAAATGAAATTAAAAGTCTCTATTCTCGCTCTAATGCCAAAAAATTTCGAATACTACGACAGTACCTACTTTTATTCACACTACGATTTTGCATTTATAAATAATTCGTTAAATGTTGATAGGTCCCACTATTGAATTAGTGGATATCATATTAGATAACATATAGTTCCATCTCAAAACCAATTGGCAATGAGTGGAGTGACCCTTGTAGCTTATAAATTTTGAGGTCTCCACTAATCTATTCAACGTGGGATCCTCAAGATAGTATCTCTTTGGGCTCATCATTATTGGATCGGATCCCAATTTTTTTTCTTGGATCTTTGGTAAAGCTTTTCCTTATCTCTTGCTCTTTGGATTTTGGGTGTGCTCGTGAACTGTGTTTGTGGTGTTTATTGCTTTATCCAAAACGACCGTTTGATGCTGTTTTTATAAGTTTTTTTTTTTTTGAGGTCCTTATTACCGTAGGGGATGGGGAGGATAAACCTTTTTATGTGGTCAAAATATTGAGTGTTATATTATGAAGATAATGTGTGTTAAAAGTAGATAGATAAAGAGGTGAGAGAAAGTATGGAAGAGTCTGATTTTTGGTTTTTTAAGATGGAAGATTCAAACTTTTTAGTACATTAACATTTGGGAGTGGGGAATTCGAACCTCTGATCTCTTGATCGATGGTACATGTCAATTACCGTTGAGCTAAACTCACTTTGGCTGGAAGATTTGAACTTTGGAGGTGAAAGTATTGTATTCACTGATCTATACTCAAATTGGCAGATTCGCAAGTCAACAAATTGAAGATAATTTAATTAGTTAAAAGACATTTTTAATAATTTTTTTAAAGATTAGATATATGTTTGAGTTGTTCCGGCCTTAAACCCTTTGTTTGAATTGTTAGGAAAGAGAAGAATGAGAAAATATTTATAGAGAGGAGGAGTTAATGAAAGGAAATGGTTAATATATATAATGGTTTATTACAAATTTAGTCTATGACCTTTCAGAGTTGTATCAATTCGATCCATGAAAATTAAAAAGTGTCTAATAGGTCTATGAACTTTTAATTTTGTGTCTAATAGATCCCTAAACTTTAGAAATATCTAATAGGTCCATGAACTTTCAATTTTGTGTGTTTAATAGATTTCTGACACATTCGAGATTTTTAAAAATTAACCAATCTATTAGATATAAAATTGAATTTTATGTCTATTGAGATCCTAAACTTCCAATTTGATATCTAGTATGTCTAATTTATCAAGGACAGAGATTTAGGGTTAGTGTCAATCAATAAGTTAAAACTACTTCGTAAATATATGTTCTATATAGAGATCAAAAGGATCCAATTCGAACAAGTTTCAAATTCAAATGTCAAATTTGATCAAAAGTGTATCATGTGAGAACCCATTATTTATACGAGATGTTTGAGAAAAATAAATCACAAAAAATGACATGTTGCTGCACCATTTTGAAATTATTAAAGATCACCAAAGTAATGTCTAAACACAATGATTCAAGGCAAGGATAAAGGATCCTAGAACAAGAAAAAAGCTTTTGCAATTGTCTCAATAACTAAACTAGATCAGAATGCCAACATAGCATAGTTTAGTCAACAAGATACCTATTACAATACGCCAACATGAGCATAGCTCAACATCTATTACAATACCGAATATCATGAACCTTTATTCGAACCACAGTCCTTTCGATTAATAGTACAAACCTTATACTAGTTATGAACTCAAAAGAAGCTACCTTTACAATTTTTTCTTTTATAAAAATACATACTTTTCTAAGTTTCCCCTTGTAAAATTGCAGATAATAGTGAACGCTGGTAACGGATCAGGAGGCTTCTTCACATGGGATGTCTTGGACAAGCTCGGCGCAGACACCTTCGGCTCTCTCCATCTCAACCCGGACGGCATGTTCCCCAACCACATCCCCAATCCAGAGGACAAAACCGCCATGTCACTCACCCGAGCTGCTGTCCTCGAACACCGAGCCGACCTCGGCGTCGTCTTCGACACCGACGTCGACCGCAGTGGCGTCGTCGACCGCGAGGGCAACCCGATCAATGGCGACAAACTCATTGCCCTAATGTCGGCCATCGTGCTCCGAGAGCACCCTGGCACCTCCATTGTCACCGACGCCCGCACCAGCGTTGCCCTCACCAAGTTCATCACCAACCGAGGTGGGAAACATTGCTTATACCGCGTCGGGTATCGTAATGTCATCGACAAAGGAATTCAGCTCAACGACGACGGAGTCGAGACGCATCTGATGATGGAGACGTCGGGGCATGGGGCGCTTAAGGAGAACTATTTTTTGGATGATGGTGCTTACATGGTGGTGAAGATCATCATTGAAATGGTGAGAATGAAGCTTGAGGGATCGGATGAAGGGATTGGGAGTCTTATAAAAGACCTTGAAGAGCCATTGGAGTCTGTGGAGTTGAGGTTGAATGTGATCTCTGAGCCAAGATTTGCCAAAGCAAAGGCTGTGGAGGCCATTGAGACGTTCAGAAACTTTGTCCAGGTAATTTAAGAGCAGATTTGGGAGTGATTTTGAAATAACTAAAATCATATTTGTCATGTTCAAAATCACATCGAAACATGATTTTAGGAAATAATACACTTTTGGTCGCTGAGGTTTGAGTTAAGTTACACTTTGATCCTGAGTTTTCAAATTCAACAAAATTACCTCTTAGGTTTGGATTTTGTTACATTTTTTGTCCCTCCGTCTAATTTTTTTTTTTTTGTTAAATCCTAATAATTTGCTGACCTTGGCACTATTATTTTAATAAAAAAGTTATTTTTTAATTTTTTTAAATAAAAATATATTAAAATAATAAAAAATATTATTATTTTATTATTTTTTTAAATTCTTTCTTTCCCTCTTTCTTCTCCTTCTTCCTTCTCTTCTCTATCTCCTTCTTCCTTCTTCCCCATCTCATTCTTCTTCAATTGCGGTGGCCAAACATAGTTTAACTGTCATAAAGTTTGTACTCTTAATCATGAAGTTATAAGTTCAAATCCCTTATCTTAAAAAAAAACATATAAATATTAAAATCGGAGATCATA
This sequence comes from Luffa acutangula, assembly GCA_036850905.1. Classification (NCBI taxonomy): domain Eukaryota; kingdom Viridiplantae; phylum Streptophyta; class Magnoliopsida; order Cucurbitales; family Cucurbitaceae; genus Luffa; species Luffa acutangula. The sequence goes on from CM072099.1 coordinate 13,824,468, forward strand.
AAATAATAGATTTTATATGATTTAATTTTTTTTTTTTTCTTTTGAAATAGAATGATGATTTTACATTTTAACTTAAAAGAATTTGAAAACTAATGTTAGGAAGGGAAGCTTGAGGGATGGGAAATGGACTCATGTGGAGATTGTTGGGTAAGTGAAGGCTGCTTGGTGGACTTGAATGACCATCCCAAGCCAATTGATGCTCAGATGTACAGGTCAGATGAAAACTAACCTTATATTTTTCCTCACTTTTTGTTTCATTTTGGTTCTTAAAATTTTAAAATGTATTTTTCAGTCAGTTAACTTTTATAAAATTAATCATCGTGGAATTTTGATTTATTTTAGACTCTAAACTTTTAAGAATGAATCATTTTGTTCTTTACTATTATTTTGTCTTTATTACCTATTATTTTGGTCATTTTACTATTATTTGATGGATAATTGTCTTGATTAATTTTATGTGACACAAGTACATGTACATATTAACGTGATAATACACATGCTCAAAGTCATATTATCCATTTATCGAAAGACAAATTAAGATAATGACCAATGTGTTTAATTTCGAAGATAGAGAAAAGAAATCTTGAAAATTCATGAACAAAGTAAAATAATCTTGAATGTACGTGTAAGGACCAAAATGACATTTAAACATTTTTCTCAATGTTAAATTATCATTTTAATCTATATGGATTTGATTTCAATTTGGACCTTAGGATAGCTTTGAAAATTTTCAATTTTATCTCTTTGATTTGATTAAACCTCTTTAAAAATGTCATCAGATTAATTAAATATTCACCATTTTCTTCGGACATTTGTCTATCCCTTCTCTTGAAAACATGTCATATGCTTCTAAAAAACGTGTCACATACAAAATCTATCAACATTCGATAACGTTAAGAACATTTTAGAAAGATGAATGAAATTATAGAGAATGTTGAGAATATTATTATCATTTTATTATTTGTCTAATATTTGTGTGGAACATTGATGCAGGGCTAAAGTATTTGATAAGGAAAATGGGGAAGTTGGTTGGGTACATTTAAGGCAGAGTATTCACAATCCAAATCTTGCTTTGAATATGCAGTCATCTTTGCCTGGAGGCTGCCTCCAAATTACTAGGGACTTCAGAGATAAGTATGCACCAAACTCCAAAAAGTTTAATTTTTATTAAATATATTTTTTCGTCCCTAATATTTTAACTTTTTTTTTAATTTAGTCCCTATTGTTTTAAGATTTTTGGTTTAGTGCCTTATGTTTTAATAATGTTTTAACTTAAGGTAAACTATCGTGACATGATACTTGGTGAGTTGACAAAATTTTATGGAAATAATTAGGCCAAGTAGAAAAAACCAAATCGAAACTTCTATTAACTTCCTAGAAATGTGGAGGAGAAATTAGAAGATTTTCTTAGATAAATGACTGAATTGATCTTTTCTAAATTCTAGTCAATTCACCAAGTATTATGCGATGTAAGTTTATCATGAGTTAATTTTAACATTATCGATAGCATGAATAATTCAAAAATATTTGAAAAATAAATCTTAGAGATTAAGCATGTCATTTTGTAAACTTCAAGAACCAAATAGAAACCAAGTTCAAATCTTAGGTACAAAAAATGTAATTTATCCTACAACTTTTTAGATCTCAAATATCAAATTGAAATATTTTTTGTAATGTGCAACAATGTAGAATGGGAGATTGAATTTTTTAGCTTAAGAAAAGTAATTGATATTTTTATCTCCTAAACTATGTTGGAACCATAAATAAACTAATGAAATTTCATATAGTTTTTTTTTTTTTTTTTAATGAAGTTTTAATGTAGAGTAGTGAATTGAAAGTGTAAATGTTTTAAAATTCGTTTGCTTTGGCAGATTTTTGGTGGCGAGCAGATGTGACCGTTTCCTCGATGTGGGTCAAGTGGAGAAATTCGTAAAAACTGGAATTTCAGGATAAGGACACTAATGGAAATAATTGGTTTTAAAGTTGAATTAATAATATATTATGTAAAGATTAAAATTTTCAAAAAAAAATATTATGTAAAGATTAAAATGTACAGTGAGTAGATATATATTCTAATTTATATACACATCTTGCTCTGCATATAATTAATTGGATGGAAAATGCATACTATCAAATGCAACCACACCTTCACAAATACTTGGTTATGTTTTTTTTCTAGAGTTGAAATCATAGATTGAGGTCTTGTATGGTAACTTTTTTGTTTTTCTGTCTTTTATTTTATTTTATGTTTCTAGATTCTTGTTTTTCTTTTTGGATCAATCACAAATTGTCACGTCATAACTTTAAATGGATGAAGAATTGTATATTATTAATTCACTACAAGAAATTCATCATTTAGGGATGAAGATAAAATGTTGCTAAAACCACAAGTTTGACATAAATAATCTTTAGGGACGAAAAACAAAGACATTTCAAAAAACGTCGTTAGAAACTTTTAGTCAAAGAGAACTTTTTGCAAAGTTTCCCAAAGCAACGTCGCAACCTTGCAATGACTATATACGAACGTCGTTGCAAGTTGCGATGAATCAACATCTTCATTGCACGTATGGTTGCGACAATATGTTAGGGTCATTGTGAGCTAATAGGGGACCTTATGGATCTACAGATTAGAAGCTCCAATGGTTCGAGATTTATTAATTAAATTCATTAATTAAATTAATCAACATTCATTAACTATAAGTCACTCCACTAAAGACTCATAGCTGCACTCGTCGCATTGTAGAATATTTTGTGTCCACGGTTATAACTGTTACTAGTAAGTCAATCTTTCACGAGTCGTTCATAATTACAACTGGATCAAATTACCGTTTTACCCATGTAATTACCTCTTGCTTCTTATGTATAACTGACCCTCTAATGAAAAATATCTGTTTATAGTTCTACCATAAAACAAAACACCTCTCAGGTCAGTGAGAGGGTGGGGCCCCTTGTTCAAGTCCTGAAGTCAGCACAAGGAAACAACTCATGTACTTACCCTAAAGTCGGGAAGGGGTGAATTCCATCTTGGTGAAGTTATGTTCCCAACTACCCACTTGGTCTTGTCCCCAAAATGGTAGACTTATTGAGTCAGCATCTCGGACCACTCTCACTCATACAAATCAAAAAACAATCCCTCATAGGCAGGATTCCATAACTCACTCAGGATTGAGATTGAGTTACATGGTCATCCTATGAAATATTAATCTATTCAATTAACGGTGTTATTACTTGAACATGATCTCTTGTATATCAACCACACACTATTCAAGTTTCATTAAATAACCTAGGATAATCCCTCATGAAAATGAGTCCATAACACACTCAGGATTAAGATTGAGTTACCTAGGTCATCCTATTGAAATAGAAACTTAACTAGTCAATGGTGTTACATCTAGTGGTTACTATTTAGCGGTTCGGTCTTATGCAAACTCATTGCATAGGATACCCCCACTCGCATGTCCACTACATGAACGTGTTGGATCAATGCGTTTGTATCGAATACAAAGTGGGGTCATATCACATAATGTCACTAGGATAAGGTACCTAGCCTTATCCCTATACTATAGACCTTTTAGGTTGTTACTTGAACATTGATCCCTGTAAGTCTCCACATACAGTTCAAGTTTCATAAAACAACCTTGGATGTTTAGTTTATTGGATTTAAGGTTAATTATTGAAAGACTAAGAATAACAAATTCAATAACTCCTTATTGAATAATTTGTTATACTTACTATCCATGAGTTTTAGGACATAAACCCCAACATTATTGACCTTACTGATGATGAGATGCGACGTCGAACGTCATATAAGGCCACGAGGGGAATTGTGGACAAGATTGATGAACGAGTGAGCATAGTCACACCCACGAGGATGTTGATGTGGAGGAGGATCCCCACGGAGCCTTCAATGTGCAGGGGACCCAAATTGGCGGATGGGATGTGTGTGACGACTTGATGCGTACAATGGACTGAAGATGGATATTGAGAAATATTGAAAATAGAAATCAAAGATGATTCAGTCAACCAAGTGCAAGTATACACTATCGTATTTAGTAATAAAACTCTGGAAATATTCCAAAGGTATCGATCCCACAAAGACTAAAGTTAAACACATATTTGAAGAATAAAGTGCTCTTAAATTGCTTAACAAAGGTAACCAAGGACAATAGTTGATATTGGTTTTGGAAGGTAAATAAGCAATAAAGAAATAACAATAATAATAAAAGCGATGTGTCCAGTAAAGATTCAACCCTAAGGCAAATAACTCTAGTAATGGCTTATTCAACCTAAGTCTAATTATGCATTGGGTCGGGTTTAACTCCTATTTGGTCTTGCTCCCAAGAACCGTTAGAAGGCTAAGCGAGTACCATAATGCACATTTCAGTGACTCGATTCCAACATAGATTATTCATGCATGCAACCTATAACCATATAGACCATCCCCCATAACACCGAATACACTCTCTCAAGCCCTTTCTCCTATATCACCTTTATGAGAATCAATATTATTTGACCCTTTCAGTATCAAACTCACATAGCATGCAAAGTCTAAGTGATCAAGTTAAACTCAACAAGATTAGAATGATAATCAATAAAGGATGACATGCAATAAATAGAACTTAGGTAAATAAGCAACTTTCAAGCCATTTAAACCATAAGGGAATTCACTAAACTAAACCCCTCAATGGAATTTAGCTACGCATGATGGAATAAAATGCAAATGAATAACTTTCCATTGAAATAATGAATAAAGAATACAAAAATAATAGAAAGAAACAAGTGCTAGAAAATAAAGTACAGTAGCTAAAACTAGGGTTTTTCATCCAATCCTTCTAGAGTTCTCACGACACTCTAATCTCCTTTTACAAGGTGGGAATAGGGTGAAATCTCTACAAACACACGGGTTTGATGACTAACTAAGGTTAGAATTTAGTCTTCTAGCAAGGACCTCGGGCATCCCTACTCATGGGCGTCTACTAGGGTTCTGTCACCACCATCTTCTTCCAAATGAGTTCTGCTTAAATTTTCCTTTGAATCGTGGCCTTTTATAGCATGAGAAGTGGTTGAGGAGTCACGAAAATGGTGTTAGCAGGTTGTCCAGTCAGTTTCGAAATCAAAACAGTCGGTTAGGTGTGCAAAACACTCGTTCAAAAGGACTCGCGACAGACTCGAAACTGTCTACCTCTACCCAGAAATACGGTTGCATTTCACTTTAGCCTTGCCAGAAATGCGGTCGCATTTCTGGAAATTTTCCATATTTCCTCTATTTTCTGCAAAACACCAAAACTAAGTCAAATTCACACCAAAATGAGTTCTTTTAAGCACAAATATGCATAATTTGACACACATGACTCTTAACTTCCTAATTCATATACTTCAACACTTTTTAAGCTCGAGAATAGTGTTTTTGATCTAAAACATACAAGTTCGACAAGAAAATGAGCTAAATCTAAGGGCAAAATAGGTATATTTTTTGTCCTTATCAACGACGTATCCGCACGCATAGAAAGTCAGGTTGAGGATGATGAGGTAATGGTTGATCACCACCTGCCTATCGAAGCCGGACATGATCGTGTCACACCTCATACCACTCAACCGGTGTCATCATATGATAAGAGATGGAGAGAAGGCAGGGACGGTGACATGTTCGCTACATTGCAATGCATAGACGACCGCCTTAATGTCATGGTGGATAGGTTGGATGGGGTGGAAGATTGGTTGGTTGGGGTGGAAAATACGATGGTTGGGGTGGAATGAAATTGTGGGAAGGAATGAAAATCGATTAGTTGCGAAGGAAAAGCAACTCGACGAGCTGCGGTCGGAGATGAAGATCATCGCGTCCTTACTTAGTCACGTTTGCAAGGTACGCAATGACTGGAGGATTACACCCGGCAGTTGGTTACTTACGATGTTAACATATCATTTCTTGTGTGTAGACACCGTATTTGGTCCGGCTTGATTTTCAGTAATAATGTTTGAAGGTTTCCAATATTTGGTGGTCAATTTGTTTTTTCTTGCATGTCAACAAGAGCATAGCTCAACTAGCATAAAGTTGCATTGATAACCACGAGGTCTGTGGTTCAAACCCCTCTTCTCATATGTTTTTATCAAAAATTCGTTTTTTTTTTTAATTTTTATTTTTTTTTTTTTTTTTTTTTTTTTGTCTTCCCCATTCCTATTCAAGGGGAAGCTTACCTATTCAAAAGAATTTGCATGGCTCTCATTTTTTTATTTTTTTTATTTTTTTTATTTTTTCCACCATTTTCTCATCCATCCTCCCCTAATTTAGTAACCCTTCAAGTATAAAAAGGGGGGAGATGGAGGATGAAGGAACGGGGAAAACAAGAAGAAGGAGAGGAAGTTTAGAGTAAAAGTGAGCTTGAGAGAGTTTAGGCATTTGAGAGAGTTTAGGCATTTGAATAAGAGTTTAGCTTAGAGAGTGATAGAAAGGGGGAAAAACAAGAAGAAGGAGAGGAAGTTTAGAGTAAAAGCGAGCTTGAGAGAGTTTAGGCATTTGAGAGAGTTTAGGCATTTGAATAAGAGTTTAGCTTAGAGAGTGATAGAAAAGGGGAGAAAAAAAGAGAAGAAGTTTAGAGTAAAAGTGAGCTTGAGAGAGTTTAGGCATTTGAATAAGAGTTTAGCTTAGAGAGTGATAGAAAGAGAGAAAAGAAAGTGGAAGAGGAAAAGAGGAAAAAAGAGGGGGAGGAAGGAGTATACGGGGAGAGAAAACATTGGGTAAGAAAGAAGGAAAAAAGAAGGAAGAGAGAAGTAAAAAAGGTGGGGATTTGTTTTTCTATTTCCTTTGTTTTTTGTTTTGTTATTATTGTTGTTGTTATTATTATTATTATTATTATTATCGTCATCATTATGATTATCATTTTTAATTTCTCTCTCATTTTAGTTCACTTTTTGCACTTTGCCAACTTCATTTTTTTAAAACTTTCTAATTTATTTGTTTTTTCCTTTCATTCTCCAAATTGCTTTAATCTAATCTTTAATTCTGCTTGGTCAGTTTCAATTATTGTTATTGTTTTGATTTTCTTTTGAAAGGGATTATGGGAACTGAGTAATGTGCCTTCGTGGAGTCCAACTCCTGTGTAGGCGTATGAAAATTCTCATTTTCCCTTTTAAAAGAATTTACTCTTTGAATAATTTTTCTTCTTTTACATCCTTTTTATTTTTAAAAAAAATATTTTTAGTAAACATAATCATGTACACCCATGTTCCTTTAATTAAAAGGGAGATTAGGCATGATTTATATTAAATTGGATATCCAACTCATAATGTTTAATCCTTGCTTTATTTCTAAAGTTAAGGTAAAAACGAATGAGACATCTTGTGTTCATTATTGCATTTTGAGTTTTATTTTCATATTTATCATTTTTTTAAGAAAAATAAAATAAAGGACTGTTTTTATTCATTTAATTGGACAATTTAAGATACTGTGGTAATCGTTTTCTTAAACGGGTGTTGTAGGGTGCTAATACCTTCCCTACACTCAAACGACTCCCGAACCTAATTTCTGGTTTTCTAAGACTAGTTTTGTTTTTTATTTTAAAGGTGACCAATCACACCCTCAATGATTGGTGGCGACTCCAATTTTCTTCTAAAAAACCCAAGAAAGGATGTCGGCCGCTCCGCGTCGCGATGACGTTGCGACATTGTGTATAAGAGAGGAATATATCTAGTGATGCGTGCGTAGTCTATGTATCATCGTCCCATTATCAGCCGACAGTTGACCAGCCACTGGCTGCCACTGACATCCATCCCTCTTCAGATACTGTGACAGTGGATACCATGCAGGTCGACTCTTGCCAACTAGACGAAACCACACGTGCAGAACCATAATGTACGGAGAAGGAGAAGACCGCAACGGATCCCATCGTGGCTTCCTCGTGTCCCAGGCAAGTGGAAACGCATGAATAATCCATCCGATCGACACTAATCCAACTCAGTTGTTGCACTCTCAACCATTGTCGGCGCTCATCAATGAATCAAGTAGAACAGAGCTGATCTGAAACAAACAATCCAATCCACGGTGTGAATAGTTATGTTGTATTTGGAATATATAGTGTGACGAGTTTGAATGTTTCGTAAGTTTGACTTCTTATTTGCAGGGATTGACGGGCGTCAATGCTCCCTGGAGGACCGGTCGAAAGAGGGTTAGAACGAAACTGTATACTCCCCACCACATCACAACAAAAAGAGAAATGAAGCATCCACCGTTCGGCACCATTGGGAATCGATTTTGAAAATCGATGACCATATGTATCCCGTCCCGGGTGAGCTGTTTGACCGTATGTATCTTGTTCCTTCGTCTTCATTATCAAGAAGGTTCAAACTCAACTAAGCAATAGATACATGCATGAATTCACTATGAAACTATCAATTAATTGCAAAATTCAATGGGTAAGATCTACAACTATATCAATTAACTACAAAATTCAAACTAGGCATAGGCAAGTATCATTAATGGAGGACTTCACACTTCAATTTCTCAACCATAAGGTTATCATGCACTACCAAATTTTCTTCACTAAACTAAATATAAACTTCACATCTTAAATAAATTTTCCAAGGCAAGCTTCCGTCTCCAAACAAGACCACTCAAGATAACTCAACACAAAGAAACTTTCGAACTGCGAAGGAATCTCCAAGTTGCAAAACAAAGATATTACCGACGATTAAAAAAAGAAATAAAGGAGAGAGTAGAACAGGCTTGAAAGTGGGAGCTCAGTTTCAGATGGTGTCGATGGACTACGACACGATAGAACTTGAATCAACGGAACTTGGAAGAAGAGTCGATGTGAGCTATGGCGTCTGGCGTAAAGGAGAGGAAACGGTTGCAGAAGAGGGCCAGAGGCGATGTTGCAGCGATGGAAGAAGAGACATGAACTTGAAGAAGAAAGAGGAGTCTGGCAAGCTAACCCTAAAAATTATATTTATATATATATATATATATATATATATATATATATATATATATTAACTATAGTCGGTTCGATTCGGGTTGAACCGAAAAAATTCCTTGAACCCGTTACCCGAAATGAACCGGTCAGTTCACTAATTTTTCAACCCAAAAATCATTCTAACCCAACCCAACCCCTATAATTTGGGTTGGGTTGGTTGTGTTATCGGGTTCATTGAACACCCCTACTTGCTGCTACGATAATACAAGCTATAGGCAGTGTTACATCAATCTTCAACTCTTGAAGACTGCCCAACCTTGAATTTTGGAATGTTTGCAAAAAAAAAAAAAGGTAACAAAAGTGTACAAATACTTTATTTAACTCTTTATTGAATTCAAAAGCAGCTTGCAAATTCTGGAACTAAGGAAGGGAATGGGTAATGGAAATTACCCAAAAAGTTTTGGGTTATAGAAAATTGACAGCTTTCTTGAAAAATAGTGTTTATGTCTCGTCTCGGTCACAATTCTGATGGGAAGGTGACCTGGAAAAAGCCCTAGAGAAAAACTTTTCAGCATTGTCTCACTTTTGTTTCCCGGTCTCCTTCCTCACCGTGATCATGACTAGGAAAGGTGGTACCAAGATGAATTTTGAAGTTTTCTAACCACACAAAGAAGAATGGGGTCAAAAAGAAAAAGTTTTTCCCGGTCACGATCCTAGCTGAGAAGGACGAATAGGATCATAAAAACTATTTTCTATGGAAAGGTCAGTTTTCAATAACCCAAGACTTTTTCGGTCATTTCCATCAATTACCCGAAGAGAATATACTTTTTCAAAATAGGGCCTGAACAATCAATTGGAATATAAAACCATATGACTATACAATGGGATCGAGGGCCAGAAACCAGTAGGAATCTTCGTTGCTAGCATGAAAATTCAATCAGAAAATTTCCATGACCATAGCAGCAATGGCAAAAAGTGGAGAAGAAAAGAGAAAAAAAATATCGACATGGCTTTTTTAGAGAGAAGAAGAAGAAGATTTTAAAAATGTATAGGGTTTTATTTTTTGAAAGAATAATAGAATTCATTAAATACTAAAAAGGTAAAACCTCAAACAAAAAACAGAAGAAGTATAATGGAATTCACGGTCGATCGTGCTTCGAAAAAATTGGGAGACCAGAAACAAAGCAATTTTCAGCAGAGACCAAAACAGATATCATATAGATGATCAAAATCTTGATTTACGGACAAATGCAATAAATCAAAAGTCAAAGGGTAGCATACGATAGTTCGAAAAGTCCGAATTTGCCGCATGGATGATTTTGTTTTCGTTGCTATTATGCTATTGTTATGATGACAAAAACAAAAATTCAAAACAACGCCTCCATTTTTTCATCAGACAAGCTTTAATTTGAGTTTTTCAAGGGATAAGAAGACACGGGGGATTGAGAGAATACCAGTAACGAAAATAGAGTAAAAAATTAGTGCAATCCGTTAGGAGGTAGGCTGCGACAGCACTAAACTCGAGAGAGGTGGCGACGACGACGACGGTAACACTAAGCTGCTGAAAGGGAGGAGGAACTGGTGAGAAGGAGAAGAAGGGGAGCATGTGAAAGAGAGGGGAAGATGAAAGGGGTTTAGGTTTCTTCTTTCTTTTATTTACTTTTAGGGTAAAATACTTTTTTGGTCTCTCATGTTTCAGGTTCGTTTCCAATAGGTCTCTAGGTTTCAAAATCAGACAATAAGTCCGTACTGTTTTAGAAATACTTCTTTTGAGTTCCTCTACCGTTAATTTTTTTAACGGACATAGCACGTTAAAAAAATTAAAATATTAATTTTAAATTAAAATAATAATAAATAATAATTAAATAAAAACAACAAAAAAATCTCACACACTCTCTCTCCTCTTATGGTTTAAATTGATTTTTTTTCTTACAACACATTAAATTGTTTTTTCTTAAGCTTTCCTAATTTATATCATTAATATAATATGTTTAATTTAATTATTTTTAATTTTTTAATTTTTACCATTATTATTATTTTTTTTTTACAAGTTGCAAGGTGAGAATTCAAACTTCTGACCTCTTACTTGAAAGTATATGCTTATGTTAGCTAAGTTATGTTTATGTAGCCAAAGTGAGCACAACTCAACGATAAATAGCATATACCCTCGACTTAGAGGTCAGAGGTTCGAATACCCCCATCCCAAATGTCGATGTATACTCACAAAAAAAAAATTATGTTTATGTAGTTTTTGTTGGGTTTTATGCCCTAAAACTCGTAGATAGTAAATGTACACTTGATCGAACATTAATAAAAGTATTGTATTATTCAATGTTTGTATTATATCTTGTCTTATCAACCCTAATCCAATAAACTAAACATCCAAGACTAATAGAATGAGGCTTGAACTAGTATGTAGGGACATACGGGGATCAATGTTCAAGTTTTAGCCTAAAGGGTCTGTAGTATAGGGATGAGGCTGGGTACCTTATCCTGGTGACACTATGGATACGGCCCGCTTAGTATATTGATACAAACGTAATGATCCAACGCGTTCATGTAGGTGACATGCGAGTGGGGGTATCCTGTGCAATGAGTTTGCACAAAGACCGGACCGCGAAATAGTTAACCACTAACTGTAACACCGTTAGTTAGCTCGGTTTCTATTTCACTAGGATGACCTAGGCAACTTGGCCTTAATCCTGAGTGGGTTATGGACTCCTGTCCATGAGGCATTGTCCTTTGATTTGTACGGGTGAGAGTGGTCAATTCGCCGACTCAATAAGCCTACCATTTTGGGGACAAAACCAAGTGGGGAGCTGGGAACATAGTCTTACAAGATGGAATTCACTCCTTCCCGACTTTAGGGTAAGTAGAGGTGTGTTCCCTTAAGTGGTGTCTCTGGGTCTTGAACAATGGGCCCTACCCTCTTTATGGCACGAGAGGGACTTCTGTTTGTTGGTTGGACCTCAAACAGGTTGTTCATTAGAGGAACACTGGTACTTAAGGACAAAGAGGTAGCCCAGGGGTAAAACGGTGATTTGACCTAGCTGGGGTACGAACACACGTGAAGGGCTAATTTGCTGTTGACGGTCGATCCGTGGACACAGAAATATATCTGCAGTGAGAAGATTGCAGATGTGGTTCTATAGTGGAGTGAACCACAGTTAACGAATATTGATTAACTTGGTTAATGAGTTTAGCCAATTAATCTCATATCATTGGAGCTTCTGATCTGTAGGTCCATCAGGTCCCATCGGTAGCTCTATAAGGGCGTTGAGGTAAATTTCTAAGGGGGAATTGAATATTCGAAGGGGTTCGAATATTAAATTAAAATATGAATTTGATTCATATTAAAAACTAAAGGTTATAATTAATACACATATGATGTATATTAATTCTATAGTTAATTTGAGAGATATAAATATATAATTAAATATATTTAATTATGTTATAATTAATTGGTGAATTAATTAATATTTTGGTTTTAATTTTAATTAAATTTGATTTAATTAAGCTATATTAAAACTATAGGATAAATGGAGTTTATTTTGTATAAATAGGTTTATACAAATAACATCTAATTAAATTAATAGTTAATTTAATTAAAAGTTTAATTAATATTATTTAATATTAATTAAATTATTTCCCATCAGTTATGGTAACTTATGGGAACGTGTGCTCCACTTTTCCTCAGTCTTGCGTTAATGGGAGGGTTTTAAGGAGGCAGTTGTGTGTTTTACGGTAAGGTTCTACTATTCAGTTTTTGCTCTCTCCCTGAGATTGTGCTCCCACAAACCCCTAGCGCACAACCTTCAAGAGAATACCGGTGCAACATTGGTGGTGGTGTTCGTGACGTTTTTTACAGCAAGATCAAGGACCATTTGCTACTGGTTTTGGGTGCAAATCTAGGAGATTTGGCGAAACGGTTCAAGAATTTCTACAAAGGTATAGTATTCTTGAACTTGGATCAATAGGATCTTTCTTAGATTAGATCTAAGATGTCTTTCCTTTTTGTTTTCAGCATGTTTTATAAACTGTTACAACATGTTTTATTTAGATTAATCTATTGTAATTTGTTTGTCGTCGTATTGGTATCCCAATCGGCGTTTAATTCGAAAAGGCCTCTGACGTCTTCCGCTGCCTAGGGTTATTTATCCCTTCAGTTTTACCATTAAATTTAACGGTGTGTATCAATTTTTATTTTAAATCTTTTATTTTATCTAATTGAATCTTAAAATTTGATAAATGTGGCAATATTTACCTTAAACTTTAATGAGCATTGCAATTTTTACCTTCTAATATATTCTTATATGCATTTAGTGAATTATAAAACATACTTTAAGTATGAAATTGATGGAACACTATGGTATCTTATTGAACAAAAATGGTGATATTGTTCCTCCATTGATCAAGAATTTTGATTTTGGGAAGTATCATAATCATCCAATAAGAAGGGTTTCAATTTTTTTTCCAGGGGAAAAAAGGCTTTTTTTTTTTTTGTGAGGTTTCGGAGATATATTTTATGGTCCTTGTTATGCACTAATCTAGCTCAATGTATGCATGACTTAATTTTTGTTAAAAAGTGTAAACAACTCATTTTCTAGCCACACGTAAGGGTGATGATTTGAACCATTAACCTTTTGGTTAAGGACTTATACCTTAATTAGTTGACTTTGAGCTCAAGTTGACATTAATTATTGATTTAAACTAATAATAGCTAACCAATTTATTACATGTATGTTAGAAATATAAAATACAAAGATACTATTAGCATTTAGCACTATATAAACAATTCTACATGTAGATTATGATGAAAATGACGATAATATAAAAACACTAAACTGTTACTTTGTCTACATCAACAATAACATATTTGTTTGACAAATTAATTAATAACACAACCTAAAAATCATCATTATTTTTAAACTCTAAAAAAACACGTATGACTAAACTAAAAAAATGTGCATCATATGAATATTAACTAGTTTTATAGACTCTGTTTATTACTCACACCATGTTTTAAAAAAATGTGTAATAAAAATGAAAAATTAAAATATAAAAGTGTACGTGACTTTTGTTTTAGCTTAATAAGGGTGACGAACAACTTATTAATTGAGGATATTATGTTTTAATTGATTGAACAAATTATAAATTTGAGTGTTGTCTTCATAATAGATTCTCATAAATCACTTAGCAAAATCTTATTATCTCCATTTTTATATATACTGTTGTCGAATGAAAACAGAAGATAAATGAACAATAAACTACATCAAAAACTAAACTTTACATCATAGAACATAAATCAAAATTGAACCAAACCAAATAAATTGCAAGGATCATTATACTCAAATTCTACATGATACAATGCTTAAATTCTATATGATCCGGTTCGAACAACGATCGACTTTCAAAACTGACCTAACTGATCCGGTTCAAATGACGGTCAACTTTAAAAACTGACCTAACTGAACCAATTTTCAACTCATTTATGGGACTTGGCTAACTTCTTCTTTCGTTTCTTTACGGCCTTTGGAACCTTATTTTTGCGTGCCTCTCTCTTCTCTTCCTTCACCTTCTTTTTGTTCTCTTTTCTGGCAGTTTTCCGATCAACCGGCGCCTGCGTCGTCTCGATTGAAGAACCTAGTCCTCCTTCTGACTCATTCGAGCTCTCTTCATCTTCCTCTGATGTTGATTCAGTCACTTTCTCAAAAGAATTTGACAAACCGTTTAAACTTTCGGATTGTTCGATTGGGTATGCATTGTGTTCTTCCTCATCTTTTAGCTCCGACACAGGTTCAACTCTTGGAAGGGCCTGTTTTAACCCTGTAATGGTCTTGTAGTACATATCTTCAGTGTCCTGACCACTTGTTAAACGTATTACATCCTCCTCAGCATGTTTGACACTATCCAGTGTCTTTGGAATATATGACTGGAAGGGAGGCAGAATCGGTTAAAAATTAAATTGCAGTAATCCAAGAACTCTAATCAAACCGATCCTCGATCAAGATCGCAAAGAATAAGCCTTCAATTCTATCATAAAATGAACCTACAATAACATGGTTGATAACTAAAAATATAAGTTACCTGCACAAATACAGAATCTGCAATCTCATCCTCCGCTGATATATCGCCTCTTGCCGAGATTTTTTCTTGCATCTGCAATTGGTACAACATGGTAAAAAAACATAAATTTTATAAAATTAATCATAATAGTAATAATTAAAAAGATAATTCTTGGATATCAAACCTCTTCTAGATAATTATCAATCGTTTCATCAGTGAGGCATGGATCAACAATAAAATCAAATAGTTCTCGTATTGTCATTACAGCTACACCATGTTTTTTAAAGAAATCCTGTTTGTCAATACAAAATATCCTCTCAAACTCACTTCAAAAGCTCAAAACATATGAAGAAGTAAAGAAAAGAACCCAACAGAATAAGCCTCGAGCACGAAGACTTACAGAAACATGCAAACAATCTTCACGAAGGAAATCGAGGGCATGAGGGTGGTCAAGATCAACAGCTTGAGAAACATCAATAATATAAAGGTGACCCTGTCATGCAAGAAGACCCTTGCATTAGTTTGTCCATAATGTCGTTTTTTTTCAAACCGACCACAATCACAGTTACCTCAAAATAAAGTATGTTATATTCACTAAGATCTCCATGCACTAACTTGCACTTCTGGTAGAGGGTCCGCATTGTAATAATTATCTGAAAAAATACAAAGAGATATTACCAAATTGAAGCCATGCAAGAAAATTTTTTCCTTGAATGAAAACATTAAATAAGCAACTATCGCATTAATCAGCCTTCTTGTTGCTGCAGAAGTTACGAGCTACAGAGCTTCAGAACTAAAACAGCGTTTACATGCACCAACTTTCCTTTTTAACATTAATAATCATGTACATAACTATCATTATTTATTTTTTGAGAAAATAACTATCCTTGTTTAATTATCGCTAAAGAGTAGCCAAAATTCCAGCACTCACGGCCTCTAAAGATTAGCTACTGGGTTTTAAAAAAATTACAATGGAAGCAGGAAAATCCGAGTGCAACAAAAATTAAACCACTTGCGGCTTGACTCAGTGGTAACATTCAGAGATAGATACAAACATACCTCCAAATAACTTTCACGTAGCCTGTTCAATGACAAGGCAGCATCCTTAAGACGAGGTGCAGCCCAACCTGTCTTACCTACAAAAGAGAAAAAAGAGGAAAAAGAAAATCAATGGTGTCTTTGATTTAAGATGTGACCCAAAAACAGATGTCAGTCATACAGTGCTAGTTGCTAGGTGAAATTAGTCGATACAAAATTAGTATGATTTTGAACATCCTTTCCTTCTAGAACTAAGTACTAGTGATAGACAAACAAGAAACCTCCCAGGGTCTCTATCCAAGCTACTACATCCTTGCTGCAATTAGACAGAGAATACAAGCCACTTGTTCTTCTTTCGCTTGATTTTCACATGAATGGTGGAAGGTCTTTAATATTTTTGGTATTAGTTGGTTCATGCCTCTCTCAATGAAAAACCGTTTTTTTCCTTACCGTGTGGATCTTGTCATTAAAAATAAAATTTTAAAATAAAAATTAAAAATATATATATATAAAAAAAAAAATTATAAAAAAAGCTATGGGTTATTATTCCAAGATATTTACAAGGAACTTTCAAACATTTAGCGTGATATTTCTTTTCTTATTTCTTTTCTTACTCCTCTTTGCTCAAGAAGTTTTTCTATCTATTGCCTCTCCTCTTAATTAAAGCCCCTTTCTGTAAGCTTCTATGAGTATTTCCTTTTTACATCATTGAAACTTTTTTCAAGGCAGGGTAGGAAAGGAAATCGAAACTAAAAAGGGCAATCTAATTTTTTTTCTAAAAAACTAATTGCAACTACAAAAGGGAGTGAAAACAATACATCAACATCAAGCACATCGAGATTCAAAAAAAAAACATCAAGCACATCTGCATGTTCAAACCTAAAGACACAAACAAACCAAAAATGAAGTAAATATCTAGCATTTTTTTTATAAGAAACATCAAGATATATTATCAACAAAAGGGTGGAAACAGCCTAGGGGCCATGGGTGGAGATTGCCCCTGTCCGAAAGCTATTTCAAAAGAGTCTGTCAATCGTTAATAATCAAAAGCAAGCTATAATTACAAAAGAAATTTTCGCCCCAGCCCGAAAATTCTTGTATAATGAAGTAAATATCTAACATTTAATGTAAATATCTGACATTAAATGTCAATTATTGATTATTCTAAAACATAATTTCAGGGATGGGGTATACATACCAATGAACTCCATGACCAGCACATGAAGTCTCAAGAGGAGAGGAGTCGGGCATCTAATCCCTGCAGCTTTTAACCTGAAAGTCCAAAGTAACAAATACTATGATACAAAAGATTGTAAAAGAAAATTTTCCATGGGTGTAAAATTTGCATGCACTTCAACTAATTCAACCAACAAATACCTAAATAACACTATAAAAATTAGAACCCAAAATTTCATAGGATATTTCATTTTACAATGTTGGTCGCCATGGGTTGTAGCTCAGATAAACTAAGCTTAAGTTGACATCAACAGAAGCCCAATTAATTGTTTACTTGATGCTATAGACAACTCACAACATATATCTTTTATGAACTACAAAGAGTTGGTATGATTACCTCATCAAATTCCTCATTTCCTTCTCGGCCCATGTCTTGACCATCTTCCTGGGATTATGCCTACAATATCCGTGTCTGAAACGGTAGTCACCTTGGACATAGCGATCCCTATCCCTGAAGTTGACAAGCATGATAAACTAAAGCTCAGGACATCAATGCAATCAGTAAATGACTTCCAAAATGACAATAAGATACGTCCCTGTTAATTCTATAACAATAGAAGACATCCTTATGTCTAGAAAAAGAAATTGATAAAAGCCCCCATTACTATATAATTAAAGTGAAAAGATGATCACAAAATCATAAGGCACATTGTGATTCACAGATAGAAAGGACAACCAAACTACGAGAATCATTCTCATGCATATCAAACTAACAAAAAAAAAAGCTTTTATCATCATTGTTGAACCTAATTGGTAAAATCTTTGAATAAAACTAAAGCAGTGAACTCCAAATCAAACTAAAGAGCGTTAAAACATACTTAAACACCAAAACTGAAGTTTTGTAGACTTTGACAGCGAATTCTTGACCATCAGATTTTGTTGCATGATAGACATTAGCCTATTGATGAAAGAAAGAGAAAGAAAAATGAATAAATATTTTACTCAGAATAACGATGACCTACCAGATAAAAAACAGAAGATTACAAAAGATTTCAATCCTTCATTTACAAAATAAGTTATATGATACATACTTCTTTACCAGTAGAAATGCAACCATTGATATCGTGAAAAACACCTTGGTTGAGCATCTTGAATAGAACCATCCGAGTTCTAGGATCTATTGCCTGCAGCAATCATGCATTTGATAATATAAGTACATATAGTCTATAGAGGATTGGATTGTTTCAGGAAAAAACCAAGGAAATATTATCATCACCAACCTGTTCAACAGTTGCACGATCAGCTTTCTCTGTAGTTTTCGTTTTTCCTATAGCCATTTCCTTGACACTGTCACGAATGGCCGTGGAAACAGAGTTTGACATTCTGACATTAAACCTCCCTTCCCATTCCTACAATAACAAACATGATAAATAATTAAGGTGTCCCTCGGTTACAGGTAATCTATGAGTATGAGAATTAAGAATGGTAGTATATATTCCTTTACAAATTACTAGTATAAAACTATACGAAGATACTAGAATGATGGTTCATAAAGGGCCTAGGCATCTGACGCTCATGCCAACAAATATGAGAGTTCAACTTGCTGCCTTATATTGTTAGCAGAAGAGCAAACACAACCAACAGTAAAAAATTAGAAAATTAAGTATATTATACCGCAAGAGGTGAAGCTCGAATGTGATTGGTAAACTTTTGGTTCCGATTTGAGAGAGGTTGAAGAGTCGAGGAATTATGACGAGAATAAAGCCCACCATGAGCATTAGGACGCCTAGCATTGAGTGAAAAGGCCCCATCCACTGCTTCAGTATCTTCCTTTGCATCCAACCAATCCAATGCATCTCCAATCTCCGAGTCTGATGACCATGAAAGGTCCTCCTCTCCTTCATCTTCTTCCTCCAACTCATCATTATTCCTTGTTGAAGGTTCGATTTCATCTAGCTTCTCTTCCATTGCAGACATACCTGCTGCTCCCACCAGAGTTGATACTATATCATTGACAAGATCATTCAGGAATCTGTATACAGGTAAGTTTGCACACAAAAGAAAAAATAAAAAGAAAAGAAAAAGTAGGGACTCCGCTCAAGGAATTACAAGGCCTAACTGCTTAAGAAGAGTTACATATTAGGGTTAACCATTGATGCTCGTGTTGGTATATATCATGTATTTTATTAACAAACTTGTAACACCCCTAAAATTCAAAAAGTAGCTAAGGTATAATACCAAACTTAGACACATTACCCACCGCGCTGCTACAAAAAATTCGACATCATAACAATATAATTATACGTAACCCAAAATTTACAACCTGTTAAAACAATGGCATAACACTAAATAAAGTCACAATGCGATTACGAGTCAGATCTCGTAACCATATCCATCCAAATAACTCAAATCAAATCTAAAGGTCTTTCACAATAGCAAAACTCTAGCAGTAGATAAAGTATAACTTCAAATAATACTAAATGCCAGCCAATACAAGTTAGGCCTCATAACAATTCTATTTAAGTAACTCAATTAAAACAAACTAAAGAAACCACCCTTTTTAAACAAGTATCTCTAGTCCAACCTAAAGTCTAACTCTCCTAGCAACAACTAATCAAGTGAAGTAATTAAATATATTCTAGATTCTATGCTTTCTCACGCCTGCTCCTTAGCATTAAATTCATGCTTCTTGGACAATCATCATGAACAACATAATTATCGCACAAGGTCGATCCACATTACAATAACATATTACACATAACAAACCAACAACACCACCTGATGCAAGGCCAGATCATAGATTAACATAATTCAACATGTTCAAAACTCACAATAATTCATGAACATCAATACATCATCAGAGCACATAAAAAAACTAAATCAATATATCACACAGCATGCTATCACACAAGCAAACAAACCCAACAGGTAGAAACCCACCTACCTAAAGTCCTAACGCGCTCCTAACGGTTCAAGGAATGACCCTACAAGTTTATTCGAATTTTATTCGGACACACAAAAATCGAACTGGAACCTACGACAAAGAGTACCCAAAGCTTAGAAACTAATTCACAGCACATACACATGTTCGAAAAGAACATTATACTTGTTGTCCCCTATCGAAAAATGCTCGAAATTCACCCTTAACCTTATTCGAACCCTCCAATATCGCCCCGAACCTAAAACACATGATACCCAAGGGTTAAGGACTAGTTTACAACATTTAATTGCGTATGAGAAGGCCTACGACTAGCTGCCACTTACCAGCACTCGCTGAACAGCCTCAAATTCTTGCTATTTGGTGGTCGTAGGAGCTTAAACCTGCACAATCGACATTATTAGGGAATGGGTAGCTTCGTTCTAGGGTCGAATACGAATGGGCAAGTGATACGCTTTACCGAAGAGGAGGAAAATCGGAGTTGAAGCCCGCTGGAAGTCTGAACCACGCACAGAGATGGGTCTCGATCTGTGGGTCGTCGCACAAGGTCGTCGGAGTTGTTATTCAAAGGCCGCCGCCGTCGGTGCTGTGATGGATTTGAGGTTTCGATCAACGATTACACTGCAACACACCAAGGGAAGAAGAAATCATGCCTAAACGAGACTCTACGGCTTGAACTCGCGCCTGGCTGGGTGTCTCACACACGTTACTCACAGTGTCGTCGGAGGTGCTTGCCGGAGATGAAGAAGAACGAAGTGGCGCGAAGGGTTACTGAAGGGATCGAGCAACGGTCTCAGGGAGAAGAAAAATCAAGAGGGGAGGGGTTCTCACGCTGCCGAAGAAGAAGAAGGAGAAGAGGCGATTGGGGGGGTGTGACGGCATGGGAAGGAGAAAGAGAAGGAGAGAAAGGGATGGAGGTCTCTAGGGCTTCTTTTCTTCTTTTCTTTTTTTTTTTTCTTTTCTGATCCTTTAACCCAATCTTTAAAACTCCAATTAAGGCCCTAAGTCCCTTTCAAAGATTTGAGGAAATCATTGGGTAATTGAATTTCCATATTTATGGGATTGAGTTCAAGAATTTGATTCCTATACCAAAATTCCACCACTTAATAATTTTGTTTTGATTTCATCCACTTAATGTCCAATTTGAACTCAATAACTGATCCAAAATATCTCAGAAAAGCTTAATTTTGAAACGTGGGACATTACAATCTCTCGACCTTAGGAACTTTCGTCCTCGAAAGTTGCTTGGCTAAAAACTTTAAACGCTCAACCTTGACTCCAACCTTTCTTTCCAAGGCATTCTTTCCTAATAGTTTATGCTCACACGACAACTTCCACCGAACTACAAGGGTTCTAGATTCCATGAATAAGAAAAGGTCACGAATATACTTCTTATCAATGACAAGTTGTGGTGTCGACAACGTTGGTGGCAAAACAACCGATGAACAGCTAGACCAAAGTGTGCAATGAACTCAAAGTGGTCCAATATACTTGAGGTTAAGCTATTCCATCTACTCACCACACAACTCCCTTTCACTGACAATAGGTCACCAAAACCAAGCTTTAAACCCTTGTGCTAACACCTCCACAATCTACCTACCTTCCCTTACAACTTACATCCTCTGTCCTGATCTTTTGGATAGATTTATAAGTCAACTTTACAAACTCCAATTTTGATAGGAACAAGAAAGTATTGATAGATTGAACAATTTCTCTTCATATCATGCTATCAATAGAGCTTCTCGAGTCCTTGCACATCCCAATGCTGTCAGGATGCATCAAAAAGGTGTGTTACGTGCCTCTTCTATCATCTTGTCTTAAAAGATAGCCCAACAGGCGTTTAACCAATTCTAGATCCTTTTGTTGGTCATCTGCAATCCACTCTTTCAAACTTAACACCATTAAAATTGAGCCAACAATGCTGAAAAGTCTTCCATCTGCCAACTCAATTTTTGAACAATCAACTCTCTTGGGAACTGACTCACGAGATGATATGAAGAATGCCATACTTGTTGTTTTCTTGCTAAACTCATACCACAATTGTCTTGCCATGACGAAAACTGAATTCACAACCACAATTCTTAACCAGTTTCCAGAACTTCCTTTATGCTAAGTTGAGCTCTTTTTGTCCAAAGAAATACTTCAAACTCTTGTGACCTATGAGTTTGGATACTTTCTCCATAAGGAAAGTACCTTAAAATATTTAAAGTTAATGTTGCACTGCGAGTTCCAAATCATTAGTGGAATAGTTAGGTTCATATCCCCTTGGTTGACGCAAGGTGTAAACACATCTTTTCCATATTGCAATAGTCTACAACCTTGTCCTTTATTTATTTTTATTATTATTTTCTTTTGTTTTTGAAGTGTCCATTGTCGACCACTAAACGTCCTGAACCATCAAGAAACAGTCAACACCGAGACTGTATTGTTCCTTTAACTTCTAGAACTCTTCTTACAAACTTTGCTTCAGGTGATAGAGATATTATTGAACCAGCAAATCAACAGAGTCCATGATGCTACCACACTGGCAAATTTCTAAACAAACTCAAAACTTCCAAAAGTACTTGTTAATCCAAGACAATTGTGAACCTAAGCCACTGAACTGGATCCCAACCCATTGCAATTTGCTCCTATCTCGCAGATTCCACCGCAATACCATACTTAGTACCCAAATGTTTGAGAAAGCAGCCTTATTTGACCAAAACTCAACTATTAACAACTTCACGTACAACTTGCCACCTCTCAAAACTGCTACAACTCGTTCGAGATGCTCCTTACGAGACTTCTTAGTCTCTGAATACACCAATAAATTACCACATAATGTTCTCCCGAACAAGTCTAAAAGATCTTGAAGATTTGGTTCACGAAGTCCATAAAAAACTGCAAGAGCATTTGTAAGCCCATACACATCACAGTAAGTTTGTAAGGTCCATACTTGGTTTTGAAGGTGATTTTCACCAACTTCCTTGATCCCTTACTAATAGTAACTTGGTCAAAATTCTCATTTTCGAAGACGTTTGTTCCTTGAAGCTAGCCCGAAAGTCACCTATGCAAGGGAGAGAATATTTGTCTTTCATTGTCACATTGCTCAATTCTCACGGTCCAATGCAAAGCCTTTTAACCGCTCTTTTTCTTTATAAACCAAATTGGGGAGACACACTGGGGCCAATAAATCCCTCGTCCAAGGGTCTTTCCAACAATACTTTAAGTTCCTTCTTTTAACTTGCATTCACTCGAAAAGGCAACTTCGAGATCCCAAGTAACAACTCTGTAAATAAGTCCATAACACTTGCGAAATAGGCTCAAGCACCAAGCTACAAGAGACACTCAATCTTTAGGATAGAAACGATCTTGGAATTCTCAATCCTTATTCCTTTGAACTTAAACTTTGGCCAAATGGTAACCTGAAGTAAACTTCCTTCCCAGATCATCTCATGGTTTCTTAACTAAAAACCAACTAATTCACATCTAAAATATGTCAAAAGTCTTGCATGATCCAACTTAATAAACCTTGCTCCAAAGGTATTGCTTGCATCACAAGTTGATCCAACTTCTTTACTTATTAAGGAAATTCCTTGGTTCTCACTTGCTAGGATCTTAAATAAAGCCAACTTACTAATGATCCAAGGTAGAGAAAGGTCTAACTTTAAGCTCTAAGGCAATAACCTAAACTTAACAACAAGCAACAAGCATAAACAAAGTACAAGCTACCTAGCAACTACGCATCATCCTATGCCTACTAGCAAGCAACAAACACCAAAATAGTCATAAGCTATCTAACTCACTACGGCAACATCCTATGCCTACTAGAAAACAATACCAAGCAATAAAGCAAATTAACAACTCACAAAACATGCAAGGCAAGTATGATCAACTAAGACAATCAAGTCAAGCAATAGACATTCAAGGCAATAATCAATAAATCAATTATTATAACAAATATACATTCACATACCTGGTGATGGAGAGGAGACTGAGAAATACATTACACCTAACCTTACACCAATTACAACTTACAATCTAGTTTTGCCTAGATTAGTCTACAGGAATAACTCCACTCTGATACCAACTATAACGCCCCCAAAATTCAAAAACTAGCTAAGGTATAATACCAAACTTAGACACATTACTCACTGCACTAACGAAAAATTCGACAGCATAACAACATAATTATACGTAACCCAAAATTTACAACCTGCTAAAACAATGGCATAACACTAAATAAAGTCACAATGCGATTACAAGTCAGACCTCGTAACCAAATCCATCCAAATAACTCAAATCAAATCTAAAGGTCTTTCACAATAGCAAAAAGTGTAACTTAATGCCAATACAAGTTAGGCCTCGTAACAATTCTATTTAAGTAACTCAATTAAAACAAAGTAAATAGAAACCACCCTTTTTAAACAAGTATCTCTAGTCCAACATAAAGTCTAACTCTCCTAGCAACAACTAATAAAGTGAGGTAAAGTAATTAAATAAATTCTAGATTCTATCCTTTCTCAAGCCTGCTCCTCAGCATTAAATTCATGCTTCTCAGACAATCACCATGAACAACATAATTATCGCACAAGGTCGATCCACATTACGATAATATATTACACATAACAAACCAACAACAACACCTGATGCAAGGCCAGATCATAGATTAACATAATTCAATATGCTCAAAACTCACAATAATAAATGAGCATCAATACATCAGCAGAGCACATAATAAAACTAAATCGATATATCACAGCGTCCTATCACACAAGCAAAAGATCCTTAGGCAGCGGGTCTCCAAGTTGAGGCAAATCGAACCCAATGATCACTTTGACGGCGTTGTAGAACAGAAATTAAAGCAGAAAACTCAATCCTTATGCCCAAAAATGAATGGGTAACTCAGATTAACACTACTTGGGTCATGGGCAACTTAAATCGAAACCGACTAAGCATGGGCATTAATCTTAAGGGCAACCGAACAAGGTTCAACAAAGAACTTTACCAGTACAACCCAGATTCACGCCGGTCAGTCTCGTTGGGGTCCTAAATGAGACTGCACAGCGCTGAAAAATGAGAGATTCACGCGAGAAACCCAAATCTATCTTTGAAGGAGAGTGGGCAAAACCAAAACTAACCAAACAGATAGATTCAAGGCCAAACGCTTCCTATACGGCGCTGCAGATCAGAACTTAGACTCAAGTACCTGAATCCAAAACTAAACCAAAGGAAAGGAAACTTACACTCAAGAAAACACCGGGAATGGAGAGGAACGGCGACGGCTAAAACCTACGGAAGCGAGACCTGCAGAGAGGGGGAAACGCGACGGCGGCTCGGGCTGGGTGACGCCGGCGACGCCGCTACTGCTGGCACGAGGGCGGCGGCGCTTGGGCTGACGGCGGTACGAAGCGACGGCGCGAAACGAAAAATAAAACCCACGAACAACGAGGGAGAAGAAATCGCGCAGAGAGAGAGGGATGCAACGGCGGCGGGCTTGACTGCAACGGCACAACGATGGCGGTGCTGCAACTCCGGCGACGGCAGTGGGTCTTCGGCCGGCTGCAACAACACACAGGGAGTGGTCCTTTGAAAGAGAGAAAAGAGACGGAGAAAGAGAGGGTTTTTGATTTCTTTTTTTTTTTCCTTTTTTTTTCCTCCGTCCTTCTCTTAATTCTTTTCTTTAGGGTTGTTTGGAACGCTGAGTTGTTTATAATAGTTGGAGTTTATAATAGTATGAGATTATAAAAGTCTGTGTTTGGGATGTAGATTATTATAGTCTGGGATAAAATAGTTTGTGTTTGGGGTGCAAAGTATGGCATAAAATAGTATGTGTTTGGTGTTTGGGATGCATATTATTTTAGTCTGGATCAAAATATAGTTTGTGTTTGAAGTGTTGATCTGTTTAGCATGGGTTTTGAATCAAATGTTCAAGTTGACTGTTTCTTTTTTCTGACTTTTTTGTTTATTTTTCTCATACAACTTTGTACGTCAAATATCATATTTTGCAAATATAAAAAAAAATGTTTTGGTTTAATTGTAAAAAAAATAAAAATAAAGTTTTGGGTATAGTGGTTAAATCATGTGTTTAACTTAAAAGGAAACAAAAATAACCTAAGGTAACGGTTGATTTTTTTTGTTTTAGAGTCATGGTTTTTTCACAAAATAAGTCATTTTATGATTTCATATAGAAAAACCATATTTGTTTCATTATGTATTTCCAACATAAAATTGGTAAATGTTTATTGAAAAATCATTTTACTTTCATTATCAAAAGAATCAAATAAAATATAAATCACATAAAATAAAAACTTGAGTAGTATTTTTTTAATTATTATTATCACAGTAAACTTGAATACGATAAGTATAATTTGGAATGAAAAATATGGTACGATGAAGGTAAACATTCATATACTTCATTATCAAAAGTAATTATGTAATAAAACTGCATATTTATATATGTACAAAAACAACATAGTATCTAACTCCCTAGAAAATTTTCGACTTTTCTGGCGACCACCAACAAATCTTCTGATGATCGAAAATTTTTTCCCTCTTTTTTCCTTTCTTTCCTTCTACATCTTTTCTTTTTTTTTTCTTTTTTTTTCGTTTTTTTATATATTTTTCGAAATGAAATGAGAAGAAAGATTATAAAAAAAAAAAAAAAAAAAAAAAAAAAAAAAAAAACGGTCGCCGGAAAAGTTGTCGGCGATCGCCGGAAAAGTGGTCGAAAAGTCGACGGCGGTTGTCGAAAAAGTTTTTGGTGGTCACCAAAAAAGTCAAGAAGTCACATGGAAGAAGAGAGGATAGAGTTACTGTAAAGAATGGATAGAACAATCGGGTGGGTTGAATGGTGGTTACTGAAGCAACACGGGGTAAAAATAACTCACTTCACCCATTATTGTTGTTGATGCCCCAAACACTGTGTGGGTTATAATAGCCCCCACTATTATAACCAACCCAGTGGGCCAAACGACCCTTTAATGAAAAACCCCAAAAATAGGATTTCCAGAGTAGAACTCCAAATATAGATTTTCTCAACTAATTCTCTTCATGTTTAGCATGAAAATTTCGAACGCTTAACCACTCTTGCAACCAATACTAGCTTAAAAATATATGCTTTAGGGAGGGATTTAAATTAATATAACGTTGGATTCCAAGAATTAATTTCCAAATGTCTTGGTATAAACTTAATAATTCCATAAGTACAAGCTAAAATAAAAGTTACATTTCATTCGACTAGATAAATGGAATTAATTACACTACAATGCACTAGTAATGTGCATACGGAAGGGATAAAAGCCCTTTCACAGCGGAAACGTTTTCAAAACTCTATCTCAGTTTTTAATAGGAATTAAAATATCGTACGTTGGCAAATAATTATACAGCAGTAAACATAATTTTAACAAGTTGTACAGCACTAATAAAGCATGCTTAAAACCATACAAAAACCTCTAGATCTAATCTAAAGGGGATCCTAATGATCCTAGATCAAGAACCACGTACTTTAGAAGGCGTTCTTGATTGTTTCACCAAAAAATCCCTTGAATCCACGCAAAAACCAGTAACCAAAAGATCTTGATCTTGCTGGAAATTCGTCACGAACACCACCACGTAAGTTGCACCGATATTCTCTTGGGGCAATAGATGAAGGTGCTTGTGGGAGCAAGATTTCTAAGGCAAAGAGAATTTTCTTCTCTGTTTTCTTTGAGAGGAAAAACGCAGAGAGCTTGGAGATTGAGAGAGAGCTAGAGCCACGTCTAGGGGAGAGGGATTATCATAAAAAATGCAAAAGCCTTGTAACGGATGAAAAACCTAATCATCCTAAAATAACTCCCCTACGTGATAATAACTCGGTTAGTGGGGTTTGAACTGATCAATCAGTTACTTTAACTGATTGATCATTAAAAATAATATTCATTAATAAATAAATTAATATTAATTATTAATAACATAATTAATTTAACAATTAAACTAATTATTAATGTAAATCATATTTACATAATCTTCCCACATAACCTATAGTTTTAGTGTAATTCAATTAAATCAAATTTAATCAAATTAAAACAACAAAATTAATTAATTCACCAATTAATTAATCTTATAATTAAATATCATATATTTAATTATATTTCTCTCAAATAAACTATAGTATTAAAGCACATCAAATGTGCATTAATTATAACCTATAGTATTAATATGAATCAAATTCATATTTTAACTCAATATTCGAACGCCTTCGAATATTCAATTCTCCCTTAGAAATTTACCTCACTGCCCTGATAGAGCTACCGATGGGACCTAATGGACCTACAGATCAGAAGCTCCAACGATGTGAGATCAATTGGCTAAACTCATTAACCAAGTTTATCAATATTCGTTAACTGTGGTTCACTCCACTAAAGAACAACAGCTGCACTCTTCTCACTGCAGATATATTTATGTGTCTACGGATATCGACCATCAACAACAAGTTAAGCCCTTCACATGTGTCTATACCCCAACTAGGTCAAATTACCGTTTTACCCCTGGGCTACCTCTTTATCCTTAAGTACTAGTGCTCCTCTAATGAACAACCTGTTTGAGGTCCAACCAATAAACAGAAGTCTCTCCCGTGCCATAGAGAGGGTAGGGCCCATTGTTCAAGACCCGAAGACACCACTTAAGGGAACACACCTCTACTTACCCTAATATTGGGAAGGAGTGAATTTCATCTTGTAAGACTATGTTCCCACACTACTACAAATTTGGCCTTTGTTGACGGCTAAAAAGTATCAACCATCACTTTTATTGACGCTTTTTAGAAGTCAAGTGAAGTGGTATCAATAAAACTAAAGCGTCAATATTACTGTTTTCATTGACGCTTATAGGACGTCAACGAAGATGTCGTTGTTGACGTTTATAAGCCATCAACAAAGACATTATTGACACATTTTATCCGTCAATGATATTCATAAAGTGTCAACGTAGTCACCTTTGTTGATATTTATAGAGCGTCAATATAGACTTATGTTGACATTTTTTCTTTGTCAATTATAGGACCTAAAATGTCAATATATCTATCTTTATTGACATCTTTACACTGTCAATAAAGTCTTTTATTGACGTTTATTAGCCGTCAAATTATCATGCTAAATTGTCGAATATTATATTTTCATTGACGATTAATATCCATCAATTATTGTGTTTTCAATGACATTTTTTAACCGTCAACTATACGTATTTGGAAAAAATAAAAAAAAACGTTCCAATCCTTTTTATTCCTCTAGTGCAACCTGTATTTGCTCAAAACTACTAGAAATCTCAAATTTACATTATCACAACTTGCTAATTTACAAGTACCAACAACAATTTGCATTAGATGTACTAAAAAAAAAAAACAACAATTTGCATTATCATAACTTGTTACATCAATTATTACACATTTTCCAACTAAACCATGTCATGTAAGCTCACCACCATTTTTTTCTACCTCAGCTTTAGTCTTCTACAACTCATTTACCTCGTGAAGAAGTTTATTCTTCCTTTTTGTACCCTACTTCTATTTTACTATATTGAACAAAAATCAACCAACTTTTCAACTACATTCTAACTCTTCTTGCTAGAAGCTCTCCAGCATGACATAAACAACACGACACATTTCCGACAACCTTATTTTGGAAATGCTCAACATAGCGAACCAAACATTACTTATTAGAAGCAACAATAACATCTCAACTTACCAAACTAAACAAAACATATCACAAGAGAAGCTGGAAATGAGATAATTTTATTAGAAGCAACCTTAAAATAAGATACAAAAATTAATCCAAGAAAATGGTAAATACAAAGCTCATACGGCAAACAATTAACTTGGGTACAAAATTATACCAAATCCAGCAGCATCCATTCATTCCAACTCTTACAAAATAGTAACAAGCCCGAGGAGAGAACGAAACTATTGCACTCGTTCACCCTATTAGCATGCAACAAAATTTAAACAACTTCTCTTACCAAATCATTCATTCCTCCCATTTTGATGAACAACCACGTGGTTGCAAATGACTTTCATTGTTAATTAATGAGCATTCTTATTCTGAAGCTTTACGAGGTCATCCATGGCGTCGTACATATTGTTATTAGCAAAAAGCTTCAGGTTGTAATGTGTTGGTGCAAGCACGTGACTATCCCATTTGCTAACCAGCTCTTTGAGCTTCTCAAATCCCTGAGATTAATTAAAATTACCACAGTTTTATCAATTAAAGTAAGACAATAACCAAAAGATCTTTTCATAATTTTAGACCCTTCACACATTCACCAAGCAATTTGTGAAGTCTCCAAATGATTCTTTAGAGTGTCGCTTGCGCTTACAATGATGAAATAAAGGTTCAAGACCTTTTCAAGCTGGCGTTCTTTAGAAGAGATAGTACACTGAATACTAATTATTGTGTCACAAAGAACGGTCTCGAAGGTTTTAAAATATACAATGACAAAAAAAACAAGTCAAACAAAGAAAATTCAAAAGATCAACTAAACTTTCAATAAGTTTCTTCTTCAAAGACTATAGGTGAGAAATTACACCGGTTGAGGAGCTTTCAATTGTTTGTGAAGATCATCTGGACAAAAATCAAACCCATCTAACTCAAAGGATAATCCCTTTATGAGATGAAAGGAAGATAAATAGTTATGGAATTGTCATGTACCAAAAAAAAACAAGGTAGGATAGTATTTACAATGTGCAATCGTGGCATAACAAATTTAGTAGCATTACCCTCAAAATTTTGGCCTTTTGATTTGACTCTCTTCCAAAAAAAAAAAAAAAAAACGAACAAATAGAATTGTCATGTACCTTAAAATTAAACCACAAATAATTGTTTTATGACTTATACTAGGTGCAAAGTTTTGTCGGTATAACGTAAATTTAAAATTGAGCAAGTAGATTTTTGAGTGAAAAATGTGTTAGATAGCGAGCAATGCAAAACTAAATAGAAATTTTAACGTAAAAACTTTGTCATTACCTTGGCAAGCTATTAAATACAAGATTCTATCAAGAAAATTGCATATAACGCCCCAGTGAAGGAGACATTTGATCAATTTCTGATTTTAAACCCTACAAATTTCGGAGCAAAAGGAAAATTGTCACGAAGGTTTCTGAGAGTGAACAAAGTACATAAGAGAATAAAACATGAAATACACATTTTTAACAAAATACTATTACTTGCTAAGAAAAATCTGACCAGAGACAAGTGAGAATTTTAATTATGTGTGACAACACGTGTCGTCAGACACTCAACAAGAAGTTTCACGATCGGGCACCACTGTTTGTCTGTAAAGGGTGTAGCAATTGAAGCCAAGTTCTTGCTATTGAATATGCACAAGAGTAAAACTTCATGTACTATGGTTGTCTTGCAACTCTAATTCCAATGGGTTGGACTCTAGAGTCCAGAGAGTTAGCAGTATCAATAGCATAAACTTTGAAGGATTACAAAATTCTTCATCCGTAGTAAATTTAACCAACACAAACAAAAATAAAAAAGTGTAAGTGCAAACAACAAATACTTTGAAGAATGTCTCCAAAAATTATGAGATATTTAACTTGCAAGTGATCTTATAATCAGGAAAGCATTTGCCAGTGTTGGTCCTACCAAGAGAACCAAGGGCCGAGTATCATCCTAGTCCATAGAAACTAGAAAGTTGCTCAAATTATAATATATATCCTATAAATATGTTATGTGATTTCTTATACAACTTCTATTGTTTATCACCTGGAACATACTAATACAATATTTTTCAAATTCCATAGAAAAGACAAAAAGTAGATCAACCTAAAACATGTCAAGTAGTCTACAAAACTATATCAAAACTTACTAGTTTGGTAAAATCTTTAATGTGCATTACGAACTTAGAATTTTTTACTAAATAAACTTCTGGTGAGTTCTTAATCAATTTTAATTTAGCAATTTGTTTCACTCTTAACAAATTAAAATTAAAGTGAGCAAAAGAACTACCATGACACAATTTTGGTGGCTGATAGAGAGGAGAAACACAATTGAACATCATCATCCTTGTAAATAGCCGAAAGGAAAGCATACAACACAAAAATTAAACCAGGGGAGAAAGTTTTCACTCCACAAAATCCTACATGACAACACATAAAGAATCAACCACGTGGCAACCAAGACCATTGACAACAAAGGATCAAACCAGACAAATCACAATATGATTATGTGAAGCTGGTTATTATTCAAAAGGTTGAAAATTAGCCAACACAAATTTTCTCCATCAATTCAAAATCCTCCTGCTAATAATCTGGAGCGACTTGTGGAGTAAAAATCATTAAGACTAGCTAAATGGAATCCTTGACAACAAGAAGAAGCAGCTAATGGAACATACTTTTGGTACAACTGTTCTGTATTTCCTCAATTACTCTGTATCTTCTCTATTTTTCATGTTTGAATTTCCTTTTTCATTTTTGTCAAATCAGTGACGGTATATATAGCTAACTTTGTATGACCTTTGGGTATATTGAATTTAAGAATTATTCCTGAGTAAACACAAAAACCACCACTTTCTTCTTCTATGAACAATCCTAACCTATCAAAGCTTTACTTCAATTAGAACAAAAATTTCCTAAAATCGAATTTAACAGAATAACTTAATAAATATGATTCAGAAACTACGTAGTTCACATACCAGATTGAATTCGAGGTCTAATTCGAATTGGGTAACGTCAAAACTCACAAAAACGACTCCTATGGTCGTGGAATCGCTGGCTCTTGCGTGGGTTTTTCTTCAATCGGTAGAGAAGGGAGCAATACTGCTGGAGGATTGAAGTAAATGAGGAGGAAGCGCCGGAGCAACAATCTTGCGCCATCGGGGTCGTGAGCTGCTGCACGTGAGCGTCGCCAACTGCGAAATTTCATTGTAGGTGTGATTGCTGCTCAAGGATGTATGCTGGAGAAGAACTCAGCTGCTCAACATCGTGACTGGAGAAAGGAGACTGAGCGAGAGAGAGGTGCCAATGTGTGAATCGCTGTGGAAGGAGAGGCGTCACATCTGTGACTTGTTGGAGAAGAAGCAAAATGTGGTCAAATTTGCAGTAGTGGGGGTGCACGAACGGGAAAACTCTCATGGGGAGAGGGAAAAAGAGAGAATGAAGATATTTAGGGTTTCTTTTTTTTTCCAACTTTATCTCTTTTTTAATTAAAAACTCAATTTAAACTCCTAAAAACACTTCAAATTTCGGAGCAATTTAAACTTAAATCCAAAATCCCAAAAAAGGATAAATTTTTTTACGTTTAATACCCATCAATAAACCCCATTAATATTGACATTTATTGCGCGTCAATATAGTAATGTTTATTAACGCTTATTAGCCGTCAATGAATGCGGTTTTTATTGACGGCTAATAAGCGTCAATAAAAACCGTCAACAAAACTCTTTTCATTGATGGTTTTTGTCCGTCAACTATGTGAAAAGGCGGAATTGGACAAAAATCTACTTAAAGCATTTAATCACATTTATTGACGCTTTTTGACCCTCAACATAAACCATATCATTTCTTGACACCATAAAATCGTCAATATATCTATTTATTTATTAATAATTTATTTTAAAGTACCAATGATACTTTTATTGACGTTTTTTTGACACAAGCGTCAATAAACGTAAAAAGCCAAGCGTCAATAAAGGTCAAATTTGTAGTAGTGCCAGCTCCCTACTCGGTTTTGTCCCCAAAATGGTAGGCATATTGAGTCGACGAACAAGCCACTCTCACCCGTACAAATCAAAGGACAATCCCTCATGGACAGAAGTCCATAATCCACTCAAGATTAAGGCCAAGTTACCTAGGTCATCCTAGTGAAATAGAAATCGAACTAACTAACGGTGTTACAGTTAGTGGTTAACTATTTCACGGTCTGGTCTTTGTGCAAACTCTTTGCACAGGATACCCCACTCGCATGTCAGCTACATGAACGTGTTGGATCATTACGTTTGTATCAATATACAAAGCGGGTCGTATCCATAGTGTCACCAGGATAAGGTACTTAGCTTTATCCCTATACTATAGACCTTTTAGGCTAAAACTTGAACATTGATCCCCGTATGTTCCTACATACTAGTTCAAGCCTCATTCTATTAGCCTTGGATGTTTAGTTTATTGGATTAGGGTTAATAAGACAATATATAATACAAACATAGATTAAATGAATAATACATCACTTTTATTAATGTTCGGTCAAAAGTACATTTGCTATCTACGAGTTTTAGGGCATAAAACCCAACAGCTACTCATGGTGAGATAAAGTGCAAATGGATACATTTTCATTGAAATAAGAATGTAAAGAATACATAATAATGAAAAGTATCAAAAGCTGGAAATAAAGGAGATAGCTAAATATTATCGGTTTTTTCTATTTACTCAATCCTTCTAGAGTTCGCTAAGACACTCCACCCTCTTGCTTTTACAAGTGGGAATGGGTGAAAATCCCTACAAACCCTAAGGTTTGATGTCTAACTCAGGTTACAATTCAGTCATCTAAGAAGAACCTCGGGCATTCCTACTCATAGGCGTCAACTAGGGTTTTGTCACCACCCTCTTCTTCCAAATGAGTTCTGGTTGAATTTGACTTCGAATCTCAAGCTTATATAATGTGGAAAATGGTTGAGGAGTTGCGAAATAGGTGCTGTAAGGTAGCCCAATCAGTTTTGGAGTCAAAACAGCCAGTTAGGTGCGAAGAAGACTCGTCAACAACGACCCGCGGATGACTCGAAACGGTCTCGGTTTTTCCAGAAATGCAGTCGCATTTCATTTTGCCTTCCCAGAAATGTGGTCGCATTTTTAGTCAGATTCCAGCATTTCCTCTGTTTTCCTGCACAACAACAAACTTAGTCAAATTCTCTTAAAATTAAGTTTTTTTTAAGCACAAATGAGTACAATTTGACAAAAGTGAATCTCATCACCCTAACTTATCCACTTTAACATATTTTGAGCTCGGGAACAGTAAAATTGACCCAAACATGCAATATTTGACTAAGAAATGAGCTAAATATAAGGGTAAAATAGGTATAGTTTTTACCCTTATCATTATGTATGTTAGTGATGGTATACATCACTATAGTCCTCATTATTTTTATTGGAAACTAAATGTAGTGCGAATGCTCGAAATCTCAATAAAATTAACCTGTCTTTGAATTATTCGGGTTGTTTTTTTTGTGGATTGTGTTGGTCGTAGTGGGGGTCTATGCTTGCTTTGGAAATAGGAGGTTGGTTGTTATGAAACTCTCAGGAAATGTATCTAACAACCTTGCTGAAAAACAAGACCTTTAGATCACATAACTGAAAACCCCAAAACCGATTTGAAAATCAACCCAAGGAAAGTAAAAATCGGATTACCTTGTCGATCAAATATCTCAAGGCAAGAAGCTTGCTTGAGATTCGAATCACTCCACAAGCATGATTGATCAAGTCAAGCTTGAATGATTCTCAGCATGCAACCTAAACTACATAGAATTGCAAAGAAACTTAGCACTAGGCTAATGGAAAAGCTCAAAGGCTCTTTTTACTACATTTCCAAGTCTTTTTTTTTACAAAGAAATTACATGGCATTATATAGCCTTAAAATTGAACCCTAGACCTTCCATGAGGCATTTCAAGAGTTGTAACATTCCAACTTTATGACCATAATCAGCCATTATGTAAATGTAACCTAAAAAGTAACTAAAATGACATAAAACTGAAAATACATTCAAGAGGCACCATAAATCCGAAAATAGGAGTTTTCAATCAGCCAACTTGATGTTTGTAACCTCCCATGCATAAATGAAGCCTCACTTGAAGTATCTTGATGTCTCGTTCCATAAATGACGCTTTGACTTGTCTTCAATGAAGCTTGAGTGCATTTAATGAATCTCCATTTTGAAGCTTTTCTTTAGTTTTGGACAGTATGGTAGAATTCATATCATCCTCCCCTTCTTCAAGAGGATTCGTCCTCGAATATTTTTGTGTGACATTGCTGCAAAAACATGTTAATAAAACACAAAGGACCTCACAACACTCTTTTATGTGTTCACACTCATGAAAATTTAGTCCACTTTTGTTTGCACACATTTTCACAAATCACTCGGTATGAACTCGCATTCTCATCTCTCAATATTGGAAGTGGAAAAGCCAAGATAATTTGCAATTCTTGTAATTGAAAGCATATAGCAAACAAGTTGAACCTCTACAAAGGATTCCAAATTAAAATTATGAAATGAGAGAAATAAATGGACAAAATGTGAGCATATGGAGGATGGAATTCTGTCAATATTGAATGCAAGTGTATGGTGCTGAAGGTGATTTATAACACTTTGGAAAGTGGAAGACCGAATTTAAGACCATTGGCTAGACTTTAAACAAAGGAGTTACAATCTGAAACTAATGGCTGGAAAATTCAATGAGTAGAAATGTAACTGTCCATATTTAATGCATAACAACCAACTCTTGCTTAAATTGAATGTGTAACTGATATAATCAGCAAGTGAAAAGCCATATTAAAAAAAATTGATGAATTTATAGCAATGCAATTCGGATCTATAAGGCTTTGGAGGCAAAAATGACAAGAACAAAAACAAGAACACACAT
Organism: Luffa acutangula; assembly: GCA_036850905.1. NCBI lineage: Eukaryota > Viridiplantae > Streptophyta > Magnoliopsida > Cucurbitales > Cucurbitaceae > Luffa > Luffa acutangula. The sequence goes on from CM072099.1 coordinate 13,861,180, forward strand.
TCTCGGGTATAGCAGTTTTTCCAGAACAGATTGCAAAACTTCAGAAGTTTCACCCTCAAGACATTTGAATTAGAAATCCATGAAGAAGGCAAAGTTGTAGCTTAAACAAAGATCTACAATATCATAGAAGACATTAAGATGAAAAGACCTATGAAAATATGAGTTTTCGGAGCGTTTAGGAAGACTACGAAACTGGACAGATTAAAAAAATAACCAGAGAAGTAAAACTAAATTCAAGAGAAACGACAAAGGAAACATATATCCGATCTTGAGCCTAAAGCTCTGATACCAAAATTTATGAAACTCTCAGGAAATGTATCTAACAACCTTGCTGAAAAACAAAACCTTTAGATCACATAACTGAAAACCCCAAAACCGATTTGAAAATCAACCTAAGGAAAGTAAAAACCGGATTACCTTGTCGATCAAATATCTCAAGGCAAGAAGCTTGCTTGAGATTCGAATCACTCCACAAGCATGATTGATCAAGTCAAGCTTGAATGATTCTCAGCATGCAACCTAAACTACATAGAATTGCAAAGAAACTTAGCACTAGGCTAATGGAAAAGCTCAAAGGCTCTTTTTACTACATTTCCAAGTCTTTTTTTTACAAAGAAATTACATGGCATTATATAGGCTTAAAATTGAACCCTAGACCTTCCATGAGGCATTTCAAGAGTTGTAACATTCCAACTTTATGACCATAATCAGTCATTATGTAAATGTAACCTAAAAAGTAACTAAAATGACATAAAACTGAAAATACAATCAGAAGGCACCATTAATCCGAGATTTGAAGTTCTCAATCAGCCAACTTAATGTTTGTAACCTCCCATGAATAAATGAAACCTCACTTGAAGTATCTTGAAGTCCATGTTCCATAAATGACACTTTGACTTGTCTTCAATGAAGCTTGAGTGTATTTAATGAATCTCCATTTTGAAGCTTTTCTTTAGCTTTGGATAGCATGGTAGGATTCATATCATTGTCAATCTTTCCTACCACAATCTAAACTTATAGAAAAAGAACTAAAATCACATAAACATGCTTTGGGAATTCAAACAAGAGACTTCATTAAAAGAACTTGAACTTACACTTTGACGTCCTGGTTACATGAATGAAGAGTTTAGCCTCTCATGGAGTAAGAGCAAGTTGAATTCTTCATGGAATACATCAAGGAAAGCAAGAAAGACTAAAAACTAAGAAGAATAGTGGAGAAAAGGGAGAGAGATGAACTACAATGTTGTAGTGAATTGTGTATTGAGGGATGATTCTAAACCGACACCAAAGGCCTCTATTTATAGGATTTCTTGGCCTTTAATTTGTGGTAATTTGGTGCTGAAAGGATCCTCCAAAAATGGGAAAAATGCCAGCCAAATTATGAAAACTTCAAATCTGGAAAACTACCTAGCGTCGCGACGCTGACCCTTCATATAAGGAAATAATCTCTCGGATCTTCATAGCGTCGAGATGCTATTGCTTCAGCTTAACTCCCAAGTTCTTTCCTTATTTGCACGACGTCCCGATGCTGGAAAGGGAGGGTCTCGATGTTGGGAAGGCTCCAAGGGCAGATTGGTCATTTTACGCTCTAGTTTCACTCATTTAGTCTCCGAATTGCTTCTAAAGCTCCGATGAGGACCTATAGACATATTATACTCATTTTAAATCATTTTTCGCAAGGAATTCAATTAAGATAAGCAAATTGAGAGATTCTAAGTGCATAATAAATTAGACATATCACACCACCATGAACAAAACATCAATTCTTAAGCTTTCACCTTTTAATGTCAAAGTCCTCAAACTACAAATACAACAAACAAAATTTTAGATTAACAAGTACATCATAAAGGCAGCAACATAGAGATGGTGTTCAAACTGGATGTTTCTTTAGGAGGGAGATGACCGAACTCTTTTGTTAGTTGCTTTTGTTCATTTTACGTACTTTTTCAAAAAAAAAAAAAAGGTAGCAACATCATTCATCAAAGTACATCTTCTAAAACCATAGATTTAAATCATATACAATCACATCCATTTTCAAGAGTCATTTGATCACAAAATCTTCGGATAAGAAAATTGAAAACAAAAACGTACAAGAGTTTTTCGAACAAATGTCCTTTTACTTTTCAATCTCAGCAGGCTAAAAAACCTGTTCATGAAGCTTAATATCTTATTGGCCTAACTGTACAAGTTGTGGCTTTCCTTGGCTTGGCTTAGTCCTATAAAGCTACATATTTAAATTTAGTTCACAAAATATGCATTTAAAGCATTACACTTAGCAACATGAGGTAGACTTATATTAGCCATTATAGTGCAGAAGCTCCTACAGTCCAACCTTATGTACAACAGAGAATTATCAATTGCTAAGCATATTCCGAGTGGCTTATACGTGGATGTTTTTTCACTACTCAAGATTGCAAATGTTGGGTTTAATGCCCTAAAACTCGTAGATCGTAAATGTAAACTATTGACTATTATCAATAAAACGTCATTTATTGTCATTCTATAAAGAGTTATGAAATTATTAGTTGTTTTGTCTTAAATAACCCTAAATCCAGTAAACTAACATCCTAGGTCGTTACATGAGTCTTGAACTGTATGTGGAGACATATGGGGATCAGTGTTCAAGATACAGCCTAAAGGGTCTATAGTATAGGGATAAGGTTGGGTACATTATCCTGGTAACACTATGGATACGACCCACTTTGTATTTGATACAAACGCAATGATCCAACACGTTCGTGTAGGGGACACACGAGTGGGGTATCCTACGCAATGAGTTTGCATAAGATCGAACCGCAAGATAGTAAACCGCTAGATGTAACTTCGTTGACTAGTGAGGTTTCTATTTCACTAGGATGACCTAGGCAACTTAGTTTCAATCCTGAGTGTATTATGAACTCCTGTTCGCGAGAGATTGTCTTTTGATTTGTATGGGTGAGAGTGGCCAAATCGCCGACTCAATAAGCCTACCATTTTGGGGACAAGACCGAGTGAGTGGCTAGGAACATAATCACATAAAATGGAATTCACTCATTCCCGACTTCAGGGTAAGTAGATGAGTATTCCCTTAAGTGGTGTCTCCAGGTCTTGAACAAAGGGCCCTAACCTCTCACTAGCACGACAGAGGTTTCTGTTTATTGATCGGACCATAAACAAGTTGTTCATTAGAGGAGCACTAATACTTAAGGACATAGAGGTAACCTAGGGGTAAAACAGTAATTTGACCCAAATGGTGTTACGAACACTCGTAAAGACTAACTTGTTGTTATTGGTCTAAATTTGTGGACACAGAAATATTCTGCAGTGAGAAGAGTGCAGTTATGGGTTTATGGTGGAGTGTACCCACAGTTAACGAACATTGATTAATTTGGTTAATGAGTTTAGCCAATTGATCTCATATTGTTAGAGTTTCTGATATGTAGGTCCACTAGGTCCCACTAGTAACTCGTAAAGGATAATTGAGGAAATTAAGTCTTGATTGATAAGGGAAATAATATAATGTATAATGATACATTATAATTAATTTTGGATATGATTCAAAATTAATTAAATATTTGAATGAGTTCAAATATTAATATGAATTAGATTCATATTAAAACAATAGGATATGTGGGAAATATTCATTTAAATATGGTTTAAATGAAATGATTTGATTAAATAAATCTCAATCCTATTACAACTGGGGACAATAATTAACTATTAATTAATTAAATTGTTGGGTTTTATGCCCTAAAACTCGTAGATAGTAAATGTAATGATTGACTGAACATAAATAAAGTATTGTTTGATGTTTTTTCAATAAAGAATTATTGTCTATATTATGTACATCTTACCTAAATAACCCTAATCCAATAAACTAAACATCCTAGGTTGTGGGACGAGTCTTGAACTGTATGTGGTGACATACGGGGATCACTGTTCAAGAAACAACCTGAAGGGTCTATAGTTTAGGGATAAGGCTAGGTACCTTATCCTGGCAACACTATGGATATGACCCACTTTGTATTTGATACAAATGCAATGATCTAACGCGTTCGTGTAGGGGACATGTGAGTGGGGGTATCATATGTAATGAGTTTGCATAAGACCGGACCACGAAATAGTAACCGCTAGCTGTAACACCATTAACTAGTTAGGTTTCTATTTCACTAGGAGGACCTAGACAACTTAGTTTGAATCCTGAGTGGATTATGAACTCCTGTTCACGAGGGATTGTCCTTTGATTTGTATGGGTGAGAGTGGACAATTCGCCGACTCAATAAGCCTACAATTTTGGGAACAAGACCGAGTGGGGAGCTGAGAACATAATCACACAAGATGAAATTCTCTCCTTCCCGATTTTAGGGAAGTAGATGAGTGTTCCCTTAAGTGGTGACTTCGGGACTTGAACAAAGGGTCCTACAGTCTCACTAGTCCAAGAGGGGTTTCTGTTTGGTGATTGGACCACAAACAAGTTGTTCATTAGAGAAGCACTGGTACTTAAGGAGGTAGATGTAACTCAGGGGTAAAACGATAATTTGACCCAACTGGAGTTACGAACACTCGTGAAGGACTAACTTGTTGTTATTGGTCTATATCTGTGGATACAAAATTATGTCCGCAGTGAGAATAGTGAAACTGTGGATCTTTAGTGGAGTGAACCCACAGTTAATGAAAATTGGTTAATGAGTTTAGCTGATTAAATCTCATATCGTTGGAGTTTCTGATCTGCAGGTCCATTAGGTCCCACTGGTAGCTCGTAAAGAGACTTGAGACAATTAAGTATAAATTGTAAATTGAAAGTGTTCAATTTATTTAGGGGAATCATATAATGTATATTGATACATTATAATATAAAGTTTATGAAACTTTATAATATAATTTTGAATTAATTTCAAAATTAATTTCTGAGAGAAAATATTTGAAAGAGTTCAAATAGTTAATATGAATTGGATTCATATTAATATAAATAATTTAATAAAATCCATAAGATTAAATATATGATGTTTAATTGGGTAATTAATTAATTATTTATTAAAATTAGATATGAATAAGATAATAGATTTGATCTATTTCAAAAAAAAAAAAAAGATAATAGATTTGATCTTATTCATGAAGGCTCCCACCAGTGAATTATCCTGAAGGCTCCCATCAGTCTCCTGCCTCTAGTAGTCGCAGAGTAATACCGGTGTAGCCATAGTGGTAGTGTTCGCGATAGTTCGTGATTATTTCACAAGCAGTTGACGAATTTAATCTGAGTCGTCAACGAGAGTAAGTACTTGTTACTAGATATAAATTAGATTTATATCTAATATTTTTGTATGCTTAGCCTTAATATAAATCTAGAATAGTTCTAAGTTTATTGCCAATGTACTGGTATTTTAGATTTAAACAAAATTAACTACGAATCGGTCCCAATTATGCTTTCGCTTTACTGAATTACGAAATTTCAATCCTTCATAAATATGTCCCTAACCAATTATGAATAGGAAAGGGATATTACACTCTATATAAGCCATAGAATGTCTCCCAATTGATGCATCCCATTCAATTCATTCTCTTTGAATTCAAAGAATTTTCCCTAAAATCAAGAATAAGGTTTCCACTACCTTGGTCTCAAATTCCCCAGAGAATACCAGTGTTTTCCTGTGGTAGTGTTCCAAGTAGTTCGTTATTATTTCTCAAGCAGTTGGTGAATTTAATCGGAGTCGTCAACGAAAGTAACTAACTTGTTACTATATAAATTAGAATTAGATTCTATAGAATTTCAACATACTTTTTTTTTTTGAAATAGAATTTCAACATGCTTAATCTAGATATTCATAAAATTATGAATGTATGTATGTTGTTAGTGTATTGGTATTTCATAATTCTAAATTAATTACAAATTGTTCCTAAAACTGCTTCCGCTCTGCGTCGGGACCCCATTCCCTTCAGCAAAGGGTATGGAAACTAGTTGCCACATGTAGTGTGGTGGATTTCTCAGTGAAACACGATCTATTTCCTTTTTTTTTTTTTTTTTTGTTTGTTTTTACACTTTTTGGTAGCTGAGTTATTAATTGGTCTTGATGTGCACCTCCTTGACTTTCAAATTCACACTTCTTTCTTCTCTTATTATTTTTTACATTTTGTGCAGTAGACTTGAACCTCAATCAAGAAGCTTATAAGCAGAGGCGGATCCATGATTTCAAGTTAAGGGCACAAATATACATAACCATAATTTTAGATGCATTAATATATAAAATCCAAATTAAGTAATAATAAGATTAAATTATAAACTTCAATTTATGAAGTGTTTATTTAGCTCATGATTTTGAAAAAGTGTGTACTCAAACAAAAAAAAAAATGTCTAATTAGATTCTTGAAGTTTCAATTTTATGTTCAATAGGTCTCTTAATTTGTAAGAGTGTTTAATAGATCTTTAAACTTTCAATTTTGTGTAAAATAAATACATGGATTTTCTCTTTCATGTCTAAAAGATCCTTAACCTATACAATTTTTTTCTAAAATTCCAACACAAAACTGAACACTTAAGGTCCTATTAAACATAAAATTAACTTTTATTTCCATTAAGTCAATTGATAGCTTAAAATTTTGAATATCTCAAAAACTTATTAGACATAAAATTGAGTTTTTTTTTCTTTGGTCTTTTGACCTTGGCTTTTCTTGCTCGTGTGGCGTTTTATAAAAGTATTCTTTTATTGAAAAAAATGAAATATTTATCAAAAGTTTTCTAAAATAAAACTAAAATATTTTATGCAATGTTTTTATAAATTAATTCACTAAAAAGTACAATAAATGGGCCCTTTAATTAAAGTCATCAAGGGAGAAATCAGAAATGCAGGTTTGATGAAGGGAAAAAAAAATTCGGAAAAAAATTTTACGACCACATGGTTTGAAATCAAGACCTCAAGAATGCTTTGTGCCCCCTTACCAACAATCCAAGCTTCAACATTATTAATGAATATGATTTATATATATTAATATCATAAAAGTTCCATTATATTATATTAAAAACATAAAGACGGGATAATTTGAGGGGGCACGTGCCCTTGGCCCCTACATGGATCCGCCCCTGCTTATAAGGGATTGTTTTAGTTTTGATATCTCAATGTCTCTTTGAGAAAATACAGTAGTCATTTTTCAATAAAATAGGCATATTAACTTTGCAAGGATAGATGTATTTCATTCATTCCCTCTTCTTATTGAGATTTCTCATTCCTGTTCCTTCATCTTCATTATCACGAAGGTTCAAACTCAACTAAGCTAACAGATTCATGCATGAATTCACTATGAAACTATAAGTTAATTTGCAAAATTCAATGTTTCAAAAAAAAAAAAAAAATTGCAAAATTCAATGGGTAGGATTTACAACTATATCAATTAACTACAAAATTCACACTAGGCATTGGCAAATATCATTAATGGAGGACTTCACGCTTCAATTTCTCAACCATAAGGTTATCATGCACCACCAAATTTTCTTCACCAAACTAAGTATAAACTTCACATTATAACTAAATTTTCCAAGGCAAGCTTTCTCCAAACAAGATAACTCAAGATAACTCAACACAAAGAAACTTCCGAACGACGAAGGAATCTCGAAGTCACAAAACAAAGATATTACCAACGATTAAAAAAAAAAAAGAAATAAAGGAGAGATAGAACGGACCTGAGGGTGGGACCTCTGTTTTAGACGACGACGATGGACTACGACATGTTGGAACTCGAATCGACGGAACTTGGAAGAAGAGGCGTGAACTTGAAGAAGAAAGAGGCGTAGCTAACCCTAAAAATTAAATATATATAATATCATATATATTAATTATAGCCGAATTAATTCGGGTTGAACCGAAAAAAAATTCTTTGAACCCATTACTCGAATCGAACCAGTCGGTTCACTAATTTTTCAATCCAATCCAACGTTATCCAAAATTTATTCTAACCCCCACCCAACTCTTATAATTTGGGTTGGGTTGGCCGGGTTTTTGGGCTATCGGGTTCATTGAACATCCTAATCTTCTTTTTCTTTCACTGAACCACCTCGCTTTCTTCTTTTCTGAACCCTCACGTTCAGCGCTCCTCCCTCCGATTACCAGCTACTGCTCTCCACTCCGCCGCCGCAGTCTCAGTGGCTATTGCTGTTCCCTCCCTCTCGCACTCTCTCGCCTCTCCGAGCAATCGGAGTTAATCATCTCTGTCAGTAACCCAAGGGTTTTTTCAGATTCAGCCCAAGGTTATTTTTGGGGTTTTCAATCGAAGGAGGGGGTGGGCAAGATGAAGCAGGTAGTGGGGATGGTGGTCTCAAACAAAATGCAGAAGTCGGTGGTGGTTGCAGTGGATAGGTTGTTCTATCACAAGCTCTATAATCGTTACATTAAACGCACTTCCAAGTTCATGGCTCATGACGAGAACAACCAGTGCAATATTGGTGACAGGGTGAGAATTCAATTCTATCTTTACTCCCCTATTAATCTGTTTTTCTTCCTTTCAATTTAATCGATCAAGTTGTAGACTCGATTTTTAGTTTCTGTTAGAATGAAATGGAAAGTGTTCTCTGTATTTTGAAGAATCGCTATGTTTTCGTGAATATTCTTTGTGTTTGAAGAGTTTATTCACTCAATTTACTGAATGCGTGATGTTCATTTATATTATTATTGTCTGGTTTTCATTTCTCGAACTTGAACAGAGAGGGTTCGTTGATATTTTTACATTTATAGTTTCTAAATTACTGATGAAACAAATTGATTCGTTTAAAAATCAGGTTAAACTAGACCCTTCTAGGCCGTTGAGCAAGCGTAAACATTGGGTGGTTGCTGAAATTTTGAGGAAAGCACGAATTTACGTACCACCATCACAAGACAACCAGACTGTTTCTGTTTCCGACAAAAGCAAAGCTTCATCTCCTTCAACCACCTAAGGTTCGATTGAGGCATTCTTTGCTTTATAGAAAGCCAAACTCGTATCGTGTTGATTTTTGGGTTGTCATGGGCAATCATAATCACTTGAATTCCTGATGACTAATTGATTGATCTTGTGGGTTAAACATTGTTTTGCTTTCATTTAGAACACATTGCAGTCGATTTTTATTTATTTATAATATAATAATTTTTGCAAGAATAACCACTTCACTGTTTTGTAAACAATATTTGATAATTAGCACTTTTTCATCTTCCTTGATGGCATGATGGGTTCGTGAGTTGTTCTTGCTAATGCAATGATAACATTATGCGCATCAATCTAAGAAGATTGAGTAATAAAACTAAAATGAAGTATTTTCATATTCTTGAAACTAACATACTTATGAAAATGGTGTTATGCGCTACATTAACACATATAATGTTTTACCCCCAATTGTTTTGTGGGAACTCAAGATGCCCTTCTAATGGTATTTGCATCCCTTTGTTTGGCATTTGATGATTAATTTATCTTATTCTTGTTGTGTGTTAATGACTTAATTAATGTTCGTAGTGAACTATGAAGCACATCTGTTGTTTTGAGAACAACAGTTAAGAAAAATTTGCTAGAAAAGCATAAGGTTTGTATCTCCATAAAGCAAGGGCATTTTTGTTCGTGGGAGGTCCTCTAGATAAAAGAAAAAGACGGTGTAAAGGAGCTAAGAGAGGTGGGCGAGGAACAAAAATAAAATACTCACAGTTCTTCTAGTGAGCTTGATTGGAGGTCTTTCTTTCATGTATTTGATGGCCACAATTTAAGGGGCTTTGATAATATATCTGCTTGTCTTTGTGGCCTTGGTTTTAGAAAGAAATGAAAGATTTATTAGAGCCTTGTATTTTCTTTTTATTCTGTTTTCTTTATTTTGCTCCAATTAGGAGTTTGTTTCCTCTAAATATTTTTTGTATCTTTTTATAATGAGAAGTTCGTATCCTGTTAAAAAAATGAATGGAACATAATGGTAGTAGACCATGGGAGGTCCTTTTCAAAATGATTGATTGATGTTCACTCTATCCTCGAATATTTTGAAGATCTGCTGGTCACTGTTCAAGATTTCAATTTGAAGTTTGAGAGATGGGATACTTTGTCTCACCGAAAGTCCTATGTTGTTCATAGCTATCATGGTTGGACTAAGGTTGAAATCATTCTCCTGCACTTATAGTTTTAGAATACTTAAGCCTTCAATATCATGGGGGATTCTTGGGTGGTTTTAAGGGTGTGCCAAACAAAAAAGTGAGAAAACTGAATCTTGTGGAGAAAAAAAGATGGAAAACTAAGTGGCTTTCTTCAAGTGGAAGTAGGCTTTTCAATGCTGCTGGTCCCAGTGACTGTGTTCTTCGCTCCACAGAAAGCTAAATGGCTATTATGTGCCATGTCAGTGGATCTTCGTTGACAGATACACCTTATTGTTTACTGAGTTGAGTTCAATATGCTCTGGAAACCTTTCATTTCATTTATAAGGCATTGAAGGGTCTGGTTTCCCAAAAAAATAAGGAAAGGTAAACTATATATTCTATGAAGTAAAATCAACAAACTTCTCAACTTTGACCACGTTTCTGTGGAGGAGGAGATGCAAGCAGCTGTAGCACCTTGAATTCTTAAAGTTTGGAGGGTGCAACCATTTTATCAAAGGAAGATATAAAGGACCAAGGTACTGCTGAAGATATTTTTCCAAATCATGAGACATCTACTTAGCATATTCATAGTGATCCATTTTCTTCTAGCGCCCCCTCCCCCCAATGATGTCTACTTCTCACCAATGATTTCTCCAAAAGCTTGGTGGAGTCGCTCATATTGGAAAGCAAAGATATAGCGGAGAACAACCCTGTCAGATTGAGAAGCCATCTCCATGTATCCTCTCTTTGAGTTTGGACAATAGGTGCAAGATGAAGATTGAGATCGGCCCATTCTAAGGTCTCCACCTTCACATCCTTCAAATTTCTACCAATAAGCCTCCCTTTTAGATAGTGGTGTGATGTAAATGGCTAAAAGGTCTTTTCCAAGAAAGAATTAACCATCAACTCCTTTATGGAAAAAGGTTCAATTAACTACATCTTTCAGACTCCTTTGGGTCTAGTAAAATAGACAATATTGACTACAAGTTATGATCATCAACCTTTGAGGGAGATTGCTCTAGCCAGCCATATATATTGAAGACTTAGCTCCTATAGAAGAGAAACTTTCCCTAATAAGAAGTTGGAGGTTCAGTTCAACCTTGACCATTTGCTTTAGGATTGTTTGTTTGTCTGTTCTATTTGGAGTCAATTCTTCAGAGTGTTTGGGGTTGCTTCGGCTTGTAACAGTGATTGTTTCTCTATGTTTGAGGAAATCTTGTGGCATCCTCATTTTCGTGACAAAGGGAGAGTTCTTTGGCAAACGTGTTTCTTTGCCATTTTGTGGGGTATTTGGCTCGAGAGGAATAGTAGAATTTTTAGAGGGGTGGAGAAATCCATGAATGAGCTTTGTGAGACGATTAGATTTAACTCGTCTTTGTGGGCGCTTGTTTCTAAGCTTTTTTGTAATTATCAACTCTGTCTTATTTTGGACTGAGACCCGTTCCAGTAGTCTAGGCGGGTGTTTTTGGCAGGTTTGTTTTTTGTATGCTTTCATTTTTTCTCAATGAAAGCATGGTTTCTTATAAAAAGAAAAACCAAATATTATGATGGATTAAGTTTTAACCTGATGTGTCTAGTGGAAATTACTTGAAACCATACCGGAAAAGAGGTTTTTGGTCTTGAATGGATTATAGGAAATTGTTTCAAAAAGTAAAGGAGACGTGCCTAAGGGTTTCCATTTGGTCCCCAATTTTTCTGAATGGCAACATCAACATAATTTTGCTTGGCTCCAATTGTTAAACCACAAACGAAAACTAAGTGCTCTACGGGTGTGAAACCTTGTCTATTCTCTATAATGTTAATGATGACAAAAAAGGCTCTTGTGTGCTTTCTATGGGTACTAACGATGTTGTTAAATGAAGATTTGGAACTGGAATACAAGTAGATGGTTGAGGGATATGGAACTGGAATACAAGTAGGTGGTTGAGGGATAGAGCACAACGTGGTTTGGTTAAACACTCTGTTTTGAAATCTAATCCTAATATTGTGTTTATCCATGAAATTAAATTTAGAGAAGTTAATAGAAGAGTGGTTAAATCTTTATGGAGTTCCATCTTACCAAAAAAAAAAAAAAAATCTTTATGGAGTTCCAAGAACATTGCAAACTATGAAGCACAAATGCTTTAGTTTGGTTAACGTGACTATTTCCCACACATGTCAAACACTTGAATAATTTAACACTTGTTGGACACGTATTGGACACTTGTGAGGACAATAGACATGTGTAGACACTAATTGTATAGAGTAAATATGAGTCCATTATTTGCTAGACATGTTTCAAACACTTGTTAAGCATGCCAAATAGATACAAATAGTAATATAGAATAAAAACAATAAATTCTTAGAGCAAAATATATCACATTTTTTAAACCTATAAATGCATATACTTATTGACTTTGAATTTCCTTCCAGTATAATAATTATATATATTCTAATAAACATGTGCTTATTGTGTCTGTATGGTAGATTTGCATGATTGAAACTGGGTCCTTGGGAGTAGTTTCCATGTGGAAAGATGATCGAGAGAATAATCTCTAGCAGTAATAGATTTACTTCCAGCATGAAGAATGATCCCCCTTTTTGACTCTCTAGAAAAACACTCTTTACATGGTGGTCAAACATGAGAGAAAGGCCATTTTTCTTGTTTGGTTAAATTCTTTCTCCCTTTCTTTGTTGTGAAAATTTCTAAATTTCATACAAGCGGGTTGAATAGGATCACATCTGACTAATATACAATTGTCCTTGAAGTTGGCAATGTGGAGGATGGCAGATGTTTGGTCACTGATTAACAAGTCAGTAACAAGTAGAAGGGGAATCAATGAGCTCCAACTTTTTCTCCATTGGATAGTAATCGGTTGTGGTTGTCCTATTGAAGTTGGAGATTTTGGGGGGCATTATCGAGCTTCATTTGAATAAGGGATGGAGTTTGGTGGAACTTCAATGAGCTCCATCTTATTCCCATCCATGAGTTTGGTTTGAATAAGGGATGGAACTTCAGTGAGCTTCATCCCATCACTGAGCTTGGTTTGGTTTGAATAAGGGATGCAACTTCCTGAAGGTGGATTGCAAGATTGCATGAAGGTATTATTAACTCTATAGCATTAATGTGACTTTTTTTTTTCTTTTTTCTTTAGTTCCTAAAGTTTTGATGCCAAAGGATTTAATTCAAGCCAATTAGCCTTCCCTTTTGTTGCAAAAATATTGGCTAGTAAACTTCAAAGAAGGTACTTTCCGCATACTTCTTGTAAAGGTAGAGTCGAAGCGGCTTTGAACCACAAAAGATGCTCCCCAAACCAAACATACCTTGGCCTAAAATGTTGCTTCTTGTTCCAGAAATTTGTGAGAAAGGAAGATTAGGATAACATGTTCCAGAAATTTGTAATACTTTCCCCCACCAGATTGTCAGAAATTTGTAATACTTTCCCCACCAGATTGTCATCCCAGTAAGATCTTTGATGAAACTTCCAGTAATGCAAAATCTTCTAGAACTGCAATCTGGTAGTTGAAAGTATTACAATAGTCAACCTGAAACCACGACGATGCTTTGACCTAGTGGTCAATAATGACCATGGAAAAAAATAAAGGGTTTAGAAGGAATGAGTTCAATCCATGGTTTGTCACTTAGGATTTAATATCGAACGTGTTTTCTGGCAACCAAATGTAGTAGAGTCAGGCGGTTGTCTCGTGAGATTAGTTGAGGTGCACTCAAACTGGCTCGAATACTCATAGATATTAAATAAGAAAAAAGCCAACTTGAGCATAGTTCAATTAATTAAGGTATTATAATCTCGACTAGAGGGTCAGAGGTTTAAATTCCCACTCGACATATTGTTGAACTAAAAATAACAAATCTCTCAATAATAGGTCCAAGCCAAAAACCTTAGGTGATTTGTTTTTTGTGGTTTTTACGTTATATCCTTTTTGAGGCTTAGGTGGAATGAAATAGGAGAATGTTTAGGGATGAGAGATCGATGGATGATTTAGTAGTGCATTATTATCTCTTCTGGTTCTTTGTCATTTTCCTTCTAACATTATCAAGTTTTTTATAATTCAACCTTATGGGAGATGCATACATATAATTTCTTTCGTTAAAATACGATTTTGATCTATGTACTCTGTTTTCATTCCATTTTGGTCTTTGGTTAAAATACGATCTTGATCTCTATACTTACAATATATATTTGTTTGTGCAACCATTGAATAGGGAAAACTACTGGAATCGACGCCTGAGACGAAATTAGATCGAACAGTTCGCAATGCATCAGAATGAAAGCTCTGGAAAATGCCTACTGTAAGCAGTATGTTTTTTTATGTCAAAGATTTGAAGTTGCATTACAATTATGTTTACTGTTTAGTGTGAACCTCTGTTTCCTATCAGCATTTATCTCCACAATTTTTTGTGAGGTTGTTGAAAGTGCATAATAACGTACTCGAAAGGTTCCATCCCACATGTAGGTATATCTTTGGGCTGAGCTTAGAACAGATTATATGGTTCTAAAATTCTGTTTGATGATATTTTTATTTTCAATTTATTTCTAAAATTAAATCTTCTTTTTGACAATTTCTTTGTTGTTGTTGTTGTTTTTTTTAAGTATTTAAATTAGTTAAAAAAATAAAATAAAAAGAGGATTAATTTTTTTTATTATTATCTTTTAAGTTTGGCGAGGTATATCAATTTTTAGTGTTTAAATTTTCAATTTTATCAAATTATGCCTGGAGGGTAAGTGTTACATATTTATTTATTTTTTTTTATTATTATTTTTTTTAACTTACTACTTAGAAAGGGAAAAGGTGTTGTAATCATTATTTTAAACTTAGTATGTGTTGCAATTTTCATGTTTAAGATGGTTTTTTTTTTTCCAGAATTATTAAAAAATCAGTTATAAGTAGGGGTGTTCATCTTCAGACCGAAAACCGACACGACCGACCGAAACCGACCGAACCGACGTCGGTCGGTCGGTGTCGGTTCTTAGATTGAGGAGGGAGGTCGGTCGGCCAAACAATTTTACACATAACCGACCGACCGATATATATATAAAAAAACCAATTTTTTTTTTTAAAACACATAACCGACTGACCGACTTTACACATAACCGACCGACCGCCCAATATATTTATATATATAAAAAACCATTTTTTTTTTTAAAAAAAACACATAATTTACGGACTGACCGATTTTACACATAACCGACTGACCGTCGTTCTTCATCTCAATTCTCATGATCTTTAAAAAAACCGACCGAACCGACCGTTCGGTCGGTCGGCTGGCAACATCCATCGAAATTTGTCGGTTTCCAAATTTCTGGAAAACCGACCGATCGGTCGGTGTCGGTTTTCCCCCAAAACTGACACCGACCGATCGATGAACACCCCTAGTTATAAGACATGTCTATATAAAATTTACAAGATTCCAAAGAAAAATGAAAAATTGTGAGTTTTGAAAAAGTCATTTAAGGATAGATTTTGTTCTTTTTTTTTTTTGTTTTTTTTTTTTTTGAAATAATGATAGATTTTGTGCTTTGATATGTCTAATTATTTGCAAAACTTGATTTATATTAAAAGTAATGAGTTTTGTAAGATTTTTACCTTGTATCTTGTTAAAATTAGTCGATGTATTAACAAAAAAAAAATTTATATAGAAGGTTAAAATTTTAACAATTATCTCTAAGCCTTGAGTTCAATCTGACAAAATTGAAAATTTATGGTAGAAACTTTGTCAAGTTTGGGATAAAAGTTGACTTTTTCTAGCTTTTATATTTTGGTTATGGTTATTTATTTATTTATTTTATAAATTTATATTTTGAAAAAGAAAATAAAATAATTGTTAAATAAATATAATTTTTTTTATAAAATAAAATTATGGTCAAATGTGGCCTAATTTCTCACCTGTTAAACTTTATGCTACGAAAAAATTTCTCGAAAATGTAACAGAAAAAACAAAAGTAAGGTAGTTTTGAAAAAAAATGTCTACATGGTACACATTTTCATATAAATCGTGTATATGTTATGCGATTTTCATGTAAATCATGCATGGTATGTGATTAACATGGAAATTGTGTACGATATATAAGATTTTACTTTTCTTTTACTTACTTTTTTTTTTTTTTTTTCATAAATAGTTATTTACCTTTTTTTTTCAATTAAAGTATTTAGCTTTCTTTATGTATTTGATAATTATCCTTAGTTTTAAAAAGTATATTCATTAAAGAAGTCCAAGAGCTTCTATTGTTGAGAGATACTAAATCAGTCAAATGCCTAGAGCACACAATCAAGTGGCCCATTGTTTGGCCCGTCGGGCCTGTGAAGAAAACGATTCAAAATTGTGGATTAATTACTTTCCAAATTGGCTTCTTTCGGTAAACGAAGCTGATATAGGTTGTGTAAATCACAATGGTGGGGCTCCTGTCCCACAAGTGATATCCCGCTGGAATAGTCAATTTTCGTTTAGTTTAATTTAATTTCTTCTATTCTAAAATATATATATATATTCTCCTCAAGTTATAAAATGAGGGATATTTGTAATGGGTGGCAATATCAGCCTAAATAATGGCAAATATAACATTTTTTAAAAATATTTGCAAATATGGCAAAAATTTTTAATTAGTATTTTATATTCCCGTTTTGCCCCTGAATTGCGCGCGCTCTTTCTTCTTTCCCGTTTTGCTTGCTTCTCTGTCGTGATCAAGGAAATTTTTGAATTAGTTTTTTATATTTCTGTTCTTTCTTTCCGTTTTCTTCTTTCTTCTTTGTGATCGATTGGTTTTTATTTCACGGATTTGATATCGACGGATTTCACGGATTTTCCGATTCACTTCACCACGATGCCTCTTCCGTTCGAAAATCTCAGAACAAAACCTCAATCCGCTCACTCGACTTGGTCGCCTCTTCTGGTCGTCGACGCCTCTTTCGGTCGCCGGACTTCAGGGATCTTGTCGGCAAGAAAATTTGAAAGTTACAGTCGGTTTGGATTTTATCGAAAGGATCTTTCTTAGATTTCACAGTTTGGATCTAATATTTTACCGATTAATTGCAGGTTTGGATTCATCGGTTTGGGATTTCAACATCTTAGAAAGGATTTTTTTCAATAGGTTTTTATCATAAGATATCACTGATAGAACTATCTGTGATAGAAAGTTTTTCTATCACAGATAGATTCTATCAGTGATAGAAGTTTTCTATAGTGGATAGAAAGGTTTTAGTGATAGAAATCTTCTATCACGGATAAAATCTATAACAGATAGATTCTATCAGTGATATAAAGGTTTCTATCAGTGTTAGAAGATTTCTATCAGTATCACTGATAGAATCTATCTGTGATATAAAGTTTTCTATTCTATCAGTGATAGAAGATTTCTATAACTATCACAAATAGATTCTATCAGTGATAGAAAGCTTCCATTAGTGATAGAAAGCTTCTATTAGTGATCATGATAGTAAGTGATAGAATGTTTTTTTTATCAATGATAGAAAGACTTTCTATTTGTGATAGAAAGTTTTTCTATCACTGATAGATTCTATCAGTGACAGAAGGTCTTTCTATCATTGATAGATGTTTTCTATCACAGATAGAAAAACCGATAGAATTCTATCTAATAGAATTCCGTTACTTTAGTGATAGAATCTATTTATCAGTGAAAAGAGTTCTATCCGGGATAGAATTCTATCCGATAAAATTCTGTCACTCTAGTGATAGAATCTATCTATAGAATTGTATTGTTGATTGATAGAATCTATCCGCTATAGAATATGTATTGTCAATGTTCTAATGTAGTGATAGATTCATTTAAAAAAAAAAAAACAAAGGAAAAAAAAAGTTTAAAGGTAATGATTATACATTTTTATCACTTGATAGAATCTATCATTGATAGAATAGAATCTATCACCGATAGATTCTATCACTGAGAATCTATAAAATCTCATACTAACCTTCTGTTTCTTCTTGGAGCCCTCTCCTTTATAATTTAATTTTCTTTTTGTCTTTTTCTCCTCCTTCACATGTTCATAATCTACTTTTTCTACTTTTTCGTTCTTCATTTAAACAACAAGATAAAAAAAAATAAGTGATAACATTAGAACTAGATTCTTTCTATCACAGACCACCAAATAGAAAACCAACACTAACCAATAGCCAAAGGACAACCATAGAAAACAACCAGTAAAAGAGTAAATAGAAACTTGACTGATAGAAAGTTTCTCTATCGCTATCTATCATTGATAGAAACTTTTCTATCACAAATAGAAAAACTTTCTATCAGTGATAGAAAGTTTTCTACCACTCATAGAAAGATAGAAAAACTTTTTATATCATTGATAGAAAAATGCACCGATAGAAATAGAAAACCAACATTTATAGAAACTTTCTATCAGTCTATCACTGATAGAATCTATCAGTGATAGAATCTATCAGTGATAGAAAGTTTTCTATCACAAGTTTTCTATAAAAAATTTTCATATATCATTGATAGAAAAATGCACCCCAGTTAATCGAAATCAAAGGAAAAAAAAAAGAAAAAAGAAAAAGAGAGAGCGAGAACAAACCTCGAGGAGATGATTTCGTTCCACGAGTGAGCGAAATGATATAATTGAAGGAAGAAAGCAAACCAAAATGAACTGATAAAAATGGAAGTCAATAGTAAATTGCGAACAACAAGAACAAGGAACAGAAAGAAATCAAAGGAAAAAAAAAAAGAAAAAAGAGTGAGTGAAACAAACCTGAACGGAACGAACTGAAGACGATGGAGAAGATGAACACAAAGAGATTCAGATGGAGGTGAAATTTGGAAGAAGACGAACTGATAGAAAGAAATGGAGAAGCTGATAGAAAGAAATGCAGAAGCTGGTAGAAAGAGATGAGAATTTCAGAATTTCGTGGGTTTTGGGTTTAAGATGGGCATTTCGTTAATTTCACTTTTCACTTTTGCAACGGTGAGATTTTGCCATTTTTGCAAATACTTTCGTGGGCCGCTAAATCTGCAATTATTTTGGGTCAAGTTGCTACTTTTGCAACCGGCGGTGGTACTCAAACTTCACAAATAATGAAGGGGCAACGAGATATATGACTAAAAAAAATAGGTGGGATTTGAAAAATAGCTAAAAAGGTTTCAATACTAACTAAATGACTAACGTGATTTTAATTAATAATTTCCCAAATTAAGCGGACAAAATTGCCCCTAACAAAACGTCTAAGAACTTTCTATCATTTAAATCAAATATTAGGAGAGAGACCTACAGCTAAAAAGTTGGAGATTTATTAGGAATATAGGAAAATATAAGATTGTAACACCCTAACAACCTATTTTGAATTTCCTACGACAAAATCGACAAAATCTACAATTTGGGAAAAAAAATGAAACCATGTCCCCGTTTAAATAAACACATCGTTCACAAAAAAACAAAAAATAAGACTGAGTAGATGATAAAATGGGATAATGGAATACACATAATGAAACACTCAATAACGTATTTACATGGAATTACCCCACAAAATTGAACTTTTAGCTTAATTCTCATGTATAGTATGAAAAAATGAATACTCAATGTAGGTATTTAAAAAAGTGAATTTAAATCTCACCTCACTTATTGCATGTCAAATCAGCAAAACCCTCAATCTCCCACAAACAGCCCTCTTCAAGACAAGCAAAACCCTCCATCTTCTCACAAACGTCAGTCCTTCTTCGTACAGACCACCAACCCCCACCTCCCGCCGATCCAACCTCCAGCCATCGCCTTCGTGTAGACCTCCTCCCGCCGACCCATCAAATGTGCAGGTCGTCAAAAAGGTGCCACTGAATTTATTCTTCAAAGATGTACCATCTACCGAAATAATTGGGAGACAGTGTTTCCACCCGTTTATGGATGCTGCAATACTCATGAAGAAGAACTTGAACCTGTCATTTGAATCAACTTCCTGGGCGGTGTACATACCTGTAATTTTAGGCAGTAAATATCATTATACACTGTGACAGAATGTTTTAAAATGAAAGTACATATGGTAAATACCTGAATTCCTTTCGATCAACTTGGCAGCAAACAACGGAATTTGCGCATAAGACACTTCAGGAGATCCTCTCAACTCATTTAACGCATTTTCTCTACCCCTCCATGCTTTGTCATAACTGATATTGATCCCGTGCGTTTTCCTAGCATACTCTATTATGTCCCGAGGTGTACAGTTGCATTCTGTTAGTTATCCTCATTATAGTCTTCGCATACTCACATGCAATACTCGTTGTCGCTTGCCTGTGATCATTCTAAACGACATCGAAAGAACAAGTGTGGTCGTTGATAAACTTCCTCACAATCCACAATTGCCCCGTGCAATAGGTAGATGCGCGCATATACCATTGGCATGAGTCGTCTATGCATGCCACTGTATACTGTATGCTATTGGATTTAATTGTCTTGAATTGGAAACTTCCTTTTAGAGCCAGTGAAGAGACTACCTTCTTGAGATGTTATTTGCATGAAAATACGCACCCCTCTGTTACGGATACTATGTTGGTCAATGCATCAATCCCATATGAGTTGACAAACTCAAAATTTTTCTCCCCCCGGGATGAACTTGCAACTGCCCCTCCCCCGTTGTGTATATTAGTATCTACCCCCTACACGTCGACAACTAAGCAACAGTCCCTATACGTGCCATTCTGAAACCCGTTTACCATCCAAAAGACATCCCTGTCTTCTGAGAGGACTATATTTATCGGGTTGCTTGACCAATTCCTAAAGAGTGTCAACCTGCAGATACTACTACTGTCCGCCAAATTGAGGTAGTTCGCAGCACATACCTTTAGTTGGGAGAGGTTAGCATCACAGGGGCATGTCACAATGTCAGACTTGAACCCACTGTAGACTCCCGCCACATCCCAAACACCCCCGAACAAAATCATAATTTGATATCCAACCATTTTGTGTTGATGGTATTGAGAGAGGGCTTGGAGATTTTTGTTCCTTAACTTAATAGAATAAGCTATATATTTGAATTAATTGAGAGAGGGCTTGGAGATTTTTGTACAAATTGAACATACCAACAAAACCACGATTTTTGCTGTTAGATGGAGAAGAAAACGGGATCTGGTGAAATCAGTTATATGAAATGAGCGGATCCCATAAAATGTGGAACAAAAAAGACGTTATACATTTAACGGTGCAGTAAACGGCGTCTGTATATGCACGGATATACCCAGGGGTAAAACTGGAAAAAACCTCCTGTCTGCAGGTCCCTTGATTTACGGCAGCCACAAATGAAAATATGAAAGTTATTTAGCCAAAAAACTTAATGGCCTATTTTTTTCTAGCCATCTAGCACAATTTCCCAATAATGAAACCATATTCAATAAATGTCTAATACAAAAAGATTTAAATTTAACAAAAAAAAATATATAAATTGTAAAATATGACATGAAATCAATAAAAACTCGTGCCACATGGTGGTTGTCTTCTTTGACGAGCAGCACTACAAGATTTTAGAGATTTTTGGATGCAAAAAAGTGTCAGAAAAACCACAAAAATGTTGAAAAAAGTTTTTCCGACGCAAAGTGTAAGTTGATGCAACCATTTGTGTGAGGATAAGCTATTTTCCCTCAATTAAGATTTACATTTTTAATCCACATGAACCAATGACTAAAAATGGGGAGAGGATTAAGGAAGAGACATAGGTGGAGTGGAAAAATAATCTTAAGGAACATCGGGTTTGATTTAAAAAAAAAAAAAAAAAAGTGTGTCAGGTTTGTGTCTACTTGGTCCTTGAACTTTAAAAAGTTTTTTATAGGTGTCATAATTTTCAATTTTGTGTCCAATAGGTCTTTAAACTTTAAAAAATTGTCTAATAGGAGTCTCTAAATTTTCAATTTTGTGTTTAATGGATCTCTGACTTTTCAATTTTGTGTCTAATAAGTTCTTGATCTAGTCAATATTTATAAGAAATTCACAAACTTATTAGATACAAAATTGAAAGTTTAGGATCCTATTAGACATAAAATTGATAATTTAGGGACCTATTAGACACAAAATTGATAATTTAGTGACCCATTAGACATTTTTTAAGTTGAGGGATCCATTATATATAAATTTAAAAATTTAGAGACCTATTACTATTAGACACTTTTCAAAATTAAAGATGAAGTAGACGCAAACTTAAAAGTTTATGGACCAAACTTGTAATTTAATAGCCCTCAACTTTCAGTTTTATGTTAAGATTTTGTTTTAAATTCATAAATTTCAAGGCCTAACAAATTAAATTTATGAACTTTTAACTCCTCTTATAAATACGTTTTCTTCTCTAAAAGACAAAGGAAACTCAAAACTAATTAAATATTAAAAGAAACTCATATTTTAAATTAATTAATTAATTAAATATTAAAATGTTACAACATTATGTAATTCTAACACCATCCCATCAAAATTCTCCCTCTCATCCATTTTATTTTAAATTGTGATGGTTTTCTCACTATTATTATTAAATTACCTGGGCTTTCATCTCAAAACTAATTGGCAAGGAGTGAAGTAGCTCATCTATCTTATGAATTGGAAGGTCTCCACTAATTTTTTCAATGTGGGATCCTCAACACTCACTATTTCTTACCATAGTTTCCATCTTTCCTACAAAAACATTTGAATTTTTAGGCAAATTCCAAAAACAAAAACTTTTTTTTTTCAAAACTTAGCTTGAATTTTGAAAGCATCTATAAAGAGTAGATAGTAAAACAAAGAAACTGGAAACAATGTTTATACGTTTAACTTTAAAAAAAAACCAAATGGTTATCAAACGAGACCTTTTAAATATTCAAGTGGTAATTTTCTAAAAGAGTAACTATAAAATAACAACAACTACTAAGGGTCCTTTTGGAATACATTTTAATTTAAAGGTTTTTCAAGAATGCATTTTTTTTTAAAAAAAATTGTATAAAAATTGTTTAGAATTTAAACATTCATATGTTTGGTTGCTTTTTTATTAATATTATATATTTTTTATTAATATTATATATTTTTATTAATATCGAGCCTGATAGGAAGCACTTCTCATTTCATTTTTTTTTTCTTTTTACGTTTCTGCATTTTTTCCTTCATATTTTTTTTTCTAAAATTTGTATTTCAATAAATCAAAGAAATAATTGCCTTTTTTAAAATGTTTAAAAAAATTGAATTTTTAGATTACAATTTATTTCTTTTTCTAAACAACTGAAATTTAATTAACTATTAAAATCAAATAAGTAATTATATTATTTTTTTAATGTTTTAAATAAATTGAATATCATATTAAAATTTATTCTCTTTTATTGAATTAATTAAGATTTAAATAGTTGTAATAAAACAAAAGTTTAAATTAGTGTTAAAATAATAAGTAATTGCATTTTTGTAATGTTCTATACAAATTGAATATTATTATATGGTTCATTTTCTCTTCACTAAGCAAATTAAATTTAGTTAAGTATTAATTATTTAAGCATTTTATTTTAAATTCACATATATATTGATCTAGTACAGATAAATGTAGTTGTCAATTAATTCTACCTCAAAAAACTATAATGGTTAAATTTAAATTGAGTAATATTAATTTTATTTTACTTTATTTATTAAATTTTATATGATTAGACTTAAATTTCAATTTCTAAATACAAGAAAAAGAAATAAAATATTTTAAAAAAGGCAATTATTTCTTTGATTTATTGAAATACAAATTTTAGAAAAAAAAAAATATGAAGGAAAAAAAAAAGGAAGGAAATGCAGAAACGTAAAAAGAAAAAAAAAAGAAAAAAAGAAATGGGAAGTGCATCATGTCAAACTGAACTTGGAAACTTATGGATACTAAAGAAGCTAACTTACCAATACCACAAACCCTTGTTTTGTTTAAAATTTCAAATAGGTCGTCTCTTCAAGAGACGACTTGTGTTAAAAAACGTTTTTTTTTATTAAATTTTTAAATCTGATTAGCACGACTTTTTAGGTTGCCACGTCAGCAGGTCGTCTCTTGAAACTACAATATTTAAATAATAAGTTTTACACCAACTCTATTTTACTAATAAGTTTAAAAATATATAATATTAATAAAAAATGTCTGCATTTCCTTATAGGTGTTTTTATACAAAAGTTATTGTGTACTTAAAAAGTCTTTTTAAAAAAATTGGTTTCAAATGTTTCTCTCAGCAAAATGGTTTATTTATCAATCTCATTTTCTAATAAGTCATTTTTAGTAGTTGTCAAACACCAGAAATTTTTTCAAAATGATTTATTTTCAAAATTAAATACCTAAAAAGTTAAACCAAACACACCCTAAATTGTTAAAAATGGTAAAATAGAAAGAAGATTAGAAATGAAAGTAAACCAAAGGCACATACAAAGACAAGAGAAAGAACAAAAATCCCCATTGGATTTGAATGAGACAAACCAAGAAACAAAAAAATAGTAATAAATTAATAAATAAATAAAAATTGTAGATTTATTAAAAGGAAGCTCACAAAGAGCAAGTGGCGTCGTCATTGTTCAGTTGCCTTAAAAATCGAAACGCTCTGCTTTGCTAAGGCTTTGTGGTGGTGACTGCCACTTTGCTCCCAAATAAGCAATGCTTCTACACGTAAACACCATATTTTGTGCAACTTACAATAGAGGGCATTGGAAAATCCACCCTACGCCATAGCTATCTCACAATCAAACCCCTCAAGAAAGCAAATAATTATTTTCCTTTTTTAATATAAATAATAGTGATACTAGTAGTGTCAATGTTTGGCTCCATGATTCGTGTGTATCTCTTTACATACTATCGTTAAAATGTTGACAGTTTCAAGAGAGAAAGTTAGAAAATTAAAAACGTGGAAAGAAAGTAGATAACAAAGCAAAGAAACTTAGGTGGAAGTATGTGTTTTTAAGTTATCAAATGGGACCTTAAAGATTCAATTATGTGTGGCTACTGAACTAAGTTTGTATCTATTTGACCTCTGAACTTTAAAATGTGTCTAATCGGTCTTTGAATTTTTCATTTTGTATCTTATTAGTCGCATTTTAAAAATGTCT
This sequence comes from Luffa acutangula, assembly GCA_036850905.1. Lineage (NCBI taxonomy): Eukaryota > Viridiplantae > Streptophyta > Magnoliopsida > Cucurbitales > Cucurbitaceae > Luffa > Luffa acutangula. The sequence continues at coordinate 13,886,238 of CM072099.1, forward strand.
AATCGGTCAAAATTTTGATTTCACATGGATGGTAAGACCTAATTGAGGTTTATTGGTTTTTTTTTTTTTTTAAGAAATGTGTCTTGTGTGGAGATAAAACTTGAAGACTATACCCTAACCTCTTGGTGCACAAGGAAGAAACTCACCAAACTTGGGGTGCAAGAAGAAAACTCTTCACATTGGTGTACAAGGAAGAAGGAAGATGGAGCTTTGGGCATTGAGACTCATTGCATATATATACGTGTCTTTGTCTCTTGAACTTGAGCAAGAAAAAGAGAGTGATCTTTTCTTCCTTTGTAGTGTGGGAGAGAGAGAAAAGAATGTTTCTTTTCTCGAGTTGAGGTCTTTTCCTCATTGTTTATCCCAAGCTATCGGATTGTGATACTTGAAGGTCAATAACTATTGTTGGGCTATTGAGGGATAGGTTGAGGTGTTGTTTTTTGAAGGCTTCTTGTAATTTCCCTAGAGTTTTAGTGGAAACCTGCATCGGTAGCAGAGAACTGGATGTAACCCACATTGGGTGAACCAGTATAAAACACGGTGTAAATTTCTCTTCCCTTCTCTTTTAATTATTATTGTTCTTGTTGCTTGGAATTTAGGTTGGTTTATCTATTCTTCTAAGCTCTTGGTTTCAAATTATTTATTATGGGTTATATTTGAAACCATAATCTGATCGGGGAATTGCAATAAATATATATTGTCTGAATTTGATTGATCGAATTTAGATTGGACTATTTTATCGACTAACATTTTTTTAATTCTCTTCCAATTTACACGTTTCATGTGATTAATAAAGTTATAATTATTTTAATTCATTATTTTTCAATTATCAGAATAGCATACAACTAATTAGAACCAGAGGCAAAGGTAGCTCGAGCTCCCTCAACTTCTATATATATTATATTTATATTATAAATCGGAAATTAAAATAAAGTTATTGAAGTGCTTTGGTGGTTTAAGCCCCTCTTGGTAATCTCTAACTCCCGTGTTTGAGCCTCCACACCCGCAATTCTGAATTTTTTGTATCTTCTTTTCCTTTTCCTTTTTTTTTTCGTTTGTTTTTCGCTTCTCTTTTGTTTTTGTGTTTTTCTTTTTCGTTTTATTTTTCTCCGTTTCTTTTTTCTTGCATTTTTTGTTTTTGTTTTTTCTCTTTTTTTTTTTTTTCGTACTCTTTTTCGTTTTTTCTCTTCATATTTTTGTTTTTTCTTTCTCCGTTTTCTTAGTTTTTTTTTTTCATATGTTTAAAATAATTTAAATTAAAATTTAATTTTTGTATTTACAAATATAAAATAATAGCAAACATATGTCATTATAATTCTTTTTTCAACTTTATTTTTAAATTTTCTTTATCATTTTAGAGTCAAATAAAGATGGAATAATACAAATATTTTTTAATTTTAGTAATAGGCTTTTGATTTTTTTTTAAGTGCTATTGTCTTTTAAACTTTCAATTGTGTATCTAGGCTTCCAAGTTTTCAATTTAATGTCTAATAAATCTGTGACCTAATAAACTAATAATCCATGTATTTTTTTTTAGTTCAAAATTCTATTAGATACAAAATTAAAAATTAAAAAACCTATTAGATAGAAAAGTGAAAGTTTAGGTACTTAGTAGAAACTTTTTAAAGTCAGTGATTTATTGAGCATAATCTTGAAAACTTAATAACTAAATTTATAATTTAACAAATTTAATATCAAAATATACGAATTGATATTAACATATATCAATGTGTTCAAAATATCGTCATTTTGGTTGTTGTACTTTGGGTTTTGTTTCATTTTAGTTATTGTACTTTGAAATGTCCAATTTTAGTCTATATTTTAAATAAAGTTTAAAATTGGTCTCTATAGTGAGTTTATTGTTAATTTTTCTGAAAAAAATTGGTCTCTATTAATATGTTTTCTATAAAGTTTAGAAATATGTTCACATCGTGTCTTTTATTGTATGAAAATTTTTATTTAACAAATTTTGATGAAAATTAACTTAAATTTACGGAAAGGACCAATTTTAAGCACAGACTAAAATTTTCTATATAGCCCCCTCTCACATAAAGTTCTGGATCCGCCACTGATTAGAACTTTTACTTTGTAGTTGTTTTTGTTGGAGATAATGCTCAAATAAGAACTGAATTACACTAGCAAACTGATTACACCTTAACTGGATATTAACAATTACAGTGGAAATAACAATACAAACATTGTATATATATGACAAATGTTGCCAATATATTGACAATAAATAGTCGAGGCACGCTTACAAAGCGTTGTCCTGAAGACAATTATTCGCTCTGCATGGGTTGCTAGCAGACTACAACGATCGTCTCAGCAGGATACAACGACTAACTCAGGTAGAACAGCAACCTCGAACTACTCGGATCTGGCAGAACTCTTGGATACTTGCTCTCAACTCGACTCAAGATCAAAAGAAACAAAGAAAGAAGGAAGAATGCTCCAAATGGAATGAGATGATTCAAATGAAGAAACAAGTTGCTATTTATAGGCTAGCAACTTAGTAACTCCAAAGAACAAAATTAAATAAAGTTGAAACATATGAAAAATATAACTCAATTGAGTTGTAATATCAAATTTAACTTCCATATGTTAAATTTGTAATTGAAACTTCAAATTGAATTTGATGTTTCAATCCATCTTGAAACTCTTGAAAAATTGAATTTAAACACTTTCTTTCACATTTATTTGTATAAATATCCAACATTATTTATATAAATATCCAACAGTTTTAAACAATTTAATGCTTAAGTAAACTAACATAACTGATTACCACCAGATCTTCCACCCTATTCTCTAATTTTAATGAATCTAGTATTGTAGTTAGAATAGGTCATTCTTTCAACTTTGAAGGAGAATGAAACCTTTTTGTTGTTAAGGAACAATAAAGGAATAGATTGTTAAAATTTTGCTCAATAACCATAACCAATTTAAGAAGTGTTATAGGTAATTCTGGACGACTCCAAAATTGAAGGAACTAACAAGGTCAGCTTAGTATAAACTCGAGGATACGACCAGGAAGTAGACTCCGGAGGAGAGGCAAACCAATGGGATTGGGCCAAATTGGGCCAAGGCCCAATCCCATGGCCATTGGCCTTGACCGGCCCAAGGAATTTGGGTTGGCTGAGGCTGAGAGACTCATGGTCGGCCTCAGCCCACCACGGTGGGTCGAATCTTCTCCCCTTCACTTTGTTCCTGGTGTTCTTGGCCAGTCCGATTCAACTTGGTTCAACCCTACTTTGTCTTTGGACGCCAAGAAACCCTAAAAGAAGAGAAGGTATATAAACTATTATTCAACCTTGAAGAAGGGATCTGAAACTCTATTATTCTCTTGACTCTCTCCTCTCTTACTCTTGCTCTCTGTTTGTTTCTCATCTTTTTCTTTGCTGACTTAAGTATCGAAGGCGGTGTGGCAAGCACCACATCGTTGTGCAGGTTTCTTTTGTCTTGCAGGCCACATCTTCCCTCTTTCAAACAAATTTACCGTTGGTGTCACGTGAAGGTCAAGTGAGTTTTCCTTGTTCGGATTTTGACATCAACAAGATGGATGAAATGAAATTTATTTGTGCATCATTGATCAATCTTTGGGATCATTACCAGTTGAAATTTATCCATATTGATAATTGTTCACAGAAGATTTCAGTAACGTAATTTAATTTGTGGAATAAACTTGTGTTTGTATTAATTTGTGTGGGTGCATAATACGATCTCTAATTTATATCCTCTGATTTTTTTCTCTCTCTAGTGCAAATTCTTCTCGAGTGCAGTTTGCTCTCAAATGTGGATTGGTCTCGAAGGCTTTGAAGCTTGTTTTCAAGGTTGAATTTTCAATTTGTCTTCAAAGTCTTTAGGTCTTGGAAGAGATTTTGGTCTTCAAAGAATCTTTTGACCTTCAAATTAGTCTTCGGGTCTTTAAAGAGTCTTCAATTTTCAAGAGTTTCAAAGTTTTGAAGTCTTTTGATCTTCAAAGTGTCTTTGATATTTGAAGATTCTCTAGTCTTCAAGAGAGTTTTAGGGTCTTGAAGTCTTATGATCTTCAAAGTGTCGTTGGTCTTCGATGAGTTTTCAGTCTTGAAGAATTTAGGATCTTGAAGTTCTTTGATCGTCAAGGTTTCTTTGATTTTCAAGGAGTCTTCCATTTTCAAGAGTTCAGGATCTTGAAGTCTTCTAATCTTCAAGAAATGTTTCGTGTTCAAGAGTTTCAGATTTTTTTTTTCTTATATCTTTTGTCTAGTTAATTTTCTAAACACTAACTTTCTATTTATAGAGCTTTCCATAGATGTGGGCTTGGACTTTGATGGTTTGGCCAAAAGATTTGGATTTGAGTTTTGTTGGCTTTGCGCCTGATTATTTGGATTTAAGTTTGGGTTTAAGCGTAACCCAAACAGTGTTTATTTATAATTGATCCTAAATTTAATTATTTCTATTTTTGTCATTATTTTAGATTAATGACATGACAATGTATGATTTACCAAAATTTATAATTCAACAATAATTTTTTAAATATTGCCAACTAAATCTAGCTTAATTGAATAAGACATATATCCTTAACCAAGATGTTAAAAGTTGAAAACCCTCTGTTTTCATATTTCTTGAACTCAATTTTTTTAATACTTATATAGCACAATATTTTCGTAAAATCTAAAACCATCCATTTCTATTTTTATTTTTCATTTTAGAAAAAAAAACACACAAATTTAAATTTCATTTTGGTTTTCAATGTTTAGATTTAATTCGATTTGGGTTATTGGATATTTAAAATGTGTATTCTAACCCTTAAACTTTTAAAGTATAACCTTTAAAATATTAAATTTAGTTTCCAAACTCAACTTTTCAAAATCTAATTACCATTTTAGGGTGTGTTTGACGTTGATTTTGGAGGAGGTTGAAGTGATTTTTAAAAAAAAATCTTAACTGTTTTTAGCATTAATTTTTATAAAAGTACTTATAATTTTTTTTTTAATTTAAGTTTAATATTTTTATTCTATTATCCTATACTCAATTGAAATTATTTGTTTTTTATTTTTATTTAAATTGAAATCATATTTGTTTCCATACAAATACCAAATTATATTTCTTGGCCAAATATAAAAATATCATAAATTAAACGTAACATTATATTTTAAATCATATGAAGTTTAAAATAATTATCTTATATATTTCAAAAAAAATAATCATCATATAATAGTTTTGAAATTATCTTATAAAACTTTGAAATTAAATATCAACATTAAATTTATTTATATAAAAGATATAGTTAAGCTGAATTTAGAATTTTAATTTACCAAACACTCCACCCTGCTTTTTCATCTATAAAACTAAAATTTACAAAATGCTAATTTACTTTAGAGTAACAACAATTATTTTAGAAGTTACAGCAATCCCAAAATAAGCCTTAGGCTGTGTTTGGCATTGATTTTAGAGGCCATCAAAGTGATTATCAAATAATTTTAACCGTTTTTAGTGTTTGGTAAATCTAATTATAAATTAATTTTGCAAAAGCCATTAATAGTAGCTTATGGATTTAGCTTCCCTAAAAATCTGGTAGATTCTCTAACTAACCATTTATCTCTCTCATACTCCACGTTCTTGAGACATATTCACCATTCAATTATCTTTTTTCAATATATTTGAATTTGATTTTTTCTAACTTTTTTGAAGATTGAAATAACATTTTTTTTCTTTTTTCTTTTTAATCAAAATATAAAACTACCTAACATAATGTTATAATTTAAATCATATGAAATTTAAATTAATTGTCTTGTTATAAGAATTTTGAAATCATATAACAACCTAACATTATGCAATTATTGAAATATTATTAATATTTTGGTTATTATTATAGGTAAGTTGCAATAATCTAGTATTAATTTACCAAACTTGTTTTTTCCTCTTTAAAGCTAAAACTTACCAAACACTAATTTACTTCGTACTATAGCTGATTTTCTTTAAAGCACAGCTGACAACAATTATTTTAAAAGCTACCGCAACCCCAAACTAAGCCTTAGTCTCTCAACTTTAAAATCAAATTATCATTTTAGTCCTCGTGATTATCTTATCAACTAATTAAATATTCACTCATTCCATACTTGTCTTTACCAAGTTATGTAGCTCCATTTCAGTACCAAGTTATGTAGCTCTAAAACATATCCATGTCAACACATAAATAAATATTTTGGAAAACAATGTTATTTATGTGTTTGAAAATTAACCTACAATAATGGCAACGATTAAAATTATTTTCTTTTTCTTAAAAAAAAAAAAGTAGTTAATGATTTAGAACTCCAAGAAGCAGCATTGGTGAGGATATCTTCCCATAAAGCATCCGAATCCTTTGATCTATCATGGAATTAGAAAAAAATAGTTCATAATTTGAAATATAGATTTTAAATTTATGGACTAAGATACATATATTAAGTTAAAAAAAAAAAAGATACATATATTAAAAGTTGAAATACCATAATAAATTGACCCTCAAAATCCAAACAACATAGTAAGATTAAAAAAGAAAAAGAAAAAAAAAAGCCAACAAGAACATAGCTCAATTGGCATAAAGTTGTACGGATAACCACGAGGTCTGTGGTTCGAATCCCTTTCCCTACATATTATCAAAAAAAAAAACCGAACCAATTCCATTTGATAGGAAATATGTGTGCCTCCACTAGTTTATATACATAATAAATAAAAATATATAAATAAATAAAAAAACAATTTGTCTCCGATTAACATAGCTTCATTAATTACCATCCAAACGTTTGATCCCAAATTCTGTAATTGTTCAACTAAAAAATATTTAAAATGATTTAAATTATTATTTTTGGAGGTAGATTTTGAATTGAAGTTTTCACTTTGTTTGTTGATTTTTTTTCTAATATAACAAATTGAGAGTTTCTGTTTTTTTTTTTTTTTTTTTTTTCTTTTTTTAAGGAGAAATCGCAAAAATTCAACACAGAAAGGGTAGGATTTCACAATTACCAATTCAATTTTATCAGATTTTAATTTCCTTCTAATAAATTAGGATTGATAGGGCATATCCAATAAAAGGGATTGAAAAGCTATATTAATAAAATAAAAATCTCTGCAAGAAAATATCTAAATAAAAATATTAAAAAAATTTAACAAAAATAATTATTTAGTTAATCAAAAAATAAAATAAAAAATTTAGATTTGAAAAAAAAAAAATCTGGGAATTTGAATGATTGAGGAGGATAGAAAAAGAAAGGATGAATACGGTTAAGGAAAAACAAGAAAATTGTGTTTTTTGTGGATCCGATGTGGGACCCACCAGGTGGTAAACGTGTGAACAATTCACTTCCCCAACCCTATCCCAATACGTACACATCACCATTTTTTTTTATTTTTTTTTATTTTTTATTTTTATTATTTTATTTTATTATATTATTATTTTTTTTTTTTTTGCATTAAGGTACCCATCACATTTTACCATAATAACAATTTATTCTTAAATTTTGATTTGTAACGACTTAATTTGAGTAATTTCAATGTCGTAACAATTTAGTCTCTTAGCTATTTTTTTTTTTAAAAAGAAAACAATTAAGTCTCTTAGTTTTAGTAAATAGTAACAATTTTGTTGTACTTCTAAATTTGTAACGATTTAGTTTTTAAAAATTATTGTTAAGATTTTAATGAGATTTTTGATATAGGTAGATCATTAAACTAATTAGGGATGCAATAGGTTTATAAGTTACAAAGTCTAATTTGTTATATAATAAATTTTGATGTATTTTTTTACAATAGGTATTAAATTGGTTTTTTTTATTTAAAAAAACAATAGGTATTAAATTGTTACAAATTTGAAAGTACAAGCACTAAATTATTACATACTAAAGGTCATAAAGTAAATTTTTACAAATTTGAAAGTATAGAAACTAAATTGTTAAAAAAAAAATTTAGAGGACTACATTGTTACATTCACGAACATTTAGGGTATGTTTGATTTAACTTTTGAAGTGTTTAATTTTGAAAAAAAAAATCATTTTGAAAAAAGTCTAGTGTTGGACAACCACTAAAAATGACTTATTAAAAAATGAGATTGAGAAATAAATCATTTGGAGAGAAACACTTGATAGCAAATTTTTAAAAAAGAATTTTAAAGTATATATTAACTTGTGTATAAAAACACTTACGGGGAAATGTAACAAAACATATGAGTGTTTAAATTCTAAACAATTTTTATACAAAATATTTTTTTTTAAAAAAATGTATTCTTAAAAAACACTTAAATTAAAAGATATTCCAAACGGACCCTTTAAAGTCCAAGGTATTTTTTAACCTAAAATAAAATTAAAATTAAGGTGAAATTACATTTACACTTAAAAAATGTTTGAGCATAACTCAACTCATAGAGATACATACCTTTGACTAAGAGGTCAATGGTTAGAATTTCTTCAACCCCACAATGTCATTGAACTAAAAGCTTATAAGTTCACTCTGTGAACTTTCAAGTTTATGTCAAATATGCTTTTAAACTTTAAAAATTGTCCAATAAATATATAATTTTTTTCAACATGAACATTATTGTAATTGACATATACTCTTTCCCTATATTGTCCTAGTAAATTTGACATCAATTGACCTAATGAAATGATTAACGTGGTAATTAACATTTTCTAACTATACTTCTATTATATGTAGTTTTTGAATGAGTTGATCTTTTTTTTTATCTATATTTTACTTTTTATACTCAGGGATCAAAAAGTAAATGGAAACTAAGGTCCTATTTATATGTCATTTTTGAAATCTTAAGGACCAAATGGAAACTAAGGTCCTATTTACTTACCCATAATAAAAATGAGCTACAATCGTAATGAAAATCAAGGGGAATGAAATCCATCGTAATCGTAATAAGATTCTTTTGATGTTGTGTTACTTGAAATGAACCACAATTGTAATCACAACCCTATTGATATTGTCTACATCGTTGGAAATCGAAAAGGAATTATGCAAGATTAGCAAAATGCTCCACTCTCGCTCTCAGTATACCTCATGATCTGGATTTTTAGGAGTTTCTCTCGATTATTACGCTTGATTTTCCAGTCACCTCAATGATGCTTTGAGATTTACAAAACGTTGCCTCGTGTTTGCACGAGTTAGTCATTTCATAATGACATCTTTCCTTACTTAACTTGTCCATAATACAAACATCATCCCTCCTTTTTCCTTCCCCTCCAAAGAAAAAAAAATCACTTGCTTCCCCCTGCAAAGAAAAAAAAAAAGTCCTTTATGATTCATTCTCGACTACCCCAGTACAACAACCATCAGAATCCATCACCAAACAATCTGGTGCATTTATCATTACAAATTGCCACATGGACTGATTTGGATGATGACTCAGTGAACTGTCAAATTCCATTTTCTTCTTCTTCGACATCTTCATAGATAGAGATCAGAACACCTTCAGTGAGATCGATATTCTGTCGTTCCCACCATCCATCGAGATTCTTAAAGGGATGAGGAGGATAAACGCAAGGAGTCCTTTGATTGAAGTCTCCTAAGACTCTCAATCTTCTGAAGGACTAAGGAGGAATAGAGAAGAAAGGGATGTATCTCCACTTTTGGTGATTGACATCTTCCCCTGACTCTAAATAACCCCTACATGCATGTAACTCATCTAAAACACTTTTTTTTTTTTTTTAATGAATTATCGACCTTCTCTATTATTTCTTTTGTCGTTATTCTTCTGATTCTTGCTCATGTTATACTGCAATTAATTTATAATTCATAAAGAAAAATATGTAAAAAACATAAAAAAAATGCTAGCGAGAATGATAGTTCCTCTAGCTCTAACTCATTTTAAACTATTGATCTTGGACATCGTTCATAAACGAGTACAATCCATAAACTAGGCTATCGAGAAAAAAAAATGTAAAAAGATGTGTAGAATAACCGATAACGAAAGGACAAATGGTGAATGATAGAGAAAGGGAAGATGATGAAAAATAAACCAAGAAAATAGTGTGAGTCCCACGTAATAAGAAATGAGAATGAAATTGATCATCTTTTTTTATGCAATGAGAAATGAGAATGAGATTGCATATTTTGAGATAGTCTCACGACTTCACCACGATTACAAATTCTGGTAAACACCATCAATCCCACAAATTTGATTACATAACAGAGAGCAACAGGTCCTAAATCCAAATGCATATTCCTTGCTAAAGCGAGTTTAGCTCAGCGGTAATTGACATGTACCCTCGACATGAGGTCAGAGGTTCGACATGAGGTCAGAGGTTGATGTACTAAAAAAAAGTACATATTCCTTAAAAAAAAAAAAAAAATAGAAATAAGTTGAAATTGGAAGAGAAATATTTAGAAAATGAAAAGGATTGCCCAATGGCATTCCTGTAAATACGGTGATATACATGGGCGTTTCTAGGAAGTCAACGCCGTATAAATTTAATTTCTCCGACTTTGAATCCCCTTTGTCGATTCGATCTCACGGACCTCCTTCCATTTCTCTCTTTCATTCAATTCTCCTTTCTCTTCTTCTTCTTCTTCATCTCAATCTCAATTCCTTTCTTTTCAATTTGGACCCAGTAAGATCTTTTCTGATTCTCAGTTGAATTCCCTTTCCCTTTCCCTTTCCCTATCATCACTCTCCCCACCTAAAATCCCTCACCCATGGAGGACAACCACGTTGCTTTCGATTCCGTCGCTGCCGATGAAAATCACGACGCCCCCATTTCCCACGCCCATGTCGACCATGGCTGGCAGAAGGTCACCTACGCCAAGCGCCAGAGGAAGACGGCCAAACCCTCTGCCGATGCACCATCCGCCAGGATCCTGCCTAATGGTACTGTCCCCGCCGGGGACAACGTTTTCCACTCGCTCGAGAAGAAATCGGAGGAGCGCCGCCGCAGAATTGCCGAGGCGCAGAAGGCGGCGGCTATTGACGACGATGACGCTCTTCCGGTTAGATCGAAGGTCAGGTCCGACGATGAGGATGGCGAGGACAGTGATGGAGAGGGTGTGGAGAATGGAAAGCCTAACGAGGAGGTCAAGAAGGTGAAGCAGAAGAAGCCGAAGAAGCCTAAGATTTCGGTGGCCGAGGCTGCTGCGAAGATTGATGTGAACGATCTGTTGGCGTTTTTGACCGATGTGTCGGTAAGGCGATATGATCTGCTTCATGATGCAATCTTGGTTTTCTCTGATCTATTTTGATCTGCTTGTTTGGAAAAGAATTTGCTGTCGATTGATTGCTATTGACTCTTCTTCTCTTCTTCTCCTCCCATCTTTATGTTTGGTGATAGGGCTCGTACGAAGATCAGCAGGATATTCAGCTAATGAGGTTTGCGGATTATTTTGGTCGCGCATTCTCGGGCGTCAGCGCTGCTCAATTTCCGTGGGTGAAAATGTTTAGGGAGTCTCCGGTGGCTAAGATTGTTGATGTGAGTTTAGCGATCTTTGCTTTGTTATGTTTCTCTGAATTCGCCTTGCAGTGGATGAACTCTCTTAGATCTGTACATGCATATTTCTGATTGGTCGTGCTTAATCCTTCAGGTCTCTTGTTTTGGTGAAGAACAATATTCAGGCAAAATATTTTATATTTTGTAGTTGCACATTTGGTGTTATCAATTCTTCCGCTCTGATTGTCTGTGTTTCTTCAAAAATTGTTCCTTTATTTAGTCGGATCGGATGGACTGAATTTTGGGATGAAAATAAACCTTTGAACCTTTTTGTATTGTCGTTGATTTTGAATGTTGTGAGTGTATTCTTCTAAATTAGAAATTGAAAATGTTTGATTTTCTTGAGCAGTAGAATGAATTTTAAAAGTTGTTTGTGCAGTATAATCGAAATACAAGCTAGTTTCATAATTATCTGCCTAGTTATCAGTTTTCTCTGTTCCTTTTTTCCAATTGCTTGACCTTATTACCTACATTATTTTTGTTCTTTAGTTTTGACTTAAAATGGATGGAGTTCTTCACGAAATGGTACACTCTGTGACTTAATTGTTGTGTCTACTCTTTTGCAGATCCCTCTCTCTCATATTTCAGATGATGTTTATAAGGCATCAGTTGACTGGCTTAATAAACGTTCTCTTGAGGCACTCAGCTCTTTCGTTTTATGGTCTTTAGACAGCATTCTTGCTGACTTCGCAAGCCAACATGCTAGTGCCAAAGGCTCTAAAAAGGGCGTACAACATGCATCATCAAAATCTCAGGTATCATTGGTAGCATCACTGTTGTGTTCATTCAAGTTTATGTACGTTGGGAGGGATAATGATGCATTGTTTTCTTTATGTTGGGTGGGTTGGCACAACCCACATGTACTACTGATAATTAGAGGTTTTTAGTTGAATATAACTCCCAATCTCTAGTGCGTTTTTGAAAAGGTATTGAGCGTCAACAACCTTTAAGGGTTCCATTAGTTAAAATTAGTTGCTGGATATAATAAATGTAGAAAAAAATGCGAAGTATCAAGAGCAAAGAAAATTTGTTGTTTCTTATTTAGAAAAAATGAAGAAAGTTTAGGGAGATACTGTTATTTATTCCTTTATGAGAATATGTAGCTAAATGTGCTCGTTCTAACTAGGTCTGTAATATTCTAGCAATTGAAGAACTCTAACTTAAACTCATACAGTCATACTATAAAACTTAAGTTAGCTGATTCTATTTGATGCAGGCCAATTTTAAAATTGTATGATTTATAGTTGTAGTGCTAAGATGAAGGATACCTATCAAGGTTGATGAAATATGAAATTTGTGTGCTGTTTTTTGAATCATTGCAAAACAGAAAGAAAGATCCAAAAGTGATAAGAGATGAGGTTAAAAAATGATATTATAAAGTAACCTCGATTAATTCAATTTTAACTAACTTATTGTCAACCTTGTTTGTTTTCTCGAAATTTGTAAAGCTAAAATGAACTGCAGGGACTTCAAGGATGTTCTAAAAAGGCTGCAAAGCCTAGGAAATCTACTGCTAATATCATTTTAATGAAATTGGAATGTTAAAGACATCTTTGGCAATAAATGGAATTCTACACATTCAAACTAGAAAACTTAATTTTTGATTGGATGAAGGTGATGGATCATGAGTTGGATCTCTTTTATCCATCTCTGATTTCTTGATATTTGTTTATAATAATCTCCGTTCTTCATTTTTGCTTCTCATTTTATTTTACTCATTTTCTGTGACTATCCTTCACGTTTATTCTTCTGGAATACATGTTTGACCTTCATAAAATTGTATATCAGTGGCTTTCTAGTTACTTAAAACAACAATCAGCTACACAGATGCTTATGAGTTTCTATTTATTTTTTACTATTACTTTTGTATCTCTCTCTCTCTTTGTGTGTATGTTTGGAGGAGGAGGGGGAGGGTGTGTTCACATATTTTTCTGCATGATTCAAGAATTAACATATTACTGCATTGCAGGTTGCCATATTCGTAGTCCTAGCAATGGTATTACGAAGAAAACCTGATGTCTTAATTCACGTATTGCCAACTATAAGGGAAAACTCAAAGTATCAAGGACAGGATAAGCTTCCAGTAATTGCCTGGATGATAGTTCAGGTGAATTGTTAATAATGTGTGGGTAGTAATTTATTGATGTTTAGAGTTTTGTTTTATGCTTCTTACATCGGGTTTTCTTTTTTCCTTTGCCAGGCTTGTCAAGCAGATCTTGCAATAGGGCTTTATGCATGGGCACATAACCTCCTGCCCATAGTTAGTGGTAGAAGTTGTAATCCTCAGTCTAGAGATCTAATTTTGCAGTTAGTGGAAAGGTGGGAATACTGAATACCTGGATGATCTTCCTATACATCTATCTTCCCTTTAGCTATAATATTCCAATCTCCACCCTCCCTCCCCTTCCAGTTGTTCTTTCCTGACCTTGAAAGGATTATTTTGCTGCAGAATTTTGTCTTCTCCAAAAGCTCGTGTTATCCTAGTAAATGGTGCAGTCAGGAAGGGGGAGCGATTGATTCCACCCTCTTCATTTGAAACACTTCTCCGGGTTACTTTCCCTGCATCGTCAGCTCGAGTGAAGGTCAGTATGGTCAAGGAAACTGTTGTGTTATCTTTTTTTTTTTTTTTTTTTAGAATAACTGTTGTGTTATCTAATATGCTGAAAACAATATGTATGAATTTCTTTTTTTTGACATTGTACTATTTGCAGGCTACTGAACGGTTTGAGGCTATCTATCCGACCTTGAAGGAGGTTGCTCTTGCTGGCTCTCCTGGTAGTAAAGCAATGAAACAAGTTTCACAGCAAATATTTAGTTTTGCTGTCAAAGCAGCTGGAGAAAGTATGATACATACTTGTTTGGATTTTTTCTTTTACCCTTTTTCATATCAAGGAAACTTTTGTGTTCATGAAACATTAACTGAGAGAATATCTATTAACAGGTGTTTCAGAGCTTTCTAGTGAAGCCACTAACATTTCCATTTGGTGTTTGACTCTAAATGCTGATTGCTTCAAACAATGGGTGAGCTATTCTAGTGCTTTTTCTATACATTTAATCATTTTAATTCCATTCTTGATCTGATGTAGAATATTAAAATTCATCCATTTAAATATGCAATTGTTTTTTGCAGGACAAGATTTATGAGGATAACCTAGAAGCTAGTGTCTCTGTTTTGAAAAAACTTTCTGATGACTGGAAGACGCATTCTTTAAAACTAACTCCTTTTGATTCTCTGAGGGAAAGTTTAAAAAGTTTCAGAGCCAAGGTAGTTCCTGTTCTTCTGGAAAACCCAGCACATACTTCGGAAGAATGAATTAGTAGTTGACCAATCTTTTTATCTTTTTTGCATACGAAATTCTTCGTCGATAGAACGAGAAGGCATTGTCTAGTGAAGAACAGGACGCTCGCGAATCAAAATACAAGGAGGCAGATAAGTATGCTAAAGCAATACTGAACAAGGTCTCGCGAGGCCATGGATGTCTGAAAAGTATGGCTCTTATAGTCATCGCTCTAGGTGTTGGTGCTGCAGTCTTCTCCCCGAACATAGAGTCCGTGGATTGGGAGAAACTCACAGCTTTCATCCCACAACACTCTTTCTGAGTTGGCGTTCCTGCATTGTCGGCCATATTTCGACCTTGTTCCCCTCCCGTCTAGCAGTCGACAATGTCATGAAGCCAACCACGGCTCCTTTTGGGGCAGGGAAACCAAAAGCATCTGGTAACAAAAGCTGCACAACTAAGTTAGTCCTTTTACATCATCCTTTTTAAGTTAATGGTAGTAGTAAGTTCTTAAGTTAATACTGCTCAAAAAGGCTCAATAGCCATTTTAGCATCCTTTGATTTGAGTTTTGATATATATTATTATTTTTTTGGTTAGTTTTGTTTATGTTATTTGCGTTTTCTAACCTTCACAATCTCGGCAGTAGATCAAAAAGGGAGTTGGATACACGTGTAATTTCGGAAGAAAGAATGTGTTTCATTGTTAAATGGAATTTTGTAACTTATGGGTTTTTTTTTTTTTTTTTTTTTTTTTTTTTTTTTTTTTGTTGTTGTTGTTGTTGTTGTTGTTGTTGTTGTTGTTGTTGTTGTTGCCTTTTATTATTTCCAAATTTCTTTTCAGTATTTTGTAAATTGTTATGTGACGGATTTTACTTGAAAATTCTGTGTTTAATAAGGTGAAGGTGAAGCCATTGATTAGATTGCAATTATTTTATTTAGTTTTGGATTGAGGGTATAGGACAACAAATCTGTTGAAGGTTTTAGCAGGAAGAAGCAAAGTCTATTATTAGGACTCTTTTTTCTCAGCTTCTAGAATTCTCTATGGCACGATTTTCACGTTCTTCTGTAGTACAAAGTGTAGACAGGTGGATAATGTTTTAATTTTTTTTTTATTTTCTATTTATTGATATATTTTGTTTTGTTAGATGATTTTAATTTTTTTCTTTCTTTCAAAATAATGAAAAAACCGACAAACTAAGTTTCTATAAAATTGACTTTCGAGTTAAAAAAAAAAAAAAAATACCATCTTCGTTTCTATATTTTTGGATTTTGTTTCATTTTACTCTCCATATTTTAAAGATATAATTTTAATCCTTGTACGAAACAAAACTCAAAAACAAAATTCAAAATGATCTTCATAAAACAAAACTCAAAATGATATTCATGTGGTCTATAGGTGTTTCAAGCGTTGTCTTGTTTTCTTAGTCAACTTGCTTTAAATTGTTTTGTTCTTTCAACTTTGGATCTTGTCCTGGGTTGATTTTATTTTTATTTATTTTTTTTGGGCACTCTAAGAGACAGTTATAGATAATACAATAATTTATAATTTATAATAATAATTAAATGTAAGGTTAAACCTTTTTTTTTTTTTTTGATTCCTTGTGTTTTGGATTTTGTTCAATTTCAAAGGTTCAATTTTATACTTTCATGAAAGCTTAAAATCAGTTACTACCATGGGTTTATTGTTATTTTTTTTTTAAATCTTTATTAGTCTTCTATTTTTAAAAATATGTTCACATAGTAGTGTCTTTTCTGCTATAAAAATTATTATTATTTTTTAATCAATTTTGATAAAAATTAACTCTAAATTTATGGTAGGGGATCAAATTTAAGTTTTATGGAAAGAATAGATATTCAAATGGAACATTTAGAAAGTACATCGAGTAAAATCCCAAGTACCAGCATCAAAATGATTTTTTAACCTAACAGCAAAATAATAATTACATTTAAGTTACAATTTATAATATTTTCAAAAAAAAAAAAAAAGAGTTACAATTAATAATAATTAACTCGAATTTATATTATTTTGGTATAAAAACATGATTTATTTCTTTTGGTCCAACATGGGCTCTCCCAAATCATTCGAGCTTACCATCATTAATGAGCATTTTTGTTTATCGATATAGTTGGGGGAAACTAATAATAGAAGTAATAAAGTGAAGAAAAGTGAAAAGTAAGCAATATAAAGATTAAAGAGAAGTGTAAAAAAGCACAAATAATTAATTACTAGGTTGACACAACTTAAAATATTATTAAAGATTGGACAAAATACACTTTTAGTTCCTAAGGTTTGAGGTTGATGTCTATTTGGTCTCCGAGGTTTTAAGAGATACACTTTAGTCGCTGAAGTTTGAAAAATAGTTTTAACGGGTCCCTAAAGTTATTTTCACTATTAGTTGACTAACAAAAAAATGACCCAAATCTTTAGTAATATTTTATATTTGTTACAAATACGGTGTAAATGTATTTAATTATAGATATCCATTTAGGGCATTCAACCCCACCATTTTAGGGCAACTCCCCATGACTCCTTGAATTTAGGCTCAAGACTCTCCCTCCCTCTCCTATTTTAGGTCTTGTAGGTTGCAACCATCCCCTATTGTACTAGTATAAATAGGGATGTTCATGAAGTGTTAAAAAAACAACTCAATTCAATACAATTCATTTGCTCTCTTCTCCCTACCTTTGCTCTCTATTTCTCTAAATGTTCTTAGTGTTCTTGTTATTGTTCTTCACGTTTATAACACGTTATCAACACGATTCTCTTCTATTTTTGTTCAGTTGAAGGTAGAGTTCATTTTACTTTGCAAATGTCTTCTGTACGTTTCACATATACAGTGTACATGTATTATAAATACCTCGTATATACACTGTGTGTCGAACGTTGACAACATATGTTTTATGTAAGATTATCGTATTATTTGTTATTATGCATACTATATGTGATTAGTAAAATATCATATTTATGTATTGATGATCTTAACATTTGAATCATTTTTATTGTTTATGATTCTATATTTGCTAATGATATTTATGTTAATTACATTATCCACATAATTGAAATGTTGATAGTATGCTTATATTCTTATTACTTATGTGATAATCTAGAATGTTTAATGCATATTTGATGATAAACATGATGCACATATATACCATGTATATATCTCAATTTTAAATTATGTACATCTTCTAAACTTTCTCGTTTTGCTAATGTATATTTCCCTCATTAGTTTATGTAGTATTTGTTCGGTATAATTTTCTCATAATTCTCTGTATATTTTATTCCATGTGCATTTAATATATATACAGAGTATTTGTTGTACTGTCACAACTTTATATACAGAGTATTTGCTATATTGTCACAGCTTTATATACAGAACATGTTATATATACTGTTATATATCTTATACAAATATTGGAACATGTTGTTTACCGACAATTTTTATTTGGGTTTCATACGTATGTTTGAATATTTTTGTTTGTGTTGATTAACTTTTGAAATTCATAATAAACACATGTATTAGTTCAAATTTTCCTATGGCAAAGTTTGCAAGACTTGTATAGTAGTTAGTTGCTCTTCCTAAAGTTAAGTTTGATGTTATGCACACAAGGTTGCATAAAAATGCTCCTTTTGATTGAATGCACCTGAAGTTGCATCATTTTCAAAACAAGAATTGCTCATGATTAAATGCACTTGTAGTTGCATAATCTTAATCAATAAGTGATTTTAAACAAATGAGCATATGTTAAGAATAATGTTTCTTTCTTCTCAATTTTAGATATGCTCCTGTAGTAGCAATATTGAGAAAGAAAAATTTTAAATATTGTGATGAGCAAACACCATGTCTTCTTGAGATTAAAGCAATCAAATGAGCATTTGATGAAAAATCATGAATCTCAACCAATTGTTTCAACATCATTCCCTGAAGTGAATATTGTATTATCGAATATTTGTGGTCAATGTCGAGATCATGATTAATAATAAAGGAAGAAGCAATTATTCATCTAGTGGTGGTTACTGAAAGAAAAGTTTCATATTTTAGATATGATATAAAAGATGCATTAGTTTTGTACCTGTTGTACAAAAATGAGAACCATGTGTGAAAGCAAACTTTGCAATCTCCTGAAGAGATGATCAATCTTGGAAATATGAAATAAATGTTGTAAATCTCATTAAATCTCCTGAAGAGAAAATGAACATTATTAACAAATGTTATATTAGATTATGTCAATATCCTTTTATTTAATGTTAATTTATGTTTATTTATTAAGTTCGATTTTATATTCAATTTCTTATTCTGGAGCTCGCTGTGTTATTTTATTTTCCTGAAGAAACATGAATGTTTCACATATTTTGGTTGACCCATAATGAACAATGAAGATTTATGCTTGGCAGATAGCGCAACAACACACACTATCCTTAAAAGTAGGAAATACTTCTCTAAATTGACAATGCTTCAAGCAAAAGTCAATACAATATCGGGTCCTGCAGACTTGATTGAAGGTTTTGGAAAAGCGAATATTATTTTGCCTAGAGGAACAAAATTTACAATTGATAATGCTTTGTTCTCTAGTAAATAAAAAAGAAACCTACTGAGTTTTAAAGATATACGTGCTAACGATTATAATATAGAGACCAATAAGAAGAACAATATAGAGTATCTTTATATTATATCTACTGTCTCACATGAAAAACGTATATTAGAAAAGTTGCCTGCCTTTTCTTCTGGATTATATTACACGCATATTCGTGTTATTGAAACATATGCGACAATGAACCTGAAGTTCAATGATCCAGATATATTTTCTGTTTGACATGATCGATTGGGTCATCCTGGGTCAATAATGATGAGAAAAATTATTGAAAACTCACATGGACATCTGAAGAATCAGAAGATTCTTCAATCTAATGAATTGCCATGTGCTGCTTGCTCTCAAGGAAAATTAATTATTAGACCATCACCAGCTAAAATTGGGATTGAATCCCCCGCATTTTTAGAACGAATTCAGGGTGATATATGTGGACCTATAAATCCACCAAGTGGACCATTTAGATATTTTATGGTTCTAATTGATGCATCCAGTAGATGATCACATGTGTGTTTATTATCAAGTCGAAACCTTGCATTTGCAAGATTACTTGCTCAAATAATTAAGTTAAGAGCACAATTTCCTGGCTATGTAATTAAGAAAATTCGTCTTGATAATGCTGGTGAGTTTACATCCCAATCATTTAATAATTATTGTATGTCAGTTGGGATAAGTGTTGAACATCCTGTAGCTCATGTTCATACACAAAATGGTCTAGCTGAATCATTTATAAAACGTCTGCAATTAATTGCTAGACCGATGCTTATGAGAGCAAGACTTCCAATATCTGTATGGGGTCATGCAATTTTACATGCTGCATCGCTTATACGCATTATGCGAGCAGCCTATCATAAATACTCTCCAATACAATTAGCTTATGGCCAGCAGCCAAATATATCTCACTTACGAACCTTTGGAAGTGCAGTATATGTTCCAATTGCTCCACCAAAACGTACTAAGATGGGTCCTCAAAGGAGGCTAGGAATATATGTTGGATTTGATTCCCCATCAATTATTAGATATCTTGAACCCCTGACGGGTGATGTATTTACTGCACGATTTGCTGATTGTCATTTTAATGAGACAAATTTTCCAACATTAGGGGGAGAGATTAAGAAGTTGGAAAATGAAATTACATGGAATGCAGCGTCATTGTCTCATTTAGATCCCCATACAAATGAATGTGAACAAGAAGTTCAAAAGATAATTCATTTGCAAAATATTGCAAATCAAATGCCAGATGCATTTACAGATGCTAAGAAAGTGACTAAGTCACATATACCAGCTGCAAATACACCATCGAAAATTGATATCCCGACGCAGCAAGTTATCATAACTAATGATTCTGCGACACGCCAGAAGCGTGGTAGACCAATGGGTTCCAAAGATAAAAATCCTCGAAAAAAAAAAGTAGTCAATAATCAAAATGACTTAATTGATAATGTGGATATTCCAGAAGAAATCTCGGATGTGACTACTCATGAGAATATCAAAGAAGGTGAAATACCTGAGGATAATAATGGAATTTTGATAAATTATGTAATGAATGGAAAAAGATGGAACCAGAACAATATAGTTATTGATAACATTTTTGCGTATAATGTTGCTTATGACATCATTTCTGAAAATGATGATTATGAACCAAAATCTGTCGAAGAATGTCGACATAGAAAGGATTGGCTTAAGTGGAAAGAAGCAATCCAGACAGAATTAAACTCACTTTCAAAACGTGAGGTTTTTGGACCAGTAGTCCAGACACCAGAAGATGTCAAACCTGTGAGATACAAATGAGTATTTGTAAGAAAAAGAAATGAAAAGAATGAGGTCACAAGATATAAAGCGAGACTTGTTGCACAAGGGTTCTCGCAAAGACCTGGTATTGATTATGAGGAGACATATTCTCCTGTGGTGGATGCAATAACATTGAGATATTTGATTGGCCTGACTGTGTATAAAAAGCTTGACATGCATCTTATGGATGTAATTACAACAAATTTATATGGATCTCTTGATAATGATATTTATATGAAGATCCCTGAAGGATTAAAAATACCAGAGTCATATAATTCAAATCCTAGAGAATTATATTCGATCAAATTACAGAGATCCTTATATGGATTAAAACAATCAGGACGAATGTGGTATAATCGCTTGAGTGAATATTTATTGAAAGAAGGGTATCAAAATAACTCGATTTGTCAATGTGTTTTTATAAAGAAATCACAGTCAGGATTGAAGGGAATAAAAGTCCCCACGCAGCGGAAGCGCATCGATTGGACCTTACGCCGTATATTAATTAACATTAAAATACCGTTACGATAAGTCAAACAAAACTTTAAACTAACTTTAAAGTTGCTGTAAAACGGTTTAAACATGCTAAAATAAATCTGAATTTATTTTTAAAAAATTTTCTAACGAAAAGAGGAAGAACCGTTACAAACCTCTGTTGTAGACTTGACCGTTCTTCGCCAACGACGCTTCAACGATCGAAAACGCAGCAGCCTCCTCGCCTATTGATCGCTGGAATTTTCTTCTTTGAATGACACAATAACCACAGAGGTTACACCGGTATGTCTCTAAGTCTAGGAGGCCAAAGACTTGTGGGAGTCTTTCTCTAAGAGGGAGGCTAGAGAGAATTCTAGGTCTTGTCTTACAAGAGTGTCAAGAGTCAAGAGTGTCATGACCAATTAGGTCTAGTGTTCTATTTATAGAAGAGAGGCCATGAATAAAATAATCAATTAAATCAATCTTTTCCATAATTGATTCAATCTTATTCCTTAATTAATCAATCATGATCAATCAATTCCCCAATTGATTAATTTTTTCCACAAATGACTAATTACTTCCATAAGTGATTAGATCATTCCCATAAATGATTAATCACTTCCTTAATGAATTCTTTAATTAATTAACCACTAATTAAATATCACATATTTAATTTCCAGCCTTGAATTAATTAATTTTGCCCAAACACATTTTAGGACTTAAATTAATTAATTTATTATTTGAACTCCTTCAATCTTCCATAAATTTATATTTGAACTTCTTCAAATATTAATTTCTCTCATAATAATATATCAATATATATTATATTTGTTTCCCTTAGTAAATTGAACATTTTCAATTTACATTTATTACTTAGTTGCCTCAAATTACTTTACGAGCTACCAGTGGGACCTAATGGACCTGCAGATCAGAAGCTCCAACGATGTGAGATTAATTGGTCAAACTCATTAACCACATTAATCAATATTCGTTAACTGTGTGTACATTCCACTATAGACTCACAGTTGCACTCTTCTCACTGCAGACATATTTTCTGTGTCCACGAATCTAGACCAATATCGACTAGTTAGTCCTTCACGAGTGTCCGTAACACCAGCTGGGTCAAATTACCGTTTTACCCCTGGGTTACCTCTATTTCCTTAAGTACCAATTCTCCTCTAATGAACAACCTGTTTGTGGTCCAACCATCAAACAGAAAACCCTCTCGTGCCATTGAGAGGGTAGGGCCCTTTGTTCAAGACTCGGAGTAACCACTTAAGGGAACACTCATCTGCTTCCCTAAAGTCGGGAAGGAGTGAATTCCATCTTGTACGATTATGTTTCCAGCTCCCCATTCGGTCTTGTCCCCAAAGTGGTAGGCTTATTGAGTCGGCGTATTGGCCACTCTCACCCATACAAATCAAAGGACAATCTCTCATGAGCAGGAGTCCATAATCAACTCAGGATTAAGACTAAGTTGTCTAGGTCGTCCTAGTGAAATAGAAAACCAACTAGTTAACGGTGTTATATGAAGGGAATAAAAGTCCCCACGCAGCGGAAACGCATCGATTGGACCTTACGCCGTATATTAATTAACATTAAAATACCGTTACGATAACTCAAACAAAACTTTAAAAATGCTTTAAAGTTGCTGTAAAATCGGTTTAAACATGCTAAAATAAATCTGAATTTATTTTTAAAACTTTTCTAATGAAAAGAGTAAGAACCGTTACGAACCTCCGTTGTAGACTTGACCGTTATTCGCCAACGACGCTTCAACGATCGAAAACGCAGCAGCCTCCTCGCCTATTGATCGCTGGAATTTTCTTCTTTGAATGACAAAATAACCATAGAGGTTACACCGGTATGTCTCTAAGTCTAGGAGGCCAAAGACTTGTGGGAGTCTTTCTCTAAGAGGGAGGCTAGAGAGAATTCTAGGTCTTGTCTTACAAGAGTGTCAAGAGTCAAGAGTGTCATGACCAATTAGGTCTAGTGTTCTATTTATAGAAGAGAGGCCATGAATAAAATAATCAATTAAATCAATCTTTTCCATAATTGATTCAATCTTATTCCTTATTTAATCAATCATGATCAATCAATTCCCCAATTGATTAATCTTTTCCATAAATGATTAATTACTTCCATAAGTAATTAGATCATTCCCATAAATGATTAATCACTTCCTTAAGTGATTAATTATTTACATAATTGATTAATTCATGGTTAATGAATTCTTTAATTAATTAACCACCAATTAAATATCACATATTTAATTTCCGGCCTTGAATTAATTAATTTTGCCCAAACACTTTTAGGACTTAAATTAATTCTTTCAATCTTCCATAAATTTATATTTGAACTTCTTCAAATATTAATTTCTCTCATAATAATATATCAATATATATTATATTTATTTCCCTTAGTAAATTGAACATTTTCAATTTACATTTAATTACTTAGTTGCCTCAAATTACTTTACGAGCTACCAGTGGGACCTTATGGACCTGCAGATCAGAAGCTCCAACGATGTGAGATTAATTGGTTAAACTCATTAACCACAATAATCAATATTCGTTAACTGTGTGTACATTCCACTATAGACTCACAGTTGCACTCTTCTCACTGCAGACATATTTTCTGTGTCCACGGAACTTAGACCAATATCGACTAGTTAGTCCTTCACGAGTGTCCGTAACACCAGCTGGGTCAAATTACCGTTTTACCCCTGGGTCACCTCTATTTCCTTAAGTACCAATTCTCCTCTAATGAACAATCTGTTTATGGTCCAACCATCAAACAGAAAACCCTCTCGTGCCATTGAGAGGGTAGGGCCCTTTGTTCAAGACTCGGAGTAACCACTTAAGGGAACACTCATCTGCTTCCCTAAAGTCGGGAAGGAGTGAATTCCATCTTGTACGATTATGTTCCCAGCTCCCCATTCGGTCTTGTCCCCAAAGTGGTAGGCTTATTGAGTCGGCGTATTGGCCACTCTCACCCATACAAATCAAAGGACAGTCTCTCATGAGCAGGAGTCCATAATCAACTCAGGATTAAGACTAAGTTGTCTAGGTCGTCCTAGTGAAATAGAAAACCAACTAGTTAACGGTGTTATAACCAATGGTTACTATTTCGCGGTCCGGTCTTATGCAAACTCATTGCATAGGATACCCCCACTCGCATGTCTCCTACACGAACGCGTTGGATCGCAGCGTTTGTATCAAATACAAAGTGGGCCGTATCCATAGTGTCACCAGGATAAGGCACCCAGTCTTATCCCTATACTATAGACCCTTTAGGCTGTTTCTTGAACAATGATCCCATATGTCGCTACATATAGTTCAAGACTCATATTACAGCCTCGGATGTCTAGTTTATTGGATTAGGGTTATTATTAGGCAAAGACAAATATAAAATAACTAATAACAATTAATGGAAAAATATATCAATATTATTTCATTAATATCCGGTCAACGGTTACATTCACTATCTACGAGTTTTAGGGCATAAAACCCAACAAAACCAATGGTTACTATTTCGCGGTCCGGTCTTATGCAAACTCATTGCATAGGATACCCCCACTCGCATGTCTCCTACACGAACACGTTGGATCGCAGCGTTTGTATCAAATACAAAGTGGGCCGTATCCATAGTGTCACCAGGATAAGTCATCCAGTCTTATCCCTATACTATAGACCTTTTAGGTTGTCTCTTGAACAATGATCCCATATGTCGCTACATATAGTTCAAGACTCATATTACAACCTTGGATGTCTAGTTTATTGGATTAGGGTTATTATTAGGCAAAGACATATATAAAATAACTAATAACAATTAATGGAAAATATATCAATATTATTTCATTAATATCCGGTCAACGGTTACATTCACTATCTACGAGTTTTAGGGCATAAATCCCAACAAGGATTTGCTATCATTACTGTATATGTTGATGATTTGAATATAATTGGAACTCCTGAAGAGCTTCCAAAGGCAATAGAATATCTTAAGAAAGAATTTGAGATGAAAGATCTCGGGAAAACAAAGTTTTGCCTTGGCTTACAAATTGAGCATCTAGCAGATGAAATATTTATTCATCAATCAACTTATACAGAAAAGATATTAAAGAGATTTTACTTGGACAAAGCGCATCCATTGAACATTCCAATGGTAGTTCGTTCACTCAATGTAAAGAAAGACATCTTTCGACCTCGAGAAGATAGTGAAGAACTTCTTGGTCCAGAAGTACCATATCTTAGTGCAATTGGTGCACTTATGTATCTTGGTAATAACACATGACCTGATATAACATTTTCAGTAAATTTATTAGCTAGATATAGTTCTTCTCCAACAAAAAGACATTGGAATGGAGTTAAGCATATCCTCCGTTATCTTCGAGGGACAATTGATATGGGTTTATTTTATTCTAATAAATCAAATTTTGATCTAGTTGGTTATGCAGATGCAGGTTATTTATCTGACCCACATAAAGATAGATCTCAAACATGTTATTTATTTACATATGGAGGAACTGCTATATCATGGAGGCCTATGAAGCAGACAATAACAGCTACTTCCTCAAACCATGCTGAGATCCTGGCGATTCACGAGGCTAGTCGAGAATGTGTATGGCTAAGATCAATGACTCAACACATTTGTGAAACATGTGGATTGTCCTCTAGTAAAGATTGTCCAACAACATTATATGAAGACAATATAGCATGTATAGCCCAAATCAAAGGAGGATACATTAAAGGAGACAGAACGAAGCATATCTCACCAAAGCTCTTCTACACTCATGATCTTGAAGAAAATGGCGATATCACTGTTCAACAAATTTCTTCAAAAGACAACTTGGCAGACTTATTTACGAACGCATTACCTACTGCAACATTTGAGAAGTTGGTAAACAACATTGGAATGCGACGACTCAGAGATCTCAAATGATGTCTTCATGAGGGGGAGCAAATATACTGCACTCTTTTTCCCTTCGCTATGGTTTTTTCCATTGGGTTTTCCTAGCAAGGTTTTTAATGAGGCAGTAATTAATGTATATAAATATAATGTACTCTTTTTCCTTCACTGGGGTTTTTTCCATTGGGTTTTTCCTAGTAAGGTTTTAATGAGGCATATATTTCATATACAATGGATATCTAAGGGGGAGTGTTACAAATACGGTGTAAATGTATTTAATTATAGATATCCATTTAGGGCATTCAACCCCACCATTTTAGGGCAACTCCCCATGACTCCTTGAATTTAGGCTCAAGACTCTCCCTCCCTCTCCTATTTTAGGTCTTGTAAGTTGTAACCATCCCCTATTGTACTAGTATAAATAGGGATGTTCATGAAGTGTTAAAAAAACAACTCAATTCAATACAATTCATTTGCTCTCTTCTCCCTACCTTTGCTCTCTATTTCTCTAAGTGTTCTTAGTGTTCTTGTTATTGTTCTTCACGTTTATAACAATATTAGTTTTTTAGATTACATGATCTTTCTTTTTTTACCTTCTCCATCCTCCACCCTCTTTCCCACCCTTCATTTTCTCTTCTCCTTCTATTTATCTCCTTCGGTTGTAATCTATGGACTTTGTTCATCTTTATTTTCCTTCTCATCTTAGACAATTTGTTAAGGTTGAACTAATTGTAATCTCAAATTAATGCAATACAATCCCAATTTTGACAAAGCTTTTAGAGTTAGAGACAAGATAGACACAAGCGAGACACTTTTAGAGAGAGAGAGTTTTAGGAGGTGTAGGAAATTGCACTTTTCTCCCATGGTTTTGTTTGAAAACTGTAACATAAATTAGATTTCTCCCTTTTCTTTGTTGATTTTTCGTAACATGTTTTTTAGTTTTTTAAAAACCAATTAATTGATAGGATTCCAACTCTAAGATTTGTTTTTTTTTTATTAAACTAGAAAGTAATCTTCAATGGATTAATTAAATTTGGTATATTTTGATTTTTTTTTGTTGGGTTTTATGCTCTAAAACTCGTAGACAGTGAATGTAACAAAATTGTATATACTTGTTCAATAAAGTCGTTATTGAAGTTTATTCAGTACAATTGTTATTGAATAATAAATTGCACGTTTAATGACTCAAATCCAATAAACTAAAGAACCCATGGCTATAATATGGATACTTGAGCCTTATGTGGAGACATAAAAGTGGATCAGACTCGAGTAAATAACCAAAACGATCTATAGTATAGGGATAAGGCTGGATACCTTATCCTGGGGACACTATGAGACACGACCCACTTTGTAGTTAGTACAAACGATGTGATCCTAAATCGTTCATGTGGAGACATGCGAATGGGGGTGTCCTATGCAATGAGTTTGTATAAGACTAGGACCGTGAAATAAGTCACTTTCACTTTATAACGTCGTTTACTATTGAGATTGACTATTTCATACGTTGACCTAGGTAACTCAATCTTAATCCTGAGCTAACTATGAACTTCTGTTTATTCGGGCTTATCCTTAGATCTGCATGGGTGAGAGTGGCCTGAGTTCCCTGACTCAATAAACCCTCCATTTCAGGGATAAGTGATAGCTCAATTTATTGAGCTATATTTTATATTATTTTAGTGTTAGTCTTGAGGATTATTTGACCAATTTTATGTGTATTTGGTTTAATTTTGTAGGAATCAAACATTTCGACGGAAATTGAAGTTTCAATGAATATCGATGATTTGGGAGAAAAAGAATTGATTCACTTGAAGAAATGAACAAAAGAAAGCAAGATTCAAGGCCCAATCCAAGAGGGTAGCATTGAGACACTATCCATGGGCGTCTCAACGCTGCCCCCATAAGGTAGTAGGCGCGTAACTGAGGCAACGTCGAGACGCTACCTCCACAGCGTCTCGATGCTGCGACACTTTTCGTGTTTTTTAGGGCAAACGCATGACAGCGTCAAGATGCTGTCCTTAGCGTCGCGACAGATTCTGTCTTATAAATACTTAACGATGTAGCGACTGAAGACAACTTTTTGGGGGGGAGAAAATTTCGACTATTGAGAGCGAAATTGGAGCAGAACACTGAGGAGAACGAGGGGAGTTGATTTTCGGAGCTTAGATCGAGGGGATCATGACGAGAACGTGCAGCAATCACGACTAGCAAGTTTATTCTTTCTCCCTTTGTTTCTTGTACTGTTATTATGATATTTTGGACAAATTTTTCTTGTGATTTCGAGACTATGAGTAGCTAAATTTCGTTGCTTAGGGGCTTGATGTAGCTGATAACTGCCCAAAAGGTAGTTATTTAAGCCTCATTTATATAAGGATGTGTGTGTCTTTAATGCTTAATAGGGTTGGTTTTAGAAAGATATTACATGATTTAACCCATTTGGAAGAATGGAAGCATTGGAAATTATTTTGTGCAGATTATGCTGCTGAGCGACTGGAGGGAGCAGATTCTATGCTGCAGCAAAACTGGGAACAGAAACTGCCACATCACAGCTCGTTAGCCAACTTCATGAACCGACTTCTATTGAGTTATTTTCGTGATAAAGGATCAAGGAGAGCCTTACACGTTTCCTAGTTGACCTAATTCAAGCCTCCCATCCTTCTATAAAAGGAAGTAGCCGTCAAAGTCAAATTCACTCCATGTTTTCCCTTGGAAGCCGAATAGTATAGGGAGATTGAAGATTATCAAGAACACCATCTTCCGCAAGCTGATTAGGGAGTTTATTTCCTTTATTAACTTGTGGTTATGGACATGCATACTAAGATTGTAATTCGTATTTCTATGCCTATTATGAACTAAGTAGCTTAGGGTGTTGGTTAGGAATAATGTGATTACTGTGCTTCATCTCTAGTAATAAATTGACTATTGCATTTTGGTTAATTGTTGTGTTTATTCTTATTTTATGCCCGCCTGGCCAGCCGGTATGGATAGCTCTCTCTAGTTTCAGGGATGATTTAGAGAGTGTGTGGCAATTATCCACATTACGATCATTGTGTATTGGTGAACGCCAGTGACTGAACTAGGGATAGCCAGTTGCCTAGTGCCTGATCGGTCGCACTTCATTGGGGTTGAAACACATCCCAAAAGATTCGGAGTTCCGGGAGGAATCCGCTAATAATACTGCGGGAAATGCATGATCAATAATATTGCTAGAGCATATTTTATAACAATCACTAAAACCTAACCAGCGCCTGTCTTTAATCTGTCTATATATTTGTTTACTCGTTGTTCTGTCATTTATTTTGCTTCAGCATAATTCCGATAAAACCCAATCATTTTATTATTCTTGAAACCATTAGAAAAATTGCACAAAATAGGTAAAGTGGAGATTTATTCAGACCTTGGATTGATAATATTACTTGCTGCAGACTGTGTATACTTGCACAGGAATTCTAGAGTATTTTATACTACATTTTTACTCACTCTAGGAACCCAACAGTAGCCATTAGATTGTATGGATTAATTTATGGATTTTTGTGGATGGTATGTAACGCCTTTTGTTTATGCAATTTAATGCTTAATGCTTATAATCTCTTGATCACGGATTATATGTTGTTTTATCTGAACTAATTGCTCGGGAGAGGGTAGTTTAGATTTGATCTATCAATTGCATAACCTAGGTGGTTCTATAATTAGGAGATTTAAGATTGCTTGAGAAACCGTTCTAAGGATTGATCTTTAATGCTTATGCTTGTTGTAGAAATTAGATAGGGATATCAATTTCTTAATTTTGCATAAAGAATTAATTGTGCTCGGGAGAGACTTTTAATAATCAATAATCCTTGGTTTATGAAATCGTTACGTGTTCATTCATATTTAATCACTGAATTAATTCATGCATCTAATAGGTGAAATCAATTCCGTAAAGTTTTTCTCCATTAAGTTTCCACCCATTTAATTGCTTTGAGTAGTTTTTAATTAATTTGCATCTTTCTCAAATCTTTTTTCTAAATAAAATTGGGCAAATATACCTTTAGTAATTAGGTGAGCTAGAAAACCAATCCAAAGGACGACATCCGATTTTTAATACTATATTATAACTTAGACCCGTACACTTGCAGTTAGCAATTTGCGCATCAATAAGACCGGGTAGATAGCTGGGGACATAGTCCTACAAGATGGAATTCACTCCTACCCATCTTTAGGGATAATAGAGAGGTTGTTCCCTTAAGTGTTGACTCCATGTATTGAACAAGGGGCCCCACCATCTCATTGGCCCGAGATGGACTCGGTTTGGTGGTTGAACCACAAACCAATTGTTCATTAGAGGATCAATGAGACTTAAGGAGCCAGAGTAACTTTAGGGGTAAAACGGACATTTGACCCAACTGTAGTTACGAATGACCTGTGAAGGATCAACTTACTAATCATGGTTATATCAGGTGGACAAAAATATATCTATAGTGAAGTGAGTGCAACTACTGGGCTATAGTGGAGTGTCCAGGTAGTTAATGAATTTTGTTTAACTAGGTTAATGAGTTTAACCGGTTAATCTCGGATTGTTGGAGTTCATGATTTGTAGGTCCATTAGGTCCCGCTGCTAGCTCATACGGACTAAACCTTAGAACAATGTGATGAAAGAATTTGAAACGTTCAAATTTGGTTCAGGGAGTTAATGTCGATTATATTCAATATTATTGGTGTAGTAGTTTAATTACGAATTAAACTATAATTTGGGAGAGTTGGAGATATTTAAATGTTATTTAAATATCGTTGACATGTATGCGATGCATATTTAGGTTTGGATATAAATAGGGATTCATATTCAAAACCGAGGTTGAGAGAGATCGAGATTGGTGAAATTATTTGATTTAATATTTGATATTAAATTAAATAAATATAATTAATTAAATTTATTTAATTAATTAGTTAAGTTAAAATTAATTTTGAATTGATTTTAATTTTGAAAATTAAGAAATATTCTTAATTTTTAGGAGGTGGTGTTATTTTGACTCACCTCAAAATTTACCTCCCATTGACACCAAATTGGAACACCTAAGACATAAGTCATGTGTGTCTTCATGAGATGGTTTTGTTGCAAGTTTCTTCTTCTTGAAAAGAGCAGAGCAACTCAAAATGAGGGGGTTGATTGATGTTTGACTGCTCTCTCAAAAACCAAAAGTTAAACTCTCTTCGAGCTTGATTTTCTCCAAAATTTCATCATGTCTTTGGCTCCCACAAGCTGTTCCAAGGTCGGAAGATAGTGGGGAAGACTCTCATAGTCATCCACAATCCGTTCGTGTTCAAAATCATCCAACTGAGTAGCGCTCAATTTCTCTTCCAAAGGTTGGTAAAAGATAAACTCTGTTTTCAGTTGATTTAATTGCATGTTTTTCTTTGCAAAATTAATGAAACTAAAGTGCTTTTGGTCCAAATCGCTTCTGCATGAGTGTTGTACACTCCTTCATTTCTTTGTTGTATTTTTTGACAAAAAGAAGTTTGTTCTCTGCTCAACCATAGATGATTACAAGTACAACACCAATCCAAAAAGATGAAGAAGAAAAGAATGAAGAAGAAGAAAAGGAATGAGAATGAAGAGATTTTGGAGAGAGAACGGAGGAGGGATGAAAGTGGCCATTTGTTACTGAGAGATTTTGGAGGAGAGAGCTGTTACGAAGAGATGAGGAGTGAGAGATTTGGGGAGGAGAGAGAGATTGTTATGGAGAGATGAGGAGGAGCGAGAGATTTAGGGAGGAGAGAGAGATTGTTATGAAGAGATTTGGGGAGGAGGGAGAAGAAGGGTGGACGTTTTATAGAGAGCTAAATTGGGGGAAAAGGATGGTGAAGGAAAAAAAAAAAGAAAGAAAATTTATGTAATCTAAGAAAATTAATATAAAATAATAAAATTGATCCAACTCATTGATAACTTGAAAATATCAAGTTATTAGGTGTCTAATTTAAACTTATTGTGAGCCTCAAAAGAGTGAAAAAAAACTCAAGTTTTAACTAATTTAGATGCTAGATGCAGTAATATTGATTTAATGTATTAATGTGCTCATATTGATTATTATCTTTGAAATTGATACAAAAATGCACTAATTCTAATTTATTGTTGCATCAGGAAAAGTTAGAAGTATGATGAGCTAGAAATTTGGAGCATGACGAGCTAGAGTCTGGCGCATGGAAGCTTGATGAGCTAGAAGCTTGGCGCATGATGAGCTAGAAGCTTGATGTTTTAGAGGCTTGATGCATTGGTTAATGGTATTGGATAGGGAGCAAGTTTGTGTTGAGTAAGAAGCAAGTTTGAGTAGGGAGCAAGTATCCATCCAATGATCCTTTGGCTCCAAGTGTTATCCTTTGGCTCCAAATATTCCTCTTTGGCTCCAAATATTCCTCTTTGACTCCAAGTAAGGGAGATTATAAATAGAGAGGAGATGAAAGGAGAAAAATCCATCCAAGGATCCAAGGATCCTAGGCATTCTTACATTTTTATGTTTTATTTTATGCTTTATTTTGTAGCATGGACTAATTTCTTTTTATCAAGGCTTAGCTTAGGCGTCCATGAGACATTAAGATTATTTTTGTATGCAATGCGATGAATTAATGATATTGATGTTTTCTACTTAGATGTGATAATTCTTTCATTACTGATATCCGTCTGATCAATCGATAGAGGTAGCAGCATGATAAATCCTGGGAGGGTAACACATGTGGAAATATCTAAGTAGGGCTAGATAATGCATTACATGTAGTTTGGTTGCGCTAGTAATAGTTCAGCCGCTTAGGATAGTACATGGATGTGTTTAGGTTGTCTTAGGGATAATTCAGCCGCTTGCAAGTAAATAGAGAATTGCGCTAACACATGAATTAAGTGAACAAAAACGTTCTTAATTCTATGCCAAACACATGTGTAATACTAAGAGGGAATCACATGTTTATTTCTCGCTTAGGCATCAATATTCTGTCGATTCATTGTTATGCGCTACATTAATATCTTATTCGCTGCGTGTGGTTGCTATGGTGAAAGTCTTGATAGCTCATCGTCCATTTCTTTTCCTCTAACGCATTAGTTTATGTTTTTATATCATCAAATGATCATACCGCATCTCAACTTCTTTAAAAACTCTCAACACCACCGCATTAGGATAGGATTTAAAGAAAAACATTTTCATTACTCGCGCCTTCCCTGTGTTCTGGCTCTAGAATACTCCAGATATTACTTGGTAGTGCATAGTTTATACTTGGATTAATGCAAAACAATGACACATTCTTTAGTTAATTCAATATAATTAGAAGTGAATACAATCCACACCACTCAACATGCCACGTCCATTTTTTCCGTTAGTTAACTAACTGTCAAATTATCTCAGGGACCATTTAAAACTATTTTCCAAACCTCAGGGACTAAAGTGTATCTTTTGAAATTTCGGGGACCAGATAGACATCAACCTCAAACTTTAGGGACCAAAAGTGTATTTTTCCAATAAAGATATTAAGTTTTAGGAAAAAAAAAACCAATTTATGACTTTGTAGATATGCTAATTTTTCATTTAAAAATTCCCAAGGTATAATCCTCACACGTGTATTAGAATAGTAATTAAAATCATCAAGTAAACTTTTTCATAAGCGAATGCATAATACTCACATTGTATAGATTCTTTAAATGAAGAATTGATAAAATATTACATGGAAATTTTGGAATCCAACTCCAATGGATGACAACAACTTTCTTAAAACACTACTATTTTGGACTGATTTTAAATAGAATCAAGGGAAAATAATTATGGAAATATTGATTTCATGAGTTTGGTGTTGTGTATTAATTTTAGGTCTGATGTTCTATATCACTATTTTTCCTATTTGGTTTCACTCTTGAATTAAACTAACATGAATAGTTGCATCGCTCTGATTCTCTCCCTAAATATACAGATTTTTTTTTGGGTAAAATACCTTAGCTTGTTGGTTTCTCATATTTGGAGTAAGTGCCTATTGAGAGTCTCAAAATCAGATAATCAAGTCCCCTAGATTTGAGAAATATTTATATTAACGGTTATTGACGTGCCACATTTAAAAAATAAAGTAATGATAAAATAAATAATTAAAAATAAAAATATTCACTCTCAACAAGATTATAATTTAAAGTGATGTAAAAGATTACTTTGTGGTTGTGATTGTTATTTTATCTTGAGATTATGTTATTAATTGATTTCTATGGCCCGATCTAGCTTAACTGGCATCAAAATGCCAGTGGTTTGAATTTCCGACCTTCACATGTTGTAAAAAAAAAAGTAAGCTTGATTAGTGATCTTAACAAAATTTGACTTCATTTTCTACTAAAATGAGGCTAACATAGGATTAGGTACCACAAAAATTGGGTGAGGCCAATCAGCTGAACTTGAAACCTCATTTTGCAATAAACATCGCCAACTTCTCTCTTTCATGTCAAAGATACCAAAAAAAGGTAACTTCTTATCATATGTATAATAAATCTCATTACCTTTCAACTCAGGACAATTCTCAGAAGAAATACACATAGAAGTATTGAACCGTCCGACGAAGATGGTATAATCATCCAAGTTATTAATCTCGACCCATCCCTCCGATTCCAACTTATATATGTTGAATTCGAAGATCCGTTTTCGACCTCGATTCATCCTTTCCACCAACAACAAATCATCCTCTCTTTTAATCAAAAAGAGGTTAAACAACCCAACCTCCAACTTGGGCTGTCGCAATTGCAACACGTCCGCCATCTGGGTCGGATCGTCGATCGGAGAGACGATGAGTCGTCCGAACTGATTCACGGCATAGATCTTGTCGTCGGAGAATATACAATCATGAAAGAACTCCAACGACGTGGGAATGTCGGTCCATTTCTCGTCGCCGAAGTTGGAAAAAGCCAACTTCGAATACGGCCCATATATGGCTATGGCCATGGAATCATGGCACACAATTTTTTTGATGTATGTAGCATGAACATAATTTTGGCTTAGTTTATAAGGACTGTAGTTTGGATCAATAATTGTGTACTTTCTTGTATTGGGATCAAATTGTTTGATGTCTGGAAAGGAAGGGATTGGAGGGAGTTGGATTTGGGAATTGGTGAGAGGATTGAAGAGTTTCAATGTGAAGCCGTCTTCCAAAGTGACTAACCAACCATTAGAAGAGCCACGCAGATTTCCATATGGGATTTCAGACAGCTCCAAGTAATAAATTTCATGAACATTTAAAGGGTTGTACAAAGCTCGAAGCTTTTGGTGATTATTTTCATCATCGTCCTCGTCGTCGTTAGGAAGCATTAGCCATGGAATGTTGTAGCACGAGTGCTTCGGCCACTTGGGCAAATTGCTTCTCCATGAAGCACAAACTGAGCGAAATCGAATGTAATCAGTGTGGATGTCGAAGTAATCTGCTACCGTTAGCAGCACATCATGAGGAAGATTCTTCCAATCACCCATGTTTGATGATGGAGATAAAAAGCAGAGATGATTTTGGAAGGAGAAGAAGAACATTTACGTTTTTTTAAAGGGGTTTGGAAGATGGAAAGTTGAGATTTCTTGGCCGGATTTTTCTGTGTTGAAAGTTTGAATGAAAGATAGATTTAATTGCAATAAATAAGGATCAAATGCAGAATCCTCGGGACTCTTCAGTAAACCAAGTCTCAATCATGTAGTTTTAAATTTTAGTTTGGTTAAATTACCTTTTAGTCCCTAAATTTAAAATTACATGGTTGTATCAATTTAGTCTATGAATTTTACAAAGTTTCAAATTGGTCATCAAACTTTCAATTTTGTTTCAACATGTTCCCGAACTTTAAAAAATATTCCACAGGTCCTTAAACTTTCACTTTTGTGTCCAGTAGGTCACTCTACTTTTAGTTTTATGTCTCACGTCCTTGACCTATTTGGCATTTCTTTTTTTAAATTTACAAGCCTAGTAGATATAAAATTAGAAGTTTAGAGTTTTAAGCATAGAATTCAATTTTATATATATATATAGTAGATTGGTTAATTTTTAAAAATCTCGAATATACGTCAGAAACCTAGAAAATTGAAAGTTTAGAGACATTCAATATTTTTAAAGTTTAGGGATCTATTAGAAACAAACTTGAAAATTCAGAGATCTATTAGACATTTCTTAAAGTTAAACTTAATCGATAGAACCCTGAAAGTTTAAGCACTGCATTTGTGATAAAATCTTTTAGTTTTGAATTTCTTTCATGAGTGACACAAAATCCCCAAATTTTAGGGAGGAAGTAATCAAATTTTACTCTAAATTTAGAATGCGTATCAATTTTTTTGGCTAGAATTTTAATTTTAGGATCTCAACAAAATAGGGAAAAATACACTTTTAGTCACTCGACAATTCAGCTCCTGATTTGGATTTCGTTTTATTTTGGTTCGCAACACAAAATTTTTTTGGAAAAAAATCAAATTTGACCCATAAACTTAGCAGGTTGTTTCAATTTTAACCCTAAAATTTTAATTTTATCAATTGAACCCCAATCTTAACAAATTATATCAATTTGAACCTCGAACTTGCATAAATGTTGCAATGTAGACCTTTGGTCAACTTTTCATTGGAATTGCTATTAAAACATGTAATTGACACTTTCTTTTTTTTTTTTTAAAAAAAAAATCACATTGCAACTGAGTTAATGTTTTGTAAGAAATTTATTGGAATTTTTTTTAAGAAATCAAATGTCCCAAACTATTTTTCCCATTATTATCAAAAAAAAAAAAAAAAACCACAAAGTTATTGGCAACAAGAAAAATCTAGCAAATATGAGAAATAAAAAACTTGATTTTTTTTATTTTTTTATTATTTTTTTATTTCTGTTTCCTACATTTGTACATTCTTCTCGTTAGCAAGAAAATAAAAACAATAAAAGAAGAAAAAAAATCCCACAAAGTTCTAAAAAAACCACCATATATTTAATAATAAAAAATCTCCAAAGTTCCTTTGCTTTCATAATCTTAGATAGCAGCAAAAAGTCCTCAAAAAGTTCTCAACAACAAGAAAAAGTCATCTAAAATAAAGTTTCTTCAACATTTTATTTATAAGAAACCAATTCAGGTGCAATGCGTTCTTTTTTAAAAGAAGAGAAATAATCAATTACGTAAGGTGGTTCAAACGGAAAGTTAACCAAATGTATACATTGTAACATTTATGCAAGTTTTGGGTTAAAGTCGAAACGATCGGATAAGTTTGAGGTTCAATTTGATGATATTTAAAGTTCAGGGTTAAAATTGATACAACTTGTTAAGTTTAGGGTTCAATTTGATAAAATTGAAAGTTCATGGTTAAAATTGATACAACCCTCAAAGTTTAGGGTTAAAAATGATTTTGTCCCATTTTTTTTCCCTTTTCATTTCTTTCTTCTTTTCTTCTCATTTCCCCTTCATTTTCTTTTTTTTTTTTTTAAAAAAAATAGAATAGAGGGGGAGAAAGCTCTCTCTCCTCTTTTCTATTAAAAAAAATGAAGGAAAATGAGAAGAAAAGTAGAAACAAAGGAGAAGAAGATATAAATATATATATATTTTGTTGCTGTCGGTTGGTTTGATGGTGTTGGGCTGGTTTGGTGGTGTTGAAGAAGAAGAGAAGAAGAAAATATTTTTATTATTTTAATATATTTTTATTTTAAAAAATGAAAAAAAAAAATTTTTTCAATAAAAAATTACTGCTATGTCAACAGTCTGTTAGTTATTAACGGAAAATTGGATGGAGAGACCAGAATGAAACGAAATCCAAACCTTAGGGACTAAATTGTCGAGTCTGAAAACTTAGGGACCAAAATGAAACCTAACCCAAACCCCACGGAGAGTGTATTTTTCCCAAACATTAAAATTAGATTTTCTTTCTGGTTGAAATTTGTGAGGATGGAACTGGGGTCCTAGTGCGGTTTCTCGCACGCTGAGAAGAAGCTCGATTATGGATGAAGGAGGGCAACAATAATAAGTTTGCCACATGGGATTCAAAGGTGATATGCAAGGAATTAACACAACCAAGAATACTCAGGAGATGGGGGAGGAAGAAATCACAAAAACCATCAACAAACAGATAGAAAAGTTGGGCTTAGCAAAATAAGAAGATAGAAGAGTAGTAACAATAGAGGACAACGAATCGAAGAAATAAATAAGGATTTAATAGACTTAGTTGCTTGTAAAATCCTTTCCTCTAGGCTTTTTCTCAGACATTAAGCCAAGAATATTGGAGGGTAGAAGGAAAAATAAGCACAAAAAATCTGGGAGAAATGTCTTTGTTTGTAAATTTAAACACAAAAGGGATAAGATCAGGGCCATGAGAGGGGGGTCGTGGATCTTTGACGATGCCATGATTATTTTTGAAGAACCAAAAGGAAACTGTAGTATGAGTGCGTTGGAATTGAGGTATGTCTCTTTCTGGATTCATTTCCACAACTTACCTCGGGTTTGCTTTTGGGAACACCATTGGAGAGTTTGAGTTTGTGGAAGCAGATGATAATGGAAAAAAGGGGGATATCCTTAGGATCTGAATCAAAATTGAATATACGAGCCGTAAAAAGGGGCACAAATGTGAAAATAGGATTGAGAGTCGAGAAAACTTGGATACCTATCATGTACAAGAAACTCCCAGACTGTGGAAGAATAGGGCATATTATTCACGAGTGTGAGATCGAAGGGGCAGAGTCGCAGAGAACAACATGGAGAAACATTATGGGATTGAGTTGGGGAGGAAGAGAGAGGAAGAAGAGAAAACTTTCGGGGGATCAGAGAAGAGGGATATAAGACAGAAAGGAAAGAAAGCCAAGTCCGAAATAGAACAACCACAAAAATTCCAACGAAAGAGGAAAAAGGAAAGTCCATTAGAATGTAACCAGATAGACCAAGTACAAAAACAAGTTTGAGAAAGGAAAAAGGAGGTTGCATCAACAGATGGAAGTGAATGAAAAGGTCTGATGCAGTTAGGGAAAAGATTGATTTGGAGGAGCCCGTTCTTAGACAAAGTAAAAGGAAAATGGATGATAGTTGGGAGGAGGAATAAAAACAAAGAGACGAACCACATAATTAAACTACTCCGAATTGCAAGACGGATATCGATGGAGGCTGGATGCCAGCTGATACGTGCAAACAGTGCAAGTCGCCTCTAAGTGCAAGTATACACTATCAAGTAATAAAGTGGAGAGTACTCCGAATATCGAACCCAAGGGAGATGGTGACTAGTTGAAAAACACTTTTACAATTTGAGAAAGCTAGAACCTCTTCTAAATTCGCAATCGAGGATGGTAACAAAAGAAATAATTTGATGGATGGTTTTGTGTTGGATAAAAGAAACGTAAAGAAAGCGAGTAAATAAAGCAAATAAAGGTATATGAGATAAGACAGGGAATTCAAGTAAGTATCAACTGAGAACTTAATATGCTCACACCTTTACGCTAGCAACTCACTCAAGCAATGCACACGGTTGGAGAATACTGTCTATTAGTGCCCATATAGTCATGGTGCAGACAGATTGCTATCCGTTTGCACCTGCAATTGTCCTGACATTTTAGTTGTGAGTTAAGTCCAACTCCTATTCAGCTCTGTTGTAGGTGCCTTTAGAAGACTAAGCTAACTAGACACCATTTCTAGGCCTAGCTAAACTTAGTTAAATATTGCACATGACTCCCAAAACTCTAGTGGTTCCCGTCCTATTTCTAGTATGCAAGAAACAAAGTCCTATTTCTAGGATATTTTCCACTATTGTTTTTGTGAACCCATGCATTCAACTTGAACCTTTCGGCCACCAGCTGAACACAAACTATGCTAACTTAATTGATCAGTTTAAGCTAACAATGAAACTTAAACTTCAGCAAAAACAAACAATGCGAAGAAGAAACAAGGTTGCCTTTGCATTGGTGGGGCTTTCTTCTACTCAAGGAATCCACATATTTGAACCCCCGAGAAGAAGTTTAGCTCATTAAGGAAAATAAAGTGCAAAACATAAATGAAAAGGTACACATATTAAAGAAATAAAGTGCATTCATATTGATAATCGAAGCCCCCATCAAGGAAAGTGTATACATGACGCTATTAAAAAAACCGTCATAACTATTTTTTTCATGACACTTAATAGATGTAAAAAAAAAAAAAAGATATTAATGACATTTAGTAACTGTCACAATAAATTTTTTTATGACAATTGAATATTGTCAATAAATAACGTCTGAAAATCATCTTTCTGTCAAGATATATATACTATGACAGTTAATTATTATCAACAAAAGGTTATTGATGACAAAATGTCAATGTCACGAAAAATTCAACAACGACAATGTATTATTGTCAAACAAAACTTTTCGTTGACAGTTTTTTGTTGTCAATAAAATAAATGTCATGACAGTTATAAATTAAACTGTAAAAAAAATGCTCATAATGATATTGAATAGTTGTCTCGCAAATAATTTCTATGACTTTGATGCACCGTCATAAGTAGTGATACATCACTATTTATTTATTTATATTGATTCATCAAAGCCATAGAAATTTTGTCTAATACCTGTGAATAAACATATGTTTCCAAAATAAAACACTCAAATCTCGACACAAAATAAATATATACATAAATAACAACTTTTATATATCATTGAACCCAAATTGGTCAAAATTTGTCATATATGTATATACAAACTAAGTGTAATAGAGTTTGTACATCACAACAATTCCTACACTAGACTTTAACCATGAGGGAATATACTATATATTTTTTTGTCACTAACCCAACAAAAAAGGTCATACATCAATTGCTATCCATCATATGGTTTTTCTTGACTTCGTTTTGTTCCTGCAAGACATAACGAACCAAACAATATTCATTTTAGGGTAGAATGAAATATTTCTTACATCAAGATAAGAACAATAATATTCAATTAACTAACAACCATTCACTCCCTTCCCGACAAACTTCTCTGCTCAGACAATCTAACTAACAACCATTCACAAGTACATGCCTATGACTAACCCAAAATTTTCCTTAACTTGTTAAACACAAGAAACATACTTTTATAGACACAAAATTCCACTACAAACTCTCACAAATCAAAGCGAGTCAGATCTTGCATCAATCACTATTCAAATGAAAGGTTATAGCTTACACAACAACTAAAAATGTCTCAACCTTCTAAACAAATCTATCTAATTCAATTTTAAAACCGAAATGACTTAGCTCACATGAAGACCATTTGAACATGTAAACTAACAAATTAATATCTAAGCTAGATCACAACTTAATCCAATTACAAGAACATCTACCAAGTAGTGAAATCAACTAGCTAAGTCTAGCGGAAACAAAACTTTAAAGGAAGAACAACTAAACTAATCAATGATCATAAATTATACTAAAGTTAATCTAGTTGCATTCTAAAGGTTTAAGGGCGTGGGAACTTACCGATCGGTACCCAATGGCCTCGAATGCTTGTTGTCCAATAACAAAATGAGTTCAAAATCGTTAATCTGAACATCCTAGCCTATGGGCATTCAATCCCAAGGCTGTTTGGGTGGTGGGTAGTCACCAAAAGCCCATTTTGAGCTTGAAAGTTTGCTGATTGGCAAGTAGAAGTGCTCGAATTCGCTTGGAACTACAATCAATGACTATACTAAGATTAGAAACATGATTTAAAGTGCTTTTAAAGTATAAAAAAATAACTAGACTTTGCGAAAACTTAAAGAACGTAACAATCAAACTGATCATGAAAAAAAACAATCAAACTTAAGAATGTAAAAAATCATGTACAATTTTTACATTTTACATGTTGGCAATTAAATAGAGACAAGGTAACAAACAAGGAAGCAGGTAAAATGGACCTACCTGTCATTTGTTGTGCCTTGTCTTTTTTAGAGTTTTTATCATTCCTCTGGCGATCTTCCAAAACCAAAACACGTTCATCATAGCCAACATAGGGGGTAACATAGGGGGAACTGCCAGCAAGTTGTAGAAGCAATCTTCACCTAAAACACGGAAAAAAGATAATTTAGCAACCATTCTATATGGAAAAGAGTTAAGCAACCACGACACCAACCTTATCGATCTTCCGTTTGACAGGCTTCTAAGCAATGGTTGCTTGAGGGTGAGTTTAGGATTCTTTTGTGTAAAAAGTGTTTTTAAGTAAAAGCACTTCTTCCCAAGCACTTTTAGAAGAAGCACTAGTTAAGGTGGAAAAGTGTTTTTCAAGTAAAAACACTTCTTCTCAATGAGTTTTTAGATAAATCATTAATTAAGTGCTCTTGACTACATGACTAAAACACAAACACTTAACTGTTTTCTAATACTTTTAGAATTTTCAAAATCATTTTTACTATAAAAACCAAAAAGTGGGTTGAAAGTTCTAGCATCAAACTTCAAGGAAAAAGTGTACAAGTTAAATTTGCAACGAGAAATGTTAAATACTCACCTCATCAAAATGTTTAAACACGTGACTGAAAATAAATAAGAAAATTCTGGCAACCGTGCATTTCAAGGAATTATTCCCGAATCTCTTCCAGAGATAAGCAACAACAGGTCTAAAATCTAGAATAAAGCATATAATTATTATCTTTAAACCTCAAGAAACAACACATCTAGAGCAAAGAAAATACCAAA
The DNA here is from genome assembly GCA_036850905.1 of Luffa acutangula. Lineage (NCBI taxonomy): Eukaryota > Viridiplantae > Streptophyta > Magnoliopsida > Cucurbitales > Cucurbitaceae > Luffa > Luffa acutangula. The sequence continues at coordinate 13,929,307 of CM072099.1, forward strand.
AACAATCATACAAACAATTGTCCTTGCTATATTTTGTTGAAATGTCCAGCACTCAGCCATGTTCATAAATGTCCATTGTAACGATTACAATAGAAACTAGGATAATTACTCAACCATTGAACCACAGAAGCTAAAAAAGGCATCCATCAAATATCATATATGATATCCAGTTCTTACATATATTCTTACATTCATCAAAGTGGCCAAACTTGTAGGAGAGTAATAGGTTGCTCTTATGAGCTTACTACGCTCTCCTTTTTCAACGAGATAGATAGACAAATTATCATATCCTAAAAATAATAATACCACAAGCAAGTTAGCCAAGCTTGTTTGAACATTCCATTCAAGCTTGAGAACTACCTTCAACTAACATATGCTCGTGTCTAGTATGTAATAATACCACAAGCAGGAATCCAAGAAGTAGGTTGAGAGCAAGAAGATGAATCAAGGGTTTGAGAGGAAGAGAAAGGGGTTGAGAGAAGAGACAAGTTAGTATTTTTTTATTTAAAATTAAAAAAAAAATGTTAATGACAGTTAAACAAAGTAATAGATCTATGACATTGAAAAAATGTCATAAATTTCCAAAAAATGAAAATCTCCGTCTTTTTAAACGCGCCTCCAGCCATTTATGACATTTTTTTTTCTCCCTTTCCTTTATTTGGTTTAGTTGTGGTGTCATAGAATGTCATTTTTGTAGTAGTGTTACAACTGAAATTTAAGCAAAATAGAAAGTAAAACAACTTACAATGAAAATAAAACAGAAAGTAAAAGACTCTAGACTCAACTAAGGTTCTTTCTCCTCTCTATCTAACTTGCTCTTGCCTTTTTCGAGGGGAGACAAGTCTTTCTCTTCTTTTTTCTTTCGAATGGAAGAGCCGACAGAGGTTGGAAGAACCAAAACTCGGATTGGTTACAAGATGAAAAGAAAGAAAAACATATAAACTATCCTAGGACGAGGATCCGATCTCTCTTTGCTTCTTGCACCTTGGTCGCCTTATATAGACCTTGGAAGGTAGGGTTGGCTGCCGAGATCAATGTGAGAAGTCCTGAGAATCTCAGAATTTAAGAGTGAAAATCCACATTCCTTGGAGATTTGATACGAGATTTATGATTTTCGGATGATTCTGTGCAAATCCCGAGAATCTCGGAATTCTGTCGAAAAGCCCAGTTGCAACTGCAATTCGGGCACAAATCTCCTTCAGTGCACTACTTTGACAAAACTTTCTTCAGTTGGGGCCACTTTCCTGATTGGTTTGCTGGCGCAATTTAGACACGTTTTCCACATCTTCAGGACCAAATATACAAATCTTCAACTTCATTTTTGCTCAGCTAACTTCTTCATCTCCATTTGTGGGCGGATTTCAAACGCAAATTGGACTCCTGCACAAAAACATTAACTTTGATAAATTCTTACAAAAATACTCTCTTTTTCAACACTTTAAGCATAAATTCTATATTTTTAAGATTTCTATCATGATTCGAAGACTTTTGCTAATTTGACTCTAAATGATATGATTTTAAGCACAAAGTCCTTGCTCTCCTAGTGATAACCTAAGTTTTTAAGGCTAAATAACGCACATAAATGAGCGTTATCACCAACCTAGTCAAATGCCATGAAAATCATGTGTTGGAACGTTTGAGGTTTGGAGAATACTCGAACGCTCCGAGCTCTCTGGAACAAAGTTAGAAGTCTGAAACCCCAAGTTGTGTTTATTTTAGAGGCCAAAAGTAGCCGAAACAAAGGGTAAAAGTTGAAAATAGACCCTAATTTTGATAACAGCTTTTGTGTTCCTAGTGAAGGGAAAGGCGAGGGGCTCATGTGGAGGAGACTTCTGAAATTCAACTAAATTCTTCCTCAGATGGTCATATCGATGTTACGATAAAAGAAGAAGCGGGCTGATGGAGATTCACTGGATTCTATGGTAGCTCGATAGCGCATAAAATAAAAGAATCTTGAAAGCTTATCGAGGGCTAAACTGATGCTCAAATCTCCCATGGATTATAAAAGGAGATTTTAATGAGATCCTTAAGATGGATAAGAAAGAAGACGAGGTTATCAGATCCCAAAGCCAGATCAATAGCTTTAGAGAAATTGTTGATGACTGCAACTTAGTTGATTTGGGCTACTCGGGGAAGAAGTTCACTTGGTTTAGAGTTGAAGGAGAAACCAATGAAATTAAAGAGAGTCTGGATCGATTTATGGAAAATAGTGGCTTTATTAGGATGTTTAATGACATTGAAATCAAGCATTTGAATAGACACTGTTTTGATCACAAACCTAGCTACAGTGACAACCTTTAAGCAGCAGACAAAAGTTGATAAGGAAGACATGAAAAATAGGCCCATCAGACTTGAAGAAGGTTGGGTTGGTTTTGTAGAGTGCAAAGACAATGTCAACGATCATTGTAGAGAGAGAGTAGAAGGGCCACGATCCATTCTTTCCAAAACAAAATGATAGACTACCTTGGTAAACTTAAGAGCGATGGAACTTGTCTAGATTGAAAGAGTCCATTAAGTAGCAATTGTCAGGAAAGAGCGAGAGTTGAAATTGTTGGATTTTATGTCATAAAACTTGTAGATAGTAAATGTAAACATTTTGATATTATCAATAATATGTTATTGAGGTTATTCAATAAAGCTGTTGTTGAATTTTGTTGTATTAGATTTTCATTAAATAACTCTAAAGCCAATAAACTAATATCCTAGGCTGTAATATGTAGCTTGAACTGTATGTGTGGACATACGGGGATTAATGTTCAAGAAACAACCTAAAGGGTTTATAGTATAGGGATAAGGCTGGGTACCTTATCCTGGTGACACTATGGATACGACCGCTTTGTATTTGATAAAAACACAATGATCCAACGTTAACACGTTCATGTAGGTGATATGCGAGTGGGGGTATCCCATGCAATGAGTTTGCATAAGAATGGAGCACGAAAAGTAACCATTAGATGTAACTCCGTTGACTAATTATGTTTCTATTTCAATAGGATGACCTAGGCAACTTAGTCTCAATTTTGACTGTGTTATGGACTCCTGTCCACGAGGGATTGTCCTTTGATTTGTATGTGTGAGAGTGGTTAGTTGCCGACTCAATAAGCCAACCATTTTGGGGACAAGATCGAGTGAGGAGCTGGGAACGTAACAACACAAGAAAGAATTCACTCATTCCGACTTTATGGTAAGTACATGAGTATTCCCTTGAGTGGTGTCTCCGGGACTTGAACAAAGGGCCCTACCCTCTCATTGGCTCGAAAGGGACTTTTGTTTAATGGTTGGACCATAAATAGGCTGTTCATTAAAGGAGCACTGGTACATAAGGACACAGAGGTAACCCAGGGGTAAAATGATAATTTGACCTAGTTGGTGTTACGAACACTCGTGAATGACTGACTTGTTGTTATTGGTCTATATCCGTGGATACAAAAATATTCTACAGTGAGAAGAGTGCAGCTATGGGTCTTTAGTGGAGTGAACCTACAATTAACGAATGTTGATTAATGTGGTTAATGAGTTTAACAAATTAATCTCGTATTGTTGGAGCTTCTGATCTGTAGGTCCATTAGGTCCCACTACTAGCTCATAAAGAGTAATCTAGTACATTAGTCTTGAATGGAATTTGAATTGTTCAAATTCACTTAGGGAATTAATATAATATGTATGATGATGCTTTATAATATAAAGTTTATATGTTTAATTAAACTTTATAATATAAATTTAATTTTGGATATGATTCAAAATTAATTTATGAGAGAAGTAAATATTTGAAGGAATTCAAATATTAATTTAATATGAATTGGATTCATATTAAGACTATATGTTAAATTTAATGCGCATTGGATGCACATTAAAACTATAGGTTATGAGAGAATGTGTATTTGAGTATGGTTCAAATATGAGATTAATTATTTTTCAAAAAAAAAAAAGAGATTAATTAAATATGTGATATTTAATTAATTAAGATTTTTTTTTTGAAACCAAAGGAATGATATCATTAATAATTAGAAGATCCCTCAAGGGGTACAAACAATGACTTCTCACCGAGAGTCATATTTCGAATCCAACTAGGAAAATTATGAAACCAAAGTTTCGGAGGAGAATAAAGACCCTTTCAAGCCAAAATATGAGCAATCCTATTATGATCCCGAGGGGTATACATAAATTCCACATTTCGGAAACGACTACAAAATTATTTAATATCCCAAAAGGAGGCTTGGGCTTCCACATCGATCTCTGCCCCTCCACTAATAATGAAAATTAAACCAAGGCAGTCAGACAAATAATTATTTGATTGAAATCCAACCTTTCAACAAGTCTAAGGCCTTCTAACACAACTTTTGTTTCTACACCCAAAAGGGATAAAAGGGAAGGACACTGACCATGCATGGCCGCCACCAAATCCCCCCCACTATGACGAACAACCGCTCCAAACCCACACACTTGACTACTATCATTACACGCAACGTCCACATGAACAATCATTGCTTTTGTAGCTGAACTGCGGATATGAACGCTGTCCCTATCAGTGGACAAAGAAGTACCAACATTAGCAAGATCGAAATCTCGAATATAGTGATGAATCCAGTCGCATTTGTCACCTAGGTCGGGGACTGATCTTCCATGGATCACACTATTATGATCATTCCATATCGCCCACACAGACCCATTCTAAGCACCGTCCTGGATCAGCTTCCATGAACGATAAGAACCGGTCCTGAACAGAAGGATGATCAACTTCTTCAATGTTAATCTATATAGCATTCTCCACAAACTCTTACCTAGCGAACAACGAAATGAAGCATGGTCAGTCGTCTTAGGATACTTATGACAGAGAGGACACCTATCATCCGTATCAACATGGTGAATGATCAAATTCACTTGTGTTGGAATACAGTTATGGAATGCCCGCCATACAAAATGTTTGATTTTAGTCGGCAATTTCAAAGCCCACAGGGTATTCTACCACTTTCTCAATCTCCTTGCATTTGACGACGACACCTCCATAACTTTATAGCCACTTCTGACTGTATAACGACCATGTCTCTCAAAATGCCAAACCCAAGTATATCTGGTGCCCCAACACTAATAGGCAGTTTAGAGATCAACATATTTAATTAATTAAGATTAAAGAATTAATTAATTGGTGAATTAATTAATTGATTAATTTAATTTAATTTGATTAAATTAAATTCATTAAATTAATACCTTAGTTATATTAATTTGGTCAATATAATATATAGTAATTGATTAGATGGTTTACTTAATTAAATATATTAATCACATTAAATTAATATTAATTAATTGTTAATTATTAATCAATTATTATTAGGGAAAAATATACTTTTGGTCCCTGAGGTTTAGATTAGGTTTCATTTTGGTCCTTGAGTTTTCAAACTCGACATTTTAGCCCCTAAAGTTTGCATTTCGTTTCATTTTGATCCCTTCATCCATTTTCCGTTAATAACTAACAGATTGCTGACGTGACACTAATTTTTTTATTACAAAATTATTTTTTAATTTTTTTAAATGAAAATAAATAAAAATAATAAAAGTATTATTTCTTTTATATATATTTTTTTATTTCTTTTCTTCTCCCTTCTTCTTTTCCTCCCTCTTCTTCTTCAATAATAACACCACCATCAGCCCCTAACGCCGACGAGAACCGGCCACCATCGACGACCGTCGCTTGCCGGCGGCCGACGGCTTCTGGTGACAACAATTTTTTTCCATTTTCTTCTCCTTTCCTTTTCTTTTCTTCTCCTTGTTCTTCATTTTCTGTTTTTTTAGATGGAAAAGAGGGAGAGGGAGGAGCTCTCTCCTCCCTTTCCAACGTCGGTGACATAAAAAAGGGCTGGAAATGTGTGGGCTTTGCAGATCGTCGTGGGTTCCACGCTACTCGAGCCGAAAAAGATTCGAGCCGTGGGTCTTCTCTTCGCGCGAAGGAAGCCGAGAGGGAAGAGACGACGGTGCGGGTAACTTAAGAGGAAGGGAGAGAGCGCGCAATTTGCTTCTAGTCGCCGAAAAAGAAAAGAAATTGAGAGGGTGAGAGGGCGCGATTTGGGTCTCCTTCTCAGTCATGAACCGATCTCGACGGCGATACCTCCCGCTGTCTGTCGTCTGCGTTGCCTTCTTATGCCAGTCGTCCATGTTGCCTCCCATTTTCGGTCGACGACGATACCTTTGATTCAGGCTGCAAATCTCTCCCTCCCTCTTTTGCTTCACGCTGCAAACCATTTCAGTTCTTAATTTTTTTTTTTTTTAAAAGGAAAATAGAAAGTAAAGAAAAAAGAAGGAAGGAGAAGAAAAGGAGGAAAAAAGAAAATTTTCCACCGGCGGCGACAGTTGGTGAGGACGGCCGGCGACGAAGGAGGCGATGGCGGTCAGCAACGAAGGAAGTTGCGGTAGCTGGAAGAAGAGGGGGAAGAAGAAGAGAGAAGAAGAAAGAATAATACAAATAATAATTTTTTGCTAATTAAATATTATCTTTATTTTAAAAATTAAATAAACAAATAGGTGCCACGTAAGCCATTCATTAGTTATTAACAAAAAAATGGATGGAGGGACCAAAATGAAACGAAATGCAAACTTGAAGGACTAAAATTTAGAGTTTTAAAACTCAGAGATCAAAATGAAACTTAATCCAAATCTCAGTGATCAAAAGTGTATAAAGTGCAACTCCCCTCCCCATTTGATATGCTCAGAATAGTTATGGGTTGATGGTGGTTTTTCAGTTGATCAATTCACAGAGAAAACTCTCCTCCACAAAAATTCTCTCACACCCTCTCTCTAAAAAAGAATCACAATCCATTCTTTGTGATTTTCCCTCCATTCAAGAACAACTCCCAAATCCTGTATTGGATCTCAGAGAATAGCAGTGAATATTCTTTTGGTTGTGTCTCTGTTTTTTGGTCCCAACCAAAACACTGTTGTGAACGTGAAGTTGCTGTGATGGGGAAGGTTCTTGTTACTGTAAATTTAGAGTCGGATTCGATCCCTTCAGAAATAGCTAGCTAACTCTATAGATGTCATGACAGAGAAGAATATGAGGGTGTAGCCAAAAAGGAGTTGGAAGCATTACTAGAAGAAGAAGAGAAGTATTGGAGAAGTAGATCGAGGGAAGATTGGCTTAAATGGGGAGATAGAAATACGAAATGATTCCCATTCTAAAACTAGCTTTAGAAGGAAAAAAAAAAAAAGGATTGAAGGTGTGCTTAATGCTGATGGTGACTGGGTTAGTGATAGTAAGGAGATAGGCTATGTTACTACCAGCTATTTCAACAATTTTTTTCAATAATCTAATCCTTGGAAGGAAACCATGGACAAAGTTATGGAATGCTTGACAAAGAAAATTACAGAGACCTAAAGAAGAGATTTGGATAGACCCTTCACAAAGGCCGAGATTGATCTAGCCATAAAAAGTATGAATCCAAGCAAGACCTCGGGTCCTAGTGGGGCCATGCTTTGTTTTATCAGAAATATTGCAATGTCCTAGAGGATAAAGTTACAAAAATTTGCCTAGAAATGTAGAACGAAGGAAAGAAGCTGAGCCCGATAACTAAAACGTTCATAGTTCTAATTCCTAAGAAGCAAATCCCGAATAAGATGGAGGAATACAAGTCGATAAGTCTATGTAATGTGGTGTACAAAATAGTGGCAAAATTTATAGCTAATAGACTAAAAAAGGCCCTAGACACGATAATTTCCCAATCTCAATCCGCTTTTGTTCTTGAAAGACTGATAACAGACAATGTGGTTGTGAAATTTGAATGTATTTATGCCCTTGACAACAAAAGATCTGGGAAAATTGGGATACCAACGCTAAAGCTTGACATGATCAAAGCGTATGACAGAGTGACATATGATTACATAAGACATGCGTTTACAAAAATGGAATTCTCCTAAAAGTAGGGGCTTATCATGGTGGAGTCTGTTAGCTATCAAGTCTTAATCAACAGGATTCCTCGGGAAGAGTTCAAGCCTAAGAGAGGTCTTCATCAAGGAGATCTTTTATCCTTGTACCTTTCTATCATTTGCATTGAAGGGTTCTTGACTCTTCTTAAAAGGTAAGAATCTATCTCTAATGTCTCTGGTATTAAAATTAATAAACATTGCCCCACTATAACACATCTCTATTTCAGATGACAGCCTGATATTCTTTAAAGCCAAGAAGGAAAAAGGAAATGGTATCAATCAGACTTATGAGCAAGCGTCAAGGCAGAAGATCAATCTTGAGAAATCGATGTGCATGATTAGCAAAAACATCAGTGCCACCAAGGCCCAAAAGATTAGCAAGGACCTGGGAGTTAATCAATCGGATTCACTGGGCCATTACCTAGGATTACCAGCTCAAACAGAAAAAAATAGAGGCATTATGTTCAAAAGGCTCAAGGATAGGGTGTGGAAGGCTTTGCAAAGCTGGAAAGAGAATCTTTTCTCCATGGGGAGAAAAGAAATCCTTATAAAGGCCATTGCAAGCCATATCGAACTACATCATGAGTTGCTTCAGGATCCCAAGGAATATTTGTGAAGAAGTCAACAAGACATGTGCTAGGTTTTAGTGGGGCTCGTCAAAAGAGAAAAGGAAAGCCCCACTGGCTCAGCTGGAACAAAATGTATACAGTAAAGACCAAGGGGGCATGGGATTTCGAGACCTAGTCTTGTTTAACAAGGTGATGCTAGCTAACCTCAGTTGGAGAATCCTTAAGTTCGATGGAAGTCTTATGGCTAGAATCTTAAAGGGCAAATATTTTAGTGAAGGCACCTTCTTGGAAGAAAAGATTGGGAACCATGCCTTTTTAGTGTGGAAAAGCATTATTTGGGGTCGGTCTCTTTTTGAAGAAGGGTACAAGTAGAAAATTGGGAATGGGAGACAAGTCTACATTGATCAAAATCCTTGGTTGATGAAGGAAGGCTATTGGACCCCTCTTTGTGTGAATGAAGACCTTAAAGGCAAAAGAGTTAAAAGAGATATCCTCAAGGAAGATGGCTCCTGGAATGAATCCCTCGTCAAAATTGCTTTCCCTCCAATGAAGTTGATTCTATATTGAGCATTCTGAGAAATAAGGCTACAAAGGGGATGAGATTATCTGGGGAAAGATCCTAATGGCATTTCTTACGTTAAGAGTGCCTACCACTTAGTCAAGAAGAGAGTCAGCATTACGCCTCAGGGTCAGATATAGTAACTATACCTTTGATTAAGAGGTTGGAGGTTTGAATCCCTCCATCTCATATGTTGTTCAACTCAAAAAAGAAAAAAAAAATCACACATTGAGATTGACAATGATAATTTATATATTTTTTCTCTTTTTATTTTATGCAATAATTATTGATCTACCTAATCAATAATTGACCTAAATATTAATTATAGTTAGCTTAAATATTGATTGACTATCATCCCTAGTATGAGTTACACCTCTTCAATGTCCCTAAATATTAATTATAGTTAGCTTAAATATTGATTGACTATCATCCCTAGTATGAGTTGCACCTCTTTCAATATTCCTAATTATTGCTTTTTTTTTTTATTTAGTTCAATAATTGCACGATACTAGATCAAACCAACGACTTTTAGGTTGGTAATTGGTACCTTATCCAATAAGCTATGCTCGAATCGGGGGATACAGACTGATTTACTAATATTATTTCATTTCAATTATGCTAGAGTTAGTTTCAAAACAATTACAAAGAGTTTTTTCTCAAAAAAAAAAAAAAAAAAAAACAATTACAAAGAGTCTGTTTAGGAGTATAATATTGTCTTATGTCGAACAAAAATTACAGATAGTCTCATCTGATGATTTCTCAACAACAATGAAAATCACAAAATCACTAGCTTGTACAGAGAATCAATCTTGTCCAAAACACAAATTATTACAAAAACATAACAAAGGAAAGATCAATAACCACCTTAACATAAATCACTCAAATAAACCAAGAATCTAGAGGGTAAAATTCTTCTAGGCCAACCAAAACCATTTCACAATAAGCCAACACAAAGGAAATTTACATTTTACAAGTTTACAAGTAAATCAAATGGTTATACCATACCAGACCATAAGTATCTGAATTCTGAAAACAGAGCAGAAGCAGAACAGCAACGATGACGAAGAACACGAACATACGATATCGAAGGCAGAGAGGCGGATTTTTTCAGGCTAAAGAGTAGGTTCTTAGGCCTTTGATCGCAGAAACATTGGACAACTGAATCTGAATCATGATTTCACCACATTCAACATTCTGCAATCGGAGAGCCATGTCTTGGGTGATCTTGCCATCGTTCCAAACACAGGAGCTCTCATCTGCAAGGCAGTTTGATCTGCTTGGTTGAATCCTTTTCACCACACACCCATTTGGCAGATTCTCTAATCCCATATTCAAACACTCTATGTATGGATTTATGTCGATCTCTGCATCCCCCATTCCGTCGTCTTTCGTGAACCTATCTTTGTCGAACACTGCCTGAGAGTCGAAAGAAATATGATTGTTTAGCAGTGATTCATTGGATGCTTGATCACAAGTTTGAAAGATTGTTGCATTTCTCAGTTTGGAAGTGTGTGATTTGACTTACTAATTTGATTGGTGTGTTGATATCGGTAATCGAAAGTGTGAATTCCTCGTTCCATACTGGATTGCAGTCCTTTTTCATCACGCGAGATTTGAATTTCTGCACAAAAATTATGAATCGAATTAGTCGGACCATAAGAACAAAGGAAAAAACATAAAAACGGAATAAACTTCACGAATATTCCGAGATCATCCAATGGAAGTTCTGGAGAAATTGGAATTCGAATCGTTCACAGTTACAAAAGAAAGAATCGGAACAGAAAAAGCTAAAAAACGGAAAAGTTGGACGAATATTCTAGAGAAATCGGGATCAGAATTCGAGCCGTTTGCAATTTTTCGAGAGGGGAAATCCGAACCGAGAACGTGAAAACGGAAAAAATCGACAAATATTTGCAAGGAAGTTCTAGAGAAACTGCAATCAGAATTCGACCCCTTTGCACAGTTACGAAACGGAAAATCCAAACAGAAAAAAACTAACAACGGAAAAATTCGACAAATATTTCGAATTCGAACCGTTTGCATAGCTGCGAAAGAGAAAATCTGAACAGAGAAACGTAAAAATGGAAAAGATCGACAGTAATTCCAAGGAGGAAGTACTGGAAACTTAAACGCAATCCGAATTCAGACATTTCACAAAGTTTCGAAAGGAAATCCGAACAAAAAAACCTAAGATCGAAAAAAATGGACAAACATTCCGAAGAAAATTCTAAAAAGAAATCGCAATCCAAATCCGAAACGTTTGCATAGGTTCAAAAGACAAGATCCAAAGACAGAAACATATTCCCTATATTATCTCATCGAATCGGATGCGGAAAAGAGAGAGATCGTTGAATATGAATCGGAAAAAGGAAAAAGAAACCTGGTGAGCGGTGGTGATGACAACGTAGGGATCGCTGCTGCGGGTGGGAGCATCGCGAATGGCGAGATTATTGCCTCGCAACAGGCGAATTCGAAGAAATCCTGTCCCATTGTGGCTCATTTCAAAATCTTCGCATGGTCTTGAATTCTTCTTTTTCTCCTTGAACTTTTTGAGATGAGATTTCATCGGAATAGAGGAGGAAGAAAACGAACGGATTTTTTTTTACATTATAAAATTGTAATTTGTGTAATTGAAGATTGTTGACATGTTCAAATCATTTGACAAATTATTTATTTGGCAAATAGTCAAAATCTACCATCGCTCTCAACTTCAATTTTTAGCTCACCCTCAATTTCTACCAAATTCTCTCTAAATTTTAATGGTGAGTTTGATTGGCCATTTTTTTCACCCAATGATAAAATTAGAACTTCAAAAACATTAGGATCAAACTTAAATACTGCAATTCTTTAAAAAAAAAAAAAAAAAGTTAAATTAACAAGTTTAGTCCTGATTTTTTTATTTTCTTTTTTTTTGACAATAGGTAGGGAAGGAGGTTTGTCCACAAACCTTGTGATTATCAGTACAACTTTATGTCAGAGGTAAATTCTTTTTGGCTAGTGCCTAAATTTTTATTGTTGTGTCAATTTGGTCTCTGAAATTTCCCACGAGCTAAGGGGATGGAGAATGGGGGAGGGAGTGGGAGTGGGAGTGGGGAATTTTTTTTCCTATGAACTAAACGGGAATGGGGACGGAGAATGTATTCCCCATCGTTGTTCCCTGTTCCCCGCACTGTTTATTTATGTATTATTATTATTTCTCTCTCTATATATAAATTTATAGTTTTAGCATTAATGATTTAGAAAGTTGGTTAGGTTTGAATTATATAGTTTAAACAAATGTATAGATAATTAAATAATTTGATATGAAATATTATTTTGTTTCTAATAGGAAATTTAAGAATTTTGTCTTTAAATAGATATTTTTTTAAAAAAAGAAATTAACTATTTAAATGAAGATTTCATGTAAATAATTAACTATCTAATTAAAATTTAATGAATATTTCTCATGAAAAGTTAACTATTTGAAAATTTATTAAAAGAATTATTTGATTCAATAAAGATAAAAAAAAAAAAAACTAAATTGGGAATAATTCCCCTGGGAACCCTATCCCTGCAAATTCCTCGAGAGGAATCCCCGCCCCATTCCCTATGAAGTTTAATGAAAAATTTTGCAGGGATTGAGATTGAAATGGGAGGCAGGGATGGGGAAGTCATCCCATGTTGGGTTTTATGCCCTAAACTCGTGGATTATTGTAAATGTAAACAAGTTTATTTATTCAATAAAGAGATAAATGTTAGTTTATTGAGGTGTGTTTTAGACTTGCATTAACTCAAATCCAATAAACAAACATCCTAGGTTATTTAATGTAACTTGAACAGTATATGGTTGACATACAAGGGATCATGTTCAAGTAATAACTTAAAGGGTTTATAGTATATGGATAAGGTTGGGTACCTTTATCTCGGTGACACTATGGATACAACCCACTTTGTATTTGATACAAATGAATTGATCCAAATCGTTCGTGTAGAGACATGCGAGTGGGGGTATCCTATGCAATGAGTTTGCATAAGATCGTACTACGAAATAATTAATCTTTAGTTGTAACACTGTTAACTAATTAGATTAATATTTCATAGGATTACCATGTAACTCGATCTCAATCCTGAGTGAGTTATGGATTCCTGCTTCTGAGGGATTTCCCTTTGATTTGTATAGGTGAGATGGGCTCGAGATGCCGACTCAATAAGCCTACCATTTTGGGGACAAGACCAAATGGGGGAGCTAAGAACATAGCTTCACACGATAAAATTCACTCATTCTCGACTTTAGGGTAAGTAGATGAGTTGTTCCCTTAAGTCCTGATTTCGGATCTTGAACAAGGGGCCCCACTCTCTCACTGGTCCGAGAGGGACGTTGTAGGTAGGACCATAAACAGATTGTTCATTAGAGGATCAATGGTATTTATGGAGCAAGAGGTAATTACAGGGTAAAACAATAATTTGACCCTGTTGGGTTTTATGCCCTAAAACTCGTAGATAGTAAATGTAACGATTGACCGAACATAAATAAAGTATTATTTGATGTTTTTTCAATAAAGAGTTAGTGTCTATATTATGTACATCTTGCGCCTAAATAACCCTAATCCAATAAACTAAACATCTTAGGCTGTGGGATAAATCTTGAACTGTATGTGGAGACATACAGGGATCACTGTTCAAGAAACAACCTAAAGGGTCTATAGTATAGGGATAAGGTTGGGTACCTTATTGTTGCACGATTTTTCATACCGCAAGCGTACGGGTCGTCACAAGTAATATAGTGATTTTGAGTATAGAGTATCGTCTCCACAGGGATTGGATTTATTCAATTAATTACCGCGAATAATCTTGCTTAGCTTTATTTAGAGAACAAAATCTAATGCCAAAAAGAATAATAAAAAGCTAATCTAGAAAGCAAAAGATAAATGGAGACACAATTTGGAGGGATAATTCTTAGAGGGTTGATTTCATCAATTGGACCTTTAATCGCTTAATCAATTAACAAATATGGATTAACTAATCATTTGATTCATAAGTCTAGAAGCATAATGACAAGGACTCTCCTGTCGGTCTCCTCCTATATCATACCTTTCAATAAAGAATCTCCTTTCAGTCTCATATTTATTTACTTAGCATGGCATTACGACCCTTCAGTACAACCTCTAACGTTATTTATTCTATCCCGTGTCACCCGGGTAAATAACCGTCAGTCATATGCATTCAGTTCTAGTCTAAGCTTCTCTCCGTCGAGTTTCCACTTAGTAACAATTCATTTAATCAGTGATCAGTTGATTAAAAGCATTACAGACAAAATGCACAAATGAACAATAATGACAATTAAACCAAATCAATTCATTAATTCAGCAAAGGTTCAACATCTAAATCAATCTCATAGAATTTAGGAATTTACTACTCATACTCACTAAAATTCACTAATTCCTAATCACAACAATTCTAGAAACTAAAACATAAAGGAAAAGGGAAGAGAAATGCTCATAAAAGTGTCGATCTCCTCGATCCCACGCCAACCTCCATTGATCCCGAGCTCCAAAGATCTTCAACAAAGCTCCAAAACTCTCCCAAAAATCCCCAATTTTAGTGTGGATTCTAGAATGGGGTGAAAACCCACAAATTGGCACACAAAACTTGGTTGCAAAAGGCTCCTTTTATAGGCTCCCAGCAGGCACAGCGTCGCGACGCTCTGATGTCATCTTTTCTTGGGTTCCAAGTCGTCGCAGCGTCGCGACGCTACATGGACAGCATCGCGACGCTACCCCCTTTCTGGATCTTTCCGCATAGCTGCCTAGCGTTAGGACGCTCAAGGCTTAGCGTCTCGACACTAGGCCCTGAATCTTCTAGAATGATCCGATTTTGACTCAATTTTTGGGCCTCCACGTTTCTTTTGGCCCAAATGCTTCTTGTAATGGATTTTGGGCTCTTTTCTTGACCCAACTTGAAAATTTAAGGCTTGGAATTCATGAATTTGGGCTTCTAACTCATTCTTCTTGGGCTTTTGGACTTGGATCTTTTAATGTAATTCTTCAAATTGCTCCAAAAAGCTTCCAAAATCATCCAAAATCTCTCAAAATTCCGGTTTTGCTTCCCTAGCTCGGTTTTCTGAAATTTAAACATACAATAGCATTAAAGTACACAATTCATGCACAAAACTAGCTAAAATTAATAGGAAAATGATGACATTTATGCATGTCATCACTTATCCTGATAACACTTTGGATATGACCCACTTTGTATTTGATACAAACGCGATCCAACGCGTTCGTGTAGGGGACATGCGAGTGGGGGTATCCTATGCAATAAGTTTGCATAAGACCAGACCGCGAAATAGTAACCGCTAGCTGTAACACCGTTGACTAGTTAGGTTTCAATTTCACTAGGATGACGTAGGAAACTTAGTCTGAATCCTGAGTGGATTATGGACTCCTGTTCACGAGGAATTGCCCTTTGATTTGTATGAGTGAGAGTGGCCAGTATGCTGACTCAATAAGCCTACCATTTTGGGGACAAGACCGAGTGGGGAGCTGGGAACATAATCACACAAGATGGAATTCACTCCTTCCTGACTTTTGAGGAAGTAGATGGGTGTTCCCTTAAGTGGTGTCTCTGGGTCTTGAATAAAGGGCTCTACCCTCTCACTGGCCCGAGAGGGGTTTCTATTTGATGGTTGGACCACAAACAGGTTGTTCATTAGAGGAGCACTGGTACTTAAGAAGGTAGAGGTAACTTAGGAGTAAAACGGTAATTTGACCCAACTGGAGTTACAAACACTCGTGAAGTTCTAACTTGCTGTTATTGGTCTATATCCATGGACACAGAATTATGTCTGCAGTGAGAAGAGTGCAACTGTGGGTCTTTAGTGGAGTGAACTCACAGTTAACGAAAATTGATTAATTGGTTAATGAGTTTAGCTAATTAAATCTCATATCGTTGGAGCTTCTGATCTGCAGGTCCATTAGGTCCCACTGGTAGCTCGTAAAGAGACTTGAGGCAATTAAGTATAAATCGTAAATTGAAAGTGTTCAATTTATTTAGGAGAATCATATAATCTATATTAATACATTATAATATAAAGTTTATGAAACTTTATAATATAATTTTGAATTAATTTCAAAATTAATTCTTAAAAGAAAATATTTTAAAGAGTTCAAATAATTAATATGAATTGGATTCATATTAATATAAATAATTTAATAAAATTCCTAAGATAATATATGATATTTAATTGGGTAATTAATTAATTATTTATTAAAATTAGATATGAATAAGATAATAGATTTGATTAGATCTTATTCATGACCTTTTCCTATAAATAGGACCCCTGGGGTGGAGTGAAATACATCCCATTCATTCTCCTACTCTCAGAGAATTCTCCTGAAGGCTCTCACTAGTCTCTCTAGTATTCTCAGAGTCATATCGGTCTAACCTTAGTGGTAGTGTTCACAATAGTTCGTGATTATTTCACAAGCAGTTGGTGAATTTAATCTGAGCCGTCAACAATATTTAATTAATAATATAACTAATTAATGAATTATTTATTTAATTAATTAATTTAGTTAATTTAATTTAATTAGAATTATTTAAATTAAATTAATTAAAAACTCCCCAACACTTTTGCTGGGAAGTGGGAAATGGGGAGTGGGGAGAGAGAGTTACAACTCCCCTCTCTCCTGTGATTATTGTTGGGTTTTATGCCCTAAAACTCGTAGATAGTAAATGTAACATTTGACCGAACATTAATAAAATGATGTATTATTCATTTATTTTGTTTGTATTATGTAATTATGTCTTAATAACCCTAATCCAATAAACTAAACATCCTAGGTTGTTAGTATGAGACTTGAACTAGTATGTGGGGACATTCGGGGATCACTGTTCAAGATACAGCCTTAAAGGTCTATAGTATAGGGATATAAGACTGGGTACCTTATTATGGTGACACTATGGATACGACCCGCTTTGTATTCTGATACAAACGCAATTATCCAACGCGTTCTTGTAGTGGACATGCGAGTGGGGGTATCATGTGCAATGAGTTTGCATAAGACCGAACTGCGAAATATTTAACCACTACCTCTAACATCGTTAGCTAGTTAGGTTTCTATTTCACTAGGATGACCTGGGCAACTTGGTCTCAATCTTGAGTGGGTTATGGACTCCTGTTCACGAGGGATTGTCCTTTGATTTGTATGGGTGAGAGTGGCTTGCACGCCGACTCAATAGGCCTACCATTTTGGGGACAAGACCGAGTGGGGAGCTGGGAACATAATCACACAAGATGGAATTCACTCCTTCCCGACTCTAGGGTAAGTAGAGGTTTGTTCTCTTAAGTGGTGTCTTCGGGTCTTGAACAATGGACCATGCCCTCTCTATGGCACGAGAGGGACTTTTGTTTGTTGGTTGGACCTCAAACATGTTGTTCATTAGAGGAACACTGGGACTTAAGGATGAAGAGGTAACCTAGGGGTAAAATGGTAATTTGACCTAGCTGGGGTACGAACACACGTGAAGGATTGACTTGCTGTTATTGGTCGATATCTGTGGACACAGAAATATATCTGTAGTGAGAAGAGTGCAGTTGTGGTTCTATAGTGGAGTGAACCACAGTTAACGAACATTGATTAACTTGGTTAATGAGTTTAGCCAATTAATCTCATATCGTTGGAGCTTCTGATCTGTAGGACCTTTAGGTCGTCCCACCGGTAGCTCATTTAGGGCGTTGAGGTAAATTTCTAACGGATAATTAAATATTCGAAGGGGTTTGAATATTAAGTTTAAAATATGAATTGGATTCATATTAAAACTATAGGTTAAAATTAATGCGCATTGGATGCATATTAATACTATAGGTTATATGAAAGAGATATAATTAAATATATGATATTTAATTATGGCATTAATTCATTATTGAATTAATTAATCGTTTGTTTTAATTTAATTTAATTTGATTTAATTAAATTGTTTTAAAACTATAGGTTATGTGGGGTATTTATATAAATGTCATTTATATAAATAATATTAAATTAATTGTTAATTTAATTATATGATTAATTATTGATTTAATTAATTAATTAATTAATTAATTTTCTTATTAGTTTTACTCGAGGTTTAAAATGTCGATGTCGATGGAAATGTCGAGGTTCAGATTTTATGGAAATATCGATGTCGATGTCGATGGAAATGTCGAGGTTCAGATTTTATGGAAATATCGATGTCGATGGAAATGTCGAGAGACATTCCGGGAAAATTTACGGAAATCGTGGAAATTGATGGAAATTGTTTGAATTAGTCAATGGAACTTTAATTGTGGGTTAATTAGACTATAATGAACCCTTTTTGATAATCATATCTAAAAAGTAAGATAATATTTAGATGGAATTGTCGAATCAAATGTCAATATGTGCAGAAATTTTGAAAAAACAAAAGAAAATTGATGAAAATTGTTTGAATTATTAAATACAAATTTAATTATAGTTTAATTATATTACAATTAATCATTTTTAACCATCTATTCAAGTTACGTATAATAGGTATTGTTTATTTAAAAAAAAAAAGAAAGGCATATTGAAATTTCGATAGAAATGTTGATACCAACAAAGATTTTGAAAAAATTATGACAATTGATAGAAATTGTTTGAATTATTAAATGAATGAAATTTTAATTATATTGACTTAATTAAACTATAATTAATTGATATTTAACATCTATAACTTTATCTGAATGGACGACTAAACATTACTTAGACCAATTGGATAATTTTAAACAAATATTATAAAGTATAAACACATCAATAAAATAAAATGTAAAATATTATATTACTAATACATATCCTTTTATGCATTAAAAAGTTAAAATAATTCAAGTAGGTGTAAATATAAACAATTTATATATAAAAAATTAAATAAAAAATAAAAATAAAAATAAATAAAAAACAAAACTGAAAAAGTATTCTAAAAAAAACTTAAAAAAACAAACTCACGAATAGTGAAATGCTAAAATTGAAAATTGAAAAAACTCACGAATCACGATGAAATGTTAAAATTGAAAATTAAAAAAAAAAAAAAAAAGTGAAATGGGAAATGACTGCCTGTCGCCTGGCAGTTGCCAGGCGGCGCCTGCAAGCTGCAGGTAGGCGCGTCAATCACTACCATTAATATATATATATATATAAAAAGTTAAACGAAATTTCGTGAAAATCTCGAAATTTCGAACGAAATTTCGTCGAAAAGGGGGGAAAAACGAAATTTTCCCCCCTCGATATGTCGATACGGTCGACATACCGAAATTTCGGTATGTCGACCGAAATTTAATACACTGGTTTTACTAACTGATTAAACGTGGTCTTCCCACTAACCACCTATCACACGATTGGAGGAGTTGGTTTAGGAAGGGGGTTATTCATTCGTTGAGCCCTTCACTCTCATTCAATTGATCACTTTGAGTCTCTCTCCCTCTCTCTCGTTTTTCCATAGCAAAACACAGAGAAGATTTCTCCAATTCTCTTAGAATTTCTTGCTCCCACAAGCAACCAACACAAGATCCTTGTGAGAATACCGATGTAGTCTATTGGTGGTGTTCGTTGTGAAAATTTCAGCAAGAAAGGTGTTCTTGGGCTACTGTAATTTCAGTTTCTTGGCAAGGAAAAGGCGAAATTGATCAAGGCTTCCTACGAAAGTAAGTTTCCATGAAACCCTTGATCATTAGGACCTTTCTAGATTAGATCTAGGATATTTTTTTGCAATATTTAGCATGTTTATAGCTGCTTTACAGTAGGTTTAAATTTGATTTTACTGCTGTGATTTATTTTGCCGTCGTATTGGTATTCCAATCGACGTTTAAATTGATTTGGTCCTTTGATGGTTTCCGCTGCGTTAGGGATTTTAACCCTTCAATTAAAAGAGCAGATGGTTTGCAATTTTTGTCCCAAGTTTTTTATGTGAAAATCTTTCTCTCTCTCAAACTCTCTCAAACACAAAACTACAGAGAAACACCATTGCTCTGTAATTACCCTTTTATCTTTTAAGAGGATGTTCCCACAAGCCAGATCTTGGTCCTAGAGAATAAAAGAGAAGGCAGTCTGGTGGTGTCCCAAAAGTTTGGTACAAGTTCGCTGTTGATCGTGACTACTGTATGTTGACGGGAGTTGAACCAACTTGCTGTAGTTGTTGGAGAACTGCTGGGTTTTATGTCCTAAAACTCATGAATAGTAAATGTAACAAAGTTAGTTATAATCAATAAAACGTTATTGAGGTGATTCACTAAAGATATTATAAATAGTTGTTTAATTATGCATTAATTAACCCAAATCCAATGAACTAGAACCTTGGCTATTATATGAATGCTTGAACTTTATGTGAAGACATAAAAGTGGATCACATTCGAGTAATAGCCAAAACGGTCTATAGTATAGGGATAAAGTTGGGTACCTTATCTTGGGGACACTATGAGGCGCGACTCACTTTGTACTTAGTACAAACGATGTGATCCTGAATCTTTCATGTGAAGACATGCGAGTTGGGGCGTCCTATGCAATAAGTTTGCTTAAGACCGGACCGCGAAACAATGCACTTTCACTTTATAATGTCGTTTACTGTTGAAACTAACTATTTCACGTGATGACCTAAAAAACTTGATCTTAATCTTGAGCTAACTATGAACTCCTGTTTATTCGGGATTATCCTTTGATTTTCATGGGTGGGAGTGGCCTATCATCACCGACTCAATAAGCCTACCATTTTGGGGATAAGATCGTAAAAATAGCTAGGACATAGTCTTGCGAGATGGAATTCACTCCTACCCGCCTGTAGGGAAAGTATAGGTTGTTCCCTTAAGTGCTGACTCCTAGTCTTGAACAAAGGCGCGTCGTCCTCTCATGGCCTAAGAGGAATTTCTATTTAATGGTTGGACCATAAACAAATTGTTCATTATAGGATCAATGGAACTTAAGGAATGATAAGTCCAATTTATTATACACTTAGAATCTCCCAATTTTCTTATCTTAGTTGAATTCCTTGGGAAAAGTGCTTTAAAATGAGTATAATATGTCTATAGGTCCTCACCGGAGCTTTGGAAGCAATTCGGGGCTTAAACGAGCAAAACTGGAGCGTAAAATGACAATATATTTCTGTGTCCACGGATATCGACCAATAATAGCAAGTTGTACTCTTCTATAGAACCACAGTTGTACTCTTCTCACTGTAGATATATTTCTGTGTCCACGGATATCGACCAATAATAGCAAGTCAGTCATTCACATGTGTTCGTACCCCAGCGAGGTCAAATTACCGTTTTACCCCTGGGTTACCTCTACATCCTTAAGTCCCAGTGCTCCTCTAATGAACAACCTGTTTGAGGTCCAACCAACAAACAGAAGTCCCTCTCGTGCCATAGGGAGGACAAGGCCCTTTGTTCAAGTCCCGGAGACACCACTTAAGAGAACACACATCTACTTACCCTAATATCGGGAAAGAGTGAATTCCATCTTGTGTGATTATGTTCCCAGCTCCTCACTCGGTCTTGTCCCCAAAATGATAGGTTTATTGAGTCGGCGTGTAGGCCACTCTCACCGATACAGATCAAAGGACAATCCCTCGTGAACAGGAGTCCATAATCCACTCAGGATTGAGACTAAGTTGCCTAGGTCATCCTAGTGAAATAGAAACTTATCTAGTCAACGGTGTTACAACTAGTGGTTAACTATTTCGCGGTCCGGTCTTATGCAAACTCATTGCACAGGATACCCCCACTCGTATGTCCTCTACATGAACGCGTTAGATCAATGCGTTTGTATCATAATACAAAACGGGCCGTATCTATAGTGTCAACAGGATAAGGTACCCAGCCTTATCCCTACACTATAGACCTTTTAGGCTGTAACTTGAACAACGATCCCCATATGTCTCCACATACTAATTCAAGTCTCATACTAACAGCCTAGGATGTTCAGTTTATTGGATTGGGGTTATTTAGGCAAGATACAATACAAACAATAATAATACATGAAATATTATTTTATTAATGTTCGGTCAAATGTTTACATTTACTATCCACGAGTTTTAGGACATAAAACCCAACAAGTTCATATTCTATTAATGAAATTTCTTGTTTGAATTATCAAAACATGTTTATGTGATTTTAGTTCTTTTTCTATAAGTTTAGATTGTGGTTGGAAAGATTGACAACCTTGACCCCGCCCTCTCTAAATTTACTTGCTAAATCTTAGTAGCATATAGGTTAACGTTATGTCTTTACGCATGCGTCCCCAGAACTAAATGATTTAATTAATTGTAATTGTGGTTTGTTGCCCGTTGCATGTGAATTAATTCGGCTAGATCCCAGTGCGGTTTAGATTAGTTAATAGGCATATTAATTAATTTAAACTAGAATCAAACTTAGCGTTTGCATGTCTGTGATAGTTGGATCATGATTCTCGGTTTGTTGCCGGAATACGCCAGACTTAAATTTGTTTTGACTTATTAGTGAAATTAATGATTTAATTGAATTGAACTTGCCATGACTAACCCGGTTACATGATCTTTGAGGTATTGATTCCTTTCCTTAATTTGATTTTCTTACTTTCCTTTTGCAATATTTTCCATAATTAGTTTTCTTTCCTTGTTCCAAATATAAAAACCCCCTCATTAGTCCGATCATCACAATAAATCTAAGATAAACAAGTTATAATCGTGCTCCCTGTGTTCGACCCCGACCACTACTGCTACAAGTTAGCTTTAGAGGTTGTGGATTATAAATTTATTTGATAAGAGACCTCGACAACCTCTTCCATCAAGGAACAAGATGTAACGATAAGGAAATAAACAATCAAGAAGAGCAAGAAGAAGAATTCCAAGCTCCATCAGCTCAAGAAGAAGAACTCGAAGCTCCACCAGCTCAATCAAGCTCGAATGAAGCTCCATGGGTGTCAACATCAATTCAATCCAATCATGAGACAATCATTATGCCACAAGTTCCAATGACAAGAGCTAGAGCTAAAAGACTACAAGAGGCATTAAATAGTTACTTCCATGCTAAGGTGACTATCCATGACCAAGAGTTGCATCCATTCAAGCTTGGAAAGACACCTATTCAACCAAAAGACACAATGAATCTAAAAATCCAGATTCATTCACATATTTAATACATTATGTATCTTTTGAATTCATGAGTTTGTATTTATGAAGGTTCATGAATGGACTTGAAAGGTTAGGGGCTGAATTTAGACCACATAGATGAAGGGTTGTGTCCTTTCATGATGTCGTTTTAATTACTATAAATAGGGATGCAATTTGTCATTTGAACACAAGTTGAATTTGAATGAAATTTCAGATTGAGTTTAGTCTCTCTCAAGCTTTTATGCTTTCTTTGTGTTCTTGTGTTTAGAATGCATGTCTAGGACTTTCAATCCAGTTTGATCAATTAGATTGTGAAGAGTTCGAAATCTTGAAGTTAGGAACGAGTTCTCCTTTCTTCTTGATCTTTGATCATCCTTCCAAGCAAATCTGTTTAACTTTCTTGGGGTTGTCTTATCATTTGGTTAATGAGGTTATTCTTACTATTGTTGTGGGGGTTCACCTGAAATAAGGGGAGTTCTCAAACATAATTGAGGTAGTTCCTTAAGTTGTGACCTTTAAATCTTGTCTTCTTGTTTCAGGAGACGATAAAGTTGCTTTAAGAGCGTTTTAGAGCCTTTAGTAAGTGGGAAATTGAAGGGATCCGAGGGAATGGTATTCATAGAGAGAGTGGAATGAGGAAAGAGAGAATAGAGAGAAAAAGAGAAAAAATTGAGAGGAACGGAATAAAACCAATCTAATTCTTACATTTATGATAGTTTAAGGGTTTAAACTTTATTTTTGTCATAATTTGAGAGTTTAATTTTTACACTTAAAAGTTTAGGCCCCGTTTGATAACCATTTGGTTTTTTGTTGTTTGCTTTTGAAAATTAAGTTTATTTTCTCTCAATTTCCTTAGAATGGTTTTCCTCTTTGTTAAGGACACATTTGCATTCCTAGCCAAATTTCAAAAATTATAAAAAAAAAAAAAAAATTGGAAACCACTTTTTTTAGTTTTCAAAACTTGAGTTGGTTTTTGAAAACAAGGGAATAATTGAAGATGATAACAACAAAAAGAAACTTATAGGTGGATGTGGTGTTTGTAGGCTTGATTTTCAAAAACCAAATGGTTATCAAACGGGGTCTTAGATTTCTAATTTTTACACTTTTAAAAGTTTGAGGGTTTAATTTTTACAATTGAAAGTTTAGAAGTCTAATTGTTACAACTATCACACTTAGGGGTGGTTTTTGCAATTTGCCCAAAAAAGAGAAAACTCATACTTTTGCAAGGGCATAGAAAACCCTTGTCTATGAGCATAAATGATGTCTGAGAATGCTTTATTCCCATGACCCACCACAAAAATCTTGTACCAAACTGAAGGAATTGAACCCTCAAAGAAAGCGAATTAAATCGAGCGCGATTTAATTTCAATCTAATAGAATACTGGTACGTTGGGCAAGAAATCACAAAAACTAATTTCTATCTTATTCCTTGAATAAGCATGTTGTGATTTACGATCTAAAACCATTTTAGATTTAAGAAACTTACGTGAATTGAAGCAAAACACATCACACCTCCTCTGTATCCAACGAACGCCACCACGACAGATCACCAGCTATCCTTTTGGGCTTGAGATTGCGATTGTGGGATCGTCCTTATCTTGGAAAGGGAAAATCACAACAAAAAAGGGTTTGCTGTATTTTGTTGAGAGAGGCTTGAAAGAGTATTGGGTTTTTTTTCTTCTCTGTAACTATCGATCAAAAATGAGAACTCCCTGGACCCATTTGGAAAACTGCGTACATAAAGGTATATGGTTACCCTAATGTATCTTGACCCTTGATCTTAATCAATCAAGATCTGGACCGTTAATTATTATCAAATAATAATTAATAATCCAATTAATTATAAAATAATTTAATTAAACCAATTTTAATTAAATTAATTATAACATAAAGTTTTTAATTCAATTAAATCATATTCAATTGAATTAAATAGGTCAATCAATTAATTCTCAATTAATTGTTTTCCATATTAATTAAATATCAAATATTTAATTAATTTTAGAATTGAATCATATTCAAATGCACTATCTCTCTCATTTAACCTATAGTTTTAATGTGCATAAAATATACATTAATTATTAACTATAGTATTAATTTGATTAAATCACATTTAACTAAATTAAATTAAAAATAATTAATTCTCCAATTAATTAATTCATGATTTAATTAAATATCACATATTTAATTAAATTCATATTCTCTCATTAATTAATTTTGAATCATATCCAAAATTAATTATATAGTTTAATTCTCTAATTAAACTTATACTATAATGTATCTCCATACATTAAATCCCTTAATATTCAAGACTAATTAATCTTAGTACCCATTACGAGCTAGCAGGTGGACCTAATGGACCTACAGATCAAAAGCTCCAACGATACGAGATTAACTGGTTAAACTCATTAACCAGGTTAATCAACATTCGTTAACTATGGGTCACTCGACTAAAGACCCACAACTACACTCTTCTCACTATAGAATATTTTTGTGTCCACGGATATCAGCCAATACAGTAAGTCAATCCTTCACGAGTGTTCGTAACACCAGTTGGGTCAAATTACCGTTTTACCCTTGGGTTACCTTTAGATCCTTAAGTACCACCGATCCCTCTAATGAACAACCTGTTTATGGTCTAACCACTAAACAAAAATTCCTCTCAGGCCAGGAGAGGACAACACGCTTTTGTTCAAGCCCCGGAATAAGCCCTTAAGGGGTCGTTTGGTGCGCCGGAATCGAATGGGTTTGGAATGGAATGGAATGGAATCTGATGCCCATGGGAATATTTTGCTGGAATCATGATTCCCATGCCTGTGTTTGGTGCATTGGATTTGAGTTGGAATTAATGGAGAGAGAAATAGTGGGACCCACCAAAATTATGAAGAAAAATGGAGAGAGAAATAGTGGGACCCACCAAAATGTGATTAAAATAGAAAAAGAAATTGTGGGTCCCATCAAAATTAGGAAGAAAAATGGAGAGAGAAATAGTGGGACCCACCAAAATGTGGGAATGGATTGGAATCCACATGCCCACCCTTTCATTCCAACCCCTGCCAACCAAACAAGGGCATCCATTTCCATTCCAATCCAATTCAATCCAAACCCATGAAACAAACAGCCCCTAAAGGAACACACATCTACTTACCCCAATAGGGGAAAAATGAATTCCATCTTGTACTGTTATGTTCCCAGCCCCCACTCGGTCTTGCCCCTGAAATGGTAGGATTATTGAGTCGGCGAACAGACCACTCTCACCCATACAAATCTAAGGACAATCCCTCCTGAAAAGGGGTTCATAACAGACTCGAGATTGAGATTGAGTTACATAGATCATCCTATTGAAATAGAAACCTAAACTAGTTAACGGTGTTACATCTAGTGGTTACTATTTCGCAGTCCGGTCTTATGCAAACTCATTGCATAGGATACCCCCACTCGCATGTCTCCTACATGGGTGCTTTGGATCATTGCATTTGTA
This sequence comes from Luffa acutangula, assembly GCA_036850905.1. Taxonomy (NCBI): domain Eukaryota; kingdom Viridiplantae; phylum Streptophyta; class Magnoliopsida; order Cucurbitales; family Cucurbitaceae; genus Luffa; species Luffa acutangula. The sequence goes on from CM072099.1 coordinate 13,955,936, forward strand.
TCGAATACAAAGTGGGGCATATCTCATAGTGGTACCTTATCCCTATACTATAGACCATTTAGGTTGTTACTTGAACACTGATCCCCGTATGTCCCCACATACTAGTCCAAGTTTCATTTAAACAACCTTGGATCTTAGTTTATTGGATTTAGGATTTATTAATGCAAACTCGATTATTCAATAACCAAATTTGATATGGATTCAATCAATAATCCATTGCATGTACCTAAAGGACCAATCACAAGGAGCAAGGCAAAGAAGATACAAGAGGCTTTCACACTGCATGTTCAAAAGCTAGCAAATGCACAACGAGAGGCCGAGAATTTTGAATCCAAATTTTTGTATAATGTTAGTTCAGCAAGTCAAGAAGAGAATGGAGTCAAGATGGCACGGGAAAAGTTGTGTAGTTTGGAAGATGGCACGGAGGACAAAAAAAGTGTGCAGAATTTGTGAAGAGGTGGCTGTCCAACTTGCATCTCTTGGGATTTCGTGATGTCAAAGCATGTCAAACGTTGCCATTATGAGGAGCGGATTCCATAGCACATATTTAAGACAATTTAAAGCAATTCTATCTTTTTAGTTTTGAGATATGGCTGCTCGTTTGATGTGCAATCAAGTTTTAAGTTCCTAGGTCTTATTTTCTACAATTTGCAATTAAGTGTAGTTGAATGACTTTTGAGTTCCTTGGTCTATCCACGACCATTTGGCCTTTAAAATGGCTTGTAATACTCTTGAAAACTCAGAATATGTTTAGTAAAAAGCTTTTGCTTATTCAACCCCTTTGGTGTTGTATTTTCTTTCAAATCTTGTCTTAGGTTTGATGTTCAATCGATTCATTGGATTAGTTTTTGATCAATCTAATTCTGGAGTGAGTCGTCTTAGGATCTAGGAGTGACCATCCTTATTCTAAGTTTGATCTAAGAGTGATTCATCTTCTAGCTAAACTCTTGGTTGGAATCATTCGGTAAGTTAGTCTTATTTGTGTCCGTTTACAAGGATCCTAGAAGGACCTCTAGCTTTGTAAACTTAAAGCATATTGGGCGCTTATCATTTGGTATCAGAGCCTTGGTCAACATCCTTTGGCCGACTCTAGAGGTGAAATATCTTTACTTTCTGTCATTTTTTTTTACAAATTTGTATTTTTGTGACTTGTTCTCGGATTATCAAAAAAAAAAAAAAAGAAAAAAAAGCAACAAAAGAAAAAGAAAATCAGTAGCAAAAGAAGAAAAAAAAATCAGTAGCAAATAGAAAAAAAAAGGAAGAAAAAAAAAGGAAGTCAAAAGAAAAAAAAAACTTTTATTCAAAGATCCGAGGCACACCAAAAGTTAGTGTTGTTATATTGTATGTTGTTCAAATTTTTTAGTTGCTGGTCTTAAGGTTGAGTTGCTCTAGTTTAGGTTGTGAAAAGTTGGTCATTTGAATCGGTTATATCAAGCTTATAGCAAGATTGCACCAAAATTTAAGCCAACCCTTACATCTTTGACCTAGTACCAAAAGCCTACCCTTGAGTGATAAACACGAGTGTCATTGAGTGAAATCTTTGTGAGAAGTGTGGAAAGGTCCTTGTTACTAAATACAAAATGTCGCATGATGGAGAAGAAGTTCCGGAAGTGATTGATCCAAATGTTGCTATTCTTCAAGCAATTCAAGGTATGTTGGAATTGATGAGGGAAGATAGACAAGAAAGGAGGGCACAACAACAAAGGGAAGTACGACCATTCCAAGAAGATGAAGGTATGTTTGACTTAGATGCACATGAAAGACAGCTTGGGGGTAGAGGAAATGTGAGAGGGAGAGGAAGAAATAACCTCGCCAATGTGATGCAACCTAGGAGGGTGGAAAGAGTGCATGAAGATAGAGATGGAGGAGTTAAACTCAAGATCCCACCTTTTACTGGAACGGCGGATTCGGAGACATATTTGCAATGGGAAAGGAAGATAGAACATGTGTTTGATTGCAACACATTTAGTGAGAATAAGAAGATGAAACTTGCCATTGCCGAATTCACCAATTATGCCTCTGAATGGTATCATTATCTCAAGTCCGAGAGAAGGAGGAAAGAGGAGGATCCAATAGAAACTTGGGAAGAACTCAAAGAAGCCATGAGGAAAAGGTTTGTTCCTAAACATTATGAAAGAGATTTGAAAACTAAATTGCAATCTTTGAGGCAAGGTACAAAAAGTGTTACTGAATATTATCGAGAGATGGAGACTTTGATTGGAAGAGCAAGAATCCAAGAAGATGAGGAAGATACCATGTCTAGGTTCCTTGGAGGTTTGAATCAAGAAATTGCTCATCTTGTTGATAGAAATCCACCACCTTATATGGAAGATATGTATCATTATGCTATCAAAATTGAAGCTCAATTGAAGGAAGAAAAAGAGCGTGCAAAGAGGTATGTATCTAAAACTCATGCCTTTTCAAGTTCTAATTCGTGGAACAAGGATGGTTTTATAAATAGGAATGAATCGATGCAATCAAAGGGGAAATTAGTGGCTGCCAAAAGAGTGGAAGCCGAGAGCTCTAATTCTAAGAAGATTGAAGCTTCAAAGGAGGTTAGGGAGAAGACTAGCTCTATTCAATGTTGGAAGTGCAAAGGGTTTGGACACATGAGCAAAGAGTGTGTCAATAAAAGAGTCATGGTGGTGAGAAATGGCGTGATTGATTCGGAAGATGAATGTGAGGAAAATGATGCACAACTTGAGGAAGAATATGAAACACCCGATGATGACGAGTATATTGAAGAAGGTAATTCCATATCCTTGATTACGAGACGGGTACTTAATGTGCAAATCAAGGAAGAGAAAGTTGAAGATCAAAGGGAAAACTTGTTTCACACAAGATGTTTGATTGGAGGAAGCCCATGTAGCTTGGTGATTGATAGTGGAAGTTGCACAAATGTGGTAAGTAGTTTTCTTGTAAAAAGGCTTCAACTTACTACTCGTCCACATCCAAAACCATATAAACTTCAATGGTTGACGAATAAAGGAGAATTGAAGGTAAACTCTCAAGTTCTTATTTCTTTTACTTTGGGAAGATATAAGGATGAAGTTCTTTGTGATGTTGTACCTATGCATGCGAGAGATATTTTGTTAGGCCGACCTTGGCAATATGATAGAGAGGTTAAGTATGATGGATTGTTCAACAAGTATACCTTTACTTTCGATGGGAAGAAGTATACTTTGCTGCCATTATCTCCATATGAAGTACATTGTGATCACTTGAAATTAGAGAAGAAAAGAAAAGAATTTGAAGAAAAAGAGAGGAGAGAAGAAAGTAAGTCTAAAGAAAGAGAGAAGAGTGAAAAAAAAAAAAAAGGAAAGTGAGGGGCAAAAGGTGAGTGAAAATCAAGAGAGAAAAAAGAGTGATTTTGAGGAAAAAAGAAAGAATGTGAGTTTGGTTCTAAGAAAGGGGGAAGTGAGAAATATGTTTTCATTCGAAACACCAAACTTTGTACTTATGTGCAAAGGAAAGTGTTTAGTAACTGAACCTAACTCTAATGATGGTTTGCCTAGTGCTTTTAAGTCTCTTTTGCAGGAATTTAATGACATGTTTCCACATGAAGATGCACCTATGGGTTTACCTCCTCTAAGAGGGATTGAACATCAAATTGACTTCATTCCAGGTGCAACTCTTCCAAACATGGCTGCCTATAGGACCAATCCAACCGAGACTAAGGAGATCCAAAGACAAGTTGAAGAACTCATGGATTAAGGGTATATTAGAGAAAGCATGAGTCCTTGCTCGGTTCCGGTGATTTTGGTACCCAAGAAAGATGGTACATGGAGGATGTGTGTTGATTGTCGAGCTATCAACAAAATAACGGTAAAGTATCGACATCCTATTCCTCGATTAGATGACATGTTAGATGAATTGCATGGTGCTGATATGTTTTCAAAAATAGATCTTAAAAGTGGTTATCATCAAATTCGTATGCATGTAGGAGATGAATGGAAAACAGCTTTCAAAACAAAGTTTGGGCTTTATGAGTGGCTTGTTATGCCATTTGGCATTACTAATGCACCAAGTACTTTTATGAGGCTAATGAATCATGTTTTGAGGGAATACATAGGAAAATTTGTGGTTGTATACTTTGATGATATTCTTGTTTACTCAAAGAGCTTGAATGATCATATTTTGCATGTTAAGACAATTTTACTTAAACTTAGAGAAGAGAAGCTTTATGCCAACTTCAAAAAGTGTAGTTTTTGTCTAGAACAAGTCAATTTCCTAGGGTTCATTGTTGGAAAAGATGGAGTGAAAGTTGATGAAGAAAAGGTAAAGGCTATCCGAGAATGGCCAACTCCTACCAATGCATCCGAGGTAAGATCCTTTCATGGTTTGGCTAGTTTCTATAGGAGATTTATTAAAGATTTTAGTAGCATAGCCTCACCATTAACTGAACTTGTGAAAAAGCATGTGAAATTTGAATGGAAAGAAAAGCAAGAGAATGCATTCAATGAGTTAAAAGAAAAATTGACCAATGCACCTTGTCTTGCTTTACCTAACTTTGATAAATCTTTTGAGATTGAATGTGATGCAAGTGGGATAGGTATAGGGGCTGTTTTGATGCAAGAAAAGCGACCAATCATGTTCTTTAGTGAAAAGCTAAATGGAGCTCAACTCAACTACCCGACTTATGACAAGGAGCTACATGCACTTGTGAGGGCTTTGAAAGTTTGGCAACATTACTTATGGCCAAAAGAGTTTGTTATCCACACGGATCATGAAAGCTTGAAGCATCTCAAAGGCCAAACGAAGCTTAACAAGAGGCATGCGAAATGGGTGGAATTCATTGAGACATTTCCTTATGTCATCCATTACAAAAAAGGTAAGGATAATGTGGTGGCTGATGCATTATCAAGAAGGTATGCTTTATTCTCATCCCTCAGTGCAAAAGTTCTTGGTTTTAAACACATGATTGAGTTGTATAAAGTTGAGAAATCTGAATTTTATGATGTGTATGCACAATGTTTAGAAGGGAAAAATGTTCAAGATTATATTGTGTTTGATGGGATGCTTTTTAGGAAAGGTAAGCTTTGTATTCCTAAGTGTTCCATTAGAGAGTTACTTGTGAAGGAAGCTCATGGGGGAGGACTTATGGGACATTTTGGAGAATTTAAAACCTATAGCATGTTGTGTGAACATTTTTATTGGCTTAAAATGAGGAAAGATGTGAACAAAGTATGCAAGCAATGTTTCAAGTGTAAGGAGACTAAGTCTAAGACACAACCACATGGCCTTTACACTCCTTTAGATGTTCCTAGTGAACCATGGGTAGACATTAGCATGGATTTTGTTCTAGGATTACCAAAGACTAGAAGAAATCATGATAGTATTTTTGTGGTGGTTGATTGGTTTAGTAAGATGGCGCATTTCATTCAATGTAACAAAACTGATGATGCTACCAACATAGCTAATCTTTTCTTTAGGGAAGTGGTTAGATTGCATGGCATTCCCAAAACTATTGTTAGTGATAGGGATGTTAAATTTTTAAGTCATTTTTGGAAAGTTTTATGGGGAAAATTGGGAACTAAGCTTCTATTTTCTACAACTTGTCATCCACAAACGGATGGGCAAACTGAGGTGGTTAATAGAACATTGGGGGCCTTGCTTAGGTCACTAATTTCTAAAAATCTTAAGTCTTGGGAAGAGACTCTACCTTTTGTGGAGTTTGCATATAATAGGGCGATTCATAGTACAACTCATTGTTCACCTTTTGAGGTTGTGTATGGCTTTAATCCTTTGACTCCTCTAGATTTATCACATTTGCCGCCTAATATGTGTACTAGTGATGCAGCTTCTTCTAGGGCCGAATACATCAAAACTTTGCACAAAGAAATCAAAGAAAGGATTGAAAAGAAGAATCAAAAGCTAGTCACTCGCAAGAACCAAGGGAGGAAGGAATTGATTTTTAAACCGGGTGATTGGGTTTGGGTTCATCTAAGAAAGGAAAGGTTTCCCGACCAAAGGAAGTCTAAACTTCACCCAAGGGGAGATGGTCCTTTTCAAGTGCTTGAACGGATTAATGACAATGCTTACAAATTGGATCTACAAGGTGAGTACAATGTAAGTTCTACTTTTAATGTGGCTGACTTGTCTCCTTTTGATGTAGGCAATGAAGACCTTGATTTGAGGACAAATCCTTTTAAAGAAAGGGGGGATGATATGGATTCAATCAATAATCCATTGCATGTACCTAAAGGACCAATCACAAGGAGCAAGGCAAAGAAGATACAAGAGGCTTTCACACTGCATGTTCAAAAGCTAGCAAATGCACAACGAGAGGCCGAGAATTTTGAACCCAAATTTTTGTATAATGTTAGTTCAGCAAGTCAAGAAGAGAATGGAGTCAAGATGGCACGGGAAAAGTTGTGTAGTTTGGAAGATGGCACGGAGGACAAAAAAAGTGTGCAGAATTTGTGAAGAGGTGGCTGTCCAACTTGCATCTCTTGGGATTTCATGATGTCAAAGCATGTCAAACGTTGCCATTATGAGGAGCGGATTCCATAGCACATATTTAAGACAATTTAAAGCAATTCTATCTTTTTAGTTTTGAGATATGGTTGCTCGTTTGATGTGCAATCAAGTTTTAAGTTCCTAGGTCTTATTTTCTACAATTTGCAATTAAGTGTAGTTGAATGACTTTTGAGTTCCTTGGTCTATCCACGACCATTTGGCCTTTAAAATGGCTTGTAATACTCTTGAAAACTCAGAATATGTTTAGTAAAAAGCTTTTGCTTATTCAACCCCTTTGGTGTTGTATTTTCTTTCAAATCTTATCTTAGGTTTGATGTTCAATCGATTCATTGGATTAGTTTTTGATCAATCTAATTCTGGAGTGAGTCGTCTTAGGATCTAGGAGTGACCATCCTTATTCTAAGTTTGATCTAAGAGTGATTCATCTTCTAGCTAAACTCTTGGTTGGAATCATTCGGTAAGTTAGTCTTATTTGTGTCCGTTTACAAGGATCCTAGAAGGACCTCTAGCTTTGTAAACTTAAAGCATATTGGGCGCTTATCAAAATTACTGAATCACAAACATAACGCTTTAGGGTTTAATTTTTACAATTGAAAGTTAGAGGTCTAATTGTTACAACTATCACACTTAGGGGTGGGTTTTTGCAAGTTTCCTAAAAAAAGAGAAAACTCATACTTTTGCAAGGGCATAGAAAACCTTTGTCTATGAGCAGAAATGATGTCTGGGAATGCTTTATTCCCATGGCCCACCACAAAAATCTTGTACCAAATAAGGGTATCAGAAATCCTTGTCCATTCACATCTCCAAAATCCTACACCAAACAACCCCTAATAGAATAATTTCTAGGAAAAAACTTCCCTACATACCGGTATGTAGGGATCTCCCTGCATACCACCATTAAAATGTTGACAACTAGGAGAGATAAAAAAAATTTCTCAAATTTTCTCATTTACTCCCTTTCTCTTTCTTAGTTGTCAAGATTTTAATGGGGTATGTAGGGAGATCCCTACATACCGGTATGCAGGGAAGTTTTGTTCTAATTTCTATTGATTATGTGAATTCGAAAGAGAATATTGCAAATCATTTGATGAAATTTTTTTCAAGAGAGTAAGTGATATATACATCGAGGGAAATAGGGCTAAAGCGTATAAAAATAAATTATCTAGTATTAACCTAACCTATTTGACTCGAGATCCCAAGATCTAGGTTCAACAGACAAACTGGCAGAATAATTTATAGTTGGCACACTAAGAAACTTATAGTTTCATCTCATTTCTATGATGTTGTTGCAGGGATAAATAACCCTAGGCAGCGGAAGACGTCAGAGACCTTTTTTGATTTAAACGCCGATTGGGATACCAATACGACGACAAACAATTACAATAGATTAATCTAAAATAAAACATGCTGTAACTTTATAAAACATGCTGAGATCAAAAGGAAAAAACTCCTAGATCTAATCTAAGAAAGATCCTATTGATCTAAGGTCAAGAATACTGTACCTTTGTAGAATTGTTGAACCGTTTCGCCAAATTTGCTAGATTTCCTCCCAAAATACAACAACAAATGGTCCTTGATCTTGCTGTAAAATCGTTATGAACACCACCAAAAGAGTTGCACCGGTATTCTCCTAGGATTTTGTGTTGGGTGGCTTGTGGGAACCAATCAAAAACTCTAAGAAAAGGGAGAATTTTGGCCTCTGTGAATTCTTGGAAACTCAGAGAACTCCAGAGAGAGAGAGATTGCGTGAGAGTGAGAGAGAGAGAGCGATGTTCAGATAACTTCCACTGAATGAATTAATGAATCGAGAGAATAATTGACGATCAAAAACCTCCCACTCCCTTAAAACTCTCGTGTTCACGCGTGTAGGGTTAGGGGAGTGGTTGACTGATCAGTTAATTAAATTTTAAAAAAAACAACATTTTAATTTAATTATTATTACATGAACACTTTCATGCACATATCCCACATAACCCATAGTTTTAATATAACTTAATTAAATCATAATTTAATTAAAATTAAATTAAAACATCAATATTAATTAATTCACCAATTAATTAATATTTCAATTAAATATCATATATTTAATTATGTTTCTCTCAAGTAAACTATAGAATTAATATTCATCATATGTGCATTAATTATAACCTATAGTTTTTATTATGAATCATATTCATACTTTAATAAAATATTTGAACCCCTTCAAATATATAACTCCCCTTAGAAATTTACCTCAACGCCCAAATGGAGCTACTGGTGGGACCTTATGGACCTACAGATCAGAAGCTCCAACGATATGAGATTAATTGGCTAAACTCATTAACGAAGTTAATCAATATTCGATAACTATGGTTCACTCCACTAAAGAACCACAACTGCACTGTTCTCACTGCAGATATATTTCTGTGTCCACGGATATCGACCGTCAACAGCAAGTTAGCCCTTCACGTGTGTTCGTACCCCAGCTAGGTCAACCTCCATCATTCAGTACCGACACGCATCAGTGATAGATTCTATCAGTGATATAAATCTATCACTAACAGAAATCAAAACAAGGGCAATACGGAAATTAAAAAAACAATTTAGAAAATTTTGTTATATTTGCAATTTTTTATAAGACTTGCTATATATGCAATTAACCATTAGAATTTAGCCACCTATTACAATTTTCCATATTTTTATGGTCAAAGTAAGCATAGCTTAGCGGTGATTGACACATACCCTAGACCAGGTCAGAGTTTCGACTCTCCCACCTCCAAGTATTATTGAACTAAAAATAATAATAATAAATATTTCTTTAAATTAGTTAGTTTTTTTTATTTATTTATTTTAATATTACATCGGATGGAGGTGAAGATTCAATAGAGCATCGGTTTTTAATAGAAAGTAAAGATGCCCAAACACTTGTAAAAGATAAAATGAGATATCTTTCTAATAGATTGAGATATAAACACTTTCAAATGATAAAAGGAGTTATCATTCTAAAAGAGAGATATCCTAATTTTTTTTTTTTTTTTTAAAAGAAGATATCCTAAACCAAAAGAACTATTTTTCTTCAAATAAAAATGGTTACAATATTGTAAGGTAAACATTGATTTTTCGTGACAGATCCAAAAACTTTGTTCAAGAAGTTTCATTTTTAATTTCGTAAAAGTATTTTATAAGTAAATAATCTAAAAAAAAAATCCATAAATGAAATTGAACTATTAATTTAATTCATCATAATTATGTCCTCCAAAAGTTTTCATATTAGGAGAATATTTTTTTTAAAACAACGAAACAAAAAATGTATAAATATTTTATCCATTATGTTTATATTTGATAGAAAAATAAAATGACATTTAAAGAGGAAATTAAAACAAAAATTATAATATTAATAAGTTGAATCACAAATTTAATCCCTCAAATGTTGTGTCTAATGGCGCTACCATTCGATTTTAGTACAAAAGCTAAATACAAAAGGGGAATTGTGGTAAATGGCTAGAAAAAAAAACCTCTTATTTTATGGCTAAAGTAGTTTAGTATTCAGGGGATGGCTACCGTGATTGTAGGAACTGGCAACCGATCTATTTTCCCCATTTTACCCCTGGTATATATACTGTTATTCACAGCTCTGCCCAACCCAACTACCAATATTCAGTTTTTTTTAAGAAAAACAACGTAAGATTTTTCTCAACCGAAAAAATCTTAAAGTCTTGTGGATTGTCCTAAATATTTGTTAAAAAGAAAAAAAAAAAACTAATTTTGTCCTATATTTTCTTAGTCTCAATAGAGTGTTTTCAACATTCTCACTCATCCCTTCACAATCAACGTTCCAATCTTTGCCTGAAATCTAGAATTCAAATTTCATCTCCACTGTCTTTGCACCACTAGAATTTTTTCAATAATGGATTCCTATCGAGTTTTGATCCTATACGATAGCGTTTGGGCACTGATTCAGTCACTAAACCTTATTAGACTTGATGCTTGAAAGAAAATTTCACAGATCTACTAATGGTGAAGACAAGTTTCAGATTATAGTTTTTCTGAGACCAAAGACCTTGCCTGGATGCTCGCTGAGGTATATAACGAGATGGACCACAATTGTTGCCTTGTCGTATATGTTGAAAGTGTGGATACTAGTATCCATAGGGACAATGTAAGCATGAATTCAACGGAAAAAACAAACAACAGAGCAAGGATTTCATGTAAGTGTACATATCAACATAATACACTGACTGTGCTGTCAGTGTGGATACTGAGCTTGTAGATACCAATATACACAGAGGCAGTGTTGGACCAAATCCACTAAGGAGAATGCAACTCGGAGAAGGATAATGTTGGTTTCCTTAATTCAGTGGTAAGTGATGTTTTTACACCAATAGATATGGTTAAATACAAGTTATAGCTAAGTAATAGTCCTTACAATTTTGGATTGTGTCAACAAGGTCCTCAAAGACGAGGTTTTTAAAGCAGTTTATATTGTCAAGAAAGATGGCGAGAACCGGGTAATGTTTAATTATTGTATTAACTATATGTATATACTCTTATGTACATAGAGATTCTAGAGATGTACATAGATCTATATGCAAGCAATTAATAGGGTTATTGAGTATGATGTTTGTTGGTATATACACATATATAAATATATATTATTGTACTTATTGTGTTTTTGTACATAATTACTTTTGTGCTTCTATGTATGTGCTATTATACACACATAGTATTGGGTGATTTTGTACGAAAAATGTATACTGACAGTTCAACATAAGTTTTTTCATGATTCAAAATTTATATTTTTTGTTTAAATGATGCTTAATTACTGTTTTAGATTTAAATGTCAAATTCGGTTTCTCCCCTCCTTAGAATATTCCTTTTTTTTTTTTTTGTTTCTCCCCTCCTTAAAATGTTTTTTTCTTTTTTATTTAGTTGGTTTGAATCTTATTAAAATTAGATTTTCTTCCCTCCTTATTATGCTCCACAATTGTAGGTTGCTTTTCTGGTTAAAAAGTGGTTAGGGGCAATTTCGTCTATTTTAATTAGAAATTTATTAATTAAAATCACGTTTAGCCATGTATTTAATTTCTAAACATGTTTAGCCATTTTTAAAATTCCCCTATTAAATCTAGTCATTTTTCTTGTTGTCCCAATACAAAAGCTTGTATAGTTTAGTGGAGCTTGAACCTCGAGCCCGTGGTGGATTTGCTCCAGTTGATTTTGGTAATAATTTTTTACAGATACTATAAAACAAGATTTTAAATACCTTATCAATACGAAAAAAGGGAATAAAAAATCTCTCGGGTTGAGAAATTATTTTACTCTTTTTAACAGTGACATATATGAGAATAGGGATGTCATTTTTCTCATGGGACAAGATGGGAAATAGGGGAGGGAGTGGGAAAAAATTTCTCACGAACGAGAGGGGATGGGAAATGTTCCTCATCCTCGTCCCCCTTCCCTGTCCTATATAGTTTTTTTTTTAATTTTAATTAATATATTTATATATATATATATATATAAAGTTTTATTTTTAAATGATTTAGATAATTGAATATGTGTTTAAATTATATGGTTAAACATTTGATTTTTTTTTTGAGATCAAATGGGAGCAATTTCATTAAGAAGAAACTTCACTACCGATTACATCAGAGACCTCATAAGGCCATTCTTCAAGCTGAATATAATCTGCATAAGAGAAAGCTAAAGATGCCATAACATGTGCCGCCCTATTGTCTTTCCTAGACGTGAAAAGAACTCTGCAAGGAGAGAACTGCTGGAGAAGATTACGAATCATTTCCGTCATAGCCCTTACCTCTGAAACATCATCCATCCCCTCATTTAGTAACTTCACTAACCTCATAGAGTCGGTTAAACATTTGAATTATACGTATAGATTAATTGGAATTATATGTATGTGGTTAAACATTTGAATTATATGTATGGATTAATTGGATAATCTGATAGAAAATATTGTTTTGTTTCTCTTTAAATATACATTTTTCATAGGAAATTAACTATTTAAATGAAGATCAATAATTAACTATCTAAATCAAAACTAATAACAAAATTTATCAAACAAACTATTTAATTCCATTGAAATTAAAAAAGAAAAATAAACTAAATGGGAAATAATTCTTAATAAAGAATCCAATCCCTGCGAATTCTCTATGGGGAGTCTCTACCCTATTCCTCGTGAAATTTAACGGAGAATTTCACAGAGATGAAGATTTAAATAGAATGTGGGGACAAAGACCGATAAGCCATCCCGTCACCACCCGACCTCGTAAACATCCCTACTGATATCTTTATTCTCTTTCAAACAAAAAAAATCTTTACAACTTTTTTTCTTCAAAATAACTACCTTTTTAGAAGATTTCTTGGTTGTGTTCTATAGTCTATAACTCTATTACAAATTCACAACACCCTTGCAAAAATAGAGCAAAAATAGAATCACATTCATAGCTAGAAATGCCCAAAATGGAAGTTGCGTACGTAGTTGTATTGACTTTATTTTATTTATTTATTATTTTTTTTTTTGATAAGACGTAGTTGTATTGACTTTAGTTTTAGGGTTAGGAATCATGAATATGATGTTAATAGAATCCTAATATCTTTCCCCCATACACAAGTAATCCTAAAATCCAAGACAACAACACCTTATAATAATTGGATAGCGACTCTACGTCTTTCTTTTTTTTTCCAAAACAATCACCTTTTCAGAAGATGTTTGTCACTCGTTCTACTGGCCGTGTGTTTGGTTTTACTTTTCAAGTGTTTAATTTTGAAAATAAATCATTTTGAAAAAATTTCTAGTGTTTGACAACCACTAAAAATGATTTATTAGAAAATGAGATTGATAAATAAACCATTTTGAGAGAAACACTTGAAACAAACTTTTTTAAAAAAAACTTATTAAGTAAACAATAACTTGTGTGTTGATGGTCGATTTTGGTCAGAGGAACTCACCTGACCTTCACGTGCCACCAACGGTAAAATTTGTAGAAGAGGGGGAAGGCGTGGCTTGCAAGACAGTAAACCTGCACACCGGTGTGGTGCTCGCCACACCGGCTCCGATGCTTAAGTCAGCAAGTAGAACGGAGGGGAGCGGAAAAGTAAGAGCAAGAGGAGAAAGTATAGAATAGAGAGTAGAGTTTAGGGATAGAATTCGGGTTCCCTTCTTCAGTGGCGAAGAGGGGTATAAATACATGCTCATCCTCCTAGGGTTTTTAGGGATTCGGAGGTGTTTTAGGTCAAACCAGGCGGAACCGGGGCGGCCAAAGGCGGTAGGGACAGGCTCGGCCCGCGCGAGCGGGCCGAGTAGGGGGTCGGGCCAAAAACCCGACCCCTTCGGTCTTGGTCCGTCCCACTTGCCGGTTTCGCCTCTTGGGTCCATCTCCCAGCCGGATTTCTCCCCGGTTGTCCTCGTCAGCTCCTTGTATATCGGGGTGGTCCAAAATTGCCTATAACATTGTGTATAAAAATATTTGTGAGGAAATACAACCAAACATATGAGTGTTTAAATTCTAAACAATTTTTATACAAAATGTTTTTTAAAAAATGCATACTTGAAAAACATTTAAATTAAAATGTATTCCAAACGGACCCTTAGAGTCTACAATCCCATTACGTCACGTTTGTACAAATAAAGTAGGAGAAAAGAATGTTCATTCGAAGCCAAAGACATGTATGTTCATTCGAAGCCAAAGACATGTTAGAGAGGTAGTTACATCGATTTCAGTTTGTCTCTAAACTTTCGAAAGTGTGCCAATTTGGTCCCTAAATTGATTTTGTTTTCAATAAGTCCCTGAACTTTAAAAAGTATCCAGTAGGTCCTTAAACTTTCACTTTTGTGTCCAATAGGTACATCCCCCAACTTTAAATTTTGTGTCTAATAAGGCTTTGACCTATTTGACATTTGTTAATGTTGATGGTCAAATTTGGTCGGGAGGAACTCACCTGACCTTCACGTGCCACCAACGAAAATTTTGTTTATGAGGAGGAAGACGTGGCCTGAAAAACGGTAAACATGCACACTGGTGTGGTGCTAGCCACACCGCCTCCGATGTTTAAGTCGGAAAACGGAAGGGAGAGCTAGAGAGTAAGAGGAGAGAATAGAGAGTTGGGGTCCCCTTCTTCAGTGGTGAAGAGGGGTATAAATACCTGTTCATGCTCCTAGGGTTTTTAGGAATTCGAAGGCGTTTCGGGACAAACCAGGCGGAATCGGGACGGCTAGAGGCTGCAGGGACCAAACGAAGTCAGAGGGACTCGACCCGGGCAAGTGGGTCGAGGGTCGGCCTTGGCGTCGGCCTTGGGGTCCATCTCCCAGCCTTATTTCTGTCTGATTGTCCTCGTCAGCTCTTTGTACATCAGAGTGGTCCAAAATTACCTATAACAGTTGAAATTCATAAACCTACTCGATACAAAATTGGAAGTTTAGGGTCTCATTAGACGTAAAATTCAATTTTATATCTAGTAAATTGGTTAATTTTAAAAAATTTTGAATATGTCGTCAAAGACTTATTAGACACAAAATTGAAACTTCAGGAACCTATTAGACACTTTTTAAAGTTCAAGGACCAAATTGACAAAACTTTGAAAGTTTAGGGACTAAACTTGTAATTTAACCAAAAATAAATAAAAAAAATAAAAGAGGGTAGAAGTAAAATTAAATTTGGAAGTTGCAACAACCTAATGCATTTATATTAGGAGTAAATTGTTGTAATATTATTATGAAGGGTAAAGGCAAAGCTAGAAGAGATATAATAAATGGTAGCACAGTATTCAGCTGTGCCAGCTGTTCCACCGCTCCCATTGTCTGGGGGTTGAAGTTATGGCTCTGTGCAAGTGGAGGAAGAGAGCTTTGAATTCGGCCATTTCTTGAGAAATGCCATTTCGATCTCTGCCCTAATTACTACTTATTAGGGTTTGTTTGTTACCTCTCACATACGTTCCATTATGGTTTTTGTACGGTATTTTATTGTCAATATTATTGTCCCTTGCACTCGTGGGATACGTCTCGTTTTTGTTTTGGTCTCTTAGCTCGATAACCATTTGGTTTTTGGTTTTTGGTTTTTGAAAATTAAACTTATACATACATACTTTCACCTAATGATCAATAAGAGCCATAGAAAAATAAAGTGGTTAAAGAAAATGAGTTCAATCCATGGTGGCCACATACCTAGGATATTTAATAACCTACGAGTTTCCTTGACAAACAAATGTAGTAGGGTCAGGCGGTTGTCCCGTGAGATTAGTCGAGGTATGCTAAGTTGGCCTGGACACTCACGAATATAAAAAAAAAAACATACTTTCACCTATAAGTTTCTTGGTTTTAGTATCAATCTTCTATTTTATTTTCAAAAACCAAGTCTAATTTTGGAAAAAAAAAATAGTTTTCAAAAACTTGTTTTTGTTTTTAAAATTTGACTAGGAATTCAAATGCAACTTTAACTAGGATGAAAATTATGGTAGGAAATCTAGGAGAAAACAAACTTAATTTTCAAAAAGATCAAAAACCAAAAACCAAAAACCAAATGGTTATAAAGGGGTCTTAATTTTTGTGTTTAATTTATTTTAATATGAAATTTCATGAAACGTCTCCGTTTATTTTAGTCTCTAATTTTTTAATGATGATTTTGATCATTGTTATTTTACAGTTACTTAATATCTGATGTTCTATCTATAATACTTGGACTTATATCGTTCTAAATATAACTGCACCATGTTAGAGATATGTGTTTGTTTAATTGTTTGTTAAAATTAAATAAAGTTAAAAATTAAAAGTTTAGTGACTAAAAGTAAACATTTTGAAAGTTTATAATCCAAATGGAACATAATTGAATGACATTTTTAATGTTTAGGGGCCAAACATTTTTTTTTTTTCAGGTTTATTTGATTCTAGAGATTTCAAACCTTCCTTTAGTTCAACAATAAGTGGGGTGAAGGATTTGAACATCTAACCTTTTAGTCGAGAGACCTATGTTCATACTAGTTGAGCTCTACTTAGTTTGGTCAGACCTCCAAACCTTAGAATAATTATTTTGATTTTTTATTTTTCTAAATGTCTATTTTAGTTCTCTAATTTTCTAAAAAATTAGTTTAGTCTTTTAATTTCTATTATTTTGTGAACTAATCTTCACCCACCAAACTAAATACTCCCTTCAACTAATTTAGGGTGCCTTGATTTAGAAGGAGGTAGAAGTGATTATAAAATAATCATAATTTTTTTAATGTTTGGTTAAACAGATTATAATCAATTTTAATAAAAATACTTTTTCAACTTTGCAAAATCTAATAATTGTAGCTTCTCCATTTAGCTTTCCTTTAAATTTGGTTGACTTGAAATTTGTTGTAACAAACTATTTATCTTTCAAAGTCTACACGTCGTTGAGACCTGATTCATGATCAATCACTTGTTTTTATTTTAAGTTCATTTTTTTATCCTATTTATCTTACATTCAATTCATTTCATTGTTTCTCGCTTTTTTTACTTAAATTGAAATAATATATATTTTTTCAATATGATTTGTTTATAGTAAATCATATTTCTTATCAAAATATAAAAAATATCTTAGATTAAAACACAATGTTGTAATTTAAAGCATATGAAATTTAAAATAGTTATCTTACAACAAAACTTTGAAATCATTTTATAAAAACTTCGAAAATCAATATGAAACTTATTTTGGTTATTATAATTAAGTTGCGACAATTTAGTATATTCATTAACCAGATACTTTAACTTGCTTTTTCATCTATAAAAATAAAATTTACCAAACACTAATTTAAATTGTATTACAATTGATTTTCTTAAAAACATAGTTAACAACAATAATTTTTGAAGCTACAACAATCCCAAACTACCTTAGGATCGATGAGTAATACATCAAATTATTCATCAATAAATTAAAATTTAACTTTCTTTCTATGCAACAAATTAGCGGGAAGTCTTGTATTCGAACTCTAGTAATGTTATTTCCTCTTCAAATCAATATTGGTAATCATTTGTTCAGTCTTCTGTAAATTTTCAAATTCACAGGTGAAGAAAAATGTTGTAGCTAGTAAAAAAAAAATTAGGAAGAATATTAAAGTATGAGAGAAGATTAAATATTGTACTGCAACTTGAATTATATACTGAATAAGAAGTATTGCTTTATGTAAGGAATGCGATCAAAGTTTTTCATTGGCTAGATGATGGGAAGATCGTGGTTCATGGATATACAAATAATTAAGGACAACTATCTCCATTAGTATACGTGACATTTTCAGAGAAACTATAAAAACAAAGTCATGAGGGTCTATGTCTACAGTAGTAGACAATATCAATATTATACAACATCTCTATTGGTACGAGACTCAAAGTGGATAATATTATAAATTTCGACTATATCTAACCATCTCTAATTTAATAGATGTAATTATGTTTATGATAAAAATAGATAGGAAATGGAAGATATGGGTTTCAGTACTTGGACTACTGCCTAACTTCATTCCTTTGATTAAATTAAAGTGGTTTAAATGAGAAGTTACATTCTCCCATAAAGGCCATAGACTCATAGACCTTGCAACATTTGGTGGCGAATTTAAACCATCTATTGAAATCAGCCGAAAGCAATAAACAAGGGTGAAAATGTGGTTTCGAAAGCAAACGATGCACGGCTAACTCGAGCATGACTAAATAGATAAAACACTAATTATCATCTCAAAAAGTCAATGAACAATTTTCATCTACAATTGTTGAACTAAAGAGGAAAAAAAAAAAAAAACAAAAAGCACGTTTTTACGAATGATTATAATTTATTTGTTTCATCAGATTTTATAATGTGATATGTCCGAGTCATAGAGTTTGAAAGAAAATCTCGAAACTTTTGGGTGTTGAATTTGGATTCTAAATCTCAATGCTTGGTGTTAGTTTTGCAATATGAAAATGATGTCTACAGGACTGTTTGGTAGACAATCTGAATTCTGTTTTATGTTTTCAGATTCAATTCAGTGAATTATGCGTTTGCATATGTGTTTTTGAAAACTTTTTTTGGATTATGTGATCCAAATAGTGAAAATTCTGAAAACAACTTTGTAATGTTTTCACTATATCCAGATTTTGAATTTCAAAAATTTAATTGCAGAATTAAATTAAAAAAGATAAAAACTTTAATAAATATAGTATTTCATGTTATAAACTCAATTTATTTTTTCAAAATTAAAATTTTTATAATGTAATGTATTATAAATTATATGATATTGTAAAATAATAATAAAAAAAATTATAACACATAACATGTTTATAAATTAATTAATAATATTTTATATTCAACTTGGTATTTAGTTGATAACTTTTATAAATATATTATCAAACACATTTTGAACCATTATTTAAATTCAGATCAAATTTCTGAATCTGCTACCAAACACATATCTGAAAACATGAAATACAATTCTCTGTTTTCATTGAATCCCTTGTTTTCAAATTCTTGTTTTCAGATCACCAACCAAACGGACCCTAAGTTTCTCAACAACTCTCTCAACAATTCGGTGGTTGCTAGAAAAATTTTGGTGATCGATTGAGCACAATAGTCATTATCGTCTAAGAATGCCTATATAGACCTGGTGTCATGGGGAAAATCACTTCGAGACTTAGGGGTGTAACACCTGCCCTAAAGAGATCGTGGTATATTTACAAGGTTTTAGAGTGATATTTAAGAAAACTAAATATGTGAGATTGATGATTGTTCAAATTTCAAAACTTCCTCTAGATATTGCATTAATCATGGCCGGTTCAATCATGTTCTTACATTTAATAACTCCGTAGACTATCAAAATGAGCAATGTCAATTAGAATTGAATCTCTATATTGTCCAATCAAGTAAAAAGTCTTGAATTGTTAGGTTTTTCGCTCAACCTATATATGTACATACTATTAAAGATATACCTTGGTTGAGAGTAGGTCACATGTCAATGTGACTATCACGTGGTGGTCACATAGGTTACCTTCTATGGGATTAATTGAGCGAACATGCGAGACACCTAGACATTTCTAAACCCATACCATTGTAATTGAAAATGCACTAAAATTAAAGAAATTGAATAGTTTTTATTTTATTATTAATTTCTTTTTTTTGAAAATATGTTAAGAGAGAGATTTGAACCTCTAACCTCGTAGTCAAAGGTATAAGTTTTATGTCAGTTTATCTATGTTCTCCCGTGGAGAATTGAATAGTTTTTATTTTTTTTTTTTGTTTCACCATTTTCAAGAATGGTAACATTATTTTTGGTGGTTGAACTACAGGCTCTTTCATTTATAAGATTTATTGTGGATATAAAAGATTATGGACCTGACATGAGCTATAATAAAAGTTGGAAGGTGCCCATTCCATTCCTTTCCTAAACCAAAACACATTGAATCCTCACCACAATTTTTAATCCATATATCCAAGTTGGCCCCCACAAGGAATAATGCCTGTAATTATTCAAAATTTTAGTGGAGTTTCTTAATAATTTTATTCTCTTTGTTTTATTTTTTTTTTATAAATAGTTTCTTTGTTATAAATATTATTTTTTAAAATATTTTAAAATTTTAAAATCTTGTTTGATAATTATTTTATTTCCTCTATACCGTCGGTTTAAAATTAAGTTTATTTATTTCATAAGCTGTAGTTATTTCATACCTTTTTGGATGGAAACCTTTAGAATTTAAAAAAAAAAAAGAAGCCATTTTTCAATAAGGGTATTTTTTAAATTTTTTTGAAAGTTCAAGAGTGTTTTTTAAACTGAAACTTTGACGGTTTTCATCTAAAAATTAATTGCAAGAGTATTTTTGAAACAATTTTCAAAGTTCAAAGGTATTTTTGAAACTTTTCAAAGTTCGTTCACGGACATTTTTGAAACAACCCGCATAGTTCAAGGGTATTTTTTATATAATTTAGCCTATTTTCTTTTCCCTTTTCCATAAAGTAAATGGCATTGTTGTAATTTTGTTAAAATGCAAGCCCAAATAGAAACAAAATAATCTATATTAATATCCCCAAACCACCTCCACCTAAAAACCCAAACCAAAAAAGAAAAAAGGAAAAATGTCTGTGATCACAGAAGAGGTGAAAGCCAAAGCCGACGAGGTCTACTATGGCGACAAGATCTCACAAGAGAAAACCAGGCTTCTACTCAAAGAAGTGGGACTTCCCAATGGGCTTTTGCCATTGAAGGACATAATAGAATGTGGCTATGTCAAGGACACTGGCTTCGTTTGGATGAAGCAAAAGAAGCCCATAACCCCACGAAGCAAAAGAAGCCCATAACCCACAAGTTCCACAAAGTTGGCAAGCAAGTCACCTACGCCAAAGAGGTCACCGCCATTGTCGAGAAGAATAGGGTCAAGAATTTGACGGGTGTTAAGGCCAAGGAGGTCTTGGTTTGGCTCACTTTGTCCGACATCTATGTCGACGACCCCCCGACCGGGAACATTACGTTCCAGATCCCGGCCGGGCTCTCTAGGTCTTATCCGGTCGACGCGTTCGAGATCCAGGAAGAGGCAACGGTGACCGAGAAGAAGGAGGAGGAAGTGAAGGAGAAGGAGGTGAGGGAGGTGAGTAATGGAGGGAGTGTGGTTGTGAATGTGAAGGAGGTTTGAGAATGTGTCCTTTTAGGGTTCTTCATGTGTTTAGTTTGCTACAATGCCCTATGCTTGAATTGGTGATAATAATTAATTAAGATCATATTATCAGTTTTTTCTTTTTTGTTAGGGGAGGGGTGGTTGATATCGGTTTGGCTAAATGATTGTCATTTTTTATGTGTTACACAAATGTATGACTGATTTGACATGATGTGACAGAGAAATGATAAAAGAAAGTAGATAGTGAAACAAAATAGAATGACACGATCTATAAAAGAAAGTAGACATTGGGACAAATTAAAATTAGAGTGACACATGATTTAATTTAAGAAGAGAATATAGTAATATATATATGTGTATTGCATCATC
Organism: Luffa acutangula; assembly: GCA_036850905.1. Lineage (NCBI taxonomy): Eukaryota > Viridiplantae > Streptophyta > Magnoliopsida > Cucurbitales > Cucurbitaceae > Luffa > Luffa acutangula. Next base: position 13,977,369 of record CM072099.1, read on the forward strand.
ATTACATACATACTTATACACAAAGTAGAACTTATTATATAGCTCAAGCTAGATAGATGTTCAAATCAACCTATATATATGACTAGCTACATACATTCTCTCTCTAAGAGTCAATTGTTAGGTCTCGACTTCTTCGCTATGATCTTTCCAGTAGTTCATATAGGAGCTATAGCCGTTTCATTCCTATTCGTTGTTATGATGTTCCATATTCAAATAGTGGAGATTCACGAAGAAGTCTTGCACTATTTACCAGTGAGTGGTATTATTGGACTGATCTTTTGGTTGGGCTGTTGTCGAGCTATCTCTCACCTCGATTCAAATACAGATCAAAGTCTATCTGGCCCTCATAGAAATCGAGGAAAGAAGGATTTTAGCAGCAGGGTAGTTGGAATAGTTCTCCGCTGTTCGAGCTTTAGAGGAAATAATTCTTTCTAAAACTCTTTCAAAATAGTATAAGATATATGTTGGGGCTATATTTACACACCATCTCTTACCTTTGAAAGAGAAGGTTGGGTCTTCACCAAAGTTCTAATAGCACTGAGGCATTTCTTCTATAACTTAGAACATTCACAACCATTTTGATTGAGTACATTTTATTCACATGATACACAGCTTTTTCTTTGTTAAACTATTTTCCCACATTTTGCTATCATGTACCTAATTTAATTGCTATGATAAATGCTATATATACTAGCTTTATTTCAATAACTCAACAATATATTTTGTATTTCTAGTCTTTTTTTTTTTTTTTTGAAGTGTTGTATTTCTAATTTTTTTTTTCTCTTATTGGATTTTCATTTCTTCTCATCTAGCACTCGTTCTCTCTCCATCCATTTATTTTTTTTGGACGTGGCATAATATAAGTCGGCCTCATTCGGAATACCTTTTAGTTTAAGTGTTTTTCAATTAAGAATACATTTTCTTTTAAACATGCATTTTGTATAAAAATTATTTAGAATTTAAACACTCATATGTTTGGTTATTTAGTTATGTTTCACATAAGTGTTTTTATGCACAAATTATTATATATATACTTAAAAATTCTTTTTAAAAAAATCATTTCAAGTGTGTCTCTCAAAATAGTTTATTTTTCAATATCATTTTTTAATAAGTCATTTTTAGTTCGTTGTCAAACAACTATAATTTTTTCTAACAAATGATTTTTTTTTTTCAAAATTAAACAGTTGAAAAGTTAAACCAAACATACTCGTAATTTTTCCTCTCACTCTTACCTAAGTTAAGCATTCATTTGATTGTCTAACAATGAGCATAACTCAACATTTAAGACATCTACATCTTCTATTAAAAGTCAAGGATTCAAATTCTCACTCTCACCGTTGTGCTCAAAACTAAAAAGAATGAATATATATAGAGTGAAGTAATACGCTAAAATTCAAGTATATTATTTAATTTGTCGGAAAGTGAATTTAAAACCTTAAAACATGTAAAAATATGGAGATTTATAAATTAAATTGAAGAATATAGAAGTTGAGAGGATGAAACCAAGGACTACCTATCACATATTTTCCTTAAAAAAAAAAAGTAAAGAAAAAGAAAAAAATAGGTCATCAAGCTTCCCTAGTACTTGATATACCTTCCTATGCTTACTAAATATAAGGTGTGTTTGGTTTAACTTTTCAATCGTTTAATTTTGAAAAAAATTTCTAGTGTTTGGCAATCACTAAAAATGTCTTATTAGAAAATGAGATTGATTAGGCCCCGTTTGATAACCATTTTGTTTTTTGTTTTTTATTTTTGAAAATTATGCTTGTTTTTTCCTAAATTCCTTTACTATGGCTTTCATCCTAGTTAAGTTTGTATTTGAATTCCTAGCCAAATCTTAAAAACAAAAACAAGTTTTTGAAAACTATTTTTTTTTTCTAAAATTGGACCTGGTTTTTGAAAACAAGGTAGAAGATTGCTATTAAAACCAAGAAACTTATGGGTGGAAGTATATGTATATAAGCTTAATTTTCAAAAACCAAAAACCAAAAACCAAAAACCAAATGGTTATCAAACTGGGCCTAAATAAACCATTTTGAGAGAAACACTTGAAACCAACTTTTTTTAAAAAAAGACTTTAGTATACAATAATTTGTGTATAAAAATACTTATGAAGAAATGCAACCAAACATATGAGTGTTTAAATTCTAAACATTTTTTATATCAAAATGTTTTTTAAAAAATACATTCTTGTAAAACATTTAAATTAAATTCTATGCAACCAACCCATAGAATGCTCACTTTACCACACTAAACTTAGAACTTTTAAGAACGAGAGAATGTGGAAGGGATGGAGGGTTTGGTAGAGATAGATAAGGAAATAATGAGATTGAAAGTTGTTATTGAAAAGAGTTCTAAAATGAAAGGACAAAAGTCTTTCCAATCATTTTTTACCCTCCCCTTCCTTTATCAACTCCATGGACAAATAGATTTGTCATTCACTAGGTCCCGTTTGATAACCATTTCAATTTTTGGTTTTTGGTTTTTGATTTTTGGTTTTTTATTTTTAAAAAATAAAAATCATACTTTTTTGGTAGTTGTTTTTTGTTTTTTGTTTTTTGTTTTTAAAAAACTGAAAACAAAAAACATGTTTGATAATCGTTTTTGGTTTTTTGTTTTTGAAAAGAAAAACACGAGTTCAAAGTGATTGAATAATTATTTATTGTTTTAATTTTTTTTTATAAAAACGAAATTCCAACTTTTAAATTAATGTTTTAATCTAGTATGTTATAATTATAAACTTATGGTTTTTAAAATTTAAAAAACAAAGCATTCATAATATATATATATATATATATATATATATATATATATATATATATTTGTTCAAAGTAAAAAAGATAGGAATAACAAGATGTTCATTTTAATTTTAATAAAATTAAAGGGGGAAAACAATTTTTATCCCTCGATTTAGCAAAATATGTCGAATTTCGTTTTAAATTTCAATTTGATCAAATTAAACCCTAGACTTAAATAAATGTAATAATTTTTATCCTCCGATCAATTTTTACTAAATTTTCCTACTACTTTTAATTAAAAAAAAAAAAGTAAAGATCTCTCAAAATGCACCGTTTTTTTTCTTTTAAATAAAAACCTTACACAAATTAGGATTTTATGAACAAATATCTCAAAACTCATACATTTTAACAAAAATCTTATTTTAGTATCATTTTTCTATAAACTTTTTATCCATTTTCTACCATACAGATGTTTATGATTTTTTTTTTTTAAATAAGTCTATGAGAAAGTAAAATTGCAACGTTTAACAATATTTTTAAATTTTAATTTGATGAATTTAAAAGGTGTAGGATAAAAATCGTCTCCTCTAAAATTAACAAGATATAAAATGATGCTATCTCTAAGACCATCCAAATAAAATATTTTCCTTAAATAAAGTGATAAAAAAAATGTAGGTATGTTGATGTAGCTTGACAATAATATTAAAATATAATATATTAATAATATTTTGTTAGTTAAAATAATTAGTGTGTAATTTCATGTTGATTATGTTGTTAATTGTCTGTGCTTTTCCGTTTCTAGTCAGCCAGCCATAATGCTACGCGTGTCCTCTATTTCTGTTATTTATTGAACAGTGTTTTTGTGCTCTGCTATTCAGCTGAGCAATAGCAATAATATTCATCTCTCTTGAGTCTTCATGGTATCAGAGCTCTAGGGCATTTTTTTTTCTGATCTTCTTCTTCTTCTCCGATTGGTGTTCAGCTCAAATGGCGTCAACGTCAAGCTTGTCCTCTATTCATGACTCTGTTTTGCCAGAAGTTCCTAACACCAGCACGGTATCAGCTCCGCTAGCCACACCCTTTGTCTCTTCTCCCAGTTTAACACCTGTGATGTCTCACCGCCTTCATACGTCTACCCCGACTCGTCCCTTAAACCCTAATATTCCCCCTTTTCAATCTCATTTCCTTAATCACCCCAATGTCCATGCTTCCCCAAATTCCTCAATTCCAGCAGGCTTTCAGTATCCATCTGCCCCTGCTTCTACCTTACCATTTTATCCACATCACCCTGCTCCCTTTTATCCTGTTTAATCACCATCCTCTTCACCATACCCAACCCTAACACCACCTCTAAACATCAAGCTCTCTGACAACAATTACTTGCTGTGGAAAAATCAACTGCTCAACCATATAATCGCGTTTGACATGGAATGCTTCATTGATGGTACGCCAGCTCCACCTAAGTTTCTTGATGTTGCTCAGTCCCAGGTAAATCCCCAATTTACGATTTGGCAAAAGTTTAATAGAACCCTAATGAGCTGGATCTACTCTTCCCTGAATGAGGATAAATTAGTAGAAATTATAGGCTGTTCTTCTGCTTTTAAAATCTGGGATCACCTTCGGGTTGTGTATGAGTCCTCTTCTACTGCACGTATAATGGGTCTCCGGTCTCAGTTACAAAAAATTCGTAAAGATGGGTTATCTGTTTCCCAATACCTAGCTCAAATCAAGGATGTGGCTGACAAATTCTCAGCCATAGGAGAACCTCTGTCATATAGAGATCACTTGGGGTATATTTTAGAGGGATTAGGCACTGAGTATAATCCTTTTGTCACCTCCATTCATAACCGTACGGATCGCCCTTCCCTTGCCGATGTCCGCAGCCTTTTACTCGCTTATGAGGCTCGTCTTGATAAACAAACATCTGTTGACACATTAAACCTTGTCCAGGCTAATTTGGCCAACCTTTCTACTTCCTCAAATCAGAAACGTTCTCCACGTTCACAGTCGTCTCAATCCAATTCAAAACCTGCTTCTGCCTTCCCCTTTCCTCAATCATTTCCAAATTCTTTTCCTGGACCAGGAGTTCTTGGTCATCCCCAAACTCCATTCCGACCTCCCAGATGGCCCTCTTAAAATTCCAATCGCCCACAATGCCAAATTTGTGGCAAACTTGGCCATACAGCCTTAGTTTGTTACAACAGGCACAATCCGCTTTATCAAGCTCCCCCTAAAACCTCTTCCCCTCAGGCGTTGTTTAACCACCTGTCCCAACCGCTTCCGCAAAATCCTTCATCCAGTGTTGTTCCTACTAATACATCTTCTTCTTTATCCATGGCTTCCCATCCTGATGAAGTTTGGTATATGGACTCAGGCGCCACCCATCATATGACCCCTGATCTAAGCAACTTGCAGCAGTCGAGTACCTATTATGGTGGGGAGCAAGTCGTCGTGGGCAATGGTAAGTCTATTCCTGTTCTTCATACCGGTTCTTCTTTGATCCCTTCAAATTCTCTTAAGTTTCCAATCAAACTACATTCTGTTCTTCACACTCCACATTTGTCTCACAATCTTATTAGCATTGCTCGCCTTTGTCGTGATAATTGTGCGTTTGTTGAATTTTATCCTAACCATTTTCTTGTAAAGGATCGTCTCTCCAAGACAATTCTTCTCCAGGGTCGTCTTGAAGATGGGTTATACAAGCTGTCCACCTCAAGCTGTTCTTCACGTGTCTCTCCAATGTCAAGGCCCGCTGTTCTCCTTTCCACGTTTCAAGATGTCTCGTTATGGCACCGTCGTCTTGGTCATCCTTCTTTTCGAATAGTCCAAAGAGTTCTTAGCAATTGTAATCTCAAGTTTAGTTTATCATCTAAACAATTTTGTTCTCACTGTCAATTGGCTAAGAGCCATCGCCTTCCTTTCTCTCATTCCCCTTATACATCCCTCGTTCCCTTTGGTTTAGTGTATTCAGACGTTTGGGGCCCGTCCCCTTTAAAATCAATACATGGTGCTAGATATTTCTTGTTGTTCATTGATGATTGTATCAAATTTACTTGGATTTATTTTCTGCAGTCCAAACATGATGTTCCCTCTGCCTTCCTTCAGTTTAAGTCTATGGTTGAAACACAATTCGATACTAAAATTAAGTCACTTCAAACTGACGGAGGTACGGAGTTTAAACCATTATCCACAGTCCTCACTTCCCATGGTATCATCCATCGTCTGTCTTGCCCCTATACCCCATAGCAGAATGGTGCTGTTGAGCGGAAAAACAGGCATGTGGTGGAAGTAGGGCTATCTCTTCTAGCTCATTCTTCAGTTCCCAAAACCTTCTGGCCATATGCTTTCCAAACGACAGTGTTCTTAATCAATCGACTTTCCACTCCTTTACTACACTATCAGTCCCCATATTCTGTACTTCTTAATCAATCACCTGATTATAACTTACTAAAGTGCTTTGGTTGTTCTTGTTTTACATTTTTGAGGCCATATAATGATAATAAGCTTCAGTTTCGGTCCAAGGAATGTGTTTTTCTTGGGTACAACTCCTCTCACAAAGGATATATGTGCCTTGACGTCTCTTCTGGTAAACTATATGTTTCGAGACATGTAGTATTCATTGAGTCCTCATTTCCTTTTCAATCCAATAGTATTGTGTCACCACTATCGGTAAAATCATCTTTTCACGATCCTTCCTATCATCTTGGTTCTATTCTTCATCCAGTGTCTTCTTTTTCTTCTCCCTGTTTGTCTGCTTCTGCACCATTGCTCTCAACGACTGCTCCCCCAACACTGGTTGTTTCTCCTTCAGCACAAAATGGTGCCTGCGTACCATCCCCTGACTCATCCAGTCCGACTTCTTCCTCCTCTCCCTTACCTTTTTGTTCCTCATCCTCCAGTCCCGGTTCTTCCTCTCCCTCTGTATCCCCTAGTGTTTCCTCTTCTCCACCTCCATCCTCTCACCCTCCTCCTAACCCGAACCAAAATGTTCATCCTATGGTTACACGTTCAAAAGACGACATTTTTAAACCTAAAGCTTGGTTGGTGACAAAGGATACCTCTGTGTTTAATCTCCCTTCTGAACCCACAAATTACAAAGTTGCCTTAAGTGATCCAAATTGGAGGGCTGCTATGAATGTTGAGTATGATGCTTTATTGAGAAACAAAACTTGGTCTCTTGTCCCATTGCCTCATGGTCGTAAGCTTGTTGGTTGTAAATGGGTTTTCCGCCTCAAGCTTAAGCCCGATGGCTCAATTGATCGATACAAAGCACGTTTAGTAGCTCAAGGGTATACTCAAGCATTGGGAATTGATTATTTTGAGACCTTTAGCCCTGTAGTTAAGCCAGCAACGATTAGAATTGTGTTGTCTCTGGCTATCACTCACAGTTGGAAAGTAAGGCAACTCGATGTCCACAACGCATTCCTCCATGGTGATCTGTTGGAGGAAGTATATATGAAGCAATCGGGTGGGTTTGAGAATTCTTCCTTTCCCAACCATGTTTTGAAGCTGAACAAAGCCTTATATGGTCTTAAACAAAGCCCTCGGGCGTGGTTCTCCAAGCTTAGCACTTGTTTACTTGGTTGGGGTTTCTTTGCTTCAAAGTCAGACTCTTCGATGTTTATTTACAAGTCTAATTCTCAGCTTGTTATTTTTCTAATATATGTCGATGATATCTTGGTGACTGGCTCTCATGACTCCATTGTTCAGCATTTTATCTCTGCATTAAACTGTCGTTTTTCTCTCAAAGACATGGGTGACATTAACTACTTCCTTGGTATTCAAGCTGCAAAGGTTGGTAAGAATCTACATTTGTCTCAAAGGAAGTACATCCTGGATCTCCTCCAAAGGGCAAGTTTAGTATCTAGCAAGCCCACTCCATCTCCCATGTCTGTCGGCCCGCCATTATCCCTTTCAGACGGTACACCACTGGATTCTGCCACTGAATATCAAAGTTTGGTTGGAGCATTACAGTACTGTACTCTTACAAGACCTGACATAAGTTTTGCTGTCAATAAACTTTGTCAGTTCCTTCATGCTGCCACCACAACTCATATGATGGTTGTCAAACGACTTTTGCGATACCTCAAAGGTACATCTTCCATGGGCATCTTAATATCTCCTTGTTCTTCTTTTGCCATCACCTGTTATACAGATGTCGATTGGGCAAGCTGTCCAGACGACCGAAGGAGTACAAGCGGATATTGCACGTTTTTGGGTTTCAATCTAGTTTCATGGAATTCGGCCAAGCAGAAGGTTGTCTCAAGGTCGAGTGCTGAGTCTGAATATCGGGGTATGTCAAATGCAACATCTGAAATAGTCTGGGTCCAATCTATTCTTGCTGAAATTGGTGCTCTCTCTTCAGCCCCTCCGTTGCTGCTCTGTGATAACATGTCTGCTACGTATATCGCTGCCAACCCTGTTATGCACAATCGCACCAAACACATCGAAGTTGACCATCATTTCATCAGGGAAAAGATAGCTAGAAAGCAACTTCTCGTGCGGTTTGTTCCTTCCGAAGAACAAGTGGCTGACATTTTCACAAAAAGTTTGCACTCCCCTCGATTTTTTGGCCTCAGGACCAAGCTCACAGTGGTCTCTCATCTGTGTTCGCTTGCGGGGGGATGTTAGTTAAAATAATTAGTGTGTAATTTCATGTTGATTATGTTGTTAATTGTCTGTGCTTTTCTGTTTCTAGTCAGCCAGCCATAATGCTACGCGTGTCCTCTATTTCTGTTATTTATTGAACAGTGTTTTGTGCTCTGCTATTCAGCTCAGCAATAGCAATAATATTCATCTCTTGAATCTAAAAACGTTTTTTAAATTTTAAAAACAAAAAACTGAATTGATTACCAGATGATTTTTTTTTTTTAAAAAAAACTAAAAACTAAAAACCAAAAACAAGAAACAAAGATGGTTATCAAACGACTCCTTAGGGACCGTTTGATAACCATTTCGTTTTTTGTTTTTTGTTTTTATTTTTTGTTTTTAAAAAACAGAGGTGTTTGATAACAATTTCTGTTTTTTGTTTTCTGTTTTTTTAAAAACGTTTTTGAAATTATAAGCAAATTTCAAAAACAAAAAAAATAGTTTTTAAAAACAGATTTCTGTTTTTCAAAAACTCATTTTTCTTCTAATCCTTATCTTTCTCCTCTTTTACCTATCTCTCCCCAACAAATTCCTTTTTCTATCTTTTTTCCTCTCTAAAACGGTTTTCTCTCTATAAAATTTATTTTTCTCTCTCTAAAATTTTCTTTCAAAACTTTTTTTTTTCTCGATAACTTATCTATTTCTAAAAACTTATCAATAACTTTTTTCTCCTTAATATTAACATATTCTAATTTTTCTTTTGAAAAAAAAAATCTCCAAAATTTTTTATCGCAACAATTTTTCTTTATTTTTCTAATTTATCGTTATGTTTTCAGCATATCTTTTACTCTTAATCTTACTATCTCTTTAAATTTTCTCTTTTTATTTAATCTTTTTTATCTAAAATTTATCGCTTTGACTCTAACTTTTTTTTCTATTTTTTCTCTAACATTTTTTTCTAATTTAATCTTTTCTCGAGTCTAACTAATATTCTCTCTCAACATTTTCTTTCACCTCTCTAAATTTTTTATGTTTAACTTTTCTCTCGTCTTTTCATAAAATAAAATAAAAAATCTCTCGAAAACATTTATATTTGTGTCTCTAAATTTTTGTTTCTAAGGTCTCTACACATTTTTCTCTCCCTAAAACATCTTTTCATCTTTCTAATTTTTAAAAAACTGGAAACCAAAAACAGTTATCAAACAAGTTTGGTTTTTTGTTTTTTAAAAACAGAAAACAAAAAACAGTTATCAAACATATATGGTTTTTGTTTTTAAAAAACAGAAAACCAAAAACAAAAAACCAAAAACAAAAAATTGAAATGGTTATCAAACGGGGCCTTAGTTTTTTGTTTTTCTTATTAACTTTCTTCCTATGTTTTCACAAACCAAGTAAAGTTTTAAAAACTAAAGAAAGTAAGTTTCAAAAACTTGTTTTTGTTTATGGAATTCGGTTAAGAATTCAAATGTGTCATCAACAAAGATGAAAACCATTGCAAGAAAATTGGGAGAAAACCAAAATACTTTAAACCAAATGGTTATCAAATGAGACCTCGATTTTTGGGATTTTTTTTTTTTTATTTTTTAAACATATTATGTATTATTTAAGTATAGAATTTATCATATATGTTAATGATGATAAATTATATGATAAAATTTGCAATTTTTGAATTGGTGGTCTCCCGAAAATTATGTATTATGCATGAAATTTAGAATGATCTTTAGCATCATGAATTTAGAAAGTGTACGAGAAATTGATGTACTTTAAGAGATACCTATACAGGACTTAGGAACATGAAATTGATGTGTATCTAGGTCGTGCTTCGTGAAATTGACGTTCCTCCATAGACTACACATGAAATTGATGTGTCTACGATGTGCATGAAATTGATGTATATCCGAATAATTAAGAAGCTTAAGGAGAAAAAGTTTAGGACCTACCAAAACATGTTTTGTTGATTAAATTACTAAATATTTTAAATACTTTCATTCTTTTATAAAATGTTTTTTAGGTAAAGGCAAAAACTACTAGGCAATTGATCGAGTTTGCTAGGATGGCCATGAGAGCCTAGAGAGCATGTTTTCTTTGTTTAAGTTTATGCATTCCAAGTTGTTTTAAATTTCTTAATTGGCTTATGCTTGAATTAAAAATTTAGAGGCCATGAAAGGTTTTGTTTAAACTTAAAATTCTGACACTTGTCATTTCATCTTTATCATGGGATCTAAATTATCATTTGCTTATTCTATTTTGAAATAAAAATGTTCTTTAAATTCTTGTGGGCTTCCATAGCACATGCATGAGTAAAGAACTCAATTAGTTTATTCTAGGAGTTGAGTTCATACAAAACTCTACCTTTGAAGGTCTATAAGAGGCGATTCAAGCTCCATACTTCAACAACTTCGGATAGCTTAGATCATTGCTTAGAAATCTTTTGGTTGTTTCACTTTTCAATCATCACTCCGAGTTTTCTAGCCTCATCCAACCTCTATCGGCCTATCCATTCGAAAGAAGGAAGAAAGTGTTTGTCTCTCCTTGAAAAAGGTTGAGCAAACTAGATAGAAAAAAACATGTAGTGTGTATGAGTATATAAGAATATACTTAATAAGTAGCCTACTTAATTATAGGGTTGAAACTGATAACTTGACTTTGGTCTTAAAATCATGTGAGACCTAACTAAGACATTCACTCAGGTTTCTAATGCTAGGGCCATAATTGAGAAATGTGGAACATTTTGTCTAGGGAAATTACCTATCCCCAACTTGAGCTAACTAAAGTATTGTGTGGGTTAGTCCTGTAAGGCAAGTATCATTTGGAGACTAGCTGACAACTTTCTAGTAGAACTAGACTTATCCCAACACAATACTCCTGATAAAAGTACATGAAACTGGTAGAGCAACTAGTGCATGAAAATATGTTTGAATATACACTCTAAACAATCCTGAAATTGGTAGAGCAATTGGTGCATGAAAACATGTGTCTAAACATACACTCTATATAGTTCTGAAGCTGATAGAGCAACTGGTGCATGAAAACATGCCTAAACATACACTCTAAATAGTCCTGAAGCTGATAGAGCAGTTGGTGCATAGAAACATGCCTGAACATACGCTTTAAACAGTTCTAAAGTTGATAGAGCAACTGGTACATGAAACTTACTTGAACGTATGCTTTAAACAGTCTTGAAACTGATAGAGTAGCTGGTGCGTGAAAACATGTCTGAAATCACGCTCTAAATAGTCTTGAGATGGAGAAGAAAATTAACCCTGACTAACATGAAATGTAAATATCTTTTTAAGTTTATCAGAGACCCTAAAAACATGATAAAGGTCCCGACTCTGAGTTTGTTCACATTCATAACTATGGTTCTCCAAATGTCATACTGAAACATGCTCGGAGAAAACATGGTCTATACCAATCAGCCAACTAAATTCGATATCTCATCATCCAAAAGTAATTTGGCCATAATTATTTAAAGGGAAAAATATACTTTTAGTCCCTAAAGTTTGGGTTAGGTTTCATTTTGGTCCACGAGTTTTCAAACTCGACAATTTAGCCCATGAGGTTTGGATTTCGTTTCATTTTGGTCCCTCCATCAATTTTTCCATTAAATACTAACGGATTGCTGACGTGACACTTATTTTTTATTTAAAAATATATATTTTTTTTAATTTTTAAAATAAAAATAGTATTAAATTAATAAAAAATTATATTTTTTAATATATTTTTCTTCCCCCTCTCCCTCCTTCTTCTTCAAGTTCAACACCCCAACCACCAACCTGTCGCTGGCGGCAACAATTTTTTTTTCTTCTCCTATCTATCTATTTTTTTTCTCCTCCTTTCTCTTCATTTTCTTTTTTAAAAAAATAATAAAAAAGGAGGGAGAAGGAGGAAGAGCTTCCTCCCCTTTTCGACACTGGAGACGCCTCCTCTGTTCCCGACGTGAAACAGAGCAACAAGACCAATAATTAGGAAACCTGGTCATGCTTCCTAACTTAGAATTTGTTCCAATTTCATTTCCACATGTAGCCAATACCAACAATCATAGTATAGAAATAATTGAGTCAAGTCATCCACCTAAACATGCTTACTTTAATTCACATGGCAATATTGAGAAGCAATCCAAATGGCCACTTACATAACGCTAACATTTACAATTTCCAATTATAATAGGTCTAAAATATGGGAGTTGAATCTAAATGACTACTTACCGAATGCTTGACGAATTTCTATCCAATTCCTTAGATTCCAAGCTCTTAAGCAAACTACACAAAATGTTCCCAAAATAAGAGAAATTATTCTACTAATTTCTCTTACCACACAATCGTTAACAAGATAAATTTGGGGAAAGAAACTCACCCAAAATAGAACTTTAATCTTGCTGGTTTTGTTCTAATTTGATTTGCATTCGACGCGTCGTGCTCCAATCCCAATGAATATCTTAGAATTGGGATCAAAATTTAGTGGGTATTCGACACAACGCACAATTGGTCACAAGTTTCACAGAAATTCACAAACCCACAATTGATTTTGCTTGAGATGTCGGAAATTGGGAGAGAAGCTTGTTGTCCACTTTGACCCACGCAGAACTAAGGTGACCCACGAGTATGCTTAAATGACTACTGTCATAGGTAATTTTGGACCACTTTGATGTACAAGGAGATGACGAGGACAACCGGACAGAAATAGAGCAGGAAGATGGACCTAGGCGAAACGGGTCAGTGGGTCGGGCCCCTGCTCGGCCTTGGCCTTGGGCTTAGGTCGAGGCCGACCCTCGTCCCGCTGGCGCGGGCCGAGTTAGTTTGGCTCCGACTGGTCGCTGTTGCCTCTGGTCGCCCTGGTTCCGTCTGGTTCTCGAAACGCTTCTGAATTCCTAAAAATCCTAGGAGCATTAGCAGATATTTAAACATTTCTTCGCCATTGAAGAAGGGGACCCGAACTCTATTCTCTTACTTTCCTAATGCTCTTACTTTCTTGCTTCTCATCGTTCTGCTTGCTAATTTAAGCATCAGAGGCGGTGTGGCAAGCACCACACTGGTGTGCATGTTTTCTGTCTCGTAGGTCATGTCTTCTCCCCTCTCAAATAAATTTACCGTTGGTGGCTGGTGAAGGTCAGGTGAGTTTTCCCTATCCAGATTTGACTATCAACAACTACTACACAGTTGTTGAGTTGAAACAATTGAGAAACTCATCCCTGATGTCGTTGGTTCACTAGAAACTCGAAGAGGGAAGAGAGAGACATGCTAATGAAGAAGAGAGGAAGGAAGAAGATGAACCCGCCTCGAACAGCATGTGGCTAAAAGAAATGAGTCAATGTTTTGGTTTGACTAACTCTCCTTCTAATTACGATAATGTCATAAAACTCCAATTAACTCTTTAATCCAATCTAATTAAAAGAAAATTAGATTAATTAAACTTAAAATTAGGAAATTTGACGATTACCTGAAAATGTTGGCGTTAAAAGTTGCATCTTTGTTTTCTAGTTGGAGTTTGTGTGTTATTATTAGATTTGTTTTTGGAAGTTGGTGTTAGGTTGTGTTTGGATGTTACTATTCCATTCTTTAAGTATACTGTTTAGCAAGAAGTGCAAGAGTTACCTTTTGAGTTAGATATGTTCTAGAACTTTCAACTGTTGAAAGTCTTTTCCTATTTAAGTATTGTCACCCAAGGTTGAAGGCCTTTTGTTAAGTTGTGAGTCTCATATTTGTTTTGAGGGTATGGAAGATGAGCATGTTGGTTTAATCCCAAGTAGTGTGTGTTAGAGAATGACTTAGGATTTTGTCCTTGAGAGTATCACTTGGTGATTGTCCCACATGGAAAGTTTTGTAGTTGGGAAAAGTGTTTTTTATACAATCACGCTTCCCTAGTCTTGTAAAAACTAGTTAAGGTGGTACTAAGACATCTCCCCACACGCATGTTGCTGCTGTCAGTTAAACGGGTGGGTTTGGGTTCGAGTAACCATGCTCACACGTAATAGAAAAGCTGGTTTTATCTTTTTGGGCAAAAATCCTTCTTCTTATATTTTCTTTTATATATTTTTATTTTGTTAAAAAACCGAACCGTTGTGGCGAACCGGGTCTCAGTCGCAAACCGAACCGCGCTAGTCTACAGGGGCGTGCGAGTCTTCCGTTGAGGCATGCGAGTTTAAGGGGTCTTCAACCGTGCAACAATTTAGGGTGGGACACATGGCGTTCACAGCTTGCTCTTGGGACCTTCGGTTATGTCAATTATGGTTACGATTTCTACTATAAAAGAAAGCTTGAGGCAAGGTTCCATTCATTCATTATTCATTCTTCCTTCCATTCGTCTTCTCTTCCTCCAATACTGAGCAAAGATAATATTTCTTGATTCCAATCCTTCTCTCTCGAGTGCACGAACGAGGAGGGTGTTGTGTTAACCTTGGGGAGCAACCGGCGTAAACGATTTAACACCGTGGTCGTGCCGAAATTGCTTTCAAGACAGTGGTCCTCTCCACGACACAACAAGTGTGTTTCTCAATTTCTTCCTACAGTGTGAAGGTATTGTTTGGTGTTTCTTACTATAAAAGTGTTGCATCCTTATTTTTAGGTGCATAAAATTTTGGGTAGCTATATTTACACTGTTATGCTGTCAAAATTTTCCGTGCATTCGGACTAGTACCAAGGTAAAAGGTTAGCAACGTTGCTTAGATAGGTTGGAAATTCAGAGGGATTGCATGAGGGATCGTAATTTTTGGGAGTCCAAGATTTTGATCCCAAAAATATTTACTTAAGTATTAAGATTAATTCTAATCTATATCTATATCTATCTATAGTATATATAAAAGTTGCTATTAGGAGAAACTTTAACTTCCTATTTTGCCCCCAACTTTTTAACATATACCTATTTTGTCCTCGTACTTTAAATTTGTGAGAATTTGTATTAAATAACAAGGAGAGGGAAGGCATACAGAAAGAGAAAAATGACTTTGAGGAGAACATACTAGGAAAAATGACTATTCTTGTTCCAAGAGTCCAATTAATGGTTGGTTAATAAGAGAAAACTTAAATGTTCTCAAAGATGGACCGTTCTTATTCGAAATAAATTTAAAGTAACAGAAAATTTAATGACTCTTGAAATTCATTTCCACAATTTAATTGAATAACTCATCAAAACTTACAATATATTTTTATTTCTCTGAGTAAAAAAATTTACAATAATCTACCATTATAAATATGTGGAGATTGTTGACAATTTTATGTGGGTATTGTTCTATCAAAACAAACTCTTTCTTTCATCAAGAAATCAAGAAAGTTCTAAATGGAGTTCCAGTCGGCTTAAAAGAGAAGAAAGATGGAGAAAGTTCTAATTTGAGTTCCAGCCAACTTAAAAGAGAAGAAAGATGGAGATGGACATTGAAAATTACCAGTTACAGAGAGTAAAAAACCATATAGAGAACTTGCACTACAAGTACAACCTGTTAAGAGGGAGACAACAACGACATTGAATGAGAGATAGATAACAACAGTGGCATTAGGCAGCAACAACGACTGCAAAATAAGACGAAAAACGACAGCGGCGTGCGGTGGCGATATCATAGACGACAGCAGGGGCGATACTGAAAACAATGACAACGTTGGCGACATCAAACAGAAACGATGGCAGTAGGCGGCGATACATTAAAAGAAGGGAGGATTGGAGGTGGTGCAAGCTGTTAAAACGGAGAAGAGGAGATGAAATTGTGAGTATTGAAGAAAGAAGAGGGATTGTGACAATGAGAGGAAGATGAAAGGATGAAGCATCTAGGGTTTCTTCCCTATTTTTCTATTTTCATTTTATTTAAGACATTGGGTTGCGTTAATAGGCTATGACAAACGAATTGGTTTCATTTTTTTTAACCTTTTCTATTTTTTTTTAGCGCATCAACATTTGGGAGTTGGGGTTGAGGGTAAATGTCAATTATGGCTGAGCTATGCTCGCTTTGGCTGACCTCATTGTATTACTAAAATGATATATTTTAATTTTATTATTAATTACTAATTTTAAACAAAATCGGTAAACCTGGACAATATGAAAATATTAATTACTCTACAGTTTTTTTTAGTATATGAACTATTAGAAATATAAAAATATTATTTGCCCAAATAGACTTTATACAACTCCTTTGCCCTTTAAATTTGTATTATTCTAATAATTTACTTTAATTTACTTATTAATACTTAATTTAAAATAATTATATAATTTGTTGTTTTATCACTTACATGTTAAAAATATAAAATATATAAAAAGATCAGAGGATATCACTAAATAAACAATTCAAAGTTATATTTTTATTAACTTAAAAAATGGTACATTTTATAGTAAGAATATGAAAACATCAAACTAAACATTGTTATACTATTTATATACGAAATCAATAACATATTTATTCAATAAATTAATTATTAGCACAATTTTAATTTCACATTTAAAACAATAAACATAGTTTTCAAATACTTTGAAATAAAGTATACTACAATAAGTTAAAAATGGTTGTTTTCAAAATTATTACAATAATATAACTAATTCAGGTGCAATATAATTTCTTTTTAAAAAAAATGAAATAGTCAATTACGTGTTTTAACAATGGTTCAAATAGAAATGTAACTGAAGGTTTACATTGCAACATTTACGTGTTTGGAGTTAAAATTGATACAATTTACTAAGTTTATGGTTCAATATGATGAAATTAGAAGCTTAGGGTAAATTGATACAACTTATCAAGTTTGAGGTTCAATTGGATGAAATTGATACAACCCCTAGAGTTTAGGGTTAAAAATAATTTTTTTCCGAAATTCTAAATCAAAACTATAAGAATCCACGTAATCGCACGTGTTCTTAACTAGTATATCTAAATTAGTGGATAATTTCCACTTATTTTACAGGATTGTGACTTGAAATATTGGAAGAATGGAGAGTGAAATAAGATATTGTTTTAACTTTTTTCATAAATAAACTTTTCTCTATAAATCCTTTGTGATTCAAGGTAGAATTTGACCACCGTTTTTAGCAGGTGTAAGATGCTAACACATTTCCCATACAAACAATAATGGTCCCTCCTCCCTTCCCGTCTAGACTAAAAAGTGTATTTTTCTCTAAACATAACTTAAAAATATATATAAAGACATAATTACAACTTTTTACAATTTGGAAATTTCAATAGACACAAAAGGTCAAAGGAAGATGGACATGCTAATTTCTTATTTTAAGAAACACAAAACTACACAACTTAATTTGTCATGGCAAAGCTATAATTTATTTTCTTATTGACATATATTTATGTGTATATTTAATGAATATATAGATTTCGTTAATTTTTTTTATCTAAAAAATAAATAAATTATGTCAAAAAGCTCGTATGAAGTCAATTTTTTTTAATGGAAAAGTAAGTTTTATTTGGATCCTTGAACTTTTATATTGGTTTCAATTTAGCCATTTTGTTTTCAAATAATCTGGTTTAATCATTAAAATTTATGTAAAAATATATATTTTGAACCTTAACTCAATTTTTTAAAACACAACAATGCTTGAACTTTACTGGCCTCAATGAAGGTAATTGGAGTTTCAATTCATTGAGCTATATTCGCAATTTGATCTTATCTCCAAATTTCAGATGATATCCATTTGAACATAATTTAACAGGACGTATAATCTTAAATAATGTTCCAAACTCAATAAATAAATAAATTTTCAATTAATTTGGAAATAAGTAATCTAAGATGGTTTTTATATACAATATGAAAATAACAATTAATTAATAACTATTGTTTAGACCTATTAATCAAATGTCAGGATGGCTGAGTGGTCTAAGGCGCCAGACTCAAGTTCTGGTCTTCGTAAGAGGGCGTGGGTTCAAATCCCACTTCTGACAAATTTATTAATTATTAATCATTAATCAATAATCAATAAACACTAGTTTAAAAAAATAACAAAAACAAAACACTTGTCTAGATATAGGTTTCAATTAAATAATCTACTGAAAGAGTAATAGTTAATGAAAAAAATGCTAAAATAATTTTTCTTCGTTCCCAAACTAATTCTTTATCAAATTTTATACAAGAATTTGAGGAAGAATAACACACAAGAGATATGTTATAGGTGATTTTGGACCACTCCGATGTACAAGGAGCTGACGAGGACAACCGGACAGAAATCGAACTGGAGGGTGGACCCCAGGGGTGAAACGGGCCAGTGGGTCAGGCCAAGACCAAAGGGGTTGGGCTTTTGGCCCGACCCTCTGCTCGGCCTCGGCCTTGGGCCAAGGCCGAGGCCCATGGTCGGCCCGCCTGCGCGGGTCGAATCCGTCTGGCTCCGTGTGGTCCCTACCGCCTCTGGCCGCCCCGGTTCCGCCTGGTTTGTCCCAAAATGCCTCAGAATACCTAAAAATCCTAGGAGCATGGGCAAGTATTTATACCTCTCTTCGCCACTGAAGAGAGGATCTGGACTCTAATCTCGAAACTCATTCTCTATTCTCTACTCTCTCCTCTTGTTATTACTTTCTTGTCTCCCATCATTCTGCTTGCTGACTTAAGCATCGGAGCCGGTGTGGCTAGCACCACACCGGTGTGCAGGTTTACTGTCTTGCAGGTCAGGTCTTCCCCCCTCACAAACAAATTTACCGTTGGTGACATATGAAGGTCGGGTGAGTTCCTCTAACCAAAATTTGACCATCAACAGTTGGCGCCGTCTGTGGGGAAGAAAGCTTGCTAAGTCTGCACATCGGTGATTCAATGAGTAAGAGGATGGAAAAGGGAAACCGAAATCCAAACCCTTCCGAAAATAACCATCAACCGAAAAAATCGAAAAAAGAGTTATGCGCAAAAGACTCCAAGATGGACAGCGACTACCAGACGAACTGTGCGAAGGCTGAGGCCGAGGCCGACCAGGCAGAGGCCGACCAGGCAGAGGCTGACCATGCCGAGGCCGACCAGGCCGAGGCTGACAAGGCTGAGGCCGACCAGGCCGAGGCTGACAAGGCTGAGGCCGACCAGAGATGTTCATCCAGACTGATTAGGAGGAAACTCAACAGGAGATCAGAGCCATCCTTGGAGGACAAATCAACAACAAACACAAGCCTTGACAAGATTGAAAACACTAGAAAAAGAAGGTTGTCAAGGAGTTGGAAGCCATCCCATCTACATCCAGGACTAAGGCAACGAGTACCAGAACAAAGCTGGGGGCTAAGAGGAAGAAGCTATCAGATTGAGGCCAATCCTAAGCTATGGTCATCCTTAGGCCTAGGCCGAGGCCGACCCTAGGCCAAAGCCGAAGCCGACCATCAAGGACCTCAAAAGTGACCCCAAGATCACATAATCAAGGCAAATCAGATTGCCAATGCAGTTGAGCACAAGGTAAGATCCAGATTGAAGCGAAGGAGCCGGACACGAAGGACGATAAACTGTCCAAAGCCAAGGTTGAAGCCAACCACAAATATGGTCGAGGTCGAGGCCGACCTTAGATATGATTGAGGTCGAGGCCGAAGCCGACCCGAGCCACGCTTGAGGCCGAGGCCGACCATAGCCATGGTTTTGACCCAAGCCGACCCCATTGATTCAAGCGAAGATCGACACCATGTGAGCCTAGACCAACGGGTCTACCTCACCTCATCTAGATCTGAGATCACGCGAGCCTGGGCCCCCAGGTCTACCTCGCCTCATCTAGTTGAGTCCTCATATACTTGCGAGCCTAAGCTTTTCAGCTTAGTGCCCACGCTTCACATGCGAGCCTATAATGCCCATACTTCATGCGAGTCTATAGTGCCCACGCCTACATGCGAGCTTATGGAGCTCACGCTTACATGCGAGCCCATAGAGCCCACGCCTACATGCGAGCCCATAGAGCCCACGCCTACATGCGAGCCTAAGCTTTTTAGCTTAGTGCCCACGCCTATATGGGAGCCTAGGCCCCCAGGTCTACTTCGCCTCATCTAGATTGAGATTACATGAGTCTGAACCAACGAGTCTACCTCACCTCATCTGGCTTGAGCATTTTCAAATCATGCGAGCGTGGACTATCGAGTCTACCTCGCCTCATCCAGACTTGAGACCATATGAGCCTGGACAAACGAGTCTACCTCACCTCATCTGGCTTGAGCATCTTCACATCAGGCAAGCTTGGACTATCGAGTCTACCTCATCTCATCCAGATTGAGACCATGTGAGCCTGGACCAACGAGTCTACTTCATCTCATTTGTCCTAAACGTCTTCACAACAGGCGAGCCTAGACTACCGAGTCTACCTCGCCTCATCTGACGTGAGCCCATCATGCGAGCCTGGACTAACCAAGTCTACCTTGCCTCATCCAAATATGGGATTGCAAGAGCCTGGACTGCCAAGTCTACCTCCCCCATCTGGCTCGAGCCAATGCACTTCATCTGAGTCAAGCTCACCTGGCTGAGGCAGAAACTGAGCACCTCTTGTCGAGGCCGAGCATAAACTTTAAGGGTATTATCATTTTTACTCAACTATGCTTTATGTTTTAGTGAAGTCTTAATCGAGATTGGGGGCTACCCATGGGATATACACTCCCTATTAAACAAAAATCATACTAGCTTGACATGTCTAACTAATGATTACATGCTCAAGCCTATTCTTCCATTACTTTCCTACCAGGACTAACGTATGAATGCAAGGAGCTAGATTTTGAGCTAACAGGGGTTCGAGGCCGAGGCCGACCCTATCCTCTTCCCTCATTTTTCTTTTGCAAAGATTAACTTTTTGATGTAGGATCGTGAAATCCTCTGCTTTTCCTATTTTTACTTGTAGATAAGCCCTAAGCCTTGGATCTGGAAGTGTTGTACTCGGCCTCTTCCTGAGGTCGAGGCCGACCAGATAAGCTAAAATGGTAATTGATGTGCTCTGCCTCTTCTCGAGGTCGAGGCGACCAGAGAGGCCCTCTAGCCATTTCTATAATCTCTCATTTTTCTCATTTTCATTTCACCTAACCCCTATTCAGGGAGTTTCTGCTTTGTCTAGTTTGATCTACCTTGCAGGATGACAATAAAGCTAAACATAGGTCAGCACAAGGCAAAGATTAGTACTCCTAAATCGGGCTCAAGGAGCTCGGCCTATAACACTAAGTCACACCTGAATCCCAATTCAAGAGTGGGGGCTTAATGTTATAGGTGATTTTGGACCACCCCGATGTACAAGGAGCTGACGAGGACAACCGGGTAGAAATCAAACTGGAGGGTGGACCCCGGGGTGAAACGGGCCAGTGGGTCAGGCCAAGACCAAAGGGGTCGGGCTTTTGGCCCGACCCCCTGCTCGCCCTCGGCCTTGGGCCGAGGCCGAGGCCCATGGTCGGCCCGCCTGCGCGTGTCGAACCCGTCTGGCTCCGTGTGGTCCCTACCGCCTCTGGTCGCCCCGGTTCCACTTGGTTTGTCCCAAAACGCCTTCAAATACCTAAAAACCCTAGGAGCATGGGCAGGTATTTATACCTCTCTTCGCCACTGAAGAGGGGATCCAGACTCTAATCCCGAAACTCATTCTCTATTCTCTACTCTCTCCTCTTGCTATTACTTTCTTGCCTCCCATCATTCTGCTTGCTGACTTAAGCATCGGAGCCGGTGTGGCTAGCACCACACCGGTATGCAGGTTTACTGTCTTGTAAGCCACGTCTTCCCCCCTCACAAACAAATTTACCGTTGGTGGCACGTGAAGATCAGGTGAGTTGCTCTGACCAAAATTGACCATCAACAAGAGACATGTGTCTCAATTCTTCTCTCTGGGTTTTTGTCCCATTCCTGTAATTTTTTGTTTCAAAGTTTAGATCTGGGGTTTTCAAATTCCACCAAGGTTTCTCCGTTTGTGGGTTTTCAGAGGGAGAAAAGAGGTTCATTATTATTTGCCGTCGTGGGGAAGGGGAAGAAGAAGAAGAAAAAAAAAGTTGTTTGCCGCGGTCGGAAGAAGAAGGAGGAGAGATAAATAAAAATATTAAAAATGATATATTTAAATTTTTTTAATATATTTTTCTTTTGAAAAATTAAAAAAAAAATCATAAAAAATACATGTCACGTCAGCATTCCATTAGGGTTTAACATAAAATTAGACAGATGGACCAAAAGTGTAACGAAATCCAAACCTCATGAACTAAATTGTCAAGCTAGAAAACTTAGGGACCAAAATGAAACCTAACCCAAACCTCAAGAACTAAAAGTGTATTTTTTCCTTTGTTTTATTAACAATTGGTTTTGTTTTAACTATATAAATTTTAATTTAATTTGATTATTTTGTTAGAAAAGAAAGCATAATTACATGATATCAAATTTCCAACATAAAATTTTGAAAAAAAAGATAGCAAAAATAATATATATGATCAAAACTAAACCTTATTTATTTATCCATTAGACACATTTTAAGAAAATTTTTTAAATATGACAATCATATCATGTCAATCACATTTGAGAAAAGAAACAAATTAATTTTGGATATCTACGAAATATTTATTAAATGTAATAGAATTTTAATAAGGTTTCTTTATACAATTATTTTTTTAGATCTATTTTTAAATTATGTAAAATATTTATTTTTTTAAATATGTTTTATTATTTATATATCTTTATGAACATTTATATATCTCATCTGTTTTATGATTTCTTTATCCTCTATCTACTAATTCACATGGTTAAAAATGTTTTCTTTTCACAACTTTATTGCTTTTTCTTCTCTTTCATTTCACTACTAAGTAAAGCGTAATAAAGTATCTCCCCTACCCATATACTGCTCATAATTTTATAAATTAAATTAGAGTTTGAAACTTTACAAAAGAATTAGGTTATATGTTCATTTATTATGTTTTTTTATTTGTTGAGAAGAAACTAAAGTTTTTATTTTTTACCATAATCAAAAATATTTTTAGTATAATAAATGAGCAAAATGAGTTTTCACTGTTTAAACATTTTGTTTCTATATTTAATGTAAAAGATGTGTTGAATTTGAGTGATAAATATGAAGATTCTATGGAATGAAATTGAAGAAAGGAGTTGTAGAAGATAAATTACAAAATTTTTAAAAAGAAATTAAAGCATTCAAATGACTGAAGACTTATATTTTCATGTGATCATAGATTCTTGTTGATTTTCGTTCATGGAGTGGCAGAAGCATAAGAGGAAACTTCTAAGAAAAAGTGAGAAAGAAAAAATAATTTTACACTAATATGTTTATTTTATATATATACGATTGATGTTTTTTTTGGAAAGATGTGACTAATGACCAGTTTTTTTTAAATACATTTTAATTTAAATCATTAAATGGATGCACCTGTACACAAATGGATAAATTGATTCAATGTGTAACCACCTCCACCTCAATAATCGCATCTCGTCAACTTATAAATTGCAACTATTCGATCTAATGATATAATGTTGCTTAAAAATTCACTTTTTATCGAATAGTCATGTTTGAAAAACTACTTCATTGTACAATTTTCTTTCAACACACACCTTGACCCAAAGAGTCATACCCCATCAACAAAGAGTGAAGGGTAAAATCAATTGCAACTATTTGATCTAATGATATAATGTTGCTTAAAAATTTACTTTTTATCGAATAGTCATGTTTGAAAAACTACTTCATTGTACAAATTTCTCTCAACGGCCGGACACCTTGACCCAAAGAGTCAATACCCCATCAACAAAGAGTGAAAGGAAAAATAGGAATTTATTAAAATTGTAAGGACAAAAGAGGAAAGTAAAGATTCTCATCTCTTAGCCCCTTTTATATATAGTAGTATAGATTATAGATATAAATTATTTAATAAAAATACAAACTTAGACACATCTTTTATTAGTTTATCAAAAAAATATATAAATAAATCTATGGACAAGTGTTTGAAAGCTATATGTAAAAACCTAGGTATTGAGTTATTAGATTATATATAGGTCTCGTTTGATAACCATTTGGTTTTTTGTTTTTTGTTTTTAAAAATTTAAGCTTATAAGTACTACTTTCACTCACAAGTTTTTTTGTTTTGTTATCTACATTCTTCCCATATTTTTAGAAACCAAGTCAAAGTTTGAAGACAAAAAAAATGGGGCAACAAGAAATATGGCTAAAAATAAATAGGTGACTTGAAAAATGGCTACAAACGTTTATAAATTAAATAGATGGCTAAACGATTTACTGATTAATAAATGCCTATTTGTAAAAGACAACAATGCCCCCCAACAAACTACCTAACCTGTTCATAACGTTTAAAACCAAAACCAGAGTTTAAGAGGTATAAAATATACCCCTAAAAATAAGTTGGAGACATTTTAGGAAGTTTGACATTCAAAAATCCAAAAATAAAACTATTTTGAAAATCTAGATCTACTGGAAAAAAATGCATTAATTGGAAAAACAGTTATGTCAATAGGAAGATATACTACCTGCAACTAAGAAAACCTTAAAATTAAAAAACAAATAAGAACACAGTAATTATGATACCTTAAGTGTTGCTCCCTACGGAGCTCGACATTCGACCCTTGACCATATTACCCAAGGCCTGGAACTGTGCATCGCCCCTTGGCCATATTACCCAAGGCACCCGATGACTTCACAATCAAACTGTACATCGCCCCTTGGCCATATTACCCAAGACACCCGATGACTTTCCCAACAAATAGACTCATCACATCGCCCCTTGGCCATATTATCCAAGGCACCCGATGCTCCTCTTAATCCATTGGTGACATACCACCCCTCGACCATTTTTACCCGAGGCACCTGGCATTCACCTAACTTTCCTTTAACACCTACAAGGTCCTTTGACCTCTATCACACACAAGGTCCTCTGACCTTTCTTGCACTAGACAGGTTCACAACTCGCAAAGCACAACCTAAACATGTTCCTCTAGCTCATGTCATACTTTTAGTCCATGCAGCAACCAAAAGTACAATACATGCTGACAACATTAGAATCATGCTCTATAACCAATCACAACAAGATAACAACATGCTTATCACGACCAGATCGCATCACAACAACTCAACATACATCAGTAAAATAATTCGATATATCGGATCAACATGCTCAAACTCGTCATTAACATAACATATACATATATCCACATATCGAAATTAAACAAATAAAACACGCAATAAGCTAGCACACAAACATACAGACTCAACAGGTAGAATTCCACTTACAAATTGCTAAAACGCTCCTAAGCACACCTAAGAAGCTCCAAAAAGGGCTTCAATCCAAGCTAGAAGCGATCGAATGAGTCTGAAACTACAAACGAGAAACTTCCAAGCATTAGGGATCAATTTATCATACCTTAAAATACTTTTAAATGAGTTCAAACAGGTATAAGGCATGCTGAAACTTACTGAACTACCCAAGACAAGCTCGAACTAATGTTGGTTGATACTCCTTGGAGTTCGAGGTCACCAAACAAGAGTTATTGCGCTTATGGACAATCTGAATCAACATTGTTTAGCTTGTGGGTAATTTTCGAACATTAGATTTGAGCCCAAAAGCTCGTTGGTTGGTGTTCGAAGAAGCTTAAACCTGCAAATTAGAAGTCGTTAAGGGGTGGGTGTCTTGATTTGAAGACGAATAAGCATGGGTAAACCATAGTAGAGCCATTTGGGTTATGTGTAACTCAATTTCGAAGTCTAAAGAGTGTGGGTTCAAACGAAAACTTACCAAAACGTCGAACAAACGACATGGGAGGATTGAAAACAACGTGAGACTTACTGGATCGAGAGAGAGGGCGGCTAAACGACATGAATGCATCTGGGCTTCGCAGATCGACCACTAGAAATCCACTATCTCGTGGATCTCTTACTGCTCGTGCTAAAAAAAAGGAAGAACGAGAGTGAGGAAGAGATTCGCGTGGTCTGCTTGTTGCTGGCCAAAACAAGAGAGACAGAGAGAGAAGCGATATGCGACTCATCGAAGGAGAGAGAGATTTTCAACAATGAGTGAACTGCCAGCGTGGGTATGCTCGACGAAAACGCAGAGGCTTGAGAAGGAGAGTTGAGATGATACCGAGTTGCTGCCGGCGAAAGAAACCGAGAGGGAGGAAGAGAGAGAGGCGCGAATGTGCAAGGAAATGGGGAAGGAGACTGTCGGCGACTGAAAACACGAAGGGGAGGGAGGAAACTAAACGTTGCAGCGCTCGTGGGTCTCTGCACGTGAGGAGGGAGAAAGAGAATGAATGTGGGAGAGAAGGGAAGTGGAACGCGACAGTCGGACGAAGAACACAGAGGGGAGGGGTGTTGATCGATAGTGAAGAAGAACATTACAAGGGGGGCTGGCGGCGTGAGAAGGAAGAAGGAGAGAGTTAGGGGCTTTAGGGTTTCTTTTATTTTTTTTCTTTTCTTTATTAACCCAAATTAGAAAATTTTAATAAATAGAATATGGGCAAGGCTTAGGAATAAAAATATTCCCAAAATGAACCCAATCAATTTAGGAAAGAAAATTATTAGGCTTCTAGATTTATAACTTTGAAAACCCACAATAAGAAACCTAAAGATTTGGGATAAAATTTACTTACAAAGAAATTTGATTTCCTTTTTGAACTTAGGGAGAATATATAAAAACTAAACTCCAAAATTAGAGAGTCAAAGATTTAATAAAAAAAATCTCCTCTCCCTATCTTATAGAGATTTAATTTAACGCCCCAAGGCAAAACTCAAATTCTAATTTTCTAAATTAGAATAAGAACGCTCAACAATACCCAAAATGGTTTGATTTCGAAACACAGGGCGTTACAGAAAGTGTGTTGGAATGCTTATTGAATGACACTCTGTTGTCTGTTTGTACTCTTATATACATGCATATTAGTCATGCCAGTATATAAGTTGTGTGCCTCCCCCTACTTTATAGATAAACCATTGATTTTAGGGATTTGTTTTTTGTTTTTTGTTTTTTTTGTTTTGTTTTTTTTTTTTTTTTTTGCAATATTTCGTGATTTATGTGAAAAAAGGCAACTACATCCACCCATTGTGACATGTTATAATTTGATTGTTTTTTATTGTGAAAATACCTCAGGATGCTGTTAAGAATGACCCTGCAAGGGGAAAAAAACAAACAAACAGATTAAGAAAGATGTAGTTGAAGAAGTTTGTCCCGTTAGAGTGGTATGTACTGATATATACATATATTATTTACACCGTTTACGACCTGCTTGTGTGTACTGGATCCTAAAATTGAGATGTATGTATCTGGATATAACTTTGTATTGTGTATTGAAGGATGAGATTGAGAAAAGCTTTTAATTACAAACTTACAGCCACTATTTTGATCATGATATGCAAAAAACAATTAATTAAGCTATGATATTTAAATGAGGGAAAAATATAGGAAGATTAATGGAACTTAACAAACGAAATCTTTTCTTACGGTTGGAGAGATGGAAGAAGCCTAAATCCCTTTAGATCAGGGTACATTCACCCAAAAAATGGGAGAAAATCTGTATGCATCTGTTAACGGTGTTTGTGTATAGATGTATATACCAAGGGGTAAAATTGGAAAAAAAATCCGAAAATCAATTCCTAACAAGAGGGGGTATTTTTTCTAGTCATTTACTACAATTCCCCAAAAAAAAATTGTAGGCCTTGTTTGTTTTGTAATTTGAAAATTGTTTTAGAAAATGAAAACAAATTTCTTATTTTCACTACATATAAAAATATGTTTAGTTCAAATTTAAAAACTTTAAATTTGAATTCAAAATTTGAAAATAAGGAAAAGATTAATGTACGTTTAGTAAAATTTATTTATTTTAATATAAGCCTTCTTTAAATGCAAAGATTAATGTAATATTATAAAGAAATGTAGAAATCAAATGGATAGTAGGGACATTTCATTAATATGACCGATTTTTTATCTTCTTGTCTTCATCTATTTGTCTTTGCTTATTTAGAAAGAATTGTGGGTAATTTTTCCTGCTACTTTGGTAGAATTTTAGGAAAAGAATATATTTATTTCGGTGATTATAAGTTGATTTCAAATAGAATTAAGTGAAAATAGTTATAAATCACTAATGTAGGATCTAAATTGAATCATTATAAAAATTTAGGGTTTAAATTGATACAATTATTAGTTTGTGGCTTAAATTGCTACAAATCCCACAGTTTGAGGGTATAAATTGATTTTTTTTTCTAATAAAAATAGAAAAACATAAATAATGAAATATACTTTACATTATCCAAAATTAAGAATATAAAATTAAAAATCTATATATGAATATAACTTAGCAACTAAGGCATTTTACTTTTTTTCCTCAGCATCTATATTTTATTTGAGGTAGAAGGGTCCAAATTTATATCTCCAAAATTGTTGTAATAAAAAGAATTTAAAATAAAATATCTATATAGTTCAGTTTTTTCACTCACAAATTATATAACACTTTCTTTTCAACTAAATCCTAAGTTGAATTACTAAAAATGTTCTTAAAATTATCCTCCCATCTGTTTATATTTATTTTCTCTTTTTGGTGGAAGAGTCTATTTAGGTATATATGGATTTTCTTTAGCTATGAGATCAACAAAAATTAATTATTTTCATTAGTTTTTAAACTATTTTTTTCCTTTTTTTTGTGTGGTAAAGTTGGTAAAATTTTAAAACTATTTTGAATCATTTATAAATAATTTAAAAGAATAATCTATTTAATGGGCCAAGTATATTTGTCCATGGACATGGGTCTTGAATCATTGGGCTAATTTTATGTTATGTGTGTCTATTTGATATCTAGCCCTATATTTATACTCTCATTTGGAAATATAACCAATGTTTTTTAACTTGAAATATGGCCATCAATTCTTTTGGAATTTCTATTTACTATATTTATTTCCTTTTTTGCCCTTTTCTTAAACTGATGAGTCCGGTTTCCCAAATATACGGAATTCGTATTTTTAAATATTATTTCTTAAAATCATACCAGATTAATTTTAAACCTAAGATTTAGGTATTATATTCGCTATCGTTCATTTCACCTTACTAAATGATAAGTGCCAAAGCCAACAAGAGCACAACTCAATTAGAATAAAGTTGTACGGATAACCACAAGATCTGTCCCCACCCCACATATTGTCAAAAAAAAAAAAAAATGATGAGTGTCAAACTAGCTTTCACTGCCAATCTCAATTATATTCATGTCAACATAAGCATAATTCAACTGACATAAGATTTCTATATGTATTCATCCCAATACTCGTCGGTAACATGTTTATTCTCACGAGATTTCAACAAAGAAATTTAATTCGTGGAAATGAACTTCATTTTATTGAATTTGATGTATAAGTGTTACAATCTCTAATATTTATCCTCTGATTCTTTCTCACAAATATATAAACTTTGGCCTCTAGCTTGTTGCTCTTCTTGGGCCGGTTTGTTGAGCTTCTTGGATGATTGGCTTGCTAGGTTGATGATCTCTTGGATCGGCCTGTTGGCTTGATGATCTCTTGGATCGGGTTGTTGGTTTGATGATCTCTTGGATCGGCTTATTGGCTTGCTGATCTTCTTGGATGATCGGCCTGCTGGCTTAATGATCTCTTGGATCGGCCTGTTGTGACTTGTTGATCTTCTTGGATGATCGGCATGTTTGCTTGACGTTCTTTTTGATCGGCCTGTTGGCTTGATGATCTATTGGATCGGCACGTTGGCATGTTGATCCTCGTGGATGATCGACCTGCTGACTTGTTGATCCTCTTGATCGGTCGGTTGACTTGTTGATCTTCTTGGATGATCGACCTGCTGACTTGTTGATCTTCTTGATCGGTCGGTTGGCTTGTTGATCTCTTCTTAGAGTCTTTTAGTCTTCAAACCTTCTGAGTCTTGAATCCTTTGAATTCTGAATCTCGAATCCTTCTGAATTCTCTAGACTCTTTGGCTTCTGACGACTCTAGACTCTGGAAGAATGCTCTGGACTCTGAGTTCTCTGACTCTGTCTCTAAATCTGAATGCCCAAAATGAATGGTGGCCTCCTCTATTTATAGAGTTTGATGGACCTCATATGGGCATGGGCTTGGGCCCAACCTTTGGACTTAGGCTATATTTGGGCTTTACTCCAACTCATTTTTTTTTTTATAAATTTGATTTGATTTTAATTTAGCCCAATTTCTTCAATGATCTTGGGTTACATCAGTCTTGGGTCCATTTGCCACGTGACATAATTTGATTGGACTCGGCTTATGTCATCTCATGGATCAATAATAGACAAGTGGCATTGTTTGATTTGCCAAATTTTAATGTCTATTAATTTAATCTAGGGACACGTGTAAATTTATAATTGGTCCCGAATTTATTTTATCATTAATTAAATTAATGACGTGACAATTTGTGATTGGCCGAAATTTCTCATTCAACAAATGCCCCCTTTTCGAGATTTATGCACAAGTGTGTGTGACTGAATCTCGAAAAAGATTTGGAGTTTAAATTTGAATGCCTCTTACTACTTTTTTTTTTTTTTGTATATGAATTTGAAGTAGAAGTAGAATTTCAATTTGAATCTTCCTCAAATTTGGAATATGCCCAAATTTAATTTGAGGTAAGATTTAAACTTGAACTTGGAATGATATTTGAATTTAGACTCTAACCAAAATTTGGCTTGAATTTGGAATGAAATTTGAATTTGAATCGCACTCCAATTTTGACTTGAGAATGATTTGGAGTGTGCCCAATTTTGATTTGAGGTAAATTTGGAGAATGCTCAAATTTTAATATTAGAAAATCTTGTCAAAATCTGGAATAGAATTTGAGTTCTATTCACCTCGCTTGAATTTTGGGATGAAATTTGAATTTGAATGATACTCCAATTTTGATTTGGAAAGAATTTGGAGTGTGCCCAAATTTCGATTTGAAGAGATTTGGACTTTAGAATTTGAAATATTCTACAATCTCGATTTGAATTTGGAATGACATTTGAATATGAAATTTTGATTTTAGAGAAAAAATTTGTCCAATCTTGATTTGAAAAAAAAAATGAGTCATTTTCTAATTTGGACATTATTTGAAGATTTTACTCGAATTCGAGTTTCAGTCAGGGATGAACATCAAATTTGGAATAAGATCCTAAAATCCCATTCAAATTTGATATGAAAATTTCCCAAATTTAAATGGTCAATTAGGTTATATCAAAGATTCCAAAATTTCTCTATATGTATGAAGCAAAATGTGTGTATTCATCATCTTTGGATTATGGAATTATTTGCAGCCAGCCAAGAATATCGTCAATGGGGTAAGGCTTCTTCTTTATTTTCTGCAGCTATGTTTTTTTTTTTTTTTTTTTGCGCCTAATGAGTCATCAGAGTTTTGCCGCTATAACATCATGCTTGCTTGTATTTGTGTTGTCGGAGCAAGGAGTCGAAATTCATCGGAGTTGGGCATCGTCGGGTTGTTTCTCTCAACTCTAAAACCGACCGTGGATTTCATTGCTTCGAGGAAGGAAGTTCCATCTCTTTGGATGTCGGAGCAAAAGCATCACTCACTGGAGTTGGGTATCATCCGACTATTGCTTCAGTCATCTCGTATTCGTTGCCGTCGTGTGTGTCGGAGATAAGAGCAGCGTGATGGATTCCTTCCACCTTGTATATGTTGAAGTGGGTCATGGTTTGGGTTGTTGCACATTAGACAGGGAGTTGATTTTTTTTTTTCAATACAAAATTTAGAAGTACGTGTGGCTACCTCAAACTTTAACAACATGAATCTAAGGAGATTTCATGTGTGACTCTTTATTTATATATATAAATATAAAATGCAGCCCTGCATTTTTTTAAGACTCATTTGCTGTCTTTTTCTGGTATATTACTGCAATTTGTTTTTTCAATTTTGTTGTCTCAAACACCATAGGTTTTCTTTGTTGCCGCTTATTTCATACTCAAATGTGTGCGGGTCTTATATGCATACCTACCTATATTACTTATTTACAGCTGCCTCCACCACGCAATTGATTTTTTATTTATTTATTTGACTTTGAATGCTCATACATTTTTGTCTTTGTATAGGTCTCGACTTCGAGCAATAATCTCCTTTTATGCTTCTTTTTCATGTCGTCGGTAAGTAAAAGAACCTTCAAAAACCTTTTATTGTCTTTTCGAATGGCTATTGTTGCAAATACATAGTTCACATGTGGTCACACCCTTCTTCATGAATTTTGTATATATATATCAAACAAGTAGATGAAGTTCACAAGGATCCTCCCAAATAAGTGGGTCTCTTTGGAGCTACAGAAATAGCCCATGTCATTGTTACTATTGTAGTATCAAATCCACCCAATATAACATTCAAGCATGTAGCCTTTGATGATTGTAACAACATTGTAACTGAATTGTTCTCCATTATTATTTTTAATGGTGGAAATCATCACGTCCATAAAGCCACGTCCACATCACTGCAATTTCTTCTCTTCCAATGTTCTTGGAGGATTTTTTTGAAATGCTTGGTCTATCACTTTTGTCATCTTGTTTATGGCCTTCTCATGTCCCTGATCTTCCGTAACATTTTTTTCTTACTTGCTTTGTTGCCACTTTTTTTAAAATCTCTTTTTTTTTTACTTACTTTGCCGACTTTTTTTTTTGTTGCTAATTACTTTCCTTTCTTTATAGGATTTGGAATTAACAAGTTCGTTTGACGATCTCCTGGGGCACAACATCAATCTTGGTCCACCATTTGGAAGATAGATACATATTCAAACTTTTTTTCTTTTTTAATATGCATATACTCCATTGGCGTCTTTATTGAATATGCCATTGGCGTCTTTATTGAATATGCACATATGAACTGTTTTGATTGTTTCATAAAGCTTTTTTTTTGTCTCCTACTTTTTTTTGCACATATATTATTGCAATTTGCTTCTTTCTTGCTTGCATGTGTAAGCATTTTGCAGCAATCGTTTCCAAATTCACTTGCAGTGATTTCACTCCTGCTAGACCAATCCCCTATTTTATCGGGTGATCTGAGTAGCCTGCATGGGTAGTCACCAGATTTTCCTACAGTGATGCACTCCTGCTAGACCAATCCCCATTTTATTGGGTGATCTAAGTAGCCTGCAAGGGTAGTCACCAGATTTTCCTACCGTGATGCACTCTTGCTAGACCAGTCCCCATTTTATTGGGTGATCTGAGTAGCCTGCAGGGGTAGTCACCAGATTTTCCTACAGTAATGCACTCCTACTAGACCAGTCTCCATTTTATTGGGTGATCTGAGTAGCCTGTAGGGGTAGTCAGCAGATTTTCCTACAGCGATGCACTTCAACTAGACCAGTCCCTATTTTATTGGGTGGTCTGAGTAGCCTGCAGGGGTAGTCACCAGATTTTCCTACAGTGATGCACTCCTGCTAGACCAATCCCCATTTTATTGGGTGATCTGAGTAGCCTGCAGGGGTAGTCACCAGATTTTCCTACAGTGATGCACTCCTGCTAGACCAGTCCCCATTTTATTGGGTGATCTGAGTAGCCTGCAGGAGTAGTCACCAGATTTTCCTACAGTGATGCACTCCTGCTAGATCAATCCCCATTTTATTGGGTGATCTGAGTAGCTTGTAGGGGTAGTCACCAAACTCGCTTTCAGCGATGCACTTCTGCTAGACTAGTCCCTATTTTATTGGGTGATCTGAGTAGCCTGCAGGGGTAGTCACCAGATTTTCCTATAGTGATGCACTCCTACTAGACCAGTCCCCATTTTATTGGGTGATCTGAGTAGCCTGCAGGGGTAGTCACCACATTTTCCTACCGTGATGCACTCCTGCTAGACCAGTCCCCATTTTATTGGGTGATCTGAGTAGCTTGCAGGGGTAGTCAGGGGCGGATCCACTCAGGGGCAAGGGGGGCACGTGCCCCCCCTCAACTTAAAATAACATATTATATATATATAATTTGCACTTATGAAATCAAAATCTACCTTTGGCTCGGTGGTTTCCGAATCTTTCTACATGAAGGAGTGCCCCTCCTGCGTCCGTTCTGTCTTTACTTCGAAACTCGTTTGCATCATAATTTTTACTTTTTTTTTGTTTTATTTTTATTTTTATTTTTTCCATTTTTCATTTTTTTTCCATCCCTCTACCGGGTCCTGATTTATTTTTTCCTTTTTGTTTTTTTCGTTTAGTCGGTCCTAATTTATTTTTTCCTTTTCCTTTTTATTTATTTTTTTAATTTGAATAGTCCAGTTTTTTATTTTTTATTTTTTTACTTTTTTAAGGCAAACTATATTTATTTTTCAAACAAAATAATTTAAACTTTATAAAAATATATTTTTGTGTTTTTGTTTAAACTTTTTATCATTTGATCTTTATATTTGCGTGACTTATTCTATTTTAGCTCTTATACTTTGATATATTCAAATTTAGTATGTAATTTTAGTAAATCTTTAGATTAGTCATTATTAATTTGAAGTTACTTTTTATAGAACTTGGTAAGCTAATAATCATAATTTTCACTTAAGAAAAGACACTATTGTTAATATGTTTTCAAATTTTAAAAAACGAAAGCTGATAAAGAATAAATTTGTTTTGAAAAAGTTAATCATTGACTAATATTAAGATTATTAAAAGTACAAGGATTATATTTGAAAATTTGGAATTATTGAGAATAAAATAGAAATAATTTCACAGTACAATGACCAAAATTTTAACCTAAAAAGAATATGAAATGAGTTTATAAATTTCTTTTTAAAAATTAGGAAAATAAATCGATTCTACCCCTAAACTTTAAGGTCAATTAAAACTTCAAAATAAATTGTATTAAATTAAATCATAAACATTCATAATCAAATTTTATGTCTAATGAAACTATAAACTTTCACTTTTTTATTTAGTAAATCTGTGAATTTTGAAAAATGTAAGACAAGTCCCACCTATCAAACACAAAATTGAAAGTTTAAGATTCTATTAGACACATTTTTAAGTTTAGGGACCATAGACACAAACCGGAAATTTCAGGGCTAACACATGTAATTTAACCTAATCGATATTATATAATTTAAATATTGTATTAATTGTTCTAAAGTTAAATTTATATTAACTTGTGCCCCTTCTGACATAAAATCTTGGATCCGCCACTGGGGGTAGTCACCAGATTTGCCTACAGTGATGCACTAGACCAGTCCCCATTTTATTGGGTGATCTGAGTAGCCTGCAGGGGTAGTCACCAAACTTGCCTTTAGTGGTTCACTCCTGCTAGACCGGTCCCCATTTTATTGGGTGATCTGAGTAGCCTACAGGGGTAGTCACCAGACTTTGCCTACAACGATCGTCATCAGATTCAATTGCAGTGACTTCACCACCTGTCTAGACCAGTCACTTTGATGACTATAGTTTCCTGCAGGGGTGGCCACCATTTTTTAACAACACCTTTATTGTCTTTCTTTCTCTTCTTTTTTTGTGGTTTGATATCAAGCATTTTTTTTTAAACTTGCAGTTAAGATGCATCTTCTAGTCTAGACACTTTCAAGATAAAGGCAACGCTAAAGTTGTTCATCTTTGCAGATGTTCTAAAGCGAAAACTTCAACCGTCAACTTTTGAATATGAAGTGAAGTTGTCAACCGTCAATTTTTTAAGAAGAAGCGAGACTGCCAATCGTCAACTTTTGAAGAAGAAGCGAGACTGCCAACCGTCAAATTTTGAAGATGAAGTGAAAGTCGCCAACCGCCAACTTTGAAGTGAAGTTGTCAACCGTCAACTTTGAAGAAGAAGCGAGACCGCCAACCGTCAACTTTTGAAGACGAAGTGAAAGTCGTCAACCGCCAACTTTGAAGTGAAGTTGTCAACTGTCAACTTTGAAGAAGAAGCGAGACCGCCAACCGTCAACTTTTGAAGATGAAGTGAAAGTCGCCAACCGCCAACTTTGAAATGAAGTTGTCAACCGTCAACTTTGAAGAAGGAGCGAGGTCGCCAACCGTCAACTTTTGAAGAAGATGCGGGGCCACCAATCGTCAACTTTTGAAAATGAAGCAAAAGCAAAGCATTCAACTGTCAACCTTTGAAGATGAAACAAAGCTGTTGACTGTCAATCTTTGAAGATGGAGCAAGACTTTCAACTGCCAACTTTTGAAAACGAAGTGAAGTCGTCAACAGCCAACTTTTGAAGATGAAGCGACAACGAATCCTTCCACCACTATCTTTTGGAGATGAAGCAAAGTTGTCAATGGTCAACCTTTGAAAATAAAGCGATGTAGACCGCAAAATTTTGAAGATGAAGTGATAGTGAAGTCTTCAACCGACAACATTTGTAGTGAAGCAAAGTTTTCAACGGTCAACCTTTGAAGATTTGAAGATGAAGTGAAAACGAAGCCTTCAAATGCCACCCTTTGAAGGTGAAGCGAGGTATCGAACTTGGGACAAGTGATAAGCCAAACTTGAATGGAGCAATCTCCGAACGTGGAGAAGGTGAGACGTCGAACTTTGAGCGAGCGGAACACCAAACTTGAAGCATGAAGAATGCAAACTTAGAGGAAACATGACGCCAAACTTAAAGGGGGTGAGACTCCAAACTTTGAAGAAGCGAAACACCGAACTTGAAGTGTGTGGAATGCAAACATAGAAGGAGCGAGACACCGAACTAGGCGAGACGTCGGACTTGGAGCGAGCGAATCATCGAACTTGAAAGAACGGAGCCTTCTTTTATGCATTTAATTCGTAACATTCAATTCTTAGCAATGTATGTCTTCAATTTACTGTGTTGCCCCCAGTAAGGGTAAGCATCTTTAACTTGTATTGTCATGTTTCTATATGTGTGGCACTTTTTTTTTTTTGTTTGCAATGACTGAACTTAAAGTTTTCTTTAAGCTGCCTACGTACCCTTGAAGGAAAGGGATCAAGTCATAACGTAGTTCAAGTTTTTTTTTTTTTTTTTTTTTTTTTGCATTCACCTTTGAAGCTCGTGTGGGCCAGGAGCATCATGCAGTTTATGCTCATGCGATAAGGAGCATTTACATTTTAAATTTCTTTTTCTCTACCATAGTCTTGATCAGGTCCTTCATTTGTATGATTTGTCAAAATGATAAGATTTGGTTTCACCTTCAAGGAACCTTCTGTGTTTATGAGAACAGAAAACTTCCTCTTCATACGTGACGAAACGGTACTATGAATCTTCTTGTCATTGTTTACTTCATCGAATAATTTTACTTCTGAATTGTCCACCTTTCTTTCACGTTGGCCGCCTCTTACTTTGAGGCGATAAAAAACAGTCGTTGAAGGTCGACACTTTCTTGATGTAGAGACGCTTAGTCTTTGGAAAACTGAATGTCGAGTGATGGCGGACGTCAAGCTTTGATCTTCTTCTCTTGCTGCAGCCATACTCATTCTTTGGAAGACCGAAGTTTGAGTAGTTGAAGGTTCAATGCGATCAAAGACAGAAGTCTTTTGCTTGATTTCCTTTGATATACCATCTTCTTCTATGTTGATATAATAGGAACTTACAAAGTTTTCTTCCACTTTCATGACGGGATGAAAATTTCTTAGAAACGATTCTTTTAAGGTTACTAGTCGACAATGTCGA
The DNA here is from genome assembly GCA_036850905.1 of Luffa acutangula. Taxonomy (NCBI): domain Eukaryota; kingdom Viridiplantae; phylum Streptophyta; class Magnoliopsida; order Cucurbitales; family Cucurbitaceae; genus Luffa; species Luffa acutangula. The sequence goes on from CM072099.1 coordinate 14,015,115, forward strand.
GCAGGATTTTGATCTCTCTTTTCCTCAAGTTTAGGTTTCCTTGGATTCTTCTGTCTTCGATGTTTATTCACTCTTTTGGATGAACAACATCCTTTTTGAACGAGATGTCGTCATTGTTTCTTCTTACGAGTCATGATAGTACTTCCTTTATCTTCATTGCTGATAAGATCGACAGGATCTTGAGATTTTTCTCCTGATACCTCATGATGAGACCAAATAGTTATAGGTTCAATGGTTCCAAATTGGAGTAGGTGCACCTCTTGATCATGAAGCGGACCAAAACACATTTGACTGTAAGTGTTTGGTGCTATTGCAGCATGATTTGATTGAGCTACTTCTTCAAGGTCCAACTCGATTTTTCCTTCTTTAGTTAACCTTAGAATTAACTCTTTCAGGACAAAACATTTTTCTACTGGGTGGCTGATAACTTGATGATACATGCAGTAGTTGGGATCATAGACCTTTTCAATCTCTTCTGGTCGTTTGCACTCGAGAAGTTCTATCAACCGCGTTTTCAGTAGTTGTTTTAATATTTTTGGGACGTCAGAATTTGGAAAAGGATAGATCTTTTTCTGTCTTTCCCTCAAAGTCAAGCGACGTCTTTCATTTCCTTGTTGCTTTTCAATCTTCTTATGTTTTTCTTTAGAAGACAACTCGAGAGGGGTTGTATTTACAACCATAGATTCTTCTATAGTTGCTTCAATGTTCTTTTCGTCTTTCTTCATATTAGAGAGTAGAAGGTCTTTATCTCCTCGACTAGCAATACTTAACTCCATATCGTGAACGCGAGTTGCTAGTTTTTCAAATGTGCGAGGCTTTATACCTTGAAAGATGTAGAAGAGTTCCCAGTGCATGCCTTGAGTGCACATCTCAACAGAAGACACTTCGGTGAGTCGGTCCTTGCAGTCTAGGCTTAGAGCTCTCCAACGGTTGATGTAGTCAATAACTAGCTCACCTTTCCGTTGTTTAGCGTGGGTGAGCTCCGTCATACTGACGGTTCATCTTGTGCTGTAGAAGCGGTTGAGGAAAACTCCTTCTCAAGTTGCTCCCAACTACCAATAGTTTCAGGCTCAAGGTCGGTATACCAATCGAAAGCATTTCCCTTCAGTGTTCGTACGAACTGCTTGACTAGTAGATCTCCTCTAGTACCAACATTTTCACACGTCTCGATGAAATGAGCAATGTGCTGCTTGGGATTGCTCTTCCCGTCGAATTGTTGAAACTTCGGTGGCTGGTATCCATTAGGCACTCTCAGATTATCGATTCTCTTGGTATACGACTTGGAATACAAGAGAGAATTTTGAGTCGGTCAGCCATATTGAGCTCTGATGGAATTCATGATCATATCTTGGAGCTGTTGTACAGACAGTGAAGCAATAGAAGCGGAGTGTTGTGACTGATCTTGTATGGTGGTCTTCCCCTTGTCTTTGATGGCAGGGGTCTTACTTGATTCAGCGGCATCCTGACTCTCCATCTAGCTTTTGAGAGAGGCAATTTCGTAGTCTTTCTCTTCAATCATCTTTAGTAACATGTTGATCTTCTTCTCAACTTCAGCCATCCGTTCTTCACTAGTTCCAGCATCAGTCATCATAACAGACATCACATCAGGGCTGGATGTTTCGTTTGGTTGTTGAGAAGGAAAGATGAATTTTCCAAACATCAGATTTTCTATAGTGGCGATTTCAAGTTGAGCAGATTCTGTCATGCATCTCAGCATTTTGTTTGCAATGACAGAAGTTTGACTGTCTTCGTGTTGGGTTTCCTTGGAGCGACTGCGAGTAATTGGCCCCACATAGGAGTTGCTTGAAGCAGCGACCTTTGAAGAAGCTTCTTCGGAAGTCATGATTTCTTTGCGAGAAAAAGAGATGAGAGCTAGAGACTGTCCCACTGGGCGTGCCAATTTGTTCACACGAGATTTCAACAAAGAAATTTAATTCGTGGAAATGAACTTGATCTAAATAATATAATCTAACATTCAAGAACACAATCACTAGCATCCTCATTCAATCTCAAAGAGTTTCTTACGAAGACGAGCTATACCTATTAGCAAATAGAAACTTCGTTGAGTCAAAGCTAAGTGTTGAGTAGATTTAGATTAGAAGTCCAAAGAAAGTCTCACATTAGTTATGAAAAAAAAAAAAAAAAAACTTAAAGATCCATGGAATATATGTGGTTGGTATGATTTTGTCCACTTTGGACATTGTTGATGCTCAAACTAGGTCTTGGGACTAATTGACCTAAGTTCAATTGGGCTTAGGTCTGTTTTTGTGTCAACCTCTTTGTTCTGAGTCTTTTAGTGCATTTTGTTCGGATTAATTTTAGACATAAAAAGGCATAAGTCTTTATGATTTTCCTTTTAGTTTTACTCGGACCTCTCTTTTTCTAGTCAATATAGAACTTTGATTGCATTACTAACCATAATGTTTCATAAAATTAAGAAACAAAGAAACAAGGGAAAAAGATCCTGAGTTGCATTTGATCACATGGTCTCACAAAGAATCCAAACAGCACCTCAAAACTCTTGTTCATCATTACCATTTTTTCTGTCCATCAAATCCCTTCAAATTGTGCCCTCTTCTTTGCCAGCAATATTTTTGGATATAAAAGGAAAACAAATCTCTCTAACCAACTTTTTGTTGTTGCAAAAAAGTCCTTGCCATCAAGATTGAGGACATTCAAAGTCCTAAAAAAAATAAATATACTTAAAAGAGTGGATTTAGTCAATTATGTTCTTCTTCCTTTGTATTCCATAATAAAGTTGAATAAATTATCGTGAATCAATACTCTAAACAATAAAAGAGGGAAAAAACTTTCCTACATACCGGTATGTAGGGATCTCCCTGCATACCACCATTAAAATGTTGACAACTATGAGAGATAAAAAAAAATTCATTTTCTCCCTTCCTCTTTCTTAGTTGTCAAGATTTTAATGGGGTATGTAGGGAGATCCGGTATGCAGTGAAGTTTTGTTCATAAAAGAGGACACAAAGTAAGCTCTAAATATCTTTAAGATCGTCAATAAAACCAAGACACAAACAAGAGAGGTAAAGAGTCAAAGCGACCATAGTTCAGCGGTAATTGACATATACCTTGACCAAGAGGTCAGAGGTTAATTCAAATCTCCACACCTCCAAATATTGTTGTACTAAAAAAAACGAGGGGTAAAGAGAAAAAGAATAAATCATAGTCACTGTATCATGAGAATACTCAACTTTTGAATCTAAAAGAGACAAGAGTAAGACATCACCCATAAGTTTCATGCACCGACTCTTAAGACAAAACCAACCAATCGAAAACCCTCCATAAGTTATATCCTACCCAATCAGAAGACCAATCCACAAATGGTTAATTAATACACTTCTCGAACCATAAGCCAATAAGATTTAACATCTCACGAGTTTCGAAGCATGAGAGTACGCTAAGACAAACAAATTGATGTCTCGCAAGTAAACTAAGTCGAGATGCATGAACATAAACCGATCCGTACACGGCACACTAATGGTGAACTCCAAAGACAAACGAAGTTGTTTGGGTTTGGTTGGAAGTATTATTGCAATGAAAAGGAAAGGGAGGGGAAGTGGGGTTAGGACCTTAAAGAGGAGGATATGTCACAAAGAAAGGCAAATGGAAATTAAAGGTATAGGGTTGGCTCTCGTGTGGCTGCCCATATTGGGTCATGTGGGAAAGTAGTAAAGGACTGAGACATGAAATTAAAGGCCAAAGGGAAATTCTTATAATTGAAAGTGGGGGCAAAGAAAACGAAGCTGTGAGGAAGATTGGTAGAGGGTACAATCCCAAATCAAATGTAGGGTCCCCTATATTTTTAGACACTCTAAAGATTTTGGGGCTGAGTTGAGGGCAGCTGTGGCCTTATAAGAGCCCTTGAATTCAGTCAACATTTCTGTATAATATATCCCTTCTTTTGTTTTTTTTTTTCATTAATATGTATACAGCATATCAACTAACCTTGCTTTTAATTTGGTTGGTTGTTCATACTGAATCGCTAGACCTAATTAAAGTTTTGGGAAAATTATCTTTTTGGTCCCTGAGTTTTGAGAAATATGTGCGTTTGGTCCCTGAATTTTCAAAATAGACCTTTTTAATCCTTGAGTTTTGAGAAATAGGTTTAAAAGGTCCCTAAGTTTTCAAAATGAACCTTTTTAGTCCATGAGTTTTGAGAAATAGGTTTAAAAGGTCCCTAATATTATTTTTTTAATTTTTTTAAATTAATATTTTTGTATTATTTTTTAATATTGAGTGGTTTTTCAAATTAAAAAAGTATTGATTTAAAGTTTTGAAAAAATAATATTAGAGACCTTTTAAACTTATTTCTCAAAACAGAAGGACTAAAAAGGTCTATTTTGAAAACTTAGGGACCTTTTAAACCTATTTCTCAAAACTTAGGGACTAAAAAGGTCTATTTTGAAAACTCAGGGGCCAAGCGCACATATTCCTCAAAACTCAGGGACTAAAAAGGTATTTTTCCCTAAAGTTTTTCTTTTTCGCACGTGAAGGTTGTTATATGAATTTGGTTCGGGAATCTCAACATGTGAACTATTAATATTAGTAGGAAGAAAAGGATAATTGTAAGAGTTTGAATTAGGCCATCGAAAAAAAATTAAAAAAAAAAAAAAAAAAAAAAAAAAAAGGCTAGATCGTTTGAACTCACTTGGTTTAATCAATTTTAAACTATGCATGTCGAAAATATAGTCAATCAGTTAATTTGTATATACTTTGTCAAATTTATAGATATGTATTTCTTAAACTAGTTACAAATATATCTTTTCTAAAAAAGTATTTATTAATATAACATTTTTTTTTCATTTATAAATAATTTATTGATTAAATCATGGTAACTGAATACAATTTCATTTTATATGATAGTCATGAACATACATTTTTTTTAATGAAATTGTAATGGGTAACAAATTAGATTTCCTTATTTGTAAAAATAAAAATTTTCAAAAAGATTTGCAAACGTGGGAAAATTTTCAAATAAGATTTCTTTATTCCTATTTTACCATTATAGTCTATGAGTGATAGACTTCTATCACCGGTAGACTATGATAAAAATTTATCGGTGATGGAGTCTTATCACTAACAGACTTCATTCACAGTCCAAGTCTAACATTGATTGAAGTCAATCGGGGATAGATTAATATATATTTTATCTCCTTTATCAATCCTACGTTTTATTTGTAGTTCACCAAGCCTAATATTATGTTCATGATGTCACAAGAAATTTGATTAAATATTAAAGTTTATTAGCAATAAGTTGATAGTTCTCTTTAATAATAAATCACATATTGAAGTCTATCTTTGATATATTTATATTCGTCTCTTGTGATGGATTGATAATTGAAACCTATGATATTAAATATACTGAGTGATTTCTCTCTCTCTCTTCTCTCTCTCTTCTCTCTCTTTGCAGTAATTTTAAATTATGGTTATTGAGGTCTATCATCAATTTGGGATAACTTCACTTGCAGATTGAAGGACGCTAAAGGCAAAGGGTGTAAGTGAGACATATTAAAGGATGTTGTTGAGGTAACAAATATTGAAATCCATCATCAACTAGGGTGCTAATTCGATTATATATTGAAGTCTATCATTGATAGACCGATATATTTCTCTTTCTATCACTAATCGATTTCACTCACAATAGTAGCCTATCAACTAAACATTAAAATAATACAACATTTTAAAAAGATATTTTTGTTTATTGAAGAGTATCTGTAATTGAAATCTATCAGCGATAGATTCTAGACTTTAATCACAACGCATGTAGTCTATCCGTGATAACTGGTATCACTGATAGACTACATAACAACACCTAATCAACAATAATTGCAACAATTGAAATCTATTAGTGATAGGTTTTTATCACTAAAGACTTCACTCACAATTTTAGGCTACCCACGAAAGACTCATATCAGTGATAGGAGATGTTTTTAATCTTTTTACATTGGTTGGATTTAATTTTATTCATATTAACAGATAGTTTTAGGGTTTGTTACTTTTGCTATTATTTTGGTTAATTTTACTATATTTGCAACTACTCATTTGTTTTATTAGTTTAGATATTTATTAACTTTAACGATAAGAATCATTAATTAAATTATATATTGGTTAACTCAATCGATAAGAATCGTAGACTAAATTAATTTTGATAGCATGAAAAATCACGTATTGAAGTGTAAGTGCATGTTTGGGAGTGATTTTAAAATGGTTAAAATCACTTTTGTCATATTTAAAATCACCTCGAAACGTGTCTTTAATAATTCTAAATCAATTTTGACGGTATGAAAATCACATTTAAAAGAGTAAAATCAAACTTAAAATTAATTTTAAATAATTAAAGGTATGTTTCGAGGTGATTTCGAATTTGACAAAAGTGATTTTAGCTATTTCGAAATCACTCCCAAACATACACTAAAATCAAACATGAAATTGATTTTGAATAATTAAAAGGTACGTTTCGGGGTGATTTCGAACATGACAAGAGTGATTTTAGTCCTTTCAAAATCACTCCCAAACACCCACCTATTTGGATTTGGATTTGCCCCTAAATAGATTTAAAAGCTTATCATAAGCTAAGGTATATCTATTTTTTTTTTTTATTCGAGTTGAACTTTTGGTTTTAAAACATTCGAGAAATTTTGACCAATCACAAATTGTCACGTCATTATTTAAAATTAATGGAGAAATTAGAAATAATTAAATTTGGGACCAATTATAAATTGACATGTGTCCCAAATTTAATTTGAAGACAAAGTTGGTCAATTATAAGTTTAGAGCTAAATTTCTATTTGATCAATTAATTAAAATTAAATTAGTTTGATCAAATTAATTAATTTGACCAATTAATTAAAAAAATAATTATTTGGATCAAATTTGGGTCTTTTAAATATTTTGGTCATATGGTTTTTGGTCAAATATGAACTAATAGTTGAGCCCAAGACCAATAAAGCCCAAACCCAAGTTGTTGGCCCAAAAGTCACCAGGACCCATCCAGCGAGAACTCTATAAAGAGAGGGTTCTCTCCATTTTCTGGGGAGGAGAATTGGGAAGCTCCCAGAGTTAGAGAATTCTCTTGAAGACTGAAGACCCTCCAAGACTAGAAGACTTCAACAATCCTTGAAGACCAAAGACTCTTCAAGACTTCAAGGCACCAAGACTACTTGAAGACTGAAGACCCTTCAAGACTTCAAGACCCCACGACTTCTTGAAAACTGAAGATCCTTCAAGACTAGAAGATTTCAACAATCCTACACCAAGACTACTTGAAGACTGAAGACCCTTCAAGACTTCAAGACCCCACGACTTCTTGAAAACTGAAGATCCTTCAAGACTAGAAGATTTCAACAATCCTTGAAGACGAAAGACTCTTCAAGACTTCAAGACCCCAAGACTTCTTGAAGACTAAAGACCTATCAAGACTAGAAGACTTCAACAATCCTTGAAGATCAAACACTCTTCAAGACTCCAAGACTTCAAAAGCTCCAAAGGCTTCAAAAGCTCTAAGAATCAATTGAAGCTTTAGACTCGAGAACAAGCATTGCAATCCTCGAGTGAAACACATTCACACACAAGAGAGAGAATCAAAGGATAAATGTTAGAGATTGTACACCCACACGCATACAAACATCAATACAAATATATTGTTTATTCCACGTGTCTTCATTTTCGAAGTTACGTGTGAACAATTCCAACCACTTGTTTTATTCTCTTAGCTTTTACGTATGCTATTTTAAATATTTATAACTTTTGCATTTATTTTTCATTTGTCAATTTCCAAGAATTTTGAATCCGTTTTGAAATTGGCAATTAACCTACTCCATGTCATAAAAATAAATAAATAAATAAACCTGTCTGTCACAGGCATTTCATGTAAATGAACAAAACAGATGTATATTCCAATAATTTATTTGAAAGTTAACCAACATGATTAAAATGAATTTTGTCAAGAACTAAAATAAAATATTTGAAAGTTTAAAACTAAGACCGAATAACTAGGAACGTCTAAAGACCAAAATACGATCTAAATGTTTTTTTTTTTTTTGTGACAAACTATTGCATGATGATCTAAAAGGATACCACAAGTGTACGGGTAAAGTTTTAATATAATGTAAGTAAGTTATGAGTATTATCTTCACGGCTGGGTTTCTAGTCACTCAAGTACTGTGAATACTAATGTTTTATTTTATTTAGAAAAAGAAACGTGATGAGAATGAAATTGAAAATGACGAAAGCTTAAGTTATAATGAGGACAAACAATGAGAAACAAGTCTCTAGGAGAGTTGATTTCATCAATTAGATTCATGAACCGATTTAATTAGATCCAACCAGAACATGCTATATTCCATAAGTCAAGAATACTTAGCAAGATCATAATTGACTTTCCTAAGTACATTTTTTAATTAATTCTCAAGCAAAATTAGAAACTAATATTTCTATTTAGTTTTTACCAACATGTAAGGCCATAATTATAAGCATTTTGTCGACCTCTAAAGAAGTCTTAATTATTACAAGTTAAAACTATTCTAGTCATGCAATTATGGTCTACTCTAAATCACCTCTTTAGGGTGTAAAATTAAGGGACAACAACATTCAATCCATGGTCAATAGATCAAAAACATTAAGCAAGTAGTTGCATGAATAGAAAACAAACATTAATAAATAATTCAATTAATCAAATCATAAAATCCAATGACTACATCAATCTTTAAGAACAAAGGACTTAGCTATTCATAATAATAAAATAACAAGAAGTTCCTCAAGCTACAATCCATAACAAAACTACAAAAAGTAAGGGTAAAAAGACAAATCAGATCTAAGTGGCGATATCCAATTCCTGGTACGATCTCCACAATCTAGAACCTTAAAAATCCCTCATCTTAAACTCCAAAATCGTGTCTTTAGCCTCCCAAGTCATAATTTTATTGTGTCTAGGTTAAAATTCCTCAAAGTGGTTCCCTTGAAAAGCTCCAAAATGATGTATTTATAGAAAACTTTAGATATAGTGTCTCATGAGCATTGCTCGACTACACACTGCATGAACAAGGTGTTTTTTCTTCCATTTGTAGTGTCTGGATGCTACATTGTAGTATCTCGACGCTATCCCCTCGAGATTTTTAGCTTGATTATTTCCTTTCTTCACTTCACATGGTTGTTGTAACTTGTTCTGTTTAGCACCTTTTTTTTATCATAATTCTCCCAAAATCTCTCATTTGCTCCAAATGCTCAACTTCTACAAAATAACGCCAAATTATATGCGTGAAAATTGATTAAGCACTAAAACTAGCAAAAAAAAAAAAAAAATTTATTTTAGTTTTTTTAATCATAATTCTTCTAAAATCTTTGGTTTGTTTCAAATGCTTTATTTCTACAAAATAACCAAACATGTGCTTGAAAATGACGGATAAATACCAAAGCTAGCAATAAATAAGACCTAAAGATTTTTTTTTAAAAAAATAAGACCTAAAGATAGTACATTTTGTGTGTTATCACAAACTACTAAATGCAATCACATTATTATTCAAAACCATTTAAGCTCATAACTTTTATCTTTTCTTTTTTAAAAAATATACCTCACAACTTTATGTATTGAATGTATATATGCTCAAACAGTCAAACTTGACATGTTCCTTTTTTATGTTAATTTTATTTTTTTTATTCATATTCAATAAATATATTTTTTCTACATTGATATAATGTGTGTAAATGGTAAGTATAAAAAAGACATAAATGGACTTGTCACATTATTCTGTTAATAATATTAACAAGGCAATAGTTTTCAAAAATATATATATATATTAACAAGGCAATAGTCTAAAATAGAAGCACAATATGAAATTTAAACATATAATTAAAATGTAAAAAACTTATGGATGATCTATCTGATTATATTTCAGCATTCTAATTTGTGAGAAAAAGGAAAAAAGCAAAATTAGGGTAATTTAGGCCCCGTTTGATGACCAATTCATTTTCTGTTTCTGGTTTTTGTTTTCTGTTTTTAAAAACATATCTGTTTGGTAAATAATTCCTTTTTTTTGTTTTTGAAATTATGAAAACGTTTTTAAAATCTTGAAGAATTTTGAAAAATGAAAAAAAGAGGTTTTCAAAATCCGGTTTCCGTTTTTCTTTTTCCAATTGTTGCGTCGTGTCGCAATCCATCGTGATATGATGTGGATTGTGCCACCGAGTATGTCATTGAGGACGATGACAGTTTAAGTGGAGGAGAATGTCACAACCATACTAGAAGAGAGTACGTTGTGACCCTCATTGAGCAGACAGTGAAGTGGTGGCACGTCGAGTGTCGCCCATCGGGCCATGTCAGAGGGCCAAGAGAGAGAAGTGCCATAATGCGATCGAGGAGGACGATGCATCATCCAACACACCAAGATGAGTGGCATTGATGTCACAAGAAGGCATTGATGCCACAATAAAGCTACCATAATAACGATGTCCATTGAAAGAAGTAACTGGAGAAGGTCCCCATACATCATTGTGAACAAGTTCAAGTTGTGCAAAAGAAACTGAAATCGACATTGGAGAGGAAAGCTTTGACATTTTTATTTTAAACAACTAGAACATTCATGAGTTGAAATAGAAGAAGATAACGACAGACCAAGACGAGAAAGACTAGAGCGTAAAATTTTAGGAGTAGGATGTCCAAACCGATGTTGCCACAGAGAACACTCCTGTTTTGCATGGAAATTATAATTTTTGGGGTGCAAATTGGAACGAGATAGAGCTGATGGACTTGGGATAGGATAGAGACCATTGATGCTAGCACCAGTGTATATGATTTTGTAGGAGACTTTATCCTAAATAAGGAACCAGTCAGTATCAAAGATAAATATGCAATTATTATCATGGCAAAATTTATGAACAGATAAGAGATTAGCAGCAAGTTGAGGAGCATTTTAGAAGAAGTAAAGTTATGAGAGGGAGTAGAAAGAATACCACTACCGGTGTTTTGGATATTTAGAGGTTGACCATTACCCACTGTGACCGTTTCGTCTCCATTATAGTTGTTCGATAAATTAAGGTTGTCCAAGTCATGTGTCATATGAACATTGCATCCACTGTCAGATAACCAAAATGTTGGGTTTTATGTCTTAAAACTCGTAGATAGTGAATGTTAACGAATTGTATACTTGTGTCAATGAAATGTTATTGAGTTTTAAACAATAAAGTGTTATTTTTATTTTTAATTTGTAATTGCACAATTTGACCCAAATCCAATAACTAAGATCCAAGGTTGTTTATATGCAACTTGAACTAGTATGTGGGGACACACGGGGTTAGTGTTCAAGTAACTGTTGGGTTTTATGCCCTAAAACTCATAGATAGTGAATGTGAACAATTTATATACTTGTTACAATAAAGTGTTTTTGTTAAATATTGCACAATTTGACTCAAATCCAATAAACTAAGATCCAAGGTTGTTTGTATGTAACTTGAACTAATATGTGGGGACATACGGGGATCGATGTTCAAGAACAACCTAAAAGGTCTATAGTACAAGGATAAGGTTGGGTACCTTATCCTGGTAACATTATGAGATACGACCCGCTTTGTATTTGATACAAACGTATTGATCCAAAGCGTCTATGTAGTAGACATGCAAGCGGGGGTATCCTATGCAATGAGTTTGCATAAGACCGGACCATGAAATAGTAAACCACTAGATATAACACCGTTAACTAGTTAGGTTATTGTTTCAATAGGATAACCTAGGTAACTCAGTCTTAATCCTGAGTGTGTCATGAACTCCTTCTCATGAGGGATTGTCCTTTGATTAGCATGGGTGAGAGTGGTCAATACGTCGATTCAATATGCCTTTCTTTTTGGGGACAAGACCGAGTGGGAGGCTGGAAATGGAGGAGGAGGGAGGTCATTCCTTCCTCCTCCTCCGTTTTCGGTCGAAAATGGAGGAGGATCCCTTTTGTATTTTTTTTAAAAAAAAAAAAGAAAAGAAGAAAAATGGGGTAAGAGAGAAGAAAGAAGAAGAAAAAAAATTACAGTTGCCGGCGGCTGGCGACGGCGAGCGATAGCCGGCAGCCGGCGCCAGCCGTCGGAGATTTGAAGAAGAAGATGGAGGGGTTGAGGGAAGAAGATGAAGGAGAGGGTGGAGGGTTAAGTTTTAAAATTAATTAAAATAAATAATATTTTTATTGTTTTTATGTATTTTTTAATTAAAAAAATGTGGTCACGTCAGCAATCTGTTAGCATTTAACGGAAAATTGGATGGCAGGGACCAAAGTGCTCCTTATCTCAAACCTCAAGGGTATTTTTGTTGAGTTTGAAAACTCAGGGACCAAAGTGTTACTTAACCCAAACCTCAGAGACCAAAAGTGTATTTTTCCCTACTTTATATTATTGTAGTCCTAAAAAGAAAAAACTTTATATTTTTGTAATTATATTTAAATTTTATTCAATAGATTATATTATATTATATTATATTATTATTATTATTATTATTATTATTATTATTATTATTATTATTATTATTATTATTATTATAGAAGAAGTAGTTGAAACTTTCCTATATCTGACTTAACAATTTCTAATATGGTGTTTTTTATCAAAAAAAAAAAAAAAAAAAAAATGTAAACTACAAGTGTGTCTTCGATTCACACTTGTAATTTTCTTAGCTAATTATTATATTAGGAGTGAATTGTCAAAATGAAAATTAACTTGAAATATATATTTTTCTTTATTTAAACTATATTTAAAAATCTAAATACTATTATTCACCTGAGATTTCAAAAAGAAATTTAATTCTAATTTAATTTCATGATATATGTTAATTTTTAATTGATCTCAAATTAAATACATATTTTTTATTAATTTAAAACAATCATGCTGACAATTTTTTATTGACAAAAATTTAACTTAAAAAAAATTATCGTTTTAAAAAAATATGATTTTATATAAATGTTTAACATGGTGTTTGATACTTTGTAAATTTTAGATATATTTATTTGCATTGTTTTATCAACATGCAAAATTTAAATAAATTTTTTTAAAAAAGAACAAATCTATAATTATGGTATATTAGAAGGAAAATTATTGTAAAAATAGTTCTATTTCCTTTTTGTAATATATATATATATATATATATATATATATAATAAAAAACAATCATAAAATATTCTTTGGTTTCTTTAAAAACAGAAATAAAAAATAATTATCAAACATGCTTTGTTTCTGTTTTTCAAAAACAGAAAACAAAAAACAGTTACCAAACATGTATGGTTTTTATTTTTTAAAAACAGAAAACCAAAAACAAAAAAACAGAAATGGTTATGAGGTCTTAAAAATAACACATTCAAATAATTTCATATTAATTTACTGTTTTTAGAAAACACTTATCGAAATTCTTTTTTTTAAAAAAAAAAAATGTTAAATGGTTGAAAACAATCCCTTTGATCTTTCAAATTTTTGCTAAGATTTTGATGATGTTTCCAAAGTGCCGTCGGGGTTATCTATAAGTTTCAAAAAGCAACCTTTAGCAACAAATACAGTATAATGATCACTAAGAATATTAGAGGAATAATTGATTAAAAATCCAAAAAAATAACAGTTGAAACAAAAAATTTATCATTTTCTGAGATTTTGTGCTCGACTTTGCGGGCGCAACTGAGCTCCGAAAGAATTTCGAGATTCGCGGGATCTTCATAGAACCATCCAAAATTCTTAAATCTCGTATCAAATCTTCAAGGATCGTAGAATAATTGATTAATCTCTAGAAGAGACGACATCTCCAGCTGGCTTGCACATCGTCTCTTCAAGAGACGACATGTTGACATGTGGCATAAGAGACGACCTACGAGCGCGAATTTAAAACTACATTATTTAAATAATAAGTTTGAAAATTATTATATTTTAATAAAAAGTTTCAAAAATTATAATATTAATAAAAAATGTCTCAGGTTTTGTGTCCATTGTTGAGGATCCCACATTGAAAAGATTAGTGGAGACCTCACATTTATAAGCTACAAGGGTTACTGTGGAACCCATATAATCTAATGTCATCAGAGTCCATAAAACCCAAACAGATATTCGGTCCAAGAAAACCCACTTATTGTCAATAATTACTAACGGAACGCTGACGTGACATCATTTTTTTTATTAAAAAAATTGTGTTTAAAATTTTTTAAAATAAAATAATAATAAATTAATTAAAATAATATTAATTTTTTATTATTTTCATTTCTCCTTTTTCTTTTAAGTCTTCTTCTTGTTCAAGTTCTCTTCTTCAAATCTCTCCACTAGTCGCCGCCTGCCAGCAAGCTACTCGTTGGCCACTGCCGTCCGCTGTTGCCACCGGTGGAAATTTTTTTTTCTTCCTCTTCTTTCTTCTTATTTTTCTCTACTCATAAACGTTCGAATGTGGACGGCTGGAGCATATTTGTTGGTTTCATGTCTAATCTAGGCTTGAACATGGACAAATGGAGCAGATCTGGGCTAGATATGGGTGTTCGTGGACGGCTCGATCTGGGTTGATGTGTCGATCTGTAACGCCCCAGGCCCAGGATTCGGAATCGGATTTGACACTTCATGGCCCCGACACTCCCCTACATCCCCTGCGGCCTGGCCACATGGGGACATTTTAGCATGCTTTGTCCTCACTCACATGCTTCCTAGGAAAATTTCCAGGAGGTCACCCAACATAGAACTTCTCCAAGCCAAGCACACTTAACTTCAAAGTTCCTATGATTGAACCACCGAAAAGGAAGGTTCACCTTGTTGGTATAGGTAGTATCTATCAATTCTTTTAAGCTTATATTGACCATGTTTTCATGTCCTCATGATCCCTCTCATTCGGATGTGATCTCGGTTCATTCATGTACCCCTCCTAACCTCAGGCGTCACTCGATCTACGTTCGAACGTTTCAGATCTACGCTCGATCTACGTCAGATCTAAGCTCGAACTTTCCAGATCCGTCGATCTAAGCACGAATGTGGCTGCTAAACCGCCAATTTTGCCTGATTTGCAAACAAAAACATCGATCTACGCTCGAACTTTCCAGATCTGTTTGTTGTGGTTGTTGATGGATGGATCTGGGCGCTCTGTTTTTTAAAAAAAAAAAAGTGAAAGAAGAAAGCGAAGGAAGGAAGAGGGAAGAAGAGGAAAATAAAGAGGAGAAGGAAGAAGAAAAAAAAGAGAGAAAAATAGGCGGCGATGACATCGGCGGTGGTCCGACGGCAGCCGACAGCTGGTGGTGGTGGTGGAGTGATGAAGAAGAAGATGAAGGTGAAGAAGAAGAATAAGAGAGAGAAGAAGAAATAATATTTTTTTAATCAAAAATAAAATTTGAAAATTAATTTATATTATTTTATATTTGAAAATTAATTTATATTATTTTATATTTCAAAATTTAAAAAATATTTTTTAAATAAAAAAATAGGTGCCAAGTTAGCAATCTGTCAAAATCTAACGGAAAAATGGATGGGAGGGACCAAAATCCAAATCTCAGGGACTAAAATGTCGAGTTTGAAAACTCAGGGACCAAAATGAAACCTAACTCAAACCTCAGAGACCAAAAGTGTATTTTCCCTATATTTTAATATATTTAAGTTTCTATTATTGAACTTAATATTTGAATTAGGTTTTACTTCATATTCTAATTTGGGTTTATCTCGTAAGGGTAGATTAATCTTTGGAAAATTGTAATGAGTGACTAAAATCTAATGGTTAATTGTAGGTATAGCAAATTTTATAAAAAATTGCAAATATAGCAAATTTTTTAAATCATTTTTTTTAATTTCCGTTTTTCCCCTATTTTGATTTCTATCAATGATAAATTTCTATCACTGATAGAATCTATCGTTGATAGAATCACAATGATAGAAATCCAGTGATAGATTTCTACCACTGATAGAAATTTATCGTTGATAGAAACCAATAGTGTATTTGATTATGTGTATTTGTACATATCTTTTGTTTTTTCTTTTCTTTTTTTTTTTTTCGTTTTGTTGAGGTCTCCCCTTCTTTAAATTTCAACTTCCGCTTTGTGTTTTTCTTTTCTTCCAGTTCAATTTTCATATTGTTTTGCTTCGACATCTATAAAAATAAAATCAATGACATAGATTTTAGAAACAAAAATGATAGTTTTCTATTAGTGATAGAAGATTTATATAAGTGATAGAAATCTATCAGTGATACCGTTCTATCACTAATAGATTTCTATGAGTGATAGAAGATTTCTATCATTTGATAGATCTTCTATCATGGGTAGAGACCTATCACTGATAGATAATAGAAGATTTTTATCACCTTCTATCAATGATAAAATCTTCTATCACATATAGAAATCAATCTTTTTATCAATAATATAAAAGGTTTTCTATCACTATAGAATCTATCAATGATAGAAGGGGTAGTTTGGTAATTTAGACCTTCTGACTATAATATTTTGTCATTTTTGCAAATCTTTTTGCGGACGGCTGTATTTGCAAATAGTTTGGCCCATTTTTCTATATATGGAATCAACCCTTAATCTCTTACTAGTATAAATAGAGTATTAGGTCATGTATTTATTATGCAATTATATTGAACTAAATCTTAGTCATTCTTTGCATTTTCTCTATTTTTCTTTTCCCTTCAATTGAATATTGATAAATTAGTATTTGCAATTTGTGAGTAGTGCATGGCCGATCTAAAGTTTTATGCTAGGGGGCTATATAGAAAAAAATTTGGACACATTGATATATACAACGGTGGAACTATAACTTTATATCAAGGACTATATAGGAAAAATTCTAAACACGTTGATATATATTGATATTAGTTTATGTGTTTTGATATTAGATTGGTTAAGTTAAAATTTTGACCCTTAAATTTTTAAGATTGTGTTTAATAGGATCCTGACTTCAAAACATTTATAATAAATTTTTAAACGAATAGGTTCCTAATTTTTTCCTAAATTTTCAATTTTGTATTTAATAGTTACTTGAATATTAAAATGAGTATAATAGGTTAGAGGTGTATTAGATATTAAATTGAAAAATTAGAACCTATTAGATTTTTTTTTTTTTTTAAAAATGAAATTTTAAAGACCAATTAAACATTTTTAAAATTTTGGGAGCTTATTAGAAATAACTCTCAATGTGACGTCTGAGGTTAGGAGGGGTACATGAATGTACCGAGATCACATCCGAATGAAAGGGATCTTGAGGACATGAAAGTATGGTCAAGATAAACTTAAGGGGCGGTTTGGTGCAAGGGTTTTAGAGATGGGAATGGGCAAGGGTTTCTGATGTCCTTGTTTATTTAAAGGTTTCTGTGGTGGGCTTAGGAAATAACGCATTCCCAGACATCATTTATGCCCATAAGCAAGGGCTTTCTATGCCCTTGCAAAAGAGTTTTCTTTTTGCCCATCTCTTCTTTTTTAATTTTATATGCAATATTATTTTGAATATAGTTAATTAATTAACTAATGGATATTAAATTAAAAATAATATAATAAATTATTTTATTAGATTAAATATAAATTTGTCAAGAATTTCAATTTTTTTAAACAAATATAAAGTCCAAATTTATTAAAGGAATGTAATTACATATTTACTAAAATTATAATTAATTAGTTAACATTATTGAAAATATATTTAATTATTGAATTAAAATTATTTAAATGAATTTATTATAAAAATTCATTTTTCAATAATTATAA
This sequence comes from Luffa acutangula, assembly GCA_036850905.1. Lineage (NCBI taxonomy): Eukaryota > Viridiplantae > Streptophyta > Magnoliopsida > Cucurbitales > Cucurbitaceae > Luffa > Luffa acutangula. The sequence continues at coordinate 14,032,802 of CM072099.1, forward strand.
TTAATTACTTATTGATTAATTATAATCAAATAATTATTTTTTTGGATTTCCTTATAATAAATAAGTAATCATATTATTATTAAAATATTTATCTAATTAATTTTTTTAGATACAAATATATTAAATTATTGTAGTTAAGGATATTTATTAAAAAAATTAATTAAATAATTTTAATTAGTTAAATTAACATAGTTTATCCCACTAAAATTATTTCATGATTATTAATTCATTAATTTTTATTAATAGTTTGAATTAATTTTGATTAATTTATTAAAATTACATAAAGTTTACCCGATTAATTTTGAAAAATAAATACAGACATAATTTGTTCTCATAAAATCCTGATGAAATTCTCATGCACAACCAAACACAGTTATATTTGATTCCCAGCAATCTTATTCCCAGGCATATAGTATTCTCAGACATCCTTTATTCCCAGAATTCTATAAAACCTTAAACCAAAACGGCCCCTAAAAGAATTGATAGATACTACCACCTTCCTTTTCGGTGGCTCAATCATACGAACTTTGAAGTTAAACGTGCTTGGCTCGAAGAAGTTCTATGTTGGGTGATCTCCTAAAAATTTTCCTAGCTAGGAAGCATATGTGAGTGAGGACAAAAACATGCTATTGAAGTCTCGAACACGATAGATCCATAGATCCGTTGCTGTTTGTGAGGGTCATTCTAGCTCCATGAGGAATCCTTGATTAATAATAAGATCAATCAATTTTTTTGGAAGTTAACCACACCAACCTTCTTTAGTTCTCAAAAATGTCCTTCAATCTATCTCTAATTCTGTTTCCAAAACTCCCTAATCTCCACAACCCAAATCTCCGAACTCGTTTTTCCTATTTACACCTTTACCCAACACCCACAATTGCCCACATTCTCCCTTGGATCATTATCAACATACATTTAAATCCAACGTCCTCATTTCATTATCTACACATTCATATATAGAATACCATATACATAAATTATGTACGTCAATATCGTGTAACAACGAGAACGTTATGGAAAAGTTAATGAAGACCTAACAATTAGAACAAATCTCACTTAGAAACAAGGAGATCGAATTGAAGTCAAACTCAAACTATTACGATCGAGATATAACCGAACCATTGCTATCGTGTTTAAAAGGGATGAATAGATATGAGAATGACTTGTGAAAGTGAAAAGTTAGGAGAGAAGAATGAAGAGAAGTCGTTCTCGTGGACGTGGCTTCATTCTCCAGCGTTCATGTATGGTCCTAAAACAGCAACCTTTCTTCATAATTGCAATGCCTTTAATTTCCTCTACCAACTTGGCCTCTTTTTTCAACAAATAATTCCAATACAACAAAATTAATTCAGGGGGAATATTTTTATATTTTAATTTTCTACATTACTCCAATTTTATAATAGTTTCCGAGGGGACTCGAATCTCTCCTGAACTTTATGGTATATTCTATTAATATTAAACAATTCAGTTGATTTATTGAAAGTACATAGATTAAATTTAGACATTTAAAAGTAGACAAACTCAAATGGGATGAGACCTAAAGTATATTGACCAAAATTGTATTTTAACATAATAAAGATATCAATAATATTTTTCTATCGAACAAATTAATATCAAAATATATCGAGCTCCCTCTAACATAAAGTTTTGGATCCGCCACTCGTCTTCTGAAAAAGAGTAGAAATTTACTTTGTAAGAATTTTTGTTTGTTGTTCTTAGAAAATATATATATATATATATATATATATATATATATATATAAAATAGACCTCTACAACTTTGAATGGTAACATATAATTTTTTAAAATGTATTTTTGTTAAACTAATTAAAAATATATATTATTTTTCAAAATAATTGGAATTATTACATTGTTCTAAAAAAAAAACTTATAAATATTTGTATCTTATATGATAGACATTGGTTAACAAAAATCAACATTTAACTAGCATGATCATAACTCAACTGACATAAAGTAATTTGTACTAATGACCAAGAATTCTGTAGTTCAAATTTTTCACCCACATTTGTCAAAAAAATAAATAAATAAATAAATAAAACTTGATTAGATATGAATTATAACATATAAACATAACTGTTATAGCTAATTTAGCTCTATAATGGTTATCAAAGAGAAAACAGTTTAGAAAAAGCACCAAAAGATGGACGGAACCAATTAAAGGATGGGGAAATTGGGAAATTGGGCTAGAAAATTAAAATAGTTTTTAAATAAAATATTCAAATTTATTGCCTCATTTGGTGTTTATTATGCATTCTATAATTTTTTTAAAAAAAAAAAAAAACCATAAAATAGTTCTTTTATTCGTATTTTTTTAAAAAAAAAATTAAAAATAATATATTCACAAATATGGTGTCTCATTTTCCCCCTATTTTTCTAGAATATTACAAGATTCTATTTTTCTACAATAGTACATGAGAGAGATTTTATATCTATACATATTTGAATTTACAACAAATTAGCACACAATTTACTTCCTCTTTTCTTTTCGGCTCCATCCCACAACTTTTGTTAGAAGAAAAACTACAAAAGCGGAGTATTTAACGTATATATTTATGTCAAATTAGTAAAGACAGACTCGAGACTAGAGAAACAAATATTTTACCTATATCTCTCAAATCATATCAAACTAATGGATAAATTGCCTCATTTTCTCTTCTCGACTCCGCCTTAGACCTAAAGGTGTGGGAACCAAATTCACTACGATAGGTTAGTGGGAAAATATTTTTTAAAAAAAACGAAAAAAAAAAAAAAAAAAAAAAGTGGACCAATTGGAAGAGAAAGGCTGCCCTTAAAACCTAGGTGGGACAAGACGCACGCTTCTTACTGGTCCCTGCCTTCAATCTTTTTTTTTTTTTTTTTTTTTTGTGTTATGTTACGTCCAAAGTCCCACTTTCTTTCATTTTTTTCTTATGTTCTCAATTTTAAGGGACCTATTTTCGGGCTACAATTAAAATAATAAGACTAATGGTAGTCGTTCGTTGTCTATTTGTGTAGACTACTGTTGCTATCAACAATGGTCTATATTATAAATCACGGTTGACGGTTACCTTGTGTTCTATAGTATAGACTACAGAATAATAGACTATGGTTGTGAAATCGTGGTCTATTCTGATAATCATGGTTATATCACCCTGAACAAGAAAAGAGAGATCATACTTGAAAGTTTTTTTTTTCCTTGAATAAGGATACTTGAAAGTTAAAAAAGTGTATTTAAGAGTGCTCCAAGATTAAGGACACGATTTGGAGTGAGTTTAGAAAAAGTATTTTTAGTCAAGTGATTATAATTACTTTAGTAAAAGTGTTTAATTATAAATCATTTTAATATTTGGTTTCACATCTCTAAAAGTCGTTTTGATTTAACTAATCCTTTTAATTAAATGGTTAGGTTTGTTTTTAAAAGTGATTTTTAGAATTATCAAATTATTAAAATGGACTTTACATCTCTTAAGGATCGTTTGGTGCAGGGTTTTGGAGATGGAAAAATAGGCATGGGTTTCTGATACCCTTGTTTATTTCAAGGTTTCTGCGATGGGCCCTAGAAATAAAGCATTCTCAGACATCATTTATGCCCAGACAAGGGTTATCTATATCCTTGCAAAAGTATGAGTTTTCTCTTTGCCCATCTCTTCTTTTTTATTTTTATATGTAATCTTATTTTGAATATAGTTAATTAATTAGCTAATAGATACTAAATTTAAAATAATATAATAAATTATTTAATTAGATTAAATAAATAATAATTTGTCAAGAGCTTCAAGTTTTTTTTTAAACAAATACTTAGTTCAAGTTTATTAAATGGATGCAATTACATATTTAGTAAAATTATAATTAATAAGTTAACATTATCGAAAATATATTTAATTATTGAATTAAAATTATTTAAATTAATTTAGTATAAAAATTCATTTTTCAATTATTACAATTAATTACTTATTGATTATTTATAATCAATTAACTATTTTTTTGGATTTCTTTATAATAAATAAATAATTATATTATTCTTAAAATATTTATCTAATTAATTTTTATGGATACCAATATATTAAATTAGTGTAGTTAAGGATATTTATTTAAAAAATAGTTAAATAATTTTAATTAGTTTAATTAACATAGTTTTTTCATGATTATTAATTCATTAATTTTTATTAATACTTTGAATTAATCTTGATTGTTTTATTGATTAATTTATTAAAATTACATAAAGCTTACATGATTAATTCTAGAAAATAAATCCAAACATAATTGGTTCTCATTAAATCCTGATGACATTCCCATGCGCAACCAAACACAATTATCTTTAATTCTCAACCAGGCATCCTTTATTTCCAGGGCATCTATAACATCTTAAACTAAACGCCCCTTAGAAAAAAAAACAAATTGAAAGGTTTAAAAATTATATAGAGAGAGATAAAAGAAGTTGGAGAGAAATAAAAATGTAAGAGAAAAATAAATAGATAGTTAGAAAAATGTTAGAGACCATGAAGAAAAGAAACTTTAGATAGAGATAAAAAATTAGAAGAAAAATTTGGAAGAGAGAGCTAAAAATTGAAAAGGAGCGAAATAAAGTTAGAGAGATAAAAAAAAATTAAGCCAAAGCGAGCATAGTTCAGTAGTAATTGGCATGTACTCTTGACTATGAGGTCAGAGGTTCGAATTTGTCCCCGATCTAGGGGATAAATGCGACTGGATCCGTAACAATGTGATCCATGGAAAATATGTCCCCGATCTAAGAGATAAATGCGACTGGATTTACAACTATATTCGAGATTTCCATCTTTCTAATGATAACACATATCTGTCCATGGAAAGGGATAGTTTTCATATTCGTAGTTCGGATACTCAGACGATGATTGTTCATGTGGACGCTGCGTATAATGATCGCAGTCGACTGCCTGGATTTGGAGTGGTTGTTCGTCATAGTGGGGGGATTTGGTGGCGACAATGCATGGTCAATGTCCTTCCCTTATATCTCCCTTAGGTGTAGAAGCTAAAGTCGTGTTCGAAGGCCTTAGACTTGATGAAAGATTAGAGTTCAATCAAGTAATTCTGTTGTCTGACTGTGTTGGTTTAATTTCCATGATTAGTGGAGAGGCGGAGATTGATGTGGAAATCCAATCTTTCGTTTGGGATATTAAAGACCTCGACAGTGTCGTTTCTGAAATGTGAAATTTCTGCATACTGCCCTAGGGATCATGATAGGGTTGCTCATATTCTAGCTCAAAAGGGTCTGTATTCTTCTCCGAAACTTTGGTTTCAGAAGTTTCCTTGTTGGATTCGAAATATGACTCTCAGTGAGAAGTTGTTGTTTGTACCTCTTGAGGGAATTTCAAATTATTAATGCTATCTTTCCCTTGGTATAAAAAAAAAATATATATATATATATATATATATATATATAGAAGGTCTTTTTTGGAGTTTAAAATAATAGTTGTTGATGCATAAATTCAAGCAAAAGGAATGCACCTGATTTATATGTGTCTCAAGGATGAATTTGTTTAACAGGGGAATGAGGTGACTTGCGAAAGAGTGAGAACTGTACATCAGTCTAGTGCTTGCCACATCCATTTCGAGGCTTAAGTCAGCGAGATAAAATAGAAAGTGTGGCAAGCTAGGGTTTTGAGATTGAGGATGAAGTTACCTTTCATGGAATTGTAACCATGTATGTATTCATTGACCTAGTGTGTTTTCGTCTCCTTTTAGAAATTGGACTAAAAGAGGGTCCAACCAGACCTAAAGGATCATATTAAGCTGAGGACATCCTCACAAAAAATTTGGCCCGCCTCAACCTATCTGAGGCGTGGCTGATTGGGTCTTTGGCCCAAAATTCATGTTATCTAGGGTTTAAACATACCCACGTGTCGTTTGATTGGATTTGAGGTTGTGTCAAGCTCAGCCAAGGTCAAACTTGGGCTTGTTCAGGTATGGTTCTGTTTCCGGTTTAACTTTCCTTACTTAGGTTTTTCCTTCAATCTCAGGACAATCAGTTATAGGTCCAAATTAACCCATAACAATAGTAATTTTAAAGACAAATTTCTTTGCACTTGAAAATCACCTCCCTCATCATTAACTAGAAATCACTTCATGTGATTTTGGATTTTTCCAAAATCACTTATCTACCCTTGCCAACACATCACCATTTTAAAGTCACTACAAGAAAATTTGTTTCTCCCCACACGTTTTCTCTCGATCCAAAAAGAACACGTAGGGAGAAACAACCTCTCCCAATGTCGTTATATGGTGTCAGAAGAATTAGCCCCTCCCAACACCATTTTAACGACATTAGGAGAAATTTCAAATAGACAACTTCTTTCAATGTTATTATAAGACAGTGTCAAGAGAACCGATCTTTGTCGATGCTGTTAAAACAACATTGGTTATTAGCAACTTCTCCTAATGTTGTTATAATGACATCAATGGAGATTCATTAAAAATCTCTAAAAGTTCATTTCGCCTGTCGTGCTTTCTACCCTCTTCTTCAGTTTGACTTCGATTTCTTCAACCGTTACCTCTTCTTCATTTTCTCAAACGTGCACCACTGTCTCATCGTCGGTGTCTCACCACCATCATCTATTCTCTAAGTAGGTGAAGGCCAGTCGTGCAACATCGTGCATTTCACTGAGTAGGTAAGGTATCTTTTGAAATTATTTTAGAAGTAGTGATTTTAGAGAAAATGATTTGTTTATGAGTGATTTATTAAAATTATTTTTCATATATAATCATTTTAGTATTTGGTTCTACACTTTTAAAAGTGATTTTATAATATGTTTGATAGTGACTTTAGGATAAGTATTTTAGGCCTAAAGGTTTTAATAATTACTATTTTTGTAAAAGTGTATAGTTATAATTTATTTTAATATTTGGTTCCAAACCTGTAGAGGAGAATTTGAATTAATTAAAAGTACTTTTTCTCATTAATGTTTGTTTTTAGATGTGAATTTAGAATCATCACATTACTAAAACGGGAATTTATTTGAGAGGGAAAAAAGATAGAAAGTGGTGAGCAAAAGTTTAAAAAAGGGAAAAAAAAAAGTTAGGAGCGAAATAAAATTTTAAGAAAGAAAAACTAGAGAGCTAAAGGAGAGGGAAAAAAATGTTTAAGACAAGGAGGGGAAAGAATCTTAGAGTAGAACAAAAAAACAATAAAAAGAGAAAATTTTAGTTAAGGAATAAAAAATTCAAGATAGAGAAATAAAGTTAGAAAGATATATTAAAAAATTAGGGAAGAAACTTTAAAGGGAAAAAAAGTTAGAGTGAGAAAAAAATGAGAGAAAAAAGTTAGTAAAAGAGGTAAAAAGATCCGAGAGAAAAAAATTAGAGAGAAAAAAATTAGAGAGTGACATAAATTTTAGAGAAAAAGATAAATTGAGAGAAACAACGTGTTATAGGTAATTTTGGACCACTCCGATGTATAAGGAGATGACGAGGACAACCCGACACGAGCCCAGAAATAGGACCGGAAGATGGACTCTAGAGGCAAAACGGGCCAAAAGGTCGAGCCAAGGTTGGAGGAACCGGGCCTAGGCCCAACCCATATGGTCGGCTTCGGCCCGAGGTCGAGTCCCTCTGCCTCCGTTCAATCCCTGCTTCCCTTGGCCGCCCCGGTCCCACCTGGTTCAGCCCGAAACGACTCCGAATGCCTAGAAACCCTATAGTAAGACACATGTATTTAAACCCTTCTTCATTACTGAAGAAAGGATCCCGAACTCTATTCTCTACTATCTCCTCTTACTCTCTTGCTGTCCTCCTTCCGCTTTCTGACTTAAGCATCGGAGGTAGTGTAGCAAGCACCACGTCGATGTGCAGGTTTTTCTGCCTTGCAGACCACGTCTTTCCCCTCTCAAACAAATTTACCGTTGGTGACACGTGAAGGTCAAATAAATTCTGTCTGTTCAGATTTTGCCATCAACACAACGAATTTTAGAGATTAAAAAAGAGAGAGAGATTAAAAAAAATATTGAAAAAAAGTGAAGAAAAGGGATAAAAAATTTAGAGGTAATATAGGAAATATAGATTATAAAAACTTAGAGAGAAAAAAATATATCGAGAGAAAAACAAAATAGAGACATATAATAATAGGGAGAGACAAAATATTTAGAAGAAACTTTTCACATCATTTTAGGACAAGATTAAGGCCATTTTTTGGAGTGATTTTTGAAATAACTAAAATCATTTTGTCATTTCAAAATCACTTCTATTTTAAAATGGTGATGCATTTTGGAAAAATTCAAAATTACTTTAAGTAATGGTGAGATATATTGTTTGTGAGTAATGGTGAGATATATTGTTATTAAAATGACTGTTGTTTTAATTATTATTTTTTTTAAATCCTTCTTTTATTTCACTTTACTTTATCCTAAAATTATGTATTATCCCTAGAAAAATTTATGTCACTCTATCATTATTTATCTCTAATTTTTCTACAAACAAAAGCATAACTCGACTGGGTAAAGTTTCTATCCCAACCAAAAGATCAGAGGTTTATATTTATTTATTTATTTATTTACTTATTTGTTTACTTCACTTAATGTTGGGAATTGAAAAAGTGATTTTGATTCTACTAAAATTGCCTCCAAACATGGCTTCTCAAAGTAATTCTCTATTTCTACTTCTAAACAGGCCGAAAACATTTATAGTTGCTTTCTTGTAAAGTGCTTTTGACTTTTTTTCGGAAGTGTATTTTAGTTACTTTTAAAATAATGATTTTGCTTCTTCAAAATAATAATAATAATAATAATGATTTTGAAAGAGAATTAAAACCACCCCAAAACATACCATAAAATATTTTTAACATAGTCTTAATTTTCTCCAACCTACAACTACATTAATAATTCATTCAAAAATGTAGTATACAATGTATACATAATCAACTATTGATTTTTAGGGGCCATTTGTTTGACGGTAATCGAAGATGTCCATGGAATGGGCATCTGGATTACCTCGTTTGTTTTGTGGTAATGTTAGATACCTAGGAAATTCGGGATGCCCATACGGGAGGCATCCGAGGAGCTTTTGATGCCCTCGTGAGAAATGAGTTTCAAAGATTCCCATGTTGAGGGCATCTTCGGATGACACTTTTACCCCTCCATTTTACAATTTGTATTTTTATTTAAAAATAAATTAATTTATTCGTACACTAAGAAATGACCATTTATTTTAAAAATTTTACATTAAGATGTAAAATAAATGATAGTTATATGGAATAATATTTTAATTTATTTTTTATTTATTCTCTTAATAATAATACTAAACTATATTAAACTAATAGCTAAATTAGCTAAAAATTAGTAAGGACATTATTGGTATTATACATAATCTAAGAACTTTCTCGTACAAAAATCCTACAAAATAAACATAGTTATCTGAATATTCCCATATATTCTTATAAATTATTCCTTCAAATCAAACACGGTTATCTAAAATACCGGACATCTATATTTTTGGGTATCTATAATTTCAGGCATCTGAATATTTCAGTTATCTAGATTCCCAAAAAACAAACCCCCCTTACATGTTAGAAAATAAAAAGAACTCTAATTTTTTTCTCTTAACCGCAACAATTTGACTCTCTCCTTTTGAAGGAATGCCTCTTTACACACTCGAACCTTTTTTTTTTTTTTTTTTTTTTTTTTTTGGATAATTTACACACTCAAACTTTACTTTTATGTGAATTGTCAATTGAACTTCCATTAGTCTCCTCACAAAGAGGACTTTTTTTTTTCCATTTTTATTACAACAAAGATTTAAATCCCTGACTTCGTTGGAAGGAACAAAATACATCAACTACTCAACTAAGTTCATTTTATAATGATTTACAATTTTTCAAAAAAATAATAATAATAATGATTTACAAAAAAAAAAAATAAAAAAAAATTAAATTAACAAATAAATTTTTTACATTTTTAAAATAAATCATAAATATTATCTCCACATCAGTTATATTTTTTTTATTATTTTGTTTATATTTTATCGATTTCTTTACAATATAATGGAAATGTTGACTCACCATGCACATCGATCTCAAACTTATGAACATGTGGAAATATTGATAGAAATGTCGACGTGTCAATGGAAATTTAATGCATTGCTCGTACACCAAAGTTCAAAATGTGCGTAAAGAAAAAGATAATTGTAATGGGTGGCAAAATTAGGGTGCTTAATGGCAAAATTAGCAACTTTTTAAAATAATTGCAAATATAGCAAACTTTTTAAATCAATCTTTTATATTTCCAATTTGCCCCTTGATTGGCGCGTGCGTATCTTCTCCTTCCTCTGGTTTTTTTTTTTTTTTCTTTCCTTCTCCCCACTCAAAAACTCATCAGTTTCCGACCAAAATTTGACAAATTTCAACAATCAACCATCTTTCTCTTCTCTGCAACTTTCTCCACCCAGATGCTTCCCAAATCCATCGGAATCCTCTGGCTCAACGCCGACCACAACGACGTCACTTCTTAGACTAGAACCACCAACGACCACAACCAAGATGTCGCCATTGCCGCCTCCATTTTCTCCTTCAAATCCATGCTCGAATTCGACTAGTGCATCAACTCTACCACTCCTCTCAATCCCTCTCACCATGATTTCCATTGCCCATATGCCTTCTCATCCATGTTCTTGAGATCTTGGTTAACCATGGTGGAATTCTTGAGATGCGATCTGATGGGATGGTGTTGATTTGAGAAATAGATGGGTAAGAGAATGGAGAAGGAGGAGTTTTATATAGATTGAAAGGGATAGAAATCTTCTATCACTGATAAAAAAAACTTTCTATGAGTGATAGAAAAAACTTTATATCACTGATAGAAAATCTTTCAATCTCACTGATAGAGTCTATTAGTGATAGAAAATTTTTTTATCACTAATAGAAAAACTTTCTATCAGTGATAGAAAATCTTTCAATCACTGATAGAAAAACTTTGTATGAGTGATAGAAAAACTTTCTATCACTGATAGAGTCTATCAGTTATAGAAATCATCTATCAGTGATAGAAAAACTTTCTATTACTAAAAGAAAATTTTTCTATCACTAATAGAAATCTATTGTTGATAGAAGATTTGTATCACTGATAGAATCTGTCGGTGATAGAAAAACTTTCTATCAGTGATAGAAATCTTCTATCACTGATAGTTTTCTATCAGAAATTTTAATGGGGTGATACATGGTGAAATCGAACACTAAAAAATAAAGCAAAAAACGAACAGTTATAGAAATCAAACACTGGAAATCAAAAACCAAACACTGATAGAAAACCAAACAACAACAACCAAACACTGATAGAACATCGAGAACACTGATATAAGTGATAGAAAATCTTTCTATCATTGATAGAAAAATATATATCACTGGTAGAAGATGTAGAAAATTTTTCTATCAGTGAGAAAATTTTTATCACTGATTAGACCATCAAATTTTAGGGAGGGGTATTTTAGTAAATGTGCGTTCCAAACCTTGAGATTTTGCCATTTTTGCAATTTTTTTTGTGGGTTGCTACATTTGCAATTATTTTGGGCCAGTTTGCTACATTTGCAACCGACCCTAAAAAAAACACGCTTCAATGCAAGTCCAAAGATTTGAATTATGATGAGGAAGATGGCAAGGGGGCTTTCGCCACTAGTTGTGGGACTGTACCTTGCAAACTATGTGGTGTTTAATGTAAGTAATTAACTATTTTTAAGTTGAGGGCTCGAGCTCCCCTAGGTACTACGTACCTTCGTTACTGAACTTAAATATGGATCAACCAGTTGAGAAACTAATATCTTTTATCTCTTAAAAGTTATAGGTTTGAATTCTCATTTATGTTATGATTTCTTCCAATTCTTAATAATTAATTATGAAATTCTAGGTACCACTTCATTTCGCTATCAAAGTAGGATGATGGAAATAAGGTGTCAAAATTTGACAACACGAGCAAAAAAAATGTCTAAATGTTCGAATAGTATTAATTTGTTATATTTTCTAAAGAAGCTTTGTCAATGTAACTAATAACAAGTGTGAGAAGAGAATTCTATAAAATTTCAAGACCATGTAAACAATGTTTAATGAGGTGTTGGCTAAATCAATGTTAAAGATCCTATAATATATATACCTAGAGTACTAATGATCATGTCGTGGATCATAGAAACAAAAGATGTCATACAATGAATCTATGAAAAGTAAGAACTTAAAAAGAGCCAAATCAAATAGATGATGAGGAAGACAGATGGATGTTACCATGTGCACATCTAGCTTAGGAAGACCCCTAAATGAATAAAAGTTGAGCAATAACATGTTTCATGATCACGTGCTAGGTTAAGCTATAATAAACATATGGGAGAATTCACTAGCACCCAACTATTTTTTTATTTAATTTGGTTTGACTGCATGTAGTCCTCAATGCTAAGTAATTGAGTAAGAACTGTCCACATCAATTAGATGGGATGTCTAATCAATATATATCATTTTCATAATAATAAAAAGTTTGACGCAATAAATTCTAAGACGTATAAAACTCCAGAACCGTGCACGAAAATGTTTTGAAGATCAATCACATTAACTATTTTGGTCAAAATCCCACAAAAGTCCATACAAGAACATTCAACACACAACCTAGGGTAGTTTTAAGACACACATACAATATAACACAAAAGAAGTAGTCCACAAATGATCACAACCATATGGTTTAAAAAAAAAAAGGATAAATAAAAGAAGAATATTGTCCAATTGACTTAGGATTAAGAAAGATGCAAAACTAAATATCTTAGGAAAGGTCCCACCAAATTTTGTTGTACAAAAAAAAGTTGTTAAAAAACCAAGGTGAGCAGCCCACCCAATTACCAAGCAAACTAGTTTTGGTGAAGCCCCCTTGGCTTTGGTTGAAGGAATTATACAAGTGTAGTTTCTTTAGTGGGCACATCCTAAAGTGAAAAAAAAAAAAGCTAAAGTAAAAAAACAAAAACATAAAAGTAGAAACTCCTTTTCTCTCTGACTTTCCTTTTTTTTTTTCTCTCTCTCTCTTCTTTTCTTTTTTTTTTAAAAAAAATCTTATTTTCTTCTTTTAAATCCATATCTTTCATTTTGGATTTAGGTTGACATGATTTTACATTTGGTTTCACTCAAAAACTTGCGTATTGTAGGATGTTATTTATATCTGTATACCTTAATCAATTCTTTCCGGTGGCTAGTTGATATTATGAGTATGATTTATGCACTAACATAAACATGGTTCAACGGTTAATACATCTCTATTTCCTATAGATAGAAGGTTATTGGTTATAAGTTCAATTTCCTCAATCACATGTGTAATGTAATATTATCACAAAATAATAATAATAATAATAATATGACTTATGTTTACATTTCCAACCACTAGTTTGGTTCATATATTTTCAAAAAAAGTATTTATTTTAGCATATAAACTTTAAAAAGAAAAAAAATTGATTCTTACTTCTTTTTTTTTTTTTTTTTTTTTTTTTTTGCTATTTAATATCCACTCACCCATTCCTCTATTCAACCCACTTAATTATATAACCTTTAAAGCTGGAGCACTTGCATATAAATTACAAATTTAGTGTCTAAACTTTCATAATTGTTTATAATAGATCTTTGGACTTTAAATAGTTGTCTCACAAATACCTAAAGTTTGAACGTTATCTGATGAATCCTTGTATTTTCAATTTTGTTTGATTTTTGATCAATTCAACATTTTTTTTTTTTTAACTCACGTACTTACTGAACATAAAATTGAAAATTCATTGATCTATTAAACATGATCATTAAAATCTTAACTCTACAACTTTAAAAAAGAATTAATGGTATAATAAGAGTGATATGCAAAATGATTACTTAGAAAGTGAAAGATCTAAAATAGATGTTTCCGAATTTTAATGACCAAATAAAGTAAACTTACAAGTACTCAATAAATAAATAAAGTAAACTTACAAGCTCAAGGACCAAAAAATTTTAGAAAGTTAGAAACCAAAAAGAGTGATTTAAACATTTATTTTTATTATTATTATTTTGGTTAAATATATGTTTTGGTGTCTAATATTTTGATTATTTTTCAATTTAGTCTTTCTTTTAAGAAAAAAAGTTTAATATAATTCATTAGTTTTTAATATTTTTTTAATCTAGTCCTTTATGATATGTGAATGTGAAAATTGACTGATTTTTTTTTTTTTACAACATGTAGTGTGGGGGATTGAACTTCTGACCGAGGTCGAGATACAAGCTTTATGTAAGTTAAGTCATGTTCTTGTTGGTGAAAATTGACTGAATTGTCGGATTGAGGATTAACATGTATGATTTCATATGAATTTTGGACTACATAAATTTAAATGGCGTAATACTTAGTAAATTGGCAAACATTTAGAGGAAAAAGATCTAAAAAAAAGGAAAGTTTCTAGTTTCTCCTTTAAATTTCTAAGAAATTAATAGAAAATTTGAAAATTTTCTCTTCAAAAATTTTAGTCAACTAAGTATTATATTAGGTAAGCATTAACCAATTTTAAGATCACCAACAATAATCGACTAAATTGAAAAACGTTAATCCATAAAGAAATAAATATAACATTTAAAACAATATGACTGAATTGGAAAAACACTCGAACATTAGTGACCAAAACATAAATATGAGATATACATTTTTGGTTAAATTACAAGTTTAGACCTTGGACTTTCAAGGGCTATGTCAATTTGGTTCATAAACTTTAAAAAAGTGTCAAATAGATCCTCGGAACTTTCAATTTTGTGTCTAATATGTCCATGAACTTTAAAAAGTATCCATTAAATCCTTAAACATTCACTTTTGTGTCAAATACCTCCTTCAACTTTCAATTTTGTGTCTAATAAATCTTTAACATATTCTACATTTTTTTTAAAATTCACAAGCTTACTGGATACAAATTGAAAGTTTATGGTCTCAATAAGCATAAAATTCAATTTTATATCTAATAGATCTGTTAAGTTTTAAAATTCTCAAATGTGTTAGAGACTCATTAGACATTAGACACAAAATTAAAAGTTCAAATACGTATTAGACATTTTTAAAGTTCAGAAGACCTATTAGCTACAAAATTGAAAGTTTAGGGCTCGTTTGGTAACGTTCTCGTTTCTTGTTTCCGGTTCTTCATTTTTAATAAAGAAAAATAGAATTTCATGACCCTAACACCTATACATTCCATAATAATAAACCTATATTCTTATTTATGTTTGGAAAAAAATTGAAAACGGAAACAAAAAAGGAGAAACTAGTTTTAGTTGTTCCCAAAAGTTCTATACAAATTTTGGGAGTGTTTCTAAAAAATGAGAGACAAGAAACATACATAGTTATTAAATGCTTAGATTTCTTAATAAAATTAGAAACAAGAAATAAGAAACGAGAACGTTATCAAACGAGCCCTTAATGACCTATTAGACACTACAAGCTTGAAAGTTCGAGGATCAAACTTGTAATATAACCTACACTTTTTTTCCCTCATTTCACATCCAAATCTTGTTTTTTTTTTTTTTTTTCTCAAACTTTCTTTTCAATTAGCTTGTAGAAGGGGTAGTTGCTTTAAAAGATCCCTTTATTCCCATCTGTTTTTTCTTTTTTTCTCTCATTGAGAACACACACTGTATTGTACTGTATGATGCTGAAAGTACATTATCATCTTCTTATCTTCTTTTTATCTTTGCAAAAAAGTGCTTCTCTAAATTTACAAAACAAAGCAACACGACAACTCTCCATATAATTGCAATCACCAATCAAATTCAAAGGACAATCATTGACCTCAAAAAAATTAACCTTCAATAATTTAACTCTTTGTTTTCTGTGTGTACGAGACTTTTAATTTATTATTTTGTTTTTCCTCTTTGCAATCCCAATTTCTCAATGCTTTTATATAAAAATTGAACAAAACTTGCTTGCATACGGTTATGTAGGGATCTCTCTGTATATCACCATTAAAACATTGACAACTAAGAGAGATAACAAAAAAATTCTCATTTTCTCCCTCCCTCTTTCTTACTTGTCAAGATTTTAATGGGGTATGTAGGCAAGTTTTGTTCATAAAAATTTATCGAGGGTAGAGTCAAATTTGTCGTCTTCTTCATACTGAAGAATAGTGGAAATTCAAGGACTTTACAAGCAAAATGGAAAATGAGAGAGGAGAAAAAAAAAATAATGATGATAATAATAATAAAGGAGAGAGAAAGTTTTTGACCACTTTCCATGATTTTCTCTTGAATGTTTCCTCATTTGCCAATTCTCTTACTCACTCCTTTCTTCTGCAGCTAATCTCTTTTTTTGCTTGCTGTTGTCTTTTCTTCTTCTTCTTCTTCTAGTGTGATTTGTGCTAAAACTTTGGTCCCACTGAGACAGTAATCTCCCCAAATATTTGGAACTTCTTTGCTAATTCAATTGTCTAAAATCAAATCTTGTGGGAGATGTTCATCCAGTTAATGCAGCATTGAAAGAAAGAATTATAATAATCCTCTTCGTTTTTGCAGACTTTACAATCCGAGAAGAATGTAGTAGATGAGAGTGATAGGAAGCGCTATTAACATCCCGAATATGACTCTGCGATACATACAAAACCCGGTTCGTTTTTTAATCAGCACGGGACCCAACAAGTGACTATCAATATTAATTAGGAAAGGAATGCCTTATAAAAAGGATTGAGTAGAACTTACGCTGTGTTAAGAATGGCGGGATGGACGTTGTACTCTTTAGCAAAGACAAAGGGAACAATGCCTTGGGGCAATGCAGCCTGCAAAGATCAGATCAAGATAGGACTGAATCACTTAAGACAATGTCACATATGAGTTTGGTTTGTAAAAGAAGATTAATTTTCAAAAGCATGACACTGAAGTGAACCTGAACAATGGCGACGCGGAGGAGGTTGCCGTGATTCTGAAGACCGAGAGCGACTGAAGCGGCTGCCATCACAGCCGGGCCGGTGAGGAACCTCACGGCCATGGCGAACGCAGCAATAGAGTTTCCACAAGCAATGAGTTTAGGTTGTAAAGCCATGAATATACCTTGGAAGGGAAAAGGAAAAACAAGTCCTCAGAAACAAAGCAAAGAGAAAAAGAAGAAACCATCTGAAGGAAGCATTAAAAGGTAGAATTTAATGAGATTGATTTGAGAATGTAAATGCAAGGGCAAAAGAATCAAGAGGAAATGTGAGCACAGAGACACAGAGGATTGGACCCACATGTTGGGTGGTAGAGATCCATTTGTAATGAAGAAGATAAATATTTATGGATTTGTTTGTGACAGAGAATGTGAGAAGCAAATGGATGGTTCTCAGTTGGTGTTGGCAGAAAGGACCAAAGCCATAATTTCAGACAGAGTAGACAACAACACCAACCTAATATCTGCCTAATTTAATTTGGGATTCAAGAAAAATCTACACATACAACAAATCAACACTGCCTCTATGGAAAATTTCTCAAAAATTCCAAACCACAATAATGTACCCTTTTTCTCCGGGTCAAAAGATAAAAACCTATCGATTTGTCCTACTTCTGTCCCTTTTTGCTTATTCAAAACAAGAAACCAAAAACAAAAACATCATCAAACAACTCAAACCTTAATATTACGAGCTCGTAAGCACAAACGTATACAGTAACCTACATAATGATAGCCTATTTTCAATAGCCAATTATTAGAAATTCCCAAACAAAAAATAAACGGTACTTTTTCTTAGGGTCAAAAGGATTCAAAGAAAAAAAAAACCAATCAATCAATTACGCTTTTTTCGATAATGATTCCATTTGTGCTCTTCCAAATCAGGAAATTGAAAACCAAACCGTCATCAAACCAGTCCTAAATTATCAACACGTTTACGAGCATATAAAAGTAAATAGAAACGGGTACGGGATGGATGTGACTCACCTAAGCTGAACATTGCCATTCCAAGGCCAGCATCAGAGAGTATAGAGATTGATTGCTCAATTATTTTAGGCATGGAAACATGCCAACTGCAAATTTACACAGAAAAAAGGATTCAAACAAAAGGGTTAACAAAACACTCAAGAAATCATAAAGACATACAAAAACAAAGGAAATGAAAATCAATGGCTTTGAATCACAGTACCGAAAGGCAATAAGAGACCAAGCAAGGCCGATGAGACTTGAATATGTGTTTGGATTTCTAATAAGCTTTCGCCACACCATAATCAAGATCAAACGTGTCATTACACTCGTCGGAGGCATTTGTTTCGCCGCCCCACTCTCCGGAGCTGCTGCGGCGGCGGCGCCACCGCCGGAGCCAAGCTTATGGAGTCCAGTGGGAGGACCCTTTTCTTCTTTGTCATCGTCAACCTCAACTCTCCCTTGAAAATTCAGCTCTTCCCCTCTGAATCCCTCACTTTCAGCAACTAATTAATCACAATCAAAACATGGTTTACTGTCAAATGCATTGAATAAGGTTTGTGATTATGGATTTTTGTTTGGTTGTTCTTTGTGATTCTACCTTTTTTTTCCCCATTCTGTGGATGATCGGCGATGAACATTCTGATTTCCTTGGCGTTCTGATCGGAACGTCCAGTTTGTTGTTCAGAAGCTCCGAAATCGGTTCCGCCGAATACGTGGAGACCGTCGGTTTCTGAAACTGGCGAAGCGCTTGAACTCCATACGAACATGTGGAGCTCCTTCGCGTCATGGCTGGCTTTACTCGTCGGAACGCCGTTCTGCGGCGGCGCCTGCTGCGGCGTTGGCTGTGTTTTACCGCTCTTTGTGAACTCTGGATTCGGCGCCGGATAGAAACCGAACCTAGGAGAATTCGCCGCCGGAACTGCGCAACTCTCTTCAAAATTCGACGGCCGAGGCGTCGGACCTCTCGACGATTGAACGGAATACAACTCCGGCTGGCCGAAATTCGAGTGCCGTCCTTGATATCCCATCAGAGAGTAGAAATCCGAGTGGTTAAAATTCGAACCTCGTGGTGTAGGGTTTCTCGAAGAGCTGAGACTGTAAATCTCCGCTCCGGTGAGATTCGACGGCCGAGGCGTCAACGCCGGGAGCGAACACGGCCCCAACGACCGCCGTGAAGCGTTCGATTTCCTCACAGTGACGTGAAGTTTCCCGTCGTTGCCAATTTCAGCGTCGGTCTCAAGAAAATCCCTCCCGTCCAACGAAACGACATCGGAATCGACCTTGAAGGAGACAATGGAGGCCGCAGTTTCAGGAAATTGCTCCATAATCAGAATCTTCGCTCCACGATACTCGAACAGAAAAAGCAAAAGCGTGTACCAAATAATGCACTGCATAACAACGACCTGAACCATCAAACTTCCAGAGTTACCTCCATACATAGCCTGAAGCAGAGGAATCCCCATCACGAGCGTATTCGGCAGAGTAGAAAGCGAGAAGATGGTAATCATCCACTCGAGACTGCCATTTTTGGTGAAATTCGCCCAAATTGTGAGGGCAACAAGCATGATGATCTTCTGCAGAGTATCAGCAGCGATGAATCGGAAGTTCATAGCATAAGGGTCGTTCGTGGAGATGAAATGGAAGGAAAGCAGAGGAACGGCGAAGATGGCAACGAAGCGGTTGATGCCGGAGCACTGGTCCGGCGAGAAGATCTTCCACCAACGAACAGAGCCGTAGGCCAAAATCATAGCCACGTACAGAGGAATCACCGCCGTCAAGACGGTGTAGAGGTCCTTTCCGGTGATCATCTCCGGCGAGGAAAATTACCCAATGAGAGGTTGTTCTAGAGGTTGAAAACTGAATTGGGTATGAAGAGAATCGACTGTAAACCCGATTCTCGATGGTGGGTAGATTGAAGGAAAAGGAAAACCGTTAGGTAACGAACTGTAGAGAGAGAATTTTGGTGTGCAGAGGTGCAAATTGCAGATTGGGTAATGGGTTTGCACTGTGATTGAAAGTTAGAGAGAGAAAAGTGAAGGAGAGAGAAGAGTGAGTGAGTGAGTGATTTGTACAGGAGAGAAGGAAGATGGAAGAATATATTTATACAGAGAAGGAGAGAAGGAGAGAAGGATTGAGGATGATGCTGTGGCTAAGAAGAGTTGGCTGGAACTGGAATGGAGCTGTGGCTTTTGGGTTCTTTTGGATGACTTTTTGGGCTTTTTTTAGGGGACCATACCCTATACAATTGGGACACTCGCCCTTTAACTCACCATCCCATCTGGTTCTCATAACCCAACCCTTGGGTTAACCTTACCATGTGATTTCTCACTAATTCTTTTTATTTTTATTTTTTTATTTTTCGTTATAAAGCACGTTTTACTTTGTCGGATTCGTTTTTTAGTATTGAAGTTCAAACATGAGGAATGAGGATTTATGTAACGGTGACATTTAAGGAAGATTTCTTATGCTTTAACTAGTTTGGCTCTGTGTTCCAGTTTACACCTTTACTCATTTCAAATGGTTAAAAACTTTACTCGTTTGAAATGATTAAAAGTATTATGTCTTTTATTGTTGTTGTGGTCCATGGTTATTTAATTTATTTTACCACGTCTTTGGGGGAGAAAGAAGGTGTATATACTCAGAACTCGTGTGGTGGAGAGTAGAGGTGTTCAAATGTAAACCGAAAACCGATCCAACCGATCGAAACCGACGGTGGTCGGTCAGTTTTTCGACGTTGTCGGTCGGAGTCGGTTTTACCAAGTGGTAAAATCGTCGGTCGGTCGGTTTGCTATTTATACAATAAATCGACCGACCGACAATATAATAAATAAAAGAAAATATAATTTTTAATTAAATTAGGAAGAAAAAATGTGTCCACTGCCTACTGTTTTCTTATAAACATTAATAAAAACAATAAATAATTTTAAAAATAATTTTAAAAAAACAATAAATAATATTAAAAAAATTTAAAAAATAATATATATATATATATATGGATAATTGTAATGGGTGGCAACATGAAGGTAAATAATTACAAATATAGCAATTTTTAAAAATATTTGCAAATATGGCAAAATTTTTGAATTAATTTTTTATATTCCTAAACTTCCCCTGTGTGCCCATCTTCTTCTTTCTCGTCAGTTTTTTTTTTTTTTTTTTTTTTAACTGATAGAAAGTCTTTTTATTACTGATAGATTCTATCAGTGGTAGAAAAATTTTCTATCAGTGATAGAAACTAATA
Source organism: Luffa acutangula (assembly GCA_036850905.1). Taxonomy (NCBI): domain Eukaryota; kingdom Viridiplantae; phylum Streptophyta; class Magnoliopsida; order Cucurbitales; family Cucurbitaceae; genus Luffa; species Luffa acutangula. Next base: position 14,053,900 of record CM072099.1, read on the forward strand.
TTTCTATGACTGATAGATTCTATCAGTGGTAGAAAAATTTTCTATCAGTGATAGAAAGTTTCTATCACTGATAGAATAGAAGATTTCTATCACTAATAGAAACTTTTTCTATCAGTGATACAAGATTTCTATCACTGATAGGTTCTATCAATGATAAAAAAACTTTTTATAGAAAATCATAGAAAAACTTTTGATAAAAAATCTTTCAATCCCTGATCATCCATAAAAATCTTTCTATCTCCGATAGAAATCTTTCTATCACTGATATAATCTATAAGTGATAGAAAAACTTTCTATCACCGATAGAAAAGCTTTCTATCAGTGATAAAAGATTTCTATCACTGATAGAAATTTTTACTATTCTATCAGTGATAGAAAGATATTCTATCAATGATAGAAAACTCTTGATAGAAAATCTTTCAATCCCTGATAGAACCTATCAGTGATAGAAATCTTTTATCACTTATAGAATTTTTTTCTATGAGTGATATAAAAAAATTCTATCATTCATAGAAAATCTTTCTATGAGTAATAGAAAAACTTTCTATCTCTATCACTGAGACTGATAGAAAAACTTTTCGTGAGTTATAGAAAATCTTTCTATCACTGATACTTTTCTATCAGTGATAGAAGATCTTTTGTTTCTATCAGCGATGGTGATACATGGTGAAATCGAGCATTGAAAAATAAAGCAAAAACGAACGATTATAGAAATCAAACACTGAAAAGCAAAAACCAAACACTGATAGAAAACCAAATAACAACAACCAAATACTGATAGAACACCGAACAAGTGATAGAAAAATATCTATCGCCGATAGAATCTATCAGTAGTAGAAAAATTTTCTATCAGTGAAAGAAAATTTCCATCACTGATAGAATCTATCAGTGATAGAAAATTTCTATCACTGATAGAAAATCTTTCTATCACTGATAGAATCTATCAATGATAGAAAAACTTTCTATCAGTGAAAGAAAATCTGGAGGGGTATTTTAGTAAATGCAACACACAAACTATTAGATTTTGCCATTTTTGTAATTTTTTTTTGTGAGTTGCTAGATTTGCAATTATTTTGGCCCATATTGCTATCCTTGCAACCGGCCCTATATATATATATATATAAATATTTACAAAAAACCAACCGACCCGGTCGGTCAGCTCCTACATGTAGCAAAAAGTGGTCGGTTTTCATTTTTCTGGAAACCGACTGACCGATTTGGCGTCGGTTTTACCACAAAACCGATACCAACCGACCGATGAACAACCCTAGTGGAGATTAATTTTTCGTGTTGTGAGAGTTTAAAATATTTAGAGAGAGATTAGTTAGAAGGAAGCTAGTGAAAAAATGCATATCAAGGGAGTCAGATGAAAAAAGTTGTGCACAAATTAAGGTAGGTAAGTTAAATTACTAGTTTCGTCTCTAAACCTTCATATTTTGTGTCTAATAAGTTCATGAACTTCCAATCTTATACCTAATATGCTTCTGAATTTAAAAATATATATATCAAAATTTAAAAAAAAAAAAAAAAAGTCAAATAGATAAGAGACCTATTAGACATTTTTTAAAAAAACTTAGAGATTGAATCTGTAATTTAACAAGTATGTATCTATATTTCTATAATGCTATGATGTTGTCTACTTTGATACAAGTCTTCGATGATTTTGCGTTTAGTCAATGTGACACATTATTTGCAATCACAATAATTAGTGAGAGAAATAATATATTCAAAGTTCTATGTAAAATGATGAAGCAATCATGGAAATAAATAAAGGATAATTGTAATGGGTGGCAAAATTATGGTGCATAATAGCAAATATAGCAAGTTTTTAAAATAATTGCAAATATAGCAAAAATTTTAAATGAATTTTTTATATCTCCAAATTGCCTCTGATTGGCGCGCATCTTCTTCATCCTCGTCTGTTTGTTTTTTTTTTTTTTTTTGTATTGATAGAATCTATCAGTGATAGAAATTTTTTCTATCAGTGATAGAAAAAATTTGTCTATCACTGATAGAAATCTTCTATCACTGATAGATTCTATCAGTGGTAGAAAAACTTTCTATCAGTGATAAAAATCTTCTATCACTATTGAAACTTTTCTATGAGAAACCAAACAACACGATTGAAAACCTTGTTCAAGTAAATTTTTTTATTCCGTTCATAATGCTCATCTTTCTATCATCTATCACTGATAGAAGATTGAAAACCTTGTTTAAGTAAATTTCTTTATTTGGTTTATGATGCTCATCTTTCTATCACTGATAGAATTTCTTTCTATTACTGATAGAATCTATCAATGATAGAAAACTTTCTATCACTGATAGAAAGTTTCTATAAGTGTTAGTGTTATGATATCATATTGTTTTGTTAGTTGTTTGGTTATTGTTGTCATTCTATATGTTTTTGTAGTTGTTGTGTTCTATCATGACTTTTTTTATCACTGATAGAAAGACATTCTATCAATGATAGAAACTTTCTATCACTGATAGAAAGGGTTTCTATCACTGATAGAAACTAGTTGTTTTGTTATTGTATGTTGGATTTTTCTATCCGTGATAGAAAGTTTTCTATCAATAGTGATAGAAATCTTCTATCAATGATAGAAAAGTTTCTATCACTATAGAAAGTTTCTATCACTAATAGAAAAACTTTCTATCATTGATAGAAAAATACTTATCATTGATAGAAATCTTTTCTATCACTGATAGAAAATTTCTATCACTGATAGAATCTATCAGATAGAAAATCTGGAGGGGTATTTTAGTAAATACAACATGCAGACCATCAGATTTTGCCATTTTTGCAATTTTTTATTTTTGTAGGCTACTAGATTTGTCATTATTTTGGTCCATATTGCTATCCTTGCAACTACCCATAAATAAATTGTCCCAAAAGTATAATAACATTTAGATATTATATAATGTGGATTCAATGAAGATAACCTAAATAACACTATACTTGTAAGTTGTTTTGCGATGATGGAAAAAATGTGCTGATTTTTTCCTCTTTCTTTTGTCATTGCTCATTAAACATTAGTTGTATTGACAATTTTCTTGCAAACTTGAAAAAGAGAGCTCTCTTAACACACTATCAAGCCATGGAAAAATTATTATGAGAAATGAGAAATGAGAAGAATTTCAACTTTTACTCTAACATTGGAAACCTCTTGCCAAAACGAGTTTAGCTCAGGGGTAATTGGCATGTATCCTCGACCAAGAGGTCAAAGGTTCGAATCTCTCCACCCCAAATGTTGATGTACTAAAAAAAAAAACATTGGAAACCTCTTATAGGGGAGGTTTATTCCAAAGGTCTTATCTATAACATTAATGAAAACTCTTGAAAAAACTAAAATCTTTCTTTCGATAAACTCGTTTTATGGAAGAATAATGATAAACTTCATTTTACATTTTTCATATTTAATCATTCCAACTTGCAGTTAATCGAGCTATATATTGTCTATCTCTTTTCTCTCCTAATTAAATAATGAATCTCTTTCACTATTTGGATCATTTCGAGAGTATATTCCTCAATCTTAACGTCTTCAAGGTCGAGCTATCTATTTGGATTCTCAATGTTTTGTACTTTTTTCCTTTTTTTTTCCTCTAAATGATGAGCCCTAAGCCACTTGCTTGTGAGGGAAAGTTAAACTTCAAGGGTGAAAGGCAAAAAGCAAAGGAGATGGGTCCAACGTTGAGCATACCTAATATTGTTGTTTCTTTAGAGGCTAAGAGAGCACTAGATGTAGTTAAACTAGGGCTCTCATTGTGCTTCCTTATGTTTTTTCTTTGTACCTCCTTTACAATCAATTTTTTTTTTTTTTTTTGAAACTTCCTTTACAATCAACTTAATAAATCTTTTGGGTCTAGTTTATTTGCTTAATTGATTTATAAGATTGAATTAAAGTATATGATGCTAACATGTAATATTTTTTTTAGTTCAACAATATGGGGTTGGAAGATTCGAATCCATGATCGAAGTCTCATAAGCACAACTTTATGTCAGTTGAATTATGCTTTTGTTGGATGCTGACATGAAATTCTAAAGATGGTGCACGACAAAAATCTTTTTAATTAGTCTAACTTAAATTAAGTAAAGAACCTTAGAAACTTTAACGGGTGGATAACCAAACAATTAGGGTTTTATTCCAAGAAACTACGAAGAGGAAGGTTGAGCTTGGCTCTAGTAGTGTCACCATTGAGCTAGCCAAGGGTTTTTACGATTTTGAATATGGTGTGTACTTCTACAACCGCACATACGAAGTAACATTAATCAACCATTCGAATGCTACTTTCACATGTGTGTGGTTGTAGAACTGGTTAGGGTCCATGCTCTAAAAAAGTCATATGGACTTGAGAATATATAGCCAAGCAAAGAAATTTTTTATTTGGTTAGAAACCATAAGAGTTGAAAGTTCAAACCAACGAATGGTGGAAGATAAGTTAGACCTAACTCTGAGTTTCAATGTCAAAGACTTTTAAGTAAAAACATATAATTCATGAGACATTGATAGAAGTTTAGGCTTAAACTTCACATATATAGTGAGTGAATCAATGTTTGTATGCCTTCGCAAGTTAGACCTATATGCTTGGGTGTTGTCATTAATATGTTGTGGGGGTTCTATATATATCATATTGCATTGTGTGACCTTGAGAGCTCGAAACTCATGCTAATACTTAAGGTCAACATGACAAATTTTTATGATATGACAACTGTAACGCCTCAGGCCCAGGATTCGGAATCCGGTAACACCCCAGGCCCAGGATTCGGAATCCGGATTCGGCACTTAAGGCCCCGGCATTCCCCTGCGACCTGGCTACGTTACCATACTCGTCTTAAACTGCTTTCAAGAGTGAAGACTATCCCCACAAACCAACACAGGGTCGTTTTAGCATGCTTTGTCCTCACTCACATGCTTCCTAGGAGGTCACCCAACATAGAACTTCTCCAAGCCAAGCACGCTAAACTTCAAAGTTCCTATGATTGAGCCACCGAAAAGGAAGGTGCACCTTGTTGGTATAGGTAGTATCTATCAATTCTTTTAAGCTTATCTTGACTATACTTTCATCTCCTCAGGATCCCTCTCATTCGGATGTGATCTCGGTTCATTCATGTACCCCTCCTAACGTCGAGCATCACATGCCCACCAGCTTCTGCCTTGGTTCGTCCCCGAACCACATCCTACTGGGAGAGGTTCCGCTCTGATACCATCTGTAACGCCCCAGGCCCAGGATTCGGAATCCGGATTCGACACTTAAGGCCCCGACATTTCCCTACGACCTGGCTACGTTACCATACTCGTCTTAAACTGCTTTCAAGAGTGAAGACTATCCCCACAAACCAAAACAGGGTCGTTTTAGCATGTTTTGTCCTCACTCACATGCTTTCTAGGAAAATTCCCAGGAGGTCACCCAATATAGAACTTCTCCAAGCCAAGCACGCTTAAGTTCAAAGTTCCTATGATTGAGCCACCGAAAAGGAAGGTGCACCTTGTTGGTATAGGTAGTATCTATCAATTCTTTTAAGCTTATCCTGACTATACTTTCATCTCCTCAGGATCCCTCTCATTCGGATGTGATCTCGGTTCATTCATGTACCCCTCCTAACGTCGGGCGTCACAACAACATCTATAAATGTTAGAGTAAATGAGTTTCACTAATAATGCCAGTATTTTGTATAGTTCTATTCATCTACTTTTTACCCCCTAAGTTTCTTCTTGAAGTACCTAAGATAGTCATGTCGGTACTAGATAGTCGTGTCGGTATCTTCAGTTCACCCATCAACTTGAGATTAGTATGGAGTTGAAACCCTAATTGAATATAATAATTCAAGAAAATTTCATCCAAGAGTTCGTATTTACCCTTCAAACTAAATAAATTCATTTATAAATTTAATATTTTACCATGATATATAACCTTTCTATGCAAATACACATTTTAAATCAAAACCAAATTTCAAATTCAAATCCACTAACATATACCTACAAATCCAGAGAATAAATAACAAATTATTTTCAAGCTTCCCTTCTTTTCTCTTCATCCACTTTTGAAAAAGTATATGGTCTACACATTTTATAAGATGTTCTCAAGCTTCTTGTAATTTTCTCTTTATCCACTTTTAGGAATAAGATCTCATAGTCAACAATATTATTTTACAGTTTCCTTCCTAATACATTATTTTTCTTCTCCATTTGTTTTTATTTTTCATGTCAGGTGCATTATCCAAACTTTCAAATTTAATATTAAAGTTATTCATAAATCTTATCTCTCTCTCTTTTTTATGTTTTTTTCTTTAAAAAAAGAAACTCCCTAGGTTATTGATAAACTAAATCCTTCCAATAAACAATAACAACTTCAATCTCAAGTTTAGAGAAGGGTGACACCCAACAAATGGAAACTTAACAAATATATTAAATTAATTGAATTATAATTATAATTAATTGATTTTTTTAAAAGCAATAATTAATTTATTTAAATGACACCATATATTTAACTTGATTTATAATTACTAATATTCCATTATAATTAATTAAAAATAATTAAGCATTCCATTATAATAAATCATTAACAATATATTTATTTATTAAAATATTTATTTAATTGATATGGATATGAATATATTAAATTAATGTAGGTTCTTTATAAAAAAAAGTTAAACTATAAATTTTAAATATTTAATTAAACTCAGTATAAGTATTCATTTTTCAATATTTATAATTTTTTATTTAATTAAAAGTATTCTTCCCTTATTGATTAATTACTTTTTAGGGAAAAATACACTTTTGGTCCATGAGGTTTGATTTAGATTTCGTTTTGGTTCCTGAGGTTTCAAACTCAACATTTTAGTCCCTAAGATTTGCATTTAGTAGCATTTTGGTCCCTCCATCCAATTTTCCGTTAAAGCTGACGTGACACCTATTTTTTATTAAAAAATTATTTTTAAAATTTTAAAAATAAAAATAATAATAAATTAATTAAAATATTATTTTTATTATTTTCATTTTCTCTTTCTTCTTTTTCTTCATCTTCTCCAAACACTTTTTCAAACTCTTCCCTCCTTCTTCTTGAAACTCTTCCTTCTTCCATAAACCAGCCGCCGGCCACCAGTCGTCGGGCACCGTCGATCTCGCTCGCCGGTCGCCGGGCGCCGGCCGCCGGCGACCACCTTTTTTTTTTTTTTTTCCTTCTGTTTTTTCCTATTCCTTTTCTCTTCTTCTTCTTCTCTTCTTCTTTTTCTCTTCCTTTCTTTCTTCCTCGAATTTTCTTTTTTTTTTCTTTTAAAAGATGAAACGGAGGACCGAAAACCACGTCGGAGGAACTACTGAAACGCGCCTGAAAAACCCATCCGTCGGACCTTGAAACCCCTGTGCGGCCGCACCTGAAAACTCGCCTGAAACCGCGCCTTGAACCCGTACCTGAAAACCCAGATCTGTTCGTGTGGTTTTGTTTTTGCAGAGGTTGAAGAGTTCGTGTGGGTTTTCGAAGTGGGTTCCCAAATCTCCGGCGAGTTCGAGAGTAGTCAGCGAGGGTTGAGTCCAGATCTGGGGTTTTGAAGCCGTCTTCTCAAATCGAGTCGCTTTGCAAATAGATCTGGGGGTTTGCGCGAACAGATCTCGGCGAACAGATATGGGGCAGGGGTCTTGTTGTTTTGGCACTGTAGAGATCGTGGAGAAGAAGACGATGAGCGTGGGTCGTGGGTGAAGAAGAAGACGACGAGCATGGGTCTATAGAGAAATTTAAAAAATAAAAAAATAAAAAAAATAAAAAAACCAGTTCGCCGGCGACACTGGTGGTCGGTGGCCGGAGTTGTTGATGATGAAGAAGAATAAGAAGGAAGAAGAAGATGAAAAAGGGGAAAGAGAAAGAAATAATAAAAATTAAAAAATAATAATATTTTTATTATTTTATTATATTTATATTTTTAAAAACTTAAAAAACAATTTTTTTTAATAAAAAAATTTTGCCACCGTTAGTTTTTAATGGAAAATTGGATGGAGGGACCAAAATGCTACTAAATGCAAACCTCAGGGACTAAAATGTTGAGTTTGGAAACCTCAGGGACCAAAACGAAACCTAAACCAAACCTCAGGGACCAAAAGTGTATTATCCCCTACTTTTTATTAGTAATTTGAATTAAGGGGCACTTGCACATATAGCAAAATAAGTTAGAATAATAGAAAATATAGTAAAATTTAAAACTATTTGCAAATATAGCAAAACTTAATAACTAGCATGTGTAAATGACTAAAAAACCAATAAAACATGTTATCACTAATAGAAGCCTATAAACAACTAATATCAGCGATTATCACTTATAGAATTTTATTTGTATTTAAGTTAATGGCTATCACATAAAATTTAGTTCAATTTGTGTATCTAATTACATATTAACGTTTTCATTTTATATCTTCTTTTTCTAGAATGTGCACAGGTTCAATTCTCAAAACCAGCATTACTAAGATATTTTCGTATTGCAGCATATATCAACTTTATTTATATCATATTCTATTCAAATTCATCCATTATACAAGCTTTTATGCAACTAATATAAATCTTTTCGTTGCTTATACAAATAGCAAATTAGATTATTTCCATCACTGATAATCACTTATGAATCAGTGATATCAATAACGATCACAAATAAAATTCTATTTATATTAAAGTCTACAATCATTGGTAGACTCCTTCTATTGTTTGATAGAATCCTATCTATATTGAGGTATTGAAATCTATTAATAACTATCACTAATGAAATTATTTAATCTATTAAATAATAGAAAATCTACCGGTGACTGTCATTGATAGAATTCTATATGTATTGAAATCTATCAGTGGTAATCACTTATATAATTATATTTCTATTGAAGTTTTTTTTAGTGACTATCAATGATAGACTCAATACAAATAGAATTCTCTTTGTGATAGTGACGGAAGAGATTGTCGCGGTCTCTTGTCAAATAAATTTATAATCCACGATTCCTAAAGCTAACTTGTAGCAATAGTGGTCGAGGTCGATCACAGGGAACAATCAGTTTGTTTCTAAATTCTTTTGTGTTTTTGAGGTAACCAAAAAGGTGGATTTTATAGATAAAGGATTAAGACATAAAGTAAAGGCGGGAAAATAAATAAGGAAAATTAAATGCAAGGAAAGTAAATGCGGGGTTAGTTGATCTTACCACGATAACCACTGTAATCGGGGTTGAACTCGGTGTTAAGTTTGATTAATTTCATTCATCGATTATCAATTGATATTTAATTAACTATCTAAGTCCTACGTACTCTGGCAACAAACCGAGAGCCATGATATCCAACTATCACAAACATGCAAACGCTAAGTTTGATTCTATTTTAAATTAATTAATTGGCCAATTAACTAATCTAAACCGCATTGGAATCTAGCCGAATTAATTCACATGCAACAGGCAACAAACCACAATTACAATTGAATCATTTAGTTCAAGAGATGCATGCGTAATATCATAACATTAGCCTATTTGCTACTTAGATTATTTAGCAAGTAAATTTAGATAGGGCGCGGTCATGGTTGTCAATCTTTCCTATCGCAATCTAAACTTGTATGCAAAGAACTAAAATCACGAAGACAACTAACTAAGTAATGAAGAATAGAAATCTCATAAAATTGAATCAAACTTACAAACCGAGATCCCAATTACGACGATCCGAGCTTAGTTGGCCATAGACAAGCACCTCAAAGCTCGAGGCTCTATCAACCGACCCTTAGACTAAGAAAACTTTAAAAACTAAGAAGAATGGTGGAGAAAAGGGGAGAGAGGTGGACTACAATGTTGTAGTGAATTGTGTATTAAGGGATGATTCTAAACCTGCACCAATACCCTTTATTTATAGTGACTTTTTGCCTTCAATTCGTGGTCATTTGGTGTTGAATTGGGTTTTCAAACAAGGAAAATTTCCAGCCAAAATAGGAAAAATTCGATTCTGGAAAACTGCCTAGCGTCGTGACGCTGTGGAGAGCGTCGCAATGTTGTCCCATCAATTTTGGAAAATATCTCTCGGATTGCCCTAGCGTCGCGATGTTGTCCGCCAGCTTGATCTCCAAGTAGTTTCCTTCTTTGGCTAGCGTCTCGACTCTGATGATGAGCGTCTCGACGCTGATGAGGCTCCAGGGGCAAAATGGTCATTTTATGCTCGGGTTTCGCTCGTTTAAGCCCCGAATTGCTTCCAAAGCTCCGGTGAGGACCTATAGACATATTATACTCATTTTAAAGCATTTTTCGCAAGAAATTAAACTAAGATAAGTAAATTGGGAGATTCTAAGTGTATAACAAATTAGACCAATCAGATAGTCATTGATAGACTTCAATAAATAAAATTTAGTTCAGTTTAAGCATTGCTAATGTTTAGCTGATAGACTATCATTGTGAGAGTGAAATTTATTAGTGATAGAAACTTATCGCTAATAGACTTTAATCACAATTGATATTATCAATGATTAAAGTCTATCATTGATAAGTGATAATTCAACTAATAGACTTTCAATACAGATAGAATTTTATGTGATAGTCATAGATAGATTTCAATACAAAAAATTTAGTTCAACTTGAACATTTCAAAAAATTTTCATTTAGATTCCTCTTGCATTTTCCATTTTCACCGATGGCCATTACAAAACATAGATAACATTCTAATAAATGATAGCAGTCTTTCAATGACTATCACAGATAGAATTTTAGCAATGATAATAGTCACTGATAACCTATCATTGACTATCACTTTTATCAGTAACTATCACTAATAGAATAAGTGTTGATAGACTTCTATCAATGACTATCATTGATAGAATAAAGGGAAAAACAGGAATAATAATAATTCATTGGGAAAAATACACTTTTGGTCTCTGAAGTTTGAGTTAAGTTACACTTTGGTCCCTGAGTTTTAACGACAAAATGGATGGCAGGACCAAATTGCTCTTTATCTCAAACCTCAGGGGTAATTTTGTTGAGTTTTAAAACTTAGGGACCAAAGTGTAACTTGACCCAAACCTCAGGGGCCAAAAATGTATTTTTCCCTAATTCATTTAACAAATTTGTCCATATTTGCAATTTTCTTTTTTTTCAATTTTGCTATATTCTCATATAGTAAAACATAAATGGCTAACCAAATACAATATATTTTTTATTCCCAACAATCTTATTTTCAAACATTTTATTCACAAACACATCTCTTACTTGTGGACAACCATAAAACCTTAAACCAAATGACCCCTTAGGTCGTATCAATTAAATCATCATCTTTATATCTAAACATTTTCTAATAAAATGTTGTCTAATAAATCTTTATATTTCAATGAATTTCTACGTAGTGAGTTTATTTTTTAAACAATATTTGGATTGTTTTTTATTCTTTGTCCCATAAAGTAAAAAATTTAAAGACAACATGAACAAGTTTTATGTCTCCAAATTCTGAATCTACTACCAATTGTATAATAAAGGAAATGGTGAAGTCTCCTTTTATCAAAAAAAAAAAGAAATAATAATAATAATAATAATAATAATAATAATAAATAAATAAAGAAAATGGTGAAAATATGGAAGACAACTTTGTTATTAATTAAGACCTCGTTTGATAACCATTTGATTTTTGAATTTTTTTTTTGTTTTCTCCCAATTTTCTTACGATGGTTTATTATCTTTGTTTAGCATACTAGAATTCTTAACCAAATTCTAAAAAAAAAAAAAAAAAAAAAAAAAAAAAAAAAAAAATTGAAAACTATTTTTTTGAAAAAAAAAAACTTGACTTGATTTTTTAAAACGGAAAGATAGTAGATGACAAAACAAATAAAGTTATAGATGGTAGTAATGTTTATATGTTTAATTTTCAAAACCAAAAATCAAATGGTTATCAAATGAAATCTAATCTCTCTTTTTTTTGTGCACGTAATTAACTTTTTAAAGTTGTGTCATTTCATTTGGTCTCTACAACCTAAAAAGTTTCTAATAGGTATTAGGATCTTTAATTGTTTTTAATAGGTGGATATTATTAACTTCGTCTATTTTATATTTATACCACCATAGCCTAACATAAATTATGTCAAACTACCCATTTTAGAACTTATATTTCACATATGTCAATTTTTAGGGAAAAAAAAATTTAATTTTAGATTGGCTTGAGGTTTTTTTTTTTTTTTTTTTTTTTTTTTTTTTTTTTTGAAAAAGAGTTTTCTACTTTTTTTCCTTATGAATTTACATTCATTTAATATTATCTTTCCACATTTTAATTCTCCATTTGGAATTTAATCTTTCATAATATACATATTTTCATTTAAGATAAAAGATTTAATTTTAAAAATATATTGTTTTAATCGATACATATATTTTTATAATTATTATTCTATTATGATTTTCAAGAATGAACATTTTTTAAAATTTGTTAAAAAAAAAAACATTTTTTAAAATATATTTACTTTCATATTGTTCATATATAACTCCATATAATAATCCAATATATGTACTACGTCTATATATTGTTGGGAAAAATACACTTTGGTCCCTGAGATTTGGGTTAAGTTTCATTGTGGTCCCTGAGTTTTCAAACTCAACAATTTAATCACTGAGGTTTGGTTTTAGTTTCATTTTGGTCATTCCATCCATTTTTCCGTTAAAAACTAACGGATGGAATCGTTTATTTAAAAAAGTATTTTTCATTTTTTAATTAAAAATATATTAAATGAATAAAAAAATATTATTTTTACTTCTTCTCTCCCCCTCCTTATTCTTCTTCTTCACTATCCACCTACCATCCAACCACCACCTGTAACTACCGGTGGCAGTACCGGCCATTGCCGCCGTCCGCCGGCAGAGATTTGTTTTTTCTTCCACTTCATTCTTTCATCTCATTTTCTTGTTTTCTTTTCTTTTTTTTCCCCATTCCCCTGTTTTCTTCTCCATCATCACAGCGGCGAAACCATTGGGAAAATTAGAAAAAATATAGGGAAAATTAGACCCCCTTCCCTTCATTCATGATCTCACCCTCACCATTTCTTCTTTCTTCTCTCTCATTGTCTCTCTTTCTTCCACTTTTTTTCGTATGATGTCGGAGTCTCGTCGCCGGCGACCTGTTGCCAGAAGCACCAACCATTGACACGCGCTAGAGGACCTGCGGTCGCGTTGTCTGTCAACTATCGCGAGCCGCTACAAAGAAGAACATCGAACAAGACCCACGTTGTCTCCATCTAGCCCAAATCCAGCCTTGATTTCGGCTCCTGTACAGTCGTTGCTGCTTCAGTTCGTTGTCGCCGCCGTCGATTGTGGGTTGCGGCAGAGTGTAGTTTGGGTGAGAGATAATGCAAAACCTAGATCTAGAATGAAGGAGAGAAAGAGTGTCACTGCACAAGCCAAAACTGCTTCAAATCCACCTAAATCAAATCTGCTGAAATCTCTCCCATGACAACCAATTGATTTATTGATTCAGTTGTCAAATATAATGGAATCAATCCCATTATTTAAGCAACCTATTTTCCTTTATGTAATTTATATATTTTTCTTGTTTATTTATTCTTTCCTTATGTAATTTATTTTTTATGCATTTTCTATATTTGGAGGTTTCTCCTTCTGCTGTATTTATTGGCTCCACTACCACAGAATGAAGGCAAGAAAAGAAAATCCTCTCAATTACCATTGTGTTCAAAATTTGAGTTGGTATCAGAGCTTCTACGGAAAACTCCAATCACATGGCGTCTGCAAGTTCATCAAGTGTTCATCAAGTTGGGGGCAATATTGCTCAACCATTTGGCAATCCTTTCAACTCAATACTGACAGTAAAGTTGGATGAGAAATTTTTACATTGTGGAAATCAATTATTTTGGCTATCCTACGTGGTCAAAAACTTGAAAATTTTGTCCTTTGAACTTCAAACCCACCTGCTGAATTTCTACAAACTGAAGAAAATTCAGCACCCATTTCCAATCCAGAATATCAAAAATGGATTGCCACAGATCAAACACTTCTTGGATGGTTGTATAGTACAATGACTCCTGGCGTAGCTTCTGAAGTTCTTAATTTCCAAACATCTCAGCAAGTTTGGAAGGCACTTGAAGTATTGTATTGTGCTACTAACAGATCAAGAATCAGTCAACTTAGATCTGGTCTTCAAACAACAAGAAAAGGCACTTTGTGAATGGGAGAATATTTGGCTACAATGAAACAATTCTCAGAAAACCTTGCACTTGTCGGGGAACCTATCTCAACTAACTATCTTATCTCAAGTGTTCTTGCAGGTCTTGATAGTGAGTATTTGCCGATTATGTGCCAAATTAATGCAAATGACAAAATGACTTGGCAAGAAGTTCACGCAACACTCATCACATTTGAAAACACACAGTTGCGGTTGAATTTAATTCAACATGATTCAGACTCAACAAATCCAACAGCCAATTATGTTGCAAACAGAAGCAATATATCCTTCAGACCTTCACAACAGTCATACAACAGGTCTTTTGAAAGAGGAGTGACCACACTGCGAAACCAAGGCAGAGGACGAGGTCGTGGAGGTAGATCTAATCACTGGAAAACAGCAAATGCTCGTGCAACTTGCCAAGTTTGTGGGCGAATTGGCCATTCTGCTGCCATCTGCTATTACAGATATAGTAATAACTACACTGAAGGTCCTACACCAATTGAAACCAACAACAAATTTGCAGCCAATATTGCAACTCCAGCCATAGTAGCAGATCAAGCATGGTATGCAGACAGTGGAGCCACAAATCACCTTAAACGAGTATAATCATCAAGAAAACTTATGTAGAACTTATGGCCAACAGATGAAGTGATTGGAGCGGGGCCCCAAAGATCACTGTAAACTAATTGGAGAGGACCAGTGGTGATATTAGGGGCAGCTTTAAAGGGTAGATGGTGGGATTTGCCATACACACAAGCATCACAGAATTGTAATTTCTCATTTATTGAAACGGAAAGGTTACAAGATTTGATAACAGAATTCAAGACATGAAGGGAAGGGTGGCCTAAACGTTTGTGCCATACATTTGGAGTGCACACACTAGATTTAGACACACCTTTATTTGAAAATTTAAAATTACTAACAGAAACTGACAAAACTGATGGCTGAGAAATTTTCTGTGATTGTTGACTTGAGGTGTTTGGTCGAGTGGATCGAAGATAGAAGCGGTATAGGCCTTCATCAAGCGTTCCTTGCAGCACCACCCTCTTAGTTTGTTTGTCCTTAACAAAACATTGGTGTGAGTGAAATTCAACAAATAAGTTGTTATCAGCCGTGAGTCTAGATATGCTAAGAAGATTCTTTTTAATGGCAGGAACATGTAAGATTTGTTTCAGAGAAATGTTTTTGTGATTTAGAAGAGGATTATAAATTGATGATTCTCCTATATGAGCTATTTTGAGTTTTGAGCCATCACCAACAAGTAGAGAATTCTTACCATTATAATTTGCTTGGACACTGAGTATAATGCCTTGTTATCTAATGCTACTTGGACTCTTGTACCTCCTTCTCCTCATCTTAATGTTGTAGGTAACAAGTGGGTCTTTCGGATCAAATATAATTCAGATGGGAGTATTCAACGACATAAAGCTCGTCTTGTTGCCAAAGGATTTCATCAAACACCGACTATTGATTTTGGTGACACTTTTAGTCCTGTGATCAAACCACCTACTGTCAAGATCATTCTCACTCTTGCTGTCTCTCATGGTTGGCTGGTGCGCCAACTTGATATAAACAATGCATTCCTCAATGGCAACCTCAAGGAGAATGTATACATGGTTCAACCGGAAGGCTATGTTGATCTGAATCGTCCACACTATATATGCAAACTTAACAAAACACTCTATGGTCTCAAACAAGCACCTCGTGCATGGTATGATCGTCTCAAATGTTGCCTACTTCAATGGAAATTTTTAAACTCGAAAGCTGATAGCTCCTTGTTTTACTATGCTGAGAATGGACACCAAGTCTATGTACTGGTGTATGTTGATGACATTTTAATTAAAGGAACATCATCTACTCTCATCAACACCTTTATAGATCGCCTCAAAAATTTATTTGCCTTAAAGGATCTTGAGCATCTACATCATTTCTTGGGCATTGAGGTCAATCGGACACCTAATGGTATGACACTTTCTCAGCAGCGATACATTACTGAGCTTATTCGCAAAGCTGGTTCCCAGAACTTAAAACCATGTCCTACACCAGCTGTTGTTGGTCGTGCTCTCTCTGTCTCTGGAGGTTCTTTACTTGAAAATCTGTCTACTTATCGAAGTCTCGTTGGTGGTCTTCAATACCTATCACATACTCGCCCAGATGTTGCCTATATAGTCAACAAATTAAGCCAATTTCTTCAAGCACCAACCACGGATCACTAGCAAGCTCTCAAGCGTGTGCTTCGCTACCTTCAAGGTACTTCACACCTTGGTCTTCACATCTCTCCATGTTCTAAACTCACTTTATCTAACTATTCGGATGCTGATTGGGTTTGTTGCTCGGATGATCGCCGCTCAATTGGAGCTTATTGCATTTTCTTTGGGACCTCCCTTATCTCATGGTCATCTAAAAAGCAATCTGTAGTTGCTCGCTTAAGTGCTGAAAGTGAGTATCGTGCAATGGCTCAAGCTTCTGCTGAAATAAGTTGACTTCAACATCTATTACACGAGCTCGGTCTCAATCCTCACCTTCCTTCAGTTTTATGGAGTGACAATATGAGTGCAATTTCACTGGCTTCCAATCCTGTTTTTCACTCACGCACAAAACATATTGAATTGGACATTCATTTTATTCGCGACAAGGTCCACAACAACACACTGGCAGTTCGTTATGTTCCATCGCATGATCAACTCGCTGACTTCCTTACTAAACCCTTGTCACATACTGCTTTTTCCAGCTTCAGGTCCAAACTTGGGGTTATTCAACCCACGCGTTTGCAGGGGGATGTCACTGCACAAGCCAAAACTGCTTCAAATCCACCTAAATCAAATCTGCTGAAATCTCTCCAAAGCCAAGCATCTCTCCAATGACAACCAATTGATTCATTGATTCAGTTGTCAAATATAATGGAATCAATCCCATTATTTAAGCAGCCTATTTTCCTTTATGTAATTTATATATTTTCCTTGTTTATTTATTCTTTCCTTATGTAATTTATTTTGTATGCATTTTCCATATCTGGAGGTTTTTCCTTCTGCTGTATTTATTGGCTCCACTACGACAGAATGAAGGCAAGAAAAGAAAATCCTCTCAATTACCATTGTGTTCAAAATTTGAGTAAGAGAGAAGAGGTGTACTGTGTAGAATGGGTAAACAAATGAGGGGAGAAACAGCCACCCACGGGGCTTTGTCGTTCAGATATGTTCGGTGCAAGCTTGACGGCGGCTGTTCAAAGCTTGACGGGTTTTACTGTTCAGATCTGACTGACAGGAAATCTCGAAGGGTGTCGAATTCTCCAATGTTCGTGCCAAATAAATTTATAATCACCATACACTAAACTAATTTGCAGCAATAGTGGTCGGGGTCAAACACAGGGAACACATTTATAATTTGCTTAACTTAGATTTATTGAGGCGATCAGACTAATAGGGGGTTGGAGATGCGAGAGATCAAAATGCGAGGGGAAATTAAATAGCAAGAATTTAAATGACAAAAAATAAATTACAGAAATTAAATAACAGAAAAATAAAAGGAAGTGTTTGATCGAACCTCAGTTTCATGTAACCGGTACATTCAGTGATCGTTTGGATGGATCTTAATCACAGATTATCTAATGATGAAATTTACGTTTTAAGCCTAACGTGCTCCTGGAAAAGCCAGAGAGCCATAATATCCCTAGTTTATTAACTCGACCAATGCATCGAAGCTAATCTAATTTATTACTAATTAACCCGGCCGAATTAACTAGCTACAATTGCATTACGATTAGGATAGTTAGATAGCCAATTTTATAACTAGGGAAAGCCTAAATTATAAGATTAACTAAGTGTTCAATTCTAGGCTAACATGCAATTTGCTACAAGATTAGGGATAAAACACCTAAAATAGAGTCACATGCTTCACTTATTTACTACCAATAGCGAATACGATTAAAACGATGGTGATTGGAGTTGTCAATCCCTACTATCAATTATAATCATGAATAAAGAAGAATTGAAACACACATACAACAGTAAATTCAGAATAGAAAGCTCAAAATCTCATAAAATTCAAACCAAACTTACAACCGAGTTTTCCAATTACATGAATGTTGAGCTTAGTCCATCATTTGGAATGTCGAACCTCGCTCATGAAAGACTAAGAAATCTACTCTAAAGCCTAAGAAATATGAAAACTACAGAGAATTTTGAGAGGAGAAGCAGTTGAAATCCAAAGAGAGTGAAAAGAATTTGAAGAATGGAATGACCTAAAATCGAAAAGATATTATTTATAAACCGCGGCAGCGTCACGTGTCGACGCTGACGCTAAATTGGCCCGCCTTCAATTTCCGTAGCGTCGAGACTCTACCTCTCGAAAAACCAACGTGTTTGCAATGTTTTCTGGTGTTGAGACGCTCTTAGTTGACTTTTTGGTTGACTTTTGCTTCTTTGGCCACATTTGCCTTACTTTTAATTACCAAAATGCCCTTTCTTGATCCCGAGAACACCAAAAGGACCTATACATTAATAAGACTCAAAATTAGTCAATTATCACAAATAATAGCACTAGGATGAGCAAAATTTACATAAATAATTAGCACCAATTTGGTGCTATCACTGACACGATTCTAGTGCAACTTTGACAGCGACTCGACGACAGCTACAGATCTGAAGCACTGCGGAAATTAGATGCACACCGGCGCTCTTGTGGTGTTCTTCTAGCGGTGCACGAAGGAGACGAGAAGGGAGAGGAAGGGCTAGGACTTTCGATGAGCGTTCTTGTGCGGTGTTCCTCTTTCATTTAAAAAACATAAATTTTGGGGAAAGAAGATAGGATAAGAAGAAGAAAATGAGAGAAGAGGAAAGATAGGAGGAAAAAAAAAAGTCACCGGCGAGCGATGGTTGCCAGCCGCCGGTCGTCGCCCATGTGTTGAAGGTGAGAAGAAGAAGAAGAAGAAGAAGAAAGAGAGAGGAGAAATAAAGAAGGAATAAAAAAAATTAAAAATAATAATATTTTTAATTAAAAAATGAAAAAATAATTTTTTTAAATAAAAAAATAGTGACACGTCATCCATCCGTTAGTATTTAATGGAAAAATGGATGGAGGACCAAAATGAAACTAAAATCAAACCTCAAGAGCTAAATTGTTGAGTTTGAAAACTCATGAGCCAAAATGAAACCTAACTCAAACCTCAAGGACTAAAAGTGTATTTTTATCTATATTGTTCCATCTTTATTTAGTCATGTATTTTGTCCTATACACTCGATATATTTAGTTATTTTCATATATATACCCAGTATATTTGTTTGTCATTACCATTATTATGTCATTAGCAAATAAATAAATAAATATATATATATGTATGTATGTAAATCTTTTTTTAAAATTGTATAAAATATATACATCCTATTATTAAATATACCCCTGTATGTAGGAAATATAATCATAATATGAAACACCTATATAAAAACAACATACAAAATATAAACATATTTGTTTAAAAACATGCATGCATTTTAATGGTCGTATGTCAGAAAAAGAAGTTCGTTCGTTAAAAATAGAACCTTCATTCATCGTTTCAAGGAAATATACTGGCAATTGAAGAAAATATACCGTCATTTGAAAAAATATATATATATACCATCAAACTTTAAAGAAATATATTGTCATTGGTCACTAGTCTAAATTGGAACATCGTTGGTTGCTACTTAATATTTGAAAAGGCTCAAACTTCAAAGATCTGAATTAGTTGAAACAAAGTGTTCAGATTTGAGTTCAATAGATGTGCAAGTATTCGTTTAACCAAAATTTAGAGTCGATTGGGTCATAGGTATTATGGGTCGAGCGTCAAAACGCCCATGAAGGCTGAACTACCATTGGAAGGAGTTGCCGAACATGAGAGAGGAAGAATGGTGCTGCAGTTTGCCAAAGATGGAGAAGACACTCAAAGTGCTTAGCACTTAGAGGAGGAAATCGTGTGGGTTTATTCAGAAGACACTAAAAATTGAGGAGAAAATCACGATGGAGAAGAGAGAGGAAAAAAAAAAAAAAAAAAAAAAACTAGGACTTGCTTCTTTTCCGCACATTTTGAAAGTTATGGAAATAATGATTTTGGGATATTTTAAAATCAGTTATGAAAAATATATTTAGTTTCTTTTAGGGCCGGTTGCAAAAGTAGCAAACCGGCCCAAAATAATTGCAAACTTAGCAACGGTTGAAACTATTTGCGAAAATGGCAAAATTTTAACTTTTGGAATGTGAAATTACCAAAATGCCCTTCTGCGCGCTGAAAATCTCTTCCCGTTTTTTCTATCACTCGCCTATCGTTTCTATCAGCGTCTTCTTCGATTTCTATCACTCGCCTTCGTCTTCTCGCTTTCGTCTTCTCCGACCGCTCGATTTTGGTGATTGAGGATATAGACTGCAACGTCAATCTGCAGAATCGGAAAATCGAGGAGAAATTGAACTCTTCCAGAAGCAGGGTTAGGGCTTCTCCATCTTTTCCCCTTTTCGAATTGCTAGAATCAATCAACTAATCTGAGTAATCGAAAATGAGCTTGAAATTTGTGTGATGATTTTGCAGTTGACGCTGTCTGGAATTCTGAATTTCATAGATGGATTGTGGTCGAGTTGCGGCGACGAGAGAATCATCATTTTCACGACGAACCACAAGGATCGATTAGACCCGGCGTTGTTGCAACCTGGTCGAATGGACGTCCACATAAACTTGAGCTATTGCAGCTCGAAGGCGTTCAAGGTGTTGGCCACGAATTACCTCGGCAGCGAAGCGATTCGTCACCCGCGGTACGAAGAAATCGAAGGGGTAATCGATTGCACGAAGGTGACTCCGGCGGAGATTGCGGAAGAGCTAATGAAGAGCGAGGACATTGATATAGTGATGGAAGGTTTAGCCGAGTTTGTGAAGGTTAAGAGAGAGAAACAGAGTGAGAGAAGTGAGATGTGGGAGGAAGAAGAGGGTGAAGAAGTGGATGGAAGAAAAGACGGCGGCGGAGTTAGAAGATACGAAGGAGAAAATGATCGGTCGTTCATAGAACTTCTATCAGTGATAGAAAAGTTTCTATCACTGATAGAAGCTTTCTATCAGGGATAGAAAAGCTTCTATCAGTGATAGAAAAGCTTCTATCACTGATAGAAGCTTTTCAGTGATAGAAGCTTTTCTATCACTGATAGAAAGCTTCTATCAGTGATAGAAAAGTTTCTATCAGTGATAGAAGCTTTTCTATCACTGATAGAAGCGATTTCTATCAGTGATAGAAGATTTCTATCAGTGATAGAAATCGCTTCTATCAGTGATAGAAGCTTTTCTATCAGTGATAGAAAGCTTCTATCAGTGATAGAAAAGCTTCTATCACTGATAGAAATCGCTTCTATCACTGATAGAAAGCTTCTATCAGTGATAGAAGCTTTTCTATCACTGATAGAAGCGATTTCTATCAGTGATAGAAGCTTCTATCACTGATAGAAATCGCTTCTATCAGTGATAGAAAAGCTTCTATCACTGATAGAAGCACTTCTATCACTGATAGAAGCTTTCTATCACTGATAGAAAAGCTTCTATCAGTGATAGAAGCTTTTCTATCACTGATAGAAGCGATTTCTATCAGTGAAACTGATAGAAGCTTTTCTATCACTGATAGAAAGCTTCTATCAGTGATAGAAGCGATTCTATCACTGATAGAAATCGCTTCTATCAGTGATAGAAAATCTTCTATCACTGATAGAAGCTTTTCTATCAGTGATAGAAGCTCTATCACTGATAGAAAAGCTTCTATCAGTGATAGAAGATTTTCTATCACTGATAGAAGCGATTTCTATCAGTGATAGAAGCTTTTCTATCACTGATAGAAATCGTTTCTATCAGTGATAGAAATTCTTCTATCAGTGATAGAAGCTTTCTATGGTTATGACTTGCAAATTTACTTTCAACCGAAACCTGAGATGCGATCGGAAGAGCCGATTTCGGAAACCTGAGATGCGTTATTTTTCAAAAACCAAACGGAAAGAGGTGACCGGAAGATATCCTGAAATCCGGCGACGATCACTGATAGAGGCGACCGATTTCGGAAGAAGCGTCGACGATCGGAAGAGGCGATCGATTTCGGAACGGAAGAGGCGTCGTCAATCCGTCGATACCAAGTGAAAACCGTGATCAACCAGAACGGAAGAAAGAAGAAAGAAGAAGAAACTCGAAGAAAGAAGAAAGAAGAAGAAGCTCATAGTTGCGCGCGAAGGGCAGAATCGGAAATATAAAAAACTAATTAAAAAATTTTGCCATATTTGCAAATATTTTTGAAAAATGCTATATTTGCTATTATTTAGGGTGATATTGTCACCCATTACAAATATCCTTTCTTTTATTCATTTTTAAAATTCAATGGGCAAATATGTAAAATCATTCCTATATTAGACTTAAATTAGCTAAAATTGAGACAAAGGTGAAATTTTTATTGAAACTTACATTTATGTAATTTGATGTTTAAAATGGTTTATCTATACTGATTGGAAATCAACTTGACATGTAATTTTTAAATAATTTCATAAGAACTTTTTTTAGTTCAACATGTGAGGGTGAGGATTTGAACCTCTATCTTCTAGTTGATCATATAAAACCAGTGAAACTATACTTGTATTGGCAATTACGTAAAAGTTAGAATGCCGAAGTTTAACATAGAGACCTACTAAGCAAATTGAAATTTCAAACTTATGTTATAAACTTTTTATTATACAGAAATCTAATAGATACAAACACCTATCCAACACGTTTTAAAATACATAAATTATCTGGCATGACCATCCTAAAAAAGTCTATTACAATTTAACCCACCAAACTTACCATTTAACCCAAAAATGAAAAATAAAATAAAATAATCCATGCACACCGAATAACAAGACAATGTGTCAAAGTGAGCATAGTTCAATGGTAATTGACATGTACCCTTGACCTAGAGGTTAAAAGTTCGAATCTCTCATCTTCAATGTTGTTGAACTAAAAAAACAAGATGAGGTTTTTTTTAAAAAAAAATAAATAAATAACTAACAAGTTGATGTCATTTTGGACCTATGGAATTTACCCTAAATCGAACTATTTATATTGAATAATGAAATTCGTTTACAAGTGACTGTTTATTTTCATTTCCAGCCACACCATTTATCAGGAAATTATCAAGTCATCATTAAATAACCTGAATCTTGCACGAAACGGCCTGTATTTTCGTGCAACAAATACAAACTTGGGTTTCCATTGTTATGAGAAAAACATGCATTACATTAATTGTAATTCAGTTAAGCTCAAATAGGAAAATCCACAAACCCCATACATTTTCAGCATTGATCACATTATCATTTTAAGCATACTTCAGCATTCATTAACGGCAGGCGCTGGAGAAGACAAAAGCACACCAGCCTCATCCATCCTATCCAGCCTAATAAAGACAGCAAAACTTCCCTCCACCCCTCAATAGTCAATACCACTACAAGTTTTAGTGCTATTTTTCTAAATAATACTTACTTTCTGACCGCTTAATAGGTATCTCTTTGCTGACCACCGTTATAGATTTATATTTAACAATTATTTATTTTTTAACAATACTTGACTATATACCGGCATGTAGAATCTCCCTATATACTACATTAAGATCTTGACAACTAAGAAAGAGAAAGGTAGAAAATGAGAACTTTTTTATCTCTCTTAGTGGTCAACATTTGAATGGTTGTATGTAGGAACGGGTGAAGAAAAGGAAAAGAAGAAAAACTCTATTTTGTGAGAGGGGTGATCACGTACGTTTTCTTTTGAGTTTGTTGAAATTTGGTTTCATTAGTTGAGTTTGAGTACCTGTGAAGCCTTGGTCTCGGGCCAGAACCGGCACCAACGGGATTGGCAGCTTCCTCGTTGGAGCATTTGGATCAACCAAGTCAATGCCAAGAGTATTAGGAGATGTACCCTTAATTCTCTGTCTTGGTACCTCAAGTCTCTCTAAAATCCTTGACGTTTTCACAGCCAATTGTCTGTTGCCATCTGGAACTGACAGAGAAAATCCATCCAACTTGTCTTTGGAAACATAAACTGGACAGGTTTCAGGGAATTCATGGGTAACTAGCTGCTCCCAAGTTTCAGCAACTCCAGCTTCTGTGCCATCCATTGCGGTTTCGATTTCAACATCTTTTACAGAGTTCGCACTTCCTTTCAAAGAATCTGGGCCGTTTGATTCGTTGCCGGAGGTTGCTTCCTCTTTTGCTGTGGGAGTTAATGACCTGGCATATAAACCAAGAGAGTTCCATTTGTCAGATCCTGTAATCATCATTATAACCAAAATTTCAAGAGGTAAATTAAGGAATACGCAATTGGCGATACAGAATGTGGGCTAGACATTACTTTTTTTTCTCAAATGTAATGACGTATTAAGTTTGATAAGAAATCCCGACAGATTCCCTTGAAATATGGGATGTGGCACAGAAATGTGACACATATTATTGAAGGCGACAATGTTGGATGTTATCTTTGTCTCTAGGAAATTATTTGACATTATTTAGATTTCAGAAAGGAGGATAATCGTAGTCCAAGAAGCTCCTACCTTCTTTAATTTCATCAGAAAACCAAGATGGATTTGATTTTGTTTGACCCTGACGGTTTTGTTTTAATGCTTCCTCACCAAGTCCGGGAAGTAAGAACCAGCAAGGGATTTATATTTGGTATTTAGAAACTAGTTTTTATTTTTAGTTTTGTAATTTAATTCCAAAATCTTTTAATCTTTTCCAAATTTAGAAAACTAAAAAAATGTTTATGTTTTTAAATTTAGACTAGAATTTCAAAAGTAAACGGAGTTACTACTAGTTTTCATATGTTTAAGTTTTAAAAGAGAAATACCAAAAGCAAAATCGTTTGAAACAGTGCTGCAAGGATTGTTTGCAGAGTTTTAAAGGAAAATTTAGAATGTAATTAAATTCATTACCACCTTGGCTAATGTGAAAACATTATTATTAAATCATATTCGTATACAACATGAGGGAGAAGAGGATTACTACCCGAACTCCAAACTTTCTTTCACAAGAATTTTCAGTTTTTGGTGGAGCCCTCTTTCATGCATCAACGGATTGTAGTCTTTTAGTTCAACCTGAAGGTGAGAAAGAGAATGTTTTTAAACCCCACGAAGAAATGATTTGAAAGAATACCATAATTGCATCTTTCTTTTTCCTCAGATTATATATAATATAATAATGCGCCTAAAAAACTTTGAAGTCAAATTCAACCTTCTCCAATGAGACTAGAATGGAGCTCTGGATCTCCTTGCTAAGAGGAGCGGTAATCAAAGTCTTGATGTCTGGTACATAGAGAACTTCCTCAGAGGCAGCAAGACGCTACAATTTTCCCATAATCATTCAGAGATAAATTGACAAGAAAGCTAAACCAAATTGTATGTTGCACCCCTGCTAGTTGATCATGGGGAATAGATTCTAAATCAAAATGATAAGACACAAAATCGTTGGTAGCCAAGGAGAGTCATCATTTCATAGAGAAAAGAAAATACTCCATGTCAAAAAAGAGATTCGATTATTACCCTAAGAAACATTGATCCATTTTGTGACGGCTGAAGAATATAATAGCAAGGGAAAGTAGATTCATTCAAGGTCTCCATATTCCAATTTGAAAGGCAAACCAAGCCCTGATCTAGTGAGTGGAGAGCGCCACAAAGTCCTTGAAAAGCTATCAAATAAAGAAAGGAATAAAGAAATAATAATTAAAAAAAAAAATCAGTATCACCTGAAACCAGGGGCGAAGGCATAAGGTGATGTCATAGGAAGTATAATAAAATGAAAAGCACATTGAAACAAATTAGTAGAGGTAGTCATTCCATGCACCTAAAGCGTTCAACTCAAACTGATCATTGCCAGCTGAAGCAGATTCTAACTCAAATAAAGATGATGGAACCACAACATAGGAGGCTCCCATAATAATACCTACATCGAACTGTGAAAACTTAGAAAAAGAGATTCCATAAAGACCTAGTTGACTACTTTTTATTGATGACAGAAGTTAAAGGAAGGGAAGAAAATCAAAGAAGTCCACCAGTCTTTAGTGTACCAAGCATTAATATATCATAACTTTATTGTGTATGTCATGATCTGGGTTTGTCAGAAAACTCAACAACCCATAACCTTCAAGTCAATTCAAAGGGAAGCGGGGATAGGGTTTTTAATATTTTAAAATAAAAGTTGGTAAGGTAACCAATTATTAATGATACTATGCATAACGGTTATAAGTAACAAGGTCTAATTTTCTTTTGAAAAACTATTTCGGAAGAATCAGAGATGTACAACGCAAACATGAACACCAGAACAGGAAAGTATCAGACATGTTAATTTCAGCATAAATTCGCTGATATCTCAGGAAAAATTCCCACATTGCAAACATGTCAAAAGGGAAGATAGATGGGACTTGGGAGGGCAATGAACAGAAGATGAGCTTCAGAACCGACTTACTTTCGCATAAAGTTCCCAAGTTGGTTCGTTGTACGATATCAAATTTAATTTGTGAAGAATTTTCTTGAGATTTGGTAAGGCAATGAGGTGACGGCAGAAACAGGATTGTTTTCTCTCCAACTTTCATTGAGTTTTTCATCACATTAGGGGTTTCCAGAAAATGCCCGCTGATTGCGCAGGAAGATTCCTTTGCCCCTTTTCTTCCGTTGACATTTAATGGCATACCATGACATCTGCATGTCTACAACATTTTCAGCAACAGTTAAAATTCTTAGCCCACAGCCTAAGAATGCTGAATAAAACCAAAAGCATTCAATTTGGTATTTAGTATTTGATATTTTGCTCAATTCCTACTTAGAAGTAGAATATGAAGTCGAAAATTTACCTCCCAGAAAAAGACATTACACCATTTCATTTGCAACATTTGCAAATAAACATGGTGCAAATTCGAGCCATTTATTTTCATTAGAAATTTTGCTTGGGAAAAAATACAAAATTAGAAACAAACACTAAACAGTTTGGAAAAAGGATAAAGCATACTACTGTTAGAAAGCTTTAAGAAGTAAGATGGTTATTGTCTCCACTGCCAAGCAAATTGAAATAAATCCATGGATTCATAAACTAATGACCTTGGTTAGTTATTAACTTTTCTACTAAAGAAAATTGAGTGAGCTTAACAGCAAGTACAAAAAAAATGTAAGACTTTGACTTTTAAGAAATAACAGAAACCACCAAATTAACTAGTAACTCACCCCTTTTTTTTTTTTTTTGAGAAAATAGTAACTCACACCTTAAACTTCATGTTTTTGGTGGAAAAAGATTTAATTGATTGCAGGAAATTCAGCTTGAACTGTCACGTAAGTCGCCAGTCAATAAAGATTGAAAGCAACGTGAAGGCCCTCAAAGTTGTTGCAGTCAATTTGAAAAAGAAATGAATTGAAACGGTGTACGTGCATGTGTGAGTCTGTTGTAAGTGTGAAAGAGCTCAAGAAAATGTCTTCGAGTAGGGCATAACTTTTGGGTAAAAGACAAGTATGATGTGAACTCCGAAGCCAGACGGTTGCCATCTAGCATTGCTATTTGATTCTCGAAAAAAAAAAAAATACTTCCATGAAAATTTTAACGTAAAAAAACTTGTTTAGGATCTTAAACTTTGGTGTACAACTATCTAATCATCTAAACAATTTAAAATTTAAAATTTGAAACAATTTAGTCCCTTGAGAAAAAATCTCATCAGGGTGAAGTATCCATTTTTGTTATTTAGTTCTCGTAGTTTGTAAATACATCCTAAACAATTTATCCATTTGTGTAGGTTCATTAATTCTTAATAGTATTTTACATAGGAGTAAAGTGCTACCAATATTAAGACTAAATTTTTAAAAAAACTAAACTTGAAGTGTAGATTGTTGCAAATTTAAAATGCCTAAATGAAAGTAATCGGGACCAAAGGTGTTCTTTGACGATACTGAATTAATTACTCTAGAATTTAGGCTGCATGTGCCAGTAAAAATTTTAGACAAACAATCAATCATCTGATTGACAGAAGATACCTGGCAAAGGGAAAAACCATCAATCATCTGAGTGATAGGCATATACAAGTTGCAGGTTATTTGGTTCGCGGAATAAATGAGGTTTCCTTTGAAATCAAAGCAAGCTGTTAATGGTTCTTTCATATCATCCATGAGGTCTTGCAACCATCGCCTCACAAGGCTTTGAAATACTCTGACGTCTGCAAATTTGGAAAATATTTTAAACGAGGTGAAAAAACGAATCCATAGTATACAAGTATGGTTGAACAGACCAATAGGCAATGAGGAATGATGATTTCTTAATGAGGGCCAACTCATAGACCAAGAGGATGGATGTTGATATGTATTAGCCACCCCCAATGGTCCATGAAGTAATATCCTTCATACAATTTTCCCCATCATCAAGATTGCTCAACGACTTCCATTTTTTACATTGGATCAGAAAAGGTTGAAAATTTTCCACTTGTAAATGAACGAGATGTGCACCAACTATTAAGAATTTGCGGAATTGTTGTTTCTTATTAATTAAAAGGAATCACGTGAAAGATCACCACAGTACTCAACGCCCACAGAGCAAGGACATCTCATAAACTCTCATAACCTAATTTCTTTTCACATAATATGAGCAGGATATAAACCATTGTTATACATCTACCTGGAAGGTAAAATTTAAGAGAGCAGCCATCAATGTCAGAAACGCGTCTAATTAGCCCATCAGCATTATTTTCAATGCCCTTGAGATGGCTTGATTTTTGCTGAAAGATCACAAACTCAACTGAAACACGCAAATTAGCCGCCTCCTGAGTAAAATAACAACATAATTAAAACATCCAAATTGAAGATGGACCAAAATCTTAAAAGCTCAGCTAAATCAATGGCCAACCATAAGTGTCCTTTCCAGGTGAGAATCCAAATCATAATGTGTAGTTGCGCTTAGTACAATGACTTTCCTCATTACATCTTCACCTCCCCACGAGTATAGAACTCGATCACTTATAACAGCCGACAGTTTCACATCTATCAGGTAGCAACCAAATCCAATTCAATAAATATTCAACAAAAATGCCAGTAAAGCGTAATTACAATGTGAGGTACCGCGACAACAGAGGGTTTCAGAGTCATTGATTTCGGGAATAAAGGCATCGGTAGGCAAATTCTGCACGGCGCGGTGGAAGTCACGGAGACAAAAGCTTCGATTAGGACTGTACGCAACCTCCAACTGTGTAATCCAGCAATAGACATTTATAACCACAATCAAGCAATTTCAAATAGCCAAACAATTCAAACAGACAAAACTAACGGAATAACAGGACCAAGAATTCAAAAGCCTCTGATCTAATAGCGTCTTCCTATCTCTGTGTGCGCGTGTGAGAGTGAGTTTTTGCATATCCTTACAAGAGCATCATCAGGAACAGAGGAGCTATTTTTCAAGACGTAGCACAAGCCGATCCTAGTAGCGGAGGATGATGTTGATTCTGATTGTGATGATGCTGATGATGAGATAGCATAAAGATTGGCGAGCTTCAACAGGGACTAAACAGATGAACACAAAACGAAATCGTGAGATTCTTCAACGGATAAAGAACGAAAATGAAAGGTTATACAAATCTGAATCCAAACTGTTCTTACATCCGTTAAGTCGCTGAGGATGGGAGGAGGCAAGGTTCTCAAATCAAGCAAAAAGCACAGCAGCGCCATTTTCAGGTTCACGAGTTCGTTTCACATCGCTTGCAGTTGCAATTGCCATTGATTTGGCGCGAAATTGGAATTGTTCAGTACAGGGACGAGCTTAAACGAGAACGATTCGAAACTGGGCCTGAGCCTGGGCCTGGGCCTGGCGCTCTCTTTCGTAACCCGATCGCGGCCCATTTACCAGGAATACTCATCAAATTTCGGGATTTTTGTGATTTTTTAAGGAATATTTGTGGAGACTATTTTCATTGATAATATATTGTAAAATTTAGATCTCCATGTTTACGTCGGTATTAATGTTTGACTATAGAGCATAATTCAATTGATTAAAGCATATATCCTTAATTAAAAGGTTAAATGTTTGAATCTTACTTTCGATATGTTGAACTAAATATATGTTTTAGTCCATGATGTTTGAGTGTCTTTTTTCAATTTAGTCCTTCATGTTTTAAAGGTTTCTCTTTAGTGCCTTATGTTTTAACATTTTTTAATTATACCATTATTATTGGGAAATATTAAAATTGGATTATGATCCATGTATATAGCATGATATTTAATTGAGTTGGTAGAAATTTCGAGAATAAATTTGGTCATGTAAGCGATAAAATTTTCTAATTCATCCTATAAATTTTTAAAAAGTTGTGGAAATTTTTATATTTTCTTCTTTCGGAAAATATAACTCCAACTTTATAATAATTCACTAATTATCATATGTATAAATTTGTCTCAAGTCGATTTTAACATTTTCTAAGAGTAAGAATATAAAGGACTAAATTAAAACTCTGTAAGCATATTGACTAAATTATATATATATATATAAATATTAGAGACTAAAACATATATTTAGCCAAAAGAAAAATCGATCATTACTGTCTGCCTCGGAGTAGATTGGCTAAAATGTAAGTTTCTATTTTTATTTGAGGTAGAAAACTTATTTAAGATTAAAAAAGAAAACGAATGGAAACAAACAAAAAAAAAAAAATCAAAATTGAGTTGTTTTCAAGTGTTTTTGATATGAATGGTTGACATCTAAGCAATTAAAGTATATTTGATTCAAATGTGTGCTGTTTCCAAATTGATATGCATTTTGTAAATATTTTTAAATAATTGTATGACCCGTTTGGTACAAGATTTTTGGAGATGGGAATGAGCAAGGGTTTCTAATACTCTTGTTTGTTTCAAGATTTCTGTGGTGGGTCCAGGAAATAACGCATTCATAGGCATCATTTATGCCCATAAGCAAGGGTTTTCTATGCCCTTGCAAAAACATGGGTTTTCTCTTTTCCCATCTCTTCTTTTTTATTTCTATATTCAATTTTATTTTGAATATAGTTAATTAATTAACTAATGGATACTAAATTAAAAATAATATAATAAATTATTTAATTAGATTAAAATATAATTTGTCAAGAATTTCAATTTTTTTAAACAAATACTTTTTTTAGGACTTTTAAACAAATACTTAGTCCAAGTTTATTAGAGGGATGTAATTACATATTTACTAAAATTATAATTAATTAGTTAATATTATCGAAAATATATTTAATTATTGAATTAAAATCATTTAAATGAATTTAGTATAAAAATTCATTTTTCAATAATTATAATTAATTACTTATCGATTATTTATAATCAATTAATTACTTTTTTGGATTTCCTTATAATAAATAAATAATCATATTATTATTAAATATTTATCTAATTAATTTTTATGGATACAATATATTAAATTATTGTAGTTAAAGATATTTATTAAAAATTAATTAAATAATTTTAATTTGTTAAATTAACATAGTTTATCCCATTAAAATCATTTCATGATTATTATTTCATTAATTTTTATTAATATAGTTTGAATTAATTTTGATTATTTTATTGATTAATTTATTAAAATTACATAAAGTTTACTTGATTAATTCTAAAAAAGAAATACATACATAATTTGTTCTCATAAAATCCTGATGACATTCCCATGCATAACCAAACACAGTTATCTTTGATTTCCAGCAATCTTATTCCCAGGCATAGTATTCCCAAGTATCATGTATTTTCAGACATCTATAAAACCTTAAACCAAACGGGCCCTTAGGTCTTGAACTCTCGCTCTCAAACTATTATGATAATATTATTTTCAAGTTTAAAGGATGTTGAATACCAATAAAGGTATGTACTTTTCATACATTCTTGATCTCACTCCAAGGATATTATTCATTGACTTAACCTATTTTTCTTTTTTCTTGTTTTTTTCTACGAAAGTAGAAATGCAAAATATATATATATATATACACACCGTTTATCTTTTTGCCTTCCTACAATTAATTGGGTTTCATTTAGGAAAAACTTCATGCAATTAATCAAATTCCAAAAGATCTCTAAGTTTTTTTTTTTTTTTTTTGGGTAAAATACTCTTTTGGTCCCTCATGTTTCAGGGTCGTTTCCAATAGGTCCCTAGGTTTGAAAATTGAACAATCAAGTCCCTACTGTTTACAAAATGCTTCTATTGAGTCCCTGGACCGTTAATTTTTTTAACGGTGATGACGTGGCAGTAACGGTGCTGACGTGGCACATTTTAAAAAATATTTAAATATTAATTTTTTAATTAAAATAATAAAATATTAATATATTAAAATAATAATTAGTTTTTTTTTTAAAAAAAAAATAATCTTTCTTTCTCCCCTACCCACCCTCCCACCCGAATCCCCTTCCCCTTTCTTTCCCTTCCTTTCTCTCTCCTTCTCCCCTCCCTTCCTTGCCGGCGATGTGCAACGGCGACGGCGGCTTCTCCATCCTCCCCCACCACGGAATCCTCCCTTTCTTTCTTTCCCTTTCTTTCTCCCTCCTTTCCCCCTCCCTTCCCTACCGCTGTCATTGTCGATGACCCACCACCATCGCCGCCGTCGACGCCGCCGATGACCATGCAACACCGCCACATCTTTCTTCTCCTCCTTCTTATCTTTTTCTTCTTCTTCAAAATACCCACCCCCTTCCTTCTCTTTTTCCTCTTCTTCAAAACCAAACTCACCCCCACCCACCTCTTCTTTTTCTTCTTCTTTAATTTTTCCAAATCAAACCCACCCCCTTTCTTTTCTTCTTCTTCAAAACGAACCCATACATTTATCTTCTTCTTCCACTTCAAAACAGTACCCAACCCCACCCTACTATTCTTCTTCTTCAAAACCTCAAACCCCACCTCACCCCTTTCTTCTTCTTCTTCAAAAGCCTAAACTCACCCCATTCTTCAAATCAAACCCCCAAAACAGAATCCTAACACCCCATCCCATGCCCTTTTTTTTCTTCAAATCTAAACCCAAAAAACAAAAATTAATAACCCACCTCTTGAAATCTAAAAATAATAAAAATTCAGAAGAAGAAGAGAAGTTGGCGGAAGAAGTAGATGGAGCCGTCGCCGTCGCCGTCGCCGTCGCGTCCATCGCCAGCAAGGAAGGGAGGGGAGAAGGAGAGAGAAAGAAAGGGAAAGAAAGGGGAAGGGGATTCGGGTGGGAGGGTGGGTGGGGGAGAAAGAAAGATTATTTTTTAAAAAAAAAAACTAATTATTATTTTAATATATTAATATTTTATTGTTTTAATTAAAAAATTAATATTTTAATATTTTTAAAATGTGCCACGTCAGCACCGTTACTGCCACGTCATCACCGTTAAAAAAATTAACGGTCCAAGGACTCAATAGAAGCATTTTGTAAACAGTAGGGACTTGATTGTTCAATTTTCAAACCTAGGTACCTATTGGAAACGACCCTAAAACATGAGGGACCAAAAGGGTATTTTACCCTTTTTTTTTTTTTCCAAAGGAGTTAAAGTCACATCTAGTTTGCAAATGTGATGTCTTCTCAAAGGGCGATAAGTTTTGCTTGCTCTATCGAGTTCGTTTGAAAGCATTAAGAATCATTCGACTACAGTCTTGACCTTGACATTTGAGTTTCAAATCACTACTCCAATTTTGATGTTTTCTCAAGAACGGTTAATTTGAATGTATGACCTCCAGGAGTCTCCATAGATGCTGATTTGTGTTGGTTGTGTCCTAACATCTAGGGAACGTGTTGGAAAAGTTAGAAATATGCCATGAGGATTATTTGGAAAAGTTGTTTGTTTAAAATTATTTCCTACTACATATAATATTGGACCCATAAGATTGAGTTCCCTCTACCACCATTTGGTTTGTTGTAAAGCTTGTAATTCCTTTGGTTCCACATTGTTCGAAGATAGAATGCATAAGAACAAAAGGGTGGAGGTACACAAACTAGGGTTGGCAACAGAGCGAGACGAGTACCAAGGGGGAGGAGTGGGGGATTCTCTGTCCTTGACCCCATCCACATAGGGACATTCAGTCCTCACACTACAAGAAAAAAGAGTTATGCCGACAAACTTTCTCTCGATGCTTGAAAACGCATCGAGAGAAGAGGTATTTGATGACGAAATGAAAACGGTGTGGGAAAAAATATTTTAGTATATTTATGTTGACGTTGTCACTAATGGTGATCACCCCGCCATTTGGAGGCAAGGACAAGGGCGGGAATTCCGCATTTGGTGAATAGGCCCTCGCAAGAATTCGTCCCCACTTTTATAAGAGAATCGTCGGGGATTCCCCTATTATTCCTTGCATGCATTCACACATTATTCTATTATTAATCAATTTTTGTTATAATTTTTTAATAATAATCTTTAATTTTAGTTCGTGTCTCTTTCTCTATAAATTATCTATCTTTTTGCAAAAATTAAAAAAAAAAATAAAAATAATAGGCACAGATGCTTGCAAATTAAAACATATAAAATATAACAACTAAAATTCATAAAGTCACAACAATTTATTTTTATAAAGTTACAACAAAAGTTGATTACAAAAAATAAAATACAAATGAAAAATGATACAAAAGTTCACAACGATTCAATTTTTTTTTTTTTCTTTTTGTCTCTTTTCTCTTGACTGACGACCGTTATCAAAATATGTTGAACAATATGTCATGTAATAGAAAATAAAAGTACAATAATATAATCAATATAACATAATCATATCTCATCATCATCTTGTCCTTTAATCCTAAATAGATGTAGGGCAAGTTAGTTTGTATTACGTCTCCTTTGTCCTGTAGTAAAAATAATTAACAATAGTATCACAAAATATAAGCAGACAATAAAAACTAATTAAATAGTATCATAAAATGCATACCTCCTCATCGGCTTCTTCTAAAATAGTAGCCAAATTCTTAACAAATTATTTTCTAGTGTTAGAACCTTCATTTTTCACACATTTGAAATATAAGAGAATATTGATTAATATATTAAAGGGAAAAATACATTTTTAGTCCCTGAGGTTTAGGTTAGGTTTCATTTTGGTCCCTGAGTTTTCAAACTCAACAATTTAGCTCTTGAGGTTTGGTTTTAGTTTCATTTTAGTCTCTCCATCCATTTTTCCATTAAAAACTAATGGTTTGCTGACGTGTCACTATTTTTTTATTAAAAAAGTTATAATTAAAATTTAAAAATAAAAATATATTAAAATAATAAATATATTGTTATTTTTAAATTTTTATTTCTTTCTCCCTCCTCCTTCTTCAACAGCACACTGACCGGCCATCCCCGTCGCTCGCTGACAGTGACTTTTTTTTTCTTTTCTTCTCCTCTTTTCTCTTTCTTCTCCAACTTTTTCTTTTTTTAAAGACGAAACAAGGATGGAGGTTTTCTGGCGAAACCGAGGAGGGAGGAACCTCCCTCCTTAACGAAATCTCACTGTTAAAAAAAGAAAAGAAGAGGAAAACCCACTTTGAATCACGATTGTTTGTTCTAGATCTGGAATTCCAATCACGTCAGTTCGTGCTTATGACTGTCGGAATCACGTTGGGAACATCATAGGAGAAAGAAACGATTGTGGGTGTAATGTCATCGTGCTTCAGTCGCGGACTTGGGCGAGGTCATGTGGTTCGTGTGTTGTGCGCGTGCTTAATGACTAGAGAAGAAGAAATCGCAATGGTTGTTGTGTGTGATTGGGTGGTTGAATGAAGAAAACGCTGACTTGGACGAGTCGTGGTCACTGCTACAAACACCGAAAAAGAAGGGCTCACCAGAATCGCGTGGGTTTGTTTCCTCACGCTGTCAGTCATTGTGCCGCCGGAGAAATGACTCGCCAACGAAGAACAAAAGACGAGGAGGATTGGGTTCGCGTGGCTAGAGAGAGAAGATGAAGAGTGACTGATTTGCAAAGAAAAAGATGAGGTGGTGTCGACTTCAAGAAGGAGAAAAGAGAAGAAGAAGAAAAGGAAAAAGAAAAAAAAAGAGTCGTCGGGCGGTGGGAGGAGGGGAAGAAGAAGAAATAGGTGTCAACTAAGGTTAGAATTTAGTCATCTAAAAAGGACCTCAAGCATCTCTACTCATAGGCGTCAACTAGGGTTCTCTCACCACCATCTTCTTCCAAATAAGTTCTGCTTGAATTTGACTTCAAAATTCGAGCTTATATAGTGTTGGAAATTGTTGAGGAGCTGCGAAATAGGTGCTGGTAGGTAGCCCAGTCGATTTCGGGGTCAAAACAGTCGGTTAGGTGTGAAGAAGTCTCGTTCAAAACGACCCGCGAACGACTCGGAACTGCCTTTGTTTTTTCTAGAAATGCGGTCGAATTTCATTTTGCCTTCCCAGAAATGCAGTCGCATTTCTGGGTAAATTCCAGCTCTTCCTCTGTTTTCCTACACAGCAACAAACTTAGTCAAATTCCCTTAAAATTAAGTCTTTTTAAGCACAAATGAGCACAATTTGACAAAAGTGATTCTCAACACCCTAACTCATCAACTTTAACATATTTTGAGCTCGAAAACAGTAAAATTGATCTAAACATGCAATATTTGACAAGGAAATAAGCTAAATATAAGGGTAAAATAGGTATATTTTTTACCCTTATCAAAGGGAAGTGTTTCTGAAATGCTAAGTGAGCAGCTTGAAGTCAGAATTCATTGTGACAGCCAACGTGTCTTATCTCTATCAAAGAACCCTTCCTTCCATGAAAGAACCAAGCATATCGACGTGAGATTTCACTATGTAAGGGAAGTGGTTCAAGAGGGTGTTATTAAACTGTCCAAAATACATACTACACACAACCCAGCTGACATGATAACAAAAACTTTCACCAGCAGCAGGTTTGAATATCTTTCTGAATTACTAAAGCTTGATCATGGGTGATATACACATGCCTTTAGAGTTTCTGTGACAGCCAAGAAAATAGGGAGGTTTACTTGTTTGCACAACACAGAATATCAATATCAAGAGGGTGATTTGTTGACTGATATTTGACTATTATGTTTTTTAATAAACTGCCACGTGTATGTCAAGAGTTGGTTAATAACAAAAATGAAGTCCCCTGTGCATATCCCTTTTGAAGTCATCCATATTACTTTGTTTTCTTAAAGAAACAAAGTGTGAGAAACGTTTATGATGTATGAGTGAAAACACTCTTGTAAGCCTCTGTATTATGTGTTTTTTATGAATAAAATTACTCTCTCTTTGGCTGTTGATTAGGTCGAATCACTATAAATCTTTATAGTGTGTCATCCTCTTCTCTTTCTCTTGTGTGTATGTTTTTTTTTTTTTTTTTTTTTTTTGAATAAATCAACATTTGGGGTGAGAAACGTTTATGATGTATGAGTGAAAACACTCTTGTAAGCCTTTGTATTCTGTGTTTTTTATGAATAAAATTACTCTCTCTCTGGCTGTTGAAAAATGGATGTAGACATTAGGTCGAACCACTATAAATCAGTGTGTCATCCTCTTCTCTTTCTCTTGTGTGTATGTTTTTTTTTTTTAGTAAATCAACATTTGGGGTGGGGGGATTTGAACCTCTGACCTTATGATCGGGGTACATGTCAATTATCGTTGAGCTATGCTCGCATTGACATCTCTTGTGTGTATGTTCTGTCTTGTGTTATTAATTGATTCCTTGATAGTTCTTATGCTCGTGTTATTTAACAAATTGTTCAACAGATACTTTACTTAAATTTTTGGAGTGATCAAGATTATTAGAAGCTTTACTTGTAACCATATACTTCATGTGAGATTCCTTCGCCAAATCTAAACAAAGTTTTTTTTTTTTTTTATCCTTTCCACCTCAAGAAAATAATTATCTCCATAAATTCAAGGTAAGTAAAAATCGATCAATTTTAAGCTTGTCAAATTTTGTAATCATGTTTACAGCCATAATTCTTATCTCCTCAAGGTTAGATTTAGTCCATTTAGAAATAGTCAATTTTCGTTGACAATTTTTTTTTATAAAAGATATTTGGATTCAAAAAATGTTTTAGTCACATGGATGAAATAATTTCGGTTTTTACCTCATTTGTCAATATCCAGTCTTTATTCATAGACAAACATTTGTATTTTGGCTCTCATTGTTTTAATCGAGAAAAAACAACCTTTTAATCCAAATCACTGGCTCACATGAAATATGTAGAATTTCATCTAGTACAACAATCAAGTGTTAACCTCTTTCCAATATGAACATTCAACTGAAGATCAATTTCCTCAAGTTTTTCTAATTTCTTTAGTATACCTGTCCAAAATGAAACGCTATTATGAACTCTTTCAACACCAACTCTTATCACTGCTCATTTATCTTTCACAATTAAATTCAAAATATGAGCACAACACGGCATATGAAATATACTCACATCCAACAATAAATTTTCAAAAAGTTTATCTAAAAGCATATAATTTTAAGGTTAAATTACAAGTTTAGTCCCTAAACTTTTAGGGTTGTGTCAATTTGGTCCCTGAACTTTACAAAATGTCAAATAGATCCTCAAACTTTCAATTTTGTATCTAATAGGTTTCTGAACTTTAAAAAGTATCTCATAGCTCTTTAAACTTTCACTTTTGTGTCCAAGTAGGTTCTTCAACTTTCAAATTGTGTCTAATAATTCATTGACCTATTCAACATTTTTTAAAATTCACAAACTTACTAATATAAAATTGGAAATTTAAGGTATCCATAGACATAAAATTCAATTTTATATCTAATAGATTGGTTAATTTTTAAAAATTTCGAAAGTGTTAGAGACCTATTAGACACAAAATTGAAAGTTCAAGGACATATTAGACACTTTTTAAAGTTTACAAACCTAATTGATACAATCCTGAAAGTCGAAGGACTAAAGTTGTAATGAATTAAAAGCTAATTTTAATAGGGAAATCCTCAGAAATGGCCAGAAATTACAGGGTAATTTCGAAAAATGGCCAAACCGTATTTTTTAATGAAAAATGGTCAAACGGTATTTCTAACAATCCTAGATTTTCTCCCTTCTTTATAGTGTATGGGGTATTTACGTCCACTTTGTTGCCAAAAAAAATTACTAAATTTAGCTTTTGATCATATCTCAAAATGAAAACACTAATGGCTCTTTTTTCAAATCAACTATTTTAAAATGACCATTTAGCTGGTTGCCCCATTTTAATATAACAATTAACATTTATGGCCTACATGATAGGACTATGATCAATCCTACACAACTTGCATCTCTTCATGGATGGATTGGGCCACTAAAGAAGAAGTTGTTAGATCGACTCAAACTAAAATTCAGGAAAAAAAAATTAAAACAAATATATATATATATATATATATATATATATATTGATTTTATACTGGACAGTAGCCATCCATGTCTGCAAATATTCCAAGACGTAATAAAGGAGAAATTTAATTCAACCAAACATATTTTCCAACTAACTACACCAAACTCAAAGACACGTGGAACCACATCAACCATGGAACGAGAAGCCATCCAATGAGCAAGAATGCGACACTTGTCATATTATCACGACACCAATATTTAAAAACTATTTTTTTTTTTATAGACACCATCTTGAATTCAGCCAAGCCTTCAAATCCTCTGTTACTGATAGCTCCAAGCTAGCTATTGGTTTTGCTCTTGACTAACTCATTATCAAACTCGAAACCAATCCCGAACTCAGAACTTAGGCCTGCAAATAATACCATCAAATTAGACATTTAGTACATAGCAATCAACGAGGGAAGCACTTCAAGAAGAGATAAACATAAGCAAATTAGCTCTATCACTTCACCCCCAACCTATCACTTGAAAAAACCTCAAACAAGCCTACACCTATATGATATGACTGGAAGAGATTCAAATGTTCAGTCGAGCCATTTGAAGAAAGAAAAGTTACTTGCCTCCATGTAATTTGTACTCCTTATGTTGATGGTCGATTTTGGCCAGAGGATCTCACCTGACCTTCACGTGCCACCAACGGTAAATTTGTAGTTGAGGGGGGAAGACGTGGCCTGCAAGACAGTAAACCTGCACACCGGTGTGGTGCTCGCCACACCGGCTCCGATGCTTAAGTCAGCAAGCAGAACGGTAGGGCGTGGAAAAGTAAGAGCAAGAGGAGAAAGCAGAGAATAGAGAGTAGAGTTCAAGGATAGAATTCGGGATCAAATTCGGGATCCCCTCTTCAGTGGCGAAGAAGGATATAAATACCTGCCCATCCTCCTAGGGTTTTTAGGTATTCGGAGGCGTTTTAGGTCAAACCAGGCGGAACCGGGGCGATCTGGGGCATCAGGGGCCAAAAAGAAGTCACCGGACTCGGCCCGCGCAACCGGGCCGAATGGTCGGCCTCGGCCTTTTCCCGAGGCCGACCATATGCTCGGCCTCGGCAAAAGGCCGAGGCCGACCATATGGGTCGGGCCATGTCGGCCCGACCCTTTGGCCCGGTCTTCCTCTGGGTCGGTCTTTTGGTCCTACCTCTGCCCGTTTGTCCTCGTCAGCTCCTTGTGTGGTCCAAAATCACCTATAACATTAAGCCCCCACTCTTGAATTGGGATTCAGGTGCGAATTTAGTGCTATCGGTTGAGCTCCTTAAGCCTGATTTAAGAGTATAACTCTCCTTCCATGCCGACTTATGTATGATTCCTTGTTATCCTGCAAGATAGGACAAACTGGACAAAGTAGACACTCCCTGAAAAGGGGTTAGGTGAAATGGAAATGAGAAAAGTTGAGAGATTACAACAATGGCTCTGGTCGGCCTCGGGAAGAGGCCGAGCACAACAATCTCCCCCTTTAGCTTATCTGGTCGGCCTCGGCCTCGGGAAGAGGCCGAGCACAACAGTTTCCCGTTTTAGCTTGTCTGGTCAGCCTCGGCCTCGGGGAGAGGCCAGCACAGCAGCTTCCCATTTTGGGTTATCTGGTCGGCCTTGGGAAAAGGCCGAGCACAGCAGCTAGACCCCTGTACTTGGTCATTCGGAACGCTTCATTCCAGATCCAAGGCTTATCCACAAGTAAAAAATAGGAGAAGCAAAAGATTTCACAATCCTGCATTGAAAAGTTAATCTCTGCAAAAGAAGAATGAGGGAAGAGGCTAGGGTCGGCCTCGGCCTCGGACCCCTGTTAGCTCAAAATCTAGCTCCCTGCATTCATATGTTAGTCCTTGTAGGAAAATAATGAAAGAATGGGTTTGAACATGTAAATTTCAGTAGAACATGCTAAACCTGGGTGCTTTTTGTTTAATAGGGAGTGCATATCCCCTGTTACTTGCTTTTTGTTTAATAGGGAGTGCATATCCCCTTTGTAGCCCCCAATCTCAAGAAAAACTTTATTAAAACACAAAGTATAGTTGAGTAAATAGGAGAATACCTTTAGAGTTTGTGCTCGGCCTTGGCAAGAGGTGCTCGGTCCTGGCTCCTGCAGGGTGAGCTTGACTTAGATGAAGTGTATGGACTCATGCCAAGTGAGGTGAGGTAGACTCGTTGGTCCAGGCTCACATGGTCTCACTCTGGATGAGGCGAGGTAGACTTCGGCAGTCCAGGCTCGCCTGGTGTAAAGATGCTCAAGCCAGAGGATGTGAGGTAGACTCGTCGGTCCAGGCTCACATGGTCTCACTCTGGATGAGGCGAGGTAGACTTCGACAGTCCAGGCTCGCCCGGTGTAAAGATGCTCAAGCCAGAGGATGTGAGGTAGACTCGTCGGTCCAGGCTCACATGGTCTCACTCTGGATGAGGCGAGGTAGACTTCGGCAGTCCAGGCTCGCCTGGTGTAAAGATGCTCAAGCCAGAGGATGTGAGGTAGACTCGTCGGTCCAGGCTCACATGGTCTCACTCTGGATGAGGCGAGGTAGACTTCGGCAGTCCAGGCTCGCCTGTAGGCGTGGGCACTATAGGCTCGCTGAAGCGTGGGCACTATAGGCTCGCATGTAGGCGTGGGCACTATAGGCTCGCTGAAGCGTGGGCTCTATGGGCTCGCATGTAGGCGTGGGCACTATAGGCTCGCTGAAGCGTGGGCACTATAGGCTCGCATGTATGAGCGTGGGCACTATAGGCTCGCTTGAAGCGTGGGCACTATAGGCTCGCATGTGGGCGTGGGCACCATAGGCTCGCTGAAGCGTGGGCTCTATGGGCTCGCATGTAGGCGTGGGCACTATAGGCTCGCTGAAGCGTGGGCTCTATAGGCTCGCATGTAGGCGTGGGCACTATAGGCTCGCTTGAAGCGTGGGCACTATAGGCTCGCATGTGGGCGTGGGCACCATAGGCTCGCTGAAGCGTGGGCTCTATGGGCTCGCATGTAGGCGTGGGCACTATAGGCTCGCTGAAGCGTGGGCTCTATAGGCTCGCATGTAGGCGTGGGCACTATAGGCTCGCTTGAAGCGTGGGCACTATAGGCTCGCATGTGGGCGTGGGTACCATAGGCTCGCTGAAGCGTGGGCTCTATGGGCTCGCATGTAGGCGTGGGCACTATAGGCTCGCTGAAGCCTGGGCTCTATAGGCTCGCGTGGAGGTGTGAACGCTAAGCTCGAAGACTTAGGCTCACAGGTGTTCGATCTTGCTTGCAATAACAGGATTGGTCTCAGTCACAACCATGGTCATGGTCGGCCTCGGCCTCAGGTCGGCCTCGGTCTTGGCCTTGATCATGTCTGGGGTCGGCCTCGGCCTCAGCCATATTTAGGGTTGGCTTAGGCCTTAGCCTCGAACAATCTGTTGTCTCTCGTACCTGGTTCCTTCGCTTCGATCTGGATTTTTTCTTCTGTTCAACTGCGTTGACAATCTGATTTGTCTGGATTATGCGATCTTCGGGTCACTTTCGAAGTATTGGATAATCGGCTTCGGCTTTGGCCTAGGGTCGGCCTCGGCCTCGGGATGACCATAGCTGTGGGTCGGCCCGGCCTCGGCCGAAGGATGACCGTAGCTTAGAGTTGGCTTTGGCCTAGGGTCGGCCTCGGCCTCGGGATGACCATAGTTGTGGGTCAGTCTCGGCCTTGGCCTAGGGTTGGCCTTGGCCTCGGGATGACCATAGGTGTGGGTCAGCCTCGGCCTCGACCAAAGGATGACCGTAGTTCAGGATGTTGACATTCTTTTCCTGGTGTCTTCAATCTTGTCAAAGTCTCTGTTTGTTGTTGATTTGTCCCCCAAAGGTAGTTCTGGATGAACATCTTCGGTTGGCCTCGGTTTGGTCGGCC
Organism: Luffa acutangula; assembly: GCA_036850905.1. Taxonomy (NCBI): domain Eukaryota; kingdom Viridiplantae; phylum Streptophyta; class Magnoliopsida; order Cucurbitales; family Cucurbitaceae; genus Luffa; species Luffa acutangula. Next base: position 14,097,201 of record CM072099.1, read on the forward strand.
TCTGCATGGTAGGCCTCGGCCTCGGCCAACCTAGCCTCGGCCTCGGCAGCCCGGGCTTCAGCTTCGGCGGCTTTGGCCTCGGACTCGGTAGTTTTGGCACTTCTGCGCTTCTCAACGATCAGATTCCTCAGGTCTGTCTTAGTATGACCGTAGCTTGGGGTAGAAACTGTGTAGTGACGCCCCTTAAGTGTGCTTGACTCTGGGCTCCTCAAAATCGTGCGATCAGTGGGTTTGAGCCCCCTGACCTTGCTGGTCATGCTGTCAGTCTTCTTTCCTCTTGACCTCGTCCCTGACTCTGCAGTGTGCTCCATAGGCTCCTTCCCCTTCCTCGGGTCTCTAATCAAGCTCCCCTCATGGACTTTGGTGCTAGGGCCGGGTTTATCCAGGATTTGGAGTATTTTGGATAAACTCCGATTCATTCCCTTCACCTCATCCTCAAGGGCGGCAATCTTGGTGTCGGCATCCTCTGCTCGGCCTCGGCCTGCTTGTCTCGGTGACCCCCGGATGCTGTCCTCGTCACGTGACCTCCGCTGGTGGCGGTCACCATCCGAATTCTCTATGTTTACGTCTTGGTCTTTCTTTTCCATACCCTTACTCATGGAATAACCGATGTGCAGATTAACAGGCTTTCTTCCCCACAGACGGCGCCAACTGTTGATGGTCGATTTTGGCCAGAGGATCTCACCTGACCTTCACGTGCCACCAACGGTAAATTTGTAGTTGAGGGGGGAAGACGTGGCCTGCAAGACAGTAAACCTGCACACCGGTGTGGTGCTCGCCACACCGGCTCCGATGCTTAAGTCAGCAAGCAGAACGGTAGGGCGTGGAAAAGTAAGAGCAAGAGGAGAAAGCAGAGAATAGAGAGTAGAGTTCAAGGATAGAATTCGGGATCAAATTCGGGATCCCCTCTTCAGTGGCGAAGAGGGATATAAATACCTGTCCATCCTCCTAGGGTTTTTAGGTATTCGGAGGCGTTTTAGGTCAAACCAGGCGGAACCGGGGCGATCTGGGGCATCAGGGGCCAAAAAGAAGTCACCGGACTCGGCCCGCGCAACCGGGCCGAATGGTCGGCCTCGGCCTTTTCCCGAGGCCGACCATATGCTCGGCCTCGGCAAAAGGCCGAGGCCGACCATATGGGTCGGGCCATGTCGGCCCGACCCTTTGGCCCGGTCTTCCTCTGGGTCGGTCTTTTGGTCCTACCTCTGCCCATTTGTCCTCGTCGGCTCCTTGTGTGGTCCAAAATCACCTATAACACCTTACATTACAAACGTGATTTATTTTAAGTTTAAAATTCATTTTAGTTTTTAAAATTTTAGAATTACTAATTTACTTCTTAAATTTTTAAAATATCTATTTTAGTTATTGGATTTTTAGTCGAGTTTTTTTTTTAATAATTATTTTTATCTTTATTGTTATTTTGTTATTGAGAAAAGGATAATGTGTTTTTGAGTGTGTAATTAATGTGCTAACACAAACCTATTTCTAAGTGACATATAGTGATTATTTTTTGGGAAAATTATTAGTTGGCAAAATAATTTTTTAAAAATCTAAAGGTTTAAGATAAACATTTTAAAATTTAAGATCATTATAAAATAATTTTGAAAGTTAAAAAAAAAAAAGGAAAAAAATAAAGTCATAAGCCTATTTTTAATGATTCAAAATTAATAGTGGAATCTACAATTTTATTAAATGGAAAGTTAATAGATAAAACAACTAAGACATATAAGACAAAGCAAGCATGTGTGAATAGTTTCAAAAAATAAATTGAGTTTATAACATGAAATACTATATTTATTAAATTTTTTTTGTCTTTTTTAATTTAATTCTGCATTTAAAAAACTCAAATTCAAAATCTGGATACATTGAAAACATAAAAAAATTGTTTTCAGAATTTTCACTATTTGGATCACAGAATCCAAAAATAGTTTTAAAAAACACGTTTGCCAAACGCATATTCACTGAATTCAGTGAATCTGGATTGTCTACCAAAGAGGCCCTTTAGTCTCCATACTTTAAAACTTGTAACAATTTAATCCTAATCAAATAAATATAATCAAAATCAACGTTTAGTTATCATTATACTATGACTTAGTTTTTGTAGTTTATGTAAACACATTTGCTCCTCAATTTCAATAGGGAAAAATACACTTTTGGTCCCTAAGGTTTGGTTTAGGTTTCGTTTTGGTCCCTGAGGTTTCAAACTCAACATTTTAGTCCCTGAGGTTTGCATTTAGTAGCATTTTGGTCCCTCCATCCATTTTTCTGTTATAAACTAACGGTTTGCTGACGTGACACCTAATTTTTATTAAAACAAATTATTTTTTATTTTTTAAAAATAAATAAATATATATAATTTAAATTCTTCTATCCCCTTCTTCTTATTCTCCCCCCTCCATCTCTTCTTCTTGTTCTTCTGCACACTGGCCAGTGGCAGTCGACGGCCAGCGACAACTGCTCGAGGCGGCCGACCGCAGCCGACGATCTTTTTTTTTTTTTTTACTTTCTTCTTCTTTCTTTCTCTCTCCCTCACCATCTCCTTCCTCTCTCACCGTCCCCTCTCGCTGGAAAGCTCCTCCATGCACACCCACATCTCGCCATGTACGTCGGAGATCTCGCTGTCCACGCACGCCGAAGATGCGGATCTCGCCATGAAGACCCAGATCTCGTCGTCCTTTTCGCCACCCACGCACTCTGGAGATCTAGATCTCGCCATGAAGACCCAAATCTCGCTGCGATTCAGTCCGATCGAAGACCCTTGAAGGTGTACATATTACACATGCGGAAGCAATTGAAGATCGAAAGCACTTAAGACATTCAATTTTACTCCTAAAGCATGCATGTTCTAGAAAAGACAGAATAGCGAGTTTAGAAAACACCAACCTTTGTAGCTCACTTATGTTGAACTCCTTGTGGTGTTTGCCTCTCCTATGCTCCTTGGACAACCTCTAGAGTCTTCCCTACTATACTCCGGGCCAAGAACGACTTGTGGGAGTCTATATAAGATAGGGAATGGGAAGGGAATGCTTGAAGCATCAAACAATGGAGAAGAATGAGAGATGAGAGAACTTTGAGTCCAAATTCCAGCAGCATAACATTAAGGAAATGACTCTCTTATGTTTGAATATGATTCAAACTCCTTTTAAAGACATTCTCCATGCAAAGCCAAGCCTCAAGACACAAGACACATGGTGTATTTTGCAAGCTCAAGTGGATTCTAGGTGTACATTACACAAGACATGCAACAATGCATGAGTGAGTTGTCTTTCCACTTTGAATGATCATGCATTAAGTGGATTTCCAACTAAATCCACTAAATTCAAATTGAAATCAAATTTCAAGCTTGCAAATTATCCCCAAGTTCAATTCTAAATTGAAATTGATTGCTTGGTAATTAGTTTGAAAATTTTCAAATTAATTTTGATATGATTAATCTAATTAATCTTTGTTATCTTGTGCAATTCCATATATATGATTCCTAATACATATATATAGTATTCAAAACACTTTTAAATACTTCATCTCTCATTTTCTAATTTAATTCATAATTAAATTATTGTGAAAAACACAATTTACGATAATACCCTTTTCTCGATTTTGAACGATTCAAAGCTTCCTATCTTTGGTTCTAGGCTTAATTCCGATATGAGCTAGTAGGGGGACCTAATGGACCTATAGATCATGGGCTCCAACGATTCGAGGCTAACCGACTAATCTCATTGTCCAAGCTAGCCAACATTCGTTAACTATCGGGACACTCCACTATAGCCCGATAGTTGCACTCCCCTCACTATAGATATATTTCCGTCCACTTGATTTAACCATTATTAGTAAGTCGATCCTTCACAGGTTGTTCGTAGCTATAGCTAGGTCAATAAGCCGTTTTACCCCTATAGTACTTCTAGTTCCTTAAGTCCCACTGATCCTCTAATGAACAATTGGTTTATGGTCCAACCAATAAACCGAGTCCCTCTCGGGTCAATGAGAGTGCGGGAACCCTTTGTTCAAGCCCTGGAGTCAGCACTTAAGGGAACAACCTCTCTACTATCCCTTATTCGGGTAGGAGTGAATTCCTTCTTGCACGACTATGTCCCCAGCTATCTACCCGTTCCTATCCCTGAAATGGGAGGCTTATTGAGTCGGCGATACTGAGCCACTCTCACCTATGCAGATCTAAGGATAAGCCCGAATAAACAGGAGTTCATAGTTAGCTCAGGATTAAGATCGAGTTACCTAGGTCATCACATGAAATAGTCAGTCTCGTCAGTAAACGGTGTTTATAAAGCGAGAGCGACTTATTTCTCGGTCCCGGTCTTATGCAAACTCATTGCATAGGACGCCCCCACTCGCATGTCTCTACATGGACGATTTAGGATCACATCGTCTATACCATCTATAAAGTGGGCCGCGTCTCATAGTGTCTCTCCAGAATAAGGTACCCAACCCTATTCCTATACTATAGACCGTTTTGGCTATTACTCAAGCTTTATCCACTTTTATGTCTCTACATAAAGCTCAAGTGTTCATCCTATAGCCATGGATCTTAGTTTATTGGATTTGGGTTATTATACGTGCAATTTAATTTATTCAGTAATGACTTTTACTAAATCAATCTCGATAACACCTTTATCGAATAAGTATATAATTCGTTTAACATTCACTATCTACGAGTTTTAGGGCACCAATCCCAACAACCCTATCATCCACGGATCTCGTCGTGATTCAGTCAGATCGAAAACCCCCTGTCATCCACGAATCTCGCCGCGAGTTCAAACCCACGCCCAAATGTTCATACCCGCGATTCTGAAAGACTGGATTTGTTTGAAGCAGTGAAGGAGTTGGCTGATGGGTCATCGTCTACAATCGAGATTGTTGGTGGGTTTTCATCTGTGATCGAGACAGCGAAGTCTTTGTTTGTGATTGTGAAAGAAGATTCGTCGCTGAGTGCTACGGTTAAGGTCAGCGGGACTGAAGCGTCTTTGTCTGATCTGGTTTCTTCCAGGTTGAAGGATCCAAAACTTTTGGGGAAGAAGGTTGTTGATCGTTAAAAAAAAAAAGTGGGAGAAGAAGGGAAAAAAGAAGAAGAAGCAAGGAAAAAAAAACAGAGGCTGCCGCCGGCGACGATAGGTGGCCGACGGCGGGGGCTTAGGTTTGGGTTAGATTGGATGAGAAATAAAAAGGAAGGGAGATAAATAATAATAAAATAATAATATTTTAAATAATTTATTATATTTATATTTTAAAAAATTAAAAAATAATAATTTTTTAATAAAAAAAATTTGGCCACGTCAACAACCCGTTAATTATTAACCGAAAATTGGATGGAGGGACTAAAATGCTACTAAATGCAAACCTCAGGGACTAAAATGTTGAGTTTGAAACTTCAGGGACCAAAACGAAACCTAAACCAAACCTCAGAGACCAAAAGTGTATTTTTTCCAAAAAAAAAAAACACATTTGCTCCTTAATTAGTTTAATGATCTACCTACTTAATAAATCCTATAAAATCTTAACAACAATTTTCACAATATAGGACTAAAGCATTACATGATAAAGTTCATTGATTAAAGTGTTAGAAAATAGAAAGTATAAAAACTAAATCATTAACCATCATGGATTATCCATGATGGTCATCAATAAGGGTCATGGGAAAAAAAATAAAAAAACGGCTCGAAGAAAATGAGTTCAATCTATGATAGCCACCTACCTAGAATTTAATATCCAACCATATATATACTGTAACACCCGTGTTAGGAGGGGTACATGAATGAATCGAGGCCACATCCGAATGAGAGGGATCCTGAGGACATGAAAGTATGGTCAATATAAGCTTAAAAGAATTGATAGATACTACCTATACCAACAAGGTGCACCTTCCTTTTCGATGGCTCAATCATAGGAACTTTAAAGTTAAGCGTGTTTGGCTTGGAGAAGTTCTATGTTGGGTGACCTCCTGGGAATTTTCCTAGCAAGCATGTGATTGAGGACAAAACATGCTAAAAGGACCATGTGTTGGTCTGTGGGGACAGTCTTCAATCTTAGAAGCAGTTTATGACAAGTATGGTGACGTGGCCAGGTCGCAGGGAATGTCGGGGCCGTTAGGTGCTGAATCCAGATTCTGAATTCTTGGTCTAGGACGTTACATATACAAAGTCTCTTAGATTTGAATACATTTTTCCTTATTTATTCGTAAAAGGAAAAAAAAAATTATTGAGTAGAGAAAGTGAGGCCCAATTTGGTAATTTGACCACAAATGCTATCATATAGATGTGGGGAGGCCACTAGAGAGACCTATATATATTAGGAAGAAGCATGCAAAATCACATGGGTGGGATCCCCAATTTGAAGGCATTCTTCCTCATTACAAAATGAAAAAATGAGGCAAGGGGGAGAGTTTTGGCAAGCAAGAGATGTTGGCAAGTCACTTTTGTTTATTTGGATTTTTCCCATTTTCTGATACTTTCAAATGGTGTACTTAGTGCTGGCACTTGGATTTCTGTCCCTTTTTCCTTTGACCAATTTATTTATATTTTTTTAGTTTCTTTCTAATTATACATCATCTTCACTAATTGAAATAGATTGAGGTTCAACAAAAACAAAAATAGGAAGCTGACTTATTTCACCAATAATAGAGTAGGTTTGCTTACTAAGCTCTTTTTTTTTTATTATTATTATTATTTAAGTTAAAAGATGACAAGTTTTCTCATGGGACATTCTTTTTTTTTTCTAATGTCAATCATCTTTGGTATCAAATACTTTTTTTTATTTCCTAAATGATTTTTTTTTATTTTTTAATGAGATATACTAATTGCAACAACCAAAATAATGATATGGTATTGGTGGGAACTAATGTGGAATTAATATAGGTTTATGTGATCTTAAGAGAAAAATGCCGGCTTATATGAGTAAGTGTACATTTCCATCTACGGATCGTGTAGGATTTCGTTTTTAAATATCATTCTTTTTTTTAAAAAAAAAAAAGACTGAAAATTTGTTTCACGTGCCTAGTTGTAGGTATTGGAAATTTATGGTTGGAATCCAACCTTTACTTGTAAGTATAGGAGAAAAGAAAATTGTGTAATAATGAGACATGCGTATGAGTGTAGTAACAACATAAAGAGCTTCAACGATTAAGTTAAATGTCTGTTTTAGGCATTAAAATAAGCAAGAGAGTAATAGTGTAACTCAAAGCTAACTTAGCTGATCTATTAAACAACATGATGCTTCACATAATTTGATAGTCCGACAAGTTTTTTTTTTTTAAAAAAAAACTATAACAAGTGTGGTTTTGAGAGAATTAATCTAGAAAAAACCCTATTTGAAGTGTACTTTGAAAGTTTAGAGAACAATATTTAAAAAAAAATGAAGAAAGTTTAAATACAAAAATAAAATAAATTTGAACGTGTATGACCAAAGTTGAATTTGAAATATTAAAATTATTTTAAAGTCAAATTACAAGTTTATTCTAGTTGGTCACTGAATTTTTTAAAATGTCTAATAGGTTCCAAACTTTCAATTTTGTGTCTAAAAACTCCCTAAACTTTCAATTTTATGTCTAATAGATCCTTGAAAAATTCAAAATTAAATTTTAAAAATGAATGGATCTATCATATACAAATTAGAATTTTATGTCTTGCCGTAAAATTTGAAATTTGTGTCTAGCATATATGTGAATTTTAAAAAATTTGAAAGTTTAGGGATAAAATTTTAGAGACCGAATAAATGTTGGAAATATGTTGTATATAAAAACTGTTGTACACTAGCAAACAGATTACAATGCAACTGGCTACAAACAAATACAAAGTAAATATATCTACAAACACTGTATATAACAAAAATTACAGAACATAATTAAACCATATTAAAAGATCAAAACTGCTCTGATGTTCGTAGATGATCCGATTGACAACAACAGCCACATCAAGTGAATAGAACCTGTAAAACAGAAGAATGTGATAGTTGCTAGTCGAGACACGCGCTTACAAAGCGCTGTCCTGAAGACAATTATTCACTCTGCATGGGTTGCTAAGCAGATTACAACAATTGTCTCAGCAAGATACAACGACTAACTCTGGTAGAACAGCAACCTCGAACTACTCGGATCTGACGGAACTCTTGAATACTTACTCTCAACTTGACTCAAGATCAAAAGAAAGAAAGAAAGAAAGAAAAATGCTCGAAATGGAATGGGATGATTCAAATGAAGAAACAAATTGCTATTTATAAGCTAGCAACTTAGTAACTCCAAAGAACAAAATTAAATCAAATTGAAACATATGTAAAGTTGAGTTATAACACATTCGTTAAATTTGTACATAAAACTTCATATTGAATTTGATGTTTCAATCCATTTTGAAACTCTTGATAAATTTAATTTAAATCACTTTCTTTCACATTTTATTTGTAAAATATACAACAATAGATACCAAAATTCTTGTACTAAATTTATAATCAAAGTAAACATAACTTATCGATAATTGACACGTACTCAGAAAATTCGAGTTCTCACAATTCTAAAGGTTTTTTAACTCAAGAAAATAAATAAATAAATAAAAACGTAACCTTATTTTAAATTTTTAAGGGGAAAAATCATTGTTAACCCTGAACTTTGCAGGTTGTACCAATTTTAACTTTGAACTTTCAATTTCATCAAATTGAACCCTAAACTAAGCAAGTTATATCAATTTTAACCATAAACTTTTAATTTCATCAAATTAAACCTCAAACTTATAAGATCATATCGATTTTAACCCCAAACTTACATAAGTGTTACAATGTATACATTTGGTTAACTTTCCATTTGAACCGCCATTAAAGTACACAATTGACTAATTCTTCATTTTTTCCTTAATTCACATTATACTGGTTTCTTATAAAAAAAAAATATATTGTAGAAACTTTTTAATTGAAGAAATTTTTGTCCTTGAAAAGCTCTACATGAGTTTTTTCTCATTTTTTCCTAACGCATTTGTGAGTTTTGTTACTTTTTTTTTTTTAAGCTACTTCAAACAACATGCAACTCTAAGATGATGAAAAAACAATTTTGGAGTTTTATTTTTCCATTTTATATGATTTTTCTTGTTGTTGAGAACTTTGTTAGAGTTCTTTTTTTGTTGCTATCTAAGATTACAAAAGCAAAGTAACTTTGAAGGTTTTTTTTATCTTCAATGTTTGGTGGTTTTTTCTTACTGTTAAGAACTTTGTGGGTTTTTTTCTTCTTTTATTTTTTTTTCTAGCTAATTAGAAGTGTTATAGGTGATTTTGGACCACACAAGGAGCTGACGAGGACAAACGGGCAGAGGTATGACCAAAAGACCGACCCAGAGGAAGACCGGACCAAAGGGTCGGGCCAACATGGCCCGACCCATATGGTCGGCCTCGGCAAAAGGCTGAGGCCGACCATTCGGCCCGGTTGCGCGGGCCGAGTCCGTTCGATGTCGTTTGGTCCCCACCGCCTTTGGCCGCCTCGATTTCGCCTAGTTTGACCTAAAACGCCTCCGAATCCCTAAAAACCCTAGGAGGATGAGCAGGTATTTATATCCCTCTTCGCCACTGAAGAGGGGATCCCGAATTCTATCCCTAAACTCTACTCTATATTCTCTGCTTTCTCCTCTTGCTCTTACTTTTCCACGCCCTACCGTTCTGCTTGTTGACTTAAGCATCGGAGCCGGTGTGGCGAGCACCACACTGATGTGCAGGTTTACTGTCTTGCAGGCCACATCTTCCCCCCTCATCTACAAATTTACCGTTGGTGGCACGTGAAGGTCAGGTGAGATCCTCTGGCCAAAATCGACCATCAACAAGAAGAATGTGCAAAGGTAAGAAACGAAAACAAAGAAATTTTAAGCTTTTTTTTTTATTATTATTCTCATATTTGCTGGTTTTTTCTTTTTGTCAATAATTTATTAATTATTTTTTTGGATAACAATGAGAAGAAAGTATGAAATATTTGATTAGTTCTAATAAAAAAAAAATTCCAACAAATTTCTTACAAAAACCAACTCATGAGCAATGTGAATTTAAAAAATAAAGGGAAGTTGTCCATTATCATACTTTAATGACAATTCAAATGAAAAGTTGACCAAGGGTCTACACTGCAACACTTATACAAGTTTGAGGTTCAAATTAATACAATTTATTAACTTTGGTGTCCGATCTAACCAAATTGAGAGTGTAGAGTTAAAATCCATACAATTGATTAATTTTGGGTTCCCAATTTTTAATTAACTTAATGGATTGATGCAAGAAAAAGAGGCGCGCGCAGCAGCGTGGACGGCCCGCGAAATTTGAGAGAAAGGCGGGTGGGAGGCACGGACCGTGCACGTGGTGGATCATGATTCTTTTCTTGTCTTTTTCCTTTTTGTCTTTTATCAAGGACAGATTCATGCATAGCTTCCTCAGTAAAATTCTTGAATCTTGTTATGCACATTATATTCATCATTGCTTCATTTCCCCAAATCTCCCAATCATCACATAACAACAAAGCTTTTACAAAACCCTAAAAAAAAAAAAAAAACTTTTTACCAAAGCCTCCAATGGCCCATTTGACCCCACCAAAACAAATTATAGGAATGAGTTATCATGTTAAATCATTGGGTAAATTACAAGTTTGGTCTCGAAACTTTGGAAGTTGTGTTTAATGGATGATTGAATTTTGTCTAGTACAACAAATATATGGGTGGAGACTTGAATCTTTGACCTTAGGAGAATAAGTAGATGTATTAACTGCTGAGTTGTATTCATGTTGGCAAAAAAAAAAAAAAAATGAATTTTGAAAAGTTTTTAGTGGACTACTGGATTGTCGATGTTGTGTTTAATAATAGGTTTCTAAACTTTTAAAAATATCTTTAAAAAATTTTATCTTTCAAATTTATGTTCGATAGTTTCTGAACTTTGAAAGTGAAAGAGTTAATATTAAGAATGCAGAAGCAATTTAAGATCTAAGACACTTAACTACTTTAATTGTAGGATTAAACATGCATTGTTCTAATAGTCGAAAACAGGGTATTAGAATACCAACCTCTTGTAGCTCCCAATTCACGCAATTTGTTTGTTGTTTCTCCTCACCAATGGATCATGCATGGATCACCACCTAGATCTTCCTTGCTATTCTCAGACCTTAGATTGCATTGTGGGATCCTTTTATGAAGGGAATTGGAAGGGGAAGTTTGTGGGTAAAATTATTTTGAGAGTTTGAGCTTTTGGGTGTTGAGGAATCAAATTGGCAACATTTCTCTATGATTTTTCTTTACAATTTCCACCACCTAATCCTCTGCTACCAAATTGCACAAAAAATTTACACCAATTAGAGGTGAATTAGAGTGGGTTTAAAGGTGGCTTAATTATAGGAGTCTTGCATGGAGGTGGTGTCTAAAATTCAATCAATTTTTTTAAAATTTAAAATTAAATTCAAAACTCAATTTTAATTTTAAAAACAAAATTTCTTTTTTTTTTTTTTTCTAATTTTAAATAATTAATATTAAATAAAACTAATTTTAAATAATTAATATTAAAGAAAACTAATTTTAAATAATTAATTTAATATCAAATATTAAATTAATATAGATTCTATTAATATTTTACGTCTAATCCCGACTCTCTTAAATTTGATTCCTCGAACATGAATCCTTATTCACGTGTACAATATTTAAATCACATTTAAATGTTACAAACTCTCTTAAATTGTGGTTAAGTTCAAAATTTAAATAACCATTATGCCGATAAATATCGTATATAATCGACATTCATTCCCTAAACCGAATTTGAACGATTCAAACTTTCCCATCATATTGTTCTAATGTTTATTCCTATATGAGCTAGCAAAGAGACCTAATGGACCTACGGATCATAGGCTCCAACGATACGAGAATAACTGGCTAAACTTATATAACCTAGTTAATCAAGATTCATTAGCTACCGGGACACTCCACTATAGCCTAGTAGTTGCACTCCCCTCACTGTAGATATACTTTTGTCCACTGGATATAACCACGATTAGTAAATCAATCCTTCACAGGTTGTTTGTAACTAGAGTTGGGTCAAATGTTCGTTTTACACCTAAAGTTACAACTTACTCCTTAAGTCTCATTGATCCTCTAATGAACAATTGGTTTATGGTTCTACCATTAAACCGAGTCCCTCTTGGGTCAATAAGAGGGTGGGGCCCCTTGTTCAAGACCCGAAGTCAATACTTAAGGGAACAACCTCTCTACTATATCCCTAAAATGGGTAGGAATGAATTTCGTCTTGCAAAACTATGTCCCCAACTATTTACCTGCTTTCATCCCAAAATGGTAGACTTATTGAGTTGGCGAACTCAGGCTACTTTTACTCATGCAAATCAAAGGACAATCCCGAATAAATAGGAGTTCATAGTCAGCTCAGGATTCAGATCGAGTTACCTAGGTCAGCACATGAAATAGTCAGTTTCTTTAGTAAACTACGTAATAAAGTGAAAGTGACTCATTGCATAGGACGCCCCCACTCACATGTCACTACATGAACGATTCAGGATCACATAGTTTATACTAAATACAAGGTGAGCCACGTCCATAATGTTCCCAAGATAAGGTACCCAACCTTATCTTTGGACTATAGACCGTTTAGGCTATTTACTTGAATTTGATCCACTTTTATGTCACTACATAAAGTTCAAGTATTCAAAATATAGCTAGAGGTTCTTAATTTATTGGATTTGTGTCTATTTAGGCAAGACTAACACGTATAATCATTAACACTTTATTGAAATAAATAACTCTTTATTAATTAATAATCAAGTGTTACATTTACTTTTTACGAGTTTTAGGGTTTAAAACCCAACTGTAAGTCACATAATTTTATTTGGAAGTTTGTAGACCTATTAGATACTTTTTAAAATTTATAAATCTATTGAATATAATGTTCAAAGTTTAGAAATGTATTAAACAACTTTTAATGTTTAAGGATTTATTAAACATAGTCTTGAAACTTCAAGAATCTATTTGAGCATCTATTTGGAAAGTTTAGAGATCTAACTTTAATTTAACCATAATCTTATAGTTTTAGATTAATTAGTTTCATTTTGGTTCTCAGGGTTATTAAAACTTGCATCCTGATCTTAATTTATTGTTTGGTCAAGCTTTGCAAATTGTTTTTGTATATTAATAAATCCCTAACTTCGAAAACCGTCTCATTATCTCATGAGTCATTGATGCATTAGTCACAAACTTTTAAGTTCATAATCCATTAGAAATTAAAAATTTATAGACTTATTAGGCATAACATTAAATGTTTAGAGACTGTTGAAGGAGAAATTTCGGCCAATCACAAATTGCCACGTCATTAATATAAATTAATGATAAAATAAATTTGGGACCAGTTACACATTTACATGTGTGCCTAAATTAAATTAATAGACATTAAAATTCAGCAAATCAAAGAATGCCACTTGTCTATTAGTGATCCATCAGATAACATCAGTCAAGTTCAATCAGATTATGCCACGTGGCAATTGGACCCAAGCCCAAGCCCATATGAGGTCCATCAAACTCTATAAATAGAGGAGGCCACCATTCATTCAGGGGGATTTTTGGAGACAGAGAACTCAGAGTCCAGAGCATTCTGCCAGAGTCCAGAGAATTCAGAGATCCGAGATTTAGAATTCAAAGGATTCAAGACTCAGAAGATTTGAAGACTAGAAGACTCTAAAAAGAGATCAACAAGCCAACCGACCGATCAAGAAGATCAACAAGTCAGCAGGCCGATCATCCAAGATGATCAACAAGCTAACAAGCCGATCCAACAAATCAATAATCCAACAAGTCGATCCAAGAGATCATCAAGTCAACAGACCGATCATCCAGGAGGATCAACAAGCTAACAAGCCGATCCAACAAATCAACAAGCCAACAGGCCGATCCAAGAGATCATCAAGTCAACAGACCGATCATCGAGGAAGATCAACAAGCCAACAAGTCGATCCAAGAGATCATCACGCCAACAGACCGATCATCCAAGAAGATCAACAAGCCAATAGGCCGATCCAAGAGATCATCACGCCAACAGGCCGATCATCCAAGAAGATCAACAAGCCAATAGGCCGATCCAAGAGATCATCAACCTAGCAGACCGATCATCCAAGAAGCTCAACAAACTGGCCCAAGAAGATCCTTCAAGCTCTTAAAGACTCCAAGACTTCAAGCTCCAAGAATCCATTGAAGCTTCAGACTCGAGATCAAGCGTTCCGGCCCTCGAGTGAAACACATTCACACACAAGAGAGAGAATCAGAGGATTAACATTAGAGATTGTATACCCACACGCATACAAACATCGATACAATATATTATTTATTCCACGTGTCTCCATCTTCGAAGTTACGTGTGAACAGAGACATTTTATATATATATATTTTTTTAAGTTGAGGTATCTACCATATTTAGAGTTCATTGCCAAATTCAAAATCAAAATCAATTTCGATGTGATGATCTCTATCGTTTGGTCAAGTTTCACGTATCATTTTTATGATTGCATGTTGATTCTTGAATATATGACATGTCTTCTATTTCCACAATTGATCTAGTGGGTTTCTAATTAAGCCAAATCCATGGTGAAAGAAAGGAAATTCATCTCAAGAGTTGAGAGCTGAAGACTTTCTAAGAACAATATTCTAATTCAAAATGATATTCCAAGAGAAGTTTTATTTATTTATTTTTTCTTCTTTAGTGTAACAATATTTAAGGATTGGGGATTCACAAATCAAACACAAAAAATACCAAAACTCGAAATTAGGTTATGTGTGAGAAAAAAAAAATCAAAGCCAAAATGCCTAAAAGCAAAACCAATTAATTGTCAAATAATGGAATTTTGTGAGTGAATTTTCAAGTGAAACTACGATTATAAGATTATAATTGGGACCAAATTTAATTCAAGTGAATTTTCAAGTAAAACTTCAAAGAATATTTTATGATTATTTTCTTTTTTTTACTCTTTAAATAAATTTAAGGTTAGTTACAAGTTTGGACATTTTTTATTAATATTATTTATTTGTAAACTTATTAGTGAAATAAAACTGCATTGAAACTTATTATTACAATATTGTAGTTTAAAATCCACATTAGCATATCGTCACTTCAAGAGACGACCTGCTGACGTGGCAAATTCGAAAAACACGCTTGTCAGATATTTATAAAAAAAAAATATTTTTTAATGTAGGTCGTCTCTTCAAGAGACGACCTATGCATGATTTTAAACCAAATGGTCTATTGTCATATTGGAAAGTTGTCGACCTTGCATCCACATATTTGCGAGTTCGAACTGTGCAAAATGCAATCTTTAATTTTTTTTTTCATTTTTATTTTCCTGCCTTTTCTTCTCTTTTTTCCTAATTTTCTTTTCCGTTTTTTTTTTTTGTCCATTTTCCTTTTTTTTTCTTTTTTTTTTCATTTCCTTCCAGAAATCAAATAAGTAATGACATTTTTTTTAAATGTTTTAAACAAATTAAATTTTTTAGATTACAATTTATTTCTTTTTCTCGTACTTGAAGCAACTAAAATTTAATTAAGTATTAAAATCAAATAAGTAGTTGTATTGGTTTCAATGGGTTAAATAAATTGATTATCATATTACAATTTATTCTCTTTTCTTGAATTAATTAAAATTTAAATAGTTGTAAAAAAATTTTGAAGTTTAACTAAGTGTTAAAATAAAAAAACGTAATTACATTTTTCTAATGTTTTAAACAAATTGAATATTATATTATAAATTAGTTTCTTTTCACAAACCAATTAAAATTTATTAAGTATTCATTAATTAAACATTTTATTTTAAATTCACATATATACTTATTTAGAACAAATATACCTATAGGAAAATTAAAATTAATTCTACTTTAAAAAAACTATAATAGTTAAATATAGTTTAATTTACTTATAAAGTGTTTAAATAATTAGTACTTAGTTGGTATTTTTCAAAAAAAAAAAAATAGTACCAAGTTAAATTTCAATTACTTTAAAGAAAAAAAAATAATTGTAATATAAAAATTCAATTTCTTTAAAACATTTAAAAAGATGAAATTACTTATTTCTGGAAGGGAAGGAAAATGCAGAAAAAGAAAATTAGAAAAAAAGAGAAGGAAAAGAAAAACGAAAAAAAAATTAAAGGCTGCATTACGCAGCCCAAACTCGCAAACATGTGGTTGCAGTGCCGGCAGTTTTACAATATGGCAATAGACCATTTGATTTAAAATCATGCATAGGTCGTCTCTTGAAGGGACGACCTACATTAAAAAAAAAAAAAAAAATTATAAATATCCGCGTTTTTCAAATTTGCCACGTCAGCAGGTCATCTCTTGAAGAGACGATCTGCTAACGTGTATTTTAAACTACAATATTGTAATAATAAGTTTCAATGTAGTCTTATTTCACTAATAAGTTTAAAAATAAATAATATTAATAAAAAATGTCCTTACAAGTTTAGTCTTTAAATTTTTAGGATTGTGTCAATTTAGTCCCTAAACTTTAAAAGTATTAAATAAGTCCTCAAACTTTCAATTTTGCGTCTAATATGTCCCTGAACTTAAAAAGTATCCGGTACGTCTTTAAAAATTTTACTTTTGTGTCCAATTAGTCCTTCAACTTTAAATTTTGTGTAAGTTTGCCTATTCAACATTTTTTTTTAAAAAAAAATTGATAAGTCTACTAGATACAAAATTTGAGGTTTAAGGTTCCAATAGACATAAAATTCAATTTTATATTTAATAGATTGGTTAATTTTTAAAAATCTCAAATGTGTCAAGTTCCAATTAGAGACAAAATTGAAAGTTCAGGATTTATTAGAGATTTTTAAAGTTCAAACCTATTAGATACAAAATTGAAAATTTAGGAATTTAGTAGATACTTTTAGAAGTTCAAGAATCTAATTGATACAAATTTAAAAATTTAGGGACCAAACTTGTAATAAAACCCAAATATAATTACCAAGTAAATGACCATCAAGGTCAAATACTATATGTTATGGGCAATTTTGGACCACCCCGATGTACAAGGAGCTGACGAGGACAACCGGGGAGAAATCGCACGGGCCGAGCCCGTCCGACTCCATTTGGTCCCTACCGCCTTTGGCCGCCCCGGTTCCGTCTGGTTTGTCCCGAAACGCCTCCGAATTCCTAAAACCCCTGGAGCATGAGTAGGTATTTATACCCCTCTTCGCTACTAAAGAAGAGGATCCGAACTCTCTACTCTATTCTCTTACTCTCTAGCCCTCCTACCTCCGTTTTCTAACTTAAGCATCGGAGTCGGTGTGGCTAGCACCACATCGGTGTACAGGTTTTCTGTCTTGCAGGCCACATGTTTCCCCGCTCTCAAACAAATTCACTGTCGATTATCACGTGGAGCAAAGGTAATTTACCTAGCGAAATTTGATCATCAACGCTATAAATATATATTTTTTTTTATTTTTTTTTAAAGGTAAAATACTAAATTTTGCAGTTGAATTGAAGAAAAAAAAAATAATAATAAAAGAACAATGAGAAGACATTCCGGTCAGCGTCAAGGGTGTTGAAACGGCGTCGTTGGGGATCCAAGTGTCGGAAAATTAGGAATTTGGTTGTCCCACTTTAGCATAAGTCAAGAGAAAGACAAAAACCAGAAAACCAGCTGCACATGTTATTCTTCACTTCAGGCCCAACCCTTTAATCAAATCAACTATTAATTAATTAATTAACTATCATCATTTCTAATTAAAAGTATTTTACTATTTTTTAGCATCTTGGCTTTTTCCAGAAAAAAAAAAAAAAAAACACATTTTTAACCAACCTCAGATCCAACGAGAATAAAAATAGTTAAATTTTTTAATTTAATTTTTGAATTTTAATAGGTCCATTTATTTAATGTTTCTTCTTTTTTAAGAACACAACATTACATGGTGTTAAAAATAGGCATTCTAACTCTTTCAACTCGTAATATTTTGATTAATTAAGCCATGTTCGAGTTTTTTTTTTTTTTTTTTTATAACATGTGGGAGTGAGTGATTCGAACCACAAACCTCTATCATTAGTACAAACGTTTCTGTTAGTTGAACTATGCTTCGGTTGGCAAGTCAGGTTCAAGTTTATATGTCTACCGAATACTCATGACTAAAAAAAATTAAAAAGTTTAGGTCCCGTTTTAATAACCATTTGGTTTTTGGTTTTTGGTTTTTGATTTTTGAAAATTAAGTTTGTTTTCTCTCAATTTCCTAAGAATGATTTACATATTTGTTAAGAACACGTTTGCATTCCTGACCAAATTCCAAACACACAAAAACAAGTTTTTGAAAACTACTTTTTTTAGTTTTCAAAACTTGAGTTGGTTTTTAAATACATGGAAAGAAGATAAATAACAACACAAAGAAACTTGTAGATGCAAGTTATGTTTGTAAGCTTAATTTTCAAAACCAAAAAACGAATGGTTACCAAACGAGGCCTTAGTTTGAACATTTGATTTTTTTTTTAAACACGTTTGATTTAAATTTTAATAAATTATTTATGTTAATACTTTTCTTTAAATGTTGACTTCTATATATTGATTGGTCTAGGAAAAAGGTAAAAATGACATGTTACTCTTAAATTTTAATTTTGGAGTGTCGATGATCCCACATTGAAAAGATAAGTGGAGACCGAGATAGATGAATTATTCTACTCATTGCCAATTGGTTTTGAGATGAAACCCTATGTTATCTGTAAAATTGCCCTCATCTTTTCAGTGTGAGATCTTCTTGACTCGAGAGGTGTACTCAATTAAAAAATTTGAAAATATTTTTTTAGCACCTTGGCCTTTTACGAAAAAAAAAAGAATTATTTAAAGAGGCTAGATCCGAAAAAGATAAAAATAAAATAAAATAAAATGAAATGATAATAAATAGCATATTGTTCCGTTTACAGATTTCAAGAACAAAGATCAAAAAGCAGCATTTAAGAACACACAGTGAACTCTGCCTCTGCAAGAAAGAGAAAGAGAGAGAAAGAGAGAAGAGAAATTTGTGCTTTCGCTCTTAACACGCTTGCTTCGAGATTCCATCCAGTTACTTGCAAGTAAGTGATCTTTCTCGACCTTCATTTCACTCATTCATACTGTTTCATCAATCGAAGATTTCCAGAGAACCATACACTTCTGTATTCAACAATCTATGGAGCCTCTGCGTGTTCTGTTCTGACGAGGTGCTGCTGTGAATGTGAATGCGAGTGTTTTGATTTTGTGGCTTAATAAGGTAATTTCGTTCATGATCCAAGTCTGTAGCAGAATCTGTACTCGATTGTTTTCTTTCTCTCTACTTGTGTATTGTGATTTGTCGAGGCTTTTTCTTCGTTGTTTTCCCCTCTTTTTGTGGTTATCTTAACTTTTTTCTTGAATTCTGTGTTGCTGCAGTTGTTTTAGTGGTTTCTCATGCTTGATTGAGCTAATCATGGCTGGAGATATCCAACAGCCGTTTACCTTTAATTTTCAGGTATTGCTTTCGCTTTTTTCCTTTCTTTGTGGCTTACTTTATTGTTCCTTGCGAATGATTTGAGATTTTTGATGTTGAATAAGAGTTTCGTTTCTCTACCTAAATCCGAAATTTTATTATATATCAAATAGACGAGCACTAACGCTTTCTATGGAAATAGACTGTCTTCTTGTCTTGTCCATCGCGTTAACACTAGTTAGATTTCTCCTGTTCTATGCTGTTTTCATCAATCTCTCCTCAAAAGAACGGGAGCACGTTCTGTTTGTTGAAATTCCGCTCAATTAGTGCATCATTTACTATTATTCGTAAGAGGATTAATCTCTCCTAAACCCTAAATTTTTTTTTTTTTTTAAAAAAATTGATTGGTATTGTAATTAATTGTCACGAAGCATTTATATAGACAACTGTGATGAACAAAGGTTTCCTACTGAAAAGGCAGATGATGTGGTAGTTATGAACTTGAAGTTCAAAAAACTTAATCCTGTGCTATGAGCTGCTATAAGTTGCTAAGATTTCTGTAAAAGCTTGGGAGTATGTCCAGCAAGAGTTGGATGCTATACTTTTTCTGGTTTTTTCAGGGCTCAGTGATTTCTCTCTAATGCCCAGTTGTTTGGAATTGATCAGGTAGAATCTGCAATCTCAGACTCCATATCATTTGGAAGGTTTGAAAATGAATCTTTATCCTGGGAAAGGAGGTCATCATTCTCTCATAATCGTTACCTAGAAGAGGTAGAAAAATTCTCCAAACCGGGTTCAGTCAATGAGAAAAAGGCTTACTTCGAGGCTCATTTCAAGAAAAAGGGAGGCTTGCTCGGTCAGAACTCAGCAGAGTCCCATACTCTTGAGAATGATGTATCAGAGCAAGTGAATCAAGGGGCCGAGATTATAAATATGGAAAATCATGATGGCCCTTTTGATGATAGCTCTGTCAGTTCACAAAACCATGGGGACCATGTGGTGACAGAATTTGAAGAAATGCCAAAACCTGGAATTTCATCTCCGAATCCTAAATTTGAAAATTCTTTCGGCAGTGTTGGTGGTTCGATGTACGATGATCTTAACGGTGTCAATGCTGAAATAAATCAACAAAATGACAGTGGGGAGAACAAGTTCTCAACTTTTGTAGGTGATGAACCAGAGGTTGAAATAAATCTAGATACCAACAATAGTGGAATGAGTGAGAATACACCATCTGAAGCCATGGATTCAGGCACTAAAACTGAACTAGTGAAGAAAGCTAGCAAAAGCTGCTCAGGAAGTCGGCAAACGCTCACTCCAAAGGTGCAACTCTTCTCTCTAATCTTTTCAACATTCGTTCACATCTTCTTCGTTATTGTTCTGTTAAGATGATAAACCAATTACATTCTGATTCAGTCATGTTGAATCTTTTAAATCCGTTTTTCTAGTTAGGCTAGCAGTAGTTCAGCTGCTATCTGAATCCTAACTCAGTATCAATTTTTCGTTACTCCTCTTCCCACCCCAAAATATTAGATGATATCTAAAAGGGAAACAAACGCTTCCAAGTCCCTGGCCAACATTCGTCAGAGTCGGAGAAATATTTCTGGTGGTGCGCTTAAATCTCCTGAAAAAGTATCCAATAAAAGCAAAGGAGAGTCTTCACATACAACTGCCATTTCACGTACACATACTGTCCGTAGAACCCCCAAAGTTGAGGTAATCTTTGGCTTATTAGAAATTTAGAATGCAACTTGAAATTCTGATTTGTGCAATTGTCTTTATGATATGAAATAAATATTTCTTGAATTTACCAAAGTGTCAATTTAATATATAGCCAATTTTTTTTCTTAATTTAAAATTTTCTAGGATTCCAAAGTTCTCAAGGGAAGACCTATTCTCGATAGTAGAAGGTATATATACTGGTTCTTGCTTTTTTTTTTTTAGTTTACTATGTTTGATGAGTTAAAATCATGAAATGATTATCCTTCTGATGTAGTGGTGAGAAGGTACAAGCTTCTGGAGTATCAAACTCTTCTTCATCCAAACTTGAGTCTAGATCAAATCTAAAGGCAACCACCAGGTTTCACTGCCCTATCTCAAGAGACGTTCTTCTCTTTTTAGCTTTCATATCAATGTCAAAATTCTCATGTATTTTTAATTTAATGTGAATGTAGGCAAAATCGGACTGTCAACTCAGCCATGCAAGATACAGCGAAAAGCGCTTCAGCTTCCAATCTTAGAAGCACCAACTTGGCAGAGAGGAGAAAACAGGCAAGCCTGATCTCTGTTATTATAGAGCAATACATTTTCCTCTGGGATAGGGAAAAAATGGCCTTACTCCTTTATTGTTTTTACTTGAACATCCACTTTAAAGTTGGAGGAATAATTGCATATTAAGGAAGATGGTAGATTTAAGAGCCAAGTAAGAACACGGGTCAAATGATTAGGTCAGGACACAGGAGCCTCTTTTATCCCTACTTTTAATAGTAGAAGCGAGAGTTCATGAGATGATGCCACAGCTAGTGAGTCCCCATTTGTTGCATTATGGCTTCTATTGTTCGGATACACTGTCTCCGAATGCTTTAAATAAGTCTATTTACGAAGTATGTTGTGGCAATATTTCAGTTAAAGTATAGTTATCCAATAGAATTATAAACTAGTGAACATCCTACGCAGATTTTTCATTATTCATTTTATGAACTTGGATATAAAGTTCGCATCGTGCGGCATAGCAGCATCTACTGCCAAGTGAAAGAAAATTTTTAATATTCTTATTTGAAGAGCATAATGAAATTGGTTGTCTCATGTGGTCTCAGGGCAAGGCAGACTCTGAAATTAAGAAAGTACAGAAGAACCTTGACATCAGATCAAAACCAGTACCTGGCGCAGTTCGACCAGAGTCAGATGGGAAGAAGGTAAATGAGAATTGTTTTCCCATTGATTCTCTTGACCGAGCAATCTAGATGTCTTTATCTGTCGTACACATCCTTTTAACTCCAGTCTCCAACTAATACTTGATGAGACCTTCGTATTCAGGGTATATATTATAGGTTCTCGACTTAGAAATCAATATTCTATTGGTCATTGAATTTTATTAAGGAAAATCAAATAGCTTCCAGTGTCCTGCTGTGTTATTGTTACTAAATATAGAAAGACCTTAAAAAATATGACACAAATTTGACAAGAACAATAGGAACCACATCTAAATTTCCTCTCTTGAGTAACGAAAATTTGCAGCTTTCGTTGCATTTAAGTTGTGAAGCTACATAATTCCTTCTTATAATCTATTCTTCTCAATTTAGTCAGGAGTAGGTTGAGTTTGCTAAAATTTCTGGAAGTTCATCCTATATTGTTTGAAAAGCCTGTAACAACAGAAAACAGAACAATTCAAAGTGACTAAGAGCATGTTAGGGAGTGATTTTAAATGGACCAAAATAACTTTTGTCATGCCCAAGTGATTTTGGGCCTGACATTCCAAAATCACTCCCGAACATACTCTAAAGGTTCATTCTACCAAAGTTTTAGGCAGCATTTTTCATCTTTAGAAAATGAATGGGTTAGATACTCTTATGTTGGTCTGTTATCAAGCACTTTTCCTTTAAGCAATAGAATTTACTTTGTTTTGGTTCATGGTACATCTCAGGCTGTGTCTAGTGGCACCAAAGTAAGAAGCACTTTAAGGAAGTCCCCGGCTTTGGCATCGTCCTCGCATTCACAATTAGGAAAAGACATCGACTCCACCGCAAGTGAAGCAGCGCCAAATACTTCAAAGAGTACGAGCTTCCGTTCAGCTGTGCATGTTGAAGCAAGTGATAATTCTTCAAGTCCATCAGCTAACCAAGAGTTTCTCCCAGAATCTGTTGCAGAAACCGAAAACAAGAGAAGGAAAGACCAAGCGAAGGAGAAAGAACCCAATGTGCAGAAATCCCGATTTTCGGAGAACGTTAGGACATCCAAACAAGGAGTTGAGGGGAGGCAGAAAGTTGGGGCACAGAGAAGCATGAATCTAACGAGGAGAAGGGACATGAAGGGCGTTGCTGGCTCCGGAATGGGTCGTTTCGCTGTCGGTGTTACATCGTGAATGAAGGTTAATCGTTCATCATTGCTCGTGTTTCATTCACTTCACAGGTAGTAGGAATCGTCTGAATATATCGTCCAGGTTCTATATTTGCCATAATTATTGTCATTGTTATTATGCAGCATTGTAATCTAGGAAGTCATGTATGTTAAGATTCGGCAGAAATAAACAATAAATTGTGACTAAATTTCTCTCTGATTTGAAAAGACTATAGATATATGTCATGTTAAATCATCTGTTAGGTAACCAAGGCTTCAATTCAGTCCCCTAATTTCTCAAACAAAGCACTTTTTATTTATTGTTTGATGTTTGATTGTGAAGGGCAGACCAATAAGAGACCATGAATACCTAGCAATAATAAATAATTGTCTATATGTTTCTGTCTGTATTGATCCATTTATTTTTAGGTTAAATTACAGGTTTAGTCCCTGAACTCTTAAAGTTGTGTCAATTTGGTCTCTAAACTTTCCAAAGCGTCTAATAGTTCTCTGAGTTTTCAATTTTGTGTTTAATAGATTTTTGAACTTTCAATTTTGTGTCTGATAGATCCTTGACATATTTCAGATTTTTAAAAACTAACCAATCTATTAGATATAAAATTGAATTTTATGTCTATTAAAAACCTAAACTTTCAATTTTTCTATCTAGTAGGCGTGTGGATTCTTAATAATGTCGAGAGGTCAAGGACTTATTAGCAGTGTCGGATCTAGGAATTTCATATAGGGGCACAGTATACATAAAAATGTAATAAAAAAATTTATAATGAAAATTTAAAATTTTTGCATATCTCCATAAATGAATTAATTCAATACATAATAAAACAGTGTTTAGATGACACGATGTCTAACCAGGCAATATAACATTTCAAGTTCAGCCTGCAATCCTTGATATATGTATACATATAAAAGGAACAAAAGAAATTTATATTGATGAGAAAAAAAAGAAGGGAATGTATCTCACGCATTGAGAGTGCCCCCAACCAATGATCCAATGCTTTTTTATGGATACTTGTAACGATTTTAATATATTAATATTATACAAGTTGATTTATATTATATTAAAAATATAAAGACGGGATAATTTGAAGGGGCACGTGCTTCCTGGCCCCTTCATAGACCCGCCCCTGCTTATTAGAGAGTTTAAACATCTATTAGACACAATTGAAAGTTCGAGGTCTTATTTGACACTTTTAAAATTTAGGGACTAAATCGACACAACCTTAAAAGTTTAGGGACTAAACTTG
Organism: Luffa acutangula; assembly: GCA_036850905.1. Lineage (NCBI taxonomy): Eukaryota > Viridiplantae > Streptophyta > Magnoliopsida > Cucurbitales > Cucurbitaceae > Luffa > Luffa acutangula. The sequence goes on from CM072099.1 coordinate 14,121,936, forward strand.
TAATTGAACCAATTTTATTATTTATTTATTTATTTAAAATTTACAAGGACCATTAGAGAGCTTTCAAGTGTGCATCTCCACAAAATTTTAGCTCTATCTCTAATTAACAACTTTGATTGAGAGCTTAAAGAAGGCACACATCAATCTCATAAGAAACACAGATGAGATTAGCACATCAATCTCATAAGGGTCACCCATCAACCAAAAAGGAGCATTGGAGAATGAGTTGATCAGCAACCAAGAGGAGACCTATGAGAAATTAATGTTTTCATAGGCGAGAAAGAGTTTGACCAAACGTGTGTTCGATAAGTCTTTCGCAAAACTTTCAAAGAGTGATAAAAAGTTCTTTCGATAATCACTATAATAATTAAAAGAGTTTAAGAAATTTTACAAGCATATAAAAAGCACTTAAAAGTGCTTTTAGAAATTTCTAAAAGACGGCCAAAGACATCAATTAAGCCTACTAAGGGGAATTTGTCATTTTGTATTTAGAGAGGAAATATGTGCACTTGTGTGGCCTAATTTTGTTGACAAAGACAAGGAATTAGTAATTAGTAAGAGATGATAATTCCATGAAATGAGATTAATTCTAACATCTTTCTTTACTTATATATTTTGTCAAAGTAGATCAAAAAGCACATTTTTAATCTTTGTTTTAGTGATTTTTCATCAAGTTTAGTTAAGAGTCAGGTTATTTTTTTCAATCTCGATATTTTCTTACTTCTTTTACTTGTTTACTTCTTATATTTTAATTTAGTTAAAACTGCTTGTTAAGGGTGTAGTAATGCTATAGTAATCTACTGGCAGCAAAAACAAAGCTATTGCTTTTATCTATGGGTAAAGGATGCACGTGACCATCATATCAAAGGAAATGATTTAACAACAAACTCAATTAATGCGACCAAATCAGGTCGAGTTAGGTTGCCCACCTCACCATATAACTAGAAAAGTAGAGGAAAGCCTATTTTGTATAATTTTGTAGAAACAAACAAGTTAACATTATGTCACATGAGGGCAAAAAATAAGTAGGAAGTGAGGATGGTATGGTAAAATGAAGGATAAGTTGTTTGGTGATATTAGAGTTTTGCCTTTAAGAGTTCACACCTCTTGGACTCAAACAACTTTAAAAAAGTTTTGTAATTTCTTACCCAATATTTAAATATTAATGAATTTGTAAGTTCTATAAGGATTCTTCTTAGACAAGGGATCAAAAGAAGAAAGTGAGAGTGTGGTTGGTTTCAATTGTGCCAATAGCATTTTAAAAGTTTCAATTCTATTTCAAATCTTTTAATTTCATTAGGCATTTAATTGGTTTTATTTTTGTGTACCATCCTACCCCAATAGCTAAATGTGGGTACTTAGGTGCTACTATTAATCATTAATCAACTATATAAAAAAAAAAGTTTCAAAAACAATTTCAAGCATGTGTTTTCAAAATATATATTGTATATTAATTGGAAGATCTTTATCCCTAGATGAAAAGACAAGACATCAAAATAAAGAGTCTCGAAGCCACCCTCATGATTAGAGTGAACTCTTATTTTATTATCATAGTGTATGAGTATCCACTAGATTTATTTATTTATTTATTTTTTGATATTAACCTAGATTCTCACATAAGATTAACACTCTATTATCCTAGACGAATTGATATAGAATTAGTCTTAGATCATCCTCATTTCATATGTGGTACTATGACACTGCCAAACCACTTGTCACGATCATTAAATCGTACAAAGTAGGTATTAGATATATTATCCATGTAAATGCTTAGTTAACTGTTGGTTAACTTTCTTTATTCCTACCGTGGGTTATTCTGTTATTATTTTTAACACAACTCATCATTGTATTTAAGAGAGAATTGTAAATCTTGATTAATTGAATGAGAATCAATTTTACTCCCTCCCCATAAAAGATATGGTATTAAAGATTTCTCTTTGAAATTCATGTGCTTTCTCTCGGATCCATATATTACGTCCATGTAAATGTTTAGTTACTGTTTGATTAACTTTCTTTATTACCGCTATTAGTTATTCTGTTATTATTCTGACATCTCATCATTGTATTTAAGAGAGAATTGTAAATCTTGATTAATTGTTCTCTCCATAATTGATAGTAAGTTAGGGAATAAAACAAATTTCCCACGACAATTCAATATTAATTTCACATATTTGACACTATGTTATCCATCCCTTAAATGATAGATGACATAATAACAATGACTAAAAATTTAGGACGAAAATAAAATAAATATAAGCTTTAGAGACCAAATAAGATTTAAACTAAATTCTATTGTGATCTTATTTCATTACTTTCTTAGATATTCAATTTAATATAACCAACTATCGAAAATGAAACAAGAAAAATATCAAGAAAGCAATCTATAGATGTATATACATTTATTAGATTTTTCCAATGAGACGACAATTTAGACTCTAACCTTTCACATAAAAAGTTCATTAACAATTTTCTGAACAATAAAACGAAGATTAGAAAAACAACTTAAAAAGAGAAGATTCGAATCTACACCTCATTTCGAGCTTATTATCTCCCTCTAACTCATTAACTTCCCATCATTCAAACTCCATTTAGAATCACCACAAAGCAATGAAACCAATCATTCCAAAGAGAGCAACCACCGGCAACTCCACGGCCATCTTCCTCCGGGCACCGGCGAAGTCTTGGTCAATGGGATACAAGTTTCCCGGCGGGCCGAGAACGTAAATGAAAGACGACGGAGGAGACGGGGGCGGAGGGCAGTACGTCGATGGCGGTTTCTTTGGTGGAGGCGGCGGAGGTGGCGGTGGTGGATAACGGGTGCAGGGCGTACACTTGACGCTCGAATCGTCGCCACCGGTCGCCTCGTCAAGCTTCTTGGAAGAGATCAAGCCATGGATGGTTACCACATTGATGGAAAGAATCAAGAACAAGTTGATGAGGATTGCTAGAGCATAACAAGGGCGCCTTTGGATGAACATATTGAAATAAAATTTGAAGAGTAAAAGTTGAGGAATAATTAAGTGAGGGTTTGAGGGAAAAAAAAAGGAGAGATTTGAGGTTGAAGAAAGGTTGTTTGGAAGGTGGAGGGAAGTGGAGGTGGGTGGATTTGTTAAGTTACTAAAAGTGGATGGAAATGAAAGAGACTAAATATAACAAAAAGGTCCTTCATCTTTTAGGTAATTTTCAATTTCATCCTTAATTAATGTATTTTAAATTATTATTCTCAATTAAATTCTTTTGTTAAAAAGATTGTTCCTCCGACAGAGCATGAGATTCAAACTTTTGATTTCTTGATTAAGGATATATGTTTGAACTAGTTGAGCTTTGTTCGGGTTAGAGTAAAAAAAAATAATAATAACTTAGCAAAAATAGATTTTGTTGATAGATGAGAGTTTGATTTCATGTGTCAAATAGTATTCGGTGACATGTTCACATGTCTAGATTTTATTAATAAAACAATAATTTAATGACATCATTGATTTTTTGTTGACAAATTTTAACATTTTTTGTTTTTGTGAAATTTTTTTAATACGAGGCTAAATTTAAGAATTTTAAAATGTGCATTAAGAATTAAATTGAGAATTACGCTTAAGAGATTAAGATTTTTATTTAGTAAATAAATGTGAAAAGAGAGATAATATTGAGCTAGGCTTGCTCTGGTGAAATAATTAGTTCTATTGTTTTAGTTTTACAATATTTGGAGGTGAGAGATTCAAACTTTTGCTAATAAGACATGATTTTTTTTTTAGTACATCAATATTTGGGGGTGGAAGGAATTGAACATTTGACCTCATGGTCGAGAATACATGTCAATTACCGTTGAACTATGCTCACTTTGACATAAGGCATGATTTACTCGTAGTATTCTTATTTTTTTAATTGTATTTAATAAATTAGTGGATCTCTATAATATTTCTAGCTACTAACGTTAAAACACATTAAAACTTAGGAGCTTCTTAATTATTTATTGATTAAGTATGTGATTATTTATTAAAAACTAATGGAGTCCAATAACCTTTTTTTTTTCTCTTTATAACAATTATATTTTAAAAATAGATATTGCAATCTACGACCTTATACATAAGATTACTAATGTTTTAATTAATTGACGTTCAAGTTGGTAAATAAGAATGTATCAAATTTACAAATCATTTAATAATCAACCCTTTTTTAGTTGGATGATAGTTTTGTTATATTTTTATAAACATTATTATCTTTTGGACTAATGGAATATGTTTGGCATGCATATTCAAAAAGGTCTTAAAAAAATTTATAAAAGTGTCTATAGAAAAATGTTCTACATAAAGAAGTATGTATAAATATTTCACTTGGAATTATTAATTAAATATTACAATATGCAACATGATAATGGAACCAATAATACACTATTTTATACAGGGCAATTAAACTATTTAATATGGTTACAAATTATTATTGTATTTGATGCTTGTAGTTTAATATATTTCTTTTTAACTCTTAAGATTTTTCAACTATTAGATTTATTTTTCCTCTCCAAAATAATCTAATATTAGTTTGCTATTAGTAATTTGGACGAAAATAGGATAGGACAATTCTTTAACTATAATATTAGCATATAATTTCTTCTACTTTAATGATGGTTTCTTGCAACTTTGTGCAACGTTTCTCTTGTAAATATAATCAAAGATGATCTTGTTGAATTGTTCGAACTTCTTTTTTCTCTCTTTATGTACTAACTTTTGAAATAGATAAAATGGTAAGGATGACGAAATTTGAATCGTTATGTCAACATCTTGATATGATTGGATTTGGCTGATAATTTCCGCCACAAATTTTATTTTTTTAAAAAAGTTGGAAGATATATGACATTAGACCTCATTGAAACTTTTTTAGATAAGAAGGCAATTGAAGGTATAGATGGAAATAATTGGAGAGAAATTTCAGATCATAAAGATTTTTTTATTGGTTTTCTCGCAATATAAATTAAAAAATAATTTGTGTTGTTATAGTTTTTTTTTTTTTTTTCTCTTTTTTCTTTTCTTTTCTTTTTTCTTTTTGTAGTCTAAAAAATCAAAAGGAACGTTTTAAGTGTGAATTAGTATAACTCCGCTATTAAGATACCAATATATTGAAGTTAAAGGTTCAAATTTCCATGTTCACGTGTTAAAAAAAAGAAGTATATTGTGCTTAAATTATTCATATTGGTAATTGGTGCATAGTAAAAGTAGGATTTGATTTGATTTAGAATAAACAATCGATCCTATACATGGTTTGATGGAATCCCTTTAAATGTAGGGCCTAGTTAAATTTTTTTTGCCATATATATAATATGTAGAAATATGGAGAATTAAATATGTATCAAACCCTTTAATCTTCTTTGACTCAAATCAAAGTTATCATCATCTTTTATTACACTACTGAATAGTTTTGTAGTAAATCCTCATGTTATATTTTTACTTTTTCATTTGATGCATGATTATCACATCAATAAATTTAAACGAGTGGTTGACATAAATCTAAGCATAGTTCAATTAATGAAGTCATTATAATCTCAATAAAAAAAATGGAGATTCGAATCTCCACCCTCACATGTTGTGCTAAATGAATAAATAAATAATGATTGACTTTAACACAGTTAAATCAATTGGACACCAATTTCTCATCATATAGATTGTAGTTTTTTCTTTTTATAACATTACAATTCAAACAAAAGGGAAATGTTTCAGCTTACAACCTCTAAGAGAGGTTATTGATACTTAATAACGAGCTAAGTTATGGTTAACTCAGATATGAATTATAGTTTTCAATCACATCTCCCCGATTATAATCTCTCGTTACAAAAAATTATGTAGTAAAATATTAGGTGTAGCTCCTATTGTCATTGTAACGCCTCAGGCCCAGGATTCAGAATTCGGCTTCTGTTATAGGTGATTTTGGACCACCCCGATATACATGGAGCTGATGAGGACAACCGGGGAGGAATCAGGCTGAAAGATGGACCAATGGGGCAAAACCAGCAAGTGAGACGGGCCAAGACCGAAGGGGTCGGGTTTTAGGCCCGACCCCCTGCTCGGCCTCGGTCCATGGCCGAGGCCGAGCACATGGTCGGCCCGCTCGCGCGGGCCGAGCCCGTTCGGTCCCGTCTGGTCCCCACCGCCTCTGGATGCCCCGGTTTCGCCTGGTTTGACCTAAAACGCCTCCGAAACCCTAAAAAGGCTGGGAGGATGAACATGTATTTATATCCCTCTTCGCCACTGAAGAGGGGATCCCGAATTCTATCCCTAAACTATATTCTCTATTCTCTGTTTTCTCCTCTTGCTCTTACTTTTCCACGCCCTACCGTTCTGCTTGCTGACTTAAGCATCGGAGCCGGTGTGGCGAGCACCACACCGGTGTGCAGGTTTACTGTCTTGCAGGCCACGTCTTCCCCCCTCATCTACAAATTTACCATTGGTGGCACGTGAAGGTCAGGTGAGATCCTCTGGCCAAAATCGACCATCAACAGTTGGCGCCGTCTGTGGGGAAGAAAGCCTGTTAATCTGCACATCGGTTATTCCATGAGTAAGGGTATGGAGAAGAAAGACCAAGACGTAAACATAGAGAATTCGGATGGTGACCGCCACCAGCGGAGGTCACGTGACGATGACAGCATCCGGGGGTCACCGAGACAAACAGGCCGAGGAGAGGATGCCGACACCAAAATTGCCGCCCTTGAGGATGAGGTGAAAGGAATGAATCGGAGTTTGTCCAGAATACTCCAAATCCTGGATAAACCCGACCCTAGCACCAAAGTCCATGAGGGGAGCTTGATTAGAGACCCGAAGAAGGGGAAGAATCCAGTTGAATACATGGATGAATCAGAGACAGAATCCAGAGGAAAGAAGACCAACAGCGCAACCAGCAAGGTCAGGGGGCTGAAGCACACAGATCACATAATTCCGAGGAGCCCAGAACCAAGCATGCTAAAGGGTCATGACCACACAGTTTCAACACCAAGCTATGGTCATACCAAGATAGACCAGAGGAATCTGATCGAGGATAAGTGCAGAAGTGCCAAAACTGTCAAGGAGACCTGCAGAAGCTAAGTGACTCCAAGCCAAACAGCGACTACCAGACGAACAGTGCGAAGGCTGGGACCGAGGCCGAGGCCGACCATACCGAGGACAACCGAAGGTGTTCATCCTTTGGCCGAGGCCGAGACCGACCCACAACTATGGTCATCCCGAGGCCGAGGCCGGCCCTAAGCCAAAGCCAACTCTAAGCTACGGTCATCCTTTGGCCAAGCCCGAAGCCGACCCACAGCTATGGTCATCCCGAGGCCGAGGCCGACCCTAGGCCAAAGCCAACTCTAAGCTACGGTCATCCTTTGGCCGAGGCCGACCCACAGCTGTGGTCATCCCGAGGCCGAGGCCGACCCTAGGCCAAAGCCGAAGCCGACTATCCAATACTTCAAAAGTGACCCGAAGATCACATAATCCAGACAAATCAGATTGTCAACGCAGTTGAACAGAAGACAAGATCCAGATCGAAGCGAAGGAACCAGGTACGAGAGACAACAGATTGTTCGAGGCTAAGGCCTAAGCCAACCCTAAATATGGTTGAGGCCGAGGCCGACCCCAGATATGATCGAGGCCAAGACCGAGGCCGACCTGAGGCCGAGGCCGACCATTACCATGGTTGTGACTGAGACCAATCCTGTTATTGCAAGCAAGATCGAACACCTGTGAGCCTAAGTCTTCGAGCTTAGCGTTCACACCTACATGCGAGCCTATAGAGCCCACGCTTCAGCGAGCCTATAGTGCCCACGCTCATACAAGCGAGCCTATAGTGCCCACGCTTCAGCGAGCCTATAGTGCCCACACCTACATGCGAGCCTATAGAGCCCACGCTTCAGCGAGCCTATAGTGTCCACGCTCATACATGCGAGCCTATAGTGCCCACGCTTTAGCGAGCCTATAGTGCCCACGCCTACATGCGACCCTATAGAGCCCACGCTTCAGCGAGCCTATAGCGCCCACGCCTACATGCGAGCCTATAGAGCCCACGCTTCAGCGAGCCTATAGCGCCCACGCCTACATGCGAGCCTATAGAGCCCACGCTTCAGCGAGCCTATAGTGCCCACGCCTACATGCGAGCCTATAGTGCCCACGCTTCAGCGAGCCTATAGTGCCCACGCTTCAGCGAGCCTATAGTGCCCACGCCTACAGGCGAGCCTGGACTGCCGAAGTCTACCTCGCCTCAGCCAGATTGAGATTATGTGAGCCTGGACTGACGAGTCTACCTCACATCCTCTGGCTTGAGCATCTTTACACCGGGCGAGCCTGGACTGTCGAAGTCTACCTCGCCTCATCCAGAGTGAGACCATGTGAGCCTGGACCGACGAGTCTACCTCACATCCTCTGGCTTGAGCATCTTTACACCGGGCGAGCCTGGACTGTCGAAGTCTACCTCGCCTCATCCAGAGTGAGACCATGTGAGCCTGGACCGACGAGTCTACCTCACATCCTCTGGCTTGAGCATCTTTACACCAGGCGAGCCTGGACTGCCGAAGTCTACCTCGCCTCATCCAAAGTGAGACCATGTGAGCCTGGACCAACGAGTCTACCTCACCCCACCTGACATGAGCCCATACACTTCATCTAAGTCAAGCTCACCCTACAGAAGTCGGGACCGAGCACCTCTTGCCAAGGCCGAGCACCTCTTGCCGAGGCCAAGCACAAACTTTAAAGGTATTCTCCTATTTCCTCAACTATACTTTATGTTTCAGTGAAGTTCTACTTAAGATTGGGGGCTACAAAGGGGATATGCACTCCCTATTAAACAAAAAACACATTAGTTTGGCATGTCTAACCATTGATTACATGCTCTAGCCTATTCTTTCATTATTTTCCTACAAGGACTAACGTATGAATGCAGGGAGCTAGATTTTGAGCTAACAGAGGTCCGAGGCCAAGGTCGACCCTAGCATCTTCCCTCATTCTTCTTTTGCAGAGATTAACTTTTCAATGCAGGATTGTCAAATCTTTTGCTTCTCCTATTTTTTACTTGTGGATAAGCCATGGATCTGGAATGAAGTGTTCCGAATGACCAAGTACAGGGGTCTAGCTGCTGTGCTCAGCCTTTTCCCAAGGCCGACCAAATAACCCAAAATGGGAAGCTGCTGTGCTCGGCCTCTTCCCGAGGCCGAGGCCGACCAGATAAGCTAAAGTGGGAGACTGTTGTGCTCGGCCTCTTCCCGAGGCCGAGGCTTACCAGACAAGCTAAAACGGGAAACTGTTGTGCTCGACCTCTTTCCGAGGCCGAGGCCGACCAGATAAGCTAAAGGGGGAGATTGTTGTGCTCGGCCTCTTCCCGAGGCCGACCAGAACCATTGTTGTAATCTCTCAACTTTTCTCATTTCCATTTCACCTAACCCCTTTTCAGGGAGTGTCTACTTTGTCTAGTTTGTCCTATCTTGCAGGATAACAAGGAATCATACATAAGTCGGCATGGAAGGAGAGTTATACTCTTAAATCAGGCTTAAGGAGCTCAACCGATAGCACTAAAGTCGCACCTGAATCCCAATTCAAGAGTGGGGGCTTAATGTTATAGGTGATTTTGGACCACCCCGATATACAAGGAGCTGACGAGGACAACCGGGGAGGAATCGGGCTGAAAGATGGACCAATGGGGCAAAACCGGCAAGTGAGACGGGCCAAGACCGAAGGGGTCGGGTTTTAGGCCCGACCCCCTGCTCGGCCTCGGCCATGGGCCGCGGCCGACCCTCAGCCCGCTCGCGCGGGCCGAGCCCGTTCGGTCCCGTCTGGTCCCCACCGCCTCTGGATGCCCTGGTTTCGCCTGGTTTGACCTAAAACGCCTCTGAAACCCTAAAAAGGCTGGGAGGATGAACAGGTATTTATATCCCTCTTCGCCACTGAAGAAGGGATCCCGAATTCTATCCCTAAACTATATTCTCTATTCTCTGTTTTCTCCTCTTGCTCTTACTTTTTCACGCCCTACCGTTCTGCTTGCTGACTTAAGCATCGGAGCCGGTGTGGCGAGCACCACACCGGTGTGCAGGTTTACTGTCTTGCAGGCCACGTCTTCCCCCCTCATCTACAAATTTACCGTTGGTGGCACGTGAAGGTCAGGTGAGATCCTCTGGCCAAAATCGACCATCAACAGCTTCGGCACCTAAAGCCCCGACATTCCCCTGCGACCTGGCCGCGGTCCTTTTAGCATGCTTTGTCCTCACTCACATGTTTCCTAGGAAAATTCCTAGGAGGTCACCCAATATAGAACTTCTCCAAGCCAAACACGCTTAACTTCAAAGTTCTTATGATTGAGCCACCGAAAAGGAAGGTGCACTTTGTTGGTATAGGTAGTATCTATAAATTCTTTTAAGCTTAACTTGACCATACTTTCATGTCCTCAGGTTCCCTCTCATTCAGATGTGACATCGATTCATTCATATACCCCTCCTAACTCAGGTGTTACAGTCATACATAATTAATTTCATGAAATCAAATAAAAGAAACGTAATTTGCAATGGAAGCCACCATTATTATACAATCAACTAATTAGTTGGTAAAGATTAATTGGGTGAAAAGAGATTTGGTACTTTACAATAGTTATAAAAAGGACGTTGTTGTTGTTGTTGTTGTTGTTGTTGTTGTTGTTGTTGTTGTTGTTGTTGTTGTTGTTGTTGAAGAATCGTAAGAGAAAAAAAAAAAAAAAAGTTTCTATTGCAAAGTGTACTTAAAAAAATTGTTTGTATTGGAAAGTGGAAGTCCCCACTCACTGAAAATAAGGAAATTTTGCATGAAATTCCCTCCACCGCCCCCACTTTCTTATTATTAACGCATATTCGTTAATTCCCATTTCCCACTACTCTCTTTTTCTATGCTTTCTTTTTCCCTTTTGAAGTTGTTTTAACCAATGAATTATTGATGCTTAAAAAAAGAAAGTTAGAAAAAGAGAAAAAAAAAAAAAAAAAGTAGAAAGAGAAAACTAGTGAACTAAGAAGTGCATTGCACATGATATAAAAGTTTGTGTATAGCTAGATGATAACTTAGGTATAAATAATAAAGTGGACACAATCATAAATTTTTTTAGAAGAGTTTGATTTTAGAATACATAGATATATATAGTTAGTGAACCTCTCCCAGGGGCGGATCTATTAAGAGGCCAGAAGGGTCACGTGCCCTACTCAATTTATCGAGTTTTTATTGTTGGTATACAGTGAAAATTAATAGTTAATAATTAATATTAAATTTGCGACATAAGTACCACATGTGCCCCCTGCTTCGTTGGTATCAGCGTGACTTTGCATATGTCCGATGTTGTGTGTTTTAAAGCTTGATTTTTTCCCCAAGTAATCAACATGCCTCTTACTTTATTATTTAATTATAATTCTTTTGATATATCAGTTTTTCTTTTTGAAATTTTAATTCAGTTTTTTTTTTTTCTTTTTCTAATTTTAATAGTATTCTTCTAGTAATTTTTTTTAAAATTAAAATTATAATTATGTTGATTTGTTTTTATTCTAAGACTTTAATTCAGTTTTTTATTTAATAGTTTTCTTTTGTTAACAAGTATTTTTTAAAAAAATTAAATAAAACTTATAATCAAACCTTGTTTTACCTTAAAAAGAATATACTAAACATTTCAAATTTAATTCTTTAATATCAAACTAAATTTTTTGTTATATAGTTTTATATTTAATATTACTTAATTTAAATAGGTGCAACTACAAGTTTAATAACTGAACTTTCAAGTTTGTGTCTTTGTTCTAATTTAGACTTTAAAAAAATTATCTGAATCTCTACATTTTCAATTTTGTGTCTAATAGATCATTGAAGTTTAAAAATGTCTAATAAATTATCGAAATTTCAATTTTGTAACCAATAAGCCTTTGACATATTCATAATTTTATAAGATTAGTTGATGTGTATTAGATATAAAATTGAAATTTATGTCTAATTGGACCTTAAACTTTTAATTTTGTGTCTACTAGGTTCATCAATTTTAATATAGGTTGAATAAGTCAAGAACCAAGACACAAAATTGAAAATTCGGGGACGTAATAGACACAAAATTAAAATTTTAAGGACATATTATATTAGCCCCTTTTTAAAGTTTAGGAGCCTATTAGACACAAAATTTAAAGAGCAACCTATTAGATACTTTTGAAAGTTTATGACCTAAATTTGTAATTTAAACATTGAAACAAGTACATTATGCACGAATACAATATAGTTAAAAACAGATTTATGCCTCCTAACATAAAATTCTAGATCCGTCACTGACCTCTCCTAAACTTGTTTTTGACCTTTAATTTACTTGAAAAACAAAGACGAGTGAGTTCTTCTTCAGTTTGGTTGCACTCTTATTTATCTCTAAATGGAGTAGTGTTCTCAACTTCCTTGGATTTGTTTATAGATTTTGTTCATCTTCCATAGATTGTCTTGCTTTTAGACCCTAACAGGTCAATTACTCACTTTAAGTTAAGGGAGTGACTCAAACCCAAGTTGGAGTTGGGCTCATGACTTATATAACTGGTTAACAGCAAGAATAGACAAAAGAAAATGCTCCCATGCACTCCACTTTTCTGTCTATTCCTTCAATCTAAGTTTTTTCACTCTCCCATGCAATCCACTTTTCTCTCTCTCCTTTCAATCTAGGGGGTTTTTCCCTCTCCAACCACATACACATTATTTCTCAATCTCTTCCACTCTCTCACTAATGCCCATAAATGACATAAATTGATTCCACAACCCACATGAATATCCACATTATTTCTCTCATTCTCCCCCTTATTGGTTTCTCCTCTCTCACTAGCCCTTACCAATTATTTCTAAGAAAAACTTCCTATATTCCTCCATCTAACTCTCACACAATTATCACCTCACTTAAAACGACAATATTCCACATTGATAATAACTTATACTAAAACCTATTTATCTTTTTTAACCTTTTATCATCTTCCTCAATCACTCAACTACAAGTACTTTTCAAATTCTCAACTTATCACTATATATATGGATAATTTTAGGTCACAATCATATAGCGTTCATCATTCTCCTCTACTCTCTATTGGCATTAGATTTTTCTTTGTTCTATTTTCAATTTCTATTGTTATATCAAAATGCCTCTAGAAAATTATATCTTGCTAAAAAATTTGGAGTTGTTTCAAAAATTTTGTTGATATATATATTTTTTAAAAAAGAGAGAGAGATAGAGAATTCCACATGAATAGGATTAAAAAAAACAATTAATGTGGAAACTAGTAACCAATAAAATACAACGATGAACTAAAAGCTTTTTGTTAAGGTGAGTATACATGTACCTTCAACCTTGAGGTGTGCAAAAATCGATCTGAACCGATTGATTATGTTCGGGTTCTTTTTCCCTCTTTTCTCGGTTTCCTCGATTTATCTCTATTAAAAAAAACCAAGTTTTGCAATTTGGTCCTCGGTTTAACCTTTAAAAAATAAACTAAAACGAACCGAACTGAATACTTAACAATTTTAAATAACTCAGCCCACCAAAGGCAGCCTAACGCAATAAATTAGGGTTTCTACTATCCCAACCCTAACTCTTTTCTTTTTCTTCTCCCTTCCACTTGTCGTTTATACTCCCCCTCTCTACCCCACTTTTCTTCCTCTCTCTATTGCAACCTCTTTCCTCCTCTCTCTCTCCTTTTCGAGTCTAAACAGTAGGGGTGCAAGCAAAAACCGAAAAACCGAAAAATCGAACCGAACCAAACCGATCCAATGGTTTGGTTCGGTTATTTTGAAAAAATATGGACATATCGGTTTCATTTTTGGGAAAACCGAAAATTTTCGGTTCGGTTCGGTTTTTCATTCAAAAAACCAATAAAAAATCGAACCGAACCGACTATATATACCACTTTAAAAAAATCATAACCTTTTGCATATTGCCTCTTTCCACATCTCACTTTTTTCCTAAATTGGTTGGAATTCTCTTTTTTCTATGTAATTTAAAGTATAAATTATGATATTATTTGTATGTTTATCTTTATTATGTATATTTATTTACAATCAAATATTTAAAAATTGTTATTCACGGATTAGTTTGAGAAAATTAAGTCATTGTATTGAATAAATTAATTAATTGAAGTTTATATTGAAAAAATGGGGTACAATGGGTCATTGGGTCAAAAAAAAAAACCTGAAATTAGAAGAGAAAATTGGTCATTTAAAAAAAAAAATAAAAAAAGTCCACATTGGGCCCAAAATCGAAAACCGATCCATTGGACAAACCGAACCGAAGGAAAACCGAACCATTGGACATGTATCATATTGGACATTGGTTCGGTTTATAGTTTTGTAAAACCGATTGGATCGGTTCGTTTCGCGGTTTGGTAAAAAACCGACAAAACTGAACCGAGTATCACCCCTACTAAACAGACACCGCCTTTTCACCAGTGTTGTCATCGATTTCTTTTTTCACCATTGTCGTCGTCGATTTCTTTTCATCATCGTCTTCGTCAATTTCCTTGGGCCCTTCACGATCGTCGTCTTCGCTCTCCACTTTTTCTCACGATCGATGGTTTTTTCCAAACCCTCCATCGATCTATTCGTTTTTGCCTTTTTATCTCTCTTCCTCATTTCTTTGTCTCTATCTCTCTGCATATTTGTGTTGTATTTTTACTTTTAAGAAAAACATCATTTTGCAACAAAGAGACATGAAAAAAATCGGTTCCAAAACCGAGTTGAATTGTCCAAACCGAAATTGACTGATTCGATTTCAAAATCAAAATAAAAAATTTGTAACTCTTAAGAACATAAGGGTTCGGTCTGATTCGATTTTGGCTAAGATCGGATCAAACCGAATTGTGTACACCTGTATTTCGACTAAGAGGTCAAAGGTTCGAATCGTGGTTTGAATCCTTATCCCACATGTTGTAAAAAAATATATATATATACATATTTGAGGGTGGGAGATTTGAACTTTTGGCCTCTTGATTCATGATACATGTCAATTACTAAGCTCACTTTGGCCATAATTACATTACTTGGGAGATATAATTTAAGCAAATTATCAATGCACTGGATAAAGAGAAGACAATAGATACGTTTTTTTTAATTAAAAAAATTAACATTTAAAGTATTTTTAGAGTTTTTATATTTAATATTCAATATTTTATGTTATTACAGATGTCATTGGAATTGTGACTGTCGTGAAGCAAATTATCAATATCAAGAGTCAAAGAGATGATGCTCGAAACATAAAAAAGAGGGATATTATTTTGGTCAATTCAAGGTATGAACCATTTTTTTTTCCTGGTATATGTTATCCCGGAGGGGAAAATAAGTTTTAAACCATATTATTAATTTCTAAAAGTAGTTCTTAAAACATTTAATAAATTTTGATATCGAACATGTGTTATTCATGTACTATAGCTTCACACTTTCATTTATTTTCTTGTGTGTGTTTTGTTAGGGAAAAAATAATATTTGTTGTTTGTGTCAAATCTTTAAATTGAGTCATTCGCTCCAACATTTATACTATGTGTTTTTTCAATGTTCAAATAGGTTGGAAACTATGAAGATAGGTTTATGGAGAGATTTGGCAGAAAATGAAGGACAATTACTTGAAGATGAAGTTGACAAAAAACCAGTTGCATTTTTATGTAAAGGGGGACTTGTACGAAGGTATTATAAAATTGGTTAATATTTATATAATATCATTTTTATTATTATTACTATTGCTATTGTTGTTATTGTGTTTTTAGATGAATTTAGTTTAGCAACTACAATAATTAGTTCCATCCAAATAAATTCTGAAATTTCATGAAGTTGAAGAATTACATACTTGGTATATTATGTAGTTTTAATTAATTTAAAATTTAGAATTTAAGACTATTTTATTTCATTGTAATTTCACATGAATATTATATTTTAAAGGGCCAGTTACAAGGATAGCAATATGGGTCACAGTAATTGCAAATCTAGTAGCCCATAAAAATTTGCAAAAATGACAAAATCTGATGGTCTACGTGTTGCATTTACTAAAATACCCCTCCTTAAGATTTTCTATCAGTGATAGAAAGTTTTTCTATCACTGATAGATTCTATCAGAAATAGAAATATTTTCTATCAGTGATAGAAAATTTCTATCACTGATAGAAAAATTTTCTTCCACTAATAGAAAATTTCTATCAGTGATATATATTTTTCTATCCCTAAACCCTAAACCCTATCAGTGTTTAGTTTTTGCTTTCCAGTGTTTGATTTTTATAATTGTTCGTTTTTGCTTTATTTTACCTGATAGAAACAAAAGATCTTCTATCACTGAAAGATAAAATCTATCAATGATAGAAGATTTATGATAGAAAACTATCAGTGATAGAAGATTTCTATCACTGATAGAAAGTTATAGAAAATCTTTCTATCATTGATAGAAATTTATTGTTAATAGAAGATTTCTATTACTGATAGACTCTATTAGTGATAGAAGCAATTTTTTTTTATTTTTATGTATTTTTATCCGTGATAACGGATAGATTCTAACAGTGATTGAAATATTTTCTATCACTCATAGAAAGTTTTTCTATCAATGATAGAAGATTTCTATAATTGATAGAAAGTTTTTTCTATCACTCATAGAAAGTCTTTCTATCAGTGATAGAAGATTTCTATAATTGATAGAAAGTTTTTTCTATCACTGATAGGTTCTATCAGTGATAGAAAGTTTTTTTTATCAATCATAGAAGATTTCTATCACTGATAGAAAGTTTTTCTATGATAGTTGAAAGATTTTCTATCAGTGATAGAAAGTTTTTCTGATAGAAAATTTCTATCACCGATAGATTCTATCAATGATAGAAAGATTTTCTATCAGTCTTGGTTTTCTATCTGGTGTTCTATTTGGTTGTTTTTTTGTTTGGTTTTCTACCAGGTGTTTGGTTGTTGTTGTGTTTCTATCACTAATAGAAAGTTTTCTATCAGTTATTGAAACTTTATATCACTCATAGAAAGTTTTTGTATAAGTGATAGAAGATTTCTATCATTGATAGAAATCTGTCTATCACTGATAGATTCTATCCGTGAAAGAAATCTTCTATCACTCATAGAAAGAATATCCAAATACGCACGTCAATTCGTTCAAGGGCAAATCCAATTTGTTCGAAAACTATCGAAAAGCAAAAAAAAAAAAAAAAAAAAAAAAAAAAAAAAAAAAAAAAGATATATGCAGGGGCAAATTGGGAATATAAAAAGTTGATTTAAAAACTTTGCCATATTTGTAATTATTTTAAAAAGTTGTTATATCTGCCATTATGCACCATAATTTTGCCACCCATTACAATTATCCTATTTTAAAAAGGTGTAAATCATCACTACGTGGAAAAAGTATTTCGAACATTCTCCCTGCATCAAAGAGACTAAAGAAAGCTGTAATGGTTGATTTGAAAGATATAATTGAAGGATCAGTCAGCTAATTGTATTGTTTATTCAAAGTAACAATAGTCAAAGTTCTCAACAAAGAACAACCATGGTATGAAAATTGCAAAACTTGTAACAAAAGAGTTTACTCATCATTCCTAATTAAATTGAACACTTTTCAATTAATACTTAATTGCCTCAAGTTCTTCTCAAAAAAAAAATAATAATAATTGCCTCAAGTCTCTTTACGAGCTACTGTTGCACGATTTTTCACCACAAGCACATGGGTCGTCACAAGTAATAGTAAAACGAAAGAATTTCGAGTATCAAATCCATAGGGAGGCGAAGCGAAATTTAAGCAACCAAAGATTCTTTGAACACTAAAAATAATACTTGGGATAAATAATATCTAGGGACCAAAACATGCAATTAAAAAGAATTTTTTTTAAAAAAAAAATCAAAGCAATTAAAGAAATCAATTTGATCAATCAAGGAAAATAAAATATGGAGAAAGAGTTTTTAATGGGAAGAAGGGTCTTGAAAATCAATTATTAGCTAAACATTTATTATAATTATCCTATCTCGATGCCCAACTAATCATAATCCTAGAATCTCAGTGGAGGTCTTCGGCGACGTGCGGTCGATGGAGGTCGACAACAGCGGTACGTAGTCGGAGGTCGATGGTGGTTGTTGGTCGAAAAATAAAAAGATGGATCTAAGAATGGAAGAGAGAGATGGATACATGCATGAAAGAAAAAAAAAACAGAAATAGAATTTGAGAAACAACTTTTTGTAGTTTCTCAAATTTTCTAAAAACGTTTCTAAAAATTTAGAAACAAGAAACAGGGATGAGTTATCAAACATGTTTGTTTCTTAAAAATGAGAAACAAGAACAAGAAACAGGAAACGGAAACGTTATCAAACGAGCCCTAAGCTTCCAATCGGATCCCTTTAAAAAAAAAAGGGGTTAGTTTTGCACTTGGTTCCATTTTGAGTCCCACAACATGAATATGGTTAAAAATGAAAAAGAAATCACATCTTTTTAAATGGGCCAAGGAGTATGGTTTTTTTTTTTTAATATAAATATAAAAATGAGTATGGGGTTAGTTTAAACGTCGGTGGGTGGGTAGTAGATTGGTAGGTGGTGAATGTGGTTGAGAATCATTCACCAATCACTTTTTTATTTTATTTTATTATTGTTTAAAGTAGATCCTAGATTGATTTTTTTTTTTTTTTTTTTTTGAAAATAGATCCTAGATTGATTTTAGATACTTCATTTCCAATCAACACATACCAACTACCCCTAATACTATAAAAAATAATAATAAAATTTTGGTCCAATTACATATTTGATCTTTTTAAGTTAACTTTTAGGAAAGTTAATAAAATAAAATTTTGGTTAAATTACATGCTTTTAAGCTAAATTTTAGGAAAGTTGTTTGATCTCTAAACTCAATATCAATAATAATAATAACAATTGGTTAAAAAATAATAATAATAGACACTACTTTTAAAGTTTAAAGATCAACTATGCAATTTAATTTAAAATTTTAAAAATTTAGGAACTAAATAAGTACCATAATTACAGAGTTCAATTGGTTAGAATATAGGTTATCAACCTATAAAATAGAGGTTCAAATTCTTTACTCTCATCTTCTCAAAAAAAAAAAAAAAAAAAAATACTCTCAATGTATTCTAAACTAAAAAGGACTAAATAGTTTAAAGATGAAATCTGTCATTTGATTTTAAATTTTAAATTTTAAATGGCTTGTAAATCATTTAAATTACAAGAAACACCCAACCATTTTATTGCTTAAAAAATGTAGTTCACAAAAGCCTTGGTAAACATGGCAGTTTCTCCCCTTCAAGAATTCCATCTTACCTAAATAATTTGATGGGAATAAAATCAATTTTATTCTTAGATTTTTTAAGTTGAATCAATTTTCACCCTTAACTTAGATAAGTGTGCTAATTTTTACCCACGGTTTAGTTTCTACTAATTAGATCACTACTTTTGATTAAAAAAATGTAAGAATCTTCGTAAACTCATTAATTTTAATAAAATCAAGCTTCCATTAAATAAATGTCAAAAATCACATTTTTTTAAAAAAAAAATCTCTAATATAGTTTTCCTCGTTTTATAATTCATTAAAGACATAAGAGAACTTTTTCTGGATGATATTTGAAGCCATAACTTATTAGAAGGTTTAAAATTGCGATACTTTTTTAAGTTTAAAGTTAAGATTTGTAACACTTACCTACGTTTGAAGTGCAATTTCATGCATGAACTTGAAAGTGTAGAGTGAAAAGTGATACAACTCGACAAGTTTAAGAGTAATTTTTTTTCCCTAATTTTGTTCTTTTTATAATTAACCATTTGCAATACTTTCTTAAATCTTAGGGGTCAACTTGTAACTCTTGAATATGATCAAGGGACTGTATCGAAAAGGTCATTTCTATAATATATTACATCAAACCTCGAGAATTTTCTAAATATTTTTAGAAAGTAAAAGTAACAAACACGTTTAAGGCAAATAGAAACTTAATATTGGTATCAATATTCAAATAATATTTGGCTAGTTAAGACATGCACCTTGGATTAAAAAGTAAGAAGTTTAAATTCTCACCTCTACATGTTGGAACTAAAAAAAATCAATAAATGTCCTTCAATTTATTTTAGTTATATATATTTATGGTGATTTCAAAAACTAAAAAGTAAAATATTGCAACTACCAAGCCAAACATTTAGACCCTATGCTTGGAGCTAAATTTTGAAAAAAAAGAAAAAAAAAAAAAAAAGGTTCAATTTTTACATCTACTCTAATATGTTTTGAAAATTTAATGCTAAACTTTCCATTTTATTAATTTGAATAACTAGTGCAATTAGAATATAGTTTAGCAGTTAAAGCCAACCCAAAGATGCTCAAGTCCCTTGCCCTCATCATTTTTCTTCTTCATATTTTCATTTTCTCTCTTTAATAAAATTTTATTTATTTATTTATTCATTTATCTAAAAAATATATATGAAAAATCATTTTTATTTAAACTAATTGTTTTTTTATTTAAAGTAAATAATTTAAACTCTTTATCTCTTATAATCTAATTTGTGAACTATATTTTTCTTTAAATAAATTTGAATTTATTGAAATATTAACAAATATATAGTACTTAATTATTTAACTAGTAAATAATATTCATTAATTTAATATTTTTCTTCCATTTCTTCTTTAAATTATACATGTGTGTGTTTTTCTACGTTAATCGAAATAGATAAGTTTTTTTTTTAAAAAAAAAAAAAGAAACTATTTACATTTTATTTTGTAATGGCAAAAAAAAAAAAAAAAAAAAAAAAAAAAAAAAAAAAAACAAATTGAATTAAATCTAGTCCCTCTCTAACACAAAATTTTGGATACGTCACTGGTTGTGACGGCATCTTTATTTTTCTTTGAAGGAGGGTAGGATTGAAACACACCCTTCACCCCATATGTGGTGTAATATCATCCGAGAAAAGAATAGTGTAATCGAAACCCTACACTAGAATAGTTGGTACAATCAAGCGCATCCAATAGTTATCTTTTCATTTTCTTAATAAAAATATTGAATAGTCATGGGAGTTTCTTATAGTTGCATGGAGACTATTTTGCAAGTTTGGTTCTTGGTGATTGTATTGGAATGTTTTCAATTAATTATGTTATAGGCAATTTTGGACCACCCCGATATACAAGGAGCTGACGAGGACAACCGGGGAGAAATCGGACTGAAAGATGGACCAAGGAGGCAAAACTGGCTAATGGGACGGACCAAGACCGAAGGGGTCGGGTTTTTGGCCCGACCCCCTGCTCGGCCTCGGCCATGGGCCGAGGCCGAGTCCGTTCGATGCCGTTTGGTCCCCACCGCCTTTGGTCGCCTCGGTTTCGCCTGGTTTGACCTAAAATGCCTCGGAATCCCTAAAAACCCTAGGAGGATGAGCAGGTATTTATATCCCTCTTCGCCACTGAAGAAGGGGACCCGAATTCTATCCCTAAACACTATTCTATATTCTCTACTCTCTCCTTTTGCTCTTACTTTTCCACTCTCTACCGTTCTGTTTGCTGACTTAAGCATCGGAGCCGGTGTGGCGAGCACCACACCGGTGTGCAGGTTTACTGTCTTGCAGGCCACGTCTTCCCCCCTCATCTACAAATTTACCGTTGGTGGCACGTGAAGGTCAGGTAAGATCCTCTGGCCAAAATCGACCATCAACGACAAATTAGATTTGAGAACTTTGGTCGCTAAGTTTGAGCGATTATTATGTGCTTGATTTTGAGGCTACATTTGAGTATTTTTGTGACTAAGTTCAAGCATGGTTCTTTTTTTTTTTCTGAGTACATCAACATTTGGGCTGGGAGATTCGAACATCTGACCTCATGGTCGAGGGTACATGCCAATTGCTACTGAGCTAAATTCGCTTTGACAGTTCAAGCATGATTCTAGGTGCTTTGTTAGTTAAAATTTTATATCATCTGTTGGGTTGATTAATTAAAAAGAAAGTCAAATATAATTTTAAAAAGATATTAATCATAATACTACTTGAAGTCCACTATTTAAATTGATAAATTTGAAAATTTAAAGTTAAAATTGATTCATACAATAAAAATTGAACTTTCTTCCTAAGTTTTTGGTTGAGGTGAGGTTGTTTGAGAATTGAATTCAAAATATTAATTAAACCTATGAAGATTACTTTCATCAGCAAGTTTCTTTGTTTTTGTTATCTACTTTATTCTCCTATTTTAAAATTGAAGTCAGGTTAAGGAGTAATTTTCAAAAACTTGTTTTTTTTTTTTTTGAAATTTGACTATAAATTCAAATGTGTCGCATGGTAAGAAAATTGAGAAAAAACAAATAGAATTTTAAAAAGAAAACAAATAGTTATTGAATGGCCTTGATGTTATCAAGAAACATATTAATAAAAATATGTTAGATTAACTATTTTAAAGTTATTGTTTTTAAGTATTTCATAGAATAAATACAATTATCCTAATACACTTTAACATTAGTATTTATAAGTCTAATCAATATTTCTAAAAAAAAAAAAATATATTTGGAAACTCCATCAAAATAATTTGGTTGAAACATACTAGGTAATCCATCTACTTTGACCATTATAGCATTTTGATTATCATATTCTTTTTCAAATATAACAATGTATTCATTGTACTTTAAAACATGTAATCAAACCTTTGAAGTTAATTTTTTTCCTTAAAATTTTTTTATACAATAAATTATACATGAAATATAGACAAATGAATGAAGTCGACAAACTTTTTAAAAGCTGAAATTAGTAAGTTTTTCAATTATCTATTCGTTCCTATACTTCGATTTCAAAAAAGATATGTAACAATTATTACATATTTTAACAATACAATATAAGGAGTGTATATGTAGTTATGAAAAGATTTATAGAAACTAAAATATTATCGATGCCAAAACATAAAGACTAAGAATATATTGATTTATATCTGGTTTTCCGCTCTTAACTTTCATAAATTTAATTCATTTCAGTCTTTATATTTTCAAAATGTCTATTTTAGTTCTTAAATTTATTTTTTAAAAAAAAAGATCATTTTGGTAATTCCCATACCACCAATTTCCACCATACCCCGACACATATGATTTTAACGTAAGTCCACGTTAGCATATTTAATACACGTATTTAGTGTCACACCGTCCATTTATCAAATAAGTCGAATTTCGAAAACTGAAAAAGTAGTTTTAAAACACAATTGTTATTGTTTTTAGAATTTGGCCAGGAATTCAAATGTGTCATTAACAAAGATAAAAACAGTTGTATGAAAATTGGAAGAAAACAAGCATAATTTTCAAAAATCAAAAACCAAAAACCAAATGGTTATCAAACGGGGTCTTGGTATTTTGTTTTTTATTTTTGAAAATTATGTTTGTTATCTCGCAATTTACTTGTCGTGGTTTTTATTTTGGTTAATGACTCATCTGAATTTTTAGTCAATATCCAAAAACAAAAACAAGTTTTTGAAAATTATTTTTTTTAGTTTTCAAAACTCTACTTGGTTTTTTTAAAACATGAAAAAAAAAAAGATAGATCATAACATAACAAAGAAACTTATAGATAGGAGTTGCATTTATAATAAGCTTAATTGTCAAAAGTCAAAAACCAAAAATCAAATGATTATTAAACGAGACTTTAGAGTTTGAAAAATGAGGCTAGCTTTGTGTGGACAAATATGGAATTGAAAATAAAGGTGTAAAGAGAGTTAGCTAATGGTTGTGGTTGTTGGAGAGTTTTGGTGTAGTTCCCAATTGGAGGGTGGTTGAATTTTGGGGCAGAAAATACCCACCAATAATAACCATAATAATAATAATAATAAAACAACACCCAACTATTATAACAATTTAATGAATTTTACTTTGACATAAAGGCCATTTAATTGCAAATTTCTTTTTTGACAACATTTAATTGCAAAATTGAAGACCCATAAATAATGCGGTTGAGCAAGCAAATCTACATATGCCTAAAGGAAAAAACTTCACTGCATACCGGTATGCATGAATCTTTGTACATACTATCATTAATCATTAAAATGTTGACAACAAGGAGAGAGAAAAAAGTTCTCTTATTTTCTGCCTTTCTCTTTCCTAGTTGTCAAAATTTTAATGGATATATAGGAGAGTATGCAGTCAAGTATGGTTCATGGCTAAATGTGGTTTTTTTCATCGTTTAAAAAAGTTTCAATTTAGTCTGTTTTTTAACTATATCTTCACAGATCATATTCGTCAAGATTGGTTGAAGATAAATTTACATTACATGATAAATTTATAGGAGAATTTAGGCTATTCAAGAGAAAAAAATAAAAATAAAAGTTCCTTTCTAATTCGAATCCTCCTTAAGTATCATGTCATGCAAGTTTTAAGTGATTTTAACTTTAATCAACGATGATGACTAAAAAAAAACTATAATCAACAATGAAGGCATATAATTGAAAGTTATACGACATAAAAGACTAATTAAATTGAAACTTTTTTTAAAAAAAAAATTGATGAAATACCTAAATATTACAAACTAAAATGTATATTTTCTTTGAATATTTGTAAAAGATTTTTAAAAATCAATAAATACACAAAAGTAATATTTATCCTAATAAATAAACATTTCAAACTTTTTTAAATAAACAATTCATACTTTTTTTAATGAGTCAAAAATCATTTATTATTAATATTATGTTTATATTAGTAATATTTTTCAGCAATAGTTTTTTTAAAAGAAAATTTCATCTATATTTTTATGATACAATGAAAATATGGATTAACCTCTTATATTTATATTGAACTAAGGACACATGATTATGTAAATCTTAATGAAAATATCGACATGTTAATAAAAGTTTTATACTATTTTTATTTTCATTATTATACTTTAGTTTTTTTTTCTTTCCAAAATCTTATATGAATTTTGGAAACGTTATATTTTTTTTTCTTTTTCTTTTTCTTTTTTTTTTTTTTACTTTATAAAATGCTAATAAATTCTTATCATTTCATCCTTGCTCAATTTTTTAACACATTCACATACATACATACATATAATCTTTTTAGTTATCATTTATATAGAATCTCAAATTTTTTTTTTGAAATAATACAATCTCAAAATTTAAGGCTTGTCTCAAAAAAAAAAAATAAATAATAATAATAATAATAATAATTAAGGCTTGATCGCTTCTCCTCTAAAAAAAACTACCATCTCATCACATTGGATCAAGCTTCAATTGCCTTTTATTAGAAAAATGATAAATAAATAAATAAAACAAGGAAAATAGAAATCTAGATATGATTAATCTAAATAGAATTAAACAAGAAGGGAAAAAAAAAAAAAAAATCTAAAGATACCTGTCCTTAATATTTTTTAGCCACAATCAATCACTTCCTAAAAATCCTTGAATTTTAACATTTCTAATTCAGTAGTCTTGGTCTTGATAGAAATAAGATTTGAGAATTTTGTTTTAGCATGAAACTATAAGTCTTTTAAAACATTTCAACCTATAGTTTTCATTGTTCTCGACAAACCTACATTACATCGGGTTAAATTTTATTAGCTTTTTGTTTATCGTAACTTATATCTTACCTCCTTTTATAAAGCATCTTTACTTTCTTTACAAGGTTATACGTGATACAAATCTTTTTACCTTGTGATGTAAAATGCTTGAAAAAAGAAAAACTTAATAGGACCTTTCAAACAATTGTTGATTTTCTTCCATAGATGATATATCTGATAGTGATTTTATGTTATGTTCTAAAAATTATTTTGGAAATCTTAACCAAGTTACAAGAAACAAAACATAAATCTTTATTTTTAAATTTTGACTAGGATTTTCAATACTTTTTTAATTTTTATAGTGTGTTTAGAATTAAAAAACAGTTAAATTACAAGTTTAGTCCCTGAACTTTCAGGATTATGTGAATTTGGTCTCTTAACTTTAAAAAGTTCCAAATAGGTTGTAACGGCCCAGACCTAGGATTCAGAATTCGGATTCGGCACCTAACAGCCCCGACATTCCCCTGCGACCTGGCCACACCACCATACTTATCTAAAGTTGCTTCTAAGATTGAAGACTATCCCCACAAACCAACACGGGGTCCTTTTAGCATGCTTTGTCCTCACTCACATGTTTCCTAAGAAAATTCCCAAGAGGTCACCCTAACATAGAACTTCTCCAAGCCAAGCACGCTTAACTTCAAAGTTTCTATGATTGAGCCACCGGAAAGGAGTGTGCATCTTGTTGGTATAGGTAGTATCTATCAATTCTTCTAAGCTTTTCTTTGTCATACTTTCATGTCCTCAGGATCCCTCTCATTCGGATGTGATCTCGGTTCATTTATGTACCCCTCCTAACCTCGGGTGTCACATGCCCACCAGCTTCCGCCTTGGTTCATCCCCGAACCACATCCCACTGGGAGAGGTTTCGCTTTGATACCATCTGTAACGACCTGACTAAAAGGAAGTTAAAACGTATTGAAAACGTACTAAAGGTCGCTACTACATACATGAATTGTAGAACCTTTGAGACTTTAAAGCGGAAGAGACTATAGGTAAAAAATCTTTTATTTAATGTGGAAGAAAAAACATTTTACATCCATCGTACGTAGTGTTTTAATTTCTTTCGAGTCGGGTCGTTACATAGGTCATCAAACTTTAATTTTCATTTTGTGTCCAATAGGTCCCTGAATTTAAAACAAAAAAAAATATCCCATCAGTTCTTAAACTTTCACTTTTGCGTCCAATAGGTCATTCAACTTTCGATTTTGTTTCTAATAAATCCTTGACATAACCAACATTTTTTTAAAATTCACAAGTTTACTAGATCTAAAATTGGAAGCTAAGTTTAGGGTCGCACTAGACATAAAATTCAATTTTATATCTAATGGATTGATTAATTTTTAAAAATCTCAAATGTGTCGGGGACCTATTATTAGACACAAAATTGAAAGTTCGGAGACCTATTCGACATTTTTAATGTTCAGAGACCTATTAGACATAAAATTGAAAGTTTATGGATCTATTAGACATTTTTTAGCTGCTGATAGAAAAGGTATTTTCGTAACTTAATGTATTTTTTTGCTATTCTCGTGAATAGTTTTATTTTTTTGCTATTTTTACCATACTTTTACCATCTTTTGCTATCTGTACAAACCCCCTATCCATTTTCAAAAATATTTTGCTTTTAGCCATATATTAGTATGACCCATAGGGTCTTACCAAAAGTAAAATTTGAGGATCTCTGTCTTACACTATCCCTCAAATATTTTGACACGTGATTTCATTATTCTCAACATGCTTTTATATATATATATATATATATATATATATATATATATATATATATATATATATATATATTTTTTATTATTTTTTTTTTTTTTTTGACAATCAACGTGCTTATATTATAGTATCTACCAATTTGACAATAAAAAAACACACTTTCTTTTTCAAATTTTTAGTAAGGTCTCAATTAAACTTTTACTAGCTCTTCATCGTCAAACATCCTTATTTAACCAAGGTGCCCAACCCTAGCCTATTTTTATTCATCACAAGGACCCACAACAAGATCTTCCTTCATTCAACGGACAATTTTTATTAATATTATAATTTTCAAAACTTATTATTAAAATATAGTAGTTTTGAAACTTATTATTTAAATATTGTTCTTTTAAATTTGTAGGTGTAGGTCGTCTCTTGAAGAGACGACCATAATCCGCGTGTCTGCATGTCGTCTTTTCAAAATACCACATGCAGATGTGGCAAAAATTTAAAAAAAAAAAAAAAAAAAACGTGGAGGTCATCAGACCTCCAGGTGATTATAACGCAAGTTGGACCTTTGGTAGGGTGGTGAGGAAATTAACTTTTGTCCCTATGGTCCAGGGTTCAACCTCCAGCACGCCCATCTTTGTTATTTTTTTTTTTTTGGTTTTATCTTTTTTCCATTTTGAAAAATGCTAGCATTTTTCTTTTCTTTTCTTTTTTCACTTTTCTTTTAAAATTGAAATTTATATACTAGAAATTTAATTTAATGTAGAAATTGTACATTTTTTTTTTTTTTGCATGTTTTTATTTTGAATTATAAAATTTTTATAATCAACTTTTTAATGAAGTACATATGTTTTTTTTAAAAAAAAATGTGGTTTGTTCTTCTTTTTTCTTTTAATTCTTTATTTTTTTAAAATAAAGATATTTTCTTGTTTTTATTTATTTTTTCTCTCAATTAACTAAATATTTTCCTTTTATATGGTAGTCTTTAAAACTTTTTAATAAAATATATCACTTTTGAAATTTATTGTATAAATATTGTAGTTTTAAATTTCCAAGTGAAGATCGACTATTCGACTACATTGACCAGTTAGAGAAAAAAAATTGTTGATGTTACTCATCTAAATTTTAATCAAATCATCAATATCTTTATTTAAAAAAAAATAAAAGAAAAAGGAAAAACAAAAAATATATTTTTTTTTTCAAGAAAAATGTTGACTTAATTAAAAGGTTTTAATTATAAAATTTTATAATTCAAAATAAAAAAAAAAACATAAAAAATGAAATTTCTACATTAAATTAAATTTATGGTATATAAATTTCGATTTTAAAAGAAAAATGAAAAAAGGAAAAAATATATATATACTAGCATTTTTCAAAATGCAAAAAAGATTAAAAAAAATAATAATAATAATAACAAAGATGGAGACGCTGGAGCTCGAACTCTCGACGGCAAGGATGAAAGTTAATTCCCTCACCAACCTACCAATTGTTCAACTTGCGCTAAATACTCCTGGAGGTCGTGTCTTGAAGAGACGACCTCCACGTTTTTTTTTTTTTTTAATTTTTGCCACATCTGCATGTCGTATTTTGAAAAGACGACATGCAGACACGTGGATTATGGTCGTCTCTTCAAGAGACGACCTACACCTGCAAATTTAAAAGAGCAATATTTAAATAATAAGTTTCAAAACTACTATATTTTAATAATAAGTTTTAAAAATTATAATATTAATAAAAATTGTCCTTCATTCAACACACAAAATAGCATAATTTCCTCGGTACCCTTTTGAGGATTTTTTTTAAAAATATTGTTATTTTTTAAAGGGAAAAATACACTTTTGGTCCTTGAAATTTGGGTTAAGTGACACTTTAGTCCATGAGTTTTCAAACTCAACAAAAATACTTCTGAGGTTTGAGATAAGGAGCATTATGGTCCCTACCGTCCAATTTTCCATTAAATGCTAACAGATTGCTCACGTGGCCAAATTTTTTTAATTTAAAAATTATTTTTTTATTTTAAAATAAAAATAAATAAAAAACAATAAAAATATTATTATTTTAATTATTTTTAAAACTTAACCCTCCACCCTCTTCTTCATCTTCTTCCCTCAACCCCTCCATCTTCTTCTTCACATCTCTGACGGCCAGCCACCGCTCGCCGCCACCGGCGACAGTATTTTTTTTTCTTTTCTTCTCCTTTCTTCTTCCCTTTTACCCTATTTTTCTTCTTTTCTTTAAAAAAAATCAAGAAGGAGGAGGGACCTCCCTACTCCTCCATTTCCGGCCGAAAACAGAGGAGGAAGGACCTCCCTCCTCCCTCTTGATTTTTTTTTTTAAAGAAAAGAAGAAAAATAGAGTAAAAGGGAAGAAGAAATGAGAAGAAAAGAAAAAAAAATTACAGTCGTCGGCGGTCGGAGCGGTGGCCGGCCGCCGGAGATGTGAAGAAGGAGATGGAGGGGTTGAGGGAAGAAGATAAGGAAAGGGTGGAGGGTTAAATTTTAAAAATAATTAAAATAATAATATTTTTATTGTTTTATTGGTTTTTATTTATTTTTATTTTAAAATTAAAAAATAATTTTTTAATTAAAAAAATTTTGCCACGTCGACAATCTGTTAGCATTTAACCGAAAATTGGACGGCAGGGACCAAAGGGCTTCTTATCTCAAACCTCTTATCTCAAATCTCAGGGGTATTTTTTTTGTTGAGTTTGAAAACTCAGGGACCAAAGTGTCATTTTTTTTTTTTGAAAAAGGGACCAAAGTGTCATTTAACCCAAACTTCAGAGACCAAAAGTGTATTATTTTTCCTTTTTTAAACTTATTATTAAAGTATAATCTTTGCGAAACTATTTTATAAGAATATTGTAGTTCTAAATATGTGGATGTAGTTCTTCTCTAGACGAAAAAACGAATTACATCCACAGACATGCCGTTCGTCGAGACGAATTGCATTTACGTGTATGCAGTTCAAAAGAGACATATTGCATCACAATTTTTTTAAAAAAGAATTTTATTGATTTATTTTTTTAATTTTTTTTTTTTTGAGCTTTTTTCTAATTCATTTTTTCTTTCATTTTTTCATTTATTTTATTTTCTTATTCTTTTCTAAAATCATTTATATCTATTTTCTTTCGGTCCTATACGCTTCTGCTGGGAATTTAGGAATTCCAAAAAAAAAAAACACTTCAATTTTTTTTTATTTTAAATTTTTAATTCATTTTCCCTTCCTTTTTGTTTTCATTTATTTTCTTGTCCTTTTCTTCCACTATTTTGTAATCGATGATGTTCGTCTTGTGGTATACATTAAATTTTATCACATAAATATATTGACGACGACCTTTCAGTGCCCGATCTAAGTCCTCGTCGACAACGACGACGACAATTATTTTGTAATCAACGATGTCTGCCTTGTGGCACCCATTAAATTTTAGGGGGCTTTGCACAGATAGCAAAAACCGGCAAAAATATTGCAAAAATAGCAAAAAAAATAAAATTATTTGCAGAAATAGCAAAAAATACGTTAAATTACGAAAATACCCTTAGTATCTCCAATAGTCTATCAGTCCCTATTATTGATAGTCACGGATAGACTTTGATGATAAGCTTCAATTAATCGGAGTCTATGAGTGATAGACACTGATAGACTTTGATTAATCGAATCCTATCAGTGTGTATCACTGATAGACTCTGATAATCATAATCTATAAGTTTTTATCGTGTTTAATTCAAGCCTATCAGCGATAGCCACTGATAGAAAACAATTTAATTCAGGACTATTAGTTCAGTTTAATTCAAGGCTATCAATTTCTATCCGTCAGTTTAATTTAAGGGTGTGTTTGGTTTAACTTTTCAAGTGTTTAATTTTGAAAGTAAATCATTTTGAAAAAATTTGTAGTGTTTGACAACCACTAAAAATGACTTATTAGAAAATGAGATTGATAAATAAACCATTTTGAGAGAAACACTTGAAACCAACTTTTTAAAAAAGACTTCTTAAGTAAACAATAACTTGTGTATAGAAACATTTGTTTTAAACAATAACTTGTGTATAGAAACATTTGTGAGGAAATGCAACCAAACATACGAGTGTTTATATTTTAAACAATTTTTATACAAAATGTTTTTTTAAAAAATGCATTCTTGAAAAACATTTAAATTAAAATGTATTCCAAACGGTGTTTAAGGGTAAATGTTTTTTTTTAAAAAAAAAAAAAAAGAAATGGTGCGACAAATAAAGAAAAAAGAAAAAAAAAAGAAGAGTGAGGGAAGTAAGGAAAACAAATAGTTGTTTAAGGGTAAAAAGGGAATTATTAAAATGTATTCTAATTTCTTGCCATTTTTACCTTGTGCTAAATTTGCTATTATATATAATCAATTTGCCACCCACTGCAATTACTCTCAATTTTATCTTGTAAATATATATTGAGATTCTTTTCTAATATGTGAAGTGAATTTAGCAAATATAAATTTTTTTTGTATTTTTGTTTTAAAAAAAAAAAAAAAAAAAAAAAAAAAAAAAAAAAAAAGTGGATTAAAAAAAAAGTGGATCGAAAAGTCAAATGGAAAAAAAGGATAAGAAAATAAATGAAAACAAAAAGAGTAAAAAATAAAGGAAGGAAAAAATGAATTAATTTTTAAAAAAAAAACAAATGAAAAGTTCAAAGAAAATAGATTAAAATGCTTTTAGAAAAGAATGGAAAAAAAATAAATGAAAAAATTGAAAGAAAAAATAATTAGAAAAAAATCTTTTAAAAAAGGAAAAAAATTAAAAAGAAATAAAATTGATGTAAAGAGACCAACTGCATAAAAATTAAAAATTAAAAATTAAAAATTAAACTGAAATGTAATTCGTCTCTTCATACGCGTGGAAGTAGTTTGTCGAACTACAACATGTATCCAAAACTACAATATTTTGAAAAACATTATATTTTCATAAGTTTAAAAAATAACAATATAAAAAATAATAATACCAAATTATTTCACATTGTAAGTAGATGAGCTTTCCCAAAAAAAAAAAAAAAAAAAAAAAACCTCTTTTTTATTATTTGTTTTCTTAACAACATATGGGCGGGAGATTCAAACCACTAAATTCTTCATCATTAGTACACGTTTTATGTCAGTTGAACTATGTTCATGTTGGTGGACTTTTTTTTAATTTGTGATAGCAGCGTAAATCAATTCACCTAGAAGATTTCCCTTAATTTGTGGAATATTATAAGTTTTTTCCGTAGCTTTCTCCATTACAATGGCAATAAAAATAGAGCAAGATCATATTTGGTCTCTATTCAAAATTCTTTTTTCTTCTCCAACCTCATTTTCCATTTTAATAAACTAAACCTCTCCTCTATAACCTTATAAGTTGGCGCCTAAAGACAAGTTAAACACACTCACGACACTCAAGAAAGATTTGATGAATGATACCAATCCAAACTCTCATTTTCTCTTACTCATTTCTAAATTTGTTGGAGATACAAAAGCCTCTCATTCTCGACTAGAAATGAATAAAATCAATAATATACAAGTAAAGACAATATCTTCGTAAATCTGATACTTTCCAGATTGAAACAAAAAGAAAATTTATACCAATTTAGGTTTAAAGTGGACAATATCATATCTCTGTTTATATATATTCTTACCTTATTAATAGATTATATATTTGTATTTAATTAGTTCTGTGTAATTAGTCAGATAAGAGAGTTATTAAGTGATAGTTATCAAGTCACCACGTGTATAAATACTAAGAGCTTGTATCATTAATTGATGAATAAACAGAGTTTTATCCAATCTTGTATTCTGTGAGCTTTGCATGGTATTAGAGCCCCGCTTCTTCTTCATCTACTGCCTCCGATAGTTCTTCTGGCTGTGGTGCTCAGTCAAATTCGTCCATTTTTCTTCACTCAAATACTTGTAATCTCGTCCCTGTTCGACTTGATTCTTCAAAAAAAATTTTCTGAAAATTTCAAGTTCAATTGTTGCTCAAAGCTCATTTATTTGGTATTGTTGATGGATTTGTGCCCTGTCATTCGGAATTTTATAACCATGATGTTGAACCCACTTTTCCGACCAAATTTGTTCCAAACCGACAAAACTCTTTACCACTTGCTCACCAAAAAAATAATGTGACTTGGAGAGACATAGCATTATTTATCTGTTGTTTTTTTTTTTTTTTTCTTTTCTTTCTTTCTTTCTTAATTGGTCTCGTCAACATTCACATGAATATACATACGTGTCCAACTCACATCCATTGATTCAATCAATATTTTACCTATTCTTCTAAGCTAACATAAACAATTAGGGGTTGTTTGGGGCGCTGGGTTGGTTATAATAGCTAGCTGGGGGTTATAATAGCTGGGGGATTATAATAGTCTGTGTTTGGGGTGCAGATTATTATAGTCTGGGATAAAATAGTCTGTGTTTGGGGTACAGATTATTATAGTCTGGGATAAAATAATCTGTGTTTGGGGTGCAGATTATTATAGTCTGGGATAAAATAGTCTGTGTTTGGGATGCAGTGTTTTGGGATGCAAATTATTTTAGTCTGGGTTCAAATAATCTATGTTTCAAGCTGATTGTTTTTTTTTCTTGACTTTTTTTTTTTGTTTATTTTCCTCATACAACTTTGTATTTCAAATATTAATAATAAAAAAGGGTTTAGTTGTAAAAAAAATAAAAGTTTTGGGTACAGGGGTTAAATTATGTGTTTAGCTTAAAAGGAAACAAAAATAACCTAAAGTAAAGGTTGATTTTCTTTGTGTTTAGAGTCATGGTTTTTTCACAAAATAAGTCATTTTATGATTTCATATAGAAAAACCATATTTGTTTCATTTATGTATTTCCAACATAAAAATGGTAAATGTTTATTAAAAACTCATTTTACCTTTATTATCAAAAGAATCAAATAAAATAGAAATCACATAAAATAAAAACTTGAGTAGTATTTTTTAAAAAATTATTATTATCACGGTAAACTTAAATACGATAAGTATAATTTGGAATGAAAAATATGGTACGATGAAGGTAAACATTCATATACTTCATTATCAAAAGTAATTATGTAATAAAACTCCATATTTATATATATGTACAAAGACAACCTAATATCTAACTCTCCCTAGAAATTTTATGATTTTTTCGACGACCACCAACAAATTTTTTGGCAATCGAAAAATTTTTCCTCTTTTTTCCTTTCATTTTCTTCTACCTCTTTTTTTTCTTTATTTTCGTTTTTTATATTTTTCGAAATGAAAATGAGAAGAAGATTTTCTTTAAAAAAAAAAAAAAAAAAAAAAAAAAAGTCGTCGGGAAAGTCGTCGGTGATTGCCGGAAAAGTGACCGGAAAGTCGAGGGCGGTCGTCGGAAAAGTTGTTGGTGGTCGCCGGAAAAGTCGTTGGCCGGTCGTCGGTAGAAAAGTCAATGAGTCACATGGAAGAAGAGAGAAAAAAGTTACTGTAGAGAATGGATAGAATAATTGGGGTGAGTTGAATAGTGGTTACTGTAGCAACACGAAGGGGAAAAATAACCAACTCCGCCCCTTATTTTTGTTGGTGCCCCAAACACTGGGTTGGTTATAATAGCGGGCTATTATAACCAACACAGTGGGCCAAACGGCCCCTTAATTTACTCAAAAGGTTGGATGTTCGAATTATTCCTTTTCTGTTGAAACTCAAATTAATAATAAATAATGAGTTTCATTCCAATTTTTTTATTTTTGATTTTTCAAAATATTTAGGGTCCATTTGGATTACATTTTAATTTAAATGTTTTTCAAGAATGCATTCTTTAAAAAACATTTTGTATAAAAATTGTTTAGAATTTAAACACTCATGTGTTTGGTTACATTTCCTCGTAAATGTTTTTATACACAAGTTATTGTACGCTTACAAACTCTTTTTAAAAAAGTTGGTTTCAAGTGTTTCTCTCAAAACGATTTATTTCTCAATCTCATTTTCTAATAAGTCATTTTTAGTGGTTGCCAAACATTAAATTTTTTTTCAAAATGTATTTTTTTTTTCAAAATTAAACACTTGAAAAGTTAAACCAAACACACCCTTATTTTAATTAGTCAACTTTGAACCAAGGGAGAATTCTTAGGGGTCTTTGAAATTTGGGAAGAATTTTCCTTGTTTGCTAGATTTTCAATAATGTCTTGCTATTTAATCATTTGAAGAGTTGAAATGCTCCATTTTAGCTCATGATTGTAGGCTTTTCTTTTGTTACTTGAAAGGAAAAAAGTTGTAACATTATGTTTTTTTCTAGTATTTTCTATTTTGAGGTGACAATAATATTTCGTAAACTTTAGTAATTTTCTCTATTGATGTCGCAACAAAATATTTAATTTCTTTTCATTCTCCTCCACACGCTACATCCAATAAATTATTGATGGACCTGTATTTTTGTTTGATTTATTATTACCTTATAGTTAGAAACGGAAATAATTAACATAAATACAGAAAGTCTACCATCATCAAAATAGGTCATTTTAAACCCCTAACACGTGCAACAACCACCCTCTCTACGAAAACTTTAAAAACTAGAACGAAATAAGTACGAAAGTTTATAACAACCACAACTACCCTCCCTACATTAACATGGGAGGTACCTAATTGCCTTTAGAAAAAAAAAGAAAAAAAAAAGTAAATAAAATGTACAAATAAAAGAAAAAGGAAATTAAAGACACAAGTTGGAATCTGATATGTGATGTACACTACTAATTTTACCCATCCAAGAAAAGGTTCTCACATGTGCCACACGTGCCACACGTGTATTAGTCGAGGTTCACACGCTTAAACAAAGTCCTCTCTTGTTTCTATAAATTGATGGGAGGCCTCACAACATAAGAAAGCATTGGGAAGAACAAAAGTGAGAGAAGAGATCAACAACACCATAGGTATTACATTTTTAATTCATTTATTTTTTTTATTTGATAATTTCTCATTACTTCAATAAATATATATATTTCAATTCTTTTTTTTTTTCCAAAGTTCGATCAATATTCTATTCTTTGTAATTATAATCATCTAAGAAGAGAGGGAGCTAACATGTTTAATAAAAATGATGTTAGATTTTAATTATTAGAGGAAATTAGAAAGAAAGTTTTGAAATCTTAATTTATTTTATATGATTTCTCTTTCCTTCTTTGTTCTGTCCCTGACGACGGTTTTTTTCTTTTTTAGATAGGGTTTCGTTATTGGAAGAAAGGGAGGATGAATTCGATGCGATGCTTGTCAAGTAAAGAGTCCTCTACTGTAAATCACAACCTTTTGCTCTCGTTGTCTGTTCGACCTTGAACTTTTTTCAATCCAAACCAAATCATTTTTTTTGCACCTACCCTTTTCTCAAAACAAATTAATTGAGTTTTTTTTTTTAAAAAAAAAAAGGAAAAAAAAAACTTGAATTTTGGATGGATTTGTTGGTAGGTAGGAGAGCCAAAGTTTTGTTTTGGTAGGTTTAGGGTTTAGGTGTGCACCAAGTTCTATTCTAACCAACTACAATAAAAACTTACCTACATATATCTTCTACTTGTGTGTGACTTATACTTTATATTATGTGATTTGTATTTTTAGCGGATTAATGATATGGTGTATTTTTAGTGATCTGAAAATTTTAGTGAGATCCATTTATATTATATGTGAAATAGATTAATGAAAATACACCACATAATAGTCAGTGAAATA
This sequence comes from Luffa acutangula, assembly GCA_036850905.1. Taxonomy (NCBI): domain Eukaryota; kingdom Viridiplantae; phylum Streptophyta; class Magnoliopsida; order Cucurbitales; family Cucurbitaceae; genus Luffa; species Luffa acutangula. The sequence continues at coordinate 14,158,792 of CM072099.1, forward strand.
TCCTACTTAACTTATGAAGTGTGCAAATAAGTATTGTTGTTGAATGAGTAAGTTTGAATTTTTTTTTTAGTTTGGGAGATGGGGGAGTAGACATGGATTCAAACATGTTGATTTGATTCTTTCTCTAAAAGTAGGAGGGATTGAATTATGTTGTTTATTATTCCTTAAATAGAATGATTATGTTTTTACTTTCGAAAAGAATTTCTAGACTAAAACGATTGGATTTCGTAGAATTTTAATTTTGGTTTCTATATATAAATTAAAGATTGAAAAGTGATATAGTCTAGCAAACATACAAACAAAATTTTTTAATTACGTTTCGTTTTAAAATCTTTTCCATTCGAAACAAGATAAAGGGTTCTAAAATCATTTTTTTAATTTTCTTGATTCAAAATGGAGGGGTAGAGAGGTTATTATCGTCTTGAACTATCAAAATAAGTAAATTTTATTGATATTTTTTATCAACTAAAAATAAACTGGATTGAAAAGTTTGTAAGAGGTGTTATTATTATAAATTTTTGTATGGAATTGATTGTGTTTGGAAGAAGTGAAATACGAGGTCGAAGAGACAACGAACACAAGGGATTAGCAGAAGACTATTTATTTGACAAAGGATTTGCATGGAATTCAACACTTCCAAATGGTTGGCGTTTCAAGATCATCGTCCAAACCCACAGGTAATAATAGTCTTAAATCTCAAGAACTCGTCATTTAAACCATGATGTCAAAGCGAGCATAGTTCAACGATAATTGACATGTCTCCCCGATTAAAAGATCAGATGTTTGAATCTCCACCTCAAATGTTATTGAACTCAAAAAAAAAAAAAATAATAAGAAAGTAAGATATATTTACGACACGATATGAAAGTGCATAGGTTGACAAGTGGCCTCAAAATTTACCATGAAAATGACGAGATGCATCAGGTTTTATATAGGATTTTGAATTCAACCAATTACACCTTAAACCTTTATAAGTATTGCAAGATTGTGAATTTTACTTTATAATAGATTTTCATATTACAAAATCATATGAAAATATTTTCATGTATATTCAATGAATACGAGACGTACATTTTCGATGAAATTAATGAGAAAAAAAATGACACTAGGGGCTGTGTTTTTGTTGAACATCTATTACTATTATTTTGTTAGAATTAATGGATAAGTTTAGCCGAAATTGAATATTCAAGTTCAATGTTTAAATTGATGAAATTTGGATTCAACTTTCCAAGTCTATGGATAATATATATATTGTTATGGGTAATTTTGAACCACACTGACGAACAAGGAGCTGACAAGGACGATAAGACAAAAGTAGGACCAGAAATCCGACCTATAGGAAGACCGGATCAAAGGGTCGGGCCAACATGGCCCGACCCATATGGCCGAGGCCGACCCTTCGGCTTGCTTGAGCGGGTCGAGCTCGGTCACCTCTTTTCGGCCTGTGACGTCCCGGATCGCCCCGGGTCTGCCTGGTTCATCCTGAAACACCTCTGAATTCTTAAAGATCCTAGGAGAATGAGGTCGGTCTCGGCCCATTGTCGAGGCCCTGGGCCAAAGGCCCGGAGATCATGTGAAGTCTGGCGCCGACGAAAACCCTAAGGGGAAGTCTATAAAAAGGGAGACCGCACACGCATTCAGGTATGCAAAACATCAATCCCTAAATACATTCTACGTGTTTTTTGGCCTAGGCTAACTTAAGCATCGGAGTGTGTGTGGTCTACATCACACCGGTGTGCAGCGTTTGCTCGTCTTGCAGGTCACGTTTTTCCCGCCACCTTACAAATTCACTTGATCGTCACGTGGAGCGAGGGGCAAATTCCTAAGCGAAATTTGACCATCAACATATATATATATATATATATATATATATATAGTTCTTCTTTTTTGGTATTTTGATGAAACCCATAGAGCACTCGAAAAGGAGGCTGAAATCAACAATCTGTGAAGAGAGTAAAACTGGTAAAAATGTTTTATTAAAGTAGTAACCATGAAAAAATGCAAATTATGTTCTTTAGTATAAATGAAAAGAAAAAATAGAGAAAGTTTCTTCAAAAAAAAAGAAAAAATAGAGAAAGAAACCATCGCAAAACTGACAAATATGTGGAAGGAATTGAATTAAGGAAAAAGAATAAAATCAAAAATCGTGGAAAAGAGATGGAGAGATGAGTTCAATTGTTTTGTTTTTTTTTTTTTAATTTTATTTTTACGGATGACCCATTTAAATGGAAGAAAATGATAACTGTTTTACCTTTTCAATTTAAGGTTATTTGCTCTTTTGCTTATGTTAGTATCCTAGTAAAATTATCATTTTACTCTCTACTCTCTCTCACTACTCTTGCTGTCACTCCTTCCTCTCTCTCTAGTTTCTCGCTCTCTCCTCAATTTCTCTCTCCAATCTTTTACTCTCTTTCCAATTTCTCTCTCCAGTCTCTCGTTCTCTCATCAATATCTCGCGCTCTCTCTAATATCTCGCTCTTCAATTCCGCTCTCTCTCATTTCTCTCTCCAATCTCTCTCTACTCCAGCTCTCGCTTTAGCCTCTCGCTCTCGTTGTATGCTCTTGTAGAAAGAAAATAAATAGAGAAAAAGTTGAAGAAAAAAATTGAACGAGAAACGAGATGAGAGAAAATGTGCATTTTCATAGAGAGAGTAAAATGATAATTTTGCTAGAAAGATGGCGTTAGTAAAAAGACATATAACTTTAAATTGAAAATGTATGACATTTTTCATTTGGATCTCTTTAAATGAGTCATCTACACATTTATTCTTCAATAAAACAGGAGAATATAGGAGAAAGAGAATAGCAGTGAAGAATGAGTAATTCAACTCATTGCAATTGTAATGTTTCACGTAATTGTTTGATGAAATGAAATGATCTTTGATTTGCCTAAAAAAACATTGAAGAAGAAGAAGAGGAGAGAGACGTCTCAAAAAAAAAAGGGAGAGAGAGAAAAAAAAAAGGACAAATGCATTTAATCAAAGGAGAGAGAATTATTGGGATTTTACACCAACGGAGAATATTCAATAGAGGGAAGGTGGCCAATTTGGTATTCAAGTGGAGTTTATATTTAGGTTAAAATTCACTTTTAGTCCCTAAACTTTCATGAAAGTAACAATTTGGTCCCTGAACTTTGATTTGTAACGATTTAGTCCTCGTACTTTCAATTTTGTAACAATTTAGCCCCTAAACTTTGAAAAGTAACAATTTAGTCCCTATACTTTTAAGTTTGTAACAATTTAATCCTCGTCGCAAAAAAAATCATCAAAATTAAACGTCGATTTTTATTATTTAATGGTTAAAGTTTGTATTTTATAAATATATTGGGTCCCAAATAAGTTTATTAATCTATTTATGTAAGAAATTTCATTAAATGTTTACATAAATTTTTCTTGATAGGGACTAAATTGTAACAAATTTGAAGTACAAGGGCTAAATTGATACTCATTAAAGTTTAGGGACTAAATTGTTTTAAAATTGAAAGTACAGGGCACCAAATTGTTACAAAATTAAAAGTACGGGACTAAATCGTTACAAATCAAAATTCAGGGACTAAATTGTTATTTTCATGAAAGTCTAGGGACCAAAAGTGATTTTTAACCTTATATTTATTAATTTCTTTTTTGGAAATGGTGTGATGTGGTCATATTATTATGGTTAAATTATTAAAAATATGTTACAACTATGAGGTTGGTTCCCATTAAATTTTCATTTTAATTTTGAAAGGTTGAAGTTTGTTTCAAAGCGATCTTTAGAGACATTTTTCGTTAAATTATTCGAAGTAAATTTCAAACAAATAAAAAAGATAATAGTTTTTAATAATTTTTCCTTCTCTACGTTTGTATTGTTTTTTTTTTAAAGAAAAAAAAAAACTTATCTTTAATAAGAGAATTGGTTTAAAAAAATCAATATTTTTTTTAATTTAATTATTAATTCTAATTGGTTTTGGTCGTTATGATAAATAGCTAGATAACTATTTTAGAATTATTAATTCTAATTAATATTCAGTTGTGAAAATTAGACTGTTTTTTATTTAATTATTAATTCTAATTGGTTTCGGTGGTTATGATAAATAACCAGATAACTTATTTTAGAATTATTAATTCTAATTGATTTTTAGTTGTGAAAATTAGAGGGTTTTTTTTATTTAATTATTAATTCGAATTGATTTTTAGTTGTGAAAATTAGAAGAATTTTTTATTTAATTATTAATTCTTTTTGGTTTTTGGTGGTTATAATAAATAGAATTTTTAAAATTAAATTTTGTGAAATCTAAATTTAGATCAATTTTTTTTTCAAAAATAAAAAGATTCTTGAGTTTAATTTTTGATTAAATCAAATCAAGTTTTAAAATTAAATTTGAAAAACTAAAATTCAAATTAATTATTTTTTAATTTTCAAAATTTCTTATTTGAAAAGATTTTTGGTAACCACCCGATTCACTTGAACCTTATAAATAGGGGTCTAAATAAGAGATGAGGGTGGAGCCTTTGTGGTGCATGAAAAATTAAAAAAATTGGAGCAAACATCAATTTAAGTGGGAGGATACTCATCCCTACGCCTTTTCATTTAGTGTAAATATATATAATTTTTTCTTATTTATGTTTCAAGTAGACTAATGTATCCTTTATGAGATTTTGTTGATTTTGTTAGTTTTATGAGATTTTATTAGTTTATTTCTTTAATAGAAGCGAGTACACTTTTGTGAGTTCATTACTATTGTCTTTCTTATTCTTTCGGGAATGAAAAAGGAGATCGATCACTATTATCTTTTTTTTTTTAAATCGATCTCTCTCTTTTATGTTTTTCTCTGACCTTCAAAATTTTTCATATATTTTTTAGATTTTTTTAAACGAAGAAAATGATATTTTTATTTAATTAGTGTTCATTTAACGGTTGGATTAAACATAACTTTAATTCAATTATTAATTGATTACAAAATTAAGATTTTGGAAAATATAAATGCTTACCTAGGTAATTTAAAAGACTTTTCGTTATCTTCAATCTTAAAAAAATGTTTAAGTGGGTGGGAGTTAATTAACTACTTATAGTTTAAAAAGTATTATAACATGTGCAACGCAACTAGTTTCAAACTAGTTTGATTAAATGATTATAAATTTCATTGTTAATGGACAATTATGTTTTAATTTATTTAATCAATAAGATCGTCTTTTTCGATCTTCAAAAAAAAAAATGTCTTTTTTACATTGTAAAATTTTATATTAAATTTTATATTCAAGAATTCAGAGTTATTTTATCATCTATCAATATTTCATATCTATTTTAATTTTCTAATTAAAGTCTCATTTAATAATTCAAATAAGTTTAAAGATTCTTGCACGTATCAACATTTTAATAACATTTTCATCTAAATATTGTTTTAATTGAGCCACAAACAAAGTTTCAGGGACTAATTCAAGAGTGTTATTCATCATTAAATAAATTTAATCCTTACAAAAAAAAGAAAAGAAAACTCAACTAATTAATCTTCTTATCCATGTTCCCAATGAGTTTCTTCATCTGAAATCTCCAAAACAAGAAATAAGCAAACCCAAACCCAACCAACACATATACCCAAACCCTCTCATCTTCACTCTCTTTCACAGACCTCATTTCCTCAATCCCAAACATCTCCCTTCCCAAATTACCATTTAGCCCCTCCTTCACATACCCATTCAGCACATACACTCTCCCCTCATCTCCCACGCCCACAGCAGTGGCGAACTTCTCCTCATCGAGGTCAATTCCGTCATAAACCACCCCTTCCCCCCAGCTGTCCTGACTCTTCACGAACCACAGCTTTCTGTACGACACCACCAAAACGACGCCGTCTCTCCTCACCGCTATCCCGTCCGCCCCTTTCAGATCCTCGTTCATCAGAACCAGCCTCGCCGTCCCGTCGTCGGCGTCCACCTTGTACATCTTCCCGGTGTTCGATTGCACCACCAGAAGGTATCCTTTGCTCACGTACACGGCGCCGTTCAGCCCCGACGTCGAGTACACTTCGTTCGGGGTTACGGGATGCGAACTGTAGCTCGCCGATTTCGAGAAGATCCAGGCCGATCCCTGCTTGTCCACCTTCCAGATGAAGTTTCCGGCCGAGTTCGTCACGAAGGCGTTGCCCTTGAAGTCGACTGCGACGGCGTTCGCCACCGGGCGCCGATTGGAGGCTTCGTCGTCGGAGGAGGGGAGAGGAGTGAGCGAGATGCGGCGGCGGGATCGGAGGTCGTAGGCGGCGAGGGCGTTGAATTCCGGGAGGGGAGCGGCGGCGTGGACGGCAGCGAGGAGGCGGTTGTTGACGGTATCGATGGCAAGGCCTAAGATCGAGACGTTTTCGGGGAGGTCGGGATCGTGGATTAGGGTTTCGGCGACGCCGGCGTCGGAGACGGAGACGAGAGTGCGGTGGTGGAGTGAGCCGACGATGAAATGCTGCGCTGAAGAGTCCCACACGAGGCCCTCCGGGTAGAGATTTGGGGATCGGAAATCGATCAGATGGGGCTTCCGAGCTAGGGTTTGCGAGATGAGCAATTGGAAGAAGAAGAAGAAAATTGCAGAGTGTTTAATCGGCGCCATGGGAGTAATTGAGAGGAATTTTTGTGGTGGATTAGTGAATTAGAGGGAAGGAATTTATATATAAGGAAGAAGATGAAGAACCGATTCCTTGAAGAAGAAGGAGAACTGGATTTCTTGTCAAAGGGGACGGAGTTCTTTTTTGATGCGTTTACTTTCAGGCTAAATATCAAATTAGTCGCTTTAAATTGCTTTTTTTTTTTTTTTTTTTTTTTTTTTCTTCTTGATTTTTGTTTTTCCTTCTTGATTGGTTTTTGAAAAATTTGTTTTTTATTATAATAAAACAATAATGTTCTACTTCTGTTTAGTTAATTAATTTACTCAAGTTATTAATTTTTGGTTAATTAGCAACTATGGGTTTTGTTTCAAAAATGGTTTGAATTTTAAAAAATGTTTCAAAACTACCCTTAATTTTTGTTATGGAAGCTCTGCTTATTTATCATGTATTCATAGACTATGAGTTTTTATTCTCTTTCAACACATCATCAATGAGCTTGACTAGATTTTTGTGTTAAACTTTAAGATGACTTTTGTTTCGTTCTTGAAAACCTACATGTGTTTGACTTCATTTTATTAGTAGTCTTTTCAATATTATTTTCTCACCAACCACTATCTATTAGCTTCTTTATATTCATTTATGAAAAATAGATGAAATTATTGTTGTATAGTGGTTGTAACACTTCTTAAATATTAATTTAATAAGAACAAAATCATATATAAAATTTGTGATTAATTACTCTGGTAAACTAGACCAAACCCACAGTCTTATAAACATTTCTTCTTATCACTAACATACACACTTCTTAAATATTAATAAGAACTAGGGGAAAATACACTTTTGGTCCCTGATGTTTAGGTTAAGTTACACTTTGGTCCCTGAGTTTTCAAACTCAACAAAAATACCCGAGAGTTTTGAGATAAGGAGCAATTTGGTCCTTGTCGTCCAATTTGTCGTTAAACCTTAACGGACTGCTGACGTGGCACCATTATTTTAATAAAAAAATATTTTTTTTAAAATTTTTTTAAATAAAAATATAATAATATAATATAAATATTATTAATTTATTATTATTTTTAAAAATTCTTTCTTTCTCTCTTTCTTCTCCATCTTCTTTCTCCTCTCCATCTTATTCCTTCCTCATCTCTTCTTCTTCAACTCCGGTGGTCGGTCGCCGCCAGTTGCCGGAATTTTTTTTTTCCTTCTTTCTTCTTCTTCTCTTCTTTTTCTTCTTCATTCCTTCTTTTCACTATTTAAAAAAAAAAAAAGTAAGGGGGAGGGTCTTTTTTTTTTTAAATAGTGAAAAGAGGGAAGGAAGAAGAAAAAGAAGGGAAAAAGAAGAAAGGAAGGAAAAAATATATATATATATATTCCCGCAGCCGCGGCAGCCGGCAGCGGCCGGCCACCGGAGCTGAAGAAGAAGGAGATGGGGAAGGAAGAAGATGGAGAAGAAAGAAGATGGAGAAAAAAGAGAGAGAAATAATTTTTTTTTAAAAAAATATAATAATAATATTTTTATTTAAAAAATGAAAAAAAATATATATTTTTTAGGGAAAAGTACACTTTTGGTCCTTGAGGTTTGGGTTAAGTTACACTTTAGTCCCTGGGTTTTCAAACTCAACAAAAATACGCCTGAGGTTTGAGATAAGCAACAATTTGGTCTCTGCCATCCATTTTACCGTTAAATTTTAACGACTGCTGACGTGACACTATTATTTTAATTAAAAAAAATTAATTTTCAATTTTTTAAATAAAAAATATTAAAATAATAAAATATTATTATTTAAATATTTTTTTAAAATTTTTTCTTCTTCATCTTCTTTCTCCTCTCCATCTTCTTCCATCCCCATTGTCTTCTTCTTCAGCTCCGATGGCCAGACGCCGTCGAAATTTTTTTTCCTTATTTCTTCTTCTTCCCTTCTTCTCTTTTTCTCCTTTCTTTTATTTCTACTATTTTTTTTTAAAAACAGAAGGAGATTTGCAGCCACCATTGCCTCTAGCAGTCGTCGCCATCGTCGTTGCCGCCGTCAAAGTTTTTTAATATATTTTTCTTCATCTTCCTTTCTTCTTCTCTTTTCCCTTGTTTTCCTTTTCTTCCCCTTCCTTTCTCTCTTTTTCCCTTCCTCTCTCTCCCTTGCACGGTCCAGTCAACACCTCTCTCCCTCGCGTCGCCCGTTCAGTCTGTTCTGCTCAGTCAACCTCTCTCTCTCTCGCACACAGACGCGTCCTTCATCGTCAGCTCTCTTCACAGTTCGTAGATATCAGTCAAGGACAGAGATCTATTTCACCATTCACCGTCAGCTCTCTTCACCCAATTGAGGACGAATATCTATTTCGATGTAGATATGTTTTGTTGTCCGTAGATACCACTGAACGACAAGCGTAAATACGCCACAGATTTGATTCGCTGTTTGTTCCTCCCAACCTCCTTCGCGTTGCCACCCCTATTTGAAGTTAAATCGGTCTGAAACAAAACTTTGATATGGGTTCAAATCTGAGACCGAATTGAAGGGAGAAAGAGAGGCGTGGCGGCCGGATCTGAAATGCGAGGACGGAGCGGCAATGGCGATGCGAACAGAGATGAGGTCGTTCAGATCTGAAAAACTCTTCCATTTTTTTTAAAAAAAAAAATAGAAAGAAAAGAAGGAAGAAGAATATGAGGGGAAAAGGGGAGGAGGGGCCCTCCCTCCTTCTGTCGTCGGCGCCGGTGAGAGAGGAGGAGCTCCTCCTCCCTCTCCCTTCTTTTTATTAAAAAAACAAAAGAAAGGAAGGAAAGAGAGAAAAAAATGAGAGAAGAAAAGGGAGAGAGAGAGAGGAAAAAAAACTTTCCGGCGACGGCCGGCTACCGGAGTTGAAGAGGAAGGAGACGAAGAAGAAGATGAAGAAGAAGGAGTAGAAGAGGAGAAGGAAGAAAAGGGGGAGAGAAAGAAAAAAAAAAGTATTAAAATAATAAAAATTTTAATACTTTTTTTATTTAAAAAAATTTTAAAATAATTTTTTAAATTAAAATAATAGTGTCATGTCAGCCACTGTTAAAATTTAACGGTAAAATAATGGTGTCACGTTAGCAGTCCGTTAGGGTTTAACGACAAATTGGACGGCAGGGACCTAATTGCTCCTTATCTCAAACCTTAGAGGTATTTTTGTTGAGTTTGAAAAATCAGGGACCAAAGTGTAACTTAACTCAAACCTCAGGGACCAAAAGTGTACTTTTCCTTAAGAACAAAATCATATATAAAACTTGTGATTAATTAATCTGGTAAACTAGACCAAACCCACATTTTTATAAACACTTCTTCTTATCACTAACATACACAAATAGAGATAAAAGTTGATTTCAAACTATGTTTTCATCTAGTATTGTGTTGCACACAATCTTTATAAGCAAAGTTTTGTATTAATTTCCATGGGGGAAGAATTTACGATGAGAGGAGGAAAAAGGAAGAAGCATTGTCCAATAAGGATATTTTTTTAAAAAAAAATTAAAAGTTCAAAGGTATTAATGAAACTAAAACATTAGCGATTTACATCCAAAAATTAACGACAATGGTATTTGTTGATGGAGAAATTTTGACCAATCACGAATTGCCACGTCATTACATAAAATTAATGACGAAATTCAAGTTAATTAAATTTGGGACCAATTATAAATTGACATGTGTCCCAAATTTAATTTGAAAACAAAGTTGGCCAATTATAAATTTATAGAGCCAAATTTCTATTTGATCAATTAATTAAAATTAAATTATTTCAATCAAATTAATTAATTTGACCAATTAATTAAAAATAATAATTATTTGGATCAAATTTGGGTCTTTTAAATGTCTGGGTCATATGGTTTTGGGTCAAATATAAACCAAATCCAAGACTAAATGGTTCAGCCCAAGACCAATAAAACCCAAGCCCAAGTTGTTAGGCCCAAAAGTTACCAGGGCCCATCCTGCGAGAACTCTATAAATAGGGGGGTTCACCACCATTTCAGGGGGTCAGAATTTTGAAGCTCGAAGCCAAAGTCAGAGAATTCATAGAACTTCATCAAGATTGAAGACTGAAGATTGAAGACTGAAGACTCCTTGAAATCCACAAGTTTCAAAGTGCTGAACACTTCCTGAAGACTGAAGACTCCTTCAAGATTTGGAAGACTTCAAGCTCCAAGAATCCGTTGAAGCTTCAGACTCGAGATCAAGCGTTCCAGCCCTCGAGTGAAACACATCCACACACAAGAGAGAGAATCAGAGGATCAACATTAGAGATTGTATATCCACACGCATACAAATATTAATACAAGTATATCGTTTATTCCACGTGTCTCCATCTTTGAAGTCTCGTGCAAACAAATTGGCACGCCCAGTGAGACAGTCTCTACCTCTCATCTCTTTCTCTTGTTTAAAGATCCAACCAACGTGATGGCACCAAAGAAAGCTCCCGCGAAGGTTACCACATCAAGCGACTCTTACACTGGTCCTGTCACTCGTAGTCGCTCCCAAGGAATTGAGATCAAGGAGGATCATACTCCTCTAGCTGTTGCAAGCAAGATCTCAAAGCTGATTGAAGAATCCTCTAAGGATAAGGTTGCAGTCAAAGACAACCCACTGTTCGAATCTGTCGTTCCAACATCTAAGCAGCCAAAGGATACGCTAAGTCCTGATGTGATGTCCGTCATGATGGTTGATGTAGATCAGGATGAAAGAATGGCAGAGATGGAAAGGAAACTCAATCTCTTAATGAAGGCAGTTGATGAGAGAGATCTTGAGATTGCCTATTTGAAGAACCAGCTGCAAAACCGAGAAACGGCTGAGTCTAGCCAGACCCCTGCTGCAGGAAAGAATGATAAGGGGAAAGCTGTCATCCGTGAGGACCAACCACAACACTCCGCATCAGTTGCCTCTTTGTCTGTTCAACAACTGCAGGACATGATCATGAATTCCATCAGGGCTCAGTATGGTGGACCAACTCAAAGTTCCCTCTTGTATTCTAAACCTTATACAAAGAGGATTGACAATCTCAGACTACCCACTGGATTTCAGCCCCCCAAATTCCAGCAGTTTGACAGAAAGGGCAATCCAAAGCAACACATCGCCCACTTTGTTGAAACCTGTGAGAATGCCGGTACTCGGGGAGATTTGCTTGTTAAACAATTTGTCCGAACACTGAAGGGAAACGCGTTCGATTGGTACACTGACCTGGAGCCTGATACAATTGACAGTTGGGAACAGATGGAGAGAGAGTTTCTGAATCGCTTCTACAGTACGAGGCGAACAGTTAGTATGACAGAACTCACGAGCACAAAGCAGCGAAAGGGTGAGCCAGTCATTGATTACATCAATCGTTGGAGAGCCTTGAGTCTTGACTGTAAAGATAGACTCTCTGAGGTGTCCTCTGTTGAAATGTGCACCCAAGGTATGCACTAGGGACTTCTTTACATCTTGCAGGGGATAAAACCCCAGACCTTTGAAGAATTGGCGACTCGCGCTCATGATATGGAGTTGAGCATCGCTAGTAGAGGGGGCAAAGATCCCGTAGTCCTAGACATGAGGAAAGAAAAGAAGGAAGTCAAGGGCATTGAGAAAGTTGCAAAGAGTGCCACAAAAGAATCCATGGTCGTCAACACGACCCCGTTGAAATTTTCCTCCAAAGGAAAAGAAAGTAAATCCAGTAAGCAAATAGAGACAGGCGAGAGACGTCGCCTAACTTTAAAAGAAAGACAAGAAAAGGTATATCCATTTCCAGACTCCGACGTTCCAGATATGTTGGAACAATTGTTGGAAAAGCAATTAATTGAACTCCCCGAATGCAAACGATCGGAAGAGTTAGGGAAAGTCAATGATCCTAACTACTGCAGGTATCACCGAGTTGTTAGCCATCCAGTGGAGAAATGTTTTGTATTGAAGGAGCTAATCCTTAAGTTGGCTCGTGAAAAGAAAATTGAGTTGGACCTTGATGAGGTGGCTCAAACAAATCATGCAACCGTAATGGCAAATGTAGGGAATGAAAATCCTTTAATCTCCTCATGTGATTATGAAGAGAGACTGATTCAATTTGGGACCCTTGATCCCATAATGGTTCGATTCCAAAAAGAAACCACAATGGAGGGGTCCCAAGGAAAATATAATTCCATTGAAGATGAGAACGAAGGCTGGACCCTTGTCGTTCGTCGCAAAAAGCAAAAGCAAAGTTACGCACGGAAAGAGTCCCGCCTATATCGAGATAGTAAAAGAAAAGTTAAGTCTCAAAGGAAGAAAGGAAAAAAGAAGTCAAGGAGGTCAAAGCCTGTCGTGGAGGAAAGTGAAGATTTCTTTTGCCCTCCACAACCCATAACTTTGGCGGAATACTTCCCAAGGAGCTTTCTCGATGATAGTAAAGAGGAGGCACTTGAAACTGTCACGTGTCACGTTGTGGACGTGGTGGAAGATGATGACGTCCTCGCTAGCTTCTCGGGAGTAGCGGCAGGTTCAGGAGACTTATCCTCTTTCAGCATAAAGGATTTACTGTCACTTCCTCAGGAAGCTAAAAACGCCCTTATTAACGCATTGATAGAGTCCGATGGTACAAAGATCCCAACCTCCTAGGCACACACATGTGCTTCGTGTTGCATGACTATAGGATTTTCCGATGAAGATTTGCTGCTAGGGTCAAAGCCTCACAATAGACCTTTATTCGTCTCGGGATACATCCGAGAACAGAGGGTAAGTCGGATCCTCATCGACGATGGATCAGTCGTCAATATAATGCCTAAGTCAACCATGAAGCAATTAGGCATCTCGATGGAAGAATTATCAAACAGTAAATTGGTGATTCAAGGTTTCAATCAAGGCGGACAACGGGCGATTGGCATGATACGTCTCGAGCTCATCATTGGAGATTTGAAGGCCGATACTTTGTTTCATGTGATAGACTCCAAGACCACTTATAAGTTCTTTTTTGATGCGTTTACTTTCAGGCTAAATATCAAATTAGTCGCTTTAAATTGCTTTTTTTTTATTTTTTTTATTTTTTTCTTCTTGATTTTTGTTTTTCCTTCTGGATTGGTTTTTGAAAATTTTGTTTTTATTATAATAAAACAATAATGTTCTACTTCTGTTTAGTTAATTAATTTACTCAAGTTATTAATTTTTGGTTAATTAGCTTTATTGATTTGATCATGCTAAATTTAAAATTATAAAAAAACAAAACAAAAAAAAAAACTTTGAACTATGGATTTTGTTTCAACAATGGTTTGAATTTTAAAAAGTGTTCCAAAAATACCCTTAATTTTTGTTTTATGGAAATCATTAAAGTTTTAGTTTCATTAATAGAATACTCTTGAACTTTAAAAAGAAATTAAAAAATACACTAAAATGCTTCATTTTTTTTTCCTCACCGTAGATTCTTCCTCCATAAAAATTAATGAGAAGTTTTTCATATTTATCATGTATTCATAGATGGGTTTTTCTTCTCTTTCAACACATCATCCCAAGAGCTTGACTAGATTTTTGTGTTGAAACTTTAAGATAACTTTTGTTTCGTTCTTGAAATCGTACGTGTGTTTGATTTCATTTTATTAGTAGTATTTTCAATATTATTTTCCCACCCACCATTATTTATTAGTTGTCTTTATATTCATTTATGAAAAATAAATGAAATTATTGTTGTATAGTGATTGTAACACTTCTTAAATATTAATTTAATAAGAACAAAATCATATATAAAATTTGTGATTAATTAATCTGGTAAACTGGACCAAACCCACAATTTTATAAACACTTTTTCTTATCACATACACAAATAGGAAGAGCAAAAAGGAATATATATGTGTGTGTGTCATTTTCTCCCACTTATCTTCTTTACAATTTTTAAAAGAGAAAACTCGATTTCAAACTATGTTTTCATCTAGTATTGTGTTGCACTCAACCTTTATAAGCAAAGTTTTGTATTAATTTCCATGGGGGAAGAATTTACGAAGGGAGGAGGAAAAAGGAAGAAGCATTTTCCAATAAGAATATTTTTTTAAAAAAAATTAAAAGTTCAAATGTATTAATGAAACTAAAACATTAACAATTTTCATCCAAAAATTTTATGGCAATGGTATTTTTTAAACATTTTTTTAAAGTTCAGGGTTATTTTTTAAACTTTTTAAAATTCATGGACATTTTTTAAACCAACCCCACAGTTCAGGGTTATTTTTTTTTTTTTTTAAATTTAAGTTTGTTCTCAACTAGACATCCATTGAGTTTTATTTGTCTGCTTTTGATCTTAGTCAATCTAAGTTTAATCAAGTAAAAGTTTTTTTTTTTTTTTTTTTTTTTGAACAACTAATCAAGTAAAAGTTAGAACTATGGATGAATTACAAGTTTAGTCAATTTCAAAAGAAAATGGTAAGTTTAGTACTTGACTCCCAACTTTAAAAAATGTATATTATTTTCCTAAGTTTTCAATTTTATGTCTGATAGGTGTTTGAATTTTTAATTTTGTGTTTAAGTTAGTTATTAAAATTGAAAGTTGACACAAAATTGTAAGTATAAATTTAATTTTATCGGATTTGATCTTATAATTTTTAAAATTTTCAAACATATTCCAGACTTGTTAGACACAATTTAAAATTTATAAACTTATAAAACACAAAATGGATAATTCAAAGATTTATGCACTTTCTTAAGTTAGGAGGCTAGACACAAATTTAGAGTGTATGAACTAAAAATATAATTTAATAAATAACTAAATAGTTTTCCTATTTTATATGCATGATTTTTTTTTTCCGACAACATGTGGGGTGGGAATTTGAACCTCTAACCTCTTGGTCGAGAGTAAAGTTTTATGTCTATACTTAATAAAATGCTAAGGCTAAATTATAATATATATATATATATATATATATATATATATATATATATATATATATATATATATATAAACAATTGTGTGGTTTTCTCAAAAAAAAAAAAACAAAAAAAAAAAAAACAAAAACATTTGTGTGGATGACCCATTTTGAAAGGCCAAAATGAAAAATGTTCTACCTTTTGAGAATAAGGATATATGTCATTTTGCTTACGACATCATCCTAATAAAATTATCATTTTACTCTTTATATGAAAATACGCATTTAAGGCAATTAAAAGCGAGATTGGAGAGGGAGCAAGAGATTGGAGAGGGAGCAAGAGATTGGAGAGATAAATTAGAGAGAGAGTAAGATATTGGAGGGAGAAATTGGAGAGAGAGAGCGAGAGTGAAAGTGGGAGCGAGATCGGAGACAGAGCAAGAGATTGGAGAGAGAAATTAGAGAGAGAGCGAGGCTAGAGTAGAGAGTAAAATGGTAATTTTACTAGGATGCTGACGTAAGCAAAATGACATATATCCTTGTTTTGAAAAGTTTGGACATTTATCATTTCCACCCTATTTTAGAAGGTCATCCGTACAAAAATTCATATATATAAACACACACATCTAAACTATGGGGTTTGTTTCAAAAATAGCTTTGAACTTTAAAAAGTTTTTAAAATACCCCTAAACTTTAGAAAATGTTCAAAAATATCCTTACCATTAAGTTTTAATTTGAGTGGAAAACGTTAAAGTTTCAGTTTCATTAATACCTTTAAACTTTCAGAAAATTTAAAAAATACTCTTATTGAAAAATGCTTCTTTTTTTTTTTTTCCATTATCATCCCTTTACAAATTTTCCTCCATGAAAATTAGTGAGAAGCTTTACTTATTTACCATCTATTCATAAACTAGGAGTTTTTCTTCTCTTTCAACACATCGTCCCAAGAGCTTGACTAGATTTTCGTGTTGAACTTCAAGATGGCTTTTGTTTCGTTCTTAAAATTCTACATGTGTTTGACTTAATTTTGTTGATAGTCTTTTTAATATTATTTTCTCATCAACCACTACCCGTTAACTTTCTCTACACTCATTTTACAAAAAAATAAATGAAACTATTGTTGTATAGTGGTTTTGACATTTTTTAAATATTAATAAGACAAACAAAATCATATAGAAAACTTTTGATTAATTAATCTTGTAAACTGAACCAAACATGTAGTCTTATGTTTTGTTCTCCCACTTATCTTCTTTACAGACTTTTTAAAAGAGAAAACTCGATTTTAAACCCTATTGTGTTGTGTTGTGAAAACCAAAGTTTTGCATTAATTTTCATGAAGGAAGAATTTACATTTAGATGAGGAAAAAAGAAACATTTCCCATGAATTATGATGGAATACACGATGGAATTTAAAAAAATACCCTTGAACTTTAAAAAAAAAAAATTAAAAATACCCTTATTGAAAAACGTTTCTTCTTTTTTCCTCCTCTCACCGTAAATTCTAAAAGTTTTCATCCAAAAATTAACAGCAATGATATTTTTTTAACATTTTTCAAAGTTCTGGGAACTTAATTTTAAACTTTTAGAATTTACGGTGAGATGAGGAAAAAAGAAGAAACATTTTTCAATAAGTGTATTTTTTAATTTTTTTGAAAGTTCAAGGGTATTTTTGAATTCCATCGTGTATTCCATCATAATTCATGATAAATGTTTCTTTTTTCCTCCTTTCAATGTAAAGAAGAAACATTTTTCAATAAGGGTATTTTTTAAGTAAAAATATATATATATATATATGTTTATCTTCTAGTGCCAGGTACAATGATAATATCTCTAACAAATGATGAGGATGGAATACACGATGTGCCACTACTATAGCATAACTTCTTCACTTTGATTATTGTGGGAAAAAAAAGAATTAGATTCCTCTATTTTTAAAATTAGAGAACTGAATATATTTTGTTTCGTTCAACTTATTTATTAAAGAAGGCAGTTGAGCTATCATATCGTGTAATAACATCACTATACGGTCTCGAATGCTCTGGCAGGAGAGTTCTCTCGGTCTTTGACTGTTTGGGTCGTGATTCTGCGGTTTGTTCGTGGAATTGTGTTTTGTCGCTGACGGTGTGCTGTGATGGAGCCTGAGGCGTTGCTAGAGGGTTGGAAGAATTTGCGTTTGACTGTGGATGAGGAAAAAGTGGCTGTCGATGTTGACTCCCTGGCCGTTATGGACACTTCTTCCCGCATGAATACTTGTTTGGTGGGAAAATTGCTTGCTCCCAGATCTATTGCGTGTGAGATTATTCGTAAGACGTTGTCTGTGGCCTGGCGTGTTGAGTCTGGTCTGGCCATGGAGAAACTTGGTACGAATGTCTTCTTGTTTGTTTTTGACAGGATTCAAGATTGGAATAGGATTTTCATGACAGGTCCTTGGTATTTTGATAAGTTTTTGTTGGTTTTGGAGCGCTTTGATCCGATGGTTAAGCCTTCAGCGTTGCAGTTCAATCATGTGGCTTTTTGGGTTCATTTCTTTGATTTGCCCATGGCTTGCATGAATCTTAGCATGGCACGACGTCTGGGTAATGCCATTGGTGAGTTTGAAGATGCTGATTACAATGAGCAGGGTTGTTGTTGGGGATCTAGTATGAGAGTCCGGGTGCGAGTTGATATCACGAAGCCGCTTCGCCGGGGGATTAAGTTGAATATTGCAAGTCCCATTGGCGGTTGTTGGATTCCTATGCAGTATGAGCGACTCCCTGCATATTGTGCCCACTGTGGAAAGCTGGACCATGGTTCCAAGGATTGTCCAGTCCTATTTTCTAATGTAGGGATCGCTCAGGTTGCACGCTTTCAGTATGGAAGTTGGTTGAGGTTTGAGGGGAGGGTACCGAAGTCGGGACTGACTCACAAAGCGGCGGCGGCGACGGTTGTTGTCGGTGAGCCTTCTTCCTTCGCCGGCGACGTGGAGCCAGCGGTTGTTGAGGTGCCTATTGTGGGGCCGCAGACTTCGGATGTCGGGCTGGTTTCTAAGGAAGTGGGTTTGAATGGTTCTGAATTTGTGGAGGCGGTTACAACGGAAGGGTCGGGGTCTGATTTGCCTAATGGGGATGGGGACCTTATGTTGGAATTATGAAAACCTGAGCGCCCTGAATTATGAAAACCTTATGTTGGAATGTTCGGGGGATGGGGACACCCCGTTCATTCCGTGTTGTAAGTGACGCTCTTAGTCACCATAAACCCCATTTGCTGTTCTTGTGTGAAACAAAGACTTCTTAAAAGTTTATGATTAAATTTAAAAATCAGTTGCGTTATTTGGGTTGTTTTACTGTTGATAGTAGAGGCGCCAGTGGGGGCCTGTGTTTGTTATGGTCTGAAGAGGTGAACGTGTCCATTCGTTATTTTTCTGTTGCGCACATTGATGCTGCAGTTTGTTGGGTTTTATGCCCTAAAACTCGTAGATAGTAAATGTACATTTGACCGAACATTAATAAAATAATGTATTATTCAATGTTTGTATTATATCTTGTCTTGTTAACCCTAATCCAATAAACTAAACATCCATGGCTAATAGAATGAGGCTTGAACTAGTATGTAGGGACATACGGGGATTAATGTTCAAGTTTTAGCCTAAAGGGTCTGTAGTATAGGGATAAGGTTGGGTACCTTATCCTGGTGACACTATGGATACGGCCCGCTTTGTATATTGATACAAACGTATTGATCCAACGCGTTCATGTGGTTGACATGCGAGTGGGGGTATCCTGTGCAATGAGTTTGCACAAAGACCGGACCACGAAGTAGTTAACCACTAACTCTAACACCGTTAGTTAGCTCGGTTTCTATTTCACTAGGATGACCTAGGCAACTTGGCCTTAATCCTGAGTGGATTATGGACTCCTGTCCATGAGGGATTGTCCTTTGATTTGTACGGGTGAGAGTGGCCAGTTCGCCGACTCAATAAGCCTACCATTTTGGGGACAAGACCGAGTGGGGAGCTGGGAACGTAGTCTTACAAGATGGAATTCACTCCTTCCTGATATGAGGGTAAGTAGAGGTGTGTTCCCTTAAGTGGTGTCTCCGGGTCTTGAACAATGGGCCCTACCCTCTTTATGGCACGAGAGGGTTTTCTGTTTGATGGTTGGACCACAAACAGGTTGTTCATTAGAGGAGCACTGGTACTTAAGGACCAAGAGGTAGCCCAGGGGTAAAACGGTAATTTGACCTAGCTGGGGTACGAATACACGTGAAGGGCTAACTTGCTGTTGACGGTCAATATCCGTGGACACAGAAATATGTCTGCAGTGAGAAGAGTGCAGCTGTGGTTCTTTAGTGGAGTGAACCACAGTTAACGAATATTGATTAACTTGGTTAATGAGTTTAACCAACTAATCTCATATCGTTGGAGCTTCTGATCTGTAGGTCCATTAGGTCCCACCGGTAGCTCATTTAAGGCGTTGAGGTAAAATTCTAAGGATGGATTAAATATTCGAAGGTGTTCGAATATTATTCTAAAATATGAATTTGGTTCATATTAAAACTATAGGTTATAATTAATATGCATTGGATGTATATTAATACTATAGTTTTGAGAGAGAAAATAGTAATTGAATATGTGATGTTCAATTTTATTTTAATATTTATTAATTAATTTCGAATTAATTAATTGGTTTAGTTTAATTAAATTTGATTTAATTAAACTATAAGATAAGAGGGATATTAATTTAAATAGGATTTAAATTAATGTTATTTTAATTAATTTAGATTAATTAAAATATAATACAATTAATTGTAATTTAAAATTATGATTTTAAAATTATAATTAATTAAAAATATTAAAAATATCAGATAACTGATATTTCAGTTATCTGATATTATGGGTTTTAAAAAAGGAGACGTGGTTGAGGGTTCAGTTGCAGAAATCACTCTGGCTCTCACGTCTCTCTCCCTCTATCTCGCTCTCTCTGTTTTTGGTTTTCTCTGAGGAATCAGAGTGTGTTTTTCCAGAAGACATCCTTAGAGTTTTTTTTTTCTGAGTTCCCACAAGCTCCCAGCGTGTATCCTACTGAGAATACTGGTGAAACCTCATGGTGGTGTTCGTGGCAAATTTTTCCAGCGAAAAAGGGATTTCAAGTTGCTGTATTTGGGAGCAATTCAAAGAAATTTTGGTGAATCGATCAAGAATTTCTTCAAAGGTAATTGTTTCTCAGCCTTAGATCAATAGGATCTTTTTACGTAAATTAGATCTATGTGATAAGGGATGTTTTAGCATGTTTTATATATTATTTCCAGCATGTTTAAACCTGTTAAATTGCTGATTTTTGCCCAACGTATTGGTATTTTTGTTCTTAAATTAATCCGGGTTTAAAGGTTCTGTATGTTTTTCTGCTGCGCAAGGGCTTTCATCCCTTCAATTGGTATCAGAGCCAGGTTTGGGTTTTAATTTAGGAATTAAAATTTGCGTTGGTTTTAGGTGGGATTTGCATTATGAATGTTTAATTTTGCGATAAACTGTTTAGGTTTAATTGGCCTTAGAATTTATGATTTTTGATGCGATCAAATGTAAAGGCCCCTGCGTTTTTGGGCATTAAATCATAAATATCGAGTCTGTACAGTCCGGGTCATGTTTAGGCTTGAAAATCGATGAAGATCGCAGAAGGAATTGATGAATTTCGCCAAGAACAGTCGCGTTTCTGCCCAGAAAACAGCTCCAGACGCAACAGCGTCGGGACGCTTAGCCTTGCGCGTCTCGACGCTGTCGCGATTCCACGCTCCAGACGGTTGAAATCGCGCCAGCGTCGGGACGCTTTCTTCACAGCGTCTCGACGCTGTCACGATTTCGTGCGGCGCCAGGATTTTCGCGAGAACGTGATGGTGCCCTAATTTGGCCGGTTCGGTTCGAGCGGTTTGGGTCAGCTGGGACCGGTTCGGTCCGGTTTGACCCGTTTTGGGTGCGGTTCGAGTTTTTTCAAGTCCGGTTCGAAGTGGTTCGGGTCGGTTCAAGGCTTGTAGACCGGATTAGGAGCTGCAGAATTTTGTAATATGATAGATTTATTGCTTTATTAATGTAATTTTGCTTTAATCTATCCTAGGGGCCAATTAAATCGGTTTATTCGCTATTTAAATGCTTTATGGATGTCATTTAAATTTAATCCCACCTTAGGATATAAAGCATGCTCATGCATTTATGTATGTTATAATTAGATTATAATATATGTTTGAAATGCATGGTTTGATTTTCATGATTTATTTAATATATAGTAGAGTTATATTAAATTCATGAAAATGGAAAAGTATGATGCATGCAACTACATAGTTTTAATATAAGTGTTATATTAAAAATTATTTGTTTGCAGCATGCTAAGTTGATTTTCCATTATTGGCTATAATAAAGTTGTTTATTATTTAAATGGAAATCAAATGGCATTGAGCATGATACATCCATAGGTTAATATAAGGGTTATATTAATTATCATGAAATGCAGAGTACTATAGTTTTAATTTCATTAACTTGAATATGATTGTTAATTGTTTTAAAACTATAGTATGCATGATTATAGGGCTAATCATTATAAAATTTTGAAATAGTTTAAAATTTTATGATTAGAAACCGTCAATCTATAATCAAGATATGCATGTTCACATAGGATCTTAGGTTAAAATTGAATTAATTTTAATGGGTTAAAATTAATTAGACCTAAGATCATTTTCTAATAGGATTAGAAGATCTTACTTAGTTTTAAAATAGTTTTAATGAACTAAGTAGGACGAGCATTCCTAAGATTATAAGGGAACTCTACCAGTGAAGTTCTGTCTAAGGATTGGAGGTATTTAAGTTGACGGTAAACGGAACACCTCCTACCTGGGAACTGATCTGGAATACCGGAGTTGAATTAATCTCAGGTTAATGTTAGAATAATGTCGCTAGGTTATATTAAATTGGTTTAATACACCTAGACATTAGGTCTTATTATAATAGTTATAATAGGACTAGACTTAGATAAATGACTTAGCCGGATTTATCTAGGTTTAATCAAACCCTAAAATTAATAATCAGTTACTTTAGTGGGAGGAAAATTAAGAAACTTAATTTAAATTGAGTTTTGCTCCTACGTCCCCGTGACGTTCACACCGTGAGACCCATGCTCGGCTTTGTGTCGTTTCAGCGCGGCCTCCCTTCGGAGAGTGTTTGCATGGGTCAATACCAAGGTGAATGGGGAAAGTGACTATAGTAAGTGGGAGCGGGACACGTGTCAACGTATCCTTCGGTCTCCACCCCTAGGTCACAACGTGAGATTCCTATGATCCGCCTGCGTGTTGTCTCGGCGCAACCACCCCTTCGGAGGGCCTGATCATAGGATTCGGAACACTGTGAACTCCTTAACAGGATAGGATCACTTAGGCTAATTACCAACAGTTGTCTTTCCTAACGGTAGCCTGTTGGTGCGTGCCTCTGGGATCTGAAAGTGGGAGGGTTACACTTACGGGGAGGAGTTAATTTGTTAACAAATCCTTGACCGAACAACGGTGGTTAATATCTAATGGAATATGAGTTATTCTGGTATTAGAAATTGACTGAGAAGAGTCTCATTTTAGAGGAGGAACAACTGATCACCCTTCGGTGGCTGTTCTTCTAAACCTCTAAAGCATCGTTGCGAAACACAATCATAGTTTTATTAGGGTTCTTTGATTGTTTGTTTGCAAAATTGATTGGATGTATGCAATTGTTTGTATTGCTTGTGTGATGGGTTAAGGCAAAGATAACTAATACGGTCACTTGTTTGTTTTTCAGCAATGTCTTCCTCTATAATATCCCTTCTTAAAAACGAACAACTTACCGGCGAGAATTTTCCACAATGGAAATCGAACCTCAATACAATACTCGTGGTTGAGGACTTAAGATTTGTCTTAACGGAGGAGTGTCCTCCCGTTCCCCCTCGCACTGCCTCTCAGGCAGTTAAAGACGCCTACGAACGCTGGACCAAGGCCAATGAAAAGGTCAAGGTCTATATTTTGGTCAGCTTGTCTGAAGTGTTGGCCAAGCGTTACGAGAACGTGGCAACTGCCAGGGAAATTATGAATTCCCTGCAGGAGATGTTTGGACTTCCGTCCTACCAGCTCCACCACGACGCCTTGAAGAACGTCTTCAATGCCAAGATGCTGGAAGGTCAATCTGTTCGGGAACATGTCCTGGACATGATTAACCAGTTCAACATAGCTGAGGCAAATGGCGGGGTTGTCTGCGAGCGCAGTCAGGTAGCGTTCATCCTTCACTCGCTCCCGGCGAGCTATCTGTCTTTCAGGACGAACGCGAGCATGAATAAGATTCAGTTCAACCTGACTACCCTCCTCTCGGAGTTACAGATTTACGAGTCCCTGCAAAAGAGCAAGGGAAAGAATGTGGTGAAAGGAGAGGCCAATGTGGCCCATTCCAAGAAAAAGTTCCTGAAGGGTTCATCCTCAGGGACTAAATCTGTACCCCAGGCTTCTTCATCGAAGCAGATCCAGAAGAGGAAGGGAGACAAGGGGAAGGCTCCTGCACAGGCTGTGCAAGGGAAGGGGAAGGCCAAGGTCGTGGCCGACAAAGGCAGATGCTTCCACTGCAATGCAGATGGTCACTGGAAGCGCAACTGTCCCCGCTACCTTTCTGAGAAGAGAAGAGAAAAAGAAGGTAAATTCGATTTACTTGTGTTAGAGACTTGTCTCGTTGAACATGATGAGTTTGCCTGGATACTGGATTCGGGAGCCACTAATCATGTTTGTTCTTCTTTTCAGGGAAATAATTTCCAGCAGCTGGCAGAGGGTGAAATGACGCTCAAAGTCGGAACGGGAGACGTCGTTTCAGCTCGTGCAGTGGGAGCTGCAAAATTATTCTTTAGAAATAGGTTTTTAATTTTAGAGGACTTGTACTTGGTTCCTAGAATTAAAAGGAACCTAATTTCTGTTCCAGCTTTACTAGAACAATGTTATACTGTTTCATTCTTGCTTAACGAAGCTTTAATTTTAAAGAATGGAATTTACATATGTTCAGCTAAGCGTGAGAATAATTTGTTTGTGTTAAGACCAAATGATGCTAAGGCCATTTTAAGTCATGAAATGTTTAAAACGGCCGAAACGCAAAACAAAAGGCAAAAAGTTTCTCCTTTAAGTAACAACACGTATCTTTGGCATCTTCGTCTTGGTCATATTAACATCGATCGGATCGATCGTTTGGTTAAAAATGGACTTCTAAGGGACATAGAAGATACATCTTTACCACCCTGTGAATCGTGTCTCGAGGGTAAAATGACCAAGAGGCCTTTTACTGGAAAAGGTTACAGGGCCAAAGAACCACTTGAACTAATACATTCGGATCTTTGTGGTCCTATGAATGTAAAGGCTCGAGGTGGTTTTGAATATTTCATCTCTTTCATAGATGATTATTCACGATACGGTTACTTGTACCTAATGGGCCATAAGTCTGAGGCTCTTGAAAAGTTCAAGGAGTTTAAGGCTGAGGTAGAAAACTTATTAGGTAAAACAATTAAAACACTTCGATCAGATCGAGGTGGAGAGTATTTAGATCAGCGATTCCAGGACTATATGATAGAACATGGAATTCAATCACAACTCTCAGCACCTGGTACACCTCAGCAAAATGGTGTATCAGAAAGGAGAAACAGAACCTTGTTAGACATGGTTCGATCTATGATGAGCTATGCTCAGTTGCCTAGCTCGTTTTGGGGGTATGCAGTAGAGACTGCAGTACATATTCTTAACAGTGTTCCCTCAAAAAGTGTTTCTGAAACTCCTTTTGAGTTATGGAGAGGGCGTAAACCTAGTTTGCGTTACTTTCGAATCTGGGGTTGTCCTGCACATGTGTTAGTGACAAATCCTAAGAAATTGGAATCACGTACGAGAATATGCCAATTTGTTGGGTACCCGAAAGAAACGAGAGGTGGTCTTTTCTATGACCCTCAAGATAATAAAGTATTTATATCAACAAATGCAACTTTCTTGGAGGAAGACCACATACGAGATCATCGACCACGAAGTAAGTTAGTATTAGGAGAAGCTACAGAAGGATCAACAAGGGTTGTTGATGAACCTGGTCCTTCAACAAGAGTTGTTGGAGAATGCAGTTCTTCTCGTCAATCTAGTCCTCCTCACGTAGTGGGAGAGCTTCGACGCAGTGGGAGGGTTGTGATACAACCTAACCGCTACTTGGGTTTAACAGAAACACAAGTAGTCATACCTGATGACGGCGTAGAAGATCCATTGTCTTATCGTCAGGCAATGAATGATGTAGATAAGGACGAATGGGCCAAAGCCATGGACCTTGAGATGGAGTCCATGTACTTCAATCAAGTTTGGGAACTTGTAGATCTACCTGAAGGGGTCAAACCCATTGGGTGTAAATGGATCTATAAGAGAAAAAGAGATGCTGCTGGGAAAGTACAGACTTTCAAAGCAAGACTTGTAGCAAAGGGTTATACCCAAAGAGAATGAGTGGACTATGAAGAAACTTTTTCTCCCGTTGCTATGCTAAAGTCCATAAGAATCCTCTTATCCATTGCCACATTTTATGATTATGAAATTTGGCAAATGGATGTCAAGACAGCTTTTCTGAATGGCAATCTTGACGAGAGTATTTTTATGTCTCAACCCGAGGGGTTCATATCCCAAGGTCATGAGCAAAAGGTTTGCAAACTGAATCGATCCATTTATGGGTTGAAACAGGCTTCTAGATCTTGGAATATTAGATTTGATACTGCGATCAAATCTTTTGGTTTTGACCAGAATGTTGATGAGCCTTGTGTATACAAGAAGATCAACAAGAATAAAGTAGTTTTCCTCGTACTTTATGTAGACGACATCCTACTCATTGGGAATGATGTAGGGTATCTGTCTGACGTAAAAGAATGGCTAGCAGCTCAATTCCAAATGAAAGATTTGGGTGAGGCTCAGTATGTTCTTGGGATCCAGATTATTCGGGATAGAAAGAACAAATCGCTAGCTCTGTCTCAGGCAACGTATATCGACAAGATGTTGGCTCGATATTCGATGCAGAACTCCAAGAAGGGCTTGTTGCCTTTCAGGCATGGGGTTCACTTGTCTAAGGAACAGTCTCCTAAGACACCTCAAGAGGTTGAGAATATGAGACGGATTCCCTATGCCTCTGTCGTGGGTAGCCTAATGTATGCCATGCTATGCACGAGGCCTGACATTTGTTACGCTGTAGGGATTGTCAGCAGATATCAGTCAAATCCAGGGTTAGACCATTGGACCGCCGTTAAAGGAATCCTCAAGTATCTTAGGAGAACGAGAGATTACATGTTGGTGTTTGGGGCTAAGGAGTTAGTTCTCACGGGTTACACCGATTCAGACTTCCAAACAGACAAGGATTCTAGGAAATCTACGTCAGGGTCAGTTTTCACCCTTAACGGGGGAGCTGTAGTTTGGAGGAGCATAAAGCAGGGATGTATAGCAGACTCCACGATGGAGGCTGAATATGTAGCTGCTTGTGAAGCAGCTAAGGAAGCTGTTTGGCTAAGGAAGTTCTTGACAGATTTGGAAGTTGTTCCAAATATGAACTTGCCCATTACGTTATACTGTGACAACAGTGGGGCAGTAGCCAATTCAAAGGAACCTCGCAGCCACAAAAGAGGTAAACACATAGAGAGGAAGTACCATCTAATTCGAGAGATTGTGCAAAGAGGAGATGTGGTCGTGACCAAGATCGCTTCTGAGCATAACATTGCTGATCCGTTTACGAAGGCCCTCTCGGCTAAAGTGTTCGAGGGTCATCTAGACAGTCTAGGTCTGCGAGATATGTATATAGCGTAATCTAGGGCAAGTGGGAGATGTGTAATGGGTGTAAGGATGCCCTAGTTTATTGTATTTTGTATATTTACCTATTATGTAATGTACAAACATACATGTACCGTTTCCAGCTTTGGATTATTTTGTATATACTTTCCCTGTAACTTGAGTTTTAGTTCAAGTGGGAGTTTGTTGGGTTTTATGCCCTAAAACTCGTAGATAGTAAATGTACATTTGACCGAACATTAATAAAATAATGTATTATTCAATGTTTGTATTATATCTTGTCTTGTTAACCCTAATCCAATAAACTAAACATCCATGGCTAATAGAATGAGGCTTGAACTAGTATGTAGGGACATACGGGGATTAATGTTCAAGTTTTAGCCTAAAGGGTCTGTAGTATAGGGATAAGGTTGGGTACCTTATCCTGGTGACACTATGGATACGGCCCGCTTTGTATATTGATACAAACGTATTGATCCAACGCGTTCATGTGGTTGACATGCGAGTGGGGGTATCCTGTGCAATGAGTTTGCACAAAGACCGGACCACGAAGTAGTTAACCACTAACTCTAACACCGTTAGTTAGCTCGGTTTCTATTTCACTAGGATGACCTAGGCAACTTGGCCTTAATCCTGAGTGGATTATGGACTCCTGTCCATGAGGGATTGTCCTTTGATTTGTACGGGTGAGAGTGGCCAGTTCGCCGACTCAATAAGCCTACCATTTTGGGGACAAGACCGAGTGGGGAGCTGGGAACGTAGTCTTACAAGATGGAATTCACTCCTTCCTGATATGAGGGTAAGTAGAGGTGTGTTCCCTTAAGTGGTGTCTCCGGGTCTTGAACAATGGGCCCTACCCTCTTTATGGCACGAGAGGGTTTTCTGTTTGATGGTTGGACCACAAACAGGTTGTTCATTAGAGGAGCACTGGTACTTAAGGACCAAGAGGTAGCCCAGGGGTAAAACGGTAATTTGACCTAGCTGGGGTACGAATACACGTGAAGGGCTAACTTGCTGTTGACGGTCAATATCCGTGGACACAGAAATATGTCTGCAGTGAGAAGAGTGCAGCTGTGGTTCTTTAGTGGAGTGAACCACAGTTAACGAATATTGATTAACTTGGTTAATGAGTTTAACCAACTAATCTCATATCGTTGGAGCTTCTGATCTGTAGGTCCATTAGGTCCCACCGGTAGCTCATTTAGGGCGTTGAGGTAAAATTCTAAGGATGGATTAAATATTCGAAGGTGTTCGAATATTATTCTAAAATATGAATTTGGTTCATATTAAAACTATAGGTTATAATTAATATGCATTGGATGTATATTAATACTATAGTTTTGAGAGAGAAAATAGTAATTGAATATGTGATGTTCAATTTTATTTTAATATTTATTAATTAATTTCGAATTAATTAATTGGTTTAGTTTAATTAAATTTGATTTAATTAAACTATAAGATAAGAGGGATATTAATTTAAATAGGATTTAAATTAATGTTATTTTAATTAATTTAGATTAATTAAAATATAATACAATTAATTGTAATTTAAAATTATGATTTTAAAATTATAATTAATTAAAAATATTAAAAATATCAGATAACTGATATTTCAGTTATCTGATATTATGGGTTTTAAAAAAGGAGACGTGGTTGAGGGTTCAGTTGCAGAAATCACTCTGGCTCTCACGTCTCTCTCCCTCTATCTCGCTCTCTCTGTTTTTGGTTTTCTCTGAGGAATCAGAGTGTGTTTTTCCAGAAGACATCCTTAGAGTTTTTTTTTTCTGAGTTCCCACAAGCTCCCAGCGTGTATCCTACTGAGAATACTGGTGAAACCTCGTGGTGGTGTTCGTGGCAAATTTTTCCAGCGAAAAAGGGATTTCAAGTTGCTGTATTTGGGAGCAATTCAAAGAAATTTTGGTGAATCGATCAAGAATTTCTTCAAAGGTAATTGTTTCTCAGCCTTAGATCAATAGGATCTTTTTACGTAAATTAGATCTATGTGATAAGGGCTGTTTTAGCATGTTTTATATATTATTTCCAGCATGTTTAAACCTGTTAAATTGCTGATTTTTGCCCAACGTATTGGTATTTTTGTTCTTAAATTAATCCGGGTTTAAAGGTTCTGTATGTTTTTCCGCTGCGCAAGGGCTTTCATCCCTTCATGGAGTGGGAAAATATGGCGGTTTTCTGGCATTTACGGCAATCCTACTGAACATCTTCGTGTTCAAACATGGGAGCTTTTGCGACGGTTGCATAATTCTGATAATTCGGCATGGGTCGTTGGTGGTGATTTTAATGAGATTCTTTGGGATTCGGAGAAACATGGTGGCGCTTTGCGTGATATGCTTTTGATGTCTAATTTTAGAGACGCCTTAAATGATTGTTTGCTTCAAGATCTTGGTTTTCGTGGAGATGTTTTTACGTGGTGTAATCGATGACCTATATCTGATCGCATATTTGAACGGTTGGATAGATTTGTGGGTAATGAAGAGTTCCAATTGCTTTTTCCTCATTTTCAGGTTGCGAACCTTGATTGGGCTTGTTCAGATCATCGGCCCATCCAACTTTGCGTGGATCAACCAAATCCTTCGGTGAGACGTCATTACCAGCCTGCTTGTTTTAAATTCAATGCCCAATGGGTGAGGCATGATGAATGTAGAATGATTATTCGAGATGAAGGTAATTGGTCTGGCAGGGACCCTTCTGTTGCTTCTCTTCAACAATCTTTGGCTAAATGCTCGCAGAAACTACAAGTTTGGGGAAAGAGTGCTAATGTTCATCTTATGACTGCTATTCATAAGCAGAAGCAGGCGCTTCAGAGTGCCTATAATAGCATGCGACCTCTCGATTTTTCAGTGATTCATAAGATGGAGAATGATCTTGATAAACTGTTAGAGGACGAGGAGATTTATTGGCATCAATGCTCTAGGGAAAATTGGCTTAAATGGGGCGATAAAAATACTCGTTGGTTCCATAGACGGGCGTCCGCTCGTCGCCGGAAAAATTCTATTCGTGGCATCTTGAATGAGCAGGGCAGGTGGGTTGAGTCTATGGATGAGGTTGAATCGGTGTTCATTGGTTATTTTCAAAATATTTTTAGTTCGTCCGAGCCGTCTATGGAGCATCAGAATGTAATTCTGGATTGTATTCAACCGATTATTTTGGATGAGATGAACCAATGGTTGTTGCTTCCGTTTACTAAAGCTGAAGTCGAGCGGGCTATTTCACAGATGGGTCCGACTAAGGCTCCGGGGCCCGATGGTTTTCCGGCGTTATTTTATCAGTCATACTGGGAGATTGTTGGACATCACACTGTCACCAGCTGTCTTGAGGTGCTCAACAATAGGAAATCTGTCAAGGGTTGGAATCAGACAAACATTGCTCTTTTACCTAAGGTATCTTCTCCTTCTTCTGTGGCGGACTATCGACTTATTAGCTTATGCAATGTCTCTTATAAGATTGTGGCAAAGGCCTTTGTTAATCGAATGAAGGGGGTCCTTGGTAAGGTTGTTTCAGAGGCCCAGTCGGCGTTTATTCCGGGTCTTGCTATTACTGATAATGTGATCATTGGGCATGAATGCATGCATTTTATCTCTCATCGATCTCGAGGTAAGGAGGGGTGTGCTGCTTTAAAGCTCGACATGAGCAAAGCCTATGACCGGGTTGAGTGGTCTTTCTTGAAAAATTTGATGCGAAGGATGGGGTTTGCAGCGTCTTGGATTGGTTTACTTATGGATTGTGTTCGTACTGTTGAATTTTCTATTCTTCTTAATGGCGTCGCGCGTGGGCACATCATCCCGAGTAGAGGGCTCCGCCAAGGTGATCCTTTATCTCCTTATTTATTTATTCTCTGTGCGGAAGGATTATCTCATGCTTTATTAGTGTCACATGCAATGAATAAACTCTCGGGTGTAAAGATTGGTCCTGCTTGTCCTTCTGTGTCTCACCTCTTTTTTGTTGATGATAGCCTTGTTTTCTTTAAGGCTAATGTGGTTGAATGCTGGCAAGTTAAACGAATTCTTAAAGATTATGAGTTAGCTTCGGGGCAATGCATTAATTTCCATAAGTCTGCTTTATATTTGTCGCCTAATGTTCCTTCTGATTGTCGTGAGTTTCTGGGTGCCATGCTTGGAGTGCCTATTGTGTCTGATTTTGGTTATTATCTGGGGCTTCCTTCTTCTTTCCCCCGTGAAAAAGGGGCATGTTTTAGACGGATTTTGGATAGAGTTCGAAAGGCGGTTCAAGGTTGGAAATAATCTTTGTTTTCAGTCGGCAGTAAAGAGATTCTTATTAAAAGTGTTGCACAGGCTATTCCGACTTACGCGATGAGTTGCTTCCGATTCCCTAAAACATTTGGTCGAGCGGTTACGAGAGAAATGGCCCGATTTTGGTGGGGTTCTTTGGCGGCTAAATGCAAAATCCATTGGAAGAGCTGGGACAAGATGTGTTTGCCTAAGGAGCTTGGTGGTCTTAGTTTTCGGGACATCGAAGGGTTCAATCAGGCCTTATTGGCGAAACAAGTTTGGCGGGTGCTCCAATGTCCTGATTTGCTGGTATCTCGGGTTCTGCGTGGACGGTACTTTCGTGATTCTTCTGTGTTGGAGGCTAGTTGTTCGGGTGATGTATCTTATTTTTGGCGCAGCTTTGTGTGGGGTAGGGAATTGTTGCAGTTGGGGCTTCATAAAAGAATTGGGGATGGTGCTACTACTTTCTTCTATCGGGATCCATGGATTCCAAAGGCTTCTACCTTTAAACCTGTGTTCAGGCCTCGATCTCCTTTGTCCTCGGCCTCATCTTTGGTTAGTGATTTTATCACCCCCAGTCGAACATGGGAGGCTGTGAAACTTGCTGAAA
The DNA here is from genome assembly GCA_036850905.1 of Luffa acutangula. Classification (NCBI taxonomy): domain Eukaryota; kingdom Viridiplantae; phylum Streptophyta; class Magnoliopsida; order Cucurbitales; family Cucurbitaceae; genus Luffa; species Luffa acutangula. The sequence goes on from CM072099.1 coordinate 14,190,813, forward strand.
TTTTGTCACCGGATGATCTTCAGGTGGTGATTGGCATTCCTCTGGGCCACTTGGGGTTACCGGATGGTTGGTTGTGGCACTATGGTAAAGATGGGTGTTATACGGTAAAGAGTGGTTATAAGTTGGTGATGGTACAGTCTCGTCCAGCTAGTTCGTCGCTCCCTGATGCTTTATCACGGTGGTGGACAGGTTTGTGGGCTCTAAAAATTCTTGCAAAAATAAGAATATTTATGTGGAGGGCTTTTCATGGTTGTTTACCCACGACGACTAATTTAATTCAGTGAGGTATTGATGCTTTGCCACTTTGTCGGGGCTGTCTGAAAGTACCTGAAACTACTGACCACGCATTGGTTACGTGTCCCAGATCAAAGCAGTGTTGGGGCCTGTTATTACCACGAGTAGATTGGCAAGGTCGATTTAATGATAGTTTCCGGGATCGGTGTGTTGTGTTGCAGCAAGCTTTGACAGAGGATGAACTTGGGTTATGGTGTGTGGGGTGTTGGGCTCTTTGGAATGACCGCAATGCATTGCGAGATGGGAAATGCTGCCCAAATATTGCCTTCAAATGCAAGTGGATTGAGGATTATGTTGCATCTTTTGCTGCTGCTCAGCAGGGTTGTGTGGCTGGTGGAGGGGTCGGTGGGTGTATTTCTCGGCAGTCTGCAGTGGTTTGGCACCGTCCTCCGTCGGGCTGGCTTAAGATCAATATTGATGCGGCTGTTTCTGGGCCTAAAGGTTGTACTGGTGTGGGGGTTGTTGTCCGAGATGACTTGGGTAATGTGCTGGCGGCAATGATGAACCAAATTCCGGTGGCTTTTTCTCCTTTTTTAGCCGAAGCTTCTGCGATGCTTGATGGGTTACGGTTGGTGCAGCGGATGGGTTTGGATCAGCTCGTGATTGAATCTGACTGTCTGACTTTGGTTACAACGTTAGGTGGCTCATTGACTCCATTCAATGAAAATGGGACGTTGGTTGAGGATATTCGATCTTTCATAGCGTCTTTTAGGTCTGTTCAATTCCATCATGTAAAGCGGGAGGGTAATGTTTTAGCTCACCGCTTGGCAAAGGAAGGGTGTTGTTCAGGCCCTTGTTTATGGTTTTCGCATTTTCCAGATTGGGTGTTGCATGTTGCAATGTCTGATATGGATTCTTCTCTTTGTAGCCCATGTGGCTTTATTTAATCTGAATGCTATTCCTTTTTATCTCAAAAAAAAAAAAACTTATTTATTACAGAAAATCAAAATTGAATGGAACCATTATACATAAAATGGTATAAAAATGAAAAGGAAAAAATATATATATACCCGATTTTGATGGTTAAATCAGTCATTAAAGATTGGAACTAATAATTGTATGATTAAAATTCTAAACTTTCCTATCTAAATTAATTAAGACCTCATTAATATTTTATTGAAAAAAATATACTTTAGTCCCTGAGGTTTGGGTTAGGTTTCATTTTGGTCATTGAATTTTCAAACTCAACAATTTAGTCCATGATGTTTGGTTTTAGTTTTATTTTGGTCCCTTCATCCATTTTTTCGTTAAAAACTAACGACATGACGCTATTTTTTATTTTAAAAAAAATATATGTCGGTCGCCAGTGGCCGCCGACCATGAGAAGAAGGTGAAGAAGAAGAAAGAGAGAGAAGAAATAAAAAAATTTTAAAATAATAATATTTTTATTGTTTTAATATATTTTTATTTAAAAAGTTAATAAAAAAAATATAGCACCACGTCAGCAAGCCGTTAGTTTTTAACGGAAAAATGGATGGAGTGACCAAAATAAAACTAAAACCAAACCTCCGAGGCTAAATTGTTGAGTTTGAATAGTCAATGACCAAAATGAAACCTAACCCAAATCTTAGGGACTAAAATTTTGTTTTTCCCTATTTTATTTTAAAATTGTTATGGTATAATTTTCATGTGTATATAACTTCTTTAAATATAATTTTCACACGTAGAGAGGTTTTTCATCATTTTGTCTCTATTTTTCTCTACTTACTTAGGAATAATTACATGATAATTTTTTGGGAAAAATACACTTTTGGTCCCTGAGGTTTAGGTTAAGTGACACTTGGGTCCCTGAGTTTTCAAACTCAACAAAAATACCCCTGAGGTTTGAGATAAGGAGCACTTTGGTCCCTGCCGTCAAATTTTCTGTTAACTTTTAACGGTTGCTGACGTGACACTATTATTTTAATATAAAAAATTATTTTTGTTTTATTTTTTAAATAAAAAATATTAAAATATTAAAATATTAATATTTAATTACTTTTTTTTATTCTTTCTCTCTTTCTCTCCCATCTTCTTCTTCTCCATCTTCCTTCTTCTCCATCTTCTCCCTCCTCCTTCTTCTTCTTCCTAAGTCCGGCGACCGGCGGCCACCACACCCCCCCCGCCGCCGGCGATTGATTTTTTTTTTTTTCTTCTTTCTTCTTCTTCCCTTCTTTCTTCTTCTCTTCTTTTTCTTCAATATTTTAAAAAAAAAATAGAAAAGGGAGGGAGGAGGGACCTCCCTCCTCCCTCCCCCGGAAACGGAGGAGGAGGGAGGTCCCTCCTCCCTAATTTTTTTTTTTTTAAAGAAAAGAAGAAAAATGGGGAAGAAAAGAGAAGAAGAGAAGAAGAAGAAGAAAAAAAAAAAAAAACAGTCGCCGGCGACCGCCGGCGGCGGCGGGCGGTGGCTGCCGGTCGTCGGAGTTAGGAAGAAGAAGAAGGAAGATGAAGGATATGGAGAAAGAGAAGAAGAAGAAAGAGAAAGGGAGAAAAATAATAAAAAAATAAAAAAATATTATTATTTTATTATTTTATTATTTTTATTTTAAAAAATTAAAAAAAAAATAATTTTTTTATTAAAATAATAGTGCCACGTCAGCAACTGTTAAGATTTAACAGAAAAATTAACGGCAGGGACTAAAATGCTCCTTATCTCAAACCTGAGGGGTATTTTTGTTGAGTTTGAAAACTCAGGGACCTAAGTGTCACTTAACCCAAACCTCAGGGACCAAAAGTGTATTTTTCCCTAATTTTTTTATTAAGTTACAAGTTTAGTCCCTGTCAGGTTTGTGTTAATTTGGTCCATGAACTTTAAAACGTGTCTAATAGGTTTTTGAACTTTAAAAATGTCTAATAGATCCTTGAACTTTCAATTTTGTGTCTAAATAGGTTATTAGCAAATTCAAGATTTTTAAAAATTAACCAAACTATTAGATATAAAATTAAGGGTGTGTTTGGTTTAACTTTTCAAGTGTTTAATTTTGAAAAATAAATAATTTTGAAAAAAATTATAGTGTTTGGCAACCACTAAAAATGATTTATTAGAAAATGAGATTGATAAATAAACTACTTTGAGAGAAACACTCGAAGCCAACTTTTTAAAAAAGACTTCTTAAGTAATTATTACTTGTGTAGAAAAACATTTGTGAAGAAATGCAACCAAACATATGAGTGTTTAAATTCTAAACAATTTTTATACAAAATGTTTTTTAAAGAATGCATTCTTGAAAAATATTTAAATTAAAATGTATTCCAAACGAACTCTAAATTTATCCTTATTGGGATGCTAAACTTCCAATTTTGTATCTAGTAGACTTGTGAATTTTAAAAAATATCAAATAGGTTAGAGACTAATTAGACACAAAATTGAAAGTTCAAAGACTTGTTGGACACAATAATGAAATTTTAAGAACTTACAAGATACTTTTTGAAGTTCACGAGTTTATTGGACACAATTAAAAGTTGAGGACCTATTTGATAAGTTTTAAAGTTTAAAAACAAAATTGACACAACCTTGAAAGTTCAAGGACTACACTTGTATTTGAAACTAATTTTTCTTGCTACTTGGTAGAATTTTGGGAAAAGGATAAATTTATTTAAATGATTATGAGTTGATTTTAAATAAAATCAAGAGAAAAAAAATAGTTATAAATCATTACGAGAGGACCTAAATTGATTTACTCATTAAAGTTTAGTGTTTGAGAGTTTTTTTTTTTTTTTTTTTTTTTGAAACTTAGTGTTTGAGGGTTGAAACAATTATTAATTTGAAGTTTTAATTGATACAATCTCAAAGTTTAGGAACTCAGAAAAAAAAAAATAAAAAAAACACTCAAAGCTTAGGAGTATGAATGGATTGTTTATATATATATATATATAAACAATCCATTCATTTTTCAAAAAAAAAAATCCATTCATACCCAAACTAAACTAGTGAAATTGTTTACCTTAAGCGTACAGGTCAAGTTTTCATATAGTGAATGAGTTTAAAAGTGTCATTCTCTTGATTGATTTTCTAACTCCGCTAAGTACTACAAATACTGTGCTTGATTTTAGGGAAAAGTACACTTTTGGTCCCTGAGGTTTGGGTTAGGTTTCAATTTGGTCCATCAGTATTCAAACTTGACAATTTAGCCTCTGATGTTTGGACTCTGTTACATTTTTGTCCGTCCGTCCAATTTTTCATTAAACCCTAACAGATTGTTGACGTGTGTGTAATTTTTTAATTAAAAAATATTTTTTTTGAATTTTTTAAATAAAAATATTTCAAATAATATTTTATTGTTTTTTTTTCTTTTTCTTTTTCTTTTTTCTTCTTCTTCATCTTCCTCCATTTTCATCGTCATCTTCATCATCTTCTTCTTCCATTTCCATTAAACTTTCATAATCTTCATCTTCTTCCTCAACCTCAACCTCCATCTTCATCATCTTCTTCCTCCTCTAACCCTAACGCTGACGACCACCACCACTCGCCGCCCACTGCCAACGGTCAAATTTTCCAACCACTTTCACGCACCGCGGGCCGACAACTTTTTCAGCAACCACCACTACCCACCGGCGAATTTTTTTATCAATGGAGGAACAATGTCACCATTTTTGTTCAATAAGATAACAAAGTGGATGGTTGACTCATTCCATACTAGAAATAATTGCAGGAAATCCTTTGATAACACGGATTCCTATTTCTCAATAATATCCCATAATCAAGACAATTGGCTAAATCCTGTGAAACTAAACACATCAAGATTTCAATAATTCTAAATTTCGCTTGTCACCCTCTATCGCTTCTAGTAGCCAACTTGGGAACTCTGAAAACCAAGTGTCATACACCCCCTTAATCATTGCTCGACCCGCCAACATATCGGCCACCAAATTTTGGGCTCGCTGAATATGCTTAAATTGTATCCCCACCAAGCAAGAAGAAAGCTTCTGCACCTCCATAGGAATTGTACGGATTAAGGTGAATAAGTTCTCCTCCTCACCATTTAAGAGATTTATAACTACTAAACAATCTGACTCCACCATCAGTCGAGGAAGCCCCATCTCACCAATAGCAACAATCCAACCTAAATTGCCTGCATTTCCAACATAACCACCTCGAGGAGCCCCGTGACCAACTCACAACCTGCCTCGATCACATCTCTACCATGGTCCCACGACACCCATCCTAAACCGCCCACCCCATCATCATTCAACCAAACTGCATCACAACTAAGAGACCACGTATTCGCCAGGGGGGATCCAAGCAGTCACCGTGTTCAAATTCACTATCCCATGTGAGTCGAGACATGAAGGAGTGCACGACACTCAAACGGAAGCAATTTGGATCTTGGGCTCTCAATTTACATGATTTTAAAGAACAAATATAGATAAGCATGTTGTAAAAAAAAAATAGGATTTTGATTACCAACCTTTTTTAAGATCAAATTAAAGCAACTCGTTGGTTTGTTTGAATCACGAACACGTCGTGGACCACCGCTAGAGTCTTTCCCACTATTCTCCAGTCTTAGAACAATTAGTGGGAACTGATTGTGATGGTAATTTTTGGGAGAAATGAGAGTTATAAGAGAGTTGGAGAGTATGGTTTCTAAGAGAGAAATTCGAGCAAAAAAAACAACCCTTTGAATCAACTTTTTCTTCTCCTTTTAAAGAAGATTATCATTCAATTCAAGCTCACAAAGATGAAGACAACAAATTGAGGTGGGATAATTAGGTGTAATTTTAGGTGTCAATGTGATGTTTATCCATGGGATTAGCCATTAAAACACACCACTTCCTAAAATTATTGTGGTTTTGAATTTTAGAAATTCAATTTTAAATAAAATTAACTCTCGAAGTTTTCAAAAGTTTCATTTTAACCCTCGAAGTTTGAAGTTTGTTTCAAAGCGACCCTTGGAGACATTTTCCCTTAAATTTATGAATGAAAATGACGTATTTGCATGTGTTTTTATTGATTTTTCCACATATATGAGCAACAATACATATACAAACTCATTCTTTTTTATCTATAAATTTAACATAAAAATGTCTTCAGAAGTTATTTTGAAATAAACTTCAATTTTCGAAAGGTAAAATAAATTTTTTTTTTTTTTTTTTTGAAAGAGGTAAAATAAAATTTTTGAAAGTTGAGTATAATTGAAATCAATTTTATGGTTAACCAATAAAATACCATATTTAATTGCACGTGGCACCTTCCCAGACCCCTGCTGTACCTGTCGAGTGGTCCCCACATAGTTTTTGATTTGGTAAATAATAAACCGAGCGAATACCAATGACAGGTCACCCAAAAATATCTAAAACTGGTAAAAGCAAACTGCCACGTCATCTTCCTCTTTCTCCATTAGAAAATTCTGGAACACTCCTCTCGTTCTCGTTCACAGATATTTTCTCTCTTTCGAATCTTCTGGAGTTTCCCACCCTCCCGAATATAAATATCATTCTGCCTTCTACATTCTGCCCTGTGAATTTCTGTCGATAGATTTCGCCATTGTTGTTGAGCGCTTCGAGTTTCTTGATTCTCTTTGTGATTTGTGATACATACAGTAAGGGAGATCAGGAGATGGAGGCTGATTGTGGCTCGACTTCGTATTACAGCATTCTTGGAGTCAGTTCTGGTTGTTCGATCGACGAAATTCGCAGAGCTTATCGCAAACTCGCCATGGTATTTCCTCCCTCTTGGTTGTCTTTCTCGGTTTTTGATTTTCTATGCACGGCATTTTAAGAGGAGGAAATTGAATTTGTGGATTGTTTGGAGTTGTGATTATGATGGAGAATGCAATTCAATTTGAGAAAGAATGTTAGAGAGCTTTGGATTTTTCTGGCATTATTTGTTGATCTTTCTCGAATTCCGAAAATTGTGCTCTGTAATTCCTTCCGTTGTTGCTGATTTTTGGATTCTTCAAGATTATTATTCTGAAAAATGCAATTCAACCGGAGAGAGAAGAGCAGAGACATTTGGATTTTCTGACTTTGTTAGGTTACTCTTTCTCGAATTCTGAGCATTTTGAGATTTGTAGTTTCTTTTTTATTGCTGATTTTAGATTCTTCAAGATCATTATGCTGAAAAATGCAATTCAACGGAAGAAAGATGATGAAATATGGATTTCTGGCTCTGTTAGATAGCTCTTTCTCGAATTTCCGAAATGTGCTTTGTGATTTCGTTCTTTATCGCTGAAAATTCACTAATCGAGGGCTTTATGTACTTGTGGTTTCAGAAATGGCATCCTGATAGATGTGCGAAAAATCCTTCGCTCTTAGGTACAGCCAAACGAAAATTCCAACAGATCCAAGAAGCATACTCAGGTGCGTTTAAAATCCCTAATTCCTCTAAAAGTAATTCATCCGTACGTGTTCTTCAGAATAATCCAGAAAACTGATAAACGTGTTTCGATTTCCTTTCATCTCGTTGGATCAGTTCTATCGGATCAGAGAAAGAGAACGCGATACGACGCCGGAATTCAAGATTTCGACAGTGACGAAGACGACGAGGTAGTAGTTAGTAATAATACCTTACCAGAACTTATCAAACTTCTCTTCTGCCTTAAAAAGTCACTCTCATCTGATAATTCCACCACTGTTGTCTTCCTCAGGGAATGTCCGATTTCGTGCAAGAACTGTGGTCGCTAATGGCGGAAGGCAAGAAGAGAGAGGTAAAATAAAAAAGTCCCCTTCCCCTAGTACTGCGCCATTCCTGATTCTTGTAATTTAGAGGCTTTTGTTAATGGAAATCGCCATTGTTGGGGACAGGAAAAGAGCTACAGCTTGGAGGAGTTGCAGAGAATGTTGATGGAAATGGCGAAAAGCTTCGATCTCGGTTCTTGGTCTTCCTCTTACGGAAGTTCCGGTTGTGAAATGACTCAATGCCCCAAGGAATTATGTTTGGAGGACAGAGGCTCCCACGTAAATGTGTGGAACTGATTTGGACACGTAGTAGGGTAGTTTTGTAATTTCGTGAGAATCCCAACAATTTTGTAGATCTCCATATAGTTCAGAGGAATGGTGAAAAACTTTTCACTGCCAATCTCCAATTTCGTCCCTTTAGACTGGTTGAGTATTATAAATTATAATAGTCCCTATTATATAAAATATCAAATTTTTTTTTTTTGACAAAATATAAAATATAGTTGATATTAAAATATCAATTTAGTCCTTCTTAATTGGTAGATGTTTTAAAATCAGCTAAAGCGACACGAGATTAGAGGTTCAAAGTATATAGTTGATAAACTTATATTCCTTTCATAATAGTTGATTGATAGATTAATATATTTTAGGCTAAATTATAAAAAATGTCCCTGAACTATGGGGTTTGTTTAAAAAATGTCCTTGAACTTTGAAAAGTTAAAAAAATACTCCTGAACTATAAAAAATGTTTCAAAAATACCTTTGGATAGAAACCGTTAAAGTTTAGTTTCAAAAATACCCTTGAATTTTAAAAAAAAAAATTCAAAAATACCCTTATTGAAAAGTGGATCTTCTTTTTTCCTCCTCTCACCGTAAATTTTCTGTGCATGAAAATTAATGCAAAACTTTGCTTATAAAGGTTGTGGGTTTGATCCAATTTATAAGATTAATTAATCAAAATTTGTATATATGATTTTGTTCTTATTAATATTCAAGAATTGCTAGAACTTGTATACCAACAATAATTCCATTTATTTTTCATAAAATGAATATAGAGAAAGCTAATGGGTAATAGTTGGTGAAGAAATAATATTGAAAGGCTACCCACAAATGAAGTCAAGCACATGTAGAATTTTAAGAACAAAACGATGGTATTGAAAGTGGATCTTCTTTTTTCCTCCTCTCACCGTAAATTTTCTGTGCATGAAAATTAATGCAAAACTTTGCTTATAAAGGTTGTGGGTTTGATCCAATTTATAAGATTAATTAATCAAAATTTGTATATATGATTTTGTTCTTATTAATATTCAAGAATTGCTAGAACTTGTATACCAACAATAATTCCATTTATTTTTCATAAAATGAATATAGAGAAAGCTAATGGGTAATAGTTGGTGAAGAAATAATATTGAAAGGCTACCCACAAATGAAGTCAAGCACATGTAGAATTTTAAGAACAAAACGATACGACTCCTAAATTATGAATACATGACAAATAAATAAAGTTTCTCACTAATTATTATGGAAGAAAAAATTAATTTACGGTGGGAGAAGGAAAAAAAAGTAGCATTTTTCAATAAGGGTATTTTTTATTTTTTTTAAAAGTTCAGGGCTATTTTTGAAACTAAACATTAACGGTTTCCATCCAAAATTAACGGCAAGGGTATTTTTGAAACATTTTTTTAAAGTTCATGGGTATTTTTGAAACTTTTCAAAGTTCAGGGACATTTTTGAAACAAACCCCATAGTTCAGGGGTATTTTTTTATAATTTAGCCTATTTTTTAATGTTGTTGTTTCCCATAATTTAAAATTATGAAAAGTGGTCACACATGTATCTTGCCTCTTGCACAAGTTTGTCATGGATAGACTCTATGTGTCGTGATTGAAGTCTATTAACGATAGACTTATTATTGATAGACTTTAATCATGATGTATATTATTACTTAAAGTTTATTGGCAATAGTTGCAATTGTGATTAAAGTCTATCAATCTATCACAATAGTTAAAATAATGCAATATTTTAAAATGATTTCTTCATTTATTGATAAACTTCAATCACAACTCATGTAGCTTTCTTCAACAATAAACTCCTATCACTGATAGTTTATCAACAATAGACAATTGTGATTGAAGTCTATCAATGATAGAGAATTTTATTACTAAAAGATTTCGCTCACAATGGTAGCCTTATCATTGACTATACATTATAATAATATACTATTTTTAAAAAAATATTTTCGTTTATTAAAGACTATCAATATAACATACTTCAATCACAACACATGTAGCGTGCCTCTTGTACAAGTTTATCATTCATAGACTACATATGTTGTAATTGAAGTCTATAATCACAATGCATACTATCTTACAATCTACGACAATAGTTGCATTATGATTGAAGTCTATCAGTGATAAGCTTCTAACATTGTTAGCGATAGACTTCATTCATACACAATGATGTAATATGTCAGTGATATACTTGACAACAACATTTGATTAACAATAATTACAATTATGATTGAAGACTATCGGTTATATTTGGAACTCCCCTTTATATATTGTGTTTACTACAAACTCCTCCCCTAACACATATCACTAGAAGCAACAATAGCCTTACCATCGTCCCACCACCCTATAAATCCTAAATATCTTTCTCCTCTAAAAGATCTTCATTACCAATAGAAAAAACCACGATGAAGGTAGCAAATTAAAGTTGAATCATACTTTGAGAAAAACAAAACCAAAGGAATCTGCATTTGACCATTTTTATCTTTTTCTATAATGTAGATTATAAAATGACATACTTCAAACTTTTTTTTTTTTTACCCCATTTGGAATGGGATACAAATTCATGACTTATTCTTGATCATAAACACATACTTTATGAAAATTGAATTTTGCTGTCTTGTTTGTAACATACTTCAAACCTACCCCTAATTAAACTAAGACAATTTAAATATTTTAACGAATAATTATTAGTTTAAAATTTTAATAAAGTGAAATTCTCGTAAAATTATAAAACTAAATTGAAGATTCCAAAACCATATACTAAAACTTTGATATTAAAAATTTTACCCAATTAATATAAGAATAATACTTGTTGATGGTCAAATTTGGTTAGGGGGAACTCACCTGACCTTCACGTTCCACCAACGGTAAATTGTAGATGAAGGGGGAAGACGTGGCCTGCAAGATGGAAAACCTGCACACCGGTGTGGTAGCACCACACCGACTCCGATGCTTAAGTCAGAAAACAGAAGTATGAGGGCTAGGGAGTAAGAGAAGAGAGTAGAGAGTTTGAGTCCCCTTCTTAAGTGGCGAAGAGGGGTATAAATACCTGCTTATCCTCCTAGGGTTTTTAGGAGTTCGGAGACGTTTCGGGACAAACCAGGCGAAACCGGGACGACCAGAGGCGGTAGGGACCAAATGGAGCCAAACGGGGCTCGGCCCGCACGAGCGGTCCGAGGCCGAGCAGGGGGTCGGGCCATGCCCCTTCGGTCTTGGCCCATCCCACTTGCAGGTTTTGCCTCTTGGGTCCATCTCCCAGCCTGATTTCTCCCCGGTTGTCCTCGTCAGCTCCTTGTACATCGGAGTGGTCCAAAATTGCCTATAACAATACTTAGCTATCCATCTGTGAGTAGTAATCTTCCCATTCCATTACATTTTTTACAATCAAGAGGCAGAAATATAAAAAATAGAAAAATTGGAACCTTTTACTTTCTCTCTTAGTTGTCAAAAATTTAATGATAATGAATAAGAAGATAATTGTCCATCAATGTGTATCTAACATTTTTATTTTTATTTTTAAATAGAGTGTAGCTAACTTCTAAATGTCAATGTTTCAATTTTATGAAAATGTTAATGAAAATATCGATGTGAACGAATATTTTTAGAAAAATATTTGAAACAAACCATTCAAAAAAAAAAAAAAAATTAAACTAATAAATAAATATTTTATATTTTAAAATATTTTAAAATACTTATTATTAATATTATCTCTAACTTAATTGCATTTCGTTTTTTTATTTGTATTTTATCGCTTTCTCTATTATATAGTAGAAATATCGATTCAAGTTTCAAAATAATGTCGAATTCATAAACAGGTGTATCTATGTGTCGACGAAAATTTAAGGGAAAAATACACTTTTAGTCCCTGAAGTTTGGGTTAAGTGACAGTTTGGTCGTGAGTTTTCAAACTCAACAAAAATACCCTTGAGTTTTGAGATAAGGAGCATTTTGATCCCTACCGTCAACTTTTCTGTTAAATTTTAACGGTTGCTGACGTGACACTATTATTTTAATTAAAAAAAATTATTTTTAAAATTTTTAAAATAAAAAATAAGAAAAAATTATTATTTTTTTAATTATTTAGTTATTCCTCCATCTCTTTACTTCCTTTATTCTTCTCCATCTTCTTCCCCTTCATCCTTTCATTCTTCTTTTTCATATATCCGACGGCCACCGCTCGCCGGCTACTTTTTTTTTTTTTTTTTTTTTTTTTTTTTTTTTAATTTCTTCCTCCCTTTTCTTTTTCTTCCTCCCTCTTTTCACTGTTTTAAAATTAAAAAAGAAAATCAGGAACGAAGGGGGAAAACCCCCTTCGATTCCGGCACCGGAGGGAGGAGGGACCCTCCTCCGTCCTCGTTCTCCTCCGTCTCCGGCGGCGAGACAGAGACCAAAAAGTTGTTGTTAAATTCTATCCCTGTATAGACTCTAATTATTCAAAATATATTAATGTCTATAGCTGATAGACTTCGATTAATCAAAATCTATTAGTGACTATCACCGATAGACTTTGAAATTATAGTCACGGATAGATTTTGATTAACCAGAGTTTATCAACGATACACTGAATAATCGGAGTCTATCAATAGACTGATAAATTCTGATTAATCAGAGTCTATCGCTGATAAACTCTGATAATCGAAGTCTATCAGATAGATTCTAATTAACTAGTGTCTATCACTAATATACTCTGATAGATTTTGCTATATTTGCAATTTTTTTTACACTGTGCTATATTTGCTATTAAGTGTATGTTTGAGAGTGATTTTGAAATGGTTAAAATCACTTTAGTTATATTCAAAATCAATTTCTATATTATGAAAATCATGATTAAAAGTGAAAAATCAAACATGAAATTAATTTTGAATAATTAAATGCGTGTTTTTGGATGATTTTAAACCTGACATAAGTGATTTTTGTCATTTGGTCTAATTTGCCACCACTACAAATTCTCAAAGAAAAAAAAAAAAAAAAAAATCCCTCAAGCCGCCCTTCTCCGAACTTTATCCAGAGAAAGGGAAAAGAAAAAGGCGCCTTCCGAAAGCAAGCTTTTTTATTTCTCATTCTCACTTCATTCTTATTTCTCACAGTTGAATCCCCCACCAGCACGCCCCTCAATTCCTTCTCAATCTCCCTCACTCTCAGCTCTCTTTTCAGTTCCCCTTGGCCCTCAATTTCTCTCTCTCTCTCTCTCTCTCTCACAATCGCACAAAAGAATCGTCAGTTCTTGGCATTTCCGGAGTGGCAATTGCACATACACCGCCGGCAAGGTGATTTTCTCTTCACTTTCTAGCTTCCACCACCTTCTACATGTTCAAATAAGTCTAAATTTGCACTTATGGTGATTCACAAGGCTTTTCCTGTGTTCATACACACAATCCCAAGTTAACCCACGATCCATTTGAGAATCGACACACATTATTCCCGGGCACTTCGTTTTTGCAGACTCTTACAGTCCCAACCTTTTCTTTCCTGTACAGTGAAGCAATTTATTTTGGGTAGATGCATATACTGAATTTGCATAGACCCTCTTTCGGGCATCTCTGGCAATGCTGTGGACATTCGAATTTGCGGAGCTGTGCTAGAGGGTTAGGACACATCCCAATCTCTACTGCTCGCGGCTTAGTTTCCAGGTATTTGTATGGTTTCCTAGTTGTCATCAGTATGTTGCAAAACCATTTCTACAGGGTTTATGCAATTAGGAGTAAGGAAAACAAAGAATTTAAGATCATGAATGTGAAAATGAATGCATGTTGGTATCTCATGATTACTAGTTAATAGTATAATAATTCATATATCTTAGAATGTAAAATTATCGAAATGTGTTAGACCTCAATCTCAATTTTTTTTTGTTTAACAAGAAACGGAACTTTTCATTCATATAATGAGAAGAGACTATTGCTTAAAGGATACAAACTCCACAAGGGAGTGAAAAAGAAAAGTGGTAAAAGAAAGCAATAAAAGATTAATTCGGGCTGTCATCTTGTTAAATGGAGTTGGACTCCCCCCCAAATATGGGGCCTGGGTATCGATTCATTGAGGCAGAGGAACAATGCTCTTCTCATTAAATTGGTTGTGGAGATTTTCTCAAGAAGAGAAAGCTTTGTAGAGAAAGGTAGTTGATAGTATTTATGGCAGTGAACCTAGTGATTGGACGTCTATTCCTCCATAAGGGGCCTCAAAGGCAAGACCGTGGGTTGAAATTGCTAAACGTAGTGCCTCTTTTTTGTGAATTTCTTTATGTTCAAGGTGAAAAGTGGGGGGAGAATTTATTTCTGGAAGGATAAATGGGTGGGCAGTACTCCTTTGAAGGATGCCTTTCCAAACCTTTTTCTTATTTCCCAAAAGAAAGAGACTACTGTGGCCGATTGTTGGAATAGGGAGCACAATGATTGCGACCTGGGCTTTTGAAGAGGGATTATGGAAAGAGAGTTCAAAAATTGGCTTGGGCTTGTTTCTTTGATTGACCCCATTCGACTGGGGGATGGTGTTGATAGAGCTTTCTGGGCTCTTGAAAATCATGGGGGGTTTTCCACTTGCTCAACTTTCTTTAAACTTGATGAGATTCACCCAAGCTTGAGACTCCACTGATTAGATTGATATGGAATTTTAACATCCCAAAAAAGATTAAAGTATTCCTTTGGAGTTTGGCCCACAACAGCTTAAATACCCAAGATAGAATGCAAAAGAAGCTTTGAAACAGTAGCCTTTCCCCCTCAATCTGTCTTTTGTGCTTTAGAAATGAAGAAACTATGAAGCATCTCTTTTTGAAATGCCCATTTGCTGTTAAAGGATGGGAGCATTTGATGAAGGCATTTGACTCATGCTTTTGTTTACCTAACAAGGTGTCCGATTGGTTGTGGGAATTGCTGAATGGGTGGAGTTTTGAAGGAAAAATGAGAATTTTGTGGAAGTGTGCCGCTAGGGTGGCCTTTTGGAGTTGTGGAAAGACAGGAATGGGAGAGTCTTCGAAGATAAGTCCTCTTCCTTTGGGTGTTTTTTTTTTTTGTAATTATGGCCTAAATCAAATCCTCCATAATTGGGAGGTTGTGATTATGTAGTTGGTGTTTAGGGAGAGGGATCCTCGCCCTTCTGCCCTTAGGTTGTATCCTCCTTTATTATTAATACATCTCTGTTTCTTATTTATATATATATATATATATATATATAAGTAATAAAAGACGTAACAAAATTATTCCTTTTGATGTGAAGACTTTGATGTTGAATCTGAAGTGAGTTTAAGTAATGTGGATTCTTTAATGCAACCTATGGAAAATCACTTGGATGGTGTTGAGCTTGAAGATACTTTTACTGAAGCATTTGATCTATTATTTCAAAAAAATGATAAGGATTGTGACAAGGAAACCCCTCATCCTCCTCCATCCTTAGTGCCTTGCAAATGTGCTTCCTTAATTGAAGGTTGTGGGCTCAAGTTGCGAGAAATTCCTCCCTTGATATCAGAAGGAAATTGTTAGTCTAGTTAAGTTATGTTGTACTTGGGTTTTTTTTTTAAGAAACATGGAATATGAGATCAATCATTCTGGGGAATTGTCTTCTAGGGTATGAGTATTTATTTGCAGCTTTGTTTTGCATGGGGAAGTTGTTTCATTCTTCATGTATGGGGATCATTTTACTGCTTTGATTGCTGAGCAGAAGGTATAAATTTTGGTGGTTGTGCATGGGAAGCATTTATTTCAGTTAAATTTCAGCTGGTGAGCAAAAAAATTAATTTCGGTGGTTGTGCTTGTGCATGGGGACTGGGGAGCATCTATCTCCAATCAAATTTTGGCTGTGAGCATGGAATTAAATTCGGTGGTTATGCATAGGAAGATTTATTTTCATTCAAATTAGGTGGTTGAGGCATGAAGACAAACTTCTTTTCTTCATTCAGCCTTTGAGTAGAGAGGAGTTGCTCTTCCTAATAGTTTCTTCTTATTTTTTGAGCCAGAAATCAAGTTCTCTGGTTCGATAAAGAGTGCTCTGCTGGAAGGTTAAAAGAGTTGCAGAAATTGTTGGATCAGAAGCTTCATTTGTTCTCTTCTCTGCTCCCATGTGGGATAGGGGGCTGCCCTCTGAGTTATTTTGGCTTCTAAAGTTCTTTTGTTGCAATTTTTTTCTTGGGTTCTTTCCTTTGTGTTTGCTTGCTCTTTAGTTTTTTCTAGCTATTTATGGGAGTTTCTTTTTAGATTATCATTGTTTATTGGGTTGCTTTATTGTTTCTTTTGTTTCCTTTTGGTTTTTGGTTCTTTTTTCACTCCCTTGTGGAGTTTGTATCCTTGAGCATTAGTCTCTTTTCATTTATCAATTAAAAGTTTTGTTTCTTGTTAAAAAAAAAAGACATAACAAAATTACAATAGAAAATAAAAGCATTCCAGTTAAGGCATATATCTTGTAAAGGAAAATTAGTGAAAGATTTGGAAAGAGAGCATCAGGATGAAGTCTTAAGACGAGTTAACTCTTTTAATGTCTCAAACCGATATGATTTCCGATCGGTTTGATTTTATTTCTCATATAGGCCCAACTTCCATGTCTCAGACATTAAAAGAGTTAACTTGTGATCCACTTTTAGTACTATCTCGTTCATAATGATATAATGGAACACTTGATGTCAAGCAAATTTGACGTCCTGTAAAATTTTCATGTAATGGTTATTTTATCTTAATGTAGAGCTCGTCTTTTGTGCTGTAAAGAATTATAGTGACTTGTTAGCTTTCCCCTTTGTTAATGACTCAACAACTTCAGGAAAATTACTGCAATGTCTGCATCTGTGTCAAAAGATTCTGGGATTTTACTTGCATCAGTAACAATCCAGCCTCCATCTCACCCTACCTATGATTTGCGTGGCATCATCAAATTAGCCCTTGCAGAAGATTCTGCTGACTTCGGTATGATAAATTATTTTATTGTTATTATTTTTTAATGTTCTGTGAATTATGATGATGTTTGGGTTTATCTACCTCCCACTCATTGCGATGCAAATTGCATCTGAAGATTAAAAAAACAAGCAGGAATTAGTTGCTGAAATTTTCTGTTGCCAAGTTATCCAAAGCATAAGTTTTGCTTCCTAGCCCCTCGGTATGCTTTTGGTCTCAAGTCTTATTTTGGTCGGAAAGAAGTTTATAGATGCATTCAAATCATCAATGTAATTAGATTTTCAAACTAAGATCTACTTGAGTTAGTTCTGTTTTTTTCCCAAGTGAAGCTGCTGTGACAGAGGTCCAGTAAGGCAATAGAATTTAAGCAATTCCCGTTTAAGGATCTCCTAGCCAATGCTTGTAGATCCAACTCTTATGCCATGATATTCTACTACTTTCTTTATGATTTTTCTATTTTTTTTTCCCTCTGTGAGGGGTATTCTCAAATCTGATTTTAGATTAATTTCCAGTTTCCAGCAACTGTTCTAATGGGCCAACTTCCAACGACATAGACCTACCCTGCATCAGATTGATTATATCTCCTGCATGTTATGTCATGCCTAAGTTTCTTTTTTAAGATTTTTTTCCTGAATGCACCATGTTTGTATCAATTTAACAGGAACCAAAAAATTGAAATAAAAACCAAAAAGTTGAAATAGAAATTGTATTGATGACTTGCAGAATTGTGAATAAGAAATGTGGAAAAGATACCCCCCAAGTAATTTGAGGAACTTGGATACATCCTCTTAAACAAACTCAAGCTCAAACAACTAATTAATTGCTTACCTTCATCCCCTCACACTCACTCTTTTTGTAATCACTTTCTTCTAATAGACTCCTTAACCAATGACTAACATATAAATCCTTAGTATCATAGTAATATTTCTAACATCTATCCTGATAGTATTCCTAACACAAATGCAGGTGATGTAACTTCTCTGGCAACCATCCCTTCTGACATGGTAGTGGATGCTTTCTTCTTGGCCAAAGAGGACGGCATTGTTGCTGGTATTGCTCTTGCAGACATGGTATTCCAGGAGGTTGATCCTTCAATTCGGGTAATATTGATATTTTCTCTCCCCCCTTTTGGTTCTTGTTGAGTTATTTATGTGAGCGTGTTCTCATTCATCTTAATCCACATTTCCTCTTCAGGTGGAATGGTCTCAAAAGGATGGAGATTATATTCATAAAGGACTACAATTTGGAAAAGTTTCTGGTAAGAGTAGAAAATCTCCAGGAAAACTCTGTTTAAGTTGTTAACCATAGTGTTGGTATGGGATGCGCTCCAAACACGTGAATTGAAGTGTTTGCTTTTTAAATTCTCTTAATTACTTTTATACATGTTGGGACATGCTCGTGAGAAAGGGTTGGATGGCAGTTTGGTTTGGTTAGCTTTTCAAGGCTCTTCTTCAACGACAGTTTATTTAGGAAGTTCCACAACACTTTATCCTTATCCAAGTTGTATAGGGGATCTAGCTAGTAAGATTTTTGTCCTCCATAGAAAAATGGCTATGGTGCTTTCCTTTCAAGCTTGCATTGCAATATGAACAGGCATGTTTGTTAATCTGCTGGGTGGCTACGACCTTTGTGACTAAAGGCACATTGAGAGTCATGGTAAAAAATTTAAGTGTATCAATAACACTATGAAGTTTCTCTTTGGAAACGAGTCTTACATTTGTTTTTGGAAGGACCATTAGATGGATATCAAATCCCTTCATAATATGTTATCCGCGCACTCTTAATTTTCCCCTCTAAATGATTCATTTATTTAGTTGATTTCACTATTTTAAGGATGATTCTCCTTCCCCTTTCCACCATTTCCATTTTAGAAGACCTCTTTTTGAACATGAATCTTGGAGTTATTCATTTTGTCCTCCTTGTTACATAGAGACATGGTCGATTATTTCCCTCTTCCTTTTATGCATGAGGACTCTTCCTCAACCTTGCTAAACAACCATTGTTGGCGTCAACATTGGTAAGCAAAGGATGAATTCTCAAGTGTCTAAGTTTGGATGTAGAGTTGAAAGGTCTACCCTTCTTCTATATTGGTTGGTTTTCCCTTAGCTGGTAATCATTGAGCTTTATCCTTTTGGGAGCCTCAGGTGGATAAATTAAAAGCAAAGTTGGAAAAAATGGAAGAACCTCTCCTCTCAAAACGGGTAGCCTAACTATGGTAACAATCAATTCTTAATCTCCTCCCTATCTATTGTTTTTCTCTCCTCAAAACCCCCATTGGCATTACTAAATAGATGGACAAATTAGTTAGATAATTTGTTAGATACCCAAACTAAGAAAAGATACCAAACACTAAAATATTATATTGCAATATCGAAATGACGTTACAATATACCAATAGCCTTTCGATAGGGCTATCTCTCTCCCAAGAGTCCCACAATGGACACTACCAAAATTCTCCACACCCTAAAGACTCCATAAACTACCCTATTTATAACCAAGGCACACCCAAGGCTCCCTAGCTATTTACTATTATACCCTTACTACCCTACTAATACTAATCCCCATCATACCATACTAATACCCTTACATTACTCCGCCCTTAAAAGACACCTTGTCCTCAAGGTGTGCTTACAAAACCCAACTTTTTTTTTTTTTTTAAACACACAGAACCTGCAGAATTGTAATGGAAAGATTCAGGTGGTTGTTTCAACAACGATGAGCGGCGGATGGTGGTGAGATAGCGACTTCGGTATCGAGGAACAACGATTGATTTTTGGTGAAGGCTGACAGTGGTGGGCAGCGACGAATGGGGGTGATGGTGCAAGAGGCGGCCGGCTCAGTGGCTGTTGGAGGGAAGTAACAGCGGTACATGTGATTGGCGGCGGCAGAGGAAAACAGATGGTCGTGAAAACCGGCAGTGCGAGATTGCCTAAGGGACATGACGACGGCATAATAGAAGCAGAGGCGACTAGGGTTAATTTCCACGTAAGGAGGATAACTTTTTGGGTTGGATCTCGGGTCTAAAATATAAGGCAACCCAACCCACAAAACGTTTACCCAAAACCCATCTTGGAAAGCCTCCCGGCTTCCTTTCCATAACAAATCGTGGGCCTCACTCCAACTTTTTAAAATCAGCCCAATATATTTCATCTCATTAAACCACCACTGATAAGGACCATGCTCAAACAGCCCACCATTCTTCTCCTCAAACAGCCCAATACGGTCTGTTTTCTTATGAATAGGGTTAGGGTTTAATACTTCACCCACGTGACTTCTCGATGTGGTCCTTACACGTGCACGCCGTTTCCGTCGATTGTTTTCCCACGGCTTCGTCTTCGACCCCTCTCGCCGCTGATGATGGTCTCCTCCACGAATCTCTTCACGGCAGTCTCTCTCAAATTCTTCCGCCACGAACCCACAATATTTGAGATGGCGCCTCCAAGGTAGCTTCTTCGACTAGACTGGAAAATGTCGCCGACGATGGTCTATGTCAGTGTCTACTTCCTTTTGTTCTTCATTCTTCAATTGTTGCTTCCACCACGTCTTTGTCTCCGACCATATGAGCAGTAGTCGATCATGGCCTCTGTCACCCTTTTCTCTTTTTCTCTTTCGAGCCTTGCGGCCGCTGAATTGTTTCCCCCTCCCACTTGGCCGAACATCCCGCTTCAACAATCCAACATTCGACCATCCGGAAAGCTCTCTCACCCGTTCACGTGAGTTTTTCAAGTTGCAGGAGATTGTGAATCGACCTCCCTTCGTCGAACTCCGCTTCTTACCTCTTTTCATTAACTTTTCGTTCCTTCCGATTTTGTCCCTCCTCTTTTTATGAACGTCATGTTTTCCGATGCCTTCTTCATCTCTCTTTCTTTTTTTCATTCGATTCTTACCTTTTCTCACTGATTTCTTCTTTCTGACTTTGCTTCTCCTTCGAAAATTTCTATGCTCCATACTTTTGCGTTTATGTTCTCTCTGTTTCTCTTCTTTACGCTTTCCTTCCCTTTCCGTCTTTTGGCGATCATATTCCTTGAACCGATTCTGTATTCTTGCCAAGATGTGTTGCATTTCCTTGAAGCCTTGTTGCAGTTCTTTCCAGTGTAGCTCCATCATACGAACAATTTCCAATTCCATTACTATCGACGATTCTTCCAGGACGAACGTGCTCTGATACCAATTTGTTAGGTACCCAAACTAAGAAAAGATACCAAACACTATATTGCAATATCGAAATGACGTTACAATATACCAATAGCCTTTCGAGAGGGCTATCTCTCTCCCAAGTGTCCCACAATGGACACTACCAAAATTCTCCACACCCTAAAGACTCCATAAACTACCCTATTTATAACCAAGGCACACCCAAGGCTCCCTAGCTATTTACTATTATACCCTTACTACCCTACTAATACTAATCCCCATCATACCATACTAATACCCTTACATAATTATCTCCCTTGTAGCTATTTAGTTAAAAGTGGATGACTTTGCTCCCTTTGCATAATGGGGACTTGGGGATTGGCGTGTTTCACCAAAGGAACAATGCCTTTCACCTTGAATGGTTGTGGATATTTACGCAAGAAAAAAGAGCTCTCCGAAGAAAGTGGTCACCTATGTGGAACATGATGGTTGGATGACTCTCCATCCAAAAGGGAAGGCGAAGAACATCGTGTTGGCAAGTCTTAAACCAAAAGGGAAGGCAAAAGGGAGACCTTGGTTTGACATTCCAAGAATAGTTCCTCTTTAGTCAGATTCATGGGCTTCTAGGTAAAGCAAGGGCAGACAATAAAATGCTTATTCTCTGGAAAGATAGACGAGGCGGGATCAAGCTTCTTAGCTCAATCAATCCCTGATCTCATCAGCATCTCTTTGAAAAAGAACTCTACCATTGCTGATTGTTGGAATGAAAATCACGACAACTGGGACTTGGGCATTATAAGAGGCTTCTTTGACAGAGAGCTTGATAGCTGGCTGGGCTTAGTGAACAAAATGGATTTGGTGCAGCTTGGAGGGGGCTGAAGAAAGTGGCATGGTCCTTTGATTCTTCCTCCATATCGAACTTCCTAAAACTTGCAGCAACTATGCCCGAGCTAAAATCTCCCCATGTTAACTTGATATGGCAGTTTAAATGTTCCTAAGAAAGTGAATGTCTTCTTTTGATCCCGGATCATAGAGGACTAAACGCCCTTGAGAAGATCTTGAAAAAATGTAGCCATTGCGTGCTTTCTCCGTCTTCATATCAGTGAATCTTTAGACCACTTACTTCTTCCTTGTTCTTTTGCCTTTGAGGGTTGAGCCTTTATCCTCAAGGAATTGGGTTCCTTAGCATACCTGCCTAAATATGTAGATGGGTCGCTTCTTAAGGTTCTAAAAGGTTGGCAATTGAAAGGCAAAGCTAAGATTTCGTGGAATTGCATAGGTAGGACACTTTTGTGGGGCATTTGGTTGGAAAGGAACCAAAGAGTGTTTGAAGGAAAACATCTTCCTTTGACGGTTTTTGTAATGGTGTACAGATCACCTCCTCGTCATGGTGCTACAAAATTTGAGAAGAGAAACAGATTTCATTGATAAATGAAATAAAGAGAGAATAAACTCCCAAGTAGGATCATTACAAGAAAGAGTTCCAATTGCTGAAAGGGTGTTTGCATTTACACAAATATAAAGTGTTGAATAAAATAAAATCCCAAAAAGCAGTAAAGTTTAAAGAGACGTCCTTGAAAATTCTATCGTTATGTTCACACCAAAGATACCAAAAGAAAACTTGATTGATGGCAAACCATAGAGTTTTCTTTTTACCATGAAAGGGATGACCCACAAAAACTGAAGTAAGAAGATCAAAAATAGTTCCTGGCAGAACCATATTCCACCCAAAAGCATCCACCATTATGGACCAATACTGAGATGCAAAGGAACAGTGACCAAAAAGATGAATCGGACATTCTGCACTTACACAACACATAACACACCATGAGGGAGGGAGAAAAAAAATGAGGCATTCTTCTTTGGAGTCTATTTGTTGTATTGATACCACCATGGCTAAGCTCCTCTAAGAGAATTTTAATCTTCTTGGGATAACGATCCTTCCAAATCATTGAAAAGAGATTGTTCCTGGTTGGACCCTTTGAATGGACTAATTCTTCCACCAAAAATCGAGCTGTAAAGGTATGAGAGGGATCAAGATGTCAATACTAAATCAAGAATCTGGTGGTGCTACAAAATAGGAACTTCTTTTGTAATTATAGTTCTTTCACGATCCTTTGAGATCGGAGAGCTCTTCTTTGTTAACTTTTGAGAAGAGGTTCTCTCTTCTCCCAATCCTCAGGTTGTTTCTTCCTTTTCTTATCTTAATATAACATGTTTCTTATTAAAAAAAAGCTTATTGAAAGCACTAAAATATGTTAAAAATCTAAAATAATATATTTAGTCGAATGTGTGTTTGATGTTGCATGGATATTTAGTGGAAACTGGTAAACTATCATGTCCATGACATATGTTCGTTTTTGTGTTCTTAGGAGAATACAGAGGAAAAGCATTCCTATGCATTAAAAATCCCTAAATTATTTTATTTTCAGGGCAGGCACAGAGCATCCTTGTAGCTGAAAGGGTGGCACTAAACTTTATGCAGAGAATGAGTGGAATTGCAACTTTAACTAAGGTACTTTTGTTTCTTTAATGATGCAATCAAAAGGTACTTTCACCGAAAGGTCATTTTGTTTCCTTTATGATGCAATCAAGAAGTAGCTTGATAATATCAATTTCTTTCATGCAATATATAAATAGGATACAACAGGGTCAGGCAGCCAACTACGTCAAGTGGGTGGTTGCTTGTTGTGTTTCTGTGAGTTGCGTGCCTAACACTGCTGGCAGCCTCACCCTACCTTCATCCCCCTTGCATGTGCACTTTTGTGTGTGCACACGTGCATGTTGCCTTGCATGGTTGTGCGCCCACCTACACGCAACTCTCATTTTGTGGCTGTTTTGCTTGTGTGTGGTTGCTAGTTGCCTTCTCTGTGCGCTCCTAGACTCAAACAAGCCCATGCCACTCACGCTTGATCCCATCTTGTCTTGTGCATTCATGCTCTCGTTGGCTGACACTAAGTCTTTTGATGTCCTCATCGTGGCTGACTCCATTCTTCTTTACAACGAGCTAGATGCTCCTCCTAACATCTAGGTTACATTCACACTACAAGGAAATTTTAAACAAAAACAGTAACATAATTCAGAGAAATAGAAAGCTAAGTGAAAGCAAAATCCTAACTTTGAAGTTCAAACTTAAGATTCATTTTCCCCCACTCCTTCCACTCTTGGTAGGTGTGACCTTCCACAGGTCACACAGCTCGTACGCTCCCCTCTAAGGTCTGTTTCGCCTAGGGGATAAATGGCTTGCTATCTTCACCTCTTGTTGCTCTCCCCCTCCTTGGACACTTCTTGGACAGATGGAAGACATCGTGTAGCCAACATCCTATGCTAAACATGATCTGATGCTCTCGCTTAGGTCTGACTCTTCCCTGGAGTCACTTATCATAATGACTTCCTATACCTTTCTTGTTCTAATCTTGGTCAAGGAGCTGCCCTTGGACAAAAATTCTATGAGGTTTTCTTGCAATGGATAGAGGACTGTGCTCTTTTGTTGCTTGTTAGTATCCCACAAATTGTCACATAAGATCATTCCCCTGCTTAAGCATGACAATCTCGTTCATGTCTTCCATGCATCACACCATTCGATCATTCACCGCCTTGTTGCTGAAATGGTTCCCAATTCTTCCTGCATACCCGTCCAAGGAATTCTCCAAGGTTCAGATTCTCTCTTGCTGTTGTTCTGCATGAAGGTTGGAGAATGGCTACAGACATTCAAGATTGCATTTGAATGCTCCGTAACATGCCAACCACATGCCCTCAGGCACCCCCATTTCCCTCTCAAGTCTGGCGGTTCTGCTTCCAAAGTTCCATCCATTTCTACAAAACAAACAGAAAAACTTAAGGCAAGATAAAAAACATCCTTGGGAAAAGAAACAAATTGATAGGGTAGAAGAAAACAAGCTGTGGACATGCTTAGTCAAGCACAAAGAGAGTCCATGAGAGGTCTTTTTATCCTGAGGTGGGTGCCTTAGGGCGTGTTCGAGAGAGAGTGACATGCTTTGTTACATTGTTCATGTAGACAAGAATTGCATGTAAAGGCTGAGAAATAGTTTCTCATATGATTGCCTTTATATGGCTTTGTTGGTATGGTATGTTAATGCTTGCTTTACTTGTATAATGAGGGTTGTGTAAACCTTGTGAGAGATTGTTGCTAGTCACATCCTATATCGTGCAATATTTGTTACAAAAGAATAGTTAATAGTATATGTCCTTCGGTCCTGGATATTATTCATGCCCATTGCATGTAGTACTTATTTTTGGAAGGGATTGTTGCTTCTTCAAATCAGTACTTTGAGTAATCTAACATCTTCAACCATTTTGGACTTGACCTAATGAGAATGAGTTCAAGGCATGGTGCCCTACCTAGGATTTAATATCCTCCGTGTTACCTTGGCAACCAAATGTAGTAGGGTCAAGCGGTTGTCCCATGAGAATAGTTGAGGTGCTCGCAAGCTGATCTGAACACTCATGGATATTAAAAAGAATCTAACATCTTGACGGTAATATTTTAATGAAAATTCTTTAATTTACTAGGAAGTACAAGTATTTATATTAATAATATTTTAATTTTTGAACCATCATTTTGTTCTAATTTTACCATCGCATGATTATTAATACACAGTTTTGATGTTTTATTTATCTCATAGCAAGTTAAAACTGCAATATGTCAATGAGTCTTCGGTGATGTTATAATCTTCTGTGTTTATAGAAAAGAGAGGTGACATGGTGTCCATGTTTTAACCCGTCTATATTTCTTCATTTTAGTTGTATTATTTAGCAAAGAAAATACTGGATAATCTTTTTTTAAAAAAATTACCTGCTATAATATATTATTGTTCATTTGCTACACCGTAATTGATTTTTTCATAGAATAATTTAAAACTGATCACTGGCTGCTGCAGCTATTTTCTGAAAAGATCATGAAAGCAATGTCAGACCAGCCCCTAGTTTTTAGTACACATGGATTTTATGTTTTTTTGCCCATTTCCCGTTTTAGTTAGTATAAAGAAGTATATTATATGACATCAAATGACTTTGCAGGCAATGGCAGATGCTGCAAGCCCTGCTTGTATTCTGGAAACGAGAAAAACTGCTCCAGGTTTACGTTTGGTGGATAAGTGGGCGGTGTAGATCACTTCCTTGGTTCTATTTATACAGTAACTTATTTAGCCTTCTACACTTATTATTTATTGATTTTTTTTTTACAGGTATTAATCGGTGGAGGTCAAAATCACAGGATGGGCTTATTCGATATGGTGTTGATAAAAGACAATCATATATCAGCAGCTGGAGGCATCTCAAATGCCATTAAATCTGTTGACTTGTATCTGCAACAAAGAAATCTTAAAATGAACGTTGAGGTATTTTCCCAATACTATTTTTTTTAATAAGTTTATCAAATCAATGGTTTTTCTAGCTATTCTGAATCCTTTTTGTTTGTTTTTATATTGCAACATCTTTTGTATATGATCTCTTAACAGCAATTTTTTCTCCAAATCTTTTCAGAGTTCCTTATGACTATTTGATGTCCCAAATACTCCTCTTTTCTTGATAGGAACACAACTAACATTACATTGAACTTTGAAGAATTTCAAAAGATGAAAGAAAGTAACATATCCACCCTAACCAAGGCAAGGGAGGTCTTATAAACACTTCTCCTTAAAGACCCTCCTACTTTTACTTCTTTCAAGCTAAATCTCCCATAATACCCAATAAAGCACTAGTCTATGAACTTTTCCTTGTCTTTCAATGGGGTGCACGCATCACTCTTAGAAAAGAAGCAACGTGAAATCCTTCTTTCCTTACAAGAGTTCTAAAAAAATTAACAAAGAAGAAAGCGTACTGGAGAAGAATTTTAATACCATAATTTATATAAATCTATCGCTGCTTGGACTACATCCTATCTTTTGTTGGTTGTGTTGGTTTCGGTATAAGATGCAAATGACCAAACCCTCTTTCTAATTCTTTTACTAACTACACTCCTTTTGTTATCAATTAAATGGTCCTTTTTTTGTTCTTTGATTTTTGCTTTTTGTTTTTTGTTTTTTTTTTTTTTCTGGAGTTTGTATATGTTCAGTTTAAAGAACGTGAACAATACTTTATACCTGTAAGCTGCATACAAGAATTGTGGTTTTTGGAAGAAAAAATTAATCTATTTTACTAGCCAAGATAGATTACAAAGAAAAATACAGAAAAGGAAAACTATAAAGATAGAATAAAATCTAATCTAAATAAGGAAAAATAAATCTACAAGAATACTTAGCGAGCTTACGAGGCTCACTTTGATAACTTGCATG
Source organism: Luffa acutangula (assembly GCA_036850905.1). Lineage (NCBI taxonomy): Eukaryota > Viridiplantae > Streptophyta > Magnoliopsida > Cucurbitales > Cucurbitaceae > Luffa > Luffa acutangula. The sequence continues at coordinate 14,218,292 of CM072099.1, forward strand.
CATTTTATCCTTCACTAATTAGCATTTCTTTAACCAATTTTTAAAATGATACTACACGTTTTGATTTGACTTTAATAATTCAATTTGTATATAGTAAGCTAATATTTGGTTTTAAGTTTTTGTAAAACAAATTGAAACAAATCCTACAAAAAAAAAAATCATTAATCCTTTTCCTATACATCCGAATACTTGACATTTATATTTTCTGGTATTCTTAATGCCCAAGCATCCTAATGACCTTAAAATAAACGGCCTTAGAGAGTCGAGTATGGTGGCCTTGATAGATTTCCATTCAGAAGGTAAAGAAGCTAACAAGGCAATAGTATGCATCTCATGATTAATCAAAATGTCCATAAGAATTAGTTGATCAACCAAAGTAGTAAATTGTTGAAATCTTCAACAACATACACCTTCTTCCATCTTCAAGTCGACAAACTTCTTGCTATGATGGATTTTCAATTTTGTAGTTGGAAAAGGGCTTTGTTAGGTATCGAACCTATGAAGCCTGTAGAAATGCACACACAAACAACACAAACAAGGAAACAAGACCCCAAACACTGTTCTATTGGTAGTTCTCAAATGAATAGGGGGTTTATCAGCTGATTGTATTGATAATAACACAACACAATACAATGTAAAAGCTAACCAGCCAATTCTAGAGGGCTGGCTTCTCTCCCAAGACTCTCACAGTCTATCCACACCAAAAACATACTCCTCCCCTCTCAGACCCAGCATTACATATCACTCCCTTCTTCCCCCCATCCGTACAACAAGCCTCGCAGACGCACGATCCCAGATGGTCTCCACACTCTCATTTGTCCTACCCTTTCCCTTTTTACCCCTCCTATGATATGTTTGAGTAATTGGAGGCCTAACAGGCTTCTCATGCATGTCAAACGGATTTTTTTTTTTTTGTTTTTTTGTTTATGCGTGTTGTGAGTGCCCTGGGCAAATACACACGGCAACTGTATATAGAGTAGCTTTTAGTTTTTCATTGCCTTGATGTCTTATAGCTTCTTTTCCTTTTGGCAGATGACAGATATAACTTTCCACAAAAATTAGCAACCTTTAAAATGCGAAATCTAATCCCTTGAAACTTTGCTACCCATTGCTCTTCTCCACAGTTTGCTTAAACTAACTCTCTGACATTAGAAGCAGTGTAAGATCCTACTTTTCTTGAACAAGAGCAATAAATCAATCAATTGCTAAAATAAATAAAATTAGTAGAGAAAAAAATAGAATTAGGCATTCTTTAGGTTTATCGAACTTTTATTCCACCCTATCTGTCTTTTGCAGACTTTGCAGTCTGCAGATTCCTTTGTAAAGATGAAGACGAGAAAAACAATGTAGAACCTCAAACATTCTTTAGGCTTAACCATGGTGGCCACCTATCTAGGATAATAAATCCTATGCATTTCCTAGTAATTAACGTTATAGGGTTAGACAATTATCCTATGAGATAAGCTGAGGTGTTTGTAAACTAGACACTTATAGGTATCAAAAATGTGTGCGCACACGTGTATATGCACTTACAATGAGGCATATTTTAATTAATAACTGTGCACTATGATTCTATTTAAATTAAATGAACTTGTGTTATACTACAACTTGCTTACACCTGAGTTTTATTATTTCTTAAATGTTTAATATTCTTTTCTTGACATGCTTCAATATGCTAACTTTTGTTTTAACATTGAATACTTTTAGATGGAACTTAATTTTTTTTGGTTATATTATAATCAATATCCAGGTTGAGACCAGGACTCTTGAGGAAGTACATGAGGTACTACACTATGCAAGTCAAAACAAGACGTCCTTGACTAGGATGATGTTGGATAATATGGTAGTTCCACTCCCAAGTGGCGATGTTGATGTGTCCATGCTTAAGGAGGCTGTAGACATCATCAATGGGAGATTTGAGACTGAGGTAAGGCGTAATACGAGCATAGTTTGCAGTATAGAATTTGGATGATGGAACAAATCAGTTTTATCAAAAAGTACCAGGCTTGGTAAATCCAATGTTTGATTAAGATTGTTTTTTTATAATATAAGTAGTAAAACTGTTTAAGAAGTTTCTTAGTAATATTGATTTGTTTGGTAAAGAAAAGGACTTTCACTTGCTCACAAATTCCTTGGTCAAATTTTGTACAGCTGACTGGCCAGTGTCGGAAACTTGAAATCTCTTGATGGCCTTTTAAGTTCTGCATATAGTAATATCTTTTGCTCACATGGATGCCCTTCCATAAATTAGGACAATTTTTTCCTTCGGCATAATAATAGATTGAGTAATTGGTGGTTTTTGGTTACTAACAGGTGATAATAGTTGGATACCAAGGGCTTCTTTGGTAATGTTCTCGTTTCTCGTTTCTCACTCCCACTTTTTAAATAAAGAAAAATAGAACTGCATTTGGTAACTATTTCTTGTTCTCTAAAATTTTAAATTAAAAATGTAAAAAATATATGAAAGTTAGTTTTGGAAATTAAATATCCAAAATTTTTATGTTATATTTATTTTTAAATATTTATTATCCCATTCATAAGTCAAGGATAAAATCCTACTTTGATTTATGTTTTGGAAAAACCTACAAATAGGAACAAGAAACGAGAAACTTCATTTTTTTTTTGTTTCTAAACTTTCCTCACAATTTTAGAAACGTTTGTAAAAGTTGAGAAACGAAAAACAAAAACAATTACCAAACACTTATGTTTCTCAAAGACAGGAAACAAAAAACAGAAAACGAGAAATAAGAACGTTATCAAACGATCCTTAGGTTACACTTTCTCAAACATAACCATTTTGGTTCATGTAGCATTAAAGTTTGATAGATATTTGACAATGTGATATTCCAACACTTAAACCATCTTATGCTAGAGTGTCTGGTTTATAAATTTTATTCCATGAAAATTATTCCAAAAATGGTAGACAACATTGAAGAATTTTCAATGAAATACATTGGATTATTCTTCTTAAACAAATATCTTTTTAGAGATGAAATCATTTTTTTATTTGAGGTTATATTTTAATATTAAAATATTGAAACCTCTAGAAATATAGATTTTTTTCAAGCATTACATCATTAGAAATATGTTGTTGGATCTTCTCGTAATGTTAATTGATCAACTGCACCTTGAGGACAAGATGTGTTTCAGGGGCAAAGTAAAGTTAGAAATACTATTGAGAATTTGAGATATTAGAGGTATTCTCGGCATTAGGTAAGGGGTTTATCAGAGAAGTGGCTATAAATTCAACAGGGTGGGGGTTAAAGGCAGATTCTCAGATTAACTTTGGGGGAGTCCTGGCCTTCAAAGCATTTGGGATCTTGTAATCTTCCTTTCTTGTATCGATTGCATTTTTTTTTTTAAATTAATGTCTATTTAAATTTCTAGTTTCAGTCGGACACCATCCAAGTTTTCAATGACATCTGCCTCTCTTTTTCTGTGTCAAACTAGTTCTTTTTCAATTTCTCTTTGAACTCCAATGGAGCATTGCACCCTCAAAATTTTCTCCTCATAGGCATCTAATGTTCTGATATTTTTTTCCATTTTTTTTTCTTGCTAGGTACTATTCCTTAGGATCGAATTTCTTTTATACCAATTTCCAAAATGATAAAGTTTACTATTATTAGTAGAAAATAGGGAGCTACATATCAAGAGGAAAATTTGAGATCTCCCAGTACTCTTCCAAATTCTTAGATTTTTCACCAGAAGTCTACCTCCCTATATACAGAGTATTCTAAATAGCCACCTCACAACATTCCTATTAGTTGCATAGGCCCCCACTTCTCATAGTCTAATTATTGGAACCCCCTTTCCCCTAATCCTCTTCCTATTCTACACATATTGGGTCTCTATCTTAGCCCTCTCATGCTAGCTAGCATAGTGCATATATTTATACCCTTCTGTTATTGGTGAGTATCAGTTTCAACCACTTTTAATTTGGTTATAGAGAATGTTACAAATAGGAAAGAGAAAAATGACTCGGAAATATTTTGAAGATCAGATGGAAGTGATAAAGGATACATATAGTTGAAGAAATTTGAACACTGCTGGCTCGGAATGTGCTGATTGAGCACCTTGCCCAGAGTGTGGCCAGAATAAAATTGGTTAGAAAAGGAGTGAATTTTAAGGATGGAGGTGTAACGAGCAGAAGGGAAGATTGTAGAGCAAGGAGAGGCATCTAGAATATGAGTGGTGGAATTGGAGCCCGAGGTGAAATTCAATGTGAAAAACTCTTTGATTGGGGGCAGATACAAAATGGTTTTATTTATTTATGTTTATTATAAGAAACAAAATGAAGTAAGAATGAGAGTATACAAAAGATTGTGGAGATACAAAAAGGATCTCTAGCTAGTCAACAAACTTATGAGGGTATAATTACAAAACAAGGTTGATATGTCAATTATTTTACGTGAGAGCTTGGACCTTGCTTTTTTTTGAGTTTGAGTGGTATTTTGAATTACACAAGTTGAAGGATTTGAGAAGCCTTTGTAGTGGTTGTGTGGGTGAGGTATCATTGGGTGAAGACTAGGGGTGTTCACGGGTTGGGTTGGGTTGGGTTGATGGGGTTTTTTGGACCAACCCGAATTTTCGGGTTGGTCGGGTTCGCTACCCGAATGAACCGAGCGATGGTAGCAACCCAACCCAACCCAACCCTTCTATTTTCGGGTTGGGTTGGGTTGGGTTGTCGGGTTGTCTATTTTTTTAATTTCTTAATTATTTAAAATTAATTTTTCTTTTGATCAGAAAAAATAAAAAACATTCAGTTACATATTAGAAGAAAAAAAACGAAAATTGAAAACAAAAAATAAAAACAAATATTTGCACATTATGTGACTCGAACATAGGACATCCAGAATCCTAAAGAAGACAACCACTATGCCATTCGCGTGACACATTAAATAAATAGCAAACATTATATATATTCGGTTCGGTTCGGGTTGAACCGAGCCAAAATTTTCTCAACCCGTGAACCGAACCGAATTTTCGGTTTTATAAAATTTCAACCCAACCCAAACCGAAAAAAAACCTAACCCAACCCAACCCTTACGGTTTGGGTTGGGTAGTCCGGGTTGTTCGGGTTGTCGGGTTTTTTGAACACCCCTAGTGAAGACTCACGTACAAGGCAGAGGCACAGTTTCTGAGTCTTGGTGTTTCTTTGAGGTTTGAACTAGTGCAATGTTGACCCTTGCAAGGAGAAAGCATGTGAAAATGCATTTTGGTAGTCATACAAGACTCTACGTTTCTTTGAAATCCTGTGTCCACTGCCATATCTTCAGAAGAGAGGTGCTGAATAGTGCATTTGTCAATGGTCCTAGGTCCAATTATCCAACTGGTGGTCCATTGCCTAAAAGCCAATGGATTGGATGAAATAATAGAAATGACCAACTTATTGAGGATGGTATATTGGGTTACCGAGCTGCCAACAAGTCTAATAATGGCCGCTGTCCAAAAAAAGGGCAGTTGAATCTGAAGGTAGGTGGTAAGGCTAAGGTCCAAGAAACTCAACAGAGACTCAGCACTGTTACCATTGAGAACTGCGCCTTGTTTTGATGCAAGGAGACCCCCCTATCAGCACCAGAGAATGATAGGACTAGATAAAGAAACAGAACAAAGTCATAGCTTAACTATTGTATGATAATTATTAGAAAACTTGCAGACTTAGAAATGAGCAGTATGCTTTTGAGACTTTGCCTGATATATTTATGGATTTACAATAGAACCCACCAAATTTCACAGATCTAAAAAATTGAAGCCATGAGAAGAGCTCCAAAATAAGAGAAATCAGTACCATATGTTGGAGAAAAATCCGTAGAAGAGTTCTAGAAATTAGTAATAATCTTGCTTTAAAAAATATCAGACTTTAGTACAGTTCATGTTCAAAAAAGTTAGAACCGTGAAAGCTGATTTGTACCCTAGCGGGCTGTCTGTTACGGTAGTGCGTCAAAGAGAGGAAAGTAGGAGAAATGGGGAGAGAAATTGTGAGCAGAAGAGAAGGGTGGAAAAGTGTAAAGTTTTCAAAGAATTATCAGTGGATCCCATGGAAGGGAATAAAATTGATTCCATTTTTGGAGGAATAAGATGCATAAAGATATGAGGTTAATGTTATGAATATGTTGGGACCCTCAATTGACAGCATGGGTGGTATTGGAAAATTATTGAATGTGACAGCCCCCTAATAACTATTGGATGTAGGTTCACTTTAACGGTGTTGTAGGTTCATTTGATGGTGTAAAACTACTAGCCAAATTGTGCTTCTTTCCATAATTTCTCGTGGTAATGACTTGGAATGTTGTTGGGTAGGCATGATATCATTGCTTTAAAAAAGAAACCTACAAAAGGATGCTGAATATGTTGTAGTTACTGGGAATGTAATTTAAATTTTGGATTTTGACATCTTCACTTGTTTGTAGCTTAAATTTGCATCAAGGAGGATGCCCTATCCTGTAAATGTTTTGTAGTTATTTATATATTTATTTAATAAATACTTTTTTCTTTTTCAAAAAAATAAAATATTCACCTATTTTCTGGTGGCAGGCTTCAGGAAATGTTACTCTGCAAACAATACAGAAAATTGGACAAACTGGGGTTACTTACATATCCAGGTAATGGACAGATAGTAGTATTTTATCAGCAAACTTGCACCTTTTGTTTGATCAATGGGAAAACCTTCTTTTTTTAATTTCTAATACACACAATTTCAATGTGATTACTTCTTTTAAGCCTCTCTAGTGTCATCAAGAAAGCTTGAAAAGCTTTTCTGACAGACTGTGACTCAAAATCCCTGAAAAGCATCTATGACTGCTAGGAGTTACTATAAAATCCCAGCTATATTTTTTGACACATTAATGACCATATCAGGAAATATTTCTTGATTGCGATGTATCCCGTAGACTGAATTTGTATTTCCTTCGCAATATCCTCTTATTACTTGTAGCATTTACTGTTGGCCTTAGCAGTAGAATCCTGGAACCCACCTTCACCTGCTCCCTTCAACGTCAAAGTGCCATAATGTCCACATATTATCTATCACTCCCATAGAAGTTCCGAGTTCATATCTATAGAGCAAAGATTACATGTTTTTTCTTCAGTGTCAACCTAAACATAGGTCAATTGGTTAAGTTATATACCCATCAAATCATAGAGACACCTTTGATTTAGTTATCTGAGCAGTACAGTCGAGTACGAGTAGAGTCTAGACCAGTTATGCTAATATCTGCTCCATGTAACACAGAAAGCAAAAGTAGTCCTGGAAAAACTTACCTGCTGCAATGCCATTCAAACAAAGAAACAATGTCTGAGTTAAAATATACTCTTTGAGGAAACTTGTTAACAACTCTCATTTCAATTTATAAAAGTTGAAGCAAAGAACATAGTTCTAAAACGGTGGGAATTTGGTTGAGCAGTGAAAACTGTGAAAACCTGCCACAGAAGAGAAGTCTTTTTATCTTACTGACTGCCTTATCCACATGATTCCATCTCATCTCATATACTCTCATCAGTGAATGCCATTGCCCTGTTTGTGCTACTATCTCTTTTCTTTATTGCAAGGAGAGGACAACTTTTGACCTGAGCCTAGTGGAAAGTGGGGATCAACCTATACATACAAACTAGGGACTTTGTTGTTAAATCTTCTGAGATAATCTTTTGTGACTTTATGTATAATGTTTGCAGTGGTGCGCTGACACATTCTGTAAAAGCACTTGATATTTCTCTAAAGATTGACACGGAGTTGGCCCTTCAAGTTGGAAGACGTACAAAACGAGCCTGATTCTAAATCCCCACGTATTTGGTAATGTTTATGCACTCAATCAGTAGAGCTTGCCTCACCTTTAATTTTGCTTCAACTTTTTCTTTTGCAATGAAATTCATAGTGGGTTTTGAATAGCTTTTGAGAAAAGAAATGTATGTTTCTTTAACAAAATAAATTTTTGGTTAACCTATCGATTTGGTCCATGTACTTTGGATCTGATTTAGTCTGTATACTTTCAAATGTCCAAATTTAGTCCTTGTATCTTTGATAAATCTTTAAATTAGTCTTTATTGAATAATTTTTATTCAAGAAAAGTTAAATTGTGAATATCTTTCCAAAATTAATAGAGGGAAGGCCAATGGAAACTAAATTATTTTTGGGAAAGTTAATAAAAAAAAAACTAACAATGTAGACTAATTTTAAGATTTATTGAAAGCATGACTAAATTTGAATATATTGAATTACAAGGACTAAAATAGAACAAGTCTCAAAGTATAAGGACTAAAATATTATTTTAACCAACATTTTTCTATGAGCACCTTTGGGAAAATAAATAATTTAAAGTTTGCTCAATATAGCTTTTGGAGTGATTTTAGATAATCAAAAGTATTTTTAAAAACCTCTTTAAAGGAATTGAATTAATTTGAAACCTATTGTTTAAGAAACATTTGAGAGATGTATTATCTAAGGGTCCGTTTGAAATACATTTTAATTTAAATGTCTTTCAAGAATGCATTTTTTAAAAAACATTTTGTACAAAAACTTTTTAGAATTTAAACACTCATATGTTTGGTTGCATTTCCTTACAGGTGTTTTTATACACAAGTTATTGTATACTAAATACTTTTTTTAAAAAAAGTTGGTTTCAAGTGTTTCTCTCAAAATGGTTTATTTATTAATCTCATTTTCTAATAAGTCATTTTTAGTGGTTGTCAGACACTAGAAATTTTTTCAAAATTAAACACTTGAAAAGTTAAACCAAACACATCCTAAAACATATTTGTAATTAGTAGAGCCACTTTTGAATATAGTGCAACGAAAAAAAATTATTTAAAGCACTTTTTGATAAATATAAGATATAAAAAACTTTATTGAGAATATTTAAAAAAAAAAATGCTTAAACTAAAAGGTAATCTAAACACACTCTTAGTAATTGTGTTTGACTCGCCTATGCATATTGATTTGATGGTATGAGAAGTTTGAAGAATGGTTTTTTTTTTTTTTTCCTCTTTTGTGTTACACAAGATTTTAGGTATACTTAAACTTCATTCACATTTAGAGTTGAACTTTTAGCACATTTCCTTGAAATGCTTTCAATAAATATGCTTTTATTTCTTACATTTTATTTATAAAAAAATGTTTTTAATAACATTTTTTTTTTTTGTTGCAACTCGCCTTGATCATATATGCATAGGTGAATATAATCTATTATTAATTAATTTATAAACATGTTATATGTTATAAATTTTGTATAATTATTATTTTACAATATCATATAATTTAAAATACATTATATTATACAAATTTTAACTTAAAAAAATGTATTGACGTTTATAACATGAAACACTATATTTATTAAATTTTTTATCTTTTTAAATTTAATGATGCATTCCAAAATTCAAAATTCGAATACACCCAAAACATTATTAAAAAAAAAAGTTTTTTTCTGAATTTTTCCTATTTGAAAACACTTTTTAAAAGGGCCGGTTGCAAATATAGCAAATCGACCCTAAATATTTACGGATTTAGCAACGAGTAGAAAATTTTGCAAAAATGGCAAAATTTTAAGTTCTGGAATGTGAATTTACTAAAATGTCCTTTCTATCTAATAGAAAATTTTCTATCACTGATAGAATCTATCAATGATAGAAAGACTTTCTATCATAGAAAATCTTTCTATCACTAATAGAGATAGATTCTATCCTTCTATCCTATTTCTATTCGTGTTTGGTCGTTATATCTTATTTCTATGTGATAGAAAGTGATAGAAATGATAGAAAGTTTTTTAGTCAACTTCTCCTTCATCTTCTTCCTGATCTTTATCGTCGCTCGAACTTCGATTCCTCCAGACTTAGTGATAGAAAACTTTTTATCATGATAGAATTCTGATAGAAAGTTTGATAGAAAGTTTTTATCAGTGATAGAATAATATTCTATCATGATAGAAAGTTTTCTATCAATGATAGAAAGTTTCTATTAGTGATAGAAAGTTTTTTTATCAGTGATAGTGATAGAAGATTTCTATCAGGGATAGAAAAACTTTCTATCAATGATAGAAGTTTCTATCATTATAGAAATCAAAGAGAGGAGAGAAATCCACAAAGAAATCCACGGTTGGAAAGAAGAAAGCGCAGGAGGGCAAAACGGGGATATAAAAAATTAATTAAAAAATTTTGTCATATTTGCAAATATTTTAAAAAATTGCTAAAATTGTAATTATTTACCCTAATTTTGCCACCCATTACAATTATCCTTTTTAAAAACACATCCGGTAAACACATATTCATTGAATTTAGTAAATCCAAAAACATAAAATAGAATACATACTGTCTACCAAACAAGTCCTAAAGATGGCTATAGCACTATAAATTAGACAAAGAGGGAAAGAAATACGAGGTTTGAATCTCATTCCATGGATTTCAGTGCTTGTGAGAAGTTTCTTGAGGAACTTATGAAATGTCCAAATCATAGTTGCGTGTAGTGTATGGCTGTAAAAGTGTCTATTTTTCTCTCTGTGTTGCAGGGACCAGGTGAGATGCTTAAACCCACTTTTATTAGTATTACTACTCGTGAATCAAAATCTTTTCTTTCAACCAAAACAATAAATAAAAAGAAAAGAAGTGGGTGTTTTGTGTTTTTCTTTTTAGTTTTAGACTTAAAAGAGGTGGTTTTTCTTCTTGTAGCAGCAGCCACCCATCCTCAAAACTTTTCATTCTATTCCTATCTATTTATTATCTCTTTCCAACAAAAAGCTCTTTGCTTTTTACAGCCCTCTCCTTGTGCTTCTTTCCCACCATTCGCTTTTAATGCTCTCTCTCTATCTTCTTCCCCCACCTTGTTTTGTTGCTGTAGTCAAAGTGTTTGAAGGTTGAGACACGAGTGTCCTGCTTTTTGTGTAGAATGCTTGCCCGACCCTATGTTTATAGGGATAAGATGTTGACTTTGTTCTTTTTCTTGTGGTTTAGGGGCTGCTTGTAAGAATAGTGTTATTGAAAACGTTCGAGTGAAGAAATTGTGGACATATTGCACAAGTAGTTGGGTTTTCCTGTTGTTTTTAATAAATTAGTGATTGATATTTGACGTATTAGTCGGTTGATTATCATTGATTCGAGGAATATTGGTATAGGATGTGTTAATTAATCGGTGATTGACTAGTATATCTTATGTGAGAATTTTGGAACGTGTTGATTATCAGTTGACTATTTGCAGTGAAATAGGCCACTTTTTTAAAAGTCAAGATGGAATTAAAAATTTAATCCCAAAATTTTGAAAGTTATATTACTTTCTATTACCTTTTAAGTTGCGTGTAATATTTTTTTATAGATATTAACACCTAGTTAAATGAGGATATAACATACTTATTCGATAAATATTCATTCATTGAACATAACATAGATCTATTATTAGAAAAAGGTGAACAAATGGGTAAATATAAAATGGATTTGATATGTAGTTCAAATGGAGGGTTATATCATACCTACCATTTTGTTGTCATTTGTATACTACATTGTATCAAACTGATTTGTATTCGATCTATAATACAACTATAACATTACATAGAATCATAATACAACGAGATAATATAGAATCCCAGATCCAAAGTTCCAAGTCAATCAAAACCCTATTAAAATTCAAAGATTTTAATTTATGACTGGACTAAAACTCAATTTAAAAAAGAAAATGTTACCCATTAGAGACTTTTTAAAGAGAGGGGATGAAATGATAAGCAAATTCTGTCATCATCTTGTTGTTGTTGCTGTGACGTTGTCTGTAGAAGGTGCCAACCCAACCAAACCAACCAACCAACCCTGCTTTATTATGCATCAGATCACAGCATAGAGCAGAGCACAACATGTTATTTTATTCCATTCTCTTTGGTGTTTTTCATTTATTCTTTTCCAATTACCCAAAAAGCAACCAACCCTCTAATCTTAGGGTTCCCCCAAAGTTATTCCCTCTCCTATGCTTATTCATGTCCTCCACCTGGCATTCCTTAATTCCTCCATGTAGGATCGATTCTCTGTCTCTCTTTCCTCATTCTAAGCCTTCTAAAATCAAATATGCATAGTCTAACAGTTAAGACATCTAACTTCTCTTATGGTTAGAGGTTTAAATCTCCGACGTATATTTGTTGTACTGAGGAGATGAGAGTAGACATCTAACTTCTCTTACGGTTAGAGGTTTAAATCTCCGACGTACATTTGTTGTACTTAGGAGAGGAGAGGAGAGGAGAGGGAAGGAAGAAAAATATTATGGGGTGTTGTAAAAGTTCTGTTTTGCCCCTTTCTTGGCAATGAAGTTGCCTTGTTCCACAAATTCAAAATAGCCCTTTCCTTTTGTTTCATGCAATAGAGTCTTTCCCTGTTGCAGAATCTACTGGTGATGGTTACATTTGCACTCTTGAAAACTAGAATCTTTGAATTGGGGAAAAGATTGAGTCTTTCCACTGCCTGGTTAGAATTTTCTGGAGAGAAAAGTCTCTTGTTTTCTAAAACAAGGGTTACTTTCTCCACTAACTAATACATATATATATATATATATATATATATATATACACATTTTTGTTCCTTGACATTGAACTTGGTTTCTATTTGGTCCCTAAATTTCTAGAGGCAACATTTTTTGTCCTTAATATTTGAATTTAGTTTTTATTTGGTCAATTAAATTTTAAAAGTATGTTCAATCTCCAATATTTGAATTTGATTTCTAATTAGTACTTGAAGTTTGAAATTGGTTTCTAAATGGTCCATGAGTAGAGTTGATGTTGATCAACTTTATTAAATGATGGTGCGGTAGTTAAATATGTTGATTGGACTTTATTGATATGTATTCTTTTAAATGGGTTGGAAAATCTTTTTATCATATATTCTAGTTTTTATACTCGGGACCAATTAGAAACCAATTTCAAACTTTCGGGACCAAGTAGAAATCAAATTCAAACCTCAAGATCAAACACATATCAATTTGGAAACCTCAAAACACCAAATAAAAACTAAACTCAAATCTCAAGGCGAAAAATATTTTGAAAACTCATAAACCAAATAGAAACTAAGTTCAAATCTCACATACCAAAAGTGTATTTTAACCCTGAAAAAAGGAAGTCTCTTTCTCTCTCCTACACACTCCTTTCTCTACAAAAAAAAAAAAAAAAAGTCTACCTCTCTCTCTTTCTAACCATGATTCTCACTCTAAGATATTCTATCATTTTTGTAGCTCGTGAAAAGAGAACCGACATGTGTTTACATATTCAATAAAATGGAAAAATTGGGGGGGGGGGGGGGGGGGGGGGGGGGGGGGGGAAACTTGTACAAGTCTATTTGCTTTGAGAACAAGACTGGTCTAAACTAGACCCAAATCAAAGCTTACGCTGCTAGAGCTCATAGTCATACCTCAATCCCAAAAGACAAAGACAGAGTGGGGAGTTTTCTCACAAGCTAGCGAGTGGTCCATAGCTGATACCTGATCACACAAAAGCACAAAAGCAAAATCCATATTGATTAGAAGGTCTAAGTTATTCCCCCACTTGAAATTGAAACTTTTCTCCATCAATAATGAAAGCAACTTTTTTCCTAATCACAGTGATCAGAAGAAAAAAAAAGTTTAGACCAACTGTTTAGGCTTAGCCAGAAAAAAGCTATATCTTTGAAATTGGTTAAGAAAGATTAAAGACACCTATGGCAAGTGGGGATTGTGCCAAGTCATGTCATTTGGGGTTTTCTAGCCGACCATGCCCCAGAATTTACATGAATTTGATGGTGTGCCTCTTTTTTCTTCAAAGGTATCATTATTATGAAACCACAACACTCCCAAGTTTATTTGACAATTTTGGAAGATACCTTTCCTAGATGATAATTAATAAAAAAGTGCTTGACTTTTTGGTTTAGAGGCTAATTTTGTCCTAAAGTGGAGGGGAGAGAATATTTGATCTTTCTTCTATTCTTAGAGAATGATCCAAAACCTCAATTCCATTGAGGTTTATATTTGTAAAAGGTGTCAAGTACCTCGAAAAGTAGTGTTTTAAATGAAATGTATCTTTTTGAAGAACAAGTTAATAAATATTTCTTCTACGATATTTGGGATTATCATAAAATTGCTTTTAGAAAAAATAAAAAAACAGTCCTCTAAAGTGTTTGTGACCGAATTGCTTGATTAGAAAGTACTTAGAATTTTTTTTACATTTGAGTAAAGTGTTTGTCACTAGATACTGATTTATTGAAGTATTTTTGTTCAAGTTCTTTTGCAAAAAACATTGCTAAACATATCAACAGTGCGTTTGAGATGATTTTTTTCTCTTTAAAAGGTATTTGAGAGGACTTTTAAGAGTAGTATTTTCATGTGAAACACTTAAAAAAATATATTTAATTATTTTTTTCATCTATAAGCACTTTAAAATGTTATTTAAGAGTTATTGAAATCATTTTTTACTATGTAATCAAATATCACAAAAATTTTGAAAAGTAATTTCAAATAGTTAAAAAAAAATAAGAAGGGTACTCCTCACTCATTCAAAAGTCCAACTTTATCTTTAAAGTCTCTAAATACAAGATACGAAGTCTTCTAAAATATGTCAAAATCACAATCACATGAAGGAAAACAATATGTGGGCATCAGAAATTGCAAAATCCATTGGCAACGCATTAAATAACTCACAAAAAAATTTCAAAAGAATCCCAAAGTCTAAAGAGACAGGGTCATGGTATGAACTATGAAAGGCCCCAAAGTGGTTGGCATCCTCATTTCCCAGACAAACACTATCCAAATCATATATTGACTTTAGCTACCACATCTATAAATATAAATAAATAAATATATAAATATATGTCATATGGAAGGGAATCTAACATAAACAAATGAAGAAGGTAAAGGATCAAATATGTGGGACCAAAGCAGCCTTAATTTGACAAAGAATTTACAATAGAAAAATAAAAACATGCAAATCTTTGAATATAAATTCCCCATCAGAAAGCAGTGATACAAAGAAAAAAAAAAACCATACCCTTCATGTATCATGTGGAGATGAGTCAGGCGTGATGACTAATCCGCCCATGGGCGGCGCTGGCAGTACGTTTCTTTTCCCCCCGCCCGCCCAACCAATGTCATTGTGTATCAGACATTTTCACAAACACTTGGTGTGCATTTTGGACCATTCCCTCTGCCTAATCATCCTCCTTGAAAAAACCCAATTAAAAATGAAATCCAGATGCTGTTATATTAAACTAATGAATCGATTTGCTGCTGGAAAACGCCAAGAAGAAAGCGCAATAGAAAGAGGGGCGAAATCGAATCGATTGAAATTGAATAATATTTGTTTGAAAAGAAAGAAGAGAGCCTTATCTTTCGGCGAAGCTTGTCAGCATATACGTCTCTGTCGTAAGACGTTGTTGTCTCACCAAACAAACGCCAAAATGATCTGTATATGCTTATGCAGCTATGCTCTGTCGCCATTGCCTTCGCTCTCTCTCGCTTCTTCTTCTTCTCTTTTAGTCTCCATCTCTCTTTTTTTTTAGACAGCGACTTTTTTTTGGACTTTTTTTTTTTTTTAATCATTTTGGGTATTGGTCAATTTTGGTTAAATTATAAAAAAATACTCGAGTTGATTTCAATTATACTTCTAAACCTTCAAAAATTTCATTTTAACCTTTTAAGTTTGAAGTTTTGTTTCAAAATGTCTATTGAAGTCTTTTTTTAGTTAAATTTAGGAGTGTAAAATGAGGTATTTGTCTATATATTGTTGTTTATATGAATATATTTGAACACGTGAAAAAAAACAATAAAATCACATTATTTGTCGTCAATAAATTTAACAAAAATGTCTCCAAAGGTTGTTTTGAAACAAACTTCAAACTTTAATGGTTAAAATAAAACTTTTGAAGGTTCATGGTATAATTGAAATCAATCCCATATTTCTGGAGTTTTTTTTTTATATATAATTTAACCATAGTCATAGGGTTAAATATTCGTTATAGTGTAATTTAACCAAAAAAAAAAAAAAATAGAAGTCCTTAGAATAACATTGTCAAGTTTTAAATTTGAACAATTGTTCCCTAAAGTTATAAGATTGTTGTAATTTTACTTATTGGTTTTTTTTAAAGTTCAATATCATTTGTGGGAAGATTTGAACTTCTTTTGACCTTTTGGTCGAAAGTACTTTCCAATTTAATACTTAATTTAGAACATTATAATCATGTAATGTTTATAGTTTTCTTTTTTCCTTTTTTTTTTTTTTTACAATATGTGGGGTGGGTGATTCAAACCACAGACGTCATCCATACAGTTTTATGCCAGTTGAGCTATGCTCTTGTTGGCGTTTATAATTTTCTATTTAATTCAATTTACTTTACTATAATTTGAAAATGCTTGATTAAGAATCAAATGATTTTCTAATCCTAGCTAGAGAATCAACGGGCAATAAAACAATTTTTGGAAAGTAAAATGTAATTTAAAAAAATACAGTTTATTCATCATCATAATTCTAGATAACGTTATTAGACAACCAAGAAAGGATTAAACTTAAGACAAAACTAATTATTAAATGAGATTTTCATACGGATGAACTTCTAAAATAAATGGAAATGATAAATGTCCTACCTTTTCAATTTAAGGATATATGTCATTTTGCTTATGTCAGCATCCTAGTAAAATTATCATTTTACTCTCTACTCTACTCTAACTTAAGACAAAACTAATTATTAAATGGGATTTTCGTACAGATGACCATCTAAAATAGACGGAAATATAAATGGCACACTTTTTCAATTGGAGAATATATGCATTTTTGCTTACGTCAGAATCCTAGTAAAATTATCGTTTTACTCTCTACTCTAACCTCGCTACTCTTGCTCTCGCTCCAGCCTCTCTCGCTCTAACTTTACGCTCACTCTCCAATTTCTCTCTTCAATCTCTCACTCTTTAGTATCGCTCTCCCTACAATCCATTGCTCTTAAATCTTAAATCTTGCTCTCTCTCTCATTTCTCTCCTCAATCTCACTCTCTCTCAAATCTCATTCTCTCTCCAATCTCTCTCCCTACCCCAACTCTCGCTCTCTTGCTCTCGTGCTCTCTGGAGAGAGAAAATAAAGAGAGAGAAAAAGGGAGAAGAAATAGATTGAGCGAGAAATGAGATGAGAGAAAAATGTGTGTTTTCATATAGGGAGTAAAATGGTAATTTCGCTAGGATGATGACGTAAGTGAAAAAACATATAACCTTAAATTGAAAAGGTATGACACTTTTTATTTTGGACTCTTCAAATGGGTCATCTACACATATAATTGTTATTAGAAATTTTATAATTAAAATAAAATAAAAGGTGTAATTGTATGCATTAAAATTGTATCTTTTCTGAACTCAAAAAAAAAATTGTATCTTTTCAATTTAGGGATTTTTTTTTTAAAAAAAATAATAATAAATAGAGGGGAAAAAAATTCTTCTCTTATATTACCATGGTGTGTGTGTATAGAGATAAAAGTATCAATTAAACCTTTTTTTTTTTTCAAAAGAAAATATTTTTTTAGAAAATTGGTTGGATGTGCCTATAAAAGAAAATGAATATCAATGATTCATGCTATTAACTTCATTTTTTACTCTTGATCATTTTGTAGAAGAGATGATCGAGTGGTTGAAAGTGTAGCATTGGAACTCCTATGTAGACTTTTGTTTATCAAGTGTTTGAATCCATCTCTTTTCGTATTAATTCAACAATTATATATATTATAAAATTAGTATGAGATATCAATCTAAAATAAAAGGATAAGGCCATAATATATATATAATTAAAAAGAAGCTCTATGTTGTTTTTTAATAGTTGCCTATCTAAAATATTTTTCAAAAATAGTTATAATCATTTTTTTCTTAAAAAAAATAAGATAATAACTAAAGATAATTTAAATAATTGATCAATTCCGTGATGAAACCTAACTTGTTATAATAGTTGGAATCTTTAAAATAGTTAAACAATGAAAGAGTACTATACAAAAAATAGAAGGGGATGAGAAAAAGACATACTTGTTTTTAACATGGTTCAATCTGTTCAAGTCTATACTTATAAAGCTAAATCTAGAGATAGCATTTACTTTAAACCTATATTGACACAATCATAACAATAGTATTTAAGCGTTATACGTATGCATGTGTGCATGTATAAAAGATCTATTATTTTAAAATGTTCTAATCTTTGTTAATTGAATTTTGTTCATTCAAAAAGAAAATTTATATCAAAATGAGCATAAATCAGTAGAATAGTTAGCTTATGTGAATAAACTCTGTTTTTTTTTTTTTATTATTGTTCATGAGTTTGGTGTCGTCTTCCTCTCTAAAGATTGAAACCTCTCTTTTATAAGTGAATAATTTTTTAAAAAAAAAAATATAAGTGAATAATTTTGTCCTAAGAATAAAATTCCCTTAATAATGTAGATTTGACATTGCTTCAGTTCTCAATAGTGAATGTGGGAAGAATATCCTAGGTATAGCCACAATAGTTGACAAAAGAATAATGGAAAAAAAAAAAAGAAAAAAAGAAAAAAAAGGAAAAAAGAGGCAAGCTTGACACAAAGAACCTTTTCAAAAGGAGAGAAAATTATTTAGTGAAGGTGTCAAGTGAAAACAATCAACCATTTGTTCCTGTAAAATATATATTTTTATGCCAAAGTTGATTTATAATTTGAACCCCTTATGAAGGTGGAAATATCTAGAATGTCAGAGGAGTTAATATTAGATATAAAGATTTTTTTTTTAGCATCAGAACCTTTCATAAAACCAAAAGAACCGCTCAGAGAGCAACATTACAAAAGAAAATCAAATAAAATCCACACCCTCTACACACGGAGGGGCAGACTCAAGATCACCAACCATTGTGCAACACTCATCCCCGCACGAAGCGCGTGCCCCAATCTAAGAAAGACAGTCAAATGACTTTATCTGCAATCCAGCTAGCTTCCAACTCTTCAATCATTTCTATCCCAAGCCAGTCATTTAGAGTATTCAGTCTATCCACCTCAAGAACGGATCCTGATATCAATATTTAAAATATGATAGGTGTAAAAACTTAGATGATATTCGATAATTCTTTGTTTTCTATTCTTAGTCTTTCTTATTTTTTAAAATATAGAATTGATCCATATTCTATGACATTTTTATTTTGTAAATTTTGAAAAATGTTGTTGAAATTACTAAATTTAAAAAACTGAAAAGGTATATATGCTTTTATCTTTCCATTTTTTACGTCTCTTGTGAACGTTGTATCCTTCACTCTTAAAGCTAAACATATTTTATCCTTCTATGGTCTTTTTCTTCCTAAAATTCACAACTTTTCTCTTTAACTTTAACATTTATACAATATTTATTTCTCTCTTCTACCCTCCACACACAGACATGTTATTGGTAAGCCCAACCGATCTAGGTCCACAGGATCGCGTTGGGAGAAGGGAAGGGACCATCAGACCCCATTCTCCTATCGAGCAATCTTGTCTCCTTAGGGTCAGACAGTCGAACCGAACACCATCACGACTACTCAAAAGGGGAAAACTTCCTGACTATACCTGACACTCTTGTCAGGGAAAACACCACTATAAAACGAGGAACCATTCGTGTTCAAAGGCATGCAATCTTACCCAGTGCTCAGCTTTTAATATTCACTCACTATATTGACTTAAGCTTCAGAGTGAACAAGACATAACACTACACTCGTGCAATGATCAAACTTGGACCCGACTTGCGCACTTGAGGACTTGTGACTGACTCGTCTGCACGCGTACTGAGCCTGATCCACTTGATAGATTCACGCATCATATATATATATATATATATATATATATATATATATATATATATATATATATATCCCTCAATAAACTTAATTTTTGCCTCTATTACATTTTATGGTAAAATTTGTGCCTTCATCACTTTTCTTCCTTTATCTAATTTATATATTTTTTTCTATATCTTGATCTATAATTTTTTTTTCTCCCTAACTTTTTTTTTCATCTCTCCCTCTGTATAACATACTATTATAAATATAATGATAAAATTTGAAAATTAAATACCAAATATCCTACCCTCGAAAAAAAGGTGAGCAAGAAGTATTGCATACACCCTCATCTTGAAGGCAATTCAATTTTTTTTTAATCTGTACCTATAAGTTACACTTGGAGATTATGTTTATGTCAAACAAAGATTAACACAATTATACAACAAGATTAATGCAAATATATATATAACTCCATTGTTTTAAAACCTACAATTTCTAGAAAAAAAAAAACTACAAACTCCTATTGTTATAGGTAATTCTGGACCACCCCGATGCACAAGGAGCTGACAGGGACAACCGAGCAGAAATCAGACCAGAAGATGGACCCAAGAGGCGAAACCGGCAAGCGGGACGGGCCAAGATCGAAGGGGTCGGGCCAAAGTCCCGTTTGGTCCCTGTAGCCTCTAGCCGCCCCGGATCCGCCTGGTTTGTCCCGAAACGCCTCCGAACTCCAAAAAAAATCCTATGAGCATGAGCAGGTATTTATACCTCTATTCGCCACTAAAGAAGGGGACCCGAACTAAATTATCGACTCTCTTCTCTTACTTTCTTGCTCTCTTCCCGTTTTCTGACTTAGGCATCGGAGGCGGTGTGGCCTACACCACGTCGGTGTGCAGCGGTTTTTGCTGGTCTTGCAGGTCATGTCTTCCCCAGTTTCTACAAATTCACCGTTGATGTTACGTGGAGGTCAGGTGAGTCCCTTGGCCAAATTTTGGCATCAACACCTATTATTTTGAGTATAATTTTCATATGTTAAGTAAGCATAACTAAGTGGTAATTAGCATGTGCTCTCGACCAAGAAATCAAATATTCAAATTCCCTCATTTCCATTTCCAGATGTTGTTGAACCAAAAAAAACCAGAGTTTGGTGTCATTTTTTCACTCTAATGATTTTCAACCATCTTTTATGAGGGAATAATTTTCTCATTCAAAAAAAAAAAAAAACTCTCTAAATAATATAGAAATGATATTTTTCTTCAATTTGCGATGGTGAGCATGCGGAATAAAATATTTTATTTATTTATGGCCACAATAATTGACACGAGAATTCTTTTTCAAAAAGGTAGGAAATAAAATTAATTAAGCAAAAGCTATGATATGCTAGAATTGTTTCAATAATGAAGCTTCCGAGTTGCAAAAATCAACTATTTTTCCTATGATATGTAAATTTTGAGAACTCACCAAAGTTGAATTATTTAGAATGTTTGAGGAGCTCATTTAGACATTTCATTAAATCATATTTCGACAAAAATTCTAGTGTTTGACAACCACTAAAAATGACTTAGGGAGTGTTTGGTTTAACTTTTCAAGTGTTTAATTTTGAAAATAAATCATTTTGAAAAAATTTGTAGTGTTTGACAACCACTAAAAATGACTGATTAGAAAATGAGATTGATAAATAAACCATTTTGAGAGAAACACTTGAAACCAACTTTTTAAAAAAGACTTCTTAAGTAAACAATAACTTGTGCATAAAAACATTTGTGAGGAAATGCAACCAAACATGTGAGTGTTTAAATTCTAAACAATTTTTATACAAAATATTTTTTAAAAAATGCATTCTTGAAAAACATTTAAATTAAAATGTATTCCAAACGGAACCTTATTAAAAAAAAATGAGATTTTGAAATAAACTATTTCGAGAGAAACATTTGAAAGCAAATATTTTAAAAAGAGTTTTTAAGTATATAATAACTTGTGTATAATAACATTTATGAGAAAATATAACCGTGTTTAAATTCTAAACAATTTTTATATAAAATGTTTAAAAGAAAATGCATTCTTGTGAGTTTGTTTTTGAAAATTAAACTTATTATATCTATTTATACCGATGGTTTTTTTTTCTCTCTCTTTTGAACCTCTTAAAAACCACTTTTGAAATCTTAGACCCCGTTTGAATTGCATTTGCAGGAGTAAAAAACAATTGTGAGAGAATTTTAACTTTTTATCTGATTATTTTTTAATTTATCTAAAATCTCTTCTCAATTTAATTTTCATTCAAAATCATGTTCACGCTAGTTTTTGAATTTAGCTTCCCAAAAAATTTGTCATCTCCTCTAATTAAATTTTAAAAATTCCAAATCTATCCTTTCATATCTTTTTTTTCAGGTCTATTTATCTTATATTAACTAAATTTGGATTGATTCAATTTTTGTTTGTAATAATTGTTTTTCTAAACTCTTATCAAATAATTTAGATGAACCAAAGTTACTTGTAATTTAAATTATATAAAATTTTAAATAATTTTCTAATAATAAATTTATACATTATTATAAAATAATTAAAATAATATGCAAATTATAGTCAAATCACAATAATTTAGTATTAATTTACCAAACACCATAATATGTTTTTTTAGGTTTAAAGTTGCAATTTACCAAACACTATAAAATTTCATGTTACAACTGATTTTTTAAAAAACACAGTCGCCAGCAATTATTTTAAAAGTAGCCAAACGAGGATTCCAATAGAGAAATTGAAAACTATTTTTTATTTTTAAATTATGCTACGATTTTAAAGTATTTTTTGAAGTATAATAAAATTAAAGAAAATGTCATTAATTACATATATTCTTAAAAAAAAAATGTCCGAGCTCTAAATCATTAAAACCAGCATTAAATTAACAATAATTTTATAATTTAATCTACAACATCCCAAATTAAATTTAGTAATTAATTCAAAACAAACTTAACTATTTAAGAGTTATTTTTTAAAATTCTAAACTTGGAACCATTATTTTCCATAAATACACAAAATCCAACATTACTCGAGCTAATAAACCAAAAAAAAAAAAAAAAAAATCCTCAGCAGTTGCTTTCTTTTAAAGAAAGAAACCAACAAATCATCACAAAAGATTTATGTTTATGAAATAGGAAATATAATTAAGAACAAGCCATAAAAAATTGTCAAAAAAAAAAAAAAAGAGAGAGAGAAGAAGAACAAGCCATGAAAACGACGTCGCATGAGGAAATTAAAAGGGCAAAGAAAATTTCATACCATATCCAAGTAGTGGAATGCCACATTTAATTCCATTTCCATGTGGTTTGAAATTAAACATCTTATTTATTGGACCAAAAAAGTAAAAAATATATATATTTTTTTCCAAAAATACCCCAAATTATTTAATTAATATTATTAATTGTTGCTTCTTTTACAATTCATTTTATAAAAAAAGAGAAATCTTTTGCTTCAATGAGACCAATGGGATATTTTAGAATAGATAAAAAGTATATTGCCTTTTAAATTAATAAAAATAAATTGTTCTAAGATTTTTATGAGTTTGCTAAAAAATATTGACTTTTGGATAACATAAAATAAAATTGTTAATTAATATTGTGTATATTCAATTTCATATTACTTTAACTCAATCCACTACAAAAATGCTGATGGAGAATCCATGTGGCAAAATGGAAAAAGAATAAATTCTAATAATCATCAATTTTATCTATGACAATAATTATTATTTTTAAATAAAAAGGATAGATTTTCTTTTTCTATATTGGTTGATGATGATGTTAATTATTATTCAATGAAAGAGAATAATATAAAATAAATTGATATATTTCTTTTCTGGTTTAGATCTTATTTATTTATTTATTTTTGCAAGGTAAGATCTTATTTTGATGTAAAGACTTTTATACTTTTATTATTATTATTATGAACTTTAATTTCTTTATTTAGTTTCTCAATTTTCAAATATCCTGTTTTAATCCTTGAACGTTGTATAAAAAAGTCATTCAGTCCTCATCATTAATTTTTCATTAATTATTTAATTTAAATCCGAATTTGTTTTGAAACATAACGATTACCTAGATTAAATCATTTATCTATATTGATATGTACTCATCGAATTGATGTACATCTATCCTTCTATTAGGCTTTTGTTAAATAAATTATTTTTAAAAAATCAATGTCAACATAGAAATAATCTTTTTTTATACATAAAATTCTGAAATTAAAATACAACCTTAGGAAGGTTTTATGATCAAAACAAAGCAAAAAAAATCATTTAATTTTTTAAAAAAGAAACATTAAGTTTAAATTTCATTGATTTAACTCTTAAGTCTCACATTATTTCATTTAATTTTCAAACTCTCATAATATCTATTCAAATAGACGAACTTTAGAACAAAAAAATAACGACCTCTTTTAGCTTAAAAGGAAAAATTTTATGTTAATTTCTATGCCTCAAAAAACATGTCCATATTGGCATGTTAAAAAATTTCCCACGACATAATACCTTACCATAACTAAAATAGCTAAAAATTTAAAAATTCATAATGAAAATAGACGTCTCGAGAATTCAAACATTAAAATAAAATAAAATTTAAAATTAAGAAACTAAAATAAATATTTTGAAAGTCTCGATCAGTGATGTACAATTCTAAAAGTTCAACGACCAACCCGATACCTAAAAATGTAAATTATACCAACAAAGAAACACACAAAAGTTGAAAGCAAGAATGATAAATTGGGTGTAAAATTTGACCCGTTAGCCCAATCCTCCACTAAAATACCACGTTCTAGATGTCGTCAAAGGCGCATGTAACACACGCGCTTACACAGAGCGTGGGCCCCAAAAGGCAAAGAAAAATATATTTTTCTTTTAAAATAATTATATAATTTTTTTATAATAAAAAATTTAATCTAATCTAATTTATTTTTTTGAGTAATTAAACAAAATTGACGATGAATTAGAGCTGACTGTGCTTGTTCATCTTTTTGACGTTGAGTTGTTGACCAATCAACAGCATGGATTTGAACTCCAATACCCTAAATTAAAAAATAAGAAAAAAAAAAGAAAAAACAAAAAGGGCCAAATAAAAAGTGCAAAAATGTTTTAAACTAAACACACCTAGTAAATCCTCATTTTAATATTCTTAATTATTCACTTTGATGGGCATTCTCCAAATAAATAAAGATTTAAATCTCGTTTTTCCATTTTTAAATCCGTTCTATTTTAGTTTCTAAATTTTTCAAATTTTCATTTTAATTCTAGAATTTTTAGATTTTTTTTTATTTTTATCGAACTTTTAGAATGTATGATCTAGTATCTAACTTAAAAAAAATAATAATAATAATTTTAACCTTTACCTTTATTCTATTATTGATAAATTAATAACATGTTTTACCTAATTGAGTCACGCTCAAATTAATATGTCATGTTAAATAAAAATAAAAGGCAGTTGCATAGATGACAAATTGGACCAAATTAATAGCAAATATAGCACAGTTGCAAACTAATTGCAAATATAACAAAATTAATTGTACAAGACCAAAAAACTGTCGTCAGATTCTATATGTGTCTATCACTGATAGACTCTGATGATTCAGTGTCTATTGCTGATAGAGTCAGATTAATCCAAATCTATCTGTGACTATCATTGATAGAATTTGATCAAAGTCTATCAATGATAGTCATTGATAGATTTCGATTAACCATAGTGATTAATCAAAATTTATCGCTGATAAACTCTGATAATCGAAGTCTGTCCAATAGCTATAATCCAAGTTATTATTTTTTAAAGGCTCATAAATAAAGATAGATGTTGTGAGGTCAGTGGTGATTGACAAGTATTTCTTTCTCTGAAGTTAGAAGTTGAAATCTTCATAGTCCATATTTGTTATAGACTAAAAATGAAATTAAAGCAAACGTGAAAAGTTCAAGAACTAAAACGAAATAAGCTCGGAAGTTTAAGGGCTAAAACGGAATTTAACTGCAAAAGAAATTAGATGAGAGAGAGAGGGAAAGAAAAGTATTGGGTTGGGTTGGGTTGGATTCCGGTCGGCTCGGTTTTATGACTTTTATTTTATATGGGTGTGGCCGCAGAGGCAGATTTCTTGTTCAATAATTATGAAAAAAGAAAAAAAAGCAGAGCAGCAAAGAGAGAGTACAGAGAGAAGAAGAAAAAGCCCAGCAAAGAATTGAAGTGAAATTCAGAAAGGAAATGAAAGAATGGGGGATTGAAGAAGCAAGTTGTTCTTCAGATGGGAAAGACGAACACTAAAATTGGTGGTTGTTGGGGTAACAAAGACGAAATTTTCAGCTTCGAGATGCGAGCTACTGATTCCGGTAGAAAAGGAACCTTCTCCGTACTCCTTCTATACCTCCTTTTGATTCTTATTTTGCCAAGCATTTAAAGCCCAAATCCCTTTCCACTTTCTTCTTCTTCTTCTTCTTCTTCTTCTTCTTCACAAGCTGCTGTTTCTCCTTTTGATTCTGCTCCTTCTTAGTCCAATCTGGTCTTCTTTTGGTGTTTGTTCTTCTCGGGTTGCTTAATTTTGACTTGGGTTTCTGTTTGTATGTCAAATCAAGCTAACTCTCTTCGTTGATCTTCGACCCTTTTTAACATATGATCGGTTTTTACTGGATTCTGTCCTTGGGATGCTTAAATCGGTTGCCGGATTCATTCTTGAGGACTCTGGCATCAGTTAGGTTTTAGGGTTTCTTTTTGTGGTTTCTTGTTGTTCTTGTTGTTGTAGGTGATGATACTGGTCTTTGTTGGGTTCTTTGGTCTTTGGGGGTTATTACTGTGATAGGATTTTGGTGTAAATACTGCTAGATTTTGGTGTATCTCAGGTTTATTCATAGCTTTCTTTATATCCTTCTTTTGACATATTTCCTGGAGGATTTGTTAATTTTTTTTTTCTTTCTTTTCTTCTTTGGCTTTTGGCCCCCATTTTGAGAGACAGAAAGAGAGGGGAAGAAATACATAGTATACAGTCTTGAGACTCATACAAACACATCCCAAAGCACCCCATCGTTTTTATTGTGGGTATTATTCAGTTTCTTCTTTTTAATTGGAACTTTTGTGGGTATTTTGTTTCCAAGGAGTAGATTTTCTTTTTCCATTTTATTTCTATATGTGAAAAAGAAGAAAAGATTTCCTTATTTGGAACTTGAAAGAGAAGTGGTGTTATACTGTTTCAATTTTGAGGGGTCATCGTGGTTTTAATTCTTCTTGGATGATTGACCGTTTATGGGAATACCTGATGATAGCTCACTATCAGATCTGATTGAGAAGGTTAGGTCTTGGATTTCCTGGGGACCTGACTCATCAGTTTGCTTATCCGAGGAATTTGTGATGCCTAACAATAGTTACAAAATGTGTTGTGAGTGTGATACAAGCTTTTCGAAGACTTCTCTGAGATACCTGTGCCAGAGTTGTAATCAATCGTCTTGCGGAAAATGTATTCGGGGTTACGAATCTTATGTTGTTCAACCAGGTGGTGTGAAGGTGGGTAATGAGGCTGTGAAGAGAACCAAGTTGTGCAAGTTTTGTTCTGATGCTAACCTCCGGCGTGAAGGTGGGAGGAGACATAGTGAGAAAGTACATCCTTCTGTCTCTCCCAGATATAGCCCAGAACCTCCTTCTCCCAGTTATGATGGTGCAGACAAGTCTCCTATGAAGATCGAATCAACTCCTGATGATCGCTTGAGTCGATATCTTGAGTCACAAGATTGTGGCTATTCTCCCTATGCAGCATCACATGGGATTTTGAGCTTGTTTAATGCTCATCCATCTCCTATTTCTGTTCATCACTCTCCTAACTGGTAACATTTGATATGAATTTGAATTCATCTTTGTCCCAATAATTTTTGTTATTCTAGTACCTGCTGTAACTTTTATCAATCATGTAGTTTTTGTTTAACATTAAGTTCAATATTTGTCAAAGTGCATGTAAGTGAATTATTTCTTATTATGTGCCCATCGTGACGATGCATTAGTCTCAATATTTTTTCATTTGAGCACCTTCAGACATTTTATGTGAGAAATTATAAAGTCCACTTTTAAATAGGAAACTATTTCGTTTGGTATATAGTTTTGTTGGTAGTATTCAAGTTTCTGATTTGGATGATGTTCCTGGGATCAAAATATAATACACTTCCACTTTACATCAAGAAATTAAATTAGATTAGTTGTCCCTCACTGTTGTTTCTATTCTTCAATTTGTAATACTAATAGAGGAGAGTGACGTGAAATGCTTTGATGCACTTATCTCATTTATTTATTTATTTTTCCAATGTAGGAGTGATGAAGATGATGCTGAAGATTCTGGGAGACATTTTTTTAGCCCATCAAGTGATTATTTTCGTGACAGTTCAGACTTAGAGTCAAGTAGTATTAGTACTAGGAACGACTTCTTTAGTTCTCATTTTGGGGAATCAAGTCCTTCTGACAGCCCCTCAAGGAACGATTATACTTTAAGTAAAGCTGATTATGTTGTACAGACAGTAGATCCTGGTCAAAGGGTGAATCTATCGTCCCAAGAGGCTGAGACCATTTTAAATAGGTCTGAGAGACTGACTGAAGGTCAAGATAACAAACATGCGTGCTCTAGTGGCCTGCCAACTATTCAGAACCAAGATGAAAAAGTAGAAAGGCCATTAGATTTTGAAAACAATGGTCTTATATGGTTCCCTCCACCTCCCGATGATGAAAGTGATGAGTTGGAGAATAATTTCTTTGCCTATGATGATGAAGACGACAATATTGGGGATTCTGGTGCTATGTTCTCTACGAGCAGTAGCTTTTCTAGCATGTTTCCAGGTAAGCAAAATTTTCATGAGGAGAATAAGGAGCCTCTCAAAGCTATGGTTCAGGGTCACTTTAGGGCCCTTGTTGCGCAACTGTTACAGGGGGAGGATATCAAATCAGGAGGAGATTATGTTGAGGACTGGCTTGATGTTATTACCACAATAGCCTGGCAAGCTGCAAAATTTGTGAGACCAGATACTAGCAGAGGAGGCAGTATGGATCCTGGGGATTATGTGAAAGTAAAATGCGTAGCTTCAGGACGCCCTCATGAAAGGTATAACTTATGGCTATTACTGCTGCTTGGAATATCCCTTTATACAAATAGCCTCAATGTCCTTCACGTATATATCATATGTTTTGTTTTGACTAATGTCGTCAAGTTGTTTATATTTTTCTGCAGCACTCTTATAAAGGGAGTTGTTTGTACAAAAAACATAAAGCACAAACGCATGACCTCACAATTCAAGAATCCCAGGTTACTTATTTTAGGAGGATCCCTTGAATATCACGAAGTTGCAAACCCATTAGCTTCTTTTAGTACATTATTACATCAGGTACTTGTCTTTAGTTTTAAGAAAATCAGCATTTAGTTTATCTTCTTTTTACACATATATAAGTTTTCTATGCATTCAAAACGCTAGAACTAGTTAAAAGTAGTTTTCTTTTGGTTTTATTGTTCCTTGACTTCTAATTTTTGTATCCTATTTTTGCAGGAAAATGATCATCTGAAAACAATTATTTCAAAAATAGAGTCTCTTCGCCCCAATGTTCTGCTAGTGGAAAAAAGTGTATCTTCATGTGCACAAGATTATCTGCTGGCAAAAGAAATATCTCTGGTGCTGAATGTTAAAAGGCCATTACTAGAGCGTATAGCCCGTTGTACTGGTGCTTCCCTTACTCCATCAATTGATCATATTTCCACGGCACGTTTGGG
This sequence comes from Luffa acutangula, assembly GCA_036850905.1. Classification (NCBI taxonomy): domain Eukaryota; kingdom Viridiplantae; phylum Streptophyta; class Magnoliopsida; order Cucurbitales; family Cucurbitaceae; genus Luffa; species Luffa acutangula. The sequence continues at coordinate 14,247,758 of CM072099.1, forward strand.
ACATTGTGAACTTTTCCGATTAGAGAGAGTGACTGAAGAGCACGTGAATGTTAATCAAAATAAAAAATTATCCAAGACCTTGATGTTCTTTGAAGGATGTCCAAAGCGCTTGGGTTGCACGGTAATTCTAGCTAGAATTTTTTTTTATGGCTACTTTTTCAAAATGATTTTCTAGGCTACTTTTCAAAGCACTTTTCATTGGGTTTTAATTTAGGATGTTCTTTGGAAGATACGTTTAGCTTTTCTGTCTTCAGTTATTTTTTTCACTTATACTAACTGAATAATATATTGCATCAAATTTAGCTTATGCTTGAAAAAGTTGTTGATGAATCTTGTTGTAATATTTCTAGCGAGTTTTTTTTACTATATTGTAACTTTTCAATTATCATTGAGAAGTTCTCGTTTCGTGTTTAAAACATGTTGATGAATAGTTAATTAGTAACAAAAAGATAACACATGGAAACAAAATATTTGGTTTTTTGGTTATGTAAATAGTTTACAGTTATACTTGATTGTTTTCAGAAATCATACTAAATTACTAATGTGTTTTTTATATATTTTTTTATTCTAAAGAACAACTACGAGTTTTTGAGTGTAGCTTTGAAACAACCTAAATTTTTTCTGACACAGCTTGTAAGTCATAATTTGAACTCTTGAATCATTATATGAATCCTGTGGACTTGGAAACATGTTATTTTACAGAACTTTTGTTTAGCTTCTAATCATGTCACAATTCTTCTCATAGGTCTTGCTGAAAGGCATGTGTCGTGAAGAACTTAAAAAAGTTAAACATGTTGTTCAATATGCAGTATTTGCAGCATATCACTTATCTCTTGAGACTTCCTTTCTTGTGGACGAAGGTGCTTCTCTGCCTAAGATACCGAAGCGCTCTCTTTCTGTTGAAGATAATTCCTCATTAGAAAATCCCGATATTCCCGAGTCATCCAATTGTCTGGTTGATCTCTCCACTGAAGATAATTTTTCTGCTCTTGATACTGAGGTTGAAGAATCTAAAATATACCCAGTGCATCATCCTCACCTTGATAATTATAGCTTTCTACTGTCTGCTGGCTTTGAAGACTCTAGCATCGTTGATACACAGCCTGACATATTCAATGATGATTTACCATCTGATGTAGATCTAAATCCTTCTCGTAATTATCGTGAGGAATTAAAGGATGGTACAACAGTTCCTTTTGCTATCCGAAGTCTCTCTGAATCTGAATTGCCAGCAACCTTGGAACGGAGAAAGGGGAAGTCTGGTGGGATTCCAGAGTTTCGGAAGTCTGAAAGTTTTGATGAAAATGATCTCTCTAGTGAATACTTCTCAGCAGCAGATACTCACCAGAGCATTTTGGTAGCCTTTTCAAGCCATTGTGTACTTAAAGGAACTGTATGTGAGCGCTCTCGTCTTTTGCGCATAAAGTTTTATGGCCGTTTTGACAAGCCTTTAGGGAAATACCTACGTGATGATCTCTTTGTCCAGGTTTATTTTTTTCCTTATTCTATATATCCAATTGAAACATAAAATTGTTTTCTCCTGAATAGCTGTGTAATCATGGTTTGGGTTCTTGCTGCAGACATCTAGCTGTCGATCCTGTAAGGAGCCTGCTGAAGCCCATGTTCTGTGTTTCACTCATCAACAGGGTAATCTTACAATTAATGTTAGACGCCTACCCTCTATAAAGCTTCCGGGGGAAGAAGATGGCAAGATATGGATGTGGCACCGGTGCCTCAAGTGCGCCCAAATAGATGGAGTCCCCCCAGCAACTCCTAGGGTTGTTATGTCTGATGCTGCCTGGGGGCTTTCTTTTGGAAAATTTTTGGAGCTTAGTTTCTCAAACCATGCAACTGCAAATCGAGTTGCAACTTGTGGTCATTCATTGCAGAGAGACTGCCTCCGTTTCTATGGGTGTGTTGGGCATCTGAATTCAGTATTAATTTTACAATTGTTATTGGATGTTGCTTGTCACTGAATACGAGGTTTCCACACAGGTTTGGGAGCATGGTTGCATTCTTCCGATATTCGACCATTGATATTCTCTCTGTTAACTTGCCCCCTTCTGTACTCGAGTTCAATAGCCATGTTCAACAGGAATGGATATCAAAAGAAGCTTCAGAGGTGGTTTTGAGAATTCAGAATGCGACTTACATGATTTTAGAATCTTGCTTTTGTTTACTCAAGTACTTTTTGGTTTTCAATGCAGATTATTGGTAAAATGGAAAGCTTGTATGCAGAGATTTCTGATATTGTTGATAGGATGGAACAGAAAAGCAAGTTGTCCGCTCAGGAATCGTCAGACTCAAGTGAGGTGCAAAGCCACATCATGCAACTGAAAGAACTGATTCAAAAGGAGCGAAGTGATTATATCGTAAGTGCTGAGAACAATTTGAATATGATAAACATGTTATTTGTCATTGTACATTTGTATATGGTACCATGTTTAATATTCACGAGTATATTTAATAAATTGATTAATTTCATAGGGTTTGCTGAAACCTTTCATGATGGAACCTTCACTACTGGGGATGATTTCTGTTGACATTCTGGAACTGAATCGTTTGAGGCGTTCCCTATTAATTCATACACACTATTGGGATCACCGGCTTTATTCACTAGATTCCCTCCTTAAAAAGGTTTTAAATTCCAAGACTGATGTGTCATCTCCTGTCATGAGAGATTTGAAAAGCGATTCTGCTCAGAGTGATAGAAAAATTGAATTTGGCCATAATGAGAACACTCATGAATCTTCTTTGGTCCATGAGTCTGCTGGAAATGATTTACAATCAAAGCAGAAGGAAGAGTCCACGGCATTTGAATGCTCCACATCCTCACATCAAGCCTACAGGGAAGAAACACACACAGATGAGGAACTGACTGCCGTAATAGCATCATTTGAAGGCATTCCTTACGAATCCACTCTTTCTGAGAGAATAGATAATGCATGGTCTGGAACCGAGCAATCTGTGAAGAAACCACAGGCTGCTTCTGCATTGCAAACAGAAGAATCTCTAGATGGGGCAATGAAGCAGATGAGTCAAAACGATAATCCTCAAATTAGAAGGGTATTGATGTCACCTGTGAGAGTTCATTCCTTTGATTCTGCGACAAGGATGCAAGAGAGAATCAGGAAAGGATTGCATCCATCTACTTTTCAGTTGTCAACAATCAGATCTTTCCATGCTTCTGCAGATTACAGTAGTATGCTGAGGGATCCTGTTTCAAGTTTAACTAGAGCCCACTCCCAAGTGTTACCATGTGAAACACAGAAGTTGAATTTATTACTCAGTTCAACTCCATCATTTATCTCAGCATCTCATGTCCCTGAAGGCGTTCGACTGCTGCTTCCTCAGACTGGCAATAATGATGCAGTTATCGCTGTTTACGACAATGAACCTACTAGCATAATTGCATATGCCCTCAACTCTAGAGAATATGATGAATGGGTTGCTGATAAGTTTACCGACAATGAGGGAGGTCGGAGTGTCCCTAGAATCAATTTCGAAGATTCTCGACCTTCAACTCTTTCAGCTTGGCAGTCTTTTGGTGCTCTGGACTTGGACTACATCCACTATGGAAACTATGGCTCTGAAGATTCTTCATCCTTGAGGACCTTGTTTTCAGATCCCAAAAAATCTCCCCATTTGAGGATTTCATTTGGAGATGAATCTTCAACATCTGGGGGTAAAGTCAAGTTCTCTGTCACTTGCTATTTTGCAAAGCAATTTGACTCGCTTAGAAAGATGTGCTGCCCCAAGGGAGTGGATTTTGTGAGGTCTTTGAGTCGCTGTCGTACATGGAGCGCACAAGGTGGAAAAAGTAATGTATACTTTGCCAAGTCATTGGATGAAAGATTCATTATAAAACAAGTCACGAGGACAGAGCTTGATTCTTTTGAGGAGTTTGCCCCTCAATATTTCAAGTACTTGTCACATGCTCTAACCTCTGGAAGTCCAACTTGCCTTGCAAAAATTCTAGGGATCTATCAGGTAAAAATGTTTAGGTTTTGAATTCTATTTTGGTTCCTTCACTCTAAGGTGAATTCTATTTTGGTTTCTAAACTTTCTAAATGTCTATTTTAGTTCCTAAACTTTGAAAAATAACTATTTTGGTCTACGAACTCTAAGATGTTTGTTTTAGTATATCAACTTTAAAAGATAACCATTTTGATTTTTGTTCTTACTCAACCACCTAATAGTGCACGTATTCAATACCCTTGGCCAACCTATGTGGCTCCGGCATGCACCTAGGTTGGTGCGTTAACACACGATTGAAGCCACATTATCCATGTGTGAAACAATTAACGGAAGAACCAAAACTATTATTACATTTTTCAAAAGTTTGCGAGACTAGCATCGGTGTTTTAGAAGTTTAGAGAATGGTGTTTTAGAAGTTTAGAGATTGAAATAGACACGTTTTGAAAGTTCAATTAGGATTTTTATTTTTTTTCCTTGCTTTTCTTGTGTATGCATGCATGTATATTGACCAATGAATATGGGGACGGATATTTAACTTTTTGTTTTGCCGAGGTGTGTGCTGTTTTATGGGACCTTTGGGGTGAGAGAAATAACAGGGTGTTCCGAGGGCTTTAGAGGGTTCCTTCCGACGTTTGGGCCCTTTTTAGATTCTATGTTTCTCTTTGGACCTCGGTTTCTAAGTCTTTCTGTAATTATTCTGGATTGGTGGCTCTTCCTTTAAGGGGGGTATTTTTGTGGGCGGGTTTGTTTTTGGATGTCCTTGTATTCTTTCATTTGGAAGGTTTTAATATATAAAAAAAAAACTTTTTGTTTTCTCACAACTGTGTAATGACAGGTCACTGTTAAACACCTGAAAGGTGGGAAAGAAGTGAAGATGGATTTGATGGTAATGGAGAATCTTTTTTTCATGAGAAATATCTCGAAGGTTTACGACCTCAAGGGCTCTTCACGATCTCGTTATAACCCGGACACGACTGGGGCTAATAAGGTTCTACTCGATCTGAACCTTTTAGAAGCACTGCGGACGAAACCCATATTTCTTGGAAGCAAGGCCAAAAGAAACCTCGAAAGGGCTATCTGGAATGATACATCATTTTTGGCGGTAAGCTGCATTGTTAAACTCTGATATTTCTGTCTTTATTATTGCATTTCCTTAGCCATGGTATTGATCGATTGGTTTGGAGAAACCGAGCAAGAAATTGGATGGATGTTTGTTCATATGTTTGATTTGTATTCAGTACTATATTCTTCATATGGTATCAAATTGACTGATTCTTCACATTCTTCAGTCGATAGACGTTATGGACTATTCGCTTCTAGTTGGGGTCGACGAGGAGCGGAAGGAGCTCGTTTTAGGCATCATTGATTTCATGAGGCAGTATACATGGGACAAGCAGTTAGAGACGTGGGTGAAGGCATCGGGGATACTCGGAGGCCCGAGGAATGCTTCTCCTACTATCATCTCTCCGATCCAATACAAGAAACGGTTTCGCAAGGCAATGACTGCTTATTTTCTCACAGTTCCTGATCAATGGTCTTCTTGATTTTATGATGGATCATTGTATTCTTTTGTCCATGAAAGCATTTGTTCATCAATAAAGGGATTGCAATTGCAGATAAATTTGAAGGAATCCCTCTCATTCTTTTCTTCTTTTTTCATTTACCACTTTCATCTCTTAGAGTTGTGTACAAAGAAACAAAGATTAGGTCCAAAAGAGAGAGGGCCTCCACCCTTGAGAATGAAGAATTGTACTTGCCTCTTTAAATCTAATGGGAAAAATATTTGTAGTATCCAATGCTTGAATATTCTGATTTCTATTGGGATTATTACTTTATTTGAAAATGCAAGTTTTAGTCATCAAGTTCTAGAGGAAGAATTTCTCAAAAAAAAAATAAAAAAAAAGTTGTAGAGGTAGAAGATTTGTTCAAGCAAAAAAAATATTGTTACTTGAGGAAACCTCATGGATTTAACAGGTTTTTGTTCTAGTAATGGCAAGTATAGCATTTTTAAAAAAGTAATTATTAATATTTTTATATGCAAAGGTATTTTTTTATTAGTTCGGGATTTTTTTTGACAACATGTGGAGGGAGGGATTTAAATCTTCGACTTTTAGTTGAGGATACAAACTTTATGTTAGTTGAGTTATGCTCTCGTTGGTGTTCATGATTGGTTATGATAATAGTAATCCATGTACTCTTATTTTATATTATGATCGTTAATTTATATGATTGACGCATCATCGTTGACTTTGATTATAACAACTATTGATGACTTAGATTTTAGGGTTAACTATATAGATAGGTCATTTGGAACATCAAATTAAATAAATGCCAAGTTTCAATTTTTTATTTATTTACTTTTTTATTTTAGCTTTGTAATTAAGCCTAGTCAATTTAAATTCAATAGAGTAATAATTTTAGAGATTTGTCAATTGAATTTAAAAATGAATAAACTCAACTAAATATATTTTTCATAACCATTTATAGATTTCAAAATATTCCAAAATTAGTTTCCATAATTTTCCTTCAAAGTATATGGAAAAAAAAAGAGAGCCTAGCCAAAGTGACTATAACTTGTATTTGGCATGCACCCTTGATCAAGAAGTGAGAGGTTCAAATCTCATTTTTTTCTTCCCTCGTGCTTCTCTTTCATGATTTCCTCCTTGATTTTTAGTGTTTTTTTTTCAAAAAACCCACGCGATTTTCTTCTCTAAGCACCAAACAATCCGAGTGTCTTCTCCACCTTTGTTGAACTGCAAGATCATTCTCCCTTCCTCATGTTTGATAGATTTTTCCAACAACGGTTCAATCCCCAATGGGTGTTTGACGCTCAATGCACAAATATAGCCGCAACCAAATCGACTTAGAATTTGGGTCGATTATATACCCACACATTTATTGAACTCAGATCTGTAGACGACTTTGGATCTTTGAAGTTCGAACCTTTTCGAACACTAAACAACAACCAACAATGTTTCCAATTAAAAACAACTACCAATGACGATACTTTTTCTTTCAAATGGTGGTATATTTCTTTCACTCAGTAATATATTTCCTTCAAACAACGAAGGAAGGTTTTGTTTTTGTCGAACAAACTCCTTTTTTGTATGTTGTTTCTATATAATTGTTTCATATCATATTTTTATTTCTTAAATATAAGAATATATTTAATAATACAAGATTTATATTATTTATACAATTTGTTTTTTTTAAAAAAAGATACACACATACGTACCAAGTATGCATATTTGCAAATAACATAATGGTTGTGACGAACAAATACTGAGTATATATTTACAAATGACATAATGGTAATGACAAATAAATATATTGAGTATATATACTTGAAAATGATTACATATATCAAATGTATATGACGAAATTCATAAGTAGAATACATATCTCAATAAAGATGAAATAATATATATAAAACACGTTGGATTATTATATGGATATATATATATATATATGAATGTCAATATGAAAATAAATATATTAAAACAAAAAATTGTCTAGTTTTTAAAATCATAATGATATAATAATTATGAAATGTTATATTTAATTATTAAAACAATATATTTTTTAAAATTAGATCTACCCTATGGAATAATTTTCCTAAATGAAAATATGTATATTGAGAAAGAATAAATTCAAAATGGAGAATTAAAATATGGAGAGAAAATATTAAATGAGAGTAAAATTGTAAGGAAAAAAAATGGTAGAAGCTCACATTCACACGTAACTTCAAATGAATGAAACACGTGGAATAAATTTTGATTTGTACTGAATTTGTATGCGTGTGGGTGCACAATCTGTAAATTTAATCCTCCAATTCTCTCTCTTGTGTGTGAGTCTGTTTTACTCGAGGGCTGAAATGCTTGTTCTCAAGTTTGAAGCTTCAATTGATTCACTTGGAGTCTTGAAGTCTTGAAGAGTATTTGATCTTCAAAGAGTGTTTAGGTCTTGAAGAGTTTTTGGTCTTCAAGGAGTGTTGAAGTCTTGAAGAGTGTTTGATTTTCAAAGAGTGTTGAAGTCTTGATCTTGGAGTGTTCAACACTCAAGAACTTAAAAATGCCAAGGAGTGTTCAACACTCAAAGATTTAAGGATGTTAAAGAGTCTTTTAGCTCTATCCTCTGAATTCTCTTGTCTTGAGTGTGGGTGTAAAATTTCTGAATCCTTCAAATGAAGGAGAACCTCTAGAGTTCTCCGTTGATGGACTTTGATGGCTTTTGAGTCTAATAACTTAGACTTGGGCTTTATTGGCTTTGGGTCTGACCATTTGGATTTGAGTTTGATTTTAGGGAAAAGAACACAAATAGCCCAAATTAGGGCCCTATATTTCATAATTGTCAAAGTTTATCATTTTTTTACACAAAAGGCCTAATGGGCCAAATTTTTTTTCATAAAACTCATGGCCTTTTTACGTTTAAGCCCTCATTTTCACTACTACATATTAAAAAAAAAAAACAAAATAAAACCAAAAAAAAGAAATGCACGATTCTTCCCATTTTCAATTTTAAGGTGAGAGAGTCTGAACGGAAAAGGAAAATTCGTGGAATCGGTGAGGCGAAAAGGAATATTGTACATGTTCAGGTGCTTCAAGTTGTCGAATATATATGTTCGTGTATATATAATATATACTATTGAACATACAACAAACTTCGTGTACACATAATACCTGTTTTGAATATATAGGGGAATATATGAGTACTGATAATGAATTCTTGATGATGGAATATGCTTGTCGAAATCTAATTGTTGGATTTTGGATGTTGGAATATATAAAGGAATCTGTTTGTTAAAATCTGGTTGTTGGAATGTTGAATACTGATTTTGTTATGATATCTCTTTCTTGGGATTGACTAGATGATATATTAAGTTTTAAATATGATATATCTGTTATGTTATATATGTTCAGGAGTTTCGTTTAATATTATACATGTTCAGGTGCTTTAACTTGTTGAATATATATGTTCCCGTATATATGATATATGATAATGTACATACAATAAAAGTTCGTGTACACATAATACCTGATTTGAATGTATATAGGAGAATATATGAGTACTAATCATAAATATATATTGTATACGTATAAATATGAATACATAATGTAGTTTTGCATTAACTATAATGATGCCTAATATAAGGTATAACTAGATAATGAATGTACAATCAAATTTAAACCACTATATTTGATGGAATATAAAACAACTTTTATAACGGTAAATCGTTCAAATGAAAAACAATGTTCAAACATAAATGATAATTATTCTCAATCCATAGGAATAAGAAATTCAAATGTTCTTAAAAAAACTGAAAAACAAAAATAACTACTGAGTTAGTTCAAATCTGCAAGTCTTATTATTATGCTCAATCCTACCACAACGACCACATTTAACCCGTCTTTTGAACTCCATCTGTGAGGGGATTCTGGTCTTCTTTGGCCTACCAACGGAATGCTTAACGTTTGGGGGGAGAACTGATATATTTTTTATGTCATCGGGGATATGCCAACTAGACTCATTGCCTAATGGATGGATTAGACCATTGTATATTGAAGAGAGAGTACTATTCAAGTAGAAATTTGATATATACTCCTTCATAGACAAGTGCTTCGAAGTCAAAACGGCACATATGCATGAGAACATGGAATCTCCAAAATGTCCCACATCCTACAACTGCATCTTCTGGCTGTTAAATGAACATGGTGTTGACTAGTACCATCTATTACTTGGAATTGGACATTGTCTACTAGATCGACTTGAATAAAATAGAATATAAATATCGAGAGTTCAAAGTATACTATACAGAAATAAGATGTACTGACCTGCATCGAACAACCCATTACAATTTGGTCTCTTATAAATATCGAGAGTTCAAAGTCCACATAATTCTCACTATCGTTCCAATGACCATCGTGCAACATTTGAACAATTACGCTACCTTAAAAATATATATAAGGAATATACCACATAATATGTATCAGACACACATGTTATATATGAAACATAATTATTCTGACATATGATATATATTTTGATATGCTTTGGAATATATAATATTTAAAATATGATATATACACTTAAATATACTAGTCTTTCAACACGTGCTACGCACGTGATACTTTTTTTAATCAAATATCTAAATTAATTTTCTATTTAAAAAGTTATTTGTATATCAAATATGGTATCAATTTTTTTTTTTTGAAATATCAAATATGGTATCAATTAAATTATAACTATCCACACATATACATACACACTATTAGAATTGCATTTAAAAAATCTAAACATGAATATTAGATCAAACGTTCCAACGAAAGTTATAAGTTAAATTAAAAAAATGAAAGAAAAAGTAAATATAAAAAAGAAAAAAGATGACACTTAAATTTTTGTGAAAAAGAAAAGTATGAGATAACAACTACTTATATATATGGTTATAAAGATAAAAAATTTTACAAAACTTTTTGAGACTCCAAGCTTTTGAAATTTCGTTATTAATTATAACTAAAAACAAATTCGTTTATTCTTAGAATTAATTTATAAAAATAAATGATACACTACTCGTATTCTAACTCTTCATGTTTTTTTTTTTTTTTAATTTCAACTCTTTATGTTTTTTTTTTTTAAAAAAACTCTTTATGTTCTAATGGTTCATATTCTAACTTTTCTCATTATTAAATAATAACGTTTTCTCTAAAATTAATAAGAGAGAGAAACAATGAGAAGATTGAGTTTTTTTTTTTTTTTTTTTTTTTTTTTTTTTTTTTTTTTTTTTTTTTCGAGAGAGAGAGAGAGAGATAGAGAGAGAGTGTGATAAAACTTAAATGAAGAATTTGAAGAGATAGGAGATAGTGTTTATTTAATTTTTTTTTTAAGAAGGAAAGGGAGTATTTAATTTAATTAGTATTTTTTAGAAGTTAAAATAAGAACATTTTAGATATTATATCTAAAAGTTGAAACTTTAAACATGACATTGTTGGAGATTTTAAAATTTATTAACTTGTTGAAAATTTATTTAATTAAAATATAACAATTTGATATGAATTCATATATTAATAAATAATTTATATATTCTTTAAAAATACTAATCAAACATAGATTGATTTGTTTATTTTTTTCAATAGGTGAATTTCGATAGTTTTTTGTGGTTTTTGTTGAGCAAATAAAGTATTTATCTATTTTTAAATGGTTATATATTTTTAAATTGATTTCCAATATTTTAAAAAGAATATTATTTATACCATATTTTTAATTTATTTTTCTAGAAAAATATTTTTATTGTAATTTATTTTATTTTTGTATATTGTCCTTTTCTTAGTGTGAAATAGCAAAATTTAATTCAGAAGGTCAATTAATTTAGGAGTTGATAGGATTTTATATTAAAGTTGTTTTTTTGCAATCTCTTAAACTTAACTTAGGAGTTGATAGGATTGAGGGTTGAAATAAATTGTTTTTTCTTAGAAAATAATTTTTGTTGATCTCAATGATTTTTTTTTTTGTTGAAAATATATGTACGGTCAACTTTTCAAACATGTCGATATTTCCATCATTTAAAAAAAATTGTAAAATATTTTAAATCTTATTTTAAATTTGTCTCCAAACTTTTATAATTTATTGAATAGTAATCATGAATTTAGAAAACTACAAACATAAACATAAACATGTGTTTTGTTTATTTATTTGATGATTATCATACATGACCATCTATTTAGAAAACCAAAAATTGTAAAATATTTTAAATCTTATTTTAAATTTGTCTCCAAACTTTTATAATTTATTGAATAGTAATCATGAATTTAGAAAACTACAAACATAAACATAAACATGTGTTTTGTTTATTTATTTGATGATTATCATACATGACCATCTATTTAGAAAACCATATGTACCAAAATGAAAATTAAAAAAAAAAAATCAATTTCATGTCATATAATTAACAAAAAATAAACGATAAAGACAAATTGATACAAAAAATTTAGAAGCTAAGAAAAGAAAGAACCAAATGCACATTTTAGTTTATCATAATAAACTTTTACATGACTATGAGATTTTAACCTATCTCTACTTCTTGTTCCTTTCACCTACACATGGAGGTTGGCAAGAAGAATTGGAAGATTGCTCCCAAATGCATCTCAAGAGAAGTGAATGAGTGTTTTGCTCTACCTCGAATGGTATCATCTTCTCAAAGTTACACCACCACTTTTTGTAGTCGTCAACTTGAATCTTATCGTCGTCATGTTTGTTGTTGTTCCTACCACCTTTGCCACCCATTTCAAAAATCACAGAGGATATGATTTTTCTAGTTGTGAAGAATGTGCAAAAGGATTTGTCTATTTATATATAAGGTTGAGAATAAATAAATTATAATTTTAAAAAATTAAAAATTAAAAGTAAATGAAAAGTCTTATTTGAATTTGAAACCATTAAAAGAGAAACAAAAGGTTTGTTATGAGAGTAATAAAAGCAAATAAATATTGATAAATGGAGAAGAAGTGGAATATGAAAGGATGTAAAAATGAGCCACATAACCCAACCACTGGATCAAATGAAAAGTTGAGAGAGAGAGGGAGAGAAATTGCAGGGAAGTGGGTGGATGAGAGTGAAAATTGAAAAGTAATAAAGGTTTTTATAATTTATAAAAACTCTTTCAATTTCTACAAAATTGGAAGAAGTAATAAGGGACATATTTGGAATTATGAAATTAACATTGGGACATAAGTGTCCAAAAATGATTCTCAAACTAAGTCACTTTTAAGATAGTAAGATAAGATATCACATGTACTGTAAACCCAAATACAATATAATCAGAATAACAAGAAAATCTATGAAAAAACTAATATATACTAACCCAGCATATATACAAACCCAACATATAATCACAATCACAATATACTTTGTTATGCTTAGGAATATATAATATTTAAAATATGATATACACACATAAATATATAAACATGTTATATAAACCCAAACACAATATAATCAGAATAAGAAGAAAATATATATATAAAAAAAAACATAATATATACAAACCCAGCATATAATAATGATATAACAAATATGAAGATATATAAAAAAAGTCCAGCATTTTTAAAATATGAAATTAAAAGCAACCAAACACAATGAGTAACAAGAGGAAGAATAATATATTGACTGATAATGAAACTGAAATTGATTTAAATGGAATATCCCGTTGGATATATTAAATATTAAAATTGAAAACGTAGCCATAAAAGAACATGTTTATAATGTGTACGAAATATATACGAAACTTACATCGACTAAAACGATATATCCCTCTTAATATATAAAATATAAAAACTTAAAACGTATACATATAAAAACGTGTTTATAATGTGTACTGCATACGAAACTTACATAGACTAAGACAATATATCCCTTGGCATATATAAAATATAAAAACTGAAAACGTACCCATCTTCAAACGACTGTAAAACAAAACGTAGAGGCTCACTGAATGCAATCCGAAAACACTGGAAAACTACAGAAAAAACCTAAATACAGCAGGGAAACTTCTGTATGCAGTCCAAACAATCAAAGTTCCTAAGAACTGCCGTTTGAAACCAATGAAATAGAGTATGGAAAAAAAATATGAAAACCGACGACAATGTTCAATAGAAAGTGAGAGAAAATGCTGCCAGAAAAGAGAAGAAACTAAATGGGGAGAGGCCGGAAATAAAACCAAAACGGCATACAGACGAGAATGAATGAGGGAACCACGATTATGAGAACATTCCTTAATTTAGGAGATTTTGTGAAAATCAACCTTCCTAAAATGTAGCATATTCGGTTGGCTATTATGGAATGTATTATTATCGATTTTAATATTATTTGAGAATAAATGATAATAACAAGGGTATAAAGGTCCAAAAATCTATCCGAAAATCCAATCTTGTAAATATCGAAAATTTTGGACATATGTGAAAATATGTCTCCAAAACGGCCTATCTACCAAAATTTCTCTTGATTTTAACTTACCCAAATACACATGACCCAAATATCGTATGACCCAATTTTGACCAAAATAAAATTTGAGGCAACACCATTTTTAATTGGGAATTTTGAAAAATAGCCATATGATTTTTTTTTTCATTTGAAAAAATGACCAATTGCTATTTTTAGTAGTTTTTTTTACAACGAGTCGGACGAAAATGCCCCTAAACAAAATCTAAATCCAGTGAACCGATAAATTCAAATACAACGTAAATCCAGTGAACTATAAATTCAAATACAACTTAAATGTAGGAGAGAATCTAGGGTTTACACTTTAACGACACGTAGAAAATCAATCAAATTCAAATTTAACAAGCATCACAAATAAATATAAGTTATCTTAATCGTATAAATTAATAACAAAATTTTAAATTAAGAAATATAATACTAAGAAATCTCACATTTTAGGGAGAAAAAATAGGAGTGGATTATGGAAACACCGTATAAACAAATACAATATATTTAGAACAAAGTTCCTACTTTTTGAAAGGTAGAATCTGACCTCATGAAGCTGCAATTTCTTGAGGACATAGAGCATGCAACAATGATTCATTTGAAAAAATTAAATCAAATTAATTGAGTCGATTTAAAATTTTGCAAGAATCAATATCTAAATCTGTTAATATTTAGGGATTTAAAAGATATAAGGATACAAGGGATAAGTAAGATAACAAAAAACAATCAACTGGCATGAATCGGGGAAGAGTTGTAGTATTAAAAAAAAGATTAACTTTTAGCTTAAAAATAGGGAGTGTACGGAAATGATTGAATATGTTAACTTTGTGTGTATTTAAATTACTAAATTCATTTACACACCGAACCCTTAGTTTTTGTCTCGTTGGGTATTCAATAACCTAAGTTCAAAGTGTATTCAGTAAACTTGCAAATAATTTCAATCATCTTAAAAAATGAGAAGAAATCATTACTCACAAATGTTACTGAAACAATAAAAAAGATTCAAGTTTATAAAAAAAAAATTATGAAAATACAGTGTATATAGTAAACTAATCTATTAGACAACATGCAAATAATTTCACTATGGTAAACATCAAATCATCTAAAAATCGAGAAGAATTATTACTCACTATTTCCCGTAAGCTTAATTCGAAAATTGAGATTTAGTATTCACCTTGTTTTTTTTTTTTAAATTTGAAATCCTTAAGATTCTTCCAATTTTCTTCATTTTGTGCGGTCTTTCCCATTCTCATATTCTTCCAACCATTACAAAACAAAATTCGAGAGAAACCTCCGATTTGCTTTTGGGCACCTTTCTCCATTCTAATCTTCCTCCAAAAGCTTTCATCTGGAAACCATTGAAGACCTTGAAAAAAATGAAAAATACTTTGTGTTGAAAAATATGATACGAGGAGGAAAATAATGATAGGTAAATACAAAATATAGTATTTAACATACCTATGTTTCAAGATTGATAACCCTTTATCGATAATGGGAAGTAGTGAAGACCTACAAGTCGAACAAGACGATGATTTATGGACTGTTAGAACAATAAAGATGCTAAGTTGGATAATAAAAATGTTGATTTGGATAGTAAAGATGCTTGATTTGAGGATTAAAAATGACAAATCTTAAAACATGTTTATCTTCGGGAATTTAAAAGATAAACACATAATTTGAAATTGAAATTTGAAAAATATAGTACAATATGACAAACCAACTAGATTTCGTAAATCAAGGAGGGATTGATTTTTTTTTTTAAAAAAATAGTTTAATTCTACGAAATCAAGGGTGAGAGGGTATAATTGAAAGCAAAAATCGTGAGGAAATAGGTTAAAAATGGTTTAGTCATTTTTCATTGAAAAAATATATTTGGTCATTTTTAAAAAATACAATGTATTTGTGCCCATTTATAACGATTTCCCTTATTTTTTTTTTAATTTGATCAAATGGTTCATTTGGTCTTAAAATTTATAATTGGCCAATATTGTCTTCAAATTAAATTTGGGACATATGTTAATTTATAATTGATCCCAAATTTAATTATTTTTAATTGCGTCATTGATTTTGAACCGTGACAATTTGTGATTGATTGAAAGCCAAGCTCCCCCTAAAAATTGACATTTGTGAAAGACATGTTTCATAATTAACTATTTGACACACATATAGATTTTAATAGGTCATTAATTAAGATATCTATACCATTGTTAAAGTTGAAGGTTCGATATCTACCTTAATATTTGTTGAACTAAAAACACATGTTATATAATTTTAAAATTATTTGAAAGAAAAAAAAAAGTAAAAAGCAAAAAGAACAAAATGTCACTTTAAAGAATTCTTAAAATTAAAAAGATGTTGATATATATAGTTTCAAAAGGTTAGTCCATAAAATGGGTTAGACTAGTTATTGGGTCATTCCTCAATGATTTGAGATCACTTACTAAAAAGTATAGCTTCCAATGATCTTAAACCACTTATGAAGTCTTATGGTTTTTCACTAATCCCAAACCCTTTCTTGGAATCAGTTACTCTATCCCTCAATAGTCCCAAAACTTGTTAGAAAGTGATGTGTGAAATACAATTCTTTCATCCCTCTATGGCCTAAGGCTATTAATAACCATGACATAAAATTAAAGTACTAGCATACACATGTAGACTCCATCTTTGGTTCGGATGGTTTTAATTTTTTGTGATATATTTTAAAATTATATAAAAAAAGGATTTATTAAGAATGCACATTGGAAAATAAATAAATAAATGATACTAATATAACCTTTCAAAAAAAAAAAAAATGATACTAATATAATATAGGGGTTTTGATCCCAAGATTTGTTGGTAAAAAATTAACATGGATGCTGGGCTAAGACCACATTTTCAAATGATTTTCAACGCTAAAAATATTAAAGTGAAATTTTATCCTTTTTAAAAAAGAAATACCCTTGATCTTCTACAAAAATCCTCACTTTTTCCCTTTTTCCTTCTCCCACACATCCAATCTCTTCCTCTTCCCAACAAAAATGGCTCTCTTTTCTTCCTTAACCTCACCATTTTTTATTCTACAGAAGGGTTTTTTCCCCTCTAACAAGTTCATTCTACCATTTTTTATTCTACAGAAGGGTTTTTTCCCCTCTAACAAGTTCATTCTACCATTTTTTTTCTCTCTCAAACAACACCATTCTTTTTTTTTTTTTCCTATGAACTTAGCAGGTTGTATCAGTTTAACCCTAAACTTTCAATTTCATCAAATTGAACCCCAAACTTAACAAATAGTATTAATTTGGACCTCAAACTTGCATAAATGTTGCAATGTAGACCTTTGGTTAACATTTCATTTGAATTGCTATTAAAACATGTAATTGACAATTTACTTTTTTTTTTATTCACATTGCACCTGAGTTAGTGTTTTGTAAGAAATTTGTTGGAAAAACTCTTTTAAGAAATCAAATATCCCAGATTATTCTTCTCATTTTATCCATAAAAAAAATCACAAAATTATTGACAACAAGAAAAAAACAAGCAAATATGAGAAATAAAAAACTCGAAATTTCTTTATTTATGTTTTCTACATTTGTACATTCTTCTAATTAGCAAGAAAAAAACAGTAAAAGAAGAAAAAAATCCCACAATTTTTTTAGCAACAAGAAAAAACCAGCAAATGTTTGAAGATAAAAAAAAAAACCTCCAAAGTTTCTTTGATTTCATAATCTTAGATAACAGCAAAAAAACCCTCACAAAGTTCTTAACAACAAGAAAAAATCATCTAAAATAAAGTTTCTCCAATATTTTATTTATAAGAAACTAATTCAAGTGTAATGTGAATTAAGAAAAAAAAAGAAGAAATAATCAATTACGTATGTGGTTCAAATGGAAAGTTAACCTAAGGTATACATTGCAACACTTATGCAAGTTTTGGGTTAAAATCGATACGATCGGATAAGTTTGAGGTTCAATTTGATGAAATTGAAAGTTCAGGAGTAAAATTGATATAACTTGTTAAGTTTGGGGTTCAATTTGATGAAATTGAAAGTTCAGGAGTAAAATTGATACAACTTGTTAAGTTTGGGGTTCAATTTGATGAAATTGAAAGTTCGGGGTTAAAATTGATACAACCCCAAAGTTTAGGGTTAAAAATTATTTTTTTCCTTTTTTTTATAATCTTTTTCTTTTATTGATTATAATTAACCTTCACATTACAACCACATCATTGAAAAACCACATTTTGTTCTTCATTTTTTTTTCTTTTCTCTCTCTATCACTTGATTCTTTTTCTCTTACGAACCTACCTTCAAGTGAAAAACTAATCACTCAATGAGGCGTACTCGTCATTTTTCCCATTTTTCCCACAGTCGATCCATACCATCACCATCAGACAAAGTCAAGATGTAGAATCTTTTGAAAAGAGTTGGGGTAGAATACCTTTTTTTTCTATATATATATATTTTTATTTTTTTTATTTTATCCGTATCTTTCTTTCTTAATTTTTATTAAATATTTTGCTAATTTCTGTTTGAGCTATTATACTTTAACTTTGGGCGGTTAAATCAAAAAATGCAATATACCCATTTTCTTTTCAAGTTTTAATGATATCTTGTTTGCACTCTTTTTCTTTTATTGCATGTTGTACTTTATGCTTGCATGTTGTATCTAATGGTTGAGAAACTGATGGATGATTTATGAGTATTTTACTCAAATTTATTGTGCTTCAATTGAAAGTTGATTGTTCATAAATTGATCGAGTAAAATTCCTTTATATGCTTGAAAGTTTTTAACTAAATTAGAGATCAATGTATTATAATTTACCGAACTTAAATATGATAAATTATAAGAAAAATGGTAAAAAAAAAGGTTTGTGTTGATGGTCAAATTTGGTCAGAGGAAACTCACCTGACCTTCACGCGCCACCAACGGTAAATTTGTAGATGAAGGGGAAGACGTGGCCTGCAAAAGAGTAAACCTGCACACAGGTGTGGTGCTAGCCACACCGCCTCCGATGCTTAAGTCAGAAAATGGAAATAGGAGGGCTAGAGAGCAAGAGAGAGAGTCGAGAATAGAGTTCCGATCCCTTCTTCAGTGGCGAAGAGGGGTATAAATACTTACTCATGCTCCTAGGGTTTTTAGGAATTCAGAGGCGTTTCAGGACGAATCAGGCTGAACCGGGGCGGCTAGAGGCAGTAGGGACCGATAGGAGGCAAACAAACTCAGGTCGAGGCTGACCATATGGGTCGGGCCCGATTGGCCCGACCCGTTGGTCTGGTCTTCCTCTGGGTCGATTCCTGGTCCTACCTTCGCCCGGTTGTGCTCGTCAGCTCCTTGCAAGGTCCAAAATTACCTATAACACAGTTTGTTTGGAAGAAAATCTCTATTGATAGGAATATATAATTTTTTAAAAACAAATCTTGGAGATTTTAATTTTAAAAGTGAGAAAAAATAATAATGTTTACAAAATATTGATGCTTTTACCCAAACAAAACTAATTTCTTTTTTAATAACACTATTTTTATTAAAAAAAATGAGTTTCTCAAATTTATCAAAAACTCTTGAACATTTTTTTTTTAAATACACCCAGAAGGTTTTTTTTTTTTTTTTTTTTTTTAACACTTTTCCACTTTTTAATTTAACAACACCAACACACTTTTTTAAAGTAATTATTTTTACCAAACTAATTAAATTCCAAAAATTGGTTTGGTTGAAGGAGAAATTTTGTCCAATCACAAATTGCCACGTCATTATCTAAAATTAATGACAAAATTACAAATAATTAAATTTGGGACCAATTATAAATTGACATGTGTCCCAAATTTAATTTGAAGACAAAGTTGGCCAATTATCTATAATATATTAAAAAGCAAGGATCTGTGAAAAACATTTTTAGACTAAAATACCTCTGTAAATTTAAGATAATTACATAATTAGTTTTCAAATTTCAGAATCAAATTTCGTAATTTGATAAAAATCAAAATATAATCTATTAAAATTCAAAATAAGACATATTTGCATAAAAAAAAAATTAAAAACCAATTTGAAATTTAATATGAAAATTTGAAAACAAAAATCTTAAGATAATTATTTTAGTTAAATATAATTATTTTAATTAAAAAGAAAAAAAAAACCTCTACGTGATGATAAAAAAAATTTACTTTCACGAATTAGGAAAACCAATCATGAAAAATTGAAAAAAAAAACAAATCTTAAGATAATTAGTTTAATTAAATATAATTATCTATCTACATCTTCATTCCCACGTTTGTGCAGTTTTTTTTTTTAAAAATAAATCTCATATTTGATAAGAATAAGAATTCGTTTAAAACAAAATCTTGATTCCCACGTTTAGGTTCACATCATTCCCACATTGTTTATTTTAAGAAAAGAAATCTCATATGTGATAGGTGATAGGATTAAGAATTTGTTTAAAACAAAATCTTTATTCTCACCTTCAGGTTCACACATCATTTCCACGTTTGTATTTTTTTTTTTTTAAAAAATCTTATCTTTAATAAGAGAATTGGTTTAAAAAAAATCAAATTTTTTTTAATTTAATTATTAATTCTAATTGATTTCGGTGGTTATGATAAATAACTAGATAACTGATTTTATAATTATTAATTCTAATTGATTTTCAGTTGTGAAAATTAGAGGGTTTTTTAATTTAATTATTAATTCTAATTGGTTTCGGTGGTTATGATAAATAATTAGATAACTGATTTTAGAATTATTAATTCTAATTGATTTTCAGTTGTGAATATTAGAGGGTTTTTTTTATTTAATTATTAATTCTAATTGGTTTCGGTGGTTATGATAAATAATTAGATAACTGATTTTAGAATTATTAATTCTAATTGATTTTTAGTTGTGAAAATTAGAGGGTTTTTTAATTTAATTATTAATTCAAATTGATTTTCGGTTGTGAAAATTAGAAGAATTTTTTATTTAATTATTAATTCTTTTTGGTTTTCGGTGGTTATAATAAATAGATCTTTTAAAATTAAATTTTGTGAAATCTAAATTTAGATCAATTGTTTTGATTTTTCAAAAATAAAAAGATACTTAAGTTTAATTTTTTATTAAATCAAATAAATTTTAAAATTAAATTTGAAAAACTAAAATTCAAATTAATTGTTTTTAATTTTAAAAATTTCTAATTTGAAAAGATTTATCATAATCACGTGATTCACTTGAACCCTATAAATAGTGGTCTAAACCGGTGGAGCTTTTGTGGTGCATGAAGAATTAAAAAAATTGGAGCAAACATCAACCAAGTGGGTGGAGACCCATTCCTACTCCATCTTTACTAATATGAGTAGTCTTTTCATTTAGTGTAAATATATATAATTGTTTCTTATTTCTTTTTCAAGTAGACTAATGTATCCTTAGGGGATTTTGTTAGTTTTCTGAGATTTTATTAGTTTATATTATATTTTCGTCACCCCTAAGAGTTTCATATGAATAAGAAATATTTTATGTTTATTTCTTTAATGGAAGCGAGTCCACCTTTGTGTGAGTTCATTAGTAATGTCTTTCTTATTCTTTCTAAAATGGGAAAGAAGATCGATCACTATTATCTTTTTTTTTTTTTTTTTTTTTTTTTTTTTTTTTTTTATAAATCGATCTCTCTCCATTATGTTTTTCTCCGACCTTCAAAATTTTTCATATATTTTTGAGATTTTTTTAGACAAGATGATAGGAAGAAAATGATATTTTTATTTAATTAGTGCCCATTTAACAGTTGGATTAAACATAACTTTAATTGAATTATTAATTATTTATTGATTACAAAATTAAGATTTTGAAACCATTTTTATTAGAATGGTTCAATTTGGTCACATACATATCAATTTTTGCAATAATTATAAATTCATGTGTATTTATTTATTTTTATATTTTTTTGGTACATTATCAAGTCATATTTCAAATTTTCTAATTAACTACTTATACTTTCAAAGGTATTATAACACGTGCAACGCACGTAGTTTCAAACTAGTAAATTTTAAGAGCCAAATTTCTATTTGATCAATTAATTAGAAAATAAATTATTTTGATCAAATTAATTAATTTGACCAATTAATTAACAAAATAATTAATTGGATCAAATTTGGGTCTTTGAAATATTTGGGTCATAAATATGGACCAAACCCAAGACTAAATAGTTGAGTCCAACACCAATAAAACCCAAGCCCAAGTTGTGAGGCCCAAAAGCCACAAGGGCCCATCCAGCGAGAACTCTATAAATAGAGAGGTTCTCCCCTATTTCAAGGGTTCAGGAATTCTACACTCTCACAAAAAAACAAGAGTTCAGAGTTTCAAAGCTCTCAAGCAGAACCAGAGAATTCAGAGAGACTCCACCAAGTCTGAAGACCGAAGACTCTCTGCAATCCATAAATTCAAACGTTGAACATTTCTTGAAGACCAAACACTCTTCAAGACTTCAACACATCTTGAAGATCAAATACTCTTCAGGACATCGTGTAATACCTATTTCTACGTAGTTATATTTTTTAATAATAAGGGTTACAGCGAAAAAAAAACAACAAAAAAAAAACTATATATATAAAAGAAAAGTAGTTTTATTATTAAAAAAAAAGAAAAAGAAAAAGGGTGGAAGAAAGCTTCCGTTGGAAGTTTTTTTAAAAAAAAAAATTGAGAAAAAGTAAAGCTTCCAACTGAAGCTTTACTTATTTAAAAAAGAAAAAAAAATAAGAGGAAAAGTAGGAAGCTTTACTCATTTGGGAAAAAAAAAAGAAGTTGGAAAGGCAGAATCAGGGAGAAAAAGAAAGGGAGAGAAAAGAGAGGAGGGACGGAGAAGGAAGCAAAAGGGGAGCCAAAAGCTTTGGCATTCTTGAACGATTTTAGAGGGGAAAAACAAATCAAGAAGCACACAACCTTGGATTCAAGTGTTAAATGGAGTTATTAGAATCTTTATTTTGGAAATATGATATTAATTACATGGTAGTTGGAGGCCAATCTCATGAAAATTTTAGTTATTCCAAGTGTTAAAGGGAAACTAAAGCTTGATATAATTTAGTGATGTGTTTTAATATGGAGTTTTAAAAGCCGTTAATACTTGGTAATTATTATTTCAGGCCAAACAGAGATCGGGACCGCTTACGACCCAAACTTCTCTCATCAATAGTATAGTGAGTGGTTATTCTTCAAAATACTTTTCTTATTTAGAAATTAATGAAATTTGAGTTTGAAGTCAATTATGATATATATGTGTATATATATATATATATATGTATGTATGTATGTATGTATGTATGTATGTATGTATGTATGTATGTATGTATGTATGTATGTATTTGTACAAATGAGTTGGTTGTTGAGGATTATAACTATTTCTAAGACTATTGTAGAAAGGTGAATTATGGTTTTGAAGCTTTAAGATTTTATCCTATCGGCAAAGCCCAAGTTATTTTGAAATTTTACGATCGTATAACTATACATTTCAAATATTTGGAAGTTTTAAAGTGAATGAAGTGTTTGAAATATGATTTGCTTGAGATGAGAAACTTAATAAATTTCAATGTTTTATTGATGTCGTGAATTTAACTATGGCATGGAAATTTCTCAAGTATGATGTTTGGTTTACAATGCATTCTTTTAAAACGATTATGATGCTAGTGTGGTTTGAGAGCTTATAATTATAATGTTGACATTGTTTTCGAACCACTAGAGATTGTACCCATGGTGAGTTCCCAATGCACTTCCGTGAATGTGTTTCTGTGGTGTATGTATGATATGTATGAGGTCTTTGGGACCCACTTCGGCACACACATAGGCTTTGGGCCGTGTGTCGAGGTGCTTTGTCCTTCTGGGGGTTGCTCTGCGCGCGTATGACCAAGATAGCTCTGCCACACATCTTGAGATTACTCGATGTGTGGTATGACCAAGATAGCTTTGCCACACATCTTGAGATTACTCGATGTGTGGTATGACCAGATTTGATCTGCTACATATCTTGAGACTACTCGATATGTAGTATGACCAGTTGCTCTGCTTTATACGTCGAGTTTTTCCGTATATAGTATGACCAGTTTCGGGTACAACTATTAGTGATGGAAAAACTTCTCATAGCCCATGATGGTTTATCTTTCCAAATGCTTATGCTACAGTGTTTTTGATTTTAGACATTTCACGTTTTAACTGCAAAAGACTTTATCTGGTATCTCAAGGTTTTGTTCCTAAAAAATCTATATTGTTTGTTAAATTATGATTGCAACTATGTTAGTCATGAGTTTCTGAAAAGTCATATCTTATCTCTTTTTTATATATAAATTCTCACCACTCACTGGGCTTATTAGCTCACCCTTTTCTTTCTAAACTTTTTCCACCAGGTAGTAGTTGAGTTCCTGACGAGCCTACCAGAGTTGATATCTGCCACCAGACTCAATAGGTTGCATGTCATTTTGCACTATTTATAGATGTATCATTTTTTTTTTTGTAAC
The DNA here is from genome assembly GCA_036850905.1 of Luffa acutangula. Lineage (NCBI taxonomy): Eukaryota > Viridiplantae > Streptophyta > Magnoliopsida > Cucurbitales > Cucurbitaceae > Luffa > Luffa acutangula. The sequence goes on from CM072099.1 coordinate 14,272,153, forward strand.
TAGAATGGCTAGCAACTTCATGGTGATGTATTATCATGGTTGTTAGGGTGGTTTTGTGATTGAAAACTAGATGTTGTTTTGGGTAGTTTGACTGTGCCATGGTTGTAAATTCTGAACCTACTTGGGTGCTGGTGTTGGATTCTATACTATGATTATTTGGGAGTGTTAAATATTGCTTTCAGGTGGGTTAGATATCCAAATTTCAGGGGAAACTCTGCCGAAATTTTTATGATTTATTTTCATTTAATAAACCATTGCTAGCCACGTTTTGAAAATTCTTTTTCATAGTCAATTTAGTTCATGCATAGTGGACAATGAAGTTTGTGGTTAGTTGGGATTTCATTGTCAACACGTCACGTTCGAGGTTGGTTAGGATAATCTGGGGCGGGGCGTGTCACATCGACACCTCTTGAAGACTGAAGACTCCTTCAAGATTGGAAGACTTCAAGCTCCAAGAATCCATTGAAGCTTCAGACTCGAGATCAAACGTTCCAGCCCTCGAGTGTAACATATTCACACACAAGAGAGAGAATCAGAGGATTAAAGTTAGAGATTGTACACCCACACGCATACAAATATCAATACAATATATTATTTATTCCACGTGTCTCCATCTCTGAATTTACGTGTGAGCAGGTTCTTTTGGGCAACTAAGTTCATCTAACAATGCTTTTCAATATTTTTTTTTTAAGTTTTAGCAACTAAATTAAAATACCTTTTGTTGAATGAGAAATTTCGGTCAATCACAAATTTTCACGTCATTAATTTAAATTAATGGTAAAATAAATTTGGGACCAATTACAAATTTACACGTGTCCTTAAATTAAATTAATAGACATTAAAATTCGGCAAATCAAACTATGACACTTGTCTATTATTGATCCATCGGATGACATAAGCCGAGTCCAATCAAATTATGCCACGTGGCAATTGGACCCAAGACTAATGTGACCCGAGATCATCAAAGAAATTGGGCTAAATTAAAATAATCCAATTTTATTAAAAATGAATTGGATTAAAGCCCAAAGGAGCCAAAGCCCAAAGGTTGGGCCCAGGCCCAAGCCCATATGAGGTCCACCAAACTCTATAAATAGAGGAGGCCACCATTCATTTTGGGGCATTCAGACAGAGTCAGAGAAGCCAGAGCCCAGAGCATTCTCCCAAGGTCCAGAGTCTTCAGAAGTCAGAGAGTTCAGAGAATTCAGAAGATCCAAGATTCAGAATTCGACCATCTCAAGACTCAGAAGATCCAACGACTGAAAGACTCCAAAGAATCAACCGTTTCTTCATCAAGATACAAGTTGAAGATTCAACCTTCCTCCGTCTGAGATCAAGCTTGTCGGCCCTCAGATCAGACTCCATATTTTGAGAGAAAGCATCAGAGGATAAATATTAGAGATTGTAACACTTCTACATACAAAATCAATAAAATCAAGTTCATTTCCACGAATTAAATTTCTTTGTTGAAATCTCGTGTGAACAAATTGGCACGCCCAGTGGGACTATCTCTACCTCTCATCTCTTTTTCTCGCAAAGAAATCATGACTTCCGAAGAAGCTTCTTCAAAGATCGCTGCTTCAAGCAACTCCTATGTGGGGCCAATTACTCGTAGTCGCTCCAAGGAAACTCAACACGAAGACAGCCAAACTCCTGTCATTGCAAACAAGATGCTGAGACGCATGACAGAATCTGCTCAACTTGAAATCGCCGCTGCAGAAAATCTGATGCTTGGCAAATTCATCTCTTCTTCTCAGCAACCAAACGAAACATCCGGTCCTGATGTGATGTCTGTTATGATGACTGATGCTGGAACTAGTGAAGAACAGATGGCTGAAGTTGAGAAGAAAATCAGCATGTTACTGAAGATAGTCGAAGAGAAAGACCAAGAAATCGCCTCTCTCAGGAACCAGATGGAAAGTCGGGATGTTGCTGAATCGAGTCAGACCCCTGCCATCAAAGACAAGGGAAAAATCATTGCACAAGATCAGTCACAACATTCCGCTTCTATTGCTTCACTGTCCGTTCAGCAGCTCCAGGATATGATCATGAATTCCATCAGAGCTCAATATGGTGGACCGGCTCAGAACTCTCTCTTGTATTCCAAGCCGTATACCAAGAGAATCGACAATCTGAGAATGCCTCATGGATACCAGCCACCAAAGTTTCAACAATTCGACGGGAAGGGCAATCCCAAGCAGCACGTTGCTCATTTCGTCGAGACATGTGAAAACGCTGGTACTAGAGGAGACCAACTAGTCAGGCAGTTTGTACGAACACTGAAGGGGAATGCTTTCGACTGGTATACCGATCTTGAGCCTGAGACTATCGATAGTTGGGAACAACTTGAGAAGGAGTTCCTCAACCGCTTCTACAGCACAAGACGAACCGTTAGTATGACGGAGCTCACTAGCACTAAACAACGGAAAGGTGAACCGGTTCTTGACTACATCAACCGTTGGAGAGCTTTGAGCTTAGATTGCAAGGACAAGCTTACCGAATTGTCTGCTGTCGAAATGTGCACCCAAGGCATGCATTGGGGACTCCTCTATATCCTGCAAGGAATAAAACCCCGCACTTTCGAGGAGTTGGCAACTCGCGCTCATGACATGGAATTGAGCATTGCTACAAGAGGGAACAAAGATTCTATTGTCCCCGAAGGCAGGAAAGAAAAGAAAGAAGTTAAAAATACTGAGAAAGCTACCAAAAGCACTACGAAAGAGTCAATGGTAGTCAATGCAGCTCCTTTCAAGTTTTCGTCGAAAGGAAAAGAAAAGAAGGTAGAAAAACAACAAGAGGGAGGTGAAAGACGTCGTCTGACCTTGAAAGAAAGGCAAGAGAAAGTTTACCCTTTTCCAGATTCTGACATTTCAGATATGTTAGAACAACTCCTGGAGAAACAACTTATTGAGCTACCAGAATGCAAGCGACCAGAAGAGATGGGGAGAGTTAATGATCCCAACTACTGCAAATATCACCGAGTCATCAATCACCCGGTGGAAAAGTGCTTCGTCCTGAAGGAGCTAATCTTGAAATTAGCTCAAGAAAAGAAGATTGAGTTAGATCTTGATGAGGTAGCTCAATCAAATCATGCGACGATAGCAACGAATCTGAACAACCAAGTAGCTCCAAGCCCGGTTCATGATTCAGTAGCAAGTTTGATCCAGTTCGGGACATTAGAGCCGATTGTTATTTGGCTTCAGCAAAAATCTGCAAGAGACATATGCCAAGACCAACTTGAGTCTGTTGAAAATGAAGACGAAGGATGGACTTTGGTAGCTCGTCGAAAGAAGCAAAAGAAACATTCCGCTCAAAGAGAGCCTCACATGTTCCGAAACTACAGGAGAAAGAACATGTCACAAAAACAGAAAAGAAAGATAAAAGGTTTGAGAAAGCCTAAACTAGTTGTCGAAGAGAATCAAGATTTTGTTATGTCTCGACAACCAGTGACCCTTAAAGATTTCTTCCCGAAGAACTTTCTTAATGACGATCATGAGAACGTCCCAGAGATAGTCACATGTCATGCTGTCAATGCATTCGAAGAGGGTGATTCTTCCTCAAGTCCATCTCAAGTGATGACAAGGCCAGAAGATTCACCTTCATTTACAATAGATGATTTGTTGTCACTTCCTCAAGCAACCAAAGATGCTATTGTTGAAACATTGATAAGTTCTAACGTTTCAGACGTCCCAGGCCTGCAAGAACACAAACGTGCCTCGTGTTATATGTCCATTAGCTTCGCAGATGAAGACTTGATGTTGGGATCGAAGCCTCATAATAGGCCCTTATTCGTCTCCGGATATATTCGAGAGCAAAAAGTTGGCCGAATTCTTATCGACGATGGATCTGCGGTGAATATAATGCCTAAGTCAACCATGACACAGATAGGAATTTCAATGGACGAACTATCAAATAGTAGGTTGGTTATTCAAGGCTTCAACCAAGGCGGCCAACGAGCAATCGGTATGATCCGTTTGGAGCTTGTTATTGGAGATTTGAAGGCCAACACTTTATTCCATATCATAGATTCCAAGACCACTTACAAGTTATTGTTAGGTCGTCCTTGGATTCATGGAAATGGAGTAATATCTTCTACACTTCATCAGTGTTTCAAGTTCTATCAAGACGGTGTCAAGAAAGTTGAAGCCGATACTAATCCATTCTCAGAGGCAGAATCCCACGTTGCAGATGCAAAGTTTTATATGCAGAATGATAAAGCAGGAGATATCATCCCAGGTGAGATTCCTCTGATTGAAAGTCAGAAAATAGAGCATCCAAAGAATGCGAAGAAGGAGTCGATCAAAGAAGTAGATGCTTGTGAAATTCAATCAAAGGAAACATCCACTCACCCTGCAAAATCAAAAGCTCCAAAGGAGGGGGCATCGTCAAACGTCCCTATATTGCGCTACTTTCCTTTATCTCGACGCAAGAAAGGGGAATCACCATTCACAGAATGTTCAGGAATTTTGAAGGTTGGTGATGTGGAGATTCTAAAAGAAAATTTCACCACGCCTCTGACAGCAATCACCAAGCAAGAGATTCAGGAATCAAAGACGGATCGTACCAAAGTGACTTTGCCGGAAAGACGAACGAAGGCTAGATTTGATCCAAATGCATACAAACTCCTAGAAAAGGCAGGATACGACTTTTCAACTCATACTGAGTTTAAAAGTCCAAAAATCTTCGATGGGAGATCTGAGCCTTCTCCGACACAGAAGAAGCTCCAAAAAGAGGGTTATGCCATACTATCCTCGAGAGCCGGACTAGGGTACAATCCCCCAGAGCCAGTTCGTATAACCAGAAAATGGAAAGTTGTAGATGCACATCACATAACGATAGAAGAGATGGGCGATCCAGAAGATAAAAAGAATGATGATAGCCAGAAAATCTCTGTCTTCGATCGCATTAAAGCGCCGACTACTCGTCTTTCAGTTCATCAGCGGCTGAAATATTCATCTTCGGAAAAGGAAGGTCAGAGCAAAACTTCTACTCCTACCCGACGTTCAGTGTTTCAGCGTTTGAGTGTGTCTACATCGAAGAAAGTAGATGAACCGCCGAGATCCGTGTTCGATCGCCTTCAAGCAACCTATGGCCAATGCAAGGGAAAGTTGAAAAGTCTTGAAACAGATGAATCCGACGAGATGAATGACAACAACGGATTTTCCAGTACTGTTCCTTCACGGATGAAGAGGAAACCTTTTATTCTCATAAATACAGAAGGTTCTTTAAAAGTAAAGCGACAGTTAGTCATTCTAACTAACCCTTCGAAGGTGAACCAAGAGCTTGAAGAAGAACATGTCAATTGCTGCCATATTTCTTTCGAAGAAATGCCAGATACTGAAATTTCTGAAGATGATGCTGAAGAAGCACCTGCATCGTTAGAAGATGGCAGTCAATCAACGATTGATGAACTCAAAGAGGTAAACTTGGGTACGACAGAAGAACCGCGCCCGACATTCATCAGTGCGTCACTTAGTGCTGAAGAGGAACGTGAATACTTGAATTTGCTCGTTACATATAAAGATGTCTTCGCTTGGTCGTACAAAGAGATGCCAGGACTCGATCCAAAAATAGCAGTCCACCATCTTGCGATTAAACAAGGATATCGACCTATTAAGCAGGCCCAAAGGCGTTTTCGACCAGAGCTTGTTCCTCAAATTGAAATTGAAGTCAACAAGTTGATAGAGGCAGGGTTCATTCGAGAGGTGAAATATCCAACATGGATCGCAAACATTGTGCCAGTCAAAAAGAAGAACGGACAACTGCGTGTATGTGTGGATTTCCGTGACTTGAATAATGCATGTCCCAAAGATGATTTTCCGTTGCCCATCACTGAACTTATGGTCGACGCCACTACAGGACATGAAGCCTTATCTTTCATGGATGGATCATCAGGGTATAATCAAATTCGAATGGCCCTTGAAGATGAAGAGACGACAGCATTTCGAACTCCAAAAGGAATATACTGTTACAAGGTGATGCCTTTTGGATTAAAGAACGCTGGGGCAACTTACCAACGAGCCATGCATAAGATCTTTGATGATATGCTCCACAAACGTCTTGAGTGCTATGTTGATGATCTAGTGGTCAAATCCAAGAAACGAGAGGACCACTTGCAAGATTTGAAGATAGTTTTTGACCGTTTGAGAAAGTACCAGTTGAAAATGAATCCTCTTAAATGCGCCTTCGGTGTGACATCAGGAAAGTTTCTTGGTTTCGTAGTAAGGCATCGAGGAATTGAAATCGACCAATCAAAGATTGACGCCATTCAGAAAATGCCGGAACCACGAAACTTGCGAGAATTAAGAAGTCTCCAAGGACGCCTGGCCTATATCAGAAGGTTCATCTCCAATCTAGCAGGTCGATGTCAGCCATTTCAAAGACTGATGAGAAAAGACACAACCTTTGAATGGGATAAAGCTTGTCAAAATGCTTTTGATAGCATTAAAAAGTATTTGCTTAATCCTCCCGTCTTAAGCGCTCCAATTGCAGGAAAACCGTTGATATTGTACATTGCTGCACAAGAAAGATCACTTGGGGCATTGCTCGCTCAAGAGGGAGAGAAAGGCAAAGAAGGTGCTTTGTATTATCTAAGTAGAACTTTGAATGGGGCAGAGCTAAATTATTCACCCATCGAGAAGATGTGCCTTTCACTTTTCTTTGCCATTGACAAACTGAGACATTACATGCAAGCCTTCACGGTGCACTTGGTGGCAAGGGCTGATCCAATCAAGTATGTCTTGTCTAGACCAATTATCTCAGGGAGATTGGCTAAGTGGGCAATCTTACTTCAGCAATACGACATTGTCTATGTTCCGCAAAAGGCGGTGAAGGGGCAAGCCTTGGCTGACTTCTTAGCCGACCATCCGGTACCGTCGAACTGGAAATTATCTGAAGCCTTGCCTGATGAAGAGATATTCTACATTGAATTGGCCGAGCCTTGGACTATGTATTTTGACGGAGCAGCTCGAAGGAATGGCGCAGGGGCAGGAGTAATATTCATTTCGCCTGAAAAACACATGTTGCCATATAGCTTCACATTTGGAGAAGCGTGCTCGAACAACGTCGCTGAATATCAAGCGCTCATCATTGGCCTTCAAATAGCCAAAGAGATCGGAGTGACGTACATTGAAATTTTTGGAGATTCAAAATTGATAGTCAATCAATTGTTGCTCCAATATGAGGCAAAACATGAAGATTTGATACCCTACTTCAACAACGCCAGACAATTATTGGAAAACTTCGAGAGTGTGACGATAGAACATGTTCCAAGATCTGAAAATACAAAGGCTGATGCATTGGCAAATCTAGCCACTGCTCTGACAATTTCAGAAGGCGAGGTTCTAAACATTCCACTCTGCCAAAGATGGGTCGTGCCTCCAACTGAAAAGGATAGTCAAGAAACGAATGCAATATCTGTCTATGTGATTGAAGAAGAAGATTGGCGACAACCGATTATAGATTACCTACAGCATGGAAAGCTTCCTGTCGAGACGCGTCATAAGACTGAGATACGAAGAAGAGCATCTCGATTTATCTACTACAAAGATACCCTATATCGTCGCTCATATGAAGGCCTTTATCTTCGATGTTTGGGAAAAGATGAATCAGTGCAGGCTTTAGAGGAAGCACATTCAGGTGTTTGTGGAGCTCATCAATCCGGGCCAAAGCTTCATTTTCAACTAAAGAGAATGGGCTACTATTGGCCTACGATGGTTCAGGATTCGATGCAATATGCAAAGAGGTGTGAAGCTTGTCAATTTCACGCCAACTTCATACATCAGTCACCAGAGCCGCTCCACCCAACTGTAGCTTCATGGCCATTTGAAGCTTGGGGGCTTGACCTTGTTGGTCCTATAACACCAAAATCATCGGCAGGACACTCTTATATCCTTGCAGGAACTGATTATTTCTCAAGATGGGCTGAAGCTGTTGCATTAAAAGAAGCAAAGAAAGAAAATATAGCAGATTTCGTTCGTAATCATCTCATTTATCGATATGGCATTCCTCATCGCATCGTGACAGATAATGGAAGACAATTCTCTAACAGTTTGATGGACAAGTTATGTGAAAAGTTTGGCTTCAAACAATATAATTCGTCTATGTACAATGCTGCTGCGAATGGGTTGGCCGAAGCATTCAACAAGACATTATGCAACTTGTTGAAGAAAGTAGTCTCCAAGACGAAGAGAGACTGGCAAGAAAGAATTGGTGAAGCGTTATGGGCGTACCAGACCACTTATCGTACTCCAACAGGAGCCACACCCTACTCTCTTGTCTATGGAGTAGAAGCTGTCCTCCCTCTGGAAAGAGAGATCCCATCGTTGCGAATGGCGGTGCAAGAAGGTTTGACTGTGGAAGACAATGCTAAGTTACGTCTTCAAGAGTTAGAAGCATTAGATGAGAAAAGACTGGATGCTCAACAAGCTTTGGAATGCTATCAAGCGCGCATGTCTAAAGCTTTCAACAAAAAGGTACGACCTCGTTCATTTCAAGTTGGTGAGCTCGTACTCGCGGTTCGAAGACCTATCATCACGACTCGACATACAGGACACAAGTTTACACCTAAATGGGACGGACCCTACGCTGTGAAAGAAGTCTATACAAATGGAGCATACAAGATAGTTGACAAAGACGGACTAAAAATTGGCCCAATCAACGGCAAGTTTCTCAAGAAATATTATGCTTAAAATGTAATACTCCTTATCGTAAGAGTATAAACTACATGATACTCCTGGCCCGCATGAGTTAAAAAGGTGAACGACCCAAAAAAAAAATTGTACCTTGAACTACGTTATGACTTGATCCCTTTTCTTCAAGGGTACGTAGGCAGCTTAAAGAAAACTTTAAGTTCAGTCCCTGCAAACAAAAAAGCAAAGTGCCATAAATATTGGAGCATGATAAAACAAATTGAAGAAGTTCATCCCTACTGGGGGCAACACAACGGGTTGAAGACGTACATTGTTGTGAATGAAATGTTATGAATTGAGTGCATAAAAGAGGGCTTCGTTCTTCAAGTTTGGCAATTCACTCACTTCAAGTTTGGCATCTCGTCTCAAGTTCGGTGTTTCGCTTCTTCAAAGTTTGGCGTCTCACCCCTTCAAGTATGGCGCCTTGTTTCCTTAAGTTTGCATTCTCCATGGTGGTAGCTGACGGCTTCGCTTCGTCTTCAAAAGAAACTACAGTCATCAAAGTGACTGGTCTAGACAGGCGGTGAAGTCACTGCATGTGAAGCTGATGACGACCGTGGTGACCACCCCTGCAGGAAACTAAAGTCATCAAAGTGACTGGTCTAGAAGGAGTGCATCACTGAAGGTGAATCTGGTGAGTACCCCTGCAGGTTACTCAGATCACCCAATAAAATGGGGACTGGTCTAGCAGGAGTGCATCACTGTAGGCGAATCTGGTGACTACCCCTGCAGGTTACTCAGATCACCCAATAAAATGGGGACTGGTCTAGCAGGAGTGCATCACTGAAGGCGAATCTGGTGACTACCCCTGCAGGTTACTAAGTTCACCTAATAAAATGGGGACTGCTCTAGCAGGAGTGCATCACTGAAGGCGAATCTGGTGACCACCCCTGCAGGTTACTCAGTTCACCCAATAAAATGGGGACTGGTCTAGCAGGAGTGCATCACTGAAGGCGAATCTGGTGACCACCCCTGCAGGTTACTCAGTTCACCCAATAAAATGGGGACTGGTCTAGCAAGAGTGCATCACTGAAGGCAAGTCCGATGACTACCCCTACAGGTTACTCAGATCACCCAATAAAATGGGGACTGGTCTAGCAGGAGTGCATCACTGAAGGCGAATCTGGTGACCACCCCTGCAGGTTACTCAGATCATCCAATAAAATGGAGACTGGTCTAGCAGGAGTACATCACTGTGGACGAATCTGGTGACCACCCCTGCAGGTTACTCAGATCACCCAATAAAATGGAGACTGGTCTAGCAGGAGTACATCACTATAGGCGAATCTGGTGGCCACCCCTGCAGGTTACTCAGATCACCTAATAAAATAGGAACTGGTCTAGCAGGAGTGCATCACTGAAGGCGAATCTGGTGACCACCCCTGCAGGTTACTCAGATCATCCAATAAAATGGAGACTGGTCTAGCAGGAGTACATCACTATAGGCGAATCTGGTGGCCACCCCTGCAGGTTACTCAGATCACCTAATAAAATAGGAACTGGTCTAGCAGGAGTGCATCACTGAAGGCGAATCTGGTGACCACCCCTGCAGGTTACTCAGATCATCCAATAAAATGGAGACTGGTCTAGCAGGAGTACATCACTATAGGCGAATCTGGTGGCCACCCCTGCAGGTTACTCAGATCACCTAATAAAATAGGAACTGGTCTAGCAGGAGTGCATCACTGAAGGCGAATCTGGTGACCACCCCTGCAGGTTACTCAGATCATCCAATAAAATGGAGACTGGTCTAGCAGGAGTACATCACTGTGGACGAATCTGGTGACCACCCCTGCAGGTTACTCAGATCATCCAATAAAATGGAGACTGGTCTAGCAGGAGTGCATCAATGTGGACGAATCTGGTGACCACCCCTGCAGGTTACTCAGATCACCCAATAAAATGGAGACTGGTCTAGCAGGAGGGCATCTCTGTGGACGAATCTGATAACTACCCCTGCAGGCTACTCAAATCACCCAATAAAATAGGGGAGTGGTCTAGCAGGAGTGAAATCACTGCAAGTGAATTTGGTGACGACTGTTGCACGATGCTTACACTCTCAAGCAATAAAGAAACAAATTGTAATAATATATGTGCAAAAAAGAAAAAAAAAAATCTATGGCACTATCAAAGTGGTTCATATGTGCAATATTCAATAAGACACCGATAGAATATATGCATATTAAAAAAAAAGTTTGAATATGTATATACCTTTCAAATGGTGGACAAAGGTTGATGTTGTGTTCAAGGAGATCGTCAAAGGTTTTTGAAGGTTCTTTTACTTAACGGCGGCACATGACAAAGAAGCACGAAAGGAGATTATTGCTCGAACTCAAGACCTACACAAGGAAGAAAATGTATGAACATTGAAGTCAAATGAAAGAAAAGAAAAGAGAAATTGAAGGAGATTGAAAAAAATATCATGTACCTAAAGCTTCTTGCTTGAATGGCTTTGTGTTTTGGTCTATGCAAGGCATTAGGTCAAACACATAATGGAAAGTCTTGATTTTGGTAAAGGAAATTTTGCCTTAACCAAATATGTATGTTGTATGTGGTCGTTTATCAATGCATATTCAACAAGAGATCGCATAATAGTTAGTGCAAGTTCAAAAAAAAAAAAAAGAATATGTATTTACCTTTTCAATGGTGGCCAAACGATCAATTGTGTGGAAGAATTCGTTGTCAAACATAATCGTTTCCTAAAATTGAGAACAAGAGTTATTTTTTAGGATGACAAAAGAAGGTACGTATATATGTTATTAGCAAAAGTCTGAAAAAAGAAAAAAAAAAGGTGCCAAAAAGAAGGAAAAAAAAAAAGGGAAAGAAAAAGAAAATTAAAAAAAAAAAGCACAAATATGTTAAAAAAAAAAGAAAAAAAAAGAAGCTGAATGTGCCACGAATTTCTAATGAGATGAGAGAGAAAAGGAATTTTGCTTTTGTTGTTCTCTCCCTCCCAGCATTATCTTCTCCTCTCTCTACACCACCATGTTCAACCTTTCCTTTTCTTCTTCTCTCGGTACCAACAGCATCACCGCAACTCCTCTCTTCCGATTGACCTCCGGCGAAGCACGAGAGATTACGGTTTGCAACAAACCCACCGGCAGGGGCGGCGGCAAAGATGATTTCCTTTGTCTCCGGCAACGATAGCAACTCTACTTCTTGCTCTAGCGGCGGTTCACGTCAATGGGTCCAACGGTGTAAGTAGAGGCCAAACGACACCCACGCCGACGACTGTAGATCTGCAAATATCAATATTGTTTTTGGCACATACAACTATCGAAATAGACCCCACAAACAAAGTAACGGTGGAATCTCCCTTTTCGGTATAAACTCACGCAATATTCTTCCTCGACAACAGACCGCTCGACCAGCAAGAGACATCCATGATATTCTTAGTAGCAGCAAAAAGAGGACTCCAAAATCTCAAGATGGTGAAACCCAGGACTCAAGCAAATTAACAACGACAGAGTGAAAACTGCAACAGATGGGCGGCGACTCTTCAATCCACTGTTTTCCAAACAATTGAGACTTGAGTCAAACTCATCGGCAAAGTCCCGGCAACTAGTTTTCTGACCGACAAAGGACATAAACCCAGGCAACATCTTCCCTCGATAGCGGCTGTAAAGACTGTGTAACTTCAAGACAATGAAAATCACATACTTTCCCCACATATATTGAGGATTCCAATCATACAAAATAAAAATTTGGGGAAAGATTTTATTCCAAATGTAAATTGAATTTGAGAATGTCCAACACTCAAGATTTGATCCCAAATTTAAATTAAATTTGAGAATCTCCCTTCCAAATTTGATTTTCATCCCTAAATTTGAAAATTTTGATCCGAAATTTGATTTTTATCTTCTAATTTAAATGGAGATAAAATCAAAATCTTTGTAAAATTGAAATTAGCCAAAATCAAAGTTTTGGCTAGAATCCTAGATTTTCCCCAAATTAAAAGTTGGGTAAAATTCAAATTTTCAATATTGAGTTTATTCTCCTTCGAAATAGGAACCTCCCAAATTTAATTCTTCAAATTAAAGTTCAAATCAACTTCAAATCCAAGCTAATGGTCGGATAGAGTCCAAATTCTATTCAAATTAAAAAATTTGATAAAATTTTCAAATCAAAATTTGGGCATACTCCAAGTTTTCTCCAAAATTTGATTCAAATTCAAATTCCATTCCAAATTCAAGCGAGTGTGAATAGAGCTCAAATTCTATTCAAATTTCTGACAAAATTTATAAAATAAAAATTTGGGCATACTCCAAATCTTCTTCCCAATCAAAATTTTGAGATTCGAATTCAAATTTCATCAAAATTTGGGCATAATCCAAATTTGATCACAAATCAAAACTTGAGGAAAATTCGAATTTAAATTCTACTCCAAATTAAAATTAAGTGGACTCTAAATTCTTCTCCATATAGTATAAACATCAACCCTACTAAAAATACAATTTGGAATATGAAGACTATTGAGATTTTCACGAAGGTTTGTTGCCAAACAAGAGAATCCAAATTATGACTCAAATTCATATTTTGATTAATTGGCATTAGACTGCGTCAAATAAAAAAAAAATCAAAATCAAAATCAAAATTTTGAACTAAATTCATATTTTGATTGTTTGACACATCAAGAAAGTCAAAATTAAGAACAAATATCTTACATTTTGATTTTAAACTATCTTTTTTCAAGATTCATCCACACATACTTGTGCATAAATCTCGAAAAGGGGCATTTGTTGAATGAGAAATTTCGGTCAATCACAAATTGTCACGTCATTAATTTAAATTAATGGTAAAATAAATTTGGGACCAATTACAAATTTACACGTGTCCTTAAATTAAATTAATAGACATTAAAATTCGGCAAATCAAACTATGACACTTGTCTATTATTGATCCATCGGATGACATAAGCCGAGTCCAATCAAATTATGCCACGTGGCAATTGGACCCAAGACTAATGTGACCCGAGATCATCAAAGAAATTGGGCTAAATTAAAATAATCCAATTTTATTAAAAATGAATTGGATTAAAGCCCAAAGGAGCCAAAGCCCAAAGGTTGGGCCCAGGCCCAAGCCCATATGAGGTCCACCAAACTCTATAAATAGAGGAGGCCACCATTCATTTTGGGGCATTCAGACAGAGTCAGAGAAGCCAGAGCCCAGAGCATTCTCCCAAGGTCCAGAGTCTTCAGAAGTCAGAGAGTTCAGAGAATTCAGAAGATCCAAGATTCAGAATTCGACCATCTCAAGACTCAGAAGATCCAACGACTGAAAGACTCCAAAGAATCAACCGTTTCTTCATCAAGATACAAGTTGAAGATTCAACCTTCCTCCGTCTGAGATCAAGCTTGTCGGCCCTCAGATCAGACTCCATATTTTGAGAGAAAGCATCAGAGGATAAATATTAGAGATTGTAACACTTCTACATACAAAATCAATAAAATCAAGTTCATTTCCACGAATTAAATTTCTTTGTTGAAATCTCGTGTGAACACCTTTCAAATTTTCATTTTCAATAAAAAAAATTCTCTTTCAATTAAAAGCCACTTTAAATAGATTGAGTAGTGTGCTTGAAATAAATTCATATGTCCTCAAAATGCATGAAAATCCTCTAAAAAAAATTAAAATAAATAAAAATAAAAACAAGTTTAAAAATAGTTGCAATCCTATAATGAATTTGAGAAAAATGTAAAATTTTTTAAACTCTTGAGGCGATGAATTTTCTCATTGATTGAGAATAATTCTAATATTATATCAATTGATGGCTAATAACCCCACTCAAGTAGCTCAAATGCTTGCTTCATTCTTGAAGTTTATTAAGATATGACAAATTGAGACATTTTAAAAATAAAATAGACAAAACATTTTTTTTTTATCAAAAGGACTATTTTTCTTTAATTAAGATTAATCGAGATAATGTGAGAAAATTGAGATTTTGGTAACTGTTTCTTTTATGGGTGTTGTAAGGTGTTAATACATTTCCCTATGCACAAAAGACCCACGAACCTAAGCTCTATGTTTTGCAAACCACTTTCTTTTTAAATTGGTGACTAATCACATCCTAATAATAGTCTTTATTACAAACCCCACCTTTTTAGAGGATGTTGGCCACTTTGCATCGCGATATGACAACGACACACACGTGCAACTTTACAAGATTATTGTACCTCGGGAAAATGAAGACAACAGTTGTTGTGTCGTGGGAAAAACCACTGCCTTGAAAACAATTTCGGCACGACCACGGTGCTAAATCGTTTGACGCCGGTTGCTTCCCAAGGTTAACACAACACCCACCTCGTTCGTGCACTCGAGAGAGAAGGATTGGAATCAGAGGAAGAATGTAGGAAGGAAGAAAATGAATTCGATTCCTTCCACTTTGCTCAAAGTCTTCTTTTATAGGCTCAAAACGTAACCATCATTCCTCAAAAGGAGTTCCAGCTGCCACGTGTCAAGCTGTAAGGAGTCCATGGAGAACTCCTCGGTCAAAGGCTCAAAACAGGTCAATACTCCACGGTCAAAGGCTCAAAACAGGTCAATACTCCACGGTCAAAGGCTGAAAATGCGGTCAAAGGCTGACTGGTGAACTGAGGCACGCGAGCTGGACTGGACGCTGGGCTTGAAGCGAACTTGGACTGTGGACCAAACCAAACCGAGCCGTGACACGTGGAAGCTTATGATATGTTGGAGGACATTGGGAATAAATAAGAAATATATTTTTGGCAAAAAAAGAGTAAAACCCTTTCTTTATTACGTGCGAGCGCGGTTACCCGAACCCGAACCCGAACCAACCCGCCCGCTCGCCCTCCTGTTCGACCAACGGCGGCGCGCGCGTGTGGGAAGTGGTCTAAGTACCACCCTTAACCACTTTTACAAGAGTAGGGAAGAGTGATTGTATAAAAACACTCCTCCCAACTCCAAATCTTTCCATGTGGGACAAACATAAAGTGAAACATGAAAAAGCCAAAAATATTCAAGCAAATATGCTAGTCATTCCCAACAATCCCCCACGAATGACGGTGAGCAATATTTCTCTAAGCAAAGGAGGAAATTCAACTTAAGCATTAATATCTTTCGATTTGAATTAATGCGTAGTGAAGCAAGGCAATAACCAGCGTGGTGAAAGTAAGTTACCTTTTGAACTTTCAGCAGTCATGGTTTATACCCCTACAACACGTTTGTATCCTCATATTTTCCCTTGATTCCGCGATACAACAGTCGAACAAGTGCTATTTAAGGTCATGCACTAGCACCTTGGGTCATCGTGAGAGCTCTAAAAAGAGAATGTTTTACACTCTTTCATAGAAGGCGGCCACACCTTCACTATTACGTCATGCTTCATCAAGTCTACCGCAGTAAACCACTCAAAACTTGAGCTATGAAGACTTTCCAAACTTTGTCGATCAAGTCCATATTTGGACCACCCAAATAATGGGCTATGGACTTATTTCAACAATTTAAGTCCCATACATCCTGAGGACTCTAGGATTACTCTCCTTGTTAGGCCTTTGGTGAGAGGATCTGCCAGATTCCTCTCAGACCTCACATACTCCAAGGAGATAACTCCCCCTTTCAACAATTGTTTCACAACTCCATGTCTCAGGCGTATATGCCTTCTCTTGCCATTGTATACACTGCTCTTGGCAATTCCTATGGCAGCTTGTGAGTCACAGTGCAAAGAGACTGGCACTGACGCCCCCCACAGTGGTATGTCTTGAAGTAAACTTCTTAACCTTTCCGCCTCTTGCCCTGCAAGTTCGAGAGCTATAAACTCAGACTCCATGGTGGATCGTGCAATGCAGGTTTGCTTTGCAGATTTCCATGATATAGCTCCTCCACCAAAAACGAACACATACCCGCTAGTTGAACTTACTTCGTCGTTATCAATTACCCAGTTTGCATCACAATAAACTTCTAATACTGCAGGAAATTTATTAAATTGCAAACAGTAATCTATTGTACCTTTAAGGTACCTCAACAAACGACGAAGTGCAACCCAATGTTCTTTATTAGGATTATGTGTATACCTACTCAATCTACTCACAGCATATGCAATATCAGGTCTAGTATAATTCATCAAATACATCACACTACCTATAATTTTTGCATATTCAGATTGAGAGACACTACCCCCTTTATTCTTCTTAAGTTTCATACTAGCATCATAAGGTGTTCTTGCAGACATATCATCAAAACAATCAAATCTCTTTAGCATCTTTTCAACATAGTGTGATTGATTCAAAGAATACCCATTTTCGGTTTTCCTCAATTTAACACCAAGTATCACATCAGCCTCACCTAAATCTTTCATCTCAAAGTGTGAGGATAAAAACAACTTGGTATTATTTATTACTTCTAAATTCGTATCGAAAATAAGCATATCATCAACATACAAGCAGATAATCACATAATCAACACCAAACAATTTCGAGTAAACACATGTGTCAGAAGAATTTACCCTAAACTCATTGTTTACTAAGGTATTGTTAAATTTCTCATACCATTGTTTGGGAGCTTGTTTAAGACCATAAAGAGATTTTTTAAGCCGACATACCTTGTCTTCTTGACCAGAAACTACAAAGCCCTCAGGTTGTGCCATATATATCTCCTCTTCTAAATCTCCATTGAGAAATGCTGTTTTCACATCCATCTGATGTATTAACAGCCCACGAATAGCTGAAAGAGCAACTAGACATCTAATAGTAGCTATTTTAGTTACAGGAGAATAAGTATCAAAGTAATCAATACCTTGTTTTTGTGAATAACCTACAACCACTAATCTGGCCTTGAATTTTTCAATTGAGCCATCTGGTCTAATTTTTCTTTTAAAGATCCACTTACATCTAATAGGCTTACTTCCCTTAGGTAAATCTACCAAGTTCCACGTTTGATTCATAATTAAAGAATCCAGTTCACTTTTAATGGCCTCTTTCCAGAAACTAGAATCTACAGATTTTAAGGCCTCTTGGTAGGTTTTAGGATCCTCATCTATTAGATACATGCATGCAAATTGGTCGTCAATTTTATCTGAGTTTTCAAAAAGAAAAACAGTTAAAAAATCCGATCCAAAATCTTTCTCAGTTCTCTTTCTTTTACTCCTCCTAGGTTCAGTTTCATGCATAATATCAGCAGTAGATGAAGGACAAGCAGACACTTGACTAGATCGTGAGATATTAACTGGCTCATTTTTAATCATAGGAAATATGTGTTCGAAAAATTCAGCATCTCTATATTCACAGATTGAATTATCATCTAAACACATGAACCTATATGCAGCACTATTATGAGCATACCCAATAAACACACAATCAAAGGTTTTAGATCCTACCGTAGGTTTCTTAAATACCGGATATGCCACTTTAGCTAAGCACCCCCATACCTTCAGATAGCTCAGGTTCGGTGAATATCCTTTCCAAAGCTCGTATGGTGTCTTATCCAGCCTTTTATGAGGAACTCTGTTAAGAACAAAACAGGCAGAAAGCACAGCTTCCCCCCACATACTGTTAGACAATCCAGAACTTATTAACATAGCATTCATCATTTCTTTGAATGATCTATTTTTACGTTCAGCTATGCCATTTTGTTGAGGAGAATATGGTGCAATACTCTCATGGATAATACCATTTAATTCACAAAATTCCTCGATAGACTTGTCACTGTATTCACCTCCCCTATCGGATCTTAACCTTTTGATCTTTTTATCTAGTTGGTTTTCTACTTCTGCTTTGTATTTCCTAAACATGCTACTAGCTTCATCTTTCGATTTTAGAAGATATATTTTCGTGTATCTAGAGAAATCATCAACAAAAGATATATAATAGTTTTTGCCACCTTTGCTAGTAGTGTTTTTGAAATCAGCTAGATCAGAGTGAATTAACTCAAGCAATTCGGTACATCTAGTTGTAACAGGCTTAAACTGGTTTTTAGCAAATTTTGCCTCTACACATACTGAGCATCTACTATCATTGGGTGATTCTGATACATTAAGAAGATGCAGTTTTTTAAGCCTTTTAGATGCAATGTTCACATGACCTAGTCTACCATGCCATACATCAATAGATTCAACAATATAGGCAGAACGAGATGTACTTTCATTCATTTCGGCAAGAATAGAGACAATGTTTAACACAAACAGACCATCAACTAAGTACCCCTTACCAACAAAGTCACCATTTTTAGTGATGACAACCTTGTCAGCTTCAAAAACAATTTTAAGTCCTGCCCTGTTCAACAAACTTCCAGATACCAGATTCCTACGCAATGAAGGAACATACAATACATCATTCAAAGATAATGTTTTTCCAGAAGTAAGTTTTAAGAGAACCTTCCCTTTTCCAAGTACTCCAACAGTGGTCGAGTTCCCCATATATACGCATTCACCGTCAACAGTGTCATGGAACTCGTGGAACAAGCTTCGATTTGAGCAGAAGTGTCTCGAGGCACCAGTGTCAAGAATCCAGTCTGATTTATTCTCCACCAGATTAGCCTCCACCACTACCGCAGCAATGCTATCGTCTGCTTCAACCACGTTGGCTTGTGCACCATCAGGCTTCCGGTCTGGTTTCCCTTTCCTCTGGTTGCACTGATAGGATTTGTGCCCAGGTTTTCTGCAGACATAACATATCGGCTTGGACTTCTCCTTCTCTATTTTCCCGCTAGGAGACTTGAACGGATGGTTCTTCTTCTGCGAGGATTTGTCTTTATTTTTATTTTTGAACCTGTCTTTTGATGCAGCAGAAGATTCAACTAAGTTAGCATTAACTGAATTCAAAGACTTAGATTCCAACTTATCCTTTTGCCTGTTGGCTTCTTCAGTTCGCATGTGGCTGATCAATTCTTGTAACGTCAGGTCCTTCTTCTTGTGCTTTAAATGATTGCGGTAGTCGCTCCATGAAGAAGGGAATTTTTTGAGCAAGAAATTCGCCTGGAGAATCTCGCACATCTTCATACCTTCTGTCAGAATGTTTGCCACTAGATTCTCGTACTCGTGGACCTGGTCCATCACTGGTTTGTCGTCCGTTATTTGGAACCGCATCCACTTACCGACCACGTACTTCTTTCTCCCTGCATCATCGCCGCCATATCTGGATTCCAGAGTGTCCCAGATAACTTTCGTTGACTTTTGAACAATGAACAGGTCAAACAGTGAGTCGTTCATGTGGTTCAAAAAGATAACCCCGAACCGCCTTGTTGTCTTTCTCGAACTTTTCTGGATCAATGTCATGACTGGCCTTTGGTTTTTGAGGGACAGTCTGTACCTCCTTAGAACTGTGTGGATCTGATAGCGAGCATAGCTAGCTACTTTTACTGATTTAATTTAGCTAGTCTTTTATGGTGTTTGGGCCATTTTATTGTGTTTTATTGTTTATTTTGTAGGAAATGGTGGATTGGAGCTATAATGCCATATTAGAGTTAATCGGGTGCTCGGGGCGTGAAAAGAGGCAAATGAATGAAAAGAGTAAAAAAGGAAAAAAGTCAAATCTCGGTCAACAGCAGGCTAGCGTCGAGACGCTAGCTCTTGAGCGTCTCGACGCTCACATTCCATATCAGATTAGGCGCGTAAAGCTTACAGCGTCGAGACGCTATGATAGGAAGCGTCCCGACGCTACCGTTTTTCCTTATTCAGAACGCGCGTATAAGAGGCAGCGTCGCGACGCTGTCTTGACAGCGTCTCGACGCTAAGACGAAAAATCAAAATAAAAGCTTCACTTCTGCTAGGTTTTAAGGGAGATCAATTTGGGACCTTTTGGAGCCGTAAAGAGGACATAATAGAGGGCTTTTGGAGCTGAAAACAAAGGAGGAACTTGGAAATCAACCCATTGTTCGTGGGGATCGTGACGGGGACGTCGGGACTCGGCCTACATTGAGTTTTCTTTTCCCTTTTCTCTCTTTAGTTAGATTTATGGCTTTCACTTGTTTAGTTGAGCTTGTATTTCCATTCATGAGTAGCTAAACTTGTAGCTTAGGGATTGATGTAGTTGATTAAGTTGTGAAATGTTATTGTGTTTGTAATCTTGATTTAATGCTTTCAATTAATTGGCCATTAGTTGGATGATTTAAGTTTCGAATCTAGCTCGGGAGAGGGGATTTGATCTAGACTTGCTCAAGATTGCATGAATAAAGTTTACTTTCTAATTCTTGACGGTTTTAGATTAACTTTAGAATTGGTTAAAAGATCTCATTGCCTTGCATATTAATAAACTTAGATAGGGATATCAAGTTAGTTAATTTGCATGAGAATCAATTATACTCGGGAGAGGTAGTTGTGATTAAAGGGTCTTTAGCTCATAATTTCATTGTGCATAATAACTTATTCTTTAAAATCAATCCTAAACGAAATCGGCGAAATCAATTCCCTAAGTAGTTTTCCCAATTGAATTTCCATTCTTTTTACTTGCTTTGATTTAGTTTTATTTTACCTATTCATCACTTTTTGATCCCTAAATAAAATTGGGCAAGATTATTCATAATACTTGATTTGCTTAAAAATCCAATCCAGAGGACGACATTCGAATTTACTATTCACTATATTATTACTTGACCCGTGCGCTTGCGGTTAGGAAAAGTCCACATCAGGATCAGGCTGGACCTCTTTAGATTTTTCCAGGTCTACGACCAGTGCTTCTAATTTCTTCACATAATTGGTGGTTAGGATGTAGTCGACCTCTAGCTGTTCGAAGAAGATGAACAGCTTCTGAGACCAGCGACGATAGTTAGAACCATCCAGAGGTTCTAGTTTGGATAGATCTGGAACATGCTTCTTGGTTTTGATGGACATTTTCAAATTGCTTTCAACTTGTACCTCGGGAAAATGAAGACAACAGTTGTTGTGTCGTGGGAAAAACCACTGCCTTGAAAGCAATTTCGGCACGACCACGGTGCTAAATCGTTTGACGCCGGTTGCTCCCCAAGGTTAATACAACACCCTCCTCGTTCGTGCACTCGAGAGAGAAGGATTGGAATCAGAGGAAGAATGTAGGAAGGAAGAAAATGAATTCGATTCTTTCCACTTTGCTCAAAGTCTTCTTTTATAGGCGCAAAACGTAACCGTCATTCCTCAAAAGGAGTTCCAGCTGCCACGTGTCAAGCTGTAAGGAGTCCATGGAGAACTCCTCGGTCAAAGGCTCAAAACCGGTCAATACTCCACGGTCAAAGGCTGAAAATGCGGTCAAAGGCTGACTGGTGAACTGAGGCACGCGAGCTGGACTGGACGTTGGGCTTGAACCAAACTTGGACAGTGGACCAAACCAAACCGAGCCGTGACACGTGGAAGCTTCTGATACGTTGGAGGACATTGGGAATAAATAAGAAATATATTTTTGGCAAAAAAAAAAAGTAAAACCCTTTCTTTATTACGCGCAAGCGCGGTTACCCAAACCCGCACGCTCGTGTGACCAACAGCGGCGGCGGCAGCGCGCGTGTGGGAAGTGGTCTAAGTACCACCCTTAACCACTTTTACAAAAGTAGGGAACAGTGATTGTATAAAAACACTCCTCCCAACTCCAAATCTTTCCATGTGGGACAAACATAAAGTGAAACATGAAAAAGCCAAAAATATTCAAGCAAATATGCTAGTCATTCCCAACAATTATCAGTCGAGTTTTAATGTATATATTAATGATAAAAGGTTGTCTTCCTATAAAATTGGAGTAAAAATCTATACTATATTAAAAAGTGAGGATCTTGAAAAAACATTTTTGGACTATTATACCCCTACCTCAATTTCTAAATTTACAACCATGCCATTATCATTGATTATTAATAATTAATGTATTATTAAAATATTAAAAATAAAATTACTCTAATTAATTACAAATGTATTTAAATAAATATATGTAAATATTATTTATAAGAAATGAATTAGACTTCACGTGAACTAAAAGAAAGAAACTCTGTGTATCTTTAAAAAAAATCAAATAAAATAAATAAAATGTATTTTTGTTAATATTTTATTATTTAATTAATAGTATAGTCAACTTGATTTTATGAAAAATAATTATATTATTAAATTATTGATATGGAATATGAGAAGTTAGAAGACAAAAAGTTTTTCATTAATTAAATATTTTTTCTTTAATTACAATTAATAATAGAATTAATATAGTTTTGGAATTCTAAAAGTGTGTAACTTTTAGTTATCTACCACTATAAAAAGAGGCTTTCTTCTAGCATTTTTTATCAACAAGTTTCCACAATCTTTTCGTCGACAAGCTCCATTTTTTCTAAACTTTCAATTCTCCCAATTCACTACTCTCAAAGTTTTTTCAAACCATCCAAGTAACTTAATATGTTACTTGGTACATTTGAATTGCAAGAGAGATGTGCATATGATGAATATATACATCGAATCCTAATTAGATTTGATACGTAAAAATTCCACTTCGATGAAGTTGAATAAAGATATGTTCGTCTAACAATTATCAGGTGAGTCAATTTATTTTAAGGAATGTATGTATGGATATGGTATTTGATTTTCTTATTGTTGTTTTTTATTTTTATTTTTATTTTTTTATTGTTATTTGATAGCTGCATTGTTTGTTATTGGAAATGTTTGTGCATACTTTGAATTTGTTAATTCAATTTCATATAATATTTCGTAATAAATTTAACATGCTATATGAATTATACACTTTCTCTTATTTTTTGTTAATTTATTATTCATTAATTTCAACTATAATACAAAACTAAAATATTATCCTATGACAAAAATTAAGATTAAAAACTTTAAATTTCATTTAAAAAAAAAATCGAGAGGTTCAATATAATTTAATAATTTACATTTGAAGTTAAAAAAAAAGTATCAAATTAATTAAAATTATAATTTTTTTAAGATAATATCCTCTATAATATATTAATAAAATATTACTATTAGAAACATTTCGTTTCATTTTAAAAAATTTGAAATTCAATATTTTCTCTTCAATATAATGTTTAGATTTCAAAGTTCAAAATACTAAAAAATTAAAACAATTAAATTATTTGTATCAAACTTATTAGTTATTTTACAATGAAGGCCCATGTTTTTTTTAGCAAATAAAATTACAAATATATTTAAAATTAATGTAAATAATATCTAAAATTCATTAATTATTCATTTGGTTATTAAAGAATGATTAGTCATAATGTAATAAATTATATTAATTATTTACATTAATTTCAAATATACAAATCTAATTTTGTACTAATTTTTACACTAATTTACACTAATTTCAAACCCTAAGAGTTCATTTTTTTTAGTCTTAAAATTAATTATTCAATATCAAAGTGATTGAATATAAAACATTTTAAAATGTAGTTTATTTTTTTAATATAAAAAAAATTGATTAAGGCCATAAAATTGATATTAGTGTAATGAATAATACATTAAAACATTCAACTGCCAAAATAAATTTTAAAAAATTAGAATATGTTTAATTTCAATGAATTTAAAAATGATCTACTTCTTGAATATAATGCATTGTGCTCAAATAATCTAAAAGTTAAAGTTATTTTAAAAATAAAAAAAATACACGTGCAAATGCACGTGGTAATACACTAGTCTTCTCAAGTATGGTAATTGATTGACTCTAACTCTATTTAGATAAATTAATTTAAAAGGAGATATAGAAATTTAAATAAAAGGATAAAATAAGATAAAATAATATAAAAGCTAGAAATAAAAATGATACAAATAAAGAAGGGATTCAAATAAGTTTCAGCCTCAAGTGTACAATAAGAACTATTATGTGCTCTTACTACACATTGCACAATGAATCAAATTCTTCTTATATTCAACTTTTATTTAAAGTGTCTTTAAGAGCCTGACCGATTTAATTAAGCCTATATGTCTATAGATAATTTAAAGGTAAATAAGCATACAATTCTATTGTACCTATAGGTGTTGCTCTATGTTTAGGGTCACACATCAAAATTCTATGTCTAGAATTTTTTCCTACATTGCTTTTATGAAATTAAACCATATTTTATCCAACCCTTTTAGTATTGGATACAATATGGTATGTTGATCTAAGTCATCAATTTAGATTAACAATGAAAACTAAGATTAATAAAAGCAAAGAATATTAGAATGATGAGCAAGGTTAATTACATAGTGGGAGGCTGGGCATCCACATTTTTTTAATCCCAAATAGAAAAATTAGCTCATGAATGAATAAAAGACAAGGAACAACTTTTAAAGAAAAGAACTTCATGTTAAGAATAGAACATAAAATATATAAATGCTTCCATGAAAGAATAAACAACAATAATACAACAATAGAAATGAGAAAAAACAGAATGTGAACTACAGTAGTGAACACTTTTGGATAATTACTTCTCTATCTAATCTAACTTGAATTTTCTTTTCTCAAGGAGAATCAAGATGTTACAAAGCCTATAATTCTTTCGAGTATGTGTTCAAATGATATCCAAGAAAACAGTAGAGACTTTCATTCTCTACTGAAATTCTAGGGTTTGTTCTTGCAAGTGAAGATCGGGGTGACAACTTCTTAGGCCGAATTTCTCTAAATAATTTTCTATTCTCTTCCCTCAATTGACTCTCTTGGTTTTTGATGAATTGGTTGCCTTTTATAGGCCCTCACCGACTAGGATTTGTTGTCGAAATTAGTATGAAAAGCTGAATCATCCATCATTGCACGTGATTCAAGGGAAGAGATTGCCAAATTAATCAATCCCAACAATCTCGCCAAAACTGTCTTTAGATCACTATGCGATTGCATAGTGTATTATTCTAGGTTTGCGATCATAACTAGACAAAATCATAATATTTGATTTCTTTAAAAATCATACACACATTAAATTCTTTAAAAATGGCTCTTTTTACGTCTGATTAAGTCTATATTTAACAAATCATGGTTGAAAACTTTTGTGCTCGACTTTTTTTTTTTTTTATAAATTCACTCTATTTGATATAAGTATAAAGATAAATGCATGTATAATTCCAAAAAATAAACTTAAATTTTTAGAGTTAAATATATAACACTTATAAATGAGAATTATCACTTATACATTAATTAATGGTTGCTAGTAACTAACGTAAGCAATACGTGTAAGTGTTGTTTTTAAGTTGCCATTTTTATAATATTTCTTATCTTAAAATATGCTATAGGTTTGTCTTTATCTAAAATTGTATGGACTAAAAAACTATATTTAACCTTTATTTTATTACAAACAATAACTAATCCCATGGTGGACTTATGAAAAAAAACACATCTCAATATTTTAATGGGAAGTTTTCCTAAAACAACCACAGTCCACAAAGTCATTATCAAATACACCAAAACATTTTTTTTTTTTTGTCCCTTTCTCAAGTAGTATTGTTATATAATTTAAAGTAACTGGTAAGAGAACTTGAAAACTAAAAATTTTCAAATATTTTGACATATTGAAATCAACCCTTTTGATAAGAACTTTGAATAAGAGCCATAATGGCTGGTGAGATTTGAAAAAGAAAAAAAAAAAGTTCAATTCTTTTTGTTCAAATGGAAGGGAAGAGAGAATAAAAGTTTTCTCATTTAGAGAGAGAAAAAGTGCAGAAGACTTTTTAGCCCTTTTGGTGCTGCCAAGATAGAACTTCAAAGAAAAGTTGAGGAAAATGTGGGGAAGAAGGCTTGGCCCAATGGAGCATGTTTATTTGAAAATTCATACCTAACTTATAATTAACAACAATAGTGTAATAATGGAGATGATGCACATGTAGTGCACTTTCCTCCTTATTAATTGAATATATGTATGAAATTGTTGAATAGTTAATACATCGTCGACGTGACGTTGCTCATCATTGATGAGGTCATATAGTAGGATTAGAAATATACTAAACGGAATATGATAAGTGATATCTGTTGGATTTATGAATAAAATTATTTTAATAAAATGAAAAATGATAACTTTACGTGAAAGGACATGTCTTTTGTAATGAACACAATCCTATGTGGAAGGGTGTCTTTTGTAAAGGACACAAACCTATGTGAATGGATGTGTCCATTTATCAGAAGACAGAACCCTTACACGAAAAGATGTGACTATTTGAATGACCACACATAGTCTATAAATATGTGATTCATTTTGAGTTTTGAACATAAGATTCAAAAAACTCTTCTTTCAAAAAACTCATCTCCTATTTTTCTGTACGATTACTTAGGGTTCGTTTGGTAACGTTCTCGTTTCTCGTTTCTTGTTTCTAATTTTATTAAGAAATCTAAGCATTTAATAACTATGTATGTTTCTTGTTTCTCATTTTGTTAGAAACACTCTCAAAATTTGTATAGAACTTTTGGGAACAACTAAAACTAGTTTCTCCTTTTTTGTTCTTGTTTCCAATTTTTTTCCAAACATAAATAAGAATATAGGTTTATTATTATTGAATGTATAGGTGTTAGGGTCATAAAATTCTATTTTTCTTTATTAGAAATGAAGAAACGGAAACAAGAAACGAGAACGTTACCAAACGGGCCCTTAAATACCAATGTTCTAGAGTTCTATGATTGGAGTGCTACATTCATAGGTGGGTAATCTGTCCTATCTTGGGAGACAATTGTTCGTGATACCTTGAGCACCATAGAGGGAACAAAATTGTCTTAAGGAAACAACGCTATTGTTGAGTTCAGATTCATTTTGTTTTTTGTGTTTCCTTAAGTGTTTATGCAAGGGTGCCAACAATATCTGGTTAAGAGTAAATTAGAGGCTAGAGCATGTATATGTATCAAGGTCAAGCATGCTCATATAGCTCAACTATAGAAAGGTGGGATGAACATGCATACCTTGCTTGGTATGTGGTGCAATCTTTGAATACTAACCAATAAATGAATGATATGCGTTTGTTAGAAGATAAACCATTGTTTGTGTTTGACTTGATATCTAGTGATGGAGGAGATGATAGGACCAAAATAAAATAAATATTAAGAATCAAAGGTAAAATTTGAAAGTTTAGAGGTTGAAATAACATCTACATAAAAGTTTGTAGACTGATCAAATAGAATTTGAATTTATTTTTTAAATCTTTGATAATAATTTTTATGATGTTGAAATTATGCTAAGACATCTACTAATTCTTGTCACTAATTTTTCTAAATATTTTTTTGATGAGTTTTTCAAAAGAGCACTTTTTTATTTTTTAAAATAATAATAGAATTTTCACCTGGAAAGTTATTCCATTTTGATTTTTGAACTTTTTAAATATCTAAATTTATGTCGTAATACATATCAATCATCATCGATCAAATCCAAAGACTTAGGCTTTGAAATTAACACAAAGTCCAACAAGTTATTGTAAATATTTTTTGGGAATAAAATGACTTTAAATAGTTTGTACACAAAATTGTCTACTTTATACCACAAGAAATCACCTTCAAGCCAAAAAAATTAAAGCTAATAGGTTAGTAAAATTTAACATTATAACCATACGCATAACCCAAATCACATCGTCCCTCTCTTAAACAATTGGCGACAAATCAACCACAGAGACTGAAAGTAGTTATTTTAATTATAAGATTAAAACCTAGACGTAATAAATGTAAAAGTTCCAAAAATTAAAATAAATGTTTTTTTTAGTTCAACAACGTTTGGGGTGGGAGATTCAAACCTCTGACCTATTAGTCGAGGGTACATGTAATTATGATTGAGTTATGCTCGCTTTGACTCCAAAAATAAATGTTAATCAGAACCTAGCTCAACTGATTATGACATATATTTTAACCAAACGATCAGAAGTTCGAATTCTTAAAAAAAATAAATAAAAATTAAGTGGTCCCACAAAAGAGAGATGATCATATGTGATTTGTCTTGTTGGTGTGGATGCACCAAGTTTTTCTCTGAGGCAGTTATCATAATATATATAATCTTTAGGTTAAAAGTTAGCCCCATTTTTCTTACTAATTTTCCCCCTTTTTTTATTTTTTTAATTTTTTTAATTTTTGATTTTATTTTTAAGTTTTGTTATTCTTGGAACCATTCAATTACATACTTCTCAGTCCTTTCTCTTTTTGGCGTATTATTCCTAATTAATTAAAATGTAAAAGCAATACTTGTTTTTTTCTGCTAATTTTCTCTTTTTGAAAGCGAGGAAAAATGTGTACAGAAATAGATTGGTAAAAGAAAACGAGTGTGAATGAAAATTTATCCCATATGACTGTTGATGGTCGATTTTGGCCAGAGGATCTCACCTGACCTTCACGTGCCACCAACGGTAAATTTGTAGTTGAGGGGGGAAGACGTGGCCTGCAAGACAGTAAACCTGCACACCGGTGTGGTGCTCGCCACACCGGCTCCGATGCTTAAGTCAGCAAACAGAACGGTAGGGCGTGGAAAAGTAAGAGCAATAGGAGAAAGCAGAGAATAGAGAGTAGAGTTTAGGGATAGAATTCGGGATCCACTCTTCAGTGGCGAAGAGGGATATAAATACCTGTTCATCCTCCTAGCCTTTTTAGGGTTTCGGAGGCGTTTTAGGTCAAACCAGGCGAATCCGGGACATCCAAAGGCGGTGGGGACCAGACGGGACCAAACGGGCTCGGCCCGCACGAGCGGGCCGAGCAGGGGTCGGGCCGAAAACCCGACCCCTTCGGTCTTGGCCCGTCCCATTTGCCGGTTTTGCCTCCTTGGTCCATCTTTCAGTCCGATTTCTCCCCGGTTGTCCTCGTCAGCTCCTTGTGTATCGGGGTGGTCCAAAATTGCCTATAACAATGACCATCATAATTTGACTGCTCCGTAATAATTATTGGATATGTCGGTTCAAAATCAGTTTACACTTAAATAATTGAATCAATATAGGTTGGAATATAAATATTAAGACTTTGTTTTTGTTTTTCTTCTCAATTTTTAGCTTATAAACAATATTTCCACTTATGTGTTTCTTTGTATCGTCATCTACATTTTAAAAATGTTTCAAAATCGAAGTAAAGTTTTGATAACTAAAAAAAAAGTTTTTCTTTTTTTCTTTTTTAGGCAAATAGTTCAAATATGTTTGTAAGAATTGGTAGTAGAGAATGGCCAACATTCTCTTAATGATAGAGAATTGTCAAACCATGTGGTTCAATCCTTCCCCAAATAATTTCTCTTGTATTAAGAGAGAGAGTTATGGAAGAAAATTTATGTATGTGGAGAAAAGTAAGTGAAAAAAACATGTATGTAGAGAGAGAAGTTGGTGAGAGAAAGTGTGTATATATATAGTGAAAATTTGGTGAAAAATAGTGTGAAAAAGATTTGATTGGTGAGAAAAATATATATAAAAAGCATTTTTCAAAAAAAAAAAATACATATAAAAAATTTTATCGATAAAAGAAAGTACGTACCTAGAATATCTCGGAAAAGAAAGTGTGTATTATGACATGTTAGGAATATGTAGTGTATTTAAAATAAAAAGTACTTAGACAAAAGCATACATGAGACGTTTGGTATAAGGGTTTTGAAGATAAGAATTGGTAAACACTTCTGATACCTTGTTTAATACAAGTTTTATGGGGTTGGCCATGAAATAATGTATTCTCAAGCATCATTTATACTCGCATTGACAAGACATGAGTTTTATCTTTGTCCATCTCTTCTTATGCTTTTTATTTTTTATATGCAATTTTATTTTTTAATATAGTTAATTAATTAACTAAATTGATCTCTGTAGTGCGAAAGCTAGTACCCGTCTAAAAGAATGAGAAAGGGAAAGAAAATGTTGAGAAAACAAAGATTGAGGGGAAGGGAAATGAAAGATTGAGAAAGAAAAAGAAAAGGGGATCCTATTGTTCAGGCTTCTAGGTTAGGTAATAGCATCCTATTTTGGTTCTTTTAGCCTTTTAAACGACGTTTTAGTTCCAGTGTAGGGGAAAGATAGGTGGAGGGTGCTTATAAATCTTGCCAGGGTGATTAGGGACTGCTTTAGGAGAGGTTTTTCACACACTCACGCGAGAATATTTCTTGAAAAATCTTGTCTTGTTTCATACTTGTTATCATGCAGTTTGTTTCTCCTAGGCAAAAGCTTTAGCATTTGTTGTACAGGGTTTTGACCATGATAAGTTTTCCAACTTTTGAACCTCTTCAAGCCATATTATATTGCTTAGGCTTGCTTGGGGGCTTGATGATTTAGGTTGGGTGTGAAATGATAGTGCTAATCTGCTTATGCTTATCCTTCCTGAGTTGTTTTCTGGATGAATTGTATGTGCAAGTTGCTTAATTTTGTGGGTAATATTATTACAGGCCTAGATTTATGAGTTCGTGACCATCTTAATTTTGAATATGAGCCAGTCTGAAGCAAATCCGGAGGCTAACTTGGAAGGAAATTGATCGTGGTCTTTGATAGCTAGCTGACTTTAGTGGAGACCAATTGGCTGTTTTGCTTAGTTTCTAGACCTCACTCTTTGAGTGGTTTATGCCTACTAGTCAAGTAACACGTGCAATGCACGTGGATTTTTTTTTTTTTTTTAGATTAAAAAAAACTTATAGTATATAGACTTTTGTTTCAATTACCATAAACTTTTAAAAATTAGTGATAAAAATAAATGCTTTCTTATTATGTAGCATGTATATAGACATAATAGTAGCACACTGGTACATTGCACATTTTTTTATTACTATTTATTTAAACTTTAACGGTAAGTTTAATAATTATTTTATAAAAAATAAAAATAAAAATAAAAAAATATGAAATTCTACTAACAATTAATTTTTAAAAAGTCAAGTAATTTTTTAAAGCAAGTTAGTTACTATATGTTAAATGGTCTTTTCTAAGATAAAAGAAAATTATAAAATAAGTTGTAAGCAAAACAGTAGGGATTACAAATGTACTCTAAATTTCAAGTACTAATGTTATTACATAGATAATTAATAGTATTAAAAAAATCCACTAAAACCAATTACATAACCCTTTTTGTCCCATTTGTTTTGCTTCAAATCATAATCCTTTTTTCCCTCCACTTATTTGTGTGTGTGTGTTTTTTTTTTACATGTAGAGGTGTGGGGATTCGAACCACAAATCTCGTTAGTTAAAGATTTATACCAGTTGAACTATGCTCATGTTAATGTAATATTTGTATTTCTAAATGGTTTCACATCCACCTGTTTTGTGTCTGTATTTTTTTAATTATATATATGGGTGTGTTTTGAATTCTTGTATTTGTGATTAATAAACAAAAAATTAATCTATTTAATTAGAAAATTGAAAGTGTGTTCAATTATTTTGGTATTTGAAAATTTTAATTTCATTTAAAATCATGCATGCATTTATTAATCAATAAGTTTTTTTTTTTTAAGTAGTTGTAAAAAAAAGTTTTTTTTTTTTTCAAGTAATAACTTAATAATTTTTAGGCTATTGAGTATTATTTTATTTTTATCATTATCATTATCAAACTTCTAAGTTTCTTTACCTAAAATGTATTGGTTTGTATATTAAATTAAATAGATTAAATTACAAATTTGGTCATACATTTAGACAATTTTATTTTGGTCATTATGGTTTTAAAATGTATTAGTTTGAGCATAGCTTCAATTTTGTTCCAATAGTTTGGACTTAGTTTCAATGATGTAATTAAATTTCACAAGTCGTCCCTAAATTGTATTTACTTCCAGGAATTAATGTGGATGTAAATAACATTTGATGACATTAGAAAAATAAAAAAGGATAGATAACAATACTACTTCTTCATAGACCAAAATAAATTTATGAATTCTCAAGGTTTTATTGTGACACAGTCAATAGTGTTTCCCTCACGAATAACCCAAACTTGTAATTTTTTTTTTTTTTTTTTGGAAAGTCTTAAGTTCTCGTATAAAAGAAGAAATTTTCCTATAGATTGAATTTTTTTTCAATTATATATTTTCTTTTTATACGGTAGACCACACCTATACATGGATGAATGTATCAATTTAATGTGTAACCATCTCTGGAACAGATGCATCCTGTCGACATCAATTGTACCTATTGGACAATTTTTCATATAGTTTGACATTTTGACAATTTTATATACATATATTTTCTTTTTATACAATGGCTCACACCTATACACGAACTGATGCACCAATTCAATATGTAACCATCTCTACATGAACAGTCACATCCCATGGACATCAATTGTACCTATTGGACTCAACGGACACTCACACTTGAATAGTCGTGTCCCATCAGCAAATGGTAAAATAGGAATTTATCCAAAAAGTAAGGGCAAAAGAGGAAAGTAAAAATTCTTCTCTCTTAGCCCCTTTTATATATAGTATAGATTTCTTTGTATCAAAAAAAAAAATTAACCAATTGATAACGATTACTAAATTTAATATAATAAATTATTTGATTAGATTAAATAAATAATAATTTATTAAAATATATACTTGTTCTAAGTTTATTAAATGATACAATTACGTATTTATTTAAATTATAATTAACCCGTTAATGATATCGATTATAACAAAACTAGTTAACAATCTAAAATATATTTAATTAGTGTATTAGAATTATTTAAATTAACTAATTTTTTAATAAATATAATTAATTACTTATTAATTATCTATCATCAATTTTTTTTTTTTTTTACAATAATATCATCAACTACTTATTTCTTAGGATCAATATATCATGATCATAAAATATTTTTTTTTTATTTATCTTTATTATTAACATATCAATCTTTTTCTTACCTTATGTTTTTGAAATATATTTCTTTAGAATTAAATTTATAATTAATAACACTAAACTATAATTAATTATATAATATTCATTGTTGATGGTCAAATTTCGCTTAGGAATTTGCCCTTCACTCCACGTGACGATCAACAGTGAATTTGTAAACGAGCGGAAAAGACGTGACCTGCAAGACGAGCAAACGCTGCACACCACACTCCGATGCTTAAGTTAGTCTTGGCCGAAAAGCACGTAGAATGTATTTAGGGACTGATGTTTGCATACCTGAACGCGTGTGCGGTCTCCCTTTTTATAGACTTCCCCTTAGGGATTTCGTCGACGCCAGACCTCAAATGATCTCCAGGCCAGGCAGACTCGGGGCGATCTGGGACATCCCGGGTCGAAAGGAGGTGACCGAGCAGCGCGGGCCGAATGGTCGGCCTCGACCTTTTGTTGAGGCCGACCATATGGGTCGGGCCATGTTAGCCCGACCCTTTGGTCCGGTCTTCCTATGGGTCGGACTTCTGGTCCTACCTTTGCCCGATTGTCCTTGTCAGCTCCTTGTTTGTCAGTGTGGTCCGAAATTACCCATAACATTCATTATAATAAATAAATAATAATATATATATTTATTAAAATATTTATTTAAATAATTTTTACGGATATATAAGTATAGGGAAAAAAAGGATATTTTTTCACAATTAATAATTTTTTAAAAATTACTAATAATTAAATTAAAATTTACCCATTATGACCAATATGGTAATATACTACAATATTTTATAAAATTGACATTATACTTATAAACCCAAATACTTTATAAGAAAAGAAAAGAAAAAATTGACATTAATTAAACTGCCCAAAGTTGTCCAAAAAAAAAAATTAAGCTGCCCAAAATTTGAAATTTGGGCACGACTTGAACAAAAAACGATTTTTTTTTTCCTTTTTGGGTTTAATTATACAATATGCAGGACTCCCAAAAAAATAAAAACAACATAAAAAAAACAAAGTTTGAAAATTATTTTTCAAGGTTTTGAATTATTGACAAAACACACATTGAGAAAAAAGATTCAAATGGTTAGTCAAACGGTTAACAAAAACAACATATCGGAAATTTTTTAAACAAAATGTGAGACTTTTTTTCATTGAATTATTGTTCAAAATTCAAGGAATAATGGCAATATTTTGGAAGAGAAAGACCAAACTACCCTTAATTTCTAAAGGGAAAAGGAAGAAAGAAAAGGTCAAGGACAGGAAAAATGTTAGCAATTCTCAAATAGGTTACCATATTAATGACCAACTAAGCTGCGGTCTCAAATTTCCCAAAGCATGGGGCAAGGATTCTCCATTTTGAATAAGGATATTTTATTAGGTTAAATTACACGCTTAGTTTTTGGACTTTCAGGTTTGTATCTATATGATCGTTGAACTTTCAAAATGTCTAACGTATTTTTTAATTTTCAAATCTTGTGTCTAATAAGTCTTCGAGTATCTAAGAGATCTATGACGTATTCAGATTTTTTAAAATTCAATTGATATATTAGATATAAAACTGAACTTAATATTTAATGGAACTCTATACTTTCAATTTTATATTTATTAGTTCGTGAATTTAAAAAAAATATATTAGAGTTGCTAATGACCTATTAATTAGACACAAAATTGAAAATCCAGATATTTGTTGGACACAAAATTGAAAGTTTAAGAACTTATTAGACATTTGAGTTAAGGGACCAAATAAACACACAAATATGAATACTCTCTCTTTTTTTTTTTTTGAAAAACAAATATGAATACTCATGAAATAGGTAATTTAACCATTTTTTTATTATTATTATAATTATATATATATTAGGTTAAATTTCTTTTATTATTTTAAAATTATAATAAAAGTTAGGTTCAATTACAAGTTTAGTCCCTTAACTTTCAGAGTTGTGTCAATTTGATCCATGAACTTTAAAAAGTATCTGATATGTTTTTAAACTTTAATTTTTGTGTTCAATAGATTCTTCAACTTTCAATTTTGTGTCTAATAATAAGTTATTGACCTACTCGACATTTTTTTAAAAAAATTATAAGCCTATAGATTAAAAAAATGGAAGTTAGAATCCCAATATACATAAAATTCAATTTTAAATCTAATAGATTGGTTAATTTTTAAAAAATCTTAAATATGTGAGAGGTTTATTAGACACAAAATTGAAAGCTTATGACTACTTTTTAGATATTTTTAAAGTTTAGGAACCTATTAGACACAAAATTGAAAATTCAAAAACCAATAATATTAGACACTTTTTAAAAGCTCAGAGATCAAATTGACACAATCTTAAAAATTAAGTTATAATTTTACCTAAAAATTAATATAAGTCGAGTGGGAAACTTTACCCCCACATATGGAAAAATTACAATTGGCAAAATTTTCTTGCGAGTAACCTATTCCTCGTGATGTTCTCTATGGAGAATTACCACTCCCATCCCTAACAAATTTTACAACTTTTTTTTTTTTATATTATTATTATTTATTTTAGTTATCTACCTAAATAAAAACTGCATAAATTTTTTTAGGTTGCTTTTTTTTTTTTAATATACTAGAAAAATTATTGTAATCTTGATGTGTTTCTTCCTTCTGAACAAAATGTGAAAAACGTGTTGATTAAAAATGTGTGTTTTAAGGGAGAAATATCCTTCTTTTAAATGCTTAGACTAAAAAAAGTGAGTATATGAATCAACATTTATCACACATCATGTATAAAAACATACCGATTACCACTATCAAAGTCAATAAATGATTAATAATTATTCTTAATTAAAAATAGTTATAAATACTCATATTTTTTAATGCTATCATGAAAATTCATATATTGATAAAAAGGAAAAAAAAAAAAAAAAAAACTACTACGCACTCATTATATATATATATAGAAATACAAATGAGTTAATAATTGAGATTAAATGTGCCAAAGCGAGCATACTTCAGTGGTGATTGGCATGTAACTCGACTATGAAGTCAGAAGTTCGAATCCCTTTTATCTCTAAATGTTGATGTACTAAAAGAAAAAGATTAAATGTATAAAAGAAAAAACAATTTGCCAAGGAAGGGAGGAAGGAACTTCGACTTGGCCCCCAAGCTAATGTTAAGAACTCAAGCTTCCAAATTGATGAGCGGAGGGTCATTTTGGACTTTTAAGACTATTTTTAATTTTAATATTAATTTACTTTAACAAAACATTTTAGATTAATATATCACAAAGTAGCAGCCAAAATAAAACTTTTGAATTAGCAATTGGGAATAATCTTATGCACATAACCTTTTTACTTTTTACTTTTTTTTTTTTTGCCTTTTTTATTTTTTAAATCACACCACGAATAAGAAGTGGGATTTGCTTTCAACTAAAAGTGTCATTGTCGACATAGAGATATGACCATGGTGTTGAGGATCCCACATCGGAAAGATTAGTGGAGACCTCACAATATATAAGCTACAAGGGTCAATTGGTTTTGAGATAGAAGCCCATATAATATGATATGGTATCAGAGTCCATTAAACCCAAACAATCCCATCCAAGAATGGTGAACCCAAAGAGGCACCATCTTGAGGGGGCATGTTTGACAATATATACCCTTCAAGGGTCACTCCACCCGAATGATAATCATTTGAATTTTTGTTTTTGGTTTTTAAAAAATTATTATTGTTTTCTTCCATTTTTTTTTTGCAATAGTTACTTAAATTTCTAGTCAAATTCTAGAAAGAAAAGCAAGTTTTTGAAAACTAAGGGCCCCTTTGGTAACATTCTCGTTTCTTGTTTCTTGTTTCTAATTTTATTAAGAAATCTAAGCATTTAATAACTATGTATGTTTCTTGTTTCTCATTTTTTAGAAACACTCCCAAAATTTTGGGAACAATTAAAACTAGTTTCTCCTTTTTTTTGTTCTTATTTCAATTTTTTTCCAAACATAAATAAGAATATAGGTTTATTATTATTGGATGTATAGGTGTTAGGGTCATGAAATTCTATTTTTCTTTATTAAAAATGAAGAAACGAAAAAAAGAAACGAGAACGTTACCAAACGGACCCTAATATTTTTCAATTTTCAAAACTTGACTTGATTTTTGAAAACATAGAATAAGTAAATAACACAACAAAAATTTATAGGTAGGGGAGATGTTTATAAGCTTAATTTTCAGAAACTAGTATTATTTAGGGTATGTTTGGGTTAACTTTTCAAATGTTTAATTTTGAAAAAAAAAATCATTTAAAAAAAATATATAGTGTTTCACAATCATTTAAAATGACTTATTAAAAAATGAGATTGATAAATAAACTTTTTTTTTTTTAGAGAAACACTTGAAAACAAATTTTTCAAAAAGAGCTTTTAGTATATAATAACTTTTCTATAAAACATTTAAACTAAGGGGATGTTTGGCCCAAGGGTTTGGAATGGATTGGAAAGGGATGCCCTTGTTTGGTTGATCGAGATTGGAATGAAAGGGTGGGCATGTGGATTCCAACATATTTCCACATTTTGGTGGGTCCCATTATTTCTCTCTCCATTTTTTCTCATAATTTTGATGGGACCCACAATTTCTTTTTCTATTTTAACCACATGTTGGTGGGTCCCACTATTTCTCTCTTCATTTTCTTTCTAATTTTGGTGGGTCCCACTATTTCTCCCTCCATTAATTCCAACTCAAATCCAATGCACCAAACACAGACATGAGAATCATGATTCTAGCAAAATATTCTTATGGAAATCACATTCCATTCTATTCCATTTCATTCCAATCAAATTTCGGCGCACCAAACGGCTCCTAAAAGGTATTCCAAAGATTCATTAATTTAAATATATATTTTTTTTTGAAAAGAGGACCCTTAATATATTATCTAATATTTAATATCAGATAATATATACCTTTAATCTTACCTTTACCAGTATTCTTTTTTGGTATTGAAAAGAAAAGGAAGATTTGTTGTCTAACTGCTTGAATTACAAGATTTAAATCTTATTTTGACTTATATCTTTTTATCTTTAATATTTCAAATATTTGGTTTTCGCCTTTTACCTCTCAAAAGTTATGATTTAACTATAAAAGTTTATATAAAAAGATATTTTATATTTAACATTTTATTAATAATTTAACAATAATAATTTTTTTTAGTACATCAACATTTGGAGTAGAGAGATTCGAACCTCTGACCTAGTACATGTCAATTACAGCTGAACTATGCTCACTTTGGCATAATTTAACACTAATACATTTCAAAATATGACATTTAAAGAGTCAATTTGGTACCATTACTATTTCTCGTTTATATTCTTTAGGAACATGAATGTTTGATATATAATTCTTCATATTTTTCATTTTTCATTTCTAAGAAACATGGCTCCAATTCAATTATACACAATTTTTGGAAACAACGAGAACTACTTTTTTTAGTTTCTAGTTTCCATTTCCATTTTTTGAAAATATAAATAAAAATATTATTTTAACATTTTTACTTATAAAACACATAGTAAAGTAAATGTTTAAAAATATGAATATAACATAACCTTTTTTTTTTTTTTTAATCACTTAAAAGAATTAATTTTCAAATAAAACTTCTATTAATCTAATATTTCAAAGGAGAAAGAAACAAAAAAAAAAAAAAAAATTCTTTCACAATGTGGGGTGGGAGATTCACCTCTTGGTCATCGTACAATTTTATGTCAATTCAGCTACGTAGTTGTCCAAACATTATATATATGTTTTGCTTTCGGTAAAAAAGAAAGAAAATAAAATCAAGTAATAGTTGCTAAATACAATCTTATTTTTCTAATTACCGAAAGAAATTTTATTTTATTTTTCTTGCAAATAAAAAAATAAATAGACAATAAATAAGAACTAAGAAAGATTAAACAAGCAAGGGCATTATATAACACCAACCAACCTTGTGACTTTAACCACTTGTATCTATCTATAAATATATTGATCAAGTAAGTGAAAAGAAAAATATTTAAAAAATATTTACCAGTTTTATATTAAAAATTTTTGTTTTATATTAAAGAATATTGTATTTTTTTTTCTCAATTTTTTTTTTTTAAATTCATCTCCTACTTTTATTTTGAATACTTTTTTCTTTGTGAATAAAATTATTTTACGTTATATAAAATTTTGGTAAAAACACTTTTGGCCAAATTGGAATAACAATCTAATTTGTAACAATTTAGTTCATATAGTTTCAAATTTGTAACAATTTAGTCCATGAATTTTACTTTTAACAATTTAATCTCTAACATGAACAATTATATAACAGTTTAATATTTGTAGTTTTAAAGACACATTTGGTTCTTAATAAATTTTATTGATATGCAGATGTAAGTAATCCCATTAAATTTTAACAATATTCTTTTTATTGATAGAGATTAAATCATTTTCGAATTTAAAGTATAGGGACTATATTGTTACAAATTTGAAAATATATGAACTAAATTG
Source organism: Luffa acutangula (assembly GCA_036850905.1). Taxonomy (NCBI): domain Eukaryota; kingdom Viridiplantae; phylum Streptophyta; class Magnoliopsida; order Cucurbitales; family Cucurbitaceae; genus Luffa; species Luffa acutangula. The sequence goes on from CM072099.1 coordinate 14,311,907, forward strand.
TTATAAATTAAAGTTTAGTGACAAAATTGCAAAAAGTGGTTTAATTTTAACCTAAAATTTTATTCAATTTTGACATTTCAGTAAACCAAGTATCTAATTAACATCTTGAGTTTGGAGGTTCAAATCTTCACATCCCACCTCTGTATTTTTTTTTTTTTTTAAATAGTTGTTTTTTACTTTGAATTATAGGTAAAAGATATATTGGAAGATTCTTGTACAATCATTTTTAAAATATTTAGTATAAAGTTTGAAATCAAATTACATAAATTATTGGTAGAATCATTACCCACAAAAAAAGGTATTATACCAAACAACTGTTGGAAGTTAGAAGTTCTAGACTCAATTTAGGAATGATTTTTTTTTTTCAAAATTGATTTAATAAATATATAATTGAGTTTCATTAATAGAAGAAGACTAAATTATAAGAAATACCTCTGAACTGTTTCAAAAAGGCCTCTGAACTTTAAAAAGTTTCAAAAATACCCCTGAACTTTGCAAAATGTTTCAAAAATGCCCTTGCCGTTAATTTTGGATGGAAACCGTTAAAGTTTTAGTTTCAAAAATACCCTTGAACTTAAAAAAAAAAAAAATTCAAAAATATTCTTATTGAAAAATGTTTGTTTTTTTTTTCCTTCTCCCACGGTAAATTATATTTTTTTACATGAAAATATTAATTTACTGTGGGAGAAGGAAAGATTTTCGTATCAAAACTTGACTTTTGTTTTGTTCTTGAAATTCTACACGTGTGAACTTTTCAATATTATTTTCTCACCAACTATTACCCATTAACTTTCTTTATATCCGTATTATGAAAAATAAATGAAACTATTGTTGTATACGAGTTCTAACAATTTTTAAATATCAATAATAACAAAATTATATATAAAATTTTTGATTAATTAATCTTATAAATTAGACCAAATCCACAGTCCTATAAACTTCTCCTTATCACTAACATACACAAACAAAGAGAGGAAAAAAGAAATAATCTTTTTTAGGAAACAAAAAGGAATATATATATATATATATATATATATATATATATATATATATATATATAGTTTTCTCACACTTATCTTCTTTACGTTTTTTAAAAGAGAAAACTCGATTTCAAAGTCTGTTTTTATCTGGTATTGTGTTGTACACAACTTTTACAAGCAAAGTTTTGCATTAGTTTTCATGGAGAAAGAATTTACGGTGAGAAGAGGAAAAAAGAAGAAATTTTTTTCAATAAGGGTATTTTTTAATTTTTTTTAAAGTTCAAGGGTATTTTTGAAACTAAAATTTTAACGGTTTCCATCCAAAATTGACGACAATGGCATTTTTGAAATGTTTTTCAAAGTTCAAGGGTATTTTTTAAACTTTTTAAAGTTAAGGAGTATTTTTGAAACAAACCACAAAATTGAGAGGTATTTCTTATAATTTAGCAATAGAAGAATAATAATTCAACAATTAATGGTAATTTTAAGGTCAAATCTCTGACAATGTCACTGCAAATTCGGAACATGTTCTTTCTTGTTTGAACCAAATGCCGTTTTTCAGTGCCCTCAAAATCCTCTTGTCTTTTTGTGTCTGTCTTGTGTCTAAAAAGAAAAAAAAAAAAGAAAAAAAAATCTGTTTCTTGCAATGTTTAATGCAATTTATAATAATGGAGTTAAATTATAAAATTGTTTTCTACTTTTTTTTTTTTTAATGTAATTTCAGTTTGGTCCAAATACTTTTTAATTGGACATTTTTTATTAATATTATTATTTTTAAAACTTATTATTAAAATATAATTAGTTTGAAACTTATTATTAAAATATTGTAGTTTTAAATTTTCGGTCAAAGGTCGTCTCTCAAGAGACGACCTTGATACACGTGTCGAATGCCATCTGACAATAAATTAAAAAAAAAAAAAAAAAATTTGCAAAGGTCGTCTCTTCAAGAGACGACCTCCGCACAAATATTAATTAATTCTAGTGTTGGTTCTTTGGTGTAGGCGTTACTCTATTTCCTCCCCTTCCCAAGTTCGAATCCCAACGACAGCAAGTTTTTTTTTTTTTTTTTTTTTTTTTTTTTCTTTTCATTTCTAGTTTTTTGTTTTTAGATATCTCAGCAGTTTTTTTTTTCTTATTTTCTTTTTCGTTTCTAGTTTTTTATTTTTAAAAATATAAGCAGTTTTTTTTTTTTTTCCTTATTTCACTTTTCTTTGAAATTTAAAGTTGAAACATACTTAAAAATCAACAATTTAATTTAAGGTATAAAGTGTACATTTTCTTTATATTTTTATTTTGAATTATAAAATTATTATAACCAACATTTTAATTTAGCTAATTGAGATAAAATAAAAATAAAAATCAGAAATCAGAAATATGACAAATAAATCAAACTGTTTTTATTTTTATACCAATAACAACCGTTTCAATGAATAGTGAAAAAGAAAATGTGTATTTTATATATTAAATTAATTTATTAGTATAAGGATAACAATTGTTTTATTTATTTGTCATATTTCTGATTTCTCATTTTTATTTTTCATTTATCTCAATTAGCTAAATTAAAATGTTGGTTATAATAATTTTATAATTCAAAATAAAAATATAAAGAAAATGTACACTTTATACCTTAGATTAAATGGTTGATTTTTAAGTATGTTTCAACTTCAAATTTGAAAGAAAAGTGAAATAAGGAAAAAAAAATGCTTATATTTTTAAAAATAAAAAACTAGAAACGAAAAAGAAAATAAGAAAAAAAAAACTGCTGAGATATCTAAAAACAAAAAACTAGAAATGAAAAAAAAAAAAAAAAAAAAACTGCTTATATTTTTAAAAATAAAAAACTAGAAACGAAAAAGAAAATAAGAAAAAAAAACTGCTGAGATATCTAAAAACAAAAAACTAGAAATGAAAAAAAAAAAAAAAAAAAAAAAAAAAAAAAAAAAAAACTCGCTGTCTGTGAGATTCGAACTTGGGAAGGGGAGGAAATAGAGTAACACCTACACCGAAGGAACCAACACTACGATTAATTAATATTTGTGCGGAGGTCGTGTCTTGAAGAGACGACCTCTGCAAATTTCTTTTTTTTTTTTTTTTTTTTTAATTTATTGTCAGATGGCATTCGACACGTGTATCAAGGTCGTCTCTTCAAGAGACGACCTTTGACCAAAAATTTAAAACTACAATATTTTAATAATAAGTTTCAAACTAATTATATTTTAATAATAAGTTTTAAAAATAATAATATTAATAAAAAATGTCCCTTTTTAATTTATACCCCATGTTTAGTTTCACACATTGATTTTTATAATAAGGTTTCAATTTAGTCTGGATAATTGGTGTTATAGGCAATTTTGGACCACCCCGATATACAAGGAGCTGACGAGGACAACTAGGGAAAAATCAGACTGAGAGATGGACCAAGAAGGCAAAACCGGCAAGTGGGACGGGCCAAGACCGAAGGGGTCGGGTTTTTGGCCCGACCCCCTACTCGGCCTCGACCATGGGCCGAGGCCGACCCTCGGACCGCTCGCGCGGGCCGAGCCCGTCAGGTGCCGTTAGGTCCCTACCGCCTCCATCTGTCCCGGTTTTGCCTGGTTTGACCTAAAACGCCTCCGAAACCCTAAAAACCCTAGGAGGATGAGCAGGTATTTATACCCCTCTACACTACTGAAGAAGGGGACTCGAACTCTCTACTCTCTTCTCTTACTCTCTAGCCCTCCTGCTTCCGTTTTCTGACTTAAGCATCGGAGTCGGTGTGGCTAGCACCACACCAGTGTGCAGGTTTTCCGTCTTGCAGGCCACGTCTTCCCCATCATCTACAAATTTACCGTCGGTGGCACGGGAAGGTCAGGTGAGTTCTCTCTGACCAAAATCAACCATCAACAGTTGGCGCCGTCTGTGGGGATTCGGGGGCAACGCCCCCTAAGAAAAATTACAAAATGGAATGCTCGACCTCATTCCGAGGCCGAGGCCGAGGTTGTGACACTTAAAAAGATGGTATGCTCGGCCTCATCCCGAGGCCAAGGCCGAGGCTGGGTCAATCACGCGACCCTCCAGCCATTTCTGTAATCTCTCACCTTTTTCATTGTCATTTCACCTAACCCCTATTCAGGGAGTCTCTATTTCGTCCAGTTCGTCCTATCTTGCAGGATAACAAGGAATCCATACACAAGTCAGCATGGAACGAGAGTTATACTCTTAAATCGGACTTAAGAAGCTCACCCGATAAAACTAAGCCGCACCTGAATCTCGATTCAAGAGTGGGGGCTTAATGTTATAGGCAATTTTGGACCACCTCGATATACAAGGAGCTGACGAGGACAACCAGGGAGAAATCAGACTGAGAGATGGACCAAGGAGGCAAAACCGGCAAGTGGGACAGGCCAAGACCGAAGGGGTCGGGTTTTTGGCCTGACCCCCTGCTCGGCCTCGGCCGGCCGAGACTGACCCTCTGCCCGCACGGGCCGAGGCCCGTCCGGCGCCGTTAGGTCCCTACCGCCTCCATCTGTCCCGGTTTTGCCTGGTTTGACCTAAAACTCCTCCGAAACCCTAAAAACCCTAGGAGGATGAGCAGGTATTTATATCCCTCTTCACCACTGAAGAAGGGGACCCGGACTCTCTACTCTCTTCTCTTACTCTCTAGCCCTTCTACTTCCGTTTTCTGACTTAAGCATCGGAGTCGGTGTGACTAGCATCACACCGGTGTGCATGTTTTCCGTCTTGCAGGCCACGTCTTCCTCCATCATCTACAAATTTACCGTCGGTGGCACGGGAAGGTCAGGTGAGTTCTCTCTGACCAAAATCGACCATCAACAATTGGGTTAAACTTGAAGACTAAAAATTCATCCATTAAACTTGTAAAATTATTCAATGCAGTCGTTACATCCTAGTTTTTCCTCTAAGCGCTTGAATGTATAATTAAACTATAGTTTTTTTTTTCTTTTAAACTAAAGTCATAGCTTAGTGGTAATTGACATATATATCCTCAACCAAAAGGTTAGATGTTTGAATCCTCCCACCCCAAACGTTATTGAACTAAAAAAAAAAATAGTTTCTTTTTTAAATAAAAATTTCTATCTCTTATGTCCAATAATCTAAAATATCCTGGTCACATTATTCTAGTCTCGATAAATAAATTTTGAGAAAATTACACAAACCACCCCTAAACTATGAGATTTGTTGCAATCATACACTTGAACTTTTAATTTAATCAGTCAATCCCTCTAGTTTGTCAAGTATTGTAATCAACCCCTTAGCTTGTACTTTTTTAAGTGATGCAATAAACCCCTCGTTTATTTTTTAAAATATACAACTAATAAAAGGGTTTGATTGCAACATTTAACAAACTACATGGGTTGATTGTGACACTTAACAAAATACAGAAGGCTAATTGATCAAACTAAAAGTGTTGCAATAAATCCCTTATCTATTTTTTAAAATATACAACTAATAAAAGGGATTATTTGCAACACTTAACAAACTACAGATTGATTGCAATATTTAACAAAAATATAGATGGTTAATCGATCAAATTAAAAGTTCATGGGTATGATTGCAATACTAACAAAGTATATGAGATTGATCAATCAAATTAAAAGTGTTGCAATAAACCCCTCGTTTATTTTTTAAAATATACAACTAATAAAAGGGATGGTTACGTTGCAACACTTAACATACTATAGGGGTTGATTGCAACACTTAACAAAATATAGGGCTAATTGATCAAATTAAAAATTCATGGGTGTGATTGCAACACTAACAAAACACATGAACTGATTAATCAAATTAGAAATTCAAAGATGTGAATGTAACAAACTCCATAGTTTAAGAGTCGTTTGTGTTTTCTTAAAAAAAAAAAAAAAAAAAAAAGTCGTTTGTATAATTTTCTCATAAATTTTCAATAAACTTGTTTATGAGTTCTATCCATTTAAAAATTTCACTTATTTTCTTTTATTTTCTACTCAGATTTAAGTTCTAATTATTAATTATTTTGTTGTCTAAAATTTTAAATTAAAAAAAAAATCATTTGAAAATTTTTCTTTCTAGAAAAGATTTAAAATTATAGTTTTTTAAAAAAAAAATTATTTTTATCATATTATAATACTTTTATGTAGGTTTTTCAAAACTGAAAATAAGAAATAAGAAGGATATCAAAAAAAAAAAAAAAAAAAAAAAAAAAAAAAAACCATTCCCCCTCCCCAAAATTTGTGCACAATTTCAAAAATGTTTCTAAAAATGAGAAAAAGGAGATATGATAGTCATCAACACATATATATATTTTTCAAAAGATGAAGATAGAAAATTAATAAATATAAATAATAACTCCTCAAGTTTTTACAATTCCTTTCTTGGTTTGTTCAAATTTTGAATATTATTTAAAAGTAAATAACACAACAAAGAAAATTATTTATAAACATTATTTTTAAAATAAAACCATCATCAAACATCAATCATGTTTGTTTTTTTTATTTATCATACATCACAAGCGAGATAATAATAATGAATAATTTATCATCTTTTTAAAATAAAACCATCATCAAACACCAAACATATTTTATGTGTATATATATTATTTATGGCACTACATTACCAATTAGATGATGATGAATAATTCAAATTTATCAGTTATAAAAAAGATTCTAATATCTAACCATTTAAATTAATTTCATGGAACCATTCAGATAAGAGAAAAATATTCAAAATCTTATAATAGAAAAGGGGAAAAAAAATCCCCTTACTTTCTCCTTTCTTTAAGAAAAAAAAATGTAAAATTACAAGTTTAGTTGTTCAACTTTTAAATTTGTGCTTATGTCAAAAAAAAAAAAAAAAACTTTTAAATTTGTGCTAAATGTTTTATTTGGATTATAGTAGTGTTGCAAGTCTAAACACTACAAGAAATTCACCTTTTCCCGACGCGCAAAAGCGTCGGCAAAAGTCAGTTTTCGCGTCGGCAAAGGTTCTCCCGACGCATTTTACAGCGTCGGGAAGGTTGTCGAAAAAAGGCAGGCGGCAGAACTTCTGCCCACCCCCCTTTTAACGGCGTCGGCAGACCCGGGGTCTCTGCCGACGCCGTTTTACGGCGTCGGCAGAAAGTCATCCGGATTACTTTCTGCCGACGCCATGCACTAGGCGTCGGCAGAAATAGTCTCTGCCGACGCCGTCGACATGACGTCGGCAGAAAGTGATTTTTTTTTTTTTAAAAAACAAAATATATATATATATATATATATATATATATATATATATATATATATATATTTTAAAATTAATTTAATTAAAAAACACAATTAACACAATTGCATTTTATTTATTTCCACAAATGAAATACATATGTTCATACATGATTCCTAATGAGCACATAAATTAAATACATAAATACAAAAATTGGTACATAAAATTAAAGAGTTATTAAATGAAAAATAAAAGCCTTTGTCACTTAACGAGCTCTTTGTGGACTCCAAAAGATACACACGTGTCCAACCATCCACTCTAATCACCTATATAAAAGAAAAAAGAGATGTTAATTATGTTAATATAAATAGGCAAACAATTTAAAAACAATAATGAACCTAACTTCTTAAAAAAGTACGTCAATCTCAATATTGAAACTTAATAACATAATAACATAAACCAAACAAAAGTGAGAAAAACACATAGCAAAATTCACTCAAAGCCCACAAAAAAATATAACAACCTTCAACTGATCTCATAAACTAAAACTTAACAATCTCATAAACTAAAACACAATAACTATAACCAACAAAAGAAACATAATAACTTACCACTAAATGAAACACAATAATTATAACCAACAAAGAACTTATAAATTAGTCATGCTTATCTCTCTTACCACCAACTAATAAAACACAATAACTATAAACTTTCAACCTCAAGATTGAACCATAATATAACCCGCAAACAATTTAAAAACTTATCACCATAATATAACCAACAAATAACTTAAGAACCAACAAATTACTCCTAACAAGCAATCAAACTCTCATAAAACATATCAATCTAAACATAAGAACATAGTCCTACAAATGTCAAACTTATGACACCCTCGCCCCCAACTCAAAGTCATTTAAAAACAATCTAACTAAAGATAAGAAATTGAACAAACAAATCTAGCTTAAAAACTAACTACAATATCATTTGCTACCATAGCTGCAGGATAGCAACAATATAAACTGAAACCAAAAGAGCATTCGAAAAGCATAATCTTACCAAAAATCTCTGTTCAACTTAGTTCGAACGTCTCACCAAGCAAACACATATTTTCTTCTATGCTTTAAACACACATAAAAAAACATCTATGAGTCCAATGAAAAAATCTAGACCATACAATAATTTTCATCCTATGAATCCATTTATATACATACCTACAACTAATCCATCTCAATGAACATTACAGTAAAAACTTAAACTTATAAACAATCTCTCTAAGCAACAACCCACCCTACACTCAAAGCAATTTCACCAACTATAATGAACAATCAAAATTTTATAAGTCTAAGATCAAAACATATATACAAAAACAACCAAAAATTTCAAACCTTTAAAAAATAATAAACATAACATCAACGAACTATCATAAACATAAATAAACGTAAACAAAAACATATCCTTTTATACATCAAACACATTCAAGCATTTTGTGTACACTTCACACCAAAACTTCCAATGGACATTGAATGATGAACCCTAAATAAGAAACGAACAAACCTCTCGAAGAACATAATTATAAGAACACAACTGGCCCCTAACTCAACTTAAGCCAATCCTATTAACTAGAACTCTCAAGTCAATCACCTTTGCATAAGTAAGATCACAATAACGAACACATTAACCTCCCTCCCTAATTCTCAACTACATTCACTAAATTCTAATGGACGTAAAAACTATCAATCCTTCCACTAAAACCACATTTACAAATCTCACTACTAACTCTACTTAAAAGATGAATGAAACAAACATCTCCCTTTTTAAAACATAAGTAAAGTGAAAACAACAAAGACCCCCCCCACATTTTATTCATGTTTTAATTACACAAACATGTTTCACATCACACTTTGAACACAATTTATCAGCACAAGTAAATTTAAAATCATACTTAAATCGTACAAGAAATTCAAAATCGAAATTTAATCACATAAACGACCTATAAATCACATTTTAATAAAAAAAAAACAAAAAAATGAACTTTAATGATATAAATAACATCCAAAACACACTTCTAATTAATCACACAAATAAGCTTCAAAACCCAAATTCCCAACAAAGATCATTAAAAGTTAGTAAAAAATGTTTCATTCAAGCATTACATCAAACACATTGAGGGCACCAACTCGATCCAATTCAATAGAACCCCATAACATCTACTCAAACCATAAACATATCTCCAACTAAGTTAATTTTTCTCAACATTCTCACAACCACAAACTACACAACTCAATCTCAAACTTTAAACTCCAAACTTCCAACAAACAATCTCAAATTCCAAAAACAACTACAATAAGCTTAACTGAACATATCCAACCTTATAAAGTTAACCACTAAACTATAGCTTGAGATAAGAACATGAATCTTAGAACTAAAATAGCAAAGAAATCAATAAAAAACTAACCCAAATGAAGTGCTTTAACAAAGAGAGTGAGGCGGCGGAGGGCGACGGACTACGAGATGCGACGGCGACGGACGGCGACGAACGGCTAGGCGAACGGTGGCGGAGGGCAAGACGACGGAGAGAGAACAGAGAGCTCGAGAGGGGGTTGTCGAAATCAAGAGAAAGAGGCAAAATGAGAAGAGGGAAAAAGTTAGGGCTTTTTTGCCCAGTTTTTTTGCCGACGCCGTTACTAACGGCGTCGGCAAAAACGGCATCTCTCTCGACGCCGCCAGACGGCGTCGCGAGAGAGGCAGTTTCTCTCGACGCCGTTTTTCAGTGCGTCGAGAGAGACTATTTCTGCCGACGCCGTCACTAACGGCGTCGGCAAAGGGTGAAGATTGAAATAAGTGTTTTTATTTTAGGATTTTTTCGTCCAGGTTTCTCTCGACGCCGTCAAGATGGCGTCGGCAGAAACGGTATCTCTTTCGACGCCGTCTTGACGGCGTCGAGAGAAATGTCGTCTCTCTCCACGCCGTCAAGATGGCGTCGGGAGAGATCCATCTCTCCCGACGCGATCTTGACAGCGTCGAGAGAGAGTCATCCCACCATGTTTCTCCCGACGTGATTTTTTCGGCGTCGGGAGAAATAGGTTCTCGCGACGCCATCTGCTGGCGTCGAGAAAGAGTTCGTCGGCAGAACCATTTTTTCTTGTAGTGAAACTAGGAATAAGTTTGGAGCTAAGATGACTGAGAAATTGGAAAGCTAGCTGAATACCAGATAAAATCAATTAATTGGTTGTCTGCTTAAGGTTGGACCACGTTTTTGTCGGGTAGAGGATAGTGTTGCACTGCGGCTGGCGAGTATGGCTTGGGTTGGGTTGGGACTGTCTCTCAATGTGTGGGGAACTTGGGTTGTCTCTGTTTCTATCTTTTTTGTATTGGTGCTCTTTGAGCGGTTTCTTGATTTGAATGAAAGGTTGATGATCTGTTGCTTAATATTTTTTTAAAATTTGTGTTTAATAAATTTCCAAAACTTTAAAAATTGTGTCTATTGAATTCCATCATATTCGACTTATTTAAAATCTATGACCTCTTAAACATAAAATTGAAAGGATAATTAGGAATACACCATTTTCTTTTTGTCTAATACGACAAAATTCTATTTAAAATAAAATTGAAAGTTGAAAGTTGAAAGTTGAAAGTTTGTACTTTGTACATTTCACACTAAAGTTTAGAAACTAAATTTGTAATTTAACCATTTGTTCGAGTCAACATCGAACTGGTTAGCGATGTTGGAAAGAAGTCAAAGGTTAGAGGAGGACATGAAGAATTTGAACAAAATAATCCTTGGATCCATGCCCGTGATTAACGGCTTCACCTATCCCCATTTTGTAATAAACTAAAACTTCCAAATAAACTAAAACTATATAATTTATAATATTCTAAAAAAAAAACTATATAATTTATAATAACTACAAAATAATTATCAAATCAAATCAAAACCTTACCCCATACATCACGGGCCTTACCTTCATTTCTTCTTCTTCTTGTCTTGAAAATTCTTAGGCTTGAAAAATTCACACAAAAAAAAAAAAAATAAATAAAAAAAATCTCATTTTTCTTTTCAATCTCTTAAGATATATGGGTTTTGAGGTGATTTGTCGCTAAGCATTTGAAAGTATATATAGCTGCCAATAATAGTAGCGGAGCGTTGGCACGGGCAAGAGAAAATAGAAAAAGAAATCATTCATGTTACTGAAAAAAGTTAGTCATCAAGAATTTCGTATTAAATAAATATGTGATGATTTTTTTTTAAAGCAAGAGATTTAAGTTGCAGCGTTGCGACAAATGTTGTTAATTAATGTAGTTTGCGCATTACGCTGGTGTAGTTAATGAAAGTGAAGTATTAGATATAATTTTCAAAGTTTAAGCTGGTTTGATAGCCAATTTAGTTTTATAAATTTTACTTTTGAAAATTTCACTTATAAATTTTAAACACTACAATCATCCGTATGTTTCTTTGTTTTTATAATTTTTTTTTTTTTTTTTTTACGGTTTCTCAAAATCTAAGCTAAAAATTGGAAACTAAAAGATAACTTTGATTTTTTTTTTTTAAAGTTAATTAAAATGTGTTTTTGAAGAAAGTAAAATATGTGAGAAATCTTGAATTATTATTTTTTCCCCTTAAAATGAAGCCTTTATATAAAATGGGATGTTAGGGATTGAATTTGAAGTTTTGACACAAAGATAAAAATTAATTTGTGAAACTAAAAACCCAATTCAAAAATAAAATTGAATATAAATTGAAGAACTATTAAACACAAAATAGTTTTGTTAAACACAAAATACCTTAAAGAAGTATTAAACACAAAATTGAAATTTTAAAAAGGTGAATATAGACTTAAAGGACTAAATTTAGTAACTTGTAATCTAATTAACTTGATAAAGTAAAAAGCAAACCATATTATATGGATCATTTGTTAGGATTATTAAAAAAAAAATGTGGGGAAAATTTTTAAATCCCATTCTTAGCTCGAAAGGGACAGTTTACGTACTTTTCTGCATTGTCAAAACATAATTTTAATTCAATTTTCAAATGTTGCCTTCTTTGTTTGACCCAAAAGAGAAAAAAAAAAAAAAAAAAAAAAAAAAAAAAAAAAAAAAAAAAAAAAAATGAAATCACTTTTTAACCCACCAAACAAAATCTTCCCTTATAATAAGACCCTTAGACTTCAATGATTCTCTCTTATACGCCCACCCACCACCTATCTCCTTCCTCTCTCTCTCTCTCTCCATTTTCCAAACTCTTTCCCTTTTGGCTGCCATGGGAAACACCTTTGGACTTAAGAAGACGGTGAAGGTGATGAAGATCTCCGGCGAGACGATGAAGCTCAACCCCCCGGTTCAAGCCGGGGACGTCGTCAAGGACTACCCTGGCTTTGTTCTGCTCGAATCCGAGGCCGTGAAGCACTATGGAGTTCGAGCAAAGCCATTGGAGTCCCACCAGAAGCTCAGCACGAAGAGGCTCTATTTCCTCGTCGAGCTGCCTAAGGTTCCAAATCAACAGGTGAGAAAATTCAAAAGCTTAAGTTGATAGGTTATGGAAAATTTAAGGTCGTTTTCACCAATGAGGGATTATTGATGATATTTATTACTAAATATTTTTTTGTGTGAGTTAATAGGTTAGAGTAAATTTTAATATTTTATTCATATTCTTAACACAGGCTCCACGACGGGTACGGTCGGCGATCAACATGAGTGCCAAGGACAGACTAGAGAGCTTGATGTTGGCGCGAAGGTCGGCATCGGACCTAACTATCATGAAACCGAAGAGCGTGTTGGAGGAGGAGGACGGAGGAGAGGGATCGAGAGCGGGAGCGACACGGTTGAAGGTGCGGCTGCCGAAGGCGGAGGTGGAGAGGCTGTTGAAGGAGAGCAAAGATGAGGCAGAGGCAGCGGAGAAGATTGTGGGACTGTACATGAATAAAACTACACAAAGTGTTTCTGAAAATGCTCAAAAGGAGGACAAGAAGGATATCATCAAGCCACGTGAGGTGCGTGCCTAATTTTCCAAAATTTTTGTATACTTTTGAAAATGAAAAATGAAAAACAAAGAATATTTACTTAGGCCCAATAACCATTTGGTTTTTTGTTTTTGAAAATTAGGCTTGTTTTCTTTAAATTTTCTCACATGGTTTTTCATTTTTGTTAAAGACATACTTGAATTATTAACCAAATTCTAAAAACAAAAACAAATTTTTGAAAACTACTTTTTTTTAGTTTTAAAAAATTGGCTTGGTTTTTGAAAACATGAGAATAAAGTAGGTGAAAAGCCAAAGAAACTTAGAATTAGGAGTGATGTTTATAAGCTTAAAAACCAAAAACCAAAAATAAAAAATCAAATGGTTATCAAACGGGGCCTTAGTAAACCTACAGATCTATTGTAGATAAATTTTTGAAATCATATATAGTTGATTGAAACTATTTTAAAATGGGTTTTAAATTTTTTTGTTAAATGGTTAATTAAAAATTGAACAATATAAAATTTCAAGAACTAAAATAAAATCTGAATTTTGGAAACAATACACTTTTCTTTATGGTTTATTTATTCATATGTTTCAGTTACAACAAAACTTTTTTCACTTCCCCATTTACTTTTAAAATACAATAATTAAAAATGGTTGGAAAAGAGACCAAAATATTACAAAGGTCAAAATAGATGGGCGGTAAGGACCCGTTTGGTAACGTTCTCGTTTCTTGTTTCCGTTTCTTCATTTTTAATAAAGAAAAATAGAATTTCATGACCCTAACACCTATACATTCAATAATAATAAACCTATATTCTTATTTATGTTTGGAAAAAATTGAAAACAAAAACAAAAAATGAGAAACTAGTTTTAGTTGTTTCCAAAAGTTCTATACAAATTTTGGGAGTGTTTCTAAAAAATAGAAACAAGAAACATACATAATTATTAAATGCTTAGATTTTTTAATAAAATTAGAAACAAGAAACGAGAAACGAGAACGTTACCAAACGGGCTCTAAAAGACTCATGTGTGGGAATTCTATTAAAAAAAATGAATAATTTAATTATATTAAAGTATATTGATTTATGGAAATGTAATTAATATTCTCAATTGGGTTTTTGTTGATCAAGTAGTTGCACTTTTTTTAAAAAGAAAGAGTTGGTGCAACTATAAATTAATTAATTAAATAGAGGACACAAAGTTGACTCACTCATTATCCAATGAGTCAATATTTTTGTTTGATTAGTGCGCTTTTTTTTTTTTCGCCAAAATCATATCAACATCTTATTTTAGGTATCCATTTTTTTTTTTTTTGAACAACCTTATTTTAGGTATCCATCTTTCTTAGGATTTTCCTTTTTTATTTTATTTTATTTCCATGATATTACCTTATAAACATAGGGTAAGGTTTTTAATGTACAAACTTATGAACTCAAAAATATAAAAGAGAATAGAAATATTTATGTTGTCACCTTATAATATTTTTTTTTTTTTTTGAAAAAATTGTCACCTTATAATATTGATATAAGCTTTTGTTTCAATTTCCATATAATAATTATTTTTCAAAAATTAATAAAATAGTTTTCTTAGATAAAAAAAAATGGTTAAAAACCACTTTTGGTCTTTGAACTTTTGTGAAAGTAACAATTTAGTCCTTATACTTTCAATTTTGTAAACCAATTTAATCCTTGAACTTTCAAACGTAACAATTTGGTCATGTACTTTAAAATTTGCAACAATTTAGTCCCTATCGTGAAAATTAATGTTAAGATTTAATGAAATTTCTTATATAGATGGATTAATATAAACTAATTTGGTATCCAATATGTTTATAAGTTACAAAAAATCTAATCATTAAATAATAAAAATCAACATTTAATTTTGATTTTTTTTTGCTACAAGGATTAAATTGTTACCAATTTGAAAGCTCATGAACTAAATTGTTACTTATTAAAATTAAGTGACTAAATTGTTACAAAAATGAAAGTACATGGATTAAATCATTATAAATCAAAATCCAGAGACTAAATTGTTCATTTCATGAAAGTTCAAACACTAAAAGTGAATTTTTAACCAAAAAAAAAAGAAAAATCTATCAACTAATGCTTAAACATCTTTCACTATATTAAAAGGTAAAATCAAAAAAAAAAAAAAAAAGAAAAATCTATCAACTAATGCTTAAACATCTTTCACTATATTAAAAGGTAAAATCATTTGAGAATCATTTTTAGACTTATTCATCCTTTATATAATTTAAAATTTTTAAACCTATCCTTGATGATAATGATATCATTTATGATATTTAACCTAATTAGAACACAAAGTTGACTCTCACTGTCCAATTAGTCAATTTTTGTTTGATTAGTGCTTTGTCTTCTAACCCATTAATCACAACTTTTTCTTAGTGTAGTAGACATCTTTGATTCTATCTCTTTTGTAGAATTTTCCACTTTAGAATTATTGATGTGCCAAATTTCATATAATTCTTATTTTTCAAAACCAATAAAATATTTTTCTTAAAGGAAATCATTAATCATCAATTTCTAATAACCTCTTACTATATTAAAAGATAGGATAGTTGAGATTTATTTTTAGACCCATATTTCCATTATATAATTTTAAAATTTCAAATCTACCCTTAATAAATGATATGTTTTACTATTTAAATAGAGGTGACCAAGTAAACTCTTGCCATCCAATGAGTCCAATTTTGTTTGATTAGTGTTTTCCATATCATACCCATTAATTACAATCTTTTTCTTGGTGTAATCATCTTTGTTTCCATCTCTCTTTGGTTGAATTTTCTATCTTTGAATTATTAATACAAAATTTTATTTCATATAATAATTTTTTTTCGAAATATCTTTTATTGTATCAAAAGATGAGACGGTTCAACAAATGCAAGAGTGGAAGATCAAACCTTCCACTTAAAAAAAATCTAAAAGAATTCGAAAGAAATAATAGTTAGGTGCCTTATCCACTAAACAATGTTTAAATAGACTGAAATATAGTTATAAGATTATTTTTAGTTTCATTTGTTCAATAGAGGACACAAAATTGACTCCCACCAAATAGTTATTTCTTTTTTATTGGTCTGCCAAACCCATTATAATTTTACCATAGTGAGTGGTCAATTTAATTGCCAATACTTTTTTATAGAGGTTTCTTCCATCCTATCATTGATGCAACATTTTCTTTTGGGTAATTATTAAGATAGTTTTTATTCAAAACTATCATCAATGAAATTTGATATCCTTTATTAGTTTGTTTCTTGATTTTTTTTAGTATTTCTTTTTTGACAACCGTGGATGAAAATTTGAATCACAGACCTCTCAATCATTAGTACAAACAATATTTTTTTTAGTATTAATATAAATTTTAATTAAAAAAATGGATTGAAAATGCAGAAGCGACGTGTAAGCTTCATGGCGACAATGGATGCAGGGACGCAAATTGCAGTGACATCTTAATTAAGAAGAACAACAACAAGATTCATCAACAAATTAAATTGAAGTGATACAGTGACGGTCTAGTGAGAGCATTATGATACGTCCTTTACTTCAACTTAAAACATTTGAATCTTAAACCAGCTTTTGTAGAATATAGATAGATCATTTACCGTCCCCTTTGTGCACCCATTATGTAGTTATTAAAATTTAACTTCATCATACATGTCTGTAGCTAGCTTCCTAATGTTATGGGTAATATATATTGGCTTAATATATGGTTTTAATGCTAAGGTTAAAAACATTTTTCAAGTTGTGTATGGATATATATTTTTCAGTCATGTTCTTTCACTAAACTTGAAAAAAAATGAATCATGTGTGTGAATTTAAAAATGATGTTTTTATGAGATTGTGGTAATTGGAAGCATTATGAATGAACTCAAAAAAAAAAAAAAAAAAAGTTAGCATCATGAAATTTTATTATTTATAAGTTATTTTTGAGTTGAGTAAGTTAATATAAGTCAAGTTAGGTTTTTAATGTTATAAAATGGACATATCTATATTTTATCATATTATAATATATGATATTTTTAACTCATTTAAAACATAACTTACAACCAAAATGAAAAGATGAATACTTGAAAGCTGATGTGAAGACATTGCAAAATATCACTGAATTATTTTCCTTAGATTCACAACTTAAAAGATTTAATGGATGCTTATGTAAAGTGACAATGTGAAGATGAAAAGTTAGAAATGTTGATAGATTATATTTCATGCTGAGAAATGTGATCTCTATATTGGAAAAATAAGAATTTTTAACATGGTAAATAATTATTTTGGGAAGCAAAATATGAGTGAGTCCCAATACATATTTTGTATATAGTTCATGGTGGACATATAATATATATGTTCTTCTAGGTGAGATTATCCAAATATTGCTCAAAATTGTGTTCAAGAGAATGAGAAATAGAAGTTCAGTCCCGAAATAAGGACAATACTTGGCTGCACATTGGAGTATAGGTATCTTCCTACACACCATTAAAATGTTGACAACACTGTTCTCTCCTTGTTGTCAACATTTTAATGGTGTGTAAGAAGATACCTATATATCGATATGCAACCAAATATAGTTCTTTAGCAAATGAATCTCTTTTGTGTACATCAATGCAAAATTGAGCTGATCGAAGAAAAACGTGAAGAATTTCCATTTTACCTGGTAGCCCGCCCAGAGTTTGACCTTCTCCGGTCCTAGAAGGAAAACCCACTAAACTTTCCTTCCCTCAGTGGGCCACAACACTGGGAGAGGAAGGTGATCAGGATCTCACGTCAACAAGGATTTTTGGGTTTTAACCCAACGACATAGAAGAAATAGGAAATGACTATATAAAACGGTTTTCAATTTAAAACGGATCAGTCGTGCTTTCATAGTGAATTATTGCCACATTAGAAAGTTAAGCCTCGTTTGTTTTCAAGCTTTGCTAGTTTGGACTTTGAAGTTTAGGCGAGTTGTGTTGTTTTGTACTATAATTGAACTTATTGAATATGGACCTATAAACTTCGACATTTGTCTTGTTGGATCATGATTCTTCTTTTCTTCTTTTTAGTAGAACATGTAAGAGTAGAGATTTGAACTCAACTAGTTGAGCTATACTCAGATTAAACACAATTTTGTTTTTTTTTTTGACGTATAAGTTCCAAGTTGATTGTTGAAGCATCAAACTTAGATTTGCTTGTTATCAGGCAACGAAGCCATGATGTTTGAGACTCATGTTAACAAAATTTTGAAGGTAAGTTAGATTTTGATGTTTGGTAGTGAAGGTCAATTAGTGATAATTAAGACGGATTCTAGAAATTTGCTAGACAATGGATGTCAAACTATACAGGATTGGAATATCCTATTGTTATGTGTTGTAAAATTCAGTATCCAATTAACACAATTCTGAACAACAGATTGAGCAATCAACAGAAGAAAAGACTTAGAGAATGGATTGCTTGATGATCAAAATGGGGAAAAAGTCACGCTTTAAATAGGCCTTCAGGTTGGACAGCGTCGCGACGCTATGACGTAGTCAATTTCTTCTCCAAGGCAGACCAATGTCGAGACGCTAAGGGACAGTGTCTCGACGCTGTCCTTCGGCTGGAACTTTTCAGATCGTGTCCAAGGCTGATTTTGGACTTCTCCTTCCATACTTTGGCCCAATTCACTTCCATTTAGGGTCTTGGACTTCTCCCACTTGACCCACCATGATTCTCCAAGATTAATCTTCATTATTTTGGGCTTCTTTCTCCTCTTTTTCTCCAAAAAAACTCCTAGGGACCAAAAAATAAACAATTAATAGAATTTGCACCATAAAAACACATTAAAGCACAACAAAAACCAATAAATTCAAGGGTAAAATAGTAGCATTTATGCATGCTATCAACTATATGCTTCTCCCCTAATGTTTCAGTGGGGTTCAATGAGGGAAAAGCGAAGAATCCATCAGAAGAAATGAGATTATCTATGTCTTCCGAAAGAGTTAGGTGGTTTAAGCTTTAGAGATCTTGTAAGTTTTTGTTGGGTTTTATGCCCTAAAACTCGTAGATAGTGAATGTAACAAATTATATATATACTTGTTCAATAAAGTTGTTATTAAGGTTTATTCAGTAAAGTTGTTATTGAATAATGGAATTGCACATTAGTAAATCCAAATCCAATAAACTAAGAACCCCTGGCTATAGAATGAGTACTTGAACTTTATGTGGAGACATAAAAGTGGATGAGGTGCGAGTAATATCCAAAACGGTCTATAGTATAGGGATAGGGTTGTGTACCTTATCCTAGGGACACTGTGACGCGACCCACTTTTGTATTTAGTACAAACGATGTGATCCTGAATCATTCATGTGGAGGAGACATGCGAGTGGGGGCGTCCTATGCAATGAGTTTGCATAAGACCAGGACCGTGAAATAAGTTACTTTCACTTTGTAACGCCGTTTACTGTTGAGACTGACTATTTCATACATTGACCTAGGTAACTCGATCTTAATCTTGAGCTAACTATGAACTCCTGTTTATTCGGGTTTATCCTTAGATCTGCATGGGTGAGAGTGGCTCGAGTTCGCTGACTCAATAAACCCCCCATTTCAGGGTTAAGATCGGGTAGATAGCTGGGGACACAGTCCTGTAAGATGGAATTCACTTCTACCCGTCTTTAGGGATAGTAGAGAGGTTGTTCCCTTAAGTGTTGATTCCAGATCTTGAACAAGGGGTCTCACTCTCTCATTGGCCCGAGAGGGACTCAGTTTGGTGGTTGGACCACAAACAAATTGTTCATTAGAGAATCAGTGGGACTTAAGGAGCTAGAGGTAACTTCAAGGGTAAAACAAACATTTGACCCAACTCTAGTTACGAATGACCGGTGAATGATCGACTTTATTAATCATGGTTACATTGGGTGGACAGAAATATATCTACAGTGAGGGGAGTGCAGCTACTAGACTATAGTGGAGTGCCCCAGTAATTAACGAATGTTAGTTAACTAGGTTAAAGAGTTTAACCGGTTAATATTAGATTGTTGGAGCCCATGATCTGTAGGTCCATTAGATTTTCCTACTAGCTCATACAGACTAAACCTTAGAACAGTGTGATGAGAGAATTTGAATCGTTCAAATTCGATTTAGGAAGTTAATGTTAATTATATACGATAATATTGACGTAATAGTTTAATTATGAAACTATAGAGAGTTGGTAGTATTTAAATATGATTTAAATATTGCACACATGAATAGGGATTCATGTTCTAACGATCGGTTTTGAGAGAGATTGAGATTGGTGCAAATATTTAATTTGATATTTGATAGTAAATTAAATAAATATAATTAATTAAATTTATTTAATTCATTATATAAATTAATTTTATTTAAAATTAATTAGATTAATTTTGTTTAAGGGTAATTAAGAAATTCATTTTAATTCATGAATTTCATGAGGTGGTGGAATGGTGAGATATAAGGGTGAGCATCGATCGGTCGGCGTCGGTTTTGGGCTCAAACCGACGCCGACCACCAATACATCGATTTTGATCGGTTGGTGGATGTCAGTTTTGAAAGTTTTGTGAAACCGAACCGACCGACTACAAGCAAATATCGGTCGGTTTCGGTCGGTTTTGGAAGTTCCGACGAAGAAAGAAGGTTGTTCTGGCGAGGTGAAGGAGGAAGAAAGGATGGAGAAAAGATGGTGTGGCGATGGTGCTATTTACCAACAAAGGAAGAATAGGGAAAGAGAGAGAGAAAACAAACGAAGAAGAAAAAATACATGACGGCCAGACGGTGGCGCTAAACTCTGGCGAAGAGAGGGCATTGTTGTTTAGTTGTTCTATCCGACGAGCAGGCGAGGTGAAGATGAGGAAGAAAGAGTGTTGATGTGGAAGAAAAGAAAGAGTGAAAAGGGAGTCTGAACTCTGAAGAAGAAAGAAGATGAGAAGAGAGAAGAGTGTGAGAAAGAGAATCAGAGATACAACGAAAAGAATTAAAAAATTGAAAAAAAAATATTATTATCATTTTCCTTGGGAAGACCATGACCGATGGTCTTCCCAAGGGCTGCTGCAGGCAGCGCATTAATGCTGCCTGCAGTAGCGTCAGCAACTCGGCGTACACGTTTTCAACTTTTTTTTTCGGTCAGTTCTGTCGGTTCTCGTCTCTTTTGGGCGAGCCGACCGACCGACGTCGGTTCGGTCGGTTTCGGTCGTTCGGTTCGGTTTTTCGGCTTTTCTTGCTCACCCCTGGTGAGATACTTCATGCATGAACCCATATTTAGCCACTCATTTGGGTGACTAATTGAAATCCATTTATGGTTATCACCTCATATATTGAGCATTTCTTCTTCATTAAAGGTTAATGACGTATGCTGAAAAGTTTTATGCTAAGAAGGCTTATAATTATCTCTCAGAACAAGGTTATTATTACTGATCATCCATGGCTTGAACCTACAAGATTCTATCCCTAAAATTTCATCACGATTCGGCTCCCACAGGCCGTTCTAAGGTCGGAGAATAGCGGAGAAGACTCTTGCGGTGGTCCACACCTTGTTCATGCTAAAAAACATCCATTGGATTGCTTCGATTCGAGCTTCAAAGAGGTTAGTATCGAAACCTATTAGGGATGATAATCAAGACACCAAGGATGGTCAACGGACCAAGTCAGGAAAGGCCAAAGCTCAGGTGGCAGCCTCGTCAGCAGAGCACTCAAAGGATCTCTCACATCAACAAAATCCAGAAAGTTCCTAATTCTGTTAGGAAATACTTTGTCGCCTTCCTTATCATTTGGACACCTGTCCTGTATTTTCATTTATTATATTCTTATTCTTTGTGAGCCCTAAGGGCCTGGTGCTGTATAAATACTGGCTGCTACAGTATTGATGATGCAAGGAGAAATAACAGTGAAAAGGAATTATTCTCCAATTTTCAGTGAGTTTGTTTTTGGTATCAGAGCTAATATGACCAACGTCTCTTCTTCCGCAATCAATATCATGTCCTCTGGAACGACAACGTTCAGCAGCCCTCCCCTCAATCAGCTTCTCAATCAAATAACTTCAATCAAGCTGGATCGAGGTAACTTCATTCTTTGGAAAAATCTTGCCCTACCTATTCTAAGGAGCTACAAACTTGAAGGACATTTGTTGGGGACTAAACCCTGTCCTCCCGAGATGATTCCACAATCTACTGAAACACCAGCAGCAAATGCGACACCAGGAGCGTCCAACTCAGAAGTAGCTGCAAGTGATGGCTCCTCCTCCTCCGAATCAAGAATGATGATGAACCCTCAGTACGAAGCGTGGGTAACAGTCGACCAACTTCTACTGGGATGGTTATACAATTCGATGACTCCAGAAGTGGCAACACAAGTGATGGGAGTCGATAATGCCAAGGATCTCTGGTCAGCGATCCAAGAAATGTTCGGGGTGCAGTCAAGAGCAGAGGAAGACTTTCTCCGTCAAACCTTTCAACAAACTAGAAAAGGTAACTCAAAAATGGTTGATTATTTGAGAATTATGAAGAATCATGCTGATAATTTGGGATTAGCTGGCAGCCCAATTTCGAATAGAAATCTTGTTTCTCAAGTACTGTTAGGTCTTGATGAGGAGTATAATGCCGTTGTTGCTATGTTACAAGGAAGAACAAGTGTCTCATGGTCTGAATTGCAGGCTGAACTATTAGTGTTTGAAAAGAGACTAGAGATACAGAACTCACACAAGAGTACAGTGACATTCAGTCACAATGTATCGGCAAATATGGCAGTGAATAAGGGAAATAACTCTCCAAAGCAGCAGTCAAACTTCAACAATGGGAATCGTCAAAACTACAACAACAATAACCAGCGGGGGAGTGGTTATGCACCTCGTGGCAGAGGAAGAGGACGTGGATACAATAACAACAATAGCCGTCCAATATGTCAAGTTTGTGGAAAGGTAGGGCACTCAGCCTTGTATTGTTATCATCGCTTTGACAAAGAATTTTCCCATGTACAGAATAGAAACAATGTGAATGGAAATTATCAATCGAACAGAGGAAATGGTCAGCAACCGAACGCATTTATGGCCTCTCAACCGACTGCTACATTAGAAACTATAGCAGATCCAAGCTGGTACGCAGACAGTGGTGCTTCAAACCATGTGACCGGCAACTATGAAAACATCTCGAATCATGCTGAATATGGAGGTAACAACTACATTATGGTTGGTAATGGAGACAAATTATCTATTAAAAGTGTTGGATCTGCAACAATAACTGATGGATATCATGTTTTAAAGCTTGAGAATGTTCTTTGCGTACCTGAGATTGCTAAGAATTTAGTAAGCATGTCTAAACTAGCACAAGATAATAATGTGTTTGTTGAGTTTCATGGAGATTTTTGTCTTGTTAAGGACAAGAGTACGGGACAAGTGGTGCTGAGAGGAACACTTAAGGATGGATTATATCAACTTCAAGATGTCAAGTCTAGAGCAGCCCCTAGTTCAAGTTTGCTGTCTTCATCAAATAAACTTGTCAATAGTTCAATCAGTCCTGTTTTTGTGGTGTCAAATGTACAATCTCAAGTCAATATAGCTGTGTCCAGAAATGTTTGGCATAGAAGGTTGGGTCATCCCTCCTTCAAAGTTTTGGATTCTCTAGTCAAGGGCTGTAATATTTCAGTTAAATCTAATGAAATGAGTCAGTTCTGTGAGTCTTGCCAATTTGGTAAATCACATGCTTTAGCATTTCCCTTGTCAAACTCTCGGGCTGTTAACAAGTTTGATATAATTCACACCGACTTATGGGGGCCAGCTCCTATACCTTCAGTTGATGGGTTTAGATACTATGTTCTGTTTCTAGATGATAACAGTCGATTTATGTGGGTTTATCCGTTGAAACAAAAGAGTGACACCTTGGCTGCCTTTGAACATTTTCTAAATGTTGTTAAAACTCAGTTTGACTGTACAGTAAGAGCATTACAGTCAGACAACGGTGGAGAATACTCTCGGGTGCACAAGCTATGCCATCAGTTGGGGATTAAGTCACGGTTCTCATGCCCATACACATCAGCCCAAAATGGGCGAGCTGAACGAAAGCATCGACATCTTGTTGAAACAGGTCTTACGTTGCTCGCACAAGCCTCTATGCCTCTTTGCTACTGGTGGGATGCATTTGTGACGGCTACTCACCTAATAAATGGTCTCCCAACACAGGTATTGAATGGTAAGTCACCTATGGAAATCATGTTCTCTAAGAAAATTGATTTTGAAACTTTACGAGTATTTGGGTGCACCTGTTATCCGTGTCTGCGACCATATCAAAAACACAAGTTTCATTATCATACTGAACGCTGTGTGTATTTGGGCTTAAGCTCTTCTCATAAAGGTTACAGGTGCATGAATCAAGAAGGCAGAATATTTATCTCCAGGCATGTTAGGTTCAATGAAGAGGAGTATCCATTTGCAATTGATTTTGGCAAATCAAAGAAGCCAGCAGCAGTGTCTGATGTTTCACCATCCATTCTCCAATGGTTTCCACAATCACCCTACCCAATCCAATCACCTTCTGTCTCTCAAGCTAACAATCAGTCAAGTACAGTAGCAACCTCACACCAAATCCCACGTGATCAGACCTCTAATGAAAATACTGCAGCTTCACCATCTATCCAAACATCCCACGACCCTCCAAATTTACTGCCTGTCAACAACTCTCCCCAAAGACCCATACATGACTTATCAGCCAGTCCTTCCCCTAACAATTCTCAATCACCTGACCTCACTTCATCTCAAACCAATACCGTGCCCGACACCAATTCTCAATCTACATCAACCTCTAGTCAACAACCAAAAGCTCCTCCTCAACCCATACAGTCAACACATCCAATGATCACAAGAGGGAAGGCAGGGATATTTAAACCTAAAGCCTGGCTTTTACAACACCACACAGACTGGTCCTTGACAGAACCGACTCGAGTCAAGGATGCCCTCAGTACGTGGCAGTGGAAAGCAGCTATGGACAGTGAGTATGCAGCTTTACTCAAGAATAGCACCTGGACATTAGTTCCACCGTCTCCATCTATGAACATAGTTGGAAATAAGTGGATATTTCGCATCAAGAGGAACGTTGATGGCTCAATTCAGCGATACAAGGCGCGGTTAGTGGCCAAAGGGTTTCATCAGCATCCTGGTGTGGACTTCTTTGAGACCTTCAGCCCGGTTGTAAAAGTTTCCACCATCAGAGTAGTAGTTAGTTTGGCTGTCTCAAATGGTTGGATCTTGCGTCAATTAGACTTCAATAACGCATTTCTGAATGGCACTCTAGTTGAAGATGTATATATGCAACAACCACCAGGCTATGTTGATCATTCTAATCCCACATTTGTGTGCAAGCTTCGGAAAGCTATTTATGGCCTAAAACAGGCCCCAAGAGCGTGGAATTCAACCTTAAAGTCAGTACTTCTATCCTGGGGCTTCATCAACTCACGGTCAGATACTTCTCTATTTATTTTTCGAGCAAACACTACTGTTGTACTCCTTTTGGTTTATGTAGATGATGTGATATTGACTGGAAATAATCAAAAGTCCATTGATCGGCTAATAAAGGAGCTTGACCAGCGGTTTGCTCTAAAAGATCTGGGGAGGCTTCATTATTTCCTCGGTATCCAAGTGCACTACGTTCCATCTGGGATAATTCTGAATCAGGCCAAATACGTCGATGACTTACTGACAAAGCTGGATCTTCATCATCTTAAAGCAGCCCCATCTCCATGTGTCCTTGGCAAAAAGCCGTCTGTCAGTGAAGGTAAACCTCTGGACAATCCTTTCCTTTATCGGAGTACAATTGGGGCTCTCCAATACCTCACTCACACGCGTCCAGATATCGCCTATGTGGTCAATCAGCTCAGTCAGTTCCTTAAATGTCCAACTGATGTGCATTGGCAGTTGGTTAAAAGGGTGTTACGTTATGTTAGCGGCACCAAACATCTTGGCCTACACTTTCAACCCAACTCTAATTCCTCCGTTTCAGCATATTCGGATGCCGACTGGGCGTCCAATATTGATGACAGGAAGTCAGTAGCAGCGTATTGTGTATTCATTGGTCATAATCTTGTCTCTTGGTCATCGAAAAAGCAGTCGGTTGTTGCCCGATCAAGCACTGAATCGGAGTATCGGGCATTAGCTCTTGCCTCTACTGAAATCATATGGCTGCAACAGCTCCTCACGGAAATAGGATACAAATCCTCCTCCTGTCCGGTACTATGGTGTGACAATATAAGCGCGGGAGCTTTAGCTGCGAATCCGGTGTTCCATGCCCGCACCAAACATATTGAAATAGACGTTCATTTTGTTCGTGACCAGGTTATAAAAGGGACATTAGATGTTCGATATGTGCCATCCTATGATCAATTAGCAGACTGCCTCACAAAGCCTCTCACCCACACTCAGTTTCACTATTTAAGGTCCAAACTCGGACTTGTTGAGTCTCCTCAACTAGCCTCTTGTTTGAGGGGGAATATTAGGGATGATAATCAAGACACCAAGGATGGTCAACGGACCAAGTCAGGAAAGGCCAAAGCTCAGGTGGCAGCCTCGTCAGCAGAGCACTCAAAGGATCTCTCACATCAACAAAATCCAGAAAGTTCCTAATTCTGTTAGGAAATACTTTGTCGCCTTCCTTATCATTTGGACACCTGTCCTGTATTTTCATTTATTATATTCTTATTCTTTGTGAGCCCTAAGGGCCTGGTGCTGTATAAATACTGGCTGCTACAGTATTGATGATGCAAGGAGAAATAACAGTGAAAAGGAATTATTCTCCAATTTTCAGTGAGTTTGTTTTAAACCCCTGTTATTGGCTTATAAAATAGCATGCTTTGTTTGGTAAAATTATAGTAATTAAGTGTCTTAGATCCTGAAATGCTTTCGCTTGAGTGTTCTACACTCCTTTAGTTTTCATATAGTATAGTTAGAAAATCAAGTTTGGAGGGCTTTTTTCCAATCCACATCTCTTCTAGTCTCTAAAGTGATTTGTGGCAGATATGCTCAACTTTTAAGCCAATGAGATTGGAAGGGGTTGACCCAAATATATCCCTTGTTCTTACTGATTTCATCACACCATCCTTAGGTTGGGACGTTGAAAAGCTATACAGTTTTGTTCCCACTAAAGATGCTACTCTGATTACTATCATCCCAATTAGTTCATGCGATGAAGGAGATAGGTGGATATGGCATTACACAAAAATGGAATTACGATAAACGAAGCAAACTGGACATCATCCAGCAATAATCTTCAACTACTTTGGTGGAGAAAATTATGGAGTCTTAAAATCCCATCCAAAAAAATATATATATTTGGAGAGTTTATCTTGCAAGGATGGATAATGGTATTCCTATACAAAACAAATTTGCCGATCCAATTATGGTACTTGCAAATAAACTAACATAGGAGGATTTCAAAATGACTTGTGTCACGTTTTCGACCATTTGGAATGATAAAAATAATTTATGCAATGGTCAGAATGTACTCAGTTGGCAGGATAAATGTGAATGGATTTAGAATTATTATTTAGAAATAATAATCTCAAACTCACTCCGAAACATACCTTCAATTATTCAAACTCTCTAATGCGGTGAAGATGATTAATGGAGAGGAAGAAACAATGCCTGAAGTACACCATTGAATAATCCAAATTCAAGAGTTGAGCTAGCAGGTTTCACATGTTTGATTTATTCATATTTTTAGAAATAGGAATAAACATGTTAATAGACTAGCTAGAGAGGCTTTTAAGTCATGGCACTTCAACATTGTGTTTGTCAATTTTTTCTAATTGGATAGTTTCAATGGAAAATAATATCCATTACAAATGTATTTCCTTTTGTATTGTTCTTCTTAAGTAATGAAATACAGTATTTATTAAAAAAAATTGTATAGTTCAATTAAAATCAAGATCTTTGAACTAGATGATTTTCACAATAATGACATAACTTTTTTTTTTTTGAAATAAACAATGACATAACTTAAAATATCACACCTTGATCCATGATATTGATCTCGTAAGGATTGTTATTTATATATATACCTTCCATCAGGGTGTTAAATTTGGGAAATTACCTTTTAATTAATCGGTCCATTAAATGTACTAGACCTAAAATATTAAGTAAAAATAATGTATATAGGTCACATTAATGATTATATTAAATTTATGAAATCTAACAAATAATGCACATATCATTTCTCATATATAAAATGTTGTCTATCCACAATATTTTATAATTTAATCTGAGTTTGAAGTTAGACATGAAGTTCTGTGCGTCTTTGTCTATGCATTGACTTTAAATTCTCATATACAATGTATTTGTGTATTTACCATGTCAACCACAAAAGCATTTAATAAGTAACCTCATATTTACTTAGTAAAGCATTACAAATGAACGTATAGTTCATAAATTAATTGTCCACTGTGTTATAGGCAATTTTGGACCTCTCCGATGTACAAGAAGTTGACGATGACAACCAGGGAGAAATCGGACTGGGAGATGGACCCAATAAGCGAAACCGGCAAGTGGGACGGGCCAAGACCGAAGCCCGTCCGACTCCGTTTGGTCCCTACCACCTCTGGCCGCCTCGGTTCCGCTTGGTTTGTCCCGAAACGCCTCTGAATTCCTAAAAACCCTAGGAGCATGAGCAAGTATTTATACCCCTCTTCGCTACTGAAGAAGGGGACCCGAACTCTCTACTCTCTTCACTTACTCTCTAGCCCTCCTACTTCCGTTTTCTGACTTAAACATCGGAGTCGGTGTGGTTAGCACCACACCGGTGTGCAGGTTTTTCGTCTTGCAGGTCACGTCTTCCCCCCTCATCTACAAATTTACCGTTGGTGACACGTGAAGGTCAGGTGAGTTCCCTCTGACCAAAATCGACCATCAACACACTGTACAAAGTTTACTTCATCCTAGATTAGTTGTCTCTCTAGTCTAGGCGCACACACATAGTATAGATGGATAGATTAGTGTTTTTCTTTTTATTCATCCAACTATGTTGTATTTGGTTAGTCAAATCACAAAATGTTCTTCTTGATGTTATATTAATTTTATTTTAAACTATTTTTTCCAATTATCACCATGTAATTTAGATTATGTTGCAAGTTTATCTAATTTTGAACTATTTTTTCCAATAAAATTTGGTTTGTATTGATTCTTTTCATAATTATAACTTCCATTAACGAAAATTAATAACGAATTAATTTACCAATACTCAACCCTAATCCTAAATACATTTTAAAAAAAAATTCAACCAATTACCGCCATAATTGAGGACCTTCCTTTGGCTCCATTTTCGTTGCCTGTCGTTGATAGCTCACAAAATGAGCTATTTTTTCCTATGTCTAATTGCTACTCTTTGAGATTAAATTGGCAAAAATCATACATTTTACGTTTATTTTGTAGGAATTGTGTTCATAAGATAAGTTGGAGCATTTGGAAGTTGTTCGAGTGTTCGGAACCTCAAAAGGGGCAAAGGAATTAAAGAAGATGTTGAAGAAGTGCTGCAGCAGCCAATTAAATCGAGAACTCAACGTCGAGACACTGATTCTTAGCATCTCAATGTTGTTGCAGATGCTTGCCCTAGCCGAAGACCCGAGGGCACAACGTCGAGGCGCTGTGCCGCCAGCATCTCGACGCTGGCCAATTTTTCCTTTTGTAATATGTGCAGAAAAGGATAGCATCGAGACGTTGTCCCTAACGTATCGACGCTGCACAGTTTTTACTATAAATACAATGTGATTCTATCTGGCCAAAGGGAGTGTAATTGGAGATTTTTTAGCTCTAATTTCGACTAGAGACCTCTTGTGGGAGCTTGAGCAAAGACAACGAGCGGGATTCAAACTAGAAGGCATGGAGATCGTGACGGGGATGTGCGGTTTTGACAAATTCGAATTTTTCCTTCTTTTTCCCCTTATCTCTAGTTAGTTTTTATGACTTTTCTTGCAAGTCTAGATTGTAACAAGGAGACCATGAGTAGCTAGACTTGTAACTTAGGGATTGATGTAGCTTTTTGGCGTTGTGTGGATTAATTTGTGAATGTTTTGACTTTGCTTTCATTTATCCAATTTTTATGCTTAATGTCTTTAGTTTATTGGCCATGAATTATTGGATGTTATCTCTAAATCTTGCCCGGGAGAGGGGGTTTAGTTTAGATCTTGAATTGCATAACTAGAGTAATCCTAAGATCGGGAGATTTAGGATAGCTTTAGAAATCGTAAAAAAAGATTAGACTTAAGGTCATGTTAATGGATTTAGATAGGAATATTGAGTTCATAAGCATGCTTGAGAATTTTTTTTTTTTTTTTTTTTTTTTTTGAGTACATCAATATATGGGGTGAGGAGATTCGAACCTCTGACCTCTTAGTCAATGATACATGCCAATTACCGATGAGCTATGCTCACTTTGGTAGCATGCTTGAGAATTATTTATGCTCGAGAGAGATAAATATGATTTTAGTTAATCCTTGATTTATGAAGCATTGCATGTTGCTATATTCACATAATTAATTCATCAATGAGTGAAGTCAATTCCATAAGTGTTTTATTCAATTGAATTTCCATCTTTTATAGCTTTCAATATTTGATTCATTACCTTCAGTATGTTCTTGCCTCTAAATAAAATTGAACAAAATTATTCACGGTAATTAATTGACTATAAAACCAATCCAGAGGACGACACTCGTTTTTAACGGAACACTATATTAAAACTTGACCCGTACACTTGTGATATTTTTCAAAAAAATCATTCTATATTTCATCCCGTTGGTTGCAATGTGAGTATGTCTCTTCTTTTTCTTTGTTTTATTTTTTCTTTTTTTATTTAATCAAGCAAGAGTATTTTTTTTTTTTTTTTGGGAAAAAAACAATTTTTACCCCTGAACTTTGCAAGCTGTATCAATTTTAACCCTAAACTTTTAATTTTATAAAATTGAACCCCAAACTTAACAAATTGTATCAATTTGAACCTCCAACTTGCACAAATGTTACAATGTAGATCTTTGGCCAACTTTTCATTTGAATTGCTACTAAAACATGTAATTGACAATTTCACTTTCTTTTTTTTTTCTTTTTTTTTTCTTTTCTTAATTCACATTGCATCTGAGTTAGTGTTTTGTGAGAAATTTGTTGAAGAAAAAACTCTTTAAGAAATCAAATATCTCAAACTATTCTTCTCATTATTATAAAAAAAATCACCGAATTATTGGCAACAAGAAAAATCTAGCAAATATGAGAAATAAAAAACTCGAAATTTCTTTATTTTTGTTTCCTAGGTTTGTATGTTCTTCTAATTAGCAAGAAAAAAAAACATTAATAGAAGGAAAAAAAAACCTCACAGTTCTTAGCAACAAGAAAAAAACTAGCGAATATTTGAAGATAAAAAACTTCTCAAATTTCTTTGCTTTCGTAATCTTAAATAGCACCAAAAAAAACCCTCACAAAGTTCTCAACAACGAGAAAAAATCATCTAAGATAAAGTTTCTTTAATATTTTATTTATAAGAAACCAATTCAAGTGCAATGTGAATTAAGAAAAAAAAATAAGAAATAATCAATTACGTACGGTGGTTCAAACAGATAATTAACCAAAGGTATACATTGTAACACTTATGCAAGTTTAGGGTTAAAATTGATACGATTTGATAAGTTTGAGGTTCAATTTGATGAAATTGAAAGTTCAGGGTTAAAATTGATACAACTTGTTAAGTTTAGGGTTCAATTTGATGAAATTGAAAGTTCAGGGTTAAAATTGATACAACCCCAAAGTTTAGGGGTTAAAAATGATTTTTTCCCTTTTTTTTTCTTATCATTCTAGTGCCAAATCATAAGCAAGCAACTTAATAGAAATATTTTATTTTTAATCAATATGTTTATACTTTTTCTTTCCCTTTTTTTATTTTGTCTAAAAAAAAATTTCTTTTGTTTTTTTTTCTCATCAGATCACCCAAGTATATGGTGTGCATTTTTTTATTTTGTTATTAATATCTAATGACATAAGATGTTTCTAATTTTATATATTTGTTTACATTAACCCTTATTTACATCTAATCACTCAATTGGTTGTAGAATATAATATTTCTTCAAACGATAAATATATATCATGTATTATAATATATAATCAATATATCAAACTCATTATATAGTATATATTCATCATTGTTTATTCAGCTCATAAGTAAAACATCAGAATAATAAATATATACCAGGTTGTATATTGTATCCATAAATATATACTTAAAAATATATTACATAAACCTCTTTATATAGCATATATATGACATAGTTTATAAAGTTCAACATGACATTGATTTTGGTGGTTTGAAAGGAAAATTTGGAGAAAATCAAGGAGTTATTTGGTGGCGAGAAGGTGAACAGATTTTTACATCAGCTAATTATTATGGAGAGATATTTTAAGAAAAAATATGGATTATTTTAATTAACCAAGTTTATTTTCTGTACTTAAATATATAATATAAAAGACATTGATGTAAACTAACCTTTATTTTGGTTTGGCTTAAGACAAAGTCGAAGTGTTTTTCAAAATTAGACATTTGTAAAATTTTGATTCCAATTTGGACTATCTATATAGTTAACCCAAAAATTTTCTCCTCGAGAAACTCAAACCCCGCAAATCTTTTTTCGAGGAGTCAACCCGAATCCCCAACCAATGTAATGGAAATTTTTCAAGGAAGAGAAATGATTGAAGAAGTGTGGACGAAGATGGGAGGGAATCATTTGCTGTCCTTTCTCCTCCCCCACCCCAATCCTACTCCTACCCTTCTCATCTTTGAGTTAAATGATCTGACTGAAAAATGGCCCCAAAAATATGTACTTGTAAATCATTTTTCTATAAAAGTAGTTCCACTTCAAAAAGTGAGGGGTCATTCAGCAATTGACCCTTCTACCATATCCCTTTGTTTCAACCAATCACCAAATTATTTTTCTTAAAGAATAAATAATAGTTTAATGGATTGCTATTTTAAATATTGCATCCATCAAACTTCTTGTGTCAGCATATGGTATTGATAATAAAGATTCCTCATATTTTGAATCTATACTTCCTTTTCACTTTATTTTAGAGAAATATTGTGAATGGTTCAATCAAGTATTGATAACTGATGATTGAAAGTTGAGGGACAAAAATAGCTTAGAAGAAAATTTTAACATTTTTGTGATCTTTGGTCCTCCAAATAGCAGATATGTATTATTGCTAATAACACCAAACCATGACAGTTTGAAAGCAGAGTATGCAATGTTGTTTCTTTCAGTATATATTCTAATGTCAAAACTCAGAAAATGTTCTTACAAAAAGGAACTTGACAAAAGAGTGAGAGAGTCCAACTATTCCCAAACAGTACTTTCTTGGTTATGACAGAAAATTTGTTAAGAGAGTCAGTAAATGAATTTATACACACTTGTACAATATAATGAAGGAATCAAGTACACAGATTCAAGGAATGTGGCCTTCATTAGCCATCCCATCCCTAATTCTTTGTTATCACAAGCAAAGAGGAAGAGCTGAAAATCAATTGTCAAAAGTAATGTGGAACTCAAAGTGGGAAAAATATGGAAAATGATTGTTGACAAATCCACACCTTTTCTATAGCTGCTGTAGTTTTCGAAGATGCTCCAGCAGTGAAGTGGCCTTTCTTTTTGCTCTCTCTGTGCCACTCTTGGCGAGCTCAGTCAATGGAATCACGGCGCCGAGCCTGCTTATGCAAGAAAGATTTTCGGTATCTCGCTTACACAAAGCAAGCAAAATAGCAGCTGCATTTTCTTTGTTGCGAGGCAATCCGGTCCTCAGCAGGTCTATTAGAACAGGTATGCTACTGGCCTTCACCATGGCTACTTTTGCTTCTTGATGGCTGGCCAGGACCGACATTATTGTGAGAGCTTCGTCGACCATGGAGTTGACCGAGTCGGTAAGCATCTTTAATAGAGCTGGAATAATCCCTGCCCTCACAGCCCTTCCCTTGTTCCCCTGATAAATACACAAATTAAATAGTGCTGTTGCAGCATCCTTCTTCCCTCTTGAGCTTCCATTTTCAAGTAAATCCACAAGAGCCGGAATGGCCCCAGAAGCACCAATGATTATCCTATTTTCATCAGCAAGAGACAAGCTGAAAAGTGTTGCTGCTGCATTTTCCCTCGCTTCCATGCTTCCAACTCTTAGAACTTGGACAATGGAAGGTACTGCACCAGCAAGCATAATCAGTCCCTTGTTGTTCTCATATATTGAAAGGTTGAGAATGGAAGTAACTGCATTTTCTTGAATTAAAACATCATCAGCAGTTAACAGATTGACCAAATTCGGAATTGCTCCTGCTTCTGCGATCAGTATTCTATTATCTGTACTTCTTTTCGATAGAGACCGAAGTTCAGTCACAGAAGCTCTCCGCTCCTCGATCGAATGGCTAGTAAGCTTGCGGACCAGAGTTTCAATGGCTGCCATCTCCTCACACACATCACGGTACGATCCGTCACACTTTTTGATCTTCCCATTGGTTAGCCCAGTTGGTTGCTCAATATTGTTATTAACACACCATTGACTAATAAGACTTCGCAGTACATAATTTGGGGTGAGAGTTAAATTTTGGAGCTTCTGCTGAGTTTTGGGACAAGTAGTATTCCCACAATCTATCCACCTTTGAACATAAGATCTCTCATATGTCTGTGTTGTAAGAAAGAGAACTAATAAGAAAAAGGCACAAAAAATTTCAAGTCTTTTGAACTCTAAGCTCAAATTCATCAAAAGAAACATCGAGTACTTCATAGAATTCAACTATGCATACCTGTCCTGTGGACACAATAACAGGATCCCTCATTATTTCCAGGGAAATGGGGCATAAAAAATCATCAGGTATTGAAACTCCATCTGAGCTCTTAACCTGGTCTCCACTTTTTCTGGCAGAGTCATCCTGTCCATCAGAACAAGCCTCTGAAGAGGATGGAAGTTTCTCAAGTCCTTTGAAAATCAGCTGATCCACATCATTGTTCATCAAGCCTCTACAATTTGGAAAAGCATCAAATTTCACTGTAATCTCATGATCAACAACACCATTCTCCTCAACATCAAAGTTATCAACCCAGTTGTTCAGATTCAACATATCCATGTTTTTCTTCAGCAACTGAGATTGAACAACCGATGGTGGAATTGCAGTAAGAGACCCATATTTTTCTGCTGCTCTTCTCAACTGGGCTCTTACTAATTCAACCTAAAGAATCAATAAAAGATTTAGAGTATGCTCAGAATTTCAAAAGTAAAAAAGTGGTGTTTTTTCCTTAAATTCTACCTGTTCTTGAACTTCCTCTGATATATCAAAGCGATCATAAGGAAGATTTCCCAATGCCTTCTCTAACTTCCACGTCACACATTGGAATTGGAAGAGTATCTTCTTGGTAACTTCTTCCTTTAAAGTTAAAACGTAGGGAAATTTCAGAGAAGGTATACTTTTAGACTTAGTAACACCATCCCATCATGACATACATTACATATTTCAAAGAGAAGAAAATTGGCCAAACATCTTAGTAACATCCATGAACTTCAATGTTTGAAATAACGAGTATGACCAAATTGCTATGCTCTGCAACTAAACACCTCGGCCATGGAGATTACAAAAGAACTAATTATAAATACTGGTCAATAACCTAGCAATACAGAGATTTCCTCTTTCCTCATTCTAGATTCTTGATTCTTCTAACCAAACACCATCTACACGACAAAGAACAAGTAGGGAAACCAAAAATAGCATATGTGAAAGCGGTGCTCCAACATTCAAGGTCAAAGGTAATCACAGTTCTCCTCCTAACTCCTGAGTGTAATTTGTGCAATTGGGAAATTCGAAGATGCAGGAAATTGTATATCTCGACAAATACATTATGTGTCCATTTTTCCCCTTTCTGTGTTTCGGATGACAAAACCAACATCATCAAAATTTTCTTGAGAAACAAACTAGACTAGTAAAGGAAAATCAGAAACCAAACATGAGATCGTGAAACAAGAATCGAGAAATTCCGAGTCGAAAAGCTAGGTTAAACTAAAATAACAGAATCGAGAGAGTGAAGTGAAGTTTCAGAGGAATGCAGGTGACTGAAAATCAAAACAAACACCATCAAGTTGAGATACAACTCTCCAAATTCCTCAAGCTCCTAATTCCTCTTTCCCCTCTCCCAATTTCAACGAAAAACCAACAGAAAAAGAAAATTAGAGAAAGCACTTACAGAAGAACTGCAGGACCGGAAAGTCGAAGCGATGAAAACAAGGCGCTTAGCATCCTTCATTGCCGCCACTAAATCACATAGCCACGGACTCGTAGACGAATCCCTCCCAGTAACAAGACCACAAGAAGCAGAAGAAGAAGAAGAAGAAGAAGAGCAAGATGCATCGATTAGTCGAAATTCGACGCCCTTAAAGTCTCTGATCTCCTCAAACAAATGCGTCAAAAGCACGATCCGACGCACCAGATCGGTGCAATCCTTCTTGAAAACCTCTCCACTGTTCGTCCCCGCCGACATCCGAACCACATCGCGAACAACATCCAGTAAAGCCAGAGCCGGTGGACTGTCGCGGTCGCCGGCGACAATTCCGGCCATTATTCCGACCAAAATGCCGGCGATTACACAATGTATATGGGATTAAGTTGAGATTCTGTAAGTGGGTTTATCTTCACACAGAGAGTTGAGAGAGTTGAAGAAAATTGGAAGGAAAAAATGGAAGAAATTTTTGGGGAGAGAGAATCTGAGGTGTGAACCAATAGAAAATGAGGAAGAAGAAAACAAAGAGGATACAGTTGGAAACAGAATAAAATGAATTGTATAAACAGAAAATATTATTAATATTATTATATTATTTTGGGTTTTAAAATAATTTTGTATTGTCATTTCTTTTTAAATAAGTTGTTGAATCCAAGAAATTAAAATCAAGTTTATCCAACTCTAAAATATTTGTTTGATTGCCTCAAAAATCCAAAAAGAAAAAAGAAATATTTGTTTGATTGTTTCAAAGAAAACCAAATTGTATAACATGTATGCATGTAATGAGCTAAATTGTCTCCTTTATTTTTTAATCAATTTTAGTTGTTTTTTTTTTTTTTTTATAATATGTGGGGAGGGAATACCACCTCGTAGTTATCAATATGAACTATACTCTTGTTGGCTCAATTTTAGTTGTATTAATTTTACATTTTGACGTTTTAAGAGTTTGAAACAATCCAAACATAATTCGTTGGATAAGACATCAATTATCAATTTTTTATTTTCTCTCTTGAGTACTTGCAATGGTTGAACTAAGAAAAAAATTAATTGGTAAGAATATTACACATTTGCAAGGTCATCGATTCAAATATCTTATACACACTATTTGTTATAGGTCAATTTGTACCAACCCGACAATAGAGGAACAAGACATAGTTACACAGGTCTGACATGGATTGGGCTGCAAGAGACTAGGACGGAGGAAAGGAAGCTCTAAAAAGCTTGGGCCAAGTCCAAGCCACATCCTCAGTTGAGATCGATCGAGGCCGACCAGGCCCAGAAGTTTGGGCCCGCCTTTGCCTTGCCAACACGTGGTTCCCTAAGTCTTCGGTTCGTCTGGGGGCAACAAAACTGAACCCCGAATCGCCTTAAACAAGTAAAGAAAACCCTAAAAAATAGGACATATAAAAGCTCTTCTTCAACCTTGAAGAGGAGATTCTAAACCCTAGTTTCATGACTTTCTTCTTCATCCAGCTTGTTCTTGTCGATTTCGATCATGTTTATTACCAACTTAAGTATTGGAGTCGGTGTGGCAAGCACTACCAAGGTGTATTTTTTTTTTCTTGTTTTGCAACTCACGTCCCCTCCCCGCGCTAAACAAATTCAATGTTGTTGTAACATGAAGGTCAGGTAAGATTAGTTCTTTAATCCATTTAGAAAAGTATTTTGAAATATCAAGACACCATTTTATCCTGTATAATTACATCTAAAATATGTATCTTTTCAAGGAAAAGTTAGTCCATGTAGATAAAAGATCACTTTGTTAAGGTGAGCATAACTCAACCATAATTAATTATTGACATGTACCATAGACCAATTAAAGGTTTGAATCCTCCCACAAATATTGTTGAATTAAAAAAGAAAAAGATAGGAGATTACTCCCTCTTTACTTGGACATGTGGGGTAGGGGATTTGATAATTTGAGAAAGGTCAAACATTCTTTTTGGTAATTTTTTTTAGTTAAAAAGATGAACATATTTATTTCAATTTTAAAAAATACTTCGAAAAGACGTATTCCATCTTTTTCTTAAAAAACTATTTTCTGAATTCTTAAATTATAATTCCGATTTTAAAATGCTCTTTAAAACAATAGGACAATATATTATGACAAGCATAGGTTAAAAAGGAAAATGAAAAAGGAAAAAAAATGACTTTCCTAATTTATTGACTTCTTATCAACCTAATTTAATCAATTGCCTTTCCATGACATGCAAAAAGAACAAACAAAACAACCTTAGCCGGCCGATGAAGTGAAAGTGAGATTTTTGTATTTAATTTGAACATGTGTGTTTCAATAAATAAAATGATTCGTATTATAAACATTTTTTAGTGATATATAATCCTACATTATCTTGTTCAAAAAAAAAAAAGAGAAAAATACATTTTTGGTCCCTGAGGTTTGGGTTAGGTTTCATTTTAGTCCCTGAGTTTTTAAACTCAACATTTTTACCCCTGAGGTTTGGATTTCGTTACACTCTTGGTCATTCCGTCAAATTTTCTGTTAATACTAACAGTTTGATGATGTGGCATGTATATTTTTTATTAAAAAAATATTTTTTGAATTTTTTAATAAAATAAAATATTAAATATTTTTTAAATTATTTTTCTTTTTCTTTTTTCTTTTTTCTTCATTTTCATCTTCTTCCTCTCTATCCACCTTCTTCATCTTCTTCAACCTCCAGCCTCCACCACCGTCTTCCACCGTCGGCCGATCGCCGACTCCGGCAGCTGGACATTTTTTTTCCTTTTTTTCCCTTCTTCTTCTTCCCTTTTTTTTTCTCTCTTTTTCGGTTCCAACCCGTGGACGGCCCTCCCCCATTTTCTCGTTCAGCCGCCCTCCCTCCCCATTCGCTCTCGATCTCTTCTCCAGCGTTCACTCCGGATTGCAGCCACTAAAACTATCGGTGATAGCAACGCAAAAGCACGAACGGCGGTATCGTGAAAGCGCGAACGGGGAAAGCACGAACACCTAGATCTAAGCCGAAGTGAGAAACCCTCTCGATCTCTTCGACGACAGCAACACGAAACCCTCTCGATGTCTTCGACGGCGGCAGCACGAAACCCTCTCGATCTCTTCAACGGCGGCAACATGAAACCCTCTCAATCTCTTCGACGACGGCAACACAAAACCCCAGATCTGGTGAGAATACCGTTTTGAAATCCCCATATCTGGTTTGAGAGACAATAGTTGCAGCATTCTGATGGGTTCCATTCCGTTCCAATGGGTTCCGACTGTGGGAGAGGAGAGGGAAAAAAGAAAGAAAAAACTGAATTGCGGCGATCGACAGTGGTCGACGGCGACGGCGACGACCGACAATGGTCGGCGACTGGTGGCTGTCAGGGTGAGTTGAGAACTTGAGATTAGGGTTTGAGAGTGAGAAGATTAAGGAAGAAGATGAATAAAAGAAAAAGAAAAAAGAAAAGAAAAAAGAAAAAGTAAAATAATAAAATAGTGTTTAATATATTATTTTATTTTAAAAGATTAAAAAATATATTTTTTAATAAAAAAACTAATGCCACATCAGCAGTCTGTTAATGTTTAACGGCAAATCTGACGGAGGGATCAAAAGTGTAACGAAATCCAAACCTCAGGGGTAAAAATGTTGAGTTTGAAAACTCAGGGACCAAAATGAAACCTAATCCAAACCTCATGGACCAAAAGTGTATTTTTCCCAAAAAAAAATCCTACATTATCTAAAATGATTTTTTTAGTACATCTAAAATGGTTAAAGAAATAAACTTTAAAAAAAAAAATTGATATTTTGTCTACATATGTATGTACTCTAAAAGCTCCAAACATAATTCAACTGATCAAAAAATTAACACCTTTTTTACAAGTCAAATATTCGAACGTATAGATGTTGATCTAAGCAATAACTTTTTTTTTTTTTGAAGCAATAACTTAAATTTATCCAAGTATTAAAAACCTATTCTATAGAGGAGAGATTCATACACGATTTCTTATTTGAACATAACTTCATTGATTAAGACATTAATTAGTAACCTCCCTCTTAAGTTATAGGATTAAGGGTATGTTTGGTTTAACTTCTTAAGTGTTTAATTTTGAAAATAAATCATTTTGAAAAAATTTGTAGTGTTTGGCAACCACTAAAAATGACTTATTAGAGAATGAGATTGATAAATAAACCATTTTGAGAGAAACACTTGAAACCAACTTTTTTAAAAAAAAGACTTCTTAGGTAAACAATAACTTTTGTAGAAAAAGATTTGTGAGGAAATGCAACCAAACATAGAGTGTTTAAATTCTAAACAATTTTTATACAAATGTTTTTAAAAAAATGCATTCTTGAAAAACATTTAAATTAAAATGTATTCCAAACGGACC
The DNA here is from genome assembly GCA_036850905.1 of Luffa acutangula. Lineage (NCBI taxonomy): Eukaryota > Viridiplantae > Streptophyta > Magnoliopsida > Cucurbitales > Cucurbitaceae > Luffa > Luffa acutangula. Next base: position 14,352,598 of record CM072099.1, read on the forward strand.
CTAAATCTTCACCTCCTATTTGAATTATAATACTCTAAAAAAATTCGTAACACAACTGCACAATATATGTACAACATAGCATAATTCAAATGATCAGACAAACAATAACTCTAGTTGCAAAATCAAAAATGATTTTCAATCTAACTTATAACTAAATTCATCATAGTATAATAATAATCTCTTTTATAGAAAGTATAGATCCAAACACAGATGTCGATTTGAGCATAACTTAATTAATTAGTTAAGTTGGCATTAACCCAGTAACCTCCCTCACACATGTCGTAAGTTCAAAACCCTTCACCTCCCGTTTGCGAAAACATAGCATAATTCAATAGGTTACAACATTAATAACCTTTCTTATAAGTAATAGATTCAAACATAATTGTCAACATTAATAACCTTTCTTTCGTACAGAGATCATAGGTTCGAATCTCTCTACCAATTGTTAGAATTGTAAAGCTTTCCGAGACCGAGAAATCAAAAGATAGATGTATGATGTATATTGTTTGATAAACCCAAGTTGGGGATGAGATGAGGACTTGGGAAACAATGTTAGATTTGGAGGATTTGCAAATTGGAGAAGTGAAAAGGACAGGCTGCCCCACCCATGTTCTAGTTTGTCTATACACAGAAGCTCAGTCAGAAGGAAAGCACTTAACCATTTTTCCGTTAAACTTGTCTGCTTCTAGTGGAAAAGTGCTTTTTTCTTACTGTCCTATGTGTTGTAAATTTAGGGATAAATATCTTTCTAATTCCAAAGATTAGTTACTCCAAATTTGGAGTCTCATGATTCTATATTTGAAGCTTTTCAAACACTTTTTAGGTTTGATATCTCATTCAGATTTTGTTTTATGTTTTTGGATTCACTAAAATCAACAATAAATGTTTTTGGAAGATTTGTTTTTTAAAACTGTTTTCGAATTCTATGATTTTCAAAGAGTGGAAATTCTAAAAAAAAAATTTATATTTTCCGTGTTCATGTCATAAACTCAATTAATTTTTGTTAAATTAAAAAATATATAATATGATGTATTAGAAATGATATGATATGGTAAAATAGTAAAATAGTATTATAAATGATATGATATTGTAAAATAGTAAATGATATCACTTATTAGGAAATGTAACCAAACATATGAGTGTTTAAATTATAAACAATTTTTATACAAAATGTTTTTTAAAAAATGCATTTTTCAAAAACATTTAAATTAAAATGTATTCCAAACGGACCCGAAACCTTGAAACTATTTGTTAAACTTTAAAGGACTATAAAGATATTTGTTTCTTTAAATGTCTGCATAATCTTCAAAGGGAAAAAAATTCTTTCATTAGCTTGATTTTTAGTTTTTATATTTTAGAATTATTCATCTAGTCTTCTAAACTTCAAACATTTTTTTTTTTGTAGTCTCTAACATTTAAATCTTGGTGTGTATTCTTAAACTTTAATATTAAAAGATTATTGAAATCATTGCTATTAACCTTATATTAATTATTTAACAAAAAGATCGATCAACCTCATGAAAATCATAACATTTAATCCATACTATACCATATGAGACTTCAAATACTTCCCTACAAATAATTTGAAATATTTGATTTTATACGTATATTTCATCATCAACTACAAAAACATTTAAGAATTAAAATTTGAAAAAGAAATTTGCATCTTTCGCATCTTTGTTAATACACCATCTGACGTAAGCATAACTCACTCCTCTTGATGCATATAAGTAGCGTCAACAAAAGTCGCCTTTGTTGATGCACCTATTTTTGGTGTCAGTAGACCCCTCTCCCAATCGGATTTTTTCAATAGATCCAAGATTCGGAATCCGGATTCGGCACCTCACGGCCCCGACATTCCCTTACATCCCCTACGACATTCTCCTCACTCACATGTTTTTTAAGAAAATTCTCAGAATGTCACCTAACATAGAACTTCTCCCAGCTAAGCACGCTTAACTTCAAAGTTTCTATGATTGGGCCACCGAAAAGTAAGGGTGCACCTTGTTGGTATAGATAGTATCTATCAATTCTTTTAAGTTTATCTTGACCATGCTTTCATATCCTCAGGATCACTCTCATTCGGATATGATCTCGGATCATTCATGTACCCCTCTAAACCTTGGGCGTCACATCCGACGTCACTCTCGACGCCTGTAATTTGTATGTGGACGAAACCTTTTGCAGATGCGTTTTTGGCTTTCTCCTAATGTTTTTGTGCATCGAAGAAAGCCCAAAATCTTATAGTGACAGCTAAACAAATTGTGAAGATTTCACGTAGTAATCTCACCTTGTAAAAAGTCATCGAACAAACAGTGAATTCAAAGACAAAGAGGGTTGAAATCAACTACATAATATACAAAAGTGGAGCACATACACATGAATGATTAGTTGTACATTTTTTAATACATAGTCTTGCGCTTGACTTTATAGAGCATATGAAAAGTTCCGACACAAAAAAAATATGCTCATATAAAATAAGAGTTCGCAAATAAGAACCATCAAACTTTTCTAATCAATTTTGGTCTTATCCTTATAAATAGATCACTATACTATTGACATAATACAAAGAGACAAACGAGAAAGTATACATAAAGAAGAGAAAAAGGCACATGTGGAGAGAAATTCACGGAGCTGATAATTCTATTAATTTTATCTTATCTATTTTCTTGAAGACGACATTTTGTAAAATTAATAGGGTTATCTCTCGCACTAAAGTTAAGGCAAATTTTGTTGTGTCAATGAAGACATATGTTATAGGCAATTTTAGACCACCCCGATGTGCGAGGAGCTGACGAGGACAATCGGGGAGAAATCGGGTTGGGATACGGGCCAAGGAGGCGGAGCCGGCAAGCGGGACGGGCCAAGGCCGAAGGGGTCGGGTTTTTGACCCGACCCCCTGCTCGGCCCGCTCGCGTGGGCCGAGCCCGTTCGGTCTCGTCTGGTCCCCACCGCCTCTGGCTGCCCCGGTTTCGCCTGGTTTGACCTAAAACGCCTCCGAATCCCTAAAAACCCTAGGAGGATGAGCAGGTATTTATACCCCTGAAGAGGGGATCCCGAATTCTATTCCTAAACTATATTTTATAACCGTGTGCAGGTTTACCGTCTTGCAGGCCACGTCCATGGTTAAAAATTCATATTCTAAGAGTCGCTCTAGTTAAACTTTTAATTCATTTCTAAATAAATAACCGTCGTTTTTAGGGTGATCAAGATATCAAGATACAATAAGTAAACTCCTAGATAAGTTTTAAGAGTCCATTTATCTTTTTTTTTTTTTAGTACATCAACATTTGGGGTGGGGGGATTCGAACATCTGACCTTATGGTTGAGAGTACATGCCAATTACCGCTGAACTAAGCTCGCTTTGGAGTCCATTTATCTTGATATTTATGGATTGTAATTTGTGTCATTTTCACATGGTTGTTTTTTTTTTTTTTTTTTTAATTTTGTTGTGCACTTTGATAATTTTATTATTATGCTTAAAACTAACCAATCTCATGAGATTGGTGAAGGTATGCATAAGTTGGTCTGGACACTTTTATATGTATATATATAAACTAACCAATTATATAATATTGATAATTACTTATTGGACTTTGTGTTAATTTAATAGATTGTATCAAAGGTAGGAGAGAGTAGGTTCTAATACTTATAGTGTCATTTCCTCTTCAATTAATATTGATAATCACTTGTTGGACTTTGGGTTAATTTTCACTCTCACAAGTAAGGAGTATCATGGCCAAAGCGGGCTTTGCTCAACGTTAATTGGCATGTACCCTTGATCAAGAGGTTTGAGGTTCGAATCCCCCCACCCCCAAATGTTGATGTAAAAAAAAAAATAGGTTAAATTATCAAAAATACCCCTAAACTTTAGGGTTTGTTTCAATTATGCCCCTAGACTTTCAAAAGTTTCAATTATGCCCTTGAAGTTTCAAAATTGTTTCAAAACTACCCTTTAAGGCTTTTTTTTGTTAAATTCATGGATGTAAAATGACGTGTTTGCATATATATTGTTGCTTATGTGAATAGATTTGAACACATACGTGGAAAAAACGATAAAAACACATGCAAACGCATCAATTTTTGTCGATAAATTTAACGGAAAATGTCTCCAAGGGTAGTTTTGAAACAAATTTGAAACTTCAAGGACATAATTGAAACTTTTGAAAGTCCAGGGGTATAATTGAAACAAACCCTAAAGTCGAGGGGTATTTTTGATAATTTAACCAAAAAAATATTATGAATATGAATAAATAATTAAATGATCTACTATTACCCATCAACCAACATTAAGCAAAGTTCAATAGTTAAGGTCAAGTCACGTTTGATAACTATTTGATTTTGGTTTTTGAAAATTAAGCTTGTAAACACTATTTTTGCCTACCATTTCTTTGTTTTGGTATTTACATTATTATTTCTACCAGTTCAAAAATCAAGTCAAGTTTTGAAAACTAAAAAAAAAAAAAAAAAAAAAAAAAAAAAAGTATTTTTCAAAAACTTATTTTTATTTTTGAAATTTAGCTAAGAATTCAAACGTTTCATTAATAAAGAATATATGCAAACTCCAGATTCAAGGTAAGCTAGCCAACAATGCTGGTAAACATTGTGATTGTTGTTCCCCTCTCGTCATAGGTGGCTAAGTAAATTATACAAAAACATTAAGAGTGTGTTTGGTTTAACTTTTCGAGTGTTTAATTTTGAAAAAAAAAAATCATTTTGAAAAAAAATTATAGTGTTTGACAACCACTAAAGATGACTTATTAAAAAATGAGATTGAGAAATACATCATTTTGAGAGAAACACTTGAAAGCAAATTTTTTTAAAAGAGTTTTAAGTATGTGAGTGTTTAAATTCTAAACAATTTTTATACAAAATGTTTAAAATAAAATGCATTTTTGAAAAACATTTAAACTAAATTAAGGTATTCCAAGCGGACCCTAATTAGGCTGGTTTGATAACCACTTCGATTTTTGTTTTTGGTTTTTGAAATTTAAGCTTATAAATATTACTTATCCACCTATAAGTTTCTTTGTTTTTTTATATACCTTCTTCTCATGTTTTCAAAAACCAATTCAATTTTTTAAAACTAAAAAAGGTAGTTTTAAAAAACTTGTTTTTATTTTTGGAATTTGGCTAATAATTCAAATGTGTCATTAGCAAATATAAAAACCATGGAAAGGATATAGGAAGAAAACAAGCTTAATTTTCAAAAACAAAAAACCGAAAGCCAATGTCCCGTTTGATAACCATTTCAGTTTTTGGTTTTTGGTTTTTTTTTTTTGTATTTTGTTTTATAAAAACAAAAATCATATATGTTTAATAACTGCTTTTGTTTTTTGTTTTTAAAAAGTAGAAAACCAAACTTGTTTGATAACCATTTTTTGTTGTCAGCTTTTAAAAAATTAGAGAGATGAAAAGATGTTTTAGAGAGAAAAATGTGTAACGACGTTAAAACAATAGTTCAAAGACACAAATATAAATGTTTTCGAGAAAAAAAAGTTAAACATAGAAAATTTTAAAAAGTGAAAAAAATGTTTAGAGAATTAACTAGACTCCATAAAAGATAATAGTTAGAGAAAACAAAGATTAAAAAAAAATGTAGAAAAGATAAATTTTAGATAGAAAAATTAAATAAAAAGAGAAGTTTTAGAGATAGTAAGGTTAAAAGTAAAACAAATGCTAAAGAAATAACAATAAATTAGAAAAATAAAGAAAAGTTGTAACGAGAGAAAATTGTGAAAGTTTTCTATTTCAAAAGAAAAGTTAAAATATGGTTATCAGAGAGAGAAAAAATTATGGATACAATTTTAGAAATAGATAAGTTATCGAGGAAAAAAGTTTTGAGAGAGAAAAAGAATTTTTTTTTTTTTTTTTTAGAGAAAAGAATAGAAAAAAACAATTGTTGGAGTGAGAGAGGTAAAAAAAATGGGGAGAAAACACTAGAAGAAAAATGAGTTTTTGAATAACAGAAAGAAAAAAAAAAACAGAAATGGTTATCAAACAATCCTATTTTTTAAAAATAAAAAACAAAAACAGAAAATAGAAAACAAAATGGTTATCAAACGACACCGAATGATTATCAAACGAGGTCAAAGATTTTAAAGTTTTCATTTTGTACCCTACATTTTCTAAACGATTATATATACGAAAAAGTTAAATTTCTAAACTTTTGTGCTTCTTAAGAATTTTTTCTACTCTATCTCTATTATAATTTGACTATTGGAGTATTTCTACGCAACAACATAAGTCAAACCTTTCAACATTGCATTGAAACAATTGTCACTCTAATAATAACTAAACAATACACCTAGTTTAACATAATTTTTTAATTAATCTTTTTATTTTTTTTAAGTTCAACATCATTTATAGTGGAAAATTTGAATCTGCATGTCAATTATCGTTGAGTTATGCTCACTTTAACTAATCATTTCCTCCATTAATTAAATGGCCACAAAACTCCACAAATCCATAACTTATAGGGGCTGTTTGTTTCATGGGTTTGGATTGGATTTGATTGGAATGGAAATGGATGCCCTTGTTTGGTTGGGCGGGGTTGGAATGAAAGGGTGGACATGTGGATTCCAATCCATTCCCACATTTTGGTGGGTTCCACTATTTCTCTCTCCATTTTTCTTCTTAATTTTGATGGGACCCACAATTTCTTTTTCTATTTTAATCATATTTTGGTGGGTCCCACTATTTCTCTCCCCATTAATTCCAACTCAAATCCAATGCACCAAACACAGGCATGGGAATCATGATTCCAACAAAATATTCCCATGGACATCAGATTCCATTCCAAACCTATTCAATTTCAGCGCACCAAACGACCCTATAGTGACCAATCTCCCCAACATGATTGCCCAAACAAAGCCTAAAGAAGGTGAGAGAGAAGCAAACGTGTATGGAAGAAAGAAGACAAATGCATTGCTTAGGATACTTTGGTTAAACAAATGGGAAAAAAAAAAGTATGACCGTTATTTTATTTTTTATTTTTTGGATGGATGAAGCATTATTTATTTAGAAATTATCTTCTAATTTTTCTTTTTTAGAAATTATAAAGATTAAGTACAAATCTAGTCCATTTCAAGAGAAAAAAAAACACAAAATTTAGTGTAGGTTTGGTTTAACTTTTTAAGAGTTTGATTTTGAAAAAGAAAATTTTAGTGTTTGATAACCACTAAAAATAACTTATTAAAAAATGTGATTGAGAAAATAAACTATTTTGAGAAACATTTGAAAGCAACATTTTTAAAGAGTTCCGAAGTATATAATAACTTGTATTTCAAAAAAAAAAAAGTATATAATAACTTGTGTATAAAAGCACTTTTTTTTTTTTTTTGAAAATGTGTATAAAAGCACTTATAAGGAAATGTAACCAAACATTTGAATGTTTAAATTCTAAACATTTTTATACAAAATGTTTATTAAAAAAATGCATTCTAACAAAACATTTAAACCAAAAGGTATTCTAAATGAGCCCTTAGTCTCTACCGTTTGAAGAAAGTTTCACTTCTTTTATATAGTTATAAAATTTTTTATTTTAGTCCCCATGATTTGGACAACTTACCTTTAATTTGGTTCATATATGGTTTGAATTTCTATCGTTTGATTAAATCTCACGGATTGTTTTTAATGGGATTTTATTCACTTTAAAAGTTCACGTTTTTTTTCAGTCATCTATAAACCTGATACAATCAATAATACCGCTATCAAATTAGGAAACTGCTATGTGGAAAGAAGTTCAGATTAACAACATCGATGATTTGTGAAGTTTGACTTAAACTATAGGAATCAACTTGAAACTTTTCAAACCATATATGAATTAAATTGTAATAAAACAAAAACTATAATAACCAAATTGAAACCAAAATTAAATTATAAACACTAAATTGAAACTTTTGAGATCATAGTAACCAAATTAGAACTTTGTCAAAATTATAGGACTAAATTTAAAACAATATTTAGTTGCATACGAATATGTAAGGATATCAAGATAGAAAATGAGAATTTTTTTATCTCTCTTAGTTGGCAAGATTTTAATGGCAGAAAGATCAGTTCAGTTTCTGAAATTTATAATCTAACATGTTAAAAAGAATGAAAATAAATAAATAAATAAAAAGTGTTTCTCTCTCCTCTGTCATACGCAAGTGGTTTTTTCGGTGTTATCTAGAGAGAGAGAGAGAGAGCACATGCTGCCCACTTTTGTTTCGTGGACGGTCTTCAATGACAGCTGTCACTTTTTATTTTTAATTTTGTCGAAATAGTCAACAAATTTCTTCTATTTTTGTTTTTCTCATTTTAATTTCGTAAACGCCCAAATTCGTTTTTGCTCGGTTTATTTTTAGTTTATGAAAATTCCAAAGTGATGTTCCTAAATAGTTGAAGAAGATAATGTAAGATTTTGTTTGCTCCAAACGTATCTTCTCTTGTTTTGATAAAATATTGTGCGTATGAAATTGTTTAGGAATATGGGAAAATTCTAAGCTAATTATAGGACAACCTCTCTAATCATTTAATCCATTTTTATTTTTCCTCTTAATCTTTACAAATTTTCAATTTTAATTTTGGAGACGGATTGGGGTATGGTTTTAGAAGTGCCAAAAAATAGAAATTGCAAGAAGTAACAAAGTTGATAAAATCTAACCTGGAAATCGTGTAATCGGGGTTTCGGGATTTAGTTCACATATATTAAATCATTAATTTCACCAAGAGTTCTTAATCACGCATTTTAACCCAACATATTCCTGGAACAACTAGAGAGTCGTGATCCTCTATCACAAACTAGTAAACACTTAATTTGATTGCCAATAAGAGCATAGCTCAACTGGCATAAAGTTGTACTGATAACCACGAGATCTGTGGTTCAAAACCCCCATCCCCATATTGTCAAAAAAAAAAAAAAAAAACTTAATTTGATTCTAGCTTAAATTAGCTAATTGGCCTATTAACTAATCCAAAGCGCATTGGGATCTAGCCAAATTAATCATGCATGCAATAAGAGGACAACAAGCCATAATCACAATAATTAAATCACCTAGCCCTAGGTGGCACGTGAATCTCGTCACAACGTGCTCCTATTAACTACTTTTTATAGCAATTAAATTTAGCAAGTTGCATTCAACATTTTCAATCTTTCCTAATATTACTAAATTTATATTAACAAGGCTAAAATTAAAATTAAAAAAAAAAACGTGTAATTAAACAATTAAAGAACATAAAATTAAACTTACATCTCGATGTCCCGATTACATGAAATAGGAGTTTAGCGTACCATTTGGAATGAAAAGCCATGCTCCCGAGCTCGATTCATCAAAGAACCAAACTAAAACTACTCTAAAAAGCAAGGGAATACGAAAATACACTAAAAAAAACTAGGCTACTTTGCGGCTAGAACCGACCACAATGGGTAAAAGATGAATCCCTAATTTGTATGATACATACTTATTGAAGGGATTGAATCTCCAGCAGAAACACATGTGATTCAATTGACAATTAGAAATTGGCACATAGTGTTTAAGAATTAGAAATTCACAGAACAATTCTATTAATTTTTCTTGTTAAGCATGTTGTTGAAGGATTAGTAGTACTTACTTTCGAAGACCAAGAACAACAACTCACAACAAGATCTACTTTGTCCCTTCTCAAGAATGGTTGATCACCAACAACACGTACAACACGAATGAATTAAGGACACCACCACTCATTTTTCCCACTATTCTTTGAATATTAGAGATCTAGATGGTGGGATTTAATACTTGAACACAAGAAGGAGTTTTGTTTACAGAGAAGAGAATGTTTTTTTCTTGTAAAAAGTTTGAGAGAGAATTGAGAGAGATTTTGCTTGGGAGAGTTCTTATGAGAGATTGTGAAACCTTTGAAACTACTACAAGCGTTCTACATATAACTCTCCACTACTTAGACACACGTTTGTATAGTTTTTAAATCCAATTAATTATTAGATAATAATAATTAATTAATATTAATAAAATTAATATAATTAATTAATATTAATAAAATTAATATAATTAATTAATATTAATAAAATTAATATAATTAATTAATTAATCAAATGAATATAATTAATTAATTAACATTTATTATATTAATCAAATTAATATAACATGAGGTATTAATTTAATTAAAGGAAAAAAATACACTTTTAGTCCCTGGGGTTTGGTTTTAGTTTCATTTTAGTCTCTCCATCCATTTTTCCGTTAAAAACTAACGGTTTGCTGACGTGACACCAAATGTTTATTTAAAAAATTATTTTTGATTTTTTAAAATATAAATATATAAAAATAATAAAATATTAATACTTTTTATTTTTATTTCTTTTTTTTTAATTTCTTTCTCTTTCCCATTCTTCCTCTCCTTCTTCTTCCCTTTCTTCACCTTCTTCTTCAACACCAGTCGCTGGCGGCCGATCGCCGCCGGTGAGATTTTTTTTTCTCTTTCTCTCACTCTACCTTTCTTTCTCTGATTCTCTTCGTCCCTTTCGCGTGAATGCCGCCCACCCCTTTTTCTTTCCTCCTTCCATTTGTGTTGTAAGCTCCCTCACTGTCGTCGTTCGCCCAGCCGCCGCCGTCGCCTTCCATCGCTCTCCCTCGTCTCCCTTTTTCGCTGACAGTTGCAACAAGTTAAAAAAACGAAAGGGGAAGGATCTACCCACGAAGTCAAAATCAATGAAGGAAAGAAAAAACCCACAACGACATTTCAACTCAGAATCGGCGATTCAAAAACCCACAACGATTCAAAAAACCCTTGTCTCTCTTTTTTGCTCTCCCTCGTTTCTCTTTTTCGTCGTCGACTCCCATCGCTCTCATTTCCTCTTTCCCCTAATTCAAAAACCCACTAACAAGTTTGCCTAATTTCAACTCAGAATCGACGATTCAAAAACCCACATCGACGACCTTCAAACCCACAAAAAACCCACGTTTTAAGGTCCAATACTTTAACGACCACTTTCATTCAAAAACCCACGAACGTCGAAGCTCGCCTCAAGTATCCCGACCAGCCCGAGCGTTTTTGCTGATTTTGAAATCGAGCTCCACGAAGAGATCCAGATCTGGCTTGTTCGGCGTGGGTTTGAAGGCTTGTTCGAGAAGAAAATGGGTTTGAAGGCAACTTGTTTGGCGTGGGTTTGAAGGTTTGAAGGCGACTCGAGAGGAAAGGTCGTGGGTTTGAAGGCTTGTTCGGCGTTCCAGATCTAGGTTTTAAAGGCTTGTTCGTGGGTTTTTTAATGAAAAAAAATTAGGGGAAGGAAGAAACGAGAATAAGAAGAAAAAAAGAGGAAGAGAAAAAAAGAAGAAAAGAAAAGTTGGGGAAGAAAAAGAGAAGAGGAGAGGAGAGAAAAAAAGAGAAAAAAATGAAAAAAAAAATCGTCGTCAGCCGCCGGCGGTTTGAAGAAGAAGAGGGTTGCCGGCGGTCTGAAGAAAAAGAGGGCTGCCGGAGGTTTGAAGAAGAATGAGAGGAAGAAGGGAGAGAGAAAGAAATTAAAAATATATAAAAAATAATATATTTTTTATTTTAATATATTTATATTTTAAAAATAAAAAAATGATAATTTTTTAATTAAAAAATCAATGTCACGTCAGCAATCCGTTAAATAAGAACGTAAAAATAGATGGAGGGACTAAAATGAAACTAAAACCAAACCTTAAGGACTAAATTGTTGAGTTTGAAAACTCAGGGACCAAAATGAAACCTAACCCAAACCTCAGGGACTAAAAGTGTATTTTTTCCTTAATTAAATCACATTTAACAAAATTAAATTAAATTAATCAATTAATTAATTAATTATCACATATTTAATTAACCTTACATTTGAATCATATTCAAATGCACATCTTTCTTATAACCTAGTTTTAATATGAATCCAATTCACATTAAATTTAGCCTATAGTTAAAAAAAAAAAAACATGAATCCAATTCACATTAAATTTATATTTGAACCCCTTCAAATATATTATTCTCTCATAAATTAATTTTGAATCATATCCAAAATAAATTTTATATTATAAAGTTCAATTCAAAATTAACTTTATATTATAATGTATCCCCATACATTATATTAATTGTATCACATACAATTAACCTAAATTCCCTTAAAGAATTTGAACAATTCAAATCACATTCAAGACTAATTGAGCTCAATACTCTTTACGAGCTAGCAATGGGACCTAATGGACCTACATATTAGAAGCTCCAACGATACAAGATTAGATGGTTAAACTCATTAACCAAATTAACCAACATTCGTTAACTCCACTAAAGACCCACAGTTGTATTATTCTCACTGTAGAATATTTTTGTATCCACGGATATGGACCAATAAGAATAAGTCAATCCTTCACAAGTGTTCGTAACTCTAACTGGGTCAAATTACCATTTTACCCCTAAGTTACCTCTGCGTTCTTAAGTGTCATGATCCTCTAATATGGTCCAACCAATAAACAGAAGTCTCTCTCGGGCCAATGAGAGGGTCAAGCCTTTTATTCAAGTCCCAGAGTCACCACTTAAGGAAACACTCATTTACTTACTCTTAAGACGAGAATGAGTTAATTACATCTTATGATGTTACGTTTCCAGCTCCCCACTCGGTCTTGTCCACAAAATTGTAGGCTTATTGAGTCGGTAAATCTGGTCACTCTTACCCATACAAATAAAAGGACAATCCCTATCAGACAAAAGTTCATAACACTCCCAGGATTAAGATTGAGTTACCTAGGTCATCCTATGAAATAATAATCTAATTAGTCAACGACGTTACATCTAATGGTTACTATTTCGCAGTCCGGTCTTATGCAAACTCATTGCATAGGATACCCCCACTCGCATGTCAACTACATGAACACTTTGGATCAACGTGTTTGTATCGAATACAAAGCAAGTCGTATCCATAGTGTCACCAGGATAAGGTACCCATGCTTATCCCTACACTATGGACCCTTTAGGTTGTTACTTGAACATGATCTCTTGTATGTCTCCACATACTATTCAAGCTACATTAAACAACCTTTGATGTTGGTTTATTGGATTTAGGGTTAATTAATGCAATTCTAAAATAAAATTCAATAACAACTTTATTGAATAACCTCAACAACAACTTTATTGATAAATTGAATTTATTTACATTTACTATTGTTGCCATCTAGAGTGGGATAAAAATATGATAAAAATAAGCTATAGAATATTGTGCAAGCATACACAATCCGCAACAAGTGATAAGTAATTTATCGTATCCACGAGGTTTTGAATAGTTTTCACTTTACCTATCTTGTGTAACTTTTAATGGTTTCAAGGTTGTTAAAATGATTGATTTTGATAAAATGTTGAAGCAAACGAAATGACAGAACAAAAAGTAAACGGATAAAGCAGACATATTGGAAACAGACGTTGGTTAGGATTTATGTAATTGTTTTAAAAGATGCTCTAGCAATAATATTGATTAGGCAATTCTTTTGCAGTCTTATCAGCAAAATCCTCCCGGAACTCTAGATTTTTTGGAATGTGTTTCAACTCCAATGGCGTGCTACCGATCAAACACTAGGCAACTGGTTATCCCTAACTTAGTCACTGGCGTCCACCAACACATAATGGTCTCGTGTGATTATATGTCACACACCTCTCAAATCATCCCTGAAACTAAGAGGTGATATTCATATCGGCTGGCCAGACGGGCACAAAATAGAAATAGACACAACAAATAATCAAGATGCTCAAATCAACATATATTGCATAGAGAATGAAGTACGACAATTACATGGTTCCTAACCAACACCTAAGTAAATTTAGTTCATGGAGTACAAAATAACACACGCTACAATCTGAGTATGTGCATCCATAATTACAAGAAATTACAAGAAAAGATTAATTCCATTGATTAGATCCGTAGTTAATGGTCTTCTTGAGGTCTCCAATTTTCCCCCCTCTATTTGGCTTCCAAGGATGGAAAGTAAGCCTCCACGAATGGAATGAGACTTTCCTTTCTCCAAATTGGAATGTCTTGGACTTCAGACGACTACTTCCTTTTATAGAGTGGAGTAACCCTAATTAGGTCAAATTTTACACGTGGAAGACTCTTCAAGCTTCCTAGATCCGAGATTAATTTAGCTAACGTCACCTCATTTAATGAATCACGTGCGGCTCACGTGGCACTTTTGCTCTCTGCTTTGCTGGATCACGGATTTTGCTCCCTCAAGTCGCTCAACATTATTTTCTGCACAAAATAACTTCCAAAGCATTCATTCTTCTAAATGGGTTAAAGCACATAATATTCATCTAAAAGTAACCCTATTTAATACAAATGATGAAGGTGTTCATATAACACATGCAGAAGCAATTTTAGGATCGGAGGCACTTAACTACATCGATTTTAGAAAATGAAAACATGTTGTCCAAATACCGTAAGGAGAGAGCAGAATTTTACCAACCTTTTGGAGACCGATTCAACAACTCCCTTTGATTCCTTTGATCACGAACGGTGTGTGGACCACCTCTAGTGTCTTCCATACTATTCTCTGGGCCAAGAACGACTTGTGGGAGTCTATAGAGATAGGGAATGGGAAGGGAATGTTTGAAAGTTCAAGCACTAGAGAGATATATGGAGATGAGAGAGTTTGAGACCAAAATCCAGCAGCATAACAGTATGGAAAATGGCTCTCACTCCTTTGAATCTGATTCATACTCCTTATATAGACATCTTTCATGCAAAGAGAAGCCTTATGACACTAGACACATGGTGAAATTGCAACTCAAAGTGGATTCTAGGTGTTTAATTCACAACACATGCAACTAGTGCATGGTTGTGTTGTTTTCCACTATGCATCAACATGCAAGAGTGGGAATGCCACTAAATCCACTTAAAATTGAATCTAAATTCTCAATTTTCAGCTTGCAATTCATTCCTATTTCAATTCAAAATTGAAATTAACTTCTAGGTAATTAATTGGTACAATTCCAAGTAATTTTTACATGATTAATCCAATTAATCTTTATCACCTAGTGCCATGAATTATATATGATTCCTAATACATATATATGGTATTCAAAACACTTTTAAATACTCCATCTCTTATTTTCTAATTTAATTCATAATTAAATTATTGTGTCAAACACAATTTACGATAATACCCGTTTTTCCGATTATGAACAATTCAAAGCTTCCTATCTTTTTTTTCTAGGCTTTGTTCCGATATGAGCTAGTAGGAGGACCTAATGGACCTATAGATCATGGGCTCCAACGATTCGAGGCTAACCGACTAATCTCATTATCCAAGCTAGCCAACATTCATTAACTACCGGGACACTCCACTATAGCCCGATAGTTGCACTCCCCTTACTATAGATATATTTCCGTCCACTTGATTTAACCATGATTAGTAAGTCGATCATTCACAGGTTGTTCGTAGCTATAGCTAGGTCAAAAAGCTGTTTCACCCCTATAGTACTTCTAGTTCCTTAAATCCCACTGATCCTCTAATGAACAATTGGTTTATGGTCCAACCAATAAACCGAGTCCCTCTGGGGCCAATGAGAGGGCGGGATCCCTTTGTTCAAGCCCCGGAGTCAGCACTTAAGGGAACAACCTCTCTACTATCCCTAATTCGGGTAGGAGCGAATTCCTTCTTGCATGACTATGTCCCCAGCTATCTACCCGTTCCTATCCCTGAAATAGGAGGTTTATTGAGTCGGCGATACTGAGCCACTCTCACCTATGCAGATCTAAGGATAAGCCCGAATAAACAGGAGTTCATAGTTAGCTCCGGATTAAGATCGAGTTACCTAGGTCATCACATGAAATAGTCAGTCTCGTTAGTAAACGGTGTTATAAAGCGAGAGCGACTTATTTCTCGGTCCTGGTCTTATGCAAACTCATTGCATAGGACGCCCCCACTCGCATGTCTCTACATGGACGATTTAGGATCACATCGTCTATACCAACTATAAAGTGGGTCGCGTCTCATAGTGTCCCCAAAATAAGGTACCCAACCCTATTCCTATACTATAGACCGTTTTGGCTATTACTCAAGCTTGATCCACTTTTATGTCTCTACATAAAGCTCAAGTGCCATGGATCTTAGTTTATTGGATTTGGGAATTTATATGTGCAATTTACTTTATTTAGTAATAACTTTACTGAATTAGTCTCGACAACGCCTTTATCGAATAAGTATATAATTCATTTAACATTCACTATCTACGAGTTTTAGGACACCAATCCCAACAATCTCCCACTTGAACTAAAAACTCTAGTTTAGTGGGATGTACTATAATCTATAACAGTAGTGGGTGAATAAATACTTGTATTAATAACAAAGTAAAAATACAATAAACTAGGGCATCTAAATACCCATATTATTTCTCCCACTTGACCTAGATTATTTCTCGTACACATCTCGCAGACCTAGACCTTCTAGATGACTCTCGAACACTTTAGCCGTGAGAGCCTTCGTGAATGGATCAGCAATGTTGTGCTCCGACGCTATCTTCGTGACGATCACGTCTCCTCGGTGCACAATCTCCCTAATGAGATGATATTTCCTTTCGATGTGCTTGCCTCTCTTATGGCTGCGAGGTTCCTTTGAGTTTGCAACTGCGCCGCTATTATCACAATACAAGGTGATAAGCAGATGCATATTCGGAATGACTTCCAAGTCAGTTAGGAACTTCCTGAGCCATACTGCCTCTTTTGCTGCTTCGCAAGCAACTATATATTCGACCTCCATGGTCGAGTCTGCAATGCATCATTGCTTCATGCTGCGCCATACTATTGCTCCTCCATTTAGAGTGAATACTGACCCCGATGTAGATTTCCTCGAATCTTTATTGGTTTGAAAGTCAGAATCAGTGTATCCTGTAAGGATCAATCCTTCGAACCATACACGAGCATATAGTCCCTCGTTCTCCTTAGATACTTGAGGATATTTTTAACGGCTATCCAGTGATCGAATCCTGGATTTGATTGATATCTACTGACAATCCCTACTGCATAACAAATGTTAGGCCTTGTACACAACATGACATACATTAGGCTACCTACTACAGAGGCATAGGGAAAACGTCTCATGTCCTCATGTTCTTGAGGTGTCTGAGGACACTGTTCCTTAGACAAAATAATTCCGTGCCTGAAAGGTAATAGTCCTTTCTTGGAATTTTTCATTTTATATCTAACCAACAATTTGTCGATATAAGACGCTTGAGACAGGGCTAGTGTTTTGTTCTTTCGGTTTCGAACAATTTGGATCCCTAGAACAAATTGTGCCTCACCCAAATCTTTCATTTGGAATTGAGTTGCTAGCCATAGTTTAATGTCAATTAGATAACCTACATCATTCTCGATGAGTAGGATATCATCTACATACAATACTAAGATAGCTACGGAGTTGTTGATGATCCTTTTGTAAACACAAGGTTCATCAACATTTTGTTCAAAGCCATAAGCTTTGATCGCAGTATCAAATATCATATTCCAGGATCTAGACGCTTGTTTTAATCCATAAATGCATCGTTTAAGCTTGCAAACGTTTTGCTCTTGATCCTAAGCAATGAACCCCTCTAGCTGAGACATGTAGATACTTTCTTCAAGAATGTCGTTCAGAAAGGCAGTCTTGACATCCATTTGCCATATTTCATAATCGTAAAATGCGGCAATGGACAAAAGTATCCGGATCGACTTCAACATGGCAACAGGGGAGAAGGTTTCTTCATAGTCAATCCCCTCCCGCTGGGTAAAACCCTTTGCCACAAGTCGTGCCTTAAAGGTCTGCACCTTTCCAACAACGTCTCGTTTTCTCTTGTAGATCCATTTACACCCTATGGGTCTAATCCCTTCACGTTGATCTACAAGATCCCATACTGAATTAAAATGCATGGACTCGATTTCCAAGTCCACGACCTTAATCCACTCATTCTTGTCAATGTCATCCATTGCTTGTTTAAAGGTTAATGGATCCTCGATCCCGTCATCAGGTATGACAACTGGAGTTCCAATTAAACCCAAATAGCGATCAGGCTGTCTAACAATCCTCCCACTACGTCGAGGTTCTCTTATTTCTTGAGAAGGACGCGATTGACTCGAGGTGCCAGCATCATCAACAACTCTTGTTGATGTTTCTGTAGCTTCGTTTGATAATTCACTTAAAACGACTTTACTTCGTGGCTTGTGATCTCTGAGGTGGTCTTCTTCTAGGAATGTAGCATTTGTCGATACAAGTACTTTATTTTCCTCTGGATCGAAGAAGTATCCACCTCTCGTTTCTTTGGGATAACCTACAAATAGGCAAAATCTAGAACGAGGCTCCAATTTCTTTGGGTTTGCATCTAGCACGTATGCAGGGCATCTCCAAGTTCTGAAATGTCGTAAACTAGCTTTACGACCTTTTCAGAGCTCAAACAGTGTTTCAGAAACACTCTTTGATGGAACTACATTCAAGATATAAACCGCAGTTTCTACTGCATAACCCCAAAACGGGTTAGGCAACTGAGCATAACTCATCATCGAACGAACCATGTCCAACAAAGTTATGTTTCTCCTTTCTGATACACCGTTTTGCTGAGGTGTACCAGGGGCTGAGAGTTGGGACGTAATTCCATGCTCTATCATATAGTCTTGAAAACTTAAGTCCATATATTCTCCACCTCGATCGGATCGAAGTGTTTTTATCGTCTTACCTAATAGGTTCTCAACCTCAGCCTTGTACTCCTTGAACTTTTCAAAAGCTTCGAACTTATGATGCATCAGGTAGAGATAGCCATACCTCGAATAATCATCAATAAAACTGATGAAATATTCGTACCCTCCTCGAGCTCTAATGTTCATTGGTCCACAAAGGTCCGAATGAATGAGCTCTAGGGGCTCTTTGGCACGATAACCTTTTCCGGTAAAAGGTTGTTTTGTCATCTTGCCCTCAAGGCATGACTCACAAGGAGGCAACGAGTCGTCTTCTAACTTGTTTAGAAGTCCACTATTGACCAATCTCCCAATCCTATTGATGTTGATATGGCCTAACCTCAAGTACCAGAGATAGGTATCTTGAGAAACTCTTCGCTTTTTAGGTTGAGTCTCAGCGGTTTTAAACATCTCGTGATTTAAAATGGCTTTAGACTCAATTGGTCTCAAAACATACAATTTATTCTTCAAGTTTGCAGAGCAAACATCAATACCTCTTTTAGTTATGAACGCTTCATTAACAGAAAAAAAAAATTGAGTAACCTTGTTCCAATAAACAAGATAAAGAAATCAAATTTCTTTTAATTTTCGGAACTATGTACACATTATCATGTAACGTTCCTTGGTGAAGAATAATTTTATGTCTCCCACTGCAATAACCGAGATGACTTCTCCTGTTCCAACTTTAAGAGTCATCTCTCCAGCTATTAGCTGTTGCCAAGAACTCATTCCTTAAAATGAAGAACATACGTGATTAGTGGCACCTGAATCGAGTATCCAGGCAGAATCGTCGTTTTCCACTAAACACGTTTCCAAGACTAATAAATCGCATTTAGAGTCGTGGATCATGTTTTTCTTGGCTATGCAGTTAGTTTGAGGACATTCCTTAGTTGAGACCAAACCTAAATTCTTTGCCACGTGTTAGCATTTAAGTAAGTATTCTTAGTCGTATGTACTAAACCATTTAATTTGGCATTTGACAAAACACATACGTTTTTCGACATATTGCTGAAACAAACAAATTAATCTCTATTAGAAACATGCACTAAACCCATTAATCATATAATCCAATCAGATTTTAGCAAAAGCAATCATTGACCCATATATACAATTGATTTATTTGCAATGTAACTTCAGGGGTTTAGAATAACAGCTACCGTAGGGCAATCAGCTACTCCTCCTCTGAATCGAGACAATCTCGGCCAAATATTATTCCCAGAATAACTTTTACTCCAATAGTTATTAGCTAACGTTTTTGGTCAAGACCATCTTGTAAGTGTTACCCATCATTTTTAGATCCCGGAGGGCGGCCCCAATAATGCCACCGTAGGGAAGAGCTAATGTTGGGAATGGCCCTAGGAAACCCTATCCATTTCTGGAGTTTGCGTTGTTCCGAATCCCATGCGCAAGCCCTCCGTAGGGTGATCGCTCCCAGGGCGACTCGCAGGCAGCGCATAGGAATCTCACGGTACAACCTAATGATGGAGACCGCAGGATACGTTTGACATGTTTCCTTCTCCCACTTACTATGAACACTTTCCCCATTCACCTTGATATTAACCCATGCAAACACCATCCGTAGGGGGACGCTCCCAAGACGCCTCGAGACCAAGCATGGATCTCACGGTGTGAACTTAGGGGGACGTGAGAGTAGAAACTTAATATTTCGTTTCTATACTTTTCCTCCCACTAAAATGTTGTAAAGTTTTAGGGTCTTATTACTTAGGTAAATTCCGGCTAAATGAATCTATCTAAGTCTATGTCTTATTAAACAAGGTCTTTACACTAAATGTCTAGGTGATTAAACACTTTTAATAACCTAGTGACATTGCATGCTAGCAAGACTATGGTTAATTCAACTCAGGTTCCGAACCATTTGCCGGGAGAGTTCCCTTATAACCAAGGTCTTATGTCCTACTTACTCGAATTTTAAAACTATTTTAAAAACTAAGTAAGACATATTTCTAATCCTATTAGAAAAGGCGATCTTAGGTCTATTTCATTTTAAACCATTTAAAGAATGATAAGAACCTAAGATCCTATGTTAGCATGCAACTCTTTGTTATAGGCTTTATGGATTCTATTCATTAACTATTATAACCCTTATAACTTTTAATGAATTAACCCTATAACATGCTTTCTAATGGTGTTTAAAAGCATATAACAATCAATCATTCAAGTTATAAGAAAAGCACCATTTAGAAACATCCTATGTCTAGGTTTGTATAACACTTATACTACGATGTCTAGGTGATAACACTTTAAAACCTCACACCGCTCACGCATGCTCATAAAACTCGAGTTAACTTAACTCAAGAACCGACTCGATGCCCAGGTATGAGGTGTTTCGTAAACCGTCAACTTAAATACCTCCAGCCTTAGACAACATCTTGTCGGGTGAGTTCTCTCGTAACCGTTGTTTTACAAGATATCGACCTAAACTATGCAAGTTGATCGAATTGTTGAAGGTTCATTAACCTAAGTGAGCATGCTCTTTATCTTGTTATAGATTTTAGATTTCTATCTCTTTTATAAAAATTATAAAACAAATCCATAACAAGCCTAATTTGAGTATAACACTTATAATCAAACTAATGAAATTTCATGCTTCATGCTTGGTTAATTTTATCATTTAATAATTATAACTATTATAAGAATTAATCAATTTTAATTAACCATTCAAGCATGAATCTCCCTAAATTAATACAACTCTTATATTAATAAAACATGAAATTTCCCTCATGCATTTGAATTAATAAATAACACTTATTCAAATTAAACAAATGCATGAACATGCTTTCCTATGGTGGGGTTTTAAATATAAATGACATACATTATGCACATAAAATACTATTTAATTAAAACATACATTCAATAATGCATAATTAATTAAATTTACTAAAGTGAATTGGTTTTGGGATTTTTAATCAAGCAAAAATAAAAACTAAAAATATTACAATAATAATTTCAAATAGGGTTTGGACCGCTTCCGAACCATTTGAATCGACCCGAACCACCTTTGGATTGCTTGAACCGGACCATTTTACCGTTAAGTGAAGAACGTACTTGAGCTGAAACTAAAAAACAGCATGCTGGAATTTTCGGCCAGCAGCGAGAAGTCTCCGAATTTCTTCAAATTGACGGCCTAAATGGACTCTATTGACTCTCAAATTTTACAGACTCCATATCATGAACACATTAAAGCCCATAAACATGTAGGCAATTACAATTAATTCCAACGAATTGACTGAAAATTAAAATCAATCCCAAAACCAATTTTCTTTAGTTTTTACATAGTTTCATCATATGAAAAGCTACCCACCAAGCTAAAATAAATGCATGTTAGGTGTCTTAATCATGCTCTGATACCAATTGAAGGTGTTCATATAACACATGCGGAAGCAATTTTAGGATCGGAGGCACTTAACTACATCAACTTTAGAAAATGAAAACATGTTGTCCAAATACCGTAAGGAGAGAGCAGAATTTTACCAACCTTTTGGAGACCGATTCAACAACTCCCTTTGATTCCTTTGATCACGAACGGTGTGTGGACCACCTCTAGTGTCTTCCATACTATTCTCCGGGCCAAGAACGACTTGTGGGAGTCTATAGAGGTAGGGAATGGGAAGGGAATGCTTGAAAGTTCATGCACTAGAGAGATATATGGAGATGAGAGAGTTTGAGACCAAAATCCAACAACATAACAGTATGGAAAATGACTCTCACTCCTTTGAATCTGATTCATACTCCTTATATAGACATCTTCCATGCAAAGAGAAGCCTCATGACACTAGACACATGGTGAAATTGCAACTCAAAGTGGATTCTAGGTGTTTAATTCACAACACATGCAACTAGTGCATGGTTGTGTTGTTTTCCACTATGCATCAACATGCAAGAGTGGGAATGCCACTAAATCCACTTAAAATTGAATCTAAATTCTCAATTTTCAGCTTGCAATTCATTCCTATTTCAATTCAAAATTGAAATTAACTTCTAGGCAATTAATTGGTACAATTCCAAGTAATTTTTACATGATTAATCCAATTAATCTTTATCACCTAGTGCCATGAATTATATATGATTCCTAATACATATATATGGTATTCAAAACACTTTTAAATACTCCATCTCTAATTTTCTAATTTAATTCATAATTAAATTATTGTGTCAAACACAATTTACGATAATACTCGTTTTCCCGATTTTGAACGATTCAAAGCTTCCTATCTTTTTGTTCTAGGCTTTGTTCCGATATGAGCTAGTAGGGGGACCTAATTGACCTATAGATCATGGGCTCCAACGATTCGAGGCTAACCGACTAATCTCATTATCCAAGCTAGCCAACATTCATTAACTACCGGGACACTCCACTATAGCCCGATAGTTGCACTCCCCTTACTATAGATATATTTCCGTCCACTTGATTTAACCATGATTAGTAAGTCGATCCTTAGGTTGTTCGTAGCTATAGCTAGGTCAAAAAGTCGTTTCACCCCTATAGTACTTCTAGTTCCTTAAGTCCCACTGATCCTCTAATGAACAATTGGTTTATGGTCCAACCAATAAACCGAGTCCCTCTGGGGCCAATGAGAGGGCGGGATCCCTTTGTTCAAGCCCCGGAGTCAGCACTTAAGGGAACAACCTCTCTACTATCCCTAATTCGGGTATGAGCGAATTCCTTCTTGCATGACTATGTCCCCAGCTATCTGCCCGTTCCTATCCCTGAAATGGGAGGTTTATTGAGTCGGCGATACTGAGCCACTCTCACCTATGCAGATCTAAGGATAAGCCCGAATAAACAGGAGTTCATAGTTAGCTCAGGATTAAGATCGAGTTACCTAGGTCATCACATGAAATAGTCAGTCTCGTTAGTAAACGGTGTTATAAAGCGAGAGCGACTTATTTCTCGGTCCTGGTCTTATGCAAACTCATTGCATAGGACGCCCCACTCGCATGTCTCTACATGGACGATTTAGGATCACATCGTCTATACCAACATGCCTTGAATGCACACTTTATTCAGTAATAACTCTACTGAATTAGTCTCGACAACGCCTTTATCGAATAAGTATATAATTCATTTAACATTCACTATCTACGAGTTTTAGGACACCAATCTCAACAAATGACACACAAATCATTATAGAAATAAGGTCTATATAACTCCCTTTTGGAGAGTTATCAACTATCTACAAGTTTTAGGGCATAAAATCCAACATTTATAATATTCAAGAGTGTCGAGATGCTCCAGACGAAGTGGCCCTAAGAAAAACACGTACGTGCCTTTTTGTCATTGGGTGACTTGCAACAACGTTGAGATGTTGTGGCATAACGTCTCGACGCTTTGCTTTCTGCTTAGCAGCGTTGAGCAAGTGATTTTCTTTTGTCGAGACGCTAACGTTTCTATCCTCCAGCTTGCTCCAGTGCTTGGATGCGTTGACTTTGGTCAATAGGGGCATGTTGGTCATTTCTCCTCCATTTTGGCTTGTTTTAACCCTGAATTGACCTCGAACCTTCGTCATAGATCTGCACACATATAAATCTCAATAGGATTGAGAGACTAGTCAATAGTGAAATTCTAAACAAGTTAGAAGCTAACTCATTACCTCCATGTGAGTCATGCCTTGAAGGCAAAGTGACTAAAAGACCTTTTACTAGAAAAAGGCTATCGTGCCAAAGAGCCCCTAGAGCTCATACATTCAGACCTCTATGGTCCGATGAATGTGAAAGCTCGATGAGGATTTGAATACTTCATCTCTTTCATAGATGATTATTCGAGGTATGGATATCTTTACCTAATGCATCATAAGTCTGATACCCTTGAAAAATTCAAGGACTATAAGACAAAGGTTGAAAACCTATTAGGTAAAACAATCAAAACTGTTTTATCTAATCACAGAGGAGAGTACATGGATTTGAGATTCCAGGACTATATGATAGAGCATGGAATCCAATCGCAACTCTCGGCACCTGGTACACCTCAGCAGAATGGTATATCAGAAAGGAGAAATAGAACATTATTAGATATGGTTCATTCAATGATGAGCTATGCTCAGTTGCCTAGCTCGTTTTGGGAGTATAAAGTAGAGACTGCAGTTCACATCTTGAACAACGTCCCATCAAAAAGTGTTTCTAAAACACCTTTCAAGTTGTGGAAAGGGTGTAAACCTAGTATACGTTGTTTCAGAATCTGGGGTTGTCCAGCACATATGCTTGTGACAAATCCTAAGAAATTAGAACCACGTTCAAGATTGTGCCAATTTGTTGGATACTCAAAAGAAATGAGAGTGATAGGACCAAAATAGTCCTATTTATCTATTGTTAATCTAGACTTGTTAGGGTGCACTTTACGCTTCATTTGTTTGTTTTGTAGATAATTTGTGCATTCAAGGGATCAGGGTCGAACTGAAGGGGATGAAAGCCTCCACGTAACGGAAGCGCATCGATTGGACCTTACGTTGAATATTAATTAACAATAAAATACCGTTACGAAAAAGCAAAATAAACTTTATACATGCTTTAAAGTTGCTGGAAATTTTTATAAATATGCTTGAAAATTAAATCTAAGTTTATTTTCATGTTTTTCTAAAGAAACGGGAAAGAACCATTACAAACCTTCATTGTAGACTTGATCGTTCTTCGCCAACGACGCTTCAACAAACAAAAACGCAGCAGCCTTCTTGTAGTTTCTTCGTTGGAAATTTCTTCTCGAAAGACACACTAACCACAGAGGTTACACCGGTATGTCTCTAAGTCTAAGAGGCAAAAGAGTTGTGGGAGTCTTTCTCTAAGAGAGAGGGTAGAGAGAATTCTAGGGTCTTGTCTTGTGAGTCTAAAAGCAAGAGGGCTACTAAACCAATTAGGTCTAGTGTTCTATTTATAGAAGAGTGGTCGTGAATAAAATATTTAATTAAATCAATCTTTTCCAAAATTGATTCAATCTTATTCCTTATTTAATCAATCCAAGATCAATCAATTCCATAATTGATTAATCTTTTCCACAAATGACTAATTACTTCCATAAGTGATTAGATCATTTCCATATATGATTGATCATTTCCTTAAGTGATTAATTATTTTCATAATTGATTAATTCCCCGGTTAATGAATTCTTTAATTAATTAACCACCAATTAAATATCACATATTTAATTTCCGGCCTTGAATTAATTAATTTGCGCAAATAGATTTTATGCCTTAAAATTAATTAATTTATTATTTGAACTCTTTTAAACTTCCATAAATTTAATGTGACTCAATTTATATTAATATTTGAATTTCTTCAAATATTAATTTCTCTCATAATAATATATCAATATATATTATATTGTTTCCCTTAGTAAATTGAACACTTTCAATTTACATTTATTACTTAGTTGCCTCAAATTACTTTATGAGCTACCAGTGGGACCTAATGGACCTGCAGATCAGAAGCTCCAACGATGTGAGATTAATTGGTCAAACTCATTAACCAAATTAATCAATATTCGTTAACTGTGTGTACATTCCACTATAGACTCACAGTTGCACTCTTCTCACTGCAGACATATTTTCTGTGTCCACGGATATAAACCAATAACGACTAGTTAGTCTTTCACGAATGTCTGTAACACTAGCTGGGTCAAATTACCGTTTTACCCCTGGGTTACTTCTATTTCCTTAAGTACCAGTTCTCCTCTAATAAACAACATGTTTGTGGTCCAACCATCAAACAGAAAACCCTATCGTGCCATTGAGAGGGTAGGGCCCTTTGTTCAAGACTCGGAGTCACCACTTAAGGGAACACTCATTTGCTTCCCTAAAGTCGGGAAGGAGTGAATTCCATCTTGTACGATTATGTTTCCAACTCCCCATTCGATCTTGTCCCCAAAATGGTAGGCTTATTGAATTGGTCACTCTCACCCATACAAATCAAAGGACAATCCCTCATGAGAAGGAGTCCATAATCAACTCAAGATTAAGACCAAGTTGTCTAGGTCGTCCTAGTGAAATAGAAAACCAACTAGTTAACGGTGTTATAACAAGTGGTTACTATTTCGCGGTCCGGTTCTATGGAAGTTTGAAAGAGTTCAAATAATGAATTATCTTATTCATATTTAATTTAATAAATAATTAATTAATTACCCAATTAAATATCATATATTTAATCTTAAAGACTCTATTAAATTATTTATATTAATATGAATCCAATTCATATTAATTATTTGAACTCTTTCAAATATTTTCTCTCAAGAATTAATTTTGAAATTAATTCAAAATTATATTATTATAAAGTTTCATAAACTTTATATTATAATGTATCAATATACATTATATGATTCCCCTAAATAAATTGAACACTTTCAATTTACAATTTATACTTAATTGCCTCAAGTCTCTTTACGAGTAATTTTCAAAAAAAAAAAATATATATCTTTACGAGCTACCAGTGGGACCTAATGGACCTATAGATTAGAAGCTTCAATGATACGAGACTAATTGGCTAAAGTCATTAACCAAGTTAATAAACATTCGTTAATCGTGGACCACTCCACTAAAGACCCACAACTGCACTCTTCTCACTATAGAATATTTCTGTGTCCATGGATATCGACCAATGCAGTACGTCAATCCTTCACGTGTGTTCGTAACACCAACTGGGTCAAATTACCGTTTTACCCCTGGGTTACCTCTAGGTCCTTAAGTACCACTGATCCCTCTAATGAACAAGTTGTTTAGGGTCCAACCACTAAAAAGAAGTTTCTCTCAAACCCTAAAATCAGCTCTTAAGGGAACACACATCTACTTACCCCAATAGGAAAATGAGTGAATTTCATCTTGTACTGTTATGTTCTCAACCCTCTGATGCGCAAATTGCTAACCGCAAGTGTACGAGTCAAGTAATAATATAGTGTTTTCGTGATTAAACGAGTGTCGTCCTCTTGATTAGTTTTCTAGCAAATTAAGTATCGTGAATACTTTTGTCCAATTTTATTTAGGGAGCAAAACTCAATGATAAAGATAAGAGTAAAGACTAAAAGCATAAAAATAAAAGGGTGGAGACTCAAATGGAAAGACTCTTAGGGAATTGATTTCATTATTTAAGATTGTGGATTGATTAATAGGAATGAATTGATCGTGCAATTATTCTACAAGCCAATGAAACTTTTATCACGATTACCTCTCCCTGAGTATAATTGATTTTCATGCATATAACTAACTTGATATCCCTATCTAAGTTCATTAACATGCAAGACATTATTCGGTTTAGTCCATGTTATACTTCTAGAGATATTCCAAATCCCGTCACAAACTTAGAATTTCTACTCTAGTCATGCAATTAAACAAGGTAAGTTTTAGGCCAAATCCTCTCTCCCGAGTTAGATTCAACACTTAAATCATTCAATTAGTGATCAAGTAATTGAAAGCATTAAACAAAATTGCATGAATAAAATAAAAACACATTCATACCTAAAATCAATCCAACAACTAAAACAATTACATCAAACCCTAAGACAAACAACTAGCAATTCATAGTTTTTAAACCACAAACACTAGTTGCAAGAAAAGCCATAAAAACTACAAGAGTTAAGGGAAAGAGAAAGGAAAACTCAAATCCGTCGAAACCGGCACGTCCTCGTCACGATCTCCACGTCTTCTCGCTTGATTCCCACTCCTTGGCCTTGTTTCAGCTCCCACCAAAGGTCTCTAGTCGAAATTAGGGCTAAAATCTCACCAATTGGACTCCCTTTGGCCGTAGCATGAAAAGAACTATAAATATGAAATTCTATCGATAGCGTCGAGACGATATGGAGACAGCGTCTCGAAGCTGTCGCCTACTGCGCTTTCTGTATAAGTAAAAACCAATAGCGTCGAGACGCTCTTTTGCCGCCCAAATTAGAAAAGGAAAGGCAGCGTCGAGACGCTCCAAGAGTAGCGTCCCGACGCTGGTCTGCAGATTGCCCTCTCTTGGCTTCTTCTAACTTGAATCTTTTCGGTTCTTTGGCATCTTTTCACGTCCCGAACGCCCGATTAACTCTAATTCCACGCTTAAGCTCTAATCAACACTTTCCTACAAAATAAACAATTAAGTGCAATAAAATGGCCAATAAATCATAAAAGACTAGCTAAATTAATCAGGGAAAACTAGCTAGCTATGCTCGCTATCAAACACCCCTAAACTTAAGCTTTTGCTAGTCCTCGAGCAAACTAAAAATCAAGCATACCGTGGAAAAATAGATGCAATAAACATGACTCAATCCTCAAGGCTCAAAAGTCAATAGTCAAGCAAGCAAGAAACATGCACACAAGGACCAATGAGGGAGACAAATTAAAAGTTTTCCAAAACTAACTTGCACAAGCGAGATCTAACTCAACGAGATCAGACTCTACTAGCCCGGGATTGGATTACTAAACTCTCAACTCATCTTCCCTCTACACTGGCACTAAGGATTCACTAACGAGTCAATGGAACAAATTAGTTTGTTTTCCTCCATACTTAGGTGCTTATAATTGAAAATTAAATCAAGCATTTATATGTGACACTAGCTTTCACACACCTATTGCAGGGACCCTTAACTTGAGTTTTCTCTGGTTGGCATGACTGATCACAACAGGGGTAGCTCTTTTTGCCTAAATCTTTATTACTCAAAGCAAACTGTGCACAGGCCATGGCATAATAATTTTTTTCTTTCAAATGTACAGACAAGAATGATTTTTCTTTATGAGCATGATAAGCATATATTCTTTTCTTTCCTCCTAAACAAGATAAAACATGCTAATTTGCAAAAAAAAATTGACTTTTTAGCTCTTCCCTACACCTATCGAGGTGCAACAAGCATATGAACCTAATAATTCGCTCCTAAGCATTCAAATCCAAATCTAGCCAAGACAAATACTCTACTCATGCAAGACATCTCTTAGAATTTTTTTAAAAAGTCTCCCTTTTTGGGCATTCATGCTTACAACTCATCGAAAGCTTGAGAATTGACAATAAAGCATATCCTAGGAAATCATAGTCATGCAAAAATGGCATCTAGAAAACAACCATATGCTCAATTCAAAGAAAGCTCAAAACTATAGCCCGAACTCAGATGCTCAAGGGCTCCACAAACATGATATTCCAGCCCCAAACTTAAAACATGAATTGTCCTCAATGTATAGAAATCTAAAGCATACATAAGCATGAGAACAACAAAAGAATGGAAGGGGTGAACAATACTGCCCTGGAATGATGACCTTTTCATGAATGCTTGGCACAGACAAGAGCACGGGAACTCCTACAAAACAAAAACAACATAGACATAAAAAAAACAATAACAGAGTAACTTGGGTTGCCTCCCATAAGCGCTTGTTTAACGTCTTTAGCTCGACGTGCCCGTGCAGTCTGTCAAGACACATAAAAATTCTCGTATTTCTTTGGACCCTTCTTTCTTGAATCAATAAAACTCACTATCGCTAGCAAGCTTACTAGCTTCTCATGGGCCTCTGAAACAGAATTATTTTTGGTATTTTTTACTAAAAGAAGCATAAAAGGAGAAATATTAAAATAAAGAGACTCTGACTCTAAAACTGACTCGTGAGAATAGAAAAAGGAACAATCAAAATCTACAAAGGATGGAGAAGATAAATCAGACGAGGGCTTTTCAACCTAAAACTCTACCTCCCGAACTTCCTCTGTCACTACAAGCTCATTTTTTTTTTCTTCCTCACAAACATGTTCTCGAAAGGTGCTACAACTCTCCAATTCTTCTCCACTATTTATGCAACTCACCCCTAAATGCTCATCCTTAGCAAGATCGAAAGAACTAAGCTCCTGAATGGGTGCCAACGAATCATAGGCCACATGACTCACTAGACATCCTTTGGAAGTGGATCCCACCTCACTAACTTCCTTTGGAGTTTGAAGTCCTTTTATAATTTCATCCAATTTTAAACTTCTCGCTCTAGACTCCTCGATGTAATTTTGAACTATGCTTTCCAAGGAAGAATTTTCTTTTAAAGGGGGATAACTTGAAGATGAAAAATTGGAGTATGGTGTTGAATAAAAAGCCATTCAAATCAATTAAAGCAACAATGATAATTAGGCTTCCAATCAAATAATAACCCAACAAGAACAAATGACTAAGACTCAAACATAAAAGGAAAGAAGAACAAAAAAAAAAGGAAAAAAAATAAGGAAAATAGCAATTAAGGAAAAAATCAAACAAATAAGGAAAATACTAAAATAGGAAAGCAACAAATATGGAAACAAAACAAAAAAAAATGCAATCTACCTAAAAAAAATAAAAATACACCCTAAACTAAGACCGAACAATTTTTCCACAATATTAATCTAACTAAATGTGCCAATCCCCGGCAACGACGCCAAAAACTTGATGCCCAAATTGCTAACCGCAAGTGTACGGGTCAAGTAATAATATAGTGTTTTCGTGATTAAACGAGTGTCGTCCTCTAGATTGGTTTTCTAGCAAATTAAGTATCGTGAATACTTTTACCCAATTTTATTTAAGGAGCAAAAATCAATGATAAAGATAAGAGTAAAGACTAAAAGCATAAAAATAAAAGGGTGGAGACTCAAATGGAAAGACTCTTAGGGAATTGATTTCATTATTTAAGATTGCGGATTGATTAATAGGAATGAATTGATCGTGCAATTATTCTACAAGCCAAGGAAACTTTTATCACGATTACCTCTCCCAAGTATAATTGATTCTCATGCATATAACTAACTTGATATCCCTATCTAAGTTCATTAACATGCAAGGAATTATTCGGTTTAGTCCATGTTATACTTCTAGAGATATTCCAAATCCCGTCACAAACTTAGAATTTATACTCTAGTCATGCAATTAAACAAGGTAAGTTTTAGGTCAAATCTTCTCTCCCGAGTTAGATTCAACACTTAAATCATTCAATTAGTGATCAAGTAATTGAAAGCATTAAACAGAATTGCATGAATAAAATAAAAACACATTCATACCTAAAATCAATCCAACAACTAAAACAATTACATCAAACCCTAAGACAAACAACTAGCAATTCATAGTTTTTAAACCACAAACACTAATTGCAAGAAAAGCCATAAAAACTACAAGAGTTAAGGCAAAGAGAAAGGAAAACTCAAATCCGTCGAAACCAGCATGTCCCCGTCACGATCTCCACGTCTTCTCGCTTGATTCCTGCTCCTTGGCCTTGTTTCAGCTCCCACCAAAGGTCTCTAGTCGAAATTAGGGCTAAAATCTCACCAATTGGACTCCCCTTGGTCGTAGCATGAAAAGAACTATAAATATGAAATTCTGCCGATAGCGTCGAGACGCTATGGAGACAGCGTCTCGATGCTGTCGCCTGTCGCGCTTTCTGTATAAGGAAAAATCTATAGCGTCGAGACGCTCTTGTCATAGCGTCGAGACGCTATGACTTCTGTCGCCCAAATTAGAAAAGGAAAGGCAGCGTTGAGACGCTCCAAGAGTAGCGTCCCGACGCTGGTATGCAGATTACCCTCTTTTGGCTTCTTCTAACTTGAATCTTTTCGGTTCTTTGGCATCCTTTCACGTCCCGAACGCCCGATTAACTCTAATTCCACGCTTAAGCTCTAATCAACACTTTCCTACAAAATAAACAATTAAGTGCAATAAAATGGTCAATAAATCATAAAAGACTAGCTAAATTAATCAGGAAAAACTAGCTAGCTATGCTCGCTATCACCCTCATTCGGTCTTGCCCCTGAAATGGTAGGATTATTGAGTCGACGAACTGACCACTCTCACCCATACAAATCTAAGGACAATCCCTCCTGAAAGGGGTTCATAACAGACTCAAGATTTGAGATTGAGTTTCCTAGGTCATCCTATTGAAATAGAAACCTAAACTAGTTAACGGCGTTACATCTAGTGGTTACTATATCGCGGTCCGGTCTTATGCAAACTTATTGCATAGGATACCCCCACCCGCATGTCTTCTACATGGATGCTTTGGATCATTGCATCTGTATCGAATACAAGGTGACCCGTATCACATAGTGTCACCAGGATAAGGTACCCAACCTTATCCCTATACTATAGACCTTTTAGGTTGTTACTTGGACATCGATCCCCGTATGTCCCCACATACTAGTCCAAGTTTCATTTAAACAACCTTGGACCTTAGTTTATTGGATTTAGGGTTTATTAATGCAAACTCGATTATTCAATAACCAAATTACTGAATCACTCAAATAATGCTTTATTGAGATCGATTAATTTGTTTCATTTACTATCTACGAGTTTTAGGGCATAAAACCCAACAGTCGGACCACAGACCAATTGTTCATTAGGGACTCAGTGAGGACTTAAGGAACACGAAGTAACTTTAGGAGTAAAACAGACATTTGATCCAGCTGTAGTTACGAACAACCTGTGAAGGGTCGACTTACTAATCATGGTTATATCGGGTGGACAGAAATATATCTACAGTGAGGGGAGTTCAACTATTGGGCTATAATGAAGTGTCTCGGTAGTTAATCTCAGATCGTTGGAGCCCATGATTTGTAGGTCCATTAGGTCCTCCTACTAGCTCATGCAGACTAAACCTTAGGACATAGTGATAAGGGAATTTGAAGCGTTCAAATTCGAATTAGGGAGTTACCGTTAAATTATATACAATATATTTAACGTAATAACTTAATTCTGATTAAACTATATTTGAGAGAATTTGAAATATTTAAAAATGTATGGGGTGCATATTTCGGTTTGAATATGAGTAAGGATTCATATTCAAGAAATCGAATTTAAGGGAAGTCGGGATTTGGTGAATATATTTAATTTAATATTAGATGTTAAATTAAATAGTTAATTGATTATTAATTTGATTTTAAATTAATTATTTAAATTAGTTAAAATGATATTTAAGAAATACAAATTGATTTCTATTTTTGGAGGTGGTGTTTTTATATGAGTCACATCACCAAAATCATCCTTATTGTACACCTATCTCACTTCAATTTCACCAACAATGTGTCATCTTCAACTTTCACAAGCTTGCATGATTTCCTCGATATATATTTGATTGAAGAGGTGGGAATTGGAGCGGAGTAGTGTGTGAATTGCTGAAAATTTTTCTCTAAGAAAATCATCTCTCATAATTGTATACTCTTACATTCTCTCCCTAGTTCATCACAAATTCGAGTCCCACAACTCGTTCTAAGGCTGGAGAATAGCGGAGAAGATCACGGTAGTCGTCCACGTCGAGTTTGTGCTAAGAATTACACCAAGAAGCTCACAGATTTTTTCCTAAAAGGTTGGTAAGACATAAACTCTGTTTTCGGTTCTATGTTTATGAAGGGGATGTGAAAACCCCTACGCAGCGGAAGCGCATCGATTGGACCTTACGCCGTATATTAATTAACATTAAAATACCGTTACAAAAAGGCAAAATAGACTTTAAATATGCTTTAAAGTTGCTGGAAATTGCTATAAACATGCTTGAAAATTAAATCTAAATTTATTTTCATGCTTTTCTAAAGAAACGGGAAAGAACCGTTACAAACCTTCGTTGTAGACTTGACCGTTCTTCGCCAACAATGCTTCAACGAACAAAAACGCATCAGCCTTCTTGTAGTTTCTTCGTTGGAAATTTCTTCTCGAAAGACACAATAACCACAGAGGTTACACCGGTATGTCTCTAAGTCTAGGAGACAAAAGAGTTGTGGGAGTCTATCTCTAAGAGAGAGACTAGAGAGAATTCTAGGGTCTTGTCTTGTGAGTCTAAGAACAAGAGGGCTACTAAACCAATTAGGTCTAGTGTTCTATTTATAGAAGAGTGACCATGAATAAAATATTCAATTAAATCAATATTTTCCAAAATTGATTAAATATCCAAAATTGATTCAATCTTATTCCTTATTTAATCAATTCAAGATCAATCAATTCCATAATTGATTATTTTTTTTTCCACAAATGACTAATTACTTCCATAAGTAATTAGATAATTTTCATAAATGATTAATCACTTTCTTAAGTGATTAGTTATTTTCATAATTGATTAATTTCCCGGTTAATGAATTCTTTAATTAATTGACCACCAATTAAATATCACATATTTAATTTCCAGCCTTGAATTAATTAATTTGCCCAAATGAATTTTAGGCCTTAAAATTAATTAATTCATATTTGAACTCTTTCAAACTTCCATAAATTTAATGTGACTCAAATTTATATTAATATTTGAATTTCTTCGAATATTAATTTATCTCATAATAATATATCAATATATATTATATTGTTTCCCTTAGTAAATTGAACATTTTCAATTTACATTTATTACTTAGTTGCCTCAAATTACTTTATGAGCTACTAGTGGGACCTAATGGACCTGCAAATCAGAAACTCCAACGATGTGAGATTAATTGGTCAAACTCATTAACCAAATTAATCAATATTTGTTAACTGTGTGTACATTCCACTATAGACTCACAGTTGCACTCTTCTCACTGCAGACATATTTTCTGTGTCCACGGATGTCGATCAATAACGACTAGTTAGTCCTTCACTAGCGTCCGTAACACCAGCTGAGTCAAATTACCGTTTTACTCCTGAGTTACTTCTATTTCCTTAAGTACCAGTTCTCCTCTAATGAACAACCTGTTTGTGGTCCAACCATCAAACAGAAAACTCTCTCGTGCCAATGAGAGGGTAGGACCCTTTGTTCAAGACACGGAGTCACCACTTAAGAGAACACTCATCTGTTTCCCTAAAGCGGGAATGAGTGAATTCCATCTTGTACGATTATGTTCCCAGCTCCCCACTCAGTCTCGTCCCCAAAATGGTAGGCTTATTGAGTAGGCGTATTGGCCACTCTCACCCATACAAATCAAAGGACAATCCCTCATGAGCAAGAGTCCATTATCAACTCAGGATTAAGACCAAGTTGTCTAGGCTATCCTAGTGAAATAGAAAACCAACGGGTTAACGATGTTATAACCAGTGGTTACTATTCCGCGATCCAGTCTTATGCAAACTCATTGAATAAGATTCCCCCACTCGTTTGTCTCCTACACGAACGTGTTGGATCATAGCGTTTGTATCAAATACAAAGTGGGTCGTATCCATAGTGTCACCAGGATAAGGCACCCAGTCTTATCCCTATACTATAGCCCCTTTAGGTTGTTTCTTGAACAGTGATCCCCATATGTCGCCACATATAGTTCAAGACTCATATTACAGTCTAGGATGTCTAGTTTATTGGATTAGGATTATTTTAGGCAAAGACAAATATAAAATAACTAATAACATTTAATGGAAAAATATATCAATATTATTTCATTAATATCCGGTCAACGGTTACATTCATTATCTACGAGTTTTAGGGCATAAAACCCAACAGTTTATACATGTTTTCAATTGCAAAATTAATGAAATTGAGAGGCTCTCGATCTAAATCGCTTCCTCTAGTGTCTTGTACACTCATTCATTGTCATAAGTTAGGCTCACACCGAACTCCCGTCGAATATCTTTTACAATATCTTTTGGTTTATAATTACGGCTAACATCTTCAAACTTCGACTTAATTAAGCGCCCTATCACCCAACTTTTAGCCTGTCGATGATCGTGTGACAACATTTCATGCTTGCAATTATGAGTATTACGATACTTTGAAATTTTAAATGCATCACACCCCTTCAATTTAACATCCCTCACTCTCCAGTTACATTCCCTGATAATACATCTACATGTGAAAAGTTTTGGGTTCGACTTTTTAACCTTAAACTCGAAGTTGTTTCATATCGCTATAACAGACAATCTCATGTATAAATATTTTCATGATAAAAAAAATATCCCCAACTTCTACATTTTGTGATGAAGGCTGACCTGACATGATGATTGACTTACCGGAAGGATTTGACACATGGGGTGCTTCAGTCGAAAGTGGAAGTTTGTTCCGGAGTTCTTGAGGTGGTGAAACTTCAGTAGGAGCATTCATTCTCACTTGTTGCATGTCACCCACTTCATTGATCTCTTTTTCTTCATCTCCACCATCTCCACCATCACTATTAGAGTGTGCTTCCAATCCATCATCTACCCAATCATGGACCCCACCATCGACGTTAGCATGTTCATGAGTAACACATCATCCCCTAGGTTGTACATCACCACATTACTGGACAATGGGGTAAGTGATGGTGGCACACTAGGATTCGATGTAAGTGGAACATAGTTGGATGTTGATGGAAATTCTTGACCTACATAATATGGAAAAGAAGTAGCCATCGATGGACATAGATGCATATATGGAACTTCTGGGGTCATATGTTGAATGGAATATGACCGGAAACCTTGGTTAGACGATATTTTTGGCACAGTGGATACGTACAGTGGTATTAAGGACACTTTCCCCCAAGTAAAAAAAGTTTGAAGGTCAACATCATTTCTTATAACGAATGCAGGGGCTTTCGACCTTAATTGGATTATACATCTAATTACCAGATAGAACTCATCCGAATTTATCCTACTTATTTCATAGACACGCCCTAAAAACTGGTCGTACGTAATGTCAGTGTACATCAAACCCTCTCCACTCTCCACCTTCATATTCCTTTCCAATCTCATTCCACAAACCTCCAAAACATACCTATACACGTGACATTTTCTGCACAAAAAATTCAAAAATAAAACTACATAAAGGAAGGTAAAAGTAAAAAGAAAAAAAAAAAAGAGTAAAAAAAACTGTCAATATTCTCGGTGACAAACACGAAGCATCCCGGTCGGGATGCTTCGTATTTGTCATCGGAAACTCAACTTTCAGGAAAAAAAACACACCAAAGTAAAAATCCATTGATGTAATAGTTGCGTACCTCTCTCAAAAATGAAAATATGGAAAACCTTGTGGGGTCTTGTGTGGCCAAAGAAATGTGGTAAATGTGAAATAATGATTTCAGGAGATGAAAAACGTGAGAAAAACTTAACTCAAAAGGAATGTCAACAGCCACAAATGTCAAACTTAGTAACTTTAAAATGTGGGCCATTAAATCTAGTACGAAAGTGATTGAAAATAGGTGAAAATTAAAATTTCATTCAATTTTATGAAGTGAGGGCATAACAGTAATTTCACCCCAAAGTTTTTGTCGATGACATCACGACCACCACATGAGGGTAAAAAAAACACAACATTTAAAAAATGGGCCAAAAACTCTAATGTGAAAACTTAAATGGGCCAAAAGTTCAAATTTACCTCTCATTTTCAGCCGCTCTCACCGCCCCGCCGCCGTCTCCCTCAGCTCCCAACGCCATCTCTCCCGTTCAGTGCTGCAATCGCTGTTTCTCTCCCGTCGTACCGCAGCCGTCTCTTTCCGTTCAGTGCTGCAGCTGCCTTCTCTCTCCAGTTCAGTGCTGCCGCCGCCGTTTCTCTGCGCTCGGCTGAGAGCCGGCGTTGTGTAGAAGTTTGTCTGAGTTGAAGGCCTACTGCAATGGCGATCGACTGTCTCATTCTTGGTAATCACTAGCTTTTCCATATGTATTCTTTCTCTAATTTCGTTTTCCCACTTTGTTCTTAACCTTTGCTTTCTTTTAGGCGCCGGACAAGAAGTTGGGAAGAGTTGTGTGGTCGTTACAATCAATGGAAAGCGAATTATGTTTGATTGCGGAATGCACATGGGCTATCTCGACCATCGTCGATACCCCGATTTCTCACGCATTTCTGCTTCTCGCGATTACAATACTGCTCTCTCTTGTGTCATCATCACACACTTGTACATAATCTTTTGTAGTAATAAAAAAATCTGTGTTACATTACATTAAAATGCTTTATTTTTATTTTTTGTTTCTCTGCTATTTCGCAGTCACTTGGATCATATAGGTGCTCTTCCATACTTCACTGAAGTTTGCGGCTATAATGGACCCATTTACATGACGGTACAATTCATATCATACACTTATAAGTGTTTATCTTTTTGGTTTTACCATGGTTTGATTGTTTTTTAAGAGGTAAAGAATTCTGCATTTGACATTTTTTTTGTTTGAAGCCATCCACCATAGGGGGAATAAAGGAATGAAAAAGTACAGATAAAATATCCTTTGAAAAATTTTGAATTCATGCACTGCCTCCTTTGGTATGTCTAAATTCAAAGATGCAAAAAAACTTTGGACGCTTTAGTCCTTCAATGAAAATTTATTGTCGATTCTGTTTTTTTGCATGTTATTATTTGTACTGAAGCCGTCTCCTTACTTCCCTTCGGCTGCAGTATCCAACAATGGCATTGGCTCCCTTAATGTTGGAGGACTATCGAAAAGTGATGGTTGACCGAAGGGGTGAAGCAGAGCAATTTACTAATGATCATATTATGGAGTGCATGAAAAAAGGTAACTGAATATGTCAGAAATTTC
Organism: Luffa acutangula; assembly: GCA_036850905.1. NCBI lineage: Eukaryota > Viridiplantae > Streptophyta > Magnoliopsida > Cucurbitales > Cucurbitaceae > Luffa > Luffa acutangula. The sequence goes on from CM072099.1 coordinate 14,391,612, forward strand.
AGTAGTATGCAAATGTTACTGGTCCCAGTGTTATCTCAATTTTCTAAAATGGTTGAATCGAAGTGCAATAGTCCACTGAGGAAGATGTTACACACGTCCATGCTATATATATATATATATATATTTACAACATATGGGGTGAGGTATTTGAACCACAAATGACAAACCTCTTCGTCATTAGTACAAACTTTATGTCAGTTGAGCTATGTTTGTGTTGAGACGTCCATGTTAATTATCTCACATACAATGTGGATGTTACATCTATGTTGTGAAAGTTACTTCATTCCTTTCTTTACCCATCCAATCTTGTAGGGTTCTAGGTGGTGGTTCCTTTTTTTTTAACTCCAGTGCGGCAGTGCCTTCACCAATGCCTTAGATACTATGTTCTCACAACTTCTGCAATAATTGATAATGTCAGATACCTCATTACGTTGTATAGTTAGCTCTCTTTAGGGGTATGATTTCTGTTCATGGTTTATTTGGCCTTGCTTTGTATCTTTTGTCTGATTCCAAATACTTTTGGATTTGGACTCCTTGTGCAACTCTCATTTTTGCATTTATTTCTTTATAGTGAAACTTGTTCTTTGTTTTCTTTTTGCTTGTTATTTTTCTACCTAACAAACCTAGTGTAGGAGGAGAAACCCGTAACTGAATAAGCAAAATGTGAAATCCTCACCCTTCGTGCTCAACTACTTGTTTATGTTTGTACTCATTTGCTTCACTTGATGATTGCGCTTGCTTAGTTTGAGTTTTAAAGTATGTTTCGTTTAACTTTTCAAGTGTTTAATTTTGAAAAAGAATTATTTTGAAACAAATTTTAGTGTTTGGCAACCACTAAAAATAACTTACTAAAAATGAGAGTGAGAAATAAACCATTTTGAAATGAGATTGAAAAATAAACCATTTTGAGATACACTTGAAACCAAATTTTTTAAAAAGAGTTTTTAAGTATATAATAACTTGTGTATAAAAACACTTATGAGGAAATGTAACCAAACATATGGGTGTTTAAATTCTAAACAATTTTTATACAAAATGTTTAAAAGAAAATGCATTCTTGAAAAACATTTAAACTAAAAGGTATTCACCCTTAGACTGTATTATTGGTTGTAGTTGTGTATGGCTTAACGATTAAGTTTCTGTGGGTATTTTTTTTTTCGTTTTATGCATTTGGCATACATCAATTGTGTGCCACTATTTATCTTCTGTATCTTAAGACTTTCCATAATTGATTTTGATTCACCTGCAGTAATACCTGTGGATTTGAAGCAGACTTTACATGTTGATGAAGATCTTCAAATTCGTGCTTACTATGCTGGACATGTAAAGCCTGGTTTGATATATTAATTATTCTTATTTTGCATCTCCTAGTATGGCTTCATTTATGGCTGACAATCTTCCTCATGGGTGGTAGACATGCCCTAGGTGTTGTTGCTAAATTTCCTTCTTGTTTCATTACTAAAGTCAACTTTCATGTTGTTGTTATGCCTCTCTCTCTCTCTCTGTGTGTTTTTACACAACAATATATACACTAATGTACATGCTATAACAGTGACTATAGCAACCATTTAATTAATTTAGGTTGGAGGGGATTTTTGTAACCTCCTTGGTAGATGATATCTCTTCCCTTTGGCCTTTAAGCTGTATACACTTTTTGGTTTTAATTGATATTCTCCATTTTTTATTAAAAGAAAGAAAGAATTTTAAAATGCATGAGCTTTGAAATTTTCCTGTATTTATATTTGAAATTGGTCAATTATGATTTTTTTTCTCTGCTGGTTTCTTTTTATTTTTGTTGGGTTTTTCTTCTCGTCCAGTTTTTTTCGGTTGGCATGCAAATCTGGAGGTTCAATGAACTATTTCCGATCATACAAAATACATAATTTTGAATTTTGTAACTTCCTTGGTTGATGATATCTCTTCCCTCTGGAATTAATTCTATTTAGTTTCCTAGAATATTTTTGTAGGTGAATGTGAGTTCATATGTTGGGCAGGGTATTTATTTAACAAGAAGTTAATAGATGTAAATGAGAGGGATAACATCGCTAAGGATGCAGTAGTTTGAGTTTGACATATCAATATACCAAATTCCAGGTGATAGTTTGGATAAGAGGGCCCCTTTTTTGTGGGTCGTTTTTTTTGTATGCACTTGTATTCTTTCATTCTTTCTCAATGAAATTTGGTTATTTATATAAAAAAAAAAGAAAATCTTTTACATATGCACTTTTTATATTGGATATAGGCATGCACGATCATTTTGAATCAGCTTCGTCTCAAGGCTTCTTCCTAGTGTTCTCTTTCCAAACCTTTTGTTGATTTCTCTTTATAGGATATATATTTTAACTGGAATGCTTTTATTTCTGTTGTAATTCCTTTTATTTTTTGCTTTCCTTTCATGCTTTCGTTTTCGTTTTCACTCACCTGTGGAGTTTGTATCCTCTGAACATTAGTCTCTTTTTATTATATCAATAAAATGTTTAGTTTATTGTGCAAAAAGAGATATGGGCATGCATGAATCATATTATTAGTTGCTTGCTGTGTATATCCATCGACATATCAATCTTATGTTTTGCAAATTGTGGACCCTCATACTGTGTCGTTTCTTTATCCCCAGTTTAATATAATCCACTAGCAACTTACTCATGAATTATAGCCTTGAGCTGTAAACTTAGTTCTTAATATTGCTGTGTCATTGTGTACTGTTGGTGCTTGCTTGATTTCTGCTCAAAGCTTTTTCTTATTGCTTCTCATGAACTTTCTCCATCAACACTTCAACAATAAATGTGGAATGTGCATATTTATATTTTTATCATGTTCTAAAGGTTTTAGGAGCTGCCATGTTTTATGCTAAAGTTGGAGATGCTGCTATGGTATACACAGGAGACTATAATATGACACCTGATAGACATCTTGGAGCAGCTCAAATCGATCGAATGCAATTAGACCTTCTTATAACAGAGTAAGAAGTGCAAGAAAATTTTTTACATGTTGTAGTGTTAGTTGGTTATACACTGTTTAAACTTCAGCTATCCAAAACAATTTATCTTTGGACTCTCGATTTCCCTTTCTCTTAGAGGAAAGCTGTATGGTAACATTGAATCCATTATCAAATTTGGGCAAGATATGTAATGGTTTCAATATCCACTCCACATTGTTGAACTAAAAAAATAGGGGGCAAAAATGGTTGTGGCGTTTCTTCTTGGAGCCAAACTGGTCAAGTTGGAGGTTGTCTCTAAGCCTATTGAAGTTGGGGGTTTGGGTATTGGGAACGATTATGCAACAAGGCCCTTTTGCCATTAAATTTCATGTTTCTCTCTGGGCTTCGGTTTCGAAGGCTTTTTGTAACTATTCAATAGGTCTTATTAACCTTGATTGGAGCCCCTTTCTTTAGTGGGTTCCCTTTTGCGGGCTGGTTTTTTTTGGATGCCCTTGTATTCTTTCATTTTTTCACAATGAAAGCTGGTCTTTTCCTCGAAAAAAAAAACGAGGCCCTTTTGCCAAAATAGCTGCGGTGTTTCTTTTTGGAGCCAAACACCCTGTGGCATAGGTTAATTGTGAGCAAGTATGGTTCACATCCTTTGGTGTGCTTAAGGGTTCTAGCAAAAACCTCTAGAGTGCTATCGCTTCAGGTTTCCTTTGTTCTCCCACTATATTCAATGCTCCATTGGGGATGATACAAAAATCTATTTCTAGGACTCTTTCCATCCTTTTTGGTTAGGTCATTCATCATAGGAGGAGGGATTCTTGTGTTTGGAGTCCTAGACCCTTCGAGGGTTTCTTTGGTAGCTTTTTCTTCCAAACCCATTCGACCCCTTCTCCCTCCCCTAGGAAGCACGGACACGCTAAAATGGAGGAAGGATCTGCGGACACGTGTCGGACACGCTCTGGACACGTGTTGGACACGCAATTTTGCATATCCTTTTTTTTTTTTTTTTTTAAATTTTCGGACACGCCCACAAACACGCTCGTTTCAAAATTTAAAAGATTGGGTCCGAATTGAAGCCCAATTCTCTGGAGTCTAGGTTGCTGTTTAATTTAAAAAAAAGAGAGAGAGAAATCGAAAACACAAAAACCTCAAACCCTATGGAGAACCAGTTTTCTTCATGATTTCGAAACACAGCAGCCTTCGGGTCTTCTTTTTCACGATTTGCGTTGGCCTCTTTTCTTCTCACTTTGTCACGGTCGCCATCGCTTGCTGCAATTTCCGCCGCTTGTTGCAATTGCCGTCGGAAGTTGCCTCCAAAATCTCTAGTCACCCACCTTTTTCCTGGTTCATCGTATGTTTAAGTCTTTCTTCATTTTGATCTTTTAAAACCTCCATTTTAAGTTTTTTAAAAAAAAAAGTTAACCTAGACAAACTGAGGCCCAACCCAATAACTGTTTTTAAATTTTTAAAGAAATGAAGAAAATTTTGTATATGCACTATTTTTTTTTTAAATCTATATATATACTAAAAATTTTAACAACGTGTCCGTATCTTAGTTTTTTAGAATTTGACGTATCGCCGTGTCCGTGTTCGTGCTTCTTAGTCCCTCCCTATCCCTCCTCCCTCCTCCCTCCTAGGGTGTTTTTGTGTTCTCTTCCCTCTAGAAAGCTAAAATTCATAAGAAGGTGAGATGTTTTGACTGGCAAGTTTTACATAGAAGAGTGAACACGTAGGGTCGTCTCCAAAGACATTCCTATTTTGTGTTGCGCCTTCAAATGTTGTGTTCTTTGTAGGAATCATGAGGAGGATCTTAATCATTTGTTGGGGAATGCCCGTTTGCGGTTCCTCTGTGGAACCTTTGTTTAGTAATTTTGGGTGTCTATGGCTCAAAATAGAGGTTACGCTTTATTGATTGAGAAAGTGCCTCTCAACTCTCCACTCCATGACAAAGGAAAGATTTTGTGGCAAGTTTGTTTCTTAGGAATTTTGTGGGGTATTTGGCTTGAGAGAAATGTTTGTAATTTTAGTGAGACAGGGAGATCTAGGAAAGAGCTTTGGAATTTGATTAGATTTAATTTAACTCTTGTTATTAATTGAAGCTTTGGTAATTACACGCTGGGGCTCATTCTTTTGGATTGAGATTTGTTTTTTTAATTAGTTTTGGAGGTTCTTGTTAGCAGTTTTGTAACTTGTTTTCGGGGCTTCTTTTTGTATGCTCTTATTCTCCCTTTCGTTACGAAAGTTCAGTTTCTTATAAAACAAAATGGGGGTAGAAAAGTCTTTTGTACTTTGAGACCCCCAATTACTAAAACGTATGCAAGGAGGGGCAAATTGGGTAAAGGACAACAGAGTTAGTTAGAAAAGCTAGCTGGGGACCACTAGGTACGTGGGTGTGAGTGTTTTTGTAGGGGGAAGCTGGAATATTTGATTCATTCGGCATTTTGAGTGTTTCTTGGCTGAGAGGTCCAAGAGAGTGCGAGAGAACCAGCCTCTACAATTGCTGGCTATTGTATTTGTGGGAGAGAACCACCCTCTACAATTGCTGGCTATTGTATTTGAGGGAGAGAACCACCCTCTACAATTGCTGGCTATTGTGTTTTCTTCTATCTTTATCAATATCAATATTAGCGGCTGAATAACCCCTCGATAGTTGAAGAATTCTCAACTCATCAAGAGGGTATTGCTATTTCTCAATTTATCTGTGTTGGTTAGCTGGAATTTGTGTGTGTTAGAAGCTGTTTTGCAGGTTAGTCGAAGAGGATTCCTAACATGTACCTACAGAGAACATGGGTGATGGACATTTTAAATAATCCCTAGGGCACACATCAAATACAAGGAATTAAATGACCATTGAGGGAAGAAGAATAATTTTATAAACACATACACTTACCTATTTGCATGCTGTACATGGAAATAGAATGACTGTCGTAGTGAAGTATGCTATGTCATATGGGTTGAGATTGGACTTAAGGTAAATGGGTTTCAATACTCCCATTAAGTTGGGTTGTAAATGTTGATTAAACTCATTTGGTCCTGATGTAGCCTATTGGAATTTGTTTTACTTTTAGGCTTTTGATTGTATTTGCTAATTAATGGTTTAGTTATGAATTGGTTTGACGGTTTGCAAAGTAGTTTGAAGAACTAGCCATTAGTATGGTAGGTTGTTTCTTAGATTTATAGCCGTTGAAGGGGTTTGACTTGTAGAACTAGTATAAATACTACTTCCTTTTCTTCTTAAGAGGTTAACAAAAAGATAAAGGATTTTTCTTCTACTTGGTTTGCACCAAATTGGTATCAGGGCTCCTATATCCTGGGAAGGGCGTAATTCATTCCAGTAGGGGACAAGTAGTGGATCCCCAACCAAATCCAACTGAATTTCTTTCTCCAGAGTCAACAACTGAACACTTGCTATCGGTTGAAGACTTCCTAGGAGACTTTTGGACGAGTTTTGAAGACATCCAACAGATTTTGGGTACAATGGAAAATTAGAAAAACTTTTTGTGCAACAACCCACCCAACAACTACAAGAAATCCGTGATGCAAACTTCAGGGTTAACAATCAAGAAGAGGTCAACAACCGTGCAAGAAACCATCCATCAAATTCTCTAGATGAGGCAAGGGCAGTAGCAAATCCTATTAGGAACCAAGAATTCGAGGACCTCAAATTGGGAACGAAGATTCTAAATTCTCAAGTAAGGAAGAAGATTTTGTGCAAAGGTTTCCCGGAGAGAGAACTGAAAGAGGCTTACAAAATCAAGAACAAGGCATTCCCAATATTGAGTACAAAATGGAAATTGATCTTCCTACCTTTAGTGGCAAAATCAATTTGGAAGCCTTTCTTGATTGGATCAAGAATGTAGAGAGCGTCTCTGACTACATGAATACTCCAAAGGAGAAGGTTAAGTTGGTAACTTTAAGTTAAGAACTGGAGCTTTGGCTTAGTGCAATCATCTCCAAGTGAATCAAAGACGAGCTGAGAAAAGGCCAATTTGTAAAAGGCAGAGAACGTTAAGATTGATGAAGTATTGTTTTCTTCCAGCAAATTATGAACAACACCCATACCAACAATTCCAAAACTGCCGAAAATGAGATTGTAGTGTGGTTGAGTATACTGAAGAATTTTTTGGACCATGCGCAAGAACCAACCTAGCATAGAATGAGAATTACTGAATTGCAAGACTTGTGGATGGGCATGGGCTATGCAAGTAAGTTCAAGACCAAATGGATCTTCAACTAATTGGCTTTCTTATGGATGCCATAAACATACATGGCCACTAAAGTAGAGCAAAAGATTACAAAAAAAAAAGGACAAATTGACCCCAAGGTGAATTATGTGAGACAAACAGTCCACTAGCTTATGCAAGAACACCAATGAGGTTTCACGACCACTTCAAGTGGAAAGCTTGAAAGGGCAATGAACATAAACCTTCAATAAGTTACCAAACTAAGAAGCATCAAGAGGGAGTAGCCAAGAAGTGTTAAAATCAATATACAAGACCCACCTTAGGGAAGTTTTGGGTTTTCATCTTGGTATGCAATTGTCTCCTACCTTTTACAACTACAAGTAAGAACTGAACTCTTATATTCAATTGGGGAAGTTTTTTGTAACTTCATTGGATGAGATCCGTTTCCATATTTTGGAATAATTTGATATCATCAGTGAAATTGTTTCCTATAAATAAAAATGGTCATAGTTTATTAATGTGGGTTGGGTAATGCCTAGAAGGTATTCAGATAGATGTGGAAATAAGTCCACTGTCTTTTACTAAAACCTTGTTTATAATCTCCTAGTTAAACACAGGAGGGTTTTCTGTTTCTGATGCTTTTTCATAGGTACTTCAGCATGTGTGTTCACTGCAACAAATTTGTATTGTTAATCTTCCAATGTTTGTCTTCCGCAGGTCTACATATGCAACAACCATCCGTGATTCTAAATATGGCCGCGAAAGAGAATTTCTTAAAGCTGTATGTATAAATCAAATTGTTAAAATTATTAAACCAGATTTACCTTTTCTGCATCTTCAATATTTTCAATAAAAAATTGGATAAGCTGGTTTTTCATTCATTGTTGTGCATACTGGCATATAAATAATTCAGGAGCCAGGAGGACATAATTAAAGTTCAGCGAAGTTGTCATCCTGTCTTAATTCCAACATGGCATATTGTTGATATTAGAGATAGACTTCAGAATGATATATTTTCTGTCCTTTGTTTGAAGAAAACAAAATTTTCTATTCTGTTGTAGGGTTTATTATGTGATGGTTCAAGACCGTAAGTTGGTTGATGCCTAGACTATTTTGTGTAGGGTATTACAACTTTTCATTTGATTATTTGTGTAGGTGCATGTGAGAATTGTAGACTCACTATTCATAGTTTAGGACCATGATATAACATAGAAACTGGTAATGAATGGTTACTGGGCATTGATTGGTGACTTAAATCTATCATAGACTCATAAGTTCTTTAAAACATGCCGAATTATTTTAACATTAAAGTTCATAATGTTTATTAGCAATTGAAATGATCTGAAACACAATATTTTTTCTGGATAATTTGGTATAGGTTCATAATTGTGTGGCTAGTGGAGGGAAGGTCCTTATTCCTACTTTTGCACTTGGACGGGCTCAGGTACTTTACCAAATATTGTGTGTGGCTTTTAAGTCTTTTACTGCAAGCTGCATCTTTCGTGACTAATTTGCTTGTGTTATAATACTAATACAATTTTGTTATAAAATTTTCCATTATGAGCAGGAACTCTGTATCTTGTTGGATGACTATTGGGAGCGCATGAATCTAAAGATTCCAATATACTTTTCAGCAGGTACTTTTCATCTTTGAGTAATTAATTCTCACTCATTTCATCCTTATACTAGTAAATACTTATTAATACATATAGTCAACTCTTCAGCTTCCTGTTTCCTTTTCATGATTTCCAACTGTCATGTCCGTCCATGGCCTGCTTCAATCAAGCTTCTGCCCACAATTTCTTGATAGAGTTTGAAATGCATGCATGTTAGGCCTTTATTGAGAACTACCACTGATAAGCTGCTATGATTGATTATCTGAGTGTTTAGCACGATTTGAGCATTTAGTACACCCTTTAATGGATAGATTAATGAGAATCTTGAGGATTGCTTAACCTTGGGGGAGAAAAATGTTCCGTTGTTGTCAATGAAGAGATTGTACTCGAGAAGAAACCCAAGGATAGAAGGCAAGATGGAGCTTTTTTGGCCATGCCCTAATTCTGGTGTTATGGACCCTACTAGCAATTAGGGGTGTCCATTTCCCCGCGGGGACCCACCCCGAACGGGGCGGAGAATCCTCGTTTGCACGGGGAATGGGGGAGGGAGTGGGGAGAAAATTTTTCTCATTCTCTAAATGGAGGCGGGGGCAGGGATTATATTCCCTGTCCCTGTCCCCAACCCCGGCCCCACCCCGCTCTTTTAATAATAATATATTATATATATATATATATATATATAATTTATTAGGGTGTAATTTGTAAGTATAAATAGTAAAACTCTAGCTTTGTTGTTGTTTTTGTAATTTTTAATTTTAGACTTGTTATTTTATTGTTGTTATTATTTTAAAATTTGTTATATTTGAGATTATGTTGTATTTGTATAATATTTAAGTTGAAAACCATACTGTAATATTGAAATTTAAACTTTTATAAATGATGTTTCAAGATTTTAAACTCTATCATGAAATATTATTGTTCTTTTCATTAGGATATTTCATAGATCTTTTAAAAAGAATTGCAGTTGATTGACATTTAATAAATTTTTTGCGAGGCCAAGACCAAAGGCCAAGAATAATCATTTCGAGAAAGGAAAGTCGAAAGTTGCAAAGGGCTCGACCAGAGAAGGGAAAAGAGGAAAGAATAGCTTCTGTCGTGGACCATGGATTAGTTGGGTCATCGAACAATTTAGCTTCTGTGTTAGCCATGGATCAACTAGGCCATCGAACAAGAGTTCAAATTCTCAGGGCCTTTGTGGAATCCAACCGGAAGAAGAAAGCCAGAAGGAGAAGTGAAGAGATTCTGGCGAAATCTACCAATGGGAATAATTTGTTGGGGCTTAGTCTCGAAGGAGAAGGTCTCTGCCTTTCAATGTTGGACCCTTTGGTGATGAGTGGATCCGATGACGATTCGTTTTTGTCCTCGTCGATGGTCAGAGAGCTTGGGGAAATGACCCTTCTATTGCTTTTTGAGGATTCGGCTGAAGCTTCGGTGAAGATTGTCCCTGAGACCACGTCGTTCGAAGATCAAAGTGAGGATGCGCCATTGGGAGAGCAATCAAAAGAGGCTCAACCACAGGGGGAACACATGCATCATCTCCAAGTAATTCAAACTAGGTACAATCTCCCTATTTGATATTTAAACCTTCTTGTTTGTTGCAGAATGCAAAGAACCCTAGTCACCCAACCGATTCTACTCTCCTCGCCTCAGACCCTTCGTCTATCACTAAAACATCTGACCTCTTGCCTTTGCCTAACCCTTTGATGTTGTTGGCGTTCCCTACCATGCCTTTAGTCCCTATCCCTTTTGTTCCAAATGTTTGTGGTCCGGAGGTCTATTGGAACCCTTCCATGGTCAGTTCTCATTCCAAGGAGATTTGTGGTCTGGGTTTTGCTTCAATCCCTAGGTTTCAAGGAGTGAGCCTAATAGGAGGAGGCCATCCCTGTTTCTCGAGGAATTTGGTGAGCAATATAAGTCTCGAGGGTCCATCAAGTGATGTTTTGTTTCAAGACATGCTTACTAGAGAATGGTATGGTTTGTGTTCGCTTCTAAATAGCGCGAGATTGCAAATTGCCCCTATTGAAACAACAAAAGTGTAGCCAGTTATAAGGAAAGGGAAAATTCGTCGAGGGAGGTGAAAAATTTCCAAAACGTTGCTTGAGGTAAGAGGAATAAGAATTGGGTTGAGTTCTTAAGGACAACGGGGAGTTGGTTAAAGAGGATAGTGAGATTGAAGAGGAGATTCTTTCATTTTTTTACTAATAATCTCTACGCCCCTACGTCGATTTTGAGACCGTTTGTCGATGGTTTAGACTGAGATCCCCATCTCCTCAAGAGAGGACTTGGAGGTGCCCTTCTCTCGAGGAAATCCACAAGGTTATTTTTGGCTTTGATAGGTCTAAGTCGCCAGGTCCGGACGGTTTCACCATGGCCTTTTATCAGGACAATTGGGTAGGCATTAAGGAGGATCTCTATAAAGCTTTTTGTGAGTTTTATGAGAGGGGTATTATAGATGGTACCATTAGAATCATTAGAGTCATTCTTTCATTCTTGTTAGTGGCAAACCTAGAGGGAAGATTTTTGCTACTAGGAGCCTTAGGCAAGGAGACCCTCTCCTCTTTCCTTTTCATCCTAGTGGTGGATGTCTTAAGTCGGTTAGTATTGACAGCTATAGATAAAGGTGTGGTGGAAGGATTTAAGGTGGGTTTGGATAACTTGCAGGTGTCTCATCTCCAATTTGCTGATGATACCCTTTTCTTTTGCTCGGAGAAGGCAAATTCCTTTAGGAATCTGAATTGTTTGTTGTCATTCTTCGAAGCTATCTTTGGGCTTAAAATTAATTGGCAGAAAGGTTCCATCATTGGGATTAACTGTGAGTGTTCTAAGCTTCTTTCGTGGGCCTCGCATCCCAACGAAGTGAGTACATTCCCTTGTTCCTACCTCGGCCTCCCTCTTGGAGGTAAACTCGAAGAGTGAGTCTTTTTGGAATTCTATGGTGGAGAAAATTAAAAAAAGACTCTTCTTGGAAGAAGACCTTTTTCTCTAAGGGAGGGAAGCTTACTTTGATTCAATCGGTGTTGAGCGGGATCCCTATATACTTCCTTTCTCTCTTTAGGCTAGCTGCCAGTCTCGGTTAGTAAGACTATGTTAACGATAAATTTCTTGTGGGAAGGGGTGGAGGAGGGTGGTGGTGCTCACCTTGTCGGGTGGGAAGTTGTTTCCAAACCAATTGATGTCGGAAGCTTGGGTATTGGGAACCTTAGACTACGTAACGAGGCTCTTCTGGCGAAGTGGTTGTGGTGCTTCTTCTTCGAGCAAGGCTCTTTGTGGCATAGGGTCATTGTAAGTATGGACCACATCGTTTCAAGTGGGTTTCTAGTCATAGGCTTAAAGGTTCTACCAAAAACTTTTGGATCCTAATTGCTTCGACTTTTCCTTTGTTTTATCATAACATCCAATGATTTATTGGGGTGGCTTGAAAACTTACTTTTGGGAGGATATCTGGGTAAGGGAAAAACCTTTGTGTTCCCCTTTTTCCTCAGCTTTATAACCTATCTGATAAAAAGTTGCACTCAGCCGCCTCTATTTTGCCCTCTCTTGACCCCTTCTCATCTCTCTTTTTGGGCTTTAGTCGTCCTTTTACCAATCCTAAGGCGACCAACCTTGCTAGAATCCTTTCCCTTCTTTCAGATCGAACCACTCATCTAGGAGGAGAGATTCGTGTGTTTGGACTCCTAAACCCTTCAAAGGTTTTTCTTGCAACTCTTATTTCCAAATTCTTTGAGCTTCTCCTCCCCCAGGGTGCTCCTGCTTTCTCTTCTTTATGGAAGGTTAAAATTCCTACGAATGTGAGGTTTTTTGTCTGACAAGTTTTACATGGCAGGCTGAACATGCAAGATCGTCTCCAAAGACATGTTGTGCCCCCTATGATGTGTTCTTTGCAAGAATTAGGGGGAGACTCTTAATCATTTGTTGGGAGATCGCTCATTTGTGTCTTCTCTTTGGAATCACTTTTTGAGGCTGTTTAGGGTGGCATTGGCTCGAAATAGAGAGTGTGGTTCCATGATTGAGGAAGTTCTCCTTTAACTCTCCTTTTCGTGAAAGGGAGCATTTTATGGCAGACTTGTTTCTTTGCTACTCTGTGGAGTATTTGGCTTGAAAGAAATAGGCGTATCTTTAGAGTGGATTGAGAGATCAGAGGAGGATATTTAGAATTTGATTAGATTTAATGCTTCTTTATGGGCGTCCGTTTGTTGGACTTTTTGTAATTACTCTTTGCGACTCATTCTTTTGGGTTGGGATTCTTTTCTATAAGTAGATTTTGGGGCCTTAGTTTGTAGGCTTGTTTTTTGTATGCCCTTGTTCTATCTTTCGTGGTTCTTAATGAAAGCTTACAATTATGTAGGGGAGTTTTGACGTGTTCTCTTCTCAACATACTTGTTTATTCTATACTTCACAAAAGTTTCTCATTTTGACTCAGTGTACATGTAAGAAATATGTCAGGAGGATCATGCTGAATCGGACTTTAGCATCATCCCTTAGATCACCATGAGAAAGAGTTGATAGCTACTGAATACGTTTCTTTAAAATTGTTAGGAATTGCTTTGTTTCATATATAGTTCTTCTCACTCTGTTCTTTACTATAAGTAGTGTTTTTCTCGACTTTTACGTGCTTGTGTTCATATTTATGCTTTCAGGTTTGACGGTTCAAGCCAACATGTACTATAAAATGCTCATCAGTTGGACCAGCCAGAAAGTTAAAGAGACGTACTCCACGAGGAATGCATTTGACTTTAAGAATGGTATTGCTTCATTCACATGTTTCAAGTTTTCAGGATTGGAGACAATTGTTCCTCATATAACTGCCATAAAATCAATGTTATCATGTTGAGCGTATTTGCCTACCAGTGAGGTGATGCTGGCACCCTAGTTCAAGTGGGGCAGCCAAGGTGTGTGGGCATTTATTGAGTACTGAGGCATCTTACCTGAAGAATGGATAAAGGGAGAGGAAATAAAGGGCGTGGTCAAGAGTGATTTTGGCAGCCAAAATCACTTTTGCTCATTTTAAAATAATGATGTCAGACAATGGTATAGAAGTTATTTTGGGAACATCCAAACTCACTTTAAAGTGATTTTAGAAGTAGTATAGAGGTGAATTTGGTAGGTAATTCACTAAGAATTACTTACAAATTAGTTGGTAGAAATTTGTTGATTCTAAAATTTCTTTTGAAATCAAACATTAATAATTAAAAGATCAATTATATAAAAACCCTTCTAGAAGTATAGAATCAAACTAAGCACGGATACGGACACGAGACACGGATACGACACAGACATGGTGACACTTCATTTTTTTTTTTAAAATCTAGGACTGGACATGACATGGACACGTTTAGAAAAATATATGATATATCATTTTTATACAAGAAGGAAATTCAAAATCAAAATCAATAAGTTCATTCATTTGTATGCTTGAAAAATTGAATTTAATGTATTTTACTCTTGAAATTTATTATTTTTGTCATTTAAACATTGTTTCTTTTTAGTATACTTAACAAGAGTTTGAAATGAACCTACAACTAGTGTTTGCCACATATCAATTGTGCTAACAAGTGTCCAACAAGTGTCAGAGTGTCCAAATGTCCGACACGGACACGCTAGCCAAACTAAAGTGTCCGTGCTTCTTAGGAATCAAACATTAAATTGATTTATCATTAAATGTCTTTTACGTTGCTAAAAACATTTATTCTAAAGTCACTGTCAAAGATGCCTTTATCACTTTTTACAAGTTCACCAATTGAACCACTTTGCTAAAAGCACTTATTCTAAAATCACTCCAAAAAAAAAACATGCTCCAAGTAAATTTGGACATATAACACATTTATCCTAGCTCTCTGAGTCACTCTTGTTGGATTCAAGTTTTAACTACATGTTGCAATTTTCCTATATTACCTAATGACGAAGTGCTTATATAAACTTCGGTTACATGTTGCAGTTCAAAACTTCGAACGTTCTATGATTGATGCTCCTGGACCTTGTGTTCTCTTTGCTACACCAGGGATGATCAGTGGTGGATTTTCTCTTGAGGTTTTTAAGCGCTGGGCACCTTCTAAAATGAATCTCATCACATTACCTGGGTAATGACTATGGCTACTCTCTTTTGGCTGACGCTTTATCTTCATTGTTCAAGTGTAGTTTGCAGGCTGGTTCTTTGATAAACCATAAAGTCACTCAACTTCTGTGACTGAGCTTTTGCTTTCACTTTTGCGACTCTTTTTTGTATGATAATTATCCCAATTTTTGCTTATGTTTTTCATTGTTTGTGTTTGCTCATGTATATGGCCTTTAGATCCAAGGATAATTGAATTTAAAATTGCTATCTAAAAGCCATATTACTCTATCCTGTGTAGTTACTGTGTGGCCGGAACTATTGGGCACAAGTTAATGTCAGGTAAACCCACCAAAATTGATCTGGACAAGGACACTCAAATTGATGTGCAATGCCAGGCTAGTATCTATCAGACCTTACATTGTTGCCTTTCCCTTTTTAAAATATGATTGTTAGAATCATTAATCTTTAGCTTTCCTTAACTAGGCCAAAGTTGCATCTCAATCTGGATTTTGATATTTTTTGGACTATTGTTCACCTAAAGGGAAATTAGGAAAATGGGACTAAAACATGTATAAAGGGTCTGGTTTTGGAAAATACAAGTAAAGAGAATATTTCTGTTTACACATTATGTCAATTACCACCGTTGAAGTTTTGAAAATTGAAAAAGGTGTGGCTGGACTTCTTTTTCCTTTTATTATATATATATATATATATATATTTATTTATAGCAATGTAGTCATTCTATTAAATTTTCCTGACTATATATACGTGTGTTCCATCCCAGATTCACCAACTGTCATTCAGCCCTCATACTGATGCCAAAGGCATTATGGACCTTGTGAATTTCCTTAGTCCCAAGCATGTGATACTTGTACATGGAGAGAAGCCTAAAATGGCTACTTTAAAGGAGAGGATTCATTCAGAACTGGGAATCCCTTGTCATGATCCTGCGAATAATGAAACCATATCGATCTCTTCAACTCTTTTTGTCAAAGCAGAAGCCTCGAGCATGTTTATTCAGAGTTGTTCAACTCCCAATTTCAAGTTTTTGAAAAGAAACTTGAATAATAAGATTGATCCTGATTTAAAAGATGCAAGTTCGAAAGCAGGAGCTTCAAGCATGCTTATACGCAGGTGCTCAAATCCCCATTTCAAGCATTTGAATAGAAATCTGGATGACAAGTTTGATTGTAGTTTAAATTGTAGGCCAGAGCTACAGGTGAGTGATGATAGAGTGAATGAAGGGATCTTGGTGATGGAAAAAGGTAAAAGAGCAAAGGTGGTTCACCAGAATGAACTACTGCTTCTCTTGGGAGAACAAGAGCATGAGGTTAGATTTGCTAACTGTATCCCCATATATTTTGGAAGCTTAGATGAGACCCATGTTATAGATTGCCTATCTAGAAAATCTTCATGGCTTTCCCAGCTATCTTCAAAGCTTTCAAGTGAACTTTCAGATAGGAATGTTCAAAATCTTGGGGAGTATCTTCAAGTTGAATCATTTACACTGTCCATTTGCTCAAAGGAGAATTGCCCTTACAGAACTATAAATAGAATTGAAAATGAATCTGCTGTAGTATTCTGGTGCTGTAGTTGGCTAGTTGCAGATGAAATCCTTGCATGGAAAATCATTTCCATCTTGGAGAAGCTTGATCTCAGTGCAACATGAAGGGCCTCTCATGTATGGTTTCTTTATTTGATATATGGAAGCAAATCATTCCTCATTGGATGATGCATTATGAGGTAAGCTCACTTCATGACTTGTTTGGCGAAGGAAATCTTCTAGTGCTCATCACCGAGTACTCGGTGTCTATGTCGATAGTTTGACGTCAAATCAGGAGGTTTGAATTGGGAATTGTTGGTTTGGGAAGTTTTGAACATGGTTGGAACAGCTCTCATGCTAAAATTGCTAGCGGATTTGTGAAGAGCGGTGAGTTTTGATATCAGAGTTCTCTGGTTAATAGTTTGAGTTGCATAATAGTTCTACTATCTATGAAGAGTTTGTAGTATTGTATGTTGTAAAAACTGGGCAAATTTTTATTTATTATTTATTTCTATTTTTATTTTATTTTTTGAGAACAAGTAATTATTTTTAGGGAAAAAATCAATTTTGACCCCTGAACTTTGCAGGTTGTAGCAATTTTAACTCTAAACTTTCAATTTTAGCAAATTGAACCCCAAACTTAACAAATTGTATCAATTTGAACCTCCAACTTACATAAATGTTGCAATGTAGACATTTTGTCAACTTTTTATTTGAATTTCTATTAAAATATGTGATTGACAATTTCTTTTTATTTTTATTTTAATTCACATTGCATCTGAGTTAGTGTTTTGTAAGAAATTTGTTGGAAAAACTCTTTAAGAAATCAAATATCTCAGACAATTCTTCTCATTATTATAAAAAAAAGTCACAAAGTCATTGGCAACAAGAAAAATTTAGCAAATATGAGAAATAAAAAACTTAAAATTTCTTTATTTTCGTTTCTTAGATTTGTACATTCTTCTAATTAGCAAGGAAAAAAAAACATTAAAAGAAGGAAAAAAAAAATCTCACAAAGTTCTTAGCAACAAGAAACAACCAGCGAATATTTGTAGATAAAAAACCTCCAAAATTTCTTTGTTTTCGTAATCTTAAATAGCAGCAAAAAAAACTCTCATAAGATCTTCAACAACGAGAAAAAGTCATCTAAAATAAATTTTCTCCAGGTGCAATGTGAATTAAGAAAAAAAAAAAAGAAATAATCAATTACGTACGGTAGTTTAAAAAAAAAAAGTTAACCAAAGGTATACATTGTAACACTTATGCAAGTTTATGATTAAAATTGATACGATTTGATAAATTTGAGGTTCAATTTGATGAAATTGAAAGTTAAGGGTTAAAATTGATACAACTTGTTGAGTTTAGGGTTCAATTCGATGAAATTGAAAGGTTAGGGTTAAAATTGATACAACCCCTAAAGTTTAGGGTTAAAAATGAAAATTTCCCTTATTTTTATTATTAAAATAATAGTTCTCTAATTTGCTTCATAGTGTGGCGTTTTTTTTTTAAATATTTTTTTATTTGGAATAGAGTGGCGTCTGTTTTATATATGTTATGCTTGTATTGGGTGGTCTAAGCACAATAATTTAGCATTTGACTCAGACCTTATGTTGGTTGATTAAGTTGTGAGGTCCAAGATCTGCACAAACAATTTGGGAAAAAAAATTCTGTTTTATGCCCTAAAAACTTGTCAAGTTGTAAAATTTGTACCTTAATTTTATCATTGCACTTATGATTTAGAAAACCGTTGCAATCTTATAACCTTAAACTTAAAAAATGCTCCAATTTGATAAGTTTTTGTTCAAAAGATTTTTTTTTTGAACAATTCAAAAGATTGTTTAAAAAAGTATTCTTATCTGCATTCAATAATTAATTAGAGCTAAAGTTTTGTTGAGATGTGTAAGTTTTGGCAATGTTATTCAGTGCATTAATCAAACTGAATTTTGTGTCATGGTTGATTTTTTTTTTTTTTGGGATAAAATTAGTGGGTAGATGAACGAAAATTGAACATAGGTCAAAATTGCAACACTTATCTAAGTCTTGGATCAATTTAATGAAATTCAAAGTTTAGGTTGAGATAACTATGTAGCTAGCCTATAAATGGTTCTATATTTCATTTATCTCAAGTAGGTATATGATATATCCAGTATGTGATGCGAGATGCGTTTTTTGAACAAGTTATATTGCTTTATATATGTATCCTTTCCATCTTCCTAGGTGGGGCTCGTGCGTGTTTGGGGATCGATCAGATCAACCAGCAACTGGTTTATAGAACAAGAAGTTGAGCAAGGACCAGGAGATTGATAGAACCTGGCTGAACTTGACTAAACAGGGCTTGTGTTCAACTTTGCGAGTTGGCTGGTTGGAAGGGATTGCTTTCTACCGTTTGTTTTTCCCTTCGAGATCTTCTCTTAGCAAAGTAGGTTCAAGTCACACTTTTGGCTTGCTACAAGCTGGGCTCAGGGACTGTAGTCGGTCGCTTCCCCTGTAGTTGTCATACAATATGACAAGTTTATGGGCAAAAGTGAATTTGTTTTCTCCAACAATTTAAGTTAGACTTCATGCTAGGCAGCTTGGTTGACCATCGATAAGTTTTTTTCATTGAGTCGTGAAAAGATCAATAAAAAATAATGTTGATCAAAATTCTCAGCTCAGAGAGCTAAAAAATGCTTAATAGCAAACTTATGTTGAGCGAAAACAAATAAATTTTTAAAAACTAAAAATCAAAACCAAAAGGTTATCCAGCGGACTTAAAATATTTAGATAAAAATGCTTAATAGCAAACTTATGTTGATGTTTAGTTATAAATATTTTAAGTGCTTTTTAGTCCAGCACTTAGAACTGAACAATTCTATGTGTTATTTTTACCAAGTACATCATCCTAATACAATTTACAGTGAAATGTGCTATGGGTCATGCAAAAGTGTTTTTGCAAAACCATTAATTTTTTTAAAAAATTAATTAATGAAAATCACTATTTTTTTTAATAAATATTCAAGTATTAAAATAAAATATTTAAAAGTTTAGAACTAAAATTAAACAAAGAAAACTATTAAAGTTTAGAGAGAAAAATAAGACCTAAACCTAATATATGAAATTTTGTGGTTCCATATTAAGGAGAAAGTAAATACTACAAGATTATTTTTTTTAAAAAAAAAAAAAGAAAAGAAAATACTACAAGAATACTAAAATTTTTCATCAACGACTAAAATAATATACACAAATAGAAAAAAAAAAATTATAATCTTCTTTTTAGTTTAACAATATGTGCGAGTGGAAATTTAAACCTCTAACCTTTTGTGTATATGTTTTAAGAAAATTGCAAATGGGGGCAAATTGGACCAAATTAATAACAAATATAATACCATGTAAAAGAAATTGCAAATATAGCAAAATCTATCCGAGTCTATCTGATAGCCTTCAATTATCAGAGTTTATCAGCGATAGACTCTGATTATCAGTGTCTAACACTGATAATTTTTGGTTAACCAAAATCTATAAGTGACTATCACCGATAGGCTCTGATTAATCAAAGTCTATCAGTGATAGTCACTTAGAGATTTTGATTAATCGAAGTCTATCAGCGATAGACACTGATAAACTTTGAATAATCAGAGTCTATCAGTGATAAACACGGATAAAATCTGACAACAGCTTTTTGGTCTTGTACGATTAATTTTGCTATATTTGCAATTAGTTTGCAATGGTGCTATATTTGCTATTAATTTGGTCTAATTTGCCATCTATGCAAGTGCCCCTATGTTTTAATGAGTTGACCTACACATTTAGGTTGACCAAAAAAATTATGGGAAAATTACATTTTTGGTCCCTGAGTTTTGAAAATAGACCTTTTTAGTCCCTGAATTTTGAGAAATAGGTTTAAAAGGTCCCTAAGTTTTCAAAATGGACCTTTTTAGTCCCTGAGTTTTGAGAAATAGGTTTAAAAGGTCCCTAATATCATTTTTTCATCTTTTTTTTATTTAATATTTTTGTATTATTTTTTAATATTGAATGGTTTTTTAAATTAAAAAAAATTAAAAAGTATTAATTTAAAATTTTGAAAAAAAATAATATTAGGGACCTTTTGAACACATTTTTCAAAACTTTGGGACTAAAAAAAATCTATTTTGAAAACTTAAGAACCTTTTAAACATATTTCTCAAAACTCAGGGACTGAAAATGTGTATTTTGAAACTTAGGGACTAAACGCACATATTCCTCAAAACTCAGGGACTAAAAAGATATTTTTCCCAAAAAATATTGTTATTGGAACAACAAAGATATTTCCATATTTCATAATATAATATGATATTGCTATTTTGTATTTGATGATAATGTCCTTTTCTTATATACAAATCTTCCTCCCTTTTTAACCTATTCAAAACTACTATTGCATGTCAACATATTTATATTTCATCCATCTTGAAACAGAGAAATAATATTTGTCCAAAAAAAAAAAAAAAAAAAGTCAAAGGTAGCAGACAGAATCAAAGGCATAAAATAAATGGAGAATCAAGACCCATAAGAGAGAATTTTGTTTATTTAAAAAATAATAATAATAAATAAATAAAATAGAGAGAAATTTTCCTTCTAAGAATTCTTCTTATTGTGGCAATTAGTACCAACCTTTGTTGGAATGACAAGAAGTCAAGGAAGGAGTGGTTTGGTGACACTTTTTTCTTATTTTCAATTTTATCTAAATAAATATATGTGTTTAATAATTGTTTTTAATTTTGAGAAACGTTCTTACAAAAAGAGTTTCTTTAACGCTCCATAAATAACAAAATGAGACAAAATATTAGCAAATATAGCACCCTGGAAAAATAATTGCAAATATGGCAAAAACATTACCTTCAGACCGTCTAAATGACCAAAATACACTTCTATCGGCGATAGAAATCTATTGCTGATAGAATCTATCGGCAATTGAATTCTATTGTTGATAGAATCTATCAGCGGTAGAATTCTATCACTGATAGAAACCTTCTATCATCGATAGATTCTATCAGTGATAGAAAACCTTCTACGGATAGAAATTATCACTGATAGAAAGATTGATTTCTATTAGTGATAGAAGATTTCTATCATTGATAGAATGTCTGTCAGTGATAAAAATCTTCTATCTATGAATAGAAATCTATCAGTGATAGAAACGTATTACTGATAGATTTCTATCATTAATATAAATCTTCTATCACTGATACAAAACTATCATTTTTTTTTCTAAAACATATGTTGTAACGCCCGCAAATTAAGGGAAAAAATTCAAATTTCTTTTTGGGAATTAAATTCGGCTGAGAGGGAAATTGAAATTTGAAAATTTGGAGAAATAATTAAAAAGATGAGCTGGAGGGGCATTTTTGTAGTTTTGGGAGAGTGGAGCCAAGCCCAAGCCCATTACTTTTAAAAATAAAACCCTCACGCAACCCTAGGTATTTACTCTCCATCTCTTTCTTCTTCCTTCTCATACCCGAAACCAGCAGCCTTCACCCTCCTTGCACCCATGGCTGAAGAATTCCGGCGGCAAGAGCTCCTTCACGTTCCCAGTCCGGCGGCGTCTCCGATCTGAGGTGTTTCTCCGGCGTGGTGTTTCCCCGGCGCGCGTCCTCTCCAGCAACTACAGTCCCTCGCGCGTCTTTACCCCGACGGTGCAGCGGTGTCTCCAACGAGCAGTCCTAGTCACGGCGCAGCGGCTTCAGGCGTGGGTCTCGTGATTCTCCGGCGAGCAACTCCTTGATTCGTGCCTCTTCACGTCTCCACCGACGAACTCAGTGCCGACATAGCAGCGGGGGCAGCTCCGTTGGGTCGAGTTTCAGCGGCTGGGCTGTGTTGCAGCGGTTCGTGAGCGTAGTTTCCGACAAGTGTTGCTATAGGTGCTGTACAACAGCGTTTTTGGGCGGTTTCGATGTTGGCAATTGGAGCCAAAACTCGTGAAATCTTAGAACGGATTAAGGTTGGACAAACAAGCTTGAAGGTTATCTCTTAGCAATAGTTCGATTAAGGTCGAGAGCGGCGTCGTTTGTATTAATTGGAATTGTAGATCGAGATTGTTCAAGCCGAGGTAAGTGAACTTACTATTGAACCCTTTTTAATTGGGTGCGCGTGTTTAACTTTTTCTAAAATTCTCGTGCTTATGCGTTATTCTTGAAATTTTTAATTATCCTTAAAAGCATGTGGATTGTATGAAAATTTGTTATTTTGATTGAGCGAGCGTTTACGAAAATTATTGAAAGCATGAGGTTTGAAAGTTAACATATTTCAATTATGCGCGCGTTTATGAAAAGCATGAAAATTATTATTACTGTTCGTATTTGTTAATGTTTAAAATATCCGAGTTGGTGGTCTTTAAAATCCCATTAAAGAGATTGAGTTTAAATGATTTATAAGTGTAATCTAGCGTGCATGAAATTGATGTACGTTCAGAGATGCCTACAAAGGGCTTAGGGACATGAAATTGATGTACCTAAGTCGAGGGTTGTGAAATTGACGCCCTCGAGGTTTCGTGAAATTGACGGCCTCTGTAGGAGACATATGAAATTGATGTGTCTAGAATATGTATGAAAGTGATGCATATTCTCTCTCATTAGAAGTACACATGAAATTGATGTGTTTTAGGATATGCATGAAATTGATGTATATCCTAAGCTTAAGATAAAGTTTAAAACCACCAAAATTATATTGTTGATTTTAAAAATGTTTTTAAAGCGTGACCCAACCTCAATAGTAGGGTCACTTACTGAGTATTTAAAATACTCATTCTTTTCAAAAATATTTTTTTTTCAGGTAAGGACAAGGGCAGATGAAAGGCGATTGATGAGGAATCGATAGATGGCCATGGGAGGACTCGAGTTCATGATTTATTTTATTCCGCGTTAAGAACCATGTTTTACTTTTGTAAATTGTTTTAAGAAGATTTTTTTTAGAGGCCTTGTACATTTATGTTTTAGAAATTATCTAAGCTCATTTAAAATCTTTGAAGTAAGGGATCCCGAATAAAAGTTTTGCTTTAAAGATTTGTTTAAATTAGTGTGTTTGATCCAAATTATTTTCATTTAAAAATGCCTCTAAAGCATGCATTGTCGTAACGGTCCCTTTAAGACTTATTAAGAAGTCGGGTCGTTACAGTTGGTATCAGAGCGCAGTTAATGGTTCTGTAGACTGCTTACATCGTAAGCTTAGGAGTCCCCATGGCTAAATAACAAGATTCTCATCATCGCCAGGTATGCCTTTGTAAATTAAAAGACTATGTTTTACATGATTATATGTTTATGTGAATATTTTTCATGAGATGTGTTTCTACCGATGCCTTCTAATTTTCGGCTAGATTATGAAATAGACCCAGTTTGGAAGAAAGTTAGAGAGGAAAGTAAGTGGTGTTACTGGGAAGCTTTGATATCTTTGCAAGACAAGAGCAATCGATAGTTGAGACTCCGAGTGCATGTGTTTAGCTCGATCCTTATTGATTTGGTTGAAATTCAGGAGCCTTTAGGATTGTTGAAGAAAATTTTGTGACTAATTGGAGTTAAGAACATTGGTGAGTATTTTGGGTTGTAAGGAATTGTACGCAACTTTGGTTATGAAATTCAACTTTAGTACAAGAAGTTTCTCTCAAAGCAAAAAGGGTTAGGCAAGAACAAGCAAGATAGTGAAAGAGTGCTTGATGAAGTTTTTGCCTTAAATATTACCCGGAGCTAGAGGGAAGAAGCTTTAAATGAAGTTTATTATTTTCAATAATTGTCAGAGAGCAATTGAAGTAAAACTTGGAGGCTTATTTAGTGAAGTGTTAGATTGTTGATCTCGTTAGCAATTTTGTGAGAATCTGATCTTGAGATCGGATTAGTACGGAAACTAATGAAGGCATTATCTTGGTTGAAAGGAGAAAATAAGGCTAGCTTGGAGTAAACAAAGAGATTGTGCTAAATTTAGGTACCACAAGTTGGACCTTTCAAGATTACTATGCAACCGGGGCATAGATTTCAACATGGAGTTTGAGTCGAGGACCTCCCTCATTCCCAAGGATTTATAGAGTGACCATCTCAATGCTAGCAAAGCGCAAGTCATAAAAGCAAGAGTTAAATGTGCTCGCACCCTTGTGTTTTTGTCGTGAAATGCACCAGCTTTATTCGTTAAGAAAAATGATGTATTCATGTGGCTATCTATCGATTGACAGATGTTGGACACAGTTGTATTTAAAGGAGATGAGGATGAAGTATCTAGAGCTCATCCAGGACCAACAACTTTCGAGGACGAAAGTTCTTAAGGAGGGAAGATTGTAACGCCCGCAAATTAAGGGAAAAAAATTCAAATTTCTTTTTGGGAATTAAATTCGGCTGAGAGGGAAATTGAAATTTGAAAATTTGGAGAAATAATTAAAAAGATGAGCTGGAGGGGCATTTTTGTAGTTTTGGGAGAGTGGAGCCAAGCCCAAGCCCATTACTTTTAAAAATAAAACCCTCACGCAGCCCTAGGTATTTACTCTCCATCTCTTTCTTCTTCCTTCTCATACCCGAAACCAACAGCCTTCACCCTCCTTGCACCCACGGCTGAAGAATTCCAGCGGCAAGAGCTCATTCACGTTCCCAGTCCGGCGACGTCTCCGATCTGAGGTGTTTCTCCAGCGTGGTGTTTCCCCGACGCGCGTCCTCTCCAGCAACTACAGTCCCTCGCGCGTCTTCACCCCGACGGTGCAGCGGTGTCTCCAACGAGCAGTCCTAGTCACGGCGCAGCGGCTTCAGGCGTGGGTCTCGTGATTCTCCGGCGAGCAACTCCTTGATTCGTGCCTCTTCACGTCTCCACCGACGAACTCAGTGCCGGCATAGCAGCGGGGGCAGCTCCGTTGGGTCGAGTTTCAGCGGCTGGGCTGTGTTGCAGCGGTTCGTGAGCGTAGTTTCCGGCAGGTGTTGCTATAGGTGCTGTACAACAGCGTTTTTGGGCGGTTTCGATGTTGGCAATTGGAGCCAAAACTCGTGAAATCTTAGAACGGATTAAGGTTGGACCAACAAGCTTGAAGGTTATCTCTTAGCAATAGTTCGATTAAGGTCGAGAGCGGCGTCGTTTGTATTAATTGGAATTGTAGATCGAGATTGTTCAAGCCGAGGTAAGTGAACTTACTATTGAACCCTTTTTAATTGGGTGCGCGTGTTTAACTTTTTCTAAAATTCTCGTGCTTATGCGTTATTCTTGAAATTTTTAATTATCCTTAAAAGCATGTGGATTGTATGAAAATTTGTTATTTTGATTGAGCGAGCGTTTACGAAAATTATTGAAAGCATGAGGTTTGAAAGTTAACATATTTCAATTATGGGCGCGTTTATGAAAAGCATGAAAATTATTATTACTGTTCGTATTTGTTAATGTTTAAAATATCCGAGTTGGTGGTCTTTAAAATCCCATTAAAGAGATTGAGTTTAAATGATTTATAAGTGTAATCTAGCGTGCATGAAATTGATGTACGTTCAGAGATGCCTACAAAGGGCTTAGGGACATGAAATTGATGTACCTAAGTCGAGGGTTGTGAAATTGACGCCCTCGAGGTTTCGTGAAATTGACGGCCTCTGTAGGAGACATATGAAATTGATGTGTCTAGAATATGTATGAAAGTGATGCATATTCTCTCTCATTAGAAGTACACATGAAATTGATGTGTTTTAGGATATGCATGAAATTGATGTATATCCTAAGCTTAAGATAAAGTTTAAAACCACCAAAATTATATTGTTGATTTTAAAAATGTTTTTAAAGCGTGACCCAACCTCAATAGTAGGGTCACTTACTGAGTATTTAAAATACTCATTCTTTTCAAAAATATTTTTTTTTCAGGTAAGGACAAGGGCAGATGAAAGGCGATTGATGAGGAATCGATAGATGGCCATGGGAGGACTCGAGTTCATGATTTATTTTATTCCGCGTTAAGAACCATGTTTTACTTTTGTAAATTGTTTTAAGAAGATTTTTTTTAGAGGCCTTGTACATTTATGTTTTAGAAATTATCTAAGCTCATTTAAAATCTTTGAAATAAGGGATCCCGAATAAAAGTTTTGCTTTAAAGATTTGTTTAAATTAGTGTGTTTGATCCAAATTATTTTCATTTAAAAATGCCTCTAAAGCATGCATTGTCGTAACGGTCCCTTTAAGACTTATTAAGAAGTCGGGTCGTTACATATGTCATTGATTTTGTTTTTATAGATGCTGAAGTAAAACAGTATAGAAATTGAACCGAAAGAAAAGAAAAACACAAAGCAGAAGTTGAAATTTAAAGAATGGGAGACCTCAACAAAAAAAAAAAAAAAAAAACAAACGGTATGTACAAATTATCACGTAATCAAATACACTATCAGTGATAGAAATCAAAACAAGGGCAAAACATGAATTAAAAAAATGATTTAAAAAATTTCCTATATTTGCAATATTTTATAAAACTTGCTATATTTACAATTAACCATTAGATTTAGCCACCCAATACAATTTTTTTTAATCTGGTTTTTTATCCATTATTTTATCATTTTTACTTGTAACATACAACATAAATATTTAAAAAGAAGTTGTGTAACATAATGATTTTGAAAGCTTTATTTTAAAGAATAATATATAATTTTCAAGTTACTTTGTATGTAAAATTGGAGTGGAGGGGTTTGTTATTATTATTATTATTTAGTTTAACAACATTCTAGAGTAAAGATTTGAACCTTATACTACTTAGTCGAAAGTATATGTCAATTGTCACTAAATTATCCTCACTTTGGTGAGTGCAAGGATATGTGAATACTATATTATAGAAGAATTTTGAGATTATATCGTTAAAGTATGAAATAATAGTTACAATAAATTTAGAATCGATTATTAGTGTATGTATCAATAAAGTGCATTGTTATAGGTAAATTTGGATCAACGCGAAGAATGAAGATAGAGACAGGATTGGGACAAAGCTAATCTAGATTGAGTTTAGGTGAGGTTGCTCAACCAGGTCAAACTGGTTGAGGCTGAGGCCTAGCCGGCTAAACCCAACTACCCACCTTTGCTCAAAGTCGAGGTGGGCCCAACACAAACCTACCTTCTCCTCTTGGGTCCATTTACGTGATCCACGATCCAACAGGCCCTCCAAGATCCAATTTAGTTTCTACCTAGTCCGATTCTTTCTAGGTCAAAAGGACTATAAGTACCTAATGATAAAACGAAGAAGTTAATGACATTCTCACACTCTAAACACTTGCTACATAACACTCTGATCTAACTTATGCAACGGAGCTTGTGTGGCAAGCACCACACTGATGTGCAGTTATTTCTCCTTTGCAGATCACCTCTTCTCCTGTTAAAGAAATTTACCATTGAGGCACGTGCAAACTTAGGTGTGTATACCTTGTGTCTGGATTTGTGCATCAATAATTGTGTCGTCTGTAGGGACAAGAGTGCTCTACCTAAGAAAAAAGAAGCATACTAGATCTCTTAGAAAAGATGAGCAAGAGAATGAATAATCTGAATCGAGTCCTGGATGGAGAAAGACTCCAACCTAAATCGTTGTCCAAGGAAAATTCCAACATAAGGTCAGAATTCACGAGTCCAAGCGAGTTTACCTGAAAATTCACCGTGACCTCGACAAATGGGGGGTCAACTCAATGAGAAGTTAGAAGCTCTAGAGGGTAAGATAAATAGAATGGACAAGAATTTAACGTGTATTTTGGAAATTCTTGGTCGACAAGATTCACTCAATTGATAAGAGCTAGAAAGGAACCCTTTTTAATGAGACCACCATAATGAGGTTGGTAATTTTGCATCGTTGGAGGTAAGAAAGAGAAATGGTAAAAGTTTCTTAATTTTGAATCCAACAATTATTAAGAGGTAGACAAATATTGAGATCTACATTTGGTGGTTTTAAAGAGACAGTCACATTATGGTGGCCTTATTGAATCATTTGTCAAAGTAGAAAGACCAAAATGTGATATTTCAATCAATAAAAAACAAGAGCCATTTCCTTTTAAAAAAATAAAAATAAGAGTTGTCGCAACGTCATCGCGACGCGGAGCGGCCGACGTCCTTCCCTAAGGGTCTCTTTCGAGGTGAGAGGTTTGGAGTCGCCACCAATCATCTTGGGGTGTGATTGGTCACCCATTTTAAAAAAAGTGGTCTTTGAAAACCAAAAATTAGGTTCGGGGATCAGTTGTGTGTAGGGAAGGTGTTAGCACCCTACAACACCCGTTTGAAAACATTTTATTTTATTACTCAAATTCATTAAACAAAAGGTCCGTGTCGAAAATAAACAAAAAATGAAAATTGAAAATTAATTGTCTCACTAATTTCACCTTATCTTTAAATAAAGTAAGGATTTAATTTTGTGAGTGGGGTTAACCCATGACTTTATTATCATGTAAAAATTTCCTAATTAAAGAAAATCTTTCACCTCAAGAATTTGAAAATTATTTCAACTCCGTCATAGGCTATACATGAGCTAATTTGTCTCTCAACTATTACCTCACATTTCAAAAATAAAATATGAAGTAATAATCATGAGTGGTATGACACCATTCAATGGAAAAATATTTTTTCATTTTTAAATCAAATTCAATTAGAAATTCATTTGGAATTACCAAAGTAAAACTATTTTGAAGTTCATTTGGAAAATCCAATTTAGAATCAAATCGAAGTTGATTTGAAAATTTTCTAATTTAAGATCCAATTGAAATTTTGATTGCCAAAATAATTGACTAGTTAAACTTTAGGCTAATTTCCAGGCAGGGTGTTCCCTTTCGGTCAGCTTAAATACCCGTTCTTAGACAAAATTAGCATTAAAGTTTTCATAATCAATCTATTTTAACCATTCAAAATATTAAACAATGTTTTTGAAATTTGATTTAACCTTTCCAAAATCGAAATTGATTTCCAATTTAGTTTAAAATTGAAATTGATTTTCAATCTAAGACCAAAAGACATTGACTGGAAACTTTAATTTAGAACCAAATTGACATTTACTGAAAAATTCCAAATCACTTTGAAACTCCATGAATTCAAGATTAAAACCAATTGAGGGTGAAAATTCAAATAAAATTCCAATTGAAATTCATTTGGGCAATTCCAAATTAAAATTCATTTGTAAATGTCAAAATGAAATCAAATTAAAAACAAACAAAAGTTGAAATCCCAAATTAAATCCAATTAAAAATTTATTATAAAATCCCAAATTAATTATTGAAACCAATGGAAGGAAAGTTTAAAATCGTCTTTTTAAAAAAAAAAAAAAAAAAAAAAATCAAGTGAAAATCAAATTGAAAATCTTAGTTCAAATGTCATTTGTTTGAAATTCATTTGAGCATTTCAAAACCCTTTGAAATTCATTTGAACCATTCAAATTAAAGTAAAATTCAAAACATTAAAATTTCCATTTTAAAGAAAATTGAATTTTCTAATTACAAACTAGTGAACATTTATTAGGAAAATACAAATTCAAATTCAAATTAGAAATTTTATGTTAGAATCCAACTAAAATTAATAAGAAAGACAATTAAAGTTGAAAATGTCATATTAAAATCAAATTGAAATTGGTAATAACAATTCAATTTAAAGCCAATTAAAATTAGTTTGGAACTCCCAAATAAACTCTAATTGAAATTAGATAAAAAAAACTTTCAACTAATATCCAATTAAAGTTCTTTAGAAGTCTAAAATAAATCAATTTAAATTTCTAATTAGAAAATGAAATAAAATAAATTGCAATTGATTTGGGAAACTCAAATTCATAGCCAAAATGAAAAATGGAAAAATTTGGATACATAAAAAAATAATAATAATAATAAAAGAATTTAAACATGTGGGACCCACCTTATTCGCTTTACTCTTTCTTCTTCCCCAACTTCCTTCCTTCTCTTTTTCTTTTTTCTCTTCCACTTTCCCTCACTTAGGAGCCTTGTTGAAAACAAAAAAAGCGGCGGCACGGTGGCGGCGGTGACAGTGGTGGCGGCAACGGCGGTACGACAGTGAGTGGCGGCGTTGGTACGGCGGTGAGTGGCGGCGGCAGTACAGTGGTGAGTGGCGGCGGCGGCAGTGAGTGGCGGCGTCGGTACGGCAGTGAGTGGCGGCGTCGGTACGGCAGTGAGTGGCGGCGGCGGTACAGTGGTGACGGTAGCTTTGGTTTTTGGAAAATCCTTCTCCAAACTCTATTTTCCCTCTCAAACTCACTTTCTCTCTCTAAGCTCTCTCACTATTCTTCTCTTTTTTCTTGTGTCCTTGTTGTTCTTTTTTTTCCTCCATCCTCCATGAGCTCTCATTATATAGTAGAGCTTGGAGGAAGGGGTTGAGAAAAAGGGGGAAAGAATGAGAGGTTGGGAGAAA
Organism: Luffa acutangula; assembly: GCA_036850905.1. Lineage (NCBI taxonomy): Eukaryota > Viridiplantae > Streptophyta > Magnoliopsida > Cucurbitales > Cucurbitaceae > Luffa > Luffa acutangula. The sequence continues at coordinate 14,422,252 of CM072099.1, forward strand.
GAGGGGGAGTGAGTTGAGAAAGATGGGGAAAGAATGAGAGGTTGGGAGAAGGAAGGGGGGAGAGTTGAGAAAGATGGGGAAAGAATGGGAGGTTGGGAGAAAGAAGGGGAGTGAGTTGAGAAAGAGGGGGAGTGAGTTGAGAAAGATGGGGAAAGAATGGGAGGTTGGGAGAAAGAAGGGGAGTGAGTTGAGAAAGAGGGGGAGTGAGTTGAGAAAGATGGGGAAAGAATGGGAGGTTGGGAGAAAGAAGGGGAGTGAGTTGAGAAAGAGGGGGAGTGAGTTGAGAAAGATGGGGAAAGAATGGGAGGTTGGGAGAAAGAAGGTGAGTGAGTTGAGAAAGAGGGGGAGTGAGTTGAGAAAGATGGGGAAAGAATGAGAGGTTGGGAGAAGAAAGGGGGAGAGTTGAGAAAGATGGGGAAAGAATGGGAGGTTGGGAGAAGGAAGGGGAATGGAGAAGAAAAAGGGAGAGGGAGAAAGAATAGGAGAGGTTGGGAGAATGAGGGGAGATGGAGAACGTGGAAAGAGGAGTGAAGGAAAAAAAAATGAATAAAATAAAATAATAAAATAAATAAAAATAAAATAAATAAACAAAAATAAAATAAAATAAAATAAACAAAATAAAGAAATAAATTAAATAAAACAAAAAAAAAAGAAAATAAGATGAAAATGAAAATAAATCATGAAAACTAAAAAACAAAATTTGATAATATGCAAGGAGAAAGATTCGAACCAAAGACCTTGTGATTGTTAATACAACTTTATGCCACTTGAGCTATGCTCTTGTTAACATACTAAAAACAAATTGACTTCCAAATATTGAACAACTTCAAACATTATTACTAAAATCAAGCCGGACCAAATACGGTGTCTACAAGAGTCATTTGATAATTTAAACTTTTTAGTTTTTAAATATCAAACTTGTTTACTGTCAATTTTTTTATTGAAAAGAATTTTATAAAATGGTTTAGATATCAAATAATTAATCTAAACTTATGAACATAAGGGATTATTAATAACAACATTTTTGTTTAAGAACGATCAATCACAAAATTACAATGAACATAACAAAATACTTTCAAAATTTTCATTGGATTTAAGTTACATATATAGTACTCAAAAGTAATATTGAAAGATTACAAAACACAAAAAGTATTTACAAAGTAAGTCTTTTAGAAGAAGAAAATAATTATTGCTTCTTCAACACTTAAAAAAACATTTTTCTTAAAGTCATTTAAAATTTGTTATGGTTCAATTTTTGGAGATGCAAACTGTTGATGCCAAAATTCGGACAGGGGACTCACCTGGCCTTCACGTGACACCAACAGTGAATTTGTAGAAGTTGGGGAAGACGTGACCTGCAAGACCAACAAGAATCGCTGGACACCGGTGTGGTGTAGGCCACACCGCCTTCGATGCCTAAGTCAGCAAACTAAGTAGCTAGAGAGTAGAGAAAAAAGTCAAAAATAGAGTTTTCGGCCCCCTTCTTCGATGGCGAAGAGGGGTATAAATACCTGCTCGGACTCCTAGGGTTTGGAGGCGTTTTGGGACGAAGCAGGCTGGAACGAGGCAGCTGGAAGCGGTAGGGGCCGAGCGGAGGCAAACGGACTCGGCCCGCGCAAACGGGCCGACCGTACGGGTCGGGCCACGTTGGCCCGGCCCGTCGGTATGGTCTCCCTCTAGGTCCTTTTCCTGGTCCTATCTCCTCCCGGTTGTCCCGTCAGCTCCTCGTATGCTGTGGTGGTCCAAAATTACCTATAACACAAACATAAGATCCACCAAGTTAATGGAAGAGAGGAAATTTATATAAGGAAATGACAAAACTTCCATTTGGTATATGTATTTTAGGTCAAATTAAAAAACAAATTTATTCCGAATTTGTCTCAAAATGGAACAAAATATTATGTTGTTCAAACAAGTGTGATATCAAAGTCATATCCTAAACTTAACAGGATCGATGGAGTCATCTCTAAAATAGAGATAAGATCTATAGTATACAATTCACTCAAACTTGGTTAGTTTACATATTTTATTGTCGCCAATCATACAAGTGGTAGCAATTCTTTTGGCAGAATTATATACCAATGACATTTTTTTTTAGTTCAACAACATTTGAAAATGGAGACTTGAACTTCTAACCTTTTGGTCAATGATGCATACCTTAACTAGTTGAACTATAATCAGATTGACAACCGTACCAATGAATATTCATTTTAAATTTGTCAACTTTGAACGTAGCTTAATTGATTAATCCATATATATCTTCAATCAAGAGGTTAAGATGCTCAAATTCCTCTACTCCACATAATATTGTTCAACTATATATATATATATATATTTCAACAACTATCCTTCCAACTATGAAAGGGTTGGCTCCATGCTTTTATTTATTTATTTATTTATTTTATAATTACAATATTGGTGGCTTTTATAAGTATACATTAATATTATTCATAATGTTGAAAAATTAAAATATTCTAGAAGAAAAATTTAAATACGTCAACATCATATTTGCGTAGATGATAATATACATCTCTTTTTAAATGGCTGTATTAAAAAAAAATATATCTGTAAATGGATTTCAAAAAAAGTTATGCAAGTCAATTTTTTTTTTAAGCAAGTCAAACTAGCTATTTAGCCACATGAAAACGCTATTTTTCATTAGTAAACAAGATTAACAAAGAAAAAGACAACTTATCTACTATATATTAAAAAAGTGAGACTAAATCGTGTTTGATGTTGAATTCAATTGGATTAGGTTTAGATGTTGTATGACGATTCGGACTATATCAAATGAGTGTATAATTAATTATTAAACTATGTGTTTGAGTATTATATAATGTAACAAGTCCATCTACCCCATTCTTTTTTGCATAATTTATTTTGATTAGATTTCAATGATAAATATAAAACTTTGAACTAGTCACACATTGAGGGGGGAAAATGTGTTTAAGGACAAATTCAAATAATATAGTTTGGAAGATAGACCTACATAGTATTTAATGATCCAACAAATTAATGTTATAAAATATTATCAAAATTTTAATAATTAAAGTTATCTGGGTTCAACAACAATTTGGGGGTGAGATTTGAACTTTGAACCTCTTGATCGATGATACAAGTCAATTACTGCTTAGCTATGCTCACTGTGACAATTAAATTTATTTAATATCTCAAATAAGCTGAACCCTATCTTAACTAAGGGTGTTTCAAAAAAAAAAAAAAAATGTATTTGGGTTTAACTTTTTCAAGTGTTTAATTTTGAAAAAAAAAAAAATTATAGTGTTTAACACCTACTAAAAATGACTTATTGAAAAATGAGATTGAAAAATAAATCATTTTGGGAGAAACACTTGTAAGCAAATTTTTTAAAAAGAGCTTTTAAATATATATAATAACTTGGGTATAAGAACACTTATAAGGAAATGTAACTAAACATATGAATGTTTAAATTCTAAACAATTTTTATATAAAATGTTTAAAATAAAATGGATTATTTAAAAACATTTCAACTAAAAGGTATTCCTAAATTTATGTTATTTTGTAAATTTCTCTAAAATGAAATTATACCAAGGCCCATAGGTTGAGCGCTCCTCCTTAACTAATAGTTTTGAAAGTCAGGTTCTTCGATTGAGCGAAAGCGGTTACAATTAATCAATTTAATTATTATATATATTTTTAGTTCAAGTTATGAATGATTTATAGATTTCTAAAAAAATGCATAACTTTAATGGTTCTTAAAAGATATAATATTTGTAATTACTTAAAAAACAATCAATTTAGGTTAACTAATAATTTGTAGCTATTTTTAATTAATCAATAAATCATAGTTTTTTTTTAAAAAAAAAAATATATATATACTTACTATTTTTTATAAAAATAAAATTCAATTTTATAAATTTTTAGATTATACACATTAAGAAATATTTTAAAACCTATGTGTTGAATGAGAAATTTCGATCAATCATAAATTGTTACGTTGTTATTCAAAACTAATGACGAAATTACAAAGAATTAAATTTGGGATCAATTATAAATTGACATGTGTTCCAAATTTAATTTGTAGAAAAATTTGGTCAATTATAAAATTTTTAAGGTCAAATGTCATTTTGATCAATTAATTAAAAATTAATTTGATCAAATTTTGATCATTTATCATTTTGGTCATATGGTTTTTAGGTCAGGACTCTCCACAAGGCACTTATTTCACTTTTCCTACGACATGACTCTCCACAGGGCACTCTTCACGATCTTTTCCTCAACACTTCCACACGACACCTACAACAACAGGGCTGACTAGAACCCCAAATTCTTAAGAACAATCTTGGAGAAACCAAAGTTAATTGACAAGTCTTTGAAGACCATATAATCATATATTGGAAATTGTACTACACTCATAAGATTAATACAAATACAAGGTTGTTGATGGTCAAATTTGGTCAGAGGGAACCCACCTGACCTTCACATGCCACCAACGGTAAATTTGTTTGTGAGGGGGGAAGACGTGGCCTGCAAGAGTGTAAACTTGCACACCAGTGTGGTGCTAGTCACACTGTCTCCGATGCTTAAGTCAGCAAGTAGAACGATGGGAAGCAAGGAAGTAAGAGCAAGAGGAGAAAGTAGAGAATATAGTTCGGGTTTAGAATTCGGATCCCTTCTTCATTGGCGAGGAGGGGTATAAATACCTGCTCGTGCTCCTTGGGTTTTTAGGAATTCAGAGGCGTTTCCAGGCGAACCAGGCTAGACCGGGGCGGCTAGAGGCAGCACGGATCGAGCGTAAAGCAGTAGAGCAGAAAGGGAGAGAAACGTACAGCAATTGTATTTACTCAGTATATTGCCTCAAAGAATACAAGAGAGAAAAACACCTAAATAGGCAAAGAGAATGACAGCTAGAGAGAGCTAATAAGCTAACCAAATAACAGAAATATACCCAAGAATAATAAGAAATAGCTTAGAAGAAAATAAAGGTAAATAATATTTTATCATCCCCGCTCAAGCGAAACTGGCCGTGGATGGACTGTGAGCTTGGTACGAAGACTTCTAAAACGAGTGGAGGCAAGCGGTTTGGTGAAGATATCAGCAAGCTGGTCTTCAAATGGAACAGATTGCACCAAAAGTTGTCTACTCATTACTTTCTCTCGGATGAAATGATGGTCTATCTCAATATGCTTTGATCGACTATGAATAACAGGATTAGCAGCCAGATAAGTTGCACTAATGTTGTCACAAAGCAAAAGAGGAGGAGAAGACGGCTGGAAACCAAGTTCAGACAAGAGAGACTGAATCCAAGTGGGCTCGGCTGCAACATTGGAGAGACCACGGTACTCAGATTCTGCAGATGATCTAGAGACAACCTTTTGTTTTGCAGAAGACCAAGAAACAAGGTTGGATCCTAAGAATACACAATACCCACTTGTGCTACGCCTATCATCAGGGCAATTGGCCAAATCTGCATCGGTATAGCTTGTTAAGGAAAAGGGACCAGCTGCTGTAAAGGATAAGCCAAAGTGACAAGTGGTTTTCAAGTAACGTATGATCTTTTTCACCAAATTCCAATGAGTAGTTGTAGGAGCATGAAGATATTTACAAGCCTTATTAACCACAAAGCTTAAATCGGGTCTAGTTAATGTACAATATTGTAATGCTCCTACAATACTTCGATAATTTTTGGGATCAGGAAGCAACTCACCATCTCTAGCCGAAATAGACATGCCCGCAGCCATTGGTGTATCCATAGGTTTACAAGAATCCATATCAGCCCGCAATAGGAGGTCTCGAAAGTACTTTTGTTGGGAGAGATGCAAAGCATTAGAGTCACGAGTTACTTCAACACCAAGGAAATATGATAGATCACCTAGATCCTTTAGAGCAAACAACTTGTTTTATGAAGAAATAAAATTCTGAATAAAGCCAAGGTCATTTCCTGTAACAATAATATCATCCACATAAATGAGCACCACAACAAAAATGGACTGCTTGCTGAAATAAAAGAGAGATGTATCACATTTGGAGGCCCGAAAATCCCAGCTCAAGAGACAAGAACTAAGCTTCATAAACCATTCTCTAAGACTTTGCTTCAAACCATATAAAGCCTTTTGAAGTTTGCACACATGAGTAGGATTATTCTTGTCCACAAATCCCGATGGTTGCATCATAAACACATCCTCGTGTAGGTCACCATTAAGGAAAGCATTATGCATGTCGAGCTGTCTTATAGTCCAACTATGACGAACAACAAGAGATAAAATAATCATAATGGTGGCAGGCTTTATAACTGGACTAAAAGTCTCAAAATAGTCAATACCATGTGTTTGATCAAAGCCTCTAGCAACCAAACGAGCTTTGTACCGTTCCACACTACCATCGGGCTTAAGTTTTATTCGATATACCCATTTACAGCGCACTAGTTTGCTATTAGCAGGTGGAGGAACAAGAATCCATGTTTTATTTTGAATTAAGGCCCTATACTCTTTGTCCATAGCATCTCTCCACTCATCACATTTGATCGCCACTTTGAAACTAGTAGGCTCAACCAAGGACAGGGTAGGAGTGGGAAGGGATGCAGTCCAACACTTTGGTTTATGAATTCCATCTTTAGCCCTTGTTATCATTGGATGAACATTAACAGGGGCTGGGGGAAGAGGGATGGAAAATGTAGGTGAATTTAGGACAGAATTTGGCAGCGGAAGACTGGAAGGAGAAGAAAAAGGAATGGATGGTGTAGATGAAAAATGAGAGGATGAAGAGACGGGGGATTGTAAAGAAGGAACCAAGGGAGTAGATGGGACAGGGGAGGTAGAGAAGTTGGGTTGATGATGAGCAATTGGAGTGGCAATGTGAGCAAATCCAGGAGGAAGAGAAGGTGAGACAGAGGGTACAGGCCGAGAGACAGTGGCTGAAAGACTAGGTGTAGCGGAGGACAAGGGAATGGAAAATGAAGGGAGATGGAAGGAAGAAGGGTTAAAGAAAGAGTGATCAGGGTTGTTAGTTTTAATGGAGCCAAATTTGAATGCAGAATTTTTGCAGGAAAAAGTGGCTTCATTAAAAACAACGTGTCTAGAGATAAAAAGTTTTCCCGAAAGAGGATCAAGACACAAATACCCTATATGATTTGAACTATAACCAATAAATATACATTCAGAGGACCTAAACTGAAGTTTATGCTCATTAAAGGGTCTTAAGAATGGAAAACACGCACAACCAAAGGATTTTAAAAGGGAGTAATCGGGGAGACGACCATACAACATGAAATAAGGAGATTGAGACTTTAACACAACAGTTGGTAATCGATTTATAATGTAAACTGCTATTTGAAAGGCAAAACTCCAAAACGATAAAGGGAGACCAGAATGGGCAAGCAATGAAAGACCGACCTCTACAACATGTCTATTTTTCCTTTCCACACAACCATTTTGTTGGGGCGTGTAAGGACAAGAAATACGATGAAGGATGCCATGTTGAGATAGAAATTTAGAGATACCACGATATTCCCCTCCCCAATCAGTTTGAAGACACTTGATTTGCCTATCAAATTGGACTTCAACCATCTTTTTACAACTTAGAAAACAAGCAAGAGTTTCATCTTTTGACTTTAAAAGGTATAACCAAGATAAACGAGTATAATCATCAACGAATAATAGAAAATATCGAGCTCCATTGATTGAAAAATGAGGGGAGGGACCCCATACATCCGAGTGTACTAATTGAAAAGGAACAAGAGACTTAGTTTCAACTAATGAAAAAGGTAAACGATGACTTTTAGCCATTTGACAGGAGTTACAAAAATTGCTTGAATTTGGAACAGAGACACCAATTAACGAAAGAACTTGACTCAAAACTAAAACAACAGGGTGGCCTAGGCGATGATGGCAACATGAAGCAGTTGAAACTGACGATAAGAAGACTGCAGGAGACTCAGAGCTTGAAGACTTGGAAGAGACATCAGATAAGGAGGGAGACACTTTGTAAAGGCCATCTTCAAGCTTGCCCCGGAGAAGAACAACTTTGGTTTGTAGGTCCTTGACAAGAAAAAAAGTAGAGTGAAATTCAACGAATGCTCTATTATCTTTGCATAAACGAGCGGCACTTAAAAGTTTCTTAGTTATAACAGGAGAATGTAAAACATTGTATAATATGATAGGTTTAGAAGTTGAAGAGAGACTAGAAGAACCAACATTTGAAATAGAAAGTTGCTTACCATTGTCAATCGTAATTTGCTCACCACCATGGTAGGGAATAGGATTATAAAGATTGGAGGCATCGGGTGTCATGTGATGGGTTGCACCTGAGTCTAAAAACCAGGATTCATCAGGATGAGCATAATCTGTGTTCACAATAGAGGATGTATCCGAAAATGATTGAGAGGGCAGTGTTGGTGGAGTGGGAACCAGAGACTGGGTTGAATGGATAAGAGCTTGGGGATTATTATTTGGGGGAGGAGTTTGATATGAGAGATTGGTTCTATGATGATAAATAAGGGCAGTGTGCCCAAATTTGCCACAAATTTGGCACTGTGGTCTGGAGGAAAAAGATCTAGAGGGTCATTGATTTTGCTGTTGAGGTTTACCCAAAATACTTGATTGGTAATGAGGTTGAACATGGGTAGAAGGAGAAGAGAAAGAGGATTTAGAAAAATCGTTAAACTGAGGTGTATATTTTGTGGAAGAGCGGCGATTATTTGATTGAATGGAGAGAGTACTGAGGTGAGCTAGAGCTAAATTCAAATTTTCAACAGTGGATTGTTTTTCCAGTCGGGCATCATAAGCTAAAAACAAACTGTGAACGTCTCTAAAGAGGGACTATCTGACCGACTTTGTATGGATGTAACAAATGGGTTGTATTCACTCCCTAATCCGTCGAGTATGTCAGCTTAATGGTCCCGATATGATATTGGTTCACCTATAGCTGCGAATTTGTCTGTTATTTCCTTTATCTTTGCTAAATACTGACTGACAGAGAGACTCTCCTTCTTTAACTTTTGGAGCTGAGATTTTAAACCCATTATTCTAGCAGTTGTATTAGAATCATAAGAACGAGACAAAGATGACCAGATTTCAGCCGCAGAAGACAAATTAACTATTTCACCCATTTTCTCTTCAGACAGGGAGGAATAAATCCAACACATTATGAAACGATTATACCTTTCTCAGCCGATGTATTCAGGGTTGAGTTGCGTCTGAGCCTGATCAAGAAACTTGGAGGGAACTGGAACCGAACCATCCAGAAATCCAAAGAGACCATTGGCCATAACAACGTTGAGGAGCTGTTGCTTCCATAGTAAGAAGTTGGAGTCGTTCAATTTCACTGCCAGAGGTTGGGGAAGAGTGGGATAGGGATTGGGGGTAAAGAAATTAGGTTGAGGAAAGGTAGTGGGTTGGGGAGGCTGAAATAAAGGCCTCGGGTAGAATTGTTGAGGGTAGGGACCAGGTTGAGGATAATAATGGTGCTGCTGAGGGTAAAAGGGTTGAGACGCATATTGAGGATTAGCATTTGGATTGAAGGGAGGGAGCGGAGCAGTGGATATCGGATTGGTATTCCGATTCTGAGGAGGTGGGCGAACAGGATTTTGCTGTGGAGTAACGGTTGGATTAGGATTGTGCACAGGAGTTTGGACTGGGGTAATCGCCGGTGTTGAAAGATGAGAATTAGGGTTGGGATTTTGCTTATCAGATGAGGTGGAGGACGAACCTTCTTCAATTGCCATGGGAAAAAGAAAAAAGAGCAGGAGGCTCTGATACCATAAAGCAGTAGAGCAGAAAGGGAGAGAAACGTACAACAATTGTATTTACTCAGTATATTGCCTCAAAGAATACAAGAGAGAAAAACACCTAAATAGGCAAAGAGAATGACAGCTGGAGAGAGCTGATAAGCTAACCAAATAACAGAAATATACCCAAGAATAATAAGAAATAGCTTAGAAGAAAATAAAGGTAAATAATATTTTATCAAAGCGGAGGCAAACGAACTCGGCCCGCGCAAGCGGGCCGACCATATGGGTCGGGCCATTTTGGCCCGCGCCCGTTGGATGGTCTTCCTCTGGGTCGCTTCCTGGTCTTATCTCCGCCCAGTTGTCCTCGTCAACTCCTTGCATATCATGATGGTCCAAAATTACCTATAACAAAGGTTATTCCATGTGTTTCATTCTTTTGAAATTACGTATGAACATTAGTTACTTATTCAATTTTTTTCTTAATAAAAAAACATAACTTTTAGATATATAATTATTAAAAGATTATAAACGTCAAAACACGAGTAGATAATTTATTTCAAAAAAAAAAAAAAAACACGAGTAGATAATTGTTAATGAATAAATTGAAAGACAAAAGTAGTATTTGGTTTTCTTTTTTTTAATTGAAAACAGCAACAAAAATTTGATTGTTTTTTATGTGTCTGGTTGAGTCAGGGCTCGATCAGGTATAAAATATATATATATATCATGACATTTTTACCGACCTTTTATATGTTTGTGGGTTCAACATAAGAATCGAAGTTTCCATTGTGGATGAAACATTTTAGCATCGATAAAAGTGAAATTTGTTATAGTGGTTTATGGAACAATGGAGATACGTTCATGAAAATATTGATGAAAAATAGGAATGTCAATTGTCAATGGATAATCTTATACAATATGGAGATAGCGTTTTGACGTCGATAAAAGTAAAATTTCTTGTAGTGGTTCATGGAAATATTGATAAAATAGGAATGCCAATGGATAATCTTACACCAGTAATGAAAATTAAGGCATCGTTTGATAACCATTTGGTTTTTGGTTTTTAAACTTCTAAACACTACTTTCAACTCTAAGTTTCTTTGGTTTTTTACCTACTTTCTTTCCATGTTTTCAAAAACCAAGTCAATTTTTGAAAACTAAAAAAAGTAGTTTTCAAAAAATTGTTTTTTGTTTTTAGAATTTGGTTAGGAATTCAAGTATGTCTTTAACAAAAATGAAAACCATGGTGAGAAAATTTTAAGAAAACAAGCTTAATTTTCAAAAATTAAAAACAAAAAACCAAATGGTTATCAAACGGGACCTAAGAAATTTACAGGTTTAAATCATACTCTATTAATGTACTTTTAGATTTTTTTTTCTATTTAAAATGTCTACTTTGGTCTTTGTATTTTTCCATTTTTATCCATTTTGATTCTTGTTGATGGTCGATTTTGGCCAGAGGATCTCACCTGACCTTCACGTGCCACCAACGGTAAATTTGTAGTTGAGGGGGGAAGACGTGGCCTGCAAGACAGTGAACCTGCACACCGGTGTGGTGCTCGCCACACCGGCTCCGACGCTTAAGTCAGCAAACAGAACGGTAGGGCGTGGAAAAGTAAGAGCAAGAAGAGAAAGCAGAGAATAGAGAGTAGAGTTTAGGGATAGAATTCGGGATCCCCTCTTCAGTGGCGAAGAGGGATATAAATATACATGTTCATCCTCCTAGCCTTTTTAGGGTTTCGGAGGCGTTTTAGGTCAAACCAGGCGAAACCGGGGCATCCAGAGGCGGTGGGGACCAGACGAGACCGCCGAGGGTCGGCCTCGGCCCATGGCCGAATGTGCTCGGCCTCGGCCATGGGCCGAGGCCAAGCAGGGGGTCGGGCCTAAAACCCGACCCCTTCGGTCTTGGCTCGTCTCACTTGGCGGTTTTGTCCCCTTGGTCCATCTTTCAGCCCGATTCCTCCCCGGTTGCCCTCGTCAGCTCCTTGTATATCGGGGTGGTCCAAAATTGCCTATAACAATTCTTATACTTTTTTTTTAATAATTGTTTTGATCCCTAGTTGCAAAATCTTAATACAAATTTTATCCTAAACCAAAATCATGCTATATAAAATTATGAAAACATTTAAAAAGGTTTTATTGAGTATAATGTTGGGTTAAAATTATGATTAAGAAAATGAAATAAAAAAGGAAAATAGAGGGATGAAAATATAATTACGGACTAAACTGACGTTTTTTAATATTCAACTACTAAAATGGATTAAAGTTGAAAAGATCAATACCTAAAAGAAGGTTTGAAATTAGTTTTCAAAAAAAAAAAAAAAAGAGGTTTGAAATTATAGGGACCAAAATATACAACAAAAACCAATACAAGATTTAATTGAAAAAACACATTAATCAAAACTTAAGTATTTTGTCCCTCCTAATCTAAGTTATAAACCTTATTAATACTATCAATTTTATATTGTGAAATTAAATATAAAAACTTAAACGGTATGAGTTCTAAACCATTATATAGTCGCCATGCTTTTATATATATATATATATATATATATATATATATAAAAGAGTAACAATAATGAGATAATTATCATATTATTGATGCCAAAATTTGGCCAAGTGACTCACCTGACATTCACGGTAAATTTATTTGGATAGGGGAAGACGTGACTGTTGAAGGAGAAATTTCGGCCAATCACAAGTTGCCACGTCATTAATATAAATTAATGATAAAATAAATTTGGGACCAGTTACACATTTACACGTGTGCCTAAATTAAATTAATAGACATTAAAATTCGGCAAATCAAAGAATGCCACTTGTCTATTAGTGATCCATCAGATAACATCAGCCAAGTTCAATCAGATTATGCCACGTGGCAATTGGACCCAAGCCCAAGCCCATATGAGGTCCATCAAACTCTATAAATAGAGGAGGCCACCATTCATTTTGGGGGGGATTCAGCCAGAGGCAGAGAGGGCAGAGTCCATAACATTCTCCCAAGATCCATAGTCATCAGAGAACTCAGAGTCCAGAGAATTCTGCCAGAGTCCAGAGTCATCAGAAGTGAAAGTCTAGAGAATTCAGAAGATCCAAGATTCAGAATTCAACCAACTCAAGACTCAGAATGTTTGAAGACTAGAAGACTCTAAGAAGAGATCATCACGCTAACAGGCTGATCCAAGAGATCAACAAGCCAACCGACCGATCAAGAAGATCAACAAGTCAGCAGGTCGATCATCCAAGAGATCAACAAGCCAACCGACCGATCAAGAAGATCAACAAGTCAGCAGGCCGATCATCCAGAAAGATCATCAAGCCAACAGGCTGATCCAAGAGATCAACAAGCCAACCGACCGATCAAGAAGATCAACAAGTCAGCAGGCCGATCATCCAAGAGATCAACAAGCCAACCGACCGATCAATAAGATCAACAAGTCAGCAGGCCGATCATCCAGGAAGATCAACAAGCCAACAGGCCGATCCAAGAGATCATCAAGTCAGCAGGCCGATCATCCAAGAGGATCAACAAGCTAGCAAGCCGATCCAACAGATCATCAAGCCAACAGGCCGATCCAAGAGATCATTAAGTCAGCAAGCCAATCATCTAAGAGGATCAACAAGCTAACAAGCCGATCCAAGAGATCATCAACCTAGCAGGCCGATCATCCAAGAAACTCAACAAACGAGTCCAAGAAGATCAACAAGCTAGAGACCAAAGTTTATATATTTAAGAGAGAGAATCAGAGGATTAAAGTTAGAGATTGTACACCCACACGCATACAACATCAATACAAATATATTGTTTATTCCACGTGTCTCCATCTCCGAAGTTACGTGTGAACAAATTGGCACGCCCAGTGGGACAATCTCTACCTCTCATCTCTCTCTCTTATCTCAAAACACAAGTGTAAACATGTCGTTCAAGACTTCTTCAATGGTCGCTGTCATGAACAAGTCTTACATGGGTTCTACTACCCATTGTTGCCTCAGTGAACTAACGTTCCAAGAAGATAAAGCTTCTATCGCTGGAGGCCAAGAAACAACCTTGCAGGGGGCATATACTAATGACAAGTTTATTGTTAAGTATAACCCTTTGTTTGAACCTGATTCTGACGTAGTGACTGTCATGATGACTGAAACTAGAACTATGGAAGAAAGAATGGTTGAGGTGCAAGAGCATATCGACACCTTGATGAAGGCGATTGAAGAAAAAGATTCTCAAATTGAGCAACTAAAGAGCCAAATTGAGAACCAACATATCGCCGAATCAAGTCAAACCCAAGTCATAAAAAATCACGACAAAGGAAAGACTATAGTGCAAGATGATCAACCACAGTGTTCTGCTTCGATCGCTTCACTATCCATCCAACAGCTCCAAGATATGATCACAAACTGTATCAGAGCTCAGTACGGTGGACCTACTCAAGATTCCCTCTTGTATTCCAAACCTTATACTAAGAGAATTGATAACTTGAGAACGCCAATCGGGTATCAGCCACCAAAATTTCAACAGTTTGATGGAAAGGGCAATCCTAAACAACATATTGCCCACTTCGTTGAGACATGTGAGAACGCTGGTACTCGAGGGGACCTACTAGTCAAACAGTTCGTTCGAACACTTAAAGGAAATGCGTTTGACTGGTACACTGATCTAGAACCTGAGTCAGTAGACAGTTGGGAGGAACTCGAAAGAGAGTTTTTGAATCGCTTCTACAGCACTAGAAGAACCGTTAGCATGTTCGAGCTCACCAACACTAAACAACGAAAAGGTGAACTCGTTGTTAACTATATAAATCGTTGGAGAGCCATGAGTCTAGATTGCAAAGATCGTCTCACTGAACTCTCTTCTGTTGAGATGTGCATTCAAGGCATGCACTGGGAACTCCTCTACATCCTTAAAGGTATAAAGCCTCGCACCTTTGAGGAACTAGCAACTCGCGCCCACCATATGGAGCTAAGTATTGCTAGTCGAGAAAACCAAGACCTTCTCCTCCCTAACATGAGAAAAGAAGGAAGGAACGATGAAGAGACTATAGAAGAATCCATGGTTGTAAACACAACCCTTCCCAAGTCGTCTTCGAAAGAAAAGCGACAAACTAATGGAGCGCATCACTTAACTTTAAAGGAAAGACAGAAGAAAATCTATCCTTTCCCTGATGCCGACATCCCTGATATGTTGGAACAACTATTGGAAGCGCAACTGATAAAGCTTCCTAAGTGTAAACGACCAGAAGAGATGGAGAAAGTCGATGATCCCAAGTATTGCAAGTATCATCGAGTTATTGGTCATCCAGTGGAAAGATGTTTCGTCCTAAAGGACTTAATTTTAAAGCTGGCTAAGGAAGGCAAAATCGAGCTCGACCTTGATGAAGTAGCCCAATCAAATCTTGCTACAATAAAAGGAAATAACAAACATCAAAGAAAGAAGAATCCTAAGAAACTTCAACCCAAGAGGAAGATAAGTAAAAAGTTTTCTCAACCTCAACAACTGGTGACTGCGAAGAAACTCTTCTCTAAAACTTTCCACAAAAAGGAAAAAGAGAACTTTGCAATTTCCTACTGCATCAACGTAGAAGAAGTTGACAATTCCAAGAAGGGTGAACAAAGGACCTCCGTCTTCGATCGCATCAAGCCTCCAACTACTCGTCCTTCAGTATTCCAAAGAATGAGTATGGCCGCGACAAAAGAAGAAAATCAATGTTCGATGTCCACCTCCACTCGATCTTCAGCTTTCCAAAGGCTAAGTGTCTCCACATCAAAGAAAAGTCGATCTTCAACATCTGTCTTTGATCGCCTCAAAGTAACAAACGATCAACCTAAAAGAAAGATGAACAACTTGGAGTTGAAACTTTTCGATGAAGTAAACAGTGACAAGAAGCTTCATAGCAGAATCTCGTCACGTATGAAGAGGAAGTTTTCTTTTCTCATAAATACGGAAGGTTCCTTGAAGGTGAAGCCAAATCTCATTATCTTGACCAATCCTGCAAATGAAGGATCTGATCAAGACCATGACAAAGATAAGAGCTTTTAAATGTAAAAGCTCCTTGTCGCAAGAGCCTAAACTGCATGATGCTCCTAGCCCACACGAGCTTAAAAGGTGAGTGCAAAAAAAAATCTTGAACTACGTTATGACTTGATCCCTTTTCTTCAAAGGGTACGTAGGCAGCTTAAAGAAAACTTTAAGTTCAGTCTCTGCAAAAAAAAAAAAGGAAAGTGCAACAAATATTGAAGCACGACGATATAAATTGAGGAAATTCATCACTAGTGGGGGCAACACAGTGAATGGAAGTTGCTTCCTCCAAGTTCGAAGGTTCCCACGCGCTTCGCTGCAGTTCCTTCCCCCCAAATTCGAAGATTCTCACGCGCTTCGCTGCAGTTCCTTCCTCACAGTTCGAAGGTTCTCACGCGCTTCGCTGCAGATCCTTCCCTCCAAGTTCGAAGGTTCTCACGTCGCTTCGCTGCAGTTCCTTCCTCCAAGTTCGAAGGTTCTCACGCGTTTCACTGCAGTTCCTTCCTCACAGTTCGAAGGTTCTCACGCGCTTCACTGCAGTTCCTTCCCCCCAAGTTCGAAGGTTCTCACGTCGCTTCGCTGCAGTTCCTTCCTCCAAGTTTGAAGGTTCTCACATCGCTTCGCTTCGCTCACGCGCTTCGCTGCGTTCCTTCCTCCAAGTTCGAAGGTTCTCACACGCTTCGCTCTGCAATTCCTTCCCCCAAGTTCGAAGGTTCTCACGCGCTTCGTGAGTTCCTTCCTCCAAATTTGAAGGTTCTCACGCATTTCGCTGCATTTCCTTCCCCCCAAATTCGAAGGTTCTCACGCGCTTCGCTGCAGTTCCTTCCCCCCAAGTTCGAAGGTTCTCACGCGCTGCACTTCAGTTCCTTCCTCAAAGTTCAAAGGTTCTCACGCGCTTCGTTGCAGTTCTTTCCTCCAAGTTCGAAGGTTCTCATGCGCTTCGCTGCAGTTCCTTCCCCCCAAGTTCGAAGGTTCTCACGCGCTTCGCTGCAGTTCCTTCCTCCAAGTTTGAAGGTTCTCACGCGCTTTGTTGCAGTTCCTTCCTCACAATTCGAAGGTTCTCACGCGCTTCGCTGTAGTTCCTTCCCCCCAAGTTCGAAGGTTCTCACGTCGCTTCGCTGCGCTCATGCGCTTCGCTGCAGCTCCTTCCTCCAAGTTTGAAGGTTCTCACGTCGCTTCGCTGCAGCTCCTTCCTCCAAGTTTGAAGGTTCTCACATCACTTCGTTGCGATCCTTCCTCCAAGTTCGAAGGTTCTCACGTGCTTCGCTCTACAATTCCTTCCCCAAGTTCGAAGGTTCTCACACGCTTCGTTGCATTTCCTTCCCCCCAAGTTCGAAGGTTCTCATGCGTTTCGCTGCATTTCCTTCCCCCCAAACTCGAAGGTTCTCACGCGCTTCGCTGCAGTTCCTTCCCCCGAAGTTCGAAGGTTCTCACGCGCTTTGCTGCAGTTCCTTCCTCCAAGTTCAAAGGTTCTCACGTCGCTTCGCTGCGCTCATGCGCTTCGCTGCAATTCCTTCCTCCCTAAGTTTGAAAGTTCTCACGTTGCTTCGCTGCAGTTCCTTCCTCCAAGTTCGAAGGTTTTCATGCGCTTTGCTGCAGTTCCTTCTCTCCACTTTCAAAGGTTCTCACGCATTTCGCTACAGTTCATTTCCTCCAAGTTCAAAGGTTTTCACGCGCTTCGGTGAAGTTCCTTCCTCCAAGTCTGAAGGTTCTCACGTGCTTCGGTGAAGTTCCTTCCTCCCAAGTTCGAAGGTTCTTACGCGCTTCGCTGCAGTTCCTTCCTCCAAGTTCGAAGGTTCTCACGCGCTTCGCTGCAGTTTCTTCTCCCTAAGTTTGAAGGTTCTCACGCGCTTCGATGCAGTTCCTTCCTCCCAAATTCGAAGGTTCTCACTCGCTTCGCTGCAGTTCCTTACTCCAAATTCGAAGGTTTCGAAGGTTCTCACGCGCTGTGATTCGTTGCAGTTTCTTCCTCCAAGTTCGAAGGTTCTCTCACGCGCTGCTGCAGCTCCTTCCTCCAAGTTCGAAGGCACTTCTCTCCACTGCTCCTTCTCCAAGTTCGAAGGCGCTTCTCTCCGCTGCTCCTTCTCCAAGTTCGAAGGTGCTTCTCTCCACCCCTCTTTTGAAGGTTCGCCACTGAGGTTCTCCTTCTCCAAGTTCGAAGGTTCACCGTTGCTCCTTTTCAAATGTTTGGCGGAGGTTGACGTCCTCGTTCCGCTTCATCTTCAAATGTTGGTAGTTGACGGCATCCGCTGCGTTTCATCTTCAAATGTTGGCAGTTGACGGCGTCCGCTTCGCTTCATCTTCAAAAATTGACTGTTGATAACTTCACTTCATATTCAAAAGTTGACGGTTGAAGTCTTCGCTACATCTGCAAAGATGAACAACTTTAGTGTTGCCTTTATCTTGAAAGTGTCCAGACTGGAAGATGCATCTTAGCTGCAAGTTAAAAAAAAAAAAAAAAAGTTGTTGTTAAAAAAGTGTTGACCACCCCTGCAGGAAACTACAGTCATCAAAGTGACTGGTCTAGACAGGTGGTGAAGTCACTGCAATTGAATCTGATGACGACCGGTGTAGGCGAGTCTGGTGATCACCCCTTCAAGATACTACAGTCATCAAAGTGACTGGTCTAGACAGGTGATGAAGTCACTGCAAGTGAATCTGATGACGACCGTTGTAGGCGGGTCGAGTCTGGTGACTACCCCTGCAGGTTACTCAGATCACCCAATAAAATGGGGACTGGGTCTAGCAGGAGTGCATCGCTGTAGGCAAATCTGGTGACTACCCCTGCAGGTTACTCAGATCACCCAATAAACTGGGGACTGGGTCTAGCAGGAGTGCATGAAGGCGAATCTGGTGACTACCCCTGCAGGTTACTCAGATCACCCAATAAAATGGGGACTGGGTCTAGCAGGAGTGCATGAAGGCGAATCTGGTGACTACCCCTGCAGGTTACTCAGATCACCCAATGAAATAGGGGACTGGTCTAGCAGGAGTGATATCACTGCAAGCGAATTTGGTGACGACTGTTGCACGAAGCTTACACATTCAAGGAAGAAAGAAACAAATTGCAAAAAAAAAAAAAAAAAAAAAAAAACGAAAATTAAAAAAAAAACGAAAATTAAAAAAAATAATAATAAAAATAAAAAACGAAAAGTATAAAAAAAAACGAAAATTAAAAAAAAAAAAAGAAAAGAAAAGAAAGTTTCCTAGGATCCCTTCTTGAATGCTCTCTGCAATTGATGTGTGCTCTCCCCTGCTGAGGTTCAACCTTATTTATAGAATGGAAGGTTGGATTCAAATATAAATCTTATCTCCAACGGAAATCTTCATCAATTTTGGGATGGGTTCAAATATAAATCTTATCTCCAACGGAAATCTTCATCAATTTTTGAAGGGTTCGAATATAAATCTTATCTCCAACGAGAGTCTTTGGTTCAAATTTTAACCCAAAGATATGAGATTTGATTTAAATCAAATTGGGAAATAAATTTTATTCCAAATTCCCACCAAATTTTGGGATGCAGCCTTAAATTTACTTAAATTAAATTTTGGGCATAATCCAAATTTTATCAACCAAAGTCAAAACCTCAAATTCTATTCCAAATGCGAGTTAAAATTGGGTAGGATTTTACCTCAAATAAAAATTTGGGTATAAACCAAATTTTGCCCAAACTTGAAATCAAAGTTTGCTGCCAAATAAAAAAAAATCAAAATTTTGACCAAAATTCATATTTTGATTAAATTGACGCACCAAATGGAGTCAAAGTCAAGAACAAATACCTTGCATTTTAATTCCAAAATATATTTTTCGAGATTCACTCACACATAACTTGTGCCTAAATCTCGAAAAGGGGGCATTTGTTGAAGGAGAAATTTCGGCCAATCACAAGTTGCCACGTCATTAATATAAATTAATGATAAAATAAATTTGGGACCAGTTACACATTTACACGTGTGCCTAAATTAAATTAATAGACATTAAAATTCGGCAAATCAAAGAATGCCACTTGTCTATTAGTGATCCATCAGATAACATCAGCCAAGTTCAATCAGATTATGCCACGTGGCAATTGGACCCAAGCCCAAGCCCATATGAGGTCCATCAAACTCTATAAATAGAGGAGGCCACCATTCATTTTGGGGGGGATTCAGCCAGAGGCAGAGAGGGCAGAGTCCATAACATTCTCCCAAGATCCATAGTCATCAGAGAACTCAGAGTCCAGAGAATTCTGCCAGAGTCCAGAGTCATCAGAAGTGAGAGTCTAGAGAATTCAGAAGATCCAAGATTCAGAATTCAACCAACTCAAGACTCAGAATGTTTGAAGACTAGAAGACTCTAAGAAGAGATCATCACGCTAACAGGCTGATCCAAGAGATCAACAAGCCAACCGACCGATCAAGAAGATCAACAAGTCAGCAGGTCGATCATCCAAGAGATCAACAAGCCAACCGACCGATCAAGAAGATCAACAAGTCAGCAGGCCGATCATCCAGAAAGATCATCAAGCCAACAGGCTGATCCAAGAGATCAACAAGCCAACCGACCGATTAAGAAGATCAACAAGTCAGCAGGCCGATCATCCAAGAGATCAACAAGCCAACCGACCGATCAATAAGATCAACAAGTCAGCAGGCCGATCATCCAGGAAGATCAACAAGCCAACAGGCCGATCCAAGAGATCATCAAGTCAGCAGGCCGATCATCCAAGAGGATCAACAAGCTAGCAAGCCGATCCAACAGATCATCAAGCCAACAGGCCGATCCAAGAGATCATTAAGTCAGCAAGCCAATCATCTAAGAGGATCAACAAGCTAACAAGCCGATCCAAGAGATCATCAACCTAGCAGGCCGATCATCCAAGAAACTCAACAAACGAGTCCAAGAAGATCAACAAGCTAGAGACCAAAGTTTATATATTTAAGAGAGAGAATCAGAGGATTAAAGTTAGAGATTGTACACCCACACGCATACAACATCAATACAAATATATTGTTTATTCCACGTGTCTCCATCTCCGAAGTTACGTGTGAACAAATTGGCACGCCCAGTGGGACAATCTCTACCTCTCATCTCTCTCTCTTATCTCAAAACACAAGTGTAAACATGTCGTTCAAGACTTCTTCAATGGTCGCTGTCATGAACAAGTCTTACATGGGTTCTACTACCCATTGTTGCCTCAGTGAACTAACGTTCCAAGAAGATAAAGCTTCTATCGCTGGAGGCCAAGAAACAACCTTGCAGGGGGCATATACTAATGACAAGTTTATTGTTAAGTATAACCCTTTGTTTGAACCTGATTCTGACGTAGTGACTGTCATGATGACTGAAACTAGAACTATGGAAGAAAGAATGGTTGAGATGCAAGAGCATATCGACACCTTGATGAAGGCGATTGAAGAAAAAGATTCTCAAATTGAGCAACTAAAGAGCCAAATTGAGAACCAACATATCGCCGAATCAAGTCAAACCCAAGTCATAAAAAATCACGACAAAGGAAAGACTATAGTGCAAGATGATCAACCACAGTGTTCTGCTTCGATCGCTTCACTATCCATCCAACAGCTCCAAGATATGATCACAAACTGTATCAGAGCTCAGTACGGTGGACCTACTCAAGATTCCCTCTTGTATTCCAAACCTTATACTAAGAGAATTGATAACTTGAGAACGCCAATCGGGTATCAGCCACCAAAATTTCAACAGTTTGATGGAAAGGGCAATCCTAAACAACATATTGCCCACTTCGTTGAGACATGTGAGAACGCTGGTACTCGAGGGGACCTACTAGTCAAACAGTTCGTTCGAACACTTAAAGGAAATGCGTTTGACTGGTACACTGATCTAGAACCTGAGTCAGTAGACAGTTGGGAGGAACTCGAAAGAGAGTTTTTGAATCGCTTCTACAGCACTAGAAGAACCGTTAGCATGTTCGAGCTCACCAACACTAAACAACGAAAAGGTGAACTCGTTGTTAACTATATAAATCGTTGGAGAGCCATGAGTCTAGATTGCAAAGATCGTCTCACTGAACTCTCTTCTGTTGAGATGTGCATTCAAGGCATGCACTGGGAACTCCTCTACATCCTTAAAGGTATAAAGCCTCGCACCTTTGAGGAACTAGCAACTCGCGCCCAACTTCTCCCCCACACATGGTTGAACTATTTAAATCTCTGTAAAACAAAATTTGAATTGGCTACCAAGTAGAACAATTTAAATATCCCACAACTTCTCCCCCACACATGGTTGAACTATTTAAATCAACTTTATCCTAAAATAACAATAACTACAAAAACAATTATTTTCTTAGAATTGATATTTTGAAAATCAACCAAAATAGGAAGCTAGATTATACAAAATTCTTTTTCTTAGAAAAAAAAACCTTGAAAAATTATTCTACTAAAATGACAAACTGAGATTAATGTGTTAAGCTATCGAGTAAAATGTTAAAGACATATCTGATGTTATCCACGACTCAATTTCAACCAATAGAAATTTTCCATCTCAGTTGTCACATCAATTTATGTACACGACATTATAAAATGATATCACACATGCCTTTCAATTTTGACACATTAATTACGGTATCAATTCAAAAAAAAAAAAAATTCAATTACAAGTTTAATCCTTCAACTTTCAAGGATGTGTCAGTTTGGTCCCTAAACCTTTAACTTTAAAAAGTGTTAAATAATTAAACTTTCAATTTTGTGTCCAATAAGTTCTCAAGCTTTAGAAAGTATCGAATAAGTCCTTAAACTTTCAATAAGTCCTTGACCTATTCAACATTTTTTTTTAAAAATTCATAAGCCTATTAAATACAAAATTGGAAGTTTAGGGCTCGTTTGATAACGTCCCCATTTCCTGTTTCTTGTTCATGTTTCTCCTTTTTTAAGAAACAAACTTGTTTGATAACTCATCCTTGTTTCTTGTTTCTAAATTTCTAGAAACATTTCTAAAAAAGAGGCAAAATTTGAGAAACTACAAAAAATTGTTTCTTAAATTCCGTTTCTGTTTTTTTTTTCCTATCTTTCATGCATGTATCCTTCTCTCCCTCCCATTCCAATCTCTTCTCTTCGTCTATTTTTTTAACAACTCCCTCGTCTTTTTTAAAATCTTTTCCGTTATTTCGTTCTCTTTCTTTTTTTCGTTATTTCTTTCTCTTTCATTTTTTTATTATCTATGTTGTTTCTTTCTTTTTTCCCTTTTTTTATCACCTCTGTCGATCTCTGATTACCGACCGCGGTAGTTGGGGGCGGCGTGGTTGTGACAGTGGCCATTTTTCGGCGAAGGGCCAGTTTTTGGGCGTTTTCAACATGGGTCTTTGATTTTCAGCAAGCTTTGTGAGGGTAAGTGAGTTTTAGAGTGGTTTTTGGCTTATTTATTTTTGAATCATGAATACCCATTGAAGTTTAGCCTTTGATTCAAGGTTTTTCAAGTTGTTGGAGTCGAACTAACGAAATTGGACTGACTTTGTTACCCGACCAGCAGCTGTAGGTGATGTTTAAGTGGGATTTTGAGCGATTCCGGCATTGAGTAAGTTAGATTGAAGGTTGTTTTGCTTGATTTTAGTTTTAGTTTAATACCCATCCATCGTTTAGTTCCATTTTGACAAAATCTTGAGTGGGTAATTGAGATTCAAGTTTATTAGGATGAATTTTAAGGTTTAATTAAATACCCATTGATTTTGCCTTGTGGTTTCAAGGTCGTTAGCGTGTTGGTGATTCGATTGGAGGATTGAAGGGGATTTGAGACCCTGAACAGCAAGCGAGATTCTGTTTTGTGAGGTTAAGGACCTTGGAGTTAAAAGAATTAATTTAGTTATGTAGCCGAGGTAGTGAACTTACTATTGAACATTTTAATTGGGTGCACGTCTTTGATTTTCTAAAATTCCCGTGCTTATGAGTTTCTTGAAATTTATTATTATTATTAAAAGCATGAGAATTGTGCATGAAAATTTATTGAGTATGCGTTTATGAAAATCGTTAAAAACATGAAATTTTATTATTTTTGCTTTGTACTTATTGATGCTTGAAATAAATAATTGGTGGTCTCTCAAAATTCCATTAAAGGGATTGAACTTAAATTATTTATGAGTTTAAATTCCATTAACGGAATGAGTATAAAATAGTGTACATGAAATTGATGTACATTCGGAGATGCCTACACAGGGCTTAGGGACATGAAATTGATGCACCTAAGCCGAGGTTTGTGAAATTGACGACCTCGAGGTTTCGTGAAATTGACGGCCTCCGTAAGAGACATATGAAATTGATGTGTCTAGGATATGCATGAAATTGATGTATATCTTCTCTCTAATTTAAAGTTTTAAAATAAAGTTTAGAGCCACATAAATTATATTTGTCGATTTTAAAAATGTTTTTAAAGCGTGACCCAACCTCAATAGTAGGGTCACTTACTGAGTATTTAAAATACTCATTCTTTTCAAAAAAATATATTTTTTTTTTCCGGTGAAGGCAAGGGCAGATGAAGGGCGATTGATGAAAATTTGTTAGGCAACCAATGGGAGGACATGAGATCATATTTTATTTTCTTCCGCGTTAAGAACCATGTTTTACTTTATTTGAATTGTAAAATTGCTTAAGGAAATTTCAAGAGGCCTGGTACATTCATGTTTTAGAAATTATTTAAGCTTATTTAAAACCTTTGAAATTAGGGATCCCGATTAAAAGTTTTGTTTTAAAGTTTTTGTTTAAATTAGATTTTTGTTTCAAATTATTTTTTATCTAAAAAGGTTTCCAAAGTATGCATTGTCGCAACGGTCCCTTTAAGGCTTATTAAGAAGTCGGGTCGTTACACAAGAAACAAAAATAGTTATCAAACATGTTTCTGTTTTTAGTTCTTAAAAAACATGAAACAAGAAACATGAAACAAGAAACCAGAAACGAGAAACAGGAACGTTATCAAACAAGCCCTTAGCTTCCCAAATAGACATACAAATTTCAATTTATATCTTCTCATAGATTGGTTAAATTTTAAAATTCTCAAATATGCCAAAGACTTTTTAGGGGTAGGAAGTTCGAGCCGTAGACCTCTTAGTTATTAATACAAGGTTTATGCTAGCTGAGCTATACTCATGTTTTTTTTTATTATTTATTTGAGTTAACATCTTTTGAGGGTGGGAAGGTTCGAACCTCTGACCTCTTGGTTAAGGGTACATGTCAATTGTGCTAAACTATGCTTGCTTTGGCAGCTATACTCATCTTAGGGGTGAGCATCACAAACTGAAAAACCGAGCCGACCGAACAAAATCGATCGAACCGACGTCGGTCTGTCAGTTTTTTAGCTATGTCGATCGGGGTCAGTTTTTTTCATATGAAAAACCAACCATTCGGTCGGTCGGTGAGCTAAAAAGGCTCAAACCGACCGATTTGGTATTAAAAAAAAAAGTAAACCTGCGACGTTAACGGTTTGCATTTTGAAAGGAAGAAAAGCCCACTTGTCTTGTCACCTGTTTTATAGGTAATAATTACTTATTTAAAAAATATAATTTTTATTTTCTCTTTATTCTTCACATTTCACTTTCACATCTTCTTCCCCTTCCAACTTTCAGACTTTTCTCTTTTTCTCTTCTTCACACTCTCATCTCATTTCCTTTCTCTTTTTCTTTTGTCTTTGATCTCTTCGTCGGAATCGGGCGCCTCTTTGTTGGAGTTCATCGCCGCCACGAAGGTGGTTTTTTCTCTTCACTAAAACCTTAAGTCTTTCTCTTCACCTTATGTTCATCTCTTTGTTGGTTCCTAACACACTTTTTTATCTTTCTCGCCCAACGCCTTCTCTCATTCTCTTTTCTTTTCATAGACTTCGACTAACTTCCAAAACCGACTGATGTTTACGGTCGGTCGGTCGGTTCCATGGACATCTCCGAGATCGACTACTGTCGACCGAATAAAATCGACTTGTCGGTGGTCGGCGTCAATTTGAGCCCAAAACCGACGTTGACCGACCGATGATCACCCCTAACTCATGTTGGTGCCAGAAATCTATTAATTCATGGATATATTTAGATTTTTTTAAAGCTCGACGACTTGTTAATCAAAATTGAAACTTCAAAGATCTATTAAATACTTTTTAAAATTTGGGTCAAATTGACACAACCTAAAAGCTGAGAGACTAAACCTAAAAGTACTTGTAATTTAATAATAATAATAAATAAATAACCCAATCCAAGATTTCTTTTGAAACCATTTCAAAATTCAAACTCCAACGTTTTGAATGAGAAAAATAACAAAGATTCCAAATTGATATTTTCATGGAATAGTGATTGGTGTACTATGAAATAATAAATAATAATGAACCATAGCGACATCCAGTTTTGAATAGTTCAAAGTTTCAAACAAGCAGCGCGTGGGTTCCCTTCATTACCTGTACGTTCCTTTGGCTGCGACCACCGAACCAACTTGTCATTATTGAATTCCATCGCCAATACAATCATCGTTCTTTATAACCCCATTACTGAACTTCAACTTTCCCTTCACTTTTCCTTTCCAAATTTTCTCTCATTTTCTTTCCCGTGAAACAAACGCCATGTCTTCCTTGATCATTCCCCCTGTTCTTATTTCTCCTCGGGACGACGCTGTCCTACTCTACCGCGCCTTTAAAGGTCTGTCTTCCAATTCACTTTTTGTCTAAATTTCGTTTATATATATATATCGTTCTTTTATGCGAATTTGAAATTTGGTAATGTGGTTTGTTTTTTGGGGTTTTGCTAATTTGAGGTGGGATTCTACTTTTGTTGAAGTGGAGGAAATCGAGTTGGATTAGTTTGATAGAGAAGGGAAAAAGTGAGGGGACAAAAGGGGGAGAATCTAGATGGGGAATAGTTTCTGCTTGAATTCAATTATGTGGGTTTTTGTGATTATTGAAAAAGTAAAAGGGTTTAGAAAAATCTATGATGATGGTCACTTAGAACCTTGGTTTTAATCTTGTGAGATTAAATGGACTCCGTTGACTGATTATTATGGTATTGAACTTTTTCTCTTTTAGGTTTAGGTTGTGATACTGCTACTGTTATCAATGTTCTTGCACATAGAGATGCAGCACAGCGTGCTCTCATTCAGCAGGAATACAAAGCCATGTACTCTGAGGACCTCACCAAACGCTTGAAGTCTGAGCTTAGTGGAAAAGTTGAGGTGTGTATTACAAGAGTCTCTCTCTCACAGTTAATTTTGTGTATGAGTTGAATTTATCAGTAACTGGTTGGATGCTTTTATCAGAAGCACTTTCAGACTTTTGGATGTTGAATAGTTATATCGACTATTCTTTGGACTCAATTATGCCTAATTAGAATTAATGGGTATCCACCCATAAGCCCATACTCTATAAATGTTCATGGGCCTACTTAGTTTCAGACTTTAAATAGCCCAAAGTACAATTATATTGATACATGACCTACAGTTTAGAGTCAGAATTAAATGTTCTGTCATAACTGAGCTACTACTAACTATTCAATGTAAAACCATGCATTAATAGAGCTTTTTTCTCTTGCTTGTCACTTGTATTCGTGATCTTATCCTTTTCTTTTTCTGTATTTTTGTTGGACATCATCGAATTTTCATTTATGTTCTCACGTTTGCAGGATGCAATTTTACTATGGTTGTATGATCCAGCAACAAGAGATGCAATTATAGTGAGGAATGCTATATATGGAGGAACTTCTCTTAGAGCTGCCACTGAAGTAATATGCTCTCGTACACCATCACAGATTCATCATTTTAAACAAGTTTACTTGGCCATGTTTCATTCTCCCCTCGAACGTGATATTCAAAACAGTGCTACTGGTGATCACCAAAAGGTTCTATTCTCTCTTTCTCCTACCTTATTACTCCCATTCTTTCTTCTATACCAGTTTGTGATGATATTGTTTTGTTACTTGGTTTTAACTTTTAAGCCTAATGAGTACTTCTGTAATGGGATGGTGAGTTCTTAAATGCTGAGCGAACTCATATGATCCTACCCAATAGAGTGTGTTATTGCATTGGATTATATATAAAAAAAAGGTATCTAACCGTCATGGATTGACCTAGTTGGCATTAGGGTATGTGAAAAAATTTAAAAAGACCTTCGTGATAATGGGTTCAAACCCCATGTAGCCACCTACCTAGGATGTTAAAAGCTTCGGAATTTCTTGACAATCAACTATTGTAAGGTCAAATGGTTGTTATGTGATATTAGTTGAGGTGTGTATTATTTTGCCCGATACTCCTGATTTTTTTTTCTTAAAATGTTTCATAGCTCTTTGGATACTTGGAAAAAGGTTAGATAAATGGGATGATAGCTGGAGCTTAATCTTTCACACAACATTGAGCTCTATCTTAAAGTTGAAGCTGAGAGTATTGGCTTCTGTTTTAGTTATAAATCCATGTTAGACTTTTCTTTTACCGGTCACTAACTATACTTTGATTCCTTTTCAATCCAAGCTCTATCTTAAAGTTGAAGCTGAGAGTATTGGCTTCTGTTTTAGTTATAAATCCATGTTAGACTTTTCTTTTACCGGTCACTAACTATACTTTGATTCCTTTTCAATCCATCTTCCCTTCTGCATAGCTTAACCAATCTGCTCATTTTGTGTCATCTTCTGATTTTCTTTTACATAAATGTTTGGAAGATGATCTTTTTCTTTTTCCTTTTTTTTTCCCTAAAAATTAATGATCTGAAAAAGAGTTTCATTTATTTTCAGCTGCTATTGGCTTACGTTAGTAAACCACGCTATGAAGGCCCCGAGGTTGACAGAGCTTCGGTAGAGAAAGATGCCAAATCTCTTTATAAAGCTGGAGAGAAGAGATTGGGAACTGATGAGGACAAATTTATAAAGATTTTCAGTGAAAGAAGCAGGGCACATCTCTCTGCTATTAGTCATGCCTATAAACATTCATATGGACACTCTTTGAAAGAGGTGCATTGTCATATTCTGTGTTGGAGCTTTATCTTTCTTTTAGAACATAAAGATTCAAGGTTAACACAAGTCCAAATTATTTTTGCAGGCTGTTAAAAAGGAAACATCTGGGAATTTTGAGCATGGCCTTCGAACAATTTTGATGTGTGCTGAGAATCCTGGATTTTACTTTGCAAAGGTATTGACTGGACCCAACTTTTTTCTTTTAAGGTTCTTAAGCCATGTTTTAGTTACTTTTTCCATCATCGAAATCAGTGTTTTTTAAAGCTCAAAACACACTGAAGCACACTAGCTCTATGAGGTGCACAATAGAAAACTGCAAATAATTTTTTATATACGAAAGAAAAATAGTATTATGAATAATAAGATGATGAAAAGTGTAAGAAAGTAGAACTTCTGTTCGAGATCATAGGGACAAAATGAATACTTTCTAAAAATATTTGAGAGTTTCTTCCTTAAAAAAAACTAGAAAGTCAGGCTTGAGGCATGTGTGCTTCATTATGGGAGCCTTGCTTCAAGCAGAACTCTTGCCTTAGTTGGCTTTTTAAAATGTTGCCAAAATCACTTTGTTTCACATCCAAAAGGCACTTTTACTCAAAATTTTCATATTTGGAGTGATATAGAGTGTTACATTTCTCCTCACTTTCTTTCTCGTGGTATCAGAGATTACGATAGAACGATACATTCGTCGAAGTTTCCTTCTAATTTAGGATAAAAAAACATTGAATATGTTAAAATTTGCTCAATTCCAGGTTTTGCGCAAGGCCATGAAAGGCGTTGGAACAGATGACTCCACCCTGATAAGGGTAATTGTGTCAAGAGCCGAGATAGATATGCAGTATATAAAGGCAGAATACCACAAGAAGTATAAGAAAACACTGAGCAAAGCAGTGCATTCTGAGACATCTGGCAGCTACAAGGACTTTCTTCTTGCCTTGTTGGGTTCGGATCATTAAAGTAGAACTGCATGTAGATCACGTGGATGTAGGATTGTGAAAGTTTAAGATTTTCTTCATGTTTGATTTCATGAAAGTTTGTGAAATTTTCTTGTAATAAATGTATCTGGTTTGTGTAATTTTATGCTTTGAACTTTCACTGTATCGAGTTGAAGTTTGTATAGTTTATCATTGTATGTTCTCATTTATCGTTTCTAAGTTTTTAGAAATAAACGTGTTTGGCGATCGTTGTTCTGTTTCTCGTGTCTCAATTTTAATAATTGTTTATGAAATTGTATACAAGTTTTGATATCAGAACATCTTTGGTACCATATCATTCATGATACACCAACGCTAGTGAATTAGTATGAGGAACCTTTGGGTCTATGAGTCTTATATGTAAACATTAAGGGGCCGTTTGACCCACTATGTTGGTTATAATAGTGGAAGCTATTATAACCCACTTAGTGTTTGGGGCATAAACAAAAATAAGGGGTGAAGTTGGTTATTTTTCCCGTAGTAGCTACAGGAACCACTATTCAACCCACCCAATTATTTTATCCATTCTCTATCATAACTCTCTTGTCTCTCCTTCCATGTGACTCATTAACTCGACCGACGACTTTTCCGGCAAACACCGACAACTTTTCTAGCGACCGCCGTCGACTTTTCGACCACTTTTCCGACGATCATCGATGACTTTTCTGCACGACTTTTTTCTTTTAATCTTTCTTCTCATTTTCATTTCGAAAAATATAAAAAACGAAAAATAAAGGGGAAAAAAAAGAGGTAGAAATGAAAGGAAAATTGAAGGAAAAAAATTTCGATCGCTGAAAAATTTGTTAGTGGTCGTCTGAAAAATCAGAAAATTTCTAGAGAGTTTAGATACTAAGTTGTCTTTGTACATATATAAATATGAAGTTTTATTACATGATTACTTTTGATAATGAAATATATGAATGTTTACCTTCATCGTACCATATTTTTCATTCCAAATTATACTTACCGTGATAATAATAATTGTTTTAAAAAATATTACTCAAGTTTTTATTTTATGTGATTTCTATTTTATTTGATTCTTTTGATAAGGATGGTAAAATGAGATTTGAATAAGCATTTACCATTTTTATGTTGGAAATACAGAAATGAAACAAATATGATTTTTCTATATGAAATCATAAAATGACTTATTTTGTGAAAAAACCATGACTCTAAAACAAAGAAAATCAACCCTTACTTTAGGTTATTTTTGTTTCCTTTTAAGTTAAACACATAATTTAACCCCTATACCCAAAACTTTATTTTTTTACAACTAAACTCAATTTTTTTTTTATTAATATTTGAAGTACAAAGTTGTTTGAGGAAAATAAACAAAAAAAAAAAAAGAAAAAAAAAAACATAGACTATTTTAACCTAAATTAAAATAACCTGCATCCCAAACACTGTACCCTAAACATAGACGATTTTATCCTAGACTATAATAATTTGCACCTCAAACACAAACTATTATAACACCTTGACTATTATAACCCCCTGCTATTATAACCAACTTAGGGGCCGTTTGGCCCACTGTGTTGGTTATAATAGTCCTCCCTATTATAACCAACCCAATGTTTGGGGCGCCAACAAAAATAAGGGGCTGAGTTGGTTATTTTTCCCCCCGTGTTGCTACAGTAACCACTATTCAACTCACCCCAATTATTCTATCAATTCTCTACAGTAACTATTTTCTCTCTTCCTCCATGTGACTCATTGACTTTTCTACCGACGACCGGCAGACGACTTTTCCAGCGACCACCGACAACTTCCGACGACCGTCGTCGACTTTCAGGCCACTTTTCTGGCAATCACCGATGACTTTTCCGACGACCGTTGTCGACTTTCCGGCCACTTTTTCGGCAATCACCGACGACTTTTCCGACGACCGCCGTCGACTTTCCAACCACTTTTCCGACAATCACCGAGGACTTTTCCGGCGACTCTTTTTTTTTTTTTAATCTTCTCATTTTCATTTCGAAAAATATAAAAAAAGAAAATAAAGAAAAAAAAAGTAGAAGAAAATGAAAGGAAAAAGGAGGGAAAAATTTTCGATCGCCGAAAAATTTGTTGGTGGTCGTCGGAAAAATCATAAAATTTCTAGTGAGAGTTAGATACTAGGTTGTCTTTGTACATATATATAAATATGGAGTTTTATGGATAATTGTAATGGGTGGCAAAATTAGGGTAAATAATGACAAATTTAGCAATTTTTAAAAATATTTGCAAATATGGCAAAATTTTTGAATTAATTTTTCATATCCCCATTTTGTCCTTGGAGCGCGCGCATCTTCGTTTTCTTCTTTCCGGTCGGCGTAGAATTCTCTCCTCTCTTTTTTATTTTGGTAGGTTTCTATCAGTGATAGAACTTTTCTATCAGTGATAGTTCTATCAGTGATAGTTCTATCAGTGATAGAAAAACTTTCTATCAGTGATAGAAAGTTAATTCTATCACTGATAGAATTAACTTTCTATCAGCTTCTATCACTAATAGAAAGTTTTTCTATCACTGATAGAATCTATCAGTGATAGAAACACTTTCTATCACTGATAGAAATCTTCTATCGCTGATAGAATTAACTTTCTATCACTGATAGAATCTATCGGTGATAGAAACACTTTCTATCAGTGATAGAAATCTTCTATCACTGATAGAATTAACTTTCTATCACTGATAGATTCTATCAGTGATAGAAACACTTTCTATCAGTGATAGTAGTTTTCTATGATAGAAATCTTCTATCACTGATAGAATTAACTTTCTATCACTGATAGAAGGTGATAGAAACACTTTCTATCAGTGATAGAAATCTTCTATCACTGATAGAATTAACTTTCTATCACTGATAGAAAGTGTTTCTATCACTGATAGAAATCTATCAGTGATAGAAAAAAATTTCTATCAGTGATAGAAAACTTCTATCAGTGATAGAACTGATAGAAAGTGTTTCTATCACTGATAGATTCTATCAGTGATAGAAAAATTGACAACATTGCTTCTTGACTTATCATGTTCTTTGTTTTGTGGTAAGTTAACGAATGGCAAAGAAATGAACTGATAGAAATCAAGAAAAAAAAAAGAAAAAGGATGAGCGAAAACAAACCGAAGACGAACATGCCGAACGAACAAATCGGGGAAGACGAAAGAATCGGAGAAGACGAAAGAAGACTGATAGAAAAAATGAGAAGCCTGATAGAAGAGATGGAGAAGCTGATAGAAGAGATCGAAGGTTCAGGGTTAAAAAAAGGACATTTTAGTAAATTCACATTCCAAAACTTAAAATTTTGCCATTTTTGCAAAAAAAATTTACCGGCCTGCTAAATGTGCAAATATTTTGGGCCGGTTTGCTATATTTGCAACCGGCCCGAGTTTTATTACATAATTTACTTTTGATAATGAAGTATATGAATGTTTACCTTCATCGTACCATATTTTTCATTCCAAATTATACTACTCAAGTTTTTATTTTATGGATTCTAAAAAAAAAAATGTTTTTATTTTATGTGATTTCTATTTTATTTGATTCTTTTGATAATAAAGGCAAAATGAGTTTTGAATAAACATTTATCATTTTTAGGTTGGAAATACATAAATGAAACAAATATGGTTTTTCTATATGAAATCATAAAACGACTTATTTTATGAAAAACTATGACTCTAAAACAAAGAAAATCAACATTTACTTTAGGTTATTTTTGTTTCCTTTTAAGCTAAACACATAATTTAACCCCTGTACCCAAAACTTTTAATTTTTTTACAACTAAATTTTTTTTATTATTAATATTTGAAGTACAAAGTCGTACGAGGAAAATAAACAAAAAAAAAAAGTCAAGAAAAAAAATAGTCAGCTTGAACACAGACTATTTTATCCCAGACTATAGTAATCTGCACCCCAAACACAGACTATTTTATCCCAGGCTGTAATAATCTGCACCCCAAACACAGACTATTATAACCCTCAGACTATTATAATCCCCCAGCTATTATAACCCCCGGTTATTATAACCAATCCAGCGCCCCAAACAACCCCTTAGTGTCTCAAACAACCCCTAAGACTTTCGAATGAATTTGAATCGGATTACATTATGGTCAATTATCAAGAGATAAAAGAACTTATCAAAGGCTAAACATTGTATAAGTTTGGTGACCAATATCAAAACTGATATAGTAATGAGACAATATTCTAAAAAACAAAGTATAGGAAAAACACTCAAATTCTCACTATATTAAACCCTGACAAATAGAAAAGATCAGTTGGATTTATGGATTAGAGAGGAAAAAGTTTACATAGAGATTGAAGAGGAAATAGTTTAAGGGAGAATTCTCTCATTTTCTACCGAGGTGATGTTATCTCATAGCTTAACTCAAGGGTCTTATTTATAGAGATCTAGGGCAAATTTGTATCATAATTATATTAAATTATTATATTCTAATATCTACTCTACTAAAATATTTATTATACTTATTTGAGTGTCATTCAAATTTCCATCTATATATATATTAGATCTATTTGAATCTCAATCAAATTTCAAATGTATATTTTTGTTTAATGTATCTAATTAATCATTTTAATATTTAATATATCAAATACAATAAATATATTTTCCTCTTTTCTATTTAATTATCTAATATATTAAATATTATTTTGAACACTTCAATTAAATGTTAATTTCAACATTTCAAAAAAAAATGTAGCTAAATTGATCCTTTAGTGTTACTATGAGCTAACAATGGAACCTTATGGATCTATAGCTTCAATGATACAAAGTTTAATTGATTAAACTCTTTAATTAACTAATTTTCATTCATTAACTCTAGGTCACTTCACTATAGACCTAGAGTTGTACTCTTATTCAAGTAGGACAAGTTGTGTCTATGGATATAACTATTACATGCAAGTCGATCATTCACGAGTTGTTTGTAATTATAGATCAACACTTAGAAAACTACTCATCTACTTCCCTATATTATTGTAAGAAGTGAAATTTCATCTTGTGAAATTTATGTTCTCATCTCCTTGTTTGGTCAAGTTCCCAAAATAGTAGGCTTATTGAATAGGCTACACAAGCCACCTGTTATAGGTAATTTTGGACCACCACAGCGTACGAGGAGCTGACAGGACAACCGGGAGGAGATAGGACCAGGAAAGGGACCCAGAGGGAGACCATACCGACGGGCCGGGCCAACGTGGCCCGACCCGTACGGTCGGCCTCGGCCTTGGGCCGAGGCCGACCACTCGGCCCGTTTGCACGGGCCGAGTCCGTTTGCCTCCGCTCGGCCCCTACCGCTTCCAGCTGCCTCAGTCCAGCCTGCTTCGTCCCAGAACGCCTCCAAACCCTAGGAGTCCGAGCAGGTATTTATACCCCTCTTCGCCATCGAAGAAGGGGGCCGAAAACTCGATTCTGGACTTCTTTCTCGATTCTCTAGCTGCTCAGTTTCCTGACTTAGGCATCGGAGGCGGTGTGGCCTACACCACACCGGTGTCCAGCGATTCTTGCTGGTCTTGCAGGTCACGTCTTCTCCAGCTTCTACAAATTCATTGTTGATGTCACGTGAAGGGCAGGTGGATTGCTTGGCCAAATTTTGGCATCAACACCACCCATACCCATGCAAATCAAAGGACGAGTCCTCACAAACAGGAGTTTATAACTCACTCAGGATTAATCCTTCTCAATTAACGGATTTACAAAGAGAAATTTAATATTTCATGGTCTAGTCTTATACAAACTCATTGAATATGACACCCCCACTCACATGCCTCCACATGAATTATTTGGATCAAATCATTTGTAACTATTACAAAGTGAGTCATATCGATATTGTTACAAGGATAAGTCGACACCTAACCTTATCCATAAACTATAGACCATTTAGGTTATTTCTTGAACGTGATCCTCTTGTATGTCAACCATATATTGTTCAAGATTACACTAATAACCTTGGAATTTTTATATAATGGATAATATTATATTGTCAATAAAATAAGGGAAAAATACATTTTTAGTCCCTGAGTTTTTAGGTCTAAGTGCGTTTGGTCCCTGAGTTTTCACAACATACCCTTTTAGTCCCTAAGTTTTTAAGAATATGTTTAAAAGGTCCACATCACTAACAGAACCGTTAGAAACTAACAGAGTGCTGACTGGACTATTTAATTGCCCACATGGCTTGCTAACTAGGCATAAATGACTTGTTGATTGCGCTTTTGTTAAAACTAATTACAAAATTGAAATAAAAAAACCCTAAAATAGATTTAACCAACCCTTAAGAAAAAAACAAGGCTTGCGTCTGAAGGGGAGCCAATCGACAAAGCTTTAACCCGCGTAGAAGAAAAACCAATCGACAAAAAGCTTGCGTCTGAAGGGGGACTTTCAAGGTTTTGATTCCATTGCGATGCGATTTCAACGAGGCAAGAAGAAACGTTAGAGAAAAGTTTTCCTTGAAATCGATTTCGCCGCCGACATTCAGACATTTTTGTGAGATGGACAATTTTCATGTGATTCTGACTGAAGAGGCTTCAATTTCGACGCGCGAAACTACAATTTTGTCTAACTGAGACGAGGACTTTGATCCATCGGTGAGGCAAGTACATAATATTTTCTCCCATTTATTTTTTGCTCATTCTTAAACCCTCACTTGAGGATGTTGTGCAACATTGAGAGTTGAGAATTTCAATTTTTTAATGTGTTTTTGGAGCTTTGTACAATATTGACCTGAGAAATGACTGTCCAATTATTTTCCTGTAAAAAATGGTGAAACATGGCATTTCGTGTTCTTGTATAACATGATTTAGATGATTTTTTTTCAATTTTTAATTATGTGTTTTTCTTCATCTACTTCCTTTTTCTGAGAGTGACCGTTATTTCCTAGTTTCTTTATGGTGGGCTCTTGCTAAAGAATTTTGTAAAGAAATTTTGATTCTAGTAAAGTGAAGAACTCATTTTGTCACTCCCTCACCTTCTGTAGTTATTTTTTCATTAATGAGATGTTTCCTAACCAAATATGTATATGATATACTTTCCAAGAACAATTCGATAAGTACCTATGGGGTAGGATAACATATACCACCACAATCAATTCAATAAAAAATACTATAAAAAACATTGATGCATTGGTAGTTGGGATTGTTGGATTCCCACATGCATTACTTGTGTGGGCGTATAAATGCATCCCTATGCTTTCTAGACCAACAATTATTTGTGCACAGAAAATTTCTAATGGGATGTTGAAGGTGAATAACTGGGTGGCAGATGTACATCCAGAATGGAAAGACTTGGCCATGAAGGTCTTTGAACACGAAAATGTAAGTTTATAGTATATCTTACTCATATTGTTGTTTATATATGTGTGAAAACTAGGTACACGATATATATAAATCAAAATGTACACATATTTCTTATATATAATATGTTTGAATATTTTTTAGTTTCAAAACTATGAGATGCTTGATGAAAATTCTGTCGAGCAAAGAAGGGAGTCAAATCAACAAATTCATTGTCAAAACAGCGCATGAATGAGAACATGAAATTTGCAAGATGTCCTTCATCCGACAACTACACCTCTTGGTTGTTCAGTAAACATCATATTGACTCGTCCCATCGATCACTTGAAATTGCATATTATCAACGAGATTTACCTGAAATACAACGGTATATATTAACACATATATTAAGAAAATAATATACACAATTCTATATAAACATCCTAACCTGCATTGATTGACCCTTGTCCCATCTCTGTCGTTCAAAGAACCATCTTTGTAGCATCATTTGTAGAACTTCCAACATAGAGGCAACATGTAACTCTCTCGCTTCCTTAATGCAAGCATTAAGAGCCTCAGATATGTTGGTGGTCATTATCTTATATTGACAACATGTAGAATAAGCACGAGACCACTTTGAGTAGCCTATAGTTTGCAACTTATTACGTATACCTCGAGCATCTACCTCCAATTGATGCATTTGAAATTAAAAATCTTATTGTTATTGTTAGCATAAGAAAAATTTTCATGCTTCCTATTGTTATGGTGATAATGTGTAGGTGCAGAATTATTATATCCCATAAAATTATAATTTGAAACATATTGAACCTGTTCCATGGTCTCCTCTTGAGACTGGGATGCAATAGCACCAGCTGACTCAATAGAATGTGCACTCCCTGTACTTGAAAACTTCAAGAAAGCATTAGCAAGGGAAGACATCTGAGTTTGTAAAACACTTACATTATCAATCTCGAACACCCAACTGTCATTTTCTTTGGTGTAGACCACTCAGATGGCCAATGATAGCTGTTGGTGGCCATATCCTCCAGTAAAGTATGTGCATTCTCCATGGTCTTGGACAATAGAGTCCCACCTGCAGCTGCATCAACTATAGTTTTAGTACTAGGATTTAAACCATTATAAAAGAGTTGAATTTGCAGCCAATCAGGATATCCATGTTGCACTCAACAGCTCCTTGTATCATTCCCAAGCTTCAAACAGCTACTCATCGAACTAATGCTGGAATGTTCCAATCTCGGTCCTCAGCTTGACTGTCTTTACATGGGGAAAGAATTTCTTCAAAAAGTCCTAGACCAGAGCATCCCAAGTGGCAATGCTTCCAGGTGGAATAAACTACAACCAATCTCGGGCTGTGTCCTGCAATGAGAAAGGGAAAAGATGTAAGCGAATAACATCCTCAGTCACTCCATTTATCTTTCTCGTCCCACAAATGTCTAAAAAGGATTTTAGATGAGAGTTTGGGTCCTCGGTAGGTGATCCTCTATATGCACAATCACGAGCCAACTGGATGAGACCGGTTTTCAGCTCAAAGATGTTGGCATTGATTGGGGCATAGACTATCCCCGATTGTTGCCCCTGAAATACGGGCTGAAAATAGTCACGAATAGGCTTAGGCTCCTCGGGTGAATTTGGGTCAGCCATTTGGTCAAGATCTTTAGTCTCCCTTCAAAGCCTACAAATAGTTCTCTCTATCTCGGGGTCCAAAGGTACTAAGGCCAAATCCCTATCCTTTCGCATACACAATCTAACATATCCTAAAAAAAGAAATAAAAGAAAAGGAAAGAAAACAAATAAGGAAAGAAAACAGAAAATGAAACAACCAAACTAAATAAGGAAAAAAAAAACAAATAAGGAAAAGAAAATTAAGGAAAATAAAAATCAACAAGGAAAAATAAATCTAACTAAAAAGGAGCAAATCAAAGACAACTCAAGAAAACAACAAATAAGGAAAATACTAACAAGTAAGGAAAACACTAAATTAGGAATCAACAAAAAAAAAAAAAAAAGAACAATAAAGAGCAAATAAGGAAAAAAAAATGAAACTACCTAAAAAAAATAAAAATACATCCTAAATTAAAACTGAACAATTTTTCCACAATATTAATTTAACTAAATATGTCAATTCCCGACAACGGCGCCAAAAACTTGATGTGCAAAATACTTATCGCAAGTGTACAAGTCAAGTAATAATATAGTGATTGTTGAAATTGAATGTCGTCCTCTGGATTGGTTTTCTAGTGAAACTAATTACCGTGAATACTTTTGCTCAATTTTATTTAGGGATCAAAAAGAGATGAAATAATGAATCAAAGGTATTGCAATTTAAAGGTTGGAAAAATCAATTGGAAGAATTCTTAGGGAATTGATTTCATCAATTTAGATTAGGATTGATTAAAGGGAATGAATTTTTAAATAGCAATTAATTTTCAAGTCTAGGAACCATAAATCACAACTATCTCTCCTGAGCATAATTGATTCTCATGCATACAACAAACTTGATATTCCTATCTAAGTTCATTAACATGCAAGGCTTTGAGTTTAGTTGTTTTAACAACTTCCAAAGCTATTCTAAATCTCCCGATCTTAGAATTTCTACTTTAGTCATGTAATTAGAAAAGTCTAAGCAAAATCCCCTCTCCCGAGCAAGATTCAACACTTAAATCATTCAACTAGTGATCAAGTAATTGAAAGCATTCAATCATAATTGCATAGATAATAAATTAAAAGCACAATACATCCCAATAATCAATCCATAATCATAAACGACTACATCAATCCCTAAGAAACATGTCCAACTACTCATACATGGCGTTACGATATAAACTAAACATGAAAAAAGCCATAAAAAACTAACTAGAGATAAAGTAAAGAAGGGAAAACTCTTAAATCTATTGAAATCGACATGTCCCTATCACGATCTCCACATCTTCAAGCTTGGTTCCCACTCCTAGGCCTTGCTTCAGCTCCCACAGAAGTTCCTCAATCGTTTTTAGGTCTAAAATCTCTCAAATTGAACCCCTTTTTGTCGTGCAAGATAATGATGTATTTATAGAAAATCTACCGACAGCGTCGCGACGCTGTCCCTTTGCCGTCCATTCTGCTTAAGGAAATTAAAATCGATAGCGTCGAGACGCTATGGGTACAGCATTGAGACGCTGTCCTGATTACCGCCCAAATCAAAATAGGAATTTAACTAGCGTTAAGACGCCAAGAAAGCAACGTCTCGACGTTAGCTCGCCTCAATTGATAGCCTCCAATTTTGATTCCTTTTTGTTTCCTTGACCTCTTTTAGTGTCCCGAACACCCGATCAACTCCAATTTCTCGAATTTAATCCAAAACTCAATTTTCTACAAAATAAACATTAAAATGCATAAATCGGTCAAATAGTACTCAAAGACTAACTAAAATGAACTGGGAAAATAGCTCGTTATGCGTGCTATCACAAACTCAGGCTTTGTAATGGCCCTCGCAGCATTCCAAGACATGTTTTCAAAGCCAAACCTTTGAAATGCTTCTGAAAATTATTGTACAAATTTCGCACACAG
This sequence comes from Luffa acutangula, assembly GCA_036850905.1. Classification (NCBI taxonomy): domain Eukaryota; kingdom Viridiplantae; phylum Streptophyta; class Magnoliopsida; order Cucurbitales; family Cucurbitaceae; genus Luffa; species Luffa acutangula. Next base: position 14,462,679 of record CM072099.1, read on the forward strand.
AATCTATGGTTGACATTTGGGAACACGTCATCGAAAATCGGAACAAGACCCTAAATAAAAACAAACAACTCACTTTTAGTCCCGATGAACCATAATCAGCATAAACAAACAATTTAGATGCATGAAGTAAATAAGAAAAAAAAATCGAGTTAACTTTTGTTGGTCTGATATGAAAGTAAATCCCTTAGAGTGAAAGTTGCCTATCTTGAAGGAGTGAAAGAAACCGTGTCCAACTATCTTTGGTCTCCGCCTCCACCACAACCCATGCAATAGGGTATATACCATCATTACCATCTATTCCAACTGCAGCCATTAGATGTCATTGGCATGACCCCTTGAGGTGGCATGCATTTAGTCCTATGAACAGGCGACATCCACCAAGAAACCCCTTTTTACAGGCTTTATGTTGGGAAAACCCTCCAATTCTACCGCAGGAATAAGTGGAAATATAATAGAGAAATTAAAATAAAACAACAAAATAAGAAACACAAGAATTTACGTGGAAACTCCAAAGCGGAGAAAAAACCACAACTCACGGAAAGAAATCCACTATGTGAAAAATTGTTACAATCACAAAGAATTTTCTCCCCGACCCCAATTACAAAAACACATTCTCTCAAAGCTTTATACCACTCACACTACTAGAGTATACAAGCTTAAAGTGATTCTGAAATGTGATGCTTTGAAACCAAAGCCATAGGCTCCTTTTATAGTACTTGGAGCCCATCACTTTCTTGAACCTTTCCGATGTGGGACAAACTCCCTTCTAATATTTTGCCAAAACCCAACACTTTAAAGCATATATACATTCGTCTAAATATGGGGTGAGAATTCTCAACCACCCTATCACAAGTTATTTTTATTATAGAACCTTAGCTTGAATGGTGGTTACTGTAGCAACATGGGAGGTAAAAATAACTCATTTCACCCCTTATTTTTGTTGATGCCCCGAACACTGAGTGGGCTATAATAGCCCCCACTATTATAACCAACACAGGGGGCCAAACGACCCCTTAATGAGTAATATTATGGGCGAAATGAAAACCAATGTACATCAGGATCACCAAGTCCATATCCTGAACAAATCAAACAAATACCCAGCACATCTGCCATTAGGTCACAGTCGAGATCAAGCATGACAACCTAATTAGGCTCAGAGTGATGTGAAGTCGGACTAGGGATAGCAAACCCACCCCTAGTCAATTTGAATCAGAAAAAAAAAACCAAACCAGCCTTAGCTCGGTTCAACATCATAAGCGCTTGGTGTGAATAAAATCTGCAACCATGTAATGAATTAAGAAAAATATGTTAGAAAAGAAAGAAAGTTAATTAATGGCACGAGTAAGCGTTAAAGTTGGCTTTGGTAGTTCTTTAGGGGCTGTTTGGGGCAGGGAATCAACAAAAATAAATGGTGAGGTGGGTTATTTTTACCCCCGATTATTTTATCCATTCTCTACAGTAACCATCATTCAACCCACCTGATTATTCTATCCATTTTCTATAGTAACTCTCTCATCTCTTCTCCCATGCGACTCCTTGACTTTTCCGACGACCGTCGGTCGTCGTCGGCCGGCGAAGTTTCCGACGGCCACCGACGATTTTTCCGACGATTTTTCCGACGATCACCAACGACTTTTCCGGCAACCAATTTTTTTTCCTTTTTTTTTTCATATTTCTTCTCATTTTCATTTTGAAAAATATAAAAAAAATGAAAATAAAGAAAAAAAAAAGAAAAGAAAGAAAACGAGGAAAAATTTTTTGTCGTCGAAAAATTTGTTGGTAACCGCCAGAAAAGTCGTTGAAAACTTTGTCGGCATTAGGGTTAGAGGAAGAAATGAAAACCAATGTACATCAGGATCACCAAGTCCATCCTGAACAAATCAAACAAATACCCAGCATCTGCCATTAGGTCACAGTCGAGGTCAAGCATGACAACCTAATTAGGCTCAGAGTGATGTGAAGTCAGATTAGGGAGAGCAAACCCACCCCTAGTCAATTTGAATCAGGAAAAAAAAAACCAAACCAGCCTTAGCTCGATTTAACATCATAAGCGCCTGGTGTGAATAAAATCTGCAACCATGTAATGAATTAAGAAAAATATGTTAGAAAAGAAAGAAAGTTAATTGATGGTGTGAGTAAGCGTTAAAGTTGGCTTTGGTAGTTCTTTAAGGGTTGTTTGGGGCACTGAGTAGGTTATAATAACCCCCTTTATTATAACCTATTCAGTGTTTGGTGCATCAACAAAAATAAATGGTGAGGTGGGTTATTTTTACCCCCGATTATTTTATTCATTCTCTACATTAACCATCATTCAACCCACCCGATTATTCTATCCATTTTCTACAGTAACTCTCTGTTGGGTTTTATGCCCTAAAACTTGTAGATAGTAAATGTAAACAAATTGTATACTTGTTTCAATAAAGTGTTATTGAGTTTCTACAATAAAGTTTTATTGTTAAATATTGCACAATTTGACCCAAATCCAATAAACTAAGATCCAATGTTGTTTGTATGTAACTTGAACTAGTATGTGGGGACATACGAGGATCGATGTTCAAGTAACAACCTAAAAGGTCTATAGTACAAGGATAAGGTTGGATACCTTATCCTGGTAACACTATGAGATACGACCCACTTTGTATTTGATACAGACGTATTGATCCAAAACGTCCATGTAGTAGACATGCAAGTGAGGGTATCCTATGCAATGAGTTTGCATAAGACCGGACCACGAAATAGTCAACCATTAGTTATAACACCGTTAACTAATTAGGTTACTGTTTCAATAGGATGACCTAGGTAACTCGGTCTTAATCCTGAGTGTATCATGAACTCCTTCTCATGAGGGATTGTCCTTTGATTAGCATGGGTGAGAGTGGCCAATACGCCGACTCAATATGCCTTCCTTTTTTGGGACAAGACCGAGTGGGAGGCTGGGGACATGACAACACAAGAAGGAATTCACTCATTTCCGCTTCTAGGTGAAGTAGATGAGTGTTCCCTTAAGTGGTGACTCCGGGACTTGAACAAAGGGATCCCGCCCTCTCACTGGCCCGAGAGGGACTTTCTATTTAATGGTTGGACCATAAACATGTTGTTCATTAGAGGAGCGCTGGTACTTAAGGAGACAGATGTAACACAGGGGTAAAACGGTAATTTGACCCAACTGTGATTACGGACGACACTCGTGAAGGATTGACTTACCGGCATAGGTCTACATCCATGGACACAGAAATGTTCTACAATGAGAAGAGTTCAGCTGTGGGTCTTTAGTGGAACGACCCACAGTTAATGAATATTGGTTAACTTGATTAATGAGTTTAATCAGTTAACCTCATATCATTGGAGCTTCTGATTTGTAGGTCCATTAGGTCCCCCTGCTAGCTCGTAAAGAGTAATTAGGAACAAATATATCTTGGGAGAATTTGAATAGTTCAAATTCATATTGGGAATTAAGTTAATTGTATGAGATACAAATTAATATAATGTATAGTGATGCATTAAAATATAAAGTCTAATTTGAGATTAAACTTTATTATATTGAGAGATTGATATATTTGAAAGAGTTCAAATATATGTCTAATTAAATATATGGTATTTAATTAGAAGATGAATTAATTAATTATGAATTAATTAATTATTCAATTTAGTTTGAATTAAATGAGATTTAATTAAACTATATTCTATGAGAGAAATAAATATTTGAAGAAGTTCAAATATTAATACGAATTTGATTCATATTAAATTTATAGGATATAAGAGAATTTGAAGGAGTTCAAATTTTAATGTGAATTTGATTCATATTATAGAATTAATTAATTGAAGGCCTGAAATTAAATATATGATATTTAATTAGGTAATTAATTAATTAACTAATAGAATGTTTGAAATTAAATATATGATATTTAATTGGTAATTAATTAATTAAAGAATTAATTAATTAGAAATTAATCAATTATGAAAGGATAATTGTAATGGATGGCAACATGAAGGTAAATAATTACAAATATAGCAATTTTTAAAAATATTTGCAAATATGGCAAAATTTTTGAATTAATTTTTTATATTCCTAAATTGCCCCTGTGTGCCCATCTTTTTTTTTTTTTTTTACTGATAGAAAATCTTTTTATTACTGATAGATTCTATCAGTGGTAGAAAAATTTTCTATCAGTGATAGAAAGTTTCTATCACTGATAGAATAAAGTTTCTATCAGTGATATTTCTATCACTATAGATTCTATCAGTGGTAGAAAAATTTTCTATCGGCGATAGAAAGTTTCTATCACTAATATTTCTATGACTGATAGATTCTATCAGTGGTAGAAAAATTTTCTATCAGTGATAGAAAGTTTCTATCACTGATAGAATAGAAGATTTCTATCACTAATAGAAACTTTTTCTATCAGTGATAAGTATCACTGATTGGTTCTATCAGTGATAAAAAAAACTTTTATAGAAAATCATAGAAAAACTTTTGATAAAAAATCTTTCAATCCCTGATCACCCATAAAAATCTTTCTATCTCCGATAGAAATCTTTCTATCACCGATATAATCTATAAGTGATAGAAAAACTTTCTATCACCGATAGAAAAGCTTTCTATCAGTGATAAAAGATTTCTGATAGAAATTTTTACTATTCTATCAGTGATAGAAAGATATTCTATCAATGATAGAAAACTATGGATAGAAAATCTTTCAATCCCTGATAGAACCTATCAGTGACAGAAATCTTCTATCACTTATAGAAATTTTTTCTATGAGTGATAGAAAAACTTTCTATCTCTATCACTGAGACTGATAGAAAAACTTATAAAGCAAAAACGAACGATTATAGAAATCAAACACTGAAAAGCAAAAACCAAACACTGAAAAGCAAAAACCAAACACTGATAGAACACCGAACAAGTGATAGAAAAATATCTATCGCCGATAGAATCTATCAGTAGTAGAAAAATTTTCTATCATATGATAGAATCTATCAGTGAAAGAAAATTTCTATCACTGATAGAATCTATCGGTGATGGAAAATTTCTATCACTGATAGAAAATCTTTCTATCACTGATAGAATCTATCAGTGATAGAAAAAATTTCTATCAGTGTAATTTGGAAATATTTCTATACTTAACCTATATTTTTGTATAATTCTAAATAAATCAAAGTCGCCAAACTGGGCATAGCTAAGCGGAATTGGCATGTACCCTCGACCATGAGGTCAAAGGTTCGAATTCTCCCACCCCAAATGTTGATGTACTAAAAAAAAAATCAAAGTCAATCCCAAATTGATTTCTAAATTATTTTAAAACCCCATAGTCTTCCACTGTGGGAGAAGCATTCATTTCTATCAAATATAACAAAAATAATTTGGAATATTAGAAATTTTAATCCTATATCAAATAATCTAATTAAAATAAAATGAAATAAATCCATATTCAATAATTTAATCCAATTAACTTTTTCCTTCTTTCTTTGAAAACCTTACATCTATTTTGATTGTTGATAGAGAGAAGTTTTATGGCCCCTTATGGGTGATATAGAACTTAAAAAAGAAGAGAGAGAGAAGTTATTGACACATTAGAGAAATGAGAGTTAAAAGAGAGGAGAAAATTGTGGCTAACCATGGAAAGAGTAGCCCAAGTAAGAAGGAGAAAGAGGTTACAATTTTCTCTTCATTTTAATTTTCATTCCTTCTTTCTTCAACCTTGATAAAACTAGGTTTAGATAATTGAGTCAAATGCAAGAATATTTTAATACACGAAACTCAATCCATCCATATGCAAAATCCACTCCTCAACTTTCAAAATTTTCATTTTAACCCTTGAAGTTTGAAGTTTGTTTCAAAACGACCTTTGAAGACATTTTCCATTAAATTTATGGACGAAAAATGATGTGTTTGCATGTGTTTCTCGTTTTTTCCATGTATGTGTTCAAATCTGTTCACATAAACAACAACATATATATGTAAACACGTTATTTCCATCCATCAACTTAACGAAAAAAAAAACCCTTGAAAGGTACGTAGTTTTGAAATAAACTTCAAACTTTAAAAACTAAAAGGAAACTTTTGAAAGTTAGTATAATTGAAACAAATCTCGGAGTATTTTTTAATAATTTAACAGAAAAAAAATTTGAGAATTTCAAAGTACTAAAAACGGATATGAAAATAACCAAAAACATTAAGGATGATTGAGTAGATTTAACCTCGTACCACTCGAATCCAACTTTTGCTTTCACATTCCAAATTTTCTCTCATTTTCTTTCCCGAGAAACAAACACTGATTAATTCATAGAAAAAAACAAAATGTCTTCGTTGATTATTCCACCTGTTCTAACTTCTCCACAGGATGATGCTGCCCAGCTTCATCGTGCCTTCAAAGGTCAGATTTTTATTCAATTAATTCTATGTTTTTTGTTTAATTCTCAGATCTTCGAATCAAGATGAAAAAGAATTAGAAATTTTCATCGGTAGTAAAGAATTTTGTTTCTGTAAATTCAAATGAAAACTCTGATTTATTCTTTCTAAATGTTGTTTTTTTATCAAATAGGGAAAACGTATGTGAAAATGGTAATATAGATTTTTTTTTTTTTTTTTTTTTGGTGTGTGTTCTAATTTGAGATCAGATTCAAGTTTTTTTTTTTTTGGATCGGATAAGATTATGTTAGAGAAGTCTGGAAAAGATTGTTGGAGAAAGAAAAAAAGTGAGGAGGAAAAGAGCTTGAGATCTTGAAGAATAAGGATGGAACGTTTTTTTTTTTTTAGATGTATGAGGATTTGAATTTCTGATCTCTTGATCGAAGATATATATTATTAATTACAACATAAGCTTTTGATATTTGTTCCGTTTCTTAAACCAACAAAAAGTAATTTTGTTTTGTTTGACACAATTTTAAGAAAATAAATAAAAGCATTACTATTCTAATTTTTCTTGTTTCTTGTTTTGGTTCTTGTCTATGGTTTTTTCATTAAAATAAATGGAAGTATTATTTTGTCATTTTTTAACTTTATATATGCACAATAAATATTTAAGAAAATATACAACAAGTAATTTTAAATTTTTATTTAAAAAAAAAAACTTCATTTTTTTAATCTAAACGTTGAGGAAAATAAGAAACAAGAAATGGTTAATTATCAAAAATGCTTTTGTTTATTGTTTTCAATAAAAGAGAATAAAACAAAGAATAAGAAATACTTAATAAACCAATATTTTTAATAAATTAGAAACTGGAAATGAAAAAAATAAATAAATAGGCGCGGAAAAGGTGTAAGTTTATTTTAGAAGTCAAGAATGATAATAAATGTTTGGGAAAAAAATGAAAAAAAAAAAAAAAAAAAAAAAACAAGAAACTTGGCCCGGTTTTTTATAACCATTTGGTTTTTGAAAATTAAGCTTGTTTTCCTTCAAATTCTTTACCTTTTCATCTTTGTTAAGGACACATTTGAATTCCAAGCCAAATTCCAAAAACAAAAACAAAAACAAGTTTTTGAAAACTATTTTTTTTAGTTTTCAAAACATGACTTGGTTTTTGAAAACATGGGGAAAATGTATATAACAAAACCAAGAAACTTAATGGTTGAAGTAATGTTTTTTAAGCTTAATTTAAAAAAACCAAATGGTTATCAAACGGAGCCTTGATTTTTTTGTTTTCAAAATTTCTACGCCGTTTTTTTAAATACGTCTTAAAAGTGAGAAACGAGAAATAATAAAAACAATTACCAAATGCTTCTATTTCCTAAAAATTAGAAACAAGAAATAAGAAACGAGAAACAGCTAGCCGAGTCTCGAGACTATATGATGAATCATTTGTTCTACGATTTAAGTATCGAGGTTTGGTTGAAAAGAAGAAACAAAATATGTTGTAAAAGCATTAAAATTTTGTTGTGTTAATGAGTGGTAGTAAAATTGATGTATTGGTACAGGTTTTGGTTGTGATACTGCTGCAGTTGTCAATATTCTTGCACACAGAGATGCAACACAACGTGCTCTCATTCAACATGAATATAAAGCCAAGTACTCTAAGGACCTCATCAAACACTTGAAATCTGAGCTTAGTGGCAACCTTGAGGTGTGTCATATAACCTTTTAAGTGTCGACGAGTTTCGATAAATATTCATTCTAAGTCCATACGACATGAGGTGAAGAAACTTGTTCTCTTACCAAACTTTTTTTTTTTAACTTCTTACCGAACTTAATAACACGAGAGAATAAAACTGTTTTTCTTTGAACAACTCTCTAAGTCCAGTTTGATAATGATTTTGCTTTTAGTTTTTTTTTTTTTTGTTTTGGAAAATTATGCTTGTTTTCTCACAACTTTTTTACTACAAAGTTTTTACTTTCTTGAAGAAATATTGGAATTCTCTTAGCCAAATTCCAAAAACAAAAACAAGATTTTAAAAACTACGACTCTGTTTGATAACCATTTGATTTTTTGTTTTTGAAAATTATTTTTGTTTTCCCTCCACCTCCTTAACAATTGTTTTCATTTTTGTTAAGTAGACATTTGAGTTCTTAGCCAAATTCCAAAAACAAAAACAAGTTTTTGAAAACTATTTTTTTTTCTGTTTTCAAAATTTGACTTGGTTTTTTTTAAAAAAAAGGGAAAGATGTAGATAACAAAATAAAGAAAGTTGTGGATAGAAGTAGTGTTTATAAGCTTAGTTTTCAAAAATAAAAAACCAAAAATGAAATGGTTATCAAATGGGGCGACGCCATTTGATTTTTTAAATTTATGCTTGTTCCCTTACCATTTATTTACTAATCATTTTCACCTTTTTTTTAAGACATTTGAATTCTTAGTCAAATTTAAAAAATAACATGTGACGCCCGAGATTAGAAGGGGTACATGAATGAATCGATCCGAATGAGAGGAATTCAGATAACATGAAAGTATGGTCAAGATAAACTTAAAAGAATTTATAGATATTACCTATACCAACAAGGTGCACATTTCTTTTCAGTGACTCAATCATATGAACTTTGAAGTTAAGCGTGTTTGACTTAGAGAAGTTGTATGATGGGTGATCTCTTAGGCTAAAAAGACATTGTGTTTGTTTGTGGGGACAACCTTCACTTTTAGAAGCAGTTAGTCGCAAGGGATGTAGGGGAATGTCGGGACATCCGGATTCCGAATCCTAGGCGTGGGGTCATTACATAACAATTTTTAAAAGGTACATTTTTTTTTTTTTTTTTAGTTTTCAAAACTTAGTTTGGATTTTTTAAAACTAAAGACCAAAACCAAATGGTCATACATGAGCACTTTTTCTTGAAATATTTTGAAAAAATTGTTTTTATATCTCACATTTTTCTTTTGTTAAAAGATATATACTTTTAGTTCTTCAATTTTCATGTAAGTAACAATTTTGTCATTGAACTTTAGTTTATATAACCATTTAGAGCTCGTTTGGAATATCTTTTAATTTAAATGTTTTTCAGGATGCACTTTTTTATAAAAAATTTGTATAAAAATCATTTAGAATTTAAACACTCATACGTTTGGTTACATTTCCTATAAGTGTTTTTATACACAAGTTATTATATACTTAAAACTCTTTTTAAAATAATTTGCTTTCAAGTGTTTCTCTTAAAATGGTTTATTTCTCAATCTCATTTTTTAACTAATCATTTTTAGTTGTTGCCAAACACTATAATTTTTTTTCAAAATTAAACACTTGAAAAGCTAAACCAAACACACCCTTAGTCTCTATATTTTAAATGGAAAATTGCAGTGGGTGGCAAATTAGACCAAATTAATAGAAAATATAGCACCATGTAAAAAAAAATTGCAAATATAGCAAAATCTATCAGAGTCTATCTGATAGACTTCGATTATTAGAGTTTATCAGCGATAGACTCTGATTAATCAGAATCTATCAATCTATTGATAGACTCCGAATATTCAGAGTCTATTAGTGTCTGTCGCTGATAAACTCTGGTTAATCAAAATCTATCAGTGACTATCACTGATAGGCTCTGATTAATCAAAGTCTATCAGTGATAGTCACGGATAGATTTTGATTAATCGAAGTCTATCAGCGATAGACACTGATATACGTTGAATAATCAGAGTCTATCAGTGATAGACACACAGATAGAATCTGACAACATCTTTTTGGTCTTGTACAATTAATTTTGCTATATTTGCAATTAGTTTGCAACTGTGCTATATTTGCTATTAATTTGGTCCAATTTGTTATCTATGCAACTGTCCCATTTTAAATTTTGTAACAATATAGTTCTTGAATTTTAGTATGTAATAATTTAGTTCTTTTGCTTTAAAATTAAAATTTATAACAATTTAGTTTTCATTGTGAAAATTATTGTTAAGATTTGATAGGATTTCTTACAAAGATAGTTTGAGAAAAAGTGATATTATCTATGAATAAAGACATTTTTATACTATACTCCAAAGCTCATTTATTTATTTAAAAGAGACGAAATAAATGAGTACAAAGGAATATCTGTGGGTGGATTTATCTCTTGATTGTCACTTGTATTTTTATTTTTAATTGGAATATAGTTGAATTTAGATTTATTGTTGTGGTTTTGCAGAAAGCAGTTTTACTATGGATGTATGATCCAGCAACCCGAGATGCTGTCATGGTAAAGGAGGCTTTATGTGGAGAAACTGTTCATCTTAGACGTGCGACAGAGATAATGTGTTCTCGTACATCATCTCAAATTCAGCATCTTAGACAACTTTATTTGTCCATGTTTCAGTCATATATCGAACATGATATCCAACACACTACTTCTGGTGATCACAAAAAGGTTACATAACTCTCTCTTTAATCTTCTCCTCATTAATTACTACCAAGTCTTTCTTTCTTTTTCTACTACCCGTCGTGCTATTTTGTTTCGTAGAATTAAGTTTGGTCTTTAAACTTTTGCGATTATGTCCGTTTATAGTCTTGTATTTTGAAAACTTTTCAATAGATTTTTAAAGTTTCGTCTGATAATTTTTTATTTTTGGTTTTTTTTTTTTAGTTAACTGAGTCGGTAAAGTCATAGAAATTGAACGAAAATAGTAGAGCGTAAAAATAGTGCCTATTTTTTAGGCATAAGGATCTCAAATAGGTCGATGAGTTAGAGTTTACTATAGCTTGTGTGGGCTTAAAGTCTCTCAATCTCCCAAAGTTAAAGAGCGTTGAGGAAGTGACGTTGATAAATGGGAAAGTTTTCTAAAAGAAGGAATAGATACCTCATTGAGTCGGGTCCAATGGGACTCCTTGGACTTGTTTCTCTTCTGGACTCTTATCGACTTTCTTATAATCAGATCCAAATTCATCCATAACAACAGTTAAACTATATTTTTGTCGGCATTGGTTTATGTATTAATAAACTTGAAAAACAAGTTTGATATATTTCACATTTTTATCTGGCCCCTTATTACTATTTAACAAGTGTCGCACTCTTATTCGTTAAAGTGGTTGGAAGATGAGTTTTTAGTTAATTTATGGATTGATTTGCAGCTGCTACTGGCTTATGTTAGCAAACCACGGTATGAAGGTCCAGAAATTGACAAAGAAATGGTAGAAAACGATGCCAAAGCTCTGTATAAAGCTGGAGAGAAGAGATGGGGAACTGATGAGGACAAATTTATTCAGATTTTTAGTGAAAGAAGTAGCGCTCATCTTGCTGCTGTTAGCTCTGCCTATAAACATTTATATGGCCACTCTTTGAAAAAGGTTCTTTTTCATTATTATTCTCTTTTATGTTTTTTCTATACTAGGTTAAAAAGCATTTTTGAACCCTGAACTTTCATAAAAGTAACAATTTAACTCCTACCCTTTCAAATTTATAACAATTTAATCCTTGTCACAAAGAATTTGATCAAAATTAAATGTTGAATTTTGTTATTTAATGATTAGATTTTGTAGCTTATAAATATATTGGGTCTCAAATTAATTAGTTTTCATGATAGCTAGAGACTAAATCATTACAAATTTTTAAGTATAGGGACTAAATTGTTACCAAATTGAAAATATAAAGACTAGATTGTTACAAATCAAAGTTCAAGAACTGAATTGTTACCTATGAAAGTTCAGGGACCAAAAGTGATTTTTAATCTTTAAACTAATCTTTAACTTATAATATGAAGATTGAGACTAAGACAGAGACCAAAATCTTTTGCAGGCAATAAAGAATGAGACGTCTGGTCTTTTTGAATTTGGGCTTCTAACAATTGTGCGGTGTGCAGAGAATCCTGGATTGTACTTTGCAAAGGTAATTGTTCTATTGTCCAACGTTTTTCATTTTTTTTTTCTCTTAGGGTTCTTAATTTCTTTTGCATATTTGAATTTCGAACCGATCTTTTTACCCGATGAGCGGTATAAATTTGGCTTTTTCATTTTAAAGTATGATGTTTGGCAATGGTATATAAAAGTGATTTTGAGAAAACACAAATCAAAATCACTTTAAAGAGATTCTTGGCCAATTACTTGAGAAAATCACCCTTATATGAAAATCACTTTCAAACATTAAGATGATATTATTAAAGAATTTTACTAAGTTGTGTTTAATGTCTTCCAGTAAAAGTGTTTTTGAGTGAAACACTTATAGGTAAGTATATTTTTCTATTTTTAGTGTTTATTTTTCAAACTACTTTTGATTGTTGAAAAATTTTACAAATTGCTTGTAGTTAGTAAAATCACTCCCTAAAATTTGAAACAAACATTAAAAATTTGGAAGGAAGAAAAAACTGTTTTACCCATGCATGTATTAAAAACACTTTAAAAGGCATGTCAAACACACGCTTTTTTTTTTTTTTTTTTGTTTGAATTAAACAACATTTGGAAGTGGGAGAATTCGAACCTCTGATCTTTTAGTCGAGAAAGAATACACGTCCAATTACCACTTAGTTATGCTCACTTTGACATGTCAAACACACTTTAGTCACTTATAATTCAACCACTTTTGGCAAAACCACATTCTCAAAAATCACTCCCCAAACACAAAATGTAATAATACATATTTTGAAAAGTTTGGTTTTTAGTTAAGATCAATTGAAAACATTGAATAAGTTGAAATTGTTCCATTCTTGTAGGTTTTGTACAAGGCCATGAAGGGCTTGGGAACAGATGACACAACTCTGATAAGGATAATTGTGTCAAGAACTGAGATAGATATGCAATATATAAAGACAGAATACCATAGGAAGTACAAGAAAACACTGCATGATGCTGTTCATTCTGAGACATCAGGTAGTTACAGGGACTTTCTTCTCTCCTTGTTGGGCTAGGATTTCTTGTGGGGTAACTACAAAAATGGGCCAATAGTAGCCCATTTATTCCAAAAGTGTCTATTTTGTAATAATTTTACATTTTTGTCAGCTCAAAATCAGATATTAAAAGAGTTTAAGAAGCTCATTTACGTATTTGTCTTTGTCGGTTGACAGAAAAAAAATTAAATTAATAAAATAAAGTTATCAAATTAAATAAGAACATTTAGGAAAGAGTAAAAATTGAATTAATGCATAAAATCTTACCATTGATAAATTTAGAAGATTTAGACAAATTTAAAATTAATGGGTTAAATGGGTCCATCCCCCATAATTTCTGCTTTCTTTTCATTACACTAGAATTTCCCCATAGAATAATCAAAGCCATCTAGGATTTGCAACTTGCCCATGCATATCCTAATTTATATTAACTAAGTTACCCCATTCTCATGTGTTTGAATTCATTATGGTTTGTAATATTTTCTTGTAAAAATATATATGTATTCGTTTTTGTGTAATGGATATTATTGTGACTATATCAAGTTGAAGTATGTAAGTTCTTGATGGATTTTCTTGGATGTTTAGGGTTGTTTGGTTTGGAGGCGGTGGCGCTAACTAATTAGTTGCCATTTAAGTAAAACTAGTTAAAACATATATACGTGCCATCCAAGGAGGAATTTCATTGCTTTAATCGAAAGTAAAAAAAAAGAAATGGTGTTTAAAACTATATTTAGGTTAATTTAGGATTAATATCAAATGTGTTGCACATGGTTTTAAATCTTTAGAACATAATTTTTTAATTGTGAAATTTCAAAATTTGAATAAATATACTTTTTCATTGTGTTTAAATAGTAAATATCTAACATAAAAATAAAAAATTAATGAAGGAGAGAAAAGACAAATGTATAATTAAAACTAAAATATACCTAATGTGTATGACATAATAAGATAAAGGGCCAGTTGCAAGGATAGCAATATGGACCAAAATAATTGCAAATCTAGCAACCCACAAAAAAAATTGAAAAAATGGCAAAATCTAATAGTTTGTGTGTTGCATTTACTAAAATACCCATCCAGATTTTCTTTCAGTGATAGAAAGTTTTTCTATCACTGATAGATTCTATCAGTGATAGAAAGATTTTCTATCAGCGATAGAAATGTTCTATCACTGATACTATTAGTGATAGAAATTTTCTTTCACGATAGAAAATTTTTCTACTACTGATAGATTCTATCGGCGATAGATATTTTTCTATCAAATGTTTGGTTGTTGTTATTTGGTTTTTTATCAGTGTTTGGTTTTTTCTTTTCAGTGTTTGATTTCTATAATCGTTCGTTTTTGCTTTATTTTTCAATGCTCGATTTCACCATGTATCACCATTGCTGATAGAAACAAAAGATCTTCTATCACCGATAGAAAAGTATCAGTGATAAAAAGATTTTCTATAACTCACGAAAAGTTTTTCTATCAGTCTCAGTGATAGAGATAGAAAGTTTTTCTATCACTCATAGAAAGATTTTCTATGAATGATAGAAATTTTTTCTATCACTCATAGAAAAAATTTCTATAAGTGATAGAAGATTTCTATCACTGATAGGTTCTATCAGGGATTGAAAGATTTTCTATCAAGAGTTTTCTATCATTGATAGAATATCTTTCTATCACTGATAGAATAGTAAAAATTTCTATCAGTGATAGAAATCTTTTATCACTGATAGAAAGCTTTTCTATCGGTGATAGAAAGTTTTTCTATCACTTATAGATTATATCGGTGATAGAAATATTTCTATCGGAGATAGAAAGATTTTTATGGGTGATTAGGGATTGAAAGATTTTTTATCAAAAGTTTTTCTATGATTTTCTATAAAAAGTTTTTTTTTATCACTGATAGAACGAAATCTTTTATCACTGATAGAAAAAGTTTCTATTAGTGATAGAAATCTTCTATTCTATCAATGATAGAAACTTTCTA
This sequence comes from Luffa acutangula, assembly GCA_036850905.1. Lineage (NCBI taxonomy): Eukaryota > Viridiplantae > Streptophyta > Magnoliopsida > Cucurbitales > Cucurbitaceae > Luffa > Luffa acutangula. The sequence continues at coordinate 14,477,867 of CM072099.1, forward strand.
TCACTGATAGAAAATTTTTCTACCACTGATAGAATCTATCAGTCATAGAAATATTAATGATAGAAACTTTCTATCGCCGATAGAAAATTTTTCTACCACTGATAGAATCTATCAGTGATAGAAATATCACTGATAGAAACTTTCTATCACTAATAGAAACTTTATTCTATCAGTGATAGAAACTTTCTATCACTGATAGAAAATTTTTCTACCACTGATAGAATCTATCAGTAATAAAAAGACTTTCTATCAGTGAAAAAAAAAAAAAAAAAAAAAGCTGACGAGGAAGAAGAAGATGGGCACACAGGGGCAATTTAGGAATATAAAAAATTAATTAAAAAATTTTGCCATATTTGCAAATATTTTTAAAAATTGCTATATTTGTAATTATTTACCTTCATGTTGCCACCCATTACAATTATCCTAAGATAAACATGATGGGTAATTCTTTGGTATTTTTTGATATGAGAATGTTTCCTTTAGAAAAGAGAAATTCATTACAAAGAAAATAGGGCTATTGCAACGATTTTATCAAGCTATCGCAATGGATAATAACCGCTACAACACTTTTTGCCTCGATTGAAGAATCGCTAGCAAAACCGCTGAGGAACACTCCACTCTTTTTATTTCTTCAATTTTTTTTTTTTTTTTTTTTTTTTTTTTTTTATAGAAACACATAAAAACAGGTACATAGCCAAGCATATATATCTCTCATTTTAAAGGTACTCTAAATACTATAGATTTATTTCCTATTATACAATATATAAATATAAAACCCCATATCAAATCTCCACACTATGAAAGAGCAATTGTTCCACAAGCTTCTCAAAGGGTCATAAAGGATTATTGGTTTCTACCATAACTATAGGCCAAAGGGACTGCCCTTGCAATGTTGAGAGAAGCCTGAGTGAAATTGGCATAAAATATATTGGATAAGAGGTATTCTCTATTGAGAGTCTTCCATGCTTGAGAAATTTTCTCCATATAATATGATGTTGTGTGGCTTCATGGGAAATGCTTGGATGCTCATTCATGTAGTATTTAACGTTGATGGTCGATTTTGGTCAGAGGGAACTCACCTGACCTTCATGTGCCACCAACGGTAAATTTGTAGATGTGGGGGAAGACGTGGCCTGCAAGACAGTAAACCTGCACACCGGTGTGGTGCTCGCCACACCGGCTCCGATGCTTAAGTCAGTAAACAGAACGGTAGGGAGTGAAAAAGTAAGAGCAAGAGGAGAGAGTAGAGAATATAGAATAGTGTTTAGAGATAGAATTTGGAGTCCCCTTCTTCAGTGGCGAAGAGGGATATAAATACATGCTCATCCTCCTAGGGTTTTTAGGGATTCGGAGGCGTTTTAGGTCAAACCAGGCGAAACCGGGACAACCAGAGGCGGTGGGGACCAGACGAGACCGAACGGGCTCGGCCCGCGCGAGCAGGCCGAGCAGGGGGTCGGGTCAAAAACCTGACCCCTTCGGCCTTGGCCCGCCCCACTTGCCGGTTTTGCTTCCTTGGTCCATCTCTCAGCCCGATTTCTCCTCGGTTGTCCTTGTCAGCTCCTTGTATATCGGGGTGGTCCAAAATTGCCCATAACATTTAACATATGATCCATCTCTCCCCTCTTGTTTCTCATCCCTGTGGACAATATGTAAATTCATGTTGGGGTTTATGATTCTCACATTTTATCAATTTAATTAAATTAGCTATCTAAGATATATTGTTTGCATTCTCAACTTCATTTATTACTTGAAAAACTAATAAACTAAGGGTCTGTTTGGAATGACTTTCTAAGTGTTTAAAAAAATGTAAAAAAAGTGTTTTTAAACACTAATTAGAAAGCCATTCCAAACCTACACTAAATATTTATAGGTCTCCTCGAAAAACAAAAAATTAGGTTAAGTCACAAATTTGGTCCCTATGGTTTGAGTATAATTTTTGTTTCATCTTTATAGCTTTAAAATGGATTTAAACTTTGTTTATGGTTTTAAAAACTTTAATTTGGTTAAACTTAAAAAAATTGTCCCTAAATTTTTTTTGGAAAATACTTGATTAAATAACATGGGTATCTTCCCCACACAGTTCATTAAGATCTTGACAACTAAGAAAGAGAAAGGTAGAAAATGAGAATTTTTTTTTTTAATTTTTATATATCTCCTTTGTTATCGACATTTTAATGGTGGTGTAAAGAGAAGTATCTACACACTTGTACGTAACTAAGTATTGTCCATTGTTTTTTACTCACCAGAAAAACTCACCTAATTTTTGGGTGACCCTTAACTTTAATATAGTCAACTAACAGGTTAAATAGAAAACAAAATTGTAGGGGACCAAATTGAAACCTTTAAGATCATAAGGACCAAATTAGAACTATGTTTAGAGACTATATTCGTAATTAATTTAATCATATTGCTAAGTATTAGAATGCAATGGTTGAAGTTGGAAAGTATAATTGACCTTTGCAGTGCCCATGTCATCCCAAAGCCGCAGGATCATCGCACTAGACGAAATAATGTCTAAGGGTGTGTTTGGTTTAACTTTTCAAGTGTTTAATTTTGAAAATAAATCATTTTGAAAAAATTTCTAGTGTTTGGCAACCAAATGACTTATTAGAAAATGAGATTGAGAAATAAACCATTCTGAGAGAAACACTTGAAACCAACTTTTTTAAAAAGACTTCCTAAGTAAACAGCAACTTGTATATAAAAACATTTGTGAGGAATAATGCAACCAAACATATGAGTGTTTAAATTATAAACAATTTTTATACAAAATGTTTTTTAAAAAATGCATTCTTGAAAAACATTTAAATTAAAATGTATTCCAAACGGTATTGTCCGAAAGCTCAACAGTTTGATTGCTTAATGGTTGCCCTAATAGAAAGAAAACATGAACTAAAACAACATGGATGCCAGTGCTAACATAATGCCATTCCTCAAATATTCTTCTGCACTTGGTGAATATCCACAACTCATCCATTCAGCTTCCACCAAAAAGGCCTTGCATAATTTAGCCCACTGCAAACAAAAGTAATTCAACTCTATTGGTCACATTATCATCAAATTTGATTTGGGTATTGATTGAACTAAACTTATATACGGTTAAATTACAAGTTTGACTCTGATTAGAGTCGGTCTATTTAGTCTTATACTTATATAAAAAAAAGATCTAGTATTGAACTTTCAAAATTCTCCAGATATATTTTTGTAATTAACGACCTTTTTTTTTTGTAGAGGTTTTTAAACTTTTGGTTTTGTGTCTAATATATCATTATAAAGTATATTAATTTAATGCATGTAAAAAAAAAGAATATATTAATTTATTGCATATAAATTGTATTATTTAAAGATTAACTGATAATCTTAAAAAACAAAAAGATTAACCGACAAAAGTCAATACATGCATAGTTCAATAATTGAGGTATCTCTACTTCTTCTAAAAGGTCGAAAGTGCTAATATAATTAAATTTATTGTAACCCATTAGCTTAAACATTTGGGTTGATTGGTGATTTTTAACATAGTTCAAATCCTATCACATCACATGTGAGCCCATACTCTAGGTATATATTTACAAATATAAACTTTAAACTAAAAAATAGTTACGACAGGAACTTATTAAACACAAAATTGAAATTCAATAACTTATTTATAAACTTTTAATTAACGTTGTTATGGGTAATTTTGGATCATTCCAGGATCTAAGGAGCAGACGAGGGCAACACGACACGAACCCGAAGACACGACTAGAAAACGGACCCTGGAGGAGAAATAAGCCAGAGGGATGGGCCAAGGCCGGAGGGATTGGGCCTTGGCCCAACCTCATGCTCGGCCTCGACCTGCTTGCGCGGGTCGAGTCTTCTCCCCTCTTTCGGTCCCTAGTACCCATGGGTTGCCTGAATTCAGCCTGGTATAGCTTTGAGTCGTCTCCTAATGCTTGGAAACCCTAAGGTAGGAAAATGTATATAAACCCCTCTTCGTCATTGAAGAAGGGGATCTCAAACTCTATTCTCTGAACTCTCTATGCTCTTGCTCTGTTGCTATCTCATCTTACTCCTTGCTGACTTAAGCATCGAAGGCAGTGTGGCAATGACGGAACGACTTGTCGAAGGTCATGTCAAATAAATTTATAATCCACAATTCCTAAAGCTAATTTGTAGCAGTAGTGATCGGGGTCGATCACAGGGAACAATCAGTTTATTTCTAAATTCTTTTGTGTTTTTTAGGTAACCAAAAAGGGGGTATATTGATAAAAGATTAAGACATGAAGTAAAAACGGGAAAATAAAATAAGAAAAATTAAATGCAAGGATAGTAAAGGCGGGGTTAGTGGATCTTACCACGATGATCACTGTAATTGGGGTTGAACTCGGTGTTAAGTTTGATTAATTTCATTCATCGATTATCAATTGATATTTAATTAACTATCTAAGTCCGACGTATTCCAGCAACAAACTGAGAGCCATGATCCGACTAACTAATCTAAACCACTTTGGGATCTAGCCGAAATAATTCACATGCAACGGGCAACAAGCCACAATTACAATTGATTAAATCATTTAGTTCTAGGGACACATGCGTAATATCATAACGTTAACCAATTTGCTACTTACATTTAACTAGGGGTGAGCATTAAAGACCGAAAAACCGAGCCGACCAAGCCGACCGACCGAACCGATGTCGGTCGGTCGGTTTTTTAGATGTGTCGGTTGAGGTCGGTTTTTTCATAGAAAAAACCGACCAGTCGGTCGGTTGGTGAGCCCAAAAAGGCTCCAACCGACCGAACCGACCGACTTTATGTTATTATTTAAAAAAAAGAAAAGAAAAGATAAAAGCAAACCTGGCTGCACGCGTACTTGGACGTCCACGTCCATCAACTCCTCATATTAGGTAATGATTACCTATAATATAGGTAATCATTACCTTTTTTAAAAAATGGGTTTTTATTTTTTATTTTTTTCAATTTCTTCTTTCCTCCTCCACTTCTCTTTCTCTTTCTTTCTTTCTCTCATCCATTTTCTTTCAGACTTTACTTTCTCTTCTTTCAACTATCATCCATTTTCTTTCTTTTTCTAAGCTCTTTGTCGGTTCTCTTCCTCTTCTTCTCACTTTCGTTTCATCTTCCTTCTTTTTCTTTTTATTTATATCTTGTCGGAGCTCTTCGTCTCTTCGCCGGAACTCTTCGCGTCGGAGCTCTTCGCCGACACGAACCCAACGACAACGTCTCTTTGTCGGAGAACTTCGCCTCCACCAACTCTACTCATTCTCTTTTCTTTTCACAGCTCCGGCGAACTTTCAAAATCGACAAACCGACCGAAATTTATTATGGTCGGTCGGTCGGTTCTACATATATTTCAGAAACCGACTACCGCCGATCGAACAAAACCGATATGTCGGTGGTCGGCGTCGATTTGAGCCCAAAACCGACGCTGATCGACCGATGATCACCCCTACATTTAACAAGTAAATTTAGAGAGGGGCGATCAGGTTGTCAATCTTTCCTACCGCAATCTAAACTTGTATGCAAAGAACTAAAATCACAAAGACAATTAACTAAGTAATTAAGAATAGAAATCTCATAAAATTGAATCCAACTTACAAACCGAGGTCCCGATTACAACGATCCGAGCTTAGTTGGCCATAGACAAGCACCTCCAAGCTCGAGGCTTGATCAACTGACCCTTAGACTAAGAAAACTTAAAAGAACTCTAGGAAACTAAAGAGAAAGGTGATAACAATTTTGTATTGAAAGATGAATTGAGAGATGATTCTAAACCTACACCAAAGGCCTCTATTTATAAGAGTTCTTGGCCTTCAATTCGTGGTAAATTGGTGTTTTAAGGATCCTCCAAAAATGGGAAAAACACCAGCCAAATTAGGAAATTTTCAAATCTGGAAAACTGCCTAACATCAAGACGCTATGACACAACGTCGTGACGCTAGGTCTTCAGATATGGAAAGCCTCTTGCGGATCTGCACAGCGTCGAGACACTATGTTTGCAGCGTCGAGACGCTATGTTTGCAGCGTCTCAACGTTGTTACTTCAACTTCACGCCCAAGTTCTTTCCTTATTTGCACGGCGTCCCGACGTTGGAAATGGAGGGTCTCGACGCTGGGAAGGCTCCAAGGGTAGAATGGTCATTTTACGCTCCGATTTCGCTCGTTTAAGCCCCGAATCGCTTCCAAAGCTCCGATAAGGACCTATAGACATATTATACTCATTTTAAATCATTTTTTTTGTAAGGAATTCAACTAAGATAAGCAAATTGGGAGATTCTGAGTGTATAACAAATTAGACCGATCAAAATACCCATTCTGAAAAAGTATAAGTCAAATTTCAACTTCCGAAAATGGGTCATCCGTACAAATTTTCCCTTTTCTAATTGAGGTAAATCGGAGGAGAAAGGCTAATTGCACAACTCTTTCCCTCATCTCCCTGGGCAATTGGGACTTATGGACCCATTTGAATTTTCATTTGTAAAAATGGACCCAATTTTAAAATCTTTTATTTGGGGACCTCTTGAAGGATTGGAATTCCCAATTCCGTTACAGCGGAAGCAATTGGACCGTTCGTAAATTAATTTTGTTCTACAAAAATACCAATACATTGGCAAAAGGTTAAGCGATGAGAAACATACCTCCGTTGACGACTCTGAATACTTCAACGAATGATTCTTGATTGCTCTGCAACAACGAAGAACACCACCATTTGATCTTCCCCGCTATAACTCTGAGATTAGGAACGTAGTTGTGGGACTACCTAATCTTGAATGGGAAAAACTCTAGAGAAAAAATTCTCCCTAGAGTTCTTGAGTTGAGAGAATATGAGAAGGCCTTATGGTGGCCATATGTTGTGGTACCTAAACCCTAGGGTTAGTGTTCTATTTATAGGAGAAAGGTCATGAATAAAATATTCATTTAAAATCAATTATTTCCATAACTGATTTAATCTTTTCCATTAATCAATTCCATGACCAATCAATTCCATAATTGATTAATCTTTTCCATAAATGATTGATCACTTCCATAAGTGATTAATCATTTCCATAATTGATTAATTTCCAATTAATTAATTCTTTAATTAATTAATCATCAATTAAATATCATATATTTAATTTCAGACCTTCTATTAGTTAATTAATTAATTACCCAATTAAATATCATATATTTAATTTCAGGCCTTCAATTAATTAATTCTATAATATGAATCAAATTCATATTAAAATTTGAACTCTTTCAAATTCTCTTATATCCTATAAATTTAATATGAATCAAATTCACATTAATATTTGAACTTCTTCAAATATTTATTTCTCTCATAGACTATAGTTTAATTAAATCTCATTTAATTTAAACTAAATTGAATAATTAATTAATTCATAATTAATTAATTCATCTTCTAATTAAATACCCTATATTTAATTAGACATATATTTGAACTCTTTCAAATATATCAATCTCTCAATTTAATAAAGTTTAATCTCAAATTAGACTTTATATTTTAATGCATCATTATACATTATATTAATATGTATCTCATACAATTAACTTAATTCCCAATATGAATTTGAACTATTCAAATTCTCTCAAGATATATTTGTTCCTAATTACTCTTTACGAGCTAGCAGGGGGACCTAATGGACCTACAGATCAGAAGCTCCAATGATATGAGGTTAATAGATTAAACTCATTAATCAGGTTAACCAATATTCATTAACTGTGGGTCATTCCACTAAAGACTCACAGCTGAACTCTTCTCACTGTAGAACATTTCTGTGTCCATGGATGTAGACCTATACCGGTAAGTCAATCCTTCACGAGTGTTCGTAATCACGGATGGGTCAAATTACCGTTTTACCCCTGTGTTACATCTGTCTCCTTAAGTACCAGCGCTCCTCTAATGAACAACCTGTTTATGGTCCAACCATTAAACAGAAAGTTCCTCTCGGGCCAGTGAGAGGACGGGATCCCTTTGTTCAAGTCCCGGAGTCACCTCTTAAGGGAACACTCATCTACTTCTCCTAGAAGTGGGAAGGAGTGAATTCCTTCTTGTGTTGTCATGTCCCCAGCCTCCCACTCGGTCTTGTCCCCAAAAAGGAAGGCATATTGAGTCGGCGTATTGGCCACTCTCACCCATGCTAATCAAAGGACAATCCCTCATGAGAAGGAGTTCATGACACACTCAGGATTAAGACTGAGTTACCTAGGTCATCGTATTGAAACAATAACCTAACTAGTTAACGGTGTTACATCTAGTGGTTTACTATTTCGTGGTCCGGTCTTATGCAAACTCATTGCATAGGATACCCCCGCTTGCATGTCTCCTACATGGACGCCTTGGATTAATACGTCTGTATCGAATACAAAGCGGGCCGTATCACATAGTGTTACCAGGATAAGGTACCCAGCCTTATCCTTGTACTATAGACCTTTTAGGTTGTTACTTGAACACCAATCCCCGTATGTCCCCACATACTAGTTCAAGTCACATGTAAACAACCTTGGATCTTAGTTTATTGGATTTGGGTCAAATTGTGCAATTTTTTAACAACAACACTTTATTGAAACAAGTATACAATTTGTTCACATTCACTATCTACGAGTTTTAGGGCATAAAACCCAACACCTCTATGGCTGTGAAAAGACAAAATTAGTCTTACCCTTTGCCCAAGTTATCTTCTTAAAAATCCCAACTGAAATTGGGATAAAATTCGTGCAATACGACAAAATTGATTGAATTTAATAGAAATATGTTCGAATTTTGACCAATAATCTTGCAACTACGGACTAAATTTGCCCAAAATTAATGAATCCAACGGAATTTAGTAAATCCCGGTCGAAAATGGCCGGAATTCATGCATTCCCGGTCGAATTTTGGTCGGAAATCATGCAAATTCGGCCAAAATATTGAATCTCGCCGGGATTCATGCATTCCTGGCCAAAATTCGGTCGGGAATGCATGGGAGCGATTGATACTTTTTTTTTATTATTTTTATTTTTAATCAGGCAGCAATGTTGGTTTCTTCTTTCTTTTTTTTTTCTTTTTTAAAACAAGCGTAAATCAAGTTTTTTCTTATTCTTCTTTTTTTTTAATAAATCAGGTGGCAGAGGTTGGTTTCTTTTTTTTTTCTTTCTTTTTTAAATCAAGCGCATATCAATTTTCTTCTTCTTTCTTTTTTTTCCTTATATAATGTTTTGAATTATTTTGCCTCATGTCGAAAATTGAAAAGAGACTATAATAGACTTTTTACACCTTTGCTGACATCATTAAAGTCAGCAAAGGACCCCCAAATAAAAGATTTTAAAAATTGGGTCCATTTTTACAAATGAAAAATCAAATGAGGAATTTGACAGTTTTGACCCCCTCAACTTTTTGGTTTGTAAATTTAACCCCCTCAGTTTTAATTTGGTTTTTTAGGTTATTTTAATTTTTATTTGGATGTGAAATTACGGAAATGCCCCTGAACAATTTAAAACTCTTCTCTTCCAAACACAAACGGCGTTTCCCTCTCATTCTCCCTCATTTCATTCGTTGCTCCCTCTCATCTTCTCCTTCATTTCAGCTTTGATTTCTTGCGTGCATTTGGTGTAAAAACAACTTAGGAGAACGATTTCTAGCTGTAAGGTATGTTTTTTCGTTTTATTTTACGATTTTCTAGGGTTTAGAAGCATTTGATGTAGTCTAGGATCGTTTGCCCAAATTTCTTGTAGTTTAGCATGAGTTTATTGTTCAAAACGTGTTTTTGGCGATTTCTGAGTGTGTTGTGATGTAAAATGGGGCTGGATTTCGTACGGGTTGGCTGGGTTTTTGAGTTGCAGGCGAAGAATCCCGGTCGGGATGCATATGGGGGCACCGGGAAAATGGGCCGAGAAGCGATATTTTGAATCCCAAAACCCCGACCTCGGCCGGTCGGTTTGGCCGGAAGCCACGAGAGTTCCGGTGGGCGACCCGAACGAGACGGACCGAACCAGACCGAGATCCAATTTTTTTTTGAAATTTTGAATTTTTTTTTATTTTTATTAATATATTTTTTTTGTACTTTTTTTTATTTACTCAGGCATTTTGTTGTTGAACTTATAATTTTGGACCGTGAATACTTCATAAAAAAAAAAAATTCTTTTTATTTTTTTTTGAAATTAGGTTTTGTTTGTCAATAGGATTTACCATCATGGCATTGGTACCAAAGATTGCACCCGCTGACTACTTTCCTGCTGCTTTGACATGTTGTTCACATCTCGGAAAAACCGTTAAAAATATTAAGGATAAATTAACTGATACCCAGTTAGGAATGTTTAGGCAAACATGTTTTGGACATTTCTTAGATACGTCCTTGATGTTTAATGGACAACTTATTCATTATTTTCTTTTGAGGGAAGTGAATGAGCCTAAGATTGATGTTATTAGCTTTGAGATTCTGGGGGAGAAAGTTTCATTTGGTCGGAGGGAATTTGACCTTATTACTGGAATTAGGCATAGGACCCAACATGTTAGGGGTAATGTATCTAGTACTAGACTGAGAAGACTGTACCTTAACGATAGCATCAACATGAAAGGGTTTGAACTAGATAGATTATTCCCTACCATTAATTTTGAGAGCGACGAGGATGCTGTGAAGATTGCCATATTTTATTTCATTGAGTTGGCTATGATGGGGAGGGAGAGAAAGCAGCAGATGGACACTAGCCTGCTCGGCATTATTGATGATTGGCAAAGGTTTTGTAATGAGGATTGGAGTAAGTTAATTTTTGATAAGACCATAAAGGGACTCAAGAAGGCTGTAGGTGGGAAGGCAATGTCCTATAAAGAGAGGACAGATGGCAAACAGGAAACGTACAGTCTGTATGGCTTCCCATACGCGTTTCAGGTACGTTGGTTTAGAGTGATTGATAGTGTATACTTTTTCGATATATATTGTATCTCTAACAATATACTTTCTTTACTTACACAGGTATGGACATACGAAACAATATCTTCTTTGACCGAGCGTGTGGCTAATCGCTTGAATGACAATGTCATTCCACGCATATTAAGATGGTCATGTAACCACTCACCTACACTTGCAGCGCTGAGTCGGGAGATCTTTTCTTCAGATATGGTATGTCGGATATATTTTATATGCATTCATTCAATTTAACTTTAGTAGGTTTATTTTTATAATTTTCCTTTTCCGTGCAGGCTAGGGTCACAACTGAATTTGTGGCCTCAGAAGAGGAGATCCAATTTATGGATCGTGTGATGCGGCCACCTCGAGCCCCATCTCCACCTCCACCTCCACCCCCAGCAGCTTTGTAAGATATTCCTGTTGAAAATACTATCGTAGAGGATATCGAGACTGAGAATCCAAATGAAGTGGTGGAGGGTGTTGGGATGTCTGGTACGAATGACAGAGTCTGCAAGAGGTGCAAAGTCCTCGAAGACGAGATGAAAGTGATTAAAGACGATGTGAAGGAGATTAAGGAGGATTTGAAGGTCATTAAGTCCATGGAAAAAGACCTGAAAGGCGATAAGGAAGTTCATGCGTCGACTTTCGAAGGTATGTATAGTGATTTATTACTCGCTTCTATTAGTGTTATGATGTTTAGTTACTGATACATTGGTTTGACAGGGTAAATTCGTCGACGCCAGCAAGTATATAGAACTAGATGACGGTACAGACGATGGTGGTGGTGGATCTCGACCACATTCAAAAGGTCAGGATGATGGTGGTGGTCCTCCATTCGGGTCACAAGGAAAAGCAAATGACAACACCCCAATGGCTGACCATGCGGATCCGATGGATACAACAGAACAACATGGTCGAGTCGAGGAAGTAAATGACCCGATAGAGAGTGTGGGAAAAGACGTACAGATGGAAGTAACTGAAATAGGAGAACATGTAAGTGCAGTTTAATAGGAACTTTGTTAATTTATGTTATTAGTGATTATTGTTTTTTTTTTTGTTTTTTTTTTTTGTCCATTAATAGGAAGTAATTGAGGCCCCGATAGAGGGCGTGGGAAAGGATATTCCTGTTGTCGAAAGTCAAAATTCTCTGGTAAGCATTCATTAGGGTTTAGTATATTTATGGTTAGGGTTGATAGTGATATTTAGGGTTAAGGTTAATGACTTTATTATCACTTTCCTTATTGTACATGGTGTCCAGTCTATTTCTGAACAAAACGAGCCGATAGAAAGACGGGGGACTCGTAAGAGGAAGACTGCATGGAAGTTGAGAAGTCCATGGAAAGACACACGGGAAGACCGTAAGAAACGCAAGGCTCTGAAGTACGATCCTCTTCCCCAGATCCCCCACGATCTCGATGCTCCATTCAAAATATGGCTTGACACTAAGGACCCAGAAGACAATGTTCAGACAACTGCGTATGCTATCCGAGACAAGACGTGGTTTCATGATCTTACTACTCCATTGAAATGGATGACCGATGAGGTATGGTTTGATTACTGACAATAATGATTTTTAATTGAAATACTAACACTGTAACTACGTGTAGGTGATCGACTCGATTTTCATGTTCGTCCAAAAGAAATGGGGAGAACGACCAGATTTATGCCGCAAGAAGTTCACCATTGGTGACCTATGTGTAACGGTACGTACCATTGGAACATTTTGTGAATATGTTTGTTTGATAGTGTTCTATAGGGTTCTTATGTTTGGTATCTTTTTTTCATCAGAATTTCTTCAGACGCGAAGATGGCCTATACAAGGAAATGAGTAGCGGCATACATCCCCGAGACTTGACGTACGATTGGAGCAGCGCATGCAATATCTTGAAGTATGGAAAGGGCGAGCTTGCAGACCATAACATACCATGGAGCACGGTTGATTTAGTGTACATGTCGTATAACATCGGTGGGCTGCATTGGGTCCTCATATGCATTGACCTCGAGGTGGGGGAGGTCGTTGTATCGGATTCCATGGTGGTGTTGAATAAGGACAAGGTGGTTGAGAAGAAGTTAAGGGTCCTTTGCCAAGTCCTGCCAACTCTGCTTTGGAAGATCGGGGTCATGGATGTGAGGAAGAATCTCCCCGTTCAAAGATGGCCTCTACGTCGGGAATTGTCAAGGCCGCAGCAGAAATGCAGTGGCGACTGCAGTATGTTTGTATGTAAATTTTTTGAATATGATGTAACTGGGTTGCCGTATGACACCCTAAGTCAGGATAATATGATTTATTTTCGGTGGAAATATGCTGTACAAATATGGGCGAACAGACCCTTCTTCTAGTGGATTATATTGATTCAATTGTTTTTGTGTGATGAAATATTAAGTTTTTATGTTTTATCATGCTTCCATGCAAACCATGCAAATTCTCATGCAAACACTCAACAATTGTGACAAACCAAATACTTCTGTAAAAAATTTATCTAATACCTTATTACGAAAGAATGAACGTGGAATATGTACAAGGAGACCAGCCAAAAAAAATTATATAAGACCTTATGGTTAGGACAATAGCAGTTCCCGGGGGAGATTCTCGACCGGGCCACACCGGGATAATTTACAGTGAGCACTATTAGATGCCAACACACTCCAAGAGTCTCGTTTGAGGATCTCGGTCCAACGTCTCGGTCGAGCCAAAACGAGAAAAATAACAGTGAACTATCTTCCCCTTATGACTCTCTCAAAAGTCTCATTTGAGGGTCTCGGTCCGACGGTTCGGCCGAGCTGGCACCGGGAAAACTAACAGTGAACTATCCCTCGTAAGACTTGCCCAAGTGTCTCGTTTGAGGATCTCGGTCCGATGTTTCGGCCGAGATCGCACCGGGAAAAACAGTGAATGATCTTCCCCGTAAGACTCTCTCAAGTGTCTCGTTTGAGGTTCTCGGTCCGACGATTCGGCCGAGCCGGCACCGGGAAAACTAACAGTGAACTATCCCTCGTAAGACTTGCCTAAGTGTCTCGTTTGAGGATCTCGGTCCGACGTTTCGGTCGAGATCGGGCCGGGAAAAAAACAGTGACTGATAACCTCGAGTTTAAGTGAGGGAATTCATGTCTCGTTTGGGGATCTCGGTCCGTAATTTCGGCCGGGAAGTGAGCGGGAAAATAATCAGAAAGTTATTGTTACATTGACACATTTCCAAACAAACCTGCACGCAGGAAATAACAACATGCATCTGAATATTGAACAAATATTCCAAAAAAACATTAGAATATTAAAATTACATTATATAAAATACGTTGATAGGTACATTATATAAAATTACATAAAGAAAAAAAAAACTGAATACTATGCGGTGTTGAGTGGTTGGCGGCATGTTTTCCTGTTATGACCTCTCCCTCCACAGCGAGTACATTTGTGAACTTGTCTAACTTCTCCCGTCGATGGTATCCTCAAGGTTTGTCGTCGACCAACTCTTGGAACCCTCTTCGGCTGCAAAACTTCAAAATCCACAAAATTTTCGGACGTTTTCCACTCCGACACATGACCTACTGGATATATGGGTTCTGCGTACGCAGCAAGGACTGCCTCAACGCGGTAGCATGGAGAATAAAGATCTAAGTACGATCGGTTCCAGTATATGCAGGCAGCGATTGCATGGGAGCACGGAAGTTGGAAGACGTCAAATTCACGACAAGTACACGTCCTCGTGTGGATGTTGACGCGACCACCCAAGTGTCCATCGTCGACTTGGAATTCGTACCTGTCAATTGGCGTAACCACATGCCTTCTTGCATTATTCTCCGCTACTAGAACAATCTCTTCACCATATTTTGATATCGGTGCATCCCATTTCTTTGCATCGGTACGACGGTCGTAGTAAGTGGCTTGCAACCATCCCCTAATGTAATCAAGAAGACCCGTTATTGGTAACTCTCGCGCATCTTTCAGGAGGGAGTTAAAACTTTCCGCAATATTCGTGGTCATTTGATTGTATCTCATCCCACACTGATAAACACGTGACCAATGTTCAAGTCCAACTTCTTCCAAGTATTTTTGGACACGTATTGGAATATGGCTCCAAAATTCCTAAAACTCTATCACGAAATGCATTCGCTGCTTTAAGGTAGAGTTGAATAAAGCCGTGATCCTTGAACTTTGTTTTCAAGTTTTCTTGTAGATGGTGGATACAGTAAACGTGGGATGCATCGGGAAACACAGTGTGTACTGCCTTCAATATGCTCTTGTGTCTGTCAGAAACAATCACTAAGGGATTAATGTGACCAATAGCACGCTCGATTTGCCGGAAAAAGTAGGTCCACGATTCATCGGTTTCCCCCCTTCCAATGCCAAACCCTACGGGGTATATTTGGTTGTTTCCATCGATGCCTATTGCAGTTAGGAGCTTTCCACTGAACTTTCCTCTCATGTGGGTCCCATCTACAACCAAAATTGGACGAATAGAGTTCAAGAACCCTCTAATCGTGGACCCAATTGCCATGAACACATGATTGAAGTAACCACCATCTTCCACTTCCAAGTCGAAAAATGAACCAGGATTTTCAATTTTCAACGCTTCTCCAAACCGTGGTAACTGTCTGTAGGACTCTTCAGGCGAGCCTCTAGCAATGACCAAGGCATGTTCTCTAGTCCTCCATGCCTTGTCATAACTCAGATTCACCCCGAACTTTTGCCGGATATCACTTATGATGTCCTTTGGTCTGTAGGAACGACCAACCTCCAAAAATGTTGTCTTCACAATATTTCCAACAACCCAACTTTTGGCCTGACTATGTTTGTGGGTTAGCATCAAGTGTTTGCACGTGTGATTGTTAGAATACTTGGTAACTGTAAGGACATTGGAGCCTTTCAGGACCGTAGCTCGGACCCTCCATTTACATTCCTCAACAACACACCGAACCTTGAATATTTTCTTGTCAGACTTCTTAACCCTAAATTCAAAGTTCTCTCTCATCCCTAAAACAGACAGTCTCATCTGCAAGTCCTTCTTAGACAAGAATATATCTCCCACTTCTATATCCTTGTAATTAGAGTACTGACCTGGAATTACTGCTGAATTAGATGCACGAGTTGTCGTAGAAGGGCTAGGTGCCATATTAACAACCATAACAGGAGTATCGATATTTTCTGCAGTTCCAAGTACCTCCTGATGAACCCCGATATTATCCTCCATCTCCTGGGCAGTTACATCAACTTCGTACAGATCTTCCTCGCTACTCTCATGTGCTCCATCTGTATATGTCCCCAGCTCCTCTTCTCCGTAATCTCCCCAATCCTGAAAATCACTGTCCGGGTTCACATCCTCTTCATAGTCTCCCCAGTCATGGAAATCATTCTGTGATGTAACGTAGTCAACATCATCCCCAAGGTTATATGCCCTCTCGTCGTCACGTATTGGACTCAGTGACATCGGGTCATTATAAATGGGTGCAAATGGCATGTGTGTGGAAACGGGGGGATGTGTTGCTCTTGCTCTTCTTTGTATGGGAAGGATGTGGAGGTCGAGGGATTGTGATGATCTTCATTGTGTGGAAATGGTGTGACTCGGGATGATATTTCTTGACTCATGTAATGTGGAGTATATGGTGAGACAGACGTGTAATGGTATGGTTGATGATTTGGATCCATATATGAAAAGTACTGCACTCCCATATATGGAGTATTTGGTACAGTATATGGAATGGGATATGGACGAAACCCTTGGTGACTGGACAGGGGGGATGGTTTCGGTATGGTGGATACATAAAGGGAACTTGCAGACACTAACTCCCAAGTCAAAAAACTATGCAAATCTACCTCGTTCCTAATCACAAAAGCGGGAGATTTAGACCTCAGTTCAAGCAGACACCTCAAAACAATGTCGTTATCATTCTGACTTATACTACTTATTTCATACACTTGACCTAAGAACTCGTTATAAGAAATTCCCACATCCACGTCTAAGGCCCTCACCTCTCCACCATCCTACTCCTTTTCACTCTCCTTCCACACACCACCAAAACATACCCAAACACGAGGCATCTGCACAAATACAAAAGAATATATAAACAAATGTATGCAACCACGAGAAATTCAAAAAACTTAAAAAAATTTAAAAACCAAACAAAAAAACAAAAAAAAATCACTGTTCTCGACCAAATCTCGGTGACGGTTCGGTCGGGAAAAACGTGGTCCGGTCGGGAAAATATCGGTTCGGCCGGCCTTCAAAATGTATGAATCCCGCCCGGAAAAAATGGTGGTTCGGCTGGGATTTTCAAGATGTCCGGTCGAGATTGGACCGGGTTCGACACAACATTGACGAAAAAACCATTTCAACAACATTCTATTGGATTTTTTTGAAATAAAAATGATAGAATAATCAAAAGTAACGTACCTTGTTTAAAAAATGAGCACTTGCTGTGGATCAAATGCACTTTAGTGAACAACTTGTTGTGGATTCAAGAGAGAAGATGAGGGGTTGGGTGATTGAAGGATGTTTTTTTTTTCAAAATGGGTTTAATGGAGGGTTAAGAGTAATGGATGATAATTATGGTATTGGAAGTTGGTGAAGGTGGGTGAAAAGTTGGTGAAATAATTAATTTTAGTGTGTTTTAATGACTTGAGGATATAAAAGTAAATTACTATGCATGCTTACATCATATTCATCATCAAGGGGTAAAAAAAACTTTTTTTTATAGGGGTTAAAATTTAAAACAAAAAACTTGAAGGGTCATTTTTGTAATTTCCCCAAATCAAATGGATCCATAAGTTCCAATTGCCCTGTCTCCCTCTCTTCACGCCGTCAACCACTCCCCCCACGCGAGTTTTCTCCTACAGTTCGCTACCTCCTCCTCGTAGTTATTCTTCTCCGGCGAGGTCTCGATCGGCGAGCAAACTCCGACAGCAGCGGCGGCAACTCTCTCTCTCTTCCTCCTTCCTCGTGCGCACAGACAGCCTTGGGTTCTTCCTCGGTGATAGAACGCGACTCCAGCCCCCTCCCTTTCCGTTCTTCTCTCTCTCCGGCGAGCTGCACGACTTCGCGCCGACGACGTCTCGTTTTCCCTCAGCCAGTGACGCAGCGACCCACACGTTCCAGAGAACCTATTGATGGTGTTTCCACTTTGAACAACACGCAAGAACCATCCATAGCCACAGCCACGCACGATTCCTCTCCTCCTCTACTATTCCGGCAAGTTTTGGTCTTGACCCATGTTGCTTTCGTGATTCCAAGCCATAAGCACCTAGAAATCGAACTCGAAACCACTCCGATATCGTTACCCACTCAGTTTCAGACCTCGAATCACTTTCGACTCGTGACCCATTAACTGAAATAGCCTTGGATTTGAGTATCAACGGCTGTGAGGCTCAGATTTACGAGTTTGGAGTTCGTCGAACACTGCCCTGCGCATGTTTGAGCCGTTGGGTGCTGTCAGGTAAGTTTTGATGAATTTTAACTTCTGTCGGATCCTTTGTAAGTCCCATAATTTAGATTCTAACCCTTTGAAGTCTTCGTATTTTGGTTCAAATTGATTCGGATACCAACCAACAGCTTTTTCGGATTCGGAGCGAGCTTTTAGCTATTAGCCATAACCTGAACAACGTTGATTCAAATTGTCCATAGCCCAATAGCTCTTATTTGGCAATTTCGGACTCGGGCGAGCACCAAGCAGCATTAGTTTAAGCTTGTTTTGCTGGGTTCAGTAAGTTTCAGCCCTCTTGGACCCTTTCAAACTCGTTTAAAGTGTTTTATAGTAGTTTCAATGCTTTTGTACTCAACTGAAGTATTTTAGAAAAGCTTTTAATCCTTGGAAGTCTCGTGCAGTTTCAAATCAAGTCGAACTCACTTGAACATGTGACAACAAGCTTGAGTCATTTTGGATGAGTTTTAGGTGCTTAAGTTTCGTTTAGATCCTTTCAAATTCTTTTGAGTGGTTTAGATCAATTTCTAACCTTCGATAACTCTTGGTTTATAGTTTGGAAGTGTTTGAACAACCGTTAAAGTTGGGTTGGGTAGGAGCGTTCCTCTTGAATACCGTTTTGCTCATAATTAAGGTTTTGGATAGAATCCTAGCTTTGAAGCCTTGTCTTTCATATTGCAGGAGTTTGTTAGATTCGCTTAAGGAGTGCTTTAGCATTTAGTGAGTGGAATTCTACCTGTTTAGTATGTGTGCTTGTGTGTGTGTTATATTCGTTTAGTTTTGATATGTTGGATATATATATATGTTGTATGTTAATAACGATTTTTGAGCATGTTAAACTGATGTATTGAATTGTAATGAGATGTTGTGATTTGAATTTATTGTGATAAGATGTTGTTTTGTTGTGATCGTTTGAAAAGCATGAAGTTAATGTTGTGAGCATGTTGTTTGATTGTTGCATGTGGACCGTAGAAAGCATGTTTAGGTTCTGCATTGTGGGTTGTGAACCTGTTTAGTGAAAGAATGGTTAGAGGACCTTGTGTGATAGTGAGACTATGAGGTCAGAGGACCTTCTGTGTAACCGTGAGATTGTGAGGTCAGAAGACCTTGTATGTGATAAAGTAGAGTGAATACTAGTGCGCCTCAGGTACAAATGGTCGAGGGGTGGTATGTCACCAATGGATTTAAGGGGAGCATCGAGGCCTTGGGTACAAATGGTCAATGGTCGGTGTGATGAGCTTAGAAAAGCAAGTATTGGAGTGCCTGGGAAAGGGCCAGTATGTTGCTAGTTATCGAGGCCTTGGTACAAATAGTTAAGGCCAGAGTCGATGCAACAATGGAGGCCTTGGATACAAATGGTCAAGGGTCGAACACCGAGCTCCATAGAGAAGCCTGAGGCTCTGGGTACAAATGGTTAAGGGTCGGTGCAACTCGAAGGGTTAGTCTTAGAGAACTTTGTGAGGGCTAAACTAGAGCATTGCGTGAACTTAGAGGAGTTGAGAGAACACAGAGGGGTTGAGAGGACTCAGAGAAGTTGAGAGGACTCAGAGGAGTCAAATAGAACTTGTTAGAGCTTGAGTCAGTGGTTGTGGGTGCTTGTGTCAGGTGCATGTGACACAAGCATGTGGATTGATGTATAAGTTTTTTTTTAATTTAATTTAATTTTATTTTTTATAAAGAACCAACCTTTCGTTGAGAAAAAATGAAAGAATACAAGGGCATACAAAAAAAACCAAGCCCCAAAAGGAGATCCCCTTAAATTGATGTATAAGTTGTTGCATGTTACCTGTGTGGTTGTTTTTCCATATAAAATGAGCTTGTGTGGTTGTATGTTGAAAGTATGATATCTGCCTTGTATGTGTTTGATGGCTCCATAGGTGTGAGCCACTTACACAGGTGTGATCCTCCACCAGGTTTTGCAGATGATGAGATCATACTCGGACTTGGTGATGAGGAGGAGACTTGAAAGAAGAGACCATTAGATAGTTAGCTATTTCTATTTATCTTTGTGTTTAGATTCTTATTGGAGTTGTTAAATGGATGTAGTTGTTGGTTAATTTGTCCAGCAGAGGTAATAGACATAAGATTTTAGTTTCTTTTATCTAGGTTGTGTTTGTTTTATTAGCTGCACTTGTTACAGTAACTGACTCGTATTATATTTACTTGAGAGTCGGAGTTCTTATTTTATTGAGTATGTTTGGGATGTTGTCAAGTGAAGTAGAAGTTGTGATCTAGATTAGAACTGTGTCTTTCTGCTTTTTAGGTGTCTAAAATTTTTGGTTAGCTATAGTTACGTTGTTATGTTGTCGAAATTTTTGGGGCATTAGGTTAAAGTTTAGTAATGTCTTCTAATTTAGGTCAAATTTTGGATGCGTTACAGTGGTATAGCGGTAGATCAATAGAGAAATGACCGTTTTGATATGGATGCATTGTCAAGTAATGTGAATTGTTTGGTTTATGAGCTTTAGAGTCTCATTGTCAAGTCTGATTCTTTTTTATCTAAACATTCATTTGTTTGTTTACTTAGTTGTTCTTTGGAATTAGGAATCAAGAGCCCACCTAGTAAGTTGGGATGTGGTGGGAAAACCTGTTTACCTTGGAGGTCCGGAGACTGGGAACTGTAAATTGTGTAACAGAGCTCTATTAGCAAAATGATTGGCGTTTCCCCATCGAATCCTCTTGAGTAAATATGGGTCTCATCCTTTTGAGTGGTTGCTGGGTGGGGTGAAAGGCACGTTCAGAAACCCTTGGAAATACATTGTCAGGGAGTTGCCTTCCTTTTCTGACCTTTTGTGTAATGTGGTGGGAGATGGAAAAGATAGGTACTTCTGGGAGGATAGATGGGTGGAGGATAGACCCCTCTATCTTACCTTCTCCCGTCTCTTCTAGTTGTCTTTAGCAAAAAACCGATCGGTGGCGGAAGTTCTTTTTCATTTGGGGAGCTCCCCCTCGTATTATTTTGGTTCTGTCGAGCTTTGTCCGATAGGGAAGTGACAAATGTCATGACTCTTCTTTCTTTGATTGAGGAGTTTGAGTTCAGGTTAGGGAGTAAAGATTGTCGTTTATGGAGTCCTAACCCACCCGAGGGATTTTCGTGTAAATCATACTTTTGGTCGTTGTTAAATCCTCTTCCCCATTGTGAGTCATTTTTCTCTCTGTTGTGGAAGGTGAAAGTTCCTAACAAGGTTAGGTTCTTTATTTGGCAAGTTCTCCAAGATAGAGTTAATACTTTTGATAGACTCGTGAGAAGGAATTATCCTTTGTTTGGCCCTTTTTGTTGTATTCTTTGTCGAAAGGCGGAGGAAAACTTGGATCATATTTTGTGGAGATGTGCTTTTGGTCGCTCAATTTGGAAGTTTTTTTTGGCTCTTTTGGGAGACAACCGTTGGTCTTTCAGGATGCGAGGGCGATGATCGAAGAGTTCCTTCTCCATCCGATTTACCGAGACAAAGGAGGATTCTTGTGGCAAGATGGCATGTTGGCGCTTTTATGGAACTTGTGAGGGGAAAGAAACTATAGGATTTTTAGGGGGTTAGTTAGAAGTCCGAGGGGAGTGTGGTCCATCACTAGATACTGTCTCTTTGTGGGCTTTGGTCACGAATCTTTTTTGTAATTATCCGTTAGGTTCATTACACTTGATTGGAGACCCTTCCTTTGTGAGGGCTCCCTTTTGTGGACTTGGTTTTTTGTATGCCCTTGTATTCTTTCATTTTTTCTGAATTTTTCATTAAAAGAAAAAAATCATATTACCGGACACTTTATACTCCCAAGAAAGTATTCACATCGCATGTGAAACTTGCTATTTAAAGGTTGGACAGAAGGCTCATTTACATTGTTCAAATGTTTGTCTGATGTTAAGTTTCGGTAGGTTTGGTGTTAGATAGTATAAATTGCGTGTTCAGGAAATAACACTTTGGTTTCTTTTGTTTAATGCATCCCTTTCTTTCAAATTATTTACAAACTTCACCTGTTGAGGCTTCTAATGCTTAAAAACATGTTTTTTCATTATTTTCTTTGAAAATAGAAACCCTCTGAGTGTTTTCCTTGGTGAAGTACATAGGGAAAATCGAAAGAGAGGATGGCTACTAATAGCCTGAAGAGTATTGTTGCTGCCGCAGTCAATAAGGGAGTGACAGAAGCCAGGGCAAGGATATTTGGTCATGTACTTAACCCAACAGGGCTACGATCTACCCACAAGCTTCTGCGCAAAAAACTTATTGGTGACAAAGTGTCACAGTGGTATCCATACGACATCAAGAAGGATGATCCTCTTGTCATGGCTCGTCAAGAACAAGAGTACTCTCTCTCCCTCTCTCTCTTTGTGAATCTGCCATGAGTTAGTCATGTAAATTGAACAAATTTTTAATGCATAAACATAAGATGTGGTTTTTCTAATATATTAGGTGATAGTAGGAGAAGGTGTGATTTGTAGATATGGTAGGCTAATTGTGCACGATTGCTCCTGCATTTTTTGAAATTATAAATTCTTACGTTCTATAAAACTGCATATTTTCTCTATTCAATAAACGTTTCTGTTATTATTAATGAAAAACTAATTTAGCAAGAATAATATTTGCACCTTGCTACGATGGAAGGGCCTATTTGTATATAAGCTGAAGTACAAGGGTATCATTTGCAACTTGCCCAAAATGTTTTGAGGAAATCAACAACATTTTAGCAAAGTTGGCCTTCATGTGGAAACTTGAGGTATATATACTTGTGAATTTATTGTTTTTTCAATTTAAAAAATGTGAGGGTAGTGTCTGCTGATGCCAAAATCCGGACAGAAGACTCACCTGTCCTTCACTTGCCACCAACGGTAAATTTGCATGAGAGGGGGAAGACGTGACCTGCGAGACAAGCAAACACTGTACACCGGTGTGGTGCTTGCCACATCGACTCTGATGCTTAAGTCAGAAAACTGATGGAAGAGCAAGAGGAAGAACAGAGAGTTTAGAGAATGAATTTTGGATCCCTTCTTTAGTGACGAAGAGGGGTTTAAATACCTGCTCATGCTCCTAGGGTTTTTCGGAATTCAGAGGCGTTTCAGGACAAACCAGGCGGAATTGGGGCGGCCAAAGGCAGTAGGGACCAAACAGAGGCGACCGAGCTCGGCTCGCGCAAGCGGGCCGAATGGTCAGGCCAAGTTGGCCCGACCCTTTGGTCTGGTCTTCCTTCGAGTCGGTTTCCTGGTCCTACCTCTATCTGATTGTCCTCGTCAGCTTCTTGTGCCCCAGAGAGGTCCAAAATTACCTATAACAGTGTCAATCGCTGAACTATGCATATGTTGGCCCAATTAATACATGCTTTCGCAACTTAAGATCTGAATCTTATGTAATTTGGAGAAGGGAATCAAAATAAGAATTGGTTCAGTGACTGAGTCGCAAATGTTTCTTGAGAGCTGTTAGCTGCTAAACATTTTATATGGGATTTTAGTCGGATATCAATGTCGGATATCAATTACTGAAACGTTGCAAACTGGTCGTTGATTCTATATATTATTGTTCAATTACTTTCTGCCTGTGGTTGCATCTTTCTGTGCAATAGATTTGTCTCAATATTCTGATTATATCTGCCATCTACTTTGCTAGGCGCTTGTCCAAGCTTGAAATGCTGAAGCGGCGTGGTAAAGGACCACCTAAGAAGGGCCAAGGCAGGCGTGCGGCCAAGCGCAATAAGTAGAGACAATGAGTGGAATTGTTCCTGTCAAGGCTTTATCTTTTTGTTGTTTTCTCTTACCCAAGTTCAGGTTGTGGACCAGTTTCCTCATAGTTGTAATGACTTCTATTCATTAAAATCAATATTTGCTCTGATTGTATTTCGTTCATAATTGAGCTTTCTTGAAGCAATTTAATATCCACTATGTATGCCAAAACAAATCAGCACATAATGTGAATTTGTAAACTAAAAGCATTGACGGAACTATTAATTTCTATATTGGAGAATCAATTGTAAGGATTCATTACCAGATTCAGTTCAAGATCAAACAAACTGGATATTTATGCATATGTTTCTTCACTAGAGCTTTGTTTCATGAGAAGTTCTAAATGGTTGCAAATATGAGCAGGTTCAAGTATTATAATTTGAATGCCTTGGAACTGAAATGCACTTTATTCTCCAGAAAGGTCTAAATTTAGGGACCTGCACTGGGCTTGGACAAACTCGGCTGCCACGACACCAGTGGTAGAAGCAATGAAATCCCCAAAGTCCCCAGAAACCAAATCGGAATGGTAACGATGTATCCTATCCAACCATTTGGACAAAGCCCTCGTATGCAGAAGTTGCCATGGATGAAGCAATGATGGTTAGCAGGAGAATGAAAAGCTACAACTGGTGTGACCGTGGAGTGACCCCCTTTTGCATAGTATCTACTGGCCAGAAGCTCCACAGCCATCATCATGAAGACGAAGAGTGTGCTGACCGACAACAAGCTCGCCAGAATATCCAAGCTAGAGAAGAAAGCAATGCAGCCACTTCCTATGGTGATCAAGAGTGTAGCATTGATGGGAGTTCCAGTCTTTGGATGGACAAGAGCAAACCAAGGAGGAATCATATGGGCTCGAGCAATATGAGTCGTATACCGAGCTTGCCCGAGCACCCCAACCAGAAGAACACAGTAGTCATCCCCTTCAGAGCACCAAGAGCCACCAAATACTTGGCCCATTTCATTCCAACACTCTCAAAGGCAACAGAGTAGGCTGCATCTGGATTTATATCAGTGCCATCGAGCAGTATATCACAGTGATAATCGACATCGATCCCAACAATCCCAAAGGTATGCCTTTTGATTGATTTTTGGTTTCCTCAGCCATGGTAGCAATGTTATCAAAACCTGCATAAGCAAAGTAAACAATTGCAGCAGCTTGGAAGATAACTTTAACTCCATAAGGCACCCTGCAATTATAACAAACAGAATCACCACTGTATTGACTGCATAAGCAATCCAATTCAGGTACGAAGTTCGTTAGCTAGGAAATAAGAAATAATTGTTGTGTCGTAGACAAAACCACTGTTTTGAAAGCTGGAAATAATCAGACACAACAACAAAATACTCAAAACAGCAAAAATCAACAGAACTACAGTTCGAGAGGTTCCAATAATGGTGGTCATGGGAGGGGCAGAGGCCAAGGTTTTGGAAATTATAACAACCGTCCCACGTGCCAAGTGTGGTAAGCTTGGACACTCAACCCTTGTTTGCTATCATCGGTTTGATAAAGAGTATTCTCTTGTTCATAACAAAGGCAATGGAAATGGTACACCTCAAAACAGAAACAATTCCCGGTCACCTACGACATTCTTAGCTAATCAAAGTACTAATCCCTTTCTGGTTGGACCTGAGACCGTAGTTGATCCTAATTGGTACGTTGATAGCGGAGCCTCCAACCATGTCACCAGAGACTACAATAATGTGGGCAACCCAATTGAATATGGAGGTACAGAACGTGTGACATGAGGTAATGTGAATAAGTTAGCAATTGCATGTGTTGGTAACTCCTGTTTAACAGATGGTATAACTAATCTTGAGCTTAAAAATATATTATGTCATATGTGTGCCTAAGATAGCAAAGAACCTAGTGAGTGTATAAATACTTAGACAAGATAACAATATTTTTATTGAATTTCATGATGGTTTTTGTCTTGTTAAGGACAAGGATTTGGACGGAATAGTGCTGAGAGGAACACTTAGGGATGGTTTGTACTAACTTGAAAATGTGCATGCAACAGTGGAATGAAGAACAAAATTGGTTAGTTCCGGTAGTCTTAGTGTGCAATGTTCAGTGTTGGAGAAAAGTTTTGAAAACCTGTCAGTTTTTGTTTTATCTGATAAAAGTGTTAGTATCAATGTTGCTGTGTCCAAGGCAACACAGATGTCTTGGACACCTAGCTTTTAAAGTTTTCAATTCTATAATTAGAGATGGCAAGCTTCCTGTCAAAGCAAATGAAGTATTTTCCTTTTTTGAGTCATGTCAATATGGTAAGTCTCATGCACTCCATTTTCCTCTCTTTACATCAAGAGTGTTGGCACGGTTGGTCTAGCCTTTGTTTTGTCAATCGAAGGATTTCATTACCATGTGCTGTTAATTTCTGATTACAATAGGTTCACTTGGATTTATCCTCAAAAGCTAAAGAGTGATACATTAGTTGCCATCACTCACTTCATGAATATGGTTACAACTCAATTCAATAGCTCAATTAAAGCCTTTCAATCAGATTGGTGGTTGGATGGATTGAGTGGTGATCTTAGAAATGGAAGAAGAAACAGTCTAGATGGAGCAACAAGTGACATCCCAAAGAGTGGTGGAATCAGCAGCACCCTAGTATGAGAGGAACGGTTTGTTATATCGCCCCCGAATATGGTGGAGGCGGGCAGATATCTGAGAAGTGCGATGTCTATAGCTTTGGTGTTTTGTTATTAGTTTTAGTTTCAGGACGACGGTCACTACAGGTAATGGCATCTCCGATATCGGAGTTCGAGAGGGCAAACCTCATCTCGTGGGCTCAGCAACTCGTCCGCAATGGGAAACTCTTGGACCTCGTTGACCCATCCATTCATTCCTTGGATAAGGAACATGCATTGCTTTGTATTACAATTGCATTGCGATGTTTGCAAAGATCACCATCCAAACGCCCTACCATGAAGGAGATCGTAGCAGTTCTTTCAGGCGAGGCCGAGCCACCCCATTTACCGTTCGAGTTTTCACCATCCCCGCCATCGAACTTCCTCTTCAAGTCTCAGAGGAAGGCCACTAGGTGAGTCAAAACCAAAACTAGATGTTTCTTACCATTCTTGATTCAGTGTAAACTCTCTGCAAATGGTGTTGGTATTTTTCTCCTTCCCATGATTATGGTTTGATCAGAAGAAATGGGATTCAAAAGTAATTGGCAGAGGTCATGACTTTGCCAAAAGCTCCCCACAAGTTGGTGAAATTTTAGAAAACCCGAAAAGTGGGATTAAACTTTAAAGTAGGCCAAACCTTTTCCTTAATCTACAAACTTCACAACTGCCCTCACCCTCAAATCATCCCATCACTGACTTAACTTGAAAAAGCAATTGAGGAACTTAGACCTTTAAATGGAGATCCTGAAAAGACAATGCCAATAAAGCCTTCCATTGAGGAACCACTAGAATTAGAACTGGAGCCACTCCCATCTCATCTGAAATACATATTTCTTGGAAAAAAAATGAGACTTTACTTATTATTTCTGCCAATTTATCTGAATAGGATGAACTTTCTTTGTTGTAGATTTTATCCAGACATAAACAAGCAATTGGTTGGCCACTGTATAGTGGACATCAAGGGAATTAATTCATCCTTCTGTATGCACCCTATTAATTTGGAAGAAGGAGCCAAGAAATCAGTTGAGATGCAAAGAAACTCAATCCAATTATGAAGGAGGTACCTAGGAAGGAAATCATCAAATAGATAAATGCAGGAGACATTTACCCCATCGAAGACAGCAATTGGGTCATCCCAGTGCAATGTGTTCTGAAGAGGGGGGGCGGGGATGTCAGTTGTCACCAATGAGAAGAATGATTTGATTCCAACACGAAATGTTACAGGATGGAGAGTGTGTATGGACTACAGACGTTTGAATAAAGCAACCAAAAAGGACCACTTTCCACTACCGTTCATAGATTAAATGTTGGATAGCCTTGCAGGTAAGGAATACTATTGTTTTCTTGATGGATACTCTGGTTACAACCACATTACAATAGTACCCAAAGACCAAGAAAAGACAATTTTTACACGTCCCTATGGCACATTCGCCTTCAGAAGAATGCCTTTTGGACTATGTAATGCTCCAATAACTTTCCAACGTTGTATGATGACAATTTTCTCGGATATGATGGATAAAACACTAGAAATCTTTATGGATGATTTTTAAGTCTTTGGAACTTCATTCCAAAGTTGTTTGCAGAATCTGAAGCAAGTCCTACAAAGATGTGAGGAGACAAACCTATTACTAAACTGGGAAAAGTGTCATTTCATGTTCAAGAAGGGATAATACTTGGGCACAAGATCTCCCGAAGAGGAATCGAGGTGGGTAGGGCTAAAGTTGAGGTCATTGCAAAATTGCCTCCACCTACATCAGTGAAAGAGATAAGAAGCTTTCTGGGACATGCTGGATTCTACAGATGATTTATTAAGGATTTCTCACAGATATCAAAACCACTATGCAGGTTGCTAAAGCTTGATCAGAAGTTTGACTTTGATTCAGAATGTTTAAAAGTTTTTGAGAGGTTAAAAGAGGCACTGAGTTCTGCACCAATAATGATTGAACCTAACTAAAGTCAGCTATTCGAACTCATTTGCAATGCAAGTGGCTTTGCGGTTGGTGTCGTGTTGGCACAAAAGAGGAACAAAGATAATACATCTCGTCTACTACGCCAACAAAACAATGAACAAAGCTCAAGTCAATTATACTACCACATAAACGGAATCATTAACAATAGTTTTTACCTTTGACAAGTTCAAGTCCTACCTCATAGGAACTAAAGTGATTGTCCATACCGACCATTCATCACTGAAGTATCTCCTATCAACGAAAGACGTCAAGCCTCACCTAATCAGATGGATCCTACTTCTCCAAGAATTTGACATAGAGATCTTTGGACAGGAAGGGAATAGAGAATCAAGTTGCAGATCACATGTCCAAATTAGGAAAGGAGGCGCAGAGCCACGAAGATATTGAGATCAGGAAAACTTTTGTTGATGAATAGGTGTAGGCGATAAGCACATATGAAGTACCCTGGTATGCAGACATTTCCAACTATTTAGTTAGTGGATTATATCCCCTAGACGCGAATCAATAGCAATTGACAAAATTCTTTCATGATTGCAATAAGTACTGCTGGATGAACCTTACCTTTATAGGGTAGGACTAGACCAAGTGTTAAGGAGATGTGTAGCAGAGGAAGAAATCTCGAAAATTTTGGAACACAATGCCCCTTATGGAGACCATTTTGCAGGAACAAAGATGACAACTAGAGTGCTTCAAAGTGGATACTTCTAGCCTACATTATTTAGAGATGCATATTTGTACGCTAAAGGTTGTGATAAATGCCAATGGACTAGAAACATTTTTGCCAAAGATAAAATGCCAATGAACTATATATTGGAGGTGGAAGTCTTTAGTGTATGGGAAATTGATTTCATGGGCCCGTTTCCCTCATCATTTGGCAAGACCTACATCCCATTGGCAGTAGATTTCGTCTCCAAATGTGTAGAGGAATTTGCTACACCCTCCAATGACGCAAAAGTACTAAAGGGTCTTCGGAAAAACATCTTTACTCGGTTAGGAACCCCAAGGGTTATGATAAGCGATCAGGGTTCTCATTTTGCGAACAGGGTAATCAAGAAGCTTTTGGAAAAATACAATGTTAGGCATCTGATTGCGATAGGATACCATCCACAAATCAATGGCCAACTTGAAATCATCTAACAGAGAGATTAAGACAATCTTGGAGAAAACATCGGACTCTAATAGAAAAGATTGGTCTCTCATATTGGATGATGCAACATGGGCTCATAGGACAACATTCAAAACTCCCTTAGGAATGTCTCCATACAAGATAGTCTACGGAAAAACATGTCATTTACCCTTGGAATTGGAGGACAAGGCCTATTGGGTTTGAAAAAGCTGAACATGAATATGAAGCAGGCAGGCCAAAAGAGAAAATTGCAGTTGGCGAAGTTAGAAGAATGACGACATCTATCCTATGAGAATGAAAAGATATACAAAGACAAGGTAAAGAAATGACATGAAAACAGAGGATTAGAAGTAAAAATTACATGAACACTAGGTTAATTTGCGTGTTTCACTGAATAACCTCAATAACAACTTTATTGTAAATAAGGAATATGTTTAAAGTTTACAAATCATGAGTTTTAGGACATAAAACCCAACAAGTCTAATGTTAGCATGCAATGACACTAGGTTAATTAAAAGGGTTTAATTCACCTAGAAGATAATGTAAATACCTTATTATATAAGAGTTATAATAGGCATAGACTTAGATAGATTGACTTAGCTGAATTTATCTAAGTTAAATAACCCTAAAATACATTAGGACACTTTAGTTGGAAGAAAAGTACAAAATGAGATATTTATATCAAGTTTTGCTCCTATGTCCTTATATTCATAACTTGAGATCCATGCTCAGCTTCGTGTCGTCTTGGGTGCGGCCTCCCTTCAAAAAGTGTTTGATGGGTCAATAACAAGGTGAATGAGGAAAATGTCTATAGTAAGTGGGAGTAGGACGGGTGTCAACATATCTTATGGTCTCCACCCCTAGGTCGCACCGTGAGATTCTTATGATTTGTCTGCATGTTGCCTTGGAGCGACTATCCGTTCAGAGGGCCTGTCATAGGTTTGGGAACATCACAAACTCCATAAATGGATGAGGTCATTTGGGTTAATTACCAACAGTTGTCTTTCCTAATGGTACCCTGTTGGTGCGTACCTTTGGGAGTTGAAAGTGGGAGGGTTACACTTATGGGGATGAGTTAAATGTGTTAATGAATCCTTGACCGAACAACGGTATCTAATGTCTATAGAAATATGAGTAATTCTGGCATTAGAGTTAGTTGAGAATTGTCTCAATTCAAGGGAGGAGTAGTTGATCACCCTTCGGTGGTTGTTCCTCTAAACCTCTGAAGTATCTTTGCAAAAACTAAATCAATAGTTTATTAGGGTTTCTTTGATAACTTGATTTTGTTGAACTTGATTGGATCATTTGCAATTGTTTGTGTAATGGGTTAAGGAAAAGATAACTAATACGGTCAATGTTTGTTTGTTTTTCAGCATGTCTTCCTCAATTATTGCACTGCTTAAAAATAAAAAATAATCCGGTGAGAATTACGCTACGTGGAAGTCATACCTAAATACGATTCTAGGTATTGACGATCTGCGATTCGTCTTAACGGAGGAGTGTCTTCCAGTCCCTGCTCGTAACGCATCCCAGGCAACGAGGGGTGGCTATGACCGATAGATAAAGGCCAACGAAAAGGCCCTCGTCTACATCTTGATGAGCTTATCTAAAGTTCTGTCCAAGAAACATGAGACCATGGTTACAACGAGGGAAATTATGGAATCTCTCCAGGAGATGTTTGGACAACATTCTTTCAACTCCACCATGAGGCCCTCAAATACATTTACAACTGCCGCATGAAAGAGAGCCAATCTGTTCGGGAAATGGACATGATGGTTCAATTCAACGTGGCTGAGGTAAATGGAACGATCATATGAGCGCAGTCAGGTTGCATTCATCATGGAGTCTCTTCCGAAGAGCTTCCTTCAATTTGTAGCAATGCGATGATGAACAAAATTCAGTACAACCTGACTACATTCCTGAAGAGCTACAGAATTACAAGCCTTTTATGAAGAATAAGGGATCGGTAGAGGGAGAGGCAAATGTTGCACATTCCCGCAAATTCCAGAAGGGTTCATCCTCTAAAACGAAGTTTGTGCCTCAATCTTCTGGTTCTAAGAAAATTCAGAAGAAGAGGGGAGGAAAGGGGAAGGCTCCCTCAGTTGCTATTCGAGGTAAGGGAAAGGTCGAGGCTGTAGCTGACAAGGACAAGTGTTTCCACTGTAATGTGGTTGGACATCAAAAGGGGAACTACTCTAAGTACCTCGTTGAGAAGAAGAAGAAAAAAGAAGGTAAATTCTATTTACTTGTTTTAGAAACATGTCTTGTAGAACATGATCAGTTTGTCTGGATACTTGATTCGGGAGAAACTAATCATGTTTTTTCTTCTTTATAGGAAAATAGTTCATTTCAACAGCTCAAGGAAGGTGAAATGACACTCAAGGTCAGAATAGGAGACATCATTTCAGCCAGTGTAGTGGGAGCTGCCGAGTTATTTTTTGGAAATAGATTTATGCTTTTAGAAAGCTTGTACATTGTTCCTAGAATTCGTAGGAATCTTATATTTATTTCCTGTTTATTAGAACAATTGTACTCCGTTTCTTTCCAAAGTAATGATGCGTTCATTTACAGAAATTGTGTATTTATTTGTTATGCTAAATTAGAAAATAAATTGTATGTATTAAGACCAATTGAAGCAAAAAAAAAAAAAAAAAATTTAAGTCATGAATAATTTAAAACTGCTGAAACTCAAAGAAAAAGGCAATGTATTTCTCCTAAAAGTAACAATACCTATCTTTGACACTTAATATTAGGTCACATTAATCTCGATAGGATCAGGAGATTGGTAAAGAATGGACTTCTAAACGATAGTGTTGGGTTTAATGTCCTATAAACTCGTAGTTTTGTAAATCATTAAACATATTCTATTTTCAATAAAGACGTTATTGAGGTTATTCAGTAAAAGATGTTATTGAATATGTAAGTTGCGAATTTTTAACCTAAATCCAATAAACTAAGATCCTTAGCTATAACACGAATACTCAAACTATATGTAGAGATATATCATAGGATCAAGTTCAAGTTTATAGCCAAAACAGTCTATAATATAAGGATAAGGTTGGGTGCCTTATCTTGGGGACACTATGGACGTGACCCACTTTGTATTAAGTACAAACGAGGAGATCCTAAATCGTTCATGTGGAGACATGCAAGTGGGGTCGTCTTATGCAATGAGTTTGCATAAGACTGGACCGCGAAATAAGTCACTTTCTCTTTATAACGTCGTTTACTGTAGAAACTGACTATGTCACAAGATGACCTAGGTAACTCGATCTTAATCCTGATCTAACTATAAACTCCTGTTTATACGAGATTATCCTTTGATCTGCATGGGTGTTGCAATTCTGGAGTGGTTAAAAATAGGGAAAAATACACTTTTGGTCCCTGAGGTTTGGGTTAAGTTCCACTTTGGTCCCTGAGTTTTCAAACTCAACAAAATTACCCCTGAGGTTTGAGATAAGGAGCAATTTGGTCCCTGCCGTCCAGTTTGCCGTTAAACCCTAACGGAATGCTGACGTGGCACATATTTTTTTTATTATTTATGATCTTTTTAAAAAAAATGTATTAAAATATTTATTATTTTATTATTATTTTCACCTTTTCTCCCTCTCTTCTTTTTCTCCTTCATCATCTTATTATTCTTCTTCAACAGCAGCACACCATCGGTTGCTGGCAGTCGGCGACCACCGCTCGCCAGTGACTTTTTTTTTTCCTTATTTTTTCTCCTCGTTTTACGGCACTTTTTTCCCTTCCTCTCTCTCCTCCACCGTCACTCTTCTCCTTCCTTAAGTTTTCGGCTCTCTCTCTCTCTTCCTTTGGTTTTCCTTTCTCCCTTTGTGCTGAAGTGCGTTACTCCAGACCACCGCTAGTCGTCACTGCTCGTTTGTAACCTAGACCCCCGTAAGAAGCTTCAGATCCGCCGGCGCCGCTGCTTGTATGTAACCCAGAGTTGCCACTGTTTACGTAACCCAATCCTCCGCTGCTCGTTTGTAACCCAGACCCGCCGTAAGAAGCTTTAGATCTGCCGGCGCCGCTGCTTGTACGTAACCCAATCCGCCACTGCTCGATTGTAACCCAAACCCGCCGTAAGAAGCTTTTGTCCTCGCACGCGCCTCTGAAATCAAAGGGAACGACCTGAAACGAAGGGGAATCCCCCTCGTTTCAGATCTGGAATGAAACCCGGTTTCGTTCCAGATCTGAAACGAGGGGGATTTCCCCTTTGTTTCAGGCATGGTTTTTTGGCCACGAGAGAAAAGAGTGGCAGACCGACGAGGAGGAAGAAAGGAGAAGAAAGAAGGAGAGGGAGGTCCCTTCGCCGGAAAATCGACTCCCTCCTTTTTCGATTTTCGACAAGCTTTTAAAAAAAGAAAAAATGGATTGGTGTGTAAATGAGAAAAAGAAGAAGAAGAAAAGATGAGGGAAGAAGAAGAGAAAAAAAAAGTCTCTGGCGCCAGCGGCGACCTGCTGAAAAAGAAGTGAAGGAGAAAAGGTTGAAGATGAGATGGTTTAAGAAGAAGAAGGAAGAGAGAGAAAGAATAAAAATAAATAATAAAATAATGATTTTTTTATTATTTTAATACATTTTTATTTAAAAATTTTAAAAATTAATTTTTTTAATTAAATAATAGTGCCATGTCAGCAATCCGTTAGATTTAACAACAAAATGGATGGCAGGGACCAATTTGCTCCTTATCTCAAACCTCAGGGGTAATTTTGTTGAGTTTGAAAACTCAGGGACCAAAGTGTAGCTTAACCCAAACCTCAGGGACCAAAAGTGTATTTTCCCTTAAAAATATGAGATAAATTAACTCCAGAATACTGTGCAAGTATACACA
Organism: Luffa acutangula; assembly: GCA_036850905.1. Lineage (NCBI taxonomy): Eukaryota > Viridiplantae > Streptophyta > Magnoliopsida > Cucurbitales > Cucurbitaceae > Luffa > Luffa acutangula. The sequence goes on from CM072099.1 coordinate 14,512,426, forward strand.
ATCTAGCAGCAAGTGATAAGTATTTATCGTATCCATAGGGTCTTGAAATGTCTACCTCTATTGATTTAATTTTCCTTTTTAGTGATTTCAAAAGTTTGGTTAAATTGATTTGAGTTTTTAAAATGATGAAGCAAAAGAAATACGAAAGTAGTAAATGATTACGACAGAGAAAATAGAATGGAAACAGGCACAGGTTAAGACTTCTGTAATTGTTTATAAAGATGCTCCAACAATTCTTTTGATCCGTCAATCTCATTCAGTATTATCAGCGGGATCCTCCCGAAACTCCGGATTTTTTGGAATATGTTTCAAAACCAATGAAGCTCTACCGATCAAGCATTAGGCAACAGACTATCCCTAACTCAGTCACTGACGTTCACCAATACACAATGATCTAGCATGAATTATTGCCACACAACTCCTAAATCATCCCTGAAACTAGGAGAAGCTATACATACCGGCTAGCTAGGCGGGCACATAATGAAATTAAAGATCAACAATAATTCAAGATGATCATGATCAAATAAAATTTCCAGACTTATAAATATAACAATCACATAATTCTTAACCCATGCCTACAAAGCAATTAGTTCATGATTGAAAACATAAAATATGTTACAATCTCGATAAGCACATCCATATTACGAAATACACAAGAAATACTAATCCTTTTCAGCAAATGGGGATGAAACGACTGCTCCAAACCACCAAGAACATGGAAGAACTTCGTCTCCTTGAGTGGAATCACAAATGGTCTTCTTAGATCTCCATTCCGTCGTCAATTCGGCCTCCGGCCGATTGATTCGGTCTCCAAATCGTGAATGAATTTATCGTTGACGGCTCCTCCTTTTATAAGATGAGAATTAGGTTAAATTGGACACATGGCAGGCTCTCCTCCCTCCTTTATCCCGAAAATAACTCAACAGAAGTCGGTTTATCAACTTGGCTAACGAGTTGTGATGTGGCAGTTTTTGCTCCCAGCTTTGCTGCAGCACAGATTTTGCTCCTTCACGTCGCTCAGCAGTGTTTTCTGCACAAAATAACTTTCAAAGCCTCCATTCTTCCAAATGGGTTAAAACATATAATATATATCTAAAATCAACCATATTAAGCACAAAAGACACACAAATCCCTATAGAATTAAGGCCTAAATAACTACCTTGTTATCAATGGGTGAGAGTGGTCATATATCACCGACTCAACAAGCCTACCATTTTGGGGATAAGATCGGATAGATAGCTGGGGACATAGTCTCGCAAGACGAAATTCGCTCCTACCCATTTCAGGGATAGTAGAGAGGATGTTCCCTTAAGTACTAACTCCAAGACTTGAACAAGGGGCCCCACCCTCTCCTTGGCCCGAGAGGGACTCAGGTTTGATGATTGGACCACAAATCGATTGTTCATTAGAGGATTAGTGGAACTTAAGGAACAAGAAGTATTATAGGGGTAAAACGAACATTTGACCCAACTATAGCTACAAACAAACTGTGAAGGATCGACTTACTGAACATGGTTATATCAAGTAGACGGAAATATATCTACGATAAGGGGAGTGCAACTACTGGGCTATAGTGGAGTGTCCCGATAGTTAACAAATGTTGGTTAACTTGGTTAATAAGATTAGTCGATTAACCTTGAATCGTTGGAGCCCATGATCTGTAGGTCCATTAGGTCCCCATGCTAGCTCATATCAGAATGAAGCTTAGAACAATAAGATAGGAAAGTTTAAATAATTCAAAATCGGGAAAGGGAATTATAATGTCAATTACATATTTGATATTATTGACATAATAATTTAATTATGAATTAAATTATTAATTGAGAGATGGAAGTATTTAAATATGTGTTAAATACTATATACATGAATAAGGATTCATGATTAGTGGATTACTTTAGGTAAGATTGATTAATTTGATTAATCACACGAAATTGATTGTAAATTGGTTTCAAATCAATTACTATGTTAAACTCAATTTTGAATTGAATTTAAATTAAATTACAAGACAAATTTGTAATCTTGCATCAAGATGAGATAGTGGATTTTGTTGGAATCCCACCCTTGCATGGTGATTCAAAATGGAAAAACAACTCATCCATGCACTCTTGCATGTAATATTTACATGAACACCTAGAATCCACTATTGCTTGACTCTCCACCATGTGTCCTTCATCTTGAGATTCCAAGGTGCATGGATTTTCTCTATAAGTAGATGCAAAATCAGATTAAGAGTCAAGAGAGCCATTTCATACTGTTATGCTGCTGGAATTGTGTCTCAAACACACTCACCTTCAAAGATGATGTTTAATTTTCCTACCGCAAGCGCACGGGTCAAGTAATAATAAAGTGATCGAAAAATCGAGTGTCGTCCTCTGGATTGGATTTTTAAGTTAAATCAAGTATCATGAATAATCTTGCTCAATTTTATTTAGGGAACGAAAAGTAGTGAGTGATAGAAAACTAGACCAAAGCAAATAAACAACGAAAATTCAATTGAAAGAATACTTAGGGAATTGATTTCGCCAATTTAGTCTTTGATTGATTTTAGGGAATGAATTATCATGCACAATGGAATTATGAGCCTAAGAACCTTTACTCACAACTACCTCTCCCGAGTATAATTGATCTTCATGCAAATTAACCAACTTGATATCCCTATCTAAGTTCATTAACATACAAGACAATTAGTTCTTTTTGATCAATTCTAAAGTTAATCTAAAATCCGTCACGAGCTTAGAATATAAATTTTAGTCATGCAATCTTAATAAAGTCTATGTTAAATCCCTTCTCCCGAGCAAGACTCAACACTTAGATCATTCAACTAGTGGCCAATTAATTGAAAGCATTAAATTAAGAATGCAAACATAAAACAATTGCACAATTCAACCCATAAATCAATCCATAAACTAAAAAGACTACATCAATCCCTAAGTAACAAACTTAGTTACTCATACATGGCATTACAAGATAAACTAAGTAGGAAAAAGCCATTAAAAACTAACTAAAGTAAGGGAGAAAGAAGATTAAACACTATGGAGGCTGAGACCGCACGTCCCCGTTATGATCTCCACGAACAAAGTCTTCAATTTCATGCTCCCCCTCTTGCTTCAGCTTCAAAATATGATTTTTCTCTCTGTTTTACGGCTAAAAATCTCCCAAAAGAAGTCCCCCAAAAAGCCCTAATCGCAATCTTTAAATAAGGCAAAAATTGGTCGTAGCGTCGCGACGCTGTCGAGGTAGCGTTGCGACGCTACCGCGAAATTACGGATTCTGGAAGTTTGCCTAGCGTCGCGATGCTATGGTTTTTTTTTGTTTTTTGTATTTTTAGATTGAAAACTCCAAATATAGAATGTCAGCGGATGAACCTATCTTCAATCTCCAACTTTGATTCTTTTTCATTCTTTAACCTCTTTTCGCCCTCCGAGCATCCAATTGGCTCCAATATTAATTTCCTACGAATACAACATGAAAATGCATAAATTTGGGCAAATAATTGTAAAAGAATAGCTTAATTAATTATAGAAAAATAGCTAGCTATGCTCGCTATCAAAAGATCTCTCTAGAGCTTGATCCTTCAAGCATTCCCTTCCCATTCCCTATCTCTATAGACTCCCACAAGTCGTTCTTGGCCCGGAGAATAGTAGGGAAGACACTAGAGGTGGTCCACACACCGTTCGCGATCAAAGGAATCAAAGGGAGTTGTTGAATCGGTCTCCAAAAAGGTTGGTACAAATTCTGCTCTCTGTTTACGATATTTGGACAACATGCTTTCATTTTCTAAAATTGATGTAGTTAAGTGCCTCAGATCCTAAAATTGCTTCCGCATGTGTTATATGAACACCTTCAGTTAAAAGATGATTCATTACCTCCATGTGAATCTTATCTTGAGGGAAAAATGGCCAAAAGATCTTTTAGTGGAAAAGGTTTTAGGGCCAATGAATGTAAAATCTCGAGGAGGGTACATATATTTCATCTCTTTTATAGATTATTATTCGAGGTATGGTTACTTATACCTAATGGGGCATAAGTCTGAAGCACTTGAAAAGTTCAAGGATTTTAAGGTTGAGGTTGAGAACCTATTAGGTAAAACTATTCAAACACTTCGATTTGATCGAGGTGGAGAGTATATGGATTAAAGATTCTAGGACTATATGATAGAACATGGAATTCAGTCCCAACTCTCAAACTCCTGGTATACCTCAGCCAAACGGTGTATTAGAAAGGAGAAATAGAACCCTATTAAACATGGTTCGTTCGACGATGAGCTACGCTCAGTTGCCTAGCTCGTTTTGGGGGTATGCAGTGGAGACTGCAATTCACACCCTCAACAACGTTCCCTCGAAGAGTGTTTCTGAAACACCTTTCGAGCTGAGGGCGTTAACCTAGTTTGCGTTATTTCAAAATCTGGGATTGTTCAGCACACGTGCTTGTGAAAAATTCTAAGAAATTGGAACCTCGTTCAAGGTTATTGGTAGCATGCAAAAATGCTATCTATTTCCTATTAATTTTAGCTAGTTTTGTGCTTAAATTGTGTGCTTTGATGCCATTTTATGTTTAAATTTCAGAAACCGAGCCAAAAAAGCAAAACCAGAGTTCTTGAGAGATTTTAGATGAATTTGGAGGCTTTTGGAGCATTTTGAAGAAGACCATTGAATATTCAAGCACCAAAGCCTAAGAAAAGAGCGTTGGAGGCCCAAAATGAAATCCAAATGGCCATCATTGATGAGAAATACCGAGAGGTTAGCGTCTCGATGCTAGCCTTGAGCGTCTCGACGCTAGCAAACCGTGGACATCAAGTTGGTACTGGGGCAGTGTCTCGATGTTGCCTACGTTGAAGCGACTTGGGCACCAAGCATATGACGTCCCAGCGTCTTGACGCTGATGCTACTGGACAACTATAAATAGGCCATTTTTCAGCCAAATTTGGGGAGCCAATTTAAGGGTTTTTACCCCATTTTAGAGTCCACACTAAAATTGAGGGTTTTGGGCGAAAATTTGAAGTCTTGTTGAAGATCTTGAGAGCTCGAAATCGATGGAAGGCGCCATGGGATTGAGGAGATCGACATGATTATGAGCATTTCTCTTCCCTTTTCCTTTGTTTTTAGTTTCTAAAATAGGTGTGATTAGGGATTGTTGGATGTTTAGTGATTATGAGTAGCTAATTCCTAAATCCTATGGGTTTGATTTAGTTTGTTGAACCTTTGCTTAATTGACTAATGGATTTGGTTTAATTGTCATTTTCATTCATTTGTGCATTTTATACTTAATGCATTTAATCATCTGATCAATGATTAAATGAATTGTTTTCTAAGTGGAAACTCGACAGAGAGAAACTTAGACAAGAACTGAATGCATGACTAATGTTTATTTACCCAAGTAACAGAGAGAGAAATTAAATAGACGTTAGAGGTTGTTAATGAAGGGTCGTAATGACATGCTTAGTAAATAAGGAGGAAACCGTTAGGAGATTCTTTATTAAAATGCATGAGAATAGGAGGAGACCGACATGAGAGTCTTTGATATTAGGCTCTAAACCTATAATTTGAATGTCCAGTCAATCTGAATTAGCTAATTGATTATGCAATTAAAGGTCCAATTAATGAAATCAACACCCTAGAATTATCCCTCCAAATTGTGTCTCCATTTATCTTTTGCTTTCTAGATTAGCTTTTTAGTTTATCTTTCCATCATTAAATTTTGTTCTCTAAATAAAGCAAAGCAAGATTATTCACGGTAATTAATTGAGTAAATACAATCCCTGTGGAGACAATACTCACATACTCACAATCATTATATTACTTGACCCGTGTGCTTGCAGAAGCACCCCAACAGTTATGCCAATTTGTTGGTTACCAAAAGAAATGAAAGGCAGTGTTTTCTATGAACCACAAGAAAACAAAGTGTTTTTGTCGACAAATGCTGCTTTCTTGGAGGAAGAACACATGAGGGATCACAAACCACAGAGCAAGGTAGTATTAAGAGAAGTTACTGAAGAGTCAACAAGAGTTGTTGATGATCAAGTTGGTCCTTCAACAAGAATTGATGAAGTTACTAGTTCTTCAGGCTCGTCTTGTCCTTCTCAATCGTTGAGAGTGTCTCGACGCAGTGGGAGGATTGTATCACAACCTGGCTCCTACTTGGGTCTAACTGAAACTCAGGTCGTCATGCTTGATGATGGCGTTGAGGATCCATTATCCTATAGACATGCAGTGAATGACGTAAATAATGACCAATGGGTCAAAACCATGGACCTTCAAATGGACTCTATGTACTTGAATTCAGTATGGGAACTTGTAGATCGACCTAAAGAGGTAAAACCTATAGGGTGTAAATGGATCTATAAGAGAAAGAGAGATGTAGCTAGGAAGGCACAAACCTTCAAAGCTAGACTCGTAGCAAAGGGTTATTGATAGGTATAATTTTTTATACATTTATAATCTTTCAATTTGCTTATCTTTATTGAACTCTTTGCGAAAAATGCTTTAAAATGAGTATAATATGTGTATAGGTCCTTGATAGAGCTTTGAAGGCAATTCAAGGCTAAAACGAGCAAAACTAGAGCATAAAATAACTATATTGCCTTTGGAGCCGAAGCCCAACGTTGAGACCCTCCAAAATAGTGTTGTAAGCTCAAGCCAAAAACTTCAGAGGATAACGTCTCGACGCAAGGGAAAAACTTGGGGTAGCATCTCGACGCTAGGCCCGTTTCCAAAATTGGGATTTTCCTTATTTGTACCATGATTCTTTCCATGTTTGAGGTCTCGTTTCAACGCCAAATTTACACGACTGGGAGGCTAAAGACTCCTATAAATATGTAGCTTTGGTTTAGGGTTGAATCATCTCTTGTACCACTTGAGCTTCTCTCAATTGTAACCACTTTTCTCTCTAGTTTCAAGCTTTTCTTTAAGTTTTTTTAGTCTCGGTTGATCAAGCCTCGAGCTTGGAGTGTGCTTGTCTATGGCCAACTAAGCTCGGATTTGTTGTAATCGGGACCTTGGTGTGTAATTTTGATTTAATTTTATGAGATTTTTGTTCTTAATTGCTTAGTTAATTGTCTTTGTGATTTAACTCTATGCATACAAGTTTAAAAAATTTAGAGACTTGTGGAACAATACAAAGTTGAAAGTCTAAAGAAATATTGTTGAATTAGAAATTTCAGCTAATCACAAATTGTCACATCATTAATTTAAATATTAGTGGTAAAATAAATTTCAGACCAATTACAAATTTACATGTGTCCCCAAATTAAGTTAATAGACATAAAAATTTGACAAATCAAATAATGCCACATGTGCATTATTGATCCATGAGACGACATGATCCAGTCCAATTAAATTATGCCATGTGGTAGTTGGACCCAAAGCTCACTTAGTTCAAGATCGTTAAAAATGAATTGGGCCAAATTTAAATAATCAAGGTTATAAAAAAATTGGATTAAGCTCAAATAAGTTGAAGACCAAACGTTGGGTCCAAAGTCACCCAAGCTCAAGCCCATGTAAGATCCATCAAACCTTATAAATAGAGGAGGCCACCCTTCATTTTGAACATTCAGAGATATTGGGAAAAACTCATTAGCATTTAGCTATTCAGGGAGAATCCAGAAGCTTAAAGTTCAGTTGGAGAATTTTCAAGGATTTAAGATTTAGAATTCAAAAGATTTGAAGATTAGAAGACTTCGAGAAAATCAATAAACTAGCAGATCAATCATCCAAGAAGATTAACAAGTCATAGGTCGATCCAAGAGATCATAAAGCTAACAAGTCGATTCAAGTGATCATCAAACCAACAAACCAGTTCAAGAAGGTCAACCAGTCGAAGGCCAAAGTTTATATATTTGTGAGAAAGCATTCGAGGATAAATATTAGAGATTGTAACACTCATACCAAATTCAATAAAATCAAGTTGATTTCCACGAATTAAATTTCCTTATTGAAATCTCGTGTGCACACATATTATAGACATATTATACACATTTTAAAGTTTAATGACCAAATAGACACAAGCTGAAAACTTCCTTAGCTAAACTCGTAATTTAATCATATTCGCTTGTTTCTTGTTTTGACAGGATTAGATTGGGTTCCACTGTCATTAGGGTGAAAGAATTTTGACTTCACGTTGACTTTGTGATTTTTTATTTTATAATTTTTTTAATTTATGATCTTAAATAATAAGAGCAATTCGACCAATAAGAGCATGACTCAACTGACATAAAGTTTGTATCATGACTAAGAGGTTAGAGGTTTAATCCCTCACACCTACATGTTATCAAAAAAAAAAAAAAAAAAAAAAAAAATCGCCAAAACATCTTTAGCTAGGGAAGTTTTACTTTAGATCTTAGGTTTAAATGGTTTGCTTGATTTAATTGGGAGTAAAATAAATAAATAGAATTATTGAGCAGTTGGGATGATCATTTAATTTCAAACCAAATAAATAAATAAACATGTACTTATGTGTAGAGGGTTGTTTAAAAATAAGATAGCCCTAGTGGAATTTTGATTTTATTATTTTGTAAATCACAAAACATTTAAGTATAATTCAGTCGTGATCAATAATTTATGCCAAATCACGACTTCGAGTGGGTTTAAAAAAGGGGCAACAAGAAATATGACTAAAAATAAATAGGTGGCTTGAAAAATGGCTACAAACGTTTATAAATTAAATAGATGGCTAAACGATTTACTGATTAATAAATCCCTATTTGTAAAAGACAACAATGCCCCCCACAAACTGTCTAACCTAATTTTAACGTTTAAAACCAAAATCAGAGTTTAAAGAGATAAAATATACCCCTAACAATAAGTTGGAGACATTTTAGGAAGTTTGAAATTCAAAAATCCAAATTCTATTTTGAAAATCTATATCTACTGGAAAAAATTGTTTCCCGGAAAAAGAAGTCAATACCTTTATTGGGGAAGGAGTACAGAGTTTAACCTCCCTCCATAGAGAGAAACACCTTCAAAATGCATTAATTGGAAAAACAGTCCTGTCAATAGGAAGATATACTACATGCAACTAAGAAAACCTGAAAATTAAAAAACAAATAAGAACACAGTAATTATGATACCTTAAGTGCTGCAATTATGACATGTCATAACACCGCTCAACCTCCCACTAGAACTGCCCTCATGCATTTGCTCCATCCCGTCGGTCCATCTTCGTCCTCCACACCTCGAAACCCTTGAGAGCCAAAAACCTCCATTCCCCACCATTTCCCACCGCCAAACAGAGTGTATATCGCTACCTACCTCTCACATCACGCCGACAACCCACCTCCGCCCGTGCCGACGACCTTCCCCCGCCGCACCGACGACCATCTCTTGCATGGTCAATCGATTCTTCTTCTACGCGAGGATTGTACCAAAAATTTTGAACTAAGATAACGACTTCATTTCCCTTCCCTTATATTTGCAACAACCTCCCCTACTTTATAGACAATCCCTTGATTTTAGGGATTTGTTTTTTTTTTTTTTTGCAATATTTCGTGATTTATGTGAAAAAGGTCAACTACATCCAACCCTTGTGACATGTTATTATAATTTGATTGTTTTTTATTGTAAAAATCCTCTAGGATGCTGTTAAGAAGGACCTTGCAAGGAAAAAAAAAGAACAAACGGATTAAGAAAGATGTAGTTGAAGAAGTTAACCCCGTCAGAGTGGTATGTACTGATATATACATATATTATTTACACCGTTTATGACCTGCTTGTGTGTACTGGAGCCTAAAATTGAGATGTATGTATTTGGATATAACTTTGTCCTGTGTATTGAAGGGTGAAAGTGTGTTGGAATGCTTATTGAATGACACTCTGGCGTCCGTCTGTACTCTTATATCCATGCATATTAGTCATGCCAGTATATAAGTTGTGTGCCTTCCCATACTTTAAAAATAATTCATTGATATTAGGGATTTGTTTTTTTTTCTTTTTGGCAATATTTCGTGATTTATGTGAAAAATGCCAACTACATCCACCCCTTGTGACATGTTATAATTTGATTGTTTTTTATTGTGAAAATACCTCGGATGTTGTTAATTAAGGACCCTGCAAGGGAAAAAAAACAAACAAGCATATTAAGAAAGATGTAGTTGAAGAAGTTGGTCTCGTCAGAGTGGTATGTACTGATATATACATATATTTTTACCGCTCTATTGTAAGACAAAAAGCACGGGCATGGGGAGGAAATGCATGGAGGCGGTTTTGGTGGAGGATTTGTGTTGATTTGACTTAAATGTTGAACCCGCCAGAGCGGTATGTACTGATAAATACCATTTCATGGTTAATGCAACTTCTCAGGAAAAAAGTGTGTTTGTGGTATACTCATATGTATGTGTGTGTCCCCCCTACATTATACACATTGGCATGTCTAATAAAAACAAATGCTTTGATTTGTCTGTACTATTATATACATCCATGGAATGGTCTGATGTGTCTACTTGTGTGTGTACACTTAATCCCCCCTTGTATTTGAGTTAATCACCCCTTGTATCGTGTATGTCTGGAATGCCCAATAAAAATACATTTTATCTTTGTCTGTGTTGCTATATGTAACCATAATAATCTCGTACCATGTTCACCTGGATGCAAATACCTGATGAATGCCATAATTGATATTTGTCTATAGTATTACATACATACGTGTTATGCATGCATTTTGTGTGTATGCAAACTTACCCCAGTCCCATCCCCCATATGAGTTATATATACGCTGCAGTTTATATGCACTGTCATCTGTCTGTGTTTACTGCTACTTACAACTCTTATGGTTGTCATTTTGTAACATGGATAATGAGGGGCAAAATGTGAGGGATAAAATATTTTTTTACCGTTGGAAACGCTGAAACCTAAGCCTAAAAAATAGGTAGATCTTTTTATATAGTTGAACACAAACCGCCAACTGAACTCCCTATAAATCGGGATTCTTCCAGCGCGCAAAAAGGGGGCAGGCGAACGATGTGGAACAAAAACAAACGTTAACGTCGTCTGTATATAGCCGTAAATACCAGGGGTAAAACATCCAAAAAAAATAAGAAAAACGGTTCCTAAAGTTCTGGTAGCCACACCTGCAAAATCCGAACTTCCATAGCCAAAAATCAAGGATGCCTTTTTTTTGTAGCCATTTAGCACAATTCCCCTTTAAAAAAGCTTTGGAAAAAAAAGTGCTTTTTAAATAAAAATAAAATTTTCTATAAATAGTAATAAAAATACATCTATACAAATTTATAATATAAAGGGAAAAAAAATTAAATTTATACACCAAATTTGTAGGGTGTATCAATTACAATTCCAAACTAATAGTTGTATAAGTTTAATCCTAAACGTTTTTTTTTTTTTTTTGAAAAAAAGTTTAAACCTAGTGTAAGTGATTTATAACTATATTCCCTTGATTTTCATTTATATTCAACTCAAAATCACCTAAAGGGCTTATTCTTCTCCTAAATCCTACCAAGATAGCATGAAAAATTATCATAATTATTCTCAAATAAGTAGAGAAAAAAATATAAGGAAGATGAGAAGATGATAAAAACTACTTATATATAATGAAAAACTAGCTACTACCATCCATTTGTTTCGAGCATTTTTCTCTATATTACGTCAATCTACTAATTTAAAAAAATCTTAAACATGTATGAAAATTATGCATTAATGCATAATTTAAATGGACTCACTTATGAAAGTTTGGGTTTTAGTTGATACATAATTTGAGGTTTTAAGTGATATAACTCCTAAAATTTAGAAGTACAAATTGATTTTGTTTAGTTCAATTTCTTGAGTGATTTTAAATGATTAAAATTTTTAATTAATAAATAAAAATAACTTCAAGAAATTAATTAGAATAATGTAAAAACTATTTTTGAAGAAACACTTGATAGACCGATTTTAAATCTCTATAATTTTTTCTTTTTTTTAGTACATTTAAATCTCTATTATTACTTTCTCTTTCTTTTTTTTTTTTAATCTTTTCATTAATGAGCTTTTTAGTTATTATTTTCTATTTAAATCTCTATTATTTTTCGTTGATTTTGGTAGGATTTAAATTTATTTATTAAATAAACTAATTAATAAGATATTTCACATTTGACATTAATTGTATATATATATATATATATATATATATATATATATATATATATATATATATATATATATATTCTTTCTATCTTTCTGATCTTACGTGTTGGAATCCTTGGCAAATGAAAATACATACATTTTTAAAGGAAAAAAAAATAGTATTCAACTCAAGAAATGTGGGTATATAAGTTCGATTGTCTAACCTTACATAGATTTCTCAATACCACAAACACATAAATATATATATATATATATATATATATATATATATATATATATATATATATATGAATAACATGTTGTGCAATAAAATTAATCTAATTGAACTAACTTGTGTAAACAAACATTTGAAGGATATAATTTTTTTGTAAATCAAATTTGAACAACATTTGAAGGATATAATTTTTTTTTTGTTCTTTTGTGTTAGGGCTAAATAGTACTATAAACTCTATATAATAGTTTTGTATTTATTTTAATGTATGTTATAATTTTTTTATATTATATATACTAAATTTTATTTTAACTAAAAAACAAGAAACAAGAAATAGTTATCAAACACTATTTCTGTTTCTATTTCTTTTTTTAGAGAAACAAGAAACATTAATAGTTTTATCTTTCTATTTCTAGTTCTTAAAAAACAAGAAATAGGAAACAGAAAACAAGAAACAAAAAACGGAAAAGAGGAAACGAGAACGTTATCGAATGGGATCTAAGGATCCACTTCTAACAATCCACGATCAACAAAATGCTTTATGTGCTCATTGTATTGACTTAACTTAAATCCCATTTGGTAATGATTTTTTATGTTAGTTTTTTGTTTTTAAAAAGTATGCTTGCTTCCTTATCACTTCTTTATTATGGTTTTCACCCCTTTTTTTTTAAAAAAAAAAGAAATTAAAATCTTAACCAAACTCCAAACACAAAACCAAGAATTTAAAAACTACTTTCAATAGTTTTCAAAATTTTGACTTGGATGTTCTAAAAAAAAAAAAAAACTTGGATTTTTAAAACATTTTTGAAAAGTAGTTTACCAAACAAGGAAACTTGTAGGTAAAGGAGTGTTTGTAAGTCTTATTTTCAAAAACCAAAAACCAAAAGACATGACGTAAATTATCCTGGTCATATTTGATAATTGTCATGGTGGACACAAATTTTAAGTCACACCATCAAAGAGATGACCCATGAAATCTCTTGATATGACATGTCACACGTGGAATCATGTGAGTATACTCTCTCTATAAATAAGTGCCAAAGCTTGTATATGCTCAATAAAACACTAACATTTGAACTTGAAGTACAACAACTAACTTGTATTATTCCAAACCATATGGCAATGTCTGGCTATGGAAAATTGCAAGCTGATGTAGAAATCAATGCTCCACCTTCAAAATTTCATGAATTGCTCCAGAAGAGACCACACCATATTTCCAACGTTTCTGGAGACAAAGTACAAAGTTGTGAGTTAGATGATGGTGATTGGGGCAGAGTTGGTTCTATTATCTCTTGGAACTACTTTCATGGTTTGTTTTCATGACTTTTTTTTTATCCTTTTTCTATTTGTAGTGCAAATTGTAGCATGCATATTGATTTATGAAGTGTTGATTGTAGATGGAAAGACTAGAGTGGGAAAAGATATCATTGAAGCGGTAGATGAGGAAAAGAATTTGATTAGTTTCAAAGTGATAGATGGAGATCTTCTAAAGGATTACAAAACCTTTCGATATACCATCCAAGCTATTCCAAAAGGTAAAGGAAGTGTGGTTCACTGGACTATGGAATATGAGAAACTTCATGAAAACATTCCTGATTCACATTCCTTGCTTGAGTTTTGTGTCGGTATTTCCAAAGACATTGATGCTCATCTTATGAAAGGGAATTAAAAGGCATGAGCCCAAGATACAACTACTCACCGGTGGGTGGTTGTACGGACAAAGGAGTATTGGCGTTTATTATGTCGTATACCAACTATACATGTGGTTAAATAAATGCTTGTATGCATGTAGCCTCTTCGTGCATGTTCTAAGTAATTATGCCATGGAGAGTACCATAAAGTATCTGTAATGTAAATCTAAATTATAGTATGGGAATAAAGTGACAAAAGTTATTATATATTAAATTTTTTAAAGATCTCCATGGATAATTGATACACTCAATCCTACCACAAGTGGCTTTATAGGCAACCCTCATGAAAAGAAGCCTCATAAACACACACAAGAAACACATAATGTACACACAAGGAATCACTCAAGAAAAAGAAGAAAGAATTCACATTGAAGGTCAAGGCTTTGAATAGAAAGAACTGATAGAATTAATCTAGACCTATATTCAAATACATGAATCACATTTAAGTAGATACATGAATAGTTGAGATTCAAGAAATGGTTGGATACATGAATTACAAGATATATGATGAATGTTCATGTATTGGTGAAAAGTCACGTGTATTAGTATTAGTATTTATTATTGATGTCTTTTGATGTATTTTCCTACTAGTATAAATATGTGTAAGATTTGTCATTTGTAAGCAAGCCAAGCAAGCAAAGAAGAAAAGAAAGTAATATTCAAGTTCTAGTTTCTCCAATCTTGTGTGAGTGAGAGAACAATCTTCTTCTCTTATCTCTTAAGTTGTATTGTGAGGGCCTACTTCGTTTCCAACAAGTGGTATCATAGCTAAGCTTAGAGATGACTTCAAGTGGTAACATATTGCAACCCCAACTCCCAAGATTCAGTGGGAAGAATTTTAATCAGTGGAAAAATTCAAATGAAAGTGTTATATGGCTCAAAAGAATTGTGGGATATTGAAAAAGGATACACTGCAGTTGAGAATCAGAATGAGCTCACTAATTAACAACTTGTTGAGTTGAGAGAAAATTGCAAGAAAGACAAGAAGACCTTGTTCTTCATTTATCAAGCTGTTAATGAACATGTTTTCGAAAGAATTTCAACAACTACTTCTGCAAAGGCGACTTGGGATATTTTAAAATCCACCTATCATGGAGAAGATAAGGTAAAGATGGTAAGACTACAAACTCTCAGATCTGAATTTGATTGCATTAAGATGAAAGAGACTGAAACTGTTGAAAAGTTTTTCAATCGTATTCTTGCAATTGAAGAATCAAAAGATTTATCTACACTATCAGTAAATAGTTTGATGAGTTCTCTTCAATCCCATGAGCTTAGATTGAAACAATTTTTTATGCTAATCCCGATGAAGCATTTTTGAGATACAAACTTCATTCAGATGCGGTTCTCGTGGAAGACGTGGTGGTCGTGGCCGACGAGGTGGAAGAAACTATGATAATAGAAATGATATAAATTCTGAAAATCAACAAGAAAACTCCACTTCATCTCAAGGAAGAGAAGGTGGAAAAGGAAAAAGTTTTGGCAAAAATCAAGGAAGTGGTCGTGGTAATTTTTCTCACATTTAATGTTTTAATTGCAAAAAATATGGTCATTTTCAAGCAGATTGTTGGACACCAAAAAATGGAGATGGAAGTTCCACCATGATGCATAAAGAGGAGAAAAATGATGAAGGTGTACTATTTCTTGTATGTAGTGCTCAAGACGAAGTTGTAGAGTCTACATGGTATCTTTGAAGGATTTGGAATTCCCCAATTCCGATAAAGCGGAAGCGCAATTGGGACCGATTCGTAGTTAATTTTGTTTATCCAAAAATACCATTACATTGGCAAAAATCATAGAACAAATTCTATACAAACTTAAGGCTAAGCATACAAAAATTATTAGATCTAAATCTAAAGGGGAGAAACAAACATACCGTCGTTGTCCTAATTACTCTTTACGAGCTAGCAAGGGGACCTAATGGACCTACAGATCAGAAGCTCCAATGATATGAGGTTAACTGATTAAACTCATTAATTACGTTAACCAATATTCATTAACTGTAGGTCATTCCACTAAAGACTCACAACTGAACTCTTCTCATTGTAGAACATTTTTGTGTCCACGGATATAGACCTATACCGGTAAGTCAATCCTTCAAGAGTATCCGTAATCACATCTGGGTCAAATTACTTGTGCAACATCTGTCTCCTTAAGTACCAGTGCTCCTCTAATGAACAACCTGTTTATGGTTCAACCAATAAACAGAAAGTCTCTCTTGGGTCAATGAGAGGGCGGGATCCCTTTGTTCAAGTCTCGGAGTCACCACTTAAGGGAACACTCATCTACTTCTCCTAAAAGTGGGAAGGAGTGAATTCCTTCTTGTTTTGTCATGTCCCCAACCTCCCACTCGATCTTGTCCCCAAAAAGGAAGACATATTGAGTCGGCGTATTGGCCACTCTAACCCATGCTAATCAAAGGACAATCCCTCATGAGAAGGAGTTCATGACACACTTAGGATTAAGACTGAGTTACCTACATCATCCTATTGAAACAGTAACCTAACTAGTTAACGGTGTTATATGTAGTGGTTTCCCATTTCATGGTCCGGTCTTATGCAAACTCATTCAATAGTATACCCCCGCTCGCATGTCTACTACATGGACGCTTTGGATCAATACGTCTGTATCAAATTCAAAGCGGGTCGTATCACATAGTGTTACCAGGATAAGGTACCCAACCTTATCCTTGTACTATAGACCTTTTAGGTTGTTACTTGAACATCGATCCTCGTATGTCCTCACATACTAGTTCAAGTTACATACAAACAACCTTGGATCTTAGTTTATTGGATTTGGCTCAAATTGTGCAATATTTAACAATAACACTTTATTGTAGAAACTCGATAACACTTTATTGAAATAAGTATACAATTTGTTTACATTCACTATCTATGAGTTTTAGGGCATAAAACCCAACAATCTTGATAGTGGTTGTAGTAACCACATGATAGGAAGTAGAAGTATATTTGTTACTTTGGATGAACCTCTCCAAAGTGAAGTGAAAACTGGTGATAATACCAGATTGCAAGTCAAAGGCCGAGATGATATTCTTGTTAAGACGAAGAAAGACACAAAACGAGTTGTGGATGTGTTCTATGTTCCAGGTCTAAAGCATAATCTTTTGAGTATTGACCAACTACTTCAGCAAGGTCTAAAAGTTTCATTTGAAGGTCAAAGATTAGATTAATGTTCTTATTGCCAAGATTGCTAATAAGATGTTTTCTCTTAAATTTACATATGGTCAAATCTCTTGTTTTAGCAGCATATTCAAGGATCCATCCTGGCTTTGGCATTTTCGATATGGTCACTTGAATTTCTGATCACTATCGTATTTGTGCAAAAATCATATGGTGAGAGACATTCAAAATATCAACCATATGACAGATATTTGTGAAGTGTGTATACTTGCAAAACAACACCGAGATCTGTTTCCAACGGGTAAAGCTTGGAAAGCTTCCAAACCTCTTGAGTTGATTCATACAGATGTGTGTGGTCCCATGCATACAATATCAAACAGAGGTAATCAATATTTCATAACCTTCATTGATGATTTTAGCAGAAAGTTATGGATTTATCTTTTGAAAGAAAAAAGTGAAACATTTGAATGTTTTAAATCTTTCAAAGCTTTAGCTGAGAACCAAAGTCGCCATAAGATAAAAACTTTGAGATCTGACCGTGGTGGAGAATATATAGTTTTTGATAAATTTTTCAAGAAACAAGGTATTCATCATCAACAGGCAGCTCGAATGACTTCACAACGGAATGGAGTTGCAGAGAGAAAGAATAAAACAATCATGGGGATGACGAGAAGTATGCTAAAAGCAAAAAAGATGTCAAATGAGTTATGGGGAGATGTTGTTGCATGTGCTGCTTACATTTTGAATCGAGCTCCTACAAAAAGTGTTCCAGGTATGACTCCTTATGAAGCATGGTGTGGTGAGAAACCATGTGTTAGTCACTTAAGAGTTTTTGGGAGTATAACTTATTCTCATATACCAGATAAGCTAAGGGGAAATTAAAGGATAAATCAGAAAAATGTATTATGGTAGGCTATAGTGAAAATTCTAAAGCTTATCGGTTATATAATCATTTTTCGAAAAAGATTATTATCATTTGGGATGTGATTTTCAATGAAAATGAATCTTGGAACTGGGATGCCGTTGAAGAAGCTGAAAGACCATTTCATGTTAGCATGGACGGGAATGGAGATGCTCAAGACTCAGAGCAAGTAGAGATTCAGGCAGTGGCGTTTCATCTTCATCTAAATCACCATCTTCAACAAGTGATGATGATATGACACCAAGGAGAATGAGAAATATTCAAGAAATTTATAATATTACAAGTAGAATTGATGATGATGTTGCTGATTTTGCATTATTTTTCGGTGTTGATCCTATAAATTTTGATGAGGCGAAATGAAACATGGGAGTTGATGGATCTTCTAATCAACAAACAAGTTCTTGGAGTAAAATGAATGTTGAACCTACTTTCATGGTTTGTTTTCATGACTTTCTGTTTTTAATGCAAATCGTAGCTTGCATATTGATTTATGTAGTGTTGATTGTAGATGGAAAGGCTAGAGTGGGAAAAGATATCATTGAAGCGGTAGATGAGGAAAAGAATTTGATCAGTTTCAAAGTGATAGAGGGAGATCTTCTAAAGGATTACAAAACTTTCATATATACCATCCAAGCTATTCCAAAAGGTAAAGGAAGTGTGGTTCATTGGACTATGGAATACGAGAAACTTCATGAAAACATTCCAGATTCACATTCCTTGCCTGAGTTTTGTGTCGGCATTTCCAAAGACATCGATGCTCATCTTATGAAAGGCAATAATTAAAAAGCACGAGCCCAAGATACGACTACTCACGAGTGACATACCAACTATATATGTGGTTAAATAAATGCTAGTATGCATATAGTCTCTTCGTGCATGTTCTAAGTAATTATGCCGTGGAGAGTACCATAAAGTATCTGTAATAATGTAAATCTAAATTATAGTATGAGAATAAAGTCACAAAATTTATTATATATTGAATTTGTAAAGATCTTCATTGATAATTGATACACTCAATCCTACCACAAGTGGCTTATAGACTAAGTGTCTCCTAAACACACACGGAAACACCTAGTGTACACACAAAGAATCACTCAAGGGAAAGAATAAAGAACTCACATTGAAGGTCAAGACTTTGAATAGAGAGAACCTTGTTCTCAATCCAAAGTGGAACACTCCTCCAAGTTTGATGACCAACCTAAACTTGCATGTTTCTAAGGGATTTGTGCAAGCTAAATCCAGAAAGCACCAATGCTCAAGGTTCTTTGGAGCAAAGAAGAAAGTATAATGCTACGTAATAATATCAACAACCTAAAACTGTTCAATGTACGAGAAGAAGTCTATTTATAATCATCTTGACATTCAATTAGAAATACAAGGGAAAAAAAGACTTAACTAAACCTAAATTAAATAGTTACTGTAAGAACCCGACTCCTAGAATAAACTAATTGGGTTGAATACCTTCATGCAAGCTATGGAGGCCCACAAACATTTTAAGAACATTTATACTTTAAAGTAAAATGAGATTAACAACACCTCAAAACAATCTATAAATGGGAGCCCATAATGAAAACAAAATCACAAGTCTTGAAATTTTAAATCTAACACAATGTACTTTCTGGCCTCTAAAGTTTTAAATAAAACATAGAACAATTGAGAAATTTAAAATAACTTTGACTGCGGAAACTTAAACAAGAAAAACATGATCTCTAGTCTCCCATGGTCATTCCAACAAACCCAATCGATCGCTCAGTACGCCTTTGTCTTTACCTGAAAAAAAAACATTTTTAGAAAAGAATGAGTATTTAAAATATTACTCAATAAGTGAATTTACTGCTGAGGTTGGGTCACACATTTACATGCATCTAAATCAATAAAATCATATTTTTGGTGGTTTCTAAATTGGACCCCTTTAAGCTTCTTAACTACTGGGATATACATCAATTTCATGCATACCTATGGAAGGAGCGTCAATTTCACGGACCTTGACTCATGTACATCAATTTCATGTCTCTAAGCTCTGTGTATGCCTCTCTTAAAGTACATCAACTTCATGTACACTTTCTAAAAGTTTTAAGCTTAAAGGTCATTTAAATTCATGCATCATATAAAAATTTCAGGAGACCACTACTCGAAAATCTAAATAATTTATCATCATTAATATAAATGATAGATTTCATGCTTAAATAATCTCATACTTTAAAATTTTCACTATGAAGATATGCTTGCTAAAACAAATCATGAACACATAATTTTAGGGAAAATCAAGACTACGCTCCCAATTAAAGATTTCAACAATACAGTCACTTACCTGGCTTAGCAACCAAAGTAACCAATAGCCAACCTCTTCAAACAAAATCGTTCGCTGAACCCAAACTAAGGTGAGAATCGTCTAACCAATTCTACCTCCAAAAGTCCTTTTTGACCTTAGCTAAATTAATCACCAATTCACCTAAAATTCCAATCTTAGAAAGTAAATTCCAAAATCATAATTTACATTGTTAGGAAGCTTAAACAATAACTTTACCCACCAAGACTCACTCAAAATAACCCAACGCTTGCTGGACGACACTTCCAAAAAGCATAACTTCACAGTTATGAACTTGACATTGAGTGGGGTAACGCTGAGATGAGTCCAAAACACAATGGTTCAACTCCGATTAAGACAATAATCTTAATTGGAACTCAAGCGGCCAAGAAAAACTCACATAATTTAACACTTGTTTTGCTAGCAATCAACTAAAGAATTGAATAATTGAATCTAAACACTAGGAATGAGCACCGTGGCTAGAAATCTAAAGTGCAATAACAGTGGGTCTAACTTAAATCTGAAAAGAAACTCAACAAAAACAACTGGTGAAGTGGATTATTTTTATCCCCGTGTTGCTATAGTAACCACCATTCAACCCATTTGATTATTCTATCCATTCTCTACAGTAACTCACCTCTCTTCTTTCATGCGACTCCTTGACTTTTCCGGCGTCCGTCGTTGACTTTCCAACCACTTTTCCGGCGGTCGTCGACAACTTTTCCGACAACTATTTTTTTTTAAAAAAAATCTTTCTTCTCATTTTGATTTTGGAAAATATAAAAAATGAAAAAAAAGAAAAAAGAGGGAAAAAAATTTCGGTCACCGGAAAATTCGTTGGTGGTCACCAGAAAAGCCACCGGTTGGAGGATGTCGCTGACGTTAGGGTTAGAGGAAGAAGAAGATCATGAAGATGGAGGTTGAGGTTGAGGAAGAAGATGAAGATGATGAAAATTTAATGGAAATGGAGGAAGAAGATGCTGAAGATGAAGATGATGAAGATGGAGGAGGATGATGAAGATGGAGGAAGAAGATAAAGATGAAGGAAGAAGAAGAAGAAGAAGAAGAAGAAAAAAGAAATAATAATAAAATAATAAAATATTTTTTATTTTAAAAATTTTAAAAATATTTTTTTAATAAAGGGAAAAATACACTTTTAGTCCCTGAGGTTCGGCTTAGGTTTCATTTTGGTCTCTGAGTTTTCAAACTCAATAATTTAGCCCCTAAAGTTTGGTTTTAGTTTCATTTTGGTCCCTCCATCCATTTTTCTATTAAGAACTAATAGTTGGCTGACGTGGCAGTATTTTTTTATTATTAAAAGAAGGTTATTTGTGAATTTTTTAAAATAAAAATAAATTAAATAAATAAATATATATATATTTTTAATTTTATTTCTCTTCTGCCCCACTTTCTTGTTGTTGTTGTTGTTGTTCTTCTTCTTCTTCTCCTCCTCCTTCTTCAGCACAAAGGCAGCGACAGCTGGCGGCCGACCGTCGCCAACAAATTTTTTTTTTAAAAGAAACGATCTCGACTAGAACGACGACGACGATGGGTGCAGTGGCGGCGCGAGGAAAAGCTGGAAGAAAATCGTGTTTGTTTCTGTCGAAAATGCATGTTAACGGGGAGGGGAAGAGGAAAACCGAAGGGAGAGAGCGTCGAAAAATCGAGGAAGGGAGAGAGAGATCTGAAGGGAGAGAAAGCGCTAGTGGTGTGTTGCTGTTGAAGAAGAATAAGAAGATAATGATGAAGAAGAAGAAGAAAGAGAGAGAGAAATGATTAAAAAATAATAATAAAATAATAATATTTTTACTTTTTTAATATATTTATATTTTAAAAAAATTCAAAAATAGTTTTTTCTAATAAAAAATTAGTGCCACGTCAGCAAATCGTTAATTATTAATGAAAAGTTCGATGGAGGGACCAAAATGAAACTAAACCAAACCTTAGGGACTAAATTGTTGAGTTTGGAAACTCAGAGGCCAAAATGAAACATAACACAACCCTTAGGGACTAAAAGTGTATTCTTCCCTTAATAAAAAATGCATGTCACGTCAGCAATCTGTTAGGGTTTAATGGAAAATTTGACAAAGGGGCCAAAATGAAACAAAATCTAAACCTTAGGGGCTAAATTGTCGAGTTTGAAAACTTCGGGACCAAAATGAAACCAAACCCAAACATTAGGGACCAAAAGTGTATTTTGGTTTTTGAACTAAGCACTTAATTTTTTTTAGGTCAAATTTTTTCTCAATTTTTGGCAACGTCGAAGGTTAACCAGGGCTAACAATTTTTTTTTTATTTTAAATATTCCCAACCATATTTTGTGCATATTCAATGATATTCATACAACCAAACAAGACTAGATTGTCAAAAAATAACATAACTTAAAATCCTCAGCTAATTTCTTATGATTGACGGAACAAACATTTCTTATTGATATTTGCAAAATATGAAATTTGACGTACAAAGTTGTATGAGGAAGATAAAATAATAATAAAAAAACAAAAGCTAAAAAACAAACAGTCAGCTTAAACCTTTGATTCAGAACTTCATGTTAAACATATTAGCACCCCAAACATAGAATATTTTAACCCATACTAAAATAATCTGCACCCTAAACACAGACTAAAATAATCTGCACTCTAAACACAAACTATTTAACTTCACATATTATTATAACTCCCATACTGTAATAACCACTGACTATTATAACCAACTCAACGCCCCAAACAGTCCCTAAGAGATGCATTTGGGGTTACATGCGTCCCTCGCTGCCTTTTTTTTAAATTGTTTTCTTCTCTCCTTTCAAGTAATAAAATCATTATCATATCTATAAATATCTTAATATTCTTTTTGTCAATTTCATTTTCTCTAGAACCAATTGCAAGGATATGATAAAAATAAATAAATAAAAATGAATTTTGCAACCAGTTTTTTAATGTTGCAAATATAGCAAAAAAAAAAAAAAAAAAAAAAATCAAAATATTAAAGTTGAAAAGTTGAAAAAACCCCTCAAAATAGATTGGAAGTCGACTGTTTAAGAAGTGTATTAACGATGTTATTCATATACTATATATCAGGTGTATCATTCATTTGTTTAGTGTGATTATATTTGATGTTTGATATCTTAGTTGTGGTTTGTAATGTAAACTTAGTTATTTATTCAATAAAAATAATTGTTATTTTATTGTGGTGTTTTAGACTTGCTTGTACTCAAATCCAATAAACAAACATCCTAAGTTAACTTGAACAGTATGTGGTTGACATACGAGTGGATCATATGTTCAAGTAATAACCTAAAGGGTCTATAGTATATGGATGAGGTTGGGTATATACCTTATATTGTTGACACTATGAATACGACTCACTTTGTATTTTGATAGAAATGAATTGATCCAAATAGTTCATTTAGAGACAAATTGATCCAAATCGTTCATGATACGACCCACTTTGTATTTGATACAAACGAATTGATCGAAATCGTTCATGTAGAGACATGCAAGTGGGGTATCATATACAATGATTTTGTATAGGACCAGACTGCGAAATAATTAGTCTTTCGTTGTAACACCGTTAACTGAATAGATTAATACTTCATAGGATGACCATATGTAACTCGATCTCAATCCTGAGTGAGTTATGGACTCCTACCTATGATGTCTTTTGATTTGTATGAGTGAGAGTGACCCGAGTCACTGACTCAATAAGCCTACCATTTTCGGGGACAAAATCGAGTGGGGAGATGAGAACATAACTAAACAAGATGGAATTCACTCCTTTCCGACTTTAGGGTAAGTAGATGAGTTGTTCCCTTAAGTGCTGACTTTGGATCTTGAACAAGGGACCCCACCCTCTCACTGGCCCGAGAGGGACTTGGTTTATAGTAGTGTAATGCCCTAGGATTTATTAAACTATCCTAGCGACATTACTAACTCTAAAACCAAACTAACCGAATGTACCGAAAATTTCGGCAGCATAACGACATACATAGGACTTAACCAAAATTTTTATAACACCTGTTAAGCATAAAAACACACTTCTATAAGTCAAACAACCCACAACTACAGTCGACATCACCACAGATACATACCAGAACTTCTTCCACAAACTAGCGAGTTAGATCTCGCATTCACAACCAACGATAAAAAGATTCATGCTAGATAAAGACATTCAACTCAATTACTAGAAACAACTTAATGTTATTAATTGGAAGGAAACAAAACTCAAATGAAGCTAACCATAGCTAGGGCTAACTTCCCAATTTAAAACAACTAGACAGGCCCTTAACTGCATTAAACATAAACACTATTCTATACAACTAGAAGAGTAAAATAACTTCTTATAACAAAACTAGATATTCAAAAACTTGGAAACAAAGATGTCTAGACCAGTGGAGTCACTCCTTGTGCACTTCCTCAGCACCACCAGGCTCATCCTATGCAAACTCACCTGCATGATCTAAAAATGTTGGGGGAAGAAAAGGGAGGGGGTCAGTACAACCACAGTACTGGTAAGCAGCTCACACCCGGTGAGCCCTCAAACAACAAACAACACATCAATCATGCTCGGCACACGTTCAACATACTTTTAAAAAATAAACAACTATTCATACTTCTAAAAGCGAGAACTAAACATCGAGACTCATCCTAACTCAACAGGATGACTCATGCACACACAACATGCTATGCAACCCCACATGGTTTCTGCGCCATGCTCACTTCCTTAGAACATGATTTACGCGTCATACCACGCACCAAAACACATGAATTATGCTCCATGCAACACAACTTAACACGTGATTTATGTGTCATGCTCCGCACCAAAACATGATTTCGGCGTCATGTAACACACACACACCCAACACATGAATTACGCACAGCGCACACTCACACGTGATTTACGCGTCACACTCCTCACCAATAACATGATTTTCGCATCACGTAGCGCAATCTTAACTCGTGATTTCTGCGTCACGCTCCGCACACACACCCAACTCACCTCTCCATGAGCACACAAACTATGCAACCATGACTCACATGCAACATAGCCTAGAAACACTAAAGCAACATGCTTAAAACACCAATAGATCAACATGCTTTCAATCAATCAAAACAAAGTGCTTAACACATAAATCAAGTTACATATCAAACAACGAGGCATACTAGATAAGCGATAAACAACCAACATGCTCATGCAATCAAGCAGACTCAACGGATAGAAACTACTTACCAAAAGCGCTCCTTAAGCAACTTTAACGACAATCCAAGGTAGTCCAAGAAAGCTCCTAAATAACAAGGACAACCTCTACTAAATTAGAACCAACCTACTGATACTTTAAAAATGTTTGAAAGGCCTAAATGAACTGAGGAAAGTCTATTTCCTTGCTCAAAATTCCCCAAAATAAAAACCCAAAACCTTTATACCATGGACAACCACGTCTAAGGCACAACGAGCAATGGGTATTCATTGAATGGCCATATTTAAGGCTTTTCAGTCGCTGGACAACAAGTAAATAACACGTAAATAGCATTCTAAGGACTTATAGCGATTGGGCAATGCTACTAAGGCCTAGATAACTAATGAGAATCGATTTAGCATGCTTTTAAACCATAAACAACAAGCACAAACTCATTAACTTCACATTCTAAGGACCTATAGGAGTTGGACAACGCTTTTAAAGCCTAAATAACTCATTGGTATCGATTAATATGCTTTTAAGGCTTTAACCTCTAATGGGTATCAAACCTTTAAGCTATTAAACTAAAAACAACAATCAATCTTACCCAACGAATCCTATTTCACGCAAGACGGGTTATATTAACCTCGAACAACACACTAGAACGATCTTTGGGCAATGGGTATTCGAGCTTATAGTGATTTGGACCCAATACGGTGCTGTAGAATAGAAATTTAAATATTAACTTAAATTTCCAACACCTAATGAAATGGGCATTTGATTCAAGCACCAACCTAGACTGGGTAAAGCTTAAACTTATCGAACATAACGATTCAAGGCCAAATTACCCACTGGATAGAGATGAAAACGTGAGGAAACGAGGCTCAGGTTGTTGGACGTGCACCAATCTGATCGAAACAAGAGAGGGGAGTTAGATCGGCCTTAGATTGACTATGAACAAAAGAAATTGAGAGCTTACTCATGGGTTCTTGGTCGAACAACACTAAAAAGAGGAAGATGGCACGACTTACAACGAAACGAGAGAGAGAGCGACGTGAAGAGGGGCGGCTAGGCTAGGCTACACGGCGATGACGATGCGATACTCCGACGGCGTGAGGGACGGCTGGTGCATCGTTAGCTAAATAGATGGATGTGAGATAAGATGATAAATAAGAATAAAGAATAATTCAGCTGACACTTAGTGCAAGTATACACTGTCGCACGTAGTAATAAAAACCTTAGAAGTATTCCAAGGGTATCGATCCCCCGAGGACTAAATTGGAAATTCAGATTTGATGAAGAAACTGCTCAAATGATTGCTTTTGAAAAGGTAACCAAAGAAAATAAGATTGATTGATTGAGTTTTTGAAAAGATAAATAAAACATGCAAATAACTAAAAGAATAACAATAAGAAATAAACGAGGTATTCAACATGGATTCATCCCAAAGACAATAACCATAGTCATGCAATATCTAACTTAAGCCTATTCAATGCATTGGGTCAGATTTAACTTCTATTTGGCCCTTGCTCCCAAGAACCATTAGAAGGCTAAACGAGTACCGTTATGCACATTTCTGTGACTCGACTCCGACATAGATAATTCACGAATGAAACCTATAACCCTATAGTCGATATAGGGTGCCTTAGGCAGCTTGCCCTATACCGCCGAACAATCTCTTTCGAGCTTTTTCTCCTATATCACCTTTATGAGAACCGATATCATTTGTCCCTTTCGAGATCAAACTCACATAGCATGCAAAGTCTAAGTGATCAAGTTAAACTCAGCAAGATTGTAGTGATAATCAATAAGGAATGACATGCATTGAACAGAAACTTAAGCAAATAAAACACTTTCAAGCCATTAAACCATAAGGGAATTCACCATATTGAACCCCTCAACGGAATTTAGCTACTCATGGTGAGATAAAGAGCAAATGAATACATTTTCATTGAATAAGAATGTAAAAAATACAGAATAATGAAAAGATTCAAAAGCTGGAACTAAAGGAGATAGCTAAATATTATGGGTTTTTCTATTTACTCAATCCTTCTAGAGTTCGCTAAGACATTCCACTCTCTCGCTTTTACAAGTGGGAATGGGTGAAAATCCCTACAAACCCTAAGGTTTGATGTCTAACTCAGGTTAGAATTCAGTCATCTAAGAAGGACATTGGGCATCCCTACTCATAGGCGTCGAGCTAGGGTTCTGTCACCACCCTTTTCTTCCAATGAGTTCTGCTTGAATTTGACTTCGAATCTCGAGCTTATATAATGTAGAGAATGGTTGAGGAGCTGCGAAATAGGGGCTGGAAGGTTGCCTAGTCAGTTTCGGGGTCAAAACAGTCAGTTAGGTGCGAAGAAGACTCGTCATCAACGACCCGCGGATGACTCGGAACAACTTCAATTTTTCTAGAAATGCGGTCGCATTTCATTTTTGCCTTCTTGCATTTCTGGGAAATTTGAGCTTTTCCTCTGTTTTCATGCCCAACAACAAACTAAGTCAAATTCTCTTAAAATCAAGTCTTTTTAAGCACAGATGAGTACAATTTGACAAAAGTGATTCTCAACACCCTAACTTAACAACTTAAGCATATTTTGAGCTCGGGAACAGTAAATTGATCACAACATACAACATTTGGCCAATAAATGAACTAAATATAAGGGTAAAATAGGTATATTTTTTACCCTTATCAACGACTTCGCAAGCGAAACGAAGAGAGAGAGAGAAACCACGAATAGAGGGAGACACGCACAAAAGACGGCGATGACACAACTGAACGGCGTCGACACCCACGGTGACGACGGGCGGCAGTGCACTAGGCGTCGGCTGCGACTAGGCACGCACAGGGAAGGGTTGCCGATGAAGATTGAAAATTAGGGGGTAGCTACTTCACGAAGAAGAAGAGATGGAGAAGGGAGGGAAGAGAGAGAGGGTTTTGGGGCTTTGCTTTTCTTAAGGCTTTTCGTTTCTTGAATAATCATTTTCCTTTAAAATAAACCCTAAGAAGAAGACCCAATTTAATTAGGGATTAGGGCTTATCTAAGATTCAATTTTAAATCACCAATTTGAGTTTTAAACCCAATCTTAGCTTCTAAAGAATTTGGGATTAATACTAATTAAGAGGAAATTTTGGGTCTTTTGACACTTAAAATAAATATCAAATATTAAACCTCCCAACTTTAGGAAATTTAAAGATTTAATTAAAAATATATTTTCCCTAAATTTTAGAAATTTAATTCAACGACCCAAGGCTAAACTTAAATTCTAATTATTCAAATTAGAATAAGAATGCTTAACAAATCCCATAATGACTCGATTTCATAACTCGAGGCGTTACAAGTAGTACCATAAATAGATTGTTCATTAGAGGATTAGTGGTACTTAAGGAGTAAGAGCTAATTACAGGGATAAAACAATAATTTGACCCAGCTGTAATTATGAACGACTCGTGAAGGATTGACTTACTTGTAATGGTTATATCTACTAAGAGTCCTACCATGGGTCTTTAGTGGACTAACCATAATTAATGAATGTTGATTAATTTAATTAATGAGTTTAATTAATTAATCTTGGATCATTGGAGCTTATAATCTGTAGGTCCATATATTTAATTAATAAATTAATTATTGAATTAATTAATTATTTTTGATTTAATAAATTATTATTTATTAATTAAATTAAATTTGATTTCATTAATATTAATAAATAAATAACTCCCCAACATTATTGATTGGGAGTGGGGAAATGGCTGGGGTGGGGGAGTTACTAAAGGAGTGTACGACACTCAAGCAGAAGTGATTCGAAGCTTAGGCACTTAAATTAACATTAATTTCCCAAAAGAATAAGCATGCTTTTGAATCGAAAAACAGAGTACTCAAACTAACCTCTTTTGATGCTCGAATTTGGGCAATTCCGTGGGTTGTTTCTCAACACGATCAAGTCGTAGACCACCACCTCCCTGCTATTCTCCAGCCTTAGAATGAGCTTGTGGGAGCAAAAAATATATGATTAATTGAGGGAGAAAAGATGGGTTTTTTGAGAGTTTTATTTTACAATCTCTTGAGAGAATTCGAGCAGCCATGTAGCCCTTTTCTCTTTGAATCCAAAGTTTAAAAAACATGAATTCAAACACATCATTTCATCTGATGAAGACAACAAGTAGGGTGATGGCTTACTCATATGGATTAATTAGGTGGCAAATCCTCACAATTTTCCTCTTGGAAATAAATAATCCAAAAACTTAAAAGAAAAATGAATTTCCATTTTCTTTTAATCAATTTTAAATAAAATTAATTTATTAAACAAATTTAATTAAGTATAATTATTTAATTTAATATCCAATATTAAATAAATAATTTCCCCAATCCCAATCTCTCTAAAAAATTGCTTGATTGAAATATGAATCCCTTATTCATATGTTAAATTCAAACTGAGATATGTATCATATACATACTAACAATATTTAAATCATATTTAAATATTTTCAACTCTCTTTATAATTAAATTATAACATGTTAAATATATCGTATATAATTAACGTTTAACTCCCTAAACCGAATTTGAACGATTCAAATTCTCTCATCACATTGTTCTAAGGTTTAGTCCGTATGAGCTAGCAGGGGGCTTAGTGGACCTACAGATCATGGGCTCCAACGATTCGAGATTAATCGACTAAACTCATTAACCTAGTTAACCAGCATTCGTTAACTACCGGGACACTCCACTATAGCCCAATAGTTGCACTTCCCTCACTATACATATACTTCTGTCTACTCGATATAACCATGATTAGTAAGTCGACAATTCATAGGTTTTTCGTAACTACAGTTGGGTCAAATGTCCGTTTTACCCCTAAAGTTACTTCTTGTTCCTTAAGTCTCACTGATCCTCTAATGAATAATTTGTTTATGGTTCAACTATAAAACAAAAGTTCCTCTTGGACCAGTAGAGGAGGACGCACCTTTGTTCAAGACCTGGAGTCAGCACTTAAGGGAACATCCTCTCTACTATCCCTAAAGGTGGGAAGGAGTGAATTTCATCTTGTAGATTTATGTCCCCAGCTATCTACCAAGTCTTATATCCAAAATGGTAGGCTTATTGAGTCGGCGATGATAGGTCACTCTCACCCATGCAAATTAAAAGATAATCTTGAATAAACAGAAGTTCATAATTAGCTCAGGATTAAGATCGAGTTACCTAGGTTATCATATGAAATCAATCAGTCTTAACGTAAACAACGTTATAAAGTGAAAGTAACTTGTTTTGCGGTCCGATCTTATGCGAACTCATTGCATAGGACACCCCCACTTGCATGTCTCCACATGAACGATTCAGGATCACATCGTCTGTACTAAAAACAAAGTGGGTCGCGTCGCATAGTGTCCCTATGATAAGGTACCTAGTCGTATCCCTATATTATAGATCGTTTTGGCTGTTACTCGAACTTGATCCACGTTTATGTCTCTACATAAAGTTCAAGTACTCATATTATAGCCAGGGGTTCTAGTTTATTAGATTTGAGTTAATTAATACAGAACTAAACAACCATTCAATAATATCTCATTGAATAACCTCAATAACGCTTTATTGATTTTAATTAATTTGTTACATTTACTATCAACGAGTTTTAGGACATAAAACTCAACAGTTACAGTAACTTTTCCCCTCTCTCTCCTATAAGTGCAAATGTGTCTACATTTGGGAGGGTTTCCTAAAAATTATGTTTTGCTCTCTCAAAAAACTCTCTCCACAAAACTCACAAAGACCACATAATTCTCTCAGTAATACTCCCTTACCTTTCAAAAGAGGTTCCCACAAACCGTTCCTTGTCAAGAGAATAACAAGAAAGACTCTTTTGGTGGTGTTCGTTCTTGTTTGTGGTGACTAAAATACGTTGAGAGAGATAAAGTGTTGTTTGTTGTATTTTAGTAGAAAACAAAGGTAAATAAACTTCCTTCTCTATAATATAATTTAGATGCTCAACCTTAGAAGACATTGTGAATGTATGTTATGTATTTTCCTATTTTGTGTTGTTAATTCCAAACCAAAATCGAAGCACACACGCATTCGTGCGCTTCCGCTGTAGGATTTGATCCCTTCAATATCAACATTCATATCAGGTATATCATTCATATATCAATACTCATAATCAAGTATATCAAAGGTTTATCAAATCAAGTATATCAAAGGTTTATCAAATGAAGTATATATTTTAAGGTATATCATTATATTCATTTGAGATAAAACATGAGTGTATCAATTTAGTAGTGTTTTGAGTATATTAGTAGTATATCATACATCAATTAATAATATTCATTTGAGGTAAAATATGGGCGTATTGTTTTAATAGTATTTTGAGTATAATCAACAGTACATCATACTTGAATAAGGACTTTGAACTTTTCTTATGGGTTGGACTAATTTCGAGTATCTCAAATTTGGTATATCACTTAAATGATATGCCAATAAATATGAAGTATATTAGATATACTACCCATATACCAGTTGATACACCAATAAGGGTAAAACTAGAATAAAAAAAATGAAAATCAAATAATTTTTTTTTTTTTTTTGCTATATTTGCAAATCTAAAAAATCATTGCTAGATCTTGAAACTCGTGGAAACGATCGGGTTCCTTTTGAACCCATCAAAAGAGAGGTACAGTGTAACAATTAGGCTCTTATCACATTGGAGAGTGAAGTAGGTCGAGTTTGATTAAGCAAAAATCTATGTATGTGTGTGTGTAATATTAGGTTAGACAATGTGATTTTTTTTTTTTTTTTTTATTTTATGTTAGACCCAAATAGCATTAATCATTTTTCTCATTCTACATTCAAATTTCATATATGTTTTTTTATTGTTATATATCTTTATTAAATTATTTTTTTCTACCACATTTGAGTGTGGATGGATTTGATCGAACATTTGGCCTCCTTCGAGGAGTACATGCTGATTAACATTGAACTATGCTCACTTTGACAGATCATAGGTAGTATTAAATTCTCAAAAAAAAAAAAAAGTAGTATTAAATTATATAAATTAATTGTTTCAATACAATTATAAATTATTTATAGTCTAATAAATATGGTGGAACTTTATAATCATAATTCAGAAATTTTATCAAAATCAATTCTTTCTTTGTAAATAATTTTTCTAGAATTGGTTATAGTAATTAATAACAATCAAATTTAAAGGAGCAAAGTAATTATAATATTTGATAAAAGAAAATATTAATACCACATGCATGACATGCGTTGGAAAACTAGTTTTTATGGAAGATGCATTGGTCAAAAGCATTTCCTAAAACGATTTAAACTAATTTTTACTAAAATAACTAGATAGATCTAAGGTATTAAATTTTCATCGACATCTTCACATTTCCACATGTTTATAGGTTTACAAAACATCTGCAAAAGGCTCCGGTATATCATAAAAAAATTCTCAAAACATAAAGAAAATATCAAAAACATATCACAAAAAAGTAAAAAACTTTAACTTATTCCAAAAAGGTGAACCGCTTATTTGTTAATTTAAAATTTTTGTATGACTTTTTTTTTCTTTTGATATTTTTTTCAAAAATATTCTTCGACATCGACAATCAAAACGATTGGTTAGACCATGTTTTGTTATAAGTAACAAAAATTAGACAATATGATCTATTCTCCATCATTCCAATCATCCTCAATGATAATATATAGCTGTTAAAAATCTAAAAATTACAAATATTCAAATCTAAAATATATTTATTGAACATATTCTTAGTAATTTTTCCCATACGTACTATATTTTAATATAGATTTATACTCAAAATATATTTTGAGCAACATATGCCATACAAGCATTTATTTAAACATAGAGCTGGTACATAGCATAGTATAAATTCAAATTCTTCTCCTCATTAGTGAGTGAAAGAATTCTTAGGCCCATGCTTCTTAATTGCCTTTCATGAGGTGGGCATCAATGTCTTTGGACATGCCAACAGCAAACTCTA
The DNA here is from genome assembly GCA_036850905.1 of Luffa acutangula. NCBI lineage: Eukaryota > Viridiplantae > Streptophyta > Magnoliopsida > Cucurbitales > Cucurbitaceae > Luffa > Luffa acutangula. The sequence continues at coordinate 14,545,933 of CM072099.1, forward strand.
GCATAGAATATGAATCTGGAATGTCTTCATGAAGTTTTTCATATTCCAAAGTCCAATGAACCACACTTCCCTTACCCTTTGGAGTAGCTTGGATTGTAAACTTGAATGCTTTATGATGCTCCAAAAGGTCTCCTTCTATCATTTTGAAAACAATCAAATTCTTCTCCTCATCTACAGCTTCAACTACCTGCTTCGCCACTTTAGGTTTTCCATCTGTGATTTAGCACTAAATCAATTAATATCCATGCTATGATCTACGAATAAGAATGAAAAGGACGAAGAAACAACACACAAATTTACTTGGTTTACTAACATCCACGAGCAGAGGGAGAGAGTGATCTTATTAGTGAGGAGTAAAACATATGCAGATTACAGAGAATAGGATAAATTAGGGTTAAGAGGGTTTATATATCAGCGAGATCCCGTACTTGGCCATTCGGAGTGCTTCATATCAAATTCAAGACATACCAAAAAAGATAATTTAGATACGACTAAAAAGAGAGAAAAAGTTGAGCAGAAGACAAACCATGGAAATAGTTCCAGTAGATGATAGAACCAACTTTGCCCCATTCACCCTCGTGTAGTTCACAACCTTGTATTTTGTCTTTAGAAGCATTGGAGACACGGTGTGGTTTCTTATGGAACATTTCATGAAATTTTTTAGGGGGAGACTTGATTTCAATATCGGCTTGCAACTTTCCATAGCGAGACATTTATGTTAGTTTGAAATATAAATCAGACTTTAGGTCGAAAGAGAGAATGTTTTGTCTAACCAATGCAATGCTTTGGCCTTTATATAGAGAGGGTTTACTCTCAAATGAATGGATGTGTATCAAGGTCATGGTGTGATTATCCATATATATGTCATCCTCTAAATTAATTGAGCTTGAATTTTGTCTCTAATAAGAATTATTGAATATAATAGTCACAAACTAGTTGATATAAAACAAGAGGCACGTAAGTCTTTTATTGAGTGTGAAGTATCAGAATGGGAGCTAATTAATTTCTTGTTAATTTAAGAGCATAGAAAAATATAATAATAATTGAATAAGGGTATAGAGTTCCAAGTTCGATACTCTAAATATTGATGAATCTTTCTATTATAACAAAAAGAATTCTGTGTGAGCTTTCAGTTTTTTGTTTTTTCAAGAGTTAAAACAATGTGGAAGATTTGAAGCTATCTGTGTTTGCTTGAAGATATATGTTTTAACTAGTAAAACTACGTTGAAGTCACTCACTTTTGTTTTTCTTTTGTTGTTTATATTACCATTTATACTTCTACATCAAGAATGTAATTAACAGAAATTGCATGATGATTTTGAATATAATTTAGTCTTAACAAATTATTGCTTGAAAAAGTTGAGATTAGGTATAAGTAATTCACAATTATATTTTATAGTCGTGATTTATTGATGAATAATATAGCCTCCACGTCACTATCAACAATCTGACCTAATAAACTTTGAACACATCTTAAATTCTACCATTATTGAAGGAAAATTAAAAAGAGAGAAAGAAAGAAAGAGGGATTGGTTGAAAAATAGGACTTAAGTTACATTTCCTTTTAATTACTAAATAAATTCCTTTAAAAGGAAATTTGTTGTTGCCAAATTCCGGATGGGAAAAAACACACCGCTAGCCTTCACGTGACAATAATGGTAAATTTGTTTGGGATGGGGAGGGGAAGGGAGGAGGGGGAGACCTGACCTACAAAACAAAAGAAATTTGCATACTGGTGTGGTGGTTGCCACACTGACTCCAATGCTTAAGTTAGCTTGGAGGTTATGGAGTATGGCAAGTAAAGAGCAAGAGAGAGAACATCAGAGTTCAAAATTAGGGTTTCTGAATCTCTTCTACAAGGTTGAAGAAAAGTATCGATACCTCTCGGTCTGTTGATCGATCGAGTTTGTCGAATGCTCAAGACCAAATAAATATTTATATACTTCGGTGCCTAGCTACTTTGCAGTAGTAGTGGTCGGGTCTCCACAGGGAAGAAATGGGTTCTCTTATTGAAATTGGGTTGTTATGCGAAAACACAAAGGGGGGTTTGGAAAAGGAAAATTTTGTCACAAGATAAAATAAAGAGACGAGAATGGTAAAAATTGCCAGAATAAACATACATGCAAATTAAAGAGAAAATTTTGGGTTGAAAACAGATAAAGAAAAGATCGTTGGATTGGGATTTTCCTATTAGATAACTTGCTACTTGGCTTCCTAGTTCACTCTAAATATTAATTTCATGAAATTCAATTTGAGCTCGGTATTGCTTCTTGGTTACTCAGAGGATCCTCCTAACTAACATGTGTCTAACCAATTATTTAACCTGGGATCCCCTGATTAAGCTAATTGGTTAATTTAGAATGCGACCGCTACCCCTCATGCATAGCTCCGATTATCATCTAGCTATTTCTAATTAATTTAACATAAACAACCAGAGATCTCACAATTGCTTACACAAAGTAACTGTTTTACGTGCAAGGGTCCGGAATTGAAATAATCAAACAAAATTAAAACTCAAATTCAATTACGACAATTTTTTTCATGCATCTTAGGCTTATCAAGAATCTACACTAATCAATCAAACAATTAGTGATAGAGTTGCCTCAGCCTAGTGGCTATCTAGAATAATAGATAGAATACATTCAACTTAATCCTAAGAGGCGTCAATTCAAAGGAAATTCATCAAATACATTGGTTTACACAAGAAAACATGAAAAGCATAAATTAAATCCATGAAATTCAGATAAAGTTCAACAAACTCAGCCAAGTACAACAAGGTATCTAATTAGTAGCCCAATCCAACGATACAATGGAATTAACTATTCATAATGCAAGAAAACCACGAGATTAAATCAAGAAAATGTATCTAAATCAACCTAATAGTCTTAAGGAATTGAAAAGAATAGAAGAAACAAGCAAAAAGATAGTACAATCGAAATTCTAACCTGACGAAGAAATAAAAAAATGAGGGTTTAATTTATAATGCGGTCGGAGCGTCGAGACGCTGTAAGTAGAGCATTTCGAGCTCTACTTCTGTTCGTGCGCCTCTGGTGCTTTATCGGGGTAGCGTCGAGACGCTAAGCGTGGCGACTCGACGCTACGTGCAATTCCAGTGTCTGCATGACTTTGCTAACGTTGAGACACTATGAGCTAGCGTCTCAATGCTAGGCTCTCGAGTTTCTTCACTTGGGGCTGATCATTTTGACTCTTTGGCACCAACTTTCGGGGTCGTGGCGATCCGCTCAAGTCTTTTCACCTCCTCTTCATCCATGGACTTCAAGTTGGCTAAAAAACTCTCTAAATCCCCTGAATTAGCGTCAATTCGTACAATTCACTCTTGAAGCCTCTAAAGCTCAAATACCTATAAAATAGACAATAATTAAACCATAAAAAGCGATCTAGCAAGCTTAGGTTTCTAGGGTTTTAATCGTTTGAGGACGTTTAAGGTTTGGAGCTAATCGAACCGGATCGACAAAAGACTCTAGGAGCTAAGTATTGACAGGGCAAGGGAGAGACTGACAAGGCCTAGGGTCGGCCTCATGTTGGGCTTTATGCCCTAAAACGCGTAGATTAGTAAATGTAAACATTTTGATTTAATCAATAATATGTTACCGAGGTTATTCAATAAAGTGTTGTTGAATTTTGTTGTATTAGATTTGCATTTAAAAACCCTAAATCCAATAAACTAAAATGTCTATAGTATAGAGATAAGGCTGGGTACCTTCTTTTGGTGACACTATATGGATATGACTCACTTTGTATTTGATACAAACGCAGTGTGATCCAATGCGTTCGGGTAGGTGACATGCGAGTGGGGGTATCCTATGCAATGGGTTTGCATAAAACTAGACCACGGAATAGTAACCATTAGATGTAGCTCCGTTGACTAATTAGGTTTCTATTTTAATAAGATGACCTAGACAACTTAGTCTCAATCCTGAGTGTATTATGAACTCCTGTCCACGAGAGATTGTCCTTTGATTTGTATGGGTGAGAGTAGCCAGATCGTCGATTCAATAAGCCTACCATTTTGGGGACAAGACCAAGTGAGGAGCTGGGAACATAATATCACAAGATGGAATTCACTATTTTCCTACTTTAGGGTAAGTAGATAGTGTTCCCTTAAGTGATGTCTTCGACTTGAACAAAGGGCCCTACCCTCTTATTGACTCGAGAGAGACTTCTGCTTAAAGGTTGGACCTTAAATAAGTTGTTCATTAGAGGAGCACTGGTACTTAAGAACATAGAGGTAACTCGGGGGTATAACGGTAATTTGACCCAACTAGTGTTACAAACACTCATGAAGGACTAATTTATAACTCCAATAGGAGGTACAAATATGAAGTCCTAATTCACAGGATGTATAGGACACATGAACTCCCTTACTATATGAAATGTGGCATATGTACATTTGAACATGTAAAGAATGTTGGAGATATGCTCAAATAAGAACTGAGTTACACTAGCAAACTGATTACACCTTAACTGGATACTAACAATTACAGTGGAAATAACAATACAAACACTGTATATATGACAAATGTTGCGAATATATTGACAATAAATAGTCGAGGCACGCTTGCAAAGCGCTGTCCTAAAGACAATTATTCGCTCTGCACGGGTTGCTAGCAGACTACAGCGATCGTCTCAGCAGGATACAACGACTAACTCCGGTAGAATAGTAACCTCGAACTACTCGGATCTGGCAGAACTCTTGGATACTTGCTCTCAACTCGACTCAAGATCAAAGGAAACAAAGAAAGAAGGAAGAATGCTCCAAATGGAATGGGATTATTCAAATGAAGAAACAAGTTGCTATTTATAGGCTAGCAACTTAGTAACTCTAAAGAACAAACTTAAATAAAATTGAAACATATGAAAATATAACTCAATTGAGTTATAACATCAAATTTAACTTTCATATGTTAAATTTGTAATTGAAACATCAAATTGAATTTGAAGTTTCAATCTATCTTGAAACTCTTGAAAAATTGAATTTAAACATCTCACTTTCTTTCACATTTATTTGTATAAATATCCAACAATCCCCCACATGAAAGAAAGTGAGAAAATCAAAACAAAATGTTGAGAGCAAACAGACAAGCTATGCATCAGGAGAGGTGTCTTCTGGACTTGAACCTTCCTTAGTGAATATCTATCGAATTTACCGAAGAAATAGTGAGACCAAGCTCTGGAACTATCCTTCTTGTTGGTGAATTAAGACAACAGATATCACATATAACTCATCCTGTATCTTCGAGTTCTATACGTTTGTGTCCATTTTGGTCCTGGACAAGATCCCGATTTCATGGGAGTTTTAGAGAACATAAGCCATTCAAAAAGTTCTCATAGAAGCGACCCACTTCTACTCTCACACAGGTGATATTGATTAAGAGTATTCTGCCATTACTCCTCTTGTAAACAAGATATCAACATGACCTTAACATCAATAGATCACACACTCTACAACATCATAGAAATGGGGAGAAACTATAAGTTTCATAGTGTGTCAACTATAAATTATCCAGCCAGTTTGCCTATTGAACCTATATCTTGGGATCTCCAGTCAACTAGGTTAGGTTACCACCAGATAATTTATTTCATAGGCTTTAGCCCCATTTCCCTCGATGTATACATCACTTGCTCTCTTGACAATCCTTTTGTTAAAGGATCTGCTATGTTCTCTTTGGATTTCACATAATCAATGGAAATTATTCCATTAGAGAGCAATTGTCTTATCGAATTATGTCTACGTCTAATATGTCGCGACTTTCCATTATAGACATTATTCTTGACCCTCATAGAGGTACTAAATTGTCACAATAAATACATATTGTGCTTACAGGCTTCAACCATAATGGAATATCTTCAAGAAAATTTTGAAGCCATTCAGCTTCTTCTCCAGCTTTATCAAGAGCTATAAACTCTGACTCCATAGTAGAACGTGCTATACACGTCTGTTTTGAAGATTTCCATGATACAGCTGCTCCACCTAAGGTAAAAATATACCCACTGGTAGATTTAGTCTCCATGCTATCAGAAATCCAATTAGCATCACTAAATCCTTCCAGTACATGTGGATCCCTCATATAATGCAATCCATAGTTCAGAGTGTACTTCAAGTACCTTAGAACTCTAACTAAAGCATTCCAAGTGATCATGCCCAGGATTGCTGGTGTATCTTGCTAACCTTCCTACTGAATAGGCTATATCAGGTCTTGTACAATTCATTATGTACATTAAGCTACCAATTACTCTAGAGTATTCTAGAGGAGACACACCTTCACCACTGTTCTTCTTTAACTTACAACTTGGATCAAATGGAGTAACTGCAGGTTTACTCTCAAATTGATCAAATTTTCTCAACACTTTCTCTATGTAGTGAGATTGAGAAAGTATGTATCCACTTGGATTTCTTGTTATTCGAATTCCAAGTATAACATCAGCAAGACCAAGGTCTTTCATATCAAAGTTGGATTTCAACATCTTCTTAGTGGAATCAATGACACTTCTATTTGTGCCCATTATCAACATATCATCCACATACAAACAAATGATAACACAATCTTGATCTATGGTTTTAACATAGGCACGTTTATCACACTCATTTATCTTGAATCCATTAGATAACATAGTGTGATCAAACTTTTCATGTCATTGTTTGGGTGCTTGTTTCAACCCATAAAGAGACTTGACAAGTTTACAAACTTTATCTTCAAGTCCTTTTACAACAACCCCTTCAGGTTGTTCCATATAAATTTCTTCATCTAATTCTCCATTTAAAAATGCAGTTTTCACATCCATTTGGTGTATTTCCAAATTTTGTAAAGCTGTTATTGCAATTAACATCCTTATAGATGTAATCCTCGTTACTGGAGAATAGGTATCAAAGAAATCTATCCCCTCTTTTTGACGAAAGCCTTTAGCAACAAAACGGGCTTTGTACTTATCAATAGTGTCGTCAGCCTTTAGCTTTTCTTCTAAAAATCCATTTACTACTAATTGGTTTATTACCAGGAGGTAGACCAACCAATACCCAAGTTTTGTTCTGCAAAATGGATTCTATCTCACTATTGATAGCTTCCTTCCAATAAGGTGCATCCGGAGATGTCACAGCTTCTTGAAAAGTTTGAGACTCACCATCTATCATATATGTTGTGAAATCAGGTCCAAAGGAAGTAGCTTTCTTAGATCTTTTGCTTCTCCTTGGTTCAGACTCAGTATTCTGATCGTTTTGACCTTTCGGAGAGCTAGCCTCATAATTCATTTTGACACCACTACTCATGTGTCTTTCCTCTTTCAAAGGAAATACATCCTCGAAAAATTCAGCTTCAATAGATTTCATAATGGTATTATTATTAATATCAGGTATTTCTGATTTAATCACCAGGAATCTATACGCAGCACTATGCAAAGCATAGCCTATAAAGACACAATCAATTGTCTTAGGTCCTAGTTTGGTCCTTTTTGGTAAAGGAACTTGTACCTTTGCCAAACACCCCCACACTTTCAACATTTTATATGAGGGTAACTTTCTATTACACATTTCATAAGGCGACTTATCAGTCTTCTTATGTGGAATTCTGTTTAGTATAAAATTTGCTGTAAGCAAAGCCTCCCCCCACAAATTATGGGGTAAACCTGAACTATTTAACATGCAATTAACCATGTCTTTTAAAGTTCGGTTTTTTCTTTCAGCTACACCATTTTGTTGTGGTGTATAAGGTGCTGTAGTTTGATGGACTATACCATTAACTTCACAGAATTCATAAAATGATGATGATTCATATTCACCACCTCTATCTGATCTAAGCACCTTTACTTTCTTCTCAAGTTGATTTTCAACTTCTACTTTATATGCTTTAAAAACATCTAAGGTTTCATCTTTACTATGTAATAAATATACATAGCAATATTTACTACAATCATCAATAAATGTGACAAAATACTTCTTACCGCCTCTTGTGGGGGTACTTTTCATGTCACATACATCACTGTGGATTAAATCAAGTACCTCATTACTTCTTTCCACAGATGAAAATGACTTTCTAGCAAACTTTGATTCAACACAAATCTCGCATTTGTGTTTATCATCAATGTTGAACTTAGGCAGAAGTCCTAAGCTTACCATTATTTGTAAAGAACGATAATTGACATGCCCCAACCTAGAATGTCATACATCACACAATTCAACAATATAAGCAGAAGAGTTGTTATTATTATTATTCTTGGGCATTTGTGCCAGTACATTCAATTTAAACATGCCATCATTTAAATAGCCTTTTCCAACATACATACCCCATTTTGTCAGAATAAAGTTATTTGACTCAAACACAAGCTTGAACCCATTTTTATTAAGTAGAGTTCCTGACACTAGATTCTTTCGAATCTCTGGCACGTGCCACACATCATTGAGGGTAAGTATCTTTCCAGAAGTCCATTTCAGCAGGACCTTCCCTTTACCTACCACAGAGGCAGTTGAAGCATTTCCCATGTACAGCTTCTCACCACCATCTAACTTCTCATATGTGGTGAATAAGGACTTATCCTTACAAATGTGCCTAGTAGCACCAGTATCAATCCACCAGCCTTTGGTGTCAGAGGCCATATTTACCTCAGAGATGACAACAACGAGATCATCACTCTCCACAATATTGGTCTGATTGTTGGAGTTTTGTCCCTTTTTGTGTCTACAATCAGCAGCAACATGGCCACTCTTACCACAAACCCAGCAAACTCCACGAATGCGCTTGTTGGCGTCATTCCTCGGTCGAGGATTCACATTCCTCTTCTTGAGTTGTTGGTTCTTGGGACCATGTTTTGAAGATTCAGCAATATGTGCATTAGCTTCAACCCCCAACGAAGCTTTGTCTCCTTTTCTATTATCTTCTTCAATGCGGAGTTTGATTGCAAGATTCTCCATGGAAAGCTCCTTTCGTTTGTGCTTAAGATAGCATTTGAAATCCTTCCAAGAAGGAGGTAGCTTCTCAATCACAGCAGCAACTTGGAATGGTTCGCTGATGCTCATTCCCTCACTTTGCAAATCACTAATGATAATTTGCAATTCTTCCATCTGATTGACTACCAACTTGGTATCAATCATCTTATAATCTAAGAATTTTCCGACAAGAAACTTCTTAGTACCAGCATCTTCCAGCTTATACTTCTTGTCTAACGCCTCCCACAATAGCCTTGAAGTAGTATAGGCATTGCAGTAGACATTATACAAGATGTCTTCAAGATCACTCAATATATATTTGCGGCATAAAAAATCTGATTGCGTCCATGCCTGCTTGGCAGCTTCAGTTTCAGGAGTAACACCTTCTGGTGGGGTAACTGGGCAATCTTCCTTCAAGATGTGAGCAAGGTTCAGTGTGGTGAGGTAGAAGATCATCTTTTGTTGCCACCTCTTGAAATTTTCTCCCTTAAATTTCTCTGGTTTTTCGGCATGAGTTTTGAGGATGGTTAATCCCATCATGGTAGCACCAGCAACATTAGTGGAGGAGTTTGCAGCCATCAGTTCAATAGTAATTGTCTTCAGATTGTTGGAGATATGCTCAAATAAGAACTGAGTTACACTAGCAAACTGATTACACCTTAACTGGATACTAACAATTACAGTGGAAATAACAATACAAACACTGTATATATGACAAATGTTGCGAATATATTGACAATAAATAGTCGAGGCATGCTTACAAAGCGCTGTCCTGAAGACAATTATTCGCTCTGCACGGGTTGCTAGCAGACTACAGCGATCGTCTCAGCAGGATACAACGACTAACTCCGGTAGAACAGCAACCTCGAACTACTCGGATCTGGCAGAACTCTTGGATACTTGCTCTCAACTCGACTCAAGATCAAAGGAAACAAAGAAAGAAGGAAGAATGCTCCAAATGGAATGGGATTATTCAAATGAAGAAACAAGTTGCTATTTATAGGCTAGCAACTTAGTAACTCCAAAGAACAAACTTAAATAAAATTGAAACATATGAAAATATAACTCAATTGAGTTATAACATCAAATTTAACTTTCATATGTTAAATTTGTAATTGAAACATCAAATTGAATTTGAAGTTTCAATCTATCTTGAAACTCTTGAAAAATTGAATTTAAATTAAACATCTCACTTTCTTTCACATTTATTTGTATAAATATCCAACAAAGAATAAGCTCTTTATAAATAAGTGTAAGAGATCGGCCTCCGTATGTGAAGAATCCAACTTAACTAATCTTGAAGTGGCAGTTAGTTGTTTAAGTACAGCACGTGCATCGCTTATGACTTGAAGTATATAACTTTGTGTTTGTCATTTTTCTTAAGTGTGTGACCGAATAACAGAGTGCTGAATTTTTATGGAAATTCTTCCCTTCGAACAGAATAAGAATCATAAGAATCCTCTCTCATTGGTGTTCAAAGTGGTTGTATACCTCTAAGGTGGAACCACTATAAACCGTGTGTTCTTTTTTCTTACTCTATCTCGTTAACTTTCTAGCTTGTTTGTTTGGTTTTGTGTTTATTTTTTTTGCAACATTTTCAAATAATTTTTCTAAAATATTCTTCGACGTCGATATTTAAAATAGACCAATGTTTCATTATAAGTAACAAAAATAAGACGATATGATCTATTCTCCATCATTCCAATCATCCTCAATCATAATATCAGTTAAAAATCTACCAGATTACAAAAATTCAAATCTAGAATAATTTTACTGAGCATATTTTTAGTAAATTTTCCCATACTGCAATTTAATAATAATAGATTTATACTCCGAAATATATTTTAAGCAACATATGCCATATACAAGCATTTATTTAAACATAGAGTTTGGTATACATAACATAACATAACATAGTAAAATTCAAATTCTTCTCCCCACTGGTGAGTGAAAGAAATCTTAGGTCCATGCTTCTTAATTGCCTTTGATGAGGTGAACATCAATGTCTCTGAACATGCCGACAGCAAACTCCAGCATAGAATATGAATCTGGAATGTTTTCGTGAAGTTTTTCATATTCCAAAGTCAAATGAACCACACTTCCCTTACCCTTGGGAGTAGCTTGGATTGTAAACTTGAATGCTTTATGATGCTCCATAAGGTCTCCTTCCATCATTCTGAAAACAATCAAATTCTTCTCCTCATCTACAACTTCAACTACTTGCTTCGCCACTTTAGGTTTTCCATCTGTGATTTAGCACTAAATCAATTAATATCCATGCTAAATACCGTAAATCAACTAATAAGAATGAAATGGAAAAGAAACAACACATTTGGACTTCCATCTCAAAACCAATTGGCTATAAGTGTTGGGACCCTTGTAGAATGTGGGCCGCCTCAAGATGGTGCCTCTCTGGGTTCACCATTCTTGGATCGGATCCCAATTTCTTTTATTGGACCGAATACCCGTTTTGGTTTAATGGACTCTGATACCATATTATATTATATGGGCTTCCATCTCAAAACCAATTGGCTATGAGTGGAGTGACCCTTGTAGCTTATATATTGTGAGGTCTCCACCAATCTTTTCAATGTGGGATCCTCAACATTACTAAAGGTGTGTTAGCTACGTCCACGGACAGAATGAGAGAATGAGCTTATTAGTGAGGAGTAAAACGTATGCAGATTACAGAGATTAGGACAAATTAGGTTAAGAGGATTTATATGAGACTCTGTACTTGGTCATTCGGAGTGTTTCATATCAAATTCAAGGCATACCAATAAAGGTAATTAAGAAACTAAAAAAGGGAGAAAAAGTTAAGTTGAGCATAAGACAAACCATGGAAATAGTTCCAGTAGATGACAGAACCAACTTTGCCCCATTCACCCTCGTGTAGCTCACAACCTTGTACTTTGTCTTTAGAAGCATTGGAGACATGGTATGGTCTCTTATGGAACATTTCAAGAAATTTTTTAGGTGGAGCCTTGATTTCAATATCGGCTTGCAACTTTCCACAGTGAGACATCGTGTTAGTTTGAAATATAAATCAGACTTTAGGTCGAAAGAGAGAATGTTTTGTTTAACCATGCAATGCTTTGGCCTTTATATAGAGAGGGTTTTTACTGTCGAATGAATGGATTGTATCAAGGTCATGGTGTGAGAATCCATATATGTATCATCCTCTAAATTGAGCCTTAATTTTGCCTCGAATTAGAATTATTGAATATAATAGTCATAAATTATTAGTTTTTTTGACAATGTGGGGTGGGGGATTTGAACCATAGACCTCGTGGTCATTAGTACAACTTTATGCCAGTTAAGCTATGCTCTTGTTGGCGTAAATTATTAGTTGATATAAAACAAGGCACGTAAGTCTTTTATTGGGTGTGAAGTACCAAAATGGGAACTAATTTCTTCTTTTATTAATTAGAATTATTTAAGACATACAAAATATAATTGAATGAGTTCCAAATTCTATATTCTAAATATTGATGAATCTTTCTATTATAACAAAAAGAATACTGTGGGTAAGGTTTCAATTTTTTTTTTTTTTTTAAACAGTTCAACAAGATATAGATGTGGAAGATTTGAACCTCTAGTCTCATTATTTGCTTGAGGATATATGTTTTTTAACGAGTACAACTATGTTCAAGTCACTAACTTTTGTTCTTTATATTACCATTTATGCGCTTTTTTTTTTATATTGCCATTTATACTTCTACATCAGAAATGCAACAGAAATTGCATGATCATTTTAAATATAATTTAACAAATTATTGCTTGAAAAAGTTGAGATTAGGTATAAGTAATTCACAGTTATATTTTATAGTCGTGATTTATTGATGAATAATATAGCCTCCACGGCTATCATAATTTTTGAAAGACAATTTTGACCTGGCTATTCTTATAATTTTATTTTTAATAAACCTCCCAACTGTGTTCCATAATTTAAGAAATACGTCACTATCAACAATCTGACCTGATAAATTTTGAACACATCTTAAATTATACCATTATTGCAGGAAAATTAAAAAAAGAGAAAGAAAGAGGGATTGGTTGAAAAATAACACTTAAGTTACATTTCCTTTTAATTACTAAATAAATTCCTTTAAAAGGAAATTTGTTGTTGCCAAATTCTGGACAGGGGAAAACAAACCTAGCCATCACGTGACAATAATGGTAAATTTGTTTGGGGTAAGGAGGGGGACTTGACCTACAAAACAAAAGAAAATTGCATACTCGTGTGGTGTGGTTGCCACACCGACTCCAATGCTTAAGTTAGCTTGGAGGTTATGGAGTATGACAAGTAGAGAGCAAGAGGGAGAACATTAAAGTTCAAAATTAGGGTTTTTGAATCTCTTCTCCAAGGTTGAAGAAAAGTATTTATACCTTGGTCTGTTGATCGGTCGAGTTTGTCGAATGCTTGAGACCAAATAAATATTTATATACTTTGGTGCCTAGCTACTTTGCAGTAGTGGTGTCCGGGTCGTCCACATGGAAATGAGTTCTCTTATTGAAATTGGGTTGTTATGCGAAAACACAAAGGGGGTTGGAAAAGGAAATTTTTGTCACAAGATAAAATAAAGAGACGGAAATGATAAAAATTGTTGGAATAAAAATAACATGCAAAAGAGAAAATATATTTTGGGTCACAAACAGATAAAGAAAAGATCGTTGGATTGGGATTTTCCTGTTAGATAACTTGTTACTTGGCTTCCTATTTCACTCTAAATATTAATTTCATGAAATTCAATTTGAGTCCGGTATTGCTTCTTGGTTACTCAAAATGATCCTCCTAACTAACCTATGTCTAACAAATTATTTAACTTGGGATCCCCGATTAAGCTAATTGGTTAATTTAGAATGCGCCCGCTACCTCTCATGCATAGCCCCGATTATCGTCTAGCTATTTCTAATTAATTTAACATAAACAACTCGAGATCTCGCAATTGCTTACACAAAGTAACTACTTTACGTGCAAGGGTCCATAATTGAAATAATCAAACCAAATTAAGACTCGAATTCAATTACGATAACTTTTTTTCATGCATCTTAGGCTTATCAAGAATCTACACTAATCAATCAAACAATTTGCGATGAAGTTGTCTCGGCCTAGTGGCTTTATAGAATAACAGATAGAATGCATTCAACTTAATCCTAAGAGGCGTCAATTCGAAGAAAAAATCATCAAATAATACATTGATTTACACAAGAAAACATGAAAAGCATAAATTAAATTCATGAAATTCAGATAAAGTTCAACAAATTAAACTGAGCCAAGTACAACAAGGTATCTAATCAGTCACCCAATCCAACGATACAATGGAATTAACTACACATAATGCAAGAAAACAACAAGATTAAATCAAGCAAATGCATCTAAATCAACCTATGAGTCCTAAGGAATTGAAAAGAATTGAAGAAAACAAGCAAAAAGAGAGTAGAATCGAAATTCTAACCTAACGGAAAAATAAAAAACGAGGGTTTAATTTATAATGCAGTCAGAGCGTTGAGACGCTGTAAGTAGAGGTCTCAATGCTCTACTTCTGTCCCCGCGCCTCTGGAGCTTTATCGGGGTAGTGTCGAGATGTTAAGTGTAGCACCTCTGGTAGCATGCAGAAATGCTGCTATTTTATCTCTAAATTTATGGGTTTTTATGTGCTTTTATGGTGTTTTTTTATTGCATATCTATTTTATTTCATTATTTTGTCCCTAGGAGAAATTTGTGGAAGAAATGGAGAAAAAGAGCCCAAAATCATGGATTTCAAGCCTTAATTATCAAGTTGGGTCAAGAGAAAGAGCCCAAGATCCATTATATGAAGTGTTTGGGCCAAAAGAAATGAAGGAGCACTACAGGAAAAATCACATACAATAGCTGTCAAAAAACGCTATCGTAAGGCTACGATAGCGTTTTCTGAAACGCTGTCGTAGCCCATGTTATTGAAAGTCTGAGACTTTTAATAGTGTTTTTTTCCTGCTATCGAAATCGCTGTAGAAAGTCTACATTTATTGCGTTATTCTAATGTTATGAAAACATTTAATAGCGTTGTAAAAAACGCTATAATTTCTTTTTAATAGCGTTTTTTATAGCCATAAAAAATGCTATAAACGATATATCATAGCGTTTTTACCACGTTGTTGTAGCCGATTGTTATTGAAAGTTTCTAGCTTGCCATAGCGTTTTTTGACGCTATCGAAAACGCTATAAAAAGTCCATTTTTATTACGTTATTTTAATATTATGAAAAGTGATTATAGCGTTGGAAAAACGCTATGGTTTGTCTTTAATAGCATTTTTATAGCCGTAAAAAAACACTATAAAAGACATATCATAGCGTCTTTTCCACGCTGTTGTTGGCATAGAAATTTTCAAACCAATTAGAAATTGCCACGTCATTATTTAATTTTGGGGTGTCACAAATTAATACATATCTCAAAATTAATTATGGCAAAATAAGAAAGGCCACGTGTCCTTTGGTGGTCGTCTAATTGTGTTAACGGTCTTGATCGAATCCAACGGTGATTAAACTCAAGATCAAGTGATCATTTAGCCTAAATATTAAATTTAGCCTAAAGTTTATGAAATTATATTAAAGTATGATTAAGTTTAGGTTAAATTGGGTTCGATTTAAACCCAAAGTTATTAAGATAATTGTGCTTGAAGCCCAAAATTCATCCAGGCCCATGGGCCCAAACCCAATTTGAGCCCAAGCCCATTAAAGCCGTTGGGAAACTCTATAAATAGGAGGCATTGGCTCATTTGAAGGGGGCGGCAGAAGATTGAAGCTCTCAGAAGACTCTGAAGACTGAAGCTCTGATCCTCCTACAAGATTTGAAGACTGAAGCTCCATCCCTTCTACAAGATTTGAAGATTGAAGCTTCATTCCTCCTGCAATAATCTTGAAGATTGAAGTCCAGATCCTGCTGCAAGACTCTGAAGATCGAAGCTTCTGCAAAGTTCAAAAGCTTGAAGCTTCCTCCAAGACTCTGAAGACTGAAGCCTCTGCAAGCTTCAGAAGATCAAAACTCTATACAAGATCTTGAAGATTTAGAAGATTGAAGCTCTCTACAAGATCCTGAAGATTGAAGCTCCAATCCTCCCACAAGACTTTGAAGACCAAAATCCAGATTTTCCTGCAAGCTTGAAGATTGAAGTGAAGTCATCTAAAGACTGAAGACTTGAAGCCTGAAGTCTACTTCAATCATCCAGGAGAATCCTTCAAAGGTGAACAAACCTTCAAGACTCCGAAGATTAAAGTTTATTTGAAGACTTTGTCGATCAAAGCTACCTTGAGAGAAAGCATCAAAGGAGTGTAACTAGAGACTGTATTCCACAATTACTTATACATAGAAATCAATACATACAAGAAGTCGTTTCACGAATTAAATTTTCTCTTCGAAAATCTCATGTGAACAGCTGTTATAGCCCATGTTATTAAATGTCTCTGACTTTTTATAGCTTTTATTCAACGCTATTGAAAATGCTATAAAAACGTTCATTTTTTATTGCGTAATTGTAATGTTAGGGAAAAGTTTCACAGCGTTACCAAAAAAGCTATGATTGGTCTTTAATAACATTTTTTATAACAGTGAAAAAATGCTACAGAAAATATAGCATAGCATTTTTAATCTTGCTATGATAGACACACTTATTGAATTTTAATATTTTTTTATATATATTATATTTTTTGTTTCAAATGTTTTTATATTGAAAAATCAACTTAAATTTGTTTAGATTATATTTAAATACATTGTCAAAAGTAAAAACATATATCTATGAAAGTCGCTTGCATCTTCATGTATAGACAACTAAAAAATACAAATCTTTAAATTTCTTCTAAAGATACACATAAAATCTTCAAATTCCTTGCACAAAAAATTAAAATGCTACATTAATAAAATTAAAAGTGTGTTATAGCAAATAAATTAAAGTACTTCCATATAAAGAAAATTGTAAATTCATAATCCAAATAACTAAAATGACTACATATATGGTCCCAAAAAGCTAACACTCAAAAAAAGCCAAAAGAGTTGATGAAATGGCTGCGTACTAACAATTCTCCCATGAATATGCAGCTGCATGTGTTTCTTCCTTTCATTCACCTAACAAATTAAAAAACCAAAATAACTTTTATAAATCATGATTTAAATATTCTAACTCATGAACCAATATAACAAATAAACATTAAAACTCATACAAATAAATTTAACTGAATTTGAATGTTACTTTACTTACATATTTTAACTTTGTCAATTGGCCATGCAATTGTAGTACCCACGGCATCATCAATAACAATAATATCAGATGTAGGCCTCCATAAAAATGAATTGGATTTTTTTACCGTATCAACCCACACAAGTACTGCATTTGGAACAAGAGGAATGTGATGGACAAGGGTTAATGGATCACTAGAAGACCATCTTCCTTCAGCAATTACTTCTCCTGAACCAATCCAATCTAGTAGCATACATTTGTGGGGAGCATTGGTTGTAACACTCTTTCACCAATAAATAAAGAAATTGTCAAGTAATAATAATTTGAATAGAAAATTTAATTTTGAATACTAAATGCATAAGGTAAATTTACCGGTGGAGAATTTAGGACTGGAGGTTGAACATGTGCTGATGTCGGTATATTAGCAGTATTATTGGAAGTCTGTTCACTCATCTTTTCCTATACAAAAAAAGTATTAACAACAAAGTCTAAAACAATAATTGAGAATAGCTAAACTTTAAAGAAGTTTACCTTGTCCTTTAATAAAGATGATACCACATTTTTCAACACATCTACATCTGATGTTAGGTTATTGCATTTTTTTCAAGAGATGCAATAGTTTGATTTGTTTGCATTGATTGGAACAATTTCGACTTGGTCACTCCAAATCCCAATCCTCGTATATGACCACGGTCAGGACCTATACTTTGCTAATTGCATCATCAACCATATTGCTTGAATGAGACATTTCCTCATTATTGGTATTTTGTTCAATACGCTCCTAAATTACATATAACAAAATTCAATGAGATATTTCATAATATACATATATTCAACATTATGAAAAATTAAAACAAACCAAATAACATAATATATTCAACATAAATCAAGTGGGGTGCGAGGAGGCCGTCATAACCCAAAACCATTGTTAAAACCTATAAAATGAGGATCAAAATCACATTCTATATTGCATTCACAGATCCAAACTTATGGCACAATTAAAACAAAACAATTTACAACGATATAATCAATCCCCTTCAACATATACACATACAACTTTCAAGTTGAGAGGGGGGTCATAACCCAAGACCATTGTTAAAACCTATAACATGAAATCAAAATCACATTTTATATTGCATTCAAAGATCTAAACTCAACGATATAATCAATCCCTTTCAACATATACACATACAACTTTCAAGTTGGGAGGGGGGTCATAACCCAAGACCATTGGTAAAACCTATAACATGAAATCAAAATCACATTTTTTATTGCATTCATAGATCTAAACTCAACGATATAATCAATCCCTTTCAACATATACACATACAACTTTCAAGTTGGGAGGGGGGTCATAACCCAAGACCATTGTTAAAACCTATAACATGAAATCAAAATCACATTTTTTATTGCATTCATAGATCTAAACTCAACGATATAATCAATCCCTTTCAACATATACACATACAACTTTCAAGTTGAGAGGGGGGTCATGACCCAAGACCATTGTTAAAACCTATAACATGAAATCAAAATCACATTTTTTATTGCATTCATAGATCTAAACTCAACGATATAATCAATCCCTTTCAACATATACACATACAACTTTCAAGTTGAGAGGGGGGTCATGACCCAAGACCATTGTTAAAACCTATAACATGAAATCAAAATCACATTTTTTATTGCATTCATAGATCTAAACTCAACGATATAATCAATCCCTTTCAACATATACACATACAACTTTCAAGTTGGGAGGGGGGTCATAACCCAAGACCATTGTTAAAACCTATAACATGAAATCAAAATCACATTTTATATTGCATTCAAAGATCTAAACTTATGGCACAATTAAAACAAAGCAATTTACATACAACTTTCAATGGGGGAGGGGGGTCATAACCCAAGATCATTGTTAAAACCTATAACATGAGAATCAAAATCACACTTTATATTGCATTCATAGATCTAAACTTATGGCACACTTAAAACAAAACAATTTACAACGATATAATCAATCCAATGTGTTGGCTCATACCAGTGTGTTGGCTACTTGTGAGTTAATAGGTTGTCCATCTTTCTTCATATGTGCCTTTGTCCAAACCATTACTCGAGTAATTGTAGTTGAATTAGAACAACTATTTTTCTACATGGTTAAGTAATAAAAAGTTAATTATACAATTATATATTATATAATTTAAATTATAACATTGTTATTATATAAAATCATACCATGTCTTCAGTCAGTCGAGCATAACCTCTACGACTACATGTGTGCGGAAGTTGTCTTTTTTTCATCTCTCGGAATTTTTTGCTTTTTGCCTAAAATGATATCCAACAAAGTATTCCAAACAAATTCAAAAAAAAAAAATGTTTCTATCGAAAAAATTAACAAACTTAGGATTATGATGTACAAATGGTTTTTCTAATGAAAAAATTCGAACCACGATTATAACTATACAAAAATTACTCAACAAATGTCACATACCTTAAATTTTGCACTCGTTTTATCTTTGATGAAGTCATTCCAATCATGCATTGAAGAAATATTATCTGGCTTAAGTTTTTCCAACTCTTCATCATTTGAAGCACTTTGAATCTTACTCACCAAACGTGATTTGCTTGCTCTCCACAACTCACCCATTTTCTTAAAAAAATATTTTTTTTGTCATGCTTGATCAACATTATATCGTGCCTAACAAATAAGTCACAAAACCAAAGTAATCTTAATAATAGTAATAAAGCTATTCATATATTAACCACACAAGAGTGTTTAAAATATGTTTAATATATTATATATACTTCTTTTCTACATACCTGAATAGAATGCCACAATACTTATTTTTGTCTTGTTGAGAGTTTCTTCCAAGTTTCAACACTTACTGGCACCACTTCTTTGACAAGTGAGCCCAAAAAAGAAGCTAACCCAACTGATATTTCTCCAATAGGTTGTCCATATTGATTGAAGCTTACGTCTAATTTCTTTTCTGGCTCAACCGCTATTGTTTGCATTTTGCTGCGACCTCTTGTTTTCTTGGGTTTTGGTTCCTCAATAGGTTGTTCAACGACATTTTCTACATTTTCCTCAATAGGATTTTGAACCTCTTCAATGGTTGTCAACCTACGAACGGCTGCTCTAGTACGCGCAGCAGAAGAATCTAATGGGTTTATTTGGGGTCTATTGGAGCTTTTGATAGACTCTTTGGAGTTAGGATGGACAAGTTCATGGTCATGTGAGGAAGGCGGAGAAGGGGGAGGAGTAATGAGTGGAGAATTATTATTGTTATGGTGATGTGGGTCAGAAGAAGGTGGTGTCACCTCAACCTCTCTCCCTATCCCAGACTCAACATTCTCTAGTTCATCCACTATCTTTCTTTTTATTGCCCCTTTTGGATGAAGAGATGGTTCCCCATCCTCCCTCATATTAGTTAAATCCATACTAAATGACTTTGCAAATCTCCACGATGTTTTCTCCAGAGTGCGTTCAGATTGTCGTCTTTCAGTTGTATGCAATATAGTACGAGGTCTTTTTAATTTTTTGGCATTCTTTGGTGCACACTTTTCCTTAGCCAGATAAGAAGTAAAACAAAGATATAATAATTACATTCATAATACTTTTCTACATAAAGAAATATTTAAAGATAACTTACCGACACATTCGTCTCCATGATGCAATGACGTATTAAGTTCTTGGACGTATAATTAAAACCTGAAATAAAGAACACTAAATTGCATAGTGTCAATTAGAGTGAATGAGCATAAAAAGTATTTGTATTCACAATGACAACTATACGACATGTAAAATATATTATATTACAATTATGTAGTGCAAACTTACAAAATGACCACTAGTTTTATGTTAGTGGAAATTCACAAAATGACCACTAATACAATATTTGAGTAAACTACAAATATCTTCAAGTATGCACTATGTAGTGCAATTTTACAAAATGACCACTAGTTCTATGTTAGTGCACAAAATGGCCTCAAGTTCTATGTTATTATAAGAATATGCCTTCACAATCGTCTCTTGCATTATTAGGACGTTCGAACTCTTCATCAATTTCATCAAGTGTTATAAACGATCCTTCCCCCACAAAATTTGTGTCAACATTCTCATCATATTTGTCCAATTCATGGAATCCTCTTGGGGGAGCTTTTAACATAACATACCAATTAGAAGTGTCATGTTCTCTTGCATAAAAAACTTGTTTGGCTTGTGATGCAAGAATATATGGTTCTCTTTCAAATTGACTTTGATTTTGATGTAGGTTAACAAGGGTAAATCCATCTTCTACTTTCACACCGTTATGAATTTTAGCCCAATCACACTTAAAGAGTGGGAGTCGATAGATATAGTAATCTAATAAAATTATTTCAGTCAATACTCCATAATACGTAACCACATCAACAATTGGACCTCTATCTTTAGCAGTTGATCTACATAGCGTAGTTGCATCAATAGAAACACCACTATTTTGAGTCGACCTTTCTACACTTTTTACATGGAATCGCTGACCATTTATAATGTACCGTGAATATGTCATTGTAGTCTTGCGAGGTCCATTTACAAGCCATTTTAATAAATCTGAGTCTTCTGTGTTACAAGAATCGAACGAAATCTGTAAAAAAAAATGTCACAATACTTAGATTAATTAATTATAACTACGTTATTTTTGAAAGAGTGTAACATATTACCTTATCTTTCAACCAAAGTGGAAATTGTTCCAAGTGAATCTTCATTAATAGACTATCATTATTTGCAAGTCTTATATTTGAGAGTAGCAACTCATTTTTATGCATCCTGAAATGTTAATACTTCAAATTTTGATCCAGTATTAGAAAGAAACTACATAGGGTTGATTAAAGTACTCACTCTATATACGGTTCCACCTCAACTGTGTTAAATAACACATATTGATGTGCTAGTGTGAGCACGTCATCAGATAATGTAACTGATAATCCAGACGATATAGGACGACCTTCAAGGATGACATTGCTGCGAAACTCCTCATTTCGACGTTCTTTCGTATCAAGTCCATTTGAATTTTGAACACAATTATTATAAAAAATAATGCACTCATCAGCTAAATAACGCTCTGCAATGCACCCTTCTGGACGTGATTGATTTTTAACATACCCTTTTAGCGTTTTCATGTATCTACAAACATCATAACAATTGTAGATTACTTAAGATTTTCAACTAATTGCAACTTATAACATGTAATACGAAAAATACAATACCTTGCAAATGGATACATCCAGCGAAATTGAACTGGTCCACATAAGCGCACTTCACGTCCCAAATGAATGACCAAATGAGTCATAATGTCAAAGAAAGAAGAGGAAAAAACCTCTCGAAAAGGCACAATGTATCAACCACTTCTTTTTCAATATCCAACATATCTTCTCGATCAATTACACGTTGGCAAATTTTATTGAAAAATGCACATATACGTGTTATTGAATGCCTTGGACCTTTTGGGAGCATTCCTCTAATAACAACTGGTAGAAGTTGTTGCATTAACACATGATAGTCATGAGACTTTAATCCCATTACTTTGCAATCCTCCACTGAAATACAATTTGAAATGTTTGAACTATAACCGTCAGGTAACTTCAACTCATACAATCTCTTGCAAAATAATTGCTTCTCAGATCTTGACAAAGTGTGCAAAGCTGGAGGAAGGTAAACTCGACTCCCATGCTCTTGTGGGTGTAAGTCATGTCGTATATTCATGGCTTGTAAATCTTTTCGAGCATTGTGTCCATCTTTCGACTTTCCTTTAATATCTAACAGCGTGCCTATTATGCTCTCACATACATTCTTCTCAACATGCATGACATCCAAGTTGTGACGTAGTACAAGTTCCTACATTGGTGTAACAACTTATCAATACATAACATAATGCACACCTTGAAGCCAAGTTAACTAGACAACAAGAGAGAAGACATATGTACCTTCCAATATGGTAAGTCAAAGAAGATGAATCGTTTTTTCCACATTTCATTTGTCTCTTTCTGCTTCTTTCGTTTTTTCTTCTCAGATTTTCCCCAACGATTTTGAAAATTTTGTAGTTTGGTATAGATTGTAATCCCATTTTCAACTCTAGGAGCTTGTCGTTCTTCAACTTTACCATCAAACCATGACTTCTTCCTTCTATATCGATGAGGTAAAGGTAAAAATCGTCTATGACCCATGTACACTAATTTCTTGCTATGATTCAACCATTCAGAAAGTGTGTGCTCCCCACAAATTGGGCATGTCGTCTTGCCTTTTGTTGTGCAACCAGCAAGATTTCCATAAGCGGGGAAGTCGTTGATAGTCCACATAAGCACAACTCTCAAATTGAAGTTTGATTTGCTTACTACATCATAAACTTCCACCCCATTCCATAATTCTTTCAAATCATCAATTAATGGTTGTAAATAAACGTCAATGTCATTACCAGGTTGTTTAGGACCAGGAATCAATAACGTTAGCATTATATTTTCTTTTGCCATACATAACCAAAGAGGTAGGTTGTATGTCACAATCATGACTGGCCAACAACTATATCTACTGCTAAGGTTAGAAAATGAGTTGAAACCATTTGTAGCAAGACCAAATCTTAGGTTGCGTGGATCACTAGCAAAATCTGGCCACTTCGCATCAATTGACTCCCATGACACGCAATCAACTGGATGACGCATCCTTCCATCATTACTTTTATGGTTCATATGCCATCTTAGAAATTCAGCTACGTCATGCATTTGGAACATCCGTTTCAATCTTGGGATAAGAGGAAAGTATCTCAAAACTTTTGCAGGAACACCATGTTTCATCCGTTTAGTACGTTTATCCACTTTCCATCGTGAATGTGAACAAACTGGACAAGTCTCTAAATCTTTGTTCTCCTTCGTAAATTAGCAGCAATCATTTACACAAGCGTGAATCTTTTCATATCCTAAATCAAATACTTTCAAAATTTTCTTTACTTCATAAGTAGATCTTAACATGACATTGTCAGGTGGAAGCATGCCATGTAAGAGCTCTAAAAGGCTCGTGAAACTTTTATCGGTCCAAGCATTGGTAGCCTTAATCTTATATAAGGTTACCACAACAGACATTTTTGTATATTTTGTACAATGTGGATATAAAGGAGTGTTTGCATCTACAACCTTTGGAGTGATATCATTCTTCACATAAGGTTCATCAATCTTTTCATCGCTCATACAAGAAGTACTACAAAAGGTTTGACCATCAAATATATACTGACATCCAACATTAGCTGTTATTGGTACTTCCTCACCATGATGATACCAAATTTTATAAGTTGGATCCATGCCTTTGATAACCAAATGTTCGTACACAATATCAAAGGTTTGATGATTCATGTTCCTACATGTCTTGCATGGACATAAAATTTTGTCTACCCCAACCAATGAGCTCTGGATTTGTTTGACAAGGTTTCATGCTCCCCTCAAATACTCATTGGTAGCTCTATAAGAAAACCAGATTCCCAATTTATGATTGTCTCAATCTATTATTAATTTAATATTAATGTGACATACCCTTACCTGTTCAAATGAATCCAATCTTTATCAAACATTTCTTCTCGAAACTATTGCTACAAGCATGCAAAAGCTAATTGTTTAATGAATTTACATAATGACCAATCAAAAAAATAAAAAAAAAGTTAATTATATAAATGTACATTATCAATATTGAAAGTCGGCCATAAGTTATAAAAGTGATAAATGGGCTCAACTAAAAAGGTTTGTTCCAAATATTCTATCATATCTAATCACTTTCTGATTTTAGAAAGATCTTTTAAGGAAAAAATGAGCAAAGAAGCATACCTCGCCTATGAACACTTTTCCTCACACCTTCAATCACCTCTTTTTAGTTCTTGTATCTTACAACCTTTTTCAATACAATAAGAAAACATCTTCAACATGTAATACAAAAGTTTGGCTTGCATAGATTGCTTAAACATATGTACAAATTAAATAATCATAGACATTATGGGTAAAATTGAAGGCAAGAATGTTTTTTATATGCTTTAGAACCATCAATCTTGTGAAAGATTGGAAATAAAGGCTAGCAAAAACCACCGCATTCTTAAAAGTTTAGAGAAGAACTCATCAAACAAAAAGACTAGTAGAACCAATAATGAGCTTAAAAGTTTATGGCAACGAAACAATTGAACAACATACTAGTAGGAGGAAGAGGAGATGAGTTCAATTTTTGAATATTGCTGAGTTGATTTGTCCTAATTAAATTAATGAATTATGTTTTTGCATGAACTAAATTTATAATTCACCTATAGGAACATAAACCAATGTTTAAATTAACTCTAAATGAATTGGCTTTAAACATCATTCTTTAAAAAGCAAAGGGAAATTTATAGGTTATATTTTGTAGCTTTCATTTTTGTTTTAAATTTTAATTAGTCTCTCATACTTCTAATAACTCCTTTTTTTATTTAATCTTTATATTTTAAAAGGTTTCTAATAAATTCATGTGGTAAAAAATGACAAATTAAAGAAAAAAAATAAATGAAACACAATATCGTGACCAACAATTCCTTCATAGGCTCAAAATATTGTCATTCTTATGTATGGACTTTTGAGGACCTCCCCACCTTTATTCCTAAAAAAGGTTATCTATATTACATTACCATTGATGATTTCAGCAAGTTCACAACATCATAGGATCTTTTCTTTAAAGAATAAATCATACCCATTAAATGCCTTAAAACCTTTCAAATCTGATTGTCTCAAAACAATTCAAATTTCTAGTTGGGATACATATTTAGTACAACATTCAAGTCTTGCAATTTGCAAAGAATAATAAAAACATTTAAGTAGTCCAACACAAAAAAACTGATTCGAATAAACTAATGCATCTGCTACCATTGTCTTCTCGTACTTTACCCTTGACATATTCGAAAAAATAATAGAATCAAATAAACATATTACTTATGATAAGCTTCAATCGCCATGACACAAAAAGCTAACCATAAAACAAAGAAGATTGGACAGAAACACAACCAAGTAGGAATAATTCATCAACAACTCTAAGCTCATAATCTGAAAACAAAAAGATCGTTGAATTCATCAACTCCAAGCTCATAAACTAAAAACAAACAACTCAAGCTACAATTAGTGTAAAAGATCAAACGTTTGTCAAGCAAGTTGTCTTAAAATCAAACTCCAACAAATTATGATTAACAAACTCGAACAAATTAAAATCAAACATTTGACATTCTATATCTAAACAAGACGAATCAAAGATTAGCCTCTCTAATTATGATTAACATACTATCTATATTCTCAATATGTCCTACAAAGCAATAATCTTTACATTCAAAGAACATATTATGCTACTGCATGCAATATTCACAAAGATTAGAATTAGCTATTGGTAGCACACCATTTTGGAAATAATCTTGTCACCACAATTCAATTTAATTGAACACTTGTAATACCTTGCTGATCTGGAGCATGAAGTAGTCGAATCAACTGGACTAGGCTCTTAATCATTTAAATTCTCCAAAAGCTCAGCAACTTTATCCTAGGAAACCGCAAGCCAGGAAGGCAAGAAAAAAAAAAGAAAAAATAAATAAGAACAAGTGCAAAAGCAACACTTATATAACCAACTTCAGAGAAACAAAATTGAAAAATAACTTTCTACTAAAAAATTACCTGATATTGAACTTTCTGCTCATAAAAATCTTTATTATGAATGACTTGTAGTCAATGGAACCTAATTTAAACACTTTACCTACAAAGTCTCTATGTTTAATCATAAGAGAATAGTGTCCTGTATAACATAATTTTCACCCTAATTAAATTTGATAATATACATGTTTTAGTCCATTCCACATATTTTTAAATATACCCAACTAGTTCAAGAGGCAAATCATCATTTCAAGAAAAGAACTCAATTATACCAAATCCAGCATATCAAGGCAAGAAATGGAAAAGTGCAAGGCTTGGAAGAACTATAAGGTCATTATCTTTCTAAATTAATCCATTCCAATCAACTTGTTTAGAAGCTTTTTCTTTCTTTATCCCATTTTTGGGACCATCCCTTCTTTAATCAAAGAAAGTGCTTCTCGAGTTCTTACCCAAACAAGTTAGTGAAATTTTTTTTTTTAAACAAAGAAACTTCAGTAAACTTGTCACTTTAAATAGGCGTGCCTAGCTAATAGTCAATCACTACTGAAAGAAAACTTTCAAATGAAAAGGTACAAAGAGAATTAAGTAATAAATTACAATGTCACAAGTATATATATATTTTTTATGAGTGGTTGGAGCTAGCCAAGGAAACTATTTACTTATAGAAATGTTCTTCAATATCTCAAAAACATAAAATATCAAATCAATGACATAACATTCCAATTAAACAATTTCAAAACAAGTGCTTAAGCAAACAAGACAACTAATCCATTTTGTCGCTTAATTGAATCCATACACCAAACCATAAACAAACTCTCCAATTTTAACTTTCCGTCATCGTAAAGATCTAAGAACTCTAACACATTCAGTTTGAGAAAGAAAATTTGGACACAATTGTTTTTTGAGATTTGAAATTAGAGGGATGGGGTTGAGAGGAACAAAAGGAAATTGTAGAGGACATTTACCATCACTAAGAAGACTCCTTCAAATTGAAGGAAGTGTGAGATATTAGATAAGAAAAGAAAGTATTTTTAATCATTGAATAAAAGAAAAGGAAGATAATAGTAACACAACGTGGCTAGAGAGAAAGACAGAGAGCTCCAAATAGAAATTTGTTTCTGGAACGGATTAAGTTTAAATGCTATTCCAACAATATGTGAATATATAACACTATGAAAGTAAAAAGATGCATTAACAACCAGATAAATTTTTCAGTTTTTCCATTCACAACAACCTCAAGCCTTAATCCAAATGGAAGATAACTAGAATGTCTGAGTAGTTTACACTTTACATAGGTAAAATTGATATTTTTCTAGAAGGAACACTTAGTCAGTTATTAACTTACCTCAAAATTGTAAAAGAAGAGAAAAAAAAACTCCTACAAGACAACCCAACTAAACTCAAGATAACACTTCACAATAAAACTCAAGTATCATGGCAGCAAGGATATTTGACAAAAAAAATTTACAACAGTAGCTCAAATTCAATAGTTTACTAATTGTCTTTATGGCTCCTTTAATCAAGAACAATTGACCCTCCCCCGCCCATTTACAACAAACGAGCAATTCAAAAAAAGATGTTCCATGGTTTCTTCAGCTTTTAAGCACAAAAGACAAACTGAAGGGGAATGACTATTGTTTCAATTCCACCATCCTAGAAGATTCCATTTTATCTTTCTACTCAGCAAAACAAGAAAATTTTTGTATCTAAATTCTCATTGTTAAGTACAGTTTTAAGTATTAACCAAAACATGAATCTCAAACATAACAACAATTTTTTCATAGAAACACAGAATTGAAAGAATACAATAAACTGTATAGAACAATCTGCTCAAGAAAGGCTGGTCAACAACCATGATTCTCGAACTTCTTTCTCAGAAGAAAGCACTCCTAGTACAAGTACTAATTACCAACAGGATTTGTGCATTCTATCAAACAACCAACAAATGTTGAAACGGGCAAAGGAATCATCTTATGATTTGGGGAGAAGGTACTTTAGGCAGCAAAAGTGGCGTAATACAAAGTTTGGCCCTCTTTGGTTACAGAAAAGGAATCAGTCGGGATATCAGGGGAATTTCAGGGGTGCGGCGAGCTCTATAGGTGATGACAATATACCAAGCAAAGAGATAAGTCCATATTGCTCAGATGAAGCAAGCTTTAGAGTGGATACAACTAATGATGATTTTTATCAGAATTTGCACAACCAAAATCAGCGTTGAGTCTTAGGAAACTCATGATCTACTGAAATTTCAATAGAATCCAATGTATTCTCAGCTCTTTTTCTTACTTAGGTTTGATACTCAATGGAAATTTTCTTCAACTTCAGTATGGTTAGTGCTCTTACTCCAGCGTTAGTAGTACTATGCATGAGGTTTATCTTTGCTTCCATCAGCATATGAGGTTTTTATCTTTATCCATCAAGCAGCACCTCGAAGAGGTAGGCATTCTTATTTGTATATCATTTTCTCACAATAAACTTTATAGAATTAAACTTCAACTTCAAATTTGTCTAACTATTTATTCATAATACAAAATCAACTGATTCCTTCTCCAAATTAGTAAAAGGAAAAAAAAAATAGTGATTCCTTCTCCAAGAACTTAATTTTATAGTCTAGCCATGTGAAATGCATGATTATAGTCTAGCCAAGAGATTGACCACGAATCACCGATGACCATTGAACACAATATAAAACACTCACCAAATGAAGTAGACGAGAGTCAAGTAAAAGAATGGTGAAATTTCATGTAAGAAAGTTAGGGCTTTGAAATATTGTGTTTACATAAGAAAGCCAACATTAGTTTGAATGTAACCCAGGAAAAAAAAAACTAAAGGAATTATAAGCAACATAATTAATCATGCAATTTCTATTAGAACTCCTATGAACCTACTATATGAGGAAATTAATTAACACAAAAAGGTAGCAGTTCGTGTTAATAACCATCTCGTTAGATTCTTTAAGCAATTTCAATGAGGCTTTATTGCAGCAACAAGCATTACTATAATAAACTGTAACTGACCTTTACTGCAAAGGAGAATTGCAACTTCCCAAACAAAAAATCCAATTTAAATGGTTCTTTTTAGGAAAAAATACACTTTTGGTCCCTGAGGTTTGGTTTAGGTTTCGTTTTGGTCCCTAAGGTTTCAAACTCAACATTTTAGTCCCTGAGGTTTGCATTTAGTAGCATTTTGGTCCCTCCATCCATTTTTCCGTTAAAAACTAACGGCTCGCTGACGTGGCACCTACTTTTAATTATTTTTTCAAATTTTAAAATAAAAGAAATATTAAATTAATTAAAAAATTATTATTTTATTAATTTTTATTATTTCATTTTTTCTCCATTTCTCTCTCCCCTTTCTTCTCCTCCTTCCTCCAGCTCTCCATCGCCAGCTGCTTCATCTAGCTCTCCATCGTCGGCCGCCGTCGGCAGCCATTGCCGGCGAACTCTTTTTTTTTTTTTTGCTTTCTTCTCCTTTTTTTTTTGTGCCGATCTCTCTCTAACTCTCAGTCTCTCTCTCCCTCTCGAGAGTTTTTCCAGATCTGTGTGTGGTAGACAAATAGATTGAAGCGTTTTCCAGATCTGGGTTTTTCAAGATCGGTCTCTCTCCCTCACGGCCCACCGTCACTCTCACGCACGCCCGTCCAGATCTCACTATCTCTCCCTCTTACGTCGCGGCGGTGGAACGAGCTTCGACTACGGCAGCGATGGTGGCGCGAGGAGCACGAACGGAAGGAGTTTCGTTTTTTTTTCTTGCCGGCGTGAGGAGCACGCCCGCCGTCCAGATCTTACCGTCTCTCCCTCTCACGTCGCGCCGGTGGAATGAGCTTCGACTATGGCAGCGATGGCGGCGGGAGGAGCACGAACGGACTGGAACGAGCCCAGATCTGCGCGTCGTCTCCGTCTCCAGCGATCTCTCTCTCTGTCTCCAACGTCTCTCTCTCCGTCGTCACCAGATCTGGTAGATCTATCTCTCTCCGTAGCTCGTTGGAAGAAGAAGAGAGGAGGGAGAAGAAGAAGAAAACAGAAAGGAAAAAAAAAAGTTTCCTCCGGCGGCCGGCGAGTGGCGGTGCCGGCGGTTGGTCGCCGGCGGCTTTTGGTGTTGTGATCTGTGAGGAAGGTTGAAGAAGAATAAGGAGGGTGGGTGGTGAAGGGGTTGAAGAAGAAGAAAGAAAAAAATTAAAAAGAATTAAAAATATATTTAAAATTAATATTTTATTATTTTTATTTTAACAAATGAAAAAAATAATTTTTTAATTAAAAAAAATAGATGCCACGTCAGCAATCTGTTAAAATCTAACGGAAAATTGGATGGAGGGACTAAAATGCTTCTAAATGCAAACCTCAGGGACTAAAATGTTGAGTTTGAAACCTCAGGGACCAAAATGAAACCTAAACCAAACCTTAGGGACCAAAAGTGTATTTTTCCCTTCTTTTTACTAAATGAATAACTATGGGTTTGTTTCTCTCACTTTAAACTTATAATCTCAAGTTAGAAATGTTGTGAATAAAACCAATTAGAAGACCAAGGCAAGAATGCCTCACCTTAAAGAAAAAGCTACTAAAATGCACATCTCTGCCTAGTTAAAACATGAAAGTCGATAAGATTAACTCAACATTATTGTCGGGTTCCTAGAGTGAGTAAAAATATAGTATAAAATACTCTAGAATTCCTGTGCAAGTATACACAGCCTGCAACAAGTAATATTATCAATCCGAGCCCTAAATGAGTTTCCACTCTACCTATTTTTGTGTAACTTTTTAATGGTTTCAAGACTAATAAAATGATTGGGTTTTATCGAAATTATGCTGAAGCAAAATAAATGACAGAACAATAAGTAAACAAATAGATAGACAGATTAAAGGCAGGCGCTGGTTAGGTTTAGTGATTATTCTAAAATATGCTCCAACAATATTATTGATCATGCATTTCTCACAGTATTATTAGTGGATTCCTCCCGGAACTCCGGATCTTTTGGGATATGTTTCAAACCCAATGAAGTACGACCGATCAAGCACTAGGCAACTGGCTATCCCTAGCTCAGTCACTGGCGTTCACCAATACACAATGATCGTAGTGTGGATAATTGCCACACACTCTCTAAATCATCCCTGAAACTAGAGAGAGCTATTCACACCGGCTGGCCAGGCGGGCATAAAATAAGAATAAGCACAACAATTAACCAAAATGCGATAGTCAATTTATTACTAGAGATGAAGCACAGTAATCACATTATTCCTAACCAACACCCTAAGCTACTTAGTTCATAATAGGCATAGGAATACGAATTACAATTTGAGTATGCATGTCCATAACCACAAGTTAATAAAGAAAATAAACTCCCTAATCAGCTTGCGGTAGATGGTGTTCTTGATGATCTTCAATCTCCCTATACTATTCGGCTTCCAAGGGAAAACATGGAATGGGTTTGACTTGGACGGCTACTTCCTTTTATAGAAGGAAAGGAGACTTGAATTAGGTCAACTTGGACACGTGTAGGGCTCTCCTTGCTCCTTTATCCCGAAAATAACTCAACAGAAGTCGGTTCATGAAGTTGGCTAACGAGCTGTGATGTGGCAGTTTCTGCTTCCAGTTTTGCTGCAGCATAGAATTTGCTCCCTCCAGTCGCTCAACAGCATAATCTGCACAAAATAATTTACAATGCTTCCATTCTTCCAAATGGGTTAAAACATGTAATATCTATCCAAAACCAACCCTAATAAGCATAGAGGACACACAAATCTCTATATAATTGAGGCCTAAATAACTACCTTTTGGGCAGTTATCAATTATCCAACAAATACATGCTCAAATTTAGATTCACAAGCAATCTAGCATGATGTAAGATATCAAGTGCTCATCTAATAATGTCTTCACTCCCTATTCTCTAATTTGTATTCATGCTATGTATTTTTAAAAAGTACATGCATTTGATAATAGGGAAAAATACACTTTTGGTCCCTGAGGTTTGGGTTAAGTGACACTTTGGTCCCCGAGTTTTCAAACTCAACAAAAATACCCCCGAGGTTTGAGATAAGGAGCAATTTGGTCCCTGCCGTCAATTTTTCTGTTAAACCTAACGGTAAGCTGACGTGGCACTATTATTTTAATTAAAAAATTAATTTTTAATTTTTTTAAATAAAAAATATAAATATATTAAATATATTATTATTTTATTATTTTTTTTAAATTCTCTCTCTATCTTTTCCATCTTCTTTCTTCTCCACCTTCTTTCTCCCTCCATCTTCTTCCTTCCCCTCCCATCTTCTTCAGCTCCGATGGTCGGCCGCCGCCGGCTGCCGGCGAACGGCGGCGGCGGCGACGGTCGCCGGAATTTTTTTTTTTTTTTTTTAAAAAAAGAAGGGAGTTTCGGGGATCCTCCCCTTCCCGTTTCAGATCTGACTCGTGAGGTGCTTCTTAACTATCCTGAGGGGACTATTGTTCTCAAGGAGTTGGTGCAGAACGCCGACGATGCAGGCGCCACTAAGGTCTGTCTCTGCCTCGACCGTAGAGTCCATGGCTGCGAGTCGCTGTTGTCGGAGTCACTGGCACCGTTTCAAGGGCCTGCGCTTTTGGCCTATAACAATGCGGTATTTACAGAAGAGGATTTTGTCAGCATTTCGAGGATTGTTGGTAGTAATAAGCATGGTCAAGCCTGGAAGACTGGCAGATTTGGGTGAGTTTTCCCGTTTCAGTAT
Organism: Luffa acutangula; assembly: GCA_036850905.1. NCBI lineage: Eukaryota > Viridiplantae > Streptophyta > Magnoliopsida > Cucurbitales > Cucurbitaceae > Luffa > Luffa acutangula. Next base: position 14,579,449 of record CM072099.1, read on the forward strand.
CTCTGAACGCGTGTTTAATCTGACTCCTTTTGGGTATAAGATGGAATTATGGATTGTACATCTTTATCTTGTCGTTCTATAATTTCTTCACATCCAGTTTGCTTTCATTTACCCTGGTTATTGGCAAAGTCGCATTAAAATGAACCAATCTTATGTTTGCTTCTGTTTGGAGAACCTCTAGCTATAGCTAGAGGTGTTCACGAGACAGAATCTCCACTGCACTTAAATTTCGAATTTCAGGCTTGTATGTAGCTTTTTTTGTTTCCTTTTAACTACTTCCATTCAATTAACGTGTAACAAGCTCATATATATGGGGTTTCCCTCCAAGTCAGGTAATCTATGACACTTGTATTGGAAAACAGGTTTTAAAAGCTTCAGTTATGTGCACAATTTGTTGTTCAAAACTGACCAACTAAATTTAACTTCTCCGATAATGGAAAGTAATAGACTATTCGTAATGGTTACAATTTTTGGAATTAATAGGCAGCACGAATTAGCATTCTGATCTCATAAATAATTCCAGAGGCAAACAATGACATTGACATTGGCAGATCTGGGACGTGTTTCCTCCCTCCCAGATCTGGAACGGGGAGGAGGGTCCCTCTCCGGCGCCGGAATCGAAGGGGGTTTCCCCTTCGTTTCTGTTTTTTTTAACAGTAAAAAGAGGGAGGAAGAAAAAGAAAAGGAGAGTGAGAAAAAAAAAAAAAAAAAAAAAAAAAAAAAAAAAAAAAGTTGCCAGCTGCCGGCGCCGGCGCCGGCGAGTGGTGGCCGCCGACCGCCGGCCACCGGAGATATGAAGAAGAAGAATGAAAGGATGAAGAGGGAGAAGATGGAGAAGAAGAAGGGAAGTAAAGAGAGATGGAGAAAAAATTAAATAATTAAAAAAATAACAATATTTTTTTATTTTTTTATTTTTTTATTTTAAAAAATTTTTAAAATAATTTTCTTTATTAAAATAATAGTGCCACGTCAGCAACGGTTAAAATTTAACAGAAAAGTTGACGGGACCAAAATGTTCTTTATCTCAAAACTCAGGGGTATTTTTGTTGAGTTTGAAAACTCAGGGACCAAACTGTCACTTAACCCAAACCTCAGGGACTAAAAGTGTATTTTTCCCTTGATAATATTTTCAATGTGGTAGTTGTTACCTGTAGCTTGGTATCTTCAATTCATTGCACTGTCAACTTAAAGAAGAACTTAGCTTTTTCTCCTTATTTCTCCCTATTATTTTCCCATTTTTTCATTGTAGCATTTACTAACACAGTTAATGGACATAAGTCTAAGTAAGAAACAACCAACCAACTAAGAGAGATTAATCAAAGGAATGCATAAAAATAAAGCTTGCAACCTTACAGGAGTGGGACGGCATTTTGACAGAGCCTGGATTGAGATAAAGATCTGAGAGAAAGCTTCAAGCGTTGGTCTAGAAAGATGGATGGAAATCTTAGAAAGATACAAGTAACAAACCTTTTTCAATTGAGTTTTAATTCCAAAATAGATAAGATATTATATAACCAAAAATCTAAAAAAAAAAACTAAGAAATGCAAAGCAACCCATAAGAAAAATAGAAAAGTTAATTGTTAAAATACTCTGTTTTGTGAGATTCCACTAAAGGAAGGGTTTGGAAATTTGAAATGATTTACCTATGTAGCAAATGCCAGGCTCCAAGCATAGTTTTGATTCAATAGCCCAAAATCAACATTAGTTGTAGGTTTAACCAGAACGAAAGATCGAGCATAAAAAAATCCTCTAATAAGAGGTCATTGACTAACCAGATTGGAAGATGAAGAACAATAATCTAGGCCAGTATGAAGGCTCTAGCATCGTTCTCAACAATAAAACCACCATGAGATGCGATTACAACGACGAAAAAGTGTTTCAAGGAGAAAGTATGTATTGATACCCCTTAGAGTCAACGAGTATTAACATACTTGTTAGCCCTAAAAACAAAAAACAAAAAAAAAAATAATAACACCAAATAAAATGCTTGTTCTAACTTATCTAGCAGTGTGTCGTAAAAATCAAATCCTAGAAAACTCTTTAACCTGCTTGGATGGTTCTCTAAAAGGTTGAAATTTTATATCTCTACCTCAAGATCAATTGATTCATATGTGTAGATGAGGGCTAGAACAAATTTTATAGATGAGAAATTTTGAGCATGAAAGCAAAGGGGAAAGAAGAACAAAATAAGGAAAAAAAAAAAAGGTAAAGAAGAAGAAAGCATGTTTACCTCCAGTTCTTGAGCGTGTTGGTAGAGAAAAAAAGAAGAGGAAGTGAAAGAGAGAGAGAGACGAGATGGATGAATATTTCAATGGGAAGGAGATGATGTTTGGATTTTTCCGTAGAATTTGAGCGAGCACTAAATTTTTTTTTAGCGGCTTGTTTTCCGCCTTTTTTCATATTTTTTTAATAGCACATTTTATAAAAAGCTATCTTCAAATGCTATAAAAAGATATATTTGTTGTAGTGGAGGCCCGAAATTCAGCTATAAATCCGCTTCTAGAAGGTTCTGGAGACATTGTCCCCTAAGCGTCTCAACACTGTCCTATTCTTGCCGCACAAGCCATGATGACGTCACAGCGTCGTGATGCTACCCCATTTCCAGGCCTATAAAAGGTGCGCCTCACTCCCACATTTCATCATGAATCACCATTCCAATTACTTTCTTTAGTCTTTCTAAAGGCTCTTAAAGCCTCTTTGAGGGTCGAGTGTGAGAATTAGTGCGAAATCATTGTAACGTGCATTTTTTGGAGGGCTCGGGAGCTTGTTTCAAAGAGGATCCATTGCGCAAGCGAGGGGTTCTCTACGGTTCATTCTCCTAACTCTTTACTTTGCTCTTTTATGCTTATGATTATGTACTTTTGGGAAATTTTGATCATCATGTATAGCTAAATCCCAATTGTGGGTCTTGAAATGAAAGGTTATAGTTTATTATTATTATTCTTAATTGCCTATCTGTTGTCCAAATATTGATTATTTGTGTAACGCCCCAGGCCCAGGATTCGAAATCCGACTTTGACCCTTAACGGCCCCGGCATTCCCCTGCGACCTGGCCACGCTACCATACTTATCTGATACTACTTCTAAGATTGAAGACTGTCCCCACAAACCAACACGGGGTCCTTTTAGCATGCTTTGTCCTCACTCACATGCTTCCAAGAAAAGTTCCTAGGAGGTCACCCAACATAGAACTTCTCCAAACCAAGCACGCTTAACTTCAAAGTTCCTATGATTGAGCCACCGAAAAGGAAGGTGCACCTTGTTGGTATAGGTAATATCTATCAATTCTTTTAAGCTTATCTTGAACATACTTTCATGTCCCCAGGATCCCTCTCATTCGGATGTGGCCTCGGTTCATTCATGTACCCCTCCTAACTCGGGTGTTACATGCCCACTAGCTTCCGCCTTGGTTCGCCCTCGAACCACATCCTACTGGGAGAGGTTCCTCTCTGATACCATCTGTAACGCCCCAGGCCCAGGATTCGAAATCCGACTTTGACCCTTAACGGCCCCGGCATTCCCCTGCGACCTGGCCACGCTACCATACTTATCTGATACTACTTCTAAGATTGAAGACTGTCCCCACAAACCAACACGGGGTCCTTTTAGCATGCTTTGTCCTCACTCACATGCTTCCAAGAAAAGTTCCTAGGAGGTCACCCAACATAGAACTTCTCCAAGCCAAGCACGCTTAGCTTCAAAGTTCCTATGATTGAGCCACCGAAAAGAAAGGTGCACCTTGTTGGTATAGGTAATATCTATCAATTCTTTTAAGCTTATCTTGAACATACTTTCATGTCCCCAGGATCCCTCTCATTCGGATGTGGCCTCGGTTCATTCATGTACCCCTCCTAACTCGGGTGTTACAATTTGTGTGGATGGTCTTAATGCTTTATATAATCTGGCCAATTGTATAATGATTAAATTCCTAATGAAAACTCGACGGAGAGAAGTTAGGATAGATCATAATCCACTCAAACTAGGCTTAACTGCTCGTAGTGACAGCGAGAGTAGTTGGTTAGGCTTAGAGACCGAAAATGAATCAGGACTGATTAATTAACAAATTTAATAACGCTAAGGACACTTAGGTTATTAATATGAGTTAATTACAATTAGGGGAAACCGAAAGGAGAACCTATGTGCTAAACGGAGAATGTAGGTTTATAATTAGTAGGGCACGAGATAGGACAATTAGAATGATTAATTAGCTATAATCCGACTTTCAAGACCCCACCTCACATTCGATTCATTCTCCACCTTTTTATTTTGGTTGATCTCTTGATTCTTTTATTGTTTTAATCTTTGATTAATTTCCATCATTATGTTCTGGTTCCTAAATAATATTTTGTTTTAGTAATTTTAGTGTTTAGTTTATTATCCTACCTAGAAGTCATCCTCCCTGTGGATTCGATACTCAGTATACTTTACTATTTTATTATTACTTTCGCAATCGTACGCTTGCGAGTACAGCAACAACCTCGACGTGCAATTCCAGCATCTGCATGATTTTCCTAACATTGAGACACTATGAGCTAGCATCTCAACGCTAGGCTCTCGGGTTTCTTCTCACTTGGGACTGATCATTTTGACTTTTTGGCACCGGCTATCAGGGTCGTGGCGATCTGCTCAGGTATTTTCACCTCCTCTTCATCCATGGACTTCAAGTTGGCTTAAAAACTCTCTAAATCCCCTGAATTAGCATCAATTCATACAATCCACTCCTGAAGCCTCTAAAGCTCAAATACCTATAAAATAAAAAATTAATGTTGGAGTTGGTGCCCTAAAACTCGTAGATAGTGAATGAAACAAATAATATACTTGTTTGATAAAGTCGTGATCGAGGTTTGTCCACTTAAATAGTTAAATAAGTGAATTGCACGTTAAATGACCCAAATCTAATAAACTAAGACCCCTAGCTATTAAATGTATACTTGAGCTTTATGTGGAGACATAAGAGTGGATCAGGCTCGAGTAAATAGCCAAAACGGTTTATAGTATAGAGATAGGGCTAGGTACCTTATCCAGGGGACACTATGTGACACGACCCACTTTGTCATTAGGACAAACGATGTGATCCTAAATCGTTCATGTGAAAACATGCAAGTGGGGCGTCCTATGCAATGAGTTTGCATAAGACCAGGACCGAGAAATAAGTCACTCTCACTTTATAACGTCGTTTACTGATGAAATTGACTATTTCATGCGATGACCTAGGTAACTCAATCTTAATCCTGAGTTAACTATGAACTCTTGTTTATTTGGGCTTATCCTTAGATCTGCATGGGTGAGAGTGGTTCATCATCGCCGACTCAATAAACCCTCCATTTCAGGGACAAGAACGGATAGATAGTTAGGGACATAGTCCTACGAGATGGAATTCACTCCTACCCATTATAAGGATAGTAGAGAGATTGTTCCCTTAATTGCTGACTCCGAAACTCCCCCCCCCCCCAAAGAAAAATTCATGAAAATTCATTTTCAACTAAACTCCACCTAGCCCATAAACAAACTATCACAACAAAATCAACTTTACTTAACTTTTTCACCATTTTCCTTCCAACATAGAAAAATCTTTGAAGTTATGAACACTCGTGAAAAGCTGACTTGTTGTTATTGATCTATATCCATGGACACAGAAATATTTTACAGTAAGAAGAGTGTAGTTGTGGGTCTTTAGTGGAGTGAACCCACAGTTAACGAAATGTTGATTAATGTTGTTAATGAGTTTAGCCAATTAATCACGTATCGTTGGAGCTTTTGATCTATAGGTCAATTAGGTCTCATTGTTAGCTCGTAAAGAATAATCTAGAACATAAGTCTTGAATGAAATTTGAAATGTGCAAATTCATTAAGGAAATTAATATAATGTATGGTGATACATTATAATATAGAGTTTATATTTTAATTAAACTTTATAATATATAAATTTAATTTTGGATATGATTCAAAATTTATTTATGAGAGAATTAAATATTTGAAGGAGTTCAAATATTAATTTAATATGAATTGGATTCATATTAAAACTATAGGTTGAGTTTAATGCGCATGAGATGTACATTAAAACTATAGGTTATGAGAGAAATATACAATTGAATATGATTCAATTGTAGGCTTAAATTAAATATGAGATATTTAATTTGATAATTAATTAACTGGTGAATTGTTGAATTGATTAATTATTTAATTTAATTGAATTAATTGAATTAAAACTATAGGTTATGTGAGAGGTGCGCATTTAAATAAGATTTAAATTCACATTATGCAAATTAATTAATTGTATTTAATTTACAATTAATTAACCACCCACTTTCATCTGAGTGGTGGGTGGTTGTTAGGGAAGTTACACGTACTTAACTTCCCTCCAGTATGGTGTATGACACATGGGGTCTCTCTCTCACTAACAATATGTGATTCACAGAAACTCTCACAATCCTCACTCTCAAATCTCTCTCAAATTTACACGGACTAATTTTCTCTGTGTTGAGATTTCAAGAATTCCCTGTATTGCTCAAGAGCGGTTCCCACAAACCAGTTCAAGGTCTTAGAGAATAGCGGTGAAGGTCATTTGGTGGTGTCTTTGTATTTTGGTCCCAACCAATTTTTGTGTTTGTGATTGCTTTTGATCGAGGGAGCTCTTGCTATATTCTGAGTCTACAACGAGAGTAAATGATCTTGATCCCTTTAGTGTAGACAATGCATGCTTAACTTAGATTAAAACTTAGAAATTTTTTCTCGGTTAATTTTGCCTAATGTATTGGTTTCAAAGAAATGTTAATTGAACTACACATGAAAATGAGTGTTTTTCTCTCTAAAAAGTTCTCCCCAAAACCAGCTGCATCATTTTATATTTATAGGGTGCAAAATAGGTCTCGCAGAGTAGAGACGTTGAGTATAGCATCTCAACACTGCCTCACGGATGCCCTAGGTAAAGTAGGAAAAAATCAAGTAGCGGCGAGACACTGAGGAAGTAGCGTCTCGACGCTACCTAACGAGCGCACAAAATTGTGGATATTTTCCGAAGCATCGAGACATTGAAGGGATAGCGTCTTAACGCTTCCCTTTCTGACACATTGGCTGCTCTGTGGCAGCGTTGAGACGTTGAGATGCAAGGGCAACGTCTCAATGCTGCCATCTCGGGTAAATTTTCTCCATTTTCTGTAACGCCCCGGGATTTTAATAATTATCCTAGCGACATTACTAACTCTTAAACCAAAACTAACCGTGTGCACTGAAAATTTCGACAGCATAACGACATACATAGGATTAACCCAAAATTTTTCTTTAACTTGCTAAGCATAAAACACTTCTAAATAACATTATTCAACGACTCCACCATACTACAACACAGTGAACTCCACAGAACCAAGCCTCGCATTATCAACTACTAACTAACCAGAAACACATCTTTAACAAAGCTTATGACATCAATTCATTCGAAAAAACTTAATGATTAACAACTAAATGAACAGATAGAGTTCTTTAAAACAAAGACAACTAGACCTAGAGTTTAACAAGAATAATTCAGAACTAAACCTAATAGAACAACAGTTGTCCAACCAAATTAAGCAACAACTATCCAACATGAAAATAAAATGGGAAAACAGTGCAGACTAGCTAAGGTCCTTCCTCATATGCTTCCTTTGCATCACCATGGTCCACGCAGTCCTCATAACCTGCAAAATCTGGTAGTTGGGGAGAGAGAGAGGGGAGGGGGTCAGTACACTAAGGTACTGGTAAGCAGCCCCCTACCTGAGAAGCCATCAAACAACAACCAAGCAAACGACATGCTTCTTAAAGCGGTAAACACAACGACATGCTCAAAAGCTAGTAAAGTGAATGACTCTCCTAAGCCATAACTCATGCAACTCTCTATACAACTCGCTAACCACTCAAGCTCCACGAGCTCACTCAACGCTCATATTTAGCCCTCACATGGCTCTCCAAGACTGATCCTTCGAGTCGCACTGTCCCCTGACCATTTGTACCCAGGGTCACAAAGCTCTCTACGGAGCTCGACGTTCGACCCTTGACCATTTGTACCCATGGCCACGAATTGTGCATCGCCCCTTAACTATTTGTACCCAAGGCGCACCGAAAATTTAGCAAAGTATTGGCCCTTCCCCAGGCGCCCAACACTTGCTTTCTAGACTCATCACACCGACCCTTGACCATTTGTACCCAAGGCCTCGATGCTCCTCTTAAAACCAATGGTGACATGCCAACCCTCGACCATTTGTACCCGAGGTGCACTGACACTCACCCAACTTTTCTTTCTTTCACATTTTAGGTCCCTAACCTCTATCTCACCTCTATCTAGGATGCATATGCCCTACAACATGCTTCTAGACTCATGTACTATGCCCACTAAGTATATACATACAACCACATGCTCTCAACTCATGTTTAACTCATAAATGCATAACAGAACCAACATGCTTTACAACCAATCGTCACGCAACAACAGTTCATGCTTTTCAAAGATTTCATATATATACATACATGATCAGAGAAACAAGAAACAAGAGAACAGTTATAAAGCGAGTAAACAATCAGCATGCATCACGTAGTCAAACAGACTTCATCAGATAAGAACTACTTACCTAATGAGCTCCCAAGCGATCCTAAAGAGTCCATCTAAGCTCCTAAATAACAGAATAATCGCTTAAGGAACAGAACCCAAACCTAAGAACCTAGTGTACGGGTCACTAAATTCGAGCACACTAAATTCATAAGTATCTCTCATGAGCATAATTAATTCTCATGCAAATTAAGAATCCAATATTACTATCTAGACTCTTTAATATACAAGACCTTAAGTCTAATCCTTTTTACAACTTCTAAAGTAAACCTAAATCTTTCGATCTCGTAGAACTACTTTAGTCATGCAATTAAGATTTAATCTAAATCCTTTCTCCTGAGCGAAAGATTCAGAATAACAACATTCAATCTATGGCCAGTAGATTAAAAGCATTAAGTGAATAATTGCATATAAATTGAATTAGAGCAACAAACATTCAATTAATTAATCCATAAAACCAAAGGCTACATCAATCCCTAAGATAAGTGATAACTGCCCAAAAGGTAGTTATTTAGGCCTCGATTGTATAGGGATTTTTGTGTCCTTTATGCTTATTAGGGTTAGTTTTGGATAGATATTACATGATTTAACCCATTTGGAAGAATGGAAGCATTGGAAATTATTTTGTGCAGATTATGATGCTGAGCGACTGGAGGGAGCAAATTCTATGCTGCCGCAAAACTGGGAGCAGAAACTGCCACATCACAGCTCGTTAGCCAACTTCATGAACCGACTTCTGTTGAGTTATTTTCGGGATAAAGGAGCAAGGAGAGCCCTACACGTGTCCAAGTTGACCTAATTCAAGTCTCTTGTCCTTCTATAAAAGGAAGTAGCCGTCAAAGTCAAATTCATTCCATGTTTTCCCTTGGAAGCCAAATAGTATAGGGAGATTGAGGATCATCAAGAACACCATCTTTCGCACGCTGATTAGGGAGTTTACTTTCTTTATTAACTTGTGGTTATGGGCATGCATCGTATTCCTATGCCTATTATGAACTAAGTAGCTTAGGGTGTTGGTTAGGAATAATGTGATTACTGTGCTTCATCTCTAGTAATATATTGACTATCGCATTTTGGTTAATTGTTGTGCTTATTCTCATTTTACTCCCGTCTGGCCAGCTGGTGTGAATAGCTTTCTCTAGTTTCAGGGATGATTTAGAGAGTGTGTGGCAATTATTCACACTACGATCATTGTGTATTGGTGAACGCCAGTGACTGAGCTAGGGATAGCCAGTTGCCTAGTGCTTGATCGGTCGTACTTCATTGGGTTTGAAACATATCCCAAAAGATCCAGAGTTTCGGGAGGAATCCGCTAATAATACTGCGAGAAATGCATGATCAATAATATTGCTGGAGCATATTTTAGAATAATCACTAAACCTAACCAGCGCCTGCCTTTAATCTGTCTATCTATTTGTTTACTTATTGTTCTGTCATTTATTTTGCTTCAGCATAATTCCGATAAAACCCAATCATTTTATTATTCTTGAAACCATTAAAAAGTTACACAAAAATAGGTAGAGTGGAAACTCATTCAGGGCTCGGATTGAAAATATTACTTGCTGCAGACTGTGTATACTTGCACAGGAATTCTAGAGTATTTTATGCTATATTTTTACTCACTCTAGGAACCCAACAAGTTTTTGGCGCCGTTGCCGGGGAACTTAGATAAGTTTTTATCTGATCTGTTTTGTGTATGTGTTTTAGTGGTTTGGTGCTAGAACTTTTTGATTGTTTCTTTTGCTTTTGCAGGTGTGATTTTGGTGCATAAGCGATCCGCCTGGGGTACGGTTTGAGCTTGATCCAGAAATTGAAAGGACATTTAGGAACAGAAGGAGGGAGCAGCGCAGAAACCAGATGGAGAACGTGCCGCAACTTCCACAGGTTCATGAAGGTCCAGCAGCAGCAAACCCCCAGCAGAATCCGTTGTTGCAGGAAAACCCACTGTTTGAGCAAAATGAGCAGCGAAATAATCAGGCTGAGAATCCTATCCTGATAGCGAACGATAGGACCAGAGCCATTCGAGCGTATGCTGTCCCAATGTTTAATGAGTTGAATCCAGGGATTGCACGTCCCCAAATCCAAGCGGTGAATTTTGAAATGAAACCGGTAATGTTTCAGATGTTGCAAACCGTGGGGCAATTCCATGGTTTGTCATCTGAAGACCCTCATTTACATCTTAAGTCTTTTCTAGGAGTTAGTGATTCTTTTGTAATTCAAGGAGTGCCTAGAGATGCTCTTAGATTAACTTTGTTCCCGTATTCTCTTAGAGATGGAGCAAAGTCATGGTTAAACTCTTTTGCTCCAGGATCAATTAGGACGTGGGATGAGTTAACTGAAAATTTTTTGAGTAAATATTTCCCACCTAATAAAAATGCGAAATTAAGGAGTGAAATAGTAGGGTTTAGGCAACTTGAGGGTGAGACTTTTAGTGAGGCTTGGGAGAGGTTTAAGGAGCTTTTACGAAAGTGTCCCCACCATGGGTTACCTCATTGTATTCAAATGGAAACATTTTACCATGGTTTAAATGGAGTAACTCAAGGTATGGTCGATGCTTTGGCTGGAGGGGCCCTTTTGGCAAAACTTTTGATGAAGCTTATGAAATTTTAGAAATAATATCTATTAATAGTTGTCAGTGGTCGGATGTTAGAGGCACAAATAAAAAGGTTAAGAGTGTATTAGAGGTTGATGGTGTGTCCACCATTAGGGCTGATCTTGCAATGATTGCTAACGCTCTTAAGAATGTGACAGTGATTAGTCATCAGCAACCACCAGCTATGGAGCCTGCAGCAGTGGTGAACCAAGTCACGGACGAAGCATGTGTCTATTGTGGTGAAGACCACAACTACGAGTTTTGCCCCAGCAATCCAGAGTCTGTGTTTTTTGTAGGTAATCAGAGGAACAACCCTTATTCTAACTTCTATAATCCAGGTTGGCGCAACCACCCCAACTTCTCATGGGGAGGTCAAGGAAATAACGTACAAGCGCAACAGAAGATGAACCAGTCGGGATTTGCTAAAGCGTAGGTAATGCCCCAGCACAATAAGCAGGCTTTGCCCCAACAACATTCGGAGAATTCTCTCGAGGCAATGATGAAAGAATTTATGGCTCGTACAGACGCTGCAATTCAAAGTAATCAAGCTTCAATGAGAGCCCTGGAATTGCAAGTGGGTCAGCTAGCTAATGAGCTCAAGGCAAGGCCTCAAGGGAAACTTCCATCAGATACTGAACACCCTAGAAGGGAAGGTAAGGAACAGGTAAAGGCAGTTACTCTTAGGAGTGGTAAGCCATTAGAAGAAAGAATTGAGCCTAGTAAAACCCAGGTTATAGATAAAAATGGTGATAGAAACAATAATGTTGTTGTCGAGGAAGAGTTGGAGTCTGGTCAGGGTGCTGGAGGCAGCAATAAAATTCTGGAGCATCTGGTTCTGTGCCAGATGTAGAACCACCATATGTGCCGCCCCCACCTTATGTACCACCTCTACCTTTTCCACAAAGGCAAAAGCCTAAGAATCAGGATGGTCAATTTAAAAAGTTTTTAGAGATTCTTAAGCAGTTGCATATAAATATCCCTTTAGTAGAAGCTATAGAGCAAATGTCTAATTATGCTAAATTTCTTAAGGATATTTTGACTAAAAAGAAAAGGTTAGGTGAGTTTGAAACTGTATCTCTTACTGAGGAGTGTAGTGCTATTCTTAAGAATGGGCTACCCCCCAAGGCTAAGGATCCAGGGTCATTTACTATACCTGTGTCTATAGGTGGAAAGGAATTAGGTAGAGCACTCTGTGATTTAGGTGCAAGCATTAACCTTATGCCTCTTTCGGTCTATCGAAAGTTAGGTATTGGTGAAGCTAGACCTACCACAGTTACACTCCAACTAGCTGATAGGTCTATCACATATCTAGAGGGTAAAATTGAGGATGTCTTAGTAAAAGTGGATAAATTCATATTTCCTGTTGATTTCATTATTTTAGATTATGAGGCTGATAGAGATGTCCCAATTATTCTAGGACGTCCATTTTTGGCTACTGGTAGGGCGTTAATAGATGTTCAAAAAGGTGAATTAACAATGAGAGTTTGTAATGAGGAAGTAAAATTTAATGTGTTTAAAGCCATGAAATATCCAGACGAAATGGAAGATTGCTCCTTCATCAGGATTCTGGAGAGCACAATTGTTGAGACAGCAATTCAGGATTCGGCTAATAAGCATTTGGAAAATCATGGAGAGGTTAGTGTAGAGGATTTAGAAGTTTGTTCTTTAGATAGAAAAAATGAAAAAGAATTGTTTAGGTGTAAGGATGTTTTTGAGTCTTTAGATTTAGATCAAAGAAAAGCTCCCCCAATTAAACCATCCCTGATTGAGGCACCTACTTTAGATTTGAAGCCCTTACCAGATCATCTAAAGTATGTGTATCTTGGGGAAAGTGAGACATTGCCCATTATTGTTGCATCAGATTTAATGCCGGAGCATGAGGAGGCCTTAATAAAGTTGCTGCAGCAATACCGCAAGGCTATTGGTTGGACATTGGCTGACATTCAGGGGATTAACCCATCTTTTGTATGCATAAAATCACTCTAGAGGAGGGGTCTTTGAGGAGTATTGAGCAACAAAGAAGGCTTAACCCCGCAATGAAAGAAGTGGTTAAAAAGGAGGTGATTAAATGGTTGGATGTTGGCATCATTTATCCGATTGCAGACAGCAATTGGGTGAGCCCTGTACAATGTGTTCCTAAGAAAGGAGGTGTCACTGTGGTAAGCAATAAAGACAATGAGTTGATCCCAACTAGGACAGTAACTGGTTGGAGGGTTTGCATGGATTACAGGAGGCTTAACAAAGCCACCCGTAAGGACCACTTCCCTTTGCCATTTATTGACCAGATGTTGGATCGATTGGCTGGTCAGGCCTACTACTGTTTCTTGGATGGTTATTCTGGGTATAACCAGATTACTATTGCTCCTGAAGATCAGGAAAAAACCACTTTCACCTGCCCTTATGGGACGTTTGCTTTCAGGCGAATGCCTTTTGGCCTTTGCAATGCTCCAGCAACATTTCAGTGGTGTATGTTAGCAATTTTTTCTGATATGATTGAGTCCACTGTTGAGGTCTTTATGGACGATTTTTCAGTTTTTGGAGAGTCTTTTTAGAGTTGTTTAGATAATTTAGGTAAGGTGTTAAAAAGATGTGAGGATACCCATCTAGTTCTTAATTGGGAGAAGTGCCACTTCATGGTGAAGGAGGGCATAGTGTTAGGTCATAGGATTTCTAAGAATGGTCTAGAAGTTGATAGAACAAAAGTTGAGGTTATTGAAAGATTAGAATCACCGAATTCAGTGAAGGGAATTCGGAGCTTCTTAGGGCATGCTGGATTTTATAGGAGGTTCATAAAGGATTTTTCCAAAATCAGTAAACCTCTTTGTAACTTATTGTGCACTGATCATGTTTTTGACTTTAATGCAGATTGTAGGAAGGCTTTTGAAACATTGAAGGCTGCTTTAATCTCAGCACCCATTCTCTACGCACCTAATTGGAATTTGCCATTCGAGGTAATGTGTGATGCGAGTGATGTTGCAGTAGGTGCAATGCTGGGGCAGAAGCAGGGCAAATTTATTCATCCTATATATTATGCAAGCAAGGTTTTAAATGAGGCACAAGTCAACTACACAACTACTGAAAAGGAGTTGTTAGTTGTTGTGTTTGCTTTTGAGAAATTCCGGCCATATTTGGTTGGATCCAAAGTCACGGTGTTCACGGATCATGCAGCAATAAGGTATTTAATGTCAAAGAAAGATGCAAAGCCTAGACTAATTCGTTGGGTTTTATTACTGCAGGAATTCGACTTGGAGATAAAGGACAATAAGGGATCAGAGAATGTCATTGCAGATCATTTATCTCGTCTTGATCCATCATCGTCTTTGCTGGAGCAATCTGCCATTTCTGATTCTTTTCCAGATGAACAGCTTTTTGCTGTTGAGGTAAAGGTAGTTAGGGATGTCCCTTGGTATGCTGATATTGCAAACTTTTTGGTAAAGGGAGTCACTCCTATTGACATGGATTGGAGGCAGAAGAAAAAGTTTAAGCATGATGCAAAATTTTTCTTTTGGGATGAGCCGTTTATGTATAAGCAATGCTCTGATGGTATTATTCGTAGGTGTGTTTCAGGTGCTGAAGCAAAGGAAATCCTAGAGCAATGTCACTCTTCGCCGTATGGAGGGCATTTCAGTGGTCAGAGGACAGCTATGAGGATTTTGCATTGCGAATTTTTCTGGCCTACGTTATTCAAGGATGCCCATTGGTTCTACAAGCAATGTGATGCTTGCCAAAGGAGAGGAAATTTGGGGCCAAGAGATGAAATGCCTCTTACTTACATTTTAGAAGTTGAATTATTCGATGTATGGGGTATTGACTTTATGGGGCCATTTCCCCTTCTAATGGCAATGTTTTTATCTTATTGGCAGTTGATTACGTGTCCAAATGGGTGGAGGCCATTGCATGCCATTGATGTGGACTTTTCCTACCGCAAGCGCACGGGTCAAGTAATAATATAGTGAATAGTAAATTCGAATGTCGTCCTTTGGATTGGATTTTTAAGCAAATCAAATATTGCGAATTATCTTGCCCAATTTTATTTAGGGATCAAAAAGTGATGAATAGGTGATGTTAAAAACAAATCAAAGCAAGTAAAAAGTATGGAATATCAATTGGGAAAACTACTTAGGGAATTGATTTCGCCGATTTCGTTTAGGATTGATTTTAAAGAATAAGTTATTATGCACAATGAAATTATGAGCCAAAGACCCTTTAATCACAACTACCTCTCCCGAGTATAATTGATTCTCATGCAAATTAACCAACTTGATATCCCTATCTAAGTTTATGATTCGGTTAGGATTTGATGTGCTGAAGCCTTATTTATTCACAACCGCTGGTAAGTTCTTTCCACTTCGTCTTCTTGATTTGAATCTTTGCTGTGTGCATTCTTCTTTCTTTGTTGGTATTCTCTGTCAAACTCTTTGAACCTTCAATGGCCAAAACGAGAGCAAGAAAAGAGAGAGAGAATGAGGGAGAAGAGATACCCGTTACCCCCGAGGTTCAGAAAGCGAAAATGAAAAAGAAGAGGACGCCGGAGGAAAAAGAAGCGAAGAAAAGGAGAAGGCAGCAAAGGGTTGCGGAACAAGAAGAGGTCCAGGAAGCAGCAGATGAAGTTGAAGAAGTCCCGAAAGAACCAGAAGAACAGAACCCAGAACAGGCTGAGCAGAGAGTTGTAGATACAGAGGTAGTTCGAGAGGAGAGTCAAGAAAAACGGAATGAGGATGAACAGACAGAGGTTGCGACCGAGAATGAGCCAGTTCAGGAGGCTCGAGTGGAGGTGATCATACCAGAGGTACCTAAGCGACGCCGCTTTAAGCGAAAAGCCGGCCGTATTCAGGTAGTTCGAACTGATACCCCCTCGCCTCCAACCACTGATTCTGAAAGAGAGAATGCAGAAAAAGAAGAAGAGAAACGGGAAGCGAAAAATAAGGCAAAAGAAGAAGAGGCAAGGAAGGCAGAAGAAGAGCGTTTGCAAGAACAGAGAAAAAGCAAAGGCAAAGGAATTGCCGAAGCATCGGGTGAGATTGAGGAGTCGAGGGCACCATTCATTCGCTTCGTCAATGAACTTGCCAGAGCAAAATATCAGGAAGTACTGAAGCGTGATTTCTTATTCGAATGAGGTTTTGGCAGTGATTTGCCCAGGTTCTTGGAGTCCGGAATAGCGAGCCTTGGGTGGAGACAGTTTTGTGCGAAGCCTGATCCTGTCAATGCCAACATCGTTCGGGAATTCTACGCCAATCTGGACGTGAGGGATTATTTCGAAGTCATAGTGCGAGGAGTGCCTGTCCAATGGAGCCCAGAGGCCATTAATAATTTGTTTGATCTTCAGGACTTTCCACACGCAGTTTTCAATGAAATGATGGTTGCCCCATCGAGCGACCAATTAAGCGCGGTGGTCCGAGAGGTAGGTGTTGAGGGGGCTCAATGGAGGGTGTCGCAGACACGAAAGCACACATTTCAAGCTGCTTATTTGAAAAGTGAAGCCAACGCTTGGATGGGTTTCATTAGACTCCACTTACTGCCGACAACGCATGACTCCACTATATCGCGGGACAGAGTGTTGCTTGTTTTTGCCATCCTTCGATCAATGAGCATAGATGTAGGGAAACTAATTTCTTTTGAGATTGTTGACTGCTGGAAAAAGAAGGTGGGGAAGTTGTTCTTCCCAAATACAATTACTATGTTGTGCAGAAACGCAGGGGTTCCGGTGGATGAAAATGATGTAATTTTGTTTGATAAGGGAATCATTGATACGCTCAATTTGGCGCGACTTCAGCGAATGCAGGAGGTGCGTCAGGGTGGGATGGTCCACGACATCAACACGATTTTAGAACAACTCACACTTTCGGCCAGCAGGCAGGAGTTTGCTGAAAGGCAAGTTTTGACTTTCTGGAGCTATGTTAAAAATCGTGATGCCAATCTCAAGAAGGCGCTGCAAGAGAATTTTTCGAAACCATATCCAGCCCTTCCAGCATTCCCTGAAGATTTATTCAACCCCTGGATTCCACCCCCACCAATGGAAGGAGGAGGAGAGGAAAATGAAAATGAACCAGGCCAAGAGGACTGAAGGATGAAGTGGCCCTGAGCGAGCATGATTTTTGTTCTGACTTTTTGTTTGCTCGCGCATTTTCTACTTTCCTTTTCTGTTGATGTTATGTTTGTTTCTCTTTCATATTTCTGCTTCTTAAACAAAAATATATCTGCTGATGTAATTTCTTTTTCTATGTTTTTAATGAATTTCTGGATGTTTTTGTTCTATGAAGCACTGAGTAATGCCCAGCGTAACTAGTTTTCTTTTGAATTTTTTAAGCTTGGGCTAAATAAAGCTTAATTAGATCAAGGTATTCTGATCTCCATAAACCTTTTGCTTGAGCATTTCTTCTAGCCTGGACTGTTGCTGCGGCAAAAAAAGATTTTGAAGGTAGTATTGACTTATATGATCCACTTTAGGCTTAATCCTAGTCCCATGTTTAGTTTAAAAATTCAGATAGGAAAAAAATAAGTTTGGGGGTATAGTTGCTTTATTAATGATTCATTGGGGACAATGAATAATTCAAGTTTGGGGGACTTTTTGTTACTCCAATTGTTTTGCTCGAGCATTCCTCTCCTTCAAATTAAAATTTGCTAGGATATTGAGTAACCGGGGACATTTGTGATACCCACAGTTTGTCTTCGCGTCAAAAGATGATCTAGGAAATGTGAAAAAATGAGAAATATGAGAAAAAAATTATTTGCTGAAAAATTATTTGTTGAAGATTTTGCTGAAAAAATTGATGGAGCAAAAGTTTTGAGGGATGAATGATGATCCAGCAGTTTTTCTGTCTCTCATAACTTAGGTGAGCTTCATCACAAAATGTCGCCATTCTGAGGGGCAAGAGATGGAATAACTAAGGATTTTTTAGCTTTATAATGAGTATTGAGCCTAGT
This sequence comes from Luffa acutangula, assembly GCA_036850905.1. Lineage (NCBI taxonomy): Eukaryota > Viridiplantae > Streptophyta > Magnoliopsida > Cucurbitales > Cucurbitaceae > Luffa > Luffa acutangula. The sequence goes on from CM072099.1 coordinate 14,597,545, forward strand.
TGGTGATGAGCTTGAGGCAAGGGTATACTGCACCATAAAGTGGGTCATCCCATGCTTAAGAGCTTATGACTGTAAGGCTGCTTTAAGTCTGATAAATAATGATATAAACCCCTTTAAAAATATGTTTTGAAATGTCGGATAATAGAGCTAGGCTGTGGTGAGTTCTTAGAATTAAGTTGAAAAGTGGTGATTATTTGTCTGTGCCGGAGGAATCATTTTGCTGAGCAGAGCTTGGTTTTGCAGAGTGCTCAGGTAAAGGTTAAAGGTAGTGTTGGATTGTTTGGTTTGATTAAGCTATTCTTTGTCTAATGTTCTGAATTCTTGAAGGAAGGTGAGTTAGTATTGCTCGGGACGCGCAATAGTTCAAGTTTGGGGGTATGATAACTGCCCAAAAGGTAGTTATTTAGGCCTCGATTGTATAGGGATTTATGTGTCCTTTATGCTTATTAGGGTTGGTTTTGGATAGATATTACATGATTTAACCCATTTGGAAGAATGGAAGCATTGGAAATTATTTTGTGCAGATTATGCTGCTGAGCGACTGGAGGGAGCAAATTCTATGCTACAGCAAAACTGGGAGCAAAAACGGCCACATCACAGCTCGTTAGCCAACTTCATGAACCGACTTCTGTTGAGTTATTTTCGGGATAAGTGAGCAAGGAGAGCCCTACATGTGTCCAAGTTGACCTAATTCAAGTCTTTTGTCCTTCTATAAAAGGAAGTAGCCGTCAAAGTCAAATTCATTCCATGTTTTCCCTTGGAAGCCAAATAGTATAGGGAGATTGAAGATCATCAAGAACACCATCTTTCGCAAGCTGATTAGGGAGTTTACTTTCTTTATTAACTTGTGGTTATGGACATGCATACTCAGATTGTAATTCGTATTCCTATGCCTATTATGAACTAAGTAGCTTAGGGTGTTGGTTAGGAATAATGTGATTACTGTGCTTCATCTCTAGTAATATATTGACTATCGCATTTTGGTTAATTGTTGTGCTTATTCTCATTTTACTCCCGCCTCGCCAGCCGGTGTGAATAGCTCTCTCTAGTTTCAGGGATGATTTAGAGAGTGTGTGGCAATTATCCACACTACGATCATTGTGTATTGGTGAACGCCAGTGACTGAGCTAGGGATAGTCAGTTGCCTAGTGCTTGATCGGTCGTACTTCATTGGGTTTGAAACATATCCCAAAAGATCCGGAGTTTCGGGAGGAATCCGCTAATAATACTGCGAGAAATGCATGATCAATAATATTGCTGGAGCATATTTTAGAATAATCACTAAACCTAACCAGCGCCTGCCTTTAATCTGTCTATCTATTTGTTTACTTATTGTTCTGTCATTTATTTTGCTTCAGCATAATTCCGATAAAACCCAATCATTTTATTATTCTTGAAACCATTAAAAAGTTACACAAAAATAGGTAGAGTGGAAACTCATTCAGGGCTCGGATTGATAATATTACTTGCTGCAGACTGTGTATACTTGCACAGGAATTCTAGAGTATTTTATACTATATTTTTACTCACTCTAGGAACCCAACAATAAGCAAACTTAGCTACTCATAGTCTTGCACCTACAAAAAAAAGCTCAAATAAAAATCTATAAAATCAACACAAGAGTAAAGGGAAGAAGAATAAAACTCGAATCCTGTGTTGGTCGCACGTCCCCGTCACGATCTCCACGAGCTCTTGCCTGGAATCTCGTTATCGGCTCTTCCTCTAACTCTCCCAATAAGTCTCGAATCGAATTTAGAACTCAAAACTCTCCAATTGAACTCCCATTGCACAGATGAAATCACATTCTATTTATAGGAAAATAGGGCAGTGTCGAGACGCTCTCAACACAGCGTCGAGACATTGTGCCTTCAGAACTTCTGGCTGGACTACAGTAGTGTCGAGACGATGCCCTCTCGTAAAACTAGTTGTTGCTGCTTCTTGAGACTCCTTTGCTTCACTTCATTTGCTTCCCTTGCTTCCTAAACCTCAATCAACTTCTAATTAACTTCATTTCATTCCAAAACTCGATTCCTACAAAATATAAACAATTGTGCATAAAATTGGCCAAAGAAATCTCTAAGACTAACAATAAAATACTGGGAAAAATAGCTCATAACGTGAGCTATCAGTACTTCGTTATCTTTTTAGAAAGCCATTTTTATTATATAAGTTTGGGTGTACTCCAACCATAGTTAATATTATCTATCTCTTGTGTTTTTTGTTTGTCATTTTGTAGTTTTGTTTATTATCTTTCTCTTGATTTGTTTAACCCTTACAATAACTCATTTTCAATAACTTTTTTTTTCTACGTGATTCAGAGTGATATATGAACTTGTTACGTTGGCCAACTGCTTCAGACACATTTTGTTCATTTTTTTTTTCATTTATTTCTTTGTAATTTAATGTATTTGTTGATCTAATTATGTACAATGTAACCTTTAATGTTATGTGTTGATGATCAAATTTCGCTAGGTAAATTACCTTCGCTCAGCGTGATAATCGACAGTGAATTTGTTTGAGAGCGAGGGAGGACGTGGCCTGCAAGACGGAAAACCTGCACACCGGTGTGGTGCTAGCCACATCGACTCTGATGCTTAAGTCAGAAAACGGAAGTAGGAGGGCTAGGGAGTAAGAGAAGAGAGTAGAGAGTTCGGGTCCTCTTCTTCAGTGGCGAATTGAGATATAAATACATGCTCGTGCTCCTAGGATTTTCAGGAGTTCGGAGGCGTTTCGGGATAAACCAGGCGGAACCGGGGTAACTAGAGGCGGTAGGGACCAAACGGAGCAGGACGGGCTCGGCCCATGGCCGAGGCCGAGTAGGGGGTCGGGCCAGGTCCGACCCCTTCGGTCTTGGCCCGTCCCACTTACCGGTTTCGCCTCTTGGGTCCATCTCCCAGCCCGATTTCTCCTCGGTTGTCCTCGTCAGCTCCTTGTACATCGGGGTGGTCCAAAATTGCCTATAACATTATGTATTGAACTTTTGTGTTTGTAACTTTTCATATCACTAGTTTTTTTAACATGTGCTTTGCACGTGGTAGTTTTCATTATTTTATCATATTTTTAATATATTTTCATTTCATTTTGTTATATATTAATATTTTTTTAAAAAAAAAAGTTAAGAATATATCTGATCTTTAGTTCATTTATATTTACAATAGGATAAGTGATTTATTAAGTATTTTATACACTTACGAAGTTTTAAATTATTAAAATTTTGATAAACTTTTAAATTTTCATTATATAATCATCGAGATCTTCATAAATTTTATAATTTATTTTTAGGAATAAATGGGCAAAAGTTTTAATATTCTAACTTTTCATGTTCGTGTATTAAAGAAAAGTGGGAGAGAGTTATTTATATAGCGGTAGAAGATTAAAAAAGAACTTTTAAATTTTCATTATTCATTGTAATTAAATATAAATTTATAAAATTTAAAAATAATTAAACTCATACATTTTTATAGTTACTTTATAAAATAAATGATAAACTTTTCATGTTCGAGTTATTCATATTATGACGCTTCATCTTCCTAATGGTTCACATTCAAACTTTCTAATTTTCAAATAATACTTCCTCAAAATTAGAGAGAGAAATAATGAGAAGAATGAGAAAGAGGAAAAAAGTGGAATTTGAAGAATTTGAGAAAATACCATATTTTTTTTTATTATTGTAATGAATTATTCATTTACTACCAACAATTTTTTTTTTAAAAAAAATGTATATTCCAAACAATAATAATAGTAATTATTATCATCACCACCATCATCATCATAAAAGAAGCTAAATACATTATAAAAGAAAATAGCTATGAACTTAATTTAAAGCATACTTGTGCTTAACATCAATTGGTATATCTTCTAGCTTCTCTTTTGCATATCTTCAAGTATTTTCTTAAATTACAATGGATCAATATTGCAACAAAAGAAAAGCAAGAAGAAGTATTTTCGAATTCCTCTTCATTTAGATTTTTTGCCAAACAAATAATTCTATCTGCAAAGTTATTTATGATCCCAATATCCTTTTTAAATTCAACTTTTTATTTATCATGAATTATAGGATATAGGTTATGATTAACATTTTTTTAAAAAAAAGATTATGATTAACATAAGAGCTAATCACATTAGATTGATAAGATTATTATTTTTTTTCTAAAAGTTAAATTAAAACAATTCTAACCATGCATACACATTTACAATAAAAACGACAACAAATATTATTAATTATAAAATAAACTTGAAAACATTTATCGGAAGAATTATTGATACGTATGGGTTGCGATCATTTTCTTGAAGCATCTCTGTCTTTTGTTTGTACTTTAACACCATGTTGCAATTCATGCAAACTTCAAAATCTTTCATTGAGAGATAAAGAAAAACAAACTAATAAAAGGAGACCCAAACTGTTACAAAAAGGAGTAGGGGAGAGCTCTTTATATAGTTGTAAGGTAGGAGTTAAATGACGTTGCAAAACTTTTGAAATGCCCTCAATAATTATAATTGAATGTAAACTCATTAATTTTATAATTAATTTATAGACATTAAATTAAAAAAACTTTTTATATTCTAACTTTTTACCTTCTTATATTTTCATTATATATATATATATAATATTTTTTTTTGATAACATATATATATATAATTTTTTTATTAATAAAAGTATCAAATAAAAATATATAGACATACTTGTGTTTAAATATCATATCTATTATTATAAATATGTAATTAATTAATAATGATTCTTTAGTTTTCAAGGGTAATTTTCACACTCGCCGAAAATTTAAACAATTAGTCTTTGAAAAAATATTTGAAGTAATATATATATTAATGAAGAAAAAAATCTCACTATGATAATTAAATTTTAGTTATAAATTTTATAATTAAATCATAGAAATATAATGTCCCACTTTCCAACCTTTTACATTCTCATACCTTCAGTAAAAATAAAAAATAAATATTTTATATATAATTTCACGGTATAGAATTTACTTGAATTACACCGTTTTCTTTTAATTAAATCATTATAAACTTTTCATAATATAATTTTATTTTTAATCATAAACAAACCAAAAAAAAAATGGCAACATAATTTTTTTGAAATAAAAAATCTTATTTTGATAGCATTTTATATATATATTTTTTTGTTTAATTATCATATTGAGACAAAATTTTATTAAATAATTAATAATCAATCCTTAATCAATTAATAAAAGTATCTATATCGGTTACCATTATTATAACCGGTTAGGATTTCTCAAAAAAAAAATAAATAATAAACTGTTAGGATGGATTGTACATATTTAAAAACCATTTAAAAAATTAGAAAAAGATTGTACATATTTAAATTAATTAATTAATAATTAATAATTAATATAAATGGCATAGTTGTAAATTTTAAAATTAAAATAGGGACATAATAGTCCAAAAATGTTTTTCAAAGATCCTCCCTTTTTAATATAGTATATAGTATAGATATAGATATGTATAAGTATGTGACTTTTGATTTATTTTTAATGAAAAATTGCATATTAACATTTTCCATTTTGATCTGTTTGAGAATTAGTTCGAGGAAACATCAAGAAATTAATTAAAAAAACAAAAAGTATATAAAAAAAAGAAAGAAAAACATTGTCAAAGTCGCCACGTGGCTTCAACAGAGAACTTTTCTTCCAACGCACAAAACAAGTTGGCTTGAACGCTATTTTCTTTCGACGTGGATGAGAGTGCGTTAGGAAATAAAATAACACAGGAAATACAATGATAATCTTTCACCCTTTCATTTCTGTGGAGGAGAATTTTTATACACAATACATGAAATAGAAAAGGAAAGATTTGCACAATAAATTTACAGCAATGAATATAAATCATAAGCATAATTGTAGGGAGATTTGATAGAGAATTTAATGGAAGAATATTCTCTAATATGCCCCCTCAAACTGATGACGGTAGAGAAGTCAGAAGTTTGTCCCGGAATGTCAGGAATAACGGAGATGATAATGGTTTTGTGAATAAGTCAGCCAACTGATCTTTCGAAGATATGAATCGAACATAAATATCTTTGTGAGCGACCTTTTCACGAACAAAATGATAGTCAATCTCAATATGTTTTGTGCGAGCATGGAAAACGGGATTATTCGCAAGTGAAATAGCTGAGACATTGTCACATAATAATGTTGGAGGAACTGATAAGGTGACATGAAGATCCCGAAGAAGTTGTCGTAACCAATAGAGATCTGCGGTTGTAGTTGCAAGGGAGCGGTATTCAGCTTCAGTGGAAGAACGAGATACTGTAGGTTGCTTTTTGGATGACCATGATATAGGACTAGATCCTAGGAAAGCAATGAAGTCGGATGTGGATCGCCGATCAGAAGTATCACCAGCCCAATCAGAGTCACAGAAGGCAGTGAGAGATAAAGTGTCACGGTGAAACATAATCCCAAGTTGCTTAGAGCCAGAGAGATACCGCAAGATACGTTTTACAGCAGAAAAATGAACAACTGAAGGTTTATGCATGAACTGGCTTACTCGATTTACTGCAAAGGAAATATCAGGTCTAGTAAAAGTGAGATACTGAAGTGATCCAACCAATTGTCGAAAAAGTGTGGCATCGTGAAAAGGAGGAGCAGAGGTATGGAGATCAACAGTAGTAGACATGGGTGTCAAGCATGTCTTAGCAGAGGACAGTCCTGCAGTATGAAGTAAGTCAGTAAGATACTTAGCTTGATTTACAAAAATACCGTCTGACGTGTTGTGAACTTCCAATCCAAGGAAGTATTTCAATACACCAAGATCTGATATCTGGAATTCATTTGCCAATTGTTGTTTCAAGACTGATAGATAGGATGAGTCCGGTCCAGTGATAATTATATCGTCAACATAAAGTAGCAGATATGTCAAAGATGATCCAACTGATCGTACAAATAAAGATGAATCAGCAGCTGAAGCAGTAAATCCCAAAGTAAACAAATATGATGTAAAACGATCAAACCAAGCTCGAGGAGCTTGTTTTAGACCATAGAGACTTTTGTGAAGTCGACAAACATGATTTGGGCTAGTCTTGTCAAGAAAACCAGGAGGTTGAGACATGTAAACTTCCTCCTTCAGTTAGAGACCACCGATACTATAACACCTGATAGTAGGCTTTTTAACAACTGGACTAAAGGTTTCAGTAAAGTCAAATCCTTCAACCTGATGATACCCTTTTGCAACTAGACGAGCTTTATATCGAGCAACAGTTCCATCAGTGTTATATTTAGTCCTAAATACCCATTTGCAACCCACAACATTCATGGAAGGTAAACGAGGAACTAAGGACCACGTACCTTGTTCTTGAAGAGCATTAAATTCCTCAGACATAGCGGATCTCCATTCTGGATACTTGGAAGCAACGGAGTATGAAGGAGGATTTGTGGGAATAAAAGTAGTCACGGTCGAAACATATGCCTTTGGTTTGAAAATTCCTGACTTAGCCCGTGTTTGCATGGGGTGAATATTGATAGTGCTCTCGGGAATGTGAACATTTTGAGATAGGGAATGCTCATGAGGTTGCTCATCAGTTGGCAGATCTGCAATATTAGAAGACAAAACATGCAAATTCTCACTAGGAGAAGAGTTAGTGTCAACAGTGGATAATTGGGTAGGTTGGAAAGATGAAGGTGTAGACGAGGGTGGAGATATATGTAAAAGAGGGAGTAATGGTGTTATGTCAAGAGGCGGAGATGGTTTAGGATTTGGAGGATCTAAAGGTTTGGCAAAGGGAAATATTGTTTCATGAAAAATTACATGGCGAGAGACAATGGATTTTTTGGTGATAGGGTTGTAACATATATATCCTTTGTAGTCAAGAGTATATCCTAGGAAAATATGTTGAGAGGTCTTAGGTTCAAGTTTATGTTTTGTGTAAGGTTTTAGTAAAGGATAACATGCACACCCAAAAACTTTTAAGTGATGTAAATCAGGAGTGTAACAAAAAAGTTTTTCAAAAGGAGATAACATGTTTAGGGAAGCAGTAGGCATACGGTTTATGAGAAAAACTGCAGTAGAGAAGGCATAAGGCCAAAAATCTAAAGGAACAGAAGAGTGAAAAAGAAGAGACATGGCAGTTTCAACTATATGACGATGTTTACGTTCAGCTACTCCATTTTGTTCAGGTGTGTATGGACATGATTTTTTATGCAAAACGCCTTTAGAATTAAAGAAAGAAAGAGTAGAAGAATTGCAAAATTCACCACCACCATCTGAACGAAAAATTTTTAATTTTGTAGATAATAGATTTTCTACAAAAGGAACAAATTTGAGAAGAATAGCATGAACATCAGATTTAGAAGAAAGAGGAAAAAGCCAAGTGAACTTGCTAAAGTCATCAATAAAACTAACATAATAACGATATCCATTAAGAGAAGTAATAGGGGAGGGTCCCCATACATCACTATGAATAAGTTCGAGAGGTGTAATAGAAAATGAAAGAGACATAGGAAATGAAAGTTTAGACATTTTAGCTTTCAAACAACTGACACATTCGCAAGTAGAAAGAGAATCAGATAAAGAAAGACCAAGACGAGACAAATGAGAACGTAAAACTTTGGGAGCGGGATGACCAAACCGATGATGCCACAGAGAACACTCCTGTTTTGCCATAAAATTATAGTTTTTGGGGTGCATGTCAGATGATAGCGTAGATGGGCTTGGTATGGGATAGAGACCATTGACGCTTTCACCAGTGTATAAGATTTTGCCAGAGACTTTATCCTGAATTAGGAACCAGTCAGTATCGAAAATAAAGATGCAATTATTATCAAGGCAAAATTTATGAACTGATAAAAGATTTGCGGCAAGATCAGGAGCATGAAGAATTTTGGAAAGATTAAAGGTGTGAGAGGAGGTAGAGAGAGTACCACTGCCTGTGTTTTGAATATTTAAGGGTTGACCATTACCCACTGTGACAGATTCTTCTCCATTGTAATTGTTGGAGAGATTGAGATTTGCAAGATCATTTGTCATATGAATATTGCAGCCACTGTCAGATAACCAAAAATTGTTAGAATTATCACTAGAAGACTGTGAATTCATAGAATTTACCGCCATAGCAGCCAATTGTGCTGGTGGATGACGACCCTGATAGGAGAAATTCATTCTATTATAACAGTCAAGCGCTCCATGTCCAGATTTTGAGCAAATTTGACAGAAAATGCGACTACCGTTGAATCCGGAATCAGAATTCAAAGAACCAGACCCGAAATTACCACCAGACCCGAAATTTTGCTGACCCGAACCGAACCCATTATTTGAACCGCCTGAAGAAAAAGAGTGTGCTGGGCCGAATCCATTAAGCTGACTCACGCGTGGCCCATAACCGAGAATACCAGACCCGTGATTTCGTGTGTTACCAGCAGTTTGAAATGGGCTTGGGCCTTCATGTTGATTAACGAATCCTCGGTAAAAACCACGCCCTCGTGCGTTTCATCTCCCTCGACCGCGTGCAGAATGAAATGTAGGGTTTTGCTGGATATTGCGAACGGCGGCCATGGCTGTTGGAGTGGGTTCAGCGATCGAATGACGTTGCAGTGTCTTTTCTTCCGCGTCTAACAGAACATGAAGCTCTTCTAAAGTCAAGGAATCGCTTCGAGTACGAATTGAAGTGCGAAAAGCATTAAACTCCACAGGTAGACCATTCAAGGTATGTACCAAAATTTCTTCATCTTCAATTGATACTGAAGCGGCAGCAAGTTTATCCACAATTTCTTTGATTCTGCAAGTGTATTTCTCAATAGATTCAGAGGCAAGCTTCTTGATTGTGTATAGAGCAGACCGTAAGTCAAGAATACTGGACCGAGTATTTGAAGCATAACGTTTGTCCAAGGAAAGCCATAAATCTCTAGAAGAAGTAGATCCAACAACATGTGCAAGAGCGGATGGAGATAAGGTAGCATTGATCAAAGTTATGAGGGCTTGATCACGAGATATCCACTGAATATAATCAGAACTAACCTGTGTAGTTAACTCCCCTGTAGGTGAACGGATGTATTGAGTAGGTTTGGGGAGAGATTCATCGATGTGGCCGAACAGGGAATGAGCCTTCAAGATGGAAGAGAGTTGAAATTTCCACAACACATAATTCGTTGCATCCAAACGAAGTGGTACGAGGTTGCAAATGTTGGATAGGAGAAACAGAGGCGAGCTTTTCATAGAGTTTGTGCCGGGAATAGTGGTGGAGGAAGCGACAGGGACGGTAGTAGAGGAAGAGGGTGCTGCTGTGTTGGCCATTGAACTCAAGGAAAAGAAGAAAAAAAGGTAGTAACTCGATTTATTGCTCTGATACCATAAAATAACACAGGAAATACAATGATAATCTTTCACCCTTTCATTTCTGTGGAGGAGAATTTTTATACACAATACATGAAATAGAAAAGGAAAGATTTGCACAATAAATTTACAGCAATGAATATAAATCATAAGCATAATTGTAGGGAGATTTGATAGAGAATTTAATGGAAGAATATTCTCTAATAGGAAAGACTATCTTTGTCGATGTTGTTTAAAGTGGCGTCGGCAAAAAGTCTGCCAACTGTTCTATTTTCAACATTCTTTCCGACGTGAAGAAAAGTGTCGAGAAAGCCTTTGTCGACGCGTTTTGATATTTTTGTTGACGTCTATGCGCGTCAGAAAAAATCCAAATTCCTAGAGTGACATGTGCAAGTTAGATGAGTTCTGATTGTTCAAATTTGTGCATAACATTGACAATAATTGATTCTGGTTCCCATTATTAAGTAGTTGGTAGGGTTTATTTAAACAACTGTATAAAAGTTGTTTAAAAATTATTATAAATAATTAATGTTAAATTATTCACCCAATAATAACAAATAATTTTTACGATACCTAATCTCAGTATTTATTCAAGCCAAATCAAGGATCAAATTCAAAATTAAGATTAAAAGAAAGGAAAAAAAAAAAAACTAGCTGCAAGAATAGCAAAAATGAAAATGAAATTTGTAACCATGCATTTAGCTTATGTCTTATGCTAGTTGAACTATTCTCATGTTGGCAAATATAACATCGATATAATATATATCATTTTAATGATATACTTGAAATTGCATGTTTAGTGAGTACTAATATACTACTGATAAACCGATGTTATACTTGAAATTGCATCTTATTAATATACTTATAACAAATTTTGCATTCAACAACCTTCATAATACACCAACAATTAAAAATATATATCAATGAACTTTTAAAAAAAAATAGCAAGTTATCATTGATGTACCTACCTACTCATAATCAGGTATATCGTGTTTTAATTCCTTAAGTAATATAACAAATATGGTATATCAATGGTATATCAACATTCATAACAGATACAGAACGCAAACATTTAGGCTATAGAAGACAGACATTTCATTTAAAATATATAAATAATATAGCACAATTCAATAGGAGAAAATGAAACATAACAAATATAAGAAAGACAAGTAACAATATCAAGTATATCATTGGTATATCATTCACATATTAATACTCATGATCAGGTATATCAAATCAAGTATATATTTCAGGTATATCATTAGTATATTAGGTACATCATTGTATTCATTTGAGGTAAAACATGTGTATCATTTTAGTAATATTTTAAGTATGATAGTAGTATATCATACATAATAAATATTCATTTTGAAATAAAACATGAGTATACCATTTCAGTAGTATTTTTAGTATATCATATACTTGAATCAACACTTTTTGGACTTTTCTTATGGGTTAGGGTAATTTCAAGTATATCAAATTTGGTATATAGTTAACTGATATTCTTTATATTCCGTACATCAGTAAATATAAAGTATATCAAATATACTATCGATAAACTAGTTGATACACCATAAGAGTAAAATTGGAATAGTAAAAAAACTGGAATTCAAATTTAAAAAGTTTTGTTGCATTTGCAAATCTCAAAAACCAATGCTAGATTAGTAAATATTTTAATATTTTATTTTATTTTATTTTATTTTGTTGTTATCCATGGCAATTTCCCCAATAATCTATATATTAAAAGATAAAGTTCAAAATTAAGATTAAAAAGAAAATTAAAATCTTCATAAAACTTTAGCTGCATTCTTAATTTGGAAGCACGACCACAAAGAACGAAAGTTGAGGCTTTCCACTTCCTCAACCATAAACACATCAAAAACTTTAAGAGAGTTTTCCTCTCAAACTTTATAGGGTTGAGGATATTGAAACCATACCATTAAAAGCTTAATTATGTTAATTATATATATATATAAAAAAAAAAAAAAAAAAAAAAACAGCTTAAATCATATAAAATACCTTTACACAATTTGGGATAGGATTTAATAATTACGGTCTTAAAAGGGAAAAGTTTTATTTTAACCATTGAACTTTGACTTCAATTCAAAAATATTATTAAAGAGCTTTTCTATTAAAGTGAAAAACGAAAATTGATATAGCAACCAATTGTAAGAATAAAAAGGTAGGCATAACATCATTTATAACTTAATTATTTCAACCATATAGAATATTAAGATTATTGTTACTATGATTAAATTACAAGTTTCGTGATCTCAAAAAAAAATTACAAGTTTCGTTATTCTTAAAAAAAAAAATTATAAGTTTAGTTCTTAAACTTTCAAGGTTGTGTCAATTTAGTCTTGAAACTTTACAAAGTGTCAAATAGGTCCTTCAACTTTCAATTTTGTTTCCAATAGGTTCTTGAACTTTATAAAGTATCCAATAAGTCCTTAAACTTTCACTTTTGTGTCCAATAGGTCCTTTAACTTTCAATTTTATGTCCAATAATAAGTCCTTACACCGTTCGTTTTTTAAAAAATTCACAGGCCTAATAGATACAAAATTGGAAGTCCTAATAGGTATAAAATTCAATTTTATATCTAATGGATTGGTTAATTTAAAAAAAAAAAAAAAAAGCATAAATGTGTCAAGAACCTATTACACACAAAATTGAAACTTTAGGGACATATTAGACATTTCTAAAGTTTAGAGACCTATTAGACAGAAATTAAAAGTTCAAAGACCTAATTGATACAACGTTGAAAATTTAGGACTAAACTTATAATAAAACCTTATTATTATTTATTTCAACTCAAAATATATATTAACATCATTTATAATATCATCATAAAATCAATTTTTACATATCACTTGTCACATCAAGTTACATGAATACTATTGTAAATTATGTCGGGTATGCTTTCTAATTTTTACACATTAGTTGTCATGTCAATTTTCCTTCACTATTTTAATATAAAAATTTTTAAAGATATTTTTTTGCAAGAATTTTAAAGTCAAATGGTTAAAATGAAACTTTCTAAAGTCTAGAAGCATAATTGAAGCCTACCGCAAAAGGTTAAAGGATATATTGTATGAATTATCTTATATCTCCCTATGTACCCAATAATTCTCGTAGGTGGAAAGAAATTCAACACCCATTTTAATACTCCATGCTCAAAAAAGTCCATCCAATTTATTTCTCATGTAATTAATGGGCCTTGTTTATAAGATTTTTCAATTTCATCCTTAATCTTTTGAAATTCTCACTTTGCCTCTCATGTATTAAAAATTCTCAATTAGGCACTTCTAAAATATGTTCAGAATTTGTTAATATAAGAGTGTGTTTGGTTTAACTTTTCAAGTGTTTAATTTTGAAAATAAATCATTTAAAAAAAAATCTAGTGTTTGGTAACCACTAAAAATGACTTATTAGAAAATGAGATTGATAAATAAATCATTTTGAGAGAAACAATTGAAACCAACTTTTTAAAAAAGACTTCTCAAGTAAACAATAACTTGTGTATAAAAACATTTGTGGGGAAATGCAACCAAACATATGAGTGTTTAAATTCTAAACAATTTTTATACAAATTTTTTTTGAAAAAATGCATTCTTAAAAAATATTTAAATTAAAATGTATTTCAAACAGACCCTAAGGGTGTGTTTGGTTTAACTTTTGAAGTGTTTAATTTTGAAAATAAATCATTTTGAAAAAATTTCTCATGTTTGGCAACCACTAAAAATGACTTATTAAAAAATGAGATTGATAAATAAACAATTTTGAGAAAAACACTTGAAACCAACTTTTTAAAAAAGACTTCTTAAGTAAATAATAACTTGTCTATAAAAACATTTGCGAGGAAATGCAACCAAACATATGAGTTTAAATTCTAAACATTTTTTATACAAAATGTTTTTATAAAAAATGCATTCTTGAAAAACATTTAAATTAAAATGTATTCCAAACGGACCCTAAAGCTACTTTACCATTAAAATATTGTATTTGTAACTTATTTAGACACATGGACTTGTAAGTTGGGCATGTTAGTTGAAAAAAAATAGAGAAATTGTGAAGAATAGCTAGAAAAAAATGACTTCAATGAAAATTGGCTAAAAACTATAGATATTTGGAAACATGAATTCCATGATTTTAAAAGGAAGAGTGATATTCAAAAAAAAAAAAAAAAAAAAAAAAAAAAAAAAAAAGTTTTCATTCCATTTGTATCCCTCCTAATATATATTAATATTCCTATTCACAGTCAACCCTCACCAACAGTATATTAGATTTCTTTTTAAAAAAAAAAATCTCGATATTCTCTCGCTGTCTGTCACTATATTTGACTCATCTTCTAGATTTATGCATTTTTAAGTTGTCACTTATTTTAAGATTTTCTCCATTTTCAAATATATTATCTAAATCCTAGATATCAATCTCCTTTATTTATTATTGTTTTCTTGATAACAAATTTAATGAGATTGGAAGAGAGATGAGATGAAGCATAGGAGGTCAAGGAGAGATGAAACAAAGTTGAAGATCGAAGGAAATCAAATGAATAGTCATTCGGTTTCAAACGAAATGGGTTGTTTGGGAAGATCAGGAGTCTTTAGACGGTGTGGTTGCTTAAGAAGATGAAGGTTCTTTATTGATTCAACAAATGGTTGCAGGTAATTATAGTCTCAATTTGACCTTTCATTGTCGACAAATGAAATAGGTGACTTAACTAGTTTATAGGTGACTTAACTAGTTTTTTGAAGTTTTCAATGTTGTTCATTTTACTTGTTAGGACGGCTTATTTTCATATTCAATAGACAAATGTATATATTCCAATATACCTCATATTTAAATATGTAATTACCATTATTGATCCCATAAAATATTTTCATAAGTCTTTGTACACATTTTAGTCATTCAATAGGTAGATGTATATATTTCAATATACTCATATTTAAACCTTCCATTATTTAATCATGGGTCTAATTACGATTATATATATACAACATAGAAGTTATCTAGGGCAATAATTTTTTCGGTATGTTCATATGCAATTACCATTACTTACCATTCTCAAAAAAAAAAAAAAAAAAAAAAAAAAAAAAAATAATACTATTACTTACCCCATAAACAATTTTCATAAATATGTATTGTACATTTTAATGTTTGAATCTACACAACATTATTCGAGCAATTCATTTAAATTAATGACACATGTTACCATTTATTTTGGTTTCTTAAGACTATTTTTTCTACCTCTGTATTTCTTCCCTTGTTAAGATTGTTTTTCCACCCCCACATATTTCTCTCTTCCTTGATACTCTTTGTTTGTTAGTATTGTTTTTTCCACAACACATATTTTTCTTCCTTAATTTAGGCTTAGTTTGAGGTTGCTGTGCTAATTTGTGTTTTTAAGAAAATCAGCTGTATTACAAAGTAAATTAGTGTTTGGTAAATTTTAGCTTTATAAACGAAAAAAATAAGGTGAGGTGTTTGGAAAATTAATATTCTAAATTATTGCAGCTTTAACTATATTTTTTCAATAAATAAATTTAATGTTGATATTTAATTTCAAAATTTTAAAAGATAATTTCAAAATTATTTTAAGATAATTATTTTTTTGAAACATATAATTTAATTGTTTTAAATTTCATATGATTAAAAATATAATCTTATGTTTAATCTATGATGTTTTTATATTTTGCTAAGAAATATAATCTGCTATTTGTATTGAAAAAATGTTATTTCAATTTAAATAAAAATAAAAACATGAGTATAAAATAATAAAATATAAATATGTTAAATTAAAAAAAATATTCACATGAATCAAGTCTAAAAAACGTAGAGAAAAAGAAATAGTTAGTTACATATTAGATTTGTAGGGAAGCTAAATGGAAAAGCTACAATTATTAGATTTTGCAAATGGACGTGGTTGAAAAAGTACTTTTATTAAATTATAATCTGTTTTACCAAACGCTAAAAACGGTTAAGATTTTTTTTAATCAGCCTCCAAAATCAACGCGAAACGGACCCTTACTCTCATTCTTGTTAGTTTAGATTGTTTTTTCCTACATATTTCTCTTGATACTCTCTCCACCTCTAAATATGGCTAGTTTCTAGGCTTCGATTTAGTTGTTAAGAAACTAGAAAATAAAGGTAATAGGCAGGTCCAATTTTGCTAATGGTTAGACTAGGTTTCATGTGTTAATAAGTAGAGCATATTTGGATGGCATGTCCATGTGTCTAAATATGTAGATAACACAATAATTTAATGATCCATCAATATTTTGTTCACAAGTTTTGTATGGAAGGATCTAATTGATAATTTTTAGTAATTATAGGTAAAATTGAGAATTTTAAATCTTGATCTAAAGATTACAACCTGTGTAACACACGACACCGTATCCTCTTTATAAAGAAGAGCCAAGGCGTTATCTTTCTTGTGTTAAGTTACATACCACTTATATTCTAAACCAACAAGATGCCACTCTTGGGAAAATTGGAGACTAGTGTTGAAATCAAGGCTCCAGCTTCAAAGTTTCATGAAATACTTCATCAGAGACCACACCATATTTCCAATGCTTCTGGAGACAAAATACAAGGCTGTGAGTTACATGAGGGTGAATGGGGCAAAGTTGGTTCTATCATTTACTGGAACTACTTTCATGGTTTGTTTTCATTTAACTAATTAATTTGCTCTTTACTTTAAATCATACCATGTATATTGGAAAAAATATTGCCTGCATACCAATATGTAGGACATTCCACCATTAAAACGTTGACAACTAAGAGAGATAACAAAAAATTCTCATTTTCTCCCTTTCTCTTTCTTACTTGTCAAGATTTTAATGGGGTATGTAGGGAGATCCCTACATACCGGTATGCAGGCAAGTTTTGTTCCTGTATATTTATCTATGAATGTTAACTTGTAGATGGGAAGGCTAAAGTGGGAAAGCATGTAATTGAAGCTGTAGATGAGGAGAAGAATCTGATCACTTTCAAAGTATTAGAAGGAGACATTATGGAGCATTATAAAACATTCAAGTTTACACTTCAAACCATTCCAAAGCGTATGGGAAGTGTGGTTCACTGGACTTTGGAATACGAGAAACTTTGTGAAGACATTCCGGATTCACATACTAGCATGCTTCAGTTATGCATCGACGTCTCTAACGACATCGATGCCCACCTTATGGAAGGCAATTAAGAACCATGCACCCAACATGTCTCCTCTCACTTAGTCGAGTATTGCCTTTGACTATGGCTAAATCTATGTTTAAATAAGTGCTTGAATGCATGAACATTTCGACTCATGAGTGAAGAATTGACATTTACTATACTTACCTTAAACATCATTTCTTAGCTTGTATACATGTATGTGTTCTCTTTTTTGCATGTTCTATGTTATTGGGGAGGGGGGAGTATTTTTAATGTAATTCTACTCTTAGATTATGGTTTGAGAATAGAATTACTAAAACTATATGTTTGCTAAGTTATTTTAGAATTGAAGCTAGAAGTATTTCTATTGATATTATGTGTATCATTCTCCATTTTTGACACATGAAATAATGGTAATAAGGGATGAATGGAGAATATATTTCGTATGTTTCTTATTTCCCCATTCAAGCCAACATGACCTTACAATCTTGTTTTTTTAATAAAAGTAGTTGAAACAATTCAAGAATATGGATGTATGTATCTTCTATAACTTTTTATAAGAAATAAATCCTTGTAGAAAATATATATTCAAAGATGGTTGTTAAACTGTTAGAATTGTTTTCAATTTATCAATTTCTACCATTTTCTTAATTAATTCAATTTAGAATAGTGATGAATTAGGTATTTTATTTAACTTGCTTTCATATTTTTTTAATTGGGTCCAAAGATAAAAGAAAACCCAATTGGTTTTATCTCTTAGTTAAAACTCTTTTACCCATTCATTATTTACCATTACCCATAAGTCTATATATACTTATGATGGATGGGTGATGTATAATGGGTGTGATTGATGGGTGTGATATGAGTGATGTACTATAGCCATTCATTTATTTCCAAGAAGAGAGGTTAGGGTTTTAAGAAAAGCAAAAGTAAGTGAAGATATTTCTCCATTCTTGCTTCCCCAATTTCCTTCTTCTTTTGTTACTCCAAATCGTGAGAAAGGGAGAGAAAGAGGGAGGGGGACTTTCCGTTGACGCCGTTCAGAGAGGGAGGAGAAGATCAACGTCGTTGCAATCCGTGCGCCGCCGCGTGCGGTGTTTTCGTCGTTGACGTCGTGGTTGAGAGGAGAACGAAAGAGTCGTTTTGGGTATTTGATAGTGAGCATAGCTAGCTATTTTTCTCTAATTAATTAAGTTAGTCTTTTACAATTATTTGCCCAAATTTATGCATTTTTATGTTTTATTTGTAGGAAGTATGTGTTTGAAGCTTGATTCAGCAATTGGAGTCAAATGGAGTTCAACCCTAAAAAAATAAATAAAAAAAAAGCGTCGCGACGCTATGTACACAGCATCGCGACGCTATCTGCAGATTTTCTATAAATTACTCTTTTCAGCTACGGATTTGGGGAGTCCAATTGGTTAGATTTTAGCCCTAATTTCGACTAGAGACCTTTAGTGGGAGCTAAAGCAAGGCCAAGGAGCGGGAATCAAGCGAGAAGACGTGAAGATCGTGACGGGGACGTGCCGGTTTCGACAGATTCGAGTTTTCCTTTCTCTTTCCCTTAACTCTTGTAGTTTTGATGGCTTTTCTTTCAATTAGTGTTTGTAGTTTAAAGACTATGAGTTGCTAGTTGTTTGTCTTAGGGATTGATGTAGTTGTTTTAGTTTGTTGGATTGATTTGTGGTATGAATATGCATTTATTTTACCTATGCAATTATGGTTAAATGCTTTCAATTACTTGATCACTAGTTGAATGATTTGAGTGTTGAATCTTGCTCGGGAGAGGGGATTTGGCCTCAGACTGACTTTATTTAATTGCATGACTAAAGTAGAAATTCTAAGTTTGTGACGGGATTTGGAATAACTTTAGAAGTTGCTTGAAGAACTAAACTCAAAGTCTTGCATGTTAATGAACTTAGATAGGCATATCAAGTTGGTTGCATGCATGAGAATCAATTATGCTCGGGAGAGATAGTTGTGATAAAAGGTTCCTAGACTTGGTAGAATAATTGCATGCTAAATTCATCCCATTAATTAATCCTCAATCTTAATCAATGAAATCAATTCCCTAAGAATCTTTCCATTTGAGTCTCCACTTTTATTTTATGCTTTTTGTCTTTAGATTTATCTTTATCATTGAGTTTTGCTCCCTAAATAAAATTAAACAAAAGTATTGGTGATACTTAATTTGCTAGAAAACCAATCTAGAGGACGACACTCGTTTTACACGAAAACACTATATTATTACTTGACTCGTACACTTGCGGTAAGGAAAATTCCACATCATGTTTTTGGCGCCGTTGCCGGGGATTGGTATATTTAGTTAAATTAATATTGTGGAAAAATTGTTCGGTCTTAATTTAGGGTGTATTTTTACTTTTCTAGGTTGATTGCATTTTTTTTCCTTATTTGTTTTTGTTTTCCTTAATTAGATTGTAATTTATTTTTTTGTTATTTTTGTTATTTTTGTTTTTAGGTAGATTGCCTTTTTTTCCTTTATTGTTTTTGTTTTCCATATTTGGATTTTTCCATATTTGTTTGAATTTCTCATAGATAGAATTTCCTTTTTAGTTTTATCCTTTGTAGATTAATTTTTCCTTATTTGGTAGTTTTCTAATTTGTTTTTGTCATTTTTTATTTTTCATTCCTTATTTTTTTTATTTTTTCCTTATTTGTTTTATTTCCTTTTTTGTTTTTGTTTTCCTTTTCTATTTAGTTTTCTTTGTTTTTTTCTTTTCTTTTTTGTTTGAGTCTTTGTCATTTGTTCTTGTTGGGTTATTATTTGATTGGAAGCCTAATTATCATTGTTGCTTTAATTGAATGACTTTTTATTCAACACCATATTCCAATTTTTCATCTTCAAGTTTTACCCCTTTAAAAGAAAAGTCTTCCTTGGAAAGTATAGTTCAAAATTATATTGAGGAGTCTAGAGCGAGGAGTCTAAAATTTGATGAAAACATAAGAGGACTTCAAACCCCAAAGGAAGTTAGTGAGGTGAGATCCACTTCCATAGGATGTCTAGTGAGTCATGTGGCCGATGATTCATTGGCACCCATTCAGGAGCTTAGTTCTTTCAATCTTGCAAAGGATGAACATTTGGAGGTGAGTTGCATAGATAGTGGAGAAGAATTGGGGAGTTGTAGCACCTTTCAAGAACATGTTTGTGAGGAAGAAAAAGAAAATGAGCTTGCAGTGACAGAGGAAGTTCAAGAGGTAGAGTTTGAGGTTGAAAAGCCTCCGTCTGATTTATCTTCTCAATCCTTTGTAGATTTTGATTGTTCTTTTTTCTATTCTCACGAGTTAGTTTTAGAGTCAGAGTCTCTTTATTTTGATCTTTCTCCTTTTATGCTTCTTTTATTCAAAAATACCAAAAATAATTCTGTTTTAGGGGCCCATGAGAAGCTAGTCAGTTTGCTAGCGATTGTTGGTTATATTGATTCAAGGAAGAAGGGCCCAAAGAAATACGAGAATTTTTATGTGCCTTGACAGACTACACAAGCACGTCGAGCTAAAGACGATAAACAAGCGCTTATGGGAGGCAACCCAAGTTACTTCATTATTGTTTTTATGTCTTGTTGTTTTTGTTTTGTAGGAGTTCCCGTGCTCTTGTCTATGCCAAGCATTCATGAAAAGGTCATCATTCCAGGGCAGTATCGTTCACTCCTCCTACTCTTTTATTGTTCTCATGATTGATTATGCTTTATTTTCTTTATACATTGAGGACAATGCATGCTTTAAGTTTGAGGGTGGATTATCATGTTTGTGGAGCCCTTGAGCATCTGAGTTCGGGCTATAGTTTTGAGCTTTCTTTGAATTGAGCATATGGTTGTTTTCTGTATGCTATTGTTGCATGGCTATGATGTCCTAGGATAGGTTTTCTTGTCAATTTTCAAGCTTTCGATGAGTTGTAAGCATGAGTGCCCAAAAAAGGAGATTTTTTAAACTTTTTCTAGGAGATGTGTTGCATGAGTAGAGTATTTGTCTTGGCTAGATTTGGATTTGAATGCTTAGGAGCGAATTATTAGGTTCATATGCTTGTTGTCACCTCGATAGGTGTAGGGAATAGCTAAAGAGTTAATATTTTGTAAATTAGCATGTTTGGTCTTGCTTAGGAGGAAAGAAAAGAATATATGCTTATCATGCTCATAAAGAAAAATCATTCTTGTTGTTACAATTTTTTTTTAAAAAAAAAAGTCATGACTTATGCGCGCAATGCAATGAGTAATAAAGATTTAGGCAAAAAGAGCTACCCCTGTTGTGATCAGTTAGGCCAACCAGAGAAAACTCAGGTTAAGGGTCCCTGTAATAGGTGTGTGAAAGCTAGTGCCACATATAAATGCTTGATTTAATTTTCAATATTAAAGCACCTAAGTATGGATGAAAACAAACTAATTTGTTCCATTGACTCGTTAGTGAATCCTTAGTGCCAGTGTAGAGGGAAGATGAGTTGAGAGTTTAATAATCCATTCCCGGGCTAGTAGAGTCTGATCTCGTTGAGTTAAATCTCGCTTGTGCAAGTTAATTTTGGAAAACTTTTGATTTGTCTCCCTCATTGGTCCTATGTGCATGTCTCTTGCTTGTTTGACTATTGACTTTTGAGCCTTGAGGATTGAGTCATGTTTGCTGCAACCATTCTTCCACTGTATGCTTGATTTTTAGTTTGCTCGAGGACTACAAAAGCTTAAGTTTGGGGGTATTTGATAGCGAACATAGCTAGCTATTTTTCTCTAATTAATTAAGTTAGTCTTTTACAATTATTTGCCCAAATTTATGCATTTTTATGTTTTATTTGTAGGAAGTATGTGTTTGCAGCTCTTTCTTCAAAGATCCAAATCCTTAAGGTTGTATTGTTCTTATTTAATCTTTGTGTTGCTTTCTTGTTTAATCTCTTTTTTTTTTTTTTTGCTCTATTTTTCTTCTTCATTGTACTGATTTATGCATCATTTCGATCTCTAATAATATTGTCTAGCAAAGGCCTATAAGCCCTTTGCAAGTGGAGTAAGTCTATTGACCGAACCACTATAAATTCTTGTGTTCGATCTCTCTAAACGTTTTTCTGCTTATTTTAATAAACTGTCCACCAATGTTTTTTGTGACAAAATGCTCTAAAACTTGGATAGTTCTTGCTAATAAATTGTAAATAAACTCGGGATAAGTCTTGGGCGTAATAACATAAACGATGACCATATACGGGTGTTATGGAAAGTTTTTCTACCATCTACCACAACCTTACATCAAAAAGAAAATTCAAGGATAATGTAAATTGTGAGTTTGGTTGCATTGGGGTCTCTAAGTTTTCAACTGTAATGCCCCAGGATTTATTAAACTATCCTAGCAACATTACTAACTCTTAAACCAAAACTAACTGAGTGCACTGAAAATTTCGGCAGCATAACGACATACCTAGGACAAAACCAAAATTTTCCTTTAACCTGCTAAGTGTCACGGTCGTACCTTTTCAACCGTGCGGCACCATGATCTTACACGCGACCATGGCCAGCCTTAAGGGTCATCTCTAACCCATACAACTTTTTCGCGGGACTTTGGTGCTTCATCGGACCTTAGGTGAGGTTCTTCATCCTCAACCGAACTCGAATCATCTTGCAGCGGAATACATTCGGTCAATACACGTCGCCCGTACGTGTATTTTCACTCATTCACGACTCTAGTCGACTTGCCTCTACTCTAGGCCAAGTCCTAAGGCTCAACCTTGCCTCTACATCAGGCCAAGGTCATCTGAACACAACGTCGCATCTCATTTCATCATCTTCCATCTCGATAACACGGCCCACATGCCTCTACATCGATCCGGAACTTCGCCGGGATGTGTTTGGACCCTTCAACGAGTCAAAACGGCCTTAAAACGCTCAACCGGAGCTTACCGGGTGATTTCAGCACTTACCGAGACCTACCGGGGCATATAAAGCTTACCGGGGCTTTTCGTCACCTACCGGGGCTTATCGGGCCATTATAATGCTTACCGGGACATTTCGGGCAAGTACCGTGCCAACCGGGAACTATTGGGTTCCACCGATGCTTCACGATGCCACCCCGAGCCTCGGGATGTCATCTGACTTAACCGCTCACTCGGACCTGCTTCTCGAGAACGGACCCATGAGCTTTACTTATAATCGGGACTTCCCGGACATCCATCCATCCGGGCATATCGAGGCATGAACTCTTCCGAGACATGTCGAGTCATTTTCCTATAGCGTGCCGCAGCCCGGCCATATGGTGCAACCTCCAGCCCATGGGCGGGGGCGCAATGTCGGCACACCCGTGCCGCCCGACACTGTCCTTGGAAACCCATTCCCAAAGGAAGACCCCCAAGACACTCGTCTTGCGACGCTCGCCCACGCCATGACACACGCATGTGCCATGGGGTAGCTCACTTAGGCCACAGGGCCCAGGGGTGGTGGAGAGCTGACACCATGCCTCCCCCTATAGTACATTCTGAGGCATATTTGGTCTGACACCCTTGCACATCAAATTCACGAGGAGTCATACGCCAACGTGGAGCGCCCGTCTGGTGTCCGATTGACACGAAACTTTGCGGGCTTGCATACTTCACTCATATGCACTTAACTCCAGAGCCGCTCGTCAAAACTCACGACGGAACCCCGACTTCCGAGGTCATGGCCCGGGGCCCATCTGGCCCCCATCAAGCATACCACTGACGCGTCTGACGACACTGTTGCTTCTCAATATGCTTATGCCTTCTTGTGACATCAATGTCCACTCATCCTGGTGTGTTGGATGATGCATCGTCCTCCTCGATCGCATCATGGCACTTCTCTCTCTCGGCCCTCTGACATGGCCCGATGGGCGACACTCGACGTGCCACCACTTAACTGACTGCACAGTGAGGGTCACAACCTACTCTCTTCTAGTATGGTTGTGACACTAAGCATAAAACACACTTCTATAAGTCAAACAACCCACAACTACACACCACAGATTCACAACAGAAACCCAACCTCCACAACAAAGCGAGTCAAATCTCGCATTCCCAACTGACATCAGATTCACAAATTCTAAACAAACATACAGACCATTTGCTTGGAACAAATTTAAGTTTACTAATAATAAGAGTTCAAGCCTCAAATGAACTACTCATAACTAAGTCTATCTTTTAAAAAAAAAATAAACTAACTAAAAAGTTGTCTATATGCATTAAACGTAAAATCACTACCCCATCCATCTAGATAAGCAAATTGAAAGCTACAAACCAAGAACTAGATAACCAAAAACTTGAAAACAAATATTCCTAGACCAGTGGAGTTACTTCTCGTGCACCTCCTCGTATGCATCACCAGGTTCGTAACACTCGTCAACACCTGCATAATCTGAAAATGTTGGGGGAAGAAAAAGGGAGGGGTCAGTACAACCACAGTACTGGTAAGCAGCTCACACCGGTGAGTCATCAAGCAACAAACAACACAATCAACATGCTAAACACACGCATCCAATCATACTTTTAAAACAATAAACACACAACATGCTTCTGAAAGCGAGAACTCAACATCGAGACTCATACTAACTCAACAGGATGACTCATGCATACACACAACATGCTATGCAACCCCACATGGTTTCTGTGTCATGCTCATTTTCTTAGCACTTTAATTTAATTAAAAACTATAGGTTGTTGGGTTTATGTCCTAAAACTCGTGGATAGTAAATGTGACAAAGTTCATTTTCTGGTTGTCGAAAGGTTAATTTAACTATGCATTTATTAACCCAAATCCAATAAACTAGAATCCATGGCTACGATATGAAACACTCGAACTATATGTAGTGACATAAAAATG
Source organism: Luffa acutangula (assembly GCA_036850905.1). Lineage (NCBI taxonomy): Eukaryota > Viridiplantae > Streptophyta > Magnoliopsida > Cucurbitales > Cucurbitaceae > Luffa > Luffa acutangula. The sequence continues at coordinate 14,622,805 of CM072099.1, forward strand.
GATCAGGTTCAAGTGCATAGCCTAAAATGGTCTATAGTATAGGGATAAGACTTGGTACCTTATCCTAGGAAAAATTATGTGACGAGACCCACTTTGTTTTAATACAAACAATGTGATCCTGTGTCGTTCATGTAAAGACATGTGAGTGGGGGCGACCTATGTAAAAGAGTTTGTATAAGACCGGACCGCGAAATTAGTCGTTTTCACTTTATAACGTCGTTTACTGTGAAACTGACTATTTCAAGCGATGACCTAAGTAACTCGATCTTAATCATGAGCTAACTATGAACTCCTATTTATTCGGGATTATTCTTTGATTTGCATGGGTGAGAGTGGTCAGAAAAATTCCACTCAACAACCTACCACTTTGGGGATAAGACCGGGTAGATAGCTTGGGGACATAATCCTGCAAGATGGAATTCACTCCTACCCGACTTTAGGGATAGTAAAGAGGTTGTTCCCTTAAGTGTTGACTCCGAGACATGAACAAAGGCGTGCTGCCCTCTCATTGGCCCGAGAGTTTGTAGGTTTCGTGGTCGGACCACAAACCAATTGTTCATTAGGGACTCAGTGGAGGCTTAAGGAACAAGAAGTGTTATAGGGGTAAAACGGACTTTTGACCTTACTATAGTTACGAACAACCTGTGAAGGATTGACTTACTAATCACGGTTATATCGGGTGGACAGAAATCTATCTACGGTGAGGGGAGTTCAGCTACGGGCTATAGTGGAGTGTCTCGTTAGTTAACGAATGTTGGTTAACTAGGATTGAAAGAGTTCAACCGATTAATCTCGTATCGTTGGAGCTCATGATCTGTAGGTCCATTAGGTCACACTGCTAGCTCAAACGGATTAACCTTAGAACAGAGTGATGAAAGAATTTGAAAAACGTCCAAATTCAATTTTAGAAGATATCGTTAATTATATTTGAAATAATTTAACGTAACAGTTTAATTATTAATTAAACCATATTTTGAGAGAGATTTGTAATTATTTAAATTCGATTTAAATATTACACACATGAATAGGAATTCATGTTCATGAAATTTATTTTGAGAAAAGTCAGGAATGTAGTTAATTCAATATTTAATATTGAATTAAAGATTAATAATTAATTAAAAAGTTAATTAATCTTGTAAATTAATTTTCAAAAATTAATTTTTAAATCAATTATTCTAAATTGATTTTAAATCAAGATTAATTAAAGTTTAAAAGAATTTCAATCTTGAAATTCATGAGGTAAATTAATTATGGAAATTGAAAAATGAATTTCAAAAGTTGAAATCCATGTGTTGGCATTAAAATGAATTTAAGATAGAAATTCATGTGCTGCCAAATTTTCCTATTCTCATGTCCATGCAAGACTTCTTGAGTAAGCCACATACTCCATCATTGCCACATAAAATCCCATTATCTTCTTAGTTTAAATTACAACCAGATTGTGATATTGAAGATGATGAAAAACTTGGAAGATGGCTTCTGGATGGACTTTCTTTTCTCTACAAATCGTGAATGAAAAAGAAACTCACAGCCATGAAAGTTTGGCTTTAAACCCATTGTTCTCTCACATCTTTCTCCCTCGATTTCATCATGTTCGGGTTCCCACAAGCCCGTTCTAAGGGCGGAGAATAGTGGGGAAGACCTCGGTGGTCGTCCATGGCTTGATCGTGTTAAGAATCGTCCAAGAGAGCTCACAAATTCTTGCTTCAAAGTTAAGTTTGCTAGTGCTCTGTTTTTGTTCTTATTTAAGCATGCTTTTAATCAATGAAATTAATGAAAATCGGTGCCTAAGATCCGCTAACGCTTCCGCTCGAGTGTTCTTCACTCCTATTACAATTGGAAAAAGTAATTAATTATTAATTAATTAAATTCATATCCTATTATGACTAGGAAAGGGATATGACATTCTATATAAAGCTCATAATGCCTTTCCAATTGACATAACTCATAACTCAAGACTTTGCTCTCAAGCAAAAATTTCTCTCTATGTGAAAATTCTTTTCCCAAAGTTCAAGAACACCAGGTCCCACAACTTGGTTCCTAGTCCCATAGATATAGCAATGGAAGATTTTGGTGGTAGTGTCCCACTGTGATCATATTGTTCTTGGTGGAATTCATTGAAGAAGGTCTTTAACAAGTAAAGTATTTCATTCTTTCAATTATTAGATTTAGATCTAATGCGTGCTTAGCCTAGTATATATATAGAATTGTTCTGTATAATTTGCCAATGTACTGGTATTTTAGAAAACTTAATTAAAATATGAATCGGTCGATTGTATTTTTTAAACAATGACGGATTGACTCTAAGATGACGGATTGTGAAAAAAACACCATTTTTTTTAAAAAAGGAAATTTTTGAAAATTTAGGGTATGATGACAGTTTTTGCCCTTCATTAAAGACAACAGTACAATGACGGTTTATGCCCGTCATGGATAGTTTTAAAAAAATGCCACAAAAATTTTTACCAACGATGACAGTTCACAGCTATCATAAAAAACAATCTTCAATGACGGTTCATACCTGTCTTTAATCATAATTTAAACACGGCACCGTCTTTTTCAGATTATGGCAGAAATTTTTCAAAAAATACTAAAAAAGATGTTTGTTATAAACCGTCATTAAAGACGACCTTCAATAACGGTTGTGAACCGTCACTAAAAACGGCCTTCAATAACGGTTGTGAACCGTCATTATAATTAATTACTAAATTAAAGATCTTATATTTAATTTAAGCCTACAATTAAATCGTATTTAATTGTATTTCTCTCAATTAATAAAGTTTAATCTCAAATTAAACTTTATATTATAATGCATCACATACATTATATTAATTGTATCTCATACAATTAACTTGATTTCTCATAATGAATAACTATTAAAATTCCTTTTCAGACTAATTTGTTCCTAAATTACCCTTTACAAGCTAACAGGGGGACCTAATGGACCTACAGTTCAGAAGTTTCAATGATATGAGGTTAACTAACTAAACTCATTAATCAAATTAACCAATATTCATTAACTGCGGGTCACTCCACTAAAGACCCACAACTACACGCTTCTCACTGCAGAATATTTTTGTGTCCACAGATATAGACCACTAAAATCAAGTTAGTCATTCATGAATATTCGTAACACCAGTAATATTCGTAACACCAGTTGGGTCAAATTACCGTTTTACCCCTGGGTTACCTCTATATCTTTAAGTACCAATGCTCCTCTAATGAACAACCTGTTTGTGGTCCAACCATTAAACAGAAACCCCTCGCAGGCCAGTGAGAGGGTAGGGCCATTTGTGACATACATTATAAGGTTCAAGAAAGCAAGGTCTCTATCACTCGATGGCCAACTCGATAAATCGAGAGTTGTTGAAGAATGGATTTCAAAGTTAGAAGCCCTATTCTAATATCTCGAAGTTGATGCCTTAGATTTTGAATGAAAAACTCAAGGCCAAGTATCCAGAGCTCTACGATGGCGAATCTGAAGAAGAGGAAAGTCCCTACGGTGGGGAGTCGGTTTCACCTCCTATTTCCAAGCTAGTGCTTTTTTTTCTTGAGTTCGTCTATTACTCTGGAATTACCTTTTCTCTTTCGATGTTTGGTCATCTGAATCTATCTGTGATGTGAGTTCATAGTGTTCCTTTGATAGGTTTTTCCGCATCGGTCAAATCTTTCGTTTCCTATGTAGTTAGTGAAAGCTAGTAAATTGGTTTCCAAGCTCTACCAAGTGTCGCCTTGATTCTAGGGAGTCGAGAGATTTCCTTGTAATAGGTAAAGTTTGGAGAACCTCTTTGTATGGGCTAGCTTCAAGAGAAAAAGATCTTCCTAGAATAGTTTTGTGATCTAGCTTCTTAAGTTGAGATCATGGAATTATCATTCCAAGGTTGCTTTCAAAACCAAGTTCGAGTGTTGCAGGTTTGTTGTGAGGTCTTTGGGCTATAATAGCTTTGCAACTGATATGGATGTTTCGTAGTGCTTAAATTCTCTGTTCCATAGTTTGTTTCAAGGCTCTGTTAGTGCTGCCTAGTTTCTAAAGAGTTGAGGAATTCCTTTGAGTTAAGCAGAAGGTTTCCTTAGGATAGTTCTGTATCCAATCTCTCTAGTGAAGATCAATGAGTTAGCTTTTCAAGGATGTCTAAGAATCCAAGTTTGAACGTTGCAAGCTTCTATGATGTCTCCAGACTCCTTATTAGCCTTGCTGCTGCTTGGATTTCATGAATCAAGTCTAAAGGTTTTTGGACTTGCTCGTGACGATGCTCTTAATGGTGTTGGTTTATTCTCAAACCAAGAGTTAGAGCATTCCCTCATGTAGTGAGACCTCAACCCAAGCCAAGGTGATATTGAGAGTTAGTAACGAGTCATGACTGCAGCGTCAGTTGTCGTCACGACAAAGTTACCTTGGTATGCAGTTATAAGGAAGTGCCAATGGTGGCGTTAATGTCATCTCATAGCCATTCTAGGAAGGGATGGTTTGAAAATGTGAGTTGGCAGCGAAAGTTGTTTCGTAGTCGTTGTTCCTTCTTCAATGGTGCCTGTTTGAAGCTGGTGATTGAACTTACCAACTAATTGGGTTTAGGTTGGTGAAGTTGTTAATAAAGCCTTCTTCAGGTGGGAGTCATGGTTAAGTCGTTGATGGTAGGTTCTAAAGTGTCTAACTCAAAGTTTAAGCTGGCATTGACAACCTATGTGGTGTTAGTAGCTTCAGCGAATAGAAATTCCTTGTAGGTCGTGCAAGATCGAAGTTTGGATTCAATCTTGTTAGGTCGTTTGAGTTCTCAGTGTGTGAAGTTAAGTTGCTCGTAAGCAAGCTTTGTTGTGTTGTATGTTCAACACAACTCGTTTCAAGAGTTGTTACGCATACACATCACCTATTCCTCTTGTGCCTCAGTTGTGAGCTTTGAGATCCTAGAGGAAAATGGTTTGATGAGCAAAAGCCTCTGGTGTTAAGTGCCTTGTGGAGTTGGAATCAAGGCCAGTCAACCAATGTAGTTAGGTGAGCACGTTCGAGAATCTGGAGCTCAGATTTGGTGATCGTGTGTTCTTGCACGTGCTGTCATTGGAAAAGGATTCTTCGCTTGCTAGAAGAAGCTTAGCCTGGGTTCATTGGACCACATGAGATCTTGGAGCGCATCGGGCCTGTTGCTTGCTGGTTGGCGTTGTCACCAACCATGTCGACTATGCAGATGTGTTCTATGTATTCGTGTTGAGGAAGTACATGCGTTACCCTTCGCATGCATGTGTTGAGTCCTGAACCCCTGTCGTCGATCGAGGACTTGGCATTTGTGGTGGAGAAGTCTGTCAAGGTCCTAGTCGAGGAAAAGCAAAGGTTTTGAGAAGCAAGACCTTTGTTTTGGTGGAAGTGTTTTGGTTGAACTGTAAAGCAGAAGGTGCTTTTGGGGAAGCAGTTGGAATTGTTCGAGCGATAGTCTCGAGGACGAAAGCTTTTAAGGTGGGGAGAATGTGATGCCCCGTGCATTCTTGGCGTAAACAGTTCCATAAATAAAGTCGAATTAAATGAAAGTTGTTATTTGACTTGTATTGTGAAAATTAATTTTGAATCAAGGTGCTTGGGAGATTATTAAATTAATTCCCCTCCCTAGGGCTCGATTTAAAAACTGGTTAGCGTGGGTTGGCAGGTCGGTTGGAGAGTTGAAAAATTATTCGTTGAATTAAGGGGGTTCCTATTTTGGGCTTTTGACTTATTCAAAGAATAAGAAAAGAAAAGGAAATAAGAAAAAGAGGGAAAAAAAGTCCTAGAAACTCTCTTCTTCCTCCCTCCTTTGGTATTATCGTGAAACCCCCCCTTTGTTGAATCTGAGCCGCCGCCTTCCCCTTCATTGCTCAGTCGCTGCCGCCGTCAAAGGGAGCGCCACCGCTGTCGCGTGGGTCGTCGTCTTCGTTAAGCACCGCCCTCTGACTCGCATAGCCCAGCCCGTCGTCGTCGTCTCTCTCGGCGTTTACCCCTTTCTTCGTGGGTTTTCGTTGTGGTTCCTTTATCTCTCTCTCTCGCTCGGCGTTTGCGTGGTGGTCGTCCAGCCACAGCCGCCTCGACGCGTCCCGCCGCTGCGTTTCCTCTCTGTTCCGTGGGTTTCAAGGATCAGATCTCCATCATCCTTGTGTTTCAGACAAGAAAAATCGTGGGTAAGCTCTTGTTCCTTTCATTCTTAGATGAGATAAGGTTGATCTAACTCCCTTCGCTCTTTTCAGTCAGATCCGTGCGCGTTCAGCAACCTGAGCCTCGTCTTCTCGTGTTTTCATCTCTGTCCAGCAGGTAGTTTGGCCTTAGATCGCTTCGTTCGGTAAGTTTAAGCCTTACCCATTCTTGGTTAAAGCTTAGATTTAAATACCCATTGCGCTCAATGTGCTGGAAATTGAATTTTATGATGAAAATTATGTTCTGCAGCGCCGTCTTTGCTCAAATCTTGGGTGCCTCGACATTGTTTGAGCGATTTTGGTAAGTCTAGGCTCTTACCCATGTTCAGTTGGTGTTAGAATCAAATGCCCAATGGTTTAGGTGTTGAAATTTTAATATTAGCGTTGATTTTCTGTTCTGCAGCGCCGTCTAAGTGTTCAATTGAGTTCGATCACTCCGACTCGGATACACACTGCCCAAGGATCGTTCTAGCGCATCGTTAGAGGATAGGATAACTCGTCTAGCGTTGAAACGAGTTCGTTTGGGTAAGATTTGTTTCTTTCTCTAGTTTAATAGTGTTGAGGTTTATTGGGCGTTAGGTGTTTAAGCTTTAGATGCATGATTTAATCGTTACCCATTGCTTATCTAGGCTCTTAGGTGTTGCCCAACCTTTATAAGTCCTAGAATATGTTTTAAAATGGGTCATCATTGCCATTTTGGTTATGAATCATGTAGTTTATCAATGCCCTTGTAGTCTCATTGCCTTGTAGTTTTTCCCAACCCGTGTAGGTTCTTAAAGCATGATTTATTGAGTTCTGCTTGCTGTTCAAAGGTTAAAAAGCATGCTAAATAGGTTTCCATTAGTTATCTGGGCCTTAGTTGCATTGCCTAAGCTTTAGGAGTTCTTAGAATGTCATTCTTGTGTTATTTGTTTGCTGTCCAGCGGCTAAAAAGCCTTAGTAATGGTCGTTCAACATATGCTCATGGCCCGTTGTGCCTTAAACATGGTTGCCCATGGACTAAAGCTTTTGAGTTTTCATTTTGGGGAATGTTTGAAGACTGTTTAACAAGGAAATAGGCCTAGTAGGTGGGATTTGGTTGTTCAAGCTTATCTTCAGGTCTTTAGGTAAATTCTAACCCCTTTAAGCTATCTTTGTGATTTAGGAGCTTATCTTGGCTGCGTTAGGCTTGCTAAGGTTGCTTTGGAAGCGTTAGGTAAGTATTTTCTACTTACTAAGCTTGTTTGACTGCATGAAGCATGATCGTTTGTTTATCTGCTTTCCTTATATTTGTGTTATGTATGAACTGCTGTGTTGTGATGAAACGGATGTGTTAAGCATGAATCCTGTTTTCTATACTGCTTGAGATGTGTGCACTTAAGGAGTATAAGCATGTTAAGTACTTGTCTTAAGCATGGTTATTGTTGAGTCAAGCATGTCGAGTCTGGCTTGCATGTTGCATGAGGAAAGTGTAGCATGAGTCGGGTGTGAGGCACCGCACATGGTGCATTAATTCATGTGGAGCAGAGCGTGACGCGGAAATCATGTAAGTAGTGCAGCACATGGCACAGAATTCATGTGTAGCGGAGCATGACGCGGAAATCATGTAGTTAGCGGAGCATAACGCGGAAATCATGTGGAGTCTAGTGCGTGCGTTGCATAGCGTGTGGTGCAATTGCATGAGTGAGTTGTTTTTTAGCATGTGTGTAGTTTTTAGCTTGAAAGCATGTTTCTTATTGTGGTTGTGTAACTTGTTGGTTGCGTGTGCCAAACATGATGCTTGTATTGGTTGTTTGTTTGTGGTTTGGTAAGTGTGAGTTGCTTACCAGTACCACGGTTGTACTGATACCCCCTTCCCCACCTTCCCCCCAACATTTTAGATATTGGAGGTATCGAGGATGATCCAGACCTTGGTGGCGAGGGGGAGAACTGCGAGGAAAGATCCTAGAGTGATGGTTTCCATGTTGTTATGTTTTCCTAGTGCTGTAATAAGTTAGCTAGGAAATGGTTTGTTCTCGAGTTTATAAACTAGATTGGATAGTTTGATTGAGTTTAATAATATGTATAGCTAGCGGACTAGCTCCTTTGTTAATAGAATGTCTTTATGATTCCGCTGCATGATTTTTGGTTATTGTACGTTGCCATAGGTCTATCTCGTCTAGAGGAGATAGGTTTGTGAAATCTGGTTGTAGTTTGGTGGAGTTTGGCCTTTTGCATTGTTTAGAAGTGTTTTGTTGTTATCAGGTGTTAAAAAATTTGGTTCATGCCATTTTACGTCGTTATGCTGCCGAAATTTTTGGTACATCTGGTTTAAAGTGGTTCAGTTCCAGAGTTAGGGGTTAAGGGTTGTAGTAGCGTCCTTAGGCTAAGGGTTGGAAAACCTGGGGCGTTACAGATAGTTTTATCCATATGAAAATAATTATTTTTCATGAATACTTAATATGTTGAAAGTTATATATTTGAAATATTTTCATATGAATATATTTTGTATACACATATAATCATTATTAGTGTGAAATATCTTATAACAAAGTTTGAAAGATATACATGCATATCAGTTAATTATTCTTGCTAAAGCTCATTTTGATAAGATGCACTTGAAGTTGTATAAATCAATAAGTGCTCATTTTGATTATAAGCACTTAAAGTTGAATGATTATAAATCAATAAGTGCTAACTTTGATAACATGCACTTGTAGTTGCATAATGTCAAATCAATAAGTGATTTTAAAGTATATGTTAGAAAGACATGATATTCTTTTCTATATAAAATATGCTCCTGGAGTATCAATATCGAGAAATGGATTTTAAATATATTGTGATAAGTAAATATCTTGTCTTTGAGATTAAATAAAACAATGAGCACTTGATAGAGGAACATGAGTCTCAAAACCAAATAATCCAATATCATTTTCTGAGGTGAATGTTGTAATATTTAATAATTATGGTCAAGATTAAGGTCATGATCATAATAGAGGAAGAATAGTTACTCATTTTGTGGTGGTTATAGATCACTCAAATTTCAAGAAAACCACACACATATAATTGGTCTTTTGATCCCCTAAATATGACATATTTGGATGTTACAAATTTCTTTTAGTCTCCTGAAGAGAAACGTTTTGACCCATTTAAATATGAAATCTTTTGATGTTGCAAATTCTTTTGAATCTCCTGAAGAGAATAATGAAAACAAGCACTAAAAAGGAGTAGCAAATACTTCTTTTAACTATGAGAATGTCCAAAATTAGTATTGATTTATGTTTTAGTTGTTTATTTTTATGTTTACTAGTTGAGTTTTGAATTTTTACATTTCAAGTTTTGTTTTAAATTTCCATTCGTGAGACTTATTGTATTCTTTCATTTTTAATGAAGAATCATGGACATTTCTCATATTTTGGTTGATTCAAAGATGAACAACGGAGATTTATACTTGGCAAATAGTGCAACTTCGCATACAATACTTACAGATAGAAAATACTTTAATAAATTGACAATGCTTGAAGCAAATGTCAATACAATATCAAGTTCTGCAAACTTGATTGAAGGCTTTGGAAAAGCAAATTTGATTTTGCCTAGAGGAACAAAATTTACAATTAATAATGTTTTGTTCTCTAGCAAATCAAAAAGAAATCTGTTAAGTTTCAAAGATATACGTTATAATGGTTATCATATTGAGACTAGTAGGAAAAATAATATAAAATATGTATATATTACATCTATTACTTTACATGAAAAACGTATATTAGAAACACTGTCTGCTTTTTCCTCTGGATTATATTATACTCATATACGAGTAATTGAAACATATGCAATAATGAACCCGAAGTTCATGAACTTAGATATATTCACTGTTTGGCATGATCGATTGGGTCATCTTGAGTCAATAATGATGAGAAAAATTATTGAGAATTCACATGGTCATCCATTGAAGAACCAGAAGATTCTTCAATGTAATGAATTATCATGTGTTGCTTGCTCTCAAGGTAAATTAATAATTAGACCATCACGGGCTAAAGTGGGTGTTGAGTTACCTACATTTCTAGAGTGAATTCATGGTGATATATGTGGACCTATTAATCCACCAAGTGGACCATTTAGATATTTTATGGTTTTAATTGACGCATCCAGTAGATGGTCACATGTATGTTTATTATCAAGTCGAAACCTTGCATTTGCAAGATTACTTGCTCAAATAATCAAATTACGAACACAATTTCCTGATTATATAATTAAAAGCATTCGTCTTGATAATGTTGGTGAATTTACATCTCAATCGTTTAACAATTATTGTATGTCAATTGGGATAAATATTGAACATCTTGTAGCTCATGTTCATACACAAAATGGTTTAGCATAATCATTTATAAAACGTTTACAGTTAATTACTAGACCATTACTTATGAGAGCAAAACTTCCGATATTTGTATGGGGTCATGCTATTTTGCATGTAGCATCACTTATACGCATTATACCAGCATCTTACCATAAGTACTCCTCATTACTATTAGCTTATGGCCAGGAGCCAAATATATCTCATCTACGAATTTTTGGATGTGTAGTATATGTTCCAATTGGTCCACCACAACGTACTAAGATGGGTCCTCAAAGGAGGTTGGCAACATATGTTGGATTTGATTCCCCATCAATTATCAGATATCTTGAACCCCTGACAGGTGATGTTTTTACAGTAAGATTCGTTGATCGTCATTTTAATGAGACAAATTTTCCTACATTAGGGGGAGGAATTAAGAAGTTGGAAAAAGAAATTACATGAAGTGCATCATTGTCTCATTTGGATCCTCGTACAAATCAATGTGAACTAGAAGTTCAAAAGATAATTCATTTACAAAGTATAGCAAACCAAATGTCAGATGCATTTACGGATGCTAAGAAAGTGACCAAGTCATATATACCAGCTGAAAATGCTCCATCCAGAATTGAAATCCCAACACAACAAGTTGTCACAACTAATGAGTCTACAGTACGCTAGAATTGAACATCTAGCAGATGGAATTTTTGTTCATCAATCGACGTATACAGAAAATATTTTAAAAAGATTTTACATGGACAAAACACATCCATTGAACATTCCAATGGTAGTTCGATCACTAGATGTGAAGAAGGATATCTTTCGACCTCAAGAAGATAATGAAGAACTACTTGGTCCTGAAGTACCATATCTTAGTGCAATAGGTGCACTAATGTATCTTGCTAAAAACACAAGACCGGATATAGCTTTTTCAGTAAATTTATTAGCTAGATACAGTTCTTCTCCAACAAAAAGACATTGGAATAAAGTTAAGCATATACTTCGTTACCTTCGAGGAACGATTGATATGAGTTTGTTTTATTCAAACAAATCGAATTCTGATCTAGTTGGTTATGCAGATGCGGGATATTTATCTGACCCACACAAAGCTAGGTCTCAAACAGGTTACCTGTTTACATGTGGAGGAACTGCTATATTATGGCGGTCCGTAAGACAAACCATTACGGCTACATCCTCAAATCATGCAGAAATCCTCGCAATTTATGAGGCCAGTCGAGAATGTGTATGGTTGAGATCAATGACTCAACACATTCGGGAAACATGTGGCTTGTCTTCTAACAAAAATCTTCCAACAATATTATATGAAGACAATACAACATGTATAACCCAAATAAAAGGAGGATACATTAAAGGAGATAGAACAAAGCACATCTCGCCAAAACTCTTCTACACTCATGACCTTGAAGAAAATGGTGACATCACTGTTCGACAAATTTCTTCAAAATGACAACTTGGCGGACTTATTTACAATGGCATTGCCAACCACAACATTTGAGAAGTTAATGCACGACATTGGGATGCGACGACTTAAAGATCTCAAGTGATATTTCTGAAGGATTGGAATTCCGTAATTCCGTAAAGCGGAAGCGTGATTGGGACCGATTCGTAATTAATTTTGTTTAATCTAAAATACCAATACATTGGCAATAATATTAGAACTATTCTAAATATATATTAAGACTAAGCATACAAAAATATTAGATCTAAATCTAATTTATAAAGTAACAAATTACTTACTCTCATTGACGACTCAGATTAAATTTACCAACTGCTTGTGAATTAATCACGAACTAGTGCGAACACCACCACTATGGCTACACCGGTATGACTCTGAGACTTCTAGAGGCAGGAGACTGGTGGGAGCCTAGAGGAAGCCTTGAGGGGAATTCTCTGAGAGTAGGAGAATGAATGGGATGCCTTTCACCCCACCTCAGGGGTTCTATTTATAGGTAAAGGCCAAGACCTTTTTCCTAATAGGAAAAGGTCTCTAATTTTAATAAATAATTAATTAATTCCATAATTAATTAATTTCCATAATTAAATATCATATATTTAATATTAGGCATTTTATTAAAATTAAAATTAATATGAATCCAATTCATATTAAATTTATTTTAACTCTTTCAAATATTTTCTTTCCTAATAGGAAAAGGTCTCTAATTTTAATAAATAATTAATTAATTCCATAATTAATTAATTTACCCAATTAAATATCATATATTTAATCTTAGGGATTTTATTAAAATTAAAATTAATATGAATCCAATTCATATTAAATTTATTTGAACTCTTTCAAATATTTTCTCTCAAGAATTAATTTTTGAAATTAATTCAAAAATTATATTATAAAGTTTCATAAACTTTATATTATAATGCATCAATATACATTATACGATTCCCCAAATAAATTGAACACTTTCAATTTATAATTTATACTTAATTGTCTCAAGTATCTTTAAGAGCTACCAGTGGGACCTAATGGACCTACAGATCAGAAGCTCCAACGATACGAGACTAATTGGCCAAACTCATTAACCAAGTTTAGTCAACATTCGTTAACTGTGGGCCACTCTACTAAAGACCCACAGTTGCACTCTTCTCACTGTAGAATATTTATGTGTCCATGGGTATCGACCAAGCAGTAAGTCAATCCTTCACGTGTGTTCGTAACACCAGCTGGTTCAAATTACCGTTTTACTCCCGGGTTACCTCTGGTTCCTTAAGTACTACTGATTCCTCTAATGAACAAGTTGTTTAGAGTCCAACCACTAAACAGGAGTTCCTCTCGGACTAGGAGAGGACGATGCGCCTTTGTTCAAGCCCTGTAATCAGCCCTTAAGGGAACACACATCTACTTACCCCAATAGGGGAAGGAGTGAATTCCATCTTGTACTGTTATGTTCCCAGCCCCCATTCGGTCTTGCCCCTGAAATGGTAGGCTTATTGAGTCGACGAATTGGCCACTCTTACCCATACAAATCTAAGGACAATCCCTCATGAAAGGGGTTCATAACAGACTCAAGATTGAGATTGAGTTACCTGGTCATCCTATTGAAATAGAAACCTAGACTAGTTAACGACGTTACATCTAGTGGTTACTATTTCGCGGTCCGGTCTTATACAAACTCATTGCATAGGATACCCCCACCCACATGTCTCCTACATGGATGTTTTGGATCATTGCATCTGTATCGAATACAAGGTGGGTCGTATCACATAGTGTCACCAGGATAAGGTACCTAGCCTTATCCCTATACTATAGACCTTTTAGGTTGTTACTTGGACACGGATCCCCGTATGTCCCCACATACTAGTCCAAGTTTCATTTGAACAACCTTGGATCTTAGTTTATTGGATTTAGGGTTTATTAATGCAAACTCGATTATTCAATAACCAAATTACTGAATTACTCAAATAACACTTTATTGAGATCGATTAATTTGTTTCATTTATTATCTACGAGTTTTAGGACATAAAACCCAACAATTTCCATTAGGGGGAGTTGTACTGCACTCTTTTTCCCTTGACTATGGTTTTTCTCATTGGGTTTTCCTAGCAAAGTTTTTAACGAGGCAGAAATGTTAAACTATATGAATAATGTACTCTTTTTCCTTCATTAGGATTTTTTTCCCATTGGGTTTTTTCCTAATAAGGTTTTAACGAGACATATATTCTATATATAATGGACATCTAAAGGGTGAGTATTATGAATATTAGAATATTCTATTAGATGCCCATAACCCCCATAGGTTACATATCACAATATTAATCCCCCTCATCAAACCTTTCAAGAGTTACAAATCCCATTTATATTAGATATTGTAACCACTACATTCACAACCCTATAAATAGAGGTTGTAGAGAACATTTGTAAACACACCTCAATAGAGAATCACTTTGCTCTCTACTTTCTTCTCCTCTCCTCTTTGCTCTCTAAGTGCTCCTCTTTGTTCTTATTGTTGTGTTATTTTTCTTCTTTTGCTCTAGTTTCATAATAGGAATTAAATTAAATTCAAAAACTTTGAATTTTTGGAGGTGGAGTGCATGGTGTGAAAGCCACCACTAATCCCACCTTCTTCTTGGATGTTTTGGTGTCAATTGTTGGGAGTTTTCTTCCATATTGTTCCCTCTATATAACTGAAGAAGAAAGTTGAAAGAATCAAGCTTGAAAGCTAAAGAATTGTTGCCAAAATACATACTCACCATACCCACCTTCATATGTTTGTTCTTCAAGCTTTTCTCCATAAATTCCATCACTTGAGGATCCCACAATCCGTTCCAAAGGCTTGAGGATAGCAAGGAAGATCCAGAGGTGGTTCGTGATCAATTTGTGAAGAAAAACAAGAAGAAAATCCAACCAATTTCTCCATTTAAACAAGGTTGGTAAACTGTCTCTGTTTTTCTCCATATGAACAACATGCAATGTTTGATCAAATTGAGCTTCTTATGTGCCTAAGATCCAAAATTGCTTTTGTGTTTTAGATATTAACACTTTCATTCCCAAGATATATTTTTAAAAAAATAATTTATTTTATTATTATTTTTTAATCTCTCTCACTATTTCTTCCCTCACTTTTCCTCTCTCTCTTTTCATCTTCTCGCTTTTTTTTTTTCTTTCTATCTTCTTCATGAGCCCGTTGACAGCCCCTCATTTTCTCCCTTACTAGTTGCTTCTCTTCCTTTTCTTTCTTTTCTTTTTCTTCTTCTTCTAGTTTTCATTTCTTTATTTTTTTTTCTATCATCTCCATTCTCCCATTGGTTTCTTTCTTCTTCAACTTGAAGCTTCGTCGACCGTTGAAGCTTCGATTTATCTCCTCTCTCACACAGTTGAAGTCAATCCCCATGTCGCCACTCCCCTCCATTGAAGCTTTGTTTCTCTGTATCGCTCCTCTCTTCTTCATGTTGTTGTTCGGTGTCGGTTTGGGGCCAAAACTGACCCCGACCGACCGATGCTCACCCCTAGTATGCATGTTATTTGGTGGCAATTGGAATGAGAGGAACAATTATGTTGACTTCAATGTTTCTGAGATTATGATGCAATTGAGAACGTTGTTCCAGAATTTGATTGGACATTGTAATGTTATGCTTAGAAATTTTAGGTAATATATACCTCTAAATTGATCGTCGATACTTCCATTTCATTTGCCTTTTTATTCAGATTATTCTTATTGGAAGATCTTAAAAGTCGTTGACTCCTTCGCCTTTGCATGTTATGTGTGTGTGTGTCCAAACAAGGGGTATTTATTTTATGTCTCAAACATTATATATATATATATCCAAACAAGGGGTGTTTATTCTACGTCTCAAACATTATATAAATATTCAAACAGGGGTATTTAATTCGTCATCCCAAACATGATATATATATCCAAGAACCATCTTACCAATTGAAGTATATATTTTATGTCTTAAGCACCAATTACATGTTAAAATACCTGAAGATGCTAACAGAACAGAAAAAGAATACTTTCTATTCTTCCTCACAGTCAGCCACCCAAAATTAACATACCAAACACATATTTCCAATTTATTTCCAAAAACAATAGTATATATATTTTCAGACTCCCCCAAATATGCAATAAATACTAAGAAATAGTTGGTATATATTATATGTATCAACAAAACCACACCAACTATATATGTATCAATAAAAACACACCAACAATAACAACAACAGAAACCATACCAACTACATATGTATCAAAAATAGAAATTTGTTTCCTTCAGTTTGATTAAAACAAAAATTTGTTTCCTCAATAAATACTAATACACTGTTTATTTTTAAAAAATATCAAATTGGAGTTCTCTGTAACAAAACCCACAAAAATTTTCATTAAACCCTACTGCATTTTTCAATTTATTCCCACAAAACAGAGGAGATTGTTTACTTACCGATGTAGGATGAGAAACAAACAATCAGACCCAATTAGAAAAAATATAGAGCATACTACAAATTAAAAAAACAGAGCAAACCAATTGGATCTGAGATCTATAAAAGATAAGCATCATAAAACATAGAAATTGGGATGAATTTAAGAACCTTAGAGACTTCTCATATCATTTTGTGAAAATTGGATTGGTTTTTTCTGAAGCCACTAACCATTTCACTGAAAAGGAGGAAGAAAATGAACATGAAAGAGTCGTGGACAATGGCGCCTAGACTGCTGAGGATCATGAGAAACTAGTCGTATTTGTCTACAAAAGAGAAAATGGAAAAATGGGGAAGAGATGAAGCAACTTTCACGGTAAATGGGCACGATTTGAGGAAGGAATTTACTTCCTTTTGTTTCCTTTTTTTTTTAAATTTTATTCTTTATATGTTTAGTTGTTGTCCATAAGGGTAATCACGTAAATGGACTTAGGAATGTTGAAAAATCATAGACATGATTGTAAAAAATGGTTTTTAAAGACACTATTGGTAAATGGGTCTCTAATAAGGGTCATTTGTGTTATTATCCCTTAAAATTGGTTTTGATTAATTGGCTTTGGGTCCATTATTCATTACCACATAGGGAAAGTAACACTTTGAGACTCAAAACTTAATACATTGAAACTAAATTATTTCCTTGTCCTTCATTATGTTTATCATTTTCTTATTAAACAAAACAGGAACAATTTTACAATAAAGAAATAGCCTTTTGCCCTTCTACTAATTAAGGCCCATGTCATGTCAAATTATCGTTGGTTTTACTATATCAAATTATTATTTGTTAATTTAATTAATGTGTGTACTAAAAAAAATAATTAATTAATGTGTCGTGTCAACATCTAAGTAATATCAATATAAAAGTAATAGAAATAATATGTCTATGGATCATTATAGTTAAATTATTACAATTTAGTATCAATTTACCAAACACCATAATATGTTTTTTCAAGTTTAAAATTGAAATTTACCAAACACTATTTTCACTTCATGTCACAGTAGATCTTTCCGTGCTAGCAATTATTTTAAAAGCTACAACAATCTCAAACTATGCCCAAGTCTAAAGTTTAATTTGATGAAATCGAACTGATATGTTATATCCTGTTTAGGGCATAAATTAAAATTTTCTCCTTCTTTTAGTCCATTAAAAGGTCGGGGATTTCAATTCTACTTCCAATTATTTTAGTTCAACAATGTAAATTTGTGGATTTGAACATCTTACCATTAAAATAGATATATAATATTTCAACTAGTTGAGTTATGCTCATGTTGATTTAAGGAAATTAATCTTATAAAAAATTGAATCAATCCATTCATTGATTTAAGGGAATAAATTTAAAAAAAAAAAAACCATGAGAGAATGAATTTGAACATTTGAAAATTTAGTTAAGGAAGATGAAATTTTTTTAAGAAAGCCGAATTCAAATAGTGAACAAATTATTCAATAAGGCAGCCAAAATCGTCACATGTAAATCTTAATATTTTTCTGCCCTTAAATAACTGTTTGATACAAAATCAAGGTACTTTTACAATTTCTTTCCCTTATATCTAAGATATAAAACCACTAGTCTCATTAGGGGTGAGCATCGGTCGGTCGGGGTCGGTTTTGGCCCCAAACCGACGCCGAACCGACCATGTCGGTTTCCAACCTCTGGAAACCGACTTTTTTTGGCTTAAATATCGCCGACCTCGGTCGTCGGTTTGTCAGTTTAAATCAATGGCTATGACCAGAAAGAATGGAGGAGAGGACTAGAACGATGAAGACGACATGGTTAAAGCAATGGCACGACGGAGAGGAGGAGCAGTACGACGAATCGAATATTTAGGAGCGGCGGCGTGGGTTTCGCTTCGACTGTGTGAGGGAGAAGAGAGAAATCAAAACTTCGACGACATGGCTTCAACGGCAAGACGAGGCTTCAACGGAGGGCAACGGCGGCGTGGGTTGAAGTTCAATCGTTGAACTTTGGGAGGAAGAAGAGAAAATACAATGTTTCACTTGGGGAAGAAGATTAAACGGTGGGTTAGAAAGAGAAAAGATGAAAAATAATATTAAAAATAAAAAAGGTAATGATTACCTATATATAGAACTTATTTATTTTTCCATTTTTTTGTTATATGAATACATGGGGAATCCAAAACTGACGCGGTTGCCTTTTCAGTTTCTTTTTCTTTTTTTTTTTTTAATGTATAAATGAAAAATTCGGTCGGTTTGGTCGATTTGGGCATTTTTTGGCCCACCGACCGACTGACTGGTCGGTTTTTCTTGGAAAAACCGACTCCGACCGAATTGTCAGAAAACCGATCGACCGACGTCGGTTCGGTCGGTTTCGTTCGATCGGATCGGTTTTTCGGTTTGTAATGCTCACCCCTAAGTCTCATTGTATCAGTCTCATTGAATAATTCTCACTATGCGGGTAGTTGTATACTTTTTTCGGGTTAAATTATTAAAAATACCCATTAACTATGAAGTTGGTTTCAATTATGCCCCAAACTTTGAAAAGTTTCATTTAAATCTTAAAGTTTGAAGTTTGTTTTAAAATGACCATCGAAAGCTTTTGGCATTTGATGTGTTTGCACGTGCATTTATTTTTTTTTCGACCTATGTGTTTTTTTTAAAAAAAAAACCACCTATGTACTCAAATTTCATATAAGTATGCAAACACATCATTTCCAGCCATAAATTAAATGGAAAAAAGGTTTTAAGAGTAGTTTGGAAACCAACTCCATAGTTGAGGAGTATTTTTAATAATTTAACATTTTTTAGCACAACAATAAGTGGGGTAGGGAGATTCAAGCATATGATCCTTTAGTGGAGTACTTGAGTTATCCATAATTTCATACTAGACTATGTATTATAATTCATTAAACCTTCATAAATATAAAATTTTTCAATGATTCTTCAAACAAAAAACTTACCTAATTGCCAACATGAATGTTGATGGTCAAATTTGGACAGGAGGAACTCACCTGACCTTCACGTGACACCAACGGTAAATTTGTTTGAGAGGGGAAGTCGTGACCTGTAAGATAGAAAAACCTGCACACCGGTGTGGTGCTTGTCACACCGCCTCCGTTGTTTTAGTCAGAAAGATGAAGGATGGGAAACAAGAGAGCAAGAGTAAGAGGAGAGTTCAGAGAGTAGAGTTTGGGATCCTTTCTTCAAGGTTGAAGAAGAGTTTATATACCTCTTTCCTTCTTTAGGGTTTCGAGGTGCTTGGAGACGATTCAGGGTTGAATCAAGTCGAACCGGACTGACCTACGACACCAGGGACCGAGCAGAAGGGAGAGGACTCGACCCACCAAAGTGGCTCGAGGCCAACCCAACCTGACCAAGTTGGGGCCAAGCCCAACGGTATTAGGCCTTAGCCCAATTCCTTCTGGTTTACCTCTCCTCCGAGGTCCGTTTCGTGGTCGTGTTCTTGCTGTTGGATTTTATGCCCTACAACTCATGGATAGTAAATGTAACATTTGATCGAACATTAATAAAATGAAATTTGTTGTATTGTGCAAATCTTGCCTAAATAACCCTAATCTAATAAACTAAACATCCTAGGTTGTTAGTATGAGACTTGAACTAGTATGTGGGGACATACGAGGATCGTTGTTCAAGTTACAACCTAAAGGGTCTATAGTATAGGGATAAGGTCGAGTACCTTATCCTGGTGACACTATAGATACGACCCGCTTTGTATTTTGATACAAACACAATGATCCAACACGTTCGTGTAGGGGACATGCGAGTGGGGGTATCCTATGCAATGAGTTTGCATAAGACCAGACCGTGAAATAGTTAACCACTAGTTGTAACACCGTTGACTAGTTAGGTTTCTATTTCATTAGGATGACCTAGGCAACTTAGTCTCAATCCTGAGTGGGTTATGGACTCCTGTTCACAAGGGATTGTCCTCTGATTTGTATGGGTGAGAGTGGCCTGCACACTGACTCAATAAGCCTACCATTTTAGGGACAAGATCGAGTGGGGAGCTGGGAACATAATCACACAAGAAGGAATTCACTCATTCCCAACTTTAGGGTAAGTAGATGTGTGTTCCCTTAAGTGGTGTCTTCGGGTCTTAACAAAGGGTCCTGCTCTCTCTATGGCACGAGAGGGACTTCTGTTTGTTGGTTGGACCTCAAACAGGTTGTTCATTAGAGAAGCACTGGGGACTTAAGGATGTAGAGGTAACCCAAGGGTAAAATGATAATTTGACCCAGCTGGTGTTATGAACACACGTGAAGGACTGACTTGCTGTTATTGGTCAATATCCGTGGACATCGAAATATATATCTGCAGTGAGAGGAATGTAGTTGTGGTTCTATAGTGGAATGAACCACAGTTAACGAATATTGATTAACTTGGTTAATGAGATTAATCTAATATCGTTGGAGCTTCTGATCTGTAGGTCCATTAGGTCTCACGGGTAGCTTGGGGCAATGAGGTAAATTTTCTAGGGAAAATAATATAATGTATAACGATACATTATAACATAAAATTTATAATTATATTAAACTTTATAATATAAATTTATTTTGAATATCGATTCGAAATTAATTTAAGGGAGAATTGAATATTCGAAGGAGTTCGAATATTAAATTTAAAATATAAATTGGATTCATATTAAAACTATAGGTTACAATTAATGTGCATGGGATGCACATTAAAACTATAGATTATACGAGAGAAACATAATTTAATATGTGAGATATTAAATTTAATAATTGATTAGTTTAAATATTACTTAATTATTTGTTTTAATTTAATTGAGTTATATTAAAACTGTAGGTTATGTGGGAATAATAATATAAATATAGTTTATATGGTTTAATTAATTAATTAAATCAAGTGTTGGTTTAATTAATTGTTTTATTTTAATTAATATGGTTTTTATAAAATAAAAATTTTACCCATCAGTTACTTGATGGATTGGAACACGTGTATGGAGATACACGTTGTTCTCCCACTTTCCTTAACCGTAGAGTGTATACACGATTGAAGGAGTTATTTTTGGGATGATGGTTTTTTTCATCTGACTTACAACTCCTAAAATCTCTCACTCTCTCTCGTGCTCTGCAACTTACAGAAAACAAAGTGCTCTCCAGAGATTTTGTCTCCTATCCCATTCCCTTGAGAGAAAGTGTTCCCACAAGCAACCTCATCCTATAGCCCATAGAGAATACCAGCTGGATTTCGTGGTGGTGTTCGTGGTATCTAACAAGGAGATTCTACAACAAAGAGGCTGCTGCAAATCTGTGAAAAGTTCCAAGGAATAGGCGATATCGGTCAAGAACTTCATCGAGAGTAAGTTCCTTCTTGTCCCATTGATTCCTTAGGCTAAACCTTAATTAGATCTAGGCTTTAAATTAATATTTAACATGTTTTATAATCTGTTTACAACAAGTTTTAATTAGTTTAGATGCTGTGATTTTTTGCCGTCGTACGAGTATTCTAATCGTGCTTTAATTGGGCTTGGTTCTCTGATAAGTTTCCGTTGCGTAAGGGATTTTAACCCTACACTTGCGTTGGTACTGCACTGTCCTATTAGTCATTGAATTCCAAAATGATCCAAAATTACCTATAACATTAAGCCCCCACTCTTGAATTAGGATTCAGGTGTGACTTACAGCTATAGGTCAGACTTCTTAAGCCTGATTTAAGAGTATAATTTCGTCTTGTGTTGACTTATGTACGAATTTGTTGCTATCTTGCCAGATACGACATAAATAGACAAAGCAGAAGCTCCCTGAATAGGGGTTAGGTAAGAGAGAAATGATAAAAGTGGGGATTGAAGAGATAACCAGGCCTCGCCCTCGACCTCGGGGTGAGGTCGAGGCTAACATTTGGAGCGAGTCCAAACTTTTGTGACTTTTGTCTCTCGTTCTGGACGTTGCTCAGTCCATTCCTCTGTTTTGAAGCCCCCTGCATAGGTGCTTTTCTCCCTTGGCCATTTATGTAGCGCACGTGTTAAGACCTTAGGGTCGGCCTTAGCCACCTTTCATATTATTGAAAATTTTAAGTTCCTGCATCGAAAAGTTAATTTCTGCAAAAGAAAAATGAGGGAAGAGGCTAGGGTCGACCTCGGCCTCAAGTCTCTGCTAGCCCAAAATCTAAGTCCCTACATTCACATGTCAGCTTTTGCAAAAGAAAAATGAGGGAAAAGGCTAGGGTCGGCCTCGGCCTCAAGCCCCTGTTAGCCTAAAATCCAGCTCCCTGCATTCATACGTTAGTCCTTGTAATGAGACAATAGGCTAGAACATGCAATCTTCAGTTAGACATGCTAAGCTAGTGTGTCTTTTGTTTAATAGGGAGTGCATATCCCCTGTTACTTGTTTTTTGCTTAATAGGGAGTGCATATCCCTTGGTGTAACCCCCTTACTCAAATAAAATTTTACTAAAACATAAAATAGAATTGAGTAAAGGAAGAATACCTTTAAAGTTTGGGGTCGGCCTCGACAAGATGTGCTCGGCTTCGGGCTTGACTAGGTGAGCTTGACTCAGATGAAGTGCATGGGCTCAAGCTAGATGAGGTGAGGTAGATTCGGTAGTTCAGGCTCGCGTAATGTGATGGGCTCAAGCCAGATGAAGTGAGGTAGACCCGATGGTTAAGGCTCGCATGATCTCAAATCTGGATGAGGCGAGGTAGACCCAGGGGCCCAGGCTCGTGAAAAGTGATGGTATCAAGCCATATGAGGTGAGGTAGACTCGTGGTTCAGGCTCATATAATCTCAAATCTGGATGAGGCGAGGTAGACCCGGGGGCCCAGGCTCGCGAAAAGTGATGGGCTCAAGCTAGATGAGGTGAGGTAGACCCGTGGTCCAGACTCACATAATCTCAAATCTAGATGAGGCGAGGTAGACCTGTGGGCCCATACTCACGAAAAGTGATGAGCTCAAACCAGATGAGGTGAGGTAGACCCGTGGTCCAGGCTCACATAATCTCATATCTGGATGAGGCGAAGTAGACCCGGGAGTCTAGGGTCGCATGCAGTAGCGTGGGCTCTAAGTGTGGAAACTCAGGCTGCATGTAGGTGTGGGCACTAAGCTGGAAGGCTTAGGCTTGCATGTAGGCATTGAAGGGAATAAAAGTCCCCACGCAGCGGAAGCGCATCGATTGGACCTTACGCCGTATATTAATTAACATTAAAATACCATTACGAAAACTAAAACAAACTTTAAACAAACTTTAAAGCTGCTGTAAAATTGGTTTAAACATGCTTAAAAATAAATCTAAATTTATTTTCATGCTTTTCTAAAGAAAAGAGGAAGAACCGTTACAAACCTCCGTTGTAGACTTGACCGTTCTTCGCCAACGACGCTCCACGAACGAAAACGCAGCAGCCGCCTTAGCCTCTTGATCGCTGGAATTTTCTTCTTGATCGACACAATAACCACAGAGGTTACACCGGTATGTCTCTAAGTCTAGGAAGCAAAAGACTTGTGGGAGTCTTTCTCTAAGAGGGAGGCTAGAGAGAATTTTAGGTCTTGTCTTTCAAGAGTGTCAAGTGTCATGACCAATTAGGTCTAGTGTTCTATTTATAGAAGAGAGGCCATGAATAAAATATTCAATTAAATCAATCTTTTCCATAATTGATTCAATCTTATTCCTTAATTAATGAATCATGATCAATCAATTCCATAATTGATTAATCTTTTCCACAAATGACTAATTACTTCCATAAGTGATTAGATCATTTCCATAAATGATTAATCACTTCCTTAAGTGATTAATTATTTCCATAATTGATTAATTCCCGATTAATGAATTCTTTAATTAATTAACCACCAATTAAATATCACATATTTAATTCCCGACCTAGAATTAATTAATTTGCCCAAACACATTTTAGGCCTTAAATTAATTAATTCATTATTTTGAACTCTTTCAAACTTCCATAAATTTATATTTGAACTTTTCAAATATTAATTTCTCTCATAATAATATATCAATATATATTATATTTCTTTCACTTAATAAATTGAACATTTTCAATTTACTTTTATTACTTAGTTGCCTCAAATTACTTTACGAGCTACCAGTGGAACCTAATGGACCTGCAGATCAGAAGCTCCAACGATGTGAGATTAATTGGTCAAACTCATTAACCACATTAATCAATATTCGTTAACTGTGTGTACATTCCACTATAGACTCACAGTTGCATTATTCTCACTGCAGACATATTTTCTGTGTCCACGGATCTAGACCAATATCGACTAGTTAGTCATTCACGAGTGTCCGTAACACCAGCTGGGTCAAATTACCGTTTTACCCCTGGGTTACCTCTATTTCCTTAAGTACCAATTCTCCTTTAATGAACAACCTGTTTGTGGTCCAACCATCAAACAGAAAACCCTCTCGTGCCATTGAGAGGGTAGGGCCCTTTGTTCAAGACTCGGAGTAACCACTTAAGGGAACACTCATCTGCTTCCCTAAAGTCGGGAAGGAGTGAATTCCATCTTGAACGATTATGTTCCCAGCTCCCCATTCGGTCTTGTCCCCAAAGTGGTAGGCTTATTGAGTTGGCGTATTGGCCACTCTCACCCATACAAATCAAAGGACAATCTCTCATGAGCAGGAGTCCATAATCAACTCAGGATTAAGACTAAGTTGTCTAGGTCGTCCTAGTGAAATAGAAAACCAACTAGTTAACGGTGTTATAACCAGTGTTTACTATTTCGCGGTCCGGTCTTATGCAAACTCATTGCATAGGATACCCCCACTCGCATGTCTCCTACACGAACGCGTTGGATCGCAGCGTTTGTATCAAATACAAAGTGGGCCGTATCCATAGTGTCACCAGGATAAGGCACCCAGTCTTATCCCTATACTATAGACCTTTTAGGCTGTTTCTTGAACAATGATCCCTTATGTCGCTACATATAGTTCAAGACTCATATTACAGCATAGGATGTCTAGTTTATTGGATTAGGGTTATTATTAGGCAAAAACAAATATAAAATAACTAATAACAATTAATGGAAAAATATATCAATATTATTTCATTAATATATGGTCAACAGTTACATTCACTATCTATGAGTTTTAGGGCATAAAACCCAACAGGCATGGACTCTAAACTGGAAAGCCCAGGCTCGCATGTAAGCGTGGGCACCAAACTTAGGCTTGCATATAGGCATGAGCTCTATAAGCTCGCATGTAGGCGTGGGCTCTAGGCATGAAAGCTTAGGCTTGCATAGTGTTCAATCTTTGCTTGTATCAATAGGGTTGGCCTTGGCCACGACCATGGTTGGGGTCGCCCTCGACCTCGGGTATGGCTATGGTTGACCTCGGTCTCGGTCATGGCAGGGGCCGGCCTCGGCCTTGGACAGTCTGTCCTCTTTCGTATCTGGTTCGTTTGCTTCAATTTTGATCTCGCCTTGTTGTTCAACCGCATCGGCAATATGATTCGCCTTGATTATGTGATCTCGGGGCCACTTTTGGGGCCTTCAAAGGTCGGTCTTGGCTAGGGTTGACCTCAATCTGGTATGTTTCCTTTCTTTGCCCCCAGTTTTCTTCAAGTGTTCATTGCCTTAGTCCTGGATGTTGAAGGAATGGCTTCCAACTCTTCGACGAGTTTCTTTTTCTGGTGTCTTCGATCTTGTTAAGGTTTGTGTTTGTTTTTTATTTATCCTCCAAAGATGGTTCTGATCTCCCATGGGATTTCCTCTTGGCCTCGGCCTAGGCCTCGACTCCGCACTGTTCGTCTTGTAGCCGTTATTCGTCTTGGTGACTTTTGCGCATAACTCTCCTTTCGTGATTTTCTGCAGGCGATGATTATTTTTTTGAAGGTTCTGTGTCTAGAATCTGGTTTTTCTCCTTCATCCTCTTACTTGTTAGGTAACCGATGTGCAGATTTCACTAGCAAGCTTTCTTCCCCACAGACGACGCCAACTGTTGATGATCAAATTTGGACATGAGGAACTCACCTAATCTTCACGTGACACCAATGGTAAATTTGTTTGAGAGGGGGGGAGACGTGACCTGTAAGACAGAAAAACCTTTACACTGGTGTGGTGCTTGCCACACCGCCTCCGATGCTTAAGTCAGAAAGTTGATGGATGGGAAACAAGAGAGCAAGAGTAAAAGGAGAGTTCAGAGAGTAGAGTTCGAGATCATTTCTTCAGAGTTGAAGAAGGGTTTATATACCTCTTTCCTTCTTTAGGGTTTCCAGGCGCTTGGAGATGATTCGGGGCTGAATCAAGTCGAATCAGCCTGACCTAGGACACCAGGGACCGAGTAGAGGGGAGATGACTCAACCCACCGATGTGGCCCGAGGCCAAGGCCGACCTGACCCGACCAGGTTGGGGCCAAGCCCAACGGTATTAGGCCTTGGCCCAATTCCTTCTGGCCTACCTCTCCTCCGGAGTCTGTTTCCTGGTCGTGTCTTTGCGTTGGTACTACACTATCCTATTAGTCCTTGAATTCCAAAATGATTCAGAATTACTTATAACAATGAATATAACTCAATTAACAGAAATCTTGTATTATCGTAAAAAAAAAAAATTAGAGGTTGGAATAAAAAATAAAACAAATTTTATTTCTTAAAACAAAAGAGGAAATAAAGAAAAAAAAAACACGAAAACAGACAACACGAATTACGACGGGAAATTGTCAAAATTAACCCATGTGAGTTTTGGGTTTTCAAAATTGACCTAGTTTCTAAAAACTAGTTTTTTAACCTATTTTATATAAAACTACATACTTTCAGTGGGACCCACAATGTGAAAAGTCATTTTTGTCCTTCCCCAATTTTCATTAATTCATTAATGATAGGAATTAAAATTTTCAACCAACCAACCCAACTAATTAATTTCAAACATCAACACACTATTTGACCCACAAAGTATTTTTAAAAAATAAAATCAAACACACGGATAGAAAATGATTTTACATGTCTTAGATAACAAGGAGTTTGTATAAGATATTTTTACAAAAATATGGAAAAAAAAAGTATGAATCCCGACCGGGATTTCTTGGTCACGAAAACGACCAAGAAATTTTCCAGAAGTTTTTTTTCTTCTTCTTCTTCACTAGTAAATTATCAAACTCCTCTTTCCCACTTAAATTCTTCTTCATAAATTTGTTTTAAGAAAATCTTCCACAAAGTTCTCACTATTCTCCTATTTTCTACATTTCTCTAATTGTCCAAACACAAACATAATTTTTTCCATTATTTAGTGTCTTTATGAATTTGACACAATTTTTGGACACAATTAGTTAAAAATAATATTGTAAATATTGGACACAATTTTTTTATCAAGAAATTTCAATCCAAATTTAGTTAAGAAATTTTTAACACAAAAATTTTGTAAATTTTTTATGAACTAATAGGAAAGAAAGGAAAATTAAAAATAAATCTAACTAATTTATTTATTTATAAAATTAATTAATTTAAAAAAAAACATGGCAGCAAGCTGCCTTTTGTCCCGGTCAGCTGCCCGGGCAGAATCGTGACCGGGACAAAAGGCAAAAAGCTTTTTTTTTCTTTATTTCTTTTTTTCTTCCTTCTTCTTCCTCCCTTACTTTCTTCCTTCCTTCTTCCTTTTTCTTCTGGGTTTACTTTTTGTTTCTTTTAAGTTTGAACTCTTTTATAGAAATCAATACTCTAGACATTTTAATGGATAGAGAAACTTCAATCCATTATTAAAAATACTCATTTTTTTTTTCAAAATCTTTTGGGGAAAAAAACCCATTTTTCTCAAAATTGTTTTGAAATAAAAAAAAACCATTTTTTTCCAACCAAAATGCATCTTGTTTGAATTCTCTAACAATGAAGAACCAAGATGATTGTTAGTTTTTTCCGGTCAATTTCTCGACTGCCTACGAAAACTCCTCTCCTATGAAAAAAACTAAATGAAGAAGCTGGCGTTCCTTTTAGTAGGTGAAGAAGATGCCAAAATGAAGAAGCCGGGACTCACGCCACCTGAAGAAGTCGCCGGAGCCATCACTTGAAATGCAAGGATTTGAAGACGAAGAGGAAGACGAACGGAGAAGAAAAAGAAGCGAACGGAGAAGGAAGGAGAAACGCACGAGAGAAAGAAGGTTTTACCGATTGTTTTTTTTTGACCTTTTAGATTCAAGGACAATTTCGTAATTTTACATTAATGGATTTTATCAGCTAGGTTAAAAAAACAAGTTTTTCAAAAGGAGATTATTTTTGAAAGCCAAAAACTTAAAAGGGGTTAAAAATGACAATTTCCCAATTACGACTAACTGTGGTATGTGGTATTGGGGCATTAATCTAATCTATATTTTCCAAGGAGCAGTTTGCGAAGCTCTCTTACCCGCGGTAGGTCCTTTTGAGTTCGAGCTTGTAAAATATCACCTCCATGTGTTGAATGCTCGATAAAGCAAGCAAGGAAGCATTTGAGCACGCACATACATTCGCACTCCGTTGCTCGCTGTTAGATTGGAATTATCACCTTCATTATGGATGTTTCGGTAGCTACGCACAGCCGAAATTGATGAACTAGAGTTCACGATTCTTTGTTAAGGTTAGAATTTTCATCCCACTGGCAAGTATCAGTAGTCGTTCAGAAATGGCGGTTCAGTTAATAACGAATTAAGAGCAACATTTAGGACAAAACCTTCTAATCTTGCAAACTATTTTGTTTGTTTTCTCTGTTCTGATTCTCGAGTTACTGGTTTATAAACGTTCTTATTTCTCTCGGAAGAAAGAGCTATGTTACGCTATTAGTTGAGGTTAATAGTGGGACGAATTTTGATTCACCGAAACAAGTAATTATTTTGCGCATTTTTCGGTTCCAACTGCATTAAGGTTTGTACAGTTTTGAAGTTTCTCGGCGTTATGTTCATCCATTTGTTCTTTTGCAGCTTTTCGGGAAGCTTTCCCTGTCGGTCTGATGCTTTCGCTATATAGGCATGCATAGCGTTCCCTGTACTCTAGTTGGGCATGGCATTGATCATCTCAATCGTTCATTCATGTAGCCTGGTATGACTGTATTTATAAACATATGGAATTGTAAACTTATTTTTTTGAATGGCGATGAAGAAATCTACTATGTTGTAGTGAAAGTTGATAGATGATTATCTAAATATGGTTTTTCTTTAGTAAATCACGATTAATTTTTTTATTCCAGGATATGGTAAATGAAATTGGAATTACTTGGTTAAATGCTTTAACTAATTGTATTGCAATGCAGTGATGAAAATCTTTTAATTCCATCCCCTTTCTTAAATCTTGACCAATCTGAGAGCATATATTATTCCTCTAGCTAGGGAAGATAGGAAGATGCCTTACCTTCCCTCTTCTTTTTTTTTTGGTTTTTTTTTGTTTTGTTTTGTTTTGTTTTGTTTTGTTTTTGTTTTTAATATATATATAAAATTAATTAATTAATTAATTATTTTTATTTTGATAAGAGACGTAGAAACACTTCAAGAAATCCCTGTGGCTGTGTGCAAAATTATCGAGGAAGTTTTTAGGAACTTTCTTTGGAAGGGGCAGAAGCAAATAAACACAGCCATTTAGGGTCTGTTTGGAATACATTTTAATTTAAATGTTTTTCAAGAATGCATTTTTTAAAAAACATTTTGTATAAAAATTGTTTAGAATTTAAACACTGATATGTTTGGTTGCATTTCCTCACAAATGTTTTTATACACAAGTTATTGTTTACTTAAGAAGTTTTTTTTATAAAGTTGGTTTCAAGCGTTTCTCTCAAAATGGTTTATTTATCAATCTCATTTTCTAATAAGTCTTTTTTAGTGGTTGCCAAACACTACAAATTTCTTCAAAATGATTTATTTTCAAAATTAAACACTTGAAAAGTTAAACCAAACACACCCTTAGTTAGGTTGGACAAAGTTTAGGCTCCTTCTTTGGGAGGCTTGGGAGTGAAAAATCTTCGCTCAAATAATATAGCTCTCCTTTCTAAATGGCTATAGAGGTTTGAAAAAGTAAATAAAGATCATTGGTCGGTGGTTGTGAAAAGCAAATTTGGAGTTGATTTCCCTAGAGATTTCATTAATTTTAAAGACTGGAAAGGGACTTTTAGTCCTTGGAAGGAGACTGCTAAGACAAGCTGTTTTTAAGGGCAAACTGTGATCTATAGGTGAGGGAAGTGAAGTCATGTTCTAGGAAGAAACTGGAAATCAGCCCCTAAAGGTGTTGTTCCCTTCCATTTTTAGCATATCAAATGCTAAAACCAGCAAAGTTTAGCATCTCTGAAACTCACCAAGTTGCAATTGAACTTGAAGTTAAGAAGTGGCTTGTTTGACAGGGAGTTGGAGGAATGGGCCAACCTTCCTGCTTTGTTGGAGAGCAGTAGACTGACCCTTGAGCTTGATTTGTTGGTTTGGAGGTTGGAAGTAGATGGCATATATTTGGTGAAGTCTGCTTGCTTTGATGGAGAAAAGGAGGCTTCAGGGGAAGGAGATATGTCAAGCGATTTGGGAAGTGATAGTTCCTAAAAGGATAAAGTTCTTCTTGTGGTCAGTGGCTCATGGCAGTATCAATACGTTTGACAAGCTCAGAGAAGACTTCCTTATTTTCAGCTTTTCCTGAACATATGTGTTTTGTGCGAGGGAAGTGATGAGCTTTATCTCATATCTTCCTCCATCGTAGATCCAGCAGGAAAGTGTGGGACTTTCTAGGAAATCAGTTTGGTGGTTGGTGGTGCAGGCCTCGACTTTTGGATGAATGGCGGTGGGAATCTCTAGATGGATGGCGACTTGTTGGAAAGGCTAAAGTGTTGTAGAAAAATGTGGCAAAGGTTATAGTGTGGTTTATTTGGAAGGAAAGAAATGATAGAATCTTTAAAGATAAGTACAATTCTTTGATTACTTTTGTGGTCTTGTATAGTTCATAGGCTCTAATTGGAGTAGCCAATACAAGTCTTTTTGTAATTATTCCACCTTCACCGTCAAATTAGATTGGAACGTGTTTTTTAACCTTTCTCCGGGGGTGAGGGGCGATCTCTTGTCCCTTGCCCTTTAGGTTGTTTCTCTTTTGTTTACCTTCTTCCTTGATGATGTGGATGTCTTTCTATGAACCTCTTTTTTTTTTTTTAATAAGAAACCTCAAGAAGATATTATAGACAGGTCCGAGTAGAGAAAATGACCTCCCAAAAACTACATCAATACAACTTTCCAATTACATTGTTGCAAAAGTAATCCAAAGATACTTCCTTTTCCTATTTCTTTTCCTGCATATCAACCACAAAAAGGCATGCATTGTGCAATTCCTGTAACGCCCCACATTTCAAAATTAAGCCTTTTTGGAGTAATTGGATTTATTCGTTAAAATTGTAATTTGGAAAATTAGAAATTGAAGTTTAGTTCCTAAACTCGATGAGTTAAATCTTGATAATTTATAAATTTAATTTTGGTCTATATCTTCAATCTTCAAAAGAAACCTGAATCCTTTTGATTTAGGATTACCCAATTATTTAAGAACTTTAATTGGGTTTAAACCTTGGATAAGAGATTTATTTTGGTTTTTTAAATTAAGGTTTGTTCTTTATTATTTTTGGGCTATTACTCTTGGAAGAAAAGGAAAATGATGGATTAAAAGAAAAGCATAAAAGAAAGGAAATAATAAGGAAAGATGATGAAAAGAAAAAAAAAGCCCTAAGTCATGTTTCTCGCCCTTCCTTCCTCTTCATTAGCCGTACCCCCCACGTTCTCCACGTCAAGCAGACTGGTGTGGCCGAGAGTTCTATTTTTAAAATAATGAATAATGAATACTTTATTGATAATCTTTGGCCTTTAAATAGGCAAAGATCATAACAAAAGTAGTTACAAAACATGTGCTTGGCACATGATCTAAATGAGAGAAAAGGATTACAATAATAGGAAACCGGCTACACCAAACATCCCCTCCTAAAAGAAAAACTCGTCCTCGAGTTAATTAGCAAGGGTAAACTCATCAGGAGGGTGGTAAGTGTATAAATCAGCAACATTAAATGTAGGATGTATGTTGTAATCATCGGGTAGCTTTAGCCTGTAGGCGTTATCTCCGAATCTTTCAGGTATAGGAAATGGTCCCAGCTTTCTGGAAATCTACTCTTTCGTAAGTGAACCATCACGAGGTCTCCTACATTAAATTCTTTAAATCTTCGTTTGCGGTCTCCTGCTTCTTTATATTTGCCATTTTGTTGCTCTATATGTGTGTGTACTTGAGCATGTAATTCCTTGATTCGGTCGACCATTTCTTCGGCTTCAACACTAATGTCAATAGAAGAAGGGATATGCGTTAGATCAAATGTAAGTCTAGGCATTTTAGTATAGACAATTTCAAATGGGCACTTCCCTGTTGTCATATTCTTCATGTTATTGTAGGCAAATTCTGCTTGTGCCAGGGACATATCCCACTGCTTTGGTTTATCACCACTGAGGCATCGAATTAGGTTGCCTAAAGTTCTGTTTGTCACTTCAGTCTGTCCGTCGGTCTGTGGATGACTTGTAGTACTGTATTTAAGTGTCGTGTCAAATTTCTTCCAAAGGGTCCTCCAGAAGTGGCTTAGAAACTTGACATCTCGGTCGGAGACTATTGTTTTTGGTATTCCATGAAGTCTAACAACTTCCTTAAAGAATAAATTGGCAATGTAGATGGCATCAGATGTCTTCTTGCAAGGGAGAAAATGAGCCATCTTGCTATATCGATCAACCACAACAAGTACGGAGTCATATCCACGTTGGGTCTTTGGAAGACCAAGGATGAAGTCCATTGATAGGTCTTCCCAAATATTTTCTGGTATAGGAAGTGGTGTGTAGAGGCCTGTATTTTGGCCATGTCCCTTAAAAGATTGACAGGTATAGCAGCGTGCAACATAGCTGCTGACATCCCTTTTCAATTGGGGCCAAAAATATCGTTTTTCCAGAATTATCATGGTCTTATTGCGGCCCAAATGTCCTGCTAAACCTCCACAGTGAGCTTCCCTTATGAGGGCCTCTCGGAGGGATGAAGAGGGTATGCACAGCACATCATCTTTAAAAAGAAATCCATCAAGGATATGAAAGCCACTGGTAGGTTTATGGTCCTGGCACTGTTGCCAAATATGACCAAAATCTTTGTCGTCTTTGTATGTATCTGGGAGATGCTCTAAAGCAACTATTTCACCCTTTACCAATGTGAGCAGGTTTTCTTTTCTGCTCAAGGCGTCTGCCACTTTGTTTGTAGCCCCAGAAGTATGTTATATCACAAAATCAAAACGTTGAAGAAAGGATCGCCACCTAGCATGCATTCTACTAATTGTTTTTTGAGAGTTTAAGAATTTAAGAGAAAAGTGGTCTGTGAGAAGCACAAATTCTTTACTTAGCAAATAGTGTTCCCATTGCTTTAAGGCCCGTACTAGAGAATATAACTCTTGTTCGTAGGTAGACCATTTCTGTCGTGAGTGGCTTAATTTTTCGCTAAAATATTCAATTGGATGCGAATTTTGAGATAAAACAACTCCTATTCCTACTCCCGAGGCATCCACGGCCACTTCGAAGGGTATATTGAAATTTGGGAGGGTCAAGACAGGACTACTAGTAAGTTTGTCTTTGACTTTGTGGAAGCTCTCTGTTTGTTCGGTTCCCCATGAAAATTTTCCCTTTTTTAGACAATTGGTCAATGGAGAAGCGAAGGTACTAAAGTGTTTAATGAACTTCCTATAAAAAGATGCAAGGCCGAGGAAGCTTTGTAATTCTTTGATGGATTTTGGTTCAGCCCATTCATTTATAGCTTTCACCTTACTAGGGTCCATACTAACAGTATTGTGGCCAATTATATAACCCAAAAAAGAAATTTTATTTGTAGCAAACAAACATTTCTTAAGGTTATGACTAAGGCATGCGTCTGTAAGGTTGAAAATAAGGTTTTCAAATGTTCTAGATGGTCTGTGAAGTTTTGGCTATATATGAGTATATCATCAAAATATACAACAATAAATTTGTTTATAAATGGGAGTAATACCTGGTTCATTAACCTCATGAAGGTGCTTGGAGCGTTGGATAGGCCAAATGGCATTACAAGCCATTCAAAGAGTCCTTCGTTGGTTTTGAATGCGGTTTTCCATTCATCTCCCGGTCGTATTCTAATTTGGTGATAGCCACTCTTCAAGTCGACCTTTGAAAATATTGTAGCTCCTCCTAATTGGTCCAAAAGGTCGCTAATTCGTGGAATTGGGAATCGATATTTGACAGTGATTTTGTTGATTGCCCGGCTATCGACGCACATCCGCCAAGTACCATCCTTTTTTGGAGTAAGAAGAGCTGGAACCGCACATGGGCTAAGGCTTGGTTGAATGTGCCCTTTATCCAACAATTCTTCTATTTGGTCGTGGAGTATTTGGTACTCAGTTGGGCTCATCTTATAATGTGGTAGATTTGGAAGTGTTGCTCCAGGAATTAAATCGATGGAATGCTGAATTTCTCTCAATGGAGGTAGTTCCGCAGGGCTGTCCATAATGATTTTGTGTTCTTGCAGCAATTGTTGGACCTCATCCGGAATAAAGGTGTTAGAAATAGAATTATCAAAATCTTTTACAACAAAACCAATAATTGGTTGTTCTTTCTCTTGGAGAAATGTTTTACCAGAAGATAGAGTAAAAAGTTGACCTTTTCTAGTTTGTGTAGTATCTCCAGTGTTCTGTTTAGCCGGATTGAGGGGAAGAAGGACAATTCTTTTCCCCATCCACAAGAATTCGTAAGTGTTGTCACGACCTTTGTGAGTTGCTTGAACATCGAATTGCCACGGTCGACCAAGAAGTATGTGGCAGGCATCCATGTCAATGACATCACAAACTATTTGATCCTTATAGCTTGCCCCGATGGACAAAGGTATGGTGCTAGTGTGAGTAACTTGAACCTCACCCCCTTTCTTGATCCAACTGACCTTGTAAGGTGCTGAATGAGGATGTAACGGTAGGTTAAGAGTGGAAACAAGCTTACTTGCAACCACGTTTTCTGAGCTGCCACTATCGATGATAACATTGCATATTTTCCCATTAATTGTGCATCTAGTTTTGAATAAGGCGTGTCTCTGATAGCTGGGATCAGTTTTTGGTGCTAAAAGAAGTCTCTGAATGACCAAAGAAATTGGTTCACCGTCATCTGGTTCAAGGAAGTAAGTACTGTCATCAATTTCTTCGTCCTCTTCATCATTTTGGTATTCAACTGAATCTGCAATGGCCAATGTTTTCCTCTGAGGACATTCATTGGATAAATGGCCCGACTGGTTGCAGCGAAAGCATTTCCCTAGTGTCGGTCTTGAATATGTGTTTGAATTTCGTTTAGTACCATCATAGTTCTTGTTGTCTTTTGTTGGATTCACTTATATCTGTTTACCTTTAAGAGCTGGCATTGAGTTTTGTTGCAAAGTTCGGTCGTCAAGTGCAGCTTTATTGAAGTTGCTGTTTTGCTCACCCGTGGTTCGTCTTGAGTAAGTTCTTTTGAAGCGATTGGCAATTTGCTCCTCAATGACTGCTGCAGCGGAAATTGCTTCATTTAAATAGCCAATCGGTTGTAAAGAAAACTGTTCTTTAATGTCATTCCGAAGGCCTCCCTTGAATCTTGCGCTAGGTATTGTTGGCTCTCTCCAAGATTTGTTCTTGCCCCTAACCGATGAAATTCTTTCGTGTAATCCATGACCGAGCGAGTTCCTTGTCTGCAATTTTGGTATTGATCATAGAGGATTTGTTCGAAATTCATAGGCAAGAATCTTTCTTTCATCAATCTTTTCATTCTTTCCCATCTCCGTATTGGCCGTTTACCATACCTTTGGTGGTTGAGTTCTAATTGATCCCACCATGCTTGGGCTCCTCCCTTTAATTTTAAGGCCACCAATTTAACTTTTTTGGTCTCGGGAGTGTTCATGTAACTGAAGAAGTTCTCCACGTGTCTAACCCATTCCAAGAAGGCTTCAATCTCCATCTTCCCGCTATAAGTTGGTATATCGATCTTCATTTTAAAATCGTTGTCTTGCTGATATTGGTACCTTGGATGCTGCTGGCCTTCCCTTGGCGCTTCTTGATGATACCGGTAGTTATGTTGGTCTTCCCTCGGTGTTTCTTGCTGATATTGGTGTCGAAAATTTTGTTGGCCTTCCTTAGACGTTTCTTGATAACCGTAGTCGTCCTCACTAGAATTATCGTCATTCCACTCAACTTGTCTTCGAAATAAAGGATTATACTTAATTTCTTGCTGTCCCGAATGGTATTCTTGAAAGTATCTTGGAGCTTGATTTATTCCTTGACCCGTCTTTTGCTCTAGGCTTTGTCTTTCTTGCCATTGCTTTGTTCTTAAATCGCCTCGTGGTTGTTCTTGCTGGCTTCTTTCGGGATTTACGCAACTTCTTGGATCGACATTGGGCTGATCAGATTTGCAACCCAATTTCTCACAGATCATTTCCAAAATCTTTTTAATCTCACCCACATCACTTCTTAGTTCCTTTGTTTCTTGTTCAACCGACAGCAAGCGTACGGTTGTCGATCGTGGAGAGAGGACGACGGTAATTTCCGTCTCTTTTCCATGGCCGATGCTTTCTTGGCTGCCATTGTATCCCAAGACTTGGAGCTCTGATACCAAACTTGGTGTGGCCGAGAGTTCTATTTTTAAAATAATGAATAATGAATACTTTATTGATAATCTTTGGCCTTTAAATAGGCAAAGATCATAACAAAAGTAGTTACAAAACATGTGCTTGGCACATGATCTAAATGAGAGAAAAGGATTACAATAATAGGAAACCGGCTACACCACAGACCCACGTTGCTGTCTCCCTCTATTCTCGGGTTATTTTCGTGTGAGCAGTCCCTCAAGGTCGATTCTCCCTCTCTTCCTTGTTTTTGGCCGCAACAGACTAAGCTTGTGAGAACCCACGACGTTTTCTCTCTTCAATGGTGGACTGCAACATTCAGTGGAATTACTTGCAAGGTTGGTCGATACCCACGCGATTCCAGCGGCTTTTGTAGGTGAGTTTCGCCCTCTTTGATGTTCTTTTCTCTTGTTTCAGTCACTCACGAGTTCGATTCGTCAGATTCAAGTTCAACCTATGCAATTTTGGCAAAGATTCAAGCTAAAATCCCGTTTTCCAGCATTACCCACTCCAATTTGGACTCGAAATCATCCCGTTTGGTGTCCCACACTCCGAACAGCCCCAAATTGGATTACCCATAGCCTTTGGAGCTTAGTTTTGCAGTGTTGGATATTTTTTAACATCAATCAACATGTGTTTAGGTCCTTTTGGGAAGAATTAACTTGACCCATTCATAATTGACTTCGAAATTGATTTACCCAATCCTTATCGACTATGAATTTCAGGTTCAAGCCTTTTTCGAGCGCTAACCAGCGAGCGATTGGGATTAGAATTGGCTTAACAGTGATTACCCACAACTCGAACAACTTTAAATCGGAGTGCCCGTAACCTGCGGTTCGAGATTTGCGTGTTTGGGCATTTTCGATTAGCAACCAGCACGTGTTCAAGTCTTTTAGTAAGATTTAAGATTGTTCCCTGCTCTTAGACCTTTGGAATTTAATTGGATTGGATTGCGAATAGCTTATAACCATTGGGTATTCTCTAATTCTCAGTTTTGACCCAATTTGATCATTAGACAGCACGTAAGCATCTCTGTTTGGTGTTGAACGGTAAGTTCCAGTGGCCTTAAAGTCTTTAGAAACTGCCTTAGTTAGCTTTAGAATGCTTTTTAACCTTTGGGTATCCTCTAGTTTAAGTTTCGTATCGATTCGGGCTCGGGAAAGCACTTATTCAAGGGATTTCGGTGCTGTTTGGTATTTTCCAGCAAGGTACCCGCCCCTGTTCGGTAAGTTTTCAGCACCTTAGGTCCCTTTTAATGGATGTTGGGTGTTGGAAAGGTTGTTAGGCTATTCCCCTAACCTTAGGAGGTCTCTTATGTGCCTGTAGGTCCGTTTAGAGCATATTCTAAAATTTTCCAGCAATCGGTAGTGGTTTAGGAGCGCTTTTATCTTGAGTAAGTAGTTTCTACTTGAATGAGTCTGATTGTTTGTTGAGCATGCTGCTTGTGTTACTTGTTTTGTCTTATGCGTTGTGTGCTATATATATATATAACTTGAAATGTGATAAGCATGTTGCTTCGTTTACTTCTTAAGCATGAGACATTGTTGTGTGATAACTATGCTGCATTAGAGTCGTGTTTGCATAGTGTGTGATCATTGAGGAGAGGCGGAGCATGACGCGTAAATCATGTGTTGGTTGTGTGTGCGGAGTGTGACGCGGAAATCACGTGTGGGTGTGTGGTGTAGCCGGTTATGAGTTAGTTTTTAAAGTCTTCTATTTTTAAGTAGTCATGTGCATGACACATGTTGTAACTACTTCTTGTTATTCTCCTTGCCTATTTAAAGGCAAGAGATCTTCAATAAAAGGCATTCTTTGATTGATTATTCAAATTAGTTCTCGGCTCCACCATAATTTGGTATCAGAGCTTTTGTTTGGGCGCTTCCTCGATGGCATCCAAGAAGGTCTCGACTAGTATCGGTGGAGACTCAACATCGACGGGCAAAGAGGCGGAGGCTATCACCGTCCTCTCACCACAAGAAACGACTGCACGCTTGCTGTCAGTCGAAGAAGACGTGCGTGAGATTAGGAATATTTTAGAAATGATCTGCATCAAAATGGGCTGCAAAAGTGGACATCAAGTCACGGAACTTCAAGAACGAGAGAACGTGGGAAAGAAGCCGCAAGAAGTCATGAGGGAAGATGGCAGAACAAGGAATTGGCAGAATAAACAAAATGTTGAGGTAAAACCATTTCAAGAAATAATAACAGCCCCAAGAACTTTTCAAGAACAACACACGGGACTCCAAGATCTCAACCAAAACCATCTATTTCGAAGACAAGCGGAATGGGGTGGAGATATTTCAAGTGATGAAGAGTATGAAGAGATTCAAAGGGAGGAAAGAAGAAATTTCAGACACCATCAACATCAAGAAAGTGATTTCAAGATGAAGATAGATATCCCAACCTATGGGGGAAAGATGGATATTGAGACCTTCCTTGAATGGACAAAACATGTGGAAAATTTCTTTAGTTACATGGGCACACCCGAATCCAAAAAGGTAAGGTTGGTAGCTTTAAAACTAAAAGGTGGAGCTCAAGCGTGGTGGGACCAATTGGAGGTAAATCGTCAAAGATATGGTAAGCGGCCGATACAAACTTGGGAAAGAATGAAAAGGCTTATGAAAGAAAGATTTTTGCCCATTAATTTTGAACAAATCCTTTACGATCAGTACCAAAATTGCAAGCAAGGGACAAGACCGGTTCTTGAATATGCAGAGGATTTTCACCGATTGGGGGCAAGAACAAATCTTGTGGAAAATCAACAACACCTAATTGCACGATTCAAGAGCGGGCTGCGATATGACATTAAAGAACAATTGGCATTGCAACCGATAGGCCATTTAAATGAGGCCATTTCAGCTGCAGCAACAATTGAAGAACAAATTGCAAATCGGTTCAAACGTACATATTCAAGAAAAACAGTGACCGGAGATAGAACAACTCAACAAAATATAGCACTCAAAGGAAAACAGGTGGAGAACTCCCGAGAGAACAAGAATGCAAATGAAATAATCAACAAGAATGCAGGTTTTGATAAGGTTTCTGGGTGCTGATAAGCATTTGTATTCAAGCTTTTCAGAATCAATGAAGTGGATTGTAGAGTCTGTCGTTCTAGAGTTAATAGTGGTCAAGTTCAGCTCTTCAGATTGTTCAGAAGTTCATTTTTATGCCGCAAGAACACTTTGTGCTTTTACTCGATTTGCTCCTCCTGGTCTTTTGGCTATAATTTCCAGCCAAGTTTTGTAGGAAGAATGTTTTGCCATGCCTTGGAAGATTCACGAACAACATATGTTTTAATTTTCTCGTTATCAAAGTGTATATCTTTGTTAGATCCTAGGAGGATAACTACTGGAACAACTTTTGTATACACCCGTCAAATATCCCATGGATCTTCTGCTTCAGCATCTATGGAGACAGTGGAAGGCATGTTGGTGACTCTAGGTTTGGTTGCTCAGGCTTCTGGATGTTTCTTCATCAGAGAAAGTTTTAGTTACAACATTCGAATAGTTTTAGACACCTCTTGGGAAATCCGTCTGAAGCTCGCCTCAAAGCTTCGTCATGGAGTTCGTTGTCCAAAGCTTTATTCAGCCTTCTCTATTCAGATCTTTTACCTTAATTGGGATGCTTTCATTTCTCCATCCTAAGTCTTCATTGTTCTTTTATGGGTTGTTTTTGTGTTGCCTTTAAAGCCGTGTGTTGATCTTTTATTGGTCGTTCTTATCATTATCTTGTTGTTCTTTTATTGGCTATTTTTTCATT
Organism: Luffa acutangula; assembly: GCA_036850905.1. Taxonomy (NCBI): domain Eukaryota; kingdom Viridiplantae; phylum Streptophyta; class Magnoliopsida; order Cucurbitales; family Cucurbitaceae; genus Luffa; species Luffa acutangula. The sequence goes on from CM072099.1 coordinate 14,663,486, forward strand.
TCCTTATCTTTTGTATCTTTGTATTGAGCATTAGTCTCTTTTCATATCTTCAATGAAAAGTTTGTTTCCTTTTCAAAAAAAATAATCAACAAACGAGTTTCCAACACCTATGCCAGACCATCCTTAGGTAAATGTTTCAGGTGTAATCAAACAGGCCATTTGTCAAATGAATGTCCTCAACGAAGGACTTTGGCAATTGCTGATAACATAGATTATCAAGATGAGGAGGAGGAGCACGAGCACGAGATAGACAGCAATACTGATTTTCTTGAACCAGATGAAGGAGAACCAATTTCTTTGGTAATACAACGACTTCTTCTTGCTCCTAAAACAGACCCAAGTTACCAACGCCACGCTTTATTCAAGACTCGTTGCACAGTGAACGGAAAGATTTGCAACATCATTATCGACAGTGGTAGCACAGAAAATATCGTTGCTAGTAAACTTGTTTCTACTTTAAACCTTCCTTTACACCCACATCCAGCACCATACAAGGTGAGTTGGATCAAGAAAGGTGGAGAAGCCCAAGTCACCCATACAAGCACTATTCCACTATCTATCGGAGCTAGCTACAAAGATCAGATCATTTGTGACGTATTGGACATGGACGCTTGTCATATTTTACTAGGAAGACCTTGGCAATACGATGTTCAGGCACTACATAAAGGACGTGATAATACTTATGAATTTATGTGGATGGGAAAGAAAATCGTCCTTCTACCCTTGAATCCAGCAAAACAAGCTTCTCCAACAAATATGTCATCCAAGAAAGGTCAGCTTTTTACCCTTTCTTCCCGCAAAGAATTACTTACTGATAAACATCCTCATATTCTTGGATTAATTGTTAAAAACTTTCCTAATCATACTTCTATTGTTGACATACCATTGGAGGTACAACCTTTACTTCAAGAATTCAATGGAATCATGGAAAATCCAAGCAGCCTCCCACCTTTGAGGGACATTCAGCATTCAATCGAATTCTTTCCTGGAGCAACACTCCCAAATTTACCTCACTATAAAATGAGTCCGGCTGAATACAATATCCTTCATGAACAAATCCAAGAGTTGCTCAATAAAGGACATATTCAACCCAGTTTGAGCCCATGTGCCGTGCCTGCCCTTTTAACTCCAAAGAAAGATGGAAGTTGGAGAATGTGTGTGGATAGTAGGGCGATCAACAAGATAACAGTGAAGTATAGGTTCCCAATCCCTCGAATCAATGATTTGTTAGACCAACTGGGAGGAGCAACGATCTTTTCAAAAATAGACTTAAAAAGTGGTTACCACCAAATCCGTATTCGGCCAGGAGAATGGAAGACAGCCTTTAAAACAAACGAAGGACTTTTTGAATGGCTTGTAATGTCCTTCGGGTTATCCAATGCTCCAAGCACGTTCATGCGACTTATGCACCAGGTATTACTCCCATTCATCAATAAATTCATTGTGGTTTACTTTGATGATATTTTGATATATAGCCGAAGTATGGAGGAACATTTAGGACACATTCGAATCCTATTCACCACACTTCAAACCAATACCCTGTTTATAAACATTAAAAAATGCCTATTTGCATTTCATGAACTTTCTTTTCTCGGGTATATTATTGGGTATAACAAAGTCAAAATGGATCCATTAAAAACCAAAGCTATTAGCGAATGGAGGGAACCTAAAACCATAAAAGATCTTCAAAACTTTTTAGGATTAGCCTCTTTTTATAGAAAATTCATAAAAAACTTTAGCACAATTGTTGCTCCATTAACCAACTGTCTTAAAAAGGGTCAGTTTATTTGGGGAGCAAGCCAGAATAATAGTTTTGAGGATATCAAGAACAAGCTAACCAACAGTCCTGTCTTATCTTTACCAAACTTTGATAATCCTTTCGAAATTGCGGTGGATGCTTCAGGGATAGGAATTGGAGCTGTCCTTTCCCAAAACCAACACCCCATAGAATTCTTTAGTGAAAAGCTAGTCCTCCACGACAAAAGTGGTCAACCTATGAGCAAGAACTCTATTCTCTTGTTAGGGCACTAAAACAATGGGAACACTACCTCCTAGGAAAGGAATTTATACTCTTCACTGATCATTTTTCTCTTAAGTTTTTACACACCCAAAAATCTATCAGTCGAATGCATGCTCGCTGGCTTTCTTTTCTTCAACGTTTTGATTTTGTAATCAAGCACACTACGGGCACAACTAATAAAGTTGCAGATGCCTTGAGTCGGAAAAGCAGCCTCCTGACTATGCTTAAAGGAGAGATTATTGCTCTTGATCACCTTCCAGACTCATACACAGCTGACCGAGACTTCGCAAACATTTGGAAGAAATGTGAGGACCATCAACCGGCCGGCGATTTTCACATTAGTGATGGATTTTTGTTTAAAGATACAGTCCTTTGTATACCTTATTCATCCCTTCGCGAGGCTTTGATACATGAGGCTCACGCTGGCGGTTTAGCTGGCCACTTGGGCCGAGACAAAACATTATATATCCTTCAGCAAAGATACTACTGGCCCCAACTTCGAAAGGACGTAGCTAACTACATTTCACATTGTTTCATCTGCCAATCTTTCAAAGGGCAGTCTCAGAACACAGGACTATATAATCCGTTGCCTATTCCCGAAAGCATATGGGAAGATTTATCCATGGACTTCATTCTCGGTCTTCCAAAGACACAGCGGGGTTTTGACTCAGTGTTTGTGGTAGTCGACCGTTTTAGCAAGATGGCTCACTTTCTACCTTGTCGAAAGACCTCAGACGCTGTGTATATTGCCAACCTCTTCTTCAAGGAAATTGTGCGCTTACACGGCATACCAAAAACAATTGTATCTGATAGGGATGTTAAGTTCCTTAGCCACTTTTGGAAGACTTTATGGAAAAAATTTGATACCACCTTAAAATATAGCTCCACAAGCCATCCCCAAACAGATGGCCAAACGGAAGTCACTAACCGCACCCTGGGGAACCTCATACGTTGCCTAAGTGGAGACAAACCCAAGCAATGGGACCTATCTTTAGCCCAAGCTGAATTTGCTTATAATCACATGCGGAATCGAACCACAGGGAAGTCCCCCTTTGAAATTGTTTATACTAAGCTCCCTAGACTAACTATGGACCTCACTAATGTGCCTTCTTCTATTGATCTTAGTATGGAAGCCGAAGAGATGGCCGAACGAATAGCAGCTCTCCACAACCAAGTGCGAGAACATATGGAAGCTCAAACGGCAAATTACAAGTCGGCAGCTGATAAGAAAAAGCGCTTCAAGGAATTTCAAATAGGCGACCTTGTCATGATTCACCTTCGCAAAAGTCGGTTCCCTGTGGGCACCTATAACAAGCTCAAACATCGAAAGCTGGGCCCCTTTGCAATCCTTGATAAGTATGGGGAAAATGCCTACCGGATAGATCTTCCAGCAGAATATTCTATCAATCCTACATTTAATGTAGCTGACTTGTATACCTATCAACCACCCGATGATTTCACTTTGACTACATAACTCGAGGGCGAGTTCTTTTTTTTAGGAGGGGATGTTTGGTGTAGCCGGTTATGAGTTAGTTTTTAAAGTCTTCTATTTTTAAGTAGTCATGTGCATGACACATGTTGTAACTACTTCTTGTTATTCTCCTTGCCTATTTAAAGGCAAGAGATCTTCAATAAAAGGCATTCTTTGATTGATTATTCAAATTAGTTCTCGGCTCCACCATTGTGAGTGCGGAGCGTGACGCGGAAATCACGTGTGAGTGGCGCTGCGTGTCATAATCGCACTCTTTGGAACACGCAAGCGATTGTGCGGCACTTACTCTCGCCCACGAGTAAGTCAGCCAATTCGATCTCAGATCGCCGATGGCACAACGGGCCTATCTCGCAATCTCCACCCCCGTTCTTGGAAAACGGTTTTAGAAAACGGGGTTAGAGAAAAAGCTTTGGAAAACGTTTGAAAGCATTTTGAAAGAATATTGGTTGCACAGACTATCAAGTAAGCAAAGGCACAACAACAGCTTGATAGCATACAACTCTCGGGTAGGAAGGTTTGACAACTAGTCGTACCCCCCTATAGTATATTATTAAGCATTTTAGCCTTGGCAGGCTTAAACATGAAAATCACGAGGAGTCATACACTTGAGAAATGCAAGGAAAAATAAACAAGCGATACAAAGGAAATACATATAATGAAAGCATGAGGGGAATGGGTTGTCATGGGCATGCGGCCATGGGCAACACGCCTTGGACAAGCATGACCGTGACACTGCGCATGGCGCGTAGTAATACATGTGTTGGGTGGGTTTGCGGAGCGTGACGCGGAAATCACGTGTGGGTTGTGAGTGCGGAGTGTCACAACCATACTAGAAGAGAGTAGGTTGTGACCCTCACTGAGCAGACAGTGAAGTGGTGGCACGTCGAGTGTCACCCATCGGGCCATGTCAGAGGGCCGAGAGAGAGAAGTGCTATGATGCGATCGAGGAGGACGATGCATCATCCAGCACACCAAGATGAGTGGACATGAATGTCAGAAGAAGGCATGAGCATATTGAGAAGCAACAGTGTCGTCAGACGCGTCAGTGGTATGCTTGATGGGGGCTAGATGGCCCCGGGCCATAACCTCGGAAGTCGGGGTTTCGTCGTGAGTTTTGACGAGCGGCTCTGGAGTTAAGTGCATATGAGTGATGTATGCAAGCCCGCAAAGTTTCGTGTCAATCGGACACCAGACGGGCGCTCCACGTTGGCGTATGACTCCTCGTGAATTTGATGTGCAAGGGTGTCAGACCAAATATGCCTCAGAATGTACTATAGGGGGAGGCATGGTGTCGGCTCTCCACCACCCCTGGGCCCTGTGGCCTAAGTGAGCTACCCCATGGCACATGCGTGTGTCATGGCGTGGGCGAGCGTTGCAAGACGAGTGTCTTGGGTGTCTTCCTTTGGGAATGGGTTTCCAAGGACAGTGTCGGGCGGCACGGGTGTGCCGACATTGCGCCCCTGCCCATGGGCTAGAGGTTGCACCATATGGCCGGGCTGTGGCACGCTATACGAAAATTACTCGGCATGACACAGATGGGTTCATGCCTCGATATGTCCGAATGGATGGATGTCCGGAGGTCCCGATTATAAGTAAAGCCCATGGGTCGGTTCTCGAGAAGTAGGTCCGAGCAAGCGGTTAAGTCTGAAGACATCCCGAGGCTCGGGATGGCATCGTGAAGCATCAGTGGAACCCGATAGTTCCGGTTGGCACGGTATTTGCCTGAAATGACCCGGTAAGCATTATAATGGCCCGATAAGCCCCGGTAGGCGACGAAAAGCCTCGGTAGGTCCCGGTAAGTGCTGAAATCACCCGGTAAGCTCCGGTTGAGCGTTTTAAGGCCGTTTTGACCCGTCGAAGGATCCGAACACATCCCGGCGAAGTTCCAGATCGATGTAGAAGCATGTGGGCCGTGTTATCGAGATCGAAGATGATGGAATGAGATGCGACGTTGCATTCAGATGACCTTGGCCTGATGTAGAGGCAAGGTTGAGCCTTAGGACTTGGCCTAGAGTAGAGGCAAGTCGGCTAGAGTCGCGAATGAGTGAAAATACACGTACGGGCGACGTGTATTGACCGAATGAATTCCGCTGCAAGATGATTCGAGTTCGATTGAGGATGAAGAACCTCGCCTAAGGTCCGATGAAGCACCAAAGTCTCGCGAAAAAGAGTTATGGGTTAGAGATGACCCTTAAGGCTGGCCATGGTCGCGTGTAAGATCATGGCGCCGCACGGTTGAAAAGGTATGACCGTGACACGGAGTGTGACGCGGAAATCACGTGTGAGTGTGCGGGCATGGCGCGGAAACCATGTGGGGGTGCATAGCATGATGCGTGGATTCATGTTGTCATCCCATTTTGCATGAAGCATGTGTTGACATTGTTGTTTTTGTGTTTACGAGTTGTTGGTTTGTTTTTCGCTTTACAAGCATGATGTGTGTGTGGACAGCATGTTGTTGTGATTGTTTGTTGTATAGTGGCTCACCGGGTGTGAGCTACTTACCAGTACTGTGGTTGTACTGATACCCCTCCCCTTTCTTCCCCCCAACATTTTCAGTTTATGTAGGTGCTGACGAGATTTGTGTGCCCGGTGATGCGGATGAGGAGGTTCACGAGGGATGACCACATGGTTTTGTATTTGTTATTTTCATTCGTTGGATAATATTGTTTCTTCTTTTTAGTTGATAACTAGGTTGATTCTGGTAATTTGCTGCTGAGAAAGAGGAATCTTAGTTGTTAACCTTGTAGTAGTTAATGCTTCCGTTAGGTTGTAAATATGTTTGAGTTTAATAAAGTTATGTTGTCTCTAGACTTTAAGCGCACGATGTACTTAGAAGAGTTTAGGTTCTGTCGTTGGTTGAAGATGCGAGATCTGACTCGTATTCTAATATGAAGTTGTTCTGTGGAGTTGTTCGGTGGAGTAGTTGGGTTTAATATAGAAGTGTGGTTTGGTATTTAACAGGTGTTAAAAATTTTGGTTTCATCCTATGTATGTCGTTATGCTGCCGAAATTTTCGGAGCTCTCGGTTAGTTGAATAGGAGTTTGGTAATGTCACTAGGTTAGGTTATATTAAAACCTGAGGCGTTACAATTCCTCAGAACCTTAGCTTTACCTTTCAAGAGAGAATCGCCAACGAGTTCAAGGAATAAAGGGTCCATCTTTTTGGGTAGGTAGAAATCCAAACCAAACTCCTATTGCACAAAAGTTTGTTAGGTACCAAGGTAGTATGGGATGCCTTTGTCCCACATTGGAAAGATATAGGCTCCTTATAGTGTATATAAGTGATTGGTTCTCCCTTCGCAATCGCTTGACTTTTGGGGTATGGCTCTCCAACTACTTAGATACCTAACAATTGGTGGTATCAGAGATGGTGGTCGACGACTTCGGAGACGAGTGGCGGCGGAGGGGCTGACCGGAACCAGCCGAGTGAAGCGTTGCAGTGCACAGCCGCTGAGACGTCGGCTTTTCGGGGAGGGGCAATTGTTAGGGACCAAGGCAGTATGAGATGCCTTTGTCCCACATTGGAAAGATATGGGCTCCTAATGGGGTGTATAAGTGGTTGGTTCTCCCTCCCCAATCGCCTGGCTTTTGGGGTGTCGCTCTCCAACTACTTAGATACCTAACAAAGTCCTACCTCTATTGGCAAAAGAGCCATATATATATATTTTTTTGATAGAAAAACCAGTTTTCATTGAGAAAATATGAAAGAATACAAGGACATACAAAAAAGAAGCCCACAAAAGGGAGCCCAATTAGATGAAGGGACTCCAATCCAGTAAAATAAGACCTAAAGGATAATAAAAAACTGATTTCGTGATTGAAGTCCAAAGGGAAACATGAAATCTTGATAAGGACCATACATCGCTCGGACTTCTAAACAAAGGTCCCCACTATCGCAGGAAAAATGAATGCCACCCAAACGCATTAAAACAAGGTTCCAACTATCGCTAGCAAAATCATAGCTCCAAAGGATATGATCCAAGTCTTCCTCCGCCTTCCGACAAAAGATGCAACAAAAGGGACCAAACAAAGGGGAATTCATTCTCCAAAGCCTGTCAAAGGTATTAGCTCTACCATGGAGAACATGCCAAATAAAAAACCTAATCTTCTTCGAGACTTTCACCTTCCACAGAATAGAGAAGATAGACTCACTATGGGGAGGGGGATCCAACAACGAAGCAAAGTAGGACTTACACGAGAACCCCTCAGAAGGATTAGGGCTCCAACGATGAATATCTCTCCTCTCCAACCTAAACTCGAACTCCTCAATCAAGGAAAGAAGAGCCATGACATCTGTCGTTTCCCTATTGGACAAAGCACGACAGAACCCAAACGGAGCTCCCTGAGTGAAGAAAAACCTCGGCCATTGACCGATTTTTCATGGAAGATAGTTGAAAGAGACGAGGAAACGTAAGATAGAGAGGTCTATCCCCCACCCATCTATCCTCCCAAAAGTACGTATCGTTCCCATCCCTAACCACATGATGCACAAGACCAGAAAAAGAGGGGAGCTCCATGACAATATCTTTCCACGGGTTTCTGAACGTGCCTTTAACCACACCCAATAACCACTCAGAAGGATGGAGACCGTATTTACTCACAATAATCTTGTACCACAAGGAAGACAACTCAAGGGGAAAACACCAAAGCCATTTCGCTAATAGGGCTTTGTTATGAGATCTAAGGTTACCAATCTCCAGCCCCCCAAGGTGAATAGGTTTTCCCACAACCCCCCAACTCACGAGGTGCTCCTTGTCCTTCTTTCCCTTATCTCATAGGAAGTTCCTCATCGATTTCTCAATATTCTCACACACCTTACATGGGGCCCTGAGCAACGATAAAAAATAAGTAAGGATTTCACTCAACACAGACTGAATAAGAGTCACTCTACCCTTGTTAGAGAAGAAGTTCCTCTTCCAGGAAGCCAACCGCTTTCTAACCTTATCAAGCATGGGACTCCAAAAAGAAGAGGTCCTAGGGTTGTGACCTAAGGGAAGACCTAAGTAGGACATCGGGAATTCAACTACATCACAACCCACCAAAGATGCCCATCTAGCTACCTTCGAACGCTCACAATTAATCCCTAAAATCTAGCACTTACCTCTGTTAATCTTAAGCCCCGAGATCATCTCAAAGAAGGTGAGCTATAAAGCACCGACACTTAAAAAATGGTGAAGTGTCGGTGTCGGACATGTGTCGAACACCGACACGCGTCTGACACGCCATGTGGCGTGTCCGATTATTATTTTTTTTTAATTTCCGACACGGCAGGGGACACAGGGCTGTTTTTTTTTTTAAGTTTTAAGAATATAGCCCAAGCCCATTTTTTAAGTTTTAAATTCATAGCATCGTCTCTTTTAAAAAAAAAAAGTTTTAAATTCATAGCCCAAACCCATTTTAAGTTTTAAGAAAAAGGGCTCACGTAAATGCTCCACTGAATTTAGTGAAGTCCACCCACGCCTTCTTTTTTCCTTTTTTTTTTTTATTTTAGGGTTTAGGTTATCAATTTTTAATTTTAAGTCCACAGCCCTTCTGTCTTCTTCTTCTTTCGTCTGCAAACCCACGACCCTTCTGTCTTCTTCTTCCGTTTGCAAACCCACGCCCCTTCTATCTTCTTTCTTCACGCCAACGCCAACACCATTTTCTTAATATTCATAATATGTCAAAATATGCACACACACACACACATATATATATATTTATATATATATATATATATATATATATATATATATATTTTAAAAAAATTAACGTGTCCCCAACATGTCGTGTCCTACTTTTTTGGAAATTGACGTGTCGCCGTGTCCCTGTCGTGTTGTATCCGTGTCGCGTGTCAGTGTCCGTGCTTCTTAGAAGATGAGCATATGGTTTAACACCATGAAGAACTCCTCCTTACCCGAGTAGAAAAAGATAGTATCATTTTCAAACTAGAGGTACGATAAAGGAACACTCTCCTTCCCAACCCTAAAGCCCTCAATGATACCTCCCTCCTCCCCCTTAGTCAGTGTTTTGAGGCTGTTGCTGATTTTCAGTTGATATGGTGGATTCGAGGATCAAATTCCAAGAAGAATTTGTTAATATGACGTCCAGGAAAAGATATATTTTGGTGATATTGTTGTTAAAGGGTTTGAGCGTCCAAATACATCTATCATTCTTCATCTTTGGAGATGAAGAGTTGTTCAAGTCCCCTCTAGATTTCCAACTGGTGGGACAAATCAAGCAGCAAAAAGGTTTGGAAGTTATATCTTTCTGGTTGCCAAAAGCTCCTCCAGGATTTGTTCCCTTGGGTTGTATTGCTTGCAAAGGTATGCCGTAGCATCAAGTCTCCAGTGCATTGGGATTCATGCGGATGGATTTGGTATCGTGGGATCAGTTTTTGAAGGTAAGTGCTTGGGATTCTTCAAATGCCAGGTTAATGATAAAGGAACTACCTCAATTATGTTTGAGAACTCCCCTTATTTTAGGTGAATCTCCACAACAATAATAAGAATAACCCCATTAACAAAATGATAAGACAACCCCAAGAAAGTTAAACAGATTTGCTTGGAAGGATGATCAAAGATCAAGAAGAAAGGAGAACTCGTTCCTAACTTCAAGATTTCAAACTCTTCACAATCTAATTGATCAAACTAGATTGAAAGCCCTAGGCATGCATTCTAAACACAAGAATACAAAGAAAGCTTAAAAGCTTGAGAGAGACTAAACTCAATATGAAATTTCATTCAAATTCAACACTTGTTGTCAAATGACAAATTACATTCCTATTTATACTAATTGAAAAGACACCATGAAAGGACACAACTCTTCATCTATGTAGCCTAGATTCAACCCCCAACCCTTCAAATTCATACATGAACCATCATAAATACAAATACATGAATTAAATAGGTACATAATGCTTTAAATATGATGGATGAATCTGGATTTTTAGATTCATTATGTCTTTTGGTTGAAAGGATGCCTTTGTTAAGCTTGAAAGGATGCAACTTTTGACCATAGTAATTGATTGAGTTGGTTGGTCACTTATTTCTTTATCAGTTAATATCAAAGCCATTTAGCATTTGGATAGTTGGTTTTGAGTTAGGGTCCTTCATTGTGTGGGGTGGGTCTAAGAGGCTGCAGAGGTGTTTTAGTCTTAAGCTTTCGGATTCACATGTGCAAGTGGTTTAGATAGCTCTGTAATTGATGCAAAAGTGAGATCGTTTTCTAGAGCAGTTTTTGATGGCTTTGCTGGTTTGGAATCAAAATTTAACCTCAAATAATTTGCCCGGCTCAAAGCTTCGTCTTGGTGTTCTTTGTCCAAGCTCTTCTCAGGATTCTCTATTCAAGTTATTTGCCTCAATTGGGAAGCTTTCATTTTTCCATCTTAGTGATGTTTTTGTTGGTTTCTTTATTTTATATTTTTTCCTTAATTAGAGTTATTTGTTGTGATTATATTGTATTTATTGGTGTATATTTTCCTTATTTGTAATTAGGTCTTTCTCTCCTTCTTAAGTAAGACCTTTTTTTTGTACCTAGAAATTATTATTCAGATTATTGAATAAGAAATATACCTTTTGCACAGTTTTCTTTTGCTTTTATGGTTGTTCCTTTTATCTTCTTCGTTCTTTTTGTATCTTTTTATCATTGTACTTTGAACATTAGTCTCTTTTCATTTCTTTAATGAAAAGTGTACTTTTCATAAAAATTCTCTTTTGTCTAGCTGGGGAATCTTTTTGTAATTGTCTTGGATGGGTTTCTTCCCTTTTTTATTGGTTCATTTAATAATGAAATTGTTTCCAACCAAAAAAATATTTTTAATGAGATTTTCTTTCATTCTTCTCGTTCGGGTCACCACAGCTGGCTTCTTATGTTTGATAACTAGAAGTTTATTTATTTCTATTCATAATTTACTGGAACTCCCTATATGGTTTAGAGATTGCATTTTAAAGTAATTATTTAATTATCAAGGATTTTTTGAAATTGATGTGAAATTCTATTCTATTTCCCTTTTCCCTATTTATCTTTTGTTATAATTAATTTGGACATATAAAGGCGCCTAGAGATATATAAATGAATGGGGTTTCCTTTTTTAGTGCTTCAGTGGGCATCAATTGAGAAGTGCAATAGCTCTGCACGTTGAGAAAGGATATCGGAATTCTGTGGGTGAAAGCATGAGGTATTATTGATATCTCATTATGAACTGCTTGAAATTATGGTGAATTATCAAATTCAGACTGCTAGATTAGCACATTACCGCTTCTGTCTCAGGTTCCATTATGTTCTCTCCATGCTACCAAAATTGTGCTTAAGAACAAAGCACAAGTTTGCAGGTAATTTGTTTGAAGAAGTAAACAAACATGGCACTGCCAGCATTTCGAATCGAGCAAAGTTGCTAGACAAGGTAGGCAATTGAATGTAATATTTGGTCTGTTTGAAGCTGAAGTTGTTCTATTGTTAAAGTTCTAGTTGGCAGTTTTATCACTCATTGTTAAATGTTACTTATCAAACTAGCTGGTTGGTATGGGCATTATATTTTCCTTTGTAGAAGGTTGCTTGGCCGCAAAAAATTTGCATTGTCCAGTTCGTCATTATGAGCTTTGCGGGAATGGAATTGACTTCATCGGCTGTACAGATATTTGAGAAAATAATATATTGTCATTTGAAGGATACTTTTAGTTTCTTTTGGTTTTGTATTGCTTTTGTTTTTTTGTTTTTGGTTGGTTTTTCACTCTCATGTGGAGTTTGTATCTTTGAACATTAGTCTCTTTTCATTACTTCAATGAAAAGTCTCCATTCTTGTTAAAGAAAGGGATATTTTTTCTTTTGGGAATTCAATTCTTTTTGAAAATAAAAGCATCAGTACATACTAATTAAATGTCAATGTGACAGAAAAGGGAAACTAGAGGAACGTAGGTTATAAAAATGTCCATTCGACTTGGTTTTCATAAAGAAAAATAGTTAAAAGAAAATTCCCCGGAGAGAATCCACCATCTCAAACAATTTGCCCACAAAATTTGTTTTTATTTTTTGTTTTGTTTTGTTTTCTTTTTGGTTAAGAAACCTGAGGTATATTTATATTCAGCAAGACAGAAGAAGGATACAAACTAGGGGCAGGGGGAAAAGGGAACCCCCTCCCCCAAGGGAAGCTACTTACAAAAAAACTTTTCCAACTGTGTCGTAACATCAAAAAAGGATAATTACATAAGAATTTATCCTTTGTTATTTATCTATTTATTTTTCGGTCCTTATGCTTTTATTGTTTCTCTTTCATTTTCACTCCTTGTGGAGTTTGTATCCTTTGAGCATTAGTCTTTCATTTCATCAATGAAAAGTTTCGTTTCTTGTTAAAAAAATTATTAATAGGAGAGAACTTATCTTCAAAGATTCCATGATTTCTTTCAAGCCAATAACTCCACAAAAGCACCCTAATAGCATATCCCCAAATCATTCTAGCTGTCTTCTTAACAAAAATGAAAAGAGACTGATGATCAAGAGATACAAACTACATTGGGGAATGAAAAGAGAAAACAATAATAGAATACAAAGGAAATAAGATAGCATCCCAAAAACTTGGAAAAATCAGCAAGATCTTGGAGGGAGAACATCATGATAAAACTTGGAATCTTGAATCAAGGGAGAAATATAATTTTGCAGAAACTGAACCCAACCAACCACACAACCAACCACACAGCTAACCATTCTGAGAAGAAGCCTCCACAAGCTGCAAAGTAAAACCTAAATCGAAAGGATGATCTCAATCGATCTCAAAGCAAAAAGTAGGATGAACCAAGCTAGAAGCAACTGGAACTCCCCTAACCACGGAAAAGGCAGATAAGACGGAAACCACTGCCTAAAAAAATGTAATCAAGAGAAAGAACGCCATCAAAGCCACAAACTTTCACAAAAAACCTCCAACTATGCTCAAATTCTCATACAAATGAAAAACCAATCCAAACTACAGCTCCACAAAAGTTTGCAAAAAGAACCATAACAAAAATGTGTTCTACATTATGTTTCATATTTTTGCCGGCTAAGAAAATGCTACAACCTAGGAAGCCGCGTCAGACATGTATTTGACATGGATACACTTCGACATGTGCCTGACACGTGTTGGACACACTATTTCGCGTGTCCATATTTTTTATAAATTTCGGACACGTCTGGACACGTGAAGGACACGTTCTAGACATGCCGAATGAAATTGCTTGTTTTGTAGCCCAAAGACCAGCCCGCCTGAAATACAATTTAAAAGCCCACTTGATTGCATCTCTCCCTCCTTCGATTGCCCAGGTCATTTTAATACTTTAAAACATAAAACCCTAAAAGTTTTCTCTCATCTCTCCCTCCTTGGATTTTTTCTCTCCCACCCGATTGCATCTCTCCATCCTTCGATCTCCTCCTTTAGATTTGGTTTGTTTTATGGGTAAGATGTAATTTCTTTCTAGTACTTTGTACTTGTATTTTAATTTTATGTTGGACAACAATGCTTAGCATTATCATTTATGTATTAAGTATTAACTATTAAATTATTAATGAAACACATATTGTTTTGTTAGTTTAAATTTGTATGGTTTGTTTATTTAGAAGTATTACTATAACAATATATATACATATAATATATAAAAAAATTAATAACGTGTCCCCAATGTGTCGTTTCCTGTATTTTTAGAAATTGATATGTCGCTGTCCATGTCCATGTCCGTGCTTCTTAGGCTACAACACTCCCTTTTTTTGTATGTCCTCTTATATGAATATACTTTTCAGTTTCCTATAAAAAAAAAGGCTACAACTCTGAATTCTATGCAATTGATATATTTAGATTTGGCTTTTTTTAAAATTTTATATATTTTTATTATTTTTAGATATCAGTTGTGATGGCTCATGATGATTTTATTGAGAATGGACAATACAACAATCAATCTAGTTCAATTCCATCAGATCGAGAGGAGGATTGCAATGTCTCCATAGCATGTAAAAAATTTCCATCCATCATTTTGGGAAGTTCTCCTCCAGTCGAATTATATGATGCCTCTGCATGTTACTCAGATATTACGAGCTTTTTAGCAGCTAAACATGGTGAGAACTTTCTTCTGAATTCAACTTGTGAAGAGTGGGCACAAGATAGTCTGGATGGAACTCTGTCTTCTCTGTACTCTGTCCTTCCAAGTGTAGGAAATTCTTCAGTAAGTGAAGAATATACTTATAATGCTGGTCCATCTCTTCTGCCTATGAATGTCGAGATTGGAACAATATCTAGTGATCCAGCTGTTGAAGGAGATTCTTCAGAAAAGGAGTTAAAATCACAAAATAATGTAGTATCTGGCAGGTCATTTCTTGACCAGTCCGTTGGTTGCATACCTGGACTAAGTAAGAGGCACCAGCGCCAGCTTGATAATAGCGGCTTCCACACAGTGGGTTTTTGTTGTTACTTTTATTTATTCTTATTTGAAGACCAAGTAGAGCCTCAAATACACATATATAATTGTGTAAGTTGTGTTGGACTAATTTTTTTCCTTCTGTTTTCTATGTAGTTAGGGAAATTACTACATCATTTTCCTCGGACCTATGCCGATTTACGGAATCCACAAGTTAATATTGATGATGGACAATATTTAATCTTTATCGGGAAAGTCTTGTCTTCAAGGTTTCATTCTCTTTCTCCCTCTCTTCTAACCTTCATATTTTATTATTTTTCCTTTCTTTTTTTTTCAAGAAATGCATTTAATTTCTTTATTAGGATGTAAACTGGTATGCTTTTCTGATTTTTCTTTGGCATTATAGAATTTTTAAGTTATAGATCTTTTTGTTTAGGCAACATTTGGGGTGGAGGGATTCGAACCACAGACCTTTTGGTCATTAGTACAAACTTTATGCCACTTGAGCTATGCTCATGTTGGCTATAGATCTTTTCTTTTTGTTCAATGAAAAGTTTTGTTTCTTGTTAAAAAAAAAGAGGTTGCATCGAATTCAAGGTTTATGGCCTTTGCTTTTATAGGACTGCCTATAAGGGAAAAGCCTCCTTGATAAATTAGCTTCATAATTGGAATAATGGTATGCTTTGAACAATCTTTCTTTGGTATTTATGGGGCGAAAGGAATGACAGAATTTTCAGGGACTCTTTCCTCTTCCTTTGATACTTTCATGGACTTAATTCTGTTTCATGCTTTGTATTGGTGTAAATGTAAACACCATTTCTCTGATTATACTTTGTCTTATTTGATCTCGAACTGGAAAGTTTTTTTTTGTAATCCACCTTTAGGTGTTTGGAGTTTTTTCTCCACATTTCATTCATCAATAAAATTTGTTTCTCTTCTAAAAAAAAGTCTATATCGTATGATTGAGTAAAGCCTTTCGCATCAAGCTTTGCTTTAAACTGTTCCACGTTGCTATCATATTTGTATTTGACCATGAAAATTCATTTGCAACCAACTGGATTCTTTCCACAAGGAAGTCTTGTAAGAGTCCACATTCCATTGTTTTCAAGAGCTCTGATTTCTTTATCCCCTGCCTTTTTCCATTTCGGATCTTTGAGTGCATCATGAATGGTTTGTGGAATGTGAATATCGTCCAACTGAGTCACCAATGCTTTATAAGCAACAAGAAATTTGCCATATGCAACATATTCTTCAGTGGGATGGATAGTACAACTTCTAACACTTTTTCTTGGAGCAATTGGTAGGGTTAGATCATCGATCGACTACAGGTGCCATAACGGTGATGTTCTCATCAGTGGAATTCAATGATGATCAATCCGGTTCAGGTGCTTGACATTCTTTGTTTAGCAAGGTAGCTTCTTTTCTTCTTGTATAAACAACAAGTGTGCGATTTTGTGGGGCTTCAAGAATACTAGACTCAGAAATAGGTGGCTCGCTTATAGTAGGGGTTAAGACCTCATTTGTGATGGGAATAGTAAGAATGACTGAATAAGGCTCAACATCCAATGACTCAAATTCCTTTATATTTTCCCCCTAAATTTGAGACTTGGTAAAGAAAGGATGATTTTCAAAGAATGTAACATCCATGGATGTGTACATTTTTTTTTAGTGATAGGTGAATAACATTTGTACCCCTTTTTGTGGAATGCATAACCTAGAAAAATGTACTTGATGGATTTTGGATCAAGTTTGGACTGATGACGAGAATGGTTATGAACAAAGGAAGAACAACCAAATACTTGAAGAGGTAAATTTGAAGAAAGGTTTTGGAATTAGGAGTGAATTTTGAGGAAGACATTTCGAGGGGATTTAAAAGTGAGGACACGACTAGGTAGTTAGTTGATAAGAAAGGTTGTAGTGAGAATGGTTTCCCCTCAAAAAATGGTTAGGAACATTAGTAAACATGAGAGAATGGGCTACCTCAAGAAGATGTCTATTTTATGTTCAACAATCCCATTGTGTTGAGGAGTATCCACACATGAACTAGTATGAACTAATACCATGAGATGAGAGATATGGACCAAGAGTCGAATTGAAATAGTCTTGAGCATTGTGAAACTTGATTTTTACTTCCAAATTGAGTAGAGATCATTTTTTCAAAAAAAGAAAAAAAAGAGTAGAGATCATAACATGAAAAGGACGGAAAAGATTTGATGTTTCAATTTTGTCTTTCATTAGAAAGGTCCAAGTCATCCTGGTATGGTCATCAATAAAGGTGAGGAACCATCGTGCTCCCGATATATTTTTCACTCTAGAAGACCCCCAAATATCACTATGGATAAGTGAAAACGATTTTGAAGATTTATAAGGCACAATAGGATAAACATTTCTGGTGTGTTTAGATAATTAACAAGTTTCACACCAAAAGAAACTTGACTTTTTATTGATCAATAAATCAGGAAACAACTTTTTGAGGTACATGAAATTTGGATGACCAAGGTGAAAATGCCATGACATAACTTGACTTTCAATTTACAGGGACTTTGACTTGGAAACAAATCTAATAGATCGAGAACAAGACTTAGGACTAGGATTGATGACGAAACTTGAAGGCCACTTTTCTTGAAGAAGATAGAGGCCACCATGTTGCTTAGCACTACCAATCACCTTCCTGAATCCACCTCCTGAAATTCACACAAGGTTGACAAAAATTTAGAAGTGCAGTTTGAATCACTAGTAAGTTTGTTAACTGAAATCAAATTGAAGTTCAACTTAGGAACATAAAACACATTAGAGAGAATGAGATCATTTGTCAACTTTATTGACCCTGTCCCTATAACTTCAGAGAGAGATCCATCAGCTATTCGAACTGATAATAGTCAAGTTGGGATTTGAACTGGTGGAATAAGGAAATGTCACCGGTCATATGGTCTGATGCTCCAGAATCCACCATTCAAAGTTTAGGCTTGTGACTTTTTTTGAACAAGAAACAAGACTTTTCATTGAAGTAATGAAAAGAGACTAATGCTTAAAAATACAAACTTTGCAAAGAATTGAGAATAGTCAGGTTAGGCTTGTTATGCTGCACAAAAAAACAAGAAAGACCATTACCTTGATAAGCAAGATTGCTAGAAGGTTTCTCGATTGAGGCTTATGGTGTAGATGTCATTTATGAGAGATGGCCAATCATTTTCTGTAACATATCTAATTGTTCCTTCGAAAACACATCAGAAGTTAGATGTGAAGGGGACAACATGGACATGATTTTTGACCGTCCCTTTCCTTGTTGGTTTCCAATTTGCTGGTTTGCCATGAATTTTCCAACAAGTATCTCGTACATGTCCCACTTTCTTATGGTGACCACACCAAGGACGATTGCCTTTCTTGGATTTGTAATCTTGAGATGAACTGTGCGTCAACGTGGTAAACCTCTGATCCAGTAGAGGACCTAATCTTAGGCATCATCAAGTGTTTTCTACTCTCCTCACGTCGTACTTCAACAAAGACTTCTCTAAGCGAGGGTAGATCTTTTGCTCCCATAATTATTCCCCTTACGTCATCTAACTTTTTATTAAGCCCTAGAAGGAACCTCAGTATCTTCTTTTCTCAACTATTTTCTTGTAAAGAGTCATGTCTTCTCCACACTTCCATTCGTATGTTTCATACATATCCAAATGTTGCCAGTTTTGAACAAGAAGATTAAAATGCTGCGTAACATCATGGTCTCCTTGACGTAAATCATACAACCGAGTTTCAATAGCTAATAGAGCAGATGAGTTCTTAGAGCTAGAATAGGTGTCATAGGCAACATCCCATATCTCTTTTGCTGTTTTGAACAATAGAAAGTTCTCTTCAATGTTTGGAGTCATAGAGTTTAGTAGTCAAGACATGACCAAATGATCATCAGTTTTCCATGATTGAAATTCGAGTCTTTAGCATCTGGTGCAGGGGTATCACCAGTTAGATGACCATCTTTGCCGCGACAACAAATATATATGAAATCTGATTGATTCCATTGAAGAAAATTGAGACCTTGAAGTTTATGATTAGTCACAATTTGAGGAGAGGAATCATGAGGTTGAGAAGAGTATTCATAACTAACACTTGCTTACCCTTGTTTTTCCATTTGAAATCGCTGAAAATTTTGAAGAAGCAAACAAATAAGCCATTGCTTCAAACTATTGACATCCTCAATATACCCAAAACAAAACACCAAATATGGTTCTAGAGCAACAACACAAGCAGATGGGCTGGTGGCGATAGAGACAAACTAAAGACAGATGAGCAGATGTGACTCGAAGAATGGACGAACTGAAGTAGTAGCAGAGGAACCAGATACCCACAATTGGCGACGAGTGAATGAGTGGCAGCAGACAAGTAGACGACCGGTTGCGGGCGATCGGTTGAGCAGCGGCAGATAAACGATTGCGAAGTTGAAGTCAAACCCTTGCTATGAAAAAAAACAAACGTGGCAGAGGAATGATAGCAAATGCGAACGATCTGCCAATGGAAGAATGCGCCGGTGAATGCATCGTCAGTGAACTTAGGGTTTCTGATGGCTAGAGTTTGATTTTAGGGTTTCTCTGATACCATGTGTTTTTTTTGGGAGGAAAATTAATTTCTTATTTACTAATCTCCAAAATACAACCAAATATAGAACTAAGAAAAAATATAGAAAGCGAAAACTATGAAGATAGAATAAAACCTAATCTAAATGAAGAAAAGATAAATTAGAATAAAGTAATCTACAGAGGTGATTCATGAAATGTGTATTACCTGCAGGGGAATAAGAGCTAGTTACTCCTTTTCATTTCTTGAGGTGGTTGTGGGCTGTGAAATTGCAGAAAGAGAATCAAATTCTGGTTGTATGGCTGGTGATAATACTGGTGGAAAGAAGATAATTTATTTGCACTTGAAGAAATTTTTTCGTGGTACTCGGTTTACTTTCCAGCCTTTTCTAAGAAGTCTCGAAGAGAAGCATAAAGAGGGAGAGATTGTTTGTGTAAGTGGTAAGGTATGTTTCTAGAATCTTGAATATAGATTCTCTTGTTTGATTTTCATTATGGTTTAAGTATGTACCGCTGCATTGCATGAGTGATCTATCAGAAAATAATTGGAAACATACCTTTTTCAGATTTTAATGCCTCCTTCTAATCATTGAATATTTTTCCTCATTATTGTAACTCTCATTTTCTAATTCTGCTATATTGTTCGTGGACAGCGAAGCAATAATCTAAATTTCTCATCATTGAACCAACAATGTTAAGTAAATGATTAATAGATTTTCCATCACAATAGTGTAAAATGCATGTAGAAGGTTATTTGTAGCACATTCTTTGGCGACGTTCTTTTTCTGGATGGTTTGGAGTTTGTCTTTAAACACAGAACAAGGCATGATGTTTTCAGCATGTGATTTTGTTTGGGAGCTAGGAAGCATGAACACTCTATTTTACAGAGAGCCAGAGAGCCTGTGTTGGATATGGCTATACCTCTAGACAGGTGTCAGACATGTGAAAAGTATCTTATTTAATTTTTTCTTAAAATTTGGACATGTCTAAACATCTGGGGGACACAAGTTGATAAGAAAATTGAATTTTTTAATATTAGATTTATGTTTTTACTTTATCTAACACTTCTAATGTAGATAAGAAATTTTCTTTTCCACTTAGGCAAGGACCATGCATTCTGAAGATCACTATGAGATGAGAGAATATAACATTGACATTCTTCAAGACGAAAAGGACGTGTCATTTTACGCAAAAGAGAGGCCATATCCTATATACCCTTCAAAAAGAGGATTAAATCCAACATTTCTTAGAGATATTATTGCCAGGTTTGTACTACATTGTTTTCCACTTGTTCCCTGTTTATGTGTTGTCAGTAAAGTAGCCCTTTCGATTTTTAACCTTTCCCTCCTCCCTCCCTTTTCCCTTTATTGCTTCTTTTGTTAATAATATTCTCCGTTTTCAAACCAAAAAAAAAAAAAAAAAAAGAAGAAGAAAGAAAGAAAGAAAGAAAGAAAGTGAAGTAGCCTTTTGTAGTCAATTTAGCTTCTCTCGAATCCCATGTATTCCTATATCCTTTTTTGCTTTTCTCTTGTCTTTTTATTTATTTATCCAAAAATGAAACTTATCATTTTCAATGACAAGAGATTAATGCTTAAAGATATAAACCCCCAAAAAAGAATGAATGAGAACTAAATACTTTTCAATTCATACAAATATCTTGCAAAGAAAAATCAGAAAATAGTTTAGAAAGCTTCGAGGTGAGGGACGTAACTGAGAAAATGCTTGAAGTCTTATCCCATTTTAGCACTATCTACGTAATAAATATTGTTTCGTCTTATCCCATTTTTATTTCAATTCTAGATTTCACGTTCTTCTCATAGTCACTTTTTTGGACAAAGAGTCTAAAATGTTATTGTTGGAATTTCTAATATTTGTGTGTAAATCTTTATTGTAAAATATTTGGTATTTATGACTTTTATTCCTTTCCATATTTGTAATAGGTCTTTCTCCTATATAAGAGGACCTATATTGCACATATCTATATATGAGAATGAGATTTAAACTCTCAAATTTAAGATGGTATCAGAGCAGGTTTAAACCCTAGCCACCATACTTTTCTTGAAACCCTAGCCGCCGCCGCCGTCGGAACCCTAGCCGCCATTCTTGATTGGTGCATCCTACTTCCGACATCGGCGGTCTTGTATTTTTGCTTTGACCCATACATTTCCCTATAACCCTAAAAATACCCAAACCTAACCCTAACTTTCAACCCAACGTCACCTCTGTCGACCACCTCAGACGTCGCCGCCGCCTCCGTCGACTACCTCAGACGCCTCCGTCGACCATCTCAGACGCCGCCGTCGACCACCTCAGACGCCGCCGTTGTTTACCCAAACCTTTCCATCAGTTACCTCGTGATCTGGAGACCCATGAGAAAACAGCTGCGACCCACGCGACTAGCGACCTTGCAAATGCGACCCACGGCCTCGTGAAAAATCGTCGCTGCAAGTCACCGCTGTCGATCAATCCAGCGCCGCCGTCTTCTCACATTCTCTCTCCCAGTCGATTCTCAGCACACCATTGTTCTCTCTGGTTCCCTTTGCATACACATCGCACCCTCGCTGGCAACCACCTGATCAGAACCCTCGCCGCCGATCGGAACCCTTGTCGTCGACTGCAAACGGCGCATCCTTCTTCCGATTTGAGTTCTCGTGTTCGCAGGTGAAGTTGTTTTGGGCTTGTGTGAGCTTCACGATAGCGGTAAACTTTTTGGGTTGGTTCGCTGGTTGGTTCAATCTGGTTCGGTTCAATTTGGTTTGTTGAACAATCTGGTTTAATTGATTATTTACTTAGTCTGGTTCAACTTTGGTTTGTTTGGTTTGGTTTATATTTTATTATTTCCCATTTACTCATTTTTTGATAACATGTCCAAGGAGCAAGTTCATCAAATCCTAAAATTGCTACCAACCAATTTATCATCTAATAATTCTTGAGTTTCAGTGGCACGAACAGGAAATTATCCTCAAGCCTTCTCTTGTGGCACTTCTTCTCCATGGATCATCGATTCCGGAGCTTCTGACCATATGACTAGTACCTCTCACTTTTTCAACTCATATTCTCCTTATTCTAATGAAAAAATTCGAATTGCAGATGGCAGTTTTTCTTCCGTTGCAGGAAAAGGAACTATTAAATTGACTGAACATATTTCTTTACAATCTGTCTTACATGTTCCGAAATTAGCCTGTAATCTCTTATCTGCCAGCAAACTTTCTAGAGATTCTAATTGTCGTGTTATATTCTTTGAATCTCATTGTATTCTTTAGGATAAAAAATCGGAGAAGATGATTGGGAGTGCTAGGATGCTTGATGGCCTTTACTACTTGTTGGAATTTATAATATTTGTGTGTAAATCTTTATTGTAAAATATTTGGTCTTTATGGCTTTTATTACTTTCCATATTTGTAATAGGTCTTTCTCCTATATAAGAGGACCTAGATTGCACATATTTGATGTATGAGAATAACTTTAAACTCTCAAAATTAAGATGGTATCAGAGCAGGTTAAACCCTAGCCGTCTCTAAAACCCTAAATACCATACTTTTCGAAACCCTAGCCACCGCCGCCGTCGGAACCCTAGCCACCATTCTTGATTGGTGCATCCTACTTCTGACGTCGGAACCCTAGCTCCCAGTCTTTGCCGTCGCCGCCGCCACATCCTCTGCCGCTGCCGTCATCCATTACCATCGTTCATGTGACCAAGCTCCAAGTATGACCCACGACCACGAATTCCGTCTGTGAATAAATCGGCCCGCAACCACGCAACCCGCGACCACTCGACCCGCAAACTTGCACTGTGACCCGAACGTTCGAGTCACCTCTGCAAGTCGCCGCCGTCTGTCAAGCTCGCGTGGTTCATCAGTTCGCGCCGATAGGTCAGTTCGCTCCATCAACTCCTCGTCGAGGTCAGTTTTGTCCGTTTTGTATCTTTTGCGGTTGCACACGAGACCTTGAGTTCTCTCTGCATATTCATTGGTACCGTTGACGTCGACCTCCCCATCGGAACCCTTGCCGACAACCGGAACCCTCGCCGCCGACTTCAAACGGCGCATTCTTCTTCCGGTCTGAGTTCTCGGGTTCACAGGTGAAGGAAGTTTTTTTTTAGTCTGTGCAATCAACATCCAGGGTTCACAGTACATTTTGGGGTTGGTCCACTGGTTGGTTCATCGGTTCGGTTCAAATCTGGTTGGTTCGGTTCGGTTCACCTATTGAATCATTTGGTTAAGTGGTTATTTACTACTTGGTTCGGTTCAAGATCTGGTTTGCTGGACAATTAATTTATTTGGTTTGGTTTTTATTTTATTACTTCTCATTTACTCATTTATTGATATGGAGCAAGTTCATCAAATCCTAAAATTGCTACCAACCGATTTCTCATCTAATAATTCTTGTGTTTCATTGGCACAAACAGGTCATTATCCTCAAGCCTTTTCTTGTGGCAATTCTTCTCCGTGGATTATCGATTCCGGAGCTTCTGACCATATGACCAGTACCTCTCAATTTTTTCTTCGTACTCACCTTCCTATTCTAATGAAAAAATTTGAATTGCAGATGACAGTTTTTCTTCAGTTGCAGGAAAAGGAACTATTAAATTGACTGAAAAAATTTCTTTACAATCTGTCTGACATGTTCCAAAATTAGCCTGTAATCTTTTATCTGTCAGCAAACTTTCTCGGGATTCTAATTGTCGTGTTGTATTCTTCGAATCTCACTGTATTTTTCAAGATCAGGAATCAGAGACGATGATTGGGAGTGCTAGGATGCTTGATGGCCTTTACTACTTTGATGAAGGTTCTTTTAGTAATAAAATAACTCAGGGTTTCAGTAGTATTAGTTCTCTTTCTGGTAAAGAACAAATTATGCTTTGGCATCTTAGGTTAGGACATCCTAGTTTTTCTTATCTCAAGCATTTATTTCCAAATTTATTCAAGGGATTTGATTGTTCCTCATTTGATTGTGAAAGTTGCATTTTAGCAAAAAATCATCGTTCCACTTATTTACCTAAACCTTACAAAGCTTCCAAACCTTTTTATTTAATACATAGTGATGTTTGGGGTGCTTCTAAAATTAGGACTCATAGTGGGAAAAGATGGTTTGTTACTTTTATTGACGACCATACTCGTTTATCTTGGGTGTACTTAATGGAAAAGAAATCTGAGGTGAAAGACATTTTTAGAAATTTTTACAATATGATCGAAACTCAATTTCAAACCAAAATTTGCATTTTACACTCTGACAATGGAACTGAATATTTTAATGAATCTTTTGGTGAGTTTTTAAGAGATAAAGGTATAGTTCACCAGTCTACCTGTCGAGATACTCCTCAACAGAATGGTGTTGCTGAAAAAAAAAATAGGCATTTACTTGAGGTAGCTCGTGCTATAATGTTTTCCATGCATGTTCCGAAATATTTATGGGGTGAAGCAATTCTCACTGCTACCTATCTAATAAATAGAATGCCTATTAAGATCTTGAATTTTAAAACTCCCACTGATTGCTTTAAAAATGTTTTTCCAAAATCTCGTTTATATTCTAATTTACCTCTCAAAGTTTTTGGGTGTACTACTTATGTTCATATCCCTAGTCACTTTCGGTCGAAACTTGATCATAGAGCTGTTAAATGCATCTTTTTGGGATATTCTTCAAATCAAAAAGGCTATAAATGTTTTGATCCTCAGACAAAAAAATGTTTTGTAAGCATGGATGTGTCTTTTTTAGAAAATCAACCATATTTTACCCAAAGTTCTCTTCAGGGGGAGAAATCAAATTTGGAAGATGACTTTTGGGATGTTTCTACTCCTCTTCCTAACCTTATTGGTCCTGATGATATTAATCCTTGGGTGCCAAGTATAGAAACTTCTCATTCAGGGGGAGAAATACTACATAATGATCCCACTGATCAAGCTCCTGAGTTTAAGTTTTATACTAGAAGAAAATTCAATCAGAGGAAGCAAGACCAAATAGTTGATCCTTCACAGAACCAATCTGAGACTTCGATGATTGAAACTGGAAAATCTGGTAATTCTTCTTCTATTCCTACTTCAACTATTCAAAATACTTTGCCAGTTGTGTCTGATCTTGATATGCCTATAGCCATTAGAAAAGGTACTCGTAGTTGTACCAAATATCCTATTGCAAACTACATGTCATATCAAAATTTGTCAAACAGTCATAAAGCCTTCACCTCTAGGATAAATGATTTGTTTGTTCCAAAGAATATACATGAGGCTTTAGAAGATCCAAATTGGAAAGTAGCAGTTATGGATGAGATGAATGCTCTAAAACAAAATAGGACTTGGGAAATAGTAGAGTTGCCAAAAGATAAGAAACCAGTGGGTTGTAAATGGGTGTTCACTATAAAATGCAATGCAGATGGTAGTATTGAGAGATATAAGGCCAGACTAGTAGCTAAAGGCTTCACCCAAACATATGGGATTGATTATCAGGAAACGTTTGCCCCAGTTGCTAAAATTAACTCTATTCGAGTGCTTTTGTCTCTTGCAGTCAATTCAGATTGGTCACTATACCAACTTGATGTAAAAAATGCATTTCTAAATGGTGATCTCGAGGAAGAGGTTTTTATGGACTTACCCCCAGGTTTTGAAGGAGATCTCGGATGCAGTAAAACTTGTAAATTAAAAAAATCCCTCTATGGCTTGAAACAGTCACCAAGAGCTTGGTTTGAGCGATTTGGAAATGTTGTGTCCAGCTATGAATTTATCAGAGTCAAGCAGATCATACTTTTTTTATAAACACTCTGAGAATAATAAAATCTCAATTTTGATTGTCTATGTAGATGATATTATTCTCACAGGTGACGATGAAGTTGGTCTAGCTGATCTCAAGAAAAACCTTGCAAGAGAGTTTCAAATCAAGGACCTAGGACCGTTGAAATATTTTCTAGGGATGGAATTTGCAAGATCGAAGAAGGGCATCTTTGTGAATCAGAGAAAGTATGTTCTCGACTTACTTGAGGAAACTGGACTACTTGGTTGCAAGGCTGCAGAAACTCCAGTTGAACCCAATCTAAAGTTACAAGTAGCAAAAGCAGAAGAAATAAAAGACAAGGAACGATATCAGAGACTTGTTGGAAGATTAATTTATCTATCTCATACACGTCCTGATATTACATATGCGGTAAGCCTGGTAAGTCAGTTTATGCATGCACCAGGACCAACTCATTTTGAAGCTGTTTACAGAATTTTGAAGTATCTAAAAGGGACTCCTGGGAAAGGCATTCTATTTGGAAGACATAATCACTTTCAGATAGAAGTTTATACTGATGCAGTCTGGGCAGGAAGTACTACAGATAGAAGATCTACCTCTGGTTATTGTTCCTTTGTTGGAGGGAACTTGGTTACTTGGAGAAGTAAAAAACAAAATGTGGTAGCTAGAAGCAGTGCTGAAGCAGAATTTAGAGCGTTAGCACATGGAATTTGTGAGGGTATATGGATTAAAAGGATACTTGAAGAATTAAAGGTTCCTTTGAACACACCTATACGGATTTATTGTGATAACAAAGCTGCCATCTCTATAGCTCATAACTCAGTTCTACATGATAGAACAAAACACATTGAGGTTGATAAGCATTTTATCAAGGAGAAAATTGAAGCAAATACAATATGTATTCCTTATCTTCCTACATCAGAACAAATTGCAGATGTACTAACTAAAGGCCTTCCAAAGAAGCAATTTGATAAGTTGATTGACAAGCTGGCTATGGAAGACATCTTTAAACCAGCTTGAGGGGGAGTGTTGGAATTTATAATATTTGTGTGTAAATCTTTATTGTAAAATATTTGGTCTTTATGGCTTTTATTACTTTCCATATTTGTAATAGGTCTTTCTCCTATAAAAGAGGACCTAGATTGCACATATTTGATGTATGAGAATAACTTTAAACTCTCAAAATTAAGAATACTTTGATGAAGGTTCTTTCAATAATAAAGTAACTCAGGGTTTCAGTAGTATGAGTTCTCTTTCTGGTAAAGAAAAAATTATGCTTTGGCATCTTAGGTTAGGGCATTCTAGTTTTCCTTATCTCAAACATTTATTTCCCCATTTATTTAAGGGGTTTGATTGCTCCTCATTTGATTGTGAAAGTTGCATTTTAGCAAAAAATCATCGTTCCACGTATTTACCTAAACCTTACAAAGCTTCCAAACCGTTTTATTTAATTCATAGTGATGTTTGGGGTGCTTCTAAAATTAGGACTCATAGTGGGAAAAGATGGTTTGTTACTTTTATTGACGACCATACTCGTCTATCTTGGGTGTACTTAATGGAAAAGAAATCTGAGGTGAAAGACATTTTTAAAAATTTTTACAATATGATTGAAACTCAATTTCAAACCAAAATTTGCATTTTACACTCTGATAATGGGACTGAATATTTTAATGAATCTTTTGATGAGTTTTTAAAAGATAAAGGTATTGTTCATCAATCTACTTGTCGAGATACTCCGCAACAGAATGGTGTTGCTGAAAGAAAAAATAGGCATTTACTTGAAGTAGCTCGTGCTATAATGTTTTCCATGCATGTT
Organism: Luffa acutangula; assembly: GCA_036850905.1. NCBI lineage: Eukaryota > Viridiplantae > Streptophyta > Magnoliopsida > Cucurbitales > Cucurbitaceae > Luffa > Luffa acutangula. The sequence goes on from CM072099.1 coordinate 14,691,462, forward strand.
CCAAAATATTTATGGGGCGAAGCAATTCTCACAGCTACTTATCTAACAAATAGAATGCCTAGTAAGATCTTGGATTTTAGAACTCCCATTGATTGCTTTAAAAATGTTTTTCCAAAATCTCGCTTGTATTCTGATTTACCCCTCAAAGTTTTTGGGTGTACTACTTATGTTCACATCCCTAGTCACTTTCGGTCAAAACTTGATCATAGAGCAGTTAAATGCATTTTTTTGGGATATTCTTCAAATCAAAAAGGCTATAAATGTTTTGATCCTCAGACAAAAAAATGTTTTGTAAGCATGGATGTGTCGTTTTTAGAAAATCAACCATATTTTACCCAAAGTTCTCTTCAGGGGGAGAAATCAAATTTGGAAGATGACTTTTGGGATGTTTCTACTCCTCTTCCTAACGTTATTTGTCCTGATGATATTAGTCCTTTGGTGCCAAGTATAGAAACTTCTCATTTAGGGGGAGAAATACTACATAATGATCCTACTGATCAAGTTCCTGAGTTTAAGTTTTATACTAGAAGAAAATTCAATCAGAGGAAGCAAGACCAAATAGTTGATCCTTCACAGAACCAATCTGAGACTTCGACGATTGAAACTGGAAGATCTGGTAATTCTTCTTCCATTCCTACTTCAACTATTCAAAATACTTTGCCAGTTGTATCTGATCTTGATATGCCCATAGCTATTAGAAAAGGTACTCGAAGTTGTACCAAATACCCTATTGCAAACTACATGTCATATCAAAATTTGTCAAATAGTCATAAAGCCTTCACCTCTAGGATAAATGATCTGTTTGTTCCAAAGAATATACATGAGGCTTTAGAAGATTCAAATTGGAAAGTAGCAGTTATGGAGGAGATGAATGCTCTAAAACAAAATGGGACTTGGGAAATAGTAGAGTTGCCAAAAGATAAGAAACCAGTGGGTTGTAAATGGGTGTTCACCATAAAATGCAATGCAGATGGTAGTATTGAGAGATATAAGGCCAGACTAGTAGCTAAAGGCTTCACCCAAACATATGGGATTGATTATCAGGAAACGGTTGCCCCAGTTGCTAAAATTAACTCTATTCGAGTGCTTTTATCTCTTGCAGTTAATTCAGATTGGTCACTTTACCAACTTGACGTAAAAAATGCATTTCTGAATGGTGATCTCGAGGAAGAGGTTTTTATGGACTTACCTCCAGGTTTTGAAGAAGATCTCGGATGCAGTAAAATTTGTAAATTAAAAAAATCCCTCTATGGCTTGAAACAGTCACCAAAAGCTTGGTTTGAGCAGTTTGGAAATGTTGTGTCTAGCTATGGATTTATTCAGAGTCAAGCAGATCATACTATATTTTATAAACACTCTGAGAATAATAAAATCTCAATTTTGATTGTCTATGTAGATGATATTATTCTCACAGGTGATGATGAAGCCGGTCTAGTTGATCTCAAGAAAAACCTTGCAAGAGAGTTTCAAATCAAGGACCTAGGACCGTTGAAATATTTTCTAGGGATGGAATTTGCAAGATCGAAGAAGGGTATCTTTGTGAATCAGAGAAAGTATGTTCTTGACTTACTTGAGGAAACTGGATTACTTGGATGTAAGACTGCAGAAACTCCAGTTGAACCCAATCTAAAGTTACAAGTAGCAAAAGTAGAAGAAATAAAGGACAAGGAACGATATCAGAGACTTGTTGGAAGATTGATTTATCTATCTCATACACGTCCTGATATTGCATATGCGGTAAGCATGGTAAGTCAGTTTATGCATACACCAGGACCAACTCATTTTGAAGTTGTTTACAGAATTTTGAAGTATCTAAAAGGGACTCCTGGGAAAGGCATTCTATTTGGAAGACATAATCACTTTCAGATAGAAGTTTATACTGATGCAGACTGGGCAGGAAGTACTACAGATGGAAGATCTACCTCTGGTTATTGTTCCTTTGTTGGAGGGAACTTGGTTACTTGGAGAAGTAAAAAACAAAATGTGGTAGCTAGAAGCAGTGCTGAAGCAGAATTTAGAGCATTAGCGCATGGAATTTGTGAGGGTATATGGATCAAAAGGATACTTGAAGAATTAAAGATTCCTTTGAACACACCTATACGGATTTATTGTGATAATAAAGCTGCCATCTCTATAGCTCATAACCCAGTTCTACATGATAGAACAAAACACATTGAGGTTGATAAACATTTTATCAAGGAGAAGATTGAAACGAATACAATATGTATTCCTTACCTTCCTACATCAGAACAAATTGCCGATGTACTAACTAAAGGTCTCCCAAAGAAGCAATTCGATAAGTTGATTGACAAGCTGGCTATGGAAGACATCTTTAAACCAGCTTGAGGGGGAGTGTTGGAATTTCTAATATTTGTGTGTAAATCTTTATTGTAAAATATTTGGTATTTATGGCTTTTATTCCTTTCCATATTTGTAATAGGTCTTTCTCCTATATAAGAGGACCTATATTGCACATATCTATATATGAGAATGAGATTTAAACTCTCAAATTTAAGAGTTAAACTATATATGTGAATATAGGAGGTTATTAGTCTTTGATCCTTTATTGTAATTTCACTATTATTAGTTTAGGGATTACTTGTATACCTATATATATTTAGTTCACTCTATGGAAGAAAGAAGCTTCTCCCATATTTGGTCTCACATTAACATGGTATCTGAGAGCTAGGCCTTTTGGAGGGTGGTTAGGATTTTGTGAGTCATTAGGGATTTAGGTTTGAGGTTTGGAACACCTTCTTGGAGGGTTTGGTCTTTTATCTTGAGTTTTGCACATCACTGTTGTGGTTAGGACTTGGCACCGCTGTCGTCAGAATTCGTCGCTGCCACCGTTGCCAAGGTCTGTTATTGGAAGATTGTTTTCATCACCACCCAACTCATTAGAAAGATCAATCGTCGATTAGTAGAAACCCAAAATCTGGCTCGAAAGTCTTCACCATGTGGGCCGCATGTGTCGTCGTAAGTTTTTTTTGTCATTCCAACGTGCCAGTGCATGAGGGCTTATGCGTGGTTGGAATCTTCATCGATTGTAGTGGCTTGCTGTTTCTTACCATTCTTCTCTGTTATGTTCAGTATTCTAGCTCGACCCCAAAATATCTTCTGGTTTAACCATTTGTTTGAAATTAACGGTGAGCATTGGTACATGGGGTTGGATTGTACTAATCTCTCCCATGGAGCATTTGAGTTGCGACATGTGAAACACATCATGGATCGAAGTTTCAAGAGGTAGTTCTAGGTAGTAAGCAATAACCCCAATTCTCTCTAATATTTTGTAAGGTTCAAAATACTTGGATGAGAGTTTCTTGCAACGGTGCTTGACGTGAGATTTCTAAAAGCTTTTCCGGAACTACCTATGGAGAGGGAACCAAGGTTCCAGAGGAAGCCACCTTTTAAATTGGGACCTTATAAAATCTCCCATTGAGGAAGGAGGCTTGGGTTTATATGACATCCACAAAAAGAACATATCCCTCTTAGCAAAATGGATTTGGAGGTTTCATATTGAAAAAGATGCTATTTGGAGGAAGATTATTGTGGCTAAATATGGGGTCTCAAAAAGCAATCTTAAACCGGGGAAATCAACCTTATATTCTTCCAAGGGTCCATGGAAAGCTATATACAAGATGCAAGATCTGATTTACAACAACATTGTTTTTACATTGGGCAATGGGCATTCTACTATGTTCTGGGAGGAGCAATGGCTGGGATCCACAACCCTTCGGATACAATTTCCCCATCTATATCATCTTTCTCTTAAGAAAGAAGCCCTTGTTGCAGATTTCTGGAACCCCTCCACAAAAGCTTGGAATTTACCGCTCAGAAGACTTTTGAATGAAGAAGAAACAAATGAATGGGCTAGCTTGTCCCACCATCTAACCTCCTTCTCCATCATAGATGAGGTCGACAAATGGGCTTGGTCCCTGGACAAAAATGGAGCTTTTTCTTCTGGATCCCTCACTAAAGAATGCGAGTAACCTGTGCTTACTGCGATTAATCTACTCATAAACAAATCGTACATCTACCCAAACTTCGTAAACCTTATGATGCCCTAGCACGATATCAATAAAAGTTTGATCGGCGTTGGCCCACCATGTGGCTAGCGTATCACCATCTCCATCTTTAGTCGCCTTTCTTGGGCCATCAGGTGACATAAAAAATTCCTAGTGCAACAATATACATTACCATACATTTTTAATAAACTTATATATGTTCTAGTTTAGAAACTCACCATAAATCTGCTATCGAGGATGGTAAATGGGAAGTGACAAAGTTGTGGCTAGTATTGGAGCTTTCTTTTTATGTACATCATTAACAGGTCCACCTCCTTTTGTAGCTGATTAATCGTAAACCATGTGCAAACTTGTCATACTTGTGTCTAGGATACTTACATTGGCCAAAACCATTCCTATTTGAAGAACTTTTGGATGAAGGATTTCAGCTTCATGGTGTACTCCATTGGGCGAATTTCTTTATTGGTCGCCTTGAGCCATTTCCCAAACCCATTAGACAAATCAGTTGGGATATCAAAGGCTATGTTGTACACTTCTGGAGTACCGCTTGACTCCTTAGTTTGGACTTCTGATAATTATGCCTTCTTCTCCTTTTCCTTCAGGGTGAACTTGTCCATGACGACTACATCAGCGGGTGCTCATTCATGACAACTACGTCATTGATTTCACTTGATACTTATCGACCCCCTCATCATCGGTCGATTGCTCGCTTGTATTGATCGATAGTACAATGGGTTGTTCCTCCTCAACTATATTTTTGATGGCCTCCGTGGCCGATTTCGCTCCATCTTTAACGACCCAATTGTCAACAGTAGTGGCCGGTAGTTTAGTGGGTCGTTTCTCCTCGATCATATGATCGGTGGCTTTCATCACTGGCTTTACTTGATCTTTATTGGCCCCCCATTGACAGTCAATAAGTCAACCATAGTGGTCGTTGCTATTCAGTTGGGTCCTTACCATCTAGCTCCTCAAGTACCAGTAGATCAGTGGCTAATTTAGTTGGGTCTTTACTATCTCACTCCTCAAGTACTTGTAGCTCAGTGGCTGATTCTGTAGCGTCTTTACTGTCCCGTTCCTTATGTACTGCCTCCTCAAGTATCGGTAGTTCAGTGGCCGAATCCGCATGGTCCTTACTACCCACTCCTCAACTACTGATACCTCATTGATCCATCGCTCACCTTTAGTGGTCGTAAGGTCAACTGGTTGCTCCTCCTCATCGATGTCGTCGATGGTCGATTCGATTCAGTCCTTATTGGCTGATTCCTCCTCAACGCTTGAGACTTGCTTATCCACTACCATATGCTCGGTGATCAGTGGGTCTTGACCTTTGATATTCATGAAATCATCCCATGCCATGGGTCGAGTTGCTAGAAGCAGATTGTCGGCACCCAACTCTAATCCTTATAAAACATCAAAATCAAAAGCATCAATCTCACAACAATGTACATAAGCTGAAACAACCGATGTGCAAAAACAAAATCTGACACAAGTGTCTCAAGCAATCCCTCATCACCATCAACTCAGTCCCTACTCATTCATCAATGCGACCAACAACTTTTGTCAGGTGATTGATGTGGTTACCCAGTTGGTCCTCGATCGCCTGAAGATCGTTACTGTACACTTTTCTTCTATTTTTTCTACGATTGTCTTGTTATTCATGTCGATTGTACCCATGACATGACAATCAACTACATACATAGCTCAATCACTCAACCAATTCAACAAGCACACATATATGTGGGATTAGTAATAAAATATACAAAAATACGTACAAGTGGTGGTAAATCGCAAACATTCACCCAAAAATCGTCGATATATTGTCGATATATCGTTAATCGATGATAAGGGTAAAACAGACTTTACCCCTATATCTTTCATCAATCCCACTGAAATAATGATACATCGATTATATTTTGGTCAATATCGCCAATTTTTTCATCCTTGCTTCAGATGGATGGTTGGAGATGGTGGCTACATGCGGATCGACGATAGTGTCAATCGGAAGTGGAGGTGGCGTTGGGACCTGAGGGTGACATTATCTATATGCGAAGATAGCATTGATTGGATGTGAGGGTGGCTGTGTTGGATGTGGAGATCGACAAAGGATACAAGATGATGTTGGAGAGGATGATTAAAACTGTGGCTAGGGTTTTGGCGAAAACGACTAGAGTTTTGGCGATGGTGGCTTGGATTTGAATAGTGTCAAGTCTTTGATACCATGAAACTATGTATGAAGGATGATAATATTCTGTATTTCATTGAGGGAGAAGATTTGGATTTATCTTATTTTTTTGATAAGAAACATCAAAAAGATTATATTTCAACAAAATGGCATAAACAACCTAGGGGACAGGGGTAGAGATCTCTCCTATCCAAAATCTATCTCAAAAGAGTCGGCCAAACAATCATTCATAAACTGTAATTACAATTATTATTTTTAATGTGTAAAGCAGTCCACCTGAGGCCACATTTTGTACACGATTACAAAAGTAATCGAAGCTATAGGATTTATCTTCGAAGGTTCTAGCATTTCTTTCCTTCCACAAAATCCACAAAATTGCCCTAAATGCACAACTAGTTACCACCCTAGCTTTCCTCTTCAGATTCCAAGCTAAAAGTCCTTCTGTCAACCAATCATCAACCCTTTTGGGGATGCAAAAAGATATACCCAAAAGCCTGGCAAATTGGCAATAAAACTCCATGCCTTCCAAGCAAAATCACAGTGAATAAAGATATGGTCTAGACTTTCCTCCATCTTTAAGCACAATCTGCAAGCCAAGGGGGATAAGGCCAAGTGACTGAACTTCTTTTGAAGTCTTTCATCAGTATTAAGGCTGCGGTAAGCCAATGACCACGAGAAAACCTCAACTTTCTTTGGACATTTGTGCTTCCAAATCAAGTTGGTAATAGCCGGGAGAGGATTTGGATTTATCCAAAGAGACTCCTAAGAAAAGCTGCTATCAATCTAAGCCTATCTGGAAAAGAAAAAATACAGGTATAAACACATACAGGGAAATAATTATCAGCACATACAAGGAAATAATCTCAAATATATTGACCTAATTTACAGCATGATTTTCTTCTGTGAACTTCCATAGTTTTTAGTTTTCAAGGCTCAAAGGTGCCAGCAACCTTTTGAATTATTTTAGTTGGATGGTTTGGTCGGTTTTATTTCATATTGAAGTCTAATAATTAAACCTATTGTAATGGTTTTTGAAGGTTCTCTATTGATTAATTGATTTTAACTTCTTATTGATCCCCAAATTTATTTTATTTCATGCAGAGGCATAGAAGCATTGCCTATCAATGTCGATCCCATTCCAGAAGATATAACTCAGGACTTTGGGCTTTTACGTCTTCATGATGTAAGTGTCCTTTTGCATTTAATCTAGTGGAAAATGGGAGAGGTTTTGGGGAAAATACTCGATGTTTCATTTACTACAGTCCTGTATATGAAGCCATAAACTAATAAGCATTAAAATTCGAATAAAAAATCTTGGAACCTATATTTGTAAAGGCTCTCGGTTGGTGTAAATGTCTTTATTATTCATTTACAAATTATAGTATTAATGATCATCAGATACATAACATTGCCAACCTAAGCATAGCTCAATTGGTCAAGACATTGTATCTTCAACTAAGAGATTAGAGGTTACTCTCATGTGTTGTTGATCTCAAATAATATGCATAACATTTAATTTTTGTTTGTAACTTAAAAAAATTTGAATATTTGTTTTCTTAACTTCAAAACGTTTATTTCCTAATTAATTATTTGATAACTTATTTTTTTTTCCATTCGGGCTTCTGAACACCCCAAAAGGTTAAGCGTTTGAGAAGAAATACTCACCAATCCACCAAAATGTTGACCAATCACTTCAAAAGTTGAACGATTCCAAAGAGACAGAGGTAAGTTCTTCACAGAAATCCAACCTCCATAACCTTCAATAACTTCTGGATGAAAATGTTTTTGACATGACCAATTTTCAATTTTCAAATGAAGGTTTCCTATGAGTTTCCACTTCCCATCAAATTTCATCTAAGAAAAACTATCGTCCAATTTCACCAAAGCTTTGTCAGCCATAAAAGGGTTGAGTAAAACCTTAGACTGAAAATAATCTTCCAAATCTTGTTTTACTTCCCTCCAAGAGTTATGTGCAAACATTCTGGAAACCACACAAAATTCATCTAACTTTAAGTCCACCACTTCTTTTTCTTTTTTGACCCAAAATGAAGAAAATTCTGGCAGCTAAGGAGCACGAATATGGACACGAGACACGAACACGGAGACACATCATTTTTTTAAAATCTAGGACACAGACACGACACTGACACGTTTAGTAAAATATAAAATTTTCAAAATATTTATCATTTTTATACTAGAAGGAAATTCAAAATCAATAAGTTTATGCATTTATATCTTTAAAATAATGAATTTAACGTATTTCACTCTTAAAATTTAACAAGGGTTCTATATAGACCTATATTGACATTGTACAACTAGTGTTTGTCACATATCAATTATGCTAACAAGTGTCTGACAAGTGTCGGAGTGTCCAAGTGTTCGACACGTGTCGTAGTGTCCAAGTATCCGACACGTGTCGGACACATACACACTAGCCAAACTAAAGTGTCCGTGCTTCTTAGTCTGGCAGCTTCTTAGAATGGAAACCATGATGGGGATGCCCTGATTTTGACCACATCACTTCGCATATCTTCTATCCAAATTCTTACTAATATTAACAGCCGACTTGGATGACTCTTCAATCTCAAACTTCTTTGAAAATTTTTAGCCGACTAAATTTCCACATATTCCCTAAGAAAATCTCTTACCATTTCCCAAAAAATTGACCAGCCTTTCTTAGCAAAACCAGCAGGAACTTGGGCGATGTTGAACCAGAAGCATTAAGCATAATAGACATGAGAGACCTGACAGTAAAATGCTTCGATTGATCAAAGGATCAACACCAAGAGTGATGTAGCCGAAGGTATGAATAATTTAGAAAGTATATTCTGATTTAAACTGAAGGCAACCAACCTTTAAATAGGCTTTTACAATGGGCCTATAATGGGCTTTAGAGATTAACAGATAGCACATGCTAGTCACATGGCCAAGAACCTAAACAACTAACTAACGGCTACATAAGAATTTCCCCACCCAACAAAAATAACTCGACCTCGAGTTAGGTAATAAACGACCAAAAAGATGCAACATTTCTTCCCGAGACATAGATGTAACTTTTTGCGTGAAGCAGATTAGTCCACCAATCTTTAACGGAAAAGCCACTAACAAATTTATCTTGATGGTTCCCGTTGGCAGTCGCTGGCTTCTCTCCAATGCCAATGTTAGAATCTGTGTTCTTCGCTGGAGCTTTCATCTGCAAGAAAATTTTCAACAACATCTTCACGCTTCACATAATATTTGTCTTCTTTGGTCATTTGCAGGATTCCAAGATGATTCCAAATCTACTCCAGTGCTTGGTATCCAACAAAAAAACTCCTCTTCCTCAACTGTTCATATAGGATATGAGACCTCTGGTTCATTATTTTAACATCATCCAAAGTTGAATTATTATGCTGGCCATTCTCTATAGGGTTCTGGAAGCGGTTCCTAAATTCATGATTACTTCCCAAGAAACCTTCTCTCACAAAATAACCCATACAATTATTGTTGAATTCTTGTAGCATTGGTCGGCGTTCTTGATGGATTCTTGGAGGCAAATCTACTTCTTGGATTATTCTTTGTTCCATTCCTAGCTTTTCTTGCCACTGTCTTGTTTTGAAATCAGCTCCTAGCTTTTCTTGTTTTGAATTCAACTCCTTTGTTCCATTCCTAGTTTGCATCATCGGGTTTGTTGATTGTTGATCCGGTTTAATTCCCAACTTCTTGCAGATTACTTCTAAGGTTTTCTTGATCTCACCCACATCATTCTTCAAGATTTTCACATCTTGTTCAACCAACAGCAAGCATACGGTTGTTGCTCGTGGTGAGAGGACGGTGGTTGACTCTGCCTCTTTTCCAACCAAAGATGAATCTCCTCCCACGTTGGTCGAGACTCACTTGGTCGTCATAGTGGAAGCGCCCAAAAATCGTGCGCTCTGATACCAATATGATGTAGCCGAAGGTATGAATAATTCAGAAAGTATATTCTGATTTAAACTGAAGGCAACCAGCCTTTAAATAGGCTTTTACAATGGGCCTATAATGGGCTTTAGAGATTAACAGATAGCACATGCTAGTCACATGGCCAATAACCTAAACAACTAACTAACGGCTACATCAAAGAGTCATTCATTGATCATAACATAGCAGATGAAAGAATATGTGAGAGACTAGTCCATTCAATCACTTCCGAATCATTTAGATTACATTTGAGCCCCAAGTCCCATGTCGCATAAGAACTATTCCAAACTTGATGAACCGAAGCAGTAGATCTAGTAGTTAAGTGGCAATAATTCCACATGGTAGCCAAGAGTCATGCCAGAAATATATATTATGACCATTTCCAAGAACTCTCTAGATACAATTTTCAACAAGATCAATTGTAGTACAAATATAACGCCAAGGTGATTTCTACGGACCTCTCAAAATTTTGTTTGGCCACGTAATATTATCATCAACATAATAATATTTACCAACAATGATATTGTTGGTTTATGTTTTTATATTTTCCTTTCTTAGTGAGTTATTTTTGTGTATTCTTTCCTTTTATGTTTTATGTCTTTCCTTCTCTTTAAAAAATGTTCTTGTATCTTGTGTAATTACCAAATTATTCAATAGAAGAGAAATTAACTTTCAACAGATATTGTACCAAAGAGAACCTTGCTCATGTAAGAATCTCCAGATCCATTTAGCCATAAGAGCAAAATTTCTATTTCTAAAATGACTTATATTCAAACCACCCAAGAGAATAGGGAGCTGAGTTGTCTCCCATTTAATATTATGCATACCACCATCTCCTCGAGATTCTTTTGAGAAAAAATCTCGAAAGTTTCTCCAAAATTTTTGCAACCTTGTTTGGGAGTTTAAACAATGAAAGGTACTATATGGGTATAGTTGGGAGAGTAGTTTGAATAAGCTTATGTCTACCACATTTCGAGATAAATGCATACTTCCAACTATGAAACTTTTTCTGAATTTTTTCAATCATTGGTTGCCAAAAGGACACATTCTTTGGATTACCACCTAAGGAAACTCCGGATTTGTTGTAGGCCAACAATCCTGTCTACATTCGAAAGTTGTCTTCAGCCAATCCATTTGATTGTCATCAAGGTTGAATCCCAAAATCTCACTTTTACCGAAATTTCAAAGATTTTAATAAGATCAAACAAATTCTCTAGTGCTTTCAAATAAAAAATGGAGAACAATAATGTATCATCAACAAATTGCAAATTAGTCAATCTAATAGAAGAGATACCAACCGGATGAGACATAATTTTGCCTGATCGCACTCCATGAGATAATAGTCTGCTAAGACAATTAGCCACAATGATATAAAAAAAATGGGGAAAGCGGACTTGCATCATATTCTTGCATGTCTTAACAATTGCTGAGAACTGTGTTGATTATTGGGTTGCTTGGCACGATGAAACTGAATCTTGCATCGTATCCTCCAACTGTTCCTTTTTTAATCTTGAGAGCGTTGATTTAGAGGAAAGCTTTCCCCAATGATTGGCTCCTGATTGGCAAAGCCATCCAAGCAAATATTGATGATTTATGCTCCATCAACCCTTTCCGACTTAACAAAGCCATTCTTCATTGTGAAGACTTAGATTAGACATGTCTTTTATTCTTGTAGCAAGATGGGGCATGGTGGGACCCAAGCAATTGAAATTTCACTGTCCCAGGTGGAAACTTCATTCCAGACAAAGTGGTCCCATTTTATGGTGTCTAATATATATATAAAAAAAGGAATCTTCCATTAGACATGTCGTGATATGACATTTGGTCTTTCATTAGTGCCGCTTGTGGAGGATGGGAAGAAATTTCCAAAAAAATCTACTAAGCACCTGGATCTAATGGAGGTCAAAATCAGGATTAAAGATAAATCTCGGTTTCATTCCTGCAAAAGTTACCCTCCGTCTGTCGCTATTTAAGTTTGGTTTGATTACATTTCATATTGATCCATTCTTTATGTCCTACTATGTTGGAAGGTCCCCCAGCGTCCATGGTACCTTCACTAAAGAAGCGGGCATTACCCATAAGTAGGGAGGAAACAAGCCACCATAGAAAGTGTCTGAGATGGGCCCATCGAACCAAGTTCCTTCTAGTAGGGCATAGTCTGCTGACTATCTGATGATGACAAAGAAGTACAATTATATTTTCTTCATATGGCTGAACAAGAGAAAAGGGATATTTGATGCTCTACCCATTGTCATGATGTATCATTTATTAATCTATTTGTAGCTCTATTTGTTATACAGAGGTTATCTCCAATTAACTATTTGGTTGGCTTTTGTTCTGTAATTTGGAAGGTATTGATACCATAGAATAGGAAAAAAGATATTCCACACCTTTTTACCTGTCACTATGGTTTAATTTTTCAAGTGTTTAATTTTGAAAAATAATCATTTTGGAAAAAATTATAGTGTTTGGCAACCACTAAAAATGACTTATTAAAAAATGAGATTGAGAAATAAACTATTTTGAGAGAAACACTTGAAAGAAAATTTCTCAAAAAGAGTTTTTAGTATATAATAACTTGTATATAAAAACACTTATGAGGGAATGTAACCAAACATATGAATGTTTTATTTCTAACAATCTTTATACAAAATGTTTAAAATATAATGCATTCTTGAAAAACATTTAAACTAAAAGGTATTCCAAACAGGCCCTAAAAGGGTGGTGGATTAACAAGATAAGTAATTAGGTCAAGTGAATCTAAAATACTTGGATTCGAAGGCTCTCAATATCTATAATGCTCACTTTAATTTGTATTTCTAATATATTTGGTACAACTACCTCTTAGTAGGATATGGGAACATTTGTGTGGCCTAAAAAATGTTTTCTGATCTATACTATTTTTACATTCCCACCATCACGTGCATTACTGTGCATGGTAAAAAAAAGACATCATTCTTAACTTCATTTATTTATTTATCTTTTAATGGTTCTTTCCCCCTAATTTTGACTTGGGAGAATCTTGTAAAGCAGGCATACAATGGAATTCATCAGCCAAAGAGTATAAAAGAAGCTGATTTGGCTCGCAAACGTTTTATATTTGATGAGTTCTTTTACCTGCAGGTAAATTTACCTATCTACTCAGACATATTAGTTTTCCTTTATCTGTGTGGTAGTGGAGTTGAATGAAAAAGATGACTGTGTTCTGGTTATTACTGAAGTTGTTAAAATAGTTAAATAGTTAAAATAGTAAAATTGCTTATCCTTGAAGGGGGACTGCGGACTGCTATGGGTTCAACCAAAGAAAAAAAAAAAACAAAAAGAGGAAGTAAAACATATTGTCAACAGTTAGATTAATTTTATTGGTGGTGTTTGTTTACAATCTGATTTAATTTCTTGTTCACTTGTGGACTTAATTCTTAATCGTTGACTACGTATCATGATTTAACAGTTGGCACGCTTATTCCAAATGCTTGAAGGCCTCGGTACAGCAATAGAGAAAGATGGTTTGCTGGACAAGTATCGTCAACCTCATTTAAATGCTGCATATATGAAGGAATGGTCTTGTCTCACCCAAAAGTTTCTTAAGGCTCTTCCATATTCCCTTACAGAGAGTCAGATGAAAGCTGTTGCAGAAATTGTTTGGGATTTGAAGCGACCAATTCCTATGAATAGGCTCTTGCAGGTTTTTCTCTCTCCCCTCTTTTGCCTTGTTATACTGTCATATTTATAAATCTTTCATTTCTAATTATGCTTCATAATAGATCTCGCTAGCTCTAATATGTAACTTTCTAACATTGAGATCAAGAGAGTGTTACAATGGAATCCAGTCGGTATGGAAGTGAAAATAAGTGGTTCTATTTTAGTTTCGGCAATAACTGTTGTTGGGGGGGTGGTGGGTCAAAGGAATAATTTTGTGGTTGTAAGAAGTTTTCATGGATCCGCTGTATGGTCCTCAGAGTTTTAAATTTTAAGGAGGTTATATTTGCACAAGGTTTATGTTGGTACAGACTTGGAGAGATCCCCTCTGCCATATTTACCTCCCATTTATGCTATCACTAATTCCACATGCACAAACTTCACTATAGATAAAACCAGATCTCATAACCTAATCCTGTGGACATTCTCAAGACTTGAAAGTTAAGTTCTTACAAAATCCTGAATGTTGCTAAACCGAATTTAGTACTAACTTGAATAATCATAGATCCCTAATGTTTTTCAAGTGAAAGCTATATTCCAATGGTCATTTATTAGGACCCCAAACGTAATCTAGTACTAAATATTAATAATCATAGATCTGTAATGTTATACAAGTGAAAGCCATATTTCTATGGGAAGGGGAACATCTTAGGAATGTTGGTGAGCAATTGTTTCTGATGTAGGGGAGTGTATAGGAAAGAGAGGAGTGTTTTTATTTTCATGCTTTTTGTCTATTAGAAACTTGTAGGGGGAGAGGAGAGATAACCAACCCTTTCTAAATGATTGGGGAATCTTTTGTATTGTCTACGGGAAAGTTCTTCCTAATTTTAAGTAATTCATCTTGGGGTGACTAGGAATATGGCTCAGAAAGAATTGGAAGAGAGAATGGATTTGTTGGACCGAGAAATTGGGAGCATTAAGGAAAATGTTTAGTAGTTACGAGGGATTGAGGAACGATTGGTGACATTTGCAAAATCGATTGATCGTATCACCAACCGGGTGGATCTACAAGACGTCAGGACAATACCAAGAAAGTCTTGGCCTCCTTGGCTACAGAGCTTTCTCTATTGAGGTTGAGAATTTCACCGTCAACAATTATCAAAGGATCGAGCCAGAAACAGGAGTGGGAAGGATCTAGCGAAACATCAGAACCAACAAATGAAGGAGCACAAGAGACCGTCAAGAGAAAACAAAAGAAAGAATAGGAGATCGGACTAAGTTCAAGAAAGTGGAAATGTCAGTGTTCGAGGGCAATGATCCAGATTCGTAGTTCTTTCGAGATGATAAGTATTTTCAAATGCATATATTCACTGATTTTGAGAAACTCGTTGTTGTGATGAGCTTTGAAGATGTTCCCTTGAACGGGTATCAAGGAAAGGAGGAAAGGGAGTCGTTCAAAGATTGGAAAGATTTGAAATTTCGATTGCTTAGAGATTCCAAACCTCTAAGAAAGGGGGTGTGTATGGAATATTTGTCGACGTAAAACAAGAACAGGATAGTTGAGTATCGAGACGTTTTCGAGAAGTTAGTGGAGAATACCTTCCTTAATGTATTGGACTTGGTGATCAAAGTTTCAGTTCAATGTTGGGCTTGTGAAATTCATGAAGACAACCCAACTTGTTGAGGATAGGGAACTAGCTTGTTTGGAGGCAAATCGACCTAGTGCTTCAAGTATTAAGGCCAAAACAACAAGCCCTAAACCCATTTTGGGGGCTAGAAGTGCGGGTACCACACATGGGCTAAGGCTTGGTTGGATATACCCTTTCTCTAAAAGCTCTGCTATTTGTTCAAGCAAAATTTGATATTCTTCTGCGGTAATGTGGTAAATGGGGTAAAGAGCTACCTGAGAGGAGGTCTATTTGGTGTTGAATGTCCCTAAGTGGAGGTAATGCAGTGGGAGGTTCTGTAAGAGTAGAAAATTTGGATAACAAGTCCATGATATTTGAACAAAGAGGTGTAGTAATATGGTCATCTGTAGGCTAAGATTGGATGTTCTATATCCTGCACAAAATCTTTATTAGTACAAAGATTAAAGAGCTGATTTTTTGAAGTAGATGATTCTTTAAAAGGTTTTTTATTTTCAGTTTTAATTAAAGGAAGAAGAATGATCTTTTTGCACATCCACATGAATTCTGAGATGTTATTTCTTCCTTTGTGAATGGTTTGATTATAATATTGCCAAGGTCTACCTAAAAGGACATGGCATATATCCATTTCTAACACATCACAAACTATTTGATCTTTATAAGAATTTTCTATGGATAATGGTATCGTGGATATTTCTTTAATCTTTATTAGTACGAAGAGTAAAGAGCTGATTTTTTTGAAGTAGATGATTCTTTAAAAGGTTTTTTATTTTCAGTTTTAATTAAAGGAAGAAGAATGATCTTTTTGCACATCCACATGAATTCTGAGATGTTATTTCTTCCTTTGTGAATGGTTTGATTATCATATTGCCAAGGTCTACCTAAAAGGACATGGCATGCATCCATTTCTAACACATCACAAACTATTTGATCTTTATAAAAATTTTCTATGGATAATGGTATCGTGCATATTTCATTAACTGTTGTCTAACCTCATACGGATTAGGATGTGGTTCAGTATTAAGATTGAGGACATTAATAAGTTTCTTGGATACTATATTTTCGCTACTCCCACCATCAATTATAACTTGGAAAAATTTTCCATTAATGGTGCATCTAGTGCGAAAAAGTGTGTCTTTGAGGGTTAGAATTAGTTTTTGGAGTTAGAATTACCCGTTGGAGAACACAAGAAAGTTGTTCTCCTTCATCGGCTTCTGCGTATTCCTCTTCTACTTCCTCTTCGAATTCTTGATCCTCCTCATCTTCTTCGTTTATTTTTCTAATTGCCAAAGTTCTTCTTTGTGGACATTCATTTGAAAGACGCCCTTGCTGTCCACACCTAAAACATTCACCAAGAGTAGGCCGATTATAAGGGTTAGAATTCTTTTTAATAGTAGATGAACTCCCTTGTAGAATATTTTTGCTCGAGTCACCTGCAATTCCTCGTTGAAGTTGCTGCCAGCATACTCATTTGTTGTGTGAGTTGTAAAATGGACGGCTGAATGTCATTTACACTTTTCTTGATTTGATCCACCGAGGTTTCAACCAACTGCAAGCGTCTTTCGAAAGTTCTCTGCATATTTGAAGCTTCTGCCTCCATGAGAGAGAAAAATCCAATTTTCTTGAAGGCCTTGGATTCGGACGCTCTGATACCAACTTGATGCACTCAAGTTTCAAAACAATACCTCAAATGATTTTTTATTCAATGCTGAAAACTCCAAATCACAGCCATATATATAGGCTGGAAATAACTAACTCATTCTAACTAACTACTTATAGCAAAGAAAGCTTTTAACTATATGGTAAAAGCGAAAGTAAAAACAAAGGTAAATGGACAGTAAGTAAATAGTAAAAGATCTTTAAGGATCCTACATCACCCACCATCTATATTGTATGCATCTGTGGGTATTTATTCATGTACGCCCCTGTGCTTACACACAAGCATGCATATGTCAGTAAAATTTACTTTTGAAGCAATTTAATGAGTTATGTGAACACCATGAAAATAAGTAATGTGCAGTTGATATTATTTTGGTCCTTTCCAGGGTGACGTAGGATGTGGGAAGACAGTGGTTGCTTTTCTGGCATGTATGGAAGTTATAGGCACTGGATATCAGGTTCCTTCTGGATAATTTTGCCATTTTGATAGATTATTTGATGTTGTGAACAAATACTAGTTAGTTAATAATTTGAAAATAAACTATTCTCATTTTAAGTTTGTCAATCTTTATCATTGTGGAAACCACTACATGTAACGTCTTTAAATCTTTAAATGCTATGAAAATCTGAGATTCCTTCTTGTAATACTGTGTAGGCAGCTTTCATGGTTCCGACTGAATTGCTTGCTATTCAGCATTATGAGCATTTGCTTGGTTTGTTAGAGAACATGGAAGACATCGAGAATAAACCTTCTGTTGCTTTACTAACAGGTTCTATCCCATCAAAACAATCACGGATGATTCGTCAGGTCTGCATTTTCATCTAATTGTTATTTAACTTCTTTTCTCATGCTACACTCCTGAAATTGAGATTTTCATTTCAGAGCCTCCAAACTGGAGAGACTTCTTTAGTTATTGGAACTCACAGTCTAATATCAGAAAAAGTGGAGTTTTCTGCTTTACGCATTGCAGTTGTGGATGAGCAGCATCGTTTTGGTGTAGTTCAAAGAGGAAAGTTTAGCAGTAAGGTGGTGGCTTCATCTATAGCTGTAGATTTGTGCATAGGATAATTGAATTTTTATTAGTCTTTTATCTTTGAGTATTTTTTATTATCCTTTTCTTTTACAATAGTTTTCTAGTTGAAACTGCTCTTTTATTAATCTCTTTTAATATTTATTTACCCATTATTGGGTTCTATAATAATAAGAAAGATAACCTCTCCAAAAACATGGTATCAGAGCCAAACTTGAGCCGTGGGAACCCTAGTAGTTGGCTATTATCATCGTTGGTGCAGTCTCCTTCCGATGTGTCTTCCGACGTCTACATTTCCTTGCGACGTTTGCATCTTCAGCTCAGCTTGTGGGTTTCCAGTCATTCGTAGTTAGTGGTTTCAAGTTGTGGGTACCAGTCGTTTGTCTTCCAGCGTCTTAGATCTTCACAGTGGTCTTATTTGTCTTCAGGCGCCATGTGGTCGTCATTGTTTGTGAGTCTTTTGACATCTTCCAGCGGCGTTCTATTGTGGATTTTTCAGCACTTTCTCATGCCATCTGTTCGTTGTTAACGTTATCTCATGTCACATACACTAGCCATGCTGTCCACCTCGACCATCCGCCATTACAAAGCCTGCCACCATCTGCCGCCAAGCTATCCTTCATCTCCATTCACTGCTGCACAATCCTTCTGATTGGCTACATCACCTTCGCTTGCTTGTTAATCAATCCAACGTCTTTTTTTTTTTCCTCTCCACGATGAAATAGGCTGATACATCTCCTATTAGTTATCTTGCTCATCAATATAGTATCTTTCCTTGCTTTTCTATGCTGCACAATAAACAAAAATTATGGATTGTGCATTTTAGAGTGTCAGACCACATGACTCGCGATATCAGTGTTTTTCATCAATTCAAATCACACCCTGGTCACTCATCAGTTGGAATAGTAGATGGATATTTATCTAAAGTTACAGGAACAAGGTTAATTAAATTGTCAAACGATCTTTTACTCTCGAATGTTCTTTATGTTCCTAAATTGAATTGCAATTTGATATCAATCAGCAAACTTATGAGTGATTTGAACTGTATCTCTAAATTCCATTCGAACTTGAGCGAATTTCAGGAGGTGGGTTCGAGAATCACCTTGGCATAGCTAAGCAGCATGGTGGCCTTGATCTTCTTCAGGAAAAACATCCAAGTTCGTTTTTCATCCTTAGTTGTGAGTCATCTTCCAATTCTGTCAGTCAGTTTTATTCATAAGTCTACTTCTAGTTCTAGATCCTTGTCAAATGAAAACCAAGTCATGTTATGACACATGAGTCTTGGTCATCCAAATTTTTCATATTTTCAGAAAATGTTTCTCCATTTATTCATCAATAAAAAACCACGTCATTTTCAATGCAAAATTTGCCAACTCTCCAAACATTCTAGAAATAGTTATTCTAGTGTGCCCTACAAATCTTCAAACCCTTTTGCACTAATCCATTGTGATATTTGGAGACCTTCTAGAGTTAAAAATATGACCATACAAGGCTAACATGGACATATCTCATGAAATATAAATATGAAACATTAGCTATTTTTCAACCTTCCATTTTATGACTTCCACTCAATTCCAAACTAAAATTCAAGTCTTTCGAACCAACAATGACTGAGATTATTTCAATTCAACTCTTGGACCATTTCTTTTATCTCATGGCATTGTTCACACTAGGTTCATGTGTGGACGCTCGTCAACAAAATGAGATTGCTAAATGAAAACATAAACATTTTCTTGAGGTAGTTCGTTCTCTTATGTTTTGCTCATCATGTTCCTAAACATTTTTTAGGAGAAGTCATTCTCACTACAACCTATCTTATAAATTGAATGCCTAGTCGGGTTCTCAATTTTATGTCTCCTAGTGATACTTTTCTCAAAATTCATCCCCAACAAATTTTTTCCTCAAATTTACCTCATCAAGTATTTGGATGTCCTTTTGTTCACAATCACTCGCCTCATCGATCTAAACTTGATACTAAATCCATTAAGTGCATTTTTCTATGCTATTAATCACATCAAAAGGATACAAATGTTATTCCTGACCATTAGAAAAGTGTACACATCTATGAATGTTATCTTAAAGATCAATCGTTTTTCATCAAGTCTCAAATTTAGGGGGAGAATATGAAAGAATTTGATCAATTGGAAGTTGAGTCTATTTGTGTCACAACTCCAACTCCCATCATGATCGAGGTCTTAGCTTCTCCACTACTAAATGAGCTTCCTATTTCCATGTCTGACCAACCTATTGTTTATGAACTTGAAGTCTCACAAACTCGAAATTCTATTATTTACACAAGAAGGAAGGGGACTATCGTGCAAGACTTTGAGTGTCAACCACATGAACTAGACTCATCCTCTTTGAATCCCACTAGTGAGAATATTACTCCTTTTGGCTCCTTTGATTGATGATGAAACACTACTAATTGCTTATAGAAAAGGTGTTAGAAGTTGTACTAGTCATCCTATTGAAAAATATGCGGCATATGGAAAATTGCTTTCGTCTTATCAAGTCCTATGTACTATTCAAGATGCACTTAAAGATCTAGAGTGGAAAAAGGTCATGAATGAAGAAATTAACTCTCTTGAAAAAAAAAAAGATTGACCTCTTCATCAACTTGATAGCATGAATGTATTCTTGAATGGCGATCTCGAAAAAGAAGTTTATAGGCAGATTCCAATTGGAATGGAGAACAAGTCTAATAGAACCTTGGTATGCAAGTTTGAAAAAGTTGCTATATGGATTAAAAAAATCTCCTCGTGCTTAGTTTGACATGGTTAAAAGTGGTTATTTTCAATGTCAAGCTAATCATACCCTATTTGTGAAATCTTGAAATGGCAAAAATTGTATATGTAGATGATATTATCATTATAAGGGGATAATATAACTGAGATCTTAATCTGAAAAATATGCTTGCAATTGAATTTGAAATCAAGGACTTAGGGAAGAGTTTAAGATACGTTCTTGGAATGGAAGTAGCAAGATCTAAAAGTGGTATATTCATTTCTGAATGGAAATATTCAAGATTTACTAAAGGAGACCAGAAGTCTTGGATGTAAGTTTGCTGAAGCATTTATGGGTCCAAATTTATTTTGACACCAATGTAAAGAGGTAATTCAAGCTGACAAGGGCATGTATCAAAGAGGAAAAGTTAATTTACCTCACATATCAAACCTGACATTGCATACTTGGTTAGTATAGTTAGTCAGTATATGAATAGTCCAAGCAAACATCATCTTAGGACTGCAAATAGGATTTTAAGATACTTAGAAGGCACTCCAGGTCATGGATTGCTGTTTAAAAAGTCATCAAATAGAGTAGTAGAACCCTATATTTCTGCTAGTTAGGTTGGGAGAATTGACTGATTGGAGATCTATATCTGGATATTGTTGTTATGTGTGAGGCAACTTAGTCAATTAAAGAAGTAAGAAGCAAACAATTCTAGCAAGGAGTAGTGCAGAAGCTGAATATTGAGCTCTAGCTTTGGGAATTTGTGAAAGGGGATCTACATTCAAAAGCTTTTGGAAGAACTAAAAATAGAAACTCTAAGTTAATTCAAAATATCGTAATAGTCAAGCAGCAATCAACATAGCAAAGAATCTCGTCCATCATGACAGAATGAAGTATATAGAGATAAATCGTCATTTCATATCTGAGAAAGTTAATAATAGAATAGTCAAGCTAAACTATGTTCCATCTCGCCATCAAATTGCTGACATTCTCACCAAAGCGTTATCGAGGACAAACTTTGATGAATTCAAGTCCAAGCTTGGTTTGTATTCTATATAAACTCATCTTGAGGGGAGTGTAGATTTGTGTATAGGATAATTGAATTTTTATTAGTCTTTATCCTTGAGTATTTTTTTAATTATCCTTTCCTTTTATAATTAGTTTCCTAGTTGAAAGCTCTTTTCTATTAATCTCTTGTAATATTTATTTACCCATTATTGAATTCTCAAGTAATAAGAAGGATAACCTCTCTAAAAACAACAATAGTAACATTGAGTTGCACTTTTTGTGAAAAAAAAAAAATCAAACGTAACATCATTTAACCTTTTGTCTAATTGCAATAGTAAGTGGTCAATTTCATTTAATTTATTGGAGAATTTTCATTTTACTTCTTTTGTCAAGAAAGTTCTTTGGTACTTTCTTTATCTTTACCTTTAAGAATGGAGAATGGAGTAACGACTCCCAGAAAGATTCTCCATTTCTAAAGGAGGTAGAGTCACTTTAGCCCAATCCGTCCTCAATAGCCTTCCTCTTTATTACTTTTTTCTCCTAAAAGCTCCCAAGTCTACCATCAAGGCTATGGAAAAAGTGACCAGAGATTTTGTTTGGAGCAGGGGTAGCTACAAGCCTGGTGCAAATTTGGTTTAATGGGAGTGGTCTGCTCTGCCCATTAACCATGGTGGTCTGGGGGTGGGATCCTTGGAACAAAGAAATACTTCTCTGATGGTTAAATGGTTGTGGCGGTTCTCTCAAGATAGAGATTCTTTGTGGAGAAGAATCATTAGTAGTATCTACGACATCTCTTACCTTGGGTGGAAACCCGACTTGCTGAGAGGGAAAAAGGCAACAGACTGTGGGTGGGCATTGCGTCTAACTCCCCCCTTTTTTAGCAGTTCACAACTTTCACAGCTGATTGTGGAAGAAACATTAGGTTTTGGGAGGATAGATGGTGTGATGCTCAGCCCCTTAAAGATCTCTTCTTCGACTTGTATTTGATTTTTCAAAAGAAGAATGCTCCCATCGCTGAGTGCTGGAATGGAGAGCAACAGTCGTGGAACCTCTCCTTTAGAAGAGGCCTTTTTGATAGAGAGTTGGGCAGTTGGCTGGCTTTGGTGGAGAAGATTAACCTTGTGAGACTGGGGGATGGCCAAGATAGCATATGATGGTCCTCGATAGCTCTGGTAAATACTCGACTAAGACCTTGTTTCAATATATGACTAAATCTCCAACGAAAATATCCCCCTCTTTGGCCAATAAGATATGGAAGCATAGGAGCTTGAAAAAAGTCAAAGTCTTCCTTTGGTCCCTTGCGTATCGAAGCCTCAATATCGATGATAAACTTCAAAGGAAGTTCAGCCGGTGGTCTCTTTCTCCCTCAGCTTGCAGGTTATGTCTTAAGTCCGAGGAAGCTTTAGATCACCAGTTTATTCACTGAGAGTTTGCGGGTAAGGCGTGGAACTTTATAGCTAAGTTGATGGGCTATCCTTTTGTGTCCCAAAGAAGATTGATGACTGGATGACTGAGGGCTTGGCAGCATGGAATTTAAGAAGGAAAGCCAAAATTATTGCTAGTTGTGCGTTCAGGATTGTTTTGTGGCTTCTTTGTAAAGAAAGAAACTCTAGAACTTTTGAAGATAAATCCATTAACATAGATATGTTTTGTGATAATATCCAAAATATAGCTTCATGGTGGATATCTCTTTATAGAAATTCTTTTTGTAATTACAGCTTGCTCATGATTATTAACGATTGGCATTCTCTTCTGATATAGTTTTCTTTTGTTTCGGGAAAGGGGTTCTCTCCACCCCTGGCCCCTAGGTTGTATGGTCGCTTTTGGGTTGTGAATATATATCCTTTTTGTTTCTTATAAAAAAAAAAAAGAATGGAGAATGGAGATGAAATAGTTTCTTTCACCTGTAAATAGAATAAGATTTTTAATTCTAAATTCAAGGAGTCACACTTTTGTTAGAAATCATCCGAGGAAGACTTGGTCTTGTTTTTTACCGTTCCCTGCATTTTTTGTTTTCACTTCTTTTCTCCTCTGTTTATTTATATTCCTTTTCTTTTCTTTGTGTAACGATCCGACTAAATAGGGACTAAGGACATGCTGACGTTCACTACTACATGCGTAAGAACTTTTCACTTATTTAAAACTGGGACAAAAACATAAATGTCATAGAAGGAAAATAACTAAAATATCTTAATGAAAACTCCAAAAATGATCATAGTTCAAAAACATGATATCTAAAACAAGAGTTTGATCCTAGGACAAATGAAACTGAAATCCTAACAAAAACATGGCTAGCAGCTGTAACCTATAGCCCAACCAAGACACAACCCTCGTTGCTCGCCAAATGTCTTCAAGTACCACCTGAAAAAGAAAGTCATGTAGCATGGGTGTGTACTCAGTAAGTAGCCTACTTAAGGGCTGACATTGATAACATGAAACTTGACTTTTCGGTCTTAACGTTATAGGGACCTAACTGAAACATACATTCGGGTTTCTAACCCTAGGGTCTTAATTGGATACATGGAACATTCTGTCTAGGGTAATTATATATCCCCAACCTGAGCCAACTAGAGTATTACGTGAGTTAGTCTTCTAAGACAAGAAATACACCTATCCCAACATAATACCCTTGAAACATGAACATGAAAACTCGGTGGAGCAATTGGTGCATGAAAACATGCCCAAAGGGCAACTGGTGCACGAAAACGTGTTTGAACATAAGCTCAACACCATCCTGAGATTGATAGAACGCACAACTACGTGCCTGAAAACTGGGCTCTAACAGTCCTAAGATGGGGAAGGAAATAACCCTAGCTAACATAAAACTTAAAAATTATTTAAGTTTATCTGAGACCCTAAAAACATGACTAAAGTCTCTAAAGTGGAGCTACTGCTTTTGAGCTTTTCATAATTACTCATAAGGTCTTCTAACCTAGAGTAACTCAAGTCATTGACATTCTAATTATAGAATACACATTTGGCATGCTCAATCATAACTATTATAACGTCAGAAATCAGCAACCCATGACTAAATAGAACAAAAAATTTCATGCTCACATCACAACCATACTTCACAACTAACGATATTTAAGCCCAACTCCAATCAACCCATAATCCATGCTAGTCCAATAAAAGGTAATCTCAACATGCTACAATTAACCATAAAACTCTCTAATGTGCAATTTGCTAACCGCAAGTGTACGAGTCAAGTAATAATATAGTGAATGTGAAATTCGAATGTCGTCCTCTGGATTGGTTTCTAATCAATTTTAATTACCGAAAATACTTTTGACCAATTTTATTTAGGGAACTAAATTGAGTGAGAATGAGATTAAATCAAACACAAGGTAATGCAAAAAGTGACAATCAAATGGAAACAATGGTCTTAGGGATTTGACTTCACCAATTGGGATTATGGAATAATTAATGGATTATTAACATGCAATGATTCATAAATCTTGGAAACCTAATATCACACATACTTCTCCCGAGCATACATGATTCTCCCACATGCAATTGAACCCGATATCCCTATCTAAATTCAATGAACATGCAAGGCATTAAGGCTACCCTTTTTAACGATTTCTAGAATTAACTATTATCTCCCGATTTCTAGCTAAATCCTAGTTATGCATAACGATTTCTAAGCTAAATCCTCTCTCCCGAGTTAAATTTAAGCATAAACAACATTCAATTCATGGCCGGTAAATTGGAAGCACTAAGGACACAAATATGCATAAATGAATCATTAACATAAAACCATAAAATTAATCCATAACGTGCCCAACGGCTACATCAATCCCTAAGAGTCAAAATCTAGCCAATCATACACCGCGTTACAATATGACTATGATCTAAAACCGCCATAAAAACTAACTAAAGTGAGGGAAAGAAGAATAGAACTCTATGTAGGTCGAGACC
The DNA here is from genome assembly GCA_036850905.1 of Luffa acutangula. Taxonomy (NCBI): domain Eukaryota; kingdom Viridiplantae; phylum Streptophyta; class Magnoliopsida; order Cucurbitales; family Cucurbitaceae; genus Luffa; species Luffa acutangula. The sequence continues at coordinate 14,717,242 of CM072099.1, forward strand.
GAACGTCCCCGTCACGATCCCCACGAACAATGGGTTGATTTCCACCTTGCTCCCTTTGTTACTGCCTCAAAAGCCTCTGTTTTCCTCTGTTTTACGGCTCCAAAACGTCCCCAAAAAGAAGTCCCCAAAAACCTAGCCGCAAATAGCTTATATTCTGTTTTTTCGTCATAGCGTCGAGACTCTACCTCTAAAACGCGCGTTCTGGAACGGAAAGTTCGCAGCGTCGCGCCTAATCAGAAAAGGAATTCTAGCATCGAGACGCTCAAGGGCTGGCGTCTCAACGCCAGCCTGCAGTTGACCATATGTTGACTTTTTCTTCTTTTGATTCTTTTCGGTTCTTTTGTATTTTTTCACGTCCCGAGCACCCGATTGACTCAAATTCCATGCTTAAGCTCTAATCAACACTTTCCTACAAAATAAACAATTAAGTGCAATAAAATGGCCAATAAATCATCAAAGACTAGCTAAATCAATTAGGGAAAACTAGCTAGCTATGCTCGCTATCAAACACCCCCAAGCTTAAGCTTTTGCTAGTCCTCGAGCAAACTAAAAATCAAGCATACAGTAGAAGAATGGATGCAACAAACATGACTCAATCCTCAAGTCTCAAAAGTCAATAGTCAAGCAAGCAAGAGACATGCACACAAGGACCAATGAGGGAGGCAAATTAAAATTTTTCCAAAATTAACTTGCACAAGCGAGATCTAACTCAACGAGATCAGACTCTACTAGCCCGGGATTGGATTATTAAACTCTCAGCTCATCTTCCCTCTACACTGGCACTAAGGTTTCACTAATGAGCTAATGGAACAAATTAGTTTGTTTTCCTCCATACTTAGGTGCTTATATATAACAACTAAATTAAGCATGTAAATGTGGCACTAGCTTTCACACACCCATTACAGGGACCCATAACCTGAGTTTTCTCTGGTTGGCTTAACTGATCACAACGGTGGTAGCTCTTTTTGCCTAAATCTTTATTAACCATTGCATAATGTGCACAAGCCATGACATAAAATTTTCTTTTCTTCAAAAGTAATAACAAGAATGATTTTTCTTTATGAGCATGATAAGCATATAATCTTTTCTTTCCTCCTAAGCAAGATCAAACATGCTAATTTGCAAAAAATTAACTCTTTAGCTCCACCCTACACCTATCGAGGTGACAACAAGCATTGAATTCAATAATTCGCTCCTAAGCATTCAAATCCAAGTCTAGTCAAGACAAATACTCTACTCATGCAAGCCATCTCCTAGAAAAAGTATAAAAAATCTCCCTTTTTGGGCACTCATGCTTACAACTCATCGCAAACTTGAAAATTGACAAGAAAGCCTATCCTAGGTCATCATAGTCATGCAAAAAATAGCATCCAGAAAACAACCATATGCTTAATTCAAAGAAAGCTCAAAACTATAGCCCGAACTCAGATGCTCAAGGGCTCCACAAACATGCTAATCCACCCCCAAACTTAAAACATGCATTGTCCTCAATGTATAAAGAAAATAAGGCATAATCAAGCATGAGAACAATAAAAGAATGAAAGGAGTGAACAATACTGCCTTGGTATGATGATGACTTCTTGACTGGAAGCTTGAAAGCAAAGGAGAGATTGAAACCAAGACCTACAGAACAGACACAAACAATAAATAAAACTCAAAAAGAAAAACACAACTAAACTTACTTAGGTTGCCTCCCTTAAGGGCTCGTTTAACGTCATTAGCTTGACGTGTTGACCGAATAGGCATCAAGGTGGACTATTGTCAGATGTTCCATCACTGGTGCTCTTCCTAGCACCTCTCCTATAGCCCACCAACATGATTTCTGATGTGTTCTGAGGGTCCTCAAAAGCTTTCAGAGTCTCCTTCTCCTGTTGAACTCTGATGATCAGCTCCCTGCGCTCAATATCAATTATAACTCTCCCTGTAGCAAGGAAAGGTCTCCCTAATATGACAGGCATGGTAGGGTTCTCTTTAATATGTAGCACAAAGAAATCAACAGGAAGAAAAAATCTACCTACTTTGATCAGCACATTTTCCACAATTCCATAAGGACTAACCACAGACTGATCAGCCAACTGGAGTCTAACAGCAGTAGATTTTATTTCTCCTATGTTAAACTTTTTACACAATGATAGAGGAATTATATTTATGCTAGCCCCTAGATCACATAGTGCTCTACATGAAACAGTACCAAAATTACAAGGAATAGTAAAACTCCCTGGGTCAGACAATTTTTCTGGTACTCTCTGCTGGACACGAGCACTGCACGTCGATGCAAGATATACAGTCTCCAACTGCTTTTCCTTTTTCTTCTTGTTGAGCCATTCCTTCATGAATTTTCTGTAGTGCGGCATCTGCTCCAAGGCATCTGAAAAAGGAATATTAACATGCAATCCCATAAAAGCATCTAAAAACTTGTCAAACTTAGCCTTAGAATTTTTCTTTTTCTTTGATTTAGGAACTAAAACAGTAGAAGAAGGGATAGTAGGCTTAGGATTAAGCTTTTCAGCTTCGTTTGAGGTGGTGCCTTCTTCAGCTTCTCCAGTGGGTTCCTCTGGTTCAATAGTCTCCTCTTCCTTAGCTACTTGAGTCTCCTCCTTGTGATGCACAGTGATGGCCTTGCAGTACTCCAACGAAGATTTCTCTTGCTCAGTGTCTTGAGCATGCTTGTCCAGGGCGAGTTGTGCCTATGGCCGCATGTCCAAACCATCCTCACCCATCATGCTTTAGTGCCATGTAATTAGTTTTGTTATTTACTTTATGTTGTAATGAGTTTTGTGGGCGTATGACTCCTCGCGATGTCGCATGTTCACGCCTGCCAGACTAAAAATGCCTCATAATGTACTATAGGGGGGACCAAGTAGTCATCAAACCACCCCCCTACCAAGCATTGTATACTTTCTTGCAATCAAGTTTTCTTGCACCCTTGTATTCAATGCTCTCTTTTAAAGATGTTTTCAATGCTTTTTCTCTCTCACGTTTTATAAAACCAATTTTCTCCTAAAACGTGAGTGGAGGCTAGACCCTACGCCGAAGCTGTCCGCGATTTGCGATTTTTGTACGGCTGACTTGCCCGCCGGGTTAGGACAAGTGCTGCACAATCGCCCGTCCCGAGTTTGAAAGTTTGCGATTGTGACAAGTGGTATCAGAGCCTAGTTGGCTCCTTGGCTTTCAAGAAGTTGTAAGCATGTCGGCGACCAAACAAATGGGCAAGACCCACGTTGAGCGACTCGTTGAGATAGAAGAACAGTTGCTATACCTGAGGAGAAGTACCTGACTCGGTACGATACGTCGAAAGTCGACTTGATGAGATCTCCGAAAGGTTGGGTGAGATTGATGCAGTGAATGCCCGGATTGATGGGCTACCTGTACAAGAGTTGGCAATAAGGGTAGAGACCCTGGAAAGCAAAGCTACGAACCCTTGTAGCACTGAACGTGGAGAAAGTTCCACGAGTTCCGTCGACAAGATGAACGAGCGAGTCGACGAGCTGAATACATCCCAAACAACCATGCTGCGGTTGTTCAATGAAATGACAGAAGACTTTAGAGCAACCATCGAAACCTTGAGAGGTGAGATGGCTGAGATGAATACTCGCCTGAATCTAACCATGCGAGCAGTGGAGAACCAGACCCCGAATCAAGGGCACGGGGTGCACAACAAGATTAAGGTCCCGGAACCCAAAGCCTTCAGTGGGAACCGTGACGCGAAAGAACTCGAAAATTTCATCTTCGACGTGGAACAGTATTTCAAAGCCACTGGAACTACTTCGGAAGAGATGAAAATCACGTTGGCCACGATGCATCTCTCTAATGATGCAAAGCTATGGTGGCGCACTAAGGTGAACGACATTCAGAGTGGCCTGGCCACAGTTGACTCTTGGGAAGACCTCAAGAAAGAGTTGAGGGCTCAGTTCTTCCCCGAGAATGTTGAATTCATAGCGAGACGCAAGCTTCGAGAGTTGAAACACACGGGAGGTATAAGAGAATATGTCAAGCAATTTTCTGCAGTAATGCTTGATATCCGCGACATGTCCGAGAAGGACAAAGTGTTCTGTTTTGTTGAGGGATTAAAGCCATGGGCAAAGACGAAGCTATACGAACAGAGAGTCCAAGACCTTGCCTCTGCCCTGGCCGCCGCTGAAAGACTCTTTGACTTAGGGGGTGATCCAGTTCCTCAAAAGAAGTACGTACCACCACCACACAATGGGAATCGGCCTTTCAGGCCCACGAACCAGAGACCTGGAGAGACTGATAAGAAGCCTCAGACCTCGTCCTCGGGGCCTCCTCGAGGGCCTTATCCACCGAGGCAGAACCAGCAATGGCCCCTTTCTTGCCTCCTATGTAAGGGTCCTCATAGACTATACGACTGCCCCAACCGAGCTGCTCTCACTGCACTTCAAGCCGCAGTACAATCCGGCAACTTGCCTGAACCCGAAGTTGAGGGCAACAAACCAGAGGAGGAGGAGAACACACCCAGGATGGGAGCCCTAAAATTCTTGTTTGCCATACAGAAGAAGGCCTCCGGGTCGAAAGACACACTCGAGAGGGGACTGATGTTTGTGGACGCCATCATTAATGGTGGGCTTGCTAAGGGTACCATGATTGATTCGGGCGCCACCCACAATTTCATCTCCGAACAAGAAGCCCGTAGGCTGGAATTAAAGGTTGAAAAAGATGCAGGCAAAATGAAAGCGGTTAACTCAGAAGCTTTACCTATTGTGGGCACTTCCAGAAAAGTTCCATTGAAATTGGGCGAGTGGACAGGTCATGTGGACCTTGTAGTGGTTCGCATGGACGACTTCGATGTGGTATTGGGAATGGAATTTCTTTTGGAGCATAAGGTGATCCCTTTACCACTCGCCAAATGTATGATCGTCACCGACAGTAATCCCACCGTAGTCCCAGCGAACATCAAGCAACCAAGCGGCATGAGAATGATTTCGGCCTTACAGTTAAAGAAAGGCCTTCGTCGAGACGAACCCACGTTCATGGCCATCCCAATAGTCGAAGAACCCTCTATGGCGGAAGAAATCCCGCCCGAAGTTTGCGATGTCTTACAAGAATATGTTGACATCATGCCAGATGACTTACCAAAAGCCTTGCCACCTCGGCGGGGAATTGATCACGAGATTACGCTCCTCCCAGGGACTAAACCTCCAGCGAAAAATGCATACCGAATGGCACCACCGGAATTGGCAGAGTTGAGGAAACAATTAGACGAACTCCTGACTGCAGGGTTTATTCGTCCCGCAAAAGCGCCCTATGGGGCCCCTGTGTTGTTTCAGAAAAAGAAGGATGGGACCCTGCGACTATGTATCGACTACCGAGCCTTGAACAAAGTCACGGTGAGAAACAAGTATCCAGTGCCGTTGATATCTGATTTATTCGACCAGTTACACGGAGCTAGATACTTCACCAAGTTAGACCTCTGGTCAGGATACTATCAAGTCCGTATCGCTGAAGGTGACGAGCCTAAAACCACATGTGTGACGAGATATGGAGCTTTCGAATTCCTGGTGATGCCCTTTGGCTTGACGAACGCACCAGCCACTTTTTGTACGTTGATGAATCAGGTTTTCCACGAATACCTTGATCAGTTTGTAGTGGTTTATCTGGACGACATAGTCATATACAGCCCCACACTGGAAGAGCACTGAGTGCATTTGCGCCTCGTCTTTGACAAGCTGAGGCAGAATCAACTGTATGTAAAGAGAGAAAAATGTGCTTTTGCGCAGCAACGCATAAACTTCCTAGGCCATGTGATTGAATATGGCCGAATCAGTATGGACAGTGACAAAGTAAAGGCCATCCAAGAATGGAGAGTTCCTGCTTCTGTGACTGAGCTTCGTTCATTCTTGGGCTTGGCAAATTATTATCGTCGGTTCATCGAAGGATTTTCCCGACGAGCTGCCCCACTAACCGAATTGTTGAAGAAAGATGTAACCTGGCATTGGTCAGACGAATGTCAGAAGGCTTTTGAAGAGTTGAAGACCACCATGACGAGGGGCCCTGTCCTCGGATTGGTGGATGTGTCGAAGCCGTTTGAAGTCGAGACCGATGCGTCCGACTTTGCTCTCGGAGGCGTACTTCTTCAGGAAGGTCACCCTATCGCCTACGAGAGCCGCAAGTTGAATAGCGCTGAAAGGAGATACACTGTCTCCGAGAAAGAGATGTTGGCAGTGATACATTGCCTGAGAGCCTGGAGGCAATATTTGTTGGGATCACGCTTCGTGGTTAGAACCGACAATATTGCTATCTGTCACTTCTTCGATCAGCCAAAGTTGACCGCAAAGCAAGCGCGGTGGCAAGAATTCTTGGCTGAGTTTGATTTTAAGTTTGAACACAAGAAAGGAAAGAGCAATCAAGCAGCAGACGCCCTGAGTCGAAAAGGTGAGCATGCGGCCCTGTGCATGCTCGCTCATATTCATACCAGCAAGGTTGACGGATCCATGCGCGACATCATCAAAGAACAGTTACTGAGAGACCCCTCAGCCCAAACTGTCGTGTCCTTAGCCAAAGCCGGAAAGACCAGGCAGTTTTGGGTCGAGGACGAATTGCTGATGACAAAAGGGAATCGATTATATGTTCCTCGAGCAGGAGACCTGAGAAAGAAACTAATGTACGAGTGTCACGACACTCTATGGGCAGGTCATCCCGGATGGCAACGTACGTACGCCCTTCTGAAGAAAGGGTACTTCTGGCCAAACATGCGAGACGATATTATGCAGTACACGAAGACTTGCCTGATATGCCAGCAAGATAAAGTCGAGAAAGAAAAGGTGTCGGGACTTCTCGAACCTCTGCCAGTCCCATCCAGACCTTGGGAGAGCGTCTCCATGGACTTCATCACTCATCTCCCGAAGGTAGGGGACCACGAAGCAATCTTGGTTATCATTGATCGGTTTTCGAAGTATGCAACCTTCGTGGCAACCCCTAAGCAATGTTCAGCTGAGTTGACGGCCCAACTATTCTTCAAGCACGTTGTCAAGTTATGGGGCATTCCATCGAGTATTGTGAGTGACAGGGATGGTCGTTTTATCGGCACCTTCTGGACAGAATTATTCTCATTCTTGGGGACGAGTTTGAACATATCCTCCAGCTATCACCCACAGACCGATGGTCAAACCGAGAGATTCAACTGCATGCTCGAAGAGTATCTACGCCACTTTGTTAATGCCCGACAAAAGAACTGGGTCCAGTTGTTAGATGTGGCTCAGTTTTGTTTCAATTGTCAAACAAGTTCGTCCACAGGGAAGAGTCCTTTTGAGATTGTTAGCGGCAGACAACCTTCCCTACCTCATATCATTGATCATCCTTATGCAGGGAAGAATCCTCAGGCCCAGAATTTTACAAAGGAGTGGAAACAGACCACTGACATTGCTCGAGCCTACCTAGAGAAAGCCTCTAAGCGCATGAAGAAATGGGCGGACAGGAAGCGTCGCCCCCTTGAATTTCGAATTGGAGACCAAGTCCTTATCAAGCTGAGACCTGAACAGATTCGATTCCGAAGCCGAAAAGACCAGCGACTTGTGCGAAAGTATGAAGGACCTGTGGAAGTCCTCAAGAAAATCGGGACCACGTCTTATAGGGTAGCGTTGCCTGCATGGATGAAAATTCATCCAGTAATTCATGTGAGCAACTTAAAACCCTATTATCCCGATCCAGATGATGATCGTCGTAATGCCGTTGTTCGACCTGGTATTGATCTGAAACAGAAAGAAGCCAAAGAAGTTGAAGAGATCCTTGGTGAGCGCGTCAGGAAGACTGGAAGACCCGTACGGAGGGTCCAAGAATTCCTTGTCAAATGGAAGGACCTCCCTACGGAAGAAACAAGCTGGGAACGAGTTGAGGACCTTGAAGCCTGGATACAGAAGATCGAAGACTTCAAGCTGCGCCAGTTGACAGGGACGTCAACAGTTTAAGTGGGGGAGAATGTCTTGAGCATGCTTGTCCAGGGCGAGTTGTGCCTATGGCCGCATGTCCAAACCATCCTCACCCATCATGCTTTAGTGCCATGTAATTAGTTTTGTTATTTACTTTATGTTGTAATGAGTTTTGTGGGCGTATGACTCCTCGCGATGTCGCATGTTCACGCCTGCCAGACTAAAAATGCCTCATAATGTACTATAGGGGGGACCAAGTAGTCATCAAACCACCCCCCTACCAAGCATTGTATACTTTCTTGCAATCAAGTTTTCTTGCACCCTTGTATTCAATGCTCTCTTTTAAAGATGTTTTCAATGCTTTTTCTCTCTCACGTTTTATAAAACCAATTTTCTCCTAAAACGTGAGTGGAGGCTAGACCTTACGCCGAAGCTGTCCGCGATTTGCGATTTTTGTACGGCTGACTTGCCCGCCGGGTTAGGACAAGTGCCGCCAATCGCCCGTCCCGAGTTTGAAAGTTTGCGATTGTGACACTCAGCTGGGGCTTTACCTTTGTTCATGGTGTTGACAACACTTACCAGTTGTCCCAGCTGAGTCTCTATGTTCTTAATGGCTGTAGAATGACCATTGACAGTGTTGTTTATGGCGATCACGGCCTCTTCGAGCTTATTTGACCTGTTACTTGATTCTGCAATGAAAGCTCCAACAAGATCCTCTAAAGATTGTTTACTTTCTTGTTTAGGAGTGAAGCCAGGAGGATTCAACACATTCTTATTATTAGCATAGGAAAAGTTCTCATGATTTCTATTACTAGGGTGATAATGTGTAGGTGCAGAATTATTATTGTACCCCTAGAATTAAAATTAGAGACATACTGAACGTGCTCGAGATTTTCCTCCTGAGTCTGGGATGCGAGGGCAGCTGCAGACTCGATCGATTGAGCACTCCCTGTACCTGAAAACTTTAAAAACGCATTAGCCAAGGAAGACATCTGGGCCTGCAGTGCACTTACGTTATCGATCTCAAACACTCCGGCAGCAATCTTTTTGGGTCCTGACCGCTCAGATGGCCACTGATAGCTGTTGGTGGCCATATCCTCTAACAAAGTCCTAGCACTCAACAGTTTTGGACAACAGAGTCCCACCTGCAGCTGCATCAACGATAGTTTTCGTGCTAGGAGTTAAGCCATTATAAAATAATTGAACCTGGAGCCAGTTGGGGTAGCCATGCTGAGGGCACTTCCTTAGCAGCTCTTTAAATCTCTCCCAAGCCTCGAACAACTGCTCATCGAATTGTTGCTGGAATGTCCCAATTTTGGTCCTCAGCATGACCGTCTTAGCAGGAGGGAAGAACTTCTTTAGGAATGCCTGGACCAAAGTATCCCAAGTGGTGATGCTCCCAGGTGGAATAGATTGTAACCAGTCCCTCGCTTTATCCTGCAGAGAAAAAGGAAATAAACGTAAGCGAATGACATCTTCAGAAACACCATTTAACTTTACCGTCCCACAGATGTCGAGGAAGGATTTCAGGTGAGAATTTGGATCCTCCATGGGTGATCCTCTGTAAGCACAATCTTGAGCCATTTGAATGAGATCCGTTTTCAGCTCAAAATTGTTAGCATTGATCGGGGCATAGACAATCCCTGATTGTTGCTCCTGAAAGACCGGCTGAAAATAGTCCGTAATAGGCTTAGGCTCCTCATGGTTAGGATTGGCCATTTGGATATTTTCTTGATTTTCCCTTCGAAGTCTATTGTATGTTCTTTCTATTTCTGGATCTAAGGGAACTAAGGCCAATTCTCTAACCTTTCGCATACACCAACACGACTAACCTAAAAAAAGGAAAAAAACAAAAGAAAAGGAAATAAAATAAATTAGGAAAGAAACAAGAAAAGGAAATAAATGAATCTACAATGGGACACTATAATCTACACAAGGAAAAGATAAACTAATATGGAATGCAAAAACAAAAATGGCAAAAACAAATAAGGAAACTAGCAACTAAGGAAAAAAATAATCTAAAAAGGAAAAACTAAAAAAAAATCTATGGAAAATTCAAACAAATATGGAAAAATCTAAATATGGAAAAGAAAAACAATAAAGGAAAAAAAATGCAATCTACCTAAAAACACAAAAATAACAAAAATAACAGAAAATAAAATACACCCTAAACTAAGACCGGACAATTTTTCTACGATATTAAAATTGACTAAATATGCCAATCCCCGGCAACGACGCCAAAAACCTTATGTGCAATTTGCTAACCGCAAGTGTACGGGTCAAGTAATAATATAGTGAATGTGAAATTCGAATGTCGTCCTCTAGATTGGTTTCTAGTCAATTTTAATTATCGAAAATACTTTTGACCAATTTTATTTAGGGAACTAAATTGAGTGAGAATGAGATTAAATCAAATACAAGGTAATGCAAAAAGTGACAATCAAATGGAAACAATGGTCTTAGGGATTTGACTTCACCAATTGGGATTATGGAATAATTAATGGATTATTAACATGCAATGATTCATAAATCTTCGAAACCTAATATCACACATACCTCTCCCGAGCATACATGATTCTCCCACATGCAATTGAACCCGATATCCCTATCTAAATTCAATGAACATGCAAGGCATTAAGGATACCCTTTTTAACGATTTCTAGAATTAACTATTATCTCCCGATTTCTAGCTAAATCCTAGTTATGCATAACGATTTCTAAGCTAAATCCTCTCTCCCGAGTTAAATTTAAGCATAAAAAACATTCAATTCATGGCCGGTAAATTGAAAGCACTAAGGACACAAATATGCATAAATGAATCATTAACATAAAACCATAAAATTAATCCATAACGTGCCCAACGGCTACATCAATCCCTAAGAGTCAAAATCTAGCCAATCATACACCGCGTTACAATATGACTATGATCTAAAACCGCCATAAAAACTAACTAAAGTGAGGGAAAGAAGAATAGAACTCTATGTAGGTCGAGACCGAACGTCCCCGTCACGATCCCCACGAACAATGGGTTGATTTCCACCTTGCTCCCTTTACTTCTGCCTCAAAAGCCTCTGTTTTCCTCTGTTTTACGGCTCCAAAACGTCCCCAAAAAGAAGTCCCCAAAAACCTAGCCGCAAATAGCTTATATTCTGTTTTTTCGTCATAGCGTCTCGACGCTGCCTCTAAAACGCGCGTTCTGGAACGGAAAGTTCGCAACGTCGAGACGCTAAGGTCGCAACGTCTCGACGCTGCGACATGTGCGCGCCTAATCAAAAAAGGAATGCTAGCGTCGAGACGCTCAAGGGATGACATCTCAACGCTAGCCTGCAGTTGACCATATGTTGACTTTTTCTTCTTTTGATTCTTTTCGGTTCTTTTGCATCTTTTCACGTCCCGAGCACCCGATTGACTCAAATTCCATGCTTAAGCTCTAATCAACACTTTCCTACAAAATAAACAATTAAGTGCAATAAAATGGCCAATAAATCATCAAAGACTAGCTAAATTAATTAGGGAAAACTAGCTAGCTATGCTCGCTATCACTCTCATACTGCAATCATGCTCCAAAATGATTAACATAATGATTAACATCATACTTGTTTAAACCCAAAGGCAAAACTTAAGGCTTAAATCCAATTCATGCTAGCATGTTTAAATTCTCAATTAAATGGGTTTAAAGCATAAGAATTAATCCAAATGGCTACTTACCTTAGCCAAACAAAAAAATTGATAAATCTATTTTTTTTTCTTTCCAAAATTCCTTTAATTCTAAGACCTTATGCAAGCTTCTATTAATATAAAATATTAGGGTTTTGGCTTGGCTTCAACTTCCTACTAATCACAAAATTGTCATTCCAAAAATCCGTCAAAATTCCATTCCATTAAATCCCTCTTTCCTACCCATTGCATGAAATTAAATCCAATTAAACTCAAATTTAGAGAAATTGAGATTTCCTTAAAATGCCAACATTACACTTTGAGTTCTCCCGTTAGAGATAAGTTCTTCCTCGCTCTGTTTAAAGAAACCAATTGGATTGCTTCAGTTCTGATACAATATCTTCTAGGTGTCTTGAAGACTTTGTCCATCAATTGTCGGCCATCCTTACAGAGATAGCTGAAATTCTTTATTTATTTTAAGGAATTGAGAGAAATTTATTTAATTTAGTGCGTCAGACCGGATGTCACTCATTATCTTTTAGTTACTTTCACCACTATGCTTATTGCCAATTGGAGAGGTTTTTTGTAATCTCTCTTGAATTGGTTAGGGTTGACGTATTTGTTCTCCCCTTCCTTTCTTTTAATCTTTCATCATTAACAAAAGAAGTTTTCAATTGATTAAGAGGAAAAGTGTTGGTTTATGTTTGATATTTTCCTTAATTAGTTTTATTAATTGTAATTATATTGTATTTATTTGTGCGATTCTTTCCTTTTTTGTATTAGGCATCTTCTTCTTCTTAAGGAGGATTCTCTTGTATCTAATATATATTACTATTATGATTGAATAGAAAGACATACTATTCCAGTGAAATTATTTTTGCACATGGTATCAGAGCAAAAATAAAAAGAAAAAATAAAATCCTAATTTTCTTAAACCCTAGCCCTTACTGCTGCCGCTTCTACAGTAGTCGCCGGCGCCGCCGTTCTCTGCTTAAGCCTCCGCCGCCGTCGTCCGACCATCTTCCAGCTCCGAGCAGCGTGTTTCCGTTCGTAGCCAAGGAGTCGCGCGCCCTCTTCGCACGTTCGACAACGTGTTTGCGTTTGCTCCTTCGCGCGAACTTTTCTCTTCGCACGCTCGTAGGTTACTCGTTCGCCGGCTGTCCGTTTCGCTCGTCCGTCAGGTTGCTCGCCGGCTGTTGCAGGTTGCTCGTCCGACCATCTCGCCGTCAGTTTGAGTTGCGTTTTTTTTTTCTCAGTTGGGCCGTCTGTCTGTTAGGGTATTTTTTTTCTTTGCTGCTGTTCCAGCAATTGTTCGACTCTTCCGGATCAGTCCTTTACAAAGGTAGCAATATGTCAGAAGAAAAAATATCGATGACTAAGGTTTCTGACCCACGCCACCATCCTATTGTTCAGATTACCACCATCCGACTTAATGGGGATAATTTTCTGTTGTGGTCCTAAAGTGTTTGGATGTATATACGTGGACAAGGGAAGATTGACTATATTACTGGGGAGAAAACAATACCTAAAAAGGATGATCCTTCGTTGGCTACTTGGGATGCTGAGAACTCCATGGTTATGACGTGGTTGGTCAACTCTATGGTTGAGAGAATAAGTCGCAATTATATGTGTTACGCGACTGCAAAGGAATTATGGGACAGTGTAACTGAAATGTATTCCGACTTGGAAAATCAATCTCAATTGTTTGAATTGAATCTCAAACTGAGAGACATACGTCAAGGAGGAGATACAATCACAGAGTACATCCACACTCTAAAAACAATCTGGCAAGACCTAGATCTTTTTGACACTTACGAATGGGAGTCAACTACAGACCAAACTCATTACAAGAAAGTTGTAGAGGATGGTCGCATTTACAAATTTCTTGCTGGTCTTAACGATGAATTTGATGAGGTTCGCAGTAGAGTTATTGGTAAGAATCCACTTCCTTCCATTAATGAAGTTTTTTCTGAAGTTCGCAGGGAAGAGAGTCGTCGCAATGTTATGCTTGGCAAGAAACCCATCAGTGTAGTTGAAACCTCTGCTATGGTAGTTGAAACTATTGCAAATAAGGCTTCTGCACAACCCACCAAACCTCGGGTATGGTGTGACTACTGTAACCGACCCCGACACACCCGTGAGACGTGTTGGAAAATCCATGGAAAGCCTGCAAATTGGAAAAGTACCAAGGAAGGTGACAAAAGTAACAATCCGTCTAATTCCGCTGCCAATGTTGTTGATTCTCATCCTTTCAATCAAGAGCAAATTGATCAACTCCTGAAACTACTAAAGGTCACTTCATCATTTGGTACTCCTAGTGTTTCCTTGGCACAAACAGGTAATTATCCTCTAGCCTTGTCTTGCCTAAATTCATCTCCGTGGGTTATAGATTCCGGAGCGTCTGATCATATGACTAGTTCCTCTTGTTTCTTTACCTCATACTCTCCCTTGTATAACCATGAACAAATTCGAATAGCCGATGGTAGTTTCACTTCCATTGCAGGAAAATGAACTATCTGTTTGACTAAACAAATTACCTTACAATCTGTTCTCCATGTCCCTAAATTGGCTTGTAATTTGTTATCTGTCAGTAAAATTCTAAAGATGCTAACTGTCGTGTTACTTTCTTTGAAACTCACTGTATCTTTCAGGATCAGGACTCGGGGGAGATGATTGGGCGTGTTAGGATGCTTGATGGCCTCTATTATTTTGATGAATCTCCAACTAGTGATAAAAAAGCTCAGGGCTTTAGTAGTATTTGTTCTTCCTCTGTTAAAGAAAAAATCATGCTTTGGCATCGTAGACTAGGACATCCCAGTTTTTTCTATTTGAAGTATTTGTTTCCAAACTTATTTAAAGGAATCGATTGTTCTTCTTTTTATTGTGAAAGTTGTATCTTTGCCAAGAATCATCGTGGCACGTATTTGCCAAAACCTTACAAGGCTTCAAACCCTTTTTATTTAATTCATAGTGATGTTTGGGGTCCATCTAAAGTTTTGACTAATAGTGGAAAACGTTGGTTTGTTACGTTTATTGATGATCATACTCGTTTAACTTGGGTTTATTTGTTAACAAACAAGTCTGAAGTCAAAGATGTTTTTATTCGGTTTTACAATATGATTGAGAATCAATTTCGAACTAGAATCAGTATTTTACATTCTGATAATGGAACAAAATACTTTAATGCATCTTTCGATGATTTTTTGAAGGATAAAGGGATTTCCCATCAGTCTTCTTGTCGCAATACTCCACAACAGAACGGAATTGCTGAACGAAAAAATAGACACTTGCTTGATGTTGCTCGTGCTATTATGTTCTATATGCATGTTCCTAACTATCTGTGGGGAGATGCAGTTCTTACGGCTGCCTATCTCATAAATCGAATGCCCTCTAAGATTTTAGACTTTAAGACTCCCCTTGATCATTTTAAGAATTTTTTTCCCACTGTTCGCTTGTATTCTGATTTATCGATCAAATTATTTGGATGTATTGCATATGTTCATATTCCTAGTCTTTCTAGGTCCAAGTTTGATCCTCGTGGTGTTAAATGCATTTTTTTAGGATATGCTTCAAACAAAAAGGGCTATCGGTGTTTTGATCCCCTAACCAAAAAATACTTTGACAGTATGGATGTATTGTTTGTGGCGAACCAATCTTTTTTCAGCAAAAATTCTCTTCAGGGGGAGATATCTAACTTGGAAGAAAATTTTTGGGATACTTCTCCTCTCCCTAAAATTATTTGTCCTGAGAGTACTAGTCCTTCTATGCCAAACTTGGAAAATTCTATTTCAGGGGGAGAAATACTACAAAATGATCTCACTGATCGAAATCCTGAACTTCAGGTTTATACTAGAAGGACATATCAAAAAAACCGGGATCAGATAGCGGACTTGTCACCAAACCAATCTAATACTCCGATGAATGATACTGAAGATTCAGGTAACCAATCTTTATCTGATATATCTGATCTTGATATTCCAATAGCCCATAGGAAAGGTGTCCGTAACTGTACCAAGTATCCTATTGCAAATTACCTTTCATATCATAGATTGTCTGATAATCATAAAGCCTTCACCTCTAGGATAACCAACCTATTTATTCCAAGGAATATACAGGAGGCCCAAAATGATCCGAATTGGAATTTAGAAGTTATGGAAGAGATGAATGCTCTAGAAAAGAATGGTACATGGGATATAGTAGAACTACCAAAAAATAAGAAAACGGTAGGGTGTAAATGGGTATTCACTCTAAAGTGCAAAGCTGATGGTGACATTGAACGATACAAGGCCAGATTAGTTGCTAAAGGCTTCACGCAGACTCATGGAATTGATTATCAAGAAACGTTTGCTCCTGTTGCTAAGATTAATTCTATTAGAGTGCTCTTATCTATTGCTGTTAATTCAAATTGGCCTCTTTATCAGCTTGATGTTAAAAATGCTTTCCTCAATGGTGATCTTGAAGAGGAGGTATTTATGGACTTACCACCAGGTTTTGAAGTGGATCTTGGAGTTAACAAGGTATGTAGGTTAAAGAAATCTTTGTATGGCCTTAAGCAGTCTCCTAGAGCGTGGTTTGAGCGGTTTGGGAATGTTGTTACTAGCTATGGCTTTCTTCAAAGTCAAGCAGATCATACCATTTTTTATAGGCACACTGGAAATGATAAAATTGTTGTTTTAATAGTGTACGTTGATGACATCATTCTTACAGGAAATGATGAGGCTGGATTAAATAATCTGAAGAAAAAGCTAGCCAATGAATTCCAGATCAAAGACTTGGGAATTTTGAAGTATTTCCTAGGAATGGAATTTGCTAGATCAAAACAGGGTATCCTTGTTAATCAAAGGAAATATATTATTGACTTACTCGAAGAGACAGGCTTAAGTGGTTGTAGAACAGCTGAAACTCCTATTGAACCGAATTTAAAATTGCAAGCAGCAACAGATGAAGAGGTAAAAGATAAGGGAAAATACCAAAGACTTGTGGGAAGACTTATCTACTTATCTCACACTCGTCCTGATATTGCTTTTGCAGTTAGTATGGTAAGTCAATTCATGCATTCCCCAGGGCCAACTCACTTTGAGGCTGTTTACAGCATCCTAAGATATTTGAAAGGAACTCCAGGAAAAGGTATACTCTTTAAGAAACATGATCACTTACATGTTGAGATTTACACTGATGCTAACTGGGCTGGTAGCACCACTGACAGAAGATCTACATCTGGTTACTGCTCTTTTGTTGGAGGGAATCTAGTTACTTGGCGAAGTAAAAAACAAAGTGTGGTAGCCAGAAGTAGTGCTGAAGCAGAATTTAGAGCTTTAGCTCATGGCATTTGTGAAGGTATTTGGATAAAAAGACTATTGGAAGAATTGAAATTTATCCAAATGAAGCCTATGCGTGTTTACTGTGACAATAAAGCAGCTATCTCCATAGCTCACAATCCAGTCCTTCATGATAGGACAAAACATATTGAAGTTGATAAGCACTTTATAAAGGAGAAGATTGATACCGGAGTAATATGCATTCCTTATCTTCCTACATCAGAGCAAATTGCTGATGTGCTAACCAAGGGACTTCCAAAGCTACGATTTGACAAGTTGATTGACAAGCTGGCAATGGAAGATATCTTCAAGCCAGCTTGAGGGGGAGTGTTGGTTTATGTTTGATATTTTCCTTAATTACTTTTATTAATTGTAATTATATTGTATTTATTTGTGTGATTCTTTCCTTTTTTGTATTAGGCATCTTCTTCTCCTTAAGGAGGATTCTCTTGTATCTAATATATATTACTATTATGATTGAATAGAAAGACATACTATTCTAGTGAAATTATTTTTGCACAAAAAGCCTATTACTGTATTTCGTTTTATGTTTGGTTGAATATTTTTATGTTTCCTACTGTCTGCTGGAATTGATTTTGCCTCCTATTTTTTTCTTATCTTAATCTTGACATCCTAGAACTTATGGTACATTGTCACTCTTGAATGTAGTTATTCAACAACTCCTTAAGTTCGAAAATTGCAGCCGAGGATTCTGATGGAACTTCAACTGTAGATTTCTCTATGGCCCCTCATGTTCTTGCGATGTCGGCCACTCCTATTCCAAGGACACTTGCTCTTGCATTGTATGGGGACATGTCGCTAACTCATGTATGTTCATACTTTTCTCCTGATTTACATGCAACTGCTATTGAAGTATAAAATTCACATGAAAAATATTTTTCCATATAACCAAAGGCCAATTTACAACTATTTAAAGAACATAGTATTACTGTAAGTGATTTTAAGCTCCTACGTGGTTAAAAATGTACCCTGGATTTCTTGGTGGATACATAAATCAACTTTATTTTTCTTTCTCCCTTCACTCCTATTGGAACCAGATTTTATCCCCTCATTTCCCACTAAACACCGTTATTTCATTCTCTTCTCAATGTTACGTTTCTAATATTGTCTAAATGTTGGGAGAATACTTTCTATATTTTACTGATTCACCACTTATATGCACAAATTACTTTTTTCTTTCTAGCAGATTCTAGTTTCTTTACTTGTATGGTATTTATATGGTAGTAGATTTTCTCATTTGCTGTTATATTATATATTATTTCTTAGCTTTTTAAACTATTAACATAGGGATGCAATTGTTCTTTAATAGTGGGAAATAAGGAAAGAAACTATGATGTTTCTAATACAGAAACTTTGCTTGAATGGTAATGGAACTTTTAAAAGAAAAACCTGTATACAAAAGTTATAACAAACTATTCTTATCCCCCCCCCCCCCCCCCCCCCCCCCCCCAAAAAAAAAAGGAAAAAAAAAGAGATTATAATAAACTGTTCAACGAAAAACACACTCAAACGACCCCTATATTTTCCATCTTTCTGCTTTTAGATGTGGTACCATTTACCAGACCAATAGATGCGAACCAACTATCAATCTCTCCCATCTCTTCTGTATTTGGTTTTATTTCTGTACCGCGAACCTTTTATTCTACTTTTGTTTTTGCCTACACCATCCGTCTTCCACTCTGTTCAAACCAGTATGAAACCTCCAAGACAAGTTGAGATACAGCCTGAGCAATTCCCCACAGCCATGTTTACTCACCCTACAACTGACAAGTTTGACAGGTCCAGCCATATGTCATCTATCATAGTTGCCATGGCCTTGAACAGAAGGAAGTTTAGTTCTGTATGGTCTAGCCATCAATTGTAAATTCTCTACATTCTACACGACCCAGTTAGACCAATTGGTTTAGGTTCTTCGTAGCCTAAACTTTTCCATTTCTTTCATAATTTTTTTTTAAAGCATTGGGCCACCTCAGAAAAGTTTTTCATTCACACATATGAGCAGCGATCTGAATTGATGGATTTTGATTAACTTGACAGAGCAGCCAATTCTTTACTTTCGCTTTCATGGTTGAATCCCACCTGTTTCTTTGCGTATTGGTTGTTCCTTTAATTATTATTGGAAGTGATCCGTTGATTGTTATCATCAGTAACTATTTGATTCTTTTTACTACAGATCACTGATTTGCCTCCTGGACGATTACCAGTCAAAACATATTCTATCGTGGGAAATGATGAAGGCTTTGAGAAGGTTTATGAGGTATATTCTTGTCATTACATTTGAGGTGATTACATTTCTTAAAATACTTGGTCATGAATACTTCTACCAATACATTTTTCTTCAATTTTTTATTCTGTTAGAAATGTAACAAGATTGCTAGATGAAACATATACTTGAGTTTAAATCGGTGGAAACATCATTTTTTTAATCTTATATTTCTTTAATGAATTGGATTCTTCTAATGTATGGAAGTACTTTTAATAATAAACTAATAAATTTAAATTTTTAATGTGTTTTTATATATTTATATTCTTTAAAGGGTGGGGATTTGTTTTCTTTGTGGGTGTGAGTGTCTAATAACTATTCTAAAGTCAAGATGCAGCATCTCTTCAAGTGTTAATTATTATAGTTTCAAGTTTTTTCTGTTCTTGATTCAGATACTTTAGCACCCTTGCATGCACCATTACAAATGTAAAGGATACAGTTTAAATATGGATGAGGGAATGATGATAGTTAGATTTTCTTCTTGTTTGATGAAAATGATTTACATGATGATAGATGATGCTGGATGAGTTACAAATGGGAGGAAAGGTGTATCTCGTGTATCCAGTGATTGAGCAATCTGAACAGCTGCCTCAGCTTCGTGCTGCTTCAGAAGGTCTTGAATCAATTTCTTACAGGTTTCAGGACTATAACTGTGGGTTGCTGCACGGCAAAATGAAGAGTGATGAGAAAGAGGAAGCTTTACGGAGATTTCGGAGCGGAGATACTCAGATACTACTTTCTACCCAAGTCATTGAAATTGGAGTGGATGTTCCTGATGCATCAATGATGGTTGTTATGAATGCTGAGAGATTTGGAATTGCTCAGCTCCATCAACTAAGAGGACGAGTTGGACGTGGAATGAAGAAGTCTAGATGCATTTTGGTGGCATCTACTGCAAGCGGCCTAAGTCGCTTGAAGGTGTTGGAGAATTCGTCGGATGGTTTTCACTTGGCAGAAGTTGATCTTCTTTTACGTGGACCTGGTGATTTGCTTGGAAAAAAACAGTCGGGGCATCTTCCAGAGTTTCCAATTGCAAGATTGGAGATAGATGGGAATATTTTGGAAGAAGCACATCTTGCTGCTTTGGTAAGTATTATTTCGTTTAGCTCTTTCCATTTTGCTTTGCATGATTCATCGAGCACAAAATGCAGCTTTATTTCTAGCTTCGAATTATGTACAATATTAGGAGTAAAATTTTTGTTAAATTTGAAGTATGGAAATTGAATTTTCATGGTGGTGTTTATTTAGTAGTTTTAAAAGTTTTTTTAAAGTTTATCCATTAAATGACTAAACTTGCTTAAATAATAGGATTTATATTGGCAGAGCGTATATTAAAGATTTAGGGGCAGTTGCATAGATGGCAAATTGGACCAAATTAATAGCAAATATAGCACAGTTGCAAACTAATTACAAATATAGCAAAATTAATTGTACAAGACCAAAAAACTGTTGTCAGATTCTATCCGTGTCTATCACTGATAGACTCTGATTATTCAAAGTATATCAGTGTCTATCGTTGATAGACTTCGATTAATCAAAATCTATTAGTGACTATCACTGATAGACTTTGATTAATCAGAGCTAGTCACTGATAGATTTTGATTAACCAGAGTTTATCAGCGATAGACACTGATAGACTCTGAATAATCGGAGTCTATCAGTAGACTGATAGATTCTGATTAATGTGAGTCTATCGCTGATAAACTCTAATAATCGAAGTCTATCAGATAGACTCCGATAGATTTTGCTATATCTGCAATTCTTTTTACATGGTGCTATATTTGCTATTAATTTAGTCCAATTTGCCACCCACTGCAATTTTTCAAAGATTTATTAAACACAAAACTGAACATTCAAAGACCTATTAGGAATCTTTCGAAGTAGTTAGACTTATTAAACAGAATCTTGAAGAATATAAGTTCCATTAAAAACGTTTCAAATACAGCAATTAAGCAGACAAACACAATGTTGAAAGTTCAAACACCAAACTTGTAATGCAAACTTGCATTTTGCACAGATGTTTCAATGTTAGATAGCTTGGAATTACATTTGTTCAAAGTATAACACAGACAATTGTTTACTCTCACATGCAGAAAATCTTAAGCGTCTCTCATGATTTGGAGCAGTTTCCTGCCCTCAAGATGGAGCTCAGCATGAGGCAGCCACTTTGTCTCCTTGGTGATTAGGTTTCACTGATAATTAAGATTGGAACCTTAGTTTCAATTAGTTATTTTCTGTTATTTTAATATCTTTGTACCAGTAAATATATCTAGGAAGTATCATTTACTAGATCAGATAATGTAGTCAATCATTTTTGCAAAATGAAATGCAAATGACTCATCATATTGCATTTGTACAGAGAATATACGTCTTGCGTTTGTACAAAATATAACTGAGCACCATTTACAAGATTGAACGGTGTGATGTGGTTAATCATTCTAATGATGTGAAATAAAATTATTGTAGTGAAATTGGTTAAACAGATTTTACTGTGTTTGGAATTGCTTTTAACAGTCAAAACTCAAGAGTGTTTGGCTTATAAAAACACTTTTCGAACTTTCAATAGCGTATTTGACTGCAATTCAAAATGGCATGAAAAACATGAGAACACTTCAAAGTATGTCAATAGAGAATCGTATAGTTTGTTTCTTTCTTTTTCTTTTAAAAAAAGAATTGTAATAGATAGAAAAAAATAATAATAAACATTAGGAAAGTTATAAATTTAGCCATGGTTTTTTAGATTTGTAAATATAGCCAAATGTTTTAAATCTGATTTATAGATATATATATATTTTTTATTATTTTTATTTTTATTGTTGCCATCAATAGGTATATCGGTGCTATAACAGATATACGTTATATTTTGTATATTAGTCCACTAATATACAAAACATTAAATATATTAGTGATACAACTGATATACTAAATAGCCCTTTGGGTGTTGTGGATTGTTCTTGGATGTATGCTTAAATTTCATTTGTCTGCCTTTACTTAATGCTTTCAATTTATTAGTCATGAGTTGAATGATGTATTGTCTAAATTTCCTTGGGAGAGGGGGTTTAGCTTAGATCTTGTTATGCATAACTAGGATAGTCTTAAGATCGTGAGATTTAAGACAGGTCTTAGGAATCGTTAAAAAGATTAGACTTAAGGTCTTGTATGTCAATAAATTTAGATAGGGATATTGAACTCATTGCATGTTAGAGAATTATTTATGCTCGGAAGAGATAAATATGAATTTTGTTTATCCTAGATTTATGAATCTTAGCATGATGAATCATTCAAGTAATTAATTCATGACCTCAACAGGTGATGTCAATTCCCTGAGAGTTTTCACTCCAATTGAATTTCTAACCTTTTAATTCTTGTCATTTGATTCCATTCCATCACTAAGTTTTTTTATCTCTAAATAAAATTGGGCAAAACTATTCTCGTTACTTAATTTAACTAGAAAATCAATCCAGAGGACGACATTCGATTCTCCCGTACACTTACGGTAGAAAAATTGCACACCATCATTTAGATTTTTCAGAAAGAGAAATACAACCTATAATAGTTGAGCATAATAACGAAGAAAGAGAATCTAATTTTAACAACAGACTAACCAACTTAAATCAAAACGTAAATAAAAAAAAAACATTTTAAGGAGGGGAGAAATTGAATTTGACATCAATAAAATTTAACAACCTTGAATTAAATCTAAACCTGTAAATTAACATTATTTAAACAAAACTATAACTTCTTAATATTGTAACAAAATTGAAAAAAAAAACCAATACAGTAATCATAGTGATAAAAATGATGAACCACCAAAATTGACATCTATCTAAGAGTATATAGAATACCATAGCTCTCCACTAATTTTCCTAACGAACTCAAACAATGTAAAAATGGAGATTTGAAAATGATTATAAAATTACTCAATACTTATGTGTATATAATAGCACATACATGGAAGCACAAAACCAATTATGTGCAAACATGCAAAAAGTATATCCAACAAACAAGCATTTTATATGTGTATATACAAACAAACATTATCATGTCCAACAACCCTATCAATTTCTCGCATATATATATAAATGGATATATACATTTGACATCTCTATATACATAAAAGTATATACATATAGTTAATACAGTAACTCAACATTACCCAATTCTTGTCAGAGAAAAAATTCCCACTGTCGCATAGACGTTAGAAGGAGAGTAGGCAACTAAATTATTAGGATCTCCACTAGAGAAAAACTTCCTTTTCGGACTAGTGTGTAAACTTTCTTGAAGTTGAGTTTGTAAGCAAAAATGCAATCCTTGAAAATGATGAAGTTATCTATTAATGCATCAATTCCTTATGAATTAAGGAAACAAACATTATCCTTGTCTTGAGTTGCATTCCTTAGTGGATTTGGTCTAGCATTGCCTCTGTGTATATCGGTTTCTACACGTCCGATGAAAAAAAATGCAATTCTTTGATATGGACAAATTATCTGTCAATGCTTCGTTTGTATCTGAGTTAATGAAATCAAAATTTTGTATCCCTTTGAGTTGTGTCCCTTTCTAAATTTGCTCCTATATCACAATTGTGTATATTGATATTTGTAGTTTCAACATCCATAACTATCCAAAAAATGTCCTTGTCTTTAGAAAGAATTATGTTGATTGGTTTACTTATCCAATTGTTAAGGAGCGACAATCATCCGTTTTCCATTCGTCAATTTGAGATAGTTGACGACACATTCTTTAAGCTGAGATAAGTTAATTAGAAACACACCATACAAACACAGTTTTAGGTTTGAAATATTTGTAGACGTTTTCTCATTCCAAACACCATTGTATACAATTGTAATTTGTTGGACGGTCATTTACTCCGATTTGAGAAGATTTGAATTAAGTTAGGAAATTTGAAAATTAATTCATTTTAATGTATTGGGAGTTCATAAGTAATCAATATCTGCATTCTCTATGTCCACAACTAAACAACAGTCCCTGTATGTCTCGTTCTGAAACCCATTGATCAACCAAAAAGAACATCTCTATCTTTTGAAAGAATTATGTTGATTGGAATTTTTTACTAGTTTCTGAAGAGTGACAACCGATAAATATTATTTTCCATCTAAGAGTTTCATGTGGTTTACCACACATTCCTTGAGCTGATTGAGGTTGGAATCATACCAAATTAGACACGGTTCAAGACTTAAAATCGTTGTAGAACTCTTCACGTTCCAAACACCGTTGAATATAATCATAATTTGTTATACGACAACCATTTTCTGGGATTTGGTAATATTTGAATTAAATTGTGATAATCATTTAAACAAATAATAAAAATCATTAGTGATAAATCTACGTAGATCTAGGAACAATCTGATTTTCGGTTGGGAAGGAGATACTGGTTACTCTTTTTAAATTTTGAAATCAAATCTGAAAAGAGAATGTGTTTGAATAACAACAATTTGCAAACGTAATTGAGTGACTGGACGTATATACTAGAGGTAAAAATGAGAATGAAATTTCCAGTTGGTTGTTCCACAATATGCAAAAATCCGAAAAGAGAATCTATGTGAATAACGACAATTTGCAAACGGTAATTGAGTGAATGGACGTATATACTAGAGGTAAAAATGAGAATGAAATTTCCAGTAGGTTGTTCCACAATATGCAAAAATCCGAAAAGAGAATCTATGTGAATAAGGACAATTTGCAAACAGTAACTAACTGTGGATAGATGTATATACTAGGGGTAAAATGAGAATGAAAATTTCCGGTTGGTAGTTCCACAATATGTGATAGCCATTTTTCAATTTCCAAACTAAATAAGCCAAAAATCTAAATAGGTTTAATTTTTTTTTTCCTAACTATTTGTCATAATTCCCCTATAAATGATCCAAAATATTGGCGTAGCATTGTACAAAGGCCATTTGATAAGTTGGATTAAGATCTATACAATCATCCATGTTAGCAATATCAAATCCTTTTATTTTAATTTTCGAGGACATCATATGAAATGAAATGACGAGATCACTGGTTGATGTGAAGAGAAAAAAATTAGAAAAGAAAATTGAAGTATAGACCTAGTTAAAAGGATTGGAAAACTTTTTTTTTTTCATGAGTATTTGTTAGCTAGAGGAGACTTCTCAATGAAGAGATCAATTGGAAGTGAATTGAAGTTCTAAGTTAGTCAAGCAATGAGTTAGAGAGCTCAAGCTCCACTATTCAATAAAGACTCAACTACCTTCCAGAAAAAATGTTAGAGCATCCTTACGTGGATTTTTTGTAGCTCAACAGTAATTGGCATGTACCCTCGATCACAAGGTCAGAGGTTCGAATCCCCCGACCCCAAATATTGATGTACTAAAAAAACAAAAGTCAAACATATTTATCCACTTTTTTAATTTACTACATTTAAAAATTGATAGAAAATAAAGAGTTCAATTAAATTTTTAATCACTTTGTCGGCACGTGACTTGTAAGATCTAAGGTTCAGGATTCGAACCAAAATTCGAAATCTTGATTCACTACTGGATGGTCTCGACTTTCTCCTATATCTCATACGTCCTGGCCATGTCATCATACTTGTTTTAAATGTGACTTTTAAGGGTAAAGATTGTCCCTATGGACCAATACGGATCCTTTCAGCGTGTTTTTTCCTCACTCACATGTTTTCTTGAAAAATTTCCAGAAGGTCACCAAATATAGAACTTTCCCCAAGCCAAGTACGTTTAACTTTAAAATTTCTATGATTGAGCCACAGAAAAGGAAAGGACACCTTGTTGATATAGGTAGTTACTATTAACTCTTTTTAAGCTTAACTTGACCATAATTTTAATATCCCTAAGATCCCTCTCATTCAGATGTGATCTCAGTTCATTTATGTACTCTTATACTCAGACGTGACATGACTCCTTCCCAATATTCATACAATTATCTCACTGCCTTTCATCATAAGCCTTATTCTATTTGTTGTTTAAATTTCTTTTACTAAGTCTACGACATTCAACTTGTGTTGATGTATTCAAAAGCTTTGAAAAATGTCTTCTCCAAACATATATTGCATAAAACCATTTTCAAGTAAACGATGGTGCAAGTTAATATTTCAAAGATAAGCCTTTATGTGCTATCTCTAGAAGTGCTTTGGATTTGACAACTTGTTGGTGGACAAAAACAAGTGCTCCACTATGGTCGCTTGAAATTCTTTTGGAATATAAGTGAGTGTCACTGACCTTGTAAAGAGTGCACCAGCCTTCTTACTTCTTAAGAGTAAAAAAGAAGCACATGGTGACTTATTGGGGCCAACTAAAAGAAGTGTAATGGGTTTGAATATTTGCACTCAAGCCTTCCTCAACACCATTAACAAGTCACATTAGGTATGATATCATACCAAAAAAAAAAAAAAACTATATGGATTCAAAGCTTATTCAGTGCACCACAAGGAAAATTTTGAATGTGAATAGAACAATGTTACAGTTTAGAATAAGTGAAATTTGATTCTTATCTCCTTAAGAAATGATGACTTGAAAGAAATGTAACATGTGCAATATGAATCTAGGGTTAATTTTATTTTACATTTTGGTAACATATAATTTAAATAAGTTTGATCAAATGTCAATGATTTGACTAAAGTTTGTGATCTAAAAGATTGGAATTTGTGTTTTAAATTTAAAGTTTATTACAATCTTTTTAGGTACGATTCGAATCATGGTAGTGAAGTTATTATCATAGTTGTTTGAAATTTAATCTAAAACACATTTTCTTAATATTCATTATTTATATTAATTTTCTAAATAATAAAATTTCGAATCACTTAACATGTATGGGTTCAAATCACCTATTTATTTAGTGTGTTCATAGTTGGGATAACAATGCCTGTTAAGTTCTCATGAACAATTATTCATTGCTCAACAAATGAACGACCATAATCTAATAAAACTTGTAGTTATCCACAAGCTACTCATAACAAATTGACAAAAAAGGAAAGAAAAAAATAGTTCTAAAGACCAAAAGGGCTCCTGAGATAACTTTCAAAATAGAGTAGGAAGTTGGAGAGGTAATTCAGCTCACTGTATTCATTATTACTCAGCAATGGCTATAGCCATATTTATACAACAGTTCCCTTTAGGGCAACCAAATAGTGACAATAAAGAATAAAACAATAAAGGACAGATGTCCTATTATTACAGGAGGACTCAATCATTGGGAGGAATAAAAGATAACAGAATCGTTGGAGAGAAGCTTCTGGAACCAAGCTTAATTATGCTGATCATCTTCACTAATATGACATGATTTAGCTTTGTCCTTAACATTTCCCCTCAAACGAGCGGGTAGTTCAACTAGGCCGAGTTTGGAGCATAAGTACGCAAAGTGTGAATGAGAGAGAGGCTTAGTCAAGCAGTCTGCTAGCTGATCTGAGGTTGGGACATAGCGTACTTCAAGAAGTCCTTTTAGAACTTGATCCCTAACAAAATGAACATCAATCTCGATGTGTTTGGTACGGGCATGAAACACTGGATTAGACGCAAGGGCACCTGCACTGAGATTGTCACACCATAATATTGGTTTAGAGGAGAGGAGACAACCGAGTTCAGTCAAAAGTTGCTGCAACCACATTATTTCAGCAGTGGCATGAGCCAAAGCCCTGTATTCTGACTCTGTGCTGGATCTAGCAATCGCAGTTTGTTTCTTTGACGACCAGGACACCAAAT
The DNA here is from genome assembly GCA_036850905.1 of Luffa acutangula. Classification (NCBI taxonomy): domain Eukaryota; kingdom Viridiplantae; phylum Streptophyta; class Magnoliopsida; order Cucurbitales; family Cucurbitaceae; genus Luffa; species Luffa acutangula. The sequence continues at coordinate 14,745,083 of CM072099.1, forward strand.
TCTCACCAAGAAATACACAATATGCAGCAATAGACTTGCGGTCATCTATATTAGATGCCCAGTCAGCATCAGAGAAAGCAGATATGCACATACTTGAACCAGAATGAAGATGCAAGCCAAGATGTTTTGTGCCACTTATATATCGGAGAACCCTCTTCACAGCAAGCCAATGCAGATCAGTTGGTGACTTAAGAAATTGGCTGAGATGATTTACAATATAAGCGATGTCTGGACGAGTGGTTGTGAGGTACTGAAGAGCACCAATGGTGCTGCGATACACAAATGGATCAGCAAGAGGTTCTCCTTCATGTAAAGATAAATGTTTGCCGACAACACATGGAGAAGGAGCAGGTTTAAGATCTTCAAGATTCAGCTTGTGTAAGAGATCAGTGATATACTTCTCTTGAGTAAGCAGAATACCAGATGGTAAATAATTTACTTGAATACCCAAAAAATAACTCAGCAGCCCCAAATCCTTTAAAGCAAAACGACCATCCAAGATTTTGATCAAACGGTTAATCAACAAATCATTGGTCCCCGTTACAACAACATCATCTACATAGACTAAGAGTAGAATAATGTCTTTATCATGCTTGTAAATATAGAGAGAAGTATCAGACCTGGAATTTTGAAAACCCCAAGATAAGAGAGCAGATTTGAGTGTGTTTGTCCACGCCCGAGGAGCTTGTTTCAAGCCATATATTGCTTTGTTTAACTTGCAAACATAATTGGGGTATATAGGATCAATGTAACCGGGAGGTTGACACATAAATACCTCTTCATCCAACGAACCATTGAGGAAGGCATTATTGAAATCAAGTTGCCTCATCGACCAACCTCTCGAGACAGCAAGACTAAGTACAACGCGAATAGTTGAAGCCTTGACAACAGGACTGAAGGTTTCAAAGAAATCTATTCCAGGGCTTTGATGAAATCCTTTTGCTACGAGACGAGCTTTATACCTTTGAATCGAACCATCTGCATTTCTTTTAATTCTGAATACCCATTTGTTGCCAACTATATTCTTATCAAGCGAGGGAGGCACAAGACACCAAGTCTTGGTAGACATTAATGCAGAATACTCAAGATCCATGGCTTGCTTCCATTGAGGTGTAGAAATTGCATCCTTCACCCGAGTTGGTTCAGTTAGAGACCAATCAGTAGTTGATTTTGTGAGCCACGCTTTGGGCTTAAAAATGCCTGCTTTGGCACGAGTAGTCATTGGGTGAGATGGTTGAACATGACAGGTATGTGGATTAGGTGGTATATTAGGTTGAGGATTAGTGGGTGAGGTAGGGTGTAGGGACTGGGCACAAGACATGTTGTTTGGATTGGCAGAGGCTAGCATAGGACTATTAGGATGTGAGCCTGGTGTTGAGACTGGTGAAGTAGGTGATTGGATAGATGGTTGTACAGTTTGTTGATTAAACTGAGGTAAAGGACTCGACTGTATTGGTATAGGTATATTAGGTTGGGCAGACGGACTTATGGTCTGAGGTAAAGGACAAGGCTGTAAGGATATAGGTACTGTTGATATTTGAGGCTGAGAGGACAATACAGGGGTTGGAAACCAGCTTGTGATAGGTGGACAGGTCTGAACCTTATCCTGTGGCACTGATGTGAAACCAAAACCAGCTGAGAAAGGAAACACTGTTTCATTGAACCGTACATTCCTTGTTATATAAATCCTTCCAGAAGCAGTCAGGCACTTGTGGCCTTTATGAGCAGGACTAAAGCCAAGATACACGCACCGTTCAGAGTGAAAATCAAACTTATGGCTTTGATATGGTCTGATGCAAGGAAAGCATTCGCTGCCAAACACACGTAGGGTAGAAAAATCAAGCTTCTTACAAAACAAAAGCTCAAGTGGAGATTTACCACGAAGAATAGGTGATGGAAGGCCATTTATTAACTGGACAGCCGCAAGAAATGCATCCCACCAATAGAATAAAGGCATGGAGGCTTGAGCAAGCAGAGTGAGACCTGTCTCAATGATGTGTCTGTGCTTCCTTTCAGCCCGTCCATTCTGAGCAGAGGTATACGGGCACGAATAGCGTGAGATGATCCCTAACCGGAAACACTCCTGATGGACATGGACAAATTCGCCACCATTATCAGATTGAAAAACCTTGATACATTTGTTGAACTGTGTTTGAATTAGTTGAATGAAATGTTTGAAGGCAAGAATAGTGTCACTCTTCCGTTTGAGAGGATATAACCATGAAAACCTGCTATAATCATCCAAGAATAGTACATAAAATTTAAAACCATCAGGAGAGGTGACGGGTGCAGGGCCCCATAAGTCCGAGTGAATCAGATCAAAAGGGAGCTTCGCACGATTGGTAGACAATTGATAAGGAAGACTGTGGGCCTTACCAAACTGACAAGAAGCACAAAACTCAAAATTTTCATTTCCTTTAACTGGAAGATTACAATCTTTAATAACATAATCAAGAACTTTCAACGCTGGATGACCAAGGCGTCGATGCCAAACATTTCTCGAGACAGCAATAAGAGCATGAATAGACTGATTAGAAGCAACACAGACTGATGGACTAAAGTTATTTATAAACTTCTGTGAAACAGGAACTGGGAGACTTGAAGCATTAGCAGGCAACGGTTGAACACTCTCGAGCTGATATAACCCGTCTCTAAGGATTCCTTTCAGCAGAACCCGATCCGAGGCCTTGTCCTTTATGAGACAAAAGTTACCATGAAATTCAACATAAACATTATTGTCTTGTGCAAGCTTTGACACACTAATTAAGTTCTTAGCAATATTAGGAACTAAGAGCATATTTTCAAGGCTAAGAATGCACGATCCATCAGTCAAATATGTACTGCCAGTAAAGGAAATCGGTAATTTAGTACCATTACCTATAACAACTTGTTCATTACCTCCATACTCCCTTGGATTAATTAGATTGTTGTAGTCTCCAGTTACATGATTTGAAGCTCCACTGTCAGCATACCAGTTGGAGTCAACCACTGTTTCAGGACTAGCTAGAAAGGGATTCCCTGAGTTAGCTACAAAAGCAGTAGCAGATGAAGAGTTTCCAACATAATTTCCAGTATTTGGAGAATGTCCAGCATTTGATTGAATAACAGCAGCATTAGGATTGTTACTTCTATACTGATTTGGTGCAAATTCCTTATCAAACCTATGGTAACATACAATAGCAGAGTGTCCTGGCTTACCACAGACTTGACAAACCGGACGATTGTTGTTATTACCATAATTAGAATAGCCTCTGCCACGACCTCCACGACCTCTATTATTGTAATTTGATCCTCCTCTTTGACCATTGTTTGAATATTGACCTCTCTGATTGTTGTTAACATTCCATCCTCTATTTGTATTGTTGTTGGAATTGGAAGCGCCTCGGACATTCGCTACATTAACAGTCGCGTTTTGGCTAAAAGAAACTGTGGATTTCTGAGCTGTTTGAAGTTCCAACCTCTTCTCGAAAACAAGAAGTTCAGCTTGCATCTCCGACCAAGTTATATCACCTCTTCCATGAATCATTGCGACAACAGGGTTATATTCTTCGTCAAGCCCGAGCAGCACCTGAGAGACCAAATTTCTTGACGAAACAGGGCTTCCAGCTTGCCCTAAATTGTCAGCGTGGGTTTTCATCAATCTTAAATAATCAGCCATTTTAGACGTACCTTTCCTTGTTTGTTGAAATATTTGCCTGAGATAATCTTCTTCAGCTCGCGATTGTATTCCGAAGAGATTTTGAACAGCCATCCAGAGGTCCTTTGCGTTATCGAACCCCATTACTTGAGTTGCTACTTCTGAGGTCATCGAATTATACAGCCATCCTAGTAATAACTGGTCAGTAGTGACCCATGCTTCATACAGTGGATTTATAACCACTGTTGCTGTTGAGCTCGATCCACCACTTCCAGGCGCCTCTGAGCTTGAGGCTTCAGCAATATTTGTGGTTCCAGTGACACCATTACTAGTACCTTCAGAGGTCTGAGCAACATTCATCGGTGGGCACGGTTTGGTTCCAAGCAAGTGTCCCTCTAACTTGTAACTTCGTAGAATTGGAAGAGCTAGATTTTTCCATAGTAGAAAATTACCTCGATCCAGCTTGATTGTGGTGATTTGATTCAGCAACTGATTAAGCGGTGGTGAGCTGAACGTAGTTGTATTGCTCATTCCCAAGGATACTTCATTATTTGTTGAGGCGTTGGCCATTGTGTAGCTCTGATACCAAGATAACTTTCAAAATAGAGTAGGAAGTTGGAGAGGTAATTCAGCTCACTGTATTCATTATTACTCAGCAATGGCTATAGCCATATTTATACAACAGTTCCCTTTAGGGCAACCAAATAGTGACAATAAAGAATAAAACAATAAAGGACAGATGTCCTATTATTACAGGAGGACTCAATCATTGGGAGGAATAAAAGATAACAGAATCGTTGGAGAGAAGCTTCTGGAACCAAGCTTAATTATGCTGATCATCTTCACTAATATGACATGATTTAGCTTTGTCCTTAACATCCTGTACTTGAATCAAACGTGGATATTATAATTAATATTACTTTTAAGTTATAGAAGATAAAAGGGAGAATAAACTAAGGAGGATGCTCTTTGTTTTGGTTTTTTGTTTTTTTTTTTTTTTTTTCCAAACACTATGTGAATTTGCGCTATTAACCAATGTATTAAATTTTCATCGACATGTCCATATTTCCACATATCCATATGTGCGACATCGACACAAGGAGTGAACCGACATTTCCACTATATTCTATAGAAATTATAAAAATATAAACAAAATAACCGCAAAACGTAAATTGTTGTGCAGAGAATAACATCAATAATAAGTATATTTACTTTATTTTTTAAATGTAAAATATTTATTTATTAATTTAAATATTTTCCCAGAATACCCATCAACACCGATATTTCATCAATATTTCGATCAATATTTCCATAAAATCGAAAATTTGACATTTCCATCAACATCAACATTTTAACTCTTGACTATAATGGATAATTTTTGCAAAAGTGATAAGTCGAGTTATGGTAATGGGCAACCATTTAAGGTTTGTGTTATTTAATAATATACGAACTTTTTTTATAAAAAAAATTGCAAATATGACAAATCTATCAATGATAGAAGACTATCGACGATAGACTACTATCACTGATAGAATAGTCTATCCGAAATAATTGCGATTGTGATTAAAGTCTATCGTTGATAGACTCCCATCACTTATAGACTTTAATTTTGTTATATTTGATAGGTTTTGACAAATCTATCAGTGAAAGGCATCTATTACTAATAGACTTCAATCACAATGTATGTAGTCTATCACTACTATCACTTATAGAATAGTCTATCAACAATAATTACACTTGTGATTGAAATTTATTGTTGACATACTTCTATCACTGATAGAATTCAATTTTCCTATATTTACAAATAGCATTAGATTTTTCTATATTTACAATTATTTTAGTTTCTTTGAATTGTGCAAACAACCTTAATAAGTCTAGTAATTGATAACTCCAATGGAAAGATAATGCAACTGGTAAACACGTAAAAACATTAGAAACAACATTTTATGAGTTTATATAAAAAAAAAACAAACAAACAACATTTTATGAGTTTATATATATATATATATATATATAAATAAAAAAAAAAAAAAAAAAAAAAAAAAAAAAAAAAACAACAGAGTTTATATATAAAAAAAATAAAAAAATAAAACAAACAAACAACATTTTATGAGACAATCTTAGAAAAAGGATAGGTTCGAAATAACTTTTCAAATATTTAAAAACATTTTTTTAACATTTAAAATTCTTTTTTTCATTCTAAACCGACCGAAAATAAATGGCTGTTGAAAATGTTGGACAATTAGGTTTCCAATTAAAATTCTATGTGATATTCCACTATGGAGCATTCTTGTCATCTTCTTTAAGTGGTTGAAAATAGTTGACTTTGGCCTACATTGGGAGTTTATCAAAACTAGGTGTGTGACACAGACAAGAAAGAGAGATTTTTTTTAGAATAATCTCAATTTAGCTAAGACATTTTAACGCTTGAAGAGAAATTTTACTCACCACTATTGTTTACCAAATTTTTTTTTTTTTTTTGAGTACATCAATATTTGGAGTGGGGGATTCGAACCCCTGACCTCATGGTCGAGAGTACATGCCAATTACCGTTGAGCTAAGCTCGCTTTTGGCTATTGTTTACCTAATTAACATTAGAAATATTGCCTAATAATGTTCCATTAATAATCAACACACATTTTTTACACCTATACTATTTAATTATCATATAGTCATGAATTTATGTAAGAGCTAACTTTGACTTTACCAATAGACTATTAGATAACATGAGGTTTCATCTCAAAACTAATTTTTTTTTTTTTTTGAAAAATACTTCATTAAGAAAAGAGCTAACAAACAGCTCCCGAAGAGATATTACCCGTGGGATAGGATCCCCCACAAGTATGATACACACATATCCAGTGTCATAAGAATTTAAAGCTAATAACCAACTAGGAAAAGAATCCATCCAAACCTCGGAAACATTAAAAGCACAAGCCTGTTGGGCCAACTTATGGGCCATCTCATTATGGCATCTAGGGACATAACCAACACTTTCAATTGGCCTAGAAGACATTAGGGATTTAATTCCCAATTCTGTTGCATCATCTTCTTCACCCGATACTAACCGCACGACAGCGAGGGAATCGATCTCAACTCGAACCAAAGGGGAGTCGACTGGAATGTTTTTGATCCCTTCACCCATTGCCAATGCTTCCAACCAGCTAACCTTTCATCTTTTTTGAATGTTTTTGTAGCCCGCGCAAATTATAGAACTCGTCAGACTTCTAAGGTTCCAACCAATCCCGCCTCGATCTCGGTTTGCACACCAGAAAGCATCGCAATTTAGCTTCAGCAAGCCCACCGGAGGAGGAATCCAAGAAGGAGTTTGATTTGCCACTTCCATTCTAGAGCTATCTCCCGTGGTCATATCCAGGTTAGCGACTTCTTGTCTAGTGAATTCTGAGCAATATTTGTTGATCTGAAGCTCCAATCTCTGAAAATCTGGTTGAGATTTGTTGTGTAAAACTTCATTCTTGTGAGTCTAAATCTGCCAGCAAGCCACCGAAAACCTTGCCACTCTATCACCATCCCGAACACCTTCCTGCCCTTTCTCCCAAAACGCTTCACAGTAGTCCACCGAACTCTAGCCCCTCGTATCAATCAGAAGAAATTTGTTAGGAATTGGATAAAATTTGGACCAAATATCTTGAACTTTTTTGCATTCCCAAAACAAGTGATTTGTTGTTTCCGGCTTTTTCCTGCAAAAGGAACAAGTTGGGTTAAGATCCATCCCTCTCTTGTTCAGATTAATTAGAGTAGGCAAGATATTATTAAAAATCCTCCATCCGCAAATCTTGAGTTTTGATGGAAGATCGATTTTCCAGAATCTCTTCCATAAAATCTCTTGATGCAAAAGATTGGATGTGGATGTCTCCTCCTCAATCTGAACTTGAACCCCTAGCCTATAAGCGCTTTTAACAGAGAAAAATCCTTTAGGGTCAAGGTCCCAAAGTATTGCATCTTCTTTTAAAATTTGATTGATAGGAATATTGAGAATGGCCAACGTGTCATGCTCCATAAAAGGAGTTTCGCACCAGCTCCTCATTCCACTCTCTATGGGGGGTAATAAGTTGTCCAACAGTAAAATGTTGCACAGAAGGATGTATACGTGTTGGAACACAAGATCCTTCCTTTGGAATCCAAGGATCCGTAGAAGCATCAATGTTAATTATTTTTCCTATCCTCCACCGATAACCTTTCTTGAACAAATCCCTTCCCCGTATGAAACTTCTCCAAGTATATGAAGGATTATTCCCCAATGACGCTTTAAGAAAATGTTATGTTCTGAAATATTTCCCCTCAAAACTAATTGGTAATGAGTGGAGTGGCTCATGTATCTTATAAATTGTGAGGTCTCCACTTATCTTTTAATTTCAATGTGGGATCCTCAACATGTCTTCTCAAGATGGTACCTCTTCGGGTTCATCATTCTTAGATCGGACCCCAATTTTTTTTTCTTGTATCGAATACCCATTTGGGTTTCATGGGCTCTGATACCATATTAGATAAATGGGCAACTAGATAACTCTCCATTTTTAATTGGTCGTTTTGAAAAATGATCATCCTAATTTTTCATTTGAAAGATAACCAATTTCTAATGTTAGTAAGTTTTTTTTTTTACCAAATGGTAAAAAAATGCCCCCAACCGAAATCTATATCAAAATATTATTTAAATTAAATACACTATTTAAAAAAAGATAGAATCTAGAATTTACATATTAATTTAATGCCAATAATAAACGAATTTCAAAATAAAAGAGATAAATATGATATTAATATATCTTAATAGTATAATTTGAAAACAAAAATTTTAGGGGGATTTTCACAAATAGCAAAAACCGGCAAAAGTAGTGCAAAAATAGCAAAAAATATAAAATTATTAACGGAAATAGCAAAAAATACGTTAAATTACGAAAATACCCTTAGCATTTCTAATAGTTTATCAGTGTCTATTACTGATAGTCATTGACCAATTTTAATTATTCAGAGTCTATCAATGAGAAACACTGATAAACTTTGATGATAAACTTTGATCAATCGGAGTCAATTAGTGATAGGCACTGATTGACTTTGATTAATTGTAGTCTATCAGTTTCTATCACTGATAAACTCTGATAATCATAATCTATCAATGTTTATCATGTTTAATTCAAGTATATCAATGATAGTCACTGATAAAAAACAATTTAATTTTAAGGCTATCAATTAAGTTTAAGTCAAGGCTATAAGTTTCTATCCATCAGTTTAATTAAAGTTAATCAGTGATAATCAATGATTGAAAACAGTTTAATTCAAGGGTATCAGTTTCTATCATTGATAAAAATCAGTTTAATTCAAGACTATCAGTTTCTATCACTAATAGAAATCAGTTTAATTGAAGTTTATCAACTTCTATCAGAAATCAGTTTAATTGAAGTCTATCAACTTTTATCACTGAGATAGAAATCAGTTTGATTCAAGTCTATCATTTTCAATCATGAATAGAAAATTATTAATTGAAGTCTATAAGTTTCTATCTCTGATAGAAATCAGTTAATTGAAGTCTACCAATGATAGTTATTGATAAAAATCAATTTAATTGAAGTCTATCAGTAAAGCACTTTCCATTGCAATCATCTCGGTAATTAGAAACTCATCCAAAATTATTATACTAAAATCATAAGTTGAACAAAAATCAATTTAATTGAAGTCTATCAGTAAAGCACTTTCCATTGCAATCATCTCGGTAATTAGAAACTCATCCAAAATTATTATACTAAAATCATAAATTGAACAAAAATTTGAAGTCTCTAGTGGTAATTAGAACATAAAATCCAAAATAACCATTACGAACAAGCGACTGTAAATCAACAATACAATTTTTGAAGTCTAGCACACAAGCTTCGTGACCCCCATAAAACCCAGAGTTTTCTTGTTTTGATAGTGTTGAGGATCCCACATTAAAAAGATAAGTGAAAAACTTACAATATATAAGATACATGAGTTACTCCACTCATTGTCAATTGGTTTTGAGATGGAACCCCATGTTATCTAATAGATAGATAGTTGGTGAAAGGTGTATCCTAAAAATAGGAAGCTAAAGCTATGATGATTAGAGGCAGGCAAAAAAGTTGGTAAGGAGAAGGTTTTGCTTACAAATTTAGGTAGCAATTTGAATATGAGATGAGAAAATAGAAGTGGTGTTGACTGTTGATAGTAGATGATGATGATGGTGGCCAAAAGCAATACATTAGAAATAATTGGTAAATTAATTAAGAAGCTGAAAATGACCATCAGAGTGGTTTAAATTGCAATGGTAGAGGTAAATTGGAAAAGAATGAGGCGGTGGAGGGAGGAAAGAATTCGATGGGGCCTTAAAATAAGGGTAAAATAGGAACAAAAAGTCTGAATTTTAATAAATTTCCATATTTGCAAATATTTTTTGGATGTGCTATAATTCAAATAGGAAAACTAAAATAGTCACCCGTTACATTTTCTCAAAATTTCAATTAAGAAATTTGATATTAAATTCAAATCATGAGTTATGGAGGAAAAATAGGGAAAGAAAAAAAATACAGTTTATTTGTTGCAGCTGCAATTCCGTTGGTATTGAGAACCTCCATGCAATTTAACCCGACACACTAAATCAAATTTTTCTATTTCATCTAAAGAAATTGAAGAAATTAATAAAGGAGAGCATTTGAAAACCTTCTAGAATATTTTGTTGGTAAAGACTCCTCGCATGCTCCTCTCAAACGTATCTTCTTCTCTGCAAGCAATTCCTTTCTACTTCTTCTTTGTAAGCGATTCCTTTCTACTTCTCTGCAAACCTCAGGAAACGATATTCACATTGTATTTGCATCCAACTCGTTTTTTGCCACAAATATTTGAATCTACTATAGAAAATTCCGATGGAACTATTTGAGAATTTTCATCCAATGTACAGGCAGAAATTAGAGTGCCAGTTTTTTAAAATCGTACCATCAACTGATATGACAGGAAGACAGTATTTCCAAGCATGGATGGAAGAAGAAAGGGACATGAAAAAGTATTTGAACCTGCCATCATCATCAAGTTCATACGTTGTACATGTTCCTGAAAATAATATACAGTCGCATATATGTGAGAAGAGGAACAACAACACTGTATATATTTTAATACAAAACTACTACCAATCGCAAAATCGTTCCTTACACCTAACTACTAGTTGTTTTCTTGTTTGACTTCACAGTCTTAAATTGGGCAAATAGATATACGACCTTCTTCAAATCAGTCTGATGGGACCCGATTACCCAGGATTATTTGTACCTAATCTTGTTAGTTTTACAATAATTATTTTGCTTAAAGTTATGTTTTGTAGGAATTTAGTGCCAAGAGCTTCAACAGAGCCCATATTCAATTTTGGTGTTAATTCGAGGTTTTTAGCGCGATTTTGATCCATCTTGAAGTCCATGGGATGACGGGGCAGTGAAAATACCTTAGTGGAGCGCTCGAGACTCGAATTCAATGCCAAACAGATTAAGTTTTGAAGCCACTCACTTTTGGAGACCTGAGAGATGGCGTCGAGACGCTCGAACATGGGACCACAAAAATCAGCGTCGGCGTCTCGACGCCAGTTCGTCTTTTTAAATATCGCGGTTGCGGTTAGGGCAGTAGCGTGGAGGGTTTGAGGAAGTCTTCTTAGCAGCTTGGAGAGGCAAAAACTGTTGGATATTTATACAAATAATGTTGGTAAATTTATACAAATAATGTTGGTAAATTTATACAAATAAATGTGGAAGACAATGTTTAAATTCAATTTTTCAAGAGTTTCAAGATGGATTGAAACATCAAATTCAATTTGAAGTTTCAATTACAAATTTAACATATGGAAGTTAATTTGATTTTATAACTCAATTGAGTTACATTTTTCATATGTTTCAATTTCATTTACTTTTGTTCTTTGGAGTTACTAAGTTGCTAGCCTATAAATAGCAACTTGTTTCTTCATTTGAATCATCCCATTCCATTTGGAGCATTATTCCTTCTTTCTTTGTTTCCTTTGATCTTGAGTCGAGTTGAGAGCAAGTATCCAAAAGTTCTGCCAGATTCGAGTAGTTCGAGGTTGCTGTTCTACCGGAGTTAGTCGTTGTATCCTGCTGAGACGATCGCTGTAGTCTGCTAGCAACCTGTGCAGAGCGAATAATTGTCTTCAGGACAGTGCTTTGTAAGCGTGCCTCGACTATTTATTGTCAATATATTTTGCAGCTTTTGTCATATATACAGTGTTTGTATTGTTATTTCCACTGTAATTGTTAGTTTCCAGTTAAGGTGTAATCAGTTTGCTAGTGAAATTCAGCTCTTATTTGAGCATATCTCCAACAAAAACGTCGATTGAGGTGTTTAGCAGCCATTTACTCTTGGCTTTCTCCACTTTTCTCTTGTAGTTTACATTTTCTAGGTAGATTAGGTTGGTTTCTCGAGCCTTGGGCTTAGATTAGACTTGCTGTGGTCGTCTAAGAACCGTTCGTTGTAGTTCGGACCTCGGAATTGTAAGTACATTTGTATTTTTACGAGATTCTTGAGCAAATATGAGTTGATTCATTGTTTATCTTAAGATTCTTGAGCTTGATGCATGATTTATTGATTGTTTGTGATTTTAGATTCCCGCTTTTATGATTAGCATGCGTAGTAGGTTAGATTGACGCCCTAACTCGCAACTCGTATGTTAATGACTTGCTAAAGAATTAATCGCCAAGTAGCTAATGGAGGGTTAATTCAATAGTTAGCGTTAGATTGATTCGTGATCACGGGTCCCAAGAGCAGACTCTGACTTTGTTGCTGACACGATAGATCTAGGAATCTAAATCGATGCTTGTGATTAGTTAGATGTCTCTCTAGTTGATTATGAGTGTTCTAGTCTAGAGCAACGATTAATTAATTTATTGACTGTGACCAGGTTAGTTTATTGATTAATTGCATGTTAGCTCATGTGGGTTCGATGGGTTGACGCTCTAGGGGTATCTAATTCTTAATGCAATCATTTGATTAATTGATTTTAACGGGTTCGTTGGGGTTAATTGATTAATGGTTAGCAATTGAATCAATGGACGTTGGGATCGAGTTAATTGATTTAGAGTACCTATAGACAACATGCATATAAATCATTATTTGGTAATCAATGAGTAAAAAGTAAATGTACTAATCTCGAGTGTCTTCAACTTCAACAAGCGGGTCGAGGGTCGGGCCAAAAGCCCGACCCCTTCGGTCTTGGCCCGTCCCACTTGCCGGTTTCGCCTCTTGGGTCCATCTCCCAGCCCGATTTCTCCTTGGTTGTCCTCGTCAGCTTCTTGTACATCGGGGTGGTCCAAAATTGCATGCCTATAACAGAATAGTTCTGTATTATTCCATTGGATATTCAATCCCTTCAGTTACCACTCTCATATCTATCATGAAATCTCCAAAAATTTTCTTTACCCAAGTATGTTTTTATAATTTGTCAACTTTTCACCCATGAAATTTTAAAATTGACCAACTTTTTATGGTTTCTCGTCATTTAAAATGTTTACTATTGTCTAAAGCCTAATTATTTATAATAATGTTGGTGCATGGTGATGAAATTAACTTTTAGTTACCATAATCATGCTAATTGATTTAGAAAAGTGTCACTATTGGAAACAAAGTAGACCCTCACAACACAATTTAAGAGATAAAGGGTTTTCTTTAGAAAAGTAGGAAAAAAAAAAGAAAAAAAATTAGACAATAAGTATGCTTTCAAAACAATTTTGAAATTTGAGGTGCCTCCCCCATCTGCATGTTTTTTTTTTTTTAATTTTTAATTTAATTATTAAATTGATTATATTATTATTATTATATATTATATATACTCTGTTTAAAAATATTTTTATATAAATATTAGTTTTCATTTCTTTTTCCAAATAATTATATACTTTTCTACGATTTTTTTTTTAAAAATTAAGTTTTCATTTTTAATATATCTTTAATTTACATGTTTTGAAATTTGGTTTTTTTTCTATATCATTTTTTTAAAATACAAAACACTACCTTTTAAATTCAACTAATGTTACGAATAGATTTTTTGAAAATGATTGTACATTGGTTTTAGGAATTTTTCGATAAAACTTTATATAGTTACAACATAATTAAATTTATGTATACATAGAAAACACAATTACATTTTAAAAACTAACAATCTTTAAGCATCTTCAATTCAATTGTTATAGGCAATTTTGGACCGGGGTGATATACAAGGAGCTGACGAGGACAACCGGGGAGGAATCGGGCTGAAAGATGGACCAAGGGGGCAAAACCGACAAGTGAGACGGGCCAAGACCGAAGGGGTCGGGTTTTAGGCCCGACCCCCTGCTCGGCCTCGGCCCGCTCGCGCGGGTCGAGCCTGTTCGATTTCGTCTGGTCCCCACCGCCTCTGGATGCCCCGGTTTCGCCTGGTTTGACCTAAAACGCCTCCGAAACCCTAAAAAGGCTAGGAGGATGAACAAGTATTTATATCCCTCTTCGCCACTGAAGAGGGGATCCCGAATTCTATCCCTAACTCTACTCTCTATTCTCTGCTTTCTCCTCTTGCTCTTACTTTTCCACGCCTTACCGTTCTGCTTGCTGACTTAAGCATCGGAGCCGGTGTGGCGAGCACCACACCGGTGTGCAGGTTTACTATCTTGCAGGCCACGTCTTTCCCCCTCAACTACAAATTTACCGTTGGTGGCACGTGAAGGTCAGGTGAGATCCTCTGGCCAAAATCGACCATCAACATCAATTTCAAATATAATTAATTTTAAAATTGATAACGATTCATTTTCTTCTGTTAAGAAGAACCATTATTGACTAACAATTTTAATAAACCATATAATTAATGTAGATTAGCGATTCATTGCATTGTATTATAAATCCATATATATCTATAATATATAATCTATAATCTATAATATATATAATTGAGTCTAAGAGGGGAGAATCTTTACCTTCCTATTTTGCCCTTAAATTTTTAATAAATTCATGTTGTGTCCCTCCCTTCGAATAGTTTGCTTTGTCTACCTTTTAAAAATTTTTTAATATAAAAATTATATAATATTTATTTATTACATATTACAAAACTATTATTTTCTAATATTTTAATTTAAAACTATAATATTTCATTTGCAATGCACGTAGTACTCAACTAGTTTATTTTAAATGCAAGTAAAACTAAGTATTATTTTAAGTGCAATAATACAAGAAAAATTCATATACTTATTTTTAAATTAATTGTATTTGAAATGGAATTAGAGATGTTGAAAAATTGTTAGTTTTTTTTTTTTTTTTTTTTTAAAAGAAAAATGGTTAGTTTTTAAAATGTAATTGTGTTTTCTATATATACATAAATTTAATTATGTTGTAACTATATAAAGTGTTATCGAAAAATTTCTAAAACTAATGTACATTAATTTTTGAAAAAATCTATTCATAACATTAGTTGAATTTAATATGTAATGTTTTGTATTAGAAAAATGATATAGAAAAAAAAAATCAAATTTCAAAAGACATATATTAAAAATGAAAACTTATTTTTTTTTTTAAGAAAGACCATCATTGAATAGTATATAATTATTTGGAAAAAGAAACGAAAACTAATATTTATATAAAATTTTCAAAAAAATAAAAAATATTTATATAAAAAATTATTAAACAAAAAATATATAATATAAAAAAAAATAATTCCTAAAACTAATGTACAATCATTTTCGAAAAATCTATTCGTAACATTAGTTGAATTTAAAAGGTAGCGTTTTGTATTTAACAAAATGATATAGAAAAAAAAAATCAAATTTCAAATCATGTAAATTAAAAGACATATATTAAAAATGAAAACTTAATTTTTTTAAAAAAAAATTATAGAAAAGTATATAATTATTTAGAAAAAGAAATGAAAACTAATATTTATATAAAAATATTTTAAACAGAATATATATAATATATAATATATAATAATAATAATAATAATAATAATAATAATAATAATAATAATAATATAATCAATTTAATAATTAAATTAAAAAAGAAAAAAAAAAAGAAAAGACACGCAATGGAGGAGGGTGTCGCGTCTCTTGTAGAGACGCGGCACCTCAAATTTCAAAATTGTTTTGAAAGCATACTTATTGTCTAATTTTTTTCTTTTTTTTTCCCTACTTTTCAAAAAACCCGAGATAAAGAGAAGAAGATTGTTCTCTCACTCACACAAGATTGGAGAAACTAGAACTTGAATATAACTTTTGTTTCTTCTTTGCTTTGGCTTGCTTACAAATGACAAATCCTACACATATATATACTAGTAGGAAACTACATCAAAAGACATCAACAATAAATATGAATACATGTGACTCTTTACCAATACATAAACATTCATCATGTATCTTGTAATTCATGTATCCAACAATTTCTTGAATCTCAACTATTCATGTATCTACTTAAATGTGATTCATGTACTTGAAATATAAGTCTAGATTAATTTCTATCAATCACATGCGCCTAAAGAGTTCACAGTCTATATAGATAGATGAAGAATATGTGTTATTCTTTTTTTTTTTTTTTTTTTGAAAAGATCAGTTGAAGAATAGGTTAAAATATATATAGTATGGTCTAAGTTTATGTATAGATCCAACTAAATAGGAACTAAAAACATAAGGGTCGTCACTACTACATTCATGAAAAATGTAAAATTTTTGAAAGTTTAAAGCAGGAGAGACCATAAGTAAAAAAAAAAAAATTATTTAATAAACTGGGCCCAAAACCATAAGCCATTTTACAATGATAGAACAGTAAAAAACATGATAAACAATTTTCATAAAATTGAAAGTTAAAAACATCTGAAAGCATGAAACTAAGAAACTCGATCCTAGATTTCTAAGGTTATGGTCTAAAGCTGCATCCCATAACCTAACCAAGTCATTGCCCTCGTCACTCGTCTAGTGTCATCAAATACTACCTAAACAGGAAAGTCATGTGTAGCATGTGTGAGTATATAATAACTAGGAAACTTGATCCTATACTTCTAGGGTCCTTTTTAGTAGGGTCGTTACAGTTTATACCCTAAACTATTATAAAAATGTAAATATTAAATATAAATTAAAGTAACTATTTGTGTACTTATTTATCCCAAATAAAATATATATTTATTTATTACATTTGATAATGGAACCATAGTGGAGAAGTGCCACCTAAACAATATCTATAACATAATATATGGATAAAATTAGGTGCTTTATTCTAGTGACAGTTTGGTAGTGCACACTTTGTAAAAGCTATGGATAAATTGTTCTAATTTGTTTGTGTGGAAACAAATAAGTAGGTGTATCATATATAATGAATTTTCATAAGATTAATACACATGGTAGGAATTATTATATGCGGTCTAATCTTAATTTAAGTAAATTATAAAGGAAAATGGCAGTGGGTGGAAAATTGGACCAAATTAATAGCAAATATAGCACCGTAAAAAAAATTGCAAATATAGCAAAATCTATCCGAGTCTAAATGATAAACTTCGAGTATCAGAGTTTATCAGCGATAGACTCCGATTATTCAGAGTCTATCAATGTCTATCGCTGATAAACTTTGGTTAATCAAAATCTATCTGTGACTATCACTGGTAGGCTTTGATTAATCAAAGTCTATCAGTGATGATCACTGATAGATTTTGATTAATCGAAGTCTATCAGCAATATACACTAATCTACTTTGAATAATCAGAGTCTATCAGTGATAGACACGGATAGAATCTGACAATAGCTTTTTTGTCTTCTACAATTAATTTTGCTATATTTGCAATTAGTTTGTAATGGTGCTATATTTACTATTAATTTTGTCCAATTTTTCATCTATGCAACTGTCCCAATTATAAATTCTAAGTCACATATCTATTGATTTACGTGGATGAAAGTGATTGTTATAACTTGTTAAATGAGCTAACTACTTTAGGATCTTGGAAAAGTATGTGAGTGGTTCTCTTAAATACTAATTGATGACTAAAAATAAGATTTAATTATGTAGGTAAAATGAAGTTTGAACTCAATATTAATACATATATATAGTTATATGAACTTATAACAGTGTCCCAACTTTTGGGCTCAAACATTACACTATTACATAAAATGAAAATTTTACATGGATGACATTACAACTTGGAGATTATTTAATTCTTATAAATTAGTTAAAACTCAGGTCTCCCAAAATATATGATCTAAAATGAAATACTCTCTAGATTATCCTCTTCTTCTTGCCAGGTCACTGCTATAGGACTTCTCACAACATATTTTCCTGAGAACCAAATAAGAGATCCAAAAGAAAAGTCACTCAAAGCTTCTCCTTTTCCCAATGCAACAAAACTCACTTGATAACTCAACTTCTGCCCCAATCTTCTAAAACTCAACATCTCAGGCTTCACAATAACTCTTACTCCTTTTGGATTGTTGACTATAATAGTGTAATCACTGCTTGGGCTACCAACATTTGTCACTGTTCTCTTGAATGTAACAATAACATTTTTGGCCTTCTTCTTCATGAGCACAGAGAAAGAAGGGTAGTTCAAGTCCCCTGGCTTAAGAAGTTTTCTTTTGGATGGACAAGTGAAATTCCCTCTTGAAACTAAAGCAACTTGTGATGAAGTGTAGTTCAAGCTACACAAGTACTTTAGGTAGTCTTGGGGCGCGATATCGTAGATCAATCCCGGGTCGGACGCTTTCTCGGGATCGACATGGCCCGAACCATATGCAAAAGGGTCCGCAGGTCGACCGCTAGCGCGGCCAGCATCGGGAATGAGACTCATTTTGTTGTCAGTAATGTAAGCCGTGGTCATGAGTGCAGATTTGATGGCAGCAGGTGACCAATCCTTGTGTGCGGATTTAAGCAGTGCAGCTAAGCCGCTTACGTGAGGGCAAGACATAGAAGTTCCTGAAATGATATTGAACAACACTCTTCTTTTATCGGACTCGAGCTCAGTTGGGCTCGTAATGGGTGGCCAAGCAGCTAATATATTAACACCAGGTGCAGTTATGTCTGGCTTTATCACGTACGGTTTGAAGAGGGTCGGCCCTCGAGAAGAAAATGCAGCGACTCTCGGTGCTTGACTTCCAAATTTGGTCCCTTCGAATGTGATTGAAGCTCTTGGTTGATGTTTTGAGGAAGCTATGTAGTTTATGATGGCTTTGCCAGCTGAAAATCCAAGAGCAGTGGCTGGTAAGACATGAAGGTCAGCCAAAAGCTCCTCCCCTTCAAGTTCTGTGTTGATCACAATCATCCCAGCTCCTCCTGCTAATTTCACTTGCTCTCCTTTTTCAGTTCTCGAGTTCGTTCCTCTTTCACATACCACAATTTTTCCCTTCACCTTTGATGGAACCAGTGAACCGGCTGTACAAACATTTGCTTCTTGTCCACCTGCAGTATTGTTATAAACAAGTGGGAGTTGATTTATGTTCTTCCCAGAATACAAAGAAGATCCTTCAAAGACTTGGCCATTTCCAAGCTTTACAGTGGCTGGGAAGGTTCTATCAGTGTAGCTTGCAGCTACTGTCATGATCCATGGCGCAACATTACTAACAGTTGAGATATATGGCCCGGAATTACCAGCTGAACATGACACAAAGACCCCTTTTCGAACTGCACCAAATGCAGCTATGGCAATACCATCTCTGTCAAAAAACCCGGCACCGCCACCCAAAGAGAGCGACAGAACATCGACTCCATCGGCAACGGCACGGTCTATGGCTGCCAGAATATCGGTGTTGGCGCATCCCTCCTTCCAGCATACTTTATATGCCGCAATTCTGAAATAAACCAAGGTTTTAAATATCAATGTCAATAGAAATATGAGATCGAAGTTCAAGTTCAAATTAGTAATGCGAATTTTGGAGTTTGTATCACTTAAAATCCTAAACAAATAATTGTGACATGTTGACAGAAATTTAATACCTTGAATTGAACCCCATTCCGGTGGCTACACCCATGCCTTGGTTATAAAGGCTTGCTCTGTACACAATATTTCCAGCAGCAGTCGATGCTGTGTGTGTGCCATGCCCATCTGAGTCTCGAGGCGACCGAAACGTCCCCGTTGCGTTCAGTTTACCGACGATGGTCTCGTAGCCTTTAATGTAGGCTCTTGCGCCAACGAGTTTTTTGTTACAATTTGAGCGTGAGAATTTTGGGCCTGCTTGACAAATGCCTTTCCACTTTTTAGGCACTGGGGGCAGACCCTTGTCCTGAAAACTTATATGCTCAGGCCAAATGCCAGTGTCAAGCACACCAATAATTATATCAGAAGCCAAGTTTGAAGAATTCCAAAGGCCATGGCCTCTTTGTAGGCCAAGAAACTGAGGGGAGTGCGTGGTGTGAAGCTGTAGTAGTTCATCAGGGGTGGCAGCAAGAAAGCCTGGGATTTTGCTTAAAGAATGAAGCTTTCTAGTGGAGAGCTTGGCAGCAAAACCTGAAATCAAGTTGTTAAGATTATGTGATTTTAAGAAATAGAATTTCGTCCTTATAATTTGATAAAATATCGTAAGTAAATTTGTATCGTTAGAATCCACTAATAGATACTCTGCGTGGTGGTTAGAAGCTAAAGTATGTAGTAGGATATATAGTTATTTTTTTTTTTGAAAAGTAGGATATATAGTTAACTACTTTGTACTTAATCCATTAATGATTTCTTATGGTAGGGACCTATTTATGAGGTTTTATCGAACCATAGGGATTAAATTTTAATTTCTAAAATCATAGAGACTAAATTCTAACTTTTTCCCAACTATAGGGACCATTTGTAATTTGACCAATAAAATATTAATATTGGTGGTAAAGGATTGTCAACAAAATATTCCATGCTTATAAATGATTAAAAGTGCTTATTTAAAAGTTAGTAGTTTTTGTAAAATTTTAAAAGGTGATAAAAGAGTGCATGCTTTCTTTTCTAATATAATATTTGATAATCAACAGTTGTTTGAGAATTTTTATAGTGAGGAAACATTTAACTAACTTTCTCCCAAAAACTTTTTCTATGAAGATTGTTAATTTTTTTTTTTAATATGTTTTTCAAAAGATATACCAAAACACAAACCAAACAAGTTTGAAATACTTATTTTTTAATTTAATTACTTTTTGTAAACTTTTACTACTTTTTTAGAAATATTCTTGGACATCAATATTTTTATCAATATTTCCATGAAATGGAACTTCACATTTTTATCAACATCAATATTTAAATCCTTACCCGAGATAGCAGTTTTGTAGACATAGAGAATCTCGGCGGGATTCGATGCTTCTTCTTCGTTTAGATAGGAGATTTTATTGACTGAATCAATCATGTCCATGTACCATTGTTCAGGGTTGGTGGTGGCCATCTTTGTGGTGTCCATGTGAATAATGTAGGTCTGTTGATCCAAAGCAGCAGTTGAAGTTGCAAGCATTATTGACAACAACACCCATACTTCCCTAAAGCCCATTGTATATATGGCTGCAAACAAAAGTAAAATGACAACATATCAGTGATCAGTCAGTATATTGAGCCTTAGTGAAGTCATTCGTATTTCTTTACAATAATATATTTTATTTTATTTTCAAATCGACAATGAGTTTCCTTTCAAATTAGCGTTTATGTGTCATTGTGTCTACTTTCCGTCCTATCGAGAACTCACTCTTTATCTAGGTCAACTCTTCTCTATTTTGGAGTACCTTGCTTAGAACACAACCATAGAACATATCGAGGGATAACCAATGCTAACCAATTATTCTGGTTGCACTCTTAATAATCCTCCCTTCAAACAAATATCTTTTGAGCCTCCCAACTTTCTTTCTTTCCATCATAGCATCATCTTGACCTAATTGAGAGCTTTATTGCTCACCACTTTTTGTCCGACATCTACAAATTCATCCACAATGTCGCACAATCATTGTCTTTCCATGCTCATAAGCTTTTCTTCGACACTCTATAATTCTCTCAATAATGGGACATGACTCTAATTCCAATTCTTATGGACAACGTCACACCCCTCTCATATTTTCATATTTTTACAATGACATGACATTGTCCTCCTCAGTCCTCAGACAATAAATGTTCAAAATACAACCAAAATCTCACATTGGTTAAGAAAGAGAAAGATCATGGATATAGATATATAAATGAAAACAACCACCTTCTGGGGGAAACCAAAAACAAATCCATGAGGACTATGTCCCAAAGTTGACAAAAATGTCATATGATTGTCGAGATATGAGGATGATTTATTGTCGTTTAAAATAAATCCCTCATGGCTTTATTTTTTGTTTGACCTAAAATGTTTTTCAAGTTCGTCCCAAATGAGATGGGGCCATGTGATGCTTTTCAAAATGAGGCCCTCAAATATTTTATAGCAAAGACAAAATATTAAAATATCAAAATTCATTGTATTATATGATTTTTTTTTTTACAAAAAAGAAAACAAAATAAAATATATGAAACTAAGAAAATGTCTCCAAGCAACTATATGGTAGTGATATTTTATTTAAAAAGTGTGTTCCTTCGAACTAGATTAAAAAGTTTTATGTCTAACTTAGCATGAGAATTGACAAAAGAATGATTTGGAAGAGTTTTTCTTGACAAGGAGAGAGAAACGAAGAGGTGAGAAATTGAATTTTTTTTTGTCTAACTTTGTCAAAAGAATTTTTTGTTAAGAACTTTTTCAATTTGGGGCCTGAATTTTGGGGGCCTGTGATGAGTCACAACCCACACATCTAAAGGACGCCATGACGTTTTTCTACCAATGGAGCGATGGTTATCTTTACATATCCACAATCTTCCCTTCTCTAATCAATGTACGAAAACTTCATTCAAAGATGCATGACTTCATGCAAAGATGCATGTAGAAGAAACGTTAGAACGTAAACATCATATTTGAGAGAGAGGCATCCTTTATACCTTTCATTTTCACTACAAATTAAATACAACAAAGCAGAAAACTACACATAGAGATGCATGCAGAAGGAAACTTCATTTTTTAAGAGAGAAAAAGAGAAAGAAAGATTTTTACTCAGTATACTTGCCTGATCCAGGTAGATGCTGCAATTGTGAAGGAAATGAATATATAAATGGTCTAGAAGAGGGTTTCCATATATATAAACAGAAGATCAAAAGGGATCACTTAAAATCGACATTTAGGGATTTTTCATATCGTGATTATTATACATAATAAGTAAATCATTGAAAGTTATGTAGTGTAGTGCGCACCTTTCCACAAAAATAATTAAAGTAATAATAATAATAAATAATCAAATAATTAAATAATGCATTTTTTGTAAAACCCACCATGCTTTTGTGTGTTTGAGAACAAGATGGATGTCTGTCTCAAAAGAAAGTGGAATTCAATTTACACACCTTTTTCCTATTCCCCATGTTTTTTGCTTGCTCAAGTCAACTCTTTCTTCAATGGGATAGATTTTGTTCAATTTTCCACTAAGACCGGACAATTTGCCCTAAAATTTTGACTGTTGTCTAATGTCTTAATTGTTATGATGTATCTTGGTGATGAAGAAATTAATATTTAATTTCAACAATCATGCTGATTGATTTACAAAGAGTCTCATGCCTAAAGAGTTTGAAAGCTATGTACAAAGTCTAGAAATTACAAGACATCTCGCAATATTCAATTTGTTTAGGACAAGTTGACGAATATGTTTAAATATGTAGTACTTGATAGGTCCATGTACTAAAATCTTATAATTTGAAATATTGAATATGAATTAAAATAACTATTTTTATTTATTTATCCTAAATTCATTATATGTTTATTTATTATCTATTCTATGTGTTATGGGTGAATTTTGACCTAATTCTAAGAAAGTCGGAATGATAAGAGTCCAATGAGACCCACTGGGCTCGAATCAATCTTTATTTCTATTCCCTCCCCTAAAAGGAAGGGGAAAACCCTAATTCAACTATAAATAGAAGATGTTAGCCCCAAGGTAAGGGGACTAACGAGGTATCTATTCTTTCTTTTAGTCTTCCTCTTCATGGTTGATGCGCAATCGGCTTACTGCAAGTGTACGGGTCAAGTAATAATATAGTTTTTTCGTGCAAAACGAGTGTCATCCTCTGGATTGGTTTTCTAGCAAATTAAGTACTGTGAATAATCTTGTCCAATTTTATTTAGAGATAAAAACTTAATGACAGATAAATCTAAAGATAAAAAAGCATAAAATAAAGGTGCAGACTCAAATGGAAAGACTTTTAGGGAATTGATTTCATTGTTTGAGATTGAGGATTAATTAGTGGGATGAATTTAGTATGCAATTATTTTACAAGTCTTGGAACCGTAAATCACAACTATATCTCTCCTGAGCATAATTGATTTTCATGCATGCAACTAACTTGATATCCCTATCTAAGTTCACTAACATGCAAGGCTTTGGGCTTTGTTCTTTCAACATCTTCTAAAGTGATTCTAAATTTCGTCATGATCTTGGAATTCTACTTAAGTTATGCAATTAGGGTCTAAGCTAAATTCTCTTGCCCAAGTTAGATTCAACACTAAATCACATTCAATCAATGACCAATTAATCAAATGCATTATAACATAATTGCATGAATGAAACAAAAGCACGTTCATACCAAAAATCAATCCAACAAACTAAACAACTACATCAATCCCTAAGACAAACAACTAGCAACTCATAATCTTGAAACTACAAACACTAATTGAAAGAAAAGCCATAAAAACAACAAGAGGTAAGGGAAAGGAAAGGAAAACTCTTGAATCCGTTGAAACCGACACGTCCCCGTCATGATCTCCATGTCTTCTAGCTTGGTTCACACTCCTTGGCCTTGTTTCAGCTCCCACAGAAGGTCTCTAGTCGAAATTAGAGCTAAAATCTAACCAAATGGACTCCCCTTGACCGTGCAAGAATAAGATTTATTTATAGGAAAATTTGTTGGTGGACGATGTGGATAGCGTCACGACGCCATATTCAGATTAGGAAATTGTGTAGTGTCGAGATGTTAAGGAGGCAACGTCTCAATGCTACCTCTCAGGTTTGCCTCTTTTATTAAGCATCCAACTTGATTCTTTTCTCTTCCTTGGCTCTTCTTTAGGTCCCGAACACCAGGTCAATTCCAATTTCTCCAATTTATTCCACAACTCAATTTCCTACAAAATAAACATTAAAATGCATAAATTGGCCAAATAGTACTCAAAGACTAACTATATTTTATCGAAAAAATAGCTCGTTATGCGCGCTATCAAACACCCCCAAACTTAAGCTTTTGCTAGTTCTCGAGGAAACTAAAAATTAAACATAGGTTGTAAATAGATGCAACAAACATGACTCAGTCCTCAAGGCTCAAAAGTCAATAATTAAGCAAATAAGAGACATGCACATAAGGCCCAATGAAGGAGACAAATCAAAGTTTTTCCAAAATTAACTAGCATAAGAGAGATCTAACTTAATTAGATTGAACTCTACTAGCTCGAGATTGGATTATCCAACTCTCAACTCATTTTCCCTCTACACTGGCACTAAGGATTTACTAATGAACCAATGGAACAAATTAGTTTGTTTTTTCCATACCTTCGTGCTTTAAATTTAAAATTAGTTTAAGCATTTATGTATGACACTAGCTTTATTTTTCTTTCAAATGTAAAAACAAGAATGATTGTCTATGCTTAAGTCTTTTTTTAAAAAAGTTGGTTTCAAATGTTTCTCTCAAAATGTTTTATTTATCAACCTCATTTTCTAATTAGTCATTTTTAGTAGTTGTCAAACACTAGAATTTTTTTCAAAATGATTTATTTTCAAAATTAAACACTTGAAAAGTTAAACCAAACACACCCTTAGTCTCAATCCTAAGTGGGTTATGAACTCCTATTCACAAGGGATTGTCCTTGGATTTGTATGGGTGAGAGTGGTTGGTTTGCCGACTCAATAAGCCTACCATTTTGGGAACAAGACCGAGGGGGGAGCTGGAACATAATCACACAAGATGGAATTCACTCCTTCGCTGTTTTAGGGGAAGCAAATGAATGTTCCCTTAAGTGGTGTCTCTGGGTCTTGAACAAAGGGTCCTACCTTCTCAATGGCACACGAGGGGTTTTTGTTTAGTGGTTGGACCATAAACAGGTTGTTCATTAGAAGAGCACTAGTACTTAAGGATGTAGAGGTAACTTAGGGGTAAAACGGTAATTTGACCCAGCTGGTGTTACGAACACTCATGAATAACTGACTTGCTATTATTGGTAAATATCCGTGGACACAGAAATATATCTGCAGCGAGAAGAGTATAAGTGTGGGTCTATAGTGAAGTGTACCCACAATTAACGAATATTGATTAACTTGGTTAATGAGTTTAGCCAGTTAATCTCATATCGTTGGAGCTTCTGATCTGTAGGTCTATTAGGTCCCACTAGTAGCTCATAAGGGGTATTGAGGTAATTAAAGTAATTTGATGTCTCTCTTATGGTGGTATTCTATTTGTTTTGCTGAGATCGAGGTGTTGTTGGAATCTTGCGGAGAAGTAGAGATCGTGATTGTCCAAGGAGTTGGTGAAGGTTTTTCTAAGTCTACAACGTAGGTAGGAAAATCCTTTCTTCTTTATAGACTATAGATTAAAGATTTAGGATCTTAAAAATTCTGTAAAGCATGTTTATGACCTTAGATTACAACGAATAAAGTGTTTTGGTATGTTGTGATTTTGATTGCCAACGTACCAGTATTTAGAATGTTATTAAAAACAGTTTTAGTTCTCTATAAAACTTCCACTACACGGGGCTTTTATCCTTGCATTTAACCCATTTTTGCATGTTGCAGGGAAAACAGAGGAAAACATAGCAACAACAAAAATGTGACCGCATTTATGGGCAGAAACAGAAAAGTCTAAGTCCGTCGCGGGTTATTTTGAACGAGCTTTTCACACACCTAACCGGCTGTTTTGACTCTAAAACTCACTGGGCTACCTGCAAGCACCATTTTCGTGACTCCTCAACAACTGTTCACTCTATAAAAGGCCACAATCGAAGAAAAACACAAGCATAACTCACTAGGAGAAGATGGTGGTGATAGAATCCTAGTTCACGCCCATGAGTTATGATGCCCGCAGTCCTTTCTAGAAGAACAAATTCTAACCTTAGTTAGACATCAAACCTTTGAGTTTGTAGAGATTTCACCTATTTCCACCTTGTATAAGGAGAGTAAAGTGTCGTAAGAACTCTAGAGGGTTTGGATAAAGAGAAAAACTCTATTTTTAGCTATTGCACATTATTTTCCAGCATCTTGTTCTTTTCATTATTTCTTGTATTTATCATTTATTATTTTAAAAGTTATTTGTTTACACTTTTATCCATTATGCGTAGCTAAATTCCATTGAGAGGTTTGGTTTAGTGAATTTCCTTGTGGATGGAGTAGCTTGAAAGTATGCTTGTTTATTTATGATTTATTTATGCATGTCATCCTTTATTGATTGTCACTCTATCTTGTGAAGTTTAACTTGATCACTTAGACTTAGCATGAAATGTGAGTTCGGTACCGAGAGGGTCGAATATTATCGATTTTTATAAAGGTGATATAGGATAAAAGCCTCGATAGAGGGTATTCGCTGTTATAGGGGATGGTCGCTCATAACAATTATAGGGTTATAGGTTGCATGCGTGAATTATCTATGTCGGAGTCGAGTCACAAACATGTGCGTAACGGTACTCTCGTAGCCTTCTAACGGTTCTTGAGAGCAAGGCAAAATAAGAGTTAAACCTGACCCAATGCATAAATAGACTTAGGTTAAACAAGCTATTAATAGAGTTATTCACACTTGGGTGGAAGCCTTACCGAATTCCTTGTTTTATTATTATTGACCCAATGCATAAATAGACTTAGGTTAAACAAGCTATTAATAGAGTTATTCACACTTGGGTGGAAGCCTTACCGAATTCCTTGTTTTTATTATTGCTTACTTATTCTTTATTATTTGCTTTGTTATTTTTCATATTTCCCAACATCAATCAATTTATTTTGGTTACCTATCTTGCAATTTGAAACCAGTTTCTTCTTCAAATCTGTGTTTAATTAGTCCCTGTGGGATCGATACTTTGGGATACTCCATTGTTTTTATTACTACACACAATAATGTATACTTGCACTTAGCTTGACTGAAATCATCTTTAATTCTTATTTTCCATCATATTTCTTAACCATTTTTAGTCGACATCACATCAATAGCATGTTCACGTGGTTGTTTATTATTATTTTTTTTTGGTGGCTCACCGGGTGATAAGCTTTATGTGCCCACGACAGCTCTAGGAAGCCTTTATTGTGCTTGTAGGTCCGCTTAGAGCCTATTCCAATATTTTTCAGCAAGTGTAGCTTGATTTAGGAGCGTTCTTAAGCTAGTGTAAGTAATTTTTATCTGAATGAATTTGTTTGTTTGTTTCAGCATGCTGCTTGTTTTACTTGTTTTGTTCTTACGCGTTGTGTATGATATATATAACTCACTATGTGAGATAAACATGTTGCTTTGTTTATTTCTTAAGCATGAGATATTGTTGTATGATAACTATGATGCATGTGAGTCGTGTCTGCATAGTGTGCGTTCATTGAGGAGAGGTGGAGCATGATGCGTAAATTATGTGCTAGTTGTGTGTGCAGAGCGTGACACGAAAATCATGTGTGGGTGTGAGTGCAGAGCGTGACACAAAAATCACGTTTGGATATGAGTGTGGAGCATGACGACTGACGCGAAAATCATGTGTGAGTGGCGTTGTGCATGGCTCATAATTCATATGTTGGATAGGTTTGCAGAGTGTGACAGGTAAATCACATGTGGGATGTGAGTGCAGAGCGTGATGCATAAATCACATGTGAGTGTGCGGGCATGGCGCAAAAACATGTGGGGGTGCATAGCATGATGTGTGGGTTCATGTTGTCATTCTATTTTTGCATGAAGCATGTGTTAGCATCATTTGTTTTAACGATTAAGAGCATGTTGGTTGCTTAACCGCTTTAAAAGCATGATGTTGTGTGTGAATAGCATGTTGACGATGTTGTTTGTTGTTTGGTGGCTCACTAGGTGTGAGCTACTTACCAGTACTATGGTTGTACTGATACCCAACATTTTCAGATTGTGCAAGTGATAATAAGCTTTATGTGCCCGGTGATGTGGATGAGGAGGCTCACGAGGAATGAACACGACGGTTCTAGTATTTTTTTTATCTTTATTTGTTGGATAGGGTAGTTCTATGTTTAGTTGATGATTCGGTTGATCCTAGTCTTTGTTGTTAGGTTAGAACAATATTTAGTTGTTGAATTTGTTGTAGTTCTTAATGCTTTCATTACCGTAAATATGTTTATGATTAATAAAGTTGAGTAGTTCCTAGGAAGTTAAGTGTTGGCTTATACTTAGTGAAGTTATGGTTTTGTCATTGATTGTGAATACAAGACATAACTCATATCGTGGTTGTGAAATTGGCTTCTATCATGCTAAAGTAAAGTGGAGTAGACTAGATTGTTATAGAAGTGTTGTCTGTGCTTAACAGGTGATAATAAAAATTTGGTTTAGTATGTATGTCGTTATGCTACTGAAATTTTCAAAGCTCTTGGTTAATTTGAAAATAGGAGTTAGTAATGTCTCTAGGATAGATAATAATAACACCTGGGGCATTACAAGATGCCCTTTAATGATGAGTTCCCTGAACAACTATTTCAGGTGCAAGGTATGATTCCTTGGTATGTTGATAAGTAAACTATCTAGTTATAGGGAGTATGCCTACTGATATTAGTAGGTCCAAGAAAGCTAAGGTTAAAAGTGACTCGGAATGTTATATCTTGGACGATCCATATTTGTGGAAATTTTGTTTCGACCAAATTATTAGATGTGTGTGCCTAATAATTAGGGGTGTTCATTGGTCGATCGATGTCGATTTTGGACTAAAACCCAATGCCGACCATTGGCATGTTCAGTTTTGTTGGTCCCATTCACACGGTCAGACATTCGGTTTTGATCAGTTTTACAAACTTCGACAAACTACACAAAAAAGGGAGAAGAAGTGAAGGAAAGGAAACAAAAGAGAGAAGATAAAGAAATGAGAAATAAAGAACCCAGAACATGTGTGGTGGTTGATGGAGGAGTGTAAAAAAGAGAGAAGGTGGAAGAAAGAATGGGGAGAGTTGAAGAGGAGAGGAGAGAGAGGGAAAGAGAGAATAAAATGGTGGAGGGAGTAGAAGAAAAGAAAATAGTTCGGTTGGGAGGATGGAGAAAAGAGAGAGAAAGGAGAAGAATGATGGAGAGAGAATAAAAGAGAAGATAGAAGGGATGGAGGGAAATGAAAGTGAAAAGATGTGTGAGGGAGGAAAATGAAAGTGAAAGGACATTGAGAAAGAGAATGAAGAGAGAGGGAAAGAAATAATTAAATAATATATATTTTTAAATCATCACATTTGCTTTGAGAATGAAAACACACATGCACAATGTCCAATGCCTGTCAAATTTGTCTGCATCATTGTCCTCCCACTCAATTACTTCTTTTTTTTATTATTATGTTTTAAATCTGGCTTTGGTATATAAATGTCGGTCAGTCGATAGAAAAATTCTTTATTGACCATCCTGACCAACCGACTTGTCGGTTTTGCATCACCGACCAATTCTTTCATAAAATTGTCTGACCGATATCGGTTCGGTCGGTTTCGATCAGTTGGATCAGTTTCAACCTTTTGTAGAACACCCCTACTTATAATGAGTTTCAATCTATTTTAGTTTCTTGCCATGAGTGTGCATATGGTGAGTATTTTGGGTGTACGAAAACTGCTAGAAAAGTATTGGATTTTGGTTTATATTGGGAGTCTTTGTTTAGGGGGTGTTTATCAGTTTTATGAAACTTGTGAGAACTGTCGAAGGGTAGGAGTTATATCTCATAGAAATAAAATGCCTTAAGTTCCTAGTGTGATTTGTGAATTTTTATTTTTTTTTATGTTTGGGGCATTAATTTTATGGGCCCTCTACCCGCTTCTTGTGGTTATTGTTATATATTGTTGGTTGTCAATTACATTTTCAAATGGGTTGACGCGAAAATTACCAAAACAGATGATTCTAAAGTTGTTATAGGTTTTTTTTTTTAAGATTAACATATTCCATAAATTCATAGAGAATTAAGAATTTTCTCAATAAAGGAGATATGTGTTTGGCTTAACCCAAGGGTCCCATTTATAAGAATTAGGGTAGGATCTTTGCCAAGATCAATTCATATATTGTAATATCTAGTATGTGTGTGTATATATATATATATAGATTAATATATTTGAATTAGATTCAAATCATTTAAAATCTCCTGCAACATATATTTACATATTTGAATCTAATTCAAATTTCATATATATGTTATATTTAATATATCTAATATAGTAATATATTATTCTATTTAATATTTAATGTATCAAATACAGTAAATATATTTTTCCTCATTTAATATATTCAACATATTAAATTTTTAACTTAAACATTTTAAATTTTCTTTCAACGAAAATGATCCCTTAAAGTTCTTATGAGCTAGCAAGGGGACTTTATGGACCTACATATTATAAGCTCCAATGTTACACAATTAATTAATTAATAAACTTTTTAATCAATTCATTTTCATTCATTTACTCTAGACCACTCCACTGTAGACTTATAGTTGCACTCTTATGCACTGTGGAACAAGTTGAGTAGTTCATAGATATAACCATTTCATGCAAGTTGATTATTCATGAGTTGTTCGTAATTACAGTTGAGTCAAAAGTCCATTCATCTCTATAATTACTTATTGAGCCTTAAGTACCACTGATCCTGTAATAAACAATCTATTTATGATCTGATCATAAACTAAGTTTGTCTCAGGCTAGTGAAAGGGTAGGGTCCATTTGTTCAAGTCCCAAAATCAACACTTAAGAGAACTATTCATCTTCTTTCCCTATATGAGAAGGAGAAAATTCTATGTTGCAATTCATATTATCAGCTCTCTATTTGGTCTAGTCTCCAAAATGGTAGGCTTGTTGATGTGAAATTTTCCGATCGCAAGTGCACGGGTCAAGTTTTAATATAGTGTTTTCCTGTAAAACGAGTGTCGTCCTCTGGATTGGTTTTTAAGTTAAACTAAGTACCATGAATACTTTTGATCAATTTTATTTAGGGAGCAATGAAGGATTGGAATTCCGTAATTCTGTAAAGCAGAAGCGTGATTGAGACTGATTCGTAATTAATTTTGTTTAATCTAAAATACCAATACATTGACAATAATCTTAGAACTATTCTAAATTTATATTAAGGCTAAGCATACAAAAATATTAGATCTAAATCTAATTTATATAGTAACAAATTACTTACTCTCGTTGACGACTCAGATTAAATTCACCAACTGTTTGTGAAATAATCACGAACTACTACGAACACCACCACTATGGCTACATCGGTATGACTCTCTGAGACTTCTAGAGGCAGGAGATTAGTGGGAGTCTAAAGGAAGCCTTTAGGGGAATTCTCTAAGAGTAGGAGAATGAATGTGATGTTGAATGGGATGCCTTTCACCCCACCCCAGGGGTCCTAATAGGAAAAGGTCATGAATAAGATCAAATCTATTATCTTATTCATATCTAATTTTAATAAATAATTAATTAATTCCATAATTAATTAATTATCCAATTAAATATCACATATTTAATCTTAGGGATTTTATTAAATTATTAATATGAATCCAATTCATATTAATTATTTGAACTCTTTCAAATATTTTCTCTCCAGAATTAATTTTGAAATTAATTCAAAATTATATTATAAAGTTTCATAAACTTTTAATTATAATGTATCAATATACATTATATGATTCCCCTAAATAAATTGAACACTTTCAATTTACAATTTATACTTAGTTGCCTCAAGTCTCTTTACGAGCTACCAGTGGGACCTAATGGACCTACAGATTAGAAGCTCCAACGATACAAGACTAATTGGTTAAACTCGTTAACCAAGTTAGTCAACATTCGTTAACTGTGGGTCACTCCACTAAAGACCCACAGTTGCACTCTTTTCACTGTAGAATATTTCTGTGTCCATGGATATCGACCAATGCAGTAAGTCAATCCTTCAATTGTGTTCGTAACACCAGCTAGGTCAAATTACCGTTTTACCCCTGGGTTACCTCTGGTTCCTTAAGTACCACTGATCCCTCTAATGAACAAGTTGTTTAGGGTCCAACCACTAAACAGGAGTTCCTCTCGGGCCAGGAGAGGACGACACACATTTGTTCAAGCCTCGAAATCAGCTCTTAAGGGAACACACATCTACTTACCCCAATAAGGGAATGGGTGAATTTCATCTTGTACTATTATGTTCTCAGCCCCCATTTGGTCTTACCCCTGAAATGGTAGGATTATTGAGTCGACGAACTGGCCACTCTCACCCATACAAATCTAAGGATAATCTCTCCTAAAAGGGGTTCATAACAAACTCAGGATTTGAGATTGAGTTTCCTAGGTCATCCTATTGAAATAGAAACCTAAACTAGTTAACAACGTTACATCTAATGGTTACTATTTTGCGGTCCGGTCTTATGCAAACTCATTACATAGGATACCCCTACCCGCATGTCTCCTACATGGATGTTTTGGATCATTGCATCTGTATCGAATACAAGGTGGGTTGTATCACATAGTGTCACCAGGATAAGTTACCCAACCTTATCCCTATACTATAGACCTTTTAGGTTGTTACTTGGACACCGATCCCTGTATGTCCCCACATACTAGTCCAAGTTTCATTTAAAAAATCTTGGATCTTAGTTTATTAGATTTAGGGTTTATTAATGCAAACTCGATTATTAATAACCAAATTACTGAATCACTCAAATAATGCTTTATTGAGATCGATTAATTTGTTTCATTTACTATCTACGAGTTTTAGGACATAAAACCCAAAAGGCGAAACTTAATGCAAAAGATAACTCTAAAGACAAAAGGCATAAAATAAAAGTGGAGACTCAAATAGAAAGACTCTTAGGGAATTGATTTCACCTATTGGAGTTGTGGATTAATCGCTAGACTATGTGAACATGCAAAGATTCATAAATCTAGGATAAACTATTATCATAGCTATCTCTCCCGAGCATAACTAATTCTCATACATGTAATAAACCCAATATCCCTATGTAAGTTCATTGACATGCAAGGCCTTAAGTATAATCCTTTAACGATTTCTAAGACTATCTCTCATCTCTCGATCTTAAGATTATCTTAGTTATGCACAACACGATCTAAACTAAATCCCCTCTCCCAAGCAAGACTTAGAGAAAACATCATTCAATTCATGGCCAATGAATCAAAAGCATCAAGAGTAGAATATGCATAAATGAATTCAAAGCAATACATAACCAAGAAATAATTCATCAACACCCAAAGGGATACATCAATTCCTAAGACAATCAAGCTAGCTACTCATAGTCAAAAAACTACAAATAAAACTTGAAAGAAAAGCCATAAAAACAACAAGAGATAAGGGAAAGAAAAGGAAAACTCTTGAATCCGTTGAAACCGACACGTCCCCGTCGTGATCTCCATGTCTTCAAGTTTGGTTCCCACTCATTGGCCTTGCTTCGCTCCCACCAAAGGTCTCTAGTTGAAATTAGGGCTAAAAGCTAACCAAATGGACTCCCCTTGGTCGTAGCAATTAAGGATGCATTTATAGGAAAATTGTTGGTAGCGTCGCGACGCTCCCTGCTATCACCAAAAACATAAAAGGAAAACCAATGTTGAGACGTCCAGAAAGCAGCGTCGAGACTCTAGCTCTCAGGTTTGCCTCAAACTTAAGCCTCCAACTTTGATTCTTTTTGCTTCTTTTGCTCTTCTTTTGGTCCCGAGCACCCGATCTGTTGGGTTTTATGTCCTAAAACTCGTAGATAGTAAATGAAACAAATTAATCGATCTCAATAAAGTGTTATTTGAGTGATTTAGTAATTTGGTTATTGAATAATCGAGTTTGCATTAATAAACCCTAAATCCAATAAACTAAGATCCAAGGTTGTTTAAATGAAACTTGGACTAGTATGTGGGGACATACGAGGATCGGTGTCCAAGTAACAACCTAAAAGGTCTATAGTATAGGGATAAAGTTGGGTACCTTATCTTGGTGACACTATGTGATACGGTCCACCTTGTATTCGATACAGATGCAATGATCCAAAGCATCCATGTAGGAGACATGCGGGTGGGGGTATCCTATGCAATGAGTTTGTATAAGATCGGACCGCGAAATAGTAACCACTAGATGTAACGCCGTTAACTAGTCTGGGTTTCTATTTCAATAGGATGACCTAGGTAACTCAATCTCAATCTTGAGCCTGTTATGAACCCCTTTCAGGAGGGATTGTCCTTAGATTTGTATGGGTGAGAGTGGCCAATTCGCCGACTCAATAAGTCTACCATTTTAGGGGCAAGACCGAATGGGGGCTGGGAACATAACAGTACAAGATGAAATTCACTCATTCCCCTATTGGGGTAAGTAGATGTGTGTTCCCTTAAGGGTTGATTTCGGGGGTTGAACAAAGGCGCGCCGTCCTCTCCTAGCCAGAGAGGAACTCCTGTTTAGTGGTTGGACCCTAAACAACTTGTTCATTAGAGGAATCAACGGTACTTAAGGAACCAGAGGTAACCCAGGGGTAAAACGGTAATTTGACCCAGCTGGTGTTACAAACACACGTGAAGGATTAACTTACTGCTTGGTCGATATCCGTTGACACAGAAATATTCTACAGTGAGAAGAGTGCAGCTGTGGGTCTTTAGTGGAGTGACCCACAGTTAACGATTGTTGACTAAACTTGGTCAATGAGTTTGGCCAATTAGTCTCGTATCGTTGGAGCTTCTTATCTGTAGGTCCATTAGGTCCCACTGGTAGCTCGTAAAGGGACGTGAGGCAATTAAGTATAAATTGTAAATTGAAAGTGTTCAATTTATTTGGGGAATTGTATAATGTATATTGGTGCATAATAATATAAAGTTTATGAAACTTTATAATATAATTTTTGAATTAATTTCAAAAACTAATTCTTGAGAGAAAATATTTGAAAGAGTTCAAATAAATTTAATATGAATTGGATTCATATTAATTTTAATTTTAATATAATCCATAATATTAAATATATGATATTTAATTGGTTAAATTAATTAATTAAGGAATTAATTATTTATTTATTAAAATTAGAGACATTTTCCTATTAGGAAAGAAAATATTTGAACGAGTTCAAATAAATTTAATATGAATTGGATTCATATTTATTTTAATTTTAATAAAATCCCTAAGATTAAATATATGATATTTAATTAGGGAAATTAATTAATTATGGAATTATTTATTTATTTATTAAAATTATAGACCTTTTCCTAGTAGGAAAATGTCTTCCTTTTCCTATTAGGAAAAAAGGTCTTGGCCTTTACCTATAAATAGGACCCCTTGGGTGGGGTGAAAGGCATCTCATTCATTCTCCTACTCTCAAAGATTTCCCCTCAAGGCTTCCTCTAGACTCCCATTAGTCTCTTGCCTCTAAAAGTCTCAGAGTCATACCGGTGTAGCCATAGTGGTGGTGTTCGCACTAGTTTGTGATTAATTCACAAGCAGTTGGTGAATTTAATCTGAGTCGTCAACGAGAGTAAGTAATTTGTTACTTTATAAATTAGATTTAGATCTAATCTTTTTGTATACTTAGCATTAATATATTTTTAGAATAGTTCTAATATTATTGCCAATGTATTGGTATTTTAGATTAAACAAAATTAATTACGAATCGGTCCCAATCACGCTTCCACTTTACGGAATTATTGAATTCCAATCCTTCACGATCAACTTCCTAATTCAACATTTCCTCCAAGAATTTATTTCCTACAAAATAAACATTAAAGTGCATAAAAAAGACCAAATAATACTCAAAGACTAACTAAAATAAACTGAGAAAAATAGCTCGCTATTCGCGCTATCACTTGTTGAATTGACTATAAAAGTCACTCTCACCCATGCAAATCAAAGTACAAACCCTCTCTAGCAGAACTTCATAACTCACTCATAAGATTAATATCGAGTCACATTTGATCATCCTATGAAGTATTAATCTTTTCAATTCACGAATTTATAAATAGAGATTAAATATTTTGTGGTTCAGTCTCATACAAATTCATGGTATGTGATACCCCACCTCACATGTGCCTTCGCATGAATGATTTTGATAAAATCATTTGTAACTGAAAGAACCTAATTCTTGTAACTAGCAATTAATTCTATAGTTATATCATTTTATTCAATAAGCTTTGTTGATGCCAAAATCTGGACAGAGGACTCACCTGACCTTCACGTGACACCAACAGTGAATTTGTAGAAGCTGGGGAAGACGTGACCTGCAAGACCAGCAAAAACCGCTGCACACCAGTGTGGTGTAGGCCACACCGCCTCCGATGTCTAAGTCAGAAAACTGAGGAGAAACTAGAGAGTAAAAAGAGAAGTCGAGAATAGAGTTTTTGGAACCCCTTCTTCAGTGATGAAGAGAAGTTTTTATACTTGTTTTGCCTCCTAGGGTTTTTTGGAATTCGGAGGTGTTTTGGGACGAATCAGGTGAAACCGGGGCGATCCGGGGCATCACGGGTCGGAAGGAGGTGACCGGGTTCGACCCGCGCACGTGGGCCGAACGGTCGGCCTCGGCCTTTTTCCGAGGCCAACCATATGGGTCGGGGTATGTTGGTCCGACCTTCCTGTGGGTCGGTCTTCTGGTCCTACCTCTGCCCGATTGTCCTTGTCAGCTCCCTCCTCGTCAGTGTGGTCGAAAATTACCTATAACAAGCTTTATAAAGAAAGAATTGATTAATAATGATATAAAATCTGACAATTTAGACATAACCTACACCTTGTTATAACTTAGACTAATTAATCCAACCAATCAAAAACAACATGAGAGGCATCAAATGAGGAGATTAACACAAGAGATTTTGTACGTGAAAAAATCCCAAAGTTGCGATAAAAAAACCACGGGGCCACACTGATAACGCTCATTTATGTGTATTATTTAGCCTTAAAAACCTAGGTTATTGCTTGGAAAGCAAGGACTTTGTGCTCAAAATCTTATCTTTTAGAATCAAAATAGCAAAAGTCTTAGAATCTTAGAAATATAGAATTTATGCTTAAAATGTACTAAAAGAGATTACTTTTGCAAGAATTTATCCAACTTAAATGCTTAAAATGTACCCAAATCTAGTATCAAATCTCCAAGGATCGTGGATTTTTACCTTCTAAGGCTCTCTCACACTGATCTCGGTAGCCAACCCTACCTTCCAAGGTCTATATAAGGCGATTAAGTTGCAAGAAGCAAAGGGAGCTCGAAAATTTGTCCTTAGGATAGTTTTTCAGTTTTTTTCTCTCTTCTCATCTTGTAACCACTCCAAGTTCCAGATCTTTCAGCCTCTGTTGGCTCTTCCATTCGAAAGAAGAAGAAGAGAAAGACTAGTCTCCTCTTGAAAGAGGTTAGGAGCAAGCTAGATAGAGAGGGAAAGACCATTAGTCGAGCCGAGCACTTTATTTTCTGTTTAGTTTTTACTTTCAGTTTTTGTACTTTTCTATTTTCCTTTAATTTTCAGTTGTAAGTTTATCATTCTTGTACTCATTCCATTTAATTAACATGAATTCAGTTTATTCTTCTACTTTGTGCTCTCTTTCTTTTATGTCCTGCACTTTACTTTCATCAATGAGCTAAGCTTCTTCTCGGGGATTCAAATATGTGGATACCTTGAGTAAAAGCAATCCCCACCTATGCAAAGGTAATATTGCTTCCTCTTAGCATTGCTTGTTTTTGCTGAAGTTTAAGTTTAATTGTTATCTTAAATTGATCACTTAAGTTAGCATAGTTTGTATTTAGCTGATGGTCGAATAGTTGGAGTTGAATGCACGGGTTTGCAAAAAAAATAGTGGAAAAGATCCGAGAAATAAGACTTTGTTTTCTTGCATCCTAGAAATAGTACTGGAACCACTAGAGTTTTAAGAGTCGTGAGCATTACTTATCTAAGTTTCAACTAGCCTTATAAATAGTTGTCTAGTTGGCTTAGTCTTCTAAACGCACCTACAGCGGAGCTACATAGAAGTAGGACTTAACTCACAATCTAGTTGTCAGGACATTTGCGGGCGCAACTGGAGGGTTCTATTTGCACCATGTCTATGTGGACAACATAGATAGTGTTCTTCAACCGTTTGCAATGCCTGAGTAAGTTACTAGCGCAAAGGTGGGTGTAGTCTAAAGCTTTTGGTTGATGCTATTTGAATTTCCCCGCTAATTATCTCATATATCTTCATCACTTTCATTTACTTGCTTATTTCTAATTCTGTCTTAAATCACAAAACCCCCATTCAAAATATTCCTTTGGTTACCATATTCTGTTGCAAATTTAGAGGAGGTTCTTGTTTTGTAGAATCTTGTGTTTTTCGACTAGTCACCATCTCCCTTGGGTACGATATCCAGAGTACTCTCCACTTTATTACTTGATAGTGTATACTTGCACTCGAGCAGTGTCACAACACATGAAGGTCCAATTTTTTGGCGCCATTGTCGGGGAGTTTTTTAACAGCGGTTGAATTACACAATCTTTAGTTTCCGTAACGCAGGAATTGCGATCGGTTTACGACCGCAAATTCCTCTTTCCCAGGTACTCGATTCTTTTTGTAGGGATTTCTTTACATGATAGATTGGTGCATGTGCAGAGGACTTACTTCTTTCATTCTTGACCTCGAGGCAGAATTATTGTGTTTTATTGCTTACAACTCCATAGGATGGAAGTAGATACATTTGGAAATCTCATTTGCCCCTGTTCATCAAAATTCTGTTTGAGTTGGAGAAGTTGTTCAACGGT
This sequence comes from Luffa acutangula, assembly GCA_036850905.1. Taxonomy (NCBI): domain Eukaryota; kingdom Viridiplantae; phylum Streptophyta; class Magnoliopsida; order Cucurbitales; family Cucurbitaceae; genus Luffa; species Luffa acutangula. The sequence continues at coordinate 14,784,591 of CM072099.1, forward strand.
CTCTGTTTGCTCCATCCTCCTTTTCTTTTTTTCCTCATAGGCTTGCAACGAGCCTATAAATTGTTCAATCGTCATAATCTCAAGATCCTGTGTCTCCTCAATTGTCGTGGTGATAATCTCGAACTTTGTATTTAGGCTCTGTAGAACATTCTCCATGACACGAACATTAGCGATTTCTTCACCGTTCCATCTCAATTGGTTGAGGACAGTCATTACTCTTGTGTGATATTCCGCTATCACCTCTGTCTCCTTCATTTTTAAAGATTCAAACTCACCACGTAAAATTTGCAACATACCTTTTCCACACGATCACCTCCTCTATGAGTCGATTGGAGCTTGTCTCATGCCGCCTTGGACGTCTCAACATTGGCAATGGTCTCAAATGTGTCTTCATCCACCGATTGGTACAAGATATAAAGGGTCTTCTTGTCCTTCTTTATTGTCTCCTTTAACGCATCTCTTTGCACTTGATCAGCTCCAGCTTCCGCCTCTTGGAAACCATTCTCCACGATCTCCCACACGTCTTGTGCTCCTAGTAACATTTTTATCTTGATGCTCCAATTGTCATAGTTGAGCTTGGTAAAACATAGATAGTTGAAGCCAAACCCATTGTCCCACCGTTGGCCATTTTTCTCTCAATATGTATTCTACTCGCTCTGATACCACTATATGTTAGAAAAAACGTGGAAGACAAAATATGAATGGAGATGATTTATCATTCAACTAAGCATGCCTTTATATAGGCTTACAAAAATAACCATAGAAAATACCAATGGTTCAAAACTGTAAATGTCATAAAATGCTCATAACTCACGTAACTCCCATAACTCAAAAGTCACTATTGGTTACAGAAAACCAAAAGTCAGAAAAACCAAAAGTCACACTAAATGCCACAAATAAAGTTTAATTACGAAACCTTTCATTTTCTCAACAAATACAATACATATGGTTAATGTTGTCCTTAGTTTTGGGTTCAACATTACCCTCACATAATATGTGAATGTTTCATGGGATGGCATTATAGTTTGAAGGATGACAGTATAGCTTGAAGATTACTTAATTCTTATAAATTAGTTAAAACTTAGGTCTTCCAAAATATATAAACTGAAATGAAATACTCCAAAGTGCAGTCACACCATCTTTCTCTACTGCCAAGTGACTGCTATAGGACTTCTTACAACATATTTCCCTGAGAGCCAAACCAGAGATCCAAAACAAAATTCACTCAAAGCTTCTCTTTTTCCCAATGCAACAAAACTCACTTGGTAACCTAACTTCTCTCCCAATCTCCTAAAACTTAACTTCTCTGGCTTCACAATAATTGTTACTCCCTTAGGATTGTTGATTTGAACAGTGTAATCACTCCTTGGGATACCAACATTTGTCACTGTTCTCTTGAATGTAACAGTATCATTTTTGGCCTTCTTCTTCATGAACACAGAGAAAGAAGGGTAGTTCAAGTCCCCTGGCTGAAGAAATCTTCTTTTTGATGGACAAGTGAAATTCCCTCTTGAAACTAAAGCAATTTGGGTTGAATTATAGTTCAAGCTACACAAGTAGTTTAGGTAGTCTTCGGGCGTGATATCATAGACGAGCCCTGGATCGGAAGCTTTCTCGGGATCGACATGGCCAGAACCGAAAGCAAAAGGGTTTGCAGGCTTGCCGTTCGTAGAGCCAACGTCAGAAATGGGACTCATTTTGTTGTCATTAGTGTAAGCTGTGGTCATGAGAGCAGATTTGATGGCAGCAGGTGACCAATCCTTGTGCGCCGATTTAAGCAACGCAGCTAAGCCGCTTACATGAGGGCAAGACATAGAAGTTCCTGAAACGATATTGAACAACACTCTTCTTTTGTCAGATTCAAGCTCACTTGGGCTCACAATGGGTGGCCAAGCAGCTAATATATTAACACCAGGTGCAGTTATGTCTGGCTTTATCACGTCCGCTCCGACGATGCTCGGCCCTCGAGAAGAAAACGCAGCCACTCTCGGTGCTCGAGTTCCATACTTGGTTCCTTCGAATGTGATCGAAGCTTTCGGTTGATGTTTCGAGGAAGCTATATAGTTTATGATGGCTTTGCCAGCTGAAGCTCCAAGAGTAGTGGCTGGTAAAACATGAGGGTCAGCAAAAAGCTCCTCCCCTTCAAGTTGTGTGTTGATCAGAATCATCCCAGCTCCTCCTGCTAATTTCACTTGCTCTCCTTTTGCAGTTCTCGAGTTTGTTCCTCTTTCACATACCACAATTTTGCCCTTCACCTTTGATGGAACCAGTGAACCGGCTGTACAAACATTTGCTTCTTGCCCACCTGCAGTATTGTTATAAACAAGTGGGAGTTGATTTATGTTCTTCCCAGAATACAAAGAAGAGCCTTCAAGAACTTGGCCATTTCCCAGCTTTACCATGGCTGGGAAGGCTCTATCAGTGTAGCTTGCAGCGATTGTCATGATCCATGGCGCTACATTACCGACAGTTGAGGTAAATGGGCCTGAATTACCAGCTGAACATGAGACAAAGACCCCATTTCGAACAGCACCAAATGTAGCTATGGCAATATCATCTCTATAAAAAGCACTGGCACCGCCGCCCAAAGAGAGCGACAGAACATCGACTCCATCGACAACAGCGCGGTCTATGGCTGCCAAAATATCGGCATTCGCGCACCCTTGTGGCCAACATACTTTATATGCTGCAATCCTAAGATGAAAATCAAGGTTTTAAATATCAATATCAATAGGAATATAGAAGCATTATCATCAATATTAAGTTTACCGGAGAGATAATTAGTTTTGTTGATATGTCTTTTATAGTTAAAGTAGTCAAAATTTAAAATCTATTAGAATGTCTCTATTTAATCCATATGATATGATACAATTTCTAATCCTTCTCTAAATTTTCATGGTTTTTGTCTGTAATAAGTTTAACTTTCAATTTTGTCTCTAATAAAACATTGCCAAACAACTCCTAGGGACTAAATAAAGATAAAGAGCTTAAAGACATTTAAAAACTTTTTAAAGTATATAAACTAAATAGACACGCCAGAGAGACTAAATTTGTTATCTAACGTCTTTTTTTTTTTAATTATGTCCATACTTTTATGGAATTATTTTAGAAACATTGGCTAACTCTATCACATGGATATGAAATCAAAGGAAAATCTACCTGTTGACAGAAATTTAAATACCTTGAAGTGAACCGCATTCCGGTGGCTACTCCCATGCCTTGGTTATAAAGGCTTGCTTTGTACACAATATTTCCGGCAGCAGTTGATGCTGTGTGTGTGCCATGTCCATCTGAGTCTCGAGGCGACCGATACGTCCCCGTTGCGTTCAATCTACCGACGATGGCCTCGTAGCCTTTAATGTAGGCTCTTGCGCCAACAAGTTTTTTGTTACAATTTGAACGTGAGAATTTTGGGCCTGCTTGACAAATACCTTTCCACTTTTTAGGCACTGGGGGCAGACCCTTGTCCCGAAAACTTATATGCTCAGGCCAAATGCCAGTATCAAGCACACCAATAATTATATCAGAAGCCAAGTTTGAAGAATTCCAAAGGCCATGGCCTCTTTGTAGGCCAAGAAACTGAGGGGAGTGCGTGGTGTGAAGCTGTAGTAGCTCATCAGGAGTGGCAGCCAGAAAGCCAGGGATTTTGCTTAAAGAATGAAGCTTTCTAGTGGAGAGCTTGGCAGCAAAACCTGAAATCAAGGTATTAAATTTTCGTTGACAAGTAAAATTAGATTGGTGATAAGCGATTTGAACAAGATATCACTAATGTGGATCAAACACGTGTTTTCTTTTTTCACGCTTTTTAATCATTAAAGTACTAGTTTAATAGCCAAAATGAGTTTAACTCAGTGGTGATTGACATGTACTCTCAACCAAGAGATCAGAGGTTCGAATCCCCTACCCCAAATGTTGTCGAATGAACTCAAAAAAAAAATGCTGGTTTAATAAAATGTTTTTTTTATAATCAGCAGTGGTTTGAGAGCCAAAACACACCTATTAAATAGGTTTGAAATGCTTATTTTCTAATTCAAATATTCTTTTATAGATTTCTATTAGATATTTTATCAACATTTCCATAAATTGAAACTTTACATTTTTATCAACATCGATATTTAAATCCTTACCTGAAATAGCAGTTTTGTAGACGTAAAGAATCTCAGCAGCATTTGATGCTTCTTCTTCATCTAGAGATGAGATTTTATTGACTGAATTAATCATGTCAATGTACCATTGTTCAGGGTTGGTGGTGGCCATCTTTGTGGTGTCCATGTGAATAATGTAGGTCTGTTGATCCAAAGCAGCAGTTGAAGTTGCAAGCATTATTGACAACAACACCCATACTTCCCTAAAGCCCATTGTATATATGGCTGCAAACAAAAGTAAAATGACAACATATAAGTTAGTATTTAGCCTTAGTGAAGTTTATATATATAATCATCAACATTAGGGTTTTTAGTATTGCTCTCACAATATCGTTATTTTCTATACAAACTACGACCACTACATTATTCAAAGAACTACAGAGCCTTTCCTCAAATAGTGTTCTGTCTGATCTCAGTCCCATCGAGAACTTTTTCATTATCTACACCAACTCTTATTTGCTAAAGCACATTACCTATATAATTTAATTGAACACAACCATAGATCACATTAAGTGATAATCGGTGCTCACTAATTATCCCTTATCGCACTCTTAATAATCCTCTTTGAAAAAAAAAATCTATTGAGCCTCCAACTTTCTTCTTTTCCATCAAACCATCTTATTGCTAATTGAGCCTTAATAAGGCCTGCATGACAGTGTTTTTAGTTTCACCGAAAATGCTTCGTATCAATAAAAGAGATATAGGTTTTTCTCAATATATATCTATGCATAATCTTTCCTTTATCTAATCGATGTACAACTTTGATCGCATCCCATCAACGAAAAATCACGAAAATTCATTTACAATTGCATGCACAAGAAACATTAGAAAGCAAGACTTCATATTTTAATTTTGGAAATAGATATCCTACTTGATCTATACTTTTGATTTTCACTACAACTATGACAAAGCACAAAACTTTCATATAAAGATGCACATTGCACAGAAGAAAAGACTTCATTTTTGAGAGAGAGAGAGAGAGTTTTACTCACTGTGTTTGCCTGAACAAGGTAGATGCTGAAATTGTGAAAGAGATGAATATATAAATGGGCAAGAATAGGTTTTCTATATATATATATAGAAGAACAAAAGAGATAACTTAAACTCGACATTTAAGAATTTTTCATAAATGATTATTGAACATAATAAGTAATCATTGTAGTGCACGCCTTTCCACTGAAAACAAAAAGAAAAACAAAACATTTAAAATCCAAACCATTGCTTCTGTGTTTGAAAAAAAGATAGATCTGTTTCAAAAGATGGTGGAATTTACACCCTTTTTAATTCCCCATGTTTTTGTTTGCTTAAGTCAATCCTCTCTTCAATTGGATAGATTTTGTTTAATTTTCCACTTAGATTGGATGGTTTTTAATTCTTCATTATGTACCTAGATCCAAAAAAAAAAAAAAAACTATCCCTTTTACTTGAGAGAGGGAGAGATTTCAATTTTTTAGAATGTAAAGAAAATGAATATAGTTTTTTTTTCTTTCTTTTTTTTTTTTTTTGAATAAAAAGTGAACATGGTTTATTCTAGACTTTGTGCATTCCCCTCTTATCCTCCTTGTGGGGAAGGAAACAACAAATCTCTCTGTATTTACACAATGGTGTAATATAATACTGATTATTTGATATGATAGATATTGTTTATTTTAAATCTAAGTGTGGATGGTTTTTTTTTTTTTTGTTTCTATACCTAAAATGATGGATATCAATAAAGATATTATATTTGCTCATACACACTCAACCAGATCTGGTTGATGTGGAGACTATACAATAATAGGTTTAGACTAGACAAAAATAAAGAGGAGGAGGTGCAATGAAACCAAAAGGTCTCAAATGGAAGTAGAGAGAGAAAAGAGAGATGTTGATGGGGAGTGGCTAGAGAGCAAGAAGATTTGGATCAGAGAAGAACAATACTTTACTGCATAACAGTGTGTCGGAATTTCTCTACATACCCCAGTAAACTCTTGACAACTCAGAGAGAGAAACGTAGAAACTAAAAAAAAAAATTATAACTTTTTTAATTGTCAACATTTTAACGGTAGCGTGTAAGATAGGTGCCTACATCCTGATATAAAACTAAGTATTCTCTATTAGAAAATAAACAAAATGGCCAATTACAAGTTCTAGTTTGTTTCCAAATGAGAACTATTAATTTTCTATTGCAATCAAAGGATCATATATGTTTCAAAGAAGTAGTTGGTCTAAGTAGAGAAGATGAAGAGAATCTATAGTAATCTTGTGGACCAACACATGGATGTGTGTTAGTTGGAATTGGGCTTCACAAAGACTTGATCTTGTGATTGAAGTTTTGCTTTGAGTCTATTTGAAGCCATAGATGCTGCAATTGAAATCCCTACACAATGTTAATAGTAAGAGTGAAGTTAAAGAAGTTTGCTATCATGATGCCAACCAGCTGAAATGAAATGGGGGTTTTAAAGATGCCAACTTTTTTTGTTCAATCTTCTGTGTGTTGAGATTTAAGGACTTTTTTCTTTCAGTTTACTTTGGGGTGGATTTTCAACTACTAAACAAATTTTTAGGAGCTGTCATTGAATAGCATATCTGTTTTTTTTTTGTTTTTTGTTTTTTGTTTTTTGTTTTTTGTTTTTTTTTTTGTTTTTTTTTTTTTTACCTTTTTGTTTGCTTGTTTCTCCTTTCCTATTTTTATATATTTTTTTATAAAGAAAAATTTAAACATGATGCACTTAGAATTTTTTTTTTAATTTTTATTAAAAAAAAGAGTAATTTATTTGATAATCCTTTGTTGTTTTTTTGTTGTCTGAGATTCTAAATTAAAAATATAAATTTTTAATATGAAAATTAACTTTTTTAAATTAAGGGAAAAATACACTTTTGGTCCCTGAGGTTTGGGTTAAGTGACACTTTAGTCCCTGAGTTTTCAAACTCAACAAAAATATCAGGTTTGAGATAAGGAGCAATTTAGTCCATGTCGTCCAATTTGTCGTTAAACCCTAACGGTCTGCTGACGTGGCATCATTATTTTAATAAAAAAATATTTTTTTTATTTTCTAAATAAAAATATATTAAAATATATTAAATATTATTATTTTATTCTTTTTTATAATTATTTCTCATTTTCTCTTACTCTACTTCTTCCCCACTTCATCCTCTTCCCTCTTCTTCTTCATAGCTCTGGTGGCCAGCGGCCGGCGGCCACCGGCGACTGTTTTTTTTTCTCTCTCCCTCTTCTTCTTTGTCCTCGCCGGAAACCTGAAAAAAAAAAGAAAAAAGACGAAGGGGGTTTCCCCCTTCTCTTTTTTTTCTTTAAAACTAACTCTCGTCGGTGCTTTCTCTCTCCCTCTTCTTCTCTGTCGCCGGCGCTCTCTCTCCCTCTTCTTCTTTGTCCTCGTCGTCGACATCTTTAAAAAAACGAAGGGAGAGAGAGATTGAGAGAAGAAAAAAAACAGACGCCGCAGGCGGCGGCGAGCGGTGGTCGCCGGCCATCGGAGTTATGAAGAAGAGGAAGAGGGAAGATGATGGAGTGGAGAAGAAGAGGATGAGTAAGAGAGAAGGAGAAATAATTATAAAAAAAGAATAAAATAATAATATTTATTATATTTTAATATATTTTATTTAGAAAATTAAAAAAATATTTTTTTATTAAAATAATGTTGCCATGTCAGCAGACCATTAGGGTTTAACGACAAATTGGACGGCAGTGACCAAATTGCTACTTATCTCAAACCTCAAAGGTATTTTTGTTGAGTTTGAAAACTCAGGGGCTGAAGTGTCACTGAACCCAAATCTCAGGGACCAAAAGTGTATTTTTCCCTTGAATTAAATATTCAAACTTTTGGTGTTATATTTATTTTTAAATCAATATTATGAATTTTATGAGTAAAAAATAATAAAATAATAATTTTAATTATATTTTAAAAAATAAAAATGAAAACATTTCTAAAAATGAGATATGACTTATGAGAAACATAAATAGTTACTAAGACCTTATTTGAAAACCATTAAGTTTTTTGTTTTTTAAAATTGTGCTGGTATTATTCTCACTATTTCTCTACCATTATTTTTATCATTCTTAAGAAGATAGCTAAACTCTCAGCCCAATTTTTTTTATAAAAAAAAATACACAAAATAAAAACTATTTTTTTTAGTTTTCAAAACTTGGTCTGAGTTTTTGAAATAATAGGTGTTGATGCCAAAATTTGGCCAAGCGACTCACCTGACCTTCACGTGACATCTACGGTAAATTTATTTGAAGGGGAAAGACGTGGCCGGCAAAATATGAGTTTTTGAAATAATAGGAGAAAACTGAGCATCAGTGTGGTGCTTGCCACACCGACTCCGATGCTTAAGTCGGTTAGAAGATCATAAGTGAAGCAAGTAAAGTAATAATATAGAGGAAGAAAATAGATACCAAATTGAGTCCCCTTACCTTGGGGTTAGCCTCTTCTATTTATAGTTGAAATTAGGGTTTTCCCCTTCCTTTTAGGGGAGGGAATAGCCCTAGAGAATGATTCGGGCCCAATGGGCCTTTGTGAGCTTGTTTATTCTTTGGGCTCTCGTCATTTCGACTTTCTTAGAACTAGGTCCAAATTCACCTATAACATTAAGCCCCCACTCTTGAATTGGGATTCAGGGGTGACCTGTTGCTATAGTTCAAATGCCTTAAGCCCAATTTAAGAGTATAACTCTCACTCGTGTCGATTTGTGTGTTGATTTCCTCTTCACTTCACTTGGGCAGTTACATAAGCCCTTCTGAGTTCAAATACTCCAAGGCTAGCCCTAGATGCTTTATCGTGATGATCTTCTCGAGATGGATGAAAATCGATTTCCAGATGAGTCTTTTTTTATCACTAATCGGTATCTGAATTTTCGCTTGTAACTAATTTAATATCCTTAAATGTTGAAATATGGACTCCCACTTTCATTTGGTTATGGTCGGCTTCGAACTTCGGATGATCAGCTTCAATCCTCAGAGGATTAGTCTCGGTTCCGTTTTCTAACCTCCTCGGTCAACTCCTATTGCCTTTTGTTTAGCAGGGAGGCATATCCCTTCTTGCCTTTTGTTTCATAGGGAGTGCATATCCCCTCTTGCTTTTTGTTTGATAGGGAGGCATATCCTCTCTTGCTTTTTGTTTAATAGGGAGTGCATATCCCCTTTGTAGCCCCTTACCCAAGTAAAGTTTTATTTAAAACATAAAGTATGGTTGAGTAAAGAGGAGAATACCTTTAAAGTTTGTGATCGACCTCGGCAAGATGTGCTCGACCTCGACCTCGACCAGGTGAGCTTGACTCAAATGAAGTGTATGGGCGTAAGCCAGATGAGTTGAGGTGGACTTGGTAGTCTTGGCTCTCGTAATGCGATGGACTCAAACAAGATGAGGTGAGGTTAACTCGTGACCTTGGAGAGGTTGAGAAAATATGTCAACCCCTGCAATAATTAATCTCTTCCCAACCGTTTCATCCCAACTATGTGTACACTCTGTTGGGGACTTGGGGAGGTTGAGGAAATACGTCAACCCCTCTGCAAGAATCAGTTTCATCCCAATTGTGCGTACACTCCGTTGGGGACTTGAGGAGGTTGAGGAAATACGTCAACCCCTCTGCAAGAATCAGTTTCATCCCAACCGTGCCTACACTCTGTTGGGGACTTGGGGAGGTTGAGGAAATACGTCAACCTCTCTGCAAGAATTAATTTCATCCCAAGGGTGCGTAAACTCTATTGGGGACTTGGGAAGGTTGAGGAAATACGTCAACCTCTTTGCAAGAATTAATTTCATCCCATGGGTGTGTGCACTCTGTTGGGGACTTGGGGAGGTTGAGGAAATACGTCGACCTCTCTGCAAGAATTAATTTCATCCCAAGGATGCGTGCACTCTATTGGGGACTTAGGGAGGATGATGAAATACGTCAACCTCTTTGCAATAATTAATTTCATCTCAACAGTGTGTACACTTGTTGGGGTCTTAGAATCTCATCTCGATGGAGCGTACACTCAGTCGAGGTCTTGGAATCTCATCTCGTGGATGCGTACACTTAGTCAAGGTCTTGAAATCTCATCTCGAGGGTGCGTACTTTCAATCGAGGTCTTGGAATTTCATCTCGAGGGTGCATACACTCAGTCAAGGTCTTGGAATCTCATCTCGACGGTGCGTACACTCGGTCGAGGGCTTGGAGAGCTAGGTTGAAAACATGAAGGACCCAACCTCTGCAAGGATCAGTTTACACATATGCTTTTCATAAGCGAGTGTATCATTAAGTTTCTAGCCAATAAAACTATAATAAGAGCACATACTAAAAAAAGTACTACCATTTCTCAATAATATTCTAGACATAAGAACAGAGTCAAGTAGCTTATGAGCAAAAATGCTAAATCTTTGGGGATGCAGATAACATAAATACCTGGATCAAGTTCTTTATGGAACTGAGTGTGTGTTTTTATGACCACAAAGTCATGAGGCCAAATTTGCTGCCTTTCTGACTGTTTTTTACTTAGTTAGGGAAGCATATTCCATTTGCAGCCCCCTACTAAAGCAAGGTTATTCTCGAAGTAAAAGTTATGCTTGAGTAATCGATGTTGACATACCTTAGTGTTTTCATGTCGCATAACTCTCCCTTATTGGCATTTGTGGGCGTCGGCCTCCTACGGGTCACCCTCAACTCCTTGCATATCGACTCTGTCATTGTCATCGAGACCTTCAACATCATCATTCTTGAGCGTTTGTCAACTCTGCTAAGGTCCTTCCATAAATTGAGTGCCTTGGAAAGTATAGGTTTTTCCACTCTTCCAAGGACATTTTGTTGGCTTAGCTACTCGGGCTCTCAAGAGCTCCATTTTTTCTCCCCATGAAATAACGTTAGTAAATAACATTATGTAAATATGGAAAAAGACTAGTCATTGATAAAATACAAGTCTGTTATGAGTAGCTTGCAACTCATGAATAGTTAATAAATCAATGGAAACACATAAGGTAAAAAATGTATCAGAATTCGTAGTTACAAATTGAGTAATATCAGATAGTCATTCAATTAATAGGGGTAGGTAGAGAACATACCCAAAGTGTTAAGCACATGAAGCGATAAAGACTTTTGCTTGACTAATATGAGCTATCTTCAACCCACTTGAATTTCTCACTCCATATTGTTGAACTCAAAATTAAAAGTAAAAACTTGGGGTATCTGATAGCGAGCATAGCTAGCTATTTTTCTCTGATTAATTAAGCTAGTCTTTTATAATTATTTGCCCAAATTTATGCATTTTTATGTTTTATTTGTAGGAAGTACGTGTTTGAAGCTTAATTCAGCAATTGGAGTCAAATGGAGTTTTCTACCTAAAAAAAAAAAAAAAAAAAAAATTCATAGCGTCGCGACGCTATAGAAAAATTTTCCAAAATTGCGGATCGCGACAGCGTCGCAACGCTGTCTTGACATCGTCTCGACGCTATGACGAAATTTTGCTATTAAAGCATCCTTTCGGCCAGGTTTTTGGGGGATTCAATTTTGGGACTTCTTGGGGCCGAAAACAGAGCTAAAACAGAGGATTTGAAGGCTAAAGCTAAGGGAGAAAATCAGAAATAAACTCATTGTACGTGGGGATCGTGACGGGGACGTCGGACTCGGCCTACATTGAGTTTTCTTTTCCCTTTCCTTTTCTTTAGCTAGATTTATGGCTTTTACATGTTTAGTTGAGCTTGTAATTCTATTCATGAGTAGCTAAACTCATAGCTTAGGGATTGATGTAGTTGATTAAGTTTATGGATTGAATTTATGGTTTAAGTTGTGCAATGGTTATTATGTTTGTAATCTTGATTTAATGCTTTCAATTAATTGGCCATTAGTTGAATGATTTGAGTTTTTATTCTTGCTCGGGAGAGGGGATTAAATGTAGACTTACTCAATATTGCATGACTAAGGTTTATTTTCTAATTCGTGACGGTTTTAGATTAACTTTGGAATTAGTCAAAAGATCTTATTGCCTTGCATGTTAATAAACTTAGATAGGGATATCGAGTAGATTAATTTGCATGAGAATCAATTATACTCGGGAGAGGTAGTTGTGATTAAACGGTCTTTGGCTCATAATTTCATTGTGCATAATAACTTACTCCTTAAAATCAATCCTAGACTAAATCGACGAAATCAATTGCCTAAGTATTTTTCCCAATTGAATTTCCACACTTTTTGTTCTTGCTTTAATTTAGTTTTCCATTAATCACTCATCACTTTTTCATCCCTAAATAAAATTGAGCGAGATAATTCACAATACTTGATTTGCTTAACAATCCAATCCAGAAGACGACATTCGAATTACATTCACTATATTATTACTTGACCCGTGCGCTTGCGGTAGGAAAAGTCCACATCAGTATCTACAAGAATAGGCTGAAATCAGCCCATATATTTCACTTTTGTCCAAAAACTTTGAAAATATCATTTCAGTCCAACCCGTTTTAATTAATTGTAGCCCATTTACCAATTTGACCTTCTGATATTCAAAATAAAAAAGAAAAAAGAAAAGATAGAAAAGGAAAAAACGTATATTGCATTTGAAATATATAAAATAATATAAAAAAAAAGGAAGGAGAAAAGATTTGGTTTTTCTTCCTAAAATCGTGCAAATCAAGGGTGATTATCTTTACTATTTTTTTCCCCATTTTCTCTATTCTGTCATTTGTTCTTCACGAATTTTTTACCATTATCGCCTCCAATCTTTTGCTTCTGGGTTCTTTAGCTACAGGTAAATAACCATTTTTTTGCTTATGCGTTTTTTTTTTTTTGCTACTGGAAAATAGTGTTTTTTAGTCTTTTTTTTTTTTTTGTCGTATAGATCTGGTTTTTTTGCCATATAGATCTGAGTTTTTTTTTTTTTTGCATCTTCTACGATTCCTTGTTAAATACCCAATATGAATTTCTAAATACCGGGTATGAATTTTTAAATACCCGATATGGATTTTGAAATTTGCAATAATTTTTTTTGCATATAGATCTGGGTTTTTTTTGTCGTATAGATCTAGGTTTTTTTTGCCTTATAGATCTGGGTTTTTTTGCATCTTCTACGATTCCTTGTTAAATACCCGGTATGGATACCGGGTATGAATTTTTAAATACCCGGTATGAATTTTGAAATTTGCAATAATTTTTTTTTGGCGTATAGATTTGAGTTTTTTTGCATCTTCTACGATTCCTTGTTAAATACCCATTATGGATTTCTAAATACCGGGTATGAATTTTTAAATACCCGGTATGGATTTTTGAATCAACCAAACAGGTATGAAATTCACTTACAAACAGGTATGAATGAAAAATACATAGACAATGGTAAATTTTGAATGAAAAATAGGTTGAAAATGGTAACCGACTGAAAATGCTAGCAAAATGATGCCAAAGTGAAAATTAGAAATTTCAAATTTTTGGTTGAAAAATGGAAGCATACGGCAAAATAGTAAAAATTGGAAATAAATCTCATTTTGGGACTGCACGAATTTTAATAAATGAAAAATAATATAAGATTAAACATGAAAATCTCATTTAGTTATTATGAAATTCATAAGCAGGCGACAATGGGAAAAAAAGGAATTTCATAATTCCAAAATGGATGTGGAAGCGCATTACTGGAATGAGAATAAATTTGAAAATGGTAGCAAAATGATGCCAAAGGGAAAATTAGATATTTCAAATTTTTTTATTGAAAAATGGAAAAGGCACACGACAATGTAATTGCAAAATAGTGAAAAATGGAAATAAATCCCATTTTGGGACTACACGAAATTTCAAATAATGAAAAATATTATAACAATAAACATGAAAATGGAATTTGCTTATTACCAAATTTCATAATTCCAAAAATAGGTGGGTTTCACAATTCAAAAATGGGATTTATTTGAAAAGAATATGTAGGCGGCAATGGAAAAAAAAGATTCCATATATGTTTTTAATTCAAATCCGTAGTCGGATGGAAGGTAAAAAATAATAATATTTATTATAATTATATAATTAAATAAGCAAAATTAAGGAAGAAAGAAATTGAAATAAATGAATGAAATCCTACCAATGAGATAAACAAAAGATTATGACAAATATGTAATTAATAGGTTAATTGATCCCATCCGCTATAATTTTTGTAAGAACTTTGTAATATTTATAGTCAGACATTTATGAAGATGCCATAGAACAATTTCTGTGCAAGTAAATAACTAACTTGCTTTACAATAGTCTACTTTAATTTCGACTCTTCATTTAGTCCAAGTAACTTTATAAGATTGGACTGAACAAATTTAATTGTGCGATTTGAAATATGACCTGTCGGTCTATTTATTCATTGAATAAATGACCAAAATGATAGATACATCAAATCTAGGGGTGAGAATCAATTTCTAAAACTGGAAACCGATTTTTTTAAAGAACCTATTTTCGCCGACCGACCGACCATCGGTCGGTTTAAACCGACTTCCAATTTTTTTTAAACACAAAAAAAAAAAAAGAAATCGAAGACATGATGGGTGGCGAACGATAAGTTTCAGACGAAGGCGACAACACTCATTTCAGACGAAGCACGACGACGAGTTTCATAAGACGAAGAAAAAGAAATCGAAGGAGAGGGCCACAGTTTCCTTTTAGACGAGGAAGAAGAAAACGATGTCGAGGTAGCTTGTCGAGGAAGAACAAAAGAGATTCGAGACGAGAAGGCTGCCCTGTCGAGTGTCGAGGGAGAGAGCTTCTTACCGGCGCAGAAGAAAAAAAAAAGAATAGGAACCAGAGGGAAGAGAGAAGAGGAAGAAAAGATAAAAGAGGAAAAGAGATGAAATGAAAAATAAATAAATAAATGGAAGAAGAAAGACAATCTAAACGTTTAAAAATTGAAAAAAACAATTAATTAATGTTTTTTTAATAAAATCTTGGGAAGACCATCCGTCTTCCCAAGGCACAAAAGGCTGCCAGCATTAATGCTAGTAGCATGCATGATGGAGATTGATCGATAAATGTTTTTTTTTTTAATAGTCGGTCAGTTCAATCGGTTTTCGTCCATTTTGGGTGAACCGACCGACTGATTGGTCGGTTTTACCATGGATAAAACCGACCCCGACCGACGGACCCCATAAAAAAAACCGACCGACCGACGTCGGTTGGGTCGGTTTTGGTCGGTCAATTCGGTTTTCGGGATTTTTTTGCTCACCCCTAATCAAATCTACAATTTTTAAATTAGATAAATCCAATCTAAAATATGGATTATCAACAAAATATCTTCAACGAAATATCTAGTTGAAATTATAAATTAGAGAGCAAATCAAATATTTTCATTTAAATCAAATCATATATGTCTATATATATATATATATATATGAAGATTAAATCTACAACTTCTTAGATTAGGTATTTGATAATTTAACCAAACACAAATCTAAACTTTAATTCGAATCACTCCTAATCCTATGCATCTAAAATCACATAGACTTATCTCTATCCATTTACCACTAGTAAATAAATAATTGAAATCTTTAAATAAAAAATAATAAAAAACAGATACGACAAGTATCTCTCATCAATTTCAACAATACTAGACGGAAAGAATAATAAAATCGAATTCACAGATAAGATTCTATCATCGTTCTCATCAACTTTACATGAATATGATACCAATTTTAAGCTATTACACGAACTCATTAACATGAAGAGCTTGTATTATTACTCAAACTCATGTCTGTACAGTGAATCAATCTTGGTATAAATAGACCAAGGGATGGAATAACAGAAAACAGAATGGAGAAACTGACCCAACTAATACTGAATTACCCTTAACAGTAATACTCCCCCTCAAATTGGAGTGTGTATATTAATTACACCCAATTTGTCCATGATGGAGTGTAAAACAGCAGCAGATAAGGGTTTGGTAAATACATCTGCTGATTGAGAATGGGAACGAACTGGCAGCAGCTTCAAAAATCCTTCGAGAAGTTTGTCCCGGACAAAATGACAATCTATCTCAATGTGTTTTGTTCGTTCATGGAATGTTGGGTTAGAGGCAATGGCTATGGCTGCTTGGTTGTCACAAAAAACAGCAGCGGGAAGCAGGAGTTTAACCTGGAAGTCAGATAGCAATTGATGGATCCATATGAGTTCACTTGTGACAGCAGCCAGGGCTCGATACTCAGCTTCGGCTGAGGAGCGTGCAACAGTCGTTTGCTTCTTAGATTTCCAAGAGACCAGAGAGTCACCGAAAAAGACACAGAATCCAGAGACAGAGCGTCTAGTGTCCAAACAAGCACCCCAGTCCGCATCAACAAAAGCTCTTAACTGGAATGTTGTGACTGGTTTTAGCAAAATGCCTTGACCAGGAGATCCTTTTAAAAACCGCAGCAATTGATGGACTGAATGGAGATGGGAAGAAGTGGGTTGTTGCAAGAATTGGCTGAGACGATGTACTGCAAATGAAATGTCCGGCCTTGATATTTGCAAGTATAATAGTCTGCCTATGAGTCTTCGATAACCAGCAGCTTCTTCCTCATTTAAAAGTTTCCCAACTGATTTTGAGAGCTTCAAGTTTGGATCCATTGGTGATCTTGCTGGTTTAGATTCAAGAAATCCTGTGTCTTCAAGGATTTGAAGACAATACTTCCGCTGGGAAAGGAAAAGACCTTTTGTGGATCTAGATATTTCTAGACCAAGGAAGTATTTGACAGCACCAAGGTCCTTGAGCATAAAATGGGAATGTAGGACCTTCTTAACAACATTAATCTCATCTAATGAGGGCCCGGTGATGATTATGTCATCGACGTAGACAAGTAGAGCCACAAAAGTCTGGCCATGTCCACGAATAAAGAGAGAATAGTCAGATTTAGACTGAGAAAATCCATGACTAAGTAATGCAGTAGAGAATTTACTAAACCACTGTCTAGAAGCCTGTTTTAGACCGTAAATTGATTTATTCAATTTGCATACAAGTTTCTCCCCCTGTTTGGATATGTGAGACGGTTTATATCCCATTGGTAAGGCCATGTGAACCTCCTCAAAAAGATCCCCATTGAGGAAGGCGTTGTTGACATCCATTTGAGCAAGGGGCCATTTGTATGTAGTGGCAAGTGTCAAAAGAATTTTGACTGTTACTATCTTAGCCACGGGAGAGAAGGTGTCGAGAAAATCGATGCCTTCTTGTTGACTGTACCCTTTGGCTACCAAACGGGCCTTGTACCTATCAATGGAGCCGTCTGCCTTATATTTGATCTTGTAAATCCATTTGCACCCAACCGTGTGGTGATTCTTTGGTAATGAGACAACAGTCCAAGTGTTGGTTCGCTCCATGGCTGCCAATTCTTCCTCCATAGCCTTTCGCCAATGAGGGAAGGGAGCAGCTTGGTGATAAAAAGTCGGCTCATAATCAGTGGAGATATTCAATAGGTATTGCTTCTGTTTCATAGAGCACTTATCATAGGACAAGTAGCTTGTAAGAGGGTAAGGTACTTCCTTAGGAGCAGAAGTATTAGTCAGCAAGTTACAGTGGAAATCCCTTAGGAAGGTCGGAGGATTTCTTGCTCGTGTGGACCGCCGAAGTTCAGGCACAGTACCTGGTGCACAAGATTGAGAATCAGCCGGAGGAGTGACAAGTGGAACATCACTGGCAGAAGCAGCTTCAACATCATTTGCAGTGGTGCTTGGCGATGACAAAGCATCATGGAGAGGTTCAACATTTATATTGGTTGAAGGAGAGCCATCAACAACATGCTCTGGCATATTTGGGACTAACGGAAGGCCACTGTCAACAGGACAATGGAAGCTCCCAATGTCAGATAGAGGCTTTGGTAAAACAAAGCTTTCTAAGAAAGAAGGTAAAACTTCATTTTGCTCTGTGGAGTGGAAAGGAAACAGGCTCTCAAAAAACAACACATCTCGAGAGATAAACAATTGTTGTTTGGTAATGTCATAAAGCTTGTAGCCCTTGACTCCAGTCGGATAGCCCATGAAAACACAAGGCCGTGATCGTGGGTCAAATTTGCTTCGGTGAGCTGGTAAGGTGGAGGCATATGCCAAACACCCAAAGACTCTGAGAGTAGAATAATCAAACTCGGTGCTGTGTAAAACAGAATATGGAGTTTTATTTGAAAGTAAAGCCATGGGAGTTCGATTGATTAGATAAGCTGCACTGAGCACACATTCGCCCCAAAACTTCATAGGAACCTTAGACTGGAAAAGGAGAGATCGGGCTACATTTAGTAAGTGCTGGTGTTTCCTTTCCACGACCGAGTTCTGCTGAGGAGTTTGGACACAAGAGTACTGATGTAATGTGCCCACTGAAGCAAAAAACTCCTCAAATCGCAGCTCAGGAGCATTGTCAGAACGAAACATTTTTATGGACTTGGAGAACTGTGTTTGAACCATCTTAAAGAAACGCGGTATGATATGAAGGACATCACTTTTATTGCTCATCAGATATACCCATGTGTAGCGTGAACAATCGTCTACAAGGGTTAGAAAGTAAGAAAAGCCATTATAAGTGGGGTTTTTGAATGGTCCCCAAACATCACAATGAACAAGGTCAAAGACATGAGAAGATACATGGTTTTTAGATGGGAAAGACAGACGCTTTTGTTTAGCTAACGGACATATATGACAAACAAAATGATGAGAGTCGATAAGGTTTAATGACTCTTTCAAGGTGGTTAAACGATCAACAGATAAATGTCCAAGTCTCTGGTGCCAGACAGCAGCAGACTGTCGCGCTTGAGCAGATAAAGCAGTGTGGACAATGTTCTTGTCAGGAAATTGAAGAACATAAAGACCTTGTTTGAGTTCAACCTTGCCAATCGTCCTCAACCGTAACTTGTCCTGAATAGAGCAACATTTACCAGAAAAAAGAACATCATATCTTTCATCCTTAAGAAGTGCACTGACGGACAACAAATTATACGTGAACTGGGGAACAAGTAGGACATTATGGAGAATCAAGGCATCAGACAGCTTGACGTCACCAACATATTCAACTATAAAGCGAGACTGAGTGGGTAGAACTACTGAAACATGCTGAGCAGGCCGAAGATTGATAAAAACAGATTTATCAAAACAAATGTGACTTGATGCTCCGGAATCAATCACCCAAAAATTCACCACATCAGTATTCGAGGATGATAAAGTTGAGAAGCAAGTACCTGCGACATGTGTGGTCTCAGCACTCGTGGTTTTTGCTCCCTCAGTGCTAGCCTGTTTAACATGGCTTTGGAGTAAACCCATGAGTTGTGAATACTGGTCGGTACTCAAGCTTGCGAAGAATGCCGTTTGGTTCTGGATTTTAGAACTCCCAGACTCGTTGCTTCCGGAATTGGATTGTTGTGGTCGTCTGTATCCTGGCGGATACCCGTGGATTTTGTAGCATCGATCCACCACGTGTCCTTTGACTCCGCAGTGGGAGCATATGGGACGTTGTCCTTCTTTCTTCTTGTTCCGTTCCTGTGTGTTCTTCTTCGTATTATCCGAAGAAGCTGCCAAAGTGACTGATTCGACCGAAGTGGGTAGGATCCCAGATAATCGTTGTTGTTCTTCTTGGATTACCAAGGAGAACACTTTGTTCATTGAAGGAAGGGGGCTGATTAAGAGAATTTGAGCTCTTAAGGCAGCGTAGGATTCATTGAGACCCATGAGAAAGGTCATAACGTATTCTGATTGCAGGTATTCTTCAATGGATTTCAGGCCTCCGCAAGAACATTCGGCGATTGGCCTAAATTCAATCAATTCTTGCCAAATCGTGGTCACTTTGGTGTAATATTCTTCTACATTCATTGTCCCTTGAGTAGCAGTAACAAATTGCTTACGTAATTGGAAAATTCTTGGTCCGTTTGTCTGTCGATATCGTTCTTTCAGTTCTTCCCAAAGGTCCTTTGCGCAACCGGTGTAAACAAGACTCACGGCGATGCGCTTGGAGATGGAATTGATTATCCAAGAAGTAACAACATCATTGTTACATTGCCAGGCTGTGAGAAGATTACCCGATTCCGGTTTCTTGATCTTTCCATTGATGAACCCTAATTTGTTCCTTCCTGAGAGAGCAATCATCATAGCTTTGCTCCAAGAAATGTAATTATCGGCTCCAACGAGAGGTTCCGTGACCAGAGAAGTGGTTGTGGCCGTCGAATGATGAAGAACGTAGGGGTTAATTTGAGCTTCAATGGTGGAAGAGTCAAGTGATTCGGCATTGACAGGGTTTACAGCCATGGTGTCGAGGAGAGAAAACAGAGGGATCGGCGATCAAGTCTGTTTTGAAAGAAGTGAGACGTGTTTGGAATGACTGTGATTCACAGCTCTGATACCATATTACACGAACTCATTAACATGAAGAGCTTGTATTATTACTCAAACTCATGTCTGTACAGTGAATCAATCTTGGTATAAATAGACCAAGGGATGGAATAACAGAAAACAGAATGGAGAAACTGACCCAACTAATACTGAATTACCCTTAACAGTAATATAAGCGGCAATCAAAATTGTCAATTCCAATCCCCGAAAGATGCAGTCAAGAAAAATATTCCAAAGATATGAGCAATAAAGAAGTAAATCTACATATCCAAATGCGCAGCAAGAAACTTGCAAAATTCCATTAAAAAAGTAACAACCGAAAAACGATCTTGAAGCCAGCAGTGAAATTAAACTTACCAATTTTCATTCTGATTAATCGAGTGAATCACAATCGAATGGAGCTGTGTGTGTTTTTGGAAGCATAACAGCGTTGTGGGCAACTTGGTGCCGAGAGACAATGAACACGAATGGGGCTTACACACAAAGGGCCCGTTTGATAACGTTCTCGTTTCTTGTTTCTAATTTTATTAAGAAATCTAAGCATTTAATAACGCTATGTATGTTTCTTGTTTCTCATTTTTTAGAAACACTCCAAGATTTATATATTACTTTTGGGAACAACTAAAACTAGTTTCTCATTTTTTTTTCTTGTTTCCAATTTTTTTCAAACATAAATAAGAACATAGGTTTATTATTATTGAATGTATAGGTGTTAGGGTCATGAAATTCTATTTTTCTTTATTAAAAATGAAGAAATGGAAACAAGAAACGAGAACGTTACCAAACGGGTCCATAACTTCCCCAATCTCAATAATGTGTCCTTATTTTGCAAATTTGAAAACAATTTATCTTAATCTCTTTGTTTGCTTTCGCTCAATGGTCATGTGGAGTAATCATAATCACACATAATGCAAACCGGAAGAATCAAACAAAGCAGCCCTTGTGTTTGTTTGAAATTAACTTAAACTAGTTCTACTATTTATCATTCTCAATCTTTCTTTTTCCACCCGCCGATCGAATTTGATGATTTTGTAGTCTCCCCACCGACGACACAACTGTTGATGCCAAAATTTAGGTGACGATGTGGTGCCGATGCTTAAGTCAATTGGGAGATCATAAGTGAAACAAGTAAAGTAATAATATATAAGAAGAAAATAGATACCAAATTGAGTCCCTCTTACCTTGGGGTTAGCCTCTTCATAGTTGAAATTAGGGTTTCCCCTTCCTTCGAGGGGAGGGAATAGCCCTAGATATTAATTCGGGCCCAATGGGCCTTTGTGGGCTTGTTTATTCTTTGGGCTCTCGTTATTCCGACTTTCTTAGAACTAGGTCCAAATTCACCCATAACAATAGGTAAAAAGTAGATACCAAAACAAAGAAACTCATACACGTGCGAGTAGTGTTTAATAAATTGTTGATTTTCGAAAACCAAAAAACCAAATACACAAATGATTATCAAAGAGTTTCTGAAGACTCTGTTTCGAACCTCATGATTTTGAGGGATTTTAAATCATAACAAATTTTAAATCAATTTTGTTGTTTGTTATCTCAAGAAATAGAATGATTTCAAATTGTTTTTTATGCAAAAAAAAAAAATAATAATAATAAATAAATAAATAATAATAATAATAATCTTAACTAAAACAATCGAATTGGGCAAGATTATTTTATAGAATTTAATTAAATTACTTATTTTATCTTGTCATATTTTATTTTTCTATTAATAAATCAATATTAAAAAACTATATTAATAAACTTCCTACTTTTTTTTCGTTACTAACTAAATACAAAATTTTAAATCTTATTCGTTCCAAACGAGATAAAGAATTTAAAATCATTTTTTGAACTTTTCTAATTTCAAACTGAGGTAACTCTTCCATTTTTAAGGGCTAAAAACAAAACATAAAAAGGTGAGAAAGGATAATATAATCAAAAGTTTTTACTGCTTTTAATATGAACGAAATCAAAATTTTCAATTGAGTTTCTAAAACTCCGTTTGATAACTATTTGGTTTTTGAAAATTATACTTGTTTTCTTTCCGTTTCCTTACAATGATTTTCATCTTTGTTAAGGAAAGATTTGAGTTATTTGTCAAATTTCAAAAAAAAAAAAAAAAAAAAAAACCTACTATTTTTAGTTTTTGAAACTTAACTTATTTTTTAAAACGTGTGAAGAAGCTAGACAATTAAAAAAAAAAAAACTTATATGTCAAAGTAGTGTTTATAAGCTTATTTATTATTATTTTTTTAAAAAAAAGACCCATTTTTTATTTCAATAATATGCGAGGTTGAGGTTTTGACCTTCTAACCTCTTTGTGAATGATATATTAGTTTATGCCAATTAAACTATACCCATCATCTTGTCAATAGATTCGTTTGATAACTATTTGATTTTTAGCTTTTTGGTGTTTAAAAATTAAGTTTATAAACACTACTTTTCCACCTATAAGCTTCTATATTTTTGTTATCTACCTTCTTTCCATGTTTTCAAAAATCAAGTCAAGTTTTAAAAACTAAAAAAATTGTTTTAAAAAATTTTGTTTTGTTTTTGAAATTTGACTAAGAATTCAATTGTGTTGATGAAAACCATAGTAAAAAAATGGAGAGAAAACTAATATAATTTTTAAAAATTAAAATTAAAAAAAAAAAAAAATTGAGAGGGTAATTGTTTCGGATGAGGTGGATTCCAACTTTCTCCCGTGCGAAGCTTCTCCAACAACTGCCATACCAGCTTCCAATGTCGTTGGTATGTAATTAAAAGAATTCTATCTAGAATGGATATATATATATATGTTTTATTTTGAATCCCTTCCAAAGCAAACTTTCTTCTTCAAAAGCACTTTCACTTTAAGACGTTTTTTTTTTTTTAGAAAAAAAATTAATTTTATTTTTAAGTACATCTCTGATTTAATTTTTTAGTGTTCTATGCCTAATTGATGTCAATTTTGATTTATACATGGACAACACTCCTACCTTTATCTCAACCTACTTAACTCAAATCATATAACTCAAATCATATTGCATAGCTATTACCTTGTCGTCAATCCTATGTGCATAACTCGATCGATTAATACATATGTCATTGACTAAAAGATTAGAGATTCAAATCTCTCACCTTAACAGTCTCACACAATTTTACTCAATTTTAATTTCATGGATGAAATACTACTGCTACCATATTATTTAGTTTAATATGTGGAGTAGCCTCTAATCTTTTGTCGATGGTATATACTTTAAACAATTGGGCTCGGGACCGTCACTTTTTTTTTTTTCATAATGATTATTTCCAATATTAAATTTGAAAGAATCTTTTCATCTAAATTAGTATTATGTTTAGAAAACTTTTTTTGAATTTAAAATTTGAGAGGTGTAACGGCTAAAATAAAAGCTTGAGGATTTTATTATAGCCATTTTTATAGTTAAAGGTAGCTAGCACATTTTTCTCAAAAAAAAAAAAAAAAAAAGTAGCTAGCACATTTTTTAAGTTGTTATTAATAACGTTATAAATGTTAGATTTCATTGCCCAAAGTGATAAAGCTTAGTCGTTGTCACAACATTATAACGATACAAAGCGGCCGACATCTTTTTCTTTTTTTTCTTTTTTTTTTTTTTACTATATGTGGGGGTGGGGGATTCGAACCACAGACTTTGTGGTTATCAGTACAACTTTGTGCCAGTTGAGCTATGCTCTTGTTGGCGCCGACATCCTTTCTTAGGAGTCTCTTTCAAGGTTAAAGGTTTGGAGTCGCCACCAATTATCTTGAGGTGTGATTGATCATCTGTTTTAAAATAACAATTAATTTTAGAAACTAAAAATTAGGTTCGGGAGTCAATTGTGTGTAAGGAAAATTGTTCACATGTAATTTCAAATGAATGAGACACAAGGAACAAAATTTGTATTTGTATTGATGTTGTATGATTGTGTGAGCGTGGTGAATCCAAAATTTTTGTTTAGGGGGGATTGATTTAAAATTCATTTAAAATAATTTATAAATAAGTTATTCTAAAAATTCATAAAAAAAATCATAAATAAATTGAAACTATCAATGGCTTACATTACAATAGTCCTCTATGAGATTTCATATTATGAAATCGGTGCATAACAATTTCCTTATATAATTTTAAAAACTTAGTCTTAAATATTACAAATGAAATCAAGAATTCTAGTTCTTAGACTGGGATCGGTTGGTAAATATTTTAAATTTATTTTGTGAAATATCTATCAAAACTGCAATTACTTTTCTTTAATGGAAATGATGAGTTCATTGACTTTCTTGTATAATATCTCTCTATTTAGATTTAAAATCAAATCTACAATAACATTAATAAAAATATACAAAATAAAGAAACTAAAACATAAAATTAGAAAGATGAAACCAAATGAATAAAAATAATTGAAACTTGAAAACTAAATATATAAAAAGGGGAAAAATACACTTTTGGTCTTAGAGGTTTGAGTTAGGTTTCATTTTGGTCCCTAAGTTTCCAAACTCGACAATTTAGCCCATGAGGTTTGGATTTCATTTCATTTTAATCCCTCCATCCATTTTCCGGTTAAATATTAACGAAATGCTGACATGACACCTATTTTTATTTAAAAAAATATGTTTTTTTTTTTAATTTTTTAAATAAAATAAAACAAATTGATTTAAAAATACTATATAGGGTTTAGGGAAGCTAACAAAATCAAAGCTTTAAAAGAACAACATCAACACTTATACAACGCACATAAACGACCAACTTTTTGCTAAGTAATGACCTAAGGTTAAGAACATCACATGCTCAAAACCATGTAGTTCTTTCTTTAAGACCGAAACACACAACAATAGTCATAATAAAGAGATAAGGAATAAAAAGACAAAACAAAAAGAAAAAAGTATTTACCCTTACCAGTTCTTCTTGCTTCTGAACAAAAGACTTACATCCACTTCGATGGTTGTAGGGGAGTTGTGAGCGACTATTCATTGCCAACCTCTTCCATCTCATTGGTTGAAGAGTCTAAACATGCAACCCCTTCCCCTTCCATTTCCTCATTAATCCTCACATGAGATCAGAGTAACTTCCATTTTCAAGGTTAAAACAAGTGTAAAAACAAAAAGATTCAAAGGTAAAGAAGATAAGAAAAGAAAAAGAAGCAACTTTTAGTACAAATTGACTACTTAATTAAACAATCCATTTAAAAAAAAAACACCTAAAAGCCAATTAGCTAGATTAGTAGCTCAAAAAAGGTTAATGTGTATAATCTAAAAACTACTAAAACTACACAGTCCTAGAACAAGAAAAAGAAGAAAAAAGCTAGAAATTTAAACATAACCATTCAATTAGAAGGTTAAGGCTGATAATTACGCTAGAGCAATAAATTCCCATAATAATGAACATAAGAACTGAAGGAATTAATCCCAACTACAAATTAAACGAGAATTATACACACATAATAATAACGCCAAATGATCAAAATCCCCCCACTTACAAACTTAAATATTTGAAACATGCATCGAATAGTGTCTTCAATTTACAATTAAAGAAAAACAAAACTTCCTATGGTTTATTTCCTATAATGCAAAAATGAATCTAATCCTAAAAACCCATCCAAACGATCTTCCCAAAAAACAAGAACCTAATATCTACCCAACTTCCTATGGTTTATCTCCTATAATGCAATAAGTATCATATTTTTTTTTTTTTAAAAAAAACTTTAAATTATAATTATATGAGTTTTAAGGATAATAGACTTCATACACATTTACAATAATATGATATTGTCTTTAATAAAGTATTCTAGAAAACTTACTAAATAGGTATTTAATTAAAAATATTCTTTTTATTATATGTGGATTAGAGAATTTAAACTTGAAACGTTTTAATGGATCGTGCCAGTTAACTATATGCTCATGTAGATTAAAAAATTTTGAAACTTAAAAAGTATTTTGAAGTATACATGGCTAGCCACTTGCCAAGGCAAGACTCTCAAATACATACAAAAGGTAAACCTTGTAATCATTTCAATTTCCACACCATTACACATAAACAAAGTTTAATCAAACCCAATGAAATAAGTGCAAGGATAAAAGCCCTAGCGCAGCGGAAACGTTCAGAGACCTTAACCGGTTTAAATGCCGATTGGCATACCAATACGACAACAAAACATATATATTTTACAGCAAGCAATATGAACAAAAAACATGCTGTAAAATAGATATAAATCATGCTAAAACAGCCCTAAAATCAATAGATCTAATCTATAAACGATCCTATTGATCCTAGGGTTCAAGAATACTTACCCTTGAAGTTTTCTTGACGAGATTTCACCAAAATCCTTCGATTCCACAGGAAAAACAGCAGCCAAGAACTCCTCTTCTTTGCTGGAAAATGATCACGAACACCACCACCACAATTGCACCGGTATCCTCTTAGGGAATGTGTGTTGAGAAGCTTGTGGGAGCAAGGTCTCTAAGGATTTTTCTCTGGAATAATATTCTGTATTCACAGAAGGAGTGGGAAACGAGAGAGAGGGCGAGAGAGGGCGAGAGAGAGCGAGAGAGACGTGAGAATGGGGAGCGATTAATCTGAAACTGAATCTGATCCCTTCAGTATTAACCTCACGCATAATATCAGGTAACTGAAATATCAGTTACCTGATATTTTTAATTAATTATTAATTTAAAATTATAATTAATTAAATTATAATTAATCAATATTAATTAAAATAACATTAATTTAAATATAATTTAAATTAATATCTCGCTTATCTTATAGTTTAATTAAATCAAATTTAATTAAACTAAAACAATTAACTAATTCAAAATTAATTAATTTAAAAATAATAAAATTGAACATCATATATTCAATTATTATTATTCTCTCTCATAAAACTATAGTATTAATATACATCCAATGCACATTAATTATAACCTATAGTTTTAATATGAATCAAATTCATATTTTAGTTTAATATCCGAACTCCTTCGAATACTTATTTCAACCTTAGAAATTTACCTCAACGCCCTTACAGAGCTACCGGTGGGACCTGATGGACCTACAGATCAGAAGCTCCAACGATATGAGATTAGTTGGCTAAACTCATTAACCAAGTTAATCAATATTCGTTAACTGTGGTTCACTCCACTAAAGAACCACATCTGCACTCTTCTCACTGCAGATATATTTCTGTGTCCACGGATATCGACCGTCAACAGCAAGTTAGCCCTTCACGTGTGTTCGTACCCCAGCTAGGTCAAATTACCGTTTTACCCCTAGGCTACCTCTTGGTCCTTAAGTACCAGTGCTCCTCTAATGAACAACCTGTTTGTGGTCCAACCAACAAACAGAAATCCCTCTCGTGCCATAAAGAGGGTAGGGCCTACTGTTTAAGACCCGGAGACACCACTTAAGGGAACACACCTCTACTTACCCTAATATCGGGAAGGAGTGAATTCCATCTTGTAAGACTACGTTCCCAGCTCCCCACTCGATCTTGTCCCCAAAATGGTAGGCTTATTGAGTCGGCGAACAGGCCACTCTGACCCGTACAAATCAAAGGACAATCCCTCATGGACAGGAGTCCATAATCCACTCAGGATTAAGGCCAAGTTGCCTAGGTCATCCTAGTGAAATAGAAACCAAGCTAACTAACGGTGTTACAGTTAGTGGTTAACTATTTCGCTGTCCGGTCTTTGTGCAAACTCATTGCAAAGGATACCCCCACTCGCATGTCAACCACATGTACGCGTTGGATCAATACGTTTGTATCAATATACAAAGCGGGTCGTATCCATAGTGTCACCAGGATAAGGTACCCAGCCTTATCCCTATACTACAGACCCTTTAGGCTAAAACTTGAACATTGATCCCCATATGTCCCTACATACTAGTTCAAGCCTCATTCTATTAGCCTTGGATGTTTAGTTTATTGGAT
Organism: Luffa acutangula; assembly: GCA_036850905.1. NCBI lineage: Eukaryota > Viridiplantae > Streptophyta > Magnoliopsida > Cucurbitales > Cucurbitaceae > Luffa > Luffa acutangula. Next base: position 14,812,910 of record CM072099.1, read on the forward strand.
TAGGGTTAATAAGACAAGATATAATACAAACATTGAATAATATATTACTTTTATTAATGTTCGGTCAAAAGTACATTTACTATCTACGAGTTTTAGGGCATAAAACCCAACAATAAGGCATAATGAAATCTGTCTAAAACCATTGCACAAACCTTATTGTCTCTTCCACAAAAAATTGTCAAACAGAAGGTCAAAGATTGTGTAAAAGAAAACCAAGATTTTCAAAGACTTTGAGCTTCCTTCAACAACTCAGCCAACAACAAGCAAACAACAAGAAAACCCAAACAAAACAGCAAACATTTTCTCTCTCTTCTCTCATAAACATAAGGAAAAGAACAAGAAAAAAATCATAACAAAGAAGTATATGGTTATGCAATCTGCAAACTAAAATGAATGGAGCGATCTTACAAGTTACAACATGAGAAACTTAAACAAATCAAACAAGTTGATCTCAAAATCATAATAAAAGTAAAAGAAAGACAATGACGACAAACAACAAGCAAACAACAAGAAAACCCAAACAAAACAAACCAAAATGCAAATAAAAATTGAAGAATAATGACAAACTCAACCTATAAAACCAAAATAAGCAAAGAAAAACATCAAACATTACCTAAAATCAAAAGCCCAACCGAAAAATCGATGGAAATCACTCTGTGGCACGAAGAAAACTTGAGGGAAAGAGGTTGTGCGGTGCAAAAAACTGATCTGTGAGGGAAGGTTAGGGCTTTTAATTTTAAGGGTCTACGCCGATGCAACGTTGCGTCGGAGTAGACATCCAATGCATCGGCGTAAATAGACAGAACGCACGTTTTGGGATCTTTTTTATGTTGTCTATGCTGACGCAACATTGCGTCGACATAGACCAAAGTTGCGTCGGCGTAAATATACGGATGACATATTTTTGGGTGCATTTTTTAAGTTGTCTACGCCAACCCAACAATGCGTCGGCATAGACCACTCTTTTTTTAGCTGGCCTACGCCGACGCAGTTGCGCCGGCGTAGACATATATACGCCGACGTCTACTGTTGCATCGACGTAGACAACATCAACGTATTTAAAAATTCTTGTAGTGATTTGTTTATCCTTTCTCTTTCCCCTTCTCCTCCTTCTTTTTCTCTTTTTGCTTCTTCTTCACCAGTCAGTCGAAGCACTGTCGTCGTGGTCGTCGGAGTGCCACCTTCCCTGTCGTCGGAGCGTCACCGTCGCTGGAGCGCCCTTTTTTCTTTGTGAGTGATTTAACGGAAAAATGGATGAAGGGACTAAAATGAAACGAAATTCAAACCTCAGGGACTAAATTGTCAAGCTTGAAAACTTAGGGACCAAAATGAAACCTAACACAAACCTCAGGAACCAAAAGTGTATTTTTCCCTATATAAAATTAATTGAAACATGAAACGTGTACCTTAGAAAAGTAATCTCCAAATTCTCAACTTCTTCACATTGTCATCAATAATTAGATCCAAGAGATGTTAAATGTATGTGTGTATAAATTGGAAGGAGTATATTTTAGGTTCAAAACATTATAGTGGTAGCTACATCATTTAAAAGTGGTAAAGACAATCTTATGTTTATAAAATTAGGGTTTGAATTGAATATTTCCACTAATATATTTTCTTTCACTTTTTTTTTTCTTCAAATTGACATATTTATAAAGTAATTTTACATAAATAAAATTTGAACATATCATGAAATATATATTATTTCACATAAAAAGGAAAATTATAATTATATATATATTTTTTTTAAATTTAAGGCCAACTTCCCCACTCGAGTTTAAAGGAAAAAGAAGTCGATTTTATTCTGATATGATTGGGAAACTTAACCCTTCGCCCCTCCCTTGTGAAAATGTTTCAAATAGCTCGCAGGTAGCGCAAAGCTGCTTTGAGGTCAAAGCTGATGAATGTTCTGGAAAGTGAGAACATAGACCCTGGTTGAGCTCAAGGAGAGCCTCATCGAGCAATCGACGTTAAAAATTTGCTCTTCTCGGAGGCAACCCAACTTTAAGAATAAGTTTTATCATTTTCTCTTTTAGTTGTTTGTTTAAATCTTACTTAGCTAGTTTGTTTTTGTCTTTGAAGATTGCAGTTTTTTTTTATGGGTTAAAGAACAAGATCTTGTTAAAGAGAATTCATCCTTCTTCCAACCTCTATTGGTGCAAAATGAAAGGGGAACAATTCAGGGCATTCTTCCTGTTCCCCTTTCATTTTGTCCTTGTTTTTCATTGTTTCATACATTGAGGACAATGTAGATTTTAGGTTAAGGGTGGGTTGCTACGCATGTGTTGAGCCCTGAGCATCTGAGCATCGGGGGTTCCTATGCATGTTGTTGATTCTTGAGCACCTGAGCATCGGGCTTTGATTTTTGTTGTGCATGAATGTCTGGATGATCTAGTTGTTTTTTCTTTGTTTAAGAGAGTTAATAAGCCTTTTTGCCAATTTCATTGTTTTTTATGAGTTGTAAGCATGTTGCTCAAAATAGAGCCTTTTTAAAAAATTTCTAATATTTTTCTTGCAAAAGTGGACCTAAGCATGCTTAGGATAAGATTTGAAAGCTTATGAGAGAATTATTTAACTCATATGCTTGTTGTCACCTCGACAGGTGTAGGAATTTGTTCTCTAGTAATTTAAAACTCGATGACTAGTAATGCTTTACTTAGGGATGATAAAAGAAAAAATCTGCTTGCTTGAGCTTAAAAGATCAAATCATTCTTGTTGTTGAAAAGAAGTATAAAAAAGAAAAGACATGTCTTATGAGCGCTTTGCAATGTTTAAAAATGTCTAAGGCAAAAAGAGCTACCCCTGTTGTGATCAGTTAGGCCAACCAAGGGTTAAACTCGGGTTATGGGTCCCTGCAATAGGCGTGTGAAAGCTAGTGTCTTCTTACAAATGCATGATTCAGGATTCGTTTTATTTTTAGGTGCCTAGTAATGTATTGCTTGCTTGTTTGTTCAAATTGCTTGAATGTGTTGGGTTTTATGCGCCCTAAAACTCATAGATAGTGGATGTAACAAATATTATACTTGACCAATAAATAGTTATTGAGGTTTATCCAATAAAGTTTTATTGTTGTTTTAAGTTTAGAATTGCACAATTGACTCAAATCCAATAAACTAAGATACAAGGTTGTTTAATGTAGATTGAACAAGTATGTGGAGACATAAAGGGAATCAATGTCCAAATAACAACTTAAAAGGTCTATAGTATAGGGATAAGGTTGGGTATCTTATCTTGGTGACACTATGTGATATATATGACCCACTTTGTATACAATACAGACAAATTGATTCAAAGCGTCTATGTAGTAGACATGCGGGCAGAGGTATCCTATGCAATGAATTTGCATAAGATCGGACCACGAAATAGTAACCATTAGATGTAACACCGTTAACTAAATATGTTATTGTTTCGATAGGATGACCTAGTAACGTAGTCTTAATCCTGAGTGCTAGGTGATAAAATAGTCCAATCTAAATTCGATCAACCAAAATTAAACAATATATATTTATCGCAATTTCCAGATCAAGTTATGGTTCCAAATATAATGCGAATAAATAATTTGAAACCAAGAGCTTAGAAGAATAGATAAACCAACCTAAATTCTAAGCAACAAGAACAATATAATGAATAAAAGAGAAGGGAAGAGAAATTGACACCGAGTTTTATATTGGTTCACCCAATGTGGGCTACATCCAGTTCTCTGCTACCGAAGCAGGTTCCATTAAAACTTCAAGGAGATTACAATAAGTCTTTAAAAACAACAACTCAACCTATCCCTCAATAGCCCAACAATAGCTATTGACTTCTAAGTATCACAATCAGATAGCTTGGGATAAACAATAAGAAAAGACCCTTAACCCAAGAAGAGGAACACTCTTATCTCTCTCTCTCTCCCACACTACAAAGAAAGAAAAGATCACTCTCTTTTTCTCGCTCTCTTCAAGAGACAAACACACACATATATGCAATGAGCCTTAATGGCCAAGGCTCCACCTTCCTTCTTCCTTGTGCACCAAGGTGGTGAGTTTCCTTCTTGCACACCAAGTTTGGTGAGTTTCTTCCTTGCATACCAAGTCCTTCTTCCTTGTGCTTGATGCGCGATTTGCTTACCGCAAGTGTACGGATCAAGTAATAATATAGTGATTGTTAAATCGAATGTCGTCCTCTGGATTGGTTTTCTAATTAAACTAAGTATCGTGAATACTTTCGTTCAATTTTATTTAAGGATAAAAAAAGAATGAAATATTGAAAAAAAAAGGTGATACAAATTAAAGGTTTGAAATTCAATTGAAAGAATTCTTAGGGAATTGATTTCGTCAATTTAGTTTAGGATTAATTAAAGGGAATGAATTGTAACATGAAATTATTTTATAAGTCTAAGAACCGTAAATCACAACTATCTCTCCCGAGCATAATTGATTCTCATGCATCTAATTAACTTGATATCCCTATCTAAGTTCCTTAACATGCAAGACTTTTAGTTCTTTTAACAACTTCTAAAGCTATTCTAAATCTCCCGATCTTAGAATTCTACTTTAGTCATGCAATTTAGTAAAGTCTACGCTAAATCCCCTCTCCCGAGCAAGATTCAACACTTAGATCATTCAACTAATGGCCAATTAATTGAAACCATTTAAACATAATTGCATACATAAAATAAGTGCACAAAACATCCCAATAATCAAATCCATAATCATAAAAGGCTACATCAATCCCTAAGAAACACGTCTAGCTACTCATACATGGTGTTACGATGTAAGCTGGATATGAAAAAGTAATAAAAGCTAACTAGAGGTAAGAACAAGAAAGGAAAACTCTTGAATCTGTTGAAACCGACACGTCCTCATCACGATATTCACATCTTCAAGCATGGTTCCCACTTCTATGCCTTGCTTCAGCTCCCACAGAAGGTCTCTAATCGTTTTTAGGTCTAAATTCTCTCAAATTGGACTCCCTTTGGTCGTAGCACATCATAATCTATTTATAGGAATTTGTCGACAGCGCCGCTTGCCGCCTTATTCTGATATGGAAATTCTTGACAGCATCGAGACGCTAGGGACGACAGCGTCGAGATGCTGTCCTCTTTACCATCCATTCTATTTAAGGAGATTTTTGTAGCGTCAAGACGCTAGATCTCAGGTTTGCCTCATTTGATAAGCCTCCAACTTGATTCTTTTTCGTTTCTTTGGCTTCTTTTAGAGTCCCGAACACCTGATCAACTCCAATTTCTCGATTTAGCTTAAATAATCAATTCCTACAAAAAGTGCATTAAATTGGCCAAATAATACCCAAAAACTAACTAAAATGAACAGGAAAAAATAGCTCGCTATGCGCACTATCAGTGCTCCAAGAGGTTAGGGTGAAGTCTTCCAGTTTTGTCTCCACACAAGACACATTTCTTAACCCTGAGTATGAGATATTTGATTATAATTAATTAACCAATATTTATTTAATTAAACATATAATTGTTTATTTAATTAAATAAAATAACCAACTCCCCATGTGGAGAGTGGTTATGTGGTGATGTGGGAGTTATACGATAACTCCCATCACTTCAAGATACAAGATCTACGAAAATCTCAAGAGCTCTCTCGCTCTGATCACTTACAGTAACGTTTTACAAGAAAACTTTCTCTAGCAACTCTCTCTGAATTCTTCATCTCTAAAAGAATTATACAGAGAAAATTCTCATTTGTATTATTCCCAATTTCAAGAAGGTCAGGTCCCATAACTTGGTTCCTAACCCCAGAGATATAGCGGGAAAGATTTTTTGTGGTATCCCAACACACAGTATCAGTGTTCTTGCTCGTTGGAACCAGCTGAGGAGAAATTCGTGCTTGCAGAAAGTTGAAGATGGTCTTCAACAAGTAAGTATTTGTTCTTCTCCCTTTCCTTTAGATTAGATCTAAATAAATGCATGCTTAGCCTAAATTAAATACAAGAATTGTTCTGTATTTTTGCCAATGTACTGGATTTTAAAGACCTAATTAAACTACGAATGGTTCTATAGGCTTCTACTGGGAATTTAAATCCTACAGAATGCTCATTATTAGTGCCAGTGTAGAGGGAAGATAAGTTGAGGGTCAAATAATCCAATCTCGGGTTAGTATAATTGGTTTTAAGTAGGTTAGGTGTGTGCTTGTGCAAGAATTTCATGAAAATCTTTTATTCGTCTCTTTATTGGGCTATGTGTGCATGTCTCTTGATTGCAATATTTTTGACATTTTGGACATTGAGATTGGAGTTTTAGAATTGCAACCTTTGAATCCTATCCTTAGTTTATTTGTCTTGCTCGAGGACTATCAAGAGCTAGGTTGAGGGTATTTGATAGGACCAATTTAGTCCTATTTATTTTTGCCTAATCATGCTAGTTTTACGGTCGCTTATATGCTTAATTGATATATTTTTTTAGGATTTTGCGACCAAGAGGTCGAGAATGCATTTCGAGTAAAAATGAGCTAAAAAGAGCTAAATTGGAGTCATATTATGAAGCTAAAGCTCAATATGTGAAGAGGAGGCCAAAATCCAGAAGATGTAGCGTCTAGACCCTTAATCCCGACGTCAAAAAGCTTAAAAAGAAGCAAAATAGGTCATTCCACCCGAGAGGGTAGCGTCAAAGCGTCTCAATGCTACCTTGCCAAGAGACCACTTAGTTCTTACAAGCGTGCCTTCGGATTAACGCCTCAATTTTTTAAGCGTTCAATGTCTTGACGCAAGTGATGCACTTGTTTCCTGGCCTTTTCAGCCATCAACATCGAAACGTTGACTTATAGCATCGAGCCACTACGAACACTAAACATATAAATGTTGTGTTTTTTCCTTCAGCCACTAGGTTAGATTTTCCTTTGTTCTGCTTTTAGCTTTCTGTCTTTTCATTCCAGCTCTGTAATTTTATGATTCTTAGTTAGTTTAGGTTAGTTCTTTTTATGTTTAATTCTACTTTGTATCGAGTTTTAGTTGTGCCTATGGCCAGCTAAACTCGTTGATGCCAATTCGGAGACATTTTGGGTGTTTTATTAGCTTTGTTTATGAGATTATGAACTGAATGTGATTTATTTCATTATGATTATATTTTAGATCCTGTTTCTATTACTAGCATGCAAATTAGATTAGATTGACACCCTAATTCACAGCTTGCATGTTTGAAATTACTTGATTCGGTAGCAATTAAACTTATTCATGAGCACAAGTCCCAAGAGCATCTCTCTGATATCGTAGTTTGCATCATAGGTTTTGGATCTAAAATAGCTTTAGAAGTAATTTAGGCCTAATTATTTCTAATGTCCCGATAAATCCACTGGACTTAGTGCAATTGGTTAATTAATTAATTTGATGGATTATTCGGGTTAATTGATTATTAGCTAATTAAGTGTTAATTCCGATGGAGATGTATGATTGGGTTAACAATATTAGGTGGACTTAGGGTCTTTCCCAGATTAGGGTTAGTTCGATTGAGTAATTAACAATGGAATTCACCTTTAATTAGAAGTGTTTCAATGATCAAACTAGCTAATTAACCCCATAGTCTCTCGAATCGGTGTCACTAATAGAACTTGTTGGGTTTTATGCCCTAAAACTCGTAGATAGTAAATGTGTAACGCAATTGGCCGAACATTAATAAAATGTTATTGATGTATTTTCAATAAAGTTTTATTATTTATATTATGTTTGTCTTGCTAAATAACCCTAATCCAATAAACTAACATCCTAGGTCGTTGAATGAGTCTTGAACTGTATGTGGGGACATACGAGGATCACTATTCAAGATACAGCCTAAAGGGTCTATAGTATAGGGATAAGGTTGGGTACCTTATCTTGGTGACACTATGGATACGACCCACTTTGTATTTGATACAAACGCAATGATCCAACATGTTCGTGCAAGGGACGTGCGAATGAGGGTATCGTATGCAATGAGTTTGCATAAGATCAAACCACAAAATAATAACTGCTAGACGTAACTCAGTTGATTAGTTAGGTTTCTATTTCACTAGGATGACCTAGACAACTTAGTCTCAATCCTGTGTGGGTTATGGACTCCTGTTCACAAGGGATTGTCCTTTGATTTATATGAGTGAGAGTGGTCAGTACGCTGACTCAATAAGCCTACCATTTTAGGGACAAGACCGAGTGGTGAGCTGGGAACATAATCACATAAGATTGAATTCACTCCTTCACGACTTTAGGAAAGTAGATGAGTGTTCCCTTAAGTGGTGTCTCCAGATCTTGAACAATGGGCCCTACCCTCTCACTGGCCCAAGGGAGGTTTTTGTTTGATGGTTGGACCTCAAACAAGTTGTTCATTAGAGGAGCAATGATACTTAAGGATATAAAGGTAACCTAGGGGTAAAACGGTAATTTGACCCAACTGGTGTTACGAACGCTCTTGAAGGACTAATTTGTTGTTATTGGTCAATATCCGTGGACACAGAAATATATCTTCAGTGAGAAGAATGAAACTGTGGGTCTTTGGTGGAGTGCACCCACAGTTAACGAATATTGATTAACTTGATTAATGAGTTTAGCCAATTAATCTCATATCGTTGGAACTTTTGATCTATAGGTCCATTAGGTCCCACTAGTAGTTCCTAAAGGGTATTGATGTAAATTTACTAACGGAAATAATATAATGTATGGAGATATACATTATAATATAAAGTTTATATTTTAATTAAACTTTATAATATAAATTTATTTTGAATATTGATTTAGAATTAATTTATGGGAGAATTAAATATTTGAAGGAGTTCAAATATTAATTTTAATATGAATTGAGTTCATATATTTTTTCTTTTTTGAGAAGAAGAATTGAGTTCATATTTAAACTATAGGTTAACATTAATGCACATTAGATGCATTAATACTATAGGTTATGTGACGTCCGAGGTTAGGAGGGGTACATGAATGAACCGAGATCACATCCGAATGAGAGGGATCCTGAGGACATGGAAACGGTCAAGATAAAGCTTAAAAGAATTGATAGGTACTACCTATACCAACAAGGTGCACCTTCCTTTTCGGTGGCTCAATCATAGGAACTTTGAAGTTAAGCGTGCTTGGCTTGGAGTAGTTCTATGTTGGGTGACCTCCTGAGAATTTTCCTAGGATGCATGTGAGTGAGGACAAAGCATGCTAGAAGGACCCCGTGTTGGTTTGTGGGGACAGTCTTCACTCTTAGAAGCGGTTTAAGACGAGTATGGTAACGTCGCCAGGCCGCAGAGGATGTAGGGGAATGCCGGGGCCGTGAGGTGCCGAATCCGGATTCCGAATCCTAGGCCTGGGGCGTTACAGATGGTATCAGAGCGAAACCTCTCCCAGTAGGATGTGGTTCGGGGACGAACCAAGGCGGAAGCTGGTGGGCATGTGACGCCCGAGGTTAGGAGGGGTACATGAATGAACCGAGATCACATCCGAATGAGAGGGATCCTGAGGACATGGAAACGGTCAAGATAAAGCTTAAAAGAATTGATAGGTACTACCTATACCAACAAGGTGCACCTTCCTTTTCGGTGGCTCAATCATAGGAACTTTGAAGTTAAGCGTGCTTGGCTTGGAGTAGTTCTATGTTGGGTGACCTCCTGGGAATTTTCCTAGGAAGCATGTGAGTGAGGACAAAGCATGCTAGAAGGACCCCGTGTTGGTTTGTGGGGACAGTCTTCACTCTTAGAAGCGGTTTAAGACGAGTATTGTAACGTCGCCAGGCCGCAGAGGATGTAGGGGAATGCCGGGGCCGTGAGGTGCCGAATCCGGATTCCGAATCCTAGGCCTGGGGCGTTACAGATGGTATCAGAGCGAAACCTCTCCCAGTAGGATGTGGTTCGGGGACGAACCAAGGCGGAAGCTGGTGGGCGTCACCTCTCCCAGTAGGATGTGGTTCGGGGACGAACCAAGGCGGAAGCTGGTGGGCATGTGACGCCCGAGGTTAGGAGGGGTACATGAATGAACCGAGATCACATCCGAATGAGAGGGATCCTGAGGACATGGAAACGGTCAAGATAAAGCTTAAAAGAATTGATAGGTACTACTTATACCAACAAGGTGCACCTTCCTTTTCGGTGGCTCAATCATAGGAACTTTGAAGTTAAGCGTGCTTGGCTTGGAGTAGTTCTATGTTGGGTGACCTCCTGGGAATTTTCCTAGGAAGCATGTGAGTGAGGACAAAGCATGCTAGAAGGACCCCGTGTTGGTTTGTGGGGACAGTCTTCACTCTTAGAAGCGGTTTAAGACGAGTATGGTAACGTCGCCAGGCCGCAGAGGATGTAGGGGAATGCCGGGGCCGTGAGGTGCCGAATCCGGATTCCGAATCCTAGGCCTGGGGCGTTACAGGTTATATGAGAGAAAAATAATTGAATATGATCTAATTATAGAGTTCAAATTAAATACGTGATATTTAATTTAGTAATTAATTAATTGGTGAATTAATTAATTAATTAATTTAATTTAATTTGATTTAATTAAATGAATTGAATTAAACTATAGGTTATGTGGGAGATATTCATTTAAATATATTTTAAGTGAATAAATTTATTTATTAATTAAATTCTATTTAATTAATTATTATAATTAATTAAATTAAATGAGCAATCAGTTATGGTAACTGACAACTCATATACGTGTCATTTGATGTGTAATTCTATTGGTCTCCTTCCCCAATAAACACACGCACTATATGCAGGGGAAGTTTCTCCGTTGTGTGTTCTCATCTCTCTCATTCTCAGTTGGTATCATAAATTGAGAGAGAAGACTCAATTGATTTTATTCATTGAACTCTCACATATATATACACAAAGTTTGGGAGGTGTAACAAAATACATAACTCCCTCAACTAAAATCAACTTTAATTACTCAACAAACTAGCTTTAATTGCTCAACTAATAAACTAAAAATCAATTACAATATTATCTAATATGCCCCCCCCCCACTCAAGATGGACTATATAAATTGAAAACACCCATCTTGACCATGAAGTTTCGAATATCAGAAGCTGCTAAGGCCTTAGTAAACATGTCAGCAAGTTGAGCAAACGATCAAACTGGCAAAACCCCAAGTTTTCCATTATCAATCAAATCCCAAACAAAATGACAGTCGATTTCTATGTTTTTCGTTCTTTCATGAAAGGTGGGATTTGTAGCAATGGAAATAGCAGCAACGTTATCACAGTATATTCAGGCAATGGAGACTTTATGTGAAGATTTTTTTAAAATATTTGATATTCAAGTGATCTCACTAGCAACAACGACAAGAGCCCTATGTTCTACTTCAACTGAAGATCTTGACACAGTGGCTTGTTTCTTTGATTTCCAAGATACAAGTGAGTCTCCTAAGAATATACAAAAACCTGTAATTGATCTTCTTGAGTCTGGACATGATCCCCAATCAGAATCAACATATGCCTTTAATTGGAAAGAGTTAGTTGCACTAAGGAGTATACCTTGTCTAGCAGTACCTTTTAGGTACCTAAGTAAATGTTGAGTAGCAAGTAAATGTTCAATGTGAGGCCGAGAAATGAACTGACTAAGTTTGTGGACCTCAAAACTAATATGAGGTCTTGATATTTGTAGATAGAGTAGCCTCCCAACAAGCCGCTGATAATGTAAAGCTGTTGGGTTCCTAGAGTGAGTAAAAATATGGTATAAAAGACTCTTAAACTATGTGCAAATATACACAGTCCGCAGCAAGTAATAAGTATTATCAATCCAAGGCCTGAACTAGCTTTCACTTTATCTATTTTGTATAACTCTTTAATGGTTTCAAAGATGGTAAAAATGATTGGTTTTTATAAGAGTAATGTTGAAGCAAAAGAAATGACAGAACAGAAAATAAACAAATAGGCAGACATATTAGAAACAGGCGCTGGTCAGGATTTAGTAATTGTTTTAAAAGATGCTCTAGCAATATTATTGATCATGCAAAACTCTCGCAGTCTTATTAGCAGATTCCTCCCGGAACTCTGGATCTTTTGGAATGTGTTTCAACCCCAATGAAGTACTACCGATCAAGCACTAGGGAACTGGCTATCCCTAGCTCAGTCACTGGCGTTCACCAATACACAATGATCTAGTGTGATTAATCGCCACACACTCCCTAAATCCCTGAAACTAGAGAGAGGTATTCATACTGGCTGGCCAGACGGGCATAAAATAGAAATGAACTCAACAATTAATCAAGATGCATTCATCAATATTTATTACTAGAATTAAGCAAGACAATCACACTGTTCCTAACCAACGCCTAAAGCTACTTAGTTCGTAAAATTCATAGAGACACAAGTTACAATCTGAGTAGGTATGTCCATAATCACAAGATAATAAAAGAAAGTATAAATCTCCTTAATCAGCTTGCGAATGATGGTTTTCTTGATGGTGTCCAATCTTTCCTCTATTCGGCTCCCAAGATGGAAATGAGAGTGGTCTCTTCCCCAAAAGTGGAATGATTTTGACTTGGGCGGCTATTCCCTTTTATAGAAGGATAGGAGGCTTGAATTAGGTTGACCTAGACACGTGGATGACTCTCCTTGCTCCTCTATCACGAAAATAACTCAACAGAATTCGGTTTGTCAACTTGACTAACGAGCTGTGACGAGGCAGTTTTGCTCCTAGCTTTGCTGCAGCACAGAATTTGCTCCCTCCAGTCGCTCAACAATGCATTCTGCACAAGATAACTTCCAAAGCTTCCATTCTTCCAAATGGGTTAAAACATTTAATATATATCTAAAACCAACACTATTAAGCACAAAAGACACACAAATCTCTATAGAAATGAGACCTAAATAACTACCTTTTGGATAGTTATCAAAAGCCTCTTCATCGACCATCAGTGGCTGATAATCGCAAATGAGGGGCCATAGTGACACAAGTTTAGCTGCTAAGAAACCACAATCCTCAAGAATTTGTAAGCAATATTTGCGTTGATTGAGGTAATTTCCAGAAGCTGAACGTGATAGTTCAAGTCCTAGAAAATATTTAGCATTTCCTAAATCCTTTAACATGAAGTTTGAACGAAGGATTTCCTTGACAACATCAATATTTTGAGGAGAAGGCCCTGTGATGAGTATATCATTGTTGGGCTCCTAGAGTGAGTAGAAATATGGTATAATAGACTCTAGAATTCCTGTGCAAGTATACACAGTCTGCAGCAAGTAATATTATCAATCCGAGTCCTGAATTAGCTTCCACTTTACCTATTTTGTGTAACTTTCTAATGGTTTCAAAGACGGTAAAAATATGATTTGGTTTTATAAGAATTATGTTGAAGCAAAATAAATGACAGAACAAAGAATAAACAAATAGGCAGACAGATTAAAGACAGACGCTGGTTAGGATTAATAGTTGTTTAAAAATATGCTCTAGCAATATTATTGATCATGCAACTCTCGTAGTATTATTAGCGGATTCCTCCCGGAACTCTGGATCTTTTGGAATGTGTTTCAACCCCAATGAAGTGCGACCGATCAAGCACTAGGCAACTGGTTATCCCTAGCTCAGTCACTGGCGTTCACCAATACACAATGATCGTAGTGTGGATAATTGCCACACACTCTCTAAATCATCCCTGAAACTAGAGAGAGATATTCACACCGGCTGGCCAGGCGGGCAAAAAACGTAAATAGGCACAACAATTAACAAAGATGCAATAATCAATATATTACTAAAGTTTAAGCACAACAACTACATGTTCCTAACCAACACCTTAAACTACTTAGTTCATAATAGGCATGGAAACATGAATTACAATCTGAGTAGGCACGTCCATAATCACAAGACAAATAAGAAAATAAACTCCTTAATCAGCTTGCGGATGATGGTGTTCTTGATGATCTTCAATCTCTTTATACTATTCGGCTTCCAAGGGAAAACATGGAATGCTTTTGACTTTGACGGCTACTTCCTTTTATAGAAGGATGGGAGGCTTGAATTAAGTCAACTAGAACACGTGTAGGGCTCTCCTTGCTCCTTTATCCCGAAAATAACTCAACAGAAGTTGGTTCAGGAAGTTGGCTAACGAGCTGTGATGTGGCAGTTCTGCTCCCAGTTTTGCTGCAGCACAGAATTTGCTCCCTCCAGTCGCTCAGCAGCATAACCTGCACAAAATAATTTCCAATGCTTCCATTCTTCCAAATGGGTTAAAACATGTAATATCCATCTAAAACCAACCCTCTTAAGCACAAAAGACACACAAATCCTTATAGAAATGAGGCCTAAATAACTACCTTTCGGGCAGTTATCACACCCCCAAACTTGAACTATTGCGCGTCCCGAGCAATATTAACTCACCTTCCCTTAAGAATTTAAAAACATTAGACAAAGAAATAGCTTAATTAAATCAGACAATCCAATACTACCTTTGACCTTTACCAGAGCACTCTACAAAACCGAGCTCTGCTGTAGCAAAATGATTCCTCCGGCATGGACAAATAATCACCACTTTGAACTTAATTCTAAGAACTTACCACAGCCTAACTCTATTATCAGACATCTTAAAACATATTTTCAAAGAGTTTATTTTTGTTTTTCAGACTTAAAGCAGCCTTATAGTCATAAGCTCTTAAGCATGGGATGACCCACTTTATGGTGCAGTATACCCTTTCCTCAAACTCATCACCAACTAGGCTCAATACTCTTTATAAAGCTAAAAAATCCTTAGTTATTCCATCTCTTATCCCTCAGAATGGCAACATTTTATGATGAAGCTCACCTAAGTTCTGGGAGACAGAAAAACTGCTGGATCATCATTCATCCTTCAAAACTTTTGCTCCATCCATTTTTTAGCAAAATTTTCAACAATAAATTTTTTCAGCAAATAATAATTCTCATTTTTTCACATTTCCTAGGTCATCTTTTGACGCGAAGACAAACTGTGGGTATCACAAATGTCCCTGGTTACTCAATAACCTAACAAATTTTTATTTGAAGGAGAGGAATGCTCGAGCAAAACTATTGGAGTAGCGAAAAGTCCCCCAAACTGGAATTATTCATTGTCCCCAATGAATCATTAATTTTGCAAATTATACCCCCAAACTTAAATTTTTCTTTCTGAATTTTAAACTAAGCGTGAGACTCGAACTAAGCTGAAAGTGGATCATATAAGTCAATACTACCTCAAAAATCTTCTTTGCCGCATCAATAGTCCAAGCTAGAAGAAATGCTCAAGCAAAAGGTTTCTGGAGATCAGAATACCTTGACTTAATTAAGCTTAATCAGTCCAAGCTTCAAGAATTCAGAACAAAATTAGTTAAGTTAGGCATTAAAACATAAACAACTCTGGAAAATTTCATTAAGAACAGAGAAAAATATACATCAGCAAATATTTTTGTCACCTAGAAACAGAAAACAAAAACTGGGGTTCTCTTCTTTTTAGCTTTCTTTTTCGGAGCATCAGATGTAGTAGGTTCAACTTCCTCTACATCCCTTTCCTTGTGGCTTCTCGTTTTCTCTATTATAGACTTGAAGAAATTTGTTTTCACTTCGAAGAATGGAAAGAAACATAAGGAAAAAGAATGGAAGAAGAAACAAACCTGAGTGGTGCTTAAATGGGACTTTAGAAAATAAAATAATCAGTGACAAATCTTCCCCCCATTAATATCTTTTACCGTTTAAACCTGCAAGTAATTAATCAAATTAAATTTTCAAAACGATAAGATTTTACCATAATGATGTGTTGTCCAACGACTCTATCGTTCGATTTCCCTATGCAACACATGGAAGCACCTGATCTTCATGCAATATTACCTGCTCACCGAAAATTTAAATCCCAACCGTAAAAATATTCTTAACCACATCCGTAATATTCTGATGATATATTCACTCTAACCAGAAGATTGCAAAAACAAACTCGGTAACAAGATTTTCTTCTAGAAGAATCTTTTCACACAGAAAATTCAAATTCAAACCGCCAAAATCAAATCTTATCTTACTATTAACTTCAGCCGAATATGTAATTCTTATCTTATCTTATCTTTTCACACTGAAATATTATTAAATCTAAACCTAAACAGAAATTCAAATAACCGAAAATAAAAACTAAATAAAATCTAACTAAATCTAATTAATTAAAAAATAATATAAAGATAATCTAAATAAATAACCCGAAAATAAAATCAAACTAAATTAAAAAATAGATAAAATCTAAACTACCAAAAATACAAATACTTTAAAGATAAAATCTAATAAATATACAAAATGAAATCTAACCTAATCGAAATTAAAAATAAATCAGCGAAAAATAAAATTAATACAAACTCTGGGAGCTCAAAATTTTGCTCTGTGAAATGCTCCCACAAAAATCCTGCTCTCTCAATCATCAACCAACCTTAGGGAAGGATATTTCGAGCGAAACTCCTCACCCCAATAATGCTTCACACGCTGTCCATTCACCTTGAACACTCTCCCATCTTTTTCATCCTGCAAAGTAATTGCTCCATGGGGAAAAACCTCAATCACAATAAACGGTCCTGACCATTTAGATTTTAGTTTCCCAGGAAATAACTTCAATCTAGAATTATAAAGCAAGACTTTTTGACCCTTTACAAACTCTTTAGATTTTATTTTCTTGTCATGCCACAGTTTAGTCTTTTCTTTATACATTTTCGCATTTTCATAAGAAAATTGGCGAAATTCCTCTAATTCATTAAGCTGCAGCATTCTTATTGCTCCTGCACGACTCATATCAAAATTTAACTTTTTCAGAGCCCAAAACGTTTTATGCTCCAACTCCAATGGTAAATGGCAAGCTTTCCCATATACTAACCTATAGGGAGACATACCTAGTGGAGTCTTATAGGCTGTCCTATAAGCCCAAAGAGCCTCATCCAACCTAAAAGACCAATCCTTTCTAGATGGATGGACTACTTTCTCTAGAATAACTTTAATTTCCCTATTACTAATTTCAGCTTGACCATTTGCTTGTGGGTGATAAGGGGTAGCTATCCTATGCTTAATCCCATATTTAGCTAAAAGATTAGTTAAGATATTATTAACAAAATGTGTACCCTCATCACTCACTAGAGCCCTAGGTGTCCCAAACCGCGCAAAGATGTGCGATTGAAGAAACCTTGCAACTGTCTTGGCATCACTCTGATGGCATGCAATGGCCTCCACCCACTTGGACACGTAATCAAGGTCCAATAAGATAAAAACATTGCCATTAGAAGGGGGAAATGACCTCATAAAATCAATACCTCATACATCAAATAATTCAACTTCTAAAATGTAAGTAAGAGGCATTTCATCTCTAGGCCCTAAATTTCCTCTCCTTTGGCAAGCATCACATTGCTTGTAGAACCAATGGGCATCCTTAAATAACGTAGGCCAGAAAAATCCGCAATGCAAAATCCTCATAGCTGTCCTCTGACCGCTGAAATGACCTCCATACTGCGAAGAGTGACATTGCTCCAGGATTTCCTTTGCTTCAGCACCTGAAACACACCTACGAATAATACCGTCAGAGCATTGCTTATACATGAATGGCTCATCCCAATAAAAAAATTTCGCATCGTGCTTAAACTTCTTCTGCCTCCAATCCATGTAATAGGGGTGACTCCCTTTACCAAAAAGTTGGCAATATCAGCATACCAAGGGATATCTCTAACTACCTTTACCTCAACAGCAAGGAGCTGTTCATCTGGAAAAGAATCGGAAATGACAGATTGCTCCAGCAAAGATGATGATGGATCAAGACGAGATAAGTGATCTGCAATGACATTTTCTGATCCCTTCTTGTCCTTTATCTCCAAGTCGAACTTCTGCAATAATAAAATCCAACGAATTAGTCTAGGCTTTGCATCTTTCTTAGACATTAAATACCTTATTGCTACATGATCCGTGAACACCGTGACTTTTGATCCAACCAAATATGGCCGGAATTTTTCAAAAGCAAACACCACAGCTAACAACTCCTTTTCAGTAGTTGTATAGTTGACTTGTGCCTCATTTAAAACCCTGCTTGCATAATATATATGATGGATAAATTTGCCCTGCTTTTGCCCCAGCATAGCACCTACTGCAACATCACTCGCATCACACATTACCTCAAATGGTAAATTCCAATTAGGTGCACAAAGAATAGGTGCTGAGACTAAAGCAGCTTTCAAAGTCTCAAAAGCCTTCCTACAATCTGCATTAAAGTCAAAAACATGATCAGTACACAATAAGTTACAAAGAGGTTTACTGATTTTGGAAAAATCTTTTATGAACCTCCTATAAAATCCAGCATGTCCTAAAAAACTCCGAATTCCCTTCACTGAATTCGGTGGTTCTAATCTTTCAATCACCTCTATTTTTGCTCTATCGACCTCTAGACCATTCTTAGAAATCCTATGACCTAGCACTATGCCCTCCTTCACCATGAAGTGACATTTCTCCCAATTAAGAACTAGATGGGTATCCTCACATCTCTTTCATACCTTACCTAAATTTTCTAAACAATTCTGAAAAGACCCTCCAAACACTGAAAAATCGTCCATAAATACCTCAATAGTGGACTCAATCATATCAGAAAAAATTGCTAACATACACCGCTGAAATGTTGCTGGAGCATTGCAAAGGCCAAAAGTCATTCGCCTAAAAGCAAACGTCCCATAAGGGCAGGTAAAAGTGGTTTTCTCCTGATCCTCAGGAGCAATAGTAATCTGGTTGTACCTAGAATAACCATCCAAGAAACAGTAATAGGCCTGACCAGCCAATCTATCCAGCATTTGGTCAATAAATGGTAGAGGGAAATGGTCCTTACGGGTGGCCTTATTAAGCCTCCTGTAGTCCATACAAACCCTCCAGCCAGTTACTGTCCTGGTTGGAATCAACTCATTGTCTTTATTGCTCACCACAGTAACACCTCCTTTCTTTGGAACACATTGGACAGGGCTCACCCAATTGCTATCGGAAATTGGATAAATTATCCCAGCATCCAACCATTTAATCACCTCCTTTTTAACAACCTCTTTTATTGCAGGGTTAAGCCTTCTTTGTTGCTCAATACTCCTAAAGAATCCCTCCTCTAGAGTGATTTTGTGCATACAAAAAGATGGGCTAATTCCCTGAATGTCAGCCAACGTCCAACCTATAGCCTTGCGGTATTGCTGCACACTACTACAAAAATCACTTTTAATGACGGACATTGCCCGTCATTAAAGACTTTTCATGACGGGCGGCGTCCGTCGTCTATACGAGTGTCGTCGTAACTTTTTATGACGGGCGACTTTTAATGACGGGCATTGACCGTCATTAAAAGCTGTCCGTCATAACAAGGTACAATGACGGACGTTTTTCATGACGGGCAATGTCCGTCATTAAAAGTCGTCCGTCATCAAAAGTCCGTCATTAAAGAGTATTTTCCAACCAGCCAGATTTTTAATGACGGGCAATGCCCGTCATTAAAAGGCGTCCGTCATGAAAAGTCCGTCATTGAAAGTGTGTTTTCCAACCACATGTCCGTCATTAAAGGTGTCCGTCATTAAATGTCTTTTTTAATGTCTGTCCTTAAATGTCATTTTTTATGACAAGCATTGCCCGTCATTATTTTGTTCATAATTTAAATAAAAAAATTGTTGGTTGCCCGGTGGCAAACCAACAATATTTTCTTTATTTGTCAACCTGTAAAGAAAGTAACCTTAATCTTAAACGTGCAAAATTGCATAGAAATCAAATATTTGTCAAATTTCATTCCAATAAGTCAATGAACCAAATTTGTTCATACAATTTTTATTCATATAAGTTTGATATAAAAATAAAATTACAAACAGTTACACTTAAAAACCTCAAAATTACTAAACACCTATGATTTAAAGTCTACACCTACACTAAAAAACAAAAATTCTCGTACATGTTGCTTTCATTCCTGTCACCATAATCTTGCTCGTACATCAAACTTGAAGACCCTAAGAAAAACAAATTGTAATTAGGTTCGATACAACCAAAACAAGAATTCACATAACAAACATATGTCCAACAACTCGAGAAACCTAAGAAAAACAAATTTAGTTAACAATAAAATACACACACAAAAAAAATCAATATCGACGAGTATCGAAAAAATGGTTAGAAAACCCAATAAACTCCAAAAGCTTACAAACTTCAAGAGATCAAGTATAACCCCTTCAGAGAACCTATAAAGCTCTAGGTTTCTTATACTTAACCTAGAGACATTACTAAAGTCTCTATCCTAATTCTAACTGGTTGCTCCAGAAATTTCGACAGCATAACGACATACATATGACTAACCCAAAAATTTTTAAACTTGTTAAACAAGAGAAACACACTTCTATATGAAAAAAAATCACTCAACTACAGTCTCACAACACTTCAGATTCACAATAAGACCCCAAATATCCTAAAACTAAGCAAGTTAGAAGAAAAGAAAAGAGTACCTGTTGTAATGGGTCTTATAGTACTAAACAAAATAAGTACACAACTCCTTAAACGCTCTTTTCCAAGTTCCTCTTCGAGCTCCTTTTTGAGAATATCCCATCATCAGTTTTCACTTAACAAGATGAATTCCAAACCTTATACAAAGCAAAAATGTAAGTAAAATACAACCGACACACATCTCCAATCAAATCCTTAAACTAAAATAAGCTCAAGAAGTACGAGTAAAGTAGCGGCAAAACTGAGCTCAATTATGATAGAAAATTATAGCATTCAACAACACGATATGATTGCTCAAAATTGCAGTCCAAATCACTTAATATTTAAAGTAACCAAAACACACAGAATGGTAAAAGAACATTAAACAATTCTAGGAACTCACTTTCCAAAATTCCCATCATATATTGTACCACTTATAGACATCTTAGAGTAAATCTCACCACATTAAACATATACAAATTAACCTGAAATCCATCCGTAAAAACAAAGTCCCCAATGGGACTGAAAGTGGTAGCATGAATAGGTCCAGAATCTCTACTGGTATCTCTTTACATAAAGAGTACACACGAATTATCAATAACAATATGTTAAACACTATGCTATCTATAGCTAAAGTAATGCATATAAACTTGACATTAGAGCATGAGTTTATATTCATAAATCTACACTAATTTGCTAGGATAAACACAAAGTCCTTGAAATAACAAAATTAATCTGTGTTCCAGAGTCCTGGCTATTGTTAAATCACATGAATATTGAAATGAATGATAACATACATGAAAAGGTTTTAATATATAATTTTTCTTAAAAGCATAATATATTATCAGTTTAACAATACAAACTAAAAGCCAGAAACAGAAAAAGAAAGAAAGACAGAAGGAGAAAAAAAAATCCCAAGGTAGCCTAACTTGTTTAACAGACTTACTATTGCCAGCTTGTTGTCCCAGCTTTGCCATGTCCCATACCTGCAAAGATACCCACCAAGAATTTGGAGGTGAGCAACCAATAATTAGGTTATTTTAATTAACTTACAAAGAAGATTTACCTTCAAAGAAGAGTCTGAAAATCCACCAGCAACTAAAGCTCCATCATGTGATATTGACGAACAATTTAAACTACACAAAAACAATCTTTACTTTTCTTTTCTTTTCAGAACAGAAGTAATTTTGTTGCATGAAAATGTTAAAGCAAAACAATGCCATTTCATCACAAGGTGAATCGTACGGTTACATCTAAAGCGGCATACATATTGAGTACAAGAGGTACCTGAATATATTTACGGTTAAGTTGCTCCAACTAATCAATCTTTATACACACCCTATCATCAGAGAATATATGGCTGCTTCTTTTAAGAATGCTTGCAATTGTGTATCCCAGTGCCATAAGCCCTCCAAGAAGGCGTACACTAACTTCGAAAGTTATTCTAGGTGATATTATGAATGGAATGTTTGTAACCCACTCCTGAAGAAAATGGGAAAGAAAGATATTCCACATAAGCAGCCAATCTGTACCTTAATAACACAAAAATAAAAATAATAAAAGGAGGTATGCAAATGAATCTCAGATCTTAATTGCAGAACCTCAGACTTATAAGGCTCAGAAGCACGAAGCTCAGCTTCTAGCTTCAAACCTCTTTCAAGCAACCCCCTGGATTGCGCTTCTTTCTCGGATAGAATTTTGGGTATAGCCTGGTTCAATCTGTGAATTTCTTCTTTTGTAGCTGATAATTCCCTTTGAAGTAATGTATTATCATCAATAACCATGCGGTTATCTGAAATAATTCTCTGCATTTCCCTACGTTGCAATTCAAGTTCCTCCTCCAAAGCTGCAGGATGAATAGGCAGGGGTGCTGGCACTAGGTCTATGTAGGGTCTAGGGACATCACGGGAAACTCGGTAACCATCAATGTGGCGTGATGAGCGATTTCTCCCTGCCATACTCAAAATCCTGCAGAAATGATGTAACAAATTTCGTGGGTTGAAGACAAGGGGAAGAGAGATCCAAGTTAATACCATACACAGAAGAAGCTATAAGGAGGCTTGTAGATTAATAGATGATTACGCACATTAACAAATATTTTACCACCATTTGATCACCAGCACAAAAGCAGCTTGATTATTCAGAACTAACCTCAAACAACCACAAAATTTTTGCATTACAGAGATTCATTGGGAATAAACTAGATAACAACCCTTCATCTTACATCAGTATTATTAATCTTAAAATCAAAGCAAAATGAAAACAAAATCTGCAATAAAACCCTACTCAGAAAGTATCAATCACTATTTTACTCATAATGAATCATTTGTACTTCAAGTTAACAGAACACTTCCAAACTTATTCAGGAAAATAAAAGGCAAATCTGTTCTGTGAAAAGCTTTTCTTGAGCTCGAAACAATAATCTCTAAGAATTTGCCGCTAGAGAACAATAACGAGGAAAATTCTTTTAGCTCATTCTACAAGACTATAAAAACTATATATAGACTTACCAAATAAAGCAACTATGTCTGTCTTCGGAGCCTCTTCCTTAGCTTCTTGTACTTGTGCTTGTTCATCTTTCGTTTTCTCTTCTTCTTCACGCTATCAGCCCACAACTTCCGAGAATCATCTTGCTCAACAAAATCGGGCTCGAATGGAACCAACTCAGTTGAGGAGATTTGGGGCAAGCAAAGCCCAAATGGAAAACTGGGGTAAAACAGCGAAAACTAAGATGGATTTGAAGTCGATACAGAGTTTAAATTAGAATTACAATGCCTATAACACATGTTGAAGAAGAGTTGGACGACCGAAGGTTGAAGAAGGGATGAATCGAACCTGCCAAAGGTTGAAGAAGGGAGGCTTCGAAGTTGCGGCGGCCAAAGGTTGAAGAAGGGAGGCTTGGAAGTTGCGGCGACCAAAGGTTGAAGAAGGGAGGCTAGGGCTTTTCGAAAATTTTCGGGGAGAGAGAAAAATGTATTTTGGGCGTTTTACCGTTTAAAAAAAAATAAAATAAAAAATATAACCGGGCTTTTAATGGCGGGCATTGCCCGCCATTAAAGGTAGTTTTTAATGACGGGCAATGCCCGTCATTAAAGGTCTATTTTTTCTGAAAAATGCGCGTCCGACATTAAAAGTGGCGCGCGTTTTCTGTCCGTCATTAAAGGTCCCGCCCCCTTTTTTCTGTCCATCAGAAAATTCAAATTCAAACCGCCAAAATCAAATCTTATCTTACTATTAACTTCAGCCGAATATGTAATTCTTATCTTATCTTATCTTTTCACACTGAAATATTATTAAATCTAAACCTAAACAGAAATTCAAATAACCGAAAATAAAAACTAAATAAAATCTAACTAAATCTAATTAATTAAAAAATAATATAAAGATAATCTAAATAAATAACCCAAAAATAAAATCAAACTAAATTCAAAAATAGATAAAATCTAAACTACCAAAAATACAAATACTTTAAAGATAAAATCTAATAAATATACAAAATGAAATCTAACCTAATCGAAATTAAAAATAAATCAACGAAAAATAAAATTAATACAAACTCTGGGAGCTCAAAATTTTGCTCTGTGAAATGCTCCCACAAAAATCCTGCTCTCTCAATCATCAACCAACCTTAGGGAAGGATATTTCGAGCGAAACTCCTCACCCCAATAATGCTTCACACGCTGTCCATTCACCTTGAACACTCTCCCATCTTTTTCATCCTGCAAAGTAATTGCTCCATGGGGAAAAACCTCAATCACAATAAACGGTCCTGACCATTTAGATTTTAGTTTCCCAGGAAATAACTTCAATCTAGAATTATAAAGCAAGACTTTTTGACCCTTTACAAACTCTTTAGATTTTATTTTCTTGTCATGCCACAATTTAGTCTTTTCTTTATACATTTTCGCATTTTCATAAGAAAATTGGAGAAATTCCTCTAATTCATTAAGCTGCAGCATTCTTATTGCTCCTGCACGACTCATATCAAAATTTAACTTTTTCAGAGCCCAAAACGTTTTATGCTCCAACTCCAATGGTAAATGGCAAGCTTTCCCATATACTAACCTATAGGGAGACATACCTAGTGGAGTCTTATAGGCTGTCCTATAAGCCCAAAGAGCCTCATCCAACCTAAAAGACCAATCCTTTCTAGATGGATGGACTACTTTCTCTAGAATAACTTTAATTTCCCTATTACTAATTTCAGCTTGACCATTTGCTTGTGGGTGATAAGGGGTAGCTATCCTATGCTTAATCCCATATTTAGCTAAAAGATTAGTTAAGATATTATTAACAAAATGTGTACCCTCATCACTCACTAGAGCCCTAGGTGTCCCAAACCGCGCAAAGATGTGCGATTGAAGAAACCTTGCAACTGTCTTGGCATCACTCTGATGGCATGCAATGGCCTCCACCCACTTGGACACGTAATCAAGGTCCAATAAGATAAAAACATTGCCATTAGAAGGGGGAAATGACCTCATAAAATCAATACCTCATACATCAAATAATTCAACTTCTAAAATGTAAGTAAGAGGCATTTCATCTCTAGGCCCTAAATTTCCTCTCCTTTGGCAAGCATCACATTGCTTGTAGAACCAATGGGCATCCTTAAATAACGTAGGCCAGAAAAATCCGCAATGCAAAATCCTCATAGCTGTCCTCTGACCGCTGAAATGACCTCCATACTGCGAAGAGTGACATTGCTCCAGGATTTCCTTTGCTTCAGCACCTGAAACACACCTACGAATAATACCGTCAGAGCATTGCTTATACATGAATGGCTCATCCCAATAAAAAAATTTCGCATCGTGCTTAAACTTCTTCTGCCTCCAATCCATGTAATAGGGGTGACTCCCTTTACCAAAAAGTTGGCAATATCAGCATACCAAGGGATATCTCTAACTACCTTTACCTCAACAGCAAGGAGCTGTTCATCTGGAAAAGAATCGGAAATGACAGATTGCTCCAGCAAAGATGATGATGGATCAAGACGAGATAAGTGATCTGCAATGACATTTTCTGATCCCTTCTTGTCCTTTATCTCCAAGTCGAACTTCTGCAATAATAAAATCCAACGAATTAGTCTAGGCTTTGCATCTTTCTTAGACATTAAATACCTTATTGCTACATGATCCGTGAACACCGTGACTTTGGATCCAACCAAATATGGCCGGAATTTTTCAAAAGCAAACACCACAGCTAACAACTCCTTTTCAGTAGTTGTATAGTTGACTTGTGCCTCATTTAAAACCCTGCTTGCATAATATATATATGATGGATAAATTTGCCCTGCTTTTGCCCCAGCATAGCACCTACTGCAACATCACTCGCATCACACATTACCTCAAATGGTAAATTCCAATTAGGTGCACAAAGAATAGGTGCTGAGACTAAAGCAGCTTTCAAAGTCTCAAAAGCCTTCCTACAATCTGCATTAAAGTAAAAAACATGATCAGTACACAATAAGTTACAAAGAGGTTTACTGATTTTGGAAAAATCTTTTATGAACCTCCTATAAAATCCAGCATGTCCTAAAAAACTCCGAATTCCCTTCACTGAATTCGGTGGTTCTAATCTTTCAATCACCTCTATTTTTGCTCTATCGACCTCTAGACCATTCTTAGAAATCCTATGACCTAGCACTATGCCCTCCTTCACCATGAAGTGACATTTCTCCCAATTAAGAACTAGATGGGTATCCTCACATCTCTTTCATACCTTACCTAAATTTTCTAAACAATTCTGAAAAGACCCTCCAAACACTGAAAAATCGTCCATAAATACCTCAATAGTGGACTCAATCATATCAGAAAAAATTGCTAACATACACCGCTGAAATGTTGCTGGAGCATTGCAAAGGCCAAAAGTCATTCGCCTAAAAGCAAACGTCCCATAAGGGCAGGTAAAAGTGGTTTTCTCCTGATCCTCAGGAGCAATAGTAATCTGGTTGTACCTAGAATAACCATCCAAGAAACAGTAATAGGCCCGACCAGCCAATCTATCCAGCATTTGGTCAATAAATGGTATAGGGAAATGGTCCTTACGGGTGGCCTTATTAAGCCTCCTGTAGTCCATACAAACCCTCCAGCCAGTTACTGTCCTGGTTGGAATCAACTCATTGTCTTTATTGCTCACCACAGTAACACCTCCTTTCTTTGGAACACATTGGACAGGGCTCACCCAATTGCTATCGGAAATTGGATAAATTATCCCAGCATCCAACCATTTAATCACCTCCTTTTTAACAACCTCTTTTATTGCAGGGTTAAGCCTTCTTTGTTGCTCAATACTCCTAAAGGATCCCTCCTCTAGAGTGATTTTGTGCATACAAAAAGATGGGCTAATTCCCTGAATGTCAGCCAACGTCCAACCTATAGCCTTGCGGTATTGCTGCAGCAACTTTATTAAGGCCTCCTCATGCTCCGGCATTAAATCTTATGCAACAATAATGGGCAATGTCTCACTTTCCCCAAGATACACATACTTTAGATGATCCGGTAAGGGCTTCAAATCTAAAGTAGGTGCCTCCATCAGGGATGGCTTAATGGGAGGAGCTTTCCTTTGATCTAAATCTAAAGACTCAAAAACATCCTCACACCTAAACAACTCTTTTTCATTTTTTCTATCTAAAGAACAAATTTCTAAATCTTCTACACTAATCTCTCCATGCTTTTCCGAATACTTACTAGCTGACTCCTGTATTGCTGTCTCAATAACTGTGCTCTCCAGAATCCTGATGAAGGAGCAATCCTCCATTTCGTTTGGATATTTCATGGCTTTAAACACATTAAATTTTACTTCCTCATTACAAACTCTCATTGTTAATTCCCCTTTTTGAACATCTATTAATGCCCTACCAGTAGCCAAAAATAGACGACCTAGAATGATTGGGACATCTTTATCAGCCTCATAGTCTAAAATAATAAAATCAACTGGAAATATGAATTTATCCACTTTCACGAAGATATCCTCAATTTTACCATCTGGATATGTGATAGACCTATCAGCTAATTGGAGTGTAACTGTGGTAGGCCTAGCTTCACCAATACCTAAATTCCGATAGACCGAAAGAGGCATAAGGTTAATGCTTGCGCCTAAATCACAGAGTGCTCTGCCTAATTCTTTTCCACCTATAGACACAAGTATGGTAAATGACCCTGGATCCTTAGCCTTGGGGGGTAGCCCATTTTTAAGAATAACACTACACTCCTCAGTAAGAGATACAGTTTCAAACTCACCTAGCATCTTCTTTTTAGTTAAAATATCCTTAAGAAATTTAGCATAATTAGGCATTTGTTCTATAGCTTCTACTAAAGGGATATTTATATGCAATTGCTTAAGAATTTCTAAAAATTTTCTAAATTGACCATCCTGATTCTTAGGCTTTTGCCTTTGTGGAAAAGGTAGAGGTGGTACATAAGGTGGGGGCGACACATAAGGTGGTTCCACATCTGGAACAGAACCAGATGCTCCAGCATTTTTATTGTTGCCTCCAGCACCCTGACCAGACTCCAACTCTTTCTCGACAACAAGATTATTATTTTTATCACCATTTTTATCTACACTCTGGGTTTTACTAGGCTTAATTCTTTCTTCTAATGACTTACCACTCCTAAGAGTCACTATCTTTACCTGCTCCTTACCTTTCCTTCTAGGGTGTTCAGTATCGGATGGAAGTTTCCCTTGAGGCCTTGCCTTAAGCTCATTAGCTAGCTGACCCACTTGCAATTCCAGGGCTCTCATCGAAGCTTGATTACTTTGAATTGCAGCATCTGTACGAGCCATAAATTCTTTCATCATCGCCTCAAGAGAACTTCCTGAATTTTGCTGGGGCAAAGCCTGCTTATTTTGCTGGGGCAATACCTGCGTTTTAGCAAATCCCGGTTGGTTCATTTTTTGTTGTGTCTGCACACTGCTTCCTTGACCTCCCCATGAGAAGTTGGGGTGGTTGCGCCAACCTAGATTATAAAAATTAGAGTAAGGGTTATTCCTCTGATTACTTACAAAAAACACAGAAGCTGGATTGCTGGGGCAAAACTCGTAGTTGTGATTTTCACCACAATAGACACATGCTTCCTCTACCACTTGGTTCACCACTGCAGTAGGCTCCATAGCTGGTGGCTGCTGATGACTAATCACTGTCACATTCTTGAGCATTAGCAATCATAGCAAGATCAGCCCTAATGGTGGACACACCATCAACTTCTAATATACTCTTAATTCTTTTATTTGTGCCTCTAACATCTGACCACTGACAACTATTAATCGATATTCTTTCAAAAATTTCATAGGCTTCATCAAAAGTTTTGCCAAAAGGGCCCCTCCAACCGAAGCATTGACCATACTTTGGGTTACTCCATTTAAACCATTGTAGAATGTTTCCATTTGAATACAATGAGGTAAACCATGGTGGGGACACTTTCGGAAAAGCTCCTTAAACCTTTCCCAAGCCTCACTAAAAGTCTCATCCTAAAGTTGCCTAAACCCTACTATTTCACTCCTTAATTTAACATTTCTATTAGGTGGGAAATATTTACTAAAAAAATTTTCAGCTAACTCATCCCATGTCCTAATTGATCCTGGAGCAAAAGAGTTCAACCATGACTTTTCTCCATCTCTAAGAGAATACAGGAACAAAGTTAATCTAAGAGCATCTCTAGGCACTCCTTGAATTACAAAAGAATCACTGACTCCTAGAAAAGACTTAAGATGTAAATGAAGGTCTTCAGATGACAAACCATGGAATTTCCCCACGGTTTGCAATATCTGAAACATAACCGGTTTCATTTCAAAATTTGCCGCTTGGATTTGGGGACGTGCAATCCCTAGATTCAACTCATTAAACATGGGGACAGCATACGCTCGAATGGCTCTGGTCCTATCGTTTGCTATCAAGATAGGATTTTCAGCCTGATTATTCTGCTGCTCATTTTGTTCAAACAGTGGGTTTTGCTACAGCAAACGATTCTGGGGTCTGCTGGACCTTCAAGACCCTCCAAAAGACGCGGCACGTTCTCCATCTGGTTTCTGCACTGCTCTCTCCTTCTTATCCTGAATGTCCTTTCGATTTCTGGATCAAGCTCAAACCTTACCCCAGGCGGATCGCTCATGCACCAAACTCACACCTGCAAAAACAAAAGAAACAATCAAAAAGTTCTAGCACCAAACCACTAAAACACATACACAAAACAAATCAGATAAAGACTTATTCAAGTCCCCCGCAACGACGCCAAAAACTTGTTGGGCTCCTAGAGTGAGTAGAAATATGGTATAATAGACTCTAGAATTCCTGTGCAAGTATACACAGTCTGCAGCAAGTAATATTATCAATCCGAGTCCTGAATTAGCTTCCACTTTACCTATTTTGTGTAACTTTCTAATGGTTTCAAAGACGGTAAAAATATGATTTGGTTTTATAAGAATTATGTTGAAGCAAAATAAATGACAGAACAAAGAATAAACAAATATGCAGACAGATTAAAGACAGGCGCTGGTTAGGATTAATAGTTGTTTAAAAAGATGTTCTAGCAATATTATTGAACATGCAACTCTCGCAGTATTATTAGCGGATTCCTCCCGGAACTCCGGATCTTTTGGAATGTGTTTCAACCCCAATGAAGTGCGACCGATCAAGCACTAGGCAACTGGCTATCCCTAGCTCAGTCACTGGCGTTCACCAATACACAATGATCGTAGTGTGGATAATTGCCACACACTCTCTAAATCATCCCTGAAACTAGAGAGAGATATTCACACCGGCTGGCTAGGCGGGCATAAAATGTAAATAGGCACAACAATTAACCAAGATGCAATAATCAATATATTACTAAAGTTTAAGCACAACAACTACATGTTCCTAACCAACACCTTAAACTACTTAGTTCATAATAGGCATGGAAACATGAATTACAATCTGAGTAGGCACGTCCATAATCACAAGACAAATAAGAAAATAAACTCCTTAATCAGCTTGCGGATGATGGTGTTCTTGATGACTTTCAATCTCTCTATACTATTCGGCAAGGGAAAACGTGGAATGCTTTTGACTTTGACGGCTACTTCCTTTTATAGAAGGATGGGAGGCTTGAATTAGGTCAACTAGGACACGTGTAGGGCTCTCCTTGCTCCTTTATCCCGAAAATGACTCAACAGAAGTCGGTTCATGAAGTTGGCTAACGAGCTGTGATGTGGCAGTTCTGCTCCCAGTTTTGCTGCAGCACAGAATTTGCTCCCTCCAGTCGCTCAGCAGCATAATCTGCACAAAATAATTTCCAATGTTTCCATTCTTCCAAATGGGTTAAAACATGTAATATCCATCTAAAACCAACCCTCTTAAGCACAAAAGACACACAAATCCTTATAGAAATGATGCCTAAATAACTACCTTTCGTGCAGTTATCAATCATCAACATATACTAGAAGAGCTATAAAAGATGATCATGTGCCCTTTGTGTATAACGAATAATCAACCTTTGATTGTAAGAAATCATTGGCAAACAAGACAGGCGAAAACTTAGTAAACCACTACCGAGAGGCTTGCTTCAAGCCATATATTGACTTGTGTAACTTGCAAGCGAGAGGAGTTGATGAGGATTCCTTTTTATCTTTGTAGTACCCCAAAGGATATAGACTTCTTAAAAAAGGTCACCGTTTAAGAATGTGTTATTGATGTCCATTTGTGCAAGGGACCATCCAAAAGAAGCTGTCAAAGGCAAGAAAAGTTTAACAGTAACAACTTTTGCAACCGGTGAAAAAGTGTCAATGAAATCAACTCCTTCTTGCTGATTGTAGCCCTTTGCAACGAGCCGAGCTTTATAGCGATCAACCGTACCATCTGCCTTGTATTTACACAGTATACCCATTTGCATCTGATTGCTCGATGTCCAGTTGGTAATGGAACAATGCTCCATGTGTGAGTGCGCTCCATAGCAACAATTTCTTCATCCATGGAAAGTCTCCAAGGGACTAAATTTGCTCCTTGATGATAAAAAAAGGGCTCAAAGATAGTTGATACATTGAGAATGAACTCTTTGTGGGAAGGAGCAATTCTGTCATAGGTCAAGTACTTATTCAAAGGATAAGAACTTGATGATTTTGGAGCATTTATACCAATAGCCAGATTACAATGGTAATCTTGTAAAAATCTAGGCTTCTGATGTTGTCTAGTTGACCGTCGAAGGGGTGGTTTAACTTAAAGAGGAAGCACAATGGAGGTGTTTTCCATAGGATTGATAGCAGTGGTTGGTGAAGGTTCATGATTAAGATTCTCTATGACAGGACTAGCACCATTATTTGTAGGAGAAGTAACCTCAGGAAGTAATGATTCATCAACAGATTGCTCATTATTGCTAGAAGAAATGGTTTCAGCTTCAATGGAAGGAGAAACATCAGAACTTAAAAGCGAGCAGTCATGTGTACAGATATCTGAAATTGGATAAGGCAAAACATGATTAGGAAGCAATGAATCAATAGAAGAAGTTTCATCAATCCAAATATCTTGGAAGGGAAATTTGTCTTCGAAGAAAACAACATCTCTAGAGACCAGAAGCTGCTTCTTATTGATGTCATAAAGCCTATATCCTTTTATGCCAGAAGGATATCCAAGAAAAACGCATTGAGATGCATGAGGATCAAATTTGGAGCAGTTGGCAACCAATGTGGATGCATAACACAAACATCAAAAGACTTTCATTGTGTTGTAATCAACCTCCTTTTGATTTAAGACATTAAAAGGGAATTTGTTGGATAACAAAGGCATTGGAGTTCTGTTAATGAGGTAAGTGGCTGTAAGTACACATTCTCCCCAAAACTTCAAAGGAACTTTCAATTGAAAGAACAAAGCTTGAGCTACATTCATAAGGTGTTGATGTTTTCTTTCAACAACCAAATTTTGATGTGGCCTTTCAACACAAGAATATTGATGTATAATCCCTTTAACAACAAAAAGATCAACAAACCGAAGTTCTGGTGCATTATCTGATCTAAAAGATTTAATAGTTTTTGAAAACTGTGTTTCTACAAGAGCAAGAAACCTTGGTATGATATACAAAGCATTAGATTTATTCTTCACAAGGTAGGTCCAAGTAAAACGCGAGCAATCATCAACTAACATGAGAAAGTACCGATATCCAACATGAGTAGGCAACTTAAACGAACCCCATATATCGCAATGCACCAAGTCAAAAATGTTGGAAGTAGCATTATTATTTGAGATAAAAGACAATCGTCTCTGTTTTGCTAATGGGCATACATGGCAAGTAGAATTATGAGCAGAAAAATTAGGCAAACCCAAAACATCTTTCAATAACAACAAACATTCTGGAGACAAATGCTCTAATCTAAAATGTCAAGTGTCCACATTAATTGCACAAGAAGAAACCAATGATGAAAGAACAAGTTTATCTGTCGAGTTGAATAAATATAGTCCATTAAAACAGTTAGCCTTGCCAATCATCTTCGATCGTAATATGTCCTGTATGATGCAAGAATTAGCAGAAAATATAAGATTAATGTTCTCTGACTGCAAAAGATAGCTCACTGATATCAAATTATAGGCAAACTTGGGCACATATAAGACATCCTTCAGCAAAAAAAGTTCAGAAATTTGTACATCTTCAATATATTCTACTTTAACATGAAAAGCAGTTGGTAGAACAATAGAAATATCACGCATTTGACGCCAATTTCTAAATAATGAGAATGAGTTGCAAATATGCCTAAAAGCTCCTAAATCAACTATCCAATTATCAACTTTATGATCAATAGTACTTGAAGCCAAAACACAAATACCTGCAGTATGTGTCATTATAGCTATGACTGATTCAGTTTTAGGAGTCTGAAGATGTTTAGACAGTAGGTTCATTAACTAAGAATATTGATTGTTGTCAAGGCTTTAGAAGAAATCAGATTGTGATACTGAATTAGTCCGAGCATTCTTGGTGGCATTTGGAAAACTATTTTGAGTGTGTTGTTTACATCTAGGAGGATAACCATGGAGCTTGTAGCATTTGTCAATGGTGTGCCCTTTAATTCCACAGTGAGTGCAAATGGGTCTCTAACCTTCTTTCTTTCGAGAGCGATCAAGGGTATTCTTCTTTCCATTATCGACGGTTGCAACAACTAAAGTAATAGCCTCAGTTGATGGTGCAGCAGCAGTGGCAGCTAATCTTTGGTGTTCTTCTTGTATAACTAAAGAAAGCATTTTTATCGATTGCAGGTATCAGATTCATGACAAGAATTTGTGCACGTACAGTAGCAAAAGCATCACTTAAACCCATGAAAAAAATCATCACAAACTCAGAGTCTAAGTGTTCAAGAAAGGGTTTAATTCCCCGACATGTATAATCAAAGGTGGGTCTAAAATCAGTCAATTCTTGCCATATTGTTATGAGTTTGGTGAAATATACCTCTACGCTTAGGGCTCCTTGACTTGAAGTAACCAATTATTTCCTCAGCTGATAGATTCGAGGTCCGTTGGTTTGTTTGAATCAATTTCGCAATTCATCCCAAACTGCCTTTGTTGAACCAGTGTAAACAATACTTCCTACGATTTCGTTGGATACTGAGTTGAGAATCCAAGAGGCTATTATGTGATTGTTGCATTTCCAGGTTGCCGATTGTGTGCCTTCTAGTTTCTTGATGGTTCCATCAATGAAACCCTCCTTATTTTTACCATCCAACGCCATTAACATTGTTCGACTCCAAGACCCATAGTTAGAAGTACCTAACAGAGGCTGAGTAACTAAGGCAGCAGTTGGTGCAAAAGAATGGTGCAATGAAAACGGGTTCATTTGCGCATCGATGGACGAAGCTTCATCATCTACAACTCCTTTGTCTGCCATGGAGAATCAAGGAAAAAAAGAGAAAGATGATGAAAGCAGAGTTTTATCACAGTGGAGCTTATTGCTCTAATACCATATCACAAATTAAGAGAGAAGACAATTGATTTTATTCATTGAACTCTCACATATATATACACAAAGTTTGGGAGGTGTAACAAAATAATTGTTTTACCAGTTAGTTATTAAGCTGGTGGGTAAATTTGGTAGATTTGAACTAGGCAGTAAGTCAATTTGATGTTGAATATCTCTTAATGGTGGTAAAGAAGTTGGTTCTTTCATAATTTCAGGATAAGATTCCAACAATTCAAGTACAATTGGGTTTATTTTCTCAATTGCATAATTGTCCTGTTTTTCCGTGTGGACTATAGCCCAAATCCCATCAGTTTCTTTAGGATTGAATCTCTTAGGACCAATAATAGTAAAAAGAGATTTTTTGGCATCAATCTTTCTCTTTGTGTCTACAGTTGTGGTTAAGGGTAAAAGAACAATCTTTTTTCCCATCCACATGAATTCATAAGTATTTTCACGGCCTTTGTGAATTGCTTGGACATCATATTGCCATGGTCGTCCTAAAAGGATGTGACAAGCGTCCATTTCGAGGACATCACATATTATTTGATCTTTATAATTGTTCCCTATTGATAAAGGAACCGTGTTTTTTAATCTCATTTACATGAGCCTCTCCTCCTTTTTTGATCCAACTAACCTTGTAAGGGTTTGGGTGAGGGTCGGTTTTAAGTTGAAGTAGTTGTGTTGCTTTTCTTGAAATGATGTTTTCACTACTCCCACTATCCACAATGATGTTACAAACCTTCCCATTTACTGTACACCTTGTTCTAAATAACAAGTGCCTTTGGGGATGTGAATCGGTATTGGGTGTTAGGAGAATTCTTTGTAAAATGCAAGAGAGTTGCTCTCCTTGATCAGCTTCTATGTAATTGATAACTGCCCAAAAGGTAGTTATTTAGGCCTCAATTATATAGGGATTTGTGTGTCCTTTATGCTTATTAGGGTTGGTTTTAGAGAGATATTACATGATTTAACCCATTTGGAAGAATGGAAGCTTTGGAAATCACTTTGTGCAGATTATGCTGCTAAGCGACTAGAGGGAGCAAATTCTATGCTGCAGCAAAACTGGGAACAGAAACTGCCACATCACAGCTCGTTAGCCAACTTCATGAACCGACTTCTGTTGAGTTATTTTCGTGATAAAGGATCAAGGAGAGCCTTACACGTGTCCTAGTTGACCTAATTCAAGCCTCACATCCCTCTATAAAAGGAAGTAGCCGTCAAAGTCAAAGATATTCCAGGTTTTTCCCTTGGAAGCCGAATAGTTAGGGAGATTGAAGACTATCAAGAACACCATCAACCGCAAGCTGATTAGGGAGTTTACCTTCTTTATTAACTTGTAGTTATGGACATGCAAACTCAGATTGTAATTCGTATTCCTATGCCTGTTATGAACTAAGTAGCTTAAGGTGTTGGTTAGGAATAATGTGATTACTGTGCTTCATCTCTAGTAATAAATTGACTATTGCATTTTGGTTAATTGTTGTGCTTATTCTTATTTTATGTCCGCCTGGCCAGCCGGTATGGATAGCTCTCTCTAGTTTCAGGGATGATTTAGAGAGTGTGTGGCAATTCTCCACACTACGATCATTGTGTATTGGTGAACGCTAGTGACTGAGCTAGGGATAGCCAGTTGCCTAGTGCTTGATCGGTCGCTCTTCATTGGGTTTGAAACACATCCCAAAAGATCCGGAGTTCCGAGAGGAATCCGCTAATAATACTGCAAGAAATGCATGATCAATAATATTGCTAGAGCATATCTTAGAATAATCACTAAAGCCTAACCAGCGCCTGTCTTTAATCTGTCTGTCTATTTGTTTATTCATTGTTCTGTCATTTATTTTGCTTCAGCATAATTCTTATAAAACCCAACATTTTTATTATCTTCGAAACCATTAGAAAAGTTATACAAAATAGATAAAGTGGAAACTCATTCAGACCTTGGATTGATAATATTACTTGCTGCAGACTGTGTATACTTGCACAGGAATTCTAGAGTATTTCATATCATATTTTTACTCACTCTAGGAACCCAACAATGCTCTGACGGTATTATTCGTAGGTGTGTTTCAGGTGCTGAAGCAAAGGAAATCCTAGAGCAATGTCACTCTTCGCCGTATGGAGGTCATTTCAGCGGTCAGAGGACGGCTATGAGGATTTTGCATTGCGGATTTTTCTGGCCTACGTTATTCAAGGATGCCCATTGGTTCTACAAGCAATGTGATGCTTGCCAAAGGAGAGGAAATTTGGGGCCTAGAGATGAAATGCCTCTTACTTACATTTTAGAAGTTGAATTATTTGATGTATGGGGTATTGACTTTATGGGGCAATTTCCCCCTTCTAATGGCAATGTTTTTATCTTATTAGCAGTTGATTATGTGTCCAAGTGGGTGGAGGCCATCGCATGCCATCAGAGTGATGCCAAGACAGTAGCAAGGTTTCTTCAATCGCACATCTTTGCGCGGTTTGGGACACCAAGGGCTCTAGTAAGTGATGAGGGTACGCATTTTGTTAATAATATCTTAACTAAGCTTTTAGCTAAGTATGGGATTAAGCATAGGATAGCTACCCCTTATCACCCACAAGAAAATGGTCAAGCTGAAATTAGTAATAGGGAAATAAAAGCTATTTTAGAGAAAGTAGTTCATCCATCTAGAAAGGATTGGTCCTTTAGGTTGGATGAGGCTCTTTGGGCTTATAGGACAGCTTATAAGACTCCTTTAGGTATGTCTCCCTATAGGTTAGTATACGGGAAAGCTTGTCATTTACCATTAGAGCTTGAGCATAAAACATTTTGGGCTTTGAAAAAGTTAAATTTTGATCTGAGTCGTGCAAGAGCAATAAGAATGCTGCAGCTTAATGAGTTAGAAGAATTTCGCCGATTCTCTTATGAGAATGCGAAGATGTATAAGGAAAAGACTAAGCTGTGGCATGACAAGAAAATAAAATCTAAAGAGTTTGTCAAGGGTCAGAAAGTTTTGCTTTATAATTCTAGATTAAAATTGTTTCCTGGAAAATTAAAATCCAAATGGTCAGGACCGTTTATTGTGATTGAGGTTTTCCCCAATGGAGCAATTACTTTGCAGGATGAAAAAGATGGGAGAGTGTTCAAGGTAAATGGACAGCGTGTGAAGCATTATTGGGGTGAGGAATTTCAGGCGAAATATCCTTCCCTACGTTTGGTTGATGATTGAGACAGCAGGACTTTTGCGGGAGCATTTCACAGAGCAGAATTTTGAGCTCCCAGGATTTGAATTGATTTTATTTTTCGGTTAGGATAGATTTAATTTTGCATGATTTATTAGCTTTTATCTTTTAAGTATTTTTATTATTTTTGGCAGGTTAGATTTGATCTATTTTTGATTTGATTTGATTTGATTTTCGGGTTATTTATTTAAATTATCATCTTTTAGATAGTTAGATTTTATTTTATCTAGATTTTATTTTCAGTTTTAATTAATAGAGATTTTCTCTAATTCATTCGGCTTCTTTTGAGAATAACAGGTTAAGTTTGCTTTGATCGGTTTAATTTGAATTAGAAAGGTTTGATTTGTCTATTTTGAAATTCGAATTCCGTATCTGAGATTCTTCAGGTTCAGCAGGTTGTTGCGGCAAAGATATTGCTGGAGCAAATTATTCCGAGATAGAAGGGTTTCCGTTGGAATTTATTATTGTTACCGTTAGCTTTAAATTCTCGCAGGTAAATGTGAGTGCATCATCTGATGAGGCCACGTGTTGCAGAGTAATTATCCAACGACTTCAATGATAACAGAGCATTAATTTTTACCATGGCCATTTGGAATTCGCAATTTTACCGTTGGTAATTTTTGAATTTCAGGATTGCATTTTTAATTGCAACGGTAATATTAGTTATGGCAGGGCAAATCCTTTCGGTTAGGATTCTTGTTTGCTGCAGCCCTATTTATTCGCAATATCTGGTAAGTACATTTCACTTCGTTTTCCTGATCAAATTCTTGTGTGTGTGTTATTCTTTCTTTCTTTGCAAAACCCTATTATACCTTCCATGGCTAAAACGAGAGCGCGAAAAGAGAGGGAGAGTGAGGAGGAAGAAATACTGGTTACACCAGAAGTTCAAAAAGGAAAGTCTAAAAAGAAAAGAACGCCAGAAGAGAAGGAGGCAAAGCGAAGACGGAGGCAGCAGAGGGCTGCGGAACAAGAAGTCATCCAGGAGACAGCGGCTGTGCAGGATCTTGAGACAGAACCGATAGTTTCTGCTACGGTTCAGGAAGGGAATGTTGAGAAGGAACATGAAACAGAGGTCGGAGGACAAGTCGCGGGTGTGCCTGAAAAAGAGAAAACACCGGAGCCGGTGCAGGAGGCCTATGTTGAGATTATTATGCCTGAACCATCCAAACGCCGCCGCATCAAGAGAAAGGCGGGTCGCGTGAGGGTGGTTCGGAACACTCCATCACCTCCGACGTCGGACTCTGAGGAAGAGAGAAGGGAAGCTGAGAATAAGGAAAAAGAAGAAGAGGCAAGAAAGGAAGAGGAAGAGCGTTTGCGTGTCCAGAGAGAAAGTAGGGGCAAAGGAATTGCCGAAGCATCATGAGAAATTGAGGAGCCGAGGGCGCCATTCATTCGCTTCGTCAACGATCTTGCTCGAGCAAAATACCAGGAGGTACTGAAACGGGACTTCTTGTTTGAACGTGGATTTGGCAGTGATTTGCCTAGGTTCTTGGAGTCTGGAATAGTGAACCTTGGATGGAGGCAATTTTGTGCGAAACCAGAACCTGTCAATTCCAACATTGTTCGAGAATTTTATGCCAATCTTGACATTAAGAATGATTTTGAGGTCATCGTTCGAGGAGTGCCTGTACAATGGAGTCCTGAGGCCATTAATGAACTGTTCGATCTCCAAGATTTTCCGCATGCCGTTTTTAATGAGATGGTGGCTGCACCATCTAGTGATCAACTGAGTGCGGCTGTCCGGGAGGTAGGCATTGAGGGGGCTCAATGGAGGGTGTCGCAGACGCGGAAGCATACGTTTCAAGCTGCTTATTTAAAGAGTGAAGCCAACACTTGGATGGGTTTCATCAGGCTACGCTTGCTGCCGACAACACACGACTCCACGGTATCTCGGGACAGGGTATTACTTGCCTTTGCAATTCTTCGCTCGATGAGTATTGATGTAGGTAAAATTATTTCTTCTGAGATTGTTGATTGCTGGAAAAAGAAGGTGGGGAAGCTGTTCTTTTCGAACACGATTACGATGTTATGCAGCAGGGCAGGAGTGCCCACGGTTCCAGAAGATATGATCATGACTGATAAGGGAATCATTGACACACCTAATCTGGCGCGACTTCAGCGTATGCAAGAGGTTCGCCAAGGTGGACTTGTGTATGGCGTTAATCAGATCCTAGAGCAACTGGCTGTGTTGACCAGTAGGTTAGAGTTTGCTGAAAGGCAAGCTCAGACCTACTGGACTTATGCTAAAAGGAGAGATGATGCGCTCAGGGGGGGCCTTACAAACCAATTTCTCAACACCGTATCTGGCATTTCCAGTGTTTCCCGATGATTTGTTTAATCTTTGGATACCACCCCCGCCTGTTGAACGAGAAGAGAATGATGATGAAGACCAGGGTCAGGAAGATTGATGGATGGAATGATCTTCTGCGAGCATTATTTTTGTCTTATCATTTTGTTTGCTCGCGCATATCTGACCCTATTTTGCTAAAAATGTTTGATTGTCTTGTTTCTTTTTAATTTTGCGGCTTTAAAAATATATCTCTGCTTTGTAATATTTTTCTATGATTTTAATGAAATTTCTAGATGTTTCTATTCCATGAGCACTGAGTAACTCTAACTTAACTAATTTTCTTCTGAATTTTTGAAGCTTGGACTGATTACGCTTAATTAGATCAAGGTATTCTGATCTCCAGAAACCTTTTGCTTGAGCATTTCTTCTAGCCTGGACTGTTGTTGCGGCAAGAAGATTTTGACGGTAGTATTGACTTATATGATCCACTTTAAGCTTCATCCTAGTCCCATGTTTAGTTTAAAAATTCAGATAGAAAAATTTAAGTTTGAGGGTATAATTGTTTAGTTAATGATTCATTGGGGACAATGAATAATTCAAGTTTGGGGGACTTTTCGCTACTCCAATTATTTTGCTCGAGCATTCCTCTCCTTCAAAATTAAAATTTGCTAGGTTATTGAGTAACCGGGGACATTTGTGATACCCACAGTTTGTCTTCGCGTCAAAAGATGGCCTAGGAAATGTGAAAAAATGAGAAATATGAGGAAAAAATTATTTGCTGAAAGATTATTTGTTGAAGATTTTGCTGAAAAAAATTGACAGAGCAAAAGTTTTGAGGGATGAATGATGATCCAGCAATTTTTCTGTCTCCCAGAACTTAGGTGAGCTTCATCATAAAATGTCGCCATTCTGAGGGGCAAGAGATAGAATAACTAAGGATTTTTTAGCTTTATAATGAGTATTGAGCCTAGTTGGTGATGAGCTTGAGGCAAGGGTATACTGCACCATAAAGTGGGTCATCCCATGCTTAAGAGCTTATGACTGTAAGGCTGCTTAAAGTCTGATAAATAATGAAATAAACCCCTTTTAAAAATATGTTTTGAAATGTCTGATAATAGAGCTAAGCTGTGGAGAGTTCTTAGAATTAAGTTGAAAAGTGGTGATTATTTGTCCCTGCTGAAGGAATCATTTTGCTGCAGCAGAGCTTGGTTTTGCAGAGTGCTCAGGTAAAGATTAAAGGTAGTGTTGGACTGTCTGGTTTGATTAAGCTAATTCTTTGTCTAATGTTTTGAGATTCTCGAAGGAAGGTTGGTTAGTATTGCTCGGGACGCGCAATAGTTCAAGTTTGGGGGTATGATAACTGCCCAAAAGGTAGTTATTTAGGCCTCAATTATATAGGGATTTGTGTGTCCTTTATGCTTATTAGGGTTGGTTTTAGAGAGATATTACATGATTTAACCCATTTGGAAGAATGGAAGCTTTGGAAATCACTTTGTGCAGATTATGCTGCTAAGCGACTAGAGGGAGCAAATTCTATGCTGCAGCAAAACTGGGAACAGAAACTGCCACATCACAGCTCGTTAGCCAACTTCATGAACCGACTTCTGTTGAGTTATTTTCGTGATAAAGGATCAAGGAGAGCCTTACACGTGTCCTAGTTGACCTAATTCAAGCCTCACATCCCTCTATAAAAGGAAGTAGCCGTCAAAGTCAAAGATATTCCAGGTTTTTCCCTTGGAAGCCGAATAGTTAGGGAGATTGAAGACTATCAAGAACACCATCAACCGCAAGCTGATTAGGGAGTTTACCTTCTTTATTAACTTGTAGTTATGGACATGCAAACTCAGATTGTAATTCGTATTCCTATGCCTGTTATGAACTAAGTAGCTTAAGGTGTTGGTTAGGAATAATGTGATTACTGTGCTTCATCTCTAGTAATAAATTGACTATTGCATTTTGGTTAATTGTTGTGCTTATTCTTATTTTATGCCCGCCTGGCCAGCCGGTATGGATAGCTCTCTCTAGTTTCAGGGATGATTTAGAGAGTGTGTGGCAATTCTCCACACTACGATCATTGTGTATTGGTGAACGCTAGTGACTGAGCTAGGGATAGCCAGTTGCCTAGTGCTTGATCGGTCGCTCTTCATTGGGTTTGAAACACATCCCAAAAGATCCGGAGTTCCGGGAGGAATCCGCTAATAATACTGCAAGAAATGCATGATCAATAATATTGCTAGAGCATATCTTAGAATAATCACTAAAGCCTAACCAGCGCCTGTCTTTAATCTGTCTGTCTATTTGTTTATTCATTGTTCTGTCATTTATTTTGCTTCAGCATAATTCTTATAAAACCCAACATTTTTATTATCTTCGAAACCATTAGAAAAGTTATACAAAATAGATAAAGTGGAAACTCATTCAGACCTTGGATTGATAATATTACTTGCTGCAGACTGTGTATACTTGCACAGGAATTCTAGAGTATTTCATATCATATTTTTACTCACTCTAGGAACCCAACAGTAATTAATATCCTCATCCGACCTTTATTCCTCATCGAAGTCTTCTTCATTTTGTGCATCCACAACTTATAACCGACCAAATTTGGGAAAATGTTTCCGATGTGGTCAACAGGGCCACCTTTCATTTGGGAGGTGTAACAAAATACATAACTCCCTCAACTAAAATCAACTTTAATTACTCAACAAACTAGCTTTAATTGCTCAACTAATAAACTAAAAATCAATTACAATATTATCTAATAGTTGGTATTCCGAGAATAATCTCCAGAGAACTTCTCCCAAAAAGAAAATTCTAGAGAATCCCACCATTCTCGTCCTCTTACCCTCTCAGATATACCGATGAGATCCAAATGGTGGTGTCCCTTTTTTGGGGTTTTGTGGAGATCGTGTTGCTGTGAAATTGCAGAGAAGAGGCCCAAGGTGTTGGTGTTACGGTCAAGTCGTCAGCGACAATTTTCTAGATCTTTTCTTCTCTATAAAAGCATGATTAAAATAGTTTTAATTTTGTATTACAACATGTTGTATCCTAGATTTACAGTAGATTTATTGTGAATGAATGTTGTGAATTTTGCCGTTCATACCGGTATTTCAATATAGATTAAAATACAGTGTTTTGGTCACTAAATTCTTCCGCTACGCGAGACT
Source organism: Luffa acutangula (assembly GCA_036850905.1). NCBI lineage: Eukaryota > Viridiplantae > Streptophyta > Magnoliopsida > Cucurbitales > Cucurbitaceae > Luffa > Luffa acutangula. Next base: position 14,855,823 of record CM072099.1, read on the forward strand.
TTAATCCCAGTAGAACTAATCATCCTTGTTAATATAATTATGTATTTTATTATTTGGTTGTTGTAAAGTGGTTTTTTTTGTTTCAGCCCATTGCTATTATTTTTCATCATTTTTATTCCATTATTATTATTTCCTATAAATAGGCTTTTACAGTTCTCATGATGGCCTATAAATAGACTTGTATATTGCACATTGGTTAATGAAAAAGACCACTCTTGAAGTCTGATAGATTGTTTCTATTGGGTTTTATGCCCTAAAACTCGTAGATAGTGAATGTAACCGTTGACCGGATATTAATGAAATAATATTGATATATTTTTCCATTAAATGTTTTAGTTATTTTATATTTGTCTTTGCCTAAAAATAACCCTAATCCAATAAACTAGATATCCTAGGCTGTAATATGAGTCTTGAACTATATGTAGCAACATATGGGATCATTGTTAAAGAAACAGCCTAAAGGGTCTATAGTATAGGGATAAGACTGGGTGCCTTATCCTGACAATACTATGGATACGACCCATTTTGTATTTGTTACAAACGCTATGATCCAACACGTTCGTGTAGGAGACATGCGAGTGGGAGTATCCTATGCAATGAGTTTGCATAAGACCGGACCACGAAATAGTAACCACTGGTTATAACACCGTTAACTAGTTGGTTTTCTATTTCACTAGGACGACCTAAACAACTTAGTCTTAATCGTGAGTTGATTATGGACTCCTGCTCATCAAAGATTGTCCTTTGATTTGCATGGGTGAGAGTGGCCAATACGCCGACTCAATAAGCCTACCATTTTGGGGACAAGACCGAATGGGGAGCTGGGAACATAATCGTACAAGATGGAATTCACTCCTTCTCGACTTTAGGGAAACAGATGAGTGTTCCCTTAAGTGGTTACTCCGAGTCTTGAACAAAGGACCCTACCCTCTCAATGACATGAGAGAGTTTTCTGTTTGATGGTTGGACCACAAACAGGTTGTTCATTAGAGGAGAACTGGTACGTAAGGAAATAGAAGTAACCCAGGGGTAAAACGGTAATTTGACTCAGCTGGTGTTACGGACACTCGTGAAGGACTAACTAGTCGATATTGACCTAGATCCATGGACACAGAAAATATGTCTGTAGTGAGAAGAGTGCAACTGTGAGTCTATAGTGGAATGTACACACAGTTAACAAATATTGATTAATGTGGTTAATGAGTTTGACCAATTAATCTCACATCGTTGGAGCTTCTGATCTGCAGGTCCATTAGGTCCCACTGATAGCTCATAAAGTAATTTGAGGCAACTAAGCAATAAATATAAATTGAAAATGTTCAATTTACTAAAGGAAACAATATAATATATAATGAGAGAAATTAATATTTGAAGAAATTCAAATATTAATATAAATTTGAGTCACATTAAATTTATGGAAGTTTGAAAGAGTTCAAATAATGAATTAATTAATTTTAAGGCCTAAAATCTATTTGGGCAAATTAATTAATTCAAGGCCGGAAATTAAATATGTGATATTTAATTGGTGGTTAATTAATTAAAGAATTCATTAACCGGGAATTAATCAATTATGGAAATAATTAATCACTTAAGGAAGTGATTAATCATTTATGGAAATGATCTAATCACTTATGGAAGTGTTTAGTCATTTGTGGAAAAGATTAACCAATTATGGAATTGATTGATCATGGATTGATTAAATAAGGAATAAGATTGAATCAATATTGGAAAAGATTGATTTAATTGAATATTTTATTCATGACATCTTTTCTATAAATAGAACACTAGACCTAATTGGTTCAGTACACTCTCCTCTTGCTCTTAGACACTCACAAGACAAGACTTAGAATTCTCTCTAGCCTCCCTCTTAGAGAAAGACTCCCACAAGTCTTTTGCCTCCTAGACTTAGAGACATACCGGTGTAACCTCTGTGGTTATTGTGTCGTTCAAGAAGAAATTTCCAGCGATTAAAAGACAAGAGGGCTGCTGCGTTTTTGTCCGTTGGAGCATCGTTGGCGAAGAACGATCAAGTCTACAACGAATGTTTGTAACGGTTTTTCTCTATTCTTTAGAAAAGCAAGAAAATTAATTAGATTTAATTTTCAAGCATGTTTATAGCTATTTACAGCAACTTTAAAGTATGTTTAAAGTTTATTTGAGTTTTTCGTAACGGTATTTTAATGTTAATTAATATACGGCGTAAGGTCCAATCGATGCGCTTCCGCTGCATAGGGGCTTTTATCCTCTTCAGTTTCATGGTATCAGACTTTTTTCTTTGACCCACGTCTTTCTTCACGATAATTTTTCCTTTTTTCTCCACGCTTCTACACATTTGTTCATCCTTCAATTTTTTTTTTTGTATTCACAAGTTCTTTGCCATGGCTGGTGAATCCTCTACGCCCAGAGAGCTTAACTCTCAGATTTTTATTCTCTCTAATATCAGTAATCTTGTTTCGATTCGTCTCGATGCTTCAAATTTTGTGTTATGGAAATTTCAATTAACTTCCATTCTCAAGGCTCACAAGCTCTTCGGATTTGTTGATGGGTCTAATGCAAAGCCTCCCGCTCGTTTGAATTCTCAACCAAATCCGGCTTATGACGATTGGATTGCTAAGGATCATGCACTGATGACTGTGATCAATGCCACTCTTTCTTCTACGACCCTAGCATACATTGTTGGCTGTGAAACATCTCAGCAAGTGTGGGATACTTTGGTGAAGCATTATTCTTCAAATTCTCGTACGAATGTCGTCAACCTCAAGTCTGATCTGCAATCCATCACTAAGAAGCCTTCTGAATCCATTGCTCAGTATATTCAGAGAATCAAGGAACTCAAAGATAAGTTGTCTAGTGTTTCTGTCGTTATTGATAATGAAGATCTAATCATTTATACTTTGAATGGCCTCTCTACTGAGTATAATACTTTTCGCACTTCAATGCGAACTCATGCTCAACCGGTTTCTTTTGAAGAACTTCATGTTCTCTTAGTCTCTAAGCAATCTACAATTGCCAAACAGATCCAGCGTGATGATGCTTTTGCATCTCCTACTGCTCTTTTTGCTAATGCACAAAATCTTAGTCGCAATCAGAATGCTAACCCCAACATTGGCCGTGGTCGTGGAATTCCTGGTAAGAATGGTCGTGGTCGTGGTAAGTCTCATTTTCCTAGTAATTTTGGTCGTGGTCGTGGCTTCTTTCCCCTGGATCTGGATCTTCTTCTACTAAAACTCCGGATATTTCATCTAATCGTCCGGTATGTCAGATTTGCCAAAAGCCTGGCCATACTGCTCTTGATTGTTTCAACAGGATGAATTATAGCTTTCAAGGCCGTCATCCTCCTGCTTAGTTGGCTGCCATGGTTGCAAATCAAAACCATGCCACTGTTGCAGCTCCGAATAATTCTCCTTGGCTGACAGATTCCGGCTGTAATGCACATATGACCGCTGATTTTAATCAACTCAATGTTGCGTCTGAGTACTCTAGTGAAGAACAAGTTGGTGTTGGTAGTGGTCAAGCCTTACCGATTGCTCATACAGGTTGTGGTGTTCTCCGAACCTCTCAATCTCCTTTAAATCTGACCAATCTTTTACATGTCCCTAATATCTCTTCCAACTTAATATCTGTTCATCAACTTTGTCTTGATAACAATTGCCTTGTTATTTTTTATTCTGATCGTTTTCTTATCTAGGATAAATTTTCGGGCAAGATCCTCTTCCAAGGACCTAGTGTAGACGACCTATACCCAATCTCACCTGCTCCATCTAATTCATCGTCTATTTCACCAAGTATCGTTGCTCATGTTGGAACAAAGCAATCCTCTTCCATCTGGCATAATCGATTAGGCCATCCAAGCACATCTGTTCTTAATTCTGTTATGCGGTCAATAAGTTTACCTTCGTATTCTTCTACCAAATGTTTGTGAACATTGTTTGTATGGAAAATCACATAAGTTGCCTTTTCCTGCTTCTTGCTCTGTTTCCCAGTATCCTTTAGAGTTGATTCATGCTGATGTATGGGGTCCATCCCCTGAAACCTCAATAAATGGCTTCAATTATTATATCTCTTTTGTTGATAACTACTCAAAATATACATGGCTATATCCTAAGATCTTTAAATCTGACGTTGTTTCGGTTTTCAAAGTGTTCAAACCTCTTACTGAAAACTTACTCAACTCTAAGATTAAAATTCTAAGAACTGATGGGGGAGGGGAATTTGTTAATCATAGTCTTGGCTCTTTTCTACAAACTCATGGGATTCTCCACCAAAAATCGTGTTCCTATACCCCTCAACAAAACGGTATTGTCGAGCGAAAACATAGACATGTTGTTGAAGTAGCTCTAACCTTTATTTCTCGTGCGTCTATTCCTCTAAAGTTTTGGCCTTTTGCTTTTGCCACTGCTGTTTTTCTCATAAATCGGCTTCCCTCTCCAAACCTTGGTGGCAAAACTCCCTTTGAGCTACTTTTTCATAAACCACCCGATTATAGCTATCTCAAAACTTTCGCATGTGCTTGTTATTCTCTTCTTAAACCTTACCTGTCTCATAAACTTGAGCCTAAATCTACTCAATGTGTCTTTCTTGGTTATCCCTTGGATTATAAAGGATATCTTTGTTACAACATGAGCAATGGTCGTCTATATACCTCTCGACATGTAGTTTTTTATGAAAATCTTTTTCCATTTGCTGTCCAGTCTACATCTCCACCTAATATATCTCTATCACCTTCCTCTTCTCTTCCCTTACCTTTATCCTTTGTATTATCCTCTACACCTTTATCCCATACATCAACACCACAATCAAATGAGTCTATCGGTATTGATTGTGCTCACACCAGTCCTTTGTCTACTTCATCTGATAATGTTGTGAATTCTGCCACTACTATTATTGTACCCGCTGAAAATATTGGTTGTGATGATTATGCTACTGTTGTTCCTATTAACAATGTTTCTTCTTCTAATATTGATGCTCATATTGGGGATGCTACTGTTAATATACATCCTATGCAAACTAGAAGTAAGTCTGGAATCTCAAAAAGAAAATTATTTCTCGCCTCTGTTGATAATATTAATAATGTTGCTTTGGATCAAGAGGAACCTAGTTCATTCACTAAAGCTTCTAAATTACATGTTTGGAAACATGCTATGAATGAAGAGTATACTGCCTTAGTTAATCAGAATACTTGGTGTTTAACTACTTTACCCCTTGGAAAAAATGTTATTGGCTGTAAATGGGTATATAGGATAAAGAGGAATCCCGATGGTAGTGTTGCTCGTTATAAGGCTGGTCTTGTAGCCAAAGGGTATCATCAAGAGCATGGCATAGATTGAGGAGACTTTTAGCCCTGTTGTAAAAAAACATACTGTTCGAATTATATTCTTTCTTTGGCAACTCAATATAGCTGGACATTAAGGCAGTTGGATGTTAAAAATGCTTTCCTTCATGGGGAGCTTCAGGAAGAAGTATATATGCAACAACCTCAAGGTTTTGTCGACCCTACAAAGCCTCAATATGTGTGCAAACTTCTTAAATCTTTGTATGGCCTTAAGCAGGCACCCCGAGCTTGGTTCGATTGTTTCACTTCTCATTTGGTTTCTCTTGGTTTTACAGCCTCTTTAGCTGATTCTTCTTTGTTTGTTCGGGTTGTTAATGGTTCTCTTACATATCTTCTATTAAATGTTGATGATATCATTATTACTGGAAGTGATCCTATGTATGTAAATGACTTGATTGCTCAGCTTAAGCTTCGTTTTCACATGACTGATCTAGGTGTTTTACGTTATTTCCTTGGTCTTGAAATATCTGGTGTTAAGGATGGATACTTTGTCAATCAAACCAAGTATACTAGGGGCATTCTTAAACGTTTTGGCATGATGGCTGTCAAACCTTACTCAACACCACTTGCTTTACAGTCTTCTTCTTATGTTGGTGAGTTGTGCTCTGAGGATGATATACGGAATTATCGGGCTTTAAGTTGGTGTGCTTCATTATCTGACTTTTAGTCGTCCTGATATTACATTTGCTGTTAGTAAATTATCACAGCACATGCATTCTCCTCATGTTGGACATTTGGTGGCTGCTAAGCATATATTGTTGGTACCATTGGTTATGGTTTGATATTTAAACGAAGTACTCGTGATTTTTTAAGGTTACAGGCCTTTCCTGATTCAGATTGGGCGGGTGATCCATCTGATAGACGCTCCACTACAAGTTATGTTATTTTCTTTGGCTGTAATCCGATTTCTTGGGGATCTAAAAAGAAAACGACAGTGTCTCGTAGCTCCATCGAGGCTAAATATCGTGCCCTTGCTTCAACAACAGCTGAATTTTCTTGGCTTCAACAGGTTCTTAAAGATCTCCATGTTTTTAGCTCTCAGCCTCCATTACTTTGGTGTGACAATTCTTCGGCTATTTAGTTAGCTCGTAATCCTGTGTTCCATGGTCGCACTAAACATGTGGAAATTGATTTTCATTTTTATCAGAGAGCATGTGATTCAAAAGGATATTGATCTTCGATATGTTTCTTCTATCAACCAGCTTGCAGATTTCTTTACTAAACCTCATACCAGTGAACGACTTCGATGCTTGAGATCCAAACTTCTGCACTCTTGTGCCTTAGTTTGAGGGGGGATGTTAATATAATTATGTATTTTATTATTTGGTTGTTGTAAAGTGGTTTTTTTTTTGTTTCAGCCCGTTGCTATTCTTTTTCTTCATTTTTATTCCATTATTATTATTGCCTATAAATAGGCTTTTACATTTCTCATGATGGTCTATAAATAGGCTTGTATATTGCACATTGGTTAATGAAAAAGACATAGATTGTTTCAATCCTCGCATTTTAGCTTTCTTGCATTTTACTTCCTGTCTTTAATTTCTTGTATTTAAACTTTTTTTTTTTGCAATCTCTTTCATGTTGAAACCCCCCCTTTTGGTTACCTTAAACTCTACATAATTAGGAAATAATTGCTAAATGTGCACTCCCTATGGACGACCCGACCACTACTGCAAAGTAGTTTAGTAGTCAGAGTTTATAAATTTATTTGAGTTCGACCGTTGACAAGTCGTTCCTTCAAGCTCACCAATGAAAACAATGACGATGGGGGAAAAGAAGAAGATAATGACCACGATGAGTTTCTTCCATGAAAACGTTGGCTTAGTTTCTATTTTTATTTTATTTTCTTTTCCTCTCACTCTTTTTTCTCTCCTCTCTTCCATCCTTCTCTTTCCTTTTTTCTACTTCCATCACTAGTCGTCGCCACTATTGTTGATGCCAATGCTTATGAGTTTCTTTTGTTTTCTCAATTTTTGCTGCTTATTTGCTTGAATTTCGTTTGGGATTTTGAAGTGTATTGCTATGTTGGTTTTGATTGATTGCGGATTTTTTTATTAGGTAAGAATTTGTTGGAAACGTCGATGAGCCCACAATAATAATCACTCTAAAACTCACAATTTTGTAGAGAAGAAACTTGTTCCCTTACAAAACTCAAGAACACACAAGAGAAGAAAATTGTTCTCTTGAATAAGTCTCTTTGAATTGCTTTTCTTTGACTTGCTTTAAACATTAGAAAATACATCCTATTTATAGGACTCTAGAACAAAAAACTTCCAATCTAAATTTACAAACTTAACTTGTACTTTAACACCTTGCATAACTCTCCTACTTGAATGGTATACTTAATTAAGTAGTAACTCACAAAAGTTTATGACATTGTAACTTATTTAACTTACCACATCATAAATCTAGCTTAAATTCTAACAGAATTGTTTGGAGTGAGGTTCTTTTCTGTCATCTTGATTTTGGATTTTTCTTTTCTTTTTATTAATTCAAATTGCACCTCAAAATTGGGAGGATATGGTCTCTAAAAATGTCTGTAGGATTTTTCATTTTTGTGTAGGAGAAGGAAGAGAGACGATCGAGATGATACCAAGTATGAACCAAAGTCTGACGAATTTGAAATTAAAGCCCCTCATTTTTGTTCATTCTCATCTTCATGAACTAGTAAAAAAGTGAAATGAACCCCCTTTAAAAAAATGAAGAGAAAGAAAAGAGGAAAGAAGAAAGGAAAGGAGAAGAAAAGGAGAAAGCAGAAGAAAAAAATGGTCGTTGCAAGCGACAATAGCATGATTATGATAGTGGTGAGGAAGGAGAGAGATGAAGAAATAAAAAATAAAAAATAAAAAATATTTTTTAATTTAATAGTATTTTATTTTTAAAAATTAATAAAAAAAAATAGTGTCACGTCAGCCCTCTAATCTGTTAGTATTTTTCCATATTTGTTATTATTTGATATTATTAAATGCTTTGTTCTTACATTTAAATTCCTAAAAAACAATATGGTCCACAAAATACAAATTTAAGTTTCCTAGAGATACGAAGTTTAAATGGTTTATATTTTAAATTTTAAAAAAATAAGGTTCACATATATCTTGCAAAAATTATAAATAGGAAATAATCAATAAATAAATTTGCACAAAATGAAATTATTAAAGTTTGAAAGATTTCTCTCTTATATATAATTAGTAACAACATAAGTCTTTGAAATATATAAGAAAAGTCACTCCAAAGTGCAGCAACACATCATCTTTCTCTATTGCCAAGTCACTGCTATAGGACTTTTTACAACATATTTTCCTGAGAGCCAAACAAGAGATCCAAAAGAAAATTCACTCAAAGCTTCTTCTTTTCCAAATGCAACAAAACTTACTCTGTAACTTAACTTCTCTCCCAATCTCCCAAAACTTAGCTTCTCAGGCTTCACACTAATTTTTATTCCTTTTGGATTGTTGATTTGAACAGTGTAATCACTCATTGGGCTACCAACATTTGTCACTGTTCTCTTCAATGTAACAGTAACATTTTTGGCCTTCTTCTTCATGAACACAGAGAAAGAAGGGTAGTTCAAGTCCCCTGGCTGAAGAAATGTTCTTTTTGATGGACAAGTGAAACTCCCTCTTGAAACTAAAGCAATTTGTGTTGAATTATAGTTCAAGCTACACAAGTAGTTTAGGTAGTCTTCGGGTGTGATATCATAGACGAGCCCCGGATCGGAAGCTTTCTCGGGATCGACATGGCCAGAACCGAAAGCAAAAGGGTTTGCAGGCTTGCCGTTTGCAGAGCCGACATCAGAAATGGGACTCATTTTGTTGTCATTAGTGTAAGCTGTGGTCATGAGAGCAGATTTGATGGCAGCAGGTGACCAATCCTTGTGTGCTGCTTTAAGTAGCGCGGCTAAGCCGCTAACGTGAGGGCAAGACATAGAAGTTCCTGAAACGATGTTGAACAATACTCTTCTTTTATCAAACTCGAGCTCACTTGGGCTCACAATGGATGGCCAAGCAGCCAAGATATTGACTCCGGGTGCAATTATGTCTGGTTTGATAATATTGGGTTCGATAGAGCTCGGCCCTCGAGAAGAAAATGCAGCTACTCTTGGCGCTCGGCTTCCATATTTGGTTCCTTGGAATGCGATTGAAGCTTTTGGTTGTTTTGAGGAAGCTATGTAGTTTTTTATGGCCTTGCCGGCTGCAGCTCCAAGAGAAGTGGCTGGTAAAACATGAGGGTCGGCAAAAAGCTCCTCCCCTTCGAGTTGTGTGTTGATCAGAATCATTCCAGCTCCTCCAGCTAATTTCACTTGCTCTCCTTTTCCAATTCTTGTGTTTGTTCCTCGTTCACATATCACAATTTTTCCCCTCACCATTGATGGGACAAGTGAGCCAGCCAGGCAAAGGTTTGCTCCTTGTCGACCTGTAAGTTTTATATGTAAATGAAAATGTTGGGGAATAAATTTTATAAGAACGTGGATAAAAGTATGGATATAAAATATGAGGGTGATGGGTATTTCTGAAATTAAAATATTGAAATAAGAAATTCATAAGAAAAAAATATTTAAATTGAGAAATAAGCATTACAACTTTTAATATAAGTTAGGTTATTGAATAACTTTCAAGATCATATGTATTTGATTGTTATGCACCCTTAAAAGTTTTCTATTAGGTTCATATCCTTTCAAAATTGTGTTTATTTATTAATCCCTAAATTTAATTAGACTCTGGTAGACCTTGTTGGGAATGCAAACATAAAGTCTCTCACATTAGCTAGGAAAGGAGAAGACTATAGGTACATAGGTGAGGGACAACCACTTCATTAGAGAGAGCCTTTTAGGCGAAACTCAAAGTACAACCATGAGGACTTATGTCCAAAGTGTGTGTTGGACAAAATCTCATACCGTTATGGAGATATATGTGAGTGGTTTCAACGTTCCTAACTAGTGGTATCAAAGTCATTCCCCAAATCTAGCCTTTGTCAATGAAATCCTCGAGATGCTAGAGAAGGTCGGGGAGAGTTGACTTGGATAAGAGTTAAATGGATAAATGACTATTTGAGGAGATGCTTAGTCAGCATCTCTATTAGAATGAAGAATTTTAGGTGATTTGTCAAGAAAAAAAAAATAGGTGAAACAAAAAACAAAGTCATGAAGAGTTTATTTTCAAAGTGGACAAATATCACACAGATATGAAGATATATTGACTTAAATTAAAATTTCAATTGTGTGTTTAATAAGTTCCTAATGCTAAGGTCAAATTCAACCCACCATTTAATCTTTAAATGCACAAAATTGAAAATTCAGAAACCAAAATTAAACAAACACAACCTAAAGTTCGAACTTATACTGCAACCAAAAAGTTAAAATTTGATATCATTAATATCACATTCACATTGGTTATAGTTCATAATGAAAATATCGATTAACTTCTTATGTCAATGTCGAATTCATATGAAAACGTCGACAGAAACACAATACCTTGTTTATAGACGAGTGGGAGTTGACCCATGTTGTTCCCAGAAAACAAAGAAGAGCCTTCAAAAACTTGTCCATTTCCAAGCTTTACAGTGGTTGGGAAGATTCTATCAGTGTAGCTCGCACCCACTGTCATGATCCATGGTGCTAAATTACCAGCCGTTGAGGGAGCTGGGCCAGAATTACCCGCCGCACAGGACACAAAAACTCCTTTCTGTGTTGCACCAAATGCAGCTATGGCTAGGCCGTCATTGTAAAAAGGAACTGGATTACCACCCAAAGACAGCGACAGAACGTCGACTCCGTCGGCGACAGCACGGTCCATCGCTGCTAGGACGTCGGCGATCGCGCAGCCTAGTGGCCAGCACACTTTGTACGCTGCGATTCTGAGAGTGAATCGAAGTTTTAAATATCATTAAGGTCGATGGAAATATGAAGATCTTACTTTTAGAAGCACGTATATATATAAAATGTCAATGTCAATGGGTATTTCTAAAATGTTTATAGAAATTTAAGAAATCGTTTTAAAATTTTTACTCAGCAATTTGATAAGTTATATCCATCTTTATCCCCTATTAGTTACATCAAGTTAGGCCTTAGACTTAGATAAGTGTTGTGGTATTTACCCTCTATTCAACTTTAGCTTAAGTCATCCACAATTTTAACAAAAAACAATATAAATATCTTTAAAGACTCACTAATTTGTTGTAAAAAAAAAAAAAAAGAAGACTCACTAATTTTAATGAAATCAAGTTTGGCACAAAATGAATCATAAAATAGTTTTATCGAAACTCACAAATTTAAATAATTTTCACAAATTTAAATAGAAATTCAGTTTTTATATCATTTTTTTCTAAAATTTTATGTATAGGTGTGTCTTATAATTCATTTTTAACAATCATTCAAATAAAAACTTATTGAAAGATCAAAATTAAAATATTTTTTTAAAAAAATCTTAAAGTGCAAATTTGATTAAAAAAAATAAAAATTTAAGATAAAAATTGATACATCTCACCATGTTCAAAATATATTAATTGATATATTCTTTCGGTTAAGAGTTTGTAATCAATAATAACTTCATATTCATGTGTTTAAAAAATTTTGGACAATATATTTCAAAAAAAGATATCATTTTGGACCCTCCACTTTAAACTTATTCTATTTTATCCTCTATACTTTCAAATGTCCGAATTTAACCCTTGTACTTTCAATAAATTTTAAAGTTAGTCTCTACTATTAGTTTATTATTAATTTTTGAAAGAAAAAAAATAGTCTCTATTAGTCCTCTCACTATGAAAACGTATTCATACATCTTTTCTTGACTGAAAACTATTATCATTACTTTACCAAGATCGATAAAAAATAACTTGAAACTAATAATGAGGAACTAATTTTTATGTTAACCTATATTTGTTGAACCCATAGATAAAAGATCAAAAATTGAAAAAGAATTGAGTACCTTGAAGTGAACCTGATTCCAGCAGCATTTCCCAAGGCATGATTATAAAAACCAGCTTTGAACACGAGATTTCCAGCAGCAGTGGAAGCCGTGTGAGTGCCATGTCCATTCGAGTCTCGAGGCGACCGAAACACTCCACTTTCATTCAACCTACCAAAACTGGCCTCATACGCCTTAATGAAGGCTCTTGCGCCAATCAGTTTTCTATTACAATTTGAAGCTGAGAATTTCTGGCCCTCTTCACAACCCCCTTTCCATCTTCTTGGCACTGGGGGCAGCCCCTTGTCCTCAAAACTTACGTGCTCCGGCCAAATGCCGGTGTCGACTACGCCAACGATCACATCCGAAGCCAAGTTCGTGGCGTTCCAGAGGCCGTGGCCTGTTTTGAGGCCGAGGAAATGAGGGGAGTGTGTGGTGTGGAGTTGTAGTAGTTGGTCGGGAATGGCCGTGAGGAAACCCGGGGTTTGGCTTAGAGAGTTTAGCTTTTTGGTTGAGAGCTTTGCAGCAAAGCCTGGAATCGAGGCGTAGGGTTAATTAATTAGTGCTTTCATTGTATCAAAAAATATGACGAAATAGGAAAAAATTCGATAGGATTAGTGGGATGCTCTACTAGACTTTCTAATGTGGTGCATTTTAGTGACTAAAAAATATTGGTTCTTAATGTTTGGACATGTTTACCGTCAACCAATTCACATTCACCAACCGTGAAGGACTTGATTGAAAAAGATGTTAATAGTAAGGACTAAATTTAAAATAATACCCCAACATTAACGACTAAAAGCATATAGTCATAAAAATACACTACATCATAAATTAAAGTCAACGGAACATCCTAGTGACGTTGTCGAGGCAAGTTTTTTCCAATAAAATATCATTCATTTATTAACTTTTTTTTTTTTTAATTTCTATGATTTTTTTTAATGAATATAAAGACTTTTGTCATTTATTTATTAACTTTTTTTTTAATTTCTATGATATTTTTTTGTCAAAAATAATCATAAGATTGATAATTTCGGTTAGGTTTGATAGTCATTTAGGCTTCGTTTGATAATCATTTGGTTTTTGGTTATTGGTTTTTGATAATTAAGCATTGTTTTCTTCCAATTTTCTTACAATGGTTTGCATTCTTTGTCAATGACACATTTTAATTCCTGGCCAAATTTTAAAACACAAAAACAAGTTTTTGAAAACTATTTTTTTTAGTTTTCAAAATTTGACTTGTTTTTGAAAACATGGAAGAAGGTAGATAACAAAACCAAGAAACTTAAAAGGTGGAAGTAGTGTTTTTAGGCTTAATTTTCAAAAACCAAAAACCCAAAAACCAAATGGTTATCAAACGGGGCCTTCGTTTTTAGTTTTTTGTTTTTGAAAATTATGTTTGTTTTATCCCAATTTTCTTACCATTGTTTTTATATTTGTCAAGCACACATTTGAGTTCCTACCCAGATTCCAAAAACAAAAGCAAGCTTTTGAAAACTACAATTTTAGTTTCAAAATTTTGACTTTGGTTTTTATACACATTTGAAGTCGTATTTAAAAGCTTAATTTTCAAAAACCAAATAGTTATCAAATGGAGCCTTCATAAATTTGAGATTTCATATTTTTGTCAACATCGATATATAAAACCTTGCCTGAAATGGCATTTTTGTAGACGTAGAAAATCTCGGCAGCATTCGATACTTCTTCTTCGTCCTCGTCGAGAGATGCGAGTTCATTGACTGAATCAATCATGGATGTGTACCATTGTTGAGGGTTGGTGGTGGGCATCTTCGTGGTGTCCATGTGAATTATGTAAGTTTGTTGATCCAAAGCAGCAGTTGAAGCAGCAAACACTATACACAACAATACCCACACTTCTCTAAAGGCCATTGTGGCTGCAAACAAAAGAAAAATGGTAAAATTAAACTTATTGATACACTCTTAAGATTGGATTTTTTATTATATATTAAGAAAAAACATACATGTTTTAATCTTTGAGAGGGAGAGTATCTAAAGTGTACTTGCCTGGATGGGATAGATGTCCACTAGTGAAGAAGGATATGAGTGTATAATGGCAAAGAAGAGGGTTTCATATATAAATAGAAGAACCCGTTAAGGCTGAAACCGAAAGGAATTGACAGGAGGGCACAATCGAGAGTGGAGCATGCGGCTTAATTTAACTCAACATATGGAAATATTTACTAGTTTCAATCATAGTAAGGATTGACGGACTGACAACTCTAACTTGATTTTATATGGATGGTGGTGTATGGTCGTTCTTAAGTTAGTGGAGCAATTTGTATGATTAACAAATGAGACCTCAACCCACTAACTTGCTTCGAGGACAATTTTTTAGGATCGTGGCTGTTTAGGGCAACCAACATGAAAATAAAAGATCAAATCTCAATTTTGAAAAAGGTAATTGACAATTTTTTTTTCACTAAGCTACGTTGGATTGCCCTCTAAAAAAAATGGATTGGCTCAATAAGAGATAACTTAGGCTCATTTAATAACCATTTCTTTTTAGTTTCCATTTCTTTTTAGTTTTTTATTTTTCAAAATTATGTTTATAAACCCTACTTCTAAGGTTTTGCTTATGTGTTTCTTTATTTGTTATCTTTTTCAAAATTGTTTTCAAATTTAAAAATAAAAATAAGATTGTAGACTCTAAAACCTTGTTTTGTCTTTGAAATTTGGATTGAGTCAAATTTATTTTAAAGAAAAGTCAAGTACCAAAAAAAAAAAAAAAAAAATTAGGATGCAAACATAATAAGAAAACTAAAGATGAAATAGTTTTCAAATATGAAACTTTACCCATTATATTTTGTATATCTTTTTCTTTCATCATTGAGGATGAAGATTTGAACTTCTGATATTTAGAACAAACATTTAATTTTTTAGGCATCGTTTGATAACCATTTAATTTTTGGTTTTTGGTCTTTTAAAATTATTTTTATAAACAATATTTTTATATGTATATGTTAATTTGTTTTGTTAGCTATATTCTTCTCATGTTTTAAAAATCAAGTCAAGTTTTATAAACTAAAAAACATAGTTTTCAAAATTTTGTTGTTGTTTTTTTTTTTTTTAATTTATGCTAAGAAGTCAAATGTTTCCTTAACCAAGATGAAAATCATTTTGCAAAATGATTGATAAAAAAAAAACATAATTTTCAAAAGCTAAAAAAATAATAACCAAATGATTATCGAAGAGGATCATGGACGTTGATGAGTTAAAAGAGTTATATTCAAAACTTATAGTTTAGATTGGTATATAGTGGCAGTGGAAACGCGTGCTTGAGAACAAGGTGGATGTCTATCTCAAACATAATGGGAAGCACACCTTTTTCCAATATCTCATGCTCTTCCTTTCTTAACTCAGTCAACTCTCATGGATTTTCTGTTTCATTTCTCCATTCGTGGTTTTTCATTAACTAATTTCTCTCTAGATGGGATGCCAACAAAATTTTACATTAGTTTTGTTAAAGAAAGATACAAGATAATTAACTAAATCACTTAATACATCCATTAGTACGAAGTCTTTTAGATAAAATTAAAATCAAAGTTACGAGCACTTATATTCAAAATGAATAGTATTATACCCACAATGTAGAAGTATATGCATCGAATGTTTGTTATATATCCTAATAATATATACCTCACAAAAGAAGTATTCTTGTTATAGGTAAATTTGGATCATCTCAAAAGTCAAGAAACTGACAGGGTTAACACAACACCAATCCAAAATACAACTGAAAACCAAACAATGGAGAGACAGAGGGTCGAAGGGATTGGGCTAGGGAAAAGACCCTAAAACTGCCTAAGGTATAAATATCCTTCTTCAACCTTGGAGAAGGATTTTGGAACCCTAGCTTTTTGCACCTCTGTTTTTCCGCTTGCTCTCTATTTGCTGATTATCATCACCCTCCTTGCTAACTTAAGCATCGGAGTCGGTGTGACAAGCACCACGGTGTGCAGTTTTTGCAAGTTTCGCAAGTCACGTGTTCTCATGATATATAAATTCACTGTTGTTGTTACATAAAGGGTCCTGAGCTCCCTGTCTGGCTTTTGGCATCAACAATTCTCATTTGGTTGTTTTACCCGTGTATAAAGAGCCAAACTTGATCCATGCCAACTAATTAGTTTTCAATTATTCGTGCATTATATCTCTCATTTATTTTAAGAGAAGAAACTTTCCCTATTTTTATTTATTTGTTTATTATTATTTTTTTTTTAGTTCAAACTTTCCCTATTTTCATGGTGGTGTGATGCAAGTCTATTTTAGATAAGTCTGGATGATTTTCTTTTCCGATTCTACCTAAATTTTTTCATGATCAATAGAGATATTATCTTTGCTTATATACAAATAAAATATTTTAGTTGATGTGAAAAATTTTGTATTTGGTAGAAACTAGTGAAAGCTAAAGAGAAGATTTAGGGTCTATTTGAAAACATTCCAAGTGTTTAAAAAAGTATTTTTAAACGAAAAAAAAAAACCCTAATACTTGGAAAGTGTCATTCCAAATAAACACTTAGTTTAAATAATTAAATAAAGGTCATTTCAAATTTTCTATTGCTATCAAAGTCTTAAAGTTTCAAAGAAGTTGGTCCTAAGGTAGCATATGGGATGAAAGAGAAGTTATAAAATTTGGGACCAACACATGCATCTTTTGTTAGTTGGCATTGCCCTCACAAAGACTTGATCTTGTGATTGAAGTTTTGCTTTGAGTCAATTTCAAGCCATACATCCTTCAATTGAAATCTCTACACACAAAGTCAATAGTGAGAGTGAAGTTTAAGAAGTTTGCTATCATGATGCCAACTAGCTGACTCAAATGGGTTTCAATTACTTTTTCCTTTCCTATCTTCTTTGTGTTAAAAGGGACTTTTTATTTTGGGGGTTACATAATCATTTCATTTTTTGAACTTATGCTCAACATTTTTGTACTAACTTTTGCTTGAACTATTGTCATACATTTTTAAGCATATTCTAGTAGATGTAAGTTAGAAAAGTAAACCATATTAATTATAAAAGCATCATTTTTTCTTCTTCTTTTTATTTTTTATTTTTTATTTTTTCTTGATTCATTTACAATTATTTTCTTTTGAAGTAGTACTAGCTAGAATTTCATGGTTACAATAGGAGAAAAGTTTTTTCAGATCGTTTTTTATTTTAAGCTTTTCATATTTAACACTTACAAAATTAATTACTTTCGATATTTATAAAAAAAAACATATAACAATACATATTTTTACATTTTGCTTATTTAAGAAGTACCTTTTAATTTTTCAAAAAAAAAAAAAAAAGTGTTATAGGGAAAATTGTCCAATTGAGTCTTATGCAGAATAAGGCCCAAACTGGCCTGGCCCGTAATTAGAAGAGGTTGAACCGACGAAGCGGAGGGTCAGAACTCCCTCCGACCCACAAGAACTCCCTCGGCCTCGGCCCAAGGGAGAGGCCGAGGAGGAGGTCGGCCTCGGCCCAAGGGAGAGGCCGAGGAGGAGGTCGGCCTCGGCCCCCAGCCGAGGCCGACCAGGGCCAAAGGCCCAGGATGGACAGGAGGCTGGCAGCTGTACAAACCCTAACAGGAGCTTATAAAAGAGGAAACGATGCACATACTCAGGTACGCCGAAAACTTCACCCAAAAGTACATTCTGCATGCTTCCTGATTAAAGTTAACTTAAGCATCGGAGCTTGTGTGGTCAACACCACACCGGTGTGTAGCGTTTGTCTGTTTTGCAGGTCACGTTTCTCCCGCTCATCTACAAATTCACTGCTGTCTGTCACGTGGAGCGAGGGATCGATTCCTGAGCAAAATCTGACCATCAACAGTTGGCGCCGTCTGTGGGGAGAGGCTGACCAGAAAACGCTATTCTGCTGGATAAAGTACCGCCGCGATGGAACACGAGAATGAACCGGTGATTGACGAGGCGAATCCATTAACTCGGATCCAGGCCCAAGAGAACGAGATCGCAAAGATTAAGGGAAGGATGAATGAGATGGGGCAGAATCTGAGCGAAATCCTGACCTTGTTGAAAAGACCCGAGTCTGCCAGGCGTGAGGAAGAGCATTCGCACAGAGACCCGAAAAGGGGTAAGAAAATAACCGACGAAGAAGTAGGAGATTCAGAGAGTGTAACCAGCCGAATGCCTCCTCTTAGAGATGACCAGACCCAGAAGGAAGCAGGATTAAGTCGCAAAAAGGCCCACGAAAATTCCCCGCACAAAAAAGCATCAGGTATGTATACAGGAAATAATGGCAGGGCAAAATCCGAGGCTGTGCAAGGACGAAGGGGACGGGAGAACTCCGGATGGTCAAAAGGAGAAGACAGCCACCAGATCTCCCAAAAGAAGGTAGAGAACGAGGACATCGAAGGATTGATAGGACAGGAGGGGCCAGTTTTCACCGACGAGATAATGAGAGGGGAGGTGCCCCACAAATTCAGGATACCGAACTTTCCACAGTATGACGGGAAGAAGGATCCGAAACAACACCTAGATGCATACCAGACTTGGATGGATTTTCATGGGGCGAACGAAGCGACAAGGTGCCGAGCCTTTGCACTAACGCTCACAGGTCTCGCAAGGCAGTGGTTTGGTAAGATCCCACGACGGTCGATCGGCTCATTCAGAGAGCTGGCACGGGCGTTTGTTACACAATTCCTGGGAGCTCGCAGCCGACAGAAACCTCAGATCAACCTGCTGACAGTGAAGCAAGGACCCTAGGAAAGCTTGAAAGATTACATTAACAGATTCAGTAACGAAGTTTTGTAGGTGGAAGGATACGATGACGGAGTTGCCCTGACCGCTGTGATCTCAGGTTTGCAGGATGAAAGGTTACTCAATTCAATCGGAGAGAGCCAGCCACGAACGTACGTGGAATTTATGACCCGAGCACAAAGGTACATAAGCGCAGAAGAGCTGTTGAGATCTAAGCAGGAAGAAAGAGAAAGTCGGGGGATACCAGTATCAAACCGGCACCGAGAAGACAAAGGAAAGAGACATCAACTCGAAGGAAGAGACCGGAGCCGATCTGAGCCCTCCTCAGCCAATGGCCGAGGCCGACCTTCCAAGGAGCCGCAAGGCCGAGCAGAGCCAAAAGCCAGATTCGAAAGGTATACGCCATTAACAGCTCCGCTTGAACAGGTCCTGGCTGCAATACAGGATACAAATTTGCTAAAACGCCCAAAAAGGTTGAGATCAGATCCAGACAGGAGGAACAAAAATAAATACAGCATGTTCCACGGAGATCACGGCCACACGACTCGAGAATGCATCCAGTTACGAGACGAGATAGAAACCCTAATCCGAGAAGGATACTTGAAGGAGTTCGTAGGACATGACAGGGGGAAAAGGCTGGTGCAGACAGAGCCAGGCAAGGGAGGCAATAACCCACCACTCGAAATAAGGACAATCCTAGGAGGACCATCCGGAGGAGAATCAAGCAGAAAGCGAAAGGCTGCAATCCGAGAGGCATGGCAGGAGCACGGAGAGCAAGGTATGTACTCGCTTCTACTCGCTGAAAACTCACCAAAACTGGAGTTTACAGAGAAGGAGGTCGGAGGAATACACCACCCGCACAACGATGCGCTAGTGGTCACCCTAACAATAGCGAACGCGAAAGTTCACCGAATCCTCATTGATGGAGGAAGTTCCGCTGATGTGCTCTCAACAACCGCGTTCGACGCCATGAAGCTGGGGAATGATCGCTTAAAGCCGAGCCTTACACCGTTAGTAGGTTTCGGCGGAGAAAGAATTAGCCCAAGAGGAAGCGTAGAACTGCCGGTGACATTTGGAGAAGGGTTGCAGACGGTAACGCGAATGATCAACTTCCTGGTGGTCGATTGCATCCCAGCATATAATGCCATCCTGGGACGACCCACCCTACATGGACTCAGAGCTGTGCCCTCAACCTACCACCAGGTCCTGAAATTCCCAACTGAAAAAGGGATAGGAGCAGTATATGGTGAACAGAAGATGTCAAGGGAATGCTATTTTATGGCACTCAAGAACGTAGACAGAAGAATTCAGACCAAGTCAGCCCAGGGGGATAGCCAAGGCCGAGCATTTGAGGGAGCAAGCTATCCCCACCCAATGGATCATTGATTCCTTTTCATGATGTTTTTTCAGTCCATGGGACCACAACCGGTTTCTTTTATGTTAATTCAGAATGTACTCAGTTGATTCATTTGAAATAAAGCAATTTGAATTTCGTTTTAAAAGTTTAAAGCCGCTTGAAGAGAGGCCCGGGGACACCCTAGGCCTCCCCAAGCATTTGCCCCAGAAGAGTGTACGCACCCCTGGGATGGACGGAACCGCTTGAAGAGAGGCCCGGGGACACCCTAGGCCTCCCCAAGCCTTTGCCCCAGAAGAGTGTACGCACCCTTGGGATGAACAGAGCCGCTTGAAGAGAGGCCCGGGGACGCCCGAGGCCTCCCCAAGCTCGCTTCCCCAGCAGAATGTACGCACCCCTGGGATGAACGGATTGACTTGAAGAGAGGCCTGGGGACTCCCTAGGCCTCCCCAAGTTTTTCCCTCGAAGATAAAATACAGTAGCTAGAAAATACAGTAGCTGGAGGTACATGGAAGAAATGCTCGGCCTCATACCCCAGCCGAGGCCGAGCATTCTAGTGCCGAGGCCGACCGAGACGCGTCAAGCATGGACTCCTTCCTTGAAATGCCAGGTATGCCGCCATTCTATTTACTCAAAAGATGCAATTCTAGGAATAATAGATGCACATTTTGAGTGAGGGCTGAGAATAGGAAAACTTATCAATTGTCATCATCTTGCTGATTTTTGCTTTTCATTCCATGACATAAATATGTGAGAATAGGAAGGCTTATCAATCGTCATCATCTTGCTGTCATGATCTCGGTTTCTTGTTGTAAAGTTATGGTGAATTTTCTTATGTATGTGGCCTTTTTCTATTTCAATGAATGGCTTGTTTAATAATTCTGAGACCACTTGAGATGGTAACCGATATGACAAATAAGTTGCTAGAAAGTGGAGAAATCCGACTTGCCATTAATAGAAAAACATAGGAAAGAAGTACAAACACATAACGGGAAAGTAGTACATGAGTAGAAACCGAAAGCCAGGAATACAAGAAATCAGATTTGCAGAAAGTCAGAGGCGCTCTAAGGGTCCATTCAGCAGGTATCATCCTCGGAGGGAATCTCCATATCCTCCCTTCCGCTCGAGGAGCTATCAGATACCGGGTAGGCATCAGGGTTGGCACGCATGCCAGATATCTCGCCACGGACGGTAGAAGGATTGAAAGAGGTGTTGTGCTTCTTAGCGCGCTTTAATGCCCACTTGGCCCCATCGGTCCAGATCTCATTCTGCATGAGGACAAACTCATCAGTCTTTTTGTACGCCTCGACCAAGTACTCTGCGTCGGCGAGGTGGGCCTTTGCCTCGGCAAGCTGAACCTTGGTCCTGCTGAGTTCTGCCCTGTTGAGCTCTAAGTCCACCTTCACGTCCGCCAGAAGCCTATTCGCGCGGTCTAGGCTCTCCTGGGCTTGAGCAAGCTAGGAGCGGGGCACACAATGCCTTTGCAGGTCATTGATCTTGTTGGCCATGCTAATAGATGAAGCAGTAACCAAAGAGAAAACCTGTATAGAAGAAAGAACCTCAAAAGTTAGTAACCACTTCAGAGGAAAGCAAGACAGCACGTTAGTAAGCCAACCTCACGAAGCTGGCGCTGAGCTACTTGGAATCCACGGGCGGGGTCGTTGAAGCCAGATTCGCCGTCCGGCTGGTGAGAGTGTAATCTTTGCCAACAAATGAAATCTTGAGCCAAAGCATCAGCCTCACTCCCCGCTGCAGAATACCCTCCCGGCAGATCGAATACTGGAACTCCCAACTCCCTACCGCCAGAGGCGGGGGGAACCGGGGGGCGACGATTGCGGGTGGATCTGCGCAGGCCCGCGGCAGAAGACCGTGGAGGGACATCCGACTCATCCTCAGTGACTATGGTAACGTCAGGACGGGATGAACCAGCTTCATTAACAGCTTTCTTCCCCTTCTTGCGTTCCCCAAAAATGGAGCGGGGCGCCATGGCTGCTGCAACGAAGGAGAGAGTCGGTATATTAAGACAGTCAAGAAATTGAGTAAAAGTAAGAGCCTCTAGAGATTGAGGGGTTTGCCTGATCGAGGACGAGCAAGGCCGACTGACAGTAAATTTTCATGCTTGACAAGGTCGGGACCAAAACGATGAACGAGATCGATCTCCTGGATGATTTCACCAAACTCTCGTGCTTCAGTTGAGCGCCGCACCCTTCTCTGAACTGTACAAGGGACAACAAAAACAGTGAGTTAGAAGAATCGGCAAAAACCCAAGGACAAACAACTCAACTTACCATACTCTCCAAAAACTGTCGGAACATCAAAAGGATTATAATTCGGCCCGCTCTCCCGCCAATTTCCACTCACAAAAAACCAATTTTTTAGCCAATCTTTAACAGAAGTCGGGTTATGTACTATGACCCCTTTCCTAGCGCTTATGTAGTAAAACAAGTGTCCTATGTTAGGATTACGATTAATAGAATGAAGAGAAAAGAAAATATCGGTGGACATGGAAGCCCCTTGTTTGCACCAAGCCCATAAAACAATACAGCCGATTAGGTGGCTCCACCCGTTAGGTACTATTTGGGCAGGAGCCAGACCCGTAAGAACAAGAAAGTGTTGAAGAATGAGAGGAAGCGGGAGGCGAACGCCAAATTTGAACATAGCAGGATAAAAAGCAACTTCACCCTCAGGAGGATGAGTGAAACTCTCTTGAGGACCGGGAACCCTTAGGTGCACATCTTCGGGGATGTCATACTCACACCGCATACGCTCAAGTTGAGCAGCGGTTACTGAGGATGACAAAGCCGAAGGATGAGCGGAGGGCCCAAAGTCACTATCCTCCGAGAAGGAAGAATCATCGTCGTAACCAGAACTGTAAGACGCCTCCTCAGGGTAAAATTCACCTGGAGAGGAAGTGGTACCATCGCTGTCCATAATGCAAGAATGAGGGGGAAAGGAAAAACTACCTTGAAAATGAGAGCTATAAAAGAGGATGGAGGCAAGGGATAGTGGTCCAAACAAGGTGAGAAAGGGGGCTATTTATAGGACGAAATGGAGGGAAATCTCGGAAAAAATATAAAAAAAAAACAAAAAAAAAATGAAGGAGGTGATGGGACAAATCAAAGCTAGGCCTGCCATGGCAGGCCGAGGCCGAGCGCGCCTGCTGCGACTGCAGCAGGCGCACAGTCACGCCAGGCAGGAGCCTGGCGTGACATGACCGAGGCTGGAACGCCTCGGTCACGCGCCGAGCTAGGCCTGCCACGGCAGGCCTAGCCTGCAATGGCCGAGGCCGAGCGCGCCTGCTGCGACTGCAGCAGGCGCACAGTCACGCCAGGCAGACGCCTGGCGTGACATGACCGAGGCTGGAACGCCTCGGTCACGCGCCGAGCTAGGCCTGCCACGGTAGGCCTAGCCTGCTCGGCCTCGGCCAATCGCCGAGGCCGAGCGCGCCTGCTGCGACTGCAGCAGGCGCACAGTCACGCCAGGCAGACGCCTGACGTGACATGACCGAGGCTGGAGCGCCTCGGTCCAGCTTCCATATTTTGTCTTCTTCCCCTTGGCTCCACATGCCAAATATGCTCTAACAGGATTCCAATGCCCCTAGTCCTGAACTTAGTTATCAGCCAACTATAAAGTTCCCTTTTTGGAATTAATGGCAATAGCTCAAACATGATAGTTGTGCCCACAACTCCCAAATGGTTGGTCCTTGTTGATAACGGAAGGCAGGAAAAATGTTTTCTTATGCTATTTATGTATCTTTTATTTCCCACTGTATTTATGCATCTTTTGTTGCAGATGAAATTTCCAAAATATTACTACTCTCCATTGAAAATTAGTAAAGGCCCAATAACTCCAATGGAGAGTGGGGGCTTAATGTTATAGGGAAAATTGTCCAATTGAGTCTTATGCAGAATAAGGCCCAAACTGGCCTGGCCCGTAATTAGAAGAGGTTGAACCGACGAAGCGGAGGGTCAGAACTCCCTCCGACCCACAAGAACTCCCTCGGCCTCGGCCCAAGGGAGAGGCCGAGGAGGAGGTCGGCCTCGGCCCACAGCCGAGGCCGACCAGGGCCAAAGGCCCAGGATGGACAGGAGGCTGACAGCTGTACAAACCCTAACGGGAGCTTATAAAAGAGGAGACGATGCACATACTCAGGTACGCCGAAAACTTCACCCAAAAGTACATTCTGCATGCTTCCTGATTAAAGCTAACTTAAGCATCGGAGCTTGTGTGGTCAACACCACACCGGTGTGTAGCGTTTGTCTGTTTTGCAGGTCACGTTTCTCCCGCTCATCTACAAATTCACTGCTGTCTGTCACGTGGAGCGAGGGATCGATTCCTGAGCAAAATTTGACCATCAACAAAAAGTACCTTTTAAGACAAGATGTCTAACAACACATTCCTTCCTCTCGTATGTAAATCTACACGACTTAAAGTCTTAAACCATCGTGCATATCTAATGTCTCATTTCAAATGAGCTTCTTAGCGTTATAAGTGTTGAGCATCCCATATCGAAAAGATTGGTGGAGACCTCACAATATATAAGCTTCAAGGGTCACTCTACTCATTGCCAATTGGTTTTGAGATGAAAGCCCATATAATATAATATGATATCAGAACCCATTAAACCCAAACGGATATTCGATCCAATAAAAAGAAATTGAGATCTGAGTCAATAATGGTGAACCCAAAGAGGGGGCATGTTAATGTATTTTTTTTAAAGAATTCGTCAAAATGTAGCATCGTCATTATTAAGTTTTTTTTAGTACATCAACATTTGGGAAAGAGGAAATTCAAACCTTTAACCTCACGGTCAAGAATACATGCCAATTACCGCGGAGCTATGCTCGCTTTGACATCGTCATTATTAAGTTACGAATTTAAGCCTAATTTATTATAAAAAGTAACTTCTATAGGATTTGTTTTAGAACCAATTGGTTTTTTGTTATCATTTTTTGTTGGTTTTTTAAAATAAAATTTGTTTGATAGTATATTCTTCCTGAACCAACTGAAGAGTTGGAGAGAATAGTCTGTATTGCATTAATTAATTCAAAGAAATATTATAGGAAATATTACAAAAGTAATTTAGCCATATATAACAACTCCATGCATATTGCTCCTCTAATATATGCCCCTCAAACTAATGATGCAAAGACATCAGAAGTTTGTCAATAATCTGATGAAAGTGAACTCCACCAAGGGGCCTTGTAAACAAACCAGCCAATTGTAAAGAAAACGGTACAAACCGAAAGTAAACTCCCCGTTTGATAACCATTTCGTTTCTTGTTTTTTGTTTTTGAAAACTAAACTTATAAACACTACTTTCACCCACAAGTTTTTTAATTTTGTTACCTACATCATTTCCATGTTTTCAAAAATCAAGTTAAATTTTGAAAACAAAAAGGAGTAGTTTTCAAAAACTTGCTTTTGTTTTTTAAATTTGGGTAAGAATTCAAATGTCTCCTTAAAAATGATGAAACCCATTGTAAGGAAATTGAGAGAAAACAAGCATAATTTTCAAAAACCAAATAGTTATCAAACGGGGCCTAAATTACCATAGACAACCTTCTCACATATAAAAATGATAATTAATCAAGTTGATGTAGAATTATTATCACTTCATAAAATTAGTAGATTGGACAAGAAAATATGAAGATCACAAAGGAGATAACAGATCTAATAGACTTGAGTAGCAGTTTGAGCTAAAGCTCAATATTCAACCTCAATAGAGGAACTAGAGACTCTATTATGCTTATTTGCAAACCACCAAGAAAAATAAAAAAACCTAATGTTGATCATCAACAAAGAATCCCTTGCCCCAATCCACATCACAATAGACATGAAAATCAACAAGGTTTGTCCGAAAAATAACAGCACAAACTCAAAATTGTTGTTTCTATAGAAAGGTGAATTGTAGTGGGGCAATGCATAAATTGACTAATTTTATTCTTGTAATCAGTTGTGACTTATAATGTAATAGATGTAGGGATTTTTTGGACTTCTTTATCAGAGTAAAATGTAATCTTTGGGCTTGTATTATAAAGGCCCAGAGAGGTAGTTGAGAGAAGGGGTATCTACAAGAATAGGCTGAAATCAGCCCATATATTTCAATTTTGTCCAAAAACCTTGAAAATATCATTTCAAGTCTAGTCCTTTTTAATTAATTGTAGCCCATTTGCCAATTTGACCCTCTGACATTCAAAATAAAAAAAAATAGAAAAGGAAAAAACGGTTGGTATAAAGATAGAATAGGGAAAAACGGTTGGTATGTTGCATTTGAAATATATATAATAATATAAAACAAAAAAGGAAAAAGAAAGGATTTGAATATTCTTCCTAAAATCGTGCAAATCACGCGTGAAAGTAACCGTCTTTCCTATTTTTTTTCCCCTTCTCTCTCTTCTGCCCTTTGTTCTTCACGAATTTTTTACCATTGTCGCCTCCAATATTTTGCTTCTAGTTTTTTTCTTCTGGGTTCTTTAGCTACGGGTAAATAACCATTTTTTGCTTTTGCGTTTTTTTTTTTGGGCTACTGGAATGTTTTTTAGGACACGCAGAGAGAGATGATGTTGGCCGGCTGAAACAGAACACATGGAGAGAGATGGGACGTTGGGTTCGAATAACGGGTATGAATTTTTAAATACCGGGTATGAATTTTTTAAATACCGGGTATGAATTTTTAAATACCGGGTATGAATTTTTTAAATACCAGGTATGAATTTTTTAATATATTGCTAAGAATATTAGGTTAATGGAATTAATGAGAAATGGAAGTCAATTTCATATACCTGAGAAAAAAAAAATGATAGTAGACGGCAAAAACAAAAATGACAGAAACAAAAAAAACAAAAAAAAACAAAAATGAAAATGGTTGAAAATGGTAGAAGACGATGAACGAAAATGGAAGAGCCGCAACTAACCACGAAAATGGACGAAAATGAAAGGGTAAAAAATGGTTTGTGATGTAAAAAATGGTCTATGATGGAAAAGCACCTGTTCTTGGTGTTTGGTGGACAAAAATCATGAAAGCATACTACTTCATCTTTCGTAGGTGAGATGTAAAAAAAGGGGGCAAAAATAATGATTCTAACATGAATAACCTATTGAGCTGCCAAAATGAAAACATCAAAAAGGAATTTATAAACTTTAAAATGGAAAAATTATTTGGGATGATATTTTCCATAACTAAATGCTAAATTTCCTAATTTTGTTGGGAAAGATTCAGCCGCAAGTTTTGAAACAGGGAGTTAATGACAAAATAAATATATTTAATAATTTATATCATCTAATATGTTATTAAATTAAAATTATGTCAATCATTAAATGAAAGGGCATTTTGGTAACAAAATTATCCTAATTAATGGGTAAAAACCTACCAATGATAATTTTAATAATTAAGGACATTTGTGAAATTTGATAATCAATTTGACCCATCCACTATAATTTTTGTTGAGAGAAGCATGTGACTAAGAGAGAGTTTTTTATAAACGACTCGTTCTCAGGGGATTCTCTGTGTGTGAAAGAGTGCAATCCTTCTGTGTGTGTATTAGATATATATGTATTATAGTTAATTAACTTTACTATGGTTGTCGTTGGTTACTCAAAGTTGTTACTTTACTATAATGTAGCATTGGTTACTCAAAGTTGTTATTTTACCCACCTATGTACATGTATTTAAGAGAGAGTTTAATCTCAAGATCAATAAGAAAATTATCATTTGCCTCTCCATCATATTTGAAATGGTATAAGAGCATATCTGATTCTTTTTTTCTTTTTTTTCAATGTCTTTTTCTCGACTTCGTCATTCTTGTTCATTCCTCTTCAATGGCGGACAAAGAAACCTCTGGCGATCAAGCTCTAGACATCGACGCTCAACTGAATCCATTCTTGTTGCATCACTCCTTCACTTCAACGACTACTCTCGTGAATCAACCACTAATTGGTGCTGATAATTACGTCTCATGGAGCAGAGCAGTTCTGAATGCTAGAATTTTTACTCCAAAATCTGATCTGGTTGCCTTACTCACTGTAAATAGTTCGAATGTGAAAATGAATTATTCACATAATTCTAATTCTCCATGAAACAAAGATAATTCCAGAGATGATCAACGATCAATATTTTCACATTGCAAGATAAAAGGTCATACTGTTGATAGGTGTTACAAAATTTATGGCTATCCACCAGGTTATAGGACATGAAATCAACAGAATTCACAGCCTTCAAATGGTACGAATAATTCTTCTAAAGTTGTTGGTACTAATTCTGTTTCTCATAATGTGCAGCCTACTTCGATTGAAGGGAATTTCTTTTCCAGTTTGTATGCTAGCCAATGCTCCCAACTTATGGATCTTCTGTCTTTGCATCTTCAAGCTGCCAAAACTGAGTTGATAACAGTTGCTACATCTACATTACATGCCTCAGGTATTTGCTCTGCTGCTTCTTCATCAATTGCATCCAATGTTTGGATTGTTGGTTCGGGTGCCTCTAGACATATATCATATTGCTACTCTATGTTTCATAACTGGCGTCGTGTGCATGATATATCGATTGTTCTTCCAACCTCCTACCTTGTTGATGTGGATTATATTGGAGATATTCAACTTAGTCCAGACTTTTTCTACGAGATGTCTTATATGTGCCAAAATTCTCATATAACCTCATTTTTGTGAGTTGCCTATTGGTGTCACCTAACATTACACTTCAATTCTCTGGTGATTACTACACAATACAGGACAATCTCCTATCGAAGATGATTGGCAAGGCTAGTTGCCATAATGACTTGTACATGTTGGCTCCACAGATGGAAGTACCTGTTTGTTCTGTTTCAGCAGAGACTTGGCATAGTCGTTTAGGCCATTTATCCCCTAAACGATTATTATTAATGAAAGATACTCTTTTTTTTTCCTGATTTTCATAATAAATATTGTGATGTTTGTCCTTTAGCTAAGCAAAGACCTTTTTCAATTCCTTTTAACAATCATGTAGCTGATAATGTGTTTGATTTGGTCTAGTGTGATATTTAGGGTCCCTTTAAGACACCCACATATAATGGTAATCGATATTTTTTTACACTTGTGGATGACTGCTCTCGGTATACCTAGGTATATCTCTTACGTGCAAAATCTGATGTTCACACTATTATTCCACGATTTTTTAAACTAGTTCAGACTCAATTCTCCAAAGTTATTAAGACTTTCAGGTCTGACAATGCCCCTGAGCTTTGCTTTGATGATTTCTTTTGCATCACTGGCACTCAACACCAATTCTCTTATGTTGAACTTCCCCAACAGAATTCAGTAGTTGAAAGGAAGCATCAACATCTCCCCAATGTAGCTCGTGCACTGTTTTTCCAGTCTAAGGTACCTATTCGTTTTTGGGGTGAATGTGTATTAACTGCTACATATTTCATCAACCGCATACCAATGCCTCTATTATCCAATGTTACACCCTTTTCCATAGTCCACAAGCAGGATGTTGATTATTCTTTATTGCGTACCTTTGGCTGTTTATGCTATGTATCTACTTTGACTGTGCATCGATCTAAGTTTGATCCTCAAGCTACTGCATGTGTGTTTCTTGGATATCCTCCTGGTATGAAAGGATATCGAGTATATGATATTGCCATGAGACAAGTTTTTGTATCTCGTGATGTTATATTCATAGAAGATCAGTTTCCCTTTCACAACATTAAAGATGTGTCTGATGTTGATGACATATTCTCTGACTTTGTTTTACCGTACCCTGCCTCTGGTTTTATCCCTACTGAATCTCCAAATGTTATCACTGATGTTATTGAACCTTCTGATGTTATTCAACCTACTGGTGTTGTCGATCCTAACATTGCTATTGTTGATCCTACTACTCATTCTCCGAGCATTGTTTCTGGTGATACGTCTCCAAATATTCATGGTCCTACTGACTCTGTGATTAGTTCAGATGTTGGTCACTTGCATTTACAGGGCACTAATTCAAATGAGTGTGATTCTCATACCGATGCGCTTATTCAGCCAGTGGAACCCATCAGGCGATCTTGTAGAGTTCGTCATCCTCCTGGTTTTCTACAGGACTATCATTGCAACTTGATACATCAGACTACTATGAAATTTGATAAGTTTCCCTATTCTATTCAAGGTTACTTATCATATAACCGATTTGCTGTCCCTCACAGGAACTTTATCTTCAATATCTCAACCTATTTTGAGCCATCATATTTCCACCAAGCCACCAAATTTCCTCAATGGAAAACTGCTATGGATGAGGAAATTACAGCTATGGAACAAACTCAAACCTGGAGTGTGGTTCCTTTGTCTCCTGGCCATCAAGCTATGGGTTGTAAGTGGATATATCGCGTTAAGCATAGAGCAGATGGTTCGGTTGATCGATACAAAACGCGCCTCGTTGCAAAGGGTTATAGTCAGCAGGAAGGTATTGATTTTTTCGATACTTTTTCACCTGTAGCTAAAATAGTTACCGTCAAGTTGTTACTATCTCTCACTGCATCTTTTGGTTGGGGCCTTGCACAATTAGACATAAACAATGCTTTTTTGAATGGGGATTTGTTTGAGGAAGTCTACATGTCCTTGCCTCTTGGCTATTATAATGATCATAAGTCTTCCACTGGTGCTCCCCTTGTGTGCAAACTACATAAGTCAATCTATGGTCTCAAACAAGGTTCAAGGCAATGGTTTTTCAAGCTTTCTCAAGTACTTATATCTCATGGTTTTTCTCAATCTAAGGCTGACTATTCATTGTTTACTAGAGGGAAAAACTCTTCTTTTGTGGCCTTGTTGGTGTATGTTGATGATATCCTCATAACTGGCCCTTCTCCTTCTGAAATTTCTGTTGTAAAATCTATGTTAAATACACATTTCAAGTTGAAGGATCTTGGAGTTGCTAAATATTTTCTTGGGCTTGAGTTGTCTCATTCCACTGCTAGGATTTATCTCTCCCAAAGGAAATATGGCTTCTAAGCCTGTTGCTCATCCCATGCCACCTTCTTCTCATTTGTCTGCTACATCCGGCACCATATTGGATTCTTCTGCTGCATCTGAATATCGTAGATTAATTGGTAGACTGCTTTATTTGCAAATTTCTCGCCTGGACATTTGTTTCTGTGTACATAAGCTTAGTCAAACATTGCTAAGCCTTATTCTGATCATCTAAAAGCAGCTCATCATTTGCTCAAATACCTTAAAGGAACAACTGGTCAAGGTATATTGCTACAAGCTACGAATGATTTTCGATTAAAGACATTTGTAGATTCGGATTGGGGGTCTTGTCCTGACACTTGAAAGTCCGTTACTGGTTTCTGTGTATTCTTTGGCAATTCTCTCATCTCTTGGAAGACTAAGAAACATGCCACCATTTCCCGTTCCTCTGCATAAGCTGAATATCGAGCTTTGTCTACAGTTTCCAGTGAGTTGACTTGGTTATCTCATTTACTTACTGGTTTGCATATTGTTTCTCCTATGTCTGCTCTTGTTTACTGTGATAATCAGGCTGCCATTTCAATTGCTTCGAATCCAACCTTTCATGAGCGTATGAAGCATATTGAAATCGACTGCCATTTTGTCCAGGAGAAGATTGATCAAGGTCTTCTCAAGCTTCTGCCCATTCGGTCTTTTTCCCAGCTAGCTGACATGTTCACTAAACCGTTAGCAACTGCTGTTTTAAAGGACTTTATGGTCAAGATGGGCATCCTCAATCTCCATTGTCCATCTTGAGGGGCGGGTATTAGATATATATGTATTATAGTTAATTAACTTTACTATGGTTGTTGTTGGTTACTCAAAGTTGTTACTTTACTATAATTGTAGCATTGGTTATTCAAAGTTGTTATTTTACCCACCTATGTACATGTATTTAAGAGATAGTTTAATCTCAAGATCAATGAGAAAGTTATCATTTGTCTCTCCATCATATTTTAAAGTGTGTAAAGGATTGAATGGAATAGTGAAAATCTTCCTCCTCCAGTGGATATGTAGGCAACTTTGGTCGAACCACTTGAATCTCTGGTGTTAATTTCTTCTTCCCCTCCAATCTTCTGATCAGTTTCTCACTAGCTAATCGATTGAGAGTGTGAGTGAAACTTCTCGTGGGTTATTGTTGATGCAAATCGCAACAATTCTCAACAAAAGTAATATCAGGTCAAGGGAAGGTTAAGTAATAATGCTTCAAAAAAAATGAAACGGTTGAAACAATAGAAAGACGAGGTAGGAAAATGAGTATTACAATATTTAGCATCTGTATCATGCCAATTTTCACAAGAAAACATTTCGCTCGATTAACATGAATATGTCATGAGAGGAATATTGAACTTCAAAACAAAGAAAGTATCATAAGCAACCAAGGTCAGTAATCTGAAACTCAAATCCAAGAGGAAGTTTGAGTTTAACAATGTAAGATGCATTGGAATCAGTGATGATAATATCATCAACATATAACATGTATGTATAACAGTATAAGAGCTCTTATGAACACAAACAAAGAGTGAACTACCAGCAAAAGACTTATGTAATTTGCAAAAATAATCAGGATGAGAAGAGTCTTTGAAACCAAGAGGTTGACTCATGTAGACATCTTCTTTATGAACATCATGTAAAAATGTGTTTTTGACACGAAGTTAATGCAGAAACATGAACAGTGGTTTAAAATCCACACCCTCTAATTGACATCTTCTATATGAGAAGCCAAGGCAAGACTAATGCTAATAGTGGTATTCTTAAGTTTGGACCAAGGATCGAAATGTCGATGTCGATGAAAATGAAAAGATCCACATATATTTGTTGAAATCGCCAATAAAACTAACATAATATCGAAAATTAAAGACAGAAACATGAGGTGGTGCTCCCTCAAACATCACTATAAACTAGAGCAAGAGGCATAGTGATAATAATATATAGTAGATGGAGCAAGGCAGCTTAGGCATTTTTCCTTTCAAACAACTAAATAACTCTAGACATTGTAATTTGGCCTCTGTAGAAATACAATATGCAATCAAAAGCATATGTAATATAGATGCAGAGGGAAGACTAAGATGTAAATGTCAAAGTTTAGCAGTAGCTTTATGAGAAGCAAAAAGTAGAACATAAAGGAGAAAATGAACCAATTAATTACAGTAGTAACAACAACAACATAGTTAACCAAAAATTGATTATTCTAATACTTTGTGCAACCACAAGTGTATGGGTTAAGTAATATAGTGGTTTTGAATATATGAGTATCATCTCCTCAGGATTGGTTTTTATTCATTTAACTACTGGAATTACTCTTGCTTAGCTTTATTTATAGAACAAAATCTAATGTTGAAGAAGCTACACTATAAAGCAAGAGGTAAGTGAAGACACAATCATAAAGGATAATTCTAGGGTGTTGATTTCATTAGATGAAACTTAATCACTTGAGTAATTAGATATTTAATTCATAAGTCTAAAAGCCTAATTTCATGAAATCTTCCATCCAATTCTCATCCATAAATAATTAACTTAAGCATGACGTTAGAAATCTTAATTAACAACCTCTATTGATTATCTATATATAAATTAGCTTTGTATATATAAATCTAAATCTAAATTGTAGTAATTGCTTATTGCATATTATTTTAAGAAGAAACAAATACTGGCCCGCCCATTAAAAAGCAAAAATAAGGAAATGATGCATGTATGAAGGAATTATCATAACGTAACGTTTGGAGAAAATTATTCGGCATATTGTCAATTTGTCATGAATCCAAGGATAAACTATCAACATACTTTTGAAACGTTTTCTCTCTAGCAATGCGATTTCTGGTGATCGTTGTGTTAATCTCCGACAATTAATGGAGTGATCTCCGGGAGCCTTATGGAGAAAAGTGGGGTTGAAATTTTCGTAATCCTAAGATTTGGGCTTACTTTTTTATGGTATGACCAGCCATTTGTTAATCAGACAGGCTGGAGAGGAAGATTTTCAGCAACCCGGCTACTATATCAGGTGTGTCAAGGGGATGAGGAGTCATCATCTCAGGTGCTTCAATCCTTTCTCTTGTTGTCCTGCACTTTATTTTATTTTCAGATTTCTGTTTCTGTTATGGATCCCAATTCGCTTGTCCAAGAATGGTCTCGTCTAAGCCTCACTCCAGAGGAGAATGAGGTGGCAGTCTCGGCTGATCGTGTAGCTGTGGAGCGAACGAGTTTGAGGTTGGGTTGCTATTTAATGGGTAAACTACAGTCCCATCGGTTTATTGCGACAGAAGTTATGCGCAAAACCCTCACTTTGGCGTGGCGTATTGCTTAAGGTCTGAGGGTGGAATTTCTAGGTAATAATAATTACATCTTCAGATTTGATAATGAGGATGATAGAACGAGAATTTTGAAACAAGGCCCCTGGTTTTTTGATATATTCCTACTCATTTTGGAATTACCGGTTTGTGGACTCAAGCCTTCGAACTACAGCTTCTCTTTTGTGTCATTCTGGATTCATTTTTATGATCTTCCTCTGGATTGGCACAACCTTGAGATGGTCGAACTACTAGGTAACGCTATCGGTGAATTTGAGGATGCGGACAACCGGGATGGATACCATCATATGCGAGCTAGTATGCAGATTCGTATACGGGTGGATATATCTCATCCCTTCCGGCAGGGAGTAAAAATTACTTTGGATGAATCTATTGGTCGGAGTTGGATCTCAATCCAATACGAGAGGCTACCAAAATTTTGTTTTTTCTGTGGTATTATTGGGCATCTTCATAGGGATTGTGGTCAATTTTATTCTTTGGAGCGGTCTTAGAATGTGGTTTTCGGCTACGGTGACTGGTTTCGGTATGACCCTAAGGGAGTTGTTTTGGTAAGTATTCCAGTGAGGGAGTTGGCAGTTGACTCGAGTAGGATGTATGGTTCGGTTCCAGCTCAAGCGGAGGTTTCGAGGACTGCTCCGTTTAATTCGTGTCCTTCTCCTTTACTGAGTGTCCATAATTTCAATCGATCGGTCGTTGGAAGTCAAGCGAATCCGGCAACTGTTGGTGGCACATTATCTAGCAGTGCGACTTTGTATTCTTTGGTTGGCGATTCATCTCCTACCATTAAAGGCAAAGAAAATATGGTGTATCAGGCGCCGATTCCAGTCATGGGAGGTTGGAAGGCGTCAAACAAAGACCATTGGATATCTTCATCGTCAAGTGGGGTGCAAAATCAGTTGACGGCAACCCCTGGTCCGGCGAAATTAATGCATCCGGCGGCAGTTTCAGGAAACGTCTCATCTTTTAAGGGAACGTCTGAATTTCTGGATCACTATCAACAGAAATTAAAGGAATTTAATTATGTGTTTTCTTCTCCTAAATTTCCGGCGGTGGTTTCAAATCCCCTTCAGTTTCGTTGTTCATCTAGCTTGGCAAATCCGAAGGCATTTTTTCCTGGTGATGGGCCCACAAGCAAGGAGGTCGGGCCCAATACTGTTGGCTAGGAGTTAAGCCCAGAAAATAGGGACCAACCGAATATGGAGAGGAATACGGGCGGCCTTCGTGACCAAGATTTATCCAGTCCCACTGAAGACGAGTTTGAAAGTCTTGAGGGTGTGGGCCTTCATATTGGAGTGAAACAGAATGGGTCGAAGGTGGTGTCCCCTCCTCGTGCTAAAGTTGCTGGTCCGGTGTCTTCTTGGAAGAAAAGGGCTCGAGCAGGATACGTTCCTTCGGGTCTAAACCTATCAGTGTTTGAAGAGTTTAATAAGCGTAAGAATGGTCCTATTCTATTTTCACCTGAGAATTTAAAGAGTCCTAAAATTACGCATGATGATTGTTTTGAGGCGGGGCCTGCTGAACAGCCTCGCCAGGATCCATGATTGTCTTATCTTGGAATGTCCGTGGATTGGGGAGTCCATGGCATTCAGGAATGTCTGTAACGAGTTAAATCGTTTGTGTTCCCATCTATGTTTCCTTTTAGAGACCAAGTGTCCGTCGGTTGTTTTGAATAAAATAAAAGTACGTCTGAATTACTATGGTTGCTTTGTGGTTGATAGGATTGGTTTAAGCGGGGGGCTTTGTTTATTATGGAAGGATGATGTAGAGGTTTCCATTCGTAGTTTTTCCATCCATCATATAGATGCATCAATTAAATGGAATAATTGTGTTTGGAGATTTACCGGATTCTACGGTAATCCATAATCGAATTTAAGGTCACAATCTTGGGATTTGATTCGACGTCTCTATAACAATGATGATTCCCCTTGGATTATAGGTGGCGATTTTAATGAAATTCTATGGGATTCAGAGAAAACTGGAGGTCCTCTTCGGGATCCACATCTAATTCACCAGTTCCGTGATATTATTGATGATTGTGGCCTTCGAGATTTGAATTTCAAGGGAGATACATTTACTTGGTGCATCCGTCGTAAAGGTGGGGACCAAGTTAGTTTGTGTCTAGATCGGTTCTTAGCCAATTCATCATTTGTTGATCTTTTCTCGGATTTTCAAGTCACTAATTGCGATTGGGCGAAATAAGACCACAAGACAATCGAGTTGCGTTTAATTGGTGACAGTGGATCGGGGTACAAACATTATCGTGGGAGGGCCTTCAAGTTTGAGGAATGTTGGTCTTAGGATGAAGACTGTTCACAGATTATTGCCAAAGCTTGACGATGGAGTGTTCAGGGTGGTCGTAGCCAACAGTTGCACCAGAAATTAAGCAAGTCGTGTAGCAGCTCTTAAGGATTGGGGCTACAAAAAAAATAAAGCCCGATGGGCTAGTATCCGTCAAGTGAGGGATAAAATTAAATTTGTGTATGAGAGGCCTCTCCCAACTAATTTCCAAGTCGTTCACCATCTAGAGCGTCAGCTGGACAGGTTGCTGTTGGAAGAAGAGATGTATTGGAAACAACGGTCGCGTGAGAATTGGCTAAAGTGGGGAGATCGAAATTCAAAATGGTTTCATCATAGGGCATCTTACCGACGGAAGATGAATCACATAAGTGGGGTGATGGATGCAGATGGGGTGTGGCGAATGGATTCCAATCAGATTCACATGTCCTTTGTATCTTATTTCAAGGATATTTTCAAAACTCATCACCATCAAGGGAGGACATTGATAAAGTTGTGGAGCAAATCCCTCGGAAGGTCACACCAGAAATTTGTTCTCTTCTTACCCAGGCTTTCTCACGAGAGGAGGTGGAACAAGTGGTCCTACAGTTTCATCCTTCAAAGGCTCCGGGCCCGGATGGTTTCCCTACCTTATTCTTCCAGAAATATTGGCATTTAGTGGGGTCCCAAACGGTGAATGCTTGCTTGGAAATTCTCAATCGCAAACGCTCTACTAAAGAATGGAATCACACTAATCTTGTTCTTATTCCAAAGATTAAGGAGGTCAGGTTAGTTTCCGACTATCGCCCTATTAGTTTATGCAACATGACTTATAAAATCATTACGAAGGTGCTTGCTAACAGATTGAAAAAAATTCTAAATGTTGTTATCGATGATTGTCAATCTACTTTTATCCTTGGTTGTTCTATATCTGATAATATGATTGTGAGTCATGAAATGCTACAGTTTATTAATTCTCGGAGGAACGGTAAACAAGGATATGCGGCTCTTAAACTGGACATGAGTAAAGCATACGGTAGGGTGGATGGTCTTTTCTGTATGTTGTTCTGGAAAAGATGGGCTTCTCAGGCGAATGGATAGAGCGGATTTTTGAATGTATATCAATTGCCTCGTTTTCTATCCTTATCAATGGTGTAACAGTAGACAATTTCACTTCTGCAAGGGGATTACGTCAGGGGGACCCCCTTTCACCATACTTGTTTCTGTTATGTTCGGAAGGGTTATCTTCCCTGCTGAATAACAATTGTTCCTTCAGCCCCAAAAATATCCCACCTGTTCTTTGCGGATGATAGCCTTATCTTTTTAAAGGCTACAACGGAGGACTTTGGGTGTTTTAGATTCATTATGGCAGCTTACGAACTTGCATCGAGTCAATGCATTAATATGGATAAATCAGTGGTCTGTTTTTCAAAGAATGTGCCTGTTGACACCAAAGCCTATCTTTGTTCTATCTTACCTATGGAAATGGTGAATCAATTGGGAAATTACCTTGGATTACCATCCTCTTTCCAACGCAGTAAAAGTAAGGACTTTCAAAAAATTTTGGACAGAGTTTGGTCTTACCTTCAAGGGTGGAAGGAGAAGTTCTTCTCTGGAAGCGACAAAGAGATCCTCATTAAAAGTGTGGTTTAGGCAATCCCAACTTATGCAATGAGCTGCTTTCGATTACCCAAAGGTCTATTGTCTAAGATTTCATCGTTATGTGCGAAATTTTGGTGGGGTTCGTCTCATACTAAAAAGAGAATTCATTGGAAGAGGTGGAAGGAATTATGTAAGCCAAACGAATAGGGTGGACTTAACTTCAAAGATCTGAAGACTTTCAACCAGGTTATGCTTGCTAAACAAGTTTGGAGTCTGCTAGTCAATCCTGACTCTACTGTGGCATGAATCCTAAAGAGCATCTACTTTCCAACGACGGATCTTATGTAGGCGAGTGTTAGTTCTCGATCATCCTATTTTTGGAAGGGCTTTATGTGGGGGCTGGATCTATTGAAAAAAGGCCTTGGAAGGCAGGTTGGGGATGGAAGATCTACTATGGTGATGAGGGATCCTTGGATACCTCGCCCCCATTCTTTTAAAGTTGTTGGAGTTAAAATAGATTGTGGTGAGATGAAAGTAGGAGAATGTATTTTGTTGTCTGGTCATTGGGATATTCCTAAGCTACAACAGTTCCTATATGAGGAAGATGTTCAGGAAATAATAAGGATCCCTATCAGTATGACGATGTCGAATTGCTGGATATGGCATTATGATAAGTACGGGAGTTATACTGTTAAGAACGGTTATAAATTGGGAATGATTTTGGCTAAGGAGGCTTCAACCTCGGATTCTAATATCTACTGACAGTGGTGGACCAAAATGTGGAAGTGGAATATTCTCCCAAAAGTTACGAATTTCGTCTGGAGATCCTTTCATAATTGTATTCCATGTTTGGTGAACCTAAGGGAACATCATGTTCCGGTTGATGCTCGTTGCTCGTTGTGTTTGGATGCATATGAAGGTACAACACATGCTTTATTTGAAGGGAATAAAAGTCCCCACGCAGCGGAAGCGCATCGATTGGACCTTACGCCGTATATTAATTAACATTAAAATACCGTTACGATAACTCAAACAAAACTTTAAACATGCTTTAAAGTTGCTGTAAAATCGGTTTAAACATGCTAAAATAAATCTAAATTTATTTTAAAAACTTTTCTAACGAAAAGAGGAAGAACCGTTACAAACCTCTGTTGTAGACTTGACCGTTCTTCGCCAACGACGCTCCAACGAACGAAAACGCAGCAGCCGCCTTTGTTTTTCTTCGCTGGAAATTCCTTCTTGATTGACACAATAACCACAGAGGTTACACCGGTATGTCTCTAAGTCTAGGAGGCCAAAGACTTGTGGGAGTCTTTCTCTAAGAGAGAGGCTAGAGAGAATTCTAGGTCTTGTCTTTCAAGAGTGTCAAGTGTCATGACCAATTAGGTCTAGTGTTCTATTTATAGAAGAGAGGCCATGAATAAAATATTCAATTAAATCAATCTTTTCCAAAATTGATTCAATCTTATTCCTTAATTAATCAATCATGATCAATCAATTCCCCAATTGATTAATTTTTTCCATAAATGACTAATTACTTCCATAAGTAATTAGATCATTCCCATAAATGATTAATCACTTCCTTAAGTGATTAATTATTTACATAATTGATTAATTCATGGTTAATGAATTCTTTACTTAATTAACCACCAATTAAATATCACATATTTAATTTCCGGCCTTGAATTAATTAATTTTGCCCAAACACTTTTAGGACTTAAATTAATTAATTCATTATTTGAACTCTTTCAATCTTCCATAAATTTATATTTGAACTTCTTCAAATATTAATTTCTCTCATAATAATATATCAATATATATTATATTTATTTCCCTTAGTAAATTGAACATTTTCAATTTACATTTAATTACTTAGTTGCCTCAAATTACTTTACGAGCTACCAGTGGGACCTTATGGACCTGCAGATCAGAAGCTCCAACGATGTGAGATTAATTGGTTAAACTCATTAACCACAATAATCAATATTCGTTAACTGTGTGTACATTCCACTATAGACTCACAGTTGCACTCTTCTCACTGCAGAAATATTTTCTGTGTCCACGGAACTTAGACCAATATCGACTAGTTAGTCCTTCACGAGTGTCCGTAAGACCAGCTAGGTCAAATTACCGTTTTACCCCTGGGTCACCTCTATTTCCTTAAGTACCAATTCTCCTCTAATGAACAATCTGTTTATGGTCCAACCATCAAACAGAAAACCCTCTCGTGCCATTGAGAGGGTAGGGCCCTTTGTTCAAGACTCGGAGTAACCACTTAAGGGAACACTCATCTGCTTCCCTAAAGTCGGGAAGGAGTGAATTCCATCTTGTACGATTATGTTCACAGCTCCCCATTCGGTCTTGTCCCCAAAGTGGTAGGCTTATTGAGTCGGCGTATTGGCCACTCTCACCCATACAAATCAAAGGACAATCTCTCATGAGCAGGAGTCCATAATCAACTCAGGATTAAGACTAAGTTGTCTAGGTCGTCCTAGTGAAAATAGAAAACCAACTAGTTAACGGTGTTATAACTAGTGGTTACTATTTCGCGGTCCGGTCTTATGCAAACTCATTGCATAGGATACCCCCACTCGCATGTCTCCTACACGAACGCGTTGGATCGCAGCGTTTGTATCAAATACAAAGTGGGTCGTATCCATAGTGTCACCAGGATAAGGCACCCAGTCTTATCCCTATACTATAGACCCTTTAGGCTGTTTCTTGAACAATGATCCCATATGTCGCTACATATAGTTCAAGACTCATATTACAACATTGGATGTCTAGTTTATTGGATTAGGGTTATTATTAGGCAAAGACAAATATAAAATAACTAATAACAATTAATGGAAAAATATATCAATATTATTTCATTAATATCCGGTCAACGATTACATTCACTATCTACGAGTTTTAGGGCATAAATCCCAACAAACTCCCACTTGAACTAAAACACTAGTTAGTGGGATGTTAATGCAATAATCTAAAGCTGGAAATACAATGAACTAGGGCATCCTTATACCCATTATACATTTCTCCCACTTGCCCTAGATTAGATGGCATATATATCTCGTAGACCTAGACCTTCTAGATGACCCTCAAACACTTTAGCCGTGAGAGCCTTTGTAAATGGATCAGCGATGTTGTGCTCCGAGGCGATCTTAGTGACGATCACATCTCCTCTTTGCACAATCTCCCGTATCAGGTGATACTTCCTCTCGATGTGTTTACCCCGTTTGTGGCTTCGAGGTTCTTTTGAGTTGGCTACAGCCCCACTGTTATCACAGTATAGTGTTATGGGCACGTTCATATTCGGAACCACTTCCAAATCAGTCAAGAACTTTCTAAGCCATACTGCCTCCTTAGCTGCTTCGCAAGCTGCTACATACTCAGCCTCCATGGTTGAGTCTGCTATGCATCCTTGTTTGATGCTTCTCCACACTACTGCTCCTCCATTGAGGGTGAATACTGACCCTGATGTGGATTTCCTAGAATCCTTATCAGCTTGAAAGTCAGAATCAGTGTATCCAGTAAGAATCAAATCCTTAGCTCCATACACAAGCATGTAGTCCCTCGTTCTCCGAAGATACTTGAGGATATTCTTAACCGCTCCCCAGTGGTCCAACCCTGGATTAGGCTGATACCTACTGACTACTCCCACTGCATAACATATGTCAGGCCTAGTGTAGAGCATGGCATACATTAAGCTGCCCACAGCTGAGGCGTAGGGAATGTGTCTCATGTTCTCAACTTCTTGAGGTGTCTTAGGAGATTGTTCCTTAGACAGGTGTACCCCATGTCTGAAGGGTAGGAGTCCCTTCTTGGAGTTTTGCATCGAATATCGAGACAACATCTTGTCAATATACGTTGCTTGAGACAGAGCTAGCGTTTTGTTCTTACGATCCCTAATGATTTGGATTCCCAGAACATATTGAGCCTCTCCCAGATCTTTCATTTGGAATTGGGCTGCTAGCCATTTCTTAATGTCAGTGAGGTATCCTACATCATTCCCAATGAGTAGGATATCGTCTACATAAAGTATTAGAAAAGCTACTTTCCTTTTGTTGACTTTCTTGTATACACAAGGCTCATCAACCTTTTGGTCAAAGCCAAAAGATTTGATTGCAGTATCAAATCTAATGTTCCATGATCTGGATGCTTGTTTCAATCCATAAATGGATCGATTTAGCTTACAAACCTTTTGTTCCTGACCTTGGGCTATGAACCCTTCGGGTTGAGACATAAAGATATTCTCTTCAAGATTACCATTCAGAAAGGCAGTCTTGACGTCCATTTGCCATATTTCATAGTCATAATATGTGGCAATGGATAAAAGAATTCTTATGGACTTTAACATGGCTACAGGAGAAAAGGTTTCCTCATAGTCAACCCCCTCCTTTTGGGTATAACCCTTTGCCACTA
This sequence comes from Luffa acutangula, assembly GCA_036850905.1. Classification (NCBI taxonomy): domain Eukaryota; kingdom Viridiplantae; phylum Streptophyta; class Magnoliopsida; order Cucurbitales; family Cucurbitaceae; genus Luffa; species Luffa acutangula. The sequence continues at coordinate 14,898,704 of CM072099.1, forward strand.
GTCTAGCTTTGAAGGTCTGTACCTTTCCAGCTGCATCTCTTTTTCTCTTATAGATCCATTTGCACCCTATGGGTTTTACCCCATATGGTAGATCTGCAAGTTCCCATACAGAATTGGAGTACATTGACTCCATTTCCAGGTTCATGGCTTTGACCCATTCATCCTTATCTTCGTCATTCATTGCCCGTCGATAGGACAATGGATCCTCAATGCCATCATTAGGTATGACAACCTGAGTTTCAGTTAAACCCAAGTAGCGGTCAGGTTGTAACACAACCCTCCCACTGCGTCGAGGCATTCCCAACGATTGAGATGGACGGGATGGATCTGAAGAACTAGTTCCTTCATCAACCCTTGTTGAAGGTCCAACTTCATCAACAACTCTTGATGATTCTTCAGTAGCTTCTCCTAATATTATTTTGCTTCGTGGTTTATGATCTCTCATGTGGTCTTCCTCTAAGAAAGTGGCGTTTGTCGATACAATCACCTTATTTTCCTGTGGGTCGTAGAAATAACCACCTCTCGTTTCTTTAGGGTAACCAACAAATTGGCACAGTTTTGAACGAGGTTCCAGTTTCTTAGGATTTGTCACAAGCACGTGTGCAGGACAACCCCAGATGCGAAAGTGATGCAAACTAGGTTTACGCCCCTTCCATAACTCGAAAGGTGTTTCAGAAACACTTTTCGAGGGAACATTGTTCAAGATGTATACTGCAGTCTCTACTGCATACCCCCAAAACGAGCTAGGCAATTGAGCATAGCTCATCATTGATCGAACCATGTCTAACAAGGTTCTATTTCTCCTTTCTGACACACCATTCTGCTGAGGTGTACCAGGGGCTGAGAGTTGAGATTGGATTCCATGTTCTATCATATAATCCTGGAATCTTTGATCCATATACTCCCCTCATCGATCAGATCGAAGTACTTTAATAGATTTACCTAATAGGTTTTCAACTTCAGCCTTAAAATCCTTACACTTTTCAAGGGCTTCAGACTTATGTCCCATTAGGTATAAGTAACCATATCTTGAATAATCATCTATAAATGAGATGAAATATTCGTACCCTCCTCGAGCTTTTACATTCATTGGACCACATAGATCCGAATGTATTAACTCTAAGGGTTCTTTGGCTCTATAACCTTTTCCAGTAAAGGGTCTTTTGGTCATTTTTCCCTCGAGACAAGATTCACAAGGTGGTAGTGAATCATCTTCTAACTTGCTTAGAAGTCCATTCTTTACCAAACGACCGATCCTATCGATGTTTATATGACCAAGTCTAAGATGCCAAAGATGAGTATTGTTACTTGATGGAGAAATCTTTTGCCTTTTATTTTGAGTTTCAGCAGTTTTAAATAATTCGTGATTTAAAAGTGCTTTGTTTTCGGTTGGTCTTAAAACATACAAGTTATTTTCCTATTTGGCTGAACAAATAAGTACACCATTTTTATAAATGAACGCTTCATTCATATCAAAAGTAACTGTATACGATTGTTCAATTAAACATGAAATAGAAATCAAGTTCCTCTTAATCTTGGGAACGATTAACAAACTTTCTAAAAGTAAGAATCTATTTCTAAAAAATAACTTCGCAGCTTCCACTGCTTTAGCTGAAATGACTTCTCCAGTTCCGACCCTGAGTGTCATTTCCCCATCGTTCAACTGCCGAAAGGAACTATTTTCCTGAAAAGAAGAGCAAACATGATTAGTTGCTCCTGAATCAAGTATCCAGGTAAACTCATCATGTTCTACCAGGCATGTTTCTAAAACCAGTAAATCAAATTTACCTTCCTTTTCCTTCTTTTTCTCAGCAAGGTACTTTGGGCAGTTTCTCTTCCAATGTCCATCTACATTGCAGTGAAAACACTTGCCCTTGTCTGCCACAGATTTGGCTTTTCCCTTGCTTTTAGCAGCAGTACTGGGAGCTTTCCCCTTGTTTCCTTTCTTCTTCTGAGTTTTCTTTGAAGAAGTGGCTACAGATTTAGTTCTAGAGGATGAACCCTTCTCGAACTTTCTTTTAGAGTGGACAACGTTTGCCTCTCCTTCTATCTGTCCCTTGTTCTTAAGAAGAGACTGATAGAGCTGTAGCTCATTCAGGAGGCTAGTCAGGTTGAATATTATTTTATTCATCATTGCATTGCTTCGAAACTGTAGAAAACTCTTCGGAAGATATTCTAAGATGAATGCAACCTGACTACGCTCATCTATGACCGCCCCGTTTGCCTCTGCCACGTTGAATTGGACCATCATATCCAGGACATGCTCCCGAACAGATGTGCCCTCTTTCATGCGACAGCTATAAACGTATTTGAGAGCGTCATGGAGTTGGTAGGACGGTTGTCCAAACATCTCCTGGAGAGAGTTCATAATCTCCCTCGCTGTTACCATGCCCTCATGCCTTTTAGCCAAAACTTCAGATAAGCTGGCTAAGATATAGACGCGAGTCTTATCATTGGCCTTTGTCCAGCGGTCATAAGCATCCTTAACTGCCTGGGATGCATTACGAGCAGGGGCTGGAGGACAATCCTCCGTTAAGACAAACCGCAGATCATCGACAACAAGAATCGTATTCAAGTTCGACTTCCACGTAGCATAATTTTCGCCGGTTAATTTCTCATTTTTAAGCAGAGAGACAATTGAGGAAGACATTGCTGAAATTTAAACAAACAATGACCGTATTAGTTATCTTTGCCTTAACCCATCATACAAGCAAACAATTGCACACAATCCAATCAATTTAGCAAAACAGACAATCACAGAACCCTAAAACTATTGATTTAGTTTTGCAACGAAGTTTCAGAGGTTTAGAATATCAACCACCGAAGGGTGATCAGGTACTCCTCCTTTGAAATGAGACACCTCTCAGCTAATTCTAATTCAAGAATAACTCATATTCCTATGGACATTAGCCACCGTTGTTCGGTCAAGGATTTGTTAACACTTTTAACTCATCCTCGTAAGTGTAACCCTCCCACTTTCAGATCTCAGAGGCACGCACCAACAGGCTACCGAAGGGAAAGACAAATGTTGGTGATTAGCCTAAGAGCTCCTATCCTTTTCAGGAGTTCACGATGTTCCGAATCCTATGACCAGGCCCTCCGAAGGGATGGATGCGCCAGGGCAACCTGCAGGCGGATCATAGGACTCTCACGGTGTGAACTATGGGCGGAGACCGAGGGATACGTTGACACGTGTCCCGCTCCCACTTACTCTAGACATTTTTCCCATTCACCTTGATATTGATCCATGCAAACACTTTCCGAAGGGAGGCCGCTCCTAGGGCGACTCGAAGCCGAGCATGAATCTCACGTTGTGAATATAGGGACGTAGGAGCAAAACTTGATCTCGTTTTGTAATTTTCCTCCCACTGAAAATGTCCTAAGGTTAATATAGGGTTTTTTAACTTAGATAGTATTCGGCTAAGTCAATCTATCTAAGTCTGATCCTATTATAACAATTATGGAAAGGATTCAACTGCAATCTTTTGGGTGAATTAAACTTCTTTTAATAAACCCAACATTGCAAGTCAACATTACTATGGTTAATTCAACTCAATCCGGTTAGTTCCCAGGTAGGAGGTGTTCCGTAAACCGTCAACTTAAATACCCCCAACCTTAGACAGAACTTTACCGAGAAAGTTCCCTTATAACCTCAGTAATGTAAGGTCTTTACTCTAAAGATCTAGGTGCATTAAACACTTTTAATAAACCTAGTGACATTGCATGCTAACATTTAACTATGATTAATTCAACTCCGGTATTCCAGGTCAGTTCCCAGGTAGGAGGTGTTCCGTAAACCGTCAACTTAAATACCCCAAACCTTAGACAGAACTTTACCGGTGGAGTTCCCTTATAATCATAGCAATGTTTTTCCTACTTAGTAAATTAAAACTATTTTTAATTCTAAGTAAGAAAAGATTCTAATCCTATTAGAAATCAATCTAGGTCTAATTAATTTTAAACAATTTAAAATTAATCCAATTTATCCTATGATCTTATGTTTGCATGCAAATCTTGATTATAGATTGACGGTTTCTAATCATTAATAAAAAAAAAAACTATTTCAAATTTTAATGATTAATCCTATAATCAAGAATCTAGGGTTTAATTCATTCAACAATCTCATTCAAATTAAATAATTAAACCACACTAATTGCATGAATAATATAACAATTATATTATTAACTATGGATGTTTCATGCAATTTTGATTTTCTTTTATTATAACAATTATAAGCCAATCAAGAAAATCAATCAAGCATGCTTCATTCATCACATTAAACATAACTATTTATATTTAATTTAAGTAATGACATGCTTCATGCTTTCCAATTTTTCATATAATTAATATACACTTATATTAAAAAATATGAAAACAATTCCATGCATTTAAACATACATTATAACAATTTATAATATATAAAAAAATGCACGAGCATGTTTATAACCTAAGGTGGGATTAAATATTCTATATGACATCCATAAAGCATATAAATAGCAATTGAACCGGTTAATTTTGGCCCCTAGGATAAAATAAAGCATTAAATTACATTAATTTAGCTAAATTCTATCCTAAAAATCTTTGTACAGCTCCAGAATTTTGTCTAGACATCACGAACCGCCTCGAACCACCTCGAACCGGCCTCCAAAATCACGAACCATGCCAAAAATTGGCTGAACCGAGGCAATAACACAGAAAATCGGGTTGATCCAAAAAAAAACGAACCAGACCGATTTCCTGGTCTGGATCCCGGTCTGGATCCCGATCCGGATCCTGGTCCGGATCCCGGTCCCGATCGGGATCTCGGTCACGATCCCGGTCGGGATCCCGGTCACGATCCCGGTCCGGATCCCAGTCTGGATCCCGGTCCCGACCGGGAAATTTTCCAGTATGCCCTAAAATGTCGATTCCACTGTTCTGCACTCTGTTTTTTCGAATTCCAGCGCCGTTCTTCATGATTTTCGCCCAAAATCATCTCGATCTTCATCGATAACAGTCCTAAATCTAGACACGGACTTACAAGGACTCGATTTACATAAAATATACTCGAAACACCGGGCCTTACATGATCAAAATCACATAAAATAAATCTATGGCCATAAAATTAACCCAAACAGTTCAATGCAAACCGAACATACATTATGCATAAATCCCACCTTTTAGAGCCTATCGCAACTTTTAAAATTAATTAATAGGGACAGCGATGGCTCTGATACCAACTGAAGGGAATAAAAGTCCCCACGCAGCGGAAGCGCATCGATTGGACCTTACGCCGTATATTAATTAACATTAAAATACCGTTACGATAACTCAAACAAAACTTTAAACATGCTTTAAAGTTGCTGTAAAATCGGTTTAAACATGCTAAAATAAATCTAAATTTATTTTAAAAACTTTTCTAACGAAAAGAGGAAGAACCGTTACAAACCTCTGTTGTAGACTTGACCGTTCTTCGCCAACGACGCTCCAACGAACGAAAACGCAGCAGCCGCCTTTGTTTTTCTTCGCTGGAAATTCCTTCTTGATTGACACAATAACCACAGAGGTTACACCGGTATGTCTCTAAGTCTAGGAGGCCAAAGACTTGTGGGAGTCTTTCTCTAAGAGAGAGGCTAGAGAGAATTCTAGGTCTTGTCTTTCAAGAGTGTCAAGTGTCATGACCAATTAGGTCTAGTGTTCTATTTATAGAAGAGAGGCCATGAATAAAATATTCAATTAAATCAATCTTTTCCAAAATTGATTCAATCTTATTCCTTAATTAATCAATCATGATCAATCAATTCCCCAATTGATTAATCTTTTCCATAAATGACTAATTACTTCCATAAGTAATTAGATCATTCCCATAAATGATTAATCACTTCCTTAAGTGATTAATTATTTACATAATTGATTAATTCATGGTTAATGAATTCTTTACTTAATTAACCACCAATTAAATATCACATATTTAATTTCCGGCCTTGAATTAATTAATTTTGCCCAAACACTTTTAGGACTTAAATTAATTAATTCATTATTTGAACTCTTTCAATCTTCCATAAATTTATATTTGAACTTCTTCAAATATTAATTTCTCTCATAATAATATATCAATATATATTATATTTATTTCCCTTAGTAAATTGAACATTTTCAATTTACATTTAATTACTTAGTTGCCTCAAATTACTTTACGAGCTACCAGTGGGACCTTATGGACCTGCAGATCAGAAGCTCCAACGATGTGAGATTAATTGGTTAAACTCATTAACCACAATAATCAATATTCGTTAACTGTGTGTACATTCCACTATAGACTCACAGTTGCACTCTTCTCACTGCAGAAATATTTTCTGTGTCCACGGAACTTAGACCAATATCGACTAGTTAGTCCTTCACGAGTGTCCGTAAGACCAGCTGGGTCAAATTACCGTTTTACCCCTGGGTCACCTCTATTTCCTTAAGTACCAATTCTCCTCTAATGAACAATCTGTTTATGGTCCAACCATCAAACAGAAAACCCTCTCGTGCCATTGAGAGGGTAGGGCCCTTTGTTCAAGACTCGGAGTAACCACTTAAGGGAACACTCATCTGCTTCCCTAAAGTCGGGAAGGAGTGAATTCCATCTTGTACGATTATGTTCACAGCTCCCCATTCGGTCTTGTCCCCAAAGTGGTAGGCTTATTGAGTCGGCGTATTGGCCACTCTCACCCATACAAATCAAAGGACAATCTCTCATGAGCAGGAGTCCATAATCAACTCAGGATTAAGACTAAGTTGTCTAGGTCGTCCTAGTGAAAATAGAAAACCAACTAGTTAACGGTGTTATAACTAGTGGTTACTATTTCGCGGTCCGGTCTTATGCAAACTCATTGCATAGGATACCCCCACTCGCATGTCTCCTACACGAACGCGTTGGATCGCAGCGTTTGTATCAAATACAAAGTGGGTCGTATCCATAGTGTCACCAGGATAAGGCACCCAGTCTTATCCCTATACTATAGACCCTTTAGGCTGTTTCTTGAACAATGATCCCATATGTCGCTACATATAGTTCAAGACTCATATTACAACATTGGATGTCTAGTTTATTGGATTAGGGTTATTATTAGGCAAAGACAAATATAAAATAACTAATAACAATTAATGGAAAAATATATCAATATTATTTCATTAATATCCGGTCAACGATTACATTCACTATCTACGAGTTTTAGGGCATAAATCCCAACATTATTCTTGTGTAATAGAGCGCAAGATGTATGGAGGACATTGGAACTCTGGGATTCTTCAGGAGCAGACCTTATATGGGATATCAAAGATCGATGGCTTTGTATTTTTAACAATGTTCCTTCACAAAAACTCGAGCAGATATGTATGTATTCCTGGGCTATTTGGAATGACCGTAACAATATGGTTCATCATCGCCATGTTCCTCCTGTGGGAATATTATGTGAATGGATTCAGAATTACCTCGCCGAATACCAAAGGTTTAGTAATAAGAGTGGCCGTCTAATTCAATCCTTGGAAAAGGTATCGACCATGATCGTAGGAGGGAAAGAAATGGTGTTGCATGTCGATGCGGCTTTTGATGAAGTGTCTCGTCATGGTGGCGTGGGGGTTATTATCAGAACAAGGAATGGACAATTGGTGGTTGTTTTGCATAAGGGTTTTCCTCTGTTCTCATCTCCTTTATGCGTTAAGGCGGTAGCGGTGCTGGAGGGACTTAAATTGTCAGCCCAATGTAATATTGAGAAGGTGACGGTTTTTTCGGATTCCCTAACACTGATCTCTACTCTTCTTCATCAAAAACAGTGTCAGACGGATTGTTACACCACGATTTCGGATATCCAATTTTTAAGGGAGGCCTTCCATAAGACTGATTTGTGCCATGTCAATCGAGAGCACAACAGGTTGGCTCACGATTTAGCTAGAGTAGGGATGCATGCTCCGAATTCAGTTTGGAGTAAGAATTTTCCGGAGTGGGTTATTCGATTAGCTAATAGTGAGTTGCACTATTTTGTAATCTCGCAAGGGAATCCTTAACTTTTAATGAAAGTTTCTGGTTTCAAAAAAAAAAATCTAAATTGTAGTATTTAGATTGTTGTCAAATTTAAGTAAATTTCTATAATATATTTGTATTGTTTATATAAATTTTTTTTTTGACAACATTGTTTATATAAATATTAATCTCTACTATATATAAAAGGGGCTTAGAGGGGAGAATTTTTACATTCCCTTATTGCCCCTAACATTTTTAATAATGATTACTTTGCCCTTTTACCCTAATTAATCATATTTATATTTAATTAGAGTGGAGGCACCGTTTCTATGAAATCGTGAAATCGATTTGGGTAACGGTCAGTAGAGAACAATGACGCCCATTCCACCAACAAAACTGACACCGAAAAGCTCACGACGATTTCTCTTGACCGGAATTGAGGAGAAGAAAGATCATCACAGTACTGTAATTTATCATCAGCTTCGCCTTGGAACCAAGCTCTGCATCGTTCTTTGCTCTCCTTCCTCTGTCAAAGAAGTCCTCCGCCACCAAGAAACCGTCTATTGGGGTTACACATATTTACCAACGGTTCGAATTTCATCGTGAAATCCACAAAGTTGCAGTACAGATTTACGACGAAGAGATTATGCTCCGTAGACTCCTAAATTCATGGTTTAGGAGTTTTTAATGGAATTAAAATAATTCTTGGGTTTCTTTTTTATTTTTGAAATGGTTTAGGAGAAATTAATTAATCATATGCTTAGGTTCTATAAATGTTTTGTAATTGAAATATTGTTTTACTATTTGCAATGCTGAAACCCACTTTGTTGATGTCTATTGGGGTTCCGGCCGATTGGAATACGCCTTTAATCTTCCATGAAGTGCTTCAAGTTTAAATTGGGTCTCTTCTCCCTGGAAAGAAGTTTGTGTTGGGCAATTTATTTTAATTTAATTTCTTTTTCCCAGCTATGATGTTGTAGCCATTACTGTGAGAACCATTTTACCAGAACTGAAATGTCATTTGAAGAAAAATTTGGGCACTCTCTTTTATTTGAATGTCGGTATGGTTGGTAAATTAAATTTAAAACTCATATAGACACATCCTTAATACAAACACATCCACACTCCACTTCTTTTCTGTGATTTTATCAAATTGTAAGTTTCTATCAGATGCTGCATATGGTTTGAACTTGTGTGTGTTAAACTTATTTTGTTGATTGTGGTGTGGTGTTCATACGTGTAGGTTGAGGCACCCAAGAAAAAACGCAGTAAATCTTTATATGAAAAAGCCACAGACACTGGTGTGGATCCTCGAGAGGCTGCGAAGAGACTAAACATTGATTGGGACACTACAGCTAAGATCGAAGATCCGGAAGTGCCTGTTGTTGTGGTTTGTTTTCTTGGCCCATCATCAAAGACACTGTGCTTATGTTCCTTATTTTAGTGGCATAATCATAAATGATGTTTAGTGGAAATGAAATGACCAATTATATTGTAATGAGTTTTTGGTTAATCAACTTTGATAATATTAATAGTATTTCGTAATTTTCTAATTTTAGTTGCACAATCACAAACAATTTAAATTCATCACAATGATGTATTCTAAAAACTAAAACATTATAATATATACTAAATGAAAAATAAGGAATCGTTGACTATAATAAAAAATTTAAAAAAATTTACGGTGAGTGAGTGAATTAATGACGTCAACAAAATTTGCTCAAAAACAAATCTTCATTGTAGATTTAGTTAGACTTTAAGAAAAAATAATATTTGGTTATTATATTTTTTAAAACAAAAAAATAGATAAAAAAAAATAATAGTAAAATTTAAATCCAACTTTTTTTTTTTTTTTATAAAAAACCCTTGGTGATTTTATAAAATATATATAGGTGACACTTTAAAAAAAATCTTGGTGATTTTATAAAATATATATAGGTGGCACCTCTTAATAAAACTAAATCCTTAACTTCTTTTTCTTCTGCAATATAAAAAAAATCTTGGTAATTTTATAAAATATATATAAGTGGCACCTTTTAATAAAACTACGATTTGGATGGGCAGTTGAAAATCCTTAACCCTCAGATATGAACTATAAATTCATCTTCAATTTTTATTTCTTTGTTTTCAATTTTTCAATTTAATTATAGTATGATGATACCCTAATCCTTATATTAGAAATTCTAATTTATAGTTTCATGGTTCTTTGGCGGAGGGTGTTTCTCACTCTCATTCCAAATCTCATTCCAAACCCACCATAAGTCATTGTTGCAGATTTCAATTTCTTGAAATTGGTAAGTTTAAATTGCAAGTATCTCTGTCTTTTTTTTCCTATTTTTTGTTTCTTAATTTTCTTGAACTTCCTTTACCTTTATTCTATTATTGTTTGAAATAAATCATATTCGATTGTTTTTTTTTCTTTGTTTTTCGTTGTTTGCTTGATTGTTAAGTTTCTTTGGATCTTTGAATTTTTCCCTCATAATTCTGTTCTACTATCTTTATTCTCTGATTGTTTCAAACAAATTGTATCTTTTCATTTTCATCTTTTTTTGTTTATCATTGTTTGATTGATTATGCATTTTATGTTTGATTTAGTTGATCAAATTTGGATTGTCCATTTACACTAACGTACATATAAGTGATTATTAAAAAAAAAAAAAAAACTAGATTTCTCTTTTGTGCCTCGCCCGTGACTTTTCCATAAATATAAGTATAGTGTATCCATTAAGCTATATTTAGATTAACAAGGATAAAAAAATTGTTATAATGGTTTAGATTTAATTATGTATTTGAAAAATTGTTTAATATTATTTCTTTTTATTTTTGAATTTTTTTGTTATTGTATTTTTATTTTTAAAAACATGTTCGATAACCATTTTTAGTTTTTTTAAACATTTATGTTTTATGTTTTTCAAGAGATTAAAAATAATGCAATGAACCTGTTCACACGTAACTTCAGAGATGGAGACACGTGGAATAAATAATATATTTGTATTAATGTAATATGCGTGTGGGTGTACAATCTCTAACTTTAATCCTCTGATTCTCTCTCTTAAATATATAAACTTTGGTCTCTAGCTTGTTGATCTTCTTAGGCTGGTTTGTTGAGCTTCTTGGATGATCGGCCTACTAGGTTGATGATCTCTTGGATCGGCTTGTTAGCTTGTTGATCCTCTTGGATGATTGGTCTGCTGACTTGATGATCTCTTGGATCGGCCTGTTGGCTTGATGATCTGTTGGATCGGTTTGTTAGCTTGTTGATCCTCTTGGATGATCAGCCTGTTGGCTTGATGATCTGTTCGATCGGTTGGCTTGTTGATCTTCTTGGATGATCGGCCTGCTGACTTGTTTATCTTCTTGATCGGTCGGTTGGCTTGTTGATCTCTTGGATCGGCCTGTTGGCTTGATGATCTCTTGGATCGGCTTGTTAGCTTGTTGATCCTCTTGGTTGATCGGCCTGCCGACTCTAGACTCTGGCAGAATGCTCTGGACTCTGAGTTCTCTGACTCTGTCTCCAAATCTCCATCCCCCCAAAATGAATGGTGGTCTCCTCTATTTATAGAGTTTGATGGACCTCGTATGGGTTTGGGCTTGGGTCCAATTGCCACGTGGCATAATTTGATTGAACTTTGCTGATGTTATCTGATCGATTAAACAAGTGGCATTCTTTGATTTGCCGAATTTTAATGTCTATTAATTTAATTTAGGCACACGTGTAAATGTGTAATTGGTCCCAAATTTATTTTATCATTAATTTATATTAATGACGTGGCAATTTGTGATTGGTCGAAATTTCTCCTTCAACAAATGCCCCCTTTTCGAGATTTAGGCACAAGTTATGTGTGAGTGAATCTCGAAAAATATATTTTGGAATTAAAATGCAAGGTCTTTTTTCTTTACATTGACTCCATTTGGTGTGTCAATTCAATCAAAATATGAATTTTAGTCAAATTTTGATTTTTTTTTATTTGACACACTTTTATCGCCAATTAATCAAAATTTGAGGTTTGGTCAAAATTTTGATTTTCCTTGTTTGGCAGCAAACTTTGATTTCAAGTTTGGGCAAAATTTGATTTATACCCAAATTTTGATTTGAGGTAAAATCCTACCCAATTTTAACTTGCATATGGAATAGTACTTGAGGTTTGGACTCTGGTCCATTTGGGATAGAATTTGGATTATGGCCAAAATTTAATTTGAGGTAAAATTTTACCAAATTCAAACTTGCATTTGGAATAGAATTTGATGTTTGAATCTCAAATTTTGATTTGGAAGAAAAATTTGGAGTATGCCAAAATAAAATTATTTAGATAAAATTTGAATTCCCAAATTGATTTGAATTGAAACACTTATCTTTTAGGAATTTCAATTTAATTAAGTTGGTTCAGATAAAGATAAAGATTATCTCATAAAATTTTGAACCGGAGATAGGATTTCATTTGAGTCAAATCTTTATCTAAACCTTTGATTTGAACTTAAAACTCCCCCTATAAATAAGACTGAACCTCAGTAGGGGAGAGCACACATCAATTGCAGAGAGCATTCAAGAAGGGATCCAAGTAGGAAACTTTCTTTTCTTTTTTTTTTCTTTTTTTTTTCTCTTTTTTTCTTTTCGTTTTTTTTTTGTTTTTTTTTTTGTTTTTTTTTTGTTTTTTTTTTTTTGCAATTTGTTTCTTTCTTCCTTGAATGTGTAAGCTTCGTGCAACAGTCGTCACCAAATTTGCTTGCAGTTATTTCACTCCAGCTAGACCAGTCCCCTATTTTATTGGGTGATCTGAATAGCCTGCAGGGGTAGTCACCAGATTCGCCTTCAGTGATGCAGTCCTGCTAGACCAGTCCTCATTTTATTGGGTGATCTGAGTAACCTGCAGGGGTAGTCACCAGATTTGCCTATAGTGATGCACTCCTGCTAGACCAGTCCCCATTTTATTGGGTGATCTGAGTAACATGCAGGGGTAGTCACAAGATTTTCCTTCAGTGATGCACTTCTGCTAGACCAGTCCCCATGTTATTGGGTGATCTGAGTAACCTGCAGGGATAGTCACCAGATTTGCCTACAGTGATGCACTCCTCCTAGACCAGTCCCTATTTTATTAGGTGATCTGAGTAACCTGCAGGGGTAGTCACCAGACCAGTCCCTATTTTATTGGGTGATCTGAGTAACCTGCAGGGGTAGTCACCAGATTTGCCTACAGTGACGCACTCCTACTAGACCAGTCCCCATTTTATTGGGTGATCTGAGTAACCTGCAGGGGTAGTCACCAGATTCGCCTTCAGTGATGCATTTCTGCTAGACCAGTCCCCATTTTATTGGGTGATATGAGTAACTTGTAGGGGTGGTCACCAGACTCGTCTCGCCTACAACGGTCGTCATCAGATTCACTTGTAGTGACTTCATCACCTGTCTAGACCAGTCACTTTGATGATTGTAGTTTCGTGCAGGGGTGGTCAACACATTTATTGTCTTTCTTTTTCTTTCTTTTTTTTTGTGGTTTGATATCAAGCATTTTTTTTAACTTGCAGCTAAGATGCATCTTCCAGTCTAGACACTTTCAAGATAAAGGCAACACTAAAGTTGTTCATCTTTGCAGATGTAGCGAAGACTTCAACCGTCAACTTTTGAATATGAAGTTAAGTTATCAACAGTCAATTTTTGAAGATGAAACGAAGCGGACGCCGTCAACTGCCAACATTTGAAGATGAAGCGCAGCGGACGCCGTCAACTGCCAACATTTGAAGATGGAGTGGAACGAGGCCGTCAACCGCCGCCAAACATTTGAGAATGAGCAACGGTGAACCTTTGAACTTGGAGAAGGAGAACCTCAGTGGCGAACCTTCAATAGGAGGGGTGGAGAGAAGCGCCTTTGAACTTGGAGAAGTAGCGAGCAGAGGAGAAAAGCACCTTCGAACTTGGAAAAGGAGCGAGCAGCGGAGAGAAACACCTTTGAACTTGGAGAATGAGTGAGTAGTGGAGAGAAGCACCTTCGAACTTGGAGAAGGAGCGAGCAGCGGAGAGAAACACCTTCGAACTTGGAGAAGGAGTGAGTAGTGGAGAGAAGCACCTTCGAACTTGGAGAAGGAGTAGTGGAGAGAAGCGCCTTCGAACTTGGAGAAGAAGCAGTGGAGAGAAGCGCCTTCGAACTTGGAGAATGAGTAGCGGAGAGAAGCGCCTTCCTCTAAGTTTATCTTCGAACTTGGAGAGGGAGTGAGCGAAGCGCGTGAGGGAACCTTCGAACTTGGAGGAAGGAACTGCGGCAGCGCGTGAGAGAACCTTCGAACTTGGAGGAAGGAAGCAACGAAAGCGCGACCTTCAAATTTGGGAGGAAGGAACTGCAGCGAAGCGCGTGAGAACCTTCGAACTTGGAGGAAGGAACTACAATGAAGCGCGTGAGAACCTTCGAACTTGGAGGAAGGAACTGCAGCGAAGCGCGTAAGAACCTTCGAACTTGGAGGAAAGAACTGCAGCAAAACGCCTGCAGCGAAGCGCATGAGAACCTTTGAACTTGGAGGAAGGAACTGCAGCGAAGTGCGTGAGAACCTTCGAAGTAGAAAGAACTGCAGCGAAGCGCGTGAGAACCTTCGAAGTAGAAGGAACTGCAGCGAAGCGCGTGAGAACCTTCGAACTTGGAGGAAAGAACTACAGCGAAGCAACGTGAGAACCTTCGAACTTGGAGAAGGAACTGCAGCGAAGCAGCGTGAAAACCTTCAAACTTGAGAGAAGGGACTGCAGCGAAGTGCATGAACCTTCAAACTTGGAGAGAAGGAACTGCAGCGAAATGTGCGAGATCCTTCGAAATTGGAGAGAAGGAACTTCGAACTTGATGAAGGAAGCACCGCAGCGTCAAAACCTTCGAACTTGGAGAAGGAAGCAACACAACAGCGCAACGTGGGAACCTTCGAACTTAAAGAAGGAAGTGTAACACTTGAGAACCTTCAAACTTAAAGAAGGACACAAGTGAAACCACACAGCGTGAAAATCTTCGAACTTGAAAAAAAAATGAACTCCAGCGAAGCAACGCAGGAGCGTGCAACGGAGAACCCTCGAACTTGGAGAAGGAACAACACAATAGTGTACAACGTAAGCACCCTCGAATTTGGAGAGAATGAACTGTTGCGAACTGCATGAGAACCTTCGAATTTGAAGAGAATGAACTCCAGCGAAGCGCGTAAGAACCTTCAAACTTGAAGAAGAGAGAACAACGAACATAGGGTGAGTGAAACACCGAACTTGAGGCTAGCAAGACACTGAACTTGGAGGAATGAAGTTTTCTTTTATTCATCCAACTCGTAGCTTCACATCCATAATGGTGCATAACCTCTATTTGCTGTGTTGCCCCCACTAGTGATGAATTTCCTCAATTTATATTGTTGTGCTTCAATATTTGTCGCACTTTCTTTTTTTTTTTTTGTTTGCAGAGACTGAACTTAAAGTTTTTTTTTAAGCTGCCTACGTACCCTTTGAAGAAAAGGGATCAAGTCATAACGTAGTTCAAAAATTTCTTTTGCACTCACCTTTTAAGCTCGTGTGGGCTAGGAGCATCATGCAGTTTAGGCTCTTGCGATAAGGAGCTTTTACATTTTAAAAGCTCTTATCTTCATCATGGTCTTGATCAGGTCCTTGAATTGTAGGATTGGTCAAGATAATGAGATTTGGTTTCACCTTCAAGGAACCTTCTGTATTTATGAGAACAGAGAACTTCCTCTTCATACGTGACGGGATGCTACTTTGAAGCTTCTTGTCGCTGTTTACTTCATCGAAAAGTTTCACCTCCAAGTTATCCATATTTTTTTTAGGTTGATCGCTTGTTACTTTGAGACGATCAAAAACAGATGTCGAAGGTTGACTTTTCTTCGATGTGGAGACACTTAGCCTTTGGAAAGCTGAAGGTCGAGTGAAGGTGGACACCGAACATTGATTTTCTTCTTCTGTCGCGACCATACTCATTCTTTGGAATACTGAAGGACGAGTAGTTGGAGGCTTGATGCGATCGAAGACGGAGGTCCTTTGTTCACCCTTCTCAAAATTGTCAACTTCTTCTACGTTGATGCAGTAGGAAGTCGCAAAGTTCTCTTTTTCCTTTTTGTGGAAATTTTTGGAGAAGGATTTATTCAACATCACCAGTTGTTGAGGTTGAGAAAACTTTTTACTTCTCTTCCTCTTGGGTTGAAGTTTCTTAGGATCCTTCTTTCTTTGATGTTTGCTCTTTTCTTTGATTGAGATTTGATTGAGCTACTTCATAAAGGTCGAGCTCAATTTTTCCTTCCATAGCTAGCTTTAGAATTAAGTCCTTTAGGACAAAACATCTTTCCACTGGATGACCAATAACTTGATGATACTTGCAATACTTGGGATCATCGACTTTCTCCATCTCTTCTGGTCGTTTACACTTAGGAAGCTCTATCAGTTGTGCTTCCAGTAATTGTTCCAGCATATCAGGGATGTCGGCATCAGGGAAAGGATAGATTTTCTTCTGTCTTTCCTTTAAAGTTAAGTGATGCGTTCCATTCGTTTGTCACTTTTCTTTTGAAGACGACTTGGGAAGGGTTGTGTTGACAACCATGGATTCTTCTATAGCCTATTCGTCGTTCCTTCCTTCTGTCCTCACATTAGGGAGTAGAAGGTCTTGGTTTTCTCGACTAGCAATACTTAGCTCCATATCGTGGGCGCGAGTTGCTAGCTCCTCAAAGGTGCGAGACTTTATACCTTTAAGGATGTAAAGGAGTTCCCAGCGCATGTCTTGAATGCACATCTCAACGGAAGAGAGTTCAGTGAGGCGATCTTTGCAATCTAGACTCATAGCTCTCCAACGATTTATATAGTTAACAACGAGTTCACCTTTTCGTTGTTTAGTGTTGGTGAGCTCGAACATGCTAACGATCCGTCTAGTGCTGTAGAAGCGATTCAAAAACTCTCTTTCGAGTTCCTCCCAACTGTCTATTGACTCGGGTTCTAGATTAGTGTACCAGTCAAAAGCATTTCCTTTAAGTGTTCGAACGAACTGTTTGACTAGTAGGTCCCCTCGAGTACCAGCGTTCCCGCATGTCTCAACAAAGTGAGCAATATGTTGTTTAGGATTGCCCTTTCCATCAAACTGCTGAAATTTTGGTGGCTGATACCCGATTGGCGTTCTCAAGTTATCAATCCTCTTAGTATAAGGTTTGAAATATAAGAGGGAATCTTGAGTAGGTCCACTGTACTGAGCTCTGATACAGTTTGTGATCATATCTTAGAGCTGTTGGATGGATAGTGAAGCGACCGAAGCAGAACACTGTGGCTGATCATCTTGCACTGTAGTCTTTCCTTTGTCATGATTTTTTATGACTTGGGTTTGACTTGATTCAGCGATATGTTGGTTCTCAATTTGGCTCTTTAGTTACGTGATTTGAGAATCTTTTTCTTCAATCGCCTTCATCAAGGTGTTGATGTGTTCCTGCATCTCAGCCATTCTTTCTTCCATAGTTCTTGTCTCAGTCATCATGACAGTCACTACGTCAAAATCAGGTTCAAACAAAGGGTTATACTTAACAATAAACTTGTCATTAGTATATGCCCCTTGCAAGGTTGTTTCTTGGCCTCCAACGATAGAAGCTTTATCTTCTTGCAACGTCAGTTCATTGAAGCAACAATGGGCAGTAGAACCCATGTAAGACTTGTTCATGACAGCGACCATTGAAGAAGTCTTGAACGACATGTTTACACTTGTGTTTTGAGATAAGAGAGAGATGAGAGGTAGAGATGGTCCCACTGGGCGTGCCAATTTGGTCACACGTAACTTCGGGGATGGAGACACGTGGAATAAATAATATATTTGTATTAATGTAATATTCGTGTGGGTATACAATCTCTAACTTTAATCCTCTGATTCTCTCTCTTAAATATATAAACTTTGGTCTCTAGCTTGTTGATCTTCTTGGGCTGGTTTGTTGAGCTTCTTGGATGATCGGCCTGCTAGGTTGATGATCTCTTGGATCGGCTTGTTAGCTTGTTGATCCTCTTGGATGATCGGCCTGCTGACTTGATGATCTCTTGGATCGGCCTGTTGGCTTGATGATCTGTTGGATCGACTTGTTAGCTTGTTGATCCTCTTGGATGATCGGCCTGCTGACTTGATGATCTCTTGGATCGGCCTGTTGGCTTGATGATCTGTTTGATCGGTTGGCTTGATGATCTGTTTGATCGGTTGGCTTGTTGATCTTCTTGGATGATCGACCTACTGACTTGTTGATCTTCTTGATCGGTCGGTTGGCTTGTTGATCTCTTGGATCGGCCTGTTGGCTTGATGATCTCTTGGATCGGCTTGTTAGCTTGTTGATCCTCTTGGATGATCGACCTGCCGACTCTGGACTCTGGCAAAATGCTCTGGACTCTGAGTTCTCTGACTCTGTCTCCAAATCTCCATCCCCCAAAATGAATGGTAGCATCTTCTATTTATAGAGTTTGATGGACCTCATATAGGTTTGGGCTTGGGTCCAATTGTCATGTGGCATAATTTGATTGAACTTTGTTGATGTTATCTGATGGATTAAACAAGTGGCATTCTTTGATTTGCCGAATTTTAATGTCTATTAATTTAATTTAGGCACACGTGTAAATGTGTAATTGGTCCCAAATTTATTTTATCATTAATTTATATTAATGACGTGGCAATTTGTGATTGACCGAAATTTCTCCTTCAACAGAACCATTTGACATTGTAATATCTTTCATATTTAAATAAGTTTGAACTAATTTTAAAATTTGCTATGGTATGAAAAAATAACACTTAAAAAAGGGAGAATGAGAAAATATAAGTATAGGGTAACATTAAGCTATATTTAGATTAACAAGGATAAAAAAAAAATTGTTATAATTGTTTAGATTTAATTATATGTTTGAAAAATTAAGAGTCTCAAAAAAAAAAAAAGTGGTTGTTTAATATTATTTTTTTGTTATTGGATTTTTATTTTTTATTTTAAAAACATTTTTGATAACCATTTTTAGTTTTTTTGTTTTCAATTTATGTTTTATGTTTTTTAAGAGATTAAAAATAACATTGATGAACCATTTGATATTTGTTTTTGTAATATCTTTCATATAAAAGTAAGTTTAAACTAATTTTAAAATCTACTATGATATGATAAAAGAACATTTAAAAAAAGAGAGATAAAAAATTGGTTGGCCTGATTTTATAAAAATATGAAATTGAAAAATGCTCATTCAGTTTGTTTAGCTAATTTTTTTAGTTTCATGGTTCGATTTTAATTAATTCGACAATTGATTTTGTTATTTTTTATTCACTTCATTTAAGCATAGAATTACCTTGCTATTTGTTATTTTTTTGTTTGGATGTGTTTTGGGTGATAAAGTTTATTTTACAACTAAGTGCAAAATAGACTCATTCAAAATTTAAATTTTACTATAAAAATTTGTAGGAAAAAAAAAAATTAACCATGTGCATCGCATGTGTATTTCAACTAGTATATATTAATATAGTGTTTTGTAACCTACATCTTTTAGACATATTATTTAGTTATTTGACTTTCGATTGACATTATTATTATTTTTTTTTGAAAAAATCGATTGACATTATTATTAAATACTTAAAACACCTCTAATTATTAGGGGTGTAAATTGGTCGGGTCGGGTCGGTTGTACAGAAAGTTGAACCCGACCCGGCCTGTTTTGACTCGAATCGGGTCGGGTCGGGTCGGTTCTTCTTCTTCTTCGAAATCTCAAACTCTCATTCACAGCAATCCCATCTCAAACTCACCTTCACAGCACATCCCAACACAGAAACCAATTTGTTTCTTATCTCTCCTCATGGGTCTCCGTTTCCCCATCTCATCTCTCTTTTTCCCTTCCGTTTCAAATCCCCCAAATTCCAAACCCTAAATTTATCGATGGGTTGTGCAAGAACAGAGTGAGAGGGGGAGAACAGAGAAGGCAGAGTGGTTGCGAAGAACAGATCTCATCACTTCAGCAAGAACAGATCGATATGCAGCATTCAAGGGCGGATTTGTAAACCGGAATCGATGCCTCGGGCAAGAATAGAGTGGTTGCGAAGGGGATGAAGGTGGATTTGATGCTAGCCTTCTCGAACTCAGTTCTCATCACTCCGGCATCGAATGCAGATCGAAGCGCCGCCATTGCTCCGCCGCTCGTTTCTTCTCTTTCACTCCGGCCCGCTCTCTCCCCCTTCTTCTCGTCTTTTTCGTTCGGCCCGCCGCCATTCTCTCATTGAATGCAAAGACGGAAAGAGACGGAAAGAGGAAACTCACCCGCTTTGCAGAGACGGAAAGAGAAGGAAAGAGACGAGAGAAGAAACTCACCCGCTTCAGCTTGCGACGAAAAGAGGAAACTCACAAACTCAACCTTCTTCGTTTGCAGAGACAGAAAGAGACGAGAGAAGAAACTCACCCGCTTTAGTTTGCGACGAAAAGAGGAAACTCACGAACTCAACCTTCTTTGTTTGCAAAGATGGAAAGAGACGAGAGAATGAGAGAGAGAGAGGGGGAGGACTGAGTCGCGGGTCGAACGAAATTGGCACAAACCCTAAATTTTTCTATTAAACTTAAAATCGAGAACCGAACCAAACTGAGTTGATTCGGTTCGGTTCAACCTGGATTTATGTAAAAACCGAACAGAACCGAACCGAACCGATTCGGTTCGGTTTTTCGGTTCGATTCAGGTTTTTTCACCTCTACTAATTATAGTATGCTATATATATGTATATATACACAAGTAGCCTATTTTTATTTTTACGAACATTATGCATTTAAAAAATGTATACAATTAAAAAAAAAAAAGTGATTAGATTTTGAACAATACTTCACTGCATATCCTATTAAAATCTTGACATGTCTAAGAAAGAGAGAAAGGTAGAAAACAAGAATTTTTTTTTTATCTCTTTTAGTAGTCAATATTTTAATGATGGTATGAATATCTCTACATACCGGCATAAAGTATTTTCCTTAGAATTTTCATGTCTATAGTTTTTATTTTTCACTAGAAACCAAAACCAAAAATAGGAAAAAACCAAAAACATAAAACATAAAAATTAAAAACCATAAAAAACATGTTAACCAAGAGCTTTTATCATTAAGTTATACTCAAGTGAATGTTTTTTTTCCATATCAAACCTATCAATAATCACATCACACCCAAGTAATTAGTCCAACACACAAGAAGCACAGATCAACCAATTCCTCTTTGATCCATCATCGTCTTCACGAGCCATAAATGACAATGGGACTTCTCACAACATATCGAGCAGCAGCCCAAGTAAGCGAGCCCGACACCATTTTCGCGGACGGCAAAGGACTGGCCTTCACAATGACCTTGAAGTTTTGCTTCTGCAGCAACTGTGAGAACGACAGGGTTGCGGGAACCACTGTGATCTCCACCCCGGGGGGAGCCCTCACGGTGGCGTTGTAGACAGAGACGGGGCGGCCAACGTTTGTGACTTGCCGCCAGAACACGGCGGTCGTCGGCTGTCGGGTGGGTTTGAGGCTGAGTTGAAAGGTAGGGTAATTGAGAGAGTCGTACCCTTGGCCACGGAGAGTGGAGCAGTCTATGGATTTGGTCCCGGTGAGGATGGAAATTGAAGATCCGGTGTAGCCTTCACTGCAAAGGAATTGGATGTATGACATTTCGTTGAGGTCGTAGATTAGGCCAGGGTTTCTTGCTCTTGATGGACTTAGATTGCCAGCACCATATGAAAATTCTCCGTCGGGGTTCAGTCGTCGGCTGACCGGGCTCGCTTCATAATATAGAGATAGGAAAGCATTAGTGTTGACATAGAATGATTGTCGTAATCAGATCATAGTTTAGCTTAACTAGTTAAGACATTGTAACTTGACTTAAAAAGATTAAATTCAAATCTCATCTATTACAAATTATCAAGTGTACATATGCTTTATATTAAATTATCATTACATTTTTTTTGTTGTGATTTGTATTATAAAATTGTTTTTTTTTTTTTTTTTTTTTGTTGTATTTTATATATATCTAGTGGTTCGTATTATAAAATATTGATGGAGTTATGAGTTTAGTTTATCAATTTTGACGATTGTCTATGTAATTTCTAGATTTCATAAAGTTTCAATTATATCATGAAATTTTGATTTTAATTGTAATAGATTAATACTATTATTAAAGTTGTTGCACTAATGAGTGATATTTTAGACTAGTGTGGTACAGAGGAGTAGTCTGATTGTGTAAAATAAGGGTAGGTGTGCAAAATACATTTTAAGCTAAATTGATTATTAATTGGTTTGCACTTATTTTATCAATCATTAACAAACTCTTTCATATACTACTTATTTTTTACATCATGTCATTGCTCGTTAATCAACTAGTTGCATCTATATTTTAGTAAGGATATTGTCGACCAACTAATTAATTAGAATTAACCTTGAAAGTTGAGAGATTTAATTGCAAATTTTAAAACTTTAGAGATTCAATAAACATAACTATAATGTGTCAAAAAAAAAAAACATAACTATAAAGTTTTTGGAGAAAATTTGTAATTCAACCATATGAATTTAAACTAAAAACCGACTTCTTTTTTCAAATATGACTTAAATCTCATCTAGTACATAAATTGAAAAATATCAATTTTAGTTTTCAGACTTCAAAAAATAAATAAAAATCAATAACTAATCATTTTGGTATCTAAACTTTCAAAAATATGTATTTGAGTCATTGAAAAGTATGCATACCAGTGGTCAAGAGAGCAGATCTAATGGCAGCAGGAGACCAAAGAGGGTGGAAAGACTTGACATAGGCAGCGGCGGCGGCGACGTGAGGGCAGGCCATGGAAGTGCCAGACATGAGCGTGAATTTGGAGAATTGAGTGTCACCCTTCAGCCCCGTCAGTGACTTAAGTGGCGTGTACCCTGCCAATATGTCCACTCCTGGCGCTGCTATGTCCGGCTACAACAATCAAATGGTGAACTTCTTTTTAGGGTTCGGTTTTACGGGTGATGAAACCCAAATAGGTATTCGATCCAGAAAAAAAAAAAAAAAAGAATCCAATTCAAGAATGGTGAACCCAAAAGAAGCAAGGTCATGTTGAGAATCCCACATTAAAAAGATAAATGGAGAATTCACCATTTATAAGATGTATGGCTAACGTCCTTTATTGTCAATTGGTTTTGAGATTAAACCTCATGTTATCTAATAGTCTCTAAACTTTAAAAGGTATATAATATATCGTTTTTCTTTGAACTTTTAATTTTGTGTCGAATAGGACTTTTTGGAATTTCAACGGTGTTTAATAGGTCTTTGAAACCGAGATGTGTCTAATATGTTTAAAAATCTAGTAAACATAATATTGAAGGTTTGTAACCAGCCTTATAATTTAATTTATCCTTCCATTTTTATATACCTTTAGAATGCGGTTGGAACCTGGATTTGGACCTCTGGAAGAGAAGAAAGCCACGATTGGAGCTGCTGACTTCAGTTGTCTTGATTTGTATATCACAGCCGTTGGTGCTCTGTATTCAAATCAAACCCAATGCCCAAAATCAACACTCTTTTTCAGTTCTTGGGAACAAAATGAAAAAAGCATTAAAAATTAAAAGGAAACAGAAAATGTAGATCTTAGTCCTAGTTTGATAACCACTTCAATTTTTGTTTTTGGTTTTTGAAAATTAAGCTTAAAAACACTCAGAGTCCTTATTTTGTTATCTACCTTCTTTCCCATGTTTTCAAAAACGAAATTTAGTTTTGAAAAGTAGAAAAAGTAGTTTCCAAATGATTATGAAACGGAATGTTGGATTAATTACCTTGTGGAGTGGATGTAGTTGTCGATAGTCTCACCAACCAAGCTACTAACAAGGGAGGCTGGGGCCATGAAGAGATCAGTATTGGGAAGAAACTGATCACTTTGAATGATAGTGCCATAAGCACCAATAGATTTGACAACAGAATCAGCGCCCCAAGTGATCAATTTGCAGAACACAAGCTTGCCTTTGACCTTGCTTGGATCAAGTGTGCCATCAACGCAAAAGCTTGCACTGTCTTTGCTCTGTGGGTTCATCGCCACATCCCCTCCGCTCACCAATGGATACATCTTTTGATTTGGATTGAAAAGGTTTATTCCCACTCCCTATCCATCAATAATTCACACAACATTATCTCAACACTTTGTTCAATTCAAATCATAAATCAAAATCAAATCACTTCACTTACTGAGATGTTCTTCCCATTGCCCAACTCAAACGGGCTCACAAATTTCCGGTCGATACCACTCGCAGCAACGGTCAAAATCCACGGCGCGTGGTTCACCACGCTGCCGGCGGTCGGACCGGTGTTGCCTGCAGCGGTCACCGTGATGATGCCCTTCTTCATGGCATGAAACGCGCCGATGGCGACTGCGTCCTCGGTGTAGTTGCCGAAGCCGTTCCCGGCGATCGATATCGAAATGACGTCTACACCGTCCTGTATGGCGGCGTCGAAGGCGGCCAGAAGATCCATATCGGAGCACCCGGTGCCCGACCAGCAGACCTTGTACATGGCCACTCTCGCCGACGGCACACCGCCACGGGCTGTTCCTGCGGCCAGACCGGAGAGGCTGGCTCCGGGAACTGCATTGCCCGTGGCGATTGACGATGTGTGCGTGCCGTGGCCACTGATGTCTACCGGAGACAAGATGTCGAGGGGATCGGGGCTGCCGTCGAGCTTGAAATATCTTGCTCCGATGAGTTTGCTTCACCCATGTAAAAAAGATCAACAAAATGAGAAATGAAAGAAAATCCAATATTTGTATATGGAAAAAAAACCCTGCATTTACCATGTTAAAATGTTGATAACTAAGAAATAAAAAAGAGTTTTCCCATTTTCACCAAGATTTTAATTTCTTCTTTTTATATATATATATATATTGTTAATTAATGAATTTTGTTCTAGTGCCAAAACATAGACAAATCAAAATTAATTATATGCATGCAACAATTTTCAATTTGAAGCAATATCTCAATTTTCTTTTATACATCAATCCAAAATTATTTTTTTCTACCTATCAAGTTTTTTTTTTCTTTTGTTCTCTATTTGTTTCGTTGTGCCAAATTAACAAACAAATGAACAAACATGTTAAATCATTATTTAGTTAATGGTGTTAATGACAAGAATAATAATATAGAATTATAGAGGAAATAATTGAAACTTGTAAAATTTAATTAACAACAACCATCTCAATCTCGGAACTGAATTTGTAATTTAATATATTTTTTTAAAAATAATGAAAGTAAATAATGGAACAAAATTTTGATTTTAAATAATTGAAAAACTTTTAAATTTTGGTGACAAATCTCAAAATTTAATTTATAGACTAAACTTGTAAAAACAAATTACTATGATAAAAGTAAATATTTTAACAAAAATTTGATTTAATCCCCATCTAACTCAAATAAAATCATTATCATTTTATCCTAAAAAGCTTTCTTTTATCTTAAAAGTAAAAAATTCTTTTAAGGTCGGATGGATGGCAAATAGTCAACCATCAAAGATTAATATTAAAATCTTGTATTCTATATAATGGTTGAAGTAAAAAATAAATAAATAAATAAAAATAACGTGTGGAATTTAAGATATGTTTGGGAGTGATTTTGGAATGGTCCAAAATCACTTTTGTATTATATATTCAAAAACACTTTTAATGGAAGGAAAATCACTTTTAAGAGTATATTGTATGAAAAATATTTTTAATAACCTCTTAAAATTCAAATCGTTTTCACTAAAATCGCTTTCAAACATACTCTTACTTGTTGCAGCCAGTGAAATTGGCAAAGCGGAGACATGTTCCTTTCCATTTTGGGGGTGGAGGACCAAACCCATCATCCTTAAAGCTTTCGGCTGTTGGAGTGATCCCTGTAAGTAATTAATAATATGGATCACAAGATTCACAAACTATAATTATAAAACCACCGTCAACAAGAGCATAGCTCAACTGACATAAAGTTGTACTAATAATAACCGTGGTTCGAATTCCCCCACCTCACATATTGTAAAAAAAAAAAAAATTATAAAACCACAACTTATATATATGTTTGCTTTCAAAATTATATTATAGCAACTGTAAAAGTTAGTGTATTTTACCTGCCTTAAAGGTATTTTAAGTGAAATATACTCTTGGAAAAATGATTCTTCCAAAAGCATTTTGAGTTGTTTTTTTTTAATATCTATTTTTAGATTATCTCAAATTACTTTGGTTAGTGAAAGGTTTAAAAAGCGATTTTAACTAGTAAAACACTCTTTACCATCTGTGGCGGATCCAGTGGCGGATCCAGAAATTTATGTGAGGGGGGGCTTGAATTCGTATAAAGATTATTTAATATAGTGATATCAGTGGCGGATCCAAAACTTTATGTGAGTGGAGCTATATAGAAGTAATTTTAGTCTGTACTTGAAATTTGTCCCTACTGTAAGTTTAAGTTAATTTTGATCAAAAATTTTTAAGTAATATTTTTCATACAATGAGAGACACAATGTGAACATATTTCTAAAAAAAAATAATTGGTCTCTATTATTATTATTTCTATAACTTTTTTTTTAGAAAACTAACAATAAACTCACTATAAGACCAATTTTAAACTTTATTGAAATTACTTGGACTAAAATTGAACATTTTAAAGTACAATGACTAAAATGAAACATAACTCATTGTAAAAAAAAAAAAAAAAAAAAAAAAAGAAAGAAAGAAACAAAACCCAAAGTGATCAATAAGCAAAATGATATTTTGAACACATTGATATATGTTAATATCAATTCGTATATTTTGATATTAAATTTGTTAAATTATAAATTTAATTATTAAGTTTTCAAAATTTTGAATCTAATAGAACTTTGAATTAAAAAAAAACACACACAGTTTATTAGTTTATTAGGTCACATATCTATTAGACATTAAACTGAAAACTTAGAAACTTAGGTTTAAAGGTGAATGGTACGTTTAAAGAAAAATAAAAAAAAATCTAGTATTACAATTTAAAAATATTTGGATTGTTCCATCTTTAAAAATGGAAAAGAAAATTTTAAAATAAAGTTGAAAACAAGGTATCAAATTTCCATCGACATACCGACATTTCCATGGAAATGTCGGTATGTCGACAGTGTCGACATTTCCGTGGGGGGGAAGTTTCGATCTTCCCCCCATGTCGACGACATGTCGACATTTCCATGGAAATGTCGGCGACATGTCGACATTTCCGTCCAGTTTCCGTTTTTTTTTTTTTTTTTTTTTTTTTTTTTTTAAAAAAAAAAAAAAAAAGCCCAACTCTTGAATCACTTGTTTGTCAAGCTTTCTTTTATTTTTTTTTATGTATTTTAGCTTTTTATAGTCTATGTTTTTTTTTTTACATTTTTATTATTTTATTATTTTTACCACCTATAAATACCCCCACTTCATCTCAATTTCTTCACACCTCAATTTTTCAAACTCTCTCCCAAACTCTCTCAATTCTCTCAAATTCTCTCAATTTTTCCAAATTCGCTTAAATCTCCTAATTCTCCAAATTATCTCACTTGTCTCAATTACTAATTTCTTTCTTAAGTTAAGAAGTTTAATTTTAAAAGGTTACATCTTTCTTTACATATTAGTTTATTAGTGTTATTTTTTTACTTTATTAGTGTTATTTTCTTTACATATTAGTTTATCAATTATTTAATGTCCACGATCATCTTTTTGGTATTAGTCATTGTAAAATTTTATATTCATAAATCCAAAGTTATTTTTCATCTATCAATATTTCATATCTATTTTAATTTTCAAATTAAAGTCTCATTTAATAATTTACAAATCTTTCTGCACGTATCGACATTTTAATCAACATTTTCATCCAAATATTGTTCTACTTTTTAGATATGATGATAAAAAATTGTCAATTATATCCTAATTAAGCCACAAACAAAATTTCATGGACTAATTCAAACAATTTCCATCAATTTCTATGATTTCCGTAAATCTTCCCGGAATTTCCATCGACATTTCCATCGACATCGATATTTCCATAAAATCAGGACCTCGACATTTCCATCGACATCGACATTTTAAACCTTGGTTGAAAAAAGAACTATAATGATATAGGTTTGTTATTATTTTATATATTTGTAAATACAAAAATTATATTTTAATTTAAACTATTTTAAACATATGAAAAAGAAAAACGATGAATAAAAAAAAAAAAAAAAAAGAAAGAAAGAAAGAAAACGAGAAAGGAAAAAACAAGACGAAAACGAGGAGAAAGAATGAAAAGGAATATGGAAAAAAAAAAATAAAAAACGTAAACATAAACAAGAAAAAAAAAGCCTAGAAAGAAATGGGAAAAAAATAAAACAAAAGCAAAAACCAGTAATAAAAACGAAAATACGCGTGTGCAGGGGTTTGAACGCAAGCGCAGAGGATTTACAGGAGGGGCTCAACCCACGACAACATCCAGATAATATAGTAAGATTTTACGATTTAATATATATATAGAGTATATGTAGAAGTTGAGGGGGGGCTCGAGCCCCCCCTGGGCCTATGCTACCTCCGCCGCTGGGCGGATCCAACACAAGTTCATATTAGTTTAAATTACAAGCTCTTAGTCTTAAACTTTTAGATTTGTATTTATATAGTCTCTAAACTTTAAAAAATGTCTAATAAGTCTGTAAATTTTTAATTTTATGTCTAGTAGATTACCACCCTATCAAATCTCAATTAAAACTATAACATTTTTTAAAAGTACTTTAAAAGATATCTCAAACAAACCCTAGCTAATATAATTTCACATTAGTAGCAACTATTTAATTAAGACTTTTCATTATTGGATCATTTCAATAAATTATTAAATAGAATTTGGATAGTTATTCAAAGGTAGATTCACTTCATAATGTGTCTTGTTTTGTTATTTAAAATATGAAAATCATAGCTTAAATAAATAAATAAATATATATATATATATTTATGCTTTGAGTACATACATAATTGGATTGTGAAAAAAAATGTGAGGTTAAATAAAATGTTAAAAATAGTTAGCTGTATACATATTTTATCATTTATAATTTTTACCATTTTTATTCAATTTGTATTAATACACATTAAAAAAGCGGTGAACTTAATATTGTTTTGAAAGTTTAGAAAACTATTCGTGAACTAACCAATAAAACTACACGGAATTCACTCCACAAAAAACTCAAACCCAAATCACAATTTATTCTAGTTTAGGAATAATAAGTTGAAATTTAAAGTTTTAGGTTAAAATTAACTAATTAAGCTAATTATAAGAATAATAAATGTTTTCTATTTTCTCTATATATGTAATTAATAGAAATTGTACAAAAATGGTAAATTGGATTAAAAAAAATATAAAGATCTGCCCATTTTTTAAATTAGATTTAACACCAGAATTTCACACAAAAAATAGCCTCTATCTAATTAAAAAAAAAAAAAAAAATCAAAACTAGCCACAGATTTTTAACAAATAAAAATTTAACTGGAGGATATTGATTTCACAATTAATTTATTTCACTGAATTAAAAAGGAAACAATTTAAACTTTCTTCTTTAAAAAAATTAAAAGATGAAGAAGAAGGGTAGGGTTGGTTTAGCTTTTAAAGTGTTTAATTTTGAGAAAAAATCATTTTGGAAAAAATTCTAGTGTTTTACAACCACTAAAAATGACTTATTAAAAAAAATGAAATTGAGAAATAAATCATTTTGAAAGGAACACTTGAAAGCAAATTTTTCAAAAAGAGTTTTTAGTATTGTATATAAAAACACTTATGAGTGAATGTAACCAAACATATGACTGTTTAAATTCTAAACAATTTTTAGACAAAATGTTTAAAATAAAATGCATGCTTGAAAAACATTTAAACTAAAAGATATTCCAAACGGGTTCGGAGAAGAAGAAGAATTACCAGTATCAAATAAACCGACAATAATATCACTCTCTTGTTTGGTTTTTCTTCTTGCATTAATAGGAAGTCCAATGAAGTCCCATGATCTTGTTGTTTGTAGCTTTCTATACCTGTTTGGGATCACATGAGACACACCTTCCCTCACTACATCAAAGCCAATATATCAATGGGGGGTCAAAAGCAAATAAAGAGGAATAAGAGCACAAAAAAGAGAAATTTTACAAAATAATAGGGGGTAAAAAGAAAATTGAATGAAAGACAATTACTTGACAATGTTTTGGCTTCCTCTTCAGTAAGCTTGGCTGCAAAGGCATTGAAGCTTTTTGTGTAACTATACACCATTGACTCCTTTGCCTCGACTTGGCTACGATGATACAAAAATGTTCAATACAGTTGTCGTTATAATATGATTGTCACCTCGTAATCTTTATATGAAGTGAAATGAATTGAAAATACATGACGTAGTTAACTAATTTGAATATTATTCGAGTGATCACATTAATAGTATAATTTATAAGATCAAAGTTTGGTACTAAAAGAGAAAATATGACTTATGTCTAAGAGCAACTTCTATTGGAAAATGGGTTATAGTTTTCCACATGAGGTTGATTAACTATATTGTGCAATTTATCAAATCAAGATTCAATCAAGTGACATCTTTATGGGTATTTTTCACCCTTTTGACCCTTTTTCCAAGATAAATTTGAACAATTCCAACAAAAAGAAAACACGATCATTTCTGAGAAAATTTCGAGTATTACGGTTGTATGAATATTTTTAAATACTACCTTCATTTATCATTCACCATAACAACAACATTTAGGAATAATATAACATATCAAAATATGAATAAAAATAGGAACGATAATATATTTAGTCCTCGCAGGTAATAAATATGTAAAAATTGAACCATTTTACCATTTGGATTCTTTTCTGAATAATTCTAATTCAATTAATATAAACCTATAAATATAACCTACCTTTCCTTCAATGACATTAGAACATTGAGATGTGTTTCCACTGCATTAACCTCATTTAGAACAGGTTGATCCTCCATGAAAACAATGAAATGTTTCTGCAAAAACACACAATATGAGAGAGCTAGCTTTAAACAAAAACAAAAAAAATGGATCATGAATTCATTAATTCAACTACCTCTCCCTCATTGATTTCTACGGCAACAACGTATCCAACAACGAAGAAAAGAAGGAAAAAGAGAAGAGGAGAAGATTTCGATATCGACATGATGAACACGTCGATCGAATATTTTCCCTCTGGAATGTAAAAAAACTGCAATGCTCTTATTTATAATATGGGATTTGTTCAAACTGAAGAGGATGAGAAGTTTTGTTTTAGTGGCTAATCTATTTATAGAAATGCAAGCTAAGAGGGTAGTTTGAATTTTTTTTTAGCAAGGACAGAGAAGAAATTTGCAAATATAGTGGTAGGCCTCTGGATTAGACCAAGAGAGAAATGAGACTTGAAGTTGACACTCATTTTTAGGGTCTTAAAATATTGGTTTTTTTCTTTTAAAGTTGGAAAATAGTTAAAGAAAGAAAACTCAAACAACCTCGTTTGAATAACTTAATTGGTTAACACATATATCTGGTTCGAATCGTTTTCCTCACATTTTTTTCAAGTAAAAAATACTAACAAGTAAAAATTGAAAAATGAAAAATGAAAAACACTCCTTCAAATTGTAGACCAGGTATCCAATTTGCTTCTTTTTGTTGCCTTTTTGTGGGGATTAAATATAGGCAATGTTTTTTCTCAACAATAATCATGGGTTATTTAGTATATAATTATAATTTCCTATTTGAACTAATATGTAGATATGCAATGTATATGATATCTTAATTAGAATTTCTACTTGGACTCCAATTGGATCTTGTTAATGCCCTTTTGTCAGTATGTATACTTAGTATCTATGATTATTCCCTTCTTAGGGTAAATTATAAATTTAGTTTTTAACTTTGAATATTGTGTACTATATTTAATTTTTTAACTTTATATAATACCCTAACATTGTAAATACAATTTGGGGATGTCTAGAATATAGTTTCGAAATCAGAACCTTGGAAATCAAAACTCGGGGATTTGTGTTTGGAGGTTTTGAGGATTGGAAATATTAGAAAACATGTTTGTGGTGTTGTGTTCTAAAGTCTAAGGAATCATATAAAACAGTGTTTGATCCCAACTTGACCCAAACTTTTATACATTGAGCCAAGCCAAAGGGTTGGGTCATAGGCTATTGAAAGTTGGGTTGGTGATGAGTGTCGTGCTGGATGACGGTGACATATGTTTGAGCACAAGTATACACTACCAAGTAATAATTAATGGAGAGTACACCGGATATCGAATCCCAAGAGAGAATGGTTAACAACACACATTTTCAATGTTTAAAACAAAAACCTCCTCTAAGTTTGTAACCAAGGAAGTAACCAAAAATAATAATAATAATAATAATGGAGTGATTGGTGTTTCGGTTCATTCGAAAACAAAGCAAAATAATGTGGAAAGATATATGAGATAAAAAAGGAAATTCAAGTAATATTTCAACTAGAGTAGATTATGCACCCACCTTTTGCGCCTGCAATTTGCTTAGCAAGAATGAGCCCATTGAAGAATAATACTGCCTATAGGTGCCTACATTTCTGTGGAGCAGGCAGATTGCTACAAGATTGCGCTCGCAACTTACTTTGTCCACTTAGCCATGAGTTAAGTCTGACTTCTATTTAGTTCCGCTTTTGGTGCCTTTAGAAGACTAAACTAACTAGTACACCTATTTCTAGGAGTAAGTAAATATTAGATAAATAATGCACATGTAACATCGCTAATTTTAGGTAAGCTCTTATTTCTCCAATTATAAGTTAATTGAGCAAGTTTTCGGTTAATTGGATGAGTTAAGAGTGCACTTAAAAGGTTAACTTGCTTGGAAAAAGAATTAATTAAGTTTGATGACAATTTTGTAAATAAGTGATCTTGTAGCCAAGCCACATTAGCTTTTCCTACGGTGGCATTGCTAGGACCTTCCTCTGGGATCTAGGGGTGTGCAGCGGTTGGTCGGAGTCGGTTTTTGGCCAAAATCGACGCCGAAAACCGACCATTCGGTTTCAAGCAGTCGGTGGTCGTCGGTTCTTGAAGGATTGGTGATGCCGACCAACCGACTACACCAACGGTCGGACGATTATAGTCGGTTTCAACAGTCCGGCGAAATGGATGAAGAAGATTGAAAAAAGTGAAAGTTTCACGAAGTGAATGAAGAAGAATACCAAAGAAAAGGAAAGAAAAAAAAAGGTAAAAAGATGAAGATGAAGAAAAGGAAAGAAAAAAAGAAATAAGAAGAAGAAGAGAAAAAAAATAGGAAAAAGAAGAAGAAGATTAAAAAACAAGAAAGAAATAAGAAGAGATTAAAAAAAAGAACTAAGAAGAAGAAGATAAAAAAAAACGAAAGGGAAAAAGAAATAAAAAGAAGGAGAGCGTGCAGAGAAGAAATGAAGAAGAGATAAAAAGGAGAAGAAGAAGATATTAGAGAAGAAGAAGAAAAGAATGAGAAAAGAATGAGAGAGAAAACGAAGAAAAAAGAAAAAAAAAAGTAAATTCAAATTATTAGGAAGACCATCCTGATGGTCTTCCTAGGCGTGCAGGCAGCGCATTAATGTTGCCTGCAGTGCCTCAAAACACGCACACGCAAAGTTTTTTTTTTCTAGTCGGTTCAGTCGATTCTCGCCATTTTAGGCGGACTGACCGACTGACAGGTCGATGTAAAACCGACCCCGATCGCAAATATACGTAAACCGACCGACCGACATCGGTTCGGTCGGCTCGATTTTTCGGCTTTTTTTGCTCACCCCTACTGGGATCTGAAAATGGCGGGTCACACTTACAAGATTATCTTGACCGAACCGTCGGTAGCTAAGAACTATTGGAATAAAGAGTTATTTTGGCAATAATAATTGGCCGAGATTGTCTCGATTCAGAGGAGTAGTTGACTGGCCTATGGTAGCGGTTATTCTAAACCTCTAAAGTATCATTGCAAAATAATTCAAATAATGTACTTGGGTCGATGATTACTTTTGCTAAATTTGATTGGATAATATATATAATGGGTTTAGTGCAAGGTTTCAATACAAGTTATTTGTTTATTTCAGTGATACGCAAATTGCTAACCGCAAGTGTACGGGCCCAAGTTATAATATAGTGATTTAAAATCGAATGTCGTCCTCTGGATTGGTTTTCTAGTTCACCTAATTATTAAAGGTATATTTGCCCAATTTTATTTAGAGAAAATAAACGAGAAATATGCAAATCAATTAAAAACTAATCTAAACAATAAAATGTGGAAACTCAATGGAGAAAGGTCTTAGGGAATTGATTTCACCGATTAGATGCATGAATTAACTTAACGAATAATTAAGAACAAATTCGTAACAAGTTTATAAACCAAGGATTATGAATAATTAAAAGCCTCTCCCGAGTGCAATTAATCCTTTAAGCGAATTAAGAAATTGATATCCCTATCTAATTTCAACAATAAGCCTAAGCAATAAGAACAATCCTCATGACGGTTTCTCAAGCAATTCCAAATCTCCCGATTAACGAATTACCTAAGTCATGCAATTGAGAGTCTAATCTAAACTACCCTCTCCCGAGCGATTAGTTCAGAAACAACAACATACAATCCGTGATCAAGAGATTATAAGCATTAATCAAACAATTGCATAAATAAACCGCGTTACGAAACGTCCTAAAAAGCCGTAAATTAATCCATACAAACTAATGGCTACATCAAGCCCCTAAGAAACGAAATCTAGCTACTCATGGTCTCTAAAGTACAAGCAAAATTTGTCCCAAACATGCTAAAAACCAGTACAAGAAATAAGGGAGAAAGATTAAACTCGTTGGCCGTGATTCCCGTGCGTTCCCGTCACAAACCTCTCGATCCAAGCTCCTCGAATCAAGCCCCTTCAGTTTCTGCCTTCTTCTGTCCGTTTTCTCTCTCTAGAAGTCGTTTTTCACTCTCCAAAACAGCCCTCTAATCTGAAAGCATCGTTTTCTTTAAATACTGTTGATTCTGCTTGACAGCGTCGAGACGCTGGCGACATAGCGTCTCGACGCTGTGTCATGTACGCCCTAATTAAATCTGGAAAGCTTGCAGCATCTAGACGCTGTGGAGGTAGCGTCTCGATGCTGCCTCGAATGCGCGCGCGTGCTCACTTATGCCCAGCGTTGAGACGCTCCAAGGGCTAGCGTCTCAACGCTAGGCCTTTAATTGATCTTCCTTTTCTATTTTCTTGGCCCGAACTTATGCTTTAGCTCCTAAATCATCGGTAAAGCTCAAAAATGTCAACTTCCATTGAAATACTTGATTCCTACAAAACAAAACCAAATAGAGATAAAAATGCCCAAATAATACTCAAGACTAACGGTAAAATTATCTAAAATATAGCACAATAAATTGTGCTATCATTCAGCAATATGTCGAATTATGTATGTGCTTTGTCGAACGCCCAATTAAATAGTTCAGAACATACAACTAAGAAAATCTTAAAACTCGTGGCAAATAATTTAGGCATGGTTTTAACTGAGGATCGTCCTCAAGCTAACTGCTTAGCCAAGAGGAACATTATCCACGGCTCTAAATCTGATTTATTTGTCTTAGTATCGTGTTTTGTAGAAAACGACAATATAATTAGATACTCGATTCATGTGTCACTAATCACGTATGTTCTTCATTTTAAGGAATGAGTTCCTGGTCACAGTTACAAACTGGTGAGATGACCCTAAAAGTTGGAACCTGAGAAGTCATATCGGCTACTGCAGTGGGAGACATAAAATTATTCTTCTCGGAGGAACGTTACATAATATTGGATAATGTATACATAGTTCCGAGAATTAATATAAATTTGATTTCTCTATCTTGCTTAATTGAACAAGGTTATTCAATATCCTTCTCTGTTAATGAAGCGTTCAAAACCAAAAGAGGTATTGATGTTTGCTTTGCGAACATGGATAATAATTTGTATGTTATAAAATCAATTGAGTCTAAAGCTATTTTAAATCATGAGATGTTTCAAACCGCTGAGACTCGACCTAAAAGGCGAAAAGTTTCTCAAGATACCTATCTTTGGCACTTGAGGTTAGGCCATCTTAATCTCAATAGGATTGGGAGATTAGTTAAAAATGGACTTCTAAACAAGTTAGAAGATAACTCCTTACCTCCTTGTGAGTCATGCCTTCAAGGCAAGATGATTAAACGACCTTTTACCGAAAAAGGTTATCGTGCCAAAGAGCCCCTATAACTCATACATTCGAACCTCTGTGGACCAATGAATGTTAGAGCTCGAGGAGGGTACAAATATTTCATAAGTTTTATTGATGATTATTCTAAGTATGGCTATCTATACCTAATGCATCATAAGTCTGACGCCTTTGAAAAATTCAAGGAGTATAAGGTCGAGGTTGAGAACCTATTAGGTATGACGATAAAACACTTCGATCCGATCGAGGTGGAGAGTATATGGGCTCGAGATTCCAAAACTACTTGATAGAGCATGGAATCACGTCCCAACTCTCAGCCCTTGGTACATCTCTACAGAACGGTGTATCGGAAAGGAGAAACAAAACCCTGTTAGACATGGTTCGCTCGATGATGAGTTATGCTCAATTACACCTAACTCGTTTTAGGGTTATGTAGTAGAGACTGCAGTTTACATTTTTAACGTGGATCCCTCAAAGAGTGTTTCAGAAACACCATTTGAGCTCTGGAAAGGGCGTAAAGCAAGTTTACGTCATTTCAAAATTTGGGGATGTCCGACATACATGCTAGAGGCAAATCCAAAGAAATTAGAACCTCGTTCAAGATTTTGTCTATTTGTAGGCTATCCCAAAGAGACGAGAGTTGGATACTTCTTCGATCTTGATGAAAATAAAGTATTTGTATCGAAAAATGCTACATTCTTAAAAGAAGACCACGTTAGGAACCACGAGCCATGGAGTAAAGTTTTTTTAAGTGAATTATCTAACGGAGCTACAAAAACATCCACGAAAGTCGTTGATGAAGCTGGCACCTCCAGTCAGTCACGTCCTTCTCAAGAGATAAGAGAGCCTCGACGTAGTGGGAGGGTTATTAGACAACCTGGCCGCTATCTGGGTTTAGCTAAAACTCCAGTCGTCATGTCTGATGATGGAGTCGAAGATCCATTGACTTATAAACAGACAATGAATGACGTCGACAAGGACGAATGGATTAAAGCTATGGACCTCGAAATGGAGTCCATGTACTTTAATTCAGTTTGGGAGCTTGTAGATCAACCTGAAAGGGTAAAACTCATACGTTGTAAATAGATCTATAAGAGGAAAAGAGACGCTGCTGGAAAGGTACAGACCTTTAAATCACGACTTGTGGCAAAAGGTTTTACCCATCGGGAAGGGATTGATTATGAGGAAACCTTCTCCCCGGTTGCCATGTTGAAGTCGATAAGGATACTTCTATCCATTGCCACATTCTATGGTTATGAGATATGACAAATGGATGTCAAGACTGCGTTTCTAAACGACACTCTTGAAGAAAATATCTTTATGTCTCAACCATAAGGGTTCATTGCTCAGGGTCAAGAGCAAAAGGTTTGCAAGCTCAAACGATCCATTTATGGATTGAAACAAGCATCAAGATCCTGGAATATAAGATTTGATACTGCGGTCAAGTCTTATGGCTTTGAACAGAACGTTGATGAGCCTTGTGTTTATAAAAGGATCGTCAAGAGTTCAATAACCTTCTTAGTTTTGTATGTGGACGATATCCTACTCATCGAAAATGATGTAGTGTAAATCCGAGACCTACCTCGGATTATTTGCTCTTGTCACATATTGGAGGAAGTTGGATTTAAGTTATTGTTGTTGCATTGTTGAAGGAAAGTGGCAGAGTTTTTGGTACAAGGTGTCTTTGATAATCTAGGAGATTATTTAAAGAAAAAGGAAACAAAGGAAACAAAAAAGGAAAATAAGAAGGAAAAGAAAAGGAAAGAAAAGAAAATGGGAAAAGTAAAAAGGAAATTAAAAGAAAAAAAAATGAATGGAAAACAAAAGCACTTTCGGTTCTAGTGTCTTAAAGGTAAACTCCACCATCGACAAGGATTCATTTTAACCCATTTCCAGCCATTTTTCTCATCCTTTTCCCATCCAATTTACAGAGCATTTCGAGGAAGAGGGTGAAGAAAGAAGAAGAAGAAGATTGTTAGGGTTTTGACGTTGAAGAAGAGAGGAAATAGCTCAAGCAAAGGCAACCATGACAGAATCTGGGTTCAATCTGCCTATCTCTAGTTTTTTATTCGGTTTGAGCTACACAGAAAGAACTAAG
Source organism: Luffa acutangula (assembly GCA_036850905.1). Classification (NCBI taxonomy): domain Eukaryota; kingdom Viridiplantae; phylum Streptophyta; class Magnoliopsida; order Cucurbitales; family Cucurbitaceae; genus Luffa; species Luffa acutangula. The sequence goes on from CM072099.1 coordinate 14,936,926, forward strand.
AGGTGAGATCTTATTTTCTTGAAAGTTAATCCATTTTCTAACAAATTTCATGAAGGAATCTTGAGCTAAATCTGATGTAAGTTAATGGTTTTTGAAATGGAAAACAGAGCACAGAATTTTCGTGCAAATTAGGAGGATCTCTGGTTTTCTCTGGTTTTTCGATCTGTCTGGGGTGTACAGGTTGACTTAGAAGCTCAACTTGGTATGGTTGGAAATCTTATTCAATTTCCTATAACTTTTATGAAGCATTCGTGAGCCAAAAATGACTAGAAGTTTGTTTAATTTCAGGAGAAAGGTAGAAGGTAGCAGAGAAGCACGAATCTGTATTTGTTGAGTTCGGGAGATTTCTGGACAAATCTCTTGGGAATCTCGTTTTCATTACTTCAGGTAAGTTTTAGAGGGTTCCAAAATGAAGAGTTTTATATATAGTACATTAATTTTGGTCAAGTATTGAGGTAGTTATGAATGTTGGAAGTCAGGATATTGAATCTGGAAAATCTGGAAAACAATTTGAAGTGCAATTTTAATTCAAGTATTTAGAATTTATGAGCATGGAAAGACAAGACTACCTTTGGTTTTGATGCTCGATTTTGATCTGTTTGACAGACCAAGAGGAAATAGACCGAGTGTACAAGCTAGGGAACTAGCCAAGACTGTGAGTGACAAAACGAATTTTGAAAATTATTGATAAATTGTTGTTTATGATTAGATGTTTTATATGGTTTTCTATGAACGGTTTCAAGCATAAGTTTCGAGCTTAGATTTTCTAATGAAATTTATACATGAGCACGTGATTGTTGATTTTCTGAGAAGTAGTTGAAACGATATCATTTTAAACAAAGTATGTGTTAGCAAGTATTGCTTAAACATTTTCAATTTTTCACAAGCAAGCTGAGTAAGCTTGAGTTTTACCAAAAATAAAGATAGGCAGGCCTGTTTTAAGGTTTCCATGTGATTTTCTGAGACTTCTATTGACTACATGGCTGAGATATTGAGCCCGAGGCTATATGGTACAGTGTGCACACAGGTTATATTCCGTTGTTAACGTTGAGTGTACTTCGTGACAACGATGCTGTCGTGAGTGCTAGGCGGGCCCCACACGACAAAGACGATGGGAGTGCTAGGCGGGTCCCACTACATCGTAGAGCTAGTAAACGTTGGTTGTACTGGGCGTGCCCTACACTGAAGGGAATAAAAGTCCCCACGCAGCGGAAACGCATCGATTGGACCTTACGCCGTATATTAATTAACATTAAAATACCGTTACGAAAACTCAAACAAACTTTAAACACTCTTTAAAGCTGCTAGAAAATTGGTTTAAACATGCTGAAAAATAAATCTAAATTTATTTTCATGCTTTTCTAAAGAAAGAAGGAAGAACCGTTACAAACCTTCGTTGTAGACTTGATCGTTCTTCGCCAACGACGCTCCACGAACGAAAACGCAGCAGCCTCCTTTTCTTGTGATCGCTGGAAATTTCTCCTTTGAATGACACAATACCCACAGAGGTTACACCGGTATGTCTCTAAGTCTAGGAGGCAAAAGACTTGTGGGAGTCTTTCTCTAAGAGGGAGGCTAGAGAGAATTCTAGGTCTTGTCTTGAGAGTCTAAGAGCAAGAGCAAAGTGTCATGAACCAATTAGGTCTAGTGTTCTATTTATAGAAGAGAGGCCATGAATAAAATATTCAATTAAATCAATCTTTTCCAAAATTGATTCAATCTTATTCCTTATTTAATCAATCATGATCAATCAATTCCATAATTGATTAATCTTTTCCACAAATGTCTAATTACTTCCATAAGTGATTAGATCATTTCCATAAATGATTAATCACTTCCTTAAGTGATTAATTATTACCATAATTGATTAATTCTCGGTTAATGAATTCTTAAATTAATTAACCACCAATTAAATATCACATATTTAATTTCCGACCTTGAATTAATTAACTTGCCCAAATAGATTTAAGGCCTTAAATTAATTAATTCATTATTTGAACTCTTTCAAACTTCCATAAATTTATATTTGAATTTCTTCAAATATTAATTTCTCTCATAATAATATATCAATATATATTATATTTGTTTCCTTGAGTAAATTGAACATTTTCAATTTACATTTATTACTTAGTTGCCTCAAATTACTTTATGAGCTACCAGTGGGACCTAATGGACCTGCAGATCAGAAGCTCCAATGATGTGAGATTAATTAGTCAAACTCATTAACCACATTAATCAATATTCGTTAACTGTGTGTTCATTCCACTATAGACTCACAGTTGCACTCTTCTCACTGCAAACATATTTTTTGTGTCCACGGATATAGACCAATATCGACTAGTTAATCCTTCACAAGTGTCCGTAACACCAGCTGGGTCAAATTACCGTTTTACCCCTGGGTTACCTCTATTTCCTTAAGTACCAGTTCTCCTCTAATGAACAACCTGTTTGTGGTCCAACCATCAAACAGAAAACCCTCTCGTGCCATTGAGAGGGTAGGGCCCTTTGTTCAAGACTCGGAGTAACCACTTAAGGGAACACTCATCTGCTTCCCTAAAGTCGGGAAGGAGTGAATTTCATCTTGCACGATTACGTTCCCAGCTCCCCATTCGGTCTTGTCCCCAAAATGGTAGGCTTATTGAGTCAGCGTACTCGCCACTCTCACCCATGCAAATCAAAGGACAATCTTTCATGAGCAGGAGTCCATAATCAACTCAGGATTAAGACTAAGTCGTTTAGGTCGTCCTAGTGAAATAGAAAACCAACTAGTTAATGGTGTTATAACCAGTGGTTACTATTTCGCGGTCCGGTCTTATGCAAACTCATTGCATAGGATACCCCACTCGCATGTCTCCTACACGAACGCGTTGGATCGCAACGTTTGTATCAAATACAAAGTGGGCCGTATCCATAGTGTCACCAGGATAAGGCACCCAGTCTTATCCCTATACTATAGACCCTTTAGGTTGTTTCTTGAACAATGATCCCATATGTTGCTACATATAGTTCAGGATTCATATTACAGCCTTGGATGTCTAGTTTATTGGATTAGGGTTATTATTAGGCAAAGACAAATATAAAATAACTAATAACAATTAATGGAAAAATATATCAATATTATTTCATTAATATCCGGTCAACGGTTACATTCACTATCTACGAATTTTAGGGCATAAAACCCAACATACACAACGTAGATCTGTCATGTTAGTTAAAATGTTGGATATACTTGATATTCCTTGCTAGATTTTTAATGATGTACTTGCGAAGTATTTGAGAAAGCTTTTATTCTTACACGTTTATGTTTAACGCTTGGATTGAACAGATTTATATGTTTAAAGGTTTATCACGTGTTCTGATTTGTGGATTTATAGTTTTTAAATTTAGTCACTCACTGGGCTTCGTAGCTCCCTCTTTCAAAATGTTTTCCCACTTTTCAGGTAGAGATCGAGCACCCGGTGCCTGATACACCGCCAACGTCTGCTGAAAGCTCCAAATCGACTTCCAGTACATGGGTGGAGTTGTACATTGAGTCTTTTTGTATTGTAAATGTCTTTGTAAGGATCAGATAGTTTACAGTTTGTGTAAGTTCTAGAGGTCGTGGTTGTATAAACCCCAATTGAATATGTTTTTGGGGGTGATATCTCCATCAGGTTATTTTCCAAATCGAGTTATATCACGGCTACATTTCATGTATGTCTAAAGGTTTTTAGGGATTCCGCTGTGTTGTGTTACATGAAAAGTATTTTATTTCTAAGACTTGTATGTTTATCAGGTTCAACGATTCAGTAAGGTCAACAGGTATTGTTAGAGGAGGATGATGTTTGTTGGCTTCATGCCATCTCCCTGACTAAGCTAGCAGGTAGTTTGAGAGGGGGTGTGACATGTAGGTTATCTTACTGACATTAAACAATGGCTAGCAACTCAATTCCAAATGAAAGATTTAGGTGAGGCGTAGTAGGTTATCTTACTGACATTAAACAATGAAATTCATTCCTACGCAATTTAGGGACAGTAAAGAGATTGCTCCCTTAAGTGCTGACTCTGGGACGTGAACAAAGGGATCTCGCCCTTTCATTGGCCTGAGAGGTTTTAGGTTTAGTGGTCGGACCACAAACCAATTGTTCATTAGGGACTCAGTGGGGGCTTAAGGAACAAGATGTAACTTCAGGGGTAAAACGGACATTTGACCCAGATCTAGTTACGAACAACCTGTGAATGGTCGACTTACTAATCATGGTTATATCGGGTGGACAGAAATATATATACAGTGAGGGGAGTTCAACTATCGAGCTATAGTAGAGTGTCCCGGTAGTTAACGAATGTTGGTGTAGATACCATATTTGGTCCGGTTCATTTTCTTATTTTTCTTATTATTTTAGTATTTATGTTTATTTTATTATATAGAATAAGATTGTTGTTATTTTTATTAATTTTGTTATTATTTATTTATTTATTTTGTTTATTTGTTTATTTTTATTATTTATTTATTTATTTATTATTATTATTATTATTATTATTATTATTTTTATTATAACCACTTCTTCCCTAACATTTTTTATTCCCTTCCTATTCTCTCTCCATATCTTCCCTCATCCGTAGTCTTCCTGCTGATTTGGTCTGACCCTTTAATTTCTCCTCCCCTCAACTTCCTCTCAGTTAAACGCTATCGACATATTGGTGGAAGCTCTCTAGCCTATTTAAATCGATCGATTTCCTGTGGAGGGGGGGAAGATTTTTGGCTAAATTTATTATTATTTTTCCATCATTCATTTTTTTTTTTTTTTGTTGATTTGGTGTAAAGAATCCTGGACAACCAGAGTGTTTCAACAACACTACCATTAAAGGTTGAAAATTTATTTTCTGTGAGTTTAGAATAGGTTTGGTTGGTTTGCAATTTTTTTGTATTCTGTGAATTGGGATGGAGTTGATTCATGGAAATAGGATTTAGAATGAGTTTGGTTAATTTGCAGTTCTGTATTTTGTGAGCATACTGCCTTTATTATTTTATTTTGCACTGTCTTTCTTTCTTTTGTATTAGGCATAAAATTTCTTGATTAGATTTAGTTAAATTCAATCGCATATTTGAATTGTTTACTGGAACCTTGATTGAAGCTTATTATTATCTGGACCATTCTTCCACAGAAAGCTTTAAAAGATCTAACCATAATTTTATTTATTTATTTATTTTTTGTTTTTTTATATATTTATCAATCTCTTTTTTTATTTTATTAGATTTGATTGTATGCAGGATGTATATTTAGTTTGAATATTAAGATCGTGTTTTTCAAAAAATGGTATAGCAGTATGTTTAAAAATGTATTGTTTAATTATGATTGGATTTGTCATTTTTTTTAGTTCTCTGAAATCCTGCAGTATGAATATTATTATTAGATTTAGTTAAATTCAATCGCATATTTGAATTGATACTGGGAACTTGATTGAAGCTTATTATTATCTAGACCATTCTTCCACAAAAAGCTTTAAAAGATCTAACCATAATTTTATTTATTTTGCTTTTTTTTTATATATATATTTATCAATCTCTTTTTTTATTTTATTAGATTTGATTGTATGCAGGATGTATATTTAGTTTGAATATTAAGATCGTGTTTTTAAAAAAATAGTATAGCAGTATGTTTAAAAAGGTATTGTTTAATTATGATTGGATTTGTCATTTTTTTAGTTTTGTGAAATCCTGCAGTATGAATATTATTATTAGATTTAGTTAAATTCAATCGTTGTGTTTACTGGGACCTTGATTTGAGCTTGTTATTATCCCAGACCATTCTTCTGCAGAAAGCTTTAAAAGATCTAACCAAAATTTTATTTATTTTGGTTTTTTTTAGTTGTTTTTTTATATATTTATCATTCTCTTTTTTATTTTATTAGATTTGATTGCATGCAGGATGTATATATATCTAGTTTGAATATTAAGATTGTGTTTTTAAAAAAATTGGTATAACAGTATGTTTAAAAAAGTATTGTTTAGTTATGATTGGATTTGCCATTTTTTAGTTCTGTGAAATCCTGAATATCATTATTATCATTTGAAAATTGAAGGAATATTTTAATTATGGCATTAGTTGCATAACAAACTGTTTTATTTAATTGGTTGCTATGAAAGAATGTTGGTCTTTAATTAAAATAAATTGGCACACATTGTTGTTATTTATAATCTGCATGTTTCTAATATTATGAATAAATTAATGTTATTTCAATTTCTTATTATTTTATTGTTATTAATTTTTTTTTTCCTTTTCTAAATTTTGTGTTTAGTCTTCATATAATCTAATTTAATTTCATGTGTCCTTATTTTAGAATTTTTAAAATTTTAAATAGCAAATGGTCTTTGCCAAATTTAAAAACTTGAGACTAAGCTTTTATTATTTCCAGAGGTTGAGTAGTGTTTCTTTATGGGTATTGGTTAAAATTCCATAAATACATGAAATTCCCAATTGAAAATAATTTCAACTCTTTTTTAAAAGGGATTATTAAAGTTTTAAATTTGAGATTGAGTAGTGTTTCATTTTTAGAATTTGTTTGAATAAATTCTTTAAATGCATGAAAATTCTCCGCAATTTTTTTGAGAAAAAAGTAGTGTTCTCTTTATGGACCTTCCAATTCCATAAATACATGAAATTTCTCATTAATTGTGAATTTTCAAATTTGGGGCATTTTTCATAACTTTACCAAAATAGATTTTCATTAACCCATTTTGAGATTGAGTAGTGTTCTCTTTTTAGAATTTATTGTAATAAATTCTTTAAACACATGAAAAGTCTCATCCAAATAAAGTCATTTTGAGGGAAAGTAGTATTCTCTTTATGGATCTTCCAATTCCATAAATACATGAAATTTCTCATTAATTTTGAATTTTCAAAATTGGGGGGTGTTTTTCATAAATTTCCAAAAGTTGATTTTCTTTAATTTATTATATTTTTTCTAAAAACGAGATTGAGTAGTGTTCTCTTTTTGGAATTTATTTGATTAAATTCCTTAAATACATGAAATTTCTCACAATATCCAATGATGGAGGTTAGAAAATTAAAATTTTGATTTTCCAATGTTCTTGAGGTGAGGAAATTTATTTTGGGAAACCAAAATAAAATTTCAATATTTTTTTAATGGCTTTTGTGCCACTCATAATGGTTGGTCCATATTTTGTCTCCAAAATATGGATTAATAAATATGGGACATTTAAAAATAAAAGAAAATAAAATTTTTTGGACCAATATTTACTTATTTTTAATTGGATAATAAAAGATAAAATTTGGTAACCGTTTTCACGGGTGTTGTAGGGTGCTAATACCTTACCTACACACAAATGACTCCCGAACTCAAATTTGATTTACGCAGACCATTTTTTTGTTAAATTGGGTGACCAATCACACCCTTAATATGATTGGTGGCGACTACAAAACTCTTTTCCAAGAGACCCGTAAAAGATGATGTCAGCCGCTCCGTGTCGCGATCTCGTTGGGACAACTTGGCGACTCCACTGGGGACCGCTTCATGAGAGTCTAAATTGAATTTTTTATCTTTTCTTTAATATCCAAATACTTTTATTTGATTTTTTTTTTGTTGGTCCATTTTGTTTGTTTGTTTTTAGTAAATTTTTGTTTGTTATTTATTATTTTATTGTGTTGTTTAGTTTATTGTAAATTATCTTCTTATTACTTTTATTCTGTTTATTATGTAAATCTAAGTTACATATTGTCATGCATCTCACACAAATTCACAAGCCTCCTACCCGGGCTATACCCTTTAAGATTAGAATTGAGAATGTAGTAGTGTCGACCTTCGAGGGGTTCCGGCCCTCGTGCAGGCACACGAAAAATTCTCGCTCAGATTAATCCTTTTATTATTTTTATAATACCAGGATTGATTTGAGGGCCTTATCCATTTAGGATTTAGACATGCCAACACTTCATCATTTTGTATCTGGTTGTTATTTCATGTATTTATATTGATATTTCACTCATTTATTATTCTATCCAATTAATGCCATTTATTCTATTATTTTGTTGATTCGGAAGAGATATTTTATTATTTTATGAAGATCTAAATGACATGTTATCATGCATATCACACAAATTCACAAGCCTCCTACCCGGGCTATACCCTTTAAGATTAGAATTGAGGATGTAGTAGTGTCGACCTTCGAGGGGTTCCGGCCCCCGTGCAGGCACACGAAAAAATCTCACTTAGATCAATCATTTTGTTATTTTTTATAATATCAAGATTGATTTGAGGGCCTTATCCATTTAGGATTTAGACATGCCAACACTTCATCATTTTTTTTTTGTTGTTGTTGTTTTTTTTTTTTTTTTTTTTTTTTTGTATTCGGTAGTTGTTATTTCATGTATTTATATTGATATTTCATTCATTTATTATTTTATCCATTTAATGTTATTTATTTTATGTTTTCATCTATTTTATCATTTTATTGAAAAATATATTTTTTTAAATTTATTTTGCATGTCATCATGTATCTCACACACATTCACAAGCCTCCTACCCGGGCTATACCCTTTAAGATTAGAATTGAGAATGTAGTAGTGTCGACCTTCGAGGGGTTCCGACCCCTGTGCAAGCACACGATAAAATTCTCGTTTAGATTAATCCTTTTGTTATTTTTTTAAAATAATATCAGGATTAATTTGAGGGTTTTATCCATTTAGGATTTAAAAACACTCACACTGCATTTTCTATGTGCCAATTATTTCATGTATTTACTATGTCTCATGTTTCCATTTTTTTTATTTTTTATTTTTATCCAATTAAGGTTCTCATGACTCTTTAAGACTGGATTAAGGTTTTGGTAGTGCAACCTCTATGAGATACCTTCTCCATTTTTTTTCTTCTCTCCATCTTTCCTTCTTTCCTAATTATAAAGCTAATTGGAGAATCTACATTTCTATATTGAAGGTCATGCCTTGGTTTATAATATTATTAATAATGCTAATTACTATTATTATTTTGAAAATGAGCTCATTTCATTAACTCCTTAAAATCTAAGGTGAGTAGTGTTTACCTTCGAAGAGCTTCGACTCTCGTGTAGGCACATGAAAGCCTTATAATATTATTAATAATGCTAATTACTATTCTTCAATTTTTTTTCCTCTCTCTCTATGTGTGTTATTGTGATGAAAATTGAATAACTGAAATTTTTATTGTCATTTTATGCAAAAGGGGAACACAATGAGCGTCAACATGTCCAATGTGTCCATGCATTCATCCTTGGAACCTAAGTATGATGAACCGGGTGTTGTTCTTCAATGGGCCGAGAAAATACAACAAAAATTTGGTGATAGCTTAACTAATTCTTCTCAGATATCCTTACCAACCAGTTGTCAAATCTCTTTCACACAAAATGATTTGACCAAATTGAAGGCAATATGGGAGGTTTTGTCACCAGAGCATAGATTTATGTTCTCGAAGAAGTATTGTCATATAGCGGATTTGATGTATATTCTAGTGAACCATTTTACTTTAAGGGTTATAGTTCACTTTTGGGATCCAGCTTACCGTTGTTTCTCGTTCGGGTCGTTTGACTTATTACCAACAATTGAGGAATATCAAGCTATGCTCAACAGTCCTGAGAAGGAGGACGACATAATTTATTGTTTCAACCCCAAGTTAACAGCAAAAATGACTTTATCAAAATTTTTGAGAAACGTCCACGCTGCTGAAATTCAAAAGCACATTAGGACTAAGCCAACAAATGCACATTTTCCACAACAAAATGCGCATTCAACTAGACCATTTGTGCAGAGTCAAAATAGTAGGGGCAACCAAAAATCATGGCATTATGATCCAATTCCCATGACTTATACAGAGCTTTTACCTCAGTTAATTGAGAATCGACAGTTGGCTCTCATCCCAATGGATCCCGTACAGCCTCCTTATCCAAAATGGTATGATCCAAATGCTCGCTGTGACTATCATGCTGGAGGAATTGGACACTCAACAGAGAATTGTTTCGCTTTGAAGAAAAATGTGCAAACCTTAATCAATGCCAGATGGTTAAACTTTAAGAAAGCTGGGGAAAATCCCGATATCAATAATAACCCATTACCTAATCATGAGAACCCAAAAGTGAACGCTGTAGATTATCTCTCTGAAGTGTGTAAAGAGAAAGTTTATGAGATTACAACGCCTATGGAGGTACTTTTCGAGACTCTTTCTGATGCAGGGTATGTCAAACAAGAGTCCTTGGACCCTACAGTAAGATATGAAGGGTATGATGAAGAAAAACATTGCATATTCCATCTAGGAATTGCTGGACATACTATTCAATATTGTGACAAGTTCAGATCTAAAGTACAACAACTTATGGATTCAAAGATACTCATGATATGTAGAAGAGTAAGCGAAATGAGGGAAGATGAAGTCAGCACATTAACAGGAGAATCTTCTTCCCACGAAAGCGAAGTAATTGAGTCCTTCCCACCAAAGCCTTTGACTATCATATACCATGAGAATCATAATGCTTCATCTCTTCAGAATCCTCAACCTATCACAATTCATGTGCCTGGTCCTTTCAAGTTTAAGGACACAAAAGCAGTACCATGGAGATACGAGTGTCAAACTCTTACAAATCCATCAATTGACGGCATTACAGGAGTTAGTGGAATAACTCGAAGTGGTAGGTGTTATACACCAGAGACTCTATTGAAACCATCAAGTGGTTTGATACTGGGGCAAACGAGAAAAAATGATAAAAAGATCATGTCTGAGCATGACAAAGGGCGAGATATAGAAGAGTCTATCATAGCTAAAGATATGGAAACAAGAAGCCTGTCACTGAAGATGAAGCAGAAGAGTTTTTAAGGATAGTAAAACAAAGTGAGTATAAGATCATAGAGCAATTGCATCATACTCCGACACGAATTTCTCTACTATCTCTATTTTTGAATTCTGAACCGCATCGCAAAGTTTTGTTGGATATCTTGAACAAGGCGCATGTTGGTCATGACATTTCGGTGGAAAAATTTAGTGGAATTGTTGGAAACATCACATCTTCCAATTCCATAGTTTTTACTGATGATGAAATCCCTCCTGAGGGTTTAGGTCACACAAAAGCACTACATATTCAAGTAAAATGCAGGAACTATGTCATAGCAAGAGTGCTAGTTGATAATGGATCGACTCTCAATGTGATGCCTAAATCTACATTGTTAAATCATCCAGTAGACATGTCACACATAAGATCAAGCAGTATGATTGTAAGAGCATTTGACAGATCGCGTAGAGAAGTTATTGGTGATATTGAATTGCCAATCAAAATCTGCCCGTGTACTTTCAACATAACTTTCCAAGTCATGGAAATTACACCAGCGTATAGTTTTCTGCTAGGGCGACCTTGGATCCACTCTGCAGGAGTAGTACCATCCACGTTGCACCAAAAATTGAAATTTGTTGTTGGAAATAAACTGGTTAGTTTATTGGGAGAGGAGGATTTCTTGATAACCAAGCCCGTCTCAACCCCATATGTGGAAGCAGCAGAGGAAGCATTAAAATGTTCTTTTCGTTCTTTTGAAATTTCCCATGCCACTATAGTGGGAGGGTTTGAACTGACAAGATCTCACATGTCTAAGGCAAAAGAAATGGCAGCTAAAGTAGTGGTAAATGGAGGATATCGTTTGAATCAAAACTTAGAAAGGTTGTTGAGTATACCAAGCAATGTTGAGACATTTGGGTTGGGCTATAAGCCTACCAAATGTGATAAAATTAGACTTCAGGAAGAAAAGAAAGAAAAGCGATTGGCCAGGTTAGAAGGAAAGGAATTCACTTCAAGTCTCAAGCGTTTACCATCATTGTGTGATAACTTCAAAAGTGATGGCTTGAGTTTCTCAACGTTGGACTCTTACTCAACAGATCACTTTTCAATGGAAGTGCGAAACTTGTCGATCGCAGCAGTTGTTAATGAGCTACCACACGAAGAGGACATTATCTACGCATGTTCACCTGATTTCGAGCTTAACAATTGGGATGTTGTAGATCTACCTATATTTTCACAAGATTTGCAAGAGTAATGATTAAACATTTATTTGTTAGTTCCTTTTTATTTTCTAGAGGCTCTACCCAAGGCCGTAGGTTGTTTGTTCTGAACATGGGTGTATTATTCTTATTATCAATAAAATTTTGGGATTTTCCTTTGACATATTCTAATTTCTCTTTCGCTTTTCTTTCTCCTTTTCATTTGCAAAATAAAACACAAAAGTCCAAATGGCTTCATGGGCAATGTTCATAAGAATGAAGATGTTAGTCTTACCCTTGAGACTTCGATACACAACATGGAGTCCGATAAAGAAAGTGATATTGAAGAAGAGTTCGAACCATCTTCAGAATTATTAAGGTTGGCGGAGGATGAGGACAAGGTTATGGGTCCTCACCAAGAACTAGTTGAAGTAATCAATTTAGGATCTCAAGATGAAGTAAAAGAGATAAAAATTGGCACATCTATGACAAGTGAAGCTCGGAAAAAATTAATCAATCTACTTCATGAGTATCGAGACATATTCGCTTGGAGTTACCAAGATATGCCAGGTTTAGACACCGATATTGTGGTTCACCGTCTTTCGCTGAAACCCGAATGCAAACCAGTAAGACAAAAACTACGTAAGATGAAGCCTGATGTATTGATTAAAGTCAAAGAAGAAGTTAAAAAGCAAATTGAAGCAGGATTTCTTACGGTGTCAAAATATCCTGAATGGGTGGCAAATATCGTTCCAGTACCAAAGAAAGATGGGAAAGTAAGGATGTGTGTGGACTATAGAGATCTAAATAGAGCTAGTCCAAAGGATAACTTTCCGTTACCTCATATTGACATGTTAGTGGATAACACAGTAGGATACTCTACCTTCTCCTTTATGGATGGCTTCTCAGGATATAATCAAATCAGAATGGTTGAAGATGATCAAGAGAAAACAACTTTCATTACACTCTGGGGAACATTCTGCTACAAGGTAATGTCTTTTGGTTTGAAAAATGCTGGGACAACATACCAGCAGGCCATGGTCACACTTTTTCATGACTTGATGCATAAGGAAATAGAAGTATATGTGGATGATATGATTGCAAAATCAAAGATTGGTGAAGACCACACAATCACCCTTCAAAAGTTGTTTGAAAGATTGAGAAAGTATCAGTTGAAATTAAATCCATCTAAATGCACATTTGGGGCAACCTCAGGGAAGTTGTTGGGGTTTGTTGTTAGTGAAGAAGAAATCAAAGTAGATCCTGATAAAGTAAAGTCCATTATGGAAATGCCACCCCCTCAAACAGAAAAGGAAGTTAGAGGATTTTTGGGAAGATTGAATTACATATCAAGATTTATCTCGCACTTGACGTCTACATGTGAACCAATCTTCAAACTGTTGCGGAAAAATAACACAGGAAAATGGGACGATGATTGCGAAGAGGCATTTAGCAAAATCAAACAATACTTGCAAAACCCACCTGTGTTGGTACCTCCAACTCCAGGACGTCCACTCATCTTATATTTAACTGTGTTAGAAGATTCCATGGATGGTGTTCTGGGACAACATGACTTATCTAGAAAGAAAGAACATGCCATATATTATTTAAGCAAAAAGTTCACCAGTTATGAAGCTAAATATTCAATGTTAGAAAGAACCTGTTGTGCATTAGTGTGGACTGCGCATCGCTTGAGACAGTATATGTTGTACCATACCACATGGCTTATTTCAAAAATGGATCCAATAAAATATATTTTTGAAAAGCCTTCCTTATCTGGAAGGATTGCCAAATGGCAGGTGCTGTTGTCAGAATATGATATTGTATATGTCACTAAGAAGGCAATCAAAGGAAGTGCACTTGCTGACTACTTAGCAGCCCAACCAGTCAAAGATTACGAGCCAATGAGGGTGGATTTTCTAGACGAGAATATATTTCTAATAGAAGAGGATACTCTAGATAATGAAACATGAACTATGCTCTTCGATGGTGCATCAAATGAGTTAGGACATGGGATTGAGGTTGTGCTAATTTCTCCTGAAGGGAAAGTTTTTCCTCTAACAGCCAAATTGCACTTTGAATGCACTCACAATACTGCTGAGTATGAGGCTTGCATCATGGGGCTCCAAGTTAGTCCCTTATAGCCAATACGTAACAAAGTTATCCAAAAATTTTGAAGAAATTACATTCGACCATGTGCATAGAAAAGATAATTGAATGGCAGATGCATTAGCAACCTTGGCAGTTATGTTTGATCTTGATCTTACATGTGAAATCTATCCGATCAAGATTACAAAGCGGGATGTACCGGCTTATTGCATGACTATCGAAAAAGAAGTTGATAACAAGCCCTGGTACTTTGACATCCGACAGTACATAAAATCCAGAGAATATCCACTCGGAGCCTCTGAGAATGATAAACGCACACTAAGAAGATTAGCCATGAAATTTTTCTTAAGTGGTGAGGTTCTTTATAAAAGAAACCATGATATGGTACTCCTCAGATGTGTTGATGCGGATGAAGCAAAACAAATCATGACAGAAGTCCATGAAGGAATATGTGGAACACACTCTAATGGACATTTGATGGCTAGACAAATACTTAGAGCTGGGTATTATTGGACGACAATGGAATCAGATTGCATAAGATATGCAAGAGGATGCTAAAAATGTGAAATTTACATGGACAAGATCCATGTGCCATCATCCACATTGCATGTTTTATCAGCACCTTGGCCTTTCTCTATGTGGGGAATGGATGTTATAGGGCCCATTGAACCTAAAGCTTCAAATGGTCATCGATTTATTCTTGTGGCTATTGATTATTTCACTAAATGGATCGAAGCTATGTCTTATCGCAATGTCACAAAAGGAGTAGTGCTCAAGTTTATCAAGAAAGAGTTGTTCTGTCGTTATGGTCTTCCAGAAAGCATCATTACAGATAATGCAAAGAATCTTAACAACAAGATGATGAGTGAGCTTTGTGAGCAGTTCAAGATAAATCATCAAAATTCAACTCCATGTCGTCCAAAAATGAATGGTGCAGTAGAGGCGGCCAACAAGAATATTAAAAAAATCATTGAGAAAATGACCACAACATATAAAGATTGGCATGAAATATTGCCATTTGCATTACATGGGTATCGCACGTCAATTCGTACCTCAACTGGGGCAACACCATTTTCTTTGGTTTATGGTATGGAAGTTGTCCTTCCTTTGGAGGTGGAGATACCTTCCTTAAGAGTTCTTATGGAAACTAAATTAGAAGAAGCTGAGTGGATTCGAGGTCGGTATGAACAATTGAATCTTATTGAAGAAAAGCGACTAGCGGCATTAAGTCATGGTCAACTTTACCAAAAGAGAATAATGCGTGCATATGATAAGAAAGTACACCTTCGATGTTTTCAAGAAGGGGACCTAGTATTGAAAAGGATACTCGCTTTCCATCAAAAGGATTATCAAGGAAAATGGACTCCTAACTACGAAGGACCATTCATAGTAAAGAAAGCTTTCTCGGGGGGAGCTTTGCTTCTGACCCACATGGATGGAGACGAGTTGAGTAGCCCTGTGAATGCAGATCATGTTCGAAAATATTATGCATGAAATCATGAACCTTAGAAGACTCCCTAGTGTTAAAAGATGTCTGTGAAGACTAATATTAAATCCTTTGGCCCTGGTCTCAAGTGTATCCCTCTACTCATTTGTTTCTTTGACATTTCTTATCAAACATTGTTATTATTTCAATGATGTCCCCATTTACATTTTCGAATGTATCCTCTGCTTATACCTCTATCCGTTCTTTCTTTTAAAGCGTCGTTAGCAAACCTTGAATTCATCCTTCTATTCTTATGACTTTGTATTTCTATGACTAGCAAGAATAAAGTAACACTTGTTGAGGTCATAACTCAAATAATGTTATAAATTACTCTTGTAAATCTTGTGAAATTAAGCTTGCATAAAAATCCTTATGCAAAGACAATGAAAATGTCCATGGATTGAGATAATGAGCTAACCACGATGGCAAGGTACATCAAAATGAAGTTTTGTATTATGAAAAAGGGACTGTTATGTTCCATCTCCTTGATTAAGGAAGAAAAGGCAAAGGCTAATTAAAGGCTATACGATCAAGAGAGGTCATTTCTCAAAATATAGTGTCTTGTTCTATCCTATGATCAATTTAACCAATTACTAGCAGAGATGGTGAAGTGTGATAGTGACCTTCCTTTCAAAAAATATATATGCATAATGCTAAGAAAATAAATTTGGGTTAAATCGAACCCAGTTCTGGAACTGAGGTCGAAGCCTGTATCCATCAGGTCCAATATATTTCGAACCCAGCCCTAGAGCTGAGGTCGAAGTCTTCTCAAATTTTGGTTAAATCGAATCCAGTCCTGGAATTGAGGTCGAAGCCTGTATCTATTAGGTCCAATGTATTCTGAACCCAGCCCTAGAGCCAGCGGCGGAGGTACGTCAGGCCCAGGGGGGGCTCGAGCCCCTCCTCAACTTTTAAAATATTATATCTATAAAAAAAGTTGCAAAGTTTAACCAAGTTATTTGTTAGCTTTACTGGCTTAAGCCCCTCCTGACATTTTTCTGTCCCTAGTTCAAGACCTGGTGAGCGCGCTGATTTCCCTTGTTTTCGTTTTTCTACTTTTTCTTCTTTCATTTCGTTTCCGTTTTTCTTTTTTCTTTCCGTTTCCATTTTTCTTTTTCTTTTTTCGTTTTTTTTCCAATTTCCTCCGTGTCTTTTGTCCCCCCCCCCCTAACGTTTTTCGTTTTTTCTTTTTTTTTTTCGTTTTCGTTTTCGTTTTCTTTTTCAATTTTCTCTTTTTTTTTTCCCTTTTTTCCCTTTTTTTTAAACAGTTTTCCTCTCCATTTTTTTTTTTTTTTTGTTTTTTAAGTGATGTTTGTAATATAACCAATTTAATATTAAAATATACAAACCAATATCTTCACATATCAATATGTTAAATTATTTGATTGAAATATCACTTCATTCTTCTAATTTAGGTTTTGTCATTTTAATACTTGCACTTTTGAATGTTCAATTTTAGTCACTCTTAATAAAGCTTAAAAATAGTCCTATAGTGAGTTTATTGTTAATTTTGTAATTCATGTACTCTTAATAAAGCTTAAAAATAGTCCTATAGTAAGTTTATTGTTCAATTTTCTTTTAAAAAACACATTGATCTCTATCAATCTTTCTTTAATATTAGAAATATGTTTGTATCGTGTCTTTTATCATATCAAAACTATTATTATTATTATTTAACCAATTTCGATAAAACTAATTAACTTTAAATTTACGACAGTGACCAATTTTAAACTTTATTAAACGTATAGGAACTAAAATCAGACATTTAAAAATACACGGACTAAAAGGTAAAAAAAACTCAGTATAGGGTTTGAGATGCTATTTTAATCAAATTATTTCTATATAGTCCCCCCTCACTTAAAGTCCTGGATCCGCCACTGCCTAGAGGTGAGGTCGAAGTCTTCTCAAATTTTGGTTAAATCGAACCCAGTCTTGGAACTGAGGTCGAAGCCTGTATCCATCAGGTCCAATATATTTCGAACCCAACCCTAGAGCTAAGGTCGAAGTCTTCTCAAATTTTGGTTAAATCGAACCCAGTCTTGGAATTGAGGTCGAAGCCTGTATCTATTAGGTCCAATATATTCTGAACCCAGCCCTAGAGCTGAGGTCGAAGTCTTCTCAAATTTTGGTTAAATCGAACCCAGTCCTGGAACTGAGGTCGAAGCCTGTATCCATCAGGTCCAATATATTTCGAACCCAGCCCTAGAGCTGAGGTCGAAGTCTTCTCAAATTCTGGTTAAATCGAACTCAGTCTTGGAACTGAGGTCGAAGCATGTATCCATCAGGTCCAAAATAGTTCGAACCCAGCCCTAGAGCTGAGGTCGAAGTCTTCTCAAATTCTGGTTAAATCAAACCCAGTCCTAGAACTGAGGTCGAAGCCTGTAACCATCAAGTCCAATAAATTTTGAACCCAGCCTTGGAGCTGAGGTAAAAGCTTTCTCAAATTTTTGGCTAAATTGAACACAGTCCTTGAACTGAGGTCAATATATTTTTTGAGCCCAACCCTAGAGCTAAGATAGTTATTTTTATAAAAATTTCATCGACCAAATACTTTATCTTTTCCTTTGTCCATCCTTAAGTTTCTTCAGGACGAACAAAGGGGGGCAAACTGTAGATACCATATTTGGTCCGGTTCATTTTCTTATTTTTCTTATTATTTTAGTATTTATGTTTATTTTATTATATAGAATAAGATTGTTGTTATTTTTATTATTTTTGTTATTATTTATTTATTTTGTTTATTTGTTTATTTTTATTATTTATTTATTTATTATTATTATTATTATTATTATTATTATTATCATAATCACTTCTTCCCTAACGTTTTTGATTTCCTTCCTATTCTCTCTCCATATCTTCCCTCATCCGTAGTCTTCCTGCTGATTTGGTCTGACCCTTTAGTTTCTCCTCCCCTCAACTTCCTCTAAGTTAAACGTTATCGACATATTGGTGGAAGCTCTTTGGCCTATTTAAATCGATCGATTTCCTGTGGAGGGGGGAAGATTTTTGGCTAAATTTATTATTATTTTTCCATCATTCATTTTTTTTGTTGATTTGGTGCAAAGAATCCTGGACAACCAGAGTGTTTCAACAGCACTACCATTAAAGGTTGAGAATTTATTTTCAATTTTGGTTTTGTGATTTTTTTTAGCATAATGCAATTCCATTTGCTTGTTTACTGTGAGTTTGGAATAGGTTTGATTGGTTTGCAATTTTTTGTATTCTGTAAATTGGGATGGAGTTGATTCATGGAAATAGGATTTAGAATGGGTTTGGTTAATTTGAAGTTCTGTATTTTGTGAGCATACTGCCTTTATTATTTTATTTTGTGTTGTCTTTCTTTCTTTTGTATTAGGCATAAAATTTCTTGATTAGATTTAGTTAAATTCAATCGCATATTTGAATTGTTTACTGGGACCTTGATTGAAGCTTATTATTATCTGGACCATTCTTCCACAGAAAGCTTTAAAAGATCTAACCATAATTTTATTTATTTATTTTTTTTATATATTTATCAATCTCTTTTTTTATTTTATTAGATTTGATTGTATACAGGATGTATATTTAGTTTGAATATTAAGATCGTGTTTTTTAAAAAAATGGTATAGCAGTATGTTTAAAAAGGTATTGTTTAATTATGATTGGATTTGTCTTTTTTTTAGTTCTGTGAAATCTTGCAGTATGAATATTATTATTAGATTTAGTTAAATTCAATCGCATATTTGAATTGTTTACTGGGACCTTGATTGAAGCTTATTATTATCTGGACCATTCTTCCACAGAAAGCTTTAAAAGATCTAACCATAATTTTATTTATTTTGTTTTTTTTTTTGTTTTTTTATATATTTACCAATCTCTTTTTTTATTTTATTAGATTTGATTGTATGGAGGATATATATTTAGTTTGAATATTAAGATCGTGTTTTTAAAAAAATGGTATAACAGTATGTTTAAAAAGGTATTGTTTAATTATGATTGGATTTGTCATTTTTTTTAGTTTTGTGAAATCCTGCAGTATGAATATTATTATTAGATTTAGTTAAATTCAATCGCATATTTGAATTTGTGTTTACTGGGACCTTGATTGGAGCTTTTTATTATCCCAAACCATTCTTTTGCAGAAAGCTTTAAAAGATCTAACCATAATTTTATTTATTTTGGTTCTTTTTAGTTGTTTTTTTTTATATATTTATCAATCTCTTTTTTATTTTATTAGATTTGATTGCATGCAGGATGTATATATATCTAGTTTGAATATTAAAATTGTGTTTTTAAAAAAATTGGTATAACAGTATGTTTAAAAAGGTATTGTTTAGTTATGATTGGATTTTCCATTTTTTAGTTCTGTGAAATCCTGAATATCATTATTATCATTTGAAAATTGAAGGAATATTTTAATTTTGGCATTAGTTGCATAACAAACTGTTTTGTTTAATTGGTTGCTTTTTTTGGAAAAGGGATGCTTCATTATGTATGTAAGAAACATACAGGGGATATTACAAAAAGGACTTCCAATTTATGGAAATGGAAGACGCATCATAACTGGCAAAAAAATCGGAAGATGAAGACCATAAAGCTGCCAGAGCTATAATATTCTCCCAAAGGTGAGTAAGATGATTCTCCATATTTCTAAAGATGCGACCATTACACTCCAACCAAATTGTCCAAAGAGAAGCCACCATGATATTCTGGAAGAGGAGCTTTTTCCGAGATTTTGGCTTCATCCCAAGGAACTCAATACAGAAATCTTGAATCTGGGCTGGCTGAGAGAAATGAAGACCTCTAGCGTTGAATAACTGATTCCAGATATAATTTGCTGATGGGCAGTGGAGAAAAAGATGGTCCATGGACTCCGATTGAGACTTGCAAAGAACACATATGGAAGGACTTAAAGCTGAAGACTTGAATTTCCTTTGGATAACATCCGAAGTGTTTAATTTTCTATGGAGAACAGTCCAAAGAAAGAATTTACACTTCCTAAGGAAAGTTCCTTTCCATAAGTTGTTTAGCACAGATGTCGGAATCTAAGAATGCCGCGACTTGAAGAGAGCACGAGCAGAAGCAGTGGAAAAAGACCCCTCCGAGGAACCCTTCCAGCGCAAAACATCGGGCCCCGCTGAAAATGACGGGAAAGGAAGATAAGCTACCGACTCATCCCAAGCACAGGCTTCTCTTTCAAGCAGGGGACGCCTGGGGAAGAAAAGTCAACTGTGGGAGGATTCACACCAAGCTTCTTTGACAGAAATTTGAGGAGCATCAGTCAAGGCGAAAAATCTGGGAGCCAATTGGAATAAAGGACCTTGGTTTTATTTAATTGGTTGCTATGAAAGAATATTGGTCTTTAATTAAAATAAATTGGCACACATTGTTGTTATTTATAATCTGCATGTTCCTAATAATATGAATAAATTAATGTTATTTCAATTTATTATTATTTTATTATTATTATTATTTTTTTTTTTAATTTTCTAAATTTTGTGTTTAGTCTTCATTTAATCAAATTTAATTTCATGTGTCCTTATTTTAGAATTTTTAAAATTTTAAATAGCAAATGGTCTTTGCCAAATTTAAAAACTTGAGACTAAGCTTTTATGATTTTCAGAGGTTGAGTAGTGTTTCTTTATGGGTATTGGTTAAAATTTCATACATACATGAAATTCCCAATTGAAAATAATTTCAACTCTTTTTTAAAAGGGATTATTAAAGTTTTAAATTTGAGATTGAGTAGTGTTTCATTTTTAGAATTTGCTTGAATAAATTCTTTAAATGCATGAAAATTCTCCGCAATTTTTTGAGAAAAAAGTAGTGTTCTCTTTATGGACCTTCCAATTCCATAAATACATGAAATTTCTCATTAATTGTGAATTTTCAAATTTGGGGCATTTTTCATAAATTTACCAAAATAGATTTTCATCAACCCATTTTGAGATTGAGTAGTGTTCTCTTTTTAGAATTTATTGTAATAAATTCTTTAAACACATGAAAAGTCTCATCCAAATAAAGTCATTTTGAGGGAAAGTAGTGTTCTCTTTATGGATCTTCCAATTCCATAAATACATGAAATTTCTCATTAATTTTGAATTTTCAAAATTGGGGGGTGTTTTTCATAAATTTCCAAAAGTTGATTTTCTTTAATTTATTATGTTTTTTCTAAAAACGAGATTGAGTAGTGTTCTCTTTTTGGAATTTATTTGATTAAATTCCTTAAATACATGAAATTTCTCACAATATCCAATGATGGAGGTTAGAAAATTAAAATTTTGATTTTCTAATGTTCTTGAGGTGAGGAAATTTATTTTGGGAAACCAAAATAAATTTTCAATATTTTTTTAATGGCTTTTGTGCCACTCATAATGGTTGGTCCATATTTTGTCTCCAAAATATGGATTAATAAATATGGGACATTTAAAAATAAAAGAAAATAAAATTTTTTGGACCAATATTTATTTATTTTTAATTGGATAATAAAAGATAAAATTTGGTAACCGTTTTCACGGGTGTCGTAGGATGCTAATACCTTCACTACACACAAATGACTCCCGAACTCAAATTTGATTTACGCAGACAATTTTTTTGTTAAATTGGGTGACCAATCACACCTTTAATATGATTGGTGGCGACTCCAAAACTCTTTTCCAAGAGACCCTTAAAAGATGATGTCGGTCGCTCCGTGTCGCGATCTCGCTGCGACAGTTGGTTAACTGGGTTGAAAGAGTTTAGCCGGTTAATCTCGGATTGTTGAAACCCATGATCTATAGCTCCATTAGGTTCCCCTACTAGCTCATACGGAATAAACCTTAGAACAAGTGTGATAAAAAAGTTTGAAACGTTCAAACTCATATTAGGGAGCTATCGTTAAATCATGTTTGATATATTTAACGTTAAAGTTTAATTATGAATTAAACTATATTAGAGAGAGTTGGGAATATTTAAATAAGATTTAAATATTAGAATTGTGTGTTTGATACACATTTCGATTTAAATATGAATAGGAATTCATACCGAGTTTTGAGAGAAGTCGACATTAGGTGCAAATGGTTAATTTAATATTTGATATTAAATTAATATTAATTTAAAAGTTTAATTACATATTATTAATGATTTTTTTGAAATTCATTATAAATTAATGAAATTAGGAAAAATCAATTTAATTTTTTATTTTAGAATTTCATTAATTTTGGAGGTAAAATCCATGGTAATGACACCTCTCTTTGTGACTAATCTCACCATGTATTGTTGTCTTCTTCTCCTTTAATCACTAGCATTCAAATGCTTCACATATATAAGATATGTGTGTTCAAAGTGGTAGAGAGAGCTGCTGGTTTTCTTCATGAAATTGCTAAAATGTTTTCTCTCAAGAGCACATTTCTTCATCTCTCTCTCTCAATCACCTTCTCTCTAAAATTCATCACATAAACGAGTCCCACAACTCGTTCTAAGGTCGGAGGATAGCGGGGAAGACTCTCTTGGTAGTCCACATTGTGTTCGTGTTCAATTACAAGCCCCAAAGCTGCCGAATTCAGAGAATCAAACTGGTTAGTAATGTAACGACCCGACTCTTAAATAGCATTTAAGGGACCATTACGACAATAATGCATGCTTTGGAATCCGTTTTAAATGAAAATATTTTAAAACATAAACACAGAATTTAAGTAAAAATTTTAAAACAAAACTTTTATTCGGGATCCCTAAATTTATAGGTTTTTAAATATTCTTAAATACTTTCTAAAAATAATATAAATGTACATGACCTCTAGAAAATTTCTTAAACTAATTTACAAATAAAATAAAACAGAGTTCTTAAAGCAGAAGGAAAATAAAATATGAACTTTGTGGTTCCCTCATGGCTGCCTAACAGATTCTCATCAGTCATCATACACCTGCCCTTGCCTTTACCTGAAAAAAATATTTTTGAAAAGAATGAGTATTTTAAAATACTCAGTAAGCGACTCTACTATTGAGGTTGGGTCACGCTTTAAAAAAAAACATTTTTAAAATTCAATCAACAACTAATATAATTCTGATGGCTCTAAACTTTATTTTAACTTTCTAATGGGAGAGGATATACATCAATTTCATGCATATCCTAAACACATCAATTTCATGTGTCTCCTTCGGAGGCCGTCAATTTCACAAAACCTCGAGGTCGTTAATTTCACAGACCTCGACTTAAGTACATCAATTTCATGTCCCTAAGTCCTGTGTAGGCATCTTTGAATGTACATCAATTCCATGTACACACTTATAAAACTCATAAATAATTTAATCTCATTCCTTCAATGGAATTTTGAGAGACCACCAACTCGATTATTTTAAACATCAACTATTGCAATCAATAACAATAAATTTCATGCATAATTCTCATGTATTTTTTAACAATCATAATAAATTTCAAGAACAACTCATAAACACGAGAATTTTAGAAAAATCAATTATGCACACCCAATTAAAAAAGGTTCAACAGTAAGTTCATTTACCTTGGCTTAATTCTCTTGAACAGCACTAATCAATTCTTTAACTCCAAGGTCAAAACAGAATACGCTTGTTGTCCGAGGTCCCCAAAAACGATTCAATCTGACAACTAAACTCCTAATGCCAAAGAACCTTGCAATCGAACGCTACAACTAATGGATAAACTCTGATTATTCAATGTATATCAGTGTCTATCGCTGATAGACTTCGATTAATCAAAATTTATCAATGACTATTGTTGATAGACTTCGATTAATCAAAGTCTATCAATGATAGTCACAGATAGATTTTGATTAACCAGAGTTTATCAGCGATAGACACTGATAGACTATGAATAATCGGAGTCTATCAGTAGACTGATAGATTCTGATTAATCAGAGTTTATCGCTGATAAATTCTGATAATCGAAGTCTATCAGATAGATTATAATTAATTAGAGTTTATCAGTGTCTATCAGTAATATACTCGGATAGATTTTGCTATAATTGCATTTTTTTTACATTGTGCTATATTTGCTATTAATTTGGTCCAATTTGCCACCCACTGCAATTATCCTTGAAAATTTGACTTGGTTTTTGAAAACATGGGGAGAGGTAGATAAAATAAAATTAAAAAAAAAAAAAAAACTTAGAGGTGGAAGTAAAGTTTATAACCTTAATTTTCAAAAACCGAAAATAAAATGGTTATCAAACACGACCTTAATTATCTTAATTTAACTCATTTAAATCTAATTTATTCAAATTAGATTTCAAACAACAATTATAAATCCCAAACAAACTCAAATTAACCTTTAAAAAACAAAATAAAATTATCCTTACTTAAAAGTGCGGGACGTTACATTCAATTTCTTTTAGCCTTATAATTTTTCCAAAAAAGAAAAAGGTTGATCTAGCAAATGGAAAATGAGTCATGATCATATTATATGTGCAATAATGATTCCAAAAATTTGAAAAAAAAAAAAAAGAAAAGAAAGAAAGAAAAAGATGATTTTCTAATAAAAGGATGGGTAGTTTCTTCAAAACAAAGCATGTACCAAAACGTTTGTACATAACAAAGTTGTGTCTTGAAGTTTTGAATGTATGTTTTGAAATTGACTATAAGCCTTTGGTTCCTTAAATGTGTTTTTTGTTTCTCTTCAAAGCACAACTTTGCTTAGAAATGTTATCTTCTTCATCATAGTTAATAGAAGCTTACAAATAATTAAAGAATTGTATAAATTATGACAATTAAGTCAGCTTAGAGAGAGTTAAAGAAAAGTGTGAAGACTTTGACCTCAAAAAGCTTAGAGGGAATTGACCTCAGGTCTACTAAGTTCATATTTTATATGAAATTTTATTTTCTATTTGTGTTCAACTTCTTAAATATTCCCTTCAAAAAAAAAAAAAAACATCTTAAATAGTCGATGTTTTAGACTTCGGAGGATCTAGAGTTGAAGTTTTGGAGGGGCGAATATAAATCTCATTTTGATGTTGGTTCTATTAGTTTCTTATCTTATGAACGATATATTTTAGCTCTTGAATGTAAAAAAAGTTTTTTTTTCTAAAAAATAGTCATTTTGGTCTTGAACTTTTTAAATTTTTAATCTAACTTCTCAACTTTTAAAAGTTAATCTTTTTTTTTTTTTTTTTTTTTGCAATATTTGTTCTACAACCTAAAATCTACCTACCCAATATTTGCTTTACTCAATTTATGCAACTCTACTATTAGCTCATGTTACTACATAAACGATTAATGCACATATTTAAAGTCACATTATCCGTTAGCAACAACAAAAAATAATTATGAAAACAAAATAGTTATTTTTAGGCACTAAATAAGATATTTTGAATCTTCATGAATTAAAATGAAATAATCCTAAAAACTAGAGAGTAAAATAGGACTTAAATTTAATTAATTATCATAAAAAACTATTAAATAAAAATAGAAGGAAATTAAAAATTAAAAGAAGAGTTATGGTAAGAATGAAGTAAATAAATATTATTAAAAAAATAAAAGAAAGAAGTGATATATTTCATAGAGAAAAAAAATGACATTTTATTTCTAACAAACAAAATCAGAATTTGGGGAGCCGTGACCCCTGATTCTAGATGAGATTTGGGATAGCCTTTGTCCTTTGTTTTTGTTTTTGTTTTGAAAAAAGAAAAAAAAAAGTACACTTTTAGTCCCTGAGGTTTGAATTAAGTTTTATTTTGGTCCCTGAGTTTTTAAACTCAATATTTTTGCCTCTGAAATTTGGATTTCGTTACACTGTTGGTCCCTCCGACGATGCTGATCACCGCAGACAACTGGTGGTTGGACTTGAAGAAGAAGGGAGGGAGGGAGAAATGAAATAATAAAAAATTATTTTAATTAACTTATTATTATTTTATTTTAAAAATTAAAAATAATAAAATTTTTAATAAAGAAATGGTGCCACGTCACCCATTCGTTAGGGGTTAACAAAAAATTAGACAGAGAGACCAACAATGTAACGAAATCTAAACCTCTAAAAACGTCAAAAAAAAACTCAAGAACCAAAATGAAATCTAACTCAAACCTCAGGAATCAAAAGTATATTTTTTCCCCCAAAAAAAAAAAAAAAAAAGATAAAACAAACATTATAAAAATTTTCCTTCCCAAAAAAGATAGATTTTGAAAATTTTGAAGGGTGCTTCAAACCTACCATTCTCGATTAAAAGGTCCAAATCAATCAAACATGGATGCTTTTTTTTTTTTTTTTTTTTTTTTTTTTTTTTTTTTTTATTTTTATTTTTAATTTTCCCCTTCAAACCTACCGATCTTCATTAAAAAAATCCAAATCAATCAACCCTATATGCTTTTTTTTAAGATTTAATTTTCATAATCTATCATTATGGATTTAATAACTTAAAACTTCGTTGGATAATTATTTAGTTTTTTTTTTTTTTTTTTTAAATTAAGCTTATAAACACTATTACCACCCACAAGTGTATTTGTTTTGTCATCTACTATCTTTTTATCTTTTAAAAAATCAAGTCAATTTTTAAAAACTAAAAAAATATTTGTCAAAAACTTGTTTTTGGTTTTGGAATTTGACTAAGAACTCAAATGTGTGTTTAATAAAGATGAAAACCATGGTAAAGCAATTGAGAAAAAACAAACATAATTTTTCAAAAACCAAAAACCAAATAGTTATGTTTTAGTCCTATTCAAACATATCATCACACCACACAGAAATAAGTCCAACACATAAGATAACTTGATAACCAACAACAATACATCTACAAAAGCACATTTCAATCAAACATATCCCCCCACCATCCATCATCCTCAGGGGCTATAAACAACAATAGGACTTCTCACAACATGTCGAGCCCCAACCCAAGCAAGCGAACCCGACACCATTTTTGTCGATGGCAAAGGACTGGCCTTCACAACAATCTTAAAGCTTCGCTTTTGCAACAACCGTGAGAATGATAGAGTCGTCGGTACCACCGTGATCTCCACCCCAGCGGGAGCTCGGACGGTGGCATTATAGACAGAGACGGCACGACCGACGTTGGTGACTCGACGTCGAAACACGGTGGTCATCGGACGTTGGGTGCTTTTTAGACTGAGTTGAATGGTTGGGTAGTTGAGAGAGTCGTGGCCTAGACCAGGGATTAGAGTAGAGCAGTTTATAGATTTGGTTCCGGCGAGGACAGCGATTGAAGAGCCCGTGTAGCCTTCGCGACAAAGGAATTGGATGTAAGACATTTCGTTGAGGTCGTAGATTAGGCCGGGATTTTTGGCTCGGGATGGATTTAGGTTGCCAGCGCCATATGCGAATTCACCGTCGGGATTCAACCGTCGACTGATTGGTCTCGCTTCATAATACACATGGAAACATTATTGTTAACACAATATATATCATTTTATTACATTTGCTTTGTATTATTATGACCTTTTTTTTTTCTTCTTTTGGGAGGTTATTTGTTGTATAAACTTAGTTTGAATTTTGTTTTGGTATATCTCTAATGGTTAATATTATAAAATATCAAGTTTTAAATTTTGATAATTGTTTATTGAACTTTTGATTTTAATTGCAATACATGTCATCAATTAAATATTGGAGTGACACATTGTTGGAATAATACTTCCCAATAATTTAGAATGGTACAAAGAAGTAGACTAGATTTGTTGATGCATTTAATTGTGTTTTATCTATTTGACATATTCGTTTTGTCACATAATGTCATATTCATTTATATAACTAATATGTCAAATCAATATATATTTAAACAACACTATATTAACAAACTTAGAATCAAGATCCATCTTAGGTAGTGTAATTGAAAAGTTTCAAAATTTAGATACTCATATAAATTACAAATTCACTTCTTTTTCAAATAAGGTTCAAAATTTTCTCATCAATGCCTAAAACTTTTAAAATATATATCTACTCATTGAATTGTTTTTAAAAAGGAAAAAAAAAAAAAATCAAATTCTCGACATAACTTATGAGATAAATAACTATTTTTGTCATTGTTATTTTTCTACCACCTAAAAATATCTAGACTAGATTTTAATACACATATTTAAAACTACAAACAATAAGCACAAGAACAACACGTTTTTTAGTACAAGAAATGTGGGAGTTTAGACATTTGAACCTCATACTTCAATAGAAGAAATATATGTCAGTTACCCTTAAGCTAATCTAGAATTTGGCAAAAAAACAAATAGTTATTTTTATAACCTTCCTAGAATAAAAATAAACATTTGGAAACTAAAGGAGAATAAAATCTAAAAGTCACACTCTAAAATCAATGTTTTAAAAATTCAGAAACCTACCCTAAACTAAAATAATGAAGATGATGGAAATTAGTAACTACTAAATAAACAAAACAAAAGAAAAGGCAAAAATTTGAGAGAGATGATATTAACACACAAGGGAAGGAGGCATACCGGTGGTGATCAAGGCGGATCTAACGGCAGCTGGAGACCAGTGGGGGTGGAAAGACTTGACATAGGCGGCGGCGGCGGCGACGTGAGGGCAGGCCATGGAAGTGCCAGACATGAGCGTAAATTTGGAGAATTGAGTGTCACCCTTCAGCCCCGTCAGTGACTTCAGCGGCGTATACCCTGCCAATATGTCCACTCCTGGCGCTGCTATGTCCGGCTGCAACATCTCCATGTGTTAAACTTTGGAATTGAATAATTGGAAAGCCCTCGAAAGGCATCTAGTCCGATCTTTTTGAACGTTTAATTTTGTATCTTATCGGTATTTGAACTTTCAATTAATCTTGTGTTTGTTAAATCTAAACTTGCAATTTTGTGTCTAATAGGTTTTTAAGCTTAAAAGTGTCTAATACATTTTTAAATTTTCAATTTTGTGTCTGATAAGTCTTTAAAGTCCAAAAGTGTGTCTAATAGGATTTTTATCTTTCAATTTTGTATAATAGATTATTGTCATCTTAGAAATTTTTTAAAATTTACAAATTTATTAGACATAAAATTGAAAGGTCATAGTCTTGTTAATAAAGTCATGTTTCTTTTTAAAGATGATGAGGGATTTAGTAGATAAAATTAAAAGTTTAGATACTTAATTTACCGTGAGTGGCAAATAAGAATTATATAATTGTAAATATAGCACAATGTAAAAAGAATGGCAAATACAGCACAATCTATCAGAGTATATTAATACTGATAGACTCTGGTTAATCAGAATCTATCTTATAGATTTCGATTATCAGAGTTTATCAACGATAGACTTTGATGTGATAGACTTTGATTAATCAAAATCTATCAATGATAGTCATTGATATATTTCGATTAACCGGAGTCTATCAGCAATAGATACCGATAGACTCTGAATAATCGGAGTCTATCAGTGATAGACACTGATAGAATCTGACGACAGGTTTTTGGTCTTGTTCAATTAATTGTGTTATATATGCAATTAGTTTGCAACTGTGCTATATTTGTTATTAATTTGGTCCAATTTGTCATCCATGCAACTGTCCTTACTTACTAAACACTTTAAATTGTAAATTAATTGCTAGATACAAATCTGAAGTTTAGGAACTATTACAATTTTCTTTTAGTTTAGAGATTTATTAGACCTAATATATTAAAAGTCGGGGAAAACTAAACTTGTAATTTACCTTTAGAATACGGTTGGAACCTGGATTTGGGCCTCTGGATGAGAAGGAAGCCACCATTGGAGCTGTTGCTTTGAATTGTCTTGTTCTGTATATCACTGCCTTTGGAGTTCTGTATTCAAATCAAACCCAATTCCCAAAATCATCTTAAGCTCATATTAAGGGTTTGAGTTGGGAGAAAAATAGAGTTCAAGAAGATTTAATTTCTTTGATAGAGAGGTTAAACCAGTGAGTTCCATTGATACATGTAGCCAAAATCCATAATTTTCAAACTCACTATATATATATATATATATTTTAATGAACATAGCATAAAGGGTGGGGGAGAGATCTCCAAAAATCTTGAAAATTAAGTACATGTTTGACGGTGATTTTGAAATAGTTAAAATCACTTTTGTAATATTCAAAATTACTTTGACATATGGTTTAATAATTCAAAATTGATTATGATGATGTGAAAATCACATTTAAAAGTGTAAAATCAAACATGAAATTGATTTTGAATAATTAAAGATATGTTTCAGAGTGATTTTGAACATTAAAAAAAAAAAAAAGTGATTTTAGCTATTTTAAAATCACTCCCAAACATACGTTAAGAGAGAAAAATGTAGAAAGTGAGAAATTTATTTTCTGAAAAAATACCCTTTTGGTCCTTGAGTTTTGAAGAATAAGTGAAGTTTAGTTCTTGAGTTTTCAAAATGGATATTTTTAGTCTTTAAGTTTTGAGAAATAAGTTTAAAAGGTCTCTAAGTTTACAAAATTGACCTTTTTAGTCTTTGAGTTTTGAGAAATAGGTTTAAAAAGTCCCTCATTTTAATTTTCAATTTTTTTAGATAATACTTTTAAATTTTTTAAATTTAAAAAACCATTCAATGTTAGAAAATATTAATTTTAAAAAGTTGAAAAAAAAAAAAATAATATGAGGGACCTTTTTTAGACCTACCCATCAAAACTTGAAGACTAAAAAAGTCTATTTTGAAAACTTAAAGACCTTTGAAACCTATTTCTCAAAACTCAAAGATTAAAAATATCTAGGGAAAATTACCTTTTTGGTCCCTGAGTTTTGAAGGATAGGTGCGTTTGGTCCCTGAGTTTTCAAAATAGACCTTTTTAGTCCCTGAGTTTTGGGAAATAGGTTTAAAAGGTCCCTAAGTTTTCAAAATGGACCTTTTTAGTCCTTGAGTTTTGAGAATTATGTTTAAAAGGTCCCTTATATTAATTTTTTAATTTTTATAAATTAATACTTTTTAATTTTGTTAATTTAAAAAATCATTCAATATTAAAATATAATAAAAATTATTAGTTTAAAAAAGTTGAAAAAATAAAATGAGGGACTTTTAAAACCTATTTCTCAAAACTTAGGGACTAAAAATGTCCATTTTGAAAACTTAGGGACCTTTTAAACCTATTTCTCAAAACTCAGGGACTAAAAAGGTCTATTTTGAAAACTCAGGGACCAAACGCACCTATCCCTCAAAACTCAGGGACCAAAATGGTAATTTTCCCAAATATCTAATTTGAAAACTAGGAACCAAATGGAACCTAAAAAAGGTAATTTTTCCTTTATTTTATATATGCTAGTTGTCCACGTTTTAATGGTAGTGTATAGGAAGATCTCTACATGTCAATATGCAACGAACTAAGTATTTTCCTCTCTACTCAAAAACCCAGTTGGGTTTTCATTAATTATTTACTCAACACTAAAATTACAAGAATGAAATTAAAATGAAACTAGAAATGCTAAAAAAAACTTACTTTGTGGATTTGATGTAGTTGGCAATAGTATCACCAACCAAGCTACTAACGACAGTGGCAGGGGCCATGAAGATATCGGCATTGTCAAGAAACTGGTCACTTTGAATGATAACGCCACTACCACCAAGTGATTTCACAACAGAATCAGTGCCCCAACTCATGAATTTGCACAACACAAGGTTCCCTTTCACCTTGTTTGGATCAAGTGACTCCTCAGCGCAGTAGCTTGCACTCTCTTTGCTCTCCGAGTTCCTCGCCACGTCCCGTCCGCTCACCAATGGGTACATTTTTTCCTTTGGATTGAACGTGTTTATCGCTACTCCCTGTTAACTTAAGCTAATGGGTTATAGTAAATTTAATTATATCAATGGCGCTTTAACACTCTCTCACTCGTGGGTTTTGTGTTGGGATTCGGTATTAATTGGAGACAGAGTTCGAACATAGGATCCCCTATTCTAATACCATATTAAATCATAACTCAAAAAGTATTATATATCTATGCTTTAACAATTCATCCCATAAAAACCAACAATTTCTCACTATCTACTCTTTATTCAACAAATCAAGTTTAATGAATAATATTAACACACTCATATGTATGAAAACAAAAATTAATAAAGGTCATAAAGGGTAATTGAATCTTGTTGAAGTTTAATTTAACAAAAACAATTTCTTCTATTGTTAATTTTTAGAAATTATTAATTAAAGGTCATTTGAAGAGTCTTTTCAAAAGATTTCAAAAATACTACTTGCAAATAAATAATCATCACATTATTATTCAAAAGTATATTTAAACAAATTTAAATCTTAATTTTGACTCTCATGCTACTAACTTTTTTGGCTTTGATGCTCTCAAATTGTATGTTCTAGTGGTTAAATTTTGCGTATGTTAAGTTTTAAAGTTATTTCAATTGGTAAATGAAAATTAAAGTCTCTGCTTGATAATCATTTGGTTTTTTGTTTTTAGAAATTATGATTGTTTTCTCACAATTTCCGTAGAATAGTTTTCATTTTGTTAAGAAGACATTTAGTTCTGAGTCAAATTAAAAAATAAAAACAAGTTTTTGAAAACTATTTTTTTCTTTCAAATTTTGATTTGTTTTTTAAAACATAAGAGGGATATAAACAACAAAACAAAGAAAGTTTCCAATGAAACTAGTATTTATAAGTTTTATTTTTCAAAAACCAAAAATAAAAAATCAAATGGTTCAAACAATATCTAAGGCCCCGTTTGATAACCATTTCGTTTTTGGTTTTTGGTTTTTGAAAATTATGCTTGTTTTCTCTCAATTTCTTTATCATGGTTTTCATTTTTGTTAAGGATACATTGGAATTTTTAGCCAAATTTCAAAAACAAAAATAAGTTTTTAAAAACTATTTTTTTTTTCAAAACATGAGTTGGTTTTTGAAAATATGGAAAGAATGATGGAAAAAAAGTAGTGTTTGTAGGCTTAATTTTCAAAAACCAAAAACCAAAAACAAAATAGTTATGAAACTACGCCTAAGAAATCCCATTTTAGAATTAAATATAAACATTATGTAAAAACATATGCATAATATTCAACTTACTGAGATGTTGTTCCCATTGCCCAACTCCAATGGGCTGACAAATTTCCGATCAATAGCACTGGCAGCAACGGTCACAATCCACGGCGCGTGGTTGACAATGCTGCCGGCAACGGGACCGCTGTTGCCGGCGGAGGTCACGGTGATGATGCCCTTCTTCATGGCATGAAATGCGCCGATAGAAATCGAGTCGTCGGAGTAATTGCCAAAGCCGCCTCCGCCGATCGATATCGAAATGACATCGACCCCGTCATGTATGGCAGCGTCGAAGGCGGCCAGAATATCCATATCGGCGCACCCCGTGCTTTCCCAGCAGACCTTGTACATGGCAACTCTCGCCGATGGCACGCCGCCACGGGCGGTTCCTTTGGCCAGATCGGAGAGACTGGCTCCGGCAATTGCATTGCCCGTTGCCGTTGAGGACGTGTGCGTGCCGTGGCCATCGACGTCTATCGGCGACAAGATGTCGGTGGGATCGGAGCTGCCGTCGAGCTTGAAATATCTTGCTCCGATGAGCTTGCTTCAACACATAAAAAGGTTGGACAAAAGGAGAAAGAAAGAAGGGTGAGAATTAAGGTTCAAACGTTCTATCAAATGAACTATTGGAAATTTTAATATTTATATAATGTCTATCTATTTAATTTTTGGTTAATTCTATTATTATACCTTAAAAAAGGTTTCCTTTAAGTTTTAAAATTGTGATATATTATATTTGGATAACTTTCTATTAGGGGTGCAAGCAAAAACCGAAAAATCGAAAAACCGAACCGAACCAAAAGAAGGGTGAGAAAGTTTCTATTGACTAAATTTCATAACATGATATGTGTATTAGACAAATTTTGAAGATAAATAGTTGGATAAAAAGATAATTAGAAAAATAAAATTACACACATACCAAAGATGAGTATATTTTATCATTATTTAGTTAGGGTGTTAATGGCAAGAATAAAATAGAATTAGAGGGAAGATATATTTCAAACTCTCGATATGTTTGGTTTAACTTTTCAAGTGTTTAATTTTGAAAAAAAAATCATAGTATTTGACAATCGTTAAAAATGACTTATTAAAAAATGAGATGGAGAAACAAACTATTTGGAGAAAAACACTTGAAAACAATTTTTTTAAAAGAAGTTTTTAAGTATATAATAACTAGTGTATTAAAAACACTAATTAGAAAATGTAACCAAACATATGCGTGTTTAAATTTTAAACAATTTTTATACAAAATGTTTAAAAAAATGCATTGTTGAAAAACCCTTATTTCAAACGAGTCCTTCAAATTTAGCAAACATCCAAATTTAGAAATTAAATTTGATAGTTAACTATTTCTTTTTTTAGAAATGAAGAAAGTAAACAATGGTACAAAGTTTTGACTTTAGATAATTGAAAATTTCAAATTTGAAATTGCTGCTCTTTCAACTATGAAAGTAAATAATTGGGTTTTGGCAAGAAAAAGTGATAAATGGAAATATACTTTTGAACCAAAAAAAAAAAAAAAAAAAAAGTGATAAATGGAATTTACTTGTTGCAGCCAGTGAAATTGGCAAAGTGGTGACAGCTGCCTTTCCATTTTTTGGGTGGAGGACCAAATCCATCATCTTTAAAGCTCTCAGCCGTTGGGGTGATCCCTATAATTAATTAATAATATCAGTCACTACTTTAATTATAAACCATAATTCATAAATTTCTAACTTAAATGGCAACTTGAGTTTTTAAGGTCTCGTTTATTAACCATTTGATTTTTTGTGTTTGAAAATTAAGTTTGATTTTTTTCTAATTTTCTTAAAATAGTTTTTATATTTGTTAAGGACATATTTGCATTTCTAGCCAAATTCCAAAAACAAAAACAAGTTTTTGAAAACTACTTTTTTTAGTTTTCAAAATTTGAGTTGGTTTTTGAAAACATAGAAAGAAGATAGATAACGATATACAAAGAAACTTAGAAGAGGAAGTAGTGTTTGTAGGCTTAATTTTCAAAAACTGAAAACCAAATGGTTATCAAACGGGATCTAAATTTTTAAGTTTGTATCTATTTGATTTTTAAAATTTTAAAAGTGTTTTTAATAGGTAGATGAATTTTCAAATTTGTGTCTATTTGGTCTTTGAAGTTTAAAATCTATTTATAAGTCTTTGAACTTTCAATTTTGTGTCTAATAGATCATTGACCCATCAGACATCTTTTAAATTTTAAGGATTGACTGGATACAAAATTGAAAGTTTAGGGTACTTCCTATATCTAATAGATCAATTAAATTTTAGAAATTTTTGAATATATCAAGGATCTATAAGACATTTTCACAGTTCAGAAATATATCAAACACAAAAATTGAAAGTTCAATAACTTATCAAAGACTTTTTAAAATGAACCAAACAAACACAAACTTAAAAAGTTTATAAACTAAAATTGTAATTTAAGCTACTTTCTATCAAAATTATGGCAAACAGTAAAATATAAGCAGTCTTAGAAAATGCTTCCTCTAAAAGCTTTTTGCGTGGTTGTTGTTTATTTTAATTAGTCAAACACTTTTTGTTTACCGATCTATAAAATTTAACCAAATCCTATGAATTATTATTTTTTTTTAAATAATCCTATGAATTATTTAGAAAGTACTTTAAAACACATTGCAGACATAGCTTAAGTGTTGTATATAATTTCACATTAGTAGTAAATATTTAGCTTAAGCTTTTCATTATTGGATCATATTCAATAAATTATGAAATACCATTTCAATAGTTATACAAAGGTATAAAAGTATATTGAATCATAACGTCATGTTTTGTTAATATAGTATAAAAGTTAGTGGTTATATTCTAATTTAAAAATAGTTGCCAACAAGAGCATAGTTCAACTGAGTTGTACTAATATTATCGAGAGGTCTATGGTTTGAAACCTCCCACTCCATATATTGTCCAATTTTTTTTTAACAATAATTGAATTTTGAAAGTACATATATAAATGTAAAAATCAGTGGTTATATCCATAATTTAAAAATTGTTGAAAACAATAGCATACTTCAACCGGCATAAAGTTGTATTACTGACCAAGAGGTTTATGGTTCGAATCCTTCCACCCTATATATTGTCAAAAAAAATATATTTAAAAATAGTTGAATTTTGAAAGTACTATATAAATGAATTTTGAAATGTGAGGTTAAATAGAATTTAAAAATAGTTGGTTATATACCTAATTTATATTTTATAAATCTTACCATTTCTGTACGAATATTGTTAAATACATAGATAAACATATATTAAAAAAGAACTAGAAAAAATTCTTTTTTAATACAAGTTAGCTCAATGGGTCAAATTTAACCTTAAAAATTTGGATGTGATCCAATAATAACTCTAAATTTGAATAAATTATGAAATTAATGTCTCAAAATTCGATTCATAAACTAACCAATAAATTACACAAAATTCATTGATTAAACACTCAAAATCAAATCACAATTTATTTAAGCTTGAGGATTAATATGATGAAATTTAAAGTTGTAGGCTAAAATTGACTAATACAGCTAATTATAAGAATATAAATAAATATTTTCTATTTTATCAATGAAGGAAATTAACAAACTTTGTTTCAAAAAAAAAAAAAAAAAAAAAATTAACAAAACTTGTACAAAAATGGTAAAATTAATAAATAGCTGACTATTTTTCAAATTAGATTTAACATCAAATTTTCACACACAAAATAGCCCCAGTCTTATACAAAAATATTAATCACAAGCCACAAATTTTAAAAATAAAAAATTAACTAGTAGGTATTAATTTGAGAATTTGCACTGGATGACAAATAAGAATTATATAATTGTAAATATAGCACAATGTAAAAAAATATTGCAAATATAACAAGATCTATCAGAATATATTATTGATAGACACTGATAGACTCTGGTTAATTATAATCTATCTGATAGACTTCGATTATCAGAGTTTATCAGTGATAGACTCTAATTAATTAGAATCTATCAATCTACTGATAGATTTTGATTAACCAAAGTCTATTAGCGATAGACATTGATAGACTTTGAATAATTAGAGTCCATCAGTGATAGACACGGATAGAATCCGACGACAACTTTTCGATCTTGTATAATTAATTTTGTTATATATGCAATTAGTTTGCAACTGTGCTATATTTGCTATTAATCTAATCCAATTTACCATCTATGCAACTGCCCCTATTAATTTCTTGATTTATTTGGAAGGATAAAAATTCAAAATTTTCCTTCAAAAAAAGTTATAAAAGAAAAAAGAAAGAGAAGAATTACCAGTATCAAATAAACCCACAACAATATCACTCTCTTGTTTGGTATTTCTTCTTGCATTAATAGGAAGTCCAATGAAGTCCCATGATCTTGTTGTTTGTAGCTTTCTATACTTGTTTGGGATCACATTGTGCACATCTTCCCTCTCTACACAACAAAGCCATATATCATAGAGAAAGATGAAATATTGGGGGGTAAAATGCAAATAAAGAAGAATACGAGGACTAGAAAGAAATTTTACAAAATAATAGGAGTAAAATGCAAACTAAGCAAAAACAAAATGAAAGAGATGCATATAGGAATGCAATTACTTGACAATGTTTTGGCTTCCTCTTCAGTAAGCTTGGCAGCAAAGGCATTGAAGCTTTTTGTGTAACTATACACCATCGACTCCTTTGCCTCGACATGACTACAAAGATATAAAGATGTTCTAACAATTAGATTGAGAGTCTGAGAATCTGTTTGGAATGACTTTTTAAGTGTTCAAAACGATTTGTTCTAAGCGTGAAAAAAGTGTTTTTGAGTGTTTGGAAAGTCATTCAAGACACTCTTATTTATCAAATCAAAGTAAAAACAACGGTAAGTGGGCGCATGTTTAATATATGATTTTTTTTCTAAAAATGAGCTATAGTTGATACCATTATCGAATCACTTCTAGAGATTGTGCAATTTATCGAATCACATCTTTTTGTCATGCTTTTGACTTTTTTCCCCATATAAATTTTATCATTTCCAGTAAAAAGAAAACACGTTAATCTATAGTTTCAAGAGAAAAATGTAGAAAATTTTCAATACTACCTTCATTGTTTACCATATAACATTATTTAAAATAGTGTGAGGTCCATGAAATAAAATAACATATCACTTAATCACGTGTCAAATTATGAATAAAAAGACTGTATAGACTACCATGATTAACAAGACTTCATTTCAATGGGTTTAGCCATTCCAAATAAAGATGTAAAAATTGAATCATTTTTATTTTTTTACCACTTGGACTCTATTTTGAGTTGTAACACAAATAACATAAACATATATAATATAACCCACCTTTCCTTCACTGACTTGAGAACATTAAGATGTGTTTCTACTGCATCAACTTCATTTAAAACAGGTTTATTCTCCAGAAAAACAATGAAATGTTTCTGCAAAAAAACACAATATGAGAGAAAACCTTAAAACAAAAACTCTAAAGTGACACATGAATTTTATTAGTTCAACAACCTTTTTCTCATCGATTTCTACGGCAGCAACGAATGCTACGACGAAGAAAAGAACGAAGACGAGAAGACGAGAAGATTTCGATATCGACATGGCAAACGACACGTCGAATAATTTTCAAATGGATTATATCCAAAAGCTGCAGCTCTCTTATTTGTAATGTGTTTTGTTCTCTAACTGAAAAGAATGAGAATTTGTTTCCATGGCTATCTATTTATAGCAATGGAAGCTAAGAAACAAGTTTTAATTTTTGAAAAAGACAGGGAAGAATATTTGCAAATATAATGGTAGGTTTTTGGATGAATAAGAGCAATGAGATCACTTGAAGTTGACTGCTTTTTAGGGTCTTAAGAGATTGTTTTTTTTTTTTTTTTTTTTTTAAATTTTAA
This sequence comes from Luffa acutangula, assembly GCA_036850905.1. Taxonomy (NCBI): domain Eukaryota; kingdom Viridiplantae; phylum Streptophyta; class Magnoliopsida; order Cucurbitales; family Cucurbitaceae; genus Luffa; species Luffa acutangula. Next base: position 14,976,278 of record CM072099.1, read on the forward strand.
AGTTGGGAAATCTTTGAAGAAAGATAACTCAAACAACCTCCTTCAAATTGTAGTCATTATTGGTCAACCACCAACACAAGTTTGAATTTGCTTCCTCTTGTTGCTTTCATTGTGGCCATTAAATATGGTGGCAATGTTTTTTTCTCAATAATAATCATGGGTTATTTCAATTTAATCATAATTTCCTATTTGAACACTAATGTACATATACACAATAATGTATATGATATCTTAATTATGATTTCTACTTGGACCAATTTCTAATTCAATCTTGTCAATACCCTTTTGTCCATACATACTTAGCATCCAATTAAGATTATTTCATTTACTTCTTGAACTTTTAATATCGTGTCCTATTTGATTTTCGAACATTAAATAGCTTTGATTACAGGTTTTAGTTTCGATCTATACCATCTCAGCATATATATACGTGTCATGTTAATTAACGTTATTGTCCCACACTAATATTTTAAAGATTTTAATTATAGAATGAAATAAAAACATAATGTAAAATCTAAAAAACCAACATAATACTCAAAGTTGGAGAACTAAGTTTCTAACATTTTTTTTTTAACAGAAGTTGCAAAATACATGATGATTTCAACATGGAGAGAAGTCTAGTTTTATTTCTCTTAACCTTAAAATTTTGCCAAAAAGAAAAAAAAAAAAGTTCATCTACCAATTTGAGGTTGAAGAAGTGGATGAAAAAAATAAGACACATCATCAATATTATACATGCAATAATGATTCTAAGCATTTGAAAGAGGAAGGAAATATCATTTTCAGAAAAGGATGTGGTAATAATTTCTTGAAAACAAAGCATATATAAATAAAATCACATACACACATATGTATGTAACAAAGTTGTCTTGTATTCCAATTCAAGGGACTTGAATCTTTGAATGCATGCTTTTGTGAAAATTGACCATGAGCCTCTGGTTCCTTAAATGTGTTTTGTTTTTCTTCAAATCACAACTTTGCTTAGAAATGTTATATATCTTCACCATAGTTGAAAGCAACTTAGAGATAATTAAACAACTGTAAAAACTTTGAACTTAAGTCAGCTTAGAGAGAATTAATTAAAAAGAAGTGTACATACTTTGACCTCAAGTCTCACTCTCAATTCAGCTTAGAGGGATTAAAGAGTGTAAAACATTTTTTTACCTCAAGTCTATCTCCCAATTCCTATTTCTTTTTTTTTTTTTTAAGGTGTGCTTGTTCTTTGTCTTGTTTTTTTTTTTTTTAAATCATTATTTGCTTAACAAATATTTTTATTAACAAATGAAGTGAAAATAATAAAATTCCAAAAAGAAAAAGGAAATGTGAGGGCGCAAGCATGTGTAGGGGGGAGATTAGTACGAGAAATTGTGTTGAAGAGAGATCGATTATCGAGAAAAAGTATATGTGGAGAGAAGCTATAGCGAAATAAAACGTGTGTAAAAAACATTAGTGAGTGTACAAATATGTATCTACAAGTAATTTTTATGGATTTGGTATTTCAAATTGCTTGACTTAATTTGATTTCAAGAGTGAAGACTATCTCCCAATATTCTTTTCTAAGAGTTTGCCCTATATGGAAGCACGATTAACTTTGGACTTTTTATGGTTCTTATGAATGTACCATGAAAAAAGGAAGATGCATTTTGTTAGTATAGACAGTAACTATCAATTATTTTAACATGTTCTTAACGATGTTTGGATAGCCTTAGGATCATTCTCATTCGGATGTAGTATTGGTTCATTCATGTACCTCTCCTCTTTTTGGGTGTCACATGTACACTAGCTTTTTCACCTTGGTTCATCCTCGAATTACAATAGGTTTAATAAGATTTTGTGGTTGTTTGTATCAACAAGATAACTCGACTAAAACTTTATTCACTGTATGATTGACAACGCAGAGTACACATATATATAATACAAGAAATAGACTCATGATCTTCTCAACAACCCACTCTCCACAACCGGAGGGAGGGATTACGGGTAATGCTAATAATAGAAAAATAACTATCCAGCCTATGTTTATGAGAACTATCGTGCAACATATTGAAAGATCAAATTAATCTTGTATTCTAACTGCCCCCCTCAAGCGAAGTTGTGATGGACATTGCATCACGTTGAGTTTGCTGCACATATCAAAGAACTTGCTCCCTGATAAAGGCTTCGTAAGTCCATCTGCTAATTAATCAGAAGAAGGAACGTAACGATTGTCTATTGCTTTGCCCAATACTTTATCTCAGATAAAATGAACATCTAGCTCCACATGCTTGCTGCGGGAGTCGAAAACATGATAGATGCTAAAGAAAGTGCACTAATATTATCACACCAAACCATGGGAACTTTGGAACTGCGAACACCAATCTTATTTAATAAGGCTTGAATCCAACTAATCTCAGTTATGACATGAGCAAGAGATCTATATTCCGATTCAGTAGAAGACCGAGCAACTACATGTTGCTTCTTGGACGACCATGACACTAATGAGTCACCCAAAAACACACAATGAGCAGCAATAGACCGTCTATCATCGACATTACAAGCCCAGTCTGCATCCGAATATTCTATAATAGATAGATCACTTGACTTCAGAATACATAAGCCATACGAAGAAGTACCCTTTAAATATCGCAGAACACGTTTACCACCTTGCCAATGAAGAGTCGTTGGACACTGGAGATACTGGCTCAACTTATTCACAATGTATGATATGTCCAGCCTTGTTTGAGTAAGATATTGCAACCCCCTATCGCACTTCTATACATTTTGGGATCATTCAATAACTCTTCTTCATGAAGAGAGAATTTCCTCCCTGTTACAGCAGGTGTGTTGCACGGTTTAATATGAGATAATTTCAACCTTGCAAGTAAATCTGAGACATACTTAGCTTGGCTTAAGAACATGGAGTTTGTGTCTCTGAACACCTAAATACCAAGGAAGTATGTCAAACTCTCCTAGATCTTTGAGTGAAAAAACTTTGTTCAACATCAACACAAGTTTGTTTACTGCATCAACATTGTTTCCTGTGATCAAAATGTCATCTACATAAACAAGGACAAAAACAATCACCTTTTTTGTAGTAAGAAAAAACAGCGAGTTGTCTGCTCTTGAGTTCTGAAATTTCCAGCTTAACAATACATGTTTTAGCCTCTCATACCATGCTCTGGGAGCCTGCTTTAAGTCATACAAGGCCTTGTTAAATTTACACACATGATTTTGTTTGTCTTTATCAACAAAACCCTCTGGTTGAACCATAAACACAGTCTCATCAAGATATCCATTTAAAAAAGCGTTATTCACATCAAGTTGCCTTACTTTTCAGTCATTTGCCACAATAATAGTAAGAATAATTCGAATGGTAGAAGACTTAACTACCGGACTGAAAGTTTTTGTGTAATCAACTCCCAGATTTTTATGAAAACCTTTTGCAACCAATCTTGCTTTGTATTTTTGCACACTATGACAAGTCTAATTTGTTATACATTATTTAGAATCTCCCAATTTTCTTATCTTAGTTGAATTCCTTGCGAAAAATGCTTTAAAATGAATATAATATGTGTATAGGTCCTCATTGAAGCTTTGGAAGCCATATGGGGCTTAAACGGGCAAAACTGGAGCGTAAAATGACCATTCTGCCCTTGGAGCCTCATCAGCGTCAAGACACCCATCATCAGCGTCGAGACGCCACACAAATAAGGAAAGAACTTGGAGACCAAGCTGGAGCTTAGCGTTGAGACGCTAGCCCACAGTGTCGCGATGTTAGGCAGATCCGAGAGCCACTTTCAAAATTTGAAGGGGGAGCATCGAGACGCTATCCCACAGCGTCGCGACGCTACCCAATTTTGTAGAATTGATTTTTCCTTATTTGCTCCACGAATTTTCCAAATTTGAGGCTCTCTTCAGCATCAAGCTACCATGATTTGAAGGCCAAGAAGTCCTATAAATAGAGTGTCTTGGTTTAGGTTTAGAATCTTCCCTTGTATTAGCTCAATTTCTCTAAATTGTAGCCACCACTCTCTTAGTTTTCAAGAGTTCTTTTAATTTTTCTTAGTCTAAGGGTCGGTTAATCAAGCCTCGAGCTTGGAGGTGCTTGTCTATGGTCAACTAAGCTCGGATTCTGTAATCGAGACTCGGTAATGTAAGTTTGGGTATTCTTGAGACCTCATATTTAGTTTATTGAATTATTGTCGGTTGTGTTCTAAATTTCCATTTTAATTACAATTAAATTAATAGAATAGATTGACAACCTATTTACTTGACTTGGTTTAATTGTTATGCTAAATTGGTTAGTAATAGTTTATTGTGTTAATTGTGTTGAAAGGTGTGTTATCCTAATTGGCTCAATTGCATGATAAATCTAGAAATTTAGACTTAAAATTGTATAAACCCAGGTCGTTCCCGGTTTATATGAGTCTATCTAACGATCCACTCTTACTTTATGCAATTAGATTCTTATTAATGAGACGTCATTGGTTAGCAATCTAATTAGGCTTTGACTTCGATGCATTGGTCGGGGTTGGAAATATTAGGGGTCTTTAATCACTGGTTCCAGTGACAGTTAGACAATTTGTTAAATAATTCAATTAATTAAGAGAGTCAATGATTGAATTACCAAACTTACATCCCGAGAACCGATTACATAATCTTCATGGTAAGATCAACTAACCTCGCCTTTACTTTCCTAGCATTTAATTTTCCTTATTTAATTTCCCGCCTATACTTAATGTCTTAGTCTTTTATCCATAAACCCCCCTTTTGGTTCCCTGTGATCGACTCCGACCACTACTGCTACAATTTAGTGTAACGCCCCGCGTTATCAAAATTATGCCACTTTGGATTAATCAAGTTTAAATTCTAGTTTGCAAATATTGGAATTTAAATTTGGCCTTCAATTGATATTTTAAAGTCAATTGGGATATTATTTTTCCCCTTATTCTTCTTTATGCGTTGTTGCTTAGTGATTCTTTTTTTTTTTAGTCAGTTAAGTTTTTACGGTTAGTGGGCAGTAAAGTAGCGTTTTTTTCGTTAGTGGGTGGTTTTGGTATTAAGGGAGTTAAAAAAAAAAAAGAGAAAAGAAAAGAAGGAAAAATATCTCTCTCTCTCTCTCTCTCCCTCCCTCACGCGTACCCCCCCAAATCTCTTCTTCTTTTTTCTTCTCCCAGCCGCACAACAATCATCGCCGCCTCTCCTTCCTTGCCTCGTCGTCGTCTGCTTCTCCCAGCCGCACGGAAGCCGCGTCGCCGCCTCCCTCTCGTCGGTCTCTCTCTCTCTCTCCGGCGGTTCCGTCTTCCTCTCGCGCACGCCAGCCGCCCCGTGCAGTCGTCGCCGCTATTCTCCTCGCATTGCCGCCGAACTTCCAGCGCCGCTGCCGCCTGGCATCGTCGCCCTCGTCTCCATCTTTTTCCCCCTCGTTTTTCTGTGACCGTCGCCGCCTCATTCCCCCTCTGTTTCTCCCTTTGGCGAACGAAACCCATGCCAGCCCCATCTTCATAGCTGTTCTCCTCGTCGTCGTCTCCATCCGGAAATCAACACCCACACCACAAGCCCACGCGAGTAGCATCTGCATAGCGAGATCGGCAATTTCCAGCCTCCTTCGACGTTGATTTAGTATCCGGTAAGGTTTGACTTAAGACCCACATTATTTTCATAAGAGTCAGCATTTACCCACTTGATTTAGACTCTAAATTATGTCTAAAACATGACCCTTGCGTAATCGACTTCGAATATAAGTTACCCATTTGGTAATGGCTTCAAAATTGCAGGTTTAAGGTGATTTTGGCGCTGAACGTCAAGCATTTGGACTCGAATTTGGTGATGGGTGAATACCCACAGGTCGAACAACCTTTAGATTGGATACCCATATGCTAGGAGGTTCGGATTAGTGATTTCGAACTCCTTCGTCCTTCGGACAGCAAGCATTCGAGATCATTTAGATGCTGAATGGTAAGTTCCAGCACCCTTAGGACCTTAGAACTCATCTAAGCTAGCTTTAGAGTAACCTTTAATCATTGGGCATTCTGTAGTTTAAATTTTAATCTCAATACAAATCCCAGGCAGCGTGTGTTCATAGGATTTTGGTGTTGTTCGGCATTGTCCAGCAAGCATTCAGTTCTATTGCGGTAAGCTTAAGTGATTTCAAGCATGCTTTAGGCTCAGTTGAACTCATTTAGAGTGTTGGCAAGTGGGCTAAGTCATTCCCTAACCTCTAGAAGGTCTTTGTTGTGTTTGTAGGTTCGCTTAGAGCCGATTCTAATATTTTTTAGCGAGCATTAGTTGGATTTAGGAGCGCTTTTAAGTATGTAAGTAGTTTCTACTTGGACGGGCTTGTTTGTGTGTTTGAGCATGCTATCGCTTTACCTGCTTTGCTACTATATGTTGTGCTTGTTTGTTGTTTGAGCTTGCTATTGCTTTTCTTGCTTTGCTACTGCATAATGTGTTTATATGTCGGTAGCTAGCTTTGTGAACAAGCATGATGTTTTGTTAAATTCCTAAGCATGTAGCTTTGACGACGCATAAGCATGTCGTTTGTTTAATTCATGAGCATGAGATACTGTCGTTGATATCTATGCTGCATAAGAGTCGTGTCTGCATAAGTGTGTGCTCATTGGGGAGAGGCGGAGCATGACGCGTAAATCATGTGTTGGGTGTGTGTGCAGAGCGTGACACGAAAATCACGTGTGGGTGTGAGTGCGGAGCGTGACGCGGAAAGCACGTGTGAGTGGCGTTGCGCATGGCGCGTAATAATACATGTGTTGGGTGGGTTTGCGGAGCGTGACGCGGAATCACGTGTGGGATTGTGAGTGCGGAGCGTGACGCGAAAATCACGTGTGAGTGTGCGGGCATGACGGGGAAACCATGTGGGGGGTGCATAGCATGATGCGTGGATTCATGTTGTCATCCCATTTTGCATGAAACATGTGTTGGCATGGTTGTTTTCGTGTTTAAGAGCATGATGGGTTGTTATCGCTTTACAAGCATGTTGTGTGTGCTTAGCATGTTGTTGTGGTTGTTTGTCGTTTGGTGGCTCACCGGGTGTGAGCTACTTACCAGTACTGTGGTTGTACTGATACCCCTCCCCTTTCTTCCCCCCAACAATTTCAGATTATGCAGGTGATGAGCTGTAGGTGCCCGGTGATGTTGAGGAGGAGGCTCACGAGGAATGACCCTAGTAGCTGAATTTGTATCATTTACTTTCCTATTGAGATAGGACTTAGATATGGATCGAGTCGGTTAGGTGGATTTAGTCTTATGTCTCTTTTGTGACATGTTTAAGCTTTAAATTATTTATTCATCTTTTCGCTTCCAGTTGCGCATAGTTTTTAAAAGTGGAGTTGTCTCTAAAAGGTTAAGTACATTTCTATTCTCGTTAAGGTTGTGGTTTCTGAAATTGGTTTCTGATGTGCTGAGGGAAAATGGAGTAGACTAGATTAATATAGAAGTTATATCTTGTGTTCAATAGGTGATTTAAAAATTTTGGTTTCGTCCTATGTATGCCGTTACGTTGCCGAAATTTTTGGAGCTCTGGGTTAGTTTGAATAAGAGTTTAGTAATGTCACTAGGTTAGATAATAATAAAACCTGGGGCGTTACATTTAGCTTTAGGAATCATGGATTATAAATTTATTTGACACGACCCTCGACAAATCGTTCTGTCACACTACCATCAGGATTTTGTTTCAACTTGAATACCCACTTACAACCTACCAAATTGTTGTTGGAGTTGGGAGGTACTAGTATCCATGTATTATTTTTGGGCAAGGCTTGCATCTCAGCTTCCATTGCTTCTTTCCATTCTATTGAACTAAATGCTTCAACAAGTGAGTGTGGTTCAGTAACATGATTTGCACCAATACTAGTAATATGATAAGAATAATGATCAAAAGATTTAGGCTTATAGTGAATGATTGGAATTCCATAATTCCGTAAAGCGAAAGCGTGATTGGGACCGATTCGTAATTAATTTTGTTTAATCTAAAATACCAATACATTGGCAATAAACTTAGAACTATTCTACATTTATATAAATGCTAAGCATACAAAAATATTAGATCTAAATCTAATTTATATAGTAACAAATTACTTACTCTCGTTGACGACTCAGATTAAATTCACTAACTGCTTGTGAATTAATCACGAGCTAGTGCGAACACCACCACTATGGCTACACCGGTATGACTCTTAGACTTCTAGAGGCAAGAGACTAGTGGGAGTCTAGAGGAAGCCTTGAGGGGAATTCTCTGAGGAAGCCTTGAGGGGAATTCTCTGAGAGTAGGAGAATGAATGGGATGCCTTTCACTCCACCCCAAGGGTCCTATTTATAGGTAAATGCCAAGATCTTTTCCTAATAGGAAAAAGGTCTCTAATTTTAATAAATAATTAATTAATTTCCCTAATTAAATATCATATATTTAATCTTAGGGATTTTATTAAAATTAAAATTAATATGAATCCAATTCATATTAAATTTATTTGAACTCTTTCAAATATTTTCTTTCCTAATAGGGAAAGGTCTCTAATTTTAATAAATAAATAATTAATTCCATAATTAATTAATTTGCCCAATTAAATATCATATATTTAATCTTAGGGATTTTATTAAAATTAAAATTAATATGAATCCAATTCATATTAAATTTATTTGAACTCTTTCAAATATTTTCTCGCAAGAATTAATTTTTGAAATTAATTCAAAAATTATATTATAAAGTTTCATAACTTTATATTATAATGCATCAATATACATTATACGATTCCCCAAATAACTTGAACACTTTCAATTTACAATTTATACTTAAATGCCTCAAGTCTCTTTACGAGCTACCAGTGGGATCTAATGAACCTACAGATCAGAAGCTCTAACGATACGAGACTAATTGGCCAAACTCATTAACCAAGTTTAGTCAACATTCGTTAACTGTGGGTCACTCCACTAAAGACCCACAACTGCACTCTTCTCACTGTAGAATATTTCTGTGTCCACGGATATTGACCAAGTAGTAAGTCAATCCTTCACATGTGTTCGTAACACCAGCTAGGTCAAATTACCGTTTTACCCCTGATTACCTCTGGTTCCTTAAGTACCATTGATTCCTCTAATGAACAAGTTGTTTAGCGTCCAACCACTAAACAGGAGTTCCTCTCGGGCCAGGAGAGGATGCGCGCCTTTGTTCAAGCCCCGAAATCAGCCCTTAAGGGAACACACATCTACTTACCCCAATAGGGGAAGAAGTGAATTCTATCTTGTACTGTTATGTTCCCAGCCCCCATTCGGTCTTGCCCCTGAAATGGTAGGATTATTGAGTCGGCAAACTAGTCACTCTCACCCATACAAATCTAAGGACAATCCCTCCTGATAGGGGGTTCATAACAGACTCAGGATTGAGATTGAGTTACCTAGGTCATCCTTTTCAAATAGAAACCTAAACTAGTTAACGACGTTACATCTAGTGGTTACTATTTCGTGGTCCGGTCTTATGCAAACTCATTGTATAGGATACCCCCACTCGCATGTCTCCTACATGGATGCCTTGGATCATTGCATCTATATCGAATACAAGGTGGGTCGTATCACATAGTGTCACCAGGATAAGGTACCCAACCTTATCCCTATACTATAGACCTTTTAGGTTGTTACTTGAACACCGATCCCCGTATGTCCCCACATACTAGTTAAAGTTTCATTTAAACAACCTTGGATCTTATTACTTTATTGGATTTAGGGTTTATTAATGCAAACTCGAATATTCTATAACCAAATTACTGAATTACTCAAATAACGCTTTATTGAGATCTATTAATTTGTTTCATTTAATATCTACGAGTTTTAGGGCATAAAACCCAACATAAGATACCACTGTTTGACCTTGTTTGCATGGGATGACTAGGATGCATGTTAGTTGGTTGATCATTTTCTGTCAAAACTGCACCACCAATGTTTTGTTCTTGGCTAACAAGTTGTAATGTTCTCTCACTAGTTTGTAAAGAATTATCACCTGCTTTATCATTTGGTTCAAACACGTTAGTATTGGAGGAATCTACTGCAATGGGACCATCTGAAGAATGTTGGCTAGGTGATTGGGAGCTGGAGACTTGCAAGTCAGTAGGTTGGCTCCATTGGAATTGGTAGTGTGTGTTATTGGTTTGTTGATTCTAGGGAAATTGAAACATGGACACAATAGTATCATGAGTTTGTTGCTTTGTTACTGAGGTTGTAAGAAAGTGTGATTTGAAGGGGAACTCTTTTTCATTAAACACAACGTGTCTAGAAATGTAGACCCTTCCATTTGAACTTAGGCACTTATACCCTTTATGAGACTCACTATATCCAATAAACACACAATTTGTGCTATGAAATTGGAATTTGTGTGTTTGATAAGGTCTAAGGAAAGGAAAACAAGCACACCCAAAAACTCTAAGGAAAGAATAGTCGGGTTTTCTTTGAAAAACCTTTTCCTAAGGAGATTGGTTATCAAGAGCAGGTATGGGTAAACGATTTATCAAATATACAGCTGACGTAAAGTCATCCCACCAAAATCTAAGTGGCATTGAGGCTTGAGCAAGTAAAGTAAGACTCATTTCAACTATATGCCTATGTTTCCTTTCAACTATGTCATTTTGCTCACTAGTATGAGGACAAGAATGTCTAAAGCCTATGCCATGAGTTTTGAGGTAGTTGGAGAAAGCTCTAAATTCACCTCCTTGGTTGCTTTGTAGCATTTTGATTTTGTGTTCAAGTGTCTTCTCCACTAGAGCTTTGTACTCAATAAAGGCTTGTAATGCATCCCCTTTGAATTTTAATGGATAGATATGTGTGAGTCTTGAATAACTATCTACAAAACTTATATAGAACCTATATCTTGAAGTTGAAGGAGTGGGAGAAGCACCCGAAAGATCATAGTGAACTAGTTCAAGAGGTGTTAAAGTCCGTGATGTAGAAGATTTGAAAGGTAAACTATGAGATTTACCATATTGACATGCATCACAAAAGGGAAAATTTTCATTGCTAAACATAACTACATCGACTGAATTTGAAATAACAGACAAAACTTTTGGTGAGGGATGACCTAGTCTTTGATGCCAAAGCTCACTAGAAACACTACTCGAATTAGAACTTAAACTATAAATAGAAAAAGCAACAAAACACCTAGGACTTGACTTGGACACAGTTGACTTGAAAGAAGACACATGGCTCTGGCTTGAGGTTGAAGACCTTTGGTTTGTTCTGGATTGTGAGGTTTGGAGAGGTAGCTTTAGTTGGTAGAGTCCATCTTAAGTGTCCCTTACAGTAGAACCATCTTTGTTTCCTTGTCCTTCACCAAACAACAAGTAGAGTGAAATTCAATAAAACAGTTATTTTGAGCAGTAAACTTGGCTACACTTAACAAGTTTCTTTTCATACTTGGCACATGAAATATATTTTTCATCACGAGAGGGGACTTATCAACATGTTGTATATTTATGACATTTATGTCCAACGTGAGAGATATTCAAACGATTACCATTACCAATAGTAAGTTTTTCCTTATCAGTGTACTCTAACTTAACATTGAGATTTCCAAGATCTATTGTGATGTGGCTAGTAGCCCCACTATTTGCTAGCCAACTTGGGTCAGTCACCATCTCAAGAGTGGCTATAAACGCTGCATTTCTAGTTCCACTATCTTGACTATTAGAGTTAGAGGAATGATTGTTTGAATAAAAGCCAGCAAATTCTTTGTTAAATCGATTGTAACAAATTGGAGAAGTGTGACCATATTTCCCCAATAATTGACATGTTGGCTTTGAATTGTTGTTCCTAGAGTATGACTTACCTCTGCCCTTACCTCTCACATTTCCTCTGCCACCAAAATTGTTACGATTATGACCACCTTGGTTGAAATTTCCTTCAACACTAGATTTGGCATGAGCATAATTTGCACTTTGTGCTTCTGTGGTGTCAACTTCACTCACAACATTGAGCCTTACTAGAGTATTTTCACAAGTCAGGAGGGTGACATATAATTCTTGCCATGTCATGGAGTCGTTACCCTCAATGTGGCATACAATAGGAATGTACTCTGCCTCTAAACCAGATAAAACACAAGACATCAAGTAGTTCAAGCTTATTGACTCACCTGTGAGTTTTAAACTCTCAGAAGTTTGCTTCATAAAAGTGAGATATTCAGTCATCCGCATTGTTCCTTTCTTGGTAGTTTGAAGAACTTTCCTCAATTGAATGGTTCTTGCTTTACTGGTTGCACCAAAGAGGTCTTCAAGGGCGACCCAGACATCTCGTGAGAATGTCAAATCCACAACTTCACAGGCAACAGACGACATCATTGAGCCAAACATCCATCCAAGGATTCAGATTGAGTTACATAGGTCATTCTATTGAAATAATAACATATCTAGTCAATGACGTTACATCTCGTGGTTACTATTTCACGATCCGGTCTTATGCAAACTCATTGCATAGGATACCTAATGTGCAAATTGCATACTGCAAGTGTACGGGTCAAGTAATAATATAGTGATTAAAATCAAATGTCATTCTTTGGATTGGTTTTGTAATTAGTTTAATTACCGTGAATACTTCCGCCCAATTTTATTTAGAGATCACACTAGAATGAGAATAATGAATTAGAAGTAATGCAAATTAAAGTGTGGAAACTCAATTGAAAATTTTTTTAGGGATTTGATTTCATCAAATTAGATTTAGGATTAATTAAGGGGAATGGATTTTAACATGCAATTATTTTATAAGTCAAGTGACGGGACTTGTCGAGAGTCCTAGTCAAATGAAATTTATAATCCACGCCACCAAGACCACTTTTGTAGTAATAGCGGTTGGATCGAACACAGGGAAGGGAGTCCTAACAGGATTTAAGCTTTTGTGCAGAACACAAACAAGGGGTTTTGAAGATGAAATTCGAAGAAATAAAATAAAAGACGAAATGAAAAATAAAGTTGAATAAATAAAGCATGCAACAAAGGAGAAATTAGGATTAGAATTCAATGAAATAAAGGGATTGCTGGATTGGGGGTTCAATGGCTGAATGAAAGTTACTTCATGCAATTTAAATTGAGCCCGGTAGTGTTTCTTGGCTACTTGGAGGATCCTCCTACTTAGCCTGTGTTTAATTAATTAATTAACTCGGGATCCCACAACTAATCTAATTAATTAATTTAAATTACGCCTGCCTACCTCACATGCATAGCCCGATAATCATCAAACTATATCTAATTTGTTTTAAAATAAACAACATGAGATCTCACGATTGCTTACAAAAATCTAACCGCTTTAAGCACAAGGGTTCGAAATTGAAATAACTATTTTTCTTGATTTTTAACGCCAATTTCACATTTGAATTATGTTTGCATTTCGTTTTTTTGTGTTATTTAATCACAACCCACATATACATTGTATTGGTTAGTTTATATGATGGTTTAACACAGTGTTGTTCTTGCAAGCACATTTACAGTGTAAATGGTGATTTCAACCTAAGAAAATGAGAATATGGAAAGAAAAAAATTGAATGAGGAAAGAGAGTTTGGTAGTTGAATGTAATTTTAGGTTTTTTTTTATTCTTTATTTTTTTGTTTGTTTTCGTTTTATTGTGTGTTTATAGATTTTGCTTTGCAAATTGGTATTTTTTCTTTACGTTGACTCTAAATCTCAAAACTTTTAGTTTTATAACAATAGGTGGTTAGATTTTATTGAATTTAAAAATACTATCCAAGATCTTTTTTTTTTTTTTTCCGAACGAAACAACTTTATTGATCAGAAGGGAGACATTACAGACTTGGCCAAGCAATGTGCTATCCCATTCTGTTCTCTCCTCACAAATGAGAGATTACAAAAGCTAAACCTCCCATACAACACCTGAATGTCATCTCGGATTGGATCGAAGTCCACTGGGCAGCACTCTTTCCCATTTACAATATTAACAAGACTAAGAGAGTCAGACTTAGCCCAAATTTCTCTAAGTCCCATATTCCATGCGCATTCCAGGCCCCATTTGAAGGCCTTACCTTCTGAGTGCAGGCTATTCAGGCTGTTACCCCCTTTCCGTGCACCTTCCACATTGGTTCTTAGGACAGGATTCTAAAGAACCCATCCATAGCTAGTAGCAAGGGAGTCTTTACACCAGGCAGCATCCACCCATATCACTGGTTTTTCAGCATCATCAGCTAAAATAGGGGCCATCAATGCGTCTTGCACTACCTCAGCTCGCCCTTTCTCCTCACAGGCCTTTTTGTAGTCCCGGACATCCGCCTCTGCCATTTGAATACACAGCTGAACATCCACTCGTTTATCTGCAAAGGTATTTCCGTTTCGTGCTTTCCACAGCCTCCATAGCCCGAAGGCGAAGAAGCTTATCCTCTCTTCAGCCTGGTCCCCTATTGAAAGCCGGCATATGACTTTTTCCCAACTTTCTAGGAACGACCGACCTCTTACACTCATGGAATCAAGCTGCAGCTGCGACCCGAACCAGAATGCTCGTGCCGCATTCAAAGAAAACATGGTACACAGATTCCTCTTCCCTACACACCTTACACCGTTTTCGGTGCTTTAAATTGCCATTCACAGCTAAATAATTCTTGCAAGCTCTCCATACAAAGCTTCTCACTTTCTGTGAGCAGGGAAGACGCCATATCTCCTTCCACAGAGGTTGCATAGGACTGCCTCCACTGGCCTCTCCCACAGCCTTAAGTTCCAATGTCGTTCAGTACCCGGATTTCACTGTGTACCTCCCTGTGTTGGTATGGTGCCAAACGACCTTATCGTGCACTTGCTTGCTGTTAAGGGGAATAACCAGCACTAATTCAGCATCCTCCTGACAGAAACACTTCCTCACCCTCTCTTCCAGCCAACCCCGCCCATCCTGATCAACCAACTCATGTACCTCCCTCCAAGAGTTGTCCAGACACCTTAGAGGCTTGTACGTAGTTGGTCTTGGCAACCATGGATCCACCCAAATGTTTATTTTCGAGTTGGACCCCACCCACCACCGAAATCCTTGTTTTAGGACCTTCCTCCCAGTTATAACGCTCCGCCAGCCCCATGATGCTCCACTTTTTTCCCTCACCTCCCAGAATGACCACTGCTGGAGATATTTTGCTTTGTAAACTCTTGCCAAGAGGCTGTCGGGTTTAGTCAAAATACGCCACCCCTGTTTAGCGAGCAGTGCAAGATTGAAACTGTGAATTTCCTTAAAGTTTAGGCCACCTTTGTTTTTGTCTTCAGCCAATGCTTTCCAAGCGCCCCAATGGACACCTCGTTTCCCCTTTTTACTCTGCCACCAGAAAGCTGCAAGCTTACTATCAATTTCCTTACAAATGGACAATTGCAATTTAAAGCAGTTCATTGTGTAAACTGGCAAAGCCATTGCTACTGCCTTTAAAAGGACTTCCTTCCCGGCGTGCGTCAGATACTGCTCTGCCCACCCCTTAGTTTTCTCTTCCACCTTATTCCTTATATTTTCAAAGCAACCTCTCCGAGGTACGCCAAAGTCAATCTCCAGCCCAAGGTATCTCCCCAAATTGCAAGTATGCTTGACAACCATCAAGTTGGCCAAGTCCTCCCTGATATCTGGTGGCGTGTTAACAGTGAAGACCACATTACTTTTATCAAAGTTAACCATCTGGCCCGAGAGATCTCCATATTTGGCCAACACTTCCATTAGTTTCAAACACTATTCTTTAGTGGCCCTGCAGAAGATCAACGAATCATCCACAAAAAACAGATTTGCAACAACCGGGGCATTCCTTCCAACCTTATAACCCGTGAGTTCCCTACATTCATTGGCCCTTTGAAGCAAGAAGGTAAGCACTTCCGAGCATAGGACAAAAAGGTAAGGGGAAAGGGGGTCCCCTTGCCTAAGGCCCCGCTCTGGTATGATCATCCCATGCGGTTTGTTATTCACGACAATGCTATAGGATACTGAAGATACACATTCCATCACCCATCCAATCCATTTACAGTCAAAGTTCATGACTTGCAAGACTCTCTCAAGGAAATTCCACTCAATCCTGTCATACGCTTTGGCCATATCAAGTTTGACTGCCATGAACCTTTGAGTACCTTTCTTCCTTCCCTTCATAGAGTGAACAATCTCATGCGCAATCAAAATGTTGTCTGATATCAGCCTCCCTTGTACAAAGGCAGACTGTCCTTCACTAACCAACTTATGGAGCACCCCCTTCATCCTATTGCATAGGATTTTTGAAATTATTTTATATGCAACGTTGCATAGGGATATCGGGCGAAGCTGGGACATGCGCGTAGGGAGGTGTACCTTCGGAATTAGAACTAGGTGAGTATGGTTCATACTCCTCAAGATCGTTCCTCTACTGAAGAATTCTTGAACCATACCAATAACATTGTCTTTAACAACTGGCCAATGACCTTGGTAGAAGGCCGCCGTCATCCCATCGGCCCCAGGAGCCTTTTCTGGGTTTATTTCAAAGATGGCTTTCTCAATTTCAGCAATCTCCACATGTCGCGTCAGTCTTTCATTATCTGCCTCATCCAATTTCTTCATCCAGCTCGCAAATTGATCATCAAACTCCCGAGGATCACAAGATTTGAACAGATCCCCGAAGTAATTTTTCCCCACTCGAACGACCTCCTCCTCCCCCTCGCGCCAACTGCCAGACTCATCCTCTATCCCAGACAGCTGATTCAATCTCCTTCGCAACTTGACTTTGGAATGGAAGAATTTTGTGTTAAGGTCACCCTCTCGCATCCACTGAATTCGTGACTTAAGCCTCCAGAACTCCTTGTGCCACTTTAAGCTGCGTCTAACACTCCACGATTTTCGCAAAATCCGGCTGCGTCTGATTCAGTTCAACATTAATTATCCTTTCAAGCTTCTGAATTTCTTCTAATGCATTAGACTTGTGACCCTTCCTCCACCGAAGGATTGCCATCTTTGTTCCTTTGATCTTCTCTGTAACCCTGTACGAATAGCTCCCACTCACATTATGCTGCCAAGTATCTTTGACCAACCTCAAGCAAGACTCGTCCTTCGACCATGAAGGATTATAATTAAACCGCCTTGGACCTTTGGTGATCGGAGTCGTAGACTCTAGGAGGATCATACGGTGATCAGAGCCCAAGGATGTTAGGTGTCTCACCTTCGCTCTCTGCCAATCCCGACACCAATCTTTTGACCCTAGAAACCTATCCAACCGAAGCTTGACCAGATAAGAGCCCTGCCTGCGATTTGACCATGTAAACGGGTATCCAAAGAACCCAAGATCTGAGAGGTTATTCATGCGGATGAAGCCTGGGAGCAACTCTAAACTTCTTTGAGATCGGTATAGGCCCCCTCCTTCTCCCCATTGCAAACAATATCATTAAAGTCCCCGCCTACCACGTAATTATCCTGTGAGAGTCCAATTCTAGAAGTCAGGTTACTGAGTTGTTGCTCTCTTTCCTTCTCATCCGTGCTTGCATAGACTCCAAAGAAATGCCATTTTGGGTTGCCAGTCTTAGGCCGAATCACAGCCTCAATGAAGAAATCTGCATATTGATGGATCTCAACCTCATCAACAATCTTCCACATCAGACAAAGGCCTGCCTTGAGCCCACGGGGCTCGACCACAAAACACCCCTCGTAGCCCAATTGCCTCCTTATTCCCTCCAACCTATTTGCCTTATTTTTTGTTTCGGACAAGAATATAACATTTGGGGAATGGAGCTTCACTTGCTCCTTAAGAGATCGAACTGTCAGGGGGTTCCCTACACCCTGACAATTCCAACACAGCACACTCATGATCCCCCTGGAGACCCTATGAAGCCGGTCTCCATAGCCATGCTATCAGAACTCTCACCCTTATCACTCCCTTTAGCTCTTTTCGACGAACCCATCTCAGCTTGTTCACTCGTACCTACACCGCCAGCTCTACACTTCCTTTTAAACCCAATCAGTGAGACTGATGACCCTCTGACCTTAGCCCCATCTGCATTGGTCCTATGTAGCGTGCCCCCTGGGCCTTGATCAACAGCTTTCCCACTACCTTGCCTCCCATTCAATTCAGGCCCAATGCTCGGCCCACTCACTAATGTTTGCCCGTCGGCCAGGTTAGCCCCATTACTTGGCCCATTACCTGTAGTACCTCATTCAGTTCCAAATTCTCCGAGATATTCTGCTCATTTTCCACCCTCGGTTCCACGATTCCCGTAGGTGGTTCCGAAGATACGTCTCCTCCGAGATTTATGCCCGGGGCCTTCTCCGATTCTGTTCCCACCGACGGCACACCGCTCTCCGGTGCCTTCCCCTGACCTTGTTCCTTCCTACGCCAATGACCTGATCTTTCCCCTTGTTTCGCCATTGTCGGTACCGGACCCGCCCTTAGCCAATCTCCAAACACTGGCGGCGCAGGGGAAGTTTGGAGATGTTTCGCACTGCACCAGTGAGCTGTATGCCCCATCACTCCACACTTTGAGCAAAACCTAGGCAGACGTTCATACTTGAACCATACCCACTTCTTGGAACCCCCAGTCATAACTATAAAGCCTTTCATGAGCAATTTCGTTACATCTAGCTCCACTTTAATTCTGATAAATTTTCGTTGTTGCACGCTCCGAGAGTCCACCTCCCACTCTTCATCTGTAACCCGACCTATCTTTTGCGCCACTACTTTTGCTGCCTCCTGCCCTTTACAGTCAAAAGGAAGCCCATGTATCTGTACCCAAAAGTCACACACCTTTGGCAACTCTGCTTTTGTTTTTATATTTGGGCTCCACTTGGCAAGGACCAACAGTGATTCCTCAAAGAGCCATGGCCCCTGGTTTTGTACATATAACATGGACGCAGCATCCGCAAAGCAAAACAAAAGCACATTTTCATCAACTTCTACGAATTTAACCGACTTACATTGCCAACTGTTCATCATCGTCTTCCGGAAGGCTTCTCTGTTGAACTTCCGGTTTGTCACTACCTCACCAATGAGGCACCACTTCTTGTCCTCTAGATCAACCGATTTGGCCTCGCTTGAAATTGTTACTGTCTCGCATTCCTTTTCCGATATGTTAAACCTCGCCAGAACTTCCTCAATAGGCTCATCCATCATGTCTCAGATGTCGCCAAAGAGATTACCCGTAGGGTTTCTCTACATCAACCTCACAAGGAGGACATCGTCTCTCTTTAAGAGAGAGGGACTTCAAAGGTTAATGAAGAATTGATTGAAAGTACAATATTACTATCCAAGATCTTAGATTGTTTAGATTGTTTGAATTTTGAAGATACATATTGTTTTTTTGCTATACAACATCAATATTAAATAATTGATTAAAATACCATTTTCGTCTCTATACTTATTTTCTTTCATTTTAGTCTTTGTATTTTCAAATGTTCAATTTTATTCTCTATACTTTCCATAAAACGTCAAATTGGTCCCTACAATGAGTTTATTTATTTATTTAGTTTGTGATCAACAACATTTGGGATGTGGGGATTTGAACTCATGACAGTCATAAGCACATACTCAATGCTAGTTGAGCCATGCTCTTGTTGGCTCCTATAGTTAGTTTATTATTATCATTTTTTTTAAGAGTTAGTCTTTATTAACCTTCTATAACTTTAGAGATAGGTTCACATTTTTTCTTTTCTTATATGAAAATGATTATTATTATTTCACCAATTTTGTTAAAAATTAACTTTAAACTTTCGGTAGGAACCAATTTTAAGCTTTACTGAAAGTACACGGACTAAAATTAGACATTTGAAAGTATATGGATTAAAATAGAATAATCAAAATGATTTTTAAACAGAATAATTAGATTAATGAAATTATGATGTACTAACGATAATGTGGTTGTAGTTTAGTGGTGAGAATTCCACGTTGTGGTTGTGGAGACTTGGGCTTGAATCCCAGTTACCACAATATTTAGGTTCACATTTTTTCTTTTCTTATATGAAAATGATTATTATTATTTAACCAATTTTGTTTAAAATAACTTTAAACTTTTTTTTTTTTGAACATGAATTAACTTTAAACTTACTAGACTAGAATTAGACATTTGAAAGTATATGGATTAAAATTGAATAACCAAAATGATTTTTAGACTGAATAATTAGATTAATGAAATTATGATATACTAATTATAATGTGGTTGTAGTTTAGTGGTGAGAATTCCACGTTGTGGCCGTGGAGACCTGGGCTCGAATCCCAGCAACCACAATTTATTGTTTTTATCAAGGCATTTATTTTTTATTTCTCATTTTGGCTAATGACCAACTCTTTAATTTACCAATTTACCATATTGACCGGTCATATTAGGATATTCCAAACCTACCATTTAAATGTTTAAGATATATACTTTTGACTAAGAAATCATAGACTCATATTCCTTTGTCTTAAAAGAAAGAAGAAAATGTCAAAACGAGTCTAGCTCAGCGGTGAGAATACTAACAATAATGTGGTTGTAGTTTAGTGGTGGGAAATCCACGTTGTGCCCGTGGAGACTAGGACTCGAATCCCAGCAACCACAATTTATTATTTTTATCAAGGCATTTTTTTTATTTCTCATTTTGGCTAATCGTCAACCCTTTAATTTACCAATTTACCATATTGACCAATCATATTAGGATATTCCAAGCCTACCATTTAATTGTTTAAGATATATACCTTTGACGAAGAAATCATAGCCTCATGTTCCTTTGTCTCAAAAGAAAGAAAGGGATAATCGACATGTACCCTCGACCAAGAGGTCAGAGGTTTGAATCCCCCCACCCCTAAATGTTGATGCACCAAATAATGTGGTTGTAGTTTAGTGGTGGGAAATCCACGTTGTGCCCGTGGAGACTAGGACTCGAATCCCAGCAACCACAATTTATTATTTTTATCAAGGCATTTTTTTTATTTCTCATTTTGGCTAATCGTCAACCCTTTAATTTACCAATTTACCATATTGACCAATCATATTAGGATATTCCAAGCCTACCATTTAATTGTTTAAGATATATACCTTTGACGAAGAAATCATAGCCTCATGTTCCTTTGTCTCAAAAGAAAGAAAGGGATAATCGACATGTACCCTCGACCAAGAGGATATTCCAAGCCTACCATTTAATTGTTTAAGATATATACCTTTGACGAAGAAATCATAGCCTCATGTT
The DNA here is from genome assembly GCA_036850905.1 of Luffa acutangula. NCBI lineage: Eukaryota > Viridiplantae > Streptophyta > Magnoliopsida > Cucurbitales > Cucurbitaceae > Luffa > Luffa acutangula. The sequence continues at coordinate 14,997,378 of CM072099.1, forward strand.
CCTTTGTCTCAAAAGAAAGAAAGGGATAATCGACATGTACCCTCGACCAAGAGGTCAGAGGTTTGAATCCCCCCACCCCTAAATGTTGATGCACCAAAAAAAATCTAAAATATAAGGATTGTTAAAATGGATACATACTTTTGGATAAAATTGAGATTAAATGTTCAAAAATATTTCGATGTATATCAGTGGATAGGTATGTCCTTACACTACCATTAAAATCTTGACAATGTAGTGAGATAAAGATGGAAATAAGAAAAGAAAATCTCTCCTAATTGCCAACATTTTAAAAATGGTACCGATGTCTATGAAGATACCTACACACTGGTATGCAACCAAATATTGTCTTGAGAAGTTTGAGCAGCAAAATAATTACTTTTTAAAGTTCGAACATTAAAATAGATATTTTGAAAGTGTATGACTAAAATTAAACAAACATGAAAGTGTAGAAACCAAAAATAGATCTAATTTTTTTTTTCTTTTTGATATTACTCTTTGATATTTGTTGGCCGGCAATTAACCTTCACTATTTTGTTTGTACTAAATTTGTCAAATGGTTGATTAGTTACGTTATTTATTTATTTATTTGAAAACATTAATTTTTAAATAAAGGAGGGAAATAAATAATAATAGGAGGGTTTTTTTTCCTTTTTGATTTCAACAATATAGAGATGGAAAATTTGAACTTCTAATTTCTTAGTCAAAGATACAAGCTCTATGTTGTACGTAGGGCTGTAAAAATTCCGGGTCGGGTCGGTTGTACGGACGAACCGACCCGACCCGACCCATGGTCGGTTGTACGGACGGTATGACCCGACCCGACCCGACCCGACCCGGTCTAGAGTGACCCGGGTCGGGTCGGGTCTTCAGTTTTTTTTTTTTTTTTTTTTTTTTTTTTTTTTTTTTTTTTTTTTTTTTTTTTTTTTTTTTTTTTTTTTTTTTTCGGAAAATCTTCAATGAATATGATACATTTACCTTGGGAAATTGGGTTTTATTCTTCATGGAATTGGAAATACAACAACCACTAATATCAAGAATTTACCTTCAACTTTTACACTCCCAACTTTGAAACCCGAGCTTGGAAAAAGCTTCTCTAGATTATCACCTTCTAATATCAAGAATTCAACAGCCACCAAATACAACTTTTCAATTCAGGTAAACAAAAATTGAAACCATAATTTTTCCTTTGAACCCAAAAGCCAACCCCCAATGTCAGAGAAGCCTAAATTTAAGCAGAATCCAAAGCTTCAAAGGCCTCCGTACACATAACACTAACTAATTCAACTCCACCTCCATCAATTCAACTAAATAATCTCAAACTCACATACATTAACAATTACATTTACACAAACAGAGCAGAAACGCAAACAAGAAGACTAAAAAAAGCAGAGTTAGACAAAAGGGGTCATCTGAATCTTCTCATCAACGTATGTAATCTGGAGCTGAGATCATAATAAAGAAACTATATTTCACCCCAATAAACTTTGCAGAAACAAAACAGAAACCACAATATTCCATAAACTTTGCTAAATGACTGATTTCTTTAGAACTGCAGGTTGCACCGCAAGCTTTCTCAAATGATGCCATTAAGTCCTTATTCAATGTTGTTAGCCTCAAGTCCATAGCTCGCAACAATTCATTTCTGGCAATTAATTTTTACATTGTTCACGGTTGAGCAACCAATTCTATGTTATAAAAAGAAATAGAATAGATAATTAAGAATTCAAATAACCTACTTCGATGCAGCTGATGAAACTAGTTCAGCCCCTAACTGCCAACACAATGAAATTTACATAAGGAGGAATTCAACTAATTAAATAAAATAATCAAAGATGTAGTGAATAAGTGCTTTAAGAATCAAAGAGACACTAGTATCCTCTGTTTCAGATTAGAGCCATCGAGGTCGCCGCCATCTGTTAAAACAAGAGATGGAAAAAACTTAAAAGACACATGGTAGTATAATCATCTTAGTTACATCAGCACTTCAAGCACTAATTCAAGTAAAGATATTAAAGCATTACCCCAAATGAATTTTGAGAATTACCTTTTTCTTCAGTCTTTGACATCAGTCCCTGAAAAGAATATTGAAGTAAATTATCTTTCACCAGTAAGGAAATATTAAAGGAAAATGATTTTAAAAGGTAGCAAGTACTACTACCTAGCCATATAAAGAAAGATGAAACTTTAAACCACCACAAACTATCTTCTCATTCAAAGTGTCCAGCTGCAGCATGAAGATAAAATCACTAAGCAGAAACAAAACAGAAACCAAAGTCGCTGAGATCATAGTAAAGAAAAGACTTGTTATATGGGTACTACTACTTCAAATAAGTGTGTGCTTATATTCACCCCACACTCGCTGAAGTTTCTTCATTCTGCCAAGTTTATTCTAGCAATAGATATTTCATCCTAAATTTTCTTGGTTTATTTTTTCACAATTCTGGCATTGTGTGCGCTTGGCTAACAAAGACTAGCACCAAGCCACATTTATGATCCAAAAAGTTTGTTTTTGAGCTGCACATTTAAGAAGTTGAATGGCTCCACTTCTTTTAACTTATATACATACAAACTTTATTTTTAAAAAAGAAACAAAAAAAAAAAAAAAAACTCCTAAAAGTATAACACTCAATAGTGATATTGTGAAGAAGCTAGAGCCATCCAACTCCAGAAAAGTAAGGGATGAACAAGTTTACACCTTACAAATCCTCCTACAAACAATAAACAATGAATACTTTGAATTGCAACACTAAGAAGTTATATAAATTTTATACACATTTTTTTTACTGGAAACTTGATGCTTATGATTTTGCTATGTACCACTTTTTATTGGAAGATTCACCAAAAGGTTCTCATTTCAGCATAATACATGTTTAGAGAAAAGGTTTGAAGCATGAATTGGTAATAACATTTGAAAACTCATACAAATACAGTCATTAAGCTCTCCCTTCAGCAGAAAAGGTTTGAACCTTAGAACAAAAACATTCAGCAGAAATAAACAACACAAATGCGTGGATATCAATTACATTGTCCCATTTCACCCAAAAGGAAAAAAGACCCACAAAAAGCAAGAGTGAGTTGCAGATCCAAGCAAAAGTAAGAGCCCTTTTACCTAAATTTGCAAGGAGTCGAAGTGAGAGGCCCTCAACTTGGGCTTTGGCGAGGAGAAACTGCAGGGAAGAGGAGCGAAGAAGGAAGATGGGTTTCTGGAATTAATTAATTTTCCTTTCTACCGCCGTCGAGAAGGATCGGAGAGCAGAGGCGGAAGAAAAGCTCTCTCTTCGAACAAAATGGGGCCTCGACGGCGATATCAGAGACGGCGAGAATTTGGGCTTAGTTTTTGGGCAAAAATCTGCTCCAAACGAGCAAAGCTGCGACTCCGATGTGAGGACCAAAAATTTGAAGCGAGAAAAAGAAGAAGATGCGACTGGCGGAAGCTTCGAGCACGAAGAAGATGCTGCAAGGAACGAGCACGAAGAAGATGCTGCAAGGAACGAGCACGAAGACGGCGACTATGATGTGAGAAAAAGAAGAAGATGCGACTGAGTAAACTCTGCGTCTGCGTGTGCGTAAATCAAAACCCTAACTCTATGTGTGCTTAAATCGGTTCGGGTCAAAAATATGCAAGGAGGTTCGGTTCGGTTCGGTCACAAATAAACTTGAAATCCGAACCGAACCAACCCGAACCGGACCGGTTCGGTTCGGTTCGGTTCTTTTCACCCCTAGTTGTACGGATAACCACAAGGTCTGTGATTCAAATCTCCCCATCCCACGTATTGTCAAAAAAAAAAAAAAAAAATACAAACTCTATGTTAATTGAACTATACTCATGTTGACTAATATTGGGAGGGTTATCACGTTCTTAATGGAATTTTTTTATAATAATGGATTTGTCTTAAATAAGAGAATTTATGAGATGATAAAATATTAGTTGTATATTTTATATTAAGTATATTATATATACTTTATAAATTGTACAAAATGATATACTATGGACATATTATATTAGAAATATTAGTGATATACTCTATCAATAATTAAAAAAAAGAATATCAGTTATTTAATATAAAAATGATATATCAATAATATATCTTTAGTATATCAATGATATATCGAATATACGAGAAAAAAAAAATGGTAAATCAACGGAGGAGAACTAAGAAGAAAACAAGAAGGAAGAAAGGAGTTTACCAAGTCAACGTGAGAAGCAAATGGATTTTCATAAGCAAAGTTTTGGTTCAAACATAAAGAATGTGTAAAATATTACAGCGTTGAAATACTTTCTCCCATTGATTTATATTGGCATTCAAATATAATGATTGTATTTTAGTTTGAATGGACTAAGTCTTCCATTACTAATTTGCCATTATTTTTTCAAAAAAAAAAAAAAAGTTTAAAGGTAAAGCTGATGAATTAAATCACATAAAACGGTGGAAAATGAGTTTTTTTTCCTCGATAGAATACATTTACTTTTTATCATATTAAGAATTTGGTATGGTAATTAAAAAAAAAAAAAAAAGAATTTGGTATGAAATCGTAGGCTAACTTTTATTTTTTTTTTACAACATGTGTGGAGTTGAGGATTTGATCGTTTGGCTTCTTGATTAAGAGTACAAGCTTTATGCCAATCATACTCTTGTTGGCTAAGCTAACTTTTATAATAGTAAAAAGTGCTTTTACTTTTAAAAAAGGAAAAAAAAATACACTTCTGATCCGTGAGTTTTCAAACTCAACAATTTAGCCCTCTGAGATTTGGATTTTATTTCATTTTGGTCACTCCATCCACTTTTTGTTAAATCTTAACGGTTTGCTATTGTGGCACCATTTTTTAATTTTTTAAAATAAAATAATTAAAAAATATTTTTTTAATTTCATTTTCCCTCCCTTCTTCTTCTTCTCAACCACCATTACCATCCCACTGTTGTCGCCGACCGCCGACGAATTTTTTTCCTCTTCTTCTTCCTCATTTTTTCTTTTCTTATTCTTACTTTCTTCTTCTTTTTCGCCAGAAACACTAGAATTGTTGGAACCTCAAGGAACTTACAAACCCACACCACAAAAACTTGTTGGAAAATAGAGGAGATGAAACTCACTTCTTCTTCTCTCCTTCCTTTCTCCTTTCTATTCTTCTTCAACCTCACTTTCCTCTTTCTCTTTCTTTGTTTTCTTCCCTCTAAAACCTCGCATTTCGAGATTATATGGGGTTCATCGGCGGTCGTGGGGGAAGTTCGTGGCCGATTCGGGACCCCAACAAGCGTGGGGCTTGTCAGATCTGAACGCCGGTGCAACCTTTTCCTTTCTCCTCAGAGCTGGAACGTTGTCGTCAAACTCGCTAGAGTAGCTCAGATCTGGAACGCCGCTGTCAAACTCGTTAGAGCAACTCAGATCTGGAATGTCGTTGCCCCTTCTCCTCACGAACTCGCTCGACCAACTCACACCACGAGCTCGACAGGGGGGTTCTTGTCCAACGGCTCCGACGAAAGGTGTTGATATGCCTTGAATGTGATATGAAGCGCTCTGAGTATATGGCACTAACAGAAGCTGCTAAAGAAGCAATATGGTTGAAAGGACTAGTTGGTGACCTTGGTCTTCATCATGATCAGGCAATTGTATATTGTGATAGTTTGAGTGCAATATGCTTAGCCAAGGATCAAGTTCATCATGAGAGGACTAAACATATAGATGTTAGATATCATTTCCTGAGAAATGAGAAGAGGATTAAGGTGATGAAAGTTGGGACAGTTGATAACCCCGCTGATATGTTCACCAAGCCAGTCCCAAGTGGCAAGTTCCAACATTGTTTGGACTTGCTAAATGTTCTGAATTGCTAAGTGGTCCCTATGGGACCTTATGAAGCAGAGGGAGAATCTGGTGGTTTTTAAGTTGCATCTGGTACTTTTCTTTGGGTACATCTGGTTCATCTGTTATGTGTGAGAGAGTTCAAGTCAAGGTGGAGATTTGTTGATATGCCTTGAATGTGATATGAAGCGCTCTGAACGACCCAGTACGGGGGTCTGGGTATTTCCGTTTTGGGCTTTTATTTGGGCCTATTATGTTAGGGTTAAGAGTGGTGCCATATATAAACCCTTTTAACCTATTTTTTGCCCTAATCTCTGTATTCTGAATACTCCTCACATAATAAGATCGTTCTCTCCCTCTGCCCGTGGACGTAGCTAACACATCGTTAGTGAACCACGTATATCTGTGTGTTGTTTCTCTTCGCCCTTTCGTTCTTGTTACGTTGTTACTGTTTTCGTCATAACAAAAGGGAAAGGGGAAGGAAAAGGGAAAAACCCATGCCAACAATTCCAGTGTCTAGCAGCTCCGGCGTTCTTGTCCAGCGACTCCGGTTCTGGCGAGAGAACGATGGTGGTGGTCTGAAGAAGAAGAGGAAAAAAATTATGGTCGCCAACGGTGCAGCGTTGCAGGCGGGAAGCAGTCACCGACGGCTGAGGGTTGGTGGGACTTGAAGGAGAAGAAAAAGGTGGGAGAAATGAAATGAAAAAATATAAAATATATATTTTTAATCAACTAATTATTATTTTATTTAAAAAAATAATTAAAAATGGTGTCACATCAACAATATATTAGGATTTAACGAAAAATTGGATGAATGGACCAACAGTGTAACGAAATCCAAGCCTTAGGGGTAAGAATGTTGAGTTTGAAAACTCGGGGACTAAAATGAAACCTAACTCAAAGTACTCAAATCTAAAGACCAAAAATGTATTTTTCCCTTCAAATTTTTTTGAAATTCTATAATATACTTTAAAGAAAAAGTCGGACTTGTTTTCTCCAAACTTCCTTGTAATGGTCTTCATTTATTAAGGACACATTGCATTCAGAGCCAAATTCCAAATTCCAAAAACTAGATTTTGAAAACTACGACTTCGTTTGATAACTAATTGATTTTGAAAATTATGCTTATTTACGTTTGTTTTCTCCCGATTTCCTTGTAACAATTTTTATCTTTGTGGAGGACACATTTCAATTCTTCACCAAATTTCAAAAACAAAAACAAGTTTTTGAAAACTACTTTTTTTAGTTTTTCAACATTTGACTGGTTTTTGAAAACATGGGAAGAAACTGGTACATAGCCAAAGCAAAGAAACATACAGGTGGGAGTAGTGTTTATATGCTTAATTTTTAAAATCTAAAAACTAAAAGTCAAATGGTTATCAAACAGAGATAGAAAGAAGACAAATAACAAAACAAAAAAACTTATAGGTGGAAGTAATGTTTTGCAAGCGTAGTTTTCAAAAACAAAAAACCAAAATTAAACCAAATGGTTATGAAACGGAGCATAAACTTTCATGTTTAATAGATTTGTTAATTTTAAAAGTTTCGAATATGAAATAGATCTATTAGATACAAAATTGAATGTTTAAAAACTCATTTTTCATTTTTAAGGTTTAAGACATTTATGCCAAAGCGAGCTTAGCTCAGCGGTAATTGGCATGTACCATCGACCATGAAGTCAGAGGTTCGAATCCCTCCACTCCCAAATGTTGATGTACTCAAAAAAAAAAAAAAGTTTAAGACATTTATTAGACACAAAATTAAAAGTTCATAATACCTATTATATATAGACACACACATAAAAGATCAAAAACTAAACTTGTAATTTAACCATAAAAACAATTCTCTAGATGCATGTAAATAAATCCATTATTAATAATTATTTGATAACCTATCTTTTAAGTGGTAAACATAATAATTAATAACTCACTAAATCCAAGAATAACAGCAGCAAAAGAAACATATGAAGAACTAGGCATTTCCTCGAGATCATCCATTAAAGAAAAATTAACGTGTACCAAATAAGGGATAATGCAATCAAACCAAAACTAGCACAACACAAGAATTGCACGATAGTCAATTTCATTCTCAATCATTGAGTGATTGAACTTTTACAATTTTGTAGATTGGGAAATGAACCAATCCCTAAATTACAATGAAAAGGGAGAGAAAAGAAAAAATGAAACATCTTAAAGTTCTTTACAATGCATTAGGAGTAAAATGACCATGTGCCTTAAACAAATTCACATTAGGAGAAGATCATTTTATAGCTTGACAATCATTTTATAGCTTGACATGTACTCTCGACTAAAAGCTCAGAAGTTTGAATCCTCACTCCAAATGTTTTGCACAATTAAAATCCTAAACTAATAATTTCATCAATTAAAATATTAGAGTTTGCAAGTTGAGTCCATTAACCATAGACTAATAATTCATTAATTAAAATTTGTGACTCAATTTATATTCTCTACTAAATTTTGTTAGAAGAATGTTATTAAGATAGCCCACTAAAGTTTATGTGTATTTGGGTTGTTTGTGTCATTTATCTTGTATTTGTTATCGGCCCATTAGTCAGGCCCATTGTCTTCTCTCTATTTTGCTTGTAGTCTGTTCATCCCCTCCGATTATTAGGGTTTTCTTTGTATCAGGTGGTTAGAGAGAACATTCCAGAGAGTGTGGGAGCGTGAGGAAATTCTTTCATTTTTTTGTAGGAGTTTTTCTCCCCAGGCCTTTATATATGGCCGTGATCATTCAATTCCATATATGAAAGCAAAGGGTTTTCTCCTGCATATCTTTCTCTCTTATTTTCTTTATCTATTCTGTATTTGAAAATGGTATTAGAGCCATTGTGTCTAACGACCTTTCTGTCATTTTTTCCCCCTCAGATCATTTGAATGGCGTCTCAGAGTTCTTCAATCTCAGCTATGGAGGATTCCTTTTCTTCCTCGGCGAATCAAGTTTTTAGTGTTGGGTTTTATGCCCTAAAACACGTAGATAGTAAATGTACATTTGACCGAACATTAATAAAATTGATGTATTATTCAATGTTTGTATTATATCTTGTTTTATCAACCCTAATCCAATAAACTAAATATCCAAGGCTAATAGAATGAGGCTTGAACTAGTATGTTGGGACATACGGGGATCAATGTTCAAGTTTTAGCCTGAAGGGTCTGTAGTATAGGGATGAGGTTGGGTACCTTATCCTGGTGACACTATGGATACGGCCCGCTTTGTATATTGATACAAACGTAATGATCCAACGCGTTCATGTAGTTGACATGCGAGTGGGGGTATCCTGTGCAATGAGTTTGCACAAAGACCGGACCGTGAAATAGTTAACCACTAACTTTAACACCGTTAGTTAGCTTGGTTTCTATTTCACTAGGATGACCTAGGCAACTTGGCCTTAATCTTGAGTGGATTATGGACTCCTGTCCATGAGACATCGTCCTTTGATTTGTACGGGTGAGAGTGGCCAATTCGCCGACTCAATAAGTCTACCATTTTGGGGACAAAACCAAGTGGGGAGCTGGGAACATAGTCTTACAAGATGGAATTCACTCCTTCCCGACCTTAGGGTAACTAGAGGTGTGTTCCCTTAAGTGGTGTCTCCGAGTCTTGAACAATGGACCCTACCCTCTTTATGGCACGAGAGGGACTTCTGTTTGTTGGTTGGACCTCAAACAAGTTGTTCATTAGAGGAGCACTGGTACTTAAGGACAAAGAGGTAGCCCAGGGGTAAAACGGTAATTTGACCTAACTGGGGTACGAACACACGTGAAGGGCTAACTTGCTGTTGACGGTCGATATCCATGGACACAGAAATATATCTGCAGTGAGAAGAGTGCAACTGTGGTTCTATAGTGGAGTGAACCACAGTTAACGAATATTGATTAACTTGGTCAATGAGTTTAGCCAATTAATCTCATATCGTTGGAACTTCTGATCTGTAGGTAATATTCGAAGGGGTTCGAATATTAAGTTAAAATATGAATCTGATTCATATTAAAAACTATAGGTTATAATTAATGCACATATGATGTATATTAATTCTATAGTTAATTTGAGATATATATATATATAATTAAATATATGATATTTAATTGTGATATTAATTAATTGGTGAATTAATTAATATTTTGGTTTTAATTTTAATTAAATTTGATTTAATTATGCTATATTAAAACTATAGGATAAATGAAGTTTATTTTGTATAAATAGGTTTATACAAATAACATTTAATTAAATTAATAGTTAATTTAATTAAAAGATTAAATAATATTATTTAATATTAATTAAACTTTTTCCCATCTGTTAGGTTAACTGATGGGAACGTGTGCTCCATATTTTCCTCAGTCTTGCGTGAATGGGAGGGTTTTAAGGAGGCAGTTGGGCATTTTTACGGTAACTCTCTATTATTCAGTTTTTGGCTATCTCTCTGGAATTCACGCAGAACACTCTCAATCTCTCAATTCCAAGAAGTCTCTCTGCAATTCTCTCTCAAAAAGGGTACAGAGAACTCAATTCACCTACAAACCCTTAGAGATTGCGCTCCCACAAGCCCCTAACGCACATCCTTCAAGAGAATGCCGGTGCAACTTTGGTGGTGGTGTTCGTGACGATTTTACAGTGAAATCAAGGTCTTCTAGCTGCAGGTTTTGGGCGAATTCCTAGGAGTTTTGGCAAAACTAATCAAGAATTTCTACAAAGGTATAGTTTTTCTTGATCTAGGATCAATAGGATCCAAATTAGATGAGATCTAGTTTTTCCTTTTGATTATAGCATGTTTTATAACTATGTTACAGTATGTTTTATTTATTTTCTGCTGTAAGTTGGTTTGTCGTCGTATTGGTATCCCAATCGGCGTTTTAATTCGAAAAGGTCTCTGATGTCTTCCGCTGCCTAGGGTTCTTTATCCCTACATTTAGTCCGGGTAACAAAATTTCGATCGTCAAATTAACTGATGATAAATTTTTTTTGTGGAAATTTTAGATCCTCTTTGCTCTTGACGGGTACGATTTGGAGTCTCATCTAGAAGAGGATCCTCGTCCAAAATTTCTCGACACACCTCCTACAGATCCTGCCTCATCCGATGCTTCTGGCGCTATCGTTGTTCCTACCAAAAACCCTAATCCAGCATACACTCTCTAGAAGCATCAAGATAAAATAATTTCATCATGGCTGGTAGGCTCGATGTCGGAGGATATTCTCGATCAAATGATTCATTGCTCCACGGCAAAAGAAATCTGGACATGTCTGAACCAAATATTCACGACCCGTAATCTCGCTCAAATGATGAAAATCAAAACTAAACTCCAGACTATTTAGAAGGGAGGTATGTCTCTTAAGGAGTATTTTTTGAAAATACAGTAGTATATTAATGCTTTAGCTGCGGTTGGTAAACCAGTTGATGTTGAGGACCACATCCTCTTCATTTTAGTTGGTCTTGGGTCTGATTATGAATCAATGGTTTCGGTTATTTCTGCTAAAATTTGTCCACATTTCATTCATGAAGTTATGTTTTTACTCCTTACTCAAGAAAATCGCATTGAAAGCGAACTGTCTACGTCTGAAAGTACTCTTCCATCTGTGAACTTAGCGGTTAGTCCTAAACCATTTGAGTCTGATTCCCAGAAGACTGCCTCAAATAAGTATTCTCAGCATTTCAATACCTATCGTGGTCGCGGAGGTGGTTGAACCTGGAATGGTCGTGGTGGTCGTAGTATTCAATGTCAGCTCTGTGGCAAATTTGGCCACACAGCTCAGAAATTCTACTTCTGATATGCTCCATCTGGTTCTTCCCCTAATCCAGGTGCTTTCTCTCCTAATTTCAATAATTTTAACAGACCTCCCTCGTTTCCTCAGATGTCTGCTATGCTCACTACTCCTGACATTAATCAAGATATCAACTGGTATCCTGATTGTGGCGCCACAAACCACTTAACCCACAACTTTGGAAATCTTTCGGTAGACACCGAATATGGTGGTGACAATTAAGTTCACGTAGGCAATGGAGCAGGTTTGCTTATCCTTAACTTTGGTTATTCTTCTTTCCCTCTCCTACTTGTTCCAGTCGTATATTTCACTTAAATAATCTGTTACACGTACCTTCTATCACTAAAAATTTAATCAGTGTTAGTCAATTTGCTAAGGACAATGGAATTTTCTTTGAATTTCACCCATCTTTGTGCTATGTGAAGGATCAAGTGTCTGGTCGGGTTCTGCTCCAAGGGACTCTCCATGATGGTCTGTACCGTTTCAATCTCTCCATTCAACAACCTAAAAAGGAAACAGGAGTGCAAAGCTCTCCTATCTCCTCTTCTCAATCTCTCTCTGTTTTATCTGTATCTTTTTCTTCTGATCTAAATGTGTGGCACAAAAGACTAGGTCATCCTAGTCTCTCCATAGTTAAGAGTGTTCTTAGTTCCCATTCTCCACACCTATCCATAAATAATGAGTTCCAATTTCGTAATGCGTGTGCGCTAGGGAAATCTCATAGTTTACCGTTTCTAAATTCATCTACTGTGTATACTGCCCCCTTCAGCTTATTGTTTCAGATCTTTGGGGGCCTACTTACATTCCATCTGTTAATGGATATCGTTTTATATCTCTTTTGTGGATGCTTATTTGCATTACACTTGGATATATTTTCTTAAATGTAAATCTGATGCTCTCCCTTCTTTCATAAAATTTAAAATCCATATTGAGAAGTTACTTGGCTTGCCTATCCGTAGTTTTCAGTCTGATGGGGGAGGAGAATTTAAAGCCTTCTTGTCTTTTTTGTCTAGCCATTGTATAACTCATAGGTTTACCTATCCGCACACTTCAAAACAAAATGACATTGTAGAACGAAAGCATAGACACATAGTGAATACTGGCTTAGCCCTTCTTGCTCACTCTAATTTACCTCTCAAGTTTTGGGATGAGGCCTTTACTACTGTTGTTTACCTTATAAATAGGCTCCCTACCCCGGTTCTTAACCATATTAGTCCCTTGGAATCTCTGTTTAAAACCAAGCCAAACTACTCCTTTCTTAAAGCTTTTGGGTGCCAATGTTATCCATGTTTACGACCTTATAATAACCATAAACTTTCTCTTCGATCTAGCCCTTGTATTTTCTTGGGGTACAGTCCAAATCATAAAGGGTACAGATGTCTAGCTTCGGATGGGAGAATCTACATATCTAGAAATGTTATCTTCAATGAACTCTGTTTTCCCTTTGCTCAAACAGTTCAGTCTAAATCCCCTACATCTGCTCATGTTCTTCTTCCTCCTCCTATTTCCATGTTACCATCTTGTTCCTCTCCCTTTGTATCTTCTCAAAATAATAATCAAGTGTTAAGTACGACACCTGCTCCATTCCCCACTGAGCCTGCTTCCTCATCTGACGGTCCACCAAATGATCCTATTCCAACTCGACCTTCACCCACACCCAATCCTCCAACTTTACCAACTGTTACAAATGAGCATCCTATGGTTACTCGTGGAAAAATGGGCATTTGTAAGCCAAAGGCTTATGTTGTTGACACTACCTTATATACTGATTGTGAACCTCCTAATGTTAAAAAGGTCCTAAAATCATCACATTGGAGCAAAGCCATGCAAGATGAATATGACGCTCTCATGAAAAATGATTGTTGGGTTCCTAGAGTGAGTAAAAATATAGTATAAAATACTCTAGAATTCCTGTGCAAGTATACACAGTCTGCAGCAAGTAATATTATCAATCCAAGGTCTGAATGAGTTTCCACTTTACCTATTTTGTGTAACTTTCTAATGGTTTCAAGAATAATAAAATGTTGGGTTTTATCGGAATTATGCTTAAGCAAAATAAATGACACAACAACGAGTAAACAAATAGATAGACAGATTAAAGACAGGCGCTGGTTAGGTTTCATTGATTATTCTAAGATATGCTCTAGCAATACTATTGATAATGCATTTCTCGCAGTATTATTAGCAGATTCCTCCCGGAACTCCGGATCTTTTGGGATGTGTTTCAACCCCAATGAAGAGCGACCGATCAAGCACTAGGCAACTGGCTATCCCTAGCTCAGTCACTGGCGTTCACCAATACACAATGATCGTAGTGTGGATAATTGCCACACACTCTCCAAATCATCCCTGAAACTAGAGAGAGCTATCCATACCGACTGGCCAGGCAGGCATAAAATAAGAATAAGCACAACAATTAACCAAAATGCTATAGTCAATTCATTACTAGAGATGAAGCACAGTAATCACATTATTCCTAACCAACACCTTAAGCTACTTAGTTCATAATAAGCATAGGAATACGAATTACAATCTGAGTATGCATGTCCATAACTACAAGTTAATAAAGAAGGTAAACTCCCTAATCAGCTTGCGGTTGATGGTGTTCGTGATGATCTTCAATCTCCCTATACTATTCGGCTTCCAAGGGAAAACATGAAATGAATTTGACTTTGACGGCTACTTCCTTTTATAGAAGGATGAGAGGCTTGAATTAGGTCAACTAGGACACGTGTAAGGCTCTCCTTGATCCTTTATCACGAAAATAACTCAATAGAAGTCGGTTCATGAAGTTGGCTAACGAGCTGTGATGTGGCAGTTTCTGTTCCCAGTTTTGCTGCAGCATAGAATCTGCTCCCTCCAGTCGCTCAGCAGCATAATCTGCACAAAATAATTTCCAATGCTTCCATTCTTCCAAATGGGTTAAAACATGTAATATCTATCCAAAACCAACCCTAATAAGCATAAAGGACACACAAATCCCTATATAAATGAGGCCTAAATAACTACCTTTTGGGTAGTTATCATACCCCCAAACTTGAACTATTGCGCGTCCCGAGCAATACTAACCAACCTTCCTTCAAGAATTCAAAAACATTAGACAAAGAATTAGCTTAATCAAACCAGACAGTCCAACACTACCTTTAACCTTTACCTGAGCACTCTGCAAAACCAAGCTCTGCTGCAGCAAAATGATTCCTTCAGCAGGGACAAATAATCATCACTTTTCGACTTAATTCTAAGAACTCACCACAGCCTAGCTTTATTATCAGACAATTCAAAACATATTTTTAAAGGGGTTTATATCATTATTTATCAGACTTAAAGCAGCCTTACAGTCATAAGCTCTTAAGCATGAGATGACCCACTTTATGGTGCAGTATACCCTTGCCTCAAGCTCATCACCAACTAGACTCAATACTCATTATAAAGCTCAAAAATCCTTTGTTATTCCATCTCTTGCCCCTCAGAATGACGACATTTTGTGATGAAGCTCACCCAAGTTCTGGAAGAAAGAAAAACTGCTGGATCATCATTCATCCCTCAAAACTTTTGCTCTGTCAATTTTTTTCAGCAAAATCTTCAACAAATAATCTTTTCAGCAAATAATTTTTTCTCATTATTTTTTTCACATTTCCTAGGTCATCTTTTGACGCGAAGACAAACTGTGGGTGTCACAAATGTCCCCGGTTACTCAATAACCTAGCAAATTTTAATTTTGAAGGAGAGGAATGCTTGAGAAAAATAATTGGAGTAGCAAAAAGTCCCCCAAACTTGAATTATTCATTGTCCCCAATGAATCATTAATTAAGGAATTATACCCCCAAACTTAAATTTTTTTATCTGAATTTTTAAACTAAACATGGGACTAGGATTAAGCTTAAAGTGGATCATATAAGTCAATACTACCATCAAAATCTTCTTGCCGCAGCAACAGTCCAGGCTAGAAGAAATGCTCAAGCAAAAGGTTTCTGGAGATCAGAATACCTTGATCTAACTAAGCATAATCAGTCCAAGCTTCAAAAATTCAGAAGAAAATAGTTAAGTTAGAGTCAGTCAATGCTCATGGAATAGAAACATCTAGAAATTTCATTTAAAAAAACATAAGAACAGAAATTACATAGCAGAGATATATTTTGAAAGCAAAAAAATTAAAAAGAAACAAGCAAACATATTTAGCAAACGGGGTCAGATATGCACGAGCAAACAAAATGATAAGACAAAAATAATGCTCGCTGAAGATTATTCCATCCATCAATCTTCCTGACCCTGGTCTTCATCATCATTCTCTTCTCCTCTTTCAGCAGGTGGGGGCGGTATCTAAGGGTTCAACAAATCGTCAGGGAACATGGGAAGGGCAGGGTAAGGTTTGGAAAAATTCTCTTGCAGTGCCCTTCTTAAGCTGGCATCCCGATTCTTAACATAGTTCCAGAAGGTTAAAGTTTGCCTCTCAGCAAACTCCTGTCGACTGGCCGAAAGTGCTAGTTGTTCTAGGATCGAGTTGATGCCATGGATAAGCCCACCTTGACGTACCTCCTGCACGCGCTGGAGCCGTGCCAAATTGGGCGTGTCTATGATCCCCTTATCAAACAGGATCACATCTCCCTCATCTACCGGAACCCCTGCTCTTCTGCACAGCATCGTGATTGTGTTCGGAAAGAATAGTTTCCCCACCTTCTTCTTCCAACATCCAGAAATCTCATTCGCAATGATCCTCCCTACATTAATACTGAGAGACCGTAAGATGGCAAAAGCTAGGAGAACTCGTTCCCTAGAGATTGTCGAGTCATGTGTTGTTGGAAGCATCTTCTGTTGAATAAATCCCATCCATGTGTTCGCTTCCCTTTTCAAATAAGCCGACTGGAATGTCCTCTTCTGAGTCTTGGATAATTGCCACTGTGCCCCTTCAATTCCTACCTCCCTTACAGCCTCACTTAGTTGCTCATCAGATGGCGCCACAGCCATCTCATTATATGCCGCATGGGGGAAGTTTTGAACATTGTACAGTGTATTGATAGCACTTGGACTCCAATCTACCTCGACTCCTTGAACAATTACCTGGAAACCATCCTCCTTGACAATGTTAGCATAAAATTCACGCACCACCTGTGCGTTTACAGATTCCGGCTTCGCACAAAATAGCTCCCAGCCGTGGTCTGCAATACCGGTCCTCAGAAACTGTGGAAGATCACCACTACCCGTGCTCGAACAGGAAATCCCTTTTCAGAAGCTCAGCGTATTTTGCTCTGGCAAAATTGTTGACGAAGCGATCAAATGGAACCTGCTGTTCTTCTATCGCCTCGTGTTCCTCTGATGCTTCAGCAATATTTTTGCCCTTCTCTGCCCTGCGCTTGAGAAACTGCTCTTCCTCAGTCTTCTTCTTTGTTTCTTCTCTTTCTTTGTCCTCAGCTTCTTTCTTCTCTCTTTCCTCTCGCTCTGCCTTTTCTCTCTCAGAATCTGATGATGGTGGTGATGGGGTATCAGTCTGAATCACCTGAATACGGCCGGCCTTTCTTTTTATGCGGCGGCGTTTCGGCGGTTCGAGCATGATTACCTCAACACGAGCCTCTTGATCCTGCTCGTTTCCTCTAGACACTGCGTTTACCTGCTCATTTCTCACCAACTCAGCCTGCTGTTCTTGATTCTCCTCAACATTTTCCTCTCGAGCCTTATCTGTATCCGCAAGTCTCTGATCAGCCTCTCTTGGGGTATGTTCTTGCGGTTCTTCCAGGTTTTCTTCAACCACTGCAGCAGCCTCATCCTCTGTCGCTTTTTCCTGTTCTTCCGCCCTCTGTTGTCGCCTTCTTCTCTTAGCTTCTTTCTCCTCCGGTGTTCTTTTCTTCTTAGTTTTCACTTTCGGAACTTCGGGGGTAATGGGTATTTCCTCTTCACTCTCTCTCTCTATTTCTTTCCTCGCTCTTGTTTTGGCCATGGATAACTCAAAGAGTTTTGCAAAGAATGAAAAGGAGAAAGAAAGAATGTAGATGGCAAGAATCAAGAAGACGAAGTAGAACGAAGACTTACCAATGTCTGCAAATAAATAAGGCTCCAACAATTTGAAATCCTAACCGAAAGGATTTGCTCCGTAATAAATGGTTTTACCGTTCACAATTAAGTTGCAATTCGAATTCCTAACAGTAAAATTGTGGAACTCCAATCATCTATGGGAAATAATGGCATGCTGTCAACGGCTAAACCGTTGGATTGTCCCTGCACGACATGTGGCAGCATCCCTGCAATGCACCTGCCCATACGGTAAAAATAATTACTCACACTAAAATCCTTCCTATGCATACGAAAAATTTGCTCCAGCATTATCTTTGCTGCAACAATCTTCTAAACCTGCCAAATCTTAGATACGGAATTTTAAATTTTAAAATAGGAAAATCAAATCTTTAAATTCAAATTGAACTTTAACCGATCAAATGAAACTTAATCTTTTATTCTCAAAAGAAACCGAATAAATTAGAAGATAATCTTAAACAAATATCCCGAAAATGAAATCAAATTTAAAAATGGAATAGATAAAACCTAAACTACCACCAATAACAAAAGAATACCCTAAATCTAATAAACTATGCAAAATCAAATCTATCCTAACCAAAAAATAACATCAAATTAATGAAAATAAAATCACTACAAATCCTGGGAGCTCAAAATTTTGCTCTGTGAAATGCTCCCGCAAAAGTCCTGCTCTCTCAAACATCAACCAACCTTAGGGAAGGATATTTCGACTGAAATTCCTCACCCCAATAATTTTTCACACGCTGCCCATTCACCTTGAACACTCTCCCATCTTTTTCATCCTGCAAAGTAATTGCTCCATTGGAGAAAACTTCAATCACAATAAACGGTCTTGACCATTTCGATTTTAATTTTCCAGGAAATAATTTTAACCTAGAATTATAAAGCAAAACTTTCTGACCCTTGACAAATTCTTTAGACTTAATTTTTTTGTCATGCCACAGCTTAGTCTTTTCTTTATACATCTTCGCATTTTCGTAAGAACATTGACGAAATTCTTCTAGTTCATTAAGCTGCAGCATTCTTATTGCTCCTGCACGACTCAGATCAAAATTTAACTTTTTCAAAGCCCAAAATGTCTTATGCTCTAGCTCTAATGGTAAATGGCAAACTTTCCCATATACTAACCTATAGGGAGACATACCTAGAGGAGTCTTATAAGCTGTCCTATAAGCCCAAAGAGCCTCATCCAACCTAAAGGACCAATCCTTTCGAGATGGATGGACTACTTTCTCTAAAATAGCTTTAATTTCCCTATTACTAATTTCAGCTTGACCATTTGCTTGTGGGTGATAAGGGGTAGCTATCCTATGCTTAATCCCATACTTAGCTAAAAGCTTAGTTAAGATATTATTAACAAAATGTGTACCCTCATCACTCACTAGAGCCCTAGGTGTCCCAAACCGCGCAAAGATGTGCGATTGAAGAAACCTTGCTACTGTCTTGGCATCACTCTGATGGCATGCAATGGCCTCCACCCACTTGGACACATAATGAACTGCCAATAAGATAAAAAAATTGCCATTAGAAGGGGGAAATGGCCTCATAAAGTCAATACCCCATACATCAAATAATTCAATTTCTAAAATGTAAGTAAGAGGCATTTCATCTCTAGGCCCCAAATTTCCTCTCCTTTGGCAAGCGTCACATTGCTTGTAGAACCAATGGGCATCCTTAAATAACGTAGGCCAGAAAAATCCACAATGCAAAATCCTCATAGTCGTCCTCTGTCCGCTGAAATGACCTCCATACGGCGAAGAGTGACATTGCTCCAGGATTTCTTTTGCTTCAGCACCTGAAACACACCTACGAATAATACCGTCAGAGCATTGCTTATACATAAACGACTCATCCCAAAAGAAAAATTTCGCATCATGCTTAAACTTTTTCTTCTGCCTCCAATCCATATCAATAGGGGTGACTCCCTTTACTAAAAAGTTGGCAATATCAGCATACCAAGGGACATCCCTGACTACCTTTACCTGAACAGCAAAAAGCTGCTCATCTGGAAAAGAATCGGAAATGGCAGATTGCTCCAGCAAAAATGATGATGGATCAAGACGAGATAAATGATCTGCAACAACATTCTCTGATCCCTTCTTGTCCTTTATCTCCAAGTCAAATTCCTGCAATAGTAAAATCCAACGAATTAGTCTAGGCTTTGCATCTTTCTTAGACATTAAATACCTTATTGTTGCATGATCCGTGAAAACCGTGACTTTGGATCCAACCAAATATGGCCGGAATTTCTCAAAAGCAAACACAACAGCTAACAACTCCTTTTCAGTAGTTGTGTAGTTGACATGTGCTTCATTTAAAACCTTGCTTGCATAATATATAGGATGAATAAATTTGCCCTGCTTTTGCCCCAGCATCGGACCTACCGCAGCATCACTCGCATCACACATTACCTCGAATGGCAAATTCCAATTAGGCGCGCAGAGAATGGGTGCTGAGATTAAAGCAGCCTTCAATGTTTCAAAAGCCTTCCTACAATCTGCATTAAAGTCAAAAACATGATCAATGCACAATAAGTTACAAAGAGGTTTACTGATTTTGGAAAAATCCTTTATGAACCTCCTATAAAATCCAGCATGTCCTAAAAAACTCCGAATTCCCTTCACTGAACTCGGTGGCTCTAGTCTTTCGATAACCTCAACTTTTGCTCTATCAACTTCTAGACCATTCTTAGAAATCCTATGGCCCAACACTATGCCCTCCTTCACCATGAAGTGGCACTTCTCCCAATTAAGTACTAGATGGGTATCCTCACATCTTTTTAATACCTTTCCTAAATTATCTAAACAACTCTGAAAAGACCCTCCAAAAACTGAAAAATCGTCCATAAAGACTTCAACAGTGGACTCAATCATATCAGAAAAAATTGCTAGCATACACCGCTGAAATGTTGCTGGAGCATTGCAAAGGCCGAAAGGCATTCTCCTAAAAGAGAATGTCCCATAAGGGTAGGTGAAAGTGGTTTTCTCCTGATCCTCAGGAGCAATAGTAATCTGGTTATACCCAGAATAACCATCCAAGAAACAGTAGTAGGCCTGACCAGCCAATCGATCCAACATCTGGTCGATAAATGGTAGAGGGAAATGATCCTTTCGGGTGGCTTTATTAAGCCTACTGTAATCCATACAAACCCTCCAGCCAGTTACTGTCCTTGTGGGGATCAACTCATTATCTTTATTGCTCACCACAGTGACACCTCCTTTCTTAGGAACACATTGGACAGGGCTTACCCAATTGCTATCGGCAATTGGATAAATAATCCCAGCATCCAACCATTTAATTACCTCCTTTTTGACAACCTCTTTCATTGCAGGGTTAAGCCTTCTTTGTTGCTCAATACTCCTAAAGGATCCCTCCTCTAGAGTGATTTTATGCATACAAAAAGATGGGTTAATCCCCTGAATATCAGCCAATGTCCAACCTATAGCTTTGCGGTATTGCTGCAGCAATTTTATTAAGGCCTCCTCATGCTCCGGCATTAAATCTGATGCAACAATAATGGGCAACGTCTCACTTTCCCCAAGATACACATACTTTAGATGATCCGGTAAAGGCTTCAAATCTAAAGTGGGTGCCTCAATCAGGGATGGTTTAATTGGGGGAGCCTTTCTTTGATCTAAATCTAAAGACTCAAAAACATCCTCACATCTAAACAATTCTTTTTCATTTTTCTTCTCTAAAGAACAAAATTCAAAATCTTCTACACTAACCTCTCCATGCTTTTCCGAATGCTCATCAGCCGAATCCTGTGTTGCTGTCTCAATAACTGTGCTCTCCAGAATCCTAATGAAAGAGCAATCCTCCATTTTGGTCTGGATATTTCATGGCTTTAAAGACATTAAATTTCACTTCCTCATTACAGACTCTCATTGTTAATTCTCCTTTTTAAACATCTATTAATGCCCTACGAGTAGCCAAAAATGGACGACCTAGAATAATTGGGACATCTTTATCAGCCTCATAGTCTAAAATAATAAAATCAACAGGAAATATGAACTTATCAACTTTTACTAAGACATCCTCAATTTTACCCTTTGGATATGTGATAGACCTGTCAGCTAATTGGAGTGTAACTGTGGTAGGTCTAGCTTCACCAATACCTAACTTCCGATAGACCGAAAGAGGCATAAGGTTAATGCTTGCACCTAAATCACAGAGTGCTCTACCTAACTCCTTTCCACCTATAGACACAGGTATAGTGAATGACCCTGGATCCTTAGCCTTGGGGGGTAGACCATTCTTAAGAATAGCACTACACTCCTCAGTAAGAGATACAGTTTCAAACTCACCTAACCTTTTCTTTTTAGTCAAAATATCCTTAAGAAATTTAGCATAATTAGGCATTTGCTCTATAGCTTCTACTAAAGGGATATTTATATGCAACTGCTTAAGAATTTCTAAAAACTTTTTAAATTGACCATCCTGATTCTTAGGCTTTTGCCTTTGTGGAAAAGGTAGAGGTGGTACATAAGGTGGGGGCGGCACATATGGTGGTTCTACATCTGGCACAGAACCAGATGCTCCAGCATTCTCCTTGCTGCCTCCAGCACCCTGACCAGACTCCAACTCTTTTTCGACAACAACATTATTATCACTATTACTATTTAAATCCTGGGTCTTTCTAGACTCTTCTAATGGCTTACCACTCCTAAGAGTTACTGCCTTTACCTGCTCCTTACCTTCCCTTCTAGGGTGTTCAGTATCCGAAGGAAGTTTCCCTTGGGGCCTTGCCTTTAGCTCATTAGCTAGCTGACCCACTTGCAATTCCAGGGCCCTCATCGAAGCTTGATTACTTTGAATTGCGGCATCTGTGCGAGCCATAAATTCTTTCATCATCGCCTCGAGAGAATTTCCCGAATTTTGCTGGGGCAAAGCCTGCTTATTTTGCTGGGGCATTACCTGCGTTTTAGCAAATCCCGGCTGGTTCATCTTCTGTTGCGCTTGTACGTTATTTCCTTGACCTCCCCATGAGAAGTTGGGGTGGTTGCGCCAACCTGGATTATAGAAGTTAGAATAAGGGTTGTTCCTCTGATTACCTACAAAAAACACAGAAGCTGGATTGTTGGGGCAAAACTTGTAGTTGTGGTCTTCACTGCAATAGACACATGCTTCATCCGCGACTTGATTCACCAATGCTGCAGGCTCCATAGCTGGTGGCTGCTGATGACTAATCACTGTCACATTCTTAAGAGCATTAGCAATCATAGCAAGATCAGCCCTAATGGTGGACACACCATCAACCTCTAATACACTCTTAACCTTTTTATTTGTGCCTCTAACATCCGACCACTGACAACTATTAATAGATATTCTTTCTAAAATTTCATGGGCTTCATCAAAAGTTTTTGCCAAAAGGGCCCCTCCAGCCGAAGCATCGACCATACCTTGGGTTACTCCATTTAAACCATTGTAAAATGTTTCCATTTGAATACAGTGAGGTAAACCATGGTGGGGACACTTTCGCAAAAGCTCCTTAAACCTCTCCCAAGCCTCACTAAAAGTCTCATCTTCAAGTTGCCTAAACCCTACTATTTCACTCCTTAATTTAGCATTTCTATTAGGTGGGAAATATTTACTCAAAAATTTTTCAGCTAACTCATCCCACGTCCTAATTGATCCTGGAGCAAAAGAGTTTAACCATGACTTTGCTCTATCTCTAAGAGAATACGGGAACAAAGTTAATCTAAGAGCATCTCTAGGCACTCCTTGAATTACAAAAGAATCACTAACTCCTAGAAAATACTTAAGATGTAAATGAGGGTCTTCAGATGACAAACCATGGAATTGCCCCACGGTTTGCAACATCTGAAACATTACCGATTTCATTTCAAAATTCGTCGCTTGGATTTGGGGACGTGCAATCCCTGGATTCAACTCATTAAACATCGGGACATCATATGCTCGAATGGCTCTGGTCCTATCGTTCGCTATCAAGATAGGATTCTCAGCCTGATTATTTCGCTGCTCATTTTTCTCAAACAGTGGGTTTTGCTGCAGCAACGAATTCTGCTTGGGGTTCGCTGCTACTGGACCTTCAGGAACCTGCGGGAGTTGCGGCACGTTCTCCATCTGGTTTCTGCGCTGCTCCCTCCTTCTGTTCCTAAATGTCCTTTCAATTTCTGGGTCAAGCTCAAACCGTACCCCAGGCGGATCGCTCATGCACCAAAATCACACCTGCAAAAACAAAAGAAACAATCAAAAAGTTCTAGCACCAAACCACTAAAACACATACACAAAACAGATCAGATAAAAACTTATTCAAGTCCCCGGCAACGGCGCCAAAAACTTGTTGGGTTCCTAGAGTGAGTAAAAATATAGTATAAAATACTCTAGAATTCCTGTGCAAGTATACACAGTCTGCAACAAGTAATATTATCAATCCAAGGTCTGAATGAGTTTCCACTTTACCTATTTTGTGTAACTTTCTAATGGTTTCAAGAATAATAAAATGTTGGGTTTTATCGGAATTATGCTGAAGCAAAATAAATGACAGAACAACGAGTAAACAAATAGATAGACAGATTAAAGACAGGCGCTGGTTAGGTTTCAGTGATTATTCTAAGATATGCTCTAGCAATACTATTGATCATGCATTTCTCGCAGTATTATTAGCAGATTCCTCCCGGAACTCCGGATCTTTTGGGATGTGTTTCAACCCCAATGAAGAGCGACCGATCAAGCACTAGGCAACTGGCTATCCCTAGCTTAGTCACTGGCGTTCACCAATACTCAATGATCGTAGTGTGGATAATTGCCACACACTCTCTCAATCATCCCTAAAACTAGAGAGAGCTATCCATACCGGCTGGCCAGGCGGGCATAAAATAAGAATAAGCACAACAATTAACCAAAATGCTATAGTCAATTCATTACTAGAGATGAAGCACAGTAATCACATTATTCCTAACCAACACCTTAAGCTACTTAGTTCATAATAAGCATAGGAATACGAATTACAATCTGAGTATGCATGTCCATAACTACAAGTTAATAAAGAAGGTAAACTCCCTAATCAGCTTGCGGTTGATGGTGTTCATGATGATCTTCAATCTCCCTATACTATTCGGCTTCCAAGGGAAAACATGGAATGAATTTGACTTTGACGGCTACTTCCTTTTATAGAAGGATGGGAGGCTTGAATTAGGTCAACTAGGACACGTGTAAGGCTCTCCTTGATCCTTTATCACGAAAATAACTCAATAGAAGTCGGTTCATGAAGTTGGCTAATGAGCTGTGATGTGGCAGTTTCTGTTCCCAGTTTTGCTGCAGCATAGAATCTGCTCCCTCCAGTCGCTCAGCAGCATAATCTGCACAAAATAATTTCCAATGCTTCCATTCTTCCAAATGGGTTAAAACATGTAATATCTATCCAAAACCAACCCTAATAAGCGTAAAGGACACACAAATCCCTATATAAATGAGGCCTAAATAACTACCTTTTGGGCAGTTATCAATGATACATGGGAATTGGTTCATTGTCCCTCTCACAAGAAAATTGTTGGGTTTAAATGGTTCTTTCGGATTAAACGCAACTCTGATGGGTCTATTGCTCGATATAAAGCAAGATTGGTAGCCAAGGGCTTTCACCAAACGACTGATCTGGATTATTCTGAAACATTTAGTCCTGTTGTTAAGCCTATCACTATTCGTATTTTACTAACTCTTGCTTTGCATTTTGGTTGGACTATTCGGTAGGTTGATGTGAACAATGCTTTCTTACATGGTAAGCTTACTGATATGGTTTTTATGGATCATCCAGCTAGATTTAAACTTGCTGGGTCAAATGATCATGTTTGCAGACTTAAAAAGGCCTTGTATGGCTTAAAACAGGCACCCCGTGCTTGGTATGATCGCTTAAGTCTCTTTCTTAAATCTCTTGGATTTTTAACTTCTAAAGCTGATACCTTTCTTATGATAAGGAGATCCTCTACTGCTTCTTGCTATGTTCTCATATATGTTGATGATATAATTATTATGAGAAGTTCTGCATCTAATGTTGCATCTCTTATAAATGCCCTCAATGCTCAATTTTCTCTAAAATATCTTGGTAAACTGAACTATTTTCTCGGTATAGAAGTGTCATATCCTGCTAATGGTGGCTTATTTCTATCTCAATCCACCTACATATTTGAGATTCTGTCTCTGGCAAAAATGATGGATGCTAGGGCTATTGTTACTCCCATGGTAAGTGGAGCATTGGTTTCGACTTCTTAAGGTGAACATTTTTCTGATCCTTACTTATATAGTAGCATTGTGGGAGCCTTACAGTATGTTACATTAACTCGTCCTAAGATCTCCTACAGTGTGAATAAGGCTTGTCAATTTATGCATTCTCCTAAGCTTGTTCATTGACAATAGTTGGTCAAGCGTATCTTACGCTACTTAAAGGGCACTTTGACTACTGGGTTATTGCTCAATCGGCCTAAGTCTCTCTCCCTTATGGGCTTTGCTGATGCCGATTGGGCTTCAGACCCTGATGATCGGAAATCGACAACAGGTATATGTGTCTTATTTGGAGGTAATCTCATCTCTTGGAGTTCAAAGAAACAGTCTATAATTTCTCGTTCTAGTATTGAGGTTGAGTATCGTAGCCTGGCCACTATTTCTGCTGAGTTAATTTGGATTAAGTCTTTACTTTCAGATTTACATATTTACTTATCTCGACCTCCCACTGTCTGGTGTGATAACTTGGGTGCTGTTCACTTGAGTGCTAATCCTATTTTACATTCTAAGACTAAGCATGTGGAATTTGATATATACTTTGTTCGAGATCTTGTTCTCCACAGGAAAATTGCTATAAATCACCTCCCAGCTCATGAGCAGGTAGCTGACATATTCACTAAACCTTTATATGTCTTGATGTTCAACAAGCTCAAACACAAGCTCAATGTTTGTGATGCTAAGGCCATTAGCTTGAGGGGGGGGGGGGGGGAGGGGGTATTAAGATAGCCCACTAAAGTTTATGTGTATTTGGGTTGGCCCATTAGTCAGGCCCATTGTCTTCTCTCTATTTTGCTTGTAGTATGTTCATCCCCTTCGATTATTAGGGTTTTCTTTGTATCAGGTGGTTAGAGAGAACATTCAAGAGAGTGTGGGATCGTGAGGAAATTCTTTCATTTTTTTTGTAGGAGTTTTTCTCCCAAGGCCTTTATATATGGTTGTGATCATTCAATTCCATATATGAAAGCAAAGGGTTTTCTCCTGCATATCTTTCTCTCTTATTTTCTTTACCTATTCTGTATTTGAAAAAATGTTAGTTAATTAGGGGTGCATGTGTTGATTTATTAACAAGTGGAAAATTTTTTTCTTTGACATATAATAGTCCACATTTTAGAGGGCACTTAACTCAAGAATACAAAGGAAATGAATCAAATCACTTGCAAAGACACAATTTGAACAAAAATAAAATTGCTCTGCAACTCTAAAGCTTTCTGCAACCAAGAATTTAGATACAAAAATTGAAGAATGTTGTTACATTTTAATATTTATTATTAAATCTAGAGGAGTTAACTTTTAAATGAGAGTTAGTTTGAGTTTGTTTATATTTCATCATTAAGTGTAAAAAAAGTAAATGGTTTTTTGTTAATTGAGGAGGTGCGAGAATTTATGTTATAAATTTCTAGATCTAAAATTCTCCAATAAATATTTCTCTCACAAACACTTTCAACACACAACTATTACAATCTTTTTTTCTATCTACTTTCTCATATTTCTCTCATTTGCTCTTTTAAGAGCAATTGGCTATAAAAGGGGTGTTCTTTGTTGTGGACCTTTGAGCTCAACCTTTTAGTGCAGAGTGATTTGAGCTACACAATGTTTTAGTTGAATTGTTGTATCCTAGAGGGCATAGGCCAGAGAAAACCTGTTGCACTGGTGGTTGATAAAGAATTATTATACATTGTAGAGGACTTGAATCTCCTTAAAGAGAGTGAGATACTCGCACCCTCAATTTAATTGTTTACGTGTTTGTTTCTCAATATTTGCTCCATTTTCCTCTGTTATTCGTAATTTCCCCCAACAATTTTAAGGAGATTCAAACATGGAGTCTACTATTGAGAAGACAAATGAGAATGTTGGGATCTCAACAAGCCCTTTCGATTTAAGGGAGCACACTTTAAGAGATGGAAAGTAAAAGTGTTGTTCTACCTTAATCTTCTCAAGGTGGCCTGTGTCCTCATAGAAAAGAACCCGAAGAATATTGATACTGAAAACATGAACATCAAAGAGTTCATGGAGCACCAGGAGAAAATTGATAAGTATGAGAAAGATAAGTACAAATGTCGGTAATATCTTCTAAATTGTCTTGTTAATTATTTTTTGATTATTATGATACTACTTTCACATCTGCCAAGAAAATATGAAAAGCTTTGTAGAGTAAATATGATACTGAAGAAGCAGGCACAAAAAATATGTTGCAACTGGCTTCTTTCACTTTCAAATGGTAGATGGAAAGCCTGTAGTAGAGCAAACACAAAACTTTTAGATGATAGTAGTTAAAGTAACATATGAAGGAATTAAGATCAGAGACAACCTTATTGTTGCTGACATAATTAACAAGCTTCCACCATCTTGGAGAGTATTTCAAAAGAATATGCGCCATAAGCAAAAAAGAAATCTTCTAGAAATACAAATTACTCGCATTGTGTGGAGGAAGAGGCAAGAGGACAAGATGCATTGATTCAAGAAGGCAATGAAATTCCCCCCAAGGTAAATCTAATCTCTTCTAATGATAATTTACCTAATCGTTAAATTCCAAAAAATAGTCACTTAAAGCCAAAGAAGAATTATATGAAAAAGAATAATAAACCTCACTTTTCTAATAAGAAAAATCTAAGCCAGGTGAATAAAAACCAAATACATCCTCAACACTCAAGATCATTTTGTTTTGTTTGTGGAAAAAGTGGGCATATTTCTCGAATTTGCAGATTACGAAAACAAGAACGTGTACCTCAGGCCAATGCTACCGAAGAGTCATTTGTGAAGGGTTGAAATCCCTTTTGGCAGCGGAAGCAATCAAGAACGATCTCGTTTTTAATTTCAATTTTAGAAAAACCAATACGTTGGCAAATCAAAATTAGAAACAATTTCTAAATTAAACTAGATCAGATTAAGCATGCTATAAATTAGATCTAAAACCTATTTGGATCTAGAAAAACTTACATGGACTTGAAGAACACAGCACAATGCTCCAATATACGTTCTTCTTCCTCCCAACGAACACCACCACGTTGGATCACCCGCTATGACTCTTGGGACTTGAGATCCGGCTTATGGGAACCAATTTTGGTCTTGGAAGAGAGAAAAAAGAAAGAACTTTCTTTTTCTGTCTAATTTGCATGAATGAGAGAATGGAAGCGTGTGATGGGTAACCCCCTCTCCACTTAACGATAAGTGGGGAGAGAGTTAAAACCCTACTCAATCTAGATCGTTGGATCAAATCCAAACGATCTTGGTCGTCTATTAATTAAATAATAATTATCAATTATCATTTAATTAATTAAATAATTATAATTAATTTAATTAAATCAATATTAATTAAACCAATAATAACATAAGGTATTTAATTCAATTTGAATCATATTCAATTGAATTAAATTGGTCATTCAATTAATCTCATTAATTGAATCCACATTAATTAAATATCAAATATTTAATTAATTTTATAATTGAATCATATTCAATTTTATCTCTCTCATTTAACCTATAATTTTAATGTGCATCATAATGTACATTAATATAAACTATAGTATTAATTTGATTAAATCACATTTAACCAAACTAAATTAAATTAATTAATTCCCAATTAATTAATTCACGAATTAATCAAATATCACATATTTAATTAAATTCACAATTCTCTCTTTAATTAATTTTGAATCACATCCAAAATTAATTTTACTATAAAGTTTAATTCAATAATTAAACTTATACTATAATGTATCTCCATACATTATATTAATTGTATCAAAATACAATTAACTTAAATTTCCTTTAATATCAAGACTATATTATCTCAAAACCCGATATGAGCTAGTAGGTGGACCTAATGGACCTACAGATCAGAAGCTCCAACGATACGAGATTGATCAACTAAACTCATTAACCGAGTCAATCAACATTCGTTAATTGTGGGTCACTCCACTGAAGACCCACAGCTGCACTCTTCTCACTGTAGAATATTTTTGTGCCCACGAATATCGACCAATGCAGTAAGTCAATCCTTCACGTGTGTTCGTAACACCAGCTGGGTCAAATTACCGTTTTACCCCTGGGTTACCTCTGGATCCTTAAGTACTAATGATCCCTCTAATGAACAACCTGTTTAGGGTCCAACCACTAAATAGAAATTCCTCTCGGGCCAGGAGAGGACAACGCGCTTTTGTTCAAGCCCTGGAATCAGCCCTTAAGGGAACACACATCTACTTGTCCCAATAGGGGAAGGAGTGAATTCCATCCCCCATTCGGTCTTGCCCCTGAAATGGTAGGAATATTGAGTCGGCGAGCAGACCACTCTCACCCATACAAATCTAAGGAAAATCCCTCCTGAAAAAAAGTTCATAACAGACTCAGGATTGAGATTGAGTTACCTAGGTCATCCTATTGAAATAGAAACCTAGACTAGTTAACGGCGTTACATCTAGTGGAAACCTTCTCCCCTGTTGCCATGTTAAATTCAATCAGGATACTCTTGTCCATTGCAACCGTTTAGGATTATGAAATTTGGCAAATAGATGTCAGGACTGCTTTTCTGAATGGCAATCATGAGGAGAGCATCTTTATGTCTCAACCAAAAGGGTTCATCGCTCAAGGTTAAGAGCAAAAGGTTTGCAAGCTTAATCAATCCATCTATGGGTTGAAACAAGCATCTTGATCTTGGAACATAAGGTTTGATACTGCAATCAAATCTTATGGCTTTGACCAAAACGTTGATAAGTCTTGTGTTTACAAGAAGATCATCAACAGTTCAGTAGCTTTCTTGGTGTTGTATATAGATGATATCCTATTCATTAGGAATGATGTAGGATATCTTACTGAAATTAAAACTTGGCTACCAAATGAAAGATTTGGAAGAGTGATAACTGTCCAAAAGGTAGTTATTTAGGTCTCATTTCTATAGGGATTTGTGTGTCTTTGGTGCTTAATAGGGTTGGTTTTAGATATATATTAAATGTTTTAACCCATTTGGAAGAATGGAAGCTTTGGAAGTTATCTTGTGCAAAATGCATTCTTGAGCGACTGGAGGGAGCAAATTCTATGTTGCAGCAAAGCTGGGAGTAAAACTGTCACGTCACAGCTCGTTAGCCAAGTTGACAAACCGAATTCTGTTGAGTTATTCTCGAGATAAAGGAGCAAGGAGAGCCATACACGTGTCTAGGTCAACCTACTTCAAGCCTCCTATCCTTTTATAAAAGGAAGCAGTCGCCCAAGTCAAAGTCATTCCACTTTTGGGAGAAAACATTCCATTCCTGGAAAAGTTACTTCCACCTTTGGGAGCCGAATAGAGGAGAGAGATTGGAGACCAACTAGAAGACCATCATTGCAAGCTGATCAAGGAGATTTATATTTCTTTTATTATCTTGTGATTATGGACATGCCTACTCAGATTGTAACTTGTGTTTCCATGCATCTTATGAACTAAGTAGCTTTAGGCGTTAGTTAGGAACAATGTGATTGTCGTGCTTAATTCGAGTAATAAATATTGATTAATGCATCTTGATTAATTGTTGAGTTCATTTCTATTTTATGCCCGCTTGGCCAGCCGGTATGAATACCTCTCTCTAGTTTCAGGGATGATTTAGGGAGTGTGTGGCGATTAATCACACTAGATCATTGTGTATTGATGAACGCCAGTGACTAAGCTAGGGATAGCCAGTTGCCTTATGCTTAATCGGTAGTACTTCATTGGGGTTGAAACACATTCCAAAAGATTCGGAGTTCTGGGAGGAATCTGCTAATAAGACTGCGAGAGTTTTGCATGATCAATAATATTGCTAGAGCATCTTTTAAAACAATTACTAAATCCTGACCAGCACCTGTTTCTAATATGTCTGCCTATTTGATTATTTCCTGTTCTGTCATTTATTTTGTTTCAACATTATTCTTATATAAACCAACCATTTTTACCATCTGTGAAACCATTAAAGAGATATATAAAATAGATAAAGTGGAAGCTAGTTCAGGCCTTGGATTGATAATACTTATTACTTGCTGCGGACTGTGTATACTTGCACAGAGTTCTAGAGTCTTTTTATACCATATTTTCACTCACTCTAGGAACCCAACAGAGAGGCTCAATATGTTCTAGGGATTCAAATAATAAGGAATCGTAAGAACAAAACGCTAGCACTGTCTCAAGCATCTTATATCGACAAGATGTTGGTTAGATATAAGATGCAGAATTTCAAGAAGGGGTACTACATTCCAAGCATGAAATTCATTTGTCTAAGGAACAGTGTCCTAAGACACCTCAAGAAGTTGAGGACAAGAGACGGATTCCCTACGCTTCAACTGTGGGCAACCTGATGTATGCCATGTTGTGTACTAGGCCTGACATATGCTATGCTATTGGGATTGTCAGTAGATACCAACCCAATCCAGGGTTAAACCACTGGACTGTTGTGAAAAACATCTTCAAGTATTGATAACTCTCCAAAAGGGAGTTATTTAGGCCTTATTTCCATAGGGATTTGTGTGTCTTTTGTGCTAAATAGGGTTGCTTTTAGATAGATATTATATGTTCTAACCCATTTGGAAGAATAGATGCTTTGGAAGTTATTTTGTGCAGAATATATTGCTGAGCGACTTGAGGGAGCAAAATCTGTGCTGCGGCAAAGCTGGGAGCAAAACTGCCACATCACAGCTCGTTAGCCAATTTAATGAACTGAATTTTGTTAAGCTATTCTCGGGATAAAGGAGCAAGGAGAGCCATCCACGTGTCTAGGTCAACCTAATTCAAGCTTCCTATCACTCTATAAAAGGAGAAGCCGTCTCAAGTCAAATTCATTCCATCCTTGGGAGGAACATTCCACTCTTGGAAAGTTTACTTCCACCTTTGGGAGCCGAATAGAGGAGGAAAGATTGGAGACTCAAGAAGACCATCAATCACAAGTTGATCAAGGGAATTAGAATTTTCTTGCATTGTTTTGTAATTATGGATATGTTTACTCAGATTGTAATGTGTGTTACTATGCACTTTATGAACTAAGTAACTTTAGGTGTTGGTTAGGGAATATGTAATTGTCGTGCTTAATTTCTATGCAATAGATATTGATTTGATGCATCTTGATTATTTCTTGTGCTCATTTACATTTTGTGCCCGTTTGACCAGTCGGTATGAATATCACTTCCTAGTTTCAGGGATGATTTGGGAAGTGTGTGGCAATTAATCATACTAGATCATTGTGTATTGGTGAACGCCAGTGACTGAGTTAGGGATAGCCAGTTGCCTAGTGCTTGATCGGTAGTGCATCATTGGAGTTGAAACACATTCTAAAAAATCCAGAGTTCCGGGAGGGATCTGCTAATAAGGCTGCGAGAGTTTTGCATGATCAATAATATGTTGGGTTTTATGCCCTAAAACTCGTAGATAGTGAATGTAACCGTTGACCGGATATTAATGAAATAATATTGATATATTTTTCCATTAATTGTCATTAGTTATTTTATATTTATCTTTGCCTAATAATAACCCTAGTCCAATAAACTAGACATCCAAGGCTGTAATATGAGTCTTGAACTATATGTAGTGACATATGGGATCATTGTTCAAGAAACAGCCTAAAGGGTCTATAGTATAGGGATAAGACTGGGTGCCTTATCCTGGTGACACTATGGATACGGCCCACTTTGTATTTGATACAAACGCTGCGATCCAACGCGTTCGTGTAGGAGACATGCGAGTGGGGGTATCCTATGCAATGAGTTTGCATAAGACCGGACCGCGAAATAGTAACCACTGGTTATAACACCGTTAACTAGTTGGTTTTCTATTTCACTAGGACGACCTAGACAACTTAGTCTTAATCCTGAGTTGATTATGGACTCCTGCTCATGAGAGATTATTCTTTGATTTGTATGGGTGAGAGTGGCCAATACGTCGACTCAATAAGCCTACCACTTTGGGGACAAGACTGAATGGGGAGCTGGGAACATAATCGTACAAGATGGAATTCACTCCTTCCCGACTTTAGGGAAGCAGATGAGTGTTCCCTTAAGTGGTTACTCCGAGTCTTGAACAAAGGGCCCTACCCTCTCAATGGCACGAGAGGGTTTTCTGTTTGATGGTTGGACCACAAACAGGTTGTTCATTAGAGGAGAATTGGTACTTAAGGAAATAGAGGTAACCCAGGGGTAAAACAGTAATTTGACCCAGCTGGTGTTACGGACACTCGTGAAGGACTAACTAGTCGATATTGGTCTAGATCCATGGACACAGAAAATATGTCTGCAGTGAGAAGAGTGCAACTGTGAGTCTATAGTGGAATGTACACACAGTTAACAAATATTGATTAATGTGGTTAATGAGTTTGACCAATTAATCTCACATCGTTGGAGCTTCTGATCTGCAGGTCCATTAGGTCCCACTGGTAGCTCGTAAAGTAATTTGAGGCAACTAAGTAATAAAAGTAAATTGAAAATGTTCAATTTATTAAGGGAAACAAATATAATATATATTGATATATTATTATGAGAGAAATTAATATTTGAAAAGTTCAAATATAAATTTATGGAAGTTTGAACGAGTTCAAAATAATGAATTATTTAATTTAAGGCCTAAAATGTGTTTGGGCAAATTAATTAATTCAAGGCCGGGAATTAAATATGTGATATTTAATTGGTGGTTAATTAATTAAAGAATTCATTAACCGGGAATTAATCAATTATGGAAATAATTAATCACTTAAGGAAGTGATTAATCATTTATGGAAATGATCTAATCACTTATGGAAGTAATTAGTCATTTGTGGAAAAGATTAATCAATTATGGAATTGATTGATCATGATTGATTAATTAAGGAATAAGATTGAATCAATTATGGAAAAGATTGATTTAATTGAATATTTTATTCATGGCCTCTCTTTTATAAATAGAACACTAGACCTAATTGGTCATGACACTTGACACTCTTGAAAGACAAGACCTAGAATTCTCTCTAGCCTCCCTCTTAGAGAAAGACTCCCACAAGTCTTTTGCCTCCTAGACTTAGAGACATACCGGTGTAACCTCTGTGGTGATTGTGTCAATCAAAGAAGAAATTTCCTGCGAAGAAAAACAAAGACGGCTGTTGCGTTTTCGTTCGTGGAGCGTCGTTGGCGAAGAACGGTCAAGTCTTCAATGAAGGTTTGTGACGGTTCTTCCTCTTTTCTTTAGAAAAGTATTAATAATAAATTTAGATTTATTTTAGCATGTTTAAACCAATTTTACAACGACTTTAAAGGTTGTTTAAAGTTTTGTTTGAGTTATCGTAACGGTATTTTATTGTTAATTAATATACGGCGTAAGGTCCAATCGATGTGCTTCCGCTGCGTGGGGACTTTAATTCCCTTCAAAATATTGCTAGAGCATCTTTTAAAACAATTACTAAATCTTGACCAGCGCCTGTTTCTAATCTGTTTGCTTTATTTGTTTACTTTCTATTCTGTCATTTCTTTTGCTTCAACATTCTATAAAAATCAATCATTTTAACCACCTTTGAAACCATTAAAAAGTTATACAAGATAGATAAAGTGAGAGCTAATTCAGACGACCTTGGATTCGATAAATACTTATTACTTGATGCGGACTGTGTCTACTTGCACAGAGTTCTAGATTCAATTTTTTCCTTATTTTTACTCACTATAGGAGCCCAAAAAATTTTCAACGCCGTTGCCGGGGACTTGAATAAGTTTTTATCTGATCTGTTTTGTGTATGTGTTTTAGTGGTTTTGTGCTAGAACTTTTTGATTGTTTCTTTTGTTTTTGCAAGTGTGAGCTTGGTGCATGAACGATTCGCCTGGGGTAAGGTTCGAGCTTAATCCAGAAATCGAGAGGACATTCAGGAGAAGAAGGAGAGAGCAGCGTAGAAACCAAAATCCAATGACTGATGTGTCGCGTCTCCTGCAGGGTCCAGAAGATCCAGCAAACCCCCAGTAGAATCGTTTGTTGTAGCAAAACCCATTGCTGGAGCAAAATGAGCAGCAAAATAATCAGGCTGAGAATCCTATCTTGGTAGCAAACAATAGGACCAGAGCCATTCGAGCGTATGCTTTTCCAATGTTTGATGAGTTAAATCCAGGGAGTGCACGTCCTCAAATTGAGGCAGCAAATTTTAAAATGAAACCGATAACGTTTCAAATGTTGCAAATCGTGGGTCAATTCCATGGTTTGTAATTCAAGGAGTGCCTAGGGATGCCCTTAGATTAACTTTGTTCCCGTATTCTCTTAGAGACGGAGCAAAGGCATGGTTAAATTCTTTTACTCCAGGATCAATTAGGACATGGAATAAGTTAGCGGAAAAATTTCTTAGTAAATATTTCCCACCAAATAGGAATGCTAAGTTGAGGAGTAAAATAATATGGTTTAGGCAACTTGAAGATGAAACTTTTAGTGAGGCTTGAGACAGGTTTAAGGAGCTTTTGCGAAAGTGTCTCCACCATGATTTACCACATTGTATCCAAATGGAAACATTTTACAATGGGTTAAATTGAGCAACCCATGGTATGGTTGATGCTTCGGCTGGAGGGGCCCTTTTGGCAAAAACGCTTAATGAAGCCCATGAAATTTTAGAGAGAATATCAACTAATAGTTGTCAGTGGTCAGATGTTAGAGGCACAAATAAAAAGGTTAAGAGTGTGTTAGAGGTTAATGGTGTGTCAACCATTAGGGCTGATATTGCAATGTTAGCTAACGCTCTTAAAAATGTGACAGTGTTTAGTCATCAGCAGCAGCCAGCTGTGGAGCCGACTGCAGTGGTGAACCAAGTTGCAAAGGAAGCATGTGTCTATTGTGGTGAAGAGCACAACTACGAGTTTTGCCCCAGCAATCCAGCTTCTGTGTTTTTTGTAGGTAATCAGAGGAATAACCCTTATTCTAACTTTTATAATCCAGGTTGGCGCAACGACCCCAACTTCGCATGGGGAGGACAAGGAATTAATGTGCAAGCACAGCAAAAGGTAAACCAGTCAGGATTTGCTAAGGCGCAGGTATTGCCCCAACAAAATT
This sequence comes from Luffa acutangula, assembly GCA_036850905.1. Lineage (NCBI taxonomy): Eukaryota > Viridiplantae > Streptophyta > Magnoliopsida > Cucurbitales > Cucurbitaceae > Luffa > Luffa acutangula. Next base: position 15,034,195 of record CM072099.1, read on the forward strand.
CAGAGAGTTCTCTTGAGGCAATAATGAAAGAATATATGGCTCGTACATATGCTGCAATTCAAAGTAATCAAGCTTCAATGAGAGCCCTGGAATTGCAAGTGGGTCAGCTAGCTAATGAGCTGAAGGCAAGGCCACAAGGGAAACTTCCTTCAGATACTGAACACCCTAGAAGGGAAGGTAAGGAGCAGGTAAAAGCAGTGACTCTAAGGAGTGGTAAGCCACTAGAGGAAAGAAATGAGCCTAGTAAAACCCAAGATGTAGAAAAGAATTGTGATAAAAATGTTGTTGTTGAGAAAGAATTGGAGACTGGTCAGGGTGCTGGAGGCAGCAATAATGATGCTAGAGCATTTGGTTCTGTTCCAAATGTGGAACCACCTTATGTGCTGCCCCCACCTTATGTACCACCTCTACCTTTTCCACAAAGGTAAATAAGAATCAGGATGATCAATTTAAAAAGTTTTTAGAGATTCTTAAGCAATTGCATATAAATATCCCTTTAGTAAAACCTATTGAGCAAATGTCAAATTATGCTAAATTTCTTAAGGATATTTTAACTAAAAAGAAGAGGTTAGGTGAGTTTGAAATTGTATCTCTTACTGAGGAGTGTAGTGTTATTCTTAAGAATGGGCTACCAACCAAGGCTAAGGATCCAAGATCATTCACTATACTTGTGTCAATAGGTGGAAAAGAGTTAGGTAGAGCACTTTGTGATTTAGGTGCAAACATTAACCTTATGCCTCTTTCGGTCTATCGAAAGCTAGGTATTGGTGAAGCTAGGCCTACCACAGTCACGTTCCAACTAGCTGATAGGTCTATCACATATCCAGAGGGTAAAATTGAGGATGTCTTAGTGAAAGTAGATAAGTTCATATTTCCTGTTGATTTCATTATCTTAGACTATGAGGCTGATAAAGATGTCTCAATTATTCTTGGTCGTCTATTTTTGGCTACTGGTAGGGCATTGATAGATGTTCAAAAAGGGGAGTTAACAATGAGAGTTTATAATGAGGAAGTAAAATTTAATGTGTTTAAGGCCAGGAAGTATCCAGACGAAATGGAAGATTGCTCTTTCATTAGGATTCTGGAAAACACAATTGTTGAGACAACAATGTAGGATTCGGCAAACAAACATTTGGAAGATCATGGAGAGGTTATTGTAGAGGATTTAGAAGTTTGTTCTTTAGAAATAAAAAATGAAAAAGAAGTGTTTAGGTGTGAGGATGTTTTTGAATCTTTAGATTTGGATCAAAGGAAAGCTTTGCCTATTAAGTCATCCCTGATTGAGGCACACACTTTAGATTTGAAGCCCTTGTCGGATCATCTAAAGTATGTGTATCTTGGGAAAGGTGAAACGTTGCCCATTATTGTTGCACCAGATTTAATGTCAGAGCATGAAGAGACCTTAATTAAATTGCTGCAGCAATATCGCAAAGCAATAGGTTGGACATTGGCTGACATTCAGGGTATTAGTCCATCTTTCTGTATGCACAAAATCACTCTAGAGGAGGGATCCTTTAGGAGTATTGAGCAACGGAGAAGACTTAACCCTGCAATGAAAGAGGTTGTTAAAAAGGAAGTGATTAAATGGTTGGATGCTGGCATTATTTATCCAATTGCAGATAGCAATTGGGTAAGCCATGTTCAATGTGTTCCTAAGAAAGGAGGTGTCATTGTGGTAAACAATAAAGACAATGAGTTGATTTCAACCAGGACAGTAACTGGTTGGAGGGTTTGCATGGATTACAGGAAGCTTAATAAAGCTACCCGTAAGGACCATTTCCCTCTACCATTTATTTACCAAATGTTGGAAAGATTGGATGGTCAGACCTATTACTGTTTCTTAGATGGTTATTCTGGGTATAACCAGATTACCATTGCTCTTGAGGATCAGGAAAAAACCATTTTCACCTGCCCTTATGGGACATTTGCTTTTAGGCAAATGTCTTTTAGCCTTTGCAATGCTCCAGCAACATTTCAGCGGTGTATGTTAGCAATTTTTTCTGATATGATTGAGTCCACTGTTGAGATATTTATGGACGATTTTTCAGTTTTTAGAGGGTCTTTTCAGAGCGTTTGGATAATTTAGGTAAGGCGTTAAAAAGATGTGAGGATACCCATCTAGTTCTTAATTGGGAAAAATGTCACTTCATGGTGAAGGAGGGCATTGTGTTAGGTCATAGGATTTTTAAGAAAGGTCTAGAAGTTGATCAAGCAAAAATTGAGGTTATTGAAAGATTCGAACCACCAAATTCAGTGAAAGGGATTCAGAGTTTTTTAGGTCATGCTGGATTTTATAGAAGGTTCATAAAAGATTTTTCAAAAATTAGTAAACCTCTTTGAAACTTATTGTGCACTGATCATGTTTTTTACTTTAATGCAGATTGTAGGAAGGCTTTTGAAAATTTAAAGGTTGCTTTAATCTCTGCACCCATTCTTTGTGCACCTAATTGGAATTTATCATTTGAGGTAATGTGTGATGCGAGTGATGCTGCGGTAGGTGTTATGCTGGGGCAAAAGCAGGGCAAATTTATCCATCCTATATATTATGCAAGCAGGGTTTTGAATGAGGCACAAGTCAACTATACAACTACTGAAAATGAGTTGTTAGCTGTTGTGTTTGCTTTTGAGAAATTCCGGCCATATTTGGTTGGATCCAAAGTCAAGGTTTTCACGAATCATGCAGCAATAAGGTATTTAATGTCTAAGAAAGATGCAAAGCCTAGACTAATTCGTTGGGTTTTATTATTGCAGGAATTCGACTTGGAGATAAAGGACAAGAAGGGATCAGAAAATGTAATTGCAGATCATATATCTCGTCTTGATCCATCATCATCTTTGCTGAAACAATCTGCCATTTTAGATTCTTTTCCAGATGAACAGCTTTTTGTTGTTCAGGTAAAGGTAGTCAAGGATGTCCCTTGGTATGCTGATATTGCTAACTTTTTGGTCAAGGGAGTCACTCCTATTGATATGGATTGGAGGCAAACGAAAAAGTTTAAGCATGATGCAAAATTTTTCTATTGGGATGAGCCATTTATGTATAAGCAATGCTCTGACGGTATTATTCGTAGGTGTGTTTGAGGTTATGAAGCAAAGGAAATCCTGGAGCAATGTCACTCTTCACCGTATGGAGGCCATTTCAGTAGTCAGAGGACAGCTATGAGGATTTTGCATTATGGATTCTTCTGACCTACCTTATTCAAGGATGCTCATTGGTTCTATAAGAAATGTGATGCTTGCCAAAGGAGAGGAAACTTGGGGCCTAGAGATGAAACGCCTCTTACTTACATTTTGGAAGTGGAATTATTCGATGTGTGGGGTATTGATTTTATGGGGTCATTTCCCCCTTCTAATGGCAATGTTTTTATCTTATTGGCAGTTGATTACGTGTCCAAGTGGGTGGAGGCCATCGCATGCCATCAGAGTGATGCCAAGACAGTAACAAGGTTTCTTCAATCGCACATCTTTGCGCGGTTTGGGACACCTAGAGCTTTAGTAAGTGATGAGGGTACACATTTTGTTAATAATATCTTAACTTAGCTTTTAGCTAAGTATGGAATCAATCATAGGATAGCTACCCCTTATCACCCACAAGCAAATGGTCAAGCTGAAATTAGTAATAGGGAAATTAAATCTATTCTAGAGAAAGTAGTTCATCCATCTAGGAAGGATTGGTCTTTTAGGTTGGATGAGGCTCTTTGGGCTTATAGGACAGCCTATAAGACTCCTCTAGGTATGTCTCCCTTTAGGTTAGTATATGGGAAAGGTTGTCATTTACCATTAGAGCTTGAACATAAAACGTTTTGGGCTTTGAAAAAATTGAATTTTGATCTGAGTCTTGCAGGAGCAATAAGAACACTGCAGCTTAATGAATTAGAGGAATTTCGTCAATTTTCTTATGAAAATTCGAAAATGTATAAAGAAAAGACTTAGCTGTGGCATGACAAGAAAATTAAGCCTAAAGTGTTTGTCAAAAGTCAAAAAGTTGTGCTTAATAATTCTAGATTAAAATTGTTTCCTATGAAGCTAAAATCTAAGTGGTCAGAGTCATTTATTGTGATTGAAGTTTTCCCCCATGGAGTAATTGCTTTGCAGGATGAAAAAGATGGGAGAGTGTTCAAAGTTAATGGACAACGTGTTAAACATTATTGGGGAGAGGAGTTCCAGTCGAAATATCCTTCCCTAAAGTTGGTTGATGAATGAGAGAGCAAGATTTTTGTGGGACTATTTCACAGAGCAATATTTTGAGCTTCCAGTGTTTGTTTTGATTTTATTTCTCGCTGATTTGGTTTAGTTTGAATTATTTTAATTAGATTTGGTTTGAATTTAATTATTTTAAATCAGATTCGGTAAATTTGAATTTTATTGGATTTTGTTTTATTTTTGTAGATTTTATTTTCGGTTTATTTATTTATTTAGCCGAGTTACTTTTTATTTAATCTGATTAGTTTATATTAGATTTTAGGTTGTATTTTTGTTATTTAATTTTTTATTAGATTAGGATTTAATAAAGAGTTTTTCTAATTTATTCGGCTCAAATAAAAATAAAAAAGATTTGATTCGAGCGGTTAATTTAAATTTAAATTTCCTGATTTGATTTTATTTGAATTTAAAATTTTCCATATCCGAGATTCTTCTGGAAGATAATCGTTGTTCAGAAGGTTGTTGCGGCAATTCTATGGCTGAAGCAAATCTTTCATCCGAATAGGAAGGGTTTTGTTGTGAATTAATTACTTTTACCGTTTGGATTTTGAATTTTCTGTGGCCAAGTAAATTGCATTGAGAATTCGGATGTTGCCACGTGTCGCGCAGGGGCAATCCATGAGATGGTGGTGGCACCATCGAGTGATCAGTTAAATGCGGCGGTCCGAGAGGTTGGCATTGAGGGGGCTCACTGGAGACTATCAAAGACGGAGAAGCGCACATTTCAAGCTGCCTATCTAAAGAGTGAAGCCAATACTTGGTTGGGTTTCATCAAGCTGCGTTTGCTTCTAACTACGCATGATTCAACAGTGTCTCACGATCGAGTGATTCTGATATTCGCAATTCTTCGATCCTTAAGTATTGATGTTGGAAAAATCATTTCGAATGAAATCTTTAGTTGTTGGCGCAAAAAGGTGGGGAAGCTGTTTTTCTCGAACACGATCACTATGCTATGCAGCAGGGCAGGAGTGCCCACGGTTCCAGAGGATGTGATTTTGCTTGACAAGGGAATCATTGATACGCCTAATTTGGCCCGACTTCAGAGTACGCAGGAGGCATGCCAGGATAGGCTAGTGTGTGGAATTCATCAAATCCTAGAGCAACTGCCACTGTCGACCAGTAGGTAAGAGTTTGTTGAAAGGCAAGCTCAAAATTCGGAGGGCCTTGCAATCCAATTTCTCCAAACCATATCAGGCCTTCCCTATGTTTCCTGATGATTTATTTAACCCCAAGATTCCGCCCCCACCAATGGAAAGAGAAAAAGAGGATGATGAAAATGAGCAGGGTCAGGAGGACTGACAGATGAAGTGGCCCTGAGCGAGCATGATTTTTGTTCTGGAATTTTTGTTTGCTCGCACATTTTCTAACCTCATTTTCTTTGAATGTTTTTTCTGTTTCTATGTTATTGCTTTTCTAGGCCATCAAATCTTTTGCTTTGTAATCTTTTCGCTTTGGTTTTTAATGAAATTTCGGAAGTTACTTCTGTTCTATGGCACTGAGTAATTCGAACTTAACTAATTTTCTTCTGAATTTTTGAAGCTTGGACTGGTTAAGCTTGATTAGATCAATGTATTCTGATCTCAAGAAACCTTTTGCTTGAGCATTTCTTCAAGCCTGGTCATTCCTGCGGAAAGAAGATTCTGAGGTAGTGTTGATGTATATGATCCACTTTAAGCTTAGTTCTAGTCCCACGATCAGTTTGAAATTCAGATAGAAAAATATAAGTTTGGGGGTATAATTCTAATTTTCATGATTCATTGGGGACAATGAACGATTTAAGTTTGGGGACTTTTTGCTACTCCAATTGTTTTGCTCAAGCATTCCTCTCCTTCATTAAATGATTTGTTAGGTTGTTGAGTAGCCAGGGACATTTGTGATACCCACAGTTTGTCTTTGCGTCAAAAGATAACCTAGGAAATATGAAAAATGAGAAAAATTATTTGCTAAAAAATTGATTGTTGAAAATTTTGCTGAGAAAATTCATGGAGCAAAAGTTTTGAAGGATGAATGATAATCCAACAGTTTTGCTGTCTCCCAGAACTTATGTGAGCTTCATCATAAAATGTCGCCATTCTGAGGGGCAAGAGATAAAATAACTAAGGATTTTTTAGCTTTACAATGAGTATTTAGCCTAGTTGGTGATAAGTTTGAGGCAACGGTATACTGCACCATAAAGTGGGTCATCCCATGCTTAAGAGCTTATGACTGTACGGTTGTTGTAAGTCTGAAAAACAAAAATGTAAACCCCTTAAAAATGTATTTTAATATGTCTGATAATAGAGCTAGGTTGTGGCAAGTTCTTAGGATTGAGTTAAAAGTGGTGATTATTTGTCCATGCCGGAAGAATTATTTTGCTGCAGCAGCGCTTGGTTTTGCAGAATGCTTAGGTGGAGGTTGAAGGTAGTCTTGGATTGTCTGGTTTGATTAAGGTATTCTTTGTCTAACATTTTGAATTCTTAAGGGAAAGTTGGTTAGTATTGCTCGGGACGCACAATGGTTCAAGTTTGGGGGTATGACAACTCTCCAAAAGGGAGTTATTTAGGCCTTATTTCTATAGGGATTTGTGTGTCTTTTGTGCTAAATAGAGTTGCTTTTAGATAGATATTATATGTTCTAACCCATTTGGAAGAATGGATGCTTTGGAAGTTATTTTGTGCAGAATATATTGTTGAGCGACTTGAGGGAGCAAAATTTGTGCTGCAGCAAAGCTGGGAGCAAAACTCTCACGTCCCAGCTCATTAGTCAATTTAATGAACTGAATTCTGTTAAGCTATTCTCGGGATAAAGGAGCAAGGAGAGCCATCCACGTGTCTAGGTCAACCTAATTCAAGCTTCCTATCACTCTATAAAAGGAGAAGCCGTCTCAAGTCAAAGTCATTCCATCCTTGGGAGGAACATTCCACTCTTGGAAAGTTTACTTCCACCTTTGGGAGCCGAATAGAGGAGGAAAGATTGGAGACTCAAGAAGACCATCAATCGCAAGCTGATCAAGGGAATTAGAATTTTCTTGCATTATTTTGTAATTATGGATATGTTTACTCAGATTGTAACGTGTGTTACTATGCACTTTATGAACTAAGTAACTTTAGGTGTTGGTTAGGGAATATGTAATTGTCGTGCTTAATTTCTATGCAATAGATATTGATTTGATGCATCTTGATTATTTGTTGTGCTCATTTACATTTTGTGCCCGTTTGACCAGTCGGTATGAATATCACTTCCTAGTTTCAGGGATGATTTGGGAAGTGTGTGGCAATTAATCATACTAGATCATTGTGTATTGGTGAACGCCAGTGACTGAGTTAGGGATAACCAGTTGCCTAGTGTTTTATCGGTAGTGCATCATTGGAGTTGAAACACATTCTAAAAAATCCAGAGTTCCGGGAGGGATCTGCTAATAAGGCTGCGAGAGTTTTGCATGATCAATAATATTGCTAGAGCATCTTTTAAAACAATTACTAAATCTTGACCAGTGCCTGTTTCTAATCTGTCTGTTTTATTTGTTTACTTTCTGTTCTGTCATTTCTTTTGCTTCAGCATTCTATAAAAATCAATCATTTTAACCACCTTTGAAACCATTAAAAAGTTATACAAGATAGATAAAGTGAGAGCTAATTCAGACCTTTGATTCGATAAATACTTATTACTTGTTGCGGACTGTGTATACTTGCACATAGTTCTATAGTCAATTTTTACCTTATTTTTACTCACTCTAGGAGTCCAACAAGTATCTTAGGAGAACGAGGGACTATATGCTTGTGTATGGCACTAAGGATTTGATCCTTACTGGATACACTAACTCTGATTTTCAGACTGATAGGGATTCTAGGAAATTCACATCAGGATCAGTGTTCACTCTTAATGAAGGAGTTATAATCTGGCATAGTGTCAATCAAGGATGCCTTGCAGACTCCACCATGGAGGTTGAGTACGTCGCTACTTGTGAAGCAGCTAAGGAGGCTTGGCTTAGGAAGTTCTTAACAGATTTGGAAGTTGTTCCAAATACGAACTTGCCAGTCATCCTTTATTGTGATAATAGTGGTGCAATAGAAAATTCTAAAGAGAACCTCGCAGCCACAAAAGAGGTAAACACATTGAGCGCAAATATCATCTCATCCGGGAGATAATGCAACAAGGAGACGTGATCGTCACGAAGATAGCTTCGAAGCACAATATTGTTGATCCATTTATGAAGGCACTCACAGCTAAAATGTTCAAGGATCATCTAGAGAGTCTAGGTCTGCGAGATATGTACATAGGATAATCTAGGGCAAGTGGGAGATATGTAATAGGTATACTGGATGTCTTCGTTTATTGTATTTTTACATGTATTTGTACGTTTTATGTATTATACTGTATTAATACAAGCCACTATTTTTGGATTATTATATTGATGTACACCCCCCTAGAGTTTTAGTTCAAGTTGAAGTTTGTTGGGTTTTATGCTTGTTGGGTTCCTAGAGTGAGTAAAAATATGATATAAAATACTCTAGAATTCCTGTGCAAGTATACACAGTCTGCAGCAAATAATATTATCAATTCGAGCCCTGAATTAGTTTCCACTCTACCTATTTTTGTGTAACTTTCCAATGGTTTCAAGAATAGTAAAATGATTGGGTTTTATCGGAATTATGCTGAAGCAAAATAAATGACAGACCAATAAGTGAACAAATAGATAGACAGATTAAAGATAGGCGCTGGTTAGGTTTTAGTGATTGTTCTAAGATATGCTCTAGCAATATTATTGATCATGCATTTCTCGCAGTATTATTAGCGGATTCCTCCCGGAACTCCGGATCTTTTGGGATATGTTTCAAACCCAATGAAGTGCGACCGATCAAGCACTAGGTAACTGGCTATCCCTAGCTCAGTCACTGGCGTTCACCAATACACAATGATCGTAGTGTGGATAATTGCCACACTCTCTAAATCATCCCTGAAACTAGAGAGAGCTATCCATACCGGCTGGCCAGGCGGGCATAAAATGAGAATAAGCACAACAATTAACTAAAATGCGATAGTCAATATATTACTAGAGATGAAGCACAGTAATCACATTATTCCTAACCAACACCTTAAGCTACTTAGTTCATAATAGGCATAGGAATACGAATTACAATCTGAGTAGGCATGTCCATAACCACAAGTTAATAAAGAAAATAAACTCCCTAATCAGCTTGCGGAAGATGGTGTTTTTGATAATCTTCAATCTCTCTAAAATATTTGGCTTCCAAGGGAAACATGGAATACTTTTGACTTGGACGGCTACTTCCTTTTATAGAAGGATAGGAGACTTGAATTAGGTCAACTTGGACACGTGTAGGGCTCTCCTTGCTCCTTTATCCCGAAAATAACTCAACAGAAGTTGGTTCATGAAGTTGGCTAACGAGCTCTGATGTGGCAGTTCTGTTCCCAGTTTTGCTGCAGCACAGAATTTGCTCCCTCCAGTCGCCCAGCAGCATAATCTACACAAAATAATTTCCAATGCTTCCATTCTTCCAAATGGGTTAAAACATGTAATATCTATCCAAAACCAACCTTAATAAGCATAAAGGACACGCAAAAGTCCTGCTCTCTCAATCATCACCCCAATAATGTTTCACATGCTGTCCGTTCACCTTGAACAATCTCCCATCTTTTTCATCCTGCAAAGTAATTGCTCCATTGGAGAAAACCTCAACCACAATAAATGGTCCTGACCATTTAGATTTTAATTTTCCAAGAAATAATTTTAATCTAGAATTATAAAGCAACACTTTTTGACCCTTGACAAACTCCCTAGATTTAATTTTCTTGTCATGCCACAGCTTAGTCTTTTCCTTATACATTTTTGCATTTTCGTAAGAAAATTGACGAAATTCTTCTAACTCATTAAGCTGCAGCATTCTTATTGCTCATGCACTTCTCAGATCAAAATTTAACTTTTTCAAAGCCCAAAATGTTTTATGCTCAAGCTCTAATGGTAAATGGCAAGCTTTCCCATATACTAACCTATAGGGAGACATACCTAGATGAGTCTTATAAGCTGTCCTATAAGCCCAAAGAGCCTCATCCAACCTAAAGGACCAATCCTTCCTAGATGGATGGACTACTTTCTCTAAAATAGCTTTAATTTCCCTATTACTAATTTCAGCTTGACCATTTGCTTGTGGGTGATAAGGGATAGCTATCCGATGCTTAATCTCGTACTTAGCTAAAAGCTTAGTTAAGATATTATTAACAAAATGTGTACCCTCACCACTCACTAGAGCCCTAGGTGTCCCAAACCGCGTAAAGATGTGCGATTGAAGAAACCTTGCAACTGTTTTGGCATCACTCTGATGGCATGCAATGGCCTCCACCCACTTGGACACATAATCAATTGCCAATAAGATAAAAAAAATTGCCATTAGAAGGAGGAAATGGCCCCATAAAGTCAATACCCCATACATCAAATAATTCAACTTCTAAAATGTAAGTAAGAGGCATTTCATCTCTAGGCCCTAAATTTCCTCTCCTTTGGCAAGCATCACATTGCTTGTAGAACCAATGGGCATCCTTAAATAACGAAGGCTAGAAAAATCTGCAATGCAAAATCCTCATAGCTGTCCTCTGACCGCTGAAATGACCTCCATACGGCGAGGAGTGACATTGCTCCAGGATTTCCTTTGCTTCAGCACCTGAAACACACCTACGAATAATACCGTCAGAGCATTGCTTATACATAAATGGCTCATCCCAATAGAAAAACTTTGCATCATGCTTAAACTTTTTCTTCTGCCTCCAATCCATGTCAATAGGGGTGACTCCCTTTACCAAAAAGTTTGCAATATCAGCATACCAATGGACATCCCTAACTACCTTTATTTCAACAACAAAGAGTTGTTCATCTGGAAAAGAATCAGAAATGGCAGATTGCTCCAGCAAAGATGATGACGGATCAAGACGAGATAAATGATCTGCAATGACATTTTCTGATCCCTTCTTGTCCTTTATTTCCAAGTTGAATTCCTGCAATAATAAAATCCAATGAATTAGTCTAGGCTTTGCATCTTTCTTAGACATTAAGTACCTTATTGCTACATGATCTGTGAAAACCGTGACTTTGGACCCAACCAAATATGGCCGGAATTTCTCAAAAGCAAACACTACAGCTAACAACTCCTTTTCAGTAGTTGTATAGTTGACTTGTGCTTCATTTAAAACCTTGCTTGCATAGTATATAGGATGGATAAATTTGCCCTGCTTTTGCCCCAGCATCGCACCTACCGCAGCATCACTCGCATCACACATTACCTCAAAGGGTAAATTCCAATTAGGTGCGCAAAGAATGGGTGCTGAGATTAAAGCAGCTTTTAAAGTCTCAAAAGCCTTCCTACAATCTGCATCAAAGTCAAAAACATGATCAGTGCACAATAAGTTACAAAGAGGTTTACTGATTTTGGAAAAATCCTTTATGAACCTCCTATAAAATCCAGCATGTCCTAAAAAACTCTGAATTCCCTTCACTGAATTTGGTGGCTCTAGCCTTTCAATAACCTCAACTTTTGCTCTATCAACTTGTAGACCATTTTTAGAAATTTTATGTCCTAATACTATGCCCTCCTTCACCATGAAGTGGCATTTCTCCCAATTAAGAACTAGATGGGTATCCTCACATCTTTTTAACACCTTTCCCAAATTATCTAAACAATTCTGAAAAGACCCTCCAAACACTGAAAAATCATCCATAAATACCTCAACAGTGGACTCAACCATATCAGAAAAAATTGCTAACATACACCGCTGAAATGTTGCTGGAGCATTGTAGAGGCCGAAAGGCATTCTCCTAAAAGCGAATGTCCCATAAGGACAGGTGAAAGTGGTTTTCTCCTGATCCTCAGGAGCAATAGTAATCTGGTTATACCTAGAATAACCATCCAAGAAACAGTAATAGGCCTGACCAGCCAATCGATCCAACATCTAGTCGATAAATGGTAGAGGGAAATGATCCTTTCGGGTAGCTTTATTAAGCCTTCTGTAATCCATGCAAACCCTCCAGCCAGTTACTGTCCTTGTGGGGATCAACTCATTATCTTTATTGCTCACCACAGTGACACCTCCTTTCTTAGGAACACATTGGACAGGGCTTACCCAATTGCTGTCGGCAATTGGATAAATGATCCCAGCATCCAACCATTTAATTACCTCCTTTTTAACAACCTCTTTCATTGCAGGGTTAATCCTTCTTTGTTGCTCAATACTCCTAAAGGATCCCTCCTCTAGAGTGATTTTGTGCATACAAAAAGATGGGCTAATTCCCTGAATGTCAGCCAATGTCCAACCTATGGCCTTGCGGTATTGCTGCAGCAATTTTATTAAGGCCTCTTCATGCTATGGCATTAAATCTGATGCAACAATAATGGGCAACGTCTCACTTTCCCCAAGATACACTTACTTTAGACGATCCGGTAAGGGTTTCAAATCTAAAGTAGGTGCCTCAATCAGGGATGGCTTAATAGGAGGAGCCTTGCTTTGATCTAAATCTAAAGACTCAAAAACATCCTCACACCTAAACAACTCTTTTTCATTTTTTCTTTCTAATGAACAAACTTTTAAATCTTCTACACTAATCTCTCCATGCTTTTCCAAATGCTTATCAGACGAATCCTGTATTGTTGTCTCAATAACTGTGCTCTCCAGAATCCTGATGAAAGAGCAATCCTCCATTTCGTCTAGATATTTCATGGCTTTAAACACATTAAATTTCACTTCCTCATTACAGACTCTCATTGTTAATTCTCCTTTTTGAACATCTATTAACGCCCTACCAGTAGCCAAAAATGGACGACCTAGAATAATTGGGACATCTTTATCAGCCTCATAGTCTAAAATAATAAAATCAACAGGAAATATGAATTTATCTACTTTCACTAAGACATCCTCAATTTTACCCTCTGGATATGTGATAGACCTATCAGCTAATTGGAGGGTTACTGTGGTAGGCCTAGCTTCACCAATACCTAACTTCTGATAGACCGAAAGAGGCATAAGGTTAATGCTTGCGCCTAAATCACAGAGTGCTCTACCTAATTCTTTTCCACCTATAGACACAGGTATGGTAAATGACCCTGGATCCTTAGCCTTGGGGGGTAGCCCATTCTTAAGAATAGCACTACACTCCTCAGTAAGAGATACAGTTTCAAACTCACCTAACCTCTTCTTTTTAGTTAAAATATCCTTAAGAAATTTAGCATAATTAGGCATTTTCTCAATAGCTTCTACTAAAGGGATATTTATATGCAATTGCTTAAGAATCTCTAAAAACTTTTTAAATTGACCATCCTTATTCTTAGGCTTTTGCTTTTGTGGAAAAGGTAGAGGTGGTACATAAGGTGGGGGCGGCACATAAGGTGGTTCCACATCTGGAACAGAACCAGATGCTCCAGCATTTTTATTGCTGCCTCCAGCACCCTGACCAGACTCCAACTTTTTCTCGACAACAACATTATTATCACCATTTTTCTCTATAACCTGGGTTTTACTTGGCTCAATTCTTTCTTCTAATGGCTTACCACTCCTAAGGGTTACTGCCTTTACCTGCTCCTTACCTTCCCTTCGAGGGTGTTCAGTATCCGAAGGAAGTTTCCCTTGAGGTCTTGCCTTTAGCTCATTAGCCAGCTGACCCACTTGCAATTCTAGGGCCCTCATCGAAGCTTGATTACTTTGAATTGCAGCATCTGTACGAGCCATAAATTCTTTCATCATCGCTTCGAGAGAGTTTCTCGAATTTTGCTGGGGCAAAGCCTGCTTATTTTGCTGGGGCATTACCCGCGCTTTAGCAAATCCTGGCTAGTTCATCTTTTGTTGCGCTTGTACGTTATTTCCTTGACCTCCCCATGAGAAGTTGGGGTGGTTGCGCCAACCTGGATTATAAAAATTAGAGTAAGGGTTATTCCTCTGATTACCTACAAAAAACACAGAAGCTGGATTGCTGGGGCAAAACTCGTAGTTGTGGTCTTCACCACAATAGACACATGCTTCCTCTGCCACTTGGTTCACCACTGCAGTAGGCTCTATAGCCGGTGGCTGCTGATGACTAATCACTGTCACATTCTTAAGAGCGTTAGCAATCATAGCAAGATCAGCCCTAATGGTGGACACACCATCAACTTCTAATACACTTTAAACTTTTTTATTTGTGCCTCTAACATCCGACCACTGACAACTATTAATAGATATTCTTTCTAAAATTTCATAAGCTTCATCAAAAGTTTTTGCCAAAAGGGCCCCTCCAGCCGAAGCATCAACCATTCCTTGGGTTACTCCATTTAAACCATTGTAGAATGTTTCCATTTGAATACAATGAGGTAAACCATGGTGGGGACACTTTCGCAAAAGCTCCTTAAACCTCTCCCAAGCCTCACTAAAAGTCACATCCTCAAGTTGCCTAAACCCTACTATTTCACTCCTTAATTTAGCATTTCTATTAGGTGGGAAATATTTACTCAAAATTTTTTCAGCTAACTCATCCCATGTCCTAATTGATCCTGGAGCAAAAGAATTTAACCATGACTTTGCTCCATCTCTAAGAGAATACGGGAACAAAGTTAATCTAAGAGCATCTCTAGGCACTCCTTGAATTACAAAAGAATCACTAACTCCTAGAAAAGACTTAAGATGTAAATGAGGATCTTCAGATGACAAACCATGGAATTGCCCCACGGTTTGCAACATCTGAAACATTATCGGTTTCATTTCAAAATTTGCCGCTTGGATTTGGGGACGTGCAATCCCTGGATTCAACTCATTAAACATCGGGACAGCATACGCTCGAATGGCTATGGTCCTATCGTTCGCTATCAAGATAGGATTCTCAGCCTGCTGCTCGTTTTGCTCAAACATTGGGTTTTGCTGCAGCAACGGATTCTGCTGGGGGTTTGCTGGACCTTCAAGACCCACCGGAAGACGCGGCACGTTCTCCATCTGGTTTCTGCGCTGCTTCCTCCTTCTGTTCCTAAATGTCCTTTCAATTTCTGGATCAAGCTCAAACCGTACCCCAGGCGGATCGCTCATGCACCAAACTCACACCTGCAAAAACAAAAGAAACAATCAAGAAGTTCTAGCACCAAACCACTAAAACACTTACACAAAACAGATCAGATAAAAACTTATTCAAGTCCCCGACAACGGCGCCAAAAACTTGTTGGGTTCCTAGAGTGAGTAAAAATATGATATAAAATACTCTAGAATTCCTGTGCAAGTATATACAGTCTGCAGCAAGTAATATTATCAATCCGAGCCCTGAATTAGTTTCCACTCTACCTATTTTTGTATA
The DNA here is from genome assembly GCA_036850905.1 of Luffa acutangula. Lineage (NCBI taxonomy): Eukaryota > Viridiplantae > Streptophyta > Magnoliopsida > Cucurbitales > Cucurbitaceae > Luffa > Luffa acutangula. Next base: position 15,049,694 of record CM072099.1, read on the forward strand.
ACTTTCCAATGGTTTCAAGAATAGTAAAATGATTGGGTTTTATCGGAATTATGCTGAAGCAAAATAAATGACAGAACAATAAGTGAACAAATAGATAGACAGATTAAAGATAGGCGTTGGTTAGGTTTTAGTGATTGTTCTAAAATATGTTCTAGCAATATTATTGATCATGCATTTCTCGCAGTATTATTAGCGGATTCCTCCCGGAACTCCGGATCTTTTGGGATATGTTTCAAACCCAATGAAGTGCGACCGATCAAGCACTAGGCAACTGGCTATCCCTAGCTCAATCACTAGCGTTCACCAATACACAATGATCGTAGTGTGGATAATTGCCACACACTCTCTAAATCATCCCTGAAACTAGAGAGAGCTATCCATACCGCTGGCCAGGCGGCCATAAAATGAGAATAAGCACAACAATTAACCAAAATGCGATGGTCAATATATTACTAGAGATGAAGCACAGTAATCACATTATTCCTAACCAACACCTTAAGCTACTTAGTTCATAATAGGCATAGGAATACGAATTACAATCTGAGTAGGCATGTCCATAACCACAAGTTAATAAAGAAAATAAACTCCCTAATCAGCTTGCGGAAGATGGTGTTTTTGATAATCTTCAATCTCTCTAAAATATTTGGCTTCCAAGGGAAACATGAAATACTTTTGACTTGGACGGCTACTTCCTTTTATAGAAGGATAGGAGACTTGAATTAGGTCAACTTGGACACGTGTAGGGCTCTCCTTGCTCCTTTATCCCGAAAATAACTCAACAGAAGTCGGTTCATGAAGTTGGCTAACGAGCTATGATGTGGCAGTTTTGTTCCCAGTTTTGCTGCAGCACAGAATTTGTTCCCTCCAGTCGCCCAGCAGAATAATCTACACAAAATAATTTTCAATGCTTTCATTCTTCCAAATGGGTTAAAACATGTAATATCTATCCAAAACCAACCTTAATAAGCATAAAGGACACACAAATCCCTATATAATTGAGGCCTAAATAACTACCTTTTGGGCAGTTATCAATGCCCTAAAACTCATGGATAGTAAATGTAACAAATTAATAATAATAAAGTGTTATTGAAATTATTCAATAAGGGTGTTATTGAATGTGTTATTTTAGTTTTGCATTAATTAACCTTAAATCCAATAAACTAAACATCCAGGGTTGTTTCATGTAACTTGAACAGTATGTGGGGGCATACGGGGATCAATGTTCAAGTAACAACCTAAAGGGTCATAGTATAGGGATAAGGTTGGGTACCTTATCCTGGTGAAACTATAGATACGACCCACTTTGTATTTGATACAAACGCATTGATCCAAAGCGTTCATGTAGTGGACATGCGAGCGAGGGTATCCTATGCAAGGAGTTTGCATAAGAACGGACCACGAAATAGTAACCACTAGATGTAACATCGTTAACTAGTTAGGTTTCTATTTCAATAGCATGACCTAGGTAACTCAATCTAAATCCTGAGTGTGTTATGAACTTCTTTTAATGAGGGATTGTCCTTAGATTTGTATGGGTGAGAGTGACCTGATTCGACGACTCAATAAGCCTACCATTTCAGGGATAAGACCGAGTGGGGGTTGGGAACTGACGGAGCAAGTTTGTCGAGTCCTCATTGTCAAATAAAATTTATAACTCTGGCTCTATGCTACTTTGTAGTAGGTAGTGGTCAGGTCGTCCACAGGGAACATGAGTTATTTGTTAATTCTTGGGATTTCACTAAACATGGGGGTTTGCAATAAAAAAGGGGGTTTGCAATAAAAAAGGGGGTTTTTTGGTCTTTCACTGACCGAAGTAATTTAAAATGCAAGGAAAAAGGGAAAAATTGCCAGAAAGAAATAAACAGCATGCAAATAAATTGAAGCGAAGTAAAAATTGGAAGAAAACAGACAATAGACAGGATCGTCGGATTGGTTACTCTTTAGAATACTTTGTGCAATTTAGTTTCATCGTTTGCTCTAATAATATTCTGTGAATTGATTAAATTGCCCAGAATGCTTCTTGGCTTTTCAGATAGCCCACCTACTCAGCTTGTGCTTAATTAATTAGATTACTTGATAGCCCACGAACAACCTAATTAATTAATTATTATAAATTTCGCATGCCGCCTCTCATACTTAGACCGATAAATCCTGAGCCTAAATCTAATTAGCCAAATTAACAACTCGATAAATCCTCTAAATTGCTAATTGGTTAATTGCATGAAAGTGCAAGACCCGAAATTAGTTAATTAAATTAGGATGTAATTTTTGTCATAAGCACGAGAATTTTAGAAAATCAACACGCGCTCCCAAATAAAGAGTTCAATAGTAAGTTCACTTACTTTGGCTTTTGACTCCTTAATATGAATAGAGAATTTAATTCTAACAAAGCCGATATCGCCTCTAATTGAACCAAAACTCAAGTTAGTAGCTGATCGAAATCCCAATAACGCTCCAATTCGATAATTAAACTTCCAATGCCAAGAGAACCTTGAAATCAAATGCGAAAACTAATGGGTAACCTTCCTATATATTTGTATTAACCAAAACTTTGATTATTTCACTTACCCACGCAAAAAATCATCGGAAAACGCCTCCAAAGATCCCAAAAATCGCTGCTGTCCGTCGGAACCCACAACTCTACCGAACCCACACTGGCCAGCCACCGAAAACGTCGTCTGAAGCAATGCCTGAAGGGAGTTAGCCGGAGGGATGCGCTAAACACCTGTTGGACCGAGTAGAGAAGACAACAGCCGGAAGAGGAATGAAAAATGAAGCTCATCGCGCCGCGCCGCTGAAGGAGAGAGGCGCCGGAGGAACGCCGTCGCTGCACCTCTGTTCGCCGGAAAGTCGTGGGTGACGCCGCCGTAGATGGGAGTGTCGTGCTTCAGCTGTCGGGCACTGGAAGGGAAGAAAAAAATCTATTGTCGTCGGGTTGAGGAGGGAGAAGAAAGATGAAGAAGAAAAAAAATATGTTGACCTAGGGCTGTATGAGTGGCTAAAAATAAACTTAATGGGCTTGGGCTTGGCTCTAATTTCATCATAATTACAAAAATGTCACTCAGCCCCAAAATTTAAATATTTCACCAATTTTCAAATATTTCAAAATTTCCTCTTAACTCAAAATAACACCCAAACTAAATAAATTTGAATTTTCTTTAAATTACGGGTGTTACAAAATTCAGCCAATTTCTTCCCTTTAGCATCAAAATGCACCAAAATCACTCCAAAGAGCCTCTTATGCTCGATTCCCTATAAAATACACAAATTAAGCATTAAATCCACGATAACTAACACGAATCAGCGAGAATTAGATAACACTAAATTAGTGTTATCATTTGACCGAAAAAGATGATCTAAATCCACTCTAGTCCCTTTTATTCAACAATGATTACAGCAGAAAATCACTCTCAATCAAGCTTGAATGATCAGTAGTATAGAACCTACTCAGCCGCAACAGCTCCAGAGAATTTACTCTCTCTTGCACTCAATCTCACACTTTGCCTCTACCTCTTAGTACAGAATAGGGAATTAAAAACCCTATTATTTTAATCGCACAAACTCACACACTTTCACACACATTAGGATCCAATCACATGTGAAAAACCGATTCTGGCTTAGTGGATTGTCCACGCATAACAGCAGCTGTACAAACGGCCAAGGAGAGCTAGTTGTAATAAGTTGACAAGGATAACACCAACCAGCTCAGGAGCTTCAAATTCAGCTTTAATTCCAACTCACTGCCACATAAGCTCATTGCCATATAAGCGTCAGTAATAATCTGTCAAAGAATCAACAGGACATGGTATTGTTTCATATTAACCAAACAATAGCGTTTAAGAATATAATGAGAATGATTAAGACAAGATTAATTAGGTGAGATAGCTACACCCTAATTAATTTTGCTTCTTTGTTTCCTAAAGTTTATAATGCAAGCTATGTAACAAGGAAAAGCCTTAGTTACACATGCATACGAGCTAACTCTTTTGCTATTTAAATTCACTCATTCCTGACAATTACGGATAATAAATTCATGCTTAGCAATCAAACAATCAATATCAAGGTGAAAAAAAAAAATATAGCATACTTAAATAGATAAAAGAAATTACAACTGAGTCCAAAACCTCACAATCTTACAATTGGACTCAAATGGACCTTTGAATAAAAAGTGTAGAATCTAGTTGTCCATTGTGACAAGAGAACCAAAATTTGACATTGATTTGATCTTACAAAAAGTTCAATGGAATAATTCCAAAGAAAACTCTCTAAAAGTGCCTAAAGATAGCCAAAAATATGTCCTCAATCGATTGGGAAAAAAGAACAATAAATAGATCATAAGAAAACCTTAAGTAAATAAAGATCATAAGAAAACCTAAACTTGAAAATATGTTTCAATTTCAATTTTACCTTTGAACTTTAAAATTTATTCCAAAAAATGTTCTCGAACTTTGTAATTTGTTTAAAAAATATCTTTTTTTATATATATATATTTTTTTAAAGAATAAAGATGGAAAATTGATGTCATAGTTGATATGTAAAATTTAAAAGACATATATGTGATTTTATTTACAACTAAATAGAAGATTAAGCTTGTTTTCATCATTTATTTCATCTAAAAGGTTTTCTTAACATCAATTACATTATCAATTTTACACATTAACTGTCACATCAATTTACGTAAATGATGTTGTAAATGATTTTAGGGAAAAATACACTTTTGGTCTCTGAGGTTTTAGTTAAGTTACACTTTGGTCCTTGAGTTTTCAAATTCAACAATTTAGCCCCTAAGGTTTGAGATAAGGAGCAATTTGGTCCCTGCTATCCATTTTGCCGTTAAATCTAACGGGCTGCTGATGTGGCACTATTATTTTAATTTTAAAAATTAATTGTTTTATTTTTTAAAATAAAAATATATTAAAATAATAAAAAAATATTATTTTTTAATTCTTTCTCTCCCTCCCTCTTCTCCTCCTTTCTCTTCTCCATCTCCTCCTTCCGTCTTCTCCATCTTCATCTTCTTCAACTCCGGTGGCCGACTGCCGACGAACGGCGGCGGTGGTCGTCTGATTTTTTTCCTTTTCTTTTTCTACCCTTCTTCTTCCCTTCCTTAAAGCTTCAGTTTTTGTTTTTTTTAAAAAAAAAAAAACTGAAAGAGGAAGGGTCCTCCCTCCTTCGTTTTTCGGTGTCGGAACGAAGGGGGACCTCCCTCCTCCTTCCACTTTCAGTTAAAAAAAAAAAAAAAAAAGAACAGAAGCTAAAGCTTTGAGGAAAGAGAAGAAGAAGAAGGAAAGGAAGAAAAAAAAGTCAATTGCTGCCGCCGCCGGCTGGCGACGGCCAGTGGGATAGGGCTTGTGTTGGAGAAGGAAGATGAGAGGAAGATAATGAAGAAGAGGAAGAAAAGGGTAATGGGGAAGAAGAAGAAAAGAAATAATAATAAAAAATATTTTTTAAATTTAATTTATTATTATTTTATTTTAAAAATCAAGAAAATAATTTTTTAATAAAAAATGATGTCACGTCAGCATTCCGTGAGAATTTAACATAAAATGTGATGGAGGGACCAAGAGTGTAATGAAATCCAAACCTCAGGGGCTAAATTGTTGAGTTTGAAAACTCAGGGACTAAACTGTAACTTAACCAAAATCTCAGGGACTAAAAGTGTATTTTTCCCATGATTTTATGTATGTCCTCCAATTCTTACATATTAGTGTCAAAGTGAGTATAGCTCAACGGTAATTTGCATGTATCCTCGACCAAGAGGTCAAAGGTTCGAATCTCCTCACCCCAAATGTTGATGTACTAAAAAAAATCTTACATATTAGTCGTTGCGTTAATTCCATCTTATTTTTGAATCTTGACTTTCTCACGTGCACATGTGCTCTCTTTGGTTGTTTACGACTTTACTTGATCACGTTTTTGCATTTGATTGTTTGATTTTAATTTTTAAAGTTTCAAATTTGTTTCAAAATGATCCAGACTTTTTCTATTAAATTTATGAACAAAAAATGACGTGTTTGTATAAGTCTTTATTTTTTTTTTTCACATATATGTTCAAATATGTTCACATCAACTACAATACATAGGTAAATACGTAATTTTTCATAATAAATTTAACTAAAAAAATCTTTTAAAATTATCTTGAAAGTGAAACTTTAACAGTTAAAATAAAACTTTTCAAAATTGGAGACTATAATTAAAACCAACCCGACTGTTCATAAGTATTTTTAATAATATAATCTAATAATAATAATCATATGTCTTGGTAGTTGTCAAAAAATAAAATAAAATAAAATAATCGTAGGTCTTGGCCTCTTGGGTTTCAACCGATAAGCACGAAGAATTTTATAATAAAAAAGTATTCCTAAAAGTACAATTCATTTTTCTTACCAAATCATATCCCTACATTTGCCTTACGTACATGTCTAGATTGAAAATTCATCCACTAAAATCCTATTTTATGTAATATGCATAATAGCTAGCATAATGTCCATAATAAATGTATTATATATTTATATAAAGAGGATATATAAACTAGGAATTCTATTTAGGAACTTTTAATGATCGAGTGATAAAAGAGAAGACGACTACTTTGATTTTGTACTTTACTAGATAAAATATACAAAGGGAAAAGTTTATTTGACAATGTTTACTATGAGAATTGCCGAATCAATTTCGATTTTTCAAAAACTTTAGCCTGTCTATAAATTGTCAAAGTGAGCATAGTTCAACGGTAATTAACACATACTTTTTATCAATAAGTTAGAGGTTTGAATCCTCCACCTCCAAATGTTGTTGAACTCAAAAAAAAAATAAAAAAAAAATCCACGAATCAAATACAATGAGTCGTTTCTAGATCCATGTAATTTACTTGTACATTCAATTTGTATTGGGTTATGGTGGAGTTTTTCATTGGTTTCATAACATGATTTTTACTCCAAAAATTACTACAATTGGGTAGGTAGCACAAAGAGAAGTATTACAATTCCTTGATTTCATATGGAAAACACATAAAAATTTTCATATGTAATTTATTTACAAAGATAAGAATTAAGATAGTAATGACGAGCCAAATCAAGTAGTTAGTTACAAACAACACAAATACAAAATCTTAAAAAAATTAAGACCCGTTCGATAACCCTTTAGTTTTTGAAAATTAAGCCTACAAACAAACTTCCACCTATAAGTTTCTTTGTGTCAATCTATCTTGTTTACATGTGTTTCAAAAACCCAAACCAAAATTTAAAAACTAAAAAGAGTAGTTTTCAAAAACTTATTTTTGTTTTTGGAATTTGGTTAGGAATGCAAATGTGTCTTTAACAAATATGTAAATCATTCTTATGAAATTGAGAGAAAATAAACTAAATTTTTAAAAACCAAAATGGTTATCAAACCAGACCTAAGAGTTGTAGTGGAAAGTATTGGTTCAAACCTACAACGTCAAATTCGACAAAAAGTAAAACATAGAATCCATAGGAATTATAATAACTATAATTCTATTCAGATATAGAACTTCCAAAATTCACAACTTCTAAACCACAGAACAAAATCAGTTTATTCTTTTAATATAACTTCTTCTTCTAGTCTACTTTCAAGCAAAATGAGCCACTCAACTTCAATAAGCACAGAAAATTCTCAATTTATTTCCAAATTCAGCATACTAGCATACATTCTCTGTTCTAAAGCAAAATTCAGCTTATTTTGATGGTTTTCTTCAAAACCACTCTTAACTTAGAACCAAAGCTAAAACCAAAAACCTTTCATAGCCAAACCCCAAAACCAATAGTAGCAAAAGGCTTCTTCTTTTGTGCTTTATCATCACCAAACACTCCTTTCTCCAAAACCCAATCTTCAATCATTGCTTGAGAATTCAAAGCCTGATCAGTGGGAAGTAGATGACCAGCTCCCAACACAACAACATTGCTCAAACTCTTCCATTTCTGAACATAACCAGCCAACTCATCTCCAACTCTCCAAATCTTTCTATCTGCTTCCAAAAACCTCTCAATCTCTTCCCATTTCAACTTCTTCACCCAAGCCTCAGTTGAAACCACACCATCCCTCAAATCATACTGCCCTTGATAAAGCAAAACCTTACTATTCTTCACCAAAAAATCAACCTTATACTTCACACTCTTCATCACATCATCACTCAAAATCTCCCCAACAAGATCACTACACTCTTCATAAACCATTGACTCATTCACTCCCAAAGCCCTCTTCACCTCCTTGGAGCTCAAAAACTCAGCCACCAAATCTGAATTGTAAGGAGCTTTCCTTGTATAATCATACAAAGTGGCCAATCCAGTCATGTTCTTGAGCAATTCCAAGACCCTAATCCTTGCACTTGTGGCCTCACTCCAATTCCCCATTTTAGTCAACTCCACAGCCTCCATTTGAGCAACCTCTAATTCTTTTCTTTGCCTCTCATTGATCAACCCAGAATAGAAAGCATTCAGCCCATGAGTGGCAACTTGAGTAATAGGGTCTGTCAGCCCATCTCCAATGGCAACACCAGCCAGATTGAGCCTCTTACCAACAGGCAATTTGGGGTTTTTCTTCAAAATGTAATACCCAATTGAAGGCACATATTTCCCTGCATAGCTCTCCCCTGTAATGTAAATGGGTCGACTCTTAAACGCCAAATCCAGCTCAATAAACGAAGAAATTGCAGAAAAAAGATGCTTAGAAACAGAGTATTGGTCTCTAGGGATCTCATCTTCTGTTGCTGCAATGCTGAAGCCGGTTCCAATTGGGTTGTCGAGAAATAGAACCCCGAATCTTCGGTTCCACGAGCCTGGATTGGGGATTAGGGAGATGGGGTCGGTTTTTTCTTTGTGGAAGTTGACCCGCCATGGACCGAGCTCGAAGAAGTTGCCGGTCATGGAGGAACAGCCAGGGCCGCCTTGGAGCCAGATTAGAAGAGGGGTTTTTGAGAGAGGGGAAACTGGGGCTTGGGCTTCGTAGAAGGTGAAGAAAATGGCGGAGCTGGAGGCGGGGTTGATTGGGAGATAGCCTGATTTGGTCGGAAGAGCTCCGGCCGGGAAAAATGGCGGAGATGAAGTGGCTGGAAATGGAAATGAAGCGAATAAGAAGAAGGAGAAGAAGATGGAGAGAAGGAGGTTGGATGAGTCCATGGATGAATTGTTGAGTTCAGAATGTGAAGGAGTAATTCGGGGGAAAATGGGATGATTTGAGAAGAGAAGAGGAGAGGAGAATTGAATTGACTCAGCGGACATGTTTTTGTAATCTTTTTGCTTGTCCCGAAGTCAGCTAGAAATCACCAAACATATTTGGGAAAAAATCAATTTTGACCCCTAAACTTAGCCGGTCGTATCAATTTTAACCCTTGACTTTCAATTTTATCAAATTGAATCTCAAACTTGCATAAATGTTGCAATGTAGACCTTCGGTCAACTTTTCATTTGGATTGCTATCAAAACATGTAATTGACAATTTCCTTTTCCGTTTTTTAATTCACATTGCACCTGAGTTAGTGTTTTGTAACAATTTTTTTAAAAAAACCAGAAGAAATCAAATATCTCAGACTATTTTTTTCATTATTACCAAAAAAAAAAATCAAAGTTATTGGCAACAAGAAAAATCCAGCAAATATGAGAAATAAAAAACTCGAAATTTCTTTATTTTCGTTTCCTACATTTGTACATTCTTCTAATTGACAAGAAAAAAAACCGTAAAAGAAGAAAAAAAAAATCCCACAAAGTTCTTAGCAACAATAAAAAAAAAAAAAAAACAAACAAATATTTGAAGATAAAAAGATCTCCAAAGTTTCTTTGCTTTCGTAATCTTAAATAGCAGCGAACTTCACAATTAAAGTTCACAACAACAATAAAAAATCATCTAAAATAAAATTTCTCGAATATTTTATTTATAAGAAACCAATCCAAGTGCAATGTGAATTAAGAAAAAAAAAAGAATAAATAATTAGTTACGTACAGTGGTTCAAACAGAAAGTTAACTAAAGGTATACATTGTAAGACTTATGCAAGTTTGAGGTTAAAATTGATACGATCTAATAAGTTTGAGGTTCAATTTGATGAAATTCAAAGTTCAGGGTTAAAATTGATACAACTTGTTAAGTTTAGGGTTCAATTTGATGAAACTGAAAGTTCAGGATTAAAATTGATACAACCCCCAAAGTTCAGGGTTAAAAATGATTTTTTCCCCAACATATTTTTATAATAGCAATGATTGAGGGTTTTTAAAAGCCAACAACCAAACAACAACCAGCAAGCCCTCATTAATATCAGAGCAACCTCCAAGAGGGAACACTCGATTCCCACAAAACACAGTTATCGACCCTCTCAGAAAGAGCAAGAGGCTCCAAAAAAACCTAAAATGATTCCCTATTTGTTGGAAAAATCGCCGCATGGGTCAAATTGTGAGCTAACAAGTTATAGATCTAGCATACTTTAGAGAAACCAACAACCCCTCGATTGGCTACAATGGACTCAATAGCATCAATCACAAAGCTAAACTCATAAACATCCTTACCCGATTTAGGCAGCAAATTAATAACATCAAAAGAGTCAGACTCAACTACTAGCCAAGGAAGGGGATTGAGTTTTGATAATACTCCAGGAATTTTCTTATTGACTCTGAAGGGCCATTGGCCCCAATAAATACAGGCTTGAAGGAAATGTAAGAAAATAACTAAAAGATAAAACTAATTATATCCTACCTAATTTGAGATAAAAGAAGAGGTTAGGTAGGATAAATCACAAACTTGGGAAAACAGCAAGCAGACAATTAGTAACAGCAAAAGCAAAAGTCAATCAGTAGCAGTACAGTACACATTGAAATATCACGTCTCAACATCCCCCCGCAAACGAGGCGTAGGTGCAATCCAAAGAGCGAGTTTGTCACGAAGGTCCTGAAAGTGAGGTGGAGATAACGGTTTTGTCAGACAGTCTGCCAATAACTCCGAAGATGGAATGTGGCGAATTTCAATCCGCTTGGCAAGAACTTGATCACGAATAAAATGAACATCAATCTCGATATGCTTGATACGAGCATGAAAGACGGGATTGTAGGCAAGAGCAGCGACACTTAAATTATCACACCAGATGATCGGAGTAAGTAACGGAGGAACACGTAATTCAGCGAGTGATAACTGCCCAAAAGGTAGTTATTTAGGCCTCATTTATATAAGGATTTGTGTGTCCTTTATGCTTATTAGGGTTGGTTTTAGAGAGATATTACATGATTTAACCCATTTGGAAGAATGGAAGCTTTGGAAATCACTTTGTGCAGATTATGCTGCTGAGCGACTGGAAGGAGCAAATTCTATGCTGCAGCAAAACTGGGAGCAGAAATTGCCACATCACAGCTCGTTAGCCAACTTCATGAACCGACTTCTATTGAGATATTTTCGGGATAAAGGATCAAGGAGAGCCTTACACGTGTCCTAGTTGACCTAATTCAAGCCTCCCATCCTTCTATAAAAGGAAGTAGCCGTCAAAGTCAAAGGCACTCCATGTTTTCCCTTGGAAGCCGAATAGTGTAGAGATTGAAGATTATCAAGAACACCATCATCCGCAAGCTGATTAGGGAGTTTACTTTCCTTCTTAAATTGTGGTTATGGACATGCTTACTCAAATTGTAATTCGTATTCCTATGCCTGTTATGAACTAAGTAGCTTAGGGTGTTGGTTAGGAATAATGTGATTACTGTGCTTCATCTCTAGTAATAAATTGACTATAGCATTTTGGTTAATTGTTGTGCTTATTCTTATTTTATGCCCGCCTGGCCAGCCGGTATGGATAGCTCTCTCTAGTTTCAGGGATGATTTAGAGAGTGTGTGGCAATTCTCCACATTACGATCATTGTATATTGGTGAACGCCAGTGACTGAGCTAGGGATAGCCAGTTGCCTAGTGCCTGATCGGTCGCACTTCATTGGGGTTGAAACACATCCCAAAAGATCCGGAGTTCCGGGAGGAATCCGCTAATAATACTGCGGGAAATGCATGATCAATATTATTGCTAGAGCATATTTTATAACAATCACTAAAACCTAACCAGCGCCTGTCTTTAATCTGCCTATCTATTTGTTTACTCGTTGTTCTGTCATTTATTTTGCTTCAGCATAATTCCGATAAAACCCAATCATTTTATTATTCTTGAAACCATTAGAAAACTGCACAAAATAGGTAAAGTGAAGATTTATTCAGACCTTGGATTGATAATATTACTTGTTGCAGACTGTGTATACTTGCACAGGAATTCTAGAGTATTTTATACTACATTTTTATTCACTCTAGGAACCCAACAAGTTTTTGGCGCCGTTGCGGGGGACTTGAATAAGTTTTTATCTGATCTGTTTTGTGTATATGTTTTAGTGGTTTGGTGCTAGAACTTTTTGATTGTTTCTTTTGTTTTTGCAGGTGTGATTTTGGTGCATGAGCGATCCGCCTGGGGTACGGTTTGAGCTTGATCCAGAAATTGAAAGGACATTTAGGAACAGAAGGAGGGAGTAGCGCAGAAACCAGATGGAGAACGCCCCGCATCTCCCGCAGGTTCCTGAAGGTCCAGCAGCAGCAAATCCCCAGCAGAATTCGTTGCTGCAGCAAAACCCACTGTTTGAGCAAAATGAGCAGCGAAATAATCAGGCTGAGAATCCTATCTTGATAGCGAACGATAGGACCAGAGCCATTCGAGCATATGCTGTCCCGATGTTTAATGAGTTGAATCCAGGGATTGCACGTCCCCAAATCCAAGCGGCAAATTTTGAAATGAAACCGGTAATGTTTCAGATGTTGCAAACCGTGGGGCAGTTCCATGGTTTGTCATCTGAAGACCCTCATTTACATCTTAAATCTTTTCTAGGAGTTAGTGATTCTTTTGTAATTCAAGGAGTGCCTAGAGATGCTCTTAGATTAACTTTGTTCCCGTATTCTCTTAGAGATGGAGCAAAGTCATGGTTAAACTCTTTTGCCCCAGGATCAATTAGGACATGGGATGAGTTAGCTGAAAAAATTTTGAGTAAATATTTCCCACCTAATAGAAATGCTAAATTGAGGAGTGAAATAGTAGGGTTTAGGCAACTTGAAGATGAGCCTTTTAGTGAGGCTTGGGAGAGGTTTAAGGAGCTTTTGCGAAAGTGTCCCCACCATGGGTTACCTCATTGTATTCAAATGGAAACATTTTACAATGGTTTAAATGGAGTAACCCAAGGTATGGTCGATGCCTCGGCTGTAGGGGCCCTTTTGGCAAAAACTTTTGATGAAGCCTATGAAATTTTAGAAAGAATATCTATTAATAGTTGTCAGTGGTCGGATGTTAGAGGCACAACTAAAAAGGTTAAGAGTGTGTTAGAGGTTGATGGTGTGTCCACCATTAGGGCCGATCTTGCTATGATTGCTAACGCTCTTAAGAATGTGACAGTGATTAGTCATCAGCAGCCACCAGCTATGGAGCCTGCAGCAGTGGTGAACCAAGTCACGGACGAAGCATGTGTCTATTGCGGTGAAGATCACAACTACGAGTTTTGCCCCAGCAATCCAGCTTCTGTGTTTTTTGTAGGTAATCAGAGGAACAACCCTTATTCTAACTTCTATAATCCAGGTTGGCGCAACCACCCCAACTTCTCATGGGGAGGTCAAGGAAATAACATGCAGACGCAACAGAAGATGAGCCAGCCGGGATTTGCTAAAACGCAGGTAATGCCCCAGCAAAATAAGCCGGCTTTGCCCCAACAAAATTCAGGAAATTCTCTCGAGGCAATGATGAAAGAATTTATGGCTCGCATAGACGCCGCAATTCAAAGTAATCAAGCTTCGATGAGGGCCCTGGAATTGCAAGTGGGTCAGCTAGCTAATGAGCTAAAGGCGAGACCTCAAGGGAAACTTCCTTCGGATACGGAACACCCTCGAAGGGAAGGTAAGGAGCAGGTAAAGGCAGTAACTCTTAGGAGTGGTAAGCCATTAGAAGAGTCTAGAAAGACCCAGGATTTAAATAGTAATAGTGATAATATTGTTGTTATTGAAAAAGAGTTGGAGTCTGGTCAGGGTGCTGGAGGCAGCAAAGAAAATGCTGGAGCATCTGGTTCTGTGCCAGATATAGAACCACCATATGTGCCGCCCCCACCTTATGTACCACCTCTACCTTTTCCACAAAGGCAAAAGCCTAAGAATCAGGATGGTCAATTTAAAAAGTTTTTAGAGATTCTTAAGCAGTTGCATATAAATATCCCTTTAGTAGAAGCTATTGAGCAAATGCCTAATTATGCTAAATTTCTTAAGGATATTTTGACTAAAAAGAAAATGTTAGGTGAGTTTGAAACTGTATCTCTTACTGAGGAGTGTAGTGCTATTCTTAAGAATGGGCTACCCCCCAAGGCTAAAGATCCAGGGTCATTTACCATACCGGTGTCTATAGGTGGAAAGGAATTAGGTAGAGCACTCTGTGATTTAGGTGCAAGCATTAACCTTATGCCTCTTTCGGTCTATCGGAAGTTAGGTATTGGTGAAGCTAGACCTACCACAGTTACACTCCAATTAGCTGATAGGTCTATCACATATCCAGAGGGTAAAATTGAGGATGTCTTAGTAAAAGTTGATAAATTCATATTTCCTATTGATTTTATTATTTTAGACTATGAGGTTGATAAAGATGTCCCAATTATTCTAGGTCGTCCATTTTTGGCTACTGCTAGGGCATTAATAGATGTTCAAAAAGGAGAATTAACAATGAGAGTCTGTAATGAGGAAGTGAAATTTAATGTCTTTAAAGCCATGAAATATCCAGACGAGATGGAGGATTGCTCCTTCATTAGGATTCTGGAGAGCACAGTTATTGAGACAGCAATACAGGATTCGGTTGATAAGCACTCGGAAAAGCATGGAGAGGTTAGTGTAGAAGATTTTGAATTTTGTTCTTTAGATAGAAAAAATGAAAAAGAATTGTTTAGGTGTGAGGATGTTTTTGAGTCTTTAGATTTAGATCAAAGAAAGGCTCCCCCAATTAAGCCATCCCTAATTGAGGCACCCACTTTAGATTTGAAACCTTTACCAGATCATCTAAAGTATGTGTATCTTGGGGAAAGTGAGACGTTGCCCATTATTGTTGCATCAGATTTAATGCCGGAGCATGAGGAGGCCTTAATAAAATTGCTGCAGCAATACCGCAAAGCTATAGGTTGGACATTGGCTGATATTCAGGGAATTAGCCCTTCTTTTTGTATGCATAAAATCACTCTAGAGGAGGGATCCTTTAGGAGTATTGAGCAACAAAGACGGCTTAACCCTGCAATGAAAGAGGTTGTTAAAAAGGAGGTAATTAAATGGTTGGATGCTGGGATCATTTATCCAATTGCCGATAGCAATTGGGTAAGCCCTGTCCAATGTGTTCCTAAGAAAGGAGGTGTCACTGTGGTGAGCAATAAAGATAATGAGCTGATTCCCACAAGGACAGTGACTGGCTGGAGGGTTTGTATGGATTACAGAAGGCTTAATAAAGCCACCCGAAAGGATCATTTCCCTCTACCATTTATCGACCAGATGTTGGATCGATTGGCTGGTCAGGCCTATTACTGTTTCTTGGATGGTTATTCTGGGTATAACCAGATTACTATTGCTCCTGAAGATCAGGAGAAGACCACTTTCACCTGCCCTTATGGAACGTTTGCTTTTAGGAGAATGCCTTTTGGCCTTTGCAATGCTCTAGCAACATTTCAGCGGTGTATGCTAGCAATTTTTTCTGATATGATTGAGTCCACTGTTGAAGTCTTTATGGACGATTTTTCAGTTTTTGGAGGTTCTTTTCAGAGTTTTTTAGATAATTTAGGAAAGGTATTAAAAAGATGTGAGGATACCCATTTAGTTCTTAATTGGGAGAAGTGTCACTTCATGGTGAAGGAGGGCATAGTGTTAGGTCATAGGATTTCTAAAAATGGTCTAGAAGTTGATAGAGCAAAAGTTGAGGTTATTGAAAGGCTAGAGCCACCGAATTCAGTGAAGGGAATTCGGAGTTTCTTAGGACATGCTGGATTTTATAGGAGGTTCATAAAGGATTTTTCCAAAATCAGTAAACCTCTTTGTAACTTATTGTGCACTGATCATGTTTTTTACTTTAATGCAGATTGTAGGAAGCCTTTTGAAACATTAAAGGCTGCTTTAATCTCAGCACCCATCCTCTGCGCGCCTAATTGGAATTTGCCATTCGAGGTAATGTGTGATGCGAGTGATGCTGCGGTAGGTGCGATGCTGGGGCAAAAGCAGGGCAAATTTATTCATCCTATATATTATGCAAACAAGGTTTTAAATGAAGCACAGGTCAACTACACAACTACTGAAAAGGAGTTGTTAGCTGTTGTGTTTGCCTTTGAGAAATTTCGGCCATATTTGGTTGGATCTAGAGTCACGGTGTTCACGGATCATGCAGCAATAAGGTATTTAATGTCTAAGAAAGATGCAAAGCCGAGACTAATTCGTTGGATTTTATTACTGCAGGAATTTGACTTGGAGATAAAAGACAAGAAGGGATCAGAGAATGTCGTTGCAGATCATTTGTCTCGTCTTGATCCATCATCATCTTTGTTGGAGCAATCTGCCATTTCCGATTCTTTTCCAGATGAGCAGCTTTTTGCTGTTCAGGTAAAGGTAGTCAGGGATGTCCCTTAGTATGCTGATATTGCCAACTTTTTAGTAAAGGGAGTCACCCCTATTGATATGGATTGGAGGCAGAAGAAAAAGTTTAAACATGATGCGAAATTTTTCTTTTGGGATGAGCCGTTTATGTATAAGCAATGCTCTGACGGTATTATTCGTAGGTGTGTTTCAGGTGCTGAAGCAAAGGAAATCCTGGAGCAATGTCACTCTTCGCCGTATGGAGGTCATTTCAGCGGTCAGAGGACAGCTATGAGGATTTTGCATTGCGGATTTTTCTGGCCTACGTTATTTAAGGATGCCCATTGGTTCTACAAGCAATGTGACGCTTGCCAAAGGAGAGGAAATTTGGGGCCTAGAGATGAAATGCCTCTTACTTACATTTTAGAAGTTGAATTATTTGGTGTATGGGGTATTGACTTTATGGGACCATTTCCCCTTCTAATGGCAATGTTTTTATCTTATTGGCAGTTGATTATGTGTCCAAGTGGGTGGAGGCCATCGCATGCCATCAGAGTGATGCCAAGACAGTAGCAAGGTTTCTTCAATCGCACATCTTTGCGCGGTTTGGGACACCTAGGGCTCTAGTGAGTGATGAGGGTACACATTTTGTTAATAATATCTTAACTAAGCTTTTAGCTAAGTATGAGATTAAGCATAGGATAGCTACCCCTTATCACCCACAAGCAAATGGTCAAGCTGAAATTAGTAATAGGGAAATTAAAGCTATTTTAGAGAAAGTAGTCCATCCATCTAGAAAGGATTGGTCCTTTAGGTTGGATGAGGCTCTTTGGGCTTATAGGACAGCTTATAAGACTCCTCTAGGTATGTCTCCCTATAGGTTAGTATATGGGAAAGCTTGCCATTTACCACTAGAGCTAGAGCATAAGACGTTTTGGGCTTTGAAAAAGTTAAATTTTGATTTGAGTTGTGCATGAGCAATAAGAATGCTGCAGCTTAATGAGTTAGAGGAATTTCGCCAATTTTCTTACGAGAATGCGAAAATGTATAAGGAGAAGACTAAGCTGTGGCATGACAAGAAAATAAAGTCTAAGGAGTTTGTAAAGGGTCAAAAAGTTTTGCTTTATAATTCTAGATTAAAATTATTTCCTGGAAAATTGAAATCTAAATGGTCAGGACCGTTTATTGTGATTGAGGTTTTTCCCAATGGAGCAATTACTTTGCAGGATGAAAAATATGGGAGAGTATTCAAGGTGAATGGACAGCGTGTAAAGCATTATTGGGGTGAGGAGTTTCAGTCGAAATATCCTTCCCTACGATTGGTTGATGATTGAGAGAGCAGGACTTTTGCGGGAGCATTTCACAGAGCAAAATTTTGAGCTCCCAGGATTTGTATTGATTTTATTTTCCGTTAATTTGATTTTATTTTTCGGTTAGGTTAGATTAAATTTTGCATGAGTTATTAGATTTTATCTTTTGGTAGATTAGATTTGAGTTATTTTTTTATTTTGATTTTGTTTTCGGGTTCTTTATTTAAATTATCTTGCAATTATCTTTTAATCAGTTAGATTTTATTTTATCTAGATTTTATTTTGAGTTATTTGAATTCTAGTTTTAATTAAATAGAGATTTTCTCTAATTCATTCGGCTTCTTTTAAGAATAACAGGTTAAGTTTGCTTTGTTCGGTTTAATTTGAATTTAAAAGATTTAATTTTCATATTTTGAAATTTAAAATTCCGTATCTAAGATTCGGCAGGTCCAAAAGATTGTTGCAGCAAAGATTTTGCTGGAGCAAAATATTCCGAGTTAAAAGGGTTTCCGTTGGAATTTATTATTTTTACCGTTAGATTTAGCTTGGAATTCTTGCAGGTAAATGTGTGTGCATCGTCTGATGAGGCCACGTGTCCCAGAGCAATTATTCGAAGGCTTCAATGATGACAGCACGTCGATTTTACCATGGGCGTTTGGAATCCGAAATTTTACCGTTGGTAATTTTTGATTTTCAGGTTTGCATTTTTAAATTTACAACGGTAATATTAGTTATGGCAGGGCAAATCTTTTCGGTTAGGATTCTTGTTTGCTGGAGCCTTATTTATTCGCAAACGCTGGTAAGCTTCTCCCACTTCGTCTTCTTGATCAAATCTTCGTGCGAGTGTTATTCTTTCTTTCTTTGCATTCTCTGTCGAAACCCTTTTACACCTCCAATGGCTAAAACAAGAGCTCGAAAAGAGAGAGAAAGTGAAGAGGAGGAGGTGCCGGTTACACCGGAAGTGCAGAAAGGAAAAACGAAGAAAAAGAGAACGCCGGAGGAAAAAGAGGCTAAACGAAGAAGGAGGCAGCAGAGGGCTGCGGAGCAAGAAACGATTCAAGAAGAGACGGTGAATGTCGCGGATACAGAGGGAACTACACATCCTGAGACAGGACCGATAATTTCTGTTGCGGTTCAAGAAGGGAATGTCGAGAAAAATCAAGAAACAGAGGGTGAAGAGCAGGTCGAAGGTGAGCCTGGCGAGGAGAAAACACCGGAGCAGGAGGCTCATGTTGAAGTCATTATGCCTGAACCACCAAAGCGCCGCTGCATCAAGAGGAAGGCGGGTCGCTTGAAGGTGGTTCGGAACACGCCATCGCCTCCGGCATCGGACTCTGAGAAAGAAAAAAGGGAAGCTGAGAATCAGGAAAAAAAAGAAGAGGCAAAAAAGGCGGAAGAAGAACGTTTGCGCATCCAGAGAGAAAGCAAGGGCAAAGGAATTGCCGAAGCATCGGGAGAAATTGAGGAGCCGAGGGCACCATTCATTCGCTTCGTCAACGAACTTGCCAGAGCAAAATATCAAGAAGTACTGAAGCGTGATTTCTTATTCGAGCGAGGATTTGGCACTGATTTGCCCAGGTTCTTGGAGTCCGGAATAGCGAGCCTTGGGTGGAGACAGTTTTGTGCGAAGCCTGATCCTGTCAATGCCAATATCGTTCGGGAATTCTATGCTAATCTTGATGTGAAGGATGATTTTGAAGTCATAGTGCGAGGAGTGCCTGTCCAATGGAGCCCAGAGGCCATTAATAATTTGTTTGATCTTCAGGACTTTCCGCATGCCGTTTTTAATGAGATGGTGGCTGCACCATCTAGTGATCAACTGAGTGCGGCTGTCCGGGAGGTAGGCATTGAGGGGGCCCAGTGGAGGGTGTCGCAGACAAGGAAGCATACATTTCAAGCTGCTTATTTGAAGAGTGAAGCCAACACCTGGATGGGTTTCATCAGGTTACGCTTGCTGCCGACAACACACGACTCCACAGTATCTCGGGACAGCGTATTACTTGCCTTTGCAATTCTTCGCTCGATGAGTATTGATGTAGGAAAAATTATTTCTTCTGAGATTGTTGATTGCTGGAAGAAGAAGGTGGGGAAGCTGTTCTTTCCGAACACGATTACGATGTTATGCAGCAGGGCAGGAGTGCCCACGGTTCCGGAAGATATGATCATGACTGATAAGGGAATCATTGACACACCTAATCTGGTGCGGCTTCAGCGTATGCAAGAGGTTCACCAGGGTGGGATTGTGTATGGCGTTAATCAGATCCTAGAGCAACTGTCAGTGTTGACCAGTAGGTTAGAATTTGCTGAAAGGCAAGCTCAGACCTACTGGACTTATGCTAAAAGGAGAGATGATGCGCTCAGAGGGGCCTTGCAGACCAATTTTTCAACGCCATATCCGGCCTTTCCAGTGTTTCCCGATGATTTGTTTAATCTTTGGATACCACCCCCGCCTGTTGAACGAGAAGAGGATGTTGATGTGGAACAGGGTCAGGAAGAGTGATTGATCGGATGACCTGGAGCGAGCATTACTTTTGTTTTCTCATTTTTGTTTGCTCGCGCATAATTGACCCTGCTCATTGTTATAACTGCTTGTCTTTCTTTTTAATTTTCTGCTTCTTTGACAAAAATATATATCTGCTTTGTAATATTTTTCTATTATTTTAATGAAATTTCTAGATGTTTCTATTCCATGAGCACTGACTGACTCTAACTTAACTATTTTCTTCTGAATTTTTGAAGCTTGGACTGATTACGCTTAATTAGATCAAGGTATTCTGATCTCCAGAAACCTTTTGCTTGAGAATTTCTTCTAGCCTGGACTGTTGCTGCGGCAAGAAGATTTTGACGGTAGTATTGACTTATATGATCCACTTTAAGCTTAATCCAAGTCCCATGTTTAGTTTAAAAATTCAGATAGGAAAATTTAAGTTTGGGGGTATAATTTGCAAAATTAATGATTCATTGGGGACAATGAATAATTCAAGTTTGGGGGACTTTTTGCTACTCCAATTATTTTGCTCGAGCATTCCTCTCCTTCGAAATTGAAATTTGCTAGGTTATTGAGTAACCGGAGACATTTGTGATACCCACAGTTTGTCTTCGCGTCAAAAGATGACCTAGGAAATGTGAAAAAATGAGAAATATGAGAATTATTTGCTGAAAAATTATTTGTTGAAGATTTTGCTGAAAATTTTTGAC
Organism: Luffa acutangula; assembly: GCA_036850905.1. Classification (NCBI taxonomy): domain Eukaryota; kingdom Viridiplantae; phylum Streptophyta; class Magnoliopsida; order Cucurbitales; family Cucurbitaceae; genus Luffa; species Luffa acutangula. The sequence goes on from CM072099.1 coordinate 15,070,787, forward strand.
AGAGCAAAAGTTTTTAGGGATGAATGATGATCCAGCAGTTTTTCTGTCTCCCAGAACTTAGGTGAGTTTCATCACAAAATGTTGCCATTCTGAGGGGCAAGAGATGGAATAACTAAGGATTTTGGAGCTTTATAATGAGTATTAAGTCTAGTTGGTGATGAGCTTGAGGCAAGGGTATACTGCACCATAAAGTGGGTCATCCCGTGCTTAAGAGCTTATGACTGTAAGGCTGCTTTAAGTCTGATAAATAATGATATAAACCCCTTTAAAAATATGTTTTGAAACGTCTGATAATAGAGCTAGGCTATGGTGAGTTCTTAGAATTATGTTGAAAAGTGGTGATTATTTGTCCCTGCTGAAGGAATCATTTTGCTGCAGCAGAGCTTGGTTTTGCAGAGTGCTCAGGTAAAGGTTAAAGGTAGTGTTGGATTGTCTGGTTTGATTAAGCTAATTCTTTGTCTAATGTTTTGAGATTCTTGAAGGTTGGTTAGTATTGCTCGGGACGCGCAATAGTTCAAGTTTGGGGGTATGATAACTGCCCAAAAGGTAGTTATTTAGGTCTCATTTATATAAGGATTTGTGTGTCCTTTATGCTTATTAGGGTTGGTTATAGAGAGATATTACATGATTTAACCCATTTGGAAGAATGGAAGCTTTGGAAATCACTTTGTGCAGATTATGCTGCTGAGCGACTGGAAAGAGCAAATTCTATGCTGCAGCAAAACTGGGAGCAGAAATTGCCACATCACAGCTCGTTAGCCAACTTCATGAACCGACTTCTATTGAGATATTTTCGGGATAAAGGATCAAGGAGAGCCTTACACGTGTCCTAGTTGACCTAATTCAAGCTTCCCATCCTTCTATAAAAGGAAGTAGCCGTCAAAGTCAAAGGCACTCCATGTTTTCCCTTGGAAGCCGAATAGTGTAGAGATTGAAGATTATCAAGAACACCATCATCCGCAAGCTGATTAGGGAGTTTATTTTCCTTCTTAAATTGTGGTTATGGACATGCTTACTCAGATTGTAATTCGTATTCCTATGCCTGTTATGAACTAAGTAGCTTAGGGTGTTGGTTAGGAATAATGTGATTACTGTGCTTCATCTCTAGTAATAAATTGACTATAGCATTTTGGTTAATTGTTGTGCTTATTCTTATTTTATGCCCGCCTGGCCAGCCGGTATGGATAGCTCTCTCTAGTTTCAGGGATGATTTAGAGAGTGTGTGGCAATTCTCCACATTACGATCATTGTGTATTGGTGAACGCCAGTGACTGAGCTAGGGATAGCCAGTTGCCTAGTGCCTGATCGGTCGCACTTCATTGGGGTTGAAACACATCCCAAAAGATCCGGAGTTCTGGGAGGAATCCGCTAATAATACTGCGGGAAATGCATGATCAATATTATTGCTAGAGCATATTTTATAGCAATCACTAAAACCTAACCAGCGCCTGTCTTTAATCTGCCTATCTATTTGTTTACTCGTTGTTCTGTCATTTATTTTGCTTCAGCATAATTCTGATAAAACCCAATCATTTTATTATTCTTGAAACCATTAGAAAACTGCACAAAATAGGTAAAGTGAAGATTTATTCAGACCTTGGATTGATAATATTACTTGCTGCAGACTGTGTATACTTGCACAGGAATTCTAGAGTATTTTATACTACATTTTTATTCACTCTAGGAACCCAACAGCGAGCAACGAGCAAATCCACATTAATTCACAAGCTGCAAAAGTAAGGGCCCTGTATTCAGATTCGGTGCTCGAACGAGCAACCACGACTTGCTTTTTGGACGACCAAGAGATTAAGTTGGAGCCAAGGAAAACACAATAGCCTCCCACGGATTTCCTATCATCAGGAGATGCTGCCCAGTCGACGTCTGAGAAGGCAGTAAGAGTGAGAGGTGTGGCTGGTTGGAGGAACAATCCCAACTGAATAGTGCCTTGAAGGTATCGAAGCACACGTTTAAGAGCACGCCAATGATAAATGGTGGGTGCCTGATTGAATTGACTCAATTTGTTAACCACAAAAGCAATGTCCGGCCTTGTGTGAAGCACATATTGGAGGGAACCAAGAGTACTCCGCTAAAGCCGAAGGTCACGAAACAATGGACTGTCATGCAAATGCAAAGGGCTACTGTTAATCATGGGAGAAGCAGCAAGTTTGAGGTGTTGAAGGTGGAGGCAAGCAAGAATGTCCTGGACATATTGAGATTAAGAAAGAATAATACCTTTAGGGGTGTGATGAACTTGAATGCCAAGAAAGTAGTGCAATGGGCCAAGATCTTTGAGAGCAAATGAAGACTGTAACTTTCTGATCATTTGAGAAATTATATTGGCATTGGAACCAGCCAAGATGAGATCATCAACATAAATCAATAAAAACATTGAGCCCGCCAAGGAGTGATGAATGAACAAGGACATATCAACTTGAGATTGAGTGAAGTGCCACTGTAAAAGTGCAGACCATAAGGCATACCTAGCTCGAGGGGCTTGTTTGAGGTCGTATAAGGCTTTGTTAAGGCGACACGCATGACTAGGAAATCGTGGATCAACATAGCCCTGAGGTTGAGAGATAAACACTTGCTCTTGAAGAGTACCATGAACAAAGGTGTTGCTAACATCGAGTTGACGGAGGTGCCATCGCCAAGTAAGAGCCAATGTGAGAACAATACGGATAGAAGATGGCTTAATGGCCGCACTAAAAGTCTCACCATAGTCAAGGCCCCGTTGTTGGAGATAGCCTTTGGCAACGAGACAAACCTTATAACGTTGTACGTGGCTCGTAGCAGTCCGTTTAATTTTGTAAATCCATTTGGTACCTACCAAGTGATGCTTTGGGTTAGGTGGGATGTTGCAATTCTGAAGTGGTTAAAAATATGAGATAAATTAACTCCAGAATTATGTGCAAGTATACACAATCTAGCAGCAAGTGATAAGTATTTATCGCATCCACAGGGTCTTGAAATGCCTACCTCTATGATTTAATTTTCCTTTTTGTGATTTCAAAAGGTTGGTTAAATTGATTGGGTTTTTAAAATGTTGAAACAAAAGAAATACGAAAGCAGTAAATGATTACGACTAGAGAAAACAAAATGGAAACAAACACAAGTTAAGACTTTTGTAATTGTTTATAAAGATGCTCCAGCAATTCTTTTGATCAGTCAATCTCATGCAGTATTATCAGCGGGATCCTCCCGGAACTCCAGACTTTTTGGAATATGTTTCAACTCCAATGAAGCTCTACCGATCAAGCACTAGGCAACTGGCTATCCCTAACTCAGTCACTGGCGTTCACAAATACACAATGATCTAGCGTGAATTATTGTCACACAACTCCTAAATCATCCCTGAAACTAGGAGAAGCTATACATACCGACTAGCTAGGCAAGCACATAATGAAATTAAAGATCAACAATAATTCAAGATGATCATGATCAAATAGAATTTCCAATTTTATAAATATAACAATCACATAATTCTTAACCTATGCCTACAAAGCAATTAGTTCATGATTGAAAACAAAAAATACGTGACAATCTCGATAAGCACATCCATAATGCAAAATACACAAGAAATACTAATCCTTTTAGCAATTGGGGAGATGAAACGGCTGCTCCAAACCACCAAGAACATAGAAGGACTTCGTCTCCTTGAGTGGAATCGCAAATGGTCTTCTTAGATCTCCATTTTGTAGTCAATTCGGCCTCTGGCCGATTGATTCGGTCTCCAAGTCGTGAATCCCTTTAACTTTGACGGCTCCTCCTTTTATAAGATGAGGTTTAGGTTAAATTGGACACATGGCAGGCTCTCCAAGCTTCTTAGATCCGTAAATAATTCAGTTAACGCCACTTTATTAAAATGGATAACGAGCTGTGACGTGGCAGTTTTGCTCCTCACTTTGCTCCAGCATAGAATTTGCTCTCTCCAGTCGCTCAACAATACATTCTGCATAAAATAACTTCCAAAGCCTCCATTCTTTCAAATGGGTTAAAACAAATAATATATATCTAAAATCAACCCTATTAAGCACAAAAGACACACAAATCCCTATAGAAATAAGACTTAAATAACCACATTTTGGAGAGTTATCATGGGACAATATCCCATGTGTGATTTAGTTGCAAGGCACGATATTCCTCATCCAAGGCTTTTTGCCAAGCCAGATGATTTACAGCATCAAGAAAACGGTGCGGTTCGGTTTGGGACCAATCAACTAAGGGGAGGGAGTGTTTAGTGAGGCCAGTGAAGGGATGTTTGGGTTTATATATGCCTGATTTGGCACGGGTGGTCATGAGATGGGCATTTTGAGGAGGTTGAGGTTGAGTAAATTGGGTGCAATTGGGAGGGGAAGCCGAAAGGTTGGAGGAAAGTGGGGTGGGAAAATGGATTGGAGAATGAAAACTGGGTTATTGTGGTGATGAAAAATGTACTAGGGAATTAGAGGAAAGTGGAGAATGGTGGTTTGGTGGTGATGTAGGTTCACTGTGATGGTGAGCAGAAGGGGTAGAATGTACATGGTGGGAAATGGATAATGGTGGGGAAATAGGTAGCCATGTCAGCACTGTATTTTCGGTAGGTGAAGGGGTATCACACTATTTGGAAAATAACTCTTAATATGGAAAACATTCTCATTGAAACTCACATGCCTTGAAATGTAGAGTCTTCCAGCTGTTGTGAGATATTTATAGCCTTTAAAATTTTCTGCATAACCAAGAAACAAACATTTTTCAGTATGAAATTCAAACTTATGATTTTGATATGGACGGAGGCACGGGTAACATGCTGAACCAAACACTTTAAAAAATTTGTAGTCTGGTGGTTGATTCTTGATGACAGTATATGGAGCACTATTATCAAGTATAGGTGAAGCATCTGGTTAATTAAGAACACCGCTGTGTAGAATGCATCCCACCAAAAATGTAAGGGCATTTTTGCTTGAGCTAACAATGCTAGCCTCGTTTCTACAATGTGTCGATGCTTCCACTCAACCCTACCATTTTGGGTTGACGTGTGTGGACAAGCTACTTGAATTTCTATACCATTTTCCTTAGCAAATTGTATGATCGGTTTAAACTCACCACCTCCATCACACCTTAGAGTTTTGATGACAACATCATATTGCTTTTCCACTTGAGATTTAATTGTTGAAAAATACTGCAAGCATCACTTTTGGCTTTTAAAGGAAAAATCCAAGTGTACCGAGAATGATCATCAAGAAACGCTATGTAATATCGATAACCATGTGTAGACAAGATAGGTGACGGCCCCTATAAATTCGTATGAACAAGATCTAGCACATTTGAGGCCCTAGAATCAGACAAGTTAAATGGCAGCCTATGAGATTTTCCAAATTTGCAAGCTTCACAGAAAGATATGTTCTCATTACTATTAACAGGAGCTTTACAAAGTTGCAGAACTTGACGCATAACTTTGGGAGATGGATGGCCTAATCTTTTGTGCCATATATCCATTTTACATGTCAACAAAATATTTTGGATTACATTGATCATACTCCCATTTTCCTTCTTGAAAGTCTTGACAACAGTGGGTGTTTCTAAAAAAAAGTTGCATTGAGCTCCTTTTAATTCAAAAGTCGTGCAAAGCTAGTGCTTCTTGTGCATCCAAAAGTTTATAGAGCCCGTTATCAAGTTTCCCGATCAAGCATACTTCACTGGACGTCCTTTCCTTTACAAAGCAGAACATATTATGAAATTCCACAACAACTGGATTGTCTTGAGTTAACTTGGAAACACTTATAAGACTCTTTTTCATTGTGAGGCACAAACAATATGTCTTTTAAAAATATGCTTCTTTTCCTACCAGTTATGTATGTGGAGCCTATGCTTAAAACTGGAACTTTAGTGTCATTTCCCACAACAACATTAGAGGAATGAGAGGAAGTACCTTTGAGGGAAAGTTTACCAAGATCAGTGGTAACATGGTTACTAGCTCCACTGTCTAAATACCAAGAAGGATCTTGGAGAAGTTCAGGATAAGCCATCATGGCCATAGAGGTGCTGGAGCTGGGTTCATGCTTGATGTCTGTTGTGTTGTGGTTTGAGTTGATGAGTTTCCAGAACTTGTTTCTGCTTTGTCATATCAGTGATGGCAAATTACTTCTGTATGCCCCATCTTGCCACAAAGTTGACAATTTGGGCAATTGTTGGGTGGATAAAGAGAGTAACGGTTTCGATTTCGGTACCTTCCTCCTCTGTTTGACGAGTACCCTCTTCCTTTTCTAGACTGATTTGAGGCAAAACCTCTGTTCTGACTGTAGCCTTGATTTTGGTTGAAGGAGTTGTTGTTGGTGTTGTGGAAAGGTGGTCTCTGTCCTTCAATGTGAGCAACATTTACCGAAGCCAAGTGTTGAGAAGTCAGATTCACAGATATGTTCCCTTTCAGAGCTTGGAATCTTTCCAGCCGTTGTTCAAAGGAAAATAGTTCCAGCTATATTACGCTCCACGTCATATTTTGGCTTCTTATTACACACACAATAGGAGTGTATTCCTAATCAAGACCAGCTGTAACATAGTATCTTTTCATAGTATATAGGTATTCATGCATCTTCATTGTACCTTTTCTAGTTTGCTGAAGCATAAGGCGGTTGTAATCTTCTTGAAGATTTCGACTGAATGCCGAAATATTCTTGGATGGAGTCCCATAGATTTTTAGCTTCATCATGACCCATGACTTGAGTTGTATAGCCAGCCAACGAGCAACTGATCTGCAGCCAACCAAATATCGTACTCTGGATTTGGCATTTTTAAGCCATCTGGTTCCTCCTCAGATGGAGGTAAAATGATTGACATTTCAGAAGCTGGAGTTTTGTCGGACAGGTGGCCTTCGAGTTTGTACCTTTTGAGAATGGGAATGACAATATTTTGCCACGGCAGGTAATTGGTTCTATCGAGCTTGATTGATGTTACTTGGTTGAGGAGATTTGCGAATACAGGGGTCCCGAGAGATTGGGTACCATAACGAACTTGGAATGGACTCTTCTCCATGACAATTTCTTTGCCAGTCTCATTTTTGGTTTCTCCGGCGGCGGCTGTTTTGGAGGACTTAGCAAGTGGTGTATTGGAAGAGCCAGTCATGGCTGCTTTGAGGCTCTGATACTAGATTGAGTTTTGATAATACTCCAGGATTTTTCTTATTGAATCTAAAGGGCCATTGGCCTCAATAAATACAGGCTTGAAGGATACGTAAGAAAATAACTAAAAGATAAAGCTAATCCAATCCTACCTAATTTGAGATAAAAGAGGAGGTTAGGTAGGATAAATCACAATACAATTCAGATAATTACATGGGAAAACAGCAACCAGACAATTAGTAACAGCAGAAGCAAAAGTCAATCAGTAGCAGTGCAGTACACATTGAAATGTCACGTCTCAACAAAGGGGATTGAGGAAGCTTGAGATAAGGTAACTCAACCCTTCTACCATCACTTTCGCTTCTAGCATTTTGGTCGACCAATTCGCTTGAACTTACTTACTGCCCGTTTATGCACGACTTAATGTGATGATGTACAATATTGATGGACAATATGAGTTAAAGATGATTCAGTCAATAAGTGTAAGTATACACTATCACACACAGTAATAAAAACAATAGAAGTATTTCAAAGTATCGATCCCACAAGGATTAATTTAAACTCATATTTGAAGAACAAACTGCATTAAGCAAGATGGTTGGTAACAAAATAAGTTGATTGATTTTGGAAATAATTTTTAAATAAGAAAGAAATAATAAAAGACAATAAAAATCAACAATAAAAGACAAGAAATTCAGTTTAGTTTCAACTCAAGTAAGATTATTAATCCTATTACTAGCTTGCTCACAACCTAAGTCTATATATGCATTGGGTTAGGTTTAACTTTTATTTGGCCTAGCTCCCAAGTACCGTTAGAAGGCTAAACGAGTTCGTTATGCACATGTATGTGACTCAACTCCGACATAGATAATTCATGCATATACAACCTATAACCCTATAGTTGTTACTCCTCGTAACAACGAATTCCCTATTTATAGGCTTTTCTGATCCTATATCACCTTTACGAAAATCGTTCTTACCCGACCCTTTCGGTACTAGACTCACATTGCATGCTAAGTCTGAACGGTCAGTTTAAGCTTAACAAGATAACCTTATAATCAATAAAGAGAGACATGCATAAATAAAACTTAAGGCAAAAAAAATACTTTCAAGCTAATCCATCCACAAGAGTATTCACTAGACCGAACCCCTTAATGGAAATTTAGTTACGGATGGATGAAAATGATATGAATAAATTCTAAGTGTTAATATTAAACTTGCGGAAGCAATTTTGGATCTTAGGCACATACTTTCATCAATTTGATCATACAAAGCATGTTCAAAATAGCCGAAAAGATAGAGTTTCAAGGCCTACCTCTTGGAGCTCCCAATTCACGTGATTCTTTAGTTGTTTCTTCTCACCAACGGATCACGAACCACCACAAGATCTTCCTTTGCTATCCTCAGGCCTTTGGAACGGATTGTGGGATCCTTTAGTGATGGGATTTTAAGGGACAAGCTTGTGGGTTCAAGCTATTTTGTGAGTTTATGGAGCTGGTGTTTGAGGAGAAATTTCAACAGCATAACAGTATCAAAATCACTTTGTTTCTTCATCTCCCAATCCACTACTCATAGAGGAAATCCATGCATCTTTGATTCACCAAAGATTCACACAAATTAGAAGATTAATTAGTGGTAAATCATGGTGGCTTAAGAAGGATGAGTGCATGAGTTTAGTCACCATGCACTCCACCTCCAAAAATTAATTTCATTTTGAATTTCTTAAATTCTCAATGAAATTGATTTTTATTTCTTATTTTAAAATTCTAATTTCAAAATTAATTTTAATTTTAATAATAATTCATAATTATTTTTAAATAATAATGAATTAAATAATTTAATTAATTATATTATATTGATTTTAATATCAAATATTAAATTAATATTTTGCACCTATTTCCGACTATTCTTGAAACAAAATTTCTTGAACATGAATCTCTATTCACATGTTCAATATTCAAATCATATTTAAAAATATCCAACTCTCAAATTTTAGTTTAACTCAAAATTAAACTAAGACATCGATAATATCGAACATAACCGACATTTATTCCCTAAATTGAATTCGAACGATTCAAACTCTCTCATCATATTGTTCCAAGGTTTATTCCTATATGAGCTAGCAAGGGAACCTAATGGACTAGATCATGGGCTTCAACGATCCGAGAATAACCAGCTAAACTCATTAACCTAATTATTCAACATTTGTTAGCTATCAAGACACTCTACTATATAGCCTATAGTTGCACTCCCCTCACTGTAGATATATTTTTGTCCACTCGATATAACCATGATTAGTAAGTCAATCTTTCATAGGTTGTTCGTAACTAGAGTTGGGTCAAATGTTCGTTTTACCCCTAAAGTTACATCTTGCTCCTTAAGTCCCACTGATCCTCTAATGAATAATTGGTTTATGGTTCAACCAGTAAACCGAGTCCCTCTCGGGCCAATGAGATGGTGGGGTGATAAGGGTAAAAAATATACCTATTTTACCCTTATATTTAGCTCATTTTTTTGTCAAGTATTTCATGTTTAGATCAAGTTTACTGTTCCCGAGCTCAAAATATGTTAAATTTGATAAGTTAGGGTGTTGAGATTCACTCTTGTCAAATTATACACAATTGTACTTAAAAAGACTTAATTTTAAGAGAATTTGACTAAGTTTATTGCTGAGCAGAAAAACAGAGGAAAAGCTGGATTCTGCCCAGAAATGCGAGAAGGCAAAATGAAATGCAGCCACATTTCTAGAAAACAGAGGCAGTTTCGAGTCATCCGCAGGTCGTTGTTGACGAGTCTTCTTCGCACCTAACCGGTTGTTTTGACCCCGAAACCGACTAAGCTACCTAACAGCACCTATTTCGCAGCTTCTCAACCATTTCCAACACTATATAAGCTCGAGATTCGAAGTCAAATTCAAGCATAACTCATTTGGAAGAAGAGGGTGGTGAAAGAACCCTAGTTGACGCCTATGAGTAGGGATACTCGAGGTCCTTCTTAGGTGACTAAATTTTAACCTTAGTTAGACATCAAACCTTAGGGTTTGTAGGGATTTTCACCCATTCTCACTTGTAAAAGCGAGAGAGTGGAGTGTCTAAATGAACTCTAGAATGATTGGATAAATAGAAAACCCATATTATTTGGCTACTTCCATTATTTCCAGCTTTTGATACTTTTCATTTATCTGTATTTCTTACATCTTATTTTCAATGAAAATGTATTCATTTGCACTTTATCTCACCATGAGTAGCTAAATTCCGTTGAGGGGTTCAATATGGTGAATTCTCTTATGGTTCAATAGCTTGAAAGTGTTTTATTTGCTTAAGTTTTGTTCAATGCATGTCATTCTTTATTGACTATCACTCTGATCTTGTTGAGTTTAACTTGATCACTTAGACTTTGCGTGCTATGTGAGTTTGATCTCGAAAGGGACAGACGATATCTGTTCTCATAAAGGTGATATAGGAGAAAAAGCTCGAAAGAGATTGTTCGGTGGTATAGGGCAAGCTGTCTAAGGCACCCTATATCGACTATAGGGTTATAGATTGCATTCGTGAATTATCTATGTCGGAGTCGAGTCACAGAAATGTGCATAACGGTACTCGTTTAGCCTTCTAACGATTCTTGGGAGCAAGGCCAAATAGAATTTAAATCTGACCCAATACATTGAATAGGCTTAAGTTTAAATAATCCATGATTAAGGTTATTGCCTTTGGGATGAATCCATGGTGAATACCTCGTTTTATTTATTGTTATTCTTTTATTCATTTGCTTGTTTCTAAAAACCAATCATCAATCTTATTTCTTTGGTTACCTATTTTTAAGCAATCAAGTTGAGCAGTTTCTTCTTCAAATCTGAATTTCCAGTTAGTCCTCGTGGGATCGATACCCTTGGAATACTTCTAAGGTTTTTTATTACTACGTGTGACAATGTATACTTGCACTAGGGTTGGCTGAATTTATCTTATTATTATTTATCATCTTATCTCACATCTATCCATTCAGCTGACGACGCACCATGGGGACCCTTGTTCAAGACCTGGAGTAAGTACTTAAGGGAACAACCTCTCTACTATCCCTAATACGGGTAGGAGTGAATTTCGTCTTACAAGACTATGTCCCTAACTATCTATCCAGTCTCATCCCCAAAATGATAAGCTTATTGAGTCAGCGAACTCGAGTCACTCTCACCCATGAAAATCAAAGGACAATCCTGAATAAACAGGAGTTTATAGTTAGCTCAAAATTAACATCGAGTTACCTAGGTCATCGCAAGAGATAGTCAGTTTCATCAGTAAAGGGCGTTATAAAGTGAAAGTGACTTATCTCGTGGTCCGGTCTTATGCAAACTCATTGCATAGGACGTCGTCACTCACATGTCACCACATGAACAATTCAGGATCACATCCTTTGTATAAAATACAAAGTGAGTCGCATCAATAGTGTCCCCAGGATAAGGTACTGAAGGATTGGAATTCCCAATTCCGTTACAGCGGAAGCAATTGGACCGTTCGTAAATTAATTTTGTTCTACAAAATACCAATACATTGGCAAAAAAGTTAAGCTGTGAGAAACATACCTTCATCTGACGACTCTGAATTCTTCAACGGACACCACCACAAGGGCTTCCCCACTATAACTCTAAGATTAGGAATGTAGTTGTGGGACAACCTAATCTTGAATGGGAAAAACTCTTAGAGAGAAAAAAAATTCTCTATAGAGTTCTTGAGTTAAGATAATGAGAGGGGGGCTAGAATGAGACATTAGGGTTAGGGTTCTCATAACCTTTCCTTTTATAAGAGAGGAAACCCTAATGTGAAGTTAGGAAACAATCTTGACCGTTAGATCAAGATCAATTAATTAATTGATTAAATCAATTAATTAAATGTTAATTAATTAAACATATTAATTAATTAATCTCATGCACATTTAGATCTTATTTAAATGTAATTTCCTCACATAATATATTGTTTAATTAACTTAATTAAATCGCATTTAATTAATTCAATTAAACTAATCAATTAATTAATTTCATAATTAAATATCACTCATATTTAATTAATTACTCGTTAGAATCATATTCTAATAATTCTCTCATAGACTATAGTTTAATTAAATCTCATTTAATTTAAACTAAATTGAATAATAAACTAATTCATGATTAATTAATTCATCTTCTAATTAAATACCATATATTTAATTAGACATATATTTGAACTCTTTCAAATATATTAATCTCTCAATTTAATAAAGTTTAACTCAAATTAGACTTTATATTTTAATGCATCACTATACATTGTATTAATTTGTATTTCATACAATTAACTTAATTCTCAATATGAATTTAAACTATTCAAATTCTCTCAAGAATAATTGTTCCTATTTACTCTTTATGAGCTAGCAGGGGGACCTAATGGACGTACAGATCAGAAGCTCCAATGATATGAGGTTAACTGATTAAACTCATTAATCAGGTTAACCAATATTCATTAACTGTGGGTCATTCCACTAAAGACCCACAGTTGAACTCTGCTCACTGTAGAACATTTCTGTGTCCACGGATATAGACCTATATCGGTAAGTCAATCATTCACGAGTGTTCGTGACTACAGTTGGGTCAAATTACCGTTTTACTCTTGTGTTACCTCTGGCTCTTTAAGTACTCGTGCTCCTTTAATGAACAACCTGTTTATGGTCCAACCAGTAAACAGAAAGTCCCTCTCGGGCCAGTGATAGGGCGGGATCCCTTTGTTCAAAACCCGCAGTCACCACTTAAGGGAACACTCATCTACTTCTCCTATAAGCGGGAAGGAGTGAATTCCATCTTGTGTTGTCATGTCCTCAGCCCCCCACTCGGTCTTGTCCCCAAGAAGGTAGGCTTATTGAGTCGACGTGCAGGCCACTCTCACCCATACTAATCAAAGGACAATCTCTCGTGAGAAGGAGTTCATGACACACTCAGGATTAAGATTGAGTTACCTAGGTCATCCTATTGAAACAGTAACCTAACTAGTTAACGGTGTTACATCTAATGGTTTACTATTTCGTGGTCTGGTCTTATGCAAACTCATTGCATAGGATACCCCCGCTCGCATGTCTCCTACATGGACGCCTTGGATCAATATGTCTGTATCGAATAGTGTTACCAGGATAAGGCTGAATTAGGCACCCAGCCTTATCCCTATACTATAGACCTTTTAGGTTGTTACTTAAACACTGATCCCCGTATGTCCCCACACACTAGTTCAAGTCACATGTAAACAACCTTGGATCTAAGTTTATTGGATTTGGGTCAAATTGTGCAATATTTAACAATAACACTTTATTGTAGAAACTCAATAACACTTTATTGAAACAAGTATACAATTTGTTTACATTCACTATCTACGAGTTTTAGGACATAAAACCCAACAAACTTCCACTTGAACTAAAACTCTAGTTTAGTGGGATGTACAATAATCTATACAGCAGCGAGTGTATAAATACATGTATAAAACATATACAATGTACAAATACAATAAACTAGGGCATCAATATACCTATTACATAATGGTATCACTATACTCATTACACTTCTCCCACTTGTCCTAGATTACATCTTTGTACATAACTCGTAGACCTAGACCTTCTAGATGACCCTCATACACTTTAGCCGAGAGAGCCTTCGTGAATGAATCAACAATATATCTTTAGATTTAATGTGCTTGCTTGTCTTGCAATAGGCTAGTTCATATTTGGAACACCTTCCAAAATAGGCTTGAACTTCCTAAGTTATACAATCTCTATCATTGCTTCATAAGCAACTGCTTATCGGCCTATATCATTGAGGCTGCAACTATGTCATACTATATCTCCTCTGTTAAGAGTGAACATAGATATTGATGTAGATTTCCTCAAATCTTTATCAATTTGAAAATCTGTGTCAGTGTATCGTGTAAGGATCCAGTCCTCAGTGTCATACACGAGCATATAGACCCTCGTTCTTCTAAGATATTGGAGGATGTACTTGACGACTCTCCAGAGATTAATTATTGGATTTGATTGATACTTACTGAAAATCCCTATTGCATAGGGCTTATGTCTTATGTCTCAAGTCCTCAACATCTTGAGGTGTCTCAAGACACAGTTCCTTAGACAAAAGAATTCTATGCCTAAAAGGTAGTGAACCCTTCTTGGAATTCTGCATCTTATATCTAACTAACATCTTGTAGATATAAGACACTTGAGACAAGGTCAGCTCAGCTTCTCTCAGATTTTCATTTGGAAATGAGCTACTAGTCTCTTTTAATGTCAGTAAGATAACTTACATCATTCCCAATGATTAGGATATCAATCATATACAACACTAAGTAAGCTACTGAACTATTGATGATTACTTGTAAACACAAGACTCATCAATGTTCTGATTAAAGCCAAAAGATTTGGTCACTATATCAAATCTTATATTTCAAGATCGAAATGCTTAGGTCAATCCATGAATGGATCACTTAAGCTTGCAAACCCTTTTGCTTTTGATTTTGTTGTATGAACCCTTCTAGTTAAGACATGAATGTCTTGTTTCCTCTTGTAAATCCACTTGTAACTAATAGGTGTTACCCATCAAGCAGATCTACAAGATCCCAGATGAAAGTGAAATACAAAAGACTTCATTTCTAGGTCCATGGCTTTAATCCTCTGATCGTTGTCAACATCATTCATTTTCTTTCTAAAAGACAATGAATCCTCTATGCCATCATCAAGTATGATGACCTAGGTTTCGATCAAGCCTATGTAACGTTCAGGTTATAAAACAATCCTCCCACTACATCGAGGCACTCTCAACTATTAAGATGGATGTGTCTGACCAGATGCACTGGTCCATCAACAACTCTTGTTGAACAACCATCCTCATCAACGACTCTTGTGAATGTTACTGTAGCTTCATTAGTTAACTTACTTAAACTGACTTTACTCTGTGGTTTATGATTTTTTATGTGGACTTCTTCTGAGAATTTAGCATTTGTCGATACAAATTCTTTATTCTCTTGTGAATTGAAAAAGTATCCACTTCTCGTTTCCTTTGGGGTTGCCTACTGCAGTATGCAATGCAGTCAACACTACATGACCCCAAAACGAGCCAGACAATTGAGCATAGCTCAACATGGAATGAACCATATCCAATAGGGTTCTATTTCTCCTAAATGTGATTTAGGGTGTGATCCCATGTACTATCAAATAGTCTTGGAATCTCAAATCCCTATACTCAACACTTTGATCAGATCGAAGTGTTTTTATCATCTCACCTAACAAGTTTTCAACTTCAGTCCTAAGCCCCTTCGAATATCATCTCATCTAACAAGTTTGGGGGTCCACGGATATTGACCAATAACGGTAAGTCAATCCTTCACGAGTGTTTGTAACGCCAGTTGGGTCAAATTACAGTTTTACCCCAAGGTTACCTCTGGATCCTTAAGTACCACTGATTCCTCTAATGAACAATTTGTTTATGATCCAATCAATAAACAGCAGTTCCTCTAGGGCCAGGAGAGGATGGGTGCCCTTGTTCAAGATCCGGAATCAGCTCTTAAGGGAACACACATCTACTTACTCCAATAGGGGAAGGAGTGAATTTCATCTTGTAATATTATTGATAACTGCCCAAAAGGTAGTTATTTAGGCCTCATTTATATAAGGATTTATGTGTCCTTTATGCTTATTAGGGTTGGTTTTGGATAGATATTACATGTTTTAACCCATTTGGAAGAATGGAAGCATTGGAAATTATTTTGTGCAGATTATGCTGCTGAGCGACTAGAGGGAGCAAATTCTATGTTGCAGCAAAACTGGGAGCAGAAACTGCCACATCACAGCTCGTTAGCCAACTTCATGAACCGACTTCTGTTGAGTTATTTTCGTGATAAAGGATCGAGGAGAGCCTTACACGTGTCCTAGTTGACCTAATTCGAGCCTCTCATCCTTCTATAAAAGGAAGTAGCCGTCAAAGTCAAAGTCATTCCATGTTTTCCCTTGGAAGCCGAATAGTATATGGAGATTGAAGATCATCAAGAACACCATCATCTGCAAGCTGATTAGGGAGTTTATTTTCTTTATTAACTTGTGGTTATGGACATGCATACTCAGATTGTAATTCGTATTCCTATGCCTGTTATGAACTAAGTAGCTTAGGGTGTTGGTTAGGAATAATGTGATTATTGTGTTTCATCTCTAGTAATAAATTGACTATCGCATTTTGGTTAATTGTTGTGCTTCTTCTTATTTTATGCCCGCCTGGCCAGCCGGTGTGAATAGCTCTCTCTAGTTTCAGGATGATTTAGAGAGTGTATGGCAATTATCCACACTACGATCATTGTGTATTGGTGAACGCCAGTGACTGAGCTAGGGATAGCCAGTTGCCTAGTGCTTAATCGGTCGCTCTTCATTGGGTTTGAAACATATCCCAAAAGATCCGGAGTTCCGGGAGGAATCCGTTAATAATACTGCGAGAAATGCATGATCAATAATATTGCTAGAGCATATCTTAGAACAATCACTAAAGCCTAACCAGCGCCTATCTTTAATATGTCTATCTATTTGTTTACTCGTTGTTCTGTCATTTATTTTGTTTCAGCATAATTCCGATAAAACCCAACAATTTTATTATCTTCGAAACCATTAGGAAGTTACGCAAAATAGATAAAGTGGAAACTCATTCAGACCTTGGATTGATAATATTACTTGCTGCAGACTGTGTATACTTGCACAGGAATTCTAGAGTATTTTATACTATATTTTTACTCACTCTAGGAACCCAACAATTATGTTCCCAGCCCCCACTCGGTCTTGCCCCTGAAATGGTAGGCTTATTGAGTCGGCGAACTGGTCACTCTCACCCATACAAATTTAAGGACAATCCCTCCTGAAAGGGGTTCATAACATACTCAGGATTGAGATTGAGTTATCTAGGTCATCCTATTGAAATAGAATCCTAAACTAGTTAACGGTGTTACATCTAGAGGTTACTATTTCGCAGTCTGATCTTATGCAAACTCATTGCATAGGATACCCCCACTCGTATGTCTCCTACATGGATGCTTTGGATCATTGGATCTGTATCAAATACAAAGTGGGTCGTATCTCATAGTGTCACCAGGATAAGGTACCCAGTCTTATCCCTATACTATAGACCATTTAGGTTGTTACTTGAACACTGATTCCCGTATGTCCCCACATACTAGTCCAAGATTCATCTAAACAACCTAGGATCTTAGTTTATTGGATTTGAGTCAAATTGTGCAATTTTAGTAACAATAACTCTTTATTGTACAAACCTCAATAACAACGTACTGAGACATGTGAACAATTTGTCACCATTCACTATCTACGAGTTTTAGGGCATAAAACCCAACATATATGTGCATAACTCCTTTCTTAGGGAGGAGTTTGCTTTTAGAGGAGTTTTTGCTCTTAGAGCCATATTACGGATCTCCCCATGTCTACTTCTTCAAGGCTCACAAATTCTTTTGTTCGACACCCAGGGATTCTACCGACATGGCTAAGTCAGGGTCTAGATTTGATACCACTTGTTAAGGACGAGGACACGATATAGATCTCCACAATGGTATGATATTGTCCACTTTGGGCATAAGTCCTCATGGTTTTGCTTTTGGTTCCACCCAAAAGGCCTCATACCAATGGAGATATTTGTTCTCCCTTATAAACCCATGATCATCCATTTATCTAGCCAATGTGGGACTTTGGTCGCACTCCCAATTCCCAACATCTCTCTCTTCCTCCGTAATTAGCGTAGTGTAACTTAGGATTAGAGTAGATTGGATGGCTGATCAAACCCCGACACCTTACTTGATGATCGGCTAGGTGAACTTCATGTAATCGGGAACTCAGTTGTAAGTTTGGTTTGAATTTTATTATGTGATTTTGAGCATTTTACTTCTATGAATTTATTATTTTATGTGGGTTGAATTCTATTTTATTACGATTAGTTTTGATATGAGGGATTGACAACCCCAACCATGGTCGTTCTAGTCATATTAGCTATTAAATAGCAAATAGGGGAGCATAAGTCAATTGCATGCCATCCTAGAATTTGACACTAAGTCAATTTATAATTTAGGCTTTTCCTAGTTATAAAATTTATTATCCAAACTATCCTTATCTTAATGCGGTTGTTGCTAGTTAATTAGGTCTGATTAAGTAGTGTACAACTATAATAGCTTCGATGCATTGGTTGGGCTAGTACAATAGGGATAATTATGGTTCTATGGCTTTTCCAGGAGTACGTTAGGGCTTAGAACATAAATTCTATTAATAGGTAATTTGTAATTAAAATTCATCCAAACCTAACCCCAAACATACCGATTGCATGAATCTAAGGTGTGATTAGACACTCCCCTGTATTCTCCCATTAGTTTGGTAGTCATAACAAACCTTATTAGGACAAATTGACAATTGCGCTTCCTGTGTTCGACCTTCACCACTACTGCTACGAGTTGGCTTTAGGAGTCGATGATTATAAATATTTGATAGGACCCTGTACAAGTCCTTTATCAAGTACCACTTTATTTAAGTATATCGTTCAAAGTGCAACGCTTATGGAAGCTTAAATGTTTAAAATAATGAAATTGCAAGTTTGCTAGTAACATTAACTCACCAAATTTGATGATTATAAACAAAAAAAAATTATTTTATTTAAAATTTAAGAAATAAAATAGATATTTTAAAAGGTTAGAAACTGTTAATTTTGTTGGGACAAC
Source organism: Luffa acutangula (assembly GCA_036850905.1). Classification (NCBI taxonomy): domain Eukaryota; kingdom Viridiplantae; phylum Streptophyta; class Magnoliopsida; order Cucurbitales; family Cucurbitaceae; genus Luffa; species Luffa acutangula. The sequence goes on from CM072099.1 coordinate 15,089,628, forward strand.
GGGATCTCACATATCTCCACAATGATATGATATTGTCCACTTTGGACAAAAACCCTCAAGATTTTACTTTTGGTTTCACCCAAAAGGCATCGTACCAATGGAGATATTATCACTCACTTATATACTTATGATCTTCCTCTTTCTTAGCCAATGTGAGATTTTGTTTGCATTCACAATATTCCTCCCCTCGAACGAAGAACCACATAAACTAATTCCCCTTAAATATTCATCTATTTGTCCTCCTCTCTAGCTTCAAAGCATGAGTTATTATGACTATGCTATTGCGGTTTACCATCTTTGTTCGTCACTCGTGATTGTAAACAAACATGTCTAAGTTTGGGACATGACCCTAATACCAATTGTTAGGGTCAAGTGAATCTCACATACCTTCATAATAGTATGACATTGTCCACTTTAGGCATAAACCCTCATGACTTTGCTTTTGGTTCAATAAAAAATGTTTTATACCAATGGAGATATTGTCTCTCACTTATATATCCATGATATTTCGCTCTTTCCTAATCATGTGAAACTTTGTTTGCATTCCCAACAAAAACCAAAATAGTCACTTTTTAGAAGTTTATAGACCATAAAATAAACATTTTAAAAGTTTAATAACTAAAATAAACCATATCTAACAATTGGACCAAAATGATTTTGTTTTAGTATAACAAATATGGAAAGGTAATAGGATCAAAATGAAATTTAAACTATAGCATTTTAGGAGGGTTTTTTTTTCTTTAAATTATTTGTAAAGGTACTTATTATACCCTTTAATCAAAACAATTTTTTTAGTGCTTAGTTGATCTTGATTACGAGTGTTTGAAGGACAATTAGAATCGAAATATACTTATAATCCATAATTATTAAATAATATTACTTTGCAACTTTAGCAAATTAGAAGGTTGTGCTGTAAAATCGTGAAAAGAAAAAGAGTAAAGAATTAAAATGAAGACGAGCTAAGTTGTATAGAAAACACTGGTGAAAAAAAGATTATTCTTACAACTTGTAAGAAGTGAAAGTTGTGAAACTTTTGAAACTCAAAAACTTTTTAAAATTCCCTCTAATCTTGCAGAACTTGGAATAATTTAATAATCTTTTTTTCTAATAAAATCCTATATTAACATTGGAGAAAGTGAAATAAAAAATGGACATTGGAATAAGGAAACAACAAAAAAACAAAACAAAACAGGGCATAAATAAAAGGAAAAGAAGAAAAATGACTCAGCTCTTACTAATATTGTTGTATAATATTATAAACCAATCCAAATTGTTTGTCTCGTGAAAGGGATTTGGCCAGAAGTAATCTAGAAGTCACCGAAAAGAATAGTATCACTATTTCTTTTGTTTGTAGTATTTTATAGGGTTTTTCGTATAAAATAAAAAAAAAAAATTATAGGCTTGTTTTACCACTTATTTATGTAGGTTAAATGGTCTATTTGGTTATTGAATTTTCATATTTATGTATATCTGGTATCTGTACTTTAAAAAATGTATAATATTTTTCATAAACGTTCAATTTCGTGTTCAGTGGATTTTTGAATGTTCAATTTTGTGTTTGATAGGTTTTTTACCGATTCAATGTTTTTTCAAACTTACGGACCTTCTAGATAGGGGTGCAACAAAAAACCGAAAAATCGATGAACCGAACCGAACCAAACAGATCCATTGGTTTGATTCTGGATTTTTATTGTAAAAGCCAGTCAAAACCGAACCGAGGTATATATATACTTAAACAAACCATAATCCCTTCATTTTTTCACCTCATTCAGTCAACAACCCAAAGGTCCCCACAGTTGTAAATCTCTCCTCTGTCAAAATAGCTTGTTGAAAATAAACATCTCTTCCATTTTCATTCAAAGTCGTTTCCCTTCACCATGAAACTTCCTCTTCTAAGTTGTCGCACTCCCAGGCCAGCCCTTTGCCATCACACTCTTCATCTAATTTTATTGCACAAATATTCTGGTCTGATTTCTTTACCCCACAAAAAGATCTGAATAGAAAAAGACATGATCAAACAGAAATTCCTTTATTCAAAGAAAATGAGTGGAAATCAAGATATGTAAAGTATGACAACTATTTTTTTTCTATGGAATTTCTGTACCAATATGTCTCTTTAAATCATAGGATTGATTTTTGTTATAGGTGATTTTGGACCACACAGATGGACAAGGAGCTGAGGAGGACAATCGGGCAGAGGTAGGACCAAAAGATCGACCCAGAGGGAGACCGGACCAAAGGGTCGGGCCATATGGTCGGCCTCGGCCTTTTGCCGAGGCCGACCATTCGGCCCGTTTGCGCGGGCTGAGCCCGGTGACCTCTTTTCGGTCCCTGATGTCCCAAATCGCCCCGGTTCCGCCTGGTTCGTCCCGAAACACCACCAAGTTCCTAAAAATCCTAGGAGGACAAACAGGTATAAAAGCCCCTCTTCACCACGGAAGAAGGGTTCCGAAACTCGATTCTTGACTCTCCCCTTTACTATCTGTAACTTCTCCTCGGTTTTCTGACTTAGGCATCGGAGGCGGTGTGGCCTACACCACGCCGGTGTGCAGCGGTTTTTGCTGGTCTTGCAGGTCACGTCTTCCCCAGTTTCTACAAATTCACTGTTGGTGTCACGTGAAGGTCAGGTGAGTCTTTTGTCCGGATTTTGGCATCAACAATTTTAATTACATTATTACAGAGTAGAAAATCAATTTGGGAAAGAAGTGTGATTACAGAGTAGGAAATCACTTTGGGGGGAGAAGAAGGGGTGATTACAGAGTTGTTGAAAATCAATTTGGGGGAGAAGGATGAATAAAATTGGATGGAGGGTTTCTTTGTTGTTCTCGATTAACAAAAAAAAAAAAGGGCCCAAAACCGAAAATTGAACCAATCAACAACCAAATCGAGTATCACCCCTACTTTTAGATACAAAAGTGAAAGTTTAGGGACTTAATTGATATTTTTAAAGTCCAAAGACTACTAGATCACAAGATTGAAAGTTTATGAACCTATATGTGAGATTTGAATGGTGACATATATATATATATGTCCAAAGATTGGCCACTATTACGCAAGATAAATTTAGATGAACAAGGACGTTGTAATGTTAGGGACATCTGAACTCCACATATCTTGTAACACCTCTAAAGATCTTTTCAAGTTTTAGGTTAATTTCAAATTAATTAAATTTTATTCGTGGAAAAATGTATAGATCAGTTCCCGAGATTTATCTTAATTTATTAAATTCTCAAATTTAGGGAAATTAGAGAGGAGAGTTAGTTTTATTTTATTACTTAACTTTAGGTCTCTTGTTATTATGGAAACCCTAATTGTTACTTATTTATATATATATATATATAAAAGCAAGGGTTTGTTAAGCCGCCTCCCTCATCTCTCCCTTTCGCTCACGTCTCCACCTCTCTCGATCCCCACCTTCTTCACGTCTCTCCCTCTCTTGTGCAACGCGACCCAGCCCCGCCGACGACGCAGTTGTGCGTTATTCTGCCTTTTGTTCGAGACTGTCGCGCCACTTCTCCAGCAACGACGAGCTCCACTTGAAGACCCAGTCGCTGCCAACCTGCAATCTGTGCGGCTGTCGTCGCCGCGCAATGCCCAGCTGCTCGCCAAGGCCTTTTTCATCGTGTTTCAGGTACTACCGTTAGAGTCCGATGTCGTTGCTGCCAGGTGTTGCATTCAGCAGCCTCAACTTCATTTGGGCATCTAGTTTGAGTGAGTTTTCGGCGTTCAGGTTGCTGTTCAACGAAGTGTTCCTTCTCTAAAATTAGCTGAAGAATAAGTGAGTGAAGGTTTTGCCGAATATTTTTAGCTCCCAGTTGTTGCGATTTTTAGGCACTGGAGGGACTGTTTGTTGGTTGGATCTCAAATGTTTGTTGGTTGGATCTTAGGTTGTTCATCAGAGGAGCTAGATGTAACCCAGAGGTAAAACCGTAACTTGACCTAGCTGGGGTTATAAACACACGTGAAGGGACTGATATTAGTCAATATCCGCTGCAGTCAGAATTCTATAGTTAGTGGTACCGTTAACGAATATTGGTTAATTGATTAATGAGTTTAGTCAATTAATCTCAAATCGTGTGAGCTTCTAGGTCTATAAGGTCTCACCTCAGGTGTTAGGTAAATTTGCTGGGAATTGAATATTCTTGAATATTCGAAGTGGTTCGAATATTAAATTTAAATTTGCTCGAAATTGAATATTCGAAGTGGTTCGAATATTAAATTTAAAATATGAATTTGATTCATATTAAACTATAGGTTAAAATTAATGAGCATTAGATGTACAATTTTTTTTTTTGAATAATAGATAGTATTTTTTTTTTTTAGAAAGATAATAGATGTATAGTATTAAGTGAGAATAATATAATTAAATATGTTATTTCAAAAAAAAAAAAATATAATTAAATATGTGATATTCAATTGAATAATTAATTAATTAAAGAATTAATTAATTGTATGTTTTAGTTTGTTTTAATTAAATTTGATTTAATTAAAACACATTAAAACTATAGGATAAATGAGGATTATTCATTTAATTAAATTAAATTATTTTTTAATTTATTTTTAAATTAAAAGATGAATAATTTACTTAGTCAGCTAAGTCCTAATCGTGTGTTTACAAGATTAGGTCATCCTTTTTTTATCTCCTGCAGAATAAAGAGAGGTTAGGTGTGGTTATGGTTGATCCATCGTGATCTCTGAATCTCTCATTCTCATTCTCACGATTTTACAAAGAAAGGAAAAACTCTCTCCCTAAATCCCTTCAGTGAAAATTTTGGCTCCCACAAGCTTCTCAACCTAGAACCCTTAATAGTCATACGGTGTTTCAATTGTGGTCGTGTTCTTGGAGAAATTTCCAGCAAATTGGAAGAACAAGGGGCTGCTGCAAAACAGTGAAGAACACTTGGAGATTTGGTGAAATCCGGTCAAGTTGTTTACGAAAGTAAGTATCCCTTTAACACCCTTTGATCACTAGGATCAATCTCTAGATTATATCTAGGTTTTTCTATGAATATTAGCATGTTTGTAGCCTTAATACAATAGGTTTTACATAAATTAACTTGTTGTATTTTTTTGTCATCGTATCGGTATTCAAATCGAAAATTTAATTAGGTTTGGATCTCTGATTGTTTCTGTTGCGTAAGGGTTTTAATCCCTACAGATGAAGGTTGAGGTTGAGGAAAAGGATGAAGATGATGAAGATTTAATGGAAATGGAGGAAACAGATGATGAAGATGGAGATGAAGATGGAGGAAGAAGATGAAGATGATGAAGATGGAGGAAGAAGATGAAAAAGAAGAAAAAGAAAAAGAAAAAATAAATAATAATTAAATAATTAAATATTATTTAAAAAATTCAAAAAACTATTTTTTTAATAAAAAAAATGCATGCCACGTCAGCAATCCGTTAGGGTTTAACGGAAAGGACGAAATGACCAAAATGAAACGAAATCCAAACCTCAAGAGATAAATTGTCGAGTTTGAAAACTCGAGAACCAAAATGAAACCTAACCCAACCCTTAAGGACCAAAAGTGTATTTTTTCCAAAAAAAAAAAACTAATATGGTTTTTGAACGCTTTTACAATTTTTTTAGGTCAAATTTCTTTCCTACTTTTGAGAACATTGAAGGTTAATCAGGGTTAACAACTTAAAAAAAAACAAAAAAAAAACATTCAAACGAAACTGTATTTACCACACTCAAGTTTATTTCAAATGATTTTATTGATAAAAGAAAACTAACATGGTTTTTTAACTAACCACTTACCATTTTTATTTTGGCAATACTGAAAGTTAACTAATATGATTTTTCTTCACCAAATCCTAAACTTTTTTGTTTTGTAAAAAAAAAAAAAAACATAACCCTAAATCAAAGTGAATCATATATCCTAAACTATTTTTTTTCTTTTTAAGTATTGAACACTTACTCTAACGGTCTTTCTATTTTTATTTTTAATTGATCACATTATTTAACCCGTACACCGAAAACTTAACTTTTTTTTCTTTTAAGAAATACTTACCACGAAAGTTTTTTTTTAGACAGGAAAAAAACATATATCCTAACTATATTTTGTTCATATTCAACGATATTCATACAACCAAACAAGATCAAATTTTCAAAGAATAACATAACTTAAAACCCTCAGCTAATTTCTTAAGATTGATGGGACAAACATTTCTTATTGATATTTGCAAAATATGATATTTGACATTCAAAGTTGTGTGAAAAAATAGTCAACTTGAACCTTTGATTTAGAACCCCATGTTAATCAGATCACCATCTCAAACACAGACTATTTTAACATATACTAAAATAATGGCTAAATTATAATAAATACCCCTGAACTATGGGGTTTGTTTAAAAAATGTCCCTGAACTTTAAAAAGTTTCAAAAATACCCTTGAACTTTGAAAAATGTTTCAAACATACCCTTGCCGTTAATTTTGGATGGAAACCGTTAAAGTTTTAGTTTAAAAAATACCCTTGAACTTTCAAAAAATTTTCAAAAATACCCTTATTGAAAAAATGTTTCTTCTTTTTTCCTCCTCTCACCGTAAATTCTTTCTCCATGAAAATTAATACAAAACTTTGCTTATAAAGGTTGTGTGCAACACAATACAAGATAAAAACAGACTTTGAAATCGAGTTTTCTCTTTTAAAAAGCGTAAGTAAATAAGATAAGTGTGAGAAAACAACATATATATGTATATATATTATTTCGTTTTTGTTTCCTAAAAAAAATTATTTCCCTTTTCCTCTCTTTGTTTGTGTATGTCAATGATAATAAGAAGTTTATAAGATGTGTATTTGGTCAAATTTATAAGATTAATTAATCAAAATTTTTATATATGATTTTGTTATTATTGATATTTAAGAATTGTTAGAACTCGTATACAACAATAGTTTCATTTATTTTTCATAACATGAATATAAAGAAAGCTAATGGGTAATGATTGGTGAGAAAATAATATTGAAAATACTACCAACGAAAGCACATGTGGAATTTCAAGAACAAAACAAAAGTCATCTTGAAGTTTCGATACGAAAATCTTGCCAAGTTCTTGGGACGTGTTGAAATAGAAAAAAAGCTCCTAGATTATGAATACATGATAGATAAGTAAAATTTCTCATTAATTTTCATGAAAGAAATAATTAATTTACGGTGGGAGAAGGAAAAAAAAAAATAATTCAATAAGGGTATTTTTGAAATTTTTTTGAAAGTTCAAGGGTATTTTTGAAACTAAAAATTTAACGGTTTCCATCCAAAATTAACGGCAAGGGTATTTTTGAAACATTTTTCAAAGTTTAGGGGTATTTTTTAAACTTTTTAAAGTTCAGGGGCATTTTTGAAACAAACCCCATAGTTCAAGGGTATTTCTTATAATTTAGCCTAAAATAATTTATACCCAGAACACATATTATTTTATCCCAAACACATACTATTTAACTCCACAAATTATTATAACCCTTAGACTATAATAACCACCGACTATTATAACCAACTCAGGGGCTGTTTGGGGCGCTGGGTTGGTTATAATAGCTGGGGGATTATAATAGTCTGGGGGTTATAATAGTCTGTGTTTGGGGTGCAGATTATTATAGTCTGGGATAAAATAGTCTGTGTTTGGGGTGCAGATTATTATAGTCTGGGATAAAATAACCTGTGTTTGGGGTGCAGATTATTATAATCTGGGATAAAATAGTCTGTGTTTGGGGTGCAGTGTTTTGGGATGCAAATTATTTTAGTATGGGTTCAAATAATCTATGTTTCAAGCTGACTGTTTTTTTTTTTCTTGACTTTTTTTTTTTTTGTTTATTTTCCTCATACAACTTTGTATTTCAAATATTAATAATAAAAAAGGGTTTAGTTGTAAAAAAAAAAATAAAAGTTTTGGGTACAGGGGTTAAATTATGTGTTTAGCTTAAAAGGAAACAAAAATAACCTAAAGTAAAGGTTGATTTTCTTTGTGTTTAGAGTCATGGTTTTTTCACAAAATAAGTCATTTTATGATTTCATATAGAAAAATCATATTTGTTTCATTTATGTATTTCCAACATAAAAATGGTAAATATTTATTAAAAACTCATTTTACCTTTATTATCAAAAGAATCAAATAAAATAGAAATCACATAAAATAAAAACTTGAGTAGTATTTTTTTAAAATTATTATTATCACGGTAAACTTAAATACGATAAGTATAATTTGGAATGAAAAATATGGTACGATGAAGGTAAACATTCATATACTTCATTATCAAAAGTAATTATGTAATAAAACTTCATATTTATATATATGTACAAAGACAACCTAGTATCTAACTCTCCCTAGAAATTTTATGATTTTTCCGACGACCACCAACAAATTTTTCGGCGATCGAAATTCTTTTCCTCTTTTTTCCTTTCATTTTCTTCTACCTCTTTTTTTTTTCTTTATTTTCGTTTTTTATATTTTTCGAAATGAAAATGAGAAGAAGATTTTCTTAAAAAAAAAAAAAAAAAAAAAAAAAAAAAAAAAAAAAAACGCCGGAAAAGTCGTCGGTGATTGCCGGAAAAGTGGCCGGAAAGTCGACCGCGGTCATCGGAAAAGTTGTCGGTGGTCGTCGGAAAAGTCGTCGGTCGGTCGTCGGTAGAAAAGTCAATGAGTCACATGGAAGAAGAGAGTAAAGATTTACTGTAGAGAATGGATAGAATAATTGGGGTGAGTTGAATAGTGGTTACTGTAGCAAAACGGGGGGAAAAATAACCAACTCCGCCCCTTATTTTTGTTGGTGCCCCAAACACTGGGTTGGTTATAATAGCGGGGGCTATTATAACCAACACAGTGGGCCAAACGGCCCCTCAGTGTCCCAAACAACCCCTTAGTGAGTTGGGAGTTAGTGTGTAAACCTATTAACAATGAGGATTGGAGATTTGGAACCTTAGAATCCGTAACAAAGCCCTTTTAGCTAAATGGATATGACATTTTCTCCTCGAATCTTCTTCCTTGTGGTATACGATTATTGTGAGTAAGTATGGGGGCCACATTCCTCTGAGTGGTTGTGTAAGGCCTCCTATTACGCATGTGTATCAGAGGTGGGGTAAGATGGGAAAAGAGGGAAATCAGTTAGAGGGAGATGGGGACCACGGGGATCGTGAAAGTGAGTGTTGATGTAAAAGAAGGGGCAGGGATCGTAGAAGGTAGGGAATATTTTGTCTTAGGCTTGGGAAGGTCTGAATGGAGAGTAACCAACCTCTCGAATAGTTGGGAAGTTTTTTTTCTTTGCCTTGTTCTTGTTTTCATTGAAGGATATCAATATATCGGCTGAATAGCCCTCTTTGGCTATTGAAGAACTCTCAATAGACTAGAGATTGGGTATTATCTCCACTACGTTTGTGTTGTTTGTGTGTTTTCGTTCTCATTTGCAGGGTAGATACCTAACATTTTGGTATCAAAGCACGTGAAATCCTGGGGAAAACAAGGAGTATGAAGCAAAAGCAAGTTGAGGAACGTCTAGATGGACACGATAAAGAGATGAATGAGGTCAAAGAGACGCTGCTCCTGTTTGGCAAGCAACTGGAACAGATATCGCTGGACATGAAGGACAACCAACGAACATTGTTGGCCTTGGTAGCTAGACAAGATGCGAGTAAGGGTCAGACATCCTTTGAGGTGACTCAGTCCTCCTACAAACAGTTGAAGAGGGTCGAGAGAGATTGCGGAAGTTAACCGAGTCGAAAAGGAGCTACAAGGAGGGGATAGGTGCAAGTTCAAGAAGTTGGAAATGTCGGTGTTCGCTGGAGAAAACCTGAATTTTTGGCCTTCCGTGCATGGAGGTATTTCAAAATACATCAGTTATCAGACGCGAAGAAAATCACTACAACTATCATCAACTTCGACCATGATGTAGTAGACTAGTATCGCTAGAAAACAAACCAAGAGAAGATACAGACCTGGGATCAGTTGAGGGCGAAGATATTCGAATGATATCGACCCTCGCAAGAAGGCAGCTTATGTGTGTGGTTTCTAGTCGTTAAACAAGAAGGTACAATGGTCGACTTCTGAAAAAGGTTTGAAATATGTGTCGCTCCGGTACCGAAGCTACCTTAGGTTGTGTTGGAGACCACGTTTCTGAACGAACTCAGCCCCACAATCAGAACAGAGGTGGTGAGTCGCAAGCCCGTTGGGCTACGTGAGATAATGAAGGAAGCCCAATTGGTCGAGGATCAAGACCTGGCGATCAAAATGGCCATGGAATATGTGGGCCTTGACACGAGCAAATCAACCCAGTTGGGAGGAAATAAAAGCATTGGAATGTGTCCATCCAAAACCACCAGGCAAGCATGCGGATACTCTACAGATTCGTACTGTTACCATACCAGAAAAAGGCAATGTTCAATGCAAGGACACTCCATACCGCAAAATTTTAGACACTGAATATAGAGAAAAGCGAGAAAAGGGACTCTGTTTCAAATGTGATGAAAAGTTCTCCCCCAACCACCGATGTAAACACAAAGATATAAGGGAACTGCGGGTGCTTTTAGTAAGCGAGGAAGAAGAGATTGAGATAGTCCAAGAGGTCGGGGTTGAAGAAGACACGTCAGAGCTGAACAACTTGGAAACCCAGGTTATAGACCGAGTGGATAGACCTCAAATTTGTGGTGGGGTTATCGACTCCTGGTACGATGAAGGTGTTGGGTTTTATGCCCTAAAACTCGTAGATAGTGAATGTAACCGTTGACCGGATATTAATGAAATAATATTGATATATTTTTCCATTAATTGTTATTAGTCATTTTATATTTGTCTTTGCCTAATAATAACCCTAATCTAATAAACTAGACATCCAAGGCTATAATATGAGTCTTGGACTATATGTAGCGACATATGGAATCATTGTTCAAGAAACAGCCTAAAGGGTCTATAGTATAGGGATAAGACTGGGTGCCTTATCCTGTTGACACTATGGATACGACCCACTTTGTATTTGATACAAACGCTGCGATCCAACGCGTTCGTGTAGGAGACATGCGAGTGGGGGTATCCTATGCAATGAGTTTGCATAAACCGGACCGCGAAATAGTAACCACTGGTTATAACACCGTTAACTAGTTGGTTTTTTATTTCACTAGGACGACCTAGACGACTTAGTCTTAATCCTGAGTTGATTATGGACTCCTGCTCATGAGAGATTGTCTTTTGATTTGTATGGGTGAGAGTGACCAGTACGCCGACTCAATAAGTCTACCATTTTGGGGACAAGACCGAATGGGGAGCTGGGAACGTAATCGTGCAAGACAGAATTCACTCCTTCCCGACTTTAGGGAAGCAGATGAGTTATGAACAAAGGGCCTTACCCTCTCAATGGCACGAGAGGGTTTTCTGTTTGATGATTGGACCACAAACAGGTTGTTCATTAGAGGAGAACTGGTACTTAAGGAAATAGAGGTAACCCAGGGGTAAAACGGTAATTTGACCCAGCTGGTGTTACGGACACTCGTGAAGGACTAACTAGTCGATATTGGTCTATATACGTGGACACAGAAAATATGTCTGCATTGAGAAGAGTGCAACTGTGAGTCTATAGTGGAATGAACGCACAGTTAACGAATATTGATTACTGTGGTTAATGAGTTTGACCAATTAATCTCACATCGTTGGAGCTTCTGATCTGTAGGTCCATTAGGTCCCACTGGTAGCTCATAAAGTAATTTGAGGCGACCAAGTAATAAATGTAAATTGAAAATGTTCAATTTACTAAGGGAAACAAATATAATATATATTGATATATTATTATGAGAGAAATTAATATTTGAAGAAATTCAAATATAAATTTATGGAAGTTTGAAAGAGTTCAAATAATGAATTAATTAATTTAAGGCCTTACATCTATTTGGGCAAATTAATTAATTCAAGGCCAGAAATTAAATATGTGATATTTAATTGGTGGTTAATTAATTAAAGAATTCATTAACCGGGAATTAATCAATTATGGAAATAATTAATCACTTAAGGAAGTGATTAATCATTTATGGAAATGATCTAATCACTTATGGAAGTAATTAGTCATTTGTGGAAAAGATTAATCAATTATGGAATTGATTGATCATGATTGATTAAATAAGGAATAAGATTGAATCAATTTTGGAAAAGATTGATTTAATTGAATATTTTATTCATGGCCTCTCTTCTATATATAGAACACTAGACCTAATTGGTTTAGGACACTTGACACTTTACTCTTGCTCTTAGACTCTCAAGACAAGACCTAGAATTCTCTCTAGCCTCCCTCTTAGAGAAAGACTCCCACAAGTCTTTTGCCTCCTAGACTCAGAGTCATACCGGTGTAACCTCTGTGGTTATTGTGTCAATCAAGAAGAAATTTCCAGCGACTAAAAGGCAAGGAGGCTGCTGCGTTTTCGTTCGTTGGAGCGTCGTTGGCGAAGAACGGTCAAGTCTACAACGAAGATTTGTAACGGTTTCCTTCTTTCTTTAGAAAAGCATTAAAATAAATTTAGATTTATTTTTCAGCATGTTTAAATCAATTTTCCAGCAGCTTTATAGAGTGTTTAAAGTTTGTTTGAGTTTTCGTAACGGTATTTTAATGTTAATTAATATACGACGTAAGGTCCAATCAATGCGCTTCCGCTGCGTGGGGACTTTTATTCCCTTCAATCGGCATCAGAGTCATCGCTGTCCCTATTAATTAATATTAAAAGTTGCGATAGGCTCTAATAGGTGGGATTTATGCATAATGTATCTATCAACACAGCATCTCGACGCTGTCACGATGGAGGCGCGCATTAGGGTTTCAAAAGGCGCGGTTCAAGGGAAGGTCGGTCCGGTTCGAACCGGTTCGGTTGGGCTGGGACCTATTTGGTCCGGTTCAGCCAACTTTTGGCATGGTTCGTGATTTTGGAGGCTAGTTCGAGGTGGTTCGGGACGGTTCGTGACGACTAGACAAAATTCCGAAGCTGTACAAGGATTTTTAGGATAGAATTTAGCTAAATTAATGTAATTTAATGCTTTATTTTATCCTAGTGGCCAAAATTAACCGGTTCAATTGCTATTTATATGCTTTATGGATGTCATATAGAATATTTAATCCCACCTTAGGTTATAAACATGCTCATGCATTTTTTATATATTATAAATTGTTATAATGTATGTTTAAATGCATGGAATTGTTTTCATATTTTTAATATAAGTGTATATTAATTATATGAAAAATTGGAAAGCATGAAGCATGTCATTACTTAAATTAAATATAAATAGTTATGTTTAATGTGATGAATGAAGCATGCTTGATTGATTTTCTTGATTGGCTTATAATTGTTATATTTAAAGAAAATCAAAAATTGCATGAAGCATGAAACATCCATAGTTAATAATATAATTGTTATATTATTCATGCAATTAGTGTGGTTTATTTTTTTAATTTGAATGAGATTGTTAAATGAATTAAACCCTAGATTCTTGATTATAGGATTAATCATTAAAATTTGAAATAGTTCTTTAATATTAATGATTAGAAACCGTCAATCTATAATCAAGATTTGCATGCAAACATAAGATTATAGGATAAATTGGATTAATTTTAAATTGTTTAAAATTAATTAGACCTAGATCGATTTCTAATAGGATTAGAATCTTTTCTTACTTAGAATTAAAAGTAGTTTTAATTGACTAAGTAGGAAAAACATTGCAATGATTATAAGGGAACTCCACCGGTAATGTTCTGTCTAAGGCTGGGGGTATTTAAGTTGACGATTTACGGAACACCTCCTACCTGGGAACTGACCTGGAATACCGGAGTTGAATTAATCATAGTTAAATGTTAGCATGCAATGTCACTAGGTTTATTAAAAGTGTTTAATGCACCTAGATCTTTAGAGTAAAGACCTTACATTACTGAGGTTATAAGGGAACTCTCTCGGTAAAGTTCTGTCTAAGGCTGGAGGTATTTAAGTTGACGGTTTACGGAACACCTCCTACCTGGGAACTGACCCGAACATTGAGTTGAATTAACCATAGTAATGTTGACTTGCAATGTTGGGTTTATTAAAAGAAGTTTAATTCACCCAAAAGATTGCAGTTGAATCCTTTCCATAATTGTTATAATAGGATCAGACTTAGATAGATTGACTTAGCCGAATACTATCTAAGTTAAACAACCCTATATTAATCTCAGGACATTTTCAGTGGGAGGAAAATTACAAAACGAGATTTAAATCAAGTTTTGCTCCTATGTCCCTATATTCACAACATGAGATTCATGCTCGGCTTCGAGTCGCCTTAGGAGCGGCCTCCCTTCGGAAAGTGTTTGCATGAATCAATATCAAGGTGAATGGGAAAAATGTCTAGAGTAAGTGGGAGCGGGACACGTGTCAACGTATCCTTCGGTCTCCAACTATAGTTCGCACCGTGAGAGTCCTGTGATCTGCTTGCAGGTTGTCCTGGCGCAACCATCCCTTCGGAGGGCTTGGTCATAGGATTCGGAACATCGTGAACTCCTGAAAAGGATAGGAGCTCTTAGGCTAATCACCAACAGTTGTCTTTCCCTTCGGTAGCCTGTTGGTGCGTGCCTCTGAGATCTGAAAGTGGGAGGGTTACACTTACGAGGATGAGTTAAAAGTGTTAACAAATCCTTGACCGAACAACGGTGGCTAATGCCTATAGGAATATGAGTTATTCTGGAATTAGAATTAGCTGAGAAGTGTCTCATTTCAAAGGAGGAGTGCCTGATCACCCTTCGGTGGCTGATATTCTAAACCTCTGAAACATCGTTGCAAAACTAAATCGATAGTTTTAGGGTTCTGTGATTGTCTGTTTTGCTAAATTGATTGGATTGTGTGCTTGCTTGTATGATGGGTTAAGGCAAAGATAACTAATACGGTCATTGTTTGTTTAAATTTCAGCAATGTCTTCCTCAATTGTCTCTCTGCTTAAAAATGAGAAATTAACCGGCGAAAATTATGCTACGTGGAAGTCGAACCTGAATACGATTCTTGTTGTCGATGATCTGCGATTCGTCTTAACAGAGGATTGTCCTCCAGCCCCTACTCGTAATGCATCCTAAGCAGTTAAGGATGCTTATGACCGCTGGACAAAGGTCAATGATAAGACTCGCGTCTATATCTTAGCCAGCTTATCTGAAGTTTTGGCTAAAAGACATGAGGGCATGGTAATAGCGAGGGAGATTATGAGCTACCTTAGGTTGTGTTGGAGACCACGTTTCTGAACGAACTCAGCCCCACAATCAGAACAGAGGTGGTGAGTCGCAAGCCCGTTGGGCTACATGAGATAATGAAGGAAGCCCAGTTGGTCGAGGATCAAGACCTGGCGATCAAAATGGCCATGGAATATGTGGGCCTTGACGCGAGCAAATCAACCCAGTTGGGAGGAAATAAAAGCACTGGAATGTGTCCATCCAAAACCACCAGGCAAGCATGCGGATACTCTACAGATTCGTACTGTTACCATACCAGAAAAAGGCAATGTTCAATGCAAGGACACTCCATACCGCAAAATTTTAGACACTGAATATAGAGAAAAGCGAGAAAAGGGACTCTGTTTCGAATGTGATGAAAAGTTCTCCCCCAACCACCGATGTAAAAACAAAGATATAAGGGAACTGCGGGTGTTTTTGTAAGCGAGGAAGAAGAGATTGAGATAGTCCAAGAGGTCGGGGTTGAAGAAGACACGTCAGAGCTGAACAACTTGGAAACCCAGGTTATAGACCGAGTGGATAGACCTCAAATTTGTGGTGGGGTTATCGACTCCTGGTACGATGAAGGTGTTGGGTTTTATGCCCTAAAACTCGTAGATAGTAAATGTAACCGTTGACCGGATATTAATGAAATAATATTGATATATTTTTCCATTAATTGTTATTAGTCATTTTATATTTGTCTTTGCCTAATAATAACCCTAATCTAATAAACTAGACATCCAAGGCTGTAATATGAGTCTTGGACTATATGTAGCGACATATGGAATCATTGTTCAAGAAACAGCCTAAAGGGTCTATAGTATAGGGATAAGACTGGGTGCCTTATCCTGTTGACACTATGGATACGACCCACTTTGTATTTGATACAAACGCTGCGATCCAACGCGTTCGTGTAGGAGACATGCGAGTGGGGGTATCCTATGCAATGAGTTTGCATAAACCGGACCGCGAAATAGTAACCACTGGTTATAACACCGTTAACTAGTTGGTTTTCTATTTCACTAGGACGACCTAGACGACTTAGTCTTAATCCTGAGTTGATTATGGACTCCTGCTCATGAGAGATTGTCTTTTGATTTGTATGGGTGAGAGTGACCAGTACGCCGACTCAATAAGTCTACCATTTTGGGGACAAGACCGAATGGGGAGCTGGGAACGTAATCGTGCAAGATGGAATTCACTCCTTCCCGACTTTAGGGAAGCAGATGAGTGTTCCCTTAAGTGGTTACTCCGAGTCTTGAACAAAGGGCCTTACCCTCTCAATGGCACGAGAGGGTTTTCTGTTTGATGATTGGACCACAAACAGGTTGTTCATTAGAGGAGAACTGGTACTTAAGGAAATAGAGGTAACCCAGGGGTAAAACGGTAATTTGACCCAGCTGGTGTTACGGACACTCGTGAAGAACTAACTAGTCGATATTGGTCTATATACGTGGACACAGAAAATATGTCTGCAGTGAGAAGAGTGCAACTGTGAGTCTATAGTGGAATGAACGCACAGTTAACGAATATTGATTACTGTGGTTAATGAGTTTGACCAATTAATCTCACATCGTTGGAGCTTCTGATTTGCAGGTCCATTAGGTCCCACTGGTAGCTCATAAAGTAATTTGAGGCGACCAAGTAATAAATGTAAATTGAAAATGTTCAATTTACTAAGGGAAACAAATATAATATATATTGATATATTATTATGAGAGAAATTTATATTTGAAGAAATTCAAATATAAATTTATGGAAGTTTGAAAGAGTTCAAATAATGAATTAATTAATTTAAGGCCTTAAATCTATTTGGGCAAATTAATTAATTCAAGGCCGGAAATTAAATATGTGATATTTAATTGGTGGTTAATTAATTAAAGAATTCATTAACCGGGAATTAATCAATTATGGAAATAATTAATCACTTAAGGAAGTGATTAGATCATTTATTATGGAAGTAATTAGTCATTTGTGGAAAAGATTAATCAATTATGGAATTGATTGATCATGATTGATTAAATAAGGAATAAGATTGAATCAATTTTGGAAAAGATTGATTTAATTGAATATTTTATTCATGGCATCTCTTCTATAAATAGAATACTAGACCTAATTGGTTTAGGACACTTGACACTTTTTTTTTTTTTGAACAAAGGACACTTGACACTTTGCTCTTGCTCTTAGACTCTCAAGACAAGACCTAGAATTCTCTCTAGCCTCCCTCTTAGAGAAAGACTCCCACAAGTCTTTTGCCTCCTAGACTCAGAGTCATACCGGTGTAACCTCTGTGGTTATTGTGTCAATCAAGAAGAAATTTCCAGCGACTGAAAGGCAAGGAGGCTACTGCGTTTTCGTTCGTTGGAGCGTCGTTAGCAAAGAACGGTCAAGTCTACAACGAAGGTTTGTAACGGTTCTTCCTTCTTTCTTTAGAAAAGCATGAAAATAAATTTAGATTTATTTTTCAGCATGTTTAAACCAATTTTCCAGCAGCTTTAAAGAGTGTTTAAAGTTTGTTTGAGTTTTCGTAACGGTATTTTAATGTTAATTAATATACGACGTAAGGTCCAATCGATGCGCTTCCGCTGCGTGGGGACTTTTATTCCCTTCAGAAGGTTCCCGGAATGATTGAAGGAAAGGATGTGGTGGTTTTTATTGAATGTGGAGCACACACAACTTCATATCCCAGAAGTTGGTAGATGAGTTTGAGCTCCCAATGGTATAACGCCCCGCGTTTCAGAATTAAACCTTTTTGGAGTAATCGAGCTTGTTCGCTCAAGTTCTATTTTGAAAAAAAAGGTTAGAAAGTTTAGTTTAGTTCCTAAATTGATAAGTTAATCTCGATAATTTAGGAATTTAGCTTTGAACCGCATCTCCAATTTCAAAGAAATCCAAATTCTTTTTATTTAGGTTTGCACAATTATTTAAGAGTCTTTGATTGAAGTTTTAATTTTGGAAAATATGAGAAAATATGGAATTTACCCATGTTTGGAACCCCTAAATTTGGGATGATTTCAAATCAGTTAGGATTTTAAATCCTTTCACGTGTTTGGATGCACCAGAAAAGTAACAATTTGAAATCAGTTCTGATTTCAAATCTTATTTAAAAAAAAAAAAAATCGTTCCAAATAGCTCAGATTTGGCAGGATTTTAAACTTAAAAAATTTGATTCCAATTTTAACCATCAACTCTATTTCTTTTATTCGATAAGCTTCCCATCATTCGATAAGCCATTCGACGCCATTCACTCTTCTCTCTCTACCACTGTTTCATCACTCTTTCTGGTAATGCTAAAATTCTCATTTTTCAATTTAATTCTTCTGATTTCTCTCACCTTCTTGATGATTCTAATTCGTGTTTTTTTTTTTCAATCGTTTTTCCCTTAGCTGTTGCTGATTTTTGTGGATTCGTAAGTATATCTCTTTCGCTCTATTGCGCTTGCATTGCTTTGATTTGGTTGAATTTTTGTTCTGCATTTGTATATATGTGTGTTGATTCATACTGTTTTTTTTTTTTTTTTAATAAATTTGTTTGATTGATCAAATTTTGTAGTTTGATTGCATTTGAAACTCATATCTTCAAATGTTGGTTTGTTATTCTATTTTGATTTATTAATGGATTCTGTTGCAAGTCAAGTTAGTAGTTAGGCTCTGTTTTTAGCCTATTTATATCATATATGTATTCCTAAAAATTAATTAAATATAGAGCATCTCATTTTAATTAATATATAATAATATATATAGGAAGAAAAAAAGATGAGAGTAGGATTATTGCAATGTTTTTTTATTAAAAATGTAACCCCAAAGCTGCTAATAATCTAGGTAACTTTTGAAACAGCTTCTTTAACCCCCATGGTTGGAACCAAAAACTTGGAAAGACAATTGGAGGAGCAAAACACTAGTCGAAAATCCACATTCTGAAATATAGAACCTTGAAGACCACAGACTTTAGAATCAAGACCAAAACAACAACACTATTTTATTTATTATTTAATATTTTAGTTGAGAAAGCACATAGATGATATCATGAGAAATTGGGAGCAAAATAGACGAATTGCAATTGGTGCTATGACAGTTTGTATTGGCTATGTAGTTGCATAAGTTTGTATTGGCTATGTAGTTGCATTATTAGGAATTTATCAAAATATACAATACATTACAAGATTTCCATTGGAGCCTAGATTAGAAAAAGAAGAAGTAAGATATTTATTGATGAGATCCATTGCTAATGAAGAACGGAGTAGAGATATCTTACGAATGGGTCCATTTGCATTTAAAAGACTAGTTTACATACTTAAAGGAACGAGATACCTTAAAGATAGTCAATATAGTTATGTAGAGGAACAGGTAGCCAAGTCTTTACATATTTTAGCTCACAATGTGAGAAATAGAACAATTGGATTTTTCTTCTGTCGATCAAGTGAAACAGTGAGTCGACATTTTCATCAAGTTTTAAAGGCAATTATCTCGTTGGAAGAAGAATACTTAGTTCAACCAAACGGGTCTTCAATACCCCATTGAAATTCAAAATAACACAGGATTTTTCCCATATTTCAAGGTAAATACTCTAAATCGAATATCCCAATTTTGTTTACAACTAATGTTCATATTAACTATAAAAGAATATAAAATATTTAGAGGAAGAAAAGATTTTCCCACACAAAATGTTTTAGCAGCATGCACCTTTAATTTGAGGTTCACGTGTGTGTTACCTGAGTGGGAAGGATCTGCTTCAGATTCTCGAATTCTAGAAGATGTATTATCAAGAGAGGATAGTTTACAAATTCCTTCATGTAGATATAGATATATTTATGTTATTACTAATTCTTCCAAGGATATTCAAACATAATTAAACAAAAATCATGATGCTAAATATTATTTTGTAATTGTCGTTTATAGGAAAATATTGTCTTGTTGATGCGGGGTTTATGTTCCGATTTAGGTTTATTACACCTTATCGTGGGACAAGGTACCATCTAAAGGAGCATTCAACATGTGCACCACAATCTCCTAAAGAGTTATTTAATCACAGACATGCATCTCTAAGAAATGCAATTGAAAAAGCATTTGGATTACTGAAAAAGAGGTTTCCAATTATAGCTAGTGGTACCAAAACCACAATTTTGAGACACAAACAGAAATAGTCATAGTTTGTTGCATTATTCTTAAATTTCTTATGAATTTTGATCCAAATGAGAGATTAATTGCAGAAGTTGATAGTGAAATTATGGACAGTGAAATAGACATTGGTCCTATAACATCGATAAATTTAACCGAAGTGGACAAAGAGGTGGACAAATTCGAGATTCAATTGCAGCTCACATGTGGGGAGATTATTTGTCAGCTAATTAGTTTTTTATATTTTCTTTCATTAATATAGGGTTTAGGAAATCCATGACATCTATTAGCTTTTAATATTCAATAATTATTTTAATTTAATGTTTAATTGTACGTATTTTATTGTAAATCTATGATGTTTTTGCTTCAATATAAATTTTAGTTCATTTAAAACATTTTTTTATTTATGACAAAGTTTGAATATAAATTATAGATTTAATTTTTTCAATATTGGTTAATGACAGAGTAATGGAAACTATGAGTGATAAGAAAAAGTACATTAGTTGGTCAATTGCGATGGACAAATACTTGCTTGAGATATTGAAAGGCTGAAAGTGAGAGGCCAAAAGCTAGACAAGAATTTCACTAATGATGCATACCAAGCTGCAGTTGAAGGCTTAAACTCCAAATTTAAAATGGATTTATCTAAGGACAACATCATTAATCGTTTGCAAACTTCAAAAGAAAAAATGGTTATCAGACTTGAAGTATTTCGGCGTGGTAGTGGTTTTACTTGGAATAGCATCACAGAAACAATTGAAGCAGAACAACCTGCTTGGGAGGTTTTCATTCAGGTAGCTAATTCGTTTTTTTTACACATACCAATATTGATTTGTTCTTGTAATTTTTTTCCCTTGATCAGTCTTATCCAAAAGCTCAACATGTTCGATGGAAGCTAATTCACAACTTTAATGTCTTAAGAGAACTTTTTGAGAAAGATAGAGCAATTGGAGTATTTGCAGAGAGTGCAAAAGAGAAGGTACGTTGTTGGCAAAGGGACGAACCGTTGAATATTAATGACATTGATGAAATGATGGAACAAGAGGAAATTAATCTAGAAAGTTTTGAGGACGAGGACTCTACGAATAGCCAACCCCAAAAAACATCAACAAATCAAGCATGCATCTTCTTCTGTTTCCAAGCGCAATAAGAAGAAGTCAGTTGTAGTTGACTTGATTGGAGAAAAATTAGATATGCTAACAAATTATATGGACAAAGTAGCTATCGTACTCGATAAAGGTATAGACATCCTTAAAATTTAAGTGCATTTCAATTTCTATTCAAATATGTGAAAATATTTCAACAACACTATTTTCATTTTCATTATAGGGAATGATGTAGCTAGAGAGGCAAATGTTATGGCTAGAGAGCATAATCGACGCATTTACAGTGCTGAAGAGGTTTTCCATGAGTTTCTAAATATGGAAATTTCACTGGAGATGACATTCATGGCTTCTAGCTTCCTTTTATCTGATCCTATAGTCACGGAGACATTTTTTGGTTGTCCCGTATATATGCGCAAAGAATGGCTAAAATGGAAGATGAGAGATAATAATTGATGCAGTTTGTTTCGAGGATTAGTTCGATTTTTTTTTCTTCGTTTGCATAAAGATATTTGTGATTTTTAAAATTTTCTTATTTACAATAATAAAGACATTTACAAATTTTAACTTAACAAGCTGATTTATTTTTATCAATTGTATGTTTCATGGTTGTATGTATTTAATATTGTTATCTGACATTAAAATATTTTGCAATGGATTAAATTTATTTCCTGCAAATTTATAAGGACATAACAGTAAAATGTTATACTTCATTTTGATTTCGGGAGATTTTAATTTTAATGATTTCAAATCAATTTGTTTTCGAACGCAAATAGAAATTTCATTTCTATCTTTTAAAATTATAGAGCTATGAATTTAAATTCATTTCTGGTGAATTCCATGCGCCAAACAAAGCATTAATTTGGATGGAGGGCAATTGGGCTTTATGGGCCCTTTTGATATTTCATTTGTAAAAAGGGACTCTTTTTTAAAATCTCTTATTTGGGGACTCTTTGGGCTGCGAAAATACTATTTTGCCCTTTTCTTCACCAAAATCCCAAAATTTCAAATCCTCTCACAAGAATCAATCAATTCACAGCCATGGTCGGCGTTTTCCGGCGATCCTTCTCTTTTCCGAACAAGTCTCCGGCCAAGCCCTCCCTCTCTCAACACGTCCGTTCCATCAGTCTTCCCTGCAGATCTCACCCCTTGATTTTCCAACTCAAGGACGAGATCGCCAATCTCAAATCCTGGTCGCTCTCTCCCGATTCCCGAACCGCCGCCTAGATCTGCGACGACCTCAACCGCCTCAAAACCGTCCACAACCATCTCGACGACATTCTCAACCTCCCTCAGACTCAAGAATCTCCGGAAAACGCCGACATAAACGATTGTCCAAGAATCCCGGCCGGGATTCATGCATTCTCGGCCGGGATTCATGCATTCCCGGCCGAATTTTGGCCGGGATTCATGCATTCCCGGCCAAATTTTGGGCGGGAATGCAAGGATTCATCTTTTTTTTTTTTTCCTTTTTTTTTAATTAGCAGCAGCTTCATCTTTTTTTTTTAATTAATTAAGCATTGCGGCATATTTGTTTTTTGTTTTTTTTTTTTAAATGTTTTGAAGAATTAAAAGTTTTAATGTGGTTGGTGGAGAAAATTAACTTTTCTTATTTTGAATTGAAGATGGGCTAAAATTGTCTTTTTACACCTTTGCTGACATCATTAGAGTCAGCAAAGGGTCCCCAATTAAGTGAATTTCAAAATGGGGCCCATTTTTACAAAACAACAATGAAAAGGGCCCCTAAGTCCCAATTGCCCTTGGATGGAAGAAAAAAAAAAGGGAAATGATTAAAATAAACCGTGGCCCTAAACCTCTCCTTCTTCCTTCTCACGCCGCCAGTCCCCTCTGTGATTTCCTTCTACCTGGTTACGCGTCGTCTGCTTCCTATCTCGATTTTCTTCCCGTCGACCGGCAACCCACGCACGCGATCGACAAGCAGCGACTCCATCTCTCTCTCGCGCGTTTTTTTCCCCTCGCTGAGCAACCCCCTCAACTGCGAGCCCTCTCTTCCTCGCGTCTCTCTTCTCCGGCGAGCATCCCGCCGCGTGCAAGTAACAGCTTCCTCCAACTCCGGCGAGCTTCTCCTTTGGACGACAAATTCCCGATCTAACGATGCGTTGCAACCCACGAAGCTGCACCCTTGACGCAATCTAAGAGTCGGCGTTGGTCACTCATCTAATGGTTCGTGGCGGCAATAGGCTTGACAACAACGACAACAAACTGTAGCTTTGAGTTGCGGCGATGCAACTCTTCTAGCACGCATTCGGGTTTTTTTGGTAAGATTTGGCTCTTACCCACTTGTGTTCAGCGTTAGTTCTAAATTACCCACTCCCTAAAGACCTTGTTATGCAGATTAAGGGTTCAATGAACACCAGCCAGCAGCGTTTCAGAATCAGAGACAACTTTCAGCTACTAACTGCAACACGAATAGCATTGCATCATCTTGCCCATAACCTGAAGGGTCCATATTGGTGAAGTTGAATGCTTTCGATCACCTTCAGCAAGCGTTGAGTCCTTTTTGGGTAAGTTCTAAGTGGTAAACTCCTATTTTAAACCCTTTCAAATTCGTTTAAATTAATTTAGAATAGTTTCTAGCCTTGGGTGTTCTCTGTTGGTAGTTTCAAAATCATTCAAGTAGTTTTCAGCAAGGAGCAATGTTCATCTTGAAAGTTCTAGTGTGTTTAATTCCTTTTGAATCCTTTAGTGCGGCAAACCATTTATTAACAATTGGGACCTTTTGCTTGTAGCTTCGAACCCATTCAGAATGCTTTGAATACCTTCTAGCAAGGATATGATTTCTTTGGTTTAAACTGGCCTCAGCCTGATTGGAGTAAGTTTAAGACTTGTGCTTCTGTTAAAGGCTTTCGAATGAAGTTTAGTCCTTGAAGCTTACTCTATCGTTTAGGAAATTTTTGTGGGCCGCTTTAGGAGCACTCTAGATCAATTGGTAAGTGGAATTCTACCTATTGGGTCTGTTTGCTTGTGTGCTTTACTTGTTTGGTTTGATCATATACTGTATAGATTGTATGTGTTATGTGTTCGTGACGAGTTTTGAATACGTTGAGTTGCTGTGTTGAGCTTATATGGTGAAACTATTGTACTAAGAATGTTGTTTCATTGTGATTTATTGAAAAGCATGAATATGCGGTTCATTTGGTATGTTTCATGACTTAATGCATGGTTTAGAAAGCATGTTTGGTATGTGCATTATGGATTGCATGTCATCGACATAAAACATGGTGAGTGACCATAAGATTGTGCTTCATGAGGGGGGTAGAGCCCAATAAATGCCAGACCCTACAAATACGCCCACGCCCAGAAAAATGAAATAGAGACCATGGTGAGTGAAATGCTGATGGCAGATATAATTCCAGCGAGCTCAAGTCATTTCTCTAGTCCAGTTCTTTTGGTTAAAAAGAAGGAGGGGGTTGGCATTTTTGTGTGGATTATGGAGCACTCAACCAGGCCACCATACCAGATAAGTTCCCGATTCCAATCATTGAGGAATTACTCGATGAATTGAATGGCTCTACCATATACTCGAAGCCTGATCTGAAATCAGGCCACCATACCAGATAAGTTCTCGATTTTAGTCATTGAGCAACTGTGTGAGGCAACGTGGGAGGATGCAACAGATATTAAACTCCAATTTCCCAACTTCCACCTTGAGGACAAGGTGAATTTGAACTCGGGGGTATTGTTAGGCCTCCTATTTTGCGCGTGTATCAGAGGAGGGGTAAGATGGGAAAAGAGGGAAATCAATTAGAGGGAGATGGGGACCATGGGGATTGTGGGAGTGAGTGTTGATGTAAAAGGAGGGGGCAGGGATCGTAGAAGGCAGGGAATATTTTGTCTTAGGCTTGGGAAGGCCTGAGTGGAGAGTAACCGAACTCTCGAATAGCTGGGAAGTTCTTTTTCTTTGCCTTGTTCTTGTTTCCATTGAAGGATATCAATATATCGGTTGAATAACCCTCTTTGGCTATTGAAGAATTCTCAATAGACCAGGGATGGGGTATTATCTCCACTGTGTTTGTGTTGTTTGTGTGTTTTCATTCTCATTTGCAGGGTAGATACCTAACAGGTTGTTGGGTGGGGTTATAGGCACTTTCAAGAACCCTTGGAAAGACCTCAACATGGAGCTCTCTTCTCGGATTTTGTGCATCATGTGGTGGGGGATGGAAATGATACGTATTTCTGGGAGGATAGATGGGTGGGGGTTAGACCCCTCTATCTAACTTTCCCTCGTCTTTTTCATTTGTCTTCCATGAAAAATCGTAAGGTGGCGGATGTCCTGTCTCATTGAGGGAGCTCCCCCTTGTTTTCTTTTGGGTTCCGTCGTGCTTTGTTCGATAGGGAATCGACATATGTCACAACTCTTCTTTCTTTGATTGAGGAGTTTGAGTTTAGGTGGGAGAGGAGAGATATTCATTGTTGGAGTCCTAACCCTTCTAAGGGATTTTCGTGTAAATCTTACTTCAGTGTGCTCTTGAATCCTCCTCCCCATAGCGAATCCATTTTCTCTCTTTTGTGGAAGGTGAAAGCCTCGAGTAAGGTTAGATTTTTATCTGGCAAGTTCTTCATGGTATAGTTAATACCTTCGATAGGCTCTTGAGAAGGAATTCTCCCTTGGTTGACCCTTTTTGCTGTATTCTTTGTCGGAAGATAGAGGAAGACTTGGATCATTTGCTGTGGAGGTGTGAATTTGCTCACTCGGCTTGGAGTCTTTTCTTTGAATCTTTCGCTAAGCAGATGGTTGACTATCCAGATGTGAGGGGGATGATCGAGGAGTTCCTTCTCCTTCCGACTTTCAACACCAAGGGGAGATTCTTGTGGCAAGTTGGCATGAGTGCGCTCCTGTGGAATTTGTGTGGGGAGAGAAATAATAGAATCTTTAGGGGATAGATAGAAGCCCAGGGGAAGTGTGGTCACTCACTAGATTCCATGTTTCCCTTTGGGCTTCGATCTCGAGAGTATTTTGTAATTATCCTTTAGGTCTTATTTTGCTTGATTGGAGTCCCTTCCTGTAATGGACTCCCTTTTGTGAGCTTGGTTTTTTGTATGCCCTTATATTCTTTCATTTTTCTCAATGAAAGCTGGTTCTATATATATATATTTGTTGTAGGTATATTGGAAATTTTGAGACGCCTGGGTACAAAGGCCAGGGATCAATATTCTCTTATATAAGTATCAAGGTGCCTCAGTATAAAGGTTGGGAGGCGATACGTAGACATAGTTATATAGTTAAGTATGAACATCGAGGCACCCAGGTACAAAGGTCGGGGATCGATATTCATATTAGATTGCAACAAATATTGAGGCGCCTGGGTACAAAGTTCAGGGATCGATATATGTTGGAAGTATATGGGAGATATTGGGGTGCATGGCTACAAAGGTCAGGGGCCAATATTTTCTATATACAGGTATCGGGGTACTTGGGTACAAAGGTCATGAGTTAATGAATTAGAATGTAAAGCAAGTGAAACTCTTGTCAGCTTAAGAGTTGTGTTTAAATGCTTTGCTAGAGTTGGGGTCTTTAGTGCAAAGGTTAGAACCGACTAGTTGAGCTTTGAGATTGTTGGGCAAGTCTCGTGTTTTACTTGATTATATATATTGAGCATGTTGCTTGTGTTTTTAGCTCTGAAAAGCATGTTGGTTGCGTATGAGAAGTATGTTGTTTGCTTTGTTTGATGCATGGTGGCTCATTAGGTGTGAGCTATTTACTGAGTACGTTTGTACTGACTCCCTCTCCAACCATCAGTTTTGCATGTAATCTAAGTCTTCCTGAGCTTGGTGTTAAAAGAGGAGGCATGAGAGAAAGATCATTGTAGAATTGTTCTTTCTTAGTGGCCTTTCTTTTAGTAATTGAGTAGTTTGTGATTTGGATGTTGATACCTTACCTTGTTATTCTTTAGTTTGATGTTGAGCCAAGTCTAGTGTTAGGTTGAAGTTGATTAGTATTGTAATTGTTAATAGGTTTTAAAAGCTTTTAATAGTTGTTTGTCTTTTTTCAAATGAGTTGTGATTATTTGGATTTATTTGGTAGTTTGAGACGAGGTCTGACTTGTTCCTTCATGTTGAGTTTGGTGTAAGTCTGGTTGTTTTCTGGTGGGGTGTAGTTTGTTGTCTTGTTGTTCTGGCTATAGAAGTGTGTATTCTTGTTTTTCGGGTGTATAAAATTTTTGGATAGTTGTAGTTACATTGTTATGTTGTCAAATTTTTTGGGACATTATGGTACATTTAGATAAAAGGTTAGTAACGTTCCTTAATTAGCTTAAAATTCGGGGGTGTTACATTAATGAAACTTTAAAGTTTTCCATCCAAAATTTAACGGTAAGGGTATTCATATTTTTTAGCGTTTTTCAAAGGTCAAGGACATTTTTGAAACTTTTTAAAGTTTAGGGGTACTTTTGAAATGAGACTCATACTTGAGGGGTATTTTTTAAATATATAATTTAGCCAAAATAAAACACTTCCCCACCAAAACCCAAGCCTCAAGCCTTAAATTTGAATCTTCTCCCTTTTGAACCCCTAATCGCTCCTCAATTCTCACTCACTTCAACTCCTCTTCAATTCCAATTTCTCCCTGGCACTAATTTCTCTATTTAACAGCACAATCTTCAATTGCACGCTCCAAGAATCTCACTCGGCTGCTTCTAGGTTCGTTCGCAATTTGATTTTGTTGAGCATGTAATGACGATTCGATATTACATTCTCTGTTTTGTTCATTACTGATGTACAGGATCTTTCTCTCTTCCAGATATGCGGTTGTATTACGGAGCTAAAGAGATCCTAAAGATTCAAAAGTTCCGGAGAATTGTGTCCTATACTGGATTCTATCTCTTCGTTTCTGTTTTGACCTATGCTTATACGAACAATACGTGAGTTTAGACATTGTTCATCAATTTTGTCCATGTTTTTCTTCCTTATCGTTCTTTAATTTTTGTTCTGGGTATTGCAGAACTAGAGCTGGGTATTCTCGAGGGGATCAATTTTATGCTTCTTACCCTGTTGGTACAGAGCTCTTGACAGACACTGCGAAGGTTTTAGCATTCTTTGATTTGAGTTCCACTTTTTGTAATTTTTTGAACTCTTGTGCTAATTGTCATATTGTTTGATATAGTTATACAAAGCTGCTCTTGGGAATTGTTTTGAAGCAGAAGAATGGGGTCCAATTGAATTCTGCATCATGGCTAAACATTTTGAGCGTCAAGGAAAATCGCCATATGCATATCATTCTGTAAGTTTCCCTTGTCTTTTGGTTGGTTTCTTTGAGTTTGGAGCACAATTTAGTTACTGCTGAGTGTTGAATTTCCATGTATTACACTGATTTCTAGTCAGTTTTTGTGTTCAATTTAATGATATCAGTATGGGAGTTTGGAGAAAAAATCATATTGAAGTTGTGTAAAATACATGAAACTCTGAAATTTGCTTATGTGTCCAGAGTTCAACAATGTTGTCCAATGTCCATCATACATGTTCATATTTTTTTGGTAATCATTATCCTACTGCAATCCGTGGGCATGAACCCTTTTGCAATGTATTGTACTAATCTAGGTGTAATATTTGAATGATATGAATCTAACTCCTCTTTTGTTCATGTTAATCTAACCTCATACTTAGAAGAAAAATTGTGAAGCATTCATAAACTACTTAACCCTAAAATCTCTAGTAAACATCTCTATTAATTGAATTTAGGAAAATTGTTTAAAATATAACTATTAGCATAAACTTCCTAACACAAACTTCAAAACTCCAGACTTCATAACTCTGCTCCTCAAACACAAACTTCCTAACTTCAGACTAAACAATTTTGCACCCCAAACACTGACTTCATAACTCTTCAAACAAAACAACTTGAGATTTCATAACTCCAACTGCTTGGGCCAAACAACCCCAAAATGAATTGAACTCTAATTTTGGTGTCTTCTAACTCTTCATTTGTACCTTGGTTATGGTATCAGTTTCTTTTCTTGGTTATTTGAAAATCTTTAACCTCTTTTCCTCCATTTTTCTTTCTGGTGCTCAATTTTATATAAAACAATTTTGTTAACTACCCCTAAACTAGAAGCTCTGACAGAATGAAGCAATATTAGAAGGTACCTTATCTAACCCCCATAGCTTCAGGATTTCTGCTCTTTCCCATTTGTGTTTTTCAAGTTAAATATACACCTTAAACTTTGGCAATGGATAAAACCTAGTTTCGAAATGTTTTTTGCCAAATAAGATCTAACATTGGTACATGAACACTTAAAAAGAAAGAAAGTTAATATATGAGATGAACAGATATCATCATTTTCTTCTGATCAGAAATGAAGCTTTTTCTGTGTATATTTTCTTTTTCCTTATCCTCATACATTTCCCCCTAACAAGTTTAGGGTTGTATTATACTATTATTTGAAGGGTAGAAACTAAAGCATTTTTGTGAGACTGTATAGAATGGAAGTTCATATACAGAACATTACCACTAACTTGCCCATTTTTGTATGAATTCTGGCAGCAATACATGGCACATCTTCTGTCTCATGGACAACTTGATGGAAGTGGGTAGGAAAAGAGCTTTGAGACTGTTTACAAGTGAGATTGTTATTTACTTCAATACTTAAATTCTACTTTTTTGAAATTTAAGTATCGGTCGCTAGGTGACGACTTTAGCATAGCTCAGTTGCACATGATACTAATAACTTCACTTATGGGTTGTACTTTATAGGTTCGAATCTTCACCCCCTTTGTTTGATTTGTATTATTCTTTATATATATTGGTTGCTAGGCATTACCTTCTCTTATACCAAAATGTGTAATTGGAAATAAATAACACTGATCATCTCTTCAATTATTTTTCGACATATTTTAGGATGTGCTATGGTTGAATATTTAAGTATTTCTCTGGGATTTATTATTTTAGCCAAAATTTGTTTGCTTTTTAAAGAAATTGTGTTTTAATTGGAAATAAGTAAAGAATACTTCTTATTTGTTTCTCGGGTATTTTTCCTTTCTGATCTTTTGTTTTAGACTGCACGTTTTGTTGAGCTACGTTGTATTGGTTCTTTCGAGGAGATATCTGATTCTAACCATAAGTTTTTTTTTTTTCCCTAAAATTTTCACGTTTCAAATTGAGTAGACACAACTTGAACATGGTGACACTTCAATTTAAAATAATCTAAGACATGCCATGAATATATATAATATACTTTCTTGCTTTTATATATTCAATGATCAATGATTCTCATGTTAAAATTTTGTTTTAGTTTAGGATGCTTATGCATCTAGGACAATGTTTTATTTCCAAATATTTAAGATAAGTTTAAAGGAACTAATACTTGTACATTTATATGTATCTCCCGTTTAAAATTTCATGAGTGTTCAATTTAGGCTACGTTTGGGATTACTTTGGTTGGAGCTAAAAGCAATTACGAGATAATTTTAACTATTTAAGTGTTTGGTAAAATTGATATTTTAAATTCGTTTGATTTGCAAAATCTCCGTCCCAATTCTCAGAAACTCATCTACTATTGAAAAAAAATTATTATGGTCAAAGACCTCCCCAAATATTCTAATGGATTTACTTTTTATTTTTTAATTCGACATAAAGTTGAACTCTAAACCTTTAGAATGGTTCCATAAAAAAGGTTTATAATTTTATAGCTTATATTGTTTACTAATAAATTAATAACTTTCTTTATTTATTTTTCTTTCGGGCAAGAATGTTACAAATCTAGTAGATCATGTATTTAATTAGGGGAATTGCAATGGGTAGCAAAAAATATTAGGATATTTACAAATTTAGCTATGATTTTTTAGATTTGCAAACATAGCAAAATTTTAAAAATCTGATTTTCATTTTTTTTATTATTCCAATTTTATCCTTGTTGATATATTGATGGGTATATTAGTAGTATATCTGATATATTTTATATTTACTGATATACAAAATATAAAGTATACCAAATTTGATATACTCGAATGAATACAATGATATACCTAATATATACTTGATTTGATAAGCATAACATTTGATATACAAATGATATACTTGATATGTTACTTTCTTTACTTATATTTGTTATATATTTTTTCTCTTTATTGAATTATGTGGTGTTACTTACATATTTTAAATGAAATGTTTGTCTTTTATAAAATAAATGTGTCTTATATACCTGTTATGAATGTTGATACACCATTGATATACCTCATTTGTATATTTTTTTTAACTTACCTCATTTTCTATACTACTCAAATAATTAATAACATTGATACACCTGATTATGAGTAGCTAAATACATCAATGATAGATTTGTTATTAAATTTTTTTTTTGATATGTACACATTCAACCAAGAGGTTAGAGGTTTAAATCCTCTACCACACATATTGTCCAAAAATAAAGCTAATATATCTAATTCTTCATTGATAAAGTATATCAAAGATATCTAAAACTAATGAAAGCTCATGTGTATACTTCATCAATAAAGTATATTATATTCACAAAAATATAGATATGCTATATATTTAGTATATCAGTTATTGATATCTGGTATATTTACGCTACAATTATGATTTCTTTTTCGCCCCTTTTAATTATAATCTTGACGGCTGAATTCCATCTGCAGCTGATTTTCTTGGCTCTCTTGCTACAAATTAATAACTTTAATTTGATCTCGGGGAAAGTAAAAGTTTTCTAAATTTAAAGATAGATTTTTTTATAGTTTTGATTTGATCTTTGTTTGAAATTGTTAAAATTAATAGCTTTGATTTGATTTTTTTTTTCTTTTTCCTTTATTTTTTTTTATTTTAAAGATTTTTCAATTTAGAAGATTTGACTGTTATTTCTTTAACCCATTAATTTCAAATTTGTCTAAATCCTCTAAATTTATCTAAGATTTCATGCATTAATTCAATTTTTATTCTTTCCTAAATGTCCTCATTTAATTTGGTAAATCTTATTTTATTAATTTATTTTAGTATTATATTTTTTTCTGTCAACCGATAAGGGCAAATACATAAATGGGTTTCTTAAACTCCTTTAATATCCGGTTGTGAACTGAAAAAAAATGTAAAATTATAACAAAATAGACACTTTTGAAATAAATGGGCTACTATTGGCCCATTTATGTAGTTACCCTAAATTTCTTGTACGAGCTCATTATTTTTTCAAAAAATTATCATTTTAAAGTTTTTTTTAGTTCAATTTTAAAGATTTGATTGTTAAAAAATTTTAAATAATTAAAATAATGTCTATTTTGGTAATTAAAGGACACTTTAATCTACTTTTTCATGTTTGAGATTGAAATTACTAAACACTAATTTGCTTTATACTACAACTGATTTTTCTAAAAGCACATTTACCCACAATTATTGAAAAAACTACGACAATCCCAAACTATGCCTTAGTCAAACTAGTGTCTAACATGGTTGTGTTTAATATATGTCCGACACACGTCCAACAAAATGTCAAAAACTAAAAAACTAAGATTATTGAATAATCTATTATGAAACTATAGTAAAAGAAGAACAAGAATAACACAAGAACAACAACAATAAGAACAATTAGAGAGTAAATAGGAGAGGAGAAGAAAGTAGAGAGCAAAGTGATTCTCTATTGAGGTGTGTTTACAAATGTTCTCTACAACCTCTATTTATAGGGTTGTGAAGGTAGTGGTTACAAGATCTAACATAAAGGGATTTGTAACTCTTGAGGGGTTAAAGAGATGGATTAATATTGGGATATGTAACCTTTGGGGGTTATGGGCATCTAAGAATATGCTATTATTCATAATACTCCCCCTTTAGATGCCCATTGTATATAGAATATATGCCTCGTTAAAATCTTATTAGGAAAAAACCCAATGGAAAAAAAATCCTAATGAAGGAAAAAGAGTACATTATTCATATACTTTAACATTTCTGCCTCGTTAAAAACCTTGTTAGGAAAACTCAATGGGAAAAACCATAGTCAAGGGAAAAAGAGTGCAGTACAACTCCCTCTAATGGAAATATCACTTGAGATCTTTAAGTCGTCGCATCCCAATGTCATGCACCAACTTCTCAAATGTTCTGGTTGGCAACACCTTTGTAAATAAGTCCGCCAAGTTGTCCTTTGAAGAAATTTGTCGAACAGTGATGTCACCATTTTCTTCAAGGTCATGAGTGTAGAAGAGTTTTGGCGAGATGTGTTTTGTTCTATCTCCTTTAGTGTATCCTCCTTTTATTTGGGCTATACATGCTGTATTATCTTCATATAATATTGTTGGAAGATTTTTGTCGGAAGGCAAGCCACATGTTTCCTGAATGTGTTGAGTCATTGATCTCAACCATACACATTCTCGACTGGCCTCATGAATTGCGAGGATTTCTGCATGATTTGAGGATGTAGCCGTAATGGTTTGTTTTACGGACCGCCATGATATAGCAGTTCCTCCACATGTAAACAAGTAACCTGTTTAAGACCTAGCTTTGTGTGGGTCAGATAAATATCCTGCATCTGCATAACCAACTAGATCAAAATTCGATTTGTTTGAATAAAACAAACCCATATCAATCGTTTCTCGAAGGTAACGAAGTATATGCTTAACTCCATTCCAATGTATTTTTGTTGGAGAAGAACTGTATCTAGCTACTAAATTTACTGAAAAAGCTATATCTGGTCTTGTGTTATTAGCAAGATACATTAGTGCACCTATTGCACTAAGATATGGTACTTCAGGACCAAGTAGTTCTTCATTATCTTCTTGAGGTCAGAAGATATCCTTCTTCACATCTAGTGACCGAACTACCATTGGAATGTTCAATGGATGTGCTTTGTCCATGTAAAATCTTTTTAAAATCTTTTTTGTATACGTCGATTGATGAACAAAAATTTCATCTGCTAGATGTTCAATCTGCAAGCCAAGACAAAATTTTGTTTTACCAAGATCTTTCATCTCAAATTCTTTTTTGAGATATTCTATCGCTTTTGAAAGTTCTTCGGGAGTTCCAATTATGTTTAAATCATCAATGTACCACATTCGTCCTGATTTTTTTATATCCTTTTTTCAATAAATATCCACTTAGACGATTGTACCACATTCGTCCTGATTTTTTTAATCCATATAGTGATCTCTGTAATTTGATCGAATATAATTCTCGAGAATTGGATTTATATGATTCAGGTAACTTAACTCTTTCAGAGATTTTCATATAAATTTCATTGTCAAGAGATCCATATAGATATGCTGTAACTACATCCATGAGATGCATGTCAAGCTTTTCATATACAGTCAGGCTAATTAGATATTTTAGGGGGTGTTTGGGGCACTGAATAGGTTATAATAACCCCCTTTATTATAACCTATTTAATGTTTGGGGCACCAAAAAAAATAAATGGTGAGGTTGGTTATTTTTACCCCCGATTATTTTATCCATTCTCTACAGTAATCATCATTCAACCCACTCGATTATTCTATCCATTTTCTACAGTAACTCTCTCCTCTCTTCTTCCATGCGACTCCTTGACTTTTCCGACGTCCGTCAGCCGCCGTCGGCCGGCGAAGTTTTCGACGACTTTTTCGACGACCGACGACGACTTTTTCGGCAATCGCCGATGACTTTTCCGGCCACCGATTTTTTTTTTTCATATTTATTCTCATTTTCATTTTGAAAAATATAAAAAATAAAAATAAAGAAAAAAAAAACATCAAAGGTTGCCGAAAAAGTCGTTGACAACATCGAAGGTTAATCAACTTAAAAAAAACATTCAAACTAAATTATATTTACCACACTCAAGTTTATTTCAAATGATTTTATTGATTAAAAAAAAAACTAATATGATTTTTGAACTAAACATTTACAATTTTTATTTTGGCAATACTAAAAGTTAACTAATATGATTTTTCTATACCAAATCCTAAACTTTTTTGCTTTGTAAAAAAAAAAAAACCATAACCCTAAATCAAAGTGAATCGTATATCATAAAAAAAAAAAAAAACTAGAAAAAGAAAACAGTCAGTTTGAACATTTGATTCAGAACCCCATGTTAAAACAGATTATTTTATCCCAGACTAAAATAATATGTGTTTGGGGTGCAGATTATAATAATCTGCACCCCAAGCACAGGTTATTATAACCCCCAGACTATTATAATCCCCAGATTATTATAACCACTAGATATTATAACCAATTCAGCGCCCCAAACAGCCCCCTTAGTGTAATCACATCCACTACAGGGGAATATGTTTCCTCATAATCGATACCTGGTCTTTGTGAAAATCCTTGGGCAACAAGGCGTGCTTTATACCTTGTGACCTCATTATTTTCATTTCTTTTACGTACAAATACCCATTTGTATCCTACAGGTTTTACACCTTCAGGTGTATGGACTACAGGTCCAAAAACTTCACGTTTTGAAAGCGAGTTTAATTCTGCTTGCATTGCTTCTTTCCACTTAAGCCAATCTTTTCTATGTTGACATTCTTCGACAGATTTAGGTTCAGAATCCTCATTTTCATAAATAATATCGTGAGCAACATTATAAGCAAAAATTTTGTCAATAACTGTATCAGCCCGATTCCATTTTTTTCCAGTCATGACATAGTTTATCGAAATCTCATTATTATCCTCATTTATTTGAGCTTCCTTGATATTCCTATGGTTAGCCATGTCCAGAGTTTCCTCTGGAATATCCACATTTTCAATTAAGTCATTTCGACTATTTAATACTTTCCTTTTTCGAGGATTTTTATCTTTGCGAACCCATTGATCTACCACGCTTCTGGCATATTGTAGACTCATTAGTTGTGACAACTTGTTGTGTTGGGATTTCAATTCTGGATGGAGCATTTGCAGATGGTATATATGACGTGGTCACTTTCTTAGCATC
Source organism: Luffa acutangula (assembly GCA_036850905.1). Taxonomy (NCBI): domain Eukaryota; kingdom Viridiplantae; phylum Streptophyta; class Magnoliopsida; order Cucurbitales; family Cucurbitaceae; genus Luffa; species Luffa acutangula. Next base: position 15,125,883 of record CM072099.1, read on the forward strand.
CGTAAATGCATCTGACATTTGGTTTGCTATACTTTGTAAATGAATTATGTTTTGAACTTCCAGTTCACATTGATTTGTACGATGATCCAAATGAGACAATGATGCACTCCACGTAATTTCTTTTTCCAACTTCTTAATTCCTCCCCCTAATGTTGGAAAATTTGTCTCATTAACATGACAATCAACGAATAACTATTCCTTGAAATTTGATTCCAAATATGTCATATTTAGGGGATCAAAAGACCAACTATATATGTGTGGTTTTCTTGAAATTTGAATGATTTACAACCACCACAAAATGAGTAACTATTCCTTCCTCTATTATGATCATGACCTTAATCTTGACCATAATTATTAAATATTACAACATTCACCTCAGGGAATGTTATTGTACTATTTGGTCTTGAGACTCATGTTCCTTTATCAAGTGCTCATTGTTTTATTTAATCTCAAAGACAAGATATTTACTCTTCAAAATATATTTAAAATCCATTTCTCGATATTGCTACTTCAGGAGCATATTTTATAAAGAAAAGAATATCATGTCTTCTCCAACATATACTTTAAAATCACTTATTGATTTGACATCATACAACTACGGGGGCATGTTATCGAAGTTAGCACTTATTGATTTATAATCATTCAACTTTAAGTGCTTATAATCAAAATGAGCACTTATTGATTTATGCAACTTCAAGTGCATCTTATCAAAATGAGTTTTAGGAAGAATAATTAACTGATATGCATAGATATATTTCAAACTTTGTCATAAGATATTTCACACTAATAATGATTATATGAGTATACAAAATATATCCATATGAAAATATTTCAAATATATAACTTTCAACATATTAAGTATTCATGAAAAATAATTATTTTCATATGGATAAAACTATCATAAGAAATATTTATAAATTTGATTTATCAAACATGAATTCTAAAAATTGTAGGTAATTAAACATGTTGTGTTGTGTCTCTAAAACACAAATTGATCAATATATAACATGCTCTATATACATGAGAAATATGTATTGTTCATATGATATTCAAGGAATATTTGAACAATAATGTATATATATAACACAAATGGCAATATAGGAAATTAGGTTATGTACATAACATTTTTATACATCATGCATAACAAATATATACCAAATTTTAGATTGTCAACTAATAGGAATTTAAACATACAATATCTTTCAACATATATATTGATTATTTAAAGAAAGAGATAAATAAATTGCAATATACAATACATGTTATAAAATATTGATTGCAATATTGTGATTTAATAATATAAACACTTTATATTTAAACAAGTAAACAATTTCAATTCAATATACTCATAAAACGATTGATGTCAAATAATTAATAGCAATTAGGTAAAAGCATTAGAATTATATGAATTGCTACAAATATTAAACTTAACATGTAAAATAAAATGAATTATAAACAATTAACGTGAATCATGAAGAATGAGATGGATTCAAATGTTGAATCATAAACGATAAAATGAATTCAAATGTTGAATCATGAATGATAAAATGAATTCAAATGTTGAATCATAAACAATAATATGGATTCAATCATAGAATTATGAAAAGGAAAAATTACTTTTAAGCATAACACGAAGATTATAAAAATAACATGCCAATGTGAATAGAATAATAGATTGTCAACGTTCAAAGAATACACAGTGTATATATATGAGGTATTCAATACATATACACTCTCTATGTAGAACGTGCATAACACAAACAAAAACAAAAATAAAACCTACCTTTAGCAAAAAAAAAGGTGGTAGAGATTCGTGCTGATAACGTATTATGAAACTAGAGTAAAAGAAGAACAAGAAGAACAAGAAGAACACAAGAACAACAATAATAAGAACAATTAGAGAGCAAATAAGAGAGGAGAAGAAAGTAGAGAGCAAAGTGATTCTCTATTGAGGTGTGTTTAGAAATGTTCTCTACAACCTCTATTTATAGGGTTGTGAAGGAAGTGGTTACAAGATCTAACATAAAGGGATTTGTAACTCTTGAGGGGTTAAAGAGATGGATTAATATTGGGATATGTAACCTTTGGGGGTTATGGGCATCTAAGAATATGCTATTATTCATAATATAATCTTCTATTAGAATCTTAGTAATTAATTAGTAAATTAGTTTTTATTCTTGTTACATTTTGTTGTATATCATAACCTTTTCCTTCTTTTTCTACTTTTTGTTATCTATTTTTGTATCTCACTGTATTTCCCTTGGGTATATATTCAGCCCTTGATCAATGGATTTAAATATGCAATTCTTATTTACCCTCAGTCTTAATATGGTATCAGAGATTACTTTCTCTTTTTGAGGTTTTTCTTGAGGGCTTTTCTTGCATCATTTTTTTTTCTTCTCTTCTTTTCTGCAATCATGGCCGATCATCCATTGACGAAGGCTACACCTTCTACTGAAAAGTCTACTTCTTCTTCGACTATTCAACCCATGGGTGTTCTTGCCATTGATCACTATATCAATCCGTATTATCTTCACCATTCTGACAACATCAGTCTTGTTTTAGTCTCTGATTTATTGACAGAGTCTAATTACACTTCTTGGAGCCATTCGATGATCATCGCACTCACCTGTAAGAACAAAATTGGCTTTTTTGATGGGACTTTGCTGCGACCGACTGGAGAACTACAAAACTCGTGGATTATCTGCAATGGAGTTGTTACTGCGTGGATCCTTAATTCGCTTTCTAGGGAGATTTCTGCCAGTGTCCTTTATTCTGCTTCTGCTCGGGATATTTGGCTGGATCTTCAAGAACGCTACCAGCGTAAGAATCGACCTCGCATATTCCAGCTACGACGTGATTTGGCAAATCTTACTCAAGATCAACAATCAGTCACAGCGTAGTTTACCAAATTGAAGACGCTTTGGAATGAATTGGGTTCATATCGCCCTACTTGTTCTTGTGGCAAATGTTCTTGTGGTGGTGTCAAGAAATTAATTGATTACTTCCAGACTGAATTTGTCATGACCTTCCTTATGGGACTGAATGAGACGTTTGCTCCACTTCGTACTCAATTACTATTAATGGAGCCTGAGCCAACTATCAATCGAGCCTTTGCTCTCGTGGCTCAAGAAGACGAACAACGAGCGATTCCTTTCGTCAATGCCACTACGCCTCTTAATTCTTCTCCTGCAGCTCTACTGGTACGTAATTCTTCTCCACCTGCTGCTAATCCGAAGAATGCTAATTTGAATAAGAAGAAGGAGCGTCCAATTTGTACTCATTGTGGCGTACAAGGACATACAGTCGATCGGTGCTATAAGCTTCATGGTTATCCTCCTGGATACCGTAACAACCAGAAGCATACTTCTAAACCTACTGATCTAACTACTGGAAATTCTAATCCTCTTTCTTCCCTGAGCACTGAACAATGTCAGGGCTGAAAGGAATAAAAGTCCTCACGCAGCGGAAGCGCATCGATTGGACTTTACGCCGTATATTAATTAACATTAAAATACCGTTACGAAAACTCAAACAAACTTTAAACACTCTTTAAAGCTGCTGGAAAATTGGTTTAAACATGCTGAAAAATAAATCTAAATTTATTTTCATGCTTTTCTAAAGAAAGAAGGAAGAACCGTTACAAACCTTCGTTGTAGACTTGACCGTTCTTCGCCAACAACGCTCCAACGATCAAAATGCAGCAGCCGCCTTTGATTTTCTTCGCTGGAAATTCCTTCTTTGAATGACACAATAACCACAGAGGTTACACCGGTATGTCTCTAAGTCTAGGAGGCAAAAGACTTGTGGGAGTCTTTCTCTAAGAGGGAGGCTAGAGAGAATTCTAGGTCTTGTCTTGAGAGTCTAAGAGCAAGAGCAAAGTGTCAAGTCTCTTGGACCAATTAGGTCTAGTGTTCTATTTATAGAAGAGAGGCCATGAATAAAATATTCAATTAAATCAATCTTTTCCAAAATTGATTCAATCTTATTCCTTAATTAATCAATCATGATCAATCAATTCCATAATTGATTAATCTTTTCCACAAATGACTAATTACTTCCATAAGTGATTAGATCATTTCCATAAATGATTAATCACTTCCTTAAGTGATTAATTATTTCCATAATTGATTATTTCCCGGTTAATGAATTCTTTAATTAATTAACCACCAATTAAATATCACATATTTAATTCTCGGCCTAGAATTAATTAATTTGCCCAAACACATTTTAGGCCTTAAATTAATTAATTCATTATTTGAACTATTTCAAACTTCCATAAATTTATATTTGAATTTCTTCAGATATTAATTTCTCTCATAATAATATATCAATATATATTATATTTGTTTCCCTTAGTAAATTGAACATTTTCAATTTACATTTATTACTTAGTTGCCTCAAATTACTTTATGAGCTACCAGTGGGACCTAATGGACCTGCAGATCAGAAGCTCCAACGATGTGAGATTAATTGGTCAAACTCATTAACCACATTAATCAATATTCGTTAACTGTGTGTTCATTCCACTATAGACTCACAGTTGCACTCTTCTCACTGCAGACATATTTTCTGTGTCCACGGATATAGACCAATATCGACTAGCTAGTCCTTCACGAGTGTCCGTAACACCAACTGGGTCAAATTACCGTTTTACCCCTGGGTTTCCTCTATTTCCTTAAGTACCAATTCTCCTCTAATGAACAACCTGTTTGTGGTCCAACCATCAAACAGAAAATCCTCTCGTGCCATTGAGAGGGTAAGGCACTTTGTTCAAGACTCGGAGTAACCACTTAAGGGAACACTCATCTGCTTCCCTAAAGTCGGGAAGGAGTGAATTCCATCTTGCACGATTACGTTCCCAGCTCCCCATTCGGTCTTGTCCCCAAAGTGGTAGGCTTATTGAGTCGGCGTATTGGCCACTCTCACCCATACAAATCAAAGGACAATCTCTCATGAGCAGGAGTCCATAATCAACTCAGGATTAAGACTAAGTTGTCTAGGTCGTCCTAGTGAAATAGAAAACCAACTAGTTAACGGTGTTATAACCAGTGGTTACTATTTCGCGGTCCGGTCTTATGCAAACTCATTGCATAGGATACCCCCACTCGCATGTCTCCTACACGAACGCGTTGGATCGTAGCGTTTGTATCAAATACAAAGTGGGTCGTATCCATAGTGTTACCAGGATAAGGCACCCAGTCTTATCCCTATACTATAGACCCTTTAGGCTGTTTCTTGAACAATGATCCCATATGTCGCTACATATAGTTCAAGACTCATATTACAGCCTTGGATGTCTAGTTTATTGGATTAGGGTTATTATTAGGCAAAGACAAACATAAAATAACTAATAACAATTAATGGAAAAATATATCAATATTATTTCATTAATATCATGTCAACGGTTACATTCACTATCTACGAGTTTTAGGGCATAAAACCCAACAAGGGCCTGTTGACCATGCTTCAATCTCATTTGGCCAAGGCAAAAGTCACTCCTGAAACTACGACGACGACCTCTCACGTAGCAGGTACTATTCGCTCTTCTCATATTCCTGGTCCTTCTTTCGGCTCCTGGGTTCTTGATTCTGGTGCATCAACTCACATATGTTATTTGAGAGACTTGTTTACCACTCTCGTGCCTGTCTCTGGAATGACTGTTTCTTTGTCTAATCAAACACACATTTTTGTCAAAATCATTGGTGATATACAGCTTACTCCACACATTACTCTACGCAACGTGATGTTTATACCATCATTCTGCTTTAATGTGATTTCTATCAGTGCATTAACCAAAGATCAGTCTCTTACTGTACAATTTGTTGGCACTTCTTGTATTATTCAGGACAAGTCCTCTTCGAAGACGATTGGGAAGGGTGATTCTTGGCAAGGATTATATCTTTTTCAAGCTGCACCATCCAAGCGCTTTGATTGTTTGCTTGTTCATGTTGTTTGTCAGTCTATTTCTTTTCACACATGGCATGATAGACTTGGTCATCCCTCCCCAAAACACTTGTCTGCCTTAAAGGATGTTTTGCATTTTGGTTCTCATCAGTCTTTTCATGCTAAGCCTTGTCTTATTTGTCCTCTCGCTAAACAACGACGTTTGTCTTTTCAATCTAATAATCGTTTGTCTAACCACAAGTTTGATTTGTTGCATTGTGATGTATGGGGTCCGTATCAGTCTCCAACTCATGCTGATTGTCGTTATTTTCTCACCCTTGTAGATGATTTTTCTCGTTATACTTGGGTCTTCTTAATGAAACAAAAGTCTGATGCTTTACTCATTGTGCCACGGTTCTTCACGATGGTTGAAACACAATATAATGTCTCTATTAAGCAGTTTCGTTCTGACAATGAGCCGAAGCTAGCATTTACTGACTTTTTCTTATCTAAGGGTGTTGTGCATCAGTTTTCGTGTGTTGGTCGTCTCGAACATAATTCTATTGTTGAGAGAAAGCATCAACACTTGTTGAATGTTGCTCGTTCCTTACTTTTCCAGTCACGAGTTCCTATTCAATTCTGGGGTGAATGCATTCTCACTGCTTGCTTTCTCATTAATCGCACATCATCACCATTATTGGATTGGCAAACACCCTATTATTGCTTGAATGGACAGCATGCTGATTATTCTAATATTCGTGTTTTTGGCTGCCTATGTTTTGCTTCCACATTGTCTTCACAGCGGTCTAAGTTTCATCCTCGTGCTTTGCCTGCGGTTTTTCTTGGCTACCCTCCTGAGATGAAGGGTTATCACTTATATGATATTGCAAACAAGAAATTTTTGGTGTCGCGCGATGTTGTCTTTTATGAAGACATATTTCCTTTTCATACTGTTATGCTTCAAGAAGATGCTGTTGATTCTTTTCCATATTTGGTTATTCCTACTGCTTTTGGCTTCTCGGGCTTCCCGCCAGATCATGTCCCCGAGTCTTCTATTTTGCATAACAGTGCTTCTTTTGACACAACATCGTCGTCTAATGCCAATCCTCCTGAATCTATTGTGGATGCTTCTCAACATGATGTCGTTACACCTGATTCTACTGCTTCCCAACATGTTGATAACATACAGGTTGATGTTGTTGCATCTCAGCTTCCCTTACGACGATTTAGTCGATCGTGTAAAGTGCCTACATATCTGCAAGACTATCATTGTAGTCTTCTTTCAACCAATATACCGCCAGCCACTTCATCCAAGTATCCACTAAGCAGTGTACTGTCTTATGAAAAAATGAATCCTGTTTATAAGAATTTTGTTCTAAATGTTTCCTCTGTGTTTGAACCACAGTTCTATCATCAGGCAGTCTCCTTTTCTCATTGGCGAGAGGCCATGCGTGTTGAACTTCAGGAGATGGAAAATAATCAGACTTGGTCAGTTGTTCCTCTTCCACAGGGACATCACTCTATTGGCTGCAAATGGGTATATAAAGTCAAGCATAAATCCGATGGCTCAGTTGAACGTTTTAAGGCTCAGTTGGTGGCAAAAGGGTATACTCAACAACAGGGACTCGATTATATTGAAACTTTTCACCAGTGGCGAAATTTGTGACTGTCAAGGTACTCCTCTCCCTTGCTGTATCCCTAAATTGGTCTCTGATTCAGCTTGACGTAAATAACGCATTCCTTCATGGAGATTTGAATGAAGAGGTTTATATGGATTTGCCTCTTGGCTATAAGCATAATGTGGTTGCATCTAAGGGGGAGCGTCGTTTAGTTTGTAAACTTCATAAGTCCATTTATGGCCTTAAACAAGCCTCCAGGCAATGGTTTGATAAATTCTCTCATGCTTTGCTGCTACTTGGGTTTACTCAGTCAAAGTCAGACTACTCTTTGTTTATCCGTGGTTCTGGTTCTTCGTTTATTGCCTTACTTGTTTACGTGGATGATATAATCATCACTGGTGCATCCTTTCGTGTTGTTGACGATCTTAAGGTGCATCTCAATACTGTTTTTAAACTCAAGGATCTGGGGGCCTTGCGATATTTTTTGGGCTTAGAGTTAGCTCGATCTTCTAAAGGTCTCTTACTGTCTCAAAGGCAATACACTCTTCAACTTCTTGACGACAGTGGTTTTCTCGCTTGTAAGCCATGTTCTGTGCCCATGGACCCGAATATTAAGCTTCAATCTGACAAAGGGACTTTGCTAAAAGATCCTACTGTTTATCGGGGTCTTCTTGGTCGTCTCTTATACTTGACCATTTCTCGCCCTGATATAACGTTTGCTGTTCACAAGCTCAGTCAGTTTGTTGCCCAACCACGACAACCTCATTTATCTGCTGCTCATTATTTATTATAGGGGTGTAACATTTTCGGGTCGAGTCGGTTGTACGGACAAACCGACCCGACCCGACCCAGGTCGGTTGCACGGACATGTTGCACCGACCCGACCCGACCCGGTTCAGGATGTCTCAAATTGGGTCGGGTCGGGTCGGGTCATCTGCGGTTTTTTTTTTTTTTTTTTTTTTTTTTTTTTTTTGGGACAAATGATAATGTTAGGCAGGGCTGTGAGAGACAGAGTGCTTTTGGAGCCTTCTCCTCCTCTGCTTTTGAAGATTTTAATGTTTCAAGATGGATATTTGCAGATTTAAAAGAACCCAAAAAATCTAAATAGATACAACAAACATTGATAAGGATCATTTGAAGTGGAAAGAAAGCAAAAAATCTGCTTCAAGTTTGAAAGACAATAGCAATTGATAATTCAAGCATGGTCTTTTTTTTATGTTTTTTTTTTAATCAGAAGAGAAGAATACAATAATTTGAGTAAAGTGAACATATCTATACCCTTGTTTTAACTCTTCAATTGAAATGACAACACAGAAGAATAGTGAATTAGCATTTTAACTCTCAATAGTCACTTGAAGTGACAACACAGAGATTAGATCAATTGACTACACTTTACCAACTCTCAACTGTAGCAGACTTGAAGGTGTTTCAACATTTTCTTTTCTATAGCACCAACCTCCAAATCTTCAAGTGTTTCAGATTGTAGACTCCACCAACTCTCAACTGTTGTAGAAAATTCTTCTGAAGTGACAAAACAGAAGAATTTGTCTTGAAAAATCCAACACCCCAACTAAAAAACAGAGAAAACAAAGTTTTCGATAATGGCAAGAACAGAGAATTTTTCGATAATGTCTTGAAAAATCCCATAGGAAAAACCAGACAAATGTTTGATAATGGCGGAAAAGAAAATAGGAGAGGAGAGAAGAAAAGAAAGCACAAATCCTTACCAAACAAGACATCAAGCTCCGACGACGGCACAACGGCAAAACACCCACACAAAAAAATTACCCAACAACAAACTCCTGCGGCGGCGGCGATGGCGAACAAAACTAGACGACGGAGAAAAGAAGGAGAGGATGATAATCTCTCAACCGTCGCGGCTGTGAATAGAGAAGCGGCGAGGAAGATGCGAGAGGAGAGAAGACAGGAAGATGCGAGAGGAGAGAAGAGAGGAAGATGCGAGGAAGTGACGATGAATGAAACCCTAAGCGCGATGCAAGGAAGACGCGAGAAATCTGTTCGGTTCGGGCAAAAAAAAGAGTGAGGACCGAACCGAACCTGTCGGTTCGGTTCGGTTCGGTTACAAATAAAGTGAAAGCCCGACCCGACCCGACCCGGTTCGGGTCGGGTCGGGTCGGTCCGTCGAGTCGGGTCGGTTTTTTACACCCCTAATTTATTACGTTATTTGAAGGGTAGTCTCGGTCAAGGGATTTTTCTCTCTACTTCTTGTGAAGGATTGGAATTCCGTAATTCCGTAAAGCGGAAGCGTGATTGGGATCGATTCGTAATTAATTTTGTTTAATCTAAAATACCAATACATTGGCAATAATATTAGAACTATTCTAAATATATATTAAGGCTAAGCATACAAAAATATTAGATCTAAATCTAATTTATAAAGTAACAAATTACTTACTCTCGTTGACGACTCAGATTAAATTCACCAACTGCATGTGAATTAATCACGAACTAGTGTGAACACCACCACTATGGCTACACCGATATGACTCTGAGACTTCTAGAGGCAAGAGACTGGTGGGAGTATAGAGGAAGTCTTGAGGGGAATTCTCTAAGAGAAGGACAATGAATGGGATACCTTTCACCCCACCTCAGGGGTCCTATTTATAGGTAAAGGCCAACAGACCTTTTTCCTAATAGGAAAAAGGAAGACTTTTTCCTAATAGGAAAATGTCTCTAATTTTAATAAATAATTAATTAATTTCCCTAATTAAATATCATATATTTAATATTAGGGATTTTATTAAAATTAAAATTAATATGAATCTAATTCATATTAAATTTATTTGAACTCTTTCAAATATTTTCTTTCCTAATAGGAAAAGGTCTCTAATTTTAATAAATAATTAATTAATTTACCTAATTAAATATCATATATTTAATCTTAGGGATTTTATTAAAATTAAAATTAATACGAATCCAATTCATATTAAATTTATTTGAACTCTTTCAAATATTTTCTCCCAAGAATTAATTTTTGAAATTAATTAAAAAATTATATTATTAAGTTTCACTAACTTTATATTATAATGCATCAATATACATTATACGATTCCTCAAATAAATTGAACACTTTCAATTTACAATTTATACTTAATTGCCTCAAGTCTCTTTATGAGCTACCAGTGGGACTAAATGGACCTACAGATCAGAAACTCCAACGATACGAGACTAATTGGCCAAACTCATTGACCAAGTTTAGTCAACATTCGTTAACTGTGGGTCACTCCACTAAAGACCCACAGCTGCACTCTTCTCACTGTAGAATATTTTTGTGTCCATGGATATCGACTAAGTAGTAAGTCAATCCTTCACGTGTGTTCGTAACACCAGCTGGGTCAAATTACCGTTTTACCCCTGGGTTACCTCTGGTTCCTTAAGTACTACTGATTCCTCTAATGAACAAGTTGTTTAGGGTTCAACCACTAAACAGGAGTTCCTCTCGAGCTAGGAGAAGATGGTGCGCCTTTGTTCAAGCCCTGAAATCAGCCCTTAAGGGAACACACATCTACTTACCCCAATAGGGGAAGGAGTGAATTCCATCTTGTATTGTTATGTTCCCAGCCCCCATTCGGTCTTGCCCCTGAAATGGTAGGATTATTGAGTCGGCGAACTGGCCACTCTCACCCATACAAATCTAAGGACAATCCCTCCTGAAAGGGGTTCATAACAGACTCAGGATTGAGATTGAGTTACCTAGGTCATCCTATTGAAATAGAAACCTAAACTAGTTAACGGCATTACAACTAGTGGTTACTATTTTGCGGTCCGGTCTTATGCAAACTCATTGCATAAGATACCCCCACCTGCATGTCTCCTACATGGATGCTTTGGATCATTGCATCTGTATCGAATACAAGGTGGGTCGTATCACATAGTGTCACGAGGATAAGGTACCCAGCCTTATCCCTATACTATAGACCTTTTAGGTTGTTACTTGGACACTGATCCCCGTGTGTCCCCACATACTAGTCCAAGTTTCATTTAAACAACCTTGGATCTTAGTTTATTGGATTTAGGGTTTATTAATGGAAACTCGATTATTCAATAACCAAATTACTGAATCACTCAAATAACACTTTATTGAGATCAATGAATTTGTTTCATTTACTATCTACGAGTTTTAGGGCATAAAACCCAACAACTCCCACTTGAACTAAAACTCTAGTGGGCAATGTACATCAACAATCAAAATTGAATGAATAATCATTGAAGTAGGAATAGTAGTTTGTATTAATACTGTATAATACATGAAAAGTACAAATACAGATAAATACAATAAACTAGGGCATCCACAATACCCATTACACTTCTCCCACTTGCCCTAGATTATTCTACGTACATATCTCGCAGACCTAGACCCTCTAGATGACCCTCGAACACTTTAGCCGTGAGAGCCTTCGTAAATGGATCAGCAATATTGTGCTTAGAGGCTACCTTCGTGACGATCACGTCCCCTCGTTGCACGATCTCTCTAATGAGATGATATTTGCGCTCTATGTGCTTGCCTCTTTTGTGACTGCGAGGTTCTTTAGAATTTGGCACTGCACCACTATTATCATAGTAAAGGGTGATTGGCAAGTTCATATTTGGAACAACTTCCAAATCCATCAAGAACTTCCGTAGCCATACAACCTCCTTAGCTGCTTCACAAGCAGTGACATATTCGACCTCCATGGTGGAGTCTGCAATGCATCCTTGCTTGATGCTACGCCAGACTACAGCTCCCCCGTTGAGGGTAAATACTGACCCTGATGTGGATTTCCTAGAATCCTTATCAGTCTGAAAGTCAGAGTCTGTGTATCCTATAAGGATCAAATCCTTAGAGCCATACACAAGCTGATAGTCCCTCGTTCTCCGAAGATACTTGATGATGTTTTTAACTGCAGTCCAGTGGTCTAACCCTGGATTGGAATGGTACCTGCTGACTATCCCAACTGCATAGCAACTGTCAGGCCTAGTACACAACATGGCGTACATAAGACTGCCCACAGCTGAAGCATAAGGGATGCGTCTCATATCCTCAATTTCTTGAGGTGTCTTAGGACACTGTTCCTTAGACAAATGAACTCCATGCCTGAAGGGTAGTAAACCCCTCTTGGAATTCTGCATCTTATATCTAGACAACATCTTGTCTATATATGATGCTTGAGACAAGGCTAACGTTCTGTTCTTACGATTCCTAATAATTTGAATCCCTAGAACATACTGAGCTTCACCCAAATCTTTCATTTGGAACTCAGTTGATAGCCATTTTTTAATGTCAGCTAGATATTCTACATCATTCCCAATGAGAAGAATATCATCTACATACAACACCAGAAAAGCTACTGAACTGTTGATAATCCTTTTGTAAACACAAGGCTCATCAACGTTCTGGTCAAAGCCATAAGATTTGTCAGCAGTGTCAAACTTTATATTCCAAGATCTGGAAGCTTGCTTCAACCCATAAATGGATCGTCTAAGCTTGCAAACTTTTTGCTCCTGACCTTGAGCAACGAACCCCTCTGGTTGAGACATAAAAATGCTCTCATCAAGATTGCCATTCAGAAAAGCAGTCTTGACGTCCATTTGCCAAATCTCATAATCATAAAAGGTGGCAATGGACAAGAGAATTCTTATCGACTTTAACATGGCAACTGGGGAGAATGTTTCCTCATAGTCCACCCCCTCCTTTTGGGTATAACCCTTTGCCACAAGTCGAGCTTTGAAAGTCTGTACTTTCCCAGCTGCGTCTCGTTTTCTCTTGTAGATCCATTTGCACCCTATGGGTTTAACCCCTTCAGGTAGGTCTACAAGATCCCAAACTTGATTGAAGTACATAGACTCCATCTCTAGGTCCATAGCTTTGACCCACTGGTCATGGTCCACATCATTCATTGTCTGTCTAAAGGTCAATGGATCCTCAACCCCATCATCAAGTATGACAGTTGGAGTTTCTACTAAACCCAGATAGCGTTCAGGTTGAATAACAACCCTCCCACTACGTCGAGGCATTCTAAACTCTTGAGAAGGATGGGCTTGACCAGATGTACTGGGCTCATCAATAACTCTTGTTGAAGGTCCATCCTCTGAACTGGGCTCACCAACAACTCTTGTTGAAGGTCCAGCCTCATCAACAACTCTTGTTGAAGGTCCAGCCTCATCAACAACTCTTGTTGATTCATTTGTAGCTTTACCAGAAAGTTCACTTAACACAATTTTACTGCGTGACATGTGTTCTTTAACGTGGTCTTCTTCCAAGAAAGTAGCATTTGTCATTACAAACACTTTATTTTCTTTTGGATCAAAGAAGTATCCACCTCTTGTTTCTTTTGGGTAGCCTAAGAACAAACATAATTTTGAACGTGAATCCAATTTCTTTGGGTTTGCTACTAACACATGTGCAGGGCAACCCCAAATTCTGAAATGACGTAAACTAGCTTTACGCCCTTTCCAAAGCTCAAATGGTGTTTCAGAAACACTCTTTGAGGGAACAACATTCAAAATATAAACTGCAGTCTCTACTGCATAACCCCAAAAAGAACTAGGCAACTGAGCATAGCTCATCATAGATCGAACCATGTCTAACAAGGTTATGTTTCTCCTTTCAGATACACCATTCTGCTGAGGTGTACCTGGTGCTGAGAGTTGAGACAATATTCCATGTTCTATCAAATAGTTTTGGAATTTTAAGTCCAAATACTCTCCACCTCGATCAGATCGAAGTGTTTTAATGGTCTTACCTAACAAGTTCTCAACTTCAGTTCTGTACTCCTTGAACTTTTCAAGGGCTTCAGACTTATGACTCATTAGGTATAAATAACCATACCTTGAATAATCATCTATGAAAGAGATGAAATATTCATACCCTCCTCGAGCTCTTACATTCATTGGACCACAGAGATCCGTATGTATGAGTTCTAAGGGCTCCTTGGCACGATAACCTTTTTCAGTAAAAGGTCGTTTGGTCATCTTACCTTCGAGACATGACTCACATGGAGGTAAAATACCATCTTCTAACTAGCTTAGAAGTCCGTTCTTAACCAATCTCCCAATCCTATTGAGATTTATGTGGCCAAGTCTCAAGTGCCAAAGATAGGTACTTTGAGAAACTTTTTGCCTTTTTGGTTGAGTCTCAGCTGTTTTAAACATTTCATTGTTCAAAATAGCCCTAGACTCTATTGGTCTTAAGACATACAAATTGTTCTCCATTTTTGCAGAACATATATCAGCACCCCTTTTAGTAATGAAAGCTTCATTCACAGAAAAGGACACTGAATACCTTTGTTCTAGCAAACAAGAAATAGAAATCAATTTTCTTTTTATTCTGGGAACTATATATACGTTATCTAATAACATATAGCGTTCCCTGGAGAAGAACATTTTAATATCTCCCACTGCTTTAGCTGAAATGAGCTCCCCAGTCCCAACTCTAAGAGTCATTTCCCCAGCATCCAACTGTTGCCAGGAGCTCATTCCCTCAAAGGAAGAGCATACGTGATGAGTGGCACCTAAATCTAGGATCCAGGCTGTGTCATCATTTTCCACTATACACGTTTCAATGATCAATAAATCAAATTTATTTTCATTGAGATGTGCTAAGCAGTCTATGTCATATTCATCATGAACAATTTCGGATAAATTAGACATATGGGCTTGAGGACCGTCCTCAATTAAGACCAATTCCACGCATTTAGTGTTTAGGTTCATTTTCTTAGTGGTATTAGAAATACCAGTTTTGTAGTTGGCGTTATTCGAGGCATATAAAGAACGTTTCATTGCTGAGAACAAACAAAATAACTTAATAAGTATTAACCCATTACACAAAATAATATTATTATTTTAATCCAATCAATTTAGCAAAAGTAATGATCAACCCATAGAATAAACATTCATTTTGCAACGATACTTCAGAGGTTTAGAACAACAGCTACCGTAGGGTAGTCAGCTATTCCTCCTCTGAATTGAGACAATCTCAGCTAATCCATTTTCCCGGAATAACTCATATTCCAATAGTTCTTAGCTACCGTTTTTTCGGTCAGGAAATTATTAACACCTTAACAATTTCCCGTAAGTGTGACCCTCCATTTTTCAGATTTCAGAGGTCGGCCCCAACAATGCTACCGTAGGGAAAGTCAAAGTTGGAAATGGACCTAAGAAACCCTTTCCATTTCTGGAGTTTGCGTTGTTCCGACTCCCATGATCAAGCCCTCCGTAGGGTGATCGCTCCCAGGGCGACTCGCAGGCAGATCATTGGGATCTCACGGTGCAACCTAATGGAGGAGACCGTAGGATACATTGACACGTTCCTGCTCCCACTTACTATAAAATACTCCCTCATTCACCTTGATATTGATGCATGCAAACACCATCCGTAGGGGGTCACTCCCAGGGTGACTCGAGGCCAAGCATGAACCTCACGTTGTGAACTTTTGAGGACGTGAGAGCAAAACTTGATTTATGAAAATCTTGTTTTGATATATTTCCTCCCACTAAGTATTTTTATAATTATAGGGTTTATTACTTAGGTAAATTCCGGCTAAGTGAATCTATCTAAGTCTATGCCTGCATATAACTTTTATATATATAGGTCTTTTCTCTGATGTGTCTAGGTGAATTAAACACTTTTAATTACCTAGAGACATTGCATGCTAATATAACTATGGTTAATTCAACTCAAGTTCCGACTCAGTTCCCAGGTAGCAGGTGTTCCGTAAACCGTCATCTTAAGTACCTCCAGCCTTAGACAAAACTTTACCGGTAGAGTTCCCTTATAACCAATAGTTATGATAAATCTTTACTCTAAAGATCTAGGGGAATTAAACTCTTTTAATAAACCTACTGACATTGCATGCTAACATTTAGCTATGATTAATTCAACTCCGGTATTCCGGGTTAGTTCCCAGGTAGGAGGTGTTCCGTAAACCGTCATCTTAAGTACCTCCAGCCTTAGACAGAACTTTACCGGTGGAGTTCCCTTATAATCATAGTAATGTTTTTCCTACTTAGTCAATTAAAACTATTTTTAATTCTAAGTAAGAAAATAATTCTAATCATATTAGAATTATAATGAGCTTAGGTCTAATTAATTTTAAACATTTTAAAATTAATTCACTTTAACCTAAGGTCCTATGTTTGCATGCAACTCTTTGTTATAGGTTGACGGTTTCTAATCAATTTTATAACTTATTATAAAATTTTAATGATTAGCCCTATAACATGCTTCTATGGTGTTGGAAAAATAACAATCATATTCTAATTATTAAACACCATATTATTATGACGCCGATAACGATAATATAACGATTATATTAATCTAAGGTGGTGTCATGCTTCATGCAATTTTAATTTCATTTAATTAATATCGATTATATTAATTAAACATCCATGAAATTAAATTACATGAAATTTGACATTAATATAATACAACTCTTATATTAATCTAATTAATGACATGCTCTACGCTATTTCATTTTCATTTTAATTAATATAACATTTTATATTAAATCATACATGAAAACAAGCATTGATATATATTGATTATTCTCATTCATAATATAACTAATTATATTAATTCTCATGAAAATAATCCTAAGCATGCATGCTACATTAATAAAATATAACAATTATAATTAGCTAAATTAATGTCATGCATCATGCTTCATCAATTTCATATATCTAATATAACGATTATATTAAATAACTCATGAAATTAAATTCATGCATAATTACCATACATTATAACAATTATAACATAAATATGCATGAAAACTTGCTTAACCTATGGTGGGAATTTAAGCTATATGACATCCATAAAGCAAATAAATAGCAATTGAACCAGTTAATTTTGGCCCCTAGGATAAAATAAAGAATAAATTACAATAATTATAGCTAAATTCTATCCTAAAAGTCCTTTTGCAGCTCCAAATACTAGTCTAGACCGCCTGAACCGACCCGAACCACCTCGAACCAGCTACAAAAACCACGAACCGAGCCAAATTCTAGCTGAACCGGACCAAATCGGTCCCAGCCCAGCCAGACCGCGTGAATAGGACCGCCCAACAGCCTTAAACCGTTCGGTTGCGAATCCCTAACGAGTGCGGCAATCGTGACAATTTCTCCAATTTTTATCTCATAAAAACCTATTCTAGACCCGGACTTACATAGGACTCGATTTTACATAAAATACCCGAAACACCGGGCCCTTACATGATCAAATCACATAAAAACAGTCAAATCTATGGCCATAAAATTAACCAAAACAGTTCAATGCAAACCATACATACATTCTGCATTAATCAATCCCACCAATAGCCAATGCAAATTTTAGTGAAACAAAATTAGATCTACGATCGACTCTGATACCAATTGAAGGATTGAAATTCCGTAATTCCGTAAAGCGGAAGCGTGATTGGGACCGATTCGTAATTAATTTTGTTTAATCTAAAATACCAATACATTGACAATAATATTAGAACTATTCTAAATATACATTAAGGCTAAGCATACAAAAATATTAGATCTAAATCTAATTTATAAAGTAACAAATTACTTACTCTCGTTGACAACTCAGATTAAATTCACCAACTGCATGTGAATTAATCACGAACTAGTGTGAACACCACCACTATGGCTACACCGGTATGACTCTGAGACTTCTAGAGGCAAGAGACTGGTGGGAGTCTAGAGGAAGTCTTGAGGGGAATTCTCTGAGAGAAGGAGAATGAATGGGATACCTTTCACCCCACCTCAGGGGTCCTATTTATAGGTAAAGGCCAACAGACCTTTTTCCTAATAGGAAAAAGGAAGACCTTTTCCTAATAGGAAAATGTCTCTAATTTTAATAAATAATTAATTAATTCCATAATTAATTAATTTCCCTAATTAAATATCATATATTTAATATTAGGGATTTTATTAAAATTAAAATTAATATGAATCTAATTCATATTAAATTTATTTGAACTCTTTCAAATATTTTCTTTCCTAATAGGAAAATGTCTCTAATTTTAATAAATAATTAATTAATTCCATAATTAATTAATTTACCCAATTAAATATCATATCTTTAATCTTAGAGATTTTATTAAAATTAAAATTAATATGAATCCAATTCATATTAAATTTATTTGAACTCTTTCAAATATTTTCTCCCAAGAATTAATTTTTTAAATTAATTCAAAAATTATATTATTAAGTTTCATTAACTTTATATTATAATGCATCAATATACATTATACGATTCCTCAAATAAATTGAACACTTTCAATTTGCAATTTATACTTAATTGCCTCAAGTCTCTTTACGAGCTACCAGTGGGACCTAATGGACCTACAGATCAGAAGCTCCAACGATACGAGCCTAATTGGCCAAACTCATTGACCAAGTTTAGTCAACATTCGTTAACTGTGGGTCACTCCACTAAAGACCCACAGCTGCACTCTTCTCACTGTAGAATATTTTTGTGTCCATGGATATCGACCAAGCAGTAAGTCAATCCTTCACGTGTGTTCGTAACACCAGCTGGGTCAAATTACCGTTTTACCCCTGGGTTACCTCTGGTTCCTTAAGTACTACTGATTCCTCTAATGAACAGGTTGTTTAGGGTCCAACCACTAAACAGGAGTTCCTCTCGGGCTAGGAGAAGATGGCGCGCCTTTGTTCAAGCCCTAAAATCAGCCCTTAAGGGAACACACATCTACTTACCCTAATAGGGGAAGGAGTGAATTCCATCTTGTACTGTTATGTTCCCAGCCCCCATTCGGTCTTGCCCCTGAAATGGTAGGATTATTGAGTCGGCGAACTGGCCACTCTCACCCATACAAATCTAAGGACAACCCCTCCTGAAAGGGGTTCATAACAGACTCAAGATTGAGATTGAGTTACCGAGGTCATCCTATTGAAATAGAAACCTAAACTAGTTAACGGCGTTACAACTAGTGGTTACTATTTTGCGGTCCGGTCTTATGCAAACTCATTGCAAAAGATACCCCCACCCGCATGTCTCCTACATGGATGCTTTGGATCATTGCATCTGTATCGAATATAAGGTGGGTCGTATCACATAGTGTCACGAGGATAAGGTACCCAGCCTTATCCCTATACTATAGACCTTTTAGGTTGTTACTTGGACACTGATCCCCGTATGTCCCCACATACTAGTCCAAGTTTCATTTAAACAACATTGGATCTTAGTTAATTGGATTTAGGGTTTATTAATGGAAACTCGATTATTCAATAACCAAATTACTGAATCACTCAAATAACACTTTATTGAGATCAATGAATTTGTTTCATTTACTATCTACGAGTTTTAGGGCATAAAACCCAACATCTTGTTCTTTTCAGTTGAAAGCATTTGCTGATGCAGATTGGACTTCTTCCTTAGACACCCGCAAATCGACGTCCGGTTTTTGTATATTCCTTGGTGATTCACTTGTTTCGTGGAAGGCTAAGAAACAAACCACCGTTTCTCGATCATCAGCAGAAGCTGAGTATCGAGCACTTGCTGCTACTACTAGCGAATTGGTTTGGTTACTTCAACTGTTACGTGATTTGCAAGTTTCTCCTCCATCACCAGCTTTAATTTTTTTGTGATAATCAGTCGGCCATTCACATTGCTTCCAATCCTATTTTTCATGAACGTACAAAGCATATTGAGGTCGATTGTCACTTTATTCGAGACAAGATTGTTCGTGGTGATATTAAGCTCATGCATGTTCGCTTGAATCTCCAACTAGCTGACATTTTTACAAAGGCATTGCCTTTATCTGTGTTTCTGTTTTTAATTGACAAGATGGGTGTTCTTAATGTTTTACATCCATCTTGAGGGGGAGTATTAGAATCTTAGTAATTAGTTAGTAAATTAGTTTACTAATTAGTTTTTATTCTTGTTTGTATACCATAACCTTTTCCTTCTTTTTCTACTTTTTGTTATCTATTTTTGTATCTCACTGTATTTCCCTTGGGTATATTCAACCCTTGATCAATGAATTTAAATATGCCATTCTTATTTACCTTCAGTCTTAATATCTTCTTTAAAACATGATCTTAAAGCTCTAACGGTTATCTTTTTCAAATTTTATATAATTTTAAAAATTGTTCTTTTTAAAATGAGGAAGAGAAATAACAATTACCAAATTTCTTATAACTTAATAATTAAAAACAAACAATAGAAAGTGAAAGTGACAAACAAAAAGGTTATCAAATCTATTTAAAATGTGTAAGATTTTAAGAACACATCTAAATGATAAGTGGCAAGAATCCAAAATTGTTACAAATTATAATCTATATCCTAAGTTTCTTTTAAAAATTGGCCTTAATCTCATTTTCTTGGAAATTGGTTATCTTTAAAACCTTGGTCTGCTCTAATTATCAAGGTTGGCATCCATATGTACATGTACAGGAGCAGTCAAATCGAGCATAGCTAAACAATTATTCAATTATTCGTGGCTGGAAAAAAAAAGATTGAGAATATTCCTATAACACAAGAGATTTTAATATCTAAACCACCCAAACAATGCTCGCATAGGCATGTTATATCTAGGTTGATCAATCTATATTTCATTTCATTTCATTTGGAGGATCAAGAAGATATCCTTTAGTATTGAAAACTAATGGTGCCACAAAAGAGTATCCTTACTAATTTGAACATAAATATGATTGGTAAAATTTACCTTCTTCCTAGAAACTGACATTTTCTAAATTCCAGTTTTCAGCAAGTGTTTGAAGCACATTTCAACACTTTACAATGAAACCGCAGTTAGAAAAACAAATCTTCACTAGATCTTAAACCTTGCTAACCTATAGATGCTGAGCCAAAGAGTATAAATTTGGTCCTTGGTCTTGCATTATATATAAGCATATCTTGTACACATTTCTCCTTTACTATTACAGAAGTGTAACCATATGGCAGCTTAAAAGTTAAATGGCAAGTTCCAAGCCATATGAATGAGGGACATTTTACAATTTAAGAATCTGAGGAAGGCTATCAATGTAGCATTCTTTCTTCCTGCAAGCAAAAGCAAATAAGTCATATAATTTGAGAATACTCTAATTTCTTTTATCACTATAAGGACATATTTGGAATTGATTTTAGAATGACCAAAATCACTTTTGTCGTGTTCAAAATAATTGAAAAAGATATGACAAAAGTGATTTAGGTCGTTCCAAAATCACTTCCAAACATGTCCAGTCATAAATAGGAGTCAAAACCACTTTCCTTGTAAGCTATAACTAAGTTGTGATTTAAGGGGTGGTTGATTTTCTTATATTTTTTTTAAATCTGTCAAACTGGGCAAAATGTAAAAATGAAAGGCGCCTCATATAGAACACATTTTCTGAAAGAAAAAATTGAGAAAAGTAGAGAATGACCTTTACAGAGAGCTTTGTCAACTCCAGTCGGCAAAATTAATTTTCCACAGGTCCTTTCATTGAGCATACAAATCGTACGAGATTTGTGAGAAAGCTTAGCTGCATGCAAGGTTTTTTTTTTTTTTTTTTTGGAGGGTTGTGTCTTGAAAGAGAAGTGTAGGTTTTTCTCAGTGCAGTGTGAAAACACAACTTCTCTCAAGACAACACTCAGACACACCTCAACTCGTAACAAGCCTTTTTCACCCTTAATTCATTATTACTAATTTTTCTCTGCAGGTTTTGTTGTTGTTGATTTTTTTTTAAGATACGTTATACGAATAAACAAATGATTCAATTGATTTTTTTTTTTGTAGAGTCAGTGTACTTACCGTGCAATCTTTTCCAATTAATCCACCCATTTTGAAAAATTTATACTTGCACTCTTCAGCAGGTTATAACTACTGCAGTCTGCATGAACAGAACCATTCTGAGCAGTTAATGAATAACCAGGTCCAGGAGGACTTTGAGGTGTTGAATTTTCAGCTGAAGCTGCATTTCGCTGTTCTGTTTTACAATTTTCATCATCATCTTCATCTCTTGGTGTATATATTCGCTCCCTATGATAAGCAAAGATAAGTAATCAGGAGGATGATGCTAAAACAGTGAAACAAAAGATGAAGTTCGCAAGACATCACATGCTTTGTTTTGTTAAAACATTAGTTATACCTAGGCAAGGAGGCATGCTTCCTTAGAAGTGGACTGCCCCTCTCACCTTTACCAGAACGTTCCTCAAGATGATCAAATTGACGCTTGAATCGATCAATTCCGCTAATTGAAACAATTTTCAAGTAAAGAATATTAATATTCTCTCTTGCAAATAAACCATTAATAAATCAGTAAGAGTTTGTTACCTGGGATACAAGAAGTGACTCTCAGAACCTTGAAGGTACTCCTGTAGCATTTGAGGATGATACTCCAAAATCTGTTACATTTCAAAGGATAATTTGAGTGGACTAACCAGAATTGCATAAAACCCAAAAGTAAAAGCACATGACTAGCAATTATATAAAGCAGTGATTTAATGAGGGTCATACTTCTCTATAAATAAGCTCTCTAACATCATCTTTAGTCAACTTTCTCCTTTCAAACTCAAACTCAAGTTTTGAAATGGGTTGCCTGGATGGTTCATCCTCCAAATTTGCCAGTCCATAGAAATATGGATGAGCTAATGCCTACACAAAAGGACATTGAGATGATGAAGTTCTGCAAAAGCGAAGATAATTAAAAAGGGTCTTTCACTGGATCCCACCTCCTCTGCAGAAGGACGATCGTCAGGATCAAATGCAAGCAGACGCTCAAGTAAACGAAGAGCAAGTGGATCTGCATTAGGGAACTTTCTTGACAGAGGAACTGGAGGTTTTTTTTTCATGCTATTCAAATATCTTTTAGCCTTTTCATTACGAATCTATAAGTATGAGTTGCGTCAGTGTATAATCAGGACAAGAGTCCAAGATATAAAAAATATAAAGACAAAACCAGAAGTAGAAACCTTAGCAATACATTCAGCCGAAGGAGTACCAAGTAAGTCAGTCATTAGATCCAGCTCATGTACAACACTTTTCCCAGGAAACAGCGGCTTGCCTGCCAACATTTCAGCAAAGATACATCCTATGCTCCAAATATCAATAGCTGGTGTATACTACAGAAGTCAAAGAAAATATGTCACGGTAAACTCAGGAGACCTCAGTCAGATCAGCACATTAAGTTCACTTTATAAAACCATGTTAAACAACTTTGGTTTAACTAGACTTCATTACTTGCATGATTTTGAACGACTGGAACAACAAAAGAATCAGGGACACAACTAATCATATTGTACAAAATCAGATAATAGTGGATATAATAGGGAAATTCATTTTTGCAGTACTAAAAATACAATGATCTTTGAGAATGTTTCAGGATATTATAGTTTTACTCCTTTATTTATATCCTGTTTAATCATGACATGAATTAGGGTTGGGCATCTATTATCTGTAGGGTGCCGTGAAAACACACGGTCAAACTATGCAACTATTGAAATGTAAAAGTAAATCAAAAAATGAGGTAAGCTATTTTAAAATCTATAGCATAGCTCAATAACAAATATGGAAATGTGAATATCACATCATGGGGCATTTAAACACTACTAGAGTTAAAAGCTTAAGCTGATATAGGTTGGGATAAGTTTAAATCTTTTATACATATTCTTAACATTCCAACTTGTGAGCTTAGAATCAATACAAGACCTAAGAAGAGGACTATTATATGAGATAGGAAGGAAATAACATTATTGAAGTTCAAACTCAAGACCTCTTGCTCTAATATCAAATTAAATCACTACTAGACCCAAAACCTTAAGCTGATAGGTAGGATACATTTAATCTTTTTATACTTATTTGTAATAGTGGACTTGTAATATGCAACCTATCTTGAAGTGATTCTTTAGAAAATATAAGTAAGGTAACCACAAAATCTGACAATAAATGGGATTGCTATTTCATAATACACTTTCCAGGTTGTTCACAACTCTTCACGGGTGAAACTGTCAGTAGTCAAAACTTGTACTTCTATCATTCTCGAACAAAATCATAAGTGGTATTGATAAGAGTAGAAGAAACCATAAAAATATTTACTAAGATTTCTAAAATAAAACTTAATTTTTCCTACTTTTATATACTGGATTTTGACAGGGGTAAGAAACTGAAAGGAAGGTGTGTTCGTCCTAAAAGGGACAGACTTGTGTATGAGAGAGAGATAGAAATTTTGCACAACCAAAAACATAA
This sequence comes from Luffa acutangula, assembly GCA_036850905.1. Lineage (NCBI taxonomy): Eukaryota > Viridiplantae > Streptophyta > Magnoliopsida > Cucurbitales > Cucurbitaceae > Luffa > Luffa acutangula. The sequence goes on from CM072099.1 coordinate 15,150,562, forward strand.
CGAAGAAGGCAAAGCCCATCTATCTGATAGTCCAACTGGCTACTCAGAGGTGTGTGTCTGGCTGTCCAAGAGGGAGAGAAAGAAGGGGCAAAACCAGCTTCAAATTATATCAAAGATATCTCACGAAGTCACATGATTGAACTTCTTTTTCTTTTCCTTTTTTTTAAAGAAAGGCACATAATTGAACTTAGTGGAAGAGATTATGAAACAAAATGGCCAGCAGTCAAACTGAACAAGAGAAGGTGACAGACAACACAAAATAGAAAACTGACAGATAGAGGACAAAATCACCGACTACATACTGCAAATATAACAGAAACATGGTTGGAAAGCAGAGTGTAGAGCAGGATAACCTTTAGATACCTTTGAGAAAAAAGAACCACAGAGTTCAGGAGCACGGTACCATCGAGTAGCCACATAATCCTTGAAAGAAGTGATTAAAGTCAATCAAACTGGATCTAATCAACTTACAAAAAGCTTGTAACTCCTAGAATGAATTTAAACGATTTGTAATCTTGCTACAAAAAGAAACGCATACAGTCCAAAAAATAGCAGACGGTGCATCAGTAAAAGATGCACGAGCAAGTCCAAAGTCACAGATCTTCAGTTTGCAGTCTGCATTGGCAAGTATATTCTTCGGCTTCAAATCTCTATGGAACACATGTGCTGGAAAACCCCAAGATAAATTAGATCCTCTAAATTCGTAGAAAGATATTTCACCAAAGCCAGAAAAAAATGGAGGCCTAACCTGAATGGATATACTTCAAGGCTCTTAGGAGTTGATACAAGAAAAATTGATGATGTTGAGGGGTGAGATCATCATTAGCCTTGAGTACATGATGAAGGTCAGACTCCATCAACTCAAAAACAACGTACAGATCTTTGAACTCCCTTCTGGATGGAGGGAGCATTATATGTTTTATATCAACAATATCAGGATGATGGAGAAACCGGAGGAGCTTAATTTCTCTTAGAATCCGTGTGGCATCAGAAACATGCTCGAAGACATTATTTATCTTCTTGATGGCAACTCTCTCACCAGAGTGAGTATCTATGGCAGATGCAACAACCCCATAGCTTCCTTTACCAACTACTTCTTCAATTTCATATTGAGTAGCTTCACCATACTCGGTAAAAAATTCCTTGTCAACCATATTCTGATTGAAATGATGAAAGTTAGAATCACTAGCACAGAATATAAATGCAAGTAATAACATAGAACCAACAAACAAATTCAACCAAAACCGTTCTTGCTTGAACTATAGATATAAAACAATTACGGCAATCAGACCCCAAGAGAATTCAGCAAAAAACGCCTTTCCAATCAAATTCTCCCAGAGATCATCATACAAGCATAGCAGAAACGTCAAAATTGACCCAATTATAACTCTATATAAAAGAAGCAACAAAACTTTGAACAGTTCAAGTCAATTATAGTCACAAACACGATGGACATTATTGAACTGTTGTGTGTGTTACTTCCGTATTTTCTCCCCCAACTTGGAGGAGTCAACAACTCACATCGAATCGGAAAGATTCAACACAAGAAAGTGATATGATCGAAGACGATCATCCAGCAGAGAGTGTTATCGGTTATGGAAAACGACAAAGAAATCAAACCCTCAAAAGCAAACAAACAGAGCCCTCGAAGTGCGGGCCTTATCCTCAGAAGTTCTGATCGCGAGAAATCCGATTATGGGGAATAAAGAAACCTTGTGAGGGTCCACAGAGGCGTGTCTGTGATGGAGATTATTCCTCTGGAGAAGCTTGACAGCCTTCAAAGGTAAAAGAAAACAGAATCGAAATCGGTCCCATTTCTTAGGGTGGCGAGTTCGCCGGAAAAAGAAGAGAGGCGTGAAGAGGAATGAAGAAGAGAAGGTTGTGTGGTGGATGACTCCATTGAAGACGGAGTCGAAGCTCTGGTATAAAATGAGTCTCCTCTCTCTTTCTGGCTGCGTCTTTTTCAAATAAGTTGGGAGTTGTTGTTGAATGACTTTTTTGCTTTTTGACTTGTTGTAATTCAACTACGAGTTTTTCGAATTTTGGATGATAATGAACGCTAACGTGCCACGTCGATATTACGTTTCTTAAACGCATAATTTTTAGATTTAAAATTTTAATTCACGCTACTCCTAATTCAACAACAACAAAAAAAATTCCCAATAAACTATTATTAATTTATTGTTATTTTTTTTAAAGGAAAAAGTTTTTATTTTTTTTCATTTTAGAAATATGTGTCACTTGTATAACTAATTTTAAGATTTATCGAAGGCATTTAAAAGTATATGAACTAAAATAGGATGAAATTCAGAGTAGTGGACCAAAATGATATTTGAACCTAGCTTTTATTTTGGCTAAATACACAAGATGCTTAAACTCTTAGTCAACATCAATGCTTTAAGATTTTCAATTTTATTCCAAATGTATTAAAAGTCTTAATAGGTTGGTTATATTCAAATTTGTCAACAAATCATGCATTATTGAATTATTATTTTGTTTACATATTTAACATATGGAGATGTTATTTTATTTTATTTTTCTTTGAGAAAAAGGTACTTTGATAAAAAAAAAAAATTAAATAAAATCTTCTAATGGGTGGAAAAAACTTCCCTACATACCGGTATGTAGGGATCTCCCTGCATACCACCATTAAAATGTTGACAACTAGGAGAGATAAAAAAAAATTCTCAAATTTTCTCATTTTCTCCCTTTCTCTTTCTTAGTTGTCAAGATTTTAATGGGGTATGTAGGGAGATCCCTACATACCGGTATGCAGGGAAGTTTTGTTCTTGTGGGACGGGATCCCCCACTTAGACGATCTTCCACACCAATATCAAAGGTATTCAATGAAATCAACCATAAAGGGAAGGAATTAAACCAACACTCAGAAGTCTCAGATTCACACACCATTTTAGCAAGGAGGTGGACCATATTTATTAAACCGTCTTGGAGTATGAAGAATTGCTTCAATCTTCACGTTGGATAGCACATGCAACGCCTCGTTCACAAACATACTCATGTCTGTATTGTCGTCATCCTCTCTTGAGAGCAGGTTTACCACTTGAAGGGAATCCAGCTCAAGAATCACTGAAGGGGAGGGCCTTGGAATCGATCGCAACTCCTCTGTCGTTGCTAGAGCTTCCAGCCATCCGATTTTTCACTGCCTTTGGATACAATGAAATCTCGTTGTCACTGGAGAACCGTCCGAACATCGAAGAATCCAGTCGATCCCTCCTCTTCTCTTCCTCTCGTTCCATGAAGCGTCACAATTTAATTTCCAGATGCCATCATAAATTGGACACCAACGATGAAGGTCCCTACTCATGATCGCATCCCTTTCTCCTCGAGTATTTGTGGGTTGAATCGCCGGCAAGTATGACTCTTCTTCCCCTAAGAATTTTCTCAGCACTTCGTGGATTTGCTACTGTAAAATTTCTTCGTTGGGTTGTTGTTTGCTATGAATAATCTCATTCTGATAATTCCATATGTGCCAACAAATGACCATACTTCTCTGAATGTTCATCCCATCAATGCTTCCACTACTATTTCTCCACAGCCGCTCGCAATAATCAGGGATAGCCCAACCATTCCTATCATCAACAAACCATTCATTAGCAGGGGTAAAGAAATTTTTCCTCAAACCTTTAGTTAGATTGCACTCTGAGAATAGATGTCTGCTTGTTTCTGGTTTAGACCTACACAAAGAACAACAAGGATTAATATCGAGCCCTCTATTAATAAGATTTTTTTTTGGTCGGAAGTGTTGGGTTTTATGCCCTACAACTCGTAGATAGTAAATAAAACAAATTAATCGATCTCAATAAAGTGTTATTTGAGTAATTCAATAATTTGGTTATTGAATAATCGAGTTTGCATTAATAAACCCTAAATCCAATAAACTAAGATCCAAGGTTGTTTAATGAAACTTGAACTAGTATGTGGGGACATACGGGGATCGGTGTTCAAGTAACAACCTAAAAGGTCTATAGTATACGGATAAGACGGGTACCTTATCCTGGTGACACTATGTGATACGGACCACCTTGTATTCGATACAGATGTAATGATCCAATGCATTCATGTAGGAGACATGTAGGTGGGGGTATCCTATGCAATGAGTTTGCATAAGACCGGACCGCGAAATAGTAACCACTAGATGTAACGTTGTTAACTAGTTTAGGTTTTTATTTCAATAGGATGACCTAGGTAACTCAATCTCAATCCTGAATCTGTTATGAACCCCTTTTAAGAGGGATTGTCCTTAGATTTGTATGGGTGAGAGATGCCAGTTCGTCGACTCAATAATCCTACCATTTCAAGGGCAAGACCGAATGGGGGCTGGGAATATAACAGTACAAGATAGAATTCACTCATTCCCCTATTGGGGTAAGTAGATGTGTGTTCCCTTAAGGGCTGATTCCGGGGCTTGAACAAAGGCGAGTCGTCCTCTCCTGGCCCGAGAGGAACTCTTGTTTAGTGGTTGGACCCTAAACAACTTGTTCATTAGAGGAATCAGTGGTACTTAAGGAACCAGAGGTAACCCAGGGGTAAAACGGTAATTTGACCCAACTGGTGTTACGAACACACGTGAAGGATTGACTTACTGCTTGGTCGATATCCGTGGACACAGAAATATTCTACAGTGAGAAGAGTGCAGTTGTGGGTCTTTAGTGGAGTGACCCACAATTAATGAATGTTGACTAAACTTGGTTAATGAGTTGGCCAATTAGTCTCGTATCGTTGGAGCTTCTGATCTGTAGGTCCATTTGGTCACACTGGTAGCTCTTAAAGAGACTTGATGCATTTAAGTATAAATTGTAAATTGAAAGTGTTCATTTTATTTGGGGAATCGTATAGTGTATATTGATGCATTATAATATAAAGTTTATGAAACTTTATAATGTAATTTTTGAATTAATTTAAAAAATTAATTCTTGAGAGAAATATTTGAAAGAGTTCAAATAAATTTAATATGAATTGGATTCATATTAATTTAAATTTTAATAAAATCCTTAAGATTAAATATATGATATTTAATTGGGTAAATTATGAAATTAATTATTTATTTATTAAAATTAGAGACATTTTTCTATTAGGAAATTAAGAAAATATTTGAAAGAATTCAAATAAATTTAATATGAATTGGATTCATATTAATTTTAATTTTAATAAAATCCCTAAGATCAAATATATAATATTTAATTATGGAAATTAATTAACTATGGAATTAATTATTTATTTATTAAAATTAGAGACCTTTTCCCATTAGGAAAAAAGTTTCTTTTCCTATTAGGAAAAAGGTCTTAGCCTTTACCTATAAATAGGACCCCTGGGGTGGGGTAAAAGGTATCCCATTCATTCTTCTACTCTCAGAGAATTCCCCCAAGGCTTCCTCTAGACTCCTACCAGTCTCCTGCCTCTAGAAGTCTCAGAGTCATACTGGTGTAGCCATAGTGGTGGTGTTCGCACTAGTTCGTGATTAATTCACAAGTAGTTGGTGAATTTAATTTGAGTCGTCAATGAGAGTAAGTAATTTGTTACTATATAAATTAGATGTAGATCTAATATTTTTGTATGCTTAGCCTTAATATAAATCTAGAATAGTTCTAAGTTTATTGTCAATGTATTGGTATTTTAGATTAAACAAAATTAATTACGAATCGGTCTCAATCACGCTACCGCTTTATGGAATTACGAAATTCCAATCCTTCAGGAAGGATATTATTATAGATCTTCCATCCACACACTTTGATTTTCGGGGGAATTTTTCTTTCCAATACTTCTTCCAAAGCATCTACTTGTAACTATCACAGGAAACAGATGTTTCATTAGAACTCTGGATTTTCATCCCCAATCTATAAGCACTCCTGACCAGGAAAAATCCTTTAGGCTCATGATTCCAAATAATGTCATCTGTCTTTCCTTGCGGATCTAACGAGATGTTTAAGATTATGTTGGCATCATCTTCCATGAAAGTATCTCTAACCAAAGTTTCCTTCCAAGTTCCAGTTGGGTCTAGAAAGTGAGCAACTGTGAGGTTCTGCGCATTCCTTTTAACCAAAATCGGTTTACAAGAATGATCCCTAGGTCTCCAAGGATCTAGAGTTGCATCAATGTTGACTCCACTGCCTATGCGCCACCTGTACCCTTGGATGAAAAACTCCCGCCCCCAAAGAATGCTACGCCAAGTATAGGATGGGTTATGACCAATATTGGCCCTAAGGAAATTTCCCGTTTTAAAATAGCGGCCTCTCAGCACTTTGGCAAACAAACTATCACGTTGGCGGATGATTCTCCACTCTATTTTGCAAGTATTGTCTGATTGAAAATGGTCAAATCCCTTAACCCCATTCTCCCATGAAACTTGTTGTGACATAACTGTTTCCAGCTTCTCCAATGCATTTTGTTGCCTTGTTCCGTGGAGCCTCACCAAAACCTGGCACACAAAGAATTCAATTCATTACAAAGAGACATAGGAAATTTAAAACAACTCATCGCATAGTTTGGAATAGCCTGAGCCACAAATTTGATGAGGATCTCCCTTCCAGCGGTTGAGAACATTTTCACTTTCCATCCTTGAAGAGCTTTCCAAACTCGATCTTTGATGTTGTTTAGAATCTCCTTCTTGCATCGAGCGTTTTGAAAAGGTAATCCCAAGTATTGTCCCAGACCTTTTGTATGTGTCACCGCAAAACATCTTTTATCTCTCTAATGAGATTTGGGTTAGTATTTGGGTTGACCATAAAATTTGACTTCTCGAAATTTATTGTCTGTCCCAAAGCCACCTCATATGAGCCAAAAATTTGTCTCATTGTCCTGCAATCTTTGTTAGAAGCTTTAAAAAACAACAAACTATCATCAGCGTAGAATAAATGAGTTAGGGTAGGGCAATGCTTATTGTCTGTCTCGAAGTTTTCCACTGGTCCCTGAACTTGCTCCATTCTGCGAACCACAACCGATACGCGGTATGTCTTGGCAAGCACTCTTCCCCACAGACGGTGTCAACTGTTGATGCCAAAATCTGGTCAAGCAACTCACCTGACCTTCACGTGACACCAATAATGAATTTGTTGAAGACGGGGAATACGTGACCTGCAAAACTAGCCAGAACCGCTACACATCGGTGTGGTGTAAGCCACCTGTACTCCGATGCCTAAGTCAGATAAAACAGTAAAGAGTGTTTTTCGTAGTTGATTTTTCGAACCCCCTTTCAGGTGCCAAGAGCAGAATTTATACCTGTATCTTCTGCTAGGGCTTTTCAGTTGCTCGAGGTCGTTCGGGTCAGTTCAAGAGCTGAAAGTAGGTTAAACCGAGGCACGCAACTCCGGTGGACGAGAGCCGGCTCGACCCACATAGGATCGGGCCAAGGCCCGATCCTTCTAGCCTTGGCCTGGCTCCTTCGATCTGCCTTTCTTCGGGTATTTGACTCCCTGTTGCGCTTGTGGATCGGTGTTGTGTTGTCCCTATCCTTCTAAGTGGATCAAAAATCACACACAATAGAAAACATTAAAATTTCAATTTCATTAATACTCCCGACCCTTAAAAAAAATAAAAAATACCCTTACTCGAAAACATTTCTTCTTTTTAATTTCTTTCTCCATATGCAAATTTTTCCTCCATGAAAATTAATGCAAAATTTTGCTTAATAAAGACTATGTGCAACACAAATACCAAATGGAAAAAATAGTTTGAAATCAAGTTTTCTCTTTTTAAAAGTGTAAAGAAGGTAAGTGGGAGGAAAAATTAATTAATTATTTTTTTTTTCCTTTTTGCTCTCTTTGTTTGTGTATGTTAGTAATAAGCAAAAGATTAATATGGTTTTCGATTAGGATGAATGGATGGTAAAGGAAGAGTGGAACAAGATTATTATTATTTTTTTTTAGATTTACTAGGGAGGGTTATGGTATAGGATTTTGAGTTTTTAGAGCTTTTGAAGGCTGTGGGTTTGACCAAGTTTACAAAATTAATAAATCAAAAGTTTTATACATGAGTTTGTTTTTATTATATAAGACAAAATTTTCATTTATTTTTCCTAAAATGAATATAGAGAAAGTTAATGGATAGTGACGGATGAGAAAATAACCGTGAAAAGGCTATCAAATAAAATCAAGTCAAGGATATGAAACTTTCAAGAATGAAGCAAAAGTCATCTTGAAGCTTCAACACAAGAATTTTGTCAAACTCTTGGGATGTTGTGTTGAAAGAGAAGTAAAACTCCTAGTCTATGAATACATGGCAAATAAGTAAAGCTATTCACTGATTTTGATGGAGGAAGAATTTTTAAAGGGATAAGAAAGAAGAAGTGTTTTCGTGTAAGGCTATTTTTGAATTTTTTTGAAAGGTCAAGGGTATTAATGAAACTAAAACTTTAACGTTTTCCATCCAAAATTAACGGTAAGGCTATTTTTGAACATTTTTTAAAATTCAAGAGTTTTTTTTTTAAAAATTTTTTAAAGTTCATGGATATTTTTGGAATGAACCACATAGTTTAAGGGTATTTTTTTTTTATTTTTTATAATTTAGCCTTTTTTTTAATCACAATTTTAAAACAAAATATTACACCAATAAATTTCTTCAAATATTGTCATGTATTTGCATACAAGAATTTTCTACTGTATAGAATTTGTGTTAGTATTTTGTAAACAAAGATCAAAGTCATCACTTTTTAAAATATATGGACCAAAATTGTTACTTTGAAAGTATAGTGATTAAAATAGAGACAAAAGCTAAAAGTACATGGATCAAAATATATAGATGTTTTGAAAATGTAAAGACTAAAATGAACCAAAGATGAAAATAGAGGACCAAAATCATATTTAAACAAAAATTAAAAAGATGATTCATGAGGTTTAATTAAAGAATAAAAACCAAATTGAAACCTTTTAAGATCATGGCGACGAATTTGAAACTATGTTTAAACTATACGGGCAAAATTTGTAATTTTTTTTAATATTGTATCATAGGCAAGAATCTAAACCTTGAAAGAGGAGTAATTTTACCTATTGAATTATAGTTAGGTTGACTTCTTACTTTCCAATCAAGGGTATAATAAGCATGAAATTTTGGAAAAATTTCTAGTACTATGGTAGTATGGAAAATTTTCCATACTACCTCTATTGTTTGCCAACAAGAAGCATAGTTTAACTGGCATAAAGTTGTATGATAACTACAAGGTTTGTGGTTCGAATCTTCCACCCTCACATATTGTCAAAAAAAAAAAAAAGGAATGATGTGGGACCCATAGAATAAAATATTATATCATTAAATGTTAATGACGTGTCAAATGTTGAATTGGAGGGAGTAGGTACTACACTAGTACTAGAAATTTTCTCTAAAATTTTGGATGGATGGCTCATCTAAATCTATAATATATGTGTGTGGAGGATGTGGAAGATTTTTTTTTTTTTTTTTACATGTTAACCTTTTTCTTATACATTAAGAGTTCGAGATTTGAACCTTTGACGAGGAGGAATAGATGCCTTTACATAGCTACTCTCATCTTCGCTATTGATATTATTTTACCAAAATTTATGATTCATTTTATTTTCATTTATCTTTATATTACTCCCTCTCAATACTTTCACCCATAAAAAAAAAAAAAAAAAAAAAAAAAAAAATCCACTTTTCTATCACATAATTTTCTCCCTAATTAAATCCCTCTCATTAGTCATTAGCTCTTGACTTTATCTCTCTCCACCCATCCACACATTCTCCCCTCTTTCTCTCTCTCTCTCTCAATTCTTTCTCTCTCACATTAACTCTCTTGACTATCTCTCTCCACACCCATCCAAATTTCTCTCCCACTTTTGTCTTCCTCTCTTTTTCCATGTACATATTGATTTTGAGTTACCTCTTTTTTTCCATAACCTAACCCTAATTCGAAAAGAAACACATGGATGATATGAAGGGAGTGTTCGTTGTCCCTAACAAAACTAAACGAAAGCTTTACCTCAATTGTCAAGAAGAGAAACACATGGGTGTTGGTCAGACAAATGTCATCAATTTGTTGGTGATACGAATTCCTATTTGTTAAATGTTTATAGTTAACATTTTAGTTTTAAATTCTATCCCTTTCTTTTCTTCTTTTGCCTATGACTTTTTCTATTTTCAATTATGGATGTTAAGTTTGAATTTACATTTATATGTACTTTTTATATTTTAAACATCAATTTAAATTCTTTTAAAGATTGTTTTGGTAATTTTTTAATATTTAAACATTAGGTTTCTTAATTTAATAATTCAAAAAAAATTTAAACTTATGAAATGTTCTAAAAGATCTAATCAAGTTATTAAAATTAACGTCTTTGTTGGCATAATTTAGGGTCCATTTGAAATATATTTTAATTTAAATGTCTTTCAAGAATGTATTTTTTTAAAAACATTTTGTATAAAAATTGTTTAGAATTTAAACACTCACATGTTTGGTTGCATCTCATCACAAATGTTTTTATACACAAGTTATTGTTTACTTGAGAAAAATATTTATACACTCATACATATCAATGTACACAATTTTTGTCCTCATTTTAGTCATATGTACTAGGTTTTTTTTTTTTTTTTTTTTTTTATCGTAGTTATAGTCACAAACACAACAATATAAGTTATAATCCAACATGTAAACTATGTTTATATATATTATTCTATCTTTATTTAGATATGTATTTCACTAATTTTGTCATAACACTCGGTATATTTAGTTATTTGAAAATATATATACTCAGTATACAGATGTCTTTTAAAAAAAATTATATAACCAACCTCATATTATTATATATATCCCTATATTTTAGGAAATATATACATAGTATGGAAACTACAACTCCCATGACAATAACTTCAGCTTCTCTAATTGTTTGAAATAAACTTTATATATATTTGAAATATAAAATAAATCCCGAATATGTCTAAACAATTGTTTATTTGAAATAACCCTCATATATATTTTATCCCTATATTGCAAAAAAAAAAAAAAAATTAACATCTACAATGTCATATTTTACCTATATATATAGTTACAGTTGTTTATTTGAAATAAGCCACATAACCATTTGGGTCTCACGATTTCAAAAGAAGCGTCCACCACAAATGTCATTCCTTCTACCCCAAACCGAAAGAACTTCTCTCCAATCTGGTGAATATCAAGTTAGGGTTTTTTTTGTACCGTAAAGCATAAACCAAATATATATTATAATAATCATTTTGTATGAAAAATTAACATAGTATATATTTATCATTCTGTACTGTAAAAACATAAATCATCCTAACATGATTATAAATATGAAAAAGTCATTAGATATAGGGAAAAAAATACACTTTTAGTCCATGAGGTTTGGTTTAGGTTTCGTTTTGGTCCCTGAGGTTTCAAACTCAACATTTTAGTCCCTGAAGTTTGCGTTTAGTAGAATTTTGGTCACTCCATCCATATTTCCGTTAAAAACTAACGGTTTGCTGACGTGACACCTATTTTTTTTATAAAAAAATTTATTTTTTAAATTTCAAAAATAAAATAATTAAAAATATATATATTTTTAAATTTTCATTTCCCTCTTCTTTTTCCCCCTCTTTTCTTCCCTCTCTTCTTCCTTCACCCTTCCACCTTCTTCTTCCTCTCCAACTCAGCCATGGCCGACGGTCGCCGCCCGCTAGAGGCAATTTTTTTTTTCTTTTCTTCCTCCTCCTTTCTCCTTCTCTTTTCTCTTCTCTCCAGATTTTTCTTTTTTTAAAAATTAAAAAAAAAACAAAGAAAGAGAGGGAGGGAAACGAGAAGGCCCTCCCTTCTCGTTTCCCTCCCTCTCTTTCTTTGCTTTTTTTTTAAAAAATAAAATAATAAAAATATGGAGAGAAGAGAAAAGAGGAAGAGAAAGGAAGAAAGAAAGAAGAGAAAAAAAAAAAAAGGTCGCCACCGGTCATGGCTGAGTTGGAGAAGAAGAAGAAGGTGGAGGGAGGAGAGAGGGAAGAAAAGAGGGGGAAAATGAAAATTTTAAAAATATATATATTTTAATTATTTTATTATTATTTTATTTTTAAAATTTAAAAAATATTTTTTTAATAAAAAAAATAGGTTTCACGTCAGCAAACCGTTAGTTTTTAACAGAAATATGGATGGAGGGACCAAAATGCTACTAAATGCAAACTTCAGGAACTAAAATGTTGAATTTGAAACCTCAGAGACCAAAATGAAACCTAAACCAAACCTCAGGGACCAAAAGTGTATTTTTTCCTTATATATATTAAACAAAGAGAGAAAAGAAAAGGATAATTGTAATGAGTGGCAACATGAAGGTAAATAATAGCAAATATAACAGTTTTTAAAAATATTTGCAAATATGGCAAAATTTTTGAATTAATTTTTTATATTCCTGAATTGCCCTTGAAGCGCATCTTCTTCTTCCTCGTCAGTTTTTTTTTTTTTATTGATAGAAAGTTTTTCTACTACTGATAGATTCTATCAGTGGTAGAAAAATTTTCTATCAGTGGTAGAAAAATTTTCTATCACTGATAGAATAAAGTTTCTATCACTGATAGATTCTATCAGTGGTAGAAACATTTTCTATTAGCGATAGAAAATTTCTATCACTAATAGAATAAAGTTTCTATAACTACTTTCTATCAGTGATAGAAAAACTGATTGGCGTGCGCATCTTATTCTTCCTCGTCAATTATATATATATATATATATATATATTTTTTGATAGAAATCTTTATGATAGAAAGTCTTTCTATCACTAATAGATTCTATCAGTGGCAGAAAATATTTCTATCAGTGATAGAAAATTTCTATCACCAATAGAATAAAGTTTCTATCACTCGTATTTCTATCATTGATAGATTATAACAGTGGTAGAAACATTTTCTATCAGTGATAGAAAGTTTCTATCAAGAATAAAGTTTCTATCAGTGATAGAAGATTTCTATCACTGATAGAATCTGATAGAAAAACTGATTGGCGCGTGCATCTTCTTCTTCCTCATCATTTTTTATATATATATTGACAAAAATCTTCTATGATAGAAAGTCTTTCTATCACTGATAGATTCTATCAGTGATAGAACATTCTATTAGTGATAGAAAGATTTTCTATCACTGATAGTTTTTCTATCAGTGATAGAAACTTTCTATCACTTCTCTTTCTATCACTAATAGAAAGTTTTTCTATCAGTGATAAAAACTTTCTATAACTTCTCTTTCTATTAGTGATAGAAAGATTTTCTATATAGGAAACTTTCTATCAGTGATAGAACATTCTATTATTGATAGAAACTTTTCTATCATTGATAGAAGATTTCTATCACTGATAGAAGTGATAGAAAATCTTTCTATCATTGATAGAAATCTTCTATCAGTGTAGAAAATTTTTCTATCATTGATAGAAAAATACCTATCATTGATAGAAATCTTTTCTATCACTGATAGAATCTATCGGTGATAGAAAATTTGTATCACTGATAGAATCTATCAGTGGTAGAAATACTTTCTATCAGATAGAAAATCTGGAGGGATATTTTAGTAAATATAACATGCAGAACATTAGATTTTGTCATTTTTGCAATTTTTTTTATGGATTGCTAGATTTGCAATTATTTTGGTCCATATTGCTATCCTTGCAACTGACCCAAAAGAAAATTAAATTAATATTTTTTTGATATTTTGTATGAAAAAATATTCATGGTATATATTTACTATCATGTGTACACTATGAGATTATGATAATTCAGTATTAAAAAAGAAACCATTATATATATAAAACAGACCGAAATCAAACTATGCAATGGTTTAATACTTGTTTTATAGACTCTCTTTAGAAAGTCTAAAAAAAAAAAAAATTTAAAACTTCTTAACATGAAAAATATAACAAACAAAAGAAAAGGAATTCAATTAACATTGATGGTGAGAAAAAAAAATTGAAAAAGATTTGAAAACAAACCAAAAACTTCATCCTTGGTGACAAGGAAATTAAAAAAATCATAATAAAAACCACTTACTCATTCCATTTTTTTGCCGATGTTGGAAAAAGGGACTGGTGGTAGAAGAATGAATTTATGCCGACAAAAGCATAACTCAACGGACATAAACTTTGTACCCTCGACCAAGAGATCAGATGTTCAAATCGTCATAGAAAAAAAAGAAAGAATGAATTTCTAGAGTGTGGTAATAAAAACGACGACAAATGCAAAATTATGGAAAATGAATTAAATGGATTGAGAATTTTGAATAGGTTGGAATAAAAACTTCCTTTTATGATTTTTGTTGTTTTGTAAATATAAAAATTGTGGAAGAGGGGCTATTTTGAAAAATGAAGTATGTGGTTTGGGAATTTTGAATAGGAAGGAATGAAAACTTACTTTTATGATTTTTGTTGTTTTTTAAATATAAGGTTATGGAAAATGTCATAAAAGTAATTGAATCACAACTTATATATAAAAGCTTTCGGCTTTTTAGCTATTTGTGTAAAAAAAAGTTAGTTTGGACAAAAATGAAATATAGGAGTCATTTATAGGCTAATTATGTAGGCCCCATTCGATACCCATTTGGTTTTTGAAAATTAAACCTAAAAACACTACTTCCATTGTAAGTTTCTTTGTGGTGTCATCTTCATCCCATGTTTTCAAAAACCAATTCAAGTTTTGAAAACTAAAAGAAAAAATAGTTTTCAAAAACTTGTTTTTGTTTTTAGAATTTGGATAGGAATGCAAATGTGTCCTTAACAAATATAAAACTATTCTAAGAAAATTAAGAAAAAACAAGCTTAATTTTAAAAAGCAAAAAACAAAAAACCAAATGATTATCAAACAAGGCTATAGTTATCCCATTTTAAAATAAAATTGTGTGGGCCTAATGGGCCATTAAGTTGGGCTTTCCATATAGTTAAAAAAAAAACCCAACGGTATTGAGGTATGTGAAAGGAACCACCAAGTATAGGCTTGGGAAAAGTACATAGATAGCCTAAATATGGGTCCTATATTTCATAAATATCCAAGTTTCCAATTTTTTACATAAAAGGCTTAATGACCCAATTTTTTTTTTCATAAAACCAAAAAAGGAAAGAACAGTTTCCTTCATTTTTTAGACCGTGGGTGAGAGAGAACGAAAAAGGAAAGGGCGTGCAATGGGGGGGGAGAACCCACGATTTTTGCTTACATTCAACCCAAGATTTTTGCTTCGTTTTTCCGGCGATTTTGCGAAGAATAAGACACAGGAAGTTCGGGAAGAAGACGGACCGTTGTTTGTAGAAATCCTCTGGTATATTTCGAACTTCGGAGGTATATTCTTTAGGTCTAGAAATCGAAAAAGGAAGAAAACTCATGATTTGAAGCTTGCTTTTGAACCCACGATTTGTACTGTAATAGGTTTCGGTTTTTTCCGGCGATTTTGCGAAGAAGAAGACATAGAAAGTGCACAAAGAAGACGAATCACTTGTACCAGAAAACATCTGGTATATTTCGAACTTCCGAGGTATATTTCAAATAATCTGGTATATTGCTTCGAAATACCTAGTTCATGCGCTGTATTCCCACGGGTTTTTAGGGTTTTTTCTCGCCCACCGTTCCTAAGGCGTCAACACTCTGTTTTTTCATAATCCCTTTACTTCTTCACTGCTGGTATATATGAACCACAAAATATGCATTAGACACATATGATTTATATATTCATCTGTATATATCATATTTTATATATTTCATTTTTTATATACCATATTCCATAGTATACATAAATATATACCACATGGTATATATGAAACATAAGTATACTGACATATGATATATATTTATGTATACTTTGGAATATGGTATATAAAATATCATATATACAGATGAATATATAGTCTGGAATTAAAAATAAATATGAAGATATATAAAAAAAAACCCAACATATTTAAAAACTGAAATTAAAAGCAACCAAACACAGTGAATAACAAGAAGAAGAAGAATATATTGATTGATAATGAAACTGAAATTGACTTAAATGAAATATCCCGTTGAATATATTAAACATAGCCATAAAAAAACATGTTTATAATGTGTACGAAATATATACTAAACTTACATTGATTAAAACGATATATCCCTCTTAAAATATAAAATATAAAAACTTAAAACGTATCCATATAAAAACGTGTTTATAATGTGTACTGTATACGAAATTTACATAGACTAAGACGATATATCCCTTGGCATATATAAAATATAAAAACTGAAAACGTAACAATCTTCAAACAACTGGAAAACAGAACGTAAAGGCTAGTTGAATGCAGTCCGAAAACATTGGAAAGCTACAGAAAAAACCTAAATACAGCACGGAAACTTCTGTATGCAGTCCGAATATAAGCAAAGTTCATAAGAATTGCAGTCCGAAACCAATGAAACAGAGGAGGGAAATAAATATGAAAACTGATGACAATGGGCAATAGAAAGTGAGAGAAAATGCTGCCGGAAAAAAGAAGAAAATAAATGGGAAGAGGCCAGAAATAAAACCAAAACGACACACATACGAAGAATGAATGAGGGAACCACGATTATGAGAACATTCCTTAATTTAGGGGATTTGGTGAAAATTAACCTTCCTAAAATGTAGCATATTCGGTTGGCTATTATGGGATGTATTATTATCGTTTTTAATATTATTTGAGAATAAATGATAATAACAAGGGGCCAACAAGAGCATAGCTCAACTGGCATAAAGATGTATCGATAACCACGAGGTCAGTGGTTCGATTCCCCCACCCCCACATTGTCAAAAAAAAAATGATAGTAACAAGGGTATAAAGGTCCGAAAATCTAATTTTGTAAATATCGAAAATTTTGAACATATGTGAAAATATGTCTCCAAAATAGTCTATCTACCAAAATTTCTACTTTGTTAGTGTTGAAGTTTAGCAATCAGGTTACATGAATTGGGTGAAGAGCTTTGGTGAAGAATTAATAAACTAAGTTGTAATATACTAGTAAAAGTATCGTTTATTTATTTTTATTTTTTGTCAAAGGGAGCTTAGATTAGCGGTAATTGGCATGTACCTTTGACCAAGAGGTCGGAGGTTCGAATCTCCCCACCCCTAAATATTGATGACTAAAAAAAAAGTATCATTTATTTTTCGAGAAACCAAACTTACATGAGAGAAAAAAGCATATAGATGTGAGATTCCATTTTATTAGCTAACTAAAAGAGCTGATACATCTCACTCATATCAGCATTTTTGCGGAATGCAATTTGGTTGAACAAAATCCATAATTAATCAAAATGATCTCTAATCTCTCGAATAACTCTCAAATGGATTGTGAAACTATTAAAATTCTTCATAGTACTCTTAATGTATTAGAAACTTCAAATTTTAGATCCATTTGTATAAATTTGTTTAACATTATATTTAACATATTTAGACGCAAAAACAGCAATGGATGCAACGATTAAGCCACGAGCGTCGGTGAAAGTTTTAGCGACGTTTTTTGCGCTTCAGTGACATGTTTCGTGTGCCACTGAAAGTGTTTTTTCTTGTAATGCCACCTAGATACTACTTGACACATGAAGCTCAACTCACTTATCAATAAAATCCATTTTTCTAAGTTGGAATGCTGAAATAGCATGCCAACTTGTCCAAATATGTTAATGAAACAACAATTAACCACACTAACTTTTTGTTAACAAATTTTAATGGATATTTTTACGAAATGGTCTAAGGGCAAATTTGAGCATTTTAAAATATTAAGAATAAAAAAAAGATCGTTTGATCAAAAACATATGTCCTAACTAATTAAACTATGCTCAAGTTAGCGTGATATCGATACATTTAGCCCGGTCAAAATAACAACAATTAACACTTTCCATGAAATCTGACTCCCATTTCCATAATTTCCAAACATCTTCCAAAAGGGGAAAAGGACCAAAGTTTTCAAACCTTCATACATTAATTAATATCACAAAGTCAACACACCTTTGGTACAATTTCACTTCACTAATTCCCTTTTCTTTACACAGATCTGCAAATCTCCTAAAACACACAGTTATTTCCCCCACAAACTGTTAAGTAATTTGACAAAATTTCAATTATTGCAACAAAATCAGATAAGTAAGCAGTTTTCTAGCTGTTGCCTCCATTTACAAATCCATCTTTTGTTTTTTCCCCTCTTTACTTGATAAAAATTGAGGTAAGAACACCACTATTTTTTATTCACCATTTGGATGATTTACATTTGGTAGACATTTTGTTTCCATCAAGGTAAGGTGCAAAAGTCTTCATTACTTCCTCATAAGTTGGTCTCTTGTAATCCACAGCCTGAAAAAGAAGAAAAAAAGAAACAAACAAACCTTCAATTACATGTTGCTATACTTGTATGCAAGTTTAAAGTAAAATGAGAAATGGGTATATGTTCAGAGCAAAATCCATGTAATCAAAATTGTTATCAAATCAGCTTCTTAGAAGACCTGTTCGACAACTTCTTCGGGGTTTGCCCACTTCCACTCTGCGAATTCGACATCCGCTTCATCGTTGTCCAAGTTAATCTCACTGTCGTCTTTCGTAAATTTCATGAGATACCTGTCATTGTAGTTCCAAAGGCAGTCAAGAAACCTGACATTCACTGTTCTCTTTCCCATTTCATTTCTACTTGCAAAGAAGCCAGATCAAGAATCGGAAGGAAAGAAAGACTGACCATTTTTGCGCCTGCCCGTGCCATTGGCCGCCCCACAGACGATTGACTTTGGTTTTCACAGCAGGAGGAAAGTCGTAAGTCAACCATTTGGGTACCTGTTAACCGAAAACGATGTGGATTTTTAAAGTTAAGTTGGTCGATTGTTTCTTTACAAAGGCTATTGAATTTGAAACAAATCGCCATAGAAAATAATACCTCAGCAACAATCTCAGCAGACACTATCCCAGTTTCCTTTCTCAGTTCCCTTACAGCTGCCAGTTTCGGATCTTCACCATCCTCAATCCCTCCCTAAGATAAATGGTTGAACGAAAAACAGACAATTCAGTCTAACCGAAGATTCGCAACTATCATGAATATCAATTCTCTAAGCAAATACTAGGAAAGGATGCTATTCTGGTTTTTATAAGAGGATTTGGCTAAATATGAACAACCTTTTTGGAATTGTAAAGTTGCATTGCATACAAGCCATAATGTAGCAAAAACGATTGCTATGATCGAGAATTTTCTTTTAAGCAATACAACAAGAGCATAGCAGTACCCGTAACGCTCAAGGCTATTACATCATTTCATTATATCAATGTAACTACTATGCTTTAGAACCACAATGACGTTCTTGAATCTCGTTAGTCTTCGAGATATTGATGGATAACTTTTCATTTATATATTGGTGTCCTAAATCAGCTTATTATGTAACCTCAAAAGTTTGAGGCCATGACCTGAAAGTTATCTCAGTTTATAGCTTCGTTCTTTAATCACGGGCGAACTTGATTCGAACTCAATTCAAACAGTAAGCATTTGATCCATTGAAATCAAAAGGGCAGATAATCCATAACAGCTCACAAATTCACATCTAACCAGAGTCCAAAATTCATATGATTGACCAGAATTTGAGCAAATAAACAGACCAACAATATCTTCCCATTAACTAAAAGCGACCCATCAAAAGATTTGAGTAATAAAACAAAAATTCCAAAATGAAGCAGAGAAAAAGAAAACAGAGGAAATTTCAAAATCACCTGAGGCATCTGCCATGCTCCTGGAACATTCAGTCTAGACGCCACAAAAACCTGCACAACACAAATCCAGTTGAATTGCAATCTTTCATCATACACATAATTCCCAACAAACAAAAAAGGGAACACCAAAACAAAACATCCAAATCCTCAACCTCAACGAACAAAACAGTCAACATCAGCATGATTCAACAGTTAAAACACACAGAAACGTCCAAATCGCCGCCCTCACAATTACAACATACAATTTAAAAAGAACCCAAAAGAGAAGAACAAAATTCCCACATGTTTATAGATCTGGCAAGAGAAATGGGCAATCAATTCATCACTAATTCTTGAAGATCATACAAGAACAGAACACAAAACGAATTACCCATCTCTGAAAAAAACATGCAAAGTTAGGAAAAGAGATTAGACCTGATTGTCAGAGTTGATGAGACAAACGCCAACGTTGGGGCGGTAACCAGAGGGGAGAGAGTCCATGGGGGGATTTGGTTTGAGGTTTAACAATGGATTTGGGGATTTGGGGTTTTAAAAAATTTGAAGAGTCAGAGGTTGAGAGAGACAGAAGAGCGAGAGGTTTTGAAGTGGGGAATATGAACGACGCTGACTACAAGGAAAAAGAGAGGGCGCAGAGATTTTTATGGTGGTGGCGGAGGCTGAGTTTTATGTGCCACTCTTTCTCTCTTTCTTATCTTCCACACTCCCCCTTTTCCCTTTTAATACTATCCATTTGTTGGGTAATATTACGCTGCGATCGCTCGCACCAATTAAGTTTTACATAGTCATACTAATCATTTTCCTTTTCCATGGTTATCCTTACGACTAAAACTTACCTCCCAACTGATCGACAAGTTTTATAGCCTTCAGAGCTTACGAGGACAGCGCGATACCAGCTCAAGGAGACAGTCAGGAAATAGGATCCAGAGGAATAACATGCCAAAGGAGCTGACGAGGACAGCGCGATACCAATCCAAGGAGACAGCCAAGAAACAGGATCCGGAGAAAGAACATGCCAAAGGGTCGGACCAAAGCAGAAGGGATCGGGTTTTTGGCCCGACCCCCTGCCAGGCCTTGGCCATTGGACGAGGCCGACCACTCGGATATGCATATCGGAGTGGTCCAAAATTACCTAGCTTCATGCCAACGTTGGGGCGGTAACCAGGGACCGAACGGAGGCGGAAGAACTGTCATATTATTTCTCTCTTCGATTTTTTGTTGACCAGTCGAAGAGTAGGTTTTGTCATTTTTCTTTTTCACTTGTTCAGAAGTTATAGTACTGTAGCTAGCGGTTTTATAGCGTTGGATAGATGAGAGATAAATCAAAAGTTTTGTTTTGACTATGTATTTAAGAAAAAATTTTAGTATTTGTGTAGTATGTGATGTCTTTGTTTGCATTATGATTTTTTTTCATGAATAATTAATTATTTAATGGTGTTGATCCTCACGTTATTATGAAAATAATGTTGGCTTGGTTAACACCGAATGAGAGTAGTATATTATCATAGTATTAAAAGTTTTTCCTATGTATTTATTGTTTAGGAGGGATGATTAGATTGTGATGGTCATATTTTGAATATATATATATATATATATATTTTTTCTAATTTTTCGCGCTAGTATTATGATAATAATTTTAGATGGTTAAACACTCGATATCACTACTTGTTCCATAATTTTTTTTTGCCACATCTATCTTTATTTTATCAAATTTGTGCATTGTTTTTACTACCATATATATTATGTCAAATTATCTCCAACGTGAGCTTAGCTCAACTAATTAACATAAGTTTTGTACTAACGATCAAGAGGTCTAGTAGTGGGGATTCGAACCTCTAACCTCTTAGTCGATGGTACTTGTCAATTACCGTTGAGCTAAGCTTACTTTGGCTTATAAAAATAATACTTACTGTCCATTTAAATATTTCATTATTATTATTATTATTATATTAGAAATGCTGGTTCCATAAATCAATGAGTCTGACGAGAATCATATATTATTTTAAATCATAACGAATTGATTTCCACCATTTAAGAATTGCATTAATGTGTCAATGTGATGCGGTTGGCACTATATAATAGGATAATAAAAATGAAATTCCACTCTAAAGCAATCCAACTCGATCCCATCCATCTCCCCCTTGCTCCATTCTTTTTATTATTATTATTATTATTGCTCTTACGTAACAACCATCTACATTAATTTTTTTTTTTTATAAAGTTACATAAAAAAACTAAAGAGTCTAAATTTGAACTTTCAAGAATAATATTTTAACTTAGGTGTTTCATTTTTCTTTTCTTTTTTTTAATGTATAATAAATTTTTTTACCCGACTTGAATATAGTTTAAATGATCAAAGATTGGTGAGTTTAGAGCATTTGAACTTAGCGTTTTTGAACTTGAGTGAAAATCACTCAGAAAATACTTTCTCACAAAGTATTTTAAGGCATTGTTATAGTTAGCCAAGTATACCTCGACTGGTTGAGGCCAAAATGTCAAACATTGAAATTTCCTACTCTAACATGTTTTTTTTGACAATATGTGGGGTGGGGGAATCGAACCACAGACCTCGTGGTCACTAGTATAACTTTATGTCGGTTGAACTATGCTCTTGTTGGCTTCTACTCTAACATGTTGTTGAACTAAAAAAAAGTCATTTTTATATATTGATTAGTTTCTAAGAGTACTTTATTATGCTCCCAAATAGAATGAGTTTGAGCGGGAAGAGCATTTTCTAATTTGAATTGCATGCGCTTCACTCGATTGTAACGTAATATTGTAAAAGAGAGAAAGAGTCGAATCCAAGGCATTAAATTTTCATCAACATATTGCTATTTTTACCAACATTTCCATAAATGGATTTGAAGACCGACGAAAGATATCGTTCGATATTTATTGTAAATCATAAAAAATAAATAAATGAAAAAGAATCACTAACTTGAACATAATATTGATAACTAGAACCTTTAACATTTTAGAAAATAAAATAAAAAAATATTTATATATTAATTGAAACATTCATCGGTATACTTGTATAAAATCAAGATCTCGACACTCGTAAGATTAGAATGAAAATAGATGAGAAGGTAGCGTGAAGATGAAGAGCACATAAGGAAAATGAGAAGAGATGTAGAGGATAAAAGCTCATGACGGCGTAAGATAGCAAGAAGCAGTTGAGTGGTACTTTAGTCAATGAGTGAGGTCGGACAGATGTTTCATAAAAGGACAGAGGAAAAGCACAAGGTAGTGGGGGAGGAAGGCCGTTGACTTTTATTCCAACACAAAAAAAGCATTTTTTTTTTCTTTTTCTTAAATATTCACTGTCTTTTCAATTTAAATATTTAGATTAAATTATATAAAAAATGATGGTTAAACTTTTAGATTATTCTAAATTTCATCTTTTGGGTGTTGTATGATAACCATTTGATTTTTTATTTTTAGTTTTTGAAAATTAAACTTAAAAATACTACTTCTACCAATATGTTTGTTGACTTTGTTATCTACATTCTTTTCATGTTTTTAAAAGTCATGTCAAGTTTTGAAAACTAAGGCCCCGTTTGATAACCATTTGATTTTTGGTTTTTGGTTTTTGAAAATTTGGCTTGTTTTCTTCCAATTTTCCTACCATGGTTGTCATATTTGCCAATGACACATTTGAGTTCCTAGCCAAATTCTAAAAACAAAAACAAGTTTTTGAAAACTACGGCCCCGTTTGATAACCATTTGGTTTTTTGTTTTTAGTTTTTGAAAATTAAGCCTATAAACACTACTTCTACCTACAAATTTCATTGTTTTCCTAATACATTCTTTCCATGTTTTCAAAAACCAAGCCAATTTTTGAAAACTAAAAAAAGTAGTTTTCAAAAACTTGTTTTTGTTTTTGGAATTTGACTAGGAATTCAAATGTGCCCTTGACAAAGATAAAAACCATGGTAGGAAAATTGAGAGAAAACAAGCATAATTTTCAAAAACCAAAAACCAAAAACCAAATGGTTACCAAACGGGGCCTACTTTTTTTAGTTTTCAAAATTTGCTTCGTTTTTAAAAACAAGGAAAGAAAAGTATTAACAAAACATAGAAATTTGTAGGTGGAAGTAGGATTTATAAGCTTAATTTTCAAAAACCAAAAACCAAAAACCAAATGGTTATCAAACGGGGCCTAAAAAAAATCTAATTTTTGTTAAATTTTTTTATTTTTTATTTTTTTAGAATTTGGTTAAGAATTCACATATTTCCTTTTTGGAGAAAACAAACATAATTATCAAAAACTAAAAATAAAAAACCAAACGGTTATTAAACGAGACCTTAAATTCTCAATTTTAATATCGTTGGTTTTAAAAATTTTCAAACAGGTCCTTTTGTAAAAAAAATAAATTTGTTAAAATTGGTTAACAACAAGTTTATATTACTGTTGGTTTAAATCTCATCTTGACGTATGAAGTTTCAAGTTTCTCTTGTTCTAGTTATAAAAACATTCAAGATTTTATTTGATTTTTAATTTTTTGCTCCTTAACTTGGGGAATGTCTATTTTATTTTTAAAATTTTAAAAATGATATTTTGATCTTTGCCATATTATTTTTCTATCTAATATCTAGTTGTCCAATGATCCTCTCTAATATATATGGCTTGAAATCATACTCATATTAATATGTTAGTATACATATATACTCAAAACTATGTCATTCATTTGTAAAAAGCAAAATAAAGGTGATGACAAAAATGATTTTTTTTTAAAAAATGTCAAAGATTAAAATAGGCATTTTAAAAATCTAAAGACGACAATGGAACAAATTTGAAAATTCAAGAACCAAAGTGAACATTTTGAATGTTTAGGGATGAAAATGAAACAATCTTGCAAGTTCAGGAACCAAATAAAATTTAAACTATTATTGTTTTATTAATATATTTGAACATGTGGACATGTTAATTGAATGCTAGTCACATGAAAACCTAATTTGTTTATAAAAAAAAAATTTAACTTAGGCCCCATTTGATAACCATTTGATTTTTGGTTTTTGGTTTTTGAAAATTAGGCTTATTTTCTCCCAAATTTCTTACCATGGTTTTCATTCTTATCAAGGATACATTTGAATTCCTAGCCAAATTTCAAAAACAAAAACAAGTTTTTGAAAACTACGACCCCATTTGATAACCATTTGGTTTTTGGTTTTTGAAAATTAAGTTTAAAAACACTACTTTCACCTACTAGTTTCTTTGTTTTTCTAATACCCTCCTTTCCATATTTTAAAAAACCAAGCCAATTTTTGAAAACAAAAAAAAGTAGTTTTCAAAAACTTGTTTTTGGAATTTGGAATTTGGCTAGGAATTCAAATGTATCATTGACAAGGATGAAAACCATGGTAGGAAAATTGAGAGAAAATAAGCCTAATTTTCAAAAACCAAAAACCAAATAGTTATCAAACGGGGCCTACTTTTTTTTTTTTTTTTTTTTTAAACATGAAAAAAAAATGTATTAGAAAGACAAAGAAACTTGTATGTGAAAATAATGCTTGTAAGCTTAATTTTCAAAAACCAAATGGTTATCAAACGGGTTCTTATCTATTAAGCAGAATTCATTTTCTTCTAACTTACATGTCTCAGTGTCTAAATGATAATAAAACAATAATTTTAACCAAAATTGAGAATTTTAAAATATTAAAGTTGAAACTCAAAATTATGTACCAACCATTTGAAATATTCAACGAAATATATATTCAAACCATCTTACCATCATTTCTACTCATGAGAAAGGAGTAGGAAAAAGAAAAAAGGAATAATCATTAAGGGAAAAAAGGACAAATTATGGAAAAGTCCAGATTTTTGGACACTTCACACTTCCTCCCTTTTCCTTAAGTCAGCGTTCGCCTTTTTTTTTTTTCTTCTTTTTTTTTTTTTAATTTTTTTTTTGTTATTTATTCTCTTTTGCATTTTACTTTTTCATTTTCAACTTTAATATTATATTTTATTTCTCTTAACTTTTAGATTAAACAACAAATTTAATCCAACACTTTGATGATTGTATTCATTTGATCTTTTCAATTTTAAAGTATTTTGATGGTTCAGGTTGGAAGTGTGATTAAAGTCCCATATTGGCTAAATTAGAGGAATATGTATTTAAGGAATGACAAATATCTTCACTGACATGAGATCTTTTGGATGAAACCAAAAGCAAAGTCATTAAGACTTATGCTCAAAAGGAACAATATCATTGTGGAGATTTATGGTACGTTGTGTATATAGGAATGTCATCAAGATTCTATGGGAATCAATTATGTCTCTGTTTATTTTATAGGATTAATTATTAAAATCTTATGTAATTTTAATAGATTAATCTATAAAACAATCAAAATTAATTCAAAGTTCTAATAAAAATGAATTAACTGATAATCCATGAATAATTTTTTTCTAATTGATCAAGGAGTAATTTTAATTGAATAAATCAAGTTTATTTGACTAATTAAAAATATTTATTTAATATTTTCAATAAATATCTTTAATTACATTAATTTTAAGTTTTATTGATCCACAAGTTAACTAATGAATAACTTTACCAAAACTCTAATGAATATATTTTTTCTAATTGATCCATAAATAATTTAATTGAATAAACTAATTTAATTTGACTAATTAAAAATATTTATTTAATATTTTTAATAAATATCCTTAATTACATTAATTTTAAGTTTGGTTAATCCACAAATTAGCTAATGAATAACTTTACCAAAACTCACAAATTTTAACAAAATGCAGCTCTAACATTGTTTTTCTTTTATCTTTTTATCAGTCTTATATCATACATGCGTTTTATAATCTATTGAAAATATACTGGAATACTTTTTTTAACGATTTTTTTTAAAAGATATGATTATTTCATTACAATTGAATGATTAACTAGGTTAATTCATACATTATTTGTTAGGTTGATCATAAAAATCAATTTAAATAATATAATTAAATTTATTTTATTTTATTTTTGAAGAATATATAATTAATTTTAATAGATTGAATAACTTATTAGGTTAATTCAACATATTATTATAAAATAAGTTTTATTTGTTGGATTTTACCAATAAAATGTGAAAGAAAGTGATTTAAATTAAATTCATCAAAAGTTTCAAAATGGATTGTAACATCAAACTCAATTTGAAGTTTCAATTACAAATTTAACATATGGAAGTTAAATTTTGTGTTATAACTCAATTGAGTTATATAATTCTTATGTTTCAATTTTATTTAATTTTGTTCTTACTAAGTTGCTAGCCTATAAATAGCAACTTGTTTCTTCATTTGAATCATCATATTCCATTAGAAGCATTTTTTTCTTCTTTCTTTGTTTCTTCTACTCTTGAGTCAAGTTGAGAGCAAATATCCAAGAGTTTTGTCAGATCCAAGTAGTTTGGGGTTGTTGTTCTACTGGAATTAGTTGTCGTATCCTGCTGAAATGATCGCTGTAGCCTGCTTGCAACATGTGCCGAGCGAATAATTGTCTTCAGGACAACGCTTTGTAAGCGTGCCTCGACTATTTATTGTCAATATATTTTGTAACATTTGTCATATATACAGTGTTTGTATTGTTATTTACACTGTAACTGTTAGTATTCAGTTAAGGTGTAATCAGTTTGCAAGTGTAATTCAATTCTTATTTGAACATATTTCCAACCTTATATATTTTGGATGATTATAAAAATTAATTTTAATAGAATAAATTAATGTGTTAAAAGAAAGATGGATATTGATAAAAATATGAGAAAGAGAGAAAAATACATAAAGAAAACTCATACTTTTATAAGGGTATCAAATATCCACACCCATGGGGTATACAAAACCCATGAGAATAGCTCAAAACCTTGTACTAAACATGAGACTTTGTATCCCTTCGTCATTTCCATCCTTATTCTTCCCCATCTTTATACCTCAAACAAAATGACCCTTAACTGTCTCTAAATTTTCAATTTTGCTTCTAATAACTTTTTTGTTAGTGACACTATTTACTTAAATATTGACGTGACTTGTTGATTAGATATATTAAGGAATATTTATTATGATGAAAATATGTGGCACAAAGGAATATTCTAGTTACATAAACTAAGAGAAATAAATAAATAAATAAATATAATGCATTTTTTTAAAATATATAAAATGCATTTAAACACACATCTCATTATAAAAAAATGTTAAGAGAGCCCATTGAAGAAGAAAAGCTGGAAGTTGTAGTTTGGTTGCTGTTTAGTTTCCAAGACTATAACTGTACTGTTTGAGTTAGTTGATTCCTGTTATTCAGTTGTAATTATCCTGATTATTTGTATTCACAGTGTGCCTATTTATAAGGCCACTGATTTGATCATTCTATAATGAGAAATATGAACCTTTTGTGATCAGTAAAGTTCTTGTACTGCACTTATTCATATTGTTGTTATGGTATCAAAGCTTGTAAGTCTAACGACTTGTTGAAGTTTTTTTTTTCATCAGTCATGGACCCTCCTCCAACAGAGAAGAGTGGTTCCGATCTGGATATTTCTACCCAGAACGTGAAGATTATCAATCCTGGGAGTAAGATCACCACAGTCAAGCTAGATGAAGAGAATTTCCTTCTCTGGAAATTACAAATCCTCACAGCCCTAAGAGGCCACAGATTAAAGCATCACATTGATGAAGATGCAGAGGTACCTTCCAAATTCATTACCTCCGACAGCTCCTCGCCTTCCTCAAGAATACCTAATCCTGCGCATGATTACTGGGTGCGCCAAGATAATCTCATTACCGCCTGGCTCTTAGGTTCGATGTCGAATTCTCTCTTCTTTGAAATGTTGGAGTGCGATTCTGCGCGTGAGGTATGGAAGATACTTCATAATCGATTCTCATCAAGAAACGTAGCAAGAGTGATGGATCTGAAGTCCAAACTTGGGTCAACCAAGAAAGGTAGTCTTAAATTGGAAGATTACTTTCTGAAGGTGAAGAATATTGTTGATTCTTTAGCAGCAGCAGGAAGAAAGGTGTCACATGAAGACCATGTCCTGCATCTCTGTGCTGGCTTAGGGCCTGAGTATGATTCTGCTGTCTCGGTTATCACAGAGAAAGATGAGACACCGCCACTCCAAAAGGTTTATTCGCTTCTTTTGGCTCAAGAAAATCGAATTGCAAGAAATCTTGCAATTAATCCTGATGGGTCGTTGCCTTCTATAAACCTTACCACTCAATCCTCGAATTCGAAGCAATCACCTCCCTCGAATACCGGTGAGTCTTCAAATCGAAGTACTAATAATGGCAGAAATGGAAGAAATGACAATAATCGAAGAGGCTGGAATAATAACAACAAACCTCAGTGTCAACTCTGTCGACGCGTTGGCCACACGGTTCAACGCTGCTACTACAGATTCGAGAGATGGTTCCAAGGTCCGAATATGAATTCGAATGGTGGTCAGCATCAATTTTTGTCTCATTCTGGTCAACAACAGTTCTCAAGCGTTCCGGGATCGCAATCTTCACAATCCCAGATGAATGCCTTTGTTATGCAGCATGAGTTGAACAAGGACAATCATTGGTATCCTGATTCAGGTGCCTCCAACCATGTAACCAGTGACTTAGCCAATTTATCTCTTGGAACAGAATATCAAGGAGACAATCGAGTTCATGTGGGCAACGGTACATGTTTGGATGTCTTGAACATTGGTTCTTCTTACCTTAAATCCCCTTCTTCCCCAAATCATATATTTCACCTAAACAACCTACTTCATGTTCCACAGATAACCAAAAACCTCATTAGTGTAAGTCAATTTGCTAAGGATAACCATGTGTTTTTTGAGTTTCACCCATCTTTTTGCTATGTGAAGGATCAAACCAATGGCCAAATTCTTCTTCAAGGGAAGCTAGTTGATGGACTCTACCAATTTGCAATGGAGAAAGCTCATCCCGTTCATCCCAAAGCAGTCAAATCTTCATCTGGTGAACTTTCTTCCCAGGTGCTTACTACTATGGCTCAATCATCCAAATACTCTTGTACCACTGTTGATTCATTCTCTGTTTTAGATTTGTGGCACAATAGATTGGGTCATCCAGCTATTAAAACTGTTAGTTCCATTCTTCATTTGTGTAATATCCCATATACCATGAATAAAAGTCCTTCTCTTTGCCATGCTTGTACAATTGGGAAGTCTCATTGTTTGCCCTTTTCCGATTCTACAATTGTTTATAATGCTCCTCTTGAACTTGTTGTAGCAGATCTATGGGGTCCTTCCTTTAAATCCTCTAGGAATGGTTTTAGGTACTACCTGAGCTTTGTTGATGTATATTCTCGTTTCACTTGGATATATTTTCTCACGTCTAAATCTAAGGCTTTCCAAAATTTCTTGCTGTTCAAAACATACATCGAAAAATTGCTTGGTCAATCTATCCTTCGTTTTCAGTCAGATAATGGTGGGGAATTTCGTTCGTTCACACCTTTCCTTAAAGCAAATGGTATAGAACATAGGTTTACTTGCCCTTATACTTCTAAGCAAAATGGGATAGTAGAGAGAAAGCATAGACAAATAATAGATATGGGCTTAACTCTATTGTCTCACTCCTCCTTGTCGTTGGATTTTTGGGATGATGCATTCTCCACTGCTGTGTACTTGATAAATAGGTTGCCTACTGTAGTCCATCACGTATCCCCATTGGAAAAACTTCTTGGTTTTAAACCTGACTATAAATCTCTGAAGGTTTTTGGCTGCTTATGCTATCCTCATATCCGACCTTACAATCACCATAAAATTGAGCCTCGATCCATTCCTTGCATATTTCTGGGGTACAGTACAATACACAAGGGATATAAATGTCTTGCACCTTCAGGGAAACTCTACATATCCCGAAGTGTACTGTTTGATGAAACCAAATTTCCAACCTCAAACTTCTTGGGTTCCCAAACTTCCAGCCCATGTCCTGTCATTTCAACTTTTTTGCCTATTGCCCCATCTCAGTCTTTTGACAGTACACCTATTGCTCGGCAACAGACTACTCCAAATAGTATACCAGTCCCTTGTGTACCTTGTGCCCAACCTTCACGTGATAGCCTTCCCTGTTCTGAATCTCTACAGTTGCCTAATTCCCTTCCAACACAGTTACCAATCTCTTAACGTGAAGATACAGACCGTTTGACCTGTAACCCTTCATCCTCCTCACAAACTTTACCTTCCCATATATCACCTACCAATGTTTCAAGATCATCCTCTTCTGTACCTTCATCTTCGGTTCCAGAAGCAGCTCCAAGAGTGGTAAACAATCACTCTATGGTTACAAGAGGCAAAGCAGGTGTGTTTAAACCCAAGATACTGCTAACCGAATATATTGATTGTGAACCTCCTAATGTGAAGGAAGCGTTAAAGTGTGAGCATTGGGTGAAGGCTATGAAGGAAGAATATAGTGCCCTTATTGCCAACAAAACGTGGTCTTTGGTTCCTCTACCCAAGAGCAAGAAGTTAGTTGGTTGCAAATGGGTTTTCAAGGTGAAGAAAAACTCATATGGATCTATTGCAAGATATAAAGCTCGGTTAGTGGCTCAAGTCTTCCATCAAGAAGCAGAGTTTGATTACACCAAAACGTTTAGCCCAGTGGTTAAACCTACTACGATCAGAGTACTTTTTACTCTTGCTTTAGCCTATGGTTGGTCTCTACGTCAAGTGGATATTAATAACGCGTTCCTTCATGGTGTGTTAAATGAGGAAGTATATATGGCACAACCCCCGGGTATGAATATATCAGCTCTTAATTTGGTCTGTCGATTGCACAAAGCCTTGTATGGACTGAAGCAGGCCCCAAGAGCCTGGTTTGAACGCTTGAGCACTTTTTTACACACACTTGGCTTTGTTAATTCTAAGGCAGATTCCTCCTTATTGGTATGTCATAAAAATGGGCATCATTGCTATATTCTGGTGTATGTTGATGATATTATAATAACTGGGAGCTCTAGCCTTGCTGTTGAACATCTTATTACTAAATTGCATGATCAGTTTTCCCTTAAGGATCTTGGCACATTGAGTTTCTTTTTAGGGATAGAAGTTTCTTACCCACCAAGTGGAGGTCTGTTTCTATCCCAATCAAAATACATCTCTGACTTGTTGTATAAAGCCAAGATGCATCAAACAAATGGTATTGGCACTCCTATGATCAGTGGTAGTGTTATATCTGCTTTTCATGGTGAGAAATTTTCAGACTTGCATTTATACAGGAGTATAGTTGGTGCTCTGCAGTATGTAACTATTACTAGACCTGAGATAGCCTACAGTGTCAATAAAGTCTGCCAATTTATGCATTCTCCCACTACTATGCATTGGCAAGCTGTCAAACGCATCTTGAGGTACTTGGGAGGCACGTTGGATCATGGTTTTGTGTTTCGAATACCCAAGGATCTGTCCTTGCAAGGTTTTGCCGATGCAGATTGGGCGAGTGACCCAGATGATAGGAAGTCCACCTCTGGCTATTGCGTTTATTTTGGAGGCAATCTCATTCAGTGGGCTTCGAAGAAACAAAATATCATCTCACGCTCTAGTACTGAAGCCGAATATAGGAGCCTTGCGCATGTTTTGTCTGAGCTAATCTGGTTACAGTCTCTGTTTGTCGATCTTCAGGTTAAACTCTGCCAGCCACCAACTCTTTGGTGTGATAACCTTAGTGTTGTGCATCTTAGTGCCAACCCAGTGCTTCACTCTCGAACGAAACATGTTGAGATTGATATTTACTTTGTAAGGGATCTAGTTCTTCATAAGAAGTTGAAAGTTTGCCATCTTCCAGCCAGTGCACAGGTTGCTGATGTGTTTACCAAGCCTTTGTCGGCCTCTCGGTTCTTACCTTTGAAGAACAAGCTCAATGTTTGTTCATCCACTACCATTGGCTTGAGGGGGGGGGGTGTTAAGAGAGCCCATTGAAGAAGAAAAGCTGGAAGTTGTAGTTTGGTTGCTGTTTAGTTTCCAAGACTATAACTGTACTGTTTGAGTTAGTTGATTCATGTTATTCAGTTGTAATTATCCTGATTATTTGTATTCATAGTGTGCCTATTTATAAGGCCACTGATTTGATCATTCTATAATGAGAAATATGAACCTTTTGTGATCAATAAAGTTCTTGTACTGCACTTATTCATATTGTTGTTAAAAAAAAAAAAAAATTGGATCTAGTCTATTCTTATTTTATCCTATTGACTTACCCCTAAGGATTATGTCATGTCAAAATGTCACTTGTAATTCCAACTAGCATATCATGTCTAATATTTAGATATTAATGTTAACAACGATCTTTTTTTTTTTTAAAAAAAAATTTAACTAAGATCTATCAGTATATAAATAACTAATTTAGAGATCGAAATTAATTTTTTCAAAACCTAAACATAATATAAACAACTATGTTATCGAGCTAAACCTAATATGAAGGTTTTTTTTTTTTAATCTGTCATTTTACTCCACATTTTGAAAGCTAAGAACTTTCTTTTACTTTTTAAATAAATTGAAATTTTTATTAAAAATAAAAGAAGAGGATCTCATCGCCAAAGATTTAAAGTACACAAATACGACAGCCTTTGGTAAAAATTAAGAATTTTCAATCATTAAGTCCGGTTTCATAACCATTTCAGTTTTTGATTTTTGGTTTTTTGTTTTTTGTTTTTTAAAAAAACCATATATGTTTGATAACTGATTTTTGTTTTCGATTTTTAAAAAATTAGAAAGATGAAAAGATGTTTTAGAGAGAGAAAAATGGGTAGAGACATTAAAACAAAAATTTAGAGACACAAATATAAATATTTTCTAGAGAAAAGATAAACATAGCAAATTTAGAGAGGTGAATAAAATGTTTAGAGAGAGAATATTAGTTAGACTCGAGAAGAGATATTAGTTAGAGAAAAAAATATATAAAAAAGTTAGAGTAAAAGCGATAAATTATAGATAAAAAAAAATAAATAAAAAGAGAAATTTTAGAGAGATAGTAAGGTTAAGAGTAAAACATATGCTAAAGAAATAACGATAAAATTAGAAAAATAAAGAAAAGTTGTAGCAAGAGAAAATTTTGGAGAAATTTTTTTTTTTCAAAAGAAAAATTAGAATATGTTTATTAATGAGAGAAAAGTTATGGACAAGTTTTTAGAAATAGATAAGTTATAGAGGAAAAAAAAAATTTTGAGAGAAAGAAATTTTATAGAGAGAAAAACGTTCTAGAAATCAGCAAAAAATAGAAAAAGGAATTTGTTGGAGAGAGATAGATAAAAGAGGAGAAAATAAGCATATGAAGAAAAATGAATTTTTAAAAAACAGAAATCTCTTTTTAAAAAAACTATTTTTTTTTTGTTTTGAAATTTGCTTATAATTTCAAAAACGTTTTTACAAAACAGAAAACAAAAAACAGAAATCAAACACTTCTGGTTTTTTAAAATGAAAAACAAAAATAGAAAAAGAAAGGGTTATCAAACCACCCATTATGCTATTTTGAAACTTATCCAATTTTAGTTCATTCTAAAAAATCAAACTCTATTTTCGATCTATCCATAGAAAATTAATTTTAAGTCAAAAAATTATTACCTGATATATTTATATTCTATCAGCCAAATTAAAATTATCACTTATTAATTGTAAAATTTGGTAAAAAGGGAAAAAAGTTTTAAAAGTTTAGAATGTTTAAAGTTAGAATCACAGTAAAAAATTAAATTTGAAATTTTATTGGTAGCTTCAATTCTTAAAAATTGGAATATTAAGAAATATAAATTTTTATAAAAAATGATTACATTTACAAATATAACATAATAAAATAGTAATAACAAATATTTTTTCAAAAAAAAAAAAATAGTAATAACGAATATATTACTCCAAAACACTCATGAAGGTGATAATATATATACATATATATTTCATTTTGCACTAGTTATTATATTGTTAATTAAATTTAAATCTATGGGCTATCTTTTTTTCTTTGAAAAAAGAAAAATTCTCATTAAATAACAATAGAACCTTTAGGAGGTACAAACAAACTATGTTTGGAAGTGATAATCCAACCATCCAATGAGGATAGTTTCCTTGCCATAAAATCGGCGAAGGAGAAAGATTATTAAATCTGTGGGCTATGATGGTTTATTTCAACTCTGAATATAAATATAGAAAGTAGATTATTAAATGTTTTTTTTTTTGAAAATATTAAATGTTAACTTTTCATTTAATGTTCAGAAAAAGTATAGCCCATTTATTTAGATCATCGAAGTATGTGAAAAGGTTATTAAGCTTGAAATTAGGAAATATTATATCCACAATATTCTTAATTTTTTTTTTCTGAGGGGGGGGGGGGTCAGGTTAACATATTAATAATTGCTTCTAATTAATTATTACATTTCAGAGTCAATTCGAAGTATTTTATCATAGAGATTGTCTAGGATCAAGTGACTGATTAATCATATGGGGAGCATCAATATAATGATGACATGAAATATGATCTTCTTTTTCTCCCTTTTCTTATGTCTTTTAAATAGTATACAATATAAAAATATAATGGTTTTAACTTACCATCTCTAACCTTCCAATTGAAACCACTAATAAAGTTCAAGAAATGATTTTAAATTTGTGACTTGAAATTTAAAAAATAATCTTAATTTTTGTATCTTGTCTGGAATGATAAAAATTTAAAATGAATGTATTTAAATTGGGAAATTGTGATAAATGACTAAAAAAAAAAACATTCTTGATTTTTGGCAACGGAAGTTTGGATTTTACAGGCATGGCTACCGACATTTTAGAAGATTATTTTGGACGTTTTTACCCCTTGTATTTACGGTTATTTATAGACGTCGTTTACGTCATTTCCGAGGACAAAGATGTGTTTTGGATGGTGAACGAATTTCAAAACGGTACATACAGGGGGTGCTGTGTAGTCGTTGACATCCCGAGTGTCAATACTGTATACACTCTGTGGGGACAGTTTCAAAGGGAGTAAACTAAATCCCTAAAATCTCGGGATTTTAGTATCTGTTTGTTGCAAATATAAGGGGAGGGAAACGAAACCGTTACCTATTTCAGTTTTTTTGGTACAGTCGTCGCGTAGGGGGAGAAATGACCGAGCATGCAAGAGATGGTTGTCGACGCGGCGGATGAAGGTCGTTGACACGGCGGAGATGGTTTGTCGGCGTGGTATGAGAGGTAGGTAGTGATATTCACTCTGTTTGGCGGTGGGAAATGGTGTGGAATGGAAGGTTCGGGGGTGTGGATGCTCTCAAGGGGTGTGGAATGCTCTCAAATGGTGTGGAATGCTCTCGAGGGTTTCTACTTTTGGAGGAAGAAGATGGACGGGTGGGCTGCTGCATGAAGGCTATTCTGGTGGTGAGGGTGGGCGGTGACATGACGTTTTTACCTCTTGTATTTACGGGTATTTACAGACGCCGTTTACGTCATTTCCGAGGACAGAGATGTGTTTTGGATGGTGAACGAATTTCAAAACGGTACATACATGGGGTGCTGTGTAGTCGTTGACATCCTCAGTGTCAATACTAGTATACACCCTGTGGAGACAGTTTCAAAGGAAGTAAACTAAATCCCTAAAATCTCGGGATTTTAGTATCTGTTTGTTGCAAATATAAGGGGAGGGAAACGAAACCGTTACCTATTTCAATTTTTTTGGTACAGTCGTTGCGTAGGGGGAGAAACGACCGAGCATGCAAGAGATGGTTGTCGACGCGGCGGATGAAGGTCGTTGGCACGACGGAGATGGTTCGTCGCGCGTGGTGTGAGAGGTAGGTAGTGATATTCACTCTGTTTGGCGGTGGGAAATGGTGTGGAATGGAGAGTTCGGAGGTGTGGAATGCTCTCAAGGGGTTCTACTTTTGGAGGAAGAAGATGGACGGGTGGGCTGCTGTATGAAGGCTATTCTGGTGGTGAGGGTGGGCGGTGACATGACGTTTTTTACCCCTTGTATTTACGGTTATTTACAGACGTCGTTTACGTCATTTCCGAGGACAGAGATGCGTTTTGCAGTATTTAATTGCAATTATTCATTCTGGTGGTGAGGGTGGGCAGTATCTTCTTTTTAGCATATTCATTTTTGGGGGAAAATTAGTATGTCTTCGGGTTGCTGGTGTTCTTATTTTTTTGGGTTTTTAATTCCTGATGTTCTTGGGTGCAGGTAGTATGTCTTTGGATTGAGAGGACATTTTTTCCAATTAATGCATTCTGAAGGTATTTCTCTCTACTGAGGGAGGTTGAACTTTGTTATCCTTCCCCAATAAAGGTATTGACTCCTTTTTTCCGGGTAGCAACTTTTTCTAGGGTGCAAATTTTTTCAGTAGTAACACCTACTACTAGTTTTGTTTTTCAAACTAGTTTTGTTTCTTGGATTTTTTATTTTTCAAACTTCCTAAAATGTCTCCAACATTTTTTGGGTATATTTTATCTCTCCTAAACTCTGATTTTGATTTTAAACGTTAAGAATACGTTAGGCAGTTTGTTGGGGGCATATTTGTCTTTTACAAATATGGATTTATTAATCATTAAATCGTTTAGCCATCTATTTAATTTTTAAACGTTTGTAGCTATATTTCAAGCCACCTATTTATTTTTAGCCACATTTCTTGTTGCCCCTTTAAAATTTTGTGTTTGGATGGTGATGGAAAAGAAAAAAAAAGTTTACTAATATAGGTTTTTGATTTATTAATAAAAAATTTAAATATGACAAGGTGAAATAAGTAATTTAGATCTAAATTTGTATGAAATCTTGTACAATCCAAAGATTTTAATTGGGATACTTTTTTTTTTTTTTTTGCGTAAAAATACAATTTAAAATCACTTCAAAATTTAAATCATTCTCTCTTTCAAACAACAAAATTGATTTGAAATTTGTTATGATTTAAAATCATTCAAAATCATGAGGTTCCACAGATCATAAAAGAGAAGTATAGTGTTTGTTTGGTAAAGTTGTTTTGGTTTTCGTTTATGGTTTTTCATATCCTTTTTAATAATGAAAAATAGGAATGTATTTGATAAGTGTTATTTTTTTTTTAACTCTTTTTTCTTTATTAAAATGAAATAGAAATAGAAAAAATTTCTAATCCCACCGTAGTATAATTTTTTTTCCTACTCCTCCATTAGTTTGTTGTTTTAGAATTAGACTTATTCGATGTATGTGGTATTGATTTTATGGGGCATTTTCCCCCTCTAATGGTAATGTACTTATTTTGTTGGCAGTTGACTACGTGTCCAAGTGGGTGGAAGCCATTGCATGTCATCAGAATGATGCTAAGACGGTGTCAAGGTTTCTTCAATCGCACATTTTTGCGCGGTTTGGGACACCTAGGGCTCTTGTGAGCGATGAGGGTACACACTTTGTGAATAATGTGTTAGCTAAGCTTTTAGAGAGTATGGAGTGAAACATATGATAGCTACACCCTATCACCCACAAGTAAATGGTCAAGCTGAAGTTAGTAATAGGAAAATTAAATCTATTTTAGTGAAAGTAGTCCATCCATCTAGGAAAGTTTGGTCTTTTCGGTTAGATGAGGCTCTTTGGGCTTATAGGACAACCTATAAGACTCTTTTAGATATGTCTCCCTATAGGTTAGTATATGGAAATACTTGCCATTTACCATTAGAGTTTGAGCATAAAATGTTTTGGGCTTTGAAGAAATTGAGTTTTGATTTAGGTCGTGGAGGTGCAATAAGAATGCTGCAACTTAACGAGTTAGAGGAGTTTCGCCAGTTTTTTTTATGAAAATGCAAAAATGTATAAAGAGAAGACAAAACGATGGCATGATAAGAAGTTAAAACCTAAAGAATTTGTTAAGGGCCAAAGAGTCTTGTCGTACAACTCTAGATTAAAATTGTTTCCTGGAAAATTAAAATCTAAATGATCTGGACCGTTTATTGTGATTGAAGTTTTTTCTCATGGGGCAATTACTTTGAGAGATGAAAAAGATGGGCGAATGTTTAAGGTTAATGGACAACGAGTAAAACATTACTGGGGAGAGGAATTTCGTTCGAAATATCCTTCCCTAAAATTGGCTGAAGAATAAGCGAGCAAGGTTTTTGCGAGAGCATTTCATATTGAAATATTTTTAGCTCCCAATGATTGTTGCGATTTTATTTTATTTTATTGATTTTATTTTATTTTGATTTGAATTATTTTGAATTAGATTTTGTTTATTTTTATCTTATCTGAGTTATTTTTAATTTGTTGGTATTTTTAATTTTCGATTGGATTTTATTTTCGGTTTATTTATTTTGAATTTAGCCGATTTGATTTTTAAATTATCGGATTAATTTTTGTTTAGATTTAGTTGTATTTTTATTTTAATTTTTGTATAGTTTAGGTTTATAATAATATTTCCTAATTTATTCGGTGAAAGAAGATTTGATTTGATTTTTGGCGGTTTGAATTTAAATTTTCGGATAAAATGCAACGTCCCGAGCATTTCAATGTGTTAATTCTCTTGTATTTAAGACCAAGGTTAATTTAATTATAACCTGGCTTGTATTTTGGGAGTTAATAAAAAATCTTATTGTTTGAATGTTCTTCCCTTGGGTGCTGAGCGTTATTAAAATAAATCCCTCACTAAAGTGGTTGAACTTGGTTTGTAATCAGTTGAGAAATGTCAGTGTTGTAAATTCATTTATGCGTTGAATAATGAGTGTTGGTTGAGAAATGACTATTTTTGGGTTTTATGAGATAAGAAAAATGAATTAAAAATAATTGGAAAAAAGAAGAAGCAAACCCTATCTTTCTCATCTCTTCCTTCTCTTCATGCGTAACACACCCCCCCAGTCGACCTTGGAGCCGCCGCTGTCTTCCCTCGTGCCGCCGTCCAGATTTGCAGCCGCTGCCGCTGCCCAGACTGTACTGCTGCCGCCGTCGACACGCCGAGCCGTGGGTCGTCTCTTCTTCGCGAGATATCCCTCCGCGAGCTCTCCCTCTCTCTGCGTCGTCTTCCTCCGCGCATTCTCCCTCTCTCTGCAGATCTCTCTTCCTCTCGTGTTGCTGTGCAGCTCTTCCTCGTGAGTAGCGTCGCCGCCTTCCCCAATCAGAGCCGCAACCTCTCACCCACTCTGTTCGCGCGATTTCGGCCAAGGAAAGTTGTGGGTAAGCCTTTTCCTTTCCGATCTAGTTAGTTTAAGGCTCGATCTCACTGTTTCCTCTCTCGTTTAGTCTGATTCGCACGTGTCCAGCTACTCGAGCTTCACTTTCGAGCATCATCTCCTCTGTCCAGTGGCGTTTTGACTCCGTTCTAGACCATTGCAGCATCGCCTAGCCTTGTCGGTAAGTTTTAAGTGCTAATCTTCGGCCTTTGGTCCATAAATCAAATTACCCATTAGCGTTAGGTGCTGGGAAGTTAAGATATGTTTGTCATTCTGATCTGCAGCGCCGTCTAGGAAGCATTCGACCTCAAATATATCGAGTTGATGAGGTTTCAACCTTCCTTGGGTGTTTTTGGGCAACCCACGGTAAGTCTAGCTTGACCCATTGTGTTTTCACTTTAAATCTCGGTTACCCAAGCCATAACGACTTCCAAATTACAGGTTTGGGCCATTTGCAGCCGCTGTACAACACTTAATCGTGTCTGTTTGGTGCTAATCGGTAAGTCATCGTGCCCAAAATCCTTTGATAATTGTCGTGGTTGGCTGTTGCAATTCTGAAGTGGTTAAAAATATGAGATAAATTAACTCCAGGATACTGTGCAAGTATACACAATCTAGCAGCAAGTGATAAGTATTTATCGTATCCACAGGGTCTTGAATTACCTACCTCTATTGATGTAATTTGCCTTTTTAGTGATTTCAAATGGTTGGTTAAATTGATTGAGTTTTAAAAATGCTGAAACAAAAGAAATACGAAAGCAGTAAATGATTACGACTAGAGAAAACAGAACAAAAACAGACACAGGTTAAGACTTCTGTAATTGTTATAAAGATGTTCCAGCAATTCTTTTGATCCGTCAATCTCATGCAGTATTATCAGCGGGATCCTCCCGGAACTTCGGATTTTTTGGAATATGTTTCAACTCCAATGAAGTCCTA
Source organism: Luffa acutangula (assembly GCA_036850905.1). Lineage (NCBI taxonomy): Eukaryota > Viridiplantae > Streptophyta > Magnoliopsida > Cucurbitales > Cucurbitaceae > Luffa > Luffa acutangula. The sequence continues at coordinate 15,191,222 of CM072099.1, forward strand.
CCGATCAAGCGTTAGGCAATTGACTATCCCTAGTTCAACTGCTGGCGTTCACCAACTCATAATGGTCTAACGTGAATTATCGTCACACAACTCCTAAATCATCCCTGAAACTAGGAGAAACTATACATACCAGCTAGCTAGGCGGACACATAATGAAATTGAAGAACAACGATAATTCAAGATGATCATAATCAAATAGAATTTCCAGATTTTATAAATATAACAATCACATAATTCTTAACCTATGCCTACAAAGCAATTAGTTCATGATTGAAAACATAAAACACGTTACAATCTCGATAAGCACATCCATAATGCGAAATACACAAGAAATACTAATTCTTTTAGTAATTGGGGAGATGGAACGGTTGCTCCAAACCACCAAGAACATGGAAGAACTTCGTCTTCTTGAGAGGAATCGCACTTGGTCTTCTTAGATCTCCATTCTGCCGTCAATTCGACCTCCAGCCGATTGATTCGGTCTCCCAATCGTGAATGAGTTTATCTTTGACGGCTCTTCCTTTTATAAGATGAGGTTTAACCTAATTAGTTTAATTTAGACACGTGGAGGATGATGTGGACTTTTCCTACCACAAGCGCACGGGTCAAGTAATAATATAGTGAAAGTAAATTCGAATGTTGTCCTCTGGATTGGATTTTTAAGCAAATCAAGTATTGTGAATTATCTCGCTCAATTTTATTTAGGGATCAAAAAGTGATGAATGAATGGTATGAAAACTAAATCAAAGTAAGTAAAAGAATGGAAATTCAATTGGGAAAAATACTTAGGGAATTGATTTCGCCGATTTAGTTTAGGATTGATTTTAAGGAATAAGTTATTATGCACAATGAAATTATGAGCCAAAGACCCTTTAATCACAACTACCTCTCCCGAGTATAATTGATTCTCATGCAAATTAACCAACTTGACATCCCTATCTAAGTGTATTAATCATGCAAGGCAATGAGATCTTTTAACCAATTCTAAAGTTAATCTAAAACCGTCACGAATTAGAAACTAAACTTTAGTCATGCAATCTTGAGTAAGTCTAAATCAAATCCCCTCTCTCGAGCTAGATTCGAAACTTAAATCATTCAACTAATGGCCAATTAATTGAAAGCATTAAATCAAGATTGCAAACATAATAACATTGCACAACTTAAACCATAAATCAATCTATAAACACAATCAACTACATCAATCCCTAAGCTTACAAGTTTAGCTACTCATGATCAAAATTACAAGCTCAACTAAACATGTAAAAGCCATAAAAATCTAACTAAAGTGAGGGAAAGAAGAATTAAACTCGTTGTAGGCCGAGACCGAACGTCCCCGTCACAATCCCCACGAACAATGGGTTGATTTCCGAATTTTCCCCTTTGCTTTAGCCTTGAATTCCTCTGATTTTCCTCTGTTTACGGCTCCAAGAAGTCCCAAAATTGGTTCCCCCAAAAACCTAGCCGAAAGGATGCTTATATTGTAGATTTTTGTCGTAGCGTCGAGACGCTGCCTCTAAACATGCGTGATCTGGAAAGGAAATTACACAGCGTCGAGACGCTAAGGTCGCAGCGTCTCGATGCTGTGACGATTTCACGCCTGTTCTGATATGGAATGCTAGCGTCGAGACGCCTAAGGGCTAGCGTCTCGATGCTAGTCACCTTTTGACCGAATTTTGACTTTTTTCCTTTTTGATTCTTTTCCTTCCTTTGCATCTTTTCGCGTCCCGAGCACCCGATTAACTCCACTATTGCATTATAGCTCCAATCAACCATTTCCTACAAAATAAACATTAAAGCCCAATAAAATGGCCCAAAAACCATAAAAGACTAGCTAAATTAAATAATTAAAGATAGCTAGCTGTGCTCGCTATCAAATACCCCCAAACTTTAGCTTTTGCTAGTCCTCGAGCAAACTCCAAATCAACATACAGTAGAAAAATGGATGCAACAATCGTAACTCAATCCTCAAAGTCAATAACCAAGCAAGCAAGAGACATGCACACAAGGACCAATGAGGGAGACAAATTAAAATTTTTCCAAAATTAACTTGCACAAGCGAGATCTAACTCAACAAGATCAGACTCTACTAGCTCGGGATTGGATTATTAAACTCTCAGCTCATCTTCCCTCTACACTGGCACTAAGGCTTCACTAATGAGTTAATGGAACAAAGTAGATTGTTTTCCTCCAAACTTAGGTGCTTATAATTAACATTTAAATTAAGCATGTATATGTGGCACTAGCTTTCACACACCCATTGCAGGGACCCTTAACCTGAGTTTTCTCTGGTTGGCCTAACTGATCACAACAGGGGTAGCTCTTTTTGCCTTAATCTTTATTAAACATTGCAAACTGTGCACAGGCCATGACATGATAATTTTCTTTTCAACAGTAACAACAAGAATGATTTTTCTTTATGAGCATAAATAGCATATATTCTTTTATTTCCTCCTAAGCAAGATCAAACATGCTAATTTGCAAAGCATTAACTTTTTAGCTCTACCCTACACCTATCGAGGTGACAACAAGCATATGAACCCAATAATTCGCTCCTAAGCATTCAAATCCAAATCTAGCCAAGACAAATACTCTACTCATGCAAGCCATCTCCTAGAAAATTTTTAAAAAGTCTCCCTTTTTGGGCACTTATGCTTACAACTCATCACAAGATTGAAAATTGACAAGAAAGCTTATCCTAGGACATCATAATCATGCAAAAGTAGCATCCAGAAAACAACCATATGCATAATTCAAAGAAAGCTCAAAACTAGAGCCCGAACTCAGATGCTCAAGGGCTCCACAAACATGCTAATCCACCCCCAAACTTAAAACATGCATTGTCCTCAATGTATAAAGAAAATAAGGCATAAATAAGCATGAGAACAATAAAATAATGAAAGGAGTGAACAACACTGGCCTGGAATAATGATGACTTCTTGACTGAAAGCTTGGAATCTTGAAAGCTTGAAAGCAAAGGAGAGAAAGAAAACAAGACCTACAAAACAAAAACAAACAATAAATCAAAAACAAAAAGAAAACACACTAAACTTACTTGGGTTGCCTCCCATAAGCGCTTGTTTAACGTCATTAGCTCGACGTGTTGAACGTGCTTCAAGGAGGCTTTTGTTATGTGAATCCAACAGAGGTGCTCTTTCTTGCACCTTTCCTATATCCCATGAAAAGCACTTCATCTTTAAAGTCTTCAACTACTTTAAAGATTTCTTTTTCGTTCTTGACTCTAATAGTGAGCTCCCTGCGCTCAATATCAATAATCACTCGCCCAGTAGCGAGGAATGGTCTTCATAATATGACAGGCATTGAAGGATTTTCTATCATGTCCATAACATATAAATCAATAGGGAGGAAAAATCTACCTACTCTGATTAACACATTTTCTACAATACCAACTGGTCTCACCACAGATTGATCAGCCAATTGGAGCTTTATAGGAGTATATTTAATCTCACATATGTCTAACTTTTTACACAAGGACAAAGGAATAATATTAATGCTAGCACCTAAGTCACATAATGCTCTAAAAGAGTAAGTACCAAAACTACAAGGAACAGAAAAACTCCCTGGGTCTGCTACTTTTTCAGGTACCTTCTGTTGGACTCTAGTGCTGCATGTGGAAGCGAGATATACAGTGTCAACCTTCTTTTCTTTTCGCTTCTTTGCTAACCACTCCTTCATGAACCTGTTGTATTGGGGCATCTCTAATGCCTCTGCAAAAGGAATATTAATATTCAGATTCATAAAAGCATTCATAAATTTATCAAACTGAACCTGATTGTTCTTTTTCTTCTTTTTCTTTTTCTTTTCCTTGGGAACTGTTGGGTTCCTAGAGTGAGTAAAAATATGGTATAAAAGACTCTAGAATTCCTGTGCAAGTATACACAGTCTGCAGCAAGTAATATTATCAATCCAAGGTCTGAATGAGCTTTCACTTTATCTATTTTGTGTAACTTTCTAATGGTTTCGAAGATAATAAAAATGTTTGGGTTTTATACGAATTATGTTGAAGCAAAATAAATGACAGAACAACGAGTAAACAAATAGATAGACAGATTAAAGATAGGCGCGGGTTAGGCTTTAGTGATTGTTCTAAGATATGCTCTAGCAATATTATTGATCATGCATTTCTCGCAGTATTATTAGCGGATTCCTCCCGGAACTCCGAATCTTTTGGGATGTGTTTCAACCCCAATGAAGAGCGACCGATCAAGCACTAGGCAACTGGCTATCCCTAGCTCAGTCACTGGCGTTCACCAATACACAATGATCGTAGTGTGGATAATTGCCACACACTCTCTAAATCATCCCTGAAACTAGAGAGAGCTATTCACACCGACTGGCCAGGCGGGCATAAAATAAGAATAAGCACAACAATTAACCAAAATGCGATAGTCAATTTATTACTAGAGATGAAGCACAGTAATCACATTATTCCTAACCAACACCTTAAGCTACTTAGTTCATAATAGGCATAGGAATACGAATTACAATCTGAGTATGCCTGTCCATAACCACAAGTTAATAAAGAAAGTAAACTCCCAAATCAGCTTGCGGTAGATGGTGTTCTTGATGATCTTCAATCTCCCTATACTATTCGGCTTCCAAGGGAAAAACATGGAATGACTTTGACTTCGACGACTACTTCCTTTTATAGAAGGATGGGAGGCTTGAATTAGGTCAACTAGGACACGTGTAAGGCTCTCCTTGATCCTTTATCACGAAAATAACTCAACAGAAGTCGGTTCATGAAGTTGGCTAACGAGCTGTGATGTGGCAGTTTCTGTTCACAGTTTTGCTGCAGCATAGAATCTGCTCCCTCCAGTCGCTCAGCAGCATAATCTGCACAAAATTATTTCCAATGCTTCCATTCTTCCAAATGGGTTAAATCATGTAATATCTATCCAAAACCAACCCTAATAAGCATAAAGGACACACAAATCCTTATATAATTGATGCCTAAATAACTACCTTTTGGGCAGTTATCATACCCCCAAACTTGAACTATTGCGCGTCCCGAGCAATACTAACCAACCTTCTTTCAAGAATTCAAAAACATTAGACAAAGAATTAGCTTAATCAAACCAGACAGTCCAACACTACCTTTAACCTTTACCTGAGCACTCTGCAAAACCAAGCTCTGCTGCAGCAAAAAGGGACACATAATCACCACTTTCAACTTAATTCTAAGAACTCACCACAGCTTAGCTCTATTATCAGACATTTCAAAACATATTTTTAGAGGGGTTTATATCATTATTTATCAGACTTAGAGCAGCCTTACAGTCATAAGCTCTTAAGCACGGGATGAGCCACTTTATGGTGCAGTATACCCTTGCCTCAAGCTCATCACCAACTAGACTCAATACTCATTATAAAGCTAAAAAATCCTTAGTTATTCCATCTCTTGCCCATCAGAATGGCGACATTTTATGATGAAGCTCACCTAAGTTCTGGGAGACAGAAAAACTGCTGGATCATCATTCATCCTTCAAAACTTTTGCTCCGTCAATTTTTTCAGCAAAAATCTTCAACAAATAATCTTTTTTCCACAAATAATAATTTTTCTCATATTTCCTAGGTCATCTTTTGACGCGAAGACAAACTGTGGGTGTCACAAATGTCCCCGGTTACTCAATAACCTAGCAAATTTTAATTTTGAAGGAGAGGAATGCTCGAGCAAAATAATTGGAGTAGCAAAAAGTCCCCCAAACTTTAATTATTCATTGTCCCCAATGAATCATTAATTTTTGCAAATTATACCCCCAAACTTAAATTTTTTATCTGAATTTTTAAACTAAACATGAGACTAGGATTAAGCTTAAAGTGGATCATATAAGTCAATACTACCGTCAAAATCTTCTTGCCGCAGCAACAGTCCAGGCTAGAAGAAATGCTCAAGCAAAAGGTTTCTGGAGATCAGATTACCTTGATCTAATTAAGCGTAATCAGTCCAAGCTTCAAAAATTCAGAAGAAAATTAGTTAAGTTAGAGTTACTCAGTGCTCATAGAATAGAAACATCTAGAAATTTCATTTAAAAAACACAAGAAAAGAAATTACATAGTAGAGATATATTTTTAAAGCAGAAAAATTAAAAAGGAACAAGCAAACATATTTAGCAAACGGGGTCAGATATGCGCGAGCAAACAAAATGATAAGACAAAAATAATGCCCGCTGAAGATCATTTCATCCATCAATCTTCCTGACCCTGCTCTTCATCATCATTCTCTTCTTCTCTTTCAACAGGTGGTGGCGGAATCCAAGGGTTCAACAGATCGTCAGGGAACATGGGAAGGGCAGGGTATGGGTTTGAAAAATTCTCCTGCAGCGCCCTCTTTAAGCTGGCATCCCGATTCTTAACATAGTTCCAGAAGGTTAAAGTCTGCCTCTCAGCAAACTCCTGCCTACTGGCCGAAAGTGCCAGTTGTTCTAGAATCGTATTGATGCCGTAGATAAGCCCACCTTGACGTATCTCCTGCGTGCGCTGGAGCCGTGCCAAATTGGACGTATCAATGATCCCTTTATCAAATAGAATTGCATCACTCTCCTCCACTGGAACCCCTGCTTGTCTGCATAGCATAGTAATTGTGTTTGGGAAGAACAGCTTCCCCACCTTTTTCTTCCAGCAGCACACTATTTCATTACAAATAATTTTTCCTACGTCAATACTGAGAGACCTTAAGATAGCAAAAGCCAAAAGAATTCGTTCCCTGGATACTGTCGAGTCGTGCGTTGTCGGAAGCAACCTCTGCCTGATGAAACCCATCCATGTGTTCGCTTCCTTTTTCAAATAAGCCGACTAGAATGTCCGTTTCTGAGTCTTAGATAGTTTCCACTGCGCCCCCTCGATTCCTACCTCCCTCACAGCATTACTTAACTGCTCCTCAGATGGCGCGACTGCCATTTCATTGAATGCCGCGTGGGGGAAGTTTTGAAGATGGTACAGTGCGTTGATCGCACTTGGACTCCAATCTATCTCGACTCCTCTGACAATTACCAGGAAACCCTCTTCTTTATCAATGTTGGCATAGAATTCACGCACCACTTGTGCGTTCACAGCCTCCGGCTTAGCACAAAACAGCTCCCAGCCGTGGTCAGCTATGTCGGTCCTTAGAAATGGCGGAAGATCACCACTGAAACCTCTTTCGAACAGAAAATCCCTTCTCAGGAGCTCAGTGTATTTTGCTTTAGCAAAATTATTGACGAAGCGATCGTATGGCACCTGTCGCTCTGCTATTTCATCGTGCTCCTCTGATGCTTCAGCAATCTTTTTGCCCTTCTCTTCTCTCCGCTTCAGCAACTGTTCCTCCTCTGCCTATTTCTCTGCTTCTTCTCGCCTTCTTTCTTCAGCCTCTTTTTTCTCTCGTTCCTCTTGCTCAGCCTTCTCCCTCTCGGAATCTGATGATGGAGGCGATGGGGTATCAGTCCTGATCACTGGAATGCGCCCAGCCTTCCGCTTAATGCGGCGTCGTTTCGGAGGTTCATGTATGATAACCTCCACACGAGCCTCCTGAACTGGCTCTCTGTCTTCTTCCTCTACAGCCTCCGTCTGCATAACCTCACTCTATTTCGCCTGAATTTCCTCTCGAGCCTCTTCTATAGTTGCCACTTCCTGTCCATCCTTTTCTTGATTCGTTTTGCCAGATTCTTTTGGGTCTTCTTCTTCTTCTGCAACAACCTTCTCCTCTCTCGCTCTTTCTTGTTCTTCAACCCTCTGTTGCCGTCTTCTTCGCTTAGCCTCCTTCTCTTCTAGCGTTCTCTTTTTCTTAGTTTTTCCTTTTTGTACTTCCGGTGTCACGGGTATCTCTTCCTCCTCACTCTCCCTCTCTCTTTCCTTCCTTGCTCTTGTTTTGGCCATGGATAACTCAAAGGGTTTACATAGAATGGGAAGGAAAAAGAAAGAACGCAGACGACAAAAAATGTGATCAAGAAGACGAAGTGGAGAGAACTTACCAGCAGTTGCAAATAAATAAGGCTCCAGCAAAAGAGAATCCTAACCGAAAAGATTTGCCCTGTAATAACTAGTATTACCGTTTTAATTTAAAAAATGCAAACCTGAATTTCAAAAATTATCAACGGTAAATTCGTGGATTCCAAACGCCCATGGTAAAAATCAATGTGCTGTCATCATTGCAGCCTTCGGATAATTGCTCTGCGACACGTGGCCTCATCAGATGATGCACGCACATTTACCTGCGAGAATTCAAAGCTAAATCTAACGGTAACAATAATAAATTCCAACGTAAACCCTTCTAACTCGGAATATTTTGCTCCAGCAATATCTTTGCCGCAACAATCTGCTGGTCCTGAAGAATCTTAGATACGGAAGTCGAATTTCAAAAAAACAGAAAAATCAAAGATTTTTTCTTTAAATTAAAATTTAACCAATCATCCCAATCTCTTATTTTCAAAAGAAGCCGAATAAATTAGAGAAAATCTCTATGAATTAAAACTAAAATTCAAATAACTGAAAATAAAATCTTAATAAAAGCCAATTTAAAAGATAATACAAAGATAATCTAAAAAAAAAAAAATCAAATCAAATCAAATTCAAAACAAAATAGATAAGATCTAATCAAATATTCAAAAACAAAATTGAATAAATCACGCAAAATCAAATCTATCTTAACCGCAAAATCAAATCAACGAAAAATAAAATCAATACGAACTCTGGGAGCTCAAAGTTTTGCTCTGTGAAATGCTCCCGCAAAAATCCTGCTCTCTCAAACATCGACCAACCTTAGGGAAGGATATTTCGACTAAAACTCCTCACCCCAATAATGCTTCACACGCTGTCCATTCACCTTGAACACTCTCCCATCTTTTTCATCCTGCAAAGTAATTGCTCCATTGGAAAAAACCTCAATCACAATAAACGGCCCTGACCATTTAGATTTTAATTTTCCAGGAAATAATTTTAATCTAGAATTATAAAGCAAAACTTTTTGACCCTTGACAAATTCTTTGGACTTTATTTTCTTGTCATGCCACAACTTAGTCTTTTCTTTATACATTTTCGCATTTTCATAAGAAAATTGACGAAATTCTTCTAACTCATTAAGCTGCAGCATTCTTATTGCTCCTGCGCGACTCAAATCGAAATTTAACTTTTTCAAAGCCCAAAATGTTTTATGCTCAAGCTCTAATGGTAAATGGCAAGCTTTCCCATATACTAACCTATAGGGAGACATACCTAGAGGAGTCTTATAAGCTGTCCTATAAGCCCAAAGAGCCTCATCCAACCTAAAGGACCAATCCTTTCTAGATGGATGGACTACTTTTTCTAAAATAGCTTTAATTTCCCTATTACTAATTTCAGCTTGACCATTTGCTTGTGGGTGATAAGGGGTAGTTATCCTATGTTTAATCCCATACTTAGCTAAAAGCTTAGTTAAGATATTATTAACAAAATGTGTACCCTCATCACTCACTAGAGCCCTAGGTGTCCCAAACCACGCAAAGATGTGCGATTGAAGAAACCTTGCTACTGTCTTGGCATCACTCTGATGGCATGCAATGGCCTCCACCCACTTGGACACATAATCAACTGCCAATAAGATAAAAACATTGCCATTAGGAGGGGGAAATGACCCCTAAAGTCAATACCCCATACATCAAATAATTCAACTTCTAAAATGTAAGTAAGAGGCATTTCATCTCTAGGCCCCAAATTTCCTCTCCTTTGGCAAGCATCACATTGCTTGTAGAACCAATGGGCATCCTTGAATAACGTAGGCCAGAAAAATCCGCAATGCAAAATCCTCATAGCTGTCCTCTGACCGCTGAAATGACCTCCATAAGGCGAAGAGTGACATTGCTCCAAGATTTCCTTTGCTTCAGCACCTGAAACACACCTACGAATAATACCGTCAGAGCATTGCTTATACATAAACGGCTCATCCCAATAGAAAAATTTTGCATCATGCTTAAACTTTTTCTTCTGCCTCCAATCCATATCAATAGGGGTGACTCCCTTCACTAAAAAGTTGGCAATATCAGCATACCAAGGGACATCCCTGACTACCTTTACCTGAACAGCAAAAAGCTGTTCATCTGGAAAAGAATCGGAAATGGCAGATTGTTCCAGCAAAGATGATGATGGATCAAGACGAGATAAATGATCTGCAATGACATTCTTTGATCCCTTCTTGTCCTTTATCTCCAAGTCGAATTCCTGCAGTAATAAAACCCAACGAATTAGTCTAGGCTTTGCATCTTTCTTTGACATTAAATACCTTATTGCTGCATGATCCGTGAACACCGTGACTTTGGATCCAACCAAATATGGCCGAAATTTCTCAAAAGCAAACACAACAGCTAACAACTCCTTTTCAGTAGTTGTGTAGTTGACTTGTGCCTCATTTAAAACCTTGCTTGCATAATATATAGGATGAATAAATTTGCCCTGCTTCTGCCCCAGCATCGCACCTACTGCAGCATCACTCGCATCACACATTACCTCGAATGGTAAATTCCAATTAGGTGCGCAGAGAATGGGTGCTGAGATTAAAGCAACCTTCAACGTTTCAAAAGCCTTCCTACAATCTGCATTAAAGTCAAAAACATGATCAGTGCACAATAAGTTACAAAGAGGTTTACTGATTTTGGAAAAATCCTTTATGAACCTCCTATAAAATCCAGCATGCCCTAAGAAGCTCCGAATTCCCTTCACTGAATTCGGTGGCTCTAGTCTTTCAATAACCTCAATTTTTGCTCTATCAACTTCTAGACCATTCTTAGAAATCATATGACCTAACACTATGCCCTCCTTCACCATGAAGTGACACTTCTCCCAATTAAGAACTAGATGGGTATCCTCACATCTTTTTAACACCTTACCTAAATTATCTAAACAACTCTGAAAAGACCCTCCAAAAACTGAAAAATCGTCCATAAAAACTTCAACAGTGGACTCAATCATATCAGAAAAAATTGCTAACATACATCGCTGAAATGTTGCTGGAGCATTGCAAAGGCCAAAAGGCATTCTCCTAAAAGCGAATGTCCCATAAGGACAGGTGAAAGTGGTTTTTTCCTGATCTTCAGGAGCAATAGTAATCTGGTTATACCCAGAATAACCATCCAAGAAACAGTAATAGGCCTGACCAGCCAATCGATCCAACATCTGGTCGATAAATGGCAGAGGGAAATGATCCTTTCGGGTAGCTTTATTAAGCCTTCTGTAATCCATACAAACCCTCCAGCCAGTTACTGTCCTTGTGGGGATCAACTCATTATCTTTATTGCTCACCACAGTGACACCTCCTTTCTTAGGAACACATTGGACAGGGCTTACCCAATTGCTATCGGCAATTGGATAAATGATCCCAGCATCCAACCATTTAATTACCTCCTTTTTAACAACCTCTTTCATTGCAGGGTTAAGCCTTCTTTGTTGCTCAATACTCCTAAAGGATCCTTCCTCTAGAGTGATTTTGTGCATACAAAAAGACGGGCTAATTCCCTGAATATCAGCCAATGTCCAACCTATAGCTTTGCGGTATTGCTGCAGCAATTTTATTAAGGCCTCTTCATGCTCCGGCATTAAATCTGATGCAACAATAATGAGCAACGTCTCACTTTCCCCAAGATACACATACTTTAGATGATCCGATAAAGGCTTCAAATCTAAAGTAGGTGCCTCAATTAGGGATGGCTTAATTGGGGGAGCCTTTCTTTGATCTAAATCTAAAGACTCAAAAACATCCTCACACCTAAACAATTCTTTTTCATTTTTTTTTATCTAAAGAACAAATTTAAAAATCTTCTACACTAACCTCTCCATGCTTTTCCGAATGCTTATCAGCCGAATCCTGTATTGCTGTCTCAATAACCGTGCTCTCCAGAATCCTAATGAAGGAGCAATCCTCCATCTCGTCTGGATATTTCATGGCTTTAAACACATTAAATTTTACTTCCTCATTACAGACTCTCATTGTTAATTCTCCTTTTTGAACATCTATTAATGCCCTACCAGTAGCCAAAAATGGACGACCTAGAATAATTGGGACATCTTTATCAGCCTCATAGTTTAAAATAATAAAATCAACAGGAAATATGAACTTATCAACTTTTACTAAGACATCCTCAATTTTACCCTCTGGATATGTGATAGACCTATCAGCTAGTTGGAGTGTAACTGTGGTAGGCCTAGCTTCACCAATACCTAGCTTTCGATAGACCGAAAGAGGCATAAGGTTAATGCTTGCGCCTAAATCACAGAGTGCTCTACCTAATTCTTTTCCACCTATAGACACAGGTATAGTAAATGACCTTGGATCCTTAGCCTTGGGGGGTAGCCCATTCTTAAGAATAGCACTACACTCCTCAGTAAGAGATACAATTTCAAACTCACCTAACCTTTTCTTTTTAGTCAAAATATCCTTAAGAAATTTAGCATTATTAGGCATTTGCTCTATAGCTTCTACTAAAGGGATATTTATATGCAACTGCTTAAGAATCTCTAAAAACTTTTTAAATTGACCATCCTGATTCTTAGGCTTTTGCCTTTGTGGAAAAGGTAGAGGTGGTACATAAGGTGGGGGCGGCACATATGGTGGTTCTACATCTGGCACAGAACCAGATGCTCCAGCATTCTCTTTGCTGCCTCCAGCACCCTGACCAGACTCCAGCTCTTTCTCAACAACAATATTATTATCACTATTACTTTTTAAATCCTGGGTCTTTCTAGACTCTTCTAGTGGCTTACCACTCCTAAGAGTTACTGCCTTTACCTGCTCCTTACCTTCCCTTCGAGGGTGTTCAGTATCTGATGGAAGTTTCCCTTGAGGCCTTGCCTTTAGCTCATTAGCTAGCTGACCCACTTGCAATTCCAAGGCTCTCATCGAAGCTTGATTACTTTGAATTGCAGCGTCTGTGCGAGCCATAAATTCTTTCATCATCGCCTCGAGAGAATTTCCCGAATTTTGCTGGGGCAAAGCCTGCTTATTTTGCTGGGGCATTACCTGTGCTTTAGCAAATCCCGGCTGGTTCATCTTCTGTTGCGATTGTACGTTATTTCCCTGACCTCCCCATGAGAAGTTGGGGTGGTTGCGCCAACCTGGATTATAGAAGTTAGAATAAGGGTTGTTCCTCTGATTACCTACAAAAAACACAGAAGCTGGATTGCTGGGGCAAAACTCGTAGTTGTGGTCTTCACCGCAATAGACACATGCTTCGTCCATGACTTGGTTCACCACTGCTGCAGGCTCCATAGCAGGTGGCTGCTGATGACTAATCACTGTCACATTCTTAAGAGCGTTAGCAATCATAGCAAGATCAGCCCTAATGGTGGACACACCATCAACCTCTAATACACTCTTAACCTTTTTATTTGTGCCTCTAACATCCGACCACTGACAACTATTAATGGATATTCTTTCTAAAATTTCATAAGCTTCATCAAAAGTTTTTGCCAAAAGGGCCCCTCCAGCCGAAGCATCGACCATACCTTGGGTTACTCCATTTAAACCATTGTAAAATGTTTCCATTTGAATACAATGAGGTAACCCATGGTGGGGACACTTTCGCAAAAGCTCCTTAAACCTCTCCCAAGCCTCACTAAAAGTCTTATCCTCAAGTTGCCTAAACCCTACTATTTCACTCCTTAATTTAGCATTTCTATTAGGTGGGAAATATTTACTAAAAAATTTTTCAGCTAACTCATCCCACGTCCTAATTGATCCTGGAGCAAAAGAGTTTAACCATGACTTTGCTCCATCTCTAAGAGAATACGGGAACAAAGTTAATCTAAGAGCATCTCTAGGCACTCCTTGAATTACAAAAGAATCACTAACTCCTAGAAAAGACTTAAGATGTAAATGAGGGTCTTCAGATGACAAACCATGGAATTGCCCCACGGTTTGCAACATCTGAAACATTACCGGTTTCATTTCAAAATTTGCCGCTTGGATTTGGGGACGTGCAATCCCTGGATTCAACTCATTAAACATCGAGACAACATAGGCTCGAATGGCTCTGGTCCTATCGTTCGCTATCAAGATAGGATTCTCAGCCTGATTATTTCGCTGCTCATTTTGCTCGAACAGTGGGTTTTGCTGCAGCAACGGATTCTGCTGGGGGTTCACTGCTACTGGACCTTCAGGAACCTGCGGAAGTTGCGGGGAGTTCTCCATCTGGTTTCTGCGCAGCTCCCTCCTTCTGTTCCTAAATGTCCTTTCAATTTCTGGATCAAGCTCAAACCGTACCCCAGGCGGATCGCTCATGCACCAAAATCACACCTGCAAAAACAAAAGAAACAATAAAAAAGTTCTAGCACCAAATCATTAAAACACACACACAAAACAGATCAGATAAAAACTTATTCAAGTCCCCGGCAACAGCGCCAAAAACTTGTTGGGTTCCTAGAGTGAGTAAAAATATGGTATAAAAGACTCTAGAATTCCTGTGCAAGTATACACAGTCTGCAGCAAGTAATATAATCAATCCAAGGTCTGAATGAGCTTCCACTTTATCTATTTTGTGTAACTTTCTAATGGTTTCGAAGATAATAAAAATGTTTGGGTTTTATACGAATTATGCTGAAGCAAAATAAATGACAGAACAACGAGTAAACAAATAGATAGACAGATTAAAGACAGGCGCTGGTTAGGCTTTAGTGATTGTTCTAAGATATGCTCTAGCAATATTATTGATCATGCATTTCTCACAGTATTATTAGCGGATTCCTCCCGGAACTCCAAATCTTTTGGGATGTGTTTCAACCCCAATGAAGAGCGACCGATCAAGCACTAGGCAACTGGCTATCCCTAGCTCAGTCACTGGCGTTCACCAATACACAATGATCGTAGTGTGGATAATTTCCACACACTCTCTAAATCATCCCTGAAACTAGAGAGAGCTATTCACACCGGCTGGCCAGGCGGGCATAAAATAAGAATAAGCACAACAATAAACCAAAATGCGATAGTCAATTTATTACTAGAGATGAAGCACAGTAATCACATTATTCCTAACCAACACCTTAAGCTACTTAGTTCATAATAGGCATAGGAATACAAATTACAATCTGAGTATGCATGTCCATAACCACAAGTTAATAAAGAAAGTAAACTCCCTAATCAGCTTGCGGTAGATGGTGTTCTTGATGATCTTCAATCTCCCTATACTATTCGGCTTCCAAGGGAAAAACATGGAATGACTTTGACTTCGACGGCTACTTCCTTTTATAGAAGGATGGGAGGCTTGAATTAGGTCAACTAGGACACGTGTAAGGCTCTCCTTGATCCTTTATCACGAAAATAACTCAACAGAAGTCGGTTCATGAAGTTGGCTAACGAGCTGTGATGTGGCAGTTTCTGTTCCCAGTTTTGCTGCAGCATAGAATCTGCTCCCTCCAGTCGCTCAGCAGCATAATCTGCACAAAATAATTTCCAATGCTTCCATTCTTCCAAATGGGTTAAATCATGTAATATCTATCCAAAACCAACCCTAATAAGCATAAAGGACACACAAATCCTTATATAATTGAGGCCTAAATAACTACCTTTTGGGCAGTTATCAGGAACCAACAGTGTGGGAGAAGGAATAGGAGGCTCAAGTTGAAGGATTGGAATTCCCAATTCCGTTACAGCGGAAGCAATTGGACCGTTCGTAAATTAATTTTGTTCTACAAAATACCAATACATTGGCAAAAGGTTAAGCGATGAGAAACATACCTCCGTTGACGACTCTAAATACTTCAACGAATGATTCTTGATTGTTCTGCAACAACGAAGAACACCACCATTTGATCTTCCCCGCTATAACTCTGAGATTAGGAACGTAGTTGTGGGACTACCTAATCTTGAATGGGAAAAACTCTAGAGAGAAATTTTCTCCCTAGAGTTCTTGAGTTGAGAGAATATGAGAAGGCCTTATGGTGGCCATATGTTGTGGTACCTTAACCCTAGGGTTAGTGTTCTATTTATAGGAGAAAGGCCATGAATAAAATATTCATTTAAAATCAATTATTTCCCTAATTGATTTAATCTTTTCCATAATCAATCAATTCCATAACCAATCAATTCCATAATTGATTAATCTTTTCCATAAATGATTGATCACTTCCATAAGTGATTAATCATTTCCATAATTGATTAATTACCAATTAATTAATTCTTTAATTAATTAATCACCAATTAAATATCATATATTTAATTTCAGACCTTCTATTAGTTAATTAATTAATTACCAAATTAAATATCATATATTTAATTTCAGGCCTTCAATTAATTAATTCCATAATATGAATCAAATTCATATTAAAATTTGAACTCCTTCAAATTCTCTTATATCCTATAAATTTAATATGAATCAAATTCATATTAATATTTGAATTTCTTCAAATATTTATTTCTCTCATAGACTATAGTTTAATTAAATCTTGTTTAATTTAAACTAAATTGAATAATTAATTAATTCATAATTAATTAATTCATCTTCTAATTAAATACCATATATTTAATTAGACATATATTTGAACTCTTTCAAATATATTCAATCTCTCAATATAATAAAGTTTAATCTCAAATTAGACTTTATATTTTAATGCATTACTATACATTATATTAATTTGTATCTCATACAATTAACTTAATTTCCAATATGAATTTGAACTATTCAAATTCTCTCAAGATATATTTATTCCTAATTACTCTTTATGAGCTAGCAGGGGGACCTAATGGACCTACAGATCAGAAGCTCCAATGATACGAGGTTAACCGATTAAACTCATTAATCAAGTTAACCAATATTCATTAACTGTGGGTCATACCACTAAAGACCCACAGCTGAACTCTTCTCACTGTAGAACATTTCTGTGTCCACGGATATAAACCTATACCGGTAAGTCAATCCTTCACGAGTGTCCGTAATCACAGCTGGGTCAAATTACCGTTTTACCCGCGTGTTACATCTGTCTCCTTAAGTACCAGCGCTCCTCTAATGAACAACTTGTTTATGGTCCAACCATTAAACAGAAAGTCCCTCTCGGGCCAGTGAGAGGGCATGATCCCTTTGTTCAAGTCCTGGAGTCACCACTTAAGAGAACACTCATCTACTTCTCCTAGAAGTGGGAAGGAGTAAATTCCATCTTGTGTTGTCATGTCCCCAACCCCACACTCGGTCTTGTCCCCAAGAAGGTAGGCTTATTGAGTCGGCGTGCAGGCCACTCTCACCCATACTAATCAAAGGACAATCCCTCGTGAGAAGGAGTTCATGACACACTCAAGATTAAGACTGAGTTACCTAGTTCATCCTATTGAAACAGTAACCTAACTAGTTAACGGTGTTAGATCTAGTGGTTTACTATTTCGTGGTCCAGTCTTATGCAAATTCATCGCATAGGATACCCCCGCTCGCATGTCTCCTACATGGACGCCTTGGATCAATAAGTCTGTATCGAATACAAAGCGGGCCGTATCACATAGTGTTACCAGGATAAGGTACCCAGCCTTATCCCTATACTATAGACCTTTTAGGTTGTTACTTGAACACCGATCCCCGTATGTCCCCACATACTAGTTCAAGTTACATATAAACAACCTTGGATCTTAGTTTATTGGATTTGGGTCAAATTGTGCAATATTTAACAATAACACTTTATTGTTGAAACTCAATAACACTTTATTGAAACACGTATACAATTTGTTTACATTTACTATCTACGAGTTTTAGGGCATAAAACCCAACACAAGGTTAGGCTTTTCAGCCTCATCTGCTGATGTGTCCTCCTCAGCTTCCCCTGTAGGCGTTTCATCATCCTCAGACTCAGGCTCCTCGTCAGCTTCCTCCTGGTGCACAGTGATTGCCTTACAGTACTCCATCTGGGGTTTCTCTTGTTCAGCTGGGGCCTTACCTTTATTCGTGGTGCTTACAACATTCACCAACTGTCCCAGCTGAGTCTCAATGTTCTTTATGGCTGCACTGTGGCCATTCACCGTGGTGTTGATAGCAATGACTGCCTCCTCTAGTTTGGTTGTCCTGTTACTTGACTCTGCAATGAAAGCTCCAACAAGATCTTCTAACTTTTTATTTTCTTGAGTTTGAGGGGCAAAACCAGGGGGGTTAAGAACATTCTTAGTATTTGCATAAGAGAAATTTTCATGGTTCCTATTGTTAGGGTGATAATGTGTAGGTGTAACATTATTATTATATCCCCTAAAATTAGCATTTGATACATACTGAACCTGTTCAATGGTCTCCTCCTGAGGTCTAGATGCCAAAGCAGCAGCTGATTCAATTGATTGAGCACTCCCTGTACCTGAAAATTTCATAAAAGCATTAGCAAGGGAGGTCATTTGGGCATGGAGTGCACTTACCTTGTCAACCTCAAACACTCCAGCAACAATCTTTTTAGGTGTAGACCGCTCAGATGGCCACTGATAGCTGTTGGTGGCCATATCCTCTAAAAGTGTGCGAGCGTTTTCCACGGTCTTGGACAACAGAGTCCCACCTGCAGCTGCATCAACAATCGTTTTCGTACTAGGAGTTAAACCATTATAAAACAATTGTACCTGGAGCCAGTCGGGGTAACCATGTTGAGGACACTTCCTCAACAACTCTTTGAATCGCTCCCATGCTTCAAACAGCTGCTCATCATACTGTTGCTGGAATGTCCCAATCTCGGTCCTCAGCTTGACCGTCTTTGCAGGAGGGAAAAATTTCTTTAAAAAGGCCTGGACTAAAGCATCCCAAGTGGTGATGCTCCCAGGGGTAATAGACTGCAACCAATCTCGTGCTTTATCCTGCAAAGAAAAGAGAAATAAACGTAAGCGAATAGCATCCTCAGAGACTCCATTAATCTTTACCGTCCCACAAATGTCCAAGAATGATTTAAGATGAGAATTTGGATCCTCGGTGGGCTCTATATGCACAATCTCGAGCCATCTGAATGAGACCGGTTTTCAGCTCAAAGTTGTTGGCATTGATCGGGGCATAGACAATCCCCGATTGCTGTCCCTGAAACACAGGCTAAAAATAATCTCTAATAGGCCTAGGCTCCTCAGGTGGATTTTGGTCAGCCATTTGAAAATTTTCTCTATTTTCCCTTCGAATCCTATGAATTGTTCTCTCGATCTCGGGATCCAACGGTGCTAAAATTAAATCTTTACTATTACGCATACAAAACTAATCTACCCTAAAAAGGAAAGAAAACAATTATGGAAAGAAATAAAGAAAAGACAACAACTAATCTAAATATGGAAAATATAATCTAGAAAAGGAAACAAAATAACAAAATATGGAATGCAAAAATAAATATGGCAAAACACAAATAAGGAAACTAACAATTAAGAAAAAACTAATCTAAAAATGAAAAACAAGAAACAAATAAGGAAAAGATTACACAACTAAAAGAAAAACTAAGCTAGAAAAACAAATATGGAGAGAAAAACAAATAAGGAAAAAAAATGCAATCAACCTAAAAAAGTAAAAATACACCCTAAATTAAGATCAAGCAATTTTTTTCACAATATCAATCTAGCTAAATGTGCCAATCCCCGGCAACGGCGCCAAAAACTTGATGTGGACTTTTCCTACCGCAAGCGCACGGGTCAAGTAATAATATAGTGAAAGTAAATTCGAATGTCGTCCTCTGGATTGGATTTTTAAGCAAATCAAGTATTGTGAATTATCTCGCTCAATTTTATTTAGGGATCAAAAAGTGATGAATGAATGGTATGAAAACTAAATCAAAGTAAGTAAAAGAATGGAAATTCAATTGGGAAAAATACTTAGGGAATTGATTTCGCCGATTTAGTTTAGGATTGATTTTAAGGAATAAGTTATTATGCACAATGAAATTATGAGCCAAAGACCCTTTAATCACAACTACCTCTCCCGAGTATAATTGATTCTCATGCAAATTAACCAACTTGACATCCCTATCTAAGTGTATTAATCATGCAAGGCAATGAGATCTTTTAACCAATTCTAAAGTTAATCTAAAACCGTCACGAATTAGAAACTAAACTTTAGTCATGCAATCTTGAGTAAGTCTAAATCAAATCCCCTCTCTCGAGCTAGATTCGAAACTTAAATCATTCAACTAATGGCCAATTAATTGAAAGCATTAAATCAAGATTACAAACATAATAACATTGCACAACTTAAACCATAAATCAATCTATAAACACAATCAACTACATCAATCCCTAAGCTTACAAGTTTAGCTACTCATGATCAAAATTACAAGCTCAACTAAACATGTAAAAGCCATAAAAATCTAACTAAAGTGAGGGAAATAAGAATTAAACTCGTTGTAGGCCGAGACCGAACGTCCCCGTCACAATCCCCACGAACAATGGGTTGATTTCCGAATTTTCCCCTTTGCTTTAGCCTTGAATTCCTCTGATTTTCCTCTGTTTACGGCTCCAAGAAGTCCCAAAATTGGTTCCCCCAAAAACCTAGCCGAAAGGATGCTTATATTGTAGATTTTTGCCGTAGCGTCGAGACGCTGCCTCTAAACATGCGTGATCTGGAAAGGAAATTACACAGCGTCGAGACGCTAAGGTCGCAGCGTCTCGATGCTGTGACGATTTCACGCCTGTTCTGATATGGAATGCTAGCGTCGAGACGCTAGTCACCTTTTGACCGAATTTTGACTTTTTTCCTTCCTTTGCATCTTTTCGCGTCCCGAGCACCCGATTAACTCCACTATTGCATTATAGCTCCAATCAACCATTTCCTACAAAATAAACATTAAAGCCCAATAAAATGACCCAAAAACCATAAAAGACTAGCTAAATTAAATAATTAAAGATAGCTAGCTGTGCTCGCTATCAGAGGACTCTCCAAGCTTCTTAGATCTGAAAATAATTTAGCTAACACCACTTTATTAAAATGGATTACGAACTGCTTATGTGGCAGTTTTGCTCCCTACTTTGCTGGATCACAGATTTTGCTCGTTCAAGTCGCTCAGCAATATTTTCTACACAAAATAACTTCCAAAGCCTCTATTCTTTCAAATGGGTTAAAACATATAATATTCATCTAAAAGCAACCATATTTAACACAAATGACACACAAAATACTATAGAACTAAGACCTAAATAACTCCCTTTTGGAGAGTTATCATTGGCTTTAGTGCAATTTCTAATCCTTGGGTGCCATTTGGTGTCAATTTCGTGTGATTTTGGACTCTGGACAGCACCGATTTAAGGAGTTTGAGTGCTGTGTTAGGTTGCTCCAGCAAGGTACAACCTCTGTTTGGTTGAGTTTTAGATCTTTGTTGTTTGTTTTAGCCTCCCTTAGGTGTTTGGAAGGTTGTGGAGCTATTCCCTAATCACTAAGAGCCTTGGTTGTGCTTGTAGGTTCGTTTAGAGCTTGCTCCTTTAGTTTCCAGCTAGCGTGGGTTATTTTTTTAAAGTGATTTTGTAAGTAGTTTCTACTTGCTGGGTTGTGATTGATTGCATGAAGCATGTCTGTTTGTTCTCTTGCTTTATCTTTATACTTGCGAAAGCATGATCTGCTGTGTTGATATGTGATGTAACGCTTGAGATGAGCTTATTCTGTTTAGTGCTTGGGATAAGCATGTGTGTTAATGTTAAAGCATGAGATATGTGATTACTCCTAAAGGATCCCTCCTCTAGAGTAATTTTATGCGTACAGAAAGAAGGACTAATCCCCTGAATATCAGCCAATGTCCAACCTATTGCCTTGCGATATTGCTGTAGCAACTTTATTAAGGCCTCTTCATCCTTCGACATTAAATCTGGTGCAACAAATAATGGGCAACGTTTCACCCTCCCCAAGATACACATATTTTAGATGATCCGACAAGGGCTTCAAATCTAAAGTGGGTGTCTCAACTAGGGATGACTTAATAGGAGGAGCCTTCCTTTTCATCCAAATCTACAGACTAAAAACCATCCTCACACCTAGAAACTTCTTTTTTACGTTTTCTTTCTAAAGAACAAACTTCTAAATCCTCTATACTAACCTCTTCATGATCTTCCAAATGCTTGTTTGCCAAATCCTCCATTGCTGTCTCAACAATTGTGTTCTCTAGAATCCTAATGAAAGAACAATCTTCCATTTCGTCTGGATACTTCATGGCCTTAAAAACATTAAACTTCACTTCCACATTATAAACCATCATTATTAATTCCCCTTTTTGAACATCTATCAATGTGCTACCAGTAGCTAAAAATGGACGACCAAGAATAATTAGGACATCTTTATCTGCCTCATAATGTAAAATAGTAAAATGAATAGGAAATATGAATTTATCTACTTTTACTAAGACATCCTCAATTTTACCCTCTAGATATGTGATAGACCTATCAGCTAGTTGGAGTGTGACTGTGGTAGGCCTAGCTTCACTAATACCTAGCTTTCGATAGACCAAAAGAGGCATAAGGTTAATTCTTGCGCCTAAATCACAAAGTGCTCTACCTAACTCTTTTCCACCTATATAGACAGGAATAGCAAATGACCCTAGATCCTTAGCCTTGGTTGGTAGCCCATTCTTAAAAGTAGCACTACACTCCTCAGTAAGAGATACAATTTCGAACTCACCTAACCTCTTCTTTTTAGTCAAAATATCCTTAAGAAATTTAGCATAATTAGGCATTTGCTCTATAGCTTCTACTAACGGGATATTTATATGCAATTACTTAAGAATTTCTAAAAATTTCTTAAATTGACCATCCTGATTCTTAGGCCTTTGCCTTTGTGGAAAAGATAGAGATGATACATAAGGTGGGGGTGGCACATAAGGTGGTTCCACATCTGGAACAGAACCAGATGCTCCAACATCATTATTGCTGGCTCCAGCACCTTGACCAGTCTCCGACTCTTTCTCAACAACAACATTTTTATCATTACTCTTCTCTACATCCTAGGGTTTACTAGGCTCTTTTCTCTCTTTTAGTGGCGTACCACTCCTTAGAGTCACTGCCTGTACCTGCTCCTTACCTTCCCTTCTAGGGTGTTCAGTATCTGAAGGAAGTTTTCCTTGAGGCCTTGCCTTCAACTCATTAGCTAGCTGGCCACTTGCAATTCCAGAGCTCTCATTGAAGCTTGATTACTTTGAATTGCGGCATCTATATGAGCCATATATTCTTTCATCATTGCCTCAAGAGAACTCTCCGAATTTTGTTGGGGCAATGCCTGCTTATTTTACTGAGGCAATACCTGCGATTTAGCAAATTCTGACTGGTTCACCTTTTGTTGTGGTTGAGGGGCTTGCAAATTGCTTCCTTGCCCTCCCCCTGAAACGTTGGGGTGGTTGCACCAACCTGGATTATAAAAGTTAGAAGAAGGGTTATTCCTTTGATTTCCTACAAAAAACACAGAAGCTGGATTGTTGGGGCAAAACTCGTAGTTGTGCTCTTCATCACAATAGACACATGATTCCTCTGCAACTTGGTTCACCACTGCAGCAGACTCCACAGCTGGCGGCTGCTGATGACTAACCACTGTCACATTTTTAAGAGCGTTAGCTAACATTGCAATATTAGCCCTAATGGTAGACACACCATCAACCTCTAACACACTCTTAACTTTTTTATTTGAGCCTCTAACATCCGACCACTGACAACTATTGGTTGATATTCTTTCTAAAATCTCATGGGCTTCATTTAAGGTTTTTGCCAAAAGGGCCCCTCCAGCCTAAGCATCTACCATACCTTGGGTTGCTCCATTTAACCCATTGTAAAATGTTTCCATTTGGATACAATGAGGTAAACCATGGTGGGGACACTTTCGCAAAAGCTCCTTAAACCTCTCCCAAGCCTCACTAAAAGTTTCATCTTCAAGTTGCCTAAACCCTACTATTTCACTCCTCAACTTGGCATTCGTAGTTGGTGGAAAATACTTACTAAGAAATTTTTCTGCTAACTCATTCCATGTTCTAATTGATCCTGGAGCAAAAGAATTTAACCACGCCTTTGCTCCGTCTCTAAGAGAATACAGGAACAAAGTTAATCTAAGGGCATCCCTAGATACTCCTTGAATCACAAACGAATCACTAACTCCTAGAAAAGACTTTAGATGTAAGGTCTTCAGATGATAAACCATGGAATTGACCCACGGTTTGCAACATCTGAAACATTGCCGGTTTCATTTAGAAATTTGCTGCCTCCATTTGAAGATGTGCAATTTTTGGATTCAACTCATCAAACATTGGAAACGCATACGCTCGAATGGCTCTGACTCTATCGTTCGCTACCAAGATAGGATTCTCAGCCTGATTATTTTGTTGTCCATTTTGATCCAGCGGTGGATTTGGCTGCAACACACGATTCTGGGGATCATCTTGACCTTCTGGAACCTACGAAAGATGCGACACGTTATCCATTGGATTTTGATTTCGACGTTGCTCTCTCCTTCTTCTCCTGAATGTCCTTTCAATTTCTGGATCAAGCTCGAACCTTACCCCAGGCGGATCGCTCATGCACCAAACTCACACCTGCAAAAACAAAAGAAACAATAAAAAAGTTCTAGCACCAAACCACTAAAACACATACACAAAACAGATCAGATAAAAACAAAAACACATACACAAGTGATAAGTAATTTATCGTATCTACGAGGTTAAGAATAACTTTCACTTTACCTATTTTATGTAACTTTTTAATGGTTTCAAGATTGTTAAAATGATTGTTTTTGATAAAATGCTGAAGCAAAAGAAATGACAAAACATAAAGAAACGGATAAAGCAGACAAATTGGAAATAGACGTTGGTTAGGTTTTCTGTAATTGTTTTAAAAGATTAACTTTGTTCCCGTATTCTCTTAGAGATGGAACAAAAGCATGGTTAAATTCTTTTGCTCAAGGATCAATTAAGACTTGGAATGAGTTAGCGGAAAAATTTCTTAGTAAGTATTTTCCACCAACTAGGAATGTCAAGTTGAGGAGTGAGATAATGAGATTTAGGCAACTCAAAGATGAAACTTTTAGTGAGGCTTGGGAGAGGTTTAAGGAGCTTTTACGTAAGTCTCCCCACCATGGTTTACCTCATTGTATCCAAATGGAAACATTTTACAATGGGTTAAACATAGCAACCCAAAGTATGGTCGATGCCTCTACGGGAGGGGCCCTTTTGGCAAAAATCTTTAATGAAGCCCATGAAATTTTAGAAAGAATATCAACCAATAGTTGTCAGTGGTCGGATGTTAGAGGCTCAAATAAAAAAGTTAAGAGTGTGTTAGAAGTTGATGGTTCATCTACCATTAGGACTGATATTGCAATGTTAGCTAACGCTCTTAAAAATATGACAGTGGTTAGTCATCAGCATCCGCCAGCTGTGGAGCCTGCTGTAGTGGTGAACCAAGTTGCAGAGGAATCATGTGTCTATTGTGGTGAAGAGCACAACTACGAGTTTTGCCCCAGTAATCCAGCTTCTGTGTTTTTTTTGTAGGTAATCAAAGGAATAACCCTTATTCTAACTTTTATAATCCAGGTTACTGCAACTACCCCAACTTTTCATGGGGAGGGCAAGGAAGCAATTGCAAGTCCCCCAAGCACAACAAAAGGTGAACCAGTCAGGATTTGCTAAATCACAGGCATTGCCCCAACAAAATAAGTAGGCTTTTCCCCAGCAAAATTCAGAGAGTTCTCTTGAGGCAATGATGAAAGAATATATGGCTCGTACAAATGCCGCTATTCAAAGTAATCAAGCTTCAATGAGAGCCCTGGAATTGAAAATGGGTCAGTTAGCTAATGAGCTGAAGGCAAGACCTCAAGGGAAACTTCCTGCGGATAGTGAACACCATAGAAGGGAAGGTAAGGAACAGGTATAGGGAGTGACTCTAAGGAGTGGTAAGCCACTAGAAGAGAGAAGAGAACCTAGTAAAACCCAGGATGTAGAGAAGAATGATGATAAAAATATTGTTGTTGAAAAAGAGTTGGAATCTGGTAAGAGTGATGGAGGCAGCACTAATAATGCTGGAGCATCTGGTTTTGTTCCAGATCTGGAACCACCTTATGTACTGCTCCCACCTTATGTACCACCTCTACCTTTCCACAAAGGCAAAGACCTAAGAATCAGGATGGTCAATTTAAGAAATTTTTAGAATTTTTTAAGCAATTTCATATAAATATTCCTTTAGTAGAAGCTATAGAGCAAATGCCAAATTATGCTAAATTTCTTAAGGATATATTAACTAAAAAGAGAGGTTAGGTGAGTTTGAAACTGTATCTCTTACTGAGGAATGGAGTGCTATTCGTAAGAATTGATTACCAACCAAGGCTAAGGATCCAGGGTCATTTACTATTCCTGTCTCAATAGGTGGAAAAGGGTTAGGTAGAGCACTTTGTGATTTAGGAGCAAGCATAAACCTTATGCCTCTTTCGATCTATCGAAAGCTAGGTATTGGTGAAGCTAGGTCTACCATAGTCACACTCCAACTAGCTGATAGGTAGATAAATTCATATTTCCTGTTGGTAAGATTGAGGGTAAGATTGAGGATGTCTTAGTGAAAGTCTTAGTGAAAGTAGATAAGATTGAGGATGTCTTAGTGAAAGTAGATAAATTCATATTTCCTGTTGATTTTATTATCTTAGATTATGAGGCAGATAAAGATGTCCCAATTATTCTTGGTCGTCCATTTTTGGCTACTAGTAGAGCATTGATAGATGTTCAAAAAGAGGAATTAATAATGAGGGTCTATGATGAGGAAGTGAAATTTAATGTTTTTAAGGTCATGAAGTATCCAGACGAAGTGGAAGTTTTTTTTTCATTAGGATTCTGGAGAACACAATTGTTGAAACAACAATGGAGGATTTGACAAACAAACATTTGGAAGATCATGGAGAGATTAGTATAGAGGATTTAGAGGTTTGTTCTTTAGAAAGAAAAAGTGAAAAAGAAGTTTCTATGTGTGAGGATGTTTTTTAGTCTTTAGATTTGATGAAAGAAAGGCTCATCCTATTAAGCCATCCCTGATTGAGGCACCCACTTTAGATTTGAAGCCCTTGCTGGATCATCTAAAGTATGTGTATCTTGGGGAGGGTGAGACGTTGCCCATTATTGTTGCATCAGATTTAATGCCGGAGGATGAAAAGGCCTTAATAAAGTTGCTGCAGCAATATCGCAAAACAATAGGTTGGACATTGGCTGACATTCAGGGAATTAGCCCATCTTTCTGTATGCATAAAATCACTCTAGAGGAGGGATCCTTTAGGAGTATTGAGCAACAAAGAAGGCTTAACCCTACAATGAAAGAGGTTGTTAAAAAGGAGTGATCAAATGGTTGGATGCTGGGATTATCTATCCAATTGTAGATAACAATTGGGTAAGCCTTGTCCAATGTGTTCCTAAGAATGGAGGTGTCACCGTAGTGACTAATAAGGACAATGAGTTGATCCCCACCAGGATAGTAACTTGCTGGAGGGTTTGCATGGATTACAGGAGGCTTAATAAAGCCACTCGTAAGGACCATTTCCCTCTACCATTTATTGACCAGATGTTGGATAGATTGGCTGGTCAGGCTTACTACTGTTTCTTAGATGGTTATTCTGGGTATAACCAAATTACCATTGCTCTTGAGGATTAGGAAAAAACCACTTTCACCTGCCCTTATGGGATGTTTGCCTTTAGGTGAATGCCTTTTGGCCTTTGTAATGCTCCAACAACATTTCAGCGGTGTATGTTAGCAATTTTTTCTGATATGATTGAGTCCACTGTTGAGGTATTTATGGACGATTTTTCAGTTTTTGGAGGGTCTTTTCAGCATTTTTTTGAATAATTTAGGTAAGGTGTTAAAGAGATGTGAGGATACCCATCTAGTTCTTAATTGGGAGAAATGCCACTTCATGGTA
This sequence comes from Luffa acutangula, assembly GCA_036850905.1. Classification (NCBI taxonomy): domain Eukaryota; kingdom Viridiplantae; phylum Streptophyta; class Magnoliopsida; order Cucurbitales; family Cucurbitaceae; genus Luffa; species Luffa acutangula. The sequence continues at coordinate 15,219,001 of CM072099.1, forward strand.
AAGGAAATCATTGTGTTAGATCATAAGATTTCAAAGAAAGGTCTAGAAGTTGATCGAATAAAAATAGAGGTTATTGAGAGATTAGAACCACCGAATTCGGTTAAAGGGATTCAAAGTTTTTTAGGTCATGCTGGATTTTATAGAAGGTTCATAAATGATTTTTCCAAAATTAGTAAACCTCTTTGTAACTTGTTGTGTGCTGATAACTCTCCAAATGGGAGTTATTTAGGTCTTATTTCTATAGTGATTTGTGTGTTATTTGTGTTAAATAGGGATGTTTTTAGATAGATATTATATGTTTTAACCCATTTGGAAGAATGAATGCTTTGGAAGTTATTTTGTGCAGAATATAATGTTGAGCGACTTGAGGGAGCAAAATCCATGATCCGGCAAAGCAGGGAGCAAAACTGCCACGTGAGCCGCATGTGATTCATTAAATGAGGTGGTGTTAGCTGAATTATTTTCAAATCTAGGAAGCTTGGAGAGCCCTCCACGTGTAAAGTTTGACCTAATTAGGGTTTGACTCTACTTTATAAAAGGAAGGAGTCGTCTCAAGTCAAAAACATTCCCATTTCGAGAAAGGGAAGTCCTATTCCATTTGTGGAGGCTTACCTTCCATATTTGGAAGCCGAATAGAGGAGGAACGATTGGAGACTTCAAGAAGACCATCAACTACGAATCTAATCAAGGGAATTAATCTTTTCTTGTAATTTCTTGTAGTTATGGATGCACATACTCAGATTGTAGCGTGTGTTATTATGAGCTTCATGAACTAAATTTGCTTAGGTGTTGATTAGGAATTATGTAATTGTCGTGCGTATTACTCTATGCAATATATGTTGATTTGAGCATCTTGATTATTTGTTGTGTCTATTTTCATTTTGTGCCCCCCTGGCCAGCCGGTATGAATATCACCTCTTAGTTTCTGGGATGATTTGAGAGGTGTGTGGCATTTAATCACACTCGACCAGTATGTGTTGGTGGACGCCAGTGACTGGGGTAGGGATAACCAGTTGCCTAGTGCTTGATTGGTAGCAGGTCATTGGAGTTGAAACACATTCCAAAAAATCCAGAGTTCCGGGAGGATCCTGCTGATAAGACTGCAAGAGAATTGTCGAATAATATTATTGCTAGAACATCTTTTAAAACAATTACAGAAATCCTGACCAACACATGTTTCCAATCTGTCTGCTTTATCCGTTTACTTTATGTTCTATCATTTCTTTTGCTTTAACATTTTATCAAAACCAATCATTTTAACAATCTTGAAACCATTAAAAAGTTACATAAAATAGGTAAAGTGATTGCTATTCAAAACCTCGTGGTTACGATAAATTACTTATCACTTGCTGCAGATTGTGTATACTTGCACAATATTCTAGAGCTCATTTTTATCATATTTTGACCCCACTCTATAAGGCAACAGCGACACACATACAATCTTGTACACCTGAAATAAATCCACTTACAACAGGCAGCAAAAATAACACCAAACATAATATGAGTTAAGAAAGAATGCTAAAATTTCAATTGCCTTCCCCGACAAAGACGCCAAAAACTTGGTTCAAACTATAGCGACTCAATATTGTGCAAAATAATCAAAGAAGAATGTCAATGTTATGCACTAATCCAAGTATAAATCAAGCATAACCAAGTAATACCTGGAGTATTCCAGGGTCAGAACACATGGAAGGAAATAAAATCTTAACAAAGCTATTTAAAAAATACTCAGATGCAAGGCGCTAACCATGATATGAAAGGTGAATGCATTAATGATTACTGTGATAAAGGAAGTAAGATAAAGATCTTGCGATAGAGGTAAAAGAAAACAGATGAGAGAGGCTATCAAGGCTTTCACCGCAGCAACCACATGCGTTGATAAACTGCCCTGCAACGCATAGTATGAATGAGATGCTATGCTTAAGCGAGAAATAAACATGTGATTCTCTTCTAGTATTACTGATAACTGCCCAAAAGGTAGTTATTTAGGCCTCAATTATATAAGGATTTGTGCGTCCTTTATGCTTATTAGGGTTGGTTTTGGATAGATATTACATGTTTTAACCCATTTGGAAGAATGGAAGCAATGGAAATTATTTTGTGCAGATTATGCTGCTGAGCGACTGGAGGGAGCAGATTCTATGCTGCAGCAAAACTGGGAACAGAAACTGCCACATCACAGCTCGTTAGCCAACTTCATGAACCGACTTCTGTTGAGTTATTTTCGTGATAAAGGATCAAGGAGAGCCTTACACGTGTCCTAGTTGACCTAATTCAAGCCTCCCATCCTTCTATAAAAGGAAGTAGCCGTCAAAGTCAAATTCATTCCATGTTTTCCCTTAGAAGCCGAATAGTATAGGGAGATTGAAGATCATCAAGAACACCATCTTCTGCAAGCTGATTAGGGAGTTTACTTTCTTTATTAACTTGTGGTTATGGACATGCATACTCAGATTGTAATTCATATTCCTATGACTATTATGAACTAAGTAGCTTAAGGTGTTGGTTAGGAATAATGTGATTACTGTGCTTCATCTCTAGTAATAAATTGACTATCGCATTTTGGTTAATTGTTGTGCTTATTCTTATTTTATGCTCGCCTGGCCAGCCGGTGTGAATAGCTCTCTCTAGTTTCAGGGATGATTTAGAGAGTGTGTGGCAATTATCCACACTACGATCATTGTGTATTGGTGAACGCCAGTGACTGAGCTAGGGATAGCCAGTTACCTAGTGCCTGATCGGTCGCACTTCATTGGGGTTGAAACACATCCCAAAAGATTCGGAGTTCCGGGAGGAATCCGCTAATAATACTGCGGGAAATGCATGATCAATAATATTGCTAGAGCATATCTTAGAACAATCACTAAAGCCTAACCAGCGCCTGTCTTTAATCTGTCTGTCTATTTGTTTACTCGTTGTTCTGTCATTTATTTTGCTTCAGCATAATTCTTATAAAATCCAACATTTTTATTATCTTCAAAACCATTAGGAAGTTACGTAAAATAGATAAAGTGGAAACTCATTCAGACCTTGGATTGATAATATTACTTGCTGCAGACTGTGTATACTTGCATAGGAATTCTAGAGTATTTTATACTATATTTTTACTCACTCTAGGAACCCAACAATTACACATGCATTTGGCGTAGGACTAAGAACGTTTCTGTTCACTTAGTTCACGTTTCTGTTCACTTAGTTCATGCGTTAGCGCAGTTCTCTAATTTACTTGCAAGTGATTGAGTTATTCCTAAAACAATCCAAACACATTCATGAATTATCTCTTAGAGCAGTGCTAATTCTAACACAACCTAGACTTCATGCAATGCATTAACTTTCTCTTCTAAGATATTTCCACATGCGTTACCCTTCCGAGATTTATCTTGTTGCTACAGCAACCGGCTGGCCAGGCGGGAATTAGTAATGAAAATATTAAAGCATCTAAGTAGAAAGCATCAATTTCATTCATTCAAACATAATGCATACAAACAGTTTATCGCCACATGGGCGCCTAAGTTTAGCCTTGATAAAGAAAATTAGCTCATGCTACAAAAAGAATACAAGGGGCAATAAGTTTATAACAAGAATGGGTTGCACCGAATGAAGATCCTTTCTTCTTTCTTTTGTCTCTGCTCTCCTCTCCTCCCTCTCTCTGATCGAATGGGAGAATAAATAGGTTGCGGATGCTGACTTCTCCAAGAAATGGGCTTGCGTGCTTCAATCTCCTTCTGCCAGCTTGCAGCTCCGCCAGATGTCAGGACTAGCGTCGAACAGGGTGCCAATGTACTTTCCACGTGCTTCAGCACCTGCGCTATAAGATTACTTGGGCAAGGGAAAAGCTACAACAACCATGCATTAGATAATAAATATATGCGATTTCCCGCCGCATCAAAGAAATGTACTTTGAAGATTGAATTACCGCAGTTCTAAGCTTTTATGTGTCCATTCGACGCATCATAACTCTTTTCTAGCCTTATTTAATTTAATTTTAGGTGAGAAATAACTTTCTTTTTTGCAAGTTATCAAGACACCCAGAAAGCAGTTTCTTGACGCTAGCTCTCGGGTTTGCCTCAAACTTTGATTTTTTTTGCTTCTTTTGCTCTTCTTTTGGTCTCGAGTACTAATAACTCTCCAAAAAGGAGTTATTTAGACCTTATTTCTATATTGATTTGTGTGTCTTTTGTGCTAAATAGGGTTGCTTTTAGATGGATATTATATGTTTTAACCCTTTGGAAGAATGGATGCTTTGGAAGTTATTTTGTGCAGAATATATTGCCGAGCGACTTGAGGGAGCAAAATCTGCGCTGCAGCAAAGCAAAAAGGAAAACTGCCACGTCACAGCTCGTTAGCCAATTTAATGAACTGAATTCAGTTAAGCTATTCTCGAATTTAAGGAGCAAGGAGAGTCATCCACGTGTCTAGGTCAACCTAATTCAAGCTTGTCTTCACTCTATAAAAGGGGGAGGCCGCCCAAGTCAAATTCATTCCACTCTTGGGGGAAGAGATCACTTATCTTTTCCATTATTGGGAGCTGAATAGAGGAGAAAGATTAGAGACTACAAGAAGACCATTAATTACGAAGTTGATCAGGAGAATTAGTATTTTCTTGTATTATTTTGTAATTATGGATGCATTTACTCAGATTGTAACGTGTGTTACTATGCACTTTATGAACTAAGTAATTTTAGGTGTTGGTTAGGGAATATGTAATTGCCGTGCTTAATTTCTATGCAATAGATATTGATTTGATGCATCTTGATTATTTGTTGTGCTTATTTACATTTTGTGCCCGCTTGGTCAGTCGGTATGAATATCACTTCCTAGTTTCAGGGATGATTTGGGAAGTGTGTGACAATTAATTACACTAGATCATTGTGTATTGGTGAACGCCAGTGACTGAGCTAGGGATAGCCAGTTGCCTAGTGCTTGATCGGTAGTGCGTTATTGGAGTTGAAACACATTCTAAAAATCCAGAGTTCCGGGAGGAATTTGCTAATAAGACTGCAAGAGTTATGCCTGATCAATAATATTGCTAGAGCATCTTTCAAAACAAATACTAAATCCTGACTAGCACCTGTTTCTAATCTGTCTGCTTATTTGTTTACTTTCTGTTCTGTCATTTCTTTTGCTTCAACATTCTATAAAAACCAATCGTTTTAACCACATTTGAAACAATTAAAAAGCTAAACAAAATAGATAAAGTGAAAGCTAATTCAGACCTTGGATTCAATAAATACTTATTACTTGCTGCAGATTGTTTATACTTGCACAGAGTTGTAGAGTCTATTTACATCTTTTTTTTACTCACTCTAGGAGCCCAACAAGTACCCGATCAACATCCTAATTCAACATTTCCTACAAAATAAACATTAAAGTGCATAAAAACGACCAAATAATACTTAAAGACTAACTAAAATAAACCAAAAAAATAGCTCTCTATGCGAGCTATCAATGACGTGTGGCGCACCAAAGCACGCCCTGTTCGAGTGCAAGAATACACTATGAAGTAATAAAGTGGAGAGTACTCCGGATATTGTACCCAAGGGAGATAGTGACTAGTTGAAAATTACTTAATTATGCAAAACAAGAACCTCCTCTAAATTTGCAACCGAGGATGACAACCAAAGAAATCATTTGATTGGGTTTTTTTATTGAAGACAAAAAGATAAAATAAAGCAAGTAAATGAAAGTGGTAAATATACATAAGATAAGCAGAGAATTCAAATACCATCAACCAAAAGCTTTAGATTGCACCCACCTTTGCACTAGCAACTCACTCAGGTATTGCACACGATAGGAGAATGCTATCTATAGTGCCCATATAGACATGGTGCAGATAAATTCCTCGAGTTGCGCCCGCACACACCCTGACAACTAGATTGTGAGTTAAGTCCTACTCCTATTCAGCTTCTTTGTAGGTGCTTTTAGAAGACTAAGCCAACTAGACATCTATTTCTAGGGCTAGCCGAAACTTAGATAGTTATTGCACATGACTCCCAAAACTTTAGAGGTTCCTATCCTATTTTTAGGATACAATAAATTAAAGTCCTATTTCTAGGATTTTTTCCACTATTGTTTTTGCAAACCTTCGCATTCAACTCCAACCTTTCGGCCACCAGCTGAACACAAACTATGCTAACTTAAGTGATCAGTTTAAGCCAACAATGAAACTTAAACGTTCAGCAAAAACAAACAATGCTAAGAGGAAGCAAGATTGGCTTTGCATCGTTGGAGCTTTCTTCTACTCAAGGTATCCACTTATTTAAACCTCTAAGAAAGAACTTAGCTCATTGAAGAAACTAAAATGCAAGACAAAAAGTAAAAATTGCACAAAGTAAAGGAATAACTTGAATTCATATTAATAAATGAAACGAGTACAAGAATAAAGAACTTACAACTGAAAATTGAATTAAAATAGAAAAGTACAACAACTTAAACAAAAAAAATAAATAGAAAATAAGACGCAAGACTCAACTAAGGATTTTCCCCCACTCTATCTAGCTTGCTCTTAACAGGGGCGGATCCATGAAGGGGCTAGGGGGGCACGTGCCCCCTTCAAATTATCCCGTCTTTATATTTTTAATATAATATAATGGAACGTTTATAATATTAATAGGTAAAAATCATTTTAAAATTCAAAAGTGACATTTAGTTCATTGGTAAGGGGGCACAATGTTATCTTCATGGGCCTGGGTTTAACACCTGCGGAATGCAATTTTTTAATTTTCCCGATTTTCCCTTTTGAAACCTGCTAATTTCTCTTGACTTCAAACACAATTCAAATTTCTGTTGATTGATGGGCTTAATTAAAAGTCCAAAATCAACCATTAGGTTAAAAATTATAGAAAAATTGTAATGGGTGGCTAAATTATTATGGTTATTCTACTAATAGAAATCAATAATGTATTTGATTATGTATAATTTTGTACATATCTTTTGTTTCAATAGTATATTTGATTACGTGATAATTTTGTACATATCTTTTGTTTTTTTTTTCTTTTATCACCCCATTTAAACTACAACCAATCACCTTACTAAATCTATATCTGACAGAAAACAATAGCAAAATTCAAACAAGACACATAAATGAATCTATCAAAGACAAAATTTTTTTTATTACATTCTTATGTACATTGTGCCCCCCTATGTGAAATTCATGGATCCGCCACTGGCTCTTAACCTTTTTTCAAGGGGAAACAAACCTTTCTCTTCTTCTTCTTTCGAATGGAAGAGTCGACAGAGGCTGGAAGATCCGGAACTCGGAGTGGTTACAAGATGAGTAGAAAGAAAAACTAAAAAAAAAAACTATCCTAAGGACGAAATTCCAAGCTCTACTTGCTTCTTGCACCTTGGTCGCCTTATATAGACCTTAGAAGGTAGGGTTGGCTGCCGAGATCAGTGTGAGAGGACCCTTGAAGGTAAAAATCCAATATCCTTGGAGATTTGATACGAGATTTGGGATTTTTGGATGATTTTATGAAGATCCCGCAAATCTCGAAATTCTATCGGAAAGCCCAGTTGCGACCGCAAAGTCGAGCACAAATATTTCTGTGCGCTGCCTTAACACTTCTGTCTTCAACTAGGGCTACTTTCCTTATAAGTTTGCGAACGCAATTCAAACGCAATTTTCACATATTTAGGACCAAATGTGGGTGCAAATCTTCAACTTTGACTCTTTTGCTCCGTTAACTCTTTCTCTCCAATTGCAGGCACATTTCCCTTGCATATCCCTCTACACAAAAACATTAACATTGGATAAATTCTTGCAAAAGCTATCTCTTTTTGTACATTTTAAGCATAAATTCTATATTTCTAAGATTTCCAACATGATTCTAAGACTTTTGCTAAATTGACTCAAAAAGGTATGATTTTAAGCACAAGTGTCCTTGCTTTCCTAACAAAACCCTATGTTTTTAAGGCTAAATAACGCACATAAATGAGCATTATCACATTATCAACATAATAGTTTGATTATGAACTAAAACATAATTTAAAAGTGTTGCAAATATTTAAATATGATTTAAATATTGTACACGTGAATAGGGATTCATGTTCGAGAAATCGACTTTAGGAGAGTCGGGATTAGGCATAAAATATTAATTTTATATTAGATATTAAATTAAGTTAATTAATTAAATTGTTTAATTAATTATTTAAAATTAATTTTATTTAATATTAGTTATTTGAATTAATATTATTTGAAATTAAAAAGAAATTATTTTTTAAATTAATTTGAAAATAAAAAATTGTTTGATTTTTTTTGGAGGTGGTGGAATTACATCACATCCATGCATTTGATGTTTAAGCTACACCTAATCTGACTCCTAATCAAGCTCAATTTGTTGTCAAATTTTGGGCAATTTGGAATGCATGGATTCTTCTAAATATAGAGGATTGGAAGATGAAGAAAGTATGCGAAAATCAACTTGTTATGTGGTCAAATTTTCCCTAAAATACTAATCACCCAAAACTCTCATAGCTTGAAACTTCAAGTCTTTTCCCTTCCAAATCCCATCGCTAAAGGATCCCAGAATCCGTTCCAAGGCCGGAGAATAGCAAGGAAGATCTTGGTGGTGGTCTCTGATCGGTTCGTGAACACAAACAACACAAGGGGAACGTTGATTTTGAACTACAAGAGGTTGGTACATATACCCTGTTTTCGGTTTTAAAACAATGCATGTTTAATCCTAAAATTGATGAAATTAAGTTCCTTTGATCCTAAATTGCTTCTGTAGGAGTGTATATCACTCTAGCAGAAGCGGTTGACGATCTTGGACGTTTAATTACATGAATTTCTCTAATTAAAAGCATGTAAATAAACCGAAAAATAGAGGCAACGAAAACTTACCTTTGTAGCTTGAATTCTTCAATTTCGTTGGATGATTCTTCACACGAACACTTCATGGACGACCATCAAGATCTTCCCTGCTATTCTCCGGCCATAGAACGGGCTTATGGGAGCCATTTGTGATGAATTAGGGAAGAAGAAAGTATTGAATACTCAAGAAAACTCAAGCAAAAATTAGAGAGAAAATGGTGGTTCTTGAGAGAGAAATTTGCATTCTGTAATTTGCATGTCAAACTTCAGCCAACTCCATCATGTAAAGCTTCAAGAAGAAACAAGCTTATATATGGAGCCACATGAATTAGTGGAATTTGATGAATCAAGGGGAAAGGTGGCTATTCATGGAATTATGCATGAAATGGTTTTTCAATTTGAAAAAAAAAAACATAATTCCATAATAAATTTCTAAATTGATTTTATAAAACAAAATCAAATTCATTTGTAAATTAATTCACATAATTAATTTTACAAAATCAATCTCTAATATAATTAATTAAACCAATTTCAATTAATTATATTTGTTAAATTTAATATCAAATATTAAATCAACTAATGCACCATTTCCGACTCCTCTCAAAACCGATTGACTAAATATGAATCTTTATTCATTCGTCAAAATCAAACTAAGATATGTATCATATACATATTCATAATATTTAAATCTTATTTAAATATTTTATCTCTCTTAATTTAATTTATAATTAAATTATAATACATTAAGTATATCATATATATTTAGCGTTAATTCTCAAATCATGAATTTGAACGATTCAAACTCTTTCATCATTATTGTTCTAAGGTTTGGTCCGTATGAGCTAGCAGGGGGACCTAATGGACCTACAGATCATGGGCTCCAAAGATTCGATATTAACCCGACTAAACTCATTAGCCTAGTTAACCAACATTCGTTAACAAATGGGACACTCCACTATCACTATTACAAATTTAGGAATCTATGATGCCAAGGGGAAAGGAAATAAAGTGAAGGGAGGGAAAAAATGTCATAAAATGTAAGAGGCGCGTTTTTGGCAGGAAAAAACGGAGATTTTCGTATTTTCAGAAATATATGACATTGTTTCAATGTCATAAATCTATGATTTCAATTAATTGTCATTAATTAAAAATAATTAAATAAAGAGGGGCATCATAGTAATTTGGTAATTTATCTTCAAGTTATGGTTGGTTCCACGATTTGAACAACACGTTGAGAGAAGGAAAACACAGAAAAATAGAGAGGAAAGGAAAAGCAGCCGCTAGGGTGAGTCTTGGAGAAGGAGGTTGTCGTGGGTCTCATTTCAAAGTCGGTAGGCTTATTGAGTCGACGATTCTGGGCCACTCTCACCCATGCAGATCAAAGGATAATTCTGAATAAACAGGAGTTCATAGTTAGCTCAGGATTAAGATCGAGTTACCTAGGTCCTCGCATGAAATAGTTAGTGTCACAGTAAACAGTGTTATAAGGTGAAAGTGACTTATTTCTCGGTCCTGGTCATATGCAATCTCATTGTATAGGATGCCCCCACTCACATGTCTTTACATGAACGATTCAGGATCACATCGTTTGTATTAAATACAAAGCGGGCCGCGTCACATAGTGTTACCATGATAAGGTACCCAACCTCTATCCCTATACTTTAGACCGTTTTGACTATCACCTGAACTTGATCCGCTTTTATGTCTACACATAAAGTTCAAGTGTTCATTATGTAGCCATGGATTCTAGTTTATTGGATTTGGGTCAGTTAGTGAATATTTAAACAACCATTCAATAACTACTTATTGAATAAACTCAATAACTCTTTATCGATTAATTTTGTCACATTTACTATCCACGAGTTTTAGGACATAAAACCCAACAGCTTCTGCATTCTTAATAATAACACCTTCAACAATAACATATTTAAGCTCGGCGTACTCCGGAAACAACCCAAAAGTCGTGATCCTACTATCACAAACATGCAAGCGCAAAGTTTGATTCTAGTTTAAATTAATTAATTGGTCGATTAACTAATATAAACCACATTGGGATCTAACCAAATTAATACACATGCAATCGGCAACAAACATCAATTACAACTGATTAAATCCTTTAGTTCTAGGTGACGCATGAGGCATATCAAAATGTTCTCCTATTCGCTACTTAGATTAACAATTAAGTTTAAGTAAACCGCAGTTAAAGGTTGTCAATCTTTCCCTAGCACTACCTAAACTTATATGTATAGAACTAAATTCACATAAACATGCATTGAGGAATTAAAGTGCAAGAGATTTCATTAAACGAATTTGAACTTACATGTGACGTCTCAATTACATGAATAAGAAGCCTAGCCGCTCATGGAACACGAAAAAACTTGGCTCTTCCCTTGATACATCATGAAAACTAACTAAAAGCTACTAAAATCTGGAAAAGGTACAAGTAAAGTGAAGGGAACGACTACAAAATTGCAAGAGAATAGAGATATCTAACCCTAAATCTAAGCTACATATTTATAGAACTTTGGCCTCCAAGTGATGGGAAATTGGCATTGAAACAAAGGCTCAAATATAGGAAAAATCACTAAACAAATAAGGAAAGCAGTGGTTTGAAATCTGCCTAGCGTCGAGACGTTAGGCAGCCAACATCGTGACACTAGTCTATATTTTTGTGGAGTCGAGACACTTGTTGGGTTTTATGCCCTAAAACTCATAGATAGTGAATGGTGCCAAATTGTTTATGTGTCTCAATACGTTGTTATTGAGGTTTGTACAATAAAGAGTTATTGTTACTAAAATTGCACAATTTGACCCAAACCGAATAAACTAAGATCCTAGGTTGTTTAGGTGGAACTTAGACTAGTATGTGGGGACATGCGGGGATTAGTGTTCAAGTAACAACCTAAATGGTGTATAGTATAGGGATAATGCTAGGTTCCTTATCTGGGTGACACTATGAGATACAACCCACTTTGTATTCGATATAGATGCAATGCTCCAAAACATCCATGTAGAAGACATTGGAGTGGGGGTATCTTGTGCAATGAATTTGCATAAGATCGGACCACGAAATAGTAACCACTAGATGTAACACCGTTAACTAGTTTAGATTTCTATTTCAATAGGATGACCTAAGTAACTCAATCTAAATCCTGAGTATGTTATGAACTTCTTTCAGGAGGGATTGTCCTTAGATTTGTGTGGGTGAGAGTGGCTAGTTCACCGACTCAATAAGCCTACCATTTTAGGGGCAAGATCGAGTGGGGGCTGGGAACATAACATTACAAGATGGAATTCACTCCTTCCCCTATTGGGGCAAGTAGATGTGTGTTCCCTTAAGGGCTGATTCCGGGTCTTGAACAAGGGTGTCCATCCTCTCCTGGCCCTAGAGGAGTTGTTGTTTATTGATTGGATCATAAACAGATTGTTCATTAGAGGAATCAGTGGTACTTAAGGATCTAGAGGTAACCTAGGGGTAAAACAGTAATTTGACCCAGCTGGCGTTACGAACACTCGTGAATGATTGACTTACCGTTATTGGTCAATATCCGTGGACATAGAGATATTCTACAGTGAGAAGAGTGCAGCTGTGGGTCTTTAGTGGAGTGATCCACAGTTAACGAATGTTGACTAACTTGACTAATAAGTTTAGCCAATTAGTCTCGTATCATTGGAGCTTTTGATCTATAGGTCCATTAGGTCTACCTGCTAGCTCGTAAAGGGTTCTGAGGTTAAATAGTCTTGAATAGAATTTGAAGTGTGTTCAAATTCGTTAAGGGAATTAAATTGTATTTGATACAATTAAGATAATGTATGAAGATACATTATAATATAAGTTTAATTGGTGAATTAAACTTTATAATATAAAATTAATTTTGGATGTGATTCAAAATTAATTAATGAGAGAATTAAATATTTGAAGGAGTTCAAATATTAAATATGAATTAGATTCATATTAAATTATAGGTTAAAATAATATGAATAGAGATTCATATTAAAACTATAGTATATGAGAGAATTATTTGAATTTGATTCAACTAGAAAATTAATTAAATATTTGATATTTAATTAAAGAAATAATTAATTTGATAATTAATTAATTAGTTTAATTTAATTAAATTAATACTATAGTTAATAATTAATGTTCATTAGATGAACATTAAAAACTATAGGTTAAAAGAGAGAAACATATTTGGATTTTATTCAAATATAAAATTAATTAAATAAATGATATTTAATTAGTTGGCTGAATTAATTCAATTAAATGTGGTTTAATTAGATTTGAAACTATATGATAAAATTGATTAATTTGATGCATAATATATAGTTTATGTAATTATTAATTTAATGAATTAATTCAAGATTCACTCTCAAGAAAAAAGGTACAACAACCTTCTTGCTGGATAATCATTCCCACACACAAGATTGAGTTCCCACAACTCAAATCTCATGAATTCAGAGTATAGTGGGTGATCAGATTGGTAGTGTTCGTTGAGGAGCATTGTGCAGAGAAGAAATTCATTTTTCAACAAGTAAGTAATGAAGCTACAGAAATATCAACAAAAGGTTCTGCATCATCACAAAGTAGGGTCATTTTAAGTAAATTAACCAATGAAGCTATAGAAATATCAACAAAAGTTGTTGATAAGTCAACAAGGGTTGTTGATGATGCAAAACCTTTAACAAGAGTTGTTGATAGGGCCAATACAACTGGTTAGTTACATATATCTCAAGAGTTGAGAGTGCCGCAATATAGTGGGAGGATTATTCTACAATCTGACCGTTACATGGGCTTAATTGAAGCCCAGATCGTCATATCTGATGATGACATTGAGAATTCATTGTCTTAGAGCAAGACAATGAATGCTGTTAACAAGAACCAATTGGATTAATGCAATGGACCCGAAATTAAAATATGTGATTTTAATTCCATCTAGGATCTTGTAGATCTATCTAATGGGGCAACACCTATTGATTGCAAATGAATCTACAAGAAGAAACGAGACATAATCTTATGGTTAGAGTTATGGCAAAGGGTTATACCTAGAGACATGGGACTGTAAGAAATTCTTATCTCCTGCCGTCATGCTGAAATCTGTTAGAACTCTTGTCCAATTTGAATGAATGTCAAGACTACCCTTTTTTAATGGTAATCTTGAGAAAAGTATGTACATGTCTCAAGCAGAATGGTTCATCGACCAAGATCAAAAGCAAAAGGGTTTGCAAGGCTTAAGTGATCCATTCATGGATTATCCTAAGCAATTCGACCTTGGAATATAAGATTTGATACTATGATAAAATCTTTTGGCTTTGATCAGAACATTGATGAATCTTGTCTTAAAGATCGTCAATAGTACAGTAGCTTTATTAGTGTTGTATGTGATTGATATCCTAGTCATTGGGAATGGTGTAGGTTATCTTAATGACTAATAAAATGAGCTAGCAACTCATTTCTAAATGAAAATTTGGGAGAAGCTAAGTTTGTTCTTCGGATCCAAATTGTTAGGAACAGTAAGAACAAAAAGCTAGCCTTGTCTCAAGTGTCTTATATCTACAAGATGTTAGTTAGATATGAGATACTGAATTCCAATAAAGTGTCTCTACCTTTCAAGCGTGGAATTCATTTTGTCTAAGAAACTGTTTCCTGAGACACCTCAAGAAGTTGAGGACATGAGACGAATGTCCTATGCAATAGGGATTGTCAGTAAGTATCAATCTAATCCAAGATTTGATCACTGGAAAACCGTTAAGAATATCCTCAAGTATCTGAGGAGAAAGAGGAACTATATGCTCGTGTATGAGACTAAGGATTTGATCATTACAGGATACACTGACATGGATTTTAAGACTGATAAGGATTTGAGGAAATCTACATCAGTATCCATGGTCAATCTTTACGAAAGATCTATAGTATGACATAGTTACAGTCTTTACCTTATAGGCCGAAAATATAGTTGCTTGTGAAACAACAATAGAGACTATAAGGTTTAGAAAGTTCTTGACTGATTTGGAATGTGTTCCAAATGTCAACTTTCCCATCACACTTTATAGTGATACAGTGGTGTTGTGGCAAATTCAAAAAAACCTTGTAGCCCAAGATTGTTGGGATTGGTGCCCTAAAACTCATAGATAGTGTATGTCAAACAAAATTATTCGATAAAGGCGTTATCGAGATTAATTTAGTAAAGTCATTATTGAATAAAGTAAAATTTCACTTTTAATAACCCAAATCCAATAAACTAAGATCCATGGCTATATGATGAACACTTGAGCTTTATGTAGAGACATAAAAGTGGATCAAGCTCGAGTTATAGCCTAAACGGCCTATAGTATAGGAATAGGGCTGGGTACCTTATTCTGGGGACACTATGAGACGCGACCCACTTTATAGATGGTATAGACGATGTGATCCTAAATCGTCCATGTAGAGACATGCGAGTGGGGGCGTCCTATGCAATAAGTTTGCATAAGACCAAGACCAAGAAATAAGTCACTCTCGCTTTATAACACCGTTTACTGACGAGACTGACCATTTCATGCGATGACCTAAGCAACTCGATCTTAATCCTGAGCTAACTATGAACTCCTGTTTATTCAGGCTTATCCTTGCATAGGTGAGAGTGGCTCAGTATCGCCGACTCAATAAGCCTCTCATTTCAGGGATAGGAACAGGTAGATAGCTGGGGACATAGTCGTGTGAGAAGGAATTCACTCCTACCCAAATTAGGGATAGTAGAAAGGTTGTTCCTTTAAGTGCTGACTCCGGGGCTTGAACAAAGGGATCCCGCCCTCTCATTGGCTCGAGAGGGACTTGGTTTATTGGTTGGACCATAAACCAATTGTTCATTAGAGGATCAGTGGGACTTAAGGAACTAGAAGTACTATAGGGGTGAAACGGACTTTTGACCTAGCTATAGCTACGAACAACCTGTGAAGGATTGACTTACTGAACATGGTTAAATCAAGTGGACGGAAATATATCTATAGTGAGGGGTAAGGGTGAAAACGGTTTGGTTCGGCTCGGTTACTATGCAAAACCGTCGCTGAATCGCTCAAGAAATGAAGGAAACACGAAAACTGGCGCCGAACCGCTCGTGGGTTGCAACCGAACCGACCGAACCGCTCATTCATGCGGTTTAGTCGGTCGGTTGACCGCAGACCCGAATGCGGGTCGCATCCAAATATCAAATCAATCCTTTCGCTTGCATCCAAATATCAAAGAAACTTGAATTGAAAATTTTGCTTCTTTGAACTATGTCCAACTCAAAAGTCAAAACCCATCACAGGACTTTTTTTAAACAAACTTAAAAAATTCGTCATTCTAGAGTGTAAATAATAAATTTTGATGTTCACCTCCTCCACGGCTCCACTACACGCCAAAGGCCAAACGATACACTACATGCTATGATGCTATGCTACAGCCTAGAGCCTACTGTGTAAATAATAAAAATTCACTACATAGTACATACATACTTGATGCTTTTGCTGACCGTCTGACCCACACTCCACACTGAAAGTGCCACAGTCACAATTACACTTACAGTCTTAGTGTCTTACACACTGTCACACACTACAGTCACAGACTACATATAATTTTTTAGTTTATGTACACGACACGACAAATTCACATAGACCAAGAAATAGAGAAAACCAAACTCAGGCACTTTTCAATTTTTCAAAACCAAACAAAAAAAAAAGAAAACAAAACCAGGCAAGGCACTCACAAAAGAGGTCGGCAGACAGAGGCGATTCAAGGGAGGTCGGTAGTGGGAGACTGGGAGTGAGGGAGCTCGACGACTCAACAATGGGCGTGGGCGACTGCAACTGGGCGTGGGTTTTTTTTTGTTTTTCTTCCACGTGACTGGCGTCGACCGGTGAGTTTACTTCTTGAAGAAAAAGAAATCTTCTGTTGTGGCCTGTGGGTGTGGAGTGTGGATTCTTATTTTTTGTTTTCTTTTTTACTTTAACGAAGATGGAGAGAGTCTAGACTAGAGAGTCATTCAAGACTGAACAACCACAACCATCTAAGGTAATTTTGAACCATAATAATTATTTTAGAAATATGGGAACTTTCAGATTAGGAAACTAAATGAAATTGGAAGGAAACCCACATTTTTAATCTCATTTCTCTCGGATTTTATCAGTCGGCGCGGTTTTGTGTGGGTAAAAAGTCGTGGAACCGAAGCCGCCAGAATACTTTCGGTGTTCTCAAAATGCAAACCGCTTCCGACCGTACAGCCCGAACCGACACCGACCGTACATCGGTTTTGGGCGGTTTTCCCGGCTTCGTCGGTTTGACCGGTTCTTGCTTGCCCCCCTAGTAAGGGGAGTGCAACTATCGGGCTATAGTGGAGTGTCCTGGTAGTTAACGAATGTTGGCTAACTTAGATAATGAGATTAGTCGGTTAGCCTCGAATCGTTGGAGCCCATGATCTATAGGTCCATTAGGTCCTCCTACTAGCTCATATCGGATTAAAGCCTAGAACATATTGATAGGATTCTTTGAATCGTTCAAAATCGGGAAAAAGGGTATTATCTTAAAATTGTGTTTGACACAATAATTTAATTATGAATTAAATTAGAAAATGAGAGATAAAAAATTTAAAAGTGTTTTAAATACAATATATATGGATTAAGAATCATATATAATGAATGACACAAGGTAACAATGATTAATTGGATTAATCATATCATACTACTTGGAAATGTCCCAAATTAATTGCCTAGAAATCAATTTCAATTTAGAATTGAAATAAGAGTGAATTGCAAGCTGAAAATTCAGAATATAGATTCAATTTAGTGGATTTAGTGGGATTCCCACTCTTGCATGTTGATGCATGGTGGAAAACAACACAACCATGCACTAGTTGCATGTGTTGTGAATTAAACACCTAGAATCCACTTTGAGTTGCAATTTCACCATGTGTCTAGTGTCATGAGGCTTCTCTTTGCATGGAAGATGTCTATATAAGGAGTTTGAATCAGATTCAAAGCTAAGAGAGTCATTTTCCATATTGTTATGCTGCTGGATTTTGGTCTCAAACACACTCATCTCCATATATCTCTCTATTGCTTGAACCTTCAAGTATTCCCTTCCCATTCCTTATCTCTATAGACTCCCACAAGTCATTCTTGGCCCAGAGAATAGTAGGGAAGACACTAGAGGTGGTCCACACCCCGTTTGTGATCAAAGGAATCAAAGAGAGTTGTTGAATCGGTCTCCAAAAAGGTTGGTACAAATTCTGCTCTTTACTTACGGTATTTGGACAACATGTTTTCTTTTTCTAAAATTAATGTAGTTAAATGCCTCCGATCCTAAAATTGCTTTCGCATGTGTTATATGAACACCTTCAAAGATAAGCACGCGCATTGAATTAAATGGAATATTCACGAAGACTCTCTCAACTAAAGGGTATGAGGGTCATCTAGAAGGTCTAGGTCTACGAGTTATGTACAAAGATGGAATCTAGGGCAAGTGGGAGAAATGTAATGGGTATAGTGATGACCTAGTTTATTGTATTTGTACATTGTATATGTTTTATACATGTATTTATACACCCGCTGCTGAATAGATTATTGTACATCCCACTAAACTAGAGTTTTAGTTCAAATGGGAGTTTGTTGGGTTTTATGCCCTAAAACTCGTAGATAGTGAATGTAAACAAATTGTATACTTGTTTTTAATAAATGTTATTAAGTTTCTCCAATAAAATGTTATTGTTAAATATTGCACAATTTGACCCAAATCCAATAAACTAAGATCCAAGGTTGTTTGTATGTAACTTGAACTAGTATGTGGGAACATACGGGGATCAATGTTCAAGTAACAACCTAAAAGGTCTATAGTACAAGGATAAGGTTGGGTACCTTATCGTGGTAACACTATGTGATACGACCCGCTTTGTATTTGATACAGACGTATTGATCCAAAGTGTCCATGTAGTAGACATGCGAGTGGGGGTATCCTATGCAATGAGTTTGCATAAGACCGAACTGCGAAATATTAACCGCTAGTTGTAACACCATTAACTAGTTAGGTTTCTATTTCACTAGGATGACCTAGACAACTTAGTCTGAATCCTGAGTGGATTATGGACTCATGTTCACGAAGGATTGTCCTTTGATTTGTATGGGTGAGAGTGGCCAGTACGTCGACTTAATAAGCCTACCATTTTGGGGACAAGACCGAGTGGGGAGCTGGAAACATAATCACACAAGATGGAATTTACTCCTTCCCGACTTTTGAGGAAGTAGATGAGTGTTCCCTTAAGTGGTGTCTCCGGGTCTTGAACAAAGGGCCCTACCCTCTCACTGGCCGAGAGGGGTTTTTGTTTGGTGGTTGGACCACAAACAGGTTGTTCATAAGAGGAGCACTGGTACTTAAGGAGGTAGAGGTAACTCAGGGGTAAAACGATAATTTGACCCATCTAGAATTATGAACACTCGTGAAGGACTAACTTGCCGTTATTGGTCGATATCCGTGGACACAGAAATATTCTGCAGTGAGAAGAGTGCAGTTGTGGGTCTTTACTGGAGTGACCCACAATTAACGAATGGAGACTCACTTGGTTAATGAGTTTAGCCAATTAGTCTCGTATCGTTGGAGCTTCTGATCTGTAGGTCCATTAAGTCTCACTGGTAGCTCGTAAATAGACTTGAGACAATTAAGTATAAATTGAAAGTGTTCAATTTATTTAGGGGATTCGTATAATGTATGTTGATACATTATAATATAAAGTTTATGAAAATTTATAATATAATTTTGGGTAAAATACCCGTTTAGTCCCTCATGTTTCGGGTTCGTTTCCAATAGGTCCCTAAGTTTCAAAATCGGACAATCAAGTCCCTACTGTTTCAGAAATGTTTCTATTGAGTCCCTCCACCGTTAATTTTCTTAACGGAGGTGACGTGGCACGTTTAAAAAATAGAATATTAAAATTTTAATTAAAATAATTAAAATAAAAAAAACCTTCATTCTTCTCCTCTCTCTCCCCACCCCGAAACCTCTTCTTTCTTCCCTTCTTTTTTTTGTTCTGGTTCTTCTTCTCATCGCCGGCCAGTGACGGTACCGTCGTTCTCCACCGCCATCGACTCCTCCTCCCAAGACGCCACCGACGTAGCCCTCTGTCCCCACCCTCCACCACCACCTTTCCTCCGACTCATCTCCTTCTTCTTCACTTTACCGTCGCCACCTTCTTCTACATCGCCGACATGACCATCCCCGCCTCTTCGAACCCCAAATCCGCCATCCGCTTTTCTTCTTCTTCT
Organism: Luffa acutangula; assembly: GCA_036850905.1. Lineage (NCBI taxonomy): Eukaryota > Viridiplantae > Streptophyta > Magnoliopsida > Cucurbitales > Cucurbitaceae > Luffa > Luffa acutangula. The sequence goes on from CM072099.1 coordinate 15,239,084, forward strand.
TCGTTGTTGCCGCCTAGAACACAAGAAAAATCAACAACTTCTTCAAAATCCCAAAAAACCAGAAAAACTCACTTCCTCCTTCAAAATCAGATTTGAAATTAAAAATTGAGGGAAAAAAAAACCCACGCCTCCGATGTGCCGGCGACAACGAAAAATCCGAGCCTCACTCCCACTAGAACCAGGTTCTTATCGCCCTAACTTGCAATTAATATTTCTGGGGTTTTGGTATTTTTTGTTTTTTTTTTAAATCTGGATTTTGTTCTGATTTTGATTTCTTTGGTGTTATTTGTTTGTTAAAGATGTGAACTGGTTATCTCTGTCAATGGAGGTGCTATTGAGAAATTGGCATTTGGGCTTCTTCAGCCATTTATCTCCCACCTCAAATGTGCTAAAGATCAGATTTCTAAAGGGGTTACTCCATTACTCTTCGCACTATTTCCAAATCTATTCCCAAATCTGAAAAAGGTGATGGATTGAAGGGGAAGGAAGTGGGAAAGAGATTTGGTGGATGGAAGAGAGAGAAGAAATGGAGCGGCGGTGGTGGAGAGCGGTGGCGCTGGTCGGCGAGGAGGAGGTGGGAAGAAGAGAAGGTGAGGATGGAGAGAGTAAGGTCACGAGGGTGGGAGAGAAAGAGGAGAGAGTGTGGAGATTTATTTTTATTTTTTTAATTATTTATTATTTAATTTTAACTTATTATTATTTTAATTTAAAAATTATTATTTTATTATTTGTAACTGCCACGTCAGTACTGTTAAAAAAATTAACGGTGGAGGGACTTAATAGAAGCATTTCTGAAACAGTAGGGACTTGACTGTTCGATTTTGAAACCTAGGGAACTATTAGAAATGAACTTGAAACATGAAGGACCAAAAAGGTATTTTACCCTATAATTTTTGAATTAATTTCAAAAATTAATTCTTGAGAGAAAATATTTGAAAGAGTTCAAATAAATTTAATATGAATTGGATTCATATTAATTTAAATTTTAATAAAATCCCTATGAATAGGAAAAGGTCTTGGCTTTTACTTATATATAGGACCCCTGGGGTGGGGTGAAAGACATCTCATTGTCTCTCCTTCTCTCAGAGATCTCTCCCAAAAGACTCTCACAAGTCTCCTGCTTCAAGAAGTCTTAGAGATATACCGGTGTAGCCGATTGGTGGTGTTCGCACAAGAAAGTTGCTGCATTTTCGATCTTATTAGGAAGAAAAGACGAATCGATCAAGGCTTTCTACAAAAGTAAGTTTTCTATGAAATTCTTGATCACTAGGATCAATTTAGTTAATTATTTAACATGTTTATAGCCTACATACAACCCATTAAATATAGATTTATTGCTGTAATATTTTGCAAATTGTATTGGTATTTCAATTAGAATCTAAGACTCTGAGTAGGTTCGGTAATACTTTCTGTTGCGTAGGGCTTTTATCCCTTCAACACCATTAGTTAGTTTGGTTTCTATTTCACTAGGATGACCTAGGTAACTTGGTCTCAATCCTGAGTGAGTTATGGACTCTTGTTCATGAGGGATTGTCCTTTGATTTGTATGGGTGAGAGTAGCCTTCACGCCGACTCAATAAGCCTACCATTTTGGAGACAAGACCGAGTGGGGAGCTGGGAACATAATCACATAAGATGGAATTCACTCCTTCCCGACTCTAGGGTAAGTAGAGGTGTGTTCCCTTAAGTGGTATCTTCGAGTCTTGAACCATGGGCCCTGCCCTCTCTGTGGCACGAGAGGGACTTTTGTTTGCTGGTTGGACCTCAAACAGGTTGTTCATTAGAGGAATACTGGAACTTAAGGATAAATAGGTAGCCCAAGTGTAAAACGATAATTTGACATAGTTGGGGTACGAACGCACGTGAAGGGCTGACTTACTGTTATTGGTCAATATCCGTGGACACAGAAATATATCTGCAGTGAGAAGAGTGCAGTTGTGGTTCTATAGTGGAGTGAACCATAGTTAACGAACATTGATTAACTTGGTTAATGAGTTTAACCAATTAATCTCATATCGTTGGAGCTTCTGATCTGTAGGTCCATCAGGTCCCACCGATAGCTCAAATAAGGTGTTGAGGTTATTTTTTAAGGAAGATTTGTATATTCGAAGGTGTTCAAATATTAAGTTTAAAATATGAATTTGGTTCATATTGAAACTATAGTTTATATTAATGCGCATCAGATGTAAATTAATACTATAGTTTAGTTGAGAGAAATAGAATTAAATATATGATATTTAATTATATTAATTAATTATTGAATTAATTAATCATTAGTTTTAATTTAATTTAATTAAATTGGGATTTAATTAAATGTCATTGAAACAATAGGTTATGTGAAGGATAATCATTTAAATGTATTTTAAATGAGTTGGTTAATTAATTATGAATTAATTAACCTTTAAATTTAATTAATTATGTTAATTAATTAAATTATAATTTTAAAATTCATAACTGATTTTGATTAGTTAGCAGGTCGTGAGTTTTGATCGGCTTATCTCTCCTTCACGCCTAAAAGAGTGGGAGTACTCTGAGTTTTTGGCAGTTCGCTCATTGTTGGTTTTGGCCTCACGAAAAACTCCAGAGAGTGTGGTTCCCAAAAATTTTTGTTCTCTAAAAAAAAATCCCTTAGAGAATATTGTGCTCCCACAAGCATACTCAACGTAACCTTAGGAGTTTATTGGTGTAGCTTTGTGGTGGTGTTCGTGGAGAAAAATCCAACGAAGAAGATCAAAGGAGGTTGCTGTAATTTCTATTTTTGGCAAAGAAGTTGGCGAATCGATCAAGAATTTCAAGCAAAGTAAGATCTTCTTAACCTTTGATCAATAGGATCATCTTTAGTATTTATCTAGGGTGATTCCTATTGAATATTGCATGTTTTATAGCCGTTTTTCAGTAGTTATAAACAAGGATGAAAAAATCGAGATATATCGGCGATATATCGCCGATATATCCAAAATCTCGTCGGTGCGATATGGATATGGGGGGTAAGATCGTTTTTACCAAAATATCGTGGATATATCGCAAATATCGCCGATTTTTTACGAATATCGACGATATTGTTATTTATTTATATATTCCTTCGGTTAATATATAACAAAAACACACGTGGCTAGATTGGTTATTTGTGCGTTTTACTTTTTGTAATTTTTCTTTCACTTTATCTCTCCTCCATTACACAATCCCACCTTTTTCTCTCACTTCCTTTTAAATTCACTTTTTTTTTCCCCTCTCCATGAGTTTTTATTTCTATTTAAAATGTAGTCACTTTTTTTTATTTCTTTTTAGTTCTTATTTTATGTTTTATACTTTTACAATATTTTAGATTATTTATTTGAAATATATAATATACATTTTTAAAAAATATTCTATAACATGATTAATAACCTATAAAATACACATTTTTTTAATATAATAATATAATCTCTAGTTTATTAACTATAGTATAAAAATTATCTCTCTTTTAAAAGAAAATTAATAGTATATCTTTGATAATTTTGATTTTTGTGTCTTGATAAATTTGTATTACTTATTTTATTTATTATTTTTATATTGAAAGAACATAAAGTTGTAAAAAAAAAACTTTAAAGATAGAATGAATTGGAAAGAATACTATAATTACCAAATCAATTATATTAATGTTGGTTTAATAGCTAAAACACATCATGTTATTATTGAATTATAAATCATATATTTGTTGACTAAATTTTAAAATTATTGAAGTTTATACTTATTTACAATCTGTAATACTATTTATTATTGTATTAATGCATATATTAGTCTTATAATTATTGATATATGGTTAAAGTAATAGTTTGTTACATAATTAAACTTATTATAAAGTTTCACAAAAAAAATCACAATATTTTTACAAGTTTCCGTGATATCCGTGATTTTTCCCGGAATATCCGTCGATATATCCGTAAATCTTAATTACCGATATTGATACCGATATCGATATTTTCATCCTTGGTTATAAACTTGTTTTACTACTATGATTGTTTTGTCGTCGTATTGGTTTTTCAATCGACATTTAGATCGAATTGGTCCTCTGACAAATTCTGCTGCGCTAGGGCTTTTATCCCTGCAATAACGAGCTAAACCGAAGCAAAATGACGAAAATACCCCCGATCAACAAAAGTCAATGCACGCGGAAAGACAAATCAAGGTCGAAATGCCATTTTGTAGGGTTGAGACGCTGCCATCAGGGTCAAGACGCTGCTTTGCAGGGTCGAGACGCCATCAACTTTCTAAAAGTGAATCTTTCCTTATCTAAAGGGACAGCGTCGAGACGTTGTCCTTGCAGGGATATAAACCCTAGCGCAGCGGAAACGATCAGAGGACCAAATCGATCTAAACGTCGATTGGAGTACCAATACGACGAAAACAAATTCACAGCAGTATAATCAAATAAAACTTGCTGGAAAACGTTATAAAACATGCTAGAAAATTTAATAAAAAACACCTAGATCTAATCTAGATGTGATCCTAATGATCGAAGGTTAATGGGGTCTTACTTTCGCTAAAGATCTCGATCGAAATATGCCTTTTCTTGTCTTGATCTACAAAATACAGCAGCCCCAAAGATTCCTTCTTGCTGGAATTTTCCACGAACACCACCAATCACTCACATCGGTATTCTCACTGGGTTATTGGTTCAGATTGCTTGAGGGAGCAATTGATCACTAAGGGATTTTCGAGAATTTTTGTTCTCTGTAGAGCTTGGAACACAGAGAGAGAGAGCAAATGAGAGATTAATTCCGTAGGGAGGAGAACTGAATCATTCTAAAATCACGTAACCTCCTCCCCTAAAAGACCCCATTTTTCGTATAACTGATTAGGTTAGTGGGATTGACAATTTCTTATCAGTTAAAACTGATAAGATAATTAATTATTAATTAAAAAGAAAATTAATGATTAATTAACAAATTAAATTAAATTACATTTAATTTATTTATTATTTATATAAATCACATTTATACAAAGATTCCCGCTTAACCTATAGTTTTAATGCAATTCAATTAAATTAAAACAGGTGATTAATTAATTCATCAATTAATTAATACTATAATTAAATATCATATATTTAATTATAGGGAAAAATACACTTTTGGTCCCCTGAGGTTTGGGTTAAGTGACAGTTTGGTCCCTGAGTTTTCAAACTTAACAAAAATACCCCTGAGGTTTGAGATAAGGAGCATTTTAGTCCCTGCCGTCAATTTTTCTTTAAATCTTAACGGTTGCTGACGTGGCACTATTATTTTAATAAAAAAAATTATTTTTTTAAATAAAAATAGTAAAATAATAAAATATTAATATTTTATTCTTTTTTTATTCTTTTTTCTCCCACTCTCTTTCTTCTTCTTCTTTTTCTCCATCTTCTTCATCTCCTTCATCTTCCTTCTTCTTCTTCCTAACTCCGGCGACTGGCGGCCACTACCCGCCGCCGTCGCCGGTTGCCAGCGACTTTTTTTTTCTTTTCTTTTCTTCTTCTCTTCTTTTATTCTCTCTTACCTCATTTTTCTTCTCTAATTTTTTTTTAAAAAAAATAAACAAGAGGAGGAGGGAGGCCTTCCTCCCTCCCCGTCTAAAAAAAATTAGAGAAGAAAAATGGGGTAAGAGAGAAGAAGAAAAGAGAAGAAGAGAGAAGAAAAAAAAATCAGTCGCCGGCGACCAGCGACCGACGGTCGCCGGAGTTAGGAAGAAGAAGAAGGAAGATGAAGGAGATGGAGAAGATGGAAAAAAAGAAGAAGAAGAAAGAGAATGAGAGAAAAAAGAATAAAAAAAGAATAAAATATTAATATTTTATTATTTTTATTAAAATAATAGTGCCACGTCAGCAACCGTTAAGATTTAACAAAAAAATTGACGGCAGGGACTAAAATGCTCCTTATCTCAAACCTCAGAGGTATTTTTGTTGAGTTTGAAAACTCAGGGACCAAACTGTCACTTAACCCAAACCTCAGGGACCAAAAGTGTATTTTTCCCTTAATTATATATCTCTCAAATAACCTATAGTATTAATGTGCATTAATTTTAACATATAGTTTTAATATGAATCAAATTCATATTTTAAACTTAATATTTGAACCCCTTCGAATATTTAATTCTCCCTTAGAAATTTACCTCAACGTCCTAAATGAGCTATCAGTAGGACCTAATGGACCTACAGATCAGAAGCTCCAACAATATAAGATTAATTGGCTAAACTCATTAACCAAGTTAATCAATATTCGTTAACCAAGTTAATTGGCTAAACCCATTAACCAAGTTAATCAATTTTCGTTAACTGTGGTTCACTCCACTAAATAACCACAGTTGCACTCTTCTCACTACAGATATATTTCTGTGTCCACGGATATTGACCAATAACAGCAAGTCAGTCCTTCACGTGTGTTCGTACCCCAATTAGGTCGAATTACTATTTTACCCCTAGGTTACCTCTTTATCCTTAAGTCCCAATACTCCTCTAATGAACAACTTGTTTGAGGTCCAACAAACAAACATAATTCCCTCTCGTGCCATCAAGAGGGCAGAGCCCATTGTTCAAGACCTGGAGACACCACTTCAGAGAACACACCTCTACTTACCTTAGAGTCGGGAAGGAGTGAATTTCATCTTGTGTGATTATGTTCCCAGTTTCTCACTCGGTCTTGTCCCCCAAAATGGTAGGCTTATTGAGTCAGCGTGCAGGCCACTTTCACCCATACAAATCAAAGGACAATCCCTCATGAACATGAGTCCATAATCCACTCAGGATTGAGACCAAGTTGCCTAGGTCATCCTAGTGAAATAGAAACCTAGCTAGCTAACGGTGTTACAGCTAGTGGTAAACTATTTCGCGATCCGGTCTTATGCAAACTCATTGCATAGAGTAGCCCCACTCGCATGTCGACTACATGAACGCGTTGGATCATTGCGTTTGGATCACAATACAAAGCGGGCCGTATCCATAGTGTCACCAGGATAAGGTACCCAGCCTTATCCCTATACTATAGATCCTTTAGGTTATATCTTGAACATTGATCCCCGTATGTTCCTACATACTAGTTCAAGCCTCATACTAATAGCTGAGGATGTTTAGTTTATTGGATTAGGGTTAATAAGACAAGATTACAAAATACAAACAAGATAAATGAATAATACATCATTTTATTAATGTTCGGTCAAATGATACATTTACTATCTACGAGTCTTAGGCCATAAAACCCAACAGTCCCTAGCGTCTCCACGCTGTCGATAGAATTCCTATATAAGCATCATTATGAGCTACTACCAAGAGGAGCCCATTTGGTTAGATTTTAGCCCTAATTTCGACTAGAGACCTTTGGTGGGAGTTGAAGCAAGGCCAAGGAGCTAGAATCAAGTGAGAAGACGTGGAGATCATGACAGGAAGATACGGTGTCAACGGATTTGAGTTTTCCTTTCGCTTTCCCTTACCTCTTTTTGTTTTTATGACTTTTCTTTCAATTAGTGTTTGTAGTTCCAAGACTATGAATTGCTAGTTGTTTGTCTTCAGGATTGATGTAGTTGTTTTAGTTTGTTGGATTGATTTTTGGGTATGAATGTGCTTTTATTTTATCTGTGCAATTATGATTAAATCCTTTGAATTACTTGATCACTAATTGAATGATTTAAGTGTTGAATCTAACTCGAGGGAGAGGATTTAGCCTAAGACTTACTTTAGTGATTGTATGGCTAAAGTAGAATTTCTAAGTTTGTCATGGGATTTAGAATTACTTTAGAAGTGTAACGAGGACTAAATCAAATAATGCCTTGCATGCTAATAAACTTAGATAGGGATATTGGGTTTATTGTATGCATGAAAATCAATTATGCTCGGGAGAGATAGAGATAATTGTGATAAAAGTTTCCTTGGCTTGTAAAATAATTGCAGACTAAATTCATTCCACTAATTAATCCTCAATCTTATTCAATGAAATCAATTTCTTAAGAGTCTTTCCATTTGAGTCTCCACCTTTTATTTTATGTTTTTTTCCTTTAGATTTATCTTTATCATTAAGTTTTGCTCCATAAATAAATTTTGACAAGATTATTCACGAAACTTAATTTGCTAGAAAACCAATCCAGAGGACGACACTCGTTTAATCATGAAAACACTATATTATTACTTGACCCATACACTTGCGGTTAGCAAATTGCGCGTCAAGTTTTTGGCGTCGTTGTCGGGGATTAACATATTTAGTTAAATTGATATTGTGAAAAAAAATTGTATGGTCTTAATTTAGGGTGTATTTTTATTTTTTTAGGTAGTTGCATTTTTTTTTCCTTTTTGGTTTGTTTCCATATTTGTTATTTTCCTATTTTAGTGCTTTCTTTTTTTGTTTGATTTTCTCATTTTTTGTTATTTTCCTTATGTTTTTTTTTCCTTTTCTGTTTTATCTCTTCCTTGTTTATTTTCTTTCCTTGTATGTTTGAGTCTTGGTCCTTTGTTCTTGTGTGATGTTATTTGTGTTGGGTTTTATGCCCTAAAACTCGTAGATAGTGAATGTAACCGTTGACCGGATATTAATGAAATAATATTGATATATTTTTTCCATTAATTGTTATTAGTTATTTTATATATGTCTTTGCCTAATAATAACCATAATCCAATAAACTAGACATCCAAGGCTGTAATATGAGTCTTGAACTATATGTAGCGACATATGGGATCATTGTTCAAGAAACAGCCTAAAGGGTCTATAGTATAGGGATAAGACTGGGTGCCTTATCCTGGTGACACTATGGATACGGCCCACTTTGTATTTGATACAAACGCTGCGATCCAACGCGTTCGTGTAGGAGACATGCGAGTGGGGGTATCCTATGCAATGAGTTTGCATAAGACCGGACCGCGAAATAGTAACCACTAGTTATAACACCGTTAACTAGTTGGTTTTCTATTTTCACTAGGACGGCCTAGACAACTTAGTCTTAATCCTGAGTTGATTATGGACTCCTGCTCATGAGAGATTGTCCTTTGATTTGTATGGGTGAGAGTGGCCAATACGCCGACTCAATAAGCCTACCACTTTGGGGACAAGATCGAATGGGGAGCTGGGAACATAATCATACAAGATGGAATTCACTCCTTCCCGACTTTAGGAAAGCAGATGAGTGTTCCCTTAAGTGGTTACTCCGAGTCTTGAACAAAGGGCCCTACCCTCTCAATGGCACGAGAGGGTTTTTCTGTTTGATGGTTGGACCATAAACAGATTGTTCATTAGAGGAGAATTGGTACTTAAGGAAATAGAGGTGACCCAGGGGTAAAACGGTAATTTGACCCAGCTGGTGTTACGGACACTCGTGAAGGACTAACTAGTCGATATTGGTCTAAGTTCCGTGGACACAGAAAATATGTCTGCAGTGAGAAGAGTGCAACTGTGAGTCTATAGTGGAATGTACACACAGTTAACGAATATTGATTATTGTGGTTAATGAGTTTAACCAATTAATCTCACATCGTTGGAGCTTCTGATCTGCAGGTCCATTAGGTCCCACTGGTAGCTCGTAAAGTAATTTGAGGCAACTAAGTAATTAAATGTAAATTGAAAATGTTCAATTTACTAAGGGAAATAAATATAATATATATTGATATATTATTATGAGAGAAATTAATATTTGAAGAAGTTCAAATATAAATTTATGGAAGATTGAAAGAATTAATTAATTTAAGTCCTAAAAGTGTTTGGGCAAAATTAATTAATTCAAGGCCGGAAATTAAATATGTGATATTTAATTGGTGGTTAATTAATTAAAGAATTCATTAACCATGAATTAATCAATTATGTAAATAATTAATCACTTAAGGAAGTGATTAATCATTTATGGGAATGATCTAATTACTTATGGAAGAAATTAGTCATTTATGGAAAAGATTAATCAATTGGGGAATTGATTGATCATGATTGATTAATTAAGGAATAAGATTGAATCAATTTTGGAAAAGATTGATTTAATTGAATATTTTATTCATGGCCTCTCTTCTATAAATAGAACACTAGACCTAATTGGTCATGACACTTGACACTCTTGAAAGACAAGACCTAGAATTCTCTCTAGCCTCCCTCTTAGAGAAAGACTCCCACAAGTCTTTGGCCTCCTAGACTTAGAGACATACCGGTGTAACCTCTGTGGTTATTGTGTCATTTAAAGAAGAAAATCCAGCGATCAAGAGGCGAGAAGGCTGCTGCGTTTTCGTTCGTTGGAGCGTCGTTGGCGAAGAACGGTCAAGTCTACACCGGAGGTTTGTAACGGTTCTTCCTCTTTTCGTTAGAAAAGTTTTTTTAAAATAAATTTAGATTTATTCTAGCATGTTTAAACCGTTTTTACAGCGACTTTAAAGTTAGTTTAAAGTTTTGTTTGAGTTATCGTAACGGTATTTTAATGTTAATTAATATACGGCGTAAGGTCCAATCGATGCGCTTCCGCTGCGTGGGGACTTTTATTCCCTTCAATTTGGTGTTTGGATCTAATTGAAAGCCTAATTATCGTTGATTTCTTAATTGATTTGAATGACTTTGTATAATTTTGGGTGGACCGTTAGGGAATCTATGCCCGAAGAATCAACACCACATTCCAATTTTTTCGTCTTCAAGTTATACCCCTTTAAAAGAAAATTCTTCCTTAAAAAGCATAGTTCAAAATTATATTGAGGAGTCTAGAGTGAGAAGTCTAAAAATTGATGAGATTAGTGAGGTGAGATCCACTTCCATAGGATGTCTGTGAGTCATGTGGCCGATGATTCGTTAGCACCCATTCAGGAGCTTAGTTCGTTCAACCTTGCTAAGGATGAGCATTTAGGGGTGAGTTGCATAAATAGTGGGGAAGAATTGGAGAGTGTTAGCACCAACCAAGAATATGTTTGTGAGGAAGAAAAAGAAAATGAGCTTGTAGTGGTAGAGTTGTTCCTTTTTTCTATTTCACGAGTCAGTCTTAGAGTCAGAGTCTCTTTATTTTGATCTTTCTCCTTTTATGCTAATTTTAATAAAAAAAAATACTAAAAATAATTATGTTTCAGGGCCCATGAGACGCCAGTAAGCTTGCTAGCACTACAAGAAAAAAGCCCTACGATAGCTTTAGAAAAATGCTATCGTAGGTCTTTTATAGCATTTCACAAAAAGTCATGACAGCCCGTGCTATAAAAAGTGGACATTTTATAGCTTTTTATAAAAGTTATAAAAAATGTTATAATAACTCATTTTTAATACCATAATTTTATTATCCTTTAGATATATAATAGCTTTCTGTAAAAGCTATAAAAATGTTATTATAACCATAATAAAATGCTATTGTTTGTCAAGGATGATGTTTATATAAAGCTATAAATAGTTATCTATAGCTTTAAATGGGAGCTATAATAAGTTTGTTGTTGGTTTTATATCCTTGATGTAATTCTAATAGCTTTTATGAATTTTGTATGATTTTAAGCTACTTTTTATAGCTTTGGATGAACACCACTGACTTGTCTTTTATAGCTTTTAGAAACATTTTGTAGTATTGGATGTATGTGTTATGTTATATAAGATAAATGCTATTGAATACCTTTTGTAGTATTGGATGAATGTTATTATAGTAGCCTTTAGATTTTTTAAAATGATCTTGATAGCCCCATTTTCCAGAGAGATTAAAGTTGATTTTCTAAAATGATGAATGTTATTACAGTAATATCATTGCTTCCTCTAAATCAACGTTCAATACATAATTCACAATGTCCACAAAAACAAGTAAATACAATAATAAATACCATCAACTACTCTAGATGATATAATGATACAAAATAAAACATTATCAACCTATCATTCTTGGTTTACAAAATATGTCCATATCCAAAATCAAAATAATGTGTAGTATGTCATTCCATTTTAGAGGAAGTGATTCTTTCATCAACCTACAAAAAGAGAAAAGTTATAAAAAATAGGAACAAATATAAAAACAAAATCATTCAAGTGAAAGTTTAATTGGAGTAAATATATTTAATAAAAAATAACGAAATACATGAACATACTTATTATAATGGTGCACCTTATAAGAATGTGTCGCTCCCCATCAAAAGTAGCATCCACATTTTCGATTACCACTGGTCCATTGCCCAAAATTAGCCCCATTTTCCAGAGAGATTAAAGTTTAGAACGGTGCCAATTAAATGGTGAAGTTTGCAGAAAACCATACCCATCTTATCTTCTTTGGTTTGTATTCTAGCCTCCAATTCAAAGTTTCGTTCAACATTTTATTGGTGCCAATTAAATGGTGAAGTTTGCAGAAAACCATACCTATATACAAAATATTTTACCACTTCTATAGTCCTTACTATGCATTCAAAGAGAAATAATGAAACAGAGCAAGCTACAACCAAACTGCATAGCTAAAAAAGTGGCCAAACAATAAATATTTCTTAATCATCGTAATTACCTTCATAATCCAACTTCACCTCTAATTGAAAAACTACAACAAAACCATATCTATAAAGAATCTCAATCACCATCCAATACCATGGTTTCTTTGATTGTGTTGTTTGTTTTTTTTTTCATATGCAAACAGTGCAATAAACCATAAACATACCTCTTGCCAACAGGATTGAAAGCCAGAGCATTAATGGGTCAAAAATGGTCGTTTACACCTCCAATATCTTCTTGAGGGATCTATTACACAAAACAAAAATGTCAAAAAACTAAATTAACTCAACTTCAATTATAAGGTCATTAGGAAGAACACTGCACCTTGTGATAGAATTTAGCTTCAAACTTTCCGACCCGATGATCAGTTATTACTACTGAAGCATCCTGTCCACCACCAAGTACTACTTCAAACCCAAGAGACCGGTATGAGTCAAAAGACATTTTAACATCATCAACTAAACAATCTAGCATTAAAGAGTCTACCCCCACACCACCTTCATCCTTAGAACTTAAGGGAATAGTTGTACAACCTTTATATAATAGATTAATATCAGTAGCATCAACATCAGTAAAATCAACGGAACAAACGAGGCTTATCTAGCAACAAATTAATATTAAAAGTTATACAGGGAGATAACATCTAAATTGAAGCAAAGATAAGCAACTGCAATCGAACAAGTAAAAAGAAAACAATCATACTTACAGCTACTTGAGAGATTGTTCACTTAGTCCAGTTACACATCTATACTATATATAAATCTATACTATATATAAATGGGGCTAAGAGAGGAGAATCTTTTGTTTCCTCTTTTGCCCCTACTTTTTTAGTAAATTCCTATTTTGACCTTTCTTGATGCAATGTGACTCTTCAAGTGTATGTTTGTTCCTTCCAATGGATACAATTAATATTGATGAGACACAACTATTGGTGAAGGTAGTTATACATCAAATAGGTGCATCCATTCACGTATGGATGTGATCCCATGTATAAAAGACATTGGACTATGCAATATACTTCTTTTACCATTAATTTTTCCTTTATTTGTTTTCCATGTGTTGTTCATAGATAATTTATTTTGTGTAAAGCATGTTGTTGAGATTCATGAATTTCGTAGTTATATTATTTGTATCTTTAGATTCTAGAGTTTTTATTTTATGAATTTCCTTTATTTAGTAGTTATAGTATCATTTATTTCTGTTTTTTTCACTCAGAAAATCGATTCCACCGTCGGGCTTCAATCACCTATTTCAAAATGGATGAGAAAGATTAGTCAATTATTGTATTCATTGTCTCTTTATTTTCATGTGGTTGGTTATTTGATTTTATTTAAAGGTTGTGTATGAAATTGCAGTAAATTTCTCTCTAAAAAATTGTGGTTTGAAATTCAAAGTTAACATGTTTGGAAATTACACACCACTTTTCATCATTCATCCGCAATAGAATTACACTTCTTTCAATGGGTAAAAATTGTAAGTACTTTACCATAAAATTGTAGATTGCAATTAATTTTTGCCTTTTACTATTGTGTTTTTTGCAATTAATTTTGATGAAATATTCTTTCTTTATGTTGTCAAAAAAAAAAAAAAAACTTTTCTTCAATTACATGAAATTTCATATTGAGATTTTATTTTTTTATTTGATTTTATTTAAAGATTGTGTATGAAATTACAGTAAATTTCTCTCGAAAAAATTGTGGTTTGAAATTCAAAGTTAAAATGTTTGGAAATTGCACACCACTTTTCATCATTCATCCGCAATAGAATTACACTTCTTTCAATGGGTAAAAATTGTAAGTACTTTACCATAAAATTGTAGATTGCAATTAATTTTTGCCTTTTACTATTGTGTTTTTTGCAATTAATTTTGATGAAATATTCTTTCTTTATGTTGTCAAAAAAAAAAAAAAATCTTTTCTTCAATTACATGAAATTTCATATTGAGATTTTATATTTTTTATTATTGATTTTATTGGTTGTGATTGTGGTTTGATGAATTTTATATTAATTCATACTGTGGTATGATGTGTTTATATGATTAATTATTATTTATGTAAATAATTATACAAACAAGTAGAATAATCTTAATAAAATTTGTTCACTTGTTAGTTGGGATTTATGACTGATATTGAATCATCATTCTTGACTTTTTTAATCAAATTTTAAAATGAAAAAATGATGACCGTTTGGATTGTCATCAACTTAACCAAAATCTATTGCTCACAATTGTGAAATATTAAAATTAGTATATGTCACAATTTTTTTAGATTTTATTAATTCCACATTTTTTTATATATTAATTGCTTATTATCTCTCATATACGTTTTTACAACCCACCCATGTAGGACTTATTTGATAGTCTTAGTTCAAACGTGGTTAATTTATAACGGGAGTGATGAGTTGTCCTAGTTAATAAAGATAGATATGTATGGTTTTGGAAACAAAATGAAAATTTAGGGCCCGTTTGATAACCATTTGGTTTTTTGTTTTTGGTTTTTGAAAAATAAGCTTATAAACCTTACTTCCACATACAAGTTCCTTTGTTATTCTAATACCTATCTTACATGTTTTTAAAAACCAAGCCAATTTTTGAAAACTAAAAAAAATAGTTTTCAAAAACTTGTTTTTGTTTTTGGAATTTGACTAAAAATTGACATGTGTTTTGACAAAGATGAAAACCATAATAGAGAAATTGAGAATAAACAAGCATAATTTTCAAAAACCAAAAACCAAAAACCAAATGGTTATCAAATGGGGCCTTAACAATTTAAGACAGTATATCTTTGAAGCCTCTATGAGTATTCATGGAGGTGGGTCATGAACACAATATTTGTTTTACATTTGTAAATTAGTAGAGAATATAGAAAGAAATGATAAAATAGATGGAAGTATAAAAAAGATAGATAGAGTAAAACATGTTTCTAAAATATAACGAAATATTTTAAATAATTATTCAAAATAGAGATTCTACAAAATCTTTGAAAAAACAAATTACATTCTTCAAATTTCTTTACTTTTAAAAATATTCCATAGTCGAAGTTTTTTAAAAAATAAAAAATAAATGAACCTTTAAAAAAAAACATTTTGATGGAATTTTTTAAAGTTTTTTTTTTTTTTTTTTGAGAAAAGGGATTTTTTTAAAGTTGTAAGTATATTACAAACTCTTTTGTAAAAAATAAGAAGAAATTTTATTAAAACCATACTATTAAGTTTTATTAAAAATTCAAATAAATGTTAAAAATTAAAATTTCATAGTCTATGGAGGAAAAAAAAATTCAATGTTTTCCTTTTTTTACTGGAAAATATTATAAATAAAATATTTTCTATTTAAACCGAATGAAAAATATATTTTGTTAACATTTAAATTTCTCTATGAAAAATTTTGTTTTAAATATTTTTAACCACGTGCATTGCACGGGTCTTTTAGCTAGTTAATATAAAAAGCTATACAGGGAGATAACATCTAGATTGTCCAACAACATAAATTAAGTTGAAAGATTTGATTACATCTAAATGGTTAAATCTAAATGAGAACTATGAAACAAGTACTAGATAGTAGGGTAAACTTTCACAAAGACGTAACATTAATATGCAAAGGGCATCACCAATAATGGAACTAAACTTAAATTTCCTGTAGCGTTTTAGGTTTGGAGAGAAACTTAACATCAATTGAATCATAAACCAAATGTATAGAGATGTCAATTAACTATAAAAGGAAAAATAATTGTTAGGTGATATTATAGAAAAGAAAAACAAAAAGAATAATTTTCAGATGATACTTGAGGCTTACCAAATTTGTTAAAAGAAAAATTTTGTCACTAATATACCCTTTCAAGCTTTGACTTCCAAGATCGTTGAAATCACAAATGATTTAAAGAGGTAAGTCATTTGTTTATTACTCTAAAAAGTTGGAAAGCACCAGAAGAGGCTTTGTTGTATGTACAATTCTCAAAAAGTTGGGTCAAAACCCATATTCTAACTCAAGCTTTCAAACTACAAGAAAGGTTACAGAGCCAAGTGTTGTATAACAATAAAAATAGCTTTCAAACTGCCAGAAACAAACTATATAGTAGTAAAAATTCAGCTCCACAAATACCATGATCATGCCAAAAAAACATTAAAGTAATTTAACCAAACCTAAAACACAAAATTCTCCTCTAATTTCTACCACAAGAAGCCAAATGTTGTATAGTATAGACAAAAGAATCTTCCAAACTCCTCCAATCTTTTGAGATTTTAAGATTTCACTAGTTACATGTCGAACATAAAGTAGCTTTAACAACACAACCCACAAAGGATCTTTGTTTTTCCCCTAAAACAACTTCCCAACAAAACCTCAAGCAACCAATCTTCAACCTCTTTTAAAAATAATAAGTCCTTAACCACAAAAAGACAGTGAAGCAGGTGATCAATGGTTTCTTCGGCCTTTTGAGCAAAGACAACAACAATAAGGAGAAAACGTGAGGGAAATGAAAACATCTATACAAGTTCTTTATCTCAATAAGTTCTTCTGATTCTAGATGGACATTACAGGTTCAATAATTGTTGTTTCTATTTTTATCAGGTTGAGTAATGGTTTCAAGTTTTTAAGGAATGGGTGTCTTTGACTCTCTTCAATGAATTGAGTGAAAGAATTAAGGAAGAACTTATTCCAACTACTTAACTTCTTCCTCAATTTCTTCTTAAAGACACTTCAGAAAGGAACACTTTTATTGACAAAAACAAGAAACACAAAACAACTAGACATGACATTCTCTTGTAGAGCGAAATTAGTTATTAAATTGCTCTTCAGTTGGTTTTCAAAGCATAAAATGAAATAAGAAGAATATTATCAGGAGAAAATCTCTATCCCATTCAAGTTAACTTAGTAATTACAAAGGGAAGAAAATGCTCTATATATACTACAAGGATAGAGATAAAAAACTCCTGGAAAATACCATATTTACAGCAACAGAAAATGGAAATATCCTAACAACTCTGAAACTAAAAAAATTCTAGAAGCCATATACTAACAAACTCTGAGTGTTTAATGGGCTGCCTTAACACCCCCCCCCCCAAGCCAATGGAAGAGGGCTCTCGAACATTGAGCTTGGACCTTAGTTTAATGAAATTAACAGCAGACAATGGTTTAGTGAGTATATCAGCAACCTGATCAGCAGTCGGCAAATGTTGAACACCAATTTTCCTGTTAAGAACTAAGTCTCGTACAAAATAAATGTCCAGTTCAACATGTTTTGTTTTAGAATGTCATACCAGATTAGCACTCAAATGAACCGCACTCAAATTGTCACACCATAAAATAGGTAATTGAGTTAAAGGAACACCCAAATCAAAGAATAAAGATTTCAACCAAACTAGCTCAGCAGCAACAAGAGCTAAACACCTATACTCAGCCTCAGTACTAGACCTCAAGATCACAGCTTGCTTCTTAGAACCCCACGTAATCAAATTACGGCCAAAAAATACACAAAAATCAGATGTAGACTTGCGGTCATCGGGGTCAGAAGCCCAATCCGCATCAGCAAACCCATGCAATGAGAAATCAGGAGATTTATGAAGAAAAAGGCCATGAGTAAACGTACCCTTAAGATACCTTAAAATCTGTTTCACCAACTGCCAATGAAGTATAGTAGGAGCATGCATAAATTGACATGCTTTATTCACACTATAGGAGATTTCCGGACGAGTTAATGTGACATACTGCAAAGCACCAACCACACTCCAATAGAGATGAACATCCTGAAAAGATTCTCCTTGACGAGCAGATAATAAAGGCCCACTAACCATAGGAGTAGATATGAAATTTGCCTCAGCCATTTTTGTACGATGCAACAAATCCATAATATATTTACTTTGAGATAAAAACAAACCTCCAGAAGGTGGATAAGATACCTCTATGCCCAAAAAATAATGAAGAGGTCCAAGATCCTTAAGAGAAAAACGACCATTCAACTCAACAATCAAAGAAGAAATAACTGCCATAGAAGTACCTGTTATAAGTATATCATCCACATAGACTAGGATATAGCAACAATGAGAACCAGACCGACGAAACAATAGAGACGAGTCGGCCTTCGAGTTTACAAAACCAAGAGAGTTAAGAAACAAGCTAAGTCTCTCAAACCAAGCTCTCGGAGCTTGCTTAAGCCCATATAATGCCTTACGAAGTCGACAAACCATAGGAGAGGAACTTTGGATCTGAAAGCCAGACGGTTGTTCCATAAAAACAGTCTCAAATAATATTCCATGTAAAAAGGCATTATTGATATCAATCTGTCTAATAGGCCAATTATGTGAAACAACAAGAGCAAGCAACACACGAATGGTAATCGGCTTAACAACAGGGCTGAAAGTTTCAAAATAATCAATATCTGCAGACTGATGAAAGCCTTTGGCAACTAGCCTTGCCTTATATCTAGAAATTGACCCATCCGAGTTACGTTTTATTTTGAACACCCACTTACATCCCACAACCTTTTGATTTGAAGGAGTAGGAACAAGTTTCCATGTTTCATTTTTAATAAGGGCATCATATTCATCTTGCATTGCTTGTTTCCAGTGAGGACATTTAAGTGTCTCTTTTACATTGGGAGGTTCGATATCAACAAAGGTTGTGAGAAAGGCCTTTGGTTTGAATATACATCTTTTACTTCTAGTAATCATGGGGTGAGTGCCTAACAAGGTTGGGACAGAAGTGGAAGGTTGTGGTTGAGAACTAGTAGGTGGGTTTTCTTCTGGAGAATGTAATGGAGATGAAACAACAGAAGGTATAGGATCATCAGCGGGTAAAGAACTATTAGTAGGCAAGGATGATTGTGACAATGTTGAATTCGAAGGACTAGGAAGAGTAGATGGTTCACACAAAGAAGAAGACACAATAGGTAAGGTTTGAGTTACAGTCACAGGGGAAGACACAGATTTTGAGACAGAACAAGAAAAGGGGAAGCTTTGTTCATAAAAAATAACATGTCTAGAAATATAAAGACGACCATCAGCAGATAAACACTTATAACCTCTATGTAAGTGATTGTAACCAATAAAAGTGCATGGAATAGACCGAAAGTTCAGTTTATGAGAATTATAAGGTCGAAGACAAGGAAAACACTTACAACCAAATACCTTGAGGAATGTGTAGTCAAGCTGCTTCTAAAAGAGCTTTTCCAAGGGACTTACTCCACCAAGAACCATATAAGGCAACCTATTGATAAGATAGACACTAGTAGCAAAAGCATCATCCCAAAATGTTAGAGGCATGGAAGATTGTGATAATAATGTGAGGCCAACATCGACAATATGTCTGTGTTTACGCTAAACAATGCCATTTTGTTGGGAAGTGTATGGACATGTAATCCTATGATTAATGCCATGAGTATGTAAGAAAGGAATAAAAGACTTAAATTCTCCTCCCCCATCTGTTTGAAGACTAAGTATAGACTTACCAAATTGTTTTTCAACAATGATTTTGAATTTTATAAAGGCTTGAAAAGCTTCAGATTTAGTTTGAAGAAAATAGATCCATGTGTATCTAGAAAAGGCATCAACAAAACTTATATAATACCTAAAACCATGCTTAGACAATTTAAAAGATGGCCCCCACAAGTCAGTTACAATAAGTTGTAATGGTGAAGAATAAGTAGTGGTGGAGAGAGTAAAAGGAAGAGCATGATGTTTCCCTATTGCACAAGCATGACAAAAAGACATAACTTTATTAGAAGGGAAATCTGGCTTACAGATACGAATAACTTTTTCAACAATAGAAACAGCAGGATGTCCAAGACGTTGATGCCAAATATCTATAGACAAATTATTTAAAGACTGAATAGATGACACTAAAGCAGTAGACTGTTTACAAGGCAAAACAAAGGACTGTAAAGAGGAAGTAGGGAGAGTAGAAACAACATTTGAATTTGTGGATGGCTGAAGCTTGGTTAGGTCGAACTTATATAGCCCTTCATGTAGAGTCCCTTGGAGAAGTGCTCGTCCAGTTGCTAGATCCTTCACAACACAAAAAGTTGGGTGAAATTCAAAGAAAACAGCATTGTCCTTGGCAAATTGACTGACACTAATGAGATTTTTAGTAATTGATGGAACATGTAAAAGGTTATGGAGATGAAAGACATGATTATTAGGAGAAGTAAAAGAGGCATATCCAAGTTTAGATATAGGCAAACCTGCACCATTTCCAATAAGAACCTGATTGTTGCCAAGGTATTCAGAACTCATTGACATATTACCAAGGTTGTTGGTCAGATGATTCGTGGCACCAGAATCAGGATACCAATTGCAATCTTGATTGAAGTTTTGAGCAGCCATCATTGCTTGCATTTGAGGAAATTGATTTCCAAATTGTTGTCCAAATTTTTGTCCAGAAGAAAAGGCTTGACCAGGGAAACCAAACTGAGTATTATAAGTTCCTGGCATTTGAACACGTGAGTAACATTTTATAGCAATGTGTCCAAACTTATTGCACAATTGACACTGCGGCCTATTACGATTATTCCATGACCTTCCACCTCTACCACCACCAAAATTAGATCGTCCTCTACCTCTACCATTACCAAAATTCTGCTGCAGTTGAGGTTGGTTCATACTTCTCAAATTTTCAACTTCCTTTTGAACATGATTTTGAACAGTCAAATTAGTCGTAGGTAAAACACAATCCGAATTTTCTGAAAATTTAATTTATAATCGACTTTCATGGGTTAACAAAAGTGCTATTACATCTTGGACTGGTTGAGATCCTGTTTTAGCAGTAATTACTGACACCATAGTTTCATATTCTGCTCCCAGCCCAGACAAAATATACAATATATGATCTTCTACTGAGACTTTTTTTCCTATCGCAGTTAGAGCATCAATGCATTTCTTAATTTTAGAAATGTACCCATTCATGGAAGAACCTCCTTTCTGAATATTTTGAAGTTTAGACTTAATTTTCATCATCTGAGCAAGATGTCTTGAATTAAAAATTTGAAGAAGACAAGACCATATTTCCTTTGCAGACGTGCAATGTAAAACTTGCTCTAAAACGGACTCAGACATTGACCCAATAATCCAGGACGATACTAATTTATCTTGCCTCTTCCATTGTTTATATGAAGGATTTGGTTTTTCGACTGTTGAAGAATTTTCACTTACCTTGATTGTTTTCGGAGGAGGTTGACAATCTTCCTCAATATGATCCTCCAGTTCATGTCCTTCAAGGGCAGTGAGGATTTGAAATTTCCATAGCAAGAAATTTTCGTCGGTCAATTTCACAGTGGAAATTTTATTCCCAGGGTTGATTGCTCGAACAATCTGGTTCTCCGAATTGGTCTCTGACGACTCCATAGCAAGAGATCGATGATGTCGCTAGACTAAACTCTGATACCATCAAAGCATAAAATAGAAAGATGAAATAAGAAGAATATTATAAGGAGAAAATCTCTATCCCATTCAAGTAAACTCAGTAATTACAAAGGGAAGAAAATGCTCTATATATACTACAAGGATAGAGATAAAAAAACTCCTGGAAAATACCATATTTACAGCAACAGAAAATGGAAATATCCTAACAACTCTGAAACTAAAAAATTCTAGAAGCCATATACTAACAAACTCTGAGTGTTTAATGGGCTGCCTTAACAGGTTTGAATGACAAAAGTAAAGATAAATTCCTTCTAGCTACTTGTAATTTGTAGATCGGACTTTTTTTCTTTTCCAGTGTAAAGATTGGGGGTAAAAATCTTCGTACTCTAATTAAGGTATTTGAGCATGCATCTGGCTTAAGAATTATTAGCCTATCCATATAGGTGGTAGTAGGAATTAACAACTTGATAAAAGAGCTAAATCTGGTTGTTAAGGTATTTGAGCATGCATTTGGCTTGAGAAAATTTCAAGTAACAAAGTAAGTGGGTGGACAAAAGTTATGCCTCTCTCTCTTTCCCTCAAAATAAAACTTGATTCCAGCCTTTTATTCCGCTCATCTTCTTCCTCTTAAAGCTGCTTTACGAGCTTTTCTTTTCCCTCCCACACCCTCATTTTTCCAAAAAACATTTCCTTTCCCATTTTCCCCTTTTCCCCTATCCCATTTTCCTTTTTTCCCTTACAATGAACGATTTTGGGTTTCCCACATTCATATATTTCTCTTCAACTTTATGGGTCTGTAACTTTTTGGGAAATATCTTTTAGGTTAGTCAAGCTTTTTGGCTTTGATGATTATTGTAACCACAAACGAACAAACCCATTAGTGAAAGTCCCTGAGATTAATTTCTCATCCCTGATTTCAACTTCTCTTTGACGAAAAAGGAAGTGGCAAAAAACCAAAATTATTCACCAAGAACAACAATTAAATTCAAGAGAAATTGCAAGAAAACCTAAAGAATTGAACAACGATAGAGAGAAGAAGGAAAGAAAAAGAATCTTGAAAAACAAAATCTGGAATTATGTTCACTACAGAAAAAATCTAGAGAGTGATGGGGAGAGATTTCAGAAAAAAATCTTGAAAAAGAATTTGGAAAGTGATCAGACAAAAGCTTGAAAAATACCTTCGAAGCAGAGGTCCGTCTGAGAGAAGTGTGGAAAGTGATGAAGAGAGATTCCAAGAGATTGAGAGAGGAGAACACCCTTTGCTCGAAGCGGCCAGAGAGTGGGTATGAAGCGAAAATGAGAAATGGCGAGGGTGCAGAGTTGGGGAGTAGAGAGTTGAGACAAAAAATTTATTCCCTCAATTTTTTCATTAAAAAGAAAAAGCCCGCACATTTTGCCCGCTTAAAATTTTAGAATTTTTAATAGCATTTTGTAAAAATGCTCTTATTAAAAGCTATGTTATCTACAATGTATCAAATTTCCGTCGACATACCGACATTTCCATGGAAATGTCCGTATGTCGACGGTGTCGACATTTCCAAGGGGGGAAGTTTCGATCTTCCCCCCATGTCGATGACATGTCGACATTTCCGCCCAGTTTCCGTGGTTTTTTTTTATTTTTTTTTATTTTTAAAGCCCAGCCCGTGATTCTGATTCTTTTCAGGCTTGTTCTGAAAAGCTGAAAAGGCCTTCTTTTATTTTTTTTTTTTTTATGGATTTTAGCTTTTTATAGTCTATATTTCTTTCTTTTATTATTTTTTTTCATTTGAACTCATGTTTTTTTACCTTGTTTTATCATTTTCTTTTATATTTTCATTTATCAATTCTCAAATCAATCCCATCAGAATATTACAAATTCCAAAATTCATTTTTTACCACAAAAATTATTTTTAATTATTTATTTTAATTTTACATTTTTATTATTTTATTATTTTTACCACCTATAAATACCCCCAGTTCATCTCAATTTCTTCACACCTCAATTTTTCAAACTCTCTCCCAAACTCTCTCAATTCTCTCAAATTCTCTCAATTTAATGTTTTAGACAATTTTCTTCAAAATTATCAGTATAAGATGACTTGGGAGCAATATTGTAACTTCTACCAGAATTACCAAAATTCTGGATTAGATGCTCCACGATCATCTTTTTGGTATTAGTCATTGTAAAATTTTATATTCATAAATCCAAAGTTATTTTTCGTCTATCAATATTTCATATCTATTTTAATTTTCAAATTAAAGTCTCATTTAATAATTTACAAATCTTTCTGCACGTATCGACATTTTAATCAACATTTTCATCCAAATATTGTTCTACTTTTTAGATATGATGATAAAAAAATTGTCAATTATATCCTAATTAAGCCACAAACAAAGTTTCATGGACTAATTCAAACAATTTCCATCAATTTCCATGATTTCCGTAAATCTTCCCAGAATTTCCATCGACATTTCCATCGACATCGATATTTCCATAAAATCAGGACCTCGACATTTCCATCGACATCGACATTTTAAACCTTGGTTAAAGACGTTAAACAAGCCCTTCTGGGAGGGAACCCAAGTTAGTTCGTTTTTTATTTTGTGTCTTTGATATTTTTGTTGTTTTTGTTTTGTAGGTGTTCTTGTGTTCTTGGCTTTGCCAAACATTGATGAGAAGGTCATTATTCCAGGGCAGTATTGCTCACCTCTTCCATTCTTTTCTTATTCTCATACTTGACTAGGCTTTAGTTTTATATACATTGAGGACAAATGCATGTTTTAAGTTTGGGGGTGGCATGCTTTAGCTTTTTGAGCCCTTGAGTATCTGAGTTCGGGCTATATGTTTTGAGCTTATTGTTGAATTAAGCATGTGGTTGTTTATGGATGTTATTTTTGTATGATTATTACTTTCTAGGATAGGCTCTTTTGTTAATTTTTAAGCTTTTGATGAGTTGTAAGCATGAGTGCCCAAAAAGGGAGACTTTTTTAAATTTTTCTAGGAGATGTCTTGCATTAGTAGAGTATTTTCCTTGGTTTAGATTTGGACTTGAATGCTTAGAAGCGATTTATTAGGTTCATATGCTTGTTGTCACCTCGATAGGTGTAGGGAAGAGCTAAAGAGTTAATATTGTGCAAATTAGCATGTTTAATCTTGCCTAGGAGGAAAGAAAAGAATATATGCTTATCATGCTCATAAAGAAAAATCATTCTTGTCTTACATTTGAAAGAAAGAAAATAATGTTGGCGTGTGTACACAATATACTATGTTTAATAATGTTTTAGGCTAAAAGAGCTACCCCTGTTGTGAACAGTTAGGCTAACCAAGGGTTAAACTTGCGTTATGGGTCCCTATAATAGGTGTGTGAAAGCTAGTGTCACTTTTAATTGGTCAATTCAATTGTAATTTAAAAAGCACCTAGGTATGGATAAAAATAAACTAATTTGTTCCATTGGCTCATTAGTAAATCCTTAGTGCCAGTGTGGAGGGAAGATGAGTTGAGAGTTTAATAATCCAATCCCGAGCTAGTAGAGTCCAATCTAATTAAGTTAGATCTCTCTTGTGCAAGTTATTTTTTGAAAAATTTTGATTTGTCTCCTTCATTGGGCCTTATGTGCATGTCTCTTAAATGCTTCGCTATTGACTTTTGAGCCTTGAGGAATGAGTTATGTTTGTTGCATCTATTTTCAACCTAGGCTTAATTTTTAGTTTGCTTGAGGACTAGCAAAAGCTTAAGTTTGAGGGTATTTTGATAAGTCTAAATTGTTACACGTTCATAATCTCCCAATTTGCTTATCTTTATTGAATTCCTTGCAAAAAATTCTTTAAAATGAGTATAATATGTGTATAGGTCATCGACGGAGGTTTGGAGCCAATTCAGAGCTAAAATGAGCTAAACCGAAGCAAAATGACGAAAATACCCTCGGTCAACAAAAGTCAACGCACGCTGAAGGATAAACCAGGGTCGAGATGCCATTGTGTAAGGTCGAGACTCTGCCATCAGGGTCGAGATGCCACTTTGCAGGATCGAGACGCCATCAACTTTCCAAAAGTGAATCTTTCCTTATCTAAAGGGGTAGCGTCGAGACACTGTCCCTAGTGTCTCGATGTTGTCGATACAATTTCTATATAAGCATCATTATGATCTACGACCAAGGGGAGCCCATTTGGTTAGATTTTAGCCCTAATTTTGACTAGAGACCTTTGGTGGGAGCTGAAGCAAGGCCAAGAAGCGGGAATCAAGCGAGAAGACGTGGAGATCGTGACGGGAACGTGCGGTGTCAACGGATTCGAGCTTTCCTTTCTCTTTCCCTTACCTCTTGTTGTTTTTATGATTTTTTTTGTTCAATTAGT
This sequence comes from Luffa acutangula, assembly GCA_036850905.1. Classification (NCBI taxonomy): domain Eukaryota; kingdom Viridiplantae; phylum Streptophyta; class Magnoliopsida; order Cucurbitales; family Cucurbitaceae; genus Luffa; species Luffa acutangula. Next base: position 15,265,163 of record CM072099.1, read on the forward strand.
GTTTGTAGTTTCAAGGCTATGAATTGCTAGTTGTTTGTCTTAGGGATTGATGTAGTTGTTTTAGTTTGTTGGATTGATTTTTGGGTATGAATGTGCTTTTATTTTAGGGACAGTTGCAAGAATAGCAAAAAATAAAATGGAATTTGCAACCATGTCATCAGTTTTTTAATGTGCAAATATAGCAAAAAAACGTGGGCCCGCCTAAACATTAAAGTTGAAAAGTAAAAAAAAAAAAAAAACCCTTAAAACACGTTGGAAGTTGGAAGTTTAAAATGTATATCAATGGTGTTATTGATATATTGTATATTAGATACATCATTCATTTAATTAGTGTACTGATATACTAGATATTTGGTATATCAATCAACTAATAAACTAAATGTATAGTATATCAGATATATATTTCGTGAATTTAATATACTTCATTTATGAAGTATACACATGAGCTTTCATTAGTTTAGATATCTTCGATATATACTTCATCAATAAATAATTAGATATATTAGCTTCATTTTGGGACAATATGTGTGGTAGAGGATTTAAACCTCTAACCTCTTGGTTGAATATACATCTTATGCTAGTTGAGCTATGCTCATGTTGGCAAATATGTCATCAATATACTATATATCATCTTAATAATATATTACTAATACACTAATGATATACTTGAAATTACATTTTTAGTGAGTACTAATACACTAATGATGTACTTAAAATTGCATCTTATTGATATACTTATAACAAATTTTGCATTCCACGACCTTCATAATACACCAACAATTAAAAATATATATTAGTGATTTTTTTAATAACAAGTCTATAATTGATTTATTTAGCTACTCATAATCAGGTATATCAATGTTATTAATTATTTGAGTAGTATAAAAAATGATGTAAGTTCAAATAAATAAAAAAAAAAACAAATGAGGTATATCAATGGTATATCAACATTCATAACAGGTATATAAGACAAACATTTATGTTAGAAAAGACAAACACTTCACTTAAAATATGTAAATAACACAACATAATTCAATAAAGAGAAGAAAACATAACAAATATAAGTAAAGAAAGTAACATATCAAGTATATCATTGGTATATCAACATTAATCAGACATATCAAATATTATGCTTATCAAATCAAGTATATATTAGGTATACCATTAGTATATTAGGTATATCATTGTATTCATTCGAGTATATCAAATTTGGTATATCATATACTTTATATTTCATACATCAATAAATATAAAGTATATCAGATATACTACTAATATACTTGTTGATATACCAACAAGGGTAAAATTGGAATAAAAAAAATGGAAATCAGATTTTTAAAATTTTGCTATGTTTGCAAATCTAAAAAATCATAGCTAGATTTGCAAATATCCTTATATTATTTGCTACCCATGGCAATTTCCCCTTATTTTATCTATTCAATTATGATTAAATGCTTTCAATTACTTGATCACTAATTGAATGATTTAAGTGTTGAATCTAACTCGGGAGAGAGGATTTAGCCTAAAACTTACTTTACTAATTGTATGACTAAAGTAGAATTTCTAAGTTTGTGATGGGATTTAGAATTACTTTGGAAGTGTAACAAGGACTAAACCAAATAATGTCTTGCATGCTAATAAACTTAGATAGGGATATTGGGTTTAATGTATGCATGAGAATCAATTATGCTCGAGAGAGAAAATTGTGATAAAAGTTTTCTTGGCTTGTAAAATAATTGCACACTAAATTAATTCCACTAATTAATCCTCAATTTTAATCAATTTCCTAAGAGTCTTTCCATTTGAGTCTCCACCTTTTATTTTATGTTTTTTGTCTTTAGATTTATCTTTATCATTAAGTTCTGCTCCCTAAATAAAATTGGACAAGATTATTCACGGTACTTAATTTGCTAGAAAACCAATCCAGAGGACAACACTCGTTTAATCACGAAAGCACTATATTATTACTTGACCCGTACACTTGCGGTTAGGAAATTGTGAATCACAGATTCGACAATCGGCCCTCAATCGGTCGATCCTCTCTTGACCTCTTTTGTTTCGACAAGCATGTTCGTTTTCTCTCTCTCTTTCGATCTCTTCAGTCCTGATTATCTCTTTCGATCTCACTCCCTCACCATTTTTAAAAAATAAAAAAGAAAACTTAGAATATATATATATATATATATATATATAAGCAAATCGAAAGCTCATGTGTATACTTCATGAATGAAGTATATTATATTCACGAAATATACATATAATATACTATATATTTAGTATATCAGTTGATTGATATACCAAATATCGAGTATATCAGTCACATTATTAAATAAAGGGAAAAATACACTTTTGGTCCCTGAGGTTTGGTTTAAGTTTCGTTTTGGTCCCTCAGGTTTGAAACTCAACATTTTAGTCCCTAAGGCTTGCATTTAGTAGCTTTTTGGTCCCTCCATCCAATTTTCCGTTAAAAACTAACAGTTTGCTGACGTGGACTGTATTTTTTTAATAAAAATTATTTTTTTAAATTTTTAAATATAAATATATAAAAATAATAAATTATTATTATTTTTTTTAAATTTTCTTTCTTCTTCTTCAACCTTCCTCTTTCTTCTTCTTCAACCTTCCTCTTGTTCTTTAACCCACCACCAACACACCTGCCGGCGGCGGTGGAGGTCACCGACGGCCGGTCGCCGCCGACAACTTCTTTTTTTTTTCTATTCTTCTTTCTTCTCCTGCCTCCATTCAGCCCTCCCTCTCGACGCAATCTTCCTCCCTCCGAATCGCAAGCTGCTAGTCGAAGCTCCTCCTTCTCAGACCACTCCCCTTCGACGACCGCCACTCCCCTTCGATTCCGGTCTAAAACGAAGGGGGAATCCCTCGCCTACCATGTGCCTTCGTCGTTGCAGATTTGAAATGGAGATCGTGTCTTCGTTTTCGGATCAAATCTGGGCGGTGGTGCCGGTGTAGTCGCGGCGGATCTGGGTAAAACGGTGGGGAGATGTGTCGTTGCGGCGGATCTGGGTAAAACGACTGCAAATCTAACCCACGATCGAAAGTCCTAGATCTAACTCCCTTGCTTCAACTATTGAGACGAGAGAGGGATGAACGATGCAGTCGCGGTGGATCTTGGTACAGCGTCGGGGAGAAGACGAGAGAGGGACGAACGGTGGAGAAAGATCATCCAGCAGCAACGAGCGACGGGCCTTGGGTCTCGATCCAGTGACAACAAGCGACGGGTCTGAGCAACGTGCAAATGTCGATTCGTGAGTAGTGACGACGGGAGATCGGAGAAGGGAGGCGAGTGGCTACGTTAACCGAGAGGGAGATGGGTTAGAGAGAAAAAAATAGAAAGGAGAAGAGAAGAAGAAAAGGGGGGGAGAAAGAGAAAGAAAAAAAAAAAGTCGGCCGGCGGCGGCGGCCGGCCGCCGACGACAGTTGTAGGATGGTGGTGATGGTGAAAAGGAGGAGGAAGAAAAAGGTGAATGGAGGAGAAATGAGGGAAAAATGGGAGGGAAAAATGAAAATGAAAAAAAAATATACTTTTTAATTAATTTATTATTATTTTATATTTAAAAAATTCAAAAAAATATTTTTTTATTAAAAAATATATTCCACGTCAGCAAACCGTTAGTTTTTAACGGAAAATTGGATGGAGGGACCAAAATGCTACTAAATACAAACCTCAGGGACTAAAGTGTTGAGTTTCAAACCTCAGGGACCAAAACGAAACCTAAATCAAACCTCAGGGGCCAAAAGTGTATTTTTCCCTTAAATAAATTAATGATGTATTTGATATATGGTATATCAATAACAACATTGATATACTTTTTAAATTTTCAACTTCCAGTGCGTTTTTAGGGGTTTTTTTTTATATACCATTTTTTTTCTTGCTATATTTGCATCATTAAAAAACCGATAACATGGTTGCAAATTCTATTTTTATTTTTGCTATTCATGCCTTGCATGTGCCCATATATTTTATTAGAAAAGGGAAGGAAGGAAAAGAATATATTAGAAGCCACAGTTATGATGAGAGAAAATGCATGGATGATAAGAAAGAGAAATGTCAATGTAAAAGAGAAGATTGTTGATCACATGTGTTTAAAGTAATTATGCAATATGAAACTTTTGTTTTTAATAAAGCAAAGTGGATATGAATATATATTTTGCTTCACTCTTTTATAAAAGAACACTATTGTTATCTCAGAAGAATCAGAAAATAACCTTCAAATCTAAGTCTTCATAGTAAAGTTTTGGTGAACAATCTTGTGCTTCCCACAAACACAAAGCTGGACTTCCTAGGCAGTAGGCAGTACTAATACTTTTCACAGCTCTCCATCATCTCAATTAATTACCCTCTAATCAAGAGTTTCAATAAACAATTTTAAAATTTTTTATTTGACATAGTTCCAGAAATGATTTTTAAGGTTAAAGTTACTGAACTTTAAAGATTTGTGTTTCCATAGATATTTGAATTTTTTAATTATAAAAAGTATTTAATAAGTCTATGAATTTTTAATTTTGTATTTAATAGTTCCATGAACCTTAAAAAATATCTTATAAGTTTTCCTTAACAACTTTCGATTTTGTGTCCAATAAGTCTTTGAGCTTTCAATTTTGTGTCTAATAGGTCATTAACCTATTTGATATTTTCAAAAAACTCACAAATTTATTGGACATAAAATTAAAAATTTAAAGTTCTATTATACAAAAAATTTCAATTTATGTCTAATAACTTCGTTGATTTAAAAAATTAAAATTGAAAGTTCGATATAATGATCCATTAGATACTTTTCAAAGTGTAGGGATTTATTAAACACAAGGAATAATGTTTAGGGATCAAACTTCTAATTTAATAGGGTTTAATTTTTTTATTATCTTGTTTAGGAGAAAAAATTGAAATGAATGTAATTAAAAATTTGTGTTTGGAGGATAGCTAAAAAAGACTATTAAATTAAAAAAGTTTACTGATATAGATTGTTATTTTATTTTATTTTATTTTTGAGTTCTATATAGGTTTTCAATTTTCATTTATATATTAATAAAAAAGAATTAAATTGTGGCAAGGTTAAATCAGTAACTTAGTTCCAAATTGAAATCCAGAAAAATTGTTCTCTTCCCAAAATTCTTAGCAACCAAACACAAACTTAATACCTTCCCTTTCTTTTTCTGTCATATCCAATTAATTATATATATTGTTTACTCAACTTTTAATGAAGAAAAAGATGTCTGATTTATTATATAAAGTCAAGTCATACAATGTGATGTGGAATTTTCCTTACCGCAAGCGCACGGGTCAAGTAATAATAAAGTGTTCGTATAAACGAATGTCGTCATCTGGATTGGATTTTTAAGCAAATCAAGTATTGTGAATTATCTTGCTCAATTTTATTTAGGGAACACAATGTGATGAGTAAATGATATGAAAACTAAATCAAAGCAAGTAAAAAGTGGAAATTCAATTGGGAAAAGACTTAGGGAATTGATTTCGCCGATTTAATCTAGGATTGATTTTAAGGGATAAGTTATTATGCACAATGAAATTATGAGCCTAAGACCCTTTAATCACAACTACCTCTCCTGAGTATAATTGATTCTCATGCAAATTAACCAACTTGATATCCCTATCTAAGTTTATTAACATGCAAGGCAATGAGATCTTTTGACCAATTCTAAAGTTAATCTAAAACCGTCACGAATTAAAAAGTAAACTTTAGTCATGCAATCTTGAGTAAGTCTATATTAAATCCCCTCTCCCGAGCTAGATTCAAAACTTAAATCATTCAATTAATGGCCAATTAATTGAAAGCATTAAATCAAGATTACAAACATAATAAACATTGCACAACTTAGACCATAAATCAATCCATAAACAAAATCAACTACATCAATCCCTAAGCTATGAGTTTAACTACTCATGAATGTAATTACAAGCTCAACTAAACATAATAAAGCCATAAACTCTAGCTAAAGAAAAGGAAAGGGAAAAGAAAACTCAATGTAGGCCGAGACCAAACGTCCCCGTCACGATCCCCACAAACAATGGGTTGATTTCCAACTTGCCCTCTTTGCTTCAGCCCTCAATTCCTCTGTATCTGGCCTGTTTACGGCTCCAAGAAGTCCCAAAATTGAATCCTCCAAAACCCCTAATCGCAATCTTTAAATAAGGAAAAAATTGGTCGTAGCGTCGCGACGCTGTCGAGGTAGCGTCGCGATGCTACCGCGAAATTACGGATTCTGGAAGTTCGCCGAGAGCGTCGCGACGTGATAACTGCCCAAAAGGTAGTAATTTAGGCCTAAATTATATAGGGATTTGTGTGTCCTTTATGCTTATTAGGGTTGGTTTTGGATAGATAGTACATGTTTTAACCCATTTGGAAGAATGGAAGCATTGGAAATTATTTTGTGCAGATTATGCTGCTGAGCGACTGGAGGGAGCAAATTCTATGCTGCAGCAAAATTGGGAACAGAAACTGCCACATCACAGCTCGTTAGCCAACTTCATGAACCGACTTCTGTTGAGTTATTTTTGTGATAAAGGATCAAGGAGAGCCTTACACGTGTCCTAGTTGACCTAATTCAAGCCTCCCATCCTTCTATAAAAGGAAGTAGCCGTCAAAGTCAAAGTCATTCCATGTTTTCCCTTGGAAGCCGAATAGTATAGGGAGATTGAAGATCATCAAGAACACCATCTTCCGCAAGCTGATTAGGGAGTTTACTTTCGTTATTAACTTGTGGTTATGGACATGCATACTCAGATTGTAACTCGTATTCCTATGCCTATTATGAACTAAGTAGCTTAAGGTGTTGGTTAGGAATAATGTGATTACTGTGCTTCATCTCTAGTAATATATTGACTATCGCATTTTGGTTAATTGTTGTGCTTATTCTCATTTTATGCCCGCCTGGCCAGCCGGTATGGATAGCTCTCTCTAGTTTCAGGGATGATTTAGAGAGTGTGTGGCAATTATCCACACTACGATCATTGTGTATTGGTGAACGCCAGTGACTGAGCTAGGGATAGCCAGTTGCCTAGTGCCTGATCGGTCGCACTTCATTGGGGTTGAAACACATCCCAAAAGATTCGGAGTTCCGGGAGGAATCCGCTAATAATACTGCGGGAAATGCATGATCAATAATATTGCTGGAGCATATTTTAAGAATAATCACTAAACCTAACCAGCGCCTGCCTTTAATCTGTCTATCTATTTGTTTACTTATTGTTCTGTCATTTATTTTGCTTCAGCATAATTCCGATAAAACCCAATCATTTTTATTATCTTCGAAACCATTAGAAAGTTACACAAAATAGATAAAGTGGAAGCTCATTCAGACCTTGGATTGATAATATTACTTGCTGCAGACTGTGTATACTTGCACAGGAATTCTAGAGTCTTTTATACCATATTTTTACTCACTCTAGGAACCCAACACGACGCTATGAATTTTTTTTTTTTTTAGATTGAAAACTCCATTTGACTCAATTTGCTGAATTAAGCTTCAAACGCATACTTCCTACAAATAAAACATAAAAATGCATCAATTTTGGCAAATAATTGTAAAAGACTAGCTTAATTAATTATAGAAAAATAGCTAGCTATGCTCGCTATCAAATACCCCCAAACTTAAGTTTTTGCTAGTCCTTGAGCAAACTAAAAATCAAGCATACAGTGGAAGAATGGATGCAACAAACATGACTCAATCCTCAAGACTTAAAAGTCAATATTCAAGCAATCAAGAGACATGCACATAAGGACCAATGAGGGAGACAAATTAAAACTTTTCCAAAATTAACTTGCACAAGCGAGATCTAACTCAACAAGATCAGACTCTACTAGCCCGGGATTGATTTATTAAACTCTCAACTCATCTTCCCTCTACACTGGCACTAAGGTTTCACTAATGAGTTAATGGAACAAATTAGTTTGTTTTTCTCTATACTTAGGTGCTTATAATTAACAATTAAATTAAGCATTTATATGTGGCACTAGCTTTCACACACCTATTGCAGGGACCCTTAACCTGAGTTTTCTCTGGTTGGCCTAATTGATCACAACAGGGGTAGCTCTTTTTGCCTTAATCTTTATTAACTATTGCATATTGTGCACAAGCCATGACATCATTTTTTTTTCTCAACAGTAACAACAAGAATGATTCTTTTTTCTTTATGAGCATAATAAGCATATATTCTTTTCTTTCCTCTTAAGCAAGATCAAACATGCTAATTTGCAAAAAAATTAACTCTTTAGCTCTTCCCTACACCTATCGAGGTGACAACAAGCATATATGAACCTAATAATTCGCTCCTAAGCATTCAAGTCCACATCTAGCCAAGATAAATACTCTACTCATGCAAGATATCTCCTAGAAAAAGTTTAAAAAGTCTCCATTTTTGGCTACTCATGCTTATATCTCATCGAAAGCTTGAAAATTGACAAGAAAGCCTATCCTAGGAAATCATAGTCCTGCAAAAATAGCATCCAGAAAACAACCATATGCTCAATAATAGAAAGCTCAACAAATATATCCCGAACTCAGATGCTCAAGGGCTCCACAAACATGATAATCCACCCCCAAACTTAAAACATGCATTGTCCTCAATGTATAAGGGAATTAAGGCATAAACAAGCATGAGAACAATAAAAGAATCGAAGGAGTGAATAATACTGCCCTGAAATGATGAAAACCTCTTGCTTGAAATCTTGAAAGCTTGAAAGCAAATGAGAGACAAAAAAAAAAAAAAAACAAGACCTACAAAACAGACACAAACGATAAATAAAACTCAAAAGAAAGACACAACTAACTTACTTGGGTTGCCTCCCATAAGCGCTTGTTTAACGTCATTAGCTCGACGTGTTGATCGTGCATCAAGGAGGCTTCTTTTCTGTGAATCCAACAGAGGTGCTCTTTCTTGCACCTTTCTTGTAGCCCATGAAAAGCACTTCAGATTGTTCTTTAGAGTCTTCCACTGCTTTAAAAATTTCTTTTTCGTTCCTGACTCTAACAGTGAGCTCCCTGCACTCAATATCAATAATCACTCGTCCTGTAGCGAGGAATGGTCTTCCTAATATGACAAGCATTGAAGGATTTTTCTATCATGTCCATAACATACAAATCAATAGGGAGGAAAAATCTACCTACTCTGATTAAAACATTTTCTACAATGCCAACTGGTCTAACCACAGATTGATCAGCCAATTGGAGCTTTACAGGAGTAGATTTAATCTCACCTATGTCTAACTTTTTGCACAGAGATAGAGGAATAATATTAATGCTAGCACCTAAGTCACATAATGCTCTAAAAGAGTAAGTACCAAAACTACAAGGAACAGAAAAACTCCTTGGATCTGCTACTTTTTCAGGTACCTTCTGTTGTACTCTGGTGTTGCATGTGGAAGCAAGATATACAGTGTCAACCTTCTTTTCCTTTCGCTTCTTTGCTAACCACTCCTTCATGAACCTGTTGTATTGGGGCATCTCTAATGCCTCTGCAAAAGGAATATTAATGTTCAGATCCATAAAAGCATTCATAAATTTATCAAACTGAACCTGATTGTTCTTTTTCTTCTTTTTCTTTTTCTTTTCCTTGGGAACCATCAGTGTGGGAGAAGGAATAAGAGGCTCAGGTTCAAGCTTTTCAGCCTCATCTGATGATGTGTCCTCCTCAGCTTCCCCAGTAGGCGTGTCATAATCTTCAGACTCAGGCTCCTCTTCAGCTTCCTCCTGGTGCACAGTGATTGCCTTACAGTACTCCATCTGAGTTTTCTCCTGCTCGGCTGGGGCCTTACCTTTATTCATGGTGCTTACAACATTTACTAACTGTCCCAGCTGAGTTACAATGTTCTTTATGACTGCACTGTGGCCATTCACCGTGGTGTTGATGACAATGACTGCCTCCTCTAATTTAGTTGTCCTGTTACTTGACTCTGCAATGAAAACTCCAACAAGATCTTCTAACTTTTTATTTTCTTGAGTTTGAGGGGCAAAACCAGAGGGGTTAAGAACATTTTTAGTATTAACATAAGAGAAATTTTCATGGTTCCTATTGTTAGGGTGATAATGTGTAGGTGTAACATTATTATTATATCCCCTAAAATTAGAATTTGATACATACTCAACCTGTTCAATAGTCTCCTCCTGAGGTCTAGATGCCAAAGCAGCAGTTGATTCAATTGATTGAGCACTCCCTGTACCTGAAAATTTTAGAAAAGCATTAGCAAGGGAAGTCATCTGGGCCTAGAGTGCACTTACCTTATCAACCTCAAACACTCCAGCAGCAATCTTTTTAGGTGCAGACTGCTCAGATGGCCACTGATAGCTGCTGGTGGCCATATCCTCTAGAAGTATGCGAGCATTTTCCACGGTCTTGGACAACAGAGTCCCACCTGCAGCTGCATCAACAATCGTTTTTGTACTAGGAGTTAAACCATTATAAAACAATTGAACCTGAAGTCAGTCGGGGTATCCATGCTGAGGGCACTTCCTCAGTAACTCTTTGAATCGCTCCCAAGCTTCGTACAGCTGCTCATCATATTGTTGTTGGAATGTCCCAATCTCGGTCCTCAGCTTGACCGTCTTTGCAGGAGGGAAAAATTTCTTCAAGAAGGCCTGGACCAAAGCGTCCCAAGTGGTGATGCTCCCAGGAGGAATGGATTGCAACCAATCTCGTGTTTTATCCTGCAAAAAAAAAGGAAATAAACGTAAGCGAATAGCATCCTCAGACACTCCATTAATTTTTACCGTCCCCCAAATGTCCAAAAATGATTTTAGATGAGAATTTGGATCCTCGGTGGGCGATCCTCTATATGCACAGTCTCGGGCCATCTGAATGAGACCGGTCTTCAGCTCAAAGTTGTTGGCATTAATCGAGGCATAGACAATCCCCGATTGTTGCCCCTGAAACACGGGCTGAAAGTAATCTCTTATAGGCCTAGGCTCCTCAGGTATATTTTGGTCAGCCATTTGAAAATTTTCTCTAGTTTCCCTTCGAATCCAATGAATTGTTCTCTCGATCTCGGGATCCAAAGGTTATTCTCTACTACTACGCATACAAAATCTACACTAACCTAAAAGGAAAAGAAACAATTATGGAAAGAAATAAAGAAAAGAAAACAACTAATCTAAATATGGAAAATATAATATAGAAAAGGGAACAAAATAACCTAATATGGAATGCAAAAATAAATATGGCAAAACACAAATAAGGAAACTAACAAAAAAGGAAAATTAATCTATAAAGGAAAAAACAAGAAACAAATAAGGAAAATATTACACAACTAAAAGAAAAACTAACTAGAATAACAAATATAAAAAGAAAAACAAATAAGGGAAAAAATGCAATCAACCTAGAAAAGTAAATATACACCCTAAATTAAGATCAAACAATTTTTTCACAATATCAATCTAGCTAAATGTGCCAATCCCCGACAACGGCGCCAAAAACTTGATGTGGAATTTTCCTTACCGCAAGCGCACGGGTCAAGTAATAATAAAATGTTCGTATAAACGAGTGTCGTCCTCTGGATTGGATTTTTAAGCAAATCAAGTATTGTGAATTATCTTGCTCAATTTTATTTAGGGAACACAATGTGATGAGTAAATGATATGAAAACTAAATCAAAGCAAGTAAAAAGTGGAAATTCAATTGGGAAAAAGACTTAGGGAATTGATTTTGCCGATTTAATCTAGGATTGATTTTAAGGGATAAGTTATTATGCACAATGAAATTATGAGCCTAAGACCCTTTAATCACAACTACCTCTCCTGAGTATAATTGATTCTCATGCAAATTAACCAACTTGATATCCCTATCTAAGTTTATTAACATGCAAGGCAATGAGATCTTTTGACCAATTCTAAAGTTAATCTAAAACCGTCACGATAAAATAATTGCACACTAAATTATTGCACACTAAATTCATTCCACTAATTAATCTTCAATCTTAATCAATGAAATCAATTTCCTAGGAGTCTTTCCATTTGAGTCTCCATCTTTTATTTTATGCTTTTTGTCTTTAGATTTATCTTTATCATTAAGTTCTGCTCCCTAAATAAAATTGGACAAGATTATTCACGGTACTTAATTTGCTAGAAAACCAATCCAGAGGACTACACTTGTTTAATCACGAAAACATTATATTATTACTTGATCCATACACTTGCGGTTAGCAAATTGTGCATCACAGATTCGACAATCGGCCCTCAATCGGTCGATCCTCTCTTGATCTCTTTTAATTCGAAAAGCATGTTCGTTTCTCTCTCTCTTTTGATATCTTCAGTCCTGATCATCTCTTTCGATCTCACTCCCTCACCATTTTTAAAAAATGAAAAAGAAAAATTAGAAAATATATATATAAGAAAACCGAAAGCTCATGTGTATACTTCATGAATGAAGTATATTATATTCACGAAATATACATATAATATATTGTATATTTAGTATATCAGTTGATTGATATACCAAATATCGAGTATATCAGTCACATTATTAAATAAATTAATGATGTAATTGATATATGGTAAATCAATAACAACATTTATATACTTTTTAAATTTTCAACTTCCAGTGCGTTTTTAGGGGTTTTTTTTTTACTTTTCAACTTTAATATTCAAATTTTTTTTCCTTGTTATATTTACAACATTAAAAAACCGATAACATGGTTGCAAATTCTATCTTTATTTTTTCTATTCTTGCATTGCATGTGCCCATATATTTTATTAGCTAGAAAAGGAAAGGAATGAAAAGAATATATTAGAAGCTACAGTTGTGATGAGAGAAAATGCATGGATGATAAGAAAGAGAAATGTCAATGTAAAAGAGAAGATTGTTGATCACATGTGTTTAAAGTAATTATGCAATATGAAACTTTTGTTTTTAATAAAGCAAAGTGGATATGAATATATATTTTGCTTCACTCTTTTATAAAAGAACACTATTGTTATCTCAGAAGAATCAGAAAATAACCTTCAAATCTAAGTCTTCATAGTAAAGTTTTGGTGAACAATCTTGTGCTTCCCACAAACACAAAGCTGGACTTCCTAGGCAGTAGGCAGTACTAATACTTTTCACAGCTCTCCATCATCTCAATTAATTACCCTCTAATCAAGAGTTTCAATAAACAATTTTAAAATTTTTTATTTGACATAGTTCCAGAAATGATTTTTAAGGTTAAAGTTACTGAACTTTAAAGATTTGTGTTTCCATAGATATTTGAATTTTTTAATTATAAAAAGTATTTAATAAGTCTATGAATTTTTAATTTTGTATTTAATAGTTCCATGAACCTTAAAAAATATCTTATAAGTTTTCCTTAACAACTTTCGATTTTGTGTCCAATAAGTCTATGAACTTTCAATTTTGTGTCTAATAGGTCATTAACCTATTTGATATTTTCAAAAACTCACAAATTTATTGGACATAAAATTGAAAATTTAAAGTTCTATTATACACAAAATTTCAATTTATGTCTAATAACTTCGTTGATTAAAAAATTAAAATTGGAAGTTCAATATAATGATCTATTAGATACTTTTCAAAGTGTAGGGACTTATTAAACACAAGGAATAATGTTTAGGGATCAAACTTCTAATTTAATAGGGTTTAATTTTTTTATTATCTTGTTTAGAAGGAGAAAAAATTGAAATGAATGTAATTAAAAATTTGTGTTTGGAGGATAGCTAGAAAAGACAATTAAATTAAAAAAGTTTACTGATATAGATTGTTATTTTATTTTATTTTATTTTTGAGTTCTATATAGGTTTTCAATTTTCATTTATATATTAATAAAAAAGAATTAAATTGTGGCAAGGTTAAATAAGTAACTTAGTTCCAAATTGAAATCCAGAAAAATTGTTCTCTTCCCAAAATTCTTAGCAACCAAACACAAACTTAATACCTTCCCTTTCTTTTTCTGTCATATCCAATTAATTATATATATTGTTTACTCAACTTTTAATGAAGAAAAAAGATGTCTGATTTATTATATAAAGTCAAGTCATACAATGTCGTATTGGACACTAGTTTATTTTATTACTTTTTTTTTAAGGAAAAAAATATATAATAATTCACTAACCCTTTGTTTGGAAATGAGAAAAGGTAAAGTTAAAAGAATGAAAAGAATTTTTACTGTGCAGTTGGTATGTGTGTTTGGCTTAGATTTTGATATCCGTAGAAAAGAGTAAAGAGATTGTTGGTAAAAAGAAGAGCATGAGATATTATCATATATAAAGGAGAGCACATAGAGTATGAATGTTGTATTTTTTTGATATCCCACATTCTGTAAAAGTGAATTTATGGGTCATTTTGTATTTGGGCCTTTGTTGTTAAAACAAGTTTTGTTTTATGGGCCTTTGGTTAAGCAGAAAACAATGCTCTGCTTTAGTTACTCTATATGGTCGTGGGTTATAAAAAGATGTGATACCCAGCTTTTGTATTGTGGAGTGAACGTGAGGTTTCCATCATCAATAAAATTAGGGCTCTCTCTGGCTGCTTGAAGAGTGGATGTACACCTAATGGTGGAACCACTATAATCTGGTTGTGTTCTTTCTCTTCTCTTGAATCTCCTTTTGTTTTACTTTGAAATCGTTGTAAGGCTCAATTTTTGCTGCTGCGTTTTTCATTTTGTTTGTGTTTATGGGAGATTTGGAACAACAATTGGTATCAGAGCTTTGTTCAGAGAATTCCAGATAAGTTTGATCAATTTCTCCCTAATATTTGTTTCAGTGTTTTTTGTTCTTTTTCGGTTAAGACAGCATCAATCGAAGGGATCTTGATTTTCTGTTTGGGTTTCCGATTTTTTGTGTAGATCTGGGTTAAAATCGGTAAACACTATGTCGGCTAAGATCGATTTAGAACGATTTGACGGCAAGGGCGATTTTGGACTTTGGAGGACGAAGATGAAGGCTCTTCTAGTCCAACAAAAGGTTGCCAAAGCCTTGCTCGATCCAAGTAAGTTGCCTGCTGAATTAACCGCATCTGAGAGAGAAGAAATGTTTGATATAGCCTATAGCACGATTATTTTGCATTTGTCTGATAATGTGTTGCGTAGAGTTAAATCAATTGAGAAAGTAGGTGAATTATGGGCTAAGTTAGAGGAACTTTATATGCCTAAAACTCTAACTAACATAATCTACCTAAAGGAACGTTTCTTCAGTTTTAAAATGGATTCATCAAAAACTCTAGAAGAAAACTTGGATGACTTTAACGTTGTTTGTACTGAGTTAGAAAACACTGGGGAGAAAGTGGAATCTGTTGATCAGGCTGTAATTCTCTTAAACTCTTTACCAGAATCCTATAAGGAAGTCAAATCTGCTATAAAGTATGGAAGAGAAAAGTTAACACTTGATTTGGTGCTTGAATCATTGAGAATGAAAAACCTAGAGTTGAAAGTTGTTAAGAATGAGTCAAATGCACTTCTGGTTAGAGAAAAAACTCATGATAACCATTCAAACAGAGGTAAAAATCAGTTCAACAAGGGTCAATCTTCTCAATCTAAATCACATAATGCACATAGGAGAGATCATAGAAATTCTGGTAAATCACATCAGTCACATAAGCCTAATGACAAGAATAACTACAGATGTAATTATTGTCATAAGGAAGGTCATTTTAAATGGCAATGTCCTCAATTGAAAAGAAAGGCTAACCGACAAAATTATATAGAAAACAGGAATTCTGCTAATCTTCATGAGGTTATGAGTCGGCGGAGGTATTAATGGTTGCTGTGAATGATTGTCTTGAGGAATGGATCTTAGATTCAGGTTGTACTTTTCACATGACACCTTCGAAACATTATTTTTCTGATTTAAAGGAATTGAAGGGCGGTAAAGTCTATATGGGTAATAATCAACAGTGTAATGTGAAAGGGATTGGGACAGTCAAACTAAAGCTTGATGATGGTTCAGTAAAAATTTTGAAGTCGGTTAGATTTGTACCATAATTAAAACGTAATTTGATCTCTCTTGGGACACTAGAAAAGGCTGGATATTGTTATAATTCAGAAAATGGCTTTCTAAAGGTTTACAAAGATAATACTTTAAAGTTGGCTGGTAAATTACAAGATGGTTTGTATGTCTTGCTTGGAAAAACCATGTTGGGTGAAATTCATACAGTGAGTGATAAAATCTCCAAAGAAACTGAACTTTGGCATAAAAGACTTGCCCATATTAGTGAAAAAGGGTTGGATTGCTTACAAAAACAGGGTCTAATTGAAAAAATTAAGCCTTCTGGTCTTACTTTTTGTGAACATTGTGTTCTTGGGAAAGCCTCTAGAAAAAGCTTTAAGAAGGCCTCAAACATTACCAAAGATAAGTTGGATTATATCCATTCTGATCTTTGGGGTCCAGCTAGGGTCATGACTCATGGTGGTGCTAAATATTTTTTAACCCTAATTGACGATTTTTCAAGGAAACTTTGGGTGTATATGCTTAGATCAAAAGATGAAGCATTTGATCGTTTTCTTGAATGGAAGACTTTAGTTGAAAACAAAACTGGGAGAAGAATAAAATATCTGAGAACAGATAATGGCCTTGAATACTTAAATGAAAGGTTTAATAATCTGTGTAGAACTTCGGGCATAAGTCGACATTTGACAACTGCTTATACACCTCAACAAAATGGCCTTGCTGAACGGTTCAATAGAACTATTCTGGAAAAAGTTAGATGTATGTTATCAAACTCAAAATTGCCAAGCGTTTTTTGGGGGGAAGCAGTAAATACAACAGTTTATATAATAAATAGAAGTCCTTCTTCTGCTTTGGGCTTTAAGACACCTCAAGAATTGTGGACTGGTCATCCACCAAATTTAAAACACTTAAGGGTTTTTGGTTGTGCTGCCTATGCACATATACGTCAAGATAAACTGCAACCTCGAGCCAAAAAGTGTTTGTTTCTAGGCTATCCACATGGTGTAAAAGCCTATAAACTTTGGTCACTTGAACCTGGTGACAATAGACGTCTTATAAGCCGTGATGTAACTTTTAATGAAGACATTATGCCTTGGAAAGATGATAAAAATGAGAATCAAAATCAGTTTTTTGAATTAGAGCTGCAACCAGTAAATAATCAGAATCAAGCCCCTGAAACTTCACAAAATTTACCACTAGAAGAATTAGAAGAAAATGAATGTGAAGTTGATGAACAAGCTGTAATAGAAGAAGTTGATGAACTTGCTGATTACCAACTTGCTAGGGATAGACAAAGACGAATTCTTAAACCTTCTACAAGGTATAAAGGATCTGACTTTGTGGGATATGCTTTTAATTGCTACTCTGATAATTATGGCTCTGAACCTAGTACTTTTAATCAAGCAATTAAATCAGAACATAAAGATTTGTGGTTAGAAGCTATGCAATCTGAAATAAAGTCTCTACACCAGAATCACACTTGGAAACTTGTTAAACCTCCAGTTGATAAGAAAATAGTAGACTGCAAATGGGTTTTTAAATTAAAACCTGGTGTTAAACCTTTAGACAAACCACGTTACAAAGCAAGACTTGTAGCTAAGGGGTTTACACAAGAAGAGGGTGTTGATTATCATGAGATATTTTCCCCTGTTGTAAGACATACTTCAATAAGAATTTTGTTGTCTTTGGTTGTGCAATTTGATTTAGAACTAGAACAAATGGATGTTACCACTGCTTTTCTCTATGGTAACCTTGATGAAAATATATATATGAAGCAACCGGCTGGTTTTCTTGAAGTTGGAGGGGAAGATTTAGTATGTCACCTTCAAAAATCCATATATGGTTTAAAACAGTCTCCTCGACAGTGGAATAAACGGTTTGATTCTTTTATACAAGCTGAAGGTTTTTCTAAAAGTGGCTTTGACAGTTGTGTTTATAAGAAAACAGTAAGTGATGCTGTGTTTGTTCTTCTTTTGTTATATGTAGATGACATATTGATTGCATCATCTGATAAGCATGAAATTCGAAAGCTTAAGATTGCCCTTTGTAAAGAATTTGAAATGAAAGATTTAGGGGAAGCAAAAAAGATCCTTGGTATGGAATTAACTAGAGATAGAACTAGAGGCACATTATTAATCACTCAATCTGAATATTTTGAGAAAGTGATTGGTAAATTCCATATGGAGAATGCTAAAGTGGCTAAGACTCCTTTTGCACAACATTTTAAGCTTTCTTTGTCTCAATGTCCTGTTACTCAAAATGAACTTGATGATATGAAACAAGTCCCTTATGCAAATTTAGTTGGTAGTCTCATGTATGGAATGGTATGCAGTAGACCGGATTTGGCTCATGCTATGAGTGTGGTTAGTAGATACATGAGTAATCCGGGGCGTTTGCATTGGGAGGCTGCTAAATGGATCCTTAGATACTTAAAGAGAACTTCGAAAAAGGGCCTTTTGTATACAAAATCTGATTTAAATTCTGAAATTCTTGTTGGGTTTGTTGATTCTGATTATGCTGCAGATTTGGATAAGAGGAGATCGTTGACAGGTTATATCTTTACTCTTTTTGGTAATGTAATTAGTTGGAGGTCAGTATTGCAGTCTGTTGTTGCTTTGTCTTCTACTGAGGCTGAATATGTTGCATTAGCTGACTCGGTTAAAGAGGCTGTTTGGCTTAGAGGCAGTGTTTCTGAAATGTATAATAAAAATTCTGATGTTATTATTCATTGTGATAGCCAAAGTGCATTGTCTTTGTCCAAGAATCCAACTTTTCATGACAGGACAAAGCACATTGATGTTAGATTTCATTATATAAGAGAAATGGTACAAGAAGGGGTTGTTAAACTCTCTAAAATTCATACATCTAACAATCCTGCTGATATGATGACAAAACCAGTTGCTGGAAACAGGTTACAGTACCTTTGTGAATTGCTGAAGCTTGACTTCGGCTAACTGCAGCTCACTTTGATGATTTCAAACCAAGCAGCTGGAAGAGAGTCCTTTGTTGATGTTTGGGTGCAGAATATTTTATATCAAGAGGGTGATTTGTTGTATTTTTTTGATATCCCACATTCTGTAAAAGTGAATTTATGGGCCATTTTGTATTTGGGCCTTTGTTGTTAAAACAAGTTTTGTTTTATGGGCCTTTGGTTAAGCAGAAAACAATGCTCTGCTTTAGTTACTCTATATGGTCGTGGGTTATAAAAAGATGTGATACCCAGCTTTTGTATTGTGGAGTGAACGTGAGGTTTCCATCATCAATAAAATTAGGGCTCTCTCTGGCTGCTTGAAGAGTGGATGTACACCTAATGGTGGAACCACTATAATCTGGTTGTGTTCTTTCTCTTCTCTTGAATCTCCTTTTGTTTTACTTTGAAATCGTTGTAAGGCTCAATTTTTGCTGCTGCGTTTTTCATTTTGTTTGTGTTTATGGGAGATTTGGAACAACAATGAAGAATGTGTGTGCATAACTAATTAAGTAAGAGAGAGAAAAGTGAAGACAATGGCTAACGAAGATTTATTAGAGTTTCTACGTGCAAACACGGAGAGAGGGAATTGGGAAGAAGTGGTTGAAAAGTATGCGGAAGATCCTCAAGTTCAGCGACTGATCATGACTGGGAAGAGAGACACGGCACTGCATTTGGCTGTTATTGACAATCAAGAAGAAATAGTGGAAAGGCTTGTCAAACTCATTTGCAGATCAAGAGATTACAAGCAACTTCTTGCGACCAAAAAATATGGGAGGATAGTATATAATATAATATCCATTCTTGCATGTTCATCGCAGTGAGAGAGCCCCCAATTACAAATTTCCCCAAAACTTATAGTACTTGCATCGACTTTTGTCAAATTATTTTCTCAATCATCATGAAGATTCTTACATGCGGTACGTGAAACTACAATAATACTATGCATCTTTAATTCACAAATGGGGTTTGATGGATGGATAAGGGTGTGAGTATAATTATTATTATAACTTTTTTTTTTTTTTTTTGGTTCAAAATTAAGGATTTCCTAATATCCAAAGGATACGGAAAATGAAACAGAAACACACTTGGTCGGTTCAAGTGATGGAGAAACTTGTAGAAGTTAGTCGCAAAAATTTTCAATGGTATGCAATGTTGCCAATGTCAAGCCAATTCTCACTACAAGAAGAAATAGACTTAGGGATACCGGAATATGGCGAAGGTTTGCTCTTTTTTTTTAAAAAAAAATATATATATATATTTTTGTTAACGCATGACGTTGAAATTGTTGATATGTTATATACTACATTAAATGCACAGTCGTGATGCCAGTGATGTTACTAGCAGCAAAGTACGGTGTGATGGAGATTGTGATAGAACTGTACAAACGCTACCGGACGATGATTCGCGTTACTACGGAGAAAGATGAGAAAAATATAGTGCTTTGAGCTGCAGAGTATAGGCAACTACACGTGTACAGGTTTCTACCAGAGAAAAAAGATGAGATAGAAAGCCTATTTCGAGCCGTGGATAGATATGGCAATAGCGCCTTACATCTCGCAGCAACCGCTCGAACTTCAAAGCATTTGTATATCACTGGAGCCGCACTACAGATGCAATGGGAAGTTAGGTGGTATAAGGTAATTAATATTATACGTGTATAGTTTTTTATAAAAAAAAATGACTATGTGATGATTAATTTTGTGAGCAGTACGTGGAGAAGTCTGTGCCGCACCAAACTTTTGCCGTCTATAATAAGGAAGGAAAAACTTCAAGTTCAATCTTTGAAGAAACCCACAAGGATCTAGTGCAAAAGGGCGAGGATTGGCTTTACAAAACCTCACAGTCATGCTCTGTGGTAGCTACTCTGATTGCAACAGTTGCTTTCGCAACCGCAGCCACTGTCCCAGGCGGCAACGACGACCATGGCGCCGCAGTACTCGAAAAAGAGCAAGGATTTTTTATCTTCTCCATCTCTTCCCTCATTGCTCTATGCCTCTCTACAACCTCAATCATCATGTTTCTTTCCATCTTGACCTCCAGGTTCGGTGCCAGAGACTTCGGATCAAACTTGCCTTGCAAAATGCTCATTGGCTTATCCTCTCTTTACTTTTCCATCGTCGCCATGTTAATTTCCTTTTGTAGTGGCCATTACTTTCTCATCGCTCACCGCCTTCAAAATGTGCCTGTTCTACTCTACACACTTACTTTTCTTCCCATCATATTGATCTTTGGAATACTGCAACTTCCTCTCTTCTTCGATTTGCTGAAGCCTATTCGTGAAATAGTGCCTAGTGGGCGCACCGAGGACGTCGTATTCAATTAACTTTTCCTGTGCATCCTCGTCCCAAAAGTACTGGCCTGGGTAGAAACTCATAACTTTCTGATGTGGTCTATTTTTAGTGGCTTAATTCTCTAAAAAATGCTCATATATACGGAAGTATAATATATTGTGATGTTGTGTTGCATGACATAAGAGTGTTTTACTTCAACTTTCCTTCAAATTTGACCAGTGTGCTTGCTTTTTTTTTATTGTAATAGACCATCAATAATGCATCCTCACTGCTGCAAATTTGGTCTTTATTGACAATAAAAAAATATGTCAACTATCACTATAATTGACGTTTTTTGACAGTCAAAATATCGTTGGTACAACTATCTAATTAAGAACATGAACTTTTCTGTTATTGTTGACATCTAAATGAATGTTAGCTAATATGTATCATGTTCACGTTTTCTAGTCATCAACAATGTTAATATTAACATGTTCTAGCTGTTAATGGTATCCAATTTTAACCTATTTATTGACATTTTCTGTCACACCCCACTCCAGATTATCCTATTAAACCTAGGATGTGGTCTACCGATGATAGATCCTAAATAAACCATGGAATCCATTGTCAAACTTAGTAAAACAAAACGCATTGTCAAACATGAAATAATTATAAAAAATATCATGTCAACTTTTTATTAGTAATTAATGGAAAATTGGATGGAAGGGACATAAATGAAAACAAAAATCCAAAGCTCTATGGTAAAATTATTGAATTTGAAAGCTTAGAGACCTAAATGAAAAACCTAACTCAAACTTACATATATATATATATATGTTATAGGCAATTTTGGACCACCTCGATGTACAAGGAGCTGACGAGGACAACCGAGGAGAAATCGGGCTGGGAGATGGACCCAAGAGGTGAAACTGGCAAGTGGGACGAGCCAAGACCGAAGGGGTCGGGTTTTTGGCCCGACCCCCTGCTCGGCCTCGGCCATGGGCCGAGGCCGAGCCCGTCCGACTCCGCTTGGTCCCTACCGCCTTTGGCCGGCCCGGTTCCGCCTGGTTTGACCTAAAACGCCTCCGAATCCCTAAAAACCCTAGGAGGATGAGCAGGTATTTATACCCCTCTTCGTCACTGAAGAAGGGGACTCGAACTCTAATCCCGAAACTCATTCTATATTCTCTACTCTCTCCTCTTGCTCTTACTTTTTCTGCTCCCCACCGTTCTGCTTGCTGACTTAAGCATCGGAGCCGGTGTGGCAAGCACCACACCAGTGTGCAGGTTTACTGTCTTGCAGGCCACGTCTTCCCCCTCATCTACAAATTTACCGTTGGTGGCACGTGAAGGTCAGGTGAGTTCCTCTGATCAAATTTGACCATCAACAATATATATATATTTTCCTTATTTTTTTAAGGTACAATATTTATATCCAATATCTCAAAGAAAGAGAGACCCTTTGGATTCATTAAAAAAAGGTACTCATATATTGGACCCTCTTATATTAGCTTCACATAAAATATGCCAAATATAAAAATGAAAAAAAAATTAAACTTTTTTTTAATCAGAAAAAAAAATTTAACTTGTTTTAAACAACAATAAACAAACTTAGATTTTTTTTTTTTTTTTTCACATAGTTGTTATGAAAATGTCCATCTCATGCCACATATCCTTGAAGTTGAGTGGCTAAACTAGTAATTTAACACAAGGAAAAAATAAATAAATTAGAAATAACAATCAAATTACGAGATTCCACCACCACACTCTTTCATATTCGACATGTAACACATTGCATCCCGCACATAAAATTGAGAAAATGAAATTTTAATAAGAGAGAAAGGTTTGTTTTAGAATTTAAATAAGGTGAGGTAAGAGTAAAAGAAAATAAATAACCTATGAAACCAATAGTTTATTCCCCTTATATAATTTTATAATATTTAATTAAAAAAGGAAAGGAATAAAAAATATATTAGAAGCTTAAAGTTACGGGAAGAGAAAATGCATGGATGATTTGAAAGAGAAAATGTCCATGTAAAAGAGAAGAGTGTTGATAACATGTGTTTAAAGTAATTTTTTTTTTCTTTTTTGAGTACATTAGAGGGATTCGAACCTCTAACCTCATGGTCGAGGGTACATGACAATTACTGCTGAGCTAAGTTCGTTTTGGCATGTGTTTAAAGTAATTATGCAATATGGAACTTTTGTTTTTTATGAAGCAAAGTAGATATGAATATTTATTTTATTTCACTCTTTTATAAAAGTACACCATTGTTATCTCACAAGACTCAAGAAAATTCATACCTTCATATCTAAGGTTGTGTTTGGTTTAATTTTTCAAGTGTTTAATTTTGAAAATAAATCATTTTGAAAAAATTTCAGTGTTTGACAACCACTAAAAATAACTTATTAGAAAATAAAGTTGATAAATAAATCATTTTGAGAGAAACACTTGAAACCAACTTTTTTTAAAAAAATCTTCTTAAGTAAACAATAACTTGTGTATAAAAACATTTGTGAGGAAATGCAACCAAACATATGAGTGTTTAAATTATTCTAAACAATTTTTATACAAAATTTTTTTAAAAAAATGCATTCTTGAAAAAGATTTAAATTCAAATGTATTTCAAACCAACCCTAAGTCTTCAAAGTGGAGAGTACTAATAATAGTACTAATAATAGTCTTCGCACTACTCTTATTAGTACTCTCCACAACTCTTCACCATCTCAATTAATTCTTATCCCTCTAATTCAAGAGTTTCAATAAATAATCTTAAGACTAAATTACAAGTTTTGTTGGTTCCAAGTTCGAATTCTAAGATTTGTGTTTAATAGATATTTGAACTATAAAAATTAGAGTGCTTAATAAGTCTATGAATTTTTAGTTTTGTGTTTAATAGTTCCATGAACTTTAAAAAATATCTAATAAGTTCCTTAACGGTTTTCAATTTTGTGTCTAATAAATCTCTGAGCTTCCAATTTTGTATCTAATAGGTCATTGATCTATTTGATATTTTTAAAACCCGCAAATGTATTGGACATAAAATTGAAAGTTTAACTTCCTGTCAAACACCAAATTCCATTTCATGTCTAATAAATTCGGTCCGTTTAAAATTTTAAATTGAAAGTTAAATATAATGACCTATCAGATACTTTTTAAAGTTTAGGGACCTATTAAATACAAGAACAAAAGTATAGGAATCAAACTTGTAATTTAATATGCTTTTTTTTTTTTAGTTCAACAACATTTGGGTCTGAGGGATTCAAACCTCTGACTTCTTAATGTACCCTGAGCTATGCATACTCGCTTTGGCATGATTTATTTTTAATTTATTATCTTGTTTAGAAGAAGAGAAAAAATTGAAATAAATGTGATTAAAAATTTATGTTTGTTGGATAGCTGGAAAAGAAAATTAAATTAAAAGTTTACTGATGTTGATTTTAAAATTTGATTTATATATTAATAAAAAATGAAATTATGACTAGGTTAAATTCTATGAAATCCTGCAAAATTGTTCTCTTCCATGTGACTTTGAAATCTCTCAAAATTCTTAGCAACCAAACACAAACTTAATACCTTACTTCCCTTTCTTTTTCTATCGTATCCAATTAATTATATAAATTATTTACTCACTTTTAATAAAGAAAAAGATGTCTCATTTAATTCATTATATATAAAGGAAAATTGCAATGGATAGAAGAAAAAATAATAGGATATTTGTAAATCTAGCCGTGATTTTTTCGATTTGCTAATATAGAAAAAAAAATTAATTTGATTTTCGTTTTTTAAATTATTCCAGTTTTACCCTTGTTGGTGTATCAACTAATTTATCATGAGTATATCTAATATATACAAAATATAAAGTATATTAATTAACTAATATACCAAATTTGATATACTCGAAGTTAGCCCAACCCATAAGAACAGTCCAAAGTCTTTATTCAAGTATGATATACTTTTGATATAGTCAAAATACTACTAAAAAGATAAATCCATGTTTAACCTCAAATTCATATTAAATGATGTATGATATAGAACTATTATACTCAAAATACAAAGGGACCAAATAGATGGAGGGACCAAAATGAAACAAAATCCAAACCTCAGGACCAAGTTGTTGAGTTTGAAAACTCAGGGACCAAAATGAAACCTAGCCCAAACCTCAGGGACTAAAAGTGTATTTTTTCCAAAAAAAATTATATTATATAAAAAAAGAGGCTGATGGCACACAAAAGAAAAAAAAAAGAAATATATATATGACAGATCTAACTATGAAGGTGGCGTTGAAAAAAAAAAAAGAGAAATAAGATTTGCGGCAACAACTCACAATTAAAAACAAAAATGGAAAAAGAAAAAGATATTATTATTTTTTCTCTCGTTATGAGAGTTTCCTTCTTCATGAGGGCTGGGGTTTTTTTTTAGGGTTTTAGGTTTTGTCGGCGGCGTGGGCGTGGGAGGTCTGTCGAGGGGATCTGCGAGAAAGGCCCGAAGGGTGTTGGAGGCTATCTTTGCGGCGACAAATCTCTGGCGAATTCAGGTTTGGTTTTCGATTAGGGCTTTAGGAACGGTTTCTGGCGAGGGTTCTTTATTCCGGTGACAAATCTCCGGCAAATTCAAGGTTGGGATCATGTTCGGCAGCGGCTCTGCGTTTCGGGCGAGGAAGGGTCCGACGAACTCCTGTTTGGCGGTGGCTGTGCACATTCATGGTATTCGGTGGAGCGTGAGGTTATTGGATGTGCTAGTTAGGGCTGCAGATCACGTTTAGAAGTTTTGAACGATCGGGCCCAGTATAGAAGACTCGTCGTTGACGGCGGCGTTTGTGGCTTTGACGGGTTGTTTCTTTTGTTTTTTTTCTGTCTTGTCTTTTCGTTTCTTGTCTCTAGGTTTATGCATGGTTTAAGTGTTTAGGGTGTTGAATTAGTTGCGTTTTTTTTACCTTCTCGTCTGTGCATGGTTTCTGTTTCTGCGTGTTTTGGTCGTTTGTGCATTCTTTGGTCTTTTTCTTTCGTGCTTTACCTTTCATTTTGTTGTGCGTGGTTTGCTGGTGTTTGTGTTTTGGTTTGCAGGTGTAGGTGTTCATACGAGTTTACTGCGAGGATGGTGGAAAATGGAGGATCTGATTAAGCGGTGGAAATCTATGGCATTGACGGGGGAGGAGGCTGATGTTATTAAGTCAAAGGATATGATGGCGCCGTTGTCGGAGGCGTCGTTGGAATTATGCCTGGTGGGCAAGGTGTGTTGAGAAAATGAAAGGTTTTCTATTTTCATTATTAAACTTTATTTGTGCATTTAGTGTGACTTTTGGTTTTTGTGACTTTTGGCTTTTGGTTTCTTGTAACCAATAGTGACTTTTGAGTTTTGGGAGTTAGGTGAGTTATGAGCATTTTATCACATTTAAAGTTATGAACCATTGGTATTCTATGGTTACTTTTGTAAGCCTATATAAAGGCATGCTTAGTTGAATGAAAAATCATCTCCATTCATACTTGTCTTCCACATTTTTCTAACAAAGTGGTATCAGAGCGAGTAGCAAAAAATTGAGAGAAATGGCCAACGGTGGGATGGGTTCGCTTCAACTACCGATGCTTTCCAAGCTCAACTATGACAATTGGAGCATCAAGATATAACAGCGTTACTAGGAGCACAAGATTTGTGGGAGATCGTAGAGAACGGTTTCCAAGAGGCGGAAGCTGGAGCCGATCAAGCGCAAAGAGATGCGTTAAAGGAGGCAAGAAAGAAGGACAAGAAAGCCCTCTATATCTTGTACCAATCGGTGGACGAAGACACATTTGAGACCATCGCCAATGTCGAGACGTCAAAGGCGGCATGGGACAAGCTCCAATCGACTCATAGAGGAGCCGATCGTGTGAAAAAGGTACGGTTGCAAACTCTACGTGGTGAGTTTGAATCTTTACAAATGAAGGAGACGGAGGTGATAGCGGAATATCACACAAGAGTAATGACCGTTGTCAACCAATTGAGACGGAATGGTGAAGAAATCACCGATGTTCGTGTCATGGAAAATGTTCTACGGAGCCTAAATACAAAGTTTGAGATTATTGCCACGACAATCGAGGAGACACAGGATCTCGAGATTATGACGATTGAACAATTTATAGGCTCGTTGCAAGCCTATGAGGAGAAAAAGAAAAGGAGGATGGAGCAAACAGAGACCATTGAACAACTTCTCCAACTCAAACTCAAGGAGGAGAATAGTCGTGGACGTGGAAGAGGTCGCAGTGGTAGAGGCCGTGGTGGAAGAGGTGAAACCAACACCGATGTTTCTCAAAATTCGAGTGATTCCTCAAGAGGAAGAGGAGGCCGAGGTCGTGGAAGGCGTGGTGGAAGATCTGGGAGAGATAAATCTCAGGTAAAATGCTATAATTGTAATAAGTATGGACATTATGCAAATGAGTGTTACTCATCTCAATCAGAATCAAATGATCGAAAGCATCAAGACCAGTCAACCGCCAGCACATCAAAAGCCCATCAAGGGCAATCCAATTATGCAGAGGAGAATGGAACCTTATTTATGGTTTCAAAGGGAGAAGAAGAGAGTCAAGATAGTATGTGGTATCTTGACACCGGAGCCTCAAACCACATGTGTGGAAAACGCAAGATGTTCGTGGAGTTGAACGAGATGGAGAAAGGTAATATTGCCTTTGGAGACAATTCTTTGGCCGCCATCAAAGGAATAGGTAAAATTCTCATTCGGTTAAAAAATGGAGAAAATCAATATATTACAAATGTTTATTACATTCCCAGTATAAAAAATAATATATTGAGTGTAGGACAATTGTTAGAGAAAGGTTTTGAAGTTCAAATGAAAAACAATTGTTTGTATTTGAGGGATAATCATGAGAGACTTATTGCTAAAGTTTCCATGACAAAAAACCGAATGTTTCCTTTGAATATATGTAATGATGTTCCAAAATGCTTGAAGACATGTTATGAGGATCTCTCCTGGTTATGGCATCTACGGTTCGGACACCTCAATTTTGGAAGTCTAGAAGACTTGTCGAAGAAGCAGATGGTGCGGGGTTTACCACACATTCACAAGCCGAACCAAGTGTGTGAAGGATGTCTACTTGGCAAACATCATCGAAGTAGTTTCCCGAAGGAGTCTATGACAAGAGCCAAGAAGCCTCTAGAACTCATCCATGCTGATGTCTGTGGAATGATCAAACCAGAGTCTCATGGTAAAAGTAAATACTTCCTTCTATTTATTGACGATTTTTCTAGAAAAACATGGGTGTACTTTTTGAAGGAAAAATCGGAAGTATTTGAAATCTTCAAGAGATTCAAGGCACGTGTGGAGAATGAAAGCAATCTTACAATCAAGGCCATGAGAACTGATCGAGGTGGTGAATTCACATCAAATGAGTTCAAACAGTTTTGTGATGAAAAAGGCATCCGACGTCCGTTAACAGTGCCAAGGACACCACAACAAAATGGCGTGGTGGAGAGGAAGAATCGGACAATCTTGAATATGGCAAGAAGCATGCTAAAGACAAAGAAAATGCCAAGGGAATTTTGGGCGGAGGCCGTAGCTTGTGCGGTCTATGTGACAAATCGAGCACCAACCAAAAGTGTGCTTGACAAGACGCCTCAAGAAGCATGGAATGGAAGAAAGCCCGAAATTGGTCACTTCAAGGTATTTGGGAGTATTGCATATGCTCATGTGTCAGAGGAAAAAAGGACCAAGCTCGACGATCGAAGTGAGAAACTCATATTCATCGGTTATGATGCAAGTTCAAAGGGTTATCGCCTTTACAATCCTTTGAATGGAAAGGTAATTATTAGTCGTGATGTTGTTTTTGATGAACAAGCATCTTGGGATTGGAATTTACAGGAGGAGGAGTATGATTTCCTTCCATATTTTGAAGAAGACGATGATAATGAGCCAACCAGAGATGAAATGGGTGAAGTTTTGCCTAGTCCAGTGACATCTCATTTGACTGATCGATCGTCATCTGAAGGTTCATCCAGCGATTCTGAGAATGAAATTGGTCCAAGAGGAACCCGAAGTCTACATGAACTTAATGAGGTAAATGAAAATCAAAATGACATAACTCTCTATTGCCTTTTTGGTGATTGTGAGCCTATTAGTTTCCAAGAAGCCATTGCAAGCAAGAAATGAAAGGATGCAATGGATGAAGAAATTCGAGCGATAGAGAAAAATGACACATGGGAGTTGACCAAGCTTCCAAAAGGGCACAAACCGATCGGAGTGAAGTGGTTATACAAGGCAAAGAGAAAGGCCAATGGCGATGTTGAAAGGCACAAGGCGAGACTAGTGGTGAAAGGGTATAGTCAACGACATGGCATCGACTATGATGAGGTATTTGCCCCCGTTGTTCGCCTTGAAACTATTCGTTTGATTATTGCTTTGGCAGCTCATAATCATTGGAAAATACATCAAATGGATGTCAAATCGGCATTCTTGAATGGAATTCTTGAGGAAGAAGTCTATGTGGAGCAACCATTGGGTTATGAAGTCAAGGGTGAAGAAAACAAAGTGCTTCGATTGAAAAAGGCTCTTTACGGTTTGAAGCAAGCACCGAGAGCATGGAATTCAAAAATTGACAAGTATTTTCAAGAGAAGAAGTATATGAAGTGTCTTTATCAGCATGCCCTTTACATCAAAATGCAAGGTGAAAGCATACTAATCATTTGTTTATATGTTGAGGATTTAGTATTTACTGGAAACAATCCTAGCATGTTTGATGAGTTCAAAAGAGAGATGGCAAATGAGTTTGAAATGACGGACATTGGTCTCATGAGTTACTATCTTGGGATCGAGGTCAAACAAAGTGAAGATGAGATTTTTATATCCCAGGAGGGCTATGCTAAAGAGATGCTCAAAAAGTTCAACATGGATGATGCTAATCCAGTTGGAACACCGATGGAATGTGGAGTCAAAATCACCAAGCAAGATGGAGGAGAGAAGGTAGATTCTACATATTTCAAAAGCTTGGTTGGAAGTTTGAGATACTTGACATGCACAAGACCGGATATTCTTTATTCAGTTGGAATTATTAGTCGATTTATGGAGGAGCCGACAACTACGCATTGCAAAATGGCAAAAATGATACTTCGCTACATCAAAGGGACAATTGGGTATGGTCTTTCCTATGTCTCTTCTAGAAATTTTGATATTGTTGGATATTGTGACAGTGATTGGAGTAGTGACTTGGATCATCGAAAGAGTACTATGGGGTTTGTATTTTTTATTGGTGAAACGGCGTTCACATGGATGTCAAAAAAGCAACCATAGTCACATTATCAACATGCGAGGCAGAGTACGTCGCGACAACTTCCTGTGTATGTCATGCAATTTGGCTAAGAAACTTAGTGAAGGAGTTGAAGTTTCAAATGGAAGGTCCAATGGAGATTTATGTTGACAACAAATCGGCCATTGCCTTAGCCAAAAATCTGGTATTTCATGGGAGGAGCAAGCACATTGATACCCAATTTCACTACATTCGGGATTGCGTTGCGAATAAAGAAGTGGAACTCAAATATATCAAGTCACAAGACCAAGCGGCAGACATTTTCACAAAGCCCCTCAAGTTGGAGACTTTTATCAGAATGAGGAGTTTACTTGGTGTAACAAATCAAGTTTAAGGGGGGGTGTTGAGAAAATGAAAGGTTTTCTATTTTCATTATTAAACTTTATTTGTGCATTTAGTGTGACTTTTGGCTTTTGTGACTTTTGGCTTTTGGTTTCTTGTAACCAATAGTGACTTTTGAGTTTTGGGAGTTAGGTGAGTTATGAGCATTTTATCACATTTAAAGTTATGAACCATTGGTATTCTATGGTTACTTTTGTAAGCCTATATAAAGGCATGCTTAGTTAAATGAAAAATCATCTCCATTCATACTTGTCTTCCACATTTTTCTAACAAGGTGATCTCGTCTAAAAGAGTGAACGTGGAGGCCTTCAGAACAGTCATGAAAGGTGCTTGGAGGGTCCACGACGCGACCCGAATCGAGGCTGCGGGTGAGAATACATTTGGGATACAGTTCCGGTCGCAAGGGGAGAAGGAGCGGGTGCTGTCATCTGGGTCGTGGTCGTTTGATAGGGCACCATTGATACTGAAGAAGCCAAAGGCAACAGTGGGGTTGGTAGGTGTCAACAAAGGCAACAGTGGGGTTGGTAGGTGTCAACTTCAGCGACTGTTCGTTCTGGGTCCAGATATGTAACGTGCCCAAACCTCAGGGACCAAATTGTTGAGTTTGAAAATTCAGGGACCAAAATGAAACCTAGCCCAAACCTCAGGGACTAAAAGTGTATTTTTTCCAAAAAAAATTATATTATATAAAAAAGGGGCTGATGGCACACAAAAGGAAAAAAAAAAGGAAATATATATATGACAAATCTAACTATGAAGGTGGCGTTGAAAAAAAAAAGAGAAATAAGATTTGCGGCAACAACTCATAATTAAAAACAAAAATGGAAAAAGAAAATAACCTAATTTTACAAATGCTTGTATATGGGTATGTTAAAATTAATCTAGACATAATTCAAGGTACATGAATCACATTTAGTTACATACATGAATAGTTGAGATTCAAAGAATAGTTGAATACATGAATTACAAGATACATGATGAATGTTCATGTATTGGTGAAAGGTCACATGTATTTTCATTTATTGTTGATGTCTTTTGATGCAGTTTCCTACTAGTATATATATGTGTAGGATTTGTCATTTGTAAGCAAGCAAGCCAAAGCAAATAAGAAACAAAAGTTATATTCAAGTTCTAGTTTCTCCAATCTTGTGTGAGTGAGAGAACAATCTTCTTCTCTTATCTCTTGAATTGTATTGTGAGGGCCTACTTCGTTTCCAACAAGTGGTATCAGAGCTAAGGTCAGAGATGGCTTCCAGTGGTAACATGTTGCAACCCCACTTCCAAGATTCAGTGGAAGAATTTTAATCAGTGGAGTATTCAAATGAAAGTGCTATATGGCTCACAAGAATTGTGGGATATTGTTGAAAGAGGATACACCGAAGTTGAGAATCAGAACGAGCTCACTAATCAACAACTTGCCGAGTTGAGAGAAAATCGTAAGAAAGACAAGAAGGCTTTGTTCTTAATTTATCAAGCTGTTGATGAACATGTCTTCGAAAGAATTTCAACAGCTACTTCTGCAAAGGCGGCTTGGGGTATTTTACAATCCACCTATCAAGGAGAAGATAAGGTAAAGATGGTAAGACTACAAGCTCTCAGATCTGAATTTGATTGCATTAAGATGAAAGAGACTGAAACTGTTGAAGAGTTTTTCAATCGTATTCTTGCGATTGTCAATAGTTTGAGAACAAATGGAGAAGAATTGGGTGATCAAAGAGTTGTTGAAAAGATTCTTAGAAGTATGCCAAGAAAGTTTGAGCATATTGTCGTTGCAATTGAAGAATCAAAAGATTTATCTACACTATCAGTAAATAACTTGATGGGTTCTCTTCAATCCCATGAGCTTAGATTGAAGCAATTTGATGTTAATCCCGAGGAAGCATTTCAAATGCAAACTTCATTCAGAGGCAATTCTCGTGGAAGACGTGGTGGTCGTGACAGACGAGGAGGTGGAAGAAGCTACGATAATAGAAATGGTATGAATTCTGAAAATCAACAAGAAAGTTCTTCTTCATCTCGAGGAAGAGGAGACAAAAGAGGAAAAGGTTTTGGCAGAAATCAAGGAAGTGGTCGTGGTAATTTTTCTCACATTCAATGTTTTAATTGCAAAAAGTATGGTCATTTTCAAGCAGATTGTTGGGCACCGAGAAATGGAGATGGAAATTCCACCATGATCCATAAAGAGGAGAAAAATGATGAAGGTGTTCTATTTCTTGCATGTAGTGCTCAAGATGATGTTGTGGAGTCTACATGGTATCTTGATAGTGGTTGTAGTAACCACATGACAGGAAACAGAAGTGTATTTGTTACTTTGGATGAATCTCTCCAAAGTGAAGTGAAAACTGGTGACAATACAAGATTGCAAGTCAAAGGCCGAGGTGATATTCTCGTTAAGACGAAGAAAGGCACAAAACGAGTTGTGGATGTGTTCTATGTTCCAGGTTTGAAGCATAATCTTTTGAGTATTGGTCAACTACTTCAACGAGGTCTAAAAGTTTCATTTGAAGGTGGTGTGTGTGCAATCAAAGACCAGGTTGGTGTTCTTATTGCCAAGGTAAAAATGACTGCTAATATGATGTTTCCTCTTAAATTCACATATGGTCAAATCTCCTGTTTTAGCAGCATATTGAAGGATCCATCCTGGCTTTGGCATTTTCGATATGGTCACTTGAATTTTGGATCACTATCGTATTTGTGCAAAAATCATATGGTGAGAGGCATTCAAAATATCAACCATGAGACAGATATTTGTGAAGTGTGTATACTTGCAAAACATCACCGAGATTCGTTTCCAACTGGTAAAGCTTGGAGAGCCTCCAAACCTCTTGAGTTGATTCATACAGATTTGTGCGGTCCCATGCGTACAATATCAAATGGAGGTAATCGATATTTCATAACCTTCATAGATGATTTCAGCAGAAAGTTGTGGATTTTTCTTTTGAAAGAAAAGAGTGAAGCATTTGAATGTTTTAAATCTTTCAAAGCTTTAGCTGAGAATCAAAGTGGCCATAAGATAAAATCTTTGAGATCTGACCGTGGTGGAGAATATATAGTTTTTGATAATTTTTTCAAGGAACAAGGTATTCATCATCAACAGACAGCTCGAATGAGTCCACAGCAGAATGGAGTTGCAGAGAGAAAGAATAGAACAATCATGGAGATGGCGAGAAGTATGCTAAAAGCAAAAAAGATGCCAGATGAGTTTTGGGGAGATGCTGTTGCATGTACTGCTTACATTTTGAATCGAGCTCCAACAAAAAGTGTTCCAGGTATGACTCCTTATGAAGCATGGTCTGGTGAGAAACCATGTGTTAGTCACTTGAGAGTTTTTGGGAGTATAGCTTATTCTCATATACCAGATAAGTTAAGGGGCAAGTTAGATGATAAATCAGAAAAAATGCATTATGGTAGGCTATAGTGAAAATTCTAAAGCTTATCGGTTGTATAATCCTTTGTCGAAAAAGATTATTATCAGTCGAGATGTTATTTTCAATGAAGATGAATCCTGGAACTGTGATGTCGTTGGAGAAGCTGAAAG
Organism: Luffa acutangula; assembly: GCA_036850905.1. Classification (NCBI taxonomy): domain Eukaryota; kingdom Viridiplantae; phylum Streptophyta; class Magnoliopsida; order Cucurbitales; family Cucurbitaceae; genus Luffa; species Luffa acutangula. The sequence continues at coordinate 15,299,481 of CM072099.1, forward strand.
TCCATTTCATGTTAGCATGGACGGGAATGGAGATGCTCACGACTCAGAGCAAGTAGAGATTCAGGCAGTGGCATCATCTTCATCTGCATTGCCATCTTCCACAAGTGATGATGATATGTCACCAAGGAGAATGAGAAATATTCAAGAAATTTATAATGCTACTAACAGAATTGACGAAGATGTTGCTGATTTTGCATTATTTTCTGGTGTTGATCCTATAAATTTTGATGAGGCGATCCAAGATGAAAAATGGAAGATTGCAATGGATCAAGAAATTGATGCAATAAAAAGAAATGAAACATGGGAGTTGATGGATCTTCTAGTAAACAAACAAGTTCTTGGAGTAAAATGGGTATACAGAACAAAGCTGAAGTCAAATGGTGAAGTTGAAAAAGACAAGGCAAGACTTGTTGTAAAAGGCTACAAGCAGGAATATGGTGTGAACTATGAAGAGATCTTTGCTCCTGTGACAAGAATTGAGACAGTTCGATTGATTTTGTCATTGGCTGCTCAAAATGAGTGGAAAGTTTATCAAATGGATGTAAAATCCGCTTTTTTGAATGGACACTTGAAGGAAGAGATATTCGTTGAACAACCTTTGGGTTATGTGAAAAAAGGAGAAGAAGACAAAGTGTACAAGTTGAAAAAGGCCTTGTATGGATTGAAGCAAGCTCCGCGAGCTTGGTACAGTCGCATTGACAGTTTCTTTATAAAAACAGGATTTCGAAGGTGTCCATATGAGCATGCACTCTATGTCAAAGAAGATAAGTATGACAAATTTCTTATTGTTTCACTCTATGTTGATGATTTGCTTTTTACTGGAAATGATAATATGTTGTGTGATGACTTTAAGAATTCCATGAAAAGGGAATTTGAGATGAGTGATATGGGTCTCATCCATTATTTTTTGGGAATTGAAGTCAATCAAAAAGATGGAGAGATTGTCATCTCACAACAAAAGTATGCTGGTGATTTGTTGAAAAAATTCAGAATGGAAAATGTTTTTCCTTGTAACACTCCCATGGATGCAAATTTGAAGTTGAGCAAGAATGATATCGGAGAAGATGTTGATCCAAGCTTATATCGAAGCTTAGTTGGAAGCTTGATGTACTTGACTGCAACAAGACCTGATATTCTATTTGCTGTAAGTATGTTAAGCAGATTCATGACAAGCCCGAAAAGAAGTCATTGGGAAGCAGGTAAGCGAGTGCTTCGTTACATTCTTGGCACCAAAAATCTTGGAATTCATTATAAGAAAGTTCCAGAATCAGTGTTAGTTGGTTTTTGTGATAGTGATTGGGGTGGTAATGTTGATGATCATAAAAGTACATCTGGTTATGTTTTTAGCATTGGCTCAGGTGTTTTTTCATGGATTTCAAAGAAACAACCTATTGTTGCTCTTTCTACCACCGAAGCAGAATATATCTCTTTATCTGCAGCTGGATGTCAAGCTTTATGGCTTAGATGGATGTTGAAAGAATTGAAGTGTGCTCAAAGAAGTGAGACTGTTTTATTTTGCGATAATGGTTATGCTATTGCATTATCAAAAAATCCAGTCTTCCATGGAAGAAGCAAGCATATTAGAATCAAGTATCATTTTATCAGAGACTTGGTTAAAGATGGAGAAGTGATGGTGAAGCATTGCAAGACTCAAGATCAGGTGGCTGATATTTTTACGAAGGCGCTGAAGTTTGACTTATTTGTCAAGTTTAGAGAAAAACTTGGAGTTGCTCAAGTCTAGATTAAGGGGGATGTTAAAATTAATCTAGACATAATTCAATGTACATGAATCACATTTAGTTACATACATGAATAGTTGAGATTCAAAGAATAGTTGAATACATGAATTACAAGATACATGATGAATGTTCATGTATTGGTGAAAGGTCACATGTATTTCCATTTATTGTTGATGTCTTTTGATGTAGTTTCCTACTAGTATATATATGTGTAGGATTTGTCATTTGTGAGCAAGCAAGCCAAAGCAAATAAGAAACAAAAGTTATATTCGAGTTCTAGTTTCTCCAATCTTGTGTGAGTGAGAGAACAATCTTCTTCTCTTATCTCTTGAATTGTATTGTGAGGGCCTACTTCGTTTCCAACAGGGTATGTGGCAAAATTAAAGAAAAAAAAAGATGAAGACATCGGCAACCCAATCTCACATATATATTCCTCATATAACACAGCGGCAGTGTAAAGAGAAGAAAAAACAAAATTGTGAAACTTGAATTTGCGAATTTGTAAAAAAAAAAAAAAAAATAGAGTTGGCATTTGTGAATTTGCTTCGCACTGAGTGTCTATTCGAAAAAGTAAGAAAAAAAAGTTATGACTTGATTCGTGGTTGGCGGCTGTGGCACGAAACATATACACATGGAAGAAAAAAAAACTTATGAAACTTGGGCAGTAGCTATTCGAAAAATGACAATAAAATTTTATTTTACTTACCAATAGTGCGAAAAGGAAGCACGAAGGAAGATTATTGCTCGAATTCAAGGCCTCAAAAAGAAAAAAAATACATGAGCATTTAAAGACAAATGAATGAAAGAAAAGAGAAATTGCTATCATTTATAAAGAAAGGGTTTAGGTCAAACACATAAAGAAAAGTTGATTTTTGACTAAGCAAATTTTGGCCTAATCAAATATGGTAAGGAATTTCCTACGGTTGTGATCAAGGTAAAAATTTTGTCTCCAAATTATATGAATCAAGAGAGAAATTTTGGCCTAATAAAATTGGCAAGCCAAGAGACCTCCAATTTTTGTTCAAAGTACCTATCTACCTCCAAACTCATGTCCAAGGTTGAGAAAAAAAAATTGTCACAATTTTGGCCAAATTTAATTTTCCAATTAAAAAAAAATATATATTGGAAATCAAAATTGTGGTTCAATATTTTGATTTTTTTCGAAAAAAAAAATCTTAAATTTGGCTAAAATTAATGTTGGGAGCGAAAAAGAAATTATAAGTTAATATTCTAATTATTTTCGCCTATCGGCACAAATTAAAATTATGACTAAACGTCATATTCTTTTTTTCACAAATCATGCTTTTCAAAATCAATGCACTCATATACATGCATAAATTTCGAAAAGGGGACATTTGTTGAGTGAGAAATTTTGGTCAATCACAAATTGTCACGTCATTAATTTGAATTAATGATAAAATAAATTTGGAACCAATTACAAATTTACATGTGTCCTTAAATTAAATAAATAGACATTAAAATTCGGCACAGCAAACAATGCCACTTGTCTATTATTGATCCACCATATGACATAAGACGAGTCCAATCAAATTATGTCATGTGGCAATTGGACCTGAGACTAATGTAACCTGAGATCATTGAAGAAATTGGGCTAAATTAAAATAATCCAACTTTATTAAACAGGGGTTAGATTAAAGCCCAAGCCCATATGAGGTCCATCAAACTCAATAAATAAAGGAGGCCACCATTCAGATAGAGTTAGAGAAGGCAGAGTCCAGAGCATTCTCCCAAAGTCCAAAGTCTTCAGAAGTCAGAGAGTCCAGAGAATTCAAAAGATTCAAGATTCAGAATTTGGCTAACTCAAGACTCAGAAGATCCAACGACTTAAAGACTCCAAAGAATCAACTGTTTCTTCATCAAATTACAAGTTGAAGATTCGACCTCCCTCCATCTGAGATTAAGCTCGCCAGCCTTCAGATCAGACTCAACATTTTGAGGGAAAACATCAGAGGATAAATATTAGAGACTGTAACACAATAAAATCAAGTTCATTTCCACGAATTAAATTTCATTGTTGAAATCTCGTGTGAACAGTATGTTTTAATTAAACAGTAATTGTGTGTGCATAAATTATGCCATATAGATTTAAAATCCCAACATAGGAAAAACATGTTTCATGCATTGAAAGTATGTTTTAAAATGCTATAATATATAGTATGCATGTGTTAGGGTTTCATGAGATGCATGTTGTATGTTTTATTTTTGGTAATGAATGATTAGTATAAACGTCGTTATATTAATTAAACGAAAATGGACAAGCATGCAACATGAAACCATGCCTTAGCGTTATATAAGTGTTATATAAGCATGATAGATGAATGTTATAGGTTGTTTATTTTATAAGCATTATAAAACGAGATGCACGTTTAAAATCTATAACAAAGAAAAATGCATGCTCACTTAGGATTAATGAATTACAATCTCGATCAAATTTTCATAGAAAAATAGGTCGATATCTTGTAAAGCTAAGGTTACAAGAGAACTCACCTAGTGAGATGTTGTCTAAGGTTGGAGGAGTGAGAAGGGAAGAGAGAGAAAAAGATAATTAAAAACATGAAATAATTATAAAAAAATATTTTTTAATAAAAAGATGTCACATCAACTTTTTATTAGTAAATAACGGAAAATTGGATGGAGGGGACATAAATGAAAACAAAAATCCAAAGCTCTGGGGTAAAATTATTGAATTAGAAAACTTAGAGACCTAAATATGCAAAACCTAACTCAAACTTACCAAAAAAATGTATTTTTTCCGTTTTTTTTAAGGTACAATATTTATAGAGAATTTGCAGTGGATATCAAATAAGATTTCTGCCAAAGCGAGCATAGCTTAGCGGTAATTGGCATATACCCTCGACCAAGAGGTCGGAGGTTCGAATCCCCCACCCCCAAATGTTGATGTACTCAAAAAAAAAAAAAAAAGCAAATAAGATTTCTATAATTTCAAATATAACACAATGTAAAAATAATGACAAATATGACACAATCTATCAGAGTATATCACTGTTAAACTCTGAGTAATTAACGAACTAGTCTTGGGTCATTAACTTCAATATGTTTTGCAAATTATGGAATATAATGATTGAATAATTGAAGTCGAATGACAATTAAAAATTTTCTAAAAAGGGATATACAATGTTTTGAATTGACTATAAAACAAAGTTTCTTGAAGTCGACAATCTATAAGTGACTATCACTGTTGGCTTCCAATGATTGGAGTCTATCTCCGATAAAATTAAAAAAAAAAACTCAAATTATTGGAGTTTATCAAATGTTGAAAAAATATAAATCAACATAAAATCAGTCAAGAAACGAAATGAGTTGATTAGAGCTGATTTTTTTTTTAAAAAAAAAAAAGACATCGACGGATTTTCTCAACTGAAATGGAGAAATGAGGGATTAGGACTTGTAGGTTAAAAATAGTCAATTGATGGGCAAAATATTCAGGTTGAATGAACTTTGATGGGTCTTTTAGTCTTTTACAACTAATTGTGCTATAAATGCAATTAATTTGCAAGTGTGTCATATTTGCTATTAATTTGGTCCAATTTGTCATCCATGCAAACAACCCATATTTATATCCAATGTCTTAAAGAAAGCGATCCTCTGAATTCATTAAAAAAAAGGTACCGATATATTGGACCCTCTTATATTAGCTTCACATAAAATATCCAAAATATAAAAATGAATAAAAAAAATTAAACTTTTTTTAATAAAATAAAATTAACTTGTTTTAAACAATAAACAGACTTAGATTTTTATTTTTATTTTTTCACATAGTTGTTATGAAAATGTCCATCCCATGCCACATCCTTGAAGTAGAGTGACTAAACTAGACATTTAACAAAAGGAAAAAAAAAAAAAAAAATTGAATTAGAAATGAACACCCGACAACAATCAAATTACGAGATCCCACCACCACACTCTTTCAGATTCGACATGTAACACATTTCATCACGCACATAAAATTGAGAAAATAAAATTTTAATAAGAGAGAAATGTTTGTTTTAGAGTTTAAATAAAAAGCTCAATCAAGAGTAAACGAAAATTATAAATAACTCTTGAAACCAAAAGTTTATTCCCCTTATACAATTTTATAATATTTTTATTAGAAAAGGAAAGGAATAAAAAAAAATATTAGAAGCTAAAGTTATGAGGAGAGAAAATGCATGGATGATTTGAAAGAGAAATGTGGATGTAAAAGAGAAGAGTGTTGATAACATATGTGTTTAAAGTAATTATGCAATATGGAACTTTTGTTTTTATTAAGCAAAGTGGATATGAATATATATTTTGTTTCACTCTTTTATAAAAGTACACCATTGTTATCTGAGAAGACTCAGAAAATTCATACCTTCAAATCTAAGTCTTCATAGTAAACTTTTGGAGAGCAATCTTGTGCTTCCCACAAACACAAAGTGGACTACCACCTATCTTCATCATCTCAATTAATTCCGATCCCCTCTAATCAAGAGTTTCAATAAATAATTTTAAGGTTAAATTACAAGTTCTATCGCTTCCAACTCTAAGATTTGTGTTTAATAGATATTTGAACTATACAAAATTAAAGTGTTTAATAAATCTATGAATTTTTAGTTTTGTGTTTAATAGTTCCATGAACTTTAAAAATATCTAATAAGTTCCTTTTCAATTTTGTGTCTAATAGATCTTTGACCTTTCAATTTTGTATCTAATATGTCATTGATCTATTTGATATTTTTAAAACTCGCAAACGTATTGGACATAAAATTGAAAGTTTAACGTCCTGTCAGACACAAAATTCCATTTCATGTCTAATAAATTCGTTATAATTTTAAAATTTTAAAATTGAAAGTTCAATATATTGACCTATTGATACTTTTTAAAGTTTAAGGTTCTATTAAACACAAATACAAAAGTTCAGGGACAAAACTTGTAATTTAATATGATTTTTTTTGGAAAAATATCTTTTTGGTCCCTAAGTTTTGAGTAATAGGTTTGTTTGGTCCCTGAGTTTTCAAAATAGACCTTTTTAATCCCTGAGTTTTAAGAAATAGGTTTAAAAGGTCCCTAAGTTTTCAAAATGAACTTTTTTAGTCCTTGAGTTTTGAGAAATAGGTTTAAAAAGTCTCTCATATTATTTTTTTGAGTAAAATACCTTTTTGGTCCCTCATATTTCAGGGTCGTTTCCAATAGGTCCCTAGGTTTCAAAATCGGACAATCAAGTCCCTACTGTTTAAGAAATGGTTCTTTTGAGTCCCTCCACCGTTAATTTTTTAAACGGTGCTGACGTGGCATGTTAAAAAAATAAAATAATAGTTTTAAAAAAAATAAAAATAATAATTAAATAATAAATAATTTAATTTAATTTAAAAAATAAAATAAAAATCTTTCACTCTCCTTCTCCCCTCTCTCTCCCACCTTCTCTCTTCTTCTTCCCACCCTCTCTCCCCCACCACCGAAGCCTCATCCCCCACCGCCGGAGTCTCCTCTGCCGTCAGAACTTCCCCCCCGGAGTTTCTCCGAATGCCTCTCTCTCTCCTCCTTCCAAACCCCAACACCTCTCTCTCTCTCCTTCTTCCAAACCCAACAACACCTCTCTCTCCTTCTTCCAAACTCAACACCCACCTCAACTTTTCTTTTTTCTTCTACTTCAAGATCCACTCCATCCAACACCCACCCACCTTTTTCAATAAACCATTTCTTTCTTCCCCACCGCCCCAATAAACCCACGATCTTCTTCTTCCCCCACTGCCCAACATCTTTTCAATAATTCTAGATCTGAGCACGAAACCCAAAAAAAAAAAAAACGCAGCAACCTCGATTTTGGGGTTTTTTTTTTGTTCATTTTTCAATCTCTTCATCTATCTTACTCCAGCGAAAATGGTGAATGAAGCAGCAGGAAAAAGGGAAGGAAGGGAAAGGAAGGAGGAATGAAGGAGAAAGAAGGGAAAGGAAGGGGAAGAATAGGAGGTGGTGGCGGGAAAGAGAGAGAGAAAGAATGGGGGCGGTGGGAAGGAAGGGAAAGAAAAAGGAAGGCGCGGCGGCGGAGGGGAGGTGGCGGCGACGACAGAAACTGGCGAGAAGAGGAGAGAGAGGGAGTAAAACCAGAGGAGAGAGAGGGGAATAAACCCAAAGGAGAGAGAGAGAAAGTGTGATATTTTCGTGTGGGGGAGAGAGAAGAGAGAGTGAGAGATTTTTATTTTTATTTTTAAAATTAAATTAAATTATTTATTATTAAATTATTATTTTAATTTTAAAAAATATTATTTTATTTTTTTAACATGCCACGTCAGCACTGTTAAAAAAATTAACGGTGGAAGGACTCAATAGAACCATTTCTTAAACAATAGGGACTTGATTGTCCGATTTTGAAACCTGAGGACCTATTGGAAACGACCATGAAATATGAGGGACCAAAAAGGTATTTTACCCTATTTTTTTTCAAATTTTTAAATTAATACTTTTAAATTTTTTAATTTAAAAAATCATTCAAATATTGTAAAATAATAAAAATTATTAATTTAAAAAGTTGAAAAAATAATATTATGGACCTTTTAAACCTATTTCTCAAAATTTAAGGACTAAAAAGGTCCATTTTGAAAACTTAGGGACCATTTAAACCTATTTCTCACAACTTGGGGACTAAAAAGGTCTATTATGAAAACTCAGGGACTAAACATACCTATTCATCAAAACTCAGGGACCAAAAATGTATTTTTTATTATTATTATTATCTTGTTTAGAAAGAGAAAAAAATTGAAATGAATGTAATTAAAAATTTATGTTTATTGGATAGCTGGAAAAGAAAATTAAATTAAAAGTTTACTGATATAGATTTTAAATTTTGATTTATATATTAGTAAAAAAATTAAATTATGACTAGGTTAAATAAGTAACTTAGCTAAATTCTATGAAGTCCTACAAAATTGTTCTCTTCCATGTGACTTTGAAATCTCTCAAAATTCATAGCAACCAAACACACAAACTTAATACCTTACATCCCTTTCTTTTTCTATCGTATCCAATTAATTATATATATTGTTTACTCACTTTTAATGAAGAAAAAGATTTCTCATTTAATTTATTATACAAAGGAAAATTGCAATGGGTAGAAAAAAAAAAAGGGGCAATTGTAAGAATAGAAAAAATAAAAATGGAATTTGCAATCATGTCATTTTTTAATGTTGCAAATATAGAAAAAAAAAAAAAAAAAAAAAAAAAAAACCTACCTAAACATTAAAGTTGAAAAATAAAAAAAAAAACCTTTAAAAAACACGTTGTAAATTGAATGTTTAAAAAGTATATCAATGATGTTATTTACCGTATATTAGGTACATCATTCATTTATTTAGTGTAATTGATATACTGACCGATATTTGGTATATCAATCAACTGATATATTTTAATATATAGTAGATCATATGTATATTCCGTGAATATAATATACTTCTTCATGAAGTGTATACATCAACTTTCATTAGTTTAGATGTCTTTGATATAATTCATTAATAAATAATTATATATATTAACTTTACATTGGGATGTACAATATCTATGGTAGGAGATTTAAACCTCTAACCTTTTCGTTAGATGTTAGATGTGTATGTCTTGTGTTAGTTGAGTTATGAATGAAGTATATTATATTCACAAAATATATACATTTGATATAATACATATTTAGTATATCAATTGAGATTGATATATACCAAAATTTAAAAGTAGATCAGTGGATTGATATAGCAAATATCGAGTATATCAATCACACTAAACAAATGAATAGTATACCTAATATACAATATATCAATAACACAATTGATATACTTTTTAAACCTCTGACTTCCATCGTGTTTTTAGGAGCTTTTTTTTCGACTTTTCAACTTTAATGTTTGGGCTGGACCTTTTTTTTTTCGATCATATTTGCAACATTAAAAAACTGATGACATGGTTACCAATTCTATTTTTATTTTTGCCATCCTTGCAAGTGGTCCTTGTATAAATTTAAGTCATACAATGTCGTAATGGACACTAGTTTTTTTTTTAAAAAAAAAAAAAATTTATGTAATAGTTTGAAAATAAAAAAGAAAGTTAAAAGAATGAGTTGAATTAAAATCCAATAAATGAATTTAAATTCTTATATTTTTGGAAAGAAAAGTATCTGAAATGAATTTATTAAAAATGAGTGTTTAGATGGTAATTAAGAAAAGCAAAGAATATTAAAAAAAGCACACACAGGTGAAGTGAAATAGAAGAAGAAATGGTTGTGGTTGAAGAAAAGAATTTTGGGTGTGTGTTTTGTTTTAGAAAAGAGATAGTTGGTAAAAAGAAGAGCATGAGATATGTGATATATAAAAAGGAGAGCACATAGAGTTTATGAAGAATGTGTGTGGATATAATATTAATTAAGTAAGAGAGAGAAAAGTGAAGACAATGGCTAATAATGCAGATTTACATTTAGTAGAGTTTCTACGTGAAAACGCGATGAGAGGGAACTGGGAAGCAGTGGTTGAGAAGTATGCGGAAGAGCCTAGAGCTCTGGAGGTGAACCTGCATCTGACCCCAAAGGGAGACACAGCACTACATTTGGCTGTTATTGACAATCAAGAAGAAATAGTGGAAAGACTTGTCAAACTCATTTGCAGATCCAAAGATTACGAACTTCTTGCGGCTATGAATAAACGACGTAATAGCCCTCTCCACCTAGCCGCAGCCCTGGGGAGAGCCAGAATGTGTCATGTCCTTGCTTCAGCTCATAAGGACTTAGTGCATAACAGAAACATCGACTACGAAACGCCTCTCTTCTTGGCGGCTCTGTATGGCCACAAGGACGCCTTTTATTGCCTTTACTACTTTTGCAAACACGACCCCGATGAATGCTCCAAGAATTATCATGAAGACACCGTACTGCATTTTGCCCTAAAAAACGAGCATTTTGGTGAGCTTTATTTTCTTTCCGACATCAAACTCTAACACCAACTCATCCTCCTCCTCTTAACCACCTCAATAAATTTACATTTAATGGTGCATAACCACCAACTACATTGCGGCACAGCCTCTTAAATTTTTTTTGAAAAATACTTTGTCAGCATATTGACAACTAAAATATTGACGACTAAGAGAAAAAAAAGGGAAAAAATAATACATTTTTTCTCTCTCCCAATTGTCAACATTTAGTGGTATGCACGAAGATCTCTATATATCAATATGCAATCAAGTACTCTCATTTTTTTTAACAATACTTGGCTGGATACCGTACCCCATTAAAATTTTAACAACTAAGAAAGATAAGGTAAAAAATGAGATTTTTTTTTTTTTTTTTTTTTTCTTTCATAGTTGTCAACATTTTAATGGTAATATGTAAGGAAATCCTTACATACCAAAATGTAGTTAAATAATTCTTTTTTCTTTTTCTTTTCCGTTTCCCACACCTTCAAGGCCAATTATAAAATTCTTTCACAGGTATGTCTATGCCTAATATAACAAGTTGAAGTTATTGATGACAGATTTAGCATTTCAATTAATTCACATGCACAAGGACGCTGCTCATTGGGTGAATAGGCAAGGTTTTACCCCTCTCCATATTCTAGCAAGTAAGCCAAATTCCTTCAAAAGTGGACTCCACATCCGGGGATGGCGGAAAATCGTTTATGACTGTTAGTATTCATTAATTGATTAATTAAAAATAATGTCAGCTTCAAGGTCTTCCCACCAAAAGTTTTGAAATTCCAGTTTTTTTTGCAGGGATATGTGTGGATCAACTAAAGCCTCAATCAATAGAAACCCTCAGTGAAGCGTGGAAGAAAAGTATCCACCAAAACAAAACAAACAAAACTACTTCCTATTTTCCAGCTAATTACCACACATGCATCCACTTCTTTACCAGCTTGTGGGATGGATTTTTAAAAGGTTTGTACCAAATTAATTATTTATATCCTTCTATTTCTCTCTTTATATATATATATATATGCTTTATAGTACTCAAAATGTAATTTCATATAGTAATCTTCTTTTTCTTATACAAATATTACAGTCAGCACTTTGAAACCACTGATAAAAAAGAAGAATAGTGATGAAGCCAACAAGGATAAAGATTTGGAGGAACATATCGATGTGGAAACTCATCAATCAGGTATAAGTATGACTACAAGCAACAAGCTAACTACTGTGTGTTTAATTAAATTGAACCTCAAACTATGGTATATAATATAATATCCATTCTTGTTCATCGCAGCCAGAGAGCCCCCAATTACAAGTTTCCCCAAAATTTATAATACTTGCATCGACTTTTGTCAAATTATTTTCTCAACCATCATCATCATTCTTAGCTACGGTACGTGAAACTACAATAGTACTTTGCATATTTAATTCACCAATGGGGTTGATGGATGGATAAGGGTGTGAGTATAATTATTATTATTATTTTTTTTGTTCAAAATTAAGGATTTGCTGATATCCAAAAGATACGGGAAGTGAAACAGAAACACACTTGGTCGGTTCAAGTGATGGAGAAACTTCTGGAATTTGGTTTCAAAAAACCTGACGTGCAAATAGTGCAATATTCCGAACAGTATCATTCGTCTATGGGTGAGACGCGTACAACAACAAACTTGGAGACCCTCCCATATGGCCAAGGTTTGCTTTTTTTAAAAAAATATATTTGTTAACACATGTGACGTTCAAATTGTTGATGTTATATACTACATTAAATGCACAGGCGTGATGCCAGTGATGTTACTAGCAGCAAAGTACGGTGTGATGGAGATGGTGATGGAACTGTTCAAACGTTTTCCAACGACGATCCATGATACTACGGAAGATGAGAAGAATATAGTGCTTTTGGCTGCAGAGTCTAGACAGCTACACGTGTACAGGTTTTTACTGGAGATAAAAGATGAGATAAAAAGCCTGTTTCGAGCCGTCGATATAGATGGCAATAGCGCCTTGCATCTCGCAGCAGCCGCCCGAACTTCAAGGCATTTGGGCATCACTGGAGCCGCACTACAGATGCAATGGGAAGTTAGGTGGTACAAGGTAATGGGGTGTGAAGATTTTGATGTGTTGTCTAGGGAGATCCATATCCACTAGTATGCACCAAATATTGTTCTTATCAATTGAAAAATACTTGACTACATATCGGTACGTAGGAATCTCCCTATACATCGCCTCTCTCTGTTAGTTTTCAAGATTTTAAAATGGAGTATGTAGGGAGATCCCTACCCATTGATATGCAGCCAAGTAGTGTTCTTAACAATCAGAAAATACTTGGCAATACACCAGTATGTAGGAATCTCTTTATACACCACCTTTAAAACGTACACACGTAGGAGCATTTTCTACATTTTCTCTATCTTAGTTGTCAAAATTTTAAAATGGAGTGTATAGAAAGATCTCTATCCACCGGTATGTTTTAAACATCGATGAGTCCACAATAATACTCACTCTAAAGCTCACAATTTTGTAGAGAAGAAACTTGTTCCCTTACAAAACTCAAGAACACACAAGAAAAGAAAATTGTTCTCTTGAATAAGTCTTTTTGAGTTGCTTAACTTGGCTTGCTTCAAACATAACAAAAGACATTCTATTTATAGGACTCTAGTGAAAATTCTAGATACAAAACTCCCAATCTAAATTCATAAACTTACTTGCACTTTATGACCCATGCATAACTCTCCTAGATGAATGTATACTTAATTAGCTAATAACTCATAAAAGTTTATAACATTATAACTTATTTAACTTACCCACATCATAAATCTCTTAATTTCTAACATCCTTGAAGGTGTACATATTACACATGCGGAAGCAATTGAAGATCGAAAGTGTTGGGTTTTATGCCCTAAAACTCGTAGATAGTGAATGTAAACAAATTATATACTTGTATTTAATAAAGTGTTATTTAGTTTCTACAATAAAATGTTATTGTTAAATATTGCACTATTTGACCCTAATCCAATAAACTAGACATCCTAGGCTGTAATATGAGTCTTGAACTATATGTAGCGACATATGGGGATCATTGTTCAAGAAACAGCCTAAAAGGTCTATAGTATAGGGATAAGACTAGGTGCCTTATCCTGGCAACACTATGGATACGGCCCACTTTGTATTTGATACAAACGCTGCGATCCAACGCGTTCGTGTAGGAGACATGCGAGTGGGGGTATCCTATGCAATGAGTTTGCATAAGATCGGACCACGAAATAGTAACCACTAGTTATAACACCGTTAACTAGTTGGTTTTCTATTTCACTAGGACGACCTAGACAACTTAGTCTTAATCCTGAGTTGATTATGGACTCCTGCTCATGAGAGATTGTCCTTTGATTTGTATGGGTGAGAGTGGCCAATACGCCGACTCAATAAGCCTACCACTTTGGGGACAAGATCGAATGGGGAGCTGGGAACATAATCGTACAAGATGGAATTCACTCCTTCCCGACTTTAGGGAAGCAGATGAGTGTTCCCTTAAGTGGTTACTCCGAGTCTTGAACAAAGGGCCCTACCCTCTCAATGGCACGAGAGGGTTTTCTGTTTGATGGTTGGACCATAAACAGATTGTTCATTAGAGGAGAATTGGTACTTAAGGAAATAGAGGTGACCCAGGGGTAAAACGGTAATTTGACCCAGCTGGTGTTACGGACACTCGTGAAGGACTAACTAGTCGATATTGGTCTAAGTTCCGTGGACACAGAAAATATGTCTGCAGTGAGAAGAGTGCAACTGTGAGTCTATAGTGGAATGTACACACAGTTAACGAATATTGATTATTGTGGTTAATGAGTTTAACCAATTAATCTCACATCGTTGGAGCTTCTGATCTGCAGGTCCATTAGGTCCCACTGGTAGCTCGTAAAGTAATTTGAGGCAACTAAGTAATTAAATGTAAATTGAAAATGTTCAATTTGCTAAGGGAAATAAATATAATATATATTGATATATTATTATGAGAGAAATTAATATTTGAAGAAGTTCAAATATAAATTTATGGAAGATTGAAAGAATTAATTAATTTAAGTCCTAAAAGTGTTTGGGCAAAATTAATTAATTCAAGGCCGGAAATTAAATATGTGATATTTAATTGGTGGTTAATTAATTAAAGAATTCATTAACCATGAATTAATCAATTATGTAAATAATTAATCACTTAAGGAAGTGATTAATCATTTATGGGAATGATCTAATTACTTATGGAAGAAATTAGTCATTTATGGAAAAGATTAATCAATTGGGGAATTGATTGATCATGATTGATTAATTAAGGAATAAGATTGAATCAATTTTGGAAAAGATTGATTTAATTGAATATTTTATTCATGGCCTCTCTTCTATAAATAGAACACTAGACCTAATTGGTCATGACACTTGACACTCTTGAAAGACAAGACCTAGAATTCTCTCTAGCCTCCCTCTTAGAGAAAGACTCCCACAAGTCTTTGGCCTCCTAGACTTAGAGACATACCGGTGTAACCTCTGTGGTTATTGTGTCAATCAAGAAGGAATTTCCAGCGAAGAAAAACAAAGGCGGCTGCTGCGTTTTCGTTCGTTGGAGCGTCGTTGGCGAAGAACGGTCAAGTCTACAACGGAGGTTTGTAACGGTTCTTCCTCTTTTCATTAGAAAAGTTTTAAAATAAATTTAGATTTATTTTTAGCATGTTTAAACCGATTTTACAGCAACTTTAAAGTTAGTTTAAAGTTTTGTTTGAGTTATCGTAACGGTTTTTTTTAATATTAATTAATATACGGCGTAAGGTCCAATCGATGCGCTTCCGCTGCGTGGGGACTTTTATTCCCTTCAGAAAGCACTTAAGACATTCAATTTTACTCCTAAAGCATGCATGTTATAGAAAAGACAGAATAGAGAGTTTAGAAAACACCAACCTTTGTAGCTCACTTATGTTGAACTCCTTGTGGTGTTTGCCTCTCCTATGCTCCTTGGACAACCTCTAGAGTCTTCCCTACTATACTCCGGGCCAAGAACGACTTGTGGGAATCTATATAAGATAGGGAATGGAAGGGAATGCTTGAAGCATCAAGCAATGGAGAAGAATGAGAGATGAGAGAACTTTGAGTCCAAATTCCAGCAGCATAACATTAAGGAAATGGCTCTCTTATGTTTGAATATGATTCAAACTCCTTTTAAAGACATTCTCCATGCAAAGCCAAGCCTCAAGACACAAGACACATGGTGTATTTGCAAGCTCAAGTGGATTCTAGGTGTACATTACACAAGACATGCAACAATGCATGAGTGAGTTGTCTTTCCACTTTGAATGATCATGCATTAAGTGGATTTCCAACTAAATCCACTAAATTCAAATTGAAATCAAATTTCAAGTTTGCAAATTATCCCCAATTTCAATTCTAAATTGAAATTGATTGCTTGGTAATTAATTTGAAAATTTTCAAATTAATTTTGATATTATTAATCTAATTAATCTTTGATATCTTGTGCAATTCCATATATATGATTCCTAATACATATATATAGTATTCAAAACACTTTTAAATACTTCATCTCTCATTTTCTAATTTAATTCATAATTAAATTTATTGTGTCAAACACAATTTACGATAATACCCTTTTTCCCGATTTTGAACGATTCAAAGCTTCCTATCTTTTGTTCTAGGCTTAATTTCGATATGAGCTAGTAGGGGGACCTAATGGACCTATAGATCATGGGCTCCAACGATTCGAAGCTAACCGACTAATCTCATTATCCAAATTAGCCAACATTCGTTAACTACCGGGACACTCCACTATAGCCCGATAGTTGCACTCCCCTCACTATAGATATATTTCCGTCCACTTGATTTAACCATGATTAGTAAGTTGATCCTTCACAGGTTGTTCGTAGCTATAGCTAGGTCAATAAGCCGTTTTACCCCTATAGTACTTCTAGTTCCTTAAGTCCCACTGATCCTCTAATGAACAATTGGTTTATGGTCCAACCAATAAACCGAGTCCCTCTCGGACCAATGAGAGGGCAGGATCCCTTTGTTCAAGCCCCGGAGTCAGCACTTAAGGGAACAACCTCTCTACTATCCCTTATTCGGGTAGGAGTGAATTCCTTCTTGCACGACTATGTCCCCAGCTATCTACCCGTTCCTATCCCTGAAATGGGAGACTTATTGAGTCGGCGATACTGAGCCACTCTCACCTATGCAGATCTAAGGATAAGCCCGAATAAACAGGAGTTCATAGTTAGCTCAGGATTAAGATCGAGTTACCTAGGTCATCACATGAAATAGTCAGTCTCGTCAGTAAACGGTGTTATAAAGCGAGAGCGACTTATTTCTCGGTTCTGGTCTTATGCAAACTCATTGCATAGGACGCCCCCACTCGCATGTCTCTACATGGACGATTTAGGATCACATCGTCTATACCATCTATAAAGTGGGCCGCGTCTCATAGTGTCTCCAGAATAAGGTACCCAACCCTATTCCTATACTATAGACCGTTTTGGCTATTACTCAAGCTTGATCCACTTTTATGTCTCTACATAAAGCTCAAGTGTTCATCTTATAGCCATGGATCTTAGTTTATTGGATTTGGGTTATTATATGTGCAATTTAATTTATTCAGTAATGACTTTTACTGAATCAATCTCGATAACACCTTTATCGAATAAGTATATAATTCGTTTAACATTCACTATCTACGAGTTTCAGGGCACCAATCCCAACAATCCTCCCTTAAGCTAGACTTCCATGACTCCAAGTTTCTCTTTCATTTTAAAAAAACAAATAAACTTTTAATGCCTTTGTGAATATGTCTGCAAACTGCTCCTTGTGTCTTGCAATACATGATGCATACTTCTCCATCTTTGATCAATTCTTTGATGAAATGTTGATCTCATGATCACCTTCTTGCTCAACTTCAATAATACCAAGGAAGTAACGAAGTAAGCCCATATCGGTCATCTCAAAATCTTTTTTCATGCTCTCTTTGAACTCTTCAAGCATCAGGATGGAAGTTCCCATTAAAAATAGATCATCGACATAAACACAAATGATTAGAAAATTATCATTTCTATCTTCTTTGGTATAAAGAGCATGTTCATATGGGTATCTTCTAAAATCATTCTTTAGGAAGATAAACTATCAATAAGACTGTACCAAGCTCTTGGTGCTTACTTCAGCCCATATAATGCTTTCTTCAATCGACACACCTTATTTTCTTCTCCAATCTTGACATAACCAGGGGGCTGCTCAACATATATTTCTTCCTCCAAATACCCATTTAGAAAAGCTGACTTAACATCCATTTGATGTACTTTCCAGTCAATTTGTGCAGCAAGAGCTAAGAGCAAACGAACAGTCTCTAAGAGAGTCACAGGATCAAATATTTCTTCATAATCCACATCGTACTTTTGCTAATAGCATTTGACAACGAGTCTTGCCTTGTACTTCTCAACTTCACAATTTTTCATCAGCTTTGTTCTATACACCCATTTTACTCCAAGAGGTTTTCTGCTCTTTGGTAGTTGTACTAACTCTCATGTTTCACTTCTTCTTATTGCATCGATCTCTTGATCCATTGCAGTTTTCCATTTTTCATCTTGAATCGCCTCTTCAAAATATATAGGATCCACGTCTGCAAATAAAGCAAAATCAACATGATCATCTTCTGTCATCCTTCTTAAAGCATTGTAAATCTCTTGAATACTTCTTGTTTTCCTTGATGGAGTTTCTTCAAAACTTGTGGGACGTGGAGATGAAGATGAAGATGAAGCCATCGGTTGAGTCTCTTCAAGCTCCAAATCTTGATTATCTCTTTTGTTATCCATGTCCACAAGTAATGGATTTTGGTCTTCATTTGTTGAATCCCATCTCCAAAATTTTGCTTCATTGAATTTGACATCTTGACTAATAAGGACTTTCTTGCTTATAGGATTGTATAATCTATAAGTCTAGGAGTTTTCACTGTACCCAACACAGATGCATTATTTCTCTGACTTATCATCAGATATGTGAGAATAAACAATGCAACCAAAAACACTTAGGTGACTAACAGTTGGCTTTAATCCACTTTTGGGTTAAGTTCAATTCAAGAGGTAAACAACACACGTCACTGCATCTCCCCAAAATTCATTTGGAAGTTTCTTGGTCTTCAACATACTTCTTGCAAGCTCTCCATTATTATCCTGTTCTTTCTCTCTACAACTTCGTTTTGTTGAGAAGTTCTTCGAACTATCTTCTGGTGCTTGATTCCATTTTCCTTCAAGAAATTTTCAAAAGCAATATATTCACCTCCACGATCATAACTCAATGTTTTCAACTTCAAGTTGCTTTCATTTTCAACCATTGCTTTGAATGCTTTGAAACACTCAAAAGTAGAGCCATTTTCCTTTAGCAGGTAAATCCATGTCTTCCAACTATAGTCATTAATAAATGTGAGAAAGTAACGATTACCTCCAAGTGTAGTAGTTCGCATGGGTCCACATAAATCTGTATGAACAAGTTCGAGAGGTTTTGATGCTCTCCAAGCATTTCCTATTGGAAATAGATTTCGATGATGCTTCCCCAAAATACATGCTTCACAAAGTTGATCTTCCTTTTGAATGTTGTTTGACATTCCCCTCACCATATGTTGTTGACACATGTGCGATAAAGTGTCAAAACTCAAGTGCCCAATATCGATAATGCCAATGCCATGAAGTATCTTTTACCAATGTCTCTAAACATAAAAGCTTCTCATAAGACATTTTGATGGGAAACATCTTGTTTGTTGTCATATGTACCTTTGCTATGGGACCTCCAATTCCTGGTTCTGATCTCGCACATGCTACCTTTGAAGATTACATCATGTCCTTTTAATAAAAGTTACCCAACACTTGAGATTGTGTTTAAGACCTGGAACATAATATACATTAGTGATTCTTTTTGCTCCATTCTTTGTCTTAACAAGGATATCTCCTCTTCCTTTGACTTCGAGCTTCTTGTTGTCACCCGTCTTCACCTCATTATGAAGAAATTCATCCACAGTTACGAAAATATCCTTCCTTCCTGTCATGTGGTTACTGCAACTATTATCAATATACTATATATATTCAGTGCTTGTTTCTTGGACATTTAAGGTGAGGAAAAGAAGACCTTGTTCATTATCCTGTTGTTCATGCATTAGGGTTGTCTCTACCTGATTAGTTTTTTTGGACCAACAATCTAATTGAAAATGCTCATAATGTCTACAATTGAAACATTATTTAATGTGAGAATAATCTCCACGACCTCTTCCTCTGCTTCTTCCTCTACTTGAACTTCTTACCCTTCCTATATTTGAAGAAGTTTGATTATCACTTGTTTCGGACTCAAAATTTTTGGAATCGTTGGATCTGTCATTTCCTCGACCACCACATCCACCTTTTCTTCCATTGGATCTCCCTCTAGAAGAAGTTTGCATATGAAAAGCTTCTTCCGAAGAAGTAGAATTGAACCGCTTCAATCTAAGCTCATGAGATTGGAGAGATCCCATTAAGCTATTAATGGAGAGAGTCGACAAATCTTTGGATTCTTCAATTGCTACGGCAATGTGTTCGTATTTTCTAGTCATGCTTCTAAGGATCTTTTCAAGCACTCTTTGATCTTCAATTGTTTCTCTATTTTATCTCAATTGATTAACAAGTAAGAGAACACAATTAAAAAATTCTTCAATAGTTTCAGCATCTTTCATTCGAATGGTATCAAATTCAGCTCGAAGTGCTTTTAATCTTACCATTTTTACCTTTTCTTCTCCTTCGTATAGACTCTGTAATGCATCCCATGCTACTTTAGAAGTTGAGGCTCCTGAAATTCTTTCGAAAATATTTTCATCTACAGCTTGGTAGATAAAAAATAATGTCTTTTTGTCTTTCTTTCTAACATCTTTCAACTCATTGAGTTGTTGTTGTGAAAGACCTTCCTCACATTCTTGCTCCACATATCCATTTTCAACAATGTCCCAAAGATCTTGAGATCCATAAAGAACCTTCATTTGTTGACTCCATCGTCTATAATTTTTTCCTTCAAAACGAGAAAGTTGAGGTTGCAACATATTATTAGATGACATCTTCTACCTTTGCTCTGATACCACTTTGTTGGAAACGTCGACGAGCCCACAATAATACTCACTCTAAAACTTACAATTTTGTAGAGAAGAAGCTTGTTTCCTTACAAAACTCAAGAACACACAAGAGAAGAAAATTGTTCTCTTGAATAAGTCTCTTTGAATTGCTTAACTTGGCTTGCTTCAAACATAACAAAAGACATCCTATTTATAGGACTCTAGCTAAAATTCTAGATACAAAACTCCCAATCTAAATTCATAAACTTACTTGCACTTTATGACCATGCATAACTCTCCTACATGAATGTATACTTAATTAACTAGTAAGTCATAAAAGTTTATAACATTATAACTTATTTAACTTACCACATCATAAATCTAGCTTAACTTCTATCATGGTATACAATCAAGTATTGTTTTTATAAACAATGCCAAACCCTACGGTTCAAATAGTCTAATTTATTATTAACCGAACAAACATTATTTATTAATGATAAAATTGATCATTTTATAAATTAGATGGGATGAAATTCATAATAAGAGACAAATATTTAATAATATTTAGTTGGGTTTATTTTTCTTTTTAGTTCAATATATAGTTGACATTAAATTACTTGTTCATTATCTAAATTCTTTTTAAGTTTGTCTCTAATAGATTCTTCAACTTTAAAAATGTCTAATAGGTTTATGGATTTTCGATTCGATCTCTAATAGATCTTTGAAGTATTAAGAAAATTTAAATTGATTGATCTATATATTAAACATAAAATTAAATTTTGTGTCTAATAGTACCATAAACTTTTAATTTTGCATCTAATAGCTTGTGAATTAAAAAAAAATGTGGAATAGGTCAAAAATTAAGAATATATTTTTAAAAATTCTAGATATTTAAAATTATGTTATGTGCGTCTATAATCTTATTTTTGTTAACAAAAAAAAAAGTATATAGTTTTGTATAAATAAAAATGACTAAGTGATGATTAATTTGTGGGCAGTACGTGGAGAATTCTGTGCCGCACCATTTTTTTGCCGTCTATAATAAGGATGGAAAAACTTCAAGTTCAATCTTTGAAGAAACCCACGTGGATCTAGTGCAAAAGGGCGAGGATTGGCTTTACAAAACCTCACAGTCATGCTCTGTGGTGGCTACTCTGATTGCAACAGTGGCTTTTGCAACCGCAGCCACTGTCCCAGGCGGCAACGACGACCATGGCGCTGCAGTACTCGAAAAAGAGCAAGGCTTTTTTATCTTCTCCATCTCTTCCCTCATTGCTCTATGCCTCTCTATAATCTCCATCATCATGTTTCTTTCCATCTTAACCTCCAGGTTCAGTGCCAAAGACTTCGGATCAAACTTGCCTTGCAAAATGCTCATTGGCTTATCCTCTCTTTACTTTTCCATCGTCGCCATGTTAATTTCTTTTTGTAGTGGCCATTACTTTCTCATCGCTCATCGCCTTCAACATGTGCCTATTTTACTCTACACACTTATTTTTCTTCCCATCATATTGATCTTCGGAATATTGCAGCTTCCTCTCTTTTTCGATTTGTTGAAGCCTATTCGTGAAATAGTGCCTAGTGGGGGCGCCAAGGACGTCGTATTCAACTAGCTTTTCCTGCATTCTCCTCCCAAAAGTACTGGCCTGGGTAGAAACAAATAACTTTCTGATGGGTGTATTTTTAGTGGCTTAAAATCTTTCATACCCACTTATCTCTAAAATTATCTAAAAAAAGACTCATGTATACAGAAGTATTCTCCTGCCGTGTGTTGCATGACATAAGAGTGTTTTACTTCAATTTTCCATAAAATTTGATCAGTGTGTTTGCTTTTTGTTATTGTAATAGACCATCAATAATGCATCCTCGCTAGCTACTGCGAATTTGGCCGTTATCGACAGTAAATAATGTCAACTATCACTATAATTGACGTTTTTTGGCCGTCAATTACGTTGGTATCGACTATCTAAGAACATGAACTTTTCTGTTATTGTTGACATCTAATGAATGTTAGCTAATAAGTATTTCTTCACGTTTTTTTGGCCATTAACAATGTTAATATTAACATGTTCTAACCATTAATAGTATCCAAAAATCATCAATTTTAACCTATTTATTGACATTTTCTATCACACCCCCACTCCGGATAAAAGATAAATATTTTGACAAGAGTTTTCCTAGAAAATCAGATAAAAACACCCCTGAAATAAAAATTTACACTCCCAAATAATATATTTGATACGCAAATTGCTAACCGCAAGTGTATAGGCCCAAGTTATAATATAGTAATTAAAAATCGAATGTCGTCCTCTGGATTGGTTTTCTAGTTCCCCTAATTACTAAAGGTATATTCGTCCAATTTTATTTAGAGAAAATAATCGAGAAATATGCAAATCAATGAAACACTAATCAAAGCAATAAAAAGGTGGAAACTCAATGGAGAAAAGCCTTAGGGGAATTGAATTCACCTATTAGTTGCATGAATTAATCCAAAGAATAATTAGGAACGAGCACGTAACAAATTCATAAACCAAGGATTATTGATAATTAAAAGCCTCTCCCGAGTATAATTAATTCTTTATGCAAATTAAGAAATTGATATCCCTATCTGATTTCGACAACAAGCATAAGCATTAAAGAACAATCCTCATAACGGTTTCTCAAGCAATCCCAAATCTCCCGATTGTAGAATTACCTAAGTTATGCAATTGATAGTCTAATCTAAACTACCCTCTCCCGAGCGATTAGTTCAGAAACAACAACATACGATCCGTGATCAAGAGATTATAGGCATTAAGCATACAATTGCATAAATGAACCGCATTACGAAACGACCTAAAAATCCTTAAATTAATCCATACAGACTAATGGCTACATCAAGCCCCTAAGAAACGAAATTTAGCTACTCATGTCTCTAAAAATACAATCAAAATCAGTCCAATACATGCTAAAAATCAGTACAAGAAACAAGGGAGAAAGATTCAACTCACTAGTCGTGATTCTCGGCGTTCCCTTCACGATCCTCACGATCCAAGCTTAAAAAATCAAGCTCTCTTGGTCTCCTCTGAATTCTGGTCGTTTTTCCCTCTCTAAAGTCGCGTTTCTCTCTCCCCAAAAGGGTTTTTTTTTCAAATCAGATGGCATCGCAAACTATAAATACTGGTCATTCTATGCGACAACGTCGCGAAGCTAAGGACATGGCGTCGCGACGCTGTCACATGCGTGCCCTAATTATTTCAGGAAAACTTGCAGCGTCGAGACGCTGTGGAGGTAGCGTCTCGATGCTGCCTCAATCTCGCGCCTCTCCTAATTTATGGCTAGCTTTGAGACACTCCAAGGGATAGCGTCTCAACGCTAGGCCTAGGATTTTGCTTCCTTTACTCTTTTCTTGGCTCAAACTTATTCTTTAGCTCCTAAATCACCGGTAATCTTCAAGAACGTCGATTTCCATTGAAAGGATTGATTCCTACAAAACAAAACCAAATAGACATAAAATTGGCCAAATAGCACCCAAAACTAACGATAAAATCATATAAAATATAGCTCAATAAATTGCGCTATCAATATTCAAATCCAACTTTACAGCCAAGTGTGCCTTATTGCACAATAATCAGAATTAAGTTTAGAAATCTCAACTACAACATGACAAACCATTAATGGAAAGGCTTATAGGTTCCAACTTATAAATCACACTACAAGAAAATTTGTTTTTACCGACATGATTTCTCTTGACGCTTTTAAACACATCGGGTGAAGGGCCCTATGTCGATGTCGTTAAGAATGCATTGGTAGAGTGATTAGACCGAATTGTTATACACTTGGAATCTCCCAATTTGCTTATCTTAGTTGATTCCTTGTGAAAAATGCATTAAAATGAGTATAATACTATAGGTCCTCACCGGAGCTTTGGAAGTAATTCGGGGCTTAAACGAGCGAAACCGGAGCGAAAAAGGACAATTTTGCCCCTGGAGCCTCATCAGCATCGAGACGCTCGTCAACAGAGTCGAGATGCTACAACGTCGAGACGCTGGCCGCACAGAGTCAAGACGCTAGGACAATCAGAGAAATATTTTCCAAAATTAAAGGGACAGCGTCGCGACGCTAGCCAGTTTCCAGAATTGAAATTTTCCAAATTTGGTTGAGATTTTTTCCATGTTTGAAGATCCAATTCAGCACCATTCTACCACGAATTGAAGGCCAAGAAACTCTATAAATAGAGGCCTTTGGTGTAGGTTTAGAATCATCCCTTGAATCCCAAAATTCATCAATTTCCAAAATTTAAGCCCGGCGTATTCCGGTAACAAACCGAGAATCATGATCCACTATCACAAACATGCAAACACTAAGTTTGATTCTAGTTTAAATTAATTAATATGCCTATTAACTGATCTAAACCGCATTGGGATCTAGCCGAATTAATTCACATGCAACGGACAACAAACCACAATTACAATTGATTAAATCATTTAGTTCTAGGGACGCATGCGTATAATCATAACGTTAACCTATATGCTACTAAGATTTAACAAGTAAATTTAGACAGGGCGCGGTCAAGGTTGTCAATCTTTCCTACCACAATCTAAACTTGTATGCAAAGAACTAAAATCACAAAGACAATTAACTAAGTAATTAAGAATAGAAATCTCATAAAATTGAATCAAACTTACAAACCGATGTCCCGATTACAACGATCCGAGCTTAGTTGGCCATAGACAAGCACCTCCAAGCTCGAGGCTCGATCAACCGACCCTTAGACTAAGAAAGCTTAAAAGAACTCTAGAAAAGTAAAGAGAAAGGTGGCTACAATTGATGAATTTTTGGGATTCAAGGGATGATGGGATGATTCTAAACCTACACCAAAGGCTTCTATTTATAGAGTTTCTTGGCCTTCAATTCTTGGTAGAATGGTGTTGAATTGAGTCTTCAAAGAAGGAAAATTTCCAACCAAAATAGGAAAAAATTAATTTTTGAAAACTGCCTAGCGTCGCGACGCTGTGCTGCTAGCGTCTCGACGCTGTCCCTTTAATTTTGGAAAATATTTCTCAGATTGTCCTAGGTCTCGACTCTGTGCGGCAAGTGTCTCGACTCTGTTGACGAGCGTCTCGATGCTGATGAGGCTCCAGGGGCAGAATTGTCATTTTTCGCTCCGATTTCGCTCGTTTAAGCCCTGAATTGCTTCCAAAGCTCCGGTGAGGACCTATAGACATATTATACTCATTTTAAAGCATTTTTCGCAAGGAATTCAACTAAGATAAGCAAATTGGGAGATTCCAAGTGCATAACAATTTGGTCTTATCATAGAGACCTTCTCTCTTGATGTTGTTTATATCAGCGTTGAAAGAGGTAAGACTTCTATCGTCATCATGTTAAACAGCGTCGTCAGGGAGTCATTTAAAAATTAGCTGGCAAAATTTTTTCCTCCAAAACTCCAACTTCTCCCCACGTCGTTTTCAAATGGCATCGGCATAGGTCACTTCGGCCGATGCGGTCCAAAATGAGTCGACAGAAGTTTATTTAAAAATTTGCTGACGAAATTTTTTCCCTCCAAAACTCAAACTTCTCTCGATGACGTTTTCAAATAGCATCGGTAGAAGTGCTTTTGCCGAAGCGTTTAAAGTGGCATCGCGAGAAGTGGTCTCTTCCGTTGCGTACTAAAATGGCGTCGGCAGAAGTGGTCTCTGTCGATGTCATTTTAAATATGTCGACACAAACTCATTAAAAGCCATAATCACTTTTTCTTCTTCCTCATTATGTGTTTTCCTCCTCAACCCTCTCCTATGCGATTTCTTTTCTTCTTCTTCACTATTTCTCTTCACCGTTGTCTCCCCTCTGCCTTTTCCTTCGCCGTTGTAAGTAATTAATTTCCTTCCTTGTTTATTTTTTTTGTTCACTTCTTTTGGTGGCTATTTTTTCTTTTTATTTTCTTTGCAACTATATGTCATTGTTTTGCTTGGTCTAGTGTGTGTTATTTATAGTTGTGTGTCCTTTGTGTATGGGAGATTTTTTGCTGACAGAAACTCGGGAGGTGCAGGGGGTTCAACCAAATTATGTGCAGGCGCATAAAAACCCAATTTCAATAAGAGAACCGTCTTTCTTGTAGACGACCTAACCAATACTACTGCAAAGTAGCTAGGCGTCGGAGTTTATAAATTTTATTTGGTCTTGGGCATTCGACAAACCCAATCGATCAGGAGCTCATATGATGGTTATGCCTATACTAAACTATCTTTGAAAGACACAAATATTTATCTAGTGCTTATGTAGATGATATGATACTTGTGTCTAAGGATTATGTTGAAACCTGTAAACTCAATAAACAGTTGAACAGTGAGCTTAAAATGAAATATGTAGATTCTTTGAAAATAATTTAGTCATGGATGTCAAGAAAGATAGGGAGAAAGGTTTGTTAACCATTTTGCAATAGAGTTATGTGCATCAACTTTGATAAGTATAATATGTCTAATTGCAAGGAAGTGTTGACACCCTTAGCATCTCATTTTAGGTTTTCTTCGTCTCAGTCCCCTACTACTAATCAGGAAAGGTTAGAGATGTCTAAAATTCCATATTGTAATGTTGTAGGAAGCATTATGTATCTCATGATTTGTACAAGGCCTAACTTGCGTTACTTAATTAGCATGATAAATAGGTTCGCCTAATCCTGGAAAAGAGCATTGAAGTTCAGTTAAATGGGTGTTTCAATATTTGAAAGGTACTTCAAATGTATCACTGTGTTTTGAGAACGATTGTGATCAAGCAACATTACTAGAAGACTTCATAGATGCAAATTATGTTGCAGACCTTGACAAAAGAAGGTCTTTATTAGGTAGCACCTTTTGCTTGCATGGTAATGTGGTCAGTTGGAAGGTTACTTTACAACTAGTAGTTGCTTTGTCAACCACTAAATCTGAGCATATTTCAGCTGTAAACAGTTGAGGAAGCAGTGTGATTGAAGCGAATTGTTGGTGAGTTGATGTCTCAAGAGTTTATTCCTGTCATTCATTGTGATAGCCAGAGTGTTATTCACCTTGTGAAGAATGCATCTCACCATGAATAGTCTAAACATATTGATGTTAAGTTTCACTTTATAAGAAGTATGGTTTCTCAAAATGAAGTTAAACTGGTGAAAATTCATACAGATAAAAACTTGTTAGATAGGCTAACCAAAGTTCTTACAGCTTATAGGTTTAAATACTTGTTAAATGAGCTAAATTTAAAGCTAAGACGATAAGGAAATTAGAGAATAAACTTTTTGGCTTAAGACATTCTTGTCACGAGAGATTTATTAAATAGTGACAAGATTCTCAAGTTTAAATCTGAAGAGATTGAGGAACTGTTCGAGTCAAGTAGAATGCAAAAGAAACCACAACCAAATTGCTGGAAAATGAACTCTAACTCCTCGTGGAGTGAAATCTCCGGAAGAGGAGGTATCGGCTTGATCGTATGTGAATCAGAGGAGGTGTCGGATTGAGGAACTGTTCGAGTCAAGTAGAATGCGAAAGAAACCACAACCAATTTGCTGGAAAATGAACACTAACACCTCGTGGTGTGAAATCTCCAGAAGAGGAGGTGTTGGCTTGATCGTATGTGAATCAGAGGCGTCCTTGATCTGCTTTGGAATGAAGAAAATTAGCCGCAAATGGTCGATAAAAGTGCTGGAAGCTCTGGAAAATTTAGAAGGATTGAAATACATGTTAAATACCTACAAGGAAGATTGAAAATCGTTGGAGGTGGAGTCAGACACATTGGAGATCATCAAATTTTTTAATGGAATCACAAAGGACCTCTAGCTTTGGAGATGTAAAGCCCAACCCACTATTGCTATTTATCTCATAGTTAAAAAAAATGAAAAAAAAATAGGATAGGAAACCCAAGCGGCAAATGAAGTTATTTAAATAATATAACAAAAAAAGAAAAGGGAAAGGCTGGAAAGGAAAAACCCATGCCGAGAAAGAGGGAGAGAGAATTTAAAAAGAAAAAAGAAAAACAAAGAGGGAAGAAGAAAGATGCACAAAACTGTCGGGGGAGACAGAAAGATCGAGAGGGAGAAGAAGCGAGAGGTTGCCGGTGAAGAGAAATCAAAGGAAAGGAACTTGGATCTAAAGATTTTGGTTCAATCACAATGTTTCCCTCCACGAATTTGGTGAGTTGTTATTTTAAATTTCCTCAGTTTCTCATGGTTTTGGTAATGGGTATACTTATTTTGGAGGTTTGGTTTTCCCACGAAGAAAGGAAAAGGAAATGGATGTAAGATTTTGTGTGGAAAGAGAGAAGAAGAAGATGGGTAGTTATGGGTTTTGTTGAAGATGAAAGCAAAACCCAGTGGGTTGTGAGGAAGGAGATGATGTAGTGAAGAGAGAGAAAGATGAGATTATAGCAAAAAGGAAACTAAATTACAAATTGGAATAAAAAAAAGTATATATACATGAAAGGAAAGGGAGAGGGGCCGTGGGTTTCAACCAAAGAGAGAGAATGGAAAAAAAAAGTTAAGAGAAAATTTACTCATTGGAAGCAAAAAATTGGGGAAGAGGACAAAATAGTACCTAGGATGGGGAAATTGAGAAATTTGGATTTCTGGAGTGATTTTAGGTGTGTTGTAACTAAGTTAGTCATTTTAATCAAATGGGAACTGATGGAAGCCTGTCGCGGGGCTCGCCAAATAAATTTATAATCCACTACACTATAACTATTCTGTAGAAATAGTGGTCGGGGTCGAACATAGGGAAGGGGACCTAGCAGTTGTAGAATTTCGTGCTTATGAAGATGGGGGAATTTTTTGGAATGAAGGACAAGCAAAAGTAATAAAGTAATTAAATTCTGAAATTTAAATGAAACAAAATAAGCATGCAGAAGAGAAGTTAGACAGAAACAATAACATGAAAAGGGATCTTTGAATTGGGATTTATTATGCTTGATTCTAATTCGTTGGCTTCCTAGTTTGCTCTAATAATTGTTCTAAGCTGATTTCATTAGTCCGGTCGGCTTCTGGGTTACTCAGAGGACCCCCTACACTAACCTGTGCTAATTAACTTGCTAACCGTGAATTCTGCAATTAACAAGATTAATTAATATAAGCTTTATCGCTCGCCACCCCTTATACATAATTTAGCAACCATCCGAGACCTCTGCAACAGTTACTAATTATATCTAACTAGTTAATAAAAAGCAATTTCGCAACTACCTATTAAAACTAGCCGCTTTGGGATCTTGGGTTTGGAATCGTAAGAACCAAATTCAAATGCAATTTAAATCTAATTCCTACAACCTTTAACATGCATCCTAGGCATGTGAAGGGTCGTCTCGCGTAGAGAGTGGCTTGTCTCAACCTAGTGGCTATCTAAAAATAACTGATAGAATACACAAGCGGTAATCGCATAGGGTGTCAATCCTAATAGACTAGCCTCATGTATTGGTTTAAAAGGGATAACATGCAAAACTTAATCAAAATACAGCAAGAACAACAAGTAAAACTCAGAAAACTCAGCAAATCTTATTAAGAATCAAGACATAAACCTAATCCAACGATCTAAACGAGATTAGCTACACATAGATGAAGTAAAATCAACAATAAACATGAAAGAATCCATAAAATATGACCAAGAATGGTCTACAAAATTGCTGGAATGTAAAAGAGGCAAAAGAAATCGTAAAGAGACCAAAAGTCTAACCTAACGGCGGACTAAACCGAGGCTACATATATATATAAAATACGGCGGCGTCGAGACACCAAGGGCAGCGTCGAGACGCTGCGAACGTTTCACTCTGGCCAATTTTCGCGTCGGTGTCGAGACGCCAAGGCGCAGCGTCTCGACGCCAGCCTCAAATCTCAACTTGCTACTTTAATTCTCGGTCTTGTCTCGCTTCTTCTCTGTACAGGACTTCAATCTTCGACTTTTGGTGTCATTCTTCAGGCCCGCTTCAACACGATTGGGTCTTTTCACCTCCTCGCCATCCAAGACACCGAGATGGCTCCAAAACTCCATAATTGGCCCGAATTAACACCAATTAGCGTGAACTGCTCCCGACATATCCTAAGCTCAATTAACCTGTAAATAAGACAAGTAAAGCATAAAATGACTCTAACAAGCTTAGATTAGAGGCGATAAAATAGGACTATTTAGGTCCTATCAGGAACTCATATGTAGATTTAATTAATATTTCAGGTCAAACGGAGATCGGGACAACTTATGACCTGAACACATCTCATCAATAGTAGTTGTAAGTGGTTATTTTACAAACTGTTTCATTGTTATTTAGTTGTTAAGATGCGATTTCAAGAGCATTATAATTATGTTTGAGTTCTAGAGAAACTATTATGAGATTTCCAAAGAGTTGCTATGAATTACCACTGTTATGAGTTTGTTAAAACTATCATTTACAGATATTAGAGATCATATCAAGTCATTCGAGAGTTCAAAAAACTATTACAAATTTTTCGTATATTATGATTTTAGCCAGAATTATTATTTAGAGCTATCTAATATATTTATGGTGATTTGAGTAATTAAAAGTACTTGTGTTATTTGAGAAAACTCTTTAGTTTATGAAATGTTGTTTTAGAAAAAAAGAATGGTTTCAGAGGTATTGGATGGTGTTGAGTTTTTATGTTAACAGTGGTTTGAATCCACTAGACCTTATGTACCCATGGTGATTACTCATGTACTATGTGAATGTGTTTCCGTAGTATAGAGAGAGGTCCTTAGGACCCACTCTAGCACACGTGTAGGCTTTGAGCCGTGTGTTAGGGTGCCTAGTCCTTGGAGGGTTGCTCTGCGTGCACGTATGACAGAGATGGCTCAACTATGCATTTTGAGATTACTCGACGCATAATATGACAGAGATTGCTCTGCTGGATGTATTGAGATTATTCTACTCCAGTATGACTAGAGATTTGGGTACAGATTTGGTGATAACTCTTGTTGGTTTGTGTTTTGTTTTCAAGAGTTACTCCTGTCTATATTTCCTTATGTTTTCATTATCTTGAGAGTTATGAAACAGCTCATGTTTTACACTGTTTTTTTTTCCAAAACTATGAAATTTTGCCTAAAGAAGAGATTCGTTTTCTTGAAATTATCTTATTATGAACTTACCACTCATTGGACTTTTCAGCTCATTCTTTTATTTTTATTTTTTCCATCAGGTTGCTCTTGTGTTTCTACTAGAGTTGACTAACCAGGGTAAGTTAGTCAGAGTCTGCCACCAGTCTCTACAACTTGATGCATATCACTTATTATGTATAAGGTTTGGTAATGAAGTGTTGAGCTGAGTATTGTGGTTTGAGACGCATGTGTCTCTAGTCTAGTTCTAGGGTGTGACATAGTATCTTTATTTCTAGAGAGTTTATATGCGTGTATATCGTCCTTTTTCAGGTGTGTATTTAACCAAGTTTCAGAGGAAACTTTGCCCAAATTTCTGGTTATTTAAGGTCCCGTTTGATAACCATTTGGTTTTTGGTTTTTGGTTTTTGAAAATTAAACTTATATACACATACTTCCACCTATAAGTTTCTTGGTTTTAGTATCAATCCTCTACCTTGTTTTCAAAAACGAAGTCCAATTTTGGAAACAAAAAAAAAGTAGTTTTCAAAAACTTGTTTTTTGTTTTTAAAACTTGGCCAGGAATTCAAATGCAACCTTAACTAGGATGAAAACCATGATAGGGAATTTAGGAGAAAACTAGCATAATTTTCAAAAACTAAAAACAAAAAACCAAATGGTTATCAAACGGGGCCTAAGTTATCGCTGGATTGACAATGAGCTTAAGATTGGTTAGGAGCATGCTAGATGGCAATAGGGTCCTATGGTCGGTTAGAATTCATTGTCGGCACGCCACGTCACTAGTTGTTAGGAGTAGTCTGGGGCGGGGTGTGTCAGGAGATCACGAGGTTAAACTACTAGCTTCGGATTTGGGCTCGATTTCGTTCTGCCATTGTCGCAAAGAGGAGAGTGCAGCATCCCATGGCTACGTCTCGCAAGGCAATCAATATTTATTCTCAAATTTGTTTTGGTTTGTTTTAGGGTGTATCTTTCTCGTGGGAAAAAGGGCATTATTTTTGGGCCCCTAATGTACCTTTTTGGATTATCCTTCTTATTAATGAGGATGGTTGTAACTTCTCATTTTTTTAATGCAAAGTCTTTTTAAAAAAATATCTGAAGGGCATTCAAGTAAATATAATGGAGGGGCAATTTGGTAATTTGCTGAAAATCTTCTTCTTCGACTAGGACACAGTGGTTCAGAAATTTTGGGTAGTAGTGTGAGGGGAACACCCAAAATACAGGAAGAGAAATACCAACCGAAGCCGACAGTAGTGGAGCTACAGTAGGCCTAGGGGAGCTCGAGCCCCTCCTGAACTTTACAGTATATGCTATTAATATTAAAAAAATTCACTTATAATTTCAAATTTATGGAAAGTACATGGACTTAATTTTGACATTTAAAAGTATACAAACTAAAATGGAATGAGACTTAAAGTAAATTGACCAAAATGGTATTTTAACCTAAAAAATGTAATCATATTTTCTATTGAACAAGCCGATATCAAAATATATCAAGTGAAGGGATTAAAGCCCCACGCAGCAGAAGACAGTCAGAGAACCAAACCCAATAAAATTATCTATTAGAATACCGGTACGACGATAAAATTTATAACAACTAAATTCATATTAAAAAGTTGTAAAACATGTTGTAAAACATGCTAATTTGATAATTAAAACCTAGATCTAATCAAGATTTTAATTTAGAAATCAATTAGGATGAGAAAGAACTTATTGCGGCCGTTGAAGTCTCGAACGATTCACCAACTTCTTGGGGTACTTTCTCCCAAATTTCAGCAAGCCCTTTTGCTGGAAAAAAGTGTTGAAGAACACCACGAACACACCACCAAAATTCAGCCGGCGGTATCTTCAGAGGGTATGTGGATAAGGTAGTTTGTGGGAACTTTTTCTCTTAAGGGAAAAATGAGAATTATTTTCTTATGGAGAGCAAAATCACAGTAACCAGAGAGTGTGTGTATGTGTGTGAGAGAGTAAGAGCGTTTCAACTGGCCCATCCCTAATCGATAAGAAAAAAAGAGAGATAATCGTGAACTGTAGCCCACATCAGATAACTGATCAAAATCAATTATCTGATTTTTAATTTTAAAAAATTAAAATTAAAATCATTTTTAATTTAATTAACAAAATTAATTAAATTAATATTAACTAATTTAAATCATATTTAATTAGTTAATGAACCTCCCTCATTTACCCTATAGTTTTAATGTCATTTAAATCAAATTTAATTAAACTAAATTAAAACATATAATTAATTAATTCAAAAATTAATTAATCATAAAATTGAATATCACATATTCAATTATATTTCTCTCATTTAACCTATAGTATTAATGTGCATCAAATACACATTAATTTTAACCTATAGTTTTAATATGAATCCAATTCAAATTTTAAATTTAATATTCAAACTCCTTCGAATATACAATTCTCCCTTAAATTAATTTTGAATCAATTATTCAAAATAAATTTATATTATAAAGTTTAATATAAATATAAACTTTATATTATAATGTATCTCATACATTATATTATTTCTCTTAGTGAATTTACCTCATTACCCTTTATAAGCTACCGGTGGGACCTAATGGACTTACAGATCAGAAGCTCCAACAATATGAGATTAATTGGTTAAACTCATTAACCAAGTTAATCAATATTCGTTAACTATGGTTCACTCCACCATAGAATCATAGCTGCACTCTTCTCACTGCAGATATATTTCGGTGTCCACGGATATTGAGCAATAACAGCAAGTCGGTCCTTCACGTGTGTTCATAACCCCAGCTAGGTCAAATTACCGTTTTATCCCTGGGTTACCTCTACGTTCTTAAGTCCCCAATGCTCCTCTAATGAACAACCTGTTTGAGGTCCAACCAGCAAACAGAAGTCCTTCTTGTGCCATAGAGGGGGCAGGACCCTTTGTTCAAGACCCGGAGACACCACTTAAGGGAATACACATGTACTTACCCTAAAGTCGGAAAGGAGTGAATTCCATCTTGTGTGATTATGTTTCCAGCTCCTTACTCGGTCTTGTCCCCAAAATGGTAGGCTTATTGAGTCAACGGGCAGGCCACTCTCACCCATACAATCAAAGAACAATCCCTCGGGAACAGGAGTTCATAACCCACTCAGGATTAAAACTAAGTTGCCTAGGTCATCCTAGTGAAATAGAAACCTAACTAGTCAACGGTGTTACAGCTAGTGGTTAACTATTTCGCGGTACGATCATATGCAAACTCATTGCACAGGATACCCCCACTCGCATGTCCCCTAAACGAACGCGTTGGATCATTGCGTTTGTATCATAATACAAAGCGGGTCATATCCATAGTGTCACCAGGATAATGTACCCAGCCTTATCCTTATACTATAGACCCTTTAGGCTCTAACATGAACAGCGATCTCCGTATGTCCCCACATACTAGTTCAAGTCTCATACTAACAACTTAGGAGGTTTAGTTTATTGGATTAGGGTATTTAGGCAAGATATACACAATACAAACAATAATAATGAATAATACATCAAATATAATTTTATTAATGTTCGGTCAAATGTTTACATTTACTATCCACGAGTTTTAGAGCATAAAACCCAACATCAATCCCCTCCTAACCTAAAGTTTTGGATCCACCACTGCCCACCGGTCACTCTTTTCGGTCCCGGTCCAAAAATCGATTTGGGTCTCGCTTAGCTGTCGTTATGGGTCTCGTTTAGCATCATGTGGGTTTATGGTTTAGCACGACAGTGGGTCTCGATAGGTCTTAGATTGTCGTTGGTTTGGGTCTCGGTTCTGAGGGTTCTTCATACTGTTGTGGGTCTCGATTTGAACTTTTTTTTAGTGCCGAAAATAGGCGCTATAGTGGGTTTCAGAGCAAGAGATTGAACTGCAAGCTAGGGTCTCGATATAGGAGGCTTGAAATCTGTGGGTCTGTCTTTGGGTAGCGTGGGTCTCACAATCATTGTGAGAAGTTGAGCTCAG
This sequence comes from Luffa acutangula, assembly GCA_036850905.1. Taxonomy (NCBI): domain Eukaryota; kingdom Viridiplantae; phylum Streptophyta; class Magnoliopsida; order Cucurbitales; family Cucurbitaceae; genus Luffa; species Luffa acutangula. The sequence goes on from CM072099.1 coordinate 15,335,290, forward strand.
TGGGTATTCACCTTGAACCTCACATCGGACAAAGTTTGGAGGTATTTTACATTGGGTTTAATTGTACTCTTGTATTTGGTGACTTGATGCTTGATAATAAAAGTCTCATATAAGTTGGTTCTCAAAGTGGATGGAGACCGAAAAATTGAATTATTGTATATCCTTGTGTTCTTTCACTCCTGATTGTGCTTTTGTTGCTGAAAATTGCATTTTGATTGGACAATTTATCGTTCGCCTAATTTTACAAAGGTAAGTATCCCATTTTATACTTTAGTCTAACATCTAGGCATAAGATTTAAACCAAATTTTGAAATTTGAATTTGGTAACTAGCAGCCTTGGCATTTCCTTGGATTCCTTTAGGACTTGAATGTGCCCATGTTCTAGTACTTGAGCTGCTTTTGAAAGTGAACAATGTTTTTATGAACTAACTCATGTCCTCTTAGTAAGCTTTATATAGTTTACATGCTTCTAGAAACATTCCTATGATGTTATGCAACATAGAATTGTTCTAGGTCATTGATAGACCCCCAATCAAATATGTGTACAAGAGAAGGAGAGTTAGGAAGGAGAAAGATAGTTAGGAGTGGGTTAGTCGGTTACAAGTGGGGACCATCTTGAAACTGTAAACAGCTACTATATGAAGCTGCGATGTGAATATGGTAGGGGGGAACCTTTTGGTAGAACTTAGACTTGGGTTTAGGCTTGGGAGAGATAGGGGAGCTCTCGAATTCTCCTCTTAGCTTGTAGTCGTGCCTTAATCAATAAAGAACTATTCGAATCCTATAATTTTGGTATCAGAGCAGTTCATGACTGGGAATGGCGACAAGAGTGGAATCACGAGTAGAGAATCTTGAAGGGAAGATGTTGGAATTGAGCAAAGAAATGGCTGGAATGAGGCAAGAAATTTTCGGAATACGCGGATCAATCTCAACCGACGTAGAAGCGGTTGTGTCGAAGAGCGTGGGCGAGGCTATGAAGGAAGGAATGCAGGAAATACTTGCGCGAATCGATGGATTGAAATCCACGGATCAAGTCGAGCAAAACAGAAAAACGAAGGGGAAGAACATCGTCGGGGTCTGACGAAGTGGTCGTCGAAGTAGGAGAAGGAAGTAACACGGACTTACAATCGCACCTGAGCAAATCTCTGGCTCCGGTATTCGATCTTCGACTACGGAAACTGGAAATACAAGTCTTTGGGGGAGCGAATCCGATAGGGTGGTTACACCAAGTAGAATGATGACATGCAAAAATGTCATCATTTTCCTATTAATTTTAGCTAGTTTAATGCTTGAATTGTGTACTTTAATGTTATTTTCTGTTTAAATTTCAGAAAACCGAGCCAAAGAAGAAAAATCGAAATTTTGAGAGATTTTGGATGATTTTGGAGGCTTTTGGAGCAATTTGAAGAATTACATTAAAAGATCCAAGACCAAAAGCCAAGAAGAATAAGTTAGAAGCCCAAATTCATGAAGTCCAAGCCTTAAAATTATCAAGTTGGGTTAAGAAAAAAGTCCAAAATCCATTACAAGAAGCATTTGGGCAAAAAGAAAGTTGGAGGCCCAAAAACGGAGTCAAAATCGGGCCATTATTGAAGATTCAGGGCCTAGCGTCGAGACGCTAAGCCTGAAGCGTCCCGACGCTAGGCAACCGCATGGAAAGATCCACAATCACGGTAGCGTCGTGATGCTGTCTAGGTAGCGTCGTGACGCTGCGACGTCTTGGAGCCCAAGAAAAGATGACATCAGAGCGTCGCGACGCTGTCCAAGTAGCGTCGCGATGCTACGCCTGCTTGGAGCCTATAAAAGGAACCTTTTGCATCCATATTTGGTGTGCCAATTTGTGGGTTTTCACCCCATTCTAGAGTCTACACTAAAATTGGGGATTTTTGGGAGAGTTTTGGAGCTTTGTTGAAGAACTTTGGAGCTCGGGATCGAGGAGATCGACACTTTTATGAGCATTTCTCTTCCCTTTTTCTTTATGTTTTAGTTTCTAGAATTGTTGTGATTAGGAATTATTGAATTTTAGTGATTATGAGTAGTAAATTCCTAAATTTTATGAGATTGATTTAGATGTTGAACCTCTGCTGAACTAATGAATTGATGTGGTTTAATTGTCATTATTATTCCTTTGTGCATTTTGTCCGTAATGCTTTCAATCAACTGATCACTGATTAAATGAATCGTTACTAAGTGGAAACTCGACGGAGAGAAGCCTAGACTAGAACTGAATGAATGACTAACGATTATTTACCCGGGTGACACGGGACAAGATAAATAACGTTAAAGGTTGTACTGAAGGGTCGTAATGCCATGCTAAGTAAATAAAGATGAGACTGAAAGGAGATTGTTGCCTTGTGCAAAGTGATTCTAGATATGCAAGAAATCTTCACAAATAGCTCAAAAACGTGCAAGTATACACATCATGGCAGCAAGTGATAAGTAAATTAAGATCGTTCTCCACAGGGATTGATTTAGGGAATTTTTACTACTTCCAAGCTTGATTTTTAATGAAATTCAACGTAACCGAGGACCAAATATTTTTCTTTAACTAAGTGCAAGAGATTAAAATGATAAACAAACTTAAAATGACAAGAACTTAAGAGAAATTCAACAAAAACAGAAAGTCACACAGAGAAAGCAAGGTTCAGATTAGGGGCTGTCTACTCTCACAAGCTGTTTGCTGTAGCAGAACTTTATAATTACAACTCACACAGAATTTTCTACGGGAATCTTCAAATTCTCCTCTAGTTAGGTGATTAAACTCCCATTTAACCCCTTCTTTTTAGCTCAACTGATTTAGTGCCTTAGGTGGTTATTTATCCCTAAATACCCACTCATTTTCATGATCATTAAAGACTAAGGTAAAGCAAAGTAGTCGGTTATCTATTGTTTTCTCAAACACTAAATAACAATGCTAGAAAATAGTTGGCCAAACGAAATTCCAGCTTTAAGCATGAAGAACACTTTGCTTTAAGTTGCAATATATAAAGTTCCACAAAAACAAACAACAAGTTCAAGCTTAAGCACCCTAATCCTCACCTAAGAGGATTTAGCTCATGTTCAAGGTAAAAATAATGAAAATACAGCAGCAAACAACCATATCAGTCATGATTACAACCTTAAATACCAACTAAACACTAGAAGAAAGAAGAATAAAAGAAGAGGAGTGAAGAGAAGAAGCTTCCAAAGGAGATTCCAGCTTTCCCAAGCTGGAAATTCCTCCAAACAGCAGCCTCCTTGTCTTTTTCCCCTTCAATGACAGCAGCAACTTCTAGGTCAACTTCTCCAGCTTCCTTCTTCATTCTTTGGGCAAAAGAAGCATTTATACCATCTCTTTTCATTGATTTCAGGGCTGATTAGACACATAAATCCACATGGACCTTCCCTAATTGGCTGAGATGGGACAAATCAGCTCACATGGCTGCCAGCTCAATTAATGAAAGCTTTCACGGATTTAGCACGTGCAGAATTTTACTTCCCAAACTTTCTGCCTTCTGCTTGTGAAATTAGTTGCTGTAGCACAACCTGAGTGTCCCTACACCAGAAAAATCAGCTTAAAACATAAGAAATCTGCACCAAATTTAGTTCAAGCTTGGCCTACTGATATGTAAAAATGTTCATTAAAGAATACTCATTTTCATGAACAAACCAAAGCTCAAACACATCAAAGGGTAGAATTTTTAAGCCTAAAAGAGAACCAATAGCTCTTATTTCTAAGAGCTATCAAACCCCCAAACTTGAATCATTGCTCCTCCCTGAGCAATGCTAGCCTACAAAAACTCTAACTCATCATCCCATATCCAGCTAGCAGTCAACATGGCCGAACTATAACACCTAGCTACTTCTTGACAAGCCTACCTCTTTGAATGCATACAACTACTCAACAAAACATTTCTTTTTTAAAATACCCCTTCAACTTGGCATTTTCAAATTTTTAGCGCTCTTCTAATGATCCTCTAGCTCAACCTATTTACAAAAGCCATCATATCAAATTATACCAGCCTATTGACATCAAGGAAGCCACTAACCTTCAAGCCTAAACTTAGCTCAAATCTCAATCCTAAAGCTTGCAAAGCAATCCTATAGTCTCTTTGTCTAACCTCTAAAGCTTCTAAGCTCAACCTAAACTTCTCTATACTTTTTATTCTTTTTTTTTCTTTTCTTTTTTTTTTTTAACAACTCAGAAAGTCTCATAGGTTATAGCTTTTTGGTCCAAGAATGGCAACACTTTATGGTGAAACTCACCTTAGCCTCCAAACTCATCACCTACGAGAACTACACTCATTTCCCTTAGAGTTGACTAAGATTTGCTCTCTAGCAACTACTTCCTTGCTTCTTAGAATGGCAACACTTTTTGGTGAAGCTCACCTAAGCCCTGGGGAAGATTGTAACCTTCAAGCAAACATTCATCCCTTTATCCATCTCATTTGAACTTTTCTTTTCTGCTCATTTTTTTTTTAAAAACTTTTTCTCTTCCCTTGAGCTACTTTTTGATGCAGAGGCAAACTATGGGTATCATAAATCCCCCTAGTTACTAGGCAAGCTCAAGGAAAACAGAAAACCTTCAAAAAGGGAGAGGAGTGCATCTTAGGCACAACTAAGGGAAAGAGGAATGCATTCTAAGTTGCCTTTTCTATTTCTTTTTCATGCTTTTTTTTTTTACAAGGGTTACCTCACCCCCAAACTTAATCCATTCATTGTCCCCAATGAATGAGAAAGCAAGGCAAGGACCCCCAAACTTATTTTTTAGAGAAGCTAAGGCTTATTGCTTAGGAGGATTATAAGGTTTGGGCAAAGGACTAGGAACAAGCTTTCCTAAGATTTGAGCTAAGCTAAGGAGGAAAATTAGGAAGATTCCTATCCACCTAAGGACTTAAAGCACAATAAGATAATCTAACTAAGAAAATAGGCTAAGCTATTGGGGATCATTATACAGAACACTACTTTTGCATATTAAAACAGATTTTTTTTTTCTTTTCACCAAGCATAGCTGCTGCAGCAGCATCCAGAGGAGTTAGGCTTAACCAAAAGAACAGCCAAGAGCTACGACTAGGCCCTAAAGCAATTCTAAACAAGCTGGACAACCCATATGCTCGAGCAAAAACGATATAGACAAGCTGCAACATGCTCAAATTCGCTAACTCTAAATCTTCTAGCAGAAATTTCAACAATCAAGCACCTGATGGCTATTCTAGCATTTCAAGCAAGCATAACACTGTCTAATAATTAATAGCACATCATCATAGCAGCCAACAATTTAAAACCTCCAAACTCAATGCAGTAGGCAACTTAAGACAGCAGCTCAATATTGATGACAGCAGGGCATGCATTTTTTTTTATGACTAAATGTTTTCCATTGATTTGAACATTATAACACAACATACTTGAGGGATCTCAGCCCTTCATACATTTTTCAAATTACACTTTGAGGAATGCTAGAAATTTTGCATGATTTCCACTACTTCAGCCTTTGCACCATAACATTATCCAAATTTGATATGCATTTAATTGATTTAAACATTAAAATATGCACACCTATGGAACTTTCATTCATACAAATTCTTTTTCTCCACAACAAAAGCTACAAAAAGCATGATAGATAACAAACTAGCAAACTTAAAACTTCCTCCCTTGATTATAGCCAAATCTGAAAATTCCTCCCATCAAATCACAGCTAGCCCACTGCCTTTTCTGTCATGCCTGCAGCAGCTTCTGATATGAGCTTGCTGTCAATCTGCTGCAGCTCATCAGAATTTCCTTCCTTGAAAAATTGCAACCCCAAATCTGCTGCATCAAGATTTTCTTCCATTTTGCATGAGATTCCCTACCAAAAAAAAGCTTGCTTGCACAAAAGAAACTAAAATATCAGCAACTAAATACTAAAATCAAAGACACAATAAATTGAACAAAATGATAGCAACTAGCTACAACTAAACACTACCAACGACAAATCAAAAGAAGTGCAATAAAGACAGAAGATTTAAAGCTAAAAACTGCTGCAAATTGAAATAAAACAGTAAATTTGAATGCACTTTACCACCCTTAGGGACCAAAAATATTCAATAGAACTTAAAACACATTGTCCATATCTTCTCCTTCCATTTCTCAATTCTCCAACAATTTGCAAGAGGCAAAACACCTCTGGAATTCTTCACCCCAGTAGTGCTTTAATCTCTGACCATTGACCTTGAATTCTCTTCCATCACTTTCATCCCTCAATAACACAGCTCCATGACTATAGGCTTCTAACACAGTGAAGGGTCCCGACCACCTAGATTTGAGCTTGCCAGGAAAAAGCTTTAGCCTAGAGTTAAACAACAAGACCTTTTGCCCCCTTTCAAATTGTTTAGGCACTAACCTCTTATCATGCCAAGCCTTTGTCTTTTCTTTGTACATCTTTGCATTTTCATAGGATAGTTGTCTGAACTCCTCCATTTCCATAAGTTGAAATTTCCTCAATTCACCCGCTGCTTTGTGATCAAAATTGAGCTTTTTAATGGCCCAAAAAGCTTTATGTTCTAACTCCAAAGGTAGATGACAAGATTTTCCAAAAACTAACCTATATGGAGACATGCCCAAGGGAGTTTTAAATGCTGTCCTATAGGCCCATAATGCATCATCAAGCCTAATAGACCAATCCTTTCTATTTGGGCCGACCATTTTTTCCAAAATGCTTTTAACTTCCCTATTGGAGATCTCGGCTTGCCCGTTAGCTTGTGGATGGTAAGGGGTTGAGACTCTATGCTTAACAATTGTACTTAACCAACATGTTGTTCATCATTCTATTCACGAAATGAGTCCCCTCATCACTTATTAAAGCTCTAGGAGTTCCAAAACGAGTAAAAATGTGCTTGTGCAAGAATTTTAACACGGTTTTGGCATCACTTAAGGGGCAAGCAATAGCTTCCACCCATTTTGACACATAGTCTACAGCCAAAAGTATGTATAAATTCCCAAAGGAAGGTGGGAAAGGTCCCATAAAATCCAAACCCCAAACATCAAAGAGTTCTACCTCTAGAATGTAGGTGAGAGGCATTTCATCTTTTTGGCTCAAATTTCCCTTCCTTTGACACTTGTCACACACTTTACTAAACAAATGAGCATCTTTAAACACCGAGGGCCAATAATAACCTGGCTGAAACACTTTTGCAGCTGTTCTTTGACCACCAAAATGTCCACCATAAGGGGATGAATGACAGTGAGTTAATATGGACTGAACCTCACTTTCAGCAACACATCTTCTAAAAATTACATCTGCACACTGCCTATACAAGTATGGTTCATCCCAGAAATAAAATCTCACCTCGTAGTGGAATTTTTTTAGCTGTTGCTTGGTCATATCAGGGGGCACAACTCCACAGGCTAGGTAATTTGCAAGGTCTGCAAACCAAGGAGTGTCAATTTCCTTCACTTGAGCTACTGTAAGTAGTTGCTCATCAGGAAATGAATCCTTAATTTCACTATGCTGTAGCAGTTTCTCATTGCCTTCCAGCCTTGATAAATGATCAGCAACAAGATTTTCAGAACCCTTTTTATCCTTAATCTCCAAGTCAAACTCTTGGAGCAAAAGCACCCACCTAATTAGCCTTGGTTTAGCATCTTTCTTGGCCAAAAGATATTTAATGGCAGCATGGTCAGTAAAAACTGTTACCCTTGTTCCCACTAAATAAGGTCTAAATTTTTCAAAGGCAAACACTACGGCTAAAAGCTCCTTTTCAGTGGTGGTATAGTTCTTTTGGGCCTCGTTTAGAGTTTTGCTAGCATAGTAGATAGGGTGGATCAGCTTCCCTATTCTTTGTCCCAACATAGCCCCAACAGCGAAATCACTTGCATCACACATCAACTCAAATGGCAATAGCCAATTGGGTGAGGAGATGATAGGTGCAGTGACTAATGCTGTTTTTAGGGTGTTGAAAGCCTTCAAACACTCAGCATCCAACTCAAAGGGGTGGTTCACTTCTAACAATAGGCAAAGGGGCTTGGAAATTTTTGAGAAATCCTTGATAAATCTCCTGTAAAATCCAGCATGCCCAAGAAAGCTTCTAACTCCTTTCACTGTGGTTGGAGGCTCTAGCTTTTCAATGATCTCTACCTTGGCTCTATCCACTTCAATGCCTTTCCTCGAGATTTTGTGCCCAAGAACTATGCCTTCTTTGACCATAAAGTGGCATTTCTCCCAGTCGAGCACCAAATTGGTTTCTACACATCTTTGCAATACTTTTCCCAAATTAGTGAGGCAAGCTTGAAATGACTCCCCAAAAACCGAAAAGTCATCCATGAATACTTCCATTATTGTCTCCACTAAATCAGAAAAAATGGCCATCATACACCTTTGAAAAGTGGCAGGGGCATTACAAAGACCAAATGACATTCTCCTAAATGCAAAAGTACCATAGGGACAAGTGAATGTGGTTTTCTCTTGATCTTGAGGGGCTATGGTGATTTGGTTATATCCCGAATAACCATCCAAAAAGCAATAATAATCTTGCCTAGCTAGCTTGTCCAACATTTGGTCAATGAAAGGTAAAGGGAAATGGTCTTTTCTTGTGGCCTTGTTCAAACGCCTATAATCCATACATACCCTCCATCCTGTCACTGTTCTAGTGGGAACTAGCTCATTTGCCTCATTCATCACCACGGTCATACCTCCCTTTTTAGGCACACATTGGACCGGACTAACCCAATTACTATCAGCTATAGGGTATATAATTCCAGCATCTAGCCACTTGATTATCTCCTTTTTCACTACTTCTTTCATGGCCGGATTAAGCCTCCTTTGTTGCTCAACCGATTTGAAGTTTCCTTCCTCCAAATTAATTTTGTGCATACAAAAGGATGGACTTATACCTTGAATGTCAGCTAGAGTCCAACCAATGGCCTTTTTGAACTTTTTCAACAATTCCAACAGTGCTTGTTCATCCCCAGGGAGCAAACTTGCTGAAATTATAATAGGCAATGTTTCTTGCTCTCCCAAGTAAGCATATTTCAAATTGTTGGGCAAAGGCTTTAGCTCTAACTTTGGAGGCTCTACAATGGAGGGCTGCATAGGTTTAATTTTTCTATCAGTCAACTCCAGTGATTCAAAAGTTCTCTTAAAGCTAGGAGCTTCATTCACTACTTCCAGATTCTGCTGCACACACAAAATTTCCAAGTCTTCCACTCTTATCTCACCAAACTGCTGAATGTGGTGCTGCAACAGTTCTTCCTCCCATTTATGAGTTACCAACTCATCCAACACATTAATCACAGAACACTCTTCCACCTCAACTGGGCATTTCATGGCATCAAACACACTAAATTTAACTTCTTGATCATGAACTCGCATAGTCAATTCACCTTTTTGAACATCTATTAAAGCTCTCCCTGTGGCCAAAAATGGTCTCCCTAGGATAATTGGGACATCCTTGTCCGCTTCATAGTCCAAAATGATAAAATCCGCTAAAAAGATAAACTTATCCACTTGAACTAAGATGTCCTCAATTTTTCCTTCAGGGTAGGTGATTGATTTATCAGCAAGTTGCAAAGTTACAGTGGTTGACCTAGCCTCTCCTATTCCCAACTTTTTGTAAATGGACAATGGCATGAGGTTTATGCTGGCCCCAAGATCGCACAAAGCTCTTCCCAACTCTTTACCACCAATAGAAACAGGAATGGTAAAACTTCCAGGGTCTTTCACTTTGGGTGGAATCCTATTTTTCAAATTTGCACTACACTCCTCAGTCAATGCCACAGTTTCATACTCACCCAATCTCCTTTTCTTTGTCAAAATATCCTTGAGGAACTTCACATAGTTGGGCATTTGTTCCAAAGCCTCAACTAGTGGGATGTTTATATGAAGCTGTTTCAGTACCTCAAGAAATTTCTTAAAATTGGCCTCTTGATTTTTCTGCTTTAGCCTTTGGGGAAAGGGTGGTGGGGGCGGTTTAAATGTAGGGGAATGTGTGGGAATTGACTTAGAAGGAGCTACAGGGGCTGCTCTAGGAATTTCTTCAATTTCCTCACCCTCTGGACTTTTTTCTACTTGAATTCCAGCAGGTTTTTCAACATTTTTCTCTGCTGTCTTTTCCATATCAGCATCACTATCAGCTGGTTTTTCCACTTGCTGTCCAGCTGATTTTTGTTGGGTTGGCCCTTTTTTCTCAACTAAAGGCTTCCCACTTCTTAGCTCCACAGCTTGGACTTGTTCCTTTTCTTCCCTCTTTGAATTTTCAGTGTCCGAGGGAAGTTTACCCTGTGGCCTAGCTTTCAACTCACTAGCAATTTGGCCCATTTGAACTTCCAAATTTCTCAATGACGCTTGGTGAGTTTGAATTGCAGCATCAGTTTTAGCCATATACTCCTTGAACATGCTCTCTAAAGAACTTCCAGTGGCATGTTGTTTCATGGTATTTTGGAACTGAGTTTGCTGATTTTGTTGCCCAAATCCGGAAGGTCCACTCATCTTTTGTTGAGCTTGTTGGGTGTTGGAATTACTTCCTTGACCTCCCCAAGCAAAATTTGGATGATTTCTCCAACCCGGATTATAGGTATTGGAATAGGGATTATTCCTAGGGGCATTTTGGTTTCCTACATAACACACTGAGGCTGGATTTCCGGGGCAAAATTCAAACTTGTGATCCTCTCCACAATAAACGCATGAATCTGCTGCATTCTGATTTATATTGATTGCTGCAGCAGACTATTTTGCACTGGAATTCATCAACTGCAAATTCTCAAAGCATGAATTTAACTTTTTCATCATGCTTTCCATTGAATCAAACCTTGCATTAAAGGATGTAACAGTGTCAACCTCAAGCATGCCCTTATTTTTCTTTCCGGCCACACTTCTTGAATCAGACCATTGACAACTATTTGTGGAAATTCTCTCCAAAATGACATAAGCTTCATCATAAGTCTTGGATAATAAAGCACCATTAGCTGAAGCATCTACCATATTTTGAGTAGCCCAATTCAACCCATTGTAGAAAGTCTCCATTTGAATGCAATGGGGCAAACCATGATGAGGGCATTTTCTCAACAACTCTTTGAATCTTTCCCAAGCTTCACTAAAAGATTCATCATCAAATTGTCTAAAAGACACTATATCCGATCTAAGCTTGGCATTTCTTGTGGGAGGGAAGTACTTAATGAGGAATTTCTCTGCTAACTCATTCCATGTAGTGATGGAACCAGGAGCAAAGTTATTTAACCAAGCTTTGGCACCATCTCTCAAAGAATAAGGAAACAAGGTTAACCTCAAAGCATCTTGAGAAACTCCTTGAATTTTAAATGAGTCACTCACTCCCAAAAAGGATTTAAGGTGTAGGTGTGGGTCCTCAGAAGGTAGTCCATGAAATTGTCCCACCGTTTGTAACATTTGGAACATAACAGGCTTCATTTCAAAATTGTGTGCCTGTATCTCAGGTCTAGCTATCCCAGGGTACAACTCATTGAAGGTAGAGACGGCATAGGCTCTAACAGCTCTTCCCCTATCATTGGCTATAAGGACAAGGTTTTCAGCTTGATTTTCTACCCTAGGTTGCTGATTTATCTCACGATTAGGCTGCTGGTTGTTTTGGTTTTCTTGATTTCCAGGAGGTACAGGGGGTAAAAGAGGTGGTGGATCCATCCTATTGTTTCTCTCCCTTTGTTCCCTTCTCCTCCTATGAAAAGTCCTTTCAATTTCAGGGTCCAAATTGAATTCTAAGTCAGGGAATTCGTTCATACACAGCTACCAGCACCTGCAAAATCAAACAACCAAGTTAGAAGCTGTTTTAGCACCAATTTCACTAATTTTCAGCTCAAAAATAGCAAAAATCAACTCAATCCCCGGCAACGGCGCCAAAAACTTGTTGCCTTGTGCAAAGTGATTCTAGATATGCAAGAAATCTTCACAAATAGCTCAAAAACGTGCAAGTATACACATCATGGCAGCAAGTGATAAGTAAATTAAGATCGTTCTCCACAGGGATTGATTTAGGGAATTTTTACTACTTCCAAGCTTGATTTTTAATGAAATTCAACGTAACCGAGGACCAAATATTTTTCTTTAACTAAGTGCAAGAGATTAAAATGATAAACAAACTTAAAATGACAAGAACTTAAGAGAAATTCAACAAAAACAGAAAGTCACACAGAGAAAGCAAGGTTCAGATTAGGGGCTGTCTACTCTCACAAGTTGTTTGCTGTAGCAGAACTTTATAATTACAACTCACACAGAATTTTCTACGGGAATCTTCAAATTCTCCTCTAGTTAGGTGATTAAACTCCCATTTAACCCCTTCTTTTTAGCTCAACCGATTTAGTGCCTTAGGTGGTTATTTATCCCTAAATACCCACTCATTTTCATGATCATTAAAGACTAAGGTAAAGCAAAGTAGTCGGTTATCTATTGTTTTCTCAAACACTAAATAACAATGCTAGAAAATGGTTGGCCAAACGAAATTCCAGCTTTAAGCATGAAGAACATTTTGCTTTAAGTTGCAATATATAAAGTTCCACAAAAACAAACAACAAGTTCAAGCTTAAGCACCCTAATCCTCACCTAAGAGGATTTAGCTCATGTTCAAGGTAAAAATAATGAAAATACAGCAGCAAACAACCATATCAGTCATGATTACAACCTTAAATACCAACTAAACACTAGAAGAAAGAAGAATAAAAGAAGATGAGTGAAGAGAAGAAGCTTCCAAAGGAGATTTCAGCTTTCCCAAGCTGGAAATTCCTCCAAACAGCAGCCTCCTTGTCTTTTTCCCCTTCAATGACAGCAGCAACTTCTAGGTCAACTTCTCCAGCTTCCTTCTTCATTCTTTGGGCAAAAGAAGCATTTATACCATCTCTTTTCATTGATTTCAGGGCTGATTAGACACATAAATCCACATGGACCTTCCCTAATTGGCTGAGATGGGACAAATCAGCTCACATGGCTGCCAGCTCAATTAATGAAAGCTTTCACGGATTTAGCACGTGCAGAATTTTACTTCCCAGACTTTCTGCCTTCTGCTTGTGAAATTAATTTTTGTAGCACAACCTGAGTGCCCCTACACCAGAAAAATCAGCTTAAAACATAAGAAATCTGCACCAAATTTAGTTCAAGCTTGGCCTACTGATATGTAAAAATGTTCATTAAAGAATACTCGTTTTCATGCACAAACCAAAGCTCAAACACATCAAAGGGTAGAGTTTTTAAGCCTAAAAGAGAACCAATAGCTCTTATTTCTAAGAGCTATCAGAGATTCTTTATTGAAAGGTATGAGATAGGAGGAGACCGAAAGGAGAGTCCTTGTCATTAGGCTTCTAGACTTATGAATCAAATGATTTGTTAATCCATATTAGTTAATTGATTAAGCATTAAAGGTCCAATTGTCGAAATCAGCAACTCTAGAATTATCCCTCCAAATTGTGTCACCATTTATCTTTTGCTTTCTAGATTAGCTTTTTATTATTCTTTTCAGCATTAGATTTTGTTCTCTAAATAAAGCTAATCAAGATTATTCACGATAATTAATTGAATAAATCCAATCCCTGTGGAGACGATACTCTATACTCAAAATCACTATATTACTTGTGACGACCCGTACACTTGCGGTGATCGGAAAATCGTGCAACATAGAACGATACTTCTCTGTCAATCAATTGACGGAATCAGAGAAGCTGAAAGCGGCGGTGCTCTATCTTGAAGGCGTAGCACTCAAATGGCACTATTACGAAGACAAACTAGGCTCGTTCAGTAATTGGGGAGATTTTCGTCGATTACTGTTACGGAGGTTTCTGGCGCCAAAAGAAGGTACGCTTCATGAACGATTCTTTGCTCTCAAGCAAGATTCCACTGCAGCTGAATATAGGGAGAAATTTGAGGAATTTGCTGCTACCGTAGATAACTAGACGACGATTCTTTAGAAGGAAAATTTGTAGATGGACTTATCGAAGACATTAAGGTTGAAATGTGGATTGTATGCTTGTTGGGCTGAGAGCTAAAATGGAAATGGCCCAAAAGATTGAGGATAAATTGTTGCATCTTGAAAGCAAACAGACGGGGGTTCCCTTGAGTCCAAAAGTAGTGGGCCAAAGTGTTAGCAATTATAAGCCCACTTTGTATGGGGCTGGGGCCAGCGCTCGCACCATATCCGTAAACCCGAGTAAGCTCGGTGAAAGGTTACGATAAGACACGTCAAAGGAAGTCATCAGAGGCCTCTTTTTCATCTAATCCGTACAAACGGCTCACTGAGACAGAGTACCAAAACAAGCGTGATAGAGGACTTTGCTTCAGGTGTGAGGAAAAATTCTTCCCAGGCCATCGGTGTAAGAAAAAAGAGCTGCAAGTCATGATCATACATGATCGTGAGGAGGAGGAAGCGGAAAACGGTGATGAGGTTGCCATGCAAGCCGTGGAGATGGCTGATAACAAGAACGATGAGAAACCGACGGAGGAGGAGGCGGAGTTAGCATTGAACTCCATGGTTGGTTTAGGATCGCCTAAGACCTTAAAGGTCAAAGGCTTGATTAGGTCTCGGGAAGTAGTCGTGCTGATCGATAGCGGCGCCACTCACAATTTTATTGCGTCTCCATTAGTAAAAGAGCTTCAACTCCCGACTGGCCAGACTGAAGGCTATGGAGTTGTGCTGGGTACCGAAGGATCTTCGATTAAGGGCTCCGAGATTTGTAAGGAAGTGGTGTTAACGCTAGGGCCGATCACGATTGTGCAAGATTTTTTGCCATTATCGCTGGGCAGTGCGGACATGATCCTTGGCGTTCAGTGGCTATCCACCTTGGGAGATGTTACGACCAACCATCAAAATTTATTGGTGACGTTCATGCTTGGAAAATCTTCAGTCGTGCTCCAAGGCGACCCATCTCTAGTGCGCTCGCAGGTAACACTTAAGACTTTGATCAAGTAGCTCAAGTTGGAAAAACAGGGGTTTCTGGTGGAGCTAAATGTTCTCCAAGGCTCAAAGGGAGACATTACGGATAGTCTGAGTAATGGTTGAAAGGAAGTTCTAGAATGTATTCGTTCGGTTCTTGTCCGCCATTCTTCCGTTTTCCAACCCTTGCCGGGGTTACCACCCGAGCGCGATGGGGATCATCGCATTGAGTTATTACCAGGTACGGCTCCCGTCAGTGTACGCCCTTATCGATATCCTCAATGCCAAAAAGATGAGATTGAAAAGTTGGTGGAGGAGATGCTGAAAGCAGGCATTATTCAGCCAAGCAATAGTGCTTTCTCAAGCCCTGTTTTATTGGTTAAGAAGAAGGATGGGAGTTGGCGGTTCTGCATCGACTACAAGGCGTTGAACAAAGTGATAGTTCCGGATAATTTTCCAATCCCAATGGTAGATGAGTTACTCGATGAACTCCACGGAGCTATTGTGTTTTCAAAAATCGATATGAAGGCAGGGTATCATCAAATTCGCTTGAGGACTGAGGACGTACCAAAGTCTGCGTTTCGTACTCATGAGGGTCACTAAGAATTTTTGGTGATGTCGTTCGATCTTACAAATGCACCTTCAACCTTCCAGGCTGTCATGAATAAGGTGCTACAGCCTTTTCTTCGAAAATTTGCACTGGTTTTTTTCGATGACATTCTGATTTACAGTGCATATTTGGAGGCTCACGCTACCCACTTAGCACAAGTGATGAAAGTTCTTCATGACCACCAACTTGTGGCTAACCGAAAGAAGTGCGAATTCGCTCTTCGGCAGATAGAATATCTTGGGCACATCATTTCAGCCGATGGCGTGTCCGCTGATCCGTCTAAGATCGCCGCTGTGGAGCAATGGCCAATTCCTAGGAATATTAAGGAATTAAGGGGATTCTTGGGGTTAACGGGGTACTATCGAAAGTTCGCTCAGAACTATGGGTTAATCGCCCACTCGTTAACTCAGCAGTTGAAGAAAGACAACTTTGCTTGGAATGAGGAGGCCACTGAGGCATTCTTCAAGCTCAAAACGGCCATGGTCACGATCCTAGTTCTCTATTTGCCCGATTTTTCCAAAGAGTTTGTTGTTGAGGCCGATGCATCAGGGGTGGGGGTCGGGGCTGTTTTAATGCAAGACTCACGGCCTATTGCTTATTTCAGTCACGCCCTTCCTCCTCTACACAGAGCATAGGCAGTTTATGAACGAGAATTGATGGCAATAGTGATGGCTATACAGAAATGGAGACAGTACCTATTGGGTCGACGTTTCATCGTGCAAACAGATCAAAGTAGTTTGAAGTTCATCCTTGATAAGAGAGTAATATCAGGGGAATATCAGAAGTTGATGACTAAGCTGTTGGGCTATGATTTTCAAGTGGTGTATAAACCGGGTATTGAAAATAAAGTGGCGGATGCCTTGTCTAGGCTACCCAGCGCCTTGGAATTTGCAGCGATCAGTTTGGTAGGGGGCCTAAACACGAGCATTGTGGTTGATCAACAACGACATGATCCAACGTTGGCCGACCTACGTAGCAAGCTTGTGGAAGGGGAGGAAGTTCCAATTGGGTATTCTTTGAGGGGGGAATGTGTTGTATTACCGAGGTAAAATGGTATTACCCGAGGATTCTCCTACAATTCCCTTGTTACTGGAAGCTTTCCACTATTCTCCAGTGGGCGGCCATGGCGGTACATTAAAGACATTTCAACGTTTGGCTAAGGAGGGTTTATTGGAAAGGGATGAAATCGCAGGTTAAGGCATTTGTGAGTGAATGCACTGTTTGTCAGCAAGCTAAATATTTAGCTTTGGCGCCGGCGGGACTGCTTCAACCATTACCAATTCCGGAGCGTATTTGGCAAGATATCTCCATAGATTTCGTAATTGGTTTACCTCACGCGGAGACTTTTGATTCGGTGTTTGTTGTGGTTGATCGACTCTCAAAGTATGCCCATTTTATACTGATCAGACACCCCTTCACAGCAACCGGTATGGCTCAAACGTTCATTAAGGAAATTGTGAGGTTGCATGGCATTCCTCGCAGCATTGTATCCGACCGAGACCCTATCTTTACAAGTTTATTCTGGGAGGAGCTTTTCTGTTGTCAAGGTACTCAACTGAAGCGAAGCACGGCGTATCATCCTCAGACGGATGGCCAAACTGAGGTGGTGAACTGGGGTATGGAGACCTATCTACGCTGTTTCGCTATGCACTGCCCGTTTAAATGGGTTCGATGGCTGTGTTGGGCTGAATATAGCTATAACACGTCTTTTCATTCGGGTTTGAAAGCTTCTCCTTTTGAGGTGGTTTATGGGAGACCTCCTCCCTCGATTTTACCTTACCAGCCAAACGAATCACCGGTGTCAGAGGTTGATCATCAGCTCAAAGAACGTGATCGCATGTTGGCATTGATCCGTGAACGTCTATTGGATGCTCAACAATATATGGCTCGAATGGTCAAGGAGAAACGACGGGATGTAGAGTTTGTTGTGGGAGATTGGGCTTATTTAAAGTTAAAACCTTACAGGCAAGGTACTTTATCCAAGCCGCTGAATGCTAAATTGGCACCTCGTTATGTTGGTCCCTTTAAAGTGGAAGCAAGGATAGGGGTTGTCGTGAACCGATTATCGTTGCCAGAATATGTTCTGTGCACCCTGTGTTTCATGTATCCCAACTCCGTAAGGCATTGGGAAGCTCATTCCTTGTAGTTCCTTTTCCGCAAAATGTATCCCCGGGGATGCTGATTAAAGTGGTTCCAGTGGAGTTGTTGGGCTTACGGCAAGCAACGGATGATCCATCAAAACTGGAGGTCTTGATTCGTTGGGCAGAATCTGAAGTCTCTGAAGCTACGTGGGAGGACGCGGTTCAACTTGCTACCCAATTTCCCGATTTTCACCTTGAGGACAAGGTGGCGCTTTGGGGCCCGGGTAGTGATAGACCCCCAATCAAATATGTGTACAAGAGAAGGAGAGTTAGGAAGGAGAAAGATAGTTAGGAGTGGGTTAGTCGGTTACTAGTGGGGACCATCTTGAAACTGTAAACAACTACTATATGAAGCTGAGATGTGAATAGGCTTGGTAGAGATAGAGGAGCTCTCGAATTCTCCTCTTGGCTTGTAGTCGTGCCCTAATCAATAAACAAGCATTCGGATCCTATCAGTCATACAAAAATTAAGTACCTTTGAAGTTCCTATGAGGTGGACTAACGAAAATAAAAAGAAGAAAGTATAGGTTGTAACTAGCAATTCTTTTAAGCCTTTCTTAACCATGCTCGAAGAATCTCACAGTCCTCTCCATTCCGATAGTATCCATCCTCTCATGTGTCCCTCTAGCATCACAATAATTTAACATTTCCTAAAATTTTCCTATATGATTTCTCTAAAAGTTAGAATAGGAAAGAAAACATTTTACAATTTGTTTTCTCTTGTTCTTGGGAGTTTATACCATTTCTTTGAAGGGCAGACATAAAAAGAGAAGAACAAAGGCTAGATCTGTCAAAATCTGTATTGAATAAACTCTTTTGATAATATAATTTGTATGATTTAATAACATATATAAATTTTGTATTCTTTAAGTGTGATGATATTGCTAATCAAAAGTCTCCCATTTTGTTGTCACCACAGATTCAGAATTCCTTAGAGCTTCCTTCACTGTTCTCATACACTGCTGCTTTGGCTGCAAAGTTTGGTTTCCCTTTGTATTGAAAATAAAACCATTATTTGAGTTTCCATCTCCATTGCCACTGAGGGTGCTACAATATTTCAGCTTCATCATGTCAAGAGTTTCAATTTGCTTTTGAACTTCTCTCACCTTTTCCAATTAATTAAAAAGAATTAGAAAGTAATTAACTTTTTGATCAGTTTGGAACTATAAATGTTTGTGAGATGTGTTTTGTGTTTTGTGTTGTTTCTAGGAACATTGTTGAACTTGTTTGCCTATTTTGAAAACATGCAAAGGCTGTGCAGGGCTATTCTAGGAATATGCTTTCCATGTTTTTAAAAATCAAGCCAAGTTTTGAAAACTAAAAAAAGTACGGCCCTATTTGATAACCATTTGGTTTTTGAAAATTATGCTTGTTTTCTCCTAAATTTCCTACCATGGCTTTCATCTTTGTTAAGGATCCATTTGAATTCTTAGCCAAAAATTAAAAACAAAAACAAGTTTTTGAAAACTATTTTTTTTTCAAAATTGGACTTGGTTTTTGAAAACAAGAAGATGGTACTAAAACAAAGAAACTTATAGGTGGAAGTAGGTGTGTATAAGCTTAATTTTCAAAAACTAAAAACAAAAAACCAAATGGTTATCAAACGGGACCGTAGTGTTCAAAAACTTGTTTTTGTTTTTGGAATTTGCCTAGAAATTCAAATGTGTCCTTGGCAAAGATGAAAACCATAGTAAGAAAATTAGGAGAAAACAAACATAATTTTAAAAAACCAAAAACCAAATGATTATCAAACAAGCTTGAGTTTTTAAAAAGTAATAGAAGTCTTGGTTAAAAAATCTTATTAAAAAAATAGTTATCCAAATATGTATAGTTTTTGTTTTTGAAGTTACTTCAAGATTTCTAATTTTTAGTGTAGTATTTAAAAACAGATATTAAAAAAGAAATAAAATCATCATGAAAGGACCTACAAAAAAAATGTGATCTTGTCAAATGCACTCATTGTTTGATTTACCTGTTCTCTTCTCAGCAATCTCAAGTCTCCCACAACCTCAATCTCATCCAACTGAATCAATTTTCTCATAAGCATTTCAGTCAAATTCTCCACTTCCTTTTCTGAAACTCTCCCTTCTTTACAAGCTTTCACATGAAGAGATCCAACCTATCAAAAACCCAAAAGAAAACCCTTTTGAAAACTTATGAAATTTCAACCTTCCAAAGAAAAAAAAAAAACAACTCCCTAAATTTGATATACCTCTTGATAGAGCTTATTCACTTCCAAGTTAACTTGTTTTAGCAACTTTGAAGACTTTTGAAACTTTGCATCTTTGAGCATTTCAAGGCATCTTCTTTCCTTGCTTAAAGTGTCTTCAACCAACACAATTTTTGAGCCATCTTTGACTCTTGCCACATCTAGATAGGCTTTTGAATCTCTCTCTTTGTTTTTGTATATTAGCTTTTGCTCTTCTGGGTGCAACCCAGTTGGTTCTGCCAACAACTTCTTTAGTTCACCTGCCAAAGTTTTGCATTTAACAACACTCATCAATCAATATTCCACATCCTCTTTTACTAATAAAATTTCCCAACAAATCCCATTTAAAGTAATGGGATATTGTCCAATTTAGACCTAAACTGATTGAATGATTTTTACTTTAAATTTTATCCAAAAGGAAATTTATTTATCCGACTGTTACTGAGTTATGATCTCAAAAGTGAGGACAACACTCTAAGAACAAAGTTGTATTTCAAATAATATGCAAAAGCCTCCCTACCATTCTAAAATTAAAAGAGGCTATTTATAGTCTTACAATCAAATAAACAAATAACTAAGGTCCCGTTTGATAACCATTTGTTTTTTAGTTTTTGGTTTTTCAAAATTAGGCTTGTTTTCTCTTAATTTCTTTACAATGATTTTCACTACTTTTTTTTTCCAAAATTTGGGTTGGTTTTTGAAAACATGGGAAAAATGTAGGTAGCAAACCAAAGAAATGTATAGGTGGAAGGAGGATTTATAAGCTTAATTTAAAAAAACTAAAAACTAAAAATAAAATGGTTATCAAACGGGACCCATTTGGTTTTTGGTTTTTGAAAATTAAGCTTATAAAAACTACTTTTACCTCCAAGTTTCTTTGTTTTTCTAATACTATTCTTTCCATGTTTTTAAAAACCAAGCCAATTTTTTAAAACAAAAAAAAAAAATAGTTTTCAAAAACTTGTTTTTGTTTTTGGAATTTAGCTAAGAATTCAAATGTATCATTGACAACGATGAAAACCATGATAGGGAAATTGAAAGAAAATAAGCTAATTTTCAAAAACCAAATGGTTATCAAACGGAGCCTAACTAAAGTCAAAATGCTAATTAACTCAAAATTAACGGCTAAACTAATATTAATCCAACTCGACTAATTATAACATTTCCTCATAGTCAAATAGAAATGTTATCCTTACTTGTATACTCAAGATGTTAGACGTGGAACGAAAAAACTCTATAATATCACACTCAACCACAAGTTTTATGCACATTTATCACAAACTTTTGACAGACTAACTAGAGAATAACTCAAAATCATATTAACACCAAAATGAAAAAAGATTTGATATAAAGAAGAAAGATGGTATTACCAAAACTTGAATGGGAGCTGATGTGAATATGATGATAAGAAGAGCCATATTTGACCTTAACTTTGATGGTGGGAACAGTGGGATTTGAATTCAAATCCCTCATTTGAACCAACATTCCTCCAGGTCTAATTTCCAACTCTGAAGCTCTTTGATTCCCATCAATGGAGGCCTTTTTCTCAGTTGAAACCATATTGGCTAGCCTTTGATTTTGCTGCCTTGAAATCTCTCTTTCTCTTTGCCTCTCACTGTTTTATTGAGAATAACAGAGGAAACCCAGAGGAAGAAGAAAGAATCTTGGGGTTTGCCAAAAGTTCAATCATGGAATCACAAAAAGGAACTCTGTTTTTGATTCATTGCTTTAGAACAAAAACATGAGAGAATGTGGGAATTTAAAGACAAAAGGGAAAGTGAGAGAGTAATGGCCAGAGAACAAGTTTTGAGTGAGGGAAGGAAGAATCTAATATGTGAAAAGGAATGAGAGAAAGACACAAATTGAAAATTAGTGAAATAAAAGATTTGAATTAAAGGGATTTTGAAGGCTTTTTCCATGAACTAAAAGAGAAATAAAAATGAAGCTTTATGGCAAACAGAGAATGATTAAAGTCCACTTGAAAATGTCAATTAATTTGAAAATAGAAGAAAAGAAGAATGAAAAAGCAATAATCAGAAGTTGGAAATTGGAATGAGAACATGTTAAAGCCAGCTCTCCAGCTAAAAAATCTGCAGACAGTTGGCATCTGTCTGGTTCCCAAAGAGTCATCTTTCAAGGGTTATTATTGTCAATTCATAATTATTTTCAATATATATTATCTATAGTTATATTCTATTTGTTAATAGCTTCAATAATGAGAAGGGATTGAAGAAGATTTAACCAAGTACCATTCTTTGAAGATCATTGCCCACTTTGAAACCTTTTAGGTTTAGATAGTAGCCAAAATATCATTGCAATTTTCATTTCAAAGGCCAAAATTTTACTCATTCATTCTTTTGTAGAATTGGAAAAGGAAAAAACTTGGGTGCATACCTGTATGTAGGGAACTCTCTGCATACCACCATTAAAATGTTGACAACTAGAAGAGATAAAAAAGATTTCTCATTTTCTTCCTTCCTCTTTCTTAGTTGTCAAGATTTTAATTGGGTATGTAGGGAGATTCCTACATACCGGTATACAACCAAATTTTGTTCATTGGAAAATTCTTTATTGGTAATTGTACTTTTAAGTGGCTGTTTTACCGTTTTATGTTGTTGAATTTCTTTTGTAATCTCTCTAAAATCATCCATTTTACTCATTGACTATTTCAGGGGTAACTACACAAATGAGCCAATAGTAGCCCATTTATTCTAAAAGTGTCTATCTTGTTATAATTTTACATTTTTGTCAGCTCACAATCGGATATTAAAGGAGTTTGAGTCCATTTATGTATTTTTCCTTACCAGTCAATAGAAAAAAAATATAATACTAAAACAAATTAATAAAATAAGAGATACCAAATTAAATAAGGGATTAAGGGAAGAATAAAAATTGAATTATTAAGGCATGAAATCTTACCATTGATAAATTTAAAAGATTTAGACAAATTTGAAACTAATAGATTAAAGGAGTCCATCCACCATAATTTCTGTTATTTCATTAGTGATTTAGCCCAAGTAAATTACTATGGAATAGAAATTAGAAACTAAGTATTGGAGTAATTGGAGCATGATCCAATGATGACTTCAAATAAAAATAACGTTTATTCATTATTAGAAGTCCAAGCATTTTACCACAAATACTTACCATCATTTGTCTAACACTCTCTATTGATTATTCTACATTTTCACTAACTTGAACGTATTGGAGTCCAAAACAAGTTCAAGAAATTCAAGTCGACACTCCTAGACGTGTGGAGAAGACCTTACTCTAGAGCATGAGCTAACAATCTTCCTAATATGAGATGGAAGATATTTGTGTGTTTATGAGCGTAGTGAAAGCTTTTTATTGGACTTGAGAGTAAATAAAACTTGCATATCTGATTTATTAATGCAAGGTCATATAAATAGCCAAAAACTTGATATAAGTGGACTCAATTGATACAACTGAAATAACCTCTAAAATTAACTAAAGCAACTAATACAGTTTTAGTCTAATACTCCCTCTCAAGATGGACATACAACATTAAAAATGCTCATCTTGGATAACAAAATATTCAAAAGAAGGACGACACAAAGCTTTAGTAAAAATGTTAGCCAACTGTAAGTGAGTCCAAATAGGCAGTAGCTTTTACATGTCCTCAATTGATATGATCCCGAACAAAATGACAGTCGTAAATTCGAATGTCGTCCTCTGGATTGGATTTTTAAGCAAATCGAATATTATGAATAATCTCGCTCAATTTTATTTAGGGATTAAAAAGTGATGAATAGGTGATGAATTAAACAAATTAAAGCAAGTAAAAAGAATGGAAATTCAATTGGGAAAACTACTTAGGGAATTGATTTCGCCGATTTCGTTTAGGATTGATTTTAAAGAATAAGTTATTATGCACAATGAAATTATGAGCCAAAGACCCTTTAATCACAACTACCTCTCCCGAGTATAATTGATTCTCATGCAAATTAACCAACTTGATATCCCTATCTAAGTTTATTAATATGCAAGGCAATGAGATCTTTTAACTAATTCTAAAGAAAATCTAAAACCGTCAAGAATTAGAAAGTAAACTTTATTCATGCAATCTTGAGCAAGTCTAAATCAAATCCCCTCTCCCGAGCTAGATTCGAAACTTAAATCATCCAACTAATGGCCAATTAATTGAAAGCATTAAATCAAGATTACAAACACAATAACATTGCACAACTTAAACCATAAATCAATCCATAAACTTAATCAACTACATCAATCCCTAAGCTACAAGTTTAGCTACTCATGATTGGAAATACAAGCTCAACTAAACATGTCAAAGCCATAAATCTAACTAAAGAAAGAAAAGGGAAAAGAAAACTCAATGTAGGCCGAGTCCCGACGTCCCCGTCACGATCCCCACGAACAATGGGTTGATTTCCAAGTTCCTCCTTTGTTTTCAGCTCCAAAAGCCCTCTATTCTGTCCTCTTTACGGCTCCAAAAGGTCCCAAATTGAACTCCCCAAAAAACCTAGCCGAAAGGAAGCTTTTATTCTGATTTTTCGTCGAAGCGTCGAGACGCTGTCAAGACAGCGTCGCGACGCTGCCTCTTAAACGCGCGTTCTGAATAAGGAAAAACGGTAGCGTCGGGACGCTTCCTATCGTAGCGTCTCGACGCTGTAAGCTGTAGGCGCCTAATCTGATATGGAATGTGAGCGTCGAGACGCTCAAGAGCTAGCGTCTCGACGCTAGCCTGCTGTTGACCGAGATTTGACTTTTCTCCACTTTTACTCTTTTCATTCCTTTGCATCTTTTCACGCCCCGAGCACCCGATTAACTCTGATATTGCATTATAGCTCCAATCAACCATTTCCTACAAAATAAACATTAAAGCACAATAAAATGGCCCAATAATCATAAAAGACTAACTAAATTAAATGAGTAAAGATAGCTAGCTATGCTCGCTATCAAATACCCCCAAACTTAAGCTTTTGCTAGTCCTCGAGCAAACTCTAAATCAGACATATAATGGAAGAATGAATGCAACAATCATAACTCAATCCTCAAGGCTCAAAAGTCAATAACCAAGCAAGCAAGAGATATGCACACAAGGACCAATGAGGGAGACAAATTAAAATTTTTCCAAAATTAACTTGCACAAGCGAGATCTAACTCAACAAGATCAGACTCTACTAACCCGGGATTGGATTATTAAACTCTCAGCTCATCTTCCCTCTACACTGGCACTAAGGCTTCACTAATGAGTTAATGCAACAAATTAGTTTGTTTATCTCCATACTTAGGTGCTTTTAATTAACAATCATATTAAGCATGTATATGTGGCACTAGCTTTCACACACCCATTGCAGGGACCCTTAACCTGAGTTTTCTCTGGTTGGCCTAACTGATCACAACAGGGGTAGCTCTTTTTGCCTTAATCTTTATTAACCATTGCATATTGCGCGCATAAGTCATGACTTAATAATTTTCTTTTCAACAGTAACAACAAGAATGATTTTTCGTTATGAACATAATAGCAGATATTCTTCTCTTTTCTCCTAAGCAAGATCAAACATGCTAATTTGCAAAAAATTAACTCTTTAGCTCTGCCCTACACCTATCGAGGTGACAACAAGCATATGAACCAAATAATTCGCTCCTAAGCATTCAAATCCAAATCTAGCCAAGACAAATACTCTACTCATGCAAGCCATCTCCTAGAACAATTTTAAAAAGTCTCCCTTTTTGGGCACTTATGCTTACATCTCATCACAAGCTTGAAAATTGACAAGAAAGCCTATCCTAGGACATCATAATCATGCAAAAGTAGCATCCAGAAAACAACCATATGCATAATTCAAAGAAAGCTCAAAACTATAGCCCGAACTCAGATGCTCAAGGGCTCCACAAACATGCTAATCCACCCCCAAACTTAAAATATGCATTGTCCTCAATGTATAAAGAAAATAAAACATAAACAAGCATGAGAACAATAAACGAATGAAAGGAGTGAACAATACTGGCCTGGAATGATGACGACTTCTTGCTTGAAAGCTTGGAATCTTGAGAGCTTGAAAGCAAAGGAGAGGAAGAAAACAAGACCTACAAAACAAAAACAAACACTAGATCAAAAACAAAAAGAAAACACACTAACTTACTTGGGTTGCCTCCCATAAGCGCTTGTTTAACGTCATTAGCTCGACGTGTTGAACGTGCTTCAAGGAGGCTTTTGTTCTGTGAATCCAACAGAGGTGCTCTTTCTTGCACCTTTCCTGTAGCCCATGTAAAGCACTTCATCTTTAGAGTCTTCAACTGCTTTAAAGATTTCTTTTTCGTTCTTGACTCTAATAGTGAGCTCCCTGCGCTCAATATCTATAATCGCTCGCCCAGTAGCGAGGAATGGTCGTCCTAATATAACAGGCATCGAAGGATTTTCTATCATGTCCATAACATATAAATCAATAGGGAGGAAAAATCTACCTACTCTGATTAACACATTTTCTACAATACCAACTGGTCTCACCACAGATTGATCAGCCAATTGGAGCTTTACAGGAGTAGACTTAATCTCACCTATATCTAACTTTTTACACAACGATAGAGGAATGATATTAATGCTAGCACCTAAATCACATAATGCTCTGAAAGAATAAGTACCAAAACTACAAGGAACAGAAAAACTCCCTGGATCTGCTACTTTTTCAGGTACTTTCTGTTGTACTCTGGTGCTGCATGTGGAAGCAAGATAAACAGTGTCAACCTTCTTTTCTTTTCGCTTCTTTGCTAACCACTCCTTCATAAACCTGTTGTATTGGGGCATCTCTAATGCCTCTGCAAAAGGAATATTAATATTCAGATTCATAAAAGCATTCATAAATTTCTCAAACTGAACCTGATTATTCTTTTTCTTCTTTTTCTTTTTCTTTTCCTTGGGAACCATAAGTGTGGGAGAAGGAATAGGAGGTTCCGGTTTAGGCTTTTCAGCCTCATCAGATGATGTGTCCTCCTCAGCTTCCCCTGTAGGCGTTTCATAGTCCTCAGATTCAGGTTCCTCTTCAGACTCCTCCTGGTGAACAGTGATTGCCTTGCAATATTCCATCTGGGGTTTCTCTTGTTCAGCTGGGGCCTTACCTTTGTTCATTGTGCTTACAACATTCACCAACTGTCCCAGTTGAGTCTCAATGTTCTTGATGGCTGCACTGTGGCCATTCACTGTTGAATTGATGGCAATGACTGCCTCCTCTAATTTGGTTGTCCTGTTACTAGACTCTGCAATGAAAGCTCCAACAAGATCTTCTAACTTTTTATTATCTTGAGTTTGAGGGGCAAAACCAGGAGGATTAAGAACATTCTTAGTATTAGCATAAGAGAAATTTTCATGGTTCCTATTGTTAGGGTGATAATGTGTAGGTGTAGAACTATTATTATATCCCCTAGAATTAAAATTTGATACATACTGAACCTGCTCGATGGTCTCCTCCTGAGGTCTGGATGCTAAAGCAGCAGCTGATTCAATTGACTGTGCACTCCCTGTACCTGAAAATTTCATAAAAGCATTAGCAAGGGAGGTCATCTGGGCTTGGAGTGCACTTACTTTATCAACCTCGAACACTCCAGCAGTAATCTTTTTAGGTGTAGACCGCTCAGATGGCCACTGATAGCTGTTGGTGGCCATATCCTCTAAAAGTGTGCGAGCGTTTTCTACGGTCTTGGACAACAGAGTCCCACCTGCAGCTGCATCAACAATCGTTTTTGTACTGGGAGTCAAACCATTATAAAACAACTGTACCTGAAGCCAATCGGGGTAACCATGCTGAGGACATTTCCTCAGTAGCTCTTTGAATCGCTCCCAAGCTTCGAACAGCTGCTCATCATACTGTTGCTGGAATGTCCCAATCTCGGTCCTCAACTTGACCGTCTTTGCAGGAGGAAAGAATTTCTTTAAAAAGGCCTGGACCAAAGCATCCCAAGTGGTGATGCTCCCAGGAGCAATAGACTGCAACCAATCTCGTGCTTTATCCTGCAAAGAAAAGGGAAATAAACGTAAGCGAATAGCATCCTCAGAGACACCATTAATCTTTACCGTCCCACAAATATCCAAGAATGATTTAAGGTGAGAATTTGGATCCTCGGTGGGCGATCCTCTGTATGCACAGTCTCGAGCCATCTGAATAAGACCGGTTTTCAGCTCAAAGTTGTTGGCATTAATCGGTGCATAGACAATCCCCGACTGTTGCCCCTGAAACACAGGCTGAAAATAATCTCTAATAGGCCTAGACTCCTCAGGTAGATTTTGATCTGCCATTTGAATAATTTCTCTATTTTCCCTTCGAAGCCTAAGAATTGTTCTTTCTATCTCGGGATCAAATGGTGCTAAAATTAAATCTTTATCCCTACGCATAAACAAACAACTACCCTAAAAAAGAAAGATAACAATTATGGAATGAAATAAAGAAAAGGAAACAACTAATCTAAATAAGGAAAATATAATCTAGAAAAGGAAACAAAGTAACCTAATATGGAATGCAAAAACAAATATGGCAAAATGCAAATAAGGAAACTAATCTAAAAAGGAAAAACAAGAACAAATAAAGAAAAGATTACTCAACTAAAAGAAAACTAACCTAGAAAATCAAATATGGAAAGAAAGACAAATAAGGAAAAAAAATGCAACAAACCTAAAAAAATAACAATACACCCTAAATTAAGATCAAGCAATTTTTCCACAATATCAATCTAGCTAAATGTGCCAATCCCCGGCAACGGCGCCAAAAACTTGATGTGGACTTTTCCTAACCGCAAGCGCACGGGTCAAGTAATAATATAGTGAATAGTAAATTCGAATGTCGTCCTCTGGATTGGATTTTTAAGCAAATCGAATATTATGAATAATCTCGCTCAATTTTATTTAGGGATTAAAAAGTGATGAATAGGTGATGAATTAAACAAATTAAAGCAAGTAAAAAGAATGGAAATTCAATTGGGAAAACTACTTAGGGAATTGATTTCGCCGATTTCGTTTAGGATTGATTTTAAAGAATAAGTTATTATGCACAATGAAATTATGAGCCAAAGACCCTTTAATCACAACTACCTCTCCCGAGTATAATTGATTCTCATGCAAATTAACCAACTTGATATCCCTATCTAAGTTTATTAATATGCAAGGCAATGAGATCTTTTAACTAATTCTAAAGAAAATCTAAAACCGTCAAGAATTAGAAAGTAAACTTTATTCATGCAATCTTGAGCAAGTCTAAATCAAATCCCCTCTCCCGAGCTAGATTCGAAACTTAAATCATCCAACTAATGGCCAATTAATTGAAAGCATTAAATCAAGATTACAAACACAATAACATTGCACAACTTAACCCTTAAATCAATCCATAAACTTAATCAACTACATCAATCCCTAAGCTACAAGTTTAGCTACTCATGATTGGAAATACAAGCTCAACTAAACATGTCAAAGCCATAAATCTAACTAAAGAAAGAAAAGGGAAAAGAAAACTCAATGTAGGCCGAGTCCCGACGTCCCCGTCACGATCCCCACGAACAATGGGTTGATTTCCAAGTTCCTCCTTTGTTTTCAGCTCCAAAAGCCCTCTATTCTGTCCTCTTTACGGCTCCAAAAGGTCCCAAATTGAACTCCCCAAAAAACCTAGCCGAAAGGAAGCTTTTATTCTGATTTTTCGTCGAAGCGTCGAGACGCTGTCAAGACAGCGTCGCGACGCTGCCTCTTAAACGCGCGTTCTGAATAAGGAAAAACGGTAGCGTCGGGATGCTTCCTATCGTAGCGTCTCGACGCTGTAAGCTGTACGCGCCTAATCTGATATGGAATGTGAGCGTCGAGACGCTCAAGAGCTAGCGTCTCGACGCTAGCCTGCTGTTGACCGAGATTTGACTTTTCTCCACTTTTACTCTTTTCATTCCTTTGCATCTTTTCACGCCCCGAGCACCCGATTAACTCTGATATTGCATTATAGCTCCAATCAACCATTTCCTACAAAATAAACATTAAAGCACAATAAAATGGCCCAATAATCATAAAAGACTAACTAAATTAAATGAGTAAAGATAGCTAGCTATGCTCGCTATCAACAGTTGAGTTCAATATGTTTCGTCCGCTCATAAAAAATAGGATTAGAAGGAATGTGTATGGCAGCATCATTATCACAAAAAATTAAAGCAAGTGAAGGTGATTCAACATGTAAATCCTTAAGAAGTTGCTCCAACGAGATTAGTTCACTAGTTGTGGCAGCATGTAGGGGTGTTCAACAAACCCCAGTAACCCGAAAAAACCCGGCTAACCCAACCCAAATAATCATAAGGGTTGGGTTGGGTTAAAATTAAATTTGGGTTGGGTTGGGTTGTATTTTTGAAGAGCCGACCGAGTCGGTTTGGTTCTCGGGTTAAAGTATTTTTTTTCGATTTAACCCGAACCGACCTGAAAGTAATATAAATAAATATTAAATATAATATATATATATATATATATATAAGGTTTTTAGTTTTGATTTTCTTAGGGTTTCCCTTCCAGTCGCACGATAGACGCAAACGACACCTTCAGGCTTCAATCTTCATCTTTCCCTTCCCAGCCTCCCTCCGTTCAAGTTCAACCACCGTTGTTCAATCTTTCAACCAACGTCGTCATTCAGCCTTTCAACCACCATCGTCGTTTGTCCACGTCGTCGTTCAGCCTTTCAACCACTTGCATTTCCACACCTTCGTTGGAATCTGTCCATTTCTTTGCTTCTTCTCTGTCTTCCCAAACCTTGCTTCGCAATTGCCTTACCAGGTTTGTTTTTTCTATTGCTTCGCATCTACTTACTTTGCATCTGGATCTCACGAAGCCGTTCAAATCTTTTTTTTCCTACTTTCAGTTTCTTCTTTTTTCGTTTTTTTTTTCCTTTTTTTTCTCTAATTTTCGTTTTTCGTTCTTTTTCATCTTTCTCTGGTTTTGGACTTTGGTTTTTTTTTTCTCTAATTTTGGTTTTACAGTTCATTAGACTAAAAGATGGATGTTGCAGAATGGTATTTCATATTTGTTCTCTAGATTATTTATTGGATTATAAGATGGATGTTGCAGAATGATATTTGCTCTCTGATCTTAAACTCTTTACAAAATTGTAGAATTGAAGGCAAGTTTCTGAAGATTAATGTTGTTCTATTTAAAATATGATTAAAAATTTGTGAATGCTAAATTACAAGGTATTAATGAAAAACTTTTCAAAAAAAAAAAAAAAAAAGGAACCCGGTGACCCAACCTGAACAAAATGGGTTGGGTTGGGTTGTGTTACCTTCATGAATAGGGTTGGTCGGGTTGGGAATTCGACCAACCTGAATTTTTGGATTCGTCCAAATTTTACCCCTAACTCGGCCCGAACCGACCCGTGTATACCCCTAGCAGCAAGTGCTCTATACTCTGCCTTTGCAGAGGAATGAGAAACAGTATTTAGTTTCTTTGACTTCTATGAAACAAGAGCATCTCCTAGAAAAATGTTGACGGAAGAGATTGTCGAGGTCTCTTGTCAAATAAATTTATAATCTACAACAACTAAAGCTAACTTGTAACAATAGTGGTCGAGGTCGATCACAGAGAGTCTATGCACACGAATTCTAATTTCCTTTTCCATTTTAGGTAACAAAAAAGAGGGTTTGGAAGGTGAATGAGAGAACTAAATATGGAAAGTAAAGAAAGTAAGAAAATATATAGTGCAAAGAATAGTAAGAGTTTAATCAATACCTTGGAAGTCATGTAATCGGGGTTGTCACGTTGAAGTTCAATACAATTAAATCAAGAGTTTCAAAAAATATGTCAATTGTAATACCTAAGTCTAGCGTACTCTAGAGTTTCCATGAGTCGTGTTCTACTATCACGGACAAGCCAACACATTTAGCCCGATTCTAGTCTAAATTAACTAATTGATTGATTAATTAATTCAAACCAAATTGAGAACTAGCTAGATTAGTCATGCATGCAATCAGTGGGAATTAACGCCCTTATTACAATAACTAAATCATCTATCCCGAAAAACTACTCTAATTAGCAATTAAACTCAAGCATACAACGGTTAAAGGTTGTCAATCTTTCCCTAACACTACTTGAATTTATAAAAATAGAGATAGAATCACCTAAGCATGCAAATGAATTAAAGTATAAGAATCTTCATTAAAAGTATATGAACTTACACAATGACATCCCCATACATGAGTGAAGAGCCTAGCCGCTCATGGAGCACGAACAAGCTTGGTTTCTTCCTTGATACATCATGAAATTGTTGGTTTGTATGCCCTAAAACTCGTGGATAGGAAATGTAACATATTAATTATTTATAA
This sequence comes from Luffa acutangula, assembly GCA_036850905.1. Taxonomy (NCBI): domain Eukaryota; kingdom Viridiplantae; phylum Streptophyta; class Magnoliopsida; order Cucurbitales; family Cucurbitaceae; genus Luffa; species Luffa acutangula. The sequence continues at coordinate 15,367,399 of CM072099.1, forward strand.
TAATCAATAAAGTGTTATTGAAATTATTCAATAAGGAGTTATTAAATTTGTTATTTTTAGCCTTGCAATAATTAACGCTGAATCCAATAAACTAAACATCCAATGTTGTTTTATGAAACTTGAACTGTGTGTGGGGACATACGGGGGATCAATGTTCAAGTAACAACTGGACCGCGAAATGATTCAATGCTAGGTACCTTATCCTGGTGACATAGCCTGGTGACACTATGTGATACGACCCACTTTGTATTTGATACAAATGCAATGATCCAACACGTTCGTGTAGTCGACATATGTGAGTGGGGGCATCCTATGCAATGAGTTTGCATAAGACTAGACCGTGAAATAGTAACCACTGGATAATAGTAACCACTAGATGTAACATCGTTGGTTTCTATTTCAATAGAATGACCTAGGTATCTCAATATGAATCCTGAGTGTGTTATGAACTCCTTTACATGAAGGATTGTCCTTAGAATTGTATGGGTGAGAGTAGCCAGTTTCACCGACTCAATAAGCCTAACCATTTCAAGGGCAAGACCGAGTGGGGGCTGAGAACATAATAACGCAAGATGAAATTCACTCATTCCCGTCTTAGGGTAAGTAGATGAGTGTTCCCTTAAGGACTTATTCCGGGTCTGGAACAAGGGTGCCCATCCTCTTCTGGCATAAGAGGAACTTCTGTTTAATGGTTGGACCATAAACAGGTTGTTCATTAGAGGAATCAGTGGTACTTAAGGAGATAGAGGTAATCCAGGGGTAAAACGGTAATATGATCTAGTTGGCGTTACGAATATTCATGAAGGATTGACTTACCATTATTGGTCAATATCCGTGGACACAGAAATATGTCTGCAGTGAGAAGATTGCAGTTGTGAGTCTATAGTGAAGTGTACCCACAGTTAATGAATATTGATTAATTTGGTTAATGGGTTTAGCCAATTAATCTCATTGTTGGGTTTTATGCCCTAAAACTCGTAGATAGTGAATGTAACCGTTGACCTGATATTAATGAAATAATATTGATATATTTTTCCATTAATTGTTATTAGTTATTTTATATTTGTCTTTGCCTAATAATAACCCTAATCCAATAAACTAGACATCCAAGGCTGTAATAATTGTTATTAGTTATTTTATATTTGTCTTTGCCTAATAATAACCCTAATCCAATAAACTAGACATCCAAGGCTGTAATATGAGTCTTGAACTATATGTAGCGACATATGGGATCATTGTTTAAGAAACAGCCTAAAGGGTCTATAGTATAGGGATAAGACTGGGTGTCTTATCCTGGTGACACTATGGATACGGCCCACTTTGTATTTGATACAAACGCTGCGATCCAACGTGTTCGTGTAGGAGACATGCGAGTGGGGGTATCCTATGCAATGAGTTTGCATAAGACCAGACCGCGAAATAGTAACCACTGGTTATAACATCGTTAACTAGTTGGTTTTCTATTTCACTAGGACGACCTAGACGACTTAGTCTTAATCCTGAGTTGATTATGGACTTCTGCTCATGAGAGATTGTCCTTTGATTTGTATGGGTGAGAGTGGCCAGTACGCTGACTCAATAAGCCAACCATTTTGGGGACAAGACCGAATGGGGAGCTGGGAACGTAATCGTGCAAGATGGAATTCACTCATTCCCGACTTTAGGGAAGCAGATGAGTGTTCCCTTAAGTGGTTACTCCGAGTCTTGAACAAAGGGCCCTACCCTCTCAATGACACGAGAGGGTTTTCTGTTTGATGGTTGGACCACAAATAGGTTGTTCATTAGAGGAGAATTGGTACTTGAGGAAATAGAGGTAACCTAGGGGTAAAACGGTAATTTGACCCAGCTGGTGTTACAGACACTCGTGAAGGACTAACTAGTCGATATTGGTCTATATCCGTGGACACAGAAAATATGTCTGTAGTGAGAAGAGTGCAACTGTGAGTCTATAGTGGAATGAACGCACAGTTAACGAATATTGATTAATGTGGTTAATGAGTTTGACCAATTAATCTCACATCGTTGGAGCTTCTGATCTGCAGATCCATTAGGTCCCACTGGTAGCTCATAAAGTAATTTGAGGCAACTAAGTAATAAATGTAAATTTAAAATGTTCAATTTACTAAGGGAAACAAATATAATATATATTGATATATTATTATTAGAGAAATTAATATTTGATGAGAAATTAATATTTGAAGAAATTCAAATATAAATTTATGGAAGTTTGAAAGATTTCAAATAATTAATTAATTAATTTAAGGCCTAAAATGTGTTTGGACAGATTAATTAATTCTAGGCCGAGAATTAAATATGTGATATTTAATTGGTGGTTAATTAATTAAAGAATTCATTGACCGGGAAATAATCAATTATGGAAATAATTAATCACTTAAGGAAATGATTAATCATTTATGGAAATGATCTAATCACTTATGGAAGTAATTAGTCATTAGTGGAAAAGATTAATCAATTGTGGAATTGATTGATCATGGTTGATTAAATAAGGAATAAGATTGAATCAATTTTGGAAAAGATTGATTTAATTGAATATTTTGTTCATGGCCTCTCTTCTATAAATAGAACACTAGACCTAATTGGTCCAAGACACTTGACACTTTGCTCTTGCTCTTAGACTCTCAAGACAAGACCTAGAATTCTCTCTAGCCTCCCTCTTAGAGAAAGACTCCCACAAGTCTTTTGCCTCCTAGGCTTAGAGACATACCGGTGTAACCTCTGTGGTTATTGTGTCATTCAAAGGAGAAATTTCCAGCGATCACAAGAAAAGGAGGCTGCTGCGTTTTCGTTCGTGGAGCGTCGTTGGCGAAGAACGGTCAAGTCTACAACGAAGGTTTGTAACGGTTCTTCCTTCTTTCTTTAGAAAAGCATGAAAATAAATTAAGATTTATTTTTCAGCATGTTTAAATCAATTTTCCAGCAGCTTTAAAGAGTGTTTAAAGTTTGTTTGAGTTTTCGTAACGGTATTTTAATGTTAATTAATATACGGTGTAAGGTCCAATCGATGCGCTTCCGCTGCATGGGGACTTTTATTCCCTTCACTCATATCGTTAGAGCATCTGATTTGTAGGTCTATTAGGTCCCACTGGTAGCTCGTAAAGGGTATTGAGGCAATTAAGTCTTGATTGTAAATTGATGCGTTCAAATTTACTAAGGAAAATAATATAATGCATGGTGATACATTATATGTTAATTAAACTTTATAATATTAAATTTAATTTTGGATATGATTCAAAATTAATTTGTGTGAGAATTGAATATTTGAAGGAGTTTAAATATTAATTTTTAATATGAATTGGATTCATATTAAAACTATAGGTTATGAGGGAAATAAAATTAAATATGGGCAAGTGAGGGTCCTAGCCGCTAGCTCTTTTCTCTCGAGAGAAAAGAAATGTTTATAAACTAGCGGGGCAACTACTTGGTTTGTCGGTAGGGATCCTTTTCGTGGTCAAGTGGTGGGAGAGGTGCAGTGCTGAAAAATGGAGAATAGGGATGAAACAGAGGAAGCGTAGAGGAAGATGAAAGGCTTGGGACTAGAAGAGGAAGAGAATGGAAGAGTGGTAGACATTGAAAATGATGACATCGACAAGACAAACAAGGACTTCCAAAATACGACCGCGTGCAAAATCCTCTCAAATAGGACAATCAATGAGGAACCGTTTGCAAACTTAATGCCAAAGATCTGGAGCCTGGAAGGAAACGTGAAAATAGAAAAAGTTGGAAGAAATCTTTTTCTATGCAAATTTAGGAACCAAAGGTTCAAAAATATAATTACTAAAGGAGTTCCATGGAGCTTCGATGATGCAATCCTCCTATTCGAAGAATCGAGAGGGAACTGCAGTGTTAATTCTACTGATTTCAGGTTTGTTGATTTTTGGGTCCACTTTCACAACTTACCTCAGGTCTGTTTTTGTAGGAAATATGCAATGGCTCTCAGTGACTCAATAGGAATTTTTGTGGAAGCGGAAATGAATGAGAACAGGAAGATGATGGGGGAAACGTTAAGGGTCAAGATGTGCCTGGATATAAACAAACCTTTGAGAAGAGGCACAAATTATTTCCAAACACCCCCTTTTTGTGTTTCTCGCATAAAAGCTCAATTCCATTAGGAACCCCCTTCCCTATGTTCGACCCCGACCATTATTTCTACAAAATAGTTGTAGTGTCGTGGATTATAAATTTATTTAACCACTCGGAGCCTCGAAAACTTCGGTCCATCAAAGCACGCACGATCAATCGCTTCCTCTAGGGATTCAATACCTTCACGCGAGTCTTCGTTTTCCAGCAAGAACCGACAACGGTAGTGGCATGACTAGTTGCGTCAACGCTGCTCAACGACGGTTGGACGAGCTGGCAGCGGCAACGGGAGCTAGTATAGTCAACGAGGCTAGGTTTCACTGCCAAGAGAGAAGAGGGAGAAGGGAGGGGCCTTCATGAGAGAGAGATGAGGGGGTTTTCTTCCTTTTTCTTGATTTCTTTTTCCCTTTTCTTTAATCCATTTAATTCTTTCTTTCCAAAAAATTAGTCAATCTAAGATTAGCTTCCAACTAATCCTTGAACTCCTTAACTGATCTTGCAACTAACGTTGACTTAAAAATTAATAATGATCCTTTAGGGAGAAAATAATTTAACGTAACACTTTAATTCAAAAAATGAATTCCCAACACCTGGTATTAAATTAAAATTCCAAAGTAAAAGCCAAATAAAATTACATTTCAGTTCGACTAAATACATGGAATTAAATAACACCAAAATGCACGGGGTGCCACATTCTCTCCACCTTAAGACCTTTCGTCCTTGAGAGACTACTGCTCCGAACAGCTCTGGGTACTTTGCTCTAATTTCACTTTCTCTTTCCCAGGTAGCTTTTTCTGCTCTATGATTCCTCCACAACACTTTCACCAAATCAATGGTCTTGCTTCTAAGCAAAGAGAAGTAACATATCAAGTATATCAACATTCATATCAGACATATCATTCATATATCAATACTCATAATCAAGTATATCAATGTAGGTATATCAAATCAATTATATATTTTAGGTATATCATTAGTATATTAGGTATATCATTTATATTCATTTGAGGTAAAATATGAGTGTATCATTTTATTAATATTTTGAGTATGTCAGCAATATATCATACATAATCAATATTCATTTGAAGTAAAACATGAATGTATTATTTTAGTAGTATTTTGACTATATCATACTGGAATCAAGACTCTTTGGACTTTTCTTATGGGTTTGGATAATTTCAAGTATATCAAATTTGGTATATATCATTTAACTGATATATTTTATATTTCGTATATCAGTAAATATAAAGTATATGAGATATACTATTGATATACTAGTTGATACATACACCAAGAAGGATAAAACTAGAATAATAATAATTAAAAAAAACGGAATTCAGATTTAAATTTTTTTGCTATATTTGCAAATCTAAAAAATCATTACTAGATTTACAAATATTTTAATATTTTTTGCTACCCTTTGCAATTTATCATACAATTAAGTATTCCATTATGATCAATTTCAAGCGGTTCACGAATATATTGAGTACATATTTTAAATCAATCAAATCAATTATTCATTAAAACTATTTTAAAAAAAGGTTTAAATTTCATTTTAGTCCCCAAATTTTCAAGTTTGTTCTATTTTGGTGCATAAACTTTCAAAAACTGTCTATTTTGGTCCTTCAACTTCTAGATTTGTTCTATTTTAGTCCATGAACTTTCAAAATGTCTATTTTAGTCCATAAATTGTTTAAAAATAATCATTTTGGTCCTCCTTGCTATGTTAGTTTTCTATCTTAAATCCGTTTTGCCCATGATTATCTCTAACTTATTTTGTTTGAGATCATGCTCATATTAGCATGCTAATACACATACTCAAAGCAATGTCTTTAATTTGTTAAAATTGAAATAAAAGTGAGAACCAAAAATAGTTGTTTTTTAAAAGTTCAAGGACTAAAATAGACATTTTAAAAGTTCCAAGACCAAAATAAAACAAATGTGAAATTTTAGGAACTAAAATGGACAATTGTAAAGTTCAAGAACCAAAATAAAATAAGCTTGAAAAGTTGAACTAAAGTAGGATTTAAACCTATAAAAAACTATTTGTTTAAAATTATTAGTTAATTAAATAATGCTAAAATTATTCTGTTAAATAATTTAATGGAAATCTTCATTTTTTGGTTATAGTTAATTATGTAATTAAAATTATTCGTGAATTATTTAAAATAAATTAGTTTATATTAATTATTTATACTTTGTCTCAAAAAAAATATTAATTATTTATAATTAACTTTGATGAGCTCATATTTAGTTAGTATTTCCCAATTATTATATATTATATAATGTTTCTTAAATTTATTTCCGAAAAAAAATGTAAATCATTTAGTAGACAATCTAGATTTCATTTTATGTTTTCAGATTGACTGAATTCAGTGTTTGGCAAATGTGTTTTTTAAAACAGTTTTTGGATTCTGTGATCGAAATAGTGAAAATTTTGAAAACAAATTTTTATGTTTTTCTTGTATCCAAAATTTGAATTTGAAAATTTTAAATGCATAATTAAATTAAAAAAAATAAAAATTTTAATAAATATAGTATTTCATGTTATAAACTCAATTTATTTTTATAAAATTAAAATTTGTATAATATAATATATTATAAATTATATGATATTGTAAAATAAGAATAATAACAAATTTATAACAAATAACATGTTTATAAATTAACTAATAATATTTTATATTCAACTTAGTATTTAGTTGATAACCACAAATAAGTAATGGTTTATAAATATATTATCAAACACATTTTGAACTATTATTTCTGAATCTCAATATTTTTAACCACGACTACTAGATTGTTAAGAGTTTTAAGCGCGCTATTATTTGCATTTCAAACTTAAACTTTTATAACTAGAAATTTCGTGTACTTACTGGAGCGGTGGTGTTCATTGATGGAACTTCGTCTCTGTACAGAAAAAGGGACTCCAAATGAATGAGGTGTTTAAGAGATTAATGAAATAGCGAATGAGAGAAAACAAGTATAAGAAGGAAAATCATGGGTGTCAAGGGAAAAGAGAGGAAGGGTACTTACCGGAGCAACGACGACGATTTTCGGACAACAATGCCAGCGTTTTTCTGGAAGCACACTCCGACGATGGGTCTTTGGCCGGAAAAGAGGGGGAAAGAGAATGGGGGAAGAAAGAAAATGAGTTGGGCGGAGAGAAGGAGAGATGTTGGAAATGACAAATAGTTTTGTCCCACATCGGAAGTATAACTCTTGGAAAGCTAATTTAAAAGCACTTGTTGTGTATTAGGCTTCTAAACTTGATGTGAGGTAAGCCAAAACCAAGGCCCATACGCACGTCGTCGTTTGGCTTGTGGTCGAGCTTGTGCTTATTTTTGGGACTTTCTTCTTCTTATTGCTTAGTCAAATCCACGTGGCAGGTTGGAGGAAGTGAAGGATTCATACTTTGACTAAGTCTTTGATGAAGAATTCTAAGGACACATGGCATCGGCAGAGGAAAAGGAGCTGGTCAAAGGACACGTGTGCGGCCATTGTTTTTTTTGGATTTTTTAATTTTAAATATTCCAATTCTAATTTTGGTCACTTCTACACTATAAATAGAGCCATTCCCCTACCTTCCTGATCATCCAATCTCATTCTCTCTTCTTTTCCTCTTTTTTCCTCTCTGTGTTCATTTTCCTTTCCTGAGCACGAGGTTGATTCCTCTCCGTCCCGACGAGTGCACGTTTGTTTTGGAGGTTGTGTTAACCTTGGAGAGCATACCGACAGTTAAACGATTTAGCATCGAGGTCGTGTCGAGTTTTGCTTTCAAGGCAGTGGTTCTTTCCATGGCACAACGATTTTGCCTTTCAATTCCTATTTTACCCTCCTTTCCGGCTAACAAAAGAGAATTGGGGGAAGAAAGAAAATAGGTTACTCGAAAAAGGGAGGGAAAGAGAACTTGGGAAGAAAATGTGTTGGGAAAAGAGATGAAAAAAGAGAGGGAAAAAGAAAGGAAACACTGGCTAATGTGTTTTTCTTTCTTTTTTTTTTTTTTTTTCTTTTCATAGCCTATTTTGAAAAAAGCTATATTGAAAAGCTATAAAAAGGTATTTTCCTTAGTTGTATACCAAACACATTTGAAAACATGAAATACAATTCTGTTTTCATTGAATCCCTCGTTTTACCATTTCTGTTTTCAGATCACCAACCAAATGCACCATATTTTTATAAAACCCGATAACAATTTGATGTGATGCCAAACACAAGTTTCTTTCTTTTTACTTTTTATTTTCCAACATATGTTACCTTACGACCATCTTAGTCAAACCTTAAACCAAACGAACCTAAAGTATGTGAGCTTAAAGAGAGAAGTCGAAGCCCAATATATGGGTTGTGGAAAATCGAATTTGCCATCTTCATCTTGAGAAAAATATAAAAACTCTATTAAGTTGACCCATATATTTTTTTGGATTTTCGTATGGATGACCCTCTAAAATAGGCGGAAATGTTAAATGTCTACTTTTTCAATTCAAGAATATATATTTTTTTGATTGCATAAGCATCCTAGTAAAATTATCATTTTACTCTCTACTCTAACCTCTCTCTCTACTCTCGCTCTAACTTCTCGCTCTCTCTCCAACCTCTTGCTCTCTCTCCAATCTCGCTCTCGCTTCTCACTCTCTCTCCAATTTATCCCTCAAATCTCTTATTCTCTCCAATCACTACAAGAAAACAACGTTTTAGCAACGAAACCTCAGCGACGAAAACCAATTCGTCGCATCGTTAGCAACGAAACAAAAGATTAGTCGCAAGATTGCGACGAAAAACACTTTCCGTCGCCGGCTTTGGAACGAAACGTTGATTTCGTTGCAAGCTTGCGACGAAAATTCCATTTCATCGCAAGCATGCCTGCGACATAACAAGTTTTTCGTAGCAAGTCTTGTGATGGGACGTTCGTCAGTCACTTGGAGACTTGTGCCTACGCATGTGGTGCGACGAAAATTCCGTTTCGTCGCACATGCTTGCGACGAAATGGAATTTTCGTAGCAAGCTTGCGACAAAATTTAAATTTCGTAGCAAGCCCTGAAAAAAAAAACCGCCCTTTTTTGCTTCTTTTCATTTCGTCTTTTCCATTTCTCCTCTTATTTCCTTTGTTTTATACATACTGTGTAGACTAATCGAGAGGGACGAGGGAGAAGAGTTTGGCTGCCAAACTTGGAAAAACGCCGAAGAAGACGCCGGAAAAGCCTTCTACGGTGTGTACACTAACCGAGAGGGACAATGGAGAAGTCAAAAAGCTTGAAAATCGCATGGGTTTCGCCTCATAAGTCCGAAAAATGCAAGAAAACATGTGGGTTTTCTCTCTATCTCTTTACTTTGCTTTGGATTTCATTTTTTGTTTGTTAGAATAGCTTTTCACCTCATTGTTTCACCCTACCGTATACAGAGCAAGAGACAAAGGGAAAAGTGGTTTTGTGGCGCGGTGGTTTTGTGGTGGTAGTGTTTGAGAGGTCGAAAAATACCAAGGTTGTTTCCATTGTTGTGTGTGTTCTTTTAATCAATCTTCGTACTTCATTTTTGTGTTTTTTCTTTTTAACAATAGTTTTTTTATATATTTTTCATAAATTTTGTTGAATTTCTTGGAAAATAGGTGATTTCTTGGTTGAGGAGGCTTTTAGAGGTTAGTAAAATAATTGGATTTGTAATTTTTGTTCAATTGCTTGGGATTATGTTTGTTTTTGTTTTGTAAGATGTAAATTTTGTTATTCGAATTTTTGGAATGATGTTGTGTGTAGATTGTGTGTTGAAAATTGATTGTGGAGAATATTTATGTTTGATTAATTTTCATTAAATATTGGTTCAAGTTGTGTAAATGTTTATATTTATGGTTTGAGGGGAGAGTTGTTTCTATTTGTGATTTGAGAGTAATTTTGTTACTAGAATATTTTGAATGCTCTAGAGTACATATTGTGTTGTTTGTTTATATTTGGATGACAGAGTATTGTATTTGTTGAATGAAGGGAGAGGAAATGAGAGGAAGGATACTTATATTTGTTGAATAAATGTAGTTTTCTTTTTTTTTTTTTGGGGGGGGGGGGGGGAGGAGTGAGGAGTGAGGAGGTGTTTATATTTGTTGAATAAATGTAGTTTGAGAGGCGGTTGTTTATATTTGTTGAATAAATGTAGTTTGAGAGTGGGTGTTTATATATTTGTTGTTATGGTAAATGAGATTCAAATAATATTTATGTGATTGAGTTTTTTGGTATAATTATAGTTTGATACTAAGCTTATTTTAAGCTTAGTTTGTGATTATAATATATGTTGAAAGTTATAATGTGCCTTTTATACACTTAGTGTTAAATTAAGTTAACGAAAAATTGTCACTATATTTTCTAGGATAAGTCATGGATAAAAGTTGGATAAAACTTCAGGGGGGGAGGGGGAGATATGTGTGATTGATAGATTATACTTTGAGTTTGACACTCATATTTTTTAACAAGAATGTGTGATTTTTAATCTTAATAAGTAGTTGTTAGAGTTCTATAATTGTGATGATTATGCATGTACTTTTCTTATGTGAATGAGGTTGATGTTGTTTTTCTTTATATGTGTGATTGTTAGATTATACTTTGTGGTTACGTTGATGTTGTTTGTGGTAGTAGCTAGTTACAATTGAGAATGTGGCTTTCTAACTTTTTTTTTGAACCATGTGACTTTCTAACTTTTAAGTTGTGATACTAGTTGTTTTATTATTTTCATTGTAAGTTTACTTATACATATATATTTTATTTGTTTATGTGCAGGATTAATTGTTGATTGTTTGCTGAAAGATTGTCATTTTTTGTTTTTTACATTTTGGAGGATAGTATATGTTTGTGTATCAACTTATCTTTTGTAATCACATAACTTGATGTAAGAGTTCATATTTTGTGACTTAGGATCTTGTGAACTTCTTTGTAAAAGTTTATTATGGTTTTGTAAATCTTTATAACATATATTTGACATATGACTAAACAATGTAATTTTCATTTTTTCTCATTATATTTGTAACATTTTATTGTATTTAATAACTTGTTTTGAACCGTTAGTATAGTCCATAATTTGTTTTATGTACAGACTATTATATAGGATTAAAGGGGAAAATATAAATAAAAAATATTATTAAAAATTTGCGACGAAACATTGTTTCGTCGCTAGTGTTCATATCTTTGGCGCAACCACTCATGCGACATTTAATGGGTTTCGTCGCAAGTTGCGACGTTTATTGATTCCGTCGCAAGTTGCGACGTTTATTTAATTTCGTCGCAAGTTGCGACGAAATTTACAAAAACGGAGCTGATGATCTTCTGCGACTTGCCTTTTGCGACGTTTTATGCGACGTAAGTTTTTGCGTCGCTAAAAATTATTTGAGACGAAATTTAAGTTTTAGCGACGAAAAAAAAACGTCGCAAAAGATTGGAATTTTTGTAGTGAATCTCGCTCTTAAATGCTCGTTTTTTTCATATAGGGAGTAAAATGATAATTTTGCTGAGGATGATGACGTAAGCAAAATATCGTTGAATTGAATAATTAGAACATTTTTTATTTTAGGCATCTCCAAATGGTCATCCACACAATTTTTTTTTATGTTTTTTTATAAACAAGATTAGATGCATTGTAGAAGTATATGTCATGTTAGAACTTTCTGACTGAGATATTTTTCAAAACTATGTTTGGATGCTTCCTAATAACTATTGTGGATTTTTTAGTTTATTTAAACAACTTAGACTTTAAATCCATAATAATAATAATAATAATTAACCGTTAATTAAAAATGGATGAAATTGAATAAAAATTGAGATGATGAGGAAACTTTGTCCAGTAGGTCTTGACAAGAAAAAAAAAAGTACTCTTGAGTTGACCATAAAAGAAAACTTTTCAATATTGACTATAATGAACTACCAAGGGGGAAAACAATAGAAATGACTATTTAGTGGACTGTTTTGATTAAATAATCAACACATATATTTCAAAAATGCTCATTCCAAAAATTCTACACAACATTTTATTTTTTAAATATGACAAAAATACCCCTAAACCAATTATAGTTCTGAGAATAGCTCTAGAATTATGTTCAACCGATCAAAGGTAGAGTTGTTCTAGAATGGAAAAGTTTATCATGGCCTCAATTTGTTCCTTTCTCCTAGTTTATTTTTTCACGTTTAACCTGTATATTATTAAGCGATCTTAAATAATCACCTCATTGAGTTTCAATTAAGAAATATGGTCCAATTGAATAAATACTAACTCGTTGATTCTTAGGGATTATGGGATAACTCTACAATCAACAATATTTAATTACAGTTATGGTCCTTAACCTATTATATACCTCTTCAGCATTCCATTCCCCTATCAAACAAACCAAGAGATGCTCATATCAAGTCTAACTAAGGGAAAAAAACATTCTCGATTATCTCTTTGTAGGTTTTGTTATGGGTAGTTTTGGACCACTTCGATGTACAAGGAGTTTACGAGGACAATCCTACATGAGCCCGAAAATAGGACCGGAAAATGGACTTCGAAGGCGAAACGGGCCAGAGGGTCGGGCCAAGGTCAGAGGGATCGGGCCTGGCCCGACCCCTGCTCGGCCTCAGCCTTGGGCTGGGTCGAGGTCTTCTGCCTCCGTCTGGTCCCTGGTGCCCCAATTCCATTGGATTCAGCCCTGGATCACCTCCGAACGCTTGAAAACCCTAGGTATTTAAACTCTTCTTCATCACTAAAGGAGGGATCCCGAACTCTATTCTCTATTCCCTACTTCTCCTCTTACTCTCTGACTCTCCTCCTTTTCAGCTTTTTGACTTAAGCATCGGAGACAGTGTGGCAAGCACCACACCAGTGTGCAGGTTTTTCTATCTTACAGGCCATGTCTTCCCCTCTCAAACAAATTTATCGTTGGTGGCACGTGAAAGTCATGTGAGTTCTCTCTGACCAAATTTGACCATCAACAGGTTTGATGTTAGCTTATATATACTAAACCCAATCGATTTTAATTTTCTTCCACGCTTAAATCATGTCATGATGTTCTAGACGCTTTGTTATTCTCAAATAATAATGAGTTACGGCTCTAATAATTTTCCAACATAAATGACCTATTCTATCATAAAAAGCATATACTAACATATACATCATATAATTATAATCTGTTATTTGGCACTATAGATATATCCCTTCTGCCAATATATTTTATTTTAATGTATTGGCCAATAATGCATCGTTTTTTGTGTAATATATAATGTGTGGAAAAGGGGTTCCTGATCGTGAGGTCCAAAGGCCTTTGTGTTCTTAGCTTGGGTGCTCAATGATTTCATCAGTTGGTCCTTGAACCGACAACCAAACTTTGAGGTTTGAGGCCACTCTAAAACTTCAATTATTTTAATTAAAACACCCCTAAACTAGTAACTTTTATTTTCCTACATGTTATTTTTTTTCCTCATTATTTTGACACGTGTCGTTCGTTGGTTGGGTGATCTTTTGACTTGATAATTAAAGTCATGGAAACCCTAAAATTTCAATCACCCAAATCATCCCAAAGAGGAAGAAAGAAAAAAAGAAAAGGAAAAAATATTTTCCCATTATATTTACGCATTTCCCTATTTTTTTTTTTATTTTCCTGTTTTGTAGGTTTAAGACCTACTTGAGTCCCTGTTTCTAACCTGATACAAATCTTTGTCCATTAAAATATATACAAATCAAGTAAAATGAACAAAATACATGATGAATTTTAAAATCTATAATGTAAAGTGAATTAGTGTTTGATAAATTTTAATTTTAAATCAGAAAAAAAAAAACAGGGTTGAATAAAATAATACAATATATTGTTGTGATTGATCTATAATAACTAAAGTAGACATATTATTTCAATTACTTTTATATTGATATTTAACCTCTATTTTATTTTAAATAAGTTAATTTGTTTAATCTTAATTATTTGATAAAATTGTAGGAAAAAAATTATAAAAAAATTGAATAAATCAAAATTTTATTGCTATAGGATGAAAAAAGTGTGAAAGAATATATATATATATATACTAAAAAATATATATGATTGTAATTTTAAAATTTTAGTCGGAGAAGAAGACAACGTTTTAAGAAAGTGAGAATGATTTTAGATAAATTATTGAGGTCTCGTTTGATAACCATTTTGTTTTTGGTTTTTGAAAATTAAGCTTATAACACTATTTTTACCCACAAATTTCTTTGTTTGTTATCTACATCCTTTTCCATGTTATCAAAAAACAAGCAAAATTTTGAAAAAAAAAAAAAGTAGTTTTCAAAAACTTGTTTTTGTTTTTAGAATTTGGCTAGGAACTCAAATGTCTTCCCAACAAAAATGAAAACCATTGTAAGAAGATCAAGAGAAAACAATAACAATTTTCAAAAACAAAAAACAAAAAACGAAACAATTATCAAACGGACTTGAATAATCAGTTTTTTCAAAAAAGTAAAAAAGTTAAGATTCTCTTAGCGAATAGCTTTTAACCCTCCTAAAAGCAATCTCAAACGCACCCTAAACACGTTTAGGGACCAAAATAAAATAAATACAAAAAGTTGAAAAAGTCTGTAAACTTTTTTGTTTCTTTTCTGTTATTATTTGTCTGCAAAAGATATGCCATTTACATCTCTATGTGTATTTAACCTTTTTGCATTTTGTGTTAACTTTTTCAATCTTCAATTTTTCATCATCCACTTCCTCTCTCTCTCTCTCTCTCTTGTTGTTTGTGCTTTCTACTTTACCTTTCTCTCTCTCTCTCTCTCTCTCTCTCCCACATATTAAAACATCCTCCTTTTCTTCTTCCTTTCCTTCTTCTTGGTTTTCACAGCTTCACCAACAGACTCCCATGGCGGTTCTACCAACCACCTCCTCAAGATTGGATCTCACCATCTCTGTTCCTGGCTTCGATTCTTTCTCATCACCACTTCCTCCATCTGGTACACACTCCTCACATCATCTCAATCGATTTACGATCTTTTTTTCCGACCCAATTCGACCGGGATCCTTTACTCTCGGTTAAGAATATGAATAAATGATTTAATATATCGTAGTTTGTTGAGTTAAGTTTTTAAATTTCGGTAGTGATTTCAACTATGGTATGAAAGCAGGAGGTTCTGTATTTGAACAGGCGAGAAGTTAAGAGAGTGACGATTGATTATACCCTAATTTCAAATGCCATTTTTAATGCTTAGATGCATTGTATGTCGATAGTTGCAGGCCGTTGTCGGCCGGGTTGAGTTTTTGGGTTTAGTGGTGATTTAAAATTCGGGATTGTGACGGGTTTCTGTTGCAGTAGGGAGGGATTTGGACATGAATAGAGCTCCAGATGAAGAGGAATGGATGGTGGGAAGCATGGAGGAAGATGAAGAAAATAACAGTGGAAGCCATCCAAGAAAGAAGCTGCGTTTGACAAAGGAACAGTCTCATCTTCTTGAACAAAGCTTCAGACAAAACCATACCTTAAATCCAGTAAACTAATTCTCAAAATTCTCCCTTTTTTTTTCTCTAATATCTCAAAAAAAAAAAAAAAATTAAAAAATCTCAATTTTATTTTATTTTTGTTTCAGAAACAAAAGGAGACTCTGGCAGAAGTGTTGAAGTTGAAGCCAAGGCAGGTTGAGGTTTGGTTTCAGAACCGAAGGGCCAGGTGGGTAAACCTAATTATACATATGTTTTGTTGTTGAATTTATTTTCTATTATTCTCTTTTTTTTTTTTTGTTTTTTCTTTCTTCTTTGTTTGTATTTCTATGGAGTTTGATTTTTAGGGCTTCTTTTTTATTTTTCAGACTAAACTGGATTTAGATTAGAAAACTTGTTTAAAAATAATGGGATGAAGAATAAAAATTTTGTATTTTCATATGATTTCTTTCTAAATGTTGACATTAAGAGTTAGATTTAATTCTAATTTCAACCCAACATTTTTTGGATAGTTATTCTTGGTTCCCATCCTTTCAAATCTGCTGTCATAATTCTTGGATTTTCATTACAAAAATTATTTGAATCATTATCTCTAATTTCATATAATGAAAGGCTAGCATATAGATACATCTTTTGTAGCTGATATATGTAGATATTAATGGTGGATATGTCCTTCAACACAACATATAGTAGGTTAAGCATATCTAGTTTCAAAATAGATTTGATTTTTTTTTTCTTTTTTGTGGTTAATGATGAGTGAAAAATGTCAACAATAATCTTCCATTCAAAATTTAGGAACTAAATTAATGGAACATTTAAAAATTTGATAGATCATACTATAATATAAACCCATAAAGTTATTGGGCTGTATATTGAAGTATATAAATAAATGAAATATAATATCTTCAAAAGATTGAAAACCAATAGAGAAAATGATATCCAAAGTGATAAACAACTCTTAAATTAAACTAGGTTAAACTATAACATTTATTTTGTCCCATTCTATCAAAAAAAAAAAAAAAAAACTTAAAAAATAATAATAGTGGAATTATAGCCTAAGATATGCAATGGCACCAAGAGACAATAGGTGAACAAAATTATGAACAAGTAATGATGTGTTGCCCCATGACTTTAGCTACTGTCAATAACACATTGTCGAGGCTGCTCCCCTTCGCCTCGTGTGCCTACACTAAAACCTTATGATATTATATTAAAATTAAACTTTCCTTTTTTTATTCTATCTTTTCCTAGGCCATGCATATTATATATGTATATATATATATGTGTGTATGTTAAATAACTATTAATTAGTGTAGATATGGTTTTTTCAAAAAAATAGTGTAGATATAGTTTGTGTTTTGGCTTTTATTATTACATCGTAGCAAGAGATTTGAACTAACTTTTTTTTTTTTTTTTTTTTTTTTTTTTTTTTTTTTAGAATTTGCCGTGGATGGCAAATAAGAATTATATAATTGCAAATATAACACAATGAAAAAAAATAGCAAATATAGAAAAATCCATCAGAATATATTACTGACTTATAGACTCTGGTTAATTAGAATCTATTTGATAGACTTCGATTATCAGAATTTATCAGTTATAAACTCTGATTAATCAGAATCTATCAATAGACACTGATAGACTTGAGTCTATCCGTCTCTATCGTTGATAGACTCCGATTAATCAAAATCTATTAGTGACTATCACTGATAGACTTTGACTTTGAATGATCAGAGTCTATCAGTGATAGACACGGATAGAATCTGATGACATTTTTTTGGTCTTGTACAATTAATTTTGCTATATATTCAATTAATTTGCAATTGTGCTATATTTGCTATTAATTTGGTCTAATTTGTCATCTATGGCAACTGTCTTTTTTTTAGATAATTTTTTTTTTGTCTCTATAATTTAAAAAGTTGCGATTTAATTAAAGTTTTTGAAATGTCTTTGTTATTATTAAATGAAAAAGTAAAATTTTAAAGCCAACCAAACCTCCATAATCTTGTAAATCACTTCTCAATTATTGTCTTTCTGATTTTCAAGAACCCTAATATCTCCCAAACTCACTTCTCTTCTCTACCAATTGGTTTCCCTTTATCCAAAAAAACTTACTGAGACTCCTCTCTTTCTAATTACCAAGTTCAAACCCTAATAAAAGTCTACTAATTTGATCTTAACACATACCTTATATTTAATGTTATAGTTCATCGTCTCTTTCTAACACGTGTAATGAAAAATGTGTCATGTAAAAAATTAATAGTATCCGGTAATAGTACATATGTTATGGAAAGATTTAATCGAAACGGTTAGAATCAAATTGAAACTTTTAAAACTCGAAGATTAATTTATAATTTAGGGACCAATTAAGTCATTTTACCTTTTGATCTGGCTTTTCCTAAACCCTTTTGATTAAGATTTCAAAAGATTTAGCTTTAACATAACTTAATTTCAAATAAAATTAAAAGATGAGAAATAAATAAATATTTTATTGGGTGTATATGTACTTATATATATTATGTAGTGTTGCTTTTTCTAAGTTTTTTCATATTTTAAAATTTTGAATATTAGAAATGTGTTTACATTGGCAGTTCTCAAACTATATGTTATGTACAGTTTGATGCTGTTTGAACTAATTATTATGTCAGTTATTATGGGTACAAGAAGAAGTAAAAATCAGTTAATTAAAGTTAATGGGTGAAGCAAAAAACATTGCATGAAAAAGGAAAATTTATATACCATTTAATTTGCTTGGATAATAATTAGAATCCAAGAACAAGACAATAATGATGTTCTTGTCTTTCATGTAAAAGGGTTTCAAATTGCATTTATTTCACTTTCACATCTCTTTTTCTCCTGTCCTTCTTTTTTGTTAGGCACAATTATTGATATTTTTTGTAGTCAGAACATATTGATTTTGATAATATATACTACATATTTTTCAAAGTATATTATTGCGTTTACTTTTCCCTTTGTATTAATTAAGCATTTATTTGGGTATATGAATTAAAAGGAAACTATACATGTAAAGAAAAAAAAAATTCAACAATATATCAACTATGACTAAACTGATTGGTTTAATTTTTCCATTTTAGATCAAGTTTAAATTAACTGTTGCTTTTAAGTTTTTTGGTTTAAATTTGGTTCCAATTTAGTTTTTCTAGTTTTAATTTTTTTATTATAGTTTTAATATAATTTTAATGATTTGGTTAAAGATCTCGAACATCTCTAAAGTTTTTAGACATTAATTTGTTTTAAGTAATATGATTTAAGAAATATGGCAATTTATTCCTTAGTTTAAAGTACATGTAAATGTTCAATTGACCTATTATTTTGGTTTTTTTTTTTTTTTTTTTTTTTGAGTACATCAACATTTGGAGGTGGAGGGATTCGAACCTCTGACCTCTTGGTTGAGGGTACATGTCAATTACCACTAAGTTATACTCACTCCTGAGAATTTTGAGAGTTGTACAGAATATTTCCTCTAGAAAATATGATAGAATAGGGAATATAAGAGAATACAACTGAAAGAGGTTAACTTAAAAACAAACCTTTGAACTAATGAGCAATATAATTTCTGTACATTATTAACTTTGGCCTGTTATTTTAGGGTTTGATTTGACTAAAAAATCAAGATACATGTCTGGTTGCTTATCTTAAAAAAAAAAATAATAATAAAAAATAAAATAAAATCCCAATTCCCAAAATTCACTCTTTTTCTCTCTATCATATGTCTACCAAGAAGTGTCATATAAGAAATTTACTAACATTTGTTTCAAAAAAAAAGAAATTTACTAACATATCCTATAACAAGAGAGCCATTTAGAAGATTTAACAAAACTAATAAATTGAAATTAAGTTAAAAATTTAAAATGTTAATATTAACAAAAATATCAATTTTATAAGAATATCGATAAAAACATCCATGTTGATAGATTTTCTTTTAGAAAATCATAAAAATAAAAATATCATAAAATTATTCAAATTAACAAAAAAAAAAAAAAAAAAAAAAAAAAAAAAAAAAAAAAACTCCTCATTTCAAATCAAGTTGAAAAATCTTATTATCAATATCATGTCTACCTTAGTGATATTTTGTTGATGTTCTTTCATATTTATCTTTCTTTTACAATACAATAGAAATGTAAATTTACTTTTTACGTCAACATGAAACTCATTGAAAAATATCAACATTGAACATATCAATAGAAAATCTAATTCCTTAACAAACTAAATTCAAACCATAAAGATTAAGGGTGTGTTTGGTTTAACTTTTGAAGTGTTTAATTTTAAAAAGAAAAACCTAATGTTTGGCAATATTTATTAAAAAATGAGATTAAGAAATAAACCATTTTGAGAGAAACACTTGAAAGCAAAATTTTTTAAAAAAGTTTGTAATTAGTATATAGTAACTTGTGTATAAAAACACTTGTGACTAAATGTAACCAAACATATGAATGTTTAAATTTTAAACAACTTTTATACAAAATGTTTAAATGAAAATGCATTATTGAAAAACAGTTAAACTAAAAGGTACTCCAAACGGACCCTAAATTAAAACGTGTCGATATGTGAGGCAGGAGCAAGCTAAAGCAAACAGAGATGGAATGCGAGTATCTAAAGAGATGGTTCGGGCTATTGACAGAACAGAACAAGAGACTGCAGAAGGAGGTGGAGGAGTTGAGGGCGATGAAGGTGGCGCCGCCGACAGTTATTTCCCCGCACAGCTGCGAGCCACTGCCGGCGTCCAACCTCACAATGTGCCCTCGCTGCGAGCGCGTGACCACCACTGCCCACGACAAGACCCGCATTGTCGTGTAAGGCTGGTCGGCCGCTGCCCCTTATTGCCTTTCTTTTTTCCACTCATGCGGAATCATCACTCCATCTTAATCAAAGTTTGCCTCATTCTCTTTGTTTTTTCTTCTTTTTTTCTTTTCCCTTTTCTTTTTCTTCCCTAAAAGGTGTTTTAATTTTAGATACATATATATATATAGTCATATATATTATATTATATATTTTATATATTATGTTTTTAGTCTAGAGGGGTGTTATTTAGGTTTCTGTCTTTGTTTGAAATTGGGTTTTGTCTTGGGTTTGGATCTTTGAATTTGCTTGACTTTTGAGATGTGTCTCTTGGTTCTACACTTTTAGGGTTATTCTATTTGAGGTACTAAGTTTTTAAAATGTTTATTTTAGTTTTTGATTTTTTTTTTTAAAAATAAGTATTTTAGTTATTATTGGTGTTATTTTGTCTTTAATTGTTTAATAGATATGGAAGTGTAGCTTTGAATATGTAACGTCCTAGGCCCATGATTGGGAATTTCGATTCAGCATACAACCTTGACATTATCCTACATCTCCTCTACGACTTGGTCACGTCATCATACTAGTTTGTAGTTGTTTGTGAGAGGGAAGATTGTCCTCATAGACCAACATAAGTTCTTCGAGCATGTTTTGTTTTCACTCACATAATTCCTAAAAAAAAATTCAAAATGGATTGCCCAACATAGGATTGCTTCAAGCGAAAGCATGCTAACATTGAAGCTCCTATGTATATAATTGAACCATCGAAAAAGAAGGGGTACCTTATTTTTTATGTGGCTCAATCATAGAAACTCAAAAGTTAAGAGCATGTTCAGTTTGAAGCAATCATATGTTGGGTGACTTCTTGACAATTTTTCTAGAAAAGCATGTCAGTGAGAACAAAACATGTTGAAAATGCTAGATTGTAGGAAATGCAAGAAAATGTTGGGACTATGTGCTGAGTACATATTCTGAATCATGTACCACTAATAAATATATTGATGTGAGCATGTATTGGAGCTTTCTTAGTTGGCTAAAGCAAGTATTCGGAGACATGTATTTGAAGTAAGAAGATAATAGTAAGGACTAAAATATTAATCGTTTTTGTAAATTTTAGATAGTGAAATAAATATTTTGAAAGTTTCTGTTTGATAACCATTTCAATTGTTTGGTTTTTAGGCTCCATTTGATAACCTTTGGTCGTCTTTGATTTTTGGTTTTTGAAAATTAAGCTTCTAAACACTACTTCCACCTATAATATAGGTATATTTTTAAATTTTTTATCTACCCTTCTTCCCATGTTTTAAAAAACAAGTAAAGTTTTGAAAACTAAAAAAAATAGTTTTCAAATTTTTTTTTTTTTTTGTTTTTAAAATTTGGCTAGAAATTCAAATGTGTCCTTAACAAAGTTGAAACCCATTGTATGAGAATTGGGAGAAAACAAGGGTAATTTTCAAAAACCAAAACACAAAAAATCAAATGGTTATCAAACTAGATCTTAGTAACTAAAAGTTTTTTTTTTTTAATTTATGAACAAAAATAGACATTTTAAAAAATTGATTTCTTTAAAAGACTTCGAATTTTGAAATTTAAGAGACCAAAATAGTTAACACAGATTTCAAAATTTAGGTCTAAATTTAACTTTAAACCCTTCCTAAATATATTTTAAACTGATTTCTTTCATCATTCTTCTCCAAGTCTTACAGCATTGTTGCTGCAAAGTTTTATCTAAAAGATCCTTCATTGTGAATTGATGTGCATTTTGCTTACCGCAAGTGTACGGGTCAAGTAATAATATAGTGTTTTCGTGATTAAACGAGTGTCATCCTCTGGATTGATTTTTAAGCAAATTAAGTTACCGTGAATACTTTTGTTCAATTTTATTTAGGGAGCAAAACTTAATGCAAAAGATAAATCTAAAGACTAAAAGCATAAAATAAAGAGAATGTGCAGAGGGTGGCAAATTGGACTAAATTAATAGCAAATATAGTACAATGTAAAAAAATTGCAAATATAGCAAAATCTATCAGAGTATATTACTGATAGACACTGATAGTCTCTGGTTAAATTAGAACCTATCTGATAGACTTCGATTATCAGAGTTTATCAATGATAGACTCTGATTAATCAGAATCTATCAGTTTATTGATAGACTCCGATTATTTAGAGTCTACCAGTGTCTATCGCTGATAAACTCTGGTTAATCAAAATCTATCAGTGACTATCATCGATAGACTTTGATTAATCAACGTCTATCAGTGAAAGTCACCGATAGATTTTGATTAATCGAAGTCTATCAGCAATAGACACTGAAATACTTTGAATAATCAAAGTCTGTCAGTGATAGACACAGATATAGAATCTGACAACAACTTTTTGGTCTTGTACAATTAATTTTGCTATATTTGCAATTAGTTTGCAACTGTGCTATATTTGCTATTAATTTGATCCAATTTGTCATCTATGCAACTGTCCCTAAAATAAAAGTGGAGACTCAAATGGAAAGACTCTTAGGAAATTGATTTCATTATTTGAGATTGAGGATTGATTAATTGGAATGAATTTATCATGCAATTATTTTACAAGCCAAAGAAACTTTTATCACAATTATCTCTCCCGAGCATAATTGATTCTCATGCATAAAATAAACCCAATATCCCTATCTAAGTTTATTAGCATGCAAGACATTATTTGGTTTAGTCCTTGTTATACTTCTAAAGGCAATCTAAATTTCGTCACAAACTTAGAATCTCAACTTTAGTCATGCAATTAAATAAGTGAGTCTAAGCCAAACCCCCCCCCCCTCTCGAGCAAGATTCAACCTTCAAATCATCCAATTAGTGATCAAGTAATTGAAAGCATTAAACAAAATTGCATGAATAAAATAAAAACACTTTCATACCAAAAATCAATCCAACAAACTAAATAACTACATCAATCTCTAACACAAACAACTAGCAATTCATAGCCTTGAAACTACAAATACTAATTGAAAGGAAAGCCATAAAAACAACACAAGAGGTAAGGGAAAGAAAAGGAAAACTCTTGAATCCATTGAAACCGACACGTCCCCGTCACGATCTCCACGTCTAAAAGTTTGGTTCCCACTCCTTGGCCTTGCTTCAACTCCCACCAAAGGTCTCTAGTCGAAATTAGGGCTAAAATCCAACCAATTGGACTCCCCCAATCCGTAGCTCAAAAGAAAGAATATATAGAAAATCTGTCGATAGCGTCGCGACGCTGTCCCTACCATCGCAAAAAACAGACAAGGAAAACCAGCGTCGAGACGCTGGCTCTCAGATGGGCCTATTTTGGAAGCTTCTAACTTGATTCTTTTCGGTTCTTCGGCCTCTTTTCGTGACCCGAACACACGATCAACTCCATTTTCATGATTTAGCTTCGAAACTTGATTCTTACAAATAAAACAATAAAAAGCATAAATTTGGCCAATTAAACATCAAAGACTAGCTAAATTAATTAGGAAAAAATAGCTAGTTATTCTCGCTACTATGAATCTCTTTAAGCACAAATTTACTTTAATTGATGTGAGCTTTATAGGTTAAGAGAATAAGATTGTTGTGTCTTAAACTTGTAAGAGTTAACCTTATTTTGTGCTAATTTATTCTTCATTGGAATTTTGTAGTAAAGTTTGGGAGCATTACAGAGATTAATATAGTGGTTTAATCCTTAAATTCTAAATGTGAAAGATGATTGGTAGTGATTTGTTCTTGACCTATCAAAAGAATTAAAAAAAACTTTTTAGTAGTTTAATTTTGAACCTATAACAAAGATTGAATTTTAACTTGTAAAAAGATTAGTGTGAAGTTACTCTTGAGCACATTAGAAGGGATCCATTGGTTTGGTTCTCACTCATAAGAGAGTCAGTATAGTAAATTTTCAAGAAGTCTGAGAAATGGAGTAGATATTATTGAATCACTATCATAGTTTTTGGTGTTATTTCTGTTGGAATTAATTCCTTGAGTGAGTAACACATTTAAATAAATAAATTATATGTATTGCTATTCATGAGTTAAGGAAGTGGTCTAATCAGGACCTATAAACTTCCTATTAGTGTACTACAAGAAAAATCACATACGATAACATTCAAAACATGCTATCGTAAGGCTACGATAGTGTTTTATGAATGATAAAGCACCACCCACTCTGCCAGCTTCAACTCATCACAACTCACCTCCACCGACAGCTCAACAACAATCAATCTCTACTATCAATCAAACTCAATTAACCATGAAATCAGCTGCAACAATTTCTCCCCAAATCTCTCAACAATCACTTGATTCTGGGGTTAATCACAATTGATTCAGTTTTGTTATTTACCCACATTCCTCTATATATATCCAGTGTATTGTTTATTCAAACATTAACAATTACATTCAATTGAAATTACTTTATGAAATTTCTCTTCTCTATAAACTTCTTTATGGTATCAGAACATCCTGAAGCTATGTTTCCTTCTCTTTATTAGTGGCAGGGAGAAGATAATCTTCGAGTGTGAGCCAGACTTTGTGAGTGGTGTCCCCTCCAATTGTCATGCTCAGAACTTCCTCTCTGTCATCATTCCCATGAGCCACGTCATCAACAATCCATCATTATTCTCTCAAATACAATATTCTGGATTTAGGGATTCTTCTCCGTCATCATTTTTTATGGACTTTGATGGAGGTGCGACATCAGTATTGTGTGTTTTTCAACACCTAAACTTTTCATCAATGGTAGAACCTGAGATTTCCAAAGAAGATAATTAGTTGCTGAAAGTTTGATTGATACCAAATTTGCACATTGGTGAAATGAGAGAATGGTCAAGTTTGACTCTCCATGATAGTGATCTGTTCTTCCTTCAAAAGAGAGAGCTCAGATACCATAAAGAAGTTTAGAGAGAAGAGAAATCTCAGAAAGTAATTTCAATTGAATGTAATTGTTAATGTTTGAAAGAATAATACACTGAATATATATACAGAGGGATGTGGGTAAATAACAAAACTGAATCATTGTGATTATTGAGAGATTTGGGGAGAAATTGATGCAGCTACTTTCATGGTTAATTGATTTTGATTGCCTGCAGAGATTGGTTGTTGTTGAGCTGTTGGTGGAGGTGAGGTGTGATGAGTTGAAGCTGGCAAAGTGAGTGGTTGCTTTATCACAAAGGGTATCGATGTCTTCACCCATCCACCAATCGAGTATTATATCTCTCGCCATGTTGTCTTTGATGAATCTATCCTCCCTTATGATACCAAATCTCCATCTTCTCATTCTTCAACACCAAACTTTGCTTCCTATCCTTCTACTGATGAGTGGATATGTCCTCTTGCATTGTCACAAGACTCCACCCCTCCTTTGGCCTGTTCCCTTCCATCCTACCAATCTCATTCGGATATAGCACCCACTGACGATCTTAGTTCGCTGCCCTCCAATGCTCACTTGTCCTTGCCCGAAACTCTAACTAGCAAACACTTCTCCAACTGCAACACCTAATTGTTCCTCCACTTCTCCCAAAACCACAACATCTACATCTAACATTACTCTCTCCTCTACCCTTCCTGATATATCTTCAAATCTATTCATTGACTTACACATTGAATCGTCTGCCCCCTTCTAATACTCATTCCATGATTACTAGGTCTAAGCTCAAAGCCACACCCAACTTAGCCTTGTCCATCATCTCTAATGTCTTTCCAATTGAGCCAAAAATGCTCAAAACAACCCTTAAAAATCCACTTTGGCTTGCTGTTATGCATGATGAATTATAATCTCTCAAAGCTAACCACACTTGGACCCTTGTTTCTCCACCCACTTCTGCCAACATCATTGGTTCCAAGTGGGTATATCGAATTAAGTATAAAGATGATGGTAGCATTGATCGCTACAAAGCTCGACTAGTTGCCAAAGGATACTCTCAACTTCCTAGCTTAGACTTTCAGAAAACCTTTAGTCTGATCATCAAGCCTACTACCATTCGCTTTGTTATCTCTCTCGTTGTCACCTCTCATTGGCCTTTTAAGCAACTTGACGTTAAAAATTTCTTCCTTCATGGTGATCTCAAAGAAACAATTTATCTCCAAAAACCTCCTGGTTTTGTTGATCCCACTCATCCCACCCATGTTTGCAATTTACACAAAACCTTATATGGTCTTTGCCAAACTCCTCGCGTGTGGTTTGATTGTCTCTCCACAACTCTCTTTCAACTTGGCTTCTATTACAGTCGTGTTGACCCTTCTCTTTTCATTTACTCCTCCAATACTACTCACATTTTTTGTTGGTTTATGTAGATGATATAATTGTGACAAGCAATGACAACACTATTGTTCAACGCATTGTAACAACTCTTGGCTCCAAATTTGCTCTCAAGGATCTTGGTAGCCTACATTACTTTCTTGGCATTGAAGCATGTTCATTCACAGGTGACCTATCTCTTTCTCAGTCCAAGTATCTTAATGATCTCCTGATTAAGACCAACATGATCAATAGCACCCTAGTTGCTACACCTATAGCCGTGAAAGATAACATCACACCAATAGATGACAATGTTGTTGATGCAACCCATTATCGCACCATCGTGGGAAACCTTCAATACCTCAATTTCACATGATTGGACATCCAACACGCTGTCAACAAGGTTTGTCAACACTTTCATGCTCCTATTATTGCTAATCATTGTAGTGTTAAACGTATTCTCACATACCTCATAGGCACTTCACACTTTGGTCTTCGTTACCTTGCTCAAAGCTCCCTCAACCTTTATGCATATTGTGATTCTGATTGGGCGGGCTATCCTGAAACCCTACGAAGTACCTCAGGCCACTGCATCTTTCTTGGTGCCAATTGTATTTCTTGGAGCTCCAAAAAGCAGCCCACAGTTGCACGTTCAAGTGTTGAAGCCGAATATCGATCCATGGCATCTGCTACTACTGAGCTTACTTGGCTTACCTTCCTTGCTCGGGAACTTGGTCTCCCATTATCTTCCTCACCTAAACTCCTATGTGACAATATTATTGCCTTTCACATGGGCAAAAATCCTGTTTTTCACCCTCGTACTAAACATATTGAGTTTGACTATCATTTCCTATGTGAAAAAGTCGTTGCCAAACAACTTGTTCCATGTCATGTATCATCCCATAATCAGATTGTCGATTTCCTAACTAAACCACTGCCTCAAACCACCTTCCGCACCTTACACAACAAACTTGGTGTCCATCAAGTCTCCCACCTCAGTTTGCGGGGGCTGATAAAGCACCAGTCACTCTGCCAACTTCAACTCATGACACTTCACCTCCACCAACAGCTCAACAATAACCAATCTCTGTTGTCAATCAAAATCAATTAACCATGAAATCAACTGCAACAATTTCTCCCCAAATCTCTCAACAATCACTTGATTTTGGGTTAATCGCAATTGATTCAGTTTTGTTATTTACCCACATCCCCCGGTATATATATTTAGTGTATTATTCTTTCAAACATTAACAACTACATTCAATTGAAATTACTTTATGAAATTTCTCTTCTCTCTAAACTTCTTTAATGAAACACTATCATAGCCAATGTTATTGAAAGGCTGAGACTTTTAATAGCATTTTTCACTGCTATCTAAACCTTATAGAAAGTCTATTTTTATTGTGTTATTTTAATACTATGGAAACCTTAGCGTTTTTTGTCACATTATTGCAGTGGATGTTATTGAAAATCTCTAACTTTTCATAGCCATTTTTTCAATGCTAGAGAAAAAGCTATAAAAAAAATGTAATTTGATTGCGTAATTCTAATGTTATAGAAAAATTTCACAGCATTAGGAAAAAAACTATGATTGGTCTTAACATTTTTTATAGTAGTAAAAAAATGTTGTAGAATAGCAATAGCATAACATTTTTAATCTTGATATGATAGACACACTAAATGACTTTTAATAGGTTTATATATAATGTTGTTTTGTTTACATTTGTACCATTTGTTTCAAATATTATGATATTGAAAAAATCTACTTAAATTAATTTATAATGTATTTAAATACATTTTCAAAAGTAAAAAGATATATATCTATTGAAGTCACTTGCCTGTATGATGTGTAGACAACAAAAAATGTAAATCTTCAAATTTCTCAGAAAGATACACATAAAATCTTCAAATTTTCTAGCACACAAAAAATAAAGATATACTACATTAATAAAATTTGTGCTATAACAAATAAATTAAAGTACTTACAAATAAAGAAAGTTGCAAATTCATATAATCCTAATAATTAAAATAACTACATATTGTGGAATACAGTGAATGTTTGTGTGTTTGTATAACCCACTAAAATGCTTGTGTATTTGTATAGCCAACTAAAATGCTTACTCTGTCATCTTTATTTTTCTTCATATGCCCCCATATTTCGTTAGCATATGTATGACACCTGCACATTTAAAAAATTTGATGAGCAAATGATTATCTATCAAGTATGAGCAAAGAAGATTTAGTTCCTCAATGTTTGGGTTTGAAAGTTTATCTTTCCTTCTCTAATCCACTTTTCCTTCAACTACCTCAAGCTTTTCGTGCATAGAAATCAACTAGGCAATTAAACCTTGCAACAAACAATATAAACAAAAAGACCAAAATGATTGAATGTGTAACGCCCAAGTTTCTATACCTAGCCTAGAGACATTATTGAAGCCCCTATCTTAATTTTAAGGAAAAAAATACACTTTTGGTCCATGAGGTTTGAGTTAGGTTTCATTTTGGTCCATGAGTTTTCAAACTCGACAATTTAGTCCCTAAGGTTTGAATTTTGTTTCATTAATTTTAGTCCCTCCATCCATTTTTCTGTTAATTACTAATGGCTCGTTGACGTGGCACTATTTTTTTTATTAAAAATTTATTTTTTGTATTTTTTCAATAAAAATATTGTTTTTTAATATTGTTTTTTATTTCTTTTCTTCTCTCCCTTCTTCTTCTTCTTCAACAACACTACCACCAACAGTCCCCTACCGGCGACGACAACAATTGTTTTTCATTTTCTTCTCTTTCTTTCTTCTTTTCTTCTTCTTTCTCTTCATTTTCTTTTTTTTTTTAAATGGAAAAGAGGGAGTCCCCTCCCTTTCCAACACCGGCAACGGGAGGAGGGTCCTCCCTCCTTCGTTTCCAGTGCAAGGATAAACCAAATGAGAAGGAAATTAGTCCCCCGTGTTTTCTAGTCGCCGTTCAGCCCCCCTCTTGATTTCTTTTCTTTTTCGGCTAGTAGACCCCAAATCGCACGCTCTCTCCCTTCCTCTCGAGTTATATGCACCATTTTTCCTCCCTCTCAGCCTCATTCTCCAACAACACCAAACGCAAGCTCCCTCTCTCTAGTGAGATCTCGCACGCGCGAAGAGAAGACCCACGAATTTGTGGGTTTTTAGTGCCCAATTTGCAAAGTACACACATTTTCGTGTCGATTTCCAACCCCTTTTGGTGTTGCGAGCGCTAGAAAGGGAGGAGGACCAGCTCTCCCTCTTTTCTATTTAAAAAAAAAGAAAATGAAGAGAAAGAAGAAGAAAAGAAGAAAGAAAGGAGAAGAAAATAAAAAAAAGAAAAAAAATGTTATCGTCGCCGGCGGCAGGGGACTGGTGGTGGTGGTATTGTTGATGAAGAAGAAGAGGGAAGAGAAGAAGATAGAGAAGAAAAGAAATAAAAATATAAAAAAATATATTATTTTTATTTAAAAAAAATTAAAAAAGATTTTTTTTAATAAAAAAATGGTGTCGAGTTTGAAAACTCAGGGACCAAAATGAAACCTAACCCAAACCTCAAGGACCAAAAGTGTATTTTTCTCTAATTTTAATTGGATGCTTCAAAAATTTTAGCAGCGTAACGACACATATAGAACTAACCCAAATTCTTTTAAACGTGTTAAACAAGAGAAACACACTTTTATATAAAAAAAAATTGTCCAACTACAACCTCACAACACTTCAAGTTCACAACAAGACTCCAAATATCCTCAAACTAAGCGAGTCAAGTCTCACATCAGATGCAAATCAAAATCTAATCCAAGAATTAAAGAAATTTAATTTAAACCTAGGGGCTCAATTGCAAACTCTAATTGTCCAATTAGAATCAAATTTGATTACTTTGAAAATGGTCCAATTTCAGAACATGGGGCATCACAGATTGAACTAAACTAGAACGTACTCAAATGACCTTTAATCTGTTAACAGCATTACGTCTCAACGCTGGTAACAGATTATAAATATGTATTTTTCGATTAGGGTTGTATCAATCCTTTCTTGTAATCAATTGTAGTCGTTTTCTCCTTAGTTTCCAGTTCTCTTTTCAGTCTTCTTAGTCTAAGGGTCAGTTAATCAAGCCTCAGGCTTGGAAGAGACTTGTTTATGGTCATCTAAGCTCGGATTGTTGTTATTAGGACCTCGGTTAGTAAGTTTATTTAAATTCCATTAGACGTTTGTTCTTGATTGTTTAGTTAATTGTCTTTGTGATTCTAGTTCTGCATATACAATTTAGTTGATGTTAGGAAACATTGACAACCTTTACCGCGACTTAGCTTAAATTTATTTGCTAATAAAAAGTAGTAAATAGCAGGATGTTGTGACGAGTCTCATGCGTTACCTAGAGCTAAGAGATCTAGTTATTGTGATAAAGGTGTTAATTCCCTCTGATCGCATGCATGGCTAATCTGACTAGTTCCCAATGCGCACGCTAAATTAATTAATCGACCAATTAATTAGTTTAGGCTAGAATTTGGCTAAATGTGTTAGCTTGTCTATGATAGTGGAACACGACTTTTGTTGACATAGGAGTACGTCGGGCTTACATAGTTAATTAAAATCAGTTGATAATCAATGAATGGAATTAATCAAACTAAACATTGATTGCAACACTGATTGCAGTAATCCTCATGGTAAGATTAACCTGCCCATCTTTATTTCTACAATTTACTTTCTCACACTTTATTTTTATGTCTTTATCTTTACCTCCCCCTTCGGTTAGCTCAAGGCACAAAAGAACTTATAAATAAATCGGTTGTTCCTTCGACCCTGACCACTACTGTTACAAGTTAGCTTTAGTTTTCGGTGATCTTCCCTAATTTTCTTTTCATACCTCTTATCAATCCCTCTGTCATACCTAGTGTCGCCACATATTCCTCTCTGTCTCAGAAACTCCACAACATCTACTGGGAGCTTTGTGGTTCTTCTTCCTCTGTGTTTCAAGTTAGTTTTAATTTTTTTAAAAAAAAATAAAAAAACTCATGTTGTAATCGTTCTTCTACGTTTGAGATGATAAAACACAATTATTGAATTTTTAATAATTTGTGTTATTGGTTTATCCATTTTGTGCGTTCTGTATTTTTTTAATTTCACAAAACAATGCAATTTTAGTTTCACAAAAAAAAATTGAATTTTCAATAAATGTTAATTGTTTGCACCTCATACTAGTATTTTGTATACTAGTATTCTGTGTGTGTGTGTTTTTTGTTTGTGCTTCTTCTTGGAAAAGATTCTTTTGAAACAATTTTGTAAAGTTTTGATGAAATTTTTTTTACTGTCACTTCACATCTTGGGAATCTTAACCTTCTTGGAATAACAGAACATTGCAATTTCTTTTAATTTGTACATCTCACCGTAGCTAATTTCCCTTTTTAACATTAATAAACTAATCATATTCAACTTTATCTTTGCTCCATTCTTGTGATGCTCTTCTCACAATTTAACAACTTAGAGATCCATCGATTTATGTGTTGAACTGGTTTTGAATTTTTCTATGAACTTCACTTTATTTTGTGTTGAAGTGGCAGTAGAGAAATTGTACTTCCATGAATAATTAAATATTCATGAATACATGCAATGATTATCTTAAGTTTATGTATATTTTCATTTGCAATTAGTATCTTGGTCCTCTAGTTTCATATTTTAAGTTTGACTTTAAATTTGTTTGAAAACAAATTTGTCAAATTCTATACAAAACCAAATCAAATTTTGTTCAAAATCTTTAATTATTAAATTTTATCAAAATCTTTCATTTTCAAATTCTTTACAAAATCTCTTATGGTCAAACTCTATATCAAATCTCTAATTGTCAAGTTTTCAAAAAAAAAAAAAAAATCTCGGATTGTCAAACTAGATTAATTAAATTTTCATACAATAAAAGTAAAAGAGAACAACTAACTTAAGCTTATAATTCATTTGTTTATGTTTTAATAGATATGGAAAAGAATAGTAATTTACTCAACAACTTCGAAAGTGCAACTACACATTTGTGAAATAAGGTCATTTAGAATGTCATACTATAAGAATTTTGTGTGATTTATGCATCAAGGAAATTGAGACAGGACATCGTCCTGACACTCATTTCACTAAACTTGGAATGTTGGTAGCAAATTTTTTTAGAGCAATTGGAAAACAATATTGTAGACAACAAATGAAGAACAAGTGGGATGCACTAAAAAATGATTGGAAGCTATGGAAATATTTAATTAGAAAGGACACTAGCATTGGATGGAACCCACAAAAGAGAACCAAAGATGCAACTGAAGAATGGTGGCAAAAAAATTGCAAGTACACCTTTTAATAATTTTAAAATTCTATTAGACATGACATTCCATAAGGTAGTTAATAAATATACTTTCGAAAAAATGTAGATGGTTTCAAATGCATTAAAGTTTTGAAAGGAAGGTATAGATCTAGAGTTGGCTGACAAAATTGAAAGAATGTTTATGAGTACCATTGCAACGGGTGATTATGCTTCGGTGCCTTCATCTGGAAATAATACTTCCTACTGATGATAATGAAGTGTATAAGGAGGGATGTCATTTCACTTGACAACAATGATGAATCAGATAATGTCAGTAAAGAGCTTGTAACAGAACTAGGCAATAATGAAGAGGTGTTGAATAAAGTAAAAAAGGAAAACTAAATATAAAAGGAAAAGAAGAAGATGGGAGGTGCTATAAAACTCTCGCAACAAATTGATCAACTCACTAAGTAGTTGAGAAAAAAAGTAAATCAACTATAGTAAAACAAGATGATTCTTATAGTTGTAGTATTGCAGAAGTGATTGGTATGGTTAAAGGTTTGTTTGAAATGCAAATTGGGAACAATTTATGGTTCTTCTCAACAATACTAATTTTTATTTAAGAGAAGAGAGAAATGTTTTGCACTATGGAAGAGCTTGAGTTAAAGCTTGAACGACTTAATTATGAAAAAACTTTAGGATTATCATCGTAAATTTTTATTTTTCATCTTGAAAATAAATGTTATCAACATTGTGAGTTATATATATATAATATTGTTTTGACATTTTTTTTTTTTTTTGGAATTTGAGAATGTTTTAAAGAGATTGATTGTATTTATCATGCTTAAATTTTCTTTAGTTCAATTGATCATTTTTGAAGTAGTTTGTAGGTTTTATGTCGAACATGGATATGCAAGAAGACAATGAAGAATTTGAAAAAATTATTTTCATTTTGGCTCGAGCTATAGAATACTATTATTTGATATTCATTTATAAAAGACCTTGCATGACTTCTGCACAGATGGATAATATGTGGTTAAACTAAATTTTAGAAGGGAATGGACGTCGTATTGTCATAATATGTTTTGAATGAAAAAAATACATATTTGTCCAATTATGTGATGAGTGTTTGATAGCGAGCATAGCTAGCTATTTTCCCTATTTAATTTAGTTAGTCTTTGATATTAAATTAACCAATTTCATGCACTTTAATGTTATTTTGTAGGAAATTGTTATTTTGAGCTAAAACGAGAATTTGGAATTGATCGGGTGTTCGAGATGCCAAAAGAAGCTAAGGAGCCAAAAAGATTCAAGTTGGAAGCTTCTAAAAGTGGGCTTGACCGAGAGCTAGCGTCGAGACGCTAGTCTTGTAGCGTCTCGACACTCCTATATTTCCCTAGAACAAATTGGGCGGTAAAGGCGAGAGCGTCGCGACGCTGCCCTAGAGCATCTCGACGCTGTCGATATTTTCCTTTATTACTTGAGGCGGTAGAGGACAGCGTCGTGATGTTGTCCATAGCGTCTCGACACTGTCAGCAGATTTCCTATATATTCATATTTTTGTGCTACGGGTTGGGGGAGTCCAATTTGAGAGATTTTAGCCCTAATTTCGACTAGAGACCTTCTTTGGGAGCTGAAGCAAGGCCAAGGAGCAGGAACCTAGCTTGGAGGCGTGGAGATCGTGACGGGAACGTGCCGGTTTCGACGACTTCTAGCGCTTTCCTTCCTTTCCCTTATCTTTAGTTAGATTTAATGGTTTTTTCATGCTTAGTTTATCTTGTAACACCATATATGAGTAGCTAAGCTTGTTACTTAGGGATTGATGTAGTCTTTTAAGTTTATGAATTGATTTATAGGATGAATTGTGCAATTGTTTTATGTTTGCAATCTTAATTAAATGTTTTCAATTAATTGGCCACTAGTTGAATGATCTAAGTGTTGAATCTTGCTGGGGAGAGGGGATTTAGCATAGACTTGCTTAAGATTGCATGACTAAAGTAGAAATTCTAAGTTGGTGACGAAATTTAGAATAACTTTATAATTGGTCAAAAGAACTAAAAGCCTTGCATGTTATTGAACTTAGATAGGGATATCAAGTTAGTTGGATGCATGAGAATCAATTATGCTCGGGAGAGGTAGTTGTGATTAAAGGTTTTTTTTTTTTTTTTTGAAAAAGGTGATTAAAGGTTCTTAGACTCATAAAATAATTGTGCATTATAATTCATTCCCTAAAATCAATCCTAAACTAAACTAACAAAATAAATTCTCTAAGCATTCTTTCAATTGAATTTCACATCTTTAATTTGCATCACCTTTGTTTCCAAAACTCACTACTTTTCGGTCCCTAAATAAAATTGAGCAAGAATATTCATGGTACTTAATTTAACTTAAAATCCAATCCAGAGGACGACATTCGATTTCACAATCACTATATTATTACTTGACCCGTGCGCTTGCGGTAGGAAAAGTCCACATCAACTTTTGCAAGTGTTTAGTTTTGAAAAAGAAAATCATTTTGAAAAAAATTCTAGTGTTTGGCAACCATAAAAAATGACTTATTAAAAAATGAGATAGAGAAATAAACTATTTTGAGAGAAACACTTGAAAGCAAAATTTCAAAAAGAGTTTTTAGTATATAATTACTAGGTTAGGTATAAAAGCATTTATGAGGAAATGTAACCAAACATACGACTGTTTAAATTCTAAACAATTTTTAGACAAAATGCTTAAAGTAAAATTCGTGCTTGAAAAACATTTAAACTAAAAGGTATGGGCCTTTAATGTTTTTTCACTTTTTTTCTTTTAAAAGACTCATAATTATACTACTATATATCACATTCAACATAAAAATATTATCTGGTGGATGCTGAGTACCCTCAAATAAAAGGATATTTAGAACCATATAAAGGAGAGAGATATCATCCTCCTGATTTTCTTCGGGGTAGCCAACCAGTGGGTTATCAAGAGATATTCAACCAAGCACATTCAACCAAGTGAAGATAATTATTGCAACTATGACACCTCACAATTATATAAGAAGATATGATCGAAGTGATCGTCATTTTAAGAAAGATTGGGGTATTAAGAAGATATGGATAAATCACAACAATCTCGTTTGAATTCACCAAACAACTTGTTTTTTCATGTTTGGCACTCAAATTTACCAAACAATAATTTACTTCTAGTTTCAGGTAATTTTTTTTAAAAGCACAATTGCCAGCAATTATTTTAACAGCCACATCAATCCCAAACTAAGCCTTGCAAAAGTCAAAGTGAGCATAGTTCAACAATAATTGACATGTACCATAGACCAAGAGGTCAGAGGTTCGAATCCTCCACCCCTAAATGTTGTTGTACTAATTTTTTTTAAAAAAGAAAAAAAGAAAAAAAAAAAACTCTTCCAAAAATGTCATTCTATTTTACTCTATATTTGTCTTAAAATTTAAGGACTTTTGAACTTTCTCTTCCTATATATATATATATTTTAAAGTTCTCCCTAATTTTTAAAATCTCTATCTAAAATTTTGTTTCTCTCTTTAACTAATATGTTCTCTCTCCAAAAATTTAATCTCTCACGTGTCTTCTCCCTCTAAGATTTTTACCTCTCTAACTTTTTCTTGGTCTATATCAGTGGCGGATCGAGAACTTAATGTCGGGGGGGGGGGGGGGGGGGCTATATGGGAATACGGGGAAATATCAATTTTAACCTCGAAATTATAAGGTATTAAAATTTCAAGACTATGTTTAATAAGTCTTTTACTTTAAAAAGTTTCTTGTAAGTCCCTAAGATGCTCTTTGACAACCATTAGTTTTTTTGTTTTTTTTGCTTTTGAAAATTAAGCTTATAAACACTACTTCCGCTCTTAAGTTTCTTTCTTTTCTCATATACCTCCTTACCATGTTTTCAAAAACCAAGTTAAGTTTTGAAAACTAAAAAAAATAGTTTTCAAAAACTTGTTTTTGTT
Source organism: Luffa acutangula (assembly GCA_036850905.1). NCBI lineage: Eukaryota > Viridiplantae > Streptophyta > Magnoliopsida > Cucurbitales > Cucurbitaceae > Luffa > Luffa acutangula. The sequence continues at coordinate 15,404,164 of CM072099.1, forward strand.
TTTAGAATTTGGCTAGGAATTCAAATATTTTCTTAACAAGGATGAAGGTATTATAAGGAAATTAGGAGAAAACAAACATAGTTTTCAAAAACCAATGGTTATCAAACGAGACCTACACTTTTAATTTTGTGTCTAATAGAACCATAAATTGTCAATTTTGTATCCAACATATTCATTTTAAATAAATACATAATAGGTTAAGGATCTATTAGGCAGAAAATTGATAAGTTGAAAATCTATTATATACAAAATTGAAAATTTCAAAACCAATTAACACGAAGAATTATACCTAATAGCAACTTTTAAAGTTTATATATCAAAATTATAATTTAATCAATAAATTTTTTTTTTCAATATGAATTAGACATAAATTTCTATATAAATATAAAAGAAAAATAATGAAATTGAAACAACAAGTTAGATTTGTTTCACTTTCATGAGAACTATACTTGTTTCATGTTATTCAATTTTTAAAATAATTTTATAGTCCCACGTATATTTAACTCCAGAAAATAAATTTATTTAATTAAGGTTTTACCAAAGTAACGGAAAAAAGAAAACCAAAACAAAATAAAGAGAATGCGTGTTAAAAAAATTAAGAAGAAAAACCAAAGAAAAAACGGAAAAGACGAAAAAGATAAAATGCAAAACGCACTAGGTAAAACAAAAAATGGAAAAGACAAAAAAAGAAAGGAGAGACAAGATCTTCAAGGGTCGAACCAGCGCAAGGACGATTGCCAGGGGGCTACCAGTTATATATCAAATACTTGCGGCAAATAATATAAATAACGGAAAAATACACTTTTGGTCCCTGAGGTTTGGGTTTAGTTACACTTTGGTCCCTGAGTTTTCAAACTCAACAAAAATACCCCTGAGGTTTGAGATAAGGAGAAATTTGGTCCATGTCGTCCATTTTGTCGTTAAACCTTAACAGTTTGCTGACGTGGCATCATTACTTTAATTAAAAATTATAAATTTTCTAAATAAAAGTATATTAAAATAATATAAATATTATTATTTTATTATTATTTTTTAATTTTTTCTCCTTCTCTCTCATTCTTCTTCTTCATCCTCTTCCTTCTTCTTCAAATCTCCTGCGACCAGCGACTTTTTTTTTTCTTTTTCTCCTTTCTCTTCTTTTCTTTTTCTTCTTCCTCCCCTATTTTCACTATTTTCTTTAAAAAAAGAAAATGAAAGGATTCAGGCGCCGGAGACGGAGGAGGGAGGTCCCTCCTCCCTCTCTGGCGCCGGATCAAGGAGGGAGCTCCTCCTCCTCCCCAAATCTCTCCTTGTTTAAAAAAAAAAAAAAAACAGAAGAAAGAAAAGAAAGGAGAAGAAGAGAAGAAGGAAAGAAGAAGAAAGAAAAAAAAATTTGGCGGACGCCGCCGCCGTTCTTCGGCTGCTGGCAACAGCCGACCAACCGGAGTTGAAGAAGAAGGAGATGGGGAAGAAGGAAGAAGGAGATGGAGAAGAGAAAGAAGAAGGAGAAGGAAGAGAGAGAGAAAGAATTTAAAAAGTAATAAAATAATAATATTTTTATTTTAAAAATTTTAAAATTAATTTTTAAATAAAATAATAGTGCCACGTCATCGATCCGTTAGTATGTAACGACAAAATGGACGGAAGGGACTAAATTGCTCCTTATCTCAAACCTCAAAGGTATTTTTGTTGAGTTTGAAAACTCAGAGACCAAGGTGTAACTTAATCCAAACCAAGGACCAAAAGTGTATTTTTCCCCATAAATAATACATAAATTATAGCGGATGGGTTCATTTAACCTATTAATTACATTTTTGTCATAATCTTTTGATTTTCTCATTTGTAAGATTTCATGCATTTATTTCAATTTCTTTCTTCCCTAATTGCCCTTATTTCATTATCTAATTATAATAAATATTATTTTTTTCATAAAGTAGCCGGCTAGCCCAAAATGGTAACTCTATTTTTTAATTTAATTATTGATATTTTTATAAATATAATTCTCAATTTATTCCTTTATTGTAGCAAATTATATTAATTGCTTTTCAATTTTAGTCCCACGTATGCCATAATGGTTATTGTTTTCCACCTTCTATATTGGTTATTGTCTGCTTGTATTTTCTAAAAAATATGATTTTTATCATTTTCCTTCTAAAAATGATGCTGCATATGCCGCATCTATTTTCAAGCAAAATTTCGTGTGTTTTCCCATTTCCTTTGCATTAGCCGAATAACATCTGTAACTTTGGTCTCATTTCTTTTGCATTCTTCATTTTATTCTTATGGTCGCATCATCTAGTATGGGTAAGTTCTTCCTCATTTTTTTTCTTCTTCAAATGTTTTTAAATCTTGTAGTGTTCCGTTTTCTTTTCAAAATTGACTTCCATTTCTCATTAATTTCATTAACCCAATATTCTTAGCAATATTATATTTTTCCTTCGATAATATATAAGTTGTTCCAACCAATATTTGTATTTTTTTTGGATATAAATGAATTTCATGTAACTGTTTGTAAGTGGTATATATAAACAACTTATGAAAAAACGAATTTCATACTTGTTTGTAAGTGGTATATATTGGTACAAAATTATCATGTATGTGTTAGAATTATGAATAAACGAATTTCATACATGCTTGTAGGTGGTATATATTGACACAAAATTATCATGTATGTGTTAGAATTATGAATAAATGAATTTCATACCTGCTTGTAAGTGGTATATATATTTCATACCTGCTTGTAAGTGGTATATATCTGTCCAGAATTATGGTGGAAGAATCTGAAAAAAAAAATGGTTGAAGAGAGAAATTGGAAAATGGAAAAAAATCAGGAAGATGGAGCGGAAGATTTGCACGGTTATAACAAGAAATTCAAACATTTTTTTTTTGCAGAAGATTTGCATGGTTATAACAAGGAAGTCAAATATTTTTTTCTTTCCTTTCTTGGTTTTTATGTTATTTTATATTTTTCTTTTTTGTTTTTTATAATCTGATAATGTAGAGGGTCAAATCAGTAATTGAGTTGTCTTTAATTGATTTCGAACTGGACAATAATGAAATTTTTAAACAATATGAACAGATTTGAAATATATAGACTTCTTTTGGTCCATTCATGTAGATACCCCTAAATAATAAAACATTTTTAAGTTAAGGCTCGAGCCCTTAAGGCCCTATGTAAATCCGCCACTGATCTATATTTTTGTCGTTTTACTTCTTAGATCCATAATTTTTTACTCTATTTCTAACTATCTTTTTCCCCCACTAAATTGTTTACGTCTCCCTAATTTTTTCTCTCTAACTTTCTCTCTAAAATTTTTGTTAATCACTATAGTTTTTTACATTAATATTTTTTCTCTCCAACTAGAATGTTTCTATTAAATTTTCCAACTCCCTACGAATTTCAAATTTAAAATCATTTCTTAAACTTTCTTAACTTCTTTTTCATTCCCTGTAGTTTTTGTTTCTCACCCTTTTTAACTTTTTTTTTCTCTCAAATGTAGTGTGTATTTTTTTTAGTAATTAATCATTTATGAAAACAAACATTAATAATCGGAAAATTCTTTGGGTCTTTTTAATATCTTCTATTTGTAATTAATAGAAAAGTTATATATATATATATAAAGTCATTTTTAGGTAATCTATTGTTCAAGTGTTTGTTCAAAAATAGATTTTAGATTTCAAGCTTTAAAAATTACATCAATTCCATTTTTTTAAGTGTTTTTATTTTATTAAGATTTTTATTCTTTATTTTTAAAAATTATTTTGATCATCTAAAATCATTGAAGAAGTTATATTAAACACAGTTATAAATTACCAAAGCAAGCTTAGCTTAGTAGTAATTGGCATGTATCCTTACCATGAGATCAGAGGTTCGAAATAGAAATGCTTATAGAAAACTATATTTTGTTTAAAAATTATTTTTTTCAAAAGTTATTCCAAACACACTATTTAAATCATTTTAAAATCAACCTTTCAAAGAGTGGAACCAAACATCGAAATAATTTTTAACTAAAAAATTTGCCAAAAGTGATTATAAATATTAAATCGCTTTGATCAAAACATTACGGTCCTATTAACATAGCATTGAAAGTTTAGAGACCTATTAGTCATATATTTTATAGTTCAAAGAGTCTTATTAGACGCCACTTTTCGAAGTTCAAAAACCAAACTTATAAATCAACCCCAAACTTTCTAGTATAAAATTACGTAGGCATGAATTAGCACACCCTCTGAAACTAAAATCAAACGAGTAATAAGGATGGAAACGAAGAAAAAATCCCCATGCTTCATAAAACATGGGCAAATGATAAAACCATGATAAATTGCCCCATGCTTTGGAGGCTAATGCTTCAAATATGATCATCAATAATCATATGATACTTTGCATAAAGTGGTTTGAAAATGTTGCACAAATGGTAGCCAAAAACATCTATTCTTGTAGGCAGCAGACAGAAGAGGGAGGGCATTAGGGTTTGCAAAAGCAGCAACAGCACAACAGCCATAATGGAAACACATTGGGAGGCCAATTGGACCCATTTGTCTGAATGAATATGCTTTGTTTTTTTCAATTCGGCGCCGCAGCCAATGATCCCACCTCCTTTAGAGTTGGCCACACCACTCTAGACGCTATATCCCTTTTGAGGCAAACATAATTTGATAATGTCTTCCAATTAATATCCTTTAGCTTTAATTTCTTCTTCTTGTGTCTCTTTTGGTTTTGTTTGTTCAAATTATCTATAATAGTTTCTATTTGGACTGGTATTCTATGTGCAGGTATTTTCTTTTTTTCTCGAAAATCCTAAATTTGTTGCTTTTCACTATTATATTATATGGGCTTCCATCTCAAAACCAATTGGTAATGAGTGGGGTGACCCTTGAAGCTTATATGTTGTGAGGTCTCCACCATTCTTTCCGATGTGGGATCCTCAACATGCCCCCTCAAGATGGTGCCTCTTTGGGTTCACCATTCTTGGATCGGATCCCAATTTCTTTTTATTGGACCGAATACCCGTTTGGGTTTAATGGGCTCTGATACCATATTAGATTATATGGGCTTCCATCTTAAAACCAATTGGCAATGAGTGGGGTGACCCTTGAAGCTTATATGTTGTGAGGTCTCCACCATTCTTTCCGATGTGGGAATTTGGGAATTCATGACACCAAAGAAAAAGGAAATAAAGTTAAGGAAAAAATGTCATAAAACGTCAGAGGAGCGCTTTTTACGGAAAAAACGGAGTTTTACGTTTTTTTGAAAATTTATGATTTTTTTTAAATGTCATAAAATTATGACATTTTTTAATGTCATTATATTCATTTTTAATTAATTTTTTATCTTAAAAACAATTTGATAAAAAAAGGAGAGAGAGAAATAAAAGAAATATGGGCAAAACTTCCCCAAAAACAAAACCCTTGCATCCCCTTCCTTCCCCTCACGTCTCTTTCGCTGCTGTTCACACGTAACTTCGAAGATGGAGACACGTGGAATAAATATGTATTTATATTGATGTATTATGGTGTGGGTGTACAATCTCTAATGTTAATTCTCCGATTCTCTCTCTTGTGTGTGAATGTGTTTCGCTTAAGGACTGGAGTGTTTGATCTCGAGTCTGAAGCTTCAATCGATTCCTTAGAGTCTTGAAGAGTCTTTGATCTTCAATGCGTGTTGAAGTCTTGAAAGAGTGTTTGGTTTTCAAGAAATGTTGATGGTCTAAAGAGTTTTTGATCTTCGAAGAGTGTTGAAGTCTTGAAGATTGTTTGGTCTTCAAGAAGTGTTAATGTCCTGAAGAGTCTTTGATCTTCAAGGAGTGTTAAAGTCTTGAAGAGTGTTTAGTCTTCAAGAAGTGTTGATGTCTTGAAGAGTCTTTGATCTTCGAGGAGTGTTGAAATCTTGAAGAGTGTTTAGTCTTTAAGGAGTGTTCAGCACTTACGAACTTATGGATTTCAGGGAGTCTTCAGTTTTGGTGGAGTCTCTCTGAATTCTCTGGTTTTGGTTGAGAGTTTTTAATCTCTAACCCTCTTGTCTTTGTGAGAGTGTAGAATTTCTGAACCCTTGAAATGAAGGAGAGCCCTCTATTTATCTCCGTGGATGGGCCCTTGTGACTTTTGGGCCTAACAACTTGGACTTGGACTCTATATTGGTCTTGGATTCAACTATTTGGTCTTGGGTTTGGTTTATATTTGACCCAAAAACCATATATGACCCAAATATTAAAAGACCCAAATTTGATCAAATTAATTCTTTTAATCAATTGATCAAATGGACATTTGGCCTTAAAATTTTACAATTGACCAACTTTGTCTTCAAATTAAATTTGGGACACATGTCAATTTATAATTGGTCCTAAATTTAATTTTTTGTAATTTCGCCATTATTTTTAAATAATGACGTGACAATTTGTGATTGGTCAAAATTTCTCCTTCAACAGTTGTCGACACCCATCTTTGGTGTTCTCACCGCGCGCAGTGAGCATGCCCACGTTGTTCTTAGTGTCTCGACCTTGCGACATAATTCCTATATATATAAGGAACACGATTTCACACGGCCAAGGGGACTTCAATTGGTGATTTTTCAGTCCTAATTACGACTCAAGACCTCTTATGGGAGGTAGAGGAAGAGCGGGGAGCGGATTCAAGAGAGAGCTCGTGGAGATCGTGAAGGGGACGTGCGGCATTGATGAGACTCAAGTTTATCTTCCTTTCCCTTTATCTTGTGTTTTTTTAATAGATTTTTATGGAAGCTTAGATTGTAATGTCAAGGTTATGTGTAGCTAGGCTTGTATCTTAGGGATTCATGTAGCCCTTTGGGTTTTTGTGGATGAATTCTTGTATGCTTTATTGTTTTGATTCCATTTATGCAAGTTATATTTTTAATGTCTTTAATCTACTGGTCATAGATTGATTGATATTATTTCTGAATCTTGCTTGGGAGAGGAGGTTTAGAGTAGATCTTAATTTGCATAACTAGAGTAGTCTAAGTTTTTTTTTTTTTTTTTTTGTCTAAAATGTGCATATTCAGACACAAACAACACACCTAATTTGCACGTGTTTCAAGGATAAATTTCTTTAATAGAAGAGGAGGTAACTTGCAAAATGGGAAAAACTACACACCAATGTGGAGCTTGTCACACCGACTCCGATGTCTAAGTCAGAAAAAAAAGAGAGAAGAAGAGTGTAGAAAATATTTAGAGTAAAAGGTAGGAAGTTTCCTCTAATGGAATATTTATAACAATGTATTTATAGGATCGACTTGATTATAGGATTACTAGACCTAGGGTTTTTTGTATCCTTTTAAGATTAGGATTGAAATAGGGTTTCCCTTTCTCTTTAGGAATTGGACTTGGTTGTTCTAAGCCCAAGGGGTTTCATTGGGCCTGTTTCAACATCAGCTATTATTATGGGGTAACTTGTTGTTTTGAAAAATGGTCATTCGAATTTTTCATTTGAAAAATGACCAATTTCTATTTTTAGTAGGTTTTTTAAACCCTGAGCGGGACGAAAATGCTCCTAACCGAAATATAAATCTCGTGAATAATTAAACTCAAATACAACATAAATGAAGGAGAGAATCTATGAAAAAATTTAAATTCAAATACAATGTATAAATCAAGGAGAAGATCTAGGAAATATAGTTTTTCTTAACAACAAATTTAATCAATAAAATTTAAATTTATAAAGATATTAGGAAAATAATCCATATAAATTAGTAGGATTTTATAACAACAAAACTACTCCAACGAAATCTAGATGCAATGAAAACTTAAATTCAAATACAATAGAGAGAAGATCTAAGAAATATAGTTTATCTAAAGACGAAATTTAATAAAAAAACTATAAATTGACAAATACACTACGAAAACAATCAATATAATCTTAACAACAAAGTTTAATAAATAAATTTTAAATTTACAAAGATAATATTGAAATAATGATTAGGGTGGATTAAATTTACTAACAATCAATACAATACTCAAAATATGTTTTTTTTCGTAAAAGTTGGAGAACATTATTATCTTGCATGCACACCGTATTTGAATCATTTATAGTGTCAGAGTGATCATAATCTACTACAATGGAGGAAGACGAAAAATAATAACCATGAAAATGTCTAACCTCGCAAAGCCTAAATAATGTGAGTTTTCATGAACTATTGCTATACATAGAGAATCGATTAATTGTTTCATTATTCTCCACTCTAAGCTTACTACTTATGCAACCAATGAGATCTTAGAACGAGGAATCTAATTCGATATTAGACAACTAGTTTTGAAAAAAAAAAATTACTTTACATGAATAAAAGAATGAATCGGATTTAAAATAAATGAAAATTAAACCGAGGCAAGATACCTATGATCAATAGCCCTTTTGATCTTAGAATGAAAAAGTGAAAACCAACAAACCAATCGATGTTGTGATTGAAAAAATGATGAAGATTATACGATCGATGTTGATAATGATTGAAAAAACAATGAAGATGATATTTGGATAAATGGGAATCTTGAATTCTATTTAATCTTCTAGATTTCAAAATCTAAATTTGAATTTTGATAGATAAGAGGGAAGATAGACAGTGTAAATCCAACAGATTCCTTGATTCATGAATGAAATAGTTTGGCTTACTTACATTTGTAGACTGATTCTCCAAACATGGCAAGCAACGAATCCTTCCTCTCTAAAATCAAATGGTACTGAAGTTGTACAAATGAACACGTACAGAACACCACCACTTGATCTTCCCCGCTATCCTTTGGGACCAAAATCTAATTTGTGGGAATCGTGTCTTTGAAAGGGAATTTCACGGAGAGCTTTTGGCCTTCTGTAGAATTGAGAGAGTTTGAGAGGGAGGAGAGTTCTCTTCTGGTTAAAAATTGAAGGAACCATACAAACAATCTGTATGATATTTAAAAGAGAAAGGTATAGTTTGTAACTCCCAACACTTCCCCACTCTCCTGCAAAATTGTATGAGTGGTTTTTAATTTAATTTTAATTAAAATTAAAAAATAAATTTAATTATAATTAATAATTAATTAATTAAATCATATTTATTTAATTAAATAATCAATTAATTAAAGAGTAATTGCATTGGGTGACAAATTAATTATGTATAATAGTAAATTTAGCACAAGGTAAAAAGTATTGTTTTTTGAGATATTATTTCTGCTTCCCTCATTACAATTTCTTCTTCTCTTTTTTTATTTTTTATTTTTTTATTATTTTTTTGCATTGCCTATTACGATTTCTTTTTCTTTATATATATATATATATAAATATATATTTTGATATTGATAATATGTGGAGAGGGGGATTCGAACCACAGACCTTGTGGTTATCAGTACAACTTTATGACAATTGAGCTAATTAAGCTCTTGTTGGTCTTTTTTTTTAATTCAAGAATGCCAAAAATACAAAAATAACAATTCCGGTTAATCGTAGTCTATCACTGACTATCACTGGTCGAAGTCTATCACAGATTATAACTGATAGATAATGAAATACAAATAATACAAGAATAGCAATTTTATGGTGGTGGTCACAGAGCTTGAGTGGTAGGCTTTAAAAATTATATTATTGATTGAGAGTCGCTTGTTCGTAATGGTTATTTTTGGATTTTATGTTCTAATTACCACAAGAGACTTAAATTTTTTGTTCAATTTATGATTGTAGTATAATAATTTTGGATCAGTTTCTAATTACCGAGATGATTGCAATGCAAAATACTTTACTGATAGATTTCAATTAAACTGATTTTTATCAGTAACAATCATTGGTAGACTTCAATTAATTGATAATTAACTGATTTCTATCCGGGATAGAAACTGATAGACTTCAATTAACTGATATCTATCTCCAATAGAAAATGATAGATTTGAATTAAACTAATTTGTATCAGTGATACAAGTCAATAGACTTTAATTAAATTGATTTCTGATAGAAACTGATAAACTTCAATTAAATTGGTTTCTTTCCATGATAGAAACTAATAGTCTTGAATTAATTTGATCTCTATCCGTGATAGAAACTGATAACCTTGAATTAAATGGTTTTCTATTAGTGATTATCACTGATAGACTTAAATTAAACTGATGGATGGAAACTGATAGCCTTGAATTAAACTGAACTAATAGCCTTTAATTAAATTGTTGATAGGCTTGAATTAAACACGATAAAAACTTATAGATTATGATTATTAGAGTCTATCAGTGATACACACTTATAGACTCCGAATTAATCAAAGTCTATCAATGTCTATCATTAATAGACTCTGATTAATTGAAGTTTATCATCATAGTCTATCAATATTTATCACTGATAGACTTTGATTAGTCGAAGTCTATCAGTGACTATCAATAATAGGGACTGATAGACTATTGGAGATACTAAGGGTATTTTCGTAATTTTACGTATTTTTTACTATTTCCGCAAATAATTTTATTTTTTTTGCTATTTTTGCAATACTTTTGTCGGTTTTTGCTATCTGTGCAAATCCCCCTTGATTAAATCAATAATTAAATATCATATATTTAATTTCATTTGAATCATATTCAAAAGTTCATCTCTCTTATATCCTATGATTTTAATACGAATCTAATTCATATTAATTTTAACCTATAGTTTAATATGAATCAAATTCATATTAACTTATATTCAAATCCATTCAAATATTATTCTCTCATATTATATAGTTTAATTTTGCACCAAAATCAGATTTAACTTTATAGTATGATGTATCAATATAATTATAATAATTGTATCTTATACAATTAAATTTCCTTAATCCATTTGAACAATTCAAATTCTTTCAAAAACCAAATGATCTTGATTACTCGTTACAAGCTAGCAGAGGACCTAATGGACCTATAGATTAGAAACTCCAATGATTTGAGATTAATTGATTAAACTCATTAACCAAATTAATCAACATTCATTAATTGTGGGTTAATGCACTAAAGACCCACAGTTGCACTATTCAAACTGTAGAATATTTTTTGTCCACAGATACTGACCATTAACAGTAAGTTAATCCTTCATGAGTTGTTTGTAACTTCAGCTGAGTCAAATTATCGTTTTACCCTTGTAGTTACCTCTTTCTCCTTAAGTACTATGGATCGTCTAATGAACAACCTGTTTATGATCCTACCATGAAACAGAAGTCCCTCTCGGGCTAGTGAGATGATGGGGCCCCTTGTTCAAGTCTCGGAGTCAACACTTAAAGAAACACTCATCTACTTACCCTAAAGTCAGGAATGAGTGAATTCCATCTCGTGAAATTATGTTTGCAACTCCCTACTCAGTCTTGTCCTCAAAATGGTAAGTTTATTGAGTTGGTGTCTCGGGTCACTCTCACCATACATATCCAAGGACAATCCTTCACAGACAGGAGTTCATAACTCACTCAAGATTAAGATTGAGTTATATGGTCAACCTATGAAATAATAATATAATTAGTTAATGGTGTTACATCTAAGGATTAATTATTTCGCAGTCCAGTCTTATGCAAACTCATTTCTTAGGATACCCCCACTCACATATCTCCACATGAACGATCTGGATCATTTGGTTTGTATCAAATATAAAGTGAGTCGTATCCATAGTGTCACCAGGATAAGGTATCCATTCTTATCCATATACTATAGACCTTTATTTATTTATTTTGAGAAACTATAGGCCTTTAGGTTATTACTTGAATATGATCCCTTATATGTCAACTACATATTGTTCAAGCTTCATTAAATAACCTAGAATGTTAGTTTAATGCAATTCTAAAATAAACCTCAATAATTTTATTGAATAAATAAATATTGCTTACATTCACTATCCACAAGTTTAGGACATAAAACCAACATGAACACTTCTAAATCGGTCTTTTAAAGGTTGTCCAATGGAGAGGTTTATCGATTTGAGTGAGTTTTTTTTTTTTTCTTTAATTCATTTAAGTCCGAATTAGCGAATATTTCGATCTTCGTTATTGACCATTGTTAATTGGACCCTTTCAGCGGTACCCACCCTTTTCCGACTTTGGGATTGCAAAATTCAGCGATTTTAGGTCCCGTCCAGTAGTTATCTAGTCCCCCAGCATGGTTGAGCAAATTTCTAATTTTAGAAACCCTGTTAGATGTCGTTGTGGGCAATTTGGCTAAGGTTTTAGATTCATATCGTGTTAAGAATTGGTTGGGTAAATTCTTTAAATAGTATTGTGTAAGTGGCCCCCTATGAGAAAGTTGGAAAATATTTATTTGTTGTACTAATTGTGAAAATTGTTAGTTGTTATATTAATTAAAAAATTGTTGGATGTTAACTTGTTTTGATATGATATATGTATCTGTTGCAAATTTTTTATGTGATATTTGTCATGTACTATATAATATGAAAGCTGGGAGTTGGAAAATTGTTATGAGGAAGTTATATGTTGTATTAATTGTTATGAGTGTTGCACATATAAATGTATTTGTTGGAAATTGCCATGTGATATCATCATAAAGTTAGATAAAGAACCTTACTTACATATGTTTGACTCACAATAATAAGCGTTATTATATTGAAGGTTTTAACTTTTGAAAACTTGGCGGTATGGTTAAGAGATTTTTATTTAAAACTTAGTGATATGGTCAAGATATGTTTTTAACATTTTTTTTCCTTAAAACTTGGCGATATGATCATGATGACAGGTGGCGTTAAGGTCACAAAAGTTTTCGTGACGATAAGGTCACAGTTCAGTTTTCGTGGCGATATGGTCACATTTGGCATTATGGCCAAGAAATAAAATTCCAATAAAAAAAGTTTAGGTCCCCTCATTAATGTTTGTGTTTGCATGACCAACCAGCGATGGATCCACCTCAGGCCCAGGGGGCTCGAACCCCTCTGAACTAACTAGGATTTTTATATTAGTATAAGAAAATCCATCAAATTCTTAAAAACTGATCCTTGCCCAGTTGGTGAAGACACTCTATAATGTTTCAGAAAGGAGAAGAATATTTGAAATGCTCAGTGCAATCAGAGCAGGGCACTGTAGCTGAATTATATAACCATCATAAGGGACACTTGTCCAAATACAATAGGAAGACGGTAAATTAAAGAATGCTACAGTAAATACTAATAACAAACAACAGTAAATAACCAATACAGTAAATATAATGGTAATATCCCCCCTCAAGCTAACTCGGTTTAGAAACTATATTGAGTTTTATGCGAAGGCTGATGAACCGAGCTGATGGTAGCCCTTTAGTCATTATATCAGCGAGTTGATCTTCAGAGGGCACAAATCGTACAGTGAGCTGTTTTCGAGCAACTTTCTCCTTGATGAAATGATGATCTACTTCGATGTGCTTGGTTCGTTGATGCAAAACGGGATTTGCAGCAATGTAGGTAGCACTCAAGTTGTCACACAGCAGGAGAGGAGAAGGAGTGAAGATACTAAGCTCACGGAGAACAGATTGAAGCCAAGAGATTTCAGCAGCCGCATTTGACATCCCTCTGTATTCAAACTCAGCGCTAGATCGAGATACCACCTTTTGTTTAGAGGAATTCCATGAGATCAGGTTATTACCAAAAAAAGCACAAAAGCCGCTGGTACTCCTCCTATCATCCGGACAGCTGGCCCAGTCGGCGTCCGTATAGCAGGTTATAGATGGAACTGCCGAGGATGAAAGGATAAGGCCAAGATGAGATGTCCCCTTCAGATAACGAATTAATCGCTTAACCGCCTGCATATGTGTAGATGTTGGAGCATGGAGAAATTGACAGAGCTTATTAACTGCATAACATATATCAGGATGAGTTAAAGTACAGTATTGAAGAGCACCCACAAGGCTACGATACTCAGATGAAGAGTCCAACAAAGTACCATCATTCAGTGATAAAGGTGTACCAGCAACCATGGGAGAAGAAGCAGCCTTGCAGGAAGTTAGTGCTGCCCTTGAAACAATGTCTGCAATATACTTCTGCTGACAGAGATGAAAGCCACCGGAAGAACGACTTACCTCAATGCCAAGAAAGAAAGACAAGTCCCCCATGTCCTTAAGAGAAAACAAGCTATGAAGGCTGGAAATAAACTGCTGAATTAGATGAACAGAATTGCCAGTTACCAAAATATCGTCAACATAGATAAGGAAGATAACAGTACATGCACCATTTTTGTAGATAAACATAGAAGTGTCAGCCTTGGATGCCTCAAAGCCCCAACCTATTAAGCTGTTGCTCAATTTCGAAAACCAAGCTCTAGGGCTCTGTTTGAGGCCATACAATGACTTGTGTAAGCGTAGAACATGGTTGGGAAAAGAAGGATCCTCGAAACCAGCCGGCTGTCGCATAAACACTTCTTCCTTGAGATCACCGTGCAAGAAGGCATTATGCACATCTAACTACCGAACGGTCCAATTATTAGTGACTGCTAAGGACAAAACAATACGAATGGTGGCCGGCTTAACAACAGGACTAAACGTCTCAAAGTAGTCAATTCCATATGCCTGAGTATATCCTTGAGCCACTAAACGAGCTTTGTATCGATCAATGTCACCATTTGGCTTTAGTTTGACCTGAAACACCCATTTGCAACCGATAATCTTTCGATCAATTGGTAAAGGAACTAAGGACCATGTGTTATTGCGGATTAGAGCCTCAAATTCAGCATCCATTGCTGCTTTCCATTTAGGATCATGCATTGCAAGCCTATGATTTTTCGGTTCAGAGAAGACAGACAACTGTGGATTCTTCGTGGCAAGCCAAGCCTTAGGTTTAAATATGCCATCTTTGGATCTGGTTATCATGGGGTGGGTGTTGAAGGGAAGAGATGCTGGTGGTTGGGGAGAATTGGGAAGAGATGCAACGGAACCAGAGGATGGAGATGATGGCAAACTCTGTGAAGGTGAGTTCACGATTGGAGAAGGAGGTATAGGACTAGGTAAGGGAGCAGGCGATGTGTGATGAGAGGGGAGAGATTGGTCAATCGAACGGAGAGGGGTGGGAGGATCTGGAGAGGGTGAAGGAACTTGGTTCTGATTATGTAACTCAGAAGTGGCAGGGGAGGCAGTAATCGGCAATGATGAGGGCGACACAGGGTTGTTATTTAAAGATGAGGGAGTATGAGAATATAAAGACGAAAGGGAATCAGGAGGAAAGAAATAATTGGGAAAACTCTGAGAAACAGACAGAGGAGCTGTAACCGAGTTAGATTGAAAAGGAAATACCAATTCATTAAACACTACATGACGTGAGACAAATAATTTTTCAGAAGACAAGTCAAGACAGAGATACCCCTTATGAGAGGAACTATACCCGAGGAAAGCACACTCTTTGGATCGAAATTCGAGCTTATGGTTGGTGTAAGGTCGCAAATAAGGAAAGCAAGAACAGCCAAAGGTTTTAAGAAACGAATAAGCAGGAGGATGATTATATAACATGAAATATGGAGATTGAAAATTAAGGACAACAGTTGGAAGCCTGTTTATGAGGTACACGACCGTTTGAAAGGCATAAGACCAAAATTTTTGAGGCATATGTGAATGAGCAAGGAGGGAAAGACCAACTTCTACAACGTGCCTATTCTTCCTTTCTACACTTCCATTTTGTTGGGGAGTATAAGGACACGAAATTCGGTGTAAGATGCCATGTTTGGTCAAGATGGGTAGTAATGGTTTAAACTCAGTGCCTCCATCAGTTTGTAGAGATTTGATACGAGTGTTAAACTGGTTTTCGACCATTACTTTGAAACCAAGAAAGATAGACAATACATCACTTTTTTATTTTAAAAGGTAAAGCCATGTATATCTTGTATAGTCATCGACGAAAAGTAGAAAATATCTAGCTCCATTAATAGATAGTAAAGGGGAGGGACCCCAAATGTCAGAATACACTAAGGCAAACGGCTCACACGACCGAGATAAAGATACTGGAAAGGGTAGCCTATGACTCTTTGCTACTTGACAAGAGTTGCAAAATTGGCTACCCGACTGTTTAAAGGAAAGATTACAAGATTTTAACACTTTTTTAACAATCGAAAATGTTGGGTGGCCTAAGCGAGAGTGCCACAACTGGACATCTTGAAAGGTTGATAAAAGGACAGCAGGCGGATTGGAGAGACCAGAAGACCAAGGTGAAGAGGTTGAGAGCTTGTAGAGACCGCCATCAAGACGTCCCCGAAGTAGAATTGTCTTGGAAAGAAGATCCTTCACAAGAAAATGATCATAGTAAAACTCAACAAATGCACTATTATCGAAGCAAAGTTTAGCAATACTGATGAGATTATGCGACAGATGTGGTGTATGCAAAACAGAATGAAGTTTAACATGTTTAGAAGGAATAGAGGATGGAATCGAAGTTGAACCAACATGAAGGACTGGTATACACTTACTGTCGCAACGTCATCGCGACGCGGAGCGGCCGACGTCCTTCCCTAAGGGTCTCTTTCGAGGTTAAAGGTTTGGAGTCGCCACCAATCATCTTGGGGTGTGATTGGTCACCCTCTTTAAAGAAAAACCGGTCTTTGAAAACCAAAAATTAGGTTCGGGAGTCGATTGAGTGTAGGGGAGGTGTTAGCACCCCTACAACACCCGTTTAAAAACGGTTACCACATTTTATTTTTAAAATCCTTTTATAACATGGAACGGTCCTTTACTTTGAAGAAAAAAAAATCAAATAACAAATGTCCCACTTGATCTTACCTTAGCTTTTAAAATTAAAGTAAGGTTTTGATGTAGTGAGTGAGGTTATACCCAATAATTGTTTGTCATGTTGAAATCTTCTTTTAATTAAAAGAAAATTTGTCACCTCAAGAATTTGAGAAATTATCTCAACTCCGTCATAGGTTGCACATGAGCTATTTTGTCTCACATCTATTATTTCACATTTCAAAGATAAAATGTGAACTAATAATCATGAGTGGTATGACACCATTCAATGAAAAAAAATATTTTTCATTTTTAAATAAAATTCATTTGGAATTACTAAAGTAAAACTAATTTTGAAATTCTTTTGAAAAACCCAATTTAGAATCAAATTGAAATTCTGATTGTCAAAATAATTGACTAGTTAAACATTAAGCTAATTTCCAGGCAAAATTAGACAAAATTAGCTTTAAAGTTTCCATAATCAATCTATTTTAACTTTCCAAAATATTAAATAACTAAAATAATAATATTAAAAACAAAATAAAAAGAAGAGAAAATGGGCTAAACCCCATTGAAAAACACACATTTGAATTTTGGGTTTTTGAAATTTGATTTAACCATTTAACAATTGAAATAGATTTCCAAATTGATTAAAAATTCATCGCCATTGATTGATTTCCAATTTAATTTTTAATATAAAACCAAATAGACATTGATTTTGAAATTCCAATTAGAACCTATTGAAAATTTCAAATTAAAACAAATTTAAGGCTGATTTGGAGATTTCAATGTAAAATCCAATTTGAAACCAAATTTATTTGGAAAATGACATAGTAAAGGTAATTTGAAATGGATTTAGGAAATCAAATTTAAAATCAAATTGAAATTGAATCAATTTAAAAAACAAAATGAAATTGAATTGGAAATCCAAATTTAAAATCAAAATGGAATTGAAACCAAAATTTCAAATTAAAACTAAATTGGAATTTGCTTGAGATTTTCAACTTAAAGCCTGACTTAAAATTGATTGGAAAATTCATGTAAGAAATTTTAAGTTAAAATCAAATTGGAAGATAAAGAGAGGGAAAAAACTTGAAAACAACTTAAAGAGAATGATTTTAAAAAAAAATGATAAAGGATAGGGATGAGCCCACCAAACTTTCTTCATCCTCACATTCTTTCTCTCTCCTCCCTCATAGTGATGGCGGCGTGGACGGCAAAACTAAAGGCATCGAACGGAACTGGCGGCGGCGATGGTCTTCGAGTGGCGGCGATGGAGTTGAGGTGTGGGTTTTTGGAGGAAGAAGAAAATGAGTTTGGGTGGAGGTCACAATGGTGTTTGGAGAGAGAAAGATGATTTTATGGGTAAAAGGAAAAATGGCTTCTAATCTTCGTTGAAATGGAGTTTTGAACAAAAAAACTCTTCTCCCCATTATAATTCTCTCTTTGCTTCTCTTTTTTCTAATTTCATTCTAATTGTCCCCTTTGTTCTTTCTTGTGTTATCCTTTTATAAGGAAGCTTGGATGGTGGTTGGAGAGAAAAATGGTGGGGAGTTGAGGAAGAGAGGGAGAGGGAAGTGGAGAAGTGTGTTGAGAAAGAGGGGGAGAGGGAAGTGGAGAAGGAATAGGAATAGGAAGACTTTGAAAATGAGAAAAAAAATGAAACAAAGAATAATTAAATTCAAAATTAATTGAAATAAGAAAATGAAAATAAAATAAATAATAAAAACCAAAAAGAAAAATAACATAAAATGAAATAAAATTCAACATCAAACTTTAATACTAAAAAGTAAGTCGGACCAAATACGGTGTCTACACTTACCATTGTCGATTACAACCTGTTCATTGCCATAATATGCAGTGGATTGCTGGAGGTTTGCTGCATCAGGAGTCATGTGGTGAGTTGCCCCGGAGTCCATGAACCAAGATTCGTCAGGGTGTGGTGATGGAGCAAGAAAGTGAGAATTGGATGCATTATCTGGTTGTGCAGCCGAAGAGGAGGTGGAGTTGGCAGAGGATTGAACTTGTGTGAAGAAAGCTTGAGGGGTGGGTGGATTTGAAGCATTATATAAAGGGTTGTGTCGATTATAACAAACGAGGGCGGTATGGCCAAGTTTTCCACAAATTTGGCACTGGGGGCGGTTTGAGTTGTTGTTAGGCCATTTTGGTGGGTGCGGAGTTTGTGGTCGACCTAATACACCCGGTCCAAGAGAGGGAAAAGGCTGGGAAAAAGAGAAAGAAGAAGGTGTGGTAAAGGAGGGACGCATAGGTTGATTAAAGGTCTGTCGAGTGTTTGTAGAGGGACGAGATTGGCGTTTGGCCGTAGAGGAAACAGAGAAGTTGGCCAGGTTGGCTTGTATAAGATTTAAATTATCCACAGAGGTCTGTCTTTCTAACCTAGCATCATACGCAAGCAAGAGACTCCTAACATCAACTAGTGAAGGTCGATCTGTTCTATTCTGAATTGAGGTGACAAAGGGGTTATATTCCGAGCCAAGACCTTCCAAAATGTAAGCAAGGTGATCTCTATAGGACAAAGGTTCCCCTATTGCAGCAAACTAATCTGTAATATCCTTAATTTTGGCAAGATACTGGGATACAGTGAGACTATCCTTCCTAACTTTTTGCAACTGAGAACGTAAAGCCATTAGACGAGCAGTAGAAGAAGACTCATAAACCACACGAAGATGTTCCCATATTTCAAAAGCAGAACCACAGCCAATAATCTCGCCTATTTTATCTTCATTTAAGGACGAATACATCTAGCTCATCAGAATACGATTGTATTTTTGCCAAACTAAGTAATTAGGGTTTACCTGGGTTTGAGCCACATCCAAAAACTGAACAGGAGCAGGAGTTCCATTTATCAGACTCTCCATGTCGAAGGCAATAATATGGTTGAGAAGCTGATTTTTCCACAACAAGTAGTTGGAATCTGATAATTTGATGTTCAAGGGAGGGGTTAGGGTAGGGAAGTGAGACGTTGATTGAGCAGTAGGGAAAAACAGCTGATTGCCATTGAATGGAGGAAAAAATGAGGGGAGAGACGACTGTGATGGAGGTGGATACTGAAAGCCAGCAGAAGACGGAAATTGAGGCTGAGATTGAGGATACTAGGTTGGGTTCGTGGTGAAAAGGGAAGGAACACTGGGATTCAGAGGACGAGTTGGGGTATGAGGTTGAAACCGCTGGGGTAAAGTAGTGGGAGTTTGCTGAGCTCGATTTTGTATGATGGGAGTAACAACGGTAGAGGTTACAAACGGAGTATTAACCGGTGAGGAGACAGAAGAGGTTATCGGTGGTATAACGGTATTGTCGACGGAAGACGAGCTGGAAGAAGAAGCCATGGAAAAAAAATGACGCCTGAAGCTCTGATACCATATAATGTTTCAGAAAGGAGAAGAATATTTGAAATGCTCAGTGCAATCAGAGTAGGGCACTGTAGCTGAATTATATAACCATCATAAGGGACACTTGTCCAAATACAATAGGAAGACGGCAAATTAAAGAATGCTACAGTAAATACTAATAACAAACAATAGTAAATAACCAATACAGTAAATATAATGGTAATACACTCCCAGCAACCTGCTGCAAGTCTTTGACCTATTCAACATTTTTTAAAATTCATGAATTTATTTATTATAAAATTGAAAGTTTTGTGTTTAATTAGACACAAAAATCAATTTTATGTCTAATTTATTTGTTAAATTAAAAGAATGTGTAAATATGTTAGAGATTTTGTTTAAATTGATGGCAAGAACTTATTAAACACAAATTTGAAAGTTTAGAAATCAATTTGGCAATTTTAAGCTTCAGAAAACCTATTGATACAAAAATTGAAAATCCAGGAGTCTATTAGACACAAACATAAAAGTTTAAGAACTAAATTTGTTTTTTAACGTAACAAATATATAATATTATAATTTTTTTTATCTTAACTTATTGTTTAAATTTGTTTCTTTATATCAAATATAAATGAAATGGATACAAACATTTTTAAAATTTTGATATGTTGTTTTTTAAAAACTAATCCTATAATATAAAAAATTGTAGAGGACAATTGCGGATGAAATTAGTAGTTCAATTCATTTATAATTTTTTTTATTTCATACTTGTAAATTACTTTTACGAAATTTTAAGTGAAGTCCATCCTAAAAAAAATTCTAGATCCGCCACTGTGACCAACCTTTGTAGAGAGATTACTTATTGAGTATTTAATACTCTTTCTTAATTTATTTTATTTTTTTTAGGCAAGGGTAAAAATATGTTAGGTGATTGAACAAGAACACTTGCTGGTGGAGTCATGGTGGACAATGTCAGAATGTTTTCACTTTCGTGCTTTAATTTACTTATTTGAATTTTTTTTCCTTCGTAATTATTCAATAATTTATTTATTTTTGTTGAATTTTGAGACTTCCAAATATTTTTATATTTTATAACCTTTTCTTGGGATCCCAATAAATTGTTGTTAATATTATTTATTTATTCCATTTATTTTAGACTTCTAAAAAATTTAACTTTCTTGGTTCTCTTTTAGTCAATAGCATGCATATAGTAACGTCCCTAATCAGTCTAAAGTTTTGAAAAGAAAAAAAGATAAAACAAAATTGGAAGTTCTAATTCCAAAACAAACATTCTAAATCCAAGAATACGAAGAAAGCATAAAGCTTGAGAAAGACTAAAACACTCCATCGAAAATCTAATTCAATTTTGATGTTCTAAATAGCACAAACACAAGTCTATCTATAATCTATAATAATTGAAAAGACACAAAGAAATGACACATCTCTCGACCATTCTAGTATAAATTCAGCTGACATCTATTTAAATTCACGTATGAACCTCCTTAAATGCAAATACATGAATTTAAAAGGTATTTAAAATGTGAATGTATTTGGATTTTTAGATTCATTAACTTTTTTGGAAAAATGTGTCTTATCAAGCTTGAATGAATGAAACATCTTAACTTAGAAATGATCATTCAATGTATTTTGAAGTCTTTTAGCTCTGGTTCTTGTAGACCTTGTGACATGGTGTTTGGCTCATGATTGAGTTGAATTGGAGCCGGCCCTTGTTGACTTTGAACATATACTTCATTCGAGCTTAAATTAAGCTGGTTGAGCTTGAAGTTTAGCACGTGTACTTCCCTTGTGCTCTCCTTGATCACCCATTTCCTTATAATTTGGCCAAAATTGAAACAAATAGAATTGTGAACTTCCCTATTGATTGGTTTAAGATCATTGGCATTGTCCTTTGGTTGAATGATTTGAGGCAAACACAATTCATGACTCAACACACCACATGACCCTGAGGCGGCTCGAGCCATTTGGAGGCCTTGGGCTAAAAGTTTTTAACCTTTGAATTTTTTCAAACAAAAATTAGATTTAATATTTTATTTGAATTTTAAATTTCATTTATGTTTATTATCAATAAATTTAGTGGTATTTATCTTGGGTATCTTTATTAGAGTCTCAATTTTATATTGAAATAATTAAACTTTTTTTTATATCGATGTTGATGGTCAAATTTGGTCAAGGGAACTCACCTGACCTTCACGTGCCACCAACAGTAAATTTGTAGATGAGGGGGGAAGACGTGGCCTGCAAGACGAAAAACCTGCACACTGGTGTGGTGCTAGCCACACCGACTCCGATGCTTAAGTCAGAAAATGGAAGAAGGAGGGCTAGAGAGTAAGAGAAGAGAGTAGAGAATTCGGGTCCCCTTCTTCAGTGGCAAAAAGGGGTATAAATACCTGCTCATCCTCCTAGGGTTTTTAGGAGTTCGGAGGCGTTTCAAGACAAACCAGACGGAACCTGAGCGCCCAGAGGCGGTAGGGACCAAACGGAGTCGGACGGGCTCGGCCCGCCCGAGCGGGCCAATGGTTGGCCTCGGCCTTGGGCCAAGGCCAAACAGAAGCCCGACCCCTTCGATCTTGGCCCGTCCCACTTGCCGGTTTTGCCTCTTGGGTCCATCTCCCAGCCCGATTTCTCCCTGGTTGTCCTCGTCAGCTCCTTGTTCACCGAGGCGGTCCAAAATTGCCTATAACATTAAGCCTCCACTCTTGAATTGGGATTCTAGTGCGGCTCTAGCATCCAAACCTCAGGAGGAGACCATCGAGCAGGTTCAGTATGTATCAAATTTTAATTCTAGGGGATATAATAATAGTTCTACACCTACACATTATCACCCTAACAATAGGAACCATGAAAATTTCTCTTATGCTAATACCAAGAATGTTCTTAATCCTCCTGGTTTTGCCCCTCAAACTCAAGATAATAAAAAGTTAGAAGATCTTGTAGGAGCTTTCATTGCAGAGTCTAGTAACAGGACAACCAAATTAGAGGAGGCAGTCCTTGCCATCAATTCAACAGTTAATGGCCACAGCGCTGCCATCAAGAATATCGAGACTCAGCTGGGACAGTTGGTGAATGTTGTAAGCACCATGAATAAAGGTAAGGCCCCAGCTGAACAAGAGAAACCCCAGATGGAGTACTGTAAGGCAATCACTGTGCACCAGGAGGAATCTGAAGAGGAACCTGAATTTGAGGACTATGAAACGCCTACAGGGGAAGCTGAGGAGGACACATCATCTGATGAGGCTGAAAAGCCTAACCTTGAGCCTCCTGTCCCTTCTCCCACACTGTTGGTTCCCAAGGAAAGGAAAAAGAAAAAGAAGAAAAAGAACAATCAGGTTCAGTTTGATAAATTTATGAATGCTTTTATGAATCTGAATATTAATATTCCTTTTGCAGAGGCATTAGAGATGCCCCAATACAACAGGTTCATGAAGGAGTGGTTAGCAAAGAAGCGAAAAGAAAAGAAAGTTGAGACTGTTTATCTTGCTTCCACATGCAGCACCAGAGTACAACAGAAAGTACCTGAAAAAGTAGCAGATCCAGGGAGTTTTTCTGTTCCTTGTAGTTTTGGTACTTATTCTTTCAGAGCATTATGTGATTTAGGTGCTAGCATTAATATCATTCCTCTATCGTTGTGTAAAAAGTTAGATATAGGTGAGATTAAGTCTACTCCTGTAAAGCTCCAATTGGCTGATCAATCTGTGGTGAGACCAGTTGGTATTGTAGAAAATGTGTTAATCAGAGTAGGTAGATTTTTCCTCCCTATTGATTTATATGTTATGGACATGATAGAAAATCCTTCGATGCCTGTTATATTAGGAAGACCATTCCTCGCTACTGGGCGAGTGATTATAGATATTGAGCGCAGGGAGCTCACTATTAGAGTCAATAACGAAAAAGAAATCTTTAAAGCAGCTGAAGACTCTAAAGATCAAGTGCTTTTCATGGGCTATAGGAAAGGTGCAAGAAAGAGCACCTCTGTTGGATTCACATAACAAAAGCCTCCTTGAAGCACGTTCAACACGTTGAGCTAATGACGTTAAACAAGCGCTTATGGGAGGCAACCCAAGTAAGTTTAGTGTGTTTTCTTTTTGTTTTTTTTTTTTTTTTGATTTATTGTTTGTTTTTGTTTTGTAGGTCTTGTTTTCTTTCTCTCCTTTGCTTTCAAGCTTTCAAGATTCCAAGCTCTCAAGCAAGAAGTCATCATCACTCCAGGCCAGTATTGTTCACTCCTGTCATTCTTTTATTGTTCTCGTGCTTGTTTATGCCTTATTTTCTTTATACATTGAGGACAATGCATATTTTAAGTTTGGGGGTGGATTAGCATGTTTGTGGAGCCCTTGAGCATCTGAGTTCGGGCTATAGTGTTGAGCTTTCTTTGAATTATGCATATGGTTGTTTTCTGGATGCTACTTTTGCATGATTATGATGTCCTAGGATAGGCTTTCTTGTCAATTTTCAAGCTTGTGATGAGTTGTAAGCATAAGTGCCCAAAAAAGGGAGACTTTTTAAAATTTTTCTAGGAGATGGCTTGCATGAGTAGAGTATTTATCTTGGCTAGATTTGGATTTGAATGCTCAGGAGCGAATTATTGGGTTCATATGCTTGTTGTCACCTCGATAGGTGTAGGGTAGAGCTAAAGAGTTAATTTTTTGCAAATTAGCATGTTTGATCTTGCTTAGGAGAAAAGAAAAGAATATATGCTATTTATGCTCATAACGAAAAATCATTCTTGTTGTTATCGTTGTTGAGAAAAAAAGTCATGACTTATGCGCGCAATATGCAATGGTTAATAAAGATTAAGGCAAAAAGAGCTACCCCTGTTGTGATCAGTTAGGCCAACCAGAGAAAACTCAGGTTAAGGGTCCCTGCAATAGGTGTGTGAAAGCTAGTGCCACATATACATGCTTAATTTAATTGTTAATTATAACCACCTAAGTATGGAGATAAACAATCTAATTTGTTCCATTAACTCATTAGTGAAGCCTTAGTGCCAGTGTAGAGGGAAGATGAGCTGAGAGTTTAATAATCCAATCCCGAGCTAGTAGAGTCTGATCTTGTTGAGTTAGATCTCGCTTGTGCAAGTTAATTTTGGAAAAATTTTAATTTGTCTCCCTCATTGGTCCTTGTGTGCATGACTCTTGCTTGCTTGACTATTGACTTTTGAGCCTTGAGGATTGAGTTATGATTGTTGCATCCATTCTTCCATTGTATGTTTGATTTGTAGTTTGCTCGAGGACTAGCAAAAGCTTAAGTTTGAGGGTATTTGATAGCGAGCATAGCTAGCTACTTTTACTTATTAAATTTAGCTAGTCTTTTATGATGTTTGGTCCATTTTATTGTGCTTTATTGTTTATTTTATAGGAAAAGGTTTATTGAAGCCAAAATGCAATAGTGGAGTTAATCGGGACGCGAAAAGATGCGAAGGAAGGAAAAGAATCAAAATGGAGAAAAGTCAAAATTCGGTCAAAAGGTGACTAGCGTCTCGACGCTAGCCCTTAGGCGTCTCGACGCTAGCATTCCATATCAGAACAGGCGCAAGATCGTCGCAGCGTCGAGACGCTGCGACCTTAGCGTCTCGACGCTAAGTAATTTCCTTTCCTGAAACGCGCGTTTTGAAGGCAGCGTCTCGACGCTTCGACGAAAAAAACAGAATAAAGGCTTATTTTCGGCTAGGTTTTGGGGAGTTCAATTTTGGGACCTTTGGGAGCCGTAAACAGGGCAGAACAGAGCACTTGGAGGCTGAAGACAAAGAGGGAGATTTGGAAATCAACCCATTGTTCGTGGGGATCGTGACGGGGACGTCGGACTCGGCCTACATTGAGTTTTCTTTTCCCTTTCTTCTCTCTAGTTAGATTTATGACTTTCACATGTTTAGTTGAGCTTGTATTTACATTCATGAGTAGCTAAACTTGTAGCTTAGGGATTGATGTAGTTGATTAAGTTTATGGATTGATTTATGGTTTAAGTTGTGCAATGTTATTGTGTTTGTAATCTTGATTTAATGCTTTCAATTAATTGGCCATTAGTTGAATGTTTTAAGTTTCGAATCTAGCTCGGGAGAGGGGATTTGATTTAGACTTGCTCAAGATTGCATGAATAAAGTTTATTTTCTAATTCGTGACGGTTTTAGATTAACTTTAGAATTAGTTAAAAGATCTCATTGCCTTGCATGTTAATAAACTTAGATAGGGATATCAAGTTGGTTAATTTGCATGAGAATCAATTATACTCGGGAGAGGTAGTTGTGATTAAAGGGTCTTTGGCTCATAATTCCATTGTGCATAATAACTTACTCCTTAAAATCAATCCTAGACTAAATCGGCGAAATCAATTCCCTAAGTGTTGTTTCCAATTGAATTTCCATTCTTTTTACTTGCTTTGATTTGGTTTTATTATCTTTTAATCATCACTTTTTGATCCCTAAATAAAATTGGGCATGATAATTCACAATACTCGATTTGCTTAAAAATCCAATCCAGAGGACGACATTCGATTTCAAAATCACTATATTATTACTTGACCCGTGCGCTTGCGGTTAGGAAAAGTCCACATCAATATAAGCGTGGGCTCTATAGGCTCGCATGTATATGTGGACCCAACTAGATGAGGCGAGGTAGACCCGAGGGCCCAGGCTCGCGTGATCTCAGATCTAGATGAGGCGAGGTAGACCTGTTGGTCTAGGCTCGCATGGTTTCGATCTTCGCTTGAATCAATAGGGTTGGCCTTGGTCACAACCCTGGCTCGGGTCGGCCTCGACCATATCTGTGGTCGGCTTCAGCCTTGGCTTTGAACAGTCTGTCGTCCTTCGTGTCCGGCTCAATCTGGATCTTATCTTGTGCTCAACTGTATTGGCAATCTGATTTGCCTTGATTATGTGATCTTGGGGTCACTTTTGAGGTCTTGGATGGTCGGCTTCGGCTTTGGCCTAGGGTCGGCCTCAGCCTCGGCCTAAGGATGACCATAGCTTAGGGTCGGCCTCGGCCTCGACCTAAGGATGACCATAGCTTAGGGTTGGCCTCAGCCTGATAGCTTCTTCCTCTTAGCCCCCAGTCTTGTTCCAGTATACGCTGCCTTAGTTTTGGATGTTTGATGGAATGACTTCTAACCCTTCGACTAGCTTCTCTTCTCAGTGCCTTCGATCTTGTTAAGACTTGTATTTGGTTTTGATTTGTCCTCCAAAGATGGTTTTGATCTCTTGTGGGGTTTTCTCTTAATCTGTATGGATGAACATCTCTGGTCGGCCTCGACCTGGTCGGCTTCTGCCTGGTCAGCCTTGGCCTGGTCGGCCTCGGCATGGTCAGCCTCTGCCCGGTCGGCCTCGGCCTCAGCCTTTGCACTATTCGTATGGCAATCGTTGTTCGTCTTGGAGGCCTTCGCGCATAACTCTTCCTTCGATTTCCACGGATGATGGTTATTTTCTAATGTTTCTAGGTTTGGATTCTGGTTTCCCTTTTTCATCATCTTGCCCATTAGGTGACCGATGTGCAGATTTAGCAAGCTTTCTTCCCCACAGACGGCGCCAACGGTTGATGGTCAAATTTGGTCAGGGGGAACTCACCTGACCTTCACGTGCCACCAACAGTAAATTTGTAGATGAGGGGGGAAGACGTGGTCTGCAAGACGGAAAACCTGCACACTGGTGTGGTGCTAGCCACACCGACTCCGATGCTTAAGTCAGAAAATGGAAGCAGGAGGGCTAGAGAGTAGAGAATTCAGGTCCCCTTCTTCAGTGGCAAAGAGGGGTATTGATAGCGAGCATAGCTAGCTATGTTTCCCTAATTAATTAAGCTAGTCTTTTATATTTAATTGGCCAAAAATTATGCATTTTTATATTCTTTTTGTAGGAATCGTGTTTCAGAGTTAAATCGAGAAATTGGAGCTAAATACGTGTTCGGGACACGAAAATTGGCTAAAGAACGGAGAAGATTCAACCAAGAAGAAGTCAAAAGAGAGCCATCCGTAGGCCAGCGTCGGGACGCTGCTCTTGGAGCGTCTCGACGCTGCCTTTCCTTTTCTGAATTAGGCGGCAACAGAGACAGCGTCGCGACGCTATGTACACAGCGTCGCGACGCTATCCACAGATTTTCTATAAATTCCTCTTTTCAGCTACGGCCAAGGGGAGGCCAATTGGTTAGATTTTAGCCCTAATTTCGACTAGAGACCTTTTGTGGGAGCTAAAGGCAAGGCCAATGAGCGGGAATCAAGCGAGAAGACGTGGAGATCGTGACGGGGACGTGCCGGTTTCGACGAATTCGAGTTTTCCCTTTTCTTTCCCTTAACTCTTGTAGTTTTTATGGCTTTTCTTTCAATTAGTGTTTATGGTTTAAAGACTATGAATTGCTAGTTGTTTGTCTTAGGGATTGATGTAATTGTTTAAGTTTGTTGGATTAATTTTTGGTATGAATGTGCTTTTATTCTATGCATGCAATTTTGTGTTTAATGCTTTCAATTACTTGATCACTAATTGAATGATTTAAGTGTTGAATCTAACTCGGGAGAGAGGATTTGCCCTAAGGCTTACCTTGTTTAATTGCATGACTAGAGTAGAAATTCTAAGTTTGTGACGGGATTTGGAATATCTTTAGAAGCATAACAATGACCGAACCGAATAATGCCTTGCATGTTAATGAACTTAGATAGGGATATCAAGTTAGTTTATATGCATGAGAATCAATTATACTCGGGAGAGGTAATCGTGATAAAAGTTTCCTTGGCTTGTAGAATAATTGCACAGTCAATTCATTCCTATTAATCAATCCTCATTCTTAATCAATGAAATCAATTCCCTAAGAATCTTTTCATTTGAGTCTCCACTTTTATTTTATGCTTTTTGTCTTTAGATTTATCTTTATCATTGAGTTTTGCTCCCTAAATAAAATTGAACAAAAGTATTCGCGATACTTAATTTGCTAGAAAACCAATCCAGAGGACGACACTCGTTTTACACGAAAACACTATATTATTACTTGACCTGTACACTTGCGGTAAGCAAATTGCGCATCAGGTATAAATACCTACTCATCCTCCTAGGGTTTTTAGGAGTTTGGAGGCGTTTCGAGAAAAACCAGGCGGAACTGGGGCGTCCAGAGGCAGTAGGGACCAAACGATGGTCGCCAAGCAGAGGGTCGGGCCAAAAGCCCGACCCCTTCGGTCTTGGCTCGTCCCACTTGCCAGTTTCGCCTCTTGGGTCCATCTCCCAACTCGATTTCTCTCCGGTTGTCCTCGTCAGCTCCTTGTTCACCAGGGCGGTCCAAAATTGCCTATAACAATCGAAATAAAACTTTTTTATCAAAGCTTTCTTTCTTTCTTTCTCTCTCTCTTTCTTTCTTTTTTTTTTTTCATATTCAAGTTCTTATACACAAAAGAGGTTTAAGTTCAATAAAAATTATAAACATATAAAACTCAAATAAAATTATCTTTAACCAATATATGTAAGAAAAAGCAATGTATTGTTAAAAAAGGAAAAAAAATATTATAAAACTTAGAAGTTTAGAGTCATTAAATCAACAATATATTTATAAACAATAAACCTCGTAGTCATATTTCAATTTGAAGATCTTTATTATTTGATAAATTGATGAAGTGTGGAAAACAAAAGTTGTTCAGATAACACAAATGAAAAACTAGTGAAAAAGTTTCCCAACTAAAATAATGAGAAACAACCTCTCCAAAACTTAGTTCCGTTTGGTTTGTGATTTGTTTTCATTTTTATGTTTTCGAAAATAAAAAAAAATACAAGAGAAACAACGAAAATGTGATTGGTATATCTATTTTCAAAAACAATTTAAAAAAATACAACTAAAAAAAGTGATTTGTTTTCAATTTACAATTGTTTTTTAATTTTTTTTTCAAAATAATGGAAACATGAGATACAACTTTAATTTATAAACACTAGATACATCATTCTTCTGTCAAACAATGTTGCATTATCTACAAACAACATTTTCTATTTTTGATATTCAAATTCTCTCTAACTCTAAAGAAAACAAATACAAAATTTTTGTTGGGTACATAGTATGAATGATTCATAGTGATGCTTTGATTATTATTTTTACTTAATCATGTCAATTGCAATGTAGTGCTAGTATGAGAGTGATTTTGAAATGACAAAAATCACTTTTGTTATATTCAAAATCACCTCGAAACATACCTTTCAAAACATACCTTTAATTATTCAAAATCAATTTCATGTGTTGATACTTTTAAACGTGATTTTCGTATCATCAAAATTGATTTTGAATTATTAAAGACATGCTTCAGAGTGATACTCAATATGACAAAAGTGATTTTAACTATTTCAAAATTACTCCCAAACATGTATGTACTCCTCCGTTTTGCAAGTCAAAAGCTTCATTTACAATACAACTATCTTGTATTATTTTTTTGGGAAAAATACACTTTTGGTCCCTGAGGTTTGGGTTAGGTTTCATTTTGGTTCCTGAGTTTTCAAACTTGACAATTTAGCCCTTGAGGTTTGGATTTCGTTTCATTTTAGTCCCTCCATCCATTTTTCTGTTAATTATTAATGGATTGCTGACGTGACATGCATTTTTTTAATTTTGAAAATAAAATAATATAAATTAATTAAAAAATTATTTCTTTTTACCATTTATCTCTCTTCTTCTTCTTCTTCATCATCACCATCACCACCACCAACCGTCGAACCTTCGCCATCGTCGAACCGCCATCATTACTAGAAAATTACAGTTTTTTTTTCTTTTCTCCTTCCTTTCTTCTTTCTCTTCTTTTTCAACCTCACTTTCCTCTTTCTCTTTCTCCATTGTGTTCCCTCTAAAACCCCCACTCTGAGAGAGATAAAGAACGATTTGAAGCCATCAATTTGAACTTTGAGCACAAAAATGTCGTGGGATGTCAGATATGAAGTCATCGAGCACGAAAACGTCGTGGGACGTCATATCTGAAGTCTTCGAGCACGGAAATGGTTTTCCAGAGGGAGAAATGGGTGGTTTTCCAGTTTGTGAGGGTTCTGCTTTGCTGGATTCGCCCGCGTAGTTCGTTCGATTGCACCGCTGAGGGGGTTTGCGTCGCTAACACTAGAAAAGGGAGGAGGGAGCCTCCTCCCTCTTCCTCTTTTCTATTAAAAACAATGAAGAGAAAGGGGAAGAAAAGAAGAAAGAAAGGAGAAGAAAAGGAAAAAAAATTGTTCCTCTTTTCTATTAATCGTTTCCTGCATTTTCAAATTCACGACGAAACACATTTTTCAAAATTTGAATTCAATTTTAAAATTTTAAAATTTGAACCAAACATGTTTTCTGATAGAGTGGAAATAAGAAATTTGTTTTTTTGTTTTCTACTAAATTCTTTATTTTCAAAAACAATTTTTAAATCACGAACGAAACCGAACCTTAGTTTTTCAAAATATATATAGATTAAAAGAAAACCACAATAGAAGTGGGTGCGGGTCTTCAAGAACTTAGTAGAATGTATTTATATGGTTTAAAGTTTAGGATTTAGATTTAAATCAAATCAAACGGGACATTAGTTTTTCAAAATATACATAGATTAAAAGAGAAGCTGGGGTTCCTCGTTCTTCTCTCTGAAAGACGGTGGAAATAACAGCGGCCATTGGTGCCAAGGTTGGGCAGTTCTTCTGCAATCAGGCTGGCTAGAAGTCCAGACTTTGGTTTGTTTTTTTTTTTGGTGAGCCATGGCAACACCCAATGAAGAGGATGGAGTCCTGAAGAAATTAGAGGAGCTAAAAGTTACTGAGGACAAGCGGGCAAGTGTATATCACCTGCAAGAGGATGAATTGGCTACATCAAAGCAGCGATTGACAAATGCTGTATTATGCAAAATATTTACGCCAAAGAAGATATTTCCAGAAATGTTCATATCAAAGATGCCGAAGATTTGGGGCCAAGAACAAACAACCATTGTTAACGTGGGTTTTAATATATTTATGTGCAAATTTAAAAATGCTCATATCAAGAGATGGATTAAGGAGTCGGGGCCGTGGTTCTTTGATAAAGCGGTAATTTTAATGGAAGAGCCTAGTGCAGAGACGTGCGCCGAGGAAATGGACTTCAGGTATGTGTCTTTTTGGATTCATTTTCATAAATTACCACATGCTTGTTTTGCCAGGAAATCAGCCACAACAATAGGAAGACTTCTTGGGAAAGTGGAACAAGTGGACATGGATGAGGAATCCGAACAAATGTGGGGATGCTCTTTAAGAATTAAGGTGCAGATCGACGTTACGGTTCCTTTGAAGCGTGGGATTTTTTTGAAATCTGGAAAGGAGGTAGCGGATAAATGGATTGCAATCACATATGAAAAACTCCCCGATTTTTGTTACGGTTGTGGTCACCTGGGTCATACTATTAAAGAATGTGATAAATTTGACGAGGCAGACGATGATGGTAACCTCCCATATGGACCATGGATACGAGAGCCTTACAAGACAAAAAATTGGCCTAAAAACCCATTTTCTACCCCTCCGGTGTTTCAACAAGGACGAGGAAGAGGAAGAAATGGGATGGGTGGAAGAGGGAAGTGGCGGCATGAAGATGTGGAAGATGGTGGGGATGAGCTCCTTGATCGAAGCCATGAAGGTAAATCGGAAATTAACACTTCCGACAAGGGACAAATGGAAACGGAAGCTCAGATCAGTGTGGCGGAGATTTCCAATATGGCGGCGATTTCCGATCCGGCTAACGGTGAAACGGTCCAAAAGATGGTTAAGGAAATTGACAAAGATCCAGAAATCTCGGCTCGGAATAATATGGAAATTAAGGAGGCAACGGCTAGTGGGAAAGTCAATGTGGAATCAAAATTAAATTCGGTTGTGAAGGCTAAATCAGTAGGGAAGGAAAATGTAATTAATGTGGCTGAGGAGTGCAATAATGATTTGAAGGAGACCTCTTTAGTGGATATGGAAATTTGTGGGGATGAGCAGATGGTGGGATCCAATATTCAAAGCAGTGGTGGGCCATGTAAAGATCTCACTCCCAATAATAAAGGAAAAGGAATTCTGAAGGAAGGAAATGCGACAATTGGCAAAAATAAAACATGGAAGAGGATTGTTAGACACAAAGAGGGACATGAAGAAACCGAGCCCATCATCCAAGGAAATAAAACCATTGTGGGTGGGAAACACAAGATTGGTTTTGAAGAGGAGGATGGCGACGTGAAACGAAGAAAGCAGTTAACTATAAGGGATATTTCAGAAGCACGATCGGTGGAGGCTGCTGGACAGCCCCGCCGGGCACAATGAAAATCTTAAGCTGGAATGTCTAGGGGTTGGGGAACCCCAGGACATTAAGAAGATTGCGGCAACTTATACGCAGTCACCATCCCCAATTAGTTTTCTTAATGGAAACTAAATGTCACGGTAAAAAAGGAGACAGTATGAAGAGAGCATTGAACTTTGAGTATGGCTTCGTAGTTCCTAGTGTGGGACTCAGTGGGATGTTACTTCTTCTCTGGCAAAATGATATTGATGTTACTCTTAGATCCTATTCGAAAGGACACATCGATATTATTATAAAGGAGAATGAAGGGATGTGGAGATTTACAGGTGTTTATGGGAATCCAAATAGGGATCTGCATCATGAAACTTGGACGCTCATGAAGCGTTTAAATGATAATGCTAACATACCGTGGATTATCGGTGGAGATTTTAATGAGATTACGAGTTTGGAGGAAAAAAATGGAGGTTTAAGTCGGGTGGAGAGCAGCATGTCTGATTTCAGGGAGGCTATAAACACGTGTGGTTTAATAGATCCTGGCTTTACTGGCCCAGAGTTTACTTGGTGTAACAACCATGTGAACAGTGAAATTATATGGGAAAGGTTTCCTTAATGTGCAACACCTCGCTTTTCAAGCTTCGGACCATAGACCAATTATAGCAAAATGGGATAGAGATCACCAAGACAGAAATCAGATGGGTCTGAAACGTTTGCTAAGATTTGAGGAGTCATGGACCAAATACGAAGAATGTAAAGATATTATTTCGCAGGCTTGGAGGAGTCATAATACTCAAGATGCTCCCTCAGTCCAAGAAAAGATAAAGATGTGCTTAATTGACCTCAAAAAATGGAGTTGTGATAGGTACAGAGGTTCTTTGAGAGGGGCAATTTCAAGAGTAGAGAAAGAGCTTCAAGAGTGGGTGTGCAGAAATGATGTTCAGAGTATGGGGTTTGTGAAAATGAAGGAAAAGGAATTAGCACAACTGTTGGAGAATGATGAGATCTATTGGAAACAAAGATCCCGTGAAGAATGGCTTAAATGGGGGGACCAAAACACTAGATGGTTTCACATGAAGGCTAATCAGAGACGAAAAACCAATAGAATTAAGGGTCTGTATGATGATAATGGAGAATGGACTTGCAATGAGGAAAATTTGGCTCGATTGGCCAATGAGTATTTCTGGAAATTATTTACTTCTTCCAATCCAAATCAGGGGGCCATGGAGAAGGTTCTGGAGGCAATTCCTCATCGGGTCCAAGACAGTCAAAATGATGTACTCACGCGCAGGTTTACTAGGGAAGAGATTATTGTGGCGATTAAAAGTTTGCAGCCAACTAAAGCACCAGGTCCAGATGGGGTGCAAGCTGTGTTCTACCAGAAATATTGGGATGTTGTGGGAGAAGAGATAGGTGATTTTTGCTTGCAGGTTCTTAACGAGGGGGCTCCTATGGATACAATCAACAATACATTCATAGTCTTAATTCCTAAGGTGAAAGCTCCCAAACATATGAAAGATTTTCGGCCTATCAGTTTGTGTACTGTTCTGTATAAGATAATTTCCAAAACTCTAGCAAACCGATTGAAAACTGTGTTAGATAGCATTATATCCCCAAGTCAGTCTGCTTTTGTTCCAGGACGGATTATTACGGATAATGTTATTCTTGGCTTTGAGTGTATTCATGCAATCAAATCGAAGAAAGTAGGTAAGAAGGGTGTCACGAGCTTAAAGTTAGATATGAGTAAGGCTTATGACAGGGTGGAGTGGAGCTACCTAAGGAGGATTATGGAAAAGATGAGATTCAACATGGAATGGATAAATCTTATCATGCGATGTGTGGAGTCGGTTAGTTTCCAAGTTCTTCTCAATAGGATCCCTCAAGCTGGAATTAAGCCTTCTCGGGGGTTACGGCAAGGAGATCCTCTTTCTCCCTATCTGTTTCTAATATGTGCTGAGGGTCTGTCAGGACTCCTACAAAAAGCAGAAGATAGAAAGGAAGTAACAGGTTTGAGGATAAATAATCATTGCCCCTCTATTTCTCATCTTTTTTATGTTGATGATAGTCTGTTGTTTTTTAGAGCTTCTAACCATGAGTGCAGGAACATTAAAAATATCATAAGTGTGTACGAGGCAGCTTCAGGACAAACAATAAATTTTGAGAAATCAATGTTTATGGTTAGTCCTAACACTAGCTCTGAGATGAAGAGTACTATCAGCGATATATTGGGGGTTCCTTTCACAGAAAGCATGGGACAATACCTCGACCTTCCCTCTCAGAACGCATGGAACAAGAAGGAAATTTTCAACCATATCAAAGATAGGGTTTGGCGAACTCTCCAAGGATGGAAAGGGAAGTTCTTTTCGTATGCAGGAATGGAAGTTCTCATAAAATCTGTGGCTCAAGCCATCCCTAACTATGCAATGTCTTGTTTTAAATTTCCTTTGGCCCTTTGTTCTGAATTGAATTCCTTATGTTCTAGATTTTGGTGGGGGCAGTCAGAGAGAGGAAACAAAATCCATTGGCGAAGTTGGAAAAAACTATGTTCAAACAAAGTCCATGGTGGTTTGGGCTTTAGGGATATCGTCACATTTAACCAAGCCATGCTTGCGAAGCAGAGTTGGAGACTTATGAGATACCCTAATAGCCTCCTAGCAAAGGTGCTTCGTGGAAGATACATCAAGACGGGGAACTTTCTAAAAGCCAAGCTAGGAAGTAACCCTTCTTATACATGGAGAAGCATTCTGTGGGGCAGAGAGTTGTTCACGAAAGGCTACAGGTGGAGAGTGGGAAACGAGATTTCTATTGAAGCCACAACAGATCCATGGATTCCAAAAGTGGGATCATGCAAACCGCTTTTGACTCATCCGCGAATACAACATTTTACAGTGGCTCAATTAATAGATGATCAAGGCAGATGGAATGAACCTCTAGTTCGGGAATCCTTCTTGGAAGAAGATGCCAATATAATTATTCATATTCCTCTTAGCCCGATGACAGCGGAGGATGAGGTCATTTGGCATCCTGATTCTAAAGGATTTTTTTCTGTTAAAAGTGCTTACAGGCTAGGAAGACATCTGTTAGAATCTAACGAAGCTTCTCCTTCCAACTATCAATACCAGGAGAGCCTATGGAAATCATTTTGGAATTTAAAACTTCCCCCTAAAATTAAGCAGTTTGGGTGGAGACTCTAGAACAATGCTCTGCCTACCTTTCTGAATCTGGTTAACCGTGGAATGGATATTAATCCTTTCTGTTTATTGTGCAGGGAAAAAATGGAGTCTATGGAGCATTTGTTTTGGGAATGCAAACACAGAAAACGAATTTGGATGAACTATTTTCCTTCTATTAACTTAACCGGTTTGGCTGGCAGGACTGGAGGGACCGTTCAGGATTACTGTGAGAAAGTTTGGGAGGAACATACAGAGACGGGGTTTGACGAACAAAGATTAAGGACAACATTGGTGATCTGTTGGCATATGTGGAACTACAGAAATTCAATCAAACACAAACAACAGCAGCCCAACTTAAATGTGCTGGAAAATCTAATCAGTTCATACCTGGAGGAACTCGAGACGTCGGGATCTGGCTGTGAAACGGAAGCTTTTCCGGCGAACTCTTCGACCGAGCGAAGTGGAGAACTTTCTCCGGCGACTTGGGTTTCGCCTTCGGCAGGGGAATGGAAGCTTAGCTGTGACGTTGCGTGGTGCGAGAGCCGATCTCAAGGAGGAATCGGTTGGATCTTGCGTACGTGGGATGGAACGCCGTTGAATGTCGGATATCGATGCATTCGCCGGCCATGGAAGATCTTGTGGATGGAGTCACTTGCGGTGTGTGAAGGTCTACGACACATCACGATTAGAGAGATGATAGTTCATGTTGAATCTGATGCCCTTCAATTAATTAAACTCCTGAACTCCCAAATGGAAGACTTAACAGAGACTACTCACTTCATCAAAGAGGCCCAAGCTCTTATGGAAGACCTTAATATTGGATCTGTTAGGCATGTTAGTAGAGCCCATAATGGCATGGCCCATCAGTTAGCATCCAAGGCTTGTCATAGTGGAGATGCTGATTTTTGGAAAACTTATTTTCCTGATTGGTTGTTGAATTTGAATAGTGTTGACATTGGGCTTGTTAATCAAACTAGTGGGGGTTCCTGTCCTACCGTTGATATCCCAATGGAAAGTTTATCTTTGTTCTAATGAAAGTATTTTATTCTAAAAAAAATAAATAAATAAATATACATAGATTAAAAGAAAATCACAATTGAAGTGGGTGTGTGGGTGTTCAAGAATCCAGTAGAATGTATTTATAGTTAGAATGTTGAAAAATTAGAATCCACCTGAAGAATATAATATAAAAGAAACGTTTAAATCTCATTTTAGTTTTGGAACTTTTAAATTTGTTCTATTTTTGGTTTCTAAAGTTTTAAAATGTCTATTTTGGTCCTTAAATTTCTAAATTTATTCTATTTTAGTCTCTGGACTTTCAAAATGTCTATTTTAGTCCCTAAACTTTTTAAAAATAACCATTTTGGTCCTTGGTATGTTACTTTTCTACCCTAAATCCATTTTGCCAAATGTTTAATTCTAATTTATTTTGCTTGAAATCATGCTTATATTAACATACACATACACATACGCAAAAGAATGAATATTTCTTCTACATGTGTTTTGTCGGATTCCATTATGACAATTAAGATGATTCGAGGAGATATGCAAATAACTTCAGATGTGTACCATTGGATTGTTCAAATCCAAGGGATGATTCGGTCTTTTCAAGAAATATCTTTCAATCATGTCTCTAGGCAATGGAATAGGAGAGTTGATTATCTAGCTAGGAATGCTAAAGTTAACCGTCGCTCTATGCTTTGGTTAGAGAATTTTCCACATTGGCTTCTGTCGATGAGAAATTTTACTCATTGCAAATGTAATGACCTATGTACTTGTTCGAAGTAATGAAATGATACAAGTTTCCTTTCAAAAAAAAAAAAAAAAAAAACCAATGTCACTGATTTGTTAAAATTAAAATAAAAGTGAGGATCAAAATAGTTATTTTTAAAAGTTCAGGAACTAAAACGAACATTTTAAAAGTTCATGGAGCAAAATAGAGCAAACTTGAAGGTTCAGAGGCTAAAATAGACATTTTAACTGTGAGAGACCAAAATAGAATGAACTTGAAAGTTTTTTTTTTTTTTTTTTAAAAAAAAAAACTTGAAAGTTTAGGACTAAAATAGAACTTAAACCTAAAAAAATAGAATAGAAAATTCAAACGTTTTTGTTTTGTTTTTGTTTTTTTTTTTTGACAACCAAACCTTTTTGTTGATTTTTTTTTTTTGAAAATTGTTGATTTTTTTTTTTTTTTTTTTATAGAAACCTTTTTGTTGAAATTGTTTTATAAGTAGAATCATAAATATTTATATCTTATCCCCAAAAAAAAAAGCAATAAATATTTCTTATCAAGTATAAATTTTCAAATTTAAATATTCTAAACTTTTCGAAAAAAAAATGTAAAAGAAACTAAATTTAAATACTATTTAAATATATATATTTTTTTGAGTTTAAATACTATTTAAATATTTAATTTACTATTTTATTTTATAAGTTAAAAAGTTACATTTACATTTGCAATCTAAATTAAATAAATAATTTAGCCTCATAAACCCCTCGCCTTTCGCTATAAATAGGCTCTTACCATCTCTAGGGTTTCGCCTCCTAAAACTTCTCCTTCTCTTCGTCACGTCTCAACCCAGGTAAGAAATTCGAATCTTCCATCTTCTTCATCGCAAATTAGGGTTTAGCTGTTCTTAATTTCATTCGAATCGAGAGAGGGCTGAGACATTAAAAGGGTAGAGCACTTCAAATCTGTGGCTCTAAAGAACCTGCAGGTTCTCTGCAGGTTGCCCTGCTTCTCCAGCCCTCTACAGCCAACTCCAAATGGTATCATAGTACGGGTGATGTGCTTTCGAATGGAATCGCTTCAGATTTGTAGCTCTTCAGAGCTTTCTTTTCTGTGCGTGTTCTCGTTCCGATTTCTTCTACACTCATCCGCCTCCATACGCCATTACATTTTGAATCTGATTTTTTTACTTGAGGTTCTCTGTTTGTGTTCGTTAAATTGAATCTGTATCTTAAATGAAGTTCGGGGAATTGGATTCGATGTTGGAATGGAAGAAGTTTTTGGAAATATCATACAAAAATGTTGTTGTAAAGGGGGATTGTAGCTTGTGATTGAGGAGATCAATTGATGTTGTTCGATCATAGATTTTAACTGGAGAGCCTTGCTGTCGAATGGTTTAATTAGAATCAAACCTTTTTGATTTTGTAAGTTTTGATTTTATAAAATTAAAAGAACAATAATGGTATCATTTTGAAAATTGGATTTAAATATAGAAGGAGAAGGTGAAATTTTCCAGTTTTTGCAGGTCTGATTTGTACATGATTTTACAGTTTTTGTCTCCATTCATTGGATTCTAACGTGTTGGAAAAACGTTCTGCGACAAGGATTAATTGATGATAGTCTTGATTTATTTGTATAATGTTTTTTGTAAAAGAAAGTTCTTACTCATTGAATTTTCCTGTGGTTTGAGGTTGAAAATATTCAATTGTGTGGTTATGAATCAATCAGCACAAATGGTATCAAAGATCATACAAATTCATTCAAAGTTAACCTAAACTGGATGAAAATACATTTTTCTTACCACACGTCGGAGGGTGGATTTCTTTCTCGACCACATGAAAATGTTTGGCAAATGACATTAGCATCCAATTAGATAGACTTATGGAAACGATAAATTTAAATCCCAATTTACATCAAGTGACACTTTAAATTTAACAATAATAATAATCATAGTAATTGTTGATACCGGAATTTGAATTGAGAGCAATGAGAGGTTAGACTAACGACTGGTGTTAATTCGTGAATTTTGTCTTGATTCTCAGGCCTACAAATATGTAACCTTGGTCTTGGCCAATGTCCCATAGGATCTTCAAGGACAGCCTCCAACCTATAGTTGATGGGTGTGAGTTCGGTCTCGTTGACCCTTTCAGGGGTGGGCTTCCAAAACCATGGTCGAATTTCAAAGGTTGGTCATGTGAGCTTGGGTCGACCTAATGTCTTGGTCGAGTAAAGAGTTTTGACTTGAGAATGGGATAACTGTTGGGAGTAGAGGATGTTGCCAAGCAAATATCATGAAAGTTGATCCTAAAGAGGTCAACCAGACTGGGAGGCCATATGTTCGACCCTAGAGGTAATTTATCTTTATCACTCTTCCATAGGGTTGGCAATGGGGACCATCCTCGTTCTCGTGAAGACTTTTATTCCCCATCCTTACCCCATCACTTCCATTTGGAGGTAGGGATGGGGACGAGGATTCCTCGTTTGGGGAATGGGTCCTCCCGAGGATCCATCCTCGTTTTTATAGGGGATTTTCTGTGGGGATTCTTGTGTTATTTTCTACAGGGATTTCCTTGTTATTCTTTTCAAGTCTCTTTTGTTATAAATTGTCAATTCTTTGCCAAAAAAATAGACATAATGTGTAAATTTTAATTCAAGTTTCTTTGGTATTTTATCTAAATTTTTGGAATGATCAAAATTATGAGAAGCACCACCTCTATCCATATGCTTCATGTGATATTCTTTCTTCAAATCTAAACAAAGTTTTTTATTCCCTTCACTTCAATAAAATAACCATCTCCATAAATTTGAGCAAAGTAAAACTCAATTAATTTCATCTTGTAACGTGGATCTAAAACTGAAGTGATGATCAATTCCTTGGAGTCTTCTAGTTGTCAAATTAATTTCATCTTGTAACGTGGATCCAAAATTGAAGAGATGATCAATTACTTGGAGTCTACTAGTTGTCAAATATTCTATGTCTCTCGTCTAAACCAGTCACTTTGATGATTGTAGTATCTTGCCATGTCTAGTCACTTTGACTATTCTTTTTTACTGATTTAGTATTTGTCTTGCTCTCGGAGAAATTGACATCAATTTTTTTTAGAGAAGCTTATATCCATCATGGTGTATTTTACCCATCTCGATCCTAAGAAAAATTGTTTGGTCATCTTGAAAGATAAAAATGAACCTATTGAAGACGAAGTCATTCTTCATGTAGGATAGGTGGTGCATGGAAACTTTAGAAAATCGCAGCCTTCCTTAAATAATTCTAGTGTCTTGAATCAAGAATCATCCCTAAAAGTGTGGTTCATAGAGTCACATAATAAAGTAAGTTAGAATCCAGAACCAACACTAGGTCATCAAATAATCGATAATAAAGCTCGCTAGAGTTCTTCATTTAAAATTCTTGGAGAATTCTATTACATTGGTTATTATTTGGAATGATTGGAAATTGTAGTCTTTCGCAATGAGATAACACTTAAGCATATTGCTGATATAGTTCGAGTTTTTTGTGAGGCGTGGTGTACTTCAACAAATACTCTTCATACTTTGTCTGGAGAACTGTTTATCTCCTTATATGACATGTGGAGATTAGAGGACTTTTTCATTAAAAGAAAGTTTTACGATTAATTTATTTCTTATTGCAAAAAATTATTAGCATCATCTGATTAAAACTACAAGTCTTCAAAAAAAAAAAGTTTGAATATCTTTTTTTGTCGCATATTATCATATTGCCTCTCAAAGGCGGGATCATTTTTAGATTTCCATTAGTTCATGAATTTCTTTTGAGTGTAAGGGAAATTTTTAGTATGAGAAGCATATTGCTTGAAAAGAAAAGAAAACTAGACGTCCTCGCTCGACTCATTATCCATATGAAGTTTCCATCAAGTGTCCTGACTGGTTTGAGAGAGAACTTGTTTTTTCGTGGGCTGGGTGTAAAAGACAAATTGAGGGAAAGACATATTTTTTACTGCTTTTCTTTCTTGTTGGTTATGTGGTATCTTCCAACAAGAAAATTTCTCCCCGTCTAGAGATTTTCAAAGTTGTAAGTCTTATGGTTGAAAGTTATGTCTTTAGTCTGGTTATTTTTGTCTTGGCCAATATTTATCGTGGATTTGGTCGAATTTATAAAACATCTTAAAGGAGGCTTGTTTTCCTATGCATTATGTTTATGCTTGGCTTGCTTAATTATTTTAACATGCATTATGCAGTTCTAGAAAAATATGGAGAGTTTTTCGAAAAGGATAAAGCTAAATACTTTGACGATTTTGAGGCTTATGTATTTGAATATGTATCATGGTATGTTGGGATGAAGATTCACATACCATGATTTATATTTACCTTTATGAATATGTAAACGAGCCTTAAATTGTCAAAGTATTTAGCTCTACCTTCTTCGTAGAATTTGACCATCATCGAACCTCTACCTTCTTCTGGAATTGCATAGTGCGTCTTAAAATAATAAGAAAGCCAAACATAAACATAATGCACAAGTCTCTGAGTGTCCTGTCAAAGGAGATGCTTTATAAATCTGGCCCAATCCACGGTAGATACATGCCAAAACAGGAATAACACGACTAAAAGCGTAACCTTCAACCATAAAACTTGCAACTTTGAAGACCTCTGGACGGAGAGAAATCTACTTGTTGGAAAAATACAAATACAGATAACCAAGAAAGAAAAGCAGCCAAGTATGTGTTGTTCCTCAATTCATCTTTTATACCAAGCTCACGAAAAAACTCAGGTTTTCTCTTAGACAAGTCAAGACACTTGATAGGAACTCCATCTGGATTATAAGTCGAGTGAGGGCGACTAGTTTTCTTTGCTTTTCGAGTAGGAGGCTTCTCATACTTCAAATTTCCCTTAAACCAAAAAAACTAATGAGAATCTGAGAATCAATATGATAATAAACGAAAAAAAGATATCCACAGCTTTTTGGAAGACCTTCATAGTTTTGATCAGGTGATGCTAATAATTCTTTGCAGTGAGGAATAACTTCATCATAAAACTTTCATTTAATGGAAAAACTCTCTAATATCTTATAAGGAGATCGACAGTTCTCTAGACGAATTATGAAGAGTATTTGTTGAAGGTCATCACGCTTCACAAAAGGCTCGAACTATATTGGTGTTACGGTCATAGGTGCATAAGGAAGTCATCACAGCATCAAACGGATGAGCGTTCTTAAGTGTCATCTCAAGAACTACAATTTCCAACCATTCCCAATAACGACGGATGTGATAAAACTTTCCATGGATTTTAAAGGGAGAACTTTACCCTCAATTATTTGACGATCTAGTGTCGATTTTGGATTCTGGCTTGACACTTGATTATGTATATTGGAGACTCTAGGAACCACACTTTTAGGGATGATTCTTGATTCAAGGGCTTCTCTTTAGACCATCTAGATAGAACACTATAACTATTTAGCGTAATTTTTTTTTCCTATTACTCTTACTCCCTAGATAGTAATACCTTCCTTATTTTTAGATTATTTGTATATTTATGTTCCCTAAGTGGATTATCTTGAGCCATGTATACATTGCCTTGGTCTAAGCTAAAAAAAAAAAAAGACTTTCGAAAACTAATCAATGATGACCCTCCATGGATTCGCCTATATAAGTCGCAGCTAAAGTTGCAAAAATAAGAGCTTGAATACCACTTGTAAATAATCAAAAGAACATAACAGGTATAGGAACTACTAAAGGTACTAAAGAAACAACAACTACTAATTCATCAGCTAATATATTTCCGAAAAGTCGAAATATATTGCTAATTCATCAGCTAATATATTCATCAGCTAATAAGGGTTTTGTGAAATCTTCTAAGATGTTAATGGGTAAAAGGATTGGAGTTGGTTGAATGTATTTACCGAAATAACTTAATCCTTTTTTGCTAAGACTCTAGGAACCACACTTTTAGGGATGATCATCAAGGGCTTCTCTTTAGACCATCTAGATAGAACACTATAACTATTTAAGGAA
This sequence comes from Luffa acutangula, assembly GCA_036850905.1. NCBI lineage: Eukaryota > Viridiplantae > Streptophyta > Magnoliopsida > Cucurbitales > Cucurbitaceae > Luffa > Luffa acutangula. The sequence goes on from CM072099.1 coordinate 15,448,194, forward strand.
GGCTGCGATTTCCTAAAATGTCCATGCACCGCCTCTCTTACATGAAGAATGACTACCTTTTCAATAGATTGATTTCTATCTTTCAAGATGGCTAACCAGTTTTTCTTAGGATCAGGATGTTCGATACTATACCATGATGAAGATAAACTTTTCTAAAAAAAAATATTGATGTCATCCTTTTCCAAGAAACTATGAGAGCAAGAAAATGATTGCAAATAATAAATTAGTAAAAAAAAAAGAAATTAATAAAAAGTGATGGATACTATAGTCGTCTAAGTGACTGGTTTAGACAGAAGTGAAATCATTATAGGTGAGTCTAGTGACCACCCCTACAGGATACTACAATCATCAATTGGTCTAGACATGAGTGAAATCACTGTAGGCGAGTCTAGTGATCACCCCTATAGGATACTATAATATAATCGTTAACTGGTCTAGACATGAGTGAAATCACTGTAGGCGAGTCTAGTGATCACCCCTATAGGATACTATAATATAATCGTCAACTGGTCTAGACATGAGTGAAATCACTGTAGGCGAGTCTGGTGATCCCAATCTAAATAGGAATGAAGTCGTTATAAGGCAAGTTTTGTGACCATCCTTGTAGGATACCACAGTCTGCAAAGTGACTGGTTTAGACAAGAGTGAAATTGTTGCAAGGAAAGTTCGGTGACCACCCCCGCACCCGCAGGATACTATAGTCATCAAAGTGACTGGTCGGCGAGTTTGGTGATCGCTCCTATGGGATATTATAGTCATCAAAGTGATTGGTCTAAATAGGAGTGAAATCGTTATAGGCGAGTTTTGTGACCACCCCTGTAGGATACTACAGTCATCAAAATGGTTGGTCTAGACATGAGTGAAATCGTTGTAGGGGAGTTTGGTGACCACCCCTACAGGATATTCCAGTCCTCAAAGTGAATGGCCTAGACAAGAGTGTAATCACTATAGGTGAGTCTGATGATAATCACTTAGGATATTACAGTCATTAAAGTGACTGGTCTAGACAAGAGTGTATATAGGCGAATTTGGTGACCACCCCTGTAGGATACTACAATCATTAAAGTGATTGGTCTAAACAGTAGTCAAATCACTGCAAGTGAATTTGGCAACGACCGTTGTAGGGTGCTTACCAATTCAGGCAAGAAATGAACAAATAGTACAATCAAAGCAGTTCATATATGCATATTTAATAAAGACATCGCTAAACAAAATATATGTATATTAAAAAAAAAGTTTGAATATGTATATACCTTTCAAATGGTGAACAACGAGTGGTGTTGTGTCTAAGGAAATTGTCAAATAAAATTGTTAATTCCAAATCCTATAAGATGGGAAGATAATTAGGAAAAAAAGGAAAAAGAAAGGAAAGGAAAGGAAGCAAGCAGACATGATGAAAAAGAAAAAGAAAAACTAAAAAGATAATTTGGCGGCAGATTAGTAAAATACAAAAAAAAAGCCAAAAGTAGCTTACCGAAGAAAAGGTTAGTTGAAGTTAAAAATTGTTGTACACACTTTTGTTTTGAATAAGTGTAAATTGAAATTGAAGTTAAAAAGAAAAAAGAATATTAAAAAAAAAAAAACATCCAAGAAGTTTACAAAAGTGTGTATATGGAAGGTGGCAAATATATATTATAAAAAAGGAAAAAAAAAACAATTTGGACCCAAAACTTGGCTAGTTGTATCAATTTTGACATTGAACTTTCAATTTCATTGAATTGAACTCCAAACTTAAACAGATTGATCTCAAACTTGAATAAGTATTGCAATATAGATTTTCAGTTAACTTTCCATTGAATCACCAATAAAACATGTGATTGACAATTTTCTCTTTTTTTTATTTTTTTGGAATAAAAACTCACATTGCACCTAAGTTTTGTTGATTTCTTATAAGAAAGTTGTTGGAGAAACTCTTTATTTGAAGAAATCAAACACCCCCTTCTCATTATTGTTATTAGCCTCCAAAACAAAACAAGAAAAAATTCACAAAGTTATTAGTAACAAAAGAAATCTAGCAAATATGAAGAAAAATATTTTTTTTTCATTTCTTATTCTTCATTGTTTTAATTAGCCAAAAAAAAAAAAGCAAGAAAGAAATCCTAACAAGTTCTTAGCAACAAGAAAAAATCAGCAACGAAAAAGAACTCCAAAATTGTCTTGCATGTGTAATCCTTCACACAAAAAACAAAACAAACAAACAAAGTTATGAACAATAATAAAAAATCATCCGAATGAAAAGAACAAAAAACTCCAAAATTGCTTTCCTATCATCTCATAACCAAGGTTTAAAATGTCGATGTCGATGGAAATGTCGAGGTTCAGATTTTTATGGAAATGTCGATGTCGATGGAAATGTCGAGAGACATTCCAGGAAAATTTACGGAAATCGTGGAAATTGATGGAAATTGTTTGAATTAGTTAATGAAACTTTAATTGTGGCTTAATCAGACTATAATGGACCTTTTTTTTTATAATTATATCTAAAAAGTAAGATAATATTTAGATGGAATTGTCGATTCAAATGTCGATATGTGTAGGAATTTTGAAGGAAAAAAGAAAATTGATGAAAATTGTTTGAATTATTAAATGCAAATTTAATTATAGTTTAATTATATTACAATTAATCATTTTTAACCATCTATTCAAGTTACATATAACAGACATATTGAAATTTCTATAAAAATGTTGATATCAATAAAGATTTTGAAAAAATTATGACAATCGATATAAATAGTTTGAATTATTAAATGATTGAAATTTTAATTATAAGTACTTAATTAAACTATAGTTAATTGATATTTAACATCTATAATTATATTTGAATGAACGACCAAACATTAAACTTAGACTAATTAGATAATTTTAAACAAATATTATAAAGATACACATCAATGAAATAAAATGTAAAATAATATATAACTAATAGTAATATATAGCATTTTATGTATTAAAAAGTTAAAATAATTAAAATATGTGTAATTGTAAATAATCTATAAATAAAAAAGTAAATAAAAAAGAAAAAAAAACAAACAAAAAAGGTAGGCTAAAAAAGAATAAAAAAAATTAAAATTGAAAATGTAGAAAAAAAAATATGAAAAGATCGCCTGGCAGTGCCAGACGGCTGCACATGACGCGCCTCCCAAGTCCCAATACCCCTTTATTTAAAAAAAAAAAAAGAAATTTCATGACGAAATTTCGAGATTTCCCGAAATTTCGTGGAAAGGGGGGAAAAACGAAATTTTCCCCCCTCGAAATGTCGATACGGTTGACATACCGAAATTTCGACCGGAATTTCGGTATGTCGACCGAAATTTAATACACTGCTCATAACTAAAAAAAGGCAACAATACCCACAAATACCATAAGAAAAAAAAATGAAAGGAGGTTCATGTTCAAGTTTAATCTAATAATTTCTCCAATAAATTTCTTACAAGAAAACAACTCAGATCTAATATGAATTAAAAAAGAAAAATGAGGAAATATTCAATTACGTTATTTAATGGTCGTTCAAACGAAAAGTTACTGAAGGTCATCATTGCAACACTTATACAAGTTTATAGTTAAAATTGTTGAGCTGTTGATACTTATTTCTGTCTAAGACTTCTTAAATAGTCACGTGCGAAGCATGATCATATTATTGAGTCAATCAGTTATCGTGCTTACTGAATAAGCCTTGTAAACAGAGTATATATTTAGTTACTCTGTTCTTCTGAAATGTTAAACTCTCTGTACTCCTATCCCCTTGTATCTTTCTCTCAAGTAATAAAACTTCTCTCTGGTGCCTTCAACAGTGGATGTACACCAACAATGGTGGAACCACTATAAACCTTTTTGTCTTTCTCTCTCTCTTCTATGGTCTTGTTATCCTTTTACTGCTATGTTGATTTGTCTTGAACGAAAACCGCTGAGGATTGGAACTGTGATCACCGTTTAGATCAACAATTTGGTATCAGAGCTTCTTGACGAAGGATTCTAGATAAGTTTTTCGTTTCCTTTGTCTTTCTTTTATATTGAATCTTGTAGGTCTTAATCTTTTGTTTGCGCGAATTGTTTTCGCAAGATCAGGACAGATTCTTTGATTGAATCTTGAAATTACCATCTGCTGTAAAGTTTTTAAATCTTTCTAGGTTAAATCTTCGAAATGACAACTATGTATGATCTAGAGAGGTATGATGGTAAGAGTGATTTTGGTTTATGGAAAACGAAAATGATAGCATTGTTAGTACAACAAAAGGTTTCCAAAATTTTACTTGATCCTACTAAACTCCCTGTAGCAATGTTTGATACAGACAAGGAAGAAATGCATGACATTGCTTATAGTTCGATTATCCTTCATCTTGGTGACAATGTCCTAAGGAAAGTTAGTAAAATAACTAATGTTAAGGATTTGTGGGCGAAACTTGATGAATTATACTTGCCAAAAACCTTAACAAATGTACTTTACCTTAAGGAGCGTTTCTTTGGTTTCAAGATGGATTCATCTAAAAGTTTAGAGGAAAATTTAGATGATTTTAGCACCATTTGTACTGATTTGCAGAATACAGGAGAGGAAGTTAAAGATAAGGACCAAGCAGTAATCCTTTTGAACTCGTTACCTGAGGCCTTCAAAGAAGTCAAATCAGCTATGAAGTATGGGAGAGATGATGTCACAATTGACAAGGTTATTAATTCTTTGAGGCTGAGAGATTTAGAATTAAAACAAGAGAAAGGAGAATCCGAAGCCCTATTTGTCAAAGGAAACCAGAAACAGAACTACCATGGTAAGCAAACTTAGAATAAAGGGCAAAGTTCTCAATATAGAGGCCAAAACAGTTCACAAAGAGGTGGTAGACAACACAGTAAGTCTCAAAATTACGGTAAGCAAGCTGAAAAAGGAGAGATTAAGTGCAATTACTGTCACAAGTCAGACCATATCAAGTGGAATTGCCCTCAGCTGAAACGAAAGGCCAGAAAACAATCTCAAATGGAGAGTAAAAATTCTGCTAATTTGCACGAAGGGTATGAATCAGCGGAAGTCCTGATGGTGACATACAAAGAATACAAGGATGAATGGATTTTGGACTCAGGTTGTACATTTCACATGACACCTTGCAAGGATTTCTTTACAAACATTAATCTCTTCGAAGGTGGCAAGGTAATCATGGGAAATGATCAACATTGTGTGGTCAGAGGAATAGGTTCAGTCACCTTGAATCTTGCAGACGGTTCTTTGAAAATTCTAAAGGATGTGAGATTTGTACCTGAATTGAAAAGGAACTTGATCTCCTTGGGAACTCTTGATAAAGCTGGGTGCAGTTACAAGTCTGAAAACGACATGTTATCAGTAACTAAAGCTGGTGAGTTAAAGCTGTCGGGTAAGCTGCGTGATGGTCTGTATGTCTTGGAAGGTAAGACAATTTCTGGAGAACTTAATGTGACTTCTGGAAACGTTTCAAAGGAAGCTGTCTTGTGGCATAGGAGGCTTGCACACATTGGTGATAAAGGACTGAATTATTTGTACAAACAAGGCTTATTAGGGAAGAAAAATCCTGGAAGTCTATCATTCTGCGAGCACCGTGTACTTGGTAAATCAGTGAGAGCAAACTTTAAGCCATCCACGCAAGCCACCAAAGGGAAACTAGACTACATCCATTCCGATTTGTGGGGGCCTGCCAGGGTAGCTACTCATGGAGGCTCCAAATATTTTTTGACCTTGATTGACGACTATTCAAGGAAGGTATGGGTGTATATGCTCAAGACTAAAGATGAGGTTTTCAGTAGATTTGTTGAATGGAAATCTCTAGTTGAAAATCAAACTGGTCGGCAGATAAAACTTTTGAGAACTGACAATGGATTGGAGTACTTGAATGATAAATTCTTGAGTTTGTGCAAGACCTATGGTATTGAAAGGCATTTGACAGCAGCTGGGACCCCTCAACAAAATGGCCTTGCTGAAAGGTTCAACCGAACCATTCTTGAGAGGGTGAGGTGCATGTTATCCAATGCACAACTGCCTAGAGTTTTTTGGGGGGAAGCTGTCAATACAGTCGTGTATCTCATCAACCGAAGCCCCTCATCAGCCTTGAAGTTTATGACTCCACAAGAAAAGTGGACTGGCCAACCATCGAATTTGAAGCATCTAAGAGTTTTTGGATGCGCAGCCTATGCTCACACTCGATAAGATAAACTTCAACCAAGGACAAAGAAGTGTATCTTCTTAGGTTATCCTCATGGAGTGAAGGCTTATAAGTTGTGGTCTCTTGAAAAAGGAGAAAACAAGTGCATTATCAGTCGTGATGTCACTTTTAACGAAGAGATTATGCCTTGGAAAAACAGTCATCCTAGTGATACAAATCAGAAGGACAGTGAAGGTTTTGAAATTGATTTGCTGTCCTCGAGTCATAGTGTGCCTCCTTCAAATACTACTAATCAATCTACACCTCCTCAATCTACAGAAGTAGAGGAAGATGAAAATGAAGCAGATGATGGACCTTCACAGAATACTGAAAATGAGGGAGACAGTGAGCTTTCTAATTACCAGCTCACAAGGGATAGGCAAAGAAGAACAATCAGGCCATCCACTAGATACAGCAGCTCAGACTTTGTGGGATATGCCTTCAACTGCCTCCATGAAAATTTCAGTACAGAACCAAATTCGTTCAATCAGGCAATGAAATCTCCACATTCTGATCAATGGATGGCTGCTATGCTTCAAGAACTTTAGTCTTTGAAGAAGAATGACACTTGGAGCTTGGTTAAACGACCTTTTGGACAGAAAGTGATTGACTGCAAGTGGGTTTATAAGCTCAAACCGAATCCTATTCCTTCTGAGTTACCTAGATTCAAAGCACGTTTGGTAGCAAAGGGATTCACCCAAGAAGGAGGTGTAGACTTTACTGAGGTGTTCTCTCCGGTTGTCAGGCACACATCCATCCGAATTTTACTCTCCTTAGTTGTACAATTTGGTTTGGAGCTTGAGCAGATGGATGTAACAACCGCATTCCTTTATGGTAGCTTAGAAGAGGACATTTATATGAATCGACCACCGGGATTCGTTGAAGCTGGAGGGGAAGATCTGGTGTGCCATCTTCAAAGGTCTATGGGTTGAAGCAGTCTCCACGCCAATGGAACAAAAGGTTTGACACTTTTATTCATTCTATTGGTTTTCATAAAAGTCCCTATGATAGCTGCGTGTATAAAAGGGAAATATATGCTGCTGTGTATGTGCTGGTTTTACTCTATGTTGATGAGATTCTCATAGCTTCATCTGATATGAATGAGATTAAAAGTCTCAAGGCTGCTTTGTGTAAAGAATTCAAAATGAAGGATTTAGGGGAAGCAAAGAAAATATTAGGCATGGAGTTACTTAGAGACAGGTCTAGAAATAAAATGGTGATTAACCAAGCTGGATATTTTGAGAAAGTGATAAAGAAATTTCACATGGAGGCTGCAAAGTTAGTTAAGACACCGTTTGCTGCACATTTTAAGCTGTCATCATCACAGTCGCCTATTGATGCTCATGAACTTGCTGAAATGAGAAGTGTTCCTTATGCTAACCTTGTTGGAAGCCTTATGTACGGGATGGTTTGTAGTCGCCCAGATCTGGCACATTCCATGAGTGTAGTCAGTCGGTTTATGAGCAACCCAGGCCGTCCACATTGGGAAGCATCAAAGTGGATCCTAAGGTACGTTAAAGGAACTCTGAGCAAGGGGTTGGTATTTACAAAGTCTGAAGGAAAAGGTGAGATAATAACCGGTTTTGTAGACTCTGATTACGCTGCTGACCTTGATAAGAGAAGGTCTTTGTCCGGTTACATTTTCACTTTATTTGGTAATGCTGTCAGTTGGAGATCCACCATTCAATCAGTAGTTGCCTTATCTTCAACTGAGGCCGAGTACATTGCTCTTGCTGAATCTGTAAAGGAGGCAATGTGGCTTAAAGGTAGTGTGTCAACAATGTTTCATGGTGAATGTAAAGTTCTAATTCACTGTGATAGCCAAAGTGCTTTAGCACTATCTAAGAATCCAACATTTCATGATAGGACCAAACACATAGATGTGAGGTTCCATTATGTTAGAGAGATTGTTCAAGAGGGTGAGATCAAGTTGTGTAAAGTGCATACAAGCCAAAACCCAACTGATATGATGACTAAGGCCCTACCTGTTAGTAAGTTTGATTACCTTTGTGAGGTGATTAAATTGGACTATGGCTAACTTGAAGAGTAGCTCCAATATTATAGTGCACCAGAAGGAGTATTGTTGTTTGCTGAGTTTTGCCACTCACTGAGATTGATAATGGACAGAACTTACATATCAAGAGGGTGAATTATTGAGCTGTTGATACTTATTTCTGTCTAAGACTTCTTAAATAGTCACGTGCGAAGCATGAGCATATTATTGAGTCAATCAGTTATCGAGCTTACTGAATAAGCCTTGTAAACAGAGTATATATTTAGTTACTTTGTTCTTCTGAAATGTTGAACTCTCTGTACTCCTATCCCCTTGTATCTTTCTCTCAAGTAATAAAACTTCTCTCTGGTGCCTTCAACAGTGGATGTACACCAACAATGGTGGAACCACTATAAACCTTTTTGTCTTTCTCTCTCTTCTATGGTCTTGTTATCCTTTTACTGCTATGTTGATTTGTCTTGAACGAAAACCGCTGAGGATTGGAACTGTGATCACCGTAAGTTTATGGTAAAAAATGATTTTTTTTTTTCCTAAACAACAGAGATGTGAGTATATGGAAGCATTGCGGCGGCAAAGAAAAGTCACGACTAAGTGAAAAAAAAAAGCAAGAAAAAAAGAGAATTTCCACGTTGAGATTTGAGGGGTGTGTGTGTATATATATATATTCAAAAAAAGTATAAAAAAAAAAAAAAGTCAAAAAAAGTTGGGGCTGCGCTATGACCTAATTAATCTCAAGTTAATAATCTTAGATATTTGTGTGCTGCAAATTGAATTAACCTTCAATTGATGGAACTATATGTGCATTGAATTTAAAGTAGCAGCACCTTACATATGCTTCTATAAAGTGGCGGACTTCTAAAAAAAAAAAAAAAAAAAACTACGGCAGTAGCTAAAAAAAGAGGTTTCGAAAGGACTTTTATTTTACTTACCGACGACACGAGAAAGAAGCACGTAGGAAGATTATTGTTTGAACTCAAGGTCTACACAAAAAGGAAAACGTATGAACATTTGAAGTCAAATTATAGAAAGAAAAGAGAAATTGAAGATTTTTTTTTTTTTTAATCAAAATTTGTGCTTGGATGACTTTGTGTTTTTGGCCTATACAACATCTCCAATTTATAAGATAAAAACAAATCTACTTCCAAATTATTTGAATTGAGAGGGAAAATTTTGGTGAAATAAAATTGGCAAGCCAAGATGGTTCCTACGATCTTTATTCAAGGTAAAAATCCCTTCAAATTTCATATTTAAATTGAGAGAAATATTTTGGCTAGTAGAATTGGCAAGCTAAAAGACCTTCAATTTTTGTTCAAAATATCGATCTATCTCCAAATTCATGTTCAAGGTATAACAATATATATATAGACCAAATATAAAGTCACTACTTTGGCTAAAATCAAAATTCCAACTTCGAAAAAAAAAATGTTGGAAATCGAAATTGTGCTACGATATTTCGATTCCTTGGCATTAAATAAAAAAATGTAAAAAATCTTAAATCCGGCTAAAATTAATGTTTGTGTTGGAAAGAAAATTATTCAGAATTCTAAGCTAATATTCTAATTAATTTTGTCTATTGACAAATTAAAATTATGACTAAATGTCATATACTTTTTTACAAATTATATTTTCAAAATCCATTCATGCATATAGGTGCATAAATTTTGAAAATAGGGCAATTGTTGAATAGTAAATTTTAGCCAATAAAAAATTGTCACGTCATTAATTTAAATTAATGATAAAATAAATTTGAGACTAATTACAAATTTATCCATGTCCCTAAATTAAATTAATAGACATCAATATACAACCCAAGGTCATTAAGGAAATTGGGTCAAATTTTATATATATATATTATAAAATTAAAAGAATAATTAAAATTTAAAGATTGTGTTTTTGTTTCTTCCAAATTAATGGATTTTTGCACTTTGCACTTTTTCTTTTGTGAAAACAATACTAAAGAAGAATCGTTAATGCAACAGGTCGATCCCAAGCGCACAGCAAGCGAATCATGATTTTAATGTGAAACAATTAATATATATTACATTTATTTTTTTTTTTTTTTTTTTTTTTTTTTTTTTAAGGAAGGTTTTCAAAAAAAAAAAAAAAAAAAAAGAAGAAGAAGAAGAAAATTTGGGGGTTGGGGGAGTGGCCTTTGGCCCCTACGTGGATCTCGTCGAGGAAAAATATATGTTTTAAATTTGAATGACATTCAAATAAGTTAAATATATATGGTAGGAGATTTGAATGAGATTCATATAAATATAATATATATTTTTTTTAATATAATAGATATTAAAATATGATATTTTGATTATGACAAAGATTTGTCTTTGATCTCTAGGAATAGGATCTTGGATTGAACCATGAACTACATCTCCTTAATCGAGAATTAGAGAACTCTCCCAAAAGCTTCTTCCTCTCCAATTCTAAGGATTTTTTTTTTTTTTCAAAAGGCACTCACTAGCCTTAGTCTTATGTTCAAATCATAGCAAGGAAGACTTTGTGGAAGCAACCTTGAAGATTCAACGTCGTTGGAGTTGGATTAAAGACACGTCAGAATTTTCTCCATGTATTTCAAAGTATTTATTTGCTTAACCCATTTTTAGTTTGATTCTAAATAAATCAAAGTCGATTCCAATATGCTTCTATTGTAGGATGAAAAGTTCATTCCTATCACTAATTTCTTACTGAAAAAAAGAATCACTGGAATTAGGATGTTTTAAACTTTTGGAGTGAAATAAAAAATCAAGGTAAATTTTGGAGATGAAAACTATATATTTTTTTAATTCAAATAGAAAATTGATACTTTGTTTTCTTTGTTTAACCATATATGTGGGTGGGGATTCGAACCTCTGGTCTCTTGGTCAGTACATATATGTCTGATCAGGTTCACAAACGAATATTATCAATTGTTACAAGAGTAACAATTCCACATGTTCACATGAGATTTCAATGAAGAAATTTAATTCTTGGAAATGAACTTGATGTTATTGAATTTGTATGAGTGTTACAATATCTAATATTTATCCTCTGATTTTTTCTCACAAATATGTAAATTTTGGCCTTCGACTTGTTGATCTTCTTGGATCGGCCTGCTAGCTTGTTCATTTCTTGGATGATCGACCTATTGACTTAATGATCTCGTTGATTGGTCGAATGACTTGTTGATCCTCTTGGATGATCGACCTGCTGACTTATTAATCTCTTGGATCTGTTGATCTTCTTGGATGATTGACCTGTTGGCTTGTTGAAGTCTTCTATTTTTCAAATCGTTTGAGTCTTGAATCTTAGATCTTTCTAAATTCTCTAGATTCTAACTCTTCTTAATTGTTTTACTAGACTTGAAGCTTTTGAATTCTCTCGAGATTCTGACTTCTCTGAATTCGTCTAAATGTCTGAATGGCTATGAGTGTCCCAAAATGAAGGGTGACCCCCTTTATTTATAGAGTTTGATGGAACTTGTATGAGTTTGGGTTTGGGTTTGGGTTTGGACTTGGGCCTGGTTGACTTTAGGCTCAATTTATGGGCTTTGACTTATTTGGACTTTAATCTAACTTTTTGTAATAAGCTTGAACTATTTAAATTTTGCCCAATTCTTTTTTTACGATCTTAGACTAGAAGTTAGTTTTGGGTCCAACTACCACATGACATAATTTGTTTGAATTGGTCAATGTCGTCCAATGGATCAATAATAGACATGTGACCAATTTTCCATATCTATTAACTTAATTTAGAGACACATGTAAATTTGTAATTAGTCCCAAATTTATTTTATGATTAATATGTGACAATTTTTTATTGGCCGAAATTTCTCATTCAACACCACCCTTTCATTGAAATTCAAATTTAGCAATATGATAAAATGAAACCAAAAGCACCAAGACTCTAGTAGAAACTTGAAATGAATGAGTTTTAAGGGGGAAAATGAAGTGGAGGTAGATGAAGGGAAGTTAAGTGCTTGGGTGAGTCATAATGGTTTTGATTTGAAATGGTAGCTGTTGTGGGCTTTTATGCTTTGATGGAGCTGTGGACATGTCTCTGCTCTTGTTTTCTTTTTACAAATTAATACCCAAATTTGAATTGAATGCCCTAAAGGCTAAAGTGATGATGATCGATGATGATAAAATCTCCACACGCTTTGCCAATCCATAATGAAAATGACACCACACCTATACTCTTTCTCTCCAACTAAATTACAAATTGTCAAACTCTTTGGATCTCATCTCCCCTCTTGTCTCTTCTACCTTTATTATCGGGAAAATTCGCTATAATATAGGTCCCGTTTGATAACCATTTGATTTTTTGTTTTTGGATTTTGAAAATCATGCTTATTTTCTCTTAAATTCCTTACCTTAGCTTTCATCCTAGTTAAGGTTGCATTTGAATTTCTAGCCAAATTTCAAAAACAATAACAAGTTTTTGAAAACTACATTTTTTTTTTTTTCAAATTGGACTTGGTTTTTGAAAACAAGGTAGAAAATTGATACTAAAACCAAGAAGCTTATAGGTGGAAGTATGTGTGTATAAGCTTAATTTTCAAAAACAAAAAACCAAATGGTTATCAAACGGGACTATACTTATTTGGGTAAAGTTGGATCTTTTTATGTCTTTGAATTTTTAACTTTGTTGAATTGAGGGACCCTTTGGAATACCTTTTAGTTTAAGTGCTTTTCAAGAATGCATATATTAAAGACATTTTGTATAAAGATTGTTCAAAATTTAAACACTATATGTTTGGTTACATTTCCTAATAAGTGTTTTTATACCAAAGTTATTATATACTTAAAAATTCTTTTTAAAAAAATTGCTTTTAAGTGTTTCTCTCAAAATGGTTTATTTCTCCATCTTACTTTTTAATAAGCCATTTTTAATGGTTGCCAAACACTAGAATTTTTTTCGAAATGATTTTTTTTCCAAAATTAAACATTGAAAAGATAAATCATACTCATCCTAAATGTTGTTGGACCTTTCGATACCTTCACCAACTGATTTTAACTAGCAAGAACATAATAGAAAGAAAAATATTATGCAATGTTGGTTCAAATGTTGAGGTTTGGTTTTGTGGTTTTGACTTGTTAGGTCTTGGTTTTCGAGGAAATTATAGAGTTATGGGATATTTTTATTTTCTTTTATTTTTTATTTTTTTGAAATGAGTGGGTATAATGACTAATAATGTCATAAAAAAACTAAGGGTTTTTTTTTTTTTTTTAAAGTATATTGTTTAAAGTGAAAAAGAATTAAAAATAATAGTGGATTTAGTTATTTGAGATTTTATTCTGATACTAAAACAATAAATTTGTATACTCATGTTCAGTTAAGAATTAAATTTATGTTTAACTAAATTATATGAAGATAATGAGAAGTTCACTACATTTTTTTAATGTCAAAATAACTTAATAGTCCATAACCATTTGGTTTTTTGTTTTTGTTTTTTTGATTTTTAAGCTTATAAATACCACTTCCAACTCTAAGTTTATGTGGCTTTTCACCTACTTTCTTCTCATGTTTTCAAAAACCAATGCAATTTTTGAAAACTAAAAAAAAGTAGTTTTCAAAAACTTGTTTTTGTTTTTAGAATTTGGTTAGGAATTTAAGTATGTCTTAAACAAAAATGAAAATCATGATGAGGAAATTTAAAGAAAACATGCCTAATTTTCAAAAACCAAAAACCAAAAACCAAATGATTATCAAACGGGGTCTAAAGTATTCACAGTATTCCACTCGTGAGAAGTTATAGCTCCAAGTTCTCTTCCTATCTTTATACAGTTTTATATTCAATTTTAATTCAGATGTTGGTATTTTATAAATTAATAAAAAAATTATACTAGAAGTGAAGTTAAATAATTATAAATTTTCTTTATTAAATTTAAATTTATTTATTATATAAATTTTCTTTTTGTTAATAAATACTTTTTTTTTTTTGAAAAGTAGTTAATAAATATTTTTAAATTTGATGCTGTAATAATCTAATCTTACCAACTATGTATGGTTATTTTCTTTAATGTTTAATTTATTGGTACGCTTTCTTCAATTTTCATTCATCCACTATTATTTAGCTTTCAAGAATAATTAACAGGAAATTAACAGAAAAAAAAAAAAAAAAAGAAATGACAATCATTTAAGTAAATAATTTAATTTCTGGGTGTAAGGGAGACAACTTAACATGTAAAATTAGCCAACATGAACATAACTCAACTGATATAAATCTTGTACTAACGACTAAGAAGTCTGTCGTTCGAATCCCCCACCCCACAAGTTGTAATAAAAAAACTAACATGTAAAACTAATCTTTTTAAGAAAAATAAAATCAGATAAATAAAATATAAATTAAACATAAAATTAGAAAAATCCAGGAAAATTAAGTATAACATTGATGGTTATGTGTATTTTTATTTTAGTATGGTCGAAAATACTTCTAATTCAAAATCAATATATTCGGTAGTCACGTAAAAACACTTTTTAAATTCTATTTTTTTTTAGGTCAAAGCGTACATAACTTTTTGAGAATTTTCTTTTAGAGTGTTTTTAGTTCAATTGTTTCATCCATTTGAAATATGAACTAAATCGTCAAAGTAATTATTTGTTCGTATTTTTACTAAATTATTTATAATTAAAAATACTTTTACTCAAAAGTATTAATTATAAGAGCACTTTTAAACTATACTAGTGTATTACCACGTGCATTTGCACATGTATTTTTTTTTTTATTTTTAAAATAACTTTAACTTTTAGATTATTTGAGCACAATGCATTATTTTCAAGAAGTAGATCATTTTTAAATTCATTGAAATTAAACACATTCTAATTTTTTAAAATTTATTTTGGCAGTTGAATGTTTTAATGTATTATTCATTACACTAATATCAATTTAATCGTCTTAATCAAATATTTTTTATATTAAAAAAAGAAACTACATTTTAAAATGTTTTATATTCAATCACTTTGATATTGAATAATTAATTTTAAGACTTAAAAAATAATGAACTCTTAGAGTTTCAAAATGAGTACAAAATTATATTTGTATATTTGAAATTAATGTAAATAATGAATATAATTTATTACATCATGATTAATCATTCTTTAATAACCAAATGAATAATTAATAAATTTTAGATATTATTTACATTAATTTTAAATATATTTGTAATTTTATTTGCTAAAAAAACATGGGCCTTCATTATAAAATAACTAATAAGTTTGATACAAATAATTTAATTGTTTTAATTTTAATTAAAATATTAGAATTCAGTCTTTTGAACTTTGAAATCTAAACATTATGTTGAATAGAAAATATTGAATTTCAATTTTTTTAAAATGAAACGAAATGTTTCTAATAGTAATATTTTATTAATATTATAGTGGATATTATCTTAAAAAAATTATAAGTTTAATTAATTTGATACCTTTTTTTAAACTTCAAATGTAAATTATTAAATTATATTGAACCTCTCGATTTTTTTTTAATGAAGTTTAAAGTTTTTAATCTTAATTTTTGTCCTAGGATAATGTTTTAGTTTCGTATTATAGTTGAAATTAATGAATAATAAATTAACAAAAAATAAGAGAAAGTGTATAATTCATATAGCATGCTAAATTTATTACGAAATATTACATGAAATTGAATTAACATATGCACAAAAATTTCCAATAACAAACAATGCAACTATCAAATAACAATAAAAAAAAATTAAAATGAAAATAAAAAACAACAATAAGAAAATCAAATACCATATCTATACATACATTCCTTAAAATAAATTGACTCACCTGATAATTGTTAGACGAACATATCTTTATTCGACATCATCGAAGTGGAATTTTAACGTACCAAATCTAATTAGGATTCGATATATATATTCATCATATGCACATCTCTCTTGCAACTCAAATGTACCAAGTAACATATGTTACTTGGATGGTTTGAGAAAACTTTGAGAGTAGTGAATTGGGAGAATTGAAAGTTTAGAAAAAATGGAGCTTGTTGACGAAAAAATGGTGGAAACTTGTTGATAAAAAATGCTAAAAGAAAGCCTCTTTTTATAGTGGTAGATAACTAAAAGTTACAAACTTTTAGAATTCCAAAACTATATTAATTCTATTATTAATTGTAATTAAAGAAAAAATATTAAATTAATGAAAAACTTTTTGTATTCTAACTTCTCATATTCCATATCAATAATTTAATAATATAATTATTTTTCATAAAATCAAGTTGACCATGCTATTAATTAAATAAATATTAACAAAAATAAATTTTATTTATTTTATTTGATTTTTTTAAAGATACATAAAGTTTCTTTTTTTATTTGATTTTTTTAAGATACATAAAGTTTCTTTTTTTTAGTTCACGTGAAGTCTAACTCATTTCTTATAAATAATATTTACATATATTTATTTAAATACATTTGTAATTAATTAGAGTAATTGTATTTTTAATTATTAATAATCAATGATAATGGCATGGTTGTAAGTTTAGAAATTGAAGTAGGGGTATAATAGTCCAAAAATGTTTTTTCAAGATCCTCCCTTTTTAATATAGTATAGATATAGATATTAAGTGATAAATAAAAATGATAAAATATTCTAGTATGTTGGTTATTTAAGCTATAGAATATATCAAAAGAATGTAATACATTATTTTGTTCTGTTTAGCCAAAGAAAGGAAACAAAATTAGGGAGTTATAAAGAACCATTTGTGAATATAAATTAAATTTTTAGATAGAAAAAAAGTTACGATAAAGAATATTAATATATCATCTATAATTCTCTAATTTCATCATATAAGAATAAATTTATTAAAAATATAACCTTTATGAATTGAGAATTAGTCTAAAGCAACTTGATATGTAGAGTGTAGGCCCAAACATTGCACTAATAGAAGTTTGTGCCCAGGCCCCTTATACTCTAGATAAATATCCAAAATATTATTGAAAAAATAACAATATTTCTTTCTTCAAAAAAAAAAAAAAAAAAATATTTCTCAAAGGAACAAAACTAATTTACAACTAATTAAATTTATAGTGCATGAGAGTGATTTATAAAGTTTATAGTAATTAAGCTAACGAGAGCATAACTCAACTGAGCAAAGTTGTACCTTCAACCAGGAAGTCAAATGTTCAAATTCACACCCCATTCGTTGTAAAAAAACAAGTTTATAGTAATTAAGCTTGAACACATAATAAAAATTGATCAATTATTTTCAGATTGTTGATCTTGTTGACATAAACATAGCTCAACTGAAATAAAATTTGTACTAATAACCTAGAAGTTTGTGGTTCCAATTTTATATCTAGTAGGCTTGTGAATTTTAAAAAATGTTGAATAGGTCAATGATTTTTATTAGACACAAAATTCAAAGTTTGAGTGTTTAAAGTCAAAAACCTATTTGACACTTTTTAAAATTTAGAGACCAAATTGACACAAACAGTTCAACAACACATAAATATTAATTTAGAATGAATATTTGATTAGATTTTTTTATTAATAATAAATTAAATTTGTTATTAATCTAAAGTAAAGATACACAATTGAATTGGTATGAACAATGTAACCAAACCAAACCCATTTTATTGAATTTCAAGAATTCAAGTATATATATTTTATTGAATTTCGTGAAAGATATATATATAGATTTTTGTTGTTTAATCGAAAGAGTACTTTAAGCCCACCGCCTCATTTCAAGAGGTATGAAAATAAGGTCATTGAGTGAACTTTTAAACTAAGCATCATCTTGAATTAAAGTAGAATTTTCTCTCAATTCAAACTTGGTTGGCTAAATGAAAGGAAGAGAGAAACAAAAGAGAGAAAAATCAATCATTTTTCTTTTTTTTTTTTTTTACTATAACAATAATTTAATCATAAGTTTTTGTTTTTCTCCATGGGACGAGGTTTTGGTAGAACGTAACCCGTCCCAAATGGGGTGGAAAATTTCTAATTAAGTAGGGAATGTGGGCGGAATAGGGGAAAAACTTTTTCGTTACCTAAACGGGAATGGGATGAGGAACATATTTCCTTTCCCCATCCCAACCCCTCCTCATTTCCTGTATGCATTCCATATATGTATGTATATGCGTGTGTGTATATATTTATTTATTATGGATGGTAATATTCAAGTTTAAGGTTTTATTGTTTTATGACTTTTTTTTTTTTTTTTGAGAATATTGTTTTATGACTTATGATATTGTAGATACAATTTGGTATATTTGAACCATTTTGGCTCCTATATTAGATTATTAGGTATGAAATATTATTTTGTTTCTATTAAAAGTTTTTAAAAAAATCTCTAAAATTGAGAATTTTCATAAGGAATATAACCATTTAAATGAAG
The DNA here is from genome assembly GCA_036850905.1 of Luffa acutangula. Taxonomy (NCBI): domain Eukaryota; kingdom Viridiplantae; phylum Streptophyta; class Magnoliopsida; order Cucurbitales; family Cucurbitaceae; genus Luffa; species Luffa acutangula. The sequence goes on from CM072099.1 coordinate 15,466,690, forward strand.
ACTTATTGTTGGAAATTAACAATGTAGTCGAAAATATATTTTAAAAAAATAAATTTATAGAAAGTTTAAAAAATAAAGGGAGAATAATTAATTTCCTATGAAGAATCTAATCCCAATAGGGAATCCCCACTTGATCCTTGCAAAATTAAACGAGAAATTTCACAGGGATGAAAAATGAAATGAGAAGCGGGGACAAGGACAAGAAATCCTTCTCCATCTCCATCCCACCTCGTGGACATGGACATCTCTAATTTTGAAGGATAAACCTAACCTAAAATTGGAAGAGTTGCAACAATAAAAATATATGTTAATAATTACCATTTTAGTTGTTATTTGTGTTTAGTTCCTATGATTTAAAATTTCAATTCAAATTTTATAGTTTTGTTAAATCTCTCCCAACACTTCTATCATCATGAAATGTATAATACTACTTTCACATGACATATTTTCTTTAGACGATGTAGTAACTAGTAAGCAAACAATAAACTAATATTATTCAAAATAAAAAAAAAAAAAAAAATCGGATTGGCTTTTGGAAAATTTAACCATAATCGAAATTAAGCACAAATACCAATTTAACCTAAAATATATATTGCTATTAATTCATCAACTACTCTACTATCAAATTTTCTTATAAAAATCTAAAATAAAATAAGTATAGCTGTCTGACTCTTAAATTCAATTGAATATTAATGAGAATGACCAATTCTGCTTTTAGAACTCAAATTATACCAATCTTTTTAATTTTCGCAATAAATGCTACTCTTATGCAGATCCAAAGAGAAATTCTATGGTCAATATAAAGTCATGGGTCATTTATAATTAATTATTAGTCATTGATTGTCATAGTTACAGAAATATTCTAATTTAAAATAAATTGGAAAGTTGAAAAAAAAAAGGCCCACACTTACTATAATTATAACCAATAAATACATAGATTAATCATCCATTGTTATCATTATACTCAACTCAAGGTAGTTATATAAAATAAAAACATATTAATTACTACTATTTAAGTCAATGAATGATTAAGAAATTTTAGAAATGTTTTTAAAAAAACATACTCACAAAAATTTTAGAATTAAAAATTAAAATTCAACTCAATGTTGCTAATCATAGCATAGTTCAACTGACATAAAGTGTGTGTTTATGACTAAGAGGTCATAAGTTTGAATTAAAACATACTCGACGTGGGTTTGAATCCGCTACTCAACCCACATTAAAACTAAAAAAAAAAGAAGATAAAGTTCATAACATTGAAAAAAAAAAACAAGAGAAGTAGAAGAAATTAGAGAGAGATGAACAAATAACTACAAAAGCAATAAATTGAAACACATGCAAGAGAGTACAGAAAAAAACACTGCAACATCAGAAGAAGAAACAAGAGCATTATCACTAGCCTTTTTTTTTTTTTTTTTTTCTTCATTCAATTTTAATTTTTTAAAAAAGGCTAGTCTAATGATCTTTTTTCTCTTAAAATTTCAAAATATTAAAAAAAAAATTGAAAGCTTCTCTTACAGAAGAAATTGATCTGTAGCAGAATAAACAGAAGGGGGTTGTTGGGCCTTATTGGGCCTAATTGTGAAGCGGGTTTGGGCCGGTGTGGATGACCCGTTTATCGTCCTCATACACAACATCAGCGACGTCGTTGCCGTGGACTTTGAAACCGGCCGGCGGTTTGAAGAGCTCCTCCGTTTCGAAAATGTGGGTTTTCCGGTGGACGGCGGCGGATTTGGTTAAAGACCGGCCGTTAACCGGTTTAACGGCGGCCGACGACAGTCTCATTCGAGACACCACCAAAATGAGGCATATGAAGAAAATTGCGGCCACTGCTCCGGCTTGCCGTTTCCTTCCGTTACCGCCGTTTCTTCCTCTTTCTACACCCACTCTCATTGCCACACACCCACCACACCACACCTTAAAAGAAAAAAAAAAAATTGGTATGTTTTTTTGGGGTTTCTTTGTGAAAAGAGTTTGGAAATGGAAGAAAAATGGTGAAGATGAGAGAGAGGAAAAGAAGAGAGAGAGAGAGAGAGAGACATAAAAGTTTGGTGTGTATTTTCCTTATATCATGGGTCTAAGCCACATGATCTCTGACCCTCTCTTTGATTCTTGAGAACCTTCTAATATATTTCTTATTTTTTTCCCCTTCTTGTACACTCAAGAAACCTTTAAGAAATTGTTCAAGTTCCAATTTCATTTCATATCCTTCCAAAGCCATATCTAATTAAAAATAAATAAATAACTTCACTTCAAAATAAACAAATAAAAACTATAAAGATGGGTACAATCACACATTTGAAGGCTTTTGTTCAAACAATTATTCCGAGACGGCGTTATAATTGAATTCTCGAGTTGTAATTATATTGATATGGTATCGATTTGAGTATAGCTTAAACGTTAGCTTGCTATCTTGTAGGTAGAAGTTCAAATTTCTTCATATTTGTAATGTTATATATGTAGGTTTTTCTTTTAACAATACTATGTTTGGTTTGTTTTAGATATAACATTATAGCTATGGGATGAAGATTGAATTTTTGACCTATAGAGAATGTTACTCATTTCTAAACTATTGAGCTGGTCTTCTCAAAATTAAAAAATATATATATATATATATGTTAGTGAATAAACCTTGGTTGTATACTTGTGTTCCCATTTAAGTCTTGACAAGCAAAAGAAGAAAGATATATATAAAATAAAGAATTTTTTGATATTGTCGACATTTTAATTGGTTGTAGTGTGTGTTAGGTATTGTCTCTACAGACTGGTATACAGTCAAACATTGTCTTTATTGATTCCACACTATTAAAAATGTGTGAACCACGGTTCAAATATGAAGATTGTTGCAATAAACTGTCCTGAAATTGTGATAACTCTAAATCCAACTGTCATTAAAGTTTTTCTTTTTCCTTCTCTTTTATTTTAGGGTTTAGCAACTTTTGATGGAGATTAAACTTTCATATTTAAATAAGGAATGTGTATCTTAACTACTGAGTTATGTTCGAATTTTTCACTAACAAAGTTTTCTTAAAAGAAATTACTCAAACTAAAAGTTGAACGGTGCAATTGTAACACTAGCTAGCAACATTTTTGGAAGTTGGTTTTTGGAATTACCCTTCTTGTTTTTGTTTAATTTGGGTAAAGGGTAATATTTTTCACTTTCCCTTTACCAATCTGTCTGTGTTAAGGCTTTTGGGTTACACTATTATTTTAAAAGAAAAATTGAAAAAAAAAAAAAAACAAATAAATTAAAATGTAGAAGTTGGTTTGGAGGGAGGTGGTGGTGTGGGTCTAGAGTATTAATAGCCACTGTCTCCGGAGAATTCAAAAAATAAATAAAAACAAACAATAGTAATTTAATTCATTGGAATTAAAAATTAGTTTAAAATTAAATATAAAATGACACAATTTTTTTTAAAAAAAAAAAAAACAAAAGCTTTAATTTGTCATAATGTTTTCTTCCCTGTGAATCCAATCCAATAGGCCTTTACTTTATTTGTTTAAAATCCTAAGGATTCTCAAGATTTCTTCTTCATAATAAAAACCAGTGAAGAAGGAAAATGAATTCTCTGATTTTATTTCCCTTTTCTTGTCTCTGCCTATTTCTCATTTACCATCTCTGATTTTGCTAATTTAGGCTTTGACTTTGCAGTAATAATAATAATGCTCTCCCCACACCCATATTATTTAACATTTTTGTTCTTTTCTAATGCCAACTTTTTACTTTCTTTCCCCTTTCATTTCACCCATTTATTTGCCTAGTGGAGTGTACGAGGTAATATATTAATTTTTTATTAATTTATAAGTTTAGTCCTTCGATTTTTAGATTAGTGTCTAATAGATCCTTGAACTGTCAATTTTATGTGTGGTCTATAAACTATAATAAATGTCAGATGCATCCTTAAGGTTTCGTTGAATAACCATTTGGTTTTTTGTTTTTGGTTTTTGAACATTAATCCTAAAAACATCCCTAAGGGGCCGTTTGTTTCGTGGGAATCCGAGATTCCCATGAGTCGGGCATCTGGATTCCCACGTTTGTTTTGCAGTAATGTAAGATATTCGGATTTCTCGAGATGCTCGGATATTCTAGGATGCCCATACGGGAGGTAATCTTAGTGCTTTTGGATGCCCTTTTGAAACATGGGTTTCGAAGATTCCCATGTCGAGGGCATCCCCTCTTTACTTTTTTTGTCCTTTGTTCATGTTTTTATATATTTTCTTTCATCAATTTTCTTTATCTTTATTTTTAATTTTATAATTTAAATAGGTTAATGTCTAATAAACAACTTTATATAATTGAGTATATTTATATATTAAATTTACATATAAAATAGACTTCAATTAAATTATATAATGTACACGAAATTAATATAAAAAGATTAAATTAATAAAAACAAATATATTATAAAAATATAAATTATATTAAGTTAATACATAAATTGTATAAATATATTAATAAGGGTTTTTTTTTTTTGAACATTACATAAATTTACAACATTTCCAAAACTAAATCCTTCAAAACTATCCAAATATTCTCGGATACCCTTATAAATTTTCCTACAAAACAAACGTGGCTATCTGAAGATGTCGGATATCTAAAATTCCGGTCATCTGAGATTCCAGACATTTGAAGATGTCGGGCATCTACATTCCCAAAAAACAAACGACCCCTAAGTTTATTTGTTTTATTATCTACTATCTTCTCATGTTTTCAAAAAACCAATGTGAATTTTAAAAACTGAAAAATTCCAGGATTAAACAAACACACAAAATGAGGGAGTTGTGAATTTTATGTGTGGTAGTAGTGTTTATAGGCTATAAATAAAAATAATTGATAATGAGTAGCGTTGAAAATTATGCTTGTTTTCTCTCAATTTTCTTACACAGTGTTCAACTTTGTTAAGGGACACAGCTAATTAACCAAATTCCAAAAACAAAAATAAGTTTTTAGAAACTTTTTTTTTTTTAGTTTCCAAAATTGGACTTGGTTTTTGAAAATATGGAAAGAAGCTAGATAACAAAACAAAGAAACCTATAGGTGGAAGTAGTGTTTTAAACTTAATTTTCAAAAACCAAATGGTTATGAAACAGGGTTTAAACTTTTCAATTATGTGTTTAGACACAAAATTAAAAATTTAAGTTCCTATCAAACACAAATTCGATTTTAATTTACTTATATCTAATAATAAATAATGGATTAACTTTAGAAATTTCGAATATATCAATGATCTATTAGCTAGAAACAAAATTGAAAGTCTGCACTTTTAAAGTTTAAAGACCTCCAATGAGACATTCCTTTCAAAAAAAAAAAAAAAAAAAAAAAGACCTCCAATGAGACATAAAATTGAAAGTTTTGAAATACATTAGATACTTCCTATTTATTAGATACGAATCTCAAAGTTTTAGGATTAAACTTCAAATATCTATCAAACTTTTTTTTTTTTTTGTCATTTTATTTGCATGCCTTTTATTATATCTTTTCAGATGATGGGTCAAAAATCATTAGTGATGTTAATATTAGGGACCTACAAGAATCCAAATATAAAATTTATAAACATTACTTAAAATTTAAAATTTATGGGCAAGAAAACCAATAAAGTTTTGGAACTAGTTTTTTTTTTTTTTTTCTTTTTTTTTTTAAAAATAGATAAATAAAGTTTTGGAACTAAAATTTCCATTTAAAACATAAAAAATTGACTAGACTTCAAATGGAAAATTGATACAAATACAACCAACATGTTATATATGTGACCATATGTCAGACAAAAAATATCGTAATACAAATTTTATGTTTGAGAGTGCTTACGACTTTACCATGACCAAAAATATATTTCACTCAAAATTATCGTGTTTGATGTAACCTCAAAATATGACCGTCTTAAAGTATTTAATCTAACATTTGGGGGTGGGAGGATTCAAACCTCTGACCTCTTGGTCGATGGTACATGTCGATTACCACTGAACTAAGCTCGCTTTGGCTAAAAAAGAAACACTTTTTTTTTTTGACAAGAGAAAAAAAAAAACACTTTTAAAATTATAGAGTCAAACATTATAGTGATATGCATGTTATCAAACACTTATAACTCAAGGCTTGTGATTTACATAGTTATACTAAAAATACTGTCAACAAACCATAAATTAATAGGTGTATAAATTTATATTTATAGGGAGTAAAATGGGATAAAAGAAAATGTGAGGACTGAATTGTTAAAAGTACTAATGTATAGGAATGAGCGTTATAGTTTAAATCTTTTTATATTGTGTTTTAAATTTGGTTGGTTGGAAGAGGAATCGATGAAGATATGAAAGTTTGCATGCAAACATGGTCACATGTATTCTTATTAATTAATGTACTTGTCGTCGTGTTTTATTATTATTATTTTATAAATAATTATTTTATTTGGATTAATTATATTATTTAATTATTATTAATGTACTTTTCGAATCTTATACTTTTATGCATGAAGTATCTATGACTTTGTAGTTTAATTAATTAGTATATAATGCAAAAGCGAGCCGAGCTAACTCAGCGGTAATTGGCATGTACGCTCGACCAACAGGTTAGAGGTTCAAACTCTCCACCCCCAATTGTTGATGTACTAAAAAAAATTAATTAGTACATAATAAGCCAAAGCGATTGATTATCTAATCATAAAATCTATATCTATATCTATTCTTCTATACTATATTAAAAGACGCTTAAGGGGGGAAACTTTTGATTTCCTTTTAAGCCCATTTTTAATCTTCAAAATCCTTATTTGTCCTTCCTATTTAATTATTCAATATTTTATTATTCAAATTTCCAAGGTAGATCATCCCATGTTTAAGATTAATAATTGGTTTTTAAAAAAATCTTCATTATCACGTTTAGATTTTGTTTTTTTTTTAAAAAAAAAAAAATCTCATCTTTCATCATATTAAGGATTGGTTAAAAAAAAATCTCATTCTCACGTTTAGGTTTTGTTTTGTTTTTTTTTTTTTAAAAAAAATCTCATCCTTGATAAGATTAAGAATTAGTTTTAAAAAAATCATTCTCCGTTTAGGTTGTTATTTTTTTAAAAAATTTCATCTTTGATAAAACTAAGAATTGGTTTAAAAAAAAATCTCATATATGATGAGATTTAGAATTAATTCGAATTGATTTTCCGTTGTGAAAATTAGAAGAATTTTTTTATTTAATTATTAATTCTTTTTGGTTTTCGGTAAATAGATTTTTTAAAATTAAATTTTGTGAAAATCTAAATTTAGATCAATTATTTTGATTTTTAAAAAATAAAAAGATACTTGAGTTTAATTTTCGATTAAATCAAATCAAGTTTTAAAATTAAATTTTAAAAACTAAAATTCAAATTAATTGGTTTTAATTTTCAAAATTTCTAATTTGAAAAGATTTATCGTAACCACCCGATTCACTTGAACCCTATAAATAGTGGTCTAAACCAAAAGATGGGAGTGAAGCTTTTGTGGTGCATGAAGAATTAAAAAAATTGCAGCAAACATCATCCCATTCCTACTCCCATGAGTATAGCCTTCTCATTTAGTGTAAATATATATAATTTTTTCTTATTTATTTTTCAAGTAGACTAATCTATCCTTGGGAGATTTTGTTAGTTTTCTGAGATTTTATTAGTTTATATTATATTTTCGTCACCCATAAGAGTTTCATATTTTCTGTTTATTTCTTTAATTGAAGCGAGTACACCTTTGTGTGAGTTTATTAGTATTGTCTTTCTTATTCTTTCTAAAATGGGAAAGAAGATCGATCACTATTATTTATTTATTTTTTTTAAATCGATCTATCCTCATTATGCTTTTCTCCGACCTTAAAAAATTTTCATATGTTTTTTAGATTTTTTTTAGACAAGATGATAGGAAGAAAATGATATTTTTATTTAATTAGTGCTCATTTAACGGTTGGATTAAACATAACTTTAATTGAATTATTAATTATTAATTGATTATAAAATTAAGATTTTGGAAAATATAAATGCTTACCTAGGTAATTTAAATGACTTTTCGTTATCTTCAATCTTACAAAAATGTTTAACCGGGTGAGATATTTTATATTTGATTTATATCCATAATATTGGTTATAAACCATTTTTATTAGAATGGTTCAATTTGGTCACATACATATCAATTTTTGCAATAATTATAAATTCATGTGAATTTATTCATTTTTATATTTTTTTGGAACATTATCAAAGTCATATTTCAAATTTTCTAATTAACTACTTATACTTTAAAAGGTATTAGCACGTAGTTTCAAACTAGTACTTCTTAAATGTTCACAAAGTGGAGTGTGCTACAAGAAATATTCATGTGATTTTCTCAATCAATAGTAGGACATAGTAAACTATAAGGGCTCGTTTGATAACGTTCCTTGTTTCCGTTTCTCGTTTCTTGATTTTTAGTTGAAATAAAATTTGGTACATATAATATAAAAATTATATATAACATACATTAAAATTATAGTCAGAGGTTGCCGGTAGCGACTGGTTGGCGAAGGTCGGCGGCGGTTGGTAGTTGGATGTCGACGGTGGCAACCGATAGTCGAAGGTCGAAGGTCGCGGCTGACGGAGGTTTGGTCAGTGGAGGTCGGTGGCGACCGATTAGTAGAGGTCGACGACACCCGATAGTCAGAGGTTGGTTGCGGTCGATAGTCAGAGGTCGACAATGACGGCCGGTAGACGGAGATCGACTACGACCGGTAGTCGTAGGTCAAAAGTGGTGGCCGGTCGATGGAGGTCGGTAGTCGGAGGTCGACTGTGGCGCCCGGTAGTCAGAGGTCAACAGTGGCGGTCAGTCAGCGGAGGTCAGCGATGACTGATAATCAGACGTCGACGGTGGCGACCATTCGGTTGAGGTCGTTGGCGACCAATAGTTTGAGGTCAACGAAGGAGATTGGTCGGTGACAGTCGATCAACGGAGATTGACGGCGACTGGTAATCGAAGGTCGACGGTAGCAGTCGACCGCGATTGGTAAAAGGGATCGACGACGACCGATAGTCGGAAGTGGATGATGGTGGGAGATCGACGACAACTGATAGTTAGAGGTCGACGGTGGTGGTTGGTTGGTGGAGTCGACAGTAGCCGATTGTCGGAGGTCGATGGTAGCGGTCGGCTACGGGCTGTGGTCGGTATTTGCAGGTTGACGGAGGTTGGCGACGATCGGTAGTCGGAGGTCGACGAAAGTCGGCAACGGTCGGTAGTCGGAGATCGATGATGGCAGTCGGTTGGCGGCAGTTGGTAGTCGAAGGTCGACGGAGGCGGTCGATCGGTGACGACTAATAGTCTGAGGTTGACGGTGGCGGCTGGTCGGTGGAGGTTGAGGCGACCGATAGTCAGAGATAACGATGGTGGCCAGTCATTGGAGGTCAGCGGTGACCGGTAGTCAGAGATCAGCGGAAGTGATAAAGAAAAGGAAAGAATGTAAGAAATAACATAAATAATTAAAAAATGAAAGAGAAAGAAATAACGAAAAAAGAAAAAGAAAAGACGAGGAAGTGGTTAAAAAAATAGAGGAAGAGAAGAGATTGGTGTAAGAATGGGAGGGAGAGATGGATACATGCATGAAAGATAGACAAAAAAAAAAAAAAAACAGAAACAGAATTTGAGAAACAACTTTTTGTAGTTTCTCAAATTTGACCTCTTTTTTAGGAACGTTTCTAGAAATTTAGAAACAAGAAATAGAGATGGGTTATCAAACAAGTCTGTTAAAAAAGGAGAAACAGGAACAAGAAACAGGAAACAGGAACGTTATCAAACGAGCCCTAAGGTGTCGTCGACAATGATCACATGAGTGAGCTATAGCCCATTCAATGTTTGGAACGTCACTTTAATTAAACAGGGGTTGAGTTATTTTATACATGTTTTGCTACAGTACCCCCCATTATATTTTGCTATTATAACTCATTCATGTTCTTTCAATCCCATCACTGTTGGCGAGCACCTCCGACGAAATTTCTGGTGATCACTGTTGACGCTAGCAACAATTCCAGCAAAAATTCCGATGATCATTGTCGACGATTGAATTTTATTTATTTATTTATTATTATTATTATTATTATTATTTTGTCTTTTCTTCTACCTCGTTTCTTCTACTTCTTTCTTTATTTTCATTTTTTTATATATTTCAAAATGAAAATAAGAAGAAAGAAGAAAAAAATGGAAAAAAAATCAATCACAAGTGGCCACGACGGTTCCAAGTTCCTCTTACCCATAGTACCTAAAAAGAGTCTTGCTTTGTATAGGTTGTGTAGTTATATTATTTTGACATTTTGATTGGAAATATTTCATTTGTTTGTTAAATAATACATACTTGGTTATGAATAACACATGGATTATGCACTTTTTTTTTTGTTCAGTTACACGTGAGATTTGACATGTACTTTTTTTTTTCTCAAAGTCGAAAGTTCAAATTTTCATATTCCATATTGGTGGTATTAAAAAATATGCTAATGAATGTTGCATTTCTTGCCTTTTTTATTGGATTTTTTTTAGAGGTTAAACAACATTGGAAAAATTTGAAATATTAATTTAATGGTTTATTTTTTTAGTTGGAGTTAAAATACGATGTCTCACTATATGTGTTGGCATTTAATGATTTTCTTTTACAAAATTAATACATTTTAGGAGTTATTTTTTTTTTAAAAAAATTAGAATAGTTAGCAAAATTGATTGTCATATTTACCATTCTTATCACAATAATAATAATAATAATAAAAGAAATAAAATAGTTATAACTCCGACTATTATAACCAACCCCGCACACCAAATAAAGACTTTTTGAACCCAGATTAAAATACTCTACACCTTAAACATAGACTCTGAATCCCAAACAACCCCTAAACCAGTGCAAACATAATGCAATGGATAAGATACTAATTATGTAGTTGAGGACGTTTTTTCTTTTAGGACATCAACATTTGGTGGTGGGGGGATTCGAATCTCTGATCTCTTAGTCGAAGACATATGTCAATTACCGTTGAGCTAAACTCACTTTGGCTCGTTATAAGGACGTTTGAGCATTGTATATATTGCTCAATGTAATAATGAATTTAACGTACACGTCTGTAGTTATTAGATCTAGATTTTTTTTTTTTTTTTTTTTTTTTTTTTTTTTTTTTTTACAATTATTAGATCTAGAACTTTATATTAAAAGGGTAAAAATTCATATAAGCACTTAAAAAGAAAATTGTTATATAAACATAATTTTAAACGTGTATTAAAGTGAAATATATCTATATAGAAAACGTTTTTAATTTAAATCAAGTAATATTGATTACTAAAAAAAGGTATTATTTCTATATTAGTTTGTATAGAAAAAAACCTTGACTTTGTATGTATATAATTTAATATTTAGTTTGCTTATAAAAGTAGTTTGAAAATAAAAATGTTTAGTAGAATTTTTTTCTTTTATTAGAATTATGGTTTTCTTTTTTTTTTTTTTTAATTAAAACTTATTTAAATATTTTCTAAGCTTTTATTTTATATTTTTTTGATTTAATAATTATGGGTGGAGGAACAAACCATCAACCTCAAGGATATAATATAACATGTGTCTTATTCTATTGAGTTGTTCTCAGGTTGGCATAAAATATTTATAATAATATCGAATATTTTTATAAATATCTAAATTTAAATCAAAAACCAAACTTAAAAGAAAAAAATAAGCATTGTTTGCTTACATAAACGTGAACAAATCAAGGCGCCTTGCTTAGTCAAGATTCCAAACGACTCAATAGTCAAATATATATACATTTTCTTTGATGACCATTTGGTTTTTAAAAGTTACGTTTGTGTGAACACTACTTCTACTTATAAGTTTTTTATTTTTTATTTTTTTTATCTACATTCTTTTCATGTTTTTAAAAACCAAATCAAAATCTGAAAAACTAAGGCTCCATTTCATAACCATTTGGTTTCTGGTTTTTGGTTTTTGAAAATTAAGCCTACAAACACCACTTCAACCCAATAAGTTTCTTTGTGTTATTATATCTATCTTCTTTTTCATGTTTTCAAAAGTCAATTCAAAATTTGAAAACTAATTAAAAAAAATAGTTTTCAAAAACTTGTTTTTGTTTTGGGAATTTGGCTAGGAATGTAAATGCGTCCTTAACAAATATGAAAACCACTCTAAGGAAATCGAGAGAAATCAAGTTTAGTTTTCAAAAACCAAAAACCAATTAAAACCAAATGATTATCAAACGGGGTTTAAAAAAATTAGTAGGTTTCAAAAACCTGTTTTTGTTTTTGGAATTTGGCTAAAAATTCAAATGTATTCTTAACAAAGATGAAAACAATCGCAAGAAAATTGAAAGAAAACAAACATAATTTTCAAAACTAAATGGTTCCCAAACGGAATCGTAGTTGTTAGAGACATTAGCTCAACGTTAACTTAGGAGACTTTCACACTTGAGATATAGGAAGTTTGTTATGAGAGAGAGATAAACTCAACGAGTTTGCAATACTTTGGTCTTATTTATGATCTACAAAAAAGAGTTGTAGCTTGTATAATGATTGATTGGAAGTATTGACATTGTATATAATGATAGGAACTCACAAGAAGTTAAATGGTTTATGGAAAACTGGTCGACCTTGACTTTCTTTACACAATTCACCCATCGATCATAGGGTTGGTTGAAAGTTTAGTAAGCTCGTGAGCCCCAAAATGTGGTGGAAAAATTATTAGTTGTTTTTGGTGCAATGAGGTCTTCTTTTCAAAATTGTCGGATGTAAGTCTCTAAATTTGTCTGTCCCTAATAATTGTTGGATGCAAAAGAAAATCAAGATACTTTTGCTATTTCTCTCTCTTACATCCAACGGTGCAAAACTACGAGTCTCAATGCACCGGGAGCACCTAAAAATTTCTCCTTCTAAAGTCCTTTTTTTTCTCTCTCTCTTCTTCTTCTTCTTTTCCTTTTCTTCTTTCTTTCATCCAGTTCGACAAATGAAAAAGGGAAAAATCAAACTTTCCACTTTAAAGAGTGTATAAACATCTTAACTATTGAGCAATATTCAGGTTGACACAATGAGTACTTGTTAACTACACAATTGCCTCGCAATAAAATTATAATGCAAAAGAAAGTTCAAAGATCTATGAGACACAAAGTTGAAAGTTTAAAACCTATGAGACACAAAGTAAGGGTATGTTTGGTTTAATTTAACTATTCAAGTGTTTAATTTTGAAAAAAAAAATTCTAGTGTTTGACGACCATTAAAATGACTTATTAAAAAATAAACAATTTTGAGGGAAACACTTGGAATCAATTTTTTTTAAAAAGAGTTTTTAAGTATATAATAACTTGTGTACAAAAACACTTACGAGGAAATGTAACCAAACATGTGAGTGTTTAAATTCTAAACAATTCTTATACTAAATGTTTTTTAAACAATGCATTCTTGAAAAACACTTAAGACTCGTTTGAAATACATTTTTGTTTAAATGTTTTTCAAGAATGCGTTTTCTTTTAAACACTTTTTATAAAAATTGTTTGGAATTTAAACACTCATATGTTTGGTTACATTCCCTCGTGAGTCTTTTTATACAAGTTATATATACTTAAAAAAATCTTTTTAAAAAAATTTGTTTTGGAGTGTTTCTCTCAAAATGGTTTATTTCTCAATCTCATTTTTTAATAAGTCATTTTTAGTGGTTGTCAAACACTATAATTTTTTTCAAAATGTTTTTTTTTTAAAAAAATTAAACACTTGGAAAGTTAAACCAAATATACCCTTAAACTACAAGGTATTCCTAATGGGTCCCAAATCAAATGACCTATTTTCTTCTTACAAGTTGTTACTCCATTGAATACTACATGTTTTCTATTTTCTTAAGCTTTATGCTTTTCTTGCCAAAGCGAGCTTAGCTCAGCGGTAATTGACATGTACTCTCGACCATGAGGTCAGATGTTCGAATCCTCCCACCCCCAATTGTTGATGTACTCAAAAAGAAAAAAAAAAAAACTTGATGCTTCGAATCCCCCCACCCCGAAATGTTGATGTACTAAAAAAAAAAAACCATAGAAATGATCTCAAAAAACCGATTTTTAGGATCTCATTTAAGAAACAACAACACTTTTAATAAAATTGTATATAGAGGACCATTTAATATATTTTATTATTTTATGTACTTTAAAAATATAATTTCTACTTTTTTATATGAGACTGGCCTTTTTTTTAATAAATATAAAAAATGACTTTAATTGTTAATTGATTCAATATAATATAATATATATATATATATATATATATATATATATATATTTAATATAATATAATATAATTAATTAAGGGAGATTTTAAACCTCATATGTACACTTTAATTAATCATTACGGTAAGTTTTTATTTAAGATCAGATTATTACAATTGTTACTATAGAAATTCAAACATTTTAGGGAAAAATACACTTTTGGTCCCTGAGGTTTGGGTTAAGTGACACTTTGGTCCCCGAGTTTTCAAACTCAACAAAAATACCCCCGAGGTTTGAGATAAGGAGCAATTTGGTCCCTGCCGTCAATTTTTCTGTTAAACCCTAACGGTAAGCTGACGTGGCACTATTATTTTAATTTAAAAAATTAATTTTTAATTTTTTTAAATAAAAAATATAAAAATATTAAATATATTATTATTTTATTATTATTTTTAAAATTCTCTCTCTTTTCCCCATCTTCTTTCTTCTCCACCTTCTTTCTCCCTCCATCTTCTTCCTTCCCCCTCCCATCTTCTTCAGCTCCGGTGGCCGGCCGCCGCCGGCTGCCGGCGAACGGCGGCGGCGGCGGCGGTCGCCGGAATTTTTTTTTTTCTTCTTTCTTCTTCTTTTCTTCAAAGACAACAGATAACTTCTCTTCTGCTCATACACAACAGGGTGATCATCGAGGTCTTTCTCCTCCCTCACCTTCACCCTCGGATACACTTAAAGTCCAACAGAAACAGAAGAAACAAAACAAAAATCAACACAAACATCAAGCACAAAAAATAAAAAACAAAACCAGATTAGATCAAACCCACTTGAGGATCGATCCTCCATCTTCTTAGGAACAGCCTCGGCCGTCGAAGAAACAGAGATGCGGCATATGGGCGTTGGGTTTCGAACCATCAGAAGGAATCAGAAGAAGAAACCCAGAAATCACGTGTTCAATGCGTGTCTTCAAAGAGAGAAAAAGAACGAGTAGTGAGCCAAGTTATGGGAGAAATGGCTTTTGGGGTTTTCAGAGATTGAAATGATTCAAATCGAACGTGTAAGTGATCGTTGAGTCAACGAACGCCAAAGGGCGAATTTGCCAGAAAGCTTCGCAGTGGCGGACCCCATTGGGCTTTGCTTTTTGCTGCAGCTGAGTTCAGAAGAGAAGTTATTGAATACTACTGATTGGAACGACGGCGGCGGCGATTCCGATTCGACGCCGGAATCGGGGAGGAGGAGCTCCTCCTCCCCCTCCCGTTTCAGATCTGAAACGGGAAGAGGAGGAGGCTCCTCCTCCCCGAAACTCTCTTTAAAAAAAAAAAACAGAAGAAAGGAAGAGAAAGAAGAAGAAGGGAAGAAGAGAAGAAGAAAAGAAGAAGAAAGAAGAAAAAAAAAAAAAAAATTCCGGCGACCGCCGCCGCCGCCGCCGTTCGCCGGCAGCCGGCGGCGGCCGGCCACCGGAGCTGAAGAAGATGGGAGGGGAAAGGAAGAAGATGAAGGGAGAAAGAAGGTGGAGAAGAAAGAAGATGGGGAAAAGAGAGAGAATTTTAAAACTAATAAAAAAATAATAAAAAAATAATAATAAATTTAATATTTTTATATTTTTTATTTAAAAAAATTAAAAATTAATTTTTTAATTAAAATAATAGTGCCACGTCAGCTTACCGTTAGGGTTTAACAGAAAATTGACGACAGGGACCAAATTGCTCCTTATCTCAAACCTCGGGGGTATTTTTGTTGAGTTTGAAAACTCGGGGACCAAAGTGTCACTTAACCCAAACCTCAGGGACCAAAAGTGTATTTTTCCCAACATTTTATTATTATCGTTTTAATTATAATATTAAGCAAACATGTGCATAGTAGGGGAAATTTGTAGTTTATTTTAAAATATATATAAATGAAAACATTGAGAAAATAGTAAAAAAAAATTATATTTAATTTAATGAATAGAAGCATATAGTTTCAACATCTTATAATCTGTATAGATAAATGAGAATTTAATTTTATTTTTTAAGAAAATTTTAGTTGAAATTTAGATTTAAATGATAATTTATGTATTATATGTCTTTTTAATTACTCCTATAATTTAATTATAACTTTTTATAATTCAATTTACTAAAATTCAAAAGTGAATAATATATATATATATATATATATATATATAACAAAATCATTACTTTTCATTAAAATTTGAATAAATATATATTCTAGATGATTTCTCTCTAGTTTTTTCTTTCTTCTTTGTAATTCCCTTTGATTTGCTCCTTAATTTATTTTTTCTCTCCTTATTGCATAATCACCGAGAACCCTAAACAATTTATTCAAAAATTCTAAAAAAATGAAAATTAAAAGAAATTAGGGAAAAATACACTTTTGGTCCCTGAGGTTTGGGTTAAGTTACACTTTGGTCCCTGAGTTTTCAAACTCAACAAAAATACCCCTGAGGTTTGAGATAAGAAGCACTTTGGTCCCTGCCGCCTATTTTTCTGTTAAATACTAACGGTTGTTGACGTGACACTATTATTTTAATAAAAAATATTTTATTTTATTTTTTAATAAAAACAAATAAAAACAATAAATTATTATGAATTTTTATATTTATATCTTTCTCTCTCCTTCCACCTCATCATCCTTCTTCTTATTCTTCTTCTTCAAGGTCGGTCGGCCGCCAGCTGCCGACGACCGGCGGCTGCCGATGGCCGGCCACTGCCGGCGAAGTTTTTTTTTTCCTTTTTTCCTTTTTTCTTTTCTTTTCTTTTATTTTATTCTCTTCCTTCCTCTCTCCTTGATCTTGAAGTTTTTTTTTTATCTTTCTCCCATTTCAAATCTCTCTCCACCGCCGCTCCGTCCTCGCGCCGCCGCTCTTGTGCCATCTCCGTCTCTTTTTCAGAATCGGTCTTGGGTTTTGTTTCAGATTGTTCCCCTTTGCACGCGAGGAGGGAGAGAATCGAGTCGCTCGTCGTGGGTCTTCGCGCACAAGGAAGGACGAGGGAGAGAGTGAGGCCGTCGGTCTTCGAGGGAGAGAGAGGTCGCTCGTCGGAGATCCATCAATGGTGCTCTTCCTTGCACCTTTCCTATAGCCCACTACCATTCTCTCTTATGTGTTTCGAGGGAGAGAGAGGGAATGGTCTCCCTAATATGACAGGAATTGCATGATTCTCTTTAATATTCATCACAAAAAAATCAACAGGGAGGAAAAATTTACCTACTTTAATTAAAACATTCTTCACAATTCCATATGGACTAACCACAGACTGGTCAGCCAACTGGAGCCTATCAGAAATAGATTTTATTTCTCCTATGTTTAATTTCTTGCATAATGACAAAGGAATAATATTTATGCTGGCACCAAGATCACATAATGCTCTACAAGAGTAAGTACCAAAATTACAAGGAATAGAAAAACTCCCTGGATCAACCAATTTCTTAGGCACTTTCTGCTGAAGGCGACACTGCATGTTGATGCGAGGTACACTATTTCCATCTATTTTTCCTTCTTCTTCTTGGTGAGTCATTCCTTCATAAACTTTTTGTAGTTAGGCATTTGCTCTAGTGTCTCTGCAAAAGGAATATTAACATTCAGACCCATAAAAGCATCTAAAAAATTTTCAAAGTGAACTTTTGAATTTTTCTTTCTCTTTTTCTTCTCTTTGGGAACTAGAACAGTAGGAGAAGGGATAGAGGGCTCAAGATTAAGCTTTGAAACTTTGTTTGAGGATGTGCCTGTTGGGTTTTATGCCCTAAAACTCGTAGATAGTGAATGTAACCGTTGACCGGATATTAATGAAATAATATTGATATATTTTTTCCATTAATTGTTATTAGTTATTTTATATTTGTCTTTGCCTAATAATAACCCTAATCCAATAAACTAGACATCCAAGGCTGTAATATGAGTCTTGAACTATATGTAGCGACATATGGGATCATTGTTCAAGAAACAGCCTAAAGGGTCTATAGTATAGGGATAAGACTGGGTGCCTTATCCTGGTGACACTATGGATACGGCCCACTTTGTATTTGATACAAACGCTGCGATCCAAAGCGTTCGTGTAGGAGACATGCAAGTGGGGGTATCCTATGCAATGAGTTTGCATAAGACCGGACCGCGAAATAGTAACCACTAGTTATAACACCGTTAACTAGTTGGTTTTCTATTTCACTAGGACGACCGAGACAACTTAGTCTTAATCCTGAGTTGATTATGGACTCCTGCTCATGAGAGACTGTCCTTTGATTTGCATGGGTGAGAGTGGCCAATACGCCGACTCAATAAGCCTACCACTTTGGGGACAAGATCAAATGGGGAGCTGGGAACATAATCGTACAAGATGGAATTCACTCCTTCCCGACTTTAGGGAAGCAGATGAGTGTTCCCTTAAGTGGTTACTCCGAGTCTTGAACAAAGGGCCCTACCCTCTCAATGGCACGAGAGGGTTTTCTGTTTAATGGTTGGACCATAAACAGATTGTTCATTAGAGGAGAATTGGTACTTAAGGAAATAGAGGTG
Source organism: Luffa acutangula (assembly GCA_036850905.1). Taxonomy (NCBI): domain Eukaryota; kingdom Viridiplantae; phylum Streptophyta; class Magnoliopsida; order Cucurbitales; family Cucurbitaceae; genus Luffa; species Luffa acutangula. The sequence goes on from CM072099.1 coordinate 15,485,386, forward strand.
ACCCAGGGGTAAAACGGTAATTTGACCCAGCTGGTGTTACGGACACTCGTGAAGGACTAACTAGTCGATATTGGTCTAAGTTCCGTGGACACAGAAAATATGTCTGCAGTGAGAAGAGTGCAACTGTGAGTCTATAGTGGAATGTACACACAGTTAACGAATATTGATTATTGTGGTTAATGAGTTTAACCAATTAATCTCACATCGTTGGAGCTTCTGATCTGCAGGTCCATTAGGTCCCACTGGTAGCTCGTAAAGTAATTTGAGGCAACTAAGTAATTAAATTGAAAATGTTCAATTTACTGAGGGAAATAAATATAATATATATTGATATATTATTATGAGAGAAATTAATATTTGAAGAAGTTCAAATATAAATTTATGAAAGATTGAAAGAATTAATTAATTTAAGTCCTAAAAGTGTTTGGGCAAAATTAATTAATTCAAGGCCGGAAATTAAATATGTGATATTTAATTTGGTGGTTAATTAATTAAAGAATTCATTAACCATGAATTAATCAATTATGTAAATAATTAATCACTTAAGGAAGTGATTAATCATTTATGGGAATGATCTAATTACTTATGGAAGAAATTAGTCATTTATGGAAAAGATTAATCAATTGGGAATTGATTGATCATGATTGATTAATTAAGGAATAAAGATTGAATCAATTTTGGAAAAGATTGATTTTATTGAATATTTTATTCATGGCCTCTCTTCTATAAATAGAACACTAGACCTAATTGGTCATGACACTTGACACTCTTGAAAGACAAGACCTAGAATTCTCTCTAGCCTCCATCTTAGAGAAAGACTCCCACAAGTCTTTGGCCTCCTAGACTTAGAGACATACCGGTGTAACCTCTGTGGTTATTGTGTCAATCAAAGAAGAATTTCCAGCGAAGAATACCTTGAAGCCGCTGTTGCGTTTTCGTTCGTGGAGCTTCGTTGGCGAAGAACGGTCAAGTCTACAACGGAGGTTTGTAACGGTTCTTCCTCTTTTCTTTAGAAAAGTTTTAAAAATAAATTTAGATTTATTTTAGCATGTTTAAACCGATTTTAAAGCGGCTTTAAAGTTAGTTTAAAGTTTTGTTTGAGTTTTCGTAACGGTTTTTTAATGTTAATTAATATACGGCGTAAGGTCCAATCGATGCGCTTCCGCTGCGTGGGGACTTTTATTCCCTTCAATCGGCATCAGAGCCATCGCTGTCCCTATTAATTAATTTTAAAAAAAGTTGCGATAGGCTCTAATAGGTGGGATTTATGCATATTGTATGTTCGGTTTGCATTGAACTGTTTGGGTTAATTTTATGGCCATAGATTTTATTTTTATGTGATTTTGATCATGTAAGGCCCGGTGTTTCGGGTATTTTATGTAAAATCGAGTCCTATGTAAGTCCGGGTCTAGAAAAGGTTTTTATGAGATGAAAATCGAAGGAATCGCCGCTGAAATCGAAGCCAAAACCGAAGAAATCGTTGCTGTTTTGCCCAGATTCTGCCTCCAGACGCAACAGCGTCGGGACGCTCCTTCAACAGCGTCTCGACGCTGTCTCGATACCGAAGGCGCTCGGTAAGGAAAGCGCAAAGCGTCGGGACGCTACCTCAACAGCGTCTCGACGCTGTCTCGATTACGCGGGCGCCAGATAAGGAAAACGCACAGCGTCGGGACGCTAATCTACACAGCGTCTCGACGCTGTCACGATGGAGGCGCGCACTAGGGTTTCAACAGGCGCGGTTCAAGCAAGGACGGTCCGGTTCGGACCGGTTCGGCTGGGCTGAGACCTATTTGGTCCGGTTCAGCCAATTTTTGGCATGGTTCGTGATTTTGGAGGCCGGTTCGAGGTGGTTCGGGGCGGTTCGTGCTGTCTAGGCCAATTCCGGAGCTGTTCATGGATTTTTTAGGATAGAATTTAGCTAAATTAATGTAATTTAATGCTTTATTTTATCCTAGGGGCCAAAATTAACCGGTTCAATTGCTATTTATATGCTTTATGGATGTCATATAGATTATTTAATCCCACCTTAGGTTATAAACATGCTCATGCATTTTTTATATATTATAAATTGTTATAATGTATGTTTAAATGCATGGATTTGTTTTCATATTTTTAATATAAGTGTATATTAATTATATGAAAAATTGGAAAGCATGAAGCATGTCATTACTTAAATTAAATATAAATAGTTATGTTTAATGTGATGAATGAAGCATGCTTGGTTGATTTTCTTGATAGGCTTATAATTGTTATAATAAAAGAAAATCAAAATTGCATGAAGCATGAAACATCCATAGTTATTAATATAATTGTTATATTATTCATGCAATTGATGAGGCTTAATTATTCAATTTGAATGAGATTGTTGAATGAATTAAACCCTAGATTCTTGATTATAGGATTAATCATTAAAATTTGAAATAGTTCTTTAATATTAATGGTTAGAAACCGTCAATCTATAATCAAGATTTGCATGCAAACATAAGATCATAGGATAAATTGAATTAATTTTAAATTGTTTAAAATTAATTAGACCTAGATCGATTTCTAATAGGATTAGAATCTTTTCTTACTTAGAATTAAAAATAGTTTTAATTTACTAAGTAGGAAAAACATTGCTATGATTATAAGGGAACTCCACCGGTAATGTTCTGTCTAAGGCTGGAGGTATTTAAGTTGACGGTTTACGGAACACCTCCTACCTGGGAACTGACCTGGAATACCGGAGTTGAATTAACCATAGTAATGTTGACTTGCAATGTTGGGTTTATTAAAAAGTTTAATTAACCCAAAAGATTGCAGTTGAATCCTTTCCATAATTGTTATAATAGGATCAGACTTAGATAGATTGTCTTAGCCGAATACTATCTAAGTTAAACAACCCTATATTAACCTTAGGACATTTTCAGTGGGAGGAAAATTACAAAACGAGATTTAAATCAAGTTTTGCTCCTACATCCCTATATTCACAACGTGAGATTCATGCTCGGCTTCGAGTCGCCCTAGGAGCGGCCTCCCTTCGGAAAGTGTTTGCATGGATCAATATCAAGGTGAATGGGAAAAATGTCTAGAGTAAGTGGGAGCGGGACACGTGTCAACGTATCCCTCGGTCTCCGCCCATAGTTCACACCGTGAGAGTCCTATGATCCGCCTGCAGGTTGCCCTGGCGCATCCATCCCTTCGGAGGGCCTGGTCATAGGATTCGGAACATCGTGAACTCCTGGAAAGGATAGGAGCTCTTAGGCTAATCACCAACAGTTGTCTTTCCCTTCGGTAGCCTGTTGGTGCGTGCCTCTGAGATCTGAAAGTGGGAGGGTTACACTTACGAGGATGAGTTAAAAGTGTTAACAAATCCTTGACCGAACAACGGTGGCTAATGTCTATAGGAATATGAGTTATTCTGGAATTAGAATTAGCTGAGAGGTGTCTCATTTCAAAGGAGGAGTACCTGATCACCCTTCGGTGACTGATATTCTAAACCTCTGAAACGTCGTTGCAAAACTAAATCAATAGTTTTAGGGTTCTGTGATTGTCTGTTTTGCTAAATTGATTGGATTGTGTGCAATTGTTTGCTTGTATGATGGGTTAAGGCAAAGATAACTAATACGGTCATTGTTTGTTTAAATTTCAGCAATGTCTTCCTCAATAGTCTCTCTGCTTAAAAATGAGAAATTAACCGGCGAAAATTATGCTACGTGGAAGTCGAACTTGAATACGATTCTTGTTGTCGATGATCTGCGGTTCGTCTTAACGGAGGATTGTCCTCCAGCCCCTGCTCGTAATGCATCCCAGGCAGTTAAGGATGCTTATGACCGCTGGACAAAGGCCAATGATAAGACTCGCGTCTATATCTTAGCCAGCTTATCTGAAGTTTTGGCTAAAAGGCATGAGGGCATGGTAACAGCGAGGGAGATTATGAACTCTCTCCAGGAGATGTTTGGACAACCGTCCTACCAACTCCACCATGACGCTCTCAAATACGTTTATAGCTGTCGCATGAAAGAGGGCACGTCTGTTCGGGAGCATGTCCTGGATATGATGGTCCAATTCAACGTGGCAGAGGCAAACGGGGCGGTCATAGATGAGCGTAGTCAGGTTGCATTCATCTTAGAATCTCTTCCGAAGAGTTTTCTACAGTTTCGAAGCAATGCAATGATGAATAAAATAACATTCAACCTGACTAGCCTCCTTAATGAGCTACAGCTCTATCAGTCTCTTCTTAAGAACAAGGGACAGATAGAAGGAGAGGCAAACGTTGTTCACTCCAAAAGAAAGTTCGAGAAGGGTTCATCCTCTGGAACTAAATCTGTAGCCACTTCTTCAAAGAAAACTCAGAAGAAGAAAGGAAACAAGGGGAAAGCTCCCAGTACTGCTGCCAAAAGCAAGGGAAAAGCCAAAGCTGTGGCAGACAAGGGCAAATGTTTTCACTGCAATGTAGATGGACATTGGAAGAGAAACTGCCCAAAGTACCTTGCTGAGAAAAAGAAGGAAAAGGAAGGTAAATTTGATTTACTGGTTTTAGAAACATGCCTGGTAGAACATGATGAGTTTACCTGGATACTTGATTCAGGAGCAACTAATCATGTTTGCTCTTCTTTTCAGGAAAATAGTTCCTTTCGGCAGTTGAACGATGGAGAAATGACACTCAGGGTCGGAACTGGAGAAGTCATTTCAGCTAAAGCAGTGGGAGCTGCGAAGTTATTTTTTAGAAATAGATTCTTGCTTTTAGAAAGTTTGTTAATCGTTCCCAAGATTAAGAGGAACTTGATTTCTATTTCATGTTTGATTGAACAATCGTATACAGTTACTTTTGATATGAATGAAGCGTTCATTTATAAAAATGGTATACTTATTTGTTCAGCCAAATTGGAAAATAACTTGTATGTTTTAAGACCAACCGAAAACAAAGCACTTTTAAATCACGAATTATTTAAAACTGCTGAAACTCAAAGTAAAAGGCAAAAGATTTCTCCATCAAGTAACAATACTCATCTTTGGCATCTTAGACTTGGTCATATAAACATCGATAGGATCGGTCGTTTGGTAAAGAATGGACTTCTAAGCAAGTTAGGAGATGATTCACTACCACCTTGTGAATCTTGTCTCGAGGGAAAAATGACCAAAAGACCCTTTTCTGGAAAAGGTTACAGAGCCAAAGAACCCTTAGAGTTAATACATTCGGATCTATGTGGTCCAATGAATGTAAAAGCTCGAGGAGGGTACGAATATTTCATCTCATTTATAGATGATTATTCAAGATATGGTTACTTATACCTAATGGGACATAAGTCTGAAGCCCTTGAAAAGTTTAAGGAGTTTAAGGCTGAAGTTGAAAACCTATTAGGTAAAACTATTAAAGTACTTCGATCTGATCGAGGAGGGGAGTATATGGATCAAAGATTCCAGGACTATATGATAGAACATGGAATCCAATCTCAACTCTCAGCCCCTGGTACACCTCAGCAGAATGGTGTGTCAGAAAGGAGAAATAGAACCTTGTTAGACATGGTTCGATCAATGATGAGCTATGCTCAATTGCCTAGCTCGTTTTGGGGGTATGCAGTGGAGACTGCAGTATACATCTTGAACAATGTTCCCTCGAAAAGTGTTTCAGAAACACCTTTCGAGTTATGGAAGGGGCGTAAACCTAGTTTGCGTCACTTTCGCATTTGGGGTTGTCCTGCACACGTGCTTGTGACAAATCCTAAGAAACTGGAACCTCGTTCAAAACTGTGCCAATTTGTTGGTTACCCTAAAGAAACGAGAGGTGGTTATTTCTACGACCCACAAGAAAATAAGGTGATTGTATCGACAAACGCCACTTTCTTAGAGGAAGACCACATGAGAGATCATAAACCACGAAGCAAAATAATATTAGGAGAAGCTACTGAAGAATCATCAAGAGTTGTTGATGAAGTTGGACCTTCAACAAGAGTTGATGAAGGAACCAGTTCTTCAGATCCATCCCGTCCATCTCAAACGTTGGGAATGCCTCGACGCAGTGGGAGGGTTGTGTTACAACCTGATCGCTACTTGGGTTTAACTGAAACTCAGGTTGTCATTGAGGATCCATTGTCCTATCGACAGGCAACGAATGACGAAGATAAGGATGAATGGGTCAAAGCCATGAACCTGGAAATGGAGTCAATGTACTCCAATTCTGTATGGGAACTTGCAGATCTACCATATGGGGTAAAACCCATAGGGTGCAAATGGATCTATAAGAGAAAAAGAGATGCAGCTGGAAAGGTACAGACCTTCAAAGCTAGACTAGTGGCACAGGGTTATACCCAAAAGGAGGGGGTTGACTATGAAGAAACCTTTTCTCCTGTAGCCATGTTAAAGTCCATAAGAATTCTTTTATCCATTGCCACATATTATGACTATGAAATATGGCAAATGGACGTCAAGACTGCCTTTCTGAATGGTAATCTTGAAGAGAATATCTTTATGTCTCAACCCGAAGGGTTCATAGCCCAAGGTCAGGAACAAAAGGTTTGTAAGCTAAATCGATCCATTTATGGATTGAAACAAGCATCCAGATCATGGAACATTAGATTTGATACTGCAATCAAATCTTTTGGCTTTGACCAAAACGTTGATGAGCCTTGTGTATACAAGAAAGTCAACAAAAGGAAAGTAGATTTTCTAATACTTTATGTAGACGATATCCTACTCATTGGGAATGATGTAGGATACCTAACTGACATTAAGAAATGGCTAGCAGCCCAATTCCAAATGAAAGATCTGGGAGAGGCTCAATATGTTCTGGGAATCCAAATCATTAGGGATCGTAAGAACAAAACGCTAGCTCTGTCTCAAGCAACGTATATTGACAAGATGTTGTCTCGATATTCGATGCAAAACTCCAAGAAGGGACTCCTACCCTTCAGACATGGGGTGCACCTGTCTAAGGAACAATCTCCTAAGACACCTCAAGAAGTTGAGAACATGAGACACATTCCCTACGCCTCAGCTGTGGGCAGCTTAATGTATGCCATGCTCTGCACAAGGCCTGACATATGTTATGCAGTGGGAGTAGTCAGTAGGTATCAGTCTAATCCAGGGTTGGACCACTGGGGAGCGGTTAAGAATATCCTCAAGTATCTTCGGAGAACGAGGGACTACATGCTTGTGTATGGAGCTAAGGATTTGATTCTTACTAGATACACTGACTCTGACTTTCAAGCTGATAAGGATTCAAGGAAATCCACATCAGGGTCAGTATTCACCCTCAATGGAGGAGCAGTAGTGTGGAGAAGCATCAAACAAGGATGCATAGCAGACTCAACCATGGAGGCTGAGTATGTAGCAACTTGCGAAGCAGCTAAGGAGGCAGTATGGCTCAGAAAGTTCTTGACTGATTTGGAAGTAGTTCCGAATATGAACGTGCCCATAACACTATACTGTGACAACAGTGGGGCTGTAGCCAACTCAAAAGAACCTCGTAGCCACAAACGGGGTAAACACATTGAGAGGAAGTATCACCTGATACGGGAGATTGTGCAAAGAGGAGATGTGATCGTCACTAAGATCGCCTCGGAGCACAACATCGCTGATCCATTTACAAAGGCTCTCACGGCTAAAGTGTTTGAGGGTCATCTAGAAGGTCTAGGTCTACGAGATATGTATGCCATCTAATCTAGGGCAAGTGGGAGAAATGTATAATGGGTATAAGGATGCCCTAGTTCATTGTATTTCCAGCTTTAGATTATTGCATTAACATCCCACTAACTAGTGTTTTAGTTCAAGTGGGAGTTTGTTGGGTTTTATGCCCTAAAACTCGTAGATAGTGAATGTAACCGTTGACCGGATATTAATGAAATAATATTGATATATTTTTTCCATTAATTGTTATTAGTTATTTTATATTTGTCTTTGCCTAATAATAACCCTAATCCAATAAACTAGACATCCAAGGCTGTAATATGAGTCTTGAACTATATGTAGCGACATATGGGATCATTGTTCAAGAAACAGCCTAAAGGGTCTATAGTATAGGGATAAGACTGGGTGCCTTATCCTGGTGACACTATGGATACGGCCCACTTTGTATTTGATACAAACGCTGCGATCCAAAGCGTTCGTGTAGGAGACATGCAAGTGGGGGTATCCTATGCAATGAGTTTGCATAAGACCGGACCGCGAAATAGTAACCACTAGTTATAACACCGTTAACTAGTTGGTTTTCTATTTCACTAGGACGACCGAGACAACTTAGTCTTAATCCTGAGTTGATTATGGACTCCTGCTCATGAGAGACTGTCCTTTGATTTGCATGGGTGAGAGTGGCCAATACGCCGACTCAATAAGCCTACCACTTTGGGGACAAGATCAAATGGGGAGCTGGGAACATAATCGTACAAGATGGAATTCACTCCTTCCCGACTTTAGGGAAGCAGATGAGTGTTCCCTTAAGTGGTTACTCCGAGTCTTGAACAAAGGGCCCTACCCTCTCAATGGCACGAGAGGGTTTTCTGTTTAATGGTTGGACCATAAACAGATTGTTCATTAGAGGAGAATTGGTACTTAAGGAAATAGAGGTGACCCAGGGGTAAAACGGTAATTTGACCCAGCTGGTGTTACGGACACTCGTGAAGGACTAACTAGTCGATATTGGTCTAAGTTCCGTGGACACAGAAAATATGTCTGCAGTGAGAAGAGTGCAACTGTGAGTCTATAGTGGAATGTACACACAGTTAACGAATATTGATTATTGTGGTTAATGAGTTTAACCAATTAATCTCACATCGTTGGAGCTTCTGATCTGCAGGTCCATTAGGTCCCACTGGTAGCTCGTAAAGTAATTTGAGGCAACTAAGTAATTAAATTGAAAATGTTCAATTTACTGAGGGAAATAAATATAATATATATTGATATATTATTATGAGAGAAATTAATATTTGAAGAAGTTCAAATATAAATTTATGGAAGATTGAAAGAATTAATTAATTTAAGTCCTAAAAGTGTTTGGGCAAAATTAATTAATTCAAGGCCGGAAATTAAATATGTGATATTTAATTTGGTGGTTAATTAATTAAAGAATTCATTAACCATGAATTAATCAATTATGTAAATAATTAATCACTTAAGGAAGTGATTAATCATTTATGGGAATGATCTAATTACTTATGGAAGAAATTAATCATTTATGGAAAAGATTAATCAATTGGGAATTGATTGATCATGATTGATTAATTAAGGAATAAAGATTGAATCAATTTTGGAAAAGATTGATTTTATTGAATATTTTATTCATGGTCTCTCTTCTATAAATAGAACACTAGACCTAATTGGTCATGACACTTGACACTCTTGAAAGACAAGACCTAGAATTCTCTCTAGCCTCCATCTTAGAGAAAGACTCCCACAAGTCTTTGGCCTCCTAGACTTAGAGACATACCGGTGTAACCTCTGTGGTTATTGTGTCAATCAAAGAAGAATTTCCAGCGAAGAATACCTTGAAGCCGCTGCTGCGTTTTCGTTCGTGGAGCTTCGTTGGCGAAGAACGGTCAAGTCTACAACGGAGGTTTGTAACGGTTCTTCCTCTTTTCTTTAGAAAAGTTTTAAAAATAAATTTAGATTTATTTTAGCATGTTTAAACCGATTTTACAGCGGCTTTAAAGTTAGTTTAAAGTTTTGTTTGAGTTTTCGTAACGGTTTTTTAATGTTAATTAATATACGGCGTAAGGTCCAATCGATGCGCTTCCGCTGCGTGGGGACTTTTATTCCCTTCAGTGCCATCCTCAGCTTCTCCAGTGATGGCCTCTGGTTTAGTAGTCTCCTGGTCCTCAGCTTCTTGAATTTCCTCCTCGTGATGCACAGTGATGGCTTTGAAATACTCCATCTGAGATTTCTCTTGCTCAGCGGGGGCCTTACCCTTATTCATGGTGTTAACAACACTTACTAGTTGTCCAAGCTGAGTCTCAATATTCTTTATTACTGCACTGTGGCCAGTCACTATGGTGTTTATAGTGATGACGGCCTCCTCCAGCTTGTTTGTCCTGTTGCTTGATTCTGCAATGAAGGCTCCAACAAGATCCTCTAAAGATTGTTTATTTTCTTGCTTAGGAGGGGCAAAACCAGGAGGATTTAAGACGTTTTTATTATTAGCATACGAGAAGTTTTCATGATTTCTATTGTTAGGGTGATAATGTGTAAGCGTAGAATTATTACTATATCCCATAAAATTTGAATTTGAAACATACTGAACCTGCTCTAAGGTTTCCTCCTGAGATTGAGATGCGAGGGCAGTTTCTGACTCGATAGATTGAACACTCACTGTACCCTGAAAACTTCAGAAAAGCATTAGCAAAGGTAGACATATGGGCTTGGAGTGCACTTAAGTTGTCGATTTCAAATACTCCAGCAGCAATCTTTTTCGGTGTAGACCGATCAGATGGCCACTTATAGCTATTGGTGGCCATGTCCTCCAGTAATGTGCGTGCATTTTCCACGGTCTTGGACAACAGAGTCCCACCTGCAGCTGCATCAGCAATGATTTTAGTACTGGGATTTAAACCATTGTAAAAGAGTTGGATAACCAGTCAGGATAACCATGCTGAGGGCACTTCCTTAGCAACTCTTTGTAACGCTCTCATGCTTCGAACAGTTGCTCGTAAAACTCCTGTTGGAACGTCCCAATTTTGGTCCTCAGCTTGACCGTCTTGGCAGGAGGGAAGAATTTCTTTAAGAATACCTAGACCAAAACATCCCAGGTGGTAATGCTCCCAGGTGGAATGGACTGCAACCAATCCTTCGCTTTATCCTGCAAACAAAAGGGAAATAAACGTAAGCGAATGACATCTTCAGTAACAACATTGATTTTTATTGTCCCGCAGATATCTAGAAAAGATTTCAAGTGAGAGTTTGGATCCTTTGTGTGTGATCCTCTGTAACTGCAGTCTCGAGCCATTTGAATGAGACAAGTTTTCAGCTCGAAATTGTTGGCATTAATCAGGTCATAAACAATCCTCGACTCTTGCCTTTGAAAAACAGGCTGAAAGTAGTCCCTAATGGGCTTGGACTCCTCCTGAGGATTTGGACCGACCATTGTGATAGATTCTTTAAGTTCCCTTCGAATCCTACTAATTGTCCTCTTGATCTTGGGATCCAAAGGTACTAAGACCAAATCTCAATCATTTCGCATACAAGGTCTAACCTAACGTAAGAAGGAAAATAAAAGAAAAGGAAAGAAAACAAATAAGGAAAGAAACTAGAAAATGAAATAACTAAATCTAAATAAGGAAAATATATTCTTAGAAAATGAAAAGATTAACTAATAAGGAATGCAAAAACAAACATGACAAAAACTATTAAGGAAACTAACCAATAAGAAAAAATTAATCTAATAAGGAAAGAACTAAAAAGGAAAATTACAAATATGGAAAATTTAAACAAAAATGGAAAAAAACTAAATATGGAAAAAAACAACTAAGGAAAAAAATGCAAACTACCTAAAAAAAAATAAAAATACACCCTAAATTAAGACCGAACAATTTTTTTCACAATATTAATTTGACTAACTATGCCAATCCCCGACAACGGTGCCAAAAACATGATGCGCAATTTGCTAACCGCAAGTGTACAAGCCAAGTTATAATATAGTGATTTGTTAGATCGAATGTCGTCCTCTGGATTCGGGTTCTAATCAAATTAAGTACCACAAATACTTATGTCCAATGTTATCTAGGGAACAAACTTTAGTGAGAATGAATGAAATAAGACACAAAGCTTAAAGTAAGGAAATCAAATGATGGAAAACTCTTAGGGAGTTGATTTCACCAATCGGGATTATGAATTAATTAATGGATGATTTAACATGTTGTGTTTCATAAATCTAGGAATAACTCAATTCATATTTATCTCTCCCGAGCATAAATAATTCTCTCACATGCAATGATTTCAATATCCCTATCTAAACTCATTAACATGAAAGCCCTTAAGTCTGATCCTTTTTAACGGTTTCTAAGATTATCTTAAATCTCCCGATCTTAAAACTATCCTAGTTATGCATAACAAGATCTAAGCTAAACCCATTCTCCCGAGCAAGATTTAGACAAAACATCATTCAATTCATGGCCAATAAATTGAAAGCATTAAGGGAAGTCTATGCATAAATGAAATCAAACATACATGCAATATTAATCCATAATGCCCAAAGGGCAACATCAATCCTTAAGATAATATACTTAACTACTCATACACGGCGTTATGATATAAACTAAGTCTAAAACAACCATTAAAAACAACTAAAGTTAAGAGAGAATGAGATTAAACAGTAATGTTGTCGTAACCGCGCGCCCCTGTCACGATCTCCACGAGCCAAGCCTTGAATCCCGCTCCTCAACTTGCTTCAGTTCTTACAGAAGGCCTTTAGTCGAATTTAGGGCTAAAATTGCATCAAATGAACTCCTCTTGGCCAGCCCTAATCGTATTCTATTTATAGAGAATCCGTCGACAACGTCGAGACGCTATAGGCAGCGCCGCGACGTTGTCGCATTACCGCCCATTCTGTTTATGTAATACTCGAGAGCGTCGAGACGTGATAACTCTCCAAAAGGGAGTTAATTAGGCCTTAGTTCTATAGTGTTTTGTGTGTCATTTGTGCTAAATAGGGTTGCTTTTAGATGAATATTATATGTTTTAACCCATTTGGAAGAATGGATGCCTTGGAAGTTATTTTGTGTAGAATATATTGTTGAGCGACTTGAGGGAGCAAAATCTGTGATCCAGCAAAGTAGGGAGCAAAACTGCCACGTAACAACTCGTAATCCATTTTAATGAACTGAAGTTTGTTGAATTAAGAAGCTTGGAGAGCCTGCCACGTGTACAATTTGACCTAATTAGGGCTTGCTTTCACTCTATAAAAGGGAAGAGTTGTCTCAAGTAAAAAACATTGTATTCTTGGAGAAGGAAAGCCGTATTCTATTCGTGGAGGCTTACTTCCCATCTTTGGAAGCCGAGTAGAGGAGGAAAGATTGAAGACTTCAAGAAGACCATCAACTACGGATCTAATCAAGGGAACTAATATTTTCTTGTAATTTCTTATAGTTATGAACGCACATACTCAGATTGTAGCGTGTGTTGTCATGAATAATATGAACTACATTTACTTAGGTGTTGGTTAGGAATCATGTAATTGCCGTGCTTTATTCTCTATGCAATATATGTTGATTTTAGCATCTTGATTATTTGTTGTGCATATTTTTATTTTGTGCCCGCCTGGCCAGCCGGTTTGAATACCACTTCTTAGTTTCAGGGATGATTTGAGAAGTGTGTGACATTTAATCACACTAGATCATTGTGTATTGGTGAACGTCAGTGACTGAGTTAGGGATAACTAGTTGCCTAGTGCTTGATCGGTAGTGTGTCATTGGAGTTGAAACACATTCCAAAAAATCCAGAGTTCCGGGAGGATCCTGCTAATAATACTGCAAGAGAATTGCCTAATCAATAATATTGCTAGAGCATATTTTAAAACAATTACTAATATCCTGACCAACGCCTGTTTCCAATCTGTATGCTTTATTTGTTTACTTTCTGTTATGTCATTTCTTTTACTTCAACATTTTATCAAAATCAATCATTTTAACCATTTTTGAAACCATTAAAAAGTTATACAAAATAGATAAAGTGAGAGCTATTCAGCCCCATGGATACGATAAATTACTTATCACTTGCTGCGGATTGTGTATGCTTGCATAGTATTCTAGAGTTTATTTTTACCCACTCTGGAATTGCAACAAGACGCTATGGTCACAGTGTCACGACGCTGTGACCTTTACTGCCTGATTTACTTAAGGAAAGTTGCTGATAGCATGCATAAATGTTGCTATTTTATCCCTAAATTTATGAGCTTTTATGTGCTTTTATGGTATTTTTATGTTGCATATCTATTTAATTAAATTATTTTGTCCCTAGGAGAAATTTGGGAAAGGTTGGAGAAAAAGAGCCCAAAATCATGAATTTCAAGCATTAATTATCAAGTTGGGTCAAGAAAAGAGCCAAAGATCCATTACATAAAGAGTTTGGGCCAAAGGAAATCAAGGAGGCCCAAAATTCCATGCAAATTCGCTTCTAGAAGGTTCTGGAAATGGGACAGAGTCGCGACGCTGTCCCTTAACGTCTCGACGCTGTCCTATTCTTGCCGCCCAAGCCAAGGTGACGTCATAGCGTCGCGACGCTGTGACCCTTGCGTCGTGACGCTGTGCCTACTGAACAACTATAAAAGGGGCCATTTGCATTCGGATTAAGGGAGCCAATTTGTGGGTTTTCACCCCATTCTAAAGTCCACACTAAAATTGGGGGTTCTTGGTAGTGTTTTGGAGCTTTGTTGAAGATCTTTGGAGCTCGAGATCGATGGAGGTCGCCATGGGATCGAGGAGATTGACACTTTTACGAGCATTTCTCTTCCCTTTTGCTTTACTTTTAGTTTCTAGAATATTGTGATTAGGAACTATTGGATTTTAGTGATTATGAGTAGTTTGTTCCTAAATTCTATGAGTTTGATTTAATCTGTTGAACCTTTGCTTGATTAATGAATTGATTTGCTTTGATTATCATTATCATTCATTTGTGCATTTTGTCCTTAATCCTTTTAATCAACTGATCACTGACGCTTATTTACCCGAGTGACACGGGATAAGATAAATAACGTTAGAGGTTGTATTGAAGGGTCGTAATGCCATACTAAGTAACTAAAGAGGAAACCGAAAGGAGATTGTTTATTAAAAGGCCTGAGATAGGATGTAACCGACAGGAGAGTCCTTGAAATTAGGCTTCTAGACTTATGAATTGAATGATTAATTAATCTAAGTGAGTTAATTGTTTAAGCGATTAAAGGTCCAATTGATGAAATCAACCCTCTAAGGATTATCCCTCCAAATTGTGTCTCCATTTATCTTTTCTTTCTAGATTAGCTTTTTAGTTTATCTTTTCGGCATTAGATTTTGTTCTCTAAATAAAGCAAAGCAAGAGTATTCTCGGTAATTAATTGAATAAATCCAATCCCTGTGGAGACGATACTTTATACTCAAAATCACTATATTACTTGACGACCCGTGCGCTTGCGGTGTTCTCATCAGTTGCTAGCGTCGAGACGCCCAGAAAGCAGCGTCGAGACGCTAGCTCTCGGACTTGTCTCATCTTTAAGCTTCCAACTTTGATTCTAGTCCGTTTCTTTGGCTTCTTTTCGTGTTCCGAACATCTGATTAACTCCATTTTCTCGATTTAGCTCCAATAATTGAGTCCTACAAATAGAACATTAATATGCATAAATTTGGTCAATTTAATTTGAAAGACTAACTAAAATGGAAAGGGAAAAAATAGCTTGCTATGCTTGCTATCATTTACATTCTTTTAATCACGGATTGTTTGATTAATTGATCTAAATTTACGTTTGAAACAATTGATTTTGATTATATTATTAATTGCATGACTTAAGGTAGTTCTAACATGAGAAATATTAGGGCTCCTTTAGAGGTCGTTAACAAAGGTTCTTAAAGCCTTGTATGTTATTAAAAGCTAAACGATGATGTTGGTTTTATAACTTATGCAGGAGAATTATTTGTCCTCGTAAGAGTCATTTATGATCTAAGACTTCTAAACTAATGGAATAATTTGCATACTGATCATTGTTGTTTGATTAATTGAATTATTGGTCTAATCAGTAAAGTCAACTCCTTAGGACAGTCTCTCTAATGATTTGTCTCAATCCTTACTTTTAAATTGTTTTGATTTACTTTTTGTTCTCATCATTCAAGCGTGGTCTCTAAATAAAATTGGATGATCATATTCGTAGTGCTTAAATGAACTAAAAAACCAATCCTGTAGACGATGTTTTATACTCAAATCACTATATTAAAACTTGACCCGTATACTTGATGTGGAATTTTCCTACCCTAAGCGCACATGTCAAGTAATAATATAGTGATTGTGAACTCGAGTGTCGTCCTCTGGATTGGATTTGTAAGTTAAATTAACTACCATGAATATTCTTGCTCAATTTTATTTAGTGACCGAAAAGTAGTGAGTTTGAGAAAATTAAAGCGATACAAATAAATGATGGAGATTCAATTGAAAGAACACTTAGGGAATTGATTTCGTCAATTTAGTCTAGGATTGATTTTAGGGAATGAATTATAACGCCCAATGGTTTTATGAGTCTAAGAACCTTTAATCACAACTACCTCTCCCGAGTATAATTGATTCTCATGCATATTAACTAATTTGATATCTCTATCTAAGTTCATTAACATGCAAGACATTTAGTCCTTTTTGACCAATTCTAAAGTTACTCTAAATTTCGTCACGAGTTTAGAATTTCTACTTTAGTCATGCAATCTTAATTAAGTCTACGCTAAATCCCCTCTCCCGAGCAAGACTCGACACTTAGATCACTCAACTAGTGGCCAATTAATTGAAAGCATTAAATTAAGATTGCAAACATAAAACAATTGCACAATTCATCCCATAAATCAATCCATAAACTTAAAAGACTACATCAATCCCTAAGTAACAAGCTTAGCTACTCATACATGGCGTTACAAGATAAACTAAGCATGATAAAACTATTAAATCTAACTAAAGATAAGGGAAAGGAAGGAAAGCGCTAAAATTCGTCGAAACCGACACGTCCCAGTCTCGAAACCGGCACGTCCCAGCTCCCACAGAAGGTCTCTAGTCGAAATTAGGGCTAAATTCTCTCTATTTGGACTCCCTAGCACAAAGTGAGGAATATATAGGAAAATTGTCTGTCGCGTCGTGACGTTGTCCCTGCTCTCGCCAAAAAATAGAAAAGGAAAATAAGCGTCGAGATGCCCAGAAAGCAGCGTCGAGATGCTAGCTCTCGGTTAAGCCCACTTTGAGAAGCCTCTAACTTGATTCTTTTCGGTTCATTGGCATATTTTTGCGTCCCGAACACCCGATCAACTCCAAATTATCGTTTTAGCTCAAAATAACCATTTCCTACAAAATAAACATTAAAGTGCAACAAAATTGCTACGAATTACTCAAAGACTAACTAAACTAAATAGGGAAAAATAGCTAGCTAAGATCGCTATCAAACACTCCCAAACTTAAGCTTTTACTAGTCCTCAAGCAAACAAAAAATCAAGCATAGGTTGAAGAGTAGATGCAACAAACAAGACTCAAACCTCAAGGCTCACAAGTCAACAATCAAGCAATCAAGAGACATGCACATAAGGCCCAATGAAGGAGACAAATCAAAAGTTTTCCAAAATTAACTTGCACGCGAGATCTAACTTAGCTAGATTAGACTCTAATAGCCCGAGATTGGATTACTAAACTCTCAACTAATCTTCCCTCTACACTGGCACTAAGGATTTACTAATGATTCAATGGAACAAATTAGTTTGTTTTCATCCATACCTAAGTGCTTTAAATTTAAAATTGAATCAAGCATTTATAAGTGGCCCTAGCTTTCACACATCTATTGCAGGGACCCATAACCCGAGTTTTACTCTTGGTTGGCCTAACTGATCACAACAGTGGTAGCTCTTTTTGGCCTAAAACATTATTACACATTGCATATTGTGTACACAAGTCGACATTATATTCTTTCAAAAGTAGATACAAGAATGATTTTTCTTTCATGATCATGGTAAGCATATGTTCTTTTCTTTCTTCCTAGGCAAGATTAAACATGCTAATTTGCAAAAGAAATAACTCTTTAGCTCTTTCCTACACCTATCGAGGTGACAACAAGCATATGAACCTAATTATTCGCTCCTAAGCATTCAAGTCATATTCTAACCAAGGAAAATACTCTACACATGCAAGACATCTCCTAGAAAAAGTTTAAAAAGTCTCCTTTTTTGGGCACTCATGCTTACAACTCATCAATAGCTTGAAAATTGACAACAAAGCCTATCCTAGGAAATCATAGTCATGCAAAAATAACATCCACAAAACAACCATATGCTCAATTCATAGAAAGCTAAAAAAATATAGCCCGGACTCATATGCTCAATGGCTCAACAAACAAAGTATTCCACCCCCAAATTTAAAACATGCATTGTCCCCAATGTATACAAAAATAAAACATAATCAAACATTTGAACAAGAAAAGAATGAAAGGGGTGAACGATACTACCTTGGAATGATGATGTCTTTCTTATGGAAGATTGCAAGCCAAGAGATCAAGAATACCTACAAAACAAAAACATCAAACAAATCAACAGCAAAAAAAAAAAAAAAAAAAATCAAATCTACTTGGGTTGCCTCCCATAAGCACTTGTTTAACGTCTTTAGCTCGACGTGTTTAACGTGCATGCATCAAGGAGGCTTCTTTTCTGCGAATCCACTAGAGGTGCTCTTGCTTGCACCTTTCTTGTAGCCTATCACGAGCGCTTTAGAACGATCTTTAGAGTCTTCAACAACTTTGAATATCTCCTTTCCATTCTGGACTCTAACAGTGAACTCCCTGCACTCAATATCAATGATAACTCACCCAGTAGCGAGGAATGGTCTCCCTAGTATTACAGATACTGAAGGATTTTCCATCATATCCATAACCTATAAATCAATAGGAAGGAAAAATCTACCTACTCTGATTAAAACATTCTCTATAATGCCTACTGGTCTAACTATATCTAACTTCTTGAATAAAGATAGAGAAATAATATTAATGCTAGCTCCTAAGTCACATAATGCTCTGAAAGAGTAAGTACCGAAACTACAAGGAACAAAAAAACTCCCTGGATCTGCTAGTTTCTTAGGTACCTTCTGTTGTACTTTGACACTACATGTTAAAGCTAGATAAACTATGTCAACCTTCTTTTCCTTCCTCTTCTTTGCTAACCATTCCTTCATGAACCTGTTGTACTGAGGCATCTCTAGTGCTTCTGCAAAAGGAATATTAATATTTAGATTCATAAAAGCATTCAAAATTTATCAAACTGAACCTGATTGTTCTTATTTTTCTTTTTCCTCTTCTTTTCTTTGAGGACCATCATTGTGGGGAGGGAATAGGAAGCTCAGGTTCAGGCTTTTCAGCTTCATCTGATGATGTGTCCTCCTCGGCTTCTTCAGTAGGCGTGTCATACTCTTCAGACTCAGGCTCCTCTTCAACCTCCTTATGGTGCATAGTAATAGCCTTATAGTACTCCATCTGGGTTTTCTCCTGCTTAGTTGGGGTCTTACTACCTTTGTTCGTAGTGTTTACAACATTTACCAGTTGTCCCAGCTGAGTCTCAATGCTCTTTATCGTTGCACTGTGGCCAGTCACCGTAGTGTTTATAGCAATCACGGCTTCCTCAAGCTTGTTCGTCCTGTTACTAGATTCTACAATAAAAGCTCCAACAAGATCCTTTAAAGATTTTTTTTTTAATTTTCTTGACTTTGAGGGGCAAAATCATGAGGATTAAGAACATTCTTAGTATTAGCATAGGAGAAATTTTCATGGTTTCTATTACTAGGATGATAGTGTGTAGGTTTAGAATTATTATTCTATCCACTACAATTAAAATTCGAAACATACTGAACCTGCTCTAAATTCTCCTCCTGAGTCTGAGATGCAAGGGCAGCTGCAAACTCAATCGATTGAGCACTCACTGTACCTGAAAATTTTAGAAAAGCATTAGCAAGGGAAGACATTTGGGCCTGGAGTGCACTTACGTTGTCAATCTCGTATACTCCAACAACAATCTTTTTTGGTGCAGACCGTTGAGATGGACAATGATAGCTTTTGGTGGCCATCTCCTCTAGTAGTGTTCGTGCATTTTCTACGGTCTTGGATAACATAGTCCCTCCTGCAGCTGCATCAACAATAGTTTTAGTACTGGGGTTTAGACCGTTATAGAAGAGTTGGATTTGTAACCAGTTAGGATAACCATGCTAAGGGCACTTTCTCAGCAACTCTTTATAATGCTCCCAAGTCTCGAACAACTGCTCATCAAACTACTGATGGAACGTCCCAATTTCGGTCCTCAGTTTGATCTTCTTAATAGAGGGAAAAAATTTCTTCAAGAATTCCTGGACCAAAGCATCCTAGGTGGTGATGCTTCTAGGGAGAATGGATTGCAACCAATCTCGTGCCTTATCCTGCAAAGATAAAGGAAACAAGCGTAAGCGGATGGCATCCTCAGAAACTCCATTTATTTTTACCGTCCCACAAATGTCTAAAATGGATTTTAGATGAGAGTTTGGGTCCTCGGTGGGCGATCCTCAATAAGCACAATCTCAAGCCATCTGAATGAGACCGGTCTTCAACTCAAAGTTGTTGGCATTGATCGGAACATTGACAATCCCCGACTGTTGCCCTTGAAACACGGGCTGAAAGTAGTCTCTAATGGGCTTAGACCCCTCGGGTGGATTTGGATCGACCATTTGGATATTTTCTCTAGTCTCCCTTCGAAGCCTATGAATAGTTCTCTCGATCTCGGGATCCAAAGGTACTAAATCCAAATCTCTATTCCTTTGCATTCACAATCTAAACTAACCTAAAAAAGGAGAGAAATAGAAAAAATAAAGAAACAATTAAGGAAAGAACTAGAAAAGGAAACAACTAAACAAGGAAAAATATAATCTAAAAAGGAAAATACTATCAAATTAAGGAAAACAAAAACAAGTATGGAAAATTACAATTAAGGCAAATCACCAACAAGGAAAAATATCCAACTAAAGAGGAAAGAAAAATCAAAGACAAATAACAAGACTAACAAATAAGGAAAAAAAATTACACAAATACGAAAAACACTAAACTAGCAAAACAAATGAGGAAAGGAAAACAAATAAGGAAAAAATTGCAAACTACCTAGGAAAGTAAAAATACACTCTAAATTAAGACCGAACAATTTTTTCACAATATTAATCTAACTAAATGTGCCAATCCCCGACAACGACGCCAAAAACTTGATGTGCAATTGGCTTATCGCAAGTGTATGTGTCAAGTAGTAATATAGTGTTTTTGTGATTAAACGAGTGTCGTCCTATGGATTGGTTTTCTAGAAAATTAAGTACCGTGAATAATATTGTCCAGTTTTATTTAGGGAGCAAAACTTAATGCAAAAGATAAATTTAAAGACAAAAAGCATAAATTAAAGGTGGAGACTCAAATGGAAAGACTCTTAGGGAATTGATTTCATTGATTAATATTGAGGATTGATTAATTGGAATGAATTTATCGTGCAATTATTTTACAAGCCAAGGAAACTTTTATCACAAATATCTCTCCCGAGCATAATTGATTTTCATGCATACAATAAACCCAATATCCCTATCTAAGTTTATTAGCATGCAAGACATTATTCCGTTTAGTCCTTGTTATACTTCTAAAGGAAATCTAAATTCTGTCACAAGTTTAGAAACTCAACTTTAGTCATGCAATTAGTAAAGTAAGTCTTAGGCTAAATCCTCTCTCCCGAGTTAGATTCAACACTCAAATCATCCAATTAGTGATCAAGTAATTGAAAGCATTAACAAAATTGCATGAATACAATAAAAACACATTCATACAAAAGATTAATCCAACAAACTAAAACAACTACATCAAACCCTAAGACAAACAACTAGCAAATCATAGTCTTGAAACTACAAACACTAATTGAAAGAAAAGCCATAAAAATAACAAGAGGTAAGGGAAAGAAAAGGAAAACTCTTGAATCCGTTGAAACCGACACGTCCCATCACGATCTCCATGTTTTCAAGCTTGGTTCCCACTTATTGGCCTTGCTTCAGCTCCCACAGAAGGTCTCTAGTCGAAATTAGGGCTAAAATCTAACAAAATGAACTCCCCTAATCCGTAGCACAAAGTGAGGAATATATAGAAAAATTGTCTATAGCGTCGCGACGCTGTCTCTGCTACCTCCAAAAAAAGAAAAGGAAAATAAGCGTCGAGACGCCCAGAAAGCAGTGCCAAGACGCTAGCTATCGGGTTTGACTCAAATTTAAGCCTCCAACTTTGATTCTTTTTGCTTCTTTGGCCTTTTTTAGTGTCTCGAACACCCTATTAACATCGATTTCTCCAATTAAGCTCCAATAATCAATTCCTACAAATAAACATTAAAGTGCATAAATTTGGCCAATTTACTCTCAAAGACTAACTAAATGTTGGATTTTATGCCCTAAAACTCGTAGATAGTGAATGTAAAAAAATTGTATACTTGTTTAAATAAAGTGTTATTGAGTTTCTGCAATAAAATGTTATTGTTAAATATTGCACAATTTTACCAAAATCCAATAAACTAAGATCCAAGGCTGTTTGTATGTAACTTGAACTAGTATGTGGGGACATACGGGGATCGATATTCAGGTAACAACCTAAAAGGTCTATAGTACAAGGATAAGACTGGGTACCTTATCTTGGTAACACTATGTGATGCGACCCGCATTGTATTTGATACAGACGTATTGATTTGGGTATCCTATTGTTGGGTTTCCAGAGTGAGTAAAAATAAGATATAAAAACTCTAGAACTTTGTGCAAGTATACACAGTCCGCAACAAGTAATAAGTATTTATCGAATCCAAAGTTTGAATTAGCTTTCACTTTATCTATTTTGTTTAGTTTTTCAATGGTTTCCAAAGTGGTAAAAATGATTGGTTTTTATAGAATGCTGAAGCAAAAGAAATGACAGAACAGAAAGTAAACAAATAGGCAGACAGATTAGAAACATGCGCTGGTCAGGATTCAGTAATTGTTTTAAAAGATGCTCTAGCTGTAACGCCCGCAAATTAAGGGAAAATTCAATTTTCTTTTAATTGGGTATTAATTTCGGCTGAGAGGGAAATTGAAATTTGAAAATTTGGAGAAAATTTAAAAGATGAGCTGGAGGGGCATTTTTGTAGATATTGAGATTGCTGAGCCCAAAGCCCAAGCCCAAGATCCCTTCTTTTAGTTGTGCACGCAGCCCTAGGGCTTAACCATCTAGCTTCCATCTTCTCCTTCTCTTCTCCTTTAACCCACGACCGCAGCCTCATTCCCTTCTTCTTCTTCAATTTGAGCAGTTGTCGGCGGCAGGAGCTCCGTCACGCGTCGTCCGACAGCGACTTCTTCTCCAGCAGGCGCGGCGGTTCGACGTTAGCAGCACTTCCGGCGAGCTGCGATTCCAGTCCTCGCGGCGGCGACAGCAGACGAAGAGCGGTCGAGCAGCGATGGCGGCGTCTCAGCTTCAGCAGGCGGCGGCGTCTCAGCTTCAGCAGGCGGCGGCGTCTTGGAGTTAGCGGCGGTTCGTGGTCGACGTGAGCAGGAAGGTCGGCAGCGGCTTTCTCCGATCAGCGGCACGCGTTCCAGTAGGAGTGGGTGTCGATTCTTAGTAATTTTCCAGCGAGTTTTGAGGTCCTTTGGCTGTTTTCGTGAGTTCCGGTTGCTGGGTTGTTGGGCGCGCGGACAGCAGCGACTTTGGATCCTTATCGACGTCTTTCCAGCGATATTTAGTGTGGGTACCCATAGCGCTTGGAGGATTAATCGTCGAGTTCGATCGATAATAGAATCCGGTCAGCAAGCTTAAATTCTGTTAAGGTTGAGTTTGCCTTTGGTGATTTGATTAGGCGGCTTGGAATATAGTCCATTAAGCCGAGGTAAGTGAACTTGCTGTTGAATTTTTAATTGGGTGCATGCGTGCGATTTTCTAAAATTCTCGTGTTTAGGATAATTGATTTTCTATAATATTCGTGTTTATGAGTAGCTCCTGAAATTATTATTATAGTCTATAAGCATGAGAATTATGCATAAGAAGTTTATATTTTTCATTATGCATGAGTTCATGAAAATTATTATTTGCTGTTTAAAATAGTTGAGTTGGTGGTCTCATTAGTTTAAATTATTTATAAGTGTAATCTAGCGTGCATGAAATTGATGTACGTTCAGAGATGCCTACAAAGGGCTTAGGGACATGAAATTGATGTACCTAAGTCGAGGGTTGTGAAATTGACGCCCTCGAGGTTTCGTGAAATTGACGGCCTCTGTAGGAGACATATGAAATTGATGTGTCTAGAATATGTATGAAAGTGATGCATATTCTCTCTCATTAGAAGTACACATGAAATTGATGTGTTTTAGGTTATGCATGAAATTGATGTATATCCTAAGTTTGCGAATAAAGTTTAGAGTCACCAAAATTATATTTGATGTCTTGGTTTTTAAAATGTTTTTAAAGCGTGACCCAACCTCAATAGTAGCGTCATTTACTGAGTATTTAAAATACTCATTCTTTTCAAAAATGTTTTCTTTTCAGGTAAGGACAAGGGCAGATGAAAGGCGATTGATGAGAAATCGATAGATGGCCATGGGAGGACTCGAGTTCATGAATTATTTTATTCCGCGTTAAGAACCATGTTTTGTTTTTTTGTAAATTGTTTTAAGAAGATTTTGTTTTTAGAGGCCTTGTACATTTATGTTTTTAGAAATTTTTGAGTTTATTTTAAACCGTTGAAATTAGGGATCCCGAATAAAAAGTTTTGCTTTAAAGTTTTTGTTTAAATTAGTGTTTCTGTTTCCAATTATTTTTATTTAAAAAAATGTCTCCAAAGCATGCATTGTCGTAACGGTCCCTTTAAGGCTTATTAAAAAGTCGGGTCGTTACACTAGCAATATTATTGATCAGGCAAACTCTCGCAGTCTTATTAGCAGATTCCTCCCGGAACTCCGAATTTTTTAGAATGTGTTTCAACTCCAATACTACCAATCAAGCACTAGGCAACTGGCTATCCCTAGCTTAGTCACTGGCGTTCACCAATACACAATGATCTAGTGTGATTAAATGCCACACACTCCCTAAATCATCCCTGAAACTAGAGAGAGGTATTCATATCGACTGGCCAGGCGGGCACAAAATAGAAATGAGCACAACAATTAATCAAAGATGCATCAAAACAATATTTATTGCATAGAGGTTAAGCACGACAATCACATATTCCCTAATCAACGCCTAAAGTTATTTAGTTCATAAAGAACATATAGACACACGTTACAATCTGAGTAAGCATATCCATAATCACAAAATAACACAAGAAAATATTAATTCCCTTGATCAGCTTGCAATTGATGGTCTTCTTGTAGGTATCCAATCTCTCCCCTCTATTCGGCTCCCAAAGGTGGAAGTAAACTTTCCAAGAGTGGAATGTTCCTCCCAAGGATGGTATGCATTTGACTTGGGCGGCTATCTCCTTTTATAGAGTGATAGGAGGCTTGAATTAGGTTGACCTAGGCACGTGGATTGCTCTCCTTGCTCCTTTATCCCGAGAATAACTTAACAGAATTCAGTTCATTAAGTTGGCTAACGAGCTGTGACGTGACAGTTTTGCTCCCAGCTTTGCTGCAGAACAGAATTTGCTCCCTCAGGTCGCTCAAAATACATTTCGCATAAAATAACTTCCAAAGCATTCATTGTTCCAAATGGGTTACAACATATAATATATAACTAAAAGCAACCCCATTTAGCACAAAAGACACACAAAACCCTATAGAAATAAGGCCTAAATAACTCCCTTTTGGAGAGTTATCATACCCCCTAACTTGAACTATTGCGTGTCTCGAGCAATACTAACCAACCTTCCCTTAAAAATTCAAAACGTTAGACAAAGAATAGCTTAATCAAAGCAGATAATCCAACACTACCTTCAACCTTTACCTGAGCATTCTGCAAAACCAAGTTCTACTGCAGCAAAATAATTCTTCCGGCATGGACAAATAATCACCACTTTTCCACTCAATTCTAAGAACTTGCCACAGCCTAGCTCTTTTATCAGACATATTAAAACACTTCTTTAAGGGGTTTATATTTTTAATTATCCAGACTTAAAGCAGCCTTACAGTCATAAGCTCTTAAGCATGGGATGACCCACTTTATGGTGCAGTATACCCTTGCCTCAAACTCATCACCAACTAGGCTAAATACTCATTGTAAAGCTAGAAACTATTGGATTATCATTCATCCTTCAAAACTTTTGCTCCATGAATTTTCTCAGCAAAATTTTCAACAATTGATTTTTCAGCAAATAATTTTTTCATTTTTTCATATTCCTTAGGTCATCTTTTGACGCAAAGACAAACTGTGGGTGTCACAAATGTCCCTGGTTACTCAACAACCTAGCAAATTATTTAATGAAGGAGAGGAATGATCGAGCAAAACAATTGGAGGAGCAAAAAGTCCCCCAAACTTGAATTATTCATTGTCTCCAATGAATCATTAACATTTTAAAGTATACCCCCAAACTTAGATTTTTCTATCTGAACTTTAAACCAAGCGTGGGACTAGAACTAAGCTTAAAGTGGATCATATAAGTCAACACTACCTCAGAATCTTCTTGCCGCAACATCGACCAGTCCAGAAGAAATGCTCAAGCAAAAGGTTTCTGGACATCAGAATACCTTGATCTAATTAAGCTTAACCAGTCTAAGCTTAAAAATTTAGAAGAAAATTAGTTAAGTTAGAATTACTCAGTGCCATAGAACAGAAATAACTTCGGAAATTTCATTAATAAAGCGAAAAAGATTTACAAAGCAAAAGATGTAAAGGCCTCAAAAAACGATAACATAGAAGCAGAAATTGAAAACATTCAAAGAAAATGAGGTTAGAAAATGCGCGAGCAAACAAAAATATCAGAATAAAAATTATGCTTGTTTAGGGCCATTTCATCCGTCAGTCCTCCTGACCCTGCTCATTTTCATCATCCTCTTCTTCTCTTTCCATCGGTGGGGCGGAATCCAGGGGTTCAACAAATCTTCAGGGAATGCTGGAAGGGCTGAAAATGGTTTGGAAAAATTTTCCTGCAACGCCTTCCTCAGGTTGGCATCACGACGTTTAACATAGCTCCAGAAGGTTTGAGATTGCCTCTCGGCAAACTCTTGCCTGTTGGCCGATAGTGCAAGTTGTTCTAAAATGTTGTGAATGCGAAAAATAAGCCCACCCTAGCGTGCCTCTTGCGTACGCTGAAGCCGTTCCAAGTTAGGCGTATCAATGATTCCCTTGTCAAACAGTGTGACATCTCCTTCATTCTCCGAACCCCTACTCACTTGCAAAGAATTGTGATCGTATTTGGGAAAAACAATTTCCCCACTTTCTTCTTCCAGCAACTAGATATTTCACTCGCAATAATCTTGTCCACATCAATATTGAGAGACCTTAAAATCGCAAACGCCAGCAGAACACGTTCCCTAGAAACCGTCGAGTCATGAGTCGTTGGAAGCAACCTCTGTTTGATGAATCCCATCCATGTATTTGCTTCCTTTTTAAGATAGGCCGATTGAAATGTCCTTTTCTAAGTTTTTGAAAGTCTCCACTGCGCCCCTTCAACACCAACTTCCTGCACAGCATCGCTCAATTACTCATTAGATGGCGTCACAACCATCTCATTGTATCCTGCGTGGGGGAAATCTTGAAGGTTGTACAGGGTGTTAATAGCACCAGGACTCCAGTCGACTTCTACTCCTCGAACGATCACTTGGAAACCTTTCTCCTCGTCAATATTTGCATAAAACTCGCGCACTATCTGCGCGTTCACAGATTCAGGCTTTGAAAAGAATAATTCTCAACCATGGTTTGTAATGTCGACCCTCAAAAAATGTGGAAGATCACCGCTAAATCCTCTCTCAAACAGAAAATCTCTCTTCAGCAACTCAGCATACTTTGCTCTGGCAAGGTTGTTGACGAAGCGGACATACGACAATTGCGGCTCTTCTGTTTCGTTAGGTTCCTCCGATACTGCAGCGTCACTCTTGCCCTTGTCTGCTCTTCGCTTGAGCAACCTTTCTTCTTCAGCCTTTTTCTCTGCTTCCTTCCTTTATTTGGCCTCAACCTCTTTTTTCTCTTGTTCCTCTTTCTCTGTATTTTCTCTTTCAGAGTCAGTGGTTGGTGGCAAGGGAGTATCAATTCGGACTACTTTAACGCGACCAACTTTCCTCTTCACACGACGATGTTTTGGTACTTCCGGCATGATCACCTCCACTCGAGCCTCCTGTACTGGCTCATTACCTTTTTCAGGCGCAATCTCTGCTCGTTCTACTTGCACATCCTCATTCTGCTTTTCTTGAACTTCCTCTATATTTTCTTCTTAAACTTCCTCTGTATTTTCCTCTCGCACTTCCTCTATATTCGCAACTCTCGGCTTAGTCTGCACTGGGTTTTGTCCTTCAGGTTCCTTCGGATTGCCTTCTTCAACTGCCACGGCAGCAACATCCTCTACTCCCTTCCGTACTATTTATTGATCCTCAGCCCTCTGCTGTCTTCTTCTCCTCTTAGCCTCTTTTTCTTCTGGTGTTTTCTTTTTCTTCGCTTTAACTTTCGGTGCTTCTGGGGTAACAGGTACCTCATCTTCCTCATTATCTCTCTCTTTTCTTGCTCTTGTTTTCGCCATTAGAGACTCAAAGGAATTTTACCGCACACAGAAAAAAGAAGAAAAATACAAACGACAAGGGATAAACAAGAAGATGAAGTGAGAAGAACTTACCGAAGGCTTGTGAATAAATAGGGCTTCAGCATAAAGAATCGTAATCGAAAGATTTTGCCCCTCATTAAATGGAATTACCGTTCAAATCCCATGCAAATATGAAAATTAAATCCATCAACGGTAAAATCTGAAATTCAATCGCCCATGGTAATTAATTATGTGCTGTCAAACGGCTAAACCGTTGGATTACCCTTGCACGACACGTGGCAGTATCCATGCAATTCACCTGCCCACAGAAAATTCAAAATCAAACGGTAAAAGTAATTAATTCTCATCAAAACCTTCTGAACAAGGATTATCTTCCAGAAGAATCTCGGATACGGAAAATCCAAATAAAACCAAATCAGGAAATTCAAATTTAAATTAACCGCTCAAATCAAATCTTTTATTCCTTTTTTTATTATTCAAAACCGAATAACTCAGGAGAAATTTCATTCAAATCTAGATCTGAACAGAAATTTAAATAACACAAATACAATCTAAATCTAAAACTGAATTAAATCTAATCGGGGTAAAAAAAAAAAAAACTCACTACCCAAAATAATAGAAATACTCAAAAATAAAATCCACCGAATTGAAAATAACAACAAACTTAAAATAAATCATGCAAAATTTAAACAAATCAAATCGAACATAATTCAAATTCAAATAAAATCAGCGAGAAAAAATAAAATCACAACAACCACTAGGAGCTCAAAATATTGCTCTGTGAAACGCTCCCGCAAAAATCTCGCTCTCTCATTCATCAACCAACTTTAGGGAAGGATATTTCGCGTGGAACTCCCCTCCCCAATAATGTTTAACACACTGTCCATTAACTTTGAACACTCTCCCATCTTTTTCATCCTGCAAAGTAATTGTTCCTTGGGGGAAAACTTCAATCACAATAAATGGCCCTAACCATTTAGATTTTAGTTTCCCGGGAAATAATTTTAATCTAGAATTATAAAGCAAAACTCTTTGACCTTTGACAAACTCTTTAGGTTTAATTTTCTTATCATGCCACTGCTTAGTCTTTTCTTTGTACATTTTCGAATTTTCGTAAGAAAATTGGCGAAATTCCTCCAACTCGTTAAGCTGCAGCATTCTTATTGCCCTTGCACGACTCAGATCAAAATTTAATTTTTTCAAAGCCCAAAACGTTTTATGCTCAAGCTCTAATGGTAAATGACAAACTTTCCCATATACTAACCTATAGGGAGACATACCTAGAGGAGTCTTATAGGCTGTCCTATAAGTCCAAAAAGCCTCATCCAACCTAAAAGACCAATCTTTCCTAGATGGATGGACTAGTTTTTCTAGAATAGATTTTATTTCCCTATTACTTATTTCAGCTTGACCATTTGCTTGTGGGTGATACAGGGTAGCTATCCTTTGCTTAATTCCATATTTAGCTAGAAGCTTAATTAAGATATTATTAACAAAATGTGTACCTTCATCACTCACTAAAGCTCTAGGTGTCCCAAACCGCACAAAGATGTGCGATTGAAGAAACCTTGATATTGTCTTAGCATCATTCTGATGGCATGCGATGACCTCCACCCACTTGGACACATAATCAACTTCCAATAAGATAAAAACATTACCATTAGAAGGAGGAAATGACCCCATAAAGTCAATACCCCACACATCGAATAGCTCTACTTCCAAAATGTAAGTAAGAGTCATTTCATCTCTAGGCCCTAAATTTCCTCTCCTTTGGCAAGCATCACATTGCTTGTAGAACCAATGGGCATCCTTGAACAAGGAAGGCCAGAAGAACCACAATGCAAAATCCTCATAGTTGTCCTTTGTCCGCTAAAATGGCCTCCATACGACGAAGAGTGACATTGCTTCAGGATTTCCTTTGCTTCATCACCTGAAACACATCTACGAATAATACCATCAGAGCATTGCTTATACATAAATGACTCATCCCAATAGAAAATTTTTGCATCAAGCTTAAACTTCTTCGTCTACCTCCAATCCATATCAATAGGAGTGACTCCTTTTACCAAAAAGTTAGCAATATCAGCATACCAAGGGACATCCTTGACTACCTTTACCTCAACAGCAAAAAGCTGTTCATCTGGAAAAGAATCTGAAATGGCAGATTGCTTCAGCAAAGATGATGATGGATCAAGACGAGACAAATGATCTGCAATGACATTTTCTGACCCCTTCGTGTCCTTTATCTCCAAGTCGAATTCATGCAATAATAAAACCCAACGAATTAGTCTAGGTTTTGCATCTTTCTTAGACATTAAATACCTTATTGTTGCATGATCCGTGAACACTGTGACTTTGGATCCAACCAAATATGGCCGGAATTTCTCAAAAGCAAACACAACAGCTAACAACTCCTTTTCAGTAGTTGTATAGTTGACTTGTGCCTCATTCAAAACCCTGCTTGCATAATATATAGGATGGATAAATTTGCCCTGCTTTTGCCCCAACATAGCACCTACCGCAGCATCACTTGCATCACACATTACCTCAAATGGTAAATTCCAATTACGTGCACAAAGAATGAGTGCTGAGATTAAAGCAGCCTTTAAAGTTTCAAACGCTTTCCTATAATTTGCATTAAAGTCAAAAACATGATCAGTACACAACAAGTTACAAAGAGGTTTACTAATTTTGGAAAAATCCTTTATGAACCTTCTATAAAATCTAGCATGACCTAAAAACTCCGAATCCCTTTAACAGAACTCGGTGGTTCTAGTCTTTCAATAACTTCAATTTTTGCTCGATCAACTTCTAGACCATTATTAGAAATCCTATGACCTAACACAATGCCCTCTTTCACCATGAAGTGGCATTTCTCCCAATTAAGAACTAGATGGGTATCCTCACATCTCTTTAACACCTTACTTAAATTATCCAAACAACTCTGAAAAGACCCTCCAAAAACTGAAAAATCGTCCATAAATACCTCAACAGTGGACTCAATCATATCAGAGAAAATTGCTAACATACACTGCTGAAATGTTGCTGGAGCATTGCAGAGGCCAAAAGGCATTCGCCTAAAAGCAAACGTCCCATAAGGGTAGGTGAAAGTGGTTTTTTCCTGATCCTCAGGAGCAATAGTAATCTGGTTATACCCAGAATAACCATCTAAGAAACAGTAGTAGGCCTGACCAGCCAATCTATTCAACATCTGGTCAATAAATGGTAGAGGGAAATGGTCCTTACGGGTAGCTTTATTAAGCCTCCTGTAATCCATGCAAACCCTCCAGCCAGTTACTGTCCTGGTTGGGATTAACTCTGATAGCGAGCATAGCTAGCTATTTTTCTCTGATTAATTAAGCTAGTCTTTTTCAATTATTTGCCCAAATTTATGCATTTTTATGTTTTATTTGTAGGAAGTATGTGCTTGAAGCTTAATTCAGCAATTGGAGTCAAATGGAGCTTCCAATCTTAAAAAAAAAAAAAATCATTGCGTCGCGACGCTAGGAACAGCGTCGCGACGCTATAGAAAACTTTCCAAATTTGCGGATCGCAACAGCGTCTCGACGCTACAACGAAATTTTGCTATTTAAGCATCTTTTCGGCTAGGTTTTTGGGAACTTCGAATTGGGGACTTTTGGAGCCGACATTAGAGCAGAAAGAGGACAGAATTGAGTTGAAGCAAAGGGGATTAGTTGGAAATCAACCCATTGTTCGTGGGGATCGTGACGGGGACGTTCGGTCTCGGCCTACAACGAGTCTATTTCTATTTTCCCTTACTTTAGACACTTTTTATGGCTTATTTAGACTTAGTTGATATTGTAACGAGGATTATGTGTAGCTAAGTTTAATTCTTAGGGATTGATGTAGCCGTTGGGCAAGTTTTGGATTGATTTACAGTATTTATGCTATTGATGTCATTTATGCATATGTTGTATGTTTAATGCTTTCGATTTACTGGCCATAAATTGATTGATGTTTATATTTGAATCTAACTCGGGAGAGAGGATTTAAATAAGTAATCAATATGCATAACTAGAATTTAGCTAACAATCGGGAGATTAAGGTTAATTCTAGAAATTGTCATAAAGGTTAGCCTTATTGCCTTGTATGTTTATTGGATTTAGATAGGGATATCGGGTTCAATTGCATATGGGAGAATCATGTATGCTCGGGAGAGATATGTGTGATTTTAGTTGCCAAGATTTATGAATCATAGCATGTGTTAATCCGTTTATTAATCCATAACTCCAATTGGTGAAATCAATTCCCTAAGACCAATTATTCCCATTTGATTGTCACTTTTTACTTTAGTTTTGTGTTGATTAATTCATATTCTCATTCTATTTGATTCCTTAAATAAAATTGGCCAAGAGTATTTTCGATAATTAAAACTTGGCTAGACACCAATCCAGAGGACGACATTCGATTGCATAATCACTATATTATTACTTGACCCGTACACTTGCGGTTAGCAATTTGCACATCAAACTCATTGTCTTTATTGCTCACCACAGTGACACCTCCTTTCTTAGGAACACATTGGACAGGGCTTACCCAATTGTTGTCTGCAATTGGATAAATAATGCCAACATCCAACCATTTTATCACCTCCTTTTTAACAACCTCTTTCATTGCAGGGTTAAGCCTTCTTTGTTCAATACTCCTAAAGGATCCCTCTTCTAGAGTGATTTTGTGCATACAAAAAGATGGGCTAATTTCCTGAATGTCAGCCAATGTCCAACCTATTGCTTTGCGATATTGCTGCAACAACTTTATTAAGGCCTCTTCATGCTCCAGCATTAAATTTGATGCAACAATAATGGGCAACGTCTCACCTTCTCCAAGACACACATACTTTAGATGATCCGACAAGGGCTTCAAATTTAAAGTGGGTGCCTCAATCAAGGATGGCTTAATAGGAAGAGCTTTCCTTTGATCTAAATCTAAAGACTCAAAAACATCCTCACACCTAAACATTTCTTTTTCATTTTTTCTTTCTAAAGAACAAACTTCTAAATCCTCTACACTAACCTCTCCATGATTTTCCAAATGTTTGTTTGCCGAATCCTGCATTACTGTCTCAACAATTGTGTTCTCCAGAATCCTAATGAAATGGCAATATTCCATCTCGTCTGGATACTTCATGGCCTTAAACACATTAAATTTTACTTTCTCATTATAAACTTTCATTGTTAATTCCCCTTTTCGAACATCTATCAATGCCCTACCAGTGGCCAAAAATGGACGACCTAGAATAATTGGGACATCTTTATCAGCCTCATAGTCTAAAATAATGAAATCAACAGGAAATATGAATTTATCTACCTTTACTAAGACATCCTCAATTTTCCCCTCAGGATATGTGATAGACCTATCAGCTAGTTGGAGTGTGACTGTGGTAGGCCTAGCTTCACCAATACCTAGCTTTCGATAGACCGAAAGAGGCATAAGGTTAATGCTTGCGCCTAAATCACAAAGTGCTCTACCTAACTCTTTTCCACCTATAGACACAGGTATAGTAAATGATCCTGGATCCTTAGCCTTGGTTGGTAGCCCATTATTAAGAATAGCACTACATTCCTCAAACGCAAGCGCACGGGTCAAGCTACAAATAAACATCTGTACGAGCCATATATTCTTTCATCATTGCTGATGTAGACTTTTCCTAACCGCAAGCGCACGGGTCAAGTAATAATAAAGAGTTCGTATAAACGAGTGTCGTCCTCTGGATTGGATTTTTAAGCAAATCAAGTTTTGTGAATTATCTTGCTCAATTTTATTTAGGGATCAAAAAGTGATGATTGAATAATAAGAAAACTAAATCAAAGCAAGTAAAAAGTGTAGAATTTCAATTGGGAAAACTACTTAGGGAATTGATTTCGCCGATTTAGTTTAGGATTGATTTTAAGGAGTATGTTATTATGCACAATGAAATTATGAGCCAAAGACCCTTTAATCACAACTACCTCTCCCGAGTATAATTGATTCTCATGCAAATTAACCAACTTGATATCCCTATCTAAGTTTATTAATCATGCAAGGCAATGAGATCTTTTAACCAATTCTAAAGTTAATCTAAAACCGTCACGAAATAGAAACTAAACTTTAGTCATGCAATCTTGAGTAAGTCTAAATCAAATCCCCTCTTCCGAGCTAGATTCGAAACTTAAATCATCCAACTAATGGCCAATTAATTGAAAGCATTAAATCAAGATTACAAACATAATAACATTGCACAACTTAAACCATAAATCAATCCATAAACACAATCAACTACATCAATCCCTAAGCTTACAAGTTTAGCTACTCATGATCAAAATTACAAGCTCAATTAAACATGTAAAAGCCATAAAGATCTAACTAAAGTAAGGGAAAGAAGAATTAAACTCGTTGTAGGCCGAGACCGAACGTCCCCGTCACGATCCCCACGAACAATGGGTTAATTTCCGATTTTTCCCCTTTGCTTCAGCCTTGAATTCCTCTGATTTTGCTCTGTTTACGGCTCTAAGAAGTCCCAAAATTGGTTCCCCCAAAAACCTAGCCGAAAAGAACTATTTATTTTGAAATTTCATCGTAGCGTCGAGATGCTGTCAAGACAGCGTCTCGACGCTGCCTCTAAACACGTGCGTTCTAGAAAGGAAATTACGGTAGCGTCGAGACGCTAAGGTCGCAGCGTCTCGACGCTGCGACGATTTCGCGCCTATCCGAATAAGGAATGCTAGCGTCGAGACGCCTAAGGGCTAGCGTCTCGACGCTGGTCACCTTTTGACCGAATTTTGACTTCTTTCCCATTTGATTCTTTTCCTTCTTTTGCATCTTTTCGCGTCCCGAGCACCCGATTACTTCCACTATTGCATTATAGCTCCAATCAACCTTTTCCTACAAAATAAACATTAAAGCACAATAAAATGGCCCAGAAATCATAAAAGACTAGCTAAATTAAATAATTAAAGATAGCTAGCTATTCTCGCTATCAATTGCCTCAAGAGAACTTTCTGAATTTTGCTGGGGCAAAGCCTACTTATTTTGCTGGGGCAATACCTGCACTTTAGCAAATCCCGACTAGTTCACCTTTTGTTGTGCTTGCACATTACTTCCTTGTCCTCCCCATGCGAAGTTGGGGTGGTTGCCCCAACCTGGATTATAAAAGTTAGAATAAGGGTTATTCCTCTGATTACCTACAAAAAACAAAGAAGCTGGATTGTTGGGGCAAAACTCGTAGTTGTGGTCTTCACCACAATAGACACATGCTTCCTCTGCAACTTGGTTCACCACTGCAGCAGGTTCCACAGCTGGCGGCTGCTAATGACTAAACACTGTAACATTTTTAAGAGTGTTAGCTAACATTGCAATATCAGCCCTAATGGTGCACACACCATCAACCTCTAACACACTCTTAACCTTTTTATTTGTGCCTCTAACATCTAACGACTGACAACTATTAGTTGATATTATTTCTAAAATTTCATGGGCTTCATTAAAAGTTTTTGCCAAAAGGGCCCCTCCAGCCGAAGCATCAACCATACCCTGGGTTGCTCCATTTAACCCATTGTAAAATGTTTCCATTTGGATACAATGAGGTAAACCATGGTGGGGACACTTTCGCAAAAGCTCCTTAAACCTCTCCCGAGCCTCACTAAAAGTCTCATCTTCAAGTTGCCTAAACCCTACTATTTCAGTCCTCAATTTAGCATTCCTATTTGGTGGGAAATATTTACTAAGAAATTTTTTCGTTAACTCATTCCACGTCCTAATTGATCCTGGAGCAAATGAATATAACAATGCCTTTGCTCCATCTCTAAGAGAATATGGGAACAAAGTTAATCTAAGGGCATCCCTAGGCACTCCTTGAATTACAAAGGAATCACTTACTCCTAGAAAAGACTTAAGATGCAAATGAGGGTCTTCAGATGAAAAACCATGGAATTGACCCACGGTTTGCAACATCTGAAACATTATCGATTTCATTTCAAAATTTGCTGCCTCAATTTGAGGACGTGCAATCCCTGGATTTAACTCATCAAACATTGGAAAAGCATAAGCTCGAATGGCTCTGGCCCTATCATTCACTACCAAGATAGGATTCTCAGCCTGATTATTTTGCTGCTCATTTTGCTCCAGCGGTTGGTTTTGCTGCAACAAACGATTCTGCTGGGGGTTCGCCGGATCTTCTGGACCCTGTGGGAGACGCGACACATTATCCATTTGATTTTGCTGTCTACGCTGCTCTCTCCTTCTTCTCCTGAATGTCCTCTCGATTTCTGGATCAAGCTCGAACCTTACCCCAGGTAGATCACTCATGCACCAAACTCACACCTGCAAAAACAAAAGAAACAATAAAAAAGTTCTAGCACCAAACCACTAAAACACATACACAAAACAGATCAGATAAAAATTTATTCAACTCCCCGACAACGGTGCCAAAAACTTGTTCGGTTTCCAGAGTGAGTAAAAATAAGATATAAAAAGACTCTAGAACTTTGTGCAAGTATACACAGTCCGAAACAAGTAATAAGTATTTATCAAATCCAAGGTCTGAATTAGCTTTCACTTTATCTATTTTGTTTAGTTTTTCAATGGTTTCAAAAGTTGTAAAAATGATTGGTTTTATAGAATGCTGAAGAAAAAGAAATGACAGAACATAAAGTAAACAAATAGGCAGACAGATTAGAAACAGACACTGGTCAGGATTCAGTAATTGTTTTAAAAGATGCTCTAGCAATATTATTGATCAGGCAAACTCTCGCAGTCTTATTAGCAGATTCCTCCCGGAACTCCTGATGTTTTAGAATGTGTTTCAACTCCAATGAAGTACTACCGATCAAGCACTAGGCAACTGGCTATCCCTATCTCAGTCACTGGCATTCACCAATACACAATGATCTAGTGTGATTAAATGCCACACACTCCCTAAATCATCCCTGAAACTAGAGAGAGGTATTCATACCGGCTGGTCAGGCGGGCATAAAATAGAAATGAGCACAACAATTAATCAAGATGCATCAAAACAATATTTATTACATAGAGGTTAAGTACGACAATCACATGTTCCCTAACCAACGCCTAAAGTTACTTAGTTCATAAAGTGCATAGAGACACATGTTACATTCTGAGTAAGTATATCCATAATCACAAAATAACACAAGAAAATATTAATTCCCTTGATCAACTTGCAATTGATGATCTTCTTGTAGGTCTCCAATCTCTCTCCTTTATTCAAGCTCTCAAAGGTGGAAGTAAACTTTCCAAGAATGGAATGTTCCTCCCAAGGATGGAATGCATTTGACTTGGGCGGCTATCTCCTTTTATAGAGTGATAGGAGGCTTGAATTAGGTTGACCTAGACATGTGGATGGCTCTCTTTGCTCCTTTATCCAGAGAATAGCTTAACGGAATTCAGTTCATTAAGTTGGCTAACGAGTTGTGATGTGGCAGTTTTGCTCCTAGCTTTGCTGCAGCACAGAATTTGCTCCCTCAGGTCGCTCAACAATACATTCTGCACAAAATAAATTCCAAAGCATCAATTCTTCCAAATGGGGTACAACATATAATATATAACTAAAAGCAACCATATTTAGCACAAAAGACACAAATCCCTATAGAAATAAGGCCTAAATAACTCCCTTTTGGAGAGTTATCACCTATGCAATGACTTTGCATAAGACCAGGCCGCGAAATAGTAACCGCTAGCTGTAACACCGTTAACTAGTTAGGTTTCTATTTCTCTAGGATGACCTAGGCAACATAGTCTGAATCATGAGTAGATTATGGACTCCTGTTCACGAGGGATTGTCCTTTGATTTGTATGGGTGAGAGTGGCCAGTACGCCGACTCAATAAGCCTACCATTTTGGGAACAAGACCGAGTGGGGAGCTGGTGCAGCAGAGGCTGAATGGATGGATGTGAGATAAGATGATAAATTTTAATAAAGATAAATTCACCAAACCTTAGTGCAAGTATACACTATCGCACATAGTAATAAAACCTTAGAAGTATTCCAAGGGTATCGATCCCACGAGGACTAAACTAGAAATTCAAATTTGATGAAGAAACTGCTCAAATGATTGCTTTTGAAAAAGGTAACCAAAGAAAATAAGTTGATTGATTGGATTTTCGAAAAGATAAATAAAACAAGCAAGTAAATAATTAAGAATAACAATAATAAACAACGAGGTATTCAACATGGATTCATCCCTAAGGCAATATTCTTAATCATGAAGTATTTAACTTTAGCATATTCAATGCATTAGGTCAGATTTAACTTCTATTTGGCCCTTGCTCCCAAGAATCGTTAGAAGGCTAAGCGAGTACCGTTATGCACATTTCTGTGACTCGACTCCGACATAGATAATTCATGAATGCAACCTATAACCCTATAGTCGATATAGGGTGCCTTAGGTAGCTTGCCCTATACCGCCGAACAATCTCTTTCGAGCTTTTTCTCCTATATCACCTTTATGAGAACCGATATCGTTTGTCCCTTTCGGGATCAAACTCACATAGCATGCAAAGTCTAAGTGATCAAGTTAAACTCAGCAAGATTAGAGTGATAATCAATAAAGAATGACATGCATTGAACAAAACTTAAGCAAATAAAACACTCTTTCAAGTCATTAAACCATAAGGGAATTCACCACATTGAACCCCTCAACGAAATTTAGCTACTCATGGTGAGATAAAGAGTAAATGAATACATTTTCATTGAAATAAGAATGTAAATAATACAAAATAATGAAAAGATTCAAGAACTGGAAATAAAGGAGATAACTAAATATTATGAGTTTTCTATTTACTCAATCCTTCTAGAGTTCGCTAAGACACTCCACTCTCTTGCTTTTACAAGTGGGAATGGGTGAAAATCCCTACAAACCCTAAGGTTTGATGTTTAACTCAGGTTAGAATTTAGTCATCTAAGAAGGACCTCAGACATCCCTACTCATAGGCGTCAACTAGGGTTCTATCACCACCCTCTTCTTCCAAATGAGTTCTGCTTGAATTTGACTTCGAATCTCGAGCTTATATAGTGTAGAAAGTAGTTGAGGAGCTGCGAAATAGGTGCTGGAAGGTAGCCCTGTTAGTTTCGGGGTCAAAACAACGGGTTAGGTGCGAAGAAGACTCGTCAACAACGACCCGCGATTGACTCAGAACGACCTCAGTTTTTCCAGAAATGCAGTCGCATTTCATTTTACCTTCCCAGAAATGCAGTCACATTTCTGGGAAAATTCCAGCTTTTACTCTGTTTTCCTGCACAACAGCAAACTAAGTCAAATTCTCTTAAAATCAAGTCTTTTTAAGCACAAATGAGCATAATTTGACAAAAGTGATTTTCAACACCCTAATTTATCAACTTTAACACATTTTGAGCTCGAGAATAGTAAAATTGACCTAAACATGCAATATTTGACCAAGAAATGAGCTAAATATAAGGGCAAAATAGGTATATTTTTTACCCTTATCAGGAGCTGGAAACATAATCACACAAGATGGAATTCATTCCTTCCCGACTTTTGAGGAAGTAGATGAGTGTTCCCTTAAGTGGTGTCTCCAGGTCTTGAACAAAGGGCACTACCCTTTCACTGGCCCGAGAGGGGTTTCTATTTGATGGTTGGACCACAAACAGGTTGCTCATTAGAGAAGCACTGGTACTTAAGAAGGTAGAGGTAACTCAGGGGTAATACGTTAATTTGACCCAACTGGAGTTACGAACACTCGTGAAGGACTAACTTGTCGTTATTGGTCGATATCTGTGGACATAGAAATATTCTACAGTGAGAAGAGTGCAGCTGTGGGTCTTTAGTAGAGTGACCCACAGTTAAAAAATGTTGACTAACTTGATTAATGAGTTTCGCCAATTAGTCTTGTATCGTTGGAGCTTCTGATCTATAGGTCCATTAGGTCCCACTGGTAGCTCGTAAAGAGACTTGAGGCAATTAAGTATAAATTGTAAATTAAAAGTGTTCAATTTGTTTAGGGGAATCATATAATGTATGTTGATACATTATAATATAAAGTTTATGAAACTTTATAATATAATTTTGAATTAATTTCAAAATTAATTCTTGAGAGAAAATATTTGAAAGAGTTCAAATAATTAATATGAATTGGATTCATATTAATATAAATAATGTAATAAAATCCCTAAGATTAAATTTGTGATATTTAATTGGGTAATTAATTAATTATGGAATTAATTAATTACTTATTAAATTAAATATGAATAAGATAATAGATTTGATTTTATTCATGACATTTTCCTATTAGGAAAAGGTCTTGGGCTTTACCTATAAATAGGACCCCTGGGGTGGGGTGAATGTCACCCCATTCATTCTACTTCTCTCAGAGATCTCTCCTAAAAGACTCCCACCAGTCTCCTGCCTCTAATAGTCTCAGAGATATACCGGTGTAACCAAATGGTGGTGTTCTTCGTTGTTGAAAAGCAATCAAGAATCATTCTTGATTTTCAGAGACGTCAACGAAGGTTTGCTTCTTTTTTCCTTATTATAGATTTAGATCTAATTTTTGTATGTTTAGCCTTAAGTTTCTATAGAATTTGTTCTATGATTTTTCCCAATGTAATAGTATTTTTGGATAAACAAAATTAACTACGAATCGGTTCCAATTACGCTTCCGCTTTAACGAAATTAGGGAATTCCAAATCCTTCACTAAAATAGATAAGGAACAATAGCTTGCTATGCTCGCTATCAATACTTGCAGTATTGCATAATTCATGCAACATTTGCTAAGAAAATATTGTAAACGGAGAACTGCAATACTAAACAAACATTGATTAGTGCATTTTGAACTTCTAATTGTTCAATTAAGCTAACTAAGATATTCAATGCAGATAAATTAATCAACACAAAGAATTTGGAAGAATTTCACGCAAAAATACCAGGGAAATTTGTACGGATGAAATTTGCCCTACATTTTCAAAATAATGGAGAATGCCCTTTATGACCACCTTGCCTCACCAGCACAGCCTTATGGAATCCTGCTCCCAATACGCAAACGATCTAGTACTTGCTCTCGCTTCTTTATACTCGGTTTCAAACCATCGTTCGCCCACAAGTTCATGATCTCGTTCTCACTATTGTTCTCGTTCGTGCTCTCGCTTCTCGCACCTTCGAAAAATGATGTTTCATATTTAAAAATGCTCAATTACTTAAATGGTACGCTCTCGTCTCTCTCGCTTCACTGGAACTTTTCTATTCTATGTCTCTCTACTCCCACCGACAACTCTCATTCTCCCTCTTCGGTTGTCTACGCTTCGAACGTTTCTTCTCTGCCAACGACTCCAAACGCCGGTCAGTGACATTTCATTTTACTTTGTGTACGTTGGTTAGTCATGGTTTACGTTAAACGTTTGTTCGTGGATTTTGTGGGTCTATGTCTTTCGTTCTCTACTCTGAATGTTTGACGCTCTGGTTTCTTAAAATGTTGCTTCTGTTTCTGGAGTTTGATTTAGTTAGTCGAAGTTAGGTATATTGCTTTGATTGTTTTAGGTGGGTCTTCGATTTACCAATTTAGGGCTAGGAAGTTCATAGAAGTTGCTTTGTGCTTCTAAGGTGTAATGACATGAACGAATGTCATTCCCTAAGTGGGTTCGTCAGGTAGTCGGAGTGTAAACGGGAGCGAGAGACAAAAGACGAACGAGCGAAAGCGAAAATTAGAGCGTGATCGTGAATTTAAGAGTGTAATTGAAATTCATTTTTGTGTTGTTTCTTTTTTTTTTCTGATGTGCGTGTGATGTTTACAATGCATTTAGGTTCAAAATGGCACATGCTATGAAGATTACCAAGGCCGATCAATTTTCTGCCCAAGTGACCTATTTGTTGTTGGGTTTTATGCCCTAAAACTCATAGGTAGTGAATGGTGACAAATTGTTCACTTGTATCAATACGTCGTTATTGAGGTTTGTACAATAAAGAGTTATTGTTACTAAAATTGCACAATTTGACCCAAATCCAATAAACTAAGATCCTAGGTTGTTTAGATGAAACTTGAACTAGTATGTGGGGACATACGGGGATCAGTGTTCAAGTAACAACTTAAATGGTCTATAGTATGGGATAAGGCTGGGTACCTTATCCTGGTAACACTATGTGATACGGCCCACTTTGTATTCGATACAGATGCAATGATCCAAGCATCCATGTAGGAGACATGCGAGTGGGGGTATCCTGTGCAATGAGTTTGCATAAGACCGGACCGCGAAATAGTAACCACTAGATGTAACACCGTTGACTAGTTTAGGTTTCTATTTCAATAGGATGACCTCGGTAACTCAATCTCAATCCTCAGTCTGTTATGAACTCCTTTTCAGGAGGGATTGTCCTTAGATCTGTATGGGTGAGAGTGGCCAGTTCGCCGACTCAATAATCCTACCATTTCAGGGGCAAGACCGAATGGGGGCTGGGAACATAACAGGACAAGATGGAATTCACTCCTTCCCCTATTGGGGTAAGCAGATGTGTGTTCCCTTAAGGGCTAATTCCAGGTCTTGAACGAGGGCGCCCATCCTCTCCTGGCCCGAGAGGAACTTCTGTTTATTGATTGGATTATAAACAGATTGTTCATTAGAGGAATCAGTGGTACTTAAGGATCCAGAGGTGACCCAGGGGTAAAACGGTAATTTGACCCAGCTGGCGTTACGAACACTCGTGAAGGATTGACTTACTGTTATTGGTCGATATCCGTGGACACAGAAATATTCTACAGTGAGAAGAGTGCAGCTGTGGGTCTTTAGTGGAGTGACTCACAGTTAACGAATGTTGACTAACTTGGTTAATGAGTTTAGCCAATTAGTCTCATATTGTTGGAGCTTCTGATCTGTAGGTCCATTAGGTCCACCTGCTAGCTCGTAAAGGGTTCTGAGGTTAAATAGTCTTGAATAGAATTTGAAGGGTGTTCAAATTCGTTAAGGGAATTTTATTGTATTTGATACAATTAAAATAATGTATAAAGATACATTATAATATAAGTTTAATTGGTGAATTGAACTTTATATTATAAATTAATTTTGGATATGATTCAAAATTAATTAACGAGAGAATTAAATATTTGAAGGAGTTCAAATATTAAATATGAATTAGATTCATATTGAAACTATAGGTTAAATTCAATGTGAATGAGATTCATATTAAAACTATAGTATATGAGAGAATTATTTGAATAATGATTCAAATAGTAAATTAATTAAATATATGATATTTAATTAATGAATTAATTAATTGGAGAATTAATTAATTTAATTTAATTAAATGTGATTTGATTAAATTAATTCTATAGTTAATATTAATGTACATTATGATGCACATTAAAACTATAGGTTAAATGAGAGAGATTAAAATTGAATATGATTCAATTGTAATTAAATATTGGATTTTTAATTAATGTGGATTCAATTAATGAGATTAATTGAATGGCCAATTAAATTCAATTTAATATGATTCAAATTGAATTAAATACCTTATGTTATAATTGATTTAATTAATATTGTTTTAATTAAATTAATTATAATTAATTAATTAATTAAATGATTATTATTATTATTTAATTAATAGACGGCCAAGATCGTTTGGATTAGATCCAACGATCGAGATCTAGTAGGGTAATAACTCCCTCCCCACTTATCGTACAGGGGAGAGGGAGTTCCCCAAC
Source organism: Luffa acutangula (assembly GCA_036850905.1). Lineage (NCBI taxonomy): Eukaryota > Viridiplantae > Streptophyta > Magnoliopsida > Cucurbitales > Cucurbitaceae > Luffa > Luffa acutangula. Next base: position 15,529,386 of record CM072099.1, read on the forward strand.
TAATCGATCATTCTCTCAGTTTAATGAAAACACAGAGAGAGAATTCTCTGGGTTTTTCTCTCTACCTCTCCTTGTGATTCCCTTCCAAGATGTTTTTGGATCCCACAATCCAAGTCTCAGTAATCCAAGAGACATAGCGGGTGTTCGCTATTGGTGGTGTTGATTGGAAGATCAAGAACGTGGATAGGAGCATTGTGCTGTTTTTCGCCTTCTATCACGTAAGTTTCTTGCATCTAAAATTGTTTTAGATCTGTAAATGCATGCTTAATCTAGTGTAGAAATTGTTTCTTATTTTGCCCAACGTATCGGTATTCGAATAATTGAAATTAAATCACGCTCGATTTAATTCGCTTCCGCTAGAGGATTCAATTCCTTCATGTCTCACATTGGGAATGCCAACAAGATCGTCAACGAAAGGCAGAGTAACATGTTCAGGAGGACCATATATGGGCGGTTCCTGGACATGAATATTTTGTTCAATAGTCCCCTAGTGCATCACATGCTGCTTAGGGAGGTTCAAACAGACTGAACTGATGCAATGAGTTTCAAAATTAGGGGGAGGGTCGTGACCTCCTCGAAGGAGGAGTTCCTCTTGATGACGGGAATCTGGAGGAGCCCCTCTCCTCAATTTCAACGGGGCGATATACCGAGAATGGGGTTGGAGAGGAAGTACTTTGGAGACACCAAATCGTCGGCCCCACTCAAATTGGACAAGCTGGAGGAGAAGTGCAGGAAACTCCACTTCAAGACGGACGAAGATGCAGTCAGGGTCACCTTGGTTTACTACCCGGAAATGGCAACGATGGGGAAGAATAAGAGCAAGAGTGTCGTTGATAGAACACTGTTCAACGACGTTGAAGACCTGGATTATTACAACAGGAGGAAGGATAAGGTTGATGATCACAGGAGGAAGGCCACTACTGGAGACGGTAGGGTCGTGAAGTATTCACTATCCGAATTTCCACACGCCTTTCAGGTAACGTTTCGGTACTGTACATTAGTATTAATCGAGAACCAACTTGACATGTTATTTTCAAGTCTGAGTGATAGAACCTAAATAGTCCTACTTACATGTTAATTGAGCTTAGGCCGTGTCGGGAGCCGATCACGCTAATTGGTATTAATTCGGGCCAATTACGGAGTTTTTGGAGCCATCTCGATGTCTTGGACGACGAGAAGGTGAAAAGACCCAATTGTGCTGAAGCGAGCCTGAATTGTGACACTAAAAGCCAAAGATTGAAGCCTCGAACCGAGAAGAAGCGAGACCAAGCCGAGAAATAGAGCAGGAAGTCAAGTCATGAGGCTGGCGTCGAGACGCCGGTCTTGGCGTCTCGATGCCGACACGATTTCGAGTCGAAGACAAATGTTCGCAGCGTCTTGACATGACAGTTTTTCTCCTTGCTTTGCTCCAGTACAGATTGGAGTCGAAGACAAATGTTCGCAGCGTCTTGACATGGCAGCTTTATCCCGAGAATAGCTTAACAGAATTCAGTTCATTAAATTGGCTAATGAGCTGTGACATGGCAGTTTTTCTCCTTGCTTTGCTCCAGTACAGATTTTGCTCCCTCAAGTCGCTCTGCAATATATTATGCACAAAATAACTTCCAAAGCATCCATTCTTCCAAATGGGTTAAAACATATAATATATATCTAAAAGCAACCTTATTCAGCACAAAAGACACAAAAAGCTCTATAGAAATAAGACCTAAATAACTCCCTTTTGGAGAGTTATCATAGCCCCAAACTTGAACTATTGCGCGTCCCGAGCAACGCTAACCAACCTTCCCTTAAGAATTCAAAACGTTAGACAAAGAATAGCTTAATCAAAGCAGATAATCCAACACTACCTTCAACCTCTACCTGAGCATTCTGCAAAACCAAGCTCTGTTGCAGCAAAATAATTCATCCAACATGGACAAATAATCACCACTTTTAACTCAATTTGAAGAACTTGCCACAACCTAGCTCTATTATCAGACATATTAAAACACATTTTTAAGGGGTTTACATTTTTGTTCTTCAGACTTAAAGCAACCCTACAGTCATAAGCTCTTAAGCATGGGATGACCCACTTTATGGTGCAGTATACCCTTGCCTCAAACTCATCACCAACTAGGCTAAATACTCTTTGTAAAGCTAAAAAATCCTTAGTTATTCTATCTCTTGCCCCTCAGAATGGCGACATTTTATGATCAAGCTCACCTAAGTTTTGGGAGACAGAAAAACTGCTGGATTATCATTCATCCTTCAAAACTTTTGCTCCATGAATTTTCTCAGCAAAATTTTCAACAATCAACTTTTTTATTTTCAGCAAATAATTTTTTCTCATTTTTCATATTTCCTAGGTCATCTTTTGACGCAAAGACAAACTGTGGGTATGAAAAATGTCCCTGGTTACTCAACAACCTAGCAAATTATTTCATGAAGGAGAGGAATGCTCGAGCAAACCAATTGGAGTAGCAAACAGTCCCCCAAACTTGAATTAGTCATTGTCCCTAATGAATCATTAATTTTATGAATTATACCCCCAAACTTAAATTTTTCTATCTGAGTTTTCAAACTAAGCGTGGGACTAGAACTAAGCTTAAAGTGGATCATATAAATTAACACTACCTCAGAATCTTCTTGCCGCAGCAACGACCATGCTAGAAGAAATGCTCAAGCAAAAGGTTTCTGGAGATCAGAACACCCTGATCTAATTAAGCTTAACTAGTCCAAGCTTCCAAACTTCAGAATAAAATTAGTTAAGTTAGAATTACTTAGTACTTATAGAACAGAAATGACTTCGGAAATTTCATTAAAAATAAAGCAAAAGGATTACAAAGAAAAAGATTTAATAGCCTAGAATAGTAATAACAGAGAAACAGAAATTGAAAACATTCAAAGAAAATGAGGTTAGAAAATGCGCGAGCAAACAAAAATTTCAGAACAAAAATCATGATCGCTTAGGGCCACTTCATCCGTCAGACCTCCTGACCCTGCTCATTTTCATCATCCTCTTCTTCTCTTTCCATTGGTGGGGGCGGAATCAAGGGGTTCAATAAATCATCAAGGAACACTGGAAGGGCTGGAGATGGTTTGGAAAAATTTTCCTATAGCGCCTTCTTCAGATTGGCATCACGACGTTTAACATAGTTCCATAAAGTTTTAAATTGCCTCTCGGCGAACTCTTGCCTGTTGGCCGACAGTGCAAGTTGTTATAAAATCTTGTGAATGCCATAAACAAGCCCACCCTGGTGTGCCACTTGCGTACGCTGAAGTCGTGCCAAGTTAGACGTATCAATGATTCCCTTGTAAAATAATATGACATCTCCTTCATTCTCCGGAACCCCTGCTCGCTTGCAAAGCATTGTAATTGTATTCGGGAAAAACAACTTCCCAACTTTCTTCCGCCAGCATCCCAATATCTCACTTGCAAACATCTTGCCCACATCAATACTGAGAGACCTTAAAATTGCAAAAGCCAGAAGAACACGTTCCCTAGAAACCGTCGAGTCATGAGTCGTTGGAAGCAACCTCTGTTTGATGAATCCCATCCATGTATTTGCTTCCTTCTTAAGATAGGCTGACTGAAAAGTCCTTTTCTCTTTTTTCGAAAGCCTCCCCTGCGCCCCTTCAACACCAACTTCCCGCACAGCATCGCTCAGTTGCTCATTAGATGGCGCCACAGCCATCTCATTGTATCCTGCGTGGGGGAAATCCTAAAGGTTATACAGGGAGTTAATGGCACCAGGACTCCAGTCAACTTCTACACCTCGAACGATAACTTGGAAACCCTCTTCCTCGTCAATGTTTGCATAAGACTCGCGCACTACCTACGCGTTCACAGATTCAGGCTTGGAACAGAATGACTCTCAACCGTGGTTCGTAATGTCGGCCCGCAGAAAATGTGGAAGATCATCACTAAATTCTCTCTCAAACAGGAAGTCTCTCTCTTCAGTAGTTCATCATACTTTGCTCGAGCCAGGTTGTTGACGAAGCGGACATATGACAACCGTGGCTCTTCTATCTCGTCAGGTTCCTCTGATGCTGCAACAACACCTTTGCCCTTGTCTGCCCTTTGCTTGAGCAAACTTTCTTCTTCAGCCTTTTTCTCCGCTTCCTCTCTTGCTTTTTCTTCGGCCTCCTTTTTCTCATGTTCTTCTCTCTCTGCATTCTCTTTTTCAAAATCCGTCGACGGTGGTGATGGGGTATCAGATCGGACTACCTTGACGCGACCAGCTTTTTGCTTCCGATGGTGACGCCGCGACACTTCCGACATGATAACCTCCACTCGAGCCTCCTACTCTTCCTGCCCAATACCTCCTTCAAGCGCAACCTCTGTCCATCCTTCTTGCGCATCCTCAATCTGCTTTTCTTGAAATTCCTCTGTGTTTTCTTCTTGAACTTCCTCCCTATTTTCTTCTTGAGATTCCTCCGTATCTGCAACTATCGGGTCGGTCTGTTCTGGGTTTTGTACTTCTGGTTCCCTCGGATCTCCTTCCTCAGCTGCCTCGGCAGCAACATCCTCCACTACCTTCTGTACGATTTCTTGATCCTCAACCCTCTGCTTTCTTTTCCTCTTAGCCTCTTTTTCTTCTGGTGTTTTCTTCTTCTTTGCCTTAGCTTTCGGTGCTTCGGGGATAACAAACACCTCCTCTTCCTCATTTTCTCGCTCCTTTCTTGCTCTTGTTTTTTTCATCGAAGACTTAAGGAACTTACCGCACACAGAAGTAAAGAAAGAAGAATACAAACGACAAAGGTTGAAACGACAATGGATGAAGTGAAAAAAACTTACCGAATGTTGTTAATAAATAGGGCTTCAGCAAAAGGAATCCTAACCGAAAGATTTTGCTCCTCATTAATTGGAATTATCGTTCAAATCTCATGCAATTTGAAGATTGAATCCATCAACGGTAAAAATTTGAATTCCAATCGCCAATGGTAAATAATTATGTGCTGTCTAACGACTAGACCCTTAGATTGCCCCTGTGCGACACATGGCAGCATTATAATTCTCCATGCAATTTACCTGCCCACAGAAAATTCAAAATCCAAACGGTAAAAGTAATTAATTCACAACAAAACTCTTCCTATTCGGACGAAAGATTTACTTCAGCCATTGAATTGCGGAAACTACTTTCTGAACAAAGATTATCTTCCAAAAGAATCTCGGATACGAAAGATTTTAAATTCAAATAAAATCAAGTCAGGAAATTTAAATTTAAATTAACCGCTCAAATCAAATCTCTTTTTTATCTTAAACCAAATAAATCAGGAAAAATATTATTAAACCTAATCTAAACAGAAATTTAAATAACACAAATACAACCTGAAATAAAATCTAATCGAAATAAATAAAATTTAAACTAGCAAAAATAAAAATACTCCAAAAAAATAAAATCTACTGAATTAAAGATAACAACGAACTTAAAATAAATCATGCAAGATTTAAACAACCCAAATCTAAAATAATTCAAATTAAAATCAAACCAAATCAACGAGAAATAAAATCAAAACAACCACTGGGAGCTCAAAATATTGCCCTGTGAAATGCTCCCGCAAAAATCTCGCTCTCTCATTCATCAACCAACTTTAGGGAAGGATATTTCGTCTGGAACTCCTCTCCCCAGTAATGTTTCACACGTTGTCCATTAACTTTGAACACTCTCCCATCTTTTTAATCCTTCAAAGTAATTGCTCCATGGGGGAAAACTTCAATCACAACAAATGGCCCTGACCATTTAGATTTTAGTTTCCCAGGAAAAAATTTTAATCTAGAATTATAAAGCAAAACTCTTTGATCTTTGACAAACTCTTTAGGCTTAATTTTCTTGTCATGCCACAGCTTAGTCTTTTCTTTAAACATTTTCGCATTTTCATAAGAAAATTGGCGAAATTCCTCTAATTCATTAAGCTGCAGCATTCTTATTGCCCTGGCACGAATCATATCAAAATTTAATTTTTTCAAAGCCCAAAACGTTTTATGCTCAAGCTCTAATGGTAAATGACAGGCTTTTCCATATACTAACCTATAGGGAGACATACCTAGAGGAGTCTTATAAGTTGTCCTATAATCCCAAAGAGCCTAATCCAACCTAAAAGACCAATCCTTCCTAGATGGATGGACTACTTTTTCTAGAATAGATTTAATTTCCCTATTACTTTTTTCAGCTTGACCATTTACTAGTGGGTGATATGGGGTAGCTATCCTATGCTTAATTCCATACTTATCTAGAAGCTTAGTTAAGATATTATTAACAAAATGTGTACCCTCATCACTCACTAAACCTCTAGGTGTCCCAAACTGCGCAAAGATGTGTGATTGAAGAAACCTTGATACTGTCTTGGCATCATTTCTGATGGCATGCGATAGCCTCTACCCACTTGGACACATAATCAACTACCAATAAGATAAAAACATTGCCATTAGAAGGGGGAAATGGACCCATAAAGTCAATGCCCCAAGTTTCCTCTTCTCTAGCAAACATCACATTGCTTGTAGAACCAGTGGGCATCCTTAAATAAGGAAGGCCAGAAAAATCCACAATGCAAAATCCTCAGAGTTGTCCTCTGTCCGCTGAAATGGCCTCCATACGGCGAAGAGTGACATTGCTCCAGGATTTCCTTTCCTTCATCACCTGAAACACGCATACGAATAATACCATTAGAGCATTGCTTATACATAAATGACTCATCCCAATAGAAAAATTTCACATCATGCTTAAACTTCTTCATCTTCCTCCAATCCATATCAATATGAGTGACTCCCTTTACCAAAAAGTTAGCAATATCAGCATACCAAGGGACATCCTTGACTACCTTTACCTCAACAGCAAAGAGTTGTTCATCTGGAAAATAATCTGAAATGGCAAATTGCTTCAGCAAAGATGATGTTGGATCAAGACGAGATAAATGATCTGCAATAACATTCTCTGATCCCTTTTTTATCTTTTATCTCCAAGCCGAATTCCTGCAATAATAAAACCCAACGAATTAATCTAGGCTTTGCATCTTTTTTAGACATTAAGTACCTTATTGCTGCATGATCCATAAAAACCGTGACTTTAGATCCAACCAAATATGGCCGAAATTTCTCAAAAGCAAACACAACAGCTAACAACTCCTTTTCAGTAGTTGTATAGTTGACTTGTGCCTCATTTAGAACCTTGCTTGCATAATATATAAGATGGATAAATTTACCCTGCTTTTGCCCCAGCATAGCACCTACTGCAGCATCACTCGCATCGCACATTACCTCAAATGGTAAATTCCAATTAGGTGCACAAAGAATGAGTGCTGAGATTAAAGCAGCCTTTAAAGTGCTCTACCTAACTCTTTTCCACCTATTAACACAGGTATAGTAAATGATCCTGGATCCTTATCCTTGGTTGGTAGCCCATTCTTGAGAATAACACTACATTTCTTAGTAAGAGACACGGTTTCAAACTCACATAACCTCTTCTTTTTAGTCAAAATATCCTTAAGGAATTTAGCATAATTAGGCATTTGCTCTATAGCTTCTACTAAAGGGATATTTATATGCAATTGCTTAAGAATCTCTAAAAACTTCTTAAATTGACCATCCTGATTCTTAGGTCTTTGTCTTTGTGGAAAAGGTAGAGGTGGTACATAGGGTGGAGGCAACACATAAGGTGGTTCCACATCTAGAACAGAACCAGATGCTCCAGCATCATTATTGCTGCCTCCAGCACCCTGACCAGACTCCGACTCTTTTTCAACAACATTTTTATCACTACTCTTCTCTATATCCTGGGGTTTACTAGACTCTTTCATCTCTTCTAATGGCTTACCACTCCTTTGAGTCACTGCATGTACCTGCTCTTTACCTTCCCTTCTAGGGTGTTCAGTATTTGAAGGCAGTTTCCCTTGAGGCATTGCCTTCAACTCATTAGCTAGCTGGCCCACTTGCAATTCCAGGGCTCTCATTGAAGTTTGATTACTTTGAATTGTGGCATCTGTACAAGCCATATATTCTTTCATCATTGCCTTAAGAGAACTCTCCGAATTTTGCTGAGGCAAAGCCTGTTTATTTTTTTGGGACAATACCTGTGATTTAGAAAATCCTGACTGGTTCACCTTTTACTGAGCTTGAGGGGCTTGAAAATTGCTTCATTGCCCTCCCCAAGCAAAGTTGGGGTGGTTGCGCCAACCTGGATTATAAAAGTTAGCATAAGGGAATCCTTTGATTTTCTACAAAAAGCACAGAAGCTGGATTGCTGGGGCAAAACTCATAGTTGTGCTCTTCACCACAATAGACACATGATTCCTCTGCAACTTGGTTCACCACTGCAGCAGGCTCCACAGCTGGCGGCTGCTGATGACTAACCATTGTCACATTTTTAAGAACGTTAGCTAACATTGCAATATCAGTCCTAATGGTGGACATACCATCAACCTCTAACAAACTCTTAACCTTTTTATTTGAGCCTCTAACGTCCGACCACTGACAACTATTGGTTGATGTTCTTTCTAAAATTTCATGGGCTTCATTAAAGGTTTTTGCCAAAAGGGCCCCTCCAGCCGAAGCATCGACCATACCTTGAGGTACTGCATTTAACCCATTGTAAAATGTTTCCATTTGGATACAATGAGGTAAGCCATGGTGGAGGCACTTTCGCAAAAGCTCCTTAAACCTCTCCCAAGCCTCATTAAACGTTTCATCTTCAAGTTGCCTAAACCCTACTATCTCACTCCTCAATTTGGCATTCCTAGTTGGTGGAAAATACTTACTAAGAAATTTTTCTGCTAACTCATTCCATGTCCTAATTGATCCTAGAGCAAAAGAATTTAGCCACGCCTTTGCTCTATCTCTAAGAGAATACGGGAACAAAGTTAATCTAAGGGCATCTCTAGACACTCCTTGAATTACAAACGAATCACTAACTCCTATAAAAGACTACAGATGTAAATGAGGGTCTTCAGATGACAAACCATGGAATTGACCCACGGTTTGCAACATCTGAAACAGTACCAGTTTCATTTCAAAGTTTGCTGCTTCAATTTGAGGACGTGCAATTCGTGGATTCAACTCATCAAACATTGGAAAAGCATACGCTTGAATGGCTCTGGCCCTATCATTTGCTACCAAGATAGGATTCTCAGCCTGATTATTTTGCTGTCCATTTTGCTCCAGTGGTGGATTTTGCTGCAACATACAATTCTGTTGGGGGTTCACTGGATCTTCTGGAACTTCCGGGAGATGCGGCACGTCAGCCATGAGATTTTGATTTCTACCTTCTTCTCTTGAATGTCCTTTCAATTTCTGGATCAAGCTCGAACCTTACCCCAAGCGAATCGCTCATGCACCAAACTCACACATGCAAAAACAAAAAGAAACAATCAAAAGGTTCTAGCACCAAACCACTAAAATTCATACACAAAATAGATCAGATAAAAACTTATTCAACTCCCCGACAAAGGCTCCAAAAACTTGTTATGTTTCCAGAGTGAGTAAAAATAAACTCTAGAACACTGTGCATGCAAACACAATCCGTAGCAAGTGATAAGTAATTTATCGTAACCACGGGGCTGAATAGCTCTCACTTTATCTATTTTGTATAACTTTTTAATGGTTTCAAAAGTGGTTAAAATGATTGATTTTGGTAAAATGTTGAAGCAAAAGAAATGTCAGAACAAAAAGTAAACAAATAAAGTAGATAGATTGGAAACATGTGTTGGTCAGGATTTAGTAATTGTTTTAAAAGATGCTCTAGCAATATTATTGATCAGGAAATTCTCTCGTAGTCTTATTAGCAGGATCCTCCCGGAACTCTGGATTTTTTGGAATGTGTTTCAACTCCATTGACGCTCTATCGATCAAGCACCTATCGATCAAGCACTAGGCAACTGGCTATCCCTAGCTCAGTGATAGCGAGCATAGCTAGCTATCTTTACTTATTTAATTTAGCTAGTCTTTGATGATTATTGGTCATTTTATTGCACTTAATTGTTTATTTTGTAGGAAAGCGTTGATTAGAGTTAAAACGTGGAATAAGAATTAATCGGGTGTTCGGGACGTGAAAAGATGCCAAAGAACCGAAAAGATTCAAGTAACAAGGAGCCAAGAGAGGGCATTCTGCCCATTAGCGTCGAGACGCCACTCTTGGAGCGTCTCGACGCTACCTTTCCTTAATGAGAATATGCGGCAGACTCACAGCGTCTCGACGCTGTGATAGGAAGCGTCCCAACGCTACCGCATTTCCTTTTCAGACACGCGCGTACAAGAGGCAGCGTCGAGACGCTGTCTTAATAGCGTCTCGACGCTACGACGAAAATCTGCTATATAAGTTTATTTTCGGCTAGGTTTTTTGGGGACTTCGATTTGGGACTTCTTGGAGCCAAAAAACAGGACAGAATAGAGGCTATTGAGGCTGAAACAAAGGGAGCGAGGTGGAAATCAACCCATTGTTCGTGGGGATCGTGACGGGGACGTTCAGTCTTGGCCTACAACGAGTCTATTTCTCTTTTCCCTTTCTTTAGTTAGTTTTGATGGCTGTTTTAGACTCTCGCTATATTGTAACGTTGTGTATGAGTTGCTAGGCTTTAATTCTTAGGGATTGATGTAGCCGTTGGGCACGTTATGGATTGATTTACTATTTTTATGCTATTGATTTCATTTATGCATATGTTGTATCCTTAATGCTTTCGATTTACTGGCCATAAATTGATTGATGTTTATATTTGAATCTAACTCGGGAGAGAGGATTTAAATTAGTATTCCGTATGCATAACTAGAATTTAGCTAAAAATCGGGAGATTAAGGTTAATTCTAGAAATTGTTATAAAGGTTAGCCTTATTGCCTTGTATGTTTATTGGATTTAGATAGGGATATCGGGTTCAATTGCATATGGGAGAATCATGTATGCTCGGGAGAGATATGTGTGATTTTTGTTGCCAAGATTTATGAATCATAGTATTTGTAAATTCGTTTATTAATCCATAACTCCAATTGGTGAAATCAAATCCCTAAGACCAATTCTTCCCATTAGATTGTCACTTTTAGCTTTAGTTTTGTGTTTGATTAAATCATATTCTCATTCTATTTGATTCCTTAAATAAAATTGGTCAAAAGTATCTTCGATAATTAAAATTTGGCTAGACACCAATCCAGAGGACGACATTCGATTGCAAAATCACTATATTATTACTTGACCCGTACACTTGCGGTAAGCAATTTGCACATCAAGTTTTTGGCGCCGTTGCCGGGGATTGGCATATTTAGTCAATTTTAATATCGTAGAAAAATTGTCCGGTCTTAGTTTAGGGTGTATTTTATTTTTGTTATTTTCGTTATTTTTTTTTTAGGTAGATTGCATTTTTCCTTTATTGTTTTTCTTTTCCATACTTAATTTTTTCCATATTTAGATTTTCCCATATTTGTTTGAATTTTCCATTGATAGATTTTTAGTTTTTTCCTTTAGTTTTTCCTTATTTGTTAGTTTCCTTATTGGTTTTTGTCTTTTCTATTTTTGCATTCCATATTAGTTTATTTTTTTCCTTTTATAGATTATATTTTCCTTATTTAGATTCATTATTTCCTGTTCTTGTTTCTTTCCTAATTTATTTTCGTTCCTTTTTCTTTTATTTTCCTTTTTAGGTTAGGTTAGATTGTGCATGCGAAAGATTAGGGAATTGGCCTTAGTTCCCTTAGATCCAGAGATCGAAAGAACTTTCAATAGACTTCGAAGGGAAAATCAAGAAAACATCCAAATGGCCAATCCTAATCCTGAAGAACCTAAGCCCATCAGGGACTATTTTCAGCCGATCTTTCAAGAGCAACAGTCGGGGATTGTCTATGCCGCAATTAATGCTAATAATTTTGAGTTGAAAACAGGTCTCATTCAGATGGCTCGAGACTGTGCCTACAGGGGATCACCCATGGAGGATCCAAATTCTCATTTGAAATCCTTCTTAGACATCTGTGGGACGGTAAAGTTAAATGGTGTTTCTGAAGATGCCATTCGCTTACGTTTATTTCCTTTTTCGTTGCAGGACAAAGCGAGGGACTGGTTACAATCTATTCCACCTGGGAGCATTACCACTTGGGATGCTTTGGTCCAGGCATTCTTAAAGAAGTTTTTTCCTCCTGCCAAGACGGTCAAGCTGAGGACCAAAATTGGGACATTCCAGCAACAATTCGATGAGCAGTTGTTCGAGGCTTGGGAGAGATTTAAAGAGCTGCTAAGGAAGTGCCCTCAGCACGGATACCCTGACTGGCTACAGGTTAAATTATTTTACAATGGGTTAACTCCTAGCACGAAAACTATTGTTGATGCAGCTGCAGGTGGGACTCTGTTGTCTAAGACTGTTGAGAGTGCTAGGACTTTGTTAGAGGATATGGCCACCAACAGCTATCAGTGGCCATCTGAGCGGTCGGGACCCAAAAAGATTGTTGCTGGAGTGTTCGAGGTTGACAACGAAAGTGCACTTCAGGCTCAGATGTCTTCCTTGGCTAATGCATTTTTAAAGTTTTCAGGTTCAGGGAATGCTCAAACAATTGAGTCTGCAGCTGCCCTTGCATCCCAGACTCAGGGGGAAAATCTCGAGCAGGTTCAGTATGTTTCGAATTTTAATTCTAGGGGGTATAATAATAATTCCACACCTACACATTATCACCCTAGCAATAGAAATCATGAGAATTTTTCCTATGCTAATAATAAGAATGTTTTGAATCCTCCTGGCTTCACTCCTCAAAGTCAAGAAAATAAGAAATTTTTAGAAGACCTTGTTGGAGCTTTTATTGCAGAATCAAGTAACAGGTCAAATAAGCTTGAGGAGGTCGTGATTGCAATAAACCCTACTGTCAATGGTCATTCCGCAAGCAATCAAGAATATAGAGGCTCAGCTGGGACAACTGGTAAGTGTTGTCAACTCTATGAATAAAGGTAAAGCCCCAGTTGAACAGGAGAAATCTTCTTTGGAGTACTGCAAGGCCGTATCTGTGCATTATGAGGAGGAGACTAAATTAGCTGAACAGGAGAAAACTACTGAACCAGAGGAACTCACAGGAGGAGTTGAAGAAGGCACCACTTCAAACGAAGCTGAAAAGCTTAATCCTGAGCCTTTTATTCCTTCTCCTACTGTTTTAGTTCCTAAATCAAAGAAAAAGAAAAATTCTAAAGTTAAGTTTGACAAGTTTTTAGATGCTTTTATGAGTTTGCATGTTAATATTCCTTTTTCAGATGCCTTGGAGTAGATGCCTCACTACAGAAAATTCATGAAGGAATGGCTCAACAAGAAGAAAAAGGAAAAGCAGTTGGAGACTGTATATCTTGCATCGACGTGCAGTGCTCGTGTCCAACAGGGAGTACCAGAGAAATTGTCTGACCCAGGGAGTTTTACCATTCCTTGTAATTTTGGTACTTTTTCATGTAGAGCACTATGTGATCTGGGGGCTAGCATAAATATAGTTCCTCTATCATTATGTAAAAAGCTTAACATAGGAGACATAAAATCTACTTCTGTTAGACTTCAGTTGGCTGACCAGTCTGTGGTTAGTCCATATGAGATTGTTGAGAATGTTCTGATTAAAGTAGGTAGATTTTTCCTTCCTGTTGATTTCTTTGTGCTAGATATTAAAGAGAATCCTGCTATGCCTATCATATTAGGGAGACCATTCCTTGCTACAGGGAGGGTTATAATTGATATTGAACGCAGGGAGCTAATCATAAGAGTCCAATAGGAGAAGGAAGTTTTAAAAGCTTTTGAGGACCCCAAGAACACATCAGATACAATGATGGTGGGCTACAGGAGAGGTGCTAGGAAGAGCACCAGTGGTGGAAAATCTGACTGGAGACCACCCTGATGCATATTTGGTCAACACGTCGAGCTAATGACGTTAAACAAGCGCTTATGGGAGGCAACCCAAGTGAGTTAGTTATTTCTTTCTTTTGAGTTTTATTTATTGTTTATGTCTATTTTGTAGGTCTTGTTTTCTTTCTCTCCTTTGCTTTCAAGCTGTCAAGATTCCAAGCATTCAGTCAATAAGTCATCATCATTCCAGGCCAATATTGTTCACTCCTTTCATTCGTTTATTGTTCTCATGCTTGTTTATGCCTTATTTTCTTTATACATTGAGGACAATGCATATTTTAAGTTTGGGGGTGGATTAGCATGTTTGTGGAGCCCTTGAACATCTGAGTTCGGGCTATAGTTTTGAGCTTTCTTTGAATTATGCATATGATTGTTTTATGGATGCTACTTTTGCATGATTATGATGTCCTAGGATAAGCTTTCTTGTCAATTTTCAAGCTTGTAATGAGTTGTAAGCATGAGTGCCCAAAAAGGGAGACTTTTTAAAATTTTTCTAGGAGATGACTTGCATGAGTAGAGTATTTGTCTTGGCTAGATTTGGATTTGAATGCTTAGGAGCGAATTATTAGGTTCATATGCTTGTTGTCACCTCGATAGGTGTAGGGAAGAGCTAAAAAGTTAATGTTTTGCAAATTGGGCATGTTTGATCTTGCTTAGGAGGAAAGAAAAGAATATATGCTATTTATGCTCATAAAGAAAAAATCATTCTTGTTGTTACTTTTGGAAGAAAAAATTATTATGTCATGGCCTGTGCACAGTTTGCAATGAGTAATAAAGATTTAGGCAAAAAGAGGTACCCCTGTTGTGATCAGTTAGGCCAACTCGAGAAAACTCATGTTAAGGGTCCCTGCAATAGGTGTGTGAAAGCTAGTGCCACATATAAATGCTTAATTTAATTGTCAATTATAAGCACCTAAGTATGGAGGAAAACAAACTAATTTGTTCCATTAACTCGTTAGTGAAACCTTAGTGCCAGTGTAGAGGGAAGATGAGATGAGAGTTTAATAATCCAATCCCGGGCTAGTAGAGTCTGATCTTGTGAAGTTAGATCTCGCTTGTGCAAGTTAATTTTGGAAAAATTTTAATTTGTCTCCCTCATTGGTCCTTGTGTGCATGTCTCTTGCTTGCTTGGTTATTGACTTTTGAGCCTTGAGGATTGAGTTATGATTGTTGCATCCATTCTTCCATTGTATGTTTGATTTGTAGTTTGCTCGAGGACTAGCAAAAGCTTAAGTTTGGGGGTATTTGATAGCGAACATAGCTAGCTATCTTTACTTATTTAATTTAGCTAGTCTTTGATGATTATTGGCCATTTTATTGCACTTAATTGTTTATTTTGTAGGAAAGCGTTGATTAGAGTTAAAACGTGGAATAAGAGTTAATCAGGTGTTCGGGGACGTGAAAAGATGCTAAAGAACCGAAAAGATTCAAGTAACAAGGAGCCAAGAGAGGGCATTCTGCCCATTAGCGTCGAGACGCCACTCTTGGAGCGTCTCGACGCTACGTTTCCTTAATGAGAATATGCGGCAGACTCACAGCGTCTCGACGCTGTGATAGGAAGCGTCCCGATGCTACCGCATTTCCTTTTCAGACACGCGCGTACAAGAGGCAGCGTCGAGACGCTGTCTTAATAGCGTCTCGACGCTACGACGAAAATCTGCTATATAAGTTTATTTTCGGCCTAGGTTTTTGGGGGACTTCGATTTGGGACTTCTTGGAGCCGAAAAACAGGACATAATAGAGGCTTTTAAGGCTGAAACAAAGGGAGCGAGGTGGAAATCAACCCATTGTTCGTGGGGATCGTGACGGGGACGTTCGGTCTTGGCCTACAATGAGTCTATTTCTCTTTTCCCTTTCTTTAGTTAGTTTTGATGGTTGTTTTAGACTCTCGCTATATTGTAACGTTGTGTATGAGTTGCTAGGCTTTAATTCTTAGGGATTGATGTAGCCGTTGGGCACGTTATGGATTGATTTACTGTTTTTATGCTATTGATTTCATTTATGCATATGTCGTATCCTTAATGCTTTCGATTTACTGGCCATAAATTGATTGATGTTTATATTTGAATCTAACTCGGGAGAGAGGATTTAAATTAGTATTCCGTATGCATAACTAGAATTTAGCTAAAAATCGGGAGATTAAGGTTAATTCTAGAAATTGTTATAAAGGTTAGCCTTATTGTCTTGTATGTTTATTGGATTTAGATAGGGATATCGGGTTCAATTGCATATGGGAGAATCATGTATGCTCGGGAGAGATATGTGTGATTTTTGTTGCCAAGATTTATGAATCATAGTATTTGTAAATTCGTTTATTAATCCATAACTCCAATTGGTGAAATCAAATCCCTGAGACCAATTTTTCCCATTAGATTGTCACTTTTAGCTTTTGTTTTGTGTTTGATTAAATCATATTCTCATTCTATTTGATTCCCTAGATAAAATTGGTCAAAAATATCTTCGATAATTAAAATTTGGCTAGACACCAATCCAGAGGACGACATTCAATTGCAAAATCACTATATTATTACTTGACTCGTACACTTGCGGTAAGCAATTTGCACATCACTCAGTCACTGGCGTTCACCAATACACAATGATCTAGTGTGATTAAATGTCACACACTTCTCAAATCATCCCTGAAACTAAGAAGTGATATTCATACCGGCTGGCCAAACGCGCACAAAATATAAATATGCACAACAATTAATCAAGATGCTCAAATCAACATATATTGCATAGAGATTTAACTACGGAAATTACATGACTCCTAACCAGCACCTAAATAAATTTAGTTCATAATGCTCATGGTAGCACACGCTACAATCTGAGCATGCACATCCATAACTATAAGAAATTACAAGAAAATGTTCATTCCCTTGGTCAAATCCGTAGTTGATGGTCTTCTTGAAGTCTCCACTCTTTCTCTTCTATTCGGCTCCCAATGATGGAAATAAGAAATGATCTCTTCCCCAAAAAATCGAATGCATTTGACTTGAACGACTCTTCCCTTTTATAGAATGAAAGCAAGCCCTAATTAGATCAATCTGTACACGTGGATGGCTCTCCCAGCTTCTCAAGTCCGAAAATAGCTCAACTAACTTCAGTTCATTAAAACGAATAACGAGTTTTTCCATGGTACTTTTGCTCTCTGCTTTGCTGGATCACAGATTTTGCTCCCTCAAGTCACTCAGCAATAAATTCTGCACAAAATAACTTCCAAAGCATCTATTCTTCCAAATGGGTTAAAACATATAATATTCATCTAAAAGCAACCCTATTTAGCACAAATGACACACAAGACACTATAGAATTAAGGCCTAAATAACTCCCTTTTGGAGAGTTATCAGTTACCTTAAAGAAATGAGAGGTGGTCTTTTCTACCACCCTTAAGAAAACAAAGTGTTTATATCGACGAATGCTACTTTCTTGGAGGAAGACCACATTAGAGATTACAAACCACGTAGTAAATTAGTGTTAGGAGAAGCTACAGAAGAGTCAGCAAGAGTTGTTGATAAAGTTGGTCCTTCAACAAGAGTTGATGTAAGGGCCAACTTTTCACGTTAATCTCATCCTCCTCACATAGTGGGAGAGCCTCGACGCAGTGGGAGGGTTGTAATACAACCTAATCGTTACTTGGGTTTAACTGAAACACAAGTAGTCATACCTGATGACGGTGTTAAGGATCCATTGTCTTATCGTCAGGCAATGAATGATGTAGATAAAGACGAATGGGCCAAAGTAATGAACCTTGAGATGGAGTCTATGTACTTCAATCAAGTTTGGGAACTTGTAGATCCACCTGAAGGGGTCAAACCCATAGGGTGTAAATGGATCTATAAGAGGAAAAGAGATGCAGCTGGGAAAGTACAGACTTTCAAAGCGAGACTTGTAGCAAAGGGTTATACCCAAAGAGAAGGGGTGGACTATGAGGAAATTTTTTCTCTTGTTGCTATGTTAAAGTCAATAAGAATTTTTTTATCCATAGCCACATATTATGACTATGAGATATGGCAAATGGATGTCAAGACTTCATTTTTGAATGGTAATCTTGAAGATAATATCTTTATGTCTCAACCCGAAGGGTTCATAACCCAAGGTCAGGAGCAAAACTTTTGTAAACTGAATCGATCCATTTATGAGGTGAAACAGGCTTCCAGATCTTGGAATATTAGATTTTGTAATGCGATCAAATCTTTTGGCTTTGACCAAAATGTTGATGAGCCTTGTGTATACAAGAAAATCAACAAAAACAAAGTAGCTTTCCTAGTACTTTATGTTGATGACACCCTACTCATTGGGAATGATGCAGGATATCTGTCTGACGTAAAAGAATGGCTAGCGGCCCAATTCCAAATGAAAGATTTAGGAGAGGCCCAATATGTTCTTGGAATCCAAATTATTCAGGATCGAAAGAACAAAACACTAGCCTTGTCTCGAGCAACGTATATCGACAAATGTTGTCTCGATATTCGATGTTGAACTCCAATAAGGGTTTATTACCTTTCAGGCATGGGGTTCACTTATCTAAAGAACAGTGTCCTAAGACACCTCAAGAAATTGAGGATATGAGACGGATTCCCTAGGCTTGGGCTGTGGGCAACTTAATGTATGTAATGTTCTTCATTAGGCCTGACATTTGTTATGTTGTAGGGATAGTCAGCAAATATCAATCAAATCCAGGGTTAGATCACTGGACCGCCGTTAAAGGAATCCTCAAGTATCTTAGGAGAACAATGGACTACATGCTTGTGTTTGGGGCTAAAAAGTTAGTTCTCACTGGACACACCAACTCTGACTTCCAATCTAACAAGGATTCTAGGAAATCCACTTCAGGGTCAGTGTTCACCCTTAACGGAGGAGCTGTAGTTTGGAGAAGCATCAAACAAGGATTGAGCGAGATTCCAAGGCTCGAGATTCGAGATGATCGTAGCGGGAGCTTGGGATCGACTTATCGGTTATTTCTTCCTTACTTCTTTATAATTCCTTGTCATAATTTGAGTTAGGCCTATGGATCAAGATCACTTGGGCAAAATTATTTCCATTTGTGAGTAGATCTTGAGACCTAGGGTCGTTATTCTAGTTAATTGGATATTGTAGCGCAATTACTTGGATTATATAATGAGTTTCTTCATATTTCATTTATGCAGTTTTTGCTTAATGCCTTTAATCTCTTGATCACGGATTAATTGTCATGTTGGTCTAAATTGATACTCGACAGAGAGAATTTAGATTAGATCCTAATTGCATGGCTAATAATTGCTTGGAGCACGATAGTGAAAAAGAATTGTTAGAAATTGTTTATGAAGTTGCTTAATGCCATACTACGATTAACTAAGGAGATGGACACATGAATTAGTTATGATTAGTATGAGATGTGGAGGAGCTTGAAAGAGAAATCTGCTTATAATTACTTCTAGATTTATGAAATTGAATATTATTAGTTATATGCATCCATGTAATTGAGCTACAAATCCTAGAAAGCTAGATAACACCCTAGGTCAAGCCCCTTAATTGGATATTTTCATTTCGCTATTGCATGTTTATTTTTATTTTCACAATTATCATTCGAGTTGATCTTCTAAATAAAATTAAAACATGATGGTTCTTGGTACTTAATAGAATTAATTCAATTTTCCTGAGGATTCGATACTCAGAATACTTTCCGTCTATTCGGCTTCCAAAGATGGAAAGAATTGGACTTCCCTCTTGGAATATTTTAACTTGAGATGGCTACTTCCTTTTATAGAGTGGAGTCAACCCTAATTAGGTCAAATATTACATGTGGAACTCACTCCTAGCTTCCTAGACCCGAGATCACTGCTGGAAACACCACCTCATTAATGAATCACGTGCAGCTCATGTGGCCAGTTTTGCTCACAGCTTTGCTGGATCATGGATTTTGCTCCCTCAAGTCGCTCAGCATTAATTTCTCTACAAAAGAACTTCCAAAGCATCAATTCTTATAAATATGATAAAACTCATTATATTCAACTAATAACACACATATTTGGCACAAATAACATATAAATCATGATAGAAATAAGCCACAAATGACTCCATTTTGGAGAGTTATCAGTAGGGAATTGGCAGTTCCTTGGTTTCTCAGATGGTCTTGCAGCAGCTCGTCGAAGTTCGTGGTGCTGCAGTCTGACGTTTTTTAGTCGGCACCGATGCCTCCACAACAACCACAGCCCACCGACTCCCTCCTTATCACTGATGCCTCCTTGGAGCGTATCTCACCACCACCAGTCCCACCACATCAAACAGAACCACATCAGTCCAACACCTCCCCTTCCCCAAGCACCGACGCTATTGGGATACCGGAGGGATCGACAGAGGTAAGGATGTAATTTTAGGAGTGTCGTTTAAGTAACCGATGCATTAAAGTGAAAAGACGTTAGATAGTATCGTTTAAGTAACTGAGGCATTAGATTGAAGAGACGTCTCAGAGCGCCGTTTAAGTAACCGAGGACTTAAAGCAAGAAGAGGATACGTTGCGGCCAATCAAGAGCGAGAACGAAATGAGCGGGAGCGTGAGCCGAGAATCGATTATACAGATTTCCCCAAATCTGAATTTGAATGAAGGTTATTTAAGAAAAAAAAAGGATCGTTGTTCAAGTAATCAAGGAATTAAAGTGATGAGACCGAATCAGACAGTGCTGTTACATTTCCCGAGGAGGTCCGACAAGCGGTTCACGCTCTCGAAAGCGCGAACTGTGGACGAATTACAAGCGATTCAAAAGGAGGAAGACGTTTAAGTACGAGAGACAATCACACTTGTCATTTTTTTCTTCTTTCGTGTACATAACTGAGAGTGTAGTGTTCGATTCTTGATTCACGTACCTCGATCAATCTCGCTCTCGCTCTCGACTAACCTCACACTTGTCATTTTTTTCTTCCTCCGACCACAAAATGCGAGTGTTGTGTTCGATTCTTGATTCACGCACCTCGATCAATCAACCTCATTCTCTCTCTCACTCTCGACCAAGAATTGAACACATACTTCAAATACTTCGGTATTAACGAGGAATTTGATCATATTAAAATGGTAATGATGATTACATACATGAGAACATAACGAACAACAAATTTCCCTTCGGAGAGTTTAATTGGAAGATATGGAAACGGAAGGAGAAGTCTACACCTACTTCAATTCGAATTCAAACAACAAACTCATAAATTAGATTACAATAACACAACCTCTATATCACATCGGGAAATTTGAAAGGACGACACATTTTTTGTTCTACAAAATGTAGGAGAATGTCAATTTTGGATCTCAAGACGACACCCAAAATCAAAACCAATACATATACATATTTCAAACTCCAAACTTGGCTGCAAATGGAAGGGCTCCAGCGAAGACTTCCCTCCTTGCTTCTGGATGATTTCGACGAGTTTCATCAGAGAATGTGCAAGTCGGCTTCATTAGGTTTGGACTGCTACAGTTCTTATTGTAGTAGTTCATGCCACAACTTGCTTTATAGGAGCCTACGACGTCATTTCGCTGGTATTGGGAGGAAAGGCTTAGTGGAAACTTTTAAAAATGACTTTCGTTCCTCGAGGATCACGAGCAAGAACCACCTTATGCAAATGGGGCTAATCCCCATTTGTTTAAGGTTGTTCTCGCTTGTGACCTAGGAGGAACAAAAGTCTTCTTTACAATTTTCCTCTAAACCCTTCCTCGCATCACCAGCAAAACACCGGTGTAGAGGAAGAAGTGAGAGACGCAACCCACAAGTTTCGATGAGGATAGATATGTGAGGGGGTTTAATCGTTTAAGTAGACGAGGATTTACAGTGGAGAGAGAGAATCGATAGCTTCGTTTAAGTAATCGAGGAATTAAAGTGACGAGACAGACAGAAGTGTCAGCGCCCTTTAAGTTACTGAGGACGTCCGAGAAAAGCAAGAGCGAGAACGAGACCGTGTATCGAGAGCACGAACCGTGAACAGATTTAAAAGCGATTAAAAAAAGGAGGAAGACGTCCGAGTACGAGAGCGTTAAGCGCGTTCGCGTATCGGATGCAAGAATCCATAAGGCTGTGCTGAAGGGGCAAAGCGGTCATAAAGTGTGCGCGGTGACATCAAGTCAACAAAAGAGCATTCTCCATTATTCTGAAAAGGTAGGACAAATTTCATTAGGGCCCCCGAAAATGGATCATCCGTACAAATTTCCCAAATTACCAAACACCCTACTAAAATAAAGGATAACTTAAAAGTAAAAGACTGACTAATAACTCATTAACTCTCCTTTGAAGAGATATTAGTTTCCCTATGTCTTCAACCATTTATACCCCTTCATGCTAGAGATAGATAGTAGGAATCATGCATTTATTTTTTAATAATTACAAAGGTCAGATATTATTATTGGACCCATCAGCCTTAGTACTTTTTTTTTTATTATTTTTGAAGCAATACTACTTTTTAAAAAATCTATCGACCAAAGTACTTTGAAAAAGTAATCTCTGTCAATTGGAATTCAAGCCATAATGATAAGCTTTCAAAGGCTGCGACCTCCAGAAATCAAAATTGGGACTATAAAAATATGGGGCCTAAAAGTGCTTCTTGAAGAAGTATGTTCAGTCTCCTCTGCACACCAACAGTGCTTTCTGGTTTTTCAACTTCTTAAACGAGAGTGTTCTATTTTTGGTTCATGAATTTTTGTTTTTTGTTCTTTTAAAAATGTGTATTTAGTCTCCAAACTTTAACAAAATTTTTATCTTTAGTTATTGCTCTTAATTGCTAAACATAATGTGTATGATGATTAAACAAAAAGTTTAACAAAGTTATTGATATTGGTAAAGGTGTATTTGGATGATATATTTTAAAGAGTCGAAAAGTTATATTCTAGAAATAAAATAAAATCATTAACGTTTTTGTAAGTTGTGGATAACGCAAATATATTTTTTTTTTATCAAGATATCTCAACTAAATTAGTTGGAATAACCCTACTATGATTAATATTATGTTATTATTATTATTATTATTATTATTATTATTATTATTATTATTATTATTATTATTTGAATTCAACTAGGAGGTGAGGATTCGAACCTCTGACCTGAACTATGCTCACTTTAGCCTAACCTTACTATTATCACTTAAATAGGAAAAACTACCATATTCGAGATAAAAAAAAACAATAGAATTAAAAAGTCAATTGTGAATAATAAAAAGAATAATACCAACTAAATTTGTGTTCAATTTTCTTTCATGGGTGAAAAACGTCTATAATTGAATTTAAAATAAGCATTTAAAATTTTTCTCTTTCATTAATGATGGTAGAAACTTTCCTCAATATTTGATTTTGGTTTTTGAAAATTATGTTTGTTTTCTTCCAATTTTTATACCCTACTTTGCATCTTTGTTAAGGACACATTTGACTTCTTAGCCAAATTCTAAATTTCAAAAAAAGTTTTTGAAAACTACTTTTTTTTATCAAAACTTGAACTTGTTTTTTGAAAATATGGGAAGAAGGTAGATAACAAAACAAAGAAATCATATAAGTAGTGTTTATAGGCTTGTTCTTAAAAATAAAAAACAAAAAACAAAATGATTATCAAACATGGTCTTAGTCATTCATTTTAGGGGTCGTTTGTTTTTTGAGAATGTAGATGCCCGACATCTTCATATGCTTGGAATCTTAGATATGACCGAAATTTTAGATATTTGACATGGTCAGATAGCAACGTTTGATTGCTATTTTTCATTTTTGAAAAAGAAAATTATTGATTCGGTTTCTTTATCAATTACTCATTGTGTAGCTTGTATCTTTTTTTTTTTTTTTAACAAAAACGATCACTTTACTCGCAATAGGAAAGATTACACAGGCCGAATCTGGCCAGTCGATGGGCATCCCCATTCTGATTCCTCCGCACAAAAACTAGGCGGCAAGAAATGAACATATTACAAGCCTCGATAATTCTATTCCAAACAGGTTCCAAGTCAGCTGGACAAAGGTCTTGGTCGTTGATAATTCTGACCAGCTGCAAGCAATCCGAGTGAGCAACAATACACCTCACTCCTTTTCGATCCATACACCCATTCCAACCCATGTACCATTGCATAAGCTTCGGCATGAAGACTCGACAGACAATAAGGGCCTTTCTCGGCATCTTCCAAGCATGATAGACCGTCTTGAAGGATGAGGTAACTATTAGAATAGTTAAGTAGTTTTTTAGTTAAGTGTCATTCAGTTTTATTTTCTCCATCTGTTATCTGTAAGTTCTGGTTAGTTATTCTCTTTGTATTATATATTCATTTATCAAAAGGGAATAAAAGTACAGCTGTGAGTTTTTCCCTCTAATATGGTATCAGAGAAAAATTTCTCTCACTTCTGCATTCGAGAAATTTTTTGACTCCTCCAACTCCCATGGCTTCTTCTTCGTCTTCTTCCTCTGTTCAGACCTTATCTGCTGCCATGGATTCTTCTAGTCCTTACTTTCTCCA
This sequence comes from Luffa acutangula, assembly GCA_036850905.1. NCBI lineage: Eukaryota > Viridiplantae > Streptophyta > Magnoliopsida > Cucurbitales > Cucurbitaceae > Luffa > Luffa acutangula. The sequence goes on from CM072099.1 coordinate 15,553,654, forward strand.
TCATTCTGATACCTCTAATCTTGTTCTTGTCTCTGATCTTCTCACCGATGACAATTATGTCACTTGGAGTCGATCCATGCTGTTGGCCCTTTCCATTCGGAACAAATTAGGGTTCGTTGATGGAAGTTTGCCCAAACCTACTGGAGACCTTCTATCTGCTTGGATTCGGAACAACAATGTGGTCATTGCTTGGATTCTGAATTCTGTGTCTAAAGGTATCTCTTCCAGTATCATCTTCTCTGATTCAGCCCGTGCGATTTGGCTTGATCTCAAGGATCGCTTTCAGCGCAAGAACGGTCCTCGTATCTTTGAATTGAAGCATCGACTTGCTACTCTGACACAGGATCAGCAGTCGGTCACGAACTATTTTTCTCAGTTGAAAGGCATTTGGGACGAGTATGTTTCCTATCGTCCTGGTTGCACTTGTGGTCGGTGCAATTGTGGTGCTCGTGAGGCTGTAGAGAATTTTGTCCAGTTTGAATATCTGATGAGTTTCTTGATGGGGCTCAAAGAGTCTTTTGGTCCAGTGCGGTCACAGATCCTTCTCATGGATCCTCCCCCGACCATTTCGAAGGCTTTTTCGTTGATTGCTCAAGAAGAACATCAACGCTCCCTTCCCCTCCTTCCTTTACCAACTGCGACCGCTCTAGCTGTTGCTCAGTCTGCCTCATCCACTTCACAACAATCGAATAATCGACAGCGTAAGGATCGTCCTGTCTGTACCAATTGTGGAGTGCAAGGCCACACCATTGATCGGTGTTACAAACTACACGGTTATCCCCTGGATACCGTCAGAAAGGAGGGCAACGTCCACCACAGCAACCGAAGACTGAATCTGCCTCTTCGGTTACTTCTACTTCAATAGATACTACTGACACTCTTGCCCAGTGCCACAATCTTCTTACCATGCTTCAGTCGAAATTGACTGCTACTAAGAATGAATCTGATGTTGCCACTACTTACTTGGCAGGTACATGCTCAATTTCTCATTCCTGGATTATTGACTCCGGAGCTTCAACGCATATTTGTTTTGACAAAGCCTTATTCACGACCCTATCTCCTGTGTCTACATCTGTTGTTTTACCTGATGACACGAGAATCTCTGTCCAATATGCTGGTTCTGTTACCTTGCTTGGTTCCATATGTCTTCAACGTGTTTTGCTTGTACCTCAATTTCAGTACAATTTGATATCGATCAGTGCCTTGACATCTGATGATTCTGTTATGGTCAAGTTTTCTACTAATTGTTGTGAAATTCAGGAAAGGTGCACTTTGAAGACGATTGGCAGGGGTAACCTGTGTGATGGGTTGTATATTCTTGATGATATCAATACTGTGGTTCCTGTTGTCTGTGCAACTGCTACACACAAACTCTCGACCAGCTTATGGCATTCCAGGCTTGGTCATCTATCTCTTTCTCGTTTACATGTTTTAAAGGATGTTCTGCATATTGATTTGTCTAAGTGTCATTCTTCTGCACCTTGTGACGTTTGTCCGTTGGCTAAACAAAGGAAACTCTCCTTTATTTCCAACAATAATTTGGCTGCTGCCCCTTTCGATTTGATTCATGCTGACGTTTGGGGACCATTTGCCACTCCATCTCATACTGGTTATACATATTTTCTTACGATTGTAGATGATTGCACACGTTTCACTTGGGTCTATATGCTTCGCCGTAAATCTGATGTCCTTACTATAGTTCCCCAATTTTTTCAGCTTGTTCAAACTCAATATGGAAAGTCTATTAAAGTTTTTCGTTCTGATAATGCTCCTGAGTTCCTTTTTGAGAAGTTTTTTCTTGAGAAAGGGGTTGTTCATCAGTTCTCTTGTGTGGCAAGACCCGAACAGAATTCGGTGGTTGAGAGGAAACACCAGCATATTCTAAATGTGGCTCGTGCTCTGTTTTTTGAGTCTCGGGTACCATTACATTTCTGGAGTGAGTGTGTATTAACCGCCGTTTACTTGATAAACCGTACCCCTTCACATGTTTTGGAATGGAAATCCCCCTACTTTGTTTTGAATAATTTCATGCCTGATTATTCCTCAATGAAGGTTTTTGGCTGTTTGTGCTTTGCATCTACGTTGTCTGCACATAGGTCCAAGTTTGCCCCTAGAGCGGTGCCTGCTGTGTTCATGGGTTATCCTCCTGGTATGAAAGCCTACAGGTTATTTGATATTGAGAACCGTAGGTTTTTCATATCTAGAGATGTCGTCTTCCACGAGTCTGTTTTTCCCTTCCACACAGTCACCATTTCCAGTGATCAACCAGACCTCTTCTCCCATATAGTCCTGCCTCGGTCCATCAATGTTGATGATTCGTCTGACCATGAAGCCTTACCAAATCTACCATTACCTACCTCTTCTGATGACATTCCTTCTACAAGTGTCTCTCAACCTGTCATTACTCCAGGGACCACATTACCCATTCCTGCTCCCAGACGTTCATCTCGCCAAACCAAACTGCCAACTTATCTCCAAGACTATCATTGTTCCCTTATTTCCAAGTCTGCCTTGCCTCATTTCTCCACAAAATACCCACTCCAACATTACATATCATATGATAAACTCTCTCATTCTTACCAATCCTTTTCACTCAACATTTCTACCCATTATGAGCCCCAATTCTACCATCAAGCCCTTCCTTTTGATCACTGGAAAAGTGCTATGCTCGCTGAACTTGAAGCCATGGAGCTTAATAACACTTGGACAGTCGTTCCTCTCCCACCCAATAAACATTCAATTGGGTGCAAATGGGTCTATAAGGTCAAACATAAGGCTGATGGATCAATTGAGCGTTATAAAGCTCGTTTGGTTGCCAAGGGTTATACTCAGCAGGAAGGACTGGATTTCATTGAGACATTTTCACCAGTAGCCAAACTGGTTACTATCCGTGTCCTACTTACCATGGCAGTCTCATACAATTGGCCTTTGTTACAATTAGATGTCAATAATGCTTTTCTCCATGGAGATCTTGCTGAGGAGGTTTATATGGATTTACCCCTGGGATATTCTCCAAATGCTTCTACCGTTCAGGGGGAGCGTCTTGTATGTCGATTAAATAAGTCCATCTATGGTCTTAAGCAAGCATCCCGACAATGGTTTGCTAAGTTTTCTGACACCCTGCTTTCTCTTGGCTTTCACCAATCTAAAGCAGATTACTCCTTGTTTGTTCGGGGTTCTGGTTCGTCTTTTGTGGCATTATTGGTCTATGTGGATGATATAGTTTTAACTGGTGCAGATTCTTCCTTACTTGCTCAGTTGAAATCCCTTCTTAATGCCAAATTTAAACTGAAGGACTTAGGCCCTTTGAAATACTTCCTTGGATTGGAGCTTGCTCGTTCCACTAAGGGCATTTATTTGTCACAACGACATTATACTCTCCAGATCATTGAGGATGCAGGACTCCTTGCTGCCAAACCTGAGGTTTTACCTATGGATCCACGTTTAAAGTTGCAGCATTCGGATGTTGACAAGTTGGATGATCCTTCTCTTTATAGAAGGCTTATTGGTCGTCTGTTGTACTTGACGATCTCAAGGCCTGATATTACTTTTACGGTAAACAAACTCAGTCAGTATGTCTCCAAGCCGTGTAAGTCTCATTTATCAGCTGCACATCATTTGTTACGATATTTGAAGTCATCTCCTGTCCAAGGGATTTTACTTCAACCTACGACCACTTTCCAGCTGAGAGCATTTGCTGATTCTGACTGGGCATCGTGCCTTGATACTCGGCGATCTACTACAGGTTATTGTGTTTTTCTAGGTGACTCGCTGGTTTCTTGGAAATCTAAGAAACAATCCACGGTTTCAAGATCTTCTGCAGAGGCTGAGTACCGTGCGTTAGCCCTCACTGCCTGCGAGATTGTATGGCTTTCTTCATTACTCACTGATTTACAGATAGCACAATCTTCTTCTCCCTTATTGTTCTGTGATAATCAAGCTGCGATGTATATTGCTTATAATCCGACTTTTCACGAGCGAACCAAGCATATAGAGTTGGATTGTCATTTTGTACGTGACAAAGTTGCTGATGGTTTCATTAAACTCCTCCCTGTGCGCTCTCGCCTTCAATTAGCTGATGTCTTCACAAAGCCATTGGCTGCTTCTGCACTATTTCCTCTACTATCCAAGATGGGTGTCTCTAATATTTTCACTCCATCTTGAGGGGGAGTATTAGAATAGTTAAGTAGTTTTTTAGTTAAGTGTCATTCAGTTTTATTTTCTCCATCTGTTATCTGTAAGTTCTGGTTAGTTATTCTCTTTGTATTATATATTCATTTATCAAAAGGGAATAAAAGTACAGCTGTGAGTTTTTCCCTCTAATAGTAACAACCCAGTCCTGAGGCCATTGTTTCTTTGCACCATGAACTTCATCCGTCTAAATTCTCTCGTATCCAACTGAATCGGGGATCCAAACCAGAAGGCCCGAGCAGGCTCGCATTCAAACAGCACATGATTAACAGTCTCTTCCTCCACATTGAATACTGCACACATACCATCCTCCCTTACACCTCTTTTCAACAGATTAGTATTCACGGCCAGAGTGTAGCTTGTATCCACTACTCTAAAATAGAGATTTAGAAAAACTACACTTGTGACATGAAACTAGAGAAAACCTAAGTGCACGAGTGAGTAAATTGAAGTCGGGTAACAATGTTCCTCTAAGAATGTATATGTATTAAATAAATTATTTTCAAAAACTAAAAATTAAAAAGTCTTCTGGTAAGAAATTAATTATTTAAAGAATGATTTCCACCACATAATACATTTATAATTAAAATTTTCTTAAATTTTGAGGCCACTTAAACACAAGTCCATCCCAAGATAGGGGCATATATTATAACCATTTAAATTTGGTTGATGTGAGTATTGAGTGCATTTATATCAAGTAATAGAATAATAATCGCTCAGCGGTAGCTCAGAGGCATAAATTATAACCATTAATTTTTTTTTTACCAAAGTGAGCATAGCTCAGCGGTAATTGGCATATAAAAAATAAAAATAAAAATAATCGCTCATAGTTCAAGTGGCATAAAATTGTATGAGGTCTGTGGTTCAAATCTCCTACTTCCATATTGTCAAAAAATAAAAAGTAACAGAATAATAATGTTCCAAAAATCAAATGGTTATATGTTTGATAACTCCTTTTTTAAATAGAAAATCAAGCTTGTTGATAATTTTTTTTAGTCATTTTTATTTTTAAACTTAGCTAGAGCGATGAAGAAAAATTTCAAACAGAGAAAAATGTGTGAAAAGATTGAAATAAAAATTTAGAGATTGAGATATAAATGTTTTGGACATAAAAGTTAAACTTAGTAAATTTAGAGACATGAAAATTTATATTTAGAGGAGAATATTAGTTAGAGAAAAAAAGAAGAAAATTAAAGAAGAAGAGATAAATTTTAGAAAGAAAAAAGTTATATTAAAAAAGATAAATTTTAGAGAGATGGGAAGGTTAAGAGTAAAATATATATATTAGAAAAATAAAAATAAATGAGAAAATTAAAGAAATGTTGTAGAAGAAAAAATTTAGGGATATTTTATTCGAAAGATTAATTAGAGATGTATTTATGAAAGAGAAAATTTGGGGAGAAATTTTGGATAAACTTGAGTTAGAGAGAAAGAAAAGTTTAGAGAGAGAATTTTGAGGAAAATGATTATAGATATAATTTGAAAGTTTGAAATAAATATAGGCATTGAACTTAAAAGGAAGAATATATAGAAATAGATGTTTTAAATTTTAGAAATCCAAAATGATTATTTATTTTTTTTTTTTTAAAAAAATTAGAGTTGGAAGTTAGAGGCGGAAGTGGAAGCCATGATCAAAAAGAGAGTTTCCTTTTGTTCAAACGAGAAGTTGGAGATAGAAGACAACCTATGCATAGTTTGATTGGTTAAAATATTATATCATCAACTAAAAAGTAGGATTTTAAACCATTACTCTACACCCGACATGTTGAGCTCAAACTGAAAAGGGTGTTGGAGGTGGAGCCATGAACCTCTCACCTTGAGAGAGCAGTTTCTTATGCCTTAATAGTTAAGCTAACAGCAAATAAAATTTAAACTAGGAGAAAATAGGTAGAAATGTCATTCTATGTGGAGAAATTGGAGAGAGTGGTAAACATATTTAAATTCCAATTATAATATTATAAAAAAGATAGACATATTATTCAAATTAAGAAATAAGCATTTCCCACCTTTTATATAAGCTACAAATTCCTATAATAAGTGAAATTAGTAATATTTTGTTTATAGTTTTACATTTCATTGATATTCTATCATAACACTGGCAAAAAAAAATATCTAATAAACCCTCGTATTAAACATTAAACTTTTTTCTTTTTATCTTATATTAGAGTCCAATTAAGAGTGGAAGAGAGATCCACAAGCCTTTAACTTAATAAAATAATAAAAAAAAAAAATAGAATCTAGTTATGAAAATATCCCATAGATGATAGAATAATGGACTCTTTTTTTTCTTTTATTTTTGAAAAAGGATAATGGACATTTAATGCATGAAAAATGTGAAGAGAGGGAGAAATTGAGTTAAGATACAAGAATTAAAAGCCCCTTCCCAAATAAATAGAGTGCGGACAGGGTCATGAGAATGCGTGTGGGACCCAATAAGGGTTGGAAAGGTGTATTTAAAGAGGAATCAGAGATGGGACTTGTGGGAATAATCAATCATATTAGTCCCCACTGCCCTCTTCACACTTCAGCCAACAGCCTTGCCCTACATTTGAAGGGCATCTCCTTTTTCTCCCTTTCTCTCTGCCCCCAATCAGATTGTCCTTATTCTCCACGTGGCCCATTTTTTATCATTGATCTTTCTGCATCACGAGAAAATTTTTAGGATTACATTGTACATGCTCTCTGTTATAGACAATTTTGGACCACTCCGATGTACAAGAAGTTGACAAAGACAACTGGGAAGAAATCGGACTGGGAGATAGACCGAGGTGAAACCGGCAAGCGGGACGGGCCAAGGCCGAAGGGGTCGGGTTTTTGGCCCGACCCCCTGCTCGGCCCGCTCGCGCAGGCCGAGCCCGTTCGGTTTCGTCTGGTCCCCACCGCTTCTGGCTGCCCCGGTTTCGCCTGGTTTGTCCCGAAACGTCTCCGAATACCTAAAAACCCTAGGAGGATGATGTTGGGAAAAACCCCCCAATTCTACCGCAGGAATAAGCAGAAAATAGTAGAGAAATTAAAATAAAGCAACAAAATAAGAAACACAAGAATTTACGTGGAAACTCCAAAGCGGAGAAAAAACCACGGCTCACAGAAAGAAATCCACTATGTGAAAAATTGTTACAATCACACAGAATTCTCTCCCCGACCCCAATTACAAGAACACACTCTCTCAAAGCTTTATATCACTCACACTACTAGAGTATACAAGCTTAAAGTGATTCTGAAATGGGATGCTTTGAAACCAAAGCCATAGGCTCCTTTTATAGTACTTGGAGCCCATCACTTCCTTGAACCTTTCCGATGTGGGACAAAGGCGCTTCTAATATTTTGCCAAAAAACCCAACAAATTCCACCTTGGCAAGATATTTGAAGAATCCACAACTTTTGCTACAAATCATTGTCTTCACCGACAATCATAATTCTCATATCAGAGAACTATAACCTACCCCACCATACATAATAGACCACTTGGACATCACCTTCCAAGAATTCTCTCTTTGTCACATGTCGATAAATCCTGCTGAAATTTATGGTGCAACTTCCACCTACTTGGCTCACCTGGAAGTTCTTCAGCCATCGACATAACTTCCACCACACACCTTGCATAACTGCCAAGCCAATGCCCGTGTGCAAACTTGTGGAACCGCTAACATCACATCCTCTATCATGGTAAAGCGGACACACCATGAGGATGAATTTTATCTTTCTTCAGAGGAATTCACTGTCTCCCCTGACAAGAGAGACAACGTCAGCATCCGACCCAGAGCCCTTTGACGAACCTGCTCTGTTAGGACAATTCTTTTTCATGTGTCCAGACTGCCCGCATTCCCAGCAACCTTTCTTCTGCATGGACTCTTTCTTCTTCTTCCAATTGCTAGCTACTAGTGCTGAATCCTCCTGTGAAGTACGCCCTTCACTCTTCAACCTTCTTTCTTCTGATAAGAGTTTACTAGTAACATCAGCAAAATTTAAAGTTTCCTTCCCGTACACCAAGATTGGCTTCATGTGTTCATAAGAAGTTGGAAGTGACAAGATAAGCCTGAGTGCCTTATCCTCATCCTCTATCTTAACTTCGATCACCTCCAGCTCCGAAATGATGCCATTGAGAATACTCAGATGATCTGAGATTTTCGTACCTTCCTCCATTCGCAGTGTGTAAAACTGCTCCTTCAGGTACAACCGATTCGAGATGTTCTTTGCCTGATACATTGCTTCAAGCTTCTCCCAAAGCTCTTTGGCTGTCGAAATTCCATGCACATTTGCAAGAATGTTCTTAGCTAAATTGAGTCTGATTGCACTTGCAGCTCTCAAATCCATTTCCTCCCAATCTTCATCACTCATACTGGACTTCTTCGAACCTCTGCTGGAACCGCCACTGGACTCCACTGGACCACCTTCACCGCTGTTAGAAGCACCATCGCTTGGTCTTCCCTTCAAAGCCTTGTGTAACCCAGATTGTATCAACACATCCTTGACTTGCACTTGCCACAAGCCGAAGTTCATCCTTCCATCAAATTTCTCCACGTCCATCTTCACTGGACTCATGAAGCTTGACATTTCTGCTTCACTCCTAACTAATCTGCAAATAGTGAACAACCCACACTATTCACAACACCCAAGTTTGTTTCTAGAAATCTTTTCTGATGTGGAAGGTCAGACAATGCTGCAACCACAGAGCATACTCAGAAATCAAGAAACTACAAACCTAAAGCTCTGATACCACTATGTTGGGAAAAACCCCCCAATTCTACCGCAGGAATAAGCAGAAAATAGTAGAGAAATTAAAATAAAGCAACAAAATAAGAAACACAAGAATTTACGTGGAAACTCCAAAGCGGAGAAAAAACCACGGCTCACAGAAAGAAATCCACTATGTGAAAAATTGTTACAATCACACAGAATTCTCTCCCCGACCCCAATTACAAGAACACACTCTCTCAAAGCTTTATATCACTCACACTACTAGAGTATACAAGCTTAAAGTGATTCTGAAATGGGATGCTTTGAAACCAAAGCCATAGGCTCCTTTTATAGTACTTGGAGCCCATCACTTCCTTGAACCTTTCCGATGTGGGACAAAGGCGCTTCTAATATTTTGCCAAAAAACCCAACAGATGAGTAGGTATTTATATCCTTCTTCGCCACTGAAGAAGGGGACCCGGACTCTCTACTCTCTTCCCTTACTCTCCAACCCTCCTACCTCCGTTTTCTAACTTAAGCATCGGAGTCAATGTGGCTAGCACCACACCGGTGTGCAGGTTTTCCGTCTTGCCGGCCACGTCTTCCCCCCATCTACAAATTTACCGTTGGTGGCATGTGAAGGTCAGGTGAGTTCCCTCTGACCAAAATCGACCATCAACACTCTCTCCATTCAATATTTGACACGTTATTTAATAACTATTTAACAGTATAATATTTTATTTCATGGATTTCACATCATTCATAAATATTTCTTTTATGACAAACAATGAATAGAGGTAGTATGAAAATATTTTCATACTACTGTAATACTAGAAATTTTTCTTCATCATCCACGTACAACTTCCGAGGCCTCTCTCTCTCATGCTACCCCACCCCTAATAGTCCAACTTAGGCTTTGAATAAATATTCTTTTTTTTTTTACTTCAAACTTGAATGAGAATTACCATTTTTTTACCTTGTGTTCAATTAATTATCTAACTTAGGATTTTTTTTTAGGAATATATAACTTGCGTTTAGTGTGAGACTAATGAGACTTTAGATACATGTGATACTAGAGTTGGGTTGGGTTGAAATTCGTGGTTTTTGAGAGTTTTATTCCATGATTGATTTTATCATGAATCAAAGCTCAGTTTTGTATGATGCTTGATTTTTATTCAAAATAGTAAGTTTGAAAAGATTTTAACGTTACCTATTAAAATTAGTGGGTTGGTGTAGTGGAAATTCAGCATATGATCAAAAATTGCAACATAAGGTCAAAATTGTAACATAGGTTTAATTCTAGGATTCAATTTGTGATAAAATTGAAAGTTTAGGTTGAAAATGAATGTACTTTACAAAATTTAAGGGGTATAATGATCTTTATCCCTGACACCTACTTTCATGATAAAAATGCTCATCTCAGTGTGATTTCTTCTTGAATTCAAGCCTCTATTGCCATTCTAGCTTGTACGAATAGAGAACCCATTGCGCTAGGCCAATGTAAAAATCTCTCAAAAATCATAAACTGGGTGAATTTGGATCTAGCTCTAAGAAAGTTAGAATGATAGAAGCCCAGAAGAGAAACAAGCCCACGGAGGTCCAATGGGCCTGAATCAATCTCTAGGACTACTCACTCTCCCAAAAGGAAGGGAAAAACCCTAATTTCAGCTATAAATAGAAAGGTTCACCCCAAGTCAGGGGGACTCAACTTGGTATCTATTTTCTTCCTCTATATTATTACTTGACTTGCTTCACTTATGATCTCCCAACTTTCTTAAGCATCGGAGTCGGTGTGGCAAGCACCACGTCGGTGCTTAGTTTTCTCTTGTAGGTGAGTCCCTTGGCCAAATTTTGGCATCAACAGTTGGCGCCGTCTGTGGGGAAGATAACTGCAGGACCTCAATCCGCCATCATGGGGTACACGGTACACATTCTTGAGCGTCATTTATATATTTGACAATCTTATATGCTTATTTGTGCAAGATCTTTGAATTCAATCATTCTGGAGTTGATCACATTGAGGAAGACTATCCATCCATCTTGATTTCATTAAATTCTAAGACTTGTTGTCCAAAATCTTCAACTTTCTTTGAAATTTGTTCATTGAGAAAATTTTATGCTGCACGTCTATGGAATTTTGTTTATCTTTGGTGAATTAATTTTTCATAATCCCATATTCAAATTTTATCAGAATGTTTTCTAAAATTGTGGCTGATATTTTTTTTCTTCTATATGTATTAAGTTCCATAAAAAAAAAAAAAAAAAGCGTTGAGTCTTGGGGATTTTTCGTCTATTTGGCTTGTCGGCAGTAGTGAAAAACTGAGTTTCTTGTTTTGCAACTTTCTATCAATTTCTATTTTTGGGCCCAACCACCTTTTTCTATATATATAAAAAAAATCTGAAGATGATTATGCATTTTTCTGGAATTTCTTGAATCCGTAGAACCATGTGGTCGATTTTGCCCTCCAATTTGGATTTGTGGATGTCGATCTCTGCTTTAGAATGTTGGGTAGTGCTTAAGGGATTTTTAAAAGATTTTTGTAATTCGAATTTTTGAAAGGTTGTTTGGAGAGTTTGGATTCTTAGCTTGTTTGTCTTCTTCTGCTTGGAAATCGAGAATAAAATAAAGAGGTTAATTGAAAACCCAATATCATGGAAATACGCAAAATCTATAACGTATATTACTCTTTTTGCCGTTAAATTTTGTGTTAAGGTATATATGTATATTTTTTTTTTTTTTTTTTTGCCGTTCAATGAAAAACACATATGCTCAAATTGAGGAGGCAAATCCACAATAGTTTTAGTTTATCAATTAATTTACTGGCGTGGTATACATTTGTCTTGAAAATTTGCAATATAAAAGTTGTTTGATTGCTTTTAGTAGTGTTTTATTGTTTAAATTAGTTTGTTTGATTGCTTTTAGTAGTGTTTTATTGTTTAAATTAGTTATCTGTTTAAATTGAATTAGGGTGAAAATTTTGAATTGATAATATGATTGCTTTACGCTTCAGCTTAAAATGTTTTCAACCAAAGCATTGAGATTGATTTGAAAGATGGATAGAGATAAATCTATGTAATCTTAAATGCAAGATTAGAAGTGATTCAAATTAAGTGTAGATTTGATTTGCTCTCTAATTTATAATTTCAATTAGATATTTTGCTGAATATATTTTGTTGATAATTCATACTTTATATTGGATTTATCTAATTCAAAAATTGTAGATTTGGTGTATCTATCGTTTTGATCATTCAATGAATAAATAGAACGACTGGTCATATTTCAAATCGCACTATTAAACTTGTTCAGTCCTATCTTATAAAATTACTTGGACTAAATGAAAAGTCAAAATTAAAGTAGACTATATAAATAAGTTATTTATTTACTTGCATAAATTGTTGTATGGCACATTCATATTGCAAAGTTTGTTATTTATTTCCAATTCCGAGTTCAACACAAATATTGGGTGAGAAATTGAAGTGGTTTAAAGATATGGCTCATATTAGCCCAACAAAGGGTCTTTACTATTTCATGGGCTCAACAATCTGGATATGTTCTCTACCTACCCGTATTTACTAAATGTCTATTACTCAATTCGTAATTGTGAGTTCTGATACATTCTTATTACTTTATGTGTATCTATTGATTTATTGAATGCAAACTATTCATAATTTGCAAGTTGCTCATGACATACTTATGTTTCAATCAATGATTAGTCTTTTTCCCATATCAACATAATGTTATCTACTAATGTTATTTCATGAGGGAACATCACATGCAGAAATCCCGAGCATCTGGGCCAGCAAAAGGTCAACTTATAAAAAGGCCCTTGGGAGTGGCAACGCCTATACTCCCAAGGTTTCTCGTGGGAGTGGCAACACCTATAATCTCCGAGGTTAGCAACTTATAAAAAGGTCCTTCGGAGTGGCAACGCCTATACTCCCAAGGTTCCTCGTGGGAGTGGCAACGCTTATACTCCCTGAGGTTAGCAACTTATAAAAAGGTCCTTGGGAGTGGCAACACCTATACTCCCAAGGTTCCTCGTGGGAGTGACAACGCCTCTGCTCCCCGAGGTTAGCAACTTACAAAAAGGTCCTTGGGAGTGGCAACGCCTATACTCCCAAGGTTTCTCGTGGAAGTGGCAACGTCTATACTCCCCGAGGTTCGCAACTTATAAAAAGGTCCTTGGGAGTGGCAACGCCTATACTCCCAAGGTTCCTCGTGGGAGTGGCAACGCCTATACTCCCCGAGGTTAGTAACTTATAAAAAGGTCCTTGGGAGTGGCAACGCCTATACTCCCAAGGTTCCTCGTGAGAGTGGCAACACCTATACTCCCCGAGGTTAGCAACTTATAAAAAGGTCCTTGGGAGTGGCAACGCCTATACTCCCAAGGTTCCTCGGTGGAGTGGCAACGCCTATACTCCCTAAGGTCAACAACTTATAAAAATGTCCTTGTAGGAGCAGCAACACCTACACAGGGGCTTCAAAACAGTAAACTACACTTGTAGTTGAGACCAAAACCCAAGATATTTCATACAAGAAAAGCGAGCGATAAAAAGCCAGAAGGGTCTTTTGGCAAGATAACAAATTGGCACAAGGGAGAATATACTCTTAAATTGGGCTTAAGGTGTTTTGACTTATATCAACAATGGCCACCCCTGAATCTCAATTCAAGAGTGGGGGCTTAATGTTATGGGTGAATTTGGACCTAGCTCTAAGAAAGTCATAATGATAGAAGCTCAGAAGAGAAATAAGCCCAAGAAGGCCCAATGGACCCGAATCAATCACTAGGGCTACTCACTCTCCCAAAAGGAATGGGAAAACCCTAATTTCAGCTATAAATAGAAAATGTTCACCCCAAGTCAGGGGGACTCAACTTGGTATCTAATTTCTTCCTCTATATTATTACTTGTTTCACTTATGATCTCCCAACTGACTTAAGCATCGGAGTCGGTGTGGCAAGCACCACACCAGTGCTTAGTTTTCTCTTGTTTTACAGACCACGTCTTTCCCATTCAAATAAATTTACCGTTGATGTCACGTGAAGGTCAAGTGAGTCCCTTGGCCAAAATTTGACATCAACAACTCTAATGAAAGTCAAGTCTTGCATACAATTAAACTTGTTGGCCAATGCTGTAAAATAACTGAGAATACTCTTCAACATCGAAACAAAACACAATTTTCAACAACAAATTAACCAAGGAAGAAAGAAAGAACACAAAGATATATAGTGGTTCAACCTTTCGGTCTACATCCACCTTCAAAACCAACTTCTGAAACATTTATTAAGGAGCATCAAGTCACACAATTAATATAAAAGGAATTAGATTGATCTAGAGGGAACTACCTCAAATCTTGACCAATTTGAGCTTCAAACGAACTACCACAGAGAAATCACCTTACAAGCTAAACCACTTGTGACTAATTGAAATCCATCACGAAAGACAAACACAACCATCCCAGATCTTGTCATGAAAGAAAGTAGGCGCTTCAAGCACCCAAAACCAAGACCAACGCCTCTTTTTAATTGAGACAATGCTTGCTCTGAAGGAGTTAATATGAAGAATACAGAAGTAATTTTGGATCTTAGGCATTTAATTCCATCAATTTTATCAATTAAAGCATGTTGTTCATATGGTCGAAAACAGAGTTTAAACCACCTATCTCTTGTAGTTTAAAATTGGAGCAATTCGTTGGTTGTTTTCCTTCACCGACTGATCACGGACCACGACACAGATCTTCCTAGCTATTCTCCGACCAAAGAATGGATTGTGGGATCCTTTGTGATGGGAATTGGAAAAGTAAAAGCTTGTGGTTTTAAGCTATTTTGAGAGTTTGAGCTTTGGATGTTCAATAATCAAATTGGCTACATTTCAGGTTAAAATTATCTACATAATCTCACCATTCTAAACTCTATCAATAGAGGATTAACATGCATCATGGATTCACCATATAATGGCAACAAGAAGGGATTAATTAAGGTGTCATTAGGTGGGTTAACTATTGAGGTTTGTCACCAAAACCACCACCTCCAAAAATTACATTTAATTTTGATTTTCTTTTAAATTCAAAATGTATTTTTAATTTTCTAAATGTCTTAAATTCATAATTCTTTTTAATTTTAAATAAAATTAAAATAATTAATTATAATTAATTAAATAATTTACACCCAATCTCGACTCTTCTCCAACAGACTTTTCGAACATAAATTCGTATTCACGTGCATGGTATTTAAATCATATTAAATACATCAATTTTCTCAAATTTTTAGTTTAATTCGAAATCAAACTGATATGTTGACAATATCGTATATAATCAACATTAATTCCCTAAATTGAATTCGAACGATTCAAACTCTCCCATCACACCGTTCTAAGGTTTATTTCGATATGAGCTAGCAAGGGGACCTAATCGACCTACAGATCATGGCCGACTCCAACGATCCAAGGTTAACCGGCTAAACTCATTAACCCTAGTTAACCAACATTCGTTAACTACCAGGATACTCCACTATAATCTAGTAGCAGCACTCCACTCACTGTAGATATATATCTGTCCACTCGATACAACCATGATTAGTAAGTCAACCCTTCACAGATTGTTCGAAACTATAGTTAGGTCAAATGTTCGTTTTACTACTTTTTACTCCTTAAATCTCATTGATCCTCTAATGAACAATTGGTTTGTGATCTAACCAACAAAGTGAGTCCCTTTCGGGCCAATGAGAGGGTGGGCTCCTTGTTCAAGTCCCAGAGTCAGTACTTAAGGGAACAACCTCTCTACTATCCCTAAAACAGGTAGGAGTGAATTCCGTCTTGTAAGACTATGTCCCCAGTTATTTATTTGGTCCTGTTGGTGCGCAAAAGTTGAATGATGGATGTGAGATAAGATGATAGATAACAATAATGATAAATTCAGCCAACCTTAGTGCAAGTATACATTATCGCACGTAGTAATAAAACCCTTAGAAGTATTCCAAGGGTATCGATCCCACGAGGACTAAATTGGAAATTCAGATTTGAATAAGAAACTGCTCAAATGATTGCTTAAAATAGGTAACCAAAGAAATCATTGATGATTGATTTTTGGAAAATAAATAAAATAAAGAAATAACAATGATAAATAAAACGAGGTATTAAATATAGTTTCATCCCAAAGGCAAATAACCTTAATCATAGATTATTCAACTTAAGCCTATTCAATGCATTGGGTCAGATTTAACTTCTATATGGCCTTGCTCCCAAAAATCGTTAGAAGGCTAAGCGAGTACCGTTATGCACATTTCTGTGACTCGACTCCGACATAGATAATTCACGAATGCAATCTATAACCCTATAGTTGATATAGTGTGTCTTAGGTAGCTTGCCCTATACCACCGAACAATCTCTTTCGAGCTTTTTCTCCTATATCACCTTTATGAGAACCGATATCGTCTGTCCCTTTCGAGATCAAACTCACATAGCATGCAAAGTCTAAGTGATCAATTTAAACTCAGCAAGATCAGAATGATAATCAATAAAGAATGACATGTATTGAATAAAAACTTAAGCAAATAAACACTTTCAAGCTATTGAACCATAAGGAAATTCACCATATTGAACCCCTCAATGGAATTTAGCTAAGCATGGTGGGATAAAGTGCAAACGAACAACTTTCCATTGAACATATAATGTAAAGAATACAAAAGAATGAAAAGTGTGAAGTGCTGGAAATAATGGCAGTAGCTAAATACTATGGTTTTTTCTTTTATCCAATCCTTCTAAAGTTCGCTCAACACTCCACTCTCTCGCTTTTACAAGTGGGAATAGGTGAAAATCCCTACAAACCCTAAGGTTTGATGTCTAACTAAGGTTAGAATTCAGTCTTCTAAAAAGGACCTTGGGCATCCCTACTCATGGGCGTCTACTAGGGTTCTATCACCACCCTCTTCTTCCTAGTGAGTTCTGCTTGTGTTTCCTCTCGATTTTCGGCCTTTTATGGAGTGAAAAGTGGTTGGGGAGTCACAAAATTCATGTAAGTAGGTAGCCCAGTCAGTTTTGGAGTCAAAACAGCCGGTTAGTTGTGTAGAAAGCTCGTTTACAACGACCCGCGACCGACTCAGACTTTTCTGTTTCTGCCCAGAAATGCGGTCGCATATGCATAGCAATTGCACAACATTTCTCTCTTTTCCTCAGTTTTCTGCAAAACACCAAAACTAAGTCAAATTCATACCAAAATGAGTTCTTTTAAGCACAAATATGTATAATTCGACACACATGACTCTCAAAGACCTAACTTACCAACTTTTACACTTTTTAGGCTCGGAAATAGTAATTTTGACAAAAAAACATACAAGTTTCACAAGAAATAAGCTAAGAATAAGGGGCAAAATAGGTATATTTTTGGCACTTATCACCTATCCCCAAAATGGTAGGCTTATTGAGTCGGTGAAGTCGGACCATTCTCACCCATGCAAATCAAAGGATAATCCCGAATAAACAGGAGTTCATAGTTAGCTCAGGATTAAGATCGAGTTACCTAGGTCATTGTATGAAATAGTCAGTCTCATCAGTAAACGGCATTATGAAGTGAGAGTGACTTATTTCTCGATCCAGTCTTATGCAAACTCATTGCATAGCACGCCCTTACTCACATGTCTCTACATGAACGATTCAGGATCACATCGTTTGTACTAAATACAAAGTAGGTCGCATCCATAGTGTCCCCGTACCCAGCCTTATCCATATACTATAGATCGTTTTGGCTATATACTTGAACTTGATCCATTCTTATGTCTATACATATAGTTTGAACATTCATACTATAGCCAAAGATCTTAGTTTATTGGATTTTAGGTTAAATAAAACACAATTCACTGAATAACCCCAATAACAACTTTATTGCAAAATATGTTTAATGTTTACAACTACGAGTTTTAGGACATAAAACCCAACATGTTCTACATTGTGACCAGCTGTCTAAATACCAACCTCCTTAACCGAGACGATCCGTGTCGGAATCTCCTAGCCTCCTTAACTTAGACCACCATTGGTGTAATACTAAGACTAATGCCGACGAGAAATAGAGACCATGATGTTTCTAATCAAGAGCCACAAGGAAAGAGTCACCCCACACTAAACTGAGACACACATCGATGCTAATCTAGACCCACAACAACGCTGAACAAACCTCTGAACAGAGTGATAGGACCAAATTGGTCCTATATATTTGTTCTTAATCTCGCTAGTCTTACGACAATTATTTTGCTTAAATTGTATATTTTGTAGGTGTTTGGTGTTAAGAGCTTCTCTAGATCCCATATTCCAAATTGACGTTAATTCGAGGAAATTAACGTGGTTTTGATCCATCTTGAACTCCATGGGATGTCGAGACGGTGAAAAGACCAAAGTGGAGCACTCAAGACTTGAAGACAACGTCGAAAGGATCGAGAATTGAAGCAACCAAACAAGGAAGACCCGAGAGGTGGCATCGAGACGCCACCTCACGGCGTCTCGACGCTACGAACATTATGGATCAGCAAAATCACCATCGACGTCTCGACGCTGCTTCGTTAGTTAAATGCAGCAGATTTGCATTTTTAGGGCAGATTAGTGGAGGCCCCAGCCGATTTTTCTCTTCTCTCTTAGGTTTCTCTCCGATTTCTTCATTCTTCCTCTGTATTTTATAGTTTTTAGTTAGTTTAGGTTGGTTTCTCGAGCCTTGGGCTTGGATTAGACTTGTCTATGGTCGTCTAAGCATCGTTCGCTATAGTTGGAACCTCAGGATTGTAAGTATATTTGGTTTTTTATGAGATATTTGGAGTTTTCTGTTCTGAATGGTTATCTATCTTGAGTTTTCTGTGCTTTAAGTATGATGTATTTGCTATTTGTGGCTTTAGATTCCCGCTTTTACAATTAGCACGCGCAGAAGGTTAGATTAACGCCCTAATTTGCAGCTCGTATATGTTAATAATATGCTAAAGAACTAATTTCCAAGTAGCTAATGGATAGTTAGTTCAATAGTTAGCACATCGATCGATTTGTGGGCACGGGTCCCAAGAGCAGTTCTCTGACTTTGTTGTTTGACACGATAGGTCTAGGGTCTAAGTCGATATTTGTAATTAAATTAGAATTCTCCTAATTAATTATGGGTATTCTAGCCTAGAGCAACAATTAGTTAATTTATTCATCGTGGCCAGGTTAATTAATTAATCAATTGCATGTTGGTTCAACGGGTTCGTTGGGTTAGCGCTCTAGGGGTATTTTGATCTTAATGCAGTTACTTAATTAATTGACTTTGACGGGTTCATGAGGGTTAATTAATTAGTAGCTAGTAATTGAGTTGATAGACGGTGGGATTGAGTTAATTGATTTAGAGTACCAATTAGACAAGCATGCATGTAAATCAATATCTGCTAAACGATGAGTAAAAAGTAAATGTACTGAACCCGAGTTTCCCCAGCTACAGTGAGCGGCAAGGTGAGATTAGCCAACCCCCTATTTACTTTTCTACCATTTAATTTCCCGCCATTTACTTTGTTGCAATTTTATATTTTCCCTGCAAGTTGATTCCTAATTCTTCAACCCCCCTTTTGTAACCAAACACAAAAGAGATTAGAAGTAAACCAGTTGTTCCCTGTGGTCAACCTCAGCCACTACTACTGCAAGTAGTTTAGTGATCGTGGACTATAAATTCGTTTTGATACGAGGACTCGACAAACTCGTCTGGTCACTAAGACCCACACTATTCTGTGACCAGTGACTGAATCTTTCTTCGTCTCTCTATTTTTCCCTTCTCAGCACTGAGCTATTCGAAAAATTCAAGCCTTAAATGCCCATATATCTTAAGAAACCTTGTCAGTTTAACAAATCTCCTTCATGACAAGAATATCTTAAGCCAATAAGTCGATTCTCTAAAAATTTCTAACATCTTGACTTTACATTCAACTCATTTAACATGTATTTACACCTATGATCTATGAGAACCTTGGTTAGCACATCTGACAAATTCTTAGTTGTATGAACTTTGACCATTTAAATTTATTCTGAGCAATCATATCACTAATAAAGTGAAAGTTAACATCAATATGCTTAAACTATTCATGTTGAGATACATTCTTCGAAAGATGAATAGCACTCTGACTATCGCAATGGATGACAGGAATATAATCTTGTGACAATTATGTGATTGAAATCTTCAACGCTGCAACGACTTAAGAAAACTGTATTAGAAAAGGTTTCTATCAAGTGCAAGTGGACACTGTCACTTATAGTAATAAAAGTTGGAGGTATTCCAAGTATTGATCTCATATGGACTACGGTAAAATTCATATTTGAGAAGAAATTGCTTGCAAGCATGAAAAAGGTAACCAAATAAAGTGAGAATGATTAGTTAATTTGATTTAAGAAAATAACAAGTATTGAAAACAAAATCCAATTTAGTTTTAGCCCTAAGTTAAGCCAACTAGCAAATTGTACCCACATAGCAACCTGATGGGACCAAATTGTCCCCATTTATTTGTTCTTAATCTCGCTAGTTTTACGATAATTATTTTGCTTAAAGTATGTATTTTGTAGGTGTTTGGTGTTAAGAGCTTCTCAGGAGCCCATATTCCAAATTGACTTTAATTCGAGGAAATTAACGTGGTTTTGATCCATCTTGAAGTCCAAGGGATGTTGAGACGGTGAAAAGACCAAAGAGAAGCATTCGAGACTCAAAGACAACGTCAAAAGGATCAAGAATTGAAGTAGCCAAACAAGGAAGACCCAAGAGGTGGCGTTGAGATGCTTCAGATTTGAAGGACCGACTGAATCACCACCAACGTCAAGGCCACGACGTCTCGACACTACTTTGTTATTTAAATAGTGCAGATTGTGATTTAGGTCAGAAGTTAGAGAGTAACCAACAACCATTTTTCCCTTTTTCTCTCAGTTTCTCTCTGATTTCTTCGTTCTTCATCTCTATTTTATAGTTTTTAGGTAGTTTAGGTTGGTTTCTCAAGCCTTGGACTTGGATTAGACTTGTCTATGGTCGTCTATACACCGTTCGTTGTAGTTGGGACCACGGGATTGTAAGTACATTTGTCTTTTTATAAGATATTTGGACTTTTCTGGTTTGAATGTTTGAATCTTTAGATTTCTGAGCTTTATGTATGATTTATTTGTTGTTCGTGGCTTTAGATTCCCGTTTTAATAATTAGCATGCTCAGTAGGTTAGATTGACACCCTAACTCGCAGCTCTTATGCTAATAAATTGCTAAAGAATTGGTTTCCACTTAACTAATGGATAGTTAATTCATAGTTAGCACATAGATCGATTCGTGGGCACGGGTCCCAAAAGCAGTTCTTTGACTTTGTTGTTTGACACGATAGATCTAAGGTCTAAGTCGATATTTGTAATTATAATTTATTATGGGTATTCTAGCCTAGAGCAACAATTAGTTAATTTATTACTCGTGGCCAGATTAATTAATTAATTAATTGCATGTTGGTTCAATGGGTTCATTGGGTTAGAGCTCTAGGGGTATCTTGATCTTAATGCAGTTACTCAATTAATTAATTTTGACGGGTTCGTGGAGTGAGTTAATTAGTAACTAGTAATTGAGTCGATGGACGGTGGGATCGAGTCAATTGATTTAGAATACCAATTAGACAAGCATGCATGTAAATCAATATCTGCTAATCGGTGAATAAAAAGTAAATGTACAAATCCCGATTGTCTCCAGCCACAGTGAGCGGCAAGGTGAGATTAGCCAACCCCCTATTTATTTTTCTGTCATTTAATTTCTTGTCATTTACTTCCTCGCAATTTTTTCAGGGAACACGATGCTTTATTTCTAATTAATTTTGTGTTTCTCACCTTTCTCTTGTCTCTTGTGTATTAGTTTCTCTCTTGCAGATCCAGTGACAAATCTTAACAAGAGCAAACACCTCCCTGCCAAGAAACAAGGAAAAGCAGTTGAGCTTCAAGGATATCTGGCAGACTCTCGATCCACTGTCTGTTGAGATAGGAGGGGCCGAGGGTGCAGTGCAAGTTCGCTTTTCAGCTCCAAAATTTCCACCACCTCCCTGCATCATAAATCACGAAGGTAATTCTGTCTCCCTATCTGAATTTATCTTCCTAGTTCCTTCCTTTTGTTGTGAACCAGGAACAGGTGCCTACTTTCATGTATCTGAGTTCTTCTCGAGCTGTTCCGAAAAGAAACCCTCGGAGGTGTCTGAAGATGAATTCAAATTGAGGGTGTTTCCGTACTCACTACAAGGAAATGCTAGGAAGTGGATTTTCTCGTTGCCTCCAACGTTGGTGTCTTCTTGGAGCGAGATGAGAAGTATTTTCCTAAAGAAGTACCACCCCATTGCACTGTTGATAGAAGCCACCAGAAGAATTGTCAATGCTACAATCTATACTGAAGAGTTGTTCCACGAGTTCGTGAATCGCTTCAATCTATACTGCATGGAACATCACACCCCACTCTCAGAGGAATCCCTGATAGAAAACTTCTATGGAGGGTTGACACCTAACGATAGAAAATTGCTTGACTCGGCTAGTGGAGTTAATGTGCTTGCCACAACACCTAGTGAGGTGTGGGAGATTATTGCAAAACTGGCGGAAGTCACTAGATTCCGTGCCAACTCCCCTGATGAGCTAGAGAGCCAAATCTCGCGGCGGCAGGAAGGTACGTAAGAAGAAAATTCCGACGAGGTCAGTGAGCCTGAACTTAATTCTTCCTTTAATTTTAGGTCTGATTCATGTAGTACTTCATGTATGTTAGGAGAATTAGAAATTAGGAATGGTCTGATTCATGTAGTACTTCATGTATGTTAGGAGAATTAGAAATTAGGAATGCTGAGCTAAATTCTGATTATTTTTCTTTGCGTCTGATGTCCTTAATTCTAAAAAGCATGATTTAGGCTTAGTGTTTCAAGTGGCTGACCAAGTTGAGCCTAGGGTGCTTAGAATTAGCATAATTTGGACGGATGAGGATATGCTGCTTAAAATTTCTTACGATGTGCACTCTGTGTGCAAGTTGAGTTTTCCTATGCAGGAGCTGATAAAGAAAAAGAAGAAAGATCTTCTGAGGATCAAAAAAGTGGATTTCGGTTGAAGACTGCAAATCCCATCGAGCAATCAACGTTAAAGATTTGCGCTTCTGGGAGGCAGTCCAGCTTTAAAAATAATTTATATCCCTTCTCTTTATTTTTAGTTGTTTTCTTCTAGTTAGCTTTTATTTATGTTTGTTTTCCTTTCTTGTTTTTAGGATTTTGGGGGTGGAGTTGGTCTTGAATGCATGATTTGGTTGAGTCTTGATGCACCTGAGCGTCAGACTATTTTATTATGCATGCTTTATTTTACTGTTCTATATTTTCTGGATTGAGGCCATGCATCTGAGCATTGGACCTGTTTTTTAGGAAATTTTAGATGTTTGAGTGTTGATGTATGGAAGATCTGGTTTCTTTTTCTATGATCATGAAAAGCAACGATCTGTCATCTTGCAAACTTTATTGCTTTTATTGAATTGTAAGCATGTTGCCCAGAAATTGAGCATTTTTAAAGCTTTTCTAATACTTTTCTTGCAAGAGTAAACCTTAGCATGCCTAGGATTAGTTTGAAGTCCTAGGAGCGAATTATAGAATCCATATGCTTGTTGTCACCTCGATAGGTGTAGGGATGAGCTAGAGAGTCAAATGCCGGCAAATTAGCATGTAATATATTGCCTAGGAGAAAAGAAAGAAAATATGCCAAAGAAAAAGAAAAGGAGAAAGAAAAGAAAGAAAAGAAAAATGAGTGCGAGCTTAAAAGAAACTCATATGCTCGTCTATTTTTAATTTTTTAGAAAAAGCATGCTTTGCAATGTTCATGAGTGATAAGGGGTAAAAAGAGCTGCCTGCGGTGTGATCAGTTAGGCCAACCAAGGGTTAAACTCGAGTTATGGGTCCATGCATTGTAGTGTGAAAGCTAGTGTCTCGCCTAAGAAGAATGCAAAAAGAAAATGTCTTTTATTTTTCAAGCACCTAGGTGATGAGAAAAACAATCTAATTTGTTTTGTTTGCTCCTTGGTTAGTTCCTAGTGTCAGTGTAGAGGAGAGATAGGTTGAGGGTTGTATAATCCAATCCCGGGTTTGTAAAATTGATTCTAGGAAGGCTGAGTGTGAGCTTGAGCAAGAACTCTCGTGAAAAGTTTTGATTTGTCTCTTTATGTGGGCCATATATGAATGATTCTTAGTTGCAATATTTTTGGCATTTTAGACATTGAGATTGGAGTCTAGAGAATTGCAACCATTGAATCCTATATTCTTGTTTTATTTGCTTGCTCGAGGACTAGCAAGGTTTAGGTTGGGGGAACACCAAAACGACCTATATAACAATAAGACTCAAAATTAGTTAATTATCACAAATAATAGCATTAGGATAAACAAAATTTACGGGAATAATTAGCACCAATTTGGTTCTATCATTGTGCTCTCGAGAAAATAGGCTTGGGAAGACTCTGCAGCAGCGTCGAGACACTAAGGACCAGTGTCTCGACGCTGAGCTCTAGGATCTAATGGTTGTTGCAGGTCTTGACTTGATTCTTCTTCACTTCCTTTGCCTCTTTTTATATCCCGGACACTCGACTATCTTCCAAATTCAAAAATTCATCCAAGAATGCATTTCCTACAAAATAAACATGAAAGTGTATGATTTTGGTCAAATCAATCTCAATGAATAGCAAGTAAACATAGGGAAAAATAGCTCATTTTGTGAGCTATCACTCACCAAGTGTGAGCTACTTACTGAGTACCTTTGTACTGACCCCCCCCCCAACCATCAGATTATGTAGGTTATAAGGACCGTTACGAGTTTGTTGATGCAGAGGAGTCTCACGAGGAAGGACCATAGCTAGTCCTTGTATTTTACTCTTGTTGGCTTTCGTTGTGTTTAGAATAGTCGTTTAACATGTTTCATGTCATTAGGTTGTTTTAGATAATCGTTCCTTTCATTGTGTTCTGATAGCGAGCTATTTTTTCCAACTAATTAGAGTTAGTCTTTGAGTACTATTTGACTGGTTTATGCATTTTAATGTGTATTTTTGTAGGAAATTGAGCTTTGAAGATAAAATGGAGAAATTAAAGTTAATCGGATGCTCGGGTCCTAAAGAAGAGCAAAAGAGCAAAAAAGGATCAAAGTTGGAGGCTTACATATGAGGCAAACCCAAGAGGTAGCGTCTCGACGCTTCCTCCTTGGGTCTCGACGCTACTAACTTCCATATATGATTTTGGCAGCAAATGGACAACATCGCGTCACTGTCGAAAGATTCCTATAAATACATCACTTTGTTCTACGACCAAGGGGAGTTCAATTTGAGAGATTTTAGACCTAAAACTGATTGGAGACCTTCTGTGTGTAGGATCTGGCAACACTAGAGGGGGGTGAATATGGTTGACTACCAATTTTTTTTAAAAAAATAATTTTATCTAAAGATGCTCAATAAAATTAATACACCAATTTAATTCAAGAAAAAAATTAAGCAAGATAAAACCTAAGGCATGCACACTAAGATAACTTCGAATTAAATATAATTTAGTCAGGTATGAATTTAAATAACACACTAAAAATTAAATCATGCAATTAGGAAAGATTAAAAAATAATCAAGACAAGAAAGCAAAACAAATAATAAAGAACTGCAAATAAAAGAGAGAGAGATGAAGAGAAAACACGGAAATTATAGTGGTTCGACAAATTGCCTACTCCACTCCCCAAGACTCCTTCTTGGGTATTTCACTAGGTGATCCTCTTGCAGGTGAGAACCAAACCGACACACGAGCCTCTTTTTCCTAGGTTAAAGAGAAACCCAAGATCCTTTTAACTGGTTCAGGATCAAACCAATTTCTTTTTCTCACAACCCAAGGTGTACCCACACCTTAATACAATTCTCAAAAAGAGTAAAATAAAACCTCACAAATATTACCTCTTGAGGGCTAAGTACATAATTTGAGCACTCAAAAAGCAACCTCACAAAAATAAAACTAGCAAATTTAGGAGCAAGGGAGGACAAAAATTTGAGAGTAGGGAGACTAGAGAGAATAAGACTTGATAGCTTTTGTGTGTGAATGAAAGGTGAAAATCAAGTCCAATTTATAGGCGAGGAGGATGAAAAGTGACCGTTGGATCAAATTAAATATGGAGGGTGAAGATTTAATTTAAAAATAGAAAAGGAAAGAATTTCAAATTTAAGAGAGAATTTTGAAGATATGGAATTTTAGAGATAATGAGAATAAATCAAGGATTTGAAAGATGAATTTTGGAAAAAATTGAAATTTGAATTGGAGGAATTTTGGTGAAGATTTAGGAGAAGAAAATAAAAAATTGGTCGGATTGAAGCATAACCACGCGCACAGGGAGAAACAGAACATCACACGTGCATATCTGAGAGCAACACTAGGCGTGTGCAACGCACGCGCGCGTTCGCACGTGAAGAAGACTGCAGCCGGCGAATTTGATTTTCTTTTTCTTTTTCTTTTTCTTTTATTGATTTAAACAAAATCAATATCCGAAATTCAGATTTCTCACCACTTGTCGTTATCCTACTAAGCCATGCATTCGTCGATGATTTTTCCTCTTTTTTTAAATACCAGTTGCCACATGTCACGATCTTATTTGTCCATGGTCGCCACGTTAGAAAAAAGTGACCATTGGAGTGCCACGTCATTCGCCACATCAGCGACTTGCCACGTGTCGCTGCCACATAGGATTTCCTCTCCAATCTTGTTTTGTTTATGACTTTCTCATTTGAACTCCGATTTGAGCGATTCAAGTTGCGTTGGAATCATCTTTTTGAGCTCTACAAGATAGTGACTTTGAAACACTGAAAATGTTAGTACAAAAAATCTGAGTTTGTTATCATCAAAATACTTGGTTTGATTGAAACCCTAAAGCTAACATTGTGGAAGCTGAAGCTAGGCCAAGGAGCAGGAATCACTCAAGAACGTGTGGAGACCGTGACGGGGACGTGCAATTTCGTCGAAATTGAGTTTTTCTTTATCTTTTTCTTACCTCTAGTTAGTTTTTTATGGCTTTTTCATGTTTAGCCTATATCGTAACGCCATGTATGAGTAGCTAGACGTGTTTCTTAGGGATTGATGTAGTGGTTTTTATTATGGATTGATTATTGGGATGTATTGTGCTTTTAATTTATTTATGCAATTATGATTAAATGCTTTCGATTAATTGGCCACTAGTTGAATGATTTAAGTGTTGAATCTTGCTCGGGGGAGAGGATTTAGCCTAGACTTTACTAATTGCATGACTAAAGTAGAAATTCTAAGATCGGGAGATTTAAAATAACTTTAGAAGTTGTTAAAAGAACTATACTCAAAGTCTTGCATGTTAATGAACTTAGATGGGGACATCAAGTTTGTTGTGTGCATGAGAATTAATTATGCCCGGGAGAGATAGTTGTGATTTACGATTCCTAGACTTGTAAATTAATTGCACGTTAAAAATCCATTCCCTTTAATCAATCCTAATCTAAATTGATGAAATCAATTCCCTAAGAATTCTTCCAATTGAATTTCCAACTCATTTATTTGCATTACCTTTGATCTCAATATTTCATTACTTTTTTATCCCTAAATAAAATTGGGCAAAAGACCAATCAAGAGGACAACATTCGATTTAATCAATCACTATATTATTACTTGACCTGTACACTTGCAGTTAGCAATTTGCACACCTTGTTCTTTTTAGGTTGGATTGTGCATAGGTTCTATTATTACATTAAGGCTATGCTTGAGTGTCGTTAATTCATTCTTGGAATTTCATTTTTACTCAAAGTCTAAGAACATTATATTTTTTTGAATGGTGGGAGCTCTGTTGTTGTTTCTTAAAGGTGGTGGAGTATAGTTGAAGTGTGTACGCATGTTATCCAGGTGTTTGGAAAAAAAATATTTGGGTAGATATATTTATGTTGTTATCCCGACCAAAATTTTCGGGATGCTATAGCTGTTATCAGGGGAAAAGGTTAGTAATGTTCCCTCATTTGGATGAAAATTCAAGGGTGTGTTATATTTAACCTTTTTGAATTTACTATCAAATATTAAATTGAAAGGTATGACATGTTTAGGGACTTATTAGACACAAAATACAAATTCTTGATTAATTCAAAATTTTCAATTTGCCACTGATAGAACTTGTTTTCGTGCTATTTATATTCATTAATTTGTTCTAGTTATTATGATTTCCATGTTTAATTTTTCTATTTTGTAGAGAATCGAGCATAAAAGGTTTCTGGAACCAATTGCACAAATTGATGCTAATTCGGATGAATTAAGATGTTTTTGAGCCACTTTGGAGTCCATGGAATGAAGGAGAGATGAAAGGACAGAAGCTAGAGCGTCTCACCTTGAAATTGGCATTAAAACACTGCAAAGGTGAAGAATTTGGTGTAGAAACCCAAGAGCGTAGCATTGAGACGCTATCTCAAAACGTCTCAATGCTACCCTGGCCCATAAGATGCCTCAGTTTTCCAAAGCGTCGAGACGCCAGCCTTAGCGTCTCAACGTTGTTAAGACGCGCGTGAACAAAACGCTCTTCCAGCTAAGAGCGTCGAGACGCTCAATTATGGTGTCTCGACATTGTAGCTTGATAGCGAGCATAGCAAGCTACTTTTCCCTATCTATTTTAGTTAGTCTTTGAGAGTAAATTGACCAAATTTATGCATTCTTTTGTTATATGTGTAGGAATCAATTATTTGAGCTAAATTGACAAAATAGAGATAATCGGACGTTCGGGACGTGAAAAGAAGCCAAAAGAACCGAAAAGAACCAAAGTTGGAGCTGGACAAAGAGGGCAAAGTCGAGAGGTAGCATCGAGACGCTACCTCCTTGACGTCTCGACGCTACAATATTCCATAAAGGATTCAGGCGGCAAAAGATCACAGCGTCCCGACGCTCTCGTTTATTTCCTAAAACAGAATGGTGGCAATGCGACAGCGTCGCGACGCTGTCAACCCGATTTCTATATAATCATCACTTTCTTGCACGGCCAAGGGGAGTCCAAGTGGTTAGATTTTAGCCCTAATTTCGACTAAAGACCTTTGGTGGGAGCTGTGAAGCGAGACCAAGGAGTGGGAATCAAGCGAGGGGACGTGGAGATTGTGACAGGGACGTGCGGTGTCGACAGATTCGATTTTTCCTTTCTCTTTTCCTTACCTCTTGTTGATTTTATGGCTTTTCTTTCAATTAGTGTTTGTAGTTTCAAGACTATAGATTGCTAGTTGTCCGTCTTAAGGTTTGATGTAGTTGTTTTAGTTTGATGGATTGATTTTGGTATGAATGTGTTTTTATTTTATTCATCCAATTTTGTTTAATGCTTTCAATTACTTGATCACTAATTGGATGATTTGAATGTTGAATCTTGCTCGAGAGAGGGGGTTTGGCCTAGACTCGCTTATTTAATTGCATGACTAAAGTTTAGTTTCTAAGTTGTGACGGACTTTAGATTTCCTTTAGAAGTATAACAAGGACTAAACCAAATAATGTCTTGCATGCTAATAAAATTAGATAGGGATATTGGGTTTATTGTATGCATGAGAATCGATTATGCTTGGGAGAGATAATTGTGATGAAATTTTCCTTGGCTTGTAAAATAATTGCACGATAAATTCATTCCAATTAATCAATCTTCAATCTTAATCAATGAAGTCAATTTCCTAAGAGTATTTCCATTTGAGTCTCCACCTTTTATTTTTATGCTTTTTGTCTTTACTTTTATCTTTATCATTGAGTTTTGCTCCCTAAATAAAAATTAACAAAAGTATTCATGGTACTTAATTTGCTTAAAAACCAATCTACAGGACGACACTCATTTAATCACGAAAACACTATATTATTACTTGACCTATACACTTGCGGTAAGCAAATTGTGCATCACAGCTCAACCTATATATTTTAGCTTTCGTTTTCAGCCGCTTTGAGGTTAGATTTTGGCATTTTCTCTCATTCTTGACTTGTATTTCTTTCCCTTTTCCAATATTCTTTCAATTCCTTGCACTTTAGGATTTATTTTGGTAATGTATTTCAATTCTTTTAGCGTTTTTACTTCAATCGTGCGAGGCTAAGTTAGTTTATTGTTGGATTGAGATTAAATTTGGATTGCCTATGTATTTTGGTTGAGTTTGTTGGAATTTATGAGTATTTTATGAATCGTTCTTGATGCATCATTGAGTTCTTGTTCAAACAATTGTGATTCGGTGAATTTCCATTGAATTGACGACTCTTAGGATTTAATTGATTGCAATTTATCTGTTATGTTTAGACAGTCACTAGGCCGAGGCAAGTCCATCGCTCTTTCTCTTTAGGATTAGCGTAGACTTTTGATAAGCCTAAGAACCTTGGAGAAATTAGATTAATTTAATTAGAGAATTAATTCCTAGTTAAATTAATTAATTTTGAGCCTTATTCATAATGCGATTAATTAGGGAGTCATTTAGAGGACTCATCGGATTACTTTTCTAATTAATTAGATTTAGTTTGATGAGTAATCGGACTAAGCATGAGGGGAAACTGGCACAAATTATTAAATAATCGGTTAATTAGCTTGTGGATTATCGGGTGAGTTAATCGGTTAAACATAGGTTTTAGTAGGATGGACTATATATATGTAATAACCAAGAAGCACATCGGATCGGGCACTTGAATAATTCATAAAATCTATTTTTAGAGCAAATGAGGAAACCAAATGATTAGGCAATCCAATGAAACTCCCAATCTAGCGATTTCATTTCATCGAGTGTTATTTTCCCGTTCTTATCTATCTTTTTACTGGTGCATGTTAGTTAGTTTTTCCGACATCTTTACTTTCTCGCGTGTTTATTTTCATTCCCACGTGACAAAAACCCCTTTTTCCAACCCTCCCCCCTCCTCCCATTTTTGGTTACTATCGTTAGAACTTGAGTTTAAGAGAAGAATCTCTTCCCTGTGAACGATCTGACCACTACTACGATAGAGTAGGTCAGTAGCCAGAGTTATAAATTTTATTCGACATCTACCTTCGACAAGTCGTTCTTTAGCCACCAAATACAATTTTAGACAGATTCAAATCTGTTGGTTTTTCAAAAATAAATTTATTGGTGATGAATCAAATAACACCTTTATATCTCATTCAATTAAATATATTATATATCTAATAGGTTTTAATGTTAAATTACAAATTTAGTCTTCAAGATCTTAGACGTGCATCTATTTGGTCCTTAAACTTTAAAAAAATGTTTAACCGATCCGTAACTTTTAATTGGGTGTCTAATAGGTCTCTGGACTTTAAAAAAAAAAAAAAGAAACTAATAAGTTATTACACTTTCAATTTTATGTGCAAGAGTCCTTTAGTTTTCAATTTTTTGTCTAATAGTAATAGGTTCTTGACTCATTTGACACTTTTTAAAATTCAAGGACCTACTAGATACAAAATTGAAAGTTTATAGTCCTATTACACATTATTTTCAATTTATATCTAATTAATCGATTAATTTTTAAAATTCAATTTAAGACTATGCCAACGATGAGCAAGAAGATGTTCATGAGAATGAGAAGTATATGATTGAATATCCAAGACAACATCTTTATGCAAACTATGAGAGCTAATTAAAGGATGAAGAACGTTGTCTTTATATACCTTGCTAAGGTCATTGTACTCAAAACTTTGCAACTAGAAAAAGCCAATAACTTTTCCACAAATCCCTTCACAAATTCTTTGGGTTAGTCTTCCTTGTCCCTAAAAAAACATTCAAGTTTAATTGGTTACCAAACTTGTCGACTATTTCGTGTGATGCATAAATTTATGCCCTTACCCCTTTGAGTTATGCAAAATTGTTAGGAGGATTATTGTTTGTTTTTTAGGAGTCATCCTTAAGTTGAAGGGTTCAATTCTCATTAGACTTCTAATCACATAAAAGGGTTTTCATTATTCTTTCCTCTTTCTCGTCTAAATTTGTCTACTCTTATTTGCTAAAATAACCTCTTCACTTAACTACCTACCGTTGTGTAATAGCTAAAAAATTCATGATAGAGATTAGATTCTTATGAAAGCATTTAAGATTAAGAACTCTTAAAAAGCAAGAGTACTTATGGGGTGAGTATATGTGTTTGGGGATGGTAAGCATAGCACTTAAGCTTATTTTGTGGAGGTTGTCTCTTGATCGATGAGCGATGTTATCATATTGTGACAGCACTAGATACGTGTAAGAGAAGCGTATCCAAACATGTTATGAGTAGCGGTATTTTTAGTTAGTTATTTGATTGAAGTCGTGACAAGTGATATGAGCTATGATAATAGATATATACTTGACATTAGCATAAGTAGACAACTCTAACTTTACCAATGGTATCAAATATATGTCTTCCGCTCATACAAATATAACACACTTCAAATGTAAACGACATAGGTCTTAAACAGATACGAGATTTACAAAAACTTCAAAGTGTGAAGATCAAACTCAAATTAGAAAAAATAAAATCTAAAAAAAATGATTGCTATTTAATTTAAAATTGAAAATGGTCTTGTCAAAATTTAAATGATGGAACAGGTGAATGAACATACATTTAGATAGAGAGAATTAAAAGGGCATTAAAGTAGAGTTTGAAAAAAGTAAGCAATGAAAATGAGAATTGATTTTGGAAGGAAGTGAATGAATGATTTGCTGGGCTTTATAAATACAGATAAGAAAATGCATGAACATGTGGTGTTAAAGAAGGGCTCAACTACCCTTGTCTTTGATCATTGAATTAATCTTTACCATTTTGGTTATAAAAATTTTAAGCAAAGTGAGATCAAAGCTCTTCAAATATATTGCTCATACCAACCCCACGAAACATATCTTTTATTATAATTCAATGTAGGTCGCATTCATACAACCTAGCATATAATTAATCTTCCCTCTATCCTCGGGTGTGCTTGGTTTTTTCCATATAATAATACGTTTTCGATGTCGATTTATCGGTTTTGCTTTCGAATACTTAAGTTTTGATTTTTAAACGTCAAGGAGATCAATGTGGCCCACTCCGCAAGTATTTTGAGCATTCTATCTATTTAGTTTTTAAATTGATTTTTTTGAAAAGTTAAGACCCCGTTTGATAACCATTTGGTTTTTGTTTTTGAAAAGTAGGCTTGTTTTCTCTCAATTTTCCTACAATGGTTTTCATCTTTGTCAATGACATATTTGAATTCCTAGTCAAATTCCA
The DNA here is from genome assembly GCA_036850905.1 of Luffa acutangula. NCBI lineage: Eukaryota > Viridiplantae > Streptophyta > Magnoliopsida > Cucurbitales > Cucurbitaceae > Luffa > Luffa acutangula. The sequence goes on from CM072099.1 coordinate 15,586,712, forward strand.
AAAACAAAAACAAGTTTTTGAAAACTTATACTTTTTTTAGTTTTCAAAAATTGACTTGGTTTTTAAAAACATGGAAAGACGGGTATTAGAAAAACAAAGAAACTTGTAGATGGAAGTATGGTTTATAAGCTTAGTTTTCAAAAAACCAAAAACCAAAAACCAAATAGTTATCCAACGGGACCTAAGTTGTAAGTTTGGTTTCATGATTTGGATTTAATTTCAATTTAATTCTTGTACCTCGAGGTTTTTAATTTGGTTGCTATGTTTTATAAGTTTGTAGTTGGATCCTTATGATCTTGTTGCAAATCTCACAAATTTTCTATATTGTTACAAAAAAAAAAAAAAAATCTTTTTTTTAATACAACAAATGTAGTGTTTAGAGATCTGAAACTCTTACTTTAAGTTAAGAATTACATTTTAATTACTATGAAGCTATGCTCACTTTGTTATTGCATTTGAATACGTAACATTATATTTATTTACGTCGTAATTACTGAGCTAATATTTTCAGTTTGGATAACTATAAAATAATAGGATTGAATTTGGAGTAAAAAAATAGGAGAAAAAATTGTGGGTCTAAGGTTTTAGTAAAAGAAAAATTGATTAACAACGATTTTTTACCTAACTATAGAGATCAAATTGAAAATTAATAAATTATGGTTTTGGAGCGGTCATTCGGAATAGTTATGGGGAGGTTGTGGCAGTTATGCATGGTCACCTATCCCTCCCTTGTTATATTGTCGTTAAATTGGGCTTAAGGTCATGTTTGACTTATGGCAACAAGCTACCTCTAAATTCCAATTCAAGAGTGAGAGATGTTATAGATGAATTTTGACCTAATTCTAAGAAACTCAGAATGATAAGAGTCTAGGGTAGAAACAAGTCCAAGGAGACCCATTTGGCCCAAATCAATTCCCTCCCCTAAAAGTAGGAGAACTCAACTAGGTATTTATTCTCTCTTTACTCTTTTTCATTCTTAATTTACTTGCTACACTCATGATCTCCCAATTGACTTAAGCATCGGAACAAGTGTGGCAAACACCACACCGGTGTGCAATTTCTCTTGTTTTGCAAGCCACGTTTTCCCCCTTCAAATAAATTTACCATTGTTATCATGTGAAGGTCAGAAGTTTGGAATTAAACATATAGATAAGTTTCCATTGAAATCTTCTTTGATTTGATCTTGAATAGAATTAAAAGATCAATGTTAAAGAGAATGAAGGTCCGTTTGGTAACCATTTGGTTTTTTGTTTTTGGTTTTTGAAAATTAAACTTATAAACACTACTTCTACCCATAAGTTTCTTTATTTTGTTTCCTATCATCTTTCCATGTTTTCAAAAACCAAATCAAGATTTATTAACTAAAAAAATAGTTTTCAAAAACTTGTTTTTGTTTTCAAAATTTGGCTAAGAATTCAAATATCTTTGACAAAGAAGAAAACTATTTGAGAGAAAACAAATATAATTTTCAAAAACCAAATGGTTATCAAATGGGACCGAAATTTTCATACTTCAAAAAAAAAAAAAAGTTAGGTCACCATCAACAATAACTAATCCATGGTAGATATCCAGTTGTATAACATTTGAAGTAGTGCTCAATGAGTATCTAGTTGTGTAAGATCTAAATTTGTACTCTAGAGAAACTACTCATGACTTTACTAAATATGAAAGTGTGTCCCACTTATATTTTTAAATAGTACGCAAAGAAAGGTGCCTAGCTTCCAATTTGTTTGTCCTAAAATAAAACATATTCAGATCGTGCATTCTGATTGGTCGTTAATGTGAATCAAAAGATAAAGTAAGAGTTCATAACGTACTCTGGATGAGATCGAAAGGTAGATATAATCATCCTACCGATCCTATTTCTACTAATTTCTTTTATCGGTCTTATAAAAACATAAAAAATATATAGTGATACAATATTATGAAATCAATCTTATTTTATACTCACTCATATGTCCCTACATCCATATAGATAATCCAAATAAGATCATCTATGAATTTACTAAATGAATTGTATGAATTGACTTTTCTTTCATGTGTACCTTCTATATATCTAGTTTAAGATTACTTAGATTTGAGTAATAATATATATAAAAGATTAAAATATTACCAAAAGTTTTATTGTGGGTGTCTATGTTTGCTTCTAAAAATGATGCTCAACATACCAATTGCATGGGTGATTATGCATGTTTGATCATACTTTTTTTTTTTCCTTTTTCATATTTTTCTAGTATGAATGGTTATTTTGAGATTTCTTTTGTTTTAATTTTTATAGTTTCTATTAATATTGGATCCTTTTTTTCAAATATTGATTTTCCTTAAATGAGCTCAATTTAGATAAAGACTTCAATCTTGTAATGGAACTACACTTCTTCAATCTTGTAATGAATTGTGTGTTTTTTTTTTTTTTAATTCAATACCAAGTATATAGTTCTACATATTTAAATTCAAAAATAAAAACAAAATTGACAATCAAATACATTTGCAAGTATAATGGAAAACAGGATTTTTAATTTTCATTTTCAAAAACAAAATTTTAGATAAAAAAAATCAGAGAAATTATTCTATGGGGCTAGAACAACATGACTAACGGTTTTCAACTGTGGGATGTAGGAGAGAGAAACTAAAATTTTTAATACATGCATGTATCCAATGTATTAGAGGATGGCAGTCACAACGAAGCGACCACATCGAATAATTTTTCCGACTAGAGAGCCTAAGTCTCACTAAATTACCTAGTGAGGTTGAACAAATTTATACATTAAAGTAAAAATTACTTATTTAGACAAGTAATCTTCAAGAACTGTTCTAGTCTTTTCAAAAAAAACGAAAAAGAAAAAGAACTGTTCTAGCCTTTCTTATCTTCAGGCAAGATTTTCTTCAAAAAAAACATGATCTTTTTTATGCATTGGGAACTTTTTCATGTAGGCCCCATGCTAACTAATGTAATTGATTATTAGATTGATAACAAAAATCAATCATTCAACAAAAAAATCATGTTTGAGATGATTGAAGAATTCAACAAAAATCATGTTTGAGATGATTGAAGAATTTATTATTTACATTTCTAAATTTCTAAATTTTTAGAAACATTCTCAAAATTGTATGAAAATCTTAGAATTAAAGAAATACCAAATGTAGTTTTTCTAAATTGTTTTTCAATAATAATATAAAAATAAATTGTTTATATAAAAAAATAAATAATTATTGGACATAATTTTCTTTTAAAAATATGAAACAATATGTTTTTTTAAGAAAATTGAGAAATAAGAAATGAGAACATTACCGTTGCAATTTCTGTAGGTGTCTGGTTTTGCTAACCCCTTTGTTGCTACAGAGTTGATAATTCGGACTTTTTTTTAATCATATCTTTTTAAATAGTATTTACAATTATAGTTTTAATTAGAGTATGACGAAGTTATTTCTTAAAGAGATGACCTCGTAAGGTTGATTTTTCAAGGGAGTTTGAGAGAAGACAGAAAAGAACTTGAACTCTGTAAGTTTGAATGATGGGGATATGGGTGTGACCTTACCAAAAAAAAAATGTGTTAAATCTTTGTAGAAATTATTTTCATGTGGAAAAGTTTTGTCACGTCTCATCTCATCCTAATTAAAACTATAATATTTTTAAAATAGGTTTCTTAAAAATATTATTTACAAAAAATTCTTGGTAATTCTATCTCAAACAATGGTCGAAAAAGATAGTTTCTTTTTGGAAAAAAATTACACAAACCGAGCTATGGAGTTTATTGCAATCACACTCTTAATTTGATCAATCAGTCTCTTGTACTTTGTTAAGTGTTGCAATCATATTCATGAATTTTTTAATGTGATCAATCAACCTCTATATAGTTTATTAAGTGTTGCAATCAGACCTCTGTACTTTTTTAAGTGTTGTAATAATGTCCTCGTTTATTTTTTAAAATATACAACTAATAAAAGGAGTGAACTGCAACACTTGTAATAATGTCCTCGTTTATTTTTTGAAATATACAACTAATAAAAGGAGTGAACTGCAACACTTAACAAAGTATAGGAGACTAATGGATCAAATTAAATGTGATTGAAACAAACCTCATAGTTCAAGGGTGGTTTGTGTAATTGTTCATTTTTTTTAACAATATTAAAGAAATCATTATGTATTAAGTTATTAACAAATTTTATTGATAATATATTTAATTTTTTAAAATAATTTTGAAAATTCAAATGCTTAGGATAAAAATACAACATTGGACTAGGGATGGCAGAAATACCTGCGGGGTCGGGTCCCCGGGGGTCCCCAGTTTGATCGAGTATGGGGTCAAACCAAGGATATTTTTCGGGTCTCCGATCGGGGAGGGGGAGGTATCCCTGCCCCATCCCAGACCCCGAACCCATCCCGTATATTTTTTATTTAATTTTTTAAAAAAATATATATTGTATATATTATAGGAAAAAATACACTTTTAGTCCCGAGGTTTTCTTGGGGAGGAAACCAACAATCCAACAACGGACAGCAACCCCATCAGAGGAACAACATTTTCTCCAATACGTATAATCCTGGATGGACGAACCACCCAAACTTTTCTTGGAGAGGAAACCAACAGTCCAACAATGCAAATTCGAATCAATAAGGAGGTTATCAGCAAGGTCGTCAACCAGTGAAGGTTATCAGCAAGGTCATCAACCAACGGAGAACACTAACGCATCTACATCTACGTCTACGCTGGAAAACATGATGAAAGAGATAATGTTAAGCCAGAAAGATTATATGAATAATGACGCAACGTTGTGAAATCTTGAGATTCAAGTGGGACCTTTTTTAAAAAAAGGGAACCACACGTTTCATTGAAAAAATGAAAAGAGACTAATGCTCAAAATACAATTATAGGAAAATAAAAATTAAAGAACGGAGAGTGCAACTCGCAAATAAAAATTCAAGTGGGGCCTTTTTCCAAGTAAAATAGACACCGAGCAACCTGGGACGTTGCCTAGGGACATAGAGACCTCAATTCGAGATTTTGACAAAGAGTAGTGCAATGCGCTGACGCTGAGATGTGGGAAGCAATTGGAAGATGTAGTGTCTATACCACCTCGACTTGAGAACATCGAGAAGACTGAAGAAACAAAGGAAGGAAAATAAAAACAACCAGAAAAAGATACGTCAGTTTTACTAGAAGAAAAGAAACAATCAAAAGAGGAAGTAGAAAATAAACACTCGTATGAAGGGAGGCAATCTGAGAAGATACCTCGAGAAAAGGAAGAGAAGTTAAAAAAGAAAAAGGATGAAGTGCAATTCAAAAAGTTTCTAGATATGTTGAACCAACTGCACATCAACAAAACCTTGGCTGGATGTGTTAGCACAAATGCCTACATATACAAAGTTTTCTAAAAGATGTTCAATCAAACAGAAGGCAATGGAAAGAGTTTGAAACTGTGGCATTAACTGAAGGATTTGGAATTCCCTAATTCCAATAAAGCAGAAGCGTAATTGGGATCGATTCGTAGTTAATTTTGTTTATCCAAAAATATCATTACATTGGCAAAAAAACATAGAACAATTTCTATACAAACTTAAGGCTAAGCATGCAAAAATTATTATATCTAAATCTGAAGGAGAGAAGCAAACATAGCCTCGTTGACGACTCTGAATACTTCAACGCCTTTCTTGATTTTGGATCGACCGTCAACAATTGGGACACCACCAATTGATCTTCCCCGCTATAACTCTGAGATTAGGAACGTAGTTGTGGGACTACCTAATCTTGAATAGGAAAAACTCTAGAGAGAAAATTCTCCCTAGAGTTCTTGAGTTGAGAGAATATGAGAGGGAGGCTAGAGAGAATGCAAGAGTGCATTCTTGTGGCCTTATGTTGTAGTACCTAAACCCTAGGTTTAGTGTTCTATTTATAGGAGAAAGACCATGAATAAAATATTCATTTAAAATCAATTATTCCATAACTTATTTAATCTTTTCCATAATTGATCAATTCCATGACCAACCAATTCCATGACCAACCAATTCCATGACCAATTAATTCCATAATTGATTAATCTTTTCCATAAATGATTGATCACTTCCATAAGTGCTTAAATCATTTCCATAAATGATTAATTACTTCCATAAGTGAATAATCATTTCCATAATTGATTAATTTTCAATTAATTAATTCATTAATTAACTAATAACCAATTAAATATCATATATTTAATTTCAGGTCTTCAATTAATTAATTCTATAATATGAATCAAATTCATATTAAAATTTGAACTCTTTCAAATTCTCTTATATCCTATAAATTTAATATGAATCAAATTCATATTAATATTTTAACTTCTTCAAATATTTATCTCTCTCATAGACTATAGTTTAATTAAATCTCATTTAATTTAAACTAAATTGAATAATTAATTAATTCATCTTCTAATTAAATACCGTATATTTAATTAGACATATATTTGAACTTTTTCAAATATATCAATCTCACAATCCAATGATATGAGGTTAATAGATTAAACTTATTAATCAGGTTAACCAATATTCATCAACTGTGGGTCATTCCACTAAAGACCCACAGTTGAACTCTTCTCACTGTAGAACATTTTTGTGTCCACGGATATAGACATATACCGGTAAGTCAATCTTTCACGAGTGTTCGTAATCACAACTGGGTCAAAATACCGTTTTACCCCTGTGTTACATCTGTCTCCTTAAGTATCAGCGCTCCTCTAATGAACAACCTGTTTATGGTCCAACCATTAAACAGAAAGTTCCTCTCGGGCCAGTGAGAGGGCGGGATCCCTTTGTTCAAATCCCGGAGTCACCACTTAAGGGAACACTCATCTACTTCTCCTAGAAGTGGGAATGAGTGAATTCCTTCTTGATTTGTCATGTCCCCAGCCTCCCACTCGGTCTTGTCCCCAAAAAGGAAGGCATATTGAGTCGGCGTATTGGCCACTCTTACCCATGCTAATCAAAGGACAATCCCTCATGAGAAGGAGTTCATGACACACTCAGGATTAAGACTGAGTTACCTAGGTTATCATATTGAAACAGTAACCTAACTAGTTAACGGTGTTACATCTAGTGGTTTACTATTTCGTGGTATGGTCTTATGCAAACTCATTGCATAGGATACCCCCGCTCGCATGTCTCCTACATGGACGCCTTGGATCTTAGTTTATTGGATTTGGGTCAAATTTTGCAATATTTAACAATAAAACTTTATTGTAGAAACTCAATTACACTTTATTGAAACAAGTATACAATTTGTGTACATTCACTATCTACGAGTTTTAGGGCATAAAACCCAACATTAACCATTGGTTCAAGTAGCATAGTGTATAGCAAGATCCCACCAAAGCTCAAGGACCCCGGAAGTTTCACTATCTCATGTTCAATATGAGGTATCAATGTTAGTAGGGTTTTATGTGATTTAGGTGCTAGTATTAACTCAATGTCTCTATCAATATTCAGCAAACTAGGCATCAAAGAAGAGCGACCCACAACAATGACATTACAGTTAGCTGACAAATCGATAGCACACCCTGAGGGCTAGATTGAAGATGTGCTAATCAAAATAGATAAATTTATTTTTCTAGCTGACTTTATCATTCTTGACTTTGAAGCAAATAAAGAAGTACCCCTAATTCTAGTTAGGCCATTCCTATCCATTCGATGCACATTGATTGATGTAAAAAATGAGGAGCTCAAGATGAGTCAATAATGACGAGATTCCCTTCAATGTTTTTGACGCAATGAATTACCCAGGTCAAGAAGAGGAATGTTTCGAGGTCAAGTGGCATCCATCCAATATAAGAAGCATGCAGACAAGTAATAATGTGACGCCCGAGGTTAGGAGGGGTACATGAATGAACCGATACCACATCCAAATGAGAAGGATCCTGAGGAGATGAAAACATGGTCAAGATAAGCTTAAAAGTACTGACAGATACTACCTATACCAACAAGGTGCACCTTCCGGTGGCTAAATCATAGGAACTTTGAAGTTAAGCAAGCGTGCTTAGATTGGAGAAGTTTTATGTTGGGTGACCTCTTGGGAGTTTTCCTAGGAAGCATGTGAGTGAGGACAAAGCATGCTAAGAACCCTGTGTTGGTTTGTGGGGATGGTGTTCACTCTTAGAAGCAGTTCCTGACAAGTATGGTGACGTCGCCAGGCCGCAAGGGATGTAGGGGAATGACGGGGCCGTGAGGTGCCAAATCTGGATTTTGAGTCTTAGGCCTGGGGCGTTACAAATAAACTGGAAGTATTCTAGAGTCGATCCTCAGAAAACTAATAGACGCGGTTAAGAAACTTAGCTAAAATGACGCACTTGAACAATAAATATATGAATGGGGCTGAAATCATTCATGCGATGGAAAATAAATAAAAGTGCAGAAAGAGTAAATGTAACAAACAGTTTCAGAAAGTGTGTGAATATAGAATATTCACACACTTTCTGAAACTTATGGATTTCAAAGTTAAGCCCTACCCTCTCGTATCTTTTCCCTATCTAAGCTATATCAACAAAGCCAACTAGAAAAGTCATCCGCTTGTCAATGAATTCTTGGTGTAATACTCACTCTACAATGATTTTTGTGTCATAATTTTTCACTGATTAGGTGTGAGCTTACAGGGCTAGGGCTCATCCGTGTAAGAATTAGGAATTCCTCTTCCAACTCGTCCCGGAATGGGCGTTATGGCAAAGAACAAGAAGAAAACAAAAGGAGAAATTTGTCCAATAGTAACAAATGGTGCCTCCACAGGTTGACATCCAATCCAACCTAGTAGTAAGCAATCCGCCAAAAGCAACCAAAATATTCCTTAGTGAATAGGGCGAAAACTTGAACTACGCACATACATACTTTTAAAAAAAGGTAAAGCCAACAGACATATAAAAACTGGTGCCTGACTATGGGACGGGCACCAGTTTTTAGTTGCATAAGGACTAACCGCTTTCTTGTTTGTGATTGCCTGCGGATCCTCTTTCTTGTTTGTAGATGTAGATTTCTTTCCTGTGTTCTTAGTTGCATAAGGACTAACCGCTTTCTTGTTTGTGATTGCCTTTACTAAGTACACGTCATTCATTCCTTGATATGCATATGAATATAAATGAAAAGGGGTCCAAGACTCAGTCATCGGCTCCTATTGCTAATATGCCTTTAAACGTCTTCTACTCCTACTGTTAAAGAAACATATGAGTCTAGGTGTAACGACCCTACATTTCATGTCTAGAACCTAGGGCATTAGCACATGCATTTCATTTTACTTTTAAGAATGGCGAGGAAACGACATTTAGAGTATAAACAAGCTTGGAAAATTCATCGATACTTTTCAACCTAGGATCCCAGTTAAAACAGAAACAACTAAAATTTTAACCATTTCAATTGAACATCTCAAAAGCGGAAGCAACTCCAAAACAATACATAACAAAATGCCAATAAAACGAGTTCAAAAAATGAAAAGCGAAAGACTATCCTATGAGATTCCATGGCTCACCCAGCAACGTTCCATCACGCATTCTGTACACCCTTGCCTTTACCTGCATTTACATGTTAGGGAAAAGAATGAGTATTTCAAAATACTCAGTAAGTAACAATACTGCTAGACAGGCAACAACCAAGGTTTCAAAAGGTTATTTGGGCTAAGGGCCTAAAGGTTGTGTCACCTCATTCCATTTCATTTGTTTCATTTCATTCTTCATGTAGTATGGGTCTAGTGATCAATAAATTCACCTATATAAGTTTGCCAACTCACTGAAGGTGCACAAGTGGGTGTTTGGGAGATCTCTACTCCTACTGATAGTAGAAGGCGCCCAAACAGTGGAGTCGAGTCTCACCCATCAAGGCACTAATGTGCGCATAGCGCTCTGTTCGCACGATCTTACACCGCAAGCGTACGGGTCGTCACAAGTAATATAGTGATTTTGAGTATAGAGTATCGTCTCCACAGTGATTGGATTTATTCAATTAATTACTACGAATAATCTTGCTTAACTTTATTTAGAGAACAAAATCTAATGCCGAAAAGAATAATAAAAAGATAATCTAGAAAGCGAAAGATAAATGGAGACACAATTTGGAGGGATAATTCTAGAGTGGTTGATTTCATCAATTGGACCTTTAATGCTTAATCAATTAACTAATATGGATTAACTAATCATCTAATTCATAAGTCTAGAAGCCTAATGACAAGGACTCTCTTGTCGGTCTCCTCCTATCTCATCCCTTTCAATAAAGAATCTTCTTTCGGTCTCCTCTTTATTTACTTAGCATGGCATTACGACCCTTCAATACAACATCTAACATTATTTATTCTATCCTGTGTCACTCGGGTAAATAGCATTAGTCATACATTCAGTTCGAGTCTAAGCTTCTCTCTGTCGAGTCTCCACTTAGTAACGATTCATTTAATCAGTTATCAGTTGATTAAAAGCATTAAGGAAAAAATGCACAAATGAACAATAATGACAATTAAACCAAATCAATTCATTAATCAAGCAAAGGTTTAACATCTAAATCAATCTAGAAGAATTTAGGAATTAACTACGCATAATCACTAAAATCCAATAATTCCTAATCACAACAATTCTAGAAACTAAAACATAAAGGAAAAGGAAAGAGAAATGCTCATAAAAAGTGTCGATCTTCTCGATCTCGCGACGACCTCCATCGATCCCGAGTTCCAAAGATCTTCAACAAAGCTCCAAAACTCTTCCAAAAATCCCCAATTTTAGTGTCGACTCTAGAATGGGGTGAAAACCCACAAATGGGCACATCAAACTTGGATGCAAATGGCTCCTTTTATAGGCTCCCAGTAGGCGCAACCTCGCGACGCTCTGACGTCATCTTTTCTTGGGCTCCAAGACGTCGCAGCGTCGCGACGTTACCCCCTTTTTGGATCTTTCCGCATAGCTTCCTAGCGTCGCAACGCTAGGCCCTGGATCTTCTAGAATGGCCCGATTTTGACTCAATTTTTTGGCCTCAAACTTTCTTTAGGCCCAAAAACTTAATGAAATGGATCTTGGACTCTTTTCTTGACCCAACTTGATAATTTAAGGCTTGGAATTCATGAATTTGGGCTTCTAACTCATTCTTTTTGGGCTTTTGGACTTGGATCTACAATGGACTTCTTCAAATTGCTCAAAAAGTCTCCAAAATCATCCAAATTCTCTCAAAAATCTGATTTTTCATCTTTGACTCGATTTTCTGAAATTTAAACAGAAAATAGCATTAAAGCACACAATTCAAGCATAAAACTAGCTAATTAATTGGAAAATGATGACATTTATGCATGTCATCACGCTCTAACTACCATTTCACTGGTGGGGCGTCCATGGGTTTTAAGTCGGAACTTAACTTCTACAGTTAGTAAATGGCACCTAGTCTGCGAAGCCAAGTTCCACCCATTTAGCTCCTCATCTCAATCTAATACATCTCAGGCCTAGGTATTTAATTGACACGACCCCCTACTAGAGTAATTAGCCTATTCTTTTCCCCTTCTTACCTTTTTTCCGCCTCTTAGCACGCAAGTTAATTCTAACTGCAACCTAACCAATGGAATTCATTCTCTCAAAAATTTACTAACGGGCTAGACTAGTATGTACCATCCCAACACAGTCATTTCCAGAAAACGTAACAGACATTTCACACTTCAAAACAAAGAAACCACCACTTCTCACTGTCCACATACATTTCCAGTCAACCATAATATATAACAGTCATGCACTCACATCTATCTCACAGCACAAATACGCAGCAACCATATTCTTGAAATCAACAGCATACATATCATCTCAGTCACAACTCAAACATATAACACAATCTCATGCCAGAAGCACAACTGTCATATATATGCATAATTACAGTTTAATTTCAGCAAGTTAACTTACCTTGAGGTAACTAAGTTTGATTGAAAACACCAAACAACTTGATATAGCGCCAACCACATTATGCGAAAAAGTAATCTATTAACACACGTAAAATGTTCTCACATCAGTGGCATTCCAATCTCAATAATTTTTCCTATAGACACAAAACTTGAGAGGGTGAAAACTCACCCAAACGAAACTAATGTTTGTTGCCCAGTTTCCAAATTTCGCTCTGCCTTTAAGGATTCGACCACCACTTACTACGGATATTGTTGACCGCAAAGTGCACAGGCCGCAAGTAATAATAAAACGAAAAGTATTCTGAGTATCGAATCCACAGGGAGGAAGAACGGTATTTAAGCAAGATAATTAATTTGATCACTAAAATTACTAGTGCCGAATATTATTTAGGAACCTACTCATGATGCTAAAACAAATTAAGAATTCAAGCAATTTAAGAAATTTAAGCTATCAATCAAAAACAAAAATATGGAGAAAGAATCGAGTGAGAAACGGGGTCTTGAAAATCAGAATATAGCTAATTAATTATTCTAATTATCCTATCTCATTGCCCGACTAATTATAATCCTAGAATCTTCGTCTATCACATAGGTTCTCCGGTCGGTCTCCCCTAATTGTAATTAACTCATATTAATAACCTAAGTGTCCTTAGCGCTATTAAAATCGTTAATTAATACGCTCTGATTCATTATCGGAATTTAAGTCTAACCAACTAATCTCGCTGTCACTACGAGCAGTTAAACTCAGTTGCATGGATTATGATCATCTTAATTTCTCTTCGTCGAGTTTCCATTAGGAATCAATTTATTATATAATTGGTCAGATCATATAAAGCATTACAGACATCCATACAAATAACTAGTAAATGGACAAGAGATATTCAATTATAATAACAATTATCTATAAACTTTCATTCCAAAACCCCCCAAATGGGTTTAGCTATATATGGTCAAAAATTCCCACATGTACATGATATAAAGTATAAAATAGAGCAAAATAAGAGTAAAGAAAATGACCGTCAAGAACCCCAGCATGAGCTTGGAGTCCCTTCGAACCACGCTTCGAGCCTCCTAAATTGCTCGCTACAAAACTTCCCACAAAAATCTCACACTCGACCCTCAAAAAGGCTTAAAAGCCTTCAAAGAATGCTAAAGGAGAGAAAAGGAAGGAATGGTGGAATGATTGATGCCAAAATGGGGAGCCAAGGGGCGCCTTTTATAGGCCTCAAAATGGGACAGCGTTGCGACGCTATCGGCACAGCTGTTGGAAATTAGCCTAAGAGTTCTTATCCCATTCAGGAGTTCACGATGTTTCGAATCCTATGATCAGGCCCTCCGAAGGGATGGTTGCACCAGGACAACCTGCAGGTGGATCATAGGACTCTCACGGTGTGAACTAGGGGCGGAGACCGAGGGATACGTTGACACGTGTCCCGCTCCCATTACTCTAGACATTTTTCCCATTCACCTTGTTATTGATTCATGCAAACACTTTCCGAAGGGAGGCCGCTCCTAGGGCGACTCGAAGCCGAGCATGAACCTCACGTTGTGAATATAGGGACGTAGGAGCAAAACTTGATTTAAATCTCGTTTTGTAATTTTCCTCCCACTGAAAATGTCCTAAGGTTAATTTAGGGTTGTTTAACTTAGATAAAATTCGGCTAAGTCAATCTATCTAAGTCTGATCCTATTATAACAATTATGGAAAAGATTCAACCGCAATGTTTTAGGTGAATTAAATTTCTTTTAATAAACCCAACATTGCAAGTCAACATTACTATGGTTAATTCAACTCAAGGCTCAGGTCAGTTCCCAGGTAGGAGGTGTTCCGTAAACCGTCAACTTAAATACCCTCAACCTTAGACAGAACTTTACCGAGAGAGTTTCCTTATAACCACAGTAATGTAAGGTCTTTACTCTAAAGATCTAGGTGTATTAAACACTTTTAACAAACCTAGTGACATTGCATGCTAACATTTAACTATGATTAATTCAACTTCGGTATTCCGGGTCAATTCCCAGGTAGGAGGTGTTCCGTAAACCGTCAACTTAAATACCCCCAGACTTAGACAGAACTTAACCGGTGGAGTTTCCTTATAATCATAGTAATGTTTTTCCTACTTAGTCAATTAAAACTAATTTTAATTCTAAGTAAGAATAATTCTAATCTTATTAGAAATGTGATCTTAGATCTAATTAATTTTAAACATTTTAAAATTAATTCATTTATCCTAAGATCATATGTTTGCATGCAATTCTTTGTTATAGGTTAACGATTTCTATTCATTAATTTTATAACTATTATAAATTTTAATGAATTAAGTCTATAACATGCTACTATGGTGAATAAATTAACAATCAAATTTTAATTAATTTATAAAACCATACATTAGCATACATGACATACCAAAAATATAACAATTATATTAATCTAAGGTAATGCCATGCCCAATGCAATTTAATTTCCTTTTAATTAACCTAACTCTTAAATTAATTATACAACAAAATTAAAATTAAGCATTACCATTTTCATACATTAACATAACATTTATATTAATAGCTCATGAAAATTAAACATGTAAATTACTAATATAAATATAACTCTTATATTTTTAAACTAAAGTAATTTCATGCTCAATACAAATTAATTTTCTTTAATTAATCTAACTCTTAAATTAATTACCTAAGAAAATTAAAATAAGCATTCACATTTTCATACATTTACATAACACTTTATATTAATAGCTCATGAAAATAAATAAGCATATAAATTACTTTCATAAATATAACTTTTTATATTTTTACTAAAGTAATTTCATGTTCAATGCTTCTCAATTTTCATCCATTTAATCATAACAATTTATATTAAATACTCATGAAAATGAAATTCATGCATAATACTTATATTATAACAATTATAATTAAAAATGCATGAATATGCTTAACCTATGGTGGGATTATATACTATATGACATTCATAAAACAATTTAAATAGCTAAGTAGATGGGTTTTGGCATCCTAGAACTCAAAACAATTGAAAAATTACAATAATTAATCTATCTAAGTCATATCCTGCCGTGAACCAGCTCAAAACAACCTCAAATCGCATCCAAACACTTCGAACCGGTGGAAAATTGAGCTAAACCATGTTGAACCGTGCAAAACCAGCTTCAAATAAGCTTGAACCGGCCTAAAATATGCTGAACTGGGTGGAAACTCACCCAGACCGCGTGAACCGAGTCAAACAACGCCTGAATCGGTCAAGGAATTGCTGAACCGCGCCTGAAACTATGCAAACCGGTCAACACTGCGAGAACCGGTCAAGAACCAATCAACATCTCACAAACCGGGTCAGACCACGTGTCAATCGCCCAGACCGGACCGAGCCGCACGGAAGTACCACGCCTGACGCACGCTCCAGCCAAAGGCCAACCAGTAAACCGAAAGTCAATCCTTCACGAGTGTTCATAACTACAGTTGGGTCAAATTACCATTTTACCCCTGTGTTACCTCTGACTCTTTAAGTATCAGTGCTCCTCTAATGAACAACTTGTTTATGGTCCAACAAGTAAACAGAAAGTCCCTCTCGGGCCAGTGAGAGGGCGGGATCCCTTTGTTCAAGACCCAGAGTCACCACTTAAGGGAACACTCATCTACTTCTCCTAGAAGCGGGAAGGAGTGAATTTCATCTTATGTTGTCATGTCCCCAACCCCCCACTCGGTCTTGTCCCCAAGAAGGTAGGCTTATTGAGTCGGCGTGCAGGCCACTCTCACCCATATTAATCAAATGACAATCCATCGTGAGAAGGAGTTCATGACACACTCAAGACTGAGTTACCTAGTCATCCTATTGAAACAGTAACCAAACCAGTTAACGGTGTTACATCTAGTGGTTTACTATTTTGTGGTCCAGTCTTATGCAAACTCATTGCATAGGATACCCCTGCTGGCATGTCTCCTACATGGACGCCTTGGATTAATACGTCTGTATCAAATTCAAAGTGGGTCGTATCACATAGTGTTACCAGGATAAGGTACCCAACATTATCCTTGTACTATAGACCTTTTAGGTTGTTACTTGAACACCAATCCCGTATGTCCCCACATACTAGTTCAAGTCACATGTAAACAACCTTGGTTCTTAGTTTATTGGATTTGGGTCAAATTGTGCAATATTTAACAATAACACTTTATTGTAGAAACTCAATAACACTTTATTGAAACAAGTATACAATTTGTTTACATTCACTATCTACGAGTTTTAGGGCATAAAACCCAACAAAGCGTGTTTGGCTTGGAGAAGTTCTATGTTGGGTGACCTCCTGGGAATTTTCCTAGGAAGCATGTGAGTGAGGACAAAGCATGCTAAAAGGACCCCGTGTTGGTTTGTGGGGACAGTCTTCACTCTTGGAAGCAATTTAAGAAGAGTATGGTAACTTGGTCAGATCGCAGGGGAATGTCGAGGCCTTAAGTGCCGAATCCGGACTCCGAATCCTGGGCCTGGGGCGTTACCTTTATAAACTCTTCTAACTAAGTAAACAATAACACTTTTTCTATAAAAAGAAATAATAATAACAACAAAGTAACCAACATCTTTTAAAAAAAAACACAATAACCAATAGAAAAAAAAACATCTTATGATTTTTATAAACCCTTCTAACCAAGTATTTAACGCAGTAATCAACTGAAGAAAAAAAAACCCTTGTATAATTTTTATAAACTCAAAAACAAACCAAAATCTTCCTTCTGTTTCAATTGACGTCAAGGAGGGAGAGTGAAATCGTAAAGTTCTTGTCCGATTACTGTGTTTACGCAACAGTAAATTCGCGTGGGATGTCGTCAACTCAGGCGAAGGCGACTGGCTTTGTATTTTAGTGGACGACACCATGTAGATGGTCTGTGTTTTTCACGGCATTGAGGAAGAGAGAGCAGAAAGTTTTTTACGGGTTGAATTGGATTGAAAGTAAGTGTGAGATAATGGTTTGGAAAGAAATCTTGAGAGAATCAAGGGTTGCAAATTTGAGAGAGAAGTTAAAGAGATTAATAATAGGTAATGAATGGAGATATTTTAGGAAAAAAAATTCCATCGATTATATTAATTAAGCCTCTTTTATTTTTTAATTTAAATATAATATAATGGGTATTAATGTAAATTAATCTCTACATTGGCTTGGCTTTGGACAAAGCTGATAATTTTTTAGAAACTAGACATTTTTGAAATTTCGATTTCAATTTGGTCTATCTACGTTGTTCACACGTAACTTCGGGGATGGAGACACGTGGAATAAATAATATATTTGTATTGATGTTTGTATGCGTGTGGGTGTACAATCTCTAACTTTAATCCTCTGATTCTCTCTCTTATGTGTGTGGGTGTGTTTCACTCGAGGGCTGGAACGCTTGATCTCGAGTCTGAAGCTTCAATGGATTCTTGGAGCTTGAAGTCTTCCAGTCTTGAAGGAGTCTTCAATCTTCAAGAAGTGTTGATGTCCTGAAGAGTCTTTGATCTTCAAGGAGTGTTGAAGTCTTGAAGGATGTTTGGTCTTCAAGGAGTGTTGAAGTCTTGAAGAGTGTTTGGTCTTCAAGAAGTGTTCAACACTTGGACTTGTGGATTGCAGAGAGTCTTCGGTCTTCAGACTTGGTGGAGTCTCTCTGAATTCTCTGGTTCTGCTTGAGAGCTTTGAAAACTCTGAACTCTTATCTTTGTGAGAGTGTAGAATTTCTGAACCCTTGAAATGATGGAGAACCCCTCTATTTATAGAGTTCTCGCTGGATGGGCCCTGGTGACTTTTGGGCCTAACAACTTGGGCTTGGGCTTTATTGGTCTTGGGTCTGGTTTATATTTCACCCAAAACCATATGACCCAAATATTTAAAAGACTCAAATTTGATCCAATTAATTATTTTCTTTAATTAATTGGTCAAATCAATTAATCTGATCAAAATAATTTATTTTTAATTAATTGATCAAATGGACATTTGGCCCTAAAAATTTATAATTGGCCAACTTTTTCTTCAAATTAAATTTGGGACACATGTCAATTTATAATTGGTCCCAAATTTAATTAATTATAATTTTGTCATTAATTTTAAATAATGACGTGGCAATTTGTCATTGGCCAAAATTTCTCTTTCAACAAATGCCCCCTTTTCGAGAGTTAGTCACAAGTTATGTGTGAGTGAATCTCGAAAAAGATATTTTGGGATCAAAATGCAAGATATTTGTTCTTGATTTTGACTCCCTTTGGTGTGTCAATTTAATCAAAATATGAATTTTGGTCAAAATTTTGATTTTTTTATTTGACACACTTTTATCGCCAATTAATCAAAATTTGAAGTTTGGTCAAAATTTTGATGATTTTTTTTTTCTTATTTGGCAGCAAACTTTGATTTGAAGTTTGGGCAAATTTTGGTTTATACCCAAATTTTGATTTGAGGTAAAATCCTACCCAATTTTAACTCGCATCTAGAATAGAATTTGAGGTTTTGACTTTGGTTCATTTGGGATAACATTTGGATTATGCCAAACTTTTGGTTTGAGGTAAAATTCTATCCAATTTTAACTTGCATTTGGAATAGAATTTGAGTTTGGGACTTTGGTTGATTTTGGGTTTGACAAAATTTGGATCGAGAATAATATGAGTTGACCGAATAGCATATATGTATATATTAACAAGCAAATGTTAATCAAAAGACTTGAATGGTCTATTGGTTTAATAGCCAAGCTGCATATTTAAAGGTCATGGGTTCGAGTCCCAAAATTGTTAATCTTAAATTTTAAGATTCATATTTCTCATGAGAGCCGAACTGTGACGATGCGCGTGAGAACCTCCTTCCAACTTGGTGGCGATGGAGAACATTCGAACTTGGAGGAAGGAACTGTGGCGATGCGCGTGAGAACCTTCGAACTTGGAGGAAGGAACTGTGGCGATGCGCGTGAGAACCTTCGAACTTGGAGGAAGGAACTGTGGCGATGCGCGTGAGAACGAAGGATTCGAACTTGGAACTTGGAGGAAGGAACTGTGGCGCGCGTGTGAACCTTCGAACTTGGAGGAAGGAACTGTGGCGAAGCGCGTGAGAACCTTCGAACTTGGAGGAAGGAACTGTGGCGCGCGTGTGAACCTTCGAACTTGGAGGAAGGAACTGTGGCGCGCGTGAGAACGAAGGATTCGAACTTGGAGGAAGGAACTGTGGCGATGCGCGTGTGAACCTTCGAACTTGGAGGAAGGAACTGTGGCGATGCGCGTGTGAACCTTCGAACTTGGAGGAAGGAACTGTGGCGATGCGCGTGTGAACCTTCGAACTTGGAGGAAGGAACTGTGGCGATGCGCGTGTGAACCTTCGAACTTGGAGGAAGGAACTGTGGCGCGCGTGTGAACCTTCGAACTTGGAGGAAGGAACTGTGGCGCGCGTGTGAACCTTCGAACTTGGAGGAAGGAACTGTGGCGCGCGTGAGAACCTTCGAACTTGGAGGAAGGAACTGTGGCGATGCGCGTGAGAACCTTCGAACTTGGAGGAAGGAACTGTGGCGATGCGCGTGTGAACCTTCGAACTTGGAGGACGGATTCGAACTTGGAGGAAGGAACTGTGGCGCGCGTGAGAACCTTCGAACTTGGAGGAAGGAACTGTGGCGAAGCGCGTGAGAACCTTCGAACTTGGAGGAAGGAACTGTGGCGAAGCGCGTGAGAACCTTCGAACTTGGAGGAAGGAACTGTGGCGATGCGCGTGAGAACCTTCGAACTTGGAGGAAGGAACTGTGGCGATGCGCGTGTGAACCTTCGAACTTGGAGGAAGGAACTGTGGCGCGCGTGTGAACCTTCGAACTTGGAGGAAGGAACTGTGGCGCGCGTGTGAACCTTCGAACTTGGAGGAAGGATTCGAACTTGGAGGAAGGAACTGTGGCGATGCGCGTGAGAACCTTCAAACTTGGAGGAAGGAACTATGGCGAAGCGCGTGTGAAACCTTCGAACTTGGAGGAAGGAACTGTGGCGTATGCGCGTGAGAACCTTCGAACTTCGAGGAAGGAACTGTGAAGAAAAGGAATGCACGAACTTAGGGTGAGTGAAACACCGAACTTGAGGCTAGCGAGGCATTGAATTTGGAGAGAAGGAAATCTTCTTTTATTCATCCAACTCGTAGCTTCATATTCATAACGTTGCACAACTTCAATTTGTTGTGTTGCCCCCAGTAGTGATTAACTTCTTCAATTTGTATTGTCGTGTTTCAATGTTTGTTGCACTTTTTTTTTTGTTTGGAGAGACTGAACTTAAAGTTTTCTTTAAGCTGCCTACGTACCCTTTGAAGAAAAGGGATCAAGTCATAACGTAGTTCAAATTTTTTTTTTTTTTTTTGCACTCACCTTTTAAGCTCGTGTGGGCTAGGAGCATCATGCAGTTTAGGCTCTTGCGATAAGGAGCTTTTACATTTTAAAAGCTCTTATCTTTATCATGGTCTTGATCAGATCCTTCATTTATAGGATTAGTCAAGACAATGAGATTTGGCTTCACCTTCAAGGAACCTTCTGTAGTTATGAGAACAGATAATTTCCTCTTCATACGTGACGGGACGCTACTATGAAGCTTCTTGTCGCGGTTTACTTCATCGAAAAGTTTCACCTCCAAGTTGTCCATTTTTCTTTTAGGTTGATCGCTTGTTACTTTGAGGCGATCAAAAACAGATGTCGAAGGTTGACTTTTCTTCGATGTGGAGACACTTAGCCTTTGGAAAGCTGAAGGTCGAGTGGAGGTGGACATCGAACATTGATTTTCTTCCTCTGTCGCGGCCATACTCATTCTTTGGAATACTGAAGGACGAGTAGTTGGAGGCTTGATGCGATCGAAGACAGAAGTCCTTTGTTCACTTTTCTTGGAATTGTCAACTTCTTCTACGTCGATGCAGTAGGAAGTTGCAAGGTTCTCTTTTTTCTTTTTGTGGAAAGTTTTGGAGAAGGATTTATTCAACATCACCAGTTGTTGATGTTGAGAAAACTTTTTACTTCTCTTCCTCTTGGGTTGAAGTTTCTTAGGATCCTTCTTTCTTTGATGTTTGTTATTTCCTTTGATTGTAGCAAGATTTGATTGGGCTACTTCATCAAGGTCGAGCTCGATTTTGCCTTCCTTAGCCAGCTTTAAAATTAAGTCCTTTAGGACGAAACATCTTTCCACTGGATGACCGATAACTCGATGATACTTGCAATACTTGGGATCATCGACTTTCTCCATCTCTTCTGGTCGTTTACACTTAGGAAGCTTTATCAGTTGCGCTTCCAATAGTTGTTCCAACATATCAGGGATGTCGGCATCAGGGAAAGGATAGATTTTCTTCTGTCTTTCCTTTAAAGTTAAGTGATGCACTCCGTTAGTTTGTCGCTTTTCTTTTGAAGACGACTTGAGAAGGGTTGTGTTTACAACCATGGATTCTTCTATAGTCTCTTCATCGTTCCTTCCTTTTTTTCTCATGTTAGGGAGGAGAAGGTCTTGGTTTTCTCGACTAGCAATACTTAGCTCCATATCGTGGGCACGAGTTGCTAGTTCCTCAAAGGTGCGAGGCTTTATACCTTTAAGGATGTAGAGGAGTTCCCAGTGCATGCCTTGAATGCACATCTCAACGGAAGAGAGTTCAGTGAGGCGATCTTTGCAATCTAGACTCATAGCTCTCCAGCGATTTATATAGTTAACAACGAGTTCACCTTTTCGTTGTTTAGTGTTGGTGAGCTCGAACATGCTAACGGTTCTTCTAGTGTTGTAGAAGCGATTCAAGAACTCTCTTTCGAGTTCCTCCCAACTGTCTATTGACTCAGGTTCTAGATCAGTGTACCAGTCAAAAGCATTTCCTTTAAGTGTTCGAACGAACTGCTTGACTAATAGGTCCCCTCGAGTACCAGCGTTCTCGCATGTCTCAACGAAGTGGGCAATATGTTGTTTAGGATTGCCCTTTCCATCAAACTGCTGAAATTTTGGTGGCTGATACCCGATAGGCGTTCTCAAGTTATCAATCCTCTTAGTATAAGGTTTGGAATACAAGAGGGAATCTTGAGTAGGTCCACCGTACTGAGCTCTGATACAGTTTGTGATCATATCTTGGAGCTGCTGGATGGATAGTGAAGCAACCGAAACAGAACACTGTGGCTGATCATCTTGCACTATAGTCTTTCCTTTGTCATGATTTTTTATGACTTGTGTTTGACTTGATTCGGCGATATGTTGGTTCTCAATTCGGCACTTTAGTTGCGCGATTTGAGAATCTTTTTCTTCAATTGCCTTCATCAAGTTGTTGATGTGCTCTTGCATCTCAGTCATTCTTTCTTCCATAGTTCTTGTCTCAGTCATCATGACAGTCACTACGTCAGAATCAGGTTCAAACAGAGGGTTATACTTAACAAGAAACTTGTCATTGGTATATGCCCCCTGCAAGGTTGTTTCTTCGCTTGCAATGATAGAAGCTTTATCTTCTTGCAACCTCAGTTCATTGAAGCAACAATGGGCAGTTGAACCCATGTAAGACTTGATCTCGACAACGGCCATCGAAGAAGTCTTGAATGACATATTTACTTTTATGTTTTGAGATAAGAGAGAGAGATGAGAGGTAGAGATGGTCCCACCGGGCGTGCCAATTTGTTCACACGTAACTTCGGGGATGGAGACACGTGGAATAAATAATATATTTGTATTGATGTTTGTATGCGTGTGGGTGTACAATCTCTAACTTTAATCCTCTGATTCTCTCTCTTATGTGTGTGGGTGTGTTTCACTCGAGGGCTGGAACGCTTGATCTCGAGTCTGAAGCTTCAATGGATTCTTGGAGCTTGAAGTCTTCCAGTCTTGAAGGAGTCTTCAATCTTCAAGAAGTGTTGATGTCCTGAAGAGTCTTTGATCTTCAAGGAGTGTTGAAGTCTTGAAGGATGTTTGGTCTTCAAGGAGTGTTGAAGTCTTGAAGAGTGTTTGGTCTTCAAGAAGTGTTCAACACTTGGACTTGTGGATTGTAGAGAGTCTTCGGTCTTCAGACTTGGTGGAGTCTCTCTGAATTCTCTGGTTCTGCTTGAGAGCTTTGAAAACTCTGAACTCTTATCTTTGTGAGAGTGTAGAATTTCTGAACCCTTGAAATGATGGAGAACCCCTCTATTTATAGAGTTCTCGCTGGATGGGCCCTGGTGACTTTTGGGCCTAACAACTTGGGCTTGGGCTTTATTGGTCTTGGGTCTGGTTTATATTTCACCCAAAACCATATGACCCAAATATTTAAAAGACTCAAATTTGATCCAATTAATTATTTTCTTTAATTAATTGGTCAAATCAATTAATCTGATCAAAATAATTTATTTTTAATTAATTGATCAAATGGACATTTGGCCCTAAAAATTTATAATTGGCCAACTTTTTCTTCAAATTAAATTTGGGACACATGTCAATTTATAATTGGTCCCAAATTTAATTAATTATAATTTTGTCATTAATTTTAAATAATGACGTGGCAATTTGTCATTGGCCAAAATTTCTCCTTCAACATACGTAGTTAACCCTTCTTTTTTTATCAACATTTAAAACAGAAATTATAGTTGATGTCCTAAATTGACTACCAATTTTCACAAATGTCCTAAATGATCAAAATTATCATTTGTAGGTTTTTACATATTAATTGAGTTTATTTTGTTACCAAAATGCCCTTTTCATTTAATGATTATATTAATGGAAAATTAAAAATAATAGTAGATTATATTATTTATCAATTTTATAGATTTTATGTTTGCACCCTTTATGGTTTTCAATTTTTTTTCCCCCTAAATGTTAGGAAGTTGGTCTGTTTATTTATGGAAATTATTTCAAAGAATTCTGATTTTATTTTTTGACATTTTGGTGGCAAGCATATTTCCTTTTTTGAACTTATTTTGGCGGCACACTTTATTCTCTCATTTTGGCGGCACCACATCAATTTGCATAAGGGTTTTTATGCCCAATCTTTTTGTTCACATATTAATTTCTCAATTTTTGGACTCACTCCAAAAAACGGGCACACGACATTATTTCCCATTGGCCGCAATACTTTTGCATACAGATTTTATATTTTCTTAACTTCTCAGCCGTTTTGTTTCCTTTCGCCGGTATTTGTATTTCATCCCCACGGACTGCGATCACACCAATTTTTGCTCCCCCACAGACTGTACTCATACCTTTTAATTTATTCGTGTTCGCTTTCACAAATGGGTATGTTTATAGTTTCCCTAACTTTCAGTTTGTCATATTTATAGAGCATTTTTGTGTTTAAGTTATAGAGAGAATTTCCGTGTTCAATTTCTCAAATGGTTATTTTTAAATTTGTGTTAAATTTCACAAATGGGTACTGTTTCATTTTTCAGTTTTGACATATCAATTTCTATTAAGTTATAGAGATATGTATTATATCGTACTCTATTACATTTTCAATTTATACAATGGTATATTATTTATATTTTTCATGTATTTACCAACCTAGTGTTTTATTTAATATACCTTATATTTTCACTTACTAGGTTCCGACATTATTCATGTACTCATGTTATTTGGTGGCAATTGAAATGAGAGGAACAATTATGTTGACTACAACGTTTCTGAAATTATGATGCAACCGAGAATGTCATTCCAGAATTTGATGGACACTGTAATGTTACGGTTAGAAATTTCAGGTAACTATGATTGTCCGGATCTATTTGCTAGCATAGGACCACAATCTTTCATAGAAAAGGATATGAAATTGGGGGATGATCGAGATGTAAGCTGGTTTTTTAACACAATGTCCAATAGTTCATCCAATTGTTGTTCACAAGTAGTAGATTATAGAAATAGCCTATCGGTCATATTGGATAACATGCTTCTCCAAGATTCTAGCACTAGTTCCTTACAAACTCAGGGTCGATTTCATCAAAATATTGATGTTGTAAAAATTAAGGATGATTTTCACATAAACGTAGATGACATGTTTAGTGGAAAGATTAATTTACAAAATGTATTGTGTCCCGTTGCATTGAGGGACAACTTTCAGTACAAAACTGTAAAATCCAATCATGAGAAGTTGGTTGTCAGATGTGTTGTCGAAAATTGCAGTTGGATTATTCGTGTATATCGATACGGGGATGAAAAAAGTGAAACATGGATTGTCAAGAAGTTAGTTAGTGATCATACATGCTCTCTAGACGTTGTATTGAATGATCATAAACAAGCAACAACCTCTGTGATTAAAGAATGTATCAAAAGCAAAATGTCCATCACTGGCAGTGAATTGAAAACTCCGAAGAATATCGTGGCGTACATTCGTTCAGAATTTGGCATCCACATTAGTTACCAAAAAGCGTGGCGTGCCCGTGAAGCAGCTCTTAATGAAATTAGAGGATCACCTGCAGATTCTTATTCCAAGATCCCTTCATTCTGCCATATGCTGAAGTTAAAAAAAAAAATCCAGGTACTTTTTATATATACCGAAGTATATGTTCTAATCTAGATATTATACAACGGTTTAAATAAACGCCCAGTATACATCATATAATGCAGGTACTTTTTTATATATATTGTATTATATGTTCTAATTTAGGTATTTATATCATATATTGCAAGTACATTTTCTACATACAAACTCGATGTAGATGGAAGATTTTTGTACTTTTTTATGTCACTGTCTGCTTCAATTTCTGGATGGAAGCATTGTAGACCTGTTATCTCGGTTGATGCCACTTTCTTACAGAATAAGTTCGCTGGTTATTTATTGACTGTTGTATCTATTGATGGAAATGACCAGATATTTCCATTGGGTTGTGCAATAGTTGATTCAGAGAAGGATTTATCATGGGAATGGTTTTTTGTTCAACTAAAGGCGGTCATTGGTGTGCGAGAAGATCTTGTTTTCGTGTCTGATAGACACATGCGTATATTGAAAACCATTCCCAAGGTATTTCCTACTGCTTTTCATGGAGTTTGTATTGTTCACTTGTTGAGGAACTTAAGGGAAACGTACAAGGGTGGTATTGTCGGTGAGTTATATTATTCAACAGTTAAGGCATTCAATAAGAAGGATTTTGAACATAAAATGCAACAGTTAGAAGGTTGTGCACCCGACATTCGTGATGATTTAGAATCAATCGGTTTTTCAAAATGGTCTCGTGCCTTTTCTACCCGTCGTAGATATACAGTTATGACAAATAACTTATCGGAAAGTTTTAACAATGTCGTGAAAGAAGCTAGAGAATTGTCAATTATTTCAATGTTGGAAGTCATTCGGATGTTACTCCAAAGGTGGTTTTTTGGACGTAAGAACGATGCTGACTATCAAGCTACCTATCTGACAAAGTCTGCTGAGTTAGAATTGCGTGAAATGATCGGCAATGGGCGTTTAATGCAAGTTCACATTTTTTAAATTGATAAACATATCATATAATATTCCATATATATTATATGTTCACACTCTTTTATATCGTTTTTTTTAGGTCAATCCAGTAAACAACCATTTGTAACAAGTAATCGATGGTTCGAATCAACATGATGTGGATCTAATCAATAGAAGATGTTCTTGTTGCATATGGGACCAACTACAAATCCCTTGTTCTCATGCATGTGTTGTCTTAACTCGTAAGCACTTATCGGTAAATGATTATGTTTCCCCATTTTATTCTAACAGTTCTCTGTGTTGCACATACTATGGGATACTCCATCCTATTGGAAATGAAGGTAGTTGAGATATACCAATAAAGTTGCAGAACATAAAAGTAATGCCCCCAAATGTCAAACGTCCAATTGGTAGACCCAAGAAGGTACGGATTCCCTCAAGAATGGAGTTTAAAAGGAGGGTAAAATGTGGTCGTTGTGGAAGAGCAGGTCACAATAGAAAGACTTGCAAGTTACCCCTTACCCAGTAGTGATTACATTTTTATATAAACAGTTGCATTATTTTAGTTATGTTTATCATTTTGCTAGTTTTCCCTTTCTCAGACATTATATGTTATGCAATTATTACGTTTTAGTTTCTAAAGAGCGTATTTCCCTTATATTGAAAAAACTTTAATGTTAACGAAGTTCAATTTTTTAAGATGGCATGTTTTTAGTTTTTAAGGGTGTATTTCAAGAGTATATTTTTAGGTTTTTCCGTTGCATTTCATAAAGAGTGTAATTCTCTTATATTACAAGATTGTTCCATAATTTTACTTCCATAATTTGAATAAAATTCAATCAAATTGTGAACTATGATTTTCTAATAAAAAAATTCTTACAAAGATCAATACCTTATTTAAATATATGTGACAGTATATAATATATATAACTAAAATCATTCACATAAAATATAATTACCCATAATATGTGATATATACCCTTTACATACTTGGAAAATCATCAAGAAAGTTTATTGTATTCAATGTCTACACACATTACCTACTTTAAAGAGTCATATCTCAACCTATTACTATTACTTATTGTAACGCTAACGAAAATTTTGGCAACATAACGACAGAACTGTAACTAACCCAAATTTTAGTTACAACCTGAAAACAAGATGTGTACACTTCTATAATTTCAAATAAACATCCAACAGCTCCAAACAAACATCCCTTCAAAATTCTCCCAACAAAATTCTATTAGATTGTTCCATAATTTGAAATAAACACTTCCATAATTTGAGATAAAATTCAATCAGATTGTGAACTATGATTTTCTAATAAAAAAAAAGTATTCCAAAGATCAATACCTTATTTTAAATATATACAACATTATATGATGTATAACTTATAAGATCTGTAAAATCATTTACGTAAAATATACCCCGTAATATGTGATATATACCATAAACATACTTGGAAAATCATCAAGAAAGTTTATTGAATTCAATGTCTACACACCTACCTTAAAGAGTCACATCTCAAACTATTACTATTACTTGTTTGTAACGCTAACGAAAATTTCGGCAGCATAACGACATAACTATAACTAACCCAAGTTTTAATTACAACCTGAAAACAAGATCTGTACACTTCTATAATTTCAAATAAACATCCAACAGCTCCAAACAAACATCCCTTCAAAATTCTCCCAACAAAATTCTATTAGATTCTTCCATAATTTGAAATAAACACTTCCATAATTCCAGATAAATTCAATCAGAATGTGAACTATGATTTTCTAAACAAAATAAGTGTTGCAAAGATATATAGTAATCAGTCTAGTATACCAACTTCAAAACAGAAAAGCATCCTTCAAAACAATTATAATCCTAAGCATCAAAGTTGAGACATAATTGAGAAGTTCGGACAACCGTAGTTTTCTTTATCAAGATCTTCAACTTCCTTCTTCTTTTCTTCCGCCGATCCAAATTTTGATGTATATGGTGACCTCATGACTTTTGATGGTTTGATTGCTCGACGTTCACTCCTCCTTGTAATTTCAATCTTCGTAATTGCATTTTTTGTTTCTTCAGCAAACATCTCTTTACCTTTAAGCTACATAAGAACACGAGAATATAAATATTTACAAGAAAGAATTAATAACCATCTACTTATAATATGGGAAGTTGTCATACCGCGTCGATGTAAATTGTTGACGGGTCATATATGATGGCCTCATTGTCATCCTCCTTTTTAACCTAAGCATAATTATAGATGTCATATTTAATAAATACAATGAAATTAGAAATATATACTGAGTATGTGGTAGATATTCTAACCTTTCCAAGTTGAACAGCTCGCTCAATCTTTTCTACTTCTTTCAACATCTGTGTTAATCGAAAGGTCTTCTAAATTTGCACCCATGACATTTTGTTCATTTGAGCCGCTTTTATCATTTTCTCCTCTTGCACCATGTTCATCTCCTTCAGCACCATGATCATCTCTACGATTGCCCTCTGCACCATCTTCATTTTCATTATTCATATCTACTCCAGTATCCCCATCTCGTCCATCTGTATTGTCGTCATTCCCATCTTGACCATCGTTTTCATCTCCCTCATCAATTTTTTTTGCATTTTTTGGTCTCTTACCCTTTTCCTTCATGAGTTTGAGTTCGCAGTAGACGCAGTCAATCTTAGCCTCTAAGACCTTAAAATTCTTCTCTATTAAATCTTCAAAATAAGTAAAACGAGAAAGGATTGTATTAGTAACCATCAACATTTTGTCCTCCAATTCTTGATTCAAACTTTTACTTTTTGATGGTTCTCCATATACAACTGAATCTTGAATGGTAGCTTGTTGCTTCCCAAGAAAATTGTCACTAATATGCTCCTCGGTGAGTGGAAAAAATGTAAACTACATGCACACAAAATAAATACAGTGTGTTTATTCGATGTGGATGAAATTTAGAGTTTACAAAATTCTAAAAAAATTACATTGTTTACCTCTTCATGTTCAAACACCTTCAATGCCAAATCCCTCCACTCTGGTTGTATGTCGATGGCCCAATTTTTCATCTTTGGCAACCGTGAATCTATTTTTCTTGCGTATGAATTATTGGGGTTGGATATTAGAGGAATACACTCATATGCCCACACAATGAGCGATGCTTCTGGGTTGACAATTGCATGTTTAGTTGACTTTATTGTTGCTTCATATGCCAAACGACCCCCAGGATAGTTTTCAAACTAGATCTCGTCATCCACTAGCATCAAATGTTCAAGTTCTATCCTGGTACTTTTTTGTTTTCCAATCAAAAAATTGAATAGAAAGTACAATTTGGCAAGCTTGACCATGTCTTTCTTTTTCACACCCCATCCCTCAATGAAAAGTTTATGAACATCGGACCTACGAATTGGTCGATCATTTCCAAAGTACTTGTTTACAAATCTCCCAGATAATTTAGCAACAACTACTTTTGGCAATTCTCCACAATTTAGCCCAGTTATAATTTCAAAGTTCTTTATTCCAAAGTTGACAACTATTCCTTCAAAATTGAACCACAACTCATCTCCTTTGGTTGGGCTGCATTGCCTTCTAATCAGATGGTAAAGGAATTGACTCTGAAATCTATTGATATTAAGGTCTAAAAACTTTCCTACGCAGCTATTCCTAAATCGCTTAAGATGTCTCTTCTTAAGGTTTTGTTTAATTTTAGTAAGGACATCTAAACTTCCATAAATGTTAAGCTTTTGGACAGAAGACCATTTTTCTCTTGGAAGAAGAAGGGGGCATCCTGAAAAATTATTTAGATACATTTCATAATCCATGCTAATTTCATGTTACACAATATACTTCATAAATATTCATAGTATAATAGACATATACCTGGTATTTTTCAGTTCGGTCCTGCCCAATGACAGATCCTCTTCCAAACCTTGAAGCTTTTGTTGCTTTCTTCTTGATAGAAGATTTTTTGTTACCCGCATTCTTTTTTGTCACCTATTAATTGTTAACATTCAAATATTATCAAACATATATATTCAATAATCATTTTTTTATTATTATTTAATATTACCTTCTTGTCGTTCTTTATAACCTTGCTTGAATTGGCCTTGACCCTTAAAGATTCCTTAGATTTAGATTTAGAATCTTGCTTTGGACAACGTTGTTGTCGTGTTATCTGAAAAGAACAATATTGTTTAAATTACATGTAAATGTATATAAACATAATAGAGATAGAAATAACGTATTACCTTTTTTGTAGATTCCTCAGCTGACAAATCATGTTTCGTTTTTTTTGGTCTCTTGTTATTGGGTGTTTCCTACCAATATAATAGTGCAACCATTAAACACTCATATATATTAAATTAATACAAAGTTTGTAATACTTACCATCTCTATCGTTTCCAAATTCTTCCGTTTTTTATTAATTATTTGCAATCTCACACTCAATGTCAAATCATCTTCCTGAAAATTATGTCCATGTTTGTTAGAAGAATTAAATGATTTTAAGAAAGATAGTCACATACGGTGTATTTATCTAATATACCTCATCAGTTTCCTCTTTTTGTTCTTCTTTTTCTTGATCCTGCTGTCTAATCTCGAAGACATCTTTCTCATCTGACCCTTCATCTTCTTTTTCTCCAATAACTTCAGGTTCTTTAATTACATTTGTATCACATTGGCCTCGTCCTACAACATCTTCAATAACTCTTTCTGATGCAACAGATTCCTCCTTTGTAAAAAAAACATAAAATTATTTTTTGTTGTCATTATTCCAATATATACTGCATATAGAATAAAATATTTTGCTACAATACCTCTCGTGTATTTGAATACAACACAACTTGTGTGCTCGTGATATTATCTTCCTCAATAGGCGTGTCATGCTTTAAATACAAAAATAAATATCAAATTAGGCTATCAAACGACATCTTTATTTATGTATTCGTGAAGTCAAATTTTAACGATGATGTACCTTATCTTCAACAGTTGCCTCCTCACCATCATCTTTACTTTTTTCGGGCTTCATTGCATTAAACATTCGCCCCACATTTCCTATAATACGTTCGAACATTTGTCTTACAGGTTGTGTATCCAATGAAAGTTTCATTGGATACTCAACACTAGCATCCGAGCTTTCGTCCTAAGAAGTAGTACATAGTATACAAAGATATGAGAAGTATATAGTATATTTATGATTTAAATAATAACCCAATATATTTAATATATACCTCTGAATCAATTGTCAGTACTTCCATTTCATTTGCCTTTTGATTCGGTTTCTTACTAGAAGATCCTAAAAGTCGTTGGCTCCTGCGCCTTTCCGTATTCCCAATTTCTTTTATCTTCACCATTTTGATTCTAATTACATGGAAAATAAGTACAGAGGTATATACATTTAATCGACCATCACAAACAATTGGATGAATATATATATCCAAACAAATAGTATTTTTTTATATATCCAAACATTATGTACATCTCAAACATGGGTATAAATCCCAACGAACGTTGTATTTATTCTATATATAGCATATTACCAATCGAAGAACATAAAAGGTAGTATCTATTCAATAAGGTGTATACAGGTCAAATAGGGGTATAAATTTCAAAGAATGCAATATTTATTCAATCAACAAATGGGAGAAAACGAACAAACAATATAAACGAAAAGACAGTGGGAATTAGGTATTGTGTACTGTTTACAATCAACAAACAACACAAGTAGTAGAAGCTAGTAAGAAAAAAAAACAGTTGTAGAAAAAATAGAGGAAAGAAGCAAAAAAGAGGGAGGATGAAAAAAACCAGCATTGTGTATTTTACCTAAACAAAGAATATGAACGAACAGACCGGGTATGTATCCAAAAAAATAAAAATCAAACTAAACACCTGCAAATGGGGTATTACCAAATAATTGCAATAAACCAGTTGCGGAAAAAAAATAATAAAAAGAAGAAAAAACTTGTCGATTTCACTGAAGACGGCTGAAGAAATTTTATCCAAAAACGCTGAAGACGAACGAACGAAGAAGCTTTGGATTAGGGCTCGAACCGTGTATTCGCAATCGAGAAAATAAAAACACAAAACCAAATGCCTTCAGACCGAGTATTTACCAAATAGTCGCAGAAAAATAAACCAGTTGCAGGAGAAAAAAAAACTAAAAACCTACCAATTTCGCTGAAGACGACTGAAGAAATTTTACCCAAAATGTAGAAGATGAACGAATGTAGAAGCATGTATTTTTCTAGGGCTCAAGATGAATGGGAATGATGCTAGTAGTGAACTTACCAAGAACAAAAAACCAAGAAAAAGCTTAGCAAGGCAACAATGGCGGAAGTGGGAAAATGCTGAGAAAAAATGGGGAAGATTGACCATTATTCACGCGGAAGAATTTGGACCGTTTTGGAAAGTAATTTGAAATCCATTTTTTTCCTTTTTTTCTTTTTATATTATTTTATAATTTCCAAGTGGTGTCCATGCAAGGGTATATTAGGGAATTGGACATGCTTGTTCAAAATCGGTTGGACATTCTTGTAAAATTTACTTCTTTAGGATACTTTTGATAATTGGATATTTACGAAGGCCCATTTATGTTATTAACCCCATTTAAAATGATGACTTTTGGGCTTCCTCCTTGACCCAACCTTAGAAATATGACTTGAATTACTCATTTTTTGGGCTCTTTTACCCCATAATTCAACAAATTGCTCCTAGGGACAAAATAATGAAATTAATTAAGAGAAATTTTGGTAGATAGACCGTTTTGGAGACATATTTTCACAAATGTCCAAAATTTTCGATATTTACAAGATTAGATTTTCGGATAGATTTTTGGACATTTATACCCTTGGTATTATCATTTATTCTCAAATAATATTAAAATCGACAATAATACATTCCATAAAAAGCCAACCGAATATGCTACATTTAAGGAAGGTTAATTTTCACCAAATCTCCTAAAATAAGGAATGTTCCCATAATCGTGGTTCCCTCCTTCATTCTCCGTCCGTTTTGGTTTTATTTCCGACCTCTTCCCATTTATTTTCTTCTCTTTTCCGGCAACCTTTCTCTTTATTTTCTTCTCTTTTTTGGCAGCCTTTCTCTTTATTTTTTCTTTTTTCTGGCAGCCATTGTCGTCGGTTTCGGACTGCAGTTATTAGTAAATTTGTTTTTTCGGACTACATACAGAGGTTTCCCTGCTGTATTTAGGTTTTTTTTTTTTTTTTGTAGTTTTACAGTGTTTTCGGACTGCATCGAGTGAGCCTCTACGTTTCGTTTTCCAGTCGTTTGAAGATGGATACGTTTTCAGTTTTTATATTTTATATATGCGAACGGATATATCGTCTTAGTCTATGTAAGTTTCGCATACAGTACACATTATAAACACGTTTTTATATGGATACGTTTAAGTTTTTATATTTTATATATTAAGAGGGATATATCGTTTTAGTCCATGTAAGTTTCGTATATATTTCGTACAGATTATAAACATGTTCTTTTATAGCTACATTTTCAAATTTAATTTTCGGTTGATCCATTTTTTTCTCTTTTTTTTTTCCTTCTCTATCGATTTATTCCTTCACGTTTTTTTCTTCGTGGCAGCAGTTCTCTATTTTCTTCATTAACCGAACAAAAGCTAATCGATTTTTTCTTCCCGTTTTTTTCTTCCCAACAGCAGTATATATGACATATTCGCTGGAATATCTAAAAAATGTGTATATATTTCGATTAATTATTCATTTTACTGACATAACTATTTCGGTTATATATATATATATATATATATATATATATATATATTCCCAGTAATATACCCTTTATAATCTATGCATATATTGCATTGATTATTATATATTCTGGTTAATATTTAATATATAATAGTTTAGTATATATGTCTCATAGTCTACGTACCTTTTTTTTAGATTTTTGCATTTTACAGAAAAACATTTATATTCATATATAACTTCATATATACCAGCTTATATATACTATGTACATAAGTTTTCCTTTTTTTACTCATTATTGTAGCCACGTATACCGAGTTTTTTTCTTGTCTCATTACTATAGTATTAAATATACACTTGTGTATTTAGTTATTTGCCAATATATATTATATATATACATGTATGTATATTAAATATATCATTGCATTTAGGAGAAATATAGATATTGGGAAAAAAAACTTGTATATAATTATAAAAAATCCTTATTTTTTAAATAATATATACATATGTATATATTAAATATACCACGGCGGTGATGAAATTCAACGATACCCACGATAAAACAGATGTATGGGTGCTGCTTATTCGAGTTTGCAATGGCGATGGTTGGACGACGGTGGCGCTTCCGGTGGTGGTTGGTCGTCGACGACAAGAAAAGGATCAAAGATGAAGAGGGAAAGAGAGGTCAAGAGACCATGAGGGAGAAAGATCATGAGGGAGGAATGAAGGGAGGAAGAATGTGTGAATTGGGAAAAACAGTGAGTGGTTTTAGGGATTTTTTTTTAAAAAAAAAATTGGGAGTGATTTTAGGGATATTTCAAAATTGGAAAGTAATTAAAAAATCTCTTTCCTTTTCCGTTCACTATCTCTCACCCACGGTTTGTGTTTCCTTTTTTGGTTTTATTTTATTTATTTTATTTTTTTAAAATAGTTAGTAGTGGATATGAGGGTTGAATCGTAAAAGTGCCATGATTTTTATGAAAAAAAGTTGGACCATTAGACCTTTTCTGTAAAAAATGGAAAACTTAGACATTTATGAAATATAGGGTCCAAATTTGGGCTATCTATGTACTTTTCCCATTAATTAAATATTGGGGCAACCAGCTAAATGGCCATTTTAAAATAGTTGATTTGAAAAGGAGCCATTCGTGTTTTCATTTTGAGATATGGCCAAAAGCTAAATTTAGTAAATTTTTTTGGCAACAAAGTGGACGTAAATACCCCACCCAAATCTTAATTCATAAATAAATTAAATTAAAATACACTATAAAGAAGGGAGAAAATCTAGGATTGTTACACAGATTAATTCAACAACCAAATCAATAACAACCCTACAAATTAAACAAATAAACCTGGAAAATTAAAATTGAAACAACAGATAATAAAACATGAAAGCTACAAATCTTTACTGTTAGTAACAAAATGTATAAGAATGACCCTAACCGAAATCTAAATCCATATTATTTAAATTAAATATACTATAAAAAAAAAAGAAGAGAATCTAGGATTTACAGGTTAATTTAATGTGAAATTCAATAAAATAATTTCAAAATAAAAAGGATAAGTCTAATATTAATTTATCTTAACCGTATAATTTGAAAACAAAAATTTTAATTAAGAAATTTGTTACTAAATTCAAATCACGATTTATGGAGAAAAAATAGGAGAACATAACAAAATACAATATATCGATAAAAAAAAAAAAATCATACATGTTACCGCTAGAATTCATCATGCAAATTAAATATACTATAAAAAAAGGGAGAGAATCTAGGATTTACAGGTTAATTTAATGTTAAATTCAATAAAATAATTTCAAAATAAAAAAGATAAGTCTAATATTAATTTATCTTAACAGTATAATTTGAAAACAACAATTTTAATTAAGAAATTTGTTACTAAATTCAAATCACGATTTATGGAGAAAAAATAGGAGAACATAACAAAATACAATATATCGATAAAAAAAATCATACATGTTACAACTAGAATTCATCATGCAAATTGAAGAAATTGAAGAAAAATCACTGTAGTTGTGATCTTTGTTTAATCACAATTACAGTGTGTATGAAAACGGGTAAGGGTTTCTTCTAAAAATTATTTACTTTTGTAGGAGACGGAAGATTCAAAGGTGATTGAGACTGATTCAGAAGAAAGTTCAAATGAGCTTTCAACAAATGAAAAGAATAACCCAGGTGAACGAAAACATGAAAGCAATAATCAATCTGAACGCTTACTTTTACTTTTGGAGTAACAGAAAACATGAAAGCAGTAAAAAAAATGCTGAAATATACCTATGATCAATAGCTTTACCGAAAGAACGACGAAGACCAATAATCAATCAAAATGGTTGGAAAAGATGAAGCAATCTGGTTTGTTGATTACAAAATAAAAGTCTACTGGAAAAGACGATGAAGCAGATTTGAATTTCAAATGATAAGAGATAATATATATGTTGTAACTAACCATTGCTTGATTCATGGGATAATTGGTTTTTTAAAAAAAAAAAAAATTAAATGGCTTCCTCAAATATAGGGTGGGGCGTGAAAATTAACTTAAGGGTATAATTGGAAGAATAAAACAAGTGAAATTAAGTTAAAAATACGGTTTGGCCATTTTTCATTAAAAAATACGGTTTGGCCATTTTTCGAAATTACCCTGTAATTTCTGGCCATTTCTGAGGATTTCCCTTAAATATTCTATATAAAAACACAATAAAATCATACAAAAGCCTATTAATTTAGGACTAAAATAGCGGAACTTCTACCCGTTATCACCTTGGATTAAGATTCTATGCTAATGGGTATTTCATTAAAGCATAAAAGACCAACAGATCTTAACTTACAACCTCCTTACCCATGAAATCGTCGAACATTCGAGATGTGTGCGGTTGCAGCGACCAGATCTGAGCGACAGAAGACATGTGACTAACTGACTGAACATGGCGACGGCAATCCTTGGTGCACGGCGGTTTGGTTCGTGATGGTGACCGGGGAAGAAAGACAGCGGGCAGCGCGGCAGCGTGCAGACGAGCGTGGACAGAGGGCCGGCGCAAATCTGTTACAGAAGAGAGAAGGGGTACTAAGAGAGTGTGATTGAGGGAGAAAGAGACGAGAGAGAGGGCTGAGAGCTCACCGGCGGCGACGTGGCGAAGGACGACGACGGAGGCGTTGAGCTCACGTGCTGCAGCCGAGAGAGAGAGAACTCACGACGGCGACGGTAGAGCAAACGACGGGGTGAGGCAAACGGCGGGCGACGTCGACGATGGAGTGCGACGTGTAGATGAGAGAAGGAAACTGAGAGGGGATGAGGGCACGAGAGAGAGAGATGAGAACATGGGGGGAAAGAAAAAAATCTGTTTTTTTTCTTAAATGGTCAATTGTTGGAATTTTTGGGGGAAACTTTCCCCTTTCTCCTTTTTGACCGGGCCAAAAGGCCACCTCTTCCCCCCCCCCCCCCCCCTGTTCTTTTTTAACTGGGTTGTTACACTAGGCAAGGGATCTTAAGAATGTCTCCCTCCCG
The DNA here is from genome assembly GCA_036850905.1 of Luffa acutangula. NCBI lineage: Eukaryota > Viridiplantae > Streptophyta > Magnoliopsida > Cucurbitales > Cucurbitaceae > Luffa > Luffa acutangula. The sequence continues at coordinate 15,624,171 of CM072099.1, forward strand.
GTAACGTATTCTCACTTAATTATGGTTGCCAGTAGCATTATTGGATAGGCAGGTGAACCAACATGTATCGAATGCTAAGGAGATTTCTAAATGCAACTCATTCTCAGCAGGCTTGACTCCTGCATTGATAGCCAAATTACTCACCAACCATGGGAAGAATGTGGTGTCTTGCTTCTTTTTAAACATCGTCTGGATATGAACAGAGACAATCAGGTTGATGTGCACTTGAATGCTCTTCATGATACAAATGGCAAAGGATAACTCGCTGCGAAGTGAGAGTATGGTCATACATTGTGGGCGGTCATGCGTTGTGGGCATGACTTTGTTCTTGATTATTGTCTAGATTGAAGGAGTGCATGTGATATATCATAAGCTCAAAGAAATGAGTACAAATTTCTCTCCTAGCAAGTATCCAAAACTTCACTTATATGTGATGGAAAGTTTGCATTTCCAATTCAAAATTCGTTTGTCCTTGAAAGAAGTTAGGGAGAATTTGAATCACATTACTCATGCAAACTATGACAAGGAGAGGAATTAAAATATGCCTCACTCAGCCATGTTGAAAATTAAAATGCTGTGAAAAAATTTGGTGAATGAAAAAGGGTCAGCATTAAGCAACAACCCTTTCCTTTCACTCAATACATACCACTGTAAACCATGATTGGACAAACATCAAATTTTGGATGACGTTCAAGCAAAAGACGAATTGAAGAATCAAGAATAAACTATTGATGATTTAAATGAATCCTATTTAAGTAAAATACTTTGCACTATTGTAGTAAAAGGTTCAAGAAGCAAGGGGAGAAAGAAAGAATGGAAGCAGACAATATAAATGAAGCTAGAAACTAAGTATTTGTTTTGTCAAAGATTAAACTACCACTAGATAAAGCAAAATCTCCCAATTCAAAGTTGATACTTTTCTTGTTCTGTATGAAATTACAGACCTACATTTCCGAATAACAAAACCAAAATCCAACATATATGTCTTATGACTTCCCCTTCCCATAAGAATAATCATGTTTCTCCAGCAAATGTTTCAAATTGAAAGAATAACCAGGGACTCAGAAAGTCATAAAACAGAAAGCCCTGAAACTTACATTGACACAGGATTCTCCAAACTGGTGCTACGAGCTGATATTGATATAAATAGATGTGATTTTCTACAGCTTTAATGCACGTTTCGCCATGGTTAGAGCCCCTTCATAAGTTTGATTTCCACCAATAAAGCCACTCATATGAACAAACACACAACCTGGGATCTCAGACTCTTTCGAGAGTTCCTCATCCCTTAAACCCCGCCATTGGGCAGGCAGAGGCTTCCGACTCTCAAATCTGTCAGGAGATACTGCCACCGCTTGCACTCGCCAATGTTTGCTTCTATCATCCTGAACATCGTGACACATTAGAAGGGAAGATAACAAAATATGTTTGATAGTTCTGTCAGTTCAAAATGTTGGAAATTACATATACCTGATAGAGGACATATTTGATTGAATTGTCAATCTTCAACTCCTTTTCGAGCTCAAATAGATGAAGTTTCCACTGTTGGCGAAAAGAAGGTTACACAACATTGTGACTTATTACAATAAATTAGTACATGAAAATTGACTTAACGAATTGGAAATGTTTGATTGTCATCCAAAGGAATAAAAAGCTTAGCTCAATACGATGTGCATATTTGTGGTCATATCATTAATTACAAAGAAAGAATGGAAATATATTTTCGTGTTTACATGCAAGACAAAGAAAACAGAATTGCAACATGACAATTCAGTAAGGTAGCACTCTGAAATATTCTTTTTACTTGTAGGGTTCATTATGATCAGCTTTGGCATCGCTTATGCATGTTATACGAGGGAAAATCACTTTGTTAGAACTAGAAGACGACTAATATAAGATAGAGAAAGATGTGATATCTCCCTCTCCCTCTGAAGGGTCAAAAGGGATTACAGAAGACCTCTCAAATTAGATTTTCTTTAATCAATTTGAAAAATGAGTAATTTCAATATCACTTTGGAAAAAAGTACAGCAGAACAAAACAGAGAAGCGAAGATTAATGAACTATTTGCAAATTCAAACTATGAAATGATATTGCAACACAAGCAAAACTTACAAAATAGAACTCTAACAGAATCGGAACAGCGTACTCTTCAGAAGCAGAAAAAATCAACAAAAGGATTCTAAAATCAAAGGTCATAAGCAAAAACTTCTATAACTCCTTATAAGTTGAAACGGTATATTATATTTATTAGTGCTTTACTTAAAGCTTATACTGGTAATACTAACCAATAACAAGAAATGGAATATTACCAAATGACTCCAAAAGCAACCATGAAAAATTGGTGATACTTCACCTTTCTGAAATATCAAATCTAAACAAAACAAAGTGGATATATCCGAGAACTCCAATAATCTCTCCAACGAGCAGAAAAATAAATGAGTGAATGAGAAAACAAGATTTAAATGATTAAAAAAAAAAGTGCTTACAGGACAAAATGTTGTCAAAACCATTATTTCTCCGCTAGGATCAATTTCATGTCTCGCTGTAAGACATCCCATCACAATTGACCTTGCTGGCAGCCATGACTTTACATGAAACCGAACACTCTGAAATTGAGCAAGGGTTAGAAAGTAACTCAACTGAGTCAATAGAGTAAAAATTTAAAGAAACATAGAAAATGTGTCATGCTTAAAAGACTATTTCATATTCATTGATTTTAAGAAACCTCACGTCTAAGAACTCACTGCCAGCCAAAGCCATTGCTTTCTCGAATGCCTTATTCTCGTTCTCAGGTGATTGATCAGGATCTGTCCAGTCCAGATTCAACCTCCCCACCCTTGAAGAAAGGTGCGTATTATTCACATATTTTGGCGGCTGGTCTGTATCATACTGATTGATACCATTGTCTATAGCATCAATTCCCTGAAAAAATGAGCATGAATGTCAAAAGACAAACAGACAGAAATAAATAAACATTAGTCAACCCCGAGCAGAAAAATCTTGAGGTTAAAATTTCCATGATAATTGACCATGGAAACAAGACAAAAGGATTAATCAATAATTGAATTAGCACCTCCATAAAACTTTTGTAAACAGCCAAAAATAGCCTTTGCACGTCTGGGTGCCCTTCATCAACTTGAAGTTCCTTCGCAATAATCTCCTTCCCAAAATGCTGAAGCAAAACAAAAACAACAACAATAACATATAACTACCAAGTCCTTCGTAAGTAACACAATAAACATTAAACATGGAAGTAAAAATTAAAACTCGGAAACATAATAATGTCCTTAATCAAATTATAAAGGCAGTATACCTTATAAACAAGACCAGCGCTGCTGAGCTTAGTGGAGAAACCATGGCCAAAAACCTCTTCAAAACCCTTTTGATGATGATCATAACGATCATGACTTGGATCATACACACCCCCAACATCAAGCACTGCATCAAGACCTTGTAGTACCTGCCAATCAACTCAATCAGAAACGGCTATTTCATGCCAAGAGCAAGATCCAAACCAGGAAAAATCACAAAACGAGCAAGACCCTATTCAAAATGCTCACTTCTCTCACGACTTTGCAAGAAAAAACCCCAAATTTACATTACTGATAAGAGAAAAAAAGAACACATTCAAATTCTAGGAAATGACTACAATATGAAGCAAAACCCAATGATCTTTAACCCAACTACTCCTCAATTTTCAGCTTCATTCAACAAGACTGGGAACGACAACAAACACAAACCTGGGGATCACGGGTTCGAACAATTTGGGCATTTGAGAACTTATCCGTCAAGCGAATCATGAAGCAGCCAAGCGCTTCATCGCAATGGAAACTCCCATGGTGAGTGCCCACTCGCTTTACCGAAATGGCATCGCCAGGAGAACCAGTGGAAAAGGAAGCGACGGGAGAAGTAGCCATGAAAGGACGGGGAATGAAGAACTTGGGAAAGGAGAACAACTGCTTGAAGTTGTGATTAAACCCTAAACCCCTACTACCAAGAATGATCATGGCCTTTGAATCTTCAACATTAATGGGGTGTTTGAAGTCTGGTCTTTTCAGCTTCCTTGGGGAAATTGTAGCTTGATTTTGGCAGTTCCAAGAGAAGCCTCGGTCTGAATTCTATCGTGGGCTTCGATGATCGAAAGGCTGAGCCCAATGTTGAGTGGCAAAATCAGTTGTCATATTTGTAAGGAAAAAATCACTTGTGGGATATTTTCAACTTCAAATTAATAAATATTGCTCTATGCTTTCCAAATTAATAAATATTGCCCCATGCTAACTCACCTTTTCTTTGCAGATGACAATCTCATTTTCGTCAAAGCTCAAACGAAATACCTATCAACCTTTAAAAGGATCTTGAGATGGTACGAGGAGGCATTGGGACAAACCATCAACTTGGAAAAGTCATCCTTTATGACGAGCAGAAATATAGGAAGTGAGGTCGTGGCTGAATGTGAAAATTTGCTAGGAATCAAGAGAACAAATTCCCTAGGCCAATACTTGGGCATGCCGGCTCAGGTGGGAAGAAACAAAGGTCTCGTATTCAGAAGAATCAAGGATAGGGTGGAAAAAGTTCTTTAAGGCTGGAAGGAGAAGCTTTTCTCCCTTGGGGGAAAAGAAGTTCTCATCAAATCAATAGCCCAAGCCATCCCCACCTATACTATGAATTGTTTTATGCTTCCAATCAACATCTGCAGGGAGATTGATCGTCTTTGTGCCAGTTTTTGGTGGGGTGAAGCACGAGGGAAAAGGAAGGCCCATTGGATGAGCTGGAGCAAGTTGTGCAGAAGTAAAGAGGAGAGGGGCCTGGGATTTAGGCAAATCTCAACTTTCAATCAGGCTATGCTTGCCAAACAGAGCTGGAGAATTCTTTGTAACCCAGGAAGCCTGGTATTCAAAATCCTTAGAGGCTGGTACTTTAAGAATGGGGGATTCTTAGAAGCCCCATTAGGTAATTCCCCATCCTTAACCCAGAGGAGCCTTTGTTGGGGAAGGGACCTGTTCAGGAAAGGATTCAGATGGAGAATAGGGAATGGTAGGCTTGTGAGAATTGAAGAGGACCCGTGGATTGATAAAAAGGGCAATGCGAGACCGGTGCTGGTGAATGAGAGCCTTAAGGGGTCGTTTGGTGCAAGGGTTTTGGAGATAGGAATGGGCAAGGTTTTCTGATGCCCTTGTTTGTTTCAAGGTTTTTGTGGTGGGCCTAGGAAATAACGCATTCCCAAGCATCATTTATGCCCATAAGCAAGGGTTTTCTATGCCCTTGCAAAAGCATGGGTTTTCTCTTTGCCCATCTCTTCTTTTTTATTTTTATATGCAATATTATTTTGAATGTAGTTAATTAATTAATTAATGAATACTAAATTAAAAATAATATAATAAATTATTTAATTAGATTAAATAATAATTTGTCAAGAATTTCAATTTTTTTTAAACAAATACTTAGTCCAAGTTTATTAAAAGGATGTAATTACATATTTACTAAAATTATAATTAATTAGTTAACATTGTTGAAAATATATTTAATTATTGAATTAAAATTATGTAAATGAATTTAGTATAAAAAATCATTTTTCAATAATTATAATTAATTACTTATTGATTATTTATAATCAATTAATTATTTTTTTAGATTTCCTTATAATAAATAAATAATCATATTATTATTAAAATATTTATCTAATTAATTTTTATGGATACAAATATATTAAATTATTGTAGTTAAAGATATTTATTAAAAAATTAATTAAATAATTTTAATTAGTTAAATTAACATAGTTTATCCCATTAAAATTATTTCATGATTATTAATTCATTAATTTTTATTAATAGTTTGAATTAATTTTGATTATTTTATTGATTAATTTATTAAAATTACATAAAGTTTACCTGATTAATTCTAAAAAATAAATACAAACATAATTTGTTCTCATAAAATCCTGATGACATTCTCATCCACAACCAAACACAGTTATCTTTGATTCCCAACAATCTTATTCCTAGACATAGTATTCCCAAACATCCTTTATTCCCAAACATCTATAACACTTTAAACCAAACGACCCCTAAAGGGCTTAGAGTGAGCCACCTCCTAGATGAAAACAATCAATGGAAGGAAAATGTTATCAGACAAGGTTTCTCCAATCCTGATGTAGAGCATATTCTCAACATGCCCACGGGATCCAAAGATGCTAAGGATGAGATAACTTGGCATCCCGACAGAAAAAAGCTTTTCACAGTGAAAAGCGCATACCACCTGACAATGGAGCTGAAGAACCAGAACTCAGCCTCCCAATTCGACCTTAGCAAGGCAACATCGTCTTGGAAGAACCTTTGGAAGCTTCAAGTTCTGCCTAGAACCAAATTGTGTGTATGGAAGATCATTCAAGATATAATCCCTACAAAGGCCAACATAGCTCAAAAGGGAGTAGATACTAACCTTCTCTGCTGTATCTGTAAAAAGAAAATAGAATCTACAACTCATCTCATGTGGGATTGTAAAATCTCTAGAGAGGGGTGGCTTAGATTTATCCCGAATTCTTACACGTTGTTTTCGGTTTGCATGCCCAATTGGTCCCCAAAGGATTTTTGGTGGTGGATGGAAGATAATCTCAGCAAAGAAGACATGGCGATGGGGGCAATCATTCTTTGGAAAATTTGGAATTTTCGCAACAAAGTAGCAGCAAACAACCAAAAACCTTCAGATCGTTTCCTCTATCAAGACATTGATCAGAGCATTCAAGAATGGAAGTCTGCGTACCTGAAAGGTCATCCGGAAAGAATTGGGAGCCTCTCGAGTCAAGTTCACGAGCAAAACCCAAGCCCTTCCTGCTAGACACTCAATTCCGATGCGGCGTGGAAAGAGAATCTGGGGAGGGGCGGCCTTGGATGGGTTGTCATGACTCGGAAGGATCCCTTGTCTGTTTCGGAATACACCAAATTCACAAAAATTGGTCAATGAAATCGCTGGAAGCGAAGGCTATGCTCGAAGGAATTAATGCTATTTTCGAATACCTGTAAGCAACGAGACATATCCTTTGTGGTAGAATCTGACGCCCTTGAGGTGATCAACATTCTGAACGGTACCACAAAGGACATTTTAGAGGTGAAGACTTTCACCGAGTAGATCAAAGCTCTTGTCGAGCGATCCTCTGGCATGGTGTTTCGACATTGTAAGCGTTTTTTGAACACAGACGTCGCGCACTGTGTTGCGAGGAAGGCCTTGGAGCTCTCTCTGTATTCAGGCGACCTCCATGGTAGCAGCTCCTCGCAAGAAGTGGAGCAGATTTTTTGGGCCTCTTCTCTTCCTTTTTGGATTTTCCCTCTCTTAAATGAGGGCAGGTGTATTTCCCCTCTTGGGGGTGTAAAAACGGTTGAGCTTCGTTAATGAATGATGTTTATTTCAAAAAAAAAAAAACCAATTCCATTTGAATATCAAACTTAGCGGCTTCTATCAATTTAAATCTCAAACTTAGTGTTGTAATGTAAACTTTCAGTTACTTTCTTTTCCTCTTTTCTTTTTTTTTTTAAAAAAAAACTTTCAGTTACTTTCTTTTTTAACCACATTCAAAACACATAATTGAATATTTTTATATATTTCTTTTTTTTAATTCAAATTGCACTTGAGTTAGCTTTTTTAAGAAATTTGTTGGAGAATTTTTTTATTTGGATAATTTTTTGTTGTTTAGAAGTTATATATGAGTTTTATCTCATTTTATTCTTATTGTATAGGTGGGTTTTGTTGTTTTTAGCTACTTAGAAAAATGTGCAATTGTGGGATGATTAGAAAACAATTTTGAAGTTTTTCCTTTTCATTAAGATGAATTTTTCTTGTTGTTGAGAACTTTGTAAGTTTTTTATTATTATTATTATTATTTTCAATGCAAGGATTACACAAACAAAGCAATTTTTGAGTTTTTTTTCTTCAAATGTTTGAAGGTTTTTTTTTTGTTGCTAAGAACTGAAGGAGTGTACAATACACGAGCGGAAGCAATTCGGATCGAAACACTCAAATTTCATTTAATTTTAGTTATGAAAACATGCATAACTTGGAACCGAAAACAGAGTTTCAAAGTTACCAACCTTTTAGACCGAAATTGAAGCAATCTGTGGATGATTTCTTTGCATGAAACGGTTGTAGACGACCACGAGAGTCTTTCCTACTAATCTCCGGCCTTAGAACGAGTTGTGAGACTCGAATTTGTGATGATTTGAGAAGGATTCAAAGAAGAAAAGTATCTTGAGAGAGTTTCTGTGTTTGTGGTTTTTGAGAGAAAATTTTACATCCAAACTTGATGAAAACCCAGCTTCTTCCACCTGCATTTGAACACCAAAATCACATATATATGAAGCATCTTAATATTAGTGTTTAAAGGAGAAGAAGACAGCAAATACATGCTGAATTTAGGTGTCAAGTTAGTGGGTTATTGACATGTTTTGTTAAAGTGCACCACCTCTTGAAATTCAATTTGAATTTCTAAAATTTAAATTGAATTTCTTATAACTATATATTAAAATTTAATTCCAATAACTAAATTTTTAAAATTAATTTATAATTTAAACAATTTAAGTAATTTAATATCAATATATTAAATTAATCCATTTGTACCTAAAGCCGACTTTTCTCAAAAACGCTATATGAATCCCTATTCATATTTAAATCAAAATGTGCATCAAATACACAACTCTAGTATTTAAACCTTATTTAAATATTCTTGACTCGCTCTAGTATAGTTTAATTCACAAATTAAACTTTAGCGTTAAATATATTTAATTACATCGTATATAATTAACGTTCAATTCCCTAAACGAATTTGAACGATTCAAATTATTTCATCACTTTGTTCTAAGGTATATTTCGTACGAGCTAGCAGGTGGATCTAATGGACCTACAAATCATGGGCTCCAACGATCCGAGATTAACTGATCAAACTCTTTTAACTCAGTTAACCAACATTCGTTAACTACCGAGACACTCCACTACAGTTTGATAGTTGAACTCCCCTCACTGTAGATATATTTCTGTCCACCCGATATAACCATGATTAGTAAGTCGACCCTTCACAGGTTGTTCATAACTAAAGCTGGGTCAAATGTCCGTTTTACCCCTGAAGTTACATCTTGTTCCTTAAGTCTCTAACTGAGTCCCTAATGAACAATTGGTTTGTGGTCCCACCACTAAACCTAAAACCTCTCGGGCCAATGAGAGGGCGGGATCCCTTTGTTCACATTCTGGAGTCATTACTTAAGGGAACAACCTTTCTACTATCCCTAAATTGGGTAAGAGTGAATTCTGTTTTGCAAGACTATGTCCCCAGCTATCTACTCGTTCCTATCCCTGAAATGGGAGGTTTATTGAGTCAGCGATATTAAGCCACTCTCACCCATGCAGATCTAAGGATAAGCCCGGATAAACAGGAGTTCATAGTTAGCTCAGGATTAAGATCGAGTTACCTAGGTCATCGCATTGAAATAGTCAGTCTTGACAGTAAACGGCGTTATAAAGCAAGAGTGTCTTTTCATGGTCTTGGTCTTATGCAAACTCATTTGCATAAGACGCCCCCACTCGCATGTCTTATACATGAACGATCCAGAATCACGTCGTTTGTACTCAAACAAAGTGGGTCACATCACATAGTTTTCCTAGGATTAAGGTACCCAACCTTATCCCTATACTATAGACCGTTTAGGCTATTACTTGAACTTGATCCATATTTATGTCACAACATACAGTTCAAGCACTCATAGCATAGCCAAGGATACTAGTTTATTGGATTTGGGTTATTTAACGTGCAATTCACTCATTTAATAACTTGAGTGAACAAAAACTCCATAACGACTTTATCGAACAAGTATATAACTATTTGTTTCATTCACTATCTACGAGTTTTAGGGCACCAACCCCAACAAGAACTTGGTGAGGTTTTTTTTTTTTTACTTGTGTTTTTTTTCTTGCTAATTAGAACATGCAAGTGTAAAGAGCCAAAGGAAAGCAATTTCACTTATCTTTTTCTCATATTTGCTTAATTTTTCTTGTTGCTAATAACTTTTTTATTTTTTAGGCTAAATAACAATGAGAAAAATAATTCTAGAGTGTTTGATTTCTTAAAACAAAGAGTTTCTTCCAACAAATTTCTTACAAGAAACCAACCTTAACTCGATGTGAATTTTTTAAAAAAAAAATAAATAAATTAAATTAAATTAAAAAAAAGAGAGGAAATTGTCAATCATATGTCATAATGGTGATTCAAATGGAAAATTATCGAAAGGTCTACATTACAACACTTATGCAAGTTTGAGGTTCAAATTGATACAATCTGCTAAATTTAGGGTTCAATTTGATGAAATAGAAAGTTCAAGTTAAAGTTGATACAACATGCTAAGTTCAGGGTCAAAAATAATTTTTTCCCTATTTGTAAAGGTTAACAACAAGAATGGCCATATTTAAAACTCGTTTTCAAAAATGAAAAATCAACTTATTTTTTTAATAAATGGTCAAATCGAATTTATCAATTAATAAATCTGAATTATCGAGTTACGAAAATATCCTCAATAAAGAAAATAACCAGTATACTAGAAATACACAACATTTTAACAGAATTTGTGATTTTAATTAAAACTAATCAATTTGAATTGCAAGACCCTAAAATAAAGGAATTCAATTTTAACTTAAGTTTGATGATAAAAAAAATATCTAATTTGTTTAGATGACATCAAAATGTTCATATCTATCTTTGTGATATGTAATTGTTATTTTTTTTTCCAAAATTGACCAATATGAATAATCTAGGGCAACTAAACACAAATACTTTGTATGGACACCATAGCTAGGAGCAATTTTATTTATTATATAAAATTGCCTAGAAGCATTCTAAATCAAAATGGAAAAATTGTAAAGTTTGCTATTAATTTACAGTCAAATCACAATTAATTGAAAACATTACATTACAATGATAGATAAAAAGATAAAAAAAAAATGATTGGAAATGTGCTCTATCTTAGTGATAAAAAAGAGCAAAGTACACTACAACAAATTTGGGCTTAGATGTCAGTTCTGCACCGTTATTAAACCCCTATGATCACGGATTTGAATCTGTTGTTGTTCTAGGTGTGATCTAACCCCTACGATCACGGATTACAACAATAACGGTTTAAAACCGCCATCAAACGCATCCGTGATCTTTCATGTATAATCACGGATTACAACAATCACGGTTTAAAGCCGTGGTTGTTTTGGGTGTGATCTAACCCCTACGATCACGGATTACAACAATAACGGTTTAAAACCGTGGTTGTTCTGGGTGTGATCTAACCCCTACGATCACGGATTACAACAATAACGGTTTTAAACCGTCATCACACGCCTCTGTGATCTTTCATGTACGATCACAGATGACAACAATGATAGTTTTGTTGGGTTTTATGCCCTAAAACTCGTAGATAGTGAATGTAAACAAATTGTATACTTGTTTCAATAAAGTGTAATTGAGTTTCTACAATAAAGTGTTGTTGTTAAATATTGCACAATTTGACCCAAATCCAATAAACTAAGATCCAAGGTTGTTTACATGTGACTTGAACTAGTATGTGGGGACATACGGGGATTGGTGTTCAAGTAACAACCTAAAAGGCCTATAGTACAAAGATAAGGCTGGGTACCTTATCCTGGTAACACTATGTGATACGACCCGCTTTGTATTCGATACAGACGTATTAATCCAAGGCGTCCATGTAGGAGACATGCAAGCGGGGGTATCCTATGCAATGAGTTTGCATAAGACCGGACCACGAAATAGTAAACCACTAGATGTAACACCGTTAACTAGTTAGGTTACTGTTTCAATACGATGACCTAGGTAACTCAGTCTTAATCGTGAGTGTGTCATGAACTCCTTCTCATGAGAGATTGTCCTTTGATTAGCATGGGTGAGAGTGGCCAATACGCCGACTCAATATGCCTTCCTTTTTGGGGACAAGACCGAGTGGGAGGCTGGGGACATGACAACACAAGAAGGAATTCACTCCTTCCCACTTCTAGGAGAAGTAGATGAGTGTTCCCTTAAGAGGTGACTCCGGGACTTGAACAAAGGGATCCCGTCCTCTCACTGGCCCGAGAGGAACTTTCTGTTTAATGGTTGGACCATAAACAGGTTGTTCATTAGAGGAGCGCTGGTACTTAAGGAGACAGATGTAACACAGGGGTAAAACGGTAATCTGACCCAGCTGTGATTACGAACACTCGTGAAGGATTGACTTACCGGTATAGGTCTACATCCATGGACACAGAAATGTTCTACAGTGAGAAGAGTTCAGTTGTGGGTCTTTAGTGGAATGACCCACAGTTAATGAATATTGGTTAACATGATTAATGAGTTTAATCTATTAACCTCATATCATTGGAGCTTCTGATCTGTAGGTCCATTAGGCCCCCCTGCTAGCTCGTAAAGAGTAATTAGGAACAAATATATCTTGAGAGAATTTGAATAGTTCAAATTCATATTGGGAATTAAGTTAATTGTATGAGATACAAATTAATATAATGTATAATGATGCATTAAAATATAAAGTCTAATTTGAGATTAAACTTTATTAAATTGAGAGATTGATATATTTGAAAGAGTTCAAATATATGTCTAATTAAATATAGGGTATTTAATTAGAAGATGAATTAATTAATTATGAATTAATTAATTAATCAATTAATTTAGTTTAAATTAAATGAGATTTAATTAAACTATAGTCTATGAGAGAAATAAATATTTGAAGAAGTTCAAATATTAATATGAATTTGATTCATATTAAATTTATAGGATATAAGATAATTTGAAGGAGTTCAAATTTTAATATGAATTTGATTCATATTATAGAATTAATTAATTGAAGGCCTGAAATTAAATATATGATATTTAATTGGGTAATTAATTAATTAACTAATAGAAGGTCTGAAATTAAATATATGATATTTAATTGGTGATTAATTAATTAAAGAATTAATTAATTGGAAATTAATCAATTATGGAAATGATTAATCACTTATGGAAGTGATCAATCAATTATTGAATTGATTGGTCATGGAATTGATTAATGGAAAAGATTAAATCAGTTATGGAAATAATTGATTTTAAATGAATATTTTATTCATGGCCTTTCTCCTATAAATAGAACACTAACCCTAGGATTTAGGTACCACAACATATGGCGACCATAAGGCCCTCTCATATTCTCTCAACTCAAGAACTCTAGGGAGAATTTTCTCTCTGAGAGTTTTTCCCATTCAAGATTAGGTAGTCCCACAACTACGTTCCTAATCTCAGAGTTATAGCGGGGAAGATCAAATGGTGGTGTTCTTCGTTGTTGCAGAGCAATCAAGAAAGGCGTTCTTGAAGAATTCAGAGTCGTCAACGAAGGTATGTTTCTCATCGCTTAACCTTTTGCCAATGTATTGGTATTTTTGTAGAACAAAATTAATTTACGAACGGTCCAATTGCTTCCGTTGTAACGGAATTGGGAATTCCAAATCCTTTAAGTTTAAAACCGACATCTTTGTCGACCCCTACGATCACGAATTACAACAATGACAGTTTACAACCGACATATATGACTACATTAATGACGGGTTTAAAATGACATCTTTCCTCATATACCACCTGCAACATATATTTATTGCCATAATTCCAATCCCACATCCTGAATACCTATTATTGCAATGCAAAATATTTTAATTGATCCAATAATCTACAGATATTTAAAACGAATATTTGAGAACAATATTCAATCCAACCACAACAATTGAGAAAACATCAAATACGACCTTTATTTCATTCGATCCAAAAAACTCCAAACGTCACAATACAATATCCAAAACCATTAAATTGTTCTAAACTATATAGTAAACTAAGAGATTTACAAAAAGAATAAAATGTAAGCACAATCGCCTTGTTGTCCATTCAAACTACCACCTATATATATGTCTTGAAAACCCTACCCATATGATCCTATATCGTCTAAAAGGAAACAACTAACTACCACAATGATGAATTCACTTCACATGAAGTTTGACACATGTGAAGCCCATTCAACTCGCACCTCGTCCAGCTGTTCTTGTGTGAAGGGATTCTTAGTATTAAACTGTACAAAAAAAGAGAAGATAGATATTACTATTATATTTAAGGAAAAGTGTGTCTAACCGTATATATAATACACAAGTCTAAGTTTATAAATATCAAAAACTTACGAGAGCAGTGATGAGCTTCTCTGGATTATGTAGAATTTCTCTCATAAACTTCATCACGTAGTACCCGCATTCAACGCAACCTTGTTGACGAGGACACTTTAAAAAAAAAAAAAACTCATAACAGTATTTAAAATATATTCAAAAACTTATTTGCATAGTATTAAAAATTTACTACTTACCTTTACAGGTATCCAAGAAGTCTTTCGTTGTTGCTTCGATGTACTTTGTGCCATACAAACCCTCAATGCTCTATATATGAAGTTAAAAAGAGATTAAACATACAAAAGAAATACTTAAGTAATGAACAAACTATACGAGTGCATATATACTAGCTTAACAAATGAACTTACGTGTTTATAACATGTTTGATGTCATCCAAGAGACTAGGATGTAAGGAGTCCAATATATAAACGGTATTGTCACTTACATTCACAACACACAATACCCAGTGATCCCTATATCAAAACCAAAGAAATAAAATTCAATAATTACCAACTATCAAAACTTGTTTAAATCTAACAAACATTGATATATATATATATATATTTACTCTTACCCAGGATTATATGGAAGGAGTACCATTTGCCCCGGTTGTACTGAAGAAAATACGGTAGTTAAACTTTTTGCACGACTTTCCTTGGTCCCAAAGACCGGTGCAATGTCGTTTGAGTCAACGATCTTAAACCTGTCTAGTCTACCAGTCTCCTTAAAATGCATCCAAAGGAACCTGTAGCATGCTTATATAAGACTATATACTATTAAATAAATGTAAATGAAATTATAATATTATTAAAATAGTATACTTACGCAATATATACCAATACACAAGTATTTGATATCTCGACCATGTACAAAATTGCATTATATCATCGGGCATGAGAAAAATTGTTTTGTCTGCTCCAAATATCCTATCGTTGATGGGCACTCGCATCGAATCACCCTTGCCTAGCTTTTCAGCATAGCGATACATGAATTTGATAGAGGGAGGTGTGGTTGTCGAATTAGGAAATGAGTGTTTTATCACTGTTTTATGTTTCGAGTCCTATAAAAAAAAGTTAAAACACAATATATTTGAAATGTGATATATATAGGGCATTGACACACAATTGAAATTAAATATATGTTCGAGAGAAACATACCTTATCTTTACATAGAGCAACCAAAGCACGAGGCCAAGCAACTGCAGCACCTATAGACTGAGAGAGAAACTCTATCTCACCTTTCACTGGAATTGGAATGCGAGGGTTCTCTTGTCCGACAATGATCATGTCCAACAAAAACTTTGGCATTGTGTTTTCCTAGGAGAACTCCATTGACCATCTCACTCGCCTCACTTTTGAGCAGTGTGCCCGTTGCAACAATGTTAGATATCGAGCCTACAGCTAATTTGCATGGTTTTCCCTTCACACAAAATAAAGAAACTGATTAGTATAATGAAAAAATAAAAGTGTTCCAACTATAACGCCCCAGGATTCATTAAGACTATTCGAGTGCTTCGAAAATTTTGGCAGCATAACGACATACATAGGACTAAACCAATTTTTTTATAACACCTGTTCAATGAGAAAACACACTTCTAAGATCACCAAACTCAACCACACACCGCTACAACACCATAGACAACTCAACAAACCCCAAACTTCACAACATAAGCGAGACATATCTCATTAAGCACAAACTACTTCACCAAATGTTTATTAAATCTAGAACATAAACACAACTTCAAATCATAAGTATCCCAACAGAGCTAACAACTAAATGTAAGACTCTAACCTATCAGAAGAATTTAGAAGCAAAATGTAAATATATAATATAATATCAAACAAGTTTACCTTTGGAGACTCTGGCTCAGGCACGACGATTTTGTTTTTTTCTTTCTGATTTCCTTTGTCACTTTTTTGAACGACTTAGTGGTGTTTCTTATATCATCACTTTCAGTAAAGTCCTCACCACCACAAGTAGGGTCGTTTTCATCCTTATCTCTTATAGGTAATTCTTCACCATGCCAAATCCATATATTATAACTCTTATCAATGCCATGGATATACATGTGGTCTCTAACTATGTTAGCATCTTGTTTGAGTGCATTTCCACAGTTTAAGCATGGACACCACATGAAATTCGACCCTTTTGCATGACGTAATCCATTTTCAATGAAGTTCTCTACACCTATGCTATATTCATCTGACAACCTATCTTTGTTCATCCATGACTTATCCATTGGAAGATATTTTATAAAAATGTTATCTACAAAAACAACAATTGACAAATGCACACCAATCAGAAATTTGTTTGCAACCAACTTAATAATTTATCAAAAGTAACCTTCGTTGTCTAAAAAAAGCGTTAAAAGTGACCTTTTAAAGTTTTGTTTTTTATTGTGCTAGTTCTTTGAGAATATGGTGTCTAGAGTGTTATTTATGTTTACATACTAAATGAACTGTAATGCTTCCAAATTATAAACTAATCTAGAAACATTACTTGAGTGAAACACCTTAATGCTCCGAAAATTTCGGCAGCATAACGACATAGTTATAGCTACCCAAAAAATTTTACTTGAAAAACAGAAAAACTACACTCCCAAATTTACCACCACAAACTCAACAACACTTCAGAAAAAATATGACAACTTCACACTCATCCTATAATATCTGCAATGCAATACAATTAGACTGAAATATGTTTTCTTCATAACAAATGATAAAAGTCTTAAAAAAAATGTACCAAAATTGAGTGTTGTGCTCTCTAACTGGGTTAGCGAAACCAGCTGAATTGAGGCAAGGCACTCACAACCCAGATAAGAGAGCGGGGGCTTAATGTTATGGGTAATTTTGGCTTAGCAGGTACACCGGGAAAGAAGGACTTCAGGCCCAATCGAGATCAGCCCAAGAAGAAAAGGACCCAAAGCCGAGGCCGAGGATTTGGTCGGCTTCGGCCCAATGCCTAGGCCGACCAGGCCGATTGGCCCATTGGCTATCGGGGCCACCTGGATCGGTCCCCTTGGGCCTAGCAGCGGGAGATCGCGTGCAATGGACGACGCAAGGAGGGGGAAACCCTAGCCAGAGGAGGAGTATAAAAGGCTTAGAGATGACCCAGGAGAGAGGGAACCACTACTACAAAATCTATCTTACTTGACATTTGCAATTTTTAATCACTTGACATTTTAATAAAAAAATGTCAAGTAACATGCATTTTCTAAAAAAAATGTCAAGAAAAATGAGAAAAGGTGGAGGAAATGTCAAGAAAAATAAAAAAAAGGCGGAGGTTGACGGAAATTTTTGGATTTTTTCAACACTAACATAGAATTTGACTTTTAAAAAATGTCAAGTTTTATCTTAATTTACTTGCCATGTTTTAGATGTCAAGAATAGTTTAGTTTAAAATAAAATAATTACACCATTCACGATTTTAGAAGCCCTAACTCACCATCTCAATCCTCTCACCATCTCTTTCTCTCAGCCATGTGTGTCCCCTCCCCTTCGACGAATAGCTCCGACGACGGCGTAACAGCAGCGACGGTTCATCGGCGTCGAGCACTCCTTCACGCGGTCAACGATGATTTCTACGTGGGTTAGTGTATTTCTCTCGGTTTTTCACTCCTCAAGGCTCGATTCCTCTCTCTCCTTCGTTCTCTCTCTCACTCGTGATCTCCATCTCTGTTTTCTAGCATTTTTTCGGCGAGTTTCAAGCAGGGCAGCATCTGTTTTCACAATTTTCCGGCAGGTGCTCTATTTAAGCGCGAATAACAGTGTTTTTGGGCGTTTTTAATGGGTTTTATAGCGAATTCGACCATAGGTAAGTTGGATTGAAGGTTGTATTGGTTGATTAACATGTTTAATTGAATACTCACTCACTATTAGTTTCGTTCAGCATGCTTTCCCTTCAAATTTCGACGATTCAAGCAGTGGGTCTTCGACTTTCAACGTCTTTGAGCAATTTCAGCATTGGGTAAGTGTTTTACATCAAGGATTTGAGTTGATTTTAGTGTTATTCAAATACCCATTTATGTTAGCTTTCAATTTAAAGGTATCCATAGCGTTTGGTGATTTATTTGTCAATTTGGAGTGAAATTGGAAGCCCGAACATCAAACATTTGTTCTGTTTTTTGGTCAAGTTTTGGGTGTTACTTTCTCCAATTTAATGGGCTCTTAGTAAGCATTTGATTTGAGATTCTATTTTGTTTTAAGGAATTTCTCCCGTTGTGTAGCTTGATTAAAGGTTGGAGCTAAGGAATTAATTTAGTTCTGATGCAAAGTAATTAAGCGACATGTGACCATTATTTTGTTTCTTATGATTATTTATCTATTAAATCTTTTTCCCATTCATTTAGAAATCAATAATAATACACAATAAAGTGAGAGAAAGAGCAAAGCAAACAATGGCTGAGATAAATGATAAAGACAAACAAATTTTAGAGAAGACCAACGAACTTCTTGCAGCCAAGTACATTGAGGGAGGGAAGAAGGTAAATAACTTATCAATTAGTTTTAGACAAACAAGTTTTAGACTTAATGTTGTAATTTGCTTAAACAAATGGTGGGATTAAGAGATTTGCGTTTGATTAATTGTTAGCTATTGGGATTTCTCTTGTGATTGTTTCTGATTGGCTTTTGGCTTGGTGCTCTCATGGCTTCTCATTGGACTCAATGCTGTAATTTGCTTAAACAATGGTGGGATTAGGAGATTTGAGTCTGATTATTGTTTTGCTAATGGGATTTCCGTTTTGATTGTCTCTGATTAGCTTTTGGCTTGGTGTTTTAATGGCTTCTCCCATTGTGTGTACCTTTTTTCTCTGTTGACTTGTTGAAGTTATGAAGTTTTTTTTTATGCTGGATGGTGGTTTTGCTACATTCTTGATGTGAAATCTCTATGGAAATTTGTTTTGATCATCCATTTCTTCTTTCTTTCTTTGTATCTAGATGATGGTAGATACACATCGGCATCACTGTCCATGATTTTAAAATGCGTTTCTAGGCAATCCTATTTTATATTTCATTTTAATTCTGGAAATCACTTCATGGCAAAGGTGAGTTTCTGAAGGTTAGCCCCAAAGCCACTTTGAGAAGCGGCAACATCTCCAAAGTCATTCTGAGTTCCTCTTCCTTTCATAAATAATTGATAACATTGTCAGAATGCTACAAAGTTACTCTGATAGTTCAAAATTGCTACATTTTATGCTCACTATCCTCGTCTAACGTTGTCCTTTTACCACCTTTGTGATCATTTATCATGACTACTGTACTTTATCTTAAAAAAAATCATTGCAGGTAATTTTTTTACAAGAGATGGATTATTATTCAGATGAAATGCTCGTTTGAAACACTGTGAATAGTTATGTTATTTAACTGGTCTTAGCTGAATTACTTGTTGGATGTGTGTACTTGCTCGTTATGCCCTTTCCTATTTAGAAATGTTCCGTTTTTAAGATCAATATTTTTTACTTGCTCTATTCGTGTAATGCCTACTAATTGTTATTCGAATTTTCGTTTCATTTATTGTTTACAATTTCATGTATGGTTTTCTTTCTTTCTTTCTTTCTTTCTTTTTAATAGGCCTACCTGAGTCAAATGGATATACAGTGGTCTTAATCAGCAAAGAACATCGGTTGGTTTCTTTTACCTCCTTTTTAATTTCTTGCTTTCTTTAAACCACCTACTACTCCGACCCCACAAAAGAATCCATTACCTAGGAAATAACTTTCTAGGTAAATAATGTCTTTTCTCATTCTATGTTGTTACTGTTATCTATATATTATAGATATGCAATGGAGTTGTTGTGGTTGGCTATCTAAATGCAAGACTTGTAATCCCTAAAAGGTTGATTGGCTATCTAAATGCAACACTTGTAACCCCATAAAAGAATCCATTCCCTAGGAGAAGGTTGATTGTGCTGCTATGAACAAAATTATGGTATTGACATTTTATGGATAAACTTTAGGGGTATATGAAACATTTGATGCAGGGCATACTTGAAACAAACTCTATTTCTTGGTGTTTGTATTCTTCTTATTTTCCTTATCTCTCTCTATTTATGACATTGAAAATTGTTCATTGTTGGATCTCTGAAACTGTGGGGGAATATATGTTCTTAATTGTTCATTGTTGATGGGGTTTGGCTTGATTTGGTGAAGCTTGAAGTGATGGGGGAGAAAACAAAGAAGGTTACTTATCTATTTGAAGAAAATGATAGTTAAAAGTACACTATGTAATGACAGAAATTCTTGAAAGTACACTGTCTAATATTAATGGTAGTTTTTAAGTTTGAAATTGACAGTGTGGAATCTGGTCATTTAGGAAAATTGTGAATATTTGTGTTGATTGTCATCATCACTTATTTTAGGAAGGTGTTGGAATGAGCATTAATAAGAATCTATTTTAGGAAATAGAAAAAGAGAAATTGAGCTGACACTAAGTTGTTTATCTTTTCAGCGAGCAAGATTAAAGGCACAGAACTCACAAAGTCCACTCGAAAGTTTGGTTTATTCCCCATTTCTTTGAGTTTGAAATCCTTTAAAGTCTTAATCAATTAAAAGTTCTATGAACTAGCACTTGCATTAGTATTTAGTAGTGATAAAATTTAAATGTTGCATTTTTGTTCTGGTCATCTTCTTTGTGGTTTTGGTTGGATTTTATGTGTAATTTTTCCTTTTTTATTTACCTTTGGTTACTAAGCAAAAAGTTGGTAAGATTTGGTTGTTTAGGTTTGTTATAAATTTTGATGTTATGCTTCTAAAGCTTGGATTGTTTTAGCTTTATTAGTTCACTTGCTTACCTTATTTGTTTCTTATCTGTCAGATTTGTTGTTCCTATGCATCATCGATGGCTTCAAGTACAAATTGCACTACGTTCAATCAACCTTCAAAGAGTTATGTGGGTTTTTTGTTTTTCCTTTTTTTTTTTTTTTTTGCAATCGACAATATTGTACTTGACAAACACCATAATGTTATGGAAATTATATGTGACCATGTTATACTTATTTTATTGGGTTAATAGTTCTTGTAATTTTGGAATTGTCCATATATGAATTTTTTAATGTTATTGGTGGAAATTTGGTTGATATATCTTGAGTGTGTATTATTTATTTGGTTGACGAAATTATGTCCTTCTCAATATATCAAATTGTAGGAGATCCAAGATAATAGGGAAGGACTATTATAATTGAAAAAAAAAATCACAAACAAACACGACATGTAAAATGTGTCAAAAACTTTTTAAATTGACAATTTTAAAATGTCAAGATAAAGTATCATTTGACGTGTTAAGCATGTCAAGTTTTAACAAAAATGATGTTTAATAAATGTCAAGAAATCCATACACATGACGCTTTAAAAATGTCAACTCTGTTAATATTCTTGACGTTTAAAAAATATCAAGGAAAGAATATCTTGACGCTCCATTTTCGATACCTTATTCTTGACAGTGGCTCTCTCGACGCTTTTAAAAGCGTCAAGAGTATAAAAATTTGACATTCCAAAAGCGTCAAGTAATACTGTTTTTGTAGTAGTGAACTGATATCTGAACTCTTAACTCCGTAGAACTACGGCTTTGCTGTGGGACCAGCCCGAGATTTTCCGATCACTGACTTAGGCATCGGAGCGTGTGTGGCAAGCACCACACCGGTGTGCAGTGCTCACTTTCCTTCTTTGCAAGTCACGTCTTTCCCGTATCTCAACAAATTCATTGTTGGTGTCACGTGAAGGGCAAGTGAGCGCTTGGCCGGATTTTGGCATCAACACCATGAATCAAAATTTGAAATCAAATCTGAAAATAGAATCTTGGGTGTATAACGATGGTTTGCAAATGATCGCTGCGCGTTGACTGTGGATGGACGTATATACTAGGGGTAAAATGAGAATAAAAAATGTCGATTGGTTGTTCCTGAATTTGCAATAGTCATTCTCCAATTTCAAAACTAATTTAGTCAAAAATCATAATGGTTTTTTTTCTTAGTCATTTGTCACAATTTCCCTTTCAAAAACCAAATGATTATCAAATTGGATTTAGTAAATTACTTTACGAGGGAGAGGATAAAAAGAAAAATATATATATTCCATTTCTCTAGGAAATCCTACAGAAAAAGAGAGAGAGAGAGACTATAACTTATAATTATCCCATGACTTCAAGTATTGTATATTAATGTAATTAGCACACATACATAGTTCCCCAATATCAAACTTATGAATGTGAAGAAACTAAAATAATCCACATACAAACCAATGACTAATAAGAAGGAATATAATTTATTATTCTCTGAATAAGCAAGCATACACCATTTAAATAAAAATGTAAAAATGTAAGAAAACAAATTTCAAAAGCCACATATTAATAACTAATAAAGGGGTGGAAGAATGACAGTGAGAACAACAGTGGCAGCA
The DNA here is from genome assembly GCA_036850905.1 of Luffa acutangula. NCBI lineage: Eukaryota > Viridiplantae > Streptophyta > Magnoliopsida > Cucurbitales > Cucurbitaceae > Luffa > Luffa acutangula. The sequence continues at coordinate 15,646,778 of CM072099.1, forward strand.
TAGAGAAGAATGAGAAGGCCAGTGAAGTTGACAATAAGGCCTTCTTGGGAATGCCCTAAGAACAAAGAGTTGAACCTTTGAAGCAACCCTAACTCAGCAGTGCATGTTGCAATTAAGAAGATGAATATTCCAAAGTAAATGTGCCATGGCATTATGCTTGCTCTCCTTCTTGATTCTGCCCCAGGGAAGAAGTAGGCAAAGAATCCAAATATCCACTGTGTTTCATACATACATAAATAATTATTAATTAACTTCATTGTTTTAACTGAAGAAAAAGAACAATACCTAACTGCATAACGGTGTATAAGGATCTCCCGCATTAAAACTTTGTTGATATTTTAGTGGTGATAGCCGTATATATATAGCTAAGTATTGTCTTAAAAAAAAGAATAAAGGGATCAGAGGTCGGGACAAACCTGAAGACCGTACAAGCAAATGGTGATCAAACCAAGCCAAGAGTGTAATGAAAGGAGATCTGAAATATTGGTTTCATGGTGGAACTTGAAAGCCAAACAAACCCCAAAAACTCCAGCTGCTAATGCTACTATATGCAATACCAAATGCACCACTTTTCTCCAATATTTTGGTGCTGGTATTGACTTGTATGCCATTATAGCTGCTCCACAAAACCATACAACAATCTTAGTGTGGAAAAACAATAATATTAAATTACCCTTTTAATGATTTTATAGTATATATTAACTAATGGTAATTCTTGATATACATGTACATATACATTCACTAACTATAACATTAGTAATCAATTATGATGTATACCTATCTTTCATATTGATTAAATGTAAATCCACCAATTCATTAATTGTGTAATCAATGGTATACCTTTGATTAGTTACAATAATAATTATTAAATATTATATTCTGTTCTTTTCTATGTAATCATTGACAAAATATTCTTTATTTTATTTTATTTTTTTGTAATTTTGTAATTTCTTTTATACAATTGTAATTTTGTAATATTGAAGCTTCATTATGTTATATTCCCAATAAACTCTCTTATATGAACAAACTTTGTATATATTAATAATTATAGAATGTCAACTCAATTACTTAAGATAGTAACTTCTTTTTAAATTGAAAACCTATACTCTCACATTTTTGTAATATATATCTTATTCTGAAAAAGAAAATAGCTAAAGGATAAATATGTTTTTTTTTTTTTTTTTCCAATACCTTGTCCTCCACACAAGATGAGTCCAACCACCATTAAAACCACATGCAGCTGAAAAACAAGAAAGAAAATTTCATCAAACCTTTGATGAAGAAACTGCAGTTGCAAAATCAAAATGATATATATGGGCAACAGCAAAGAAGGAAAAAATTCAAAAACATTACATAAAAATTAATATGTTAAAGTTTTCTTCTATTTACCTCTTAAATTCTTAGAAATGAAAAATAATAAAATATAGAAAATGATTTAAATATTACAAATTTAGTCATTATAGTTTGAACTTAGCTAATTTCAATTGGATTAATTCCTACAATTTTGAAGTTTTTATCTAAAGTTAGTCACACACTCACAAACTATCACTTCCATTATCCTATTGAACACATGACTTTTTCAATTTGGGGATGGATGGCCGAGTGGACTAAAGCGTCGGATTGCTAATCCAGTGTACGAGTTTTTTGTACCGATCGAGGGTTCGAATCCCTCTCTTTCCGTTTCTGTCAATTACTTGGTATTTTTTTATAGTTGAGGAAAGATGTGGAATAGATAAAATTTTTAAACCATTTCAAAATCAAGCAAAGAAAAAATCATATATTTTTTTTTATTCTTCACGTCCTGAATTACGTCCCGGGTCATTAGATAGGAATTCGAAAATGAAGAGAGAAATAAAAAATATTACTATTGTATAAACAAATAGTTTGAGAGTAAGCATTACACAATCTCCAAGATCATTAAAAAAAAATAGATTCTCTATTTTAACCTATTTTGACACCAAGAAATGCAGTGAAATGATTTCTAGAAATAGGAAAAAATTTTAAGAGTTAAGTCGTTCATTACTAAAAATTGGATTTCATACCCACAATTATATATTGTGGGGGACGACATTTTTTTATTTATGTGACAATCAATTTATATTTGAATATATATAATAACCTTCTATGTAAGTAAATTTGAAGCGAATCACAAGGACTAAATTAAAACTTTTAAACTCGATAAAAATCAATATAAACTAAACCAAAATACGTAATTCAACTTAAAAAAGTTAGCGAAAGTAAAACCGTTCTCTCTCGATATAGAAATTTATTAACTCTATACTCTCTATCAAAAGAAATCAAAAGAGAATTACATTTAGAATCTTGAGCTTGTTATCTGATTTGAAGGCGACCCCTTCTCTGAAATGGAGGATCCAAACAAGAATCAAAGCAGCCACAGCCATGGCCACCAAATGACCCAACAAAGTGACTGGCCTCGCCATTATCTGAAAGTTGCCTCGTTTGAACGCCATTGAAATGGCCTCAAAAAGCTCATACAAAGAAAGAGAAAGAGAGAGTTTGAGAGATTTTGAGAAGCACAATTGTATTGGCAGATATATATACATAGAGAGAGAGGAAAGCAGAAGGAAATATATGTTGGTGTCTCCGATTGGACTTTGTTTATAACAAAGCCAAACCCACCGCCTGAGGCCGGCAGCTCTCCGCGTGCAACAAAAATCTGTCGTTTAATTGCTCCCACGGGCTCTACGTACTATATTACTTAACCAAATATTTTCGAATTTTGCATATAAATTACAAGCTTATAGGATTAGGTACCTGAGGGCCTCTGTTGAGGATTCCACATTGAAAAGATAAGTGGACCTCACAATTTATAAGATACAAGGGTCACTATATTCATTGTCAATTGGTTTTGAGATGGAACCCTATGTTAATCTAATATGGCATCATAGTTCATAAAATCCAAATGGGTATTCGGTCCAAGAAGAAAAATGAGATTCGATCCAAGAATGGTGAACCCAAAGTGGCACCATTGGGGGCGTGTTGAGGATCCCACATTGAAAATATTAGTGGAGACCTTACAATTTATAAGATACAAGGGTCACTCCACTTATTGCCAATTGGTTTTGGTTTTCAGATGGAACTCCATGTTAATCTAATAGCCTCGACATTTTCCTACATCTCCTATCGACCTGACATCGCTACCATTCTTATCTTAAAGTGCTTCTAAGAGTGAAGGTTGTCCCCACAACCAACATGAGATCCTTATGACATACTTCCTAGGAAAAATCTTAGCAGGTCATCCAATATAAAACTTCCTAGAGTCACACACGCTTAACTTTGAAGAAGGTGCTCATTATTGGTATAAGCAATTATTATCAATTCTTTAAGCTAATCTAGACCATATTTTCGTATCCCCATGGTCCCTCTCATTCGGATGTGATATCGATTCATTCATGGAGCTCCCCTATACTTGAACGTCGTCACATATAATGTGCTTTCAATACTTACGTGGTATATTAATATTGGCAAATTAATGTTAACCGTTTTAGGTCTTATTGAAATTGAAAGTATAGTAACATAATTTGAATATTTGAAAAAACGGAGACTAAAATAGGAGAGTTGAAAGTAAAATGGACCAAAGTGATTTTTAACCAATAATTCATTTAGAAAAATTAATACAATTGACAAATACTTTTCTATCGAAAATCTATCGAGAATGCAAACAATGTCCCTCATAAGCTATAATATATGTTGAGGATCCCACGTTGAAAAGATAAGTGGAGACCTCACAATTTATAAAATACATGGACTACTTCACTCATTGCCAATTGATTTTGAGATGGAACTCCATGTAATCTAATAATATATACATACGGGTTGTGTTATTTTTGGATTAAGCTTAGGCAGATTTAAATTGGGTTATTTGAATTAGTACTTTTTTAGAGTAAAAAATTTGTATTTAAATCTAAATTAACTATACTTATTAAAGTTGCATTCCAGACTGTCAATGCTTAGTAAAAATACATGAGAAAAATTGAGAAATGAATAATTTTAATGGGGACAGAGAGAACTCAAAAGCCAAACAGCACTAATTTATATTTTCTAGAAATTATAAACAAGCAATGGCTAAGATGATTGGTTGTCTTCTTTCATAATCTTGATGTTTTCACAAAGGAATTAGAGGAAAAGACAATGTCTAAGCATTTAACTCTGATAGAATCAATGACTATTTGTTTGTGTAATACTGATACATCATCACATGATGAAATGAATGATTTGACTGAGTCCTTGCAGTTTAGTTTAATTTAATTTAATTTTTAATTAAAGATTAACCATTGCAAATATTTTGTCATTTAACAGCAATGTTGATGTGGATAGGGTAATTTTGAAGTTTCAATTTTATGAAAGTTTCGATAGAAATATTAATAAAATATCACTATCGATAAATATTTTTTAAAATTTTATATAAATAAAAAGGTTATAGAAATATTTAAATTAACAAATAAGTATTTCACCTTTTTAAATAAATTCAGTCTTTTATTATTAATATATATTTCTACATTGTTGATTTTTTTTATATATATCATTAAATTTCAATTCATATTTTATGTCAATATCAAACCAATGACAGGTAGAATTGGCAATAGACATATATTGATACGTAGACAAAATTCTAACACACATTCTAGTGAAATTGTGAGGTCAGAGGACCTTGTGCATTGAAAAGGAAAGTTAGGTGAATATACCAGGTGCCTCGAGTAAAAATGGTCGAGGGGTGGTATGTCACCAATGGATTAAGAGGAGCATCAGGTGCCTTGGGTAATATGGCCAAGGGACGATGTGATGAGTCTATACATTGTGAAAGTCATCGGGTGCCTTGGGTAATATGGCCTAGGGGCGATGTACAGTTTGATTGTGAAGTCATCGGGTTCCTTGGGTAATATGGTCAAGGGGCGATGCACAGTTCGAGGCCTTGGGTAATATGGTCAAGGGTCAAACGCTGAGTGCCGTAGGGAAACGTCGAGGCCCTGGATAATATGGTCAGGGGTCGACGTGACTCAAAGGAGTCAGTCTCAGAGAGCTTTAATTTGTGAGGGATCTGAGTGTTGAGCGAGCTCGTGGAGCTTGAGAGTTGGCATTGCATGGTGCAGAATTCATGTGTTAGGTGTATGATTGTTGCACGATTGTGATAGTTGAGTATACTTTTATGTGTTGATTGCTCACATTGTATATGAGGCATGATATTGTAGTTGAAAAGCATGATACTTGTCCTGTATATGTATGTTGTTTGATGGCTATTCAGGTGTGAGCCACTTACTCAGTACCGTAGCTTTTGTACTGACCCACCACCAGGTTTTGCAGGTGATGAGATCATATTCAAACTTGGTGATGAAGAGGAGACTTGAAGGAAGAGGGCCATTAGATAGTTAGCCATTTCTATTTATCGTTGTGTTTTAGATTCTTATTGGAGTTGTTAAACGGATGTAGTTATTGGTTAACTCGTTTGGCTGTTGTAATAGACTTAAGCTTGAAGTTTCTTTTATTTAGGGTGGGTGAGTTTTATTAGCTGCAATTGTTACGAGATCTGACTCGTATTATATAGACTTAGTTTTTGAGTTAGTTCTTAATTTAGTATGGGTTGTTGTCAATTGAAGTAGAGGTTGTGATATGGTTCTAGAACTGTACCTTTCTATATTTTTCAAGTGTTTAAAAATTTCTGGTTAGATATAGTTACGTCGTTATGCTGCCGAACTTTTCGGGACTTTAGGTTGGCATTAGGTTAAGTTTAGTAATGTCCCCATAGGTTAGGTCAAATTTTGGGGACGTTACACCATTTCTCTATATTAAATCCTAATTCTTCCTGGGATACACAAAAACAACCAAGAAAATACATAAAAAGATAGAGACTCATCATGTCATAGACTCTTAATGATCTGGTAATGGTAAAAATGACTAAATGACTTTTTGCTAGATATAGGAAAAGCCATTTTGTTGGATTGAATCACAATTATTGTAGAGAAAAAGAAATGAGGAAAAAAACATACATACCAGATATACGATTATACATATCAAAACAATTATACATAAAAAGATATACGATTAAAGAGGAAAAAATGAAATATTAAAACAACTCATTTGCTATAATTTCGATAGATTTTAATATACTTCGATAAAAGTTTTGGGATCTAGATACATCTCGTCATAGTTGACAAAAAAAACTAAGTTGATATTGATACACATCAATTATTGATTATAAGATATCCCTTCATAGGTAGTAGATGTTCGCTCTGTTGCAGAATATGTTTAGATGATAAATGGGGTTAATGGGGTTAATGTGGTTAGACAAAGGTTGCTTTTTTTTTTTTTTTTCTTTTTCCTATTTCACTTTTCAATCTCTTCTTTTAATTTTGTGGAAATTTTATTTTTGATATCTATATTTTGTTTATTTTATTTAATCTCTATATTCTATTTGTGAAAATGAGTGATTCCTCTCTTTTGAAAACATTTGCCAAAGAATACAAACAGATTGCATTTCTCTATATTCAATCCCAAATCCTCTTTGGATGCACAAAAAATACATAAAAAGATGGAAAAATACACTTTTAGTCCCTGAGGTTTGGGTTAGGTTTCATTTTGGTCCCTGAGTTTTCAAACTCAACAATTTAGTCCCTAAGGTTTGGTTTTAGTTTCATTTTAGTCCCTCCATCCATTTTTCCGTTAAAAACTAACGGTTTGCTGATGTGGCACTATTTATTTATTAAAAAAATTATTTTTGAATTTTTAAAAAATAAATATATTAAAATAATAAAAGATTATTATTTTTTTTATTATATCCTTCTCTCTCCCCCCTTCTTCTTCTCCCCCCTTCTTCTTCTATTTTTTCCAGCTGGTGCCGCCCAACATCACCGACCGCCGCCACCCGTCGTCGCCGTCGGCCAGCGACGACGACAAACTTTTTTTTCCTTTTCCTTGTCCTTCTTTTCTTTTCCATCCTTATTCCTTTTTTTTTCTTTCTGTTTTTTATTTTTTAAAATTAAAGAACTAAACCAGATTTGGGTTCGTGCCACCTTCTTTTCTTCAAATCGGAACCAGATCTTTGTTTAAAAAACAAAAACGAACCCAGATCTGGTTCGTCTCGTGGGTCTCGCATTCGGAGAGGGAAAGAAGGGAGAGGAGAAATGGAGAGAGAGGAAAAGAGAGGACGCGTCGGGCCACCTTCTTTTCGTGGGTCTCACGTTCGGAGAGGGAAGGAAGGGAGACTGAGTTTCGTGACCGAGCAGCATGGGTTCGTGACCGATAGCATGGGTTTCTTGAACGGGCACGAAGAGAAAAAGAAAACAGCGACGACAGTGTGGGTTCCTTGAGAGCTTCCTACCGACGGGAGGGGACGGTGGTGCGAGGTCAGCGACGACGAAAGGACTGGATCGAGGGGCTGCGACAAGAAGAAAATACTAATGAGGGTTGCTAGTCGCGGGGCAGAGAGATAGGAAGGGAGGGAGATGGAGAGAGAGAAAGAAACAGAGAGGAAGGAAAAGAGAGAAAGAAGAAAATGAGAAAAAAAAAATTTCTGGTCGCCGATGGTCGACCGCCGATGACAACAGTGGGGTGGTGGTGATGGTGGTTGATGAGAAGGAGGGAAGAAGAAGAAGGAGAAGGAGAGGGTGGGAGGGAAAAATGGGAGGGAAAGTGAAAATTAAAAAAATATATTTTTTAATTATTTAATTATTATTTTATTTCTAAAAATAAAAATATATATATATATATTAATAAAAAAATTGTGTCACGTCAGCAAACCGTTAAAATTTAATGGAAAAATGGATGGAGGGACCAAAATGAAACAAAATCCAAACCTCGGAAACTAAATTGTTGAATTTGAAAACTCATGGACCAAATGAAACCTAACCCAAACCTCAGGGACCAAAAGTGTATTTTTCCTAAAAAGATACAGACTCAGCATGTCATAGACTCTTAAGGATCTGGTAATGGTAAAAATGACTAAATTACTTTTTGCTAGATATAGGAAAAGACAGTTTGCTGGATTGAAACACAATTATATATTGTAGAGAAAGAGAAATGAGAAAAAAAAAGATACATACCAGATATACGATTACACATAATAAAACAATTATACATAAATAGATATACGATTAAAGAGGAAAAAATGAAATATTAAACACAACCCACCTGCTATAATTTCGATAGATTTTAATATACGTAGATAAAAGTCTTGGGATCTCGATACATTTCATCATAGTTGGCAAAAAAAAAAAAAAACTCAGTTGATACACATCAATTATGATGATAAGGTATACCCTCATTATAGGTAGTAGATGTTGACTTCTATTGCAGAATATGTTTAGATGATAAATGGGGTTATGTGGTTAGTCAAAGGTTGTCCCTTAGCGTCTTGTTGCCTTGTGCAAAGTGATTCTAAATATGCAAGAAAAACTCACAAACACACGTGCAAGTGCACATGATCAGCAGCAAGTGATAAGTATTTTTATATCGTTCTCCACAGGGATTGATGCACGAAAATCACTATTCTTAAGCCTATTTCCATTGAAATTCAAAGTAACCAAGAACCAAATATTTTCAATAATTAAATGCAAGAGATTAAAATGATAAACAAACTTAAAATGACAAGAACTTAAGAGAAATTCAACAAAAACAGAAAATCACACAGAGAAAGCAAGGTTCAGATTAGGGGCTATCTACTCTCACAAGCTGTTTGCTGTAGCAGAACTTTATAATTACAACTCACACAGAATTTTCTACGGGAATCTTCCAATTCTCCTCTAGTTAGGTGATTAAACTCCCATTTAACCCCTTCTTTTTAGCTCCACTGATTTAGTGCCTTAGGTGGTTATTTATCCCTAAATACCCACTCATTTTCATGATCATTAAAGACTAAGGTAAAGCAAAGTAGTCGGTTATCTATTGTTTTCCCAAACGCTAAACAACAATGCTAGAAAATGGTTGGCCAAACGAAATTCCAGCTTTAAGCATGAAGAACACTTTGCTTTAAATTGCAATATATAAAATTCCACTAAAACAAACAACAAGTTCAAGCTTAAGCACCCTAATCCTCACCTAAGAGGATTTAGCTCATGTTCAAGGTGAAAATAATGAAAACACAGCAGCAAACAATCATATCAGTCATGATTACAACCTTAAATACCAACTAAACACTAGGAGAAAGAAGAATAAAAGAAGAGGAGTGAAGAGAAGAAGCTTCCAAAGGAGATTCCAGCTTTCCCAAGCTGGAAATCCCTCCAAACAGCAGCCTCCTTGTCTTTTTCCCCTTCAATGACAGCAACAACTTCTAGGTCAACTTCTCCAGCTTTCCTCTTTCATTCTTTGGACAAAAGAAGCATTTATACCATCTCTTTGCATTGATTTCAGGGCTGATTAGACACATAAATCCACATGGACCTTCCCTAATTGGCTGAGATGGGACAAATCAGCTCACATGGCTGCCAGCTCAATTAATGAAAGCTTTCACGGATTTAGCACGTGCAGAATTTTACTTCCCAGACTTTCTGCCTTCTGCTTGTGAAATTAGTTGCTGTAGCACAACCTGAGTGCCCCTACACCAGAAAAATCAGCTTAAAACATAAGAAATCTGCACCAAATTTAGTTCAAGCTTGGCCTACTGATATGTAAAAATGTTCATCAAAGAATATTCATTTTCATGCACAAACCAAAGCTCAAACACATCAAAGGGTAGAGTTTTTAAGCCTAAAAGAGAACCAATAGCTCTTATTTCTAAGAGCTATCAAACCCCCAAACTTGAATCATTGCTCGTCCCTGAGCAATGCTAGCCTACAAAAACTCTAACTCATCATCCCATATCCAGCTTGCAGTCAACATGGCCTAACTATAACACCTAGCTACTTTTTGACTAGCTTACACCTTTGAATGCATACAACTACTCAACAAAACACTACTCTTTTAAAATACCCTTTCAACTTGGCATTTTCAAATTTTTAGTGCTCTTCTAATGATCCTCTAGCTCAACCTATTTACAAGAGTCATCATATCAAATTATACCAGCCTATTGACATGAAGGAAGCCACTAACCTTCAAGCCTAAACTTAGCTCAAACCTCAATCCCAAAGCTTGCAAAGCAATCCTATAGTCTCTTTGCCTAACCTCTAAACTCAACCTAAACTTCTCTCAACTTTTATTCTCTTTTTTTTTTTTTTACCAACTTAGAAAGTCTCGTAGGTCATAGCTCTTTGGTCCAAGAATGGCAACACTTTATGGTGAAACTCACCTTAGCCTCCAAGCTCATCACCTAATGAGAATTACACTCATTTCCCTTAGAGTTGACTAAGATTTGCTCTCTAGCAACCACTTCCGTGCTTCTTAGAATGACGACACTTTTTGGTGAAGCTCACCTAAGCCCTGGGGAAGATTGTAACCTTCAAGCAAACACTCATCCCTTTATCCATCTCATTTGAACTTTTCTTTTCTGCTCATTTTTTTTATATATATGTTTTCTCTTCCCTTGAGCTACTTTTTGACGCAGAGGCAAACTATGGGTATCATAAATCCCCCTGGTTACTAGGCAAGCTCAAGGAAAATAGAAAACCTTCAAAAAGGGAGAGGAGTGCATCTTAGGCAAAACTAAGACAAAGAGGAATGCTTTCTAAGTTGCCTTTTCTATTTCTTTTTCATGTTTTTTTTTATTTCAAGGGTTACCTCACCCCCAAACTTAATCCATTCATTGTCCCCAATGAATGAGAAAGCAAGGCAAGGACCCCCCAAACTTATTTTTTTAGAGAAGCTTAGGCTTATTGCTTAGGAGGATTATAAGGTTTGGGCAAAGGACTAGGAACAAGCTTTCCTAAGATTTGAGCTAAGCTAAGGAGGAAAATTAGGAAGCTTCCTATCCACCTAAGGACTTAAAGCACAATAAGATAATCAAACTAAGAAAATAGGCTAAGCTATTGGGGATCATTACAAAGAATACTGTATTTGCATTAAAACATAAATTTTTCTTTTTACCAAGAACAACTGCTGCTGCAACATTCAACGAGGCTGGGCTTAACCAAAAGAACAACTAAGAGTTATGGTTAGGGCCTAAGGTAATTCTAAACAAGTTAGACAGCCCATATGCTCGAGCAAAAACGATATAGACAAGCTGCAACATGCTCAAATTCATTAACTCAAAATTTTTCTAGCAGAAATTTCAATAATCATGCACCAAATGGCTATTCTAGCTTATTTAGCATTCCAAGCAAGCATAACACTTCAAAGCATCAACACTTTAGCAACTTACCAATCTTAACATTTTGCATTAGAAGGCTTTGTGAGCAAGCATTACAATTATGCGCCAAGTGACTACTTAGAACTGAAATAGTATTTTCAGTAAGCATGACACCTCTCAAGACAAAATAGGATCATTTCCCAATTGCAAATTTTTACCCATTCAAGCAAAATCCAACAACTCCATAAAAGGTAAATTCATTAAACTTCATTAGATCATATGGGAACAGCTAGCTAACACACATTCAGCCACATACACTTTTCACATTACACTTTGAGGAATGCTAGAAATTTTGCATGATTTCCACTACTTCAGCCTTTGCATCATAGCATTATCCAAATTTGATATGCATTCAATTGATTTAAACATTAGAACATGCACACCTATAGAACTTTCATTCATACACTTTTTTCACAACAAAAGCTAACAGAAAGCATGATAGATAACAGACAAGCAAACTTAAAACTTCCTCCCTTGATTATAGCCAAATCTGAAAATTCCTCCCATCAAATCACAGCTTGCCCACTGCCTTTTCTGCCATGACTGCTGCAGCTTCTAATATGAGCTTGCTGTCAATCTGCTGCAGCTCATCAGAATTTCCTTCCTTGAAAAATTGCAACCCCAAAATCTGCTGCATCAAGATTTTCTTCCATTTTGCATGAGATTCCCTACCAAAAACCAAAGCTTGACAGAAAAATTAAACTCAATAACTAGTGCAAATTATCAATAAAAGAGAAACTAACTTTAAAATATTAACTAACAACTAATGGCTACAAATTAAAGACATCACAACAGAAATTTAAACTTGTTATTCAGACCACCTCCAGGACTCAACATAGAATCTTTAACTTGAAAGCACACTGCCCTTTTTCTTCAAATTTCAAATTTCCAACAAATTGCAAAAGGCATAACACATTTGGAATTCTTCTCCCCAATAGTGTTTTAGCCTTTGCCCATTCAATTTAAATTCTCTCTCATCATTATCAACACATTGTTTAAACACAAATGAATCATCCCAAAAATAAAACTTTATCTCATGGAAAAACTTTTTCAATTGTTGCTTTGATAAACCATGGGGCAATGTTCCAAAAGCAAGGTAATTGGTAAGGTCAACATACCAAAGTGTTTTCATTTTTTTAGTGTGAGCTACTGTAAAAAACAACTCATCAAGGAAATAATTTTCAAACTCAAGTTGTTGAAACAATTCCAATGAACTGAATGGTTGTATAGGTGGATTTTTCTTATCAATCAACTCTAAGGATCCAATCCTGTTAAAACCAAAAACTTCACCTACACTACTTTCAAGCTCAAGCTCCAATTTGTCTAATTTCAAATCCTCAATTCCAATTTTTCCCAATTGTTGTATGTTTTGCTCTCTCATTTCCTTCTCAACTTGATCATCAACCAACTTACCTTTCACTTGAATGACAGAACACTCTTCAATGTCAGTGGGGGACTTTATGGCATCAAAGACACTAAACTTCACTTCTTGGTCATTCACCCTCATAGTTAGCTCACCCTTTTGGACATCTATCAAGGTTCTCCCGGTTGCTAAAAAGAGTCTTCCTAGAATTATGGGGACATCCTTGTCCGCTTCATAGTCCAAAATGATAAAATCAACCGGGAAGATAAACTTATCTACTTGCACCAAAATGTCCTTTATCTTTCCTTCGGGATAAGTGATAGACCTATCAGCAAGTTGTAATGTAACCGTGGTTGGCCTAGCTTCTCCTATGCATAATTTCTTGAAAATGGATAAAGGCATGAGATTTATGCTAGCTCCCAAGTCACAAAGAGCTCTCCCCAACTCCTTACCTCCTATAGAAACAGGAATGGTAAAAGTTCTAGGGTCTTTCACTTTGGGAGGAATTTTGTTTGTCAAAATGGCACTACACTCCCCAGTCAAAGACACAGTTTCATACTCACCCAATCTCCTTTTCTTGGTCAGAATATCCTTGAGGAACTTTACATAGTTGGGCATATGTTCCAAGGCCTCAACTAGTGGTATATTAATGTGAAGTTGCTTCAAAACCTCAAGGAATTTCTTAAACTGACCATCTTGATTTTTCTGCTTAAGCCTTTGGGGAAAAGGTGGTGGGGGTGGTTTAAATGTTTGGGAAGGTGTAGGAATTGACTTAGGAGGAGCTACAGGGGCTGCTCTAGGGATTTCTTCAATTTCCTCATTTTCAGCCACTTTTTCACTTGGTTTTTCTGCACTTTTTTCGCTGTCATTTTGCACATCAACTTGCTGTCCAACTTTCTTTGGTTGGGTGGGTTCTTTCTTTTCAACCAATGTCCTACCACTTCTCAATTCCACAGCTTGAACTTGCTCTTTTCTTTCCCTTTTTGAATTTTCAGTGTCAGAGGGAAGTATACCATGTGGCCTAGCTTTCAACTCACTAGCGATTTGGCCCATTTGAACTTCCAAATTCCTCAATGACGCTTGGTGAGTTTGAATGACAACATCAGTTTTAGCCATATATTCCTTAAACAAGCTCTCTAAAGAAGTACCTGGAATATGTTGGTTCATGGTGTTTTGGTATTGAGCATTAGCTTGCTGGTTTTGTTGTCCAAATCCAAGTGGACCATTCATCTTTTGTTGAGCTTGTTGGGTGTTGGAATTACTTCCTTGAGTTCCCCAAGCAAAATTAGGATGATTTCTCCAACCCGAATTATAGGTATTGGAATGGGGGTTATTCATTGGCCATTTTGGTTTCCAACATAACACACTGAAGCTGGATTACTTGGACAAAACTCAAAAGTGTGATCCTCTCCACAATAAACACATGAATCTGTGGAATTCTGGTTTATACTGATTGCTGCAGTAGTCTGTTTTGCACCAGAATTCAGCATATTCAAATTTTCAAGCCCCACGGTCAACTTTTTCATCATGCTCTCCATTGAATCAAACCTTGCATTAAAAGATGTAACTGTGTCAACCTCTATCATTCCTTTATTTTTCTTCCCAGCCACACTTCTAGAATCAGACCATTGGCAACTATTTGTGGAAATTCTCTCCAAAATGGCATAAGTTTCATCATAAGTCTTGGATAATAAAGCACCATTAGCTGAAGCATCTACCATGTTTTGAGTAGCCCAATTCAACCCATTGTAGAAAGTCTCCATTTGAATGCAATGGGGTAGACCATGGTGAGGGCATCTTCTCAACAACTCTTTAAATCTCTCCCATGCTTCACTAAAGGACTCGTCCTCAAATTGCCTAAAGGACATTATATCAGCTCTAAGCTTGGCATTTCTAGTGGGAGGAAAGTACTTAATGAGAAATTTCTCTGCTAACTCATTCCATGTAGTGATAGAGCCAGGAGCAAAGTTATTTAACCAAGCTTTGGCACCATCTCTCAAAGAATAAGGAAACAAGGTTAACCTCAAAGCATCTTGAGAAACTCCTTGAATTTTGAATGAGTCACTCACTCCCAAAAAGGATTTAAGGTGTAGATGTGGGTCCTCAGAAGGTAATCCATGAAATTGTCCCACCGTTTGTAACATTTGGAACATAACAGGCTTCATTTCAAAATTGTGTGCCTGTATCTCGGGTCTAGCTATCCCAGGGTACAACTCATTGAAGGTAGGGACGACATAGGCTCTAATAGCTCTTCCCCTATCATTGGCTATAAGGACAGGGTTTTCAGCCTGATTTTCTACCCTAGGTTGCTGATTTATCTCATGATTAGGCTGCTGGTTGTTTTGGTTTTCTTGATTTCCAGGAGGTACAGGGGGTAAAAGAGGTGGTGGATCCATCCTATTGTTTCTCTCCCTTTGTTCCCTTCTCCTCCTATGAAAAGTCCTTTCCATTTCAGGGTCCAAATTGAATTCTAAGTTAGGGAATTCGTTCATACACAGCTACCAGCACCTGCAAAATCAAACAACCAAGTGAGAAGCTGTTTTAGCACCAATTTCACTAATTTTTCAGCAGCAAGTGATAAGTATTTTTATATCGTTCTCCACAGGGATTGATGCACGAAAATCACTATTCTTAAGCCTATTTCCAATAAAATTCAAAGTAACCAAGAGCCAAATATTTTCAATAATTAAATGCAAGAGATTAAAATGATAAACAAACTTAAAATGACAAGAACTTAAGAGAAATTCAACAAAAACAGAAAATCACACAGAGAAAGCAAGGTTCAGATTAGGGGCTGTCTACTCTCACAAGCTGTTTGCTGTAGCAGAACTTTATAATTACAACTCACACAGAATTTTCTACGGGAATCTTCCAATTCTCCTCTAGTTAGGTGATTAAACTCCCATTTAACCCCTTCTTTTTAGCTCCACTGATTTAGTGCCTTAGGTGGTTATTTATCCCTAAATACCCACTCATTTTCATGATCATTAAAGACTAACGTAAAGCAAAGTAGTCGGTTATCTATTGTTTTCCCAAACGCTAAACAACAATGCTAGAAAATGGTTGGCCAAACGAAATTCCAGCTTTAAGCATGAAGAACACTTTGCTTTAAATTGCAATATATAAAATTCCACTAAAACAAACAACAAGTTCAAGCTTAAGCGCCCTAATCCTCACCTAAGAGGATTTAGCTCATGTTCAAGGTGAAAATAATGAAAACACAGCAGCAAACAACCATATCAGTCATGATTACAACCTTAAATACCAACTAAACACTAGGAGAAAGAAGAATAAAAGAAGAGGAGTGAAGAGAAGAAGCTTCCAAAGGAGATTCCAGCTTTCCCAAGCTGGAAATCCCTCCAAACAGCAGCCTCCTTGTCTTTTTCCCCTTCAATGACAGCAACAACTTCTAGGTCAACTTCTCCAGCTTTCCTCTTTCATTATTTGGACAAAAGAAGCATTTATACCATCTCTTTGCATTGATTTCAGGGCTGATTAGACACATAAATCCACATGGACCTTCCCTAATTGGCTGAGATGGGACAAATCAGCTTACATGGCTGCCAGCTCAATTAATGAAAGCTTTCACGGATTTAGCACGTGCAGAATTTTACTTCCCAGACTTTCTGCCTTCTGCTTGTGAAATTAGTTGCTGTAGCACAACCTGAGTGCCCCTACACCAGAAAAATCAGCTTAAAACATAAGAAATCTGCACCAAATTTAGTTCAAGCTTGGCCTACTGATATGTAAAAATGTTCATCAAAGAATACTCATTTTCATGCACAAACCAAAGCTCAAACACATCAAAGGGTAAAGTTTTTAAGCCTAAAAGAGAACCAATAGCTCTTATTTCTAAGAGCTATCACGTCTCGACACTAGGTAATTTGGAGAAAAAGCTGAATACGTCACAACGTCGCGACGCTGTCCAACCTGAAGGTCTATAAAAGGTGCGACTTCCATCCATTTTATTCATCAAGCAATACATTCCTCTAGTCTTTTCAAGGCTCTTTGAGCCATCTTTAAGGGTCGGGTTGAGAGGAGAGTGAAATTCTTGTATTGGACATTTTTTTGGAGTGCTCGGGAGCTTGTTTCGAGGAAGATCCGAGGCGCAAGGAAGGAGTTCTTCGACGGTTCATCTCCTAACTCTTTTATTTGTTCATTTATTGCTTTCCATTATGTATATAGACGGGAAATTTTGGCACTTATAGTATACATGTATAGCTAAATCCCGACTTGCGAGTCTTGAATGAAAGAATATAGTTTAATGTTACTTTGATTGCCTATCTTTGTGTCCATTTTACTGATCATTTGTGTGGGTGTTCGTAATGCTCTATAGATTTTGGCCAAATTTATAGTGATTAGATACTGAGTGGAAACTCGACGGAGAGAAACTAAGTCAGATCATAACCCACTCAACTAGGCTTAACTGCTCGTAGTGATAGCGAGAGTAGTTGGTTAGGCCTAAAGATCGATAATGAATCAGGGCTCATTAATTAACCCGTTTAATAACGCTAAGGACACTTAGGTTGTTAAAATGAGTTAGTTATAATTAGGGAAATCGTCAGGAGAACCTATGTAATTAACGGAGATTCTAGATCTATAATTAGTCGGACACAAGATTAGGTAATTAGAATAGCTAATAAGCTATATTTTGGATTTCAAGACCCCACCTCTCATTTGGCTCTATCATCCTCATTGTCAAGTTGCTTGATCAGTTTGTTAATTGCTTTGTTTAAATTTTGTTTGCATCTCTCATCATGTCTAGGTCCCTAAATAATAATCGATCTTAGTATTTTTAGTGCTTAGTTTATTATCTTGTCTAAGTGCACTTCTCCCGGGGGAATCGATACTCGGTACTCTACCGTTTTATATTACTTGTTACAATCGTACGCTTGCGGATATTACGCCTAACAAGTTTTTGACGCCGTTGCCGGGGATAAGTGTTTAATTTAGGCAGTTTAATTTTCTGACATTAAAAAGAAAAGAGTGAATATTAATTTATGGTGTATATAGTTGAATTTTTGAATTTTTTGTGAATAGTTTTATTTTTTTTAGTTTGATAAGCTTGGGGCTGTGCATGCGTAGATATACAGAGGCAGAATTCTTTCCATTAGATCTTGAAATTGATAGAACCATTATTAGAAAAGGAAAAAGATTGATAGAAAAGATGGCCCAACAAGAAGATGTACCCAAAGCTATCCGAGATTTTTTGCAGCCGATTCCCCCCACAGAAAATTCTGGCATCGTTTACGCTCCCATTCAAGTGAATAATTTTAAGCTGAAGACATGTTTGATTCAAATGGCGAGGGGTTGTTCTTTTAAAAGGCATCCTTCGGAAGACCCTCACTCCGACCTTCGGTCTTTTCTTGAGACATGTGAGACGGTAAATGAGACGGTAAAGATGAATGGAGTTACCACAGATGCCACAAGATTAAGGTTATTCTCATTCTCCTTGCAAGACAAGGCGAAGGATTGGCTTGAATCCTTAGAGCCTGGTAGTATTAACACCCGGGACGAGCAGGCACAAGTGTTCCTTACAAAGTTTTTCCCGCCCGCCAAGACAACCAAACTCCGCACGGAGATTGAAACTTTCAGACAGATCGATGACGAGCAGTTGTACGAGGCATGGGAGCGATATAAAGAGATGCTAAGGAGATGTCCGCAACATGGCTACTTGGATTGGCTTCAGGTATCGTTGTTTTATAACAGTTAAAATAGTTCCACTAAAACTGTTTTGGATACATCAGGTGGAATCTTTCTGTCAGAAACCGTTAATGATGCAAAGGAGTTGTTACATCCACAAGTTATCAATGGCCTACGGAACCTAAGAGAAATTTAATTTCCTTTACAAAACCTAAGAATAAAATATCTAACAACGATAATCACATACCTTAAAGAGAAAACAAAAACCCCTTTGGACCGGGAGAATCCAAATGTGTCAGAATCCTAACGCCGAAAACCCAAATCGTGCTCCAATCTTTCGCAAAAATCCTCAACACTTAAGACACAAAATAAACGCCCTAATCATAGTCAAAACCCATAAAAAAAATAAAAATCGAGAAAAAATTGAAGAAAAACAACCAAACTTACTCGCGGATTCGAGAGGACAAACGTAGTCGACGCAGACACAGGGAAGAGAAGAATGGGGAAAGAAGAAGTGTTGGAGGGTTTTATTTTTTGGGGTTTTCATGCAAACTTGCATCAGAATAGACCAGTTTCTCACGGTCAACAAAACGCAACATTTCTTTTTTTTTTTTTTGGGGCTTTCGCCAATCGCAAACTTGCATCGAAATAGACCCTATTTTACATTGTTAAAATTTCCCCGCAGTAAACAAAACGTAACGTTTCATTATTTGTGTCCCGGCGCTTTTGCATTTATATAGACTAGAATGTGCATCGGTATTGTTTTTCTATGAGTTGTGTGAATTTTGGCGTGTTTATTCCAACGCGTGATTTGCGCGGGTAGGAACTTCAATTTTGTGGTCGATGAAAATCACGTCGGACCCGTTAACAATTGTTGTAGTGGAGATAGAAAAATGTAATGTATTTTTAGTTTGATTGAAACTGCTAGACAATTTTGTGGTTGATTAGTTTTTTTTGTTTAAAATTAATTTTGTGATTGAAACTGCTAGACAAATGTAAGAATAATTTTTTTGTTTAAAATTAATTTTAAAGAAATAAATAAAGAAAAAATAATATATCATTACTTACCCAAATATTTTTTTAATGTTAATTGTAATTTTTTTTTTAGTACGTACATCAACATTTGGAGGTGGGGGATTTGAACCTCTGACCTCATAATCGAGGGTACAGGCCAATTACCGCTGAGCTTTGACTTTTTGAGAAGTAATTGTAATTTTAAATTATGAAAAAAAAATACAAAAAGAGGAAAAATAATCATAAAATAACTATCGAACAATTTTGATGTCCACATCAATCTATTAGACACAAATAGCTTGCAAAAGTTTAGTCAGATCAAAGTTTTATAAATTAGAGTCAAAATAGCTCACACGTAGAATAATAATTTGAATATCATAAATATATATATATATATATAACATTGGAAAAATATAGATGCCTGTCAAACTTAAATACATAAATGAGAATTTTCAAAGTATTCAAAATGTCTACATCTTATATATAATTTATCATATTCCAAATTCCAAATTTATTAAAAAGACTAACCTCTAAATACATTTTAATTTCAATTTGGCTAAGCATGAAAAATACACATATTATGCTTAATCTTTATCTTTCATATTAATCATATGATGTAGAAATTAGTTGCATTTGATTTAAACGAAAATTAGAATGGTTGTTTACAAACTTATCAATTAAAACGTTCATAGATTTGAAATTGTAAGTGATCAGAAAATGCACACCGAAATTATAAAAAGGAAATCTGAGAGAATGGATTGATGTGCCGCAAACGGCTATATTGTTCATAACTTTACAGAGTAGCCAAACTAGGGTATTAAAGGGAGAAGAAGGACACATGTCCTAACCCGAGAGGCTGAATAATAAAACCCAAAACACAAGATAAATAGACCAAGAAAAGCAACAGATAAATGACCTTCTATTATCCCCCGCAAGCGAAACTGGTCTATTTTGGACAGTAAGCTTGGTTCTCAGACTTTGAAAACGAGCTGTAGGAAGAGGTTTAGTCATGATATCGGCAACTTGATCTTCTGAAGGAACGTAGCGAACTAAAAGTTGTTTACGCAAGACCCTTTCTCGAATGAAGTGGTGATCTATCTCTATGTGCTTGGATCTACTATGAAAAAACGGATTTGTCGCCAAGTACGTAGCACTAATGTTGTCACAAAGTAACAAAGGTGTAGACGACATGGCAATACCAAGTTCAGAGAGAATAGATTGCACCTAAATAATTTCTGCTGTAGCATTAGACATACCTCTATATTCAGACTCAGCGCTCGAGCGAGAGACAACTTTTTGTTTACCAGAGGACCAAGAAATCAAATTGTCGCCTAAAAACACACAATATCCACTAGTACTTCTTCTATCATCAGGACAACTCGCCCAATCAGCATCAGTATAACAGGTCAATGATAATGGACTTGAGGATGTAAAAGAGAGGCCATAATCAATAGAAGACTTTAAATAACGGATGATACGCTTAACAGCATTCCAATGAGCAGAAGTAGGCGAATGTAAAAATTGACACACCTTATTAACTGAAAAACTCAAATCGGGACGAGTAAGAGTGCAATACTGTAAAGCACCAACAAGGCTCCTATACTGTTTTGGATCCGGTAAAACATCACCATCATTAGCGAACAAGATACCTCCAGTAGCCATTGGTGTAGATACACATTTGCACTCTAGCATGGCGGCACGCTGAATTAGATCCAAAAAATACTTGCGCTGTGACAAAAATAAAGATGATGGTGTTCTCGATATTTCAACACCCAAGAAAAATGAGAGATTTCCTAAATCCTTCAAAGCAAATAAATCATGTAAGGAGCTGATAAACTGCTGAATTAAATTCAAAGCATTTCCAGTAACCAAGATGTCATCCACGTATACCAAGAAAATAACTAAAGTCGAGCCTTTATGGAAAACAAACATTGATGCATCAGACTTTGAAGCTTCGAAACCTCACTGCAAAAGGCATGTACTTAACTTGGTGAACCACGCACGAGGACTTTGTTTTAAACCATACAAAGCCTTTTGCAATTTACAAACATGGTGAGGATGATTCTTGTCAACAAAACCTTGAGGTTGAATCATATACACATCCTCAGATAAATCCCCATTTAAGAAAGCATTATGAACATCAAGTTGCTTTAACACCCAATTAGACCGAACCGCAAGCGATAAAACAATACGTATAGTGGCCGATTTAATAACGGGGCTAAAAGTCTCAAAGTAGTCAATACCAAAGGCTTGGTCAAATCCACGTGCAACTAAACGAGCTTTATACCGTTCAACTTCCCCATTTGGCTTTAACTTAATCTTGTAAACCCATTTGCAACTTATAACCTTGTAGTTAGGGGATGAAGGAACAAGAATCCATGTTTTATTTTTAGTCAAAGCATCAAATTCTCTTTCCATAGCAGTGCACCATTCAACATCTTTAACAGTCGCCTTGAAACTAGATGGTTCGGGAGGTAAAGAGGAGGAAACAAGCCAACACTTTGGTTTGGATATACCGGCCTTTGAACGAGTGATCATAGGATGGAGATTTTGAGAAGAAATAGGTGGAGGAAGAGGGAAAGAAGCAAGCTCACTGGAGGTAGTTGGCGGAAGAGGTTCAAGGCTTTCTACAATTTGAATGGGAGTGGAAGCAGCGGAAGATGAAGAAGAGGGAAGGCTGGAGATAGGGGTGGCAGATAAATTATTACCAGATGAAGAAGGAGGAAGGCTGGGAATGGGGTTTACGGGTAAGCTAGCATTAGGCGAAGATGGAGAAGCAGAAGGGTGGTGAGCAGCCACGGGCAATGGGGAAAATCCAGGAGGATGGGATAATGATGTTGTATGCTTAGAAGAAGGCATGGGCGGAGAAGAAGACCACGGCTGAGGTGAAACAGGGAGTTGTGAGAGAATGGGAAAAGGGGAATGAGAGAACACATAGGAATCATGAGGAGGATGTTTAACAGCACCAAAATGAAACGAAGAGTCAGAGCAAGGAAAAATACTTTCATTGAAAATAACATGACGAGACACATAAAGACGACCGGACAAAGGATCAAGGCATAAATAGCCCTTATGGTTAGAGCTATAACCAACAAAAATACACTCTTTCGACCGAAAAAGAAGCTTATGAGAATTATAAGGGCGCAAGAAAGGAAAGCACGCACAACCAAAGCTACGTAATAAAGAGTAATCGGGGGATTTATTATATAGCATTTGGTAAGGACACTTAAAACGTAACACCGAAGTAGGAAGCCTATTAATGAGATAAATAGCGGTTTGAAAAGCATAACTCCAAAAAGACAAAGGTAGTTTGGAATGAGCAAGTAAAGCTAAACCAACCTCAACAACATGACGATTTTTACGTTCAACACGACCATTTTGTTGAGGGGTGTACGGACAAGATAGACGATGAAGAATACCATGAGATGATAAAAAAGAAGAAATACGACGAAACTCTCCACCCCAATCAGTTTGTAAACTTTTAATCTTGGCATCAAATTGAGTTTCAACAAGTTGTTTGAAGTAGGAAACAAGAGAATGTTTCATCTTTAGTTTTTAAAAGATATAACCAAGAGAAACGAGTGAAGTCGTCAATAAACAAAAGAAAGTAACGGGCTCCATTAATAGAAACTTTGGGAGAGGGCCCCCATACATCCGAATGTACTAATTGAAAAGGTGCAACAGACTCAGATTTAGATAACAAAAATGGAAGACGATGCCTCTTCGCAAGTTGACATGAGTTACAAAACGAAGAAACACTAGGACAAGACTCATTACATAAGGCTAAGACACGATGTAAAGTGGCTGCCGCAGGATGCCCAAGACGATGATGCCAATTCGGGACAGCATCAGCAGATGACAAAAAAACAGCTGGAGATGAGGGAGGCAGCAAGGGGTGGACGTTGGAAGATGCCGATGAGGACGGTAAGAACTTATATAAACCATCTTCAAGGATGCCCCAGAGAAGAACTTGCTTGGATTGAAGATCCTTCACAAGAAAAAAAGAAGAATGAAACTCAACAAACGCTTTGTTATCTTTACAAAGGCGAGCAACACTTATTAATTTCTTTGAAATAGCAGGAGTATATAGAATAGAATCCAGAAAAATAGGTTAATGAGAACCATGAATAATAGAAGTGCCAATACTAGAAATAAGAATTTTCTTACCATTACCAACTGTGACTTGCTCACCACCGGTGTAAGGCATTGAAGTGTATAATGAGGAGGCCTCGGGCGTCATATGATGAGTAGCGCCGGAGTCGAGAAACCAATTCTCATCGGGATGATAAGAATCAATAGACATAGTGGACAGTGTATCAGGTAGAGAGGGTTGAACCGATTGAGCAGTGGTAAGAAGGGCTTGAGGTGGTGGGGTTTGATAAGCTAAATTGGTCCGATGATGGCAAATGAGAGCGGTATGCCCAAATTTGCCACATATTTGGCATTGAGGCTTATTGGAGGAGGATCTTGGGGGCCATTTTTGGATAGGTTGAGATTGAGGCTTACCTAAAAGACTATTAGAAAAAGGAGCAGCGGTGGAACTAGAAAAAGATGGAAAAGTAGATGGATTGAAGGGAGTTCTAGTGGCTGGAGTTGGATTTCTAGAGGCTGGTCGGCGGCTGTTATTCAGTTGGAGAGCACTCAGATTCGCTTGGGCCATATTTAATTGTTCCACAACAGTTTGCTTCTCTAATCTAGCCTCATAAGCCAACAAGAGACTCCTAACATCTTCAAGAGAGGGATTATCGGATCTATTTTGAATGGTTATCACAAACGGATTGTATTCACTACCAAGACCATCCAAAATATGGGCTAGGTGATCTCGATAGGATATGGGTTCACCTATTGCAGAAAACTTATCAGCGACATCTTTGATTTGAGCTAGGTATTGACTAACAGAGAGGCCATCTTTCTTAATCTTTTGGAGTTGGGTTTTCAAACCCATAATTCTAGCAGTAGTTTTGGAGTCATAAGATCTTTTTAAAGAATTCCAAATCTCAGCAGCAGTTTCAAAACTAACTATCTCCCCCATTTTCTCCTCAGACAAAGACGAATACATCCAGCACATTATAAATCTATTGTACCTTTCCCATAGAAGAAACTCCGGGTTCAGTTGTAGTTGTTGTTCATCAAGAAATTTTGCAGGTGCTGGAATGGATCCATCCAGAAAGTCGTTCAACCCATTTGCTAATACGACGTTCAATAGTTGATTCTTCCAGAGAAGGAAGTTGGTATCGTTGAGCTTGACTGATAGAGGTTGTGGTAATGTGGGATACGGATTTGGGGAAATAGGAGTAGGAAAAGAGTTGAGAGGCTGAGACTGGGGGTAAGCTGCTGGAGAAAAGGGGTTAGGATTGGGGAAAAAAGTCGGCAGGTTCTGTCGAGGAAATTGGTTGGGATAAAAGGGGTGGGCATAGGCTTGTTGATAAAAGACTTGAGGTTGCTGGGGGAAGACAGGGGATTGAGGTTGCTTGGGAAAAATGGAAGGTTGCGATTGTTGAGGTGGGCGAAAATGTTGAGGTTGCTGCGGTTGGGGTTGAAGCGGTGGGCGAGGAGTGATATTAGGACTGAGAGGTTGATTTGGAGGTTGAGTGAGAGGATTAATCGACTGGTTTAATGGCGTAATGACAGGGGTAACGTTAGGAGAGATTACCGGCGTGGTTGAAGAGGTTGAAGAAGATGAGGAAGAAGATTCACCTGTCGTCATCGGAAAGGAGCGAGAAGCTCTGATACCATATAAAAAGGAAATCTGAGAGAATGGATTGATGTGCCGCAAACGGCTATATTGTTCATAACTTTACAGAGTAGCCAAACTAGGGTATTAAAGGGAGAAGAAGGACACATGTCCTAACCCGAGAGACTGAATAATAAAACCCAAAACACAAGATAAATAGACCAAGAAAAGCAACAGATAAATGACCTTCTATTAGAAATATTTATTGAAATCAAAAGTTTAACTCAATTAGCTTAAGCAATGTTTATTGAAAGGAAAAGTTTAGACATTAAGCACTCGAGGTTCGTCCAAATATATATATATTAGATTTTATATAAGGTTCCACCTTCGTTGACATTCTTGACAAATGATCTGGACAAACAAATTTGTAGGTGTTCCAGGATCTGAAACTGCAAAAACAACAAGCAAAACGAAATTACATGATAGATTTTGTTTTTTTTAATACCATAACTAATTCATTTTCAAGTACTTTTTAAATAAATAAAAAATAATAATAAAACATTTTTTACTATCACATCAAATTTAGTATGTAGGGAGAAAGAAGTGAAACATTGTAACCCACCAATGATAATGAGTGGAGTGACCCGTAGCTTATATATTGTGAGTTCTCCACTAATCTTTTCAATGTGAGATCCTCAATATGTTTAGTTTTGAAAAACAATCATTTTGGAAAAATTTCTATTGTTGAGATTGACAAATAAACCATTTTGAGAGAAACACTTAGAACCGACTTTTTTAAAAAGAGTGTTTAGTATACAATAACTTGTGTATAAAAACACCTCACATATGAATGTTTAAATTCTAAACAATTTTTATACAAAATGTTTTTTTAAAAAATGCATTTTTGAAAGACGTTTAAATCAAAATGTATTCCAAACGGACCCTTAGTACCTTTGACGTGTTGATCAATCTTACTCTCAAGCTCTCTATAGTTGTGAAAGTCACCAACCTAAACCGAAATAAATAGAAAAAGAAGATTATTATTCAATCTTAATTTTAGTTGGGAAAATAAAATTTTACTTTTAATTCATACTTATATATATACCACAAATATTAAATTTTCACTTGGATGAACCAAAAATCGCAAAAAGTCATGGATGTTAACTTCTTGTCTATTTCCATCCTGGTCATCAGGCAAACAACCTATAAACATTCATAAAAAATTATCTGTTAGTTTCAATTAAGTTTTTTAAGTTAATTTTTTTTATTAAAAAAAAAAAAAGTTCGAGATTCAAATCTACAACTTTCTAAGGAACTGATTACGTAATATAAATGTACCTATTATTCGACGATCTTGAGGAAAACGATTAAACAAAGATTGCAAATTTGTTCTATGCCAAACAATTGCATCATTCTCTTGTGGAATCCTATGCTCACTAAGTACCTCACCTGCATTCAAATAAAACTATAAAGATAAATACAAAAACTATAAAGAACACAAACTTTGCAAGAAAAATGATTAAAAAAAAAAAAAACAATGGTTCCCAAATCAAACAGCCAATAATCAATTAGGTTTTCTAAGGTGTAAATTTCAAATAATTAGTTCAAAATTGACGAGTTAGAATTGTCGGTTCATACGATGAACTTTTAGGTAAATGAGAAGTTTAATTAACTATAGACTTACGCAACATCTCTCGAAATGAATCAGCATCCCAAAAAGCTCGAGGAGAATGAATTTGAAGATAACCTTGATTCCTCAAGTTAATATAGAGGCCGCCTATTCTCCCTAGAAAATTCAAAAGACTCGTAAAAATTGCATCTACTACCTGCCTATCATATCAACAAAGAAAAACAAAATTTAAAGAAAACTCGAACGTAAACTAAACTTTGATTTATTAAATTTAGGTCATTCACCCACATGACGATAAGTAGAATCCAAATGCTCTATTGGATTCTCATTCATGGGAGGGATGACCTGAAGAAAAAGAAAGAAAATAAATGTATAGTTAGTTGAAATAATTAAGTGAAAACCACACACATTATTTTTAATTAACTTATAATAATCTTCAAAATTTGGTATAAAAAAAAAGAAAATAAAGAAGGGAAAAAATTTAGAAGACCCAATAGCCAGGTAGGAGTTGAGGAATGTTATGAAAAATAAAGAAAGCTTTTGGATGATCAATGTGATCATTAGAGCCACTCCCCTCTTCCATCACCAAATTTCACAAGCAAAAGTAAAAAAATTAGGGTTAAGGGCTATTTATAAATTAATAATTATTAGAAATAATTATAATTTTGTTACCTTTGTATACTTTGTCAAGAGAGGTTAAGATTCTGTATTTAGTTACAGTAATTCTTGCATAATTTGTTAGGAGAAGTTAAGATTTTGTATTTTGTTACAGAAAAGTAAAAGTAAAACAGAAAATTATACAAAATCTTAACAAATTATACACCTAAATAGAATAGATTAATTTAACAAAATATAAAGATAATTTCTAAAAATTAATTTACATTTTTCTTCCCCATACCTGACCTAAATTGGGTTAGGGACTATTTATAAATTAATGAAAATAAAAGGGTCATGTGGTCAATAAGGCAATAAGATTAATTAATGGTATGATTTTATTTTACCAACTCTTCATGCAAGCCAAATGAATAATTGTAGTACCAACTACTCCTTCATTCCAATTTTGCTACTTCAATAAATGTTAAAAACATGCTGTATTATTTTATGTGCTGATTTTAGTTTTCCTACCACTTTTATGATTAAGTCCCATTTTTAGTAATCACTTCTTTTTTTTTTTCATCAAAATATATATATCAAGGATTAAACGATGGATTTTATTCATATATGTTAAATTATAAGTTTGGTTCCTTTAACTTTCACTTTCGTTATTGCATCTTAAAGACCTTTCAATTTTAAAAAGTGTTAAGAAAATCTTTAAATTTTCAATTTTCGTCTTATAAGTCCTTGAATTTTTAGTTTCGTGTCTAGGTATAATTTTACCTATTTGGCCTTTATTATTAATATATTTCTCGTAAAATTACAAGTTAAGTCTTTGTACTTTTAAGATTAAGTCTATTTGATCCCTAAAATTTAAAAAGTGCCACATAAATCTTTAAATTCATGGATACTCAAATATGTCCCTAAAGTTTAAGAGTGTCTAATAAGTGTGCTTGATTTTTTTTTTTCTTTTTTTTTTTTGTCTGGTCTAGTCTAGTAGATCTCTATTATTATTATTCAACATCTTAAAATTCATGGATACTCAAATAAAAAATTTGCGATATATTATATCTATACATAGCTTGTAGTTACTTGCAAATCTTAGGGTGTGTTTGGTTTACATTTTCGAGTGTTTAATTTTGAAAATAATTCATTTTGAAAAAATTTGTAGTGTTTGGCCATCACTAAAAATGACTTATTAGAAAATGAGATGGATAAATAAACCGTTTGAGAGAAACACTTGAAACCAACTTTTAAAAAAAATCTTCTTAAGTAAACAATAACTTGTGTATAAAAACATTTGTGAGTAAATGCAACCAAACATACGAGTGTCTATATTTTAAACAATTTTTATACAAAATGTTTTTAAAAAAAATGCATTCTTGAAAAACATTTAAATTAAAATGTATTCCAAATAGACTCTTAGTTAGCTTCATAATTGAGTCAAAATAGTTCATACATTTATTTATTTATTTATTTATTTATTATTATTATTATTTTGATTTCTAAATAACAAATATGAGAATAAAGATTTGCCATGGTAGTTTATAAACTATATTAGTATCAAATTTAAAATAAATATTATAAGGCTAGGTTATTTGAAATGTCTATATAATGAATGGTTTTTTTTTTTTTTAGTTCTATAATCAATGCCGTTAGTCTTCTATAATTTATCATTAATATGATTTCTTAATTTATTAAAAAAAAATATGTAGTTACTTCTAAATACATTTTAATTTGACCATGCACGAAAAAAAATATAACATTTAGTCTCTATATTCTATTTTCATCGTATGATTTAGAAATTAACTACTAGTCGCATTTTATTTTGTTGAAAAATTAAAATTGTTCTCAAACTTTTGAATTTAGATAACATAATTCATAGATTTGGAATTATGAGTAATAAGAAAATAAAGCGCACTAAATATTTATTGAAATAAAAAGCATTCGCTTGAAAACCACAACACATCAAGCACTAGATATGTTCTTCTAAAGAAACATTTAGCTTACATATATATTAATTGAAAGAAAAAGTCTTAACTTAAAAAAATAAAAATAAAAAAAACATGAAGCATTATATATTCATCCAAAAATATATTAGATTTTATATGAGGTTCCATTTTCTCATACATTCTTGACAAATCATCTGAATGAACACATCTGAAGATGTTCCAGGATTTGAAACTACAAAAAAAAAAATAAAATAAAATAATAATAAAAGAAGCTTACATAATAGAAAAATGTATGAATTTCTCATTTAGTTTTTGATATAAATTATTTGTAAAGTTATGTTCTCATTTAGTTGTATCAAGAAAAAAAGAAGTTAAATGATTTAGTACCTTTAATGTATTGCTCAATTTGTTCCTCAAGCTCTCTATAGTTTTGAAAGTTGTCAATCTAAATCCAATAATAATATAATTAAGATTAATCTAAAATTAGTTGAGAAAAAAGAATTATTTTTCACTTTAAGTCATATATACATACCACAAATACTAAATTTTCCCTCGGATCAACCAAAAGGTCATGGATGTCAATTTCATGTCTGTCTACCTCATGTTGACCGGGCAAAAAACCTACAACTTTCAACTATTGCAGTTAGTTTTAACATTTTACACAAATAGAAATAATGAGATCTGTGGTCGATCTGAGCATGACTCAGGCCTTAAGACACCAATTATTACCATTCTAAAGATGTTTGATCTCCTCGACCTTGCAACGGTTGAACTATAAAAATTGTGATTTGATTACATAACCATACGCACCTAGTACTTGATGATTCGGAGGAAATCGATCAAACAAAGATTGCAAATTTGTTGTATGCCAAACAATTGCATCATTGTCTTGTGGAGCCCTATATTCATTAAGTGCATCACCTGCATCCATAATCATTTTAACAAAATAAATCGAGAAGATTAATAGTTGGACGTTGGTCGACCTTATAAAAATGATAACAAAAAAAAAATGTAAAGATAAATATAAGACCATAAATAACTCATAGATCACTTTGCAAGGAAAAAAAATTAATGGGTCCCAACTTGAGAAAAAGAAAATAGATTATCAATTAGGTTTTCTAAGGTATAAAATTGAAATTATATAATTTCAATTGGTAGCGTTTAATTAGGTTTTGTTACTTAGAATCAATTTGACCCGATCAACTTTTCAATAATACAATAGAATAGGAGAAGTTTAACTAATAAACTTACGCAATAGTTGTGCGAATGAATCAGCATCCCAAGCACCTAGAGGATATTGAATTTGAAGATAACCTTCATTCCTCAAGTTAATATAGAGGTCACTTAATCTCCCAGACAAATTCAGAAGGCTCGTTAAAATTACATCAACTATCTGCACATTGAGACTAAAATTTTTAAATTTATCTTAAAAGAGTAGTAAACTAAACTAAACTCTAATTAATTAAATAATTTAGATCATTCGCCTACTTGTCCATAAGTAGAAGTCAAATGTCCTATTGGATCCTCATTTATTAGGGGAATACTCTGAAAAAAAAAGGGGAGAAAATAAATGTAAAAAAATGTAGAGTTACTTGAAATCATTCTTGAAAAGAAGGGGAAAAAATAATAAAGAGCAAGAGAAAATTAATGTGATAAAAGTAAAGGAAAATATTTAGACCCAATAGTCAAATTGATTGATTGGTGGAATGTTATGCAAAATAAAAAATGCTTTTGGCTGATCATGAGAGCCCATCCCCCCTTCCATTTCCAATTTTCACAAGCAAAGAAAAAAAGTTGAGAGTGCAAAATTTAAAATTGGGTTAGGGGCTATTTATAAATTAATGAAAACAAAAAGGTCATGTGGTCAAATAAGGCAATCAAAAATAAAAAATAAAAAATAAAAATAATAAAAAAATAAAAAAAAAATTATTTTACCAACTCTTCATGCAAGCCAAATGAAAATAATAGTCCAACTACTCCTTCATTCCAATTTTGCCAACTTAAATAATAATGTTAAAAATATGCTGCATGATTTTATCTGTCTTGATTTTAGTTTTTCTCCAACTTTTAGGATTAAATCTCATTTTTAGTAATTACTTTAATTTTTTGGTCTTTCTCTAAATTTTCAATCATATATCTAATTTTGTGTGTATATATATTTTTTTTTAGTTTTAGAAATTTGCATTAAAAAAAATGCTAAGTCGTGTCTAAATATATAATGATAAATGAATCATGTATTTATAATGGGTCAAATATTGAGTTTTGAAACAAATTTGGAACTTTATTTAATGTTGAATATTACCTTTTTTATAACAAAATTTAGAGACTGTGTGAGTGAGTTATGCGTGTTGTCAAATCCCACTCAGATTGCTTTTGTTACACGTTTTGGCAACACATGACACAAGTGTAAAATGAAAAATTCACTTTACCTTTCAGACTTCATTTCCTCCATGCAAAACGAAAAGGCAGAAGAAGTTCTTGAGAAGAAAATGCAATCAAACTGTTTTCTCAGAGATCAATTCAAGAAATAAAAAAGGGTGAAAGAAGAAGATGAACAAGTGAGTTTAATAGTGGTTTAGTGATGAGCACCTACATCCACTTTTGAAGACAACAGGTAATTTTATTCATCAGCGGAATATTGAAAAGGTACACACTCTCCTTTTGTACTCTCATAGAAAAATCACATAAACGATTTCTCATTTCTCTTGCTTTCTAAAACAGAGTTTGTTAGGGAGTTTGTTGGGATTCTGTTCCTTGAGAGTTACAACTGAACTTATTTTTATTGTAGAGTATTTGTTTTCATTTTTAACAAATCTTCCCCTTGAACCAAATACTCTACTAGTCGTTGTCTTTTTCTTAGTATTTTACTCATCTGGAGCGTTTGCCAAGTTGACCAACTTCAAACAATGCTCAAACTTGGTACGAGTAACAATCTTAGTCATCATATCTGCTGCATTATCTTCTGTCTCTATTTTTCGTACATTCACCACTCCTTTCTCAACTGCTTCTCTAATAAAATGAAACCTGATATCAACATGTTTGGTTCTATCATGAAACTGTTGGTTTTTTGTGAGGCATATTGCACTTTGATTATCACAATATATGTCTACTGTACTTTGTTTAAAGCCTAATTCAGAAATTAAGCCTTGCAACCATGTAGCCTCCTTTACTGCTTTTGTGGCTGCAATGAACTCAACCTCTGTCGTAGATAGGGCAACTACTGACTATAAATTTGATTTCCAACTAATTACATTGTTTCCAAGTAAAAAGGTGTATCCGGTAAGTGACCTCCTTCTATCTAGGTCCCCTGCAAAATCTGAATCCACGTAGCCATATAGTTTAAGATCCTATTTTTCTGGTTTTTTATAGAGTAGGCCACGATTAGTTGATCCAACTAAATATCTCATCACCCATTTAGTTGTTTCCCAATGTTTCCTCCCTAGATCTCCCATATATCTACTGATTAGGCTAGATGAAAAAGCCAAATCAGGTCTGGTACAGATCATCAAGTACATCAAGCTGCCCGTAGCATTAGAATATGGAACTCTTTCCATTTGACTTCTTTCTTCTTCATCTTTAGGAGAATCCTTCTTGGACAACTTGAAATGTTGAGCTAGGGGTATAGAAACTGATTTTGCAGAGGCCATATTGAACCTTTTTAAAACTTTCTTTGTGTAGTCACTTTGGCAGACAAAGCTCAAAATTTGAGCGATTTCTAGAAATCTTCATCCCAAGGATTCTTTTAGTTGGCCCCAGGTATTTCATATCGAATTCTTGGTTGAGGGGTTTCTTAATTTTTAAAATTTCTGAGATAGACTTTCCTGCCAGTAACATATCATCCACATAGAGTAGAAGATATATATTTCCACCATGTTCTTCCTTTTTGTAGTATACACAAGGATCATATTTGTTTCGTTTGAACTGAATACTAGTAATGTAGTCATCGAACCTCTTGTACCAGCACCTTGGTGACTGTTTCAAGCCATATAATGACTTATTTAGTTTGCAAACTAACTTCCTCTCTTTGTTTACTTCATATCCCTTCGGTTGCTCCATATAAATCCTTTCTTCTAGCTTTCCGTGTAGGAAAGCAGTTTTCACATCCATTTGTTCCAATTCCATATCGAAACAAGCTACAATCGTCAATAATATTCGAATGGATATGTGTTTGACTACAGGTGAAAAAATTTCCTTGTAGTCAACTCCCTCCTTTTGAATAAAACCCTTCGCTACAAGTCTAGCTTTATATTTAATACCTTCTTCTTCAAATTTCCCTGGCTTTCTTTTATATACCCATTTGCAAGGTATAATCTTCTGTTTGGGAGGAGGAGAGACCAATTCTCATGTTTCATTTTTATATAGGGATTCAATTTCATCATCCATTGCCCTTTTCCACTGCAAACTTTATGTCCCTCCAATAACATCTTCAAAGTGTTGGGTTTTATGTCCTAAAACTCGTAGATAGTGAATGATTAACGAATTATACACTTGTAACAATAAAGTGTTATTGAGGTTTATGCAATAAAGTGTTATTGTCATATTAAGTCTATAATTGCACAATATGACCCAAATCCAATAAACTAAGATCCAAGGTTGTTTACATGAGACTTGGACTAGTATGTGGGGACATACGGGGATCAGTGTTCAAGTAACAACCTAAAAGGTCTATAGTACAGAGATAAGGCTGGGTACCTTATCCTGGTAACACTATGTGATACGGCCCGCTTTGTATTCGATACAGACGTATTGATCCAAGGCGTCCATGTAGGAGACATGCGAGCGGGGGTATCCTATGCAATGAGTTTGCATAAGACCGGACCACGAAATAGTAAACCACTAGATATAACACCGTTAACTAGTTAGGTTACTGTTTCAATAGGATGACCTAGGTAACTCGATCTTAATCCTGAGTGTGTCATGAACTCCTTCTCACGAGGGATTGTCCTTTGATTAGTACGGGTGAGAGTGGCCAGTACGCCGACTCAATAAGCCTACCTTCTTGGGGACAAGACCGAGTGGGGGGCTGGGGACATGACAATACAAGATGGAATTCACTCCTTCCCCTATTGGGGCAAGTAGATGTGTGTTCCCTTAAGGGCTGATTCCGGGGCTTGAACAAAGGCGCGCCGTCCTCTCTTGGCCCGAGAGGAACTCTTGTTTAGAGGTTGGACCCTAAACAAATTGTTCATTAGAGGGATCAGTGGTACTTAAGGATCCAAAGGTAACCCAGGGGTAAAACGGTAATTTGACCCAGCTGGTGTTACGAACACACGTGAAGGATTGACTTACTGCATTGGTCGATATCCGTGGACACATAAATATTCTACAGTGAGAAGAGTGCAGCTGTGGGTCTTTAGTGGAGTGACCCACAGTTAACGAATGTTGATTGACTCGGTTAATGAGTTTAGCTGATCAATCTCGTATCGTTGGAGCTTCTGATCTGTAGGTCCATTAGGTCCACATGCTAGCTCATAACGGGTTCTGAGATAATATAGTCTTGATTATTAAAGGGAATATAAGTTAATTGTATTTTGATACAATTCATATAGTGTATGGAGATACATTATAGTATAAGTTTAATTAATGAATTAAACTTTATAATAAAATTAATTTTGGATATGATTCAAAATTAATTAATGAGAGAATTATGAATTTAATTAAATATGTGATATTTAATTAATTCATGAATTAATTAATTGGGGAATTAATTAATTTAATTTTAATTTGGTTAAATGTGATTTAATCAAATTAAAACTATAATTTATATTGATGTACATTTTGATGCACATTTAAACTATAGGTTAAATGAGAGAAATTAAATTGAATATGATTCAATTACAAAATTAATTAAATATTTGATATTTAATTAATGTGGGATCGATTAATTTAGAATTAATTGAATGGCCAATTTAATTTAATTGAATATGATTCAAATTGAATTAAAAACTATATATTATAATTCATTTAATTTGATTAAATTAATTATAATTAATTAATTAATTAAATATTTATTATTTAATTAGTTAATGGTCGAGATCGTTTTGATTAAGATCTAACGGTCTAGATCTAGTAGGGAGATAACTCCCTCCTCACTTATCGTTGAGGGGAGAGGGAGTTCCCAGAGGAGGTTCACTCTCTCATTTTTACGTGAGAACACAGAAAAGCTCTCTGATTTTTCTCTCTTCCCTCTCTAAAAAAACAGCAAAGAACTTTGCTGAAAATTCCCTTCCAAGGCTGAATTTGGGTTCCCACAAGCCATATCTTAGCGACCCAAGAGAATAGCGGGTGATTCGAGTGGTGGTGTCCGTTGGAAGTCCCAAGAACGAGATCCTTGGAGCATTGTGCAGTGTTCTTCGGAATCCGGTAAGTATTATTCTTGATTTTGAATCAATTTAGCATGCTTAATCTTAGTAATTTAGAAATTGTTTCTGAATTGATTTGCCAACGTAGAGGTTTTTCTAAAATTGAAATTAAAAACGAGGTTGTTCTTGTTTGCTTCCGCTGCCAAAAGGAATTTTAATCCTTCAATTGGTATCAGAGCCATCTCGTTAATTAAATTCGATTTATGAAAATTGCGTTGGTTTTTGGTGGGATTGCATTGTGAATGTGGTTTGCTGAAAAATTGTTTTGGTATTTGGCCTTAGATTTACAATTTTGTATGATTTGATCATGTAAGGGCCCATGTTTTTGGGGCAAAAATATTGTAAATCGAGTCTTGTAAGTCCGCGTCTAGAAATTAGGAATCAATTTGTTGATCGGTGCTCGAATGGGGGTTCAATTTGGCGAAGAACGGCTGCTGGAAACGAAGAACAGAGGTTGTCCAGAGGCGTAGCGTCGCGACCCTGCTCAACGGAGTCGCGATGCTCAAGAGCCGTTGCTGGGAAAAATCGGGGCAGCGTCGAGACGCTATGCCTACAGCGTCTCGACGCTGACGGAAGTTTTCGGATTCGCGGAACGTTGAACGCATCGTGGGGCAGCAGTTATTCAGAGGTTACGAAATAATTATTTTTCGCGTGCATGAAGATTTGAATGTGGGTGCTGGAACAGTTGGTTGCGCGCGCGGCTGGTGTACGTGACGTCCGCGGTTCGAGCCCCATCGTGTGCAGTTTTCTGCAGTTATTTTTTCCAGCGTGCAGAATTAGTCCGGTTCGGTCCGAATTGAGCCGGTTTGGTCTGGTTTGATTTAATTTGGTCCGGTTCGAGTGATTTGGGCCTAGTTTGAAGCGGTTCAAGCTGGTTCGGGTCGGTTCTGGAGCGGTTCAAGACTCAGAAGGATAATTAAATTGAAATTATTGTAATTTTTGTTTATTTTAATTATCCTAGGGGCCAATATACCGATTTTTCAGCTATTTATTGCTTTATGAATGTCATTTAGCTATCCCACCATAGGTTAAGCATGTTTTCATGCATTTTTATGTTATAAATGTTATAATATATGATAATTATGCATGAATTTAAATTTCATGAGTGATTTAGTATAATTGTTATATTAAATATATGAAATTGGAAAAGTATGATGCATGACATTAATTAGATAAATATAAATTGTTATATTTTATTAATGTAGCATGCATGCTTAGTTTTATTTTCATGAACATTAATATAATAGTTATATTATGAATGGAAATAAATTTCAATGCTTGATTTTCATGTATAATTTTAATATAAAGTGTTATATTAATTTAATGAAAATGGAATAGCATTGAGCATGACATTAATTAGATTAATATAAGAGTTATATTATATTAATGTCTAATTTCATGTGATTTAATTTCGTTGATGATTAATTAATATAATCGATATTAATTAAATGAAATTGAAATTGCATGAAGCATGACACCACTTTAGATTAATATAATCGTTATATTATCGGCGTCATGAGCGTTATGGTGTTTAATAATTTGAATTAGATTGTTATTTGGAAACACCATAGAAGCATGTTATAGGGCTAATTATTAAAATTTTATAATAGTTATAAAATTGATTAGAAACCGTCAACCTATAACAAAGAGTTGCATGCAAACATAGGACCTTAGGTTAAATGAATTAATTTTAAATTGTTTAAAATTAATTAGACCTAAGTTCATTATAATTCTAATAGGATTAGAATTAATTTTCTT
This sequence comes from Luffa acutangula, assembly GCA_036850905.1. Taxonomy (NCBI): domain Eukaryota; kingdom Viridiplantae; phylum Streptophyta; class Magnoliopsida; order Cucurbitales; family Cucurbitaceae; genus Luffa; species Luffa acutangula. The sequence continues at coordinate 15,684,001 of CM072099.1, forward strand.
ACTTAGGATTAAAATAGTTTTAATGCACTAAGTAGGAAAAACATTACTATGGTTATAAGGGAACTCTCCCGGTGAAGTTCTGTCTAGGCTGGGGGTACTTAAGTTGACGGTTACGGAACACCTCCTACCTGAGAACTGACTCGGAACCTGAGTTGAATTAATCATAGTTTAATGTTAGCATGCAATGTCACTAGGTAATTAATGGGTTTAATTCACCTAGACATTAGAGTAAAGTCCTATTTATAAGAGTTATAATAGGCATAGACTTAGATAGATTGACTTAGTCGGGTTTATCTAAGTTTAATAACCCTAAAATACAGTAGGTTACTTTAGTGGGAGGAAAATTACAAAACTTGATTTAAATCGAGTTTTGCTCCTACGTCCCTGTATAGTTCACACCGTGAGATCCATGCTCGGCTTTGTGTCGTCGTAGAGCGGCCTCCCTTCGGAAAGTGTTTGCATGGGTCAATACCAAGGTGAATGGGGAAAGTGACTATAGTAAGTGGGAGCGGGACACGTGTCAACGTATCCTTCGGTCTCCACCCCTAGGTCACAACGTGAGATTCCTATGATCCGTCTGCGTGTCGTCCTGGAGCGACCATCCCTTCGGAGGGCCTGATCATAGGATTCGGAACACCGTGAACTCCTGAATAGGATAGGATCGCTTAGGCTAATTACCAACAGTTGTCTTTCCTAACGGTAGCCTGTTGGTGCGTGCCTCTGAGATCTGAAAGTGGGAGGGTCGCACTTACGGGGATGAGTTAAATGTGTTAACTAATCCTTGACCGAACAACGGTAACTAAAGGCTAACGGAATATGAGTTATTCTGGTGTTAGAATTTGGTTGAGATTGTCTCAATTCAGAGGAGGAGTAGCTGACCACCCTTCGGTGGCTGTTGTTCTAAACCTCTGAAGTATCGTTGCAAAAACTAAATCAATAGTTTTATAGGGTTTCTTTGATTGCTTGTTTGTTTTTGCAGAATTTGATTGGATTATTTGTAATGGGTTAGTGCGATTAATAATACAAGTAATTTGTTACTTCAGCAATAATATAAAACTTTATGTGCATTGTCTTACACCATTTTATTAATAACGGTTTAAGATACAACTAGCTTAAACGAAACTTGTGGTAAATGATTTAAGATTAGTCTTTAGTGAGGAATGTCCTCAGGTTCAAATGTCTAGTTCATCTTGAATAGTTCATAATGACAATTACATTAACTGCCTAGCCAATATCAATGACAATTAATATGATTTATTGGTCATTGAAACGTGAATAGTGGAAAATGAGGATACAGCCTGAATTTTTAATTCAGGTGCCATTTATCACGTTTGCTTTTCCTTTTAAGGAATAAGCTCATGGCAACTGTTGCAAATAGGTAAGATGACTCTCAGATTTTGATCTGGAGAGTATGTTTCGGCTTTGGCAGAGGGAACATTAAGTTATTTTATCTAGTAGAAGATAATACACATTATTAGATAATGTGTATGAATTTCCTGAAGATTAACAGAAATTTGATTTTTGTATCGTATATGTTGGAACAATGTTAGTCTATACCTTTCTCTGCTAACGCAGTTTTATTTTAAGAAAGGGAGTTGACATTTGTTCAGCATTACTGAAAATAACTTATGTGTTCAAGACTAATCGAGAGTAAAGCAAGTCATGAGCACTGAGTTGTTTAAGATTACTTATACTCGAAGAAATAAAGGCAAAGGATATCTCCTAAAGGAAATACCTTTCTTTGGTTCTTAAGGTTAGGCTAATTTTGATCTCAATATGATTGGGAGCTTAGTCTATGAGTATACTTCTAAGCTAGTTAGAAGAAAACTTTTTCATACCAATTAAGTCATGCCTTATGGGCGATATGACTGATAGATCTTTTACTGGAAAAGAGCTAAAAGAGCCAAAGAACCCTTGAAGCTTATACATTTGTATCCTTGTGGTCTAGTATGTTAAAGCAGTGGGAGGGTATGAATAATTAATCTTTGTTAATGATAATTATTCATAGGTATGAACATCTCAACCTAATGCAACTTAAGTCTGAATCTCTTGAGATATTCGAAGGGGCTTAAGACTGAAGTTGAAAACTTGTTAGGTGAGATAAATAAAACCACTTTGATCTGATCAATGTGTTGAGTATAGGGACTTGAGATTCTAGGGCTATTTGATAGTTCATGGAATCACATCCTAAATCTCAGTTAGGAGTAACAAAACCCTATTGGATATGGATTGATCCCTATTGGATATGGTTCAATCCATGTTGAGCTATGCTCAATTGCCTGACTCGTTTTGGGGTCATGCAGTGTGACTGCAATGTGTATATTGAACAATGTTCCATCAAAAGTGTTTCTGAAACACTTTTTTTGTTGTGGATAGGACGTAAAGATTGTTTACGTTCCTTTAAATTTTGGGGTGTCCAGGACTTGTGCTTGTGACTAACCCAAAATAAATTGGAATATCGTTCAAAATAATGCCTAATTGTAGGCAATCCCAAAGGAAACGAGGAGAATATACTTCTTTAATCCATAAGATAATAAAGAATTTGTATCGACAAATCCTTCATTCTCAGAAGATGAACATATGAGAAATCATAAGCCATAAAGTAAGGTCGGATTAAGTGAATTAAGTAATAAAGCTACGGAAACATTGACAAGAGTTGTTGATGCATCAACAAAAGTTGTTGATAAGACTGGTTATTCAACAAGAGTTGTTGATAAGGCCAGTGCTTTTGGTCAGTCACATCCATCTCAAGAGTTGAGAATGCCTTGATGTAGTGGGAGAGTTGTTTTATAACCTGATCGTTACATGGGCTTATTTGAAGCTCAAGTCGTCATTCTTAATAATGACATAGAGGATTCATTGTTTTCTTTTTGGAAGAAAATAAATGATGTTGACAAGGAAAAATGGTTTAAAGCCATGGACTTGGAAATGAACTCTTTGCATTTCAATTCCATTTGGGATCTTGTAAATTTGCTTGATGGGGTAACACCTATAGGTTACAAGTGGATTTACAAGAGGAAACGAGACATTTAAGGTCTCAACCAGAAGGGTCCATTGAGCAAGATCAAAAGCAAAAGAGTTTGCAAGCTTAAATGATCCATTCGTGGATTGACATAAGCATTTCGATCTTGGAATTTAAGATTTGATACAGTGATCAAATTTTTGGCTTTAATCAGAACATTGATGAGTCTTGTGTTTACAAGTAATCATCAATAATTCTGTAGCTCACTTAGTGTTGTATATGATTGATATCCTAATCATTGGGAATGATGTAGGTTATCTTACTGACATTAAAAGAGGCTAGCAGCTCATTTTCAAATGAAAGTCTGGGAGAAGCTGAGTTAGTCTTGTCTCAATTTTCTTATGTCTACAAGATGTTAGTTAGACATAAGATGCAGAATTCCAATAAGGGTTTACTACCTTTTCAGGAATGGAATTCTGTTGTCTAAGGAACTGTGTCCTCAGACACCTCAAGAAGTTGAGGACATGAGACATATGCCCTATGCAGTAGGGTTGTCAGTAAGTATCAATCAATTCCAGGATTTGATCTCTGGAGTGTCGTTACATACATCCTCCAGTATCTTAGGAGAACGAGGTCTTATATGCTCGTGTATGGCTCTAAGGATTTGATCCTTACAGGATACACTGATACAGATATTTTAACTGATAAGGATTTGATGAAAGCTACATCAGTGTCTGTCTTCACTCTTAATGGAGGAGCAATAGTACGAGTTATCTGCAGTCTCGACCATATAGGCCAATAAGTAGTTGCTTATGAAGCACAGATAGAGACTGTATGACTTAGGAAGTTCAAGCCTAATTTGGAAGGTGTTCCAAATATGAACTATCCTATTGCAAGACAAGCAAGCACATTGAATCTAAATGATATATTGCTGATTCATTCACGAAGGCTCTCTCGGCTAAAGTGTATGAGGGTCATCTAGATGGTCTAGGTCTACGAGTTATGTACAAAGATGTAGTCTAGGGCAAGTGGGAGAAGTGTAATGGGTATAGTGATACCATTATGTAATGAGTATAGTGATGCCCTAGTTTATTGTATTTGTACATTGTAAATACGTTTTATGTATTATACATGTATTTATACACCCACTGCTGGGATAGATTATTGTACATTCCCACTAAACTAGATTTTTAGTCCAAGTGGGAGTTTGTTGGGTTTTATGTCCTAAAACTCGTAGATAGTGAATGATTAACGAATTATACACTTGTAACAATAAAGTGTTATTGAGGTTTATGCAATAAAGTGTTATTGCCATATTAAGTCTATAATTCCACAATATGACCCAAATCCAATAAACTAAGATCCAAGGTTGTTTACATGAGACTTGGACTAGTATGTGGGGACATACGGGGATCAGTGTTCAAGTAACAACCTAAAAGGTCTATAGTACAGGGATAAGGCTGGGTACCTTATCCTGGTAACACTATGTGATACGGCCCGCTTTGTATTCGATACAGACGTATTGATCCAAGGCGTCCATGTAGGAGACATGCGAGCGGGGGTATCCTATGCAATGAGTTTGCATAAGACCGGACCACGAAATAGTAAACCACTAGATGTAACACTGTTAACTAGTTAGGTTACTGTTTCAATAGGATGACCTAGGTAACTCGATCTTAATCCTGAGTGTGTCATGAACTCCTTCTCACGAGGGATTGTCCTTTGATTAGTACGGGTGAGAGTGGCCAGTACGCCGACTCAATAAGCCTACCTTCTTGGGGACAAGACCGAGTGGGGGGCTGGGGACATGACAATACAAGATGGAATTCACTCCTTCCCCTATTGGGGCAAGTAGATGTGTGTTCCCTTAAGGGCTGATTCCGGGGCTTGAACAAAGGCGCGCCGTCCTCTCTTGGCCCGAGAGGAACTCTTGTTTAGAGGTTGGACCCTAAACAAATTGTTCATTAGAAGGATCAGTGGTACTTAAGGATCCAGAGGTAACCCAGGGGTAAAACGGTAATTTGACCCAGCTGGTGTTACGAACACACGTGAAGGATTGACTTACTGCATTGGTTGATATCCGTGGACACATAAATATTCTACAGTGAGAAGAGTGCAGCTGTGGGTCTTTAGTGGAGTGACCCACAGTTAACGAATGTTGATTGACTCGGTTAATGAGTTTAGCTGATCAATCTCGTATCGTTGGAGCTTCTGATCTGTAGGTCCATTAGGTCCACATGCTAGCTCATAACGGGTTCTAAGATAATATAGTCTTGATTATTAAAGGGAATATAAGTTAATTGTATTTTGATACAATTCATATAGTGTATGGAGATACATTATAGTATAAGTTTAATTAATGAATTAAACTTTATAATAAAATTAATTTTGGATATGATTCAAAATTAATTAATGAGAGAATTATGAATTTAATTAAATATGTGATATTTAATTAATTCATGAATTAATTAATTGGGGAATTAATTAATTTAATTTTAATTTGGTTAAATGTGATTTAATCAAATTAAAACTATAATTTATATTGATGTACATTTTGATGCACATTTAAACTATAGGTTAAATGAGAGAAATTAAATTGAATATGATTCAATTATAAAATTAATTAAATATTTGATATTTAATTAATGTGGGATCGATTAATTTAGAATTAATTGAATGGCCAATTTAATTTAATTGAATATGATTCAAATTGAATTAAAAACTATATATTATAATTCATTTAATTTGATTAAATTAATTATAATTAATTAATTATTTATTTATTTATTATTTAATTAGTTAATGGCCGAGATCGTTTTGATTAAGATCTAACGGTCTAGATCTAGTAGGGAGATAACTCCCTCCTCACTTATCGTTGAGGGGAGAGGGAGTTCCCCAGAGGAGGTTCACTCTCTCATTTTTACGTGAGAACACAGAAAAGCTCTCTGATTTTTCTCTCTTCTCTCTCTAAAAAAACAGCAAAGAACTTTGCTGAAAATTCCCTTCCAAGGCTGAATTTGGGTTCCCACAAGCCATATCTTAGCGACCCAAGAGAATAGCGGGTGATTCGAGTGGTGGTGTCCGTTGGAAGTCCCAAGAACGAGATCCTTGGAGCATTGTGCAGTGTTCTTCGGAATCCGGTAAGTATTCTTGATTTTGAATCAATTTAGCATGCTTAATCTTAGTAATTTAGAAATTGTTTCTGAATTGATTTGCCAACGTAGAGGTTTTTCTAAAATTGAAATTAAAAACGAGGTTGTTCTTGTTTGCTTCCGCTGCCAAAAGGAATTTTAATCCTTCACAAAGGTCTTTGGTTCTTCCTCATTCAAAACATATGTTGTACTTGAAACATAGGCTACACAATCAGCTTGTGTAAATCTAGTTGGAGGTCTCACAGTTCTTCTATGTCTATCTCTGGAAAGAGTGTAATTTGTTAGATCTTCTTGAATCTCTTATGGTTGTTGTTCATGATCAAGAGATTGATCATTAGCTTCTTATAAAGCTTCATTAGTCACTTCATGAGAAGCATCTGTAGCTACCTGTTGCTCAGTGATAGAATTTGGCTTGTTAAAAAATTCTACCTCAGAGGTTATATTTCTAGTAGTCTCAAGCTCCTCTCTTGGTTGTTTTTCTTTATCTGAATTAATATAAAATTCAGTTTCCCTGAAAGTTACGTCTCTGCTGATAATACTCTTCTTTGATTCAAAATTCCATAACTTGTAACCTTTAGTATCTTCAGGATAACCTAGGAACATGCATTTAATTGCCCTAGGTTCCAATTTTCCTTGCTTCAAGTGAACATAACCAATGCAGCCAAAGGTTTTAAGATTTGATAAATCTGGTGGAGTACCAGACCACAATTCTTCTGGGGTTTTAAAATCAATTGAAGCACAATGACTTCTATTAATGGTATAAGTTGCAGTTGCAACAGCCTCAACCCAAAAATTACTAGGAAGATTAGCCTCAGATAGCATACATCTAACTCTCTCCATAATTGTTCTATTCATCCTTTCAGCAATACCATTCTGTTGTGGTGTATAGTTAACTGTTTATGTCGTGTTATGTCATTTTCAATACAATAATCAGTAAGCAAACTCCCTAGGAACTCCATTCCATTATCAGTTCGCAAGTATTTTACTTTGCAATCAGTTTGATTTTCAACTCTAGTCTTCCATTCTTTGAATTTCTCTAGTGTTTGATCTTTAGTCTTTAAGATAAAAGTCCATGTCTTCCTAGAATAGTCATCAATAATAGACAAGAAATACCTGGAACCACTCTATGAAGGAGTCCTTGCTGGCTCCCATAGATCTGCATGAACATAACCCAAAATAGACTTGGTTGTATGCTCTCCTTTAGTAAATTTCAGCCTCTTGGATTTCCCAAAAACACAATGTTCACAAAATCTTAGTCGTTTGGTGCCTTTGGTTTGAATCAAACCTTGTTTTAGAAGTCATTGCAGTCCATTATCACTTACGTGAGATAGCCTTGTGTGCCATAATATATTCAATCACTTCTACTGTTTTATCAGATTCTGTAACAAGGGCCAAGTTTGGTGGAGAAACATCCTTCAAGATGTAAAGCCCATTTGACTTTTCTCCTGTCAGAACTACTTTGGAGTCTTTTAAAATTTGAAAAACTTCATTCTTTCCATTAAAGGAACACCCATGATCATCAAGCATTCCAATGGATATTAAGTTCCTCCTCAGGTCAGGGACATGCCTCACATTCCTCAATAGAATATCTTTATTGTCTTTGAGTTTCAATCCCACTGAGTCAATTCCCACAACTTTACAGCCATGTTTATCTCCCATAAAAACACCTCCCTCACATGGTTTGTAAGTCACAAACCACTCTTTTGAGTAGGTCATGTGGTAGGTACAACCTGAGTCAAGGACCCAGTCTTCCTTCAATTTTCCCACTCCCTGTTTTATGGCCTTCCCCTCAGTGGTTGCAAGCACTTCTGAATATTCAAATGTGTTTTCCCCAATAGAGACATCTCCTTTACCATGCTTCCTGCCTCTTCTATAATCTCTCTTCCTTCTTTGAGGACAATTGCATTTGAAATGTCCTTCTTTTTGACAAATGAAACATTTCAAAACAGTCTTGCCTTTAAAATTCTTGTGACCCTTTGAGAATCTGCTTTTCTTAGAAGGATTCTTACCTTTTGTAAAAAGAGACTCGACTCCTCCATTTCCTTTGTTTTCTGATTTCAACTCAAGTTCTTTACATTTAATTGCTGAGATAACCGAATCTAGAGAAATATAATCTCTCCCATATTTCTGTGCATTCTTTACATCTTTATAGGCCTCGGGTAGAGAGTTTATTAAGATTGTGGCTTCACTCTCACTTCCCAATTTCTCTCCAGCAACTGCAAATTCAGTGGTGAGTTTCTTGAATTCATCAAGATTCTCGTCAAGCGTTTTAGAAACATTCATCTTGAAAGTGAACCTCTCTCTAAGATAAACCTTGCTTGATGCATCTTTCTTAACATAAAGTGTCTGCAGTTTTTCCCAAATACCAAACGTTGTGGTTTCATCAATGATTTGTCTAAGAACATTATCTGTAACATTCAAAATAAGGGTAACATAGGCTATTTCTTCCATCATCTGTTTCTCCACTTCTGTTGTAACGACCCTACATTTCATGCCTAGATCCTAGGGCCTTTACCACATGCATTTCATTTTACTTTCAAATAATGAAGATGAAACAACATTGGAGTAAAACATGCTTAGAAAATACAAGAAACTTTTCAGCCTGGGATCCCAGTTAAAACAGAACAAAAAGAAATTTTAGCCATTCAAGCAAAAGTCTTAAACCGGAATAAATCTTAAAGTATCACATAACAAGTACAAAAGAAGAAATTCGAAAACATAAAGTGCGGAAGTCTATCCTAAGGAAATCCATGGCTCGTTCAGCAGCACTCTGTCACGCGTTCTGTACACCTTTGCCTTTACCTGCAGTTACATGTTAGGGAAAAGAATGAGTATTTAAGAAAATACTCACTAAGTAACAATGCTGCTAGACATGCAACGACCAAGGTTTTAAAAGATTATTCGAGCTAAGGGCCTAAAGGTTATGTCATCTCATTCCCATTCATTTCATTTCATTCATCTTGTAGTATGGGTCTAATGATCAATTAACTATCCTATACAAATTTGCCAACTCACTGAAGGTGCACAGGTGGGAATTTTGGGAGATCTCTACTCCTACTAATGGTAGAAGGTACCCAGTCAGTGGAGCCAAGTCTCACCCATCAAGGCACTATTGTACGCATAGCGCACTAGCTACCATTTCACTGGTGGGGCGTCCATGGGTTTTAAGTCGTAAATTAACTTCCACAGTTAGTAAATGGCACCTAGTTTGCGAAGCCAAGTCCCACCCATTTAGCTCCTCATTTCAGTCTAATACATCTCAGTCCTAGGTATTTAATTGACACGACCCCCTACTAGAGCACCTAGCATATTCTTTTCCCTTTCTTACTCCTTTTCCCTTACAGGCCTCTTAGCACTCGCTAATTTTAATTGCAACTCAGTTAACCAAATTCTTTTCTTTTTCGGAGATTACTGACAAGCCAAACCGATATACATCATCCCAACTCAGTCCATTTCAAGAACAAGAAACAAAAACGACAACCTACACTCCTAAACAGAGAAACCACAAACTTCCCGCTGTGTACATACATTGCCAGCCAACTTATAATATATAACAGTCAAGCACTCTCACCTATCTCATAGCACAAGTACACAGCAGCCAAAGTCTTGAAAGAAAACACATTCATATCATCTCAGTCTCAACTCAAATAAATGATACAATCTCATGCCAAAAGTACAACTGACATTTCAATGCATAAAAAATTCATTCCAATGCAGAAAGTTAACTTACCTTGAGGTAACTAAGCTTGATTGAAAACACCAAACAACTTGATAGAACGCCAACCTCGTTATGCGAAAAGTAATATATTAACACACATAAAGGTTCTCACATCAGAGACATTCCAATCTCAATAATTTGTTCCTAAAGACACAAAACTTGAGAGGGTCAGAAACTCACCCAAACGAAACTAATGCTTGCTGCCCACTTACTACGGATACCTTAGATTAAAATCCAACGTTAATGGATATTTCATTAAGGAATAAAAGACCAATAAATCATAACTTACAAATTCCTTACCCACTAGTTGCAATCGTCGAACATTCAAGATGTGTGCGGCTGTTTATCTTAAGGCGGTGGCGGCGGCGATCGATTCAGAGCGACAGAAACAAACAGATCTGAACGGCGGCAGCGTACAGATTCGTGCGGCGACGGCGGCGTGCGACTGAGCGGCTGAACGCGACGACGACGGCACGCGACTGAACGTGGCGGTGGCAGAGCTACACGCAGAGAGAGAGAGTGAGAGAGAAACGGAGAGAAAGAATCTGAGAAAGAGAGAAACGATGGAGACTCACCAGAGGCGACGAAAGACGGCGACGTGAGGCAGTTATCGACGTGTGGCGGCAGACCTGCAACCCGAGAAAGAGAGTAAGAAACATGAGAGATGAGCCAGAGACCGAGAGGTTAACAAGAAAGAAAAACGAGAGAGAGAAAGAGAGATAGGGGACAAAACTACCGGCAGCGGCGTGGAACGACGGACGGCAGCAGCGTGTGGCGAAAGAGGAGCGGCGCTGGTACACAGATGGGAGAAAGAGAATGGTGAGAGAGAGAGGGGGCTATCGGGGAAGAAGGGGGAAAATCTGATTTTTTTTTTTTTTAAAAAACGGTCAGTTGACCGAAATTTGGGGGGAAACGTGAAAGTTCCCCCCCCTCCTCCTTTTTGACCAACTAAAAAGCCATTTCCCTTCCCTTTTTTTTTTATCTGGTCGTTACATCTGTAATCGTATTTGGCAAAGCCTTTGGATCTTCCAAGGCTTTAAGTGTAGATTTTTGTAAAAGAATTACCTGAATCCCTTTGCTCCATAGGCTAAAATCATTATTTCCATTGAATTTCTCGATCTCATACTTTGCAGTAGTCATTCTCTCAATCAACTCCTCTGTCTTTCTTGATCCATTCTTGAATCTGAAAGGCTCTGATACCAGTTGTGAGTGGGTAATGCGTGTTGTCAAATCCCACTCATGTTGCTTTTGTTACACGTTTTGGCAGCACATGACACAAGTGTAAAATCAAAAATTCACTTTACCTTTCAGACTTCATTTCCTCCATGAAAAACGAAAAGGCAGAAGAAGCTCTTGAGAAGAAAATGCAATCAAATTGTTTTCTCAGAGATCAATTCAAGAAATAAAAAAGGGTGAAAGAAGAAGATGAGCAAGTGAGTTTATAGTGGTTCAGCGTTGAGCGCCTACATCCATTTTTTAAGACAGCATGTAATTTTATTCATCAGCAGAATATTGAAAAGGTACACACTCTCCTCTATACTCTCATAGAAAAATCACATAAATGATTTCTCATTTCTCTTGCTTTATAAAACAGAGTTTGTTAGGGAGTTTGTTGGAATTCTGTTCCTTGAGAGTTACAATTGAACTGATTTTTATTGTAGAGTATTTGTTTTCATTTTTAACCGACTGAAATATAATAATTAGCTAAATTAGAATTTAAACTATGTAGAGCAATCTGAAGGGATATAAAATATTGGTAGGAGAAACGATGAAAAGTAAAAAGATATAAAATTAAAACACTAATGAAATATGTAAATGGGTAGGGATTCAAAATTTTGAACATAGTAGTAATATTCATCATTAACTTGTTATCATATTCAGAAAATGAAATATGTAAATGGGCAGAGTTTAAATTGTTATCATATTAAAAAAAATGAAAACCAATGCATTTTTTTTTAGTATAATGCACTTCTTTTAATTAATATATTAAAATGAGCTTTTAATTATCAAAATCTTCTATTGTAATAACTAAATTAAAGGGGAAATACACTTTTGGTCCCTGAGGTTTGGGTTAAGTTACACTTTCGTCCCTGACTTTTCAAATTCAACAAAAATACCTCTGAGGTTTGAGATAAGGAGCAATTTGGTCACTACTGTCCAATTTGTCGTTAAATACTAACAGACTGCTGACATTGCAATATTATTTTAATTAAAAAAATTAATTTTTAATTTTTTAAATAAAAATATATTAAAATAATAAAAATATTATTATTTGATTTATTTTTTAATTATTTCTTCTCCTTCTTCTTTCTTGTCCAACTTCTTCTTCTCAAACCTCTTCTTCTTTAACTCTGGTGGCCGGCAGACACCGTTGTCCGCCGGTTGGTCGTTGCCGTCCACCGACAAGATTGTTTTTTTTTCTCTTCTTTCTCTCTTTTCTTCTCTCTTCTCCTCCAATTCTCCACCTTTTTTTTATAACGAAGAGGGAAAGGGAGGAGGGTCACGGTTTCTCCCCATTTTCTCTCTCTCTCCCACCAATTTCTCAATCAGTTTTCTCTTTCTCATCGTCTTCTCCATTCTTTCTCTCTCACCAACACAGTCTCCTTCTCTCTCTCTATCCCTCTATTTTCTTTCTCACCCGTTCTCCTCCCACTTGTCGTCGCCGCAGCAAAAAAGGCATTTTGATAATTAAAAGTATGAAGCGAAAATCAACCAAAAAGGCAACCAAGAGCGTCGAGACCCCTAAAAACGTCGCAAACACACTGGTTTCTCGAGAGGTAGCGTCGAGATGTTACCTCACGGCGTCTCGACGCTACGGATGCGAGGTGCGGGAAAATTTAACGTCAGCGTTGAGACACTGGCCTTGGCGTCTCGACGTTGTCGTAGTTTATAAATAGTGCCTTTTTATTTTAGGTCATTCTATGCTCAGAATTTCGTCGTTTTCCTCTTGTTCTCTCTCAATTTCTTTCCTCTTTCTCTATAATACTTAGTTTAGGCATAGTTAGGGAAGGTTAATCAAGCCTTGAGCTTGGATTTCGCTTCTTCATGGTCGTCTAAGCTTAGATTACTATAATCGGGACCTCGGTTGTAAGTATGAATTTGATTTCATGAGATTTTTTTGGTTCAATGCATGATTTATTTTATTGAATGTTATTTAGAATCTATGTTTAAAATTAGGATTGTTAGGAGGGATTGACAACCTCGTTCGCAACTTTCTTAATTTATATGCTAATATTGAGTAGCTAATAGGTCTAAGCATGTAGCGGCTTGGCGTTTTATCCTAAACTTGGCAAATGACGTGAAAGATCTAGAATCTAAATATGTGTTTGATGTTAATTTAGGCTTTTCTTAGTTAATTTAGAGCACTCTAATCATCCTCATTCTTAATGCAATTGATTATTAGTTAATGTGCACAATTAACTCAATAATCGATTAGGACTAGTCTCGATGCATTGGTCGGGCTTAGGAAATTAGAGATATTATGCTTACTAGCTTTTCTAGTTAAGCCGATTAGACTTTCAATTGGTAAATATATTTCTAGATAATCAATGAATGAAGTTAATTCATACTGAAACCCAAACATCCCCGATTGTAGTAATTCTCGTGGTAAGAGTAACATGCCCCTCTTTATTTTCTACAATTTATTTTCGTGTAATTTACTTTCCTCGTTTTTAATCATTTTCTCTAACCCCCCCCCCCGACTACTTATAAGCATAAAAGAATTTAGAAATAAAACCAATTTTTCCCTGTGGTCGACCTCAGCCACTACTACTACAAGTTAGATTTAGTGTTCGTGGAATTATAAATTTATTTGACCCGGAGCCTCGACAACTTCGGCCCGTCACCGTCTTCTCTATTCTTTCTCTCTCACCAACACAGTCTCCTTCTTTCTCTCTATCCCTCTATTTTCTTTCTCACTCGCTCTCCTTCATTTTGCTGTCGCCGCAAAAAGGAGCCTATCGCCATCGTGTTTCTTCCGACAACGGCGTGACGCAAAAAAAAAAAAAAGACCATTTCTCTATCGTGTCTCTCTCTCTAACTCTCCTCCGTCTCAGTTAGATGTTCGTCGCCACCTCCTTCGCTCCAACTGTCGTCACACTTCAACCACCTACGCCGCGAGTAATGCCAGCGTCGTTGCCTCATAGTCTCTCTTCCAGTCTAATAGCTTGAAACAACACCCTGACTCAAGGAGAAAACAAAAAAAAAAGGTTCAAAACGTAAGAAGAAAAAATTCCAGACCTTCCGTTTTCAGTGATGTCTAATACTTTCCAGCCTTAATTTATAGATGACTTGCATTTTTGAATTGTTATTTTGAATCTAGGTTTGTTGGACTCAAACATATCTGAAGTTGAAGATAGTTTTGATCTGGGGATATTTGTTAGTTTAAAATATCCCCAAATTGAAAAAAGAATTTCAAGGAAAAAAGAATATGAACAATTTCTTAATTGTTCTACTTAAATTTTGGTGAATCATTCCATTTGTTGTTGGAATCCTAAACTTTACATCAAATCAACATAGGGGTAAAATTCAAATTTTCAACACCGGTAGATTATTCAACTATATTGGAAGCATCCCAAATTCTATTTCAAATTAAAGTTCGAAGTGTGTTCAAATCCAATTCCAAATTCAATTTAAATCAAATTTTATTCGAAGTTAAATTTGTAATAAAATTTCAATTGTGTCTCAAATCCAAAATTGAGTACATTTCAAAGTCCCGTAGATCAAGATTGGGATAAAATTCAAGTTCAAAACTCACTCAAATTCAAGTCAAGATTTGGATAGAGTACAAATTCAAAGTTAAAATCTTGGTTAAGTTTAAGTTCCGTCCAAATAAATTTTTTGGGTATAATCTAAAATTTTATCCCAAATCAAGGTTGGACTTAAATCCCAATTCAAATTATATTCCATATTCAAGCTCGTAGTTTGGAATTTTATATCAAATCAAAATTTAGACATAACCCAAATTTTATTTAAAATCAAATTTGATCAAAGTACCAATTCAAATCATATTCCAAATTCCAGCCATAATTTGGAATTTTTATCTCAAATTAAAATTTGGGGATAATCCAAAGTTTTAGCTCAAATTGAAATTTGATAAAATTCAAATTCTACCCAAACTAAAATTTGGTAGAATTTTACCTCAAATCCAAATTTAATTCAATTCCAAGCTCAAGCTAAGTTGGGTATAACCTCAAGTTCTATTCTAAATTAAAAAATAAAAACAATATTTTTTGGTAGAATTCAAGTTTCTTCTGAAACCAATTCATGGTAAATTTCAAATTTTTACCTCAAACCCAAATTTTACCCAAAACATGAGTGAACTAGAACTCAAGTTTTATCTTTAGTTCAAACTAAACCTGAAAATAGTCTCAAATCCTACTCCTAGTGCAAATAAAAATTGGGGTAGTCAAAATCATGAAGAAAAAAAAATCTTTGCTGTCAAGTCATCTTTTTTCGAGATTCATTCACACCTATTTGTACATAAATCTCGAAAAGGGGCATTTGTTGGCATAAAAAATTTCAAACCAATTAGAAATTGTCACGTCATTATTTTTAACGACAAAGTGTTTTTAATTAATTTTGGGGTGTGTCGCAAATTAACACATGACTTAAAATTAATTGTGGCAAAATTAAAAAATTAAAAAAAAAGGTCACGTGTCCTCTTTGTGGTCGTCTAATTATGCTAATGGTCTTGGTCGTGAAGGATTGGAATTCCCAATTTCGTTACAGCGGAAGCAATTGGATCGTTCCTAAATTAATTTTTTTCTACAAAATACCAATACATTGGCAAAAAGTTAAGCAATGAGAAACAAACCTCCGTCTAACGACTCTGAATTCTTCAACGGACACCACCACAAGGGACTCCCCACTATATCTCTAAGATTAGGAACGTAGTTGTAGGACTACCTAATCTTGAATGGGAAAAACTCTTAGAGAGAAAAAATCTTTCTAGAGTTGAGAGAATATGAGAGGGAGGCTAGAATAAGACCCTTAAGGTTAGGGTTCTCATAACCTTTCCTTTTATAAGAGAGAAAAAGAGGAAACCCTAATGTGAGGTTAGTTAGATCAAAATCAGCTAATCAATTAATTAATCATATTAATTAATTAATCTCATGCACATTTAAATCTTATTTAAATGTAATTTCCTCACAAAATATATAGTTTAATTAACATAATTAAATCGCATAATTCCCTCATAGACTACAGTTTAATTAAATCTCATTTAATTTAAACTAAATTGAATAATTAATTATATATATATATATATATATATATATATTGACAACATGTGGAGGTGGGGGGATTCGAACCACAGACCTTTTGATCATTAGCACAAGCCTTATGCCAGTTGAGCTATGCTCATGTTGGCAATACTATATATTTAATTATACATATATTTGAACTCTTTCAAATATATTAATCTCTCAATTTAATAAAGTTTAACTCACATTAGACTTTATATGTTAATGCATCACTACACATTATATTAATTTGTATCTCATACAATTAACTTAATTCCCAATATGAATTTGAACTATTCAAATTCTCTCAAGATATAATTGTTCCTAATTACTCTTTACGAGCTAGTAGGGGGACCTAATGGACCTACAGATTAGAAGCTCCAATGATATGAGGTTAATTGATTAAACTCATTAATCAGGTTAACCAATATTCATTAATTGTGGGTCATTCCACTAAAGACCCACAATTGAACTCTTCTCACTATAGAATATTTCTGTGTCCATGGATATAAACCTATATCGGTAAGTCAATCCTTCACGAGTGTTTCGTAACTACAGCTGGGTCAAATTACCGTTTTACACTTGTGTTACCTCTGGCTCCTCAAGTACCAGTGCTCCTTTAATGAACAACCTGTTTATGGTCCAACCAGTAAACAGAAAGTCCCTCTCGGGCCAGTGAGAGGGCTGGATCCTTTTGTTCAAGACCCGGAGTCACCACTTAAGGGAACACTCATATACTTCTCTTAGAAGCGGGAAGGAGTGGATTCCATCTTGTGTTGTCATGTCCCTAGCCCCCCACTCGGTCTTGTCCACAAGAAAGTAGGCTTATTGAGTCGGCGTGCAGGCCACTCTCACCCATACTAATCAAAGGACAATCCCTCGTGAGAAGGAGTTCATGACACACTTAGGATTAAGAATGAGTTACCTAGCTCATCCTATTGAAACAGTAACCTAACTAGTTAACGGTGTTACATCTAGTGGTTTACTATTTCATGGTCCGGTCTTATGCAAACTCATTGCATAGGACACCCCCGCTCGCATGTCTACTACATGGACGTTTTGGATCAATACGTCTGTATCAAATACAAAACGGGTCGTATCTCATAGTGTTACCAGGATAAGGTACCTAGCCTTATCCTTGTACTATAGACCTTTTGGGTTGTTACTTGAACATCGATCCCTGTATGTCCCCACATACTTGTTCAAGTTACATACAAACAACCTTGGATCTTAGTTTATTGGATTTGAGTCAAATTGTGCAATATTTAACAATAACACCTTATTGTAGAAACTCAATAACACTTTATTGAAACAAGTATACAATTTGTTTACATTCACTATCTACGAGTTTTATGGCATAGAACCCAACAAACTCCCACTTGAACTAAAACTCTAGTTTAGTGGGATGTACAATAATCTATACAAGAGCAGGTGTATAAATACATGTATAAAACATATTCAATGTACAAATACAATAAACTAATGTTGGGTTTTATGCCCTAAAACTCGTGGATAGTAAATGTAAACATTTGACCGAACATTAATAAAATAATATTTCATGTATTATTCATTATTGTTTGTATTGTATTTTGCCTAAATAACCCTAATACAATAAACTGAACATCCTAGGCTGTTAGTATGAGACTTGAACTAGTATGTGGGGACATACGGAGATCGATGTTCAAGTTACAACCTAAAGGGTCTATAGTATAGGGATAAGGTTGGGTATCTTATCCTGTTGACACTATGGATACAACCTGCTTTGTATTATGATACAAACGCAATGATCTAATGCGTTCATGTAGAGGACATGCGAGTGGGGGTATCCTGTGCAATGAGTTTGTATAAGACCGAACTGCGAAATAGTTAACCACTAGCTGTAACACCGTTGACTAGATAGGTTTCTATTTCACTAAGATGACCTAGGAAACTTAGTCTCAATCCTGAGTGGATTATGGACTCCTGTTCACGAGGGATTGTCCTTTGATTTGTATAGGTGAGAGTGACATTCACGCCGACTCAATAAGCCTATCATTTTGGGGACAAGACCGAGTGAGGAGCTGGGAACATAATCACACAAGATGGAATTCACTCATTCCCGATATTAGGGTAAGTAGAGGTGTGTTCTCTTAAGTGGTATCTTCGGGACTTGAACAAAGGGTCATGCCCTCTCTATAGCACGAGAGGGACTTCTATTTGTTGGTTGGACCTCAAACAGGTTGTTTATTAGAGGAGCACTGAGACTTAAGGATGTAGAGGTAACCTAGGGGTAAAATGGTAATTTGACCTAGTTGGGGTACGAAGACATGTGAAGGACTAACTTGCTGGTATTGGTCAATATCCGTGGACACATAAATATATCTGCAATGAAAAAAGTGCAACTGTGATTCTATAGTGGAGTGAACCACAATTAACGAATATTGATTAATTTGGTTAATGAGTTTAGTCAATCAATCTCATATCGTTGGAGCTTCTGATCTGTAGGTCCATTAGGTTCCACATGTAGCTCATTTAGGGCGTTGAGGTAAATTTCTAAGGGAGAATTGAATATTCGAAAGGGTTCGAATATTAAGTTTAAAATGTGAATTGGATTCATATTAAAACTATAGGTTATAATTAATGTGCATTAGATGTACATTAATACTATAGTTGGTTTGTGAGAAATATAATTAAATATTTGATATTTAATTATAGTATTAATTAATTGGTGAATTAATTAATTATTTGTTTTAATTTAATTTAATTAAATTTGATTTAATTGAATTACATTAAAACTATAGGTTTTTTTTTTTTTTTGATCAGCTTTATCTTCTTTTTGATCAGATTAAAACTATAGGTTATGTGGGAATATTTATATATAAATATGATTTATATAAATTATATTAAATTAATTAGTTAATTTAACTATTTAATTAACTAATTATTAATTTTTGGAATGATTAATTAATTAATTGTTAATCAGTTTGTTTAACTGATTAAACGTGGTCTTCCCACTAACCACCTATCACACAATTGGAGGAGTTATTTTGGGAAAGGGTTTAATCATCCGTTAGCTCTCATTCTCCCTTAGTCGTACGTTTGTGGAAAAATCTGAAAAGATCTCACGCTTTCAATTCTCTCTTTCTCTCGTGCTTTACAGAGAAGAAAAGTTCTCTTAGTGCCTTTTACTCCCACAAGCAACCTACGCTAGAACTTAAGTGAGAATACCGGTGTATTCTACTGGTGGTGTTCGTGGTGAATTTTCAAGCGAGGAAGGTGATCTTGTGCTGCTAGTTTTTGTAGATCAAGGTGAGAAAATGTGGTTTTTCAATCAAGACTTCAACGGAAGTAAGTGTTTCTTTTCCCCTTGATCATTAGGATCATCTTTAGATTAGATCTAGAGATTTTATTATCTAAATTAGCATGTTTTATAGCCGTGTACAACATGAATTAATTAGATTATTGTTGCTGAATTTTTTGCCTTCGTATTAGTATTCGAATCATAAATTTAATTGGGTTTGGATCTCTGAATGTTTCCGTTGCGTAAGGGATTTTAACCCTACAACTAGGGCATCACTATACCCATTACATAATGGTATCACTATACTAATTACACTTCTCCCACTTGCTCTAGATTACATCAGGTACATAACTCGTAGACCTAGACCTTCTAGATGACCCTCATACACTTTAGTCGAGAGAGCCTTCATGAATGAATCAACAATATATCTTTAGAGTCAATGTGCTTGCTTGTCTTGCAATAGGCAAGTTCATATTTGTAACACTTTCCAAAATAGGCTTGAACTTCCTAAGTCATACAGTTTCTATCGCTGCTTCATAAGCAACTGCTTATCGGCCTATATCGTTGAGTTTACAACTATGTCATACTATATCTCCTCTGTTAAGAGTGAACACAGATACTGATGTAGATTTCCTCAAATCTTTATCAGTTTGAAAATCTGTGTCAGTGTATCGTGTAAGGATCCAATCCTCAGTGCCATACACGAGCATATAGACCCTCGTTCTCCTAAGATACTGAAGGATGTACTTAACGGCTCTCCATAGACCAATTCTTGGATTTGATTGATACTTACTAACAATCCCTACTGCATAGGGCTTATGTCTCAAGTCATCAACATCTTGAGGTGTCTCAGGACACAGTTCCTTAAACAAAAGAATTCCATGCCTAAAAGGTAGTGAACCCTCCTTGGAATTCTGCATCTTATATCTAACTAACATCTTGTAGATATAAGACACTTGAGACAAGGTCAGCTCAGCTTCTCCCAAATTTTCATTTGGAAATGAGCTACTAGTCTCTTTTAATGTCAGTAAGATAACCTACATCATTCTCAATGATTAGGATATCAATCATATACAACATTAAGTAAGCCACTGAACTATTGATGATTACTTGTAAACATAAGACTTATTAATGTTTTGATTAAAGCCAAAAAAATTGGTCATTATATCAAATCTTATATTTCAAGATCGAAATGCTTAGGTCAATCCATAAATGGATCACTTAAGCTTGCAAACCCTTTTGCTTTTAATCTTGTTGTATGAACCCTTGTGGTTAAGACATGAATGTCTCGTTTCCTCTTGTAAATCCACTTGTAACTAATAGGTGTTACCCATCAAGCAGATCTACAAGATCCCAGATGGAAGTGAAATACAAAAGACTTCATTTTTAGGTCCATGGCTTTAATCCTCTGATCGTTGTCAACATCATTCATTTTCTTTCTAAAAGACAATGAATCCTTTATGCCATCATCAGGTATGATGACCTAGGCTTCAATCAAGCACATGTAATGTACAGGTTATAAAACAACCCTCCCACTACATCGAGGCACTCTCAACTATTTGAGATGGATGTGTCCGACCAGATGCACTGGACCATCAACAACTCTTGTTGAACAGTCAACCTCATCAACAACTCTTGTGGATGTTACTATAGCTTTATTAGTTAACTTACTTAAATCGACTTTACTTTGTGGCTTATGATTTCTCATGTCGTCTTCTTCTGAGAATTTAGCATTTGTCGATACAAATTCTTTATTCTCTTGTGGATTGAAAAAGTATCCACTTCTCGTTTCCTTTGGGGTTGCCAACTGCAGTCAATACTGCATGACCCCAAAATGAGTCAGGCAATTGAGCATAGCTCAACATGGATCGAATCATATCTAATAGGGTTCTATTTCTCCTAACTGAGATTTAGGATGTGATCCCATGTACTATCAAATAGTCCTGGAATCTCAAGTCCCTATACTCAACACTTTGATCAGATCGAAGTGTTTTTATCATCTCACCTAACAAGTTTCCAACTTCAGCCCTAAGCCCCTTCGAATATCTCAAGAGCTTCAGACTTAAGTTGCAATAGGTAAAGATACTCATACCTTGAATAATCATCTATAATAGAGATTAATTATTCTAGCTCTCTCACTGCTTTAACACATTGGACCACAAGGATCCAAATGTACAAGCTTAATGACTCTTTGGCTCTGTAGTTCTTTTCTAGTAAAAGACCTATCAGTCATATTGCCCTTAAGGCATGACTTATAAGGTATTAGAGGGTCATCTTCTAACTCACTTAAAAGTACACTCTTGACCAATCTCCCAATCAAATTGAGATTAATATGGTCTAACCTTAAGTGCCAAAGAAAGGTATTTTCCTTTTAATCATTTGCCTCTTTATCACTTAGAGTAGTAGTAGTCTTAAACAACTCAGTGTTCATGACTGCTTTACTCTCGATTAGTCTTAAAACATATAGCTTATTTTCCAGTCCAGCTGAACAAATGTCGACTCCCTTTCTCGAAATGAATTGCATTAGCAAAGAAAAGTATAGAGTAACATTGTTCCAGCAAATAAGATACAAAAAGCAAATTTCTGTCAATCTTAGGAACTACATACACATTATCTAATAATATGTATTTGCTCCCACTGGGAAAAACAACTTAATGTTCCCCACTGCTACAACCAAAATAACCTCTCTGGTTCTAACTTTGAGAGTTTAAATTACATCAACAGGAAGTTGTCGCTAGGAACTCATTCTTTTAAAAGAAAAGAACACACGTGATTTGTGACCCCTGAATCAAGTATTCAGGGAGAATCGCTATTCTTCACTAGTCACATTTTCAAGACAAGTAAATGAAAATCAAACCTCAGGGACTACATTGTTGAGTTTGAAAACACAGGGACCAAAATGAAACCTAACTCAAACCTCAGGGACTAAAAATGTATTTTCCCTTTAAAATTTTATTTTGTAATTAGAAAATCGTTTTTCTTGTTTTTTTTTTTCTTTTTTTTAAAAAAAGATGAAATTCGATTAAAATGTTATTGAAACTATCAAATTATCACTACACCATGATTTTCAAATATTTATAGATATTTGATATCTTTTTGTTGTTATTTTTACTTTTTTAGTTTTTTTCGAATATTATATTATTGATTAACCCAGTTTTCGGATATAATATTTTTTTAATAGCCATTTTTTAAATTTATTAATATAATAACAAAACTTCATGTATTGGGAATTAACTAAGATTTTTTTTTTTTTTTTTGTGTACTAGGAAGAATTCTTTTGATTTTGAATTCTTAAGGTTGTTTTTTAATTAAATTTTTTAAAAATAATTTAGTAAGTAGAAATTTGATTTTTTTTTCTTTCTTTTTAAAGATCCATATGAATTAAAATTCTATTGGAATTATCACTACACGATATCTAGATATTTTATGTGTTGGGAAAAATTCTTTTGGTTTTAGATTTTTTATGGTTGCTTTTAAATTACATTTAAAAATAATAATTTAGTAATTAGAAAATCGATTTTTTTAATGATCAATTTGAATTAAGATTTTATTAAAATTATCACTATACTATGATATCAAGCTTTTTTGTGTTTAAAAAAAAACACACAAGTGTCATTGGATACAAATTGAGAAAGTTTCAAAAATATATAAATGAATGAATAGCAATCGGAAGAAAAATGAGAAGAGACTTGGAAAGTTGGTTGTATGTGTGTCGGAGTATTGTCCTTGATTGGAATTTACGAAATTGAGGAAGAAAATGGAGAATCAGGAATTCCAAGTCCGAGGGAGAGATTATTGTTTGTCGACTAAGAAAGGAAGGCGAGAAACGTTGGAAGACACCTATGATAGCAAGCATAGCTAGCTAGTTTTTCCTATTTAATTTAGCTACTCTTTTATAATTAAATGGCCAAAATTATGCATTTTCAAGTTTTATTTGTAGGAAATAAGTATTGAAGCTAATCGTATGTTCGGGACATGAAAAAAGGCTAAAGAAACGAAAAGAATCGAAGTTGGAAGCACTGTGGACTGACCTTGCCGAGAACCAGCTGTTGCGCCACACCGCAAGTGCACGAGCCGCAAGTAATATAAAACGGAAATATTCCGAGTATCGAATCCACAGGGAGGTGAAGCGATATTAAGCAAAACAGTTAATTCTTGAACACTAAAAATACTTGGACGAAATAATATTTAGGGACCAAATCATGAAAAAAATGAATAAGATTAAGGCAATTAAAGACTTAAAATTGATCAATCAAGGAAATAAAAAATATGGAGAAAGAGTTTTGAGTGAGAAGCGGGGTCTTGAAAATCAATTAATCGCTAAAGAATTATTACAATTATCCTATCTCGTTGCCCGACTAATTATAATCCTAGAATCTCCGTTAATCACATAGGATCTCCTATCGGTTTTCCCTAATTATAATTAATCCATTTTAACAACCTAAGTGTCCTAAACGCCATTAAAAATTCGTTAATTATTTTGCTCTGATTCATTATTGGAATCTAAGTTTAATCAACTAATCTCATTGTCCCTACGAGCAATTAAACCAGTTGCATGGATTATGATTTATTCTAATTTCTCTCCGTCGAGTTTCCATTAAGAATTGGATCAATATACAATTGGCCAGATTGCATACAACATTACGAGCATTCATACAAATAATTGGTAAAAGGGCAAGAGATAGGTAATTATAATAACATTTAACTATGTATTTTCATTTCAAGACCCAAAATTGGGGGTTTAGCTATACATGGCTATAATATCCACAAAATCTACAATAGAAAACATAATTTGGAGCAAAATAAGAGACAGGGAAATGACCGTCGAGAACCTCGTTGCTAACGCTTAGAGTCCCTCCGAACACGCCCCGAGCCTCCTAGAATGCTCACTCTAAGCTCCCCAGAAAATTTTCCCACTCTAAACTCTCAAAAAGGCTAAAAAGCCTTGAGAGAATGCTAAAAAAGAGCCAAGGAAGGAAAGGAGGGAAAGGATGGTGAAATGATTGATGAGAAAAATGGGCACTAAGGGGGTCCTTTTATAGGCTTAGAATAGGGACAGTGTCGCGATGCTGTGACGTCATCAACTTGTCCGCCAAGAAATGAGACGTTGTGCGGTTTCCAGATTCAGCAGGCGCGGATTTGGGCTTGAAACTTGGGCCAACTTCAATTCTTTTTGGATCTTCTCTTCATGGTTAACTCTTGGGCTCCCCTTTAACCCATGAATGGAAATTTGGCTTGGATTGCTCTTTTTTGGGTCTTTTTCCACCAAAAATCCATAAAGTGCTCCTAAAGACAAAATAATGGATTATTTAAGATTTCTTCAATAAAAACACAATTAAAGCGCTCAAAAGCTTAATAATTTAGGACTAAAATAGCGACATTTCTCCTAGCTATCACCAGCGTCGAGACCTTTGCCAAAGGGCGTCTCGACGCTGCTATTTTCCATTTCTAAATAGGCATCAACGGGTCATAGCGTCGAGACACTATGACCACAGCATCTCGACACTCTCGGTTAAATTCGTATATAGAATTTACGATATCGCGGTAGCATCGCGACGCTAGGCCAAAATTTTCCTATTTAAAGATTGCGATTAGGTCAGATTGGGAGACTTCTTTGGGGAGAATTGTGGCCGAAAACTCAGAGAAAAATCATCTCTGGAAGCTGAAACAAGTGGTGGAGAGCGGGATTGAAGACTTGTTCGTGGAGATCGTGACAGAGATGTGCGGCCTCGGTCACCTAGTGTTTAATCTTCTTTCCCTCTTACTTTAGTTAGTTTTAATGGCTTTTTCATACTTAGTTTATCTTGTAACGCCATGTATGAGTAGCTAAGCTTGTTACTTAGGGATTGATGTAGTCTTTCTAGTTTATGGATTGATTTATGGGTTGAATTGTGCAATTGTTTTATGTTTGCATTCTTAATTTAATGCTTTCAATTAATTGGCCACTAGTTGAATGATCTAAGTGTTGAGTCTTGCTCGGGAGAGGGGATTTAGAGTAGACTTAATTAAGATTGCATGACTAAATTAGAAATTCTAAACTCGTGACGGATTTTAGAGTCGTAACTTTAGAATTGGTCAAAAAGAACTAAATGTCTTGCATGTTAAAGAACTTAGATAGGGATATCAAGTTAGTTGATTTGCATGAGAATCAATTATACTTGGGAGAGGTAGTTGTGATTAAAGGTTCTTAGACTCGTAAAACCATTGTGCGTTATAATTCATTCCCTAAAATCAATCCTAGATTAAATTGACGAAATCAATTCCCTAAGTATTCTCTCAATTGAATTTCACATCTTTAATTTGCATTACCTTAGTTTCTAAAATTTACTACTTTTTGGTCCCTAAATAAAATTGAACAAGAATATTCATGGTAGTTAATCTAACTTAAAAATCCGATCCAGAGGACGACACTCGATTTCACAATCACTTTACTATTACTTGACCCGTGCGCTTGCGGTAGGAAAATTCCACATCAACCTACAGAGTCATGCTTGATATTTCCAGAGATTCCAACACAGGTAACTTAATTACAATTTTTCTTCTCGACAAGATGCATGAATTGAAATTCATCATCAGTTTTGTTTTGGAGGTTGATCATATATATAATATAAATCGAGAACACAGTCAATTTTTTTTCCTAAACACTGTATTTCCTACCTTCCATACACATACATTGTATTTTTTTCCTATATTTCATACACATCCATTGTATTTTCTATACGTTGTACACATATATTAACATGTTAAGTCTTTGGAGGCACATACCAACGTTGCTAAACAATTGTCGAGTCAAATCATTGTGTTGGGGATTTCCAAGTGGATTTTTTTATTTTATATTGTACTTACTGTTGGAAAAATAATATACTAACCAAAATGATTGGGCAAGAATACTTAACAAATAATAATAGCCAACAAATGAAATATAATAATTAGAGATAATAGGGTTTAAGAAAGCCTGTTGTTTTGGGTCGAGGCGCGTTGCAGAACGTTGTCCTTAGAGAAGACGTGCCCCACTTGCACCGAGTTATTCGACACTCCACTCCCAAGATACAACTCCTTTCAAGAAAGCTTGTGTGCAGCTAAGCCTTCTTACGAATTCTGTTGACTTGTATGCTAAAAAAAATGAAAAAATTTCTAATCTGTTTGTGTTAGAAAAGGAAAACGTATGTCTGATGTTCTGGACCAGGGTAAAAAACTTATCCTTATCGTGAGGAAGAGATAGTTGACCAGATCCACCTTACATGCTAACTTCTCTCCTTAAAAGGAGGAACCACCATCAAACTGATTCCCATTTTTTTATTAAAAAATTATAAATAATAGATTAATAAAAGAAAATAGTTTAAGAAACTAAATAAAAGATAATCTTAAATTTTTCAACATTTACTCTTCTAGATTGCACCTACGCTTTCATTTACGATTACAATTTAATTTTATGCATGAATTTTAGGGTAATTTTAATTTTAATTTAACTCTTGAATTACAATGTCATTTTACGTTTTGTTTTTCGTCCTTCCTTTTTTGGTTGTTGATGAATGATTTCGGTTCATTCTGGATTTTAGGTATTTTTAGTTAATTTTAAAACCATATGTGTTTATATTTTTTTGAATTTAACAATGCTATCCAAGATCTAGATGGTTTTGATTTTGAAGATACACTAAATATTATTTGAGAATATTTATACATTAAAAAGATCTTTTTCTCCTTAAAATTAAGAACATACGGTTTTTTCCCGGCATTTTGGTCCGTTTATAGCAATTAGTAAATTTCCTATTATATCCTTTTGCCATTTTCACAAGAAAAAAAAATTGGCCTTTTTTCAAAACCACATTTTTATTTTAGCTATTTTTGTTGTTATCCCAAAAAAGAAGTGGAAGACCAATTTTATATATTTTTAAAATTTTAAATTATTTTTTGGAGAAATTTTGATGGATCGGCTAATTTAGAATTATATTTTCAGATTTGTCAAAATATTTGAAAATTTACATGTTTAGATTTTCATGTGAATTTACTTACCATTATATCCTTGTTTTGATTTTCTCTCCACATTTAAATTAAAGCCTAAAAATATTTTATCAATTATATTTCCTAATTAAAATTCAATCCATATATATCAATCTTCTTAATTTTCTCTCCAAATTTTGTAATTTTAGGAATTTGATTTTATTTCTTGATTCTCTCCATTTCATTTTCATCTCTCCCCATAATAAATTCATCGATTTTATTTATTATCTTTCCTATATTATACCTACTAATTAAATGTTTTAAATTTAATTTGAAATTTTTAATCCGTTTTTTTTTCTTAATAATCTCACGATTTTGACATTACTTTTGTATAACACAAATTTTTTTCAAGATTTTTGCATAAAAAAAACATTGATATTATATATAATTTCATATATACCTTATACATACTATATATATATATGTACATTTTTCTTAAACGTCCCCTAATCTTAGCATTGATTTTTTATCTCTCTCACACACACACATATATATTTTACAGATTTTTCATTTTGTGGAAAAACATTTTTTTTAGGGAGCGGAAAAAATTTTATATTCATATATAATTTCATATATACCAACTTATGTATACTATGTACATAAGTTTTTATTTTTTATTAATCATTATTGTAGCCACATGTATTTGATATATTTATTTGCTAATATAATATAATATTAATATATATCAAATATCAAATATCATATTATTAAATATTTCCCTACATTCTTGAAAAAAACCACTATACAACTGATGATTGTTCCCCTATTATGGATTTTATCAAATATATTCGGTATATTTAGTTGTTTGCAAATATATATACTCTGTAAATTTGTTTGCCACCACCATCATGTTATTTGCATAAATATATACACAACATATATATATATATATATAAATAAAGTTGTATATAAAATATATTCCTCTATTATTAAATGTATTATTATATTTTAGGAAATATATATATGGTATGAAACAAATATACAACTAAAAAAACTTTACTATTTTTCAAAATCTTTATTCTCCGCTATCGAACTTCTGCCACAGGCTGGCATCGCCCATCTTCATCAACCATCACCTCTGCTAAAAAACAAACTTCTTCTTTCCCTTGCACCTGCTGACGCCCCACTCTTGATTTTTAGTTCTACGCACATGCCCCTCGATTTGAAGGTCCATTCGAAGTAGAAAAGTGACTGATGAAGCTCTGATGTGATTGCATGATGAAGAAACTAAACCAATTGTCAGGTGTCTTTTCTTCATACCCAGAGAAACTCCATTCTCCTATTGTCAAGGTGTCTTGTCTTCATACCAAAAAAAACAAAGACTTCTAAAAAAGATGAAACCTTTGGAAATAAAAATTCAGCAAAACTGAGTTTTCAAGGGTTTTGAGAGGGAGAAGGAAACCATGTGAGAAAAATTAGTGGTTTTAGGGATTTTGTTGAAAGATGGAGACTGATTTTAGGAATTTTTTCAAAATTAGGGAGTGAATTAATGGATTGAGAATTTTTGAATAGGGAATAATAAAATATGATTTTTCCTTTTATGATTTTTATTGTATTTTAAATATAAAAATTATGAAAGAGGGTATAAAAGTAATTGAATAGCTACGTAAAAATTCTAGGCTCTTAAGTTATTTACGTTAAAAAAATGAAGAGTTTGAACAAAAATGAAATATATGGTCCATTTATTGGTAACCATGTACCAATCTCGGTGTAGATTAAGTAGCCATTCCAGTCCAGTTTAGACTTTCTTCGCCTGGCCCAGCCCAGAATTGAGGCCCATTTTCAAATAATTAAGCCCAGTCGTCTCAATGAATTTGGGCCTACAGCCATTTCTAAAAACAAGGAAAGTACTATAAATTGACGTGGAGCGGCTTACGGAGATCGTTTTTCGCAATAGAATTTAGAAGTGAAAGTTAGGATTTCACATCTTCATTGTTTCCAGGTGCGCCTGCGTTCGAATTTTCTAGGTTTTCTCTCCTCGAATCCTATTACTCCATATTCATTCCGTTTTTCTATTGATTTTTTTTGCTCATACAAGATTCTGTATGGTCTCTATTTTGCTCAAAACGATTTTCTAGCTTTTTCCTCTTCGAATCCTCAGTACTTGAATCATATCTTTATTCGCCTGTTTCAACACCTGTTTGTTTCGAATTCCTGCTCAAGTTATCGGTGAATGCATGGGAGAACCGTTTGACTGGATGTGCTGTGATATGTGATGGCATCAGTGTTCTGGTTGTTGAAGGGGGAGGCAAATCCATCAAGATTCGTTAGATTAAATTAATAACCTTAATCGTTAGGGTTTTGCATCTTTGTGCAGAGAGAATTGGTTAGACTTAATTAATAACCTTAATCGTTGCTTATAAGCTTTTGCTGCTTTTCGGGATGCTAATTTCACGATGAATCAAGACGGCAATACTGAAACCGTACCTCCAGTGCAACCCAGTTCGCTCGAGGTATATATCAATTTCATTGCGTAGTGTATTAATATCATACATTGTGTGTGTGCGCTTTTAATTGAATATTGTGGCTTATACTTTGAAGTCAATCCGGATATTAAACCTTGAAACAATACGTGTTTAGTTCATTCAGTAAGTTGGAGCCGTTTTCTGTTTTGATACTTAACAAATAACAAAGTCTGTTGATATGCCCACAACACAAGAATAATGGAAACTTGTCCCGTTCTTCTATTTCTCTAGCTCTGTCTCATGTTATTCCTGTCCTGTGATCTTTTGAACTTGAACCTAAGTACTTTTGCTAAGAAACGTTTAATATTTTTGGAAATGTACTTTATGATAAGGGAGATAAAGGTGACTGAGTATTTTGTTTCTTCTTTCATTTTTTTGGCATAATTTTGGTGAAAGACTCTTGATTGCATTTGCCAATCTTGATTGCGATAGTATAACACACTAACCAAGTTGCGTGGATTTAATTATTTTCTGGTACACTAGACATGTACAATCACAGGAAAATTTAGGGGCCTTAGAATGATTGAGATTCTGTTACCTCGTGGTGTATACAAAAAATATGATATATGATATAGCAAGTGCCTATTTTAGCTTATGCTCATAGAAGACTATTATTTTATTTTGGTTTAGTACTCCCCCTACTTTATTATTTTGATTTCGATTTTCATGCGTATATGAAATTAATTTTTTTTTGTCACTTCCATATATGTTGTTATTTAGAACCAATACATTGGTGATGGAAATCAATCAGTGACGACATCAACATATCTTCCTTTGGCATCTGCTCCAGAAGCCATATCATGGGCTAATCACAAGGTGGATGGCAGTTCCAATGAGAATGGGTTGCTCCCAAATTCCACTTACCAATATAATCAACAAGTGCTCCCACCTGCAAGAAATGTGCAAGATGGTCTAAATGTGTCTTCTGTTGCTTGTAGTTCATCAAGTTTTGTGACATCAAATGCACCGCAAGATTACAATGCCTATGCACCATATTCCAATTCTGCCGATCCTTATGGTTATGCCAATGCCGGTTATCAAGGTTACTATAACAACTTTCAGCAGCAACCCAACCATTCTTATTCACAACCTGTAGGAGCATATCAAAACACAGGTGCTCCTTATCAGTCCCTTTCCTCATTTCAGAATACAGGGTTTTATGCTGGGTCTACAAGTTATTCAACCACTTACTACAATCCTGGTGATTATCAGACAGCTGGAGGTTACCAAACTAGCAGCTACAGCAACCAGACTACTTCATGGAATGGTGGCAATTATGGAAATTACGTTCCTAATCAATATGCTCAGTATACACCTGATTCAAGTGGAGCTTACAGTTCCAGTTCTACAAATGCAAATTCTCTACAGTATCAACAGCACTACAAGCAGTGGGCCGATTACTACAGTCAAACAGAAGTTAGCTGTGCCCCTGGGACTGAAAAACTGTCCACTCCGGGTTCTGCTAATGCAGGCTATCCTGTTCATGGTTCAACTAGTTATCCTGCTCCAAGCAGCCAACCTCCACCTTCATATACTCCCTCATGGAGGCCAGAATCTAGTTCATCTGAACTAGTTTCTGCTCAGGTTTGAATTTCATTTCTACCATTTACATGAATGAAATTACTTAATTGTGTAAGGGCATGTATATTGTTTAATTTTGCTTGATGCATTTGTGTATAATTGAGACAAAGTTTATCTGTTCTATTTTATCACCTTTTGATGAAAAAAAAAATTTATCACCTTATGAGTAGATTCTATCTTGAATGAATGAATGTTTCATACTTCTATGGAGCTATGATAGGATGGCCATTTGGGTGATTCTGTCAACGCTTAATTCTGTTAATCTAAACATGGTTATCTATATTCCTTTTATGCCCCCTTCGTTTCTTATTTTAATGTCTCTCTTTGGTTCTTTGGACCTTGGTGCATATTGTCTCCTGCAGACCCTTGTATTTAGATATCAACTTTGGATATTTTCGTAAAAAGTTAGAACTTCCATGGCCCATGGTTCATCTTATATCTCTAATCATGTTGTTATTGTTGTTATTTATTTATTTATTTATATGTTTTCAATGATCTCAAAATTCTGCTCTTAGTAACTATATGAATTTGCATTGATGTTGATTACTTTCTCGACTTCCTTAAATCATTGCAAGTTATTGCAGACAATGCTTAAACTTTGTGGTTATTTATAAAATTGCAATGATTATTTGGTCAGTTGAACTATTATTCTTTTGCCCTTTTTCCAGCCTGGTGCTGTAAGTAGTGGTAATCATGATGGTTACTGGAAGCATGGGGCTCCAAATTCTCAAGTGCACCTTACTAATGCTACTCAACCTCACTTTGAAAAGCCTCTAGATTTAAAAACTTCTTATGATAGCTTTCAGGGTCAACAGAAAAGTGCAGGTCCTCAGGGGCCCAATTTACAATATCCAGCACATTTGGCTCCCCAGAGCTATCAGTTACCCTCACAATCTGTCCCATCCTTGGAAGCTAGAAGGACCAAGCTGCAGATTCCGACAAACCCTAGGATTGCTTCCAATTTGAGCATACTAAAAACCAGTAAGGATAGCTCCACAGTTGATGCTGCTGTACAACCTGCTTATGTCAGTGTTTCGATTCCGAAGCCAAACGAAAAAGAATTATCAAACGATACTGCAGAGGCTGTCCTGAAGGTTTTCTTTTTCTTTCATTTACTATTTTCTTTCTGAAAATAAATGAACTATTTGTGTATTTATGGGTTATTGGTTATAACGATGTACTGAAACTTCAACATATTAACCCAAAACTCAATAGCCCTCAAGTTTTTTCCAAATGGTTTAAAGGGTTGATATCTATATCCACGGAAAGGCAACAATGACCTTTCAATGTTTTTGTCATCTATCTGGTGTTGATGTTGAATATGCTATATAAAAGTTAGTGAAATTATAAAAGCCCAATGCTTCCTGTTTGAGTTTTTGCTAGGGATTCCCTCGCACTTATGAATATGATAAAAAAAAAAAGTAAGAAGTCATGGAGACTCGAGAGCATTTTGAAATTGATGTTCCTTTTCAAAGTTCTGGGGGTTATATGTACTTTTCATTTAATTGAGCCCTAGAGTTCTAATAGATCCCTGTCACAGTATACTGATTTTTATATATTGTAAGATTTATGTATATATTTTTTACTTGCAGCCTGGAATGTTCCCTAAATCATTGCGTGGTTATGTTGAGAGGGCTTTGGCACGATGTAAAGATGAGAAGCTGATGACGTCTTGTCAATCAGTTCTAAAGGAGGTACTGTGCTACAATTGAAGTTATTGCAAAAAGGAAATATTATGTTCAGGCTTCAATTTCAATCAAGCGTGTCAGTATCATAATCTTTTAATGTTGTCGTTTGTGTTAAATTTTTCAATCAAATATATGTTGTCTAATTCCACCTTAATCTTTTATTTATTTATTTTTAGTTTTATCCCTTGTGCATTAATTTTTAAAATAATTATTTCATCTTAAGGTTTCATTATTTTTTGGTGGTTTCCTCGTGGTCGTAAACTATTTATTATTCAAACTATGCAGTTCACTATTTTTTCTTTGTAGAGCTAGAGCTCCTTTGACATTAAATATTGGTGCATATTGCCTCTCTTTTGTGGTTGATAAGATTCTTCATTTTGATCTTTTAATCTTCATTTGGCTGATTAGATCTTTTCTTCACTTCAGATGATCACGAAGGCTACTGCTGATGGCACACTTTATACAAAAGACTGGGATATTGAGCCTTTATTTCCGTTGCCAAGTGCAGATGCAGTTAATACAGAGTACTATTTCTCTCTCGCTAAGCTTAAATTGGTGCCTTTTTGAATTGACATATTCAGTCTTACCTGATGTTTTTACCTAATGAATTCTTGGCTCTCCCCTTTACCCTCCCTATGCAACATTTGTTATATGAAAATTTTTAACCATTTAATTTTTTATACAATATTACATTCTATCATGAAAAATGATATTGATTTCACTTTGCATGAAAAATCTTGGGTTGATTGCTTATGATGCTTCCTTTTACCCTTTTTCATCTAATGGAGTGGCTCTTCCTATGAAGCATGGACACGCCAAAATGGGGGGAGGATCTGTGTCGGACACGCGTCAGACACGGATTCGTCCGGACACGCTCCGGACACGTGTCCGACACGCAATTTTGAGTGTCCTATTTTTTTTTTTTTTTTTAAAAAATTCCGGACACGCGGGGACACGGCTGGATACGCCACGGACATGCTCTGAGTCTAGAGAGAGAGAGAGAGAGAGAGAGCACAAAAACCTCAACATGCCGCCGCCGGAAGTTGCCTCCAATGTCTCCCGTCACCCCCTGGTTTTTCTTCCTTTATCTTTTAAAACCTAAAAACTAAAAAGTTAACCTAAAGGCCCAGCCCAATAACCCACTTGTTCATCTAAGTTTTCTTCTTTTTTTTTTTTTTTTATCTTTTAAAACCTAAAAAGTTAACCTAGATAAAAGGCCCAGCCCAATAAAAAACTAAAACTGTTTTTAAATTAAAAAAAAATGAAAGATTATTAAACTACCAAAGTTTTATATAAATACTATTTTTTTTTTAAAAAAAATCTATATATATACTATTTTTTTTAATATATATATATATATATATATATATATATATATAAAATAAATAAAAAAACACAACGTATCTTCAACTTGTCCGTATCTTAGTTTTTTAGAATTCGACGTATCGCCGTGTCCTGTCGTGTCCGTGTCCGTGTCCCGTGTTCGTGTCCGTGCTTCTTAGGGCTCTTCTATATTTCTTACAACCCAAAGAAATATAAAATTAAAGGACCATGGGGTAATCTCTCTCTCTTGGTTTCTCCCTTGACTAGAAGCTTTTAAGCCAAAAATATCCTTTTTTTTTTTTAATATTTTTAATTTTTAAATTTGTGGATAGAATACATTTGGTGATCATGTTAGCTTTTATTCTTCCACTCAGTGGATAGATAATTATTATTGAACCGATATATTTTTGTTTGCATGGGCATTTGATACTTTGGGTTGAGTGGTTTTGAACGAAATTCTTCTAGTATAACTGGTCTAAAACTTAATTTTCTTGAAGATGATAAGGAGGTCAATGTAATAATTGAAGTTTCATTGAAGAAATTAGGAACAATTTTTCTCTTTGGTATTATGGAAAATATTTGAGTTTCTATGTATCATTCATTATCCTTCAATATGGAAATGGAATCTGACGTTTAATTTTCTGCAGCAATTTACAGGGTTCAAGTCCGCTTTCTTCTTTGTCAAAGCCCAAAAGAAGCCCAAGTAGAAGATCCAAGAGTAGATGGGAGCCTTTACCAGTGGAAAAACCAGCGGAAGCTCATCCTCCTTATAGTAATGGTGCTGCTGCTAAATATGATGGCTGGGCCAATGTTAGCGAAAGGGACAAAAAGGTAGGCTTTGTTCTTTCCTTACTTCACTATTCCTTTCACCCTACCCTTCTGTAGACAGTCTCTCCCCTCGTGTGTATGATGTGGCAATAGTCAATCTTGATTGGTGTTATATTCTTGTTACTTATAAATACCTACCCTGGATAAATATGTTTTTTCTTTGTTGCCCCCATTTTCCAAATATGGACGGTCTATAATTGATAATGTTCAGTTGATAATCATGTATCCATCTTAAATAGTTGTTCAATCTGCTTAATTTGAGAAACTACTTGCAGGCTTTATCGGGGAATTCTGAGACAAAGAATGTGGTCAATTCAAGATTTCCTCTCTGGGATCAGAGAACTGTGGGCAAGATTTCCCAAGGACCAGCAAAGAAGCAACGTGTTGCTGATGGGAGTGCACCTGATAATGATGCAGCATCCAGTGATAGTGATAAGGAGCAAAGTTTGACAGCATACTACTCTGGGGCCATGGCACTCGCAAATTCGCCTGAAGAGAAAAAGAAACGGGAAAACAGATCCAAGCGTTTTGAGAAAGGGCATGGCCATCGTGGAGAAAATAATCACTTCAAACCTAAAAATGCTGGAACTGGAAACTTGTATACTCGAAGGGCTAGTGCCTTGGTTCTTGGAAAAAATTTAGAAAACGGTGGATGCAGAGCTGTTGAAGACATTGACTGGGATGCTCTTACCATTAAAGGGACTTGCCAGGAAATTGAGAAACGATATCTCCGTCTTACATCTGCTCCTGACCCTAGCAGTGTAATTACTAATATCTATTTATTTGTTCTTTTCAGAACAATCATAATTGAGATTGAGTGAAAATAGTAGCCTGTAACTTTTTTCTATGAACTTTATTATGCTCATTTTGTATCTTTACTTTACAGGTAAGACCAGAAGAAGTTCTTGAAAAAGCTCTCAATATGGTTCAAATGTCTCAAAAGAATTATTTGTATAAATGTGATCAATTGAAATCCATTCGTCAGGATCTAACTGTACAGAGAATTCGCAATCAACTAACAGCTAAGGTATGGTTGTCGTCTCTCTTATCTGGTTAAAAAGGGTATTGTTTTTATCATTAATGTATGTTCATATGCAATTCCATGTTTATTTGCATTCCCTTTTTCTGTGTGGAACCATTTTAATGTTTGGTGAAACCTCTTAGGTATACGAGATTCATGCTCGATTAGCCCTAGATGTTGGGGACCTGCCCGAGTATAATCAGGTTTGTGTGGAAATATTCTAATTGCTGGAGTTGATTCAAATACAGACAACATTTTTTGACTTGTCGTCCCTTTTTTTTCCAAAAAAAGATAACTTCAGTCCACTGTTTAATGTCTAAGTCTAGTATTTTAGTTTTGTTACTTCAATGATTTTGGAAATCTTACAGTTTATGAATCCAAAAAAAGGAATTATCTAATAAAATTCAAATCTGTGTTTTCTGTGCTTTCAGTGCCAATCACAGTTAAAGACTCTGTATGCTGAGGGAATTGAGGGATGTCACATGGAATTTGCTGCTTATAACTTACTCTGTGCGATCTTGCACTCTAACAACAAAAGAGATCTTTTATCATTGATGTCAAGGTCAGTGGAGAATTATTTTCTGTTTTTGTACGTCTTTATTTTGTTAATTAGTGTGCAAACATTATAAAAGATTAGTCCCTTGTAAAATTTGAATATTTACTGTTTGTGGTTTCACTGGATTTAAGTTCCTCCGAGTGAACATTGAGAATACAATGTGAACATGGAAAAATATTTGTTGTGGCTGCCCTTCTAACCAAGGATGTAGGGTCAAAACACAGTTTTGAATTTCTCCTTCATACTAGCTAGTAGCTACATTGATCAAGTTCAAGTTCCTCAAATAATTTCTTGTGAATCTAGTATATCCAAGGTCAAGATACTCTTTAAGAGCCAATGCGGAATTGAAGCCCCTTGAGTGAATGAGAGCATATATATATGCCCCGTGTTGCTTTTTTGCAAAATTTAGTTAGCATGACTAATATTTATAGCAAAACATGCCATTGCCAGCTGGGGTATTGAAAATTAGGAGCAGTTGTTGCTTTTTATTTGGATTCCTGGTTAAGCTTTTGTGGATTTTCTTATATAGAATCATGGTTATATTCCACTTCGTTCAAATCTTTATGAACAAAGTTGATTTTGTTGTTGAATTTCTTTGTTCGGAGAAAAGGTTGTCAGATCAAGCGAAAAAAGATGTAGCTGTGAACCATGCTCTTGCAGTTCGTTCTGCTGTCACCTCTGGGAACTACGTCAAGTTCTTCAGATTGCACAAAGCAGCTCCCAACTTAAATGCATGTCTGATGGGTGGGTCCCTTATATATGAAAGTTACTCAATTGAGAAATATTCTGCTGTTCAATGCCAATTGTTTTAAGGAAAAGCCGATAATTTCTCCTTCCCCTGTTTGCAGATCTCTACGCCGAAAAGATGCGTTACAAAGCTGTAAATTGCATGTCGCGGTCATATCGGCCTTCTCTACCTGTTCCTTACATTGCTCAGGTGTTGGGCTTTTCTACTTCATCTGGAGACGTAGATGGATTGGAAGAATGCACGGAATGGTTGAAAGGGCATGGAGCTTGCCTCATAACAGATAATAATGGAGAGATGCAGCTTGATACAAAAGTAAGTTCAATCTCACATTGATTGACCTTGGAGTTGATTGTTTATTTTTATTGTTATATAATGAAAAACTATGGGCCCAATAACAAGAAAAATGCCTACCATAAAAGAGGATCCAAACAAAAAGCTGTACTTGAGGATACAAAAAATGGCCAAGTCAACTAGGCCTTGAAGATAATTTAAAAATCCTACTGGAAATCATGGTCTTGCTGAACGTAAAGTCCAAAACTCCCCGAGGTTGCACTTGCACCACCCCATTTAAAAATTTTCCTTATCCTCTCAAGCTAAATACTCCACAAAACAGCAAGGAGAAGAAAAAAAGCTGCACGACTGAGCATTTCGATTGTCTCAAAATAATTGACCCTGGATTAGATGATATTATTGGCTCTTATATGGTTGCTTCCTCTGCTGGGTGCCATATCTTGACTAAGTTTAGAGTTCATAATTATGTTTCTTAGCC
Source organism: Luffa acutangula (assembly GCA_036850905.1). Lineage (NCBI taxonomy): Eukaryota > Viridiplantae > Streptophyta > Magnoliopsida > Cucurbitales > Cucurbitaceae > Luffa > Luffa acutangula. The sequence continues at coordinate 15,722,335 of CM072099.1, forward strand.
TTGGAGTTCTTAATTTACTTACCCTTTTTGGTGGTAGGAGATATAAATCCATTCCCCTATGCTCTCAACTAATAGAGAAAGGGTCATAAAAAAGAATACGGATATAAATCCAAGGTCAATCAATTTACTTACCCTTTAACAAGTACGTAAATGCTGATTCTTCTTTCTAGGACTATTTGCTCATTATATATACATCATGGTCCGTAAGTACATCGGAGCGTTACTTGAGCCTATGTATTATTTTACCAACACGAGCCTGTATATTATTTACTGGGTAAAATTTGTTACATGGGTGTGAATGGGACGCCTAAATTGTGAAATGTATCAAAGCACATATTTAGAACATAAACTTGTTGAATATTTAGAATTTTCTAGATGTGGTTCATAACATAAATCTGAAAATGACATTGTTTCTTTCTTCTTTTTTTTTTTTTTTTTTTTTTGAAAAAATATTGTTTCGTTTTTGAATGTAATGACTTGATTTCCATGTGCAGGCTTCATCTACAACTCTGTATATGCCTGAGCCCGAAGATGCTGTGGCTCATGGAGATGCAAATCTTGCTGTGAATGACTTTTTTACACGAACATCCTCATAAAGGAAAAGAAAGTAGTTGCATTCTATTGTTCCTAGCTTGTAAGAGAAACTGGACACTTTTACTGTCCTCAACAAGCTGATGTACAAAACAAAGGATGCTTCATACCGACCGAACTTTCGGAGGAAGATTACGTTATTCCCGTCTCCGGTCTGTAACAATGTAGAAGATGGACAGGTACAGGATTAAGATTCGAGTGAAATTATCAATATATGCCTTAAATGGGAGAGAGGAGAGCTAAAAACACATTGTAGCAGAGAATCGCATTCATTCTGTTCAGGAATCATCATAATTGTTCATTATTTATTGGTATTACTAGCAAAGAAGGATAGAAATAAAAAAGTAAATTGTATTTTAATATATGTATGAGAATCTCATGTGATTAGAATTATGCCATTCTTTTTTTCTTCTTAGAAAGTAAAGCTTGGCCACCGTCGGTTCCTTTGTTTTTGTTTTGAAATTGACGTAGTAGTTTCAAAATTTTGTATTTTGTATTTTTTTATATAAAAATTGTTTTCAAATTTGGGATAAAGAATATTTATCGTTCGTATATTGCTAATAATCAAACACACATGTCTGTTAAACACATAGATATGTCTTCAGGGTTTATTTAATATAATCTAAGAATGATATTATCAAATATACCATTATAAACTAAGGGTATTATGGACTTATGTTGTGGCTATATATCATTCTTATGAATAGCATGAAAGAATATGGGATATAGTATGCATATTATGTACTAAAATAACATAACGGCATCCCCTTTTTCTAAAAATAATAATAATAAAATAAAATAACTTAACGGCACCCCCTTCATGAATAATAATTTTAAAATTTTAGGGTTCGTTTGATAATGTTCTCGTTTCCTGTTTCTCGTTTATTGTTTCCTGTTTCTTGTTTCTAAACATGTTTGATAACTATTTATGTTCCTTGTTTCTCTAAAAAAAGAAACAAAAACACAAATGTGTTTGATAACCGATTCTTGTTTCTTGTTTTTAACTACATATAATATAAAAATATATTAATTTTCAACGATTGTTTTTTTATTTCTCATTTCTTCTTCATCACTACCACCATTGTTACCAATCATCCATCGATCATAGGTCATCGTTACCGACCTCCGACCACTGAGCGAATGCTGGAAAAGTCGTCGGCGAGTGGTGTCGGTCGTCGAAAATAAGAAAAAAGGAAATAGTTTCAGTCAATGACGATAGTGGCAGTCGGTAGTCAGACGTCGACGGTGGCATCTAGTAGTCAGAGATCGATTGTTGTAGCAGCTGGTCGACGAAGGTCCATTGCGGTCAGTCGGTGAAAGTCGATAAGCGGAGGTCGGCGACGATCGGTAGTCAGAGGTCGACTGAGATCGACGGTGCCTAGTAGTCAGAGGTCGACGGTAGCGGCTGGTCGACGACGCCCAGTAGTCGGAGGTTGACAGTAGTCCGAGATCGACGGTGGTAGTCGGTCGACGAAGGTCGGTAGTCAGAAGTCGACAGTGGCTGCCGGTAGTTGAAGGTTGACGATAATGATCGATCGACATATGTCGGTCAATGGTGGTCGACGGTGTCCGGTAGTTAGAGGTCAACGGTAGTGGCTGGTAGTCTGCGGTTGACAGTAGCGGACAGTCAGCGGAGGCTGGTCAGCAGGGGCCGACGGTGCCTGGTAGTTGGAGGTCGACGATGGTGGTTGGTCGATGACGCCAAGTAGTCGGAGGTTGATGGTAGCGGTTGGTCGGCGGAGGCAGGTCAGCGGGGCTCGATGGAGGTCGATTATTACAGGTCGATGGTGGCGGTCAGTTGGCGGAGGTTAGTGTTGGCCAATAGTCGGAGGTTGACGACTGCGACCGGTCGGTGGTGGTTGGTCGACGATAATAAGAGGTCGGCGGCGCCCGGTAGTCAAAGGTCGACGGTGGCGGTCGTTCGACGAAGGTCGGCGGCAGCCGGTAGTCAGAGGTCGACGGTAGTGGCTGGTCGGCGACGCCCGGTAATCTGAGGTCGACGGTAGCGGTCAGTCGACGGAGGCTGGTTAGCAGGGTCGACGGAGGCCGGTAGTTGGAGGTCGACGGTGGCAGTCGTTCGGTGAAAGTCGACGACTGTGGTAGTTAGAGGTTGGCGGTAGTGTACTTGGTTGGCGGCGCCTGGTAGTCTGAGGTCGATGGTAGCGGTAAGTCGGTGGAGGCTGGTCAGCAAGGGTCGACGACGCCTGGTAGTCGGAGGTCGATGATGGTGGTTAGTCGACGACGTCGATAGTCGGAGCTCAACGGTAGCAGTTGACCACGACTGGTTATCAGAGCTCGACGGAGGTTGGCGACGATTGGTAGTCAGAGGAGGATAGTGGCGGTCGGTCGGCGAAGGCCGATCAGTGGAGGTTGATAGCGGTCGGTTGTCGAAGGTCGACAGTAGCGACGACTAGTAGCCGGAGGTGCACGGTAGCAGTCGGTCGGCAGAAGTCAACGACGGTCGGTTGAGGCCAATAGTCGGAGGTTCACAATGGCGGTCAGTCGATAGAGGTCGACAATGAACGGTAGTTGGAGGTGGACGGTGGCAGTCGGTCGGTGGAGGTTGATGACGGCCGGTCGTCGGAGGTCGACGGTTGTGGTTGGCTACAATAGATAGTTGGAGGTGGATAGTGGCGGTCAGTCGGCAGAGGTCAACGGCGACCGATCGTCGGTAGCGATCGGTATTCGGAGGTCGAAGATGATGGTCTGTTGGTAGAGGCTGGTAGTCGGAGGTCAACGGTAGTGGTCGGTCGGTGGAGGTCGACAGCGACCGGTCGTCGGAGGTCGACGGTAGCGGTCGATCGCGGCCAATATTCAAAGGTCGATGGAAGTCGGCGACGATCGGTAGTCTGAGGTCGACTGTGGCGGTCGATCGGGGGAGGTCGACGACGGTTGGTAGTCGAAGGTCGACGGAGGCGATTGGTCGGCTACAGCTGATAGTCGTGTTGGGTTTTATGCCCTAAAACTCGTAGATAGTGAATGTAAACAAATTGTATACTTGTTTCAATAAAGTGTTATTGAGTTTCTACAATAAAATGTTACTGTTAAATATTGGACAATTTGACCCAAATCCAATAAACTAAGATCCAAGGTTGTTTACATGTGACTTAAACTAGTATGTGGGGACATACGGGGATCGATGTTCAAGTAACAACCTAAAAGGTCTATAGTACAGGGATAAGGTTGGGTACCTTATCCTGGTAACACTATGTGATACGACCCACTTTGTATTCGATACAGACGTATTGATCCAAGGCGTCCATGTAGGAGACATGCGAGCGGGGGTATCCTATGCAATGAGTTTGCATAAGATCGGACCACGAAATAGTAAACCACTAGATGTAACACCGTTAACTAGTTAGGTTACTGTTTAAATAGGATGACTAGGTAACTCAGTCTTAATCCTGAGTGTGTCATGAACTCCTTTTCACGAGGGATTGTCCTTTGATTAGTATGGGTGAGAGTGGTCTGCACGCCAACTCAATAAGCCTACCTTCTTGGGGACAAGACCGAGTGGGGGCTGGGGACATGACAATATAAGATGGAATTCACTCATTCCCACTTCTAGGAGAAGTAGATGAGTGTTCCCTTAAGTGGTGATTACGGGTCTTGAACAAAGGGATCCCGCCCTCTCACTGGCCCGAGAGGGAATTTCTGTTTACTGGTTGGACCATAAATAGGTTGTTTATTAAAGGAGCACTAGTACTACTTAAGGAGCCAGAGGTAACACAGTGGTAAAACAGTAATTTGACCCAACTGTAGTTACGAACACTCGTGAAGGATTGACTTACCGGTATAGGTCTATATCCGTGGACACATAAATATTCTACAGTGAGAAGAGTTCAGTTGTGGGTCTTTAGTGGAATGACCCACAGTTAATGAGTTCAGTTGTGGGTCTTTAGTGGAATGACCCACAATTAATGAATATTGGTTAACCTGATTAATGAGTTTAATCAGTTAACCTCATATCATTGGAGCTTCTGGTCTGTAAGTCCATTAGGTCCCCCTGCTAGCTCGTAAAGAGTAATTAGGAACAATTATATCTTGAGAGAATTTGAATAATTCAAATTCATATTGGGAATTAAGTTAATTGTATGAGATACAAATTAATATAATGTATAATAATACATTAAAATGTAAAGTCTAATTTGAAATTAAACTTTATTATTATGAGAGAAATAAATATTTGAAGAAGTTCAAATATTAATATAAATTTGATTCATATTAAATTTATAGGATATAAGAGAATTGGGAGGAGTTCCAATTTTAATATGAATTTGATTCATATTATAGAATTAATTAATTGAAGGCCTGAAATTGATATTTAATTGAGTAATTAATTAATTAACTAATAGAAGGTTTGAAATTAAATATATGATATTTAATTGGTGAGAATGAATTAATTGGAAATTAATCAATTATGGAAATTATTAATCACTTATGGAAGTAATTAATCATTTATGGAAATGATTTAATCACTTATGGGAGTGATTAATCATTTATGGAAAAGATTAATCAATTACGGAATTGATTGGTTATGGAATTGATTAATTATGGAAAAGATTAAATCAGTTATGGAAATAATTGATTTTAAATGAATATTATATTCATGGTCTTTCTCCTATAAATAGAACACTAACCCTAGGGTTTAGGTACTACAACATAAGACCACAAGAATGCATTCTTGCATTCTCTCTAGCCTCCCTCTCATATTCTCTCAACCCAAGAACTCTAGGGAGAATTTTCTCTCTAAAGTTTTTCTCATTCAAGATTAGGTAGTCCCACAACTACGTTCCTAATCTCAGAGTTAGCGGGGAAGATCAATTGGTGGTGTCCCAATTGTTGACGTTTGGTCTCTATGAAATCAAGAAAGACGTTCTTGATATTTCAGAGACGACAACGACGATATGTTTGCTTCTCCCCTTTAGATTTAGATCTAATAATTTTTTTATGCTTAGCCTTAAGTTTGTATAGAATTTGTTCTATGTTTTTTACCAATGTAATAGTATTTTTGGATAAACAAAATTAATTACGAATCGGTCTCAATTACGCTTCCGCTTTATCGGAATTGGGGAATTTCAAATCCTTCAAGTCAGAAGTTGATAGTGGCGGCTGGTCGGTGGCGATCGATAGTCGAATGTCAATGATGGTGGCCGGTAGTCTGAGATCGTGGAGGTGATAATAAAAGGAAAAAAAAAGAAAGAAATAACATAAATAATAAAAAAAAAATGAAAGAGAAAGAAATAATGAAAAATAAAAAAAAAAAAAGGAAAGAGAACGAAATAACGGAAAAAGAGTAAAAAAAAAAGATGAGGAAGTGGTTAAAAAAATAGAGGAATAGAAGAGATTGGTGTAGGAATGGGAGGGAGAGATGGATACATGCATGAAAGATAGAGAAAAAAAAAACAAAAACAAAATTTGAGAAACAAAATTTTGTAGTTTCTCAAATTTGGCCTCTTTGTTAGAAACGTTTCTAAAAATTTAGAAACAAGAAACAGGGATGAGTTATTAAACAAGTTTGTTTTATCAAAAAAGGAGAAACAAGAATAAGAAACAGGAAACGAGAACGTTATCAAACGAGCCCTTAATTTCTTAAAACTAAAAAAAAGTAGATCTCGTGATAACCATTTCGTTTTTTGTTTTTGGTTTTTGAAAACAACACTACTCTCATCCACAGGTTTGTTTGTTTTGTCATCTACATCATTCCCATGTTTTAAAAAACATAGTCAAATTTTGAGAAAAAAAAAAGTAGATTTCAAAATTTTGTTTTTGTTTTTTGAATTTGGCTAAGAGTTCAAATAGTTTCTAAATGAATATGAAAATTGAGAGAAAATAAGTATAATTTTTAAAAACTAAAAACCAAATGATTATCAAATAGAACGATGGTTAGGAATTCAAATGTCTTTTACAAAGTAAAAAACCATGGTAAGGAAATTGAAAGAAAACAAGCATAATTTTAAAAAACCAAATTATTATCAAACGAGACATTAGTAATCAATATAATCATTCTCTCATTCCAATGACAGTCATAAACCATGATTAATTTAATTTTTATAACAATTATTTTTCTTAAACTTTTATCAAATAATTTAGATTAGTTAGACATAATTAAATGCATTTTATATCATATAAAATTTTAAATAATTACCTTATAATAAATTATAAATTATATGTTAACATGAAAATAATTGAAATAATAAGCCTGTTTTAGTAGTTATAATATTAAGTCACAACAATTTAGTACTAATTTACCAAACACCGTAATTAGTTTTTTCTAATTTAAAATTGAAATTTACCAAACACGCTATTTTACTTCCTTCCGAAGTTCATTTTTCCAAAAGAAAAATTCTCAACAATCATTTTAAAAGCTACAACAATCTGAAACTAAGCCTAAAACTTTAATATTTACTAGGTACTATATAAAACAAAGTTTTTGGGGTAATTTTTTTTAAAAACTTTTTACTCTTTTTAGCCATTTGAAAATAGATTTCACCAAAATATACATAATAATAACACATGACAAATAATAGATTGAGAAAAATACACTTTTGGTCCATGAGGTTTGAGTTAGATTTCATTTTGGTCTTTAAGTTTCCAAACTTGACATTCTTACCCCTGAGGTTTGAATTTCATTACCTTCTTGGTCCCTCTATCTAATTTTCCGTTAAATCCTAACGGTTTTCTGACATGATACCATTTTAAAAAAAAATTAAAATAACAATAACAATAAATTAATTTAAATATATATTTTTTAAATTCATTTTCCCCTCCCTTCTTCTTCTTCGTCCTCCTCCTCTTCTTATTCGTCGTCCTCCTCCTCACCATCATCACCACCACCACCCTGCAACTACCTCTGGCAGCCACCGGGTTCTTGTCAATTTTTTTTTCTCTTTTTCTCCTTCCTATCTCCTTCATTTCTTTCTCTTCTCCTTTCTATTTATTTTCTTTTTTTAATGGAAAAAATTGGAAGATTTGCAACAAAATCCAATCGGATCTTGTTTCGTGTGATGTTTATCGTGGTGGGTATTTTTTTTTTTCCTTCCTTCTCCTTCCTCTTAAAACCAATGCAAACCCACCAATTTCCACTCATCTCTCCCTTCCTCTTTCTTTCTCCGCTGCTTTTGAATTTTACCAAAATGGTTATGGTTGTCAATTCACAATTCCATGCTTCTCAAAACCTCCTCCTATCTGTTAGGAGTGAGACCAAAGTCCCACATTGACTAGAGGCCATGACATTGACTAGAGGGGTGTATGTGTATCCTCTCATCTGTTAGGAGTGCGACCAAAGTCCCACATTGACTAGAGGCATGACATTAACTAGAGGGGGGTGTGTGTGTCCTCCTATTTGTTAGGAGTGCGACCAAAGTCCCACATTGACTAGATGCCATAATATTAACTAGAGTGGGGTGTGTGTGTGCCCCTCCTATCTGTTAGGAGTGCGACCAAAGTCCCACAAAGTCCAAAGTCCCACTAGAGGCCATGACATTGACCAGAGGGTGTGTGTGTGATTCCCTTAAAGATTGCCTAAAAAATGCATTGTATTGGAAGAGAAAATTGTTAAATTAATACAAATAACTAACATAAATTCATTGAAATATCTAATCTGTTACATTGATTAAAATAAGTTGTGTGAAAAAGAAATAGTTCATTGGCATTGACTAGAGGGGTGTATGTGTGTGTCCTCCCATCTGTTAGGAGTGCGACCAAAGTCCCACATTGACTAGAGGCCATGATATTAACTAGAGTGGGGTGTGTGTGTGTCCCTCCTATCTGTTAGGAGTGCGACCAAAGTCCCACAAAGTCCAAATTCCCACTAGAGGCCATGACATTGACCAGAGGGTGTGTGTGTAACCTTAGAGATTGCCTAAAAAATGCATTGTATTGGAAGAGAAAAATTGTTAAATTAAAGAAATAACTAACATAAATTCATTGAAACATTTAATCTGTTACATTGATTAAAATAAGTTGTGTGAAAAAAAAATAGTTCATTGAAGAAGAATTATCCAAGCGATAAACACAATTAAAATCCACAATCGGTTAGATTAATTAAAATAACTAATTAGTTACGTTAAATAGACTAGCAATTTTAAATTAATTATTAGTCTAATTATAAGTATCAACGACTACAATATACATAGAGACAATAAATTTGATGTCCTAGATAATTTCCAGGAACCACAGACCTTGTGGTTACCAATTCAACTTTATGCCAGTTGAGCTAAACTCTTGTTGGCATATATATATATTCATAATTACACTTATAACTAAGTAAAAGTAAATTAAATTTGAGTATATGGGTATATACTCCATCATTGAAAATGAAATTAGTAACCTTAATCCACACACAGTAATAAAAAGGATGCCCTAGATAACTTCTAGTGTGCCTATGTATTCACAATTACACCTACAACTATATAAAAGTGAATTTAAATGAGAGTAGATGATTATATATACCGAACCCAAAAAAAAAAAGAAAAAAAATACACTTTTAGTCCCTGAGGTTTGGGTTAGGTTTCATTCTGGTCCTTGAGTTTTCAAACACAACAATTTAGTCCCTGAGGTTTGGATTTCGTTACACTTTTGGTCCCTCTGTCAAATTTTCTTTTAAACCCTAACAGTTTGCTGACGTGACACTATTTTTTTAATGATTTTTTTAAATTTTTTAATAAATTAATTAAAAAATATATATTTTTTAATATTTCTTTTCTTTTTCTTCTTTTTCTCCGTATCCCTTTTCATATTCTTCTCCATATACCATCTTCTTTCCTAACCCTACCACCAGCAGCCGCCAGTTGCCGACGGCCGTCGGTCGCCAGTCACCGACAGCTGCCGGCGACCACTTTTTTTTTCATTCTCTTCTTCTTCCTTCTTTCATTCTCTAAAGTTTTTGTTTTTTTTTTTAAAAAAAGACGAAACGGGGAGAGAGCGACTGAACATGTAAGCCACAAACACCACCGCCGTCTGCACCACTAAACCTTCCCGACGCACTGCTTGTTCTTCTCGCTCGCCGTCCCCGTCTGCGGCCTGTTCGAATGATGACATGCACAAATTTCATCATTTTCCTATTAATTTTAGCTAGTTTTGTGCATGAATTGTGAGCATTAATGTATTTTTATGAAGATTTTGCAAAAAACTGAGCAAAGGAAGCAAAGCTGGAATTTTGAGAGATTTTGGATGATTTTGGAGACTTTTTGAGCAATTTGGAGAATTACATTGAAGATCCGAGTCCAAAAGTCCAAGAAGAATGAGTTAGAAGCCCAAATTCATGAATTTCAAGTCTTAAATTATCAAATTGGGTCAAGAAAAGTGCACAAAATCCATTGCATGAAGTATTTGGGCCAAAAGAAAGTTGGAGGCCCAAAAATGGAGCCAAAATCGGGCCATTATTGAAGATTCAGGGTCTAGCGTCGAGATGCTAAGCCTGGAGCGTCCCGACGCTAGGCAGCCGCGTGGAGAGTTTTGGAATCGCGACAGCGTCGCGACGCTGTCCAGATAGCGTCTCGATGCTGCGACGTCTTGGAGCCCAAGAAAAGATGACGTCAGAGCGTCGCGACGCTGTGACGTAGCGTCGCGACGCTACGCCTGCTGGGAGCCTATAAAAGGAGTCTTTTGCAATGAAGTTAGTGTGCCAATTTGTGGGTTTTCACCCCATTCTAGAATCCACACTAAAATTGGGGATTTTTGGGAGAGTTTTGGAGCTTTGTTGAAGATCTTTGGAGCTCGGGATCGATGGAGGTCGGCGCGGGATCGAGGAGATCGACACTTTTATGAGCATTTCTCTTCCCTTTTCCTTTATGTTTTAGTTTCTAGAATTGTTGTGATTAGGAATTATTGAATTTTAGTGATTATGAGTAGTAAATTCCTAAATTCTATGAGATTGATTTAGATGTTGAACCTTTGCTTGATTAATGAATATATTTGGTTTAATTGTCATTATTGCTCATTTGTGCATTTTGTCCGTAATGCTTTTAATCAACTGATCACTGATTAAATGAATCGTTACTAAGCGGAAACTCGACGGAGAGAAGCTTAGACTAGAACTGAATGCATGACTAACGGTTATTTACCCGGGTGACACGGGATAGAATAAATAACGTTAGAGGTTGTACTGAAGGGTCGTAATGTCGTGCTAAGTAAATAAAGATGAGACTGAAAGGAGATTCTTTATTGAAAGGTATGAGATAGGAGGAGACCGACAAGAGAGTCCTTGTCATTAGGCTTCTAGACTTATGAATCAAATGATTGGTTAATCCATATTAGTTAATTGATTAAGCATTAAAGGTCCAATTGTCGAAATCAACAACTCTAGAATTATCCCTCCAAATTGTGTCTCCATTTATCTTTTGCTTTCTAGATTAGCTTTTTATTATTCTTTTCGGCATTAGATTGTGTTCTCTAAATAAAGTTAAGCAAGATTATTCGCGGTAATTAATTGAATAAATCCAATCCCTGTGGAGACTATACTCTATACTCAAAATCACTATATTACTTGTGACGACACGTACGCTTGCGGGATTAAAAAAATCGTGCAACATCCGAACAAAACAAATAATCGAGCAGCTCCGCCCCTTTCTCCCCTTTGAACTTGCTCGTCGCCCCGTCAACCTCGCCTTGGCATATTTTGACAGAACAGCGAGTGCCCCTTCGAATCCAGTTGTTCCAGATATGGGCTCATTCCAGCTGGATTCAAAGGGGAAACTCCACCCTTTTAAAAAAAAAAAAACAGTGAAGAAGGCATGGGTCTTCGAGCGAGGAGAGAATTGAAGTGGAGAGGAAGGAAGATTCGTGGCGCGCGTAAGGTGGCTCTTCGTGGGTCTACTCTGGGGTCTTCACCGTGGGTCTACTCTGGGATCTTCACCGTGGGTCTTCGTGAGTCTGCTCCATGGGTCTTCACCATGGGTATGTTCGTCAGCGTAAAGGAAAGAGAAGCAAGGGAGAGAGAGGAAAGAGAGACGAGGGAGTTCAGAGGGAAAGAGAGGAAGGAGAGACGAGGGAGTCTGCTCCTTGGGGTTTCTGGCCGATGGATAGAGAGACGAGGGAGAGAGAGGAAGAAAGAGAAGAAGAAGAAAAAAAGAGAAAAAGAAAAGAAAAGAAAAAGTCACTGGCGGTGGCCGGCCGCCGACGAGCGGTGGTCGTCGGCGATTGGTTGCTACCGGCAGCGTTGGGTGAGGTGGGGTTTTTGAAGAAGAAGAAGTATTGTGGTTGTTGGAGAAGATGAAGGAGTGGGGTTGTTGGAGAAGAAGAAAAAGAGAGAGATTGAAATAAAAATATATAAAAATAATAATATTTTTAGGGAAAAATACACTTTTAGTCCATGAGGTTTGTATTAGGTTTCATTTTGGTCCCTGAGTTTTCAAACTCAACAATTTAGTCCCTGAGGTTTGATTTTAGTTTCATTTTAGTCATTCCATCCAATTTTCCGTTAAAAGTTAACGAATTGCTGACGTGGCAAAATTTTTTATTAAAAAAAATTAATTTTTAAGTTTTTAAAATATAAATATAATAAAATAATAAATATATTATTATTTTAAAATTTTTTAAATTTCTTTTCCCCATCCCTCTCCTCCTTCTTCTTCACCCAACTTCTTACCCCCACTTCCTTCTTCTTCTTCCTTTTCAACTGGTCACCGGTCGGCGATCATCGGCGGCCGGCCGCCGCTGGCGAACTTCTTTTTTTTCTTCTTTCTTCTCTTTTCTTCTCATTTAACTCCATGATCTCTCTCGCGTCTATTCGTCGTCGAGCCAGTCATCCATTCTTCCTTCCCCGGCGAGCTCCGACGATGGGAGAGAAGTAGTGGTCGTTCGTTCGCGAGTAGGACGTCGTGCGACGGCCGCCGGCTGAAACGAAGACCCACGCGAGACCAACACCGGGGAAAAACCCGCTAAAAAAACCGTGACAAAACCCACTGAAAACACACAGACCAACACCGGTGAATAACCCACTAAAAAACCGTTGAAAAACCCATTGAAAACACATAAACCAGAGCCGGCGAGAAGACGAAAATGAAGACCCACGTCGGCGAGATCTAAAGTCGTGCACGAAAACGCTGCCATCGACCTTGCACACGTCAGATCTAAAGCTTTCGAGCTCGAAAACGCCACCGTCGAGCTTGCAAATGTCAGATCTGAAACTGTTGAACGCAAAATTGTCGTCGTCGAGCTCAAACCTGTCGATATATCTGCTGCTTCCATCGATTTGGTCGTCGGGGTAATTTTTCAAATCTGAAAATAGGGGAAGAAAAGAGGGAAGAAGAAGATAGAAAGGATGAAGAAGAAGATTAGAAAGAGGAAGGGAAAGAAAGAAAATCGAAAGTAAAAAAAATTTAAAAAAATAAAAAAGAGAAAAAGATCGCCTCCGGGGCGACGGTCGGTCGGCGACGACGGTGGTCGGCCGGCAACGGTGGTGGTGGTTTGATGATGGTGGTGGTTTAGTGATGAAGAAGAAGAAGAGAGAGAGAAAAGAAAGAAGAAGGGAGAGAGAAAATAAGGAATAAAAAAATTAATATTTTTATTATTTTTTTATTTTTATTTTAAAAAATTAGAAAAAGATTTTTTTAATAAAAAATAGGTGCCACGTCAGCGGTCTATTAATTGGATGGAGAGACTAAAATGAAACTAAAATCAAACCTCAGAGACTAAATTGTTGAGTTTGAAAACTCAGGGACCAAAATGAAACTTAATCCAAACCTCAGGGACTAAAAGTGTATTTTTTCCATATTTTTATTATTTTAATGTATTTTAAAAAAAAAAATTAAAAATAATTTTTTAAATAAAAAATTAGTGCCACGTCAGCATTTCGTTAATTATTAACGAAAAATTGGATGGAGGGACCAAAATGAAACTAAAACCAAACCTCAAGGATTAAATTGTTGAGTTTGAAAACTCACGGACCAAAATGAATACTAACCCAAACCTCAGGGACTAAAAGTGTATTTTTCCCAAAAAAAAAAGATGAGTATATATACCCTCATTTAACATGAAAACATTAACCCTAGCCTACACACTGATAAAGAACAATGCCCTAGATAATTTCCAGTGTGCATATATATATTAGTAATTACACCTGTAAAATATGAGCCTACAACTACATAAACGTAAGTTTAAATTTGAGTAGGAGACATGCGAGTGGGGGTATCCTATGCAATGAGTTTGCATAAGACCGGACCGCGAAATAGTAACCACTGGTTATAACACTGTTAACTAGTTGGTTTTCTATTTCACTAGGACGACCTAGACAACTTAGTCTTAATCCTGAGTTGATTATGGACTCCTGCTCATGAGAGATTGTCCTTTGATTTGCATGGGTGAGAGTGGCCAATACGCCGACTCAATAAGCCTACCATTTTGGGGACAAGACCGAATGGGGAGCTGGGAACATAATCATACAAGATGGAATTCACTCCTTCCCGACTTTAGGGAAGCAGATGAGTGTTTCCTTAAGTGGTTACTCCGAGTCTTGAACAAAGGGTCCTACCCTCTCAATGGCACGAGAGGGTTTTCTGTTTGATGGTTGGACCACAAACAGGTTGTTCATTATAGGAGAACTGGTACTTAAGGAAATAGAAGTAACCCAGGGGTAAAACGGTAATTTGACCCAGCTGGTGTTACGGACACTCGTGAAGGACTAACTAGTCGATATTGGCCTAGATCCGTGGACACAGAAAATATGTCTGCAGTGAGAAGAGTGCAACTGTGAGTCTATAGTGGAATGTACACACAGTTAACGAATATTGATTAATGTGGTTAGTGAGTTTGACCAATTAATCTCACATCGTTTGAGCTTCTGATCTGCAAGTCCATTAGGTCCCACTAGTAGCTCATAAAGTAATTTGAGGCAACTAAGTAATAAATGTAAATTGAAAATGTTCAATTTACTAAGGGAAACAAATATAATATATATTGATATATTATTATGAGAGAAATTAATATTTGAAGAAATTCAAATATTAGTATAAATTTATGGAAGTTTGAAAGAGTTCAAATAATGAATTAATTAATTTAAGGCCTAAAATCTATTTGGACAAAATTAATTAATTCAAGGCCGGAAATTAAATATGTGATATTTAATTGGTGGTTAATTAATTAAAGAATTCATTAAACGAGAATTAATCAATTATGGAAATAATTAATCACTTAAGGAAGTGATTAATCATTTATGGAAATGATCTAATCACTTATGGAAGTAATTAGTCATTTGTGGAAAAGATTAATCAATTATGGAATTGATTGATCATGGATTGATTAAATAAGGAATAAGATTGAATCAATTTTGGAAAAGATTGATTTAATTGAATATTTTATTCATGGCCTCTCTTCTATAAATAGAACACTAGACCTAATTGGTCCATGACACTCAGCTCTTGCTCTTAGACTCTCAAGACAAGACCTAAAATTCTCTCTAGCCTCCCTCTTAGAGAAAGACTCCCACAAGTCTTTTGCCTCCTAGACTTAGAGACATACCGGTGTAACCTCTGTGATTATTGTGTCATTCAAGAAGAAATTTCCAGCGATCACAAGACAAGAGGGCTGCTGCAATTTTGTCCGTTGGAGCGTCGTTGGCGAAGAACAGTCAAGTCTACAATGAAGGTTTGTAACGGTTCTTTCCCTTTTCTTTAGAAAAGCATGAAAATAAATTTAGATCTATTTTTCAGCATGTTTAAACAAATTTTCCAGCAACTTTAAAGTGTGTTTAAAGATTGTTTGAGTTTTTCGTAACGGTATTTTAATGTTAATTAATATACGGCGTAAGGTCCAATCGATGCACTTCCGCTGCATGGGGACTTTTATTCCCTTCATCAGGATCATCTTTGGAGGACAAATCAGCGAAAAAGTCTCGTTGAAGAGCTGAAAATCATTCTATCAACATACAAGATTGAGGTAACGAACACTCGAAGAATACTGGGGGCTAAGAAGAAAAAGCTACCAGATTGAGGCCAACTCTAGGCCGAAGCCGAGACCAACCTGCCAAGGCCTAAAAGTGTCTCCAATATCACAATGTCAATGCAAATTTGATTGCCAATGCAGTTGGACAGGAGACGAGGTTAAGATTGGAGCAAAGAAGCCAGATACGAAAGATGATAGATTATTCCAGGCTAAGGCCGAGGCCGAGCAGAGGAGAATCCTCTCGCTATGGAATATTGATATCTTCTATTGCTTTTCCATTATTTCTTGCGATATTCATTTGAATTTTCATTTCATTAGTCTTTACATTTGTAGGAGTGGGAAATTGAAACCGCTTATTCACACTCTCTGATAAAATTCCACAGTTCAATTTTCCAACCATCAAGCAGAGACCCGAGGAAAGCTTGAACGGATACCTTACACGTTTCAGTAATGAGGTGTTGCAGGTAGAAGGGTACGATTACGGAGTAGCTTTAATGTCAATTATTTCAAATTTGCAAGATGAGAATTTGCTGAATTCTATTGGAGAAAACCAGCTGTGTACGTATGCAAAATTCAAAGTAGGCGGAGAGAGAAGGCTTCTGGAGAGTGAAACTTTAGAGCATTCAGAGAAGCAATTAGGAAAGCGAATACCGACTCCTGGTCAAACCAAGGCTGAGGCCGACCAGGCCGAGGCCGAGCAGAGGGACATCCTTCCCCTTTGGAGCACTGATTGCTAGTATTTTGTTTTTTATTGTTTTCTGCATAGATTAGTTGTATTTCCCTTATATTCCTGGTGTTTGCATTTGTTGATGCAGGAGATTTTGAATGATTCCCTTTTATGTTATCTCTAATAAGAATTCTTTACTTGGTTCTGTTATTGCAGGTAACCTAGCATAACTTGAGGAAAAATGTCCTCAGTGGAGTGGCAATGCCTATACTCCCCGAGGTAATTGACTTGCGGAAATGTCCTTGTAGGAGTGGCAATGCCTATACTCCCAAGGCAAACAACATGAGGAAAAATGTCCTCGGTGGAGTGGCAACGCCTATACTCCCTGAGGTAGTCGCGACTTGCAGAAATGTCCTTGTAGGAGTGGCAACACCTATACTCCCAAGGCAAACGACTTGTAGGAGTGGCAACACCTATACTCCCAAGGAAATTTGGGAGAAGGCGAGTTTGTTCTTGGGATCCAAACCGTTAGGAATCGTTAGAACAAAAAGCTAGCCTTGTCTCAAGTGACTTATATCTACAAGATGTCAGTTAGATATAAGATACAGAATTCCAAGAAGGGTTCACTACCTTTCAGGCGTGGAATTCTTTTTGTCTAAGAAACTGTTTCCTAAGACACCTCAAGAAGTTGAGGAGATGAGACGAATGCCCTATGCAATAAGGATTGTCAGTAAGTATCAATCTAATCCAAGATTTAATCATTGGAAAACCGTTAAGAATATCCTCAAGTATTCGAGGAGAATGAAGAACTATATGCTCGTGTATGGGACTAAAGATTTGATCCTTACAAGATACACTGACATAGATTTTAAGACTGATAAGGATTTAAGGAAGTCTACATCAGTATCTGTGGTCACTCTTTACGATGGAGCTATAGTATGGCATAGTTACAGTCTTGACCGTATAGGCCGAAAAAATAGCTGCTTGTGAAGTAGCAATAGAGACTGTATGGCTTAGAAAGTTCTTGATTGATTTGGAATGTGTTCCAAATGTGAACTTGCTCATCACACTTTATAGTGATATAGAGGTGTTGTGGCAAAATTCAAAAGAACATCGCAGCCTAAGACAAGCAGACACATTAAATCGAATGAAATATTGCTGATTCATTTACAAAGACTCTCTCGGCTAAAGTGTTTGAGGGTCATCTAGAAGGTCTAGATCTACGAGATATGTACAAAGATGAAATCTAGGAAAAGTGGGAGAAATGTAATTGGTATAGTGATACCATTATGTAATGGGTATAGTGATGCCCTAGTTTATTGTATTTGTCCATTGTATATGTTTTATACATGTATTTATACACCTGCTGCTGTATAGATTATTGTACATCGCACTAAACTAGAGTTTTAGTTCAAGTGGTAGTTTGTTGGGTTTTATGCCCTAAAACTCGTAGATAGTGAATGTAAACAAATTGTATACTTGTTTCAATAAAGTGTTATTGAGTTCCTACAATAAAGTGTTATTGTTAAATATTGCACAATTTGACCCAAATCCAATAAACTAAGATCCAAGGTTGTTTATATGTAACTTGAACTAGTATGTGGGGACATACGGGGATCGGTGTTCAAGTAACAACCTAAAAGGTCTATAGTATAGGGATAAGGTTGGGTACCTTATCCTGATAACACTATGTGATACAACCCACTTTGTATTCGATACAGACGTATTGATCCAAGGCGTCCATGTAGGAGACATGCGAGCGGGGGTATCCTATGCAATGAGTTTGCATAAGATCGGACCACGAAATAGTCAACCATTAGTTATAACACCGTTAACTAGTTAGGTTACTGTTTCAATAGGATGACCTAGGTAACTCAGTCTTAATCCTGAGTGTGTCATGAACTCCTTCTCATGAGAGATTGTCCTTTGATTAGCATGGGTGAGAGTGGCCAATACGCCGACTCAATATGCCTTCCTTTTTGGGGACAAGACCGAGTGGGAGGCTGGGGACATGACAACATAAGAAGGAATTCACTCATTCCCACTTCTAGGAGAAGTAGATGAGTGTTCCCTTAAGTGGTGACTCCGGGACTTGAACAAAGGGATCCCGCCCTCTCACTGGCCTGAAAGGGACTTTCTTTTTATTGGTTGGACCATAAACATGTTGTTCATTAGAGGAGCATTGGTACTTAAGGAGACAGATGTAACACAGGGGTAAAACGGTAATTTGGCCCAGCTGTAGTTACGGACACTCGTTAAGGATTGACTTACCGGTATAGGTCTATATCCGTGGACACAGAAATGTTCTACAGTGAGAAGAGTTCAGCTGTGGGTCTTTAGTGGAATGACCCACAGTTAATGAATATTGGTTAACCTGATTAATGAGTTTAATCTATTAACCTCATATCATTGGAGCTTCTGATCTGTAGGTCCATTAGGTCCCCCTGCTAGCTCGTAAAGAGTAATTAGGAACAAATATATCTTGAGAGAATTTGAATAGTTCAAATTCATATTGGGAATTAAGTTAATTGTATGAGATACAAATTAATATAATGTATAGTGATGCATTAAAATATAAAGTCTAATTTGAGATTAAACTTTATTATATTGAGAGATTGATATATTTGAAAAAGTTCAAATATATGTCTAATTAAATATATGATATTTAATTAGAAGATGAATCAATTAATTATAAATTAATTAATTATTCAATTTAGTTTAAATTAAATGAGATTTAATTAAACTATAGTCTATGAAAGAAATAAATATTTGAAGGAGTTCAAATATTAATATGAATTTGATTCATATTAAATTTATAGGATATAAGGGAATTTGAAGGAGTTCAAATTTTAATATGAATTTGATTCATATTATGGAATTAATTAATTGAATGTCTGAAATTAAATATATGATATTTAATTGGGTAATTAATTAATTAACTAATAGAAAATCTAAAATTAAATATATGATATTTAATTGATGATTAATTAATTAAAGAATTAATTAATTGGATATTAATCAATTATGGAAATGATTAATCACTTATGGAAGTAATTAATCATTTATGGAAATGATTTAATCACTTATGGAAGTGATCAATCATTTATGGAAAAGATTAATCAATTGTGGAATTGATTGGTCATGGAATTGATTAATTATGGAAAAGATTAAATCAGTTATGGAAATAATTGATTTTAAATGAATATTTAATTCATGGCCTTTCTCCTATAAATAGAACACTAAACCTAGGGTTTAGGCACAAGAATGTATGGCCACCATAAGGCCCTCTCATATTCTCTCAACTCAAGAACTCTAGGGAGAATTATCTCTATAGAGTTTTTCCCATTCAAGATTAGATAGTCCCACAACTACGTTCCTAATCTCAGAGTTATAGCGGGGAAGATCAAATGGTGGTGTTCTTCGTTGTTGCAGAGCAATCAAGAATCATTCGTTGAAGTATTCAGATTCGTCAACGGAGGTATGTTTCTCATCGCTTAACCTTTTTGCCAATGTATTGGTATTTTAGTAGAAACAAAATTAACTACGAACGGTCCAATTGCTTCCGCTGTAACGAAATTAGGGAATTCCAAATCCTTCAATTGGTATCAGAGTCGATCGTAGATCTAATTTTGTTTCCTAAAATTTGCATTGGTTTTTTGGTGTGAATTTTCTACATTTGATGTACAAAGGTTTGCTAGTAGATGTTTTGGGTTTTTGGCATTAGTTTTTGCAATTTTAAGTTGATTTGATCAATGTAAGGGCCCTTTGTTTTGGGTATTTTCATTGCAATCGAGTCTGTAAGTCCGTGTCTTTGATAATGTATCAATTTGGGTGAAATACTGGTGCAATTTGGGACAAAATTGACGAAAATCGCTACTGGAATCGAAGATATTTATGGAAAAATCGAAGGCTGCCGATGAATAATAACACGAAAATCGGTTTCTGGGTATCAAGTTTTTGTTCGGCTGCGTTGGTTGGAGTAGTGCTTTATCAAATGCACGGGTTCGATTCTAGACGTGGTTATTTGATTGAATAATTTTTCTTTTAACTCGGTTCGTTTGGTTCAGAGAGGTTGTTGACCGGTTCGAGTGGCGTTTGACTTGGTTCAAGCAGTATGGACAGATATTGGGCCGGTTCAGCGAGATTTGGTTCGATTCTAGCTAATTTGCATCTGGTTCGCGCATGGTCTAGACAATTTTGTGTCGGTTCAGTGCTTTTTGGGCCGGTTCAAGCTTATTTCAGCATGGTTCAGCCCAATTTTTCGCCAGTTCGAAGGGTTTGGACGCGGTTTGAGGCTGTTCGGACTGATTTATGGTAGGATAGGACCTTTATTAGATTAATTAATGTAATTTTTTCTAATTTTTGAGTCCTAGGATTCCAAAATCCATCTACTTAGCTATTTAATTGCTTTATGGATGTCATATAGCTTAAAATCCCACCATAGGTTAAGCATATTCATGCATTTTTAATTATAATTGTTATAATATAAGTATTATGCATGAATTTAATTTTCATGAGTATTTAATATAAATTGTTATGATTAAATGGATGAAAATTGAGAAGCATTGAGCATGAAATTACTTTAGTAAAAATATAAAGAGTTATATTTATGAAAGTAATTTATATGTTGATTTATTTTCATGAGCCATTAATATAAAGTGTTATGTTAATGTATGAAAATATGAATGCTTAATTTTGATGGCATACATATCTCGTAGACCTAGACCTAGATTAGATGACATACATATCTCGTAGACCTAGACCTTCTAGATGACCCTCAAACACTTTAGCCGTGAGAGCCTTTGTAAATGGATCAGCGATGTTGTGCTTCGAGGCGATCTTAGTGACGATCACATCTCCTCGTTGCACAATCTCCCGTATCAGGTGATACTTCCTCTCGATGTGTTTACCCCGTTTGTGGCTTCGAAGTTCTTTTGAGTTGGCTACAGCCCCACTGTTGTCACAGTATAGTGTTATGGGCATGTTCATATTCGGAACCACTTCCAAATCAGTCAAGAACTTTCTAAGCCATACTGCCTCCTTAGCTTCTTCGCAAGCTGCTACATACTCAGCCTCCATGGTTGAGTCTGCTATGCATCCTTGTTTGATGCTTCTCCACACTACTGCTCCTCCATTGAGGGTGAATACTGACCCTGATGTGGATTTCCTTGAATCCTTATCAGCTTGAAAGTCAGAGTCAGTGTATCCAGTAAGAATCAAATCCTTAGCTCCATACACAAGCATGTAGTCCCTCGTTCTCCGAAGATACTTGAGGATATTCTTAACCGCTCCCCAGTGGTCCAACCCTGGATTAGACTAATACCTACTGACTACTCCCACTGCATAACATATGTCAGGTCTAGTGCAGAGCATAGCATACATTAAGTTGCCCACAGCTGAGGCGTAGGGAATGTGTCTCATGTTCTCAACTTCTTGAGGTGTCTTAGGAGATTGTTCCTTAGACAGGTGTACCCCATGTCTGAAGGGCAGTAGTCCCTTCTTGGAGTTTTGCATCGAATATCAAGACAACATCTTGTCAATATACGTTGCTTGAGATAGAGCTAGCGTTTTGTTCTTACGATCCCTAATGATTTGGATTCCCAGAACATATTGAGCCTCTCCCAGATCTTTCATTTGGAATTGGGCTGCTAGCCATTTCTTAATGTCAGTGAGGTATCCTACATCATTCTCAATGAGTAGGATATCGTCTACATAAATTATTAGAAAAGCTACTTTCCTTTTGTTGACTTTCTTGTACACACAAGGCTCATCAACGTTTTGGTCAAAGCCAAAAGATTTTATTGCAGTATCAAATCTAATGTTCCATGATCTAGACGCTTGTTTCAATCCATAAACGGATTGATTGAGCTTACAAACCTTTTGTTCCTGACCTTGGGCTATGAACCCTTCGGGTTGAGACATGAAGATATTCTCTTCAAGATTACCATTCAGAAAGGCAGTCTTGACGTCCATTTGCCATATTTCATAGTCATAATATGTGGCTATGGATAAGAGAATTCTTATGGACTTTAACATGGCTACAGGAGAAAAGTTTCCTAATAGTCAACCCCTTCCTTTTGGGTATAACCCTTTGCCACTAGTCTAGCTTTGAAGGTCTGTACCTTTCCAGCTGCATCTTTTTTTCTCTTATAGATCCATTTGCACCCTATGGGTTTTATCCCATTTGGTAGATCTGTAAGTTCCCATACAGAATTGGAGTGCATTGACTCCATTTCCAGGTTCATGGCTTTGACCCATTCATCCTTATCTTCGTCATTCATTGCCTGTCGATAGGACAATGGATCCTCAATGCCATCGTTAGGTATGACAACCTGAGTTTCAGTTAAACTCAAGTAGCGGTCAGGTTGTAATACAACCCTCCCACTGCGTCGAGGCATTCCCAACGTTTGAGATGGACGGGATGGATCTGAAGAACTAGTTCCTTCATCAACCCTTGTTGAAGGTCCAACTTCATCAACAACTCTTGATGATTCTTCAGTAGCTTCTCCTAATATTATTTTCCTGCGTGGTTTATGATCTCTCATGTGGTCTTCCTCTAAGAAAGTGGCGTTTGTCGATACAATCACCTTATTTTCTTGTGGGTCGTAGAAATAACCACCTTTCGTTTCTTTAGGGTAACCAACAAATTGGCACAGTTTTGAACGAGGTTCCAGTTTCTTAGGATTTTTCACAAGCACGTGTGCTGGACAACCCCAGATGCGAAAGTGATGCAAACTAGGTTTACGCCCCTTCCATAATTCGAAAGGTGTTTCAGAAACACTTTTCGAGGGAACATTGTTCAAGATGTATACTGCAGTCTCTACTGCATACCCCCAAAACGAGCTAGGCAATTGAGCATAGCTCATCATTGATCGAACCATGTCTAACAAGGTTCTATTTCTCCTTTCTGACACACCATTCTGCTGAGGTGTACCAGGGGCTGAGAGTTGAGATTGGATTCCATGTTCTATCATATAATCTTGGAATATTTGATTCATATACTCCCCTCCTCGATCAGATCAAAGTACTTTAATAGATTTACCTAATAGGTTTTCAACTTCAGTCTTAAACTCCTTAAACTTTTCAAGGGCTTCAGACTTATGTCCCATTAGGTACAAGTAACCATATCTTGAATAATCATCTATAAATGAGATGAAATATTCGTACCCTCATCGAGCTTTTACATTCATTGGACCACATAGATCCGAATGTATTAACTCTAAGGGCTCTTTGGCTCTGTAACCTTTTCCAGTAAAGGGTTTCTTGGTCATTTTTCCCTCGAGACAAGATTCACAAGGTGGTAGTGAATCATCTTCTAACTTACTTAGAAGTCCATTCTTTACCAAATGACCGATCCTATCGATGTTTATATGACCAAGTCTAAGATGCCAAAGATGAGTATTGTTACTTGATGGAGAAATCTTTTGCCTTTTACTTTGAGTTTCAGCAGTTTTAAATAATTCGTGATTTAAAAGTGCTTTGTTTTCGGTTGGTCTTAAAACATAAAAGTTATTTTCCAATTTGGCTGAACATATAAGTACACCATTTTTATAAATGAACGCTTCATCCATATCAAAAGTAATTGTATACGATTGTTCAATCAAACATGAAATAGAAATTAAGTTCCTCTTAATCTTGGGAACGATTAACAAACTTTCTAAAAGTAAGAATCTATTTCTAAAAAATAACTTCGCAGCTCCCACTGCTTTAGCTGAAATGACTTCTCCAGTTCCGACCCTGAGTGTCATTTCCTCATCGTTCAACTGCCGAAAGGAACTATTTTCCTGAAAAGAAGAGCAAACATGATTAGTTGCTCCTGAATCAAGTATCCAGGTAAACTCATCATGTTCTACCAGGCATGTTTCTAAAACAAGTAAATCAAATTTACCTTCATTTTCCTTCTTTTTCTCAGCAAGGTACTTTGGGCAGTTTCTCTTCCAATGTCCATCTACATTGCAGTGGAAACACTTGCCCTTATCTGCCATAGCTTTGGCTTTTCTCTTGCTTTTAGCAGCAGTACTGGGAACTTTCCCCTTGTTTCCTTTCTTCTTCTGAGTTTTCTTTGAAGAAGTGGCTACAGATTTAGTTCCAGAGGATGAACCCTTCTCGAATTTTCTTTTAGAGAGAACAACGTTTGCCTCTCCTTCTATCTGTCCCTTGTTCTTAAGAAGAGATTGATAGAGTTGTAACTAATTCAGGAGGCTAGTCAGGTTGAATGTTATTTTATTCATCATTGCATTACTTCGAAACTGCAGAAAACTCTTCGAAAGAGATTCTAAGATGAATGCAACCTGACTACGTTCATCTATGACCGCCCCGTTTGCTTCTGCCACGTTGAATTAGACCATCATATCCAGGACATGCTCCCGAACAGACGTGTCCTCTTTCATGCTACAGCTATAAACGTATTTGAGAGCGTCATGGTGGAGTTGGTAGGACGGTTGTCCAAACATCTCCCGGAGAGAGTTCATAATCTCCCTCGCTGTTACCATGCCCTCATGCCTTTTAGCCAAAACTTCAGATAAGCTGGCTAAGATATAGACGCGAGTCTTATCATTGGCCTTTGTCCAGCGGTCATAAGCATCCTTAACTACTTGGGATGCATTACGAGCAGGGGCTGGAGGACAATCCTCCGTTAAGACGAACCGTAGATCATCGACAACAAGAATCGTATTCAGGTTCGACTTCCACGTAGCATAATTTTCACCGGTTAATTTCTCATTTTTAAGCAGAGAGACAATTGAGGAAGACATTGCTGAAATTTAAACAAACAATGATCGTATTAGTTATCTTTGCCTTAACCCATCATACAAGCAAACAATTGCACACAATCCAATCAATTTAGCAAAACAGACAATCACAGAACCCTAAAACTATCGATTTAGTTTTGCAACGATGTTTCAGAGGTTTAGAATATCAGCCACCGAAGGGTGATCAGGCACTCCTCCGTTGAAATGAGACACCTCTCAGCTAATTCTAATTCCAGAATAACTCATATTCCTATAGGCATTAGCCACCGTTGTTCGGTCAAGGATTTGTTAACACTTTTAACTCATCCTCGTAAGTGTAACCCTCCCACTTTCAGATCTCAAAGGCACGCACCAACAGGCTATCGAAGGGAAAGACAACTGTTGGTGATTAGCCTAAGAGCTCCTATCCTTTTTCAGGAGTTCACGATGTTCCGAATCCTATGACCAAGCCCTCCGAAGGGATGGTTGCGCCAGGACAACCTGTAGGCGGATCATAGGACTCTCACGGTGCGAACTATGGGCGGAGACCGAGGGATACGTTGACACGTGTCTCGCTCCCACTTACTCTAGACATTTTTCCCATTCACCTTGATATTGATTCATGCAAACACTTTCCGAAGGGAGGCCGCTCCTAAGGTGACTCGAAGCCGAGCATGAATCTCACGTTGTGAATATAGAGACATAGGAGCAAAACTTGATTTAAATCTCGTTTTGTAATTTTCCTCCCACTGAAAATGTCCTGAGATTAATATAGGGTTGTTTAACTTAAATAGTATTCAGCTAAGTCAATCTATCTAAGTCTGATCCTATTATAACAATTATGGAAAGGATTCAACTGCAATCTTTTGGGTGAATTAAACTTCTTTTAATAAACCCAACATTGCAAGTCAACATTACTATGGTTAATTCAACTCAATGTTCGGGTCAGTTCCCAGGTAAGAGGTGTTCCGTAAACCGTCAACTTAAATACCCCCAGCCTTAGACAGAACTTTATCGAGAGAGTTCCCTTATAACCTCAGTAATGTAAGGTCTTTACTCTAAAGATCTAGGTGCATTAAACACTTTTAATAAACCTAGTGACATTGCATGCTAACATTTAACTATGATTAATTCAACTCTAGTATTCCAGGTCAGTTCCCAGGTAGGAGGTGTTCCGTAAACCGTCAACTTAAATACCCCCAGCCTTAGACAGAATATTACCGGTGGAGTTCCCTTATAATCATAGCAATGTTTTTCCTACTTAGTCGATTAAAACTATTTTTAATTCTAAGTAAGAAAAGATTCTAATCTTATTAGAAACTGATCTAGGTCTAATTAATTTTAAACAATTTAAAATTAATCCAATTTTATCCTATGATCTTATGTTTGCATGCAAATCTTGATTATAGAATGACGGTTTCTAATCATTAATATTAAAGAACTATTTCAAATTTTAATGATTAATCCTATAATCAAGAATCTAGGGTTTAATTCATTTAAGGG
This sequence comes from Luffa acutangula, assembly GCA_036850905.1. Taxonomy (NCBI): domain Eukaryota; kingdom Viridiplantae; phylum Streptophyta; class Magnoliopsida; order Cucurbitales; family Cucurbitaceae; genus Luffa; species Luffa acutangula. The sequence continues at coordinate 15,748,708 of CM072099.1, forward strand.
AAAAATACATTTTTGGTCCCTGAGGTTTGGGTTAAGTGACAATTGGGTCCCTGAGTTTTCAAACTCAACAAAAATACCCCTGAGGTTTGAGATAAGTAGCATTTTGGTCCCTGCCGTCGATTTTTCTGTTAAATCTTAACAGTTGCTGACGTGGCACTATTATTTTAATAAAAAAATTATTTTTCTAATTTTTTAAATAAAATAGTAATAAATTAAATAAAAAAATATTTTTAATTATTATTTTTATTTCTTTTTCCCTCTCTCTCTCTTCCTCCTCTTCTTCTTCCTCTTCTTCTTCCATCATCTTCCTCTCCTACTTCTTTTACCACCGGCCGTCGCCGGCACCGGAGGCAGCCGGCCGGCGCTGGCGACCGGCGACATTTTTTTTTAAATCTTTTCTTCTCTTTCTCTTCCCTTTCCCTTCTCTTCTTCCTTCCTTCTTCTGTTTTTTTTTAAAACAGAGAATGTAACGGGGAAAGAGGGAGTCGCATTTCTGGCGAGGGAGGGAGCCGGAAATGCGGGAGGGAGGTCCCTCCCTCCCTCTCCGTTACAGATCTGTAACGGGGAGGGAGAGAGGAACCTCCCTCCCACGTTTCTCGTCGGAATCGCGGGGAGGGAGGGACCTCCCTCCCGCGCCCGCGTTTCCAGCGCCGGAGTCGCGGGAGGGAGGCCGCGGGAGGGAGGTCCCTCCCTCCCTCCCCGTTACATTCTCCGTTTATAAAAAAAACAGAAGAAATGAAGGAAGAAGAGAAGGGAAAAGGAAGAGAAAGAGAAGAAAAGATAAAAAAAAATAAATAAATAAATACCGCCGGTCGCCGGCGTCGGCCGGCTGTCTCCGGTGCTGGCGACTGGCTGACTCTGGTGCCGGCGACGGGCGGCAGCCAGTGGTAGAAGAAGTAGGAGACGAAGATGATGGATTAGAAGAGGAAGAAGAAGAGGAAGAAGAAGAGGAGGAAGAGAGAGAGGGAAAAAGAAATAAAAATAATAATTTAAAAATATTTTTTTATTTAATTTATTACTATTTTATTTAAAAAATTAGAAAAATAATTTTTTTTATTAAAATAATAGTGCCACATCAGCAACTGTTAAGATTTAACAGAAAAATTGACAGCAGGGACCAAAATGTTACCTATCTCAAACCTCGGGGTATTTTTGTTGAGTTTGAAAACTCAGAGACCAAACTGTCACTTAACCCAAACCTCAGGGACCAAAAGTGTATTTTTCCCTTCATTTAACAATCTCATTCAAATTAAATAATTAAACCACACTAATTGCATGAATAATATAACAATTATATTATTAACTATGGATGTTTCATGCTTCATGCAATTTTGATTTTCTGTAAATATAACAATTATGAGCCAATCAAGAAAATCAATCAAACATGCTTCATTCATCACATTAAACATAACTATTTATATTTAATTTAAGTAATGACATGTTTCATGCTTTCCAATTTTTCATATAATTAATATACACTTATATTAAAAATATGAAAACAATTCCATGCATTTAAACATACATTATAACAATTTACAATATATAAAAAATGCATGAGCATGTTTATAACCTAAGGTGGGATTAAATATTCTATATGACATCCATAAAGCATATAAATAGCAATTGAATCGGTTAATTTTGACCCCTAGGATAAAATAAAGCATTAAATTACATTAATTTAGCTAAATTATATCCTAAAAATCCTTGTACAGCTCCGGAATTTTGTCTAGTCATCACGAACCGCCCCGAACCACCTCGAACCGGCCTCCAAAATCACGAACCATGCCAAAAGTTGGCTAAACCGGACCAAATAGGTCCCAGTCCAGCCGAACCGGTTCGAAGCGGACCAGCCTTCCTTGAACCGTGCCTTTTGAAACCCTAATGCGCGCCTCCATTGTGACAGCGTCAAGACGCTGTGTTGATAGCGTCCCGACGCTGTGCGTTTTCCATATCTGAGCGCCTGCGGTATCGAGAAAGCGTCGAGACGCTTTTGGAGTAGCTTCCCGACGTTGTTGCGTCTGGAGGCAGCAGCAGCATCGATTCTCCGATTTTGGCCCCGATTTCAGTGGCGATTGCTCTGTTTTTCATCTCATCAAAACTTATTCTAGACCCGGACTTACATAGGACTCGATTTTACATAATATACCTGAAACACCGGGCCTTACATGATCAAAATCACATAAAAATAAAATCTATGGCCATAAAATTAACCCAAACAGTTCAACGCAAACCGAACATACATTATGCATAAATCTCACCTATTAGAGCCTATCGCAATTTTTAATATTAATTAATAGAGACAGCGATGGCTCTGATGCCGATTGAAGGGAATAAAAGTCCCCACGCAGCGGAAGCGCATCGATTGGACCTTACGTCGTATATTAATTAATATTAAAATACCGTTACAAAAACTCAAACAGACTTTAAACACTCTTTAAAGCTGCTAGAAAATTGGTTTAAACATGCTGAAAAATAAATCTAAATTTATTTTCATGCTTTTCTAAAGAAAGAAGGAAGAACCGTTACAAACCTTCATTGTAGACTTGACCGTTCTTCGCCAACGACGCTCCACAAACGAAAACGCAGCAGCCTCCTTTTCTTGTGATCGCTGGAAATTTCTCCTTTGAATGACACAATTACCACAGAGGTTACACCGGTATGTCTCTAAGTCTAGGAAGCAAAAGACTTGTGGGAGTCTTTCTCTAAGAGGGAGGCTAGAGAGAATTCTAGGTCTTGTCTTGAGAGTCTAAGAGCAAGAGCAAAGTGTCAAGTGTCTTGGACCAATTAAGTCTAGTGTTCTATTTATAGAAGAGAGGCCATGAATAAAATATTCAATTAAATCAATCTTTTCCAAAATTGATTCAATCTTATTCCTTATTTAATCAATTTTGATCAATCAATTCCACAATTGATTAATCTTTTCCACAAATGACTAATTACTTCCATAAGTGATTAGATCATTAAAATAAATGATTAATCACTTCCTTAAGTGATTAATTATTTCCATAATTGATTAATTCCCGGTTAATGAATTCTTTAATTAATTAATCACCAATTAAATATCACATATTTAATTTTCGGCCTTGAATTAATTAATTCGCCCAAATAGATTTTAGGCCTTAAATTAATTAATTCATGATTTGAACTCTTTCAAACTTCCATAAATTTATATTTGAATTTCTTCAAATATTAATTTCTCTCACATTAATATATTAATATGTATTATGTTCGTTTCCCTTAGTAGATTGAACATTTTCAATTTACATTTATTACTTAGTTGCCTCAAATTACTTTATGAGCTACCAGTGGGACCTAATGGACCTGCAGATCAGAAGCTCCAACGATGTGAGATTAATTAGTCAAACTCATTAACCACATTAATCAATATTCGTTAACTGTGCGTTCATTCCACTATAGACTCACAGTTGCACTCTTCTCACTGCAGACATATTTTCTGTGTCCACGGATATAGACCAATATCGACTAGTTAGTCCTTCACGAGTGTCTGTAACACCAGCTGGGTCAAATTACCGTTTTACCCCTAGGTTACCTCTATTTCCTTAAGTACCAGTTCTCCTCTAATGAACAACCTGTTTGTGGTCCATCCATCAAACAAAAAACTCTCTCGTGCCATTGAGAGGGTAGGGCCCTTTGTTCAAGACTCGGAGTAACCACTTAAGGGAACACTCATCTGCTTCCCTAAAGTCGGGAAGGAGTGAATTTCATCTTGCACGATTACGTTCTCAGCTCCCCATTTGGTCTTGTCCCCAAAATGGTAGGCTTATTGAGTCGGCGTACTGGCCACTCTCACCCATGCAAATCAAAGGACAATCTCTCATGAGCAGGAGTCCATAATCAACTCAGGATTAAGACTAAGTCGTCTAGGTCGTCCTAGTGAAATAGAAAACCAACTAGTTAACGGTGTTATAACCAGTGGTTACTATTTCGCGGTCCGATCTTATGCAAACTCATTGCATAGGATACCCCCACTCGCATGTCTCCTACACGAACGCGTTGGATCGTAGCGTTTGTATCAAATACAAAGTGGACCGTATCCATAGTGTTACCAGGATAAGGCACCCAGTCTTATCCCTATATTATAGACCCTTTAGGCTGTTTCTTGAACAATGATCCCATATGTCGCTACATATAGTTCAAGACTCATATTACAGCCTTGGATGTCTAGTTTATTGGATTAGGGTTATTATTAGGCAAAGACAAATATAAAATAACTAATAACAATTAATGGAAAAAATATATCAATATTATTTCATTAATATCCGGTCAACGGTTACATTCACTATCTACGAGTTTTAGGGCATAAAACCCAACATCCCCGAGGTAATCGACTTGCGAAAATGTCCTTGTAGGAGTGGCAACACGTATACTCCCAAGGCAAACGACTTGAGGAAAAATGTCTTCGGTGGAGTGGCAACGCCTATACTCCCCGAGGTAATCGACTTGCATAAATGTCCTTGTAGGAGTGGCAGCGCCTATACTCCCAAGGCAAACGACATAAGGAAAAATGTCCTCGGTGGAGTGGCAACGCCTATACTCCCCGAGGTAATCGACTTGTAGAAATGTTCTTGTAGGAGTGGCAACGCCTATACTCCCAAGGCAAACGACATGAGAAAAAATGTCCTCGGTGGAGTGGCAACGCCTATACTCCCCAAGGCTAGCGACGACTAGAGGACCCTCGGGAACGAAGCCAAGGCTCCAATCAGAGTTGTACCGATAGAAGAAGGTGCGGAGACATTAAGGCTTCAAGGTATGGTAAATTACATTCCAAGCATCTTTTATTCAAGTATAATTTGTAAATTTAAAATAACACTTGAGTAGGGGGCTGAGGAGGGGAGACTATCGATTGGGTGATGATTAAAGCTTGTCTGGAAAGAATATGTCTAGATGGCAGAGGCCGACCAGGTAGGATTAAGTCATTGTTTTTTTCTTGCTATCTTTTATCATGTATGCTATTGTGGCTATTCAATTTTAATCGTGCTCATGATATTTCTATCGCAAATTGATAATTGTTTGCCTAGGCACAAGCTCAAGGCCAACTAGGCTAAGTACGTGTTTAGTGCTCTATGTGCTTTTTGCAGGAAGAATGATCCCGAAATTGTTGTGGTAAGAAGTTGTGGCCACCAAGCCATACCTATGTTATTCTTTTGCAAAAATGTCATTATTCTGCTTAACCGATGCATAACATTAAGTATTTTTACCATACTTTTACAAGAATAGGGTCGAGGCCGACCAGGCCATGCCCATACTATATTTCTACAGGAAGAGGGTCGAGGCTGACCAGGCCATGCCCATACCATATTTGTACAGGAACAGGGCCAAGGTCGACCATGCCAAGCACATTCTAAGAGCTCCCATCTTAGTGGAAGTCAATTTTGCTTAATCACTTTTTGCAGGAGTATAAGGCCAAGGTCGAGGCCGACCCTAGTCTCTTCCATCGTTTTTCTTTTGCAAAAACTAATGTATGAGTGCAGGGAGCTACAATTTAAGCTAATGGAGAATTGAGATTTTCAATAACATGGAGAGTGGCTGAGGCCGACCAATTGGTCTTGCCATGGAAGCCACATAAATGTCTAAGTGAGAAAAGCATCTACGCAGAGGGCTTCAAAACAGAGTAGTAGACTGAACAACGTCCAAAGAGAGAGACAAAAGGCACAAAAGTTTGGACTCGCTTCAAACGTTAGCCTCGACCTCATCCCGAGGCCGAGGCCGGGTTATTTCTTCAATCCCCACTTTTTCTCATTTCTCTCTTACCTAATCCCTATCCAGGGGGCTCTTGTTGTGACTATGTCTATTATATCTTGCAGGGTAATAGTAAATCCGCACATAAGTCAGAACATGGCACAGATCACTATTCTTAAATCGAACTTAAAGAGTTCGACCTATAGCAGTAAGTCACACCTGAATCCCAATTCAAGAGTGGGGGCTTAATGTTATAGGTAATTTTGGACCACTCCGATATGCAAGGAGCTGACGAGGACAACAAGATATCAACCCAAGGTGACAACCAAGAAACGAGATCCGGAGGGAGAACATGCCAAAGGGTCGGGCCAAAGCCGAAGGTATCAGGCTTTTGGCCCGACCACTCGCCATGCTTGCGCGGGGCGAGTTCTTCCACCTCCATTCAGTCCCTGGTGCCCTCGGCTGCCTCGGTTCCACTCGGTTTAACCTAAATCGCCTCCGAATGTCTAAAACCCTAGGAACATGAGCATGTATTTAAACCCTTCTTCGTCACTGAAGAAGGGATCCAAAAACTCTCTCTTCTCTTCATCTAGCTCTCTGGTTTGCTCATATTCCCTCCGATTATTGACTTAAGCATCGGAGGCGGTGTGGCAAGCACCACACCGGTGTGCAGGTTTTCTTGTTTTGCAGGTCACGTCTTCCCCTTCAAATAAATTCACTGTGGGTGGCACGTGAGGGTCAGGTGAGTTCTCACTGTCCGGATTTTGGTATCAACATCTATCTTTTTAAACAAGCATAGAACAAAAAGTCCTAACCAAGTGTTTCTTTAATCTTGCTTCAATCTCTCCATAAGGAATGGGCATATCGATTTTAGGCCCACTTGTCCAAGTATGTGAAAAATATGATCATTCATTGATATTCTAATTGATTATTATTCATTTAGTCAAGACACTTCATTGATACACTTGATGTAGTTGTAGTTCATCCGAGTTAGATAGCTAATTAATTTAGATCTCCACATTGAGAACAAAGATGTTGGTGATGCGACCAAAGTTCCACATTGACTAGATAATAGATGATCATGGACTTATAAAGGATGACAAGTAACTTCATTGGTATGAGGTCTTTTGGGAATATTTTAACAACTCTAATTAGAGACAAGGAATAGCATCAAAGTAGAAGAGTGTTGTTTTTATGTCTAAGTAGAATATCTTGTATATATCTATTCATATAATAAATAAATAATTTTTTAAATTTATTTTTTGGTGAATAAATATTACTTTTTGAAGACTAAAATGAAAAAAAAAAAAAAAAAAAAAAAAAAAGGAAGAAGAGAAAATTCTTTAAAAAAAAAAAGCACCTTGGTGTCGAAAACAATTTTTCTTTTTTCATGCTTTTCATTTATATACAAATTTAATAAAGGAAATAAATTGAATCATTATAAACTAAGATTGAACTATTAGTTTGAGATTTATTTAAAGATGATTTTATTATTATTATTATTATTATTATTTTGATAATGATGATTTTATTAACTGAATGTAGGAAATCCACGAGTATAAAATTATTTTTGGCATAGATGTATTTGATTAATTTTAGAATATTGTATCTTGTTACCGTTGCGTTGCATCCGAAAATCTGTCGGACGGAGCCAATGACCCAAACCCGCGTTAGAAGAAAATATGAAAAAAAAAATACTAATAATTGTTAAACAAAAAAAAGAAAAAAACTAATAATTGTTAATTGATTGATTGATTGCGTAAGCTGCTGCCTTAGTTAACGTCCCATTTCCTTTTTTGCAAACACCATATCCAACACCTCCTGGCTCCTGGGTTTTTTTTTTTTCCTTTTCATTTTATACCTTCATTAATTTTTAACTAATAATAACTATATTATAAATTCAATCTATAATTATATTAAATTTATGGGAAAAATATACTTTTGGACCCTAGTGTGATGAAATCTATGACAAAGCAACACACATAATCAAAGAAAGAAAAGAGACAACACAAAGGAATTATAGTGGTTCAACCATTTTGCAATGGTCTACATCCACTGTAGGAAGGCAGCAGCTAATGATCTTACTTCCACGTAGAGAGAACACAAATTCAGGGTACAACAATGGAGCTTCACTCCTTGGCCTCACAACCTCTCTACCCAGATGGAAAAAACCCAGCTCACTTCCTCTCTACTCACCCCAATTCGCACACAGAGAATAGGAAATGCAGAATATATAGGACCTATTCTGTTACAACGGAATAAAGCAAATGGGGCCCAAAAACAAATACACAGAGATGGAGCTGACGAAGCTTGAATTAAATCCAGCTGAGCATCTGGAGGCTGGTCAATCTTTCTGACGTGGACAACTAATGGTGTGACTTGGCAAATCTTTCACACATCTCCCTCTTTGCCATGTTACACCTCGACGAAGATTCTTTAAGACAAGAAAACTGCTGCTGCCCTCTTTTCTTCACACTTGAATGAAGTTAGCCAACACCTATTTTAAGTAGGTTTAACAGATGTTGCATTTTTGAGACGTTCAAAGGCTTCGTGAGCATATCGCTGGATTATCGATGGATGCAACCTTCTGTAGTTTTACTTCTTCATTCAATGTCTTCTCCCTCAGGTAATGATACCTGATATCAATATGCTTTGATCTGTCATGGTATTGGGGATTCTTTGCTAGTGCAATTGCACTTTGACTATCACTGAAAACAGAGAATGAATTAGTAACACCAAGCATTTCATTAATCAAACCATTCAACCAAATACCTTCTTTTACCGCTTCTGCTAAAGATATATACTCAGATTCGGTGGTGGAGAGAACTGTTACAGACTGTAGTTGGGATTTCCAACTAACAACATTCTGAAATAATGTAAAAATATATCCTGATGTGGACCTTCTTTTGTCCAAATCAGCTGCAAAGTCAGCGTCTGCATATCCGATCAGAATATCATCACCTGAGCTCCCTCTGGAATAGATCAATCCATGATTTGTTGAACCTTTTATATATCTTATTGCCCATTTAACAGCTTCCCAGTGAGGCTTACCAGGGTCACACATAAACCGACTTATTAGGCTCATTGTGAATGCTAAATCCGGTCTGGTGCAGGTCATCTCATACATGAGGCTTCCCACTGCATTTGAGTATGGGACTTCCTGCATTTCTTTCCTTTCTTCCTCGCTGCTAGGTGATTGGGATTTAGAAAGTCTAAAATGATGGGCTAAGGGAATGGATACTGTTTTAGCATTTACAAGGTTGTATCTTTTAACCAATCTTTCAAGATACTCACACTGATTAATTTTCAAAATACCATTCAGTCGGTCCCTTAGGATATTCATCCCAAGGATTTTTGTTGCTGGCTCGATTTCCTTCATTTCAAACTCATTTTTAAGTTGTGTTTTTAGATTTTCTATTTTCCTTATATCCTGAGATGCTATTAACATGTCATCCACATAGAGAAGGAGGTACACAACAGCAATTCCTTCTTCTTTCTTGATGTATACACAATTATCAAACACACTCCTTTCAAAGCCACAACCTTTTATAAACCCGTCAAATTTCTTGTACCATTGTCGTGGGGACTGTTTTAACCCATACAGTGATTTCAACAACCTACAGACAAGCTGTTCTTTTCCTTTGGCTTCAAAACCAAGTGGTTGTTCCATATAAATTTCCTCTTCTAATTCACCATGTAGAAAAGCGGTTGTAACGTCCATTTGCTCTAACTCTAAGTCAAATTGAGCAACTAAAGATAAAAGGACTCGAATGGAGGAATATCTAACAACCGGTGAGAAAATTTCTGTATAGTCGATGCCATATTGTTGGGTGTAGCCCTTTGCTACTAACCTAGCTTTAAACCTAGGTTTATCTTCACCCTTAATACTAGATTTTAGTTTAAACAACCACTTGCATTTTACAGTTTTATGCTCTGCAGGTTTTTCTACTAGAACCCAAGTATGATTCTTTTCAAGAGAGGCCATTTCTTCACACATTGCTTGCTGCCACTGTTCTTTATGTTCTGATTTAATTGCTTGTTCATATGTTAGTGGCTCTATATTATCATCTTCTTCACTGCACATTAAGGTATAAGCTGAAGTTTCTGGAATTTCAATAGAGCACTCGGCCTGTTCATATCTAGATGGGGGTCTTATCGTGCGTCTTTGTCTATCACGAGTGAGCTGATAGTTTGTTAAGTTTTCTTCTAATTGAGCATGCTGTGAGGGAAGATTCTCATCTATCTGAGGTTCATTTATCACTTCAGATTGTATTACGGGTTGTTATGTTATTTCAAGGTTACTTTGGTTTGAGCTAGAAGCCATGTTCTCACCAGTCATCTCATTACCCTCTAGCTCTATGTCAAACGAATCCTCTTCACCTGAAACTTCCTTTTGATAGTTGAAGCTTCCCTCTTTTTCCCAAGGCATGTCATTCTCATTAAACTTAACATCACGACTAATTATACATCTTGATTCTCCTTTCTCTAAAGCCCACAGTTTATACCCTTTAACACCATCTGGGTATCCAAGAAAGACACACTTTTGGGATCTAGGAGCTAATTTGTCTTGCTTAATGTGGGAATAAGCAGCACATCCAAATATTTTAAGGTGACTCAGATTTGGAGGTCTACCAGTCCACACTTCCTGTGGAGTTTTCATATTCAAAGCCAATGAAGGACTTCTATTGATTAGATATGCTGCCGTATTTACTGCCTCCCCCCAAAAAAACTTTGGCAATCTTGCATTTGCCAACATACACCTCACCCTCTCTAGTATTGTTCTATTGTACCTCTCGGCCAGCCCATTTTGTTGAGGTGTGTTCGGTACAGTCAAGTGTCTTTGTATTCCAGCTTTTGTGCACATAGATTTGAAGTTTTCATTAAGATATTCAAGGCCATTATCTGTACGAATCCTCTTTATTCTTCTGTTGGTTTGATTTTCAACCATGGTCTTCCAATTTAAGAAGGTTTCGAACACTTGAGTTTTATTTTTAAGCATAAACACCCATAATTTTCTGGAATGGTCATCTATTATGCTTAAAAAATACTTAGCTCCACCTAGTGTAGATACTTTCGTCGGGCCCCATAAGTCTGAATGAATGTAGTCTAGGATCCCTTGAGTCTTCTGAATTGAACGACTAAATTGTACACGAGTGGACTTCCCTAGAACACAGTGTTCACAAAATGGCAGGTTTACAGTTTTTGTATTCCCCAATAATCCCTGTTTTTTCAATTCTACCAGTCCCCTTTCACTAACGTGTGCTAACCGTTTGTGCCATAGAGAAGCCTCATTATTTAGATCAGTTGGTGCTACATTTGCTGTACCAACTGAAGAGGAACCATTTAAGGTATATAACCCATTTTTTAAACTGCCTGACATAACTACCATGGAGCCTTTGGATATTTTCATGACCCCTCCCTCTGATTTGTACTTGTACCCAGCCTTATCTAATGTCCCTAATGATATAAGATTTCTCTTCAAATCAGGGACATACCTTACAGATGGCAAAATTTTCTGAGTACCTCCATCTAAGCTGAGTTTGACGGACCCAACACCTTTAATTAGGCATTGTTGGTCATTTCCCATTAAGACTTTCCCTCCCTCTAAATTCTTAAAGTCTAGGAAATAATGTTTGTGAGGAGTCATGTGGTATGAACATCCTGAATCCAAAATCCATTCTTCTGTTGGATTTATTTCTGAAACTGTGAGTACCTCAGCAGAATCATATGTCTCATGAACATTTGCGGAATTCTGACCTTCTTTCTTAGTTTGGTGCTTGTTTTTATATTGGAGCTTTCTACAATCTTTTATTAAATGGCCTGGTTTGTGGCAGTAAAAACACTCCCTAGTCTCCTTTCCTTTAGATTTTGATTTGTGCTTATTTTGATCTTTTCTATTTGTTTTAGGCGTGTTCGGTTTGACCTCTGTTCTTCCTCTCACTGTTAAGGCTTCGTTTTCTTTTCTCTGAGTTCAGGTTTCCATATCTTTAGAACGAAGAGCATCGAGAACAAGTCTTAGTGTTAAGGAGTCTCTACCATATTTGATAGCGGCCTTTATCTCTTTATAATTTTCGGGCAACGAGTTCAAGAGTATTATAGCTTGTTTTTCATCATCAATCTTCTCCCCAATATTCGTGACATCTAGACAGATTTTAACGAATTCATCTAAATTATCTTCTAATGGTTTAGATGAATCCATACGGTAACCAAACAATCTTTCCTTTAACAGAATTTTATTTGTTAGCGATTTGTTCAGGTACATGGATTCTAATTTTTTCCAGAGTTCAACCGCAGTATTAATCTCATCTACCTGACGTAATACAGAGTCTGAAAGATATAGAATCATCGTACTAAAGGCAATTTCATCCATCTCCTTTCGTTTTGCCTCAGACAAAGGTTCATCTAAATCCTCTGGTTTTTCTAATATTTTCGCAACCTTCAGTTGCACTAACATAGCCTTAAGCTTCTTTCTCCATAAACTAAAGTCCCCTTTCCCATCAAACTTTTCTAATTCAAATTTTGCAGACATGATCGAAAAATAAATTCAATTCAGACGGAGATGGCAAGATGATTCTAGATCGTGCTGAACAAACCTAATCGATATAAACCTAACCGATCGATTAGAGTACTGACCTCTGGAGCGTGAGCAATTAAGCGAATCAATCTATCGATCTTCGCAACTCCCTCAATCTCTGCAACTGCTAGATCTGATTCATCACCGAAGCTTGCTCTGATACCACTTGTGATGAAATCTATGACAAAGCAACACACATAGTCAAAGAAAGAAAAGAGACAATACAAAGGAATTATAGTGGTTCAACCATTTTGCAATGGTCTACATCCACTGTAGGAAGGCAGCAGCTAATGATCTTATTTCCACGTAGAGAGAACACAAATTCAGGGTACAACAATGGAGCTTCACTCCTTGGCCTCACAACCTCTCTACCCAGATGGAAAAAACCCAGCTCACTTCCTCTCTGCTCACCCCAATTCGCACACAGAGAATAGGAAATGCATAATATATAGGACCTATTCTGTTACAACGGAATAAAGCAAATGGGGCCCAAAAACAAATACACAGAGATGGAGCTGACGAAGCTTGAATTAAATCCAGCTGAGCATCTGGAGGCTGGTCAATCTTTCTGACGTGGACAACTAATGGTGTGACTTGGCAAATCTTTCACACCTAGGTTTGGGTTAAGTGACAGTTTGGTCCCTGAGTTTTCAAACTCAACAAAAATACCCCTGAAGTATGAGATAAGGAGCATTTTGGTCCCTACCGTCAATTTTTCTGTTAAATCTTAACAGTGGCTGACGTGGCACTATTATTTTAATAAAAAAATTATTTTTCTAATTTTTTTAAATAAAATAGTAATAAATTAAATAAAAAAAAATTATTTTTATTTTTATTTTTTTCCCTCTCTCTTCTTCTTCTTCTTCCTCTTCAACTCCATCATCTTCTTCCTCTTCAACTCCATCATCTTCTTCCTCTTTTACTTCTTCAACCACTGGCCGCCGCCCGTCGCCGACTCCAGCGACTGGCGACGTTTTTTTTTTTTTTTTTTAATCTCCTCTTCTCTTTCTCTTTTCTTTCCCTTCTCTTCTTCCTTCCTTCTTCTATTTTATTTAAAAAAAAACCCTCAGAATATCACAGAGAGGGAGGGAGGGACCTCCCTCCCGCGTTTTCTGGCGCCGAAATCGGAGCTTCGACGGCCTGCAACAATGGCGTCCTCCAATTCCACTTCTACGGCTTTCTCCGGCTTCTTCACATTCTTCACTCTCCTCCTCTTCATTCTCTCGCCACTCGTTAACGCGCACTCTTCGGCCTCTGCTCCTGCTTCCGCTCCCGCAAGCGACGGTATCTAGATCCAACCTCCTTTCCATCTCCGATTTATTTTTCTGTTCGCATTCTTTCTGTTTTCTTTTGTCGAATGATGATGAAGTAGAATGTAGGCCTTTCGATTAGGGATTTCTGTTCTAGCACGAGCGATTACTTGCATTGCATTCTGAAATTCGGTTGGTTCGTAGGGAGATTTTCTGATTTGGAAGTGATTTTTTTGATGATTTTGTGCAAAATCAGGGACCTTCATAGACTAGGGGATTGCGTACGTGCTGATGCTGTTGGCGTTGGTTCTCACATACCTAATCCCTCCCTCCCTCCCTCCCTCTCTGTGATATTATGAGGGTTTAAAAAAACGGAAGAAGGAAGGGAGAAAAGAAGGGAAAGAAAGAGAGGAGAGAGAAGAAAAGATTTAAAAAAAAAAAAAAAAAAAAAAAAAACGCCGCCGGTCTCCGACGGCCGGTGGTTGAAGAAGTAGAAGAGGAAGAAGATGATGGAGTTGAAGAGGAAGAAGAAGAGGAGGAAGAGAGGGAGGGAAAAAGAAATAATAAAATCTTTTTTATTTAATTTATTACTATTTTATTAAAAAATAATTCAAAAAATAATTTTTTTAATTAAAATAAAAATGTCACGTCAGCCGCCGTTAGAATTTAACAGAAAAAAGATAGCAGGGACCAAAGTGCTCCTTATCTCAAACCTCAGGGGTATTTTTGTTGAGTTTGAAAACTCAGGGACCAAAGTGTAACTTAACCCAAACCTCAGGGACCAAAAGTGTATTTTTCCCTAAATTTATTCTCATTTCTAACTTTGTATTAAATTGATTGAATGCTTAATCAAAATTATATATATGTTCTTAATAGACATCTAGTGTAACCAACCTGAACATAACTCAACTGACATAAAGGGTGTGTTTGGTTTAACTTTTCAAGTGTTTAATTTTGAAAATAAATCATTTTGAAAAAATTTATAGTGTTTGACAACTACTAAAAATGACTTATTAGAAAATGAGATTGATAAATAAATCATTTTGAGAGAAACACTTGAAATCAACTTTTTAAAAAAGACTTCTTTAAGTAAACAATAACTTGTGTATAAAAACATTTATGAGAAAATGCAACCAAACATATGGGTGTTTAAATTCTAAACAATTTTTATACAAAAGGTTTTTAAAAAAAATGTATTCTTGAAAAACATTTAAATTAAAATGTATTCCAAACGGACCCAAAGTCTGTGTTAATAAACAAGAGGTATGTGGTTCAAATCTTCTCACATCCACACGTTATAAAAAAATGCTAGGCTTGAAATATATTTTGTAATGTATCTCATAAAATCAAGACGTAATTTTTTTTCTTTTTTTTGAATACTAAGACGTAGAATTATTAACTACATCTGTTCCTGTCTGGACTATATATTGGAGCTCTTTAGAGCACATCAGTTTCCCTAACTTTTCTCTTTTTCAACTATTTAGATAGAGATCAAATATATCAAAAATAAAATGTTAAATTACAAATTTAGGTTTTAAACTTTCATGTTTTAAGTTTGAGTATTATCCTTTAATTTCAAAAAGTATCTAATAAGCCTTTCAAACCTTTAATTTTGTGTCTAGCAAGTTCTTCAACTTTAAGAGTATATATAATAAATTTCAAAAATTTCAATTTGCTTTGTGTCTAATAAGTATCTAACCTATTACCCAACTTTTATTGGTTAAATTATAAGTTTAGTCAATGAATTTCTAAGTTTGTTTTTAATAAGTCACTAGACTTTAAAAATTGTTTAACTTGGATCTCTAGACTTTCAATTTTGTGTTTATTAGATTTTTGACATATTCAACACTTTTTAAAACCAACGGATCTATATTATACATAAAATTCACAAAATTCAATTTTGTGTCTAATATAACTCTAAACTTTGAATTTTGTATGCAGTACTATGTGAATTTAAAAAAATATGGAATAAGTCAATAACTTATTAGATACAGAACTTAAAGTTTAAAAACTTATATTATACACTAAATTATAAATTTAAATTAGAAACATATTAAACATAAACTTAAAAGTTCAAAAACTAAACTTGTAATTTAACTTTTTTGAGTCAACATGAACATAGTTCAACGCCTCAACC
The DNA here is from genome assembly GCA_036850905.1 of Luffa acutangula. NCBI lineage: Eukaryota > Viridiplantae > Streptophyta > Magnoliopsida > Cucurbitales > Cucurbitaceae > Luffa > Luffa acutangula. Next base: position 15,764,369 of record CM072099.1, read on the forward strand.
GGCATAAATATCGTACTAATGATTAAGAGGTCTTTGATTCAAAGTCCTCCAACTTTACATGTTGTAAAAAAAAAAAAAAAAAATCCTTTTGAAAATGGATAGAACTAAGGATTAAAATGTTGATGCCTACAGAGATGTCGAGGTCTTAATTTTATGGAAATGTCGATGAAAATATCGACAAAATGTTGATGTCGATGGATATTTCTGGAAAAATATTTAAAATAAAAAAATGAAAAAATATTTAAATTAACGAATAAATGTTTTACATTTTAAAAATAAGTTTAATTACTTATTATAAATATTATCTCTACATTAGTTACGGTTGAAGGAGAAATTTTGTCCAATCACAAATTGTCATGTCATTATTTAAAATTAACGACGAAATTACAAATAATTAAATTTGGGACCAATTATAAATTGACATGTGTCCCAAATTTAATTTGAAGACAAGGTTGACCAATCATTTCTATTTGATCAATTAATTAGAAAATAAATTATTCTGATCAAATTAATTAATTTGACCAATTAATTAAAAAAAATAATTAATTGGATCAAATTTGGGTCTTAAGTATTTGGGTCATATAGTTTTGGGTCAAATATGAACCAAACCCAAGACTAAATAGTTGAGCCCAAAACCAATAAAGCTCAAGCCCAAGTTGTTAGGCCCAAAAACCACTAGGGCCCATCCCGCGAGAACTCTATAAATAAAGAAGTTCTCCTCCATTTCAAAGGTTCAGAAATTCTAAACTCTCACAAAGACAAGAGTTCAGAGTTTCAAAGCTCTAGAATTCAGAGAGAGTCCACCAAGTTTGAAGACCGAAGACTCTCTGCAATTCATAAGTTCAAGTGTTGAACACTTCTTGAAGACCAAACACTCTTCAAGACTTCAACACTCCTTGAAGATCAAAGACTCTTCAGGACATCAACACTTCTTGAAGATTGAAGACTCGTTCAAGACTGGAAGACTTCAAGCTCCAAGAATCCATTGAAGCTTCAGACTCGGGATCAAACGTTCCAACCCTCGAGTGAAACACATTCACACACAAGAGAGAGAATCAGAGGATTAAAGTTAGAGATTGTACACCCACAAACATACAAATATATTGTTTATTCCACGTGTCTCCATCTTCGAAGTTACGTGTGAACAGTTACATTTTGCTATTGTTTTGTTTATATTTTATCAATTTTTTTACGATATAGTGAAAATGTCAAACCACCTCGCATGTCGATGTCGAGACATATAAAAATATCGACATGTCAATGGAAATTTAATATGTTTGATAGAACTATACAAATATGATATATATTAAGGATGATAAATATATATACACACAAAAGACATAGAGATGCGGAAGAATACTTCGTGTTCCACCAATATTGTGTGTTGTGTGTTGTGTTTGGTGGCACGTGCGAGTGAGAAATTGATTTATAAATTATAAATATATGGTCTGAAATGGGGTCTCTGTGTTTTCTGTTCACTCTTGTCTCTTACTCCACGAGTCATTTTCACGCACACACTGCCAAAAAAAAAAAACGTAATTAAATAAAAATGATCTCCAACAAATAAATAAATGTTAAATTACGGGTTTAGTCTACTTGCAAAGAGATTCAAACCACAAATCTCTTAATCAATAGTGCAAACTTTATGTCAGTTGAACTATGTTTATATTGGCTACAAATTTAGTCTCCAAGTTTAAAAACTTAAAACTATTTAATCTCTAAACTTTAAAAAATGTTTAATAGGTTTTTAAATTTTTAATTTTGTGTTCCTAAGTTTTAAAACTTTCAATCGTGTGCTTATTTGTTCTTGAGCAAATGTCTAAACTTTCAATTTTTGTGTTCAGTAAATCTTTGAATTTTCAATTTTGTGTATAACAGATCTTTGACCTATTCAGTATTTTTTAAAATTCACAAAACCATTATACACGACATTAAAACTTTATAGTCTTATTAGATGTAAAATTCGATTTATGTCAATAGATCAATTAGTTCTTAAATTTTTTTAATATGTAAGGATTTATTAGGCACAACATTGAAACTTTAGGGACCTATTAGATACAAAATTGGAAGACTCTAAAGTTTTTGTTTTTTTTTTAAAAAAGCTTTAAGAACATACAAAATTGAAAGTTTTGAGATCCATTAAATATATTTTAAAATTTTAGAGATTTTCTATACACGAGCCTCACATTTATGATTTATCCAATAATAAAATAAAATAAAATAAAGGTGAGTAAAAGGGATTTCTGAAGTCTCTCTACTGATGTTATGTTGTTTTTATTTGGAGATTCTGTGTGGGACCCACCTCCTTGCCACACATCTCTAACGGCTACTTCTTTATTTTATTTTTATTTAAAAAAAAAAAAAGGAAAATAGTGGAAGAGAAGGTTCAACGTTCATCATGGGAATCACCCACTACCACCTGCGTTGGACCGTAACCAACTCCCCACGGGCTTTTCCAATTCCCACTTTTTTTTTTTTCTTCTTTTGCACTTAAGGTCCGGATCGAGATTGTATTTACGAGCATTTTTAGTAAAACAAATTATTTATACCCCATTTGATAACCATTTGGTTTTTTGGTTTATAAACATCACTTCCAACTTTAAGTTTTTTTGAATTTTCACCTACCTTCTTCTCATGTTTTAAAAAACCAAGTCAATTTTTGAAAACAAAAAAAAAAAAGTAGTTTTCAAAAACTTATTTTTGTTTTCAGAATTTGGTTAGAAATTCAAGTTTGTCTTTAACAAAAATGAAAACCATGGTGAGGAAATTCAAAGAAAACAAATCTAACTTTCAAAAACCAAAAACAAAAAACCAAATGATTATCAAACAAGGCCTTATTAATCTACAACAGTTAATTAAGACATGCTCTTAGATTTAGCTTCTCTAAAAATCTGCCATCCTCTTTTACGGTTTATCAATCTCAAACTTAGTATTTTTTTTTTTTACTTCTATTTTGCTCTTTTGTTATTAAATTCTGATTAATTTAATTTTTATAACAATCTTTTTCTTAAATTTTTTATCAAATAAAGATGAGTTAAACATAATTAAATGCAATTTATAGCATATAAAATTTTAAATAATTATCTTATAATAAACTATAAGTTAAATGTTAACATGAAAATAATTGAAATGTCAACAAGAACTAAGCTCAACTGACATAAAGTAGTTAGTAGTTATAATATTAAGTCGCAAAAATTTAGTACTGGTTTTTTCTTTTAGTATCAATCCTTCTACCTTGTTTACGAAAACCAAGTCAGTTTGAAAACAAAAAAAAAAAAAAAAATTCAAAAACTTGTTTTTATTTTTAAAATTTGGCTAGACATTCAAATGCAACCCTAACAATGATGAAAACCATGGTAGAGAATTTAAGAGAAAACCAGCATAATTTAAAAAAACCAAAAACAAAAAATGTTATCAAACGGAGTCTTAATAACCAATTACAATACTCTATATGTTGTGGACTCCACAACCCTAGATTTCATAACTCCAACTCCGACCAAACACTTTCGCGATATATTATCCTTAATATGTTTAATAAATTATATACATAAATAAAAGTTTAAAAAGAAAGGTATTAAATTAAATAATAAATAAAAAGGAAAAAGAGGCGTTGGTTTGGTAATATAGTAAGGGACAAGTGAGAGGTGAGGTGGTGTCCTTACAGATGTTAATGGAGAATCGACACATTGGAAACCGTGTATTCGGTGAACGTTACACTGCCCGCCGAATTACATCTTCCCCATGGCCCCATCTTACTCTTCTATTCTCTTTAATAACTCCACCTTTTCCTTTCTTCTTCTTTTTTTCTTTTTTTTTTGGAAAAAATCAATTTTGACCCCTGAACTTTGGAACATTTTTTATTAATATTATATTTTTTAAAACTTTTTATTAAAATATAGTTGTTTTGAAACTTATTATTAAAATATTGTTGTTTTAATTTTTCAGTCAAAGGTCGTCTCTTGAAGAGACGACCTTGAAATGTGTGTCTGCAAGTCGTCTCTTCAAAAGACGACCGCAGACGTGGCAGAGATGACATTAGACTATAGACTTAGTGAGCCAGTAATATGTTGGGAGGAATTAAGTTCCTTCCAGAGGAATAATAAAAGTTATTGTTTACTTCCCATAAATTCAGAGATGACATTAGATTTTTTTTAGTGACCTAATTTTTCCCTTAATTTTTTTCGACTCACTAAATAAAGCAAAATGTGGACACATGTGTCTTGTAGTACTTAATTTGGATAATCCACACATTTAAACAGTGAGGGTAGCCTAAAAAATGTTCCTTTAGATGATCTGAATTGATTTGATGATAAATGTCATTTAAACACTCAGATTAATCTTATTTATCATTATATTATTTGATTTGAGTGAAAGAATCACATTATATTTGTAAGACTAGTTAAAACATATCATAACATGCACTACTAAGTTGATAATGGATGAGTCGACTCTAAACTAAGCCATTTGATTAGAAGATTGATAGACCTTTCAAAGATGACTTCTTTGATTAATCAACCTATATTTAAAGGTTTGTTGCAATTGTTTAAATCATCATGGTTAATAATTGTTCTAACTCTGAAAATATCATATTATTGAAATCTCTAAATATACTTCATTTACTTTTAAACTACGAGTTGAGTATGGGTAAGTTTTTAGACCATAAAATTTCCTATACTGTATAGTAATAAAGAATAATAATAATAATAATAATAATAATAATAATAATAATAATAATAATAATAATAATAATAAAATTAAAAAAAAAAAAAAAAAAAAAAAAAAAAAAAAAACTCTATTCAACCTCTCATAAATTTATGGATACTCAAAGAATTTGTTCGAAATTTATATTCATTAAAAAAAAGATTGACAAAAGAGGATCCACTGTTAAGTACCCAAAAGTCTTGGCAATCATTATTATCTTTTGAAGAATTTGTAATCATTATTAAATTCACCCTATAAGATTAATTCATTAAAATATTTTTGTTTAAAAAGAAAATTTATTAAAAAATTTAGGTGCGAATTCCTACTTTACCCCTCTTTCAAGACTTCCAAGTTTGATTCTCAAGCTTTGGGAGTATTCTTATAAGTGGGATAAAGTGATCCATTTTGGAAAAGAGGATTTGTTTATATATTATTTATTTTTCAGGGTTACTTTTGTCCTTTTTGACTTTTGTGTACAAATGTGAACAAAATTGGGAAAAGTGGACCTTTTCCCTAACTCTCCTCTTGATGAGGAGGTGGTATCTATTCTTTTCACTTTTTTACTTTTTATCTTTTATCTCATAAAACTATTTAAAAATTTAAATTTTTATTACATATATTTTGTTGAGTTCAATAGGGTAGGGTGAAAAATAATAGACCATGTTTAACTTACCATATTTAATTAGTATCTAAAATTTGATTTTTCTTTTCTTTTTTTAGTTCAATATTATGTAGAGGTAGAGATTTGAACCTCTGACCTCTTGGTCGATGATATATGTCTTAATCAGTTAAACTACATTTAGATTGACATATAAAATTTGACTCACAAACCTTCACTTGACTCATGTAAAAAGAATACTCTCCGATCAGTAATATGTTCAAATATAAAATCTAGTCCATAAATTTTGATGTATGGTGCTTACTTAGTAAACTTTGAAAAGCTTTCAAGTTATTCTATTTTATTTTTCTTATAAAAACCGTCAACTAAATGATGATGGAACATGGTGACATGTCTATTAGAAAAATATTGATTGTTTTTGCATGATGTGGCAGACAGATAGTGCAATGAAGTGAACACAATTTGACAAAATAAGGTGACTAGGCTCAAGGATTTGTATGTGCTAACTTTATTTTATTCAACTGTTTCCTTCTATCTATCTGTCGTCCGTTGGATGTATGTTAGGTTAAATCAACCAATATTTATCTAATAGACGTGTCACCACATAATTTAGTTAATTGTGTTAAATAAAGAAAATATTAACCAAAAATTTTGATAAAGGTGAACAGATTTTAAACTACTTATTTTTTTAATTTGACGTATTCTTTCACTTATTATATGTTTTACTAATTTAACATTGGTTAGTTCAATGATCATGATATGTGATTCATATATATATTAAGATAATAAATTGGAAGAAGCTAAAGTGAGCATAGCTCAACAGTAATTGACATGTATCCTCGACTAAAATGTTAGAAGTTCAAATCTTTCGCCCCAAATGATTTAACAAAAATAAAGTTGGAAAAAGTGAGATCAAATCATTTTTTTTTCTTTTTAAGAATTCATCTATAAGAATTATAGTGAGAGAAAGCTCCCATACAAAACTCCAAGGAAATTTAATGAGAAATAAATATCAAAACACATAGAAGTTATTGTAATGATTTTTGTTTTATATTTGGACATGTGGCCTGGCTTCTGTCTCACACCTCAAAAAGTCACCTATAACATACAATCACACTTCTCAAAACTATAACTTAAATATTTAAAGCAAAATAAAATATATTTTTGTATTGCCTATAAAAATTAGTCTCACTACAAATCATGTATTTAAGCAATGAAATGGGTTAGTGGGATTACTCCTTTTTTTTTTTTTTTGGGGGGGGGGGGGTATTTTTAATGCATTTTTAAACATAGCATAAATTAATGTAATAAAAAGAATAATTAACAAGAATATAACTTTTGTTATTCTATACTAAAGAGGATTTTGAGTTAAATGAAAAGTTATCTACTAGTATGTAACTTCTTTTATAAGTCTAAAATTATTTTAGTGAGTAATTTTGAATTAAACCTTGAATTAAATAAGTGGTGAAATGAATTTCATCTAAATTGAATTAGTAATTATCCACATAATAATCAATAAATAACATAAAGTTGATACTTAAAATCAAGCCACATGGGTTCGTTTAAAATACTCAAACCTAAAATATTAAAATCAGGTATGAAAAAAGGAGTTCAAATAGTCACTCTAAACATAGCTCAACTAGTTAATGTAATGTATATATTAATTCTAAAGGTTAGATGATTGAATCCTCATCTCATATTGTCGATCTAAAAAAAAGTTCAAGCTATAATTAAGGACCGGTTTGACAATCATTTGGTTTTTTGTTTTTGGTTTTTTTCTACCGGTAAGGTTTTTTTTTTTTTTTTTTTTTTTTTTTTTTTTTTTTTTTTATCTATCTATCTTCTTTCCATAATTGCAAAAACCAAGTCAAGTTTTGAAACTACACGCACATAGTTTTCAAAAACTTGTTTTTGTCTTTGGAATTTGGCTAATAATACAAATGTGTCCTTAAAAAAAATGAAAACTACGCTAAGAAAATTAAGAGAAAATAAGTCTACTTTTAAAAGATTCAAAAACCAAAAACCAAAAACCAAGTGGTAATCAAACAAAGACATAAACAACTAAATCTAACTATAAAAAAATCCAACTAGAAGAGTTTTTTTTTTCCTTATTTAAATAGAACGCAATACTGCAACGGCAATGATGAAGATTTAGATCAGTGATTTGAATGCCTTGACTATGGAACTATAAGAAGAAAGACTAATACCCATTACACTTATAAGGGTAAATATTTGAACAAATTGACAAAGTTTTTTTTTGTCCATTGAACTATAATTAGAAGGAAAAAAAAAAAAAACCAATAGTTACACCATCCAATATATAGAGAAATAAGAAGATTTATTTCCAAAAAGTTTTTTATTTTCTTTTCTACATAGGTGAGGGATTTGATCCTCTCGATCGAGAGTAGATGCTTGAGTTATGTTTTTGTTGGCTTATTTTCAAAAATTATTAAAAGATTTTCAAACTTAGACTAACATAACTCAACTACTAAGACGTCTTTACTTTCTCCGAGCAGCCATAACATGAGCTCAAATTTCCCCACCAATATAATATTCTAAAACTAATATTTTGTTCAAAAAGGAAAAAACTTGGGTGCATACTGGTATGTATGTAGGGATCTCTCTGCATTCCACCATTAAAATGTTGACAATTAGGAAAGATAAATTTTTTTCACATTTTCTCCCTTCTTCTTTCTTAGTTGGAAAAAACTTGGATCATTCTAGTGTTAAAATGTTGACAACTAGGATAAATATATATTTTTTTTCTCATTTTCTCCCTTCCTCTTTCTTAGTTGTCAAGATTTTAATGGGATATGTAGAGATATGTAGGGATGGACATACGGTATTTTTTTTAGTTGTCAAGATTTTAATGTGAGATCCTTACATACCAGTATGCAACCAAGTTTTGTTGTTTAAAAAATGTACTATTTGAGAATGAAAAAGTTAAAAAACAATTTGTTTTTTTTTTTTTTTTTTTTTCCATTTTTTTTATATTAAATTGAAGCATCTTTTGAAGGAAGCCAAAATTGCTCCAACGGTGCTCGGCCTTCCACTCTTACAAACATCCATAAAACGCCTCTTTCTCCTTCTCCTTTGTCTCTCTTCTTCAACCCTTTTCCTTTTCCCCCATTTTCCTCTTCTTCTTCTTTCTCCCATGGCTGCTTCCTCTTCTTTCACCTTCCTCTGTTTTTCCCTTTCCTTCATTCTTCTCCTTCTTCTCTCTTCTTGTTCTTCTTCTTCTTCCACTCCAAATCTTCCTATCCTCTCTTTCGACGAAGCCTACAATCACTTGTTCGGCGATGACAATCTCCTTGTTCTCAAGGATGGAAAATCGGTTCATCTTCATCTAGATGAACGAACAGGTCCTCTGTTTCTCTGTTTCTTAGATTCGAGATTGAACAACCCTTTGATTCTCTCTCTTTTTTGCTGTTTTTTTTATTGTGGGTTTTTTGTTTCAGGCGCTGGATTTGTGTCTCAGGACCTTTATCTTCATGGCTTCTTCAGTGCTTCCATTAAATTGCCTGCTGATTACACTGCTGGTGTTGTGGTTGCTTTTTATGTGAGTATCGAATGTGGAATGGAATTCTTTGGGTTTTTTTTTTTTTTTTTTTTTTTTTTTTGGTAAATGGTTTGAACTGTTTGTTCTCTGTTTAACTTCTTGATAATCCTCAACTGTTTCTAATCCGTGAATTTCTGATAATCAAGGATGATTTGACAATCTGGGTGTTCTTTTAAAATTTCATTTTGTTATGTATTCATTTACTCTGTTTTTCTGTGTGTATCGGTAGGGGTGTTAACCCAACTTGTGTTTATTTGGGGGTGCTTTTAAAACTTTGTTTAGCAGAATTTCTTTTTGTTATTAAAAGCAATTTTGTACGAAAGTGTTTATTGACCGGTCACTTTCTTGGTTCTACACTTTTAAAAGTGCTTTCAAGTGCGATAGATAAACAACAGTTCATTTATATAAGTATAGCTTAACTAGTTGGAGCTTCTAATCCTTCACCTCCATGTCGAACTGGAAAAAAAAGTCACTTAGGTTGAGAAATACTTGATAAGTGCTTTTTCATAAAGGAGTTCAAGTGATTTTGACTTTTTGCTTAAAGACACTTAAATTATTTCCAAATGAGATGGTTTTAGGTGAGAAATGCCTTAATCCAAGGCAAAAGCACTCCCAAACATACCCTTAGTTGTTTGATTTGCAACTATAGTTAATTGGATGATGGACTTCACCTGTAATTTGAGTTGGATTGGTTCAGTTGTTTGCACGTTTATTCTGAACTTTGTCCAAAATTAGCGGAAATATTATTCCCTTGAACTTCTAGATTAGTAACTCAATCTAGTAACTGGGATGGCAGATGTCGAATGGTGATATGTTTGAGAACAACCACGATGAGATCGATTTCGAGTTTTTAGGGAATATAAGAGGCAAAGAATGGAGGGTTCAGACTAACATTTACGGAAATGGAAGCACGAACGTTGGCAGAGAAGAAAGATATGGTCTATGGTTTGATCCAGCTGAAGATTTCCATCAATACAGCATTCTCTGGACTGATTCTCGCATTATGTAAGCTATTTGTTTTTCTTCCATTCTTCTTTAGATGTGTTATTCCTTTTCTTTCTTAGAAAGTTCGGAATCTCCCATGTTTTGTTGTGTTATGATGTTTTGCCAGAGCCATGGGAGGTGTGAATAGTTCATTTGGAAAGTTGTTTCAGAAAGTCTCTGAATTTTGCCCCCTCCCCTCTGGTTTGACCTCTGCAGGCTGTTTTTATGTGGAAAGTCAAGTTTGGCTTTGGGGTTCTAGAATTTGTTCTCTGTTTTGGTTCCTAAACTTTCAAATGTCTTGTTTGGTTTAGTCCCTCAATTTTCAAATATTTTGTCTTAGTCCAACTACTCTGCAAAAAGAATATAGTAGTTGTCTCTATTATGAAATTTGGACTTGTTTTGAAATTTGATAGTTGTATTACTCCATGTGACTTCAAATATTTGTTTATGTGAACATTCACTCATCTGTTAAATGAACCAATATATCATATATTAAGTTTTCATTTTTGTGAAAAGGACCAAGTTTAATAGTTACAGTAGAATGATTCAAAATTGAAGAACTAAGTTAGAATAAGCATGAAAGTTGAAGGATAAAAATAGGACTTAAACCTTCCTCATTCTATGACCCATTATCAAGCCCCAGAAACACAACATGCTTTTTTTTGGGACATGTTTGAAGATTATGAGGTTTTGAATTGTTAATGATCTTTGACATAACTGTGACTGCTTCCACTTTTCTCTTATATGTAGATTTTATGTGGATGAAGTTCCTATAAGAGAGGTTAAAAGAACAACTTCAATGGGTGGTGAGTTTCCATCCAAGCCCATGACTCTGTATGCAACAATTTGGGATGGATCAAGCTGGGCTACCAATGGAGGTAAATACAAAGTAAACTACAAATATGCACCCTATATCGCCGAGTTCTCTGAATTCGTATTGCACGGTTGCACGGTCGATCCAATCGAACAAGTCTTCTCCAAGTGCGACCTTACACAGAGCTCCGAAGCCGCCATCCCCAATGATATCCCCAATGCTAAAAGAACAAAAATGGAGAGTTTCAGGAGGAAGCACATGAGATACTCATACTGCTATGATCATCTTAGATACAAGATCCCTCCTGCAGAATGTGTCATTGATCGTCAAGAAGCCGAGCGACTCAGAAAGTTCGACCCTGTAACATTTGGAAGAGGACGGCGACACCATGGGAAACACCGTCACTCGAGCGAGGCTGAGTTCACTTCTGCTTGAGAAGGCTGACATTGTTTCATTTTTTTTTGGGTAATAATTTCTGGCAGTTTGATTTAGATGGGTCTGTTCTTTTTTGTGTATAAAAAAATATATAGACAGTTGAATGAGTATAGATTTTATTTAGGAATCTGATGTGTTTCATTTGGTTGGTTTATTATGTATAGTTAACACCATTAGGATTATCAATTGATGCTGTTAGTTGGTTGTTGGCTTTACATTTTGGTGAATTTAATGATGATTTATGTTCTTTTTATATGTGTTATCTTCATGTATCCAATAGATATACAAGCATATATGTTGTTATTATCTAACTCAAATAAGCTTATATTTTCTGTTGTTTTTCAAAAACTTAGGCACATTTCAGAAGGCTAAATAGTACTAAATACATGATTTTTTAGATATTTCTTAATTTTATCCCTAATCTTTATAAAAATTTTTATTTTCATATTAATAAAAAATTCAATCAAATACTTATTCTTACTAAAGGTAAGAATATTAAGGTAACATCAAAATACAATTGGTTGGAAATACTTTTTTTTCTTATTTCTTTTCTTTTAAAGCAGTAGTAAATACTCTTTTTAGGATAATAGATATCCATGGAATAAGTAATTTTTACCCCATTCGTATGAACCTTGCTTTAAATTGTGAATTTTAAGGAAAGGAAAAATGGAGGCCCATTTGGTTTTTGAAACTTTTGGTTGTTTTCTTCTAACTTCCTTACCATGGTTTTCATTTTTGTTAAGTACAGGTTTGAATTCTTAGTCAGATTCCAAAACTAGTTTTATTATTATTATTTTTTTTTAATTTTTAAAACTTGACGTTATTGAAAACATGGAAAGAAGGTAGATGACAAAACAAATAAACTTATGGGTGGTTGCAGTGTTTATAGACTTAATTTTAAAAAAACCAAAAACCAAAATGGTTACCAAACAGTGCTTGAGAGAACACAAAGACGGTTAAAGTTTTATCCAATCAAACTACATTATAGATGATTTTCAAAATAATATTAATAATAATAATAATAAATTATAGATACAAATTATGTTCAATTACAGGTTTAGTCTTTGAACTTTTAGGATTCTGTCATTTTAGTCCCTGAATTTTATAAAAAGTTTCAAATAGATCCTCAAACTTTCAACTTTGTGTCTAATAGGTTCCTGAATTTTAAAAAGTATCCAGTTGGTCCTTAAACTTTCACTTTTGTGTCCAATAAATCCCCCAACTTTCACTTTTGTGTCTAAGAAGTCCTTAACCTATTAGACACTTTTTAAAGTTTGGGACCAAATTGACACAAACTAAAAGTTCAAGGACTAAACTTGTAATTTAACCTACAAATTAATAGCTTACTTATACTAAGAATATATAATCAAAATACTTATCTATGGAAAATAAAATAAATCTAATTCAAATAACATAATCTTTTTTTTTTTAAATAGTTAAGCTTTCATTAAATAGAGAGACTTCTTCCGCATGATACAAAAAGTGATTTCTCACTATGAGCTAAATTTAAAATCCAAAGTGGATATTCCCGAAACAAGTTTTGGATATGAACCTAAACCCAAATGGGCTAATTTATGAGAAATACCATTCTGATCACAATTTGCACATATAAACTTCACTTCTTGAAAACACCTCTTGAGGTCCTCTATGTCTCATGAAAGTGAATAGACTTCTTCTGTTCCACTTAACCTCAAAATTAAACTTAGGGAATTAGAACACAAAGTTACCACTTTGATCTCCATTCTGTTTGCTAGTCTAAGTCCTTCCAGAATAGCTCATGCCCCCGCATATAAAGAAGACACCAACGAAGGGTGATTCCCATTCATAGCTGCAATCACCTCTCCATGAATCTCTCATATCAATGCCCTAAGCCCAGACACTCGCCCTCGTTCATCACATGTTGTATCCACATGGACTACCATCGCATTATCACCTTGACTACAGGTATTAGTTTAGATGTCTCGAGCTACTTTCTTCTTTGCACGGACATTTGCATGTTGGAGTTCCTGAATATAGCAATGAATCCACCCACATTGTGCACTTAAGTCCGGAATCTGATTCCTATGAACCACACTATTCCAATCATTCCAAATAGCCCACGCTCCTACACAAATCTAGTTGAACATGCTGTCTTGTGCAGACTCACTCAAATCCAAAAAATCAGTTCTGTATAGAGATATGATTATATTCCTCGATCTTTATATGTTGATGCAACTGTCTCCATAGTTTCTTAGCCCTTGAATATCTAAACAACGCATGATTCGTCATTTCTGGATACTTATTACAAATGGGACATAAATCTTCAGTATTCATATGGTGTCGTTTTAAATTCACATAAGTGGAAATAAAATTATGGAATGATTGCCAAATAAAATGTTTTATCATGGACGAAATGTTAAGTTTCCATAATCTCTTCCACCACTTCCGCACCAGATCACACGGAAAAGTCTCATTTTTCCACAACATATGTGCTTTATAGGGGTGCAAGCAAAAACCGAAAAACCGAAAAACTGAACCGAACCAAACCGATCCAATGGTTTGGTTTGGTTATTTTGAAAAAATATGGACACATCGGTTTCATTTTTGGGAAAACCGAAAATTTTCGGTTCGGTTCGGTTTTTCATTCAAAAAACCAATAAAAAACCGAACCGAACCGACTATATATACCACTTTAAAAAAATCCTAACCTTTTGCATATTGCCTCTTTCCACATCTCACTTTTTTCCTAAATTGGTTGGAATTTTTTTTTTCTATGTAATTTAAAGTATAAATTATGATATTATTTGTATGTTTATCTTTATTATGTATATTTATTTACAATCAAATATTTAAAAATTGTTATTCACGGATTAGTTTGAGAAAATTAAGTCATTGTATTGAATTAATTAATTAATTGAAGTTTATATTGAAAAAATGGGGTACAATGGGTCATTGGGTCAAAAAAAAAAAAAAAAAAAGCTGAAATTAGAAGAGAAAATTGGTCATTTAAAAAAAAATAAAAAAAGTCCACATTGGGCCCAAAACCGAAAACCGATCCATTGGACAAACCGAACCGAAGGAAAACCGAACCATTGGACATGTCTCATATTGGACATTGGTTCGGTTTAGAGTTTTGTAAAACCGATTGGATCGGTTCGGTTCACGGTTTGGTAAAAAACCGACAAAACCGAACCGAGTATCACCCCTAGTGCTTTATACCCGCTTCTGACCGTATATTTCCCATGTCTATCAAAATGCCATATCCATCTATCAGGTGTGTTGGATTTTATGCCCTAAAACTCGTAGATAGTAAATGTAACATTTTACCGAACATTAATAAAATAGTTTATTTTGTTTGTATTGAGTAGATCTTGTCTTATTAACCCTAATTCAATAAACTAAACAACCTAGGCTAATAGTATGAGGCTTGAACTAGTATGTAGGGACATACGGGGATCAATGTTCAAGATTCAGCCTAAAGGGTCTATAGTATAGGGATAAGGCTGGGTACCTTATCCTAGTGACACTATGGATACGACCCACTTTGTATTATGATACAAACACAATGATCCAGCGCGTTCATGTAGTTGACATGCGAGTGAGGGTATCCTATGCAATGAGTTTGCATAAGACCGGACCGCGAAATAGTTAACCACTAACTATAACGCCGTTAGTTGGCTCGGTTTCTATTTCACTAGGATGACCTAGGCAACTCGGTTTCAATCCTTAGTGGATTATGGACTCCTGTTCACGAGGGGTTTTCCTTTGATTTGTATGGGTGAGAGTGGCCAGCACACAGACTCAATAAGCCTACCATTTTGGGGATAATACCGAGTGGGGAGCTGGGAACATAATCACACAAGATGAAATTCACTCCTTCCCTACTCTAGGGTAAGTAGAGGTGTGTTTCCTTAAGTGGTGTCTCTAGGACTTGAACAATGGGCCCAACCCTCTCTATGGCACGAGAGGGACTTCTGTTTGTTGGTTGGACCTCAAACAGGTTGTTCATTAGAGGAGCACTGGGGACTTAAGGACAAAGATGTAACCTAGGGGTAAAACGGTAATTTGACCCAGCTGGGGTACGAACACACGTGAAGGACTGACTTGTCGTTATTGGTCGATATCCATGGACACAAAAATATTCTGCAGTGAGAAGAGTGCAGTTGTGGGTCTTTAGTGGAGTGACCCACAGTTAACGAATGAAGACTAACTTGGTTAATGAGTTTAAGTCGATTAGTCTCGTATCGTTGGAGCTTCTGATCTGTAGGTCCATTAGGTTCCACTGGTAGCTCGTAAAGAGACTTGAAGCAATTAAATATAAATTGAAAATGTTCAATTTATCTGGGGAATCGAATAATGTATGTTGATGCATTATAATATAAAGTTTATGACACTTTATAATATAATTTTTTAATTAATTTAAAAAAATTAATTCTGGAGAGAAAATATTTGAAAGAGTTCAAATAAATCTTAATATGAATTGAATTCATATTAATTTTAATTTTAATAAAATCCCTAAGATTAAATATATGATATTTAATTGGGTAATTAATTAATTATTTATTAAAATTAGATATTGTTCAGATAATAGATTTGAATTTATTAATAGACTCTTGGCCTTTACCTATATATAGGACCCCTGGAGTGGGGTGAAAGACATCCCATTGTCTCTCATTCTCTCAGAGATCTCTCCCAAAAGACTCCCACAAGTCTCCTGCTTCAAGAAGTCTTAGAGATATACCGTTGTAGCCGATTGGTGGTGTTCGCACAAGAAGGTTGCTGCGTTTTCAATCTTATTAGCAAGAAAAGGCGAATCGATCAAGACTTACTACAAAAGTAAGTTTTCTATGAAATCCTTGATCACTAGGATCAATCTAGTTAATCATTTAGCATGTTTATAGCCTACATACAACCCATTAAATATAGATTTATTGTTGTAATATTTTACAAATTGTATTGGTATTTCAATTAGAATCTAAGACTCTGAGTAGGTCCGGTAATTCTTTCCGTTGCATAGGGCTTTTATCCCTTCAATTGGTATCAGAGCCAACTCAGTTGTTCTTGATTTTAAATTGAAATTTGCAATTTGTTCATGGTGTGATTTATGCATTGTGAATGTTATGGTTTGCGTATAAATGGTTTCGATTAATTTGACCATAGATTTACGTTTTCTTGAATGGTTCAATGTAAAGGCCCCTGCGTTTTTGGGCATATTTTGTAAATCTATTATCCTCTGTAAGTCTGGGTCTAGAATAGGGTGTTCGATGATGAAGATTGTTGAAATTCACGTCAAAAAACGAGACCAAATGCGAGAAAAAGCCGTTGGATTGCCCAGATTCTGCTTCCAAACGCAGAAGCGTCACGACGCTGTTCATAGAGTGTCGCGACGTTGTCTTCTCAGCGTTGCAACGCTATCACGATTTCTTGCAGCATGCGGCTAGGTTTTGTGAGGCGCGGATGAAGACGGACCGGTTTAGTGATTTGGGGCTGGTCTAGGGTTGGTTTGGCCCGGTCCAACCCAATTCAAGCTTGGTTTGGCATTTTGGGGTCCGGTTCGTAGCAGTTTGGGTGGTTCGTGTAGTCTAGTCCGGTTCTGAAGCTGCAGAAAGATGTTTTTAGGATAAAATAGCTTAAGTTATTGTAATTTATGTGCTTTATTTTATCCTAGAGGCCAATTAATCGGTTTATACGCTATTTAAATGCTTTATGGATGTCATTTAGATTTAAAATCCCACCTTAGGTTATAAAGCATGCTCATGCATTTTATATAATATTATAATTAGTTATAATGTATGAATTGAAATGCATGGTTTATTTCCATGAGTTTTAATATATAGTTGAGTTATATTAATATCATGAAAATGGATAAACATGATGCATGCAATTACCTAGTTAAATATAAAGAGTTATATTTAATAAAATTGTTTGCAGCATGCTACTTTGATTTACCATTTTTGGCAATAATTTAATTGTTAATTTATTAATAATGGAAATCAAAGTTGCTTTGAGCATGAAACATCCATAGTTTAATATAATTGTTATATTAATTTCATACAATAATGCAATCCAATAGTTTTATTATATTAACTTGAATATGATTGTTAATTATTTTAAAACTATAGTATGCATGATTATAGGGCTAATCATTAAAATTTGAATAGTTTAAAATTGATGATTAGAAACCGTCAACCTATACTAAAGATTGCATGCAAACATAGGATCATAGGAAAATGAATTAATTTCAAAATGTTTAAAATTAATTAGACCTAAGATCTCGTTAATTCTAATAGGATTATAATTAAGTCTTGCTTAATTTTTTAAAATAGTTTTAACCTACTAAATATGACAAACATTACTATGATTATAAGGGAACTCTATCGGAAAAGTTCTGTCTAAGGTTGGGGGTACTTAAGTTGACGGTTTACGGAACACCTCCTACCTGGGAACTGACCCGGAATACCGGAGTTGAATTAATCATGGTTAAATGTTAGCATGCAATGTCACTAGGTTTATTAAAAGAGTTTAATACACCTAGATCTTTAGAGTAAAGACTTTACATTACTATGGTTAAAAGGGAACTCTCCCAGTTACGTTCTGTTTAAGACTGGAGGTATTTAAGCTGACGGTTTACGGAACACCTGCTACCTGGGAACAAACCCAGAACCTGAGTTGAAATAACCATAGTCATGTTAGCATACGGTGTTGCTAGGTTTGTTAAAAGAGTTTAATTCACCTAGAACATTACAATTCTCATTATAATAGTTATAATAGGATTAGAATTAGATAAATTGAATTAGCCGGATTTATCTAGGTTAATAAACCCTAAAATGTACGGAGGTCACTTTAGTGGGACGTAATTTTTTTTGCTCCTACGTCCCTATATTCACAACGTGAGATCCATGCTCGGCTTCGTGGCTCATTGGTTAGTGGGGCACCGTTGATATCTCTTTGCATGATCTTGATTTTGATTCTAGCTTAATGCAAGCGTCAGTTATCTTTTATCTCCCTTTTCTCATTTTTTATATATATATTTTTTCGATTTTTGTTTTTTTTTTTTGAAAAGTCAATTTCCCTTTTTTTTTTTTTGGTCTAGGGTAATCTCATTTTTTGATTATATATATATATATATCTAGATTTTGTAATTTTTTTTTTGAGGAGATAAATTTTGTAATGGGGAAAATACACTTTTGGTCCCTGAGGTTTGGCTTAGGTTTCATTTTGGTCCCTGAGTTTTCAAACTCAACAATTTAGTCCATGAGGTTTGGATTTCGTTTCATTTTAGTCCCTCCATCCATTTTTTCGTTAGATTTTAACGGACGACTGACGTGGCACCTATTTTTTAATTAAAAAATATATTATTTTTTATTCCTTCACTCTCTTCCTTCTTCATCTTCTCCTTCAAGTCTTCAAGTCTTCTTCTTCCTCAAGTCCAGTTGCTAGTGACGACTCCCGCCGGCGGCGGAGAATTTTTTTTCCTCTTCCTTTCTTCTCCTTTCTTTCTTCTTCCTTTCCTTGTTTTCTTTTTGTTTTTTTCTCAAAACCCCTCATCCATTTCAACTTTGATTTAAAAAAAAAAAATTGGAAAATGTTGCTCAAATCTTCTTCTTCAGACCAGACTCGCCGGAGCCACCGCCGCCTCGCCAGAAAAGTCGTTGATGTCGTCAAGCCTGTGTGCACGAGAACACCTCCGTTCCAAATCTAAAAAATCAAGTTGTCGTCGAGAACATTGTTGCTCCATCGAGCCTTCTGCACGAAAAAAAATGTCGTCGTCGAGCAACTCTCTCTTCTCCGATCAATTGCTCTGCCACCACTGCCTCAGACCTAACCCCGCTACTCTCTCTTCTCCGATCACGTCGTCGACGTTCGTCATCCGCCATCCTCACCAAAAACCTAGATCTGGTTTTCTCTCGACCAAAAACCCACGATGGGTTTCGACTAGAGAGAAAAAAAACCACGAACAGAGAGGAAAAAACCTTTGTTTTATGCTCGCGCCAAAGAAGAAGTCCATTGTCGCGTTGGTTGCTCCACAGTCGTGTGCTCGTGCTTGAAAAAAATAGATTCGGGGCGTTGAAGATTGCAATCGCAGCCGCTCGTCTTGGCAGAAGAGGGTCTCCGACCGTCCACCCAAGACCGTTTCAGATATGGGACGGGGAGGGATGAGGGACTCTCCCTCTCCGACACCGAAATCGAAGGGAGGTTTCCCCCTTCGATTTTGTTTTTTTGTTTTTTTTTAAATCAGTGAAAATAGGAGAAGAAGGAGAAAGAAAAGAAAGAAGGGAAAGAAGAAGAAAGGAAGAGAAAAAAATCCGATGAGACAGTGGCGGTGGTGGCCGGCGGTAGGCGGTCACCGGCGACTGGAAGAAGAAGTGGAAGAAAAAAAAGAAGAAGAGGAAGAAATAGAAAGTGGAGGAGAAGGAGGAGGATGAGAGAGAAAGAAATAAATAAAAAATTAAAAAAATATATATTTTATAATTTTTATTTATTTCTTAATTTTGAAAATTAAAAAATAATTTTTTAAATAAAAAAATAATGTCACGTCAGCAAACTGTTAACTTTTAACGCAAAAATGGATGAATGGACCATAATGAAACTAAAACCAAACCTTATGGGCTAAATTGTTGAGTTTGAAAACTCAGGGACCAAAATGAAACTAAAACCAAACCTCAGGGGCTAAATTGTTGAGTTTGAAAACTCAGGGACCAAAATGAAACCTAACCCAAACCTCAGGGACTAAAAGTGTATTTTTCCCTTTTGTAATTCTTTACTTATATATTTCAGAATTAATAGTTTCATCAACTTTCAATTTTATATTTAATCTCTTAAACATATTAACTCAATTAGTTAAGGTATGTACTTTCGAGTGGTTAGAGGTTTGGATCCTTTGTCCCTACACATTGTTGAACTTATAATTTTTTTTTTTTTTAAGTTTTGAATATGTAAGAGAATTATTAGACAAAAATTGAAACTTTAGGAATTTATTAGACACAAAATTGAACATGAAACTATTAGACACTTTTTAAAATTTCTGAGATTGTATATACACACTATTCACACGTAACTTCGGAGATGGAGACACGTGGAATAAACAATATATTTGTATTTATATTTGTATGCGTGTGAGTGTACAATCTCTAATACATAATCCTCTGATTCTCTCTCTTGTGTGTGAATGTGTTTAACTCGAGAGCTGGAGCGCTTTGTTCTCGAATTTGAAGTCGTCTCAAGGGCTTTGCAGATTATTCTTGAGATTGAAGTTGTCTCAGGGGCTTCTTGAGCTTCAAGGAGTTTGTTGATTTTCCAGAAGTCTTCAAGAAGCTTTAGTCTTCAAAGTCTTGAAGGTTTGTTCTTCAGACGGATTTAAGTTCTTTTGGATGGATGGAGATAGACTTCAGTCTTCAGGTCTGCAAGAGGTTCTGAGTGTAACGACCCTACTTTTCATGCCTAGATCCTAAGGCCGCTACTACATGCATTTCGTTCTACTTCTAAAAACAGTGAGGAAATAACATTTAAAGAAAGCATACTTAGAAATTTTGCGAAACTTTTCAACCTGGGATCCCAGTTAAAACAGAACAAACGAAACCTTTAGTCGTTCACACAAAATTTTAAAGCGGAATAAATCTTAAATCATTCGCAATACAAGTTCAAAAGGAGAATTTCAAAACGTAAAATGTGGAAGACTATCCTAAAGAAGGTCCATGGCTCAGCAGCTCTCCGTCACGCGTTCTGTACACCTTTACCTCTACCTGCAGTTGTATGTAAGGGAAAAGAATGAGTATTTAAGAAAATACTCAGTAAGTAACAATCAAGGTTTTAACATTTTATTCGAGTTAAGGGCCTGAGGGTTAGGTCATCTCATTCTCATTCATTTCATTTCATTTCATTTCATTTATCTGTAGTTCGGGTCTCGTGTTCAATTAGTACACCTATAAGTATATAAGTTTGCCAACTCACTGATAGTGCACGAGTGGGAGTTTTGGGAGGTCTCTACTCCTACTGATGGTAGATGGCACCCAGTCAGTGAAGCTAAGTCTCATCCCTCAAAGCACTAATGGGCGCGTAGCGCTCTAAACTACCATTTCACTGGTGGGGCGTTCATGGGTTTAAGTCAGGAATTAACTTCCACAGTTAGTAAATGGCACCTAGACTGTGAAGCCAAGACCCGCCCATTAAGCCCCTCATTTCAGTCTATTACATCTCAGTCCTAGGTGTTTAATTGACACGACCCGCAATCGAGGCAACTAGCCTATCCTTTTCTCTTTCTTAATCCTTTACCCTTTAGGACCCCCTAACCCTCGCTATTTTAACGGCAACCCTCCTAACAGGCAAACCCTCCTAAACAGAGAAAAGCACAACTTCCCGTTGTCCACAAACAATGTCAGGCAGCTACGAAATATACACCAGTCACGCACTCGCTTCTATCACACAACACAAATATGCAGTAGCTAGAATTCTTGAAATGAACGCACCACATCATTTCAATCTCAATCCAAACAACATATACACATTCTCATGTCAGGAACACATCAGTCATCTCAATGCTTAATAGAGTTTAATCCAACAAAGTACTTACCATGTTTAGCTACCACACAATGCATTAAAAACATGGAATTTGAATCCATTTAGCTACTTAAATTCCAAGGGCAACTTAAGGATTAAATCCAACTCATGTTATTATAAGCCACACTCAGCTTTAATGAGTTTTAAAGCACAGAATTCATTCCAAAGGGCTACTTACCTTAGTGAAGAAGATATTGGATCAACCTTCAACAAATTTCTTAACTCCAAGGCTCTTAAGCAAGCTACAACAAAGAACAAAACTCTCAATCAAATAGGGACTCTAACCCAAGCATTCAACTAGGAACTCATTAAGTTTGGGGGAAATCTAACAACCAAAATTCACCCAACACAGAAGCACAACTTGCTGTCCAGCAGCCCAAACTTGTTCAACTTTGACAACACGACCTCCAAATGCTACGAGCACCTTGAAATTGAAAGCTAAAATCAGTGGGCATCCATAATTAAACATTAAAACGACCAAAACCCCCTTAAATCCCACTTACAAATTCCTTACCCACTAGCTGAAAGCGTCGAACAGATCTGAAACTGGGGGTGGCAGTGCCTGCTCGTGGCTGCGGCGGCGCTTCGGCGTGTGGGTTGCAGGCGGCGACGGCGGCGTGTGGGTTGCAGACAAAGAGAGAGGGAGCTGCGAGGAAGAGAAAGAGAACGGAGAGAGTGAGAGGGAGACGGGTTAGAGAGAGACGAAAACAAGAGAGAGAGCGAGACATTACCGGTGGGACGGCGTGCGACGGCGTTAGCGGTGGGTTCGACGGCGAGGCGCGCGGCGGAGGCTTGCGACGGAGGGAGGGAGAGCTGCAAGGAAGAGAGAGAGAGCCGAGAGGGTGAGAGAGAGAGAGAGAGAGAGAGAGTGGGTCGGGGAGAGAGAGTTGTGGAAGAGAGAGTGTACAATTTTTTTTTTTAATGGTCAATTGACCGCATTTTCTCTCTTTCTTTTTTGACCAAGCCCCACTTTTCCCTTTTTTTTTTTTTTAAACAACAGGCTGTTACACTGAGCTTCAATCTTCGATTTGGTAGGAGGACTTGAAGAGGATTTGAACTTCGATCTTCAGTTCTGCAGTGAGATTGGAAGATGATCGGAGCCTCGTTCTTCAATTCTGCGACAGGATTTGGAGAGGATCTGAGCTTTGATCTTCAATTCTACGACAGGATTTGAAGAGGATCTTAGCTTCGTTCTTTAGTTTTGCAGCAGGATTTGAGGATAATCAGAACCTTGTTCTTCAGTTCTGTAGCTGAATCTGACGAGGATCTGAGCTTCGATCTTCAATTCTGCAGTGTGTTTTGAAGAGGATCTGAACTTCGTTCTTCAATTCTGTGTCGGGATTTGAAAATGATCAGAGCCTTGTTCTTCAGTTCTGCAGCTGAATTTGATGAGGATCTAAGCTTTGATCTTCGGTTTTGCAGAAGGAGCTTCAATCTTCAGTCTCTTCTCCCTTTCTTTCTGCCCCTTCAAATGGAAGAGAATCCCTCTATTTATAGAGTTCTCGCTGGATGGGCCCCGATGACTTTTGGGCCAGCAACTTGGGCTTGGGCTTTAGGGGTCTTGGGCTCTGCTATTCAGTTTTAGGTTTGGTTCATATTTGACCCAAAACCTTATGACCAAAATATTTAAAAAACCCAAATTTGATCCAAATAACTAATTTTTTAATTAGTTGGTCAAATTAATTAATTTGATCAAAATAATTTAATTTTAATTGATTGATCAAATAGAAATTTGGCTCTATAAATTTATAATTGGCCAATTTTGTCTTCACATTAAATTTGAGACACATGTCAATTTATAATTGGTCCCAAATTTAATTAATTATAATTTCATCATTAATTTCATGTAATGACGTGGCATTTTTTGATTGGTCAAAATTTCTCCTTCAACACACATTTGAAAGTTCATAGATTAAATTTATAATTTAACATGATATGAACTTGTGTCCCCTAGCATAAAATTTTGGATTCGCCACTGGGTAGTCATGGATCTTTAAACATTTGGATAGATTTTCCATTGCCCAAGTTTTTCCTCAAATCCTTTTTTAGCAACTCTAAGCCCCACACAAACCCTTTAAAAAACAAGAAGATGAACCAGTGACCTTAGCTTGGAATAGTGTGGTGGATGGATAGTATCTACTTTTAAGAACTCTTGCCAACTGTGAATGAGGGTTCTCAAATATTCTCCACACTTATTTGGTCAGCATAGCTTGATTGAAACATTCAATGTCATGAAAATTTAGGCCACCAACTTCTTTGGGTTGACACATTTTCTCCCATCTCATCCAATGTAAATAAAAATAGAAGAATTTTCTTTTTTACTCACATGACCTTGACCACAATCCTCAAAATCATGGCATTGGATGACTATATGGAGGGGTTGCATCACTCCCTTTAACTTGTGGAGTTTTTTTGTTCACTTTTCTCTAGGAACGTAACGGGACTAAGAGTCTCTCTTAGTACACCCACTTTGTTACCATCTCTAAGACGTCTTACTTTCATGACACTCTTAAACATATTCGTAGTGATTTTGACCCTAAAATCACTCTAAAATATACTCTTAGGAATAGTTTGGTACAAGCTAAAACGCTTGTTTGATACCCTTGTTTGGTATAAGACTTTTGAGGTTGGCCATGAGAATAAAGTGTTCTCAACATCAGTTATGTCTATGGACAAGGGTTTTCTATACTCTTACAAAATCACGAGTTTTCTTTTTACCCATCTCTTCTTATGCTTTTTATTTGTATATGCAATTTTATTTTGAATATAATTAATTAATTAACTCATTGATATTTCTTTTAAAAAAAAAAAAATTAACTCATTGATATTGAATTACGAAAATTAATAAATAAAATTTTTAATTAGATTAAATAATTAATAATTTATTAAAATATATACTTAATTTAAATTTATTAAATAAATGCAATTATGTATTTACCAAATTATAATTAATTGGTTAACGATATCTAAAATATGTTTAATTAGTGAATTAAAATTATTTAAATTAACTTGATATAAAAATTCATTTTTCAATAATTATAATCAATTAATTATTTCTTAGGATTAATATATCATAATTAAAAAAATCTAATTAATTTTTTTATTAACCTTTATTATTTTTTAGTACAAATTAACCTTTATTATTAACCTATCATCTTTTTATCTCTTTCTGTTATTTTTTATATCATTTATTAAAATATAGTTTTATATTATTTAATTAAATATAAATTTATAATTAATATGCTAAATTATATTTTAAAAAATACTCTTGAACTATGCGGTTTGTTTAAAAAATGTCCTTGAACTTTAAAAAGTTTAAAAAATACTCATGAACTTTAAAAGATGTTAAAAAATACTCGTCGTTAAGTTTTGGATGGAAAACACTACAGTTTCAGTTTCATTAATACCCTTAAACTTTCAAGAAAATTCAAAACTACCCTTATTGGTAAATGCTTCTTTTTTTTTCATCCCCTCACTGTAAATTCTTCCTCCATGAACATTAATGCAAAACTTTGCTTATAAAAGTTGTGTGCAACACAACACCCGATGAAAACAGAGTCGAGTTTTCTCTTTTAAAAGGTGTAAAGAAGATAAGTGGAAGAAAATAATATATATATATATATATATATATATATATATATATATATATATATATATATATATATAAATTCTTCCATTTTGCTGTCTTTGTTTGCATATGTTAGTGATAAGTAGAAGTGTCTATAAGACTCTGTGTTTGGTTCAGTTTACAAGATTAATCAATGAAAAGTTTTTATATATGATTTTGTTCTTGTTAGTATCTAAGAAGGGTTAGAACCACTATACAACAATAGTTTCATTTATTTTTTATAAAATGAATATAGAGAAAGCTAATGGGTAGTGGTTGTGAGGAAATAATATTGAAAAGACTATCAACAAAATTATATCAAATACATGTAGAATTTCAAGAATGAAACAAGAGTCATCTTGAAGTTTCAACACGAAAATCTAGTCAAACTCTTGGAATGATGTGTTGAAAGAGAAGAAAAACTCATAGTCTATGAATACATGACAAATAAGTAAAGTTTTTCATTAATTTTCATGAAGGAAGAATTTGGAGAGGAAGGGGGAAAAAGCATTTTCCAATAAAGGTATTTTTTTAAAAAAAAATTTAAAGTTCAAGGGTATTAATGAAATTGAAACTTGCAATGGTATTTTTGCACATTTTCTAAAGTTTTGGAGTATTTTTTAAACTTTTTAAAGTTCAGGGTATTTTTGAAACAAACACTATAGTTCAAAAGTATTTTTTTATAATTTAGCCTAATCAATAATATTGAATTATAATTAATTAAAATTAACTATATAATTCCATTATAATAAATAAATAATCCTATATATTTATTAAAATAATTTTTAATTAAATTTTATGAATACAAATATATTCAATTATTGTAATTAAAGATAATTATTAAAATATTAAATGAATAATTTTAATTAATTAAATTAACTTAGTTTGTTCAATAAAAATTATTCCTCGATCAATTTAAAAACAAAATATTCCTTGATTATTAATTCATTCCAAACACAATTATCATTGCCAAAACGAGCATAATCCAATCGTAATTGATATATACCATTGACCAATAAGTCAGAGATTCGAATCTCCCATCCCATATGTTGTCAAAAAAAAAAAAAAAAGTTATCTTTGGTTTTCAACAATCTTATTCCCGACCATCATTTATTCTCAGACATCTATAAAACTTCAAACCAAACGGTCCATTAGTGATTTTGAACCTGACAAAAATAATTTCAACCATTCTAAAAATTATCCTCAAACACGCCCTTAGTCCATCCTCAAGAATCATTCATCATTATCATAGATTTGCCACTATTTCAAACTTATAATTCATAATTCATTTATTTTGTTAGAGTTTTACAATACAAGAAGAAACTGAATTCAAACATGTAACTCTATAGGAGGAATTACTAACAACTTGATGAATTGAGCTTAAGCTCATATCAGCCGCTTATAAGTTGAGTGAACATAATAATATGTTGAAATACAATTTCATAATACTGATTTCATTACTTAAAAAGGCTTCTCATTTGAAGTGAAAATGGCTTTAGAGAATTGAGCTCAAGAATGAAGCTCAACCTCCCTCTCCCTCTTCTCTATCAATTTCACAAAGTTGCGAACGATGGACATTCCCTCATTGGTTATAATACTTTCTGGGTGGAACTGAACTCCCTGCAACACAAACATTATTCAAACAACCAAATTTCTTATCATGAATCACCACACATAAGTTTATTTCTTCTTCAACCACAAAATATAGATTCTATTTACTAGTATTTTGCCACCGAATTTCTCGGTAACGTTCACGTCTCTCGTTTCTTCTTTCCCTTTAACAAAGAAACCAAGAGGGTTTGGCAATTGTCTGTTCATGTGTTCTCATTTTTTATTATTGAAAAAGGGAAATAGAATTGTGTTTGTTGACCACTCCTCATTTCTTAATCTTTCAAAATTTTAGATTAAAGAAAAACGTATGGCTTGAAACTAAATTTTCAAAATAAGATATTCAAAAATCTTATGTCGTTTAAATTTGTTTCACATTTTATGCTTTCTATATTACTTTTTACTTCCTTTTTGGAGTTAAACAGTACTTTTCGAACTCAAAAGGAGCTTGAAGCCTCAATGAATAGAGAAGGTCTAATTGATGATGAGCAGAGGGAAACAAAATCTTACCTGTAAATGTTTGTATTTCTTGTGGCGAGCAGCCATTATCAATCCATCTTCAGTCCATGCTGTAACTTCCAGTTCATCAGAGGGAAAACTTTCCTTGTCAATGACCAGGCTATGATATCGACCAGCAGTGAAAGGACTGATATATATATTGGCAACCAAAACGCCATCAGTAGGCCATACTTCGATAACAAAACGCAGCGTATTCAAAAGCAACACACCAACACAAATGTGAAAAGTATAAAACCAATGTTAAGAACATACTTGGATAACCCAGATAAGAGCCCTTCTTCACCCTTCTCATCATAGTAAACAGGAGAACTTTTTCCATGCACAACACCATAAGGTGAACGCACAATTTTCCCTGAGATGTCATAAGGACCATAACGTTAGGGTCATATCATGAAACAGAAAATAACGTCACCTCTTATTTTCCACACTCAAAATTAAATCGATTGGCTCATGCAAAAACAATAGGAGCCAACCAGTGTTTTAAAACACCCGTTTAGTCGCACCTTTGTGCCTTGATTCAAAGAAGCGCGGCTCCCTTATTGAAGCACGCTTATGGTACACGCCTCAACGTCTCAATCTTGACTTCCAACATTTTTTCTTTGTTATTTTTTTTTAAGGAAGAAACACATCATTCTTGAAAGATATTCATTTTTTCTCTACAATCTCAAATGAAAGCTATATTTTCTTAAACTCTTCCTCATCTTATTATTTTTCATTATTTTTCTTCATACATATAAAATTCATTTACATTTTTCTATTATGCGCCTCAAAAGAACGTCCTGTATTCATTTTGTGCCTTGCACTTTAAGTCCTAGAGGACTATTGCGCTTTAGTGGAGCTCGAGCTTCAAAAAACGCTAGGAGCAACTAAAATTTATCTAAAAAGTAAACATGAAAGATGTAACTACATTATAGTCAGATGGAAAAAATTCAGAAATTAGAGTTTAACCTCCGAAAGCCTCTCCAATGCACTGCAAACCCATGCAGACACCAAATAGAGGAACAGTAGGTCCAAGTTCCAAAACAGTTTGCAAGGAAATCCCAGAATCCTGTGGCGCGCCTGCAGAAGAGGATATAATAGAAGCAATGACAGTCTCAGACTATTGTGAGATATTATTGACAGTTTTCAATGAGCATCAACAGATTAATTGACAAAATCCTAACCTGGTCCAGGGGAAATTAGAATTCCTCGTGGGTTTTTCCTATAAGAATAACATAAAGTCCATAACTTTATAATTCATATAATACAAATCAGTACATTTGATATCTTAAATCTTTGAAGAAGTCCGCTAACTGAATGATGTAATAAGCATGCATAGGGCAGTGATACACTGATACCTTCGTAACTCGTCCACAGTCAAGTCATCATTTCGATAAACCTCAAAATGACATCCCAGCTCTCCCACATACTGCAAATCAGGGTCAAAGTATACAATATATTAAACTATAGTTTCTGTTCCCTAAAGTATTACTCATTTTGATAGCTTACTGTCATAGTTACAGTTTATCTACAGTTTTTGCCAATTGGAGGTCCTTTTTTGTAGCCTCCCTAGGCTTGGGATAGCTTTTCCCACTTTTTTGCATATTTCATCTCATTTTTGAAATAAATATACGTTTCTCATGAAAAAAAAAGTATTACTCCTTTTCATTTTTAATCCAAAAATATTTTTTCTTATAAGAAACCATACACTTTCATTATTGAAGAACCTGAATTTCTCTCCGGCAAATTAATTGATTTTTTTCTTAATATTTGATAAGAGGTCGTAGGTTATTGCCAACATGAGCTTAACTTGATGGTTAAGGTATTACTACTTCCTCCAAAAGGTCATAGGTTTGAATCTCCCCACCCCATGGTTAAGGCATTACAACTTCCTTCCAAAGTTTGTAGGTTCAAATTTCTCCACCTCACATGTAATGTAAGATTCAAAAAAGAAACAAAAAATCTGACAAGAGTATTTTTGTTATAGGAAACTACTTATCCAAAATAGATCATTTCAGAACACAATTAAAAAAAGAGTACTGCAGCAGCAGGTTAAATGATGGATGTTTTATCCAACATATTCATTGTTAGGAAGGATTTAGGAGCTCAATTTAGAGAGAAACACAGGTTCAGCATATTCATTGCAAACGACCAGTTATTAACAATTGCAAAAAAATAAAATAGCTAATGAAATTATACATTCTAAACTTGCGAAAGCAAAAATAAGAATAAGAATTAGCCGCATTTTGTATTCTAAAAATAAAATGAAGTAAAACTCTAACCTGACAAAGATTGTAGGTGAAGCTATCATAGTTGTCAATGACAATGATTGGATTCTGGGTCTTCTTATTCAAAGTTGAAGTCCTTGAATTCGACTCAGTGACTGAAATGGAGGCATTCAAGACAAATCTTTTTGAACTCTTAGCTACAAAGCGAATTTCTGCAAGAAAGAAGTAAAGAATTCTTAGCTACATAATCATCACAGTCAGGGACGAGTACACGGGAGGAGGATGAAGAAATATCACCTGAGGGCGCAGATGGGCCAGGTATATGAGTGATTTTTGACGTTTTAGAGAACAACGAAGTTTTGGGCGGACAAAGAGAAGCAGAAGAGGGTGTAATAGCTAACATTTTGCGCAAGAAAATGATGGTTTTAACAGAACTGCAGAGACATACAACACAAAGATGAGAAAAATGATTCAATGTTTAATAACCATTACCCTACAGGTTCGAAACAAAGCTTTTAAAATTCTCAGTCTCAAATATTTGATCCAAAACAAGAGAAGTCAAAACCCAAATGAAACATTTCCTTTCCCTTTCTCATTGATGTTATACATGGATGTTTTGCGCAAAATTGTGAATTTGAGAATAAATGACGATGTAATTTGGATTGAAATTGAATGTGGGTTTTGGTTGCTGATTTCTTTGCTTGCAAATGGAGCTACAGGCATCAAAATGATTATTCATGAACTTACTGAAATTCCTCCACCAAAAATGAAGCCAAATGTTAGGCTCTAAGCTAAAATACTTCTAACCAAACCAGAGGAATATTTACGAGGGGTTACCGACTAGTCTTAGCCAATGCCCTAAGCCCAAAACTATAAACGGAAGAGTTTCAAGGTCAGAAAGGCCGGGTTGCAAATCTGGGTTTGATAATGCGCCGCCGCTGCTCGGAAGAGTTCGTGCGTCTGATCTGTCGATCTACCGCCGCTCGTGATTGCAGGCCCGAATCACGTCGTTGTCTCGCCTCTGGTTCGTGGGTGAGTGGCGGGAGGTTCGCGTGCGGTCACTGCCTGTCGCCGTAGGTCTGCTCGCCGGAGTCGGAGCTGTTCGTTGTCGCCGGCGGTGAAGAAGCTATACAGGGGTGTTTTTGGCGGCCGAACACACGTGACAGAGAAGAAGAACAATGAACAAGGGTTATTCTTTCCTTCGTTTCTTCTTTATTTTTCCCCTTTTTTTTTAATTTAGAACTCCAACTAATGTTCTAAATTAAACTCCAAATTAAAAACAAATAACTATAATAAACTTTGCATTTTTTATGTCAAAGGAGAAAGAAAAAGACTGGATTTTTCAAATCTAAACCGAAAATCAAACAAAAGTTCCTAAATAATGAATCCGAGACTTAATTAAAAAATTCGAATTTTACACATGGGCATAACTCAAACGATAAGACTTGCACTAACCATCCTCTAATAGAATACTATCAATCCGTTAGTCAAAGTGAACATAACTTAGTGATAATTACATGTACTTTCGACTACGAAGTCAGAGATTTGAATCCTCTCACCTCAAACATAATTGAATTCAAAAGAAAAAAAAAGATATACAATATGTGCTTATGACTCGGAAGTTATGGATTCAAATCCTCCGATTCCATCTTACCTAAAAACACGGGTAGTCGTGAAACATGAAATTGGAGAAGGAATTAGAAAGGAGGATTGTGTTAAAAGTGTCAAATAAAAGAGGTACCTGGTTTTAGGCTGTGATCCAAAGCTCTGCAGAAATGAATTATTGGCGAAGGAGAAACTCAAATGCTAAATAAATATCTTTTTCTGTTTCTGTGGGAGCGCTAATTCACAAAAATAACCTCTTCTTTTCCTGGACGTCACTAAATTTAATTAATCATATCACATGCCATTTTCACCCACGTTTTAATCACAATAATACACCATCTTTTTCCAAATTTACAATTATACCCTCTTATTTTTAACTTATACTTATTGGGACTTCTTTTTAAAAAATATATATATATATATATATATATATATATATATATTGTATAATAATAAGCTTCCTTATTTATGACCCGTTTGATAACCATTCGACTTTTTTGTGTTTTTGGTTTTTGACAATTTAGATTTGTTCTCTCCATTTTCTTACCCATAGTTTTCACCTCGTCAAGGACATATTTGAATTTTTAGTCAAATTCTAAAACACAAGAACAAATTTTTTAAAACTATTTTTTAAACTCCGTTTGATAACTATTTGGTTGTTGGTTTTTGTTTTTTTGGAAATTAAGGCCCCGTTTGATAACGTTCTCGTTTCCTGTTTCTGGTTTCTGGTTTCTTGTTTCCTGTTTCTTGTTTCTTGTTTTTTAAGAAGTAGAAACAGAAACATGTTTGATAACTATTTCTGTTCCTTGTTTCTCTGAAAAAAGAAACACAAACACAAAAGCTTACAAACATTATCTTCACCTATAAGTTTCTTTGTTTTATTATCTATGTTCTTCCTATGTTTTCAAAAACCAAATCAAGTTTTGAAAACTTAAAAAAAAAAAAAAATAGTTTTCAAAAACTTGTTTTTGCTTTTAAATTTTGGTTAAGAATCCAAGTGTGAAAACCATGGTAAGAAAATTGTAAGAAAACAATTGCAAGCATAATTTTCGAAAACCAAAAACAAAAATCCAAACAGTTTTTGAAACTTGACTTAGTTTTTGAAAACATGGGAAGAAGGTAGATAACAAAACAAAGAAACTTATAGGTGGAAGTAGTATTTATAATCTTAATTTTCAAATGGGAGTTGAGTAATGTTCAAGTTTGAGTCTATAAGGTTTCTTAACTTTAAAAAGTATCCAATAGATTCCTAAGGTCTCGTTCGATAATTATTTGGTTTTTGGTTTTTGAAAATTAGGCTTGTTTTCTCTCAATTTTCCTACCATGGCTTTCATCTTTGTCAATGACACATTTGAATTTCTAGCCAAATTCTAAAAACAAAAACTACTTTTTTTAGTTTTCAAAATTTGCTTGGTTTTAAAAAACAAGGAAAGAAAAGTATTAGAAAAACAAAGAAGCGTGTTGGTGGAAGTATGATTTATAAGCTTCATTTTCAAAAACCAAAAACAATGGTTATCAAACGGGACCTAAATTTTTAATTTTTGTTGTTTAATAGGTCTTTGAACTTTCAATTTTATGTCTAATGGCTCCTAACATATTTAATTTTTTTAAAACAATCAATTGATCTATTAGACATAAAATTGAATTGTGTTTATCTGGTAGGTTGATGAATTTTTAAAATATATATACATTGAATAGGCCAAGAATCTATTAGACACAAAATTAAAAATTTAGGCTCCGTTTGATAACCATTTGGTTTTTTGTTTTTGGTTTTTGAAAATTATGCTTGTTTTCTCATAAAGTTCCTACCATGGCTTTCATCCTAGTTAAGGTTGCATTTGAATTTCCAGCCAAATTTTAAAAACAAAAACAAATTTTTGAAAACTATATTTTTTTTGTTTCCAAAATTGGACTTGGTTTTTGAAAACAAGGTAGAAGATTGATACTAAAACCAAGAAACTTATAGGTTGAAGTATGTGCGCATAAGCTTAATTTTCAAAAACCAAAATCCAAATGGTTATCAAATGGGGCCTTAATAACCTAGGACACAAAATAAAAAGTATGGAAACTGAACTTGTAAATTAATGAAAAATTTTATTAGGAAAAATTACAAGCTTAGTTTGTGAAGTTTCACAAATCCTTAAAGTTTTAAAAAATTTCAATAGGTCCTTTAACTTTTCATTTTGTGTTTAATAAGTCCTAATATATTGAACATTTTTAAAAATTAATAGATCACTAGACATAAAAACGAATTTTGTCTAATAAAATCTTTAAACTATAAATTTTTTATAAGTCTACAAATTTTAAAAAATGTCAAGTTAGTTTGGTCTATGATTTGACACAAAAATTGAAAGTTTAGAAACATATTGGACATAAAGTTTTGAATCTATTAGATATAAAATTAAAAGTTAAATCTGTTGTTGATAACTTTTAAAATTGAGAGACCAACCCATTCCTATTAGATATAAATTTGGAAGTCGATAGATTGAACGGTAATTTTCACATAATTTTAGGTAATAAAGTCACCTTTTTGGGAAAAAAGACGAGGTTAAAAATGTACAATTGAGTTTAATTTTGGGTTACTTTGGTGAAATAGAATAGGCAATTTACGGCAGGAGTAAAAAGGGACGCGCCTGAAAATTACCGC
The DNA here is from genome assembly GCA_036850905.1 of Luffa acutangula. Taxonomy (NCBI): domain Eukaryota; kingdom Viridiplantae; phylum Streptophyta; class Magnoliopsida; order Cucurbitales; family Cucurbitaceae; genus Luffa; species Luffa acutangula. The sequence continues at coordinate 15,798,210 of CM072099.1, forward strand.
CAATAGAATGTAACGTTAGAGACACGCATGCGGGAAATATGAAAAACGGCTTTTTTTTTTTTTTTTTTTAGCTATCTATACTGTAAAAAAAAAAAAGATTTTTTTTTTGTTTTTTGTTTTTTTGTTTGAAATTAGTAGAACTAAGTTTTTTTTTTCTTCTGTTTTTTCTTTTCTAAATAGTACAATTTTGTTTGCCAACAAATTCTATTTAGTGCTCCTTTGATGGAATTCTGTTTTTTGAATTACTTTTAAAATCATAGCCAACCTAATAAAAAACTAAATTTGGTTTTTTTTAATCTACTAAAAAAAACTTAAGTAGTAAATTATTATTAGAGGTGAGTAAATAAAGTCGAAAAGCCTAGTCGATCGACTGAACCAACGTTGGTCGATTTTACATACAGTAAAATCGATATGTCGATGATCAGCTTGCTCAAAATAGCGAGAAACAATTAAACTGACCAATCATTTAAATTTAAAAAACAAACAAACAGATCCAACATGTTAGGCATATTGCTCTACATTTAGCATTAAGTGCCAGCCATCCTTGGAAAGACCCTTTCCAAGGATTTTTTTTTTCTAAAAAAATTAAATCTTTTTTCAATCTCTCTCTTCAGTCTCTTCCTCTCACATTTCCATAATTTTCTCTCAAATATTTATATACTTAAATAGAATTTGTTACGCCAACATGAGCATAGCTCAACTGACATAACTCTTGTATTAACGATTAAGAGGTCTGTGGGGGGACTGGTCGATTTTACATTGTCAGATGATCAGCTTGCTCAAAATAGTGAGAATCAATTAAACCGACCAATCATTTGAACTTAAAAAAAAAAAAAAAAACAAACAAACTGATCCAACATGTTAGGCATATTGCTCTAAGTAGCATTAAGTGCCAGCCATCCCTTTCCAAAGGATTTTTTTTTATAAAAAAAAAAATTAAAAATTTTTCAATCTCTCTCTCCTATATTCTTCTCACATTTACATCATTTTCTCTCAAATATTTATATACTTAAATAGAATTTGTTTCGCCAACATGCTCAACTGACATAACTCTTGTATTAACGATTAAGAGGTCTGTGGAACAGTAAAATCGACCTGTCAGATGATCAGCTCGCTCAAAATAGTGAGAATCAATCAAACAAACAAACTGATCCCACATGTTAGGCATATTGCTCTACGTAGCATCAAGTGCCAACCATCCTTTCTAAGGATTTTTTTTTTAAAAAAAACAACAAATTATCTTTTTCCAATCTCTCTCTCCGGTCTCTTCTTCTCACATTTCCATCATTGTCTCTCAAATATTTATATAGTTAAATAGAATTTGTGCCAACATGAGCATAGCTTAACTGGCATAACGTTTGTATTAACGATTAAGAGGTCTATGGTTCGAGTCCCCCCAACCCCACATGTTGTAAAAAAAAACAAAAAGAAAAAAATTTGTTACAATATATCGCATGCATGTATATAATATATATATTGACAATATGTGTGGTGGGAGGAATTGAACCAAGGACCTTGTGGTCATTGGTACAACTTTATGCCAGTTAAGCTATGCTCGTGTTAGCTTTCATATCTATTTATTTGTTGTAATTAATATGTAATAGTTGACAATATGTGGGGTGGGAGATTTGAACCACAGACCTCTGATAGCACGATTTATTGTGCTATATTTTATATGATTTTATTGTTAGTCTTGTGTACTTTTTGGCCAATTTAATGTCTATTTGGTTTTGTTTTGTAGGAATCGAACATTTCAATGGAAATCGACGTTTTTGAAGATTACCGGTGAGTTAAGAGCTGAAGAATGGGTTCGAGCCAAGAAAAGAAGCAAAGGAAACAAAATTTGAGGCCTAGCGTTGAGACACTAGCCCTTGGAGCATCTCAACACTAGGTATATGGTTGGAGGCGCGCGAGAACGAGGCAGCGTCGAGACGCTACCTCCACAACGTCTCGATGCTGCGAACTTTTCAGATTTAATTAGGGAACGCGCGCGACAGCGCCACGACGCTGTGTCCACAGCGTCTCGACTCTTTCACGCAGAATGGACAGTATATTATAAGGTTTGCGATGCCATCTGATTGAGGGGCTGTTTTGGAGAGAGAAACACGACTTCTAGAGAGAGAAAACGGACAGAACAAGGCAGAGAGAGTTGGAGCTTGATTTTGGGAGCTTGGATCGGGAGGATCGTGAAGGGAACGCACGGGAATCACGGCTAGCGAGTTTAATCATTCTCCTTTATTTCTCGTACTGATTTTTAGCATGTTTGGGACTAATTTCGCTTGTATTATAGAGACCATGTGTAGCTAAATTTCGTTTCTTAGGGGCTTGATGTAGCCATTAGTTTGTATGGATTAATTTACGGATTTTTTTAGGACGTTTCGTAACGTGATTTATTTATGCAATTGTATGATTAATGCTTATAATCTCTTGATCACGGATTGTATGTTTTTGTTTCTGAACTAATCGCTCGGGAGAGGGTAGTTTAGATTAGACTCTCAATTGCATGACTTAGGTGATTCTTTAATCGGGAGATTTGGGTTTGCTTGAGAAGCTGTTAATAGGATTGCTCTTATTGCTTATGTTTTTGTTGAAATTAGATAGAGATATCAATTTCTTAATTTGCATAAAGAATTAATTTCACTCGGGAGAGGATTTTAAGTACTGAAAATCCTTGGTTTATGAACTTGTTACGAGTTTGTTCCTAATTATTCTTTAAATTAATTCATGCATCTAATAGGTGAAATCAATTCCCTAAGACCTTTCTCCATTGAGTTTCCATATTTTATTGCTTTGATTAGTTTTTCATTGATTTGCATATCTCTCGTTTATTTTTTTTCTAAATAAAATTGGGCGAATATACCTTTAATAATTAGGGAACTAGAAAACCAATCAAGAGGATGACATTCGATTTTAAATCACTATATTATAACTTGGGCCCGTACACTTGCGGTTAGCAATTTGCGTATCAATCTCGTGATCATTAGTACAACTTTATGTCGGTTGAATTATGTTCGCTATCACACATTTATTTATTTGTTGTAATTAATATGTAATAGTATTCTGCAATATAAAAAAAAAATGAGGTCTCTTGTGATAAAAGCATCCAGAGGAAATTGGTTGGTGTATGATCCATCCCCAAATTGAGGTCTCATGGAACACCAAATGTTGATGATAGATTTCCAACCATTACAAGGTCGACAATGCCAACGTGCGTATAACTCAATTTGACATAAGACTTGTACTAATGACCCAGAAATATGTGATTTGAATTCCTTCACCCCAACATGTTATAAAAAAAAAGAGGTTGATAATTGACCACTATGCAAAGTTAGAGGTTCGCGGAGGTTTTAGAATTAGTAAATTATTTAAAATTATCTTTTATTTTAAAAAAATATTTTTTGATACAAAAACTAATGTCATGTCGCAATCTGTTAAGACTTAACGAAAAAATAGATGAGGGGACCAAAAGTATAATATAATTCAAACCTTAGAGGAAAATTTGTTGAGTTTGTAAATTGATGAGCCAAAATGCTACATATCCCAAACCTCTAGGCTAAAAATGTATTTTTTTCATTTATGTTATTTATTATACAAATTAAATTTTATTAAATTTGGAAGAAATGACCATAATTTTTTTTTCTTGTTATTTTGAAAACCCTCTAAGCTCAAAGTCAAATAACATTTCTCTCTCTCTCTTTTTTTTTTTTTTGTCAAAATCATTTTTTACCACCCAATGTCTTTTACTTCTTTCTATTTTGGAAAAAATACACTTTCGGTCCCTGAGGTTTGGGTTAAGTGACAGTTTGGTCCCTGAGTTTTCAAACTCAACAAAAATACCCCTGAGATTTGAGATAAGTAGCACTTTGGTCCCTACGTCTATTTTTCTGTTAAATACTAACGGTTGCTGACGTGACACTATTATTTTAATTAAAAAAATTATTTTTTAATTTTTTAAAATAAAAACATATGAAAATATAAAAATTTTATTATTTTATTATTTTATTTAAATTTTTTTTTCTCTCTCTCTCTTCCTTTCTTTTACTCCCATCTTCTTTCTCCCCAACTTCTTTCTCCCTCCTTATCTCCTTCTTCTTCAGCTCCGGTGGCCGGCCGCCGCCCGCTGCCGACGAACGGCGGCGGCGGCCGGCCGAAAATTTCTTTTTTCTTTTTTTTTTTCCTTCTTTCTTTCTCCCCTTTTCTTCTCTCCTTTCTTCTCTCTTTCCGTTAACTATTTTTTTTTAATAAAAAGAAGGGAGAGGGAGGAGCTCCCTCTCCGGCGCTGGCGACGGGAGGAGGGAGGGCCCCTCCTGAAACCGAGAGGGAGGAGGAGCCCTCCCTCCTCCCGTTTCACGCCGGCCACCGGAGCTGAAGAAGAAGGAGATAAGGATGGAGAAAGAAGATGGGAGTAAAAGAAAGGAAGAGAGTGAGAAAGAATTTAAATAAAATAATAAAATAATAATATTTTTATATTTTTATATGTTTTTATTTAAAAAAATTAAAAATAATTTTTTAATTAAAATAATAGTGCCACGTCAGCAACCGTTAGTATTTAACAGAAAAATAGACGGCAGGGACCAAAGTGCTACTTATCTCAAACCTCAGGGGTATTTTTGTTGAGTTTGTAAACTCAGGGACTAAACTGTCACTTAACCCAAACCTCAAGGACCAAAAGTGTATTTTTCTCTTCTATTTTTGTGTTCTTTTTATTGAACTTTTTCCTTCCCTCTCTGTTCATTCTTATCTTCAAATTTTAAACTAGTAATTCTCTCTCTTCATTGACTCTCTTTTGTATTTTTCAATTAATTTCATCATTTCACCTCTATTTTTTTCTTTATTGTAATTATTTCTCTTTTCAAACAATCAATCTCGGCCAAACCACTTCCTTTTTTTATTTTTTCTTTATTTTAATTATTTTCTTTCTTCAAACCATGTATTTCCATGAAAACCACTCCTCCCCAAAACCACGCAAATAAGCAAAAAGGCATAGAGAGAGGAAAAAAGAGGAGATGAAAATGGGCAATAATTGGAGAAAAACAAGAGAGAAATCGGAGGAGGGAGAAGTGTTGACTAAAATTGCTATATAAAAGCAATAACACCAAAATCATGTATATTGAGTTATCAGAATCAAGAACAAAACTAAGAACAATCAAACCTGGATCCATTGATGTTGTTTCAACAAACTGAGTTTGGCAGCAATTCAGCTCTTCAGGAAAGATCTTCCTCAACTAAACACACCAGAGTTCTAGAATTCTCTCAGTCATATGGGAAACAAGAGAATTGAATATGTTTAGTATATCGGAGACCATAACCCTTGCATCCTATTTATAAACTCTTCACTGAACCCCCATTAAGCCTAGTAAGAGTTATTGGGTATCCACCTAATAAAATTTCATACTCCATAAAAGTCCATGGGTCTAATCAACCATAGATCACTTTAATCGACCCATTAAATAGCTAAATAATATAAGTATAATAATATTAATATGTTGTCCACAAATTGATTACTAGAATATCTCCCACTTGGACTACATATCAATTCTGTAAAATATATTATCATAACCTTAGTGTGCAACTTTAGGCTATTTGTCACTAGACTTTCCTTTAGAGCAATCTCGTCCATTTCCTGTAATAGTAAAGAATCAAGGCGGCTTTCGCTACTATAATTTATGTAACTAAACCTTCCCTAATCACATCACCATTACATTTAACAACATAGATCGAGTATGGTAAGTGGCATGAAGATTGCATGTTAAGTGACCTTACATGTCTATCTTCAACTAGTCAAACTTTTTATGAGATCCAAAATGGATACAATACCATATATTTATAATCAATACTCAGGAACAAAATATATAACATCTTTATTCTGCAGAAAATATAAAACTGTACAAGTGTACAAAACATAAAACACTATAGGAAAATCACTCCCACTTAACCAAGGTATCATCAAATGGATTTACACCCATATGAGCAGTATGCTCTAAAAAGACCTTAGGTGTCAATCCTTTGGTAAGTGGATCTGCTAGCATATTATTGGTTCCTATATGTTCTATAGTAATCAATCTGACTTATACTCTTTCTTTGACAACAAGAAACTTTATGTCGATAAACTTGCTCTTTGTCGAACTTCTGTTGTTATTAGAATTTAAGACTGTTGATTTATTGTTACAGAAAATTTTAAGTGGCTTTTCAATATCACTCGTAATTCGTAATCCTGTGACAAAGTTTTTGAGCCACAAACCATGATTGGATGCTTCATAGCAGGCAATGAACTCTGCAGCCATAGTCGAAGAAGCTACAAGTGTCTGCTTGGCACTTTTCCAAGATATAACTCATCTGGCCTGTTGGGTTTTATGCCCTAAAACTCATAGATAGTGAATGTAACCGTTGACCGGATATTAATGAAATAATATTGATATATTTTTCCATTAATTGTTATTAGTTATTTTATATTTGTCTTTGCCTAATAATAACCCTAATCCAATAAACTAGACATCCAAGGCTGTAATATGAGTCTTGAACTATATGTAGCGACATATGGGATCATTGTTCAAGAAACAGCCTAAAGGGTCTATAGTGTAGGGATAAGACTGGGTGCCTTATCCTGGTAACACTATGGATACGACCCGCTTTGTATTTGATACAAACGCTGCGATCCAACGCGTTCGTGTAGGAGACATGCGAGTGGGGGTATCCTATGCAATGAGTTTGCATAAGACCGGTCCGCGAAATAGTAACCACTGGTTATAACACCGTTAACTAGTTGGTTTTCTATTTCACTAGGACGACTTAGACAACTTAGTCTTAATCCTGAGTTGATTATGGACTCCTGCTCATGAGAGATTGTCCTTTGATTTGTATGGGTGAGAGTGGCCAATACGTCGACTCAATAAGCCTACCACTTTGGGGACAAGACCGAATGGGGAGCTGGGAACATAATCGTACAAGATGGAATTCACTCCTTTCCGACTTTAGGGAAGCAAATGAGTGTTCCCTTAAGTGGTTACTCCGAGTCTTGAACAAAGGGCCCTACCCTCTTAATGGCACGAGAAGGTTTTCTGTTTGATGGTTGGACCACAAACAGGTTGTTCATTAGAGGAGAATTGGTACTTAAGGAAATAGAGGTAACCCAGGGGTAAAACGCTAATTTGACCCAGCTGGTGTTACGGACACTCGTGAAGGACTAACTAGTCGATATTGGTCTAGATCCGTGGACACAGAAAATATGTCTGCAGTGAGAAGAGTGCAACTGTGAGTCTATAGTGGAATGAACACACAGTTAACGAATATTGATTAATGTGGTTAATGAGTTTGACCAATTAATCTCACATCGTTGGAGCTTCTGATCTGCAGGTCCATTAGGTCCCACTGGTAGCTCGTAAAGTAATTTGAGGCAACTAAGAAATAAAAGTAAATTGAAAATGTTCAATTTATTAAAGGAAACAAATACAATATATATTGATATATTATTATGAGAGAAATTAATATTTGAAAAGTTCAAATATAAATTTATGGAAGTTTTGAAAGAGTTCAAATAATGAATTAATTAATTTAAGGCCTAAAATGTGTTTGGGCAAAATTAATTAAATCTAGGCCGGGAATTAAATATGTGATATTTAATTGGTGGTTAATTAATTAGAGAATTCATTAACTGGGAATTAATCAATTATGGAAATAATTAATCACTTAAGGAAGTGATTAATCATTTATGGAAATGATCTAATCACTTATGGAAGTAATTAGTCATTTGTGGAAAAGATTAATCAATTATGAAATTGATTGATCATGATTGATTAATTAAGGAATAAGATTGAATCAATTTTGGAAAAGATTGATTTAATTGAATATTTTATTCACGGCATCTCTTCTATAAATAGAACACTAGACCTAATTGGTCATGACACTTGACACTCTTGAAAGACAAGACCTAGAATTCTCTCTAGCCTCCCTCTTAGAGAAAGACTCCCACAAGTCTTTTGCTTCCTAGACTTAGAGACATACCGGTGTAACCTCTGTGGTTATTGTGTCAATCAAGAAGAAAATTCCAGCGATCAAGAGGCGAGGAGGCTGCTGCGTTTTCGTTCGTTGGAGCGTCGTTGGCGAAGAACGGTCAAGTCTACAACGAAGGTTTGTAACTGTTCTTCTTTCTTTCTTTAGAAAAGCATGAAAATAAATTTAGATTTATTTTTAGCATGTTTAAACCAATTTTTCCAGCAGCTTTAAAGTGTGTTTAAAGTTAGTTTGAGTTTTCGTAACGGTATTTTAATGTTAATTAATATACGACGTAAGGTCTAATCGATGCGCTTCCGCTGCGTGGGGACTTTTATTTCCTTCAATCGGCATCAGAGTCATCGTTGTCCCTATTAATTAATTTTAAAAGTTGCGATAGGCTCTAATATGTGGGATTTATGCATAATGTATGTTCGGTTAGCGTTGAACTGTTTGGGTTAATTTTATGGCCATAGATTTTATTTTTATGTGATTTTGATCATGTAAGGCCCGGTGTTTCGGGTATTTTATGTAAAATCGAGTCCTATGTAAGTCCGGGTCTAGAATAGGTTTTTATGAGATGAAAATCGAAGCAATCGCCGCTGAAATCGAGGCCAAAACCGAAGAAATCGTTGCTGTTTTGCCCAGATTCTGCCTCCAGACGCAACAGTGTCAGGATGTTACTTCAACAGCGTCTCGACGCTGTCTCGATACTGAAGGCGCTCGGTAAGGAAAGCACACAGCGTCGGGACGCTACCTCAACAGCGTCTTGACGTTGTCTCCATACCGCAGGCGCCAGATATGGAAAACGCATAGCGTCGGGACGCTATCAACATAGCGTCTCGACGCTGTCACGATGGAGGCGCGCATTAGGGTTTCAAAAGGCGCGGTTCAAGGGAAGGCCGGTCCGATTCGGCTGGGCTGAGACCTATTTGGTCCGGTTCAGCCAATTTTTGGCATGGTTCGTGATTTTGGAAGCCGGTTCGAGGTGGTTCGGGGCGGTTCGTGCTGTCTAGACCAATTTTGGGAGCTGTACAAGGATTTTTAGGATAGAATTTAGCTAAATTAATGTAATTTAATGCTTTATTTTATCCTAGGGGCCAAAATTAACCGGTTCAATTGCTATTTATATGCTTTATGGATGTCATATAGAATATTTAATCCCACCTTAGGTTATAAACATGCTCATGCATTTTTATATATTATAAAATGTTATAATGTATGTTTAAATGCATGGATTTGTTTTCATATTTTTTAATATAAGTGTATATTAATTATATGAAAAATTGGAAAACATGAAGCATGTCATTACTTAAATTAAATATAAATAGTTATGTTTAATGTGATGAATGAAGCATGCTTGATTGATTTTCTTGATTGACTTATAATTGTTATAATAAAAGAAAATCAAAATTGCATGAAGCATGAAACATCCATAGTTAATAATATAATTGTTATATTATTCATGCAATTGATGTGGTTTAATTATTTAATTTGAATGAGATTGTTGAATGAATTAAACCCTAGATTCTTGATTATAGGATTAATCATTAAAATTTGAAATAGTTCTTTAATATTAATGATTAGAAACCGTCAATCTATAATCAAGATTTGCATGTAAACATGAGATCATAGGATGAATTGGATTAATTTTAAATTGTTTAAAATTAATTAGACCTAGATCGATTTCTAATAGGATTAGAATCTTTTCTTACTTAGAATTAAAAATAGTTTTAATTGACTAAGTTGGAAAAACATTGCTATGATTATAAGGGAACTCCACCGGTAATGTTCTGTCTAAGGATGGGGGTATTTAAGTTGACGGTTTACGGAACACCTCCTACCTGGGAACTGACCTGGAATACCGGAGTTGAATTAATCATAGTTAAATGTTAGCATGCAATGTCACTAGGTTTATTAAAAGTGTTTAATGCACCTAGATCTTTAGAGTAAAGACCTCACATTACTGAGGTTATAAGGGAACTCTGTCGGTAAAGTTCTGTCTAAGGATGGGGGTATTTAAGAGCACGGTTTACGGAACACCTCCTACCTGGGAACTGACCCGAACATTGAGTTGAATTAACCATAGTAATGTTGACTTGCAATGTTGGGTTTATTAAAAGAAGTTTAATTCACCCAAAAGATTGCAGTTGAATCCTTTCCATAATTGTTATAATAGGATCAAACTTAGATAGATTGACTTAGCCGAATACTATCTAAGTTAAACAACCCTATATTAACCTTAGGACATTTTCAGTGGGAGGAAAGTTACAAAACGAGATTTAAATCAAGTTTTGCTCCTATGTCCCTATATTCACAACGTGAGATTCATGCTCGGCTTCGAGTCGCCTTAGGAGCGGCCTCCCTTCGGAAAGTGTTTGCATGAATCAATATCAAGGTGAATGGGAAAAATGTCTAGAGTAAGTGGGAGTGGGACACGTGTCAACGTATCCCTCGGTCTCCGCCCATAGTTCGCACCGTGAGAGTCCTATGATCCGCCTGCAGGTTGTCCTGGCACAACCATCCCTTCGAAGGGCTTGGTCATAGGATTCGGAACATCGTGAACTCCTGAAAAGGATAGGAGCTCTTAGGCTAATCACCAACATTTGTCTTTCCCTTCGGTAGCATGTTGGTGCGTGCCTCTGAGATCTGAAAGTGGGAGGGTTACACTTACGAGGATGAGTTAAAAGTGTTAACAAATCCTTGACCGAAAAACGGTGGCTAATGTCTATAGGAATATGAGTTATTCTGGAATTAGAATTAGCTGAGAGGTGTCTCATTTCAAAGGAGGAGTGCCTGATCACCCTTCGGTGGCTGACATTCTAAACCTCTGAAACATCGTTGCAAAACTAAATTGATAGTTTTAGGGTTCTGTGATTGTCTGTTTTGCTAAATTGTTTGGATTGTGTGCAATTGTTTGCTTGTATGATGGGTTAAGGCAAAGATAACTAATACGGTCATTGTTTGTTTAAATTTCAGCAATGTCTTCCTCAATTGTCTCTCTGCTTAAAAATGAGAAATTAACCGGCGAAAATTATGCTACGTGGAAGTCGAACCTGAATACGATTCTTGTTGTCGATGATCTGCGGTTCGTCTTAACGGAGGATTGTCCTCCAGCCCCTGCTCGTAATGCATCCCAAGCAGTTAAGGATGCTTATGATCGCTGGACAAAGGCCAATGATAAGACTCGCGTCTATATCCTAGTCAGCTTATCTGAAGTTTTGGCTAAAAGGCATGAGGGCATGGTAATAGCGAGGGAGATTATGAACTTTCTCCAGGAGATGTTTGGACAACCGTCCTACCAACTCCACCATGACGCTCTCAAATACGTTTATAGTTGTCGCATGAAAGAGGGCACGTCTGTTCGGGAGCATGTCCTGGATATGATGGTCCAATTCAACGTGGCAGAAGCAAACGGGGGGTCATAGATGAACGTAGTCAGGTTGCATTCATCTTAGAATCTCTTCCGAAGAGTTTCCTGCAATTTCGAAGTAATGCAATGATGAATAAAATAACATTCAACCTGACTAGCCTCCTGAATGAGCTACAACTCTATCAGTCTCTTCATAAGAATAAGGGACAGATAGAAGGAGAGGCAAACGTTGTTCACTCTAAAAGAAAGTTCGAGAAGGGTTCATCCTCTAGAACTAAATCTGTAGCCACTTCTTCAAAGAAAACTCAGAAGAAGAAAGGAAACAAGGGGAAAACTCCCAGTACTGCTGCTAAAAGCAAGGGAAAAGCCAAAGCTATGGCAGACAAGGGCAAGTGTTTCCACTGCAATGTAGATGGACATTGGAAGAGAAACTGCCCAAAGTACCTTGCTGAGAAAAAGAAGGAAAAGGAAGGTAAATTTGATTTACTTGTTTTAGAAACATGCCTGGTAGAACATGATGAGTTTACCTAGATACTTGATTCAGGAGCAACTAATCATGTTTGCTCTTCTTTTCAGGAAAATAGTTCCTTTCGACAGTTGAACGATGGGGAAATGACACTTAGGGTCGGAACTGGAGAAGTCATTTCAGCTAAAGCAGTGGGAGCTGCAAAGTTATTTTTTAGAAATAGATTCTTACTTTTAGAAAGTTTGTTAATTGTTCCCAAGATTAAGAGGAACTTAATTTCTATTTCATGTTTGATTGAACAATCGTATACAGTTACTTTTGATATGAATGAAGCGTTCATTTATAAAAATGGTGTACTTATTTGTTCAGCCAAATTGGAAAATAACTTGTATGTTTTAAGACCAACCGAAAACAAAGCACTTTTAAATCACGAATTATTTAAAATTGCTGAAACTCAAAGGAAAAGGCAAAAGATTTCTCCAACAAGTAACAATACTCATCTTTGGCATCTTAGACTTGGTCATATAAACATCGATAGGATCGGTCGTTTGGTAAAGAAATGGACTTCTAAGCAAGTTAGGAGATGATTCACTACCACCTTGTGAATCTTGTCTCAAGGGAAAAATGACCAAGAGACCCTTTACTGGAAAAGGTTACAGAGCCAAAGAACCCTTAGAGTTAATACATTCGGATCTATGTGGTCCAATGAATGTAAAAGCTCGAGAAGGGTACGAATATTTCATCTCATTATAGATGATTATTCAAGATATGGTTACTTGTACCTAATGGGACATAAGTCTGAAGCCCTTGAAAAGTTTAAGGAGTTTAAGGCTGAAGTTGAAAACCTATTAGGTAAATCTATTAAAGTACTTCGATCTGATCTAGGAGGGGAGTATATGGATCAAAGATTCCAGGATTATATGATAGAACATGGAATCCAATCTCAACTCTCAGCCCTTGGTACACCTCAGCAGAATGGTGTGTCAGAAAGGAGAAATAGAACCTTGTTAGACATGGTTCGATCAATGATGAGCTATGCTCAATTGCCTAGCTCGTTTTGGGGGTATGCAGTAGAGACTGCAATATACATCTTGAACAACGTTCCCTCGAAAAGTGTTTCTAAAACACCTTTCGAATTATGGAAGGGGCATAAACCTAGTTTGCATCACTTTCGCATCTGGGGTTGTCCAACACACGTGCTTGTGACAAATCCTAAGAAACTGGAACCTCGTTCAAAACTGTGCCAATTTGTTGGTTACCCTAAAGAAACGAGAGATGGTTATTTCTATGACCCACAAGAAAATAAGGTGATTGTATCGACAAACGCCACTTTCTTAGAGGAAGACCACATGAGAGATCATAAACCACGCAGCAAAATAATATTAGGAGAAGCTACTGAAGAATCATCAAGAGTTGTTGATGAAGTTGGACCTTCAACAAGGGTTGATGAAGGAACTAGTTCTTCAGATCCATCCAGTCCATCTCAAACGTTGGGAATGCCTCGACGCAGTGGGAGGGTTGTATTACAACATGACCGCTACTTGGGTTTAACTGAAACTCAGGTTGTCATACCTAATGATGGCATTGAGGATCCATTGTCCTACCGACAGGCAATGAATGACGAAGATAAAGATGAATGGGTCAAAGCCATGAACCTGGAAATGGAGTCAATGCACTCCAATTCTGTATGGGAACTTACAGATCTACCAAATGGGGTAAAACCCATAGGGTTCAAATGGATCTATAAGAGAAAAAGAGATACAGCTGGAAAGGTACAGACCTTCAAAGCTAGACTAGTGGCAAAGGGTTATACCCAAAAGGAAGGGGTTGACTATGAGGAAACCTTCTCTCCTGTAGCCATGTTAAAGTCCATAAGAATTCTCTTATCCATAGCCACATATTATGACTATGAAATATGGAAAATGGACGTCAAGACTGCCTTTTTGAATGGCAATCTTGAAGAGAATATCTTCATGTCTCAACCCGAAGGGTTCATAGCCCAAGGTCAGGAACAAAAGGTTTGTAAGCTCAATCGATCCATTTATGGATTGAAACAAGCGACCAGACCATGGAACATTAGATTTGATACTGCAATCAAATCTTTTGGTTTTGACCAAAACGTTGATGAGCCTTGTGTGTACAAGAAAGTCAACAAAAGGAAAGTAGCTTTTCTAATACTTTATGTAGACGATATCCTGCTCATTGGGAATGATGTAGGATACCTCACTGACATTAAGAAATTGCTAGCAGCCCAATTCCAAATGAAAGATCTGGGAGAGGCTCAATACGTTCTGGGAATCCAAATCATTAGGGATCGTAAGAACAAAACGCTAGCTCTGTCTCAAGCAACGTATATTAACAAGATGTTGTCTCGATATTCGATGCAAAACTCCTAGAAGGGACTACTGCCCTTCAGACATGGGGTACACTTGTCTAAGGAACAGTCTCCTAAGACACCTCAAGAAATTGAGAACATGAGACACATTCCCTACGCCTCAGCTGTGGGCAGCTTAATGTATGCTATGCTCTGCACTAGGCCTGACATATGTTATGTAGTGGGAGTAGTCAGTAGGTATCAGTCTAATACAGGGTTGGACCACTGGGGAGCGGTTAAGAATTTCCTCAAGTATCTTCGGAGAACGAGGGACTACATGTTTGTGTATGGAGCTAAGGATTTGATTATTACTGGATACACTGACTCTGACTTTCAAGCTGATAAGGATTCAAGGAATTCCACATCAGGGTTAGTATTCACCCTCAATGGAGGAGCAGTAGTGTGGAGAAGCATCAAACAAGGATGCATAGCAGACTCAACCATGGAGGCTGAGTATGTAGCAGCTTGCGAAGCAGCTAAAGAGGCAGTATGGCTTAGAAAGTTCTTGACTAATTTGGAAGTGGTTCCGAATATGAACGTGCCCATAACACTATACTGTGACAACAGTGGGGCTGTAGCCAACTCAAAAGAACCTCGAAGCCACAAACGGGGTAAACACATCGAGAGGAAGTATCACCTAATACGGGAGATTGTGCAACGAGGAGATGTGATCGTCACTAAGATCACCTCGGAGCACAACATCGCTGATCCATTTACGAAGGCTCTCACGGCTAAAGTGTTTGAGGGTCATCTAGAGGGTCTAGGTCTACGAGATATGTATGCCATCTAATCTAGGGCAAGTGGGAAAAATGTATAATCGGTATAAGGATGCCCTAGTTCATTGTATTATTTTAATATTCATGACATTTCCAACTTTAGATTATTGCATTTACATCCCACTAACTAGTGTTTTAGTTCAAGTGGGAGTTTGTTGGGTTTTATGCCCTAAAACTCGTAGATAGTGAATGTAACCGTTGACCGGATATTAATGAAATAATATTGATATATTTTTCCATTAATTGTTATTAGTTATTTTATATTTGTCTTTGCCTAATAATAACCCTAATCCAATAAACTAGACATCCAAGGCTGTAATATGAGTCTTGAACTATATGTAGCGACATAGGGGATCATTGTTCAAGAAACAACCTAAAGGGTTTATAGTATAGGGATAAGACTGGGTGCCTTATCCTGGTAACACTATGGATACGACTCGCTTTGTATTTGATACAAACGTTGCGATCCAACGCGTTCGTGTAGGAGACATGCGAGTGGGGGTATCCTATGCAATGAGTTTGCATAAGACCGGACCGCGAAATAGTAACCACTAGTTATAACACTGTTAACTAGTTGGTTTTCTATTTCACTAGGACGACCTAGACAACTTAGTCTTAATCCTGAGTTGATTATGGACTCCTGCTCATGAGAGATTGTCCTTTGATCTGTATGGGTGAGAGTGGCCAATACGCCGACTCAATAAGCCTACCACTTTGGGGACAAGACCGAATGGGGAGCTGGGAACATAATCGTACAAGATGGAATTCACTCCTTCCCGACTTTAGGGAAGCAGATGAGTGTTCCCTTAAGTGGTTACTCTGAGTCTTGAACAAAGGGACCTACCCTCTCAATGGCACGGGAGGGGTTTCTGTTTGATGGTTGGACCACAAACAGGTTGTTCATTAGAGGAAAACTGGTACTTAAGGAAATAGAAATAACCCAGGGGTAAAACGGTAATTTGACCCAGCTGGTGTTACGGACACTCGTGAAGGACTAACTAGTCGATATCGGTCTAGATCCGTGGACACAGAAAATATGTCTGCAGTGAGAAGAGTGCAACTGTGAGTCTATAGTGGAATGAACACACAATTAACGAATATTGATTAATGTGGTTAATGAGTTTGACCAATTAATCTCACATCGTTGGAGCTTCTGATCTGCAGGTCCATTAGGTCCCACTGGTAGCTCATAAAGTAATTTGAGGCAACTAAGTAATAAATGTAAATTGAAAATGTTCAATTTACTAAGGGAAACAAATATAATCTATATTGATATATTATTATGACAGAAATTAATATTTGAAGAAATTCAAATATAAATTTATGGAAGTTTGAAAGAGTTCAAATAATGAATTAATTAATTTAAGGCCTAAAATGTGTTTGGGCAAATTAATTAATTCTAGGCTGGAAATTAAATATGTGATATTTAATTGGTGGTTAATTAATTAAAGAATTCATTAACCGGGAATTAATCAATTATGGAAATAATTAATCACTTAAGGAAGTGATTAATCATTTATGGAAATGATCTAATCACTTATGGAAGTAATTAGTCATTTATAGAAAAGATTAATCAATTGTGGAATTGATTGATCATGATTGATTAAATAAGGAATAAGATTGAATCAATTTTGGAAAAGATTGATTTAATTGAATATTTTATTCATGGCCTCTCTTCTATAAATAGAACACTAGACCTAATTGGTCCATGACACTTGACACTTTGCTCTTGCTCTTAGACCCTCAAGACAAGACCTAGAATTCTCTCTAGCCTCCCTCTTAGAGAAAGACTCCCACAAGTCTTTTGCCTCCTAGACCTAGAGTCATACCGGTGTAACCTCTGTGGTTATTGTGTCGTCCAAAGAAGAATTTTCAGCGATCACAAGCAAAAGGAGGCTGCTGCGTTTTGTTCGTTGGAGCGTCGTTGGTGAAGAATGGTCAAGTCTACAACGGAGGTTTGTAACGGTTCTTTCTCTTTTATTTAGAAAAGCATGAAAATAAATTTGGATTTATTTTTAGCATGTTTAAACCGTTTTTTCCAGCAACTTGAAAGTATGTTTAAAGTTTGATTTTGTTTTCGTAACGGTATTTTAATGTTAATTAATATACGGCGTAAGGTCCAATCGATGCACTTCCGCTGCGTGGGGACTTTTATTCCCTTCAGTTCGATGTCAGGATCATTTATCCAATTGCAGATAACAATTGGGTGTGACCTGTCCAATGTGTTCTTAAGAAAGGAGGTGTCACTGTGATGAGCAATAAAGACAATGAGTTGATCCCAACCAGGACAGTAACTGGCTGGAGGGTTTGCATGGACTACAGGAGGCTTAATAAAGCCACTTGTAAGGACCATTTCCCTCTACCATTTATTGACCAGATGTTGGATAGATTGGCTGGTCAGGCCTACTACTGTTTCTTAGATGGTTATTCTGGGTATAACCAGATTACTATTGCTCCTGAGGATCAGGAAAAAACCACTTTCACCTGCTGTTATGGGACGTTTGCTTTTAGGCGAATGCCTTTTGGCCTTTGCAATGCTCCAACAACATTTCAGCTGTGTACGTTGGCAATTTTTTCTGATATGATTGAGTCCACGGTTGAGGTATTTATGGACGGTTTTTCAGTGTTTGGAGGGTCTTTTCAGAGTTGTTTAGATAATTTAGGTAAGGTGTTAAAGAGATGTGAGGATACCCATCTAGTTCTTAATTGGGAAAAATGTCACTTCATGGTGAAGGAGGGCATAGTGTTAGGTCATAGGATTTCTAAGAATGGTCTAGAAGTTGATGGAGCAAAAATAGAGGTGATTGAAAGATTAGAACCACCGAATTCAGTGAAGGAAATTCGGAGTTTTTTAGGTCATGCTGGATTTTATAGGAGGTTCATAAAGGATTTTTTCAAAATCAGTAAACCTCTTTATAACTTATTGTGTACTGATCATGTTTTTGACTTTGATGCAGATTGTAGGAAGGCTTTTGAGACTTTAAAAGCTGCTTTAATCTCAGCACCCATTCTTTGTGCACCTAATTGGAATTTACCGTTTGAAGTAATGTGCGATGTGAGTGATGCTGCAGTAGGTGCTATGTTGAGGCAAAAGCAGAGCAAATTTATCCATCCTATATATTATGCAAGCAGGGTTTTAAATGAAGCACAAGTCAACTATACAACTACTGAAAAGGAGTTGTTAGCTGTGGTGTTTGCTTTTGAGAAATTCCGGCCATATTTGGTTGGATCCAAAGTCACGGTGCTCACGGATCATGCAACAATATTGTATTTAATGACTAAAAAAGATGCAAAGCCTAGGCTAATTCGTTGGGTTTTATTATTGCAAGAGTTCGACTTAGAGATAAAGGATAAGAAGGGATCAGAAAATGTCATTGCATATCACTTGTCTCGTCTTGATCCATCATCATCTTTGCTGAAGCAATCTGCCATTTCAGATGCTTTTCCAGATGAACAGCTTTTTGCTGTTGAGGTAAAGGTAGTCAGGGATGTCCCTTGGTATGCTGATATTGCCAACTTTTTGGTCAAGGGAGTCACTCCTATTGACATGGATTGGAGGCAGAAGAAGAAATTTAAGCTTGTTGCAAAGTTTTTCTATTGGGATGAGCCCTTTATGTATAAGCAATGATCTGACGGTATTATTCGTAGGTGTGTTTCAGGTGATGAAGCAAAGGAAATCCTGGAGCAATGTCACTCTTCGTCGTATGGAGGTCATTTCAGCGGTCAGATGACAGCTATGAGGATTCTGCATTGTGGATTCTTCTGGCCTACCTTATTCAAGGATACCCATTGGTTTTACAAGCAATGTGATGCTTGCCAAAGGAGAGGAAACTTGGGGCCTAGAGATGAAATGTCTCTTACTTACATTTTAGAAGTTGAATTATTCGATGTATGGGGTATTGATTTTATGGGGCCATTTCCCCCCTTCTAATGTCAATGTTTTTATCTTATTGGCAGTTGATTATGTGTCCAAATGGGTGGAGGCCATCGCATGCCATCAGAGTGATGCCAAGACAGTAGCACGGTTCCTTCAATCGCACATCTTTGCGCGGTTTGGGACACCTAGAGCTCTAGTGAGTGATGAGGGTACGCATTTTGTTAATAATGTCTTAACTAAGCTTTTAGCTAAGTATGAGATTAAGCATAGGATAGCTACTCCTTATCACCCACAAGCAAATGGTCAAGCAAAAATTAGTAATAGGGAAATTAAATCTATTCTAGAGAAAATAGTCCATCCATCTAGGAAGGATTGATCTTTTAGGTTGGATGAGGCTCTTTGGGCTTATAAGACAGCCTATAAGACTCCTCTAGGTATGTCTCCCTATAGGTTAGTATATGGGAAAGCTTTCCATTTACCACTAGAGCTAGATCATAAAACATTTTGGGCTTTGAAAAAGTTAAATTTTGATATGAGTCGTGCAGGAGCAATAAAAATGCTGCAGCTTAATGAATTAGAGGAATTTCGCCAATTTTCTTATGAGAATGCGAAGATGTATAAAGAAAAGACTAAGTTGTGGCATGACAAGAAAATTAAATCTAAAGAGTTTGTCAAGGGTCAGAAAGTCTTGCTTTATAATTCTAGATTGAAATTATTTCCCGGGAAACTAAAATCTAAATGGTCAGGACCGTTTGTTGTGATTGAGGTTTTCCTCCATGGAGCAATTACTTTGCAGGATGAAAAAGATGGGAGAATGTTCAAGGTGAATGGTCAGCGTGTGAAACATTATGGGGGTGAGGAGTTTCAGTCGAAATATCCTTCCCTAAAATTGGTTGATGATTGAAAGAGCAGGATGTTTGCGGGAGCATTTAACAGAGCAAAATTATGAGCTCCCAGTGGTCGTTTTGATTTTTCGTTGATTTATTTTTAATTTCGATTAGGTTGGATTTGGTATATTTAAATTTTGCATGATTTATTTTCAGTCCGTTGGTATTTTTAATTTCGTAGAAGTTATTTTAGATTTTATCTATGTCGATTTGAATTTTATTTGATTTTGTTGGATTTTATTTTTGGTTTATTTATTGAATTATCTTTTAATTAGTTTAGATTATATTTTATTAGATTTTAGTTTAGATTTAGATTTTATTTTCAGTTATTTTAATTCTGTTTAGATTAGGTTTAATTAATTCGGCTTCGAAAATAATAAAAATAAAAAAAAAGATAGGAAGGATTTGATTTAAGCGGTTGAATTTAAATTTCCTGATTTGATTTCCTATTTTAAATTTGAAATCCGTATCTAAGATTATTCAGGATTTGTTTTGCTCAGACGGTTGTTACGGCAACTTTATGGCTGAAGCAAATCTCTCGTCCGAATAGGAGGGTTTTGTTGGGAGTTAATTATCTTTTACCGTTTGGATTTTAAATTTTCTATTGCAAGGTAAGTTTGCATGTGTTATCTGATGAAACCACGTGTCACATGGAGATGATCCAAGGGCTTTGAGGTTGGACAACGCATAAATATTTACTAGGGGCGATTGGAATCCATGATTTTACCGTTGCTGGTTTCAAATTTTCAGGTTGCATGCGATTAAACGGTAATATAATTTAATGTGGCAAATCTTTTCAGTTGGGATTTGATTTTGTTGAGGCTTTATTTATTCACAAACGGTGGTAAGTTATTTTCACTTTCCCCTTCGCATTTAATCCCTTTGCTATTCGAATTTCTTCTTCTTCCTTCGTTGCTTTTCTCTGTGAAAACCCTAAGTCTTCCATGGCAAAGACGAGAGCAAACAGAGAGAGAGATAATGAAGAGGAAGAAGTACTAGTTAATCCTGAGATACCGAAAGCAAAAACAAAGAAGAAAAGAACACCAGAAGAGAGGGAAGCCAAGAGGCGAAGGAGGCAGCAGAGGAATGAAGATCAAGAACCTATCCAAGAGGCAACAGAGGATGTTGCGGCCTCATTAGAAGAAGGACATCAGAAAGAGTCTGAGGTGCAGAATCCGAAAGAGGTAGAACTGATAGTTCCAGATACGTAAGGAGTTCAAGAAAAGAATGCTGAAGGGAATCAAGAAAACCAGGCTGACGAGGTTCAAGAAGTAGAGGTTACGACTGAAAGAGAGCCAGTTCAGGAGGCTCATGTTGAGGTCATCATGCCCGAACCTCCGAGACGTCGCTGCATTAAGCGGAAGGTTCGGCGCGTTCAGGTGATTCGGACTGATATCTCATCACCACCGTCGTCGGATTCTGAGAAAGAGAAGGCAGAGCGAGAGGAACGAGAGAAAAAAGAATCTGGGGAAAAGGCAAGAGAAGACGCACAGAAGAAAGCTGAGGAAGAGCGGTTGCTCAAGCGAAGGGCGGAAAAGGGAAAAATTGTTGCTGAAGCATCGGAGGAACACGATGAAATAGAGGAGCCACAATTGTCGTATGATCACTTCGTCAACAATTTTGCCAGAGCAAAATATGTTGAGCTTCTGAGAAGAGATTTTTTATTTGAGAGAGGATTCAGCGATGATCTTCCGCATTTTCTGAGAACCGGTATTGCAGACCACGACTGGGAGTTATTTTGTGCGAAGCCTGAGTCTGTAAACGCGCAGGTGGTGCATGAATTTTATGCTAACATTGACAAAGAAGATGGTTTCCAGGTGATTGTTCGAGGAGTCGAGGTAGACTGGAGTCCTAGTGCTATCAACGCACTGTATAACCTTCAGAATTTCCCCCATGCGGCATATAAT
Organism: Luffa acutangula; assembly: GCA_036850905.1. Taxonomy (NCBI): domain Eukaryota; kingdom Viridiplantae; phylum Streptophyta; class Magnoliopsida; order Cucurbitales; family Cucurbitaceae; genus Luffa; species Luffa acutangula. Next base: position 15,819,859 of record CM072099.1, read on the forward strand.
GAGATGGTTGTAGCGCCATCTAATGAGCAGCTGAGTGAGGCTGTGCGGGAGGTAGGTATTGAAGGGGCACAGTGGCAGCTGTCCAAGACAGAGAAGAGGACGTTCTAGTCGACTTATTTGAAAAGGGAAGCGAACACGTGGATGGGATTTATCAGACAGAGGATGCTTCCAACGACACATGACTCGACAATCTCCAGGGAACGGGTTCTTCTAACTTTTGCAATCTTGTTGTCTCTTAGTGTTGACGTAGAGAAGATCATTGCTAGTGAAATTTATGGATGTTGGAAAAAGAAAGTGGGGAAACTGTTTTTCCGAACACGATCACGATGCTATGCAGCAGAGCAGGAGTGCCCACGGTTCCAGAGGATATAATTTTGCTTGACAAGGGAATTATCGACACGCCTAATTTGGCACGGCTCCAGCGTATGCAGGAGGTACGTCAAGGTGGACTTGTCTACGACATCAACACGATTTTAGAACAACTGGCACTTTCGGCCAGCAGGCAGGAGTTTGCTGAAAGGCAAGCTTTAACCTTCTGGAACTATGTTAAGAATCGTGATGCCAGTTTAAAGAAGGCGCTGCAAGAGAATTTTTCAAAACCATATCCAGCCCTTCCTGCATTCCCTGAGGATCTGTTGAACCCCTGGATTCCGCCTCCACCGATTGAAAGAGGAGAAGAGGAGAATGAAAATGAACAGGGCCAAGAGGACTGATGGATGAACTGGCCCTGCGCGAGCATAATTTTTGTTCTGACTTTTTGTTTGCTCGAGCATTTTCTGACCTCTTCTGTTGATGTTATGTTTGCTTCTTTTAATGTTTCTGCTTCTTAAATATATATATATATATATATATATATATATACATACATATATATATATATCTACTTTGTAATTTCTTTTTCATGTTTTTAATGAAATTTCTAGATGTTTTTGTTCTATAAGCACTGAGTTTCTCTAACTTAACTAATTTTCTTCTGAATTTTTGAAGCTTGGACTGGTTAAGCTTAATTAGATCAAGGTATTCTGATCTCCAGAAACCTTTTGCTTGAGCATGTCTCCCAGAACTTAGGTGAGCTTCATCATAAAATGCTGCCATTCTGAGGGGCAAGAGATGGAATGACTAAGGATTTTTTAGCTTTATAAAGAGTATTGAGCCTAGTTGGTGATGAGTTTGAGGCAAGAGTATACTGCACCATAAAGTGGGTCATCCCATGCTTAAGAGCTTATGACTATAAGGTTGCTTTAAGTATGAAAAGCGAGAATATAAACCCCTTGAAAATGTGTTTTGAATGTCTGATAACAGAGCTAGGTTGTGGCAAGTTCTTAGAATTGAGTTAAAAGTGGTGATTATTTGTCCATGCCGGAAGAATCATTTTGTTGCAGCAGAGCTTGATTTTGCAGAATGCTCAGGTAAGGGTTGAAGGTAGTGTTGGACCGTCTGGTTTGATTAAGCTATCCTTTGTCTAATGTTTTGAATTCTTAAGGGAAGGTTGGTTAGTATTGCTCGGGACGTGCAATAGTTCAAGTTTGGGGGTGTGATAACTGCCCAAAAGGTAGTTATTTAGGTCTCGTTTATATAGGGATTTGTGTGTCTTTTGTGCTTAATAGGGTTGGTTTTAGATGGATATTATATGTTTTAACCCATTTGGAAGAATGGAAGCTTTGGAAATTATTTTATGCAGACTGTGATGCTAGGCGACTGGAGGGAGCAAATTCTGTGCTGCAGCAAAACTGGGAGCAAAAACTGCCACGTCACAGCTCGTTAGCCAAGTTGACAAACCGAATTCTGTTGAGTTATTCTCGTGATAAAGGAGCAAAGAGAGCCCTACACGTGTCCAGGTTGACCTAAGTCAAGCCTCCTATCCTTCTATAAAAGGGAGTAGCCGCCCAAGTCAAATTCATTCCACTTTTGGGGAGAAAACATTCCATTCTTGAAAAGTTCCTTCCATCTGTGGGAGCCGAATAGTGAAGAGAGATTGGAAACCACCTAGAAGACCATTATTGCAAGTTGAACGAGGATATTAACATTTCCTTTTATTATCTTGTAATTATGGGCATGCCTACTCAGATTGTAGCGTGCATCTCCATGCATATTATGAACTAAGTAGCTTAGGCGTTGGTTAGGAACAATGTGATTGTCGTACTTAACTTTAGTATATATATTGATTATAGCATCTTGGTTAATTGTTGTGCTTGTTTCTATTTTATGTCCGCCTGGCCAGCTGGTATGAATACCCCTCTCTAGTTTCAGGGATGATTTAGAGAGTGTGTGGCGATTAATCACACTACGATCATTGTGCATTGGTGAACGCCAGTGACTGAGCTAGGGATAGCCAGTTGCTTAGTGCTTGATTGGTTGTACTTCATTGGGGTTGAAACACATTCCAAAAAATCTGAAGTTCTGGGAGGAATCCGCAAATAATACTGCGAGAGTTTGCATGATCAATAATATTGCTAGAGCATCTTTTAAAACAATTACTAAAACCTAACCAGTGCCTGTCTTTAGTCTGTCTGCCTATTTGTTTACTTGTTGTTCTGTCATTTCTTTTGCTTCAACATTATTCCTACAAAAACCAATCATTTTTACCTTCTTTGAAACCATTATAGAGTTATACAAAGTAGATAAAGTGGAAGCTAGTTCAGGCTTGGATTGATAATACTTATTACTTGTTGCGGACTGTGTATACTTGCACAGAGTTCTAGAGTACTTATAGATCATAATTTTACTCACTCTAGGAATCCAACACCTACCATTTTGGGGATAAGATCGAATAGATAGTTTGGGACATAGTCTCGCAAGATGGAATTCGCTCCTACCCATTTCAGGGATAGTAGAGAGGTTGTTCCCTTAAGTACTAACTCCAGAACTTGAACAAGGGGTCCCACCCTCTCGTTGGATCCTGAGGGACTTAGTTTTGATTGTTGGGCCACAAACCGATTGCTCATTAGAGGATTAGTGGAACTTAAGGAACAAGAAGTACTATAGGGGTAAAACGATCATTTGACCTAGCTATAGCTACGAACAACCTGTGAAGGATTGACTTACTGAACATGGTTAAATCAAGTGGACAGAAATATATCTATGGTAAGGGGAGTGCAACTATCGGGCTATAGTTGAGTGTCCCGGTAGTTAACGAATGTTGGCTACCTTGGATAATGAGATTAGTCGGTTAGCCTCGAATCGTTGGAGACCATGATCTATAGGTCCATTAGGTCCCCTACTAGCTCATATCGGAATAAAGCCTAGAACAAATTGATAGGAATCTTTGAATCGTTCAAAATCGGGAAATAGGGTATTATCGTAAAGTGTGTTTGACACAATAATTTAATTATGAATTAAATTAGTAAATGAGAGATAAAGTATTTAAAAGTGTTTTAAATACAATATATATGTATTAAGAATCATATAAAATGGATTGCACAAGGAGACAATGATTAATTGGATTAATCATATCAACTTAATTGGAAATGTCTCAAATTAATTACCAAGAAATCAATTAGGGTTAATTGCAAGCTAAAAAATTCAGATCATGAATTCAAGTTAGTGGATTTAGTTGGATTACCACTCTTGCATGTTGATACAAAGTGGAAAACAACACATTCATGCACTAGTTGCATGTGTTGTGAATTGAACACCTAGAATCCACTTAGAGTTGCAATTCTATCATGTGTCTTGTGTCATGAGGCTTCTCCTTGCATGGAAGATCTCTATAAGTAGAGTGTGAATCAGATTCAAGAAGTAGAGAGTGATTTCCTTACTGTTATGTTGCTGGAATTTACTCTCAAACTCACTCACCTCCATAGATCTCTCAAGTGCTTGTACCTTCAAGCATTCCCTTCCCATTCCCTATCACTATTAGACTCCCACAAGTCGTTCTTGGCCCAGAGGATAGTAGGAAAGACTCTAGAGGTTTCCAGTGTTGATTGGAGAAGGAAAACGTCACAAGGAGATTGTTGGGCTCCTAGGGTGAGTAAAAATAAGATGTAAATAGACTCTAGAACTCTGTGTAAGTATACACAATCTGCAGCAAGTAATAAGTATTTATCGAATCCAAGGTCTGAATTAGCTCTCACTTTATCTATTTTGTTTAGCTTTTCAATGGTTTCAAAAGTGGTTAAAATGATTGGTTTTTATAGAATGTTGAAGCAAAAGAAATGACAGAACAGAAAGTAAACAAATAAGCAGACTGATTAGAAACAGGCGTTGGTCAAGATGTAGTAATTGTTTCAAAAGATGCTCTAGCAATATTATTGATCAGACAAAACTCTTGCAGTCTTATTAGCAGATTCCTCCCGAAACTCTGGATTTTTTAGAATATGTTTCAACTCCAATGACGCACTACCGATTAAGCACTAGGCAACTGGCTATCCCTAACTCAGTCACTGGCGTTCACCAATACACAATGATCTAGTGTGATTAATTGCCACACACTTCCCAAATCATCCCTGAAACTAGGAAGTGATATTCATACCGGTTAGTCAGGCGGGCACAAAATGTAAAGAAGCGCAACAAATAACCAAGATGTATCAAATCAACATATATTGCATAGAGATTAAGCACAACAATTACATACTTCCTAATCAACACCTAAAGTTACTTAGTTCATAGAATACATGCCAACACACGTTACAATATGAATAAGTGCATCCATAATTACAAAATAATACAAGAAAATACTAATTCCCTTGATCAACTTCGTAATTGATGGTCTTCTTGAAGTCCCTAATCTTTCTCCTCTATTAGGCTCCCAAAATTGGAAATGAGGAATGATCTCTTCCCCAAAAGTGGAACGAATTTGACTTGGGTGGCCTTTTCCTTTTATAGAGTGAAGACAAGCTTGAATTAGGTTGACCTAGACACGTGGATGGCTCTCCTTGCTCCTTAAATCCGAGAATAGCTTAACTGAATTCAGTTCATTAAATTGGCTAACAAGCAGTGATGTGGCAGTTTTGCTCCTTGTTTTGCTGCAGCACAGATTTTGCTCCCTCCAGTCGCACAACAATAAATTCTACACAAAATAACTTCCAAAGCATCCATTCTTCCAAATGGGTTAAAACATATAATATATATCTAAAAGCAACCCTATTTAGCACAAAAGACACACAAATCCCTATAGAAATAAGGCCTAAATAACTCCCTTTTGGAGAGTTATCATACCCCCAAACTTGAACTATTGCGCGTCCCGAGCAATACTAACCAACCTTCCCTTAAGAATTCAAAACGTTAGACAAAGCATAACTTAATCAAAACAGATAATCCAACACTACCTTCAACCTTTACCTGAGCATTTTGCAAAACCAAGCTCTGCTGCAGCAAAATAATTCTTCTGGCATGGACAAATAATCACCACTTTTAACTCAATTCTAAGAACTTGCCACAACCTAGCTCTATTATCAGACATATTAAAACACATTTTTAAGGGGTTTATATTTTTTTTTAATTTTGTTCTTCAGACCTAAAGCAGCCCTACAGTCATAAGCTCTTAAGCATGGGATGACCCACTTTATGGTGCAGTATACCCTTGCCTCAAACTCATCACCAACTAGGCTAAATACTCATTGTAAAGCTAAAAAATCCTTAGTTATTCCATCTCTTGCCCCTCAGAATGGCGACATTTTATGATGAAGCTCACCTAAGTTCTGGGAGACATAAAAACTGTTGGATCATCATTCATCCTTCAAAACTTTTGCTCCATGAATTTTCTCAACAAAACTTTCAACAATTAACTTTTTTCAGCAAATAATTTTTCTCATTTTTTCATATTTCCTAGGTTACCTTTTGATGCAAAGACAAACTGTGGGTATCACAAATGTCCCTGGTTACTCAACAACCTAGCAAATTACTTAATGAAGGAGAGGAATGCTCGAGAAAAACAATTGGAGTAGCAAAAAGTCCCCCAAACTTGAATTATTCATTGTCCTCAATGAATCATTAATTTTATGAAATTTACCCCCAAACTTAATTTTTTCTATCTGGATTTTAAACCAGACTAAAACTAAGCTTAAAGTGGATCAAATAAATCGACACTACCTCAGAATCTTCTCGCCGCAGCAACGACCAGGCTAGAAGAAATGCTCAAGCAAAAGGTTTCTGGAGATCAGAATACCTTGATCTAATTAAGCTTAACCAATCCAAGCTTAAAAAATTCAGAAGAAAATTAGTTAAGTTAGACATACTCAATGCCATAGAAACAATTTTGGAAATTTCATTAAAAACAAAGAAAAAACATTAAATCAACAGATATTTTGATGGCCTAGAAACAAAAAAATTAAAAACAAACAAACATAACATCAACAGAAAGTGGGGTCAGATATACACGAGCAATAAAAAATAGAGAAACAAAAATAATGCTCGCCCAAGGTCATCACATCCATCAATCTTCCCAACCCTGCTCTTCATCATCCTCTTCTTCTCTTTCAACTAGTGGGGGCGAAATGCATGGGTTAAATAAATCATCGGGAAACATTGGGAAGGCCTGATATGGTTTGGAGAAATTGGATTGCGAGGCCCTCTGAAGTGTGTCATCTCTCCTCTTAGCATAGGTCCAATAGGTTTGAGCTTGCCTCTCAGCAAACTCTTGCCTATTGGCCGACAGTGCCAGTTGCTCTAGGATTTGATGGATTCCACACACTGGCTCGTACACTTGCGGTTAGCAAATTGTGCATCAAGTTTTTGGCGTCGTTGCCGAGGATTGGCATATTTAATCAAATTAATATCGTAGAAAAATTGTCCGGTCGTAATTTAGGGTGTATTTTTTTCTGTTATCTTTTTTTTTTTTTTTTTTAGGTAGATTGCATTTTTTTTCCTTATTTGCTTTATTTCCACATTTAGTTTTTCCTTGTTTGTTAGTTTCCTAAATTGTTTTTGCCATATTTGTTTTCTTGCTTTCCTTATTTGTTTATCTTTTCCTTGTCATGAATATCTTTTCCCTATTTTGATTTAATTCTTTCTTTTTTCTTGTTTCTTTCCTTATTTATTTTATTTTCTTTTCTTTTATTTTCCTTTTTAGGTTAGATTTGATTGTGCATGCGAAAGGTTAGGAAGTTGGCCTTAGTTCCCTTTGACCCGGAGATAGAAAGGACTTATAATAGACTTCGAAGGGAAAATCAAGAAAATCTCATCCAAATGGCCAATCCTAACCCTGAGGAGCTGATAACTCTCCAAAAGAGAGTTATTTATACCTTATTCTATGATGATTTATATCTTAATTGTGTCATTTGGGTGTGATATTAGATGAATATAATGTGTTTTAACCTAATTGAACGAATTGATGCTTTGGAGTTTCTTTTGCAGAAAAATGTATGCTCACAAGATTGAGAGAGCAAAATCCATGATCCAGCAAAGTTGTGAGCAAAACTAGCCACGTGAGCTGCATGTGATTCATTAAATGAGGTGGCGTTTTAAGCATAGATCTCGGACTAATCCGGCTGGGAAGTCACTCCACGTGTCTAAATTGACCTAATTAGGTTAAACCTCATCTTATAAAAGGAGGAGCCGTCAGAGATAAATTCATTCACGATTGGGAGACCGAATCAATCGACTGGAGGCCGAATTGATGACAGAATGGAGATCTAAGAAGACCAAGTGCGATCCCTCTCAAGAAGACGAAGTTCTTCCATGTTCTTGGTGGTTTGGAGAAGTCGTTTCATCTCCCGAATTACTAAAAGATGTTTTCCCTTGCTAATGCGTTTTTAAAGTTTTCAGGTACAGGGAGTGCTCAATCGATCGAGTCTGCAGCTGCCCTGGCATCACAGTCTCAGGAGAAGACTAAGAACAAGTTCAGTATGTTTCTAATTTTAATTCTAGGGGATATATTAATAACTCTACACCTACACATTATCACCCTAGCAATAGAAATCATGAGAACTTCTCTTATGCTAATAATAAAAATGTGTTAAATCGTCCTGGTTTTACCCCTCCTAAGCAAGAAAGTAAACAATCATTAGAAGATCTTGTTGGAGCTTTCATTGCAGAATCTAGTAACAGGACGAACAAGCTTGAGGAGGTCGTGATTGCCATAAACACCACAGTAAATGGCCATGGTGCAACAATAAAGAACATTGAAACTCAACTGGGACAACTTGTAAGTGTTGTTAACACCATGAACTAGGGTAAGGCCCCGGCTGAACAGGAGAAATCTCATTTGGAGTACTGCAAAGCCATCGCTGTGCATCAAGAGGAGGAAACTCGAGTAGCTGAGGAGCAGGAGACTACTAAACCAGAGGATCTCACTGAAGAAGCCGAAAATGGCACAAACTCAAACGAAGCTGAAAAGCTTAATCTTGAGCCCTCTATCACTTCTCCTACTAATCTAGTCCCTAAATTGAGGAAAACGAAAAAAAAAAATTCAAAAGCTCAATTTGAAAAATATTTAGATGCTTTTATGGGTTTGGATGTTAATATTCCTTTTACAGATGCACTGGAACATATGTCTAGCTACAAGAAGTTCATGAAGGAACGACTCAACAAGAAAAAGAAGGAAAAACAGTTGGAGACATTGTACCTTGCATCAACTTGCAGTGCTCGCCTTCAGCAGAAAGTACCTGAGAAATTGGCTGACCCAAGGAGTTTTTCTATCCCTTCTAATTTTGGTACTTACTCTTGTAGAGCATTATGTGATCTTGGTGCTAGCATAAATATTATTCCTTTGTCATTATGCAAGAAACTGAACATAGGAGAAATAAAATCTACTTTTGTTAGGCTCCAGTTGGCTGACCAGTCTGTGGTTAGTCCATATGGAATTGTTGAGAATGTGTTAATTAAAGTAGGTAAATTTTTCCTTCCTGTTGATTTCTATGTGATGGATATCAAAGAGAATCCAGCTATGCCTATTATATTAGGGAGATCGTTCCTTGCTACAGGACGAGCTATAATTGATATTGAGCGCAGGGAGCTTATCATTAGGGTCCATCATGAGAAAGAAATTCTGAAAGCATTTGAGGACCCTCAAAGCACATCAAAGACAATGGTTGTGGGCTATAGGAAGGGTGCTAGGAAGAGCACCATTGATGGAACACCTGACATTAGACCACCATGATGCATATTCGATCAACACGTCGAGCTAATGACGTTACACAAGCGCTTATGGGAGGCAACTGTTGGGTTCCTAGAGTGAGTAAAAATGTAACAAGAAATAAGATATAAATGGACTCTAGAACTCTGTGCAAGTATACACAGTCTGCAACAAGTAATAAGTATTTATCGAATCCAAGGTCTAAATTAGCTTTCACTTTATCTATTTTGCTTAGTTTTCAATGGTTTTAAAAGTGGTAAAAATGATTGGTTTTTGATAAAATGCTGAAGCAAAAGAAATGACAGAACAAAAAGTAAACAAATAGGCAGACAGATTAGAAACAGGCGCTGGTCAGGATTTAGTAATTGTTTTAAAAGATTCTCTAGCAATATTATTGATCATGCAAAACTCTCGCAGTCTTATTAGCAGATTCCTCCCGGAACTCCGGATCTTTTGGAATGTGTTTCAACCCCAATGAAGTACTACCGATCAAGCACTAGGCAACTGGTTATCCCAAGCTCGGTCACTAGCGTTCACCAATACACAATGATCTAGTGTGATTAAATGCCACACAGTCCCTAAATCATCCCTGAAACTAGAGAGAGGTATTCAAACCGGCTGGCCAGGCGGGCACAAAATATAAATGAGCACAATAATTAATCAAGATACATAGAATCAATATTTATTACTAGAAATTAAGCACGACAATCACATGTTCCCTAACCAACGCCTAAGCTACTTAGTTCATAAAATGCACATGGAAACACACGTTACAATTTGAGTAAACATGTCCATAACTACAAGGTAATACAAGAAAAGATTAATTCCCTTGAACAGCTTGTAATTGATGGTCTTCTTGGTGGTCTCCAATCTCCCTCTATTCGGCTCCTAAAGATGGAAGTAACTTTCCAAGAATGGAATGTTTTCTCCCAAGGATGGAATGTCTTTGACTTGGACGGCTATCTCCTTTTATAGAGTTGAGGAAGACTTGAATTAGGTTGACCTAGATACGTGGATGGCTCTCATTGCTCATTTATCCCGAGAATAACTTAACAGAATTCGGTTTGTTAAATTGGCTAACGAGCTGTGACGTGGCAGTTTTGCTCCCAGCTTTGCTCCAGCATAGAATTTGCTCTCGTAAGTCGCCCAGCAACATATTCTGCACAAAATAATTTCCAAAGCTTCCATTCTTCCAAATGGGTTAAAACATATAATATATATCTAAAAGCAACCCTATTAAACACAAAAGACACACAAATCCCTTTAGAAATAAGGCTTAAATAACTCCCTTTTGGAGAGTTATCAGCAACCCAAGTAAGTTTATTTTTGTTTTTATGCTTTTGATTTGCTTTTTGTTTTTGTTTTGTAGGTCTTGTGATCTCGTGGCTCTTGGCTTGCAATCATCCATGAGAAGGTCATCATCATTCCAGGGCAGTATTGTTCACCATTTCCATTATTTTATTGTTCTCTTGTTTGATTATGCTTTATTTTTTTATACATTGAGGACAATGCATGCTTTAAGTTTGGGGGTGGAATGCTTTGCTTGTTGAGCCCTTGAGCATTTGAGTTCGGGCTATATTTCTTAGCTTTCTATGAATCTAGCATATGGTTGTTTTGTGGATGCTATTTTTTGCATGACTATGTTTTCCTAGGATAGGCTTTCTTGTCAATTTTCAAGCTTTTGATGAGTTGTAAGCATGAGTGCCCAAAAAGGGAGACTTTTTAATCTTTTTCTAGGAGATGACTTTCATTAGTAGAGTATTTTTCTTGGTTAGAATTGGACTTGAATGTCCTCAAGCCCAAATGTCTAGTTCATCTTAAATCGTTCATGATGATTATGACATTAACTGCCTAGCCAATATCAATGCCAATAATATGATTTATTGATCATTGAAACGTGCATTGTAGAAAATGAGGATACAACCTGAAAATTTAATTCAGGTGCCACTTATCACATTTGCTTTTACTTTTAAGGAATAAGCTCATGGCAACTGTTGCAAATAGGTGAGATGATTCTCATATTTTGATCTGGAGAGTATATCTCGGTTTTGGCAGAGGGAACATTAAGTTATTTTATCCAGTGGGAGAAAATACACATTATTAGATAATGTATATGAATTTCCTAAAGATTAACAGAAATTTGATTTCTATATCGTATATGCTGAAACAATGTTACTCTATACCTTTCTCTGCTAACGCAGTTTTATTTTAAGAAAGGGAGTTGACATTTGTTCAGCTTTACTGGAAAATAACTTATGTGTTTTAAGACTAATCGAGAGTAAAGCAAGTCATGAGCACTTAGTTGTTTAAGATTGCTTATACTCATAGAAATAAAGGCAAAGGATATCTCCTAAAGGAAATACCTTTCTTTGGTTCTTAAGGTGTTAGGCTATTTTGATCTCAATATGATTGGGGAGCTTAGTCTAGAGTATACTTCTAAGTTAGTTAGAAGAACACTCTTTAATACCAAATAAGTCATGCCTTATGGGCAATATGACTGATAGATCTTTTACTGGAAAAGAGCTAAAAGAGCCAAAGAGCCCTTGGAGCTTGTACATTTGGATCCTTGTGGTCTAGTATGTTAAAGCAGTGGGAGAGTTGAATAATTTATCTTTGTTATCGATAATTATTCATAGGTATGAACATCTCAACCTAATGCAACTTAAGTCTGAATCTCTTAAGATATTTGAAGGGGCTTAAGACTGAAGTTGAAAACTTGTTAGGTGAGATAATAAAAATACTTTGATCTGATCAATGTGTTGAGTATAGGGACTTGAGATTCTATGACTATTTGATAGTTCATGGAATCACATCCTAAATCTCAGTTAGGAGTAATAAAACCCTATTGGATATGGTTCAATCCCGGTTGAGCTATGCTCAATTGCCTGACTCGTTTTGGGGTCATGTAGTGTGACTGCAGTGTGTATTTTGAACAACGTTCCATCAAAAGTGTTTCTGAAACACCTTTTCTGTCGTGGATAGGACGTAAAGATTGTTTACATCCCTTTAAATTTTGGGGTGTCCAGGACTTGTGCTTGTGACTATCCCAAAATAAATTGGAATATCGTTCAAAATAATTGTAGGCAATCCCAAAGGAAACGAAGAGAATATACTTCTTCAATTCATAAGAGAATAAAAAATTTGTATCAACAAATGCTTCATTCTTAGAAGAAGAACATGTGAGAAATCATAAGCCATAAAGTAAGGTCGGTTTAAGTGAATTAACTAATAGAGCTACGGAAACATTAACAAGAGTTGTTAATCAATCGACAAAAGTTGTTGATAAGACTGGTTATTCAACAAGAGTTGTTCATAAGGCCAGTGCTTTTGGTCAGTCACATCCATCTCAAGAGTTGAGAATGCCTTGATGTAGTGGGAGGGTTGTTTTATAACCTGACCGTCACATGGGCTTATTTGAAGCTCAAGTCATCATTCTTGATGATGACATAGAGGATTCATTGTTTTCTTTTCGAAAGAAAATAAATGATGTTGACAAGGACAAATGGTTTAAAGCCATGGACTTGGAAATGAAGTCTTTGCATTTCAATTCCATCTGGGATCTTGTAAATTTGCTTGATGGGGTAACACCTATAGGTTACAAGTGGATTTACAAGAGGAAACGAGACGTTTAAGGTCTCAACCAGAAGGGTCCATTGAGCAAGATCAAAAGCAAAAGGGTTTGCAAGCTTATATGATTGATAATTTTGTAGCTCACTTAGTGTTGTATATGATTGATATCCTAATCATTGGGAATGATGTAGGTTATCTTACTGACATTAAAAGAGGCTAGCAACTCATTTCCAAATGAAAATCTGGGAGAAGCTGAGCTAATCTTGTCTCTAGTGTCTTATGTCTACAAGATGTTAGTTAGATATAAGATGCAGAATTCCAATATGGGCTTACTACCTTTTCAGGAATGAAATTCTTTTGTCTAAGGAACTGTGTCCTCAGACACCTCAAGAAGTTGAGGACATGAGACATATGCCCTATGCAGTAGGGTTGTCAGTGAGTATCAATCAATTCCAGGATTTGATCTCTGGAGTGTCGTTACGTACATCCTCCAGTATCTTAGGAGAACAAGGTTTTATATGCTCGTGTATGGCGCTAAGGATTTGATCCTTAAAGGATACACTGAGACAGATGTTTTAACTGATAAGGATTTGATGAAATCTACATCAGTGTCTGTCTTCACTCTTAATGGAGGAGCTATAGTACGAATTATCTGCAGTCTCGACCATATAGGCCAATAAGTAGTTGCTTATGAAGCACAGATAGAGACTGTATGACTTAGGAAGTTCAAGCCTAATTTGGAAGGTGTTCCAAATATGGACTATCCTATTGTAAGACAAGCAAGCACATTGAATCTAAATGATATATTGATGATTCATTCACGAAGGCTCTCTCGGCTAAAGTGTATGAGGGTCATCTAGATGGTCTAGGTCTACAAGTTATGTACAAAGATGTAATCTAGGGCAAGTGGGAGAAGTGTAATGGGTATAGTGATACCATTATGTAATGGGTATAGTGATGCCCTAGTTTATTGTATTTGTACATTGTAAATACGTTTTATGTATTATACATGTATTTATACACCCACTGCTGGGATAGATTATTGTACATTCCCACTAAACTAGATTTTTAGTCTAAGTGGGAGTTTGTTGGGTATTATGTCCTAAAACTCGTAGATAGTGAATGATTAACGAATTATACACTTGTAACAATAAAGTGTTATTGAGGTTTATGCAATAAAGTGTTATTGTCATATTAAGTCTAGAATTGCACAATATGACCCAAATCCAATAAACTAAGATCCAAGGTTGTTTACATGAGACTTGAACTAGTATGTGCAGACATACGGGGATCAGTGTTCAAGTGACAACCTAAAAGGTCTATAGTACATGGATAAGGTTGGGTACCTTATCCTGGTAACACTATGTGATACGGCCCGCTTTGTATTCGATATAGACGTATTGATCCAAGGCGTCCATGTAGGAGACATGCGAGCGGGGGTATCCTATGTAATGAGTTTACATAAGACTGGACCACGAAATAGTAAACCACTAGATGTAACATCGTTAACTAGTTAGGTTATTGTTTCAATAGGATGACCTAGGTAACTCGATCTTAATCCTGAGTGTGTCATGAACTCCTTCTCACGAGGGATTGTCCTTTGATTAGTACGGGTGAGAGTGGCCAGTACGCCGACTCAATAAGCCTACCTTCTTGGGGACAAGACCGAGTGGGGGGCTGGGGACATGACAATACAAGATGGAATTCACTCATTCCCCTATTGGGGCAAACAAATGTGTGTTCCCTTAAGGGCTGATTCCGGGGCTTGAACAAAGGCGCGTGTTGGGTTCCTAGAGTGAGTAAAAATATAATAGAAAATACTCTAGAATTCCTGTGCAAGTATACACAGTCTGCAGCAAGTAATATTATCAATCCAAGGTCTGAATGAGTTTCCACTTTATCTATTTTGTATAACTTTCTAATGGTTTCGAAGATAATAAAAATGTTGGGTTTTATAAGAATTATGCTGAAGCAAAATAAATGACAGAACAACGAGTAAACAAATAGATAGATAGATGAAAGACAGGCGCTGGTTAGGTTTTAGTGATTGTTCTAAGATATGCTCTAGCAATATTATTGATCATGCATTTCTCGCAGTATTATTAGCGGATTTCTCCCGGAACTCCGGATCTTTTGGTATATGTTTCAAACCCAATGAAGAGCGACCGATCAAGCACTAGGCAACTGGCTATCCCTAGCTCAGTCACTGGCGTTCACCAATACACAATGATCGTAGTGTGGATAATTGCCACACACTCTCTAAATCATCCCTGAAACTAGAGAGAACTATCCATACCGGCTGGCCAGGCGGGCATAAAATGAGAATAAGCACAACAATTAACCAAAATGCGATAGTCAATTCATTACTAGAGTTAAAGCACAGTAATCACATTATTCCTAACCAACACCTTAAGCTACTTAGTTCATAATAGGCATAGGAATACGAATTACAATCTGAGTATGCATGTCCATAACTACAAGTTAATAAAGAAGGTAAACTCCCTAATCAGCTTGCGGTTGATGGTGTTCTTGATGATCTTCAATCTCCCTATACTATTCGGCTTCCAAGGGAGAACATGGAATGCCTTTGACTTTGACGGCTACTTCCTTTTATAGAAGGATGGGAGGCTTGAATTAGGTCAACTAGGACACGTGTAAGGCTCTCCTTGATCCTTTATCACGAAAATAACTCAACAGAAGTCGGTTCATGAAGTTGGCTAACGAGTTGTGATGTGGCAGTTTCTGCTACCAGTTTTGCTGCAGCATAGAATTTGCTCCCTCCAGTCGCTCAGCAGCATAATCTGCACAAAATAATTTCCAATGCTTCTATTCTTCCAAATGGGTTAAAACATATAATATCTATCCAAAACCAACCCTAATAAGCATAAAGGACGCACAAATCCCTATATAATTGAGGCCTAAATAACTACCTTTTGGGCAGTTATCATACCCCCAAACTTGAACTATTGCACGTCCCGAGCAATACTAACCAACCTTCCTTCAAGAATCTCAAAACATTAGACAAAGAATTAGCTTAATCAAACCAGACAATCCAACACTACATTTAACCTTTACCTGAGCACTCTGCAAAACCAAGCTTTGCTGCAGCAAAATGATTCCTTCAGCAGGGACAAATAATCATCACTTTCAACTCAATTCTAAGAACTTACCACAGCCTAGCTCTATTATCAGACATTCCAAAACATATTTTTACAGGGGTTTATTTCATTATTTATCAGACTTAAAGCAACCTTATAGTCATAAGCTCTTAAGCACGGGATGACCCACTTTATGGTGCAGTATACCCTTGCCTCAAGCTTATCACCAACTAGGCTCAATACTCATTATAAAGCTAAAAAAATCCTTAGTTATTCCATCTCTTGCCCCTCAGAATGGCGACATTTTGTGATGAAGCTCACCTAAGTTCTGGGAGACAGGAAAACTGCTGGATCATCATTCATCCCTCAAAACTTTTGCTCTGTCAATTTTTTTCAGCAAAATTTTCAACAAATAATTGTTCAGCAAATAATTTTTCTTATTTTTTCTCATTTTTTCACACTTCCTAGGTCATCTTTTGACGCGAAGACAAATTGTGGGTATCACAAATGTCCCCGGTTACTTAATAACCTAGCAAATTTTAATTTTGAAGGAGAGGAATGCTCGAGCAAAATAATTGGAGTAGCAAAAAGTCCCCCAAACTTGAATTATTCATTGTCCCCAATGAATCATTAAATAAGCAAGTATACCCCCAAACTTAAATTTTTCTATCTGAATTTTTAAAGTGGATCATATAAGTCAATACAACCGTCAAAATCTTCTTTGCCGCAACAACAGTCCAGGCTAGAAGAAATGCTCAAGCAAAAGGTTTCTGGAGATCAGAATACCTTGATCTAATTAAGCTTAATCAGTCCAAGCTTCAAAAATTCAGAAGAAAATAATTAAGTTAGAGTTAGTCAGTGCTCATGGAATAGAAATATTCAGAAATTTCATTAAAATCATAGAAAAAAAATATTACAAAGCAGATATATTTTTAAAGCAGAAAAAACAAGACAAGCAGTTATAATAGTGAGCAGGGTCAATATGCGCGAGCAAACAAAATGGAAAAACAAAAGTAATGCTCGCTCCAGATCATCCCATCAGTCAGTCTTCCTGACCCTGCTCCTCATCAACATCCTCTTCTCGTTCAACAGGCGGGGGTGGTATCCAAAGATTAAACAAATCATCGGGAAACACTGGAAAGGCCGGATACGGTGTTGAGAAATTGGTTTGCAAGGCCCCCCTGAGCGCATCATCTCTCCTTTTAGCATAAGTCCAGTAGGTCTGAGCTTGCCTTTCAGCAAATTCTAACCTACAAGTCAACACTGACAGTTGCTCTAGGATCTGATTAACGTCATACACAAGTCCACCCTGGCGAACCTCTTGCATACGCTGAAGCCGCGCCAGATTAGGTGTGTCAATGATTCCCTTATCAGTCATGATCATATCTTCTGAAACCGTGGGCACTCCTGCCCTGCTGCATAACATCGTAATCGTGTTCGGAAAGAACAGCTTCCCCACCTTCTTTTTCCAGCAATCAACAATCTCAGAAGAAAGAATTTTTCCTACATCAATACTCATCGAGCGAAGAATGGCAAAAGCCAGCAATGCCCTGTCCCGAGATACTGTGGAGTCGTGTGTTGTCGGCAGCAAGCGTAGCCTGATGAAACTCATCCAAGTGTTGGCTTCACTCTTTAAATAAGCAGCTTGAAATGTATGCTTCCTTGCCTACGACACCCTCCATTGGGCCCCCTCAATGCCTACCTCCCGGACAGCCGCACTCAGTTGATCACTAGATGGTGCAGCCACCATCTCATTTAAAACGGCATGCGGAAAATCCTGGAGATCGAACAATTCATTGATGGCCTCAGTGCTCCACTGTAGAGGCACTCCTCGAACAATAACCTCAAAATCATTCTTAGTGTCAAGGTTGGCGTAAAATTCTCGAACAATTTTGGCATTCACAGGTTCTGGCTTCGCACAAAATTGCCTCCAACCGAGGTTCACTATCCCAGGCTCCAAGAACCTAGGCAAATCACTGCCAAATCCGCGTTCGAACAAGAAGTCCCGTTTCAGCACCTCCTGGTATTTTGCTCGAGCAAGATCGTTGACAAAGCAAATGAATGGTGCCCTCGGCTCCTCAATTTCTCCCGATGCTTCGGCAATTCCTTTGCCCTTGCTCTCTCTCTGTATACGCAAACGCTCTTCTTCTGCCTTTCTTGCCTCTTCTTCTTTTTCCTTATTCTCAGCTTCCCTTTTTTCTTCCTCAGAGTCCGACGTTGGAGGCGATGGAGTGTTCCGAATCACCCTCACACGACCCGTCTTCCTCTTGATGCGGCGGCGCTTGGGCGGTTCAGGCATAATGATTTCAACATGAGCCTCCTGCACCGGCTCTGGTGTTTTCTCCTTGTTCGGCTCACCTTCAGCCTCACTCTGTTTCGTCTGAATTTCCTCTCGAGCCTCTTCTACAGTCGCCACTTCCTGTCCATCCTCTTCTTGATTCTGTTTGTCAGATTCTTTTGGGTCTTCGTCTTCTTCTGCAACAACCTCCTCCTCTCTCACTCTTTCTTGTTCTTCAACTCGCTGCTGTCGTCTTCGTCGCTTAGCCTCCTTCTCTTCTGGCGTTCTTTTCTTTCTGGTTTTTCCTTTTTTAAATTCAGGGGTCACGGGTATCTCTTCCTCCTCACTCTCCCTCTCTTTTCGAGCTCTTGTTTTAGCCATTGAAGGTGTAAAAGGGTTTTAACAGAGAATGCAAAGAAAGAAAGAATAACACTCGCACGAAGATTTGATCAAGAAGATGAAGTGGGAGAAGCTTACCAGCGTTTATGCATAAATAAGGCTCAAGCAGAAAAACATCTTAACCGAAAAGATTTGCCCTACAATAACTAATATTACCGTTTTAATTTAAAAATGCAAATCTGAAATTCAAAAATTACCAACGGTAAAATTGCTGATTCCAAACGCCCATGGTAAAAATCAATGTGCTGTCATCATTGAAGCCTTCGGATAATTACTTTGTGACACGTGGCCTCATCAGATGATGCACGCATATTTACCTGCGAGAATTCAAAGCTAAATCCAACGGTAACAATAATAAATTCCAACGGAAACCCTTCTAATTCGGAATATTTTGCTCCAGCAATGTCTTTGCCGCAACAATCTGCTGGTCCTGAAGAATCTTAGATACAGAAGTCAAATTTCAAAACAGAAAAATCAAAGACTTTTTTTTCTTTAAATTAAATTTTAACCAATCATCCCAATCTCTTATTTTCAAAAGAAGCCGAATAAATTAGAGAAAATCTCTATTAATTAAAACTAGAATTCAAATAACTGAAAATAAAATCTAGATAAAATCTAACTAATTAAAAAATAATTGAAAGATAATCTAAATAAATAACCCGAAAATAGAATCAAATCAAATTCAAAACGAAATAAAATTTAAAATAATAAAAATACTGAGATCTAATAAACTATGCAAAAATCAAACCTAACCTAATCGGAATTAAAAACAAATCAGAAAAACTTAAAATCAATACAAAGTCGGGGAGCTCAAAATATTGCCCTGCGAAATGCTCCCGCAAAAGTCCTGCTCTCTTAATCATCAACCAATCGTAGGGAAGGATATTTCGCCTGAAATTCCTCACCCCAATAATTTTTCACACGCTGCCCATTCACCTTGAATACTCTCTCATCTTTTTCATCCTGCAAAGTAATTGCTCCATTGGGAAAAACCTCAACCACAATAAACGGTCCTGACCATTTAGATTTTAATTTTCCAGGAAATAATTTTAATCTAGAATTATAAAGCAAAACTTTTTGACCCTTGACAAATTCTTTGGACTTTATTTTCTTGTCATGCCACAGCTTAGTCTTTTCTTTATACATTTTCGCATTCTCATAAGAGAATTGGCGAAATTCCTCTAATTCATTAAGCTGCAGCATTCTTATTGCTCCTGCATGACTCAGATCAAAATTTAACTTTTTCAAAGCCCAAAATGTTTTATGCTCAAGCTCTAATGGTAATTGGCAAGCTTTCCCATATACTAACCTATAGGGAGACATACCTAGAGGAGTCTTATAAGCTGTCCTATAAGCCCAAAGAGCCTCATCCAACCTAAAGGACCAATCCTTTCTAGATGGATGGACTACTTTCTCTAAAATAGCTTTAATTTCCCTATTACTAATTCCAGCTTGACCATTTGCTTGTGGGTGATAAGGGGTAGCTATCCTATGCTTAATCTCATACTTAGCTAAAAGCTTAGTTAAGATATTATTAACAAAATGTGTACCCTCATCACTCACTAAAGCCCTAGGTGTCCCAAACCGCGCAAAGATGTGCGATTGGAGAAACCTTGCTACTGTCTTGGCATCACTCTGATGGCATGCGATGGCCTCCACCCACTTGGACACGTAATCCACTGCCAATAAGATAAAAGCATTGCCATTAGAAGGGGGAAATGGCCTCATAAAATCAATACCCCATACATCGAATAGTTCAACTTCTAAAATGTAAGTAAGAGGCATTTCATCTCTTGGCCCCAAATGTCCTCTCCTTTGGCAAGCATCACATTGCTTATAGAACCAGTGGGCATCCTTAAATAACGTAGGCCAGAAGAATCCACAATGCAAAATCCTCATAGTTGTCCTCTGACCGCTGAAATGACCTCCATATGGCGAAGAGTGACATTGCTCCAGGATTTCCTTTGCTTCAGCACCTGAAACACACCTACGAATAATACCGTCAGAGCATTGCTTATACATAAATGGCTCATCCCAATAGAAAAATTTTGCATCATGCTTAAACTTTTTCTTCTGCCTCCAATCCATATCAATAGGGGTGACTCCCTTCACTAAAAAGTTGGCAATATCAGCATACCAAAGGACATCCCTGACTACCTTTACCTGAACAGCAAAAAGCTGTTCATCTGGAAAAGAATCGGAAATGGTAGATTGCTCCAGCAAAGATGATGATGGATCAAGACGAGACAAATGATCTGCAATGACATTCTCGGATCCCTTCTTGTCCTTTATCTCCAAGTCAAATTCCTGCAGTAATAAAATCCAACGAATTAATCTAGGCTTTGCATCCTTCTTAGTCATTAAATACCTTATTGCTGCATGATCCGTGAACACCGTGACTTTAGATCCAACCAAATATGGCCGAAACTTCTCAAAAGCGAACACCACAGCTAACAATTCCTTTTCAGTAGTTGTGTAGTTGACCTGTGCTTCATTTAAAACCTTGCTTGCATAATATATAGGATGAATAAATTTGCTCTGCTTTTGCCCCAGCATCGCACCTACCGCAGCATCACTCGCATCACACATTACCTCGAATGGCAAATTCCAATTAGGCGCACAGAGAATGGGTGCTGAGATTAAAGCAACCTTCAACGTTTCAAAAGCCTTCCTACAATCTGCATTAAAGTAAAAAACATGATCAGTGCACAATAAGTTACAAAGAGGTTTACTGATTGTGGAAAAATCCTTTATGAACCTCCTATAAAACCCAGCATGTCCTAAGAAACTCCGAATCCCCTTCACTGAATTCGGTGGCTCTAGTCTTTCAATAACCTCAACTTTTGCTCTATCAACTTCTAGACCATTCTTAGAAATCCTATGACCTAACACTATGCCCTCCTTCACCATGAAGTGACACTTTTCCCAATTAAGAACTAGATGGGTATCCTCACATCTTTTTAATACCTTTCCTAAATTATTTAAACAACTCTGAAAAGACCCTCCAAACACTGAAAAATCGTCCATAAAGACCTCAACAGTGGACTCAATCATATCGGAAAAAATTGCTAACATACACCGCTGAAATGTTGCTGGAGCATTGCAAAGGCCAAAGGGCATTCGCCTGAAAGCAAACGTCCCATAAGGACAGGTGAAAGTGGTTTTCTCCTGATCCTCAGGAGTAATAGTAATCTGGTTATACCCAGAATAACCATCCAAGAAACAGTAATAGGCCTGACCAGCCAATCGATCCAACATCTGGTCGATAAATGGTAGAGGGAAATGATCCTTTCGGGTGGCTTTATTAAGCCTTCTGTAATCCATACAAACCCTCCAGCCAGTTACTGTCCTGGTTGGAATCAACTCATTATCTTTATTGCTCACCACAGTGACACCTCCTTTCTTAGGAACACATTGGACAGGGCTTACCCAATTGCTGTCGGCAATTGGATAGATAATCCCAGCATCCAACCATTTAATTACCTCCTTTTTAACAACCTCTTTCATCGCATGGTTAAGCCTTCTTTGTTGCTCAATACTCCTAAAGGATCCCTCCTCTAGAGTAATTTTGTGCATACAAAAAGATGGGCTAATTCCCTGAATATCAGCCAATGTCCAACCTATAGCTTTGCGGTATTGCTGCAGCAATTTTATTAAGGTCTCCTCATGCTCCAGCATTAAATCTGATGCAACAATAATGGACAACGTCTCACTTTCCCCAAGATACACATACTTTAGATGATCCGGTAAAGGTTTCAAATCTAAAGTGGGTGCCTCAATTAGGGATGACTTAATTGGGGGAGCCTTTCTTTGATCTAAATCTAAAGACTCAAAAACATTCTCACACCTAAACAATTCTTTTTCTTTTTTTCTATCTAAAGAACAAAACTCAAAATCTTCTACACTAACCTCTCCATGTTTTTCCGAATGCTTAACAGCCGAATCTTGTATTGCTGTCTCAATAACTGTGCTCTCCAGAATCCTGATGAAGGAGCAATCCTCCATTTCGTCTGGATATTTCATGGCTTTAAACACATTAAATTTCACTTCCTCATTACAAACTCTCATTGTCAATTCTCCTTTTTGAACATCTATTAATGCTCTACCAGTAGCCAAAAATGGACGACCTAGAATTATTGGGACATCTTTATCAGCCTCATAGTCTAAAATAATAAAATCAACAGGAAATATGAACTTATCCACTTTTACTAAGACATCCTCAATTTTACCCTCTCAGTATGTGTAGACCTATCAGCTAATTGAAGTGTAACTGTGGTAGGTCTAGCTTCACCAATACCTAACTTTCGATATACCGAAAGAGGCATAAGGTTAATGCTCGCACCTAAATCACAAAGTGCTCTACCTAACTACTTTCCACCTATAGACACAGGTATAGTGAATGACCCTGGATCCTTAGCCTTGGGGGGTAGACCATTCTTGAGAATAGCACTACACTCCTCAGTAAGAGATACAGTTTCAAACTCACCTAACATTTTCTTTTTAGTCAAAATATCCTTAAGAAATTTAGCATAATTAGGCATTTGCTCAATAGCTTCAACTAAAGGAATATTTATATGCAACTGCTTAAGAATCTCTAAAAACTTTTTAAATTGACCATCCTGATTCTTAGGCTTTTGCCTTTGTGGAAAAGGTAGAGGTGGTACATAAGGTGGGGGCGGCACATATGGTGGTTCTACATCTGGCACAGAACCAGATGCTCCAGCATTCTCTTTGTTGCCTCCAGCACCCTGACCACACTCCAACTCTTTCTCGACAACAACATTATTATCACCATTATTATTTATAACCTGGGTTTTACTAGGCTCAATTCTTTCTTCTAATGGCTTACCACTCCTAAGAGTTACTGCCTTTACCTGCTCCTTACCTTCCCTTCGAGGGTGTTCAGTATCTGATGGAAGTTTCCCTTGAGGCCTTGCCTTTAGCTCATTAGCTAGCTGACCCACTTGCAATTCCAGGGCTCTCATCGAAGCTTGATTACTTTGAATTGCGGCATCTGTACGAGCCATAAATTCTTTCATCATTGCCTCGAGAGAATTTCCCGAATTTTGCTGGGGCAAAGCCTGCTTATTTTGCTGGGGCATTACCTGCGCTTTAGCAAATCCCGGCTGGTTCATCTTCTGTTGCGCTTGTACGCTATTTCCTTGACCTCCCCATGGAAGTTGGGGTGGTTGCGCCAACCTGGATTATAGAAGTTAGAATAAGGGTTGTTCCTCTGATTACCTACAAAAAACACAGAAGCTGGATTGCTGGGGCAAAACTCGTAGTTGTGGTCTTCACCGCAATAGACACATGCTTCGTCCGTGACTTGGTTCACCACTGCTGCAGGCTCCATAGCTGGTGGCTGCTGATGACTAATCACTGTCACATTCTTAAGAGCGTTAGCAATCATAGCAAGATCAGCCCTAATGGTGGACACACCATCAACCTCTAATACACTCTTAAACTTTTTATTTGTGCCTCTAACATCCGACCACTGACAACTATTAATTGATATTCTTTCCAAAATTTCATAGGCTTCATCGAAAGTTTTTGCCAAAAGGGCCCCTCCAGCCGAAGCATCTACCATACCTTGGGTTACTCCATTTAAACCATTGTAAAATGTTTCCATTTGAATACAATGAGGTAAACTGTCACGACCCTAAAACTTGGACACTCGATGGGTGGAGCGGTCCTTGAACCACCCAAGTCGAGGAGTGTGCGTGGGCGGCACACAGGTGAAGCGCAAGGTAGGCGGAGTGGGATCAAACGTGCCAAGGCACTCATGACAACATGCACGGCAGGCATGAGGGGCCGGAGGGCCACTGATGGCATAGGGTGGCTGCTAAGGGGCAAAGTGGGCGTTGCTTGCTGCCCACGCCCAGCAGACACGCCCAGCAGACACGCCCAGCACGCGCAGGTGGCGCGCAGCTGGGCGCACTGGCGCACAGAGGGGCGCCAGACGCTGCCTAGCGCCAGGCAGGCGCAAGGCCGCACGCGCGCGCACGACAGGCAGGGGCGCGCACGCGCGGGCGGCAGGCAGCGTGCGCAAGGGGCGCATGCACGGACGGCTGGAAGCGCGCGCAGGCTGGCGCGCAGACGGACAGGGCGCGCGCAATCGTGCGCGCGGGTCACGAGCAGCGCGCGCGCGCGCGCGCGCAGGGCTGGCGGCAAGCGCCCTGCGCGCCATTTGGCGGAAAACGCGCGGGAAGCTCTTTTTGGCTACGAATTGGGTTCTTCTGATTCGTCCAAGCATTGGGATGACTTTGCAATTCGAAGGATCAACTCTACTCCAAATAAAGAAGGTTGGGAGATGCATTTTGTGAGGCCAATTGTGGTTGAAGAACACCCAAGAAGGCGCATTGACCAAACACTTGTCTTGAATGTGTGTTCTTGTATTTTGGAGGGAAAAGTGAGTTTAAATCTGTATATTGTAAAGATAAGAGTGGTTGGTTAATTGGATGGGTCAAATGGAGATAAGATTGAATTCAAATTAAGGATAAGCCTTATCCATAATTTGAAATTCAAATTGAGTCTTATCCATTCCTATCTTGATGACCCATCCCTAACCAAACCCTACTCTTCCCATCCCCTATAAAAGGGCAAACTTGCAAGATGTGCAAGGGGGCCAAAAATCGTGATCTCTAGATTGAGGGATTACTTGTGGAGTTTAGAATTACTTGTATCAATAAAGTGATTCAGGTTACCACATATACTCTTTCCAGTGTTGCTTCCTCTCTTGGGTATCTTGTTTCCATACTTTGTGTACGTTGGTGTGCTTTAAAGAAAGGCTGAACTAAGGAGAACCCTTAGGCCGGTTACGCTCTTAAGACTCGAACAATCAACAAAAAAAATTCCGCAAATAGGGGCGTGACAAACCATGGTAGGGACACTTTCGCAAAAGCTCCTTAAACCTCTCCCAAGCCTCACTAAAAGTCTCATCTTCAAGTTGCCTAAACCCTACTATTTCACTCCTTAATTTAGCATTTCTATTAGGTGGGAAATATTTACTCAAAAATTTTTCAGCTAGCTCATCCCACGTCCTAATTGATCCTGGAGCAAAAGAGTTTAACCATGCCTTTGCTCCATCTCTAAGAGAATACGGGAACAAAGTTAATCTAAGAGCATCTCTAGGCACTCCTTGAATTACAAAAGAATCACTAACTCCTAGAAAAGACTTAAGATGTAAATGAGGGTCTTCAGATGACAAACCATGGAATTGCCCCACGGTTTGCAACATCTGAAACATTACCGGTTTCATTTCAAAATTCGCCGCTTGGGTTTGGGGACGTGCAATCCCTGGATTCAACTCATTAAACATCGGGACAGCATATGCTCGAATGGCTCTGGTCCTATCGTTCGCTATCAAGATAGGATTCTCAGCATGATTATTTCGCTGCTCATTTTGCTCAAACAGTGGGTTTTGCTGCAGCAACGGATTCTGTTGGGGGTTTGCTGCTGCTGGACCTTAAGGAACCTGCGGAAGTTGCGGGGCGTTCTCCATCTGGTTTCTGCGTTGCTCCCTCCTTCTGTTCCTAAATGTCCTTTCAATTTCTGGATCAAGCTCAAACCGTACCCCAGGCGGATCGCTCATGCACCAAAATCACACCTGCAAAAACAAAAGAAACAATCAAAAAGTTCTAGCACCAAACCACTAAAACACATACACAAAACAGATCAGATAAAAACTTATTCAAGTCCCCGGCAACGGCACCAAAAACTTGTTGGGTTCCTAGAGTGAGTAAAAATATGATAGAAAATACTCTAGAATTCCTGTGCAAGTATACACAGTCTGCAGCAAGTAATATTATCAATCCAAGGTCTGAATGAGTTTCCACTTTATCTATTTTGTATAACTTTCTAATGGTTTCGAAGATAATAAAAATGTTGGGTTTTATAAGAATTATGCTGAAGCAAAACAAATGACAGAACAACGAGTAAACAAATAGATAGATAGATTAAAGACAGGCGCTGGTTAGGTTTTAATGATTGTTCTAAGATATGCTCTAGCAATATTATTGATCATGCATTTCTCGCAGTATTATTAGCGGATTCCTCCCGGAACTCCGGATCTTTTGGGATATGTTTCAAACCCAATGAAGAGCGACCGATCAAGCACTAGGCAACTGGCTATCCCTAGCTCAGTCACTGGCGTTCACCAATACACAATGATCGTAGTGTGGATAATTGCCACACACTCTCTAAATCATCCCTGAAACTAGAGAAAGCTATCCATATCGGCTGGCCAGGCGGGCATAAAATGAGAATAAGCACAACAATTAACCAAAATGCGATAGTCAATTCATTACTAGAGTTAAAGCACAGTAATCACATTATTCCTAACCAACACCTTAAGCTACTTAGTTCATAATAGGCATAAGAATACGAATTACAATCTGAGTATGCATGTCCATAACTACAAGTTAATAAAGAAGGTAAACTCCCTAATCAGCTTGTGGTTGATGGTGTTCTTGATGATCTTCAATCTCCCTATACTATTCGGCTTCCAAGGGAGAACATGGAATGCCTTTGACTTTGACGGCTACTTCCTTTTATAGAAGGATGGGAGGCTTGAATTAGGTCAACTAGGACACGTGTAAGGCTCTCCTTGATCCTTTATCACGAAAATAACTCAACAGAAGTCGGTTCATGAAGTTTGCTAACGAGTTGTGATGTGGCAGTTTCTGCTACCAGTTTTGCTGCAGCATAGAATTTGCTCCCTCCAGTCGCTCAGCAGCATAATCTGCACAAAATAATTTCCAATGCTTCCATTCTTCCAAATGGGTTAAAACATATAATATCTATCCAAAACCAACCCTAATAAGCATAAAGGACACACAAATCCCTATATAATTGAGGCCTAAATAATTACCTTTTGGGCAGTTATCAGCGCGCCATCCTCTCCTGGCCCGAGAGGAACTCTTGTTTAGAGGTTGGACCCTAAACAAATTGTTCATTAGAGGGATCAGTGGTACTTAAGGATCCAGAGGTAACCCAGGGGTAAAACGGTAATTTGATCCAGCTGGTGTTACGAACACACGTGAAGGATTGACTTACTGCATCGGTCGATATCCGTGGACACAGAAATATTCTACAGTGAGAAGAGTGCAGCTGTGGGTCTTTAGTGGAGTGACCCACAGTTAACGAATGTTGATCGACTCGGTTAATGAGTTTAGCTGATCAATCTCGTATCGTTGGAGCTTCTAATCTGTAGGTCCATTAGGTCCACCTGCTAGCTCATAACGGGTTCTGAGATAATATAGTCTTGATTATTAAAAGGAATATAAGTTAATTGTATTTTGATGCAATTAATATAATGTATGGAGATACATTATAGTATAAGTTTAATTAATGAATTAAACTTTATAATAAAATTAATTTTGGATATGATTCAAAATTAATTAATGAGAGAATTATGAATTTAATTAAATATGTGATATTTAATTAATTCATGAATTAATTAATTGGGGAATTAATTAATTTAATTTTAATTTGGTTAAATGTGATTTAATCAAATTAAAACTATAGTTTATATTGATGTACATTTTGATGCACATTAAAACTATAGGTTAAATGAGAGAGATAAAATTGAATATGATTCAATTATAAAATTAATTAGATATTTGATATTTAATTAATATGGGATCAATTAATTTAAATTGATTGATCCCATATTGATCCTAGCGTTCGAGACATAGATTCTCTCTCTTCGTCGGTGGGAATAAGATGTATCGGGACAAAACCCTACAAAAATTATCAACAATCAAGTTATTTTGTAACAACATCAATTTAAATAACGAACAAAATGAAATTTAGTACTAACTGCCATCGATGCAAACACCTCAGTTTCAAGACGGGTGTACGAAGGAGAATGTGAGCATGACCATCTTCGAATCCGCGACATGGCAGTGTCACTCACGCGATTTGCAACTCTTCCAGTCAACGAGCAAATGGTCTCATATGCCCAAACCTGCATCATAGTATAAATTAGTTTGAAATATGGAAAAAAAAACACTTTAAAAAAATTAAGACACTAAATTCAACATATGCCAACCTGGAACGCGAAAGGAAGTCCATATAAATTATAAGTCGCTTGCTTCTTTGAATCTGATCCTTTTGTCTTGTACGACTCTGCCTTTCCTTTGAATGCTTTCTTGAGGCTCTTTATAGTCTTTTGGAATATGATGTTCTCCAATCCTCATTACAGAAAGCAACTCAATCGTCGATGACATTCAACAAGGATGTGTCAATTAACTGTCTTTTCTCCCTCCCCATCATCACGAGCTCAATAAAGTAAAATATGGACATCTTCACTCCATCTTCCTCAGTTTGGAACTCTAAATTAGGGTATAAATTATCTAGGTCCTCACATCTCATGGTTATGCTATTATTTAAGTAAGTTTCTCTAAGCCTATTACCCGTTGAATGTCTCCTAGTCGGTGTAATTGCATATCTAAGACCGGTGATTAGGTCAAACTCACTCTTACCAAATGAGACTTTCTTCTCCAACAACTCAAAACTAATTACATCTGCCCTAGTCTCATTAACTTCTCTAAGCAGAATGTAATGAACAAGTTGCCCATTAAAAATCATCGATAGATCCAACAAAGGTCCAAAAACAGTTTGCCTAAACATGTTCAGTTGGATAGAGTTTAGTTTTTCTTTTGTCATTTTTACTTTTTTATTTAGGTGGGAACAACATGTTAACGCTGCTGGAAAGTAATCGGTCGAAGAGATTTTAGGTACCATTTCCATGGTAATTCACTTATAGATAAAAAAAATTAACAAACAAACAAGCCCTAATTTGAAGATAACATGCGAAAAAAAAACAAAAAAAAAAAAAAAAAAAAAAAAAAAAAAAAAAACATTTTCCAAGTGGAATCAAGGTCACTGTCCAAAAACTTGGTCCAAAACTTGGTCAGAATCGACACCCTAGCATTTGACAGAGAGTTGTGCATTGTTTTAACTAGTGATTCGTGGTACTGCCAAAATTCTCGATCTAATACTCGGCCCAAATCGTGGAAATTTTGGTCTAAAAACGATTTAAAACTCAGTGAAAATCAAGTTTGAAGGAAATCTAATCTAAAAACTAGGTTCAAAACTCGGGTAATTCATGGTTTCGGTTCAAATTTTGGTCTAAGACACGGTCCAAAACTTGGTCACAATCGGGTTTTGTAGGAAATCCAAACATAATCTAAAAACTAGGTTCCAAACTCGATCCAAATCAAGGTGTCGGTTCAAAACTCGGTCTAAAACACGATCCAAAACCCAAATCCTAAAATCTCCCTCGAGTTCTCCCTGTGTATGAATCTCGACTGAGATTCTTCGTTGCAAAAATCAATTCCTTCGTTTTTTTCATCCAAACACGATTACAAACAATTTCAAAATGCAGGCGACGCACACAGAGAAGATCGAAAGTCAAAATAGAAAATAAAAAACACCCCTTTAATATTCAAAATACGGAGAAGTCGAAATCTAATGTTCTTAAACCCTAAAAAATCAACTCAAATAAACAATACCTCGTTGCTCAAATCAGTTGAATAAAAGTTGAGAGAAGAAGAAGACTATTTCAACCAAGAGGCTTGAGTATTCTACCAAGAGAATTGAAACGGCAACGAAAACGAAAGAGAGGGAGAAATGGCTCGAGTTTTCTACCAAGAGGAAACGAAGAGACGCTAAAGGGGGGGGGGGGGGGGGAACGAAAGAGAGGGTATTGTGGACATTTCAAGTGCCTTGGGGTCCTTACAAACAATGTTTAAGATAATGGGCCCTTATTTATGAAATGAAAACTCAAATGGCCCATAATTGTAATTTCCCAATTATTAAGAGGTAGGACATTTTTCCTTATAGCCAAGTATTGTCCATTAGTAAATACTATTGAAGTTCATGGAGTGAGTTATTTTAGCATGGTCAAAACGAGCATAGCTCAGTGGTAATTGGTATATACTCTCGACCAAGAGATCAGAGCTTTGAATCCCCCACCTCAACTATTGATGTATTCCAAAAAAAAATTATTTTAACATGGACTGAACAAGTCTATGAGCCAAACGGGGAGTAGAGTGCCCAACTCAATGTCTTGATTGTATTGGATTAGAGGCATATTTTAGAAAGCTCACATGGTGATATTATCAAAATAGGTCAAAGCCGAAAACTGTCATCGCTAGCACAAGTCATAACCTCAGCGGGCTTCCTCTGTGGAAGAAATTCTCAAAATCTTGAAAGCCAACGAAAACTGTTGCCCCTCATGTTCTATAAAAAATATCTGATCGGATTTTAAGATTAATAAGTTTACTAACAAATCAGAAATTCATAAATTATAGTCAACTTGAACATAACTCAACTGATCAAAGTTGGAAAACAACAAAATACAATAAAGTAAAATAAAACTAGGGCTCCATTTGATAACCATTTGGTTTTTGGTTTTTCAAAATTAAGCTTATAAATCCAACTTCCACCAACAAGTTTCTTTGTTTTTTTAATACATTCTTTCCATGTTTTCAAAAACCAAGCCAATTTTTTACTTTCAAAAACTTGTTTTTGTTTTTGAAATTTTGCTAAGAATTCAAATGTGTCCTTGACAAAGATGAAAACCATGGTAGGAAAATTGGAAGGAAAACAAGCCTAATTTTCAAAAACCAAAAACTAAAAACCAAATGGTTATCAAACGGGACCTAAACAATTGCAATTTAATTTTAGGTTTGATCGGAAAATAACCTGATTCTTCCATAAACGTATTTTTCATTATTTTTAAATCCGAATAATCACCTAATCTTTCAACGTCTCAGACAAAACAAACATATAATTATTTGTATGACTACAATGATAATGTTGGTGCTATTCTTTCCACTTCATGGAGTTCTGTTTTTATTTTATTTTTTACCTTTTTTTTTTTAGTTTAACATCGAATGTGGAGATCTTAGAAATTCATATGCCCTCAGATTTTTCTAATTTGATAGGAATAAGGGTGAGATTGATAGGAATAAGGGTGAGATTGATAAATAAACTAATTTGAGAGAAACACTCCAAACTAACTTTTTTACAAAAAAAAAAAAAAAAAAAAAAGTATACAATAACTTGTATAAAAAACATATATGAGGAAATACAACCAAACATATTAATTCTAAACATTTTTTATACAAAATGTTTTTTAAAAAAATGCATTCTTGAAAAACATTAAATTTAGAATGTATTCCAAACGGACCCTAAATTTTTTGCCTCACTCCGACCATGGTACATTCATACACGCATACATACATACATTTGAGGCATTTTGTATAATTTGACCAATATATTATACTAGATTTGAATTACGTTAAAGAGTAGTTAATCTTATGATCAGCAAGAAGGTCAAACAGAGTTATCTTCTACATTTGGGAAGTATAAAACTGATGTTATATTCCACATATCAGAGGAAAGATTCAGTCCCTGATAACTCAAGAGGTTAGCTTTTTTTTTTCTTTTTCCTTTTTTCCCAACTGTTTAAACCAAAAAAAAAAAGAAAAAAAAAAGATCCCAACTGATTCTGACTTTTCAAAATCTCTCTTAAACAAGATGATAAGTAAGATCCAAAGTAACAATAGGAATGAGTTTTCCCATCTAACCAATAATTTTTAAGGACAACAAAAAAAGGAATGAACTAAAGGATTTTGAAAGAGAACTCCCCTTGTTCTCCTTGCTAGAAGTAGTAGTAGTCTAGTGTAAGTCTTGAATGTTGCCGCTCTTTACATTTTGCTTGTAACTCATTCAAGTCCGCAGCCTACCTGCTTTTCTTTCTTTCTTTTTCTCTTAAATAATGTATCTTTCCCTCTCTCTAAACTGCTCCACCTGCTGCTGCATTTTGGCCCTGCTGTTTCTCACTTTGCTGTTGCTCCTCTTGTTCTTCCTCTGTAACTTTACCACCACTCCCAGTTCCATCCATGTTTCCATTGCACTCTTGTCTTTGTGCTTTTGCTTCAGATTTTTCTCCTGGAGAAGCACCTGCATTGTGATCAGATTTCGTCGAACCGTTGTCCTTTTCTGCATGTGAACCTGCCTCCACTGTGGAGGAGTTGGGTAGTTGCTGTGGGGATGGAGCACTGGAAGAACCTGGAGGGGGAAGGAATACTCCAGTGCCTGGAACAGGGAGACGAGGTGGAGGATGTCTTGGATGTGCAGCGGGCCATGCGGATGGACCAGTAGGGATCGGCACGGGAGGAGGGAAAGGCATGGGCGGTGCTACAGGAGGGACAATTATGGGAGGGATGCCATTTGGTGGGGGCATTTGGGAACGAATGGGTGGCGCGGGCAGCACCCCTGTCGATTGAACCGTAGGGTAATGCTTCTGTCCTGGGGAAAGACGAGGGTTGGGTGATCTAGCAGATGGAGCCCCCCAACTGGAAAATGGACCTACATTCAATGATGGGCGCTGCCCATCAGCCAGTGCAGCTCTCTTTGGTAGCGATTTGGTCAAGGTAACAAGTATACGTTGCTTCCGGATAGCGGGAATCGCATGCTTAGCAAAATCTGCAGATTTTCCTTGCACCACAAGAAGGGTTCTGCATTTTACAAGGTGAAATAAGCAGTCCATTCATATCAAGAAGAGGATCATCAACATAAAAGAGCCAAAATAGACAGTAAACCAGGAAGTATTTTGTTTCTGCCGAGCTAAAAACGTACATATCAGGAAGAGGATGAAATAAGATTCAGAGAAATATGCAGATGAAGAACATTACCCAGGTGTAAGAGACAGCTTCATAGCCCCTTTATAGTTGCCAGAATGGTCTGAACCAATTACTCTACCAAAAGTCATTTCACATTCAGTCAAAAGCAGGACACCAACAGGCCTCCCAAACCATGGTGGCCAGACATGAGGTTGAGAGTGATCACCCTAAGGATATTAACCAATAAGAAGATTAGTCTAAAACATGCATTATTAATTATAAAACCTACTAAAAACAAGAATGTGATTAGCTACCTCATTATAGAAGTCAATAATGCAGGAATCTGGTTTTACTGTCATCACTTGCTCGCGAACCAAGCGATCGATGACATCTTGAAGCAATGAGGGGATGGATTCTATTTTTCTATCTGTAAAATTCACTAAAAATGAAGATCTAAAATACCACATCAAACAAAAACTAATATCAACCTATATTTTTATTGCTACGTTAGCTAAACTAAATTTAAAAATTGCAATCTCAAATAAAAGATCAGTAAATGCCTTTTGAGAGCCCTGTAGAATTGTCATCATCATGAGGAGCATCTGCAATGGGAAAGCCTAGTTGGATCATCTCTCTTCCATGTCCCTTCATGGGTCTTTTTGAGACCACATACGTCTGACCTGATTTTGTGCACAAGCAAAATGTTTTATAATTCAGTTCATTTCTTAAGCAAATTATAGAAAATAAAAAGATGGTCCAACTTCATATGTCATTCATTTGCACCATTGAATGGTACCAAGATAGCAAGCAAAGTAGTTCATCAGATTTTCCAGAGTACAAAAAGTGCACACAAGGTAAACATGCATTTGGAAGTAACTGGGCCAATTTCAATTTAATTTTTGGTTTGATTGGAAAATAACCTGATTCTTCTATAAATACATTGTTTTATTTTAAAATTGGTATAAACACCTAAGCTTACAAGCTTATAATTTTGATACGTTAACTTAAAATTAAAAATAATCCCATAAAGACAAATGTATGTACGATATTTTTTTTTCTTTTTTTTTTTAGTTCAACAACATTAGGAGGTGGGAAGATTTGAACCTCTAACCTCTTTGATTGATGGTACAAACCAATTACCGCTATGCGAAGCTCCTTTTGACGCATGATATTCATTTTGAAATTATTTATATTAAAATAACATAAATATACGTAAATTTTATGTTTAATATAGTTATTTTAAAATAACCAATAGAATGTATTTTATTTTTTATTTAATATAATTAAAATTACAAAAAGCTATGCAAATTTTACTATGTTCCAAATTTTCCTTTTTCCATGAACTATGTATTTTTTTCTCAATAACTACTTTAGCTTACAACATTAAGATTAATGTCATTATTGTAAATTATTGTTTTGAATTTAAAATTTGCACGTCAATCATGAAAAAACCGTCCAACCCCAGGATCAGAGTTCTGATTCTCAGGCTTTAGAACCCTAGACAAACCCCTTCGGGTTCTAATTTCAAAACAGGGGGCCAAATGCTCCCTAAGAGTTTTCCTACTTCTCTCAAGCCAAAAGGTTCACATGATAGCAAATGACACCATCTCCCTAATCACCCGACACCTTTTACCTTCTTTTCAACATTTGTGAGTGTTCGGGGCAACTTGTGTGCACCTCGACAAAATCCACCTCCCTTTCTACATTTCCTAACCCTCTTGCAACAAAGAAGAAACAAATCATAACTCTTTTTTTATTTTTAAAAACCCAATCAGAACTTATAACAGATAATATAAGTACTAAAATGCTTGGATAAAGAGCTCCTCAAAGAACCATGAAAAGCAGCTCTATTATTCAAATGGTCGTGGAGGTTTACAAAAGGAGACAAATGAGTTATCAATATAGTGGTGATTAGCATTCATGGCTTAGGAGAGAACGGATGTACACAAAAGAAAAGAAATGATCGAACAAGGATGAGTTTGAAATTAGTCAAAAGGCCATATGAAAAACTTTGAAAAAGTAATAATTGGAAATGAAAAGAAATGACATCTTTCTAGACAGAGAATGACCTTGAAATCAGTCACTTTCTCAAAGATTTCCCAGATTGCATACAATTATTTAGTAAAAAATGCTAATGTTGCCCAAGCTTGGAGGCAAGCACTTAGTCATGAAGAATTACTACCGGGAGGAACTAAGACCATGAAGAGATAAAAGAATTCAAGGGGGACAAGAATAATAAATGGGATTTGTACTGGCAAGGGGAATAGAGGAAATTGTGAAACTTTACTTCTATCAGTTCTTTTTTTTTTTTTTTCTTTTACAAGAAACGATTTCATTTATGTATAATTCTTGGTGAAATTTCAAATATGGAAACTCACGAGACCACAATTCTATACGGAGTAGAGATTTATTGAAGCAAAGCGAAGAAGGTAAAGATCTGGTGGATTATTTTTCTAGAAAGTTTAGGCCCCATTTGATAGCCATTTGGCTTTTGGCTTTTGGTTTTTGGTTTTTGAAAATTAGGCTTGTTTTCTCTCAATTTCCTAAGAATGATTTACATCTTTGTTAAGGACACATTTGCATTCCTAGTCAAATTCCAAAAACAAAAACTAGTTTTTGAAAACTACTTTCTTTAGTTTTCAAAACTTGGGTTGGTTTTTGAAAACATGGAAAGAAGATAGATAACAACCCAAAGAAACTCATAGGTGGAAATTATGTTTGTAGGCTTAATTTTCAAAAACCAAAAACCAAATGGTTATCAAACAGGACCTTAAATACTCTTGCAATGGGGTGAAAGAAGATGCTCTTCCATCGCACTAAGTCCAAATTTCTGCAGATCTCTGTTTGAAGGTTGGGAAGGACCAGGCACATCTGTTCTTTCACTGCTCCTACAGCCAGAAATGTCGGGTTTCTTTGTTTCAGCGTCTTGGTTGTCCTTGGGTCTTTGACAGATCAGTCAAGGATAATGCCATTAATTGTTATGTGGTCACAATTTCAAGAAAATGGCTAAAAGCTCTTTGGATTAATAGTATAAAAGCAATCATGTTGGTTCTATGCTACGGAAGAAATCAGAAGGTTCCTGAAAGAACGAATCCAAATTGGGAGAAGAGGGTGGAAATCGAAAAATACTATGCATCTCTCTTGGAGCTCACTCTTAAGTTTCTTTGTCTTGATTTAGAAGCTTTAGAGAATTTGTTCGACATTATCAAGATGTTTGAGTTGGCCTCTAGTTTGAATATCAATCTTTCTAGGAGCGAACTTTAGGAGATTCATATTAGGAGGCGTTTGGTGTGTTGGATTGAAATCAGAAACCTTAGGCCCCATTTGATAACCATTTGGTTTTTAGTTTTTTGTTTTTGAAAATTATGTTGTTTTCTCTCAATTTCCTTGTCATGGTTTTCATTTTTGTTAAGTAGACATTTGAGATCTTAGCCAAATTACAAAAACAAAAACAAGTTTATGAAAACTACTTTTTTTTGTTTTCAAATTTTGACTTGGTTTTTTAAAACATGGGAAGGTTGTAGATAACAAAACAAAGAAAGTTGTGGGTGGAAGTAGTGTTTATAAACTTAATTTTCAAAAACCAAAAACAAAAAATGAAATGGTTATCAAACGGGGCCTTAGGAATTGAAATACGATTGAATTTATTGTCTGGAATCAAAAACCCTGGAGTTGTTGAAGTATGTGTTTGGTGCACTGGATTGGGTTTGGTTGTATTCTAAAGCCTGTGTTTGGTGTGCAGGGCTGGATTTCGATTGACTGTTTTCTTTTTCCTTTTTTAACCGTTTTTTTTCTTAATCTCTTAATTCTTATGATCTAGTTTACTAGGTTTGATCGAGATGTAGTCAATATTTTATCCCCTTTTGTATCATGAAATTGTTCCATGTTCAAATTGAAACAAGTTGGAGTATAGAAAAGATTAGTTTGAATTGATAAACATTTTTTTTAGTATAGGTAATTTGAAAATTAAATACTTTCTCTTTAATATAGCTAATTTAAAATTAAATATCATTTATTTTATTTTAATAAATTCAAAATAAAATATCATTTATTTTTGTTATTTTAAATATTAGTAATTTCAAAATAAAAAATATATATTTTTAATTTTGATACAATAATTTAAAATTAAATGTTATTTTAAAAATATTTATATGAGTAAGTTGTCTAAAGGTTAAAATACCATTTTGGTTTGTATACTTTGAATTTTGTTCCATTTTTGTTCCTATACTTTCAATAAAGCTTAAAATTTGTCCTCATCATACATGAGTTTAAAGTTAAATTTTATCGAAATTGATTAAATAATAATAATAATTTTTATACAAGAAAAAACACAATGTGAACATTTTTCTAAAATTTATAGAAGGAAAACTAATAAAGACTAATTTTTTTTAAGAAAAAATTAACAATAAACTCATTATAGGGACAAATTTTAAGCTTTATTGAGAGTACAAAATCTAAAATTGGACATTTGAAAGTATAGAGACTAAAAGGAAACAAAACCAAAAATATAGGGGTCAAAAAATGATATTTTAACCATTGTCTAAAATATACATTCCTTACCTTAAAATTATATAATTATATATAGATTAATGAAGAAATAAATTATGAGAAAATGGAGAGGATAATGGTGGTACCCATAAAATTATGAAGAAAAATGGAGAGAGAAATGGTGGGACCCACCAAAATTATGAGGAAAATGTAAAGAGAAATTGTGGGTCCCACCAACTTTATAAAAGAAGAGAATATTGGTTTGGAATGAGTTTGAGATGGGTTTATAACCCAATACAACCCATGAGGTTCTAAACACAATTCCAAGCAAACCCAAACCCAATGTTAAGGAAATGGATTGGTTATTAACAAAATTTGGCTGCAAACAGGGACAGGGCATACGACCTTCTACCTACCTTATGCTTCCTTTGGGTGGCAATTCGAAAACCTCTTCTTTCTAGGAGCCTGTTATTGAGAAAATCCAACATAACTTCATTATTAGAAATATGCTTTTAATTTGAAAGGTGGTAGGCATACCCTCGTTCAATCCACTCTCTCCAGTATGTTGACTTATTACTTGTCTTTGTTTAAGGTTTCCAGATTGTTGGATAAATATTGTTCGTGATTTCTTTTGGAAAGGGTCTCGAGGTGATGGTGGCATGCACAACATTAATGGGGAAACGACGCAACTCCCAAAACTCTTGGGTGGTATTGGCATTGGAAATTTTCATCATCGTAAGTTGGCTCTATTAGCAAAATGGGTTTAGAAATTCTTATAGGAAGGAAATGCTTTTTGGCGTAATCTCATTGTTGCTAAATATTATGGCCAGAGATGGATGGTATAGTATGTGGCCACGTTGCATTCCAAGGGGTTCTTATAAATCACCATGGAGATTTATTTGCTCTACATTGGATCTTGTTGCCGGTAGTGTTCAACAATGTCTTGGTAATGGTGGGTATACTTCTTTTTGGCATGATTCTAGGTTGAGTTTGGAGTCCTTGCTATAGTTTTCCCTCAACTTTATCGGTTAACAACTCAACCAACTGGTAAAGTTGCATAAGTTTGGAATTCAACTCATTCTGCTTGGGATTTGAATCTTCAACGCAATCTTAATTGGAAACAAAAGAGTGGACTAGTCTTTCTCATCATCTCTCTCCAATTTGGTTAAGAAATATACATGATTCTTGGTTCTGGCCTCTTAATCCTTCCAATATTTTTACGGTTAAATCTCTAATGAGATCTTGTTGGTGTCGTTGATCCTACTTCGAGGAATCTTTACACAATGCTCTAGAAGAATGTTTATCCAAAAACAAAAAGGATTAAAATGTTTCTTTCGGAACTTAATCTTGGAGCTATTAATATAACAAACCGACTTCAAAGGAGAATGTCACACTTCCATCTTTCTTCTTCATGGCGTATCATGTGTTCTTCTAATTCAAAACATCCGAGACATCATTTTGCACATTGTCTCTTTGCTTCCAAATATTGGATGATGGTTTTGGAAGCTATTAGGTATACAAACTAAGAAAAGACACCAAACACTAATATATTATATTGCAATACCGAAACAAAGTTACAATATAACCGATAGCCTTTCGAGAGGACTAACTCTCTCCCAAAGTCACACTATGAGACAATACCAAAATTCTCCACACTCTAAAGCTCCCTACTATTCCCTATTTATAACCAAAGCACTCCTATCTAATTACCACTATACCTTCACTCATCTTCCATTACTATTCCCAATATATCTCTAACTAGTACTCTCACAATACTCTGCCCCTTAAAAGACACCTTGTCCTCAAGGTGTGCTTATAGAACACAATCTCAAAATCAGAACTTTTTTTTCTCGAAATAAAAAACACATAACCCAACACCCTAAGTGGTCAATGCTCAAACAACCCAGTGTGGCAGTGGTGGTGAGCTGGATGGGTCGACAGTGACTCATCAGGCGGCGGCAGCGACGGTTGAAGATGTTGCAAGCGACGACGGCAGTTGGAGACGTTGCAGGTGACAACCGTTTGTAACGTTGCAAGTAGTGGTTGTTGTGAAGTACAACGGCAGTTTTCATGTGGGTAGAAACTTGCACAAATTAGGTTAGCTTTTGGGTCTAAAATAAAATGCAGCCCAGCCCAGCCCAAAGTTTATGTTTTAAATCCACTGGTTTTTCTTCGATTGGCAAAGAATGGGTCTCCCACCGGCTATTAAAAACCAGCCCATTGAAAGCCAGTTGATTAAACCCAAGCCTATGAAGCCCATTGTCCCACCCCCTTCTAGACTCATTTGCTCTCACGTGATTAGGGTTAGGGTGTAACAACTCACCCACGTGATTCGTCGATTTGTTCCCAACCAGCGCACACCGTTTCCATCGACTTTTTCCCCACGTTTTCGTCTTCGACCCCGCTTGCCTTCGCCGTCGATGATGGTCTCATTCACGAGTCTTTTCCTGGCGATGCCTCTCGATTCCTTCCACCATCTTTCCACAACATTTGAGTGGGTGCCTCGAGGACTACTTCTCCATTCAAACCAGAAAATGTCGCCGGCAATGGACTCTGTCAGGGTCTAGTCTTCAACGACCGCGGCAAAGGAGAAGCGCAACAACGAAACTAATGCTACATTTGAGTAGGAATCAGGTTGGACGCAAGCGATTAAGGGCAGGCCAAACTCTCTAGAACGCTCGCACACGATTTTCGCACTCCGACAGATTGCACGACCTCCCCTCTTCGAACCACAACAAACTACAATTTGGCCTGCCCTTAATCGCTTGCGTCCAACCTGATTCCTACTCGAATGTAGCATTAGTTTCGTCATTGCGCTTCTCCTTTGCCGCGGTCGTTGAAGACTAGACAGGACTTTGTGCTTTTTAGTCCCGATCAACTTGTGTCTTCTGCTTCCTTCCCCAACTCTCTTGCACCGAGATGAATCTTCCTCAATCGTGTCTATTGCTTCCACTGTTTCTCGCTTCCCTTCTACGACCATCGAATCCAAAGCTCCTTCGATTTTTCCCGCCATCTTTTGCTGTTGAGACAAACTTGTTGTGATGGCAAAATTTAACCCAACCTTACCACTAGAAAACTCAGACACCATCCTAATCATGGCTCTTTGATTCTCGTCCTTTAGATAACACTTCAATGCTCTCGGCCACCCTTTGTAAAGCTTCTCTAGTTTCAACCATTCTGTCTTGCAACTTTTTGTTTTTTGAAACACTTTCCAAGACCAACGTGCTCTGATACCAATTTGTTAGGTATCCAAACCAATGTTTTAAAAGGCTAAAGGCGGTCTCGAGGTTTTTCCTCTCGAAGAGGCGAGGCGCAAGCCTCGAGACGGTATGAGGCGTAAGCCTCAATTTTAATTAAAAACATTACGTAAATCCTAAATGTGTGAACAAGTAATGCTAAACATAATGCTTATATAAAAGTATAGAAAAAGTAACCCTCTTGAATTGCTACTTGAACAAAAATTCTACAAATACATCTTTAACATCACTACTATTATCACTTATACGATTGACTTATTCTATAAATTTTTATTTCAATATTTTTAAAGCCTAACTGGTAAAAGTAGTAATATTTTAAATTGTAACAACTCAAACCTTTATATTTTTAAAGAATGGAGAAATTAATACTATGCTTCTAACCATTATATGAGGCATAGAGACTTTAAGCCTCTGTGCGTTTTTATAAAGGCATAGAGACTTTAAGCCTCTGTGCGCTTTTATAAAGGCGTAAGCCTCTTATGGTCCAAAGAAGACGAAGTCTTGAGGCTAAAAGTTAGAGCTTCGCCTCAAGGAGCCTCAAGGCATAAGTCTCAATAGCCTTTTAAAACATTGATCCAAACTAAGAAAAGACACCAAACACTAATATATTATATTGCAATATCGAAACGAAGTTCCAATATAACCGATAACCTTTCGAGAGGGCTAACTCTCTCCCAAAGTCCCACTATGAGACAATACCAAAATTCTCCACACCCTAAAGCTCCCTACTATTCCCTATTTATCCTATCTAATTACCACTATACTCTCACTCATCTTCCATTACTATTCCCAATATATCTCTAACTAGTACTCTCACAAAAGCTTTTGGCTAGTCTTTGACTTTACCTAACAATATTTATGATCTTCTTGCTATTGTTTTGGTGGGACATCCTTTCCCGGGTGCAAAAAAGATTTTGTGGCTTGCTATCAATAGGATTTTCCTTTGGTCTCTTTGGGGTGAAAGAAATGGAAGAATTTTTACCGATTGTTTCTATACTTTTGATTATTTTATGGATTTATGGATTTAGTCATATTATTATATTCTTTCTTCTTTGATCTCCAATCAGAGAATTTTACGTAATTCACCATTCCACCTTTAGGTGATGGGAGTTTTTACTCTTTTATTTCATTCATCAATGAAATTTGTTTCTCTTCTTAAAAAAAATGCTAAATTATAAATTATAAAAATTATAAAAAAAAAATTACCCCTAAACTATGGAGTTTGTTTCAACTATACCCTTGAAGTTTAAAAAGTTTAAAAAATACTCCTGAACTTTAAAAAATATTAAAAAATACCATTACCGTTAAGTTTTGGATGGAAACCGTTAAAGTTTCAATTTCATTAATACCCTTGAATTTTCAAAAAAATTCAAAAATACCCTTATGGGAAAACTATAATTTTTTTCTCTCTCCAAATTTTTCCTTCATGAAAATTAATGCAAAACTTTGCTTATAAAAGCTATGTGCAACACAACACCATATGAAAATAGAGTGTGAAATCAAGTTTTCTCTTTTTAAAAATGTAAAGAAGATAAGTAGAAGAAAAAACA
Organism: Luffa acutangula; assembly: GCA_036850905.1. Lineage (NCBI taxonomy): Eukaryota > Viridiplantae > Streptophyta > Magnoliopsida > Cucurbitales > Cucurbitaceae > Luffa > Luffa acutangula. The sequence goes on from CM072099.1 coordinate 15,862,148, forward strand.
TTATTTTTTTCTTTTTGTTCTTTTTGTTTGTGTATGTTAGTGATAAGTAGAAGTGTCAGAAAACTACGGGTTTGGTTCAGTTTACAAGATTAATTAGTCAAAAGCTTTATATATGATTTTTTCTTTATTAAAATTTAAGAAGTGTGAGAACCACTTTATGATAATAATTTCATTTATTTTTCCTAAAATGAATATAGGTAAAGCTAATGGGCAGTGACTAGTGAGGAAATAACATTGAAAAGACTATTAACAAAATTAAATCAAGGACGTGAAGAATTCAAGAACAAAGCAAAAGTCATCTTGAAGCTTCAATACAAGAATCTAGTCAAACTTTTGGGAGGATGTGTCGAAGGAGAAGAAAAACTCTTGGCCTATGAATACATGGCAAATAAGTGAAGTTTCTGACTAATTCTCATGGAGAAATAATTTGTAGATGGAGGAAGAAAAAAGAAGAAAGGCTTTTCAGCAACGGTATTTTTGAAATTTTGAAAGCTCGAGGGTATTAATGAAACTGAAACTTTAACAATTCTCATCCAAAACTTAGTGGTAAGGGTATTTTTAACATTTTTTAAAGTTCAGGTGTATTTTTTATAATTTAGCCTCAAAAAAGTTAGAATTAACCGTAACTGAGTGCTTTTCTTAAACTCTGAAGAATAGTTTATAGATTATGCTTGAACATGGGGAGGTATAGGTTTAGGGAAAGGCATAGATATAATTGTAACTAAGTTTAGGAGGGGTGCATTTGTAGGAGTTCCCATTTTCAAATTTGTTCTTCATTGTAACTTTTACTAATTCAATGGAAAAAGTTGTTCCATTTGAAAAAGAAAAAAAAAACGATCCGACAAGAGAGCTAAAAAGAACAGCTCTAGACAACTAGCACTCCAGCAGTACAGGACAGAGATGAGGGAGATGGTGTGAGAGAGAACCCATGGAACCTAAATTTGGTTAAAATAAATGAACCGACATAATAATTGAACTAAAAAGGCTGAAGCCTGACTTTCTTTCCCAAAGATGAAAATGAACTTGCTAAATAAACTACAGAGAAATGTTTGAGCTACGTTCTTAGAAATTTGGGGTAGATATCTCATCTTCCTCTCCTTTCTCAACATAAATTGTTTTTTATCTTTAAAAACAGGTGAATGTACCACCAATCACTTGAGTTGCCTAAGATTTTTTCCATAGCAAATTTAAGAAGTCCAAATTTTCACTTCTAATGAGAGTACTTTTATTTTTTTGGTAATTTTCAAGTTATCAATGAAAATTATTTCTTATTTCAAAAGAAAAAGTTAGCTCTAAATTTCCAATGGCGGCACAAATCTGTCCAATGTTTCCAACAGCTACATTTAAGTGATTGTTCCATTCTTAAATTCATTATCTCGAGGCATAAGTAATATAATCACCAACTGGTTCGATATTTCACCTTATAATGCTGACTTCTCAACAAAATATTAATTGAAATATCTTTCAATAACTTCTTAAAAAACATAATCAATTTTCTTCAAGAAACATAAATATAGTCAAGCTGAGTTAAGATGAACAAGAACTTGCCTTGAAATTGCCCTCTCTTTCCTGAAGCCCTCAAATCATTTGCCAATGAAAGAAGCTTTGAAACCTCAGCATCATCAAATAATTCTTCATACATTTTCAATCCATCCATCACATTAACCTGAATTTGAAGAAAAATAAAATGATATGAAATCAGTCCTTCTACCATGTCAATCTAAATATGAAACATTCCTTCTTTCAAAGAATCTCACAACATAGAATTCAAAAAGAAAATTTAGGATCAAACTGAACGCTTATACCGTCTTTCCATCAAAAATCTCATTGGCAACAAAGGATCTTGGGGTCGTGGAAGCAAACTGCTTTCCATTACGGCTTTGAACAGATTGCAACTCCTTATCTGGGGAAAGAGTTGGTCAATAATATAATTATGATGATGCCATTTTCTTTAGTCTAGACAAAATATTTCAATAGTTTCATCACAACAAGTAGGACTAAGCAATGTTTTAAAAGGCTAAAGGCGGCCTCGAGGCTTTTCCTCTCGAAGAGGCGAGGCACAAGCCTCGAGACGGTGTGAGGCGTAAGCCTCAATTTTAATTAAAAACATTACGTAAATCCTAAATTTGTGTGAACAAGAAATGCTAAACAAATGCTTATATAAAAGTATAGAAAAAGTAACCCTCTTGAATTGCCACTTGAACAAAAATTCTACAAATATATCTTTAACATCACTACTATTATCACTTATACGATTGACTTATTCTATAAATTTTTATTTCAATGTTTTTAAAGCCTACGTGGTAAAAGTAGTAATATTTTAAATCGTAACAACTCAAACCTTTATATTTTTAAAGAATGGGGAAATTAATACTATTCTTCTAACCATTACATGAGGTGTAGAGACTTTAAGCCATTGTGCGTTTTTATAAAGGCGTAAGCCTCATATGGTCCAAAGAAGGCGTAAGTCTTGAGGCTAAAAGTTAGAGCTTCGAAGCCTTAATAGCCTTTTAAAACATTGGGACTAAGCGGCAAAATTAAAATTAATTATTAATTATGATACAATATTGTAATTTTCTAATTATATCAATTACAATATGATTAAAGTAAGAGAATATTAATCACATGTGTAAGACAGAGGAAATGAGGAGCACAAGTACTCACCTCTATGACTTGAAGAACATCCATCATCACTAGGTTCTACTTCAGACTCTTTATTATTTGCATTGTCTTCTAAATTTTCTGCACACTTCGGTTTGTTATCACTTTGGTCCTTACCATGAATATCTAGCCAACAAACAAGCTTGTTAAAATTGAGATGTAATTTTAATTTTGACAACATAGTATTTACATCAGAAGTAATCCAAATCCCTATGTATGAGATAGAAATGACAAAAGCATGTACATTATACATGCACCGTTAGAAAATGTAGTAGAACTAAAACCAGAAATGGATGAAAACATGGTCATTTTCTTTTCCTTAGATTGGACTTCCTGAAGCTTAACACATCCAAGTATATCAACCTTATGTGCAACAAAGATTTTTGGGGTTAAAGAAAAACAGTACCCTCACCTTCTCTACAATCTTCTCCATCAATCCTATTTTCATCTTTAATTTTAGTCCAAAAGATATTTATCTATATAAGCCCATGAAAATATTTTTTAGAAAATCCTGCAATAAAATCAATTCAATAAAAGTTTATAAAGAGAAAACAGTTTGTAACTTAAAACACACACACACACACAAACCAAACAATCAACATCAATCCCTTTTTGTTTTAAACTTTCTTAATCAATGCACAATAGGGCAATGGCTTGAACAGTTAACACTTAACACGTAATACCACATATTCCTTTCCCTTAATTAACAGATAAAAAGATTGAGGAAACAACTGAATTCTGTTATTTTTAGGTTATGTATCACAAGTCACGTCATACTTCGAAAATCTCATTCATGGACAAGCCACATAAGCAGTGGGCATGAAAACAGTAAAAAAAGATTGGCCCTTAAACTTAGCTTGTATTTCATAGGTCCCTGAACTTTATATAATGTCTAATAGATCTAAGGTCAAGGGTCCGAACTAAACTTATAATTTAGCCTTAAAAAATTCACACACTATTAAGAATTGATAATGTAACAGAAATAAATGTTACCATTCTTGTCCTCTGCTGACCCTGAATCTTTATCGTTCAATTTTTCATCCTCCCCCATTGCCTTACTTTCCTCACATGTATTACTTACTTGCTCCACCTTCCTGGAGCCTACAAAACTTGAAGAATTCCCACCATTACAAGACTCTGCACAAGTGACCATATCTTCCTTGACTGTGGCTTCAACACGATGGCCCTGCTGATGCTGCTGCTTAAACCCCGGCCCAGGTCTCCTATACAACTTCGGCCCTACTTTCACAGGATCAATGTACCTTTGTTGCTTCCTCGAGGTAACCTGCTGAAGGGCATACATCACTTCTGCCACTGAAAAGTACTGCTGCATATGAAGTACCGGCGTCCAATTACACCGCCGTTGCTGTATGCACCCAATAACCACATCATACTCCCCAGGCTCTCCCACAGCACGCAAATGATGGCAAAGGGCATCAATGATTGCATTTGAAGCAGCGAATTCGCCTCGCAACCACGAGATAAACCCATCACGCTCATCAGGAAACCAAGGGCGGGGGTGGTGCTGATGGATCTCGCCACCGCCTCCACCACCGCTCACCGCAACTCCGCCACCACTCTGATACGGAACTTTATCCGATACACCCACATTTCCCGATGGCATTGCCATGAGAATCCTCTAACCAGAAAAAACACTAAAACCGCATATACAGTAGTAGTATATCCTCAAATCTGAGATCCAATCAAAAACAGTACAAATGAATGTCTATGAAAACAAAGAAAACGCAGTCCAAATTTTAAATGAGAGGTCATAAACTCAAATGTCACAATAATTGCTTAAAATCACCACAACCCACCAATCATCAACAAAAGTCAATAATGTACAAACGGAAAAAACATCCATCGAACTGGGCTATAATCTTATTATTTTGCCTACATATTCAACCGATCCAAGGAGATTACCTGAACCGATAAATTAAGAAGCTAAATTCTGGCAATTGAATAACAAGCTACAGAAGAATTTAGGCGCCGATGGACCCCAATTGTATCAGATCTGCAAAATGGGGTTAGAGAAAAAGCTCTTTTTAGAGTCTGTGCTTGTGAATAACGCACAGTGAAATTCAGTGATGAAACTAAAAAAGGGGGGATTTGAGAGAATTGGGGGAATTAAGATCTAGGGTTTGGAAAGTGAAAACTGGGGATAGTTTTAATGAACACGAATGTTCATGGAGTCTTAAATGGTCTCTCTCTCTTCACTGCTGAAGAAAAAACTGAGAATCGAAGAGGGACCAGCGTAGGATATACTCTCAAATTCTTCAGCTCAAAAGGGTATTTTCGTAACTCGGATTTAGGGTTCTCAATTTATTGCTTTTGAAGTTCCAAGATTTGCGCTTTTTAAGTAAATCTTCATTTGTTTTGGATAATCTTTCCTTAATTCATTTCAAATTCGGATTTTCAAAAAATAAATTATAAATTTAATTTTGTACACTTTTTTTTCAAATCTTAACTAAATTTTAGATGTCAATCAACTGTCAATATAGTGACCAAAAGCTTGAAATGGTTCATCCCATATATTGTCAATAAATAAATAAATAAATAAATAAATATATATATATATATATATATATATATATATATATATATATTTAAAGATTAAAAAAATAAATATTTATTTGATAACTAAATATTTATTTGATAACATTTTTCTAGTTTTGAAATTTAAACTTATCTTCAATATGGTTTCTTTTGTTTTTTAAATGAATAAGATTATGAACTTATATATGGTTTTGTGGTTTTCTTTTGTTTTTTAAATGATTAAGATTCTGACCTTATATAGTTTTCTTGGTTTTGTTGTTCAAACAATTATAGGAGCATAGCTCCTTCGTTAGATAATGGAATTGTATGTGTTGTCAAAAAAAAATATAAAATCTTAGTATAATTTTTCAAAATTGGTTTTTGTTTTTTAATTTTTAGATTTTAAATTTGGCTTTGGTTTGAAAAACTATTTTTATAAATGGAAAATAAACATAAATTTGGAAGATATAAAATAGCAACTTGACACATAGCTAATTAAAGCTGCCAGAGCTAGCTTAGTTCAGGTCTGCCCTCTAATCAAGAGGTCAAAAATTCAAATCCCCACCCAAAATGTTTGTACTGAGAACATTTTCTAACTAAATAATCATCTAAGGTTCTAAAACTTGAAAAACCGCCTTCTAATAACCAGAGTGTGGACGGCTTTGTTACAATTTCTAAGGGCAAGGAAGCTATATTTTAACTACGTCACATTATAAATGAATAAGCAAAATTATACCATAAAAAATAGTCAACTAGAGTGGACTATTTTAAAAACTCCTTAATTGGAAGGATAAATTTACTTTTCTAATTCTAACTAAATTGTTATAAATTATTAAAAAGACATATTTTAACCACTCTTTCTAAGTGGAGGGTGTGTTTACCCATCCATTAAAAAAATATGTGTTTTTTTTAAAAAAAAAAAAAGTTTAAAACTTTGAATTGTCATAAAATTTGAGTGGAAACAAAACAATAAAATTCTCAAAGACCAAATAGTTCTAATAGTTCTAATAATTCAAGAATGATAGGGGATGACCAAATTAAAATAGTGATTTTTAAAAAAAATAAAATAGTGATTTTGATTTGTACTCCTAAGTTTTCTCGATAATTGTATGTATGGTCAATTTTGAAGCGTATCTAAACAAAATAGAATCTACAACTAAATCATTTATCAAAATGCTATTTTAAGAAGACTTCTAACCTTGAAACTAGGAATTTAACCTAAAAGAAAAAAATCATGAAATATTCAAATTAAACTCAAAATAATAAGAAGAAGAGAATAATTTGGATGAAGTCCCAACAACTAAGGGTCCGTTTGGAATACATTTTAATTTAAATGTTTTTTAAGAATGCATTTTTAAAAAAACATTTTGTATAAAAATGTTTAGACTTTAAACCATCATAGGTTTGGTTGCATTTCCTCTCTGTTTTTATACACAAGTTATTGTAAACTAAAGATTTTTTTTTAAAAAAAAAAGTTGGTTTTAGGTGTTTATCTCAAAATGATTTATTTATCAATTTCATTTTCTAATAAGTCATTTTTAGTGGTTGTCAAACACTAAAATTTTTTTAAAATAATTTTTTTTTTCAAAATTAAACACTTGAAAAGTTAAACCAAACACACCCTAAATTTTTATCATAAGGTTTTTTTAAGGGTAGATTTTCAGAAAACAATAATTAAAGACCTAAAACCGAAAATAAAAATATTTGGATGAAATCTCAAACAGCCCAAATCATTTACCAATGTTATTTTAAAGAAAAATTTTTAAAAATAGGGATGTAATAAAAAATAAAAATAAATAAATAAATAACATTTAATATGACGTAACAAGAATGGTTCATAATGAACCGAGACCACATCTGAACAACAAAGTGCACCAATATTCCAAGAAACATGTGTTTATGATAACCTGGCCAAGTTGAGCTTTAAACTCGATTCTAATAAAAATCAAATTGAAATCTAAAAATTTTGCAATTGTGGAATTTAATAGAATTCAAATTAACCACGGATGGCTACAATTAAGAAATCAAAACTACATCTCTAATTTCAAATTTAAATTTATGAAATGATTTCATTTAACATAAACATAATAAAAAAAAATAAACTAACCAAAAAAATGAAAAGAAAAAATGTTGTTTATAGGATAAGAACTGAATATTTGGAATAGAGTTATTTAGAATAGAGAAGGTGTAATTGGAAAATCAATCACTATAAAATAATAATAAAAATTAAATGAGATGTTAGAAATAAACATATAAGTAATAAGAAAACACCAATTGAGATTAAATGAAAAGATAAATTTGAAATTAAATATTTGTCTTCTGCCAACTTGAGTATTGAATTGTCAATTTTGAGTATAAAATTTCAAGACATTCTCGTAATGACAACTTGAGTATGAATTGTCAATTTTGAGTCACACAAATATTGTATAATCCCAGATATTTTTGGGAAATTTTATAGTACTTATGAAAAATTTTTCATACTACCCTCTATTCATTGTTTGTCATTTAAGGAGTATATAAGAATGGTGTGAGACCCATAGAATAAAATATTATATTATTAGATGTTCATCAAATGATGTGTCAAGAGTTTGATGTCCAAACTTCAAATGAACTCCAACCGACTGTGAACAACGAATTCCTAAATCTAGTCAAACTCAAACCACTTTCACCATAGGAAAACATTAGTGGCCTCACCAATTGAAGACTCTAATTGTCTTCCATTGATTTCCAGTGATTTCTTTTATAAGGATGGTATGTTGTATAATTTAAATATGTTATTTTCAAATTAAAATCATGAAATTAAGATTAGATTTAAAAATTGAAATTAGATAAAATCAAACAGAAATATAAATTTAAAAAGGTAGAATAAAAAAAAAAAACTCTAAGATATAGTATCTCAAAATTCAAAGCCATGAATTTAGAAAAGAAATATTAATAAAAATCTAAGATTTTGAATCTATCCTAATTTTAGGTGAGAAAGATTGCATTTGTGATTGATTTTGAGAGTATTAGGCTATGTTTGGGAGTGATGATTGAATTATTGATTTAGGAAGAAGAGATTTTATGAAATTGATTTTATGAAATTGATTTTCATACCATCATATTTATGTTTGGTTTCAAACTTTAAATAGTGATTTTCATGTATTTAAAAGTGATTTTGAAACATTATGTTTGGTTTCAAATGTGATTTTAGAATTTCCAAATTACTAAAAGGACATTTTACATTCAATAAATTATTTAACTTAATAATATAGAATAAATATGCTGAAGTTTAGTCTTATGTAAACCCATTGCATATATAATATATCTCTACACATGTTTCTCTAAATGAACCATTCAAATCGAACTATTGTAAAAGATTCGACACTCAACCTTATCTATATATATATATATATATATAAAATCTTTAATTAAGTTCTTAAAGATGATGATCGTTTTATTAGGTCAATATCAACTATATACATATATTATATGACTAATTCTTCTAATAAATCATGGAATATTTTTTGAACGAGTGGTGTTAATGACTTATGTCAAGGCAACCTTTGCTAAGGTAGAGACTCTCATATTACAATTTCTTGATAATAAAATAGTGTGGGTGAAGCCGCATAATTTTTTTTTTTATAGAATGACAACACGTTTGCTTATGTTAATTGTTTATGTAGATGCATATATAATCTTTTCATTTTACAAACTAGATAGGGTTGAAACTAGAAGAAAACTAATGAAATCTTAATTATTCTACGTATACTTTTTGAATCATGACAAACTAAGACCATTCTATTTTTCACTTCATTTAAAAGGTAACATGTATGTCATGACTCCTTACAAATTTATGGAGAAATCATATATCTTTATAATGAAATATCTACATTTTTTGAAACCAAGAAATGCACAATTGACCCCTCATGGTAATAGAAAATAATAAAATTAGAGAGAAATTATGAACGAATCTTTAGAAACCGCCAATACTAACAAATTTTTATGAAAAATAATAAATATATAAATAAATAATAAATGATGAAAAAAGAAAAAAAAAAAGAAAAAAAAAACCGAAAAGCAGTGTACTAAAAATAGAATCCACAAAGATTCAAAAAAAAAAAAAAAAAACATTAAAGTTGGGAGGTGATTCCGGGTCAATCACCAAAGGAAAAATCACCTCCCAACAAATTTCTCAAAAATCAATTTAAATTGATTCCAAATTTTTTAAAAATCAATTTATCTATTTGTCAAACATATTTATTTTAGAGGAAATTGATTTTGACATTGGTAAAATTGATTTTGATCATGCCAAAATCACTCCCAAACATAGCCTTTGTTGATGGTCGATTTTGGCCAAAGGATCTCACCTGACCTTCACGTGCCACCAACGGTAAATTTGTAGATGAGGGGGGAAGACGTGGCCTGCAAGACAGTAACCTGCACACCGGTGTGGTGCTCGCCACACCGGCTCCGATGCTTAAGTCAGCAAACAGAACGGTAGGGTGTGGAAAAGTAAGAGCAAGAGGAGAAAGCGGAGAATAGAGAGTAGAGTTTAGGGATAGAATTCGGGATCCCCTCTTCAGTGGCGAAGAGGGATATAAATACATGCTCATCCTCCTAGGGTTTTTAGGGATTCAGAGGCGTTTTAGGTCAAACCAGGCGAAACCGAGGCGGCCAAAGGCGGTGGGGACCAAACGGCATCGAACAGACTCGGCCCGCGCAACCGGGCCGAATGGTCGGCCTCGGCAAAAGGCCGAGGCCGACCATATGGGTCGGGCCATGTTGGCCCGACCCTTTGGCCCGGTCTTCCTCTGGGTCGGTCTTTTGGTCCTACCTCTGCCCGTTTGTCCTCGTCAGCTCCTTGTGTGGTCCAAAATCACCTATAACATTAAGCCCTCACTCTTGAATGGGATTCAGGTGCGACTTTAGTGCTATCGGTTGAGCTCCTTAAGCCCGATTTAAGAGTAATAATCTTTGCCTTGTGTTGACCTATGTGCAGCTTTATCGTCATCCTGCAAAGTAGGATAGAAATACACAAAGTAGACACTCCCTGAATAGGGGTTAGATGAAATGGAAACGAAAAAGGGTGAGAGATTACAAAAGTGGTGCTGGTCGGCCTCGGCCTCGGGAAGAGGCCGAGCACAGCTATCTCCCTTTCTGCTTGCCTGGTCGGCGGCCGAGCAGTTTTCTAATGAGACCCCCGTACTGGGTCATTCGGAGTGCTTCATTTCAGGTTCATGTCTGCAAGAGAAAAGTTAGGGAAAAGGCTAGGGTCGGCTTCGACCTCAAGCCCTCGTTAGCTTAAAATTTGGCTCCCTGCATCCATATGTTAGTCCTTGTAGGAAAATAATAAGAGAATAGGTTTGAACATGTAAATTTTAGTAGAATATGCTAAACCTGGGTGCTTTTTGTTTAATAGGGAGCGCATATCCCATTTGTAGCCCCCAATCTAAAGTAAAGCTTCATTAAAACATAAAGTATAAAATAGGGGAATACCTTTAAAGTTTGTGGGCCTCGGCAAGAGGTGCTCGGCCTTGGCAAGGGGTGCTCGGCCTTGGCAAGAGGTGCTCGACCTTGGCAAGAGGTGCTCGGTCCCGACTTCTGTAGGGTGATCTTGACTTAGATGAAGTGTATGGACTCATGCCAGGTGAGGTGGGGTAGACTCGTTAGCCCTGACTCACATGGTCTCACTCTGGATGAGGCGAGGTAGACTCGGCAGTCCAGACTCGCCTGATGTAAAGATGTTCAGGCCAGAGGAGGTGAGGTAGACTCGTTGGTCCAGGCTCACATGGTCTCACTCTGGATGAGGCGAGGTAGACTTCGGCAGTCCAGGCTCGCCCGGTGTAAAGATGCTCAAGCCAGAGGAGGTGAGGTAGACTCGTTGGTCCAGGCTCACATGGTCTCACTCTGGATGAGGCGAGGTAGACTTCGGCAGTCCAGGCTCGCCCGGTGTAAAGATGCTCAAGCCAGAGGATGTGAGGTAGACTCGTTGGTCTAGGCTCATATGGTCTCACTCTGGATGAGGCGAGGTAGACTTCGGCAGTCCAGGCTCGCCCGGTATAAAGATGCTCAAGCCAGAGGATGTGAGGTAGACTCGTTGGTCCAGGCTCACATGGTCTCACTCCGGATGAGGCGAGGTAGACTTCGGCAGTCCAGGCTCACCCGGTGTAAAGATGCTCAGGCCAGAGGAGGTGAGGTAGACTCGTTGGTCTAGGCTCACGTAATCTCAATCTGGCTGAGGCGAGGTAGACTTTGGCAGTCCAGGCTCGCCTGTAGGCGTGGACACTATAGGCTCGCTGAAGCGTGGGCACTATAGGCTCGCATGTATGAGCGTGGGCACTATAGGCTCGCTGAAGCGTGGGCTCTATAGGCTCGCATGTATGAACGTGGGCACTATAGGCTCGCTGAAGCGTGGGCTCTATAGGCTCGCATGTAGGCATGGGCACTATAGGCTCGCTGAAGCGGGGGCTCTATAGGCTCGCATGTATGAACGTGGGCACTATAGGCTCGCTGAAGCATGGGCTCTATAGGCTCGTATGTAGGCGTGGGCACTATAGGCTCGCTGAAGCGTGGGCTCTATAGGCTCGCATGTATGAGCGTGGGCACTATAGGCTCGCTGAAGCGGGGGCTCTATAGGCTCGCATGTAGGCGTGGGCACTATAGGCTCGCTGAAGCGTGGGCTCTATAGGCTCGCATGTGTTCGATCTCGCTTGAAATAAGAGAATTGGTCTCAGTCACAACCATGGTCATGGTCGGCCTCGGCCTTGGCCTCGATCATATCTGGGGTCGGCCTCGGCCTCAGCCATATCTAGGGTTGGCTTAGGCCTTAGCCTCGAACAATCTGTTGTCTCTCGTATCTGGTTCCTTCGCTTCGATCTGGATCTTGTCTTCTGTTCAACTGCATTGACAATCTGATTTGTCTTGATTATGTGATCTTCGGGTCACTTTTGAGGTATTGGATATTCGGCTTCGGCTTTGGCCTAGGGTCGGCCTCGGCCTCGGGATGACCATAGCTGTGGGTTGGCCTCGGGCTCGGCCAAAGGATGACCATAGCTTAGAGTTGGCTTTGGCCTAGGGTCGGCCTCGGCCTCGGGATGACCATAGCTGTGGGTCGGTATCGGCCTCGGCCAAAGGGTGACTGTAGCTTAGAGTTAGCTTTGGCCTAGGGTCGGCCTCGGCCTCGGGATGACCATAGCTGTGGGTCGGTATCGGCCTCGGCCAAAGGATGACCGTAGCTTAGAATTGGCTTTGGCCTAGGGTCGGCCTCAGCCTCGGGATGACCATAGCTGTGGGTCGGCCTCGGCCTCGGCCAAAGGATGACCGTAGTTCAGGATGACGACATTCTTTTCCTAGTGTCTTCAATCTTGTCAAAGTCTCTGTTTGTTGTTGATTTGTCCTCCAAAGGGGGTTCTAATCTCTTGTGGGGTTTCCTCCTAATCGGTCTGGATGAACACCTTCGGTTGGCCTCGGCATGGTCGGCCTCGGCATGGTTCGTCTGGTAGTCGCTGTTTGGCTTGGAGTCATTTAGCTTCTGCAGGTCTCCTTGATGATTTCCGAGTTCTTTTTGGGTGTCCAGAAGCTCGGTCTTCATAGGGAGATCATCTTTTCTGGCCTCGGCCTCGGCTGCGCTGGTCACGGGCTTGGCAGCCCTGGATTCCGCTTCGACAGTTTTGACACTTCTGCGTTTATCCTCGATCATATTCCTCTGGTCTATCTTGGTATGACCGTAGCTTGGTGTTGAAACTGTGTGGTCATGACCCTTTAGCATACTTGGTTCTGGGCTCCTCGGAATTATGTGATCTGTAGGTTTGAGCCCCCTGATCTTATTGGTCATGCTGTCAGTCTTCTCGTGACCTCCGCTGGTGGCGGTCACCATCCGAGTTATCTGCGTTTGTGTCCTGGTCTTTCTTCTCCATCCCCTTACTCATGGAATGATCAGTGTGCAGATTTGGCAAGCTTTCTTCCCCACAGACGGCGCCAACTGTTGATGGTCGATTTTGGCCAGAGGATTTCACCTGACCTTCACGTGCCACCAACGGTAAATTTGTAGATGAGGGGGGAAGACGTGGCCTGCAAGACAGTAACCTGCACACCGGTGTGGTGCTCGCCACACCGGCTCCGATGCTTAAGTCAGCAAACAGAACGGTAGGGTGTGGAAAAGTAAGAGCAAGAGGAGAAAGCAGAGAATAGAGAGTAGAGTTTAGGGATAGAATTCGGGATCCCCTCTTCAGTGGCGAAGAGGGATATAAATACCTGCTCATCCTCCTACGGTTTTTAGGGATTCAGAGGCGTTTTAGGTCAAACCAGGCGAAACCGAGGCGGCCAAAGGCGGTGGAGACCAAACGGCATCGAACGGACTCGGCCCGCGCAACCGGGCCGAATGGTCGGCCTCGGCCTTTTGCCGAGGCCGACCATATGCTCGGCCTCGGTAAAAGGCCGAGGCCAACCATATGGGTCGGGCCATGTTGGCCCGACCCTTTGGCCCGGTCTTCCTCTGGGTCGGTCTTTTGGTCATACCTCTGCCCGTTTGTCCTCGTCAGCTCCTTGTGTGGTCCAAAATCACCTATAACAACCTTAAAAGTGATTACAAAATTATCAGAACCGACTTTTGTGTTGGGTAAAAGTTTAAGGCTTAGTTTGGGTTTTGTGTTGGGTAAAAGTTTAAGGCTTAGTTTGGAGTTGCGGTAGCTTTTAAAATAATTGCTGTTAGTTGTGCTTTAAAGAAAATCAGCTGTAGTACGAAGTAAATTAGTGTTTGGTAAGTTTTAGCTTTAAAGAGGAAAAAACAAGTTGATGTGTTTGGTAAATTAATACTAGATTATTGCAACTTACCTATAATTATAACCAAAATATTAATAATATTTCAATAATTGCATAATGTTTGGTTGTTATATGATTTCAAAATTCTTATAATAAGACAACTAATTTAAATTTCATATGATTTAAATTATAACATTATGTTAGGTATTTCTATATTTTGATTAAAAAGAAAAAAAAAAGAAAAAAAATGTTATTTCAATCTTTAAAAAAGTTAGAAAAAATCAAATTCAAATGTATTGAAATAAGATAATTGAATGGTGAATTATGTCTCAAGAACGTGGAGTATGGAAGAGATAAATGGTTAGTTAGAGAATCTACCAGATTTTTAGGAAAGGTAAATCCATAAGCTACTATTAATGGCTTTTGCAAATCAACGTAATTCAAAAAGTACTTTTATATAAATTAATTTATAATTAGATTTACCCAACACTAAAAACGGTTAAAATTATTTGATAATCACTTTGATGACCTCCAAAATCAATGTCAAACACAACTTAAAACTAATTGTTAATGAATTTGTTAAAATCACTCTTTAAAACACATCTAAAAATTGAAATAGGACTTGATAATGTACCAAAAAAATATAAAAATGAATAAATACACATGAATTTATAATTATTGCAAAAATTGATATGTATGTGACCAAATTGAACAATTCTAATAAAAATGGTTTATAACCAATACCATGGATATAAATCAAATATAAAAAAATCTCACCTAACATTTTTTAAGATCGAAGATAACGAAAAATCTTTTAAATTACCTAGGTAAGCATTTATATTTTCCAAAATCTTAATTTTGTAATCAATTAATAATTAATAATCTATATCTATATCTATACTATATTAAAAAGTGAGGATGTTGGAAAAACATTTTTGGACACCTTTGTCCTTCCTTCGATTTACTAAATTACAAGATATGTCATTAACGATTAATTATAAATAGTATATTAATTAATAAATAATTATTAATAATAAATTTATAGTATCTTAAGGTTGAAATGCTAAAGGTTACCACTTAAATGAGTTTAATTTAGAATTCAAAAGGTTGGTATGTTAAAGGTTTTTCCTACCATTTAAATGAGTTTTAGAGTTCAAAAAATTCTATAACTCTCACATTCTACTATTATGAAAATGGGTTTTCTTCACCATTTTTTCATCACACACCTACAACTTTGTTCTTTCTTTCTTTATTTTTGTTCTCTCATTGTCTTACTTTCAAAAGTTCTCCAAGCTTCAGAACATCTCAAGATTTGTTGGTGTTTCATCCAAGATGCAAATGATGCGTGTGTCGTTATCTATATCTCATACCCTCGGAGTTGCAACATTACAACTTAAGTTTGAGTAGTGTATTTGTCTATCAATTGTGATCAAGTTAGCAAATCTATTTGAAGAAATGAATGTATAGCTAAGATCTTGATTTTTTTTTTTATTGTTTATTTTGTTATTTTTCTCTTACAATCCATGTACTTTTTTTTGTATTTGAAATTTTTGTTGAAAAAAACAAGAACTTAATTGATTCAGTTACAAAGTATGTTTTTTTGTTGAGAAAATAGTCATGTACCTAATGTCACACAAATTTTCTAATTAATTATAAACCGTACATTAATTAATTATCAATAATAAATTAAGAATTATTTATCCACCATAATTTATATGGAATATGAATGATTGGAATACAAAAAGTGTCCATTCTCAAAGAAATTAATTAATTTTTCTTTGATTATAATTATAATATGAAATCAAATTAGTAAATTAATTTTTATCTTTATTAAGATTGAAAAAAAAAACAGTACATAACAAAAAGTTAGCATTAAGTATTTAGAATTTTTAATAAAAAAACAACCTAATAAAAATAGTCCAAATTAGGTAAAAAAACTTTTTCAAAATTAAAAAAATAATAAAAATACCTATATATTTTTTAATTCATATATTAAAAACAATAAAATGTAACCTAAAGTTGACTAAGATTGTTGTATATGAGATAATGCAATTTAAATGCACCTATAGAAATTAAATGACATATGGAATGTGAAAAGGTAGAAGGTAAAAAGTTTTCTCTATAATTAAATATAATTAGATAAAAATATTAATTTTAGAATTTAATTTATCTACATGGAGGAAACTTTTTTTAGATAAATTAAATTCTAAAATTAATATTTTTATCTAATTATATTTAATTATAGAATATAAAATTTTTGGAAGATCAAAAGTTTTATACTTATTTCATTTATTTCAACTCTAAAGTTGCCTCTCCTACTCATTTTTCACAACATCTTGAAAGTTCAAATTTAAGAAAATTAAGAATACAATTAAGAAACATAAAAAATATATATTGGTAATCTTAATAATAATTCTAAAAAATAATAATAATTAAGAATATGATTAATATTTTGATGGAGTGAATATTAAAATATTGACGAATAAGAAATATATAAATTAATTTTGATATCATTTATCATTGTAAAAGAAAAATCACAACTATTTGTATAAAAACCACAATTAACTTGGTTTTATTGTTAATAATAATTTATTTTAATCTTTATCATTTTTACAATTATACTAACATTCAATAATAAAATGAATTTATCTATTTGTAAAATAGAAGGAACTTATGACAACTTTTTAAAAATTTAAAATTAAAACACATGCTAATTTTGTTATATATATATTTTTACTCCATATAATTAATTTTTTTATATAAAATTAAGCATGTTAAAAAAACATTTTTGGATTAATTTGTTCCTACCTTTACTTCTAACTTTACAACCATACCATCAACCTAAACCATAAACCTTAAATATTAATCTATAATCTATAATCTATAATCTATCTATAATTCTATAATATATATAAAAGTACGAATGTGGAAGAAACTTTTTTTAGACGTTATTGACCTTCATTTTTTAAGAAATACCTAAACAATCCTTCATTTAAGTTTTATTTAATCATTTATATATCTCTTGACTCTACATTTCTCTCTCTATCTTAATTCTCTTTTACGTTTTCCTCCCCTCCAACCCATCTATCCAAATTCTCTCTCTCACATGTACAAATGTCATAAATATAGGTTTTTTTAATTACAAATAAAAAATTACTCCACTCATGTATAAATAAAACTCATATAAAAAGTAATTATCATTTAATTATTGAATATAAAAAGCTTTAGAATTTCAAAAGTTTTGTAACCTCTCCATTTTCTTTTTCTACCACTATAAAAAGGGTTGTATCCTACTCATTTATATCAACAATTTGAGGAATTTGTAGTCCTACAATGGACAATATGGAGACAAGAAGAGATTCAAGGATATGATGATGTAAGCGGGGGTTGTTGGAATGGGTGTCAAGTTATGTAGTTGTTTTTCGTGAAGCGAATTGCTTGAATGTAGTAAATACCCATTTGGTAATGGATTGTGCAAATGCCAAATGGTTCCCCCTACAGACGAGTGGTTTAAAGCGAATGTTAATGCAACGTTTAAATCAGATGTGTTAATGCAACGTTTAAGTCAGATGTGTTTATGGCGAGCTCAGGAGTAATTATTCAAAATGCAAAAGGGGAAGTGATGGCCTTGATGACAAGGGCTCATACGAATGCAATACCGTCTGCTTAAAAAAAATTGAGGTTATTCTTCTTATTCTTTTCTTTCTTTATTTTATTTTTATTATATTTTATTTTTTGAGGTTAATTTCTTTATTGATGCAGTAGATTATTAACCGTTTCAATTTCCAAAGCATCATTATTTAGCAATCTTCAAGTTGGTGGGAGATAAAGTTTTTTTTTTCTTTTTTAAAAAAAGAAAAAGTTATATAATACAGAGATATTGATTTCAAATAAAATTGAAATAAAATTATATGTTGCAAAGGTTTCGTCGTTCTTACTTCATATTATTGTTTTTTAATTCTCTTATGATTGACATTGTTGTTATATTTTAGATTTCAAATGTTTATTCGTGTTGAAAAATTGTTTATTTAAACTTTACCTACATTATTTTATTCAACTAAATAAAAAGAAATTCAGTTCAATATATACTTCATGTTCCCACCTTTTTATATAAAAATCATCTCATTTTTCTTTTTATACCTCGAATGGTCTAAAACCATAAGAAAGACAACATCACTTTTAAATTGGAAGAAGAAACCATTGCATAAAGGATTTGTATGTTAAATTTTTTTATAAAATGTTTTATCTCACACATTATTTAGTCTAAAGTTAATATTTTTTATATTAAAAAAAAACACAATAGATAAATTCATACATAGTATTGAAGTATATAAATTAATTGTGAACAAATTTTTAAACTTAATTTTAATATCTGATGAAATAAAATTGAATTATCACGTGCGTTGCACATGCTAAAATACTAGTTTAATTAAAGTTATGTTTAACCCAACTGTTTAATGAGCACTAATTAAATAAAAATATCATTTTCTTCCTATCATCTTGTCTAAAAAAATCTCAAAAATATATGAAAATTTTTGAAGGTCGGAGAAAAGCATAATGGGGAGAAATCGATTTTAAAAAAAGAAGATAATAGTGATCGATTTTCTTTCCCATTTCAGAAAAAAATAAGAAAGACAATACTAATGATTTGCACAAAGGTGTACTCGCTTCTACTAAAGAAATAAACTGTAACGCCCCAGGTTTTAATATGGTCTAGCCTAGTGACATTACTAAACACCTATTCAAACCAACCGAGAGCTCCGAAAATTTCGGCAGCATAACGACGTACATAGGACAACCCAAAATTTTAAATCACCTGTTAAACGCAAACAACGCTTCTATAACAATCTAGTCTACTCCATTTTTCCTCAACACATCAGAAACGAATTTCAGAAACCACAACCTTAACAAGAATAGAAATGTACTTAACCTCTTAGAGACAACTCCACTTTATTGATGCACAATTGGAAGCGAAAAGATGAATAAATAATTTAGAGCTTAAACATGTTACAAAGAGACATAAGACTAAATCCACCTAACTGACTAAGAACCATATCTAAGTCCTATCTCAATAGGAAAGTAAATGATACAAATTCAGCTACTAGGGTCATTCCTCGTGAGCCTCCTCCTCAACATCACTGGGCACTTAAAACTCGCTAACACCTGCATAAACTAAAATTGTTGGGGGGAAGAGAGGGGAGGGGTATCAGTACAACCACAGTACTGGTAAATAGCTCACACCCGATATGCCACCATACAACAAACAACCACAACAACATGTTGTCCACACACACATCATGCTTGTAAAGCGGAAAACAAACTGACAAACTCGTAAACATGAAAACAACCATGCCAACACATGCTTCATGCAAAATGGGATGACAACATGAATCCACGCATCATGCTATGCACCCCCACATGGTTTCCGCGCCCTGCCCGCACACTCACATGTGATTTCCGCGTCACGCTCCGCACTCACAACCCGCATGTGATTTCCGTGTCACGCTCCGCAAACTCACCCAACACATGTATTATTACGCGCCATGCGCAGCGCCACTCACACGTAATTTCTGCGTCACGCTCCGCACTCACACCCACACGTGATTTCCGCGTCACGCTCTGCACACACACCCAACACATGATTTACGCGACATGCTCCGCCTCTCCCCAATGACCACACACTATGCAGACATGACTCACATGCAACATAGCCAACTAACAACAGTATCTCATGCTTATGGAAATAAACAAAGCGACATGCTCATTCCACGTCACGAATTACATTTATATCAAACACAACATATAATAACAGAACAAGTAAAACAAACAGCATGCTCAAACAAACAAACAGGCTTGTCCAGGTAGAAACTACTTACACAAGCCAAAACACTCCTAAATAGACCAAGAGCCGCTCCTAAGATGATCCAACAAACTCCGAATAGGACCCTTAAGCTTGATTCAAACACTCGAAAGTGGCCTAGGATCACAAATAGGGAGATTCTAAGCATTAGAAACCTATTTAGACTAATTCAAGGAGACTCACACAAAGTTTCAGCACTAACACTTTATCCAAAATGAACTTTGGTTCTTGGTCATTAGTGCTCGATGCGTTTGGGATACTTAAATTAGCCTAATTTGATTCAAACTACGAGAAACAACTTAACAACTAATAGGAATCAATTTTTAATACTAAGAAGGGTATTCAAAAGGCTTCAAGGCATCAGAAACCTTACCAGACTGCATAAACGAGCCAACAAGCTTGCTGGAATTTGCCGATCAACACCAAAATCCTTTGATTAAGTGCTGTCCGAGATCCAAATTGACTTGAAACTGGAACTAAATGACACCCAATGGTTACAAGCTATTTTAAAACTACTTAAATGAACTCTAAAGACTTTAAGAGTGCTGAAACTTACTGCTCAACACCCAAATGGCCTTGAGTACGTGCTCGTTTGTGTTTGAAGCCATTCGACAACCAAGGTCCCATGTCGTCGGGTTATGGGTAACCCAATACAAGGCCTTCCAAGTTGTGGGTATTCGCTGAACACCATATCTGAGTCCAAACACACGCTGAACAATGATCAAACACACTAAATCCTGCAGTTTAGAAGTTGAATGGAATGGGTAATCTAAAATTGAATCCAAATAAGCATGGGTTATTGCCAGAAGCTTACCGGAAGAGCCCAACACGCTGGAACAGATGTGGAGTGTCGGATCCGTAACTGTTGGAACCAAACACGCAAAGACTCACGAACTCGAAGTCTAATCGCATGGGTCCTGGCCAAAAATCGAGAGAGAGAGAACTTATGCACGGGTTTTCTGAACGAAAGAGAGAAAACAAGAGAGAGGAAAAGATATTACCGTGCAAGAAACAGAGGAGAAAACTCGAGCTTTGGGTTTCCCTCGCAGCTAATCGACAACACGAAGAGAGGGAGAAAAAGAAGGGTGGCGACGACGGCGCGACGGAGGAAGAAGGAACAGAGGCGGTGGCGGCAGTGGCTGTGCGTGGCGGCGCGCGACAGCAGGCGACGACGGCGTGGAGAAAACGAGGGGGAGGCGACGTGGCTGAGCGGTGCGGTCACACGAGGGAGAGAGAGAGACTTGTCGGAGAAGAAGGGAAAACGCAGGGGAGCTGGCGCGAGAGAGATGAAATGCGAGAGAGAGAGATTGTCGGAGGAGAAGAAATTTCAGGGGGGGGGTCGGACGCACGAGGGAGAGAGGAATGGGAGAATGAAGGTTAGGGCTTGTTTAGGTCTTTCTTTTTCTTTTTTTTTTAATCCCTTAATTCTAATAAATGCCCACTAAGCAAAAAGCGCACGATACATTCCCCCACTAGTCTTGGGAAAACTAACTAACACTAACCACTCAGCATCATCACACGAGAAGGAGGGGAAAATAAAATATCCCATTTGGATTTAAAATATCAATTAAAGGTTAAACTTAAATTCCAATTGAATTTAAACCTGATTAATCCAAAATGACATAATTTTTAAACGCGGTGCTTTACATAAACAAAAAATATTTCTTATTCATATGAAACTCTTAGGGGTGACGAAAATATAATATAAACTAATAAAATCTCAGAAAACTAACAAAATCTCCTAAGGATAAATTAGTCTACTTGAAAAATAAATAAGAAAAAATTATATATATTTACACTAAATGAAAATGCTATACGATGGAGTAGAAATGGGTCTCCTCCCACTTGGTTGATGTTTGCTGCAATTTTTTCAATTCATGAGCTCGGACTCTCATCTGGTTTAGACCACTATTTATAGGGTTCAAGTGAATTGGTTATGATAAATCTTTTCAAATTACAAATTTTGAAAATTAAAAACAATTAATTTGAATCGAAAATCAAACTCAAGTATCTTTTTATTTTTGAAAAATCAAAACAATTAATCTAAATTTAGATTTCACAAAATTTAATTTTAAAAATTCGATTTATTATAACTACCGAAAACCAAAAAGAATCAATAATTAAATAAAAGATTCTTCTCATTTTCACAGCTGAAAATCAATCTAAAATCAGTTATCTAGTTATTTATCATAACCACCAAAACAAATTAGAATTAATAATTAAATTAAAAAAACCCTCTAATTTTCACAACTGAAAAATCAATTAGAATTAATAATTCTAAAATCAGTTATCTAGTTATTTATCATAACCACCGAAACCAATTAGAATTAATAATTAAATTTAAAAAAAAAATCTTGATTTTTTTAAAACAAATTCTCTTATTAAAGAAAAGATTTTTTTTTTTTAAAAAAATAATAACACAAATGTGGGAATGATTTTTTTTGGGAAAAATACACTTTTCGTCCCTGAGGTTTGGGTTAAGTGACACTTAGGTCCCTAAGTTTTCAAACTCAACAAAAATACCCCTGAGTTTTGAGATAAGTAGCACTTTGGTCCCTGCCGTCAATTTTTCTGTTAAATCTTAATAGCTGCTGACGTGGCACTATTATTTTAATAAAAAAAATTATTTTTTAATTTTTTTAAATACAAAAATATTAAAATAATAAAATATTATTATTTTATCTTTTTTTAATACTTTTCCCCTTTCTCTTTCTTCCTCTTCCTCACTTCCTTCTCCTAACTTCTTCCCAACTTCATCTTCTTCAACTCCGGCTGCCGGCCGGCAGCCGTCGACCACCGGTGAATTTTTTTTTTTTTTTTTTTAAATTTCTTTCTTCCCCTCTCTTTTCTTCTCTTTTCTCTTCCCTTTCTTCACATTTTCTTTTTTTTTTAAATATAGAAGAGGGAGAGGGAGAGGGAGAGGGAGGAGGCTCCTCCCTCCCTTTCCGGCGCCGGCGACGGGAGGAGGGAGGGCCCTCATCCCTCACGGCTAGGGAGGGCCCTCCCTCCTCCCGTCGCCGGCGCCGGAAAGGGAGGGAGGAGCCTCCTCCCTCTCCCCCTTCTATATTTAAAAAAAAAGAAAAGAAAAGGTGAAGAAAGGGAAGAGAAGAGAGAAGAGAGAAGAGAGGAGAGGGAAAGAAAGAAATTTAAAAAAAAACTCACCGGCGGCGGCGGCCGACCGCCGGAGTTAAAGAAGATGAAGTTGGGAAGAAGAAGTTAGGAGAAGGAAGTGGGGAAGAGGAAGAAAGAGAAAGAGGAGAAAAGTATTAAAAAAAAGATAAAATAATAAAATTTTATTATTTTAATATTTTGTATTTAAAAAAATTTAAAAATAATTTTTTTATTAAAATAATAGTGCCACGTCAGCAACTGTTAAGATTTAACAGAAAAATTGACGGCAGGGACCAAAGTGCTACTTATCTCAAAACTCAGGGGTATTTTTGTTGAGTTTAAAAACTCAGAGACCTAAGTGTCACTTAACCCAAACCTCAGGGACCAAAAGTGTATTTTTCCCATTTTTTTTAAACGCGGGAATGATTTTTTTTAATTAACCAATTGTTAATCTTATGAAAGATGAGATTTAAAAAAAAAAAAAAACCTAAACGTGATAAATTAGATTTTTTTTAAAACCAATTCTTAATCTTAAACATAGGAATGATCTACCCGTGGAAATTTTAATAATAAAATATTGAATAATTAAATAGGAAGGACAAATAAGGAATTGGAAATTTTAATAATAAAATATTAAATAATTAAATAGGAAGGACAAATAAGGAATTTGGAAATTTTAATAATAAAATATTGAATAATTAAATAGGAAGGACAAATAAGGAATTGAAAATTTTAATAATAAAATATTGAATAATTAAATAGGAATGACAAATAAGAAATTAAAAATTTTAATAATAAAATATTGAATAATTAAATAGGAATGACAAATAAGGAATTTGAAGATTAAAAAGGGGCTTAAAAGAAAATCAAAAGTTTCTCTCCTTAAGCGCCTTTTAATATAGTATAGATATAGATATAGATATAGATATAGATATAGATATAGATATAGATATAGATTGTGTAGAGCATATTTAAAATTTTTTCAAGTTTATTCTGCAAAAAAATAAGAATGATTTTATATATGTAGTATCTTTCTCACACAATCAATTTTTATCTCCTATTTTTTCAAATTGATTAGTTGACTAAAATAATACACATTGTTTTTTAAAATCATAACTAGTTCATCTCTTGTACTTGACAAATAATCTTGATAGTTTTTCAATTTTTTTTTAAATGAAACAAAATATAAATTTAAATGGATAACATATAACATTTTAAATAATTATTTAAAAATATTAATTATAAAAAGTGCAAATTTTGATAGTGTCTATTTTAGTCATAACAACTAATAACAACAATTATACTCATTCACCGAACGCTATAACTTTCTTATTTAGATTCAAAACTACAAGAAATTAACCTTTTCTCGACGCGTAAAAGCGTCGACAGAAGTTCGAAACGACGTCGGCAAAGGTTCTCCCGACGCACTTTTAGGCGTCGGGAAGATCGTCAAGTAAACCAGCCGACAAATCTTTTGTCGACGTCACTTTTAACGACGTCGGCAAAAATAGTTTCTCTCGACGCCGTAATATCCGCGTCGGGAGAAAGTATGGTTAAGTTGTCACGGAGATACGCGTCGGTAGAATGGCTTTGCCGACGCCGTATACCGCGTCTGCAGAAAGCCTTTCTACCGACGCGGTCCCCGTGGCGTCGGCAAAAATGCGCTAGGTGTCATTCTGCCGACGCCACGTAGGTGGCGTCGACAGAAACCTTTATATATATATATATATATATATATATATATATATTTGTAAAATTTCTCTTTCACTCTGTAACTTATTTATTTATTTTTTAATATCTTTTAGTTGTTTAAGAGTTCAAAGTGTAGGACTGAAATTGCAACAACTACCCTGCTCCAAGAATGACTGGTTATTACAATTTGTCTACATATGTAAATCGACAAAATAATTAAAGAGTAAATGTGTGTGTGTGTGTGTGTTTTTTTTTTAATTATTGAAACAAACTAAATTATGTGTTTATAAATAAAGATTATGACATTATAAAATGAAAACCAACACATAATCTAAAGTTGAGTACTAAAAGTTACTTGATTGATAAACAATAACGAGTAATTATATGAACTAATCAAAAAGTGAAAGGCTAAGGTCTTCGTCATCACTCTCTTCCTTCATCTCTTCCTTCTTCTCAACTGGGGCTTTTGCGGCAGTTGCTCCACCGCCAATTAATTCGCCACCACCAATGAAATTCTTGTAAGTCAAATAACACCATGAAAAAAAATGTCAAAATCAAACTCTCGTAAGTCTAATTCCAAACAGAAGGTCTTTATATAAACCTAATGCAAATAACACCCCCAAAAAAATGTCAACTTGTTTATTCTTCTCATACTACACAAAGTATGAAACAAATCTAAACATTATAAAACACCAAAAACATTGCTTACCCTTGTCATGATCAAAGCCTTGAAATTCCCAAATCACACTTTAAGCACACAAATGACTCAAAATCATAATATAGTCACACAAATAAGCTTACAATCACACATTAACTAATCACACAAAAGAAACTCATAATTGAACTTCAACCATATAAAAAGCCTCCAAAACACACTTTATTAATCACACATGATATGCTTCAAATTACACTTTAAACACACAATAGACTTAAAATTATAGTATAATCACACAAGTAAACTTACAATCACACTTTAATCACATAAAAGGCCATATCTAGGTTTCAATTAAAATCAAGCACCAATTAATGAAACCATCTCTAGGTGTAAACTTACACTTTAAACCATCTCTAGGTTTCAATTAAAATCAAACAACAATTAACTAAATCCAAGTTCTCCAAGGCCAAACAACAATTAACAAAATCGAACATTATCTCAAACTAAGACTTATGACTCCCCCCCCCCTCCCCCAAATCATTGAAGAACGGAACATAAGGATTTGCTACCATAACTGCAGGATAGCAACAAGATACACTCAATGATTCCAAATTTGCTACCGTAACTGTAGGATAGCAACAAGATACACTACAATCGAAAAAATTAAATGAAACACAATAATTATAACTAACAAAGAACTCAAAGAACTTAAGAACTTATAAAATAGTCATGTGTATCTCTCTTACCACCAACTAAAAGACAATAACTATAAACTCTAGCTTAAAAAAAAAACTAACTACAATATCATTTGCTACCATAGCTGCAAGGATAGTAACAATATAAACTAAAGCTAAAAGAGCATTCAAAAGGCATAATCTTACCCAAAATCTCGGTTCAACTATTCAAACGCCTCGAAACAAAACTGAATCACAAAAAAAAAAAAAAAAAAAATCCAAGGTTAAGTTTGAAAAACCACAAAACTAATAGTTTGATAAATAAAAACATGAACCTAAGAACTAAATTTAACTTCAACTTTTCAAGCTAATGAACTTTTAACATCAAGACTTGAACCAACACATGAAAATAAACAAACCATTGAACTTAAATTAGGGCCAATCAATAAACAAATTAAACTAAACAAATCATTCATGAACTAACTATTATCAAGATATCAAACATGAGAGAATTCCATATCCTTTCTATACACTAGAGCCAATTATATATAGGCATACATAGAAGTCCTAAACCAATAATGGTAAAATTACAATAAAGGACGAAGACTAATAAGCTACTATATTTACATATATACTATAACACTCCCCCTCAAGTTGGAGCATATATGTTAATGATGCCCAAGTTGTTACAAAGATAATCTATTCTAACTCCATTTAAAGCTTTCGTGAAAATATCTCCTAATTGCTCTCCAGTCTTCACATACCCAGTAGCTACCAAACCTTGTTGTATTTTCTCCCGAACAAAATGACAATCGATTTCAATATGTTTTGTAACGTCTCAGGCCCAGGATTCGGAATCCGGATTCGGCACCTAAGGCCCCGACATTCCCCAACGACCTGGCCACGTTACCATACTCGTCTTAAATTGCTTCCAAGAGTGAAGACTATCCCCACAAACCAACACGGGGTCCTTTTAGCATGCTTTGTCCTCACTCACATGTTTCTTAGGAAATTTCCCAGGAGGTCACCCAACATAGAACTTCTCCAAGCCAAGCACGCTTAACTTCAAAGTTCCTATGATTGAGCCACCGAAAAGGAAGGTGCACCTTGTTGGTATATGGAGTATCTATCAATTCTTTTAAGCTTATCTTGACAATACTTTCATGTCCTCAGGATCCCTCTCATTCAGATGTGATCTCGGTTCATTCATGTACCCCTCCTAACTCAAGTGTTACATGTTTAGTCTGCTCATGAAATATTGGGTTGGATGCAATATGAATGGCAGCTTGGTATTCACACCACAACTTGGTCGGAACTGTAACATTGAAACCTAATTCGATCAAGAGTTGATGAACCCACATTATCTCACATACTGATTGTGCCATAACTCTGTATTCTGATTCAACACTTGATCGTGAAACCACATTTTGTTTCTTACTTTTCCATGAAACCAAATTGCCTCCAACAAAAGCACAATAGCCAGAAGTTGATCTTTTATCTTCTCTTGATCCTGCCCAATCAGCATCTAAAAAACACTCAATCTTTATATGACCATGGTCTTTATATAAGATCCCACGTCCAGGTGCAGCCTTCAAATAACATAAAATCTGTTGTACTGCAGCCCAATGTTCCACTGTGGGTGAAGACATAAATTGACTCACAATGCTTATTGAATAAGCTATGTCTGGTCGTGTCACTGTAAGATAATTCAGCTTTCCAACCAACCTTCTATATCTCTCAGGATCATCAAATGGTTCTCCATCTTTTGTAAGTTGTAGATTAGGCATCATCGGAGTACTACATGGCTTGGCTCCCAATTTTCCCGTCTCAGATAGCAAATCAAGTACATATTTCCTTTGTGACATAAAAATACCTATCTTGTTTCTCATTACTTCGATACCCAAGAAGTATTTTAATGTTCCCAAGTCTTTAGTATGAAACTGACTTTGGAGGAAAGTTTTGAGAGATGAAATGTCCGATGTATCATTTCCAGTAATAACAATATCTTCAACATATAGGACAAGTAGAATAATACCACTCTTAGTTTGTTGGTAGAAGACAGAGTGATCCGACTTGCTTTTCTTCATTCCAAACTGCTCAAGTGCATGACTAAATCTTCCAAACCATGCTCGTGGACTTTGTTTCAACCCATATAAAGATTTATGAAGATGACACACTTTATCATTCTCCCCAAGTGGTTGCTCCATATAGACTTCCTCTTGAAGATCACCATGGAGAAAAGCATTTTTAATGTCAAGTTGATGCAAATGCCAACATTGAGAAGCAGCCATGGAAATGAATAGCCTTACAGAAGTTAATTTAGCAACAGGAGAAAACGTATCAAAATAATCAATCTCATATGTCTGAGCATAGCCTTTGGCAACTAGGCGTGCTTTCAATCAGACAACTGAACCATCAGGATTTACCTTAATTGCAAACACCCATTACACCCGATAGCTTTCTTTCCTTCTGGAAGAGATACTAAATCCCAGGTGTTGGGTTTTATGCCCTAAAACTCGTAGATAGTATATGAAACAAATTAATCGATCTCAATAAAGCGTTATTTGAGTAATTCAGTAATTTGGTTATTGAATAATCGAGTTTGCATTAATAAACCCTAAATCTAATAAACTAAGATTCAAGGTTGTTTAAATGAAACTTGGACTAGTATGTGGGGACATACGAGGATCAGTGTCCAAGTAACAACCTAAAAGGTCTATAGTATAGGGATAAGGCTAGGTACCTTATCCTGGTGACACTATGTGATATGGCCCACCTTGTATTCGATACAGATGCAATGATCCAAAACATCCATGTAGGAGACATGCGGGTGGGGGTATCCTATGCAATGAGTTTGCATAAGACCGGGCCACAAAATAGTAACCATTAGATGTAACGTCGTTAACTAGTTTAGGTTTCTATTTCAATAGGATGACCTAGGTAACTCAATCTTAATGCTGAGTCTGTTATGAACCCCTTTCAGGAGGGATTGTCCTTAGATTTGTATGGGTGAGAGTGGCTAGTTCGTCGACTCAATAATCCTACAATTTCAGGGGCAAGACCGAATGGGGGCTGGGAACATAACAGTACAAGATGGAATTCACTCCTTCCCCTATTGGGGTAAGTAGATGTGTGTTCCCTTAAGGGCTGATTCTGGGGCTTGAACAAAGGCGCGCCGTCCTCTCCTAGTCCAAGAGGAACTCCTGTTTAGTGGTTGGACCCCTAAACAACTTGTTCATTAGAGGAATCAGTGGTAAGGAACCAAAGGTAACCCAGGGGTAAAACGGTAATTTGACCCAGCTGGTGTTACGAACACACGTGAAGGATTGACTTACTGCTTGGTCGATATTGTGGACACATAAATATTCTACAGTGAGAAGAGTGCAGATGTGGGTCTTTAGTGGAGTGACCCACAGTTAACAAATGTTGACTAACTTGGTGAATGAGTTTGGCCAATTAGTCTCGTATCGTTGGAGCTTCTGATCTGTAGGTCCATTAGGTCCCACTAGTAGCTCGTAAAGAGATTTGAGACAATTAAGTATAAATTGTAAATTGAAAGTGTTCAATTTATTTGGGGAATCGTATAATGTATATGGATGCATTATAATATAAAGTTTATGAAACTTTATAATATAATTTTTTAATTAATTTCAAAAATTAATTCTTGAGAGAAAATATTTGAAAGAGTTCAAATAAATTTAATATGAATTGGATTCATATTAATTTTAATAAAATCCCTAAGATTAAATATATGATATTTAATTGGGTAATTAATTATTTATTAAAATTAGAGACATTTTCCTATTAAGAAAGAAAATATTTGAAAGAGTTCAAATAAGTTTAATATGAATTGGATTCATATTAATTTTAATTTTAATAAAATCCCTCAGATTAAATATGTAACGCCCCAAGTTTTATTATTATCTAACTTAATGACATTACTAAAATCCTATTCAAACTAATTGAGAGCTCCGAAAATTTCGGCAACATAACGACATACATATAGGATGAAACCAAAATTTTTAACACATGTTAAATACAAAACCACACTTCTATATTAAACCCAACTACTCCACCTCACAACTCCACGAAACAACTTCATATTAGAATATGAGTCAGATCTCGCATCTTCAACCAACGACAAAACTTAAACTCTTCTAAGTAAATCGTGCGCTTAAAGTCTAGAGACAATATAACTTTATTAAACTCAAACATATTTACAACCTAACAGAAGCATTAACTACTACAAGGTTAACAACTAAGATTCCTCTTTCTCAGCAACAAATTACCAGAATCAACCTAGTCATCAACTAAAAAAAGAAACTATACTATCCAACGAACGAAGATAACAAATACAAAACTCATCCCTCGTGAACCTCCTCATCCGCATCACCGGGTACACAAATCTCGCCAGCACCTGCATAAACTGAAAATGTTGGGAGGAAGAAAGGGGAGGGGTATTAGTACAACCACAGTACTGGTAAGTAGTTTACACCCAGTGAGCCACTATACAACAAACAATCACAACAACATGCTGTCCACACACACATCATGCTTGTAAAGAGAAAAACAAACCAACAACTCGTAAACACGAAAACAACAATGTCAACACATGCTTCATGCAAAATGGGATGACAACATGAATCCATGCATCATGCTATGCACCCCCACATAGTTTCCACGCCATGCCCTCACACTCACACGTGATTTTCGCGTCACGCTCTGCACTCACAACCCACACGTGATTTCGGCGTTACGCTCTGCAAACCCACCCAACACATGTATTATTACGCGCCATGCGCAATGCCACTCACACGTGATTTCTGCGTCACGCTCCGCACTCACACCCACACGTGATTTCTGCGTCACACTCCACACACACCCAACACATGATTTACGCGTCATGTTCCGCCTCTCCCCAATGATCACACACTATGCAAACACGACTCTAATGCAGCATAGTTATCACACAACAATGTCTCATGCTTAAGAAGTAAACGAAGCAACATGCTTATCACATTTCATGTTATGTATATATAGCACACACAACGCATAAGACAAAACAAGTAACACAAGCAACATGCTCAACAAACAATCAGACTCATTCAGGTAGAAACTACTTACCCGACAAACCCGATATCACGCAAGACGGGTTATAATAACCTCGAACAACGCACTAGAACGATCCTTGGGTAGTGGGTATTCAAGCTTATAGTGATTCGAACCCAATCGATCACTTAGACGACACTGGAGAATGGAAATTTCAATGTTAACTTAAATTTCCAACACCTAACGAAATGGGCATTCTATTTTAAGCTCTAACCATGAATGTGTAAGAGTTTAAAACTTACCGAAAACGTTAAGCGATGTCGTAACGATCCAAAACGCAGTTGAACAAAGGTGAAAACGCGCGGGAGATGGGGTCCAAGCTGCTGGACTCGTGCAAAATTGATCGGAAAGGAGCGAAGAAGTTAGATCGGCCATATACGCCTAAGAACGAAGGCTTAAGAGAGCTTACCCACGATTTTTCTTCCACTAAACAACACCAAACATCCATGAGGAGACCCACGAAGAGAGGAAATCGAGAGAGAGAGAGAGACGCGCGGAAGAGAGAAGACACGGCGGCAGCGGGCTGCTTCAACGGACGGTGGCGAACTCGGTCCCCAGCGACAGCGGCTGAACTCCGACGGCGGGGCTGAAGAAGTAGAACGCAGAGAGAGAGAGACCCGACGGAGAGAGAGAGAGATGCGACTAGAGGAAAAGGGATTTGCGTGGAGGAACGGGCAGTGCGGCGACGGCTACGGGGCTGGGTGACTGAAGGCTGGAAATCGGGGGGGTTGGCGGCTTGAAAAAAATGCAAGGGAGGGGGAAAGGGAATCTCACGGCAAAGAGGAAAGAGAGGGGAGAGAGAAAAGGGATTTAGGGCTTTTGCCCTTATTTTCTTTAACTCCTTAATTCCAATAACTGCCCACTAATCAGAGAAAAAAAATGCAAACTTCCTTCCCCACTAACCTGCTAAAATTAACTAACCAATACCCACTTAGCACCAACACACGAGAAAAGTGAAAATAAAATATACCAATTGGTTAAAAAAATCGATTACAAACCAAACTTAAATTCCAATTTCTGTCGAACTAGAATTTAAACTTGATTAATCCAAAATGACATAATTTTGAAACGCGGGGCGTTACAAAATATATGATATTTAATTGGAAAAGTAATTAATTATGGAATTAATTAATTATTTATTAAAATTAGAGACCTTTTTCTATTAGAAAATGTCTTCCTTTTCCTATCAGGAAAAAGGTCTTGACTTTTACTATATATATAGGACCCCTGGGGTGGGGTGAAAGGCATCTTGTCCATTCTCCTATCCTCAGAGAATTCCCCTCAATGCTTCCTCTAGACTCCTACCAGTCTCCTACCTCTAGAAGTCTCAGAGTCATACCAGTGTAGCCATAGTGGTGGTGTTCGCACTAGTTCGTGATTAATTTACAAGCAGTTGGTGAATTTAAGCTGAGTCGTCAACGAGAGTAAGTAATTCGTTACTATATAAATTAGATTTAGATCTAGTATTTTTGTATGCTTAGCCTTAATATAAATCTAGAATAGTTCTAAGTTTATTGCCAGTGTATTTGTATTTTAGATTAAACAAAATTAATTACGAACTGGTCCCAATCACGCTTCCGCTTTACGGAATTACGAAAATCCAATCCTTCACCAGGTACCATCATCATCTAAAGCAGTCATTTCTTCTATCATCGCATTGCGCCAACCAAGATGAGACAAGACTTCATGAACCGTTTTAGGAATCGAGATAGAGTGAAGAGATGCAACAAAAGAACATGTAGAAGATGACAAGTGGTCATAAGAGACAAATGAAGAAATAGGAAAAGTGCAAGAACGTTTACCTTTACGAAGAGCAATAAGAAGCTCATCACTCGGTCCTGGATCCGATGACGAAGAATCTTGTGGTACAAGACATTCACCTGGAGGTTGTTGCCATCTAGAGTATACTTGAGTAATAGGCGGACGAGAAGGAACAGGTGTCGAATGAGAAGGATTGAGAGAGGGTGTAGGAGACACAAGTGGAGATGGATTGGTAGAGGGTGTAGGAGGTACAAGTGTATAAATAAAAAGACCATCCTCCTCCTCCTGACTCGTACTAGGCAAAGATGATTTGAAAAGCATGTCCTCAAAGAAAGTAACATCACGAGATACAAAATACCTATTCAAACTAGGACAATAGCATCTATAACCTTTTTGAACACGAGAATAGCCTAAGAAAATGCATTTTAAAGATTTGGGGTCTAATTTTGTTAGATTAGGTTGAACATCTCTAACAAACAAGTACAACCAAATATTTTCGGCTCAATAGGAAGCAACGATTTTGTGGGGAATAGAACATGATAAGGAATTTGACCTTTAAGAACAGATGAAGACATGCGATTAATAAAGAAGCAAGCTGTAGAACTCAAATTGGATCAGTGATCGATTTTTAGGTTTCGTCGTAAACCTAATTGGTTACTTCCAATTACGTAAATCAATAGTTCAAACCACACTCAAAGGTAGGGCATTTCCCATTTTTATAGGAACTTCTGTACCAGAAACAATGGTATCTCCAATTATAGCCCCTCTAGGATGTAAAATATATCTTTTCTCACCATCCTCATAGTGTATGAGACAAATGTATGCATTTCGATTAGGGTCGTATTCTATGGTTATGATTCTACCATATATGCCTTTTTCATTCCGTCGAAAATCAATTTTACGGTATAGACGCTTATGACCTCCCCCTCTATGCCTTGCGATAATGATTCCTCTGGCATTACGACTTTTACCACAACGATGCTGTCCATAGATCAAATTATTTCGTGGATTGGATTTTACTTGATTGTCTACGGCTCCATTGCGTGTGTTCGGGGTAGAAGTTTTGTATAAATGTATCGCCATGCTATTAAGTATTTTGATTTAAGTTCTTTTCTTTCTAAGAGGTGGAATAGAATAACCCGGTTGAAGCGTAATGATCATACGTCTGTAAAATTGCTTTGGAATACTCATTTGAAAGGATAATGCTCTTACAGTTTCAAGGATGTGCCTATTTTTTCGTTCAGCAACTCCATTTTGGGAAGGAGTATCAGCACGAGATGAATGATGAATAATTCCATGCTTACATAGGTACGACCTAAGTGCTTTAGAAAAGTACTCACCAGCATTATCGTTTCTCAAAATTTTAAGGGAAACATCAAACTGAGTTCGAATTTCAGCATGAAAATTACAAAAGTGAGAAAGTAACTCAGAACGACTCTTCATAAAGTATAACCAAGTCATACGAGAGTAATTGTCAACAAAGGTAGCGAAGTATCGAAATCCAATTTTGGAAACAATAGGACAAGGACCCCAAATATGAAAATGAACTAATTCGAAGGGCTTACTTGCTCGATTATCTATTCTAGGACTAGAGCTAAGACGATGAAATTTGGCAAACTGACATGAGTCACAATTTAATGAAGACAAGTTATGAAATTGAGGACAAAGTTTTTTTTAGCATTGAAAGAGAAGGATGACCTAGACGACAGTGGGCAGCAAAAGGAGAAACAACTCTAGAACATGCAACTTTTGGCACTTGATGATCGAAAATATAAAGTCCTCCAGATTCATGTCCTCTACCAATAATCTTCTTCGTCACAAGATCCTGAAACAAACAATAGCCCGGATGAAAAGAAACACAACAATTAAGGTCATGAGTGAGTTTACTAACAAATATTATATTAAAGGAAAGTTGAGGTAAATGTAGAACTGATGACAAAGAAAGAGATGAGGTTAGATTTACTATGCTAGATCCAAGAACAGATGATGTTGATCCATCTGCCAAAGTAACGTCGATAAGGGATGTAGATGAAGAAAAAATGAAAAAAAAATCACGATTACCTGTCATATGATTGGTTGCACCAAAGTCTATGACCCATTTGGTAGAGGAGGAAAGAAGACAATGATTCATGTTACCTGCTCAGCAATGGTTGTAATTGGGGTAAGCACGGATAATAAAGAATATGCTTTCAATGACTTCTGGTACTGTTGAAATTTAGCAAACTCAGTAGTAGAAGAAACAAATGGTTGCTTAGATGAATCATGGCTGGACTGAATCCGCGATTGAACCACATTACACATTGCTACGAATCCTTGTTCAACCATAGGTCAATATCGAATGTAAAACCACAAATTCTGATCTAAAACCTTGAAATTAGAGCCAAATAACCATACAACTTCTGAAAATATGTTCTGAATGGAGTTTCTAATGAAGAACCTGAAGGATTGGAATTTCGTAATTCCGTAAAGCGGAAGCGTGATTGGGACCGATTCGTAATTAATTTTGTCTAATCTAAAATACCAATACATTGACAGTAAACTTAGAACTATTCTAGATTTATATTAAGGCTAAACATACAAAAATATTAGATCTAAATCTAATTTATAAAGTAACAAATTACTTACTCTCGTTGACGACTCATATTAAATTCACCAACTGCTTGTGAATTAATCACGAACTAGTGCGAACACCACCACTATGGCTACACCGGTATGACTCTGAGACTTCTAGAGGCAAGAGACTGGTGGGAGTCTAGAGGAAGCCTTAAGGAGAATTCTCTGAGAGTAGGAGAATGAATAGGATGTCTTTCACCCCACCCTAGGAGTCCTATTTATAGGTAAAGGCCAATACCTTTTTCCTAATTTTAATAAATAAATAATTAATTCCATAATTAATTAATTTCTCTAATTAAATATCATATATTTAATCTTAGGGATTTTATTAAAAATAAAATTAATATGAATCCAATTCATATTAAATTTATTTGAACTCTTTCAAATATTTTCTTTCCTAATAGGAAAAAGGTCTCTAATTTTAATAAATAATTAATTAATTTACCCAATTAAATATCATATATTTAATCTTAGGGATTTTATTAAAATTAAAATTAATATGAATCCAATTCATATTAAATTTATTTGAACTCTTCCAACTATTTTCTCTCAAGAATTAATTTTTGAAATTAATTAAAAAATTATATTATAAAGTTTCATAAACTTTACATTATAATGCATCAATATACATTATACGATTGCCCAAATAAATTGAACACTTTCAATTTACAATTTATACTTAATTGCCTCAAGTCTCTTTACGAGCTACCAGTGGGACCTAATGAACCTACAGATCAGAAGCTCCAACGATACGAGACTAATTGGCCAAACTCATTGACCAAGTTTAGTCAACATTTGTTAACTGTGGGTCACTCCACTAAAGACCCACAACTGCACTCTTCTCACTGTAGAATATTTCTATGTACACGGATATTGACCAAGCAGTAAGTCAATCCTTCAAGTGTTCGTAACACCAGCTGGGTCAAATTATCGTTTTACCCCTGGGTTACCTCTGGTTTCTTAAGTACCACTGATTCCTCTAATGAACAAGTTGTTTAGGGTCCAACCACTAAACAGGAGTTCCTCTCGGGCTAGGAGAGAACGACTCGCCTTTGTTCAAGCCCCGGAATCAGCCCTTAAGGGAACACACATCTACTTACCCCAATAGGGAAATGAGTGAATTCCATCTTGTACTGTTATGTTCCCAGCCCCATTTGGTCTTGCCCCTGAAATGGTAGGCTTATTGAGTCGACGAATTGGCCACTCTCACCCATACAAATCTAAGGACAATCCCTCCTGAAAGGGGTTCATAACAGACTCAAGATTGAGATTGAGTTACCTAGGTCATCCTATTGAAATAGAAACCTAGACTAGTTAACGGCGTTACATCTAGTGGTTACTATTTCATTGTCCGGTATTATACAAACTCATTGCATAGGATACCCCTACCCGCATGTCTCCTACATGGATGCTTTGGATCATTGCATCTCTATCGAATATAAGGTGGACCGTATCACATAGTGTCACCAGGATAAGGTACCCAGCCTTATCCCTATACTATAGACCTTTTAGGTTGTTACTTGGACACCGATCCCCGTATGTCACTATATATCAGTCCAAGTTTCATTTAAATAACTTTGGATCTTAGTTTATTGGATTTAGGGTTTATTAATGCAAACCCGATTATTCAATAACCAAATTACTGAATTACTCAAATAACGCTTTATTGAGATCAATTAATTTGTTTCATTTACTATCTACGAGTTTTAGGGCATAAAACCCAACATAGCCTTAATTCTCCTCCCAAACAACTTTTAACTCGAGCCAATTATGTCCAAACTATCCACAAGAATAAGTCGAAAATACTCTTGATGCACAAGAACAGCAAATCACAACAATCGGGGAAAATTCCAGCCACAAACGTACCCTCACGAGTTAAAAACAGAACTGATCTGAACAAAAAACAAACCGAA
The DNA here is from genome assembly GCA_036850905.1 of Luffa acutangula. Taxonomy (NCBI): domain Eukaryota; kingdom Viridiplantae; phylum Streptophyta; class Magnoliopsida; order Cucurbitales; family Cucurbitaceae; genus Luffa; species Luffa acutangula. Next base: position 15,899,474 of record CM072099.1, read on the forward strand.
ATTGAGCCGAGCACACAAACTGAAGCAAACGTGACCTGTTTTGGCAAAACCAAGTATGTAGAGTTGTCGAAATTCTCAACCCGATACTAACCCAACTGACGAAAGGAAAAACGGACCTCCCACACGCCCTCAGCGCCGGCGCGTGGCGGCGGCTGCAGAAATCTCCGGCGGCGCGTGTGGCTCACGCACAACTACTTCTGGCGAACGATGATGACAATTTGACTCCCCTGACGGCGACGCTTCTCTTTAGGTCGGTGGTGTCGACAAACGACCCCTCTAATGTGGTGACCTAGATTTCAAACCCTAACCCCACTTGGATGAGAAGAAACCCTAAGAGCCAAAGGAAAATTCTAAAACCCTAAAGTGGCTCTGATACCATGTTATCAAGATATCAAACATGAGAGAATTCCACATCCTTTCTATACACTAGAGCCAATTATATATAGGCATAAATAGAAGCCCTAAACCAATAATGGTAAACTTACAATAAAGGACGAAGACTAATAAGCTACTATATTTACATATATACTATAACACTAACAACCAATTTAACCTTTGTTTCAAATAGAAAAGAGAAATGATAAACAGACATATGCACATTCATAAGTAAGAACATTAAAATATTGTTACATGAGTTAAAAGGCTCCTAAAATATATATAGAACTAAGATAACAACAAATTTAAACAACCATATTCATTTGCTACCATAATTGCAAGATAAAAACAAACGAACCAACATATATAAACTCGGGTTAATCTAACATTTTAACCAAACAATCATTTCAAGTAATTTTCAACAATGAACTAAAACTTCAAACTAAAGTTCTTTTTAAATCGAAACAAAAAAGTTCATTATACAAATCATTGAAGAGTCAAGCAATTAAACCATAAAAAACAAAGACAAAGCTTGCTCAAAGTGGGTCAGTCCGATGCTAATCAGTAACAAACATAATGGTAAATTTTTCATCTAAATTGAGCATACATAGAACAAACGAAAGAAATCAGCACATGGGAACGACAATGAAAGGCCCTAACAAAAAACTCCAAGGAGGAATTCAAAAAAGAGATAAAAAAAACTTAGGTTTCCATTATCCACAATAACCATATGTTTCCCCTTTTTCCATTCTCTATAAATAAAAATATTGTTTTCTTCAAATTTAAACTAAGTGAAACCGTAGGGATCTTCATTTAAATAGTGTTTAATTATATATGACTTAACACCAAGGGGTTTGGATAATTATCATAAAAACTAGGAAGGAAAAGGAAAAGGAAAATAAAATTAAAAACATTAAAATGAAACTAAGAAATAATTTGTTAAGGACAAACCAAATGATTCATGGAGGATGACGAGAAACCGCAACCAAAATCTTTTAGCCAAAATGCCCAAGGCCCTCAAGTCCAACAAAGGAGCACCTGCCAGTACAGTTCGGTCTATGTTGAACAGTTTGGTTCTATCTTATACCAAAAAGAATGAAATCCAACGTCAAACAGAACTTTAAAAAAAACAAAAGTGCATTTTCAAATCAAACATTTTTTTAATCTTGATGGCATTTTGAATGAGGATGATGCATCATCTCTTGTATCTATTGTTAATTGTAATTCCAATTAGTACTCTACATCATCTATGAAGGGTTGAGGAAATACCGATTTCAACTTCAAAAGCACAGTCGACGACGGGTGAGGCGGCGACGGATGAGACGACGGCAAGTGAGGAGACGGCGGGACAGGCGACAGTGCCCGAGACGACGGTAGGCGAGGAGACGGTGGGACATGAAACGACGACTTGGTTTGGAGAAGAGAGAGCTTGAGGTAGGGGGCGGTCAAAATAGAAGGGAAAGGGGAAACGTTTTAGGGCTTTTTATTTTGCCCAGGTTTTTGCTGACGCCGTAACTAACGGCGTCGAGAGTGATACCCTTTCTCTCGATATCGTTAAGACGATGTCGGCAGAAACGCTACCTCTCTCGATGTCATCTTAGCGACGTCGAGAGAGGTACACTTTCTCTTGACGCCGTTAAGACGGCGTCGAGAGAAAGTATTTCCATTGTGTTTCTCCCGACGTTATTTTCTTGGCGTCAGGAGAAATAGTTTCTCTCGACGCATTTTTCTGGTGTCGAGAAAGATCTCGTCGACAGATCTAGAATTTCTTGTAGTGAAATTTACCTAACACTAATTTATTTCATGTTACAATTGATTCTTATAAACGAACAGTTGCCAACAATTATTTTTAAAGCTACAACAATCTCAAACCAAGCCAAAATTTGAAAATAACTTTTCCATGTATTTAGGACTTGTTGACCTATTTAATGAGGGAGGAGGGGGGGATTCAGTAGAATGATATCACCAATTTTTGTTGAATTACAAATTTAATCTCAAAATTTTCTAATATGTTCATTTTTAACGGTGTTTAATAGGCGTTTGAACTTAAACTTTTAAGGTCAACTTGAGTATAACTCTGCTTGTTAAGGCATATACCTTTGACCAAGATGAAGTTAGAATATGAAATAAGTTTATGCAGAGAACCGAGGACTAAGAAGGCTTGAAGTTTGTGTGAAGAAAAATCTTAGTATTATTGAAGATGAGCTAACTTCCTCCTTAAATAGAAGGACTAAAAGATAAAACAAGGACTAAAGAAAAAAAAATAACAACACAAATTATGGGAGTTAGGTGAAGGTGTAAAGATATAGACAAGCCTTTGACCTAATCCTCATAAATATAGATTTAGACAAGATATAGAAAGTCAACTAGAAGTACACTGAAACTACTTACGTCTTAACATCCCCTTGTAAACGAATTAAGGGAGCAAAGCAGAGGCCAAGTTTGTCTCAAAGAGCCTGGAACTGCGAAGTGGGTAACAACTTGGTAAGGTAGTCAACAAATTGATGATGAGAAGGGATGTGTCGAATGACAAGTTTTTGAGCAAGAACTTGATCACGTATTGATGTGGACTTTTCCTAACCGCAAGCGCACGGGTCAAGTAATAATATAGTGAATAGTAAATTCGAATGTCGTCCTCTGGATTGGATTTTTAAGCAAATCGAGTATTGCGAATAATCTTGCCCAATTTTATTTAGGGATCAAAAAGTGATGAAAAGGTGATGATAAAAACAAATCAAAGCAAGTAAAAAGTATGGAAGTTCAATTGGGAAAACTACTTAGGGAATTGATTTCGCCGATTTCGTTTAGGATTGATTTTAAAGAATAAGTTATTATGCACAATGAAATTATGAGCCAAAGACCCTTTAATCAAAGCTACCTCTCCCGAGTATAATTGATTCTCATGCAAATTAACCAACTTGATATCCCTATCTAAGTTTATTAATAAGCAAGGCAATGAGATCTTTTAACCAATTCTAAAGATAATCTAAAACCGTCAAGAATTAGAAAGTAAACTTTGTTCATGCAATCTTGAGTAAGTCTAGATCAAATCCCCTCTCCCGAGCTAGATTCGAAACTTAAATCATCCAACTAATGGCCAATTAATTGAAAGCATTAAATCAAGATTACAAACACAATAACGTTGCACAACTTAAACCATAAATCAATCCATAAACTTAATCAACTACATCAATCCCTAAGCTACAAGTTTAGCTACTCATGAATGTAAATACAAGCTCAACTAAACATGTGAAAACCATAAATCTAACTAAAGGAAGAAAAGGGAAAAGAAAACTCAATGTAGGCCGAGTCCCGATGTCCCCGTCACGATCCCCACGAACAATGGGTTGATTTCCAAGTTCCTCCTTTGTTTGCAGCTCCAAAAGTCCTCTGTTCTGCTCTGTTTACGGCTCCAAAAGGTCCCAAATCACTCTCCTCAAAAACCTAGCCGAAGTGAAGCTTTTATTCTGATTTTTCGTCTTAGCGTCGAGACGCTGCCTCTTATACGCGCGTTCTGAATAAGGAAAAACGGTAGCGTCGGGACGCTTCCTATCGTAGCATCTCGACGCTATAAGCTTTACGCGCCTAATCTGATATGGAATGTGAGCGTCGAGACGCTCAAGAGCTAGCGTCGAGACGCTAGCCTGCTGTTGACCGAGATTTGACTTTTCTCCACTTTTACTCTTTTCATTCCTTTGCATCTTTTCACGCCCCGAGCACCCGATTAACTCCAATATTGCGCTACAACTCCAATCAACCATTTCCTACAAAATAAACATTAAAGCACAATAAAATGGCCCAAAAATCATAAAAGACTAGCTAAATTAAATAAGTAAAGATAGCTAGCTATGCTCGCTATCAAATACCCCCAAACTTAAGCTTTTGCTAGTCCTCGAGCAAACTCTAAATCATACATACAATGGAAGAATGGATACAAAAATCATAACTCAATCCTCAAGGCTCAAAAGTCAATAACCAAGCAAGCAAGAGACATGCACACAAGGACCAATGAGGGAGACAAATTAAATTTTTTCCAAAATTAACTTGCACAAGCGAGATCTAACTCAACAAGATCAGACTCTACTAGCTCGAGATTGGATTATTAAACTCTCAGCTCATCTTCCCTCTACACTGGCACTAAGGCTTCACTAATGAGTTAATGCAACAAATTAGTTTGTTTATCCCCATACTTAGGTGCTTTTAATTAACAATCAAATTAAGCATGTATATGTGGCACTAGCTTTCACACACCCATTGCAGGGACCCTTAACCTGAGATTTCTCTGGTTGGCCTAACTGATCACAACAGGGGCAGCTCTTTTTGCCTTAATCTTTATTAAACATTGCAAACTGTGCACAGGCCATGACATAATAATTTTCTTTTCAACAGTAACAACAAGAATGATTTTTCTTTATGAGCATAAATAGCAGATATTCTTTTCCTTTCTCCTAAGCAAGATCAAACATGCTAATTTGCAAAAAATTAACTCTTTAGCTCTGCCCCACACCTATCGAGGTGACAACAAGCATATGAACCCAATAATTCGCTCATAAGCATTCAAATCCAAATCTAGCCAAGACAGATACTCTACTCATGCAAGCCATCTCCTAGAAAAATTTTAAAAAGTCTCCCTTTTTGGGCACTTATGCTTTACATCTCATCACAAGCTTGAAAATTGACAAGAAAGCCTATCCTAGGACATCATAATCATGCAAAAGTAGCATCCAGAAAACAACCATATGCATAATTCAAAGAAAGCTCAAATCTATAGCCCGAACTCAGATGCTCAAGGGCTCCACAAACATGCTAATCCACCCCCAAACTTAAAATATGCATTGTCCTCAATGTATAGAGAAAATAAAGCATAAACAAGCATGAGAACAATAAAAGAATGACAGGAGTGAACAATACTGGCCTGGAATGATGATGACTTCTTGCTTGAAAGCTTGGAATCTTGAAAGCTTGAAAGCAAAGGAGAGGAAGAAAACAAGACCTACAAAACAAAAACAAACAATAAATCAAAAACAGAAGGGAAAAACACACTAAACTTACTTGGGTTGCCTCCCATAAGCGCTTGTTTAACGTCATTAGCTCGACGTGTTGCACGTGCTTCAAGGAGGCTTTTGTTCTGTGAATCCAACAGAGGTGCTCTTTCTTGCACCTTTCCTATAGCCCATGTAAAGCACTTCATTTTTAGAGTCTTCAACTGCTTTAAAGATTTCTTTTTCGTTCTTGACTCTAATAGTGAGCTCCCTGCGCTCAATATCTATAATCGCTCGCCCAGTAGCGAGGAATGGTCGTCCTAATATAACAGGCATTGAAGGATTTTCTATCATGTCCATAACATACAAGTCAATAGGGAGGAAAAATCTACCTACTCTAATTAACACATTCTCTACAATACCAACTGGTCTCACCACAGATTGATCAGCCAATTGGAGCTTTACAGGAGTAGATTTAATCTCACCTATGTCTAACTTCTTACACAAGGACAATGGGATAATATTAATGCTAGCACCTAAATCACATAATGCTCTGAAAGAATAAGTACCAAAACTACAAGGAACAGAAAAACTCCCTGGATCTGCTACTTTTTCAGGTACTTTCTGTTGTACTCTGGTGCTGCATGTGGAAGCAAGATAAACAGTGTCAACCTTCTTTTCTTTTCGCTTCTTTGCTAACCACTCCTTCATGAACCTGTTGTATTGGGGCATCTCTAATGCCTCTGCAAAAGGAATATTAATATTCAGATTCATAAAAGCATTCATAAATTTATCAAACTGAACCTGATTGTTCTTTTTCTTCTTTTTCTTTTTCCTTTCCTTGGGAACCAACAGTGTGGGAGAAGGAATAGGAGGCTCAAGGTTAGGCTTTTCAGCCTCATCAGATGATGTGTCCTCCTCAGCTTCCCCTGTAGGCGTTTCATAGTCCTCAGATTCAGGTTCCTCTTCAGACTCTTCCTGGTGTACAGTGATTGCCTTACAGTACTCCATCTGAGGTTTCTCTTGTTCAGCTGGGGTCTTACCTTTGTTCATTGTACTTACAACATTCACCAACTGTCCCAGCTGAGTCTCAATGTTCTTTATAGCTGCACTGTGGCCATTCACTGTTGAGTTGATGGCAATGACTGCCTCCTCTAATTTGGTTGTCCTGTTACTTGACTCTGCAATGAAAGCTCCAACAAGATCTTCTAACTTTTTATTATCTTGAGTTTGAGGGGCAAAACCAGGAGGATTAAGAACATTCTTAGTATTAGCATAAGAGAAATTTTCATGGTTCCTATTGTTAGGGTGATAATGTGTAGGTGTAGAATTATTATTATACCCCCTAAAATTCGAATTTGAAACATACTGAACCTGTTCAATATTCTCCTCCTGAGGTCTAGATGCTAAAGCAGCAGCTGATTCAATTGACTGTGCACTCCCTGTACCTGAAAATTTCATAAAAGCATTGGCAAGGGAAGTCATCTGGGCCTGGAGTGCACTTACTTTATCAACCTCAAACACTCCAGCAGCAATCTTTTTAGGTGTAGACCGCTCAGATGGCCACTGATAGCTGTTGGTGGCCATATCCTCTAAAAGTGTGCGAGCGTTTTCTACGGTCTTGGACAACAGAGTCCCACCTGCAGCTGCATCAACAATCGTTTTCGTACTAGGAGTTAATCCATTGTAAAATAATTGAACCTATAGCCAGTCAGGGTATCCGTGCTGAGGACACTTCCTCAGTAGCTCTTTGAATCGCTCCCAGGCTTCGAACAACTGCTCATCATACTGTTGTTGGAATGTCCCAATCTCGGTCCTCAGCTTGACCGTCTTTGCAGGAGGAAAGAATTTCTTTAAAAAGGCCTGGACCAAAGCATCCCAAGTGGTGATGCTCCCAGGGGTAATAGACTGCAACCAATCACGTGCTTTATCCTGCAAAGAAAAGGGAAATAAACGTAAGCGAATAGCATCCTCAGAGACACCATTAATCTTTACCGTCCCACAGATATCCAAGAATGATTTAAGATGAGAATTTGGATCCTCGGTGGGCGATCCTCTGTATGCACAATCTCGAGCCATCTGAATGAGACCGATCTTCAGCTCAAAGTTGTTGGCATTAATCGGTGCATAGACAATTCCCGACTGTTGCCCCTGAAACACAGGCTAAAAATAATCTCTAATAGGCCTAGGCTCCTCAGGTGGATTTTGATCTGCCATTTGAATAATTTCTCTGTTTTCCCTTCGAAGCCTAAGAATTGTTCTTTCTATCTCGGGATCAAATGGTGCTACTTCTCTACTATTACGCATGCAAAAATCAAAACTACCCTAAAAAGAAACGAAAAAAAAAAACAATTATGGAATGAAATAAAGAAAAGGAGACAACAAATCTAAATAAGGAAAATATAATCTAGAAAAGGAAACAACGTAACCTAGTATGGAATGCAAAAATAAATATGGCAAAAATGCAAATAAGGAAACTAATCTAAAAAGGAAAAACAAGAACAAATAAAGAAAAAAAAAGATTACTCAACTAAAAGAAAACTAACCTAGAAAATCAAATATGGAAAGAAAGACAAATAAGGAAACAAATGCAACAAACCTAAAAAAAATAACAATACACCCTAAATTAAGATCAAGTAATTTTTTCACAATATCGATCTAACTAAATGTGTCAATCCCCGACAACGGCGCCAAAAACTTGATGTGGACTTTTCCTAACCGCAAGCGCACGGGTCAAGTAATAATATAGTGAATAGTAAATTCGAATGTCGTCCTCTGGATTGGATTTTTAAGCAAATCGAGTATTGCGAATAATCTTGCCCAATTTTATTTAGGGATCAAAAAGTGATGAAAAGGTGATGATAAAAACAAATCAAAGCAAGTAAAAAGTATGGAAGTTCAATTGGGAAAACTACTTAGGGAATTGATTTCGCCGATTTCGTTTAGGATTGATTTTAAAGAATAAGTTATTATGCACAATGAAATTATGAGCCAAAGACCCTTTAATCACAACTACCTCTCCCGAGTATAATTGATTCTCATGCAAATTAACCAACTTGATATCCCTATCTAAGTTTATTAATAAGCAAGACAATGAGATCTTTTAACCAATTCTAAAGATAATCTAAAACCGTCAAGAATTAGAAAGTAAACTTTGTTCATGCAATCTTGAGTAAGTCTAGATCAAATCCCCTCTCCCGAGCTAGATTCGAAACTTAAATCATCCAACTAATGGCCAATTAATTGAAAGCATTAAATCAAGATTACAAACACAATAACATTGCACAACTTAAACCATAAATCAATCCATAAACTTAATCAACTACATCAATCCCTAAGCTACAAGTTTAGCTACTCATGAATGTAAATACAAGCTCAACTAAACATGTGAAAACCATAAATCTAACTAAAGGAAGAAAAGGGAAAAGAAAACTCAATGTAGGCCGAGTCCCGACGTCCCCGTCACGATCCCCACGAACAATGGGTTGATTTCCAAGTTCCTCCTTTGTTTGCAGCTCCAAAAGTCCTCTGTTCTGCTCTGTTTACGGCTCCAAAAGGTCCCAAATCACTCTCCTAAAAAACCTAGCCGAAGTGAAGCTTTTATTCTGATTTTTCGTCTTAGCGTCGAGACGCTGTCAAGACAGCGTCGCGACGCTGCCTCTTATACGCGCGTTCTGAATAAGGAAAAACGGTCGCGTCGGGACGCTTCCTATCGTAGCGTCTCGACGCTGTAAGCTTTACGCGCCTAATCTGATATGGAATGTGAGCGTCGAGACGCTCAAGAGCTAGCGTCGAGACGCTAGCCTGCTGTTGACTGAGATTTGACTTTTCTCCACTTTTACTATTTTCATTCCTTTGCATCTTTTCACGCCCCGAGCACTCGATTAACTCCAATATTGCGCTACAGCTCTAATCAACCATTTCCTACAAAATAAACATTAAAGCACAATAAAATGGCCCAAAAATCATAAAAGACTAGCTAAATTAAATAAGTAAAGATAGCTAGCTATGCTCGCTATCACGTATGAAGTGAGCGTCAATTTCAAGTGCTTCGTTCAAGCATGAAAGATCGGATTGAAAGCTAAGACAACAACGAACTGATGGTTCCAAAGTTGTCAAATAAATTTGTAATTCACCGATCACTAAACTACTTGCAATAGTAGTGGTCAGGGTCGATCGTAGGGAACAACTGGTTTACCTCTAATCTCTTTTGTGTTTGTGGTAACAGAAAGGGGGTTGAATAAAGAGAGAATAATTGTAGGAAAACTAAATTGTGAGAAAATAAATGGCAGAAAATTAAATGACAGAAAAGTAAAGGGCGGTTGGTTAATCTCACCTTGGCGATCACTGTAACTAGAGACACTCGGATTCAGTACAATTGTTTTTACTCATTGATTAGCAAATAATGATTTAGTTGCATGTTGCCTAATTGGTACTCTAAATCAGTTGACTCGATCCAATCGTACATCGATTCAATCACTAGAGTTACTAATTAACTAACCCATACTAATCCGTCAAGATTAACCAATTAAATAACTGAATTATAACCAAGATAACCCTAGAGCGTTAACACTACGAATCTGTCGAACCAATATGTAATGCATTAATTAACTAACCCTGCAATGATTAATAAATAACGAATTGGTGCTCTAAGCTAGAATGCTCTAATTAACTAGGAAAAGCCTAAATTAATTATGAACACGGATTTAGACCCTAGACCTATCATGCAGAGCAACGATGTTAGAGAACAGCTCTCGGGTTACTCGTACCCATGAATCGATCTACATGCTAACTATGAATTATCGATCTACATGCAAGCTGTGAGTTAGGGCGTCAATCTAACCTACTGTGCATGCTAATGATAAAAATGGGAATCTAAAATCACATAAAACAAGAAATCATGCAATACAAAATAGAAAACTCAAAGGAATCATACATTCAGCACATAATACTCATAGAATCTCATAAAAATCAAAAGTACTTACAAATTCGAGGTTCCAACTACAGTGAACGACGCTTAGACGGTCATAGACAAGTCTAATCTAAGCCCAAGACTTGAGAAACCAGCCTAATCTAACCTAAAACTAAGAAATACAGAGGAAGAACTCAAAAAACCGAGAGAAAAACGAAGAGGAAATCTAAAAACGGCTGCACCTCTTGACCTAATTGGCGGAAACAGTACTTATATAATCGTCTCAACATCAAGTGGCCAGTTTCGAGACGACGTGGCTAGTGTCGAGACGTTGACGGTAATTTGGGTGGTCCATCGTATTTGTAGCGTCGAGACGCCGTGAGGTAGCATCTCGACGCTACCTCTCGGGTCTAGCTTGTTTGGTTGCTTCATTTTTGCTCTTTTTGATGTTGTTTTTTAGTCTTGAATGCTCCACTTTGGTCTTTTCACCTCCTCGACATCTCGTGGACTTCAAGTTGGATCAAAACCATGTTAATTTCCTCGAATTGACGTCAATTTGAAATATCGGCTCCCGAGAAGCTGTAACACCAAATACCTATAAAATAATACAATTAAGCACATGGTTAAACATAAAACTAACAAGATTAAAACTAAATAAATATCTCCAAATTGGTCATATCATGAACCCACAAACTAGGGGTGTACAAGTAACCCGATGACCCGAACAACCCGGACAATCCAACCTAAACCGTAAGGGTTGGGTTGGGTTAGAAATTTTTTCGGTTTGGGTTGGGTTAGAAATTTTTTCGGTTTGGGTTGGGTTAGAAATTTTTTCGGTTTGGGTTGGGTTGTTTCTTTTCAAAACAGAAAATTCGGTTCGGTTCTCGGGTTGGGTTTTCTTGGGTTGGATTTAATCCAAACAGAACCAAATTCCTTATTTTTTTAAAAAAAAATTTATATATTTGTATGTGTGGGGTTGGGTTTTCTTGGGTTGGATTCAACCCAAACTGTAAGGGTTGGGTTGGGTTAGAATTTTTTTCGGTTTGGGCTGGGTTGTTTCTTTTCAAAATCGAAAATTCGGTTTGGTTCTCGGGTTGAGTTTTCTTGGGTTGGATTCAATCCAAACAGAACTGAATTCCTTATTTTTTTTTTTTTAAAAATTATATATGTGTGTGTGTGGGGTTGAGTTTTCTTGGGTTGGATTCAATCCAAACAGAACCGAATTCCTTATTTTTTAACTGAATTATATATGTTTACATTTTTTTTGGATCTTGTTTTTCTTAAAAGGAAAATTATTCTAACTTTAATTTTTTCATAGATTTATTTATATTCGTTTTTTTTTTTCAAAATATTTAGATTTGCTCTTATTGTTGTTTGTTTTTTTTAAAATCATTATTCTATTTCTTGACTAAGGTTTCTCTGATTTGAATTTTGTGTTGGGATTTAAATAGAAATATATATTTTGTGTTAGGATTAGAGGTAAAGATTGAATTTGGTGTATTTTCAAATTGGAAATTGAGTTTTGAGTTTAATTTAATTTTTAAAAAATTGAACAACCCGGTGACCCGACCCAACCCAACTCGAAATAAAAGGGTTTGGGTTGGGTTGGGTTGCTAACTTTATTCGATTCTTTCGAGTTGTCAACCCGACCAACCCGAATTTTTGGGTTGGTCCAAAAAATCCCCTCAACCCAACCCAACCCAACCCATGTACACCCCTACCACGAACTCAACGAAATTAGATTTGAAACACAAACGAACTCACGACTCATGAACCCACAACCACCACGAACCCACGAACATATATGAACCCATGTGCCTGAGATGAAGAACAATGTTGGTCGACAGTGAGGGTAAAAGATCTGGTTAAGAAGGGGAAAATCGGGTCGAATGTTGAAGACACGAGATACGGTCTGAAATGTCGGGGAAATTTTGGTCGCCGTAGAGAGAATGGGAAGCCGAAGGTTGAAGATGCATTCGAGGAGAGAGATATTAGTTTCGATCGTCGAAGGTTGAAGATTTGAGTAGAGAGTTTCAAGGGAGCTGGTTTTCGGGGAGAGAGAATGTTCAAGCACCCAGGGAGAGAGAAACTGATATTTTCATTTAAAAAATGTACCCCTTTTTTTTTTAAAAAAAAAACACTTTTAGTGTCGGGCAAATAAAAAAAACTTTTAATGCTCGACATTAAAGCCCAAAATTTTCAAACACGTGCATTCGACATTAAAAGGCCCGCGTGTTTTTTCTGTCGATATTAAAAGCCTCGCGCGTTTTTTTATGTCCGACATTAAATGTATAGTTTGTTGTAGTCTCACACTAAGTGACAAGCGGAGTGCTAGAGCAAGCAACAACTACTTGCTTTTCTTTGAGGACCATGAGACAAGAGGAGCCAAGGTACCTGAGTAACTAGTGAGAGTAAGAGTAGGCATCATCAAGTGAGGCGACCCAACCGACACATGAGTAACTAGTGAGAGTAAGAGTAGGCGTCAGTGTACATCACTAGAAAAACAAGAGATTAATTTAAAGCTCAATTTTAATGTCGAACAAGAGTGGGTAATCAACTTTGAATCCATATAAGCATGGGTAAACGTTGAAAACTTATTAAAAGAGGAGAATCAAGGAAGAACACTTGCTGAAAGCACCAATTGCATGTGTGGGGAGGGGCAGACGTGTGTTCTGACTAAAACGAGAGGGAGTAGGAAATTAGATCACACTTAAACTGTTGAGAATGAGAGAGAGAGACTTATGCGCGAGGAGGTTTTGAAATCGTGTACCCAGAGCGTGGGTCACCGAGCACGAAGCCATGGGTTGTCAGATTTGAAGGAAGCACAAGTAGAGGCTTTTAACGTTCAAAATGATAGCCAATGGAGGGAAAAACGCATTGAAACGTTGCTGCTTGTGTCGCTGGAAATCTCAAGTCGTCGTGGGTTCACGCCACGGGTGCTTGCCGTCGGAGGAAGAAACCGAGAAAGGAGAGAGAAAAATGAGACTCGCAAGTGACTGACCGATGGAAAGAAAATGAGAGAGAGGGACAACGTCGGTTGAAGAAAATCATAGAGAGAAGGGGGTTGCAACGACTGCTTGAGAAGGAGAGGTGTTGCCTTCTGGAGTGGTTAAAAATATGAGATAAATTAACTTCCAAAACACTGTGCAAGCATACACAATTGGCAACAAGTAATAAGTATTTTATCGTTTCCACGAGGTCTTGAATAGTCTCACTCTACCTATTTTGTTTTAGTTCTTTAGTGATTTCAAGGTTGATAAATTGATTGGGGTTTTTAAAATGCTGGAACAAAAGAAATGATAAAGCAGAAATGTAAACGAATAAAGGAAACAAATTGGAAACAAGCACTGGTTAAGACTTATATAATTGTGTGAAAAGATGATCTAACAATTCTATTGATTAGACAATCTCTCGCAGTCTTATCAGCAAAATCCTCCTGGAACTCTGGATCTTTTGGAATGTGCTTAAACTCCAATGAAGTTCTACCGATCAAGCATTAGACAATTGGCTATCCATAGCTCAACTGTTGGGGGTGTCCACCAACTACAAAGTTCTAATGTGATTACAAGTCACACAACTCTTTAATCTTCCCTGAGACTAAGAGAAGCTATCCATACCGGTTGACCAGGTGGGCACACAATAGAATTAAGATCAACAAGTAATCAAGATGCTTAAGGATCAAATATAATCATTAGATTAATAAAAAATGACAATTACATAGTTCTTAGCCAATGTCTAAGTAAATTAGTTCATGGAAATAAACATAAGACGCATTACAATCTGATTAAGCACATCCATCACTACAAATTCTACAAGAAAGTATTATCCTCCTTGAGAGAATTCGTAGAAAATGGTCTTCTTGGGTCTCCAATCAGTCTTGACTTTAATCGACCTCCCAAGAATGGAATTAATTTACTTTAGACGACTACTCTTTTATATAGGGTGAAGTCCAACCTAATTAGGTCAAACATGACATGTGGAGCTCTCTCCAAGCCTCCTAAATCTGAGATCAGAGTTGGAAACGCTACCTCATTTAATGAATCACGTGCAAATCACGTGGCCAGTTTTGCTCACAGCTTTGTTGGATCAACAAACTTTGCTCTCTCAATTTGCTCAGCATTTATTTTTCTACAAAAGAACTCTGAAGCATCAATTCTTATAATTAGGCTAAAACATAATATATTCACCTAATAACACACCCATATGACACAAATAACATATAAAGAGCTAAAATCTTTGTATAATGTTGTATATTGACTTGATGGTAATGTGGAGCATTTTTGTATACAATGAATGGACTTAAATCAAGACCAAATTTAGGCCATAATAAATGTAAAATCTTTACAATTTAAGAGCTAAAATTAAGGCAAGAATAATTGAATTGATATGCTCTAATATGCCCCCTCAAACTGAAGACTGATATGAAGTCAGAAGTTTGCGCTTGAGAGACAAAAATGTTAGAGAGGATAGTGGTTTCGTAAGTAAATCAACAAGCTGATCTTTGGAGGATATGAAACGTACTGAAACATCCTTTCGAACCACTTTCTCACGAACGAAATGGTAGTCAATCTTGATGTGTTTTGTTCAGACGTGAAAAAATGGATCATTGGCAAGAGAAATTGTTGAGACATTATCACACCATAACGTGGGAGGAACAGTCAAGGGTATATGAAGATCACACAGAAGTTGACGCAACTAATACAGATCAGTTGTTGTATCAATTATTTTAGTTGCTAGTGATCGATATTCAGCTTCGATTGAAGAGCGAGATACTGTTGGTTGTTTTTTAGTGGACCAGGATATGGGACTGGAGCCAAGAAACACAATAAATCCAGATGTAGATCGACGATTAGATGTGTCACTAGTCCAATCAGAGTCACAATATGCAGTGAGAGACATATCACCTTTTCGAAAAAGAATTCTTAGTTCCTTAGATGGCGAAATATACATTTGACACCAGAGAAATGAATAAGTTGTAGGTCTATGCATGAATTGACTTACATAGTTTACTGCAAAGGTGATCTTAGGCCTTGTGAATGTGAGATACTGGAGAGAACCAACTAGCTGATGATAAAAGGTTAAATCATTGAATAAGGGCGCTGAAGCATATAGATCAATAGTAGTAGACATAGAAGTCAAATAAGACTTAGCAGATGTCATGCATGTCTGATGTATAAAGCAAATTGTTGAGGTACTTAGCTTGATTAACAAAAATGTCATCTACAGAGGAGTAAACTTCTAATCCAAGGAAATAATTCAGGGTTCCAAGGAGATCTAAAATTCAGTTGCTAATAGATTCTTCAACACAAATATATAAGAAATATCAAATTTAGTGACAATAATATCATCCATGTAGAGCAATAAATATGTCAATGATGTTTCATTTAAATGTATAAACAAAGATGGATCAACAACAGAAGAAATAAATCCCAAGGTTAATAGGTATTGTAGACCCCTAAATTTGTCCAATATTTTATTCTCTTATTTAATTTTGTCATTTTTAAAAAAAATAAATAAAAGAAAAAAAGAGTATTCTAGAACATTTAATTAGTCAATTCAAATATTATTAATTTGGTAGAAATAATTACGTCAAATATTTTATTTAAATTGATTGATTTGCGAAATAAAAAATTAGGTTTATTTGGCAAGGCTAATTAAGCAAAATATTTTGTTTCCTTGGAGGATTGATTGACAAATAAAATTTTGTGAATTTGGAAGGTAGAATTAGAATATTTATTTGTTTCCTCTTTCATTTGTTTATTTTAGTAGATTTATTATTATTATTTTTTAATTTGATCATCTTCCTAATATGTGATGGTTGGAATTGGCTATAAATTGGGAGCCCTCCTACCCTTGCATTCGACGATTCTTTTAGCCTGGGAAGACATCCTACACGTTTTTTTGGTGGCTAAAAATAGACTCCCAAATCTCTCCCTTTTAAACCCTAAATACAATTTTCTCTCCTCCCCTCCCCTTCCCCGTTTTTCTCCGAATAAAAAAAGGGATCCTAACCACATTTTTGTATCTCATCCCCTCTCTCATATTGTTCTCCTTTTACAACGAGAAAACCAACATCGCCATTGTAGTCTTCCTTCTCAACCAAGAGGTCCCCTCTCACCTTTAATCATACATCACTTTTATTCTCCATCCTAGGTATTTATTTGATTAGTTGTTATTTTATACATGAACTTTTATATTTCACATGTCTCTTTGGTATTTTTTTTTATCTTCGTAATATTATATTTTGATCTCTTCATATTATTTAAAATTGTGTAAAAAATGTTCTAGAAACTACTTTGTCTAATTAGCAATCTTTAATAATTGTGAGCATGTTTGATTTTTTTCTTGTTTATATGTTAGTTTAACTGTAAAATTTAAAATTAATTGTAAAATGTTGGGAATGACTTGGATATTTTGGCCTTTTGAAGTTCTACTTTATATTTGTCCCACATGGAAAGATTTAGAGTTGGGAAGAGTGTTTTTATACAATCACTCTTCCCTACTTTTGTAAAAGTGGTTAAGGGTGGTACTTAGACCTCTTCCCACATGCGCGCGTCGCTGCCGGTTGGTCGGGTGGGTTTGGGTAACCGCATTCATGCGTAACAAAAAGATGAGTTTTACTTTTTGGCCAAAATATTTTTTTATTTTATTTTCCCTATAGCCCACGTGTCACGGTATTGTTGCACCCACGTGTCCCAGTTTGGTTCGACTTTTTAGTCTCTGGTTCGGTTCTTTAGTCCACGTTTGACCGTCCGTTCCGCGCTTGTGACCGTCTGTTCTGCTACCGACCATTCCGCATGCCATTCGTTGATCGCCCATTTCGCACGCGTGGATTGCTCTTATGGTGACACGTGGCAGCTATTCATGGTAATTAGCTACCTCATTTCATGGGAAAGGTGTTGTCGTTTGGCCTATAAAAGCAGCCTCTGAGCAGAGTGGAAGATCATTCGTTTTTCATTCGATCTTCCTACATTTCCTTGATTTCAATCCTTCTCTCTTGAGTGCACGATTGAGGAGGGTGTTGTGTTAACCTTGGGGAGCAACCGACATAAACGATTTAGTATCGTGGTCGTGTCGAAATTGCTTTCAAGGCAGTGGTTCTATCCACGACACAACAAGTATTTCTCATTTTCTTCTAACAAGTTGAAAGCAATTTTTAAGATGTCCATCAAATCTGGGAAGGTGCTTCCAGATTTTTCTAAGCTAGAACCTCTAGATGGTTCTAACTATCGTCGTTGGTCTCAGAAACTGCTCATTTTCTTAGAACAACTGGAGGTCGACTATATTCTCATCGTCGATTATACAGAGAAATCAACAACACCTGCCATTGATCTGGAAAAATCTAAGGAGGTCCAGCCTGATCCACACAGTTCTAAGGAGGTTCAAACAATTCCTCAAAAATCAAAGGGCGGTGTTGACATTGATCCAGAAAAATTCAAGAAAGACAACAAGATGGTTCGCAATCATCTTCTCAATCACATGAATGAGTCGTTGTACGACTTGTTCGTTGTTCACAAGTCATCTAAGGTAATCTGGGACACTCTGGAGTCTAGATATGGCAGTGATGATGCAGGTAGAAAAAAGTACATGGTCGGTAAGTGGTTGTAGTTCGAAATGGTAAATGACAAGCCAGTGATGGACCAGGTCCACGAGTACGAAAATCTGGTGGCAAACATTCTGATCGAGGGTATGAAAATGTGCAAAATTATTCGGGTGAATGTCCTGCTCGAGAAATTTCCTTCTTCATGGAGCGACTATCGCAACCATTTAAAGCATAAGAAGAAGGACCTAATGTTACAAGAGTTGATCAACCACATGCGAACTGAAGAAGTCAATAGGCAAAAGGATAAGTTGCATTCTCAATCTTTGGATTCAGTTAATGCCAACTTAGTTGAATCTTCTGTTGCGTCAAAAGACAAATTTAAAAATAAAAATAAAGACAAATCCTCGCAGAAGAAGAACCATCAATTCAAGTTTCCTAGCGGGAAATAGAGAAGGAGAAGTCCAATCTGATATGTTATGTCTGCAGAAAACTAGGGCACAAATCCTATCAGTGCAACCAGAGGAAAGCGAAACCAGATCGGAAGCCTGGTGGTGCACAAACCAACGTTGTTGAAGCAAACAACATCATTGCTGCAGTGGTGGTAGAGGCCAACTTGGTGGAAAATAAATCAGACTAGATTCTTGACACTGGCACCTCACGACACTTCTGCTCAAACCAAAGCCTGTTCCATGAGTTCTAGGACACTGTTGACAGCTAATGTGTATACATGGGGAAATCAACCACAGTTGGAGTACTTGAGAAAGGGAAGGTTCTCTTGCAACTTACTTCTGGAAAACTTCATCTCTGAATGATGTGTTGTATGTCCCTTCATTGCATACGAATCTGGTGTCTGGAAGTCTGTTGAACATGGCAAGACTTAGAATTGTGTTTGAAGCTGGCAAGGTTGTCATCACTAAAAATGGTGACTTCGTTGGTAAGGGGTATTTAGCTAATGGTCTTTTTGTTTTAAAAATTGTCTCTATTTCTGCTGAAATGAATGAAAGTACGTCTCGTTCTGCTTATATTATTGAATCTGTTGATATGTGGCATGGTAGGCTAGGTCATGTGAATATTGCATCAATTAAAAGGCTTAAAAAATTACATCTTCTTAATGTATCTACAACACCTGAACATAGTAGATGCTATGTATGTGTAGAGGCAAAATTTGCTAAAAACCCTTTTAAGCCTATCACAACTAGATGTACTGAACTGCTTGAATTAATTCACTCTGATCTAGCTGATTTAAAAAACACTACTAGCAAAGGTGGCAAAAACTATTATATATCTTTTGTCGATGACTTCTCTAGATATACGAAAATATATCTTCTAAAATCAAAAGATGAAGCTAATAGCATGTTTAGGAAATACAAAGCAGAAGTAAAAAACCAACTAGATAAAAAGATTAAAATGTTAAGATTTGATAGGGGAGGTGAATACGGTGATAAGTCTCTCAATGAGTTTTTTTTTTTAATCAAATGGGATTATCCATGAGAGTATTGCACCATACTCCCCTCAACAAAATGGCATAGCAGAACGTAAAAATAGATCATTAAAGAAAATGATGAATGCTATGTTATTAAGTTATGGATTGCCTAACAGTATGTGGGGAGAAGCCGTGCTTTCTGTCTGTTTCATTCTTAACAGGGTTCCTCACAAAAAACTGGATAAGACACCATACAAGCTCTGGAAAGGATATTCACCGAACCTGAGCTATCTGAAGGTATGAGGTTTAAATTAAAAGACTTTGATGGATGTATGTCTCTATTTATTGGGTTTTTATCTTTGGTTGTAGTTAAGGGGCATTTTGGTAATAACCTTGAAGTAGGAGATGCCCTAGTTCTCCCTTGTATTGAGCTATGAAGACTTTTCAAAATGTGTCCATCAAATCCGTACTTGGACCACCCAAATAAAGGGCTATGGACTCATTTCAACAGTTTGAGTCTCATTCATGCTGAAAACTCTAGAATTACTCTCCTTGTTAGGCCTTTGGTGAGAGGACGATCCGCCAAATTCCTCTCCGATCTCACATACTCCAAGGAAATAACTCCACTTTTCAATAACTGTTTCACAACTCCATGCCTCAGGTGTATATGCCTTCTCTTGCCATTATATACACTGTTTTTGGCAATTCCTATGGCTGCTTGTGAGTCACAGTGCAAGGAGACTAACACCAACACCCCCCACAGTGGTACGCCTTGAAGTAAACTTCTCAACCACTCTGCCTCTTGCCCTGCAAGCTCAAGAGCTATAAACTCAGACTCCATGGTGGATCGCGCAATGCACGTCTGCTTTGCGAATTTCCATGACAGAGCTCCTCCACAAAAAACAAACACATACCTGCTAGTTGAGCTTACTTCATCATTATCAGTTACCTAGTTTGCATCCCAATAACCTTCTAATACTGCAAGAATTTTGTTAAATTGCAAACAGTAATCTATTGTACCTTTAAGGTACCTCAACAAACGACAAAGTGCAACCCAATGATCTTTATTAGGATAATGTGTATACCTACTCAATCTACTCACATCATATGCAATATCAGGTCTAGTATAATTCATCAGGTACATTACGCTACCTATAATTTTTGCTTATTCAGATTGAGAGACACTATTGATAGCGAGCAGAAATGTCGCTATTTTAGTCGCAATTTATTAAGCTTTTTTGTGCTTTAATCGTGTTTTTAATGAAAATATTTAATGTATTTTGTTATTTGGTCCTTAGGAGCAAAGTTGGTGATTTTGGGAGAAAAAATGCCAAAAATGAAGCAAATGAAGCCCAAATCCAAGCTTGGATAAAAAAGGGGATCCAAAGAAGACAATCATGATGAAAATGCCCAAAAGAAATGAAGAGAAGGCCCAAAAATCAGCCCAAAATCGAAGCTGGAAATTCTGGAAATTGGGTCAGCGTCGAGACGCTGTGTAGATAGCGTCGCGACGTTACCCATTTCTTGGGCAACAAGACGTGTGCATAGCAACGTCACGACGCTGTGCAAGGTAGCGTTGCGACGCTGACCCCAATCCGGGCCTATAAAAAGGCACCCTTGGGTGCCTCATTTATCATCAATCATTCACCAATTCCTTCCTTTCCTTCCTCCCTTGGCTCCTTTGGAGCCTCTCTCAAGGCTTTCTAGCCTTTTTGAGAGAATTCTTTAGTGGGAAATATTTTGGGAATTTTGGGGAGCATCTTAGGAAGCTCAAGGAGTAATCAGTGGAGCTCTGAGCTTCAGCAAGGGGTTTTTCGACGGTCAATTCCTTTCCTTTTATGCTCTTAATTATGCTTTCTATTGTAATTATTGTGGATATTTTAGCCATGTGTAGCTAAACCCCAATTTGGGGTCTTGAAATGAAATTATAGTTCAAATATTGTTATAATTTCTTGTCTCTTGCCCTTGTCCTAATTATTTGTATGGATGCGCTTAATGCTTTATTCAATCTGGCCAATTGTGTAATGATCTGATTCTTAATGAAAACTCGACGGAGAGAAATTGGGATAGATCGTAATCCATGCAACTAGTTTAATTGCCCATTGTGACACCGGGATTAGTTGATTAAACTTAGATTCCTAAAATGAATCAGAGCGTAATAATTAATGATTTTTAATAGCGCTAAGGACACTTAGGTTGTTAAAATGAATTAATTACAATTAGGGGAAACTGATAGGAGAACCTATGTGATTAACGGAGATTCTAGGATTATAATTAGTTGGGCAATGAGATAGGATAATTATAACAATTGTTTAGCTAATAATTGATTTTCAAGACCCATCTTCCCATTCAAAGAAAACTCTTTCTCCATACCTTTTTCGATTGATCAAATTATTTTCCTTAATTGTTTTTAATTTTAAATTCTTCTTTATTGCGTGAGCTGTTCCCTAAATATTATTTCGCCCGAGTATTTTTAGTGCTCAAAAGATTTTTTCTTTGCTTAATTTTCGCTTATCTTCCCTGAGGATTTGATACTCGGAATACTTTCCGTTTTATATTACTTGCAGCCCGTGCGCTTTGCGGTCATCAACTATCCCCTTTATTTTTCTTGAGTTTCATACTAGCATCATAAGGTGTTCTAACAGGTATATCATCAAAACAATCAAATCTCTTTAGCATATTTTCAACATTGTGTGATTGACTCAATGAATACCCATTTTCGATTTTTCTCAACTTAACACCAAATATCACATCAGCCTCACCTAAATCTTTCATCTCAAAGTGTGAGGACAAGAATAACTTGGTATAATTTATTACGTCTAAATTCGTATCGAAAATAAGCATATCATCAACATACAAGCAAATAATCACATAATCAATACCAAACAATTTCGAGTAAACACATGTATCAGAAGAATTCACTCTAAACCCATTGTTTACTAAGGTATTATTAAATTTCCCATACCATTGTTTGGGGGTTTGTTTAAGACCATAAAGAGATTTTTTAAGTTGACATACCTTTTTTTCTTGACCAGAAATTACAAAGCCTTCAAGTTGTGTCATATATATCTCCTCTTCTAAATCTCCATCGAGAAATGTTGTTTTCACATCCATCTGATGTATTAATAACCCATGAATAGCTGAAAGAGCGATCAAACATCTAATAGTAGCTATTTTGGTTACAGGAGAATAAGTATCAAAGTAATCAATACCTTGTTTTTGTGAATAGCCTACAACCACTAATCTAGCTTTGAATTTTTCAATTGAGCCATTTGGTCTAATTTTCTTTTTAAAAATCCATTTACACTTAATAGGTTTATTTCCCTTAGGTAAATCTATCAAGTTCCAAGTTTGATTCATAATTAAAAGAATCCAGTTCACTTTTAATTGCCTCTTTCTAGAAACTGGAATCTACTGATTTTAAGGCCTCTTGGTAGGTTTGACATCCTCATCTATTAGATACATGCATGCAAATAGATCGTCAATTTGATTTGAGTTTTCAACAAGAAAAAAAGTTTAAAAATCTGATCCAAAATCTTTTTCATTTTTCTTTCTCTTACTTCTCCTTGGTTTAGATTCATGCATAATATCAGAAGTAGATGGAGGACAAACAGACACCTGACTAGATCGTGAGTTCCTATCTATATTATTTTTATTTCTCTTTATTATAGATCCACATAATGTACAAAAATAAATTCTCAAGGATAGTAATCATACCAGATCAATCACAGAAACATGGACTTCTTCATCTTCAAAGCCCTCTCCCCAATAGGGTTTGATTCTTTGTCTATTCATGGGTTGTTGATTGATCTCTTCTACTTCAATCTTTTTCCCATGTTTTTCTTCTTGTTCTTCATCTCCAAGTACATCCTCCAATGTTTCTCTTTTCATCATTTCCTGAAGAATGGTTAGTGAAAGTTCATCAACCTCATCAATCATAGAGCACTCCTCAAGATCTCCTGGATATTTCATTGAATTCATAACATTGAAAGTGACTTGCTTGTCATTGACCCTCATGGTCTGAAGGGAATAAAAGTCCCCACGCAGCGGAAACGCATCGATTGGACCTTACGCCGTATATTAATTAACATTAAAATACCGTTACGAAAAACTCAAACAATCTTTAAACACACTTTAAAGTTGCTGGAAAATTGGTTTAAACATGCTAGAAATAAATCTAAATTTATTTTCATGCTTTTCTAAAGAAAAGGGGAAGAACCGTTACAAACCTTCGTTGCAGATTTGACCGTTCTTCGCCAACGACGCTCCGACGAACAAAAACACAACAACCTCCTTTGTGTTTCTTCGCTGGAAAATTCTTCTTTAAAGACACAATAACCACAGAGGTTACACCGGTATGTCTCTAAGTCTAGGAGACAAAAGACTTGTGGGAGTCTTTCTCTAAGAGGGAGGCTAGAGAGAATTCTAGGTCTTGTCTTGAGAGTCTAAGAGCAAGAGAAGAGTGTCATGGACCAATTAGGTCTATTGTTCTATTTATAGAAGAGAGGCCATGAATAAAATATTCAATTAAATCAATCTTTTCCAAAATTGATTCAATTTTATTCCTTATTTAATCAATCCATGATTAATCAATTGTGGATCAATCAATTCCACAATTGATTAATCTTTTCCACAAATGACTAATTACTTCCATAAGTGATTAGATCATTTCCATAAATGATTAATCACTTCCTTAAGTGATTAATTATTTAATTTCCATAATTGATTAATTCCCGGTTAATGAATTCTTTAACCAATTAAATATCACATATTTAATTTCCAGCCTTGAATTAATTAATTTTGCCCAAATAGATTTTAGGCCTTAAATTAATTAATTCATTATTTGAACTCTTTCAAACTTCCATAAATTTATATTTGAATTTCTTCAAATATTAATTTCTCTCATAATAATATATCAATATATATTATATTTGTTTCCCTTAGTAAATTGAACATTTTCAATTTACTTTTATTACTTAGTTGCCTCAAATTACTTTATGAGCTTCTAGTGGGACCTAATGGACCTGCAGATCAGAAGCTCCAACGATGTGAGATTAATTGGTCAAACTCATTAACCACATTAATCAATATTCGTTAACTGTGTGTACATTCCACTATAGACTCACAGTTGCACTCTTCTCACTGCAAACATATTTTTTGTGTCCATGGATCTAGACCAATATCGACTAGTTAGTCATTCACGAGTGTTTGTAACATCAGCTAGGTCAAATTACCGTTTTACCCCTGGGTTACTTCTATTTCCTTAAGTACCAGTTCTCCTCTAATGAACAACCTGTTTGTGGTCCAACCATCAAACAAAAAACCCTCTCGTGCCATTGAGATGGTAGGGCCCTTTGTCCAAGACTCGAAGTAACCACTTAAGGGAACACTCATCTGCTTCCTTAAAGTCGGGAAGGAGTGAATTCCATCTTGTACGATTATGTTCCCAGCTCCCCATTCGGTCTTGTTCCCAAAATGGTAGGCTTATTGAGTCGGCGTATTGGCCACTCTCACCCATACAAATCAAATGACAATCTCTCATGAGCAGGAGTCCATAATCAACTCAGGATTAAGACTAAGTTGTCTAGGTCGTCCTAGTGAAATAGAAAACCAACTAGTTAACGGTGTTATAACCAGTGGTTACTATTTCGCGGTCCGGTCTTATGCAAACTCATTGCATAGGATACCCCCACTCGCATGTCTCCTACACGAACGCGTTGGATCACAACGTTTGTATCAAATACAAAGTGGGTCGTATCCATAGTGTCATCAGGATAAGTCACCCAGTCTTATCCCTATACTATAGACCCTTTAGGCTGTTTCTTGAACAATGATCCCATATGTCGCTACATATAGTTCAAGACTCATATTACAGCCTTGGATGTCTAGTTTATTGGATTAGGGTTATTTTTAGGCAAAAACAAATATAAAATAACTAATAACAATTAATGGAAAAAATATATCAATATTATTTCATTAATATCCGGTCAACAGTTACATTCACTATCTACGAGTTTTAGGGCATAAAACCCAACAAACAACTCTCCTTTCTGAACATCAATTAAGGTATTGTCAGTTGCTAAGAATGGTCGTCCTAAAATAATTGGCACTTCCTTATTAGCTTCACAATCCAGAATGATGAAATCTGCTGGGAATACAAATTTGTCAACCATGACTAACACATCTTCAATTTTGCCAATAGGTTGTGCTAGTGACCTGTCAACTAATTGTAAGGTTACAGTTGTTGGTCTTACTTCTCCTATCCCCAATTGTTGAAAAACTGAGTATGACATCAGGTTTATACTCGCTCCTAGATTGCATAAAGCCCTGCCTACATTCCTTCCTCCAATGGAGCATGGAATGGTGAAACTTCCTGGGTCCTTTAGTTTGGGAGGGATTTCATTTTTTACCAATGCACTTCAACATTCAGTATGTGCAACTATTTCATATTCTCCCAATCTTCTTTTCTTGGATAGTATGTCCTTCAGGAACTTTACGTAAGTAGGCATTTGTTCAAGCACTTCTATCAATGGAATGTTGATATGTAGTTGCTTTAAAACATCTAAAAACTTTTTAAACTGTGCATCATGTGAAGCATATTTAAATCTTTGAGGGTATGGAGGAGGTGGTCTGTAATCTGGATCTATAACAAACTTTTTAGGTTTTGCGGTCGCATTCCCCTGTTTTTTCTCTGAACTTGAATTTTCATTTTTTTCTTCCAAGGCTTCATGCTCCTTGGTCTTTTTTTTTTTTTTTTTCATTTACTTTATTCTGTATAATTTATGAGCTAACTTCTGACTTCTTTTCTGGAAACTTTTCTTGAGCTTCTTTTGGGATCCGCCTTACTTCTTGATTCACGGGGTATTTTGGGCTATCATACTCTAGTCCACTTCTCAAGGTGACTGCCTTGCACTGCTCTTTTCCTTCTCGATGAGGGATCTCAGTCTTGTTGGACAACATCCCTTGTGGTCTATTTTTGATTTCTTGAGCAATCTGTCCAATTTGTACTTCCAAATTTCTGACAACAACATCATTTATTGTCATGTACTCTTTCATAAGAGCCTCTAGATTTGACTCTTGATTCTGCACTTGGACTTGTTGGAAGTTCTTTTGTGGCTGCTGTTGTGCAGGAGGTTTCCCGAACTGATTTGTATTGGAATTACTTGAGCCGACTTGTCCTATGGATTCCATCTGTCCTGGTTTTGGTTCCCTTGTTGACCTACATAAAAGACAGATGCAGGATTTAGTGGACAATTGTCAGTAGTGTGTTCCTCACCACAAATTTCATAACAGGGAGAAGAAATAACATTGGCAGGGGCTATATTCACTTGATTGCTCATAGTCATGCCCATCATCATGTTGTGTATATCCTTGATTTGAGCTTGCATGGTAGAATTAGCCTCTGTCTCTACTGCTTTAGCTGGATTCTTCAAGATTGTTGTTGGCTCAGTTTCTCCCCAATGTCTATTGTTTGTGGTTATGGTGTCCAAAATAGCATGTGCCTCTTATGCAGACTTCTTTAAGAAGGATCCATTTGCAGATGCATTGACTAGTGCCTTCGAAGCTTGATCTAATCCACTATAAAAGTCCTCTAAGTTGATGCAAGCTAGCAATCCGTGGTGTGGACACTTCCGAACCAGCCATTGAAATCTTTCCCAGGCTGTATCTAGAGGTTCATTGTAAGATTGTCGAAATGCAATAATTTCAGCTCTATATTTGACATTTTTATTAGAAGGAAAAAACTTTTCTACAAATTTCTCAGCCAAGTCGTTCCAATAAGTGATGGAGTTTGGAGGGAATGAGTCCAACCAAGCTTCGACATCTCCCTGCAAAGAAAATGGAAAAAGCTTTAGCTTCAAAATATCTTTTGGCACTCGTGTAACTTTAAAAGAATTGAAAACTCTAAAAAATAGCTTAATGTGTTTATGTGGATCTTCATTTGGAAGTCCAGAAAATTGGCCAATTGTATTCAACATTTGGAACATCACTGGTATTAGTTCAAACTGTGGAGCATTTATCAGTGGCTCCAAAATTCCTGGATTGAAAGTCTGAAAAACAGGTAAAGCATAGTCCCGTATTGCTCTATTGCGGTTTTCAGCAATATAAATTGGATTTTCTTGTTGTGGCACTAGTGGAACTGGAGGAATTCTCCCACCATTTTGCTCCATTCCATGGTTCTGTGGGGTTAACTTGAGGATCGACTCCAGGTTCTTCCATTGGAAACTCTTGTATTTAAGAAGCTTATTCTAGAGGTTCTTGTGCGCTCAACTCTTGTTGTCCCCTTCTCTTTCGTCTTTGTTCCTTCCTACGAAGACGAAAGGTTCTTTCTATCTCAGGATCAATGTCAAGGACTGGGCACCCCTTGCTCATGCACTAACCTCAACCTCCAAGAGAAAAAATTGCAAATTAAAGTCAAATTCCCTTTGAGATAGAAATGTGGTTGCAATCGAATTGCAATTTCAATAAACAAAACTGGTTTCACTTTTTGTCCCCAGCAACGACCCTAAAAACATGATGCGGCATAGGCTGAAATGTGGATGTGAGAAATAGATGATGAATAATAATAATGAGAAATTCAGCCAATCTTAGTGCAAGTATACACTATCACACGTAGTAATAAAAAAAAACCTCAGAAGTAATCCAAGGGTATCGATCCCACGAGGACTAAATTGGAAACTCAGATTTGAAGAAGAAACTGCTCAAATGTTGCTTAAAATAGATAACCAAAGAAATGATTGATGATTGATTTTTGGAAGATAAATAAAACAATTAAATGAAAGAATAACAACAATAAATAAAACGAGGTATTCAATATAGTTTCATCCCAAAGACAAATAACCTTAATCATAGATTATTCAACTTAAGCCTATTCAATGCATTGGGTCATATTTAACTTCTATTTGGTCTTGCTCTCAAGAACTGTTAGAAGGCTAAGCGAGTACCGTTATGCACATTTCTGGGGTTTTATAGAAAAGTAAACAAAAAAAGAAACAAATTAGATAAAAAAAGGGAGAGATAAAAGTATTTAGAGAATAAGGGTATGCACATTTCATGGATACGCGACACCCTCCATGAGGCGGCAACAGACTTGACTTTTCTTTTTTTTTTTTTAACTTTTAATTTTTTTTATTTCTTTATTTCTTTCTCTAGTTTTTAATTATTAGTATTATATTAAATTTGTTTAATTTAATGATTATGACTTTTTAAAAATATTTGTTTCCATATCATTTTTTAAATAATGAATTTAATGGTTATGTTTTTTTTAATAATTGTTTTCTTTTATTTTAAAGTTTGTATTTTTAATAAATATTTATAATTTAGATGTTTTGAAGTTGGCATTTTTTTGTTATTTATATTAAATTTATGTACACATAGAAAATACAATTACATTTCAAAAACTAACCATTCTTAAACAAATCAAATTCAATTTCAAGTACAATTAATTTTAAAATCAATAATCAATTCACTAATGACTTGTCATAAATCTTTTAACAATATCATTTTCAAGTTAAACATATTTGAGATTTAAAAAAATGATTACAAGGCAAATTAAGAGCTTTTATTTCAAATTTATTATTGTTAAAAATAACTATTAACATATTTTAAAACATTTTAACTTTATCTCAATAATTAGATTATCAATTTCAACAAGAATATATATTGTTTCTTTATGTTAAGAAGAACCATTATTGACTAGCAATTTTAGTAAACTATATAATTAATTTAGATTAGTAATTCATTGCATTGTATTATAAAGACATATATTTTTATTTTAAATGAAAGTAAAAATAAATATTATTTTAAATGCAATAATGCAAGTAAAAGTTCATATGCTTATTTTTAAATTAATCGTACTTGAAATTTAATTGGAAATGTTAAAGAATTGTTAGTTTTTAAAACGTAATTGTGTTTTCTATGTATACATAAATTTAATTATGTTTGAACAATATAAAGTGTTATCGAAAATTTATTGAAATTAATGTACAATAATTTTCGAAAAATTTATTCGTAGGTTGATTTTTTTTTTTTTTTTTTTTAAAAGTTCGTAGGTTGAATTTAAAATGTGTTTTGTATTAAAAAAATGATATATACAAGAAAAAAAATGCAAATTACAAAACATCTAAATTATAGATATTTTTTAAAAAATGCAAACTTTAAAATTAAAAAAAAAATCAATTATTAAAAAAGACATAACCATTAGATTCATTATTTAGAAAATAAAATGGAAACTGATATTTTAAAAAAGTCATAATCATTAAATTAAAAAAATTTAATATAATATAATAATTAAAAAATAGAATAAAGAAAGAAATAAAAAAACAAAATTAAAAAAAAAAAAAAGGAAAAAGTTAAGTCTGTCGCGCGCCTCCCAAGGGTGTCGCGTATCTTGAAGGTACTGTTGGGGTTTATGTCCTAAAACTCGTGGATAGTAAATGTAACAAGTTTATATATAAAACTTATTAGAATAGTTTTTATTATGGTTGTTGAAAGAGTAGTTTAACTATGTTTTTATTAACCCAAATCCAATAAAACTAGAATCCGTGGCTATGAGATGAATGCTTGAACTTTATGTAGTGACATAAAAGTGGATCAGGTTCAAGTACATAGCCTAAAACGGTCTATAGTATAGGGATAAGACTGGGTATCTTATCCTAGGAAAAACTATGTGACAAGGCCCACTTTGTTTTGATACAAATGATGTGATCCTAAATCGTTCATGTAGAGACATGTGAGTGGGGGCGTCCTATGCAAAAGAAGTTTGTATAAGACCGGACCTCGAAATAAGTCACTTTCACTTTATAACGCCGTTTACTATGAAACTGACTATTTCAAAGTGATGACCTAAGTAACTCGATCTTAATCCTGAGCTAACTATGAACTCCTGTTTATTCGGGATTATCCTTTGATTTGCATAGGTGAGAGTGGCCCATAAGCGCCGCTCAATAAACCTGCCACTTTGGGGATAAGACCGGATAGATAGCTGGGGACATAGTCCTGCAAGATGGAACTCACTCCTACCTGTCTTTAAGGATAGTAGAGAGGTTGTTCCCTTAAGTACTAACTCTGAAACATGAACAAAGGCGCGCCGCCCTCTCATTGGCCCATGAGGTTATAGGTTTCGTGGTCGGACCACAAACCAATTGTTCATTAGGGACTCAGTTGAGGCTTAAGGAACAAGAAGTGCTATAGGGGTAAAACGGACTTTTGACCTTACTATAGTTACGAACAACCTGTGAAGGATTGACTTACTAATCATGGTTATATCGGGTGGACAAAAATATATCTACAGTGAGGGGAGTTCAGCTACGGGCTATAGTGGAGTGTCCCGTTAGTTAACGAATGTTGGTTAACTAGGATTGAAAGAGTTCAACTGGTTAATCTCGGATCGTTGGAGCCCATGATCTGTAGGTCCATTAGGTCCCCCTACTAGCTCAATCGGATCTAATCTTAGAACAAAATGATGAAAGAATTTGAAACAGTTCAAATTCGAATTAGGGAGTTGTCGTTAACTATATACGATATACTTAACGTATTTTAGTTTAATCTTTGAATTAAACTATAATTATTAAGAGAGTTGGAATTATTTAAATATGATTTAAATATTGAAAAATGTATTTGATACATGTTCGGTTTAAATTTGAATAGTGATTCAAATATATCGGGTTGTGAGAAAAATCGAGATTGATGTATGAAATTAATTTAATGTTTGATATTAAATTAATATTCATTTAATTGAGTTAAAAATTAATTATTATAAAATGAATTTTGGAAATTCATTTATTAAAAACTCAATTATGAAATTCATGATTTTGAATTTTTGAAATTAAAAAATGCAAGAGGTTAATTACAATTTGAAGACACATAACCATATGAGTTGGTTTTGGATGCAATTTGGGTTTGACACCTAAATTACCATAATAAATCATGAAATTGGAATTACCTCTTCATATATAAGGCTTGCATTATGTACAAAGGTGGGGGTTGGAGCTTGCTATATGAAGATACACAACAAACATGTTGAATTCTCTCTCAAAATTCAAAGAAAACCATGGAACATCAAACACAAAAACCCATTTATTTTCTCTCTCAAATTCATCATGCTCGGGTTCCCACAAGCCCGTTCTAAGGCCGGAGAATAACGGGGGAAGATCTTGGTGGTCGTCCATGAGCTGTTCGTGTAAAGAATCATCCAAAGAGATCCACGAATTTGAAGTTTCAAAGGTTAGTTTTCTAACGCTCTGTTTTTCGTTCATAGTTTCAGCATGCTTTAATCAATCAAATTAATGAAAATCGAGGCCTAAGATCCACTAACGCTTCCGCTCGAGTGTTCTTCACTCCTTCAGGTACACAACACTCTTATTCTCTAAATACTTTTCTACCTGTCTTTTTTATCTTTTTTTTTTTTTTACTTTTCTAAAAAACCCCACATTTCTGTGACTCGACTCCGACATAGATAATTCACGAATGCAATCTATAACCCTATACACTACAACAATTTTGGGCTTAGATGTCAGTTCTGCACCGTTATTAAACCCCTATGATCACGGATTTGAATCCGTTGTTGTTCTGGGTGTGATCTAACCCCTACGATCACGGATTACAACAATAACGGTTTAAAACCGTCATCAAACGCATCCGTGATCTTTCATGTATAATCACGGATTACAACAATAACGGTTTATAACCGTGGTTGTTCTGGGTGTGATCTAACCCCTACGATCACGGATTACAACAATAACGGTTTAAAACCGTGGTTGTTCTGGGTGTGATCTAACCCCTACGATCACGGATTACAACAATAACGGTTTTAAACCGTCATCACACGCCTCCGTGATCTTTCATGTACGATCACGGATGACAACAATGACAGTTTAAAACCGACATCTTTGTCGACCCCTACGATCACGGATTACAACAATGCCAGTTCACAACCGACATATATGACTACATTAGTGACGGTTTTAAAATGACATCTTTCCTCATATACCACCTGCAACATATATTTATTGCCATATTTCCAATCCCACATCCTGAATACCTATTATTGCAATGCAAAATATTTTAATTGATCCAATAATTTACAGATATTAAACGAACATTGAAGAACAATATTCAATCCAACCACAACAATTGAGAAAACATCAAATATGACCTTTATTTCATTCGATCCAAAAAACTCCAAGATTCACAATACAATATCCAAAACCACTAAATTGTTCCAAACTATATAGTAAACTAAGAGATTTACAAAAAGAATAAAGGAAACAACTAACTACCACTAAATTGTTGTCCATTCAAACTACCACCTATATATATGTCTTGAAAACCCTATATATCCATATGATCCTATATCGTCTAAAAGGCAACAACTAACTACCACAATGATGAATTCACTTCACATGAAGTTTGACACATGTGAAGCCCATTCAACTCGCACCTCGTCCAGCTGTTCTTGTGTGAAGGGATTCTTAGTATTAAACTGTACAAAAAAATAGAAGATAGATATTACTATTATATTTAAGGAAAAGTGTGTCTAACACCGTATATATAATACACAAGTCTAAGTTTATAAATATCCAAAACTTACGAGAGCAGTGATGGGCTTCTCTGGATTATGTAGAATTTCTCTCATAAACTTCATCACGTAGTACCCGCATTCAACGCAACCTTGTTGACGAGGACACTTTAAAAAAAAAAAAAACTCATAACAGTATTTAAAATATATTCTAAAACTCATTTGCATAGTATTAAAAATTTACTACTTACCTTTACAGGTATCCAAGAAGTCTTTCGTTGTTGCTTCGATGTACTTTGTGCCATACAAACCCTCAATGCTCTATATATATGAAGTTAAAAAGAGATTAAACATACAAAAGAAATACTTAAGTAATGAACAAACTATACGAGTGCATATATACTAGCTTAACAAATAAACTTACGTGTTTATAACATGTTTGATGTCATCCAAGAGACTAGGATGTAAGGAGTCCAATATATAAACGGTATTGTCACTTGCATTCACAACACACAATACCCAATGATACCTATATCAAAACCAAAGAAATAAAATTCAATAATTACCAACTATCAAAACTTGTTTAAATCTAACAAACATTGATATATATATATATATATACTCTTACCCAGGATTATATGGAAGGAGTACCATTTGCCCCGGTTGTACTGAAGAAAATACGGTAGTTAAACTTTTTGCACGACTTTCCTTGGTCCCAAAGACCGGTGCAATGTCGTTTGAGTCAACGATCTTGAACCTGTCTAGTCTACCAGTCTCCTTAAAATGCATCCAAAGGAACCTGTAGGCATGCTTATATAAGACTATATACTATTAAATAAATGTAAATGAAATTATAATATTATTAAAATAGTATACTTACGCAATATATACCAATACACAAGTATTTGATATTTCGACCATGCTACAAAATTGCATTATATCATCGAGCATGAGAAAAATTGTTTTGTCTGCTCCAAATATCCTTTCGTTGATGGGCACTCGCATCGAATCACCCTTGCCTAGCTTTTCAGCATAGCGATACAGGAATTTGATAGAGGGAGGTGTGGTTGCCGAATTAGGAAATGTGTGTTTTATCACTGTTTTATGTTTCGAGTCCTATAAAAAAAAGTTAAAACACAATATATTTGAAATGTGATATATATAGGGCATTGGCACACAATTGAAATTAAATATATTGTTCGAGAGAAACATACCTTATCTTTACATAGAGCAACCAAAGCACAAGGCCAAGCAACTGCAGCACCTATAGATTGAGAGAGAAACTCTATCTCACCTTTCACTGGAATTGGAATGCGAGGGTTCTCTTGTCCGACAATGATCATGTCAACAAAAACTATTTTCGCGCCATTTTTTAAAACCCCTTTAATGACTGTTGTAAACCGACATGGAAAGGTTTGTACTTGCGGATTTTTTTTCTCAACCTTCGATGACGGACTGAAACCGTCATTGTACGGTTGTCTTTTATAACGGGCCTAAACCGTTATCGTAGCCCAAATTTATGTTTTTGTTTTAAAAAAATGGCCTCTTTTTAGTAATCCGTTATCTTTGAGTCAATCCGTCACTGTTTAAAAAATACAATCCGACATCGTAGCCCCAAATTGTTGTAGTGATAGTTGATATAGGGTGCCTTAGGCAGCTTGCCATATACCACCGAACAATCTCTTTCGAGTTTTTTCTCCTATATCACCTTTATGAGAACCGATATCGTCTATCCCTTTCGAGATCAAACTCGCATAGCATGCAAAGTCTAAGTGATCAATTTAAACTCAACAAGATCATAATGATAATCAATAAGGAATGACATGCATTGAATAGAAACTTAAACAAATAAACACTTTCAAGCTATTGAACCATAAGAGTATTCACCATATTGAACCCCTCAATGGAATTTAGCTAAGCATGGTGCGATAAAGTGCAAATGAACAACTTTCCATTGAAAATAAAACGTAAAGAATACAAATGAATGAAAAGTGACAAGTGCTGGAAATAACGACAATAGCTAAATACTAGGGTTATTTCTTTTATCCAATCCTTCTAGAGTTCACTCAACACTCCACTCTCTCGCTTTTACAAGTGGGAATGGGTGAAAATCCCTACAAACCCTAAGGTTTGATGTCTAACTAAGGTTAGAATTAAGTCTTCTAAGAAGGACCTCGGGCATCCCTACTCATGGGCATCTACTAGGGTTCTGTCACCACCCTGTTCTTCCCAGTGAGTTATGCTTGAATTTGACTTCGAATCACGAGCTTATATAGTGTGGGGAGTGGTTGAGGAGCCACGAAATAGGTGTTGGTAGGTAGCTTAGTAATTTTTTGGGTCAAAACGACCGGTTAGGTGCGTAAAAGTCTCGTTGAAAATAACCCACGATGGACTCGGAACGACCTCTATTTTTCCAGAAATGCGGTCGTATTTGATTTTAGCCTTCCCAAAAATGCATCGCATTTCTGGGTAATTTCCAACTTTCCTCTGTTTTCCTGCACAACACCAAATTGGGTTAAATTCATATCAAATTGAGTCTTTTTAAGCACAAATAAGCATAATTTGACAAATGTGACTCTCAACTCCCTAATTCATCAATTTTAACATATTTTGAGCTCGGGAATAGTAAAATTGATCTAAACATGCAACTTTTGACAAAAAAATGAACTAAATATAAGGGTAAAATAGACATATTTTTTACCCTTATAAAAAACGACTCGAAGAGACCAAATCAGAAAAAAAAAAGATGCGATCAAGAGCTGATTGAAGAAAAGAAGAAAAACCTGGAATTCCTAGTTTCGGGTTGAACAAGAGTTGTTCGAAATCCACAAAAAGATGTGATCCAAACCAAATTATGAAAAGAAAAAGAGGAAACCGATGAAGAAGAAACCAAATCGAGAAGAAGAAGATCGATCGGAACTTGAGAAAAAAATGAAAAGAATCCAAATTAGGAAAAGTTTGCACGAAGAAACCAATTAGAAACGTTTGAAAACCAATCAGAAAGAAAAAAAAAAAAAAGAAAACAAAAGCAAAAGGAAGGAGAAGATACTCGCGGCAAAATCAGGGGCAAATCGAGAATACTAAAAAACGATTTAAAAACTTTGCCATATTTGTAAATTTTTTATAAAAAGTTGTTATATCTGCAATTAAGTACTCAACTTTTGTCACCCATTACAACTATCCTTAAAATATTTTTTAAAAAACGTGCCTTAACTGAATATTCCAAATAGACCTAGTTATGGTTGTTTTTGTGTGAAAACCAAACAGATTCCTCAGTTTTGGAGATGAGGTAATTGAAAGAAAAGAAAGTTTGAAATATGTAATGGCATTTAAATACTTTTTTATTAGTCTAAAAAAAATATTGTTGGGGAATTTAAAGGGACTCTGAGTTCGTTTGGAATACGTTTGAGTTTAAGTGTTTTTTAAGAATGTATTTTTTATAAACATTTTGCATAAAAATTGTTTAAAATTTAAACTGTAACACCCGTAATTTTAGGAAATTCAAATTCATTTAGTTTGTGAGTTAATTTCGGTTGAGGGGGAAAATTTTAAAATTTGGAAATTGGGAGAAATATCTAAATTTTGGGGCTGAGTGGCATTTTTGTAATTAAGCTGAAATTAGGGCCAAGCCCAAGTCCATTAGGATTATTTTTAGCCACTCACGCAGCCCTAGGTCTTTCTCTTCATCCCATTCTTTCTCCTCCACGAATAGCAGCCGACCGTAACTCCATCCTCTTCTTCTTCTTCGATTTTGGACCAGCAGTCAAGCTCGTCGGCGACTGCTTCTTTTTCGGCGTGCGTGTTCCTACGACAGCTTACAAGCACCACTCCGACGATCCGCGATGGGCAGCGGTGGCACATCGTGAGGCTGTAGCAGCAGACGACGTTGGTATTACAGCACATAATCACCTTCATTCTTGCATATATCTCTCATTAAATCATGCCTTGATTTCAGCTCACTAATTGCAAGGATTTGTATATTTATTTTCAGTTTTGTCTTACCTTATTTGCATCCATATTTTGTATACAAAAAAGGCAAAAATTGTATCAATTGAAAGTAAGGAAATTCAGAATTTTTCCAGTGTTTACATGGTATCAGAGCATACCTAATCTTTTTTTTTTTCTTCAATCCTGCGTGATTCCCATGGCTTCTTCCTCAGCAACTACTTCGATGGCTTCCCCTCTATTTCTTCTATCCAACATCTGTAACTTAGTACCTCTTCGCCTCGACTCAACCAATTACGTTCTATGGAAATACCAAGTCTCATCTATTTTGAGGGCTCATTCCTTATTTGGGCATATTGATGAATCTCTCCCCAAACCTCACCAATTTGTTCGTTCATCCACCGGCGAAGACACAACAGAAGTCAGTAACGATTATCTTCAATGGATCTCTCGTGACCAAGCCCTTATCACACTGATCAATGCAACTTTATCCCCCTCCGCTCTTGCTCATGTCGTTGGATCAACTTCTGCAAAAAACCTTTGGTGTTCATTGGAAAAGCGTTATTCGTCGAAGACCCGCTCAAATATTCTGGACTTACGCTCCGCTCTTTACACAGTCAAGAAGTCCTCTTCAGAATCGATTGAAAAATACACTTGCCGAATCAAGGAAATCGTTGACAAACTCGCTGCCGCTTCTGTCTCAATTGAAGATGAGGAAATCTTAGTGCATACCTTGAATGGTTTACCGGAGGAATTCAGTGCATTCCGAACATCCATCCGAACTCGCAGCGACACTTTATCACTTGAGGAACTTCACGCCCTTCTTATTGCCGAGGAAAAGGCGATTCGCAAGACTCCATCCATCGATCCCTTACCCACTGCCATGGCGGCCTTCAATTCCAGAGGTTCTTCTTCTCCGTTTTCGAGCGGCGGGCGTGGCGAGGAAGGAGATCCAATTTCGGCAACTTCAAAGGACGTGCGGCGCAAAACCCTACAGCAGCTCAATCTCAGCTTAAAAATTTCGGCCCTTCACTTCAGAATGAATCCTCATATGGGCCCAATTCTCACAATTATTATGGGCCTCAAAATGGGTCTTCAAATGGGCGTGGAATACTTGGTGCTGGGTCAAATTTGGGTCAGCCAATTGGGTCTAGTTTTAATCTTGGGTCTGGACAGAATATTCACAATGGAGGTCGAATTTCATGCCAAATTTGCTCAAAATATGGCCACAGTGCACTTGACTGTTACAATCGAATGAATTTCTCTTATCAGGGTCGGCATCCTCCGGCTCAATTAGCAGCTATGGCGGTAAATTCAATGAATCCATAGCATACATCTGATAATTCTAATACTTTTTGGTTATCTGACAGTGGGTGCAACGTTCACATGACAAATGACTTGAACAATCTCAATTTATCGAACAACTATAATGGCGAAGAATCAGTCACAGTGGGTAATGGTCAATCACTCAATATCCAAAACACCGGTAGTGGTATTCTTTCTACTCCCTCCCATACATTTACTCTTTCAAAAATTCTCCATTCTCCTCAACTTGCCACTAACCTCTTATCTGTCCATCAATTTTGTCATGATAATAATTGCATTTTTATCTTTGATACTGACTGGTTCCTCATACAGGATAAAGTTTCTGGAAAAATTCTCCACACTAGTGCTAGCATTAATGGCCTTTACCCAATTCCAAGTCCATCATCTCTACCTCGCTCTAGTCTGCACCCTAAAAACTTTAATTTTCATGCAAAACAGGAGTGTTCACTGTGGCATCATCGGTTTGGACATCCTGCTCCTAAAATTTTAAATTCTTGTTTATCTCGTCTTGGTTTGTCGTTATCTTCTTCTATTTCTACTCATGAATGTCCTAGTTGTTTAAAAGCTAAGATGTCTAAGCTTTCATTTTCTATGTCGCTTTCAACTTCTTTTGCACCACTAGAACTTGTTCATAGTGATGTATGGGGACCTTCTCCAGTTACTTCTATTAATGGATATCGATATTATATTAGCTTCATTGATAACTTTAGCAAATTTACCTGGTTATTTCCTTTGGTTAAAAAATCTGATGTGACTGCAATTCTTCACAAATTTGTACCATTTGTTGAAAATCTTTTATCTAAAAAGTTAAAAGTTTTTCGATCTGATGGTGGTGGTGAATTTAGCAATAATTCTATTCTTTCATTCTTTGAATCCAAAGGAATTTTCCATAAAAAATCTTGTCCCTATACTCCTGAACAAAATGGAGTTGCAGAACGCAAACATAGACATATTGTTGAAACTGCAATGTCATTACTTGTTCATTCCTCTGTTCCTCTTGAATTTTGGCCTTATGCTTTCTCTACTGCAGTCTTTCTTATAAATAGAATGCCTTCTTCATCTCTCAATATGTCTTCTCCGTTTGAAACATTTTATGGTTACACTCCTGATTTGCATCATTTAAAAGTTTTTGGTTGTGCATGTTATCCTCTGTTAAAACCAACCACCAAACATAAACTTGAACCCAAAACATCTCAACACATTTTCATTGGCTACCCTTTACATTTCAAAGGTTACATATGCTATAATCCTGAAACAAAAAAATCAATTGTTTCTCGTCATGTCATTTTTCATGAGACCATTTTTCCTTTTGCCACATCATCCATCAAACCCACCTCCCATTTACCTACTACTACCATTGATCCAACTCCATTATTCACCCTCCTAAATATCTCTCTATCACCAACTCAAAACCCACATCATACTCAATTACCCACTGTTGACAATTCTGGTCCATCTATAGTTGCGTTAGAAGATAATATTACTTGTTCTAATCATTCTTGTCAGATTACAGATAATGCAAATTTGATGCCTGAGACTGCAGATAATACTCCACCTATTGTGAGTTTGATCCCTATCAATACTCACTCCATGCAAACTCGAGCCAAGTCTGGTATTTTCAAGCCAAAGGCCTTTTTATTCACTATGGTGCCTTCAGTTCCAACCGATCCGACATCCTACACTGAAGCTTCCAAATATCCCGAATGGAGAGCTGCCATGTGTGAAGAGTTCAATGCTCTACAAGAACAAGGTACGTGGACTTTAGTACCTCGATTGCCCTCTATGAATGTTGTAGGTTGTAAATGGGTCTTTCGAACTAAATATCACCCTGATGGATCTATTGCTCGCCATAAGGCTCGTTTAGTTGCAAAAGGTTATCACCAAGTTGAAGGTTTTGATTTTGAAGAGACTTTCAGTCCAGTTGTGAAAAAGCCAACGATTCGTGTAATACTTGCATTAGCTGCTCAATATAATTGGACATTAAATCAGCTAGATGTAAAAAATGCCTTCCTACATGGTCACCTAAAAGAAGAGGTCTACATGTCCCAACCACCGGGATTTCTAGATAAATCATGTCCAACTAGTGTCTGTTTACTTCATAAGAGTCTTTATGGTCTTAAACAGGCTCCACGGGCATGGTTTGATCGTTTCACATCCTACCTATTAACGTTGGGGTTTATTGCTTCCGCTGCTGATCCGTCATTGTTCATTCGTTTGGAAGGAAAGGCATTGACGTATTTGTTACTATATGTGGATGATATTATTGTAACTGGATCTGACCATGCTTACATTTCTATCTTGAAGAAACAATTGGCCACTGAATTTCAGATTTCAGATCTTGGAGCATTGAATTATTTTCTTGGCCTCGAAGTTCATTCCTCTACAGATGGTATTTTTGTCAATCAGGCCAAGTACCTCACAGATTTACTTCACACATCAGGCATGACATCTGCCAAATCATGTCTAACTCCTATGTCTACATCTGTTGATCTATATGCTTCTGCGCCTTTGTTCCATGATGTCACACTTTATCGTCAGCTGGTTGGCTCTCTTCAGTATCTCACATTTACAAGACCAGACATCACCTTTGCTGTAAATCGAGTAAGTCAATTTATGCATAGCCCTACAACCATTCATTTCTCTGCTGTCAAGCGTATATTACGTTATCTTTCTGGATCGAAGGAACTTGGCATTCTATTTCGACATGGTGATATGTCACTCACAGCATATTGTGACTCTGATTGGGCTGGTGACACATTGGATCGTCGATCTACATCTGGATTTATTGCCTTCCTTGGCTCAAGTCCCATTTCTTGGGCCGCCAAAAAGCAACCAACTGTATCACGCTCTTCTACAGAAGCTGAATACAGATCACTTGCAACCACAACAGCTGATCTCTATTGGTTACGCCAACTTCTTTGTGATTTACATATTCCCTTATCCACTACTCCAACATTATGGTGTGATAATGTGTCAGCCATATCTCTTGCAAATAATCCTGTTTTTCATGCTCGAATAAAGCACATCGAGATTGACTATCATTTCGTTCGAGAAAAAGTAGTTCGCAAGGATATCTCAGTACGTTTTATCTCCTCCAAAGATCAACTTGCTGATTTACTTACGAAACCTCTATCTTCTCAGTTATTTCTATCACTCAGGAGCAAACTTCTGACTTCAAGATCGTCTTCAGTTTGAGGGGGCATATTACAGCACATAATCACCTTCATTCTTGCATATATCTCTCATTAAATCATGCCTTGATTTCAGCTCACTAATTGCAAGGATTTGTATATTTATTTTCAGTTTTGTCTTACCTTATTTGCATCCATATTTTGTATACAAAAAGGGCAAAAATTGTATCAATTGAAAGTAAGGAAATTCAGAATTTTTCCAGTGTTTACAGTTGGTCCAGCAAGCAGTGGCGGTGACTGGTCGTTCTCCGGCGTTGTTTTTTGGTACGGGTCGACGGCGGGTCGATGACGGGCATTGTGCAGTAGTGTTCTTCGTGCAGCTGTCCTCAGGCCACTATTTTTCCTGTAGAATCACAGCGGCAACGCGAGCGACGGTGTGGGTCTCGTTTTGGGGCGTTTCTTCGGCTAGATAAAAGGAAAACTGCGACGTTTTGGGCACGTTCGTCGTTTCCAGCGACTGTAAGCTCGTTTTAGGTAATTCTTTGGACTGGGTAAGGAGATTTGAAAGTTATTTGGCTGGTTGTATCGTTTAATTGAATGCCCACTGATTCATCAAGTTCTTGGCGCTATTGGCGAGTTGGAGTAGTGGGTCTAAGAGTTTTTAGCGTTTACGAGCGATTCCGTCTTTGGTGATAATTAAGCCGAGGTAAGTGAACTTACTGTTGAATCCTTTTAACTGGGTGCGCATAATTGATTTTCCTAAAATTCTTGTGTTTATGAGTTGTTCTTGATATTTGTTATGATTGTTAAAAACATGAGAATTGGGCATGAAAATTTTATTATTTTAATTATGTATGAGTTTATGAAAATTCTTGAGAGCATGAAATTCATTATTATTGCCTTATTATCGTCAATATTGAAATAATTGGTGGTCTCTCAAAATCCCATTAAAGGGATTGAACTTAAATTATTTATGAGTTAAAATTCCATTAATGAAATGAGTATAAATTAGTGTACATGAAATTGATGTACATTCGGAGATGCCTACACAGGGTTGAGGAACATGAAATTGATGAACCTAAACCGAGGTTTGTGAAATTGACGACCTTGAGGTTTCGTGAAATTGACGGCCTCCGTAGGAGACATATGAAATTGATGTGTCTAGGATATGCATGAAATTGATGTATATCTTCCCTCCAATTAAAGTTTAAAATAGGTTTAGAGCCACCAAATTTATATTTGTTGTTGATTTTTTTTAATGTTTTTAAAGCGTGACCCAACCTCAATAGTAGGATCACTTACTGAGTATTTAAAATACTCATTCTTTTCAAAAATATATTTTTTTTCAGGTAAAGGCAAGGGCAGATGAAGGGCGATTCATGAAAATTCGTTAGGCAGCCATGGGAGGACTTGAGTTCATATTTTATTTTCTTCCGCGTTAAGAACCATGTTTTACTTCATTTGAATTGTAAAATTGTTTTAAGGAAATTTCTAGAGGCCTTGTACATTCATGTTTCAGAAATTCTTTAAGCTTATTTAAAACCTTTGAAATTAGGGATCTCGAGTAAAAGTTCTGCTTTAAAGTTTTTGTTTAAATTAGTTTTCTGTTTCAAATTATTTTTATCTAAAAAGGCCTCCAAAGCATCTATTGTCGTAACGGTCCATTTAAGGCTTATTAAGAAGTCGGGCCGTTACATAAACACTCATATGTTTGGTTACATTTGTGTTCTTATACACAAGTTATTATATATTTAAAAACTCTTTTTAAAAATTTTAATTTCAAGTGTTTCTTTCTCAATCTCATTTTTTAATAAGTCATTTTTAGTGGTTGTCAAACACTAGAATTGTAACAATCCTTATTTAGAGAGAAAAAAAAAAGAAGAAGAAAAAAAAGAAAATCAATTTTTTTATTCCCTTAAAACTCTCCCTCTTCCGATTTTCCCTCTCTTTCTCTCTAACCCACGCCCTTTTTTTCTCATTTCCCTCTCGGTAAACAAGCAGCATCCACCGCCCCCTCTCCTCTCTCTCGACAGAAAACACCCAGTTGCGCTCCCCTTCTCCGCTTACACCATTCGCCCAACCACGTCGTTTCGCCGTTGTCATGAGATTCGCAGCGCTGCTCCTCCATTCACTCTCCCTCTCTTCCATTGTCACCTCCTGCACGCCAACGCCGCTGTTGCCATCACTTCTCCATCTTCCTCGGCCCATGGATGACGCTCAAGCAGCGTGGAGGTCACGATTCCCTCAGATTCGTGGGGGTTAGTTGAAGAGCAAGTCTTCCTTCGCGGTTTCCTACGATTCAGGTAGTGGGCCTTTGAGTTTCGATGATTTCAAGCGTGGGTAAGTAGGTTGCAGCAAGCTTTCATGGAAGTTGGTCTAATTTTAGTGTTTTAATAAAGTATCTAACTATTGCTCAATCCTAATCTAAGGTACCCATAGAGTTTGGTGGCTAAATCTTTAAATTTGTGCAATATTAGAATTCAAGTAGTAAGTCGGCTTCGTTTGGGTTAGTTTCTACCTATTTTAAATCAAGTTGGTTTTTAGAATAATTATGGAAATTTGATTCT
The DNA here is from genome assembly GCA_036850905.1 of Luffa acutangula. Lineage (NCBI taxonomy): Eukaryota > Viridiplantae > Streptophyta > Magnoliopsida > Cucurbitales > Cucurbitaceae > Luffa > Luffa acutangula. The sequence goes on from CM072099.1 coordinate 15,943,194, forward strand.
CCTAATTGTTGGAACTTTATGTGTGATTTTAGATCGAATTATTTGTGGTTGTGAGCGATAGCTAATTGGATTTGCATAAATCAAGAATCAGTTACGCCAATGTAAGTAACCTTACTACTTGGAAAGCCTTGGCTAGGCTAGGCTACTTATTATGAATTGTTACAAGCTTTGAATAGTATAAAACAGGAGACATCGATTATGTATGGTTGGAATATGGAATGTTGGATATTGTGTGTTCTAGCGATACTAAGTCTTCTGGTTAGGCGTGTGTTTGTCTATATTGAATGCTCTGAATGTTTTGTGTTGGTAAGTATAGAATATTCTGCTTGGGTAAACCTTGAATGCTCTGAATGCTCTATGTTGGGGAAGATAGGATGTTCTATATGGTTGGGTTGTGGATACGAGACCTGACCCGCTTTGTTTTGTGGAAGTTCGGAATCTATTCTATTGATCAAAAGTGTTGTGGAAGTTTGTAGTTGGACAGTTTTGAATATAGAAGCGTATTCTCTTGTTTACAGGTGATAAGAAATTTGGGGTCAGTTATACGTATGTCGTTATGCTGACAAATTTTCGGTAGCATTACAGGGAATAACGAGGCTAAGTTTCGTGGTATCACTTGGATTACGATGTGCTAATATTGGTTGCTGGCTGTTTAAAATATGCATATGCCTTTTCTTTTTAGTGTTTTGGATGTTGGTTATGATATCTATGCTTGAATGAGATGAAAGGCGAGGTAGTTAGAACATGTTAGATTAGCCCTTCAGAAACCTTTATGGGAAAGAAACTTGATGGTTAAGTTATAAGTTAAACTTGCTAATAGGGGTCCTAATACAAAATGAGGATAGATTACTTATCCTAGTAGGGACCGTGGCAATTAAACACCTAGGACTGAGATGAGGAGCTAAATGGGCAGGACTCGGCTTCGCAGACTAGGTGTCATCTACTATCAGTGGAAGTAAAGTTTTAACTAAAAACCCATGGACGCCCCACCAATGAGTTGGTAGTTAGAGTGCTATGTACACAAAGGGTGCCTTGATGAGTGAGACTTGACTCCACTGACTGGGTGTCTTCTACCATCAGTAGGAGTAGAGATCTCCCAGGATTCCCACTTGTGCACCTCCAGCGAGTTGGTAAGCATATGTCAGACTGGTTAATTGTCCACGTGACCCATACGACATGATAAATGAAATGAAATGATATGAAATGACCATTAGACCCTTTAGTAGCAACTAACCTCAAGCTATTCATGTAATCCTCTCCCAATAGTAGCGTAACTTACTGAGTATTTTCAATACTCATTATTTTCAAAATGTTTCCTTTTAGGTACGAGCAAGGATATACAGAGAGCGTGGCAGATTGCTGCTGATGAGCCATGGAAAACATATGATTATGACTTCCGCGTAGTCCAGTTTTTCCTATTTTTTTTCCTTTATTTCAGTTTTGTAAATGGTGTTTCTTAAGGTTTTAAATATGTCTTTGTGTTGTCCTTAGGAAACCTTGTTTTAATGAAGTTTTTGTAAGTTTTCTTGTCTTACTTGGGATCCCAGGTCGAAAGGCTTCCTTTACTTTAAAATCTCAAATGTTTTGTATTAATGCTTATTTCAAAATAAGCTTTCTCCTAAAAGTAACTAGGCATGTATGTGGTAACGACCCTAAGAATTAGTCATAAGAAGATAGGTTGTTACATGAATTTTTTTCAAAATGATTATTTTGACAATTATATATATATATATAGTGAATGAATTCTGCACTTACAAATTGTAGTCCTAATGGATCTAGATCTTAAAAAATATAAAAAGGTGAAAGATTTAACTTAAAAACAAGGAAGGATTGTCAAAATGAACATAACTTAGCAATAACTAGTATGTACCGTCAATCAACATGTTAGAGATTCAAATCCTGTCATCTCTCAAATGTTGTAAAACTAATAAAAAATGTAGAGAGACTAAGAAAAGAATAAATAGAAAATAACTTGATCGTGGAAGAGTAAATATCGATAAAATATCGATGTTGATATATATTTCTAAAAAAAGTATCAATATAAAAAGTCATTAAAAAAACTTAAATAAACAAATGAGCACATTTTATCATTTTTAAATAAGCTTACATTCCTTATTATTTATAGTTGTTCCATGTCAGAAATATTTTTATCGATATTTTTATTATATATCATTGTTTTTTTTTTTTCTTTTTTTTTTTTTTTTGAGAAGGTTTTTTTTTCTATTAATATAATTGAAATAATGATTTATCTATCATGCCCATATCGAATCCATGAACATATATGGGACTATCGACATGTGGACGAAAATTTAAAACTTTGTTTAGGATATAGTTAATTTCGAATAAAGGACTATATTTTGAATTAGGATAAGACTTAAAATGGTTCTCTATTGTTCTTTATCTTCCCAATATAGTAGAGATTTTGGGCTCGTTTGATAACATTTTCGTTTCTTGTTTCTTGTTTCTAATCTTATTAAGAAACCTAAGCATTTAATAAGTATGTATTTTTCTTGTTTCTCATTTTTTAGAAATACTCCCAAAATTTGTATAGAACTTTTGGGAACAACTAAAACTAGTTTCTCTTCTTCTTTTTTTTTTTTTGTTCTTATTTCCAATTTTTCTCCAAACATAAATAAGAATATAAGTTTATTATATTATTGAATGTATAGGTGTTAGGGTCATGAAATTCTATTTTTCTTTATTAAAAATGAAGAAACGGAAACAAGAAACGAGAACGTTACCAAACGGGACCCTTTATTTCTAGTTTTTAACTTTCCATTTAACAAAATCATCTCAATCCTTGACACTAATTATATTTGTATAAATGGTATAATAAAAATATATATGTATAAACTGTTTCTTAGGAAACATGAAATGACATACCCTTTGATCACTTAAGTCCATGAAAAAAAAATGTCCGTATTAACAAATATTCAAAGTGTTCACAAAATTTTAAATCAAGACAATATGTGAACATAAACATAGTTTAACTAATTAATATACTTTTGATCAAAAGGTGAGTTTGAATTTAAGATAACATAATTTATAAAATTGAAATGTAGTAATTAGAAAATGTGTCCTATATTATAATAATAAATAAACAAAAACTAGAGAACCATACATTAAGCTCTAAATGTTCATCCAAATAAAACATTCACTTCTTTTTTTTTATAGATTCCACTGCTGCTCACATTCATAACACATGACTGAGACGCAAATGCTTGGCGGAGTTGCTTCATGAATTGAAACTACAAAAAAAAAAAAAAAGAAAAAAAGAAAAATGACAAAAATAAAATAACCAAACAATGAACCATGAATTTGTTACTATATATAACAGAAAAAAAAATGAGTTTCATGAAAATTTTAATATTTCCAGATTACTTCTAAATAAAGTGCACTCTGTGGAGGCAGGCTTTTAATATTTTTAAGAAACACTTTAAATTGGTATTTGAAAAGTTTTTTTATTTAGTTAAAACCTTTTTTTACTGTAAACACTATGCCAAGCAAAAAAATAAAAATAAAAATAAAATAAAATAAAATAACTTTATATACCTCGTACATAATGATCTATTTCTTCATCAAGACGTCTGTAATTTTGAAACCTACCAATCTAAATCCGATAAAATAGAAAGAAAAAAAAAAAAAAGAATAATTGTAAATTAGTTCAGAAAATGAGAAGAAGTTTTATTATTATTATTATTATTATTTAATAATTATTAAACATACCACAAATACTAAAGTTTCATCCAATTCAACCCAATCTTCCATACAATGATGTAAGTCCATAAATTGTCTATCTCCAGGATCACCAAGCAAATGCCCTGTAAATTAATCATGCATAAACATCGTAATTAACGGAATCAATTAACTCTAATTAAATTAATCATAAATTTAATATGCACCTATTACTCGTTTATTTGGCGTAAAGTAGCCAGCATCCTCATCAAACAAAAATTGTATATTATTTGCTGGATACCAAGTAATTGCATTTTCCTGAACTACATGCCCAGCAAATATCTCAACTGCATCCACAAATATCAATCCTTAGACCCTAAAAAAATAGATAACGAAACTGTTCATTCAAAAGGTCGAGGTTCGAATCCCAGCCGATCAAGTTAAAGAAACTTACACATTATATTTAGAAATGAGTTGGCATTGTTTGTGTCATTCCAAGAAATTTGAACATGAGGACTAATATCTATATAACCATCCCTCCTCAAGTTAATGAGGATTCCACCTAGGTTTCCAGTGAAGTTCAGGTAGCTTTCTAAAATTGTTCTCACTGTCTGCACACATCAACCAAATTCATTAGTCAAAATGAACATAGTTTAGTGGTAATTGACGGGTTATTGATTATTCACTCACTTCTCCATAAGTACAAACGAAAACTTCTATTTGGTCCACGTTTCGGGGAGGAGAATTCTGTCGAGTAGGAAGAAAATGTATGGTTAAAATCAAAGGAAATTCTATAAATTTTCATATATAATTTTTTTTTTTTTAAATATTGTTTTGAATTTAAGTGAAAAAGTAGGGGGAATTGATTGTGTCCCCCTTCTCCTTACTCGTCCGACCCACTCCTGAAATAATCAAGAAAAAACAACTCAATAATTTTAATTACTATAATGGGAAAAGATAAATTAAATAGAAAAAAAAAATACCATATCAGAAAAGTCATTGACATCGAAGTATATAGGTGGAAAGTTATCAAGAACAAAAAAAGCTTTATGAGCACGAGGAACATTAATATTTGGTTGATTTGGACTGCCTTCCATCAAGCAAAAAGGTTCAAACTGCAAAATTTTAAATTTTAGAGTCAAAGATGAAAATGGCTGTTTGAGCAGGGACTATTTATAAATTATAAGGAATGAAAAATTATTTTGAAAAAAAAAAGGGTCATGTGGTTTTTCAATGCCAATCACAAAAATAAAGTAATTTTAAGCACCAACTACTCCTTCATGCAATTTTGCAGCTTCCATGTTTAAAACATGGTGCCATGATTTTATTTTTATTAGTATTTTAGTTTCTTTTTCTCCAACTTTTTTTTTTTCATTATTAAATTCCATTTTACATTGGATTGGTAAAAATAAAACATTGTAAAAATAAGCAAATTTGAAGTATATAAATTAGTGATCATCGTTAGGTAATTTATATATAAATATCTGTGGATAATCCCATACATATTTTTTGTTTAACAAAAAAAAAAAAAAAAACACTTACTAATATTATTTGGGTTTATCCATGACTGCCAATTTTAAAGAATTTCTATTTTTGTAATAACTTTTTTTAAATATGATATTTTTGTCTTTTTTTTAGCAAGCGATATATTTACAAATATTTTTAGAAAGGAAAGCTTTATTTTATTTTCATCCCTAAATTTTGAGCATTTGTTTTAGTCCTTAAAACTTAGTTAAAAACTTTATCAGACAGTTTTTTTTTTTTTTTTTTTTTTGACTAATTTTCAGACAGTTTTTTATTTGGTTATTTCACAAGTAAATATCTAAATGGAAAAGTACTGTATTTATAATAATTTAAATGTTGACCTTCGAAACTAAATTTAAAATTGACGACAAATATTCCTACAATATATTTTTTTTAACAAAATTTACAACTTCTCTTATTAACGTTTTCATAAATTAGATTTCATTATTTCTGTGAATACAAGTGTTTTAATCCTTGATTAAGAGGAAGTCTTGGGGTTGGTTGGAAACTTGGATATATGTATATATTTTTAACTTTTTCTTTAGAAACTAGTTTGTGTATTACCTTTTTAGAACTATTTGGTTTTTTTTTTTTTTAATCTCAAAAACTGTGTGAGAATTAATTTTTTCTCTCCATATTATTTTTAAAAAATAATATAGTTAATCAATTTATACTTTAAAATAATTAATAATTATATTCATTCAAATTCCGCCGTTTTGTATCTAAGTGAAAATTTAGGGGGACATTTTTTATTAATATTATAATTTTTAAAACTTATTATTGAAATATAGTTAGTTTGAAACTTATTATTTAAATATTGCAGTTTTAAATTTTCGGTCAAAAAAGAAAACACGATACATGGGGTGAATAACTCAAATAGAGGGGGATTAAGTGTATACACACACAAGTAGACACATTAGACCATTCCATGGATGTATATAATAGTACAGACAAATCAAAGCATTTTTTCTATTAGACATGTCAATGTGTACGCACACATACATATGAGTATACCACAAGCACACTTTTTCCAGAGAAGTTGTAATAACGATGAAATGATATTTATCAGTACATATCACTCGGGGGAATGTAATAACGAAATCCTAAAATCTCGGGGGAATGTATCAGTTTGTTGCTAATATAAGGGAATGAGAATGAAGTTGTTCATGTCTAATAGAAATGGTATTTATCAGTACATACCACTCGGGGGAATGTAATAACGAAATCCCTAAAATCTTGGGGGAATGTATCAGTTTGTTGCTAATATAAGGGAATGAGAATGAAGCTGTTACCTTGGTTTGAATTTCTGAGAAATTGTACAGTCCTCGCGCAGAAGGAGAATCGATGGAGGATGTGGGGCAAGCAAGAGTCTCGACGGCACGACGGAAGAAGGTCGTCGGCACGGCGGATGTGGGTCGTCGGCGCGATGCGAGAGGTAGGGATTGGGATACACTCTGTGTTGGAGGGTGGAAAATGGTGGGAAATGGAGGATTAAGTCTTTCAGGGGGGAAATGGTGGGAAGGGAGGGTTGTGGAAGATGAAGATGGACGAACGGGTTGGTGCATGAAGGCGGTTCTGGTGGGAGGGTGGGCGGTGTTATGACAACTCATAATTGCAGCAGCTAAGGTATCATAATTACTGTGTTCTCATTTGTTTTTAAAAATTTTTCAGGTATTCTTAGTTGCAGATAGTAAATCTTCCTATTGACAGGACTGTTGTTTCCGATTAATGGAGTTCGAAGGTGTTTCTCTCTACTGAAGGGGGTTGAACTTACTGAAGGGGGTTGAACTTTGTACTCCTTCCCCAATAAAGGTATTTACTCCTTTTTACGGGGAACAACTCTTTCCTGTAGTAATAATATGATACATCGTCTGATTTTCAAAATAATTTTGTGTTCTTGGATTTTTTAATTTCAAACCTCCTAAAATGTCTCAAACTTATTTTTAGGGATTTTTTAATTTCAAACCTCCTAAAATGTCTCCAACTTATTTTGTAGGGGTGTATTTTATCTTTCTTAATCCCTGATTTTGGTTTTAAACGTTAAGAACATGTTATGAAGTTGGTTGGGAGGGCATTTTTGTCTTGTACAAATAGGGATTTATTAATCAGTAAATTGTTTAGCCATCTATTTAATTTATAAACGTTTGTAGCCATTTTTCAAGCCACCTATTTATTTATAGTCATTTTTCTTGTTGCCCCTTTTTTAATTTCTTTTTTCTTATTTCACTTTTCTTTGAATTTTGAATTTTGAAATATACTTAAAAATCAACAATTTTATACCATTTTCTTTATATTTTTATTTTGAATTATAAAATTATTATAACCAACTTTTTAATTTAACTAATTGAGATAAAAGAAAAATAAAAATGAGAAATATGACAAATAAATCAAATTGTTGTTATTTCTATACCAATAACAATGGTTTGAATGAAGAGTGAAAAAAGAAAATGTGTATTTTATATATTAAATTAATTTATTGGTATAAAGATGACAATAATTTGATTTATCTGTCATATTTCTCATTTTTATTTTTCTTTTATCTCAATTAGCTAAATTAAAAAGTTGGTGTGTATTTTATATATTAAATTAATTTATTGGTATAAAGATAACAAAAATTTGATTTATTTGTCATATTTCTCATTTTTATTTTTCTTTTATCTCAATTAGCTAAATTAAAAAGTTGGTTATAATAATTTTATAATTCAAAATAAAAATATAAAGAAAATGGTATAACATTATTGATTTTAAGTATATTTCAAACTTCAAATTTCAAAGAAAAGTTAAACAAGAAAAAAGAAAAAAAAAACTGCTCATATTTTTTTAAATAAAAAACTAGAAACGAAAAAAAAAAGAAAATGAAAAAAAAAGAAATCGAAAAAAAGAAAGAAAACGAAAAAAAAAACAAAAGAAGAAAGAAAACGAAAAAAAAAAAACAAAAGGAGTGTAGCAATTGGGATTTGAACCTGGGAAAAGGAGGAAGAAAGATCCCACTTTCACCACCTTACCAGAAATATATTTTCTAAATTAATGTGTAGAGGTCGTCTCTTGAAGAGACGACCTCTGCGAATATTTTTTTTTTTAAATATATTGTCATGTCAGCTGAGGTGTGACATGTGTTTCAAAGTCGTCTCTTGAAAAGACGACCTTTGACCGAAAATTTAAAATTGCAATATTTAAATAATAAGTTTCAAACTAACTATATTTCAATAATAAATTTTAAAAATTATAATATTAATAAAAAATGTCCAATTTAGGGTGGGTATGATATTGACATTTAAAAAAAAATCTTAATGATAATTAGTATTTAAACTTTTATGTATCAATTTTATAATTTCTTTTTGAGAAGTTAAATAACAATATGTTAATTTAAGCTTAGCTGAATAGACAAGACATTTATTACCTTTTTTTTTTACATTAAACACCTTCTTTTAGAGTGAGGATTTTTTTTTTTAGTACATCAACATTTGGGGGTGGGGGGATTCGAACCTCTAACCTCATGGTCGATGGTACATACCAATTACCACTGAGCTAAGCTCGCTTTGACTTGAGAGTGAGGATTCTATCTCAAAAAGGAGAAAAAAAAACCAATCAAAGAAAAAGAATATTAAGTTAATATTTAACTATGCATCCGAGTTTTATTCATGAGAGTAAAATGTTACTTACTAAGGGACCGTTTGGTTTGAGGTTTGAAGATGAGAATAAGGATGGGAATCAACCGAAGATACAAAATTCCTTGTTTGGTACAAAGTTTTGAGCTATTAAATGAACTATTCCCATGGGTTTTGTATACCTATATGGATAATGATATTTGATACTCTGGCAAAAGTATGAGTTTTCTTCGTGTCCTTCTCTTTCTCTCCCTTATTTTTACTAGTTAGAAACACCTGACACGTGAATTGTGTTGCTTTATTTTAAATAAAGGAGGTAAAAATTAATACCATTGTACAAATATAAAATTAAAATACATCTAAATTTAATAAAATAGAAGTTGGTTTTAACATTTTAGTATTTTATGAAATTTTTAGATTTAAACTGTTTCCAAAATTGCAATTCAATAATTTCAACCCTAGTATAATTTTTATTCTAATTATAATTTAAAAACAACTATTGATAATTAAATTATAAAATTTTCTTCTTCAAGCCCTCATTACCTCATGATGTGCAGTTTTTCGGGTAATTTTAAATAATTCACACTCTAACCCATCCGGTGAGTCGGTCCAATCCAACCCATTTTGTTAAAAAAAAAAAATTACTAATTAAAAGATAGAAACTTTGGAAACCCTAGTGTTGCACGGCTTCTCACCTCTTCAAATTTCTCTGTCACCCTTCTCATCCTCCCTCTTCAGTCTGTTGTCGATTTGTCGAGTTGAAGCATTATGTCAACCCTATGGAGCTCCAATAACTAATATCGTCGACTCTTTCTTCTTATAATATGTTGTGATCATATAACTTCGTTTGTCTCTTCTTCATTTATGATGTTGATGATGATAAACTCACAAACCAACAATTTGTTGCTCGCTAGCACTCTTGATGTTAGGCTATAAAGGAATTTTGAGATTGTAGTGTTCCTAAAGTAAGTTTGGGGACTTCAAATTTAAAGGTCTTCATTCCATGATCCTTGCAAAAGTAGATTGATTTTGAATAATTGGAATGTTTTTCATTGATAAATCTATCAATGATATACATCTATCATGGATATTATTACAAGTTTATTAAAAGTTTCCATATTAATAATGAACTATAATTGCTATACATTACAATCCTAAAAACAACATTTGAAAAGTCATTTCAAACGACCATTTTTTCTTCTTACCTTATGTTACAGCCTTAAAAAAAAAAAAAAAAAAAAACAGTGGGCTATAGTGCCCGGTAAAAAGGGGGGCCCAAAATTTGGTTAATTGACCGGTTTTAAAAAAAAATTGAAATTTAGTTTCTTCTTCCCCAATACTCTCTCCCCCTCGCCATTCTCTCTTTCTCTCAGCCCTCTCTCCCTCTGTAACAGACCGCCGCCTTCCTCCGCGCCTCCGCCGTCGTTTCTGCAGCGCTTTCGTCGTCGTTAACCTCCCACGCTGTCGCCGGTAAGTTTTCTCTCTTTCTCTCTCTCCTATTTATTTCTCATTCGGTTCACGCTCTCTCTCTCTCTACTGCAAGTTCCAGTCGCACCGCCCCTTTGTTTATGCTCGCCGTCGTCGCTAGTGTTCGACTTCTCTAGTCACTGTCGTGAGCTGTCGCGTCGCCACCGTCGTGAGCTGCCGCGTAGCCACCGTCGTCTCCCGTCGTTTCCACGTTGCACGCCACCGTCAACCACAAGTCTCTGGTGGGTTTCTTGTTCCCGTTTCCTCTCTCTCGTGTGGGCTTTTCTCCCTCGATCTCACTCTCTCTTTCTCTATCTTTTGTAGAACAAACAGAATCAGACCGCCGCCACCTTAAGATAAACAGCCCCAGCACTGTGGTTGCCTTTCAAATATGTTTGTCGCCGACGTTCGCTTTTTCAGCTTTGCTTATAAAGAATTAGTTAGGTAAGGTATTCAATTGGTTTAAGCTTCGGTGTCCTTGATTTGGTCGTACTGTGTTGGGATCTAAGTTGTTGTTAAATTGTTAGGGATTGTGGAGTTGCTAGAAAGACTCGTGGGTCAAGTTGTTTCGTTCTGTATTGAGCTTTAAAGGTAAGTTAACTTGCTACATTGGAATGAAATTTTATGCATTGAAATGACCTTTATACTTTGGCCTGAGATTGTATCATTTATTTGAGTTGAGACTGAGATGATATGAATGCGTTTGCTTTCAAGATTTTGGTTGTTGTGTACTTGTGCTATGAGATAGGTGAGAGTGCTTGATTGTTATATATTATAAGTTGGCTGGCAATGTATGTACACAACGGAAAGTTTGTGGTTTCTCTGTTTGGGAGTGTAGGTTGTCGTTTTTGTTTCTTATTCTTGAAATGGACTGAGTTGGGATGGTGCATATAGGTTTGACCTGTCAGTAATCTCCGAAAAATAAAAGAATTTGGTTAACTGGATCGAAATTTAAATTAGCGAGTGCTAAGAGACCTTAAAGGGAAAAGGAGTAAGAAAGGGAAAAGAATAAGTTAGTTGCTCTAGTAGGGGGTCGTGTCAATTAGACACCTAGGATTGAGTTGTATTAGACTGAAATGCAAAGCTAAATGGGCGGGACTTGGCTTCGCAGATTAGGTGCCATTTACTAACTGTGGAAGTTAATTTTCGATTTAAAACCCATGGATGCCCCACCAGTGAAATGGTAGCTAGTGCGCTATGCGCACAATAGTGCCTTGATGGGTGAGACTTGGCTCCACTGACTGGGTGCCTTCTATCATTAGTAGGAGTAGAGATCTCTCAAAATTTCCATCTGTGCACCTTCAGTGAGTTGGCAAATTTTTATAGGTGAGTTAGTTGATCACTAGACCCATACTACAAGATGAATGAAATGAAATGAATGAGAATGAGATGACATAACCTTTAGGCCCTTAGCCCAAATAATCCTCTTGAACCCTTGGTTCTTGCATGTCTAGCAGTATTGTTACTTACTAAGTATTTTCTTAAATACTCATTGTTCACACAAGATTTCAACAAAGAAATTTAATTCGTGGAAATGAACTTGATTTTATTGAATTTGATGTATAAGTGTTACAATCTCTAATATTTATCCTCTGATTCTTTCTCACAAATATATAAACTTTGGCCTCTAGCTTGTTGCTCTTCTTGGGCCGGTTTTTTTGGGCTTCTTGGATGATCGGCTTGCTAGGTTGATTATCTCTTGGATCGGCCTGTTGGCTTGATGATCTCTTGGATCGAGTTGTTGGTTTGATGATCTCTTGGATCGGCTTATTGGCTTGTCGATCATCTTATTGTGACTTGTTGATCTTCTTGGATGATCGGCCTGTTGGCTTGACGTTCTTTTGGATTGGCCAGTTGGCTTGATGATCTGTTGGATCGGCTTGTTGGCTTGTTGATCCTCGTGGATGATCGATCTGTTGACTTGTTGATCCTCTTGATCGGTTGGTTGGCTTGTTGATCTTCTTGGATGATCGGCCTGCTGACTTATTGATCTTTTTGATCGGTCGGTTGGCTTGTTGATCTCTTCTTAGAGTCTTCTAGTCTTCAAACCTTCTGAGTCTTGAATCCTTTGAATTCTGAATCTCGAATCCTTCTGAATTCTCTAGACTCTTTGGCTTCTGACGACTCTGGACTCTAGCAGAATGCTCTGGACTCTAAGTTCTCTGAATCTGAATGTCCAAAATGAATGGTGGCCTCCTCTATTTATAGAGTTTGATGGACCTGATATGGGCTTGGGCTTGGGCCCAACCTTTCGACTTAGGCTATATTTGAGTTTTAATCCAACTCATTTTTTTTATAAAGTTGGATTATTTTAATTTAGCCCAATTTCTTCAATGATCTCGGGTTACATCAGTCTCGGGTACATTTGCCACGTGGCATAATTTGATTGGACTCGGCTTATGTCATCTCATGGATCAATAATAGACAAGTGGCATTGTTTGATTTGCCGAATTTTAATGTCTATTAATTTAATATAGGGACACGTGTAAATTTATAATTGGTCCCGAATTTATTTTACCATTAATTAAATTAATGACATGACAATTTGTGATTGACCGAAATTCCTCATTCAACACTCATTCTTTTCCCTAACATGTAACTGCATGTTGGAATTTCTAATATTTGTGTGTAATCTTTATTGTAAAATATTTGGTATTTATGGCTTTTATTCCTTTCCATATTTGTAATAGGTCTTTCTCCTATATAAGAGGACCTATATTGCACATATCTATATATGAGAATTAGATTTAAACTCTCAAATTTAAGATGGTATCAGAGCAGGTTTAAACCCTAGCCACCATACTTTTCTTGAAACCCTAGCCGCCGCCGCCGTCGGAACCCTAGCCGCCATTCTTGATTGGTGCATCCTACTTCCGACATCGGCGGTCTTGTATTTTTGCTTTGACCCATACATTTCCCTATAACCCTAAAAATACCCAAACCTAACCCTAACTTTCAACCCAACGTCACCTCTGTCGACCACCTCAGACGCTGCCGCCGCCTCCGTCGACTACCTCAGGCGCCTCCGTCGACCATCTCAGACGCCGTCGTCGGCCACCTCAGACGCCGCCGTCGTTTACCCAAACTTTTCCATCGGTTACGTCGTGATCTGGAGACCCGTGAGAAAACAGCTGCGACCCACACGACCAGCTGTTGGGTTTAATGTCCTATAAACTCGTAGTTTGTAAATCATTAAACATATTCTATTTTCAATAAAGACGTTATTGATATTATTCAGTAAAAGATGTTATTGAATATATACATTGCGAATGATTAACCTAAATCCAATAAACTAAGATCCTTGACTATAAAATGAATACTCGAACTATATGTAGGGACATATCGTAGGATCAAGTTCAAGTTTATAGTCAAAATAGTCTATAGTATAAGGATACGGTTGGGTGCCTTATCCTGGTGACACTATGGACGCGGCCCACTTTGTATTAAGTACAAACGATGAGATCCTAAGTCGTTCATGTGGAGACATGCGAGTGGGGGCGTCCTATGCAATGAGTTTGCATAAGACAGGACCACGAAATAAGTCACTTTCTCTTTATAACGCCGTTTACCGAAGAAACTGACTATTTCTCATAGATGACCTAGGTAACTCGTTCTTAATCCTGAGCGAGCTATGAACTCCTGTTTATACGAGATTATCCTTTGATCTGCATGGGTGAGAGTGGCCAGCATCGCCGACTCAACAAGCCTACCATTTTGGGGATAAGATCGAATAGATAGCTGGGGACATAGTTTCGCAAGACGGAATTCACTCCTACCCTTTTCAGGGATAGCAGAGAGGTTGTTCTCTTAAGTACTAACTCCAGGACTTGAACAAGGGGCCCCACCCTCTCGTTGGATCGAGAGGGACTTAGGTTTGATGGTTGGACCACAAACCGATTGTTCATTAGAGGATTAGTGGAACTTAAGGAACAAGAAGTACTATAGGGGTAAAACGGTTATTTGACCTAGCTATAGCTACGAACAACCTGTGAAGGAACGACTTACTGAACATGGTTAAATCAAGTGGACAGAAAAATATCTATAGTGAGGGGAGTGCAACTATCGGGCTATAGTGGAGTGTCCCGGTAGTTAACGAATGTTGGCTAGCTTGAATAATGAGATTAGTCGGTTAGTCTCGAATCGTTGGAGCCCATGATCTATAGGTCCATTAGGTCCCCCTACTAGCTCATATCGGAATATAGCCTAGAACAAATTGATAGGATTCTTTGAATTGTTCAAAGTCGAGAAAAAGGGTATTATCGTAAAATTGTGTTTGACACAATAATTTAATTATGAATTAAATTAGAAAATGAGAGATAAAGTATTTAAAAGGGTTTTAAATACTATATACATGAATTAAGATTCATATATATAAGATGCACAATATTAAGGTGATTAACTTGCTTAATCATTTATAATCAATTGGGCAAGGTTCAAATATGATCTTATATATTAATGTCACATTTAGAATTGATATTAATATCATAAATGAACATTTGAAATCTGATTTTGAATCATGGTAAGTGGAAAATGATGTAATTCCATTCTTGCATGAAGATTCAAAGTGGAATTACACCACAAACATGCATACTTGCATGTAATGTTGTTTGAACACCTAGCTTCCACTTTCACCCTTAAGACCACCATGTGTCTTGCATCTTGAGGCTTCTTCTTGCATGGATTCTCTCTATAAGTAGAAGAAGAATCAGATTGGAGAGGAAGATTGCATTTACCTTAATGTTATGCTGCTGAATTTCTTCCTCAATCACTCTCTCATCTCATATCTCCATAGAGCTTGAACCTTCAAGCATTCCCTTCCCATTCCCTATCACTATAGACTCCCACAAGTCGTTCTCGGCCCGGAGAATAGTAGGGAAGACTCTAAAGGTTGTCCAAGAGAAGTTGGAGAAGGAAAACACCGCAAGGAGTATCTCATTTGTGAGCTACAATGGTTGGTTTTCTCTAAATTCTCTTTTCTGTCTTTTATAGAACATGCATGCTTTAGGAGCAAAATTAAATGTCTTAAGTGCTTTCGATCTTCAATTGCTTCCGCATGTGTAATATGTACACCTACAATTGGTATCAGAGCATGATTAGAGCACTCAAGTCGTTTTAATTTTGCTGTGGTGGGTACCATTTTGAAATTGAATTTTCTGTGTGCTAAAATGGAAGTGTTCTGGTTTGGAAATTTTTTGAGCCTTTAATTCTTCATGAATTTGTAATTGCTCGGAAATGTAAGAGCGTTAATGAGTGTACTAGAGTCTGTAATTTTTATAGAGTCATTAGAGTCCATATAGGCTGTTAAATCGAAGCAGAACGGGAGAAGACGCAGCAGAAAACAGCAGCAGAATGCTGCTGTTCGTGACAGCGTCGGGACGCTCTTCAAGTAGCGTCCCGACGCTGATGAAGAAAAATTCCAGCAGCCCAGATTTTTCCAGATTCTGGTTCGGTTCAGCTGCTGTCCTTGGTTCGGTTCGGTTTGCCTGCAGCTGGTTCAGCCCCTATTCACTTATTTGAAGGCCGGTTCACTCAATGGAGGATGGTTCGGGTCGGTTCGTGAAGCTCGGGATTGATTCAAGCAATTTTTATTAATTATTATTGTAATAATTAGTTAATTGTTTGTTTTAAAATTGCCAAACCATTCCATTTTAGTTTGATTTAATTTCTTTATGCATTTTGAATGTATGTTTTAATTAAATGGATGTATGTGCATTATGAGCATGCCATATATTTTAAAATCCCACCATAGGAAAGCATGTTCATGCATTTTTAATTTTAATAAGTGTTATTAATAGTTTAAATGCATGAGGGAAATTTCATGTTTAAATTGATATAAATGTTGTATTGATTTAGGGAGATTCATGCTTGAATGGTTAATTAAAATTGATTAATTGATATAAAAGTTATATTAATCAAAAGATAAAATTATCCTAGCATGAAGCATGAAATTTCCTTAGATTTTTGTTTATAAGAGTTATATTCAAAAGGCAAGTTTGTTATAGTTTAGATTTATAATTGTTATAAATCACATAGAAATTTAAAATCTATAACAAAGAAAAAGGTGCATGCTCACTTAGGGTTAATTTGATCCAACTCTCGATCGATTTCAATTAGATTCAAATAGGTCGATAAGCTTGTAAAACATAGGTTATAAGAGAACTCACCCGACGAGATGCTGTCTAAGGCTGGAGGTATTTAAGTTGACGGTTTACGGAACACCTCCTACCTGGGCATCGAATTGGTTCTTGAGTTAAAGTTAACCCAGTTTTATGAGCATGCACGTCAGTGATGTGAGGTTTTAATCGTTATCACCTAGACATCGTAAGATTAAATGAACTTAGACTTAGGGTTATTCAATTAGCCGGAATTCGCCTAAGTATAAGTATACCCAAAACCGTTTAAAATACTTAGTGGGAGGGGAGAGATATATCAAATCCATTTCCCTTTCATGTTCTCCCTTTTGTTCACAAGGTGAGATTTATGCTTGGCCTCGTGTTGATTATACCTCAACTACTCCATTCGGAAGGTGTTTGCATAAATCAATAACAAGGTGAATGGAGAAAGTATTTATAGTAAGTGAGTGAAGGAAGTGTGTCAACACATCCTGCGGTCTCCTCCGTTAGGTTGCACCGTGAGATTTCCATGTTGCGCCTGCTTGTATGCCCTGGAGCTACTATCCATTCGGAGGGTTGTAACATGGAGATCGGAACAACGCAAACTCCAGAGATGGATAGGATTACTTAGGACCATTTCCAACATTAGCTTTTCCATTCGGTAGCATTGTTGGGGCCGTTCTCTGTAATCTTAAAACGGCGGGTCACACTTACAAGGGTTACTAAGTGTTAGTAAATTTCTGACCAAACGTAACGATAACTAAAAAACTATAGGAATAAGAGTTATTCTGGGATTAGTATTTAGTCAAGAACGTCTTGGTTTTGTGAAGGAGTAATTGACTGCCCCTCGGTAGCGGTTGCTCTAACTCACTAAAGTATCGTTGCAAAATAATAATCCTGGGTACATTATTACTTTTGCTAAAACCTGATTGGATTCTGTCTAAAAATGGTTAATAAGCAATTTCTAATAGTTTTGTTTAATTTTCCAGCATGTCTAGCTCACTAGTACAATTACTCGCTTCGGATAAGCTTAACGGAGATAATTATGGAACTTGGAAGTCTAATCTAAATACAATACTAGTAATCAAGGATCTTAGATTTGTCCTTACCGAAGAGTGTCCACCTAACCCTGGCTCGTCAACAAACCGAATTGTTCGGGAAACATATGAGAAATGGACTCGAGCAAATGATAAAGCAAGAGTCTATATTTTAGCAAGCATTTCGGATGTCTTGTCTAAAAAGCACGAGAGGATGGTCACCGCAAGGGAGATCATGACTTCGTTGCAAGGTATGTTTGGACAACCGTCCTCGCAAATCAGGCACGAAGCTCTCAAGAATGTTTACAATTCCCGAATGAAGGAAGGTGCTTCAGTTAGGGAACATGTTTTGAACATGATGGTTCAGTTTAACATTGCTGAAGTAAACGGTGCTACCATCGACGAGGGTAGTCAAGTAAGTTTCATAATGGAGTCTCTTCCGAAGAGCTTCATTCAGTTCAGGACAAACGCTGTCATGAACAAAATAGACTTTAACTTGACCACTTTGCTAAACGAGCTTCAGACTTACCAAAGTCTTACTAAGAGAGGACATGAAGGGGAGGCAAATGTTGCCACAACCAAGAGGTTCCAAAAGGGATCTTCCTCAGGAACAAAGTCTGCACCTTCCACTTCAAAGAATAAGAGTATTCAGATGAAGAAAAAGAAGGTAAAAGGGAAAGGAAAAGCTCCAATGGGAGGCAAGGCAAAAGCTGCAGAAAAAGGAAAGTGTTTCCATTGTAATGTAGACGGACATTGGAAACGCAACTGTCCCAAGTACCTTGTGGAAAAGAAGGCTAGAAAAGAAAAACAAGGAAATTAGTTCCTGGCATATGCTGGAAGACGGCGAAGTAACTCTCAAAGTTGGAACTGGAGAGGTCGTCTCAGCTAGAGCTTCTGGAACTCTCAAGTTGTCTTTTGGAGATAGATTTTTACTACTTGAAAATGTCTTGTACGTTCCCAATATAAAAAGGAACTTAATTTCTATCTCTTGTTTAATTGAACATGAATACCAAGTATCTTTTGTTATTAATAAAGTGTTTGTTAACAAAAGAGGTATGCATATATGTTCTGCAAAACTTGAAAGCAACTTATACGTGTTAAGGCCAATTCAAGTTAAAGCTATTTTTAATACGGAAATGTTTAAAGTAGCGGAAACTCAAAACAAAAGGCGAAAAGTTTCTCTTAATACCTATCTTTGGCACTTGAGATTAGGCCACATAAATCGCAATAGGATTGAAAGATTGGTAAAGAGTGGACTACTAAACCAGTTAGAAGATGACTCGTTACCACCATGTGAGTCCTGCCTCGAGGGAAAAATGACCAAACGACCTTTTTCAGAAAAAGGTTATAGGGCCAAAGAACCTTTGGAACTCGTGCATTCGGATCTCTGTGGTCCTATGAATGTCAAAGCACGAGGAGGGTATGAATATTTCGTCAGCTTTATTGATGATTATTCAAGGTATGACTATCTTTACTTAATGCATCATAAGTCTGAAGTCCTTGAAAGGTTCAAAGAGTACAAGACTGAGGTTGAGAACCAATTAGGTAAAACGATTAAAACACTACGATCAGATCGAGGTGGAGAATATATGGACTTACAATTCCAAGACTATTTGATAGAACATGGAATTACGTCTCAACTCTCAGCCCCTGCTACACCACAACAAAATGGTGTATCAGAGAGGAGAAACCGAACTCTGTTAGACATGGTTCGATCAATGATGAGCTATGCTCAGTTGCCTGATTCGTTCTGGGGATATGCAGTTGAGACTGCCGTTTACATTTTGAACATGGTTCCCTCTAAGAGTGTTTCTGAAACACCCTATGAGCTATGGAAAGGGAGTAAAGGTAGTTTACGTCACTTCAGAATTTGGGGATGCCCGGCACACGTGTTGGTGCAAAACCCAAAGAAATTGGAACGACGTTCAAAACTATGCCTGTTTGTAGGATATCCTAAAGAAACGAAAGGTGGTCTATTTTACGACCCTCAGGATAACAAAGTGATTGTATCGACAAACGCTACTTTTCTTGAGGAAGATCACATAAAAGATCATCGACCTCGCAGTAAACTAGTATTAGATGAGATTTCAAGAAAAACTACAAAAGAATCTACAAAAGTTGTAGATCAAGCTGGTTCATCAAAAGTTGTTGATCAAACACATCCATCTCAAATAGTGAGAGAGCCTCGACGTAGTGGGAGGGTTATAATACAACCCGACCGCTACATGGGTTTAACAGAAACTCAAAACATCATATCTAATGATGGTGTAGAGGATCCATTGACCTTTAATCAGGCAATGAATGATGTTGATAAGGACCAGTGGATCAAAGCCATGGATCTCGAAATGGAGTCAATGTACTTCAATTCGGTCTGGGAACTTGTAGAACAAACGGATGGGGTAAAACCTATTGGTTGCAAATGGATCTACAAGAGAAAACGAGACCAAGCCGGTAAGGTTCAAACCTTTAAAGCTCGACTCGTGGCAAAGGGTTTTACCCAGCGGGAAGGAGTTGATTATGAAGAAATTTTTTCCCCTGTTGCCATGCTTAAGTCGATTAGAATACTCTTATCCATTGCCACATACTATGATTATGAAATATGGCAAATGGATGTCAAGACAGCCTTTTTGAACGGCAATCTTGAAGAGACTATCTATATGGCTCAACCAGAGGGATTTATAGTCCAGGGTGATGAGCAAAAGGTTTGCAAACTTAAACGATCCATTTATGGATTAAAACAAGCATCAAGATCCTGGAATATACGTTTTGACGCTGCGATCAAAACGTATGGCTTTGAGCAGAATGTTGACGAACCTTGTGTTTACAAGAAAATCGTCAAAAACACTGTAGCTTTTCTAGTTCTATACGTAGATGATATCCTACTTATTGGAAATAATGTAGGATTCCTGACTGACGTAAAACAATGGCTAGCAACTCAATTCCAAATGAAAGATTTGGGTGAGGCTCAATTTGTTCTGGGCATTCAAATCATTAGAAATAGAAAGAACAAAACGCTAGCACTGTCTCAAGCATCATATATCGACAAAATATTGATACGATATTCGATGCAGAACTCCAAGAAAGGGTTATTACCTTTTAGGCACGGGGTTCATCTGTCAAAGGAACAAAGTCCTAAGACACCTCAAGAAGTTGAGGAAATGAGACGTATTCCCTATGCATCAGCAGTTGGTAGTTTGATGTATGCAATGTTGTGTACCAGACCCGACATATGCTATGCCGTAGGAATTGTCAGCAGATATCAGTCCAATCCTGGACATGCGCATTGGACTGCCGTTAAAAACATCCTTAAGTATCTAAGGAGAACTAGGGATTATACGCTCGTGTATGGAGCTAAGGATCTGATCCTTACAGGATACACTGACTCAGATTTTCAGACCGATATAGATTCAAGAAAATCAACATCGGGATCTGTGTTTACTCTAAATGGAGGAGCAATAGTATGGAGGAGTATTAAGCAAGGTTGCATTGCTGACTCTACCATGGAAGCAGAGTACGTAGCCGCCTGCGAAGCAGCAAAAGAGGCAGTATGGCTAAGAAAATTCCTAATAGAGTTGGAAATTGTTCCAAATATGCAACTGCCTATCACCCTCTATTGTGATAACAGTGGAGCAGTTGCAAACTCTAAGGAACCTCGAAGTCACAAGCGAGGAAAGCATATTGAGCGCAAATACCATCTCATCAGGGAGATCGTGCAACGAGGAGATGTGATCGTCACGCAGATTGCTTCGGAGCACAACATAGCTGATCCGTTTACAAAACCCCTCACGGCTAAAGTATTTGAGGGTCACCTAGTTACTCTAGGTTTACGAGCTTTGTTAGACTAGGGCAAGTGGGAGAAATGTAAGGGTATGGATGATGCCCTAGTTTATTGTCTTTATACTTCTCTCACACCTAACTTCATATACCCCACTAGAGTTTCTAGTCCAAGTGAGAGTTTGTTGGGTTTAATGTCCTATAAACTCGTAGTTTGTAAATCATTAAACATATTCTATTTTCAATAAAGACGTTATTGATATTATTCAGTAAAAGATGTTATTGAATATATACATTGCGAATGATTAACCTAAATCCAATAAACTAAGATCCTTGACTATAAAATGAATACTCGAACTATATGTAGGGACATATCGTAGGATCAAGTTCAAGTTTATAGTCAAAATAGTCTATAGTATAAGGATACGGTTGGGTGCCTTATCCTGGTGACACTATGGACGCGACCCACTTTGTATTAAGTACAAACGATGAGATCCTAAGTCGTTCATGTGGAGACATGCGAGTGGGGGCGTCCTATGCAATGAGTTTGCATAAGACAGGACCACGAAATAAGTCACTTTCTCTTTATAACGCCGTTTACCGAAGAAACTGACTATTTCTCATAGATGACCTAGGTAACTCGTTCTTAATCCTGAGCGAGCTATGAACTCCTGTTTATACGAGATTATCCTTTGATCTGCATGGGTGAGAGTGGCCAGCATCGCCGACTCAACAAGCCTACCATTTTGGGGATAAGATCGAATAGATAGCTGGGGACATAGTTTCGCAAGACGGAATTCACTCCTACCCTTTTCAGGGATAGCAGAGAGGTTGTTCTCTTAAGTACTAACTCCAGGACTTGAACAAGGGGCCCCACCCTCTCGTTGGATCGAGAGGGACTTAGGTTTGATGGTTGGACCACAAACCGATTGTTCATTAGAGGATTAGTGGAACTTAAGGAACAAGAAGTACTATAGGGGTAAAACGGTTATTTGACCTAGCTATAGCTACGAACAACCTGTGAAGGAACGACTTACTGAACATGGTTAAATCAAGTGGACGGAAATATATCTATAGTGAGGGGAGTGCAACTATCGGGCTATAGTGGAGTGTCCCGGTAGTTAACGAATGTTGGCTAGCTTGAATAATGAGATTAGTCGGTTAGTCTCGAATCGTTGGAGCCCATGATCTATAGGTCCATTAGGTCCCCCTACTAGCTCATATCGGAATATAGCCTAGAACAAATTGATAGGATTCTTTGAATTGTTCAAAGTCGGGAAAAAGGGTATTATCGTAAAATTGTGTTTGACACAATAATTTAATTATGAATTAAATTAGAAAATGAGAGATAAAGTATTTAAAAGGGTTTTAAATACTATATACATGAATTAAGATTCATATATATAAGATGCACAATATTAAGGTGATTAACTTGCTTAATCATTTATAATCAATTGGGCAAGGTTCAAATATGATCTTATATATTAATGTCACATTTAGAATTGATATTAATATCATAAATGAACATTTGAAATCTGATTTTGAATCATGGTAAGTGGAAAATTATGTAATTCCACTCTTGCATGAAGATTCAAAGTGGAATTACACCACAAACATGCATACTTGCATGTAATGTTGTTTGAACACCTAGCTTCCATTTTCACCCTTAAGACCACCATGTGTCTTGCATCTTGAGGCTTCTTCTTGCATGGATTCTCTCTATAAGTAGAAGAAGAATTAGATTGGAGAGGAAGATTGCATTTACCTTAATGTTATGCTGCTGAATTTCTTCCTCAATCACTCTCTCATCTCATATCTCCATAGAGCTTGAACCTTCAAGCATTCCCTTCTCATTCCCTATCACTATAGACTCCCACAAGTCGTTCTCAGCCCGGAGAATAGTAGGGAAGACTCTAAAGTTTGTCCAAGAGAAGTTGGAGAAGGAAAACACCGCAAGGACTACCTCATTTGTGAGCTACAAAGGTTGGTTTTCTCTAAATTCTCTTTTCTGTCTTTTATAGAACATGCATGCTTTAGGAGCAAAATTAAATGTCTTAAGTGCTTTCGATCTTCAATTGCTTCCGCATGTGTAATATGTACACCTACACCAGCGACCTTGCAAACGCGACCCACGGCCTCGTGAAAACTCTCCGCTGCAAGTCACCGCTGCCAATCAATCCAGCGCCGCCGTCTTCTCACATTCTCTCTCCCAGTCGATTCTCAACACACCATTGTTCTCTCTGGTTCCCTTTGCATACACATCGCACCCTCGTTGGCAACCACCTGATTTGAACCCTCGCCGCCGACCGGAACCCTTGCCGTCGACTGCAAACGGCGCATCCTTCTTCTGATTTGAGTTCTCATGTTCGCAAGTGAAGTTGTTTTGGGCTTGTGTGAGCTTCACGATAGCAGTAAACTTTTTGGGTTGGTTCGCTGGTTGGTTCAATCTGGTTCGGTTCAATCTGGTTTGTTGAACAATCTGGTTCAATTGATTATTTACTTAGTCTGGTTCAACTTTGGTTTGTTTGGTTTGGTTTATATTTTATTATTTCCCATTTACTCATTTTTTGATAACATGTCCAAGGAGCAAGTTCATCAAATCCTAAAATTGCTACCAACCAATTTATCATCTAATAATTCTTGTGTTTCAGTGGCACAAATAGGGAATTATCCTCAAGCCTTCTCTTGTGGCACTTCCTCTCCGTGGATCATCGGTTCCGGAGCTTCTGACCATATGACTAGTACCTCTCACTTTTTTAACTCATATTCTCCTTCTTATTCTAATGAAAAAAATTCGAATTGCAGATGGCAGTTTTTCTTCCGTTGCAGGAAAAAGAACTATTAAATTGACTGAACATATTTCTTTACAGTCTGTCTTACATGTTCTGAAATTAGCATGCAATCTCTTATCTGTCAGCAAACTTTCTAGAGATTCTAATTGTCGTGTTATATTCTTTGAATCTCATTGTATTCTTTAGGATAAAAAATCGGAGAAGATGATTGGGAGTGCTAGGATGCTTGATGGCCTTTACTACTTTGATGAAGGTTCTTTCAGTAATAAAGTAACTCAGGGTTTCAGTAGTATGAGTTCTCTTTCTGGTAAAGAAAAAATTATGCTTTGGCATCTTAGGTTAGGGCATCCTAGTTTTCCTTATCTCAAACATTTATTTCCACATTTATTTAAGGGGTTTGATTGCTCCTCATTTGATTGTGAAAGTTGCATTTTAGCAAAAAAATCATCGTTCCACGTATTTACCTAAACCTTACAAAGCTTCCAAACCGTTTTATTTAATTCATAGTGATGTTTGGGGTGCTTCTAAAATTAGGACTCATAGTGGGAAAAGATGGTTTGTTACTTTTATTGACGACCATACTCGTCTATCTTGGGTGTACTTAATGGAAAAGAAATCTGAGGTGAAAGACATTTTAAAAAATTTTTACAATATGATTGAAACTCAATTTCAAACCAAAATTTGCATTTTACACTCTGATAATGGGACTGAATATTTTAATGAATCTTTTGGTGAGTTTTTAAAAGATAAAGGTATTGTTCATCAATCTACTTGTCGAGATACTCCACAACAGAATGGTGTTGCTGAAAGAAAAAATAGGCATTTACTTGAAGTAGCTCGTGCTATAATGTTTTCCATGCATGTTCCAAAATATTTATGGGGCGAAGCAATTCTCACAGCTACTTATCTAATAAATAGAATGCCTAGTAAGATCTTGAATTTTAGAACTCCCATTGATTGCTTTAAAAATGTTTTTCCAAAATCTCGCTTGTATTCTGATTTACCCCTCAAAGTTTTTGGGTGTACTACTTATGTTCACATCCCTAGTCACTTTCGGTCAAAACTTGATCATAGAGCAGTTAAATGCATTTTTTTGGGATATTCTTCAAATCAAAAAGGCTATAAATGTTTTGATCCTCAGACAAAAAAATGTTTTGTAAGCATGGATGTGTCTTTTTTAGAAAATCAACCATATTTTACCCAAAGTTCTCTTCAGGGGGAGAAACCAAATTTGGAAGATAACTTTTGGGATGTTTCTACTACTCTTCCTAACGTTATTTGTCCTGATGATATTAGTCCTTTGGTGCCAAGTATAGAAACTTCTCATTCAGGGGGAGAAATACTACATAATGATCCTACTGATCAAGTTCCTGAGTTTAAGTTTTATACTAGAAGAAAATTCAATCAGAGGAAGCAAGACCAAATAGTTGATCCTTCACAGAACCAATCTGAGACTCCGACGATTGAAACTGGAAGATCTGGTAATTCTTCTTCCATTCCTACTTCAATTATTCAAAATACTTTGCCAGTTGTATCTGATCTTGATATGCCCATAGCTATTAGAAAAGGTACTCGAAGTTGTACCAAATATCCTATTGCAAACTACATGTCATATCAAAATTTGTCAAATAGTCATAAAGCCTTCACCTCTAGGATAAATGATCTGTTTGTTCCAAAGAATATACATGAGGCTTTAGAATATTCAAATTGGAAAGTAGCAGTTATGGAGGAGATGAATGCTCTAAAACAAAATGGGACTTGGGAAATAGTAGAGTTGCCAAAAGATAAGAAACCAGTGGGTTGTAAATGGATGTTCACCATAAAATGCAATGCAGATGGTAGTATTGAGAGATATAAGGCCAGTCTAGTAGCTAAAGGCTTCACCCAAACATATGGGATTGATTATCAGGAAACGTTTGCCCCAGTTGCTAAAATTAACTCTATTCGAGTGCTTTTATCTCTTGCAGTCAATTCAGATTGGTCACTTTACCAACTTGACGTAAAAAATGCATTTCTGAATGGTGATCTCGAGGAAGAGGTTTTTATGGACTTACCCCCAGGTTTTGAAGAAGATCTCGGATGCAGAAAAATTTGTAAATTAAAAAAATCCCTCTATGGCTTGAAACAGTCACCAAGAGCTTGGTTTGAGCGGTTTGGAAATGTTGTGTCCAGCTATGGATTTATTCAGAGTCAAGCAGATCATACTATATTTTATAAACACTCTGAGAATAATAAAATCTCAATTTTGATTGTCTATGTAGATGATATTATTCTCGCAGGTGATGATGAAGTCGGTCTAGCTGATCTCAAGAAAAACCTTGCAAGAGAGTTTCAAATCAAGGACCTAGGACCGTTGAAATATTTTATAGGGATGGAATTTGCAAGATCGAAGAAGGGCATCTTTGTGAATCAGAGAAAGTATGTTCTTGACTTACTTGAGGAAACTGGATTACTTGGATGCAAGACTGCAGAAACTCCAGTTGAACCCAATCTAAAGTTACAAGTAGCAAAAGTAGAAGAAATAAAGGACAAGGAACGATATCAGAGACTTGTTGGAAGATTGATTTATCTATCTCATACACGTCCTGATATTGCATATGCGGTAAGCATGGTAAGTCAGTTTATGCATGCACCAGGACCAACTCATTTTGAAGCTGTTTACAGAATTTTGAAGTATTTAAAAGGGACTCCTGGGAAAGGCATTCTATTTGGAAGACATAATCACTTTCAGATAGAAGTTTATACTGATGCAGACTGGGCAGGAAGTACTACAGATAGAAGATCTACCTCTGGTTATTGTTCCTTTGTTGGAGGGAACTTGGTTACTTGGAGAAGTAAAAAACAAAATGTTGTAGCTAGAAGCAGTGCTGAAGCAGAATTTAGAGCATTAGCGCATGGAATTTGTGAGGGTATATGGATCAAAAGGATACTTGAAGAATTAAAGATTCCTTTGAACACACCTATACGGATTTATTGTGATAATAAAGTTGTCATCTCTATAGCTCATAACCCAGTTCTACATGATAGAACAAAACACATTGAGGTTGATAAACATTTTATCAAGGAGAAGATTGAAACGAATACAATATGTATTCCTTACCTTCCTACATCAGAACAAATTGCCGATGTACTAACTAAAGGTCTCCCAAAGAAGCAATTCGATAAGTTGATTGACAAGCTGGCTATGGAAGACATCTTTAAACCAGCTTGAGGGGGAGTGTTGGAATTTCTAATATTTGTGTGTAATCTTTATTGTAAAATATTTGGTATTTATGGCTTTTATTCCTTTCCATATTTGTAATAGGTCTTTCTCCTATATAAGAGGACCTATATTGCACATATCTATATATGAGAATTAGATTTAAACTCTCAAATTTAAGACTGCAGGTAAAGGCAAAGGTGTACAGAACGCGTGATGGAGTGCTGCTAATCGAGCCATGGATTTCCTTAGGATAGACTTCCGCATTTTATGTTTTCGAATTTCTTCTTTTGTAATTTTTATGTGATGTTTTAAGATTTATTTCGGTTTAAGACTTTTGCTTGAATGGCTAAAATTTCTTCTTGTTCTATTTTAACTGGGATCCCAGACTGAAAGGTTTCTCGTATTTTCTAAGCATGTTTTACTCCAATGTTGTTTCATCTTCATTACTTGAAAGTAAAATGAAATGCAAGAGGTAATGGCCCTAAGATCTAGGCATAAAATGTAGGGTCGTTACACCTTACCTAGCGATTCCATTGAAAGCCTTTCAATGGATTGTTAATCACTGGCCGATCCATAGGAATGACGTAGAAGTCTAAAAAATTATATGGGAAAGATTAGTGGAAGACAACGATTTAAAAATTATTTAGGAAGGTTAGTGGATGACAACAATTTAAAATGAGAGTGGGAGAGGAAGATATTAAACCACTATATTCATCTTCAAGTTCTATAATTAATATATAATTTATTGTGCCTTCGCCATATATATAAGACATCCGAACTACTCAATTTCCTATCGGTTTAACTTTTCAAGTGTTTAATTTTGAAAAAAATTCTAATATTTGGCAACCACTAAAAATAAAAAATGAGATTGAGAAATAAATCATTTTGAGAGGAACACTTGAAATCAACTTTTAAAACAAAAAAAGCTTTTAAGTATATAATAACTTCTATATAAAAACATTTACGAGAAAATGTAACCAAACATATAAGTGTTTAAATTCTAAACAATTTTTATACAAAATGTTTTTTAAAAAATGTATTATTGAAAAAAAAATTAAATTAAAATGTATTCCAAACGAACCCTAAATGCAACTAAACTCAATTTTTCTTTTTGAAATGCAACTATATATTTATAAGAGAATTTGCAGTGGGTGGCAAATAAGAATTATATAATTGCAAATATAACACAATGTAAAAATAATGGGAAATATAGCAAAATCTATCAGAGTATATTACTGATAGACACTGATAGACTATGGTTAATTAGAATCTATCTGATAGACTTCGATTATCAAAGTTTATCAACGATAGACTCTGATCAATCAGAATCTATCAGTCTACTAATAGACTCTAGTTAATTATAATCTATCTGATAGACTTCGATTATCAAAGTTTATCAATGATAGGCTCTGATTAATCAGAATCTATCAATCCATTGATAGACTCTGATTATTCAAAGTCTATCAGTGTTAGACACAGATAGAATCTGACGACAACTTTTGGTCTTGTACATTAATTTTGCTATATATGCAATTAGTTTCCAAGTGTGCTATATTTGCTATTAATTTGGTCCAATTTGTCATCTATGCAACTGCCCTTATTTATAACATGTAAATCACACTTTTTTTTAAGTTCAAGTACATTTTTCTAAATGAAGTAAATGACAATTTTTTTTTTTTTTTTGACAATAACGAAGTAAATGACAATTAAACTTATAACAATTGAAATTTTGATATTCAAATGACAATATTTTTATAATGAAATAACTTTTTTATAATGAAAAATTGATATTCAAATAGGCAATGGAATATTTTTATAACAAAAGAACTTTTTCTTTCCTAAAAAAACGAAAAAAAAAAACAAAAACAAAAAAACAAAACAAAACAAAAGAACTTTTTCTTACTCATTTTTCTTATGGGTAATGATTTTTTTGAAATGTAACTAAAGAAATTATTGTGATTAAACCACATCATAAAAATAACAGAAATTATAGCGGATGGGTTCAATTAACCTATTAATTACATCTTTGTCATAATCTTTTGATTTTCTCATTTGTAGGATTTCATGCATTTATTTCAATTTTTTCTTCCCTAATTGTCCTTATTTAATTATATAATTATATTAAATATTATTATTTTTTCTTTTCATTTGCCGCCGGCAGCCATGATGAAATGTTTTTGTTTTTTAAAAAAATATATAATTATATATATTATCAATTAATTCTTTTATGTATCAAATAGGTATAAATAATTCCAAATATATATATTTTGAAATTCCTTGTATACATTTGGTAGATTTGTCGCTTGATTTTCTATTTTTTTTAAAAAAAATACGCTTGCATCTCTTTTGGTAATAACTAAAATAAGATTTATGGTTTATTTTTACAGAAATTACACAAATATATATATTCTGAAATATTCTTATAATATTTTTTAGGGAAAAATACACTTTTGGTCCCTGAGGTTTGGGTTAAGTGACACTTTGGTCCCCGAGTTTTCAAACTCAACAAAAATACCCCCGAGGTTTGAGATAAGGAGCAATTTGGTCCCTGCCGTCAATTTTTCTGTTAAACCCTCACGGTAAGCTGACGTAACACTATTATTTTAATTAAAAAAATTAATTTTTAATTTTTTTAAATAAAAAATATAAAAATATTAAATATATTATTATTTTATTATTATTTTTAAAATTCTCTCTCCATCTTCTCCATCTTCTTTCTTCTCCACCTTCTTTCTCCCTCCATCTTCTTCATTTCCCCTCCCATCTTCTTCAGCTCTGGTGGCCGGCCGCCGCCGGCTGCCGGCGAACGGCGGTCGCCGGAATTTTTTTTTTCTTCTTTCTTCTTCTTCTCTTCTTCTCTTCTTCTCTTCTTCCCTTCTTCTTCTTTCTCTTCCTTTCTTCTGTTTTTTTTTTTTTTAAAGAAGGGAGTTTCGGGGAGGAGGAGCTCCTCCTCCCCTTCCCGTTTCTGAAACGGGAGGGGAGGACTCCCTGAGGTTTATACATTTGTCCTATGAGTCAATAACTCGTAGAGATGGCAACACAAACAGATTAAGACATAACATACATTTACAGATTAACTTCAAAAATTTTAAAAATCAAACACCAAAAGTGAGAAATCTTTTCAATATCATACATGTGCTCACGAGCTACTTTGCAGAAGGAGCAAGTTACAAGCACCCGCCATACCCAACATCACCACAAACTTCGCACGATACAACCTGAAAATGAGCATTTTAGGGCATTTTCAAATCAACAAATTAGATTTACAACCCAACTAGCTTTTAGGCATTAAATCAGAGATATAAAGCTTCGATCCCCATTGACTATTTCACCATAAAT
This sequence comes from Luffa acutangula, assembly GCA_036850905.1. Lineage (NCBI taxonomy): Eukaryota > Viridiplantae > Streptophyta > Magnoliopsida > Cucurbitales > Cucurbitaceae > Luffa > Luffa acutangula. The sequence continues at coordinate 15,973,725 of CM072099.1, forward strand.
GAATGGGACATGGAAATGATAGACTAACGTTCGTCAAACAGAGGAATTCGAAGAACAGTGAAATGATATTAAAGAAATGTGAAGAGAAAAGATAGTAAAAGAAAGATGTTATATTGTACCATGTTGTTATTGAGGGAATCCATGGCTGAAGAGTTCAGCTTTCTTCTTCAGATCTAAAACGGGAAGGGGAGGAGGAGCTCCTCCTCCCCGAAACTCCCTTCTTTTTTTTTTAAAAAAAAAACAGAAGAAAGGAAGAGAAAGAAGAAGAAGGGAAGAAGAGAAGAAGAAGAAAAAAGAAAAAAAAAATTCCGGCGACCGCCGCCGCCGCCGTTCGCCGGCAGCCGGCGGCGGCCGGCCACCGGAGCTGAAGAAGATGGGAGAGGGAAGGAAGAAGATGGAAGGAGAAAGAAGGTGGAGAAGAAAGAAGATGGAGAAGAGAGAGAGAATTTTAAAAATAATAATAAAATAATAATATATTTAATATTTTTATATTTTTATTTAAAAAAATTAAAAATTAATTTTTTTAATTAAAATAATAGTGCCACGTCAGCTTACCGTTAGGGTTTAACAGAAAAATTGACGGCAGGGACCAAATTGCTCCTTATCTCAAACCTCGGGGGTATTTTTGTTGAGTTTGAAAACTCGGGGACCAAAGTGTCACTTAACCCAAACCTCAGGGACCAAAAGTGTATTTTTCCCTATTTTTTATTTTTTAAAATTTGTATATGGAATGTTATTTTTTTCCCATTGCCACCAGCATATTTTTTCAAATAAATCCCATTTTTGAATGGTGAAACCCACCTGTTTTTGGAATTATGAAATTCCTTATTTTCTCATTATATTGTCGCCTGCTTATGGATTTGCTAATAAGCAAATTCGATTTCCGGGATTTATTTCCATTTTTATATACATGTTTGTAAGTGGTATAAAACGATTTATGAAAAAAATGAATTTCATACCTGTTTGTAAGTGGTATATATTTGTACAGAATCATCATGTATTAGAATTATGAATAAACGAATTTCATACGTGCTTGTAAGTGGTATATATCGGTACATAATTATCTTGTATGTGTTAGAATTATGAATAAACGATTTTTCATACCCCATATGAAATAACTATGCTAGTTAGCTAAATAAAAATACCTCATATGGAATGCCAGTGAGAATTTATCTAAAAAACTAAAATTTGAGGCAGACAAAACTAATTACGGAGAAGTTTCAAAATCCATACCGGGTATTTAAAAATCGTTTCAAAATTCATACCGGGTATTTAAAAATCCATACCCGGTATTTAGAAATTCATACGGGGTATTTAACAGAGATTTTCTTTTATAGTTTTGTTGTAGGTTTGTGATGAGAGGGCATTTTTGTAAATAACCCAAGTTTAGAGTTAACCCTAAGCTTTCCTTTTCCTTGTCTTTGAGCCACACACATAGTAGCCCATTCCCATCTCTCTCTGCGTGTTATGTTTCGGCCGACCAGCATCATCTCCTTTCCTCCTCCTCGGCGCCGGCGTCAGTCTTTCTCCGGTGAGCGTGCAACTACGGCAACGGGCGGTACAACGTCTAAGACGCGTGTGCGAAGGGTTCTTTCCGATGATTTGTGTTTTGGATGGGTTTTCGTTTGGTTTTTGTACTTCTAGCGCTCGATTTCTCTCTTTAACGTCTTTCTCCTCTGTACCCATCATATTTACGGCGTTCTTCAGCGGTCAATAGCTCTTGTTCGCGTGCCAGCCATGGTTGCAGCGTGGGGGTCAAATGGAAGAAGACAAACAGATTTTTAGGGAAGGTAGAAGACGAAAGCAGTGGATTCCTTTTCTGTACTTTCTTTTCTTTTTTTTTTTTAATATCAGAGGGTTATTTTCGTAAATGGGCCACACTTGAAAAAAATGGGTTGGACTGAAATGAAGTTTATAAACTTTTTGGACAAAAGTGAAAAATATGGGTTGATTTCAGCCCATTCTTGTAAAACCCCCTAAAAATAACATCACAATCAAAATTACATCACATACCTGAAATCAAAAGACGACTCAACACAATCATATCTCCAGCTGAAGCTCAAATGGAGAACTCAACACCTCAACAATTCAACAATCAGCCAAAATATGAAGACGTTACAATTGCAGTGCTTTCCTATTCTTCTTTCAGACAATTGAAAAGAGATGACAATGTGGAAAAGAGATGACTTTCTTCATCTGTTTATCTTTTAGTGGCTTTTGTAAAGTTCAAAGTAAGAAAAATAGATTACTATGGGCCCGTTTGGTAACGTTTCTTTTTCTTGTTTCTTGTTTCTAATTTTATTAAGAAATCTAAGCATTTAATAACTATGTATGTTTCTTGTTTCTCATTTTTTAGAAACACTTCCAAAATTTGTATAGAACTTTTGGGAACAACTAAAACTAGTTTCCGAAGGGAGGCCGCTCCTAAGGCGACTCGAAGCCGAGCATGAATCTCACGTTGTGAATATAGGGACATAGGAGCAAAACTTGATTTAAATCTCGTTTTGTAACTTTCCTCTCACTGAAAATGTCCTAAGGTTAATATAGGGTTGTTTAACTTAGATAGTATTCGGCTAAGTCAATCTATCTAAGTCTGATCCTATTATAACAATTATGGAAAGGATTCAACTGCAATCTTTTGGGTGAATTAAACTTCTTTTAATAAACCCAACATTGCAAGTCAACATTACTATGGTTAATTCAACTCAATGTTCGGGTCAGTTCCCAAGTAGGAGGTGTTCCATAAACCGTCAACTTAAATACCTCAAGCCTTAGACAGAACTTTACAGAGAGAGTTCCCTTATAACCTCAGTAATGTAAGGTCTTTACTCTAAAGATCTAGGTGCATTAAACACTTTTAATAAACCTAGGGACATTGCATGCTAACATTTAACTATGATTAATTCAACTCCAGTATTCCAGGTCAGTTCCCAGGTAGGAGGTGTTCCGTAAACCGTCAACTTAAATACCCCCAGCCTTAGACAGAACATTACCGGTGGAGTTCCCTTATAATCATAGCAATTTTTTTCCTACTTAGTCAATTAAAACTATTTTTAATTCTAAGTAAGAAAAGATTCTAATCCTATTAGAAATTGATCTAGGTCTAATTAATTTTAAACAATTTAAAATTAATCCAATTTATCCTATGATCTTATGATTGCATGCAAATCTTGATTATAGATTGACGGTTTCTAATCATTAATATTAAAGAACTATTTCAAATTTTAATGATTAATCCTATAATAAAAAATCTAGGGTTTAATTCATTTAACAATCTCATTCAAATTAAATAATTAAACCACACTAATTGCATGAATAATATAACAATTATATTATTAACTATGGATGTTTCATGCTTCATGCAATTTTGATTTTCTTTTAATATAACAATTATAAGCCAATCAAGAAAATCAATCAAGCATGCTTCATTCATCACATTAAACATAACTATTTATATTTAATTTAAGTAATGACATGTTTCATGCTTTCCAATTTTTTCATATAATTAATATACACTTATATTAAAAAATATAAAAACAATTCCATGCATTTAAAACATACATTATAACAATTTATAATATATAAATAAATGCATGAGCATGTTTATAACCTAAGGTAGGATTAAATATTCTATATGACATCCATAAAGCATATAAATAGCATATAAATAGCAATTGAACCGGTTAATTTTGGCCCCTAAGGATAAAATAAAGCATTAAATTACATTAATTTAGCTAAATTCTATCCTAAAAATCCTTGTACAACTCTGGAATTTTGTCTAGACATCACGAACCGCCCCGAACAACCTCGAACCAGCCTCCAAAATCACGAACCATGCCAAAAATTGGCTGAACCAGACCAAATAGGTCCCAGCCCAGCCGAACCGGTCCGAACCGGACCAGCCTCCTCTTGAATCGAGCCTTTTGAAGCCCTAACGCGCGCCGCCATCGTGACAGTGTCGAGACGCTATCAACACAGCGTCCCGACGCTGTGCGCTTTCCTTACCGAGCGCCTTCGGTATCGGGACAGCATCGAGACGTTGTTGAAGTAGCGTCCCGACGCTGTTGCGTCTGGAGGCAGAATTGGGCAGAAAACAGCATCGTTTCTTCGATTTTTCTTTCGATTTCACCGGCGATTCCTCCGATTTTCATCTCATAAAAACCTATTCTAGACCCAGACTTACATAGGACTCGATTTTACATAAAATACCTGAAACACCGGGCCTTACATGATCAAAATCACATAAAAATAAAATCTATGGCCATAAAATTAACCCAAACAGTTCAACGCAAACCGAACATACATTATGCATAAGTCCCACCTATTAGAGCCTATCGCAACTTTTAATATTAATTAATAGGGACAGCGATGGCTCTGATACCGATTGAAGGGAATAAAAGTCCCCACGCAGCGGAAGCGCATCGATTGGACCTTACGCCATATATTAATTAACATTAAAATACCGTTACGAAAAACTCAAACAAACTTTAAACACACTTTAAAGTTGCTGGAAAATCAGTTTAAACATGCTGAAAAATAAATCTAAATTTATTTTCATGCTTTTCTAAAGAAAAGGGGAAGAACCGTTACAAACCTCCGTTGTAGACTTGACCGTTCTTCGCCAACGACACTCCAACAAACAAAACGCAGCAGTCTCCTTTGTCTTGTGATCGCTAGAAAATTCTTCTTGAATGACACAATAACCACAAAGGTTACACCGGTATGACTCTAGGTCTAGGAGGCAAAAGACTTATGGGAGTCTTTCTCTAAGAGGGAGGCTAGAGAGAATTTTAGGTCTTGTCTTGAGAGTCTAAGAGCAAGAGCAAAGTGTCATGGACCAATTAGGTCCAGTGTTCTATTTATAGAAGAGAGACCATGAATAAAATATTCAATTAAATCAATCTTTTCCAAAATTGATTCAATCTTATTCCTTATTTAATCAATCATGATCAATCAATTCCATAATTGATTAATCTTTTCCACAAATGACTAATTACTTTCATAAGTGATTAGATCATTTCCATAAATGATTAATCACTTCCTTAAGGGGGTGTTTGGGGCACTGAATAGGTTATAATAACCCCCCTTATTATAACCTATTCAATGTTTGGGGCACCAACAAAAATAATTGGTGAGGTAGGTTATTTTAACCCCCGATTATTTTATCCATTTTCTACAGTAACCATTATTCAACCCACTACAGTAACTATCTCCTCACTTCTTCCATGCGACTCCTTGACTTTTCCGACGACCGCCGGCCGCCGTCAGCCGGCGAAGTTTCTGACGAATTTTCCGACGACCGCCGACGACTTTTCCGGTGATCGCCGATGACTTTTCCGGCCACCAATTTTTTTTTTCCATATTTCTTCTCAATTTCATTTTGAAAAATATAAAAAATAAAAATAAAGAAAAAAACATCAAAGGTTGCCGGAAAAGTCGTTGACAACATCGAAGGTTAATCAACTTAAAAAAAAAACATTCAAACGAAATTATATTTACCACACTCAAGTTTATTTCAAATGATTTTATTGATAAAAAAAAAAAACTAATATGATTTTTGAACTAAACATTTACAATTTTTATTTTGGCAATACTAAAAGTTAACTAATATGATTTTTCTATACCAAAACCTAAACTTTTTTGCTTTGTAACAAAAAAAAAAAAAGCATAACCCTAAATCAAATCAAAGTGTTGTATATCATAAAAAAAACTAGAAAAAGAAAACAGTCAGTTTGAACCTTTGATTCAGAACCTCATGTTAAAACAGATCAACACTCCAAACACAGATTATTTTATCCCAGATTAAAATAATCTGCACCCCAAACACAGATTATTTTATCCCAGACTATAATAATCTGCACCCCAAACACAAATTATTATAACCCCCAGATTATTATAATTGCCAGATTATTATAACCACCAGATATTATAACCAATTCAGCGCCCCAAACAGCCCCTAAGTGATTAATTATTTCCATAATTGATTAATTCCCGATTAATGAATTCTTAAATTAATTAACCACCAATTAAATATCACATATTTAATTTCCGGCCTTGAATTAATTAATTCGCCCCAATAGATTTTAGGCCTTAAATTAATTCATTCATTATTTGAACTCTTTCAAACTTCCATAAATTTATATTTGAATTTCTTCAAATATTAATTTCTCTCACATTAATATGTCAATATATATTATGTTTGTTTCCCTTAGTAAATTGAACATCTTCAATTTACATTTATTACTTAGTTGCCTCAAATTACTTTATGAGATACCAGTGGGATCTAATGGACCTGCAGATCAGAAGCTCCAACGATGTGAGATTAATTGGTCAAACTCATTAACCACATTAATCAATATTCGTTAACTGTGTGTTCATTCCACTATAGACTCACAGTTGCACTCTTCTCACTGCAGACATATTTTTTGTGTCCACGGATATAGACCAATATCGACTAGTTAGTCCTTCACGAGTGTCTGTAACACCAGCTGGGTCAAATTACCGTTTTACCCCTAGGTTACCTCTATTTCCTTAAGTACCCGTTCTCCTCTAATGAACAACTTGTTTGTGGTCCAACCATCAAACAGAAAACCCTCTCGTGCCATTGAGAAGGTTGGGCCCTTTGTTCAAGACTCGAAGTAACCACTTAAGGGAACACTCATCTGCTTCCCTAAAGTCGGGAAGGAGTGAATTCCATCTTGCACGATTATGTTCCCAACTCCCCATTCGGTCTTGTCCCCAAAATGGTAGGCTTATTGAGTCGGCGTACTGGCCACTCTCACCCATGCAAATCAAAGGACAATCTCTCATGAGCAGGAGTCCATAATCAACTCAAGATTAAGACTAAGTTGTCTAGGCCATCCTAGTGAAATAGAAAACCAACTAGTTAACGGTGTTATAACCAGTGGTTACTATTTCGCGGTCCGGTCTTATGCAAACTCATTGCATAGGATACCCCCACTCGCATGTCTCCTACACGAACGCGTTGGATTGCAGCGTTTGTATCAAATACAAAGTGGGCCGTATCCATAGTGTCACCAGGATAAGGCACCCAGTCTTATCCCTATACTATAGACCCTTTAGGCTGTTTCTTGAACAATGATTCCATATGTCGCTACATATAGTTCAAGACTCATATTACAACCTTGGATGTCTAGTTTATTGGACTAGGGTTATTTTTAGGCAAAGAAAAATATAAAATAACTAATAACAATTAATGGAAAAATATATCAATATTATTTCATTAATATCCGGTCAACAGTTACATTCACTATCTACGAGTTTTAGGGCATAAAACCCAACACAAGTTACATACAAACAACCTTGGATCTTAGTTTATTGGATTTGGGTCAAATAGTGCAATATTTAACAATAACATTTTATTGCGGAAACTAAATAACATTTTATTAAATACAAGTATAAATTTTGTTTACATTCACTATCTACGAGTTTTAGGGCATAAAACCCAACAGGATGGAGCAAGCTACTTTGAATGACATAACGCATACCACTAAACTTTTTATGGATGCAGCCGTAAATTCAAAGCATGTAGGAACGAAATATGGTATTGTGGTTTTAGGACCTGATGGACACTTGCAAGGCACCATGAAAAAGTTTGATCAGATGACTCTCCTGCCATTAACAACTAATTAAGATCCAAGCAATTGCTCAAGGTCTTCAATTAATTCAACGAATGCAAATAGTGGAAGCATGTGTTTATTCTAACTCCCTCAGCGCTATTAACATCATAAAAGGGGAGCAAGAAATTATGTCTGATGTATATCATTGGATAGTGCAAATCCATGATTTGAGCAAGAGCTTCAGTTTATTATCTTTTGCTTATATTCCTAGAAATAGAAATAGAAATAAGAAAGTGAATTTCTTAGCAAAGGATGCTTTAGCTCATACTTAGTTTATGTTATGGTTATTTTCCATCATGGATGTTGTCGATGGGACACAATTCCCATTGTAAATGTACTACAAATTGTAGTTGTTCGAATTAATGAAATTCAGTTTTCTCAAAAATAATAATAATAATAATAATAATAAGTCTTTAGATAAAAAGTATCTTAATATTAGTTTCTGATCATTAATAAAAATTATGAGAAAGGCATGACTATGTTTCCAAAAAAAATACAGGTTCATCTTCAGCATTAAATGGTCTTTCACAACATGTTTGGGTGAGGGACCTCTTGGTCAAGGGTACAAGTATTGAACTATGTTCTTATTGGTCTTTAAGAAAAAAGGAAAAAGAATCTCAAACTAATTTTGGGTGTATCAATTAAAAATCTCAAACTAATAATTGTGTAATATAAACCATAAACTTTTCATAAGTGAATGAATTTTGTAACGCCCCAGGATTTTTTAAACTAATCCTAGCGACATTACTAACTCTCAACCCAAACTAACCGAATGCACCGAAAATTTTGGCAGCATAACGACATACATAGGACTAACCCAAAATTTTTCTTTTAACCTGCTAAACATAAACACACTTCTAAATAACATTCAACCCACAACTACACTCCACAACTCCACTTTTTCACAACAGAAACCCATCCTCCACAATAAAGCGAGTTAGACCTCGCATTCACAACTAACTTCAGAAATATAAACTTACTAGGTAAAAGCATGCAACTCGATTAATAGCACGACGTAGCTTTATCAAAATAAGGCATCGAACTTCAAGTAAAACTTCTCAAAAGCTAAACCTATCCTCTCAAAACAAAACAACTAAACGAGCCTCTGAAAGAAGAAACATAACACTATCCCTTACAACCAGAAGAATAAAATTACTTTAATAACCAAAATAGAAAAACTAATTTCTAGATAACAAAAATGCCTAGGCCAGTGGAGTCACTCCTCATGTGTCTCCTCGTCAGTACCACCAGGCTCATAATATCCGTCAACACCTGCATTATCTAAAATGTTGGGGGGAAGAAAGGGGAGGGGGTCAGTACAACCACGGTACTGGTAAGCAGCTCACACCCGGTGAGCCCTCAAACAGCAAACAATACATCAATCATACTAGGCACACGCATCCAACATACTTTAAAACACCATAAACATCCAATCATGCTTCTCTAAAGCGATAAACCGACTACAATACTCATGCTAACTCAATAGGACAACTTCATGCATACACCCAACATGCAATGCACCCCACATGGTTTCCGCGCCATGCTTGCTTTCTTAGCACATGATTTACGCGTCATGCCACGCACCAATACACATGAATTCCACGCCATGCAACGCAATCTTAACACGTGATTTGCGCGTCACGCTCCGCACCAAAACATGATTTCCACGTCATGTAACGCACTCACACCCGACACATGAATTACGCGCCATGCGCAGCGCACACTCGCTTGTGATTTACGCGACACGCTCCGCACTCACAACCCACACGTGACTTACGCGTCACGCTCCGCACCAATAACATGATTTCCGCGTCATGTGGCGCAATCTTAACACGTGATTTCCGCGTCACGTAACGCACACACAACCCAACTCATCTCTCTATGAGCACACAGGACCATGCAACTCTGACTCTCATGCAACATAGCCCAAAAGCAGTAAACAACATGCTTAAAACACCAACAGATCATCATGCTTTTAAGTCAAACAGAATAACATGCTTAACACATATCACGAGTCATATATCGATTAATAAGCATACTAGAAAGCGATAAACAACCAACATGCTCATGCAGTCAAACAGACTCAACGTGTAAAAACTACTTACCTCGAATGCTCCTAAAGCACTTCAACAACTCAAGGATCAAGATGAACTCCTAAACAACAAAGATAATTCTAAAAATAAGAACAACTTACTGAAAGCTTAAGACATGCTAGAAAAGCCTAAATCAACTTAGGAAAGTCTATTTCCTTACCGTATAACCACTCAAAATTCCCCAAATTAAAAACCCAAAGCCTTTAGACCATGGACAACCATGTCTAAGGCACAACAAGCAATGGGTATTTACCGAAGGGCCATATTTAAGGTTTTTCAGCCGTTGGACAGCAAGCAAAAGACATGAATTCACATTCTAAGGATTCCTAGAGGTTGGTAACGCTACTTGGGCATAGGCAATTGATAGAAGATATTTTAGCATGCTTTTTAAATCACAAACGGCGAGCAAAAACTCCTAAATTCATGATTTAAGGACCTACAAAGGTTGGGTAAAACTAATTAGGCGACGACACATAGCGGACATTAATAGAAACATGCTTTTAAGCCATGAATAACATGTAGAAATTCATTAACTTCACATTCTAAGGACCTATAGGAGTTGGGCAAAGCTTTAAAAGCCTAAACAACTAATGGGTATCGATCAAAACATGATTTTAAGGCTTTAATCTCTAATTGGCATCAAACACATATGCTATAAACTAAAAACAGCATTGAGCCTCACCCAACTGGCCCGATATCACGCAAGACGGGTCATACTAACCTCGAACAACGTGTTAGAATACTCCTTGGACAATGGGTATTCAAGTTTTAAGTGATTCAAACTCAATCGAACACTTTTACGGCGCTGCAGATCAGAATTTTCAACATTAAACTAAATTCCAGCACTTAAACAACTTGGGCATTCTAATATTGAAGTCGAATAAGCATGGGTAAATCCTAATCGAACTCAAACAAACATGGGTAACAAAGAGAACTCACCAAGAGAGCCCGAACACGCCGAAACAAACCTTAAATCAGTCTAAACACGCCCAAAACGCTAGAACGATGAAGATTCAGCCTTCTACCTCATGGATCTGACTGAAAAACGCGAATAAGAGGAGATAAAACAGGAATCTTTGCTGAACTTGAAAGGAAAACTAATGGGCCTTAAGAAAAACTTACTAAAACACCAAGGAGATGAGAGGATTCACGTGGAAGAGGGACGACACGGCGGCGACAGGCTGCTTCAGCTGACGGCGGCGTTCTCGATCATCAGCAGCAGCGGCTGCACTCCGGCGGCAGGGCTGAAGAAACAGAACGCAGAGAGAGAGAGACCCGACGGAGAGAGAGAGTACGAGAAGACGGGGTGGTGCTGCTGGCGACGACGCTGAGATTAGGAACACGGCGGCGACGACAGTGCACGGATCGGCGGCGGGGCTGGGCGGCTGAAGACGAATCACCAAGGGGGGCTGGTGGCTTTCACGGCAAAGGGAAAGAGATGGAGAGAGAAGAGGGGTTTTAGGGCTTCTTTATGCTAATTTCTTTTTTTTCTTTTTCCCACATTCTTTTAAAAAACCCTTAGGGCCCGTTTGGTTTAAGGTTTTATAGATGCCTGGGAATACTATGCCTGGGAATAAGATTGCTAGGAATCAAAGATAACTGTGTTTGGTTGTGCATGAGAATGTCATCAGGATTTTATGAGAACAAATTATGTCTGTATTTCTTTTTTAGAATTAATCAGGTAAAATTTATGTAATTTTAATAAATTAATCAATAAAATAATCAAAATTAATTCAAACTATATTAATAAAAATTAATGAAATAATAAACATGAAATAATTTTAATGGGATAAACTATGTTAATTTAACAAAATAAAATTATTTAATTAATTTTTAATAAATATCTTTAACTACACTAATTTAATATATTGTATCCATAAAAATTAATTAGATAAATATTTAATAATATGATTATTATTTATTTATTTTTTATTTTTAAATAAATATGATTATTTATTTATTATAAGGAAATCCAAAAAAGTAATTAATTGATTATAAATAATTGATAAGTAATTAATTATAATTATTGAAAAATGAATTTTTATACTAAATTCATTTAAATGATTTTAATTCAATAATTAAATATATTTTCGATAATATTAACTAATTAATTATAATTTTAGTAAATATGTAATTACATCCCTCTAATAAACTTGGACTACGTATTTGTTTAAAAGTCCTAAAAAAAGTATTTGTTTAAAAAAATTGTAATTCTTGACAAATTATATTTTAATCTAATTAAATAATTTATTATATTATTTTTAATTTAGTATCCATTAGTTAATTAATTAACTATATTCAAAATAAAATTGCATATAAAAATAAAAAAGAAGAGATGAGAAAAGAGAAAACCCATGCTTTTGCAAGGGCATAGAAAACCCTTGCTTATGGGCATAAATGATGCCTGGGAATACGTTATTTCCGGGGCCCACCACAGAAATCTTGAAACAAACGAGGGTATTAGAAACCCTTGCCCATTCCCATCTCCAAAAACCTTGTACCAAACTGACCCTAAAGAAATAAAACCCATTTAAAAAATAGGAATCATATCCCAGCTAGGAATTTATTTAAAAACTTAAACTCCTGAAAGATTCGGGAAAGAAAATAACTCAATTGATTTAGGATTTGGGTCATTTGATATTTAAAGTAAATATCGGATATCAAACCTCCTAACTTTAGGAAATTAAAGATTTAATTAAAAATCTCTTTTCCTAAAATTATAGAAATTTAATTTACCGACTCAAGGCTAAACTTAAATTTCAATTTTTTTCAAATTAGAATAAAATGTCCAATTGAATCCAAAATGGCTCGATTTAGAAATGCGGGGCGTTACAAATTTAGACCCTCAATTAGTGATTTATAACACTATTTTCATTGATCTTTAAAAAAGAAAAAAAAAACTATTTTCATTGATTATTCCATTTAACTTAAAATTAAATGACCCAAATAAAATTAATTTTCTCCAAAAATCCTACTAAAAAATAGCAATAGAAGTTATAATGTAATTCTTCAAAAAATAATCTATAATCTATATCTATCTATAATATATAATAATAATCTATATCTATATCTATACTATATTGAAAATGGAGGATTTTTGAAAAACATTTTTGGACTATTATGTCCCTATTTTAATTTTTAAATTTACAAGTATGTCATTTATATTAATTATTAATTAATAATTATTTAATTTAAATATGTACAATCTTTTTCTAATTTTTTAAAAGGATCTTTGAAAAACATTTTTGGACTATTATGTCCCTATTTTAATTTTTAAATTTACAAGTATGCCATTTATATTAATTATTAATTAATAATTAATTAATTTAAATATGTACAATCTTTTTCTAATTTTGTAAAATGGTTTTTAAAAGAATCCATCCTAATCGGTTATAATAAATGGTAACCATACTATTATTAATTGATTAAGGATTGGTTATTAATTATTTAATAAAATTTTGTCTCAATATGATATTTAAACAAAAACAAATATAAAATGTTATCAAAATAATTTTTTTTTATTACAAAAAATTTATGTTGCCGCTTTTTTTTTTTTTTTTTTATGATTAAAGATAAAATTATATTATGAAAAGTTTGTGCATGATTTAATTAAAAGAAAACGTTGTAATTCAAGTAAATTCTATACTATGAAATTATATATAAAATTATATATATATATATATATATATGAGAATGTAAAAGGTTGGAAGGTGGAAAAGGAATGTAAAAGATTTATTAAATGAAAATATAAGAAGGTAAAAGGTTAGAATATAAAAAGTTTTGTTAATTTAATGTCTATAAATTAATTATAAAATTAATGAGTTATTGAGGGCATTTCAAAGGTTTTGCAACATCATTCAACTCCTACCTTACAACTATATAAGGGGCCGTTTGTTTTTTGGTAATCAAGATAGCCGGAATTTTCAGATGCCTGGAATTATATATGCCCGAAAATATAGATGTCCGACATTTTAGATAACGGTGTTTGTTTTGAAGGAATAATTTATAGGGATGTTCAAGAATATTTAGATAACCATGTTTGTTTTTGTAGGATTTCTGGACGGGAATGTCTTAAAATGATGTATTATTCCAACAATACCCTTTTCTGTCTTCAAATCATTTATATATTAATTTAATATAATTTAACTTGTATAACATTTTTTATTTTAATAATTTAATATTGTTATCAATTCAATTTGTATTAATTTTATATGTTATTTTGTAAAAACAATAATTTCTATTGTCTTAAGATTTGTATGAAAAAATAGAATTGAGTATTAATTTCAATTTAAACTTGAACTACTTGAACTTATTTTAAATTAGAAGAAGACAAATTAACTGAAGTTTATTTTATATGTAAATAAAACATATAAATATAGTTTATTTCATATAATTGTTTATTAGTGAATGAATACACTAATTTTTTAAAGTCCTAAAAAAAAGAAAAATAAAGAAAAAATGGAAAAATAAAGAAAATTAATGAAAGAAAATATAAAAAACGAAGGACCAAAACGTCAATAGTCGATTCCCTTAACATGGGAATCTTAGAAACCCATGTATCAGGAGAGCATCCAAATCTTCTTAGATGCCTCTTGTTGACATCTTAGGATGTCCAGGCATCCCGAGATGCCTAGGCATCTTACATCACCACAAAACAAACGGGGTAATCTAGATGCCTATTCCATGGGAATCTTGGATTACCGCGAAACAAACGGCCCCTAAAGAGCTCTCCCCTACTCCTTTTTGTAACAGTTTGGGTCTCCTCTTATTAGTTTGTTTTTTCTTTCTCTCTCAATCAAAGGTTTTGAAGTTTGCATGAATTGCAACATGGTGTTAAAGTACAAACGAAAGACAAAGATGCTTCAAGATAATGCTCTCAACCCATAGGTATCAATTCTTCTGATAAATGTTTTCAAGTTTATTTTATAATTAATAATATTTGTTGTCGTTTTTATTGTAAATGCGTATGCATGGTTAGAATTGTTTTAATTTAACTTTTAAAGAAAAAAAAATAATCTTACCAATCTAATGTGATTAGCTCTTATGTTAATCATAATCTTTTTTTTTTTTTTTTTGGAAAAAATGTTAATCATCAAATATATATCCTATGATTCATGATAAATAAAAAGTTGAATTTAAAAAGGGATATTGGGATCATAAATAATTTTGCAGATAGAATTATTTGCTTGGCAAAGAATCTAAGTGAAGAGGAATTCGAAAAAGCTTGTATAGCTTTTTGGACCATCTATCTAGAGGAATGGAGAGTATGGATTGGGAGCAACGTTGCGAATGGATCCATAGTTATTGGAAGGAAACAAGAGATGATTTGAAATGTGTACGATCTGGTGTAACAATTCGAGAATAGATCAAGGTAATCAGACGGAAGGATATAAATTGTTTACTAATGCTGCAGTGAATATGCATTACACTAGAGTCGGATATGGTATGGTTGTTATGGGACCTAGATGAAAGCAACTATGGAAATGAGAGATCAAACACTCTTCACACCGCTTGCGGCAGAAGTCCAAGCAATCCTTCATGGTATTCGTCTATTGCAACGTTTACAATATAAGATGACCCAGATCTTCTCAGATTCTTCAATTGCGATAAGCACGATAACATGAGAACTGCAGCCTACATAAGATATACATCAATTGATTATCCAAATCCGTGATATGGCTACTCAGTTTTCGAGTTTAACTTTCTCTCATATTCCTAGGAATCACAATCGGAGAGCAGATGCCTTAGCCAAGGATGCTTTAGTTAAGGATAGATCCATGTTATGGCTAACTGACTTTCCATCATGGCTATTAGCAGTGGGTTCGCAAACTCACTGTAAACGTACGTTGTATTGTGACGGCTTGTGTTAATGATAATATGTGTTTTGTCCAAAAAAAAGTTGTTTTTTAAAAAAAAAAAAAATTGATAAATAAAAAGTTGCAATCTTGAAAATATTTTTTGGACCATTACGTTATTTGATCTATTTTTATGTTTATTAAGCATGCCATTTAAATCTAATGTTTAACAACATTAATTATTAAGATTTTGAAAAGCTAGGAATATGAAAGGTTGAATATATTGTGAAAAGCTAGGTTGATTTATTTCTAGCAACTAATTATAGTTTTTTTTATTATTATTATTTACATTTACTTTGACTAATAATATATTGTGAAAACCATTTTTAGTATGTCAGACTTGTCATAAGTTATATGTTGAATTTATAAACGAACATAGCTTTTTTCTACATCTGCCTCCGTCGGAGATGCAACATTGGAAAAATTATAACAAACATATTTTATCTTATCTTATCTTACTATCTTAAAAATGGCTAAGAGGAGAATCGTTTTTTTGACTATTTTATCTATTTGCCATATTTTAAATTTACAATGCATGCCACTAATAGTTATAATATTTATATATTTAATTTAACTCATAAAATATAAAATAGAATTTAAGAAACAATAATATCAAAAAAGAAAAAAAAAACGACAACATTGTCATTGGTATTTAAGATAATATAATACTTAATTGTCTTATTTAAAAAAATGAAATTACTAACAAAAATTCTACACATCCACCCGTAAGGACTAATACATTTTTTAAAGGGAAATCCTCATAAATGGCCAGAAATTACAGGGTAATTTCGAAAAATGGCCAAACCGTATTTTTTAATGAAAAATGGCCAAACCGTATTTTTAACCTAATTTCACTTGTTTTATTCTTCAAATTATACCCCTAAGTTAATTTTCACGCCCCACCCTATATTTGAGGAAGCCATTTAATTTTATTTTTTTTTTAAACCAATTATCCCATGAATCAAGCAATAGTTAGTTACAACATATATATTATCTCTTATCATTTCAAATTCAAATCCAGATTGCTTCATCGTCTTTTCTAGTAGACTTTTATTTTGTAATCAACAAACCAGATTGCTTCATCTTTTCCAACCATTCTGATTGATTATTGGTCTTCGTCGTTCCTTCGGTAAAGCTATTGATCATAGATATATTTCAACATTTTTTTTACTGCTTTCATGTTTTTTGTTACTCCAAAAGTAAGCGTTCAAATTGATTATTGCTTTCATGTTTTCGTTCACCTGAGTTATTCTTTTCATTTGTTGAGAGCTCATTTGAACTTTCTTCTGAATCAGTCTCAATCACATTTGAATCTTCCGTCTCCTACAAAAGTAAATAATTTTTAGAAGAAACCATTACCCGTTTTCATACACACTTTAATTGTGATTAAACAAAGATCACAACTACAATGATTTTTCTTCAATTTGCATGATGAATTCTAGCGGTAACATGTATGATTTTTTTTTTATCGATATATTGTATTTTGTTATGTTCTCCTATTTTTTCTCCCTAAATCGTGATTTGAATTTAGTAACAAATTTCTTAATTAAAATTGTTGTTTTCAAATTATACTGTTAAGATAAATTAATATTAGACTTATCTTTTTTTATTTTGAAATTATTTTATTGAATTTAACATTAAATTAACCTGTAAATCCTAGATTCTCTCATTTTTTTTTTGTAGTATATTTAATTTGCATGATGAATTCTAGCGGTAACATGTATGATTTTTTTTTTATCGATATATTGTATTTTGTTATGTTCTCCTATTTTTTCTCCATAAATCGTGATTTGAATTTAGTAACAAATTTCTTAATTAAATTTTTTGTTTTCAAATTATACTGATAAATTAATATTAGACTTATCCTTTTTATTTTGAAATTTAGATTTCGGTTAGGGTCATTCTTATACATTTTGTTACTAACTGTAAAGATTATTCATATCATAAGTATGTTTCCACACATTTGTTATTGCTTTCATGTTTTATTTCATCCCCAAAGTAGCGTTTTTGGTTACTGCTTTTATGTTTTTGGCCATCCAGGATTTTTTCTCCCGTTTGAATTTGAATCTGTTGTTTCAATTTTAATTTTCCAGATTTATTTGTTTAATTTGTAGGGTTGTTATTGATTTAATTTGTAGGGTTGTTATTGATTTGGTTGTTGAATTAATCTGTAACAATCCTAGATTTTCTCCTTCTTTATAGTGTATTTTAATTTAATTTATTTATGAATTAAGATTTGGGTGGGGTATTTACGTCCACTTTGTTGCCAAAAAAAAATTACTAAATTTAGCTATTGGCCATATCTCAAAATGAAAACACGAAGGACTCTTTTTCAAATCAACTATTTTAAAATGCCATTTAGCTGGTTGCCCTTTTTTAATGCAAAATTATTATATTTTTTTAGAATGTTTTTTCACTTATTATTATTTTATTTAATTTTAAATATATACAATAAAATCAACATTAATTGTTGAACTTCTTTTCACATTCTCACATCCATAAATAACCTACCTATTTAAGTTTTTTTAGTAAATACCCAATATAAAAATATGAAAGATGAAGAGGTTAGAATATGAAAAGTCCTATATCATTATTTCTATAACTTAATTTCCAAAATTTATGAGTTTATTTTTAATTATGCTTAATGGTGAAATTTCAAAGGTTTTGTAACTCTTATCTTCTACAACTATATATAGCTCTCTTCAACAATTTCTTTTACAAGCTTTTGAGTTTTCTCTTATATTTAGGTTTTCTTTTCTTCTTTTATTCATTGTTTTTGTTTTGTCTTATAACTTTTGTTGAATTACTCAATCTAACCTTCTTCTTGCTTTTCTTTTGTTGCAATATTGATCCTTTGTAATTTAAAAAAATACTTGAAGATATGTAAAAGAGAAGCTAGAAAATGATATACCAATTGAAGTTAAGCATGCTTTAAATTAAGTTCATAGCTTATTTTCTTTTATAATGTATTTAGCTTCTTTTATGATGATTATGATGGTGATGATAATAGTTACTATTATTGTTGTTAGGAATATAAACTTTTTTTAAAAAAAAAAAAAATTGTTGGTAGTAAATGAATAGTTCATTACAATAATTAAAAAATAGTATTTTCTCATATTCTTCAATTCCACTTTTTTCCTCTTTCTCATTCTTCTCATTATTTTATTTTATTTTATTTTTTTTTTTTTGAGAATATCATTCTTCTCATTATTTCTCTCTCTAACTCTTGAGGAAGTATTATTTGAAAATTAGAAAGTTTGAATGTGAACCATTAGAACATGAAGCATCATAATATGAATAACTTGAATATGAAAAGTTTATCATTTATTTTATAAAGTAACTATAAAAATGTATGAGTTTAATTATTTTTAAATTTTATGAATTTATATTTAATTACAATGAATAATGAAAATTTAAAAGTTTTTTTTTTAATCTTCTACCGCTATATTAATAACTCTCTCCTACTTTTCTTTAATACACGAACATGAAAAGTTAGAATATTAAAACTTTTTCTCATTTATTCCTAAAAATAAACTATAAAATTTATGAAGATCTCCATAATTATATAATGAAAATTTACAAGTTTATCAAAATTTTAATAATTTAAAACTTCGTAAGTGTATAAAATACTTAATAAATCACTTATTCTATTGTAAATATAAATGAATTGAAGATCGGATATATGCTTAACTTTGTTTTTTATATCTATATCTATATCTATACTATATTAAAAAGTGAGGATGTTGGAAAAACATTTTAAGACATATTTGTCCCTTCTCTAACTTTCTAATTTACAAAATATGTCATTGATAATAAATTATAAAATAAAATTAATTAATTAATAATTAATCATCAATAATAAGTATAGAGAATCTTAAAGGTTGGAATGTAAAAGGGTTTTCCTACAATTTAGATGATTTTATTTCTTTAATTTAATTCAAAGATAAAATCTAAAAGTTTTAGAATTCAAAAGTTTTTGTAACTTCTCACATTCTACCACTATAAAAATGAGTTTTCTTTCACCATCTTTTCACCAAAACCTTAAGGTTTCATTTTTTCTTTATTCCCTCAATCTTCAAAGAATCTCAAGATGTTGGTGATACATTAAAGGAGCAAGGGAAGGGATGCATGTGTGTATCCATTCTAGACCCAATATTACAACTCAACTTTGATGAAGTTTGTCTATCACAAGTGAGAAGTCTATTTAAAGAAATCATTGTATAACTAAGATGTTGAATTTTTTTACTGTTTATTCTATTTTTTTTAATTATGGCTAAGATCTTGAATGCTTTTTTAACGTGTATTTATTTTTTTATTGTTTTTTTATAAGTGTATTATTATTTTTATTTACAATATTTGTTGAAAAATAAAAGCTTATTGATTAATTGCAAACTTATGTTTCTTTTAATTTGTCAAGAAAATAATCATCTAACCTAATGTCTCACAATTTTTTTTAATTAACTATAACAATAAATTAATTAAAAAAATGCTTTCACTATCTTCTCTAAGAAATGATTTCCATAATTAGTTTTACTTGAAAGCATATAAAAATGAAGAAATAAAAGAAAGGAAACCATAACCACAAAACTATTAATAAATTATTCTAATAAATTTTTCACTTTCATCTCACACCTCCATAAAATCTCTCCCACTACACTACCTCCCATAAAATCTCTCTCTCCCTAGCTTAAATACAAATTGTTTAATTATTAAAATATTTATCAATAATAAATAAATAATCATCAACCATTATAATTATATACTACTAAAAAAAATAATAAATCTATGGAATCTAAAATGTTAGAATACAAAAAAAAAAAAAAAAAAAAAGTGTTTTCATTTATTTCTCAAGAATTTAAAAATTTTGACTAAAAATAATGAATAATAAAATTTCAAAATTTTGGAATTTTAAAAGATTTGTAACACTTATAACCTTTACTACTATAATAACTTTTTTTAAAAAATTATTCCTTTATTTTTTAGTCAAAATTAGTTATCTCTAATTCCCTTCTTCTTGAGAGTCTCCTCTAATATTGAAATCAAATATAAAATACCTTATATAAGTTGACGGGATGCATATATCAAATGTGTATCCCAATTTGCCATTTGGAACTTCAAACGTTCTAATTCCAATTTGATGTTGTATTTTTTTTTAAAAAAAAAAAAAACTAACAAGCAATTTTGAAGAATGTGGATAGTGTGAGGTTTGATTTTTTTGTTTTTCCTTTTTTAACTATTTTTATTTTTATTTTATACTTATTATATTTTTTTATTTTTATATTTTTTATATTTAAAATGTTTGTACATGCTTTAATTTTATATATATATATAGTTTTTTTGTTTTTTGAAAAAAAAAAAAATATATATATATATATATAGTTTAAAACATGTAAGATAGGGGTTTGAACATTTTGACCTTTTCGTTGGAGATGTATGCCTTAGCCAATAAGATGGGGGATTGAACATTTTGACCTTTTCGTTGAAGATGTATGCCTTAGTCAGTTGAACTATATTTAGAATTGTTGCTTTAACTTGATTTTAATAACCCACAATATCCTATATAGATTCAAAATTTATAAGAAATTTTATTATGTTCATTAATTTTTTTCTCTCTTTTTTATTACAATAATTCATATATATAATCTTAATTTTTTTTTAGAAATTGTACATATAATTTGAGAACATATATTAGATAGATATCATTTAGTTCAAAATGAAACATTCATTTACTATTATTATTTTTTTATAGTGGATTTTGCAACAAACCACTATATAAATTTTATAACTTTCAACATAATAGCTCTTATTTTAATGATTTTTTAAAAAAACTCTAAAATATAACTTATTATAAAAATAAATAAATAAAACCATAAAATATAAATGTGTTTTTTAAATTAAAAAAAATACCAATAAGTATATTAATATAAAAGGTTAACAAATTTATGAATGAAACATAAATAGATTCAAATTATTATTTTTTTTAGAAAAAATTAAATTATTAATAAAATTATATATTTTATCATATTATATTAATAATTAATCATTTGTATCTTACACAAAATTATTTTATTAATTATAAGAAAAGATATACATAATTTGAAATATAAACGTGCACCGCACGTGCTAAAAAACTGGTAATATATAAAAAGTACGAATGTCGAAGATTTTTTTTTTTTTGACAATATTAACCTTGATTTTTAATACAATACCTAAATTGTTTTTAATGTTTTTTTTAAAAATGCTAAATTTATTAGAAACCTACACGCAGTATTAATGTCTTTAATGATCACAAATGCATTTTAATAGTTTTTAAAGGAATTATTTTTTATTCTTAAATGTTATAACACCAACGTGAAATAAAATCAATTATAAGTATTTTAAAAATAAAATAAAGCGAAACTCTCTATCTTCTTAGATTGAAAGATTGGATTTTTAATTTTTTGGCTCTTTAGTTTTTCACATTTTTCATTTAATGCTTATATAAATTAGTCTTGGTTATTGTTTTTAAATGCTAAACCATTTAATACAAACTTACACACCCATGTAAAATAATAAAATTAACTAATTTGTGTGTTTCAAAAAAATAAAAATTAACTAATTTGTGATTGAAAAAAATTTGTCTATCTATTTATTGATTTTACCATAAGAGTGAATGAATAATGAACCATAAAAACCCTTCACTAAGAAAGTTTTTTTTTTTTTTTTTTTTTTTTTTTTTTTTTTTTTTTTTTTTTGACAACAGGGTCTCTTCATTCTTTAGATGAGACATTAAAAACATCACATTTTGCCCTTTTTTTGGCTCAATCTCGTCCCCTTCCTCTAAAACTTTTCAATTCTTCCCTACCCCTCGGATCATTAGGTCACAACTAAAAAATGTGATGTATTTGCTTGATTCTTTGGATTCTTATTGATTTCCATTTTCAAATCCACTTTTCATTTCTCCCATTATTTTTTTTTCCTGTTGTCTTTTTGTTTTGTTTCATTTTTTTTTTCAATGGTTTCTTGGATTTTTGTTTTGATTATCCTATGGGAGAATGAAGAGAATCCTAGTCATGACAACATTAATTGATAAGATTTATTTTATCTTTTGGAAATTTTGGAGATACCGATTTTACGATTTTTGTATTGTCTCTTCATGTTTAGTAATGATATTTCTCATGGAGTTCAAAGAATATTTCACCTTTAGTTGAAGAAATTAAAATTTCAAGTGTAAGAGTTAATTCTCTTTTTCCCCTCGATTGTTTTTGCAAAATCATCGAATGGTCATTCTTTCTTGAATTATATAAATATGTTGATATTCCTTTTCTATAAATGAAAGTATATGATTTATGGGTTTTTTTTTGTACTTTTATTTTATAGTTTGTACCTTGGAAAATGAGAAGGCAAAGGAAAAGAAATGCTAGAGGATTGTATCTCTTTGTCTTTCCAAAGCTAAACTGGTTGTAATAAGAGAGATTGAGACTCATATTTGATCTCATATTTTTTTAAAAAAAAACAAGGAGAATTAATTAACTAAAGTCTCGTTTGATAACCATTTGGTTTTTTATTTTTATTTTTTTTGTCTTTGAAAAATAAGCCTACAAACACTATTTCCATCCATAAATTTCTTTGTGTTGTTATCTATCTTCTTCCCATGTTTTAAAAAACAAGCTTAATTTTGAAAAAAAAAAAAACCAAATGGTTATCAAATGCGGCCTAAATTGTTAGGTTTTTTTTTTTTCTTCTTCTTCTTTCTTCATTTTTTGGTTTTTTTTTTCTTCTTCTATCTTCCTCTTTTAACTTCAAATTTTTAGTTTCACTAATCACCAATTTTATATATACATATGTTCAGAATTAGTTTTGATTGCTTCTACTTTTAAAAGTATATCGTTGAGTTAAATTATATATTTTTTTTTTTTTGAAAATGAGTTAAATTATATTTTAATACACAATTTTATAATTATTTTCTTAATTTTAATTTTTTAAAAGAATAACCACGTGCATCGCACGTTAAAAAAAACTAGTAATTTAAAAACAACCGCAAAGAACCACCATCTAATTAAATTGACAAAATTCAAATTCAAATTATGGCCACTATATTCAAACTAAATTAGTGGTGAGTGAATTGATTTAGGCCCTTAATATGAAGCTCACAAATTATAACTCTAGAGACAACGATATTAAATTCAGAAGAAAAAAAAGGAAAAGAAAGAGATATTTGAAACACATATGAATAATTGGAGGAGATAACTAATTTTAGACCTGAAAACTAAAAAAAAAAAAAGAAAAAAAAAGGAAAGTTAGCATATAAAAAAACCCCAAAACAATCCGAACATTGTTAATTATGACATATAATACAATATTCAAGAAAGACATTCTGATTAGAGGAAAAATTAAACAAAAATAGCATAACAATAAATATATGTAAATATTTTCTTAAAAAAAAAAATTGAGAATCACATAGGGATGATTCAAGAGAGGTACCTGAAACAAACATTTGAAAGAGATTTGTAATTTTAGATGTGAAAACCAATTATCGAAGATAGACAACTTATAGAGGGAATTTAAATTCAAATTATTCTAATTTAAGGATAAATTACTTGCATGTTATTTGTAACATCCACTAATTCTTAATCCTTTTAGTTTTTGTAATTTGGTTAGGAACTCAAATGTCTCCTTAACAAAAATAAAAAACCATTGTAAGAAGATTGAGAGAAAACAAGCAAAATTTTCAAAAACCAAAAACAAAAAACAAAAAAACAAATTATGTCATATATGAAAATCATAGTAAGAAAATTGGAAAAAAAAAAAAAACAAACATAATTTTCAAAAATCAAACGGTTATCAAACGAGGCTTAAATCTCTCTGTTTAACGAATTTGTTGAAATTCTATTTGATAATTGTACTAGAAAATAAAAACATGGACTAAACTCACATACAATTGATAAATATTAGCATATATTGTATATTATAAATTTGATAAAATGAAAAAAAAAAATAATATTTTAATTAAATATACTAACTAAAGAGAATTTAGCCATGAACATCCACTTAACAGTTAACACATTTCTCCAAAGAAAAACAGAAAAGTAAAAACAAAATTGGTTAACACATTGATTTCGAAAACTTGGAAAATATCTTTGAGAAGCTTTAAAAAGCAAGTTGTCAATTTTGGGTTAACGATTTTATTCTAAAAACTTGTTATCAATCTGGTTTCAAACAAATTCCATACTTTTATTGGTTTTCTAAAAATAAAATATTATTTTAAGATTTTATACGGAACACCACCTTAATGTGAATTGAGAATAAAATACTATATAAAAGGGAAGCAATAGAATAAGATGAGAAAACACAACAAAATGGCATCAAGTAATTGTAATGTGTTTTGGGGAGTTTGTGCTATCATAGTCCTCGGATTTCACCTTACAATCTACCAAACAGATGCTAGAAAAATTTTGAAAGCTGATGAAGACAACTCCATTCTAGAAAAGGAATTGAGGGATAACTTTATAAAGCATCCAAAAGGCATTCACATTCCTCCATCAGTCATTTTCACGGAGTCCAAGGTCAACTTTGGAATGCTACCGAAAGGCATACGTATTCCTCCATCTGGGCCGAGTCAAAGGACATCAGACTATCCACCTCCACCACCTTCTGTCCCATCATTCACTTTAAAGAAGGAATCTGGAATTAACTTTGGAATATTACCAAAAGGTGTACGCATTCCTCCGTCTGGACCAAGTCAAAGGACATATGACTATCCATCTCCACCACCTGTTGTCCCATCATTTACTTTAAAGAAGGAATCTAGAATTAACTTTGGAATATTACCAAAAGGTGTACGCATTCCTTCATCTGGACCAAGTCAAAGGACATCAAACCATCCACCTCCACCACATTCTGTCCCATCGTTCAGTTTAAAGAAGGAATCTAGAATTAACTTTGGAATATTACCAAAAGGCGTACGCATTCCTCCGTCTGGACCAAGTCAAAGGACATCAGACCATCCACCTCCGTCACCTTCTGTCCCATCATTTACTTTACAGAAGGAATCTAGAATTAACTTTGGAATATTACCAAAAGGCGTACTTATTCCTCCGTCTGGACCAAGTCAAAGGACTTGAGACTATCTGCCTCCTCCACCACATGCTCCTTCCATTATTCTAGAGAAGAAATCAAAGTTAAATTTTGGGATGTATCCTAGAACACCTATTCCACCATTTGCGGCAAGTGGAAGGCACCACTAATGGCTTCCTCATCAACCTCAAATTCCGTGGCATTCCCTAAATTTAGGCTATTGCTTCTAATACAAATATTGAGGATATTTTAAGTCGTCTTCCTTCTTCCAATGTAAGGCTAATAAGAAAAATGAAGATTTGCATGTTTATGAGGAAAAATTGTTAGAAGATAATTATAATAATTACAGTTTTTATATATTTTCCTCTTTCTCATATTTTATAACTCTTAAATAATTGTCAATCCGAACATAGCGAAGTGGACAAGATATCAATTACTATCTCAAAGATAGATAGTTTTATTCTCCACCCTCGAAAATATAATAATATATTATATATTAAGATTATAGTAATAATGATAATACATGTGTGTTTTATGTTTATTATAAAATTTTATTGCCTTCGAACTTTTTTTTTAATATTGAACTGATTTTTGTGTTATATATATATATATAATATTGACTTTTAAAATTGTCTTAAAAGTTAATATCTTATCTTACTATCTTAAAAGTGACTAGAGAAGAGAATCATTTTTGTACTATTTGACTGCTTTGTCAAATTTTAAATTTACAAAGCACGCCACGAATAATTATTAACTTATATATTTAATAAACTCATAAAATAACAATTAAAAATCTAGAAGATCAAATGTTGTTTTTTTGGACAATATTATCCTCAGTATTTAAATTTACAAAGCAAGCTACTAATAATGGTCAAATTTATATATTTAATTAAACTCGTAAAATAGCAATTAAAAATCTACAAGATCAATTGGTGTTTTCTTTTGGACAATACTATCCTTAGTTTTAAAGATAATACCTTAACTTATCATTATTAATTTATTTTAAAATAAAAAATAGAATTAATAAAAGAACAAGTTCTACCCACCCTAGGTACTAATAGTTTCTACATTTTTTTTTATATAAATAGAATTGTTTTATCACTTATTATTATTTAAGGACAAATATACCATGAATTAACATTAATTATTCAACCTCTCTTCACATTTCCACATTTATATATAACCTAGGATATAAATACTTTTTTTAAGTAAATATCCAATGTAAATATTTGAAAAGTTCTATATCTTTTATTTCTATAATTTAATTACTAAAATTTATGAGTTTATATTTAAGTATGTTTAATAGTGAAATTTGTTTTGTAACTTTTATCCCCTCCAACTATAAATAGAACCCTCTTCAACATTTTCTTTTTACAAACATTTGAGTTTTCTCTTTGTTTAGGTTTGTTTTTCTTCTTTTATTCATTTTCTAGCTTTGTCTTATCATTTTTGTTGGATTATTTTATCTAACATTTTTCTTGCTTTTCTTTTCTTTTGTTGCAGCGTTGATCCTTTGCAAATTTGTAATTTAAGAAAAAAAACTTCAAGGTATGCAAAAATAGAAGCTTGAAAATGGTATCTCGCCAATTGAGGTTAAGCGCAAGTATGTTTTAAAAATTATGTATTAACGGTTTTGAAAACGGAATAATGGAGGGTCTAATTGATTCACACATGAAAGTTTAAGGTTTAAATTGATATAATTATTAGTTTTGGATTTTAAGTGATACAATCCCATAATTTATGTTTAAAAAAAACATGAAGTAATAAATTTTTATTGCTTCTCTTCATGGAAGTTTAGAGAAAAAAAAGTGTAACCGAAGTTGACGGAGCATAGACTACATGCATATATAATAATAACACTCTTCACATTTGCTTGTCCATCCAATGGGCTTCCCTCTCTCCCATGAGATTTTCTAACAAAATTATGATGGGGAGCCTTTTTAACCCATTAATTTCAAATTTTTTTTCTAAATCTTTTAAATTTATCAACGTTAAGATTTCATATGCATTAATTCAATTTTTGTTTTTCTCCAAATGCCCTTATTTAATTTTGATATTCTAATAAATATTGATTTATTTTTCATGAACCAACCGGTTATCAAATTTGGTAACTCTTATTTTATCAATTTATTTTAGTATTATTTTTTTTATATTAAACATTCCATTTCTGTTTTTTTCCCCTTACCTTTAGTGAATTCATTTTTGTTTTTTTTTTTTCAAATTTTAGTCAATTGCTGTTTTTTCCAAGCTCATTTCTTTTATGTCAACTGGGACAAATATGTAAATGAGCTTCTTAAACTCCTTTAATATCTAGTTGTGAGTTGACAAAAATATAAAATTGTAACAAAATGGACACTTTTGAAATAAATGGGTTACTATTGACCCATTTGTGTAGTTACCCATTTTCTAATGTTGATTGAGTTACTTTGCCCCAATGACGAAAGTCTATTGGAGGCTATTGAGGTTTTTTTTTTGGGGAATTGTGGTAAATGGCTAGAAAAAATACCCCATCTTGTTTTTTGGCTAAGGAAGTTCAATAATTGCAGACATGGCTTCCACCTTTTTAGGAACTGCTTTTTAGATTTTTTTTTTCCAATTTTACCCCTGGTATATACGTCTATATACAAACGTTGTTAACAGCTGCATACGGATTTTTCCCATTTTTTCGGGTGGATGCACCCTGATTTACAGGGATTTTGGGTTTTGATATCCCTCCAACCGGCAAACAAGATTTTCCTATATTTTAGGATTCTTCTATCCCTCCAACAGTAAGAAAAGATTTCGTTTGGTAAGTTCCATTAATCTTCATTTATTTTTCCCTCATTTAAATATCATAGCTTAATTTATTTGTTTTTTTGCATATAATGATAAAAATAGTGGCGGTAAGTTTGTAATTAAAAGCTTTTCTCAATCTCGTCATCCAATACACAAGACAAAGTTATATCTAGATACATACATCTCAATTTTAGGCTCTAGTACACACAAGTAGGTCATAAACGGTGTAAATAATATATGTATGTATCAGTACATACCACTCTTACGGGGCCAACTTCTTCAACTACATCATTGTTTGTTTTTTTTTCCCTTGCAGGATCCTTCTTAACAACATCTTGAGGTATTTTCACAATAAAAAACAATCAAATTATAACATGTCACAAGGGTGGATGTAGTTGGCATTTTTCACATAAATCACGAAATATTGCCAAAAAAAAGAAATCCCTAAAATCAAGGGATTATCTATAAAGTAGGGGAGGCACACAATTTATATATTGGCATGACTAATATGCATGTATATAAGAGTACAGACAGACAATAGAATGTCATTCAATAGGCATTCCAACACACTTTCACCCTTCAATACACATGACAGAGTTATATCCAGATACATACATCTCAATTTTAGGCTTCAGTACACACAAGCAGGTCATAAACGGTGTAAATAATATATGTATATATCAGTACATACCGCTCTGACGGGGTCAACTTCTTCAACTACATCTTTCTTAATCCATTTGTTCTTTTTTTTTTTCTTGCAAGGTTTTTCTTAACAGCATCCTTGAGGATTTTTACAATAAAAAACAATCAAATTATAATAATATGTCACAAGGGTTGCATGTAGTTGGCCTTTTGCACATAAATCACGAAATATTGATAAAAAAAAAAAAAAACAAATCCCTAAAATCAAGGGATTGTTATAAATTAGGGGGAGGTTGTTGCAAATATAAGGGAAGGGAAATGAAGCAGTTACCTTAGTTCAAATTGGTACAGTCCTGGCGTAGAAGAAAAATCGATTGAGCATGCAAGAGATGGTCGTCGGCGTGACGGGGGAAGGTCGTCGGCGAGATGTGAGAGGTAGGTAGCGATATACACTCTGTTTGGCGGTGGGAAATGGTAGGGAATGAAGGTTTTTGGCTCTCAAGGGTTTCGAGGTGTGGAAGACGAAGATGGACCGACGGGATGGAGCGAATGCATGAGGGCGGTTTTGGTGGGAGGGTGGGCGGTGATATGACATGTCATAATTGCAGCATATAAGGTATTATCTTTTTAGTTGATTGACAATTACTAACGTGTTCTTAGTTGTTTTTTAAGTTTAGATTTTCTTAGTTGCAGGTAGTATATCTTCAGATTGAGAGAACTGTTTTTTCCAATTAACGCATTCTGAAGGTATTTCTCTCTACTGAGGGAGGTTGAACTTTGTACTCCTTCCCCAATGAAGGTAACTCATTTTTCCGGGAAACAAATTTTTTCAGTAGAAAACGATTGTTTCTTGGATTTTTGAATTTCAAACTTCAAAATAGAAATAATATGATCCATCTAGATTTTCAAATTAGTTTCTTGGATTTTTGAATTTCAAACTTCCTAAAATGTCTCCAACTTATTTTTAGGGGTGTATTTTATCTCTCCTAAACTTGTGATTTTAGTTTTAAACGTTAAGAACAGTTTGTTGGGGGACATTTTTGTCTTCTACAAATAGGGATTTATTAATCAGTAAATCGTTTAGCCATCTATTTAATTTATAAACGTTTGTAGCCATTTTTCAAGCCACCTATTTATTTTTAGTCATTTTTCTTGTTGCCCCTTTTTTTTTTCCACGTTGATCTCTTGATCCTCCCAGAAATAGCATGTTGTAGTATGCTCTAGTTTCTTAGTCCGCTCTTGCTTATGGAGAAATAATTATTTAATGAGGCCACTATACAACGAGGCTGACAATTCTGCGTCGTCGAATGTATGAGAGAGAAATTGTAAAAATACTTCGATTTTGTATCCAGTGGATATTAGGGATAGAAAAATCGCAAGATCTACTTGCGACGATTTTAAAGAGGTCGCCACAATGGATAATATGTCCTTTGCTTTTGTTTGATTTGAACTTCTCTCATAACCACACACCTATTTCTTGGCGTGACAACATAGTGTTGCCAACCTTTGCTCGTAATCTCAATGTTCATGCCAAACTAAACATATTAAGATTAACGTCAATTTCATTCATGACCATGTTCTTCAACAACAACCTGACATTCAATGTGTACCATTTGTGGATCAGATTACTATTGTCTTATTTGATGACTATTTGGTTTTTGGTTTTTAAAAACTAAGCCTACAAACTCTACTTTCATATCTATAAGTTTCTATGTTTTATTATCTACTTTCTTCTCATGTTTTAAAAAAACAAGTCAAGTTTTGAAAATTAAAAAAAAAAATTGTTTTCAAAAACTTGTTTTTGTGTTTTGGAATTTGGCTAGGAATACAAATGTGTACTTAACAAAGATGAAACTCATTGTAAGGCAATTGGAAGAAAACAAATATAATATTCAAAAACCAAATGACTATGAAAGAGGGCTAATGTTTCCAAATTTTGCATTACATTTACTACTTCCATTCTTATCATATATGTTATAGGCAATTTTGGACCACTCCGATGTACAAGGAGCTGATGAGGACAATCGAGCAGAAATTCGACCCCAGAGGATGAATAGACCAGAGGGTCGGGCCAATTTGGCCCTATCCATTCAGCCCGTCTACGCGGGTCGAGCTCTTCTGCCTCCGTTCGGTCCCTGCAGCCCCTGGTCGTATCGGTTCCACCCGGTTCAGCCCGAAACACCTCCGAATTCCTAAAACCCTAGGGCAAGAACAAGTATTTAAACCCTTCTTCATCACTAAAGAAAGGATCCTGAACTCTATTTCTACTCTCTGCCCTTGCTCTCTTGCTCTCCCCCTTTCGTTTTCTGACTTAAGCATCGGAGGCGGTGTGGCAAGCACCACACACTGGTGTGCAGGTTTCTCTGTCTTGTAGGTCACGTCTTCCCCCCTTTCAAACAAATTTACCATTGGTGGCACGTGAAGGTCAGGTGAGTTCCTCCTGTCTAGATTTTGCCATCAACAATATATATATAGATATTTGTTTCCCTTTGCCAAGCTGCTTACAGAAATAACACAAAAGTTATTTATCTCTTCTTTTGCTATTTGCAATCTGCTCTTCATTTGCAAACTCTGATTACCTCTACACATTGACGTAAGATATGTGTTGTGGCTTGAAAACAGTCGGGCCTAACTGACCCACGAAATCTGGGGTGCGTTTGGTTGGTGATCTAAAAAACAAAAATTTGAAAACAATGAATTCAATGAAAATAGAGTTGTCTTCCATGTTTTCATATATGTGTTTAGTAGCAGATTAAGAAAGAAATTGGATCCCAATTTAAACAATTGTTCAAAATGTGTTTGATTAATATTTATAAACCATAAACTATTTGTAGCTATCAACTAAATACTAAGTTGAATATAAACTATTATTAATTAAATTATAAACATGTTATAGGTTATAAATTTTGTATAATTATTATTTAACAAAATTATATAATTTATAATACATTATATTATACAAATTTTAATTTCACAAAAATGAATTGAATTTATAGCATGAAATACTATATTTATTAAAGTTTTATCTTTTTTATTTTAATTATGCATTAAAAAATTTCAAATTCAAAATCTCGATACACACTAAAAACATTAAAAAAAAAATTGTTTTCAAAATTTCCATTATTTGGATCACAGAATTTGAAAACAATTTTAAAAAACACATATGTCAAACACATATTCATTGAATCCAGTGAATTCGAAAACATAAAACAAAATCCGGATTGCCTACCAGACAGACCCTAAAAGAGTAGAGATATGCTCACGGTAATTGCCTCTTGAAGCTGAGCTCGAGGCAGAACATCGACTACTCAAAGAGGAACATGGCCTACCGAGTGAGTGAAAACCAAGTCGAGGCACGTGCTCCTCCCCGTCCTTAATTCCAACCGACTCATCGTACAATCTAGACACACATGTTAGGGTGAAATCATATAAATGGAGTTATGGAGAGAGTTATCCCACTAGTAAGGGACGTGATCTCATCTAAACTCTATTTGACCCTAATTCGTCAGCCTAAGTACTAGCTTTAACATCAAAAAGTACTAGACACAGCTTCATACACTAGTGTGAGACCTTACCTTATAGATCAACTTGTGTGATGATTGGATCCAACGCACGGCTGCATGACTAAATTCTTGCACCAACAAGAGATGCATGAGACTAACCCATATTTTCCATGTCAAATCTTCCAAACCTTACTCTAAACTAGGAGATGAAAAACTCTTATCCATTCTCATTTCTATTTCCATCCCCTTTCATCATTTTAAAGGGCCTCTATTAATTTAAAATGTAGGGACGCATATCAGATTAGGAACCATTTTGCCATTATTTTTTTTTAGTTTTATGTTTTTAAAAATGATATCTTACTCCCTTTCGATTTCTATACTACATTTTTCAACAACATAGTTGAATTTCTAGTTGAATTTCAAAAACAAAAATAAGTTTTTAAGAACTTTTTTTTTTAGTTTTTAAAATTTGGCTTAAAATTTGAAAACGTTTTTAAAAAGTAGATAACAAAGTAAAGAAACAACATATAGAATTAGTGCTTATAAGCTAAATTTTTATTTTAAAAAAAATATGGGGGCTTATATTTTTTAACATCAGCTTCCCTTTTTGGGTAATAATCTCATATAGGGTACCATTATGTGGAATTTGAATTAGCTTGTGAAGTATGAATAAAAAATAGAAATTGGTAGCCAACGAGAGCATAGCTCAACTGACATAAAGTTGTATTGTTGACCACGAGATCTTTGGTTCAAATCTCCCACCCCTACATATTGTAAAAATAAAAAATAAAAAAATAGAAATTGGTATTTGCTTCAAAATAATGAAAAGTCTTTAAAGAAAAAAAAAAACGCGTTTTATTCCTTGAGAAAGAAATGGTAGAATGGGTTTGTTCCTGTTTGTGTTTGTCCCACATCGACAGAACAGAGAAGAACAGATGGGGGAATGGGTTATAAAAGGCAAGCAAGGTGGCTCTGCGGAACATACTTACCTGGACGGGGTGTATGGGCGATCAAGAAGGCCCATGGCCTAGGGGTTAGTGACCTCCATTGCACTTTTGGAGGGGTGCTCGCCTAAGGTCTGTCCAACGTGGCAGAGCCTACGTCATTATTTGTGGCAGTGGGGGCCTGCGTACGCGCGGCCCCTGCCCATTCCTAGTTCAAACTTACTGCTGCTTTTTGAAGTCATAAAAAATAGAGATTATTTTGAGATGTCTATGAATGTGTAGTTTTAATTGTTTTAAGTGATTATTTATTTATTAATTTTTTAATGTTTTTTTTATTATTTAAGAGAAAAATACAGTGGAGTTTCAATTCAGTGAATATGGTAGACGTGTTTTTGGATCTCATTCGGATTCTGAGATCCAATCTGCCAGATTTTGAAATGCAGAATTAATTTAAAAAAGATAAAAACTTTTAATAAATATTGTATTTCATATTATAAACTCAATTTATTTTTGTAAAATTAAAATTTGTATAATATAATGTATTATAAATTATATGATATTGTAAAATAATAATAATAATAAATTTATAATACATAACATTTTTATAAATTAATTAATAATATTTTATATTCAACTTAGTATTTAGTTGATAATTACAAATAATTTATCTTTTATAAATATATTGTCAAACACATTCTGAACCATTATTTAAATTCAGATCCAATTTCTGAATCTGCTACCAAACACATATCTGAAAACATGAAATACAACTCTGTTTTCATTGAATCTCTTGTTTTCAAATTCCTGTTTTCATATCACCAACCAAACGGACCCTTATTAATTACAAATGTTTTGCACATTTTTAATTAAAAAATTATTTTTAAATTTTTTAAAATAAAATAATATAAAATTAATAAAAATATTTATTATTTGTTATTTCTCCCTCCTTTCTCTTTTTCCTCCCCTCTTTCTTATCTTTTTCCTTTTTTTTCTTCTTCAGACCACCATCACCACCGCTTTTCTTTCTTTCTTTTTTTATCCTCTTTTCCTCTTCTTTCCTTCTCTTTCTCCTTTCCCCTTTTCATTCCCTTCTTTTTTCCTTTCCTATTCTCCTTTCTCCCTATTTTCAGATCTGGAAAATTGACATCATCTCCGACAAGCACAGTGCATGTCCAAACGGCGGCACCAGCAAGCTTCGTTGCTGATTTCTTCATGCGAGAAGTGGGTGGGTTCATTTTTTTAAGCGATCTTTCATGTGAGCAACACCACTTCTCCCCTGTCTCCAACGCTCTCCCTCGTCCTCTCAACGCCCTCCCGCCGTATCCGTTTGTCCCTCTGGCGAGAGAAGCAGCTCCGAACGCGAAACAACAACCATTTTGATGAGCCATGGACAGAGTGTGTAACGACCCGACTTCTTAAATAAATCTTTTCGGGACTGTTACGATAATACATGCTTTGGAGGCCTTTTTAAATAAAAACATTTTAAAACTTAAACACTAACTTAATAAAAACTTCAAAACAAAATTTTTACTCTAGATCCCTAATTTTAAAGGTTTTAAATACGTTTAAATAATTTCTAAAATATTTACAATTTAAATAGAGTAAAACAGGGTTCTTAAAGCGGAAGAAAAATAAAATATGAAATTCAGGTCCTCTCATGGCTGTCTAACGGATCCTTATCAATCGTCTTTCATCTGTCATTGTCTTTACTTGAAAAAATATATTTTTGAAAACAATGAGTATTTTAAATACTCAGTAAGTGACTCTACTATTAGGGTTGAGTCACACTTTAAAAATCAACAACAAATATCTTTTTGGTGGTTCTAAACTTTATTTTAACTTGCTAATGAGAGATGATATGTATCAATTTCATGCATATCCTATACGCATATGTGTCTTCTACGGAGGCCGTCAATTTCACGAAACCTCGAGGTCGTCAATTTCACGAACTTCGACTTATGTACATCAATTTCATGTCTCTAAGTCTTATATAGGCATATCTGAATGTACATCAATTTCATGTACACTTATAAAACTTATAATTAATTTAAAATCATTCCTTTAATGGAATTTTAAACTCATTCATTTAATGGAATTTTAAACTCATTCATTTAATGGAATTTTGAGAGACCACAAACTCAATTATTTCACATATCAACAAATACAAAACAATAATAATAAAGTTCATGCTTTCAACAATCATAATAAATTTCATGAAAACTCATAAGCACAAAAATTTTAGAAAAAAAAAACACACACGCGCACCCAATTAAAAAGTTCAACAGTAAAACTACTTACCTTGGCTTAATTAACCCCAAATTAATCTTTTTAAAACTTCTTGATTCAAAGACTTTGGCAAGCCAAATAAACCTTTAGCTTGCGAGTCGAGAGTCTCAATCTCACTCTAATGCCAAAATCCAACCTCCTATCGCTATGGGTACCTTGAAAACAATAACCAAAGTTAATGGGTATTCAATTAAATCTTAAAATCTAACCTAATAAACTTGAATCTCAATTACCCACTCAAGATTTGCCGGAATTTAAGCGGAGAACTTGCCAAACGAACTAATCAATGGATGGGTATTCAAACTAAAAACTAAAATCAAGTAAGACAACCTTCAATATAGCTTACTCAGTGTCAGAATCGTTCAAAATCCAGCTTAGACGAGACCTACAGTTGTTGGAAATCGAAACCCTTGCTCAAGTCGTCGCCAAGCTCCAATCTCGCTGGAAAAATCACCGAAAATTAACCAAAAGTCGAGACCCACAGCTAGAGCCGCCGCAGACTGCTGCTGCTATCCCAAGAGAGAGAAGGAGATGTTGCCGCTGAAGGAGAAGACCCACCGCCTTGGTTGCCTCTGCAACGCCGAGAACACGCCGGAGATACGCACGACGAAGGCTGAAATCGCGAGCTGCTATAGAGGCAGAGAGTAAATAATACTTGCACACTTTATTGACTTGAAGCAAGGGCTTATAAATAGCCAAAATACAAAGATTGATCAGTTGGGTATATAACCACACAAACAGAAAGTAAACTGACTTTTAGAACTAACCCAACCATTACAACTTCTATAGTTAATACTCCCCCTCAAGATGGAGCCATGAAGTTGATTAATCCCATCTTGGACAATAAAGGAGAGGATGACGAAGTCGACAACGCTTTGGTGAAAACATCCGCAAGCTGAGAAGTCGTCCGAACAGGAAGCAATTTTATAACACCAGCAAGTACCTTTTCTCGAACAAAATGGCAATCCAAATCAATGTGTTTTGTCCTTTCATGAAAAATTGGGTTTGTAGCAATATGTATGGCAGCATTGTTGTCACAAAAAAGAAGAGCAAGAGATGACACATCAACATGGAGCTCCTTCAGTAACTGCTGCAGCCATATGATTTCACAAGAAGTAGTTGCCATTGCTCTATATTCAGCCTCAGCTGAGGACTGTGACACAGTATTCTGCTTTTTAGCCTTCCAAGACACAAGAGCGTCACCAAGAAAAACACAATATCCAGTAGTGGACTTCCGAGAATCAGAGCAAGATGCCCAATCAGCATCACAAAAACCACGTAACTGAAACGTTGAAGAAGCAGGTAAAAAAATTCCCTTGCCAGCCGATCCTTTAATGAAACGAAGAAGGGCATTTGGAGCATGGAGATGTGAAGTTCGTGGTTGAGACACATATTGACTTAGTTTATGAACGGCAAAAGTCACATCAGGACGAGAGATTGTGAGATACAGCAACCGACCAACAAGTCGACGATAAACGGCTGGATCTGAAAGAAGT
The DNA here is from genome assembly GCA_036850905.1 of Luffa acutangula. Classification (NCBI taxonomy): domain Eukaryota; kingdom Viridiplantae; phylum Streptophyta; class Magnoliopsida; order Cucurbitales; family Cucurbitaceae; genus Luffa; species Luffa acutangula. The sequence goes on from CM072099.1 coordinate 16,011,015, forward strand.
TCTCCATCAGCAGCCGTAAGTCTTAAATTGGGATCCATGGGCAAGGTTGATGGTTTGGAAGAAAGAAGACCAGCATCCTCAACCATCTGAAGGGCATATTTTCTTTGAGAAAGAAATATCCCTTTTTCAGACCGTGCAATCTCGAGGCCTAAGAAATATCGAAGAGACCCCAAGTCTTTGAGTTTGAAATCTCTGTTAAGACGAGTCTTTAAAATGTCAATATCAGTAGGAGAGGCTCCTGTTATAATGATGTAAACAACATAGACGAGAAGAGCAATGAAGGATGAACCACTCCCTTTAGTAAACAAGGAGTAATCCGATTTAGACTGTTTGAAGCCAAGAGCCAATAATGAGTGGGAGAATTTATCAAACCACTGTCTGGAGGCTTGTTTAAGGCCATATATCGACTTGTGCAACTTACACACTAGTCGCTCCCCCTTACTCTGGACAGCATTGTGCTTATAGCCTAGCGGGAGATCCATGTACACTTCTTCAAATAGATCCCCGTGTAAAAAGGCATTGTTCACGTCAAGCTGAAGCAGAGGCCATTTAAAAGAGGCTGTCATGGTTAGAAGTACTCTAATAGTGACCATTTTGGCTACGGGAGAAAAGGTTTTGATATAGTCAAGGCCTTCTTGCTGTGTGTAGCCCTTGGCAACAAGGCGAGCTTTAAAGCGCTTGATGGAACCATCAGCTTTATGCTTCACTTTGTAGACCCATTTGCAGCCTATGGAATGTTTTCTTGTGGGCAGAGGAACAACAGACCAAGTCTTATTAATTTCCATGGCTTGTAACTCACTAGCCATGGCATCTCTCCAATGCTTAAAAGGGACGACCTGATGATAAAACTGTGGTTCTTCGAAGGAAGAAATATTCAGAACAAAGTTCTTATAACTTGGTGATAAACGATCATAAGAAACATAATGCTGTATGAGGAACTTGGATGCTGTTGTCGGATATGAGCCATTCTGTAAAAGGCTGCAGTGAAACTCTTTCAAGTAAGAAGGTGGTTTCCTTTCTCTGGTGGAACGCCTTGGAGCATTAACAGCTCTTTCAGCATGAACATTTGAAGAAGAAACAGCCTCAGTTTCACCTTCAGCCAAAAGTCCAGTAGGATGACTAGTATTAGTATCACTTTCAATAGCCAGTGGAAAGCTATCGGTATCAATGCTGTCAATGAAGGCAGCATGTGTAGACTGGGTGTTAGCTGATTCTTGTGAGCGAAAACCAGCATAATCAAAAGACTTAGGTAAGACTAAGTCTGGAAACGGGTCAAAAACATCTTCTTGGACAGAAACTTGATGGAAAGGAAAAATCCCTTCATGGAAGACAACGTCCCGAGAGACAAAAAAACGTTTGCCTGTGATATCATACAACTTGAAACCTTTGGTGCCTTGAAGATACCCGATGAAAACAGAGGGAATAGCTCGCGGTTGAAACTTCAGTCTGTGAGAAGCCAAACTAGAGGCAAAACAGAGAGTACCAAAGACTCTAAGTTGTGTATAATCTGCATTCTTCTTATACAACCGGAAGTAAGGAGTTTGCCACTCGACAACCGAAGAAGGAGTTCGGTTTATTAGAAAAGAGGCCGTTAATATGCAGTCTCCCCAAAACTGGATTGGTACTCTTGACTGGAACATAAGAGCACGCGCTACATTTAATAAGTGTTGGTGTTTACGTTCCACCACGGAGTTCTGTTCAGGACACTCAACACAGGAAAATTGATGAAGAACGCCTCTAGTACTGAAAAATTCAGTAAACGACAGTTCAGGGGCATTATCTGAGCGGAAGCACTTAATAGGGATGCCAAACTGAGTGTCAATATAGGAAAAGAAACGAGGGACTATTGAAACTGCATCAGACTTATTCCTCATCAAAAAAGTCCAAGTATAGCGAGTATAGTCATCAACTATAGTTAAGAAATACCGGTGGCCGGAATGCGTTGGCGTTTGGTAGGGGCCCCAAGTATCGCAGTGTATGAGCTCAAAAGGTCCAGAGGCAATTCTCTTATTAGAAGAAAAAGATAATCGACGCTGTTTGGCTAAAGGACATACAAAACAAGGCTGAGAGTCATTCTTATTTGATTCTAAAGACAATACACATCGCAATGCATTTAAATGTCTGAGTGAGGGATGACCAAGACGGTCATGCCAAATAGAATGACCAGTATGAGAAAGAACATTACAAACAGCAGTATTCAAAGACTTAGAACTAAGATCAGTCTTATCAGTCAGTAAACATTCACGGCTCAATAGGTATAGACCCTGCCAAACCTCAGCTTTGCCAATCGTTCTCAATGAGGACTTGTCCTGAAGAAGACAAGAATTTCCAACAAAGGAGACAATAATTGGAGAGTACGCTGTTAGAGCATTCACTGAGATGAGATTGAAGCAAAAACTTGGAATAAACAACACATTCTTTAACACAAGCATGAGAGAAAGATGTATATCACCAATATACTCAACAATAATGCGACTTTGATTTGGCAAAGTGACAGAAAACCCAGAAACATGCTTTAAAGAAGAGAACAAGTCCTTAGAATAGCAAATATGTGCTGAGGCCCCAGAATCGACAACCCAATGACTAGAAGCAGGAACAAACTTTGAGCAAATACCTGCTACGTGGGCATTGGAATTGGAGGAGGACGACTCAGAATCGCCTTTTGAAGAAGCAAGATGCGACTGAAGTGCCATCAAAATACCTTGGCATTGTTCTGGAGTTAACGTCGCAAGGGGGCTTGAATTGTGTTCGCACGATTTTAAATTCCGCAAGCGTACGGGTCGTCACAAGTAATATAGTGATTTTGAGTATAGAGTATCGTCTCCACAGGGATTGGATTTATTCAATTAAGTACCGCGAATAATCTTGCTTAACTTTAGTTAGAGAACAAAATCTAATGCCGGAAAGAATAACAAAAAGCTAATCTAGAAAGCAAAAGATAAATGGTGACACAATTTGATGGGATAATTCTAGAGTTGTTGATTTCAACAATTGGACCTTTAATGCATAATCAATTAACTAATATGGATTAACAAATCATTTGATTCATAAGTCTAGAAGCCTAATAACAAGGACTCTCCTGTCGGTCTCCTCCTATCTCATACCGTTCAATAAAGAATCTCCTTTCAGTCTCATCTTTATTTACTTAGTATGGCATTACGACCCTTCAATACAACCTCTAACGTTATTTATTTTATCCCGTGTCACCCGGGTAAATAACCGTTAGTCATGCATTCAGTTCTAGTCTAAGCTTCTCTCCGTCGAGTTTCCACTTAGTAACGATTCATTTAATCAGTGATCAGTTGATTAAAAGCATTACGGACAAAATGCACAAATGAACAATAATGACAATTAAACCACATCAATTCATTAATTCAGCAGAGGTTCAACATCTAAATCAATCTCATAGAATTTAGGAATTTACTACTCATAATCACTAAAATTCAATAATTCCTGATCACAACAATTCTAGAAACTAAAACATAAAGGAAAAGGGAAGAGAAATGCTCATAAAAGTGTCGATCTCCTCGATCCCGCGCCGACCTCCTTCGATCCCGAGCCCCAAAGATCTTCAACAAAGCTCCAAAACTCTCCCAAAAATCCCAAATTTTAGAGTAAACTCTAGAATGGGGTGAAAACCCACCAATTGGCACACAAAATATGGATGCAAAAGGCTCCTTTTATAGGCTCCCAGCAGGCACAGCGTCGAGACGCTACAAGGACAGCGTCGAGACGCTCTGACGTCATCTTTTCTTGGGCTCCAAGACGTCTCAGCGTCGAGACGCTACTTGGACAGCGTCGCGACGCTCTCGCGATTTTGGACCTTTCCACGCAGTTGCCTAGCGTCGAGACGCTCCAGGCTTAGCGTCGAGACGCTAGGCCCTGAATCTTCAATAAAGGCCCGATTTTGACTCAATTTTTGGGGCCTCCAACTTTCTTTTGGCCCAAATGCTTCTTGTAATGGATTTTGGACTTTTTTATTGACCCAACTTGATACTTTAAGACTTGAAATTCATGAATTTGGGCTTCTAATTCATTCTTCTTGGCTTTTTGGACTCGGATCTTTAATGTAATTCTCCAAATTGCTCCAAAAGCCTCCAAAATCATCCAAAATCTCTCAAAATTCCGGTTTTGCTTCCTTGGCTCGGTTTTCTAAAATTTAAACAGAAAATAGCATTAAAGTACACAATTCATGCACAAAACTAGCTAAAATTAATAGGAAAATGATGACATTTTTGCATGTCATCAAATTGGCGTCTGTCTTAACAGAGGGATGTGAGTTCGAATTCGTCCTTTGATTTCTATATCCAGGCGGATATCCATGAAGTTTGTAACACTTATCCACTGTGTGTCCAAGGATGTTACAATGTGTGCAAAAAGGACGTTCCTACTTCTTATTTGACTGAGTCCGAGATGAAGAAGCCGTCGTATTTGTCTTGGCAAGAAGTGTCGTGGCTTCCGATGTACCAGTTACAGGAGCAGATATTGGAGCAGAGGACGCACGTTGTTCAACCTCCTGAGCAACGAGAGAAAATGCACGAGTAATTGTGGGCTCTGGCTCCATTAAAAGTAATTGAGTTCGTATTTGGGAGAAGGACTCGTTCAAACCCATCAAGAAAGCCATGACATGTTCTGTCTGGAAATATTGGGAAAGCTCTTTGACACCACCACAACTGCAGCGTCCACATGAGCAAGAAGGACGATAGGAAGCTAGCTCGTTCCACAAGGTCTTGAGTTTCGCGAAATATGTGGTGACGGAGAGCTGTTCTTGAGCCAAATTCGATATTTCCCTTCGTAATTGAAAAATTCTAGGACGGTTCTTTCTTTGATAGCGCGCTTGGAGATCTAACCACATCTCTCTAGCGGAATCAGAAAAATTTATACTAGCAGAAATTTCCTTGGAAAGGGCATTGAGGATCCAGGCCTTGACAACGCTGTTGCAAATAATCCACGAGCGCTTCAACTCACCAGACTGAGGGGTAATGGTGCCATCAACAAAACCCATTTTATTCTTCACCGTGAGACCAAGGATCATTGCTTGGCTCCAAGAATTGTAGTTAGATTCAGTAAGAAGATCAGACACGAGGACGAGATTCGTACCATCGGAGTGATGAAGAAAATAGGGATTGTCAGACTGGTCGATTACCGATTGATTCGTGGGTTGGCTGGTAGCCGAAGTAAAAGAGGGATTACCAGCGGTGGTGTCGTCGGCCATGGAGAGAAGGATGCAAGAAATACTCTCTTAAAAGGAGATCAAAAACTTCTGATACCATATAGAGGCAGAGAGTAAATAATACTTGCACACTTTATTGACTTGAAGCAAGGGCTTATAAATAGCCAAAATACAAAGATTGATCAGTTGGGTATATAACCACACAAACAGAAAGTAAACTGACTTTTAGAACTAACCCAACCATTACAACTTCTATAGTTAATAGCTACACCGCTGCTGTGCCGTCGAGGAGCTCGCCGGAGGTAGATGCTTTGCTTCGACCGACGGGTGTAAGGGAAGAAAAAAAATATGCTTTTCGTGGGTGGGAACTTGGAGAAGAAGAGAAAGATGAAAATTTGGTTTGACTTGGCTTGGCTTGACTTTTAGGGCTTCGTGTACCTTTTAAAAGAAAAATCCTTGGGCTTGGGCTTGACTCTAAAGTCCACTTAATTACAAAACTGCCATCCTGCATTAATTCATCAAATTTCACCAATTTTTAAATCTTTTAATTTCACCCCAACCCCAAATTTGCACAACTTAAACCAAAATGACTCCAAACTAATAAAATTTGAAATTTTCCTTTAATTACGGACGTTACAGAGTGGGTTTCGGGGTTGTGTTTTTTAATGGCCATCTCATAATCACGCAATGAGCACTGGTAGCTCGACAGTGGAGTCGTTGGATTGGAGTACGATCATGTTTATCGGGTCGACAATGTCTATTTCGTGGATCCTCTCTTTGAGGCGTGGTCGGAGTCGATGGGGTCAATTTTGATGGGGAAAGAGGACATTGATGTTGAGATGAATTTTGTTGGAGGGTAATAGAGATTGGCGATGGTTGTTGTTCTGGAAAGTGGGAAGGATGTGGCCTTTGAAGATTAGGGTTTGTTTGGGAATGGGGACACAATGGTATTTTTGAATCTTTGTTTGGGAATGGGGATTCAATAGTATTTTTTAAATCTTTTCTTTGATTTTTAATACGGTGTTAAATAAATCCATGGAAGAAATGAGGAAGGAAGAAGAAAAAAAAATAGTGGTCGCTAACGAGCAGCGATCAATGGCGACTGGTGGTTGTCGGCGAGTTATGGTGGTGAAGGTGGAAGTGTAAAACAAGAAGAAGAAAGGTTATGGTGGTTGTGGTTGTGGTGAAGAAGATATTCTTATTATTTTTATTATATTTTATTTTAAAAAATTAAAAAAAATAGTGTCACGTCAGCAAAACGTTAGTAATTAATGGGATATTGGACAAACGAAATCCAAACTTCAGGGACTAAAATGTCGAGTTTGAAAACTCAGGGACCAAAATGAAACCTAACCCAAACCTCAGGGACCAAAAGTATATTTTTCTCTAAAATTAATAAAAGCTACCACATCATCTGAAAATTGTCACTTTAGCAATGTACACTATTTTTTCATTCTTCAATCAATCCTAAACTTTACTTAGGAATCGTTGGAACTATTTTCCAAACTTAAAAACTAAAATGTTGTTTTTGAAACTGCTTAAATCTAAGGCCTCATTTGATAACCATTTGGTTTTTTGAAACTTATGCTTGTTTTCTCCTAAATTCTCTACCATGACTTTCATCCTAGTTAAGGTTGCATTTGAATTCCTAGACAAATTTTAAAAACAAAAACAAGTTTTTGAAAACTACTTTTTTTTTTATCCAAAATTGAACTTGGTTTTTGAAAACAATGTAGAAGATTGATACTAAAACTAAGAAACTTATAGGTTGAAGTATGTATGTATAAGCTTAATTTTCAAAAACAAAAAACCAAAAACCCAATTGTTATAGGTAATTTTGGACCACTCCGATGTACAAGGGACTGATAAGGACAACCTTGCACGAGCCCAGAAATAGAACCAGAAAATGGACTCTGGAGGCTAAACAAGCCAAAAGGTCGAGCCAAGGTCGGAGGGACCGGGCCTTGGCCCGACCCATATGGTCGGCCTCGATCGAGTCCTTCCGCCTCCGTTCGATCCCTGCTACCCCTGGCTGCCCCGGTTCCACCCGGTTCAGCCCTGGATCTCTTTCAAACACCTAGAAACCCTAGAGTAGGAACATGTATTTAAATCCTTCTTCGTGACTGAAGAAGGGATCCCGAACTCCATTTTCTACTCTCTCCTCTTGCTCTCTCTTGCTCTCCTCCTTCCGCTTTCTGACTTAAGCATCGAAGTCGGTGTGGCAAGCACCACACCAGTGTGCAGGTTTTTCTGTCTTGCAGGCCACGTCTTCCCCCCTCTCAAACAAATTTTTCGTTGGTGGCACGTGAAGGTCAGGTGAGTTCTCCCTGTCCAAATTTGACCATCAACACCAATGGTTATCAAACGGGGCCTAATGGATCAAAATTGTAATTTGCTTTTTAACATTTGATACAAAAACAATGTAGTTAAAATTTGAAGTTTGAATACTATTTCGGACAATTACAAGTATATAAGAAAAATCAGTAGGTATAGAAATGTATTAAATAACTCACAAGCCATATTTGTACAAATTCAACAAAAAAAAAAAAAAACAAAACAAAACAAAAAAAAGGAAGAAGCCATATTTGTACGTTATGCTAAAAAGAAAAAAAAAAAATCATCTCTCAAATCCTTATAAATGACCAGATATACTGTATTTTTGAAAAATGGCCAAAAAGATTTTTTTTAATGAAAAATAGCTAAATTGTTTTTTTCACCTATTTTCATGAGGATCGTCTTTTCAATTATACCCTCGAGTCAAGTTTCACGTTCACACCCTATTTTTAGGAAGCCACTATCTGATTTAATTTTGTTAAAAAAATAGTTTATCCCATAAATCAAGGAATTACAGTATTTATCTTCTCTCCCCTCTCTCAAAATTCAAATTCAGATTATATCTTTATTACAAGTGAAAGATTACATAGAAATTAGGTTTTCATTTATAATTTTCGGTTAGATTCTTAGATTTTAATTATATAATCAACATCTTCATTGTTTTTCCCAACATTTTGCCATCCATCGATTTTTTGCCCGACCGTTTTTATCACTATTGAAAGGGTTATTGATCTAACATCGGTATGTTAAATACTGTATTTTGTATTTATCTACCATTATTTTCCTCCTCGTATCCTATTTTTTAACACACAATATTTTTCATTTTTTTCAAAGTCTTCAATGGTTTACAAATGAAAGCTTTTGGAGGAAGATTAGAATGGAGAAAGGTGCCCAAAAGAAAATCAGAGGTTTCTCAAGATTTTTGTTTGTAATGGTTGGAAAAAGATGAGAATGGGAAAGACCGCACAAACTAAAGAAAATGAGAAGAATCTCAAGGGTTTCAGAAATTTAAAAAAAAAAAAAAAAAAATACACAGGTGAATACTAAATCCCAATTTTCGAATTAAGTTGAAGGGAAATAGGGAGTAATGATTTCATCCCCATTTTTTAGATGATTTGATGTTTACCATAGTGAAATTATTTGCATGTTGTCTAATAGGTCAGTTTACTATATACACTGTATTTGCATAATTTCGTTACTGAATACATTGTATTTGCATAATTTTTCTTTTAATAAACTTGAATGTTTTTTTTTTATTGTTTCAGTAACATTTGTGAGTAATGATTTCTTCCCGTTTTTCAAGATGATTGAAATTATTTGCAAGTTTACTGAATACACTTTGAAGTTATGTTACTGAATACCCAACAAGACAATATCTGGTAAGGGTTTGGTAAGGAAATTAGGTTTTGTGTGTAAATGAATTTAGTAATTTAAATACACACAAAGTTAACTAATTCAATCAGTTTCGTGCACTCCCTATTTTTAAGGTAAAAATTAACATATTTTTTTAAAAGAATTCTACAACTCTCCCCGTTGATTCGTGTTAATTGGTTGATTTTTGTTATCTTATTTGTTATGTTTGTTAAATTTCAATTTGATTGATTTTCAATGAGCCTTAAATTAAGGGTAAACCCTAGATTCTCTTCTAAATTTACGCTGTATTTGTATTTATAGTTCACTGGATTTACGTTGTATTTGAATTTATCGGTTCATAGGATTTAGATTTCATTTAGGGGCATTTTCGTCTGATTCATTGAATAAAAAACCTACTAAAAATAGAAATTGACCATTTCTCAAATGAAAAAAATCATATGACCATTTTTCAAAATGTCCAATAAAAATAGTAATTTATCTAGTTGCCCCTAAAATTTATATGGAAAAGATACATGAGTGTCAATTTTTATTGATGTAAAGTTAGAGAATTTTGAGTGGGTGGCAAAATAAAATTTCTATAATTGCAAATATAGCACAATGTAAAAGAAATAGCAAATATGACACAATCTATCAGAGTATATCACTGATAGACTTTGATTAAATTAGAATATATCCGTCTTTACTGGAAAACTTCAATTATTCAGAGTCTATCATAATCTACCACTGATAGACTCTGATTAATCAGAATCTATCAATTTATTGATAGACTCCGATTATTCATAATTATCAGTGTATATCTATAATAGACTGCGATTAATCGAAATCTATTAGTAACTATCACTAATAGACTTTGATTAATCAAAATCTATCAGTGATAAACATTGATAGAATCCAATTAATTGAACTCTATCAGTGATAGACATTGATTAATTGGAGTCTATCAGTGGACACTAATAGAATCTGATTAATCAAAGTCTATTAGTGATAGATAGACACTGATATCTGAGTTTTTGAAATTGCACATGTATAAAAAAAATTAGAAATAAAAAAAAAGTATAAAATTAACTTGCATCAGTCGCCAAAAATATCTTCTCGTTCATAATTTTGCCAATCCTCGAAATTTTGTGATTCCCAACGAACTAGTCTTAAGTCATTAACTTCAATCTGTTTTGCAAATTATGGAGTCTATCAATGATTGATTAATTAAAGTCTAAATGAAAATTAACAATTTTCTAAAAAGGGATTAGAACGTTTTGAAATGACTATAAAGAAAAGTTTGTTGAAGTCAACAATCAATCAGTCACTATTACTGATAGATTCCAATAATTAGAGTCTACTTTAATAATAATAATAATAATAATAATAATAATAATGGCTTCAATTATTGGAGTCTATCAGACGTTGAAAAAACATAAATCAACATAAATTAGTAGAGAAACGAGATAAGTTGATTTTTTTAAAAAAACAAAACACTAATTAATTCTCTCAATTGAAATGTGGAAACGAGGAATTGGAGCTTGTAGGCTAAAAGTTGTCAATTGATGGGAAAAAATATTTGGGGTGAATGGACTTTAATAGGCTTTTGAGTCTTTTACAAGTAATTGTGCTATATATGCCATTAGTTTGCAAGTGTGCTATATTTGTTATTAATTTGGTTCAATTTGTCATCTATACAATCGTCCATTCAAGTCAAGCCCTCTACTTTTTATAAGGAAACAAATTCTTCCGTTGGAGTCTTGAATTGTAGCTTTCTATTAAATTATTTCATTAACTCTATTTTGGTACCAAAATAAAATGTCAAATTGTGTAACATCCTATGATTCTATCCGATTTACAAAACCAATATAAATTCGAAAAAGATTAAATTATAAGTTTGAATTTGAACCGTTAGAGTAATCCTTAATTGATCATAAAATTTAAATTTGCTTAATAAGTCCAAATGTTTTATGTTGTTTTGAATGTCTCTTTAACTTTAAAAGGGCAATGTAGGTTAATTTAAATTTGATCCATTGTGAGTCAATCATTATGCCACAAAGTCTATCACAAGAGATAAAACTAAAAAAACTTCAAAAAGGTATTAACTGGTCGTTTGGTGCAAGGGATTTGGAGATGGAAATGGGTAAGAGTTTCTGATGTTCTTGTTTGTTTCAAGGTTTTTGTGGTGGACCCAAGAAATAACGCATTCCCAGACATCATTTATGCCCATAAGCAAGGGTTTTATATGCTCTTGCAAATGCATGGGTTTTCTCTTTGTCCATCTGTTGAGTGAGAAATTTCGGCCAATCACAAATTGTCACGTCATTAATTTGAATTAATGATAAAATAATTTTGGGACCAATTACAAATTTACACGTGTCCCTAAATTGAATTAATAGACATTAAAATTCGGCAAATCAAACCATGCCACTTGTCTACTATTGATCCATCCGATGACATAAGCCGAGTCCAATCAAATTATGTCACGTGGCAATTGGACCCAAGACTAATGTGACCCGAGATCATCGAATAAATTGGACTAAATTAAAATAATCCAATTTTATTAAAGAATGAATTGGATTAAAGCCCAAAAGAGCCAAAGCCCAAAGGTTGGGCCCAGGCCCAAGCCCATATGAGGTCCACCAAACTCTATAAATAGAGGAGGCCACCATTCATTTGGGGCATTCAGACAGAGTCAGAGAAGCCAGAGCCCAGAGCATTCTCCCACGGTCCAGAGTCTTTAGAAGTTCAGAGAATTCAGAAGATCCAAGATTCAGAATTTGATCATCTCAAGACTCAGTAGATCCAACGACTGAAAGACTCCAAAGAATCGACCGTTTCTTCATCAAGATACAAGTTGAAGATTCAACCTTCCTCCGTTGAGATCAAGTTTTTCGGCCCTCAGATCAGACTCCATATTTTGAGAGAAAGTATCAGAGGATAAATATTAGATATTGTAACACTTCTACTTACAAAATCAATAAAATCAAGTTCATTTCCACGAATTAAATTTCCTTTGTCGAAATCTCGTGTGAACACCATCTATTCTTTTTTTATTTTTATATGCAATATTATTTTGAATATAGTTAATTAATTAACTAATGGATACTAAATTAAAAATAATATAATAAATTATTTGATTAGATTAAATAACAATTTGTCAAGAATTTCAAATTTTTTAAACAAATACTTAGTCCAAGTTTATTAAAGAAATGTAATTACATATTTACTAAAATTATAATTAATTAGTTAACATTATCAAAAAAAATATATTTAATTATTGAATTAAAATTATTTAAATGAATTTAGTATAAAAATCATTTTTCACTAATTATAATTAATTATTTATTGATTATTTAATCAATTAATTACTTTTTTGGATTTCTTTATAATAAATAAATAATCATATTATTATTAAAATATTTATCTAATTAATTTTTATGGATACAAATATATTAAATTATTGTAGTTAAAGATATTTACTAAAAAAATAATTAAATAATTTTAATTAGTTAAATTAACATAGTTTATCCCATTAAAATTATTTCATGATTATTAATTCATTAATTTTTATTAATAGTTTGAATTAATTTTAATTATTTTATTGATTAATTTATTAAAATTACATAAAGTTTATCTGAATAATTCTAAAAAATAAATACACATAATTCGTTCACATAAAATCCTGATGACATTCTCATACACAACCAAACACAGTTATCTTTGATTCCCAACAATCTTATTCCCAGGCACAGTATTCCTAGGCATCCTTTATTCCAAGACATCTATAAAACCTTAAACCAAACGACCCCTAAAGGATCATTTTCAACCACATGGTCAAGAGTTGTATCTATTCAAGCTTGATAAGGTGTCGATTCATCTGAAAAGCTTAATGCATCTAAAAGCCTATATTCATTCACATATTTTGCATTATATACCTTTTACATTCACGTACTCGCATGAAAGAAGGTTCATGTATGACCTCGAAAGGGTTAACCGAATATAGACTGAAAGTTTCTTTTTTAAAAAAAAAATAATAATTAGGCTAGTTATGTCCTTTCATGTGTATTTTCACATATTATACATAAAGCTATACTTTTTCTATTTGAGCAACATATAACTGAATTAAAAATTATATTGATTTTTATTTTTATTTATTTTATTTTATTTTTGTAATCTTGTGTCTAGAATATACTTTTTTTTTTTTCAACTTCTCGACCTACATTGATCAATTAGATTGTGAGTTCAAAATCTTTAATATAGGAACAAGTTCTTTTTTCATGATGATTGATTATTTTTCAAGTAGATTTCTTTACTTTCTTGAAGTTAATTAATTATCTAGTTATTGAGATTATCCTTATAATTGTGGAGGTTCACCTAAAACAAAGAGAGTTCTTGAGAGATGCTAGGTGGATCCAAAAATTGAAAAAGGAGAATCATACCAACAAATAAAATTTTATTCCCATTCAATTGAGGATTCTTGTAAAAAGATGGCACATTTACTACCAATCAATGAATAATTCTTATGATCATCAGCAATGAAACAATGACAGAAGTTATAGCAGACAAAGCACCAACAATAATTACAAAACCTTAGATTCTTTTGAAAAATAACTCAACAAAGCTTTAGATTCGATTAACAAAAAGAAAAAAAAAGGAATACAGTAAATTACACAATAAACAATGGTGTTAATATAAAAGAAAATCAAAAGTGTTCATCATATGCTTCATTCCGATCCTGTAAGCAACAGAAATAGTTCGTCATCGGTTATTGCTCCCATTTCCATTGCTCTTTCTAACGCACTTAATCCTCCACCATCTTTGATTGATGGTCGTGCACCTCTGTTTATAAAGTTATAAGAAGCAAAAACACAGGTAATAAAATTGTATAAGAACACCATTATCAATGTAATTGACAATAATATACACTTTGCAGTTGGATCAAGCCACTATAGTAATAATTTTCACCTTGGGCCATAATATTTTTTAGTTCATTTGTTACTCAAGTTATCAATTATGTCAAAGATGCTCAATCTGTCATCAGCAAACGTTATGGGTTCCAATATTTACATCAGAAAACTTTCAAGTTACATGCCAACTGCCTTGAATTATAAAAGATTGAGTACGTTGACACTTCTTTTATGTCATATGATAAAAAGAATGAGCTTACAAGTTTAGAATGTAATTTTGGGACAAGATGAAGAGTTAGTATTCCATGTTTACGCGAAATAGCAAACTACATTCTGTCTTAGATAGGTTAGTGCATAGAAGAATTAGAATGAGCAAATCAAGCAAGTGTTTACTTGTCCATCACTTCTTGCCAATAAATGTTTGTTATATCATTGAAGTATTGATATATGGTTAAATTGATCATAACCTATCAAGTTAAGCTTTGATTTTGATCGTTGATTTAACATGGTATCAGAGAGTAGGAGAGCCTATGTTTGAACATTTGTAATTTTTTTGTTTTATTTTATTTATTTATTATTATTATTTTTTTTGTGACAAACCGACTTTCATTGAACAAATGAAAGAATACAAGGGCATATAAAAAACAAGCCTAAGACAAAGAGGAGACCGACAAAACTACAAAAATGGACTCCAATCCAAAAGAACGAGACCAAGATCATAATTACAAAAAGGTCTAGTGACAGACGTCCATAAGGAAGAATTAAACCTAACTAACCCCCAAACTTCCTCAACCGATCTCTCTTTTTCCCTAAAAATCCTATTATTTCTCTCAAGCCAAACACCCTACAACACAACAAAAAAACAAGCCTGCCACAGAGCATTGCCTCTCTCCCAAAAGGGAGGATGCAAGAGCACCTCCCTCACCATCTCTGTTACACGGCCCACTAACACCAAACAACCTTCCCCAACGATCTATAAGGAAATTAGCAAACTGGCCCTCCCACAGCAAATGATGCAAATCCTCCTTCCCAATTAATATTGATAACCACTTGTTAGAACTTGTGCAAATTTTCAAGCCCAATGCAAAAGAGTGGTTAAAGTATTGATAGAAGACCAAATTTATATTAATCTCTTAGCTTAGGCGTTTGGATTGAAGTGATGATTTAACCAATGTATTATGATAATCAATAAAAAGGTAGTTCTCTTTTAGAGAGGGAAAAAAAAGGGTAGTTCTACTGTGTATCAACAGCCACTCCCCATCCAACCCCAAAACACCACAAAAAACAAACAGCAACATCATAAAGAAGGAAAAAGAAGGGAAAAAAAAAAAAAAGAACAGAAAGAGAACGCATTGTACCTTCTAAGTAGCAACTTAGCCAACGTGTTGTTTTTCTGGGAGATACATTGGTGCAAAGGCGTCCTTCCATGAGAGTCACGTACATTTATATCGGCACCAAATTGCAATAACAATTCAAGCATCACTTGGTTGTCATTTTGACAAGCGAGATGCAATAATGAGCAACCTTGAAGATTGTTCCTTGACTCGTTTGAATCCGAATCTCTCCCGCACAATGATGGACTATGTGATTCTCGATTACTTCCCGAGGGTTCTTCATTCAAATGTGGGCTTGAACTCACACTGACCACATGATCAAAAGTCGTGTTGACAATTGATACTGCTGAAACTGCAATGAGGTGGTAGACTTCTCGCAAGTCATTTGTTTTGACAGCTTCCCAGATACCTTTTGCATAAGAAATGTTGCCGGGTTCTTCGCTATCCTTGACCACAAGCAGTTTCTCTACATACTATTTAAGGAACAGAAGCTACCAGTTATAAACTTACATGATAAAACTTGTGAAAAAGAATTGTGCGCCTAATGTGAGAGAAATATGAAAATACATACAACCCAATAATAAAGTCATTAATGTAGTGAAAACAAAAATATTTAAGTGATCATGAATAGTGACTAATAATCATAATAATGTTGTGGGGTTGTTTGCAATGGAATTATGAATAATAATCAAAATTTAAAAAGTATTAAAAAATAGGAAATGCGTTTCAGACCTTATATACTATTTAGCAAATGAGAAAAAATGCAGAGGAAAAATGCCTTCTACCTTAGCCTGAATGTATCTCTCCCTATGCTGTATGGCATCCTTGGGACTTGGTTTCGAAATTTGTGTATCATCACTGCAAAAGTTCTTGCTTTTAGAATTCAATTGTAGAAAATTGAAAAGTTAAAGATGGCATCCATTTAGAACAATAATGTGATCAAAATATTTCTTGATCCCACTTCCTGAAACGATTAGGAGCATGAATCATCTTGAAACTTTGGGATTTCATGAGAAACTATTCATCATCTTATTTTAACCTAACATATATTATCTCATTGATCATGATCAATGAAAGAAAAGTGAATATATACATACTTAAAGCATTAGGTACGTTATGCAAAAATAAAAACCAGAAGCTGAGCACAACTGCATTACAATTGGAGTAAGAAAAAGAGTTTACACGGGCATGATATGACTTAATAGCAAAGGGCATTACTATTCGAGAAGTAGTTTGTTAAGAGTTATTAGACAATGCTTATTATAAATATAAGGGTCGGGCTTTGAGGAAGGTAGGCAATATCTAAGAAGCACACCTACATACGCAGAACACAAATACAGTACGAAACGGACACAGTGACACCAATTTCTGAAAAGGTAGGACATGGACATGATGGGGACATGCAACATGTGTATATTTATTTCCCAAGTATATGTGCACATTTTCAATACTTCAAATAAAAAGATTTTTTTTTTTGTTTTTACAAAGCAGCATGTTCTTGGCCTTTCAAGGGTTTCTTTTCCTATTTGTTTCGTTCTTTGTACAACACATGCATGAGGTTGCTTCTTCTTACAAGGAAATCAGAAGATTAATCTCCCTCTTTTATTCTTCTGTTTCTTTCCTTCTCTAGGCCGGTATTTCACTCTCTCTGCAACTTTGGAGCAACAAATTGGGTTCTTTTTTAGTTCAAGGTTATGACGGCAGGTTGAAAGAAGTGGATTGTTTTTCTCACTTTTTCCAGGTTTTCTTCTTTCAAGCAGGGGCTATTATTCGGGATGAACTTGATGTATTAGTTGAGTGTATCATATTCATGGCGTGTCCATGGAGTGCGGAATCATAGGTAGCGTGTCCATAGTGTGTTGATATTAAAAAAACAATAAAAAAGACTTTGGATACTGATTTTCGCATGTAGGACACGTGTCCAAGACGTGTCTAACACAAACACTCTGTCCAAAATAGAGTGTCTGTGCTTGTTAGGGACAATATTGTAGTGGTTTGATCTTGGTGTGTTCAAGAAGAGAGCGTCCAAGTACCTCGAATTACTTGGGAGCTTCTTGCTTGTATTTCCTACCTTCTTATCTTTGAAAATTATTTCCAAGACTTGCGCAGTTCTACATTTCCAAGTGATTTTATAGGAGGTAACATTTCTCAATCATCACATTCTACAACTAATGATTTCACTGTAATATACCAAATTATAAATACATCATTAAAGACGAAAAAAACTAATCCCAATAAAACAAAGTTCTGCGTGCTCCTACCAAAGCAACTTCTATCCAGCCACTACAAGTTGGAGGAATTATATGAAAATTGTATGGCAAAAGAAACGATTACGAGATATATAATTAAAGTAATAAACTTTGTTCCACTACCTTGTTCCGTCAAATTTTTTATAACCAGTTCCTTCACACTCTTTTTGTCCTCTTTGTCCTCTTTACGTTATTTTTCATTTCCCATGAATATTTACTGTAATTCTCCATAAGGAATCTCTCTTTTGAGTTTTCTTATTCTAGCCACACAACAACATAGGATTGGCGGAAAATCTATGGCAACAATACTCTCTGCAGCAGAAGAGTAAAGTCTCAATGAATAGAGGTGGAAATATATATCCAGCATTGATACCAGCTCCGAATAATACCATTAACCACTACTAAATTATAAATACTAGCAAGGCTGCCTATAAAATGATGTAAATATCTACTACCTTGAGAATAAGAGAGATTGTAGGAATATTTTGCTATACTCTGTAAGATTGTACGAATGATAAAATTTTGAAATATACTGACACACCAAATTACCAATAAAACTGAAGGAAATATTACCTTCCAATATCTGCAAGAAGCAATCCCTCCCAAATAGAGTTACAATAAGCATTGCCCAAGTTCCTAAACAAGTCCAGTATTGAAGGCTCCCAGACTTTGACATCTAATATTATGGATCTCACCTACATGAGCAAGAATAAAGCCCATCAGTTTTTCTTTTCACAAGACAAGGTTAATATTTTCCTCACAAAATCATAAATTACAATGGTTGTTAATTCTTAAAAACATTGGCTATAGATCCTGTTGAAGGAAAAGATATTACATCTGGTTATGTTACTTAGGAGATATTCCTTCAATTCTCTTATTTTGATACAATTTTATCACTAAATTACACTTATCAGTGACTTCTAAAACTAGAACTTTTTTAGTTTTCCGAGAGCATGTTGTTTGGTTAATCAATATTGAGCTCTCAAATCTGAATTAAGTACTCGCAGTTAGATTCATTCTTATACTTTCATAATGGATACATGAACCTCAACTCCCGCCTCAACTCCAAGCGGAAAAGTGCCATGTTTATTACATATTTATAGCAGAAACTTTTTTTGAGAAAAGAGACCTAGCATTTTATCCTCTCCATGAAACCCTATTAACCTGTATTTATAACAGTAATAGAAAAATTAAAATTAGCGTCAATGTATATAGGAAAAAATAAATAACAAAAACACTTTTACTGTTTAATAGTACAAGGAGATTACCATTCTCATTTCCTAAAATTTTTACAAAATTTTTACAGTTGTTTCTGGCAAGTGTCCAAAGTTCCCCTCCATATGTTTCTTGTAAATATTGGACACAGGACATTTATTTCAATATTTTCATAGTAGCAGAAAATTAGCATTTTTGTCATATACATGTTTCAAACTTTAGAGTTCAAATATAATATTGCATTATATTATTACACAATATTTTTCAAAGAAAACATGCCTCAGTAGGAAAACCCAACCATAGCACAAAAATCAAAATCCATAAAGATAACAAGATTGAGCTTGATTTGAATACCTTTGAAATATGGACACCAAGATTACGGTGCACACCAGAGCATTCTATGCACAATAAAATGCCAAGGTTTAGAGATGCCCATTCAGGTTCTGGAGAGCCACACTCTGCACATAGATCATTTCCAGGAATTTCTCTTAGTATCTTAGAAACAGAATCTACTTGGCTGCCATCTAATCTTTCTTGATGTCGTGTTTGAACATTATAATTATCAAAATTGTTTTTATCACTCTCAGGATGTTTTGCTTCCAGGAATGGCTGCAGAAGATTCAAATTGCTGTATCATAAGCGTCAATGCTTTAATCCTTTGTCACTCACACACACATATACAGAAATAGCTACTGGGAACAAACCTGCTGGAGAAAATAGGAATTGAAAAGGGATGCAATAGCCCCCGTGATTTTATTGACCCAGTCCATCCTATCTGCCTCATTTTCAGCCTAGCCCAAAGAACAAAAAGTATCAACAAGGATTATGTTGAACAAAACGGTGTAATTTCCGTACACTAAGAAAGCCCAAAAGTTTAAACAAAGTACAAAAAGTGGAAAAACTATAATCCAAAAGTTTTTTCTTTAATTTACCTTCCAATCAAGACAGAATGGAAGAAAGCTTAGTATTCAGAAACACAAAACTCCACATTCTCCCATGTAGAGATGCAAAAATAAAACCGATCACAAAATTTAGGTTATCCACCAATATTGGTCCAATTTTTATTTAAAAAGGAAAAGTAGGAAAGTTACTAAGCCAGTGGTGTAGCCGGTTTCCTATTTTAGTGTACATCCTTTTCTCTTATTTAGATCATGTGCCAAGCACATGTTTTGTAACTACTTTTATATGATCTTTGCCTATTTAAAGGCCAAAGATTATCAATAAAAGGATTCATGATTCATTATTCTAAAATAGAACTCTCGGCCACACCAAGGTTGGTATCAGAGCTCCAAGTCTTGGGATACAATGGCAGCCAAGAAAGCATCGGCCAGCATCGTAGGCGATCCTTCTTTGGCTGGAAAAGAGACGGAATTTACAGCCGTCCTCTCTCCACGATCGACAACCGTACGCTTGCTGTCGGTTGAACAAGAAACAAAGGATCTAAGAAGTGATGTGGGTGAGATAAAAAAGATTTTGGAAATGATTTGTGAGAAATTGGGTTGCAAATCCGATCAGCCCAATGTTGATCCAAGAAGTGGCATAAATCCCGAAAGAAACCAGCAAGAACAACCACGAAGCGATTTCAGAACAAAGCAATGGCAAGAAAGACAAAGCCTAGAGCAAAAGACAGGCCAAGGAATAAATCAAGCTCCAAGATATTTTCAAGAATACTACTCGGGACAGCAAGAAGTTAAATACAACTCTTTTCGAAGACAAGTTGATTGGAATGACGATAGTTCCAGTGAGGACGAATATGGTTATCAACAAACATCTAAAGAAGGCCAACAAAATTTTCGACACCAATTTCAGCAAGAAATACCGAGGGAGGACCAACACAACTACCGGTATCATCAAGAAGCACCAAGGGACGGCCAGCAGCAACCAAGATACCAATATCAGCAAGATAACGATTTTAAAATGAAGATCGATATACCAACTTATAGCGGGAAGATGGAGATTGAAGCTTTCTTGGAATGGGTTCGACATGTGGAGAACTTCTTCAATTACATGAACACTCCCGAGACCAAAAAAGTTAAATTGGTGGCTTTAAAATTAAAGGGAGGAGCCCAAGCATGGTGGGATCAATTAGAACTCAATCGTCAAAGGTATGGTAAACGGCCAATACGGAGATGGGAAAGAATGAAAAGATTGATGAAAGAAAGATTCTTGCCTATGAATTTCGAACAAATCCTCTATGATCAATACCAAAATTGCAAACAAGGAACTCGTTCGGTCATGGAATACACGGAAGAATTTCATCGGTTAGGGGCAAGAACAAATCTGGGAGAAAGCCAACAATATCTAGTTGCAAGATTCAAGGGAGGCCTTCGAAATGACATTAAAGAACAGCTTTCTTTACAACCGATTGGCTATTTAAACGAGGCTATTTCCGCTGCAGCAGTCATCGAGGAACAAATTGCCAATCGCTTCAAAAGAACATATTCAAGACGAACCTCGGGTGAGCAAACCAGCAACTTCAATAAGGCTGCACTTGGCGACCGAACTTTGCAACAAAACTCCATGACAGCCCTCAAAGGTAAACAGATAGAGGTCAATCCAACAAAAGACAGCAAGAACTATGATGGCACTAAACGAAATCCAAGTACATATTCAAGACCGACTTTAGGGAAATGCTTTCGTTGCAACCAGTCAGGCCATTTATCCAATGAATGCCCTCAAAGGAAAACATTGGCAATTGCAGATTCGGTTGAATACCAAAATGACGAAGAGGATGAAGAAATTGATGACAGTATTGACTACCTTGAACCAGATGACGGTGAACCAATATCTTTGGTCGTTCAAAGACTTCTCTTAGCTCCAAAAACTGATCCCAGCTATCAGAGACACGCCTTATTCAAGACTAGATGCACAATTAATGGGAAGATATGCAATGTCATTATCGATAGCGGCAGCTCAGAAAACGTGGTTGCAAGTAAGCTTGTTTCGACCCTAAACCTACCATTAAATCCTCATTCAGCACCGTACAAAGTCAGTTGGATCAAGAAAGGGGGTGAAGTTCAAGTCACTCACACTAGCACCATACCTTTATCCATCGGGGCAAGCTATAAGGATCAAATCGTTTGTGATGTCATTGACATGGATGCATGCCATATACTTCTTGGCCGACCATGGCAATTCGATGTTCAAGCAACTCACAAAGGCCGTGACAACACTTACGAATTCTTGTGGATGGGGAAAAGAATTGTCCTTCTTCCTCTCAATCCGGCTAAACAGAACATTGGAGATATTACACAAACTAGAAAAGGTCAACTTTTTACTCTATCTTCTGGTAAAACATTTCTCCAAGAAAAAGATCAACCAATTATTGGTTTTGTTGTAAAAGATTTTGATAACCCTATTTCTAACACCTTTATTCTGGATGAGGTCCACCAATTGTTGCAAGAACACAAAATCATTATGGACAGCCCTGCGGAACTACCTCCATTAAGAGACATTCAGCACTCCATCGACTTGATTCCAGGGTTTTGTAACTACTTTTATATGATCTTTGCCTATTTAAAGGCCAAAGATTATCAATAAAAGGATTCATGATTCATTATTCTAAAATAGAACTCTCGGCCACACCAGCCAGAAATGGTTTTATAAGAACAATAAACTTCACTACACTATCAATTATTTCACGAAATATTAGATCACAGTATTCCATAAAACACAACAAAAGATAAATGAAGAAAATATAGAAAGATAACTCTCAAAAAACTTGAAAAAACTAGGATCAGATATCTTATAGGAACCAAAGAAAAATATTGATAACGAAGAAAATATAAAAAGATAACTCTCAAATAACTTGAGGTACTTGGACCTCCTTTCTCACAAGTGCATTGAAGCCTAAACACCCACAATATCCTTTTATTTTGTTTTTGAAAAATCTCCAATTCCTTTCTAATTAAACTATACACAAAAAGAAGTTGTACAAGAGATGAGGGAAGAAAAGATAATCAACCATATCTACATTCCAACACAACTTCAAATTAGAGACATCTCTACAAAGGCACTCCTAGATCTTTGTTTGAGGACTTGAAAGAATGTTGGATTTAACGAACTTCCATGACCATCCAAAGAGTGTAGAAAGTTTTGAATTAGGCCCATAACATAATTTATCTTCAAACAAGTTTGACCCATCTAGTTGTAAGTATTTGTGTACGTTTTTCCCATGGTTCTTTCCTTTCCTTTTTTTTTTTCTCTATACTGTTATAATATAAGCTTCCGTATGCATTAGCCTAGGTATTTAAACTCTTCATCCTCGAAAGAAATAGATTTGTATCTACCATTCTTCTTTGTTGTTTTATATTTATCTTCATATAACACTATCACCTATGAAGCATGGACACTTTAGTTTGGCTAGTGTGTCCGTATCTGACACGTATCAGACACTTGAACACTCCGACACTTGTTGGACACATATCGGACACTTGTTAGCACAATTGATATGTAGCAAACACTAGTTGTAGGTTCATTTCGAATCCTTGTTAAGTATACTAAATAGACACAATGTTTAAATGAAAAAAATAATAAATTTTAAGAGTAAAATACATTAAATTCATGTTTTCAAGCATACAAATGCATAAACTTATTGATTTTTTTTTTTTATAGGAAACATAAACCATTTCATTCATGTATGAAATAGATACAAAAGAGGTCCTATCGGATAATTACAAAAGAGATCTCCATTGAGATATAAGGGAAGATAAGGGGTAATTACAAAAAGGGGAGATATGACTACTCCAATACATTGCAAGATATGAAGTAGATTCTATAAAAGCATAGATATTCTGATGTTTATTATTGAAGATTCTAGCATTTCTCTCTAACCATAAGTTCCAGAAGAATGCATACAAAAAATTCCGCCAAAGAATCTTAGTGTCATTTTTGAAGGGGTGTCCAAGAAGAGTATAATGAAGAAGGGATAGGATATCACCCGAGCGAACAAATTGCCATCCAAAAGCGCCTTGAATATGGTCCCAAAAGTCTGTGGCGAATTCGCATCTGCTGGAAAGGTGTATTTGTGTCTCATTGGCCCTATTACACATGTTGCAGCAGCGGGGGGAAGAGAGGACTTAGGGCAGCTGGGGGAAAGAGAGGACTTAGGGTTTCTTCTCTGTATGATATCGGTAGTGTTGATGCATGCGTGGCTGAGTTCCCACATGAAGAATTTAACATTTTCGGCATGGGCCCTTTCCATAATTGACCATAGAAATTTTTGTCGGTCCATAGATGGGATGTAGATGCCAATTTTCTGGTGAGGGATCCTGTGGAGAAAACAACATTATTTCCAAGCTACCATATCCAAACATCATTCATATCTGTGAAGGAAAAGGAGGAGAGTTGGTGCGATAGCATAGCCCATTCTAGGATTTCAGACTCCTGTAGATGTCTTCTTAAAAAGAGATTCCATGCCCCTTCATTAGAATTCCATAATTCTGCAATGCTTGCCTCTTTCTTGAGCGATAGGTTATAAAGAGATGGATATTTGGACTACAAGGAATATGCACCCAGCCAAACATCCTCCCAAAACAGGGTTTTGTCTCCTTTTCCAACTCTAATATCAATAAAATTATATATGAGATGCTTCTTCTTAGATATAGCTTTCCACGGTCCCCTGGAGGTGCTCATAGAATGATCACCCATTTTGTGGGGGTTACAAGTAAGCCCAAATTTTGTGGCAATGATTTTCCTCCAAAAGGCATCCGACTCTCGGTAGAATCTCCACGACCATTTGGCTAATAGAGAGACATTTTTCTTGTGTAAATCGTATATGCCCAAACCTCCCTTTTTCCGTAGGCAATTGAATATGAGACAACTTCAGAAGGTGGCATCCTTCTTCTCAGAACCTCCACGCCATAGGAACATTCGGTACAATTTCTCAATGGCTTTGGTGACCTTCTTTGGGCTTGAAATAAGGAGAGATGGTATATGGGGAGGTTTGTGAGGGTTGCTTGTATAAAAGTATGTCTGCCTCCCTTAGAAATATTAGTTGATCCCCAATTGTTTAATCTTTTTTTGGACCTTTTCAATCATAGGAGTCCAAAAACTGGCCCTTTTTGGATTGCCATTTAGAGGAAGACCCAGATAGGTGATCGGCCATGAGCCCTGTTTACATCCAAATATGGAAGCCATTTGAATGCCTGTTGTGAGTCAATGTCGAGGCCCAAGAGCTCAGTCTTGCTGCAATTAATTTTCAAACCCGATACCGATTCAAAATGTTGGATAACACTAAGAAGGTTAGTGATGCACGATTGATTGTGGGATGAAAAAAGTATGGTATCATCAACAAACTATAGGTGGGTGGTCTGTATGGCTTGTCGCCCATCGCCCACCTGAAATCCCTTGATAGAGCCATCCTTTTTAGCCGCTAGAAGCAATCTACTAAGGCAATCAGCCACCAAGATGAATAAAAATGGGGAAAGGGGATCCCCCTGTCTAAGGCCTCGAGTTGCTATGATCTTTCCTCTCGGCTTGCCATTAATAATAATCGAGAAGTTAGCCGATGAAACACATCCTCTAATCCATTTTCTCCATATTTGGCCAAAGCCCTTGGCTTTTAAAATGTTGTCAAGGAACTCCCAGTCGACTGTATCAAAAGCTTTCTCAATATCTAACTTGATGACCACTCCCTTGCGTCGTTTTCTATTCCATTCATCTATCAACTCGTTGGCTATAAAAGAGGCATCCATGATTTGTCTGCTGCCAACAAAAGCTTATTGGAATTCTGGGATTGTGTCAAGGAGGACTTTCTTCATTCTGTCAGAGAGAACTCGAGCAATCACTTTGTAAAGGCCAGTTGTCAGACTAATGGGTCTATAATCTCCCACGTTCTTGGCTCTAGCTTCTTGGGGATGAGGCAAATGTAGGTACCATTTAAACTTGCATTAATAATCTCATTATTGTAAAAAATCATTGAACACTCCCTTAATATCATCTTTAAGAATGTTCCAAGATTTTTTAAGGAATTCTGCTGTAAAACCATCGGGCCCCGGGGTCTTGTTGGTGCCTAGATCATTCACTACCTTATAAATCTCCTGTTCTGTGAAGGGGGCTTCTAACATATCTCTTTGATCAACTGATATGGGGTTCCATTCACCAATCAATGGGAAAGGGGCATTGCTAATATTTTTTGAGTAAAGCTTCCGATAGAAATCTATAAATTCATTTTCGATATCTTCATCACTGGTGAGGCTGCTGCCAGATTTAGAAACTATTTTCGATATTGTACTTATTCTACAAATGGCTTAATGATCATTAATGATTTTGAATTTCCTTCTCGTATAAAAACGATATATATTTTTCTGAACGTGTTCGTGTCCTAGATTTTAAAAAAATGACGTGTCACCATGTCCACTTGTGACGTATCCGTGTCTCATGTCCGTATTCGTGCTTCTTAGACTACCAAAAATCTAAAAAGTATAAGCTAATATTTGAGGTTTTTCTTTTTCTTTTTCTTTTTCTCCTTTTTTTTTTTTTTAGGAACTTGAGGAATATTATCACATTGCTAAAAAAAAGCCTAAGGGCTAGGGGAAAAAGAGAACCCCTTCCAAAAAAAATACTAAAGAAGAGGTTTCCAATTTGATTGAACAAACTATAATTACAAAAGAATTTTGTGTGCCTAAACACACCACCAAGAAGCTATGATCTGAGCATTACGAATCGAAAGAGGAAAACTGAAGGAGACATCACCCAATTTACACATTTCTTTTGGAGTAGGTCATTAGTGTTTAAACCTTTATGGGCCAAAGACCACAGGAAAACTTTCACCTTGTTAGGAGCACCACTCCAAATAGAATCAATTAAGGGAACTACTAGGGAGGGGCTGTTTCAGTGAGCTTCAAAAAACGAGAAAGCTTTTATAGATTTGATGAGGTTATTTATACATATAGTTCTTGACATATGTCACAATTGATCCCAAAGAAATGAGAAAGCCTTCTTTTGGAATCTTTAGTTAAAGAGGAATCCTCAAACTTCTAATGAGACCGAATCTACCTATGAAGTTTTATTGAACAGTGACCAAATCTACCTATGAAGCTTTATTAAATAGTGTCCTTCATATGGCTATGTATTGGTGTAAATGCTTACCTCCATTTTCTGATTACAGTGTTACCTTACTTTTGGCCAAATGAATGTCCTTTTTGTAACTCCATTTTTGGGCTCATGGGTTTTCTCCCATCATCTTTTATTTCATATATCAATGAAATATCTGTTTCGAAAAAATAAAAACAAAAAAGAATTGATGCCAAAGAAACAAAATCATTATTCCAAGAGAAGTATTCTATCCACAATAATAGTCCTTCCATGTCCTCATCCTCACATTCTCCTTTGTCCCATTTTAAAGTGATACATCGAAAAGTAGAACTCTCATTTCATGTCAAGGATCACTGCAGCCTAGGGGATGGAAAATTCTGTCATTTTCAAACAAAGGACATAAAAAGGAAAGAAAAACAGAAAAGACTATAAGGGGGTGTTTGGGGCAATGAGTTGTGAAATTGGAGTTGGGTGGAGTTTTGTTTGGCCCAAGGATTTACAACATCCAATTGTGGAGTCCACAAATTTATCAGCCAATCTCAACACTCTATTGTGGGCTCCACAAACTTTTTAACTCCTATTTCAACACTTTATTGTGGGTCCCACAGACTTATTAACTCCTACTCCAACTTTTAAGACAAAACAACTCTAGATTTCATAACTCAATTCTTTGCCCCAAACACCCCCTAAGAGATTGCTGGCAGATAAGAAGGTCGAACTACAAAGTGCAAATCATGGATAAATGTATTCTTGGTTAGAGGAACTCAACATTCAAACCTAAATGCTAATAGCATAAATAACTGAGGAAAAACAGAAACTAGTACAAATAAGCTAATTCAAGATCTTAAAAGTACACCAGGATAGTTAAGTCAACTAATTACCTGCAAAGTGTAGGTCTTAGAGGGAGAAATTATTCTAAAGCAAAGTCGTAGATCTGAATCCTCTGCATCCATCTTTATTGTAGACGTATGCAGATTAACTGTACAACAACGCAAAATTTCTTCATTGAGTGATGATGCCCTATTGTGCCTTGAACGGAATCTACCAAACATACTATTGTTGTGTTCATCTGGACGATTGAAACTATGAGATTGAGGGCCCTGAAGGAGATATTAAACTCATTAGATTTTCCAATATCCAGGGATCAGATCTCAAGGATTTATTTACTTTTTATAATTATTTATATTTCTTTCATCTTAATCCTTGTGCTTGAGTAAAAGGTTTCCACCTAGAAAGAAACTAAAATGACGAGATAAAAAGGGAACTTGAATAAGTAGCATCCTTAAGAAATAATCCAATTAATCCCCACATTAACCTTTCAAGCAAAGAGAATAGTATATAACTTCACACCAGCAGCCAAAAAAAGAGAACACTTCAACGTAACAAATATTTGAGGAATCCCTCCAAACATGTTTCAAAAATATTTTATTTTTCAACCAAAATTTTCATGATCAAGCTGCACGCGCATGTGCACACACCAAAAATAAAAGGTTTTATCCCCTTAAAATTTGAGCTTAACATAAATCCCATTGAAAAATCATGTTCAAAATATTCACTTCCATACTAGAATCTCATCCATTTCATTTCCTTACTTCACAATAACTCAGAATTTCATCCCACAGATGAAAAATCCTTCACATGTAAATTCAGTGGCATGATTTACATCACATTGATATCCAATCATAACAAAATTCAAGCTATAAAATTGATTCATCATCAACAATCAAGAAGTAACATAGGAAGACTTTTTATCCATACTGAACTCCAAATTGAGTCCTTGGTTCCATAAACAATTTCTTTTTCAATTCTTTCTTTTTTTCTTATAACTGTATTTTGATTTTTTTTAAAAAAAAAATTATTACACTGGTAGCCATTTTACACCATAAAATCATTTGAGCATATCATTTGGGGCTTAAGCACAAAGCATAAAATAGCATGGGAGCCTTTTTTGTGATCAAAGTGCTGCAAGTGCTATAATTAAAAAATTACTTCATAGATAAGATCCCTTGCATGTCTACCAATGTGACAACTAAACATACCACATATTTGCTTCCCTTGGTCTTATAATAATAGAGAGCACCTTGACTGTCAAGTACAAAAAACATCCTTTTCCATTCTCCCCTCGATCCTGAAGATCGTTTCAAGAGATACCCTTGTTTTATTGTTTCAACCTACAGATACAAAGATGGTAAAAGAATGATTAATTGATATCGTTGGAGACATGAAATCATTTTAAATTACTGTGGTCTCATAAAAAACTTCTTAACATAAAGAACGAAGTAAACACAAAATAATTGGAGATGAGAATGGGTCTTGGTTGGGGTTAGGTCCTCAGTCCCCAAAAATTTCTCATCCTCATCTTATCCTGGATGGTCTTATGGGAACTTTTGTCATCCCCAAGCATAGATATCCTGAGGACATAGAGTTCAAATTATGATAGCCACCTACTTAAGATATTTCACATCCTATAAGTTTCTTAATGCACAAAGTTGGCAGATTAGGCAATTGTCCAGTGAGACCAACAACCTAAAGTACAAGTAATATTTAAATTATTATTATTATTATAAAAAAAATGCATAATTGAATTAGTTCCCAAGTGAAATATAGTTTCCTATAATCTTTTTTTTTTTGGATAAGAAATGACAAAAAGGATATCATTCCAACAAAAAAAAAGGAAGACAGCCTAAGGATTGGGGCAGAGGAACCCCCCAAACTAAACAGCAAGAGCTTTCCAATCCTTATGAATCATCAAAAGGCAGTAATTACAAAAGAATTTCTCATAAAGATATCCACCCAGATGTCGTATTTTGTACATAATTACAAAAGGAGTCTAGCTTAAGGGACTTGTCTTCAAAAGATCTAACGTTTCTTTCCAACTATTTCAGGAGTTTACCCAACTCTTGAAATGTTTTCTTATCTTTTTACTTTTGATAATATAATTATTGGTAGATGGTATTGTGAAAGAAAGGAAAAGAAAAGAACGTTCTTTACCTTCCCATTGACAATGGACTTAGGAGCTGCTTCAACATTTCTGTAGGAGCTAATAGCACTACCATGAATGCCATCAGAAACCACAGAAGGATCTAGACTATCGGAAGCTTGCAAAGTGTCCAGCTGTCCTTGTGTCCTGAATTCCTGAATCCTTTTTGCAAGTTTATCTTGTTCAACGTTGGCCAGTTCTTTAGATTGTTGTGCATATGTTAGAACCTTAAACAATGCAACGCAAAAAATTACGAAAAAAAATGCAATTCACTTGTGCAAGATTGAGTATAGTTTTCAAAGGTGGACATAACTTCTATTTGGAAATATTTCCAGTATTACTATAGCACGGAAATATTGTATATACTATCAGTAATTCTTAGCCATGCCACAAAGGTTTAAAGTTATGTAGAACCTACCAAGTAAAACAATAACATTGATGGTCAAGTAGCTAAATACGAATTGAAATAGTACAGAAGTTGGATTCATGGAACACCTCTTTTGTTAATTTATGCTACCAATTGAGATTAGAAAAGAGGTTGACTGTAGATGTCAAAAACAGAAAAGAGGAAACTTGTCGAAGCCGATAATGACAGACAGACTTGTCCCAAGAAGACAAAATGAATCTTAACAATAAAATCACAATATTGGTCCAATGGGTAATATCCAAACTATAATAAGTTAAATAAACTGTGTTCCATTCCACAGCGTCCAGAAGTTGTTGCAATATACCTATAAACCATATACAAATAATGCAACAGTTCCGAAAATGAGTGCTATCATTAAAGCCCATACAACCAATGTTATCATTAAAAGGAGAGAGAATAGAATCCATCTCTTGAATGCTATCATTAAAGCCCATACAACCAATGTTATTAATAGCATTGAAAATGAGTGTATCCAGCATGCAGCTATAAAAACTTACTCTCGGAAAAAGGGGAAAAAGGGGTCTCGTTTATTGGTTGAAAAGGCCAATATTAATGCTGATCATTTGGAATCTGAATGTACTAATATGATTATTTCAAATAAGGCATTGGGTTCCTCAAAAAACAGTGGTGAAAATAGACTTTCAAAGTCCAAGGCATTTATTGAATCGTCTGTGCAATTTCCAGGGGTGAAAAATCAATTTGTCAAAGGAATTGTTTGTTCTTCCAGCCCTAAAGTTCATTCTTCTATAGATTCTGATGATGAGTCTTCGGTTAGTGTGAGTAGTGATGATTCTGGGTCTTTGATTGCTGAAGAAGATTGTGTTGGACTCCTCCAAAATGATCAATTTGATGAGTCTTTGGCTTCTTTTTTTCCAGGGGAGGATGTTGGTTTTGGCAATCAAATTCAAGATACCTTGCTTTCTCCTTTTCAAATCCCTAATGAGTTCTCTTTACTAGTGGAAACTTGTGGACTTCAATTGTGCAAGATTTCATCTCCATCACCTAAAGTCTTAGCTTGATTACTTTTCATCGGTTATGAAGATTATCTCGTGGAATACATGGGGTCTTGGTGACAAATCTAAAAGGGTGTCATTGAAAAATTCCTTCAGAATATTTGTCCTGATTTGGTCTTGATTCAGGAAACCAAACAGTCGAAAATTGATTTAAAATTCATTAAATCTTTATGGAGTTCAAAGGAAATTGGATGGACTTTTGTGGAAGCTTATGGGAAATCAGGAGGTCTTCTAATTATTTGGGATGAGAGCAAATTATCAGTGCTGGAATTCTTAAAGGGTGGTTATACTCTTTCAATTAAATGTCTTACTCTTTGTATAAAAGTTTGTTGGGTCACCAATGTTTATTGTCCAAACGACTACAAGGAAAGGAGATTCTTATGGCCTGAATTGCGTTCCCTCTCTTACTATTGCACGGATCCATGGTGTATTGGTGGGAACTTTAATATTACTCGATGGGTTCATGAGAGATCTCCTATGGGAAGACAAACTAAAGGTATGCGAAAATTTTAATACAAAGGTTTGCGAAAGTTTAATACTTCAGTGCTGGAAATGGCTTTATTCAGTCCAAGGAATTAATGGAATCCTCCCTCAAAGTCCAAGGGTAAAATACCTTTTTATAGAGGCGTTGGGTTCTCCAAAAGGTGTTTCTTTGCATGAAGAGTGTATTAATATCGCTGTCTGTAAAATATTAATGTCAGCATTCATATGCCGACTTCTTTTCTCTCTCCTTCCAATGTTGTTAATGCTATTAACGTCTCCAGCTATCAGGTAGTCCACTTGCCTCTGATTTTTTAATCTCCTTCCAAGAAGTTTATTGTTGTTAATAATGTCAATTGCAATTTAAAGATGATGTCCAACAGCCCTAAGGAAGTCCAGCTGCTGTTGTCTTTTGTTTCTCCTCCCAAAGATATTAATTGATGATGTTAGCATTGTAAATGGGTGCATTCAGCAGGCTTATTTAAAGTCTTATTCTTGGAAAAAAGGGTCTCGAAGTCCAGCTATCTCAGGTTTTTTGAATCTCCTTCTCAGAAGGTTAATTGAATATTTAAGGATGATCCAGCATGCTTCAGGATTTTCAAATATCAGTGCTAGAAATGGGTTGTTCCAGGCCAAGTGGAGTTGAAAGTGGACAAGTTCAGCTCTTCAGAATTGTTCAAAAGTTCATTCTAAGGCAGTAGATCCTAGGAGGTTTAATTCTAGAACAACTTTTGTATTCACCGGCCAAATAGCCCATGGTTATTCTGTTTTAGCAACTATGGAGTCGGTGGAAGGTTGGTCGGAGAGTTTTGGTAGGTTGCTCAAGCTTCTGGATGTTTCTTCAGTTACTATATTCAGAAAGTTTCAGCCATTTCTTGGATACTCCATCTGAAGCTCGCCTCAAAGCTTTGTTATGGAGTCCGTTGTTCAAGATTTATTCAACCTTCTCTTTTCAGAATATTTGCCTTCCTTGGGATGTTTTCATTTCTCCATCCTGAGTGTTCATTGTTCTTTTATGGGTTGTTTTTGTGTTTCCTTTATAGCCGTGTGTTGATCTTTTATTGGCTACTCTTATCATTATCTTGTTGTTCTTGTATTGGTTGTTTTTTCGTTTCCTTTATCTTTTGTATCATTGTATTTTGAGCATTAGTCTCTTTTCATTTCTTCAATGAAAAGATTGTTTCCTTTTCAAAAAAAAAAATAATGCAACAGTTCCGACAGAAATTCCACCTCTACCATGAATATCCTTACACAGGAATAAAATGGAGCCTATCAAAAGGATGATGCAGAAACATGCCAGATAACCAAACGAAATATTATTGCCCCAATCTAGGGCCTGCTCTATCATCTCAAATGCCCCACCAGAGACAGATTAAACCAAATGATTGCTTTAATAATGTCTTCATCTCTAATTATATTGATCCACCAGAAATTTCAACGCTTCAGAAATATAGAAGCATACCTGATGAATGAATGGTTCCATCTGACCGAATAAGTCATAGCCCTAGCCCATAAATAAATAAACACTGCTTAGTCCACTTGATGATAAAAACAATCAATCATAAAAGATAATGTCATCAAATAATTTAAAGAGCATACTAGCTTAAAATATCTCAAATGGGCATCCATCAGTGCACTTATAGATTCTAAGAACTCGTACTTCTTCTTTGCTTCAACGGTCATAAGTGCATTCACCTACCGCCCTCAAAACAGTGCAAAAGTTAGTGAGTAGAAAGCCTAAAAGAGATCAGAACAGCTAAAAAGCAATCTAATAGTTAACCTACTAGATTGAAGCGGCTTTTCTCAAATGCTGACTTCGAATTCAGGAGGGCCTGAAATAAGACTGGGAGGTCATCAATAAAATACTTCACAAATATTAATAGAAGAAAATAGACCTTCATTCTCCAAAAACCAATAGGAAATTCCAAGGTAATAATAGGGAAGATAACAATGATACACCGAAGTGATCGTGCAGATGTTTTAAAATCATTTCGTTCCTTTTTCCCCCCTATGCATCGAACTAATGAATGTACAACATCGAAATCATTGTTTGAATTGACCAAGTAATTAACAACTCTGAGGTCCTTTGACAATTTCTTAAATTTGGTTTTTTTTTACAGCTTTATATGATGAAATAGAGCTCCCCAATCAACAGGCAACAATCTCTCGACTGGGCTAAATGAAATCCAAACACCTGAAAAAGGCAACTTCAAACCAAAAAGGTACAATCACAACTCCCCAACCTCACCCCTGTGAAAATACTACATTGCGTCCCATCAAACTAGATAATCTCCTCAAAACACGGTACAAAATATCGCATGTCCGTGAAGGACTCGCCAAACAAAAATTTAACCTTCTTAAGAATTTAAACTTTCCACCGTAAGGAAAAGATCATGTGATTGGACAAAAAGGAGTTCACCAAACAGTTGAACTAAGAACAACAAGAAAGTCCATCCAAAGGGTTTGTATCCTAAAAACGAATATTCTTTCTCCAAAAACTAATAGAAAGCTCCCCAAGAAAGGATAACAAGGCTAAAATATACATCGTTTCCTTATTGGACAAAGGCGTACAGTAACTGGGAGAGAGAAGAAATACAAGTTAAAGAAGGGCAAAAGTCACCAAATGATTCCTCATAGAACAAGGAAACAAGGAACAAAGAGGTCTATTCCCCAACCACCACTGTCCCCCCAAAAGTAAGTACCCTCCCATCACCCACCGAAAAATGAACAAACTATTAGAACTCTTATTACTGGGTATAGATGTTTTTGGTAATTCACCTTGGGTGGTTAGGAGGCCTCTTCCCTCCCCTCTTTTGAGAAGGGAAACAAATTTCATTGATAAATTAAATAAACAGAGTAAAACTCCAACACCTAAAAAGGTGGTTACAAGAAAGATCTCCAGTTTAGAATTAAAGAAGAAGGAATGTAATCAGAAAAGGGATGTTTAAATTTGCACCAATATAAAGTATGAAAAATGATCAAATCCATAAGGTAATCAAAAGATAAGAATGAATCCCTGAAAATTTGACCATTCCTTTCGCACTAAAGAAACCAGACGAAGACCCTGTTAAGAGTAAGTCATAGATGAGAAGTCTAGTTTTACTCATCCTCTGTAAAAAGTTCATCCAAGAATCTGTAGCTTCTAAGAATTATTCTCCACAAGATTTTCTTCCATACTAGTAAAATAACTCCCAAGCCAAAGGAAAAAGAAAAGAACAAAACAAAACAATTATTCATCTTCTTCACTATAATCAGAAAAAGTCAAAATGAACTCCTTCCATCGTATCCAGACCTATCTGCGAGAGTACTTCAAAATAACCATCAAAAGCAACCAAGAAGTCTTCTCCTCATATATTATAAGAAGTCCGTGATTGTACCCACTTTACCCACAATGACATTGTCGTAAATCCATTCTTCATTTGCTGAACCTTTTGAACTCCTTTAATTAATTGTTTTATCAATAAATACTACGGGCTCCTATGCAATTGCCTTGGTTGAATAGGTTGGCTCAATTTGACATGAAGAAGTTTGCAAGATGCAGGATGAATTTGAATTTTCTTGTAACTACCCAATTCTGTTCCTGAATGAATTCTCTCTCCTTTTTTATTATTAATTAATTAATTAATTAAAATTAAAAGAAAAAAAACCTTGTTTTTTTTGTTATCCTTCATACAGTTTCCAAATACAAAACTACATCAAAACAACTGAAATTTAATTTAAAGATCCAATTGCAAAAGTTTCTACTTTCAACCATTACCCTACACAATATCAATGATTCTTGGTTCTTGGTATTGCCACTTGATTCCACAAAGAAATTTCCCATTCATTCATTGATGGAGGATTTGCACCAAGGGATCATCGACAAATAACCTTTTTCGATCCTATCAAAAGATCCTTATCCTAAGAAAATTAAAATTTTTCTTTAGGAACTTAGTCATGGTGGTATTAATACAACAAATCGGCTTCAAAGGAGAATGCCTCACTTCTCTCTTTCCCCATCTGGCATGTTTTTGATAAAGAACCAACTTTCACTGAAAAAAAAATGAAAGAATACAAGGACATACAAAAAACCAAGCCCACAAAAGGGAATCCCGTTAAAGGAAGGGACTCCAATCAAGTAAAATGATGCCTAACGGATAATTACAAACTAATTTTGTAACCGATGCCCACAAGGAAGCATGGAATCTAGAAAGAGACCATACATCACTTGGGCTTCTAGCTATCCTCCTAAAAAGTCTACCATTTCTTTCTCCCCACAAGTTCCATAAAAATGCAAACACGCTAGCTTGCCACAAGAACTTTCCTTTGTCTCGAAATATCGGATGGAGAAGGAACTCTTCAATCATCACCCTTGAATCTTTGAAGATAATCGACTGCCTTCTAAAAGAGGCAAAGAAGAGATCCCACAATACACGAGCAAAATCACATCTCCAAAAAATATGATCCAAGTCTTCCTCCACCTACCGACAAAGAATGCAACAAAAAGGGCCAATCAGAGGATAATTCCTTCTCAAAAGCCTATTGAATGTATTAACTCTACCATGAAGCACTTGCTAAAAAAAGAACCTAACCTTAATTGGGACTTTCACCTTCCACAAAAGAGAAAAAGAAGACTCGCTATAGGGAGGAAGATTTAGCAAAGAGCAAAAGTAGGATTAACATGACAATCCCTCATAGGGGCTAGGACTCCAAAGACGACTATCTCTCCTCCCCAACCTGAACTTAAACTCCTCTATCAAAGAAAGAAGAGTAGAGACATTTGTCGATTCCCTATCAGTCAAAGCTCGACGGAACCCGAACAAAAGAGAGGGGGAGCTCCTCGAATTAAAAAGAACTTCGGCCACCGAAAGATTTTTCATGGAAGACAATTGGAAGAGATGAGGGAAGGTTAAATAGAGGGGTGTATCCCCCACCCATCTATCCTCCCAAAAGTATGTATCTTTCCCATCCCCCACCATATAATGCACACGGTCAGAAAAAGGAAGGGAGCTCCATAATAATGTCTTTCCAAAGATTCCTAAACGTGTCTTTCACCCCACACCAACAACCACTCAAAAGGATGAGGACCATATTTACTCACATCAACCTTCTACCACAAGGAAGAGGATTCAATGGGAAAACGCCACGGCCATTTCGCTAATAGGGCTTTGTTACGTGTTTTAAGGTTCCCTATCTCTAGGTCTCCAAGATTAGTCGGTTTCTCCACCGTTTCCCAATTCACTAGGTGCGCTCCTTTGCCATCTTTCCCTCTTTCCCACAAGAAATTTATCATCAGCCTCTCAAGACTCTTACACCCCTTACCCGGAGCCCTAAACAACGAGAAGTACCATCTTTCCCTCTTTCCCCATCGTGGCATGTTATGCTACCATGAATGTTGAATCTCCACCCCATCTCTTTGGTAGCTGCCCTTTTGTGCTTCAGTATTGGAACTTAGTGTTGGAAGCTTTTGGGTGGAGCTTGACCATGCCTAGAACTATTTTTTATCTTTTGGCCTCTATTTTCGTTGGACGCCCATTTCTAGGCAATAGGAAAACTTTTTGGCTTGCTCTCAATTGTACTTTCTTTTGAACTCTTTGATGTAAGAGGAATGGGAGGATTTTTAATAATTAGCACCCCTACTTTGATAGTTTATGGATTTGTTCCCTTTTAATGTTCTCCATCCGTGTAAATGTAAAAGTCATTTTGAAGCTTTCCGTTTTTCTTTTTTAATTACGGATCGGCAAACTTTCTTGTAATACACCTATTGGCGATTAGGAGTATTTTCTACTCCTTTTCTCATTTCAACAATAAAATATTCAAGTTTCCTCCTAAAAAATATGATGGCCCAGGAAGTGAAGCAAGACCATCATAGAGAAACTATTTAAAATTCAATATCAACATAACAAAGCATACCTCTTCAAATCCTGCAACGATGTCCCCTCGTGTGTTCTTTTTCAATGACACAAACTTTTCCCGAGCCTGGCAATGAAGTTATGTTGCAATAGAAAATTAAACACAGTTGCGGAAAATTTACATTTATATGTATGTATATATATATATTATATACACACACACACACACACATATTTAAGGTTTAGGCTCCGTCCATTCGTAAAATTCCCACTACTAAAGGGTTTCAGTTTACTGGAAACCCCACCAAATATACCAATTTTCAGGAACATGCATCATCTGGCAAGAAGGCTCAAGCTAAGGACAAAACACGAAAGAAAGTATATACAAATAGAACACCCAATCAACAATTATTATTGTGAATGATATGCAACACCTGATCGTACTCATGCATAGCTTTATCGAAGCGTTGGCGAGAGTCCTGCAAAGGAAGAAAGATATTTTTAAGACAAACTCAGTAAGCTTACAAAGGATGAGTCTCGAATGATTAGATGCTCACTAAGAATAGGCCTCGCACCACCTCTATTCAACAATTTTACGAGAATTATACAAGTAACTAATTGAGTCCATGCGGCCAAGGTCCTAAAATGGCTATTTATGAAGAACATAATATTGAGGGCAAAAGTACCAGGAAGAAGACTTCCAAATAAGAACCATATTCTCATGAGCTCAACCATCCAAGAGAAGAACTTAACTTCCTCTAAATTGAGATCTTCAAAATTTCAACAAATAAAGGGACTGAAGTTAGTTGGGGGGGGGGGGGGGGGGGGGATCATGATTGATAGCGCACAAAGTGAGCTATTTATAAGGCTTATTGATTGCTAGTTTTGATACTTTTTTTTTTTACAAGAAACGATAACGATATGTATTAATCACAAAAAGGCAAACAACTTAGG
This sequence comes from Luffa acutangula, assembly GCA_036850905.1. NCBI lineage: Eukaryota > Viridiplantae > Streptophyta > Magnoliopsida > Cucurbitales > Cucurbitaceae > Luffa > Luffa acutangula. The sequence goes on from CM072099.1 coordinate 16,049,302, forward strand.
GGCCAAGGGCGAAGGGAGCCCTTGCCCAAAAACTAATATAGCAAACCTTTCCAATCACTAATAATCATTAACAAGCTGTAATTACAAAAAGAATTCCTATGTAAGGATATCCACCAAGATGCAGTGTGCTATACATTTTCACAAAAATAATCGAGACTACTGGAGGAGCTATCAAAAGTTCTAAAGTTTCTTTCTTTCCACAAGAGCTAAAGGAAAGCTCTAAACACACAACTAGCCATAATCTTAGCTTTCTTTTTGAAATTCCAAGCCTTCAACCCTTCAAGAAGCCAATCATCAATCTTCTTAAGAAGGCACCACGAAATACCCAACAGGTTAGCAATAAAATTCCATACTTTTCCAGCAAAGTCACAATGCAAAAGAAGGTGGTCTAAGTCTTCTGCAGCCTTCATACACATTCTTTTTGAAAAGGAAACAAACTTTTCATTGAAGAAATGAAAAGAGACTAATGCTCAAAATACAAAGATACGAAAACAGAGGGAAGGAGGGTCCAGTTTTTAAACTTCTTTTGCAACTTCTCATCGGTATTAATGTTTCTATAGGCAATAGACCATGGGAAAACTTTCACCTTCTTAGGACTCTTATGCTTCCAAATCAAGATACTAATGGTCCCATTAATCTTGGGAGAGGAGGGGACTAGAAACTGAAACATGGACTTTGTCGTGTAGGAGCCAGACTTATCTAGCTTCCAAATTATCTGGTGATCTTCATTAATCAAGCGAATGTCCTTGATTTTATCTAACAGAGCCAGCCAACAATTGATCTCCCTATCAAAGAGACCCCTCCTGAAAGCCAGATCCCACGTCAAAGACTCAAAATTCCAGCAATCAACTATAGCAGCTTCCTTTTTATTAGATATGATGAACAAGTCTGAAAAGAGAAGCTTTAGGGGTTGGTCGTCACACCCACAATCCTCCCAAAATTTGATGCATTTACCATTGTTAACTGAAAGCTTGATACTAGAATCAAAGGTAGGGTAGTTGACTGCAACATCAACCCAGATTCTATTCCCTTTTTTCCCTTTAAGCTGGTTGGACTTACGACCACATGAAGATAGACCATAGATGCTTTCAATCACCTTCCTCCAAAGCGAGTGTTTCTCTTGAGAGAACCTCCAAAGCCATTTAGACATGAGGGTTGTGTTCCTCTGCGCCAAAGATCCAACTCCCAGACCCCCTGATGCATGGGCAAAGCAGACCATTCCCACTTCACAAGATTAGAACTCAGCCTAGAATGCCCCCCATTCCAAACAAAATTTCTGATGGATTTTTCCATGGCCTTGATAACGGAATTTGGAGCTTTAAGAAGAGAGAATTGATATAATGGGAGACTTATATTGATGTAGCCGATTATTGGCTTTTGAATTATTTGTTAGTTATTATCCTTTCAGCCATGTGTTTGCCATGTGCCTTGCTTGTTAGTTAGTTTGTTGGGCTAATCCGCCTTTTGTAAAGCCTATTTAAAGGCTGGCAGCCTTTAGTTTTCATAATAATATAATTGTGAGGTTATTCATTACATTCGGCTACACCATATTTGGTATCAGAGCACACGAAGGGCGCTTCCACAATGACGACCAAGAAAGTCTCAACCAACGTGAGTAGAAATCCATCTTTGGTTGATAAAGAGATGGAATCTACCCCCATCCTCTCACCACAAGAGTCAACTGCACGCTTGCTACCAGTTGAAAACGACGTGCGTGAGATCAAGAAGATCTTAGAATTGGTTTGGGAAAAGATCAGCAGCAAGACTGAACAAGTGGCTACAAATCCGGCGGCACAAACAAACTGGGGAAAAGGCCAACAAAATCGCCAAGGGGAAAGCAGTAAGACAAAATATCTGCAAGAACAGCAAAATTTTGATCAAAGAACAGTCCAAGAATGGGATATTGCTCCAAAAAGATATCAAGATTTCAATGAAAACCCGTTATATAGAAGGCATCAAGAATGGATAGATTCTTCAAGTGAAGATGATGAAGAACCAGTGGATTTTCCTATGGAAAGACGAAGAGATCAAAGATTCCCTTACCAACCGCAAGAAAGTGAGTTCAAGATGAAAATTGATATCCCAACTCATAATGGCAAAATGGAAACTGAAGCATTCTTGGAATGGGTAAGACGTGGAAAAAAATTTTAGCTACATGAATACTCCGGAAACAAAGAAAGTTAAGTTGGTAGCTCTCAAGTTAAAAGGAGGGGCACAAGCTTGGTGGGATCAACTTGAAATAAATCGCCAAAGATTTGGGAAGAGAGCGATTCGTAGGTGGGAATGAATGAAACGGTTGATGAAAGATAGATTTCTTCCGGCCAATTTCGAACAAATTTTGTATACTCAGTATCAAAATTGTCTCCAAGGCACACGTAAAGAATACACTGAAGAATTCCATAGATCCAGCCAAAACAAATCTTGGCGAAAATCAGCAATGTCTAGTAGCAAGATACAAGGGAGGTCTTCGCTCGGATATTCAAGAACACATTTCTTTGCAACCAATAGCCTATTTGAATGAAGCCATTACAGCAGCTGCCACAGTAGAAGAACAGATAGCTAGCAGATTCAAGAGGCAATATTCAAGGAGAAATGTGGGAGAACAAACCTCTCACACCCCAAGAAACCCTGTTATCGAAAAAAATACCTCCTAGAATCCAACTGCAGCGGCAAAGGGCAAACAAATAGATGTGGGAATGACCAAAGATTCCGTACCTAAGCGAAATACAAACACATTCGAGGCCTACTTTGGGCAAATGCTTCCGTTGCAATCAAAGTGGGCATCTATCCAATGAATGTCCACAGCGAAAGACTTTAGCTATTGCAGATAATGTGGACTATCAAGAAGAAAGTGATGAAACGGATCTTGAAGAACCTATTGATTTCCTTGAACCAGATGAAGGAGAACCTTTATCATTAGTCATTCAAAGACTCCTTTTGGCCCCTAAATTTGACCCCAGCTATCAGAGGCACACTTTGTTCAAAACTAGATGCACAATAAATGGGAAGATTTGCAATGTTGTCATTGATAGTGGCAGCACAGAAAATGTGGTGGCAAGCAAATTGGTTTCCATCTTGAACCTTCCTTTAAATCTGCATCCTACACCCTACAAAGTAAGTTCTAGTAAGTTGGATAAAGAAGGGAGGAGAAGTTCAAGTCACACACACAAGTACCATACCTCCGTCAATTGGAGCAAGCTACAAGGATCAAATCGTTTGTGATGTCTTAGACATGGATGCATGTCACATCCTTTTAGGACGACCTTGGCAATATGATGTGCAAGCTATTCATAAAGGTAGGGATAATACTTACGAGTTCTCTTGGGTGGGAAAGAAAATTGTCATCCTACCAATCAATCCTTCGAAGCAAATGGTAACAACCAATACCAAGAAAGGTCAACTCTTTACTATATCTTCTGGGAAAAAAGTTTTACATCCAAAACAATTTCCTGTTCTTGGTTTGGTCATAAAGAATTTTGACAATTCAAGTAACCCAAGTGAAGTGCAAAGTCTTTTAGGTGAATTCTCTACAATTGTGGAAACTCCTTCAACGGTACCCCCTTTTAGAGAAATACAACACACAATTGATTTTTTCCCTAGGGGCAACTCTCCCAAACTTAGCCACATTATCGAATGAGTCCTAAGGAGTATCAAATTCTTCATGAACAAATCCAAGAACTTTTGGACAAAGGACACATCCAGCCGAGCCTTAGTCCATGCGCGGTTCCTGCCATTTTAACTCCAAAAAAGGATGGATCTTGGCATATGTGTGTTGACACCCGTGCCATCAACAAGATAACCATCAAATACAGGTTTCCCATTCCCAGAATTTCTGATTTGCTGGATCAATTGGGAGGTGCAACAGTCTTTTCCAAACTTGTTCTTAAAAGTGGGTACCACCAAATACGTATCAAGTCAGGGGATGAATGGAAAACAGCATTCAAAACAAATAAAGGGTTATTTGAATGGCTCGTCATGCCATTTGGTCTTTCGAATGCCCCTAGCACATTCATGTGGTTGATGAACCAGGTATTTCATCCTTTCCTCAACAAATTTGTTGTGATTTACTTTGATGATATCCTGATTTATAGCCAAGGGCCCGTAGAACATCTAGACCACATTCGGACCATTTTTTCTACGTTGCAGCAGCATTCTTTGGTAATTAATTTAAAGAAATGCTTATTTGTCACTAGGGAAATATCATTTTTAGGTTACATTATTGGCCATAATACAATAAAAATGGATCCCGTTAAGATTAGAGCAATCCAAGAATGGAGGGAACCCAAAACTATTAAAGAAATTCAGAGCTTTCAGGACTGGCATCTTTCTACAAAAAAATCATTAGGAACTTTAGCACTATTGTGGCTCCTCTAACCAACTGTTTAAAGAAGGGACAATTTTCTTGGGGTCATACACAAAGCCAAAGCTTCTCTTTGATAAAAGAAAAACTCATAACAAGCCCAGTTTTAATTCTCCCAAACTTTGACCTTCCTTTTGAAGTGGCCATTGATGCCTCGGGTATTGGGATAGGAGCTGTTTTATCACAAACCAACCACCCTATCAAGTATTTTAGCGAAAAATTAAGCCCTTCAAGACAAAAATGGTCCACATATAAACAAGAATTGTATGCGTTAATTAGGGCTTTAAAACAATGGGAACACTACTTATTAAGTAAAGAATTTGTTTTATTTACGGATCATTTCTCCCTTAAATTTTTACATTCCCAAAAATTTATAAGCCGGATGCATGCTCGATGGTTATCCTATCTCCAACGTTTTGATTTTGTTATCAAGCATACGTCGTGAATTACTAACAAGGTGGTTGATGCTTTAAGTAGAAAGACAAATATTTTAACCATTCTCAAAGGAGAAATCATTGCCTTAGACACCTTACCGGATTTATATGAGAATGACAAAGATTTTGGTTCCATCTGGAACAAGTGTACTGCACACAAACCTACAGGTGACTTTCATATCGTTGATGGCTTCCTTTTTAAAGGGGATAATCTATGCACCCCTTTCTCCTCTTTGCGGGAATCTTTAATAAAAGAGGCTCATGCCCGTGGTTTAGCTGGACATCTGGGAAGGGATAAAACCCTACACATCTTGGAGTCACGGTATTATTGGCCATAACTTCGAAAAGATGTGCAAAACTTTGTTACCCGCTGTTATACTTGTCAAACTTTTAAAGGAACGGCTCAAAATACTGGTTTGTATACTCTTCTTCCAATCCCAGAACATATTTGGGAGGATTTATCTATGGATTTCACTTTAGGCCTTCCTCGCACTCAAAGAGGATTTGATTCAGTCTTGGTGGTGGTTGATCGATATAGCAAAATGGCACATTTTCTTGCTTGTAAGAAAACCTCGGATGCCATAAACATTGCTAACCTATTTTTTAGAGAAATTGTTCGATTACATGATATTCCTAAATCCATTGTGTCTGATCGGGATGTCAAGTTCTTGAGCCATTTCTGGAAGACCCTATGGAAAAAATTCGATACATCTCTAAAATATAGCACAACGAGCCACCCTCAAACTGACGGTCAAACCGAGGTGACAAACCGAACGTTGGGTAACTTGATTTGCTGCCTAAGTGGAGACAAACCGCACCAATGGGACTTGACTTTAGCTCAAGCTGAATTTGCTTATAACCATATGCAAAACCGCACCACAGGGAAGTCCCCATTTGAGCTTGTTTATACCAAAATACCTCGATTAACAATGGACTTCACTCATATTCCTTCTTCTGTTGATCTTAGCCTTGAAGCAGAAGAAATGGCAACTAGGATTTAGGACTTGCATCAGCAAGTTCACAAGCACATAGAGGAACAAACAGCAAAATACAACGTGGTTGCTGACAAAAAACGAAGATTCAAGGAGTTTGCTATTGGTGATTTGGTGATGGTTCATTTGCGGAAAAACAGACTGTCAGCGGGTACTTATAGCAAGCTTAAAGAGAGGAAGATCTAGTTCCTATATTGGAAAAATTTGGAGATAATGCTTATCAAGTTCAACTGCGAGCTCATTACAACATTAGCCCTACTTTCAATATTGCGAACATCTTTCCTTACAATCCCCCTGATGAGTTTGTTTTAGCTACATAACTCGAGGTCGAGTTCTTTTGTTGGGTGGGGAAAGTTGATGTAGCCGATTATTGGCTTTTGAATTATTTGTTAGTTATTATCCTTTCAGCCATGTGTTTGGCATGTGCCTTGCTTGTTAGTTAGTTTGTTGGGCTAATTTGCCTTTTGTAAAGCCTATTTAAAGGCTGGCAGCCTTTAGTTTTCATAATAATATAATTCTAAGGTTATTCATTACATTCGGCTACACCATATATGATTGGAGCTAGTTTTGATACTTAAATGGTTATTTCTACATGTATATTTGTTTATTTTGTAGTAATCGAGCATTTAGAGCAAAACAAAGCTTTTGAAGAATATATCGTGATAATTGAACTAATTGGACAAGAATTGAAGAAATCAAGACTTTAGAAGAAAGAGAAATTGAGAAGTCGAAGGGTTATAAAAGGCAATGCTACAGCATTGTTGATCTCCGTTATGATGTTGTAGCATTGCATGATGCCATTAGCAATGTTGTAGCATTGACCAAGTCAAGCAAGCTATCACAGTAGGTCGAGGCGCTACAGAAATAAACCCAATGCCTTGAAAACACACGTGCGCACTCACTTGAGTCATTCCGTCCATAGCGTTGCTATGGACAGTGTCTCAATGCTACCCCAAAATTTTCTATAAATACATCATTTTGGAGCCAACTTTAGAGAATTCAACTCTAATTTTGAATCTTACACACTTTGGAGAGCTGGAGAGACAATTGGAGTTAGAGAAAGAGATTTTAAAGCTCGAGATCGTGGAGATTGCAATGGGAACATAGATTGACACGCTACACTAGTTTTTTCTCTTCTTTTCCTTATATCTTGTAGTTTCATTATGGGATTGTCCATGAGTTTAGATTTTGTAATAGTGAGAATAAGTGGCTAAACTCTTTATCTTAGGGATTGATGTAGCCATCGGATCAAATGTTTTGATTAATTGAATTCCATGATTGAATGCTTTTACTTCTGTTCATGTTTTTATATGCTTAATGCTTATAATATCTTGGCTGTAGATTATTGATTGATTGGCCTAAATTATGCTTGCCAAAGAATGATTTAGATTAGAACTTAATTGCATGACTAAGGGTAGTTAAAACTTGAAAATGATTAGGGCTCCTTTAGAGGTTGTTAAAAGAAGGATCTTAATATCTTGCATGTTATTCAAAGCTAGAACAAAAATGTCAGTTGTATAATTGTACAAGAGAATTACTTGTCCTCGAAAAAATCATTTATGATTGAAGACTTCTAAACTTACGGAATAATTGCATGTTCAATCTTGGTTGTTCGATTAATTGAATCGTTGGTCTAATAGGTGAAATCAACTCCCTAGGATATCTCTCCATTGATTTATCTCAACTTTTATTTTCAATCATTGTTTGATTTAATTTTGTATCTCAATATTCGATTGTTTTCTCTAAATAAAATTGGATGATTGTATTCTCAGTAATTAAGTGAGCTAGAACACTAATCTTGTGGACGATACTTTTAATTACCTAGAACACTAATCTTGTGGACGATACTCTGACATTCTATCACTATATTAAAACTTGACTCATACAATTGTGGTATTGCATTTAAAATCACACAACAATGATTGAAAAAAATAAATTAAATTAAATTAATTAAAAAAAAAAAAAAAAAAAAAAACCAATTTACAAGCTTCTCATCGGTTCTTTCAGCTTCCTCTCTCTCAATTAGGTGGTTTTTCAAAGTTTGAAGTTTAGTTTATGTTTCAGGATTGTCACAAAGTTTGTTCTTTTCAGTTCTCTTTTTGGGACATTTCTTTCTACTTGGTATATATTATGTTTCTTTTTTCACTTCCGTGTGGAGTTTGTAACCTTTCGAGCATGAGCCTCTTTTCATTTTTTCAATGAAAAGTTCTGTTTTTTTGTTAAAAAAAATCTACAAGAAAATATGCCAAAAGAGTTGAGAGTCCATACTCTTTTATCCTGACAGTTTGAGGATAACACTATGTGGTTTTTGGGAGAAAGTTTCAATGTATTTATTAATATCCAAAATACGGAAGATATGCTCCAATGAAAAATACAAAAAAGGAAAGCTAGCTATAAAGAGAAAAGAATATAAGCTAATAGGTGAGATAAAAATAGAATAGTATCTAATCTAAATAAAAGAAAAATAATTCTAGAATGAAATAAATGTACCCACTTAACATTTGAGAATAGCAAGAAAAAAAAACCTAGATGACAGAAAGCAGGGAAGCTAACTCCCCCGCAAGAAATGAGCTTATTGATAATATCCACCACCAAGATAAAAAGGATAAGAGAAAGATCTCATCGTCTAATACCTCCAGTCATCAAATTTTACCTGTAGGTCATATATTCATATCTCATAAAAAGATGACTAAGATAATGACAGAAGTTAGCCTTCCTTATAGAACTTACCTTTACTCCTTGTAAATCCTCATTCAGGAACTGCATCAACCGATCCGTTAATACATGTTCTACCTGCAAAAATATTTTGAAATGAACATGAAAGATTACAAAAAAAGTCCATATGAGTAGCGGTTATCTTCAACCCTAAGGTCAAGATACAGTTGCATTTCTTTGCGCTTATTGCACATGCAATATAGTACTCAACCTTAAACTCTCATACCCCCTCCAAAAAAAAAACCCTTAAACTCTCATAACCCAGTCCTATGAAGATAAATAAATAAAATAAGAACCTTTTAAACAACCCATAAGAGGATCTAGAAATAACCTGGGAACGCAGCTGTTCTTTGTAGGTAGCAAGTTCACGAAATGCAGAGATAAACTTGGATATAACTGGGCCTGGAACAAATTAATTGCGCAGATAACAAGTCATACTCTTAATATACTTCCAGGTTTCTTATCACAAAAAAAAAAAAAAAAAGGTCATACTCTGGCTCTTTCATAAATTAAACAAGTTAGAATTTTACTTTTACATGCCTACTATAACTATCGAACCTCACTGTCTAATTGGCTATTTAACTACCACATACAAGGAACAATATTTACAGATAATAATATTATACTGTTGAGAGAGAGAGAGAGCCCTCCGATGAGCACAGAGTTCTTCCGGTAAGCTTTTCGTTTGGGTTTTGAGCGTGCGGTGAGGGAGAGCTGGGTGTCTAGGGTTCTGGAGATCTTTCCAGAGGGGAGGGTGGGTTTTTGGGTATGTCTTTTAGCGTTCATCGGAGACTTATGGAGCCTTAAGGTGCTTTCGATCCTAGCACTGCCATGTCTACCCCACGGAAGTGTTCGGTTAAAGTGGAAAATAAAACCTTTTGGTGCAGCTTCGATAGAAACTACAAAGGTAGGGTTGTTCGAATATCTGAAGAGAATCAAAGAAGGAGATACGCCCTGTCAGCAGAAGAAATCATCCTGGTATGGATTTTCGACTCCATTGACGATCTCCTCACTCCCTCGACACAAAAATTCTTCAGGAAAACGGATTGCACCAATGGCTTCATCTGGATGCAGAAAATATCGAACAAGCGTGGGAGTTTTCTGGAAATCACAAAGGTAGCGAACTCGGGGGGAAAATGTAACTTGGTCATCCTTGCTGGAGTGGAGTTCAGCGGCTGGAAAGCTTTTTCGACTCTCCTGAAGAATTTTGTAAATGGGCAGCCCTCAATCGAAGTCCAAAATGACAACGAAGAAGCGCATAAGGAAAGCGGCAGAAGGAAATCCTTTGCAGAAGCCCTGAAAGCCCCCATGAGAAGAATTAATGACAAGCCTCTGAATTACAGTAGTAGGCCACCTCTGGATATATCTCTGGAAGCTCGTGATATGGAAGTTAGGAAAATAGAATGGGATATGGTTATTGTGATAACAAAAAGAGACTTCCATGATGACTGGGGACGAATCTTGGAAATTCTTCATCAACAATTAGAGACCTCGCTAATCATAAATCCCTCCCAACCTGACAAAGCCTTATTAAAATGCCCGAATAAAGAGCTGGCGGATTTATTGACAATGAATAGAGGCTGGATAAGTTTCGGGCCAATTATCTTAAAAGTAGAGAAATGGGACAAGGGTATGCATAGCAAGATTAATGTTGTCCCCTGCTACAGAGTGTGGGTGAGAATAAGAAACCTCCCTCTGCATTTATGGAATCTGAGTACATTTAAAGCCATTGGAAATTGTCTTGGAGGCTTCATTGATTATGTGGAATATAACTCCCTCCTCATTGATTGCGTTGAGGTTGGAATTAAGATAAGGAATAACTACTGTGGCTTCATCCCGGCGGAAATAGAATTGTTTGACGGAGAGATGAAATTTATTGCCCAGGTTGTAACCTACCTGGATGGAAACTTGCTGATTGATAAGGCTGCCGGAATCCATGGAACATTCTCGTCGGAGGCTGCTCACACGTTTCACAGGGGTCCCTAAGACCAAGGTTAACCCAGTGGACAAATGGAGAATAAAAAACCCCTGCTTTATCCTTTGGTTAATATCCAGAAGACTCTTTTGGAACCCAAGACAGGGGAAGTTCAGAAGGGGGAAACTCACGAAAAGGATTTTGAATTATCCCGCCAAAACGCTGGACGAGAAGAAAGGAAGCCTGACGGGCCAAGCCCAACTCAGCCCCCGACGAATAGAGCCTATATGCACAACGATCAGGAAGCCCATGACACCAAATCTAAATGCAAACAAAAGGGTGTCTCTTTCGCAAACAAAGCCCAAGTCACTCTATTCAAAAAAAAGTCAGATCCACCACACCACCACCAGGAAAAGCCCACCACGCTTTCAGAAGATGAGTGAGTTGTCGGAAGAGGAAGAGTACGGCTCTGAAATATTGATATCGAGCCCTGGTAGTCGAATGGGGGAGGATAACTTAGAAGTTGGAGAACCATCGTATAGCAGGTTTGATGAAGATATCCCCGAGGATTACCAAAAGTGTTTTCAACAGGATAACTTCGTTCAGAGCCCTTGCTCGAGGATAACTTCGTTCAGAGCCCTTGCTCGAATGACACAGCCCAAAAGGATGTCGTAGCAGATGACTTGGAAGAGCCTATCGATAATACCGAAAAAGAAGAAGGAGCCATGATACCATTGGCCCAAGCTGACGCAATGGGGGAAAATAGTGGCAAGGAACGGGAATGGCAAAATGACATACAACCGACAGCTCTGGATGTGGTCTCCCCGGTGACAATCAGAAAGAAGAACGATAGAAGTGATAAGCCTGATGGCTTTGGGATAAGTAGAAAAGTGGCGATTACCCTGAGGAAGAATAATTTATGCATCAAGCCAATTGTGGGTAACTCAACGAGAAAAGGTAACACAACCCAGAAGAAACGTAACAGAGAAATCACTAACCTCCTGAGGACCTGGGAAAAGGATGCTGAAACAGAGATAGCTAATGAAGAAGGGCAACAAGATGTAGATTTAGAAGGTAGTGAAAGCAGGGACAAAGATGTTTCATTATGAAATTAATCTCCTGGAATGTGAGAGGCTTGGGAGCTCAGCCGAAAAGAGCTCTGATTAAAGACTTGCTTTGTAGAGAGAACCCGGACATGGTGATCCTTCAAGAGTCCAAATTAGACAAAGTGGATAGAAGATTAGTTAAATCTGTGTGGAGCTCGAGAGATGTGGGCTGGATCGCGTTAGAGGCTTTGGGTTCAGAGGCCGGCATCCTTGTCATGTGGAAAGAGAATTGTATAGATGTTGTTGATTCTGTTCTGGGAGCCTTCTCCATTACCCTTGAATGTGTGTTCCACGGTCACATCAAAGGTTGGATTACGAGAGTGTATGGCACTTGCTCATCCTCCAACAGAAAGGCCTTCTTCCAGGAGCTTTATGATCTAGCAGGGTTTTGTCAAGGTAATTGGTGTCTGGCTAGAGACTTCAACGTTGTTAGATGGGTTGAAGATAGGTTGTATGCTTTGAGGATCAACAAAAGCTCGAGAAAGTTCAATAAGTTTATTTCTATCTTTGATCTTATTGATATTCCCTTGGCTAATGGCGGGTTTACTTGGTCTAGAGCTGGTAATCGGGGGGCAGCCTCAAGGTTGGACAGATTCTTCGTCTCTAGAGATTGGACAGGAACGTTTAAGGATCTTAGGCTTGACAGATTACATCGTATTGCCTCTGATCACTTCCCCATCTCCTTGTCTACAGGAGCTATGAAATGGGGCCCCTCGCCCTTCAGATTTGAGAACATGTGGCTTGATAACCCGGACTTCAAGAAAAATCTGGAAAGCTGGTGGAAGGAGATGAATCCAACGGGCTGGGCTGGCTTTAGATTTATGTCTAAGATGAGAAGGTTGAAAGATTACATCAGGGCGTGGAACAAAGAAGTTTTGGGCAACCTGATTGACAAGAAGAATTACATCCTTCAGAGAATTGACCAGCTAGATTCTCTGGAAGAACAAGGTTCCATCCAGCCTCAGGAGATTGCCGAGAGATCCACTTTGAAAGCTTCTCTTACCGAAATTGCCATGAATGATCAGAGGAGGCTTTGCCAAAAGTGCAAAATTAAGTGGATGGAGGAGGGAGATGAAAACACCTCGTTCTTCCATAGATGGACGTCGGCCATGAAAAGTAAAGCGTTCATTGCTACCTTAGAGAGCCAAGATGGCAGAATTTTATCCTCGGATGCTGACATTGAGGAAGAAATCCTCCAGTTTTATAACAATCTTTGTACTAAACTAAAGATAGCAGGAATCGTTTTGTCTTGGAGAATATTAGTTGGGAAGCGATTGATGAGCAAAGTAGTGCCTCGCTTGAAACTCCCTTCAGTGAAGAGGAGATAGGCATCGCAGTTAAAGGGCTGGGCAATCAAAAGGCCCCACGCACCAGGCCCCGATGGTATGACTGGAGAATTTTTCAAAAACTTTTGGAACATTTTGAAGCCCAACTTAGTAGAGGTGTTCCACAAGTTTTTTAAAAATGGTATCATCAATAAAAGAACAAACGAGACTTACATCTGCCTGATCCCTAAAAAGAGGAAGGCCTCAAATGTGAGAGATTTTCGACCTATTAGTCTGGTTACCTCCTTATACAAAATTATTGCAAAAGTCCTTGTTGAGAGGCTAAAGAAGGTCCTCCCTCAGACGATTAGTGATTGTCAAGTTGCTTTCGTTCACGGAAGGCAAATTTTAGATCCGATTCTTGTGGCCAACGAAACAGTGGAAGATTACAGGCTCGAAAAGAAAGAGGGTATATTGATGAAACTTGATCTGGAAAAAGCCTACGACAAAGTTAGTTGGAAGTTCCTCGATGCCATTCTAGCTTTAAAAGGTTTTGGTAAAACTTGGAGAATGTGGATCCAGAGGTGTCTTTTGAACACCAACTTCTCGGTGATCATCAATGGGAGACCTAGGGGGAAAATTCAAGCCTCTAGAGGACTTAGGCAAGGGGATCCCCTCTCCCCATTCCTTTTCACGATTGTGGGCGATGCCCTGAGCCGATCTGTTCAATATTGCATCGAGAAAAACATCCTAAAAGGCCTTGTTGTGGACAGAAACAGCATTGAGGTTACCATGCTCCAATACGCTGACGACACATTGATCTTCTGCCCAATTGTGAATGAGATTTTCGACAATTGGTGGGAGATTTTGAATATGATCCTAGAAGGGGCGGGGCTTAACTTGAATCTTGCAAAAACCTCCATCATAGGCATCGCCTCCATTATAGGCATCAATATCAATGAGGATACGATTAGGAATAAGGTGGTTAAAATGGGTTGTAGAGCTGAAAAGTTCCCGATAAATTACCTTGGCTTCCCCCTTGGGGGTAATCATCATACAGTTGCGTTTTGGGATCCTTTGCTGGACAAGTTCAACGCTAAGCTGGACGCGTGGAGGAAGCTCCTCCTTTCTAAGGGTGGTAGAGTAACCTTGGCTCAATCCATCCTTAATAGCCTCCCAATTTATCACTTCTCCTTGCTAAAGGCTCCTAAGAAGGTGATAGATCGGATGGAGAAATTAATTAGAGATTTTGTTTGGAATGGTGGTACTTTCAAACCAGGTAGTAATCTTGTAAAATGGGAATGGACAGCTTTGCCAACATATTGTGGGGGCTTGGGAGTGGGGTCTCTAGCCAATTGGAACGTGGCCCTCCTTACTAAATGGTTATGGAGATTCACCCAAGAAGAAAGCGCCCTATGGAGAAAGGTGATTGCTAGCATTTACGGTGTCACGGCCATGGGATGGATGACTGTGCATTCGGCCATGAAAATCGGGAGGAGATTCTGGCTCGACATCAACAAGTACACCTCCCAATTTACTAAATTTGCTAAATTCCAGGTTAATTGTGGCCAAAGAATCAGATTTTGGGATGATATTTGGTGTGATACTCGCCCTCTCAGTGTTGCTTTCCCAGACATCTATACTATCTCTCAAAAGAAAAATGCCTCCATTTATGAGTGTTGGGATGCAAACTCTCAAGCTTGGAATTTAGGCTTGCGAAGAGGCCTTTTTGACCGAGAAACCAGCAGTTGGGTGGCGCTAGTTGATAAGCTAAGTCTGGTGCAGCTGGGAGATGGTCCTGACAGAATTATTTGGAACTTGGATAATTCAGGGAGCTTTACCACTAATTCTCTGTTTAGAAATCAGATTGGGCATTCTTCTAAAGTCAACCACTCCCTGGCAGAGCTGATATGGAGGCACAAATGCCCCAAAAAAGTTAAAAAAAATTTGTGGTCAGTAGCTTACCGCAGTCTAAACACAGATGACAGGCTCCAAAGGAAGTTCAGTGGTTGGACTCTCTCCCCATCGGGATGCAGGCTGTGTATAGAGAATGGAGAAGACATTGATCATATTTCCCTTCACTGTAAGTTTGCTAGAAAAGCTTGAGGCTTCATTGCTAGGCTGCTGGGTATTTCGTTTTGTATACCTCAAAAGGTGGACGAATGGCCCCTAGAGGGGTTAAATGCTTGGAATATGAAGAAGAAGGCTAGAGTTATTGCTGGTTGTGCTTTTAGGGCAACTATGTGGCTTTTGTGGAAAGAAAGGAACGCGAGAACCTTTGAAGATAAGTTGAATTCATTTGATATTTTTTGTAGCCTTGTACAAAATACGGCATCATGGTGGGTGTCTTTACACAAAAAATCCTTTTGTAATTACAATCTGCTTATGATTATTAGCGACTGGCAGGCGCTCATGAAGTAGAGTCTGGGAGGGGTTTTCTCTACCCCGGCCCTTAGGCTGTTTCCTTTTGTGGTTCCTTTATATATATATTACCTCTGATGTTTCTTATCAAAAAAAAAAAAAAAAAAAAAAAAAAAACTACCACATACAAAACATCCCTCAGAGCTCAACTGGGAGAAAATTGGGCTGAGCAAATGAGAACTAGTATTCAAATAGGAAAAGTTCAATTAGGCCACAAGTTTGAAATTTCAACATTAAACTACGTTATCTAACAAAAAGTTCACCCTCGCTCTTCCAAAATATTAAATTTATTTCTTAATGGAAATTAATTTTCTGTTTTGCGTGCTTGCCCACTAGTTGACCAACTACTATTGTTGACCAGAGGCTCCCTGTGTGATTTTTTTTTTTTAAGGAAACAATTTCATTTATGTACGAAATTATAAGAGCATACAAAAGGTTTTTGATAGGAAACAATTTCATTGATGTATGAAATTTACAAGAGGGGAAAGGGAACAAGAAACTTCTCCAACAAAAGTGTATAATAACTATAAAATTGAACTGGCGAAGATAATTTACACCGAGAGATAGCTTATCTCTTGGTAGATTACAGAACAAAAAAACCTATCAGAAACTCGTTCTTTGCCACTAAAACCCCTTTGATACCTTTCATTCCAAGTAGCCCAAAAAAAAGGTCTGATGAGGTCATCCAAGAAGCTTCCTTTGTAATTTTTATTTTTCCAACATTTGTTACATTATGTATGTCGTGACTTGTTGTAGGAACAAGCTATGGAGTCCTCAACTACATATTTTTCCCAATTGATCTTGAGACCCGATCTTATTTCAAAAATCTTGATTGTTTTTATCTGTATGTCAATGAGTCAATCATTGCATAATATCTTTGCAAAATAAAATAATCTCATCCGCAAACTGTAGATGGGGAATTTTTTTATTAAGAAAAAAGCACTTTTCATTAATAACTTGAAAGGTACAAGAGGACCAAGGAGCTACATAAGGAGCTCTTCAGTTGGTCTGTGTATCAGAAACACTTACAGAAAGACTTTGATCTAAGAGCCCACACAGCCATAAAATAGATAACACCATCCCAAAATGGTCGAGGTAGCTTCCAGAGACCAGAATTGAAGAAGACGCAGCTGATGGGAGACTTGAATTGAATCTTTTCCAACTATAAATTCTTCAAACATACTCTTGGCAGAGATATTTAAATAAGGCTACTCACAACATCACTTATTGAAAGAATTAACAGAAAACTACATTTTTGGTCCCAAGTTGTCAAAAGGTACACTTTAGCCCCTGGGCTTCTAAGAACTAGAGAAATAGAGAAATTCATTTTGAAATTTAAATCTTTTCTTGACAAAGATCAAGCTTATAGACTGCTTGAAACATGCAAGACATTCTTTGCATCTAAGGGTCAATTTCGATATCACCTTGTCCTGCAATAATAATAGGGTACCATCTACTGTAAAAATCTTCTTATTGCTTGGACAAGAACTATAAGACATGAAGCTATGACTTTTTTTTTTCATATGATCAGTAGCTCCAGAGTCAAGGATCGGTTAAACGATAATTACAAGTTGTTAAGAGAGCATTACCTAACATTGTTATTGGGACAATGCTTCACTTCTCCTTGCTAATATTAACCATGACAACAAATCAAAGCAGATAAAGAAAACATGGAGAAGAATATAAAAGGAAAACTTTCAAAGACCACCAACGAAAGAAAGAACACCAAAGCAGGAATGAAGAACACTTGCAAGAAGATCGCTACATGTGAGAATCAAAGAGACACCACCAAAAATCTTTCAAAGACTGCTGAGAACACTAGGAGAATCTTGAGGTGAACGTTGCCACTCTAATAAACGGCTTATTTTTCTGGAAAGGAGGAAAAAAAAGCTTTGATAGGATAGAGAGTCACATGAACCAGAAAATTAGGAAACTTAAGGCAATGAAGACCCACACATTCTTCCAAGAAGCATATCAAGCTTGGTACCATGACATTTGTAGCTGACAACTGCTTAGTTCTCATAGAGAAAAACAACAATAAATAACAGATTTAGAACTAGAAAAAGGAAGGTTTAATCCCAAATGATTGACCTTAAATCCGAGGAACTATTTACAGAGAAAAGTTAGACTTTCCTAAAGAATATACAACAGATCAAAAGAAGTATATAATACATAAGTTATATACTTCCTTTTGTGGGCTTGTTTCTTTTTATGCCCTTGTATTCTTTCATTAATTTGTGAGGCCCCCAATTACCAAAATGTATGAAAGAAGGGGTAAAACGGGTAAAGAACAGAAAGTTGGTTAGAAATGTTGTGGGACCATCTAGTACATGTGAGTGAGTGCCTTTGTAAAGGGGGAGTGGTAGGAATTTGAGATCATTCTGCGATTTTGGGTTTTTCTTGGCAGTGAGGTCCGAGAGAACAGGGAGAGAACCAGCCTCTAGAATTGCTGGCTATTGTATCTTCTTTTATCCTTCTTTCTATCAATATTAAGCTGCTGAATAGTCCCTTGATAGTTGAAGAACTCTCAACTCATCAAGAGGACCTTTGTTATTCATTATCATCTGTGTTTGGTATTGGTTTGGTTTCGTTAGGATTATATTTACAGGCCATCGGAAAAGGAATCCTAACATAATTCTCAATGAAAGTTTTTTTCTAATAAAATAATAACAATAATAATAATAATACATAGGTTAGAGTATTAACTGGAATATATTGGGAATGTTAATAGGATATCTGTATTGGCAAAATGGTAATGTAATTAACTATGAGTCTGTCGGGTTATAGAGTCAGGGAAATTGGAGGTACGCATAAATTTGGAGATCAATCTATTGTGAGACTAACCTGGGAGAAGGATAGCCTCTTTGAAAGGCTATTGTTATTGTAATTTCTCTTTGATATTGTAAAATTGCAATATAGTTACAGTGTTGTTTTCTTATTATAGGGATCCTAACACATTATTCATGGCTGATACAAAAGACAACTTTTCACTTTCCTAGTTGAAACCCACGGTGATGTAACAACCTAAAATCAGGGAGACAATTTATATTTTAACAACCTAACCTATGCAGGTTTTCTAACTGACTTCTCTTTTAAGAGAAGTCAGTTAGAAAACCTGCATAGGCTTTGGAAATTGGCCACAATTTATAGATTCACCAATGGCATGCACTCTTCATTAGTTGAGAGATAATGAATAGCATAAAGAGATCATTACAACCTCCAATGGACACACTGACGGGATCATCCTGCCCACCACCAAATCCTTCTAAAGAATCTGCAAAAGAAATGTCTCCATTACAAGCTTCTCCAAGAGTTGCCCTACAAAAGTAGACATTTGCACAAACAATATAAATGAATAAATACTAATGAGAAAAATGATGATGTGCTATGTGAACACGGTGACAAAATCATTCAAAAAGATGAACCTAGACACGGGCAGGCACATGTATAAAAAAAAAAATGTTTGGGAAAATTACCCTATTGGTCCTTGAGTTTTCAGTAATAGGTCACTTTTTTTTTTTTTTTTTTGAAAGGAAACAGAGAGCCATTTCATTGATAAAATGAAATTACAAAAGAGAGACCCTAACCAAAGGAATACAAAAAAATCTCTTTCAACTGCACAACAGATTAGAGAAGCTAAAAATACAAAAAGAAGACACCAATTTACACCAAATTAGAGATAAAATGATGATAGAAGTAATTAGTGAGGATCTTGATATTTCTCCATGAAGATGCCTGACTTTTGCTCCAACCAAAAAACCCATAGGAAGGCTCGAAAAAAATTCAACCAAACGACCTTCTTTTCCTTCTTAAAAGGATGACCAGCGAGAAACAAATGAAAGAGAATCTTGATGACTTGAGGAAAAGCAACCTGCCACCTAAAACCTTGAAGGAGAAAGACCCAAAAAACACTGGCCTGATTGCACAAAATAAAAAGATGACTTTTTGATACACCACTGCCTTAGCAAAGAATACAACAGCTAGGGGATATGGCAATCCATGGAAATCGATATCTTGAAGTCATTTGGACCATACATTAGTTACCCAACAAACTTATAACAAAGAGCAAGGCATTTGACCAAAAGAGAATAACCGCCCTAAAAAATTCCAGCACTGACGGAATGCTTTCACCCCACATAATAAGAATACCTCTTGATTTTCCATAAGCATCCACTAAGGACCAACCAAATTCCTTAGAACTCCAAAGGAAATAATGAAATTTAGATCAATTGCAGCCTGAATAACTAAACCAGGGCCAATATTTTGAAGGAAACAATCATTTAGACTAATCACCGAAACTCCAGGAATTCCACGAAGCAAACTTCATAACTGATTGAGAAGGAATCAAAATACAGCTTTAGATGACTGGGGTGAAATCTTACACAGTTGAATTCCACAAATTTCAACTAACGAAGAGACTTGTTTAGGAATTTGAGAAGGAGATAAAAGAGGTCACTTTGGCATCTAAATTTTCAAAAAATGTGCTTTAATCCCAAAGTTTAAGAAATAAGTTTACGAAGTCCCTGCACTAACATAATTGTTAAATCACAAATGAAAGAATACAAGGGCATACAAAAAAACAAGCCCAAGAAAAAATGGAGACCGAAAAAACTACAAAAGCGGAGTCCAATCCAAAATAACAAAACCAATATCATAATTACAAAATGGTCTAGTGACTGACGCCCATAAGGAAGAATTAAACTTAACGATATCCCAAACTTCCTCAATCAATCTCTCCTTTTTCCTAAAGATCCTATTATTTCTCTCAAGTCGAACACTCCACGACACAGCAAAAGAAACAAGTCTACCGCAGCAAATTACCTCTCTCCCGGAAGGAACGATGCAAGAGCACCTCCCCCACCAACCCTTGCCCATCTCTGTTATGCAACCCACTAACACCAAACGACCTCCAACGATCCCAAAGAAAGTTAGCAAACTGACACTCCCATGGCAAATGGTGCAAATCCTCCTCATGGATTGACATACTAATCAATGACTGGAAGGTTAATTTGCAGAGGAAGATTGGATCTAAAGGGTTTTTAGAGGTATTTTCAGCCACAGAAAACGAGGAAAGAAAGAATTTCTCTCTAAGAAGAAAACTCAAGAAACATCTGATACCATATTAGACCTTAGAGAGTAAATAAAACTTGCTTATCATTTTATTGCTAGGTGCAAGTATAAATAGCCAGCAATACAATAAATGTCAATAAGTTAGGAAAGTGAACTAATATTAACAAACAATAACTACCCAACTAACTTATTACAACTTCTTAAGTTTGATAGATTTCTCAAAAGACCGCCCTTTTACATTGAAATCACCACCTAATCATCAAACATCCTGCCTGGCAATACCCATAAAGACTTACTTGCCCCAAAACTCTTTTCTATCTCTGTAATTGGAAATGGCTTTTCCGTAATCACCTTTGCTTGGTGGGGAACTCCTCATCTCCACTTTTTTGTACCCTCTTTTTCATAATGAAAGTTCTGTTCCTTGTTATATATATATATATATATATGTAAATGGGAGTGCCATAAATATTGGACCCCCTATTCCTTCTTTATTACCAACCTCATTTATTGCTAAGGAGTAGGTACCTATTAGCACATCCCTTTTTTTCTCCACCCCATAGAAGTAGCAAACCCCTTGAACAATCAAAACTTTCTACTTTAATCCACTCGGCTTCATTTGAATTCTATACAAATTTCACCATTTCTCTATCAAGTATATTCAATTTGATCCCATTCAGCAAGAAGAAGTTTGAATTCACATATGATAAAAGAAGAAATTAAAAACCAACACAAAAATTAAGAAATTCCAGTTGATAGAAAATAATAATACAATAATGAAAAAATTAAAGATTGGCATGATAATGAAGAAACTCACACATTTGTTAATCACAACTACCAAAACCAATCAAAAAAGATGAGGAAGAGTAAGCTCTACTCATTCCTCCAGACTCCATTTGGAACAACCATAACATGGACGGTGGAAAGAAATAAAATTGCAGAACTTACATAAATGTCCTACATCCACTGTGTAGTCTTTTGCATCGATCTTCCAACTCATCAGTTGTTTGTTCTAGAGAAAATATCTATAAATAATGGGAAGATAAAATAAAAGGTAAGGTAAGTTTTGTGATTGCCGAATAAAATAAAATCTAACTTTTAGAAGAAGAGCTTCCAAAGGGAACAAAGACAATTTATGATAAGTGTTTTGAGAATAAATAAGCTAATACTATAGAATTTCATATTGAATCTTAAGGGGCAAGAGAATGAGACTGTGCCTTGTCAAGAGACAGTGGAGTATCCTTATTCTTATTTCAAACCATGCAAATCAAATGTTCCCATCCAGAGCTGGGAGAGTAAAAGTTATTCACACAGTAAAACAAGTTCTAAAAGGTTTAACATTAATAACTGTCAACTGTGTCAACTTCCAAAAGATGGCTTCCACTCAAAATGTGCCATAGAAGAAGATAGACAAGTTTATAAGCTCCAAAAACAAGCTATTTTATGATTTTATTTTTATTTTTTTCCAAGGGAAGGATGGGGGAAGTGGTTTGCTATTAAGAAACTGCTTCTAACTATCTTACACTATCATCAAAGAACTTATAACTTAACCAAATTTCACCTTCACGTTACAATTTTAGCAGAAGTAGTAGCTGACCAGTTTTTTAACATTGCAGCATTGGCAACTGAAAGGAGAAATCAGTATATCACTGACCCTTGTTCAATAAAAACAACAGAGAAGGAAAAAAAAGGCAAGTCCCTTTTGAACACATTGAAGGGGACAAAAACGCCAGACGATAAAAAAATAAATAAATAAATAATCAAGTTCAATTACAAACAACACAATCAAATTTGCTCAAAGCAGAAAAAAAAATGATTCCAACTGCACACATAACAGCAAATAAGCTTCGCTAACCACAAATCCAGCAACCTACAGAATTCGACAGGAACAAACAAACAAACAAACAAAATCCGAGCAATTCGATCCAGAAAAGGAAGCTACCTGTTTCAAGAACATGGGAGAATCCTCGAGTTTGATAAACGCCCCCATTCCGTCGCTCGGTTGCGTATGTGAGAGCGCAAAATTTGCCTCTGTGTTTTGCGTCTTTTGTTTCTCAGCTGAGAGTACGAGATTCAGCCATGGCGATTGGGAAGAAATGAGCCTTCCATTATTGTGCACGTGGAGGGCTCCTTGGTCATTATGGCTTTCAAAACAAAAGCCCAGCTCACCCAACCAATTGTCCTCTCCTTCCCATTATCGGTCAATTATTTTCACGTTGACCAAAATACCCCTCTACCTCACCAACAAACAACATCCTTCCTCTTCATTTTAAAAATTCACCCACCCATCTAAAATCTAAAGGAATCAATCATGGTATCTCATTTAGAGGATTTTTTTTTATTAATAATGTACTTTAATAAAAAAAAAAAAAAAAAAAACAAATATAGAGTAGTTCTGAAAATAATTCCAAAAATAGGGTAGCTAAATCGTGTATGTGAGTCGCGATTTCAATTAGTCGTGGGTCGTGGTCACGATTTCGAGGGTACCTGGTACGCGACTTCCTTGTTGGCACGTTGACAAGGCATACAGGCACCTGGTTGGCGATGATTTGGCGTTGACGTTGCGCCAGCAAACTCGCGTACGGCGTACGCGATTTTACATAAGACTTTTGTACCTGGTACGCAGTTTTGTTAAGTGAATCGTGTACCACGTACACAATTTTGTGGTCCATGAAACCCTACCCCACTCGTGAACCCGCCGCAAACTAGCAGACCATCGATTTTTTCTCTCTTCCTCTCTTGTATCGCTTCCATCCGCCGCTAGCCGCCGTTCCAAGTTGTCGTCGTTGCCGTTCCACCGACCGGTGATCTCTCCGCCGCCGACGCCGCCACTTGGGTTCCACGTCGCTGCAGTTCGCCGCCGTTAGGTAATATATATATTTGTTTTTCTTTTTTTCATATAAAAACATTATTTTAGTGAGATTTTTAGTTTATGGATTATTTTAGTGATAGATTTTTAGTTTATGGATTGTTTTAGTGCTTTGTAGGTTTATGGATTATTTGGAATCGATTTGGGTCGTTTTTTGACTGATTTGGGCTATTTGAGTTTTGGACTTAGATATATATTGCTTTATGTATATTTTGAACCGATTTGGATTGTTTTTGGATTGATTTGGGTCATTTTTTTTGATTGATTTGGGTTGTTTTTTTACTGATTTGGGTCGTTTTTGGACTGATTTTGGTTGTTTGAGTTTTTGACTTAGATATATATTGCTTTAGGTATATTTTGAACTGATTTGGGTTGTTTTTGGATTGATTTGGATCGTTTTTTGATTGATTTAGGTCGTTTTTTTTTTTATTGATTTGGGTCGTTTTTGGGCTGATTTGGGTGGGTTGTTTGAGTTTTGGACTTAGATATATATTGCTTTAGGTATATTTTGAACCGATTTGGGTTGTTTTAGGAATGATTTGTGGTGGTCTGTGTGAATATTTGGATGATTTATATATACTTTGTTGGGCCTCTTTGGACTTGTTTATTTAATTTTTTGATTTTTTTCGGATTGGTGTGACATATTTTTCATGTGTTGAAAAAAATAAAATTTAATTAATATTTTTCTAATTTTTTCAGTTATAGTCAAATTGGTAAAATATGTCATTGCCTCGTGCGAAGTTAGTGATTCTTGAACTTGGAAATGGTGGGGATAGTGATATAGAGACAGAAGTTGATGAATTATTTGGAGAGAATGTTAATATTAATTATCCCCCTAAAAAGCAAAATGAGGAGCCACCTTTAGATATTTTCACACATATAGATTGGGAGATTACTAATTCAATATGTGAAGTAGGGTCCACATTGGAAGAAGGGACAAGGAGTGTAGAAATGAACCCAGATGTAATCACCAAAGGATTGTTATTTGAGAATAAAAAAGTTCTACAACTTGCCGTAAAAAAATATTGTGTTGAAAACCATTATCAGATTACTGTGGTTGAATCAAATCAAGATATTTTGTATGTGAAGTGCAAACAATGGGATGAAGGGTGCAATTGGAGACTTCATGCCTGTCGGCGAAAAACTCATGAAATGTTCGAAATTACGAAGCTTGAAGGGGAACATTCGTGTTTATATCCAGAACTCACCCAAGACTATTCACAACTAGACTCAGATTTTATGTGTAATGAAATTCAAAATCTTGTTCGAAGTGATCCTGGAGTTTCTATAGCATTATTGCAAGAAACTATAAAAAAAAGACTATGGTTATAGTTTTAATCATAGACGTGTATGGCAAGCTAAACGAAAAGCTTTGATTAAAGTATTTGGTGATTGGGAAAAATCGTATGAAGAACTTCTGTATTGGTTGATGGCTCTTGTACACTACAATCCAAGATATCGGGTTGAATGAGACTTCATTCCAACTGAGGTACCGCACAATGTAATTCTTGGTCGAGTCTTTTGGTCCTTTGGTCCTGCAATAGAAGGTTTTAAATACTGTAGACCAATGATTCAGATTGACGGTACACACCTTTATGGCAAGTATAAAGGGAAATTATTGATAGCTTCATCTGTTGACTCAAATGGACATGTATATCCCCTTGCCTTTGCAATTGTGGAAGAGGAGAGCACTTCTAGCTGGTCATGGTTTTTATGGGCCTTACGTGCCCACGTTACACAGAGAGATGATATATGTTTAATTTCTGATAGACATGGAGGCATATTAGCTGTTGTGAATAATGAAGAAAATGGTTGGAGTGAACCTAGATCATACCATCGATATTGTCTTCGTCATGTGGCAAGTAACTTTAATAAAAAGTATAAACCGAAGCAGCTCAAAGACTTGGTCTATAGGGCGGGACGTCAGCACCAAAGGCGTAAGTTCAATCGATGTATGAAAGAGTTAAAGCGATTAAATCCTGATTGTCTTCATTTTTTCACTCACATGAATCTAGAAAAGTGGACACAATCACATGACAATGGGTATCGTTATGGATGGATGACTACAAACCTAGCCGAATGTATTATGGTGTGTTTGAGGGAACTAGAATGTTGCCCATTACGGTATTGGTTAAGCACTTGGTATCAGACAATCCATTATTTTGAACAACGTCGAGAAGAAATCAGTGAAACATTTGATCGTGGTGAAATGTATACACGATATGTTTTAAATAAACTCAGGAAGTGGGAAAAGAAAGTTTTTGCACATACTGTAAAGTCTGTTGATAGAAATACTTCAAGTTTTGAAATTGAAACAGGAATAAGTATGATTTCTCCATACTACTACAAGTTTGGGCGTTCGATCGGTTTTCTATTATCGCACCACTACACAACTTGCCGACCCCTGGTCATTATGTTGGACACCCACTTAGTGCTCCATATGTTAAATTTACGTATAATTTAAATTTATCATAAATTTGTATAATAGTATGTTTTAATTATATTGTATAATGTGTAGATGGAATGGAATTTTGGCTGCATCTGAGCAAACTACAAATTTGTTGATCATGTATCGTATTACATTTGATCGTCATATGCCCAACCAGGTAAAACAATAATCAATTTTTTTTTTCTTATTTATAAAAATATACATTAATTTTATTTTCATTTAATAAATTTATTGTTTTATAAATTTCAGATCACATGGACACCATACACACCTGAGATTATGACCTTACTACCAGACTATTGTCGTAATGGATGGGAGATTTGGTTGACTGTAAGCCCTCTCATATGTTTTCATATTGTAGAGTGACATTACCCAAATCGAGTGCTAAGACAATTTGGAATGCGACAAATGGTGTCGCCATATTGTGATACAGTCATAGAGTTACATCAGTTAGACTTGTGAGGTAAGCACGATCACGATTGACGACATCATCATGCATCATATATATCACTGTGGCGTGCACGTCGTGATCATTGTGTCCTGGGCGACATAGTAGGCATGCCAGTTGTGTCTGATGACTACTTACACTGGTATGATTCAATCACAAGGAGGTATATCACGCGTGAGGGTGCTTATTATGCGTGTACGGTAAATAGTATATACTTTGATTTTGTTATTATTGAATTTCAGTTACAAATATTTTTATTATTTTAATTATTTTCTTCTTACAACATAACTTTGTTCGAGATGTGCAACATTTTTCTGTGGAACAAAATATACCACAGTTAGGTTCTATGTGTGAGCAATACGTCACGAACATAACTGATATCATTCAACAAAAAAAACTAGGAGGCTTACCGTTGCTGACATTGATCGGACACGTGCTCGTCATAGACGTCGTCGACAACAGGCTACAGACATTCCACAACAGAATGAAAATGAAGAACCTCCTATAGTTGATGATGATACTTTAGCTCATCAAGTTCAGTCACTAGCAGATCAGACAGACATTGCTTCAAATTCTGGTCATGGTGACATAACTCAACAAAATATTGATGATGTGATTCATCATCAATCACACATGGAAGCGCCTCAACCTCGTCGTGGAGTTTGTCAGAGGAGACCACCACACTGTGGCACTTCGGATTTTACTACTTTTTGTACTAACTTTTGTAAAAGACATTATAATTATTCCAGAAAATTGTTGTTTGTGAAATTTTAGAAAAATATCTATCTACGTTAATTATTAAAAAAAATAAGAAATATTTACTTCAAAATAAATTGTATTCAAATATGAAAATATTAAATGTGGTACAATAATATAAAAACAATCGTGTACCAGGTACACGATGTAGCATGTGGAATCGTGTACCAGGTACACGATTTCTTCCACGTAAATCGTGTATCGGGTACATGATTTCTGACTACCCTAATTTTGTCAATAGTTTCAAACTTCACCCCAACTTTGTAATTTGATATTTTAAGTACATTATTAATATTGTTATTTTTAAAACTACATTAGATTTGTTATTTCTTTTTTAAAGTACATTATTCGAGAAATTACCTCTCATTTAGATTCAATTTTTTTTAATATTCTCTAACTCGAATAAATTCATTATTTAATTTTTTTATACTTTCTAAAATGAATAAAGTCTGTGAATTTTGAATTATTTGTTTTTTTATTTTTATATTTTCTAAAATGAATAAAGTCCGTAAATTTCATCGATATGAACTAAAGTCAGTGAAATTCGTTGTTGTAAACTTAATTAACAGTGAAAGTTTTTTTTATAAATAAATAATTTCATTCAAGAAAAATTTGATCCCCCATGGGGTACAAACAAACATCGCTCCTAAAGCGACAATCTTTCCATCCTCTCAGGATAGTTTCCTAACCACAAATATGGTGATGAATTTAGCCCCAATCGGACCATTCTATGTGCAAAGCCATTAAATCTACGACTAATGAACTGAAAACTCACTCTCTCGAAAGATTTTTTAATTGCTTTGAAGTCCTAGAGAGTCGCAGCAACATAGGCCTCCCCCTGAATCTTCTCATTGATCAAATTTATCAAAGTCAAAGAATCAGACAACACAGTGAATTGTTGCACATTCAAAGATCTAGCCAGACGCATCCCTTCAAGCACCGCTATTGCTTCCGCTTCCAACGAAGAGTTACCAGCCTGAGAAGATAGATTTCTCACCAGCTTGAGATGCCCCTGTTTATCACGCAAAACTATTCCAATACCGAATTTTCTTTACGTACCCATGACAGATGCGTCAGTGTGCATAATAATATCTTCACCATCTGAAATGAGATTAACAATATCTTTCTCCGTTTGAACAAAGGCACCGCCTTTCGGGTTGGCCTTCAAGAACTCAGACAGATAGTCATTAATCCATTCACATCTAAGCTTTGGATTAGGGATTTGACACTGATGTAACGAGTTATTCCTGTCGTTCCAAATTGACCAGGTCCCCACACAAATACGCTCTAAGACCTCCATTGGATTGTCAGCCAAACTCAACCAGTAGTCTTTAATATCCATATGAACCCATAAATTCCTCATCATTGGTGGATAAAGAAGGTCCCATACCTCACGAGCCCTCGTACACTGAAAGAGGGCATGGTCTGAAGTCTCCATCTCCTCCTGGCAAACCGGGCAATTCCCGTTAACCGATACATGATGATTCCGTAGGTTTACCATAGTTGGGATAGAGTTGTGAACAGTTTTCCAGAAGAAAATTTTCACTTTGCTAGGCACTCTCATCTTCCACACCCTATTCCACCAAGTAGTCTCCTTTTCCACATTTGACAATGAGGCCTCTTGACACTTCATCATAGAAAACTTGTATCCACTTTTTACAGAGTATTCCCCTTTACTATCATAATGTCATATCCATCTATCCGATGTCGAACTACTAATAGGTAAACGTTGTATCACTTCCACATCATGACTTACCAAGAATTGGTTGAGTTTCACAACGTCTCATTGAAAAGATGGTGTGATAAATTCTACAACAGTTGCATCTTCCATCGTCGGGACGGGCGGGGTTACCACCTTAAAGTTAGTAAGTCGAGGAAGCCAGGGGTCACGAAAAACATAAATTGACTAGCCATTTCCTAAATTTTTCATGAAGCCACACTTCAAGAGATCCATCCTCCAGACAAATCCTTTCCAAAAGAAGGAAGATGAGGAAGAAACTGTCCCATTTAATACTGACGACGAAGGAAAATACCTTCCGCACAAAACTTTAGAAACTGTGAGATTTGGATTAGTTAATACCCTCTATGCCTGTTTCGCCAGCATTGCCTGATTGAAGTTGACTAAATCTCGATAATTTAGCCCACCTACCTCTTTTGGCTTACAAAGATCCTCTCATCGACGTCAGTGCATTCTACGCTTATCTCCATGGAACCCCACCAAAACGTGGCACAAAGTACCGATATTTTTAATAAAATACCTTTAGGGATCTGGAAACAACCCATTGCATAAGTAGTGATTGTAAGGATTTGGAATTCCCCAATTCCGTTAAAGCGGAAGCATAATTGGAACCGATTCGTAGTTAATTTTGTTTATCCAAAAATACCATAACATTGGCAAAAATCATAGAACAAATTCTATAGAAACCTAAGGCTAAGCATACAAAATTTTGATCTAAATCTATAAAAAAGAAAAGAGAAGCAAACTTTCGTTGACGTCTCTGAAAATCAAGAATGATTCTTGATTGCTCTGCAACTACGAAGAACACTACCATTTGATCTTCCCCGCTATAACTCTGTGATTAGGAACGTAGTTGTGGATCTACCTAATCTTGAATGGGAAAAACTCTATGAGAGAAAATTCTCCCTAAAGTTCTTGAGTTGAGAGAATATGAGAGGGAGGCTAGAGAGAATGCAAGAGTGCATTCTTGTGGCCTTATGTTGTTGTACCTAAACCCTAGGTTTAGTGTTCTATTTATAGGAGAAATGTCATGAATAAAATATTCATTTAAAATCAATTATTTCCATAACTGATTTAATCTTTTCCATAATTAATCAATTCCATGACCAACCAATTCCATGACCAATCAATTCCATAATTGATTAATCTTTTCCATAAATGATTGATCACTTTCATAAGTGATTAAATCATTTCCATAAATGATTAATTACTTCCATAAGTGATTAATCATTTTCATAATTGATTAATTTCCAATTAATTAATTTTTTTAATTAATTAATCACCAATTAAATATCATATATTTAATTTCAGACCTTCTATTAGTTAATTAATTAATTACCCAATTAAATATCATATATTTAATTTGAGGCCTTCAATTAATTAATTCTATAATATGAATCAAATTCATATTAAAATTTGAACTTCTTCAAATTCTCTTATATCCTATAAATTTAATATGAATCAAATTCATATTAATATTTAAACTTCTTCAAATATTTATTTCTCTCATAGATTATAGTTTAATTAAATATCATTTAATTTAAACTAAATTGAATAATTAATTAATTCATCTTCTAATTAAATACCATATATTTAATTAGACATAATTAGTTCAGCATCAACTGGGTCTGCTGTCCGAGCAAATGTAGTTGCGCCTAAAGCCTTTAGCCGCTCAATTCTAAAATTTTTCTCAGGATCATTCCTGAGCAT
The DNA here is from genome assembly GCA_036850905.1 of Luffa acutangula. NCBI lineage: Eukaryota > Viridiplantae > Streptophyta > Magnoliopsida > Cucurbitales > Cucurbitaceae > Luffa > Luffa acutangula. Next base: position 16,079,547 of record CM072099.1, read on the forward strand.
TCGAATCCCTACCGCTACCCCTTGAGCAATTCTCGCCATCAATTGCTTGTCTTCTTCATTTACATTTTCTGTTTGATTCACATGTTGGTGACTAGATTCACCAACGGTTTCTTCTTCAACTGAATTTTGTCCATCAGGAGTTTGTTGAGTTCCAAGGTACTGGAGCCTACGTATTCTGCCACCTCACTATGTTAGAAAATGCAACAACTACTAAACAATGCAGGATCTTATTGCTCTGATACCATCTGTAACGCCCTAGGACCAGGATTTGGAATTCGGATTCGGCACCTAAGGCCCCGACATTCCCCTGCGACCGGTCCACATTACCATACTCGTCTTATTCTGCTTCCAAGAGTGAAGACTATCCCCACAAACCAACACGGGGTCCTTTTAGCATGCTTTGTCCTCACTCACATGTTTCCTAGGAAAATTCTCAGGAGGTCACCCAACATAGAACTTCTCCAAGCTAAGCACGCTTAACTTCAAAGTTCCTATGATTGAGCCACCGAAAAGGAAGGTGCACCTTGTTGGTATAGGTAGTATCTATCAATTCTTTTAAGCTTTTTTTTACTATACTTTCATCTCCTCAAGATCCCTCTCATTCGGATGTGATCTCGGTTCATTCATGTACCCCTCCTAACTCGGGTGTTACATAAAATCTCGAGTCTTAACTCTATGAAAGGTCAATGGCAAGCCTAGGTATGATCCCAATGATTCAGTTACCCTCATGGACAGAATATTGCAAAGATACTGCCTTGAATCATCTGGAACATTTCTCGAGAAAAACACCATCGATTTAGAGAAATGGACACACTGTCCTGATGCCCTTCCGTAGTCCATCAGAATAGTCCAAAATTGCCCAAATTCCTAAGCAGTAGCTTTAAGGAAGATCAAACTGTCATCCGCAAAGAATAGATGTGAAATTTTTAGACAGGATCTCGCTATGGATACACTTGCCATAGATCTTGTCCGAGCTGACACCAGTAGTGCAGAGAGACCTTCTGAACAAAGTAAGAATAGGTAAGGAGATAAAGGATCGCCTTGCCTAATCCCACGGGATGGTCTGATAAAACCATAAGATTCACCATTTCATAAGAATGGAAAATGTGGGTGTTGTTACACACTTCATTACTAATGAGATCCAACTTGCATGAAAGCCCAATTTCTCCATAATTTGGCTCAAATAAGACCACTCCACTCTATCTTAAGCTTTGCTCATGTCAATTTTTAGCGCCACATACCCAATCTTTCCTTTACGCTTATTTTGAAGATAATGCAAAATTTCATGTCCTAGTATCATATTATCAGTTATTGATCTACCAGGAATAAAAGCTGATTGGCACTCATCAATAATCTCATTCATGACAATCTTAAGTCTATTAGCAACAATCTTGTAAGAAACATTATAATCTCTTAATTACTTGAACATCTGAATTTTTAGTTGATATTATAATCTCTTAATTACTTAGAACTATGTTCAAATTGAAACAAAGTATGCTAACAAGAGCATAACTCAACTAACATAAAGTTTATACTTTAACCAAGAGGTGAAAGGTTCAGTCCCCCACCCCGGCATGTTGTCAAAAAAAAAAAAAAAGTTGACACAAAGTCAGACCTTGTTAGTCATTAAATTTCTTGTTTTCATTTTTTATCTTTTTATGTTATCAACCATATAGACTCAAAATTTCTCGAATTCCTCGATTTTACTCAAATTGTTTAATTTCCTACATATAATCAAGAAAAATACTCAATTAATAACACTATTAAGTACGAAAATAAGCTAAAATTTAAGGGTAAAAGATAACATTTTTGCATGTTATCAAATACTCCATACGTAAGCTTTGGCTAGTCCCAAGCAAAACACAACAAACATATATTATTCAATGGTTGCAGAATGGTGACTCAAGCCTCAATAATCCCTCCCCTCTTGCCGTAATCCCTCCTTCCTGCAGTTCGACCGCCGCCGCCCAAGATTTAGTTGTCGTCGTCCATCGAGCACACAGTCGTTGTAGATTGTTCGCCACCACTGAAGGTCGTTTCGCCGCCACTGAAGGTCGTTCCACCGCCGCGTATTACGTAGTGGCTCGCGAGGTTTTTCTCACACATTTCAACCACTGTGGTCGTGTTTTGGTGTCGCCACAGCCAGTTTGTGGAGTTGCAACAGCGTTGATCTCGACTTGGTTCAGTTTGGGTAAGTTTCATTAAGTTTCGCGTTCGATTGGAGTTGGAATGATTTTTTGTTGGAGATTTAAGTTAACCCACTGTTATGGTATTTTAGTTTCAGTCTTACTCGCTCAGTTCTGACGTTCAAACTTGAATACTCGACCATTTAAGCTTCTGCCCAGCGAAGTGACTTTTAGTTTGGGTAAGGTTTCTTGTTCGTTTGAGTCTGATTCTTGATTATTTTGTTAATCGAAGTTGACTCATTCTCTATTGGACGCGTTTCTGTGTTACCCATCCAATTTCGGGTTGAAAATTTCAGAGTTTCGCTATTTTGAGGTGTTGTCCAGCAGACGTTGAAGTTATTTATCGACTGGGTCTTTGTGGGTAAACTTTTCTTTGAAATTTCTTATTTTTTGAATTGAGGTTTAGGATTTAAACTGTTGAAGGTCGTTTCACTAAAACTGAAGGTCGTTCCGCCGCTGTGTATTGAGTAGTCGTCCGCGAGGTTTTTCTCACGCGTTTCAACCACTATGGTCGTGTTTTGGTGTCGCCGCAACCAGTTTGTGGAGTTGCAATATCGTTGATCTCGACTTGGTTCAGTTTGGGTAAGTTTCGTTAAGTTCTGCGTTCGATTGGAGTTGGAATGATTTTTTGTTGGAGATTTAAGTTAACCCACTGTTATGGCATTTTAGTTTCAGCCTTACCTGCTCAGTTCCGACGTTCAAACTCGAATACTCGACCATTTAAGCTTCTGTCCAGCGAAGTGACTTCTAGTTTGGGTAAGGTTTCTTGTTCGTTTGAGTCTCATTCTTGATTATTTTGTTAATCGAAGTTGACCCATTCTCTATTGGACCCGTTTCTGTGTTACCCATCCAATTTTGGATTCAAAATTTCAGAGTTTCGCTATTTTGAGGTGTTGTCCAGCAGACGTTGAAGTTATTTCTCGAGTGGGTCTTTGTGGGTAAACTTGTCTTTGAAATTTCTTATTTTTTGAATTGAGGTTTAGGATTTAAATTCCTAAAGATTTGGAATTTTAGGTGGAGTGTGCTTGATTTTGGCTAAAGTCAAGGAGAGGGTTTAAAGGGAGGATTTAGTGAGTTGTTCTCGCTTGAGTTTGGGTAAGTTGATCGACTGAGTCTACTTTCAAAAGTTTCCAAACTTGAGTAATTATGAATGTATGTATTGATTGAGAAAGATATATCATAATGTTTTACATGAATGAGGATAATGTGCAGAGGAAGATGACTTATGATAAAGTTTTATGACGCATTCATGATATATGATGATTTGTTGTGAGACCTCATGCATATTGTTGAGTTTTACGCCCTAAAACTCGTAGATAGTAAATGTAACATTTTGACGACTGTTTATAAATAAAGAGTTATTTCCTTTCAATAAAGCGTTATTGATATTATAATGATTATTATTGCCTAAATAACCACAAATCCAATAAATTAGGAACCTGATAGCATGCATAAATGCTACTATTTTACCCTTAAATTTAATGGTTTTTGTTGTGCTTTAATTTGTTTTTATTGTGCAAATTCTATTAATGGATTATTTTTGGTCCCTAGGAGCTTTTATTGGAATTTTGGAGAAAAGGAGGAAAAAGAAGCCCAAGTAATGAAGATTTTTTTTTTTTTTGAAAAACCAAGTAATGAAGAATTGATCATGAAGATTCATGGCGGGTCAATTGGAGGAGTCCAAGACCCAAAATGAAGAAGAAATGGGTCAAAAGATGGAAGGAGAAGCCCAAAATCAGCCAAAAACGCATTCTGGAAATTTCCAGCCGAAGGACAATGTCTCAACGCTGTCCCTTAGCGTCTCAACGCTGGGATATCTTGGAGAACCAACTAATTACGTCATTGCGTTGCGACGCTGTGACGTCAGCGTCGTGACGCTATCTGCCTTGAAACTCTATATAAGGCGCGACTTTGTCCCATTTTCATCATCAAGTAATACATTCCTCTAGTCTTTTAAAGGCTCTTTGAACCATCGTTGTGTAGGGATAAAGCCCCAACGCAGCGAAAAACGATCATAAAACCATACTTTGTTTTCTCAAGATCAAAATATCAATACAATTTGCAAAGGCTTTTTACAACAATTTAAACTACTTTAAACATGCTGGAAAACGTATTAAGCATGCTGAAAAATAATTAAAAATATCTAGATCTAATCTAGATTGGATCCTATCAATCCTAGATCAAGAATTACCTACCGAAGATGAAGTTCTTGATCGAATCACCTAATTCCCTTTGGATTGCAGAAAATTCCAGCAGCAAGCAACTCTTGTTTTCGCTGCAAAATCCACACGAACACCACCACGAGGATTCACCAATGGACTCTAAAGGATATGAGTGAGGGAGATTATGGGATCTCTTTTCCTAAGGAATAATATTGAGAGAATCTAAGTGAGAGCTTGGGATTTTTTGGAGAGTCGTGTTATGCAAACTAGAGAGCCACACCACAAAACAAATGATCATACACCCACGACCTAATAACTGATAAAATATCAGTTGATTTAATTTTAAAATCAATTTAATTAATTAGAAAATTAATTAAATTAAATTAAAATTAAGTTATTCAATTCATAATTAAATAACAAACTCATTTAAACTATATTTAAATGATTATCCCTCACATAACCTATAGTTTTAATATAATTAAATCTAAATTTAATTAAATTAAAACAACAATTAATTAATTCTATAATTAATTAATATTATAATTAAATATCGCATATTTAATCATAATTCCCTCATAAAAACTATAGTATTAACACACATCTAATGCACATTAATTATAACCTATAGTTTTAATATGAATCAAATTCATATTTTACCTTTTTATTCGAACTTTTTCGAATACTCAATTTTCCTTAGAAATTAACCTCAACACCTTATTTGAGTCATCGGTGGGACCTAATGGACCTACAGATCATAAGCTCCAACGATATGAGATTAATTGGCTAAACTCATTAACCAAGTTAATCAATGTTCGTTAACTGTGATTTACTCCACTAAAGAACCACAACTACACTCTTCTCACTGCAGATATGTTTCTGTGTCCACGGATATCGACTATCAACAGCAAGTTAGCCCTTCACGTGTGTTCGTACCCCAGCTAGGTCAAATTACCATTTTCCCCTGGGCTACCTCTTCGTCCTTAAGTACCAGTGCTCCTCTAACGAACAACCTGTTTGAGGTCCAACCAACAAACAAAAGTTCCTCTCGTGCCATAAAGAGGGTAGGGCCCATTGTTCAAGACTCGGAGACACCACATAAGGGAACACACATCTACTTACCCTAAAGACGGGAATGAGTGAATTCCATCTTGTAAGACTATGTTCCCAGCTCCCCACTCAGTTTTGTCTCCAAAATGGTAGGCTTATTGAGTCGGCAAATAGGCCACTCTCACCCGTACAAATCAAGGGACAATCCCTCATGGATAGGAGTCCATAATCCACTCAGGATTAAGGCCAAGTTGCCTAGGTCATCCTAGTGAAATAGAAACCAAGCTAACTAACGGAGTTACAGTTAGTGGTTAACTATTTCGCGGTCTGGTCTTCGTGCAAACTCATTGCACAGGATACCCCCACTCGAATGTCACCTACATGAACGCGTTGGATCATTACGTTTGTATCAATATACAAAGCAGGCCGTATCCATAGTGTCACCAGGATAAGGTACCCAACCTTATCCCTATACTACAAACCCTTTAGGCTAAAACTTGAACATTGATCCCCGTATGTCCCTACATACTAGTTCAAGCCTCATTCTATTAGTCTTGGATGTTTAGTTTATTGGATTAGGGTTGATAAGACAAGATATAATACAAACATTAAATAATGCATCACTTTTATTAATGTTCGGTCAAATGTACATTTACTATCTACGAGTTTTAGGGCATAAAACCCAACACTTTGAGGGTCGGGTTGAGAGGAGAGTGAAATTCTTGTCTTGGGTATTTTTTTGGAGCGATCAGGAGCTTGTTTCGCGAGGGATCCAAGGTGCAAGCAAGGGGATCTTCGACGGTTCATCTTCTAACTCCTTTATTTGTTCATTTATTGCTTTACATCATGTATAGACGAGAAATTTTGGTACTTATAGCATACATGTATAACTAAAATCCTGGCTTAGGGATAGTAGAGAGATTATTCCCTTAAGCGCCGACTCTAGGATGTGAGCAAAGGGATCCAACGCTCTCATTGTCCCGAAAGGTTTTAGGTTTAGTGGTTGAACCACAAACCAATTGTTCATTAGAGACTCAGTGGGGACTTAAGGAACAAGATGTAACTTCAAGGGTAAAACGAACATTTGACCCAACTCTAGTTACGAACAACCTGTGAAAGGTCAACTAACTAATCATGGTTATATCAGGTGAACAGTAATATATCTACAGTAAGGGGAGTTCAACTATCGGGCTATAGTGGAGTGTCGCGGTAGTTAACGAATGTTCACTAACTAGGTTAAAAGAGTTTAGCCAGTTAATCTCGGATCGCTGGAGCCCATGATCTGTAGGTCCATTAGGTCCCCCTTCTAGCTCATACGGAATAAACCTTAGAACAAGTGTGATGAAGAATTTGAAACGTTCAAATTCATTATAGGGAAACAACGTTAAATTATGTTCAATATATTTAACGATAAAGTTTAATTACGAATTAAACTATATCGAGAGAGTTGGAAATATTTAAATATGATTTAAGTATTAATGAAATGTATGAGATACAATATTTCGATTTGGATATGGATAGGGATTCATATTAGAAACCGGGTTTGAGAGATCGGGATTGGTGTAATTGATTAATTTAATAATGGATATTAAATTAATATAATTAATTAAGGCCCCGTTTGATAACCATTTAGGCCCCGTTTGATAACCATTTAGTTTTTGGTTTTTGGTTTTTGAAAACTAAGCTTATAAATCCTACTTCCACCTACAAATTTCTATGTTTTGTTAATACTTTTCTTTCATTGTTTTTAAAAACCAAGCAAATTTTGAAAACCAAAAAAAGTAGTTTTCAAAAACTTGTTTTTGTTTTTAGAATTTGGCTAGGAACTCAAATGTGTCATTGGCAAATATGACAACCATGGTAGGAAAATTGGAAGAAAACAAGCCAAATTTTCAAAAACCAAAAACCAAAAACCAAATGGTTATCAAACGGGGCCTTAGTTTTTGGTTTTTGGTTTTTGAAAATTATGCTTGTTTTCATCTAATTTCCTTACCATGGTTTTCATCCATGTTAAAAACACACTTGAGTTCCTAGCCAAATTCCAAAAACAAAAACAAGTTTTTGAAAACTATTTTTTCTAGTTTTCAAAATTTGACTTGGTTTTTGAAAACATGGGAATGAGGTAGATAGAAAAATAAAGAAACTTGTAGGTGCATGTAGTGTTTTTAAACTTAATTTTCAAAAACCAAAAACCAAAAACCAAATGGTTATCAAACGGGGCCTAAATTGTTTAATCAATTATAATTAATAATTTGAGTTAAGTTTAAATCAAATTATAAAAGGAATTAATTGATTTAAATTAGTTTAAATTAATTTTTTAAAATTAATTAAATTAAAGGGTAAACTCTTGTATGTTGACACCAACCCACATTACAAGATTCATGCAAAAACTCTAAGATTGCCACCTTCATGTAATTCCATTACATGTCCTCTTGAGCTTAAGTTGAGATGCATTGGATGGTCTATAAATAGCTTGCAAGAAGAGGAAAAAGTTGGCTTAATTTTGAAGTTGAAGTTGCTGGACATTTTCTCTCCCAAAAGAAACAAACTCTCTCTCTCTCAAATTTTCATCTCATTTTTTTTCCTTCTTTAATTCATCACAACAAAGACTCCCACAAGCTATTCTAAGGCCAGAGAATAGAGTGGAAGACTACGGTGGTTGTTCACTACAAGCTCGTGCAAAGAATTCATCCTTGAAGTTGAAGAATTTGGCCATAAAAGGTTGGTGAAAACTTTTCTCCGTCTTTTGGTTTCATGATTGCATGCTTTTGTTTCTAAAATTAAAATGAAATTTGAGTGCTTTCGATCCAAAATCGCTTCCGCTAGAGTTTCGTACACTCCTTCACATATGTATGTTTCTATGAACCTTAAAAGTTTGCATGACAATTACCTTTAAAGGAAAATCGATTTACATCTAGAGGAACCTAAGGTATTTGTAGGTGAGACTTGACTCATGCTAAATGGATGCCAACTAACCGTTAGATGGGCGCAGTCTCTAGAGGATGCCTACTTTACCTTCTAGTTGGGAGAGGAATAGAGGAAATTGGGTAATTAATCGTGTATGGTTGTAGAGGAAATTGTTTAAGAGGATGCCTACTTTACCTTCTAGTTGGGAGAGGAATAGAGGAAATTGAGTAATTGATCGTGTATGGCTATAGAGGAAATTGTTTAAGAGGAAAAAGGATAAGTCCCACTAGAATTGCATGACTCATAATCACTAGAGAAACATGAACTATGATTTATGTGTTTGCTTAACTCGACCTCAGTAATGAGGTTACTTACTGAGTATTTTAAATACTCATTCTTTCCAAAAATGTTTATTTTTCAGGTAAAGACAAAGGCGTTCAGGGCAATTGACTGAGTTTGTCGAATGGCCATGGGAGACCGCAGAGCATAAATTTCGTTATTTAAATTTTCGCTTTAAGATTTATTTTCTAACCTTGATGTTTTCTTTATTGTTTAAGAACTAGTAGAGACTATGGATGTTTTGTTAAGTTTTATTCTTGAGAAATTTTGTTTTCTTGAAACATGGGATCCCAAACTAAATATTTGTTTTTTCGTTGAGGTTTAATTAATGTTATCGTTGTGATTTGAAATTGTCTTAAATTTTAAGGTCTCCACAGCATGCATGTAGTATCGACCCTTAGTAAATTCTATTTAAAATGTCGGGTTGTTACAATTGGTATCAGAGCCAAGTTTAGGGTTCTGTAGATTGCTTACAACATAAGCCTTAAGGGTTCCCATGGCTAAACCGCAACGTAAGTTTTCGCCAGGTATGCCTTTGTAAGAAGAGGATGTTTTAATACACAAGAATATGTATTCATATTTTTCCTCGTGTTATGATTTGAAGTGATGATGTATGATGTTATATGTGTTTGTACTGCCCCTGCATATTAATTTTGTATAAATGATTAAATAAGCCTAGTTTGGGTGTAGAGGAAAAAAAATATGTCGCCACGTGGAAGAGAAACAAGCCATCGTGGAAGACCAGCAAGGGCACGTATGTACCCAGGAGCAGTTGATCCACCTATGGAGCAGCCGATGAACATCAATGAGAACCCATCGTTTGTGCAACCGGTGGGTAGCGAGGAAGAACCAGTTATGGCACGACCTGAGGAACATACCACAACAATGCTATTACTACAGACTGTTCAAGAGTTGGTGTCTCGACTGGATTCAGACCAGAGGAATATGTCAGAAGAAGCCCGATGCCTGCGAGATTTCAGGAAATACAATCCTCGCTTCTTCAATGGGTTGCCCAAGGACCCAACCGAGGCCGAGTTGGGGTTATTGTCCATGGAGACAATCTTTCGATACATGAAGTGCCCGAGATCAAAAGGTGCATTGTGTTGTATTTGTTCTAATGGATGACGCTCTCTTATGGTGGGAGTCAACTGAGAGGTCGACCGACACGAGTGGAGGTCCAGTGACGTGGTTGCAGTTTAAAGAGGCGTTCTTCCGTCAGTACTATCCCGCTCTGACTCGCTACAGGAAGCAAGCTGAATTTATGAAGTTGACTTAAGGCAAACGATCTGTGGAAGAATATGAAAGAGAATTTACTAAGCTATCTTGTTTTGCTCCTGAGATGGTGGACACCGAGATGAAGAAAGAAGAACGCTTCATCATGGAATTGAAGGATGAGGTCCAGGGAATTGTGTCAGCCCTCGCGCCACCAGATTATGCTCCAGCTCTGTGGGCAACCACCTTGATAGATAAACGTCCTAATAGTGGGCCTCAAGTGACTTCCGATCCCGGTCTTCTGCTAGGACAAAAGATGAAGTTTGACCAGGCGAGCTCAAATTTCCAGCGATCCCAATGATCCTCAAGAAAGACATAACCCCCTCAGACGCAAAAACATCGGTCAAATCGTCAAAGAGGCATTAGTAATGAGAAGTCGTTGTGTAGCAGTTGTAGAAAGCATCATTAAGGAAAATGTTTGGTAGGATCTGGTGTTTGCCTCAAATGTGGACAGGAGGGCCACATGGTCAAGAGTTTCCCAAGAAAAATGCAGGAAACAATGGGAACCAACCTTTGAATTCATATCAAGTTTGCTCTTCAAAGCAAACTCAACAAGGAAGGGTGTATGCTGCTACTCGTCAAGATGCTAACAACTCAGATTCTGTGGTGACATGTACATTGCCTATTCTCGGTCATTATGCCATGGTGTTATTGTTGGGTTTTATACCCTAAAACTTGTAGATAGTGAAAATAAACAAATTGTATACTTGTTTCAATAAAGTGTTATAGAGTTTCTACAATAAAGTGTTATTGTTAAGTATTGCACAATATGACCCAAATCCAATAAACTAAGATCCAAGGTTGTTTATATGTAACTTGAACTAGTATGTGGGGACATACGGGGATCAATGTTCAAATAACAACCTAAAAGGTCTATTATACAGGGATAACGTTGGGTACCTTATCTTGGTAACACTATGTGATACGACCCACTTTGTATTTGATACAGACTTATTGATCCAAAGCGTCCATGCAGTAGACATGCGAACAGGGGTATCCTATGCAATGAGTTTGCATAAGACCGGACCACAAAATAGTCAACCACTAGTTGTAACACCGTTAACTAGTTAGGTTACTGTTTCAATAGGATAACCTAGGTAGCTCAGTCTTAATCCTGAGTGTGTCATGAACTCATTCTCATGAGGGATTGTCCTTTGATTAACATGGGTGAGAGTGGCCTATACGCCAACTCAATATGCATTCCTTTTTGGGGACAAGACCAAGTGGGAGGTTGGGGACATGACAACACAAGAAGAAATTCACTCTTTCCCACTTCTAGGAGAAGTAGATGAGTGTTCCCTTAAGTAGTGACTCTGGGACTTGAACAAAGGGATCTCACCCTCTGACTGGCTCGAGAGGGACTTTCTGTTTAATGGTTGGACCATAAACAGGTTGTTCATTAGAGGAGCGCTGGTATTTAAGGAGACATATGTAACACAGGGGTAAAATGATAATTTGACCCAACTGTGGTTACGGACACTCGTGAAGGATTGACCTATCGGTATAGGTTTATATCCATGGGCACAAAAATGTTCTACAGTGAGAAGAGTTCAGCTGTGGGACTTTAGTGGAATGACCCACAGTTAATGAATATAGGTTAACCTGAATAATGAGTTTAGTCAGTTAACTTCATATCATTAGAGCTTCTGATCTGTAGGTCCATTAGGTCCCCTGCTAGCTCGTAAAGAGTAATTAGGAACAATTTATATTGAAAAGAATTTGAATTCTTCAAATTCGTTATGGGAATCAAATTAATAGTATGAGATACAATTAATATAATGTATGGTGATACAATATAATATAAAGTTTAATTTGTGATTGAACTTTATTAATTGAGAGAATTATATATTTGAAGGAGTTCAAATATATGACTAATTAAGTATATGATATTTAATTAGTAAATTAATTAATTAGTTATTCAATTTAGTCTAATTAAATGTGACTTAATTAAATTGGGGAAAAATACACTTTTGGTCCCTAAGGTTTGGATTAGGTTTCATTTTGGTCCCTGAGTTTTCAAACTCAACATTTTTACCCTTGAGGTTTGGATTTCGTTACAATCCTAGTCACTTAGTTAATTTTTCTGTTAAATACTAATAGAATGCTGACATGGCATTAGTTTTTAAGAAAAAAAAATATATTTTTATTAATTTCTTAAAATAAAACAATATCATATTAAATACTTTTTTATTTTTATTTTTTTCTTTTTCTCTTTTTCTTCCATCTTCTTCGATCTTCTTCGCTGGACTCTTCTTCTTCAAACCCTCGCTGGAGTTGCGCCCGCCTCGCCAGAAAACGCCATTGCAGATCTCGTCATCCTTCGTTCAACGTCCAGCCGCAGATCGTGGGTTTCGATGATTTCAGCGGTAGATCGTGGGTTTCGATGATCGTGGGTTTCGAGCAATGGTCTCCATTCAGCATCTCCGTTTGACATCATGGGTTTTGATGATTTAAGTGGTAGATCGTGGGTTATCTCTTCCTTTCGTTCCCTTTCATTCTCCCTCAGCTTTGTTTTGCTAGTAAGAAAGAAGAAAAAAAGGAAAGAGAACGAAACCCTCGATCCACGATCTACCGCTGCTGAAATCCACGATCTATCCACGATTAATTGATGAAAAAAGAGCGAGAACGAAACCCATGATCCACGATCTCCCTCAGCTTTGTTCCGGTAGCAAGAAGAAGGGAAAAACTCGTCGATTGCTCGAAATCCACGATCTACAGTCGCTGAAATCGCGAACGTCGTCGGAGATACTTAATGGAGATAGAGAGATCTGCGGCTGGACGTTGAACGGAGGAGGACGAGATTTGCAGTGGCGTTTCCGGCGAGCGGGTGCGACTATGGCGAGGGTCTGAAGAAGAAGATTCAACGAAGAGGATGGAAGAAAAAGAGAAACGAAAAAAAAGAAAAAGAAAAATAGAAAAAAAGTATTTAATATTATATTGTTGGGAAAATACACATTTAGTTCCTCAGGTTTGGGTTAAGTTACACTTTGGTCCCTAAGTTTTCAAACTCAACAAAAATACCCCTGAGGTTTGAGATAGGGAGCACTTTGGTCCCTGCCGTCCATTTTTCTGTTAAACCCTAACAGTTTGCTGATGTGGAACCATTATTTTAATAAAAGAACATTTTTTAAATTTTCTAAATAAAAATATATTAAAATAATATAAAATATTATTATTTTATTTTTTAAAATTTTTTCTCTCTCTTTCTTTTTTCTCCATCTTCTTCCCTCCTTATCTCATTCTTCTTTAGCTCCAGTGGTCGACCGCCGCCGGCTACCGGTGAACGGCGGTGGCGGCAACTGGAATTTTTTTTCCTTCTTTTTTCTTCTCTTATTCTCCTTATTTTCTTTCGTCAATTTTTTTAAATAGAGAGTTTCGGGGAGGAGGAGCTCCCCTCCCTAAAACTCTCTGTTAAAAAAAACAGAAGAAATAAAAGAAAGGAGAAGAAGAGAAGAAGGGAAAAAGAAGAAAGAAGGAAAAAAAAATTATGGCGGCCGTCGCCGCCATTTGCCGACAGCCGGTGGCGGGCGGCTACCGGAGCTGAAGAAGAAGGAGATAAGGAGGGAAGAAGATGGAGAGGAGAAAGAAGATGGAGAAGAAGGAAAGAGGGAGAAAGAATTAAAAAAAAATAATATTTTTATTATTTTAATATATTTTTACTTAAAAAAATCAAAAATTCATTTTTAATTAAAATAATAGTGGCACGTCAGCTGCCGTTAGGATTTAACGGCAAAATGGATGGCAGAGACCAAATTGCTCCTTATCTCAAACCTTAGAGGTACTTTTGTTGAGTTTGAAAACTCATGGACCAAAGTGTAACTTAACTCAAACCTCAGGGACCAAAAGTGTATTTTTCCCTATATTGTTTTATTTAAAGAAATTAATAAAAAATATGTTTTTATTAAAAACTAATGCCATGTCAGCATTCTGTTAGTATTTAACAGAAAAATTAACTGAGGGACTAAGATTGTACCGAAATCCAAACCTCAGGGGTAAAAATGTTGAGTTTGAAAACTCATGGACCAAAATGAAACCTAATCCAAACCTCAGGGACCAAAAGTGTATTTTTTTCCATTATACTATAAATTATGAGAGAAATAAATATTTGAAGAAGTTGAAATATTAATATGAATTTGATTCATATTAAATTTATAGGATATAAGAGAATTTGAAGGAGTTCAAATTTTAATATGAATTTGATTCATATTATAGAATTAATTAATTGAAGGCCTGAAAATTAAATACATGGTATGTAATTGGGTAATTAATTAATTAATTAATAGAATGCCTGAAATTAAATATATGATATTTAATTAGATAATTAATTAATTGGGTAATTGATCAATTGTGAAAATGATTAATCACTTATGGAAGTGATTAATCAATTATGGAAATGATTAGTCAATTATGGAAATGATTAATTATGGAAAAGATTAACCATTTATGAAAATAATTGATTATTTTTTAATATTTTATTCATGAAATTTTTTTCCTATAAATAGAACACTAAATCTTGGGTTTAGGTGACACAAAAAGAAGGCCACAAGAATGCACTCTTGCATTCTCTCTAGCCTCCCTAGTCACTCTCTCATATTCTCTCAACCAAGAACACAAAGAGGAACTTTTTCCTCTAATGTTTTTCCCATTCAAGATTGGGTAGTCCCACAGCTGCATTCCAAATCTCAGAGTCATTGCGAGGAAGATCAATTGGTGGTGTCCCAATTATTGACGCTATGTCCCTATGAAATCGAGAAAGACATTCTTGATATTTCAGAGACGAGAACGATGGTATGTTTGCTTCTCCCCCTTTAAATTAGTTCTAAGATTGTACGCTTAGCCTTAATAAATTGATTTAGAATAGTTTTCTAAATCTTTGCCAATGTATTGATATTTTGGTGGAAACAAAATTAGCTACGAATGGTCCCAATTCGCTTCTGCTAACGGAATTAGGGAATTCCAATCCTACAATTATTTGGCTCAGGTTCCACACATTCTTTTATTTTCGTCTATATTTGTGAGTCAAGCTAGGCTAGAGCTAGAGCCTTTAGATTATGTTTATCTGTTTCTACTCCTGCTAGAGTGAGTTTGGGGGCTACTGAAAAGGTGAGAGACAGTCAGTTGATAGTCTCAGATCACACGCTAGATGTGACACTAATCGTTCTAGATATGAGCGATTTTGATGTCATCCTGGACATGGATTGGTTAGCTAAGAACCATGCCAATATCGACTGTTTTCATTGGGAAGTTATTTTTAGATCTCCATTGCGAGCGAGTTTCAAGTTCAAAGGGTCCAAGAATGAGATCATCCCTAAGGTGGTTTCTGTAGTGAAGGCTATGAGAGTGATCGATCAGGGAGCATGGGCTCTTCTGGCTAGTGTGGTCGACACTAAGCGCGTGGAGAATAAAGTAGATGTAGTGCCAGTGGTGAAAGAATTTGTAGATGTATTCCCCGAGGACCTTCCAGGGCTACCTCCTACCCGAGAAGTGATCTTTAGCATTGAGCTCGAGCCTGGGACGACTTCTATTTCCAAAGCTCCCTACAGGATGGCCCCAACGAAGTTAAAGGAACTTCAGGTGTGCAGATTCAAGAATTATTGGATAAAGGTTTTATCCGTCCGTGGGGTGCACCGATCTTATTTGTGAAGAAGAAGAATGGATCTATGTGATTGTGCATAGACTACAGAGAGTTGAATAAAGTAACCATAAAGAATAGATATCCTCTTCCGAGAATAGACGACCTCTTTGATTAGTTGCAGGGAGCAGCAGTGTTCTCCAAGATTGACTTGCGCTTAGGCTACCACCAGTTGAGGATAAGAGAGGAGGACATTCCAAAGACGACTTTCAGATCTAGATATGGGCAACACATCCAAACACCTTTAGATTATTCAAATTAGGTGGGTGTTTGGACCATTTTTGTTCAGGAGTTATAAAGTCATTAGTTGTGTGAGGACATCTGTTGATATTATGGATAGCATATGAGGCTGCTTCAGCCTAGAATGTTTTAGGGACCTTTGCATCGATTAGCTTGCATCTTACTCTTTCCATGATCGTTCGATTTAATCTTTCAACTATCCCATTTTGCTGAGGTATATTTCTCACGGTCTTCTAGTGTGTAATATCATGTTCTCTACAAAAAAAAAAAAAAGTCAAACTCTTCTCCACAAAATTCTAACCTATTATCAGTTCAAAGATATCCCATTTTGCTGAGGTATATTTCTCACGGACTTGTCGAAGGTCCGAGCCAAATAAATTTATAATCCACTGCACTACAACTATTTTGTAGAAATAATGGTCGGTATCGAACACAGGGAAGGGAATCTAGCAGATGCAGAATTTTGTGTTCATGCAACAAGAGGGATTGAATAGATGGATGAAACAAAAATATAGAATATTGAATTTAAAAGAGGCTGAACAATAAAACATACAATCAAAAGAAATAAGATAGAAATCAATACTAAAAAGGGATCGCTGGATTGAGATTTCTTATGCTTGAATGTTATGCCACTTGACTTCCTAGTTTTCTCTAAACATCATTCTATGCAACTTTTATGAATCCGGTTAGCTTCTTGGTTACTCGAAGGACCCCCTACACTAACCTGTGTTTAATTAACCAATTAACCCAGAAGCCTGCAGTTAACATGATTAATTATATCAACTTGTTCGACCGCCACCCCTCATGCATAACATAATGACCATCCGAAACCTCGCAATGACCACTAAGCTATGTCTAACTAATCTAAAATAAACAATTCGAAACCTCTCAATTGCCTACTTAAATTAGCCACTTTAGATTCGTGGGTTCAAAATTGCATTAACCAAATATAAAACTAATTAATACAATCTTTAACATGCATCTTAGGCCTATCAAGGGTCGTCACTCCGTAGAGATTGTCTTGCCTCGACCTAGTGGCTATCTAAAAATAACTGATAGATTGCACAAATAGAAATCTCCTAGGGTCGTCAATCCTAAGAAATTAATCTCATGCATTGGTTTAAACAAGATTACATGTAAAACTCAATAAAAGACAGCAAGAACAGAACATCAAAACCCAGAAAATTTAGCTAAAGATCAATATCAGTCAAACATGATCCCAATCCAACGATACCAACGAGTTTAACTACTCATATGCAAAAGAAAACTACAAATAAACATGAAAGAATACATAGAATATGACCTAAAAAGGTCTACACAGCAGCTGGAAAAGTAAAGAGACGAAAAAAATCGAAAAGAGACTAAAACTCTAACCTAACGGCGGACTAAACCAAAGCCCTATATTTATAGAAAACGTCGTAGCGTCGAGATTCTAGGCACGTCGTCTCGATGCCACGAACTTTGCATTCCGTGTCGAGATCGTGTCGGCGTTGAGACGCTAGGGACAGCGTCTCGACACCATCCCTAATCCGAGCCTTGCTGCCTTTTTTCTCGGTTTTGTCTCGCTATTTCTCGATTCGGGGCTTCAACCTTCGATTATTGGTGTAGTTCTTCAGGCCCGCTTCGATCTACTTGGGTTGTTTCACCTCCTCGTCATCCAAGAACATCGAGATGGCTCCAAAACTCCATAATTGGCCCGAATTAACACCAATTTGCGTGGTTGGCTCCCTACATCGCCTAAGCTCGAATTACCTGTAAGTAAGACAATTAAAACATAAAATTCCTCTAACAAGTTTAGATTAAAAGTAATCAAATAGGATTATTTTTGTCTTATCACCTTCATTTTTAGGACTATTGATCCAATGCCCAAAATTCTACATGCATCATTATTTCCCATGTATACAAGACCTCCATCCCATTCTTTATAATTCTTGAACCAATTTTTAGAAGGAGTCATATGAAAGGTGTTGGGTTTTATGCCCTAAAACTCGTAGATAGTAAATGTAAATAAATTGTACACTTGTTTCAATAAAGTGTTATTGAGTTTCTACAATAAAGTGTTATTGTTAAATATTGCAAAATTTGACCCAAATCCAATAAACTAAGATCCAAGGTTGTTTACATGTGACTTGAACTAGTATGTGGGGACATACGGGGATCGGTGTTCAAGTAACAACCTAAAAGGTCTATAGTACATGGATAAGGCTGGGTATCTTATCCTGGTAACATTATGTGATACAACCCACTTTGTATTCGATACAGACGTATTGATCCAAGGCGTCCATGTAGGAGACATGCGAGCAGAGGTATCATATGCAATGAGTTTGCATAAGACCGGACCGCGAAATAGTAAACCACTAGATGTAACACCGCTAACTAGTTAGGTT
This sequence comes from Luffa acutangula, assembly GCA_036850905.1. NCBI lineage: Eukaryota > Viridiplantae > Streptophyta > Magnoliopsida > Cucurbitales > Cucurbitaceae > Luffa > Luffa acutangula. Next base: position 16,097,719 of record CM072099.1, read on the forward strand.
ACTGTTTCAATAGGATGACTAGGTAACTCAGTCTTAATCCTGAGTGTGTCATGAACTCCTTCTCACGAGGGATTGTCCTTTGATTAGTATGGGTGAGAGTGGCCTACACGCTGACTCAATAAGCCTACCTTCTTGGGGACAAGACCGAGTGGGGGGCTGGGGACATGACAACATAAGATGGAATTCACTCCTTCCCGCCTCTAGGAGAAGTAGATGAGTGTTCCTTTAAGTGGTGACTCCGGGTCTTGAACAAAGGGATCCCACCCTCTCACTGGCCCGAGAGAGACTTTCTGTTTACTGGTTGGACCATAAACAGGTTGTTCATTAGAGGAGCACTGGTACTTAAGGAGCCAAAGGTAACACAGGGGTAAAACGGTAATTTGACTCAACTGTAGGTATAGGTCTATATCCGTGGACACATAAATGTTCTACATAGAGAAGAGTTCAGCTGTGGGTCTTTAGTGGAATGACCCACAGTTAATGAATATTGGTTAACCTGATTAATGAGTTTAATCGGTTAACCTCATATCATTGGAGCTTCTGATCTGTAAGTCCATTAGGTCCCCCTGCTAGTTCGTAAAGAGTAATTAGGAACAAATATATCTTGAGAGAATTTGAATAGTTCAAATTCATATTGGAAATTAAGTTAATTGTATGAGATACAAATTAATATAATGTATAGTGATGCATTAAAATATAAAGTCTAATTTGAGATTAAACTTTATTATATTGAGAGATTGATATATTTGAAAGAGTTCAAATATATATGTCTAATTAAATATATGGTATTTAATTAGAAGATGAATTAATTGATTATGAATTAATTAATTATTCAATTTAGTTTAAATTAAATGAGATTTAATTAAACTATAGTCTATGAGATAAATAAATATTTGAAGAAGTTCAAATATTAATATGAATTTGATTCATATTAAATTTATAGGATATAAGAGAATTTGAAGGAGTTCAAATTTTAATATGAATTTGATTCATATTATAGAATTAATTAATTGAAGACCTGAAATTAAATATATGATATTTAATTGAGTAATTATTTAATTAACTAATAGAAGGTCTGAAATTAAATATATGATATTTAATTGGTGATTAATTAATTAAGGAATTAATTAATTGGAAATTAATCAATTATGGAAATGATTAATCACTTATGGAAGTAATTAATCATTTATGGAAATGATTTAATCACTTATGGAAGTGATAAATCATTTATGGAAAAGATTAATCAATTATGGAATTGTTTGGTCATGGAATTGATTAATTATGGAAAAGATTAAATCAGTTATGAAAATAATTGATTTTAAATGAATATTTTATTCATGACCTTTCTCCTATAAATAGAACACTAAACCTAGGGTTTAGGGACTACAACATAAGACCACAAGAATGCACTCTTGCATTCTCTCTAGCCTCCCTCTGATATTCTCTCAACTCAAGAACTTTAGGGAGATTTTTTCTCTCTAGAGTTTTTCCCATTCAAGATTAAGTAGTCCCACAACTACGTTCCTAATCTCAGAGTTATAGCGGGGAAGATCAAATGGTGGTGTCCGTTGAAGTATTCAGAGTCGTCAACGGAGGTATGTTTTTTCACCGCTTAACCTTTTGCCAATGTATTTGTATTTTGTAGAACAAAATTAATTTACAAACGGTCTAATTGCTTCCGCTTAACGGAATTGGGGAATTCCAATCCTTCAAAAGGAGCATCCAGAGTCCAAGATCCAATCTTGTTTTCCTTGAACTTGATTTGACTGAGCACATTGTTCTGTGGTAGCAAGAACATCGGTGTAGGTCACACTATTCTCTCCAACGGAGGCTTCAGATTGCTTCGATTTTCTATTCTTCCCGTTTTTATTTTTCTTGTGGAAGTAGCAATCTTTTTTTTAAATGGTCTTCTTTATGACAAATGTTGCAGCGTATTTTACCTTTGTTTCTGTAATCTTGATTTTGTTTTGCTTCCTTTTGATTGTTCTTGAATTTCCCTTTTGAGAACGAGCCTACACTATTTGCATCATTTTTCTTTATTGTCAGTAATTCAAACTCTTTAGTTCTCACAACTGAAATGATGGCATCGGTAGTGATGGATTCTCTACCATATTTTAAAGCCACCTTTACTTCTTTATAGGCTTATGGAAGGGAATTCATGAAGGATTGAAATTCCGTGTAGCGGAAGCGTGTATCCGACTGTTCGTTCTTAATTGGGTTTCAATGAAAACACTCATACATTGGCCAACAGATTTCAGAATAGTTCTATGAATCTATTCTTAGATTAAGCATGCACTACTAAGGGTCCATTTGGAATACATTTTAATTTAAATGTTTTTCAAGAATGCATTTTTTAAAAAACATTTTGTATAAAAATTGTTTAGAATTTAAACACTCATATGTTTGGTTGCATTTCCTCACAAATGTTTTTATACACAAATTATTGTTTACTTTAAGTCTTTTTTTAAAAAGTTGGTTTCAAGTGTTTCTCTCAAAATGGTTTATTTATCAATCTCATTTTCTAATAATTCATTTTTAGTGGTTGCCAAACGCTAGAAATTTTTTCAAAATGATTTATTTTCAAAATTAAACACTTGAAAAGTTAAACCAAACACACCCTAACTCTAAACTATTAACTATTTAGAGATTTGAGACTTACATGTGAAGACCAAAACTAGCACAATGCTCCTTTCCAATTTCACGTACAACAAGTCTCTTCTTCCAAGAATACCACCATAAAAGGAACACCCACTATAACTCTGAATCCTTGAGATTTTGATTATGGGATCAGTAGTGTCTTGAATTGGGAATTAGATTACAAGCAAAATTTTTGTTGCAACCTTAGAAAGGAAGATGAGATATCATAATTGAGAGAATTCCTTCAGCAAGAGAGATATCGAGAAGCAGCACTGTACTCACGATAGGGAGGGGGTTACTCACTGTAACCCCATTTGACATAACGATCTAACTCCCCAGCAACTGCTGGAGAGTTATTTAATTTTAATAAAATAAAAGTTAGATTAAACTATATATTAATTCAATTAAATATAAATTTAATTAAATTAATTTTTACCATATAGTTTTAATTTAACAAATTCAATTAAATAATTGAATCAATTTTATGCCAACTGTAAGGGACAAGGACACACACAAAGATCTCCACAATGGTATGATATTGTCCACTTTGGGCATAAGCTCTCAAAGCTTTGTTTTTTGTTCACCCCACAAGGCCTCATACCAATGGAGATACTTGTCCTCCCTTATATACTCATGATCATCCTCTTATCTAGCCAATTTTGGAGTTTGGTAGCACTCCCAACATTCCTCCCCCCGAACAAAGTACCACCGAGCATTCCCTCAAATAGTTGTTGCCTTGTAAGGTGGGGTTAAAATATTCAATGAAATTCCACACAATGCACGTGCAAGTATACACGGCCAACAGCAAGTGATAAGTATATTAATATCGTCTCCACAGGGATTAGAACAAGAAAATTCCTATGCTCAAACTTAATTTCTAGCAAATTCAAGATGGTAACCGATAAAATCTTAGTAATGTCTAAACTAAGGTGCTTTAATAAAATAAATTGCAGAACTGAACATAAAACAAAGTAAATGCAGAATGCTCAATGAAACGAAACTTGCAACAAGGTTAAGAAAGTAGGCTCGGATTCGGAACTATTTGTATCTCTCTAAACATTGAATGCTGGAGCAAGAACTTTGCTCTCTCAATCCACACAGCAGGTTCTCACAGAATCTTCCCAGATCTCCGAAAATAGCAGATTAACTCCCATTAACCCACTTCATTTTAAACATGCTGTATTATGTGCATTAGGTGAAGTGTTATCCCTAACTCCTTCACTTAGCTAGCTACTAACCCTAACAAGGAGCTAATGTGATTTTGGGTATTCAGCCACCCTTGTTTTTCCCAAAACTAAAGATGACAGAGCAAAGAAATGGTTGGCCGGACGAAATCTTTGCTTAAGCAATAAACACCCTCAAAACCAGATTAAGAAAGCCACGGAGCTTAGCTCCAATGTTTAGATTAATACAAAAGTATCCTAATCCTCACCTTAAGGTGATTAGTTCATGTTACAAGCTGAAAACAAAATAAAATAGCCAGAAAAAGTCATAAAGAAAACTACACACAACTACTCAAAGTTCAAGAGAAGAAGAAAGAAAAACTAAGGGAAGAAGTCGCCGGAAATGGAAAGGTTGCTGAAGATGCTCCTTCCAAATGTCAGCTTCTCCTTCTTCTATGGAATCTCCTTCTCTTCCCTCCTCGATTTCTCCACACTGCTGTGTCTTAATGTCTGTATCTTCAAAATCAATTCCTCTCTCTTGGCTTCTTCTCCTTTTTATATGCCCTCACAAAATGTGGTTGCCCTAAAAAAATTACTCCTCTCTTCATTGAATTCAGGGCTACATCAGCTTCTTTTTAGCAAGATGGCAGACTCCCATTGGATGAAAAAGCTGATTGTATTAAAAAGTGCCAGCTCATTTAATGAACTGATTTTTCCCTCGTGTGAATCACGTGCGAACTTTGCTCCATAATTGATCCAGCAATTCCATCTCCAGCTCCTCAATCACTTTAACTCTACACATGCTGCCTTTAGCCTGCTACCAAAGTGGCTTAATGGATCTGCACTATAAGTACACCAAATTTAATGCATTTCACCTTCAAAACAGTAGCAAAATATTAACTATTTCCTCAAAGATGATTCAGACCAAAGCATGAGATTTATAGAGGAACAACACCAAAATATGCTAGCCAATTACCCCCATACTAAAGAATCCAAGCTAAAAGATAAGATAAATAACTCTTTTACTAAGAGTTATCAAACCCCCAAACTTGAATCATTGCTCGTCCTCGAGTAATGCTAGCCTAGATCAAATCATCACCCCTTGCCAAAAACTCAATCATCTAGATATCATCATCTCAAACAAGAAAATTTGTGCTGCCACTCTTGACTCCCAAAGCTCACTAAAAGATCAACACAATTTTCCTTCAAACAAAAGGCTCTTGGAAAACTTAAATGTTGTCCTGTACTTTTTACCCCTACCTTAGCTTATACACTGCACCAAGCTCACCACTCTTTTGCACATGCCAAGATGTTTATCCACATATTCAAGCTCCTAAACTAACTCAACTAGCATCCAAATCCTCAAGCCAACCATGCAATCCGATAATCAACCTCTACCCTCCATAACCCTTTTACCTAATTCTAGCCTTTTTTTTTTTTTTATAAATATATATACCTTAAGAGAATCCCCAAGGTCACAACCCTTAATCTAGGAATGACAACATTTTATGATGAAGTGCACCCTAGCTTCTAGGTTCATCACCTTTTGAAGGATCAACACTCATTTTCCTACAAAGATATCCTATTAGCTACTTCCCCCTTGCTCCTCAGAATGGCGACATTTTATGATGAAGCTCACCTAAGTCCTGGGAGGGGTGCAACTAGCAGGGCTACACTCATCCTTTCTTTTAGTTTTTTTTTTTTTTTTTTTTAAGAGGAATCTTCTTTTTCCTTAGCCACTTTTTGACGCAAGGGCAAACTATGGGTATCATAAATGCCTCTGGTTACTCGGCTACTTAAGAAAAAGATAGATTCTCTTATTTGGAAAGGATTGAGTGCATCTTCTAAGGAAAAGAGGAGTGCTCTCACAAGGGCTTATTTTATTGCTTTTTTTTTTCAAAGGGAATCACCACACCCCCAAACTTAAATTACTCATTGTCCCCAATGAGAAAATTAGCTAGGAGAGACCCCCAAACTTATTTCTAAGCTAGAATTTAAGGCTTGAGAGTTACGATTAGCTAGATCTTGATTAACGAAGGCAACTCTCCTAAGACACTAGCTGAGATAAGTAAGGCTCTAAAATCATGGACTACACAAGGACTTATTGTGCAAAAGAGTGATGATATTGCTACAAAGATACTCTAAGCTATGGGCAATTCAGAACACTCATCCAGCACAAATTTTCAGCCACAACAAACAATAATATCATTTGAATGATCTACAGCAAACTAAGGGATTCAAAGCAGCAACACAAACTAACAAGATTGAGACAATGCATACTACTTTGCCCTAGCAAAGGACATCATTGATCCAGCAAAGCTAAACAGATTTTCATTCAAAGCATTCATCGATTCTTTATACAACAGATTCATTCTCCTCTTCTCTTTTTTTTTCTATAAATCAGAACTCATGCACAAGCACAACACAATAATGCAACCCAACATAGCAGATTTCATTTAATTCCTTTTTTCTTTTTCACCTACATCTTAAATCAGACAACCACTAAACAAGATAAAAAGGAAACAACTAAAGAAGCAGACAACAACCTACTATCAAACACAAAATAACAAAAAAAAAAAAAAAGTAGCAAGGGATTCAACAACATCCCTGATCAAACATTGAGATCTGCATCGATCTCTTCTTCATTCTCTTCTTGATTTTCTTCTTGACCGTCTGGAAGGTGGGGAATCCAAGGCACGAGCACTTCATCTCACCATAACTTCCTCTTGTCTTTGGCGGCATTATGGTGATTTATCACTCTAAGAAGGGAGGTATTAGCTATGGAATATGCTGAAGCTTGAGGGTTTATGGGGAGCTTTAAAAGGAAGAAGATGATGACACTATCGACTTTTCCCTTTTCTTTTTTTTTTTTTTTAAAAAAAAAACCAAATACGATTTTTGGGGGGAAAAATCTTGCATTAAAATGAAATCTTTTTTTCTCCTTAATTGCCGATTTGACCTCTCCTTTTGGAAACCCTAATCTTCACTCATCTTATCAAATTTCTCTTCCCCATGCCTTTCATGTCAGCCTTGAGCCACGTGATTTACCTCACCATAACTTCCTCTTTCCTTTTTCAACTTTCTTCCAAAAAAATCAGTCAATTCAATCATATCAACTTTTTTCCAAAATGATGATGAATATTAAAACCCTTGCCTTCTAAAATAAAATCTGCAACAAAGAAAGATAAGAAATTAAAAGAAATCAAATAAAAAAAAAATTAACTAAACCAGCAATAAATAAACTCAAAGAAAAACAACCAACTTCGGGAGCTCAATTAAAACCCACTGTTAAAGCCACAATGCTCCCTCAAAATTTTTACTACATCAATCCCCAGCTAATTGGAGAGAAGCTAACTTTCTTTGAACTTCTTCTCCCCAATAATGCTTAATTCTCTGACCATTAACCTTGAATTCCCTACCATCTTTCTCATCCTTCAACATGATTGCTCCGTAGGGAAATACCTCTAAGACCGTGAAAGGACCAGACCAACGAGACTTAAGTTTTCCTGGAAAAAGTTTAAGTCTGGAGTTAAACAAAAGCACTTTCTGACCCTTTTCAAATTGCTTCGGCAAAATTTTCCTATCATGCCACATCTTGGTTTTTTCTTTATACATCTTGGCATTTTCATAGGAAGTCTGCCTGAACTCCTCTAATTCCACCAATTGCAACTTCCTCAATGATCCAGCTGCCACATGATCAAAATTTAATTTCTTAAGAGCCCAAAAAGCTTTGTGTTCTAATTCTAAAGGTAAGTGACAAGCTTTACCGAAGACTAGCCTATAAGGAGACATTCCTAAGGGAGTTTTAAAAGCTGTCCTATAAGCCCAAAGAGCATCCTCAAGCTTAAGAGACCAATCTTTTCTATTGGGACTAACTACCCTTTCCAAAATTCCTTTTATCTCCTTATTGGAAATCTCGGCTTGGCCATTGGCTTGGGGGTGGTAGGGAGTGGAAATTTTGTGCTTAATGTTATATTTGGCCAACATGCTACTCATTAACCGGTTAACAAAGTGAGATCCCTCATCACTTATCAATGCACGAGGGGTGCCAAATCTTGTGAAAATGTGCTTGTGGAGGAATCTCAAAACTGTCTTAGCATCATTTAAGGGGCAAGCAATGGCTTCAACCCACTTAGACACGTAATCTACCGCTAAGAGAATGTATATGTTACCAAAGGAAGGTGGGAAGGGTCCCATAAAGTCGATCCCCCATACATCGAATAGCTCTATCTCTAGAATATAGGTAAGGGGCATCTCTTCCTTCAAGCCAATAATTCCTTTCCTCTGACAACTATCACAAGTTTTACTAAACCAATGAGAGTCCTTAAAAACCGAGGGCCAATAGTATCCAGATTGAAAAACTTTAGCTGTTGTCCTTTGACCACCAAAATGCCCTCCATAAGGTGATGTGTGACAGTGCTCCAAAATTTCAGGAACTTCCTCTTGAGATACACATCTTCTCACTAACCCATCTGCACATTGTCTATACACATAAGGCTCATCCCAAAAGTAAAACCGCACTTCATGCAAAAATTTCTTCAATTGTTGTTTTGATAAATCAGAGGGCAAAATTCCACAAGCAAGATAATTAACAATATCAACATACCAAGGTGCTTCCATATCCTTAATGTGAGCTACTGTTAAAAGCTGCTCATCTAGGAAGGAGTCTCTGATCTCATTTTGAGGAAGCATAACATTTGCTCTCTCAATTCTTGACAAGTGGTCTGCTACTAAGTTCTCAGTTCCCTTTTTGTCTTTAATTTCTAAATCGAACTCTTGTAGTAGCAATACCCACCTTATCAACCTTGGTTTAGCATCCTTTTTAGCTAGCAAGTACTTAATGGCAGCATGATCTGTGAATACAGTAACCTTAGATCCCACTAAATATGGCCGAAATTTTTCAAATGAAAATACTATAGCCAACAGTTCTTTTTCAATGGTGGTATAATTCAACTGTGCTCCATTAAGGGTTTTGCTAGCATAGTAAATAGGATGAATAATCTTGCCATACCTTTGCCCAAGCATTGCACCCACTGCATAGTCACTTGCATCGCACATCAATTCAAAGGGTAGTTGCCAATTTGGACTAGAGACGATAGGTGCAGTGACTAATGCAGACTTCAAGGTGTTGAATGCCTTCAAACACTCCTCTCCAAATTCAAATGGTTGATTGGTCTCTAACAACAAACAAAGGGGCTTGGAAATCTTAGAAAAGTCCTTAATGAATCTCCTATAAAAGCCGGCATGTCCTAAGAAACTTCTAATACCCTTTACTGAAGTTGGAGGATCCAATTTCTCGATGATCTCTATTTTAGCTTTATCCACTTCTATTCCCTTCCTAGAAACCTTGTGTCCTAAAACAATGCCCTCTTTGACCATGAAATGACATTTTTCCCAATTTAGGACCAAATTGGTTTCTATGCATCTTTTCAACACCTTTCCCAGATTCTCCAAGTAATTCTGAAAGGATTCTCCGAACACTGAAAAGTCATCCATAAAGACTTCCATCATGGTTTCTATCATATCTGAAAATATAGCCAACATGCACCTCTGAAACGTTGCTGGAGCATTGCAGAGCCCAAAAGGCATTCTCCTAAAAGCATATGTACCGTAGGGGCATGTAAAAGTGGTTTTTTCTTGGTCTTGTGGGGCTATAGTTATTTGGTTATACCCTGAATAACCATCTAAAAGGCAATAGTAATCGTGCCCCGCCAATCGATCCAACATTTGATCAATAAACGGTAGAGGGAAATGGTCTTTACGTGTGACTTTATTAAGCCTTCGGTAATCCATGCACACCCTCCAACCAGTTACTGTTCTAGTGGGAATCAGTTCATTAGCTTCATTAACCACTACTGTCATGCCTCCCTTCTTGGGTACACATTGGACCGGACTTACCCAATTGCTATCCGAGATAGGGTAGATGATTCCCGCATCTAACCACTTGATTATTTCCTTTTTCACTACTTCCTTCATAGCTGGGTTAAGTCTCCTCTGCTGCTCCACTGTCTTAAAATTTCCATCTTCCAAATTAATTTTATGCATACAGAACGAAGGACTTATCCCTTGAATATCAGCTAAAGTCCAGCCTATTGCTTTCTTATATTGCTTCAGCAAATTAAGCAACAATCCTTCATTTTCAAGCGTTAGACTTGCTGATATGATTATGGGAAGAGTTTCCTTCTCTCCTAAATATGCATATTTCAGATGCATGGGCAATGGTTTTAACTCAAGTTTGGGAGGTTCTTTTATAGATGGCTGCATAGGTGGGATCTTCCTATCAGCTAAATCCAACAACTCAAAAACTTTGTTCACCTTTTGCATTTCCCAAACACTTTCTGACTCTTGTTTCAACCCAGTAATCTCTAACTCTTCTACTGTAACTTTACCAAATGCCTGGGTGTGTTGCTCTCTCAAATCCAAAGCAAATTTTTCCTCAACTAATTCATCCAAGATTTGAATAACAGAACACTCTTCCACATCAGGAGGGTATTTCAGTGCATCAAAAACACTAAATTTCACTTCTTGGTCATTTACCCTCATGGTTAGCTCTCCCTTTTGGACATCTATTAAAGTTCTCCCGGTGGCTAAAAATGGTCTTCCAAGAATTATAGGGACCTCCTTGTCCGCTTCATAATCCAAAATAATAAAATCGGCCGGGAATATGAACTTATCCACTTGAACCAAGATGTTTTCAATCTTTCCTTCTGGGTAAGTTATGGACCTATCAGCAAGTTGCAATGTAACCGTTGTGGGTCTAGCTTCACCTATGCCCAATTTCTTGAATATAGATAATGGCATAAGGTTTATGCTAGCACCGAGGTCACATAGAGCTCGCCCTAGCTCTTTACCACCTATAGAAACAAGAATAGTAAAAGAACCAGGATCTTTAACCTTAGGTGGAAGTTTATTTTTCAATATAGCACTGCACTCCTCGGTTAAAGAGACAGTCTCATACTCCCCAAACCTTTTCTTCTTGGTTAGGATGTCCTTGAGAAACTTCACATAATTAGGCATTTGTTCCAAAACCTCAACCAAGGGTATATTTATGTGAAGTTACTTCAATACTTCCAAAAATTTCTTGAATTGCACTTCTTGATTTTTCTGTTTCAATCTTTGGGGAAAAGGTGGTGGAGGTGGTTTAAACTCAGGGATGGAGATCGGGACTAGCTTAGGTGGCTCTATGGGTGTTGTCTTTGGGATCTCTTCAACCTCTTTAACTCCTGAATCTTTTTCAGCAATATTCTCACCTTCTGTTTGTACAGCAGTCTCTTTACTTTTCTGCTTTTGCTTGATCAAAACTTTGGGTTCAGCAAGAGGTTTACCACTCCTCAATTCAATACCCTGAACTTGCTCCTTACCTTCTCTCTTTGGGACCTCAGTATCAGCAGGTAATTTTCCTTGGGGTCTAGCCTTCATCTCACTTGCCAATTGTCCCACTTGTATCTCTAAGTTTCTCATGGCAGCATCATTTCTCGCCATATATTCCTTAAACAGATTTTCGAGAGAACTTGTTCCTTGGCTGGACTGATTGACAAAATTCTTTTGTTGGGACATAGTCTGCTGATTTTGCTTCCCAAATCCAGGTGGACCATTCATCTTTTGTTGTCCTTGGAGGCCTTGCGAATTAATTCCTTGGCCACTCCAAGAAAAGTTAGGATGGTTCCTCCACCCTGGATTATAGGTGTTAGCATAAGGGTTATTTTGCTGATTGTTTTGATTCCCAATATAGCACACTGAAGCTGGGTTGCTGGGGCAAAATTCAAAGGTGTGCTCCTCTCCACAATACACACAAGAGTCTGGAGTATTTTGACTTATATTGATTGCTGCTACATTTTTGTTTGCACTAGGAGTTAAATTCGAATTTTCAAATCCTAAAGCCAGTTTCTTCATCATATTCTTCATGGTGTCAAACCTTGCCTTGAAAGCAGTAACAATATCTACCTCCATCATTCCTTTACCTTTCTTTCCAGCCACACTTCTCACATCAGACCATTGACTGTTGTTGGTTGAAATCCTTTCCAATATTTCATATGCCTCATTAAAAGTTTTTGACAGCAGAGCACCATTTGCTGAAGCATCAACCATGTTCTGTGTAGTCAGATTCAATCCATTGTAGAAAGTCTCCATTTGGATACAATGGGGAAGTCCATGGTGAGGGCATTTTCTTAGCAACTCTTTAAATCTATCCCATGCCTCACTAAAAGATTCATCCTCAAACTGCCTAAAGGAAACTATTTCAGCTCTAAGTTTAGCATTCCTAGTGGGAGGAAAATACTTGATAAGGAATTTCTCAGCCAACTCATTCCAAGAAGTGATGGATCCTGGAGCAAGACTATTCAACCAAGCTTTTGCTCCGTCCCTCAAGGAATAAGGAAAAAGAGTTAATCTAAGTGCATCCTTAGAAACTCCATGCATCCTAAATGAGTCGCTCACTCCCAAAAAGGATTTTAGATGAAGGTGGGGATCCTCTGAAGGTAATCCATGAAATTGCCCCACCGTTTGTAACATTTGGAACATCACAGGCTTCATTTCGAAATTAGTTGCCTCTATTTCTGGCCTAAGTATCCCGGGGTTTAATTCATCAAACATAGGGAGTGCATAGGCTCTAATGGCTCTTCCCCTATCATTGGCTAGGAGGACAGGGTTTTCAGCCGGATTATCTACTCTAGCTTGTCGGTCCATTTCAGGGTTAGGTTGCTGTGGGTTCTCTTGCTCTTGAGGATTTCTCGGGTGGGCAGGAGGTAAAAGAGGAGGTAGGTCCATGCAGTTTTTCCTATTCCTCTGTTCTCTCCTTCTCTTATGAAATGTCCTTTCAATCTCAGGGTCAAGCTCAAATTCTAGATCAGGAAACTCGTTCATACACCACTACAAAACCAACCCCTGAAAAAGTAACAAACAGCCAAGTTAGAATGCAATTTCAGCTCCAATTTACCAAAAATAAGCTCAAACACAGTAAAATTCAAACTAATCCCCGACAACGGCGCCAAAAACTTGTTGCCTTGTAAGGTGGGGTTAAAATATTCAATGAAATTCCACACAATGCACGTGCAAGTATACACGGCCAGCATCAAGTGATAAGTATATTAATATCGTCTCCACAGGGATTAGAACAAGAAAATTCCTATGCTCAAACTTAATTTCTAGCAAATTCAAGATGGTAACCGATAAAATCTTAGTAATGTCTAAACTAAGGTGCTTTAATAAAATAAATTGCAGAACTGAACATAAAACAAAGTAAATGCAGAATGCTCAATGAAACGAAACTTGCAACAAGGTTAAGAAAGTAGGCTCGGATTAGGAACTATTTGTATCTCTCTAAACATTGAATGCTGGAGCAAGAACTTTGCTCTCTCAATCCACACAGCAGGTTCTCACAGAATCTTCCCAGATCTCCGAAAATAGCAGATTAACTCCCATTAACCCACTTCATTTTAAACATGCTGTATTATGTGCATTAGGTGAAGTGTTATCCCTAACTCCTTCACTTAGCTAGCTACTAACCCTAACAAGGAGCTAATGTAATTTTGAGTATTCAGCCACCCTTGTTTTTCCCAAAACTAAAGATGACAGAGCAAAGAAATGGTTGGCCGGACGAAATCTTTGCTTAAGCAATAAACACCCTCAAAACCAGATTAAGAAAGCCAAGGAGCTTAGCTCCAATGTTTAGATTAATACAAAAGTATCCTAATCCTCACCTTAAGGTGATTAGTTCATGTTACAAGCTGAAAACAAAATAAAATAGCCAGAAAAAGTCATAAAGAAAACTACACACAACTACTCAAAGTTCAAGAGAAGAAGAAAGAAAAACTAAGGGAAGAAGTCGCCGGAAATGGAAAGGTTGCTGAAGATGCTCCTTCCAAATGTCAGCTTCTCCTTCTTCTATGGAATCTCCTTCTCTTCCCTCCTCGATTTCTCCACACTGCTGTGTCTTAATGTCTGTATCTTCAAAATCAGTTCCTCTCTCTTGGCTTCTTCTCCTTTTTATATGCCCTCACAAAATGTGGTTGCCCTAAAAAAATTACTCCTCTCTTTATTGAATTCAGGGCTACATCAGCTTCTTTTTAGCAAGATGGCAGACTCCCATTGGATGAAAAAGCTGATTGTATTAAAAAGTGCCAGCTCATTTAATGAACTTATTTTTCCCTCGTGTGAATCACGTGCGAACTTTGCTCCATAATTGATCCAGCAATTCCATCTCCAGCTCCTCAATCACTTTAACTCTACACATGCTGCCTTTAGCCTGCTACCAAAGTGGCTTAATGGATCTGCACTATAAGTACACCAAATTTAATGCATTTCACCTTCAAAACAGTAGCAAAATATTAACTATTTCCTCAAAGATGATTCAGACCAAAGCATGAGATTTATAGAGGAACAACACCAAAATATGCTAGCCAATTACCCCCATACTAAAGAATCCAAGCTAAAAGATAAGATAAATAACTCTTTTACTAAGAGTTATCAATAGTCATCTATCCATCCAACTCTTTAGGCTTCACCACCTCTGGGTCATGGCCCTGATACCACTTGTAAGGGACTATAGAACAACCACATATCTCCACAATGGTATGATATTGTCCACTTTGGGCATAAGCCCTCATGACTTTGTTTTTGGTTCATCCCAAAAGGTCTCATACCAATGGAGATACTTGTCCTCCCTTATAAACCCATGATCATTCCCTTATCTAGCCAATGTGGGACTTTGGTCGCACTTCCAACACCAACCAATTAATTCAATAATTAATTGTTTCCAATATTAATTAAATATCATATATTTAATTAATTTTACATTTGAATCATATTCAAATGTGTCTCTCTCTTTTAACCTATAGTTTTAATGTACATTCAATGTACATTAATTATAAACTATAGTATTAATTTAATTAAATCATATTTAATCAAATTAAATTAATTCTTCAATTAATTAGTTCTTTAATTGAATATAAAATATTTAATTAATTTATCATTTGAATCGTATTCAAATAATTCTCTCATATCCTATAGTTTTAATATGAATCTTATTCACATTAATTTAACCTATAGTTTAATATGAATCAAATCCATATTCTATATTTGAACTCCTTCAAATATTTAATTCTCTCATTAATTAATTTTGAATCACATCTAAAAGTAATTTTATATTATAAATTTTAATTCACTAATTAAACTTATATTATAATATATCTCCATACATTATATTGATTGCATCATATACAATTAACTAAAATTTCCTTAATGAATTTGAACACTACATTGGGGGAATTTTAGTTAATTGTATTGATTGCATCATATTCAAGACTATTTAATCTCAAAATCCTTTACGAGCTAACAGGTGGACCTAATGGACTTACAGATCAGAAGCTCCAACGATATGAGATTCATTGGCTAAACTCATTAACTAAGTTAATCAACATTCATTAACTGTGGGTCACTCCACTAAAGACCCACAACTGTACTCTTCTCACTGTAGAATATTTCTATGTCCATGGATATCGACCAATACCGGTAAGTCAATCCTTCACGAGTGTCCGTAACGCCAGCTGAGTTAAGTTACCGTTTTACCCTTGGGTTACCTTTGGATTCTTAAGTACCACTGATCCCTCTAATGAACAAGTTGTTTATGGTCCAACCATTAAACAGAGGTTCCTCTCTTGCCAGGAAAGAATGACACACCTTTGTTCAAGATACGAAATCAACCCTTAAGGGAACACACATCTACTTACCCCAATAGGGGAAGAAGTGAATTCCATCTTGTAATTTGTTATGTTCCCAGCCCCCACTCGGTCTTGCCCCTGAAATGGTAGGCTTATTGAGTCGACGAACCGGTCACTCTCACCCATACAAATCTAAGGACAATCCCTCATGAAAAGGAGTTCACAACATACTCAGGATTCAGATTGAGTTACCTAGGTCATCCTATTGAAATAAAAACCTATCTAGTTAACGAGATTACATCTAGGAGTTACTATTTCGCGGTCCGGTCTTATACAAACTCATTGCACAAGATACCCTCACTATCATGTCTACTACATGGATGCTTTGGATCATTACATCTGTATCGAATACAAAGTGGGCCATATCACATAGTGTCACCAGGATAAGGTACCCAACCTTATCCCTATACTATAGACCTTTTTAGGTTGTTTATTGAACACTGATCCCCGTATGTCCCCACATACTAGTCCAAGTTTCATTTAAACAACCTTGGATCTTAGTTTATTGGATTTAGAGTTAATTATTGCAAAACTCGAATATTCAATAACAAATTACTGAACCACTCAAATAACACTTTATTGAGATTAATTAATTTGTTTCATTTACTATCCACGAGGTTTAGGGCATAAAACCCAACAATTCAAGAGTATAAAAGCTTCATTTTCCTCTCCAATTTTATCTCCAAGATTTTTAAAATCAAAGGAGAGTTTCTTGAAATCATCAAGATTGTCAACGATTTCGAGCCATCCATTCTATAGGTAAAGAATTTCTCCCTTAATTAAGTATGCCTTATTAGGCATATCTTTTGAAGCAAACATCACCTCAAGTTTTGTCCATAATTTCAAAGTTGTATCTTGATCAATTACTTATCTCAACACATTGTCGATGTCGTTCAAGATCAAGATTCCATAGGCTGTCTCTTCCATAGTCTCTTTTTCTTCTGTAGTTAAAGCAGTAGGAAGTTTTGAGGGATCAAGAATCGCCTCAGCAGCCTTTTGTTGTCCAAGAATTACATTGATTTTTGCTTTCCAAAGCCTGAAATCTCCTTTGCCATCAAACTTCTCAATTTCATACCTTGTTACAGACATATTGATTAAACTTGAAGAAAAAATCAGAAGTTGCTTTCTTTACTCAGGAGAGATTCTTTATTGGTTTTGTTAGGGAAAAACACATATGGAAAAAGAATAACATTCAGAAAGAAGAAGAAAAACAAGGGCACAATGATTTAGGGTGTGTTTGGTTTAACTTTTCAAGTGTTTAATTTTGAGAAAAAAAAAGAAAAATCATTTTGAAAAATTTTCTAGTGTTTGACAATCACTAAAAATGACATATTAGAAAATGAGATTGATAAATAAACAATTTTGAGAGAAACACATGAAACCAACTTTTTTAAAAAAAGAGTCTTTAAGCATACAATAACTTGTGTATAAAAACACCTATGCGGAAATGCAACCAAACATGTCTTTAAAATTCTAAACAATTTTTATACCAAATGTTTTTAAAAAATGCATTCTTTGAAAAACATTTAAATTAAAATGTATTGCGAACGGACGTCAGACACTAAATCATTTTGAGAGAAACACTTGAAACCAACTTTTTTTTAAAAAAAGAGTCAGCATACAATAACTTGTGTATAAAAACACATGAGAAAATGCAATCAAACATACGAGTGTTTAAATTCTAAACATTTTTATACAAAATGTTCTTTAAAAAATGTATTCTCTTGAAAAAACATTTAAATTAGAATGTATTCTAAACAAACCCTTAGAGTGGTTCAGCCAAATTTTGGCTTACATCCACTATGTTAAGAGTCGATCCTTCTTTATTTGATTTCTTATCAATTTACACAGCACACGCTCCTCAATTTCTCACACCCTTTTTGTTTTTAATATGAATGGAATTACAGAGAATGAGTTTTTATAGGGAGCTTGCAACAGTAAAGGGTATTGACCCATAACTGAGTTAGGGTTCGTTTGAAATACATTTTAATTTAAATGTTTTTCAAGATTGCATTTTTTAAAAAACATTTTGTATAAAAATTGTTTAAAATTTAAACACTCGTATGTTATTTATCAATGTTGCTCTCAAAATGGTTTATTTATCAATCTCATTTTCTAATAAGTCATTTTTAGTGGTTACCAAACATTAGAATTTTTTTCAAAATAATTTATTTTCAAAATTAAACACTTGAAAAGTTAAACCAAACACACCTATCTCATCAACACTTGTATCTTCTATACACTCTTACTTTGTTTCCCTTTCTCTCTTAATTCTTTTTTTTTTTTTTTGACAATATGTGGGGTGGGAGATTCGAACCACAGTCCTCGTAGTTATCGATACAACTTTATGCCAGTTGAGCTATGTTCTTGTTGGCCCTCTCTTAATTCCTTTCACTAATCCCTCTCGTAGATGTTTTAAAGTATTTTTTTTGTAAACACTATATGTCACATACATGCATATATGTATATATATATTTCATTATTGATTCAATTATGTTTTTCTATATTTTAGATGTTCACGAATACTTCAAATTTAAAATATTACAAAATAAAAAACAAATATGACGTACATGGTACGCAAAACATTACAAATTCAGTGGTTTAGATCGAAAAATATAACATATTGATATTAAATAAAACAGTTACAATGGTTTTCACATATAAATATACACATACACATGCATGCATACCAGAGTCTGATATGTATACGTGTTAGGCAATGGTTTGATCCAAACTACTATATAAGTTACAACAAGGAGGAGTTCTTAATTAATCAACAAAAAATAATTTTATTCTCCAAAAATTCCTTCAAGTTTCAGCTCTTTGTTCGTTTTTCTAAATTTCTACAAAAGAAAATGGCAGACAACTCTCAACAAATGAGCTACAATATTGGAGAAGCCAAAGGCCAAGCACAGGTTCACTTTGCCGCTACTATTAGCCATGCCTTATTTTATTAAATGGATCATGCTTTAAATATAGCTTGTGATATAAGTGGTATAATTCCAATGTAGTTATTTTTAACAATGGGTAGTTTGGTTGAGAAGTGTTCCATATTTATATTGCCTTTAGGGATGAATAAGTGATTGGTAACATATTGATTTGTGTGATTATATAGGAGAAGGCGAGCAATATGATGGACAAAGCAAGTGATGCAGCCCAATCAACTAAGGAGTCGATACAAGAGGCAGGACAACAAATAAAGTCTAAGGCACAGGGTGCGGCTGATGCTGTTAAGGATGCCACTGGCATGAACAAATGAAGTTTTTCCATTTCTCATTTTTTGTGTTTTTCTCCCAATGGCTTTCTTTATTTTTGTTTTTTTTTTTCCTCTTATGCTAAATCTCCCATGTATCATGCTTTATTTTCCTTTTGTGTGGAAAAACAAAAATGAGAAATAAAGCTTTAATGTTGCTCTTATATGAATTAGAACTAATGAATATAGTGCCACAATATTATGTCTCTTCTTCCATCACTAAAAATTGAAATTATATAAATAGCAGATGAAAATGTCGAAATGAGAGAATGAAACCCTCATCAATATGTGGTTTAATTGGATTAAGTTAGAAAAAAGAAACTTTTTCACTAAATACCTATTATGTAGACACAAGTTTATCACGAAGAGGAAAGTCCATATATATAGTGTGGTGTTAATCTTGTCTAGGGAAAGGATTGTATGCCCATTTTCTTGTAACTATTTTTATTTTACAATTTTCTTTAAAAAAAAAAAAGAATTAAGGGTTTTCAATGGGTTCAATCAATAGCCCATTTGTATTTTTTCATTCATGATGTTTCTTTATGAATAATGGAGAGAATGAGAAGTTATTTTATTAATACTTCAACTCTTCTTTAAATAGAAGTTGATGTGTAGGTTACAAAACTAACAGATGTAACTAATAGTAATAAACCAACGGGTAAATAGAAATACATTTATCAAATGATATATGTGATATCCCCCGAGATGAACAACGGATATTGAAGGTGTGAAGGTGATTGCCCAAAGCCTTAGTGAACATATCAGCAAGCTGCGTATGAGACCGAATGGGAAGAAGGTTAATGAATCCTTTATCAATCCGCTCTCGAAAAAAGTGATAGTCAATCTCAATGCCCAATCTATGATGCCAAGTAGTGAGACTAATTGAACAAACAGAGGCAGTAGTAGCAAGGAACTTATCTGTGAACACATATAGTCCGTTACAACATTCAGCCCTGCCAATCGTCATCGAACGAAGTCTGTCCTGTATGGTACAAGATTGGCCAGAAAAATTAATAGACAACTCTTTATTTTGTAAAAGACAACTTACTGATATGAGGTTATAAGAGAATCTTGGTACAAATATGACTTCTTTCAATAGTAGTCGATCAGAAATCCAAATATCCCCAACAAATTCCATAGAAACAATGAAGTAGGAAGAACCATTGAAATGCCACTGACTCGACGCCAATTATGAAAAATGGCATGTTGATGACAAATATGCCTTGAGGCGCTAGAGTCTAATATCCAAGTATTTGTTGCTACTAATGAAGAGGTGAAAGAACAAATACCTTCAGTATGGATGATAGAGGTAGCAGCGACAATCGGTTCTGTTTTGGCAGCTTGAATGTGAGTGCTCAACATCTCCATTAACTGAGCATACTGGGTTGAATTCAAGTGACAACATTGGCTTCAACAATCTTTGCAGGATGAGTTTCAGAATTTGGGGAATTTAAGTTACGAAATTTGTAACCTGGTGGATACCCATGGAGCTTGTAACACTTATCGACTGTATGACCTTTATAATGTTGCAATGTGTGCAAACTGGAAGTTGATTCTCCTTTTTGCGAGATCGGTCCACATTCTGTCTTTTGGTAGCTTCAGCAACTAATAAAGCGACTGATTCAAACAGAGTGGAGAGCGATTGGCCAACAGATCGTTGTTGCTCTTCTTGTACAATTAGAGCAAAAACAACATCAATCGATGGAATAGGTTTCATCAGGAGTATCTGGGTGCGAACACTTGTGTAGGAATCACTTAAACCCATCAAGAAGATCATTACAAATTCAGAATCAAGATGTTCGATGAAGGTTTTGTTGCCGCCGCAAGTGCAGTCTAAAGTAGGACGATAATCACATAGTTCTTGCCATATTGTCTTCAATTTGGTGTTATATGATTCAATAGACATGGTACCTTGGTTCGTGGTGACCACTTGTGCAGAACCTGTGTAATTGATGCTTGCGACTATGTCTTTAGAAACAGAATTGAAGATCCACGATGTGATTATATCGTTATTGCATTTCCAAGCAGCCGATTTTCGTCCTTCAGGTTTCTTGATTGTGCCATCGATAAAGCCCTCATTGTTCTTGCCCGATAATGCAATTAACATTGCTTTCCTCCATGAACTGTAAATGTTTGCTCCAAGTAAGGGTTGGGTCACTAACACAACGGAAGAACTATATGAACGATGAAGGTTGTAAGGGTTGAGAAGCGCGTCGACTGTGAGGGAGTCATCTTCTTTGTTCGCCATGGGAGATGCGAAGAAGAAAGAAGAGTTCTGAATGGGTCGGGGTGCAAAAAAAAATTTATATCTCTGATACCATATGAATAATGGAGAGAATGAGAAGTTATTTTATTAATACTTCAGCTCTCCTTTAAATAGAAGCTGATGTGGAGGTTAAAATGTTTAACAAACTAACAGATGGAACTAATGGTAATAAACCAACTGGTAAATAGAAATACATTTATCAAATGATATATGTAATAAAACCGAACCTTCTATTCAATCCCCCAAACAAGTATATAAACTCCTTTTGTTAAGTACAATAAAGGTATAAGATCAGGATTTGAAATTGTGATCAAGTTGCGACCACAACTCTTCTATCTAAGTAATCTGACTTTCGTTTGAAATTTTTCTTGCAGGTTAAAGTTAGTGCATGAGCAAAGAGCGCATTGTCTCTACGAACTAGACCCTAGGATAGAACAAACCTTTCATCGTTGTCATAAAAAACAAAGGCTAAAGAAGAGAGAACAATAGGAGTTGAGCGCACGTGAAAATCTTGTAGAAGATGCATTTATCCAACAATTCCAATAGATCCGCCTAGAGTCGATCCTCCAGTTGAACTACAAAATCAAGGAGTGGACTGGAATGGTAGGCAAGCACCTCCAGCACCTCAAGGATCACTGATAACTCTTCAAATGAGAGTTATTATCTAGTCTTGTCGGGTTAAATTCTCCTTCATTTTAGTAAAGTGTTTGGCTTTTTTTATGTTTAAATCTCCTTAATTCTTGTTGTTGGTTAAATAGCTTCTATGAAATAATTGTTGTAATTGATTATTTGGAAGCTTAATAAGACATTAATTAAATGAGATTCAACATGCTGTTTTTATTCTTTTAACATTTTATCAGCATATTGGCGCTGAAGCATTTTCTAAAATTGTTGGAGTAAAGTAAGGAGCAAAACAAACACAAGCATGTGAATCATTAATATGAGATGATACAAATCTACTAAATCAACGTAAATCAACAGATGAAAAGCTGCAATATGATCAATTTAATCTAACCAGCCCTGAATTTGCAAGAGGGGTAGATTATAAAAGCCTAACTATCATTTGGAAGAAGAGGGGAAAGGAGGAGACCAAATTGGAAAAGTCAATCGAGAAAGGAAGAACAAGAAGGAAAGCTGAGTTGACTTGATGATTCTCGACATCAACACTACTTTCCTTGACAACTAGATATTAGACACGACAATTCTCAAATTATTTAATCGAGCAAGAATTCAGTTTTTGTGTTTTAGTTTTCTTTTATTGTATATTCTCCATGGTTGTATTTTTTGATCGAGATATTTGACTAATATTGTTGTTATATTCAATGTTTATGCTTGTCTGGCGAATCGATGTATGTAGTTTTTTTCTAGCTTAGGAATGACTTGGAATTGTGATTACATTAAGTCATGTTAAACTCCAGAGTTGAGTTAACGGCCGCTAGTAATTAGGTTAGGGATAACCAATTGCCTAATGAACGAAACAATAGGTTAATGTCGGAGTTCGCTTTGAAACTCAAAAAATTTAAAGTTCTGGGAAGAACTCACTAATAATGTTGCCTGCGTTGGTCGATCATAAGAAATGTAGTAGCATCATAAGTTAGAAATTCTCTACCCTGACCTAACCTGAACCTATCATCTATATCTTCTCTCAAATTTAATTGTTATTGTTTTGTTATTTTTATTCCCTCAACATAATTTACACAAAATGTTACATTTCCATTTCTTATCGAGAATATAAATCATTAAAGAGTTTTATCACTTAATCAGGTAAGCTTTCACCTAATCTCTATGGAAAATGATAATTTACTTATCACTTATGGCATATTGTGTATGGTTGCACAAACTTTAAGGTGGAAATTAGTAGTTAACGCCCCGTTTGATAACCATTTAGTTTTTGGTTTTTAATTTTTGAAAATTAAGCTTATACACACATACTTTCACCTATAATTTTTCTGGTTTTAGTATCAATCTTTACCTGTTTTAAAAAACCAAGTCCAATATTGGAAAAAAAAAAAGTAGTTTTCAAAAACTTGTTCTTGTTTTTAAAATTTGGCTAGGAATTCAAATGCAACCTTAACTAGGATGAAAGTCATGGTAGGGAATTTAGGAGAAAACAACATAATTTTAAAAAACCAAATGGTTATCAAACGGGACCTAAATTAACCCTATCTTGAAATGCAACAAGTTTTTGGTGTCATTGTTAGGGATTAGTTGAATCTTAGTTAATTATAGAGAAAAATACACTTTTAGTCCCTGAGGTTTGGGTTTGGTTTCAATTTGGTCTCTAAGTTTTCAAACCAACAATTTACCTCCTGAGGTTTGAATTTTGTTTCATTTTGGTCCCTTCATCCATTTTTCCATTAAATACTAACTGAGATTGCTAATGTGCATCATTTTTTTTTATTAAAAAGAATTATTTTCTTAATTTTTTAAAATACAATTTTTAAAAAATCTCACTTTAAGATTTTTCGGTTGGGAAAATCTTGCGTTGATTTTTTTTTTTTTAAATAACTAAATATTTGGTAGTTGAGTTGGGTAGAGCAGTATACACTAGGGTTGGTTGTTCCACAAATTGTAGTAGCCATTTCTCAATTTCAAAACATATTTAACCAAAAATCAGAACAAGTTTTTTTCTTAAATTTCCTAGAAGAAACCACCCTTTAGAGATGTACTTATGTTTGAATCCGTTTTTACTCAAGTTAAAAAGACTTAGGAGAATGAAACCCAAACAAATGGGTGATTGTTTAAATATTATAAATTAATCAAATATGTTATAGGTAATTTTGGACCACACTGACGCACAAGGAGTTGACGAGGACAATTGGGCAAAAGTGGGACCAGAAAGCAGACCAAGAGAAAGACTGGACCAAAGGGTCGGGCCAATTTGGCCCGACCTATATGGTTGATGATAACTGTCCGAAAGGTAGTTATTTAGGCCTTAATTCTATAGGGATTTGTGTGTCTTTTGTGCTTAATAGGGTTGTTTTTAGATGAATATTATATGTTTTAACCCATTTGGAAGAATGGAGGCTTTGAAAGTTATTTTGTGCAGAAAATACTGCTGAGCGACGTGAGGGAGCAAATTCTGTGCTGCAGCAAAACTGGGAGCAAAACTGCCACGTCACAGCTCGTTAGCCAAGTTGACAAACCGACTTATGTTGAGTTATTTTCGAGATAAAGGAGCAAGGAGAGCCTGCCATGTGTCCAATTTAACCTAATTCTCATCTTATAAAAGGAGGAGCCGTCAAAGATAAATTCATTCACGATTTGGAGACCGAATCAATCGGCCGGAGGTCGAATTGACGACAGAATGGAGATCTAAGAAGACCATTTGCGATTCCACTCAAGGAGACGAAGTTCTTCCATGTTCTTGGTGGTTTGGAGCAGCCGTTTCATCCCCATTTGCTGAAAAGGATTAGTATTTCTTGTGTATTTCGTAATATGGATGTGCTTATCGAGATTGTAACGTATTTTATGTTTTCAATCATGAACTAATTGCTTTGTAGGCATAGGTTAAGAATTATGTGATTGTTATATTTATAAATCTGGAAATTCTATTTGATTATGTCATCTTGAATTATTGTTGTTCTTTAATTTCATTATGTGCCCGCCTAGCTAGCCGGTATGTATAGCTTCTCCTAGTTTCAGGGATGATTTAGGAGTTGTGTGGCAATAATTCACGCTAGATCATTGTGTATTGGTGAACGCCAGTGACCGAGTTAGGGATAGCCAGTTGACTAGTGCTTGATCGGTAGAACTTCATTGGAGTTGAAACATATTCCAAAAAATCCGGAGTTCCGGGAGGATCCCGCTGATAATACTGCAGGAGATTGACGGATCAAAAGAATTGCTGGAGCATCTTTATAGCAGTTATAGAAGTCTTAACCTGTGTCTGTTTCCATTCTGTTTTCTCTAGTCGTAATCATTTACTGCTTTCGTATTTCTTTTGCTTCAACATTTTAAAAACCAAATCAATTTAACCAACCTTTTGAAATCATTAAAAAGGCAAATTAAATCAATAGAGGTAGGCATTTCAAGACCCTGTGGATACGATAAATACTTATCACTTGCTGTTAGATTGTGTATACTTGCACAGTATTCTGGAGTTAATTTATCTCATATTTTTAACCACTTCAGAATTGCAACAAGTTTTTGGCGTCGTTGCCGGGGACTTGAAATTGTTTTATTTGATTGATTTTTTTTTGTGTATTTTTGGTGATTTGGTGCGTGAACTTTTTGATTGTTTCTTTTTGTTTTGTAGGTGTGACTTTGGTGTGTGAGCGATCCCCTTCGGATTAGATTTTCAAAAAAAAAAAAATTCAAGTGAATCTCGAAGAGGAACTGTGTGATGCAGCAAAATCCACCGCTGGAGCAAAATGGACAGCAAAATAATCAGGTTAAGAATCCTATCCTTGTAGCAAATGATAGGGACAGAGTCATTAAAGAGTATGTTTTTCCAATAATTGACGAGTTAAATCCAGTGATAATGCGTCCAATAATTGAGGCATCAAATTTTGAAATAAAACCGGTCATGTTTCACATGTTAGAGATGATTGGCCAATTCCATGGTTTACCATCCGAGGACCCTCATCTTCATCTCAAGTCTTTTCTAGGAGTTAGTGATTCATTTGTTATCGAGGGAGTGTCGAGAGATGCCCTTAGATTAACCCTATTTCCTTTTTCCCTTAGAGATTGAGCAAAAGTGTGGTTGAATTCTTTTGCTCCAGCATCAATAAGTAGTTGGAATGAGCTAATAGAGAAATTTCTTAGTAAGTATTTTCCACCAACTAAGAGTGCCAAGTTGAGGAGTGAGATAGTGGGATTTAGGCAGAATGAGGAAGAAACTTTTAGTGAGGCTTGGGAAAGGTTTAAGGAGCTTTTGCGAAAGTGTCCCCACCACTGTTTGCCATATTGTATTCAAATAGAAATATTTTACAATGGGTTAAACATAGCAACCCAGTGTATGGTTGATGCTTCTGCGGGAGGGGCTCTTTTGGCAAAAACTTTTAATGAGGCTTATGAGATCTTAGAGAGGATATCAACCTACAGTTGTCAATGGTCAAATGTTAGAGGCTCTAGTAAGAAAGTTAAGAGTGTGATAGAAGTTGATGGTGTGTCTACCATTAGGGTCGATATTGTAGAATTAGTTAACGCTCTTAAAAATGTAACAGTGGTCAGTCATGTCCAGCAGCCGCCAGTGGTAAACCAAGTTACAGAAGAATCATGTGTTTATTGTGGTCAAGAGCATAATTATGAGTTTTGTCCTAACAATCCAGCTTATGTGTTTTTTGCAGGTAATCAAAGGAATAACCTTTATTCTAACTTTTATAATCTAGGTTGCCACAACCACCCCAAGTTTGCGTGGGGAGGGCAAGGAAGCAATTTGCAAGTCCCCCAAGCACAACAAAAGGCGGTGAACCAGTCCGGATTTGCTAAATCACAGGAATTGCTCAAGCAAAATAAGCAGGCTTTGCCCCAGCAAAATTCGGGTAATTCTCTGAAGTCAATGATGAAGGATTATATGGCTCGTAATGATGTCATAATCCTAAGTCAACAGGCTTCATTGAGAGCCCTAGAGTTGCAAGTGGGTCAGCTAGCTAAGGAGCTGAAGGCACGACTTCACGGGAATATTCCTTCAGATATTGAACACCCTATAAAGGAAGGTAAGAAGCAGGTGCAGGCAGTGACTTTAAGGCATGGTAAGCCACTAGAAGATAGAAAAGAGCCTAGTAAACCACAGGAAGTAAAAAAGAGTAGTGGTAGTAATGTTGTCGAAAAAGAATTGGGGTCTGGTCAATATGATGGAGGCAGCAGCAAAGATGCTGGAGCAATTAGTTCTGTTCCAGATGTAGAACCCCCACCTTATGTACCGCCCCCACACTATGACCCACCCTTACCTTTTCCACAAAGGCAGAAGTCTAAGAACACAGATGGTAGTCCATTTTTAGCAACTGGTAGATTATTGATGGATGTCCAACAAAGGGAGTTTACAACGAGGGTGCATGACCAAAAGGTGAAGTTTCATATGTTTGATACAATGAAATATCCTAATGATTTTGAGGATTGCTCGTTCATTCAGGTGTTGGATGAGATTGCTGAGGACCACTTTGAGAAGGAATTGATGGAGTACCATACCCAAAAATTTGGAGAAATCCAAATTGAGGATTTGGAAATAGGTGGATTGGAGCATGAGCATAAATTTGTAGGTGAGATTTCTAGTTTTGAGAGGAATTTTGAATCCTTAGAGCCAATAGATAAGAAATCCAAGCCTATTGAACCTTATAATTCATTGACATTGCTCCAGCAACCCGAGATTAGAAAATCCTTCATTGATGAGCGGTTATTTACTGTAGCTCATATTAAGGCATTGAAAACACCTTGGTATGATGACTTTTCCAATTACCTTGATTGTGGAAATTTGCCTTCTGGTTTATCAAAAGAACAAATGAAAGAATTTTTCCATGAGGTAAAGTTTTATTTATCAAATGATGCATCTATGGTTAGAAAATGTGTTGATGATGGCTGTGAGTCTAAAGTAAATTTGATTTCTGTTTAGATTTAATTTTAGTTTGAATTTTTAATTTATGCTTAGATTAGATTTTTAATAATATATCTTCTTGATTTAATTCTGAAATATTCTTTATTGAAGTTGCTGGCAGATTTAGGGAGCGCAGATTTTGAGGGAGCAAAATTGCAGCATTCTAATCAAAAGCTCCCATTATTTGATTTCGTTTTTTTATGTTAATTTTGATTTATTTGTCTATTTTGATATTATTTTGATTTGATATGATTTTTATTCGGTTAGATTTTTATTTTATTATTTATTTATTTTTTTGTAGGTTAGTTTAGATTTGATTTTGAAAGATTTTATTTTCAAAAGATTTTTCCAGATTTAAAATAATATATCTTGTGGATGTTATTTAAAAAAGAAAGATTTGATTTCATCGTTTTGTTGGGAAGATCAGAGGTTTTATTCGGTTAAGATTTTTTGTGAGATAAGATTCTAATTTTATCGTTGAGATTTTATTGGTATGATAATTAATTGGGCAAGCAATTAATTACCAAAGATGTCATGTGTTGAGCAGAGGGAAGCTAGCATTATGGTTGTTACACACAGAGGGAGCACAGTAAATGGAAGATCTTACCGTTTGAAAGATAATAAAAGTTTTCCATGGAACCATGAAGTGAAAACGGTAACTTCAATTAATTAGGAAATAATTAGGGGCGAATTATTTGTTGAAGATCTTTGAGTTAGTGCCCTATTTATACGATCTCCCATTAGGTACGTTTCTCACTCTTATCTTTTATTACTACTGATGTGATTTTTTTCTCTGTGTGTATTATTATTGTGAGGGAAAAAAGCACGAGCAAGGAAAGAAAGAGAGACGAAGGATGAAGATATGGTGGAAGAGAGGGTTGACGAGGCTTCATAGAGACCAAAGAAAAGAAGAAAGGGTTTATGAGAGAAAAAAAAGGGTTCATTAATAAAGGGGCAATACAAAAATATCCAGAAATCCTGAAGCGAAATGTTCTAATGGAGCGCGGCTTCGATGATGCCAAAGAGCTCCCACATTTTCTTTGAGCAAACATCACTAATAACGGTTAGAAACGGTTGTGTGCAAAGCCGAATCCCACTGTTGATTAACTAGAATGGGAGTTCTACGCCGACATCAATGAAAATGAAGGATTCTTGGAGTTGTTGTCGACTGGAGCTATGTAGTGATTATTTCTCTATTTAATTTGCAAGACTTTCCCCCACACTGTTTTCAATGAAATATTAGTTGTTTCCTCAAATGAGCAACTAAATGCCTAGTGGAGGTTGTCTAGGACGAAGGCAAGAGCATTCCAGTCAACATACCTAAAGAGTGAGGCTACTACTTGGCTCGACTTTATCAAGCAAAGATTATTGCCTACAACGTACGCCTCCACTATCCCCTTGTGATCAAGTACACTTGAAGGTTCAGAATCCCATAGAGCTCCAATGATATAAACTTGTTTGACAAGGGGATTATTGACATTGCCAATCTGGCTAGACTTCAGAGAGGTGAGGTGCGCCAGGGTGGTTTGTTGTGTGGTGTCCATAGAGTGCTGGAGCAGCTTGAGATGGTTCTCAGTAGGCTAGAATTCACTGAGAGACAACTTCAAACCTACTAGAGCTATGATCGTTGAAGGGTCACCACACTAAGGAGGGCTATGCAAGTGAATTTTTCTAAGTCATATCAAGCTTTCCTAATTTTCATTGACGATCTTGTGAACCTATGCATTCCATCCCCACCCATCATTTGAGAGGAAGAAGAAGACCCAGAGCCTGAACATGATGAAAAATTAAAGGGAAGTTTTAGTTTCTGCGAGCGAATATTTTGATGAATGATTTTATGTGTTCATCTTGCTTGTGTTTTGTTCTTTCTGCTTATGTTATGTTATGTTTCTTTGTTTTTATCTGCTGGTTTAAAATTTGTCTCTGTCATGATTACGTAAATCTGTGATCTTAATCTTTAATGAAATCAAATATTGTTTTGTTTGACACATCTGAGTATCTGACATATTTTTCTTCTGAATTTTTGAAGCTTGGACTTGTTAGCTTAATTAGACCAAGATTTTATGATATCCAGAAACCTTTTGCTTGAGCATTCCTTCTAGCCTGGTCATGACTACAGCAAAAGTTCTGAGGTAACATTGTCTTATTTGATCCACCTTAAGCTTAATCTTAGTCCCACGCTTAGTTTAAAATTCAGATAGAAAAAATTAAGTTTGGGGGTATACTTATCATGTTGCTAATTCATTGAGGACAATGAATAATTTAAGTTTGGGGGACTTTTAGCTACTCTGCTTGTTTTGCTCGAGCATTCCTCTCCTTCATAATAATTTTTCTAGGTTGTTGAGTAACCAGGGACATTTGTGACACCCACAGTTTGTCTTTGCATCAAAAGATGACCTAGGAGAATATATAAAAAAATGATAAAAATAATTGCTGAAAAGAAAAATTTTGAAAAAAAATTGTTGAGAAAATTCATAGAGCAAAAGTTTTGAAGGATGAATGATAATCTAGCAGTTTTCTGTCTCCCAGGGCTTAGGTGAGCTTCATCATAAAATGTCTCCATTCTGAGAAGCAAGAGATAGAATAACTAAGGATTTTTGGGTTTAACAATGAGTATTTAGCCTAATTGGTGATAAGTTTGAGGCAAGGGTATACTGCACCATAAAGTGGGTCATCTCATGCTTAAGAGCTTATGACTGTAGGGCTGCTTTAAGTTTGAAGAACATAAAAATATAAACCCCTTAAAATGTGTTTAAATATGTCTGATAATAGAGCTAGGCTGTGGTAAGTTCTTAGGATTGAGTTAAAGGTGGTGATTATTTGTTCAAGGCTGAAAGAATTCTTTTGTTGCAGCAGTGCTTGGTTTTGCAGGATGCTCAGGTAAAGGTTGAAGGTAGTGTTGGAATATCAGTTTTGATTGAGTTGTGCTATGACTAATGTTTGAATTTTCAAGGGAAGGTGAGTTAGTATTGCTCGGGACACACAATAGTTCAAGTTTGGGGGTGTGATAACTGTCCGAAAGGTAGTTATTTAGGCCTTAATTCTATAGGGATTTGTGTGTCTTTTGTGCTTAATAGGGTTGTTTTTAGATGAATATTATATGTTTTAACCCATTTGGAAGAATAGAGGCTTTGAAAATTATTTTGTGCAGAAAATACTGCTGAGCGACGTGAGGGAGCAAATCCTGTGCTGCAGCAAAACTGGGAGCAAAACTGCCACGTCACAGCTCGTTAGCCAAGTTGACAAACCGACTTATGTTGAGTTATTTTCGAGATAAAGGAGCAAGGAGAGCCTGTCATGTGTCCAATTTAACCTAATTCTCATCTTATAAAAGGAGGAGTCGTCAAAGATAAATTCATTCACGATTTGGAGATCGAATCAATCGGCCGGAGGTCGAATTGACGACAGAATGGAGATCTAAGAAGACCATTTGCGATTCCACTCAAGGAGACGAAGTTCTTCCATGTTCTTGGTGGTTTGGAGCAGCCGTTTCATCCCCATTTGCTGAAAAGGATTAGTATTTCTTGTGTATTTCGTAATATGGATGTGCTTATCGAGATTGTAACGTATTTTATGTTTTCAATCATGAACTAATTGCTTTGTAGGCATAGGTTAAGAATTATGTGATTGTTATATTTATAAATCTGGAAATTCTATTTGATTATGTCATCTTGAATTATTGTTGTTCTTTAATTTCATTATGTGCCCGCCTAGCTAGCCGGTATGTATAGCTTCTCCTAGTTTCAGGGATGATTTAGGAGTTGTGTGGCAATAATTCACGCTAGATCATTGTGTATTGGTGAACGCCAGTGACCGAGTTAGGGATAGCCAGTTGACTAGTGCTTGATCGGTAGAACTTCATTGGAGTTGAAACATATTCCAAAAAATCCGGAGTTCCGGGAGGATCCCGCTGATAATACTGCAGGAGATTGACGGATCAAAAGAATTGCTGGAGCATCTTTATAGCAGTTATAGAAGTCTTAACCTGTGTCTGTTTCCATTCTGTTTTCTCTAGTCGTAATCATTTACTGCTTTCGTATTTCTTTTGCTTCAACATTTTAAAAACCAAATCAATTTAACCAACCTTTTGAAATCATTAAAAAGGCAAATTAAATCAATAGAGGTAGGCATTTCAAGACCCTGTGGATACGATAAATACTTATCACTTGCTGTTAGATTGTGTATACTTGCACAGTATTCTGGAGTTAATTTATCTCATATTTTTAACCACTTCAGAATTGCAACAAGTTTTTGGCGTCGTTGCCGGGGACTTGAAATTGTTTTATTTGATTGATTTTTTTTTGTGTATTTTTGGTGATTTGGTGCGTGAACTTTTTGATTGTTTCTTTTTGTTTTGTAGGTGTGACTTTGGTGTGTGAGCGATCCCCTTCGGATTAGATTTTCAAAAAAAAAAAAAATTCAAGTGAATCTCGAAGAGGAACTGTGTGATGCAGCAAAATCCACCGCTGGAGCAAAATGGACAGCAAAATAATCAGGTTAAGAATCCTATCCTTGTAGCAAATGATAGGGACAGAGTCATTAAAGAGTATGTTTTTCCAATAATTGACGAGTTAAATCCAGTGATAATGCGTCCAATAATTGAGGCATCAAATTTTGAAATAAAACCGGTCATGTTTCACATGTTAGAGATGATTGGCCAATTCCATGGTTTACCATCCGAGGACCCTCATCTTCATCTCAAGTCTTTTCTAGGAGTTAGTGATTCATTTGTTATCGAGGGAGTGTCGAGAGATGCCCTTAGATTAACCCTATTTCCTTTTTCCCTTAGAGATTGAGCAAAAGTGTGGTTGAATTCTTTTGCTCCAGCATCAATAAGTAGTTGGAATGAGCTAATAGAGAAATTTCTTAGTAAGTATTTTCCACCAACTAAGAGTGCCAAGTTGAGGAGTGAGATAGTGGGATTTAGGCAGAATGAGGAAGAAACTTTTAGTGAGGCTTGGGAAAGGTTTAAGGAGCTTTTGCGAAAGTGTCCCCACCACTGTTTGCCATATTGTATTCAAATAGAAATATTTTACAATGGGTTAAACATAGCAACCCAGTGTATGGTTGATGCTTCTGCGGGAGGGGCTCTTTTGGCAAAAACTTTTAATGAGGCTTATGAGATCTTAGAGAGGATATCAACCTACAGTTGTCAATGGTCAAATGTTAGAGGCTCTAGTAAGAAAGTTAAGAGTGTGATAGAAGTTGATGGTGTGTCTACCATTAGGGTCGATATTGTAGAATTAGTTAACGCTCTTAAAAATGTAACAGTGGTCAGTCATGTCCAGCAGCCGCCAGTGGTAAACCAAGTTACAGAAGAATCATGTGTTTATTGTGGTCAAGAGCATAATTATGAGTTTTGTCCTAACAATCCAGCTTATGTGTTTTTTGCAGGTAATCAAAGGAATAACCTTTATTCTAACTTTTATAATCTAGGTTGCCACAACCACCCCAAGTTTGCGTGGGGAGGGCAAGGAAGCAATTTGCAAGTCCCCCAAGCACAACAAAAGGCGGTGAACCAGTCCGGATTTGCTAAATCACAGGAATTGCTCAAGCAAAATAAGCAGGCTTTGCCCCAGCAAAATTCGGGTAATTCTCTGAAGTCAATGATGAAGGATTATATGGCTCGTAATGATGTCATAATCCTAAGTCAACAGGCTTCATTGAGAGCCCTAGAGTTGCAAGTGGGTCAGCTAGCTAAGGAGCTGAAGGCACGACTTCACGGGAATATTCCTTCAGATATTGAACACCCTATAAAGGAAGGTAAGAAGCAGGTGCAGGCAGTGACTTTAAGGCATGGTAAGCCACTAGAAGATAGAAAAGAGCCTAGTAAACCACAGGAAGTAAAAAAGAGTAGTGGTAGTAATGTTGTCGAAAAAGAATTGGGGTCTGGTCAATATGATGGAGGCAGCAGCAAAGATGCTGGAGCAATTAGTTCTGTTCCAGATGTAGAACCCCCACCTTATGTACCGCCCCCACACTATGACCCACCCTTACCTTTTCCACAAAGGCAGAAGTCTAAGAACACAGATGGTAGTCCATTTTTAGCAACTGGTAGATTATTGATGGATGTCCAACAAAGGGAGTTTACAACGAGGGTGCATGACCAAAAGGTGAAGTTTCATATGTTTGATACAATGAAATATCCTAATGATTTTGAGGATTGCTCGTTCATTCAGGTGTTGGATGAGATTGCTGAGGACCACTTTGAGAAGGAATTGATGGAGTACCATACCCAAAAATTTGGAGAAATCCAAATTGAGGATTTGGAAATAGGTGGATTGGAGCATGAGCATAAATTTGTAGGTGAGATTTCTAGTTTTGAGAGGAATTTTGAATCCTTAGAGCCAATAGATAAGAAATCCAAGCCTATTGAACCTTATAATTCATTGACATTGCTCCAGCAACCCGAGATTAGAAAATCCTTCATTGATGAGCGGTTATTTACTGTAGCTCATATTAAGGCATTGAAAACACCTTGGTATGATGACTTTTCCAATTACCTTGATTGTGGAAATTTGCCTTCTGGTTTATCAAAAGAACAAATGAAAGAATTTTTCCATGAGGTAAAGTTTTATTTATCAAATGATGCATCTATGGTTAGAAAATGTGTTGATGATGGCTGTGAGTCTAAAGTAAATTTGATTTCTGTTTAGATTTAATTTTAGTTTGAATTTTTAATTTATGCTTAGATTAGATTTTTAATAATATATCTTCTTGATTTAATTCTGAAATATTCTTTATTGAAGTTGCTGGCAGATTTAGGGAGCGCAGATTTTGAGGGAGCAAAATTGCAGCATTCTAATCAAAAGCTCCCATTATTTGATTTCGTTTTTTTATGTTAATTTTGATTTATTTGTCTATTTTGATATTATTTTGATTTGATATGATTTTTATTCGGTTAGATTTTTATTTTATTATTTATTTATTTTTTTGTAGGTTAGTTTAGATTTGATTTTGAAAGATTTTATTTTCAAAAGATTTTTCCAGATTTAAAATAATATATCTTGTGGATGTTATTTAAAAAAGAAAGATTTGATTTCATCGTTTTGTTGGGAAGATCAGAGGTTTTATTCGGTTAAGATTTTTTGTGAGATAAGATTCTAATTTTATCGTTGAGATTTTATTGGTATGATAATTAATTGGGCAAGCAATTAATTACCAAAGATGTCATGTGTTGAGCAGAGGGAAGCTAGCATTATGGTTGTTACACACAGAGGGAGCACAGTAAATGGAAGATCTTACCGTTTGAAAGATAATAAAAGTTTTCCATGGAACCATGAAGTGAAAACGGTAACTTCAATTAATTAGGAAATAATTAGGGGCGAATTATTTGTTGAAGATCTTTGAGTTAGTGCCCTATTTATACGATCTCCCATTAGGTACGTTTCTCACTCTTATCTTTTATTACTACTGATGTGATTTTTTTCTCTGTGTGTATTATTATTGTGAGGGAAAAAAGCACGAGCAAGGAAAGAAAGAGAGACGAAGGATGAAGATATGGTGGAAGAGAGGGTTGACGAGGCTTCATAGAGACCAAAGAAAAGAAGAAAGGGTTTATGAGAGAAAAAAAAGGGTTCATTAATAAAGGGGCAATACAAAAATATCCAGAAATCCTGAAGCGAAATGTTCTAATGGAGCGCGGCTTCGATGATGCCAAAGAGCTCCCACATTTTCTTTGAGCAAACATCACTAATAACGGTTAGAAACGGTTGTGTGCAAAGCCGAATCCCACTGTTGATTAACTAGAATGGGAGTTCTACGCCGACATCAATGAAAATGAAGGATTCTTGGAGTTGTTGTCGACTGGAGCTATGTAGTGATTATTTCTCTATTTAATTTGCAAGACTTTCCCCCACACTGTTTTCAATGAAATATTAGTTGTTTCCTCAAATGAGCAACTAAATGCCTAGTGGAGGTTGTCTAGGACGAAGGCAAGAGCATTCCAGTCAACATACCTAAAGAGTGAGGCTACTACTTGGCTCGACTTTATCAAGCAAAGATTATTGCCTACAACGTACGCCTCCACTATCCCCTTGTGATCAAGTACACTTGAAGGTTCAGAATCCCATAGAGCTCCAATGATATAAACTTGTTTGACAAGGGGATTATTGACATTGCCAATCTGGCTAGACTTCAGAGAGGTGAGGTGCGCCAGGGTGGTTTGTTGTGTGGTGTCCATAGAGTGCTGGAGCAGCTTGAGATGGTTCTCAGTAGGCTAGAATTCACTGAGAGACAACTTCAAACCTACTAGAGCTATGATCGTTGAAGGGTCACCACACTAAGGAGGGCTATGCAAGTGAATTTTTCTAAGTCATATCAAGCTTTCCTAATTTTCATTGACGATCTTGTGAACCTATGCATTCCATCCCCACCCATCATTTGAGAGGAAGAAGAAGACCCAGAGCCTGAACATGATGAAAAATTAAAGGGAAGTTTTAGTTTCTGCGAGCGAATATTTTGATGAATGATTTTATGTGTTCATCTTGCTTGTGTTTTGTTCTTTCTGCTTATGTTATGTTATGTTTCTTTGTTTTTATCTGCTGGTTTAAAATTTGTCTCTGTCATGATTACGTAAATCTGTGATCTTAATCTTTAATGAAATCAAATATTGTTTTGTTTGACACATCTGAGTATCTGACAT
Source organism: Luffa acutangula (assembly GCA_036850905.1). NCBI lineage: Eukaryota > Viridiplantae > Streptophyta > Magnoliopsida > Cucurbitales > Cucurbitaceae > Luffa > Luffa acutangula. The sequence goes on from CM072099.1 coordinate 16,133,934, forward strand.
ATTTTTCTTCTGAATTTTTGAAGCTTGGACTTGTTAGCTTAATTAGACCAAGATTTTATGATATCCAGAAACCTTTTGCTTGAGCATTCCTTCTAGCCTGGTCATGACTACAGCAAAAGTTCTGAGGTAACATTGTCTTATTTGATCCACCTTAAGCTTAATCTTAGTCCCACGCTTAGTTTAAAATTCAGATAGAAAAAATTAAGTTTGGGGGTATACTTATCATGTTGCTAATTCATTGAGGACAATGAATAATTTAAGTTTGGGGGACTTTTAGCTACTCCGCTTGTTTTGCTCGAGCATTCCTCTCCTTCATAATAATTTTTCTAGGTTGTTGAGTAACCAGGGACATTTGTGACACCCACAGTTTGTCTTTGCATCAAAAGATGACCTAGGAGAATATATAAAAAAATGATAAAAATAATTGCTGAAAAGAAAAATTTTGAAAAAAAATTGTTGAGAAAATTCATAGAGCAAAAGTTTTGAAGGATGAATGATAATCTAGCAGTTTTCTGTCTCCCAGGGCTTAGGTGAGCTTCATCATAAAATGTCTCCATTCTGAGAAGCAAGAGATAGAATAACTAAGGATTTTTGGGTTTAACAATGAGTATTTAGCCTAATTGGTGATAAGTTTGAGGCAAGGGTATACTGCACCATAAAGTGGGTCATCTCATGCTTAAGAGCTTATGACTGTAGGGCTGCTTTAAGTTTGAAGAACATAAAAATATAAACCCCTTAAAATGTGTTTAAATATGTCTGATAATAGAGCTAGGCTGTGGTAAGTTCTTAGGATTGAGTTAAAGGTGGTGATTATTTGTTCAAGGCTGAAAGAATTCTTTTGTTGCAGCAGTGCTTGGTTTTGCAGGATGCTCAGGTAAAGGTTGAAGGTAGTGTTGGAATATCAGTTTTGATTGAGTTGTGCTATGACTAATGTTTGAATTTTCAAGGGAAGGTGAGTTAGTATTGCTCGGGACACACAATAGTTCAAGTTTGGGGGTGTGATAACTGTCCGAAAGGTAGTTATTTAGGCCTTAATTCTATAGGGATTTGTGTGTCTTTTGTGCTTAATAGGGTTGTTTTTAGATGAATATTATATGTTTTAACCCATTTGGAAGAATAGAGGCTTTGAAAATTATTTTGTGCAGAAAATACTGCTGAGCGACGTGAGGGAGCAAATCCTGTGCTGCAGCAAAACTGGGAGCAAAACTGCCACGTCACAGCTCGTTAGCCAAGTTGACAAACCGACTTATGTTGAGTTATTTTCGAGATAAAGGAGCAAGGAGAGCCTGTCATGTGTCCAATTTAACCTAATTCTCATCTTATAAAAGGAGGAGTCGTCAAAGATAAATTCATTCACGATTTGGAGATCGAATCAATCGGCCGGAGGTCGAATTGACGACAGAATGGAGATCTAAGAAGACCATTTGCGATTCCACTCAAGGAGACGAAGTTCTTCCATGTTCTTGGTGGTTTGGAGCAGCCGTTTCATCCCCATTTGCTGAAAAGGATTAGTATTTCTTGTGTATTTCGTAATATGGATGTGCTTATCGAGATTGTAACGTATTTTATGTTTTCAATCATGAACTAATTGCTTTGTAGGCATAGGTTAAGAATTATGTGATTGTTATATTTATAAATCTGGAAATTCTATTTGATTATGTCATCTTGAATTATTGTTGTTCTTTAATTTCATTATGTGCCCGCCTAGCTAGCCGGTATGTATAGCTTCTCCTAGTTTCAGGGATGATTTAGGAGTTGTGTGACAATAATTCACGCTAGATCATTGTGTATTGGTGAACGCCAGTGACCGAGTTAGGGATAGCCAGTTGACTAGTGCTTGATCGGTAGAACTTCATTGGAGTTGAAACATATTCCAAAAAATCTGGAGTTCCGTGAGGATCCTGCTGATAATACTGCAGGAGATTGACGGATCAAAAGAATTGTTGGAGCATCTTTATAGCAGTTACAGTAGTCTTAACCTGTGTCTGTTTCCATTCTGTTTTCTCTAGTCGTAATCACATACTGCTTTCGTATTTCTTTTGCTTCAGCATTTTAAAAACCAAATCAATTTAACCAATCTTTTGAAATCGCTAAAAAGGCAAATTAAATCAATAGAGGTAGGCATTTCAAGACCCTGTGGATACGATAAATACTTATCACTTGCTGCTAGATTGTGTATACTTGCACAGTATTCTGGAGTTAATTTATCTCATATTTTTAACCACTTCAGAATTGCAACAGTTGAGCATAATGGTCGGCCTCGGCATAAGTTCGAGGGCGACCATTTGGCTCGCGGGCGCGGGCCAAGCTTGGCCACCTCCCTTCGGTCCCTGATGTCCTGACCGCCTCGATTTCTCCTGGTTCGTCCCGAAACATCTCCGAATTCTTAAAAACCCTCGGAGGATGAGGTCGGCCTCGGCCCATTGCCGAGGCCGACCAAGGCCAAATACCCAGAGATCATTTGAAGTCTGGCATCAACGAAAACCCTAAGGGGAAATCTATAAAAAGGGAGACCGCATACGCATTCAGGTATGCACAAATCAGTCCCTAAATTCACTTTACTTGTTTTCCAGCCAAGGCCAACTGAAGCATCGGAGTGTGTGTGGTCTACACCACACCGGTGTGCAGCGTTTGCTCGTCTCGCAGGTCACGTCTTTCCCGCTCGTTTACAAATTCACTGTTGATCGTCACGTAGAGTGAAAGACAAATTCCTAAGCGAAATTTGACCATCAACAGTTGGCGCCGTCTATGGGGAAGAACGTTGACAAGCAAACGTTGTGTACAGGAAGTAAACACAGCAAAAATGGAACACGAAAATCAGGCGGTAGCAGATGAGGCAAGCCCGTTGGTTCGACTCCAAGCCCAAGAGACCGAGATCGCAGAGATTAAGGGGAGAATGAACGAGATGGGGCAGAACTTGACTGAAATCCTTAGTCTATTGAAGAAGCATGAGTCTGTCAGGCACGAGGAAGAACATCTACGCAGAGACCCCAAGAAGGGTAAAGAAATAGCAGACGAGGAGGTAGGTGATTCAGAGAGTGTAACTAGCCGAATGCACCATCCAGGGGATGACCAGACCCAGAAAGAAGTTGGACCAAGCCGCAAAAAGGCTCGCAGCAATTCGCCGCTAAAGCCAGCACCAGGTATGTACACAAGGAATAATGACAGGAAAAAGTTGGAGGCTCGAGAAAGGTCCGAGGCCGAGAAGGGCCAAAAGGGGCGAGAGCGGGAGCTATCCAAATGGCTAAAAGAGGAAGATAACCATCACAACTCCCAAAGGAGGACTGAGAATGTGGACATAGAAGGGCTAATCGAACAGATGGGACCACCCTTCACTGATGAGATAATGGGAGGAGAGGTGTCGCATAAATTCAAGGTACCAAACTTCCCACAGTATGACAGAAAGAAAGATCCGAAACAGCACCTAGATGCATACCTAACCTGGATGGATTTTCACAGGGCGAACGAAGCGACAAGGTGCCGAGCCTTGACGCTAACACTCACAGGTTTGGCAAGGCAATGGTTTAGCAAGATCCCGCGAAAATCAATTGGTTCGTTTAAAGAGTTGGCCCGAGCGTTTGTTACGCAATTCTTAGGAGCCCGGAGCCGACAGAAGCCTCAAATCAACTTGCTGACAGTAAAGTAGGGGCCCCGGGAAAGCTTGAAGGATTATATTAACAGATTTAGTAACGAAGTTTTGCAGGTAGAAGACTATGACGATGGAGTTGCCTTGACCACTGTGATTTCAGGTCTGCAGGATGAAAGACTGCTCAACTCGATCGGTGAGAGCCAGCCACGAACATACGTGGAGTTCATGACCCGAGCACAAAGGTACATAAGCGTCGACGAACTACTGAGATCCAAACAAGAAGAGAGAGAGAGCCGGAGAGTGTCTATATCTGTTCGGCATCGAGAAAATAGAGGAAAAGGGTGCCAGGCTGAGGAAAAAGGCCGAAGCCGACATGAGCACTCCTCGACCAATGGCCGAGGCCGACCAGAGGCCAAGGAGCAGCGATGCCGTGCAGAACCAAAAGCTAGATTCGACAGGTATATGATAGCGAGCATAGCTAGCTATTTTTCCCTATTTAATTCAGCTAGTCTTTCATGAGATATTGGCCATTTTATTGCACTTAATTGTTTATTTTGTAGGAAAGCGTCGATTAGAGCTAAAACGTGGAATTGGAGTTAATCGGGTGTTCGGGACGTGAAAAGATGCCAAAGAACCGGAAAGATTCAAGCAACAAGGAGCCAAGAGAGGGCAATCTGCCTATCAGCGTCGAGACGCCACTCTTGGAGCGTCCCGATGCTGGTTTTCCCTTAATTACAATAGGCGGCAACATACGCTGTGATAAGAGCGTCTCGACGCTCTCAATTTTTCCATAATCAGAACGCGCGTTTAAGAGGCAGTGTCTCGACGCTGTCTCGACAGCGTCTCGGCTCTATCGGCAGATTTTCCTATTTAACTTTCTTTTCTTGCTACGGATTGGGAGAGGCCAAATTGAGAGAATTGAACCCTAATTTCGACTAGAGACCTACTGTGGGAGCTGAAGCAAGGACGAGGACCGGAAATCTCACTTGGTGGCGTGGATATCGAGACGGGGACGTGCCGGGATCGACGACATTAAGTGTTTCCTTTCCTTTTACTTCTTTCTAGCTAGATTTTATGGCTTTTTCATGTTTAGTTGAGCTTGTAATGACATGTATGAGTAGCTAAACTTGTAGCTTAGGGATTGATGTAGTTGATTTAGTTTATGGATTGATTTATGGTTTAAGTTGTGCAATGGTTATTATGTTTGTAATCTTGATTTAATGCTTTCAATTAATTGGCCATTCATTGGATGATCTAAGTGTTATTTCTTGCTCGGGAGAGGGGATTTAGCATAGACTTGTTCAAGATTGCATGACTAAAGTTTATATTCTAAGCTCGTGACGGATTTTAGATTAACTTTAGAATCGGTCAAAAGAACTCATTGCCTTGCATGTTAATAAACTTAGATAGGGATATCAAGTTGGTTAATTTGCATGAGAATCAATTATACTCGGGAGAGGTAGTTGTGATTAAAGGTTCTTAGGCTCATAATTCCATTGTGCATAATAACTTCTTCCTTAAAATCAATCATAGACTAAATTGGCGAAATCAATTCCCTAAGTGTTTTCTCAATTGCATATCCACTGTTTGTTTGTTTTGATCTAGTTTTCTTTCAATCAATCATCACTTTGTGTTCCCTAAATAAAATTGAGCAAGATAATTCACAATACTTGATTTAGCTTAAAAATCGAATCTAGAGGACGACACTCGTTTATACGAACACTTTATTATTACTTGACCCGTGCGCTTGCGGTAAGGAAAATTCCACATCAAGTTTTTGGCGCCGTTGCCGGGGATTGGCACATTTAGTTAGATTGATATTGTGAAAAAATTGTTTGGTCTTAATTTAGGGTGTATTTTTATTTTTCTAGGTCGTTTGCATTTTTTTCCTTATTTGTGTTTCTTTCCATATTTGTTTTTCTAGTTTAGTTTTTCTTTTAGTTGTGTAATCTTTTCCTTATTTGTTTCTTATTTTTTTCCTTTTTAGATTAGTTTTTCCTTATTTGTTAGTTTCCTTATTTGTGTTTGCCATATTTATTTTTGCATCCCATATTAGATTGTACTTTCCTTTTTCTAGATTATATTTTCCATATTTAGATTAGTTGTTTTCTTTTCTTTGTTTCCTTCCATAATTGTTTTCTTTCCTTTTTAGGGTAGTTTTGTTTTTGTATGCGTAGTAGTAGAGAATTGATACCGTTGGATCCCGAGATCGAAAGAACAATTCATAGGATTCGAAGAGAAAATAGAGAAATTATTCAAATGGCTGACCATAATCCACCTGAGGAGCCTAGGCCTATTAGAGACTACTTTCAGCCCGTGTTTCAGGGGCAACAATCGGGGATGGTCTATGCTCCGATCAATGCCAACAACTTTGAGCTGAAGACCGGTCTCATTTAGATGGCTCGAGATTGTGCTTATAGAGGATCGCCCACCGAGGACCCAAATTCTCATCTAAAATCATTTTTAGACATTTGTGGGACGGTAAAAATTAATGGAGTTTCTGAGGATACTATTCGCTTATGCTTATTTCCTTTTTCTTTGCAGGATAAAGCATGAGATTGGTTGCAATCTATTCCCCCTGGTAGCATCACCACCTAGGATGCTTTGGTCCAGACCTTTTTGAAGAAATTTTTCCCTCCTGCAAAGACAGTCAAGCTGAGGACTGAGATTGGGACATTCCAACAACATTATGATGAGCAGTTGTTCGAAGCTTGGGAGCGACTTAAAGGGTTACTGAGGAAGTGTCCTCAGCATGGATATCCTGACTGGCTTCAGGTTCAATTGTTTTATAATGGTTTAAGTCCTAGTACAAAAACGATTGTTGATGCAGTTGCAGGTGGGACTCTGTTGTCCAATACTATGGAAAATGCTCGCACACTTCTAGAGGATATGGCCACCAACAGCTATCAGTGGCCATCTAAGCGGTCTGCACCTGAAAAGATTGTTGCTGGAGTGTTTGAGGTTGACAAGTGATAACTGCCCAAAAGGTAGTTATTTAGGCCTCATTTATATAAGGATTTGCGTGTCTTTAATGCTTAATAGGGTTGGTTTTAGAGAGATATTACATGATTTAACCCATTTGGAAGAATGGAAGCTTTGGAAATCACTTTGTGCAGATTATGCTGCTGAGCGACTAGAGGGAGCAAATTCTATGCTGCAGCAAAACTGGGAGCAGAAACTGCCACATCACAACTCGTTAGCCAACTTCATGAACCGACTTCTATTGAGTTATTTTCGTGATAAAGGATCAAGGAGAGCCTTACACGTGTCCTAGTTGACCTAATTCAAGCCTCTCATCCTTCTATAAAAGGAAGTAGCCGTCAAAGTCAAATTCATTCCATGTTTTCCCTTGGAAGCCGAATAGTATAGGGAGATTGAAGATCATCAAGAACACCATCTTCCGCAAGCTGATTAGGGAGTTTACTTTCTTTATTAACTTGTGGTTATGAACATGCATACTCAGATTGTAATTCGTATTCCTATGCCTATTATGAACTAAGTAGCTTAGGGTGTTGGTTAGGAATAATGTGATTACTGTGCTTCATCCCTAGTAATAAATTGACTATCGCATTTTGGTTAATTGTTGTGCTTAATCTCATTTTATGCCCGCCTGGCCAGCCGGTATGGATAGCTCTCTCTAGTTTCAAGGATGATTTAGAGAGTGTGTGGCAATTATCCACACTACGATCATTGTGTATTGGTCAACGCCAGTGACTGAGCTAGGGATAGCCAGTTGCCTAGTGCTTGATCGGTCGAACTTCATTGGGGTTGAAACACATCCCAAAAGATCCGGAGTTTCGGGAGGAATCCGCTAATAATACTGCAAGAAATGCATGATCAATAATATTGCTAGAGCATATCTTAGAACAATCACTAAAACCTAACCAGCGCCTGTCTTTAATCTGTCTATCTATTTGTTTACTTGTTGTTCTGTCATTTATTTTGCTTCAGCATAATTCCGATAAAACCGAATCATTTTATTATTCTTGAAACCATTAAAAAGTTACACAAAAATAGGTAGAGTGGAAACTCATTCAGACCTTGGATTGATAATATTACTTGCTGCAGACTGTGTATACTTGCACAGGAATTCTAGAGTCTTTTATACTATATTTTTACTCACTCTAGGAACCCGACAACAAGGAAAGTGCACTCCAGGCCCAGATGACCTCCCTTGCTAATGCTTTTATGAAATTTTCAGGTACAGGGAGTGCACAGTCAATTGAATCAGTTGCTGCTTTAGCATCTAGATCTCAGGAGGAGACCATCGAGCAGGTTCAGTATGTATCAAATTTTAATTCTAGGGGATATAATAATAATGCCACACCTACACATTATCACCCTAACAATAGGAACCATGAAAATTTCTCCTATGCTAATACTAAGAATGTTCTTAATCTTCCTGGTTTTGTCCCTCAACCTCAAGAAAATAAAAAGTTAGAAGATCTTGTTGGAGCTTTCATTGCAGAGTCTAGTAACAGGACAACCAAATTGGAGGAGGCAGTCATTGCCATCAACTCAACAGTGAATGGCCACAGTGCAGCCATCAAGAACATTGAGACTCAGTTGGGATAGTTGGTAAGTGTGGTAAGCACCATGAGTAAAGGTAAGACCCCAGGTGAGCAAGAGAAAACCCAGATGGAGTACTGTAAAGCAATCACTATGCACCAGGAGAGAGTTGAAGAGGAGCCTGATTCTAAGGAGTATGACACTCCTACTGGGGAAGCTGAGGAGGACACATCATCTGATGAAGCTGAAAAGCCTAAACCTGAGCCTCCTATTCCTTCTCCCCCATTGATGGTCCTCAAAGAAAAGAAGAGGAAAAAGAAAAAGAAGCATAATCAGGTTCAGTTTGATAAATTTATGAATGCTTTTATGAATCTGAACATTAATATTCCTTTTGCAGAGGCATTAGAGATGCCCCAGTACAACAGGTTCATGAAGGAATGGTTAGCAAAGAAGCGAAAGGAAAATAAGGTTGACACCGTATATCTCACTTCCACATGCAGCACCAGAGTACAGTAGAAGGTACCTGAAAAAGTAGCAGACCCAGGGAGTTTTTCTGTTCCTTGTAGTTTTGGTACTTACTCTTTTAGAGCATTATGTGATTTAGGTGCTAGCATTAATACCATTCCTCTATCTTTGTGCAAAAAGTTAGACATAGGTGAGATTAAATCTACTCCTGTAAAGCTCCAATTGGCTGATCAGTCTGTGGTTAGACTAGTTGGCATTGTAGAAAATGTTTTAATCAGAGTAGGTAGATTTTTCCTCCCTATTGATTTATATGTTATGGACATGATAGAAAATCTTTCAATGCCTGTCATATTAGGAAGACCATTCCTCTCCACTGGGCGAGTGATTATTGATATTGAGCGCAGGGAGCTCACTGTGAGAGTCGGGACTGAAAAATAAATATTTAAAGCAGTTGAAGACTCTAAGGGACAATCTGAAGTGTTTTTCATGGGCTACAAGAAAGGTGCAAGAAAGAGCACCGCTGTTGGATTCACAGAAAAGAAGCCTCCTTGATGCACGATCAACACGTCGAGTATGACGTTAAACAAGCGCTTGTGGGAGGCAACCAAGTAAGTTTAGTTATGTTTTCTTTTTGCTTTTGCTTTATTGTTTGTTTTTTGTGTTGTAGGTCTTGGTTCCAGTTTCTCCTTTGCTCTCATGCTTCCATGAGAAAGGTCATCATCATTCCAGGGCAGTATTGTTCACTCCTTTCATTCTTTCTTTGTTCTCATGCTTGATTATGCCTTATTTTCTTTATACATTGAGGACAATGCATGTTGTAAGTTTGAGGGTGGAATAGCATCTTTGTGGAGCCCTTGAGCATCTGAGTTCGGGCTATAGTTTTGAGCTTTCTTTGAATTGAGCATATGGTTGTTTTCTGGATGCTATATTTGCATGATTATGATGTCCTAGGATAGGCTTTCTTGTCAATTTTCAATCTTGCGATGAGTTGTAAGCATGAGTGCCCAAAAAGGGAGACTTTTTAAACTTTTTCTAGGAGATGGCTTGCATGAGTAGAGTATTTGTCTTGGCTAGATTTGGATTTGAAGGCTTAGGAGCGAATTATTGAGTTCATATGCTTGTTGTCACCTCGATAGGTGTAGGGAAGAGCTAAAGAGCTAATTTTGTGCAAATTAGCATGTTTGATCTTGCTTAGGAGGAAAGAAAAGAATATATGCTTATCTTGATCATGAAAGAAAAATCATTCTTGTTGTTTTTTTTTTAGACTAAAATCATTCTTGTTGTTACTGTTGAGAAAAAAAATTATGCCATGGCATGTGCACAGTTTGCAATGTTTAATAAAGTTTAGGCAAAAAGAGCTACCCCTGTTGTGATCAGTTAGGCCAACCAGAGAAATCTCAGGTTAAGGGTCCCTACAATAGGTGTGTGAAAGCTAGTCCCACATATAAATGCTAAATTTAATTGTAATTTATAAGCACCTAAGTATGGAGAAAAACAAACTAATTTGTTCCATTAACTCATTAGTGAAACCTTAGTGCCAGTGTAGAGGGAAGATGAGCTGAGAGTTTAATAATCCAATCCCGGGCTAGTAGATTCTGGTCTCGTTGAGTTAGATATCGCTTGTGCAAGTTAATTTTGGAAAAATTTTAATTTGTCTCCCTCATTGGTCCTTATGTGCATGTCTCTTGCTTGCTTGACTATTGACTTTTGAGCCTTGAGGATTGAGTCATGATTGTTGCATTCATTCTTCTACTGTATGTTTGATTTGTAGTTTGCTCGAGGACTAGCAAAAGCTTAAGTTTGGGGGGTATTTGATAGCGAGCATAGCTAACTATTTTTCCCTATTTAATTCAGCTAGTCTTTCATGAATTATTGGCCATTTTATTGCACTTAATTTTTTATTTTGTAGGAAAGCGTCGATTAGAGCTAAAACGTTGAATTGGAGTTAATCGGGTGTTTGGGATGTGAAAAGATGCCAAAGAACCGGAAAGATTCAAGCAACAAGGAGCCAAGAGAGGGCAATCTGCCTATCAGCGTCGAGACGCCACTCTTGGAGCGTCACGACGCTGGTTTTCCCTTAATTACAATAGGTGGCAGCATACGCTATGATAAGAGCGTCTCGACGCTCTCGATTTTTCCATAATCAGAACGCGCGTTTAAGAGGCAGCGTCTCGACGCTATCGGCAGATTTTCCTATTTAACTTTCTTTTCTTGCTACGGATTGGGAGAGGCCAAATTGAGAGAATTGAACCCTAATTTCGACTAGAGACCTACTGTGGGAGCTGAAGCAAGGACGAGGACCGGGAATCTCACTTGGTGGCGTGGATATCGAGACAGGGACGTGCCAGGATTGACGACATTAAGTGTTTCCTTTCCTTTTACTTCTCTCTAGCTAGATTTTATGGCTTTTTCATGTTTAGTTGAGCTTGTAATGACATGTATGAGTAGCTAAACTTGTAGCTTAGGGATTGATGTAGTTGATTTAGTTTATGGATTGATTTATGGTTTAAGTTGTGCAATGGTTATTATGTTTGTAATCTTGATTTAATGCTTTCAATTAATTGACCATTAATTGGATGATCTAAGTGTTAATTCTTGCTCGGGAGAGGGGATTTAGCATAGACTTGTTCAAGATTGCATGACTAAAGTTTATATTCTAAGCTCGTGACGGATTTTAGATTAACTTTAGAATCAGTCAAAAGAACTCATTGCCTTGCATGTTAATAAACTTAGATAGGGATATCAAGTTGGTTAATTTGTATGAGAATCAATTATACTCGGGAGAGGTAGTTGTGATTAAAGGTTCTTAGGCTCATAGTTCCATTGTGCATAATAACTTCTTCCTTAAAATCAATCCTAGACTAAATTGGCGAAATCAATTCCCTAAGTGTTTTCTCAATTGCATATCCACTGTTTGTTTGTTTTGATCTAGTTTTCTTTCAATCAATCATCACTTTGTGTTCCCTAAATAAAATTGAGCAAGATAATTCGCAATACTTGATTTAGCTTAAAAATCCAATCCAGAGGACGACACTCGTTTATACGAACACTTTATTATTACATGACCCGTGCGCTTGCGGTAAGGAAAATTCCACATCAGTATACACCACTAACAGCTTCGCTTGAATAGGTCTTGGTCGCAATAAAGGATACGAATCTGTCGAAACGCCCAGAAAAGTTGAGATCAGACCCAGACAAGAGGAACAAAAACAAATATTGCATGTTCCATGGAGATCACGGCCATACATTCCGAGAGTGCATCCAGTTACGGGATGAGATAGAAACCCTAATCAGAGAGGGTTACCTGAAGGAGTTCGTAGGGCATGACAGAGGGAAGAGGTCGGTGCAGACAGAGCCAGGCAAGGGAAGCAATAACCCACCGCTCGAGATATGAATGATTTTAGGAGGACCATCCCGTGGAGAGTCGGGCAGAAAGCGAAAGGTCGCGATTCGAGAAGCATGGCTAGAACCGGGAGAGCAAGGTATGTACTCGCTCCTGCTTGATGAAAACTCACTCAAATTGGAGTTTACAGAGAAAGAGGCTGCGGGGATACACCACCCACACAATGACACGCTGGTAGTCACCCTAATGATTGCCAACGCAAAAGTTCACCGAATTCTCATTGATGGACGGAGTTTTGCGGATGTTCTCTCAACCGTCGCGTTCGATGAGATGAAGCTAGGAATGGATCGCCTAAAGCCAAGCCTCTCACGATTGGTGGGCTTTGGGGGAGAAAGGGTAAGTCCACAAGGGTGCATCGAGCTGCTGGTAACCTTTGGTGAGGGACAACAGACGATCACAAGGCTAGTCACTTTCCTGGTGGTGGACTGTGTGCCAGTATATAATGCTATCTTGGGGCGACCAACCCTGCATGGGCTGAAGGCAGTAGCTTCCACTTATCACCAAATCCTGAAATTTCCAACTGAAGAAGGTGTAGGGGAAGTGAGCGGCGAGCAGAAGATGTCAAGGGAGTGCTACTTTATGGTTCTCAGAAACACTGACAGAAAAGTTCAAGCAACATCAGCCTCGGGAGATGGCCAAGGTCGAGCCTTTGAGGGATCAAACCATCCCCTTCCAATGGAACTTGACTTCCATCTCTTATGTTTTTAAGTCTCAAGTTTGGTAAAACATTGATTGGCTTTCTTTTATTTCAACAGCATGTTATTAAGGGATGTAATCGATTGATTAGAAATAAAGTACTTTGAATTTCGTTTCAAGAGTTCCTTTTACAGTGCTCGAAGAGAGGCCCGAGGACTTCCTAGGCCTCCCCAAGCTTTTTTTCCAGAAGAGTGTACGCACCCCTGGGACGATCACGATGCTTGAAGAGAGGCCTGAGAAAATCCCAAGCCTCCCCAAGCTATTTCCCCAGAAGAGTGTACGCACCCATGGGACGACCACGATGCTTGAAGAGAGGCCCGAGAAAATCCTAAGCCTCCCCAAGCTTTTCCCCAGAAGAGTGTACGCACCCCTGGGACGACCACGATGCTTGAAGACAGGCCCGAGAAAATCTCAAGTCTCTCCAAGCTTTTCCACAGAAGAGTGTACGCACCCCTAGGATGACCACGATGCTTGAAGAGAGGCCCGGGAAAATCCCAAGCCTCCCCAAGCTTTTCTCCAAAAGAGTGTACGCACCCCTAGGACGACTACGACACTTGAAGAGAGACCCGGGAAAATCCCAAGCCTCCCCAAGCTTCCCTCACACTTCTCAAATCATGCAGGGAAAATGTTCGGCCTCATGCCAAGGCCGAGGCCGACCATTAGACAAGCAATGAGGCTCGATTGAGTCCGGTAGTTACTTCGCAAGCAAAGTATTCAAGGCAGCAAGGAGGAGCTCAACCTTGAAATGAATTTGCATACAAGTCCAACTATGAAGCAAACGAGCAAGCGATGTAAAGAGCATGGCTCGGCCTCATGCCAGGGCCGAGGCCTACCGTCCCAACTCCGAGGCTGAACTTTGTCCTTAAAAGACCAGGTACGAGATTAGTTTTTCTTACTCAAAAAATGCAACTTTTGAAAGTTGAAAGCACATTTTGAGTGGGGGCTGGGAATCAGGATAGGCTAAGGCCACTCCATCCCGTCGCTCAATTTTCTTTTCATATGGTGATTGCTCGCATGATTTTTTGCATGGCTTTGCTCCTTTTTCCTTGCTTATTTAAGATGAGACTGCTCCATGAGTTATGATAAAACTTTTTGCCTAGATATGGCCTCTCTGGTGGTGGAGATTCTCATATAATACCGGAATTGCATGAAACATGACGAAGAAATTGTTAAAAGATAGAAGACTTGATTTCTCGTTGATTAAAAGGGAAAGTGCAAGTGCAAAAAAAAGTGCATTGCAGAAATCACGGAAACAGAATTTGAGAAAGCAGAATTGAAAGTACACAAAATCAGAGAAGTCAATGAAGCATCCGAGTTATCTAGTTGCGGTCATCCTCGGAAGAGTGTACATACCCCTAGGATGAACTCAACACTTGAAGAAAGGTTGACGCATGCCCTCAGCCTCCCCAAGTCCCCAACTGAGTGCAAGCACTCTTGGGATGGAATACAAGCAAGCACACAACGCAAAGGAGCTGATCGGCCTCATGCTAAGGTCGAGGCCGACCATCTAGAGGCCAAGGTCGAGCTCCACCCTCAAAGACCCAGGTGCGAAGTTAGTTTTTCCTTACTAAAAAAATATATGTCCAAGATATTGAATACATATTTTGAGTGGGGGGTTGGGAATAAGGACAAACCGAGTCCATCATAATCATGGTCATGTTGCGATGATTTTGACTTTCCTTTCTTACTTATTCAAGTTAGGATTACGTTATGAATAGCAGTGGGGCTATTTTTAAGCTGATTTATTTTTATTTTGCATAACACATGTCCATAGCTTTTCCCCATGGTACAATGCAGACACTTGCAAATTTAAAAAAGTTCTTTATATTGTGTTTGTGCAAAGCATTTTTTCCATAGGATGTGGCACATGTGGCCAGACGAGAATGATTCTTGCAGAGGCCAAACTTTCGTACTTTCCCGGTTGAGAAGAGACTAACTCCTGCAGAGGGGTTGACGCATGTCCTCAATCTTCCCAGGTCCCCAACAGAGTGTACGTACCCTTGGGAAGAGACTAATTCCTGCAGAGAGGTTAACACATCTCCACAACCTCCTCAAGGCCACAGGTTATCTCAACTCATCTGGTTGGGCACATCTTGTCTAGTCCGAGCACAAACCCTAAAGATATTCTTCTCTTTACCCAACTACACTTTGTGTTTAAATGAGGCTTTACCTGAGATTAGGGGCTGCAAAGGGGATATGCACTCCCTATTAAACAAAAAACAAGTAACAAGGGATATGCACTCCCTATTAAACAAAAGGCACATTAGCTTAACATGTCTAACCAATGATTACATGTTTTAGCTTATTCTCTCATTATTTTCCCGCAAGGACTAACGAATGAATGCAGGGGGCTAAGTGTTGAGCTAATAGGGGCCTGAGGCTGAGGCCGACCCTAGCTACCTCCCTTATTCTTCTTTCGCAGAAATTAACTCTTCAATGCAGGATTGTGAAGTCTTCTATTTCTCCCATTTTTAATTGTGGATAAGCCCTGGATCAGGAATCCAACCACTTTTGCAATCTCTCATTTTTTCCCATTTCCATTTCACTTAACCCCTACAAAGGGAGTTTCTACTTTGTCCAGTTTGCCCTATCTTGCAGGATAACAAAGAAGTCATACATAAGTCGACATGAGACAAGAGTCGTACTTTTAAATCGGGCTTAAGGAGCTCAACCTATAGCAGTAAGTCGCACCTGAATCCCAATTAAAGAGTGGGGGCTTAATGTTATAGGTAATTTTGGACTACACTGACGCACAAGGAGTTGACGAGGAAAATTGGGCAAAAGTGGGACCAGAAAGCCGACCCAGAGGAAGACCAGACAAAAGGGTCAGGCCAATTTGTCCCGACCCATATGGTCGGCCTCGACATAAGGCCGAGGCCGACCATTCGGCCCGCGGGCGCGGGCCGAGCTTGGCCACCTCCCTTCGGTCCCTGACCCACCCCGATTTCGCCTGGTTCGTCCCGAAACACCTCCAAATTCTTAAAAACCCTAGGAGGATAATAAGATCATTTGAAGTCTGGCATCGACGAAAACCCTAAGGGGAAATCTATAAAAAGGGAGATCGCATACGCATTCAGGTATGCACAAATCAGTCCCTAAATTCACTTTACGTGTTTTCCGGCCAAGGCTAACTTAAGCATCGGAGTGTGTGTGATCTACACCACACCGGTGTGCAGCGTTTGCTCGTCTCGTAGGTCACGTCTTTCCCGCTCGTTTACAAATTCACTGTTGATCGTCACGTGGAGTGAAGGGAAAATTCCTAAGCGTAATTTGACCCTCAACAAAATATATTTGACCGATGTTGTACTTAAAAGCTTTTAAAAATTTGGAATAGTTTAAATGATTCAGTACGTGGTGGGATTTTTTTGGTTCATAACTCTCATGAGGAATTATATATTCTTGAATTATTAGGCATAGATTTCACATTATTAAGAAGTGAAATATGATTAAAATTTTAATATGATTAATCATTATCAAGTATATATCTATCAAAATAATTTACAACAATATAAGTTACAATATTTTTCCACAAAATATTGCGGTTGAACTAAAAAAAAAAAAGAATTTCCAAAAAAATAAAATTAAATCCCATATTAAGTCCAACAAAGTAGGTCAATATGTACATAGTTCAACAGTAATTAACAAAAGAATTTTTTTTGTTTTTTGTTAACAAAAGAATCTCTTTCAAGTCGGAAGTTCAAATCCTGGTATTATACATTTATTGTACCCAACAAAAGATTTTTTTTTTTTGGAGGGGAGGGGGATTGAACAAAAGGTTCTTTTTCCTAAATTGAAAAGAAATAACATGAATAAAACAATACAAATAGGATATTGATTGAACCTACCCTTGATTTTTTTTTAAATAAAAACCAAAATAGTAAAATAAAAATAGTTAAAAGAAAATGGACATAAAATCCCTTCCCTAGACAAGATTAACACCATACTATATATGGACTTCCCTCTCCATGATATACTAATCTCTGCATGATTGATATTTAGTGAAGAAGTTTCTTTTTTATTTTCCCTAATTTAATCCAATTAAACCACTTATTGATCAGGCTTTCATGTTCTCTTTTCGAGATTATAATCCAATATTTATGGTCTCGTTTGATAACCATTTGGTTTTTTGTTTTTAGTTTTTGGTTTTTAAACTTATAAACATCATTTTCAACTCTAAATTTCTTTGTTTTTTTCACATATCTTCTTCCATGCTTTTAAAAACCAAGCCAATTTTTAAAAACTAAAAAAAAATAGTTTTCAAAAACCTGTTTTTGTTTTTAAAGTTTTGTTAGGAATTCAAGTGTGTCTTTAACAAAAATGAAAATCATTGTGTGGAAATTTAAAGAAAACAAGCTTAATTTTCAAAAACTAAAAACCGAAAAATCAAATGGTTATCAAACGGGACCTATATAAATTCAATTTCTAGGGATAGAAAGGGAGGCACAATGTTGTAGGCCTATATTCAATTAGTCTTGATTCCTATAGAGATAAAAGGCTCCAGAGCAATATTAGAGCTTTTTTTTTTCCACACAAAAGGAAAATAAAGCCATGATACATGGGAGCTTTAGCATAAGAAGAAAAAAAATAATAAAGAAAGCCATTTGGAGAAAAACACCAAAAATGGAAAATGGAAAAACTTCATTTGTTCATGCCCATGGCATCCTTAACAGCATCAGTTGCACCTTGTGCCTTGGCCTTGATCTGTTGTCCTGCCTCTTGTATTGACTCCTTGGCTGATTGGGCTGCATCACTTGCTTTGTCCATCATATTGCTCGCTTTCTCCTATACAATCAGACAAATCAATATGTTTCCAATCTCGTGAGGCAATATAAATATGAAACACTTTTCAACAAGACTACCCTTCATTAAAACTAACGTTTGGATTATGCCACTTATATCACAAACTATATTTAAAGCATGATCCATTTAATAAAATAATCACATGATTAAATGTCATTAGTAAGTGGAAAACAACCTGTGCTTGGCCTTTGGCTTCTCCAATGTGGTAGCTCATTTGTTGAGAGTTGTCTGCCATTTTCTTTTGTAGAGAAATTTAGAAAATGCACAAAGAGCTGAAAACTTGAAAAGGTTTTTGGAAAATAATATATATATATTTTTTTGTTGATTAAGAACTCTTGCTTACTGTAATTTATATAGTAGTTTGGAAATGCCACAGGTAGGTTGCATGAGCCACATGGAAAATTGTGGTTAATAGAGGTGACACTTGTCATGATGTCATAGGAATTATTGTTCTATTTAGGGGCCAATTGACCGGGTATAACACTTGAGAAATGCTTTGTATTCACCACAATTTTGTATGCATTCATGTATATGTATGTGCATGTTTATATTTATAAGTGAAAACCATCCTAACTTTTTTTATTTCATATCAATATGTTAGATTTCAATCTAAATCGCTGTATTTGTAATGTTATATGTTGATGCCAAAATCCGGACAGGGGACTCACCTGGCCTTCACGTGACACCAACGGTGAATTTGTAGAAGCTGGGGAAGACGTGACCTGCAAGACCAGCAAGAATTGCTGGACACCGATGTGGTGTAGGCCACACCGCCTCCGATGCCTAAGTCAGGAAACTGAGCAGCTAGAGAGTAGAGAAAGAAGTCAAGAATAGAGTTTTTCGGCCCCCTTCTTCGATGGCGAAGAGGGGTATAAATACCTGCTCGGACTCCTAGGGTTTGGAGGCGTTCTGGAACGAAGCAGGCTGGACTGAGGCAACTGGAAGCGGTAGGGGCCGAGCGGAGACAAACGGACTCGGCCCGCGCAAACGGGCCGACCGTACGGGTTGGGCCACGTTGGCCCGGCCCGTCGGTATGGTCTCCCTCTGGGTCCCTTTCCTGGTCCTATCTCCTCCCGGTTGTCCCGTCAGCTCCTCGTACGTTGTGGTGGTCCAAAATTACCTATAACATTAAGCCCCCACTCTTGAATTGGGATTCAGGTGCGGCTTAGCGTTATCGGGTGAGCTCCTTAAGCCCGATTTAAGAGTAATGACCCTTGCCTTGGATTGGCTTATGTGTAGCTTTTGTTGTCATCCTGCAAAATAGGATAGAAGTAGACGCTCCCTGACTAGGGGTTAGATGAAATGGAAATGAAAAAGGTGAGGGATTGCAAAAATGGTACTGGTCGGCCTCGGCCTCGGGAAGAGGCCGAGCATTTTTCTAATTTTGCTTAGGGGGTGTTTCCCCCGAACCCCCACCGGGCGCTTCGCCCCTGGACCCCGACTCATTGACCGGGCAGCGAGACCCCCGTGCTTGGTCATTCATAGTGCTTTATTCCAGATCCAGGGCTTATCCATAAATAGTAACAGCAAAAAACAGAAGCCTTCACAATCCTGCATTGAAAAGTTAATTTCTGCAAAAGAAAAAATGAGAGAGGAGGCTAGGATCGGCCTTGGCCTCTGGCCTCTGTCAGCTCAACACTTAGTCCCCTGCGTTCATATATCAGTCCTTACTGGAAAGTAATGGGAGAGTTGCACGATGATTACAACAAAGGAATGGAAGGGCATTTATTACTTCAAGCGTTGCATTTTTTCGAGCAAGAAGGACTAATTTCATACCTGGCCTTTTGAAGGTGGATGGTCGGCCTTGGCCTTGGCATGAGGCTGACCAGCTTCTCTGTACTGTTTGTTTGCTCGACAGCTAGGCTTATGTGTAGACTTGCTTGACCCTACCTTAAGCATCTCCTTGCAGCTTTGAGCACTTCGGCTGTGCTAAAAAAGTAAAGTGATTGAGAACTCGAACCAATCATGCTGCTTTGAATGTGCGCCTGAGCATTTCTTCTGTATTGTATTCATCCCAGGGGTACGTACACTCTTTTGGGGAAAAAGCTCGGGGAGGTTGAGGGCATGCGTCAACCTCTCTGCAAGAATTTAGTCTCTTTCCAAGGGAAAGTACGGAAGTTTGGCCTCTACAAGAGTCACCACATCCTATGGAAAAATGCTTTGCACAAACACGGTATAAAGAACTTTATTAAATTTGCATGTGTCAACATTGTACCATGGAGAAAAGTTGTGGTCATGTGTTATACAAAATGAAAATAAGTAATTGCCCCAATAGCTCCACTGATATTCATAACGTTATCCTAACTTGAATAAGTAAAAAAGGAAAATCAGAATTATCGCAACATGACCATGATTATGATGGACTCGGTTTGTCCTTACTCCCAACCCCCCACTCAAAATATGCGTTCAATACCTCGGACATGCATTTTTTGAGTAAGGAGAAACTAACTTCATACCTGGGCCTCTAGGGGCGGAACTCGACCTTGGCCTCTGGATGGTCGGCCTCGGCCTTGGCATGAGGACGACCAGCTCCTCTGTGTTGTTCGCTTGCTTGTTTTCCATTCCAAGGGTGCGTGCACCCAGTTAGGGAAAACTTGGGGAGGTCGAGGAATTTCCCGAGCCCCCACTCAAAATACGCATTCCAGATTTAATGAGTTGCATTTTTTTTTAGTAAGAAAATATAATGTCATACCTGGTCTTTTGAGGACAAAGTTCATTCTTGAAGCTGAGGCAGCCGGCCCTGACCTTGGCATGAGGTCGAGCCTCGCTTCTCCATCACTTGTTTGTTTGCCTCATAGTTGGACTCATGTGCGGATACTTGGTCTGCGAAGTGACTACCGGACTCAGTCGAGCCCCATTCCTTGTCTAATGGTCGGTCTTAGCCTTGGCATGAGGACGAGCGCTTTCCCTGCATGGCTTGAGAAGTTTGAGGGAAGCTTGGGGAGGCTTTGGGATTTCCCAGGGCCTCTCTTCAAGCGTCGTGGTCATCCCAGGGGTGCGTACACTCTTCTGGGGAAAAAGCTTGGGGAGGCCTAGGAATTTCCCAGGGCCTCTCTTCAAGCGTTGTGGTCATCCCAGGGGTGCGTACACTCTTCTGGGGAAAAAGCTTGGGGAGGCCTAGGCATTTCCCAGGGCCTCTCTTCAAGCGTCGTCGTCATCTCAGGGGTGCGTACACTCTTCTGGGGAAAATGCTTGGGGAGGCCTGGGAATTTCCCGAGCCTCTCTTCAAGCATTGTCGTCATCCCAGGGGTGCGTACACTCTTCTGGGGAAAAATCTTGGGGAGGCCTGGGAAGTTCCCGAGCCTCTCTTCAAGCGTTGTGGTCATCCCAAGGGTGCGTACACTCTTCTGGGGAAAATGCTTGGGGAGGCCTAGGAATTTCCCGAGCCTTTCTTCAAGCTGCATGGTCATCCGAGGGGTGCGTACACTCTTCTGGGGAAAAAGCTTGGGGAGGCCTGGGAATTTCCCGAGCCTCTCTTCAAGCGTTGTGTTATTCCCGAGGGTGCGTACACTCAGTCGGGGAACAAAGTATGCTCAAGCTGCCTTTTCGTGACCGAGCTCTTTAAGGTGGTGTTCGGCCTTAGCCTCTAGGTGGTCGGCCTCGGCCTTGGCATGAGGCCGACCAACTCCTCTATGTCATCTGCGTACTCAGTCCGTGACTCGACTTATGTGCAGAGCATCTCCCTTTTGGCTTGAACCGCTTCAGCTACGATAACAGGTCAAGTGTTGTGGTCTTCCCAAGGGTGCGTACACTCTTCTGGGGAAAAGCTTGGGGAGGCTTGGGAATTTCCCGAGTCTCTCTGCAAGCGCTGTCAAAACTTTTGAAACGAAATTCAGAGTAATTTATTTCAAATGAATCAATTACATTCCTGAGTAATATGCTATTAAAATGAAAGAAAGTCGATCAAGGTTTCAAGAAACTGGAAACTAAAGGACATAAGAAAAGGAAATCAATGTTCCATTGGAAGGGGATAACTTGACCCCTCAAAGGCTCGACATCGACCATCTCCCGAGACCGACGTTGCTTGAGCCTTCTTGTCGATGTTCCCGAGCGCCATAAAGTAACATTCCCTCGACATTTTTTGCTCGCCATGCGCTGCTCCTACACCTTCTTCGGATGGTCCTCCTAAAATTGTTTGTATCTCGAACAGTGGGTTGGCACCGCCCTTACCTTGATCTGCTGGCAGTGGCCTCTTGCTTCTGTCGTTCCCCACGAACCCCTTGAGGTAACCTTCTCGGATTAGGGCTTCTATCTTGTCCCTCAATTGTATGCATTCCCGGGTTGCGTGACCGTGGTCTCCGTGGAACATGCAGTATTTGTTTCTGTTCCTCCTGTCGGGGTATGATCTCAACTTTTCTGGGCGTTTCAACAGATTTGTGTCTTGTATTGAGGCCAAGACCTGTTCAAACGAAGCTGTTAGTGGTGTATACCTGTCGAATTTGGCTTTTTGGTTCCGCACAACCCTGTGGCTCCTTGGCCTCTGGTCGGCCTTGGACTTTTCCCGAGCCTCTGACTTTTTCCTGGCATTATTCCCTGTGTACGTACCCGACGCTGTCTTTAGCGGCGAACTTCTGCGGGCCTTTTTGCGATTGGGCTTCTGCTCGGCCTCGGCCATTGGCCGAGGAGTGTTCATGTCGGATCTGGCCTACATCTTCTACCCGACGTCCTTTTCCTTTGTCTTCTTGATGCTGGTCGGATATAGTAGCTTCCCGACTTTCTCTCTCCTTCTGCTGGTTGATGCATTCTTCCCCACAGACGGCGCCAACTGTTGATGCCAAAATCCGGACAGGGGACTCACCTGGCCTTCACGTGACACCAACGGTGAATTTGTAGAAGCTGGGGAAGACGTGACTTGCAAGACCAGCAAGAATCGCTGGACACCGGTGTGGTGTAGGCCACACCGCCTCCGATGCCTAAGTCAGGAAACTGAGCAGCTAGAGAGTAGAGAAAGAAGTCAAGAATAAAGTTTTTCGGCCCCCTTCTTCGATGGCAAACATGGGTATAAATACCTGCTCGGACTCCTAGGGTTTGGAGGCGTTCTGGGACGAAGCAGGCTGGACCGAGGCAGCTGGAAGCGGTAGGGGCCGAGCGGAGACAAACGGACTCGGCCCGCGCAAACGGGCCAAGTGGTCGGCCTCGGCCTTGGGCCGAGGCCGACCGTACGGGTCGGGCCACGTTGGCCCGGCCCGTCGGTATGGTCTCCCTATGGGTCCCTTTCCTGGTCCTATCTCCTCCCGGTTGTCCCGTCAGCTCCTCGTACGCTGTGGTGGTCCAAAATTACCTATAACATTATATACACTAGTCTTTTAACACGTGTCATGCACATGATATTTGATTTTGTAATATTTTAAAATTTGAGGTATTCATGAAGATTTAAAAGTATGGAAAAACATAATTAAATCAATAATGAAATATATATATATAATTGAAGCATACACACACACATGCATAGCGTCGAAGCCAAAATTCAGACTGAAAGCTCACCTAACCTTCACGTGGCAACAACTGTGAATTTGTTTAATGGGAGAAGACATGACCTGCAAAATGAACAAACATTGCACACTAGTGTGATGCATGCCACATTGACTCTGATGCTTAAGTTAGTTAGTAGGAAGATGGAATCTGGTAAGTAAAGAACAAGAGGAAGAAGAAAAGTGCAAAAAGTTAGGGTTTGGAATCCCTTCTCTCCAAGGTTGAAGAAGGATATTTATATCTTGGTCCTCTTTTAGGGTTTTCACCCATTTTCGAATGATTCGGGGTCAAATCAGGTCGATCCATGCTTGGCAGGAACTCTAGAAATCGAACATAAGGAGAAAGAGGCAACCCATGAGCGTGGGCCGAGGCAAGGGATTGGGCTCCCTTCAATCCTCTGTCTTTTTGGGTGGTTGGTTCTTGGTCATGTCTTGGGTTGGTGTTATATGGCCTCGTCAGTTCCTTGACTTTCTGGATGGTCCAAATTTACTTATAAGATTAAGCCTCCACTCATGAATTGGGACTCAGGTGTGGCTTATTGCTATAAGTTACACTCTTATGCCCGATTTAAGAGTACATTTCTTGTCTTGTGCTCATTTGTGTGTTGATTTCCTCACGACTCTGTTGAGGAAGTTATATAAGCCCTTCTTAGTTTAAATGCTTCAAGGTTGGCTCTGGACGTTTGTTGCAAGAATCTCCTCTAGATAGATGAACATCAATATCTAGGGGATCTCATTCTTATTATTAAGCGACATTTGACCTTTTACTTGGACTTAATTTGTCAACCTGTAAAAAGACAACAAACCAACAAAGAAAAGTGCTTTCTACATGGGGACTAGAGATTTAAGAGTAAGAAACAACACGAAAAACGAAGGAAGCCAGGAGCGGTGAAGCTGGCCTCGGCCTTGGCTAAGACCAAGGCTGAGGGTCAAGCTTTGACCCAACCCCTCCTACCTCCCTTTTGGATTTTTGCCTGTGTTTTCTCGGTTCGAGTGTTGTTGAATCCATTATGACCATCTACTCTATGACAGTTGTGTTGATCGTGTTGGGTTTTATGCCCTAAAACTCGTAGATAGTAAATGTAACGATCGACCGAACATTAATAAGATGTTATTTCAATAAAGTGTTATTGTTTATATTGTGCTTTTCTGGCCTAAATAACCCTAATCCAATAAATTAACCTCCTAGGTTGATGTATGAATCTTGAACTGTATGCGGGGACATACAGAGATCAATGTTCAAGATACAACCTAAAAGGTCTATAGTATGGGGATAAGGCTGGGTACTTTATCCTGGTGACACTATGGATACGACCCATTTTGTATTCGATACAAACGCAATGATTCAACACGTTCGTGTAGAGGACATGCAAGTGTGGGTATCCTATGCAATGAGTTTGCATAAGACCGGACTGCAAAAGAGAAACCGCTAGATGTAACATCATAGACTAGTTAGGTTTTTATTTCACTAGGATGACCTAGGTAACTTACTCCCAGTCTTGAGTGGGTTATGGACTCCTGTTCATGAGGGATTGTCCTTTGATTTGTATGGGTGAGAGTGGTCATGCGCCGACTCAATAAGCCTACCATGTTGGGGACAAGACTGAATGGGGAGCTGGAAACATAATCACACAAGATGGAATTCACTCATACCCGACTTTAGGGTAAGTAGATGAGTGTTCTCTTAAGTGGTGTCTCCGGGTCTTGAACAAAGGATCCTACCCTCTCACTGGCCCGATAGGGGTTTCTATTTGATGGTTGGACCACAAACAGGTTGTTCATTAGAAGAGCACTGGTACTTAAGGATGTAGAGGTAACACATGGGTAAAATGGTAATTTAACCCAGTTGGTGTTACAAATACTCGTGAAGGACTAACTTGATGTTATTGGTCTATATCCGTGGATATAGTGTTGGGTTTTATGCCCTAAAACTCGTAGATAGTGAATGTAAACAAATTTTATACTTGTCTTTAATAAAGTGTTATTTAGTTTCTGCAATAAAATGTTATTGTTAAATATTGCACTATTTGACTCAAATCCAATAAACTAAGATCCAAGGTTGTTTGTATGTAACTTGAACTAGTATGTGGGGACATACGGGGATCGATATTCAAGTAACAACCTAAAAGGTCTATAGTACAAGGATAAGGTTGGGCACCTTATCCTGGTGACACTATGGATACGGCCCACTTTGTATTATGATACAAACGCTATGATCCAACGCGTTCATGTAGTTGACATGCGAGTGGGGGTATCCTATGCAATGAGTTTGCATAAGACCGGACCGCGAAATAGTTAACCACTAACTGTAACACCGTTAGTTGGCTTGGTTTCTATTTCACTAGGATGACCTAGACAACTCAGTCTCAATCCTGAGTGGATTATGGACTCCTGTTCACGAGGAGTTGTCCTTTGATTTGTATGGGTGAGAGTGGCCAGCACGCCGACTCAATAAGCCTACCATTTTGGGGACAATACCGAGTGCGGAGCTGGAAACATAATCACACAAGATGGAATTCACTCCTTCCCGACTCTAGGGTAAGTAGAGGTGTGTTCCCGTAAGTGGTGTCTCCGGGACTTGAACAATGGGCCCAACCCTCTCTATGGCACGAGAGGGACTTCTGTTTGTTGGTTGGACCTCAAACAGGTTGTTCATTAGAGGAGCACTGGGGACTTAAGGACAAAGATGTAAACCAGGGGTAAAACGGTAATTTGACCCAGCTGGGATACGAACACACGTGAAGGACTGACTTGTAGTATTGGTCGATATCCGTGGACACATAAATATTATGCAGTGAGAAGAGTGCAGCTGAGGGTCTTTAGTGGATTGCCCACAGTTAACGAATGGAGACTAACTTGGTTAATGAGTTTAAGCCAATTAGTCTCGTACCGTTGGAGCTTCTGATCTGTAGGTCCATTAGGTCCCACTGGTAGCTCGTAAAAAGACTTGAAGCAAAAAAATTTAAGTTGTAAATTGAAAGTGTTCAATTTATCTGGGGAATCGTATAATGTATATTGATGCATTATAATATAAAGTTTATGAAACTTTATAATATAATTTTTGAAATTAATTTCAAAAATTAATTCTTGAGAGAAAATATTTGAAAGAGTTCAAATAAATTTAATATGAATTAGATTCATATTAATTTTAATAAGATCCCTAAGATTAAATATGTGATATTTAATTGGGTAATTAATTAATTATGGAATTGATTATTTATTTATTAATTAGAGACCTTTTCCTATTAGGAAAGAAAATATTTGAAAGAGTTCAAATAAATTTAATATGAATTGGATTCATATTAATTTTAATAAAATCTCTAAGATTAAATATGTGATATTTAATTGGGTAATTAATTAATTATGGAATTAATTATTTATTAGATATTGTTCAGATAATAGATTTGATCTTATTCCTAGACCTTTACCTATATATAGGACCCTTTGGGTGGGGTGAAAGTCATCCCATTGTCTCTAATTCTCTCAGAGATCTCTCCCAAAAGACTCCCACAAGTCTCCTGCTTCAAGAAGTCTTAGAGGTATACCGGTGTAGCCGATTGGTGGTGTTCGCACAAGAGAGTTGTTGCGTTTTCATTCTTATTGGCAAGAAAAGGCGAATTGATCAAGGCTTTCTACAAAAGTAAGTTTTCTATGAAATCCTTGATCACTAGGATCAATCTAGTTGTTTTTTAGCATGTTTATAGCCTATGTACAACCCATTAAATATAGATTTATTGTTGTAATATTTTGCAAATTGTATTGGTATTTCAATTAGAATCTAAGACTCTGAGTAGGTTCGGTAATACTTTCCGCTGCGTGGGGCTTTTATCCCTTCATATAGAAATAAATCTGCAGTGAGAAGAGTGCAGTTGTGGGTCTATAGTGGAGTGTACCCATAATTAACGAATATTGATTAATGTGGTTAATGAGTTTAGCCAATTAATCTCATATCGTTGGAGCTTCTGATCTATAGGTCCATTAGGCCCCCTTCCTAGCTCATAAAGGGTATTGAGGTAATTTATATCTTGAATAGAATTTGAAATGTTCAAATTCACTTTGGGAAATAATATAATGTATGGTGATACATTATAATATAAAGTTTTATTTTAATTAAACTTTATGATATAAATTTAATTTTGGATATGATTCAAAATTATTTTATGAGAGAATTAAATATTTGAAGGAGTTCAAATATTAATATGAATAGGATTCATATTAAACTATAGTTTAAAAATTAATGTGCATCGGATGTACATTAAACTATAGGTTATGTGAGAGATGAAAATATTAATTAAATTGGATTTAATTAATCAATTATCAATTATTAATTAAATAAGATTTAATTAATATTTATATTTATTAAATTAATATAATAATAATAATAATGGTCATTATTATTATTATTTGTAATTTCTTGTAATTCCAAGAATGTGGGAGTTACATACATGTTAGATAGAGGAGTGGTGGGATTTTGTAACCACACCCACATATATATACATGTGGTACTCTTGGTTTTCATCAATCCTCCAAAATTCTCTCTAAGACTTCTCTCAGAAAGAATTCTCACAAAAGTGTTTTGTGGATTCTTCTCCCAAGATCAAGAAGGATCCCACAATCCTTGGTCTCAAACACTCAGAGAATAGGGAGGTTTCTAAGTGGTGGTGTCCCAAGGAGTGTCTTGTGTTGATCGTTGAAAACTTGTGTTGGAGTTGGTGTTTTTTCTGAGTCGTCAACGAAAGTAAGTTTCGCTAACGTCATCTTCGTAAATTCACCAAATTCTAATATGCATGTTTAACTTGTTAGAATTAATTAAATAGAAATAGTTTTATGAAATTATATTTCTATTTTTGCCAACGTATGAGTTTTTCATTTTGAAGTTAAATTCGAGTATGATTTTGTACATTTCCGCTGCATGGAGCTTTTATCCCTTCAATTGGTATCAAAGCCACTCGTAATTTTAATTTCAATTTTGAAAATTGTGTTGGTTTTGGTGGGATTAAACTACATTATGAATGTTGGTTTGTATTGAACTGTTTTGGTTAATTTGGCCTTAGATTTACATGTTTTGATTTGATCAATATGTAAAGGTCCCTGTGTTTTTAGGCAAATTTTCATGTAAATCGAGTCTTTGTAAGTCCGTGTCTAGATTAGGATCGTTTCTTGAAAAGATCGGGACCAAAAACTGGGCCAAAAACAACGAAGAACATAGGCTTAAATCGAAGATCGAAGACGCGCGAGCGAGATTTCCACCATGATGAATTTTTGGCGGTCTGGTTCGGTTAAGGAGTTTTTGGTCCGGTTCTAGAGCGGCAGAAGACTGTAATAGGATAGAATTTTGCTTAATTATTGTAGGAAAAAATACACTTTTGGTCCTTGAGGTTTGGGTTAAGTTACACTTTGGTCCCTGAGTTTTAAAACTCAACAAAAATACCCCTGAGGTTTGAGATAAGGAGCATTTTGGTCCCAGACATCTAATTTGTCGTTAAATGCTAACAGATTGCTGACGTGGCCACATTTTTTTAATTAAAAAAATCATTTTCTTTATTTTTAAAATAAAAATAAATAAAGACAATAAAATATTATTATTTTAATTATTTTTTATTCTCTTTCTTCTTTCCCTCTTCTTCACCTCTTCCCTCAACCCTTTCTTCTTCTTCAAATCTCCGGTGGCCGGAGACCGGCGCCGGCCATCGCCTGCGACTGTATTTTTTTTCTCCTTTCTTCTTCTCTCTTACCCCATTTTTCTTCTTTTCTTTTTTTTTAAAAAAAAAATTAGAAGAGGGAGGAGGGCCGACCATCACCAGAAACGACCCGGTCGCCCACAACGGCACACTCGACAACACCGGCGTGAAGAACAACGACATCATAAAACAGAAGTTCACCACCACCGCCGTAATCCCCGTCCACCCTCCCTCTCTGATCCTCGTCGATGATTCAATGTACGTCGCGACTGGAGAAACTCCGAGCAGCGCCGCGACGACCGTCGAGCTACCGTCGACGATATACGCCATGTATTCGCCTTCGAAGGTTCCTAGATCGTTCACAAATTCGCTGATTTCGGCCATTGTGTAAAGCGTCCCCGTCGTCGCGAGCACATCGATGTAAAACAACGTGGATTTTGTGACAGTCCACCACTTTTTTGAAGTAGTTGTGAAAGTCCACCAGATCCCTCCCTCCTCCCCCTTCGGCGTCGGAATCGAGATCTGGATTTTGTGACAGTCCACCACTTTTTTGAAGTAGTTGGGCGGGATTGGATTGTATGTTGCTCTGAGTCAGTACGACCACGTTTTGAGGTTGGATTGTGGGCGGCCGCCGGAATTCCTAGCCAGATCTGAAACGGGAGGGAGCTCCTCGACCTCCCTCCTCCCTCTTCTAATTTTTTTTAAAGAAAAAAAAAGAAAAGAAGAAAAATGGGGTAAGAGAGAAGAAGAAAGGAGAAGAAAAGAGAAAAAAAATACAGTCGCCGGCGGCGGTGAGCGGTGGCCGGCGCCGGTCGCCGGCCACCAGAGATTTGAAGAAGAAGAAAGGGTTGAGGGAAGAGGTGAAGAAGAGGGAAAGAAGAAAGAGAATAAAAAATAATTAAAATAATAATATTTTATTGTTTTTATTTATTTTTATTTTAAAAATAAAAAATGATTTTTTAATTAAAAAAATGTGGCCACGTCAGCAATCTGTTAGCATTTAACGACAAATTAGACGACAGGAACCAAAATGCTGCTTATCTCAAACCTCAGAGGTATTTTTGTTGAGTTTTAAAACTCAGGGACCAAAGTGTAACTTAACCCAAACCTCAGGGACCAAAAGTGTATTTTTCCCATTATTGTAACTTCAAGCTTTATTTTATCGTAGAGGCCAATTAACCGGTTCAATTGCTATATATTTAAATGTTTTATGGATGTCATTTAGCTAAATCTCACCATAAGTTACATGTACATGCATAATAGTATGTTATAAGAGTTATAATGTATCGTATTTATGCATGATTTTCATGAGTTATTTAATATATGTGAGTTATATTAAATATATGAAAATGATAAAGCATGAAACATGACATTACCTAGGTTAAATATAAAGAGTTATATTTAATGTGATGTTTTGAGCATGCTTGGTTGATTTTCATGATTGACTTTAATATAAAGTGTTATGTTAAAAAATTATGAAAATCAAATTGTATTGAGCATGACACCTTCATAGTTTAATATAAGTGTTATATTAAAGTTTATCACGAAAATGTATATATGGTTCAGAAAAATAATTTGAATTTGATTGTTATTTTTCAATCACCATAGGAGCATGTTATAGGTTAATTCATTAAAATTTATAATAGTTATAAAATTAATGAATAGAAACATTAACCTATAACAAAAGATTGCATGCAAACATAGGATTTTAGGAAAGAGAATTAATTTTAAAATGTTAAAATTAATTTAGACCTAAGATCACTTTAATTCTAATAAGATTGGAATTAAGTCTTGCTTAGTATTTTAAATAGTTTAAAATATGGTAAGTAGGACCAATAGGACCTTGGTTATAAGGGAACTCTCCTGGTGAGGTTCTGTCTAGGCTAAAGGTATTTAAGTTGACTGAAAGGGAACACCTCCTACCTGGGAATTGACTGGTACCTCATTGAATTAACCTTAATCCTGTTAGCATGCAAAGTCACTAGGTTTATTAAATGGTTTAATTCACCTAGAACTTTAGAGTAAATACCTTATTATAAGAGTTATAATATATATAAACTTAGATAGATTGAATTAGTCGGATTTATCTAAGTTAAATAACCCTAAAATACGGTAGTACACTTTAGTGGGAGGAGAATTACAAAACGAGATATGAATATCAAGTTTTTCCTCCTACATCCCCATATTCACAACGTGAGGTCTATGCTCGACTACGTGTTGCCTTGAACACGGCCTCCCTTCGGAAAAGTGTTTGTATGGGTCAATAACAAGGTGAATGGGGAAAGTGTCTATAGTAAGTGGGAGCAGGACACGTGTCAACGTATCCCTTAGTCTCCACCCCTAGGTCACACCGTGAGAGTCCTATGATCCGCCTGCATGTTGTCCTCATCAAAATTTAATAAAACTTGATTTAAAAAAAAAAGAATGAAAAAAATTAAAGTCCTTCTCAATAGAGACAAAACGTGGGGGAAAAAATTTAATTGACAAAATCAATTTTTAATGAAACTTCATTTAAAAAAAAATTAATTCACAAAATTAAATTTTGATGAAACTTGATTTTTTTTTAAAAAAAAAGGGTAAAATACCTTTTTAGTCCCTCATGTTTCGAGTCAGTTTCTAATAGGTCCCTAGGTTTCAAAATCGGACAATCAAGTCCCTACTGTTTCGGAAATGTTTCTATTGAGTCCCTCTAGGGCTGACGTGACAATTTAAAATAATAAAATATTGATTTTTAGTTAAAATAATAATATAATAATAATAAAATAATAACATTATTATTATTGTTATTAATGTCGCAACGTCATAGCGACGCGGAGCGGCCGACATCCTTTCTTGGGTTTTTTAGAAGAAAATTGGAGTCGTCACCAATCATTGAGGGTGTGATTGGTCACCTTTAAAATAAAAAACAAAACTAGTCTTAGAAAACCAGAAATTAGGTTCGGGAGTCGTTTGAGTGTAGGGAAGGTATTAGCACCCTACAACACCCGTTTAAGAAAACGATTACCACAGTATCTTAAATTGTCCAATTAAATGAATAAAAACAGTCCTTTATTTTATTTTTCTTAAAAAAATGATAAATATGAAAATAAAAACTCAAAATGCAATAATGAACACAAAATGTCTCATTCGTTTTTACCTTAACTTTAGAAATAAAGCAAGGATTAAACATTATGAGTTGGATATCCAATTTAATATAAATCATGCCTAATCTCCCTTTTAATTAAAGGAACATGGGTGTACATGATTATGTTTACTAAAAATATTTTTTTAAAATAAAAAGGATGTAAAAGAAGAAAAATTATTCAAAGAGTAGATTCTTTTAAAAGGGAAAATGAGAATTTTCATACGCCTACACGGGAGTTGGACTCCACGAAGGCACATTACTCAGTTCCCATAATCCCTTTCAAAAGAAAATCAAAACAATAACAATAATTGAAATTGACCAAGCAGAATTAAAGATTAGATCAAAGCAATTTGGAGAATGAAAGGAAAAAACAAATAAATTAGAAAGTTTAAAAAAATGAAGTTGGCAAAGTGCAAAAAGTGAACTAAAATGAGAGAGAAATTAAAAATGATAATTATAATGACGACAATAATAATAATAATAATAATAATAATAACAACAACAATAATAACAAAACAAAAAACAAAGGAAATAGAAAAACAAAACCCCACCTTTTTTACTTCTCTCTTCCTTCTTTTTTCCTTCTTTCTTACCCAATGTTTTCTCGCCCCGTATACTCATTCCTCCCCCTCTTTTTTCCTCTTTTCCTCTTCCACTTTCTTTTCTCTCTTTTTCTATCACTGTCTAAGCTAAACTCTTATTCAAATGCCTAAACTCTCTCAAGCTCACTTTTACTCTAAACTTCTTCTCTTTTTTTTCTCTCCTTTTCTATCACTCTCTAAGCTAAACTCTTATTCAAATGCCTAAAACTCTCTCAAATGCCTAAACTCTCTCAAGCTCACTTTTACTCTAAACTTCCTCTCCTTCTTCTTGTTTTCCGTCCCTTTCATCCTCCATCTCCCCCCTTTTTATACTTGAAGGGTTACTAAATTAGGGGGAGGATGGATGAGAAAATGGTGGAAAAAAAGAAAAAAAATAAAAAAAATAAAAAAATGAGAGCCATGGAAAGTCTTTTGAATAGGTAAACTTCCCCTTGAATAGGAATGGGGAAGACCAAAAAAAAATAAATAAAAATAAAAAAAAACGAATTTTTGATAAAAACATGTGAGAAAGGGGGTTTGAACCACAGACCTCGTGGTTATCAATGCGACTTCATGCCAGTTGAGCTATGCTCTTGTTGACATACAAGAAAAAACAAATTGACCACCAAATATTGGAAACCTTCAAACATTATTACTGAAAATCAAGCCGGACCAAATACGGTGTCTACAGTTTGCCCCCCTTTGTGTATCCTTGAAGGATTGAAAGGGTAGACAAAGGAAAGAGACTAAGTACTGGGGAGGCAAAGATTTGTTTGGTAAGAATTTGAATCAGGTATCGACCACAATTCAATAGTCAGGTTTGGTTCAACTGAGAGAAAAACTTAAAACAGACCTGGATTGACACAGGCTTCGACCTCGACTGAATAGTCGGGTTCGACTTAACCGAGATAAAAATTGAAAACGGACCTGGATTGACACAGGCTTCGACCTCACTGAATAGTCGGGTTCGATTTAACCAAAAGAAAAAATTAAAATGGACCTGGATTGACACAGGCTTCGACCTCGACTGAATAGTCGGGTTTGATTTAACCGAAAGAAAAAATGAAAATGGACCTGGATTGACACAGGCTTCGACCTCGACTGAATAGTCGGGTTCGATTTAACAGAGAGAAAAACTAAAAACGGGCCTGGATTGACACAGGCTTCGACCTCGACTGAATAGTCGGGTTTGATTTAACCGAAAGAAAAATTAAAATGGACCTGGATTGACACAGGCTTCGACCTCGACTGAATAGTCGGGTTTGATTTAATCGAAAGAAAGAGAAAAAAAAAGACTGGAAATGGACCTGGATTGACACAGACTTTGACCTCGACTGAATAGTCAAGTTCGATTTAACCGAAAGAAAAAACTGGAAATGGACCTGGATTGACACAAGCTTCGACCTCGGCTGAATATTCGGGTTCGATTTAACCGAGAGAAAAAACATAAAACGGACCTGGATTGACACAGGCTTCGACCTCGACTGAATAGTCGGGTTCGATTTAACCGAGAGAAAAACTGAAAACGGACCGGGATTGACACAGGCTTCGACCTCGACTGAATAGTCGGGTTCGATTTAACCGAAGAAAGAAAAAAAAACTTAAAACGGACCTGGATTGACACAGGCTTCGACCTCGGCTGAATAGTCGGGTTCGATTTAATCGAAAAACTGGAAATGGACCTGGATTGACACAGGCTTCGACCTCGACTGAATAGTCGGGTTCGACTTAACCGAAAATAAATTTTCTTTGCAATGCATGCTAAACTTGAATACTTGAATACATGGGGTGCGGATTTAGCACTATCCGAAAACTATGATATAAATTTCTTTAAAAGATATTTGATAGCTCGGGCACCCCATTCGCATCACCCATGGTAATAGACCTTAATTGGATCATGAACTCACTAAACAACTTGCTCTTTGTTTGATGACCAAAAATGTATCCAGAACGACTTTGCTCCTGTGATAATAATCCCCAGTTTGAGAAGACGAAAAATAATGGTTTTGCCCCAGTTTAAGACTTTGTCATGTTGAAATGACGGTTTTGTCCTCCATGATGACATTCCATCAACCTTCATGATCACGGTGCTCTTGGAAAAATATTGCCTTTGGATTCTTTGTTTGGACATATATATGTATTTCACATCGAATCGTTTAAGTTACCACCATTGATTTGAAATATCGCGTTTATGTAACTTTTTGTTTATTCAATTGTAATGATAATAAAGGTAAACATGCCAAACATTCATATTTGAGGAGATATTATGGAGACTGGGGGAGAAAAATGGACAAGATATGCCATGCTTCGAGAAGGGAGCTTTGATTTATGACTAAAATTCAATAGACATATGTGTCAATGTTAAGGTTCTAGAACTTGAGACAAAAGTAACCTCTTAAACATGATATAGAAATTGAAGCGTAATTCTCCTAGACACTTGTTGAATTCCCGCAACTTTGCCGAATCCTTTGATACACAAGTAGCCTATGCATAATATCTTCGAACTTGATCTGAATTAACTGGACTTGGCAGCTCATTACCATCCATGTTAGTCAAGACTAAAGCTCCTCCAGAGAAAGCTTTCTTCACCACGAATGGTCCTTCATAGTTTGGGGTCCACTTGCCTCGGTGATCTTTTAGAAAAGGAAGAATTCGTTTTAAGACTACATCCCCTTCTCTGAATACTCTAGGACGCACTTTCTTATCATAGGCTTTCATCATTCGTCTTTGGTAAAGTTGACCTCTGCATAATGCTGTCAATCTCTTTTCTTCAACAAAGTTGAGCTGCTCATAGCAGTTTTGGATCCATTCAGCCTCTTCTAAATTAGTCTCCATGAGGACCCTTATTGATGGAATTTCCACTTCAATGGGAAGAACAGCTTCCATACCATAAACTAATGAAAATGGTGTTGCCCCAGTTGAAGTGCGAACCGATGTGCGATATCCATGTAATGCAAAAGGAAGCATTTCATGCCAATCTTTATACGTCACCGTCATTTTTTGCACAATCCTTTTTATGTTTTTATTGGCAGCTTCCACTGCTCCATTCATCTTTGGTCTATACGGAGTTGAGTTGACATGTTTGATCTTGAATTGCTCACATAACTCAGTCATCAATTTATTGTTCAGATTTCGTGCATTATCAGATACTATGGTCTCAGGAAGACCATAGCGACATATAATCTCCTTCTTGATGAATTTGATCACAACTCCTTTCGTCACCTCTCGATAGGACATTGCTTCTACCCATTTGGTAAAATAATCTATTGCCACCAAGATGAATCGATGTCTGTTTGAGGCTTTTGGGTCAATAGGGCCTATAACATCCATTCCCCACATGAAAAATGGCCATGGTGTCGTCATAACGTGCAACTGAGATGCTGGAGCATGAGCTTTATCTGCGTAAATCTGACATTTGTGGCATTTTCGGGCATATTTGATACAGTCAGCTTCCATTGTTAACCAGTAATAGCCAGCCCTTAATGCCTGTCTGGCCATCATGTGTCCATTTGCATGGGTGCCGCAAATTCCCTCATGAATTTCTTTCATAATCGTGTTGGCTTCATTTGTATCTACACACCTTAGAAGTACCATATCATGATTTCTTTTGTAAAGTATTTCTCCATTTAGGAAGAACTTCATTGCTAACTTTCTAAGTGTGCGCTTGTCATTTTCTGAGGCATTCAGAGGATAGGTTCCACATTTCAAATAATGTTTGATGTCTTGAAACCACGACTTGTCATCAAACTCTTCTCCTATATTCATGCAGGAGGCTGAAACATCTACCCTTCCCATCTTAATAGGTTGTACCTCATGATTGGGGTCTATGTTGAACATGACTGCAAGCGTAGCCAAGGCGTCTGCTATCTGATTACTCTCCCTTGGTAAATAGTCAAAAGTGATTTCTTCAAATTTATGAGACAAATCTAATATAAGCTTTTTATAAGGCAGTAGCTTAGTGTCTCTTGTTTCCCATTCTCCTCTCAATTGGTGAATCACCAACATAGAATCTCCCAAGATTTGAAGTTTCTTTATCTTCATATCCAATGCAGTTTGGATACCCATAGAACAAGCTTCATATTCAGCCATATTATGAGTACAATCAAAACTTAGTTTGGCGGTGAGAGGGAACAACTTTCCTTCAGGTGATTTTAATACAACACCTATCCCATGACCTAACTCATTGGAGGCCCCATCAAACAACATGGTCCATGTTTCCAAGTCTGATATTTCTTTTTCCACCATTATAGTGGAGACAAATTCATCAGGGAAATCAAATTTCATTGGTTCATAATCGTCTATAGGTTGCTCGGCCAAATGATCAGCTAGTGCACTTCCTTTTATTGACTTTCGAGTAACATAGACAATATCATACTCGGATAAAAGAACCTGCCATCTAGCAATTCTACCAGACAAAGACGGCTTTTCAAAGATGTATTTGATAGGATCCATCTTTGAGATAAGCCATGTTGTGTAGTACAACATATATGGTCTCAAACGACGAGCGGCCCAAGCTAGAGCACAACAAGTTCTTTCTAAAAGAGAATATCTGGTTTCGCAATCAGTGAACTTTTTGCTTAAATAATATATGGCTTGCTCTTTTCTGCCTGAACTGTCATGCTGTCCCAGTACACACCCCATTGAATTTTCCATCACTGTAAGATATAGGATAAGTGGACGATTTGGAGTTGGAGGTACAAGAACAGGAGGGTTTTGTAGGTATTGCTTGATCTTTTCAAATGCTTTTTGACAGTCGTCATTCCATATGCATGTATTGTTCTTACGAAGTAGCTTGAAGTTTGGTTCACATGTTGCTGTAAGATGTGATATGAATCTTGCAATATAATTCAATCTTCCCAAGAAACCTCTGACTTCTTTTTGAGTATGTGGTGGTAGCATTTCTAGAATGGCTTTGACTTTGTCTGGGTCAACTCTAATTCCCTCATGGCTTACGACGAAACCCAACAACTTGCCAGAAGTGACCCCAAATGTGCATTTACTCGGATTCAGTTTCAACTTGAATTTTCTCAATCGCTCGAATAACTTTCGGAGAATGGTTGCATGTTCTTCCCCTGGTTTTGACTTAGCAATCATGTCATCAACATACACTTCGATCTCCTTATGCATTAGGTCATGGAAGAGAGTAACCATGGCCCGTTGGTAGGTTGCCCCAGCATTTTTCAATCCGAACGGCATGACCTTATAACAAAAGGTTCCCCATAATGTGATGAATGTAGTTTTCTCTTGATCTTCAGGTGCCATTTTGATTTGATTGTAACCTGAGAATCCATCCATAAAGGAAAAAGTTGAGAATCCAGCTGTATTATCTACCAGTACATCAATATGAGGAAGTGGGAAGTTATCCTTTGGGCTTGCTCGATTCAAATCTCTATAATCAACACACATTCGGACCTGTCCATTTTTTTTAGGTACTGGCACAATGTTAGCTACCCATTCTGGATAATTAGCAACTGTTAAGAATCCTGCATCAATTTGTTTCATGACTTCCTCTTTTATTTTGATTAACATGTCTGGCTTCATCTTGCGTAACTTCTGTCTCACTGGCTTGCATTCAGGCTTAAGTGGCAAATGATGCACCACAATACTTGTGTCTAAACCAGGCATATCTTGATAAGACCAGGCAAAAACATCAATGTATTCATGAAGCAATGTTATTAACCCTTGACGGCTTTCAGCAGACATGTTGGTCCCGATTTTAACTTCTTTAATCTCTACTTGAGATCCCAAGTTAATCGTCTCTATCAACTCTTCATGTGGTCCCAATATCCTCTCTTCTTCTTCAATCATTCTCAACAATTCAGGAGTAAGTTCTAGATCTTCCTCATTACCACTTGTTCTCTCATCGGACTCAACATCGTATGTAGGAGAATCAAGTTCGTATTTAAGATCATTAACGCTTTCAATCCCAATTTCGCTGTTTAAGAGAGGGATTATTCAGTGTGATGAAAGAAGATAAATGAAGGAATGGAATAAATGAAATCAATGCTAAAAGAAGTAGACACAAGAGAGATTCATTGGATGATAGGAAAGGAAGGAAAAAAAATGCTTCTTCATTAACAAATGAAATATTGACATAGAACACATAAATCATCAAAACAAAAAACAAACAAAAAGTTTAAAAATTACTTTGATATCTCATTAACAAATGATGGTAGCTCCATTACAGTCCAATTATTGAGTTCAAAGTCTTCTGGGCACAGATAAACTAAGGGACCGCCTTCTTTGTTCTGTTCGATTATAGCCATGACTGCAGGGTCTTGAGATTCCGAATGAATTATTCCAGCAAAGATGAAGGTATCATGAAGATGAGGAATGATATTCATTTGATACTTCGGCTCACGGTTCTCCAATCTAGCCAGTCGTTTTTCTTTCTCCTGCCTGTGTGCTTTAATCATATCTTTTTTGCTTGGTTTATACCCCAAACCAAACCACTTCATATTTTTCGACATATTCAACAAATTTTCGAGGCTTTGGTTGCTTCCTGTTAAGGAGAGTTTTGAAAGTTGCTGCTCCATTTTCCCTATCTCTCCGTATAAAGTGGTGGCATTTGCAATCTCAAAAGCTTGAAATGATGACTCAAAAACCTCTTCTGCTGCTTCTATGTAGGGCATTGAAGAGGGTCTTGACACTAAGATATCCTCTTGCCCAGATATGATTACTAGTTTGCGATCGACCACAAATTTAAGTTTTTGGTGTAATGATGATGGGACCACTCCAGCTGAGTGAATCCAGGGACGCCCTAACAAGAAGCTGTAGGCCGAATTAATGTTCATAACCTGAAAGGTTATATCGAAGGTGCATGGACCTATCTGGATGGGCACTTCTATGTCTCCAACAACTTCACTACGTGCCCCATCAAAAGCTCGTACGATCATAGTGCTGGGCCTTATATGAGACATATCAACAGGCAATTTCTCCAACGTGGATTTAGGCATTATGTTCAAGGAGGAACCATTATCAACTAGAACTTTTGCCACAGCAAAATTTTTGCACTTAACTGTAATGTGCAAGGCTTTAGTGTGTCCGGTGCCTTCTGGTGGTAACTCATCATCTGTGAAGGTTACTGAACTGGATGCAGTTATGTTTCCAACAATGTTATCCAAGTTGTCCACCGTAATATCCTGCGGAACATAAGTTTGATTCAAAATGTCCAACAAAGTCTTACGATGCGTATCTGAAGCCAGTAACAAAGCCAGTATGGAAATCTTTGCAGGGGTTCAACCTAACTGTTCAACCACTTTATAATCACTTTGCTTAACCAACTTCAAAAATTCTTGGATGTCCTCTTCAGATGCTGGCTGTTTAACATCTAGGTTCTTCGCTACAATGGGCTCTTCTATTTTCTCCTTGATATCTTCAATGATCTTGGCTTTTCCTTTTTCTTTACCCTTGGGTTTCAATAGGTCTTCTGGTGTATAGCACTTCCCGCTTCGTGTTAGACCTCCTATCCCACTGATATTATGGATTGGAAGGGGTTCAGAATCAACAGTTACCTTATATTCATAGTTCCAAGGTACTGCTTTTGAACTTTTATATTCAAAGGGAGTCGGAATCTGGATGGTAATCGGTCTTGGCTTGGAATTTGGGGTACTGGGCTTCTCGCGATAAGATATTGTTAACGGTTTTGGCTTGAGAGACAACCTTGAGCATTCTTCTATAATATCAACTTCCCCATACTGAGGGAACTTAGTCATCTTTTGAGAAACTGTTAAAAAATGTGAATCTAACAACTCCTGGACCTTCAAACGAAAATGAGGACATTGGTCGATAGAATGCCCTTTTCCCCAGTGTGATAAGAACACATCAAACTGTCATCGTATGCTCTGACACCCAGATCCGATTGGAGACGTTCTACTCCAATGTATCCATTATTCAATAATATTTCGAATAGTTCTCCCATGGGAGTCACTATGCTCTCAGCATTCTTTCTTAAATCAGCTCCATGAACCTCTATCGCATTTACTTGTGCATTCTGATGGTTTGACAGAGGATTGTTGTTGACATCTGGACCATTTTCTTTCTTAAAGTTCAACCATCCTGCCTTGATCAATGCTTGCACCCTATGCTTGAGTGCAGTACAGTTTTCAGTGGAATGTCCAATTGCTCCTGCATGGTAGTCGCAACGGGCATTTGGGTCATACCACTTTGGGTAAGGTGGTTTTACTGGGTCTATTGGCACGGGTGCCAGCTGATTATTCTGGAAGAGTTGGGGAAGAAGTTCAGTATATGTCATCGGAATCGGATCAAAATGAGTCTGTCTACGGACGCCTTTATTGTTTTGGTGTCCTAGGACATAAGGAGTGTTCTGTTGATTCCGAGGCTGGTAGCCTTGAGTAGGACGAGGATTTGGGACGTAAGGGGATGAGTATTGGGCTGACGTATTATTGATATATGGTTGAGGGTAAACATATGGAGGTGGATAGTGATATTGTGGCACTCCGGCATTAGGGTATGGTTGTCTTGAATTGAAACCAATCATCTGAACTTCTCCCTCTTTTTTCTTCGATGGAACCCCCTTTTTCGTTGTTGATGATCTAGCCGTATCAGTTATCTTTCCATGCTTAATTCCGTACTCGATTCTCTCTCCAATTGTCATTATGTCAGAGAAATTGGTAGAGGCACTCCCAATCATCTTATCATAGAAAGGAGATTTGAGAGTATTAATAAACATGGTTGACAGCTCCTTATCAGCTAAAGGTGGTTGCACCTGAGCAGCAGTATCCCTCCACCTTTGGGCATACTCTTTAAAGTTTTCTGTGCACTTCTTTTCCATCCTCTGGAGGTCTAGGCGGTCAGGAGCCATATCTATGTTGTGCTTATATTGCTTTAAAAATGAATCGGCTAGATTCTTCCATGAACATATATGAGTGCTGTCTAATTGCATATACCATCGAGATGCTGGACCAATAAGACTGTCCTGGAAGCAGTGAATTAACAGTTTGTCATTTTGGACGTATGCTGCCATCTTCCTGCAATACATGATGAGATGGTTTTTAGGACAGGATGCTCCATCATACTTTTCAAACTCGGGCACCTTGAATTTTGGAGGGAGGATTACATCTGGTACCAAGCATAGCTTGGTCGCATCTATATTTCTGAAGACGTTTGTTCCTTCTACTGCCTTTAATCTTTCCTCCAAGACTTCAATCTTTTCACTAGAAGAGACTTTCTCTCCTCCCGTTAGCTCTTTTCTGATTTCAGGATCATCTAAATTGGGAACTGTAATGGTCACCTTGGGAGGTACCTCTGTGGGTAGTGAAAATCCAGGTTGATTGTGTACAGGCACTTGCTCATTCTTGAAAAATGGAAACGGGTGCTGCTCTACTGGAATATTGTACAATGGATGATATTTTGGAGTAGTACCCTCTGTTGATTGCCGGATTGGAGGGTCGTTCATTGTATTGCTGGACTGAGCAATATCAGGTATTATTTTGCCTCTTTCTAGGGCGACAAGAATGGCATCCATTTTTTCTCGTAACTCCTCAATATCTTTCCTTGTTTTCTCCATCTCAGTACTCTGCTCTTCCATGATCCTTGTCCTGTATCTTGTGACGTAGGTGCGGTGGATTCGAGGTGACCGAGCTATCTTATGATTCTGTTTATATTTTTAATGAAAAGAGATTTTAGAGTAAGAAAAGAGAAAGACAAAACGAAAAAAAAAGTGATAGAAGAGAAGAAAAAAAATGGCTTTGATATTAAATTGGAAAATGATAAAACAATGTAGCAGCAAAATTTGTGCAAAATTGAATTACAAGATATTTCAACTATCTAAATAAAACATAAACTAAAGTAAAGAGTTAATAAAATTGCCCCCAATACTCTAAACTTATACGAAGTTTTCCCAGAAACTTGAGCACATTCTTGCTATTCGGCTGTGTAGGTGCTATGACTTTAGAGAGAGTACGTGCATCTTCTGCTAGTTCATCTGCCCTTCGAGTGACTCTCCTAATCTGAGTGAGCATATGTTCCGCTTTACTTCGTAGTGTCGCGTGGTTCTGTCTCGCAAACCCAAAATCATCGCTTAATCTGTCGTACTGCTCCTTTAAATAGGTATAGTCTTTCATTAATCTATCAGTGGCATCCTGATACTTACTGAGGCGAACATTAAGTGACTGAACGGACTCTCTTAGACCCTTGTTGTCGTTGATGAGGTCCCCTAGTTGATCTTCTCTAATCTTGAGCGTTAATTGTAGGTCGTCAATTGTTCGACATAGCGTTCCATTCTTTTCTTCTACCTCAGTAATTGTTTGGTTCCTCAAACTATTGCAATCTTCGAGCTCTTTCATCAACTCATGAAGTGACGCAATCTCAGATTGTTGCTTCAAAACTTGGTCATTCCTTGACTTGAGAGTTGCTTGGGAGACTTCCTTATCCCTTCTTAATCGATGCATTCTTCTGTTCAGGTCGCGGGCCTCTGTGTCTAATACTGAAATTTCTTTTTCTAACTGTTCTTGTTTGCTGACACTGCCCTTTAATCGGTTTAACTCTTTTTCTAGTTCAACATTGCGCAACAAACCTTGCTTTACCTCCAATTGCAGCCTTTCATTTTCTTGAACCAATGATGAATTCGCTTTTCTCAATTCATCACATTCCTTTTCGCGTGCTGCTTGTTCCGTCTGTTGATCTGGTATCACCTTTGCATTAAGTTTTATCTTGGTTTTCATTTTTGGTGACACAAGCACGGTTTTAGCTCTGTTCGCATGCCATGTTTTGTACGCCTCTGTGGTATCATCATGAAACTGACCACTCTGGATTTTAGTGATCATTTTCCATGCTTTCACAATTTTCTGAATTCTATCTTTACAGAAGCCTTTATCATAAGCAAATTCGAAATCCTTCAACTCATGCGTAGCAGGGATGAATTGTCGGACCCAAATTTGGCGTACTACCAATAAAGGAGCATAAGATATACATCCCCAAGGACCCAAAAGAGGTAAACTTTGAAATTTACCACATTTATAGATCATTGGCCTAGTTGACATCCAAGGGGCTCTCCATATTACATCTTCTATCTTTAGTTCGGAGAAAAAGGCTTCCCAAGCGCTCCTTTCAGGGGAGGATGAACTCCAACCTGATTGCACGAACTCTGAAATGGGATTTTGCAGCTTATTCCAGGAACTTGAAAATTTGATCTCTGGACATTTGAATTCGGGTGGACACTTCACATGACTAAGGACCCAAATGTACAATAATGGTGCACACCCTATAAATCTTCCTGTTCCTTTTGTTCTGCAATAATTTAATGAACGAAAAGTTTCTGCCAATACAGGAATAATGGGATCAACTCCTATTTCTATCTTAGCAAACAACTTGACCACGCGTTCCTCAACATATCCACATACTTTAGGAAACAAAACAACATTAAAGATACACAATGCCAGTAAAGTTAATTCCTTGTCTTCATTTGCAAATTTTTGTTGAAGAGTAAGGATGTAGTCCAGGGATAGGCATGTGTTCTCTCCTTTTATCTTTACTTGTTTCTCAATGTCGCTTGTACGAATCTTGCCCAAAAGAGTAGATAATGCTCTTTTCATTGTAAGCTTTTGATCGTAAGAATAAGCTTCAACCTCTGTTCGTGCTGGCATATGCAGAAGGGACTGATATTCCTCTATTGTAGGAGTCATGTCGATTGAGCCAAATGTGAAACATCTGTAGGCTGGATCCCAATGTCGAATCAAAGCTTTTAATACAGAATAATTAACTTGTACATACATGAGTTGAGCTAGATAACCATATTTGCTTGTAAATTTAGCCTTCCTATCTACAGTTAATTTTTCCCAAGCCTGTTTCACTGTTTCTAATTGACTTTCTGGAAAACTGACATCCTTAAATTGAGACATAGCATCTTCTACTAAAGAATCTCCGTGGATTTGTTGTACATTTTCTGACCATTGACGTACTGTTGCTTGATCTTCTATACTCATTTCTTGTATTGGAGGGGGTGATTTTATTTTACTCATACTTTAGTTTCTGCCAATGCAAATAATCGAAAAATCTTGTTAATTTAATTTGCACAATTTTCTTAACTACATTAAAAGAGATTTCAAAGGATACTTAAAATGAGCGAAAATTGAAAATTGATATAAGATACAAGGGAAAGAAGAAAAATAAATAAATAAATAAACTTTGACAATAATGCATGTAATAAGTCAAATCCTAGAACTATATGAGTGGAGTTTAACTCTAAGGCATCCTAGAAAAGGTCCCCAAGCTTACCCACCGATTTAA
This sequence comes from Luffa acutangula, assembly GCA_036850905.1. Taxonomy (NCBI): domain Eukaryota; kingdom Viridiplantae; phylum Streptophyta; class Magnoliopsida; order Cucurbitales; family Cucurbitaceae; genus Luffa; species Luffa acutangula. The sequence continues at coordinate 16,178,502 of CM072099.1, forward strand.
CGATGTAGTAGGCTTGAGTGGAGAATTTCATGCGCCTGCACGGGAATCGAAATTCCACGAAGGTCACACTACTCAGTCTCCGAGTCTAGTCCTAAGGTAGAGCCCGGGTAGAAGGCTAGTGAAAGTGTGTGAAATGCATGATTAATAAGATGACATACAAATGAATGACATAACAATTACAACATAAAAAAAAAAAATGGTAACAATAAGATGACATGCAAATGAATGACATAACTAAGATAAAGTAATTACAACATAAAAAAAAAATGGTAATAGACAAGTGAATAACAATATGCCAAACAAATCATATTATAAAGGAAAACAAAATAAATAAATAACAAAACAATAACAAAAGGACCTGAAGAAAAATTCAATTCAAAGGACAATAAAGATATTCATGGCTTGACCCTCAAAATCCCCAGTGGAGTCGCCAAGCTGTCGCAACGTCATAGCGACGCGGAGCGGCCGACATCCTTTCTTGGGTTTTTTAGAAGAAAATTGGAGTCGCCACCAATCATTGAGGGTGTGATTGGTCACCTTTAAAATAAAAAACAAAACTAGTCTTAGAAAACCAGAAATTAGGTTCAGGAGTCGTTTGAGTGTAGGGAAGGTATTAGCACCCTACAACACCCGTTTAAGAAAACGATTACCACAGTATCTTAAATTGTCCAATTAAATGAATAAAAACAGTCCTTTATTTTATTTTTCTTAAAAAAATGATAAATATGAAAATAAAAACTCAAAATGCAATAATGAACACAAAATGTCTCATTCGTTTTTACCTTAACTTTAGAAATAAAGCAAGGATTAAACATTATGAGTTGGATATCCAATTTAATATAAATCATGCCTAATCTCCCTTTTAATTAAAGGAACATGGGTGTACATGATTATGTTTACTAAAAATATTTTTTTAAAATAAAAAGGATGTAAAAGAAGAAAAATTATTCAAAGAGTAGATTCTTTTAAAAGGGAAAATGAGAATTTTCATACGCCTACACGGGAGTTGGACTCCACGAAGGCACATTACTCAGTTCCCATAATCCCTTTCAAAAGAAAATCAAAACAATAACAATAATTGAAATTGACCAAGCAGAATTAAAGATTAGATTAAAGCAATTTGGAGAATGAAAGGAAAAAACAAATAAATTAGAAAGTTTAAAAAAATGAAGTTGGCAAAGTGCAAAAAGTGAACTAAAATGAGAGAGAAATTAAAAATGATAATTATAATGACGACAATAATAATAATAATAATAATAATAACAACAACAACAATAATAACAAAACAAAAAATAAAGGAAATAGAAAAACAAAACCACACCTTTTTTACTTCTCTCTTCCTTCTTTTTTCCTCTTTTCCTCTTCCACTTTCTTTTCTCTCTTTTTCTATCACTGTCTAAGCTAAACTCTTATTCAAATGCCTAAACTCTCTCAAGCTCACTTTTACTCTAAACTTCTTCTCTTTTTTTTCTCTCCTTTTCTATCACTCTCTAAGCTAAACTCTTATTCAAATGCCTAAAACTCTCTCAAATGCCTAAACTCTCTCAAGCTCACTTTTACTCTAAACTTCCTCTCCTTCTTCTTGTTTTCCGTCCCTTTCATCCTCCATCTCCCCCCTTTTTATACTTGAAGGGTTACTAAATTAGGGGGAGGATGGATGAGAAAATGGTGGAAAAAAAGAAAAAAAATAAAAAAATAAAAAAATGAGAGCCATGGAAAGTCTTTTGAATAGGTAAACTTCCCCTTGAATAGGAATGGGGAAGACCAAAAATAAATAAATAAATAAAAAAAAAACGAATTTTTGATAAAAACATGTGAGAAGAGGGGTTTGAACCACAAACCTCGTGGTTATCAATGCAACTTCATGCCAATTGAGCTATGCTCTTGTTGACATACAAGAAAAAACAAATTGACCACCAAATATTGGAAACCTTCAAACATTATTACTGAAAATCAAGCCGGACCAAATACGGTGTCTACAATTAAAATATAATAATAATAATAATATAATAAAAAATCATTATTATTATTATTAAAAAAAAAAAACCTTATCTCTCCTCCTCCCCCACCTTCCCCACTATTCTTCTCCCGCCGCCCCCACCTTCTCCCTCTTCTTCTCCCCACCATCGAAAGCTTTGCCGCTGGAGATCCTCCCAATTTTTTATATTATTTATGTTCTAAATCATTTGTTTTTCTGGTTTGGATTTTGAAGAAAATGGAGAGTTTGGAGGCTAAGGCTTTGAAATCAAGCTTCCACTAGGAATTAGCGATGAAACCTTTCTCAACAAGACGACTTTTGGTGGAGAAAATTTTGGGTTTGAACGGAGCTAATCTCGTCGCCGGCGAGGAGTTTGAGGTCGACGAGTTTTTGAACTTCTCTAATGGTGATTTCGAACATGGGTCTGATTTGAGAGCTCAGGAAGATGACGATTACGACGAGTTTGAGAAGAATCGGGTCTCTGTTTTGTTGGATTCGAACCAGTCCGGCGAGTTTTCGGACGTCGGAGAGGACGATTCGAACTCGCTTCTCGCCGTTGAGCTTGCTATTCCGGTAAATTAGTTTCTGGGTTTTTTGTTTTGGTTCGATTTCAGAAGTATTTAGTGGAACAAAAAATTGAAATCGAAATCCCCCAGGGCGATGCTCTCGCGACCGCACCCCTTTTTTCAAACAAATCCTCCCGCCCCACCCCCACCACCGTCTTCTTCAAACCCCGCCGCTACAACCCTTATTCTTCTTCTTAGCCTAAATCAACCTACCCGAACATCGCCGCTTTGAAGCTACTGTGAGTCGTTCTTGCTCGTATGGGTTTTGGTTCCTTTTTTTCTCAGATCTAAAGATGGGAGCGGATTCAGGCACACGCGAGAGGAAGAGAGGGTGAGAAGAAGAGGGGTTCGGATTTTGAAGAAGAAGGAGCTCCGACGACGACATGGAAGGGCTTCGGCGGCGGGGAGAAGAAGAGAGAGAAGGTGGGGGCGGCGGGAGAAGAATAGAGGGGAAGGTGGGGGAGTAGGAGAGAGAAGTTTCTTTTTTTAAAAAAATAATAATAATGATTTTTTGATTATATTTTAATAATAATTATTATTATTTTATTATTATTTTAATTAAAAATCATTATTTTATTATTTTAAAATGCCACATCAGCCCTAGAGGGACTCAATAGAAACATTTCCAGAACAGTAGGGACTTGATTGTTCGATTTTGAAACCTAGGGATCTATTAGAAACTGACTCGAAACATGAGGGACCAAAAAGGTATTTTACCCTAAAAAAAATGACAAAATCAAAATTCTTCCCAGAAGACACAAAACGTGAAAAATAAATTTTAATGAAATTTAATTTTTTTTACAAAAATTGACAAAATCGAAATCATAGACACAAAACATGAAAAAGAAATTAATTGAAAAAAAAAACAAATTCTAATGAAAATTGCTTTATTTTTTTAAAAAAATAAAAATGACAAAATAAAAAATTTTCCAATAGACACAAAATGTGAAACAAACAAAATTTAAATTGAAAAAAATTAAAATTTAATAAAAACATGATTTTTTTAAAATAAAATTGATAAAATCGAAATCATTCCCAATAGACACAAATCATGAAATGAAAAAAAATCATATACAATGTAATTAAATTAATAAAATTATTTGTTTTTTTAAAAAAGAAAGAGCGATACCTGAAGTGGTGAACAGAGGCGATAACTAATTTTAGACTTAAAATCACAAAAAAAAATTGGGAGGGAAAAATTAAAGTCAGACCATTAGATTTGGGAATGACCTTTTTTCTAATTAAAATTATAAAAAATTAAAAAAAAAACATTATAATAATAATAACATTAATTCAAGGGAGGTTGTTTACACGAGATTTCATGAGAGAAAATTTTATTCGTGAAACGACTTATTGTATGTATTAATTCTTGTGTAAGTATAGTGGAATACATACATTACAATCCTTAGATGCTTTCTCTCATATAAACTCAAGGTAGTTTTGATCTACAAAGTCTTCAAGAAGTTTCAATCTTCAGAGTCTTGAAGGTTTGTTCGTCTTTGAAGGATTCGAGTTCTTCTAGGTGGATTGAAGTAGACTTCAGGCTTCAAGTCTCTAGTCTTCTAATCTTTAGAAGAACTTCACTTCAATCTTCTAGCTTGCAAGGGGATTTGAGCTTTAATCTTCAGTTTTGCATAAAGATCCGAGCTTCAATCTTCAGAGTCTGGCAGAGGCTTTAAATCTTGCAAGAAGATCAGAGCTTCAACCTTCAAAGTCTTGCAGGAGGATCAGAGCTTCAACCTTCAAAGTCTTGCAGGAGGATTAGAGCTTCAATCTTCAGAGTCTTTGCAAGAGGATTGAAGCTTCAATCTTCAGAGTTTTGTAGAAAGCTTCAATCTTTTGAATCCTGTAGAGGATTCAATCTTCAAAGTCTTGCAGGAGGATTAGAGCTTCAAACTTCTGAATCTTGCAGAGGCTTCAATCTTCAGAGTCTTGTAGGAGGATTAGAGCTTCAAACTTCTGAGTCTTGCAGAGAGCTTTAATCTTACTATTCTCCCTTTCTTTGTTTTGCCCCCTTTAGTGAAGGACGGACCTCCTGATTTATAGGTCTTCAGAAGGCCTTCGTGGACTTGGGCTTAAATTGGGCTTGGGTCCATCCATGGGTTCGGATGAATTATAGGCTTTAGGCCCAATTACCTTAATAATCTTGAATTTAAATTGAACCCAATGTAAACTAACTTTATGAACTTAACATATTTTAATTTAACTTCATGAACTTAGGCTAAATTGAATTTTTAGGCTAAATGATCATTCGATCTTGAGTTTAACCATCGTTGGATTCGATCAAGACCATTAGCGTAATTAGATGACCACAAAGAGGACACATGACATTTCCTGTTTTGCCATAATTAATTTTGAGATATGTGTTAATTTGCGACACACCCCAAAATTGAATAAAAAAAACTTTGTCATTAAAAATAATGACTTGGCAATTTCTATGCCAATAAAGGTACCTGAAAACAAACAATGGGAGGAGACAAATGTTAGGATTGGTGTCCTAAAACTCGTAGATAGTGAATGTTAAACAAAATTATATACTTATTCGATAAAGGCGTTATCGAGATAAATTCAGTAAAGTTATTACTGAATAAAGTAAATTGCACATATAATAACCCAAATCCAATAAACAAAGATCCATGGCTATAGGATGAACACTTGAGCTTTATGTAGAGACATAAAAGTGGATCAAGCTCGAGTAATAGCCAAAACGGTCTATAGTATAGGGATAGGGTTGGGTACCTTATTCTGGGGACACTATGAGACGCGACCCACTTTATAGATGGTATAGACGATGTGATCCTAAATCGTCCGTGTAGAGACATGCGAGTGGGGGCGTCCTATGCAATGAGTTTGCATAAGACCAAGACCGAGAAATAAGTCACTCTCGCTTTATAACACCGTTTACTGACGAAACTGACTATTTCATACGATGACCTAGGTAACTCGATCTTAATCCTGAGCTAACTATGAACTCCTGTTTATTTGGGTTTATCCTTAGATCTGCATAGGTGAGAATGACCCAGTATCGCCGACTCAATAAGCCTCACATTTCAGGGATAGGAACGGGTAGATAGCTGGAGACATGGTCGCGCGAGAAGGAATTCACTCCTACCCAAATTAGGGATAGTAAAGAGGTTGTTCCCTTAAGTGCTGACTCCAGGGCTTGAACAAAGGGATCCCGCCCTCTCATTGGGCCGAGAGGGACTCGGTTTATTGGTTGGACCATAAACCAATTGTTCATTAGAGGATCAGTGGGACTTAAGGAACTAGAAGTACTATAAGGGTGAAACGAACTTTTGACCTAGCTATAACTACGAACAACCTGTGAAGGATCGACTTACTAATTATGGTTAAATCAAGTGGACGAAAATATATCTATAGTGAGGGGAGTGCAACTATCGGGCTATAGTGGAGTGTCCCGGTAGTTAACGAATGTTGGCTAGCTTGAATAATGAGATTAGTCGGTTAGCCTCGAATCGTTGGAGCCCATGATCTATAGGTCCATTAGGTCTCCCTACTAGCTCATATCGGAATAAAGCTTAGAACAAAAGATAAGAAGCTTTGAATCGTTCAAAATCGGGAAAAAGGGTATTATCGTAAATTGTGTTTGACACAATAATTTAATTATGAATTAAATTAGAAAATAAGAGATGAAGTATTTAAAAGTATTTTGAATACTATATATGTATTATGAATCATATATAAGGAATTGCACAAGGTAACAAAGATTAATTAGCTTAATCATATCAAAATTAATTTGAAATGTTTCAAATTAATTACCAAGCAATCAATTTCAATTTAGAATTGAAATTGGGGTTAATTTGCAAGCTTGAAATCAAATTTCAATTTGAATTTAGTGGATTTAGTTGGAAACCCACTTATGCATGATCATTCAAAGTGGAAAGACAACTCACTCATGCATTGTTGCATGTCTTGTGAAATGTACACCTAGAATCCACTTGAGCTTGCAAATACACCATGTGTCTTGTGTCTTGAGGCTTGACTTTACATGGAAACTCTCTATAAGAAGAGCATGAATCAGATTCAAGCCATGTGAGTGATTTTCCATACGGTTATGCTACTGGAATTTACACTCAAACACTCTCATCTCCTCATATCTCTCAAGTGCTTGAACCTTCAAGCATTCCCTTCCCATTCCCTATCTTTATAGATTCCCACAAGTCGTTCTTGGCTCGGAGGATAGTAGGGAAGACTCTAAGGGTTGTCCCAAGAAGATTGTAGAAGAAAAGAATCCAAAAAGGTCCACCAATTGAGCTACAAAAAGGTTGGTACTTTCACTCTCTCTGTTTCTGGATTCTTAGAACATGCATGCTTTAGGAGTAAAATTGATGTAGTTAGGTGCTTTCGATCTTCAATTGCTTCCGCATGAGTTATATGAACACCTTCAACAAATAGTTGTAGATGTGAAAAACGATTGGAGAAGATGAAAAATTTAAGCGGAATTTAGACTCAAATCAAATATATTTTTTTTAATTTTATTAAACTATGAATTATGACTTTTGAATTTGAAAACAAAAGGATAAAATCACATGTTATTTTGAATTTTATTAAATTACGAAATTTGATTGAATATTTTTCAGAAATCTTTGCCTTTTAATATAATACATTTTTTTTTTGACAATATGTAGGGGAGGATACAAACTTTATGCCAGTTGAGCCTAACTCCTGTTAGGCCTTTTAATAATATAATAATAATATCACATGTTATATTATATATTATTATAGACTATAGATTAGAGATATTATATAAGGAAAATTATCTTTTTGGTCCCTGAGTTTTGAGGAATAAGTGCATTTGGTCCCTGAGTTTTCAAAATGGACCTTTTTAGTCCATGAGTTATGAGAAATAGGTTTAAAAGGTCCTTAAGTTTTCAAAATGAACCTTTTTAGTCATCTAGTTTTGAGAAATATGTTTTAAAAAATGAACATTTTTTTAAAAAGTATTTGTTCATAAACTTTTGTTAATTTAAAAAATCATTCAATATTAAAATATAATAAAAAATATTAATTTAAAAAAGTTGAAAAAATAAAAGGAAAACTTTTTAAATCTATTTCTAAAAAACTCAAGGAATAAAAAGGTCTTAAACCTATATTTATGACTAAAAAAAAGTCTATTTTGAAAACCAATAAAAAGTTTAGGAACCAATACTTTTTAAACTTTACTAACCTATTGTTCTCTTAGAGGAAAAAAAAAAACAAAACACAAAACCTATTACTGACCTTGTAATTTGAAATATTGAAATATTGAAATATTGAAAAAGAGTTGTGGACTTCTCACGATCACCCAAACGGTAATGGTTGCCTGTCAATCGGTGTTCGGTGCTCTCTGTCGCCATTTCTGAAACAGATCACAAAAATCGGCCTCCAAAGCTCGTCAAACCTCACTGGTCTGTAGCAATTCTCTTCCCCACTTCGATATTTTATTAGGTCTCTTGAAATATGATTGAATTCTGATGTTTCGATTCATGAAAATTTAACTGAGATTGTGACGGACGTAAAAGATATTTCATCTTTGTAATACCTCATCCTTGAGTTTTGGTGTAATGGATCATAGAATTGTATAATTCTTTCTATTTCTAGCAGAGTATCGTTTGACTTGAGATGATTGCGATTATCTTCGTCCTCACCCATGTAATCTCTCAACTTATGCTCTTGTTAATTCCCAGTGCCTACTTGAATGGGGAAATTAGCGGCTTGAGTTTTGTTTTCGTTCTAACGATGGGGAGAGCTTGTATTTGTTGCCACCTCTTTAAGATTTTATGCTGTTACGTTTGATATATTTTTTTTGTTAGGGAGTAAAGGACACTCCACTAATCTCTACAATGGTATGATATTGTACAATTTGGACATAAGCCCTCATGATTTTATTTTCGGTTCACCTCAAAAGGTCTCATACCAATGAACATACTTGTCCTCCCTTGTATACCCATGATCATCTCCTTATCTAGCCAGTATGAGACTTTGGTTGCAAATCCCAATTCCCAACAATCCTCCCCTCGAACAAAATACCACCAATGAGCCTTCCTTCAAATAGTCATCTATCTGTCCAGCTCTCCTTTACCAAGGAGTTTTGCTCTTATTTAGGCCAACTCCTCTTCTTCGGATTAGGATCTCTCCCTGACTACTTTTTAAGACTCACAACTTCTTTATTCGTGGTTAAGTCAGGGTCTGGCTCTAATACCACTTGTCAGACAGAAATGAGGGCAAAATAGAGGGCACAAGTATAACAGAGGAAGAAAGTGAAGAATGAAGTGATATGAATTCCATTAAGAGTAGGCCTTATATAGGCTCAAAAGTACACCAAATTAAGTAAACGACTTCTTTCCATCCAAAAGAATAGAAACAACCCAAAAGAATAGAAACCAACTTATTCAAACATAACTAAACATATCTAATTTCACTTTTAACACCCTCCCTTCAACTAAAACTATGCAATTTAGTATTTACTTTAAAGTAGAAGGGGAAACCACCTAATTTCGAAGCTTCACAAATGTTGCTAATTTGAGAGGCTTGGTTAAAATATTTGCAACTTGATCTTCTCTCTTACACTAGCTTAGTTTGGTAATTCCATCATTTGTAAGATCCCTTAAGTAACGGTATCTTATATCGATGTGTTTGCTTCGTCCATGCAAGACAGGATTCTTTGAGAGCTTGATTGTTGAAGTGCTATCACAATGAATGAAGATGTTTCTTCTTGGTTTATAATGCAAATTCTCAAGAATGTTCCTCAACCAAATGGCTTGACATGCACATGATGTTGCTACTATAAATTCAACTTTAGTGGTAGATAATGTGACAATCGACTGCTTATTGGAAGACCATGAGATAGCTCTTGAACCAAGCATGAAAACATACCTTGAAGTACTCTTTCTATCATTTAAATCTCCAACGTAATCACTATCGCTAAAACCAACAAGGTTTAGTTCTCCTCTTCATGGATAAAGTATGCTAAGATCAGGAGTCCTTTTAAGTTTTGTTTCTATTCTTTTGGGTTGTAAGAAGTCTTTTACTAAATTTGGTGTTCTTTTGAGCCTATATAAACTCTACTCTCAGTGGAATTCATATCACTTCATTCTTCACTTTCTTCCTCTGTTATACTTGTTAGGAAACAAATGACACTCCATAGATCTCCACAATATATGATATTGTCCACTTTAGGCATAAGCCTCATGGCTTTACTTTTTGTTCACTCCAAAAGATCTCATACCAATGAAGATACTTGTCCTCCCTTGTATACCCATGATCATCCCCTTATCTAGTCCATGTGGGACTTGGTTGCACTCTCCAGGTCCCAACAATTTTTTGGTTCGAAGAGGTTTCATGTATACGTTTTTGTCTGAAGTTAGTCCTTAGAGTTATATATGTGTGTGTGTGTGTGTATTGCTTCAAACAATCTGTATTCGTGGCCCAGGATAACATCAGGGAGAAAAAAATGGTGAGAATTGCTTCTGATGGAGGAATTGGACGTCGTTTACCACAGTGGATGCTGGGAGTTTGTGCTGATGACCAAGTACGAAGATCTAATGATGTAGATAACGACAAGAAGCATGTAGATGAAGAACTTGAATCTCGAGCCTCCCTAGCCGAGGAAGCAAATTCAATTAACTGTCCTAAAACATCTGTGCTACATCAACAGAAAGAAAATTTGATGGAAGGTTCATGCATCCCAGAAAGTGAATCTAAGAAAAGAATGGGAAGAAAAAGAAAATCAAGTCAAACTGACAATGCTGAAAATGTTGGCAACCCTGAGGCAGTCTCAGCTGAGAAATCAAATAGACGTGGAAGGAAGCCTCTGGAAAGAAGAAAAAGACCAAAGAACTCGGGCTCCAGAAGTAATTTGAATATCCAATTCCAACCTCCAGGCGATGATGATATGGAACTGACAGTGGAAGATCTAATGGTCATTGCAAAAGAGGTTGTTTACCCTCTCCTAAATAGGAAAGACCTTTTATTTCTTTTCAATCCCAAGAAGTAGTATCTAGTAATCAATTTATCTTATGTGTTACATTATTGGTATGCTTAGAGAACGATGAATAGTTGAATATTTAGTGGGTTTACCTTGTACAATAATTTATGCTTTTAATTTACTGGCGACTGTGTTTTCATGGATATAATAATTTTCATTTGAATGCAGTATGTTGAAGCTGACGAGGATAGGGCTCGTAAATACAAATTATATGGAGAACGTGAATCTAGTAGCAAAAATCAAAGAACAAGCTACATCAGGAATCAATCTGAAGGGTCATTTAATGCTAATAATGATAGCAAGCAAAGTTCAGTGGATTTTAAAACCTCAATTCCTCATTCAACTGAAATTTCAGGTGGTGAAAAGGTTGATATAGGTGCCAGGACAACGGGAGATCCTGCTAAGGATATGCTGGATCTATTTTTGGGTCCTTTGCTTAAGAAGTCCGTAGAGAATGAGCAGTCCAAATTTGTTAAAACAGATGTGCAATTTTATTGTGACTTAAAGAGTCAAAATCAAAGGCATAATGATAATGTTGGAGAAGTGGTCACTGTAATGAAGAAGAAGAGCAGCCTGAAAGATAAGGTAGCAATATTTCTTGGCTAAATAAAACAGATAAAGCTGTCACTGTGATGTGTCGAGATGAAGTAGATATGTCAAGATGTTTCTTGCTTCAGAATAGTTGGACTAAAAGGTTAAAGGTGGCAGATCCTTGCAGTCATTTTGTTTAAACTGATATCATCAAGATGATGGATCAGAGGTATGCATCTTTCACTATTTTGCCTTTAATTATTTTAAGATGCAATTCTTTCAGGTTCTTTGCTGCTTATCACCATCTTTTATATGTTTCTGAGGTATTTTTTGTTATTCTTTTAGGATAAAAAACCCCTTTCGTTAAGAAGAATTAAAATATTACAAAAGAAGAAGAGCCAAACAAAACTATAGACCCAAGCAAAAAGGGAGCTACCGAAGAATTACAAAAAAGAGCTCCAAAAACCTGAAAAATATGATAAAAATGTTTAGACCGCCTAGACAGGTATATGAAGTGGCTAAACTCCAAGCAAACTCCATGATCCCTCTACATCCTTTAAAACCCTCCCATCCTTTCTAGCCAAATATTCCATAGATTTGCTTAGAAGCCCGCTTGCCACAAAACTTTCTTTCGTATAGGGAAGGAGGATGAAGAATAACTTCTTCCAGGTGCAATAATAATTGTTTGGAACCAGTACCACCCAAAGCCTTGAAATAGCTCCAGAAATCTCTTCTACAAATCTTTGGTATATCTTGGAAGTTTTTGGTAGACATTGTGTTCCATATATTTTGTGGTCATCCATGGACTCATGCTGTGAGTTTCAGTATTTTTGTATACTTGGTGGGAAAGGAACCCATAATTCTTAATGGGCAAGCAGGAGATTGGAGGGGAGTATTTCAGTTGGCTAAATTTTATGTTTCTTGGTGTGTTTCTTTATGACGTGCTCTTGTTTTTTTTTTTTTTAAGTTCAACATGTGGTGTTGAGATTCGAATCTCTAACCTTTGGTCGGGATATAATATCTTAACTAGTTGAACTATGTTTGGGTAGTTTTTTTTAAAGACTACTTTCGAACTATGTTTGTGTGTTCATTTGTTCTTTTTCTTTTTTGCTTCTTTCCTCATGGAGTTAATTATAGTTGTGGACACCGTACATGAGGTTGTAATACTAATTTTCACTAAATAATGAAAGGGTTTCCTGTTTCTTTTTTAAAAAGCAATAACACTTCCAAATAATATGATTCAGGTCTTTTGACACTTGCTTAAGGAGAGAACATACCATTGAGGCTCAAGCATGAGGTAAGAAGACCTTTGGGTGGAATCCGTTGTGTTAAGCTTCCCCAACGCCACCAAGAAGTAAGAGAAAATTTTGACTTTTCTGGGACTTTGAAGTTTGGGACGAGGGAGAGTGAAGCCAGTTCACAGAGGGAGACAAGGTGAACATAATAACATTTACTCAAATAGTTAGACTCTACGGGGTGTGAATATTTCAGTTGGGTAACATGTTTGTATTCGACACATTTCATATACTTCCTGGATGCGTTTCGGGCTTACTTGTAAGCGCAAGATATATCCCATAACTTGTTGTACAAATTGAATAAGAGCCCGACATTTGTTAGAGATATGTAATGTTAAATATAATAAATAGACATAAATGGTAGTATAAAATAAAATTAAAACTTTGAGAGTGCAACTTCAAACTTGTTTTTTTAGCCTATAAATGCATAAGCGTATTGACTTTAAATTTCTTTTGTTGGTAAAAAGATGATATATAGTTAAGAAAATATATTTTTTAATAAACATGTTCTTGTCATGGATGTCCTAGATTTTTAAAAAATAATGTGTCAATATGTTTGTGTCGTGTCGGATCCTTGCCCGTGCTTCTTCAGTAAAACTATAGAAGGCCTATGGAAGCTATGGTAGCTATTGGTTGAGAGTATTGCTTTGGTAAAACTATAGAAGCTATGGTAGCGAGAGTATTGTCAAGTCTCAAGAAATAAGTAGTATGCACGAATGAGATTTCTTCAAATACTTGTATCTTGTCTTACAGAAACTGCTTTTGCTTTTATGTAATAGTGGTTTGTCCGCGATGCAACTACAATTTCATTTTATATGTGATTCAGTTGAATTTGTATTGCTATGGTCTTCTAAATAGTAGTTCTACTTTTATTTGTTATTGCTGTGATTTAAAGCCGAAATCTTGAAAGGCCTACTTTGTAGCCAACTTTTTCCACATCATCTCTGACTTGTTTCCTGTACTCTGCGAAAGTGAAGTGTCTATAAGGTGATGGCTGTCTGCAACTCCCGATTCGAGAATGATAAGAAGGGCAGAGAAAGTATGCTATCGAATATCTCTCCCGCATTGGATTAGCCACGACTCTGTGCTTCACACTCTTGTACGTATCGTTGCTCCATGCCTGCAGCTCAACTCATCAGTCCATGATATTTCATAGTGAGTTTCTAATTGCTCTGCCAAAATAGTTCTCAGCTCACTCACATTTTAGTCCATTGAAGTATCTTTTAAAGTATTTGATTTGATAATTGAAACTAGTTTGAGAAATACTAAAATCAAATGAGATGAAATATTTAGTTAGTTTTCTTCCATGAGTGCTTACAAAATAACATTTCACTTAAAAAAGTGAAATATTTTTTAAAAGGAGTCCCAACACTCACCCTAAAATCAAAGGGAATTCCCTCTTTGTGTCTGAGGAGGCTTCTCTTGTGGGATGAGGAACAGTGGGGTTGTGAAGCTGAAGGTTTCTTTTAGTATGAAATTTGTAGGGATATGTGGATCAAGAGAGTTTAGGTGCTCTTTTATTGTGTTTTATGTGGATCTAGTTTTATAACTTTTACACCAGGGCTGTTTGGCCTAATGGTTTGGAATGTGTTGGCATGGATTGGAAAGGGATGCCCATGTTTGGTTGGTTTGGAATGGTGTGGGTTTGGAATGAAATGGTGGGAATGTGGATTCCAACCTATTCCCACATTTTGGTGGGTCCCACTATTTATCTTTCCATTTTTCTTAATAATTTTGATGGGACCCACCATTTCTTTTTCTATTTTAACCACATTTTGGTGGGTCCCACTATTTCCCTCTCCATTTTTCTTCATAATTTTGATGGTACCCACTATTTCTTTTTCTATTTTCCTTATAATTTTGGTGGGTCCCACTATATTTCTCTCTCCATTAATTCCAACCCAAATCCAATGCACCAAACACAGGCATGAGAACATGATTCCAGCAAAATATTCCCATGGGAATCACATTCCATTCCAATCAAATTCCGGCGCACCAAACGGCCCTTTAGACATCACCTTAGGTATATATATATATATATGTTTTTTATTTATTATTTATTTTTTTAATTTTTAATTTTTTTAATAGTTATAATATAGAAGCTATGATGTAGTAATGTGAGACTGGAGAATATCTTTATGGTTTGAATCCAAAAACTAGACTCAAGTTTGAAGAAAAAAGCATGAAGTTAATTATACGTCATCATATTCTTATGTAGTTTATAAATTCAGCATCTTTCTGCATTCCCAAAATTTTCACATTAATATTTTTTAACAAGAAACAAAATAAAGATGAAAACAATGAGGAAATACTAAAAGGAAGTTTATGTTCTAATAGGGTTTAGAACAAGGTTCTGTTCTAGTGGATCCAACCCAGGTGGACAAGCCAAGGGAATCAGTTGAAGGTTAATGAAGAGATATCAAACCATAGGAGGGAGGCAAAGATGTGTAAAATGGAAAGTCAACCAACTGTATAATTAAAAACACAATAATTCTAAAACTTTGTTGGCATGACACGTATTTTTGCTCTTATAATATTTTGATTCTTGTACTTTTATCTGTAATGATTTGTTTCATGTACTTTTAGAAAGTTCAGTGATTGAGTTGTTGAAATAACATTTTCATCAAAATATTCTATGAGAAAACAGCCTTATAAATGGAATATTGAAAGTGAATGAAGTAAGCAGACCTATAATCCAAAACTGAAAGGTGGTTTGATTATTTGTCTATTGATTACAATAAGCCTTTAATATTAGGTACCAAATTGTTGGATTAAATTATTATTAAGTATTAAGGATGAAAGTGTTACCAAGCCAGAATATATAATGACTAAACATATGTTTTAATTTAACTTTTTTAAAAAAATATATATATATATATAGATAGAGATGAATAGATGGATAGGAAGAGAATATTAAGGGAAGTTTTATAAGTTAAACTTCTATCTATGATTTTATTAGGATTTTCCCTCTCAATGTAGTTTATGATATAATTGTAGAAGTTGATGACCAACCTCACTAAATCAACTCTTCTTGAAATGGGTGAGGTATTGTTCCATTATACTAAAAACAAAATTATTAGGTATTTTGTCACAATATAATCAATGACTTCATAGAGTAGAGGTTTGATTAAAAAAAAATTATGATACTAGGGACAAAATAAAACTTTTGAAACATTATATGATATAGGGAAGTATATTCTTTGAGAGCAAATAATAAACCTTAGGAATGATATAGAAAAGTATATTCTTTGAGGGCAAATGATGAGTAATAACGATCCAAACTTGTGTTGATTTGAATATAGTTCAATTGGTCAAAGTATGACTTATCTCGTTCAAATTTTCATTATTTATTTATGTGATTTTTTTTTAACAAATTTCTTAATTTTGATATTGAATTTATAATTTTATAAATGGACATTTTAATCTTGGGGTCAAAGATAAAGCTTTTATTTAAATATTCAATAATATTTCATGTATTTATTAATTTATTAATTATTTCATAATCTCTTAGTTGAGATGTTTAGGGAGATTCTCTCCAAAGTCTTTGGGTTCATGTACCTTAGGGCTATAAGTACTAATAATGCAAGGAGTGGGATCCATTCCCTCAATTATAAAAATATAACTATGTTTATTTACATGTTTATTTTAATTTAAGGATTCTTTTTGGCTTTAGAGTATAGTTTAAACTTTGTTTTAGTTTGATTTTTATACATTATATTTGAAACTTAGTCTTAATTTGGTCGTTATAGTTTGACAAAGTTTCACATATTTTCTAGTTTCTACGAATCATTTTTACTCGCTTAAAAAACTCAAATCCTTTTTTTCTAACGACATGAATCCTAATATAGTTAATTAATACAAAGGCACGATTTGTGAAGTTTAAGCTTTGTAGTGATGATTAAGAGATTCGTGATCCAAATCCTTTCGCACATGTTTGAGTAAGAAAAAAAAAACCAAAAGAGTTGGAGTGTTTACCTGTAAAAGATCTCCAATGTTAACAACAAGAGCTTCTGGATTGGGTTTCACAGCCACCCATTGCGTTCCTTTCATCAGCTGAAGCCCGCCGCCGGAATCTTGATGAAGTACGGTCAGAAAATCGCTATCGGTGTGGGGCACCAGGCCGGAGACTTCGCCGGAAAATGGACAGATCGGGTAGTGATTCAACCGGAGGAAGCATGTGCTTTCATCGCAGATATCGTCAAATACTTCCCTCCGGTGGCCCAAACTCTCCACTAAAACTCCTGCTAGAGATCTTGCTAGCTTTGACATGGCGGTTGCCACTTCCTCCAGCACTTCCCTGGCGTTTGAAAGATGTCAGGTCAGTGAGTAATGGGCTCTCCTTATTTTTGTAATTGTGGAAGAATGTTGAAGTGCCATTACTTTAGTGGTCTAACTGTTTGTGAAAATGTCTAAGAGAGCTGAACTCTTCAAGTTTGCGGGATGTTGATGAAAAGTGCATGAATGTTATGATGTTAGCGACACAACAAATATAGTCCTTACACGTTGGATTTTTTATTTGTTTTTGTTTAATCATTGAACCTCAAAAAGTTTCTATAATCATGCTTCCATTTAGTGATTGTCATTGAAACTATTGAGGAAATGCTAATGTGACATGGTTTCTTATAACTCTTAGCTGAGTTGGTGTGATATGGTTAACAACTAGACAGGCTGGTGTGATATAGCATTTTGTTAATGATATTAACAAATAAAAGCATAATCTAAACTTTGAGAACGAAATTGAAACTTTTTTAAAGTTCAAAGACTAATTAGACAATGTTATAAGTTTAGGCACTAAATGAAACTGAAGTATGTAGTCGGAAACAGGGTGACAAGATTGATACCTTAAGTAAATGAACTCGCCATAGCAGGCAGCTTCAGAGACCTTTGTAAGGGGAATGTGAAAAGCTTCAGACCAAGAGAACTGGTTTGGATGGGTTGCAGTAGGCGTTCCCCATCTGTAAGAATTATCCAAAATCCCACTGGTAGATTTTCTCTCAAAGGGTACTCCAAACAACTTCATTTGTTCTTTGCTCATTCTGCTCAGCAGCTCTGTGCGTATCCCATGGTTAATCACTTGGAAGAATCCCCATTCAGCAGATGCTCCAAAAATCTCTCTAGAGCAAGCCAGCCTCTCCTTTTCATTGCCACTTTCCAAACCTTTAAGGTCAATAAGAGGGAGCTGACATTCCTCCATGACAGAGCTAGTTGGTTGATTGCTATTGTTAAATGGCTGTAAATGACTAGTGGATTGCAAAAGCAATTCATATTGATGGAAGAGTGGTGGATTGGAGTCCATCATAGAAGTGTCTTCCTTGAACATGTGGCTTTCCTACAAAAGTAATGAAACTAAGAAGTGTTCTTTATATTCTCTGTTTGTGGAAAAGAGAAGTTGGTAAATTTTGGGGAGGAGGAAGAGCACAAGTGGAAGAAAACAAAGAGAACAGAAGAAGACATTGTGAAGGGGCTACCATGTAGTGACAATTGTCGCGAAAATATTGATTCTCTCTCCTTCCATTTTTCTCACAAACATTTGGGAAGACAGGTCTGTTTTGATCTCTTTTAATATTAACGATGGAAGACCAAGCCTTAGAAAGTGGGAAAACGATGCAAAGGAAAGATCCAAACCTACCTTCAAACTTTTTGACTTTTGAGGGACAAGAAAAGTTTATATTGGGACCCTTTTGTTGTCATCTAGCAAATTTGTTCCCAATTGGCAGTAGGCCCATATGAAGTAGAATGTTCTATTTTTCCATGATTGTTTATTTAGTTTCTTAAAGAATTGTTTATACTCTGCAGGTTCTTTCCTTTTGTGCATAATTGGTGAGTAGTTGCTCTAAAACGACATTGTCTTTTTCTTTCTGCAGCAAACCTAACCAAACCTGCCATGTCTGGATTCTTCATTTGTTTTACTTCTCTGCTCTTTTTGGTAGATGGATGAAAGATGAGGATGATAATTTACAGGTACGTCTTGTCAAAGTCCAGTTAATGGAGGCTTTATGGCGATGGCAGAAATTCAGAGGTGGGGCTCAAATTTCTTTCAAGTCATGGAAGAGAAAGTTTCAAGATTTTGCTGTAGTTTCTCTCCAGGTCTGTTGCGGATGTTTCTTGAACATCCTTTGTTGGAATGAAGCCAAGTTTAGGGACTTTTTAGAACTTGTTTGTAAAAATAATGGTTATTGTAAACTTGGTCCTTAAACTTGGATGACTGTGTGCATTTATGCTCTAAACTTTGAAGTTTCACTTGCGTTTCTGAATTTTATATTTGTTTGTTGCTTTAGGTAGTTTATGCTATTAACTCATTTAACTAAAAGATCACGTCGAATGTTAATTGAACAAATGTTGCTGATTTGACTCAATGTGAAGATCGCATCGAATGTTTTATTGGATAAATTTGATTTGACCCAATATGGCAGATGTAGGATAAAAGGAACTAGTTTACATTTTTGTTCTTTGAATAAAAACAGTCTTCGAATTTTCATATAAATAACAATTTAATTATTGTACTCTTAAATTTGTGCTTATTTCTTTGCAATTTCTTTATAATAGTTTTCCTCTTTTCTAAGAAAATATAAAAGTTCTAAGCCAAATTCCAAAAAAGAAAAAGAAGTTTTCATAGGGGAAATCTTATAGATGGTCAAACAATTTTTTTTTGGTAAAGATGGTTATGTATATATACAATTTGATTTTTCTTCCTCTCTCACTTCTGATTCAATTATTCTCATCGACTCCTCATTTTTAAACTAGAAGTTAACACACTTTTTTTTTTTTTTTTTTTTTTTTTTTTTTTTTTTTTTTTTTTTTTTTTTAATTCCATGCTTTCCTCGTTTGATTCAAGCAAATTGGTTGATTTTTTTTTTTATCTTCTGACTCTTGTATCCTTTATCTTTTAAATCCCTAAATATTAACCAATATTTAAAATTTTCATTTTTAGACCCTAAATCCAAAGATTCCTTGTTTGACCAAAATCAAACAACTACAATCGACCAAGAAATCAGTGTCAATGTTCATCTTGTTCTATTGTCAGTTCTAGATCGATTTTTTTAAAGATTTATCCATAGATACTCTCAAATAGGGGTGGATCTAACCAAAAGAAAAGGGGAATGGACCTGGCTCAGACCAGGCTTCGACCTCTACTGACTAGCAGAGTTCGATTTAACCAACCAAACAAAACATTAAATGGACCTGACTCCAACCAGGCTTCGACCTCCACTGACTAGCAGGGTTCGATTTAACCAAAAGAAAAGGGGAATGGACCTGGCTCAGACCAGGCTTCGACCTCTACTGACTAGCAGGGTTCGATTTAACCAACCAAATAAAACATGAAATGGACCTGACTCCAACCAGGCTTCGACCTCCACTGACTAGCAGGGTTCGATTTAACCAACCAAATAAAACATGAAATGGACCTGACTCCAACCAGGCTTCGACCTCTACTGACTAGCAGGGTTCGATTTAACCAACCAAAATAAAACATGAAATGGACCTGACTCCAACCAGGCTTCGACCTCTACTGATTAGCAGAGTTTGATTTAACCAAAAGAAAAGGGGAATGGACCTGGCTCAGACCAGGCTTCGACCTCTACTGACTAGCAGAGTTCGATTTAACCAACCAAATAAAACATTAAATGGACCTGACTCCAACCAGGCTTCGACCTCCACTGACTAGCAGGGTTCGATTTAACCAAAAGAAAAGGGGAATGGACCTGGCTCAGACCAGGCTTCGACCTCTACTGACTAGCAGGGTTCGATTTAACCAACCAAATAAAACATGAAATGGACCTGACTCCAACCAGGCTTCGACCTCCACTGACTAGCAGGGTTCGATTTAACCAACCAAATACAACATGAAATGGACCTGACTCCAACCAGGCTTCGACCTCCACTGACTAGCAGGGTTCGATTTAACCAACCAAATAAAACATGAAATGGACCTGACTCCAACCAGGCTTCGACCTCCACTGACTAGTGGGGTTCGATTTAACCATCAAAGAAGTGAATCAATGACTTGCAAAATCTCAAAATGTAGAGTATGCTTAAATGTATGAGATTCAAATTTACATGCAGCATGAAAATGTGCGGGGCACAAGTTTCAAAAAACACAAACTTCAAAATTAGCGAGTTTTGAAAACCAGAACTATAAAGTAGCTCATTTCTTGTGTTCCACATTTATAGATTGAGAGACATAGACGAAGTGAAGTAAGCTGTTTTGCTGACGATGAACCAAAATACTTTGAGGTCTTGATTTAAAGACTTCCGAACGTCTCATAGCAAAACGCCCTGTGAGTGGAATTTTCCAATGCTCCTCCCACTAAACCCTTTGCACTTCGGATTCTCTTCTATCGAAGTCTATTGAATAAATGACATTGCTTTAGATGTCGCAGACATTGAAAACTTTCAAATGGTATTGCATTGACAATAAAACATTAAGCCACCCATGAATCTAATGAGAGGAAATAAAGATTTATCAGTCAAGGAAGCTTTCAAAATATATAACAATAGACATCTTCGGATCTTGATTGCCTCTCTTTCTCTTTCTTTTCCTTTTTCTTTTCTTTTTCTTTCCTTTTTCTTTTCTTTTTGATGCTTTCAACACTCGAGAGAAATTGTATGTGTCAATCAAAGTTGCTCGACCTAAAAGAGATCATGTATGTTAATCAAAGATTGCTCGATCATATAGAGTATGGTAGGTTTTTTAGAAGTGTCTCATGTGCTAGCTTAGAGAGCTATCAATGGTAATTCATAGCATCAAACATCTTACCTGATTCAAATGCTTCATAACCTTAGCCTTGTAGTGGACAAAAAAAGGTTCGATACAAGAAGATGAATTTGGCCTAGAGACAAATGGGAATGGTAGTCAACAAAGAAAGAGAGAAATGACTGAAGGAAGAAAACATGGGTCAAAAATGCCTTCATAAGAAATCTCTTGAACAATAAGAGATTAAACATAATTCGAATGAAAATATTTGTTAAGGTGACCCCAATTCCTTGGACAACCACTACGAGAACAAGGAGTAGCTCCTCAAGGGATTATCTCATATATCTCTTTCTTTCTTTAAGTCAGCTCGAAATCTTTGATGAAAAACCCACATTACTGTGATTGTCATTTATCTGCATGTGATTCTTCTATGAACATGTGATTCAGCTTTCTATTCTTGAATGTAGAGAACTGCTCGAGATTGGAAGATTCTTCATAAGAGAAGCGTGATTCTCTTAACTTGGCTCTTGCCTCAGTCTAAAACAGTTTACATAAATGGTAAAATGACTTTACTGTAGTATAGTGGTGAAGACCCTTTGTCCCAATTTAATAATAACGGTTTTGCCCCAGTATAATGATGAAAGCTTTGCCCCAGATGATAATTGACAAAGAAAACCTCCAAATCGTTTGGAGGTGTGACCTCTTGATCTACATTGATTGCCCCAATCATGCATTTCAAGAATTATCTTGGCCTTGTACATTTCTTTTCCTTTTTTCTTTTTCTTTTTCCTTTTTTCTTTTTCTTTTCTCTTCTTTTTTCTTTTTCTTTTTTCTGTTTTTCATAACTCTTTTTTTTAGGCCAAATACATGCTTTCATGACTAGCAGATGATACAATCACATGTAGAAGATCAACCATTTGTTAAGTCATCACTCCATTTTGTTTCTTTGTCAGCGCTCCTTGATACCATGATAGAGTTATTTCTCACGCAAAACTTATTGAAAGGATTTGAGACTTCGAGACCCCTTCTCAAGTTACTAAGTCCAAATTCTCAAGATTGTCGTCTTTAGTCTTGGAGTCACCTTCCAATAAAAGGAGAGAAGATAAACGATAGAAATGGTAGGAAAAGTGTAGACTGAACAAAGTTGAAATATAGGAATACTCAAAGAACTACAAGTCTTAATTATGAAGCATTAAATCATAAGAGTTTAATCCCTATTTCATCACCACTGAAGGTCCCTTGGTAATATTGGGTGGATATTTTGAAATGTTTGCCACATGGTTAGATGTGACAGACTTAGCAAAAAAGCTCTCAAGTGGGTAGACAAATATGGAGATTCAACGCAGTTATACGCGATGAGTTTAGCAAAGGGTTCAATTGTGAATCAGTAATTCATGTTGGCCTACCACAAAAATCACGCGTGGTGGGCTAGGCTCAAGGTTTCATAGTAAGTAATTTCGAATTCTTACTTCACGAGGGGGTGCTTTGCCCCAGTATGATAATTGGAACCTTGTCTGGGAAGAAATGGTAATTTGAAACTTTGCACATGAACGACGGTCAAAATAAAGGTTGTAGTTGATTGAGAGTATAGCTGATAACAACGAACATACTTTCCATGAAAAGGGTAAAATAGGCAAGAATTGACCAATTTTCCTCAACGATTATAGTGAAAGCATCTATTTTCTTTCTTTTTCTTTTTCTTTTTTTCTTTTCTCTTCTTTCTTTTTTCTTTTTTTTTTTTGAAAGAGAGTGGAGAGGCTGGACCATGAAATACCCGAACTTGAGATGTAACATGCATAATTTGCATTTGTGATTGACATAAAAATAATAACTATACTGGTCAAAATGGAGGAAGCAAATCTTTTATTAATCAATAAAGTACACAATGAAGAAAAGAAATATCTCCAAATTGAGAGGGTGGAGATGGTGAGGGATAAACAACCCTTTTTTAAACAAAATACTGAGACTGAAATGAAACTTTCCAAAACACTTATTGAGTACTCTGTAACTTTGTTTAGCCTCCTTAGGAAGGGTAGTCAGGCAATCTATGCATAATACTTCCGAACATAGTCTGAATTGACTGGGCTTGATAATTCACAGCCATCCATATTGGTTAAGATTAATGCCCCACCAGAGAAAGCCTTTTTCACCACAAATGGTCCTTCATAATTTGGAGTCCATTTTCCTCGATGATCCTTTTGAAATGGAAGGATCCTTTTCAGCACCAGATCTCCCTCTCTGAATCTTCTTGGGCGAACTTTCTTATCATATGCTCTCATCATCCTTCTTTGATAGAGCTGACCTCTACTCAATGCTGTTAATCTCTTCTCTTCAACGAAATTGAGTTGTTCATAACGATTCTGGACCCATTCAGCCTCTTCCAATTTAGCTTCCATAAGAACTCTTAGTGATGGAATTTCCACCTCAATTGGGAGCACAACCTCCATACCATATACTAGGGAAAAAGGTGTTGCTCCAGTTGATGTACGAACTGACGTGCGATAGCCGTGTAGAGCGAAGGGGAGCATTTCATGCCAATCTTTGTACGTTATAGTCATCTTTTCAACAATTCTTTTTATGTTTTTGTTTGCAGCTTCAACAACCCCATTCATTTTTGGTCTGTAGGGGGTGGAATTGAGATGTTTAATCTTGAATTGTTCACATAACTCACTCATCATCTTATTGTTCAAGTTTCTAGCGTTATCTGATATTAGGGTCTCAGGGAGGCCGTATCGACAAATGATCTCCTTCTTGATGAATTTGATCACGACCCCTTTTGTCACATCACGATAAGAGGCTGCCTCCACCCATTTGGTAAAGTAATCTATGGCCACCAAGATAAATCGATGTCCATTTGAAGCTTTAGGATCAATGGGTCCAATCACATCTATTCCCCACATAGAGAAAGGCCAAGGAGCAGTTAAAATGTGTAACTCGGATGAAGGAGCATGAGTCTTGTCTGCATAAATTTGACATTTATGACATTCTCTTGCATACTTAATGCAATCCGTTTCCATAGTCAGCCAATAATAACCAGCTCTCAAAACTTGTCTAGCCATCATATGCCCATTTGCATGGGTACCACAAATTCCCTCATGGATTTCTTTCATAATCTGGTTAGCCTCTGTGGCGTCCACACATCTTAACAGTACCATGTCATAGTTTCTTTTGTAAAGTATCTCCCCATTCAAGAAGAATTTCATTGTCAACCTTCTCAAAGTTCGCTTGTCATTTTCTAATGCATTAGGAGGATAGGTTCCACATTTCAGATATTGTTTGATGTCTTGAAACCACGGCTTTTCATCTGACTCATTCTCAATATTCATGCAGGAGGCGGGAACATCTCGTTTTTTCGATTTTAATTGGCTGGACCCCTTCATCAAAATCCACATTAAACATGACTGCTAGAGTAGCCAATGCATCTGCTATCCGATTATTCTCTCTTGGGGAATAATCAAAAGTAATTTGATCAAACTGTTGAGATAATCTTGTTATAAGTTGCTTGTAAGGCAATAATTTAGCATCTCTGGTTTCCCATTCCCCTCTTAGCTGATGAATCACTAGCAAAGAGTCCCCCAAGACCTGAAGCTTTCCAATCTTCATATCTAGAGCAGCTTGAATGCCCATTGAACAAGCTTCGTATTCAGCCATGTTGTGCGTGCAATCAAAACACAGCTTAGCAGTGAGAGGGAATAATTCTCCTCGAGGCGATATTAATATTGCGCCTATTCCGTGACCCAATTCATTTGAAGCCCCATCAAAGAACATGGTCCACATATCTGAATTCGATATTTCTTTCTCTGTTGCTATAGTGAGGATATGCTCATCAGGGAAGTCGAACTTCATCGGCTCATAGTCCTCTATAGGTTGTTGTGCCAGATAATCAGCTAGAGCGCTCCCCTTTACTGACTTTCGAGTCACATATGTGATGTCATACTCGGATAAAAGAACTTGCCACCTTGCAATTCGTCCCGATAAAGATGGCTTCTCGAAGATGTATTTCACAGGATCCATTTTTGAAATAAGCCATGTCGTGTAATACAACATGTATTGCCTTAAGCGACGTGCAGCCCAAGCAAGAGCACAACAAGTTTTTTCCATCGAGGAGTACCTGGTTTCACAACTGGTGAACTTTTTGCTCAAATAGTATATAGCTCGCTCTTTCCTACCAGAGTCATCATGCTGCCCCAGTACACATCCCATTGCACTTTCTGTTACAGTGAGATACAAGATGAGCGGACGTCCAGGCACTGGTGGTACGAGGATCGGTGGATTTCGTAAATACTGCTTAATTTTATCAAATGCGATTTGACAATCTTCATTCCAAATGCCATCATTGTTTTTGCGAAGCAACTTGAAAATAGGCTCACATGTTGTGGTCAATTGCACTATGAACCTGGCAATATAATTTATTCGACCCAAAAATCCTCTAACTTCTTTCTGTGTTTGCGGAGGCGGCATTTCCAGAATTGCCTTAACTTTGTCAGGGTCGACCTTGATACCTTCTTGGCTAACCACAAATCCTAACAATTTACCAGAGGTTGCCCCGAATATACATTTGCTCGGATTGAGCTTGAGCTGGAACTTTCTCAATCGATCGAACAACTTGCGGAGAACGATTGTGTGTTCTTCCTCCTCTTTCGACTTGGCAATCATATCATCTACATACACTTCAATCTCCTTGTGCATCAAATCATGGAATAAAGTAACCATGGCTCGTTGGTAGGTGGCCCCAACATTTTTCAAACCAAACGGCATAACTTTGTAGCAAAATGTTCCCCACAATGTAATAAATGTAGTTTTTTCCTGATCTTCAGGTGCCATTTTTATTTGATTGTAGCCTGAAAAACCATCCATAAAAGAGAAGGTAGAAAAACCAGCAGTGTTATCTACCAACACATCAATGTGAGGGAGTGGAAAATTATCTTTAGGGCTTGCTTTGTTTAAATCCCTATAATCCACACACATCCTAACTTGCCCATTCTTCTTTGGCACAGGAACAATGTTTGCAACCCATTCAGGGTAATTGGACACAGTCAGAAATCCAGCATCAATTTGTTTCCTGACTTCATCCTTTATCTTAATTAACATATCTGGCTTCATCTTTCGCAACTTTTGCCTTACTGGTTTGCACTCAGGTTTGAGTGGTAAATGATGCATTACAATATTCGTGTCTAGTCCAGGCATGTCTTGATAGGACCAAGCAAAGATATCGACATATTCTGTGAGCAAATCAATAAGCTTTTTGCGAGTTTCTGTAGAGACATTAGCGCCAATTTGAACCTCCTTGACTTCTGCTTGTGATCCCAGGTTAATTATCTCTGTTAACTCTTCATGGGGGCCCAACGCTTTTTCCCCTTCCTCTATCATTTCTAACAACTCAGCACTAGGTTCAAAATCTTTTTCTTCCTCGTCAGACTCAACATTGTGTATAGGAATATCAAGTTCGTATTGAGAATCGTTTGCACATTCAATCTCAGTATTACTGCTTAAGATGTTGATAATTTGGAAAAAAGAAGAAAAGAAGAGTAAATATTT
This sequence comes from Luffa acutangula, assembly GCA_036850905.1. Classification (NCBI taxonomy): domain Eukaryota; kingdom Viridiplantae; phylum Streptophyta; class Magnoliopsida; order Cucurbitales; family Cucurbitaceae; genus Luffa; species Luffa acutangula. Next base: position 16,205,092 of record CM072099.1, read on the forward strand.
TGCCCTGGAGAGTGTAATTATGCAATAGCAAAAGGAAATGAACTAAAACCTTCATTGAATGATGAAATTTACTATTGAATGAAGAAATTTACTTGAACACATAGAAAGAAGTCTGGAAAATGAAATGAGTAAAATGACTAACCTAACTTGAAATTGAAAATTGAAATTGCAAAAAACAATAAAAAAGTGGTCAATTACTTTGACATCTTAACAGCAAATGACGGTAATTCAATAGTACTCCAATTGTTGAGCTCGAAGTTTTCTGGGCACGGGTAGATCCATGGACCAAATTCTTCCTCTTTAGTCACTACTGCAACTGCAAAATCTCCTGGACGAATTATACCAGCACTTTCAAATGAGTGGTAGAGATGAGGGATGACTTTTTCCCCATATTCTGGTTCACGACTTTCAAATCTGGCCAAACGCCTATCCTTTTCTCGCTTCTGTAACCTGATCAAATCTGCTTTATCCGGCTTATACCCAAGCCCAAATCTTTTTGTATTTTTTGATAGGCTTAAAACATCATCTAAACGACTGTTGCTTTCTTTGAACGTCTTGACTGAAGATCGAGATTTAGATTTCTTGCCTTCCCCATATAGTGTTGTAGCACTTGCCACCTCGAATGTTTGAAATGATGACTCAAAAGCTTCCTCTGCTGCATCAATATATGGCATTGAAGCTGGCCTAGAAACCAAGATATCCTCCTGACCAGATACAATTACTAGGCTCATTCCAATTGAAAATTTAAGTTTTTGGTGCAGCGATGATGGCACAGCTCCTGCAGAATGTATCCAAGGTCGCCCTAATAAGAAACTGTAAGCAGAGGGGATATCCATAACTTGGAAGGTTATGTTAAATGTGCATGGGCCGATTTGTATTGGAATCTCAATGTCACCCACCACCTGACTGCGTGCCCCATCGAAAGCCCTTACTACTACGGTGCTTGGCCTCATATGGGACATATCCACTGGCAATCTTTCGAGCGTTGATTTTGGCATTATGTTCAAAGAAGACCCATTATCCACCAGGACTTTTGCTACTAAAAAGTTCTTGCACTTGACTGAAATATGAAGTGCCTTCGTGTGTCCTGTGCCTTCGGGCGGTATCTCATCTTCAGTGAAAGTTATGGTGTTGTGAGCAGTTATATTCCCCACGATATTATCTAGACCATCTGGAGTGATGTCTTTGGAAACATATGCTTGATTCAAAGCTTCCAATATCGTGTCTCGATGCGAATCAGAGGATAACAACAAAGATAATATGGAAATCTTAGCAGGCGTCTGAGCTAGCTGTTCCACTACTTTGTATTCACTCTGCTTAACCAACTTTAGAAATTCTTGAGTTTCTTCTTCAGACACAGTCTGTTTGCCCCTTGATTTCTTCATCACTGTTGTTTCTTTAGGCTTGACATTGCTACCTGTGTTACTTTCGACTTTCTCATTTTTCTCTTCTATTGTATTCTTTGAGCACTTCAATAACTGATCTGGAGTGTAGGATTTCCCACTCCGTGTTACGCCTCCCGTTCCGGAAATGTTGTCAACTGGAAGTGAGGGCGTTTCTGAGTTAATAGTTACTTTGTACTCATAACTCCATGGTACTGCCTTAGAACTCTTGTACTTGAAAGGAGTCGGCACCTGAATGGTGATCGACTTTGGATCATGAGTAGTAGTTTTCTCACGGTAATAGATCGTGAGTGGCTTTAGTTTGAAAGATGGATTCAAATTTTCTTTAGGCAACAATTCTTCCACGACGCCTATTTCATTATCCTGGTGATGGGCTTGGGCAACCACAAGAAATTTTGAATCCACCAGTTATTGGATCCTTTTATGAAAACGATGACATTGTTCTAAAGAATGTCCCTTTGCCCCAGCATGAAATAGGCAAGTCAGATTATCATCAAATTCTTCTTGAACAAGGTCCTTGTGTGCATACTCAATTGATACATATCCGTTAACGAGGAGAATCTCAAAAAGCTTCTCCTTGGGAGTCTTGATCTCTGTAACATCTGCCTTCTTGATAATATCCTGACACTGATCTATTGCATTCACCTGGTGGTTTGGTAAAGGATTATTATCAACATTGGGCCCCTCCTCATTTTTGAAATTTAACCATCCGGCCTTAACGAGCTCTTGCACCCTATACTTCAAAGCAGTGCAATTTTCTGTAGAATGCCCAACAGCACCTGCATGGTAATCACACCTTGCATTGGGATCATACCATCTTGGATAAGGGGGGTGCAGTGGAGCAACAGGCTTGGGTGCCAATTGATGGTTCTGAATTAACTGAGGCAAGAGCTCAGTATATGTCATCGGAATCGGATCAAATTGGGCTTGCTTGTAAGGTGCTCGATTATTTTGCTGACCTGGAGTGACTGGTTGTTGTTGCCTTCGAGACTGAAAGTTTTGATTCATTTGGGGTCTGGTATTTTGGCCATAAAATGGGGAGTACTGCGCTGATGCATTATTCACCTGGTGTGGATAATATCCATACGTAGGTAAATAATTCGAAGGATATTGTGTGATGGGTTGGTGGATTTGTCGATGGGACTTATCCACCTTCCCTATCATCTGTACTTCTCCCTCCTTCTTTTTTGAAGTATTGTTCTTCTTCGTGCTTGAGGATTCAGCAGTTTTGGCTATCCTACCATGTTTGATCCCGTACTCAATTCTTTCTCCAATTGTCATGATATCAGAGAAATTGGTTGACGCACTTCCAACCATATGTTCATAGAATGGGGACCTTAAGGTATTGATGAACATGGCAGAAAGCTCCTTATCCGTTAAAGGGGGTTGGACTTGAGCTGCCGTATCCCGCCACCTTTGAGCATAATCTTTAAAGTCTTCAGTACTCTTCTTTTCCATCCTCTGTAAGTCCAGTCGGTCGGGAGCCAAATCAATATTGTGTTTGTACTGTTTGAGGAAGGAATCAGCCAAGTTTTTCCATGTGACAACATGTGAACTATCCAATTGCATATACCAACGGGCAGCTGGACCCTTTAAGCTATCCTGAAAGCAATGTATGAGCAGCTTATCATTATGAACGTGCGCTGCCATCTTCCTACAGTACATAACAATGTGACTTTTAGGGCATGTTGTCCCGTCATATTTTTCAAATTCAGGAAGTTTGAATTTTGGTGGGATCACAACGTCTGGAACTAAACATAATTGAGTGGCATCCATGTTTCCAAAAACACTAGTGCCCTCAACCGCCCTTAACCTTTCCTCTAGAACTTCAAGTTTTTCATTAGAGGGTGTGGCTAACTCGTTTTTTACTTCTGGGTCATCCAAGTTGGGGACCGCAAAAGGTATTTTTGAAAATTCTGGCTTGAAATAAGAAGCACCAGCTTGGCTTGCCATGGGTAATTGGGGAATTTGACCTTCTTTAAATGATGGAAAAGGGTATTGCCCAACAGGTATGTCATATAAGGGGTTGTAGGAAGTATGTTGTGGCATGGACGTTTCTGCTGTCGTACGAATATGTGAAGCGAAAGTGGGTGGAAATGGTAGGCTAGCTTGAGGGTTTCCAATCGGAGTGTCTGGTGCAGTTGCATCTGCAATCATTTTGCCTTTTTCCAAAGCGGCAATGATTGCATCAACCTTTTCCCTGATTTCCTCGATGTCCCGCTTAGTCTTCTCTTGTTCACCCTTTTCTTCCATAATCCTTGTTCTACGCCTAGTGTGGTAGACTCTTGTTGAACGAGCTATTTTATTGTTCTGTTTTTATTTTTAAAAGAAATGTCTTAGAGAAAGTAAAAAGAAATAAGAAAAGTATGAGATGCATGAATGAATGAAATTTTATTATTGAAGGAAAAAAAACAATGAATATATCTACAAAATAAACAATTGGAGAATTGGAAAACAAGAAGACAGGGAACATTAATGAAAGTGACCAAAGTACCCAAGGTCTCTACGAATCATCCCTAAAAACTCAAACAACTCCTCCGCATTAGAGGCCATAGGTGATGTATTCTCTCGCAGATCCCTTGCCCATTCTGAAAATCCTCGGGCTCTCCTAGCCATGATCTTGATAGTGTTCATGGTTCGACTTACTTTCCCAAGAATTATCTGCATGTCATCTCTCATAGTGGCATAATCTTCCCTTAATGAGGAGTATTTCTCCTCTAATTGTCCTCTCTCTAGTGACAATTGTTCGCTTGCCCTTTGAAATGCTTGGAGCTAACGTTCCAACGAGCTTGAATAACTTTTAAAAGCTTCAGACTCTTCTGACTGAGCCTGTATATTCACGCGTAGATTGTCCAGCGTTCGCCTTAGAGCAGTATTGGCCTCTTCAAACTCGATAAGTTGTGTTTTCTGCTTGTTGATGGTTTCGTTTAATTCCGCAACTAACTCTAAGAGAGTCTTTTTGCCTCTTGAAAGGTCTTTGATCTTATCCTCTTGTGAACGAGTTGCCTTTCGCAATGCAGTATTTTCATTCCTCAAAGCGTGATTCTCCTTAATCAATCTTCTATTCTCCTCGTCCAATATATCATAATCTCTTTCCCGCTTGGCTCGGTTTTTTGAAACTCTCTCTACTTTTTCGAGTTTGCCACTAGCTTGAGTTACCTGGTCCATCAAATGTTTGACCTCTTGCTGTAATTTTTCATTTTCTAGTTTCAATGTTTGATTTCTTCCCACTAACTCATTTCGCTCTGTCGCTAGCTGGCTAGGCTTATCTACTGCTCTACTGGATGATTCTCCCACATTGTCACGAGTCGTAATTGGGATCTTACTTCTCTTAATGCGCCATTGCATATATTCTGGAGTAACTCCCTCAGAGTGACTATTGCCATTTATCCTTCTAACTGTTCTCCAAGAAGTCAGCACTTGTCGCTTCTTCTCGTTAGAATCCTCGCAACTGTAGGAAAATTCTAATTTATGCAGACCATGAGTTGTTGGTATGAATTGTTTAAACCAACTTTGTCGCAAGGCCAACAACGGAGCATAATGGACGCATCCCCAAGGGCCTACTAGAGGAACTGTGTGGAAGCTCCCGCATCTGTAGATTAAGGCTTTTAGGGGCATCCAATGTGCCTTCCAAATCACATGCTCTAATTTGGAATTCGAAAAGAAAGACACCCATGCTTCTTTCCTCGGAAAACTTGAGTTCCATGGGGTCGTGCCAAATTCTGCAATTGTACTCCTTGTTAGATTCCACGTGCTGCTGAAGTTGATTTTTGGACAGCCAAAATCTTCTGGGAACTTAAAATGACTATGCACCCAAATATAGAGTAAGGGCACACAGCATCTCAACTTCCCGCCTTTGTTGGACTTACAGTAATTGAGCGCCCGAACCGTTTCCGCTAGAAGAGGTATGGCTGGATCCACCCCTTGCTCAATGCCGAAGAATAACTTCAAAACATCACCGTCCACATATCCTTTAACTTTGGGATACAAGACCATCCCGTAGATGCACAAAGCTAACAGCACCAGGCCCCTTTCTTCATTTATGTGTTTGCGAGTGAGTTCTGTTAGATAATCTGCAGATATAGACTCTTCAACCCCTTTCACTTTCACATTTTTCTGCACTTCCTTTAGGTGTACAGCTAGAAATCTGGATAAAGTTCTCTTTGCAGTTAGTTGTGGGTTGAAACAATAGATCATTTCTCCACCTTTTTCTTCAATGTTCAGCATCGTATGGTATTCCTCAATGGTCGGGACTAAGTCGAAATCTTGAAATACGAAACACCTGTAGGCCGGGTCCCAAAATTCTAACACAGCCTGGACGGTGAACCGATTAACTGGAATATACATGAGGTCTGCAATATGGCCGTATCTCTTTGAGAACAAAAATCTTCTTTCTGGCGTTAAACCTTCCCAAATGGCTTTCAGCTCCCCTAGCTCGTTAGCAATGATCTGAACTTGACTTGAGAAGGATGACGACACAGGGCTTTTAAAAGGCAGATTATCCCCATGCTTTAGTTGTGTCTGCTCTGCCCATTGTAGCACAATACTCAACTCATCATACTCAGAGGAAGATGACCGTATCGACTCTATGGGTACGTTGGCATTCATTTTGTTCCTTTTTGGAGAAAAAGAAAATGTAAGGAAATAATAATTAACTACCGCTTTAAATTAAAATAGATTTTTCATGCGCCTACACGGGAGCATTCGCAATCCCCTCGAAGGTCGACATTACTTCATCTAAAAAAGCAAGATAGTACCATGAAGAAATTAATTTAATTTGAAAATGTGAGAAAACTACTTAATGTCATGAAAAATGGGGAGGACTTTTCATGTGCCTACACGGGAGCATTCGCAATCCCCTCGAAGGTCGACACTACTAATTCCAAAACATGATGCAGGACCCAAACTAAATGGTATGGCTAAACTAAATACTAAATTCGACTTCAAATGGAGTAAAGGGAAAAAAAAACGCTTGGGATAAACTCTTTTTAGGGAAAAAAATAATAAAATAAAAAATAAAATAAAAAAAATAAAAGAAAAGAAAATGGAGAGTAAAAATCTAAAATGGAAAGAATGTAGAAATATTTACTTCTCCAATTAAACAAAATAGAAAGACTTTTTTAGAAAACAAGTTTTTCCTCTTAAAGAAAGTTTTTTGTTTTGGCAAAACTTCAATCTCTTAAAAACTCTTTTTAAACAAAAAAAAAAAAAAAAAAAATGAACTCTTTAACCAATCTTACAAAAACTTCTTTGTCTTGTCAAAATTAAACTTTTTTATTAAAAGAAAACCTCTCTTTCAAAACAAAAATTAAGCTAAAAAAAATATAAAAAAAAAATAAAAAATTCATGTAAACAAAACTTGAACTTTTATTTTGACAGAACTTTTAACTCTTTAGAATTTCAAGCAAAGTCTTAATTTTAAACTTCAAAGAATTTCTATTCATGACAAAACTTCAATTTTTTTTTAAAAAAAAACATTAAAAAAAAAAAAGTTCAAATTTAGTTTTCAAATAATTTTTCTCTTGACAAAACTTAAAATGCTTGAAAAGAAAACAATTTTTTTTTAAACAAAGTTAAACTTTTTTAAAGAATTTTCTTTGAAAAAAAAAAAATTAATCCTTTAAAAGAGAACTTTTTTTTTTACAAAGTCTAAGCCTTTTTTTTTAAATAATTTTTATTCTTGACAAAAACTTAAATTCTTGAAAAGAAAACCTTTTTTTTAAAACAAGTTTAAACTTTATTTTAAAAGAATTTTCTTTTACAAAACTTAAATTCTTGAAAAGAAAACTTAAAGTTTAAGCCCTTTTTTTTAAAACAAGAAAAAAAACAAGTGACACCTAAAAGAGTGGACTTTGAAACCTATGATAATACAAAATGATGACATGAATATGAAGTGAGGTAGAGAAATTCTAACCCTAATGGATAAAAAGGTCCCCAAATTAATCCAAGTGTTATAAAATAACAAATGAACTAACTTGAGTGAGGATTTTTCATGCGCCTGCACGAGGGCAATTATGTCCCTTCGAAGGTCGACACTACTACATCCTCGATCCTAATCCTAAAGGTAAAGCCCGGGTATAGAGTTGTGGTTGTGTGTGATATGCATGACAATATAATATGAATTAACCATGCATTCATTAAAGCACAAAATATATTCACACAAGTCACTCCAATAATAACTATGCATAAAATAAGATGGACCCCATAATAAATAAATAAATAACAAAATGAATCGAATAATAAAAAAAAAAATGAAAACGGCATTGACCCTCTTAAAAAAAAGTCCCCAGTGGAGTCGCCAAGCTGTCGCAACGTCATCGCGACGCGGAGCGGCCGACGTCCTTTCCTAAGGATCTCTTTCGAGGTGAGAGGTTTGGAGTCGCCACCAATCATCTTGGGGTGTGATTGGTCACCCATTTTAAAAAAGTGGTCTTTGAAAACCAAAAATTAGGTTCGGGGATCAGTTGTGTGTAGGGAAGGTGTTAGCACCCTACAACACCCATTTGAAAACATTTTATTTTATTACTCGAATTCATTAAACAAAAGGTCCGTGACTTAACGAAAATAAACAAAAAAAAAATTAAAATTGAAAATTAATTGTCTCACTAATTTATCTTTAAATAAAGTAAGGATTTAATTTTGTGAGTGGGGTTAACCCATGACTTTATTATCATGTAAAAATTTCCTAATTAAAGAAAATCTTTCGCCTCAAGAATTTGAAAATTATTTCAACTCCGTCATAGGCTATACATGAGCTAATTTGTCTATTACCTCACATTTCAAAAATAAAATGTGAAGTAATAATCATGAGTGGTATGACACCATTCAATGGAAAAATATTTTTTCATTTTTAAATCAAATTCAATTAGAAATTCATTTGGAATTACTAAAGTAAAACTATTTTGAAGTTCATTTGGAAAATCCAATTTAGAATCAAATTGAAGTTGATTTGAAAATTTTCTAATTTAAGATCCAATTGAAATTTTGATTGCCAAAATAATTGACTAGTTAAACTTTAGGCTAATTTCCAGGCAGGGTGTTCCCTTTCGGTCAGCTTAAATACCCGTTCTTAGACAAAATTAGCATTAAAGTTTTCATAATCAATCTATTTTAACCATTCAAAATATTAAATAATGTTTTTGAAATTTGATTTAACCTTTCCAAAATCGAAATTGATTTCCAATTTAGTTTAAAATTGAAATTGATTTTCAATCTAAGACCAAAAGACATTGACTTGGAAACTTTAATTTAGAACCAAATTGACATTTACTGAAAAATTCCAAATCACTTTGAAACTCCATGAATTCAAGATTAAAACCAATTGAGGGTGAAAATTCAAATAAAATTCCAATTGAAATTCATTTGGGCAATTCCAAATTGAAATTCATTTGTAAATGTCAAAATGAAATCAAATTAAAAACAAACAAAAGTTGAAATCCCAAATTAAATCCAATTAAAAATTTATTATAAAATTCCAAATTAATTATTGAAACCAATGGAAGGAAAGTTTAAAATCGTCTTTTTTTTTAAAAAAAAAAAAAAGTGAAAATCAAATTGAAAATCTTAGTTTGAAATTCATTTTTGCATTTCAAAACCCTTTGAAATTCATTTGAACCATTCAAATTAAAGTAAAATTCAAAACATTAAAATTTCCATTTTAAAGAAAATTGAATTTTCTAATTACAAACTAGTGAACATTTATTAGGAAAATACAAATTCAAATTCAAATTAGAAATTTTATGTTAGAATCCAACTAGAATTAATAAGAAAGACAATTAAAGTTGAAAATGTCATATTAAAATCGAATTGAAATTGGTAATAACAATTCAATTTAAAGCCAATTAAAATTAGTTTGGAAACTCCCAAATAAACTCTAATTGAAATTAGATAAAAAAAAAAAAACTTTCAACTAATATCCAATTAAAGTTCTTTAGAAGTCTAAAATAAATCAATTTAAATTTCTAATTAGAAAATGAAATAAAATAAATTGCAATTGATTTGGGAAACTCAAATTCATAGCCAAAATGAAAAATGGAAAAATTTGGATACATAAAAAAATAATAAAAAAAAAATAAAAGAATTTAAAAATGTGGGACTCACCTTATTCACTTTCCTCTTTCTTCTTCCCCAACTTCCTTCCCTCTCTTTTTCTTTTTTCTCTTCCACTTTCCCTCACTTAGGAGCTCGTTGGAAATAAAAAAAAAGCGGCGGCACGGTGGCGATACGGCAGTGGCGGCGGCGACAATGGTGGCGGCAACGGCGGTACGGCAGTGAGCGGCGGCGTCGGTACGGCGGTGAGTGGCGGCGGCGGTACGGTGGTGACGACGGCGACAGTGGTGGCGGCAACGGCGGTACGGCAGTGAGTGGCGGCGTCGGTACGGCGGTGAGTGGTAGCTTTGGTTTTTGGAAAATCCTTCTCCAAACTCTATTTTCCCTCTCAAACTCACTTTCTCTCTCTAAGCTCTCTCACTATTCTTCTCTTTTTTCTTGTGTCCTTGTTGTTCTTCCCTTTTTCCTCCATCCTCCATGAGCTCTCATTATATAGTAGAGCTTGGAGGAAGGGGTTGAGAAAAAGGGGGAAAGAATGAGAGGTTGGGAGAGAGAGGGGGAGTGAGTTGAGAAAGATGGGGAAAGAATGAGAGGTTGGGAGAAGGAAGTGGGAGAGTTGAGAAAGATGAGGAAAGAATGGGAGGTTGGGAGAAAGAAGGGGAGTGAGTTGAGAAAGATGGGGAAAGAATGAGAGGTTGGGAGAAGGAAGAGGGAGAGTTGAGAAAGATGGGGAAAGAATGGGAGGTTGGGAGAAGGAAGGGGGAGAGTTGAGAAAGATGGGGAAAGAATGGGAGGTTGGGAGAAGGAAGGGGAATGGAGAAGAAAAAGGGAGAGGGAGAAAGAATAGGAGAGGTTGGGAGAATGAGGGGGGATGGAGAACGTGGAAAGAGGAGTGAAGGAAAAAAAAATGAATAAAATAAAATAATAAAATAAATAAACAAAAATAAAATAAAATAAAATAAACAAAATAAAGAAATAAATTAAATAAAACAAAAAAAAAAGAAAATAAGATGAAAATGAAAATAAATCATGAAAACTAAAAAACAAAATTTGATAATATGTAAAGAGAGAGATTCAAACCAAAGACCTTGTGATTGTTAATACGACTTTATGCCACTTGAGCTATGCTCTTGTTAACATACCAAAAACAAATTGACTTCCAAATATTGAAAAACTTCAAACATTATTACTAAAATCAAGCCGGACCAAATACGGTGTCTACAAATTCCATCTTGTAAGACTACGTTCCCAGCTCCCCATTCGGTCTTGTCCCCAAAATGGTAGGCTTATTGAGTCGGCGAACTGGCCACTCTCACCCGTACAAATCAAAGGACACTCCCTCATGGACAGGAGTCCATAATCCACTCAGGATTAAGGCCAAGTTGCCTAGGTCATCCTAGTGAAATAGAAACCGAGCTAACCAACGGTGTTATAGTTAGTGGTTAACTATTTCGCGGTCCGGTCTTTGTGCAAACTCATTGCACAGGATACCCCCACTCGCATGTCAACCACATGAACGTGTTGGATCACTACGTTTGTATTAATATACAAAGCGGGCCGTATCCATAGTGTCACCAGGATAAGGTACCCAGCCTTATCCCTATACTACAGACCCTTTAGGCTAAAACTTGAACATTGATCCCCGCATGTCCCTACATACTAGTTCAAGTCTCATTCTATTAGCCATGGATGTTTAGTTTATTGGATTAGGGTTAGCAAGACAAGATATAATACAAACATTGAATAATACATCACTTTATTAATGTTCGGTCAAATGTACATTTACTATCTACGAGTTTTAGGGCATAAAACCCAACACTTCATTTGCAGGATTGGTCAAGATAATGAGATTTGGTTTCACCTTCAAGGAACCTTCTGTATTTATGAAAACAGAGAACTTCATTTTCATACGTGACGAGACAATACATTGAAGCCTCTTTTCACTGCTTGCTTCATCGAACAGTTTCACATCTAAGTTGTCCATCTTTCTTTTAGGTTGATCGCTTGTTACTTTAAGGCGATAAAAAACAGATGTCAAAGGTTGAATTTTCTTCGATGCGGAGACACTTAGCCTTTGGAAAGCTGAAGGTCGAGTGAAGGTGGACGTCAAACATTGATTTTCTTCCTTTGTCGCGGCCATACTCATTATTTGGAATACCGAAGGACGAGTAGTTGAAGGCTTGATGCGATCAAAGACGAATGTCCTTTGTGAAAGGATTAAAATTCCTTTTGGCAGCGGAAGCAAACAAGAACAACCTCGTTTTTAATTTCAATTTTAGAAAAACCTCTACGTTGGCAAATCAATTCAGAAACAATTTCTAAATTACTAAGATTAAGCATGCTAAATTGATTCAAAATCAAGAATACTTACCGGATTCCGAAGAACACTGCACAATGCTCCAAGGATCTCGTTCTTGGGACTTCCAACGGACACCACCACTCGAATCACCCACTATTCTCTTGGGTCGCTGAGATATGGCTTGTGGGAACCCAAAATTCATCTTGGAAGGGAATTTTCAGCAAGGAATCTTGCTGTTTTTGAGAGAGAGAAGAGAGAAAAGAAAGAACTCTTTCTCTGTCAGAAAACGTGAAAATGAGAGAAAATGAGCGGGGCGTTAGGAAACTCCCTCTCCCCTGTACGATAAGTGGGGAGGGAGTTATTGCCCTATTAGATCTAGACCGTTAGATCTTAATCAAAACGATCTCGGCCATTAACTAATTAAATAATAAATATTTAATTAATTAATTAATTATAATTAATTTAATCAAATTAAATGAATTATAATATATAGTTTTTAATTCAATTTGAATCATATTCAATTAAATTAAATTGGCCATTCAATTAATTCTAAATTAATCGATTCCACATTAATTAAATATCAAATATTTAATTAATTTTATAATTGAATCATATTCAATTTAATTTCTCTCATTTAACCTATAGTTTTAATGTGCATCAAAATGTACATCAATATAAACTATAGCTTTAATTTGATTAAATCACATTTAACCAAATTAAAATTAAATTAATTAATTCCTCAATTAATTAATTCATGAATTAATTAAATATCACATATTTAATTAAATTCATAATTCTCTCATTAATTAATTTTGAATCATATCCAAAATTAATTTTATTATAAAGTTTAATTCATTAATTAAACTTATACTATAATGTATCTCCATACATTATATTAATTGTATCAAAATACAATTAACTTATATTCCCTTTAATAATCAAGACTATATTATCTCAGAACCCGTTATGAGCTAGCAGGTGGACCTAATGGACCTACAGATCAGAAGCTCCAACGATACGAGATTGATCAGCTAAACTCATTAACCGAGTCAATCAACATTCGTTAACTGTGGGTCACTCCACTAAAGACCCACAGCTGCACTCTTCTCACTGTAGAATATTTCTGTGTCCACGGATATCGACCAATGCAGTAAGTCAATCCTTCACGTGTGTTCGTAACACCAGCTGGGTCAAATTACCGTTTTACCCCTGGGTTACCTCTGGATCCTTAAGTACCACTGATCCCTCTAATGAACAATTTGTTTAGGGTCCAACCTCTAAACAAGAGTTCCTCTCGGGCCAAGAGAGGACGGCGCGCCTTTGTTCAAGCCCCGGAATCAGCCCTTAAGGGAACACACATCTACTTGCCCCAATAGGGGAAGGAGTGAATTCCATCTTGTATTGTCATGTCCCCAGCCCCCCACTCGGTCTTGTCCCCAAGAAGGTAGGCTTATTGAGTCGGCGTACTGGCCACTCTCACCCGTACTAATCAAAGGACAATCCCTCGTGAGAAGGAGTTCATGACACACTCAGGATTAAGATCGAGTTACCTAGGTCATCCTATTGAAACAGTAACCTAACTAGTTAACGGTGTTACATCTAGTGGTTTACTATTTCGTGGTCCGGTCTTATGCAAACTCATTGCATAGGATACCCCCGCTCGCATGTCTCCTACATGGACGCCTTGGATCAATACGTCTGTATCGAATACAAAGCGGGCCGTATCACATAGTGTTACCAGGATAAGGTACCCAGCCTTATCCCTGTACTATAGACCTTTTAGGTTGTTACTTGAACACTGATCCCCGTATGTCCCCACATACTAGTCCAAGTCTCATGTAAACAACCTTGGATCTTAGTTTATTGGATTTGGGTCATATTGTGCAATTCTAGACTTAATATAACAATAACACTTTATTGCATAAATCTCAATAACACTTTATTGATACAAGTGTATAATTCGTTAATCATTCACTATCTACGAGTTTTAGGACATAAAACCCAACAAACTCCCACTTGGACTAAAAATCTAGTTTAGTGGGAATGTACAATAATCTATTCCAGCAATGGGTGTATAAATACATGTATAATACATAAAACGTATTTACAATGTACAAATACAATAAACTAGGGCATCACTATACCCATTACATAATGGTATCACTATACCCATTACACTTCTCCCACTTGCCCTAGATTACATCTTTGTACATAACTCGTAGACCTAGACCATCTAGATGACCCTCATACACTTTAGCCGAGAGAGCCTTCGTGAATGTGTCAGCAATATATCATTTAGATTCAATGTGCTTTCTTGTCTTGCAATAGGACAGTCCATATTTGGAACACCTTCCAAATTAGGCTTGAACTTCCTAAGTCATACAGTCTCTATCTGTGCTTCATAAGCAACTACTTATTGGCCTATATGGTCGAGACTGCAGATAAGTCGTACTATAGCTCCTCCATTAAGAGTGAAGACAGACACTGATGTAGATTTCATCAAATCCTTATCAGTTAAGATATCTGTATCAGTGTATCCTGTAAGGATCAAATCCTTAGAGCCATACACGAGCATATAAGACCTCGTTCTCCTAAGATACTGGAGGATGTATGTAACGACACTCCAGAGATCAAATCCTGGAATTGATTGATACTTACTGACAACCCTACTGCATAGGGCATATGTCTCATGTCCTCAACTTCTTGAGGTGTCTGAGGACACAGTTCCTTAGACAACAGAATTCCATTCCTGAAAATGTAGTAAACCCTTATTCTGCATCTTATATCTAACTAACATCTTGTAGACATAAGAAAATTGAGACAAGACTAACTCAGCTTCTCCCAGACTTTCATTTGGAAATGAGCTGCTAGCCTCTTTTAATGTCAGTAAGATAACCTACATCATTCCCAATGATTAGGATATCAATCATATACAACACTAAGTGAGCTAGAGAATTATTGATGATTACTTGTAAACACAAGACTCATGCATCAATGTTCTGATTAAAGCCAAAAAATTTGATCACTGTATCAAATCTTAAATTCCAAGATCGAAATGCTTATGTCAATCCACGAATGGATCATTTAAGCTTGCAAACTCTTTTGCTTTTGATCTTGCTCAATGGACCCTTCTGGTTGAGACCTTAAATGTCTTGTTTCCTCTTGTAAATCCACTTGTAACCTATAGGTGTTACCCCATCAAGCAAATTTACAAGATTCCAAATGGAATTGAAATGCAAAGACTTCATTTCCAAGTCCATGGCTTTAAACCATTTGTCCTTGTCAACATCATTTATTTTCTTCCGAAAAGAAAACAATGAATCCTTTATGTCATTATCAAGAATGACGACTTGAGCTTCAAATAAGCCCATGTAATGATCAGGTTATAAAACAACCCTCTCACTACATCAAGGCATTCTCAACTCTTGAGATGGATGTGACTGACCAAAAGCACTGGCCTTATCAACAACTCTTGTTGAATAACCAATCTTATCAACAACTTTTGTTGATGCATCAACAACTCTTGTCAATGTTTCCGTAGCTTTATTACTTAATTCACTTAAACCGACCTTACTTTATGGCTTATGATTTCTCATATGTTCTTCTTCTGAGAATGAAGGATTTGTCGATACAAATTCTTTATTATCCTATGGATTGAAGAAGTATATTCTCCTCGTTTCCTTTGGGATTGCCTACAATTAGGCATTATTTTGAACGATATTCCAATTTATTTTGGGTTAGTCACAAGCACAAGTCCTGGACACCCCAAAATTTAAAGGAACGTAAACAATCTTTACGTCCTATCCACAACAAAAAAGGTGTTTCAGAAACACTTTTGATGGAACGTTGTTCAAAATACACATTGCAGTCACACTGCATGACCCCCAAAACGAGTCAGGCAATTGAGCATAGCTCAACATGGATTGAACCATATCCAATAGGGTTCTGTTACTCCTAACTGAGATTTAGGATGTGATTCCATGAACTATCAAATAGCCCTAGAATCTCAAGTCCCTATACTCAACACATTGATCAGATCAAAGTGGTTTTATTATCTCACCTAACAAGTTTTCAACTTCAGTCTTAAGCCCTTTCGAATATCTCAAGAGATTCAGACTTAAGTTGCATTAGGTTGAGATGTTCATACCTATGAATAATTATCGTTAACAAAGATTAATTATTCATACCCTCCCACTGCTTTAACATACTAGACCACAAGGATCCAAATGTATAAGTTTCAAGGGTTCTTTGGCTCTTTTAGCTCTTTTCCAGTAAAAGATCTATCAGTCATATCGCCCATAAGGCATGACTTAATTGGTATTAAAGAGTTTTCTTCTAACTAGCTTAGAATTATACTCATAGACTAAGCTCCCAATCATATTGAGATCAAAATTAGTCTAACCTTAAGAACCAAAGAAAGGTATTTCCTTTAGGAGATATCCTTTGCCTTTATTTCTACGAGTATAAGCAATCTTAAACAACTCAGTGCTCATGACTTGCTTTACTCTCGATTAGTCTTAAAACACATAAGTTATTTACCAGTAATGTTGAACAACTGTCAACTCCCTTTCTTAAAATAAAACTGCGTTAGCAGAGAAAGGTATAGTAACATTGTTCCAACATATACATTATAGAAATCAAATTTATGTTAATCTTTAGGAAATTCATACAAATTATCTAATAATGTGTATTTTCTCCCACTAGATAAAATAACTTAATGTTCCCTCTGCCAAAGCCGAGACATACTCTCCAGATCAAAATCTGAGAGTCATCTTACCTATTTGCAACAGTTGCCATGAGCTTATTCCTTAAAAGGAAAAACAAACGTGATAAATGGCACCTGAATTAAAAAATTCAGGCTGTATCCTCATTTTCCACTATGCACGTTTCAATGACCAATAAATCATATTAATTGTCATTGATATTGGCTAGGCAGTTAATGTAATTGTCATCATGAACAATTCAAGATGAACTAGACATTTGAACCTGAGGACATTCCTCACTAAAGACTAATCTTAAATCATTTACCACAAGTTTCGTTTAAGCTAGTTGTATCTTAAACCGTTATTAATAAAATGGTGTAAGACAATGCACATAAAGTTTTATATTATTGCTGAAGTAACAAATTACTTGTATTATTAATCGCACTAACCCATTACAAATAATCCAATCAAATTCTGCAAAAACAAACAAGCAATCAAAGAAACCCTATAAAACTATTGATATAGTTTTTGCAACGATACTTCAGAGGTTTAGAACAACAGCCACCGAAGGGTGGTCAGCTACTCCTCCTCTGAATTGAGACAATCTCAACCAAATTCTAACACCAGAATAACTCATATTCCGTTAGCCTTTAGTTACCGTTGTTCGGTCAAGGATTAGTTAACACATTTAACTCATCCCCGTAAGTGTGACCCTCCCACTTTCAGATCTCAGAGGCACGCACCAACAGGCTACCGTTAGGAAAGACAACTGTTGGTAATTAGCCTAAGCGATCCTATCCTATTCAGGAGTTCACGGTGTTCCGAATCCTATGATCAGGCCCTCCGAAGGGATGGTTGCGCCGAGACAACACGCAGGCGGATCATAGGAATCTCACGTTGTGACCTAGGGGTGGAGACCGAAGGATACGTTGACACGCGTCCCGCTCCCACTTACTATAGACACTTTCCCCATTCACCTTGGTATTGACCCATGCAAACACTTTCCGAAGGGAGGCCGCGCTAAAACGACACGAAGCCGAGCATGGATCTCACGGTGTGAACACAGGGGGACGTGAGAGTAAAAACTCGATATGAAAATCTTGTTTTTATATTTTTTCTCCCACTGAAATGTCCTATTGTATTTTAGGGTTATTAAACTTAGATAAACCCGGCTAAGTCAATCTATCTAAGTCTATGCCTATTATAACTCTTATATATAGGACTTTATTCTAATGTCTAGGTGAATTAAACTCATTTAATTACCTAGTGACATTGCATGCTAACATTAAACTTTGATTAATTCAACTCAGGTTCCGGGTCAGTTCCCAGGTAGGAGGTGTTCCGTAACCGTCAACTTAAGTACCCCCAGCCTAGACAGAACTTCACCGGGAGAGTTCCCTTATAACCATAGTAATGTTTTTCCTACTTAGTGCATTAAAACTATTTTAATCCTAAGTAAGAAAATTAATTCTAATCCTATTGGAATTATAATGAACTTAGGTCTAATTAATTTTAAACAATTTAAAATTAATTCATTTAACCTAAGGTCCTATGTTTGCATGCAACTCTTTGTTATAGGTTGACGGTTTCTAATCAATTTTATAACTATTATAAAATTTTAATAATTAGCCCTATAACATGCTTCTATGGTGTTTCCAAATAACAATCTAATTCAAATTATTAAACACCATAACGCTCATGACGCCGATAATATAACGATTATATTAATCTAAAGTGGTGTCATGCTTCATGCAATTTCAATTTCATTTAATTAATATCGATTATATTAATTAATCATCAACGAAATTAAATCACATGAAATTAGACATTAATATAATATAACTCTTATATTAATCTAATTAATGTCATGCTCAATGCTATTCCATTTTCATTAAATTAATATAACACTTTATATTAAAATTATACATGAAAATCAAGCATTGAAATTTATTTCCATTCATAATATAACTATTATATTAATATTCATGAAAATAAATCTAAGCATGCATGCTACATTAATAAAATATAACAATTTATATTTATCTAATTAATGTCATGCATCATGCTTTTCCAATTTCATATATTTAATATAACAATTATACTAAATCACTCATGAAATTTAAATTCATGCATAATTATCATATATTATAACATTTATAACATAAAAATGCATGAAAACATGCTTAACCTATGGTGGGATCTAGCTAAATGACATTCATAAAGCAATAAATAGCTGAAAAATCGGTATATTGGCCCCTAGGATAATTAAAATAAACAAAAATTACAATAATTTCAATTTAATTATCCTTCTGAGTCTTGAACCGCTCCAGAACCGACCCGAACCAGCTTGAACCGCTTCAAACTAGGCCCAAATCACTCGAACCGGACCAATACTCCAGCGAACCGGACCAGACCAGCTCAAACCGGACCGCCCACGAAGAAAACTGCTGCAAAATAAATATCTGATAATAACTGCCCAACGTTGGAGCTCGAACACGGGACCTCACGGAAACCAAGACCACGCGCAACCAACTTGTCCAACCACCAGAGTTCGAAACTAATTGAACGCAAATATTTATTATTTCGTAACTGCTTCAAATAACCAACCCACGTTCTGAACGACGCGTTCAACCGTCCGCAAATCCGAAAACTTCCGTCAGCGTCGAGACGCTGTAGGCATAGCGTCCCGACGCTATCCCGATTTTTTCCAGCAACTGTTCTTGAGCGTCCCGACTCTGTTGAGCAGGGTCGCGACGCTACGCCTCTGGACAGCCACTGTTCTTCGATTCCAGTGCCGATTCCAATCGATTTCTCGCCCAAATTCATCCCGATCTTCATCAAAATGAATTCTAATCTAGACACGGACTTTACAAGACTCGATTTACTGATTAAATTGCCCAAAAACGCAGGGGCCTTTACAATTTTGATCAAATCAAAACACAGTAAATCTAAGGCCAAATACCAAAACAATTTTCCAGCAAACCAACATTCATAATGCAGAATAAATCCCACCAAGAACCAACGCAATTTTCATAAAATTGAAATCAATTAACGAGATGGCTCTGATACCAATTGAAAGGATTAAAATTCCTTTTGGCAGCGGAAGCAAACAAGAACAACCTCGTTTTTAATTTCAATTTTAGAAAAACCTCTAGGTTGGCAAATCAATTCAGAAACAATTTCTAAATTACTAAGATTAAGCATGCTAAATTGATTCAAAATCAAGAATACTTACCGGATTCCGAAGAACACTGCACAATGCTCCAAGGATCTCGTTCTTGGGACTTCCAACAGACACCACCACTCGAATCACCCACTATTCTCTTGGGTCGCTGAGATATGGCTTGTGGGAACCCAAAATTCATCTTGGAAGGGAATTTTCAGCAAGGAATCTTGCTGTTTTTGAGAGAGAGAAGAGAGAAAAGAAAGAACTCTTTCTCTGTCAGAAAACGTGAAAATGAGAGAAAATGAGCGGGGCGTTAGGAAACTCCCTCTCCCCTGTACGATAAGTGGGGAGGGAGTTATTGCCCTATTAGATCTAGACCGTTAGATCTTAATCAAAACGATCTCGGCCATTAACTAATTAAATAATAAATATTTAATTAATTAATTAATTATAATTAATTTAATCAAATTAAATGAATTATAATATATAGTTTTTAATTCAATTTGAATCATATTCAATTAAATTAAATTGGCCATTCAATTAATTCTAAATTAATCGATTCCACATTAATTAAATATCAAATATTTAATTAATTTTATAATTGAATCATATTCAATTTAATTTCTCTCATTTAACCTATAGTTTTAATGTGCATCAAAATGTACATCAATATAAACTATAGCTTTAATTTGATTAAATCACATTTAACCAAATTAAAATTAAATTAATTAATTCCCCAATTAATTAATTCATGAATTAATTAAATATCACATATTTAATTAAATTCATAATTCTCTCATTAATTAATTTTGAATCATATCCAAAATTAATTTTATTATAAAGTTTAATTCATTAATTAAACTTATACTATAATGTATCTCCATACATTATATTAATTGTATCAAAATACAATTAACTTATATTCCCTTTAATAATCAAGACTATATTATCTCAGAACCCGTTATGAGCTAGCAGGTGGACCTAATGGACCTACAGATCAGAAGCTCCAACGATACGAGATTGATCAGCTAAACTCATTAACCGAGTCAATCAACATTCGTTAACTGTGGGTCACTCCACTAAAGACCCACAGCTGCACTCTTCTCACTGTAGAATATTTCTGTGTCCACGGATATCGACCAATGCAGTAAGTCAATCCTTCACGTGTGTTCGTAACACCAGCTGGGTCAAATTACCGTTTTACCCCTGGGTTACCTCTGGATCCTTAAGTACCACTGATCCCTCTAATGAACAATTTGTTTAGGGTCCAACCTCTAAACAAGAGTTCCTCTCGGGCCAAGAGAGGACGGCGCGCCTTTGTTCAAGCCCCGGAATCAGCCCTTAAGGGAACACACATCTACTTGCCCCAATAGGGGAAGGAGTGAATTCCATCTTGTATTGTCATGTCCCCAGCCCCCCACTCGGTCTTGTCCCCAAGAAGGTAGGCTTATTGAGTCGGCGTACTGGCCACTCTCACCCGTACTAATCAAAGGACAATCCCTCGTGAGAAGGAGTTCATGACACACTCAGGATTAAGATCGAGTTACCTAGGTCATCCTATTGAAACAGTAACCTAACTAGTTAATGGTGTTACATCTAGTGGTTTACTATTTCGTGGTCCGGTCTTATGCAAACTCATTGCATAGGATACCCCCGCTCGCATGTCTCCTACATGGACGCCTTGGATCAATACGTCTGTATCGAATACAAAGCGGGCCGTATCACATAGTGTTACCAGGATAAGGTACCCAGCCTTATCCCTGTACTATAGACCTTTTAGGTTGTTACTTGAACACTGATCCCCGTATGTCCCCACATACTAGTCCAAGTCTTCAAGAAATGTTGATGTCATGAAGAGTCTTTGATCTTCAAGGAGTGTTGAAGTCTTGAAGAGTGTTTGGTCATCAAGAAGTGTTCAACACTTGAACTTATGAATTGCAGAGAGTCTTCGATCTTCAGACTTGATGGAGTCTCTCTGAATTCTTTCGTTCTGCTTGAGAGCTTTGAAACTCTGAACTCTTGTCTTTTGAGAGTGTAGAATCTCTGAACCCTTGAAATGAAGGAGAACCTCTCTATTTATAGAGTTCTCGCTGGATGGGTCCTGGTGGCTTTTGGACCTAACAACTTGGGCTTGGGTTTTATTGGTTTTGGGCTCAAACATTTAGTCTTGGGTTTGGTTCATATTTGACCCAAAACCATATGACCCAAATACTTAAAAGACCCAAATTTGATCCAATTAATTATTATTTTTAATTAATTCGTCAAATTAATTAATTTGATCAAAATAATTTATTTTCTAATTAATTGACCAAATAGAAATTTGGCTCTTTGAATTTATAATTGGCCAACTTTGTCTTCAAGATAAATTTGGGACACATGCCAATTTATAATTGGTCCCAAATTTAATTATTTGTAATTTCGTCATTAATTTTAAATAATGACGTGACAATATGTGATTGGACAAAATTTCTCCTTCAACAGAGTGAAAAATCGTTTGAATTTTGAACTAATTCTCATAAGATTAAGAGTGTGTTTGGTTTAACTGTTCAAGGGTTTAATTTTGAAAATAAATAATTTTGAAAAAAATTCTAGTGTTTGGCAACCACTAAAAATGACTTATTAGAAAATAATATTGATAAATAAACCATTTTGAAAGAAACACTTGAAACAAACTTTTTAAAAAGAACTTCTTAAGTAAACAATAACTCGTGTATAAAAAAGTTTGTGTGGAAATGCAACCAAACATATGAGTGTTTAAATTCTAAACAATTTTTATACAAAATGTTTTTTTAAAAAATGCATTCTTAAAAAACATTTTAATTAAAATGTATTCCAAACGGAACCTAAATAAGTAGATAATCTTTAAATACATGTTTTAGTGAAAAAAGGGGACGACATCTGATTTGTCAACGAGGTAAATAAGGAAAAAAATGTCAAACAAAAAATATCCTTAACCATACTCCACTGGAGTTGTTTTTGGCAATTTAATAGAAGGATATATAATACAATCATACAGTCCGTTTTTAATAAGGATTAAAAATTTCTATGTCGACGAAAATGATGAGGTCTCAATTTTATGAAAATATCGACAAAATGTTGATGTCGATGGATATTTTTGAAATAATATTTAAAATAAAAAATTCAAAAAATATTTAGATTAACAAATAAATTTTTTACATTTTGAAAATAAATTAAAATACTTATTATAAATGTTATCTCCACGTTAGTTACATTTTTTTTTATTATTTTGTTTATATTTTATCAATTTCTTTACGATATAATGGAAATGTCGATTCATTCTATAAATCAATATGAAACCTATAAATATGGGAAAATGTCGATGAAAATTTAATACATTAATTTTTAAGAGTATATTTTGGGTTTGCTTATAAAGAAAGCTTTTAAATGGTTGAAAATGGTATCGTCATCTTTCTGGTCACAACTAGGTAAGAAATTAAAAAAAATAAAAATAAAAAATAAAATAAAAATAAAAATGCCCTTTAAAATCTTCTAGAAAAGGCAACTCAAGCATTTTCACTAAAAAAAAAAAAAAAAAAAAAATATAGAAGTGGTTAGTTAAGTTTTAGGCTTACAAATATTTTTGTGCTTAAAATACAATTTCAAATTGGGTAGGGTATCTTCATAGGCTATCTCAATTAAGTTAACCACCTAAAGTAAATATTTTAGGTTTGATTCTTCTCTTAGATGTAATATATTAAAATTGTAAGGCGTAGAAAGTAATAGAATTGTTGTTTCAAAAAAAACAAAAAAAAAAAAAAAAGTAATAGAATTGAATAAGCATAATCTTTTAAATTTCGGAATAATTTTAATAAAATATAAAAATTTAATGATATTGTTAATGGCCGAAAGTCTATATTCACATGTTTACCTAGAACAAGTATTAGCCTCATCATTTTTCAACGAATGGAATTGGATTAAAGTGAAAAATTCTTTTGAGCTTCTTTCCTGTCCACATAGTGGTCAAAGGTGACCGAGTCAATAAAGAAAGAAGGTTAAATTACAAGTTTAGTCCCTAAACTTTCAGAGATATATTTAAGGTACTTGAACTTTTAAAATATCTAATAAGTCTCTAAATTTTTAATTTTGTATTTAATAGATTTTGACATATTGAAGATTTTTGAAAATTAGTCAATCTAGTAGATATAAAATTAAATTTTATGTCTATTGGATCCTAAACTTCTAATTTTGTATCTGGTAGGCTTGTGAATTTTAAAAAATGTTGAATAGATCAAAGACTTATTAGACATAAATTTGAAAGTTGAGAGACCTATCGCATACACAATTGAAAGTCTAAGGACATACTTGACACTTTTTAAAGTTCAGGGATCTTGGACACAAAATTAAAAGTTCAAGGATCTACTTGACATTTTTTAAAATTTTGGGACTAAATTGACATAATCTTAAAAATTCAGGGATTAAACTTGTAATTTAACGAAGAAAGAATTATCCTCCTAATTTTTCATTAATTAGAAAAAGTGTATATAAATTGAAATAAAAAATTTCTTCTTACCCATAGATTTTGAAATGGGAAGATTATAAAAAATGTATGGCCTTCCTCTTTTCCCTATGTGCCTCAAATGCTCCCATGACCAGCAAGCAAGAATCATAAAACATATTTTCTTAGGCTAAAATGATTAAAATGGGCGGTTGATTCCAAAACTCATGCAAGCATACAACAAATATAGTGTTATAAAATTGGCTAAATCATTTGCTCAAAAAAAAAAAAAAAAAAAAAGGCTAAATCATAAAAATAAAAACAAAATACCCTTGACTTTATACCTAATTTCAATAATACTTCTGAGCTTTGAAAAGTTTAAAAAATACTCTCGACCTTTGAATTTTGAAAACGTTAAAAAATATCATTACGGTTAAGTTTTGGATAAAAAATATTAAAGTTTCAATTTGATTAATACCCTTAACATTTTAAAAAATTTCAAAAACTTAACTCTAAAACTAAGGTTCAACTTGTGGTATCCATGTGCTTCCACACATGTTGTCAAAAAAAAAAAAAAAAAAATTGCATAGCACTCAAGGATTAGAATGTCGATGTCGAAATGTTATCTCCACATTAGTTACATTTTGTTGTTATTTTAGTTACATTTTATTGATAAAAGTTAATGGGGTGAGAGAGGCTCGAACTCTCGACCTCAGGATTACTCTTCAAGCTATGAGACCTACGCGCTAGCCAACTGCGCCACCACCCCTTGATGATTAAAATTTGGATAATAAATAAATACTAAACTGCATATATATACACGTAGGATCATTAAATTTGTTGGCCTAACATGACTATCCAAAAATTTGGATAATAAATAAACAGCAAGTGCATGTATGCATATATGCAGGATTGAAATCCCACCATAGAGTAATTGGATTATATATATATTCCTCGTGTATGAATGATTTGGTTCTTGATTTCTGATTGTCTTAGGGTGTGTAATTGGGTTAAACTTTTCAAGTGTTTAATTTTGAAAAAAAATCTAGTGTTTGGCAACCACTACAAATGACTTATTAGAAAATGAGATTGAGAAATAAACCATATCTTTTCAATGTGGGATCCTCAACATGGTGTCTTTTTGGGTTCACCATTTTTGGATCGGATCACAATTTCTTTTTATTGGACCGAATACCCGTTTGGGTTTAATGGACTCTGATACCATATTACCCTTGAAGCTTATATATTGTGAGGTCTCCACCAATCTTTTCGATGTGGGATTTTCAACAAGAAACACTTGAAACCAACTTCTTTAAAAAGAGTTTTTAAGTATACCATAGCTTGTGCATACAAACACTTACGAGGAAATGTAACCAAACATATGAGTGTTTAAATTCTAAACAATTTTTATACAAAATGTTTTTTAAAAAATGCATACTTGAAAAACATTTAAATTAAAATGTATTCCAAACGGACCCTTAGTTACATTATTTGGTTGTTTCTAGTGGTTCTGATTAAGTAGAGACCTGTTTGGTTTGGAGTGTTTAATAATTTTGAAAAAAATCACTTCAATAAAATTGGTAGTGTTTAGCCATCAGTCCAATAAAAACTCTTCAATCCAAACGGTTCCGGGAGATATGATTTCTGCTGCTGTTAATTTAACATTAGGGGCAATCAATTGCATATTTTGAAAATAAATTACCTAACACTGAGTTTATCCCTCTCACTAATGACCTTTGGATGTTATAAATTGCAGTCCAATCTTCCATTTATCTTTATTCCTCGTTTCTGGTTGTATGATATTGCCTTGTCACCTCAATTTATTTTATAATTCTAGTTTACTGTTGTATTAAATTGGTTGTAATTGTTTATTAATCTTTTTCCTAATTAAGGTATTCCTTATTTGTATACTATTTATTACTCTCTATTATGTTGTTGCCAAAATTCAGATACGAAAAAGATGTACTTGATCTTCACGTGACAACGACAATGAAATTGCTTGAAAGGGGAAGACATGACCTACAAGACAAAAAAAACTGCACACCAGTGTTGTATTTGTCACACCAATTCTGATATTTATGTTAAGCTAGGAGGTTGTAAGTGTAGTAAGTAAATTTAGAATAAGAAAGAAGCTTATCCTCTCTAGGTTGAAGAAGAGTATTTATATGGAGTTTCGAGAGTTTTCTCCTATTTTCTTTGCAGATTAGGAGTCGAGTGAACTGAACCAAACTGCCTGAAGAATCACTATGTTGGGAGTGTGCCAGGCCTTGGCTCGAGGAGGGGATGCCTAATCTCCTTCTCTTTTTCCTACCCTAGGGCCTGATCCTTCTATGCTTTTCCAATATGATTCCACGTTAGCTTTATCTCCTCTTTTCTATTATCGAGATTATGCAAAATTACCTATAACATATTCTGAATTAAAGTTTGTGCTATTGGTATTGTTGGTAGATCTTGAAAATTTTCACTTGACACCTCTTAGCCTAACTTCGTGCATTGGCAAAATCTACTCGTTGTTTCTATTAACTATAATGTCTTACTTTGTTTATTTGTTATATGGACATTAAGGCCCAGTTTGATAACCAAAAACCAAAAACTTTGTTTTAAAATTTGAAATTGAGTATAATCTTTTCAATCAAGTTGAATTTAAAAATTGCTTTGGTCAAACTGCAAAGTTAGTCTTGAATTTGATACTAACTAAAAAATGTTAAACTTTGAATTTTAAGCACAATATTTTCAATCAAGTGGAATTTAAAAGATACTCTGCCAAATTAGAAAGTTAGCCTTAGAACTTTGATAATAACTAAAAAATGTTGACCTTTGAATTTGGAGTATAATCTTTTGAATCAAGTAGAATATAAAAAATACTTTGGTCAAACTACAGAGCTAGTAAACTTTGTTAATAACTAAAAAAAGTTAAAACTTCTAATAATTCTTTGGTCAAATTACAAAGTTTGTCTTTGAACTTTGATAATAACTAAAAAAAAAGGTTGAACTTTGAATTTTGAGTATAATATTTTCAATCAAGTGGAATTTAAAAAAATACTTTGGACAAATTACAAAGACATCCTTTGAACTTTTGGTAATAACTAAAAAAAAAAAAATTGAACTTTATTTTGAGTATAATCTTTTCGACTGGGTGGAAATTTAAAAAATACGTTGTTCTAATAAATGGTCTTTTAACTTTGATAAGAGAACTAAAAAATAAACAATATTTAGAGGTGGGATTTTGAACCTAAGATTTCTTGATCGAGAATACATGTCACACAAAACTGTTGAGTTTCATTAATAACTAAAAAAGTTGAACAGAATAAAAGACAGTTTAATTAAGTTTAAATTTGAGTCTTTTCAAAAATAAAAAAAGTTCAAATTTCACCGTTGAAAGCCCAAATAAATATGTACACATACTTTAAATTTCCGAAGGTAGACAATAATTTGATGTATTATATGAATCATTTAATTAAAACTCATTTTCTTATCATACTAATATCAAATTTTGTTCAAAAAAGTAGTTTACAAAATTAGTTTAGATTGTATTTGAGAAGGATGATAGTTTTTTTTTTGGGCAACAAGAAAAATGGCTATAAATAAATAGGTGGTTTGAAAAATGACTACGAACGTTTATAAATTAAATAGATGGCTAAACAATTTACTGATTAATAAATCCCTATTTGTACAAGACAAAAATGCCCTCCCAACAAACTTACTAACGTGTTCTTAACGTTTAAAACCAAAATCAGGGATTAAGAAAGATAAAATACACCCCTACAAAATAAGTTGGAGACATTTTAGGAGGTTTGAAATTAAAAAATCCCTAAAAATAAGTTGGAGACATTTTAGGAGGTTTGAAATTAAAAAAAATCCCTTAAAAATAAGTTGGAGACATTTTAGGAGGTTTGAAATTAAAAAATCCAAGAACACAAAATTATTTTGAAAATCAGACGATGTATCATATTGTTACTACAGGAAAGAGTTGTTCCCCGTAAAAAGGAGTAAATACCTTTATTGGGGAAGGAGTACAAAGTTCAACCCCCTTCAGTAGAGAGAAACACCTTCGAACTCCATTAATCGGAAACAACAGTCCTGTCAATAGGAAGATTTACTACCTGCAACTAAGAATACCTGAAAATTTTTAAAAACAAATACGAACACAGTAATTATGATACCTTAGTTGCTGCAATTATGAGTTGTCATAACACCGCCCACCCTCCCACCAGAACCGCCTTCATGCACCAGCCCGTCCGTCCATATTCATCTTCCACAACCCTCCCTTCCCACCATTTCCCCACCTTGAAACACTTAATCCTCCATTTCCCACCATTTTCCACCCCCAACACAGAGTGTATCCCAATCCCTACCTCTCGCATCGCGCCGATGACCCACATCCGTCGTGCCGACGACCTTCTTCCACCGTGCCGTCGAGACTCTTGCTTGCCCCACATCCTCCATCGATTCTCCTTCTGCGCGAGGACTGTACAATTTCTCAGAAATTCAAACCAAGGTAACAACTTCGTTCCCATTCCCTTATATTAGCAACAAACTGATACATTCCCCCAAGATTTTAGGGATTTCGTTATTACATTCCCCCGAGTGGTATGTACTGATAAATACCATTTCTATTAGACATGAACAACTTCATTCACATTCTCTTATATTAGCAACAAACTGATACATTCCCCCGAGATTTTAGGATTTCGTTATTACATTCCCCCGAGTGGTATGTACTGATAAATACCATTTCATCGTTATTACAACTTCTCTGGAAAAAGTGTGCTTGTGGTATACTCATATGTATGTGTGCGTACACATTGACATGTCTAATAGAAAAAATGCTTTGATTTGTCTGTACTATTATATACATCCATGGAATGGTCTAATGTGTCTACTTGTGTGTGTATACACTTAATCCCCCTGTATTTGAGTTAATCACCCCCTGTATCGTGTATGTCTGGAATGCCCAATAAAAATACACTTTGTCTTTGTCTGTGTTGCTATATGCAACCATAATAACCCCCCGTACCATGTTCACCTGAATGCAAATACCTGATGAAATGTCATAACTGATATCTGTCTATAGTATTACATACATACGTGTTCCGCATGCATCCTGTGTGTATGCATACTTACCCCAGTCCCACCCCCCATATGAGTTATATATACGCTGTAGTTTATATGTACTGTCATCTGTCTGTATGTACTGCTACTTACGACTTTTATTGTTGTTCTTTTGTAACATGGATAATGAGGGGCAAAATGTGAGGGATAAAATCTTTTTTTACCGTTGGAAAAGCTGAACCTAAGCCTAAAAAATAGGTAGATCTTTTTATACACTTGAACACAAACCGCCAACTGAACTCCCTATAAATCGGGATTCATCCATCCCGAAAAAAGGGGGAGAAACTAAATGAAAACAAAAAAAATCTGTTAACGACGTTTGTCTATAGTCGTATATACTAGGGGTAAAAATGTCAAAAAAAATCTAGAAAACAGTTCCTGAAAATGCGGTGGTCACCCCTGCAAATTCTGAACATTTGTAGCCAAAAAACAAGAAGACTTTTTTTTTTCTAGCTATTTAGCACAATTCCCCTTTTTTTTTTTCCTTTAATAAATCTTAAATTTGTTAAGTTTAAACAAATATCATAGTAATTGTAGTACATTAATTATAACTATGAATTAATCACCATAAACTACAAATCAAGTATTATTCATTATTATTTTTCTTATATGTAGTGCCAAATTTTTGTTCCATGGATAATTGCTACGGATGTAATTTAAAACATAGTTACATCAATCTTCCTTATAATTAACCATGTTTTGGTCTTTCTAGGGTAAGGAACAAATTTTTTAAGTCTCGTCTGATAACCATTTGATTTTTGAAAATTATGCTTGTTTCCTCTCAATTTCCTTACATGGTTTTCATCTTTGTTAAGGACACATTTGAATTCCTAACCAAATTTTAAAAACAAAAACAAGATTTTAAAAACTATTTTTTTTAGTTTTCAAAATTTGACTTGGTTTCTGAAAACAAGGGAAAGATGTAGACAACAAAACAAAGAAACTTGTGAGTAAAAGTAGTGTTTGTAGGCTTAATTTTCAAAAACCAAAAACCAAAAACAAAATGGTTATCAAACGGGACCTTAGTTTATCTTATTTAGGAAAAATATTGTAACAAAGGTTTTTTTGTCATAATTAGGTTCCTCCGTGATGGGGTAGTTTATTTCGTCCTTTGTTGGTGGTTTGGCAACTGCTCGAAGATAAGAGATTTCATGCACCACGTACATTTTTCTAATCTTTGAACCGAAATTCCCAACTAAAAGTTGAATTTTAGAACCTAAACAACTCAATTGAGAGCTCTGTGACCAGTGAACGGGAAGGTCCACCAATGATTAATAGACCATTCCCACTCTACCCGTCTCTTGATCTCTCGTTCCACTAATGAGTTTTTAATGATTCATTCAAGGAAGGCATGACCCCCCTAGTGTAGGTGTTCGTCAACAATGAAAGTTGTTGAACTTCAAACTTGAGTTGAGAAAGAGGGCTAGGCCCAAGAGAGGAGGGCTTGATGGAATTAGGGAAGACGAGTGGTCAAATAGAGTTTTTTCTTTTCATTTATAAATATTCATTAGAATTTATTTGTTTATTTTTTTTTAAAATATAGCGTTACATACAAATCCGACCTTTGAATTATATGAAAAATTTGTTCATTTCATGACACTTTTTTTAGGTCAATAAATCTTTAACTACTAGAAGATGATTAATATTTTACCTATTAAGCTATATTTTGATAGATTTAATGCTATAAGAACTTTTGTTAGTTGACCTTCACAGCCAAAACTAACTCAATAACTACTATTTTAATTTGTCAAGTGAAGCACAACTCAATTGATTAACAAAAATTATATATTATCTTAGAGATTAAATATTTGAATCCCTACCACGTATTTAAGGAAAAAAAACTTTAATTTAGCAGATATTCATAGTAATGACTTGAAAATTTTAAAATAACTTGTCAGAATCATTATTGGTATTCAGATCATTATAATTGTTATTATATTTGATTTTTTTTTTATTTGGATAAAAGTTAAAGTGAATTTAGGTTCAAGCATAGTTCAACCAACTAAGATATATATCCGATCTTCACCTTCTTAATATTGTTGACCTTAAATAAATAAATAAAATATGGAAGTTAATTTTGAAGTGGAGTAAATATTATTCTCTATTGGGGAGATTCAACTCACAAAATTCTTAGTCGTTACTATAAGACTGATACCAGTTGAGCTATGCTCATGTTGGCAAGGTATTCACGTCTATTGAAAATTTGGCAACTTCATCTTTAATATATATTTTTTGAAAATGGAATTTACTAAACCAATTATGAATGTTTTATGTTAGAATTATTTACGTATTTGATCTAAATAAATATTAAAAATAAGTAATTTATTGAGTGCGGTTTAAAAAAAAAACACCTATCTTTTTCTTTTAAATTCGACAAAAGTAGAAGTGGAAATCATGTGGAAAGATAATACAGATCCATCAAGACATATCCAAATAGGAAAAAAAGCGTATAAGCCTCATGTCATGGATATCCATACAAAAGAAAATATCAGTACATTTTTTGTTAAGAAAATATTAGTAGACATTATTCTAATAAGCTTTACCTATATATTGTTTTGTTTTTTATTATTGTTATTTTTGTTTTGACATAGCCAATCACTTGTGCATATAAATCTTATTGATGGCAACTGTTATATAGTAAAACAATCTTAACCAAAATTAATTATTATCAAGAATCTATGATGGATTCAAATCGTTATATTTACATTTCTCTTCACTTTTGTCGATGTTTTATGAACTTTGTTGATTCTTTTTCTTTGTTATATGATGATTCTGTTGTATTGGGTTTAATGCGGACGACTTGTGATATAATCTAAGTATAGTGATATTTGTGTAATTTTTGTAAATATGAGAGCAGATTCCGGATTCATCTAAATTTGATTTTTTTTTCTTTGATTCCCTTGCACATGTTGAGCATTTAGACTACTTATTAATGGTTTTGAAGGCTTAGAACAAGATTATATTATCTAGATGTTTGTTGTCACCCTGATAGACTCAAGGTTTGATTTAAAGGTTGAACTACATGAGAATTTGTAATGTTTTACTTGAGAGAATTGCATGTTTATTAGCTTGCAAAGAAAAGCAAAGAGGAAACGAAAAGAAAAAAAAATATAGTGAATAAAACAACTTGTAGTGTTTAAATTGATTAAGGACAAAAAAAAAAAAGCTACCTCTGTTGTGATCAGTTAGGTCATCCAAGTTTTAAACTTGGGATAAAGGTCCTTAAAGCGGTTGTTCAAGCAAAAAGACTGGGACAAGATCGTATCGGATGCTGTGTGGTTTTCTAAAGCCATGACTCAACAAGTTAAAGACCAATTATGAGAAGAGGATCGAAGAAGGAAAAAAGAAGCAAAGAAAAGAGAAAAGAGAAGAAAAAGGGAAGAAGAAGAGAATGTTGCCCTGAGCTTCGCAGCCGAGTGCCTGAACGATTCAGTGGATGCCACTGAGAAAGAAGAAGAAAAGAAGGAGATTGCGCCTGCATCTGAAGGGCAATTTGCAAAACAAACAAGGGAATTTGCGGCCGCAAACCTGGCGCAAACTGTGCAGGAAGAAGAAGTTGCACCAGTTCCTGAGGCGCAACAAAAGGAGCAGACCCCGCCACCACCACCAGAGGATGAAAATGTGCTCGAGGAGTTGATCAAGCACAAGAACGAGGAAGAGAAAGAAGATGAGGAGCAACAAGCTCTAGTAGATGAAGATGAGGTCGAAGAGATCACTAAGGACCAAATGCCTATGAAAAGTGGCAGAGAAGAGGAAGAGACCGAAGGGAAGCAGAAGAAGAGGAAGATTAGCACATCCCTCAGGAGGCCTAGCACACTGGAGCGAATTATGTGCTTCCCCATGCTGAGACACCACCACCACCATCGCCTGCAAAGGGAGAATCCTCCACACCTCGGGTAAAGAAAACACCAATCAAGAAACCGAGGGTGGAACGACAGGTGGAGCCACACGCACACTCAGGCCCGCCTAGTTGTCATGAAGAAGAAGATCTTGATGTGTGAGAAGGTCTTCTCCATTAAAACAGGTCCACTCCCTGCTTTCATTGATGACATTATTTGCAAGTATGGTTGGGACCGACTTCACAAGGAAGCGAAGGCAGCCTCTGTCCCCTTGGTTCGAGAGTTATATGCACAGATAGGGGATGAACACCAGACGATTATGTTCCTAAGAGGTCGGGTGGTGGAGTTCTCGGCGAAGCAGATTAATCAGATATTCCAATTATCATCCCTTAGATATCCAACTGGGAACATGGCTATTGAAGAGCCAATAGACGAATAGCTAGCAGCGACCCTTTCTTTGGTGGCCCATGAGGGAGTGAAGTGGAAAGAGTCCTTTACGGGGATTAGGACTGTTTTCTGTAGACTTGAAGTCAGAGGCATCAGTCTAGCTTTATGTGATCAAGAACAGAATCATGCCTACAACGCATGACACTACCATCTCGCAGGAACGTGTCATGCTGTTGTACATCATGTATATAGGCTTGGATCTCAACCTAGGTCGAATCATATGGAACGAGATCCTCACCTGTGTGCACAAGAACGTGGGGTGGCTGTTCTTCCTAAGCTTGATCACCAAAATCTACAGGCTTGCAGGAGTTGAGCCCGAGGCTCAAAATTAGATGGAGTTCGCTAGGACTTCCATAGACTTGAGCTTGATCAAGAAGCTCATTACAAACTCAAGGTTGAAGGTGACCTCGCTAGAAAAAAAGGCATAGCAGACTCTACAACTCAAGCTTCAGTACCTCCAGCAGAACCTTCCACAACGGCAGATGCGACCACAAGTCAACCGCAAACTCCAGCTCCTCCAGCGCAAGCTCCCCAACCACAACCTGAAGACAGTATAATGGAGCTTCAAAGAGGTTTGGAGTATATGAGGGAGCAATGCAGATTCTAAATGGCATATGCCCAGCTTCGAGACCATGTGATACGAAAGGTCTTCGATGAGCTTGTAGAAGATTTAGATGATTATCTCCCTCCTTTCCTCGATATAAGTATGGACCCACCCAGAGGCGATGAAGTCGGTCCTTCGAACGCCTAGGGGAATTTTCCTTTCACTTTTCTAATCTTTCATGCCTCATTCTTTTTATCATTGATAAGTGAATGGAAGTAGGGTCCTATTTATCTTTTTATTTGTTTTATCTTTTGTATTGTTTGTTTTGTTGTTCGTTTATTTGTTTGCTTTTATAGGTTAGTGGGTCTTTATGTTCTTTCTTGCATATCTTTTGTTATTTCATATTCTTAGATAGGTTTTTTGTTTGTCTTTGTTTCTTTTGTTTTTATTTTGTTTGAAAAATTCTGAAAATGTATATTTCTTTGAAAAAAGTATTTAAAGATTTCTGAAAGTTGAGTGTGC
Source organism: Luffa acutangula (assembly GCA_036850905.1). Lineage (NCBI taxonomy): Eukaryota > Viridiplantae > Streptophyta > Magnoliopsida > Cucurbitales > Cucurbitaceae > Luffa > Luffa acutangula. Next base: position 16,239,632 of record CM072099.1, read on the forward strand.
TTTTGTGGTTTGTTTGTTTTTTAGTGCCCTTAATGATGATAACTAAAGCTCTCTCAGCTCTAAATACTTTAGTAACTTTGAGTTTTTCAAAGTATGAAGCCTGAATAAACTTTTCTCTCCATAACACATTCAAGTCCAAACTCACCTTAAGCTTTGACTGCCAAAACCTTTAGGAAATTTAGACTTGATCTTAGCATGTCGATCCTTTTTAGTCTCTCCTATCGTGCTTTTCATGTTTAGTCAATGAGGATATTGACTCATTTAAGTTTGGGGGGGGGGGGGACAGTTTTGTGTTATACTATCTATGTATCATGTATCATGTTGCCTTTTGCTAGAGTTAAAAAAAAGCAGAAAAACCAAGGAGATACTCCTCCTTCTCGGACAAACTGAGTAACTAGAGGCGGTCATGACACCCATGATTTCCACTACATGAAAGGTGATTTTGGGAAATGAGTATGCGTTATAGTCTCAATAGTGATCTATACTCGTAGTCGGCTACTTTCACCACAAAGTGTTAGTATGTTGGAACGAAGGTGTAGATGACTATGAGGCTCTCCTAAAAAAAGAAAAGAAAGAAAAAGAATGAAGCCTAGCAGCAACGTATAATAAGTTTGGGGGAAGGAAGTCAAATTGTTTTTTCCATCTTGAGAGTTAGGATAACTTGTGAAGGAGATAAGTTACTTAGAATAAGGGCTAGGTGGAATAACAAGTAGTAAATGTGAGAATGCATGAGAATGTTTTATCTTGAGAAAATGGAGTGAAGGTCTAATGTTAGAAAAATCTTGTTGTTGACTCAAAGTGTTAGGAGCTGAGATCTTTCCTGAAAGGCGCCCTCACGAACTAAACTTACCTATGAAATGCACTCTCTTCTTTCTTGATTTTGTTGTTTTTATTAAAATTGCTTGAGGACAAGCAATGACTTAAGTTTGGGGATGTGATAACACTCATTTATGTGTGTTATTTAGCCTTAAAAACTTAGGTTATTGCTAGGAAAGCAAAAACTTTGTGCTTAAAATCATATCATATAGAGTCAAATTAGTCTTAGAATCATGTTAGATTCTTGGGAATATAGAATTTATGCTTAAAATGTTGAAAAAGAGATTATTTTTGTAAGAATTTATGAAAGTTAATGTTTTTGTGCCGATGTCTATTTTGCAATGGAAATGCGCCCACAAATGGAGATGAAAGAGTTAGCGGAGCAAAAGTGAAGTTGAAGATTTGCGCCCACATTTGGTCTTGAAGATGTGAAATTTGCATTTGAATTGTGTCCGCAAACTTGTAAGGAAAGTGGCCCCAGTTGAAGACAGATTTGTCAAGGCAGTGCACTAAGGAGATTTGTTCCCAATATGCGGCCGCAATTGTGCTTTTCGTCAGAATTATGAGATTCGTAGGATTTGCACAAAATCATCCAAAAATCTCAAATCTCATATCAAATCTCCAAGGATTGTGGATTTTCACTCCCAAGAGTCCTCTCACACTTATCTCGGCAGCCAACCCTACCTTCCAAGGTCAATATAAGGCAAACAAGGTACAAAAAGCAAAGGCAGCTCGAATTTTCGTCCTAGGATAGTTATTATGCTTTTCTTTCTTCTCATCTTGTAACCAATCTGAGTTTTAGTTCTTCTAGCCTCTGTCGACTCTTCCATTCGAAAGAAGAAGAAGAGAAAGACTTGTCTCCCCTTGAAAAAGGCAAGAGAAAGTTAGATAGAGAGGAGAAAGAACCTTAGTTGAGTCTTGAGTTCTTTACTTTTTGTTTTATTTTCTTTGTAAGATGATTTACTTTCTGTTTTGCTTAAGTTTCAGTTGTAAATTCATTATTTTGTGTACCTTTCGATTATTAATATGAATGCACTTTATGTCTTTAATTTGTGTACCTTTTACATTATGTCTTGCACGTTATTTTCCTCAATGAGCTAAGCTTCTTCTCGAGAGTTCAATTATGTGGATTCCGTTAGTAGAAGAAACCCACACCAATGCAAAGACAACCTTGCTTTCTCTTAGCATTATTTGTTTTTGTTGAATGTTAGCTTAAACTTATCACTTAAGTTATCATAGTTTGTGTTCAGGTGGTGGCCGAAAGGTTGTAGTTGAATGTGTGGGTTCGCAAAGACAATAGTTGAAAAGATCCTAGAAATAGGACTTTGCTTTCTTGCATCCTAGAAATAGGATTGGAACCACTAGTGTTTTGGGAGTCGTGTGCAATAATTATCTAAATTTTAGCTAGCCCTGGAAGTAGGTGTCTAGTTAGCTTCGTCTTCTAAAGGCACCTCTAGTAGAGTTGAATAGGAGTATGACTTAACTCACAATCTAGTTGTCAGGGCATTTGCGGGAGCAAATTGGTATCAATCTATCTGCACCATGTCTATGTGGACACTAATAGATACTATTCTCCAACATATGTGCATTGCCTGAGTGAGTTGCTAGAGCAAAGGTGGGTGCATTTTAAAGCTCTTGGTTGATACTTATTTGAATTCCCCTTCTTATCTCATATATCTTTTAGCACTTTATTTGCTTGCTATCTTTTCTATTGTTGTCTTCATCAAATTATTTCTTTGGTTACCATCCTCGGTTGCAAACTTAGAGGACGTTCTTATTTTCTTGATATGTTTAAGTGTTTTTCAACTAGTCACCATCTCCCTTGGGTATGATATCTGGAGTACTCTCCACTTTATTACTTGATAGTGTATACTTGAACTTATAGGTGCTAGCAGCATTTAGGGTTTATGGTCCCAATTTACTTGTTGTGATTGTGTTCTTGGAGACTCGGAGGAAATCACTCTATTGTATATCTGAGTCGTCAGCGAAAGTAAGTTTTGTAACTCTTTACAAAAAATTAAAATCATGTTTAGCCTTAGTAAATCATAGAAATCGTTTCTCTATTTTTTCCATGTACTAGTATATTGGGAAAAATACACTTTTGGTCCCTGAGGTTTGGGTTAAGTGACACTTTGGTCCCTGAGTTTTCAAACTCAACAAAAATACCCCCGAGGTTTGAGATAAGGAGCACTTTGGTCCCTGCCGTCAATTTTTCTGTTAACTTTTAACGGTTGGGGGGGGTATTTTTGTTGAGTTTGAAAACTCAGGGACCAAAGTGTCACTTAACCCAAACCTCAGGGACCAAAAGTGTATTTTTCCCTAGTATATTTTAGAAACAAAATTAAAGTACGAAACAATTCAAATCGCTTCCATCAGGAATTCCATTCCTTCAAAAACTACATGAGAATAGGAGGATGCTGCCAGGAGAATCCTTATTATTAGGCTTCTAGACTTATGAATTGGGTGTCTAATTAATCCTAATTAGCTATTTGATTAAGCAATTAAAGATCTGATTAATGAAATCAATACCCTAGAACTATCCCTCGAGATTGTGTCTCAATTTATCTTTTCCTTTCTAGATTAGCTTTTTAGTTATTCTTTTCTGACATTAGATTTTGTTCTCTAAATAAAGCTAAGCAATAATATTCACAGTAATTAAATGAATAAGAGAAATTTAATTAGATGGTCTACTTCATGGCTCAACCCAAATGTCTTATTTCCACCAACTCATCAAGTATGATTTCATTTAAATTTATCATCAAGTTTTAATATTCAACAACATAACTAAAAATGTAACATTCACCAATGTGATAGACTAAATACCATTAGGTGGATTTGGATATATTTGCAACTAGATAAGGAAAAAATTTTATAAATAAACAAATTCACTTACAAAATAGTGAATATGTGTGGATTTAAAGTGGGTCTATAGCTAGGGGTGGTCACGATTCGGTTTGGTCTGATTTTGGACCAAACAATGAATCGAATCGAGGAGGTCAGTTTTTTGACCTCCTAAATCGAACAAAATCGAAAACCTTTCGGTTTTGGTTTTTGAACTAGGGGTGAAGATAATAAACCGAAAAACTGAGCCGACCGATCAAAACTAACGGAACGGATCACATCGGTCAGTCGGTTTTATGTTGGGATCAGTCGAAGGATGGTTTTGCACAGTGCAAAACCGACATATTGGTCGGTCAGCTTGCCTAAAATGGTGAGAACCAACCACACCAACCGATTTGTTTAATACATTAAAATAAAAGTGGAAAAGTTGGCTGGAAAACCGAAAAACGTGAAGAAGAAGAGTGAAAAGACCAATGGAAAAGTGAAAAGACAAGGTAGGTAATGATTACCAATCATTACCTATTTAAAATTTAAAAAAAAATTACTTTTTTATTAAAATTATTTTTTTAATCCTCCCCTCCCCTCCATCCGATTTCTCTCTTTTCATCTCTCCTCCATTTTCATCTTTTTTTTCTCCTCATTGGTTCTTTCTCCTTACTCTTTCTCCCTCATCAAACTTCCGCTAGAAGGAAAAAACTTTGCCAGACTTACTTCGCTTTTGCCGTAACGCAGCAGCCAAGTTGCTGAACCTTTTTTTCCTCATTCTTATTTCTTCTTTCTTTCTCCTATGCTCTTCTCTCTCTGATCCTTCTTCTTTGCCGGAAGTTCTCCATTCTTCTGTACTTTATTTCACTTTTTTTGTTCTCTAGTTTGCCGGAGTTAGAAAACCGACCAAAACCTACCGACCATTGGTGTGGTCAGTCGGTCGACGTCACCAACCCATAAAAAACTGACGACCACCGACCAACTAAAACTGAATGGTCGGTTTTGGCCAAAAACCGATCTCGATCGACCGCTGCACACCGCTATTTTGAATCGAACCGACCTGGTCTGGTTCAATTTTGTTAAAAACTGACTTGATTCGGTTTTAATTTTTTTTTTATTTTTTTACTTGCTCCCTTTTTCCAGCCATCTATTGTTTTTTTTTTCCTTTTAAAATTTCTTATCTAAGCCAACCATCACATTTTCTTTAATAAATGAGAGGGAGACAAAATTGAGACTTGCATCAGATGAGAGCTTCAGTTCGGCCAGCATCTTAGTAACGTGAGAAAGAAATTGGAAACTTCGTGTCTTCGACGACAGCGATGAGAGCTGGAGGAAATCGGTTATTGTTGAGGCGGCGTCTAAGAGCTGGAGAGAGAAAGAGATGAATTGATGGATGACTTGAGAATCTCAACTTGAGATTGAGATACAGAGAAAGAAGTTTGAGAACTTGAGAGTGAAAGGATTTGGAATTCCCCAATTTCGATAAAGCAAAAGCGAAGTTGGGACCAATTCGTAGTTAATTTTGTTTATCCAAAAATACCATAACATTGGCAAAAATCATAGAACAAATTCTATAGAAACTTAAGGCTAAGCATACAAAATTTAGATCTAAATCTATAATAAAGAAAAGAGAAGCAAACCTCCGTTGACGTCTCTGAAAATCAAGAATGATTCTTGATTGCTCTACAACAACGAAGAACACCACCATTTGATCTTCTCTGCTATAACTCTGAGATTAGGAACGTAGTTGTGGGACTACCTAATCTTGAATGGGAAAAACTCTAGAGAGAAAATTCTCCCTAAAGTTCTTGAGTTGAGAGAATATGAGAGGGAGGCTAGAGAAGAGTGCATTCTTGTGGCCTTATGTTGTTGTACCTAAACCCTAGGTTTAGTGTTCTATTTATAGGAGAAAGGCCATGAATAAAATATTCATTTAAAATCAATTATTTCCATAACTGATTTAATCTTTCCCATAATTAATCAATTCCATGACCAACCAATTTCATGACCAATCAATTTCATAATTGATTAATCTTTTCCATAAATGATTGATCACTTCCATAAGTGATTAAATCATTTCCATAAATGATTAATTACTTCCATAAGTGATTAATCATTTTCATAATTGATTAATTTCCAATTAATTAATTCTTTAATTAATTAATCACCAATTAAGTATCATATATTTAATTTCAGACCTTCTATTAGTTAATTAATTAATTACCCAATTCAATATCATATATTTAATTTGAGGCCTTCAATTAATTAATTCTATTATATGAATCAAATTCATATTACAATTTGAACTCCTTCAAATTCTCTTATATCCTATAAATTTAATATGAATCAAATTCATATTAATATTTGAACTTATTCAAATATTTATTTCTCTCATAAACTATAGTTTAATTAAATCTCATTTAATTTAAACTAAATTGAATAATTAATTAATTCATCTTCTAATTAAATACCATATATTTAATTAGACATATATTTGAACTCTTTCAAATATGTCAATCTCTCAATATTATAAAGTTTAATGTCAAATTAGACTTTATATTTTAATGCATCACTATACATTATATTAATTTGTATCTCGTACAATTAACTTAATTCCCAAGATGAATTTGAACTATTCAAATTCCCTCAAGATATATTTGTTCCTAATTACTCTTTACGAGCTAGCAGAGGGACCTAATGGACCTACAGATTAGAAGCTCCAATGATATGAGGTTAATAGATTAAACTCATTAATCAGGTTAACCAATATTCATTAACTGTGGGTCATTCCACTAAAGACCCACGGCTGAACTCTTCTCACTGTAGAACATTTCTGTGTCCATGGATGTAGACCTATGCCGGTAAGTCAATCCTTCATGAGTGTCCGCAATCACAGCTGGGTCAAATTACCGTTTTACCCCTGTGTTACATCTGTCTCCTTAAGTACCAGCGCCCATCTAATGAACAACCTGTTTATGGTCCAACCAGTAAACATAAAGTCCCTCTCGGGCCAGTGAGAGGGCGAGATCCCTTTGTTCAAGATCCGGAGTCACCACTTAAGGGAACACTCATCTACTTCTCCTAGAAGCGGGAAGAAGTGAATTCCATCTTATGTTGTCATGTCCCCAGCCCCCCACTCGGTCTTGTCCCCAAGAAGGTAGGCTTATTGAGTCGGCGTGCAGGCCACTCTCACCCATACTAATCAAAGGACATTCCCTCGTGAGAAGGAGTTCATGACACACTCAGGATTAAGACTGAGTTACCTAGTCATCCTATTGAAACAGTAACCTAACTAGTTAACGGTGTTACATCTATTGGTTTACTATTTCGTGGTCCGGTCTTATGCAAACTCATTGCATAGGATACCCCCGCTTGCATGTCTCCTACATGGACGTCTTGGATCAATACGTTTGTATCGAATACAAAGCGGGTCGTATCTCATAGTGTTACCAGGATAAGGTACCCAACCTTATCCTTGTACTATAGACCTTTTAGGTTGTTACTTGAACATCGATCCTCGTATGTCCCCACATACTAGTTCAAGTTACATACAAACAACCTTGGATCTTAATTTATTGGAATTGGGTCAAATTGTGCAATATTTAACAATAACACTTTATTGTAGAAACTCAATAATACTTTATTGAAACAAGTATACAATTTGTACATTTACTATCTACGAGTTTTATGGCATAAAACCCAACAGAGCGAAAGATGGAGGTGTTGCTGAGATTACGAGACAGGGATAGATGGAGGCTAAGTGGTGGAAAGAAAATTAGGTTAGGTTTTTTTTTTTTTTTTTTTTTTTTAATAATATGAGTAACTAAATGGAATGGGCTGGTGGGCTGGAAAAAGGTTGAGGACTGAAAATCTTTGGCAGCGGAAGCGTGTATCAGATCGATTCGTTGTCAATTGGGCTAATATGAAATACCAATACATTTGGCCTTAAAATGTAGAACGATTTCTACAAAATTTCTAAGTTAAGCATGTTGTTCTATATTCTAAACGATTTAGAATTAGGAGACTTACACGTTTGAGACCATTCTAAGCACTGTGCTCCTTTGGATTTTCCACGAACAGTAACCCGAACGAACACCACCAAAACGTTCACCCGCTATATCACTAAATTGTTGCAGGTTTGAGTTTGTGGGAACTCCTTTGTCTTGGATTGGGAATAAATCACAACAAGATGATGCTGTAATTTTCTTTGTTGTGAGTATGAGAGTAAGAGAGAATCACACAGAGAAAAAACACTATGTTCATTCTTCCAGGAGAGTGAAAGTGATGCTTGGCCAGTAACCTCATCACGTTTTCACGATTAAAAAGGGGTTATTTGGCAACCTTTAACTCATCAACAATTGCTGAAGAGTTATTGATTTAATCACATTAAATCAATATTTAAACTATATAAAAAATATTAATTTAATTAAATCCAATCCAATTAAATTAATCTTAATATATAGTTTTTTAATTAATTCAATTAGAACAATTTCTAATCAAATTAATTAAGCCAATTAATTAAACATCACACATTTAATTAATTGTTCCTTTCTCCTTTAACATATAGTTTTAATGTGCATCTAATGTACATTAATTGTAAACTATAGTATTAATTTAATTAAATCATATTTAATCAAATTAAATTAAACTAATTAATTCTCCAATTAATTAATTCCATAATTAAATATCAAATATTTAATTAATTTACTTTTTGAATCATATTCAAGATAATTCTCTCATACACTATAGTTTTAATATGAATCTCATTCACATTAAATATAATCTATAGTTTCAATATGAATCTAATTCATATTTTAATATTTGAACTTCTTCAAACATTTATTTCTCTCATTAATTAATTTTGAATCACATCCAAAATTAATTTTATACTATAAAGTTTAATTCACCAATTAAAATTATATTATAATGTATCTTCATACATTATATTAATTGTATCAAATACAACTAACAAAAATTCCCTTAACTTTTCTAAAAAAAAAAAAAAAAAAAAAAATCTCTTAACGAATTTGAACACACTTCAAATTCTATTCAAGACAATTTAACCTCAAAACCCTTTACGAGCTAGCATGTGGACCTAATAGACCTATAGATCATAAGCTCCAACGATACGAGATTAACTGGCTAAACTCATTAACCAAGTTAATCAACATTCGTTAACTGTGGGTCACTCCACTAAAGACCAACAACTGCATTCTTCTCATGGCAGAATATTTTTGTGTCCATGAATATCGACCAATAATGGCAAGTCAATCATTCACGAGTGTTCGTAGCGCCAGCTGGGTCAAATTACCGTTTTACCCCTGGGTTACCTCTGGATCCTTAAGTACCACTGATTCCTCTAATGAACAATCTGTTTATGATCCAACCAATACACAACAGTTCCTCTCGGGCCAAGAGAGGATGAACGCCCTTGTTCAAGACCCAGAATCAGCCCTTAAGGGAACACACATCTGCTTACCCCAATAGGGAAAGGTGTGAATTTCATCTTGTAATGTTATGTTCCCAGCCCCCACTCAGTCTTGCCCCTGAAATGGTAGGCTTATTGAGTCGGCGAACTGGTCACTGTCACCCATACAAATCTAAGGACAATCCTTCCTGAAAAGGGGTTCATAACATATTTAGGATTTAGATTGAGTTACCTAGGTCATCCTATTGAAATAGAAACCTAAACTAGTTAACAGTGCTACATCTAGTGGTTACTATTTCGTGGTTCGGTCTTATGCAAAATCATTGCATAGGATACCCCCACTTGCATGCCTCCTACATGAATGCATTGGATCATTGCATCTATATTGAATACAAAGTGGATTGTATCTCATAGTGTCACCAGGATAAGGTACTGATGTGGATTTTTGCTACCGCAAGTGCACAGGTTAAGTAATAATATAGTGATTTGTAAAATCGAATGTCGTCCTCTGGATTTGATTTTAAGTTAAATTAAGTACCGTGAATACTTTTGTTCAATTTTATTTAGGGACCGAAAAGTAGTGAAATTTAGAAAACAAAGGTGATGCAAATTAGAGATTGAGATTCAATTGAAAGAATTCTTAGGGAATTGATTTCGTCAGTTTAGTTTAGGATTAATTAACGTGAATGAATTGTAACGAGCATTTATTTTATGAGCCTAAGAACCTTTTCACACAACTATCTCTCCCGATCATAATTAATTCTCATGCATATAAATAACTCGATATCCCTGTCTAACTTCATTAACATGCAAGGCTTTTAGTTCTTTTGACCAATTCTAAAGTTATTCTAAATTTCGTCACGAGCTTAGAATTTCTACTTTAGTAATGCAATCTTAAATAAGTCTACGCTAAACCCCCTCTCCCGAGCAAGAATCAACACTTAGATCATTCAGCTAATGCCCAATTAATTGAAAGCATTCAAACATGATTGCATACATAAAAAAATTGCACAAAACATCCCATAAATCAATCCATAAACATAAACACGACTACATCAATCCCTAAGAAACACACTTAGCTACTCATACATGGCATTACGATATAAACTAAGCATGATAAAAGCCATAAAATATAACTAATTAAAGATAAGGAAAAGGAAGGAAAACTCTTGTAGTCGTTGAAACCGACACGTCCCCGTCACAATCTCCACGCCTTCAAGCTTGGTTCCCGCTCCTTGGCCTTGCTTCAGCTTCCACAGAAGGTCTCTAGTCGAAATTAGGGCTAAATTCTCTCAAATTGGACTCCCCTTGGCTGTAGCGAATCACATAGTATTTATAGAAATCTATGGACAATGTCGAGATGCTATGGACAGCATTGCGACGCTGTCCTCTGCCGCCACAGGTAAATAAGGAAAACTTTGACAGCGTCGAGACGCTCTAAGGGCAGTGATAACTCCCCAAAAGGGAGTTATTTGTGCCTTATTTCTATGATGATTTATATGTTATTTGTGCCAAATAGGTGTGTTATTATATGAATATAATGTGTTTTGTCCTAATTATAAGAACTGATGCTTTGGAAGTTCTTTTGCAGAGAAATTAATGCTGATCGTATTGAGGGAGCAAAATCCAATTATACCCTCCCACCCTTGATTTTGTAGAATTTAACTATTTTTATATATATATAAAAATCATTCCATTCCTTGATTTATGAAATCTAGCTTGTTTGTCATACCCTACTATATATTTTTCAAATTATGAATTTATCTTTTAAATCCCTAAAGATAAACCTGTATTAAGGTTTGTCATTTTTAGTCCTCAAATGATCCAAATCAGCATCTTTATTATCCAACTCAACATCTTCATATTTTCTAACAACCCATAAATCATAGTCTTCTTTTTCAACCCATAAATAATCGTTCCAACAATCCATTGTTAAAAGGGTTATCAATCTTGAAACATAGTTATGTTAATTTTGTATTTATCTATCATTATTTTCCTCATTGTATCCTTTTTCTCAACACAAAGTATTTTTCATTTTTTTTTTCAAGATTTTCAATGGTTTCTAAATGAAAGTTTTTTGGAGAAGATTAGAATGGAGAAAGGAGCCCAAGTCGAAGAAAATTGGAGTTTTCTCAAGAATTTTGTTTGTAATTGTTGGAAGAAGATGAGAATGCAAAAGACTGCAAAAACTCAAAAAAAAAAAAAAAAAATGGGAAGAATCTCAAAGGTTTCAGAAATTCTTTTAAAAACAAGGTGAATATTAAATCCTAATTTTCGAATTAAGCTAAGGGAAATAGTGAGTAATGATTTCTTCCATTTTTTTAGATGATTTGATGTTTACCATAGTGAAATTATATGCATGTTGTCTAATAGGTTAGTTTATTGTATACACTGTATTTGCATAAATTGTTTACTGAATACACTGTATTTGCATAATGTTTTTGTTTGTAAACTTCAAATCATTTTTATTGTTTCAGTAACATTTGTGAGTAATGATTTCTTTCCGTTTTTCAAGATGATTTGATATTTACCATAATGAAATTATTTTCATGTTGGCTAATAGGGTAATTTACTGAATACACTTTGAAGTTAGTTTATTGAATACGTTGTATTTGCATAATTTTTCTTTTTGTAAACTCGAATTCTTTTTATCGTTACAACAACATTTGTTTCAAATTTCACTTATTTTATTAATTTTAAATTTGAATACCTACTGAATTTATGCTGTTAAGATATACTATAATCTTCATATTTTTATCTTAGGATGGTAGGTAGTTTAGATATAACTATTAATAGATATCGTTTGACTTTATCTAAATTACCTTTTTTATTCTAAAATTTTTTGATTTAATTTGGTGTTAAATTAATTTGTAAATCCTAAATTCTCTCCCTATTTTAGAGTGTATTTTAATTTAAATAGTCTTTAGATTTAGATTTCGGTTATGAGTATTTTGGTCTGTTTTGTTGCTAAAAAAACTTACTAAAAATAGAATTTGGCCATTTTTCAAATGAAAAATTCCGATGGTCATTTTTCAAAATGGTCAATTAAAAGTAGTCATTTATCTAGTTGTCCCTAAAAAGTTTCATCCAAGCATACTCTTGGTGACAAATTACTTTTGGAAAAAACCTAGCACATTTCATAGACAGTTTATGTAATATCATTATACAACAATCATAACTCACCTTGGTCTCATTGTGTTTATGGTATTCCAACCGGCCACCATCGATCGATTGAATAAATTGCTTTTGAATCTTTCCAAGAGTGAATGTTGATGGAATCAAAGAAGAAATCGTTAGGGCTAAGAGGAGGAAACTGAAAATCACAGCTATTTCAACATCCTTGACTTTTTTTTTTTTTTTATTTCCTCCTCTTTTGTTTCCCCTTTGATGATTCTCAATTGCATCGGTACATCTTCTGTTTATATATGTCTAGAGAGAGACTGAAATAGATAAAGAGGTGGAACTTTGAAATTCGTTTTTTGGTTTCTATTATTATTATTATTATTATTTTGAGAAATTGGTTTCTATTTCATTTATGCATAATTAACTTAGTTTATTTTAATTTCATTAGCAGTTATGAATCTATTTAACTCATGCCAATAAATTTTCTTTGTAGTTCTAGATGTCTTTCAACACTTTTCGTGCCCATTTGGCATTGTTATGGATGAGGTTATAAGTGATTATAGGAAAATCTTAACTATATTAGTTGTTTGGTAAACCTGATTTTTTTTTTATTAATTTATGGAAAATCTCTTTTGAATTCTTTAGATTTACAAAATCTAGTCTAGCTTTTGAAAATAACTTCCCGAACAATCAGGCGCCTATTTTAACAATTTTACAAAATACCAATTATATCATTCCCTAATAACACGCCTCTTATCGATCCCTCTGTCATACCCAGTGTCGCCACATAATCCTTTCTATCTCAGAAACTCTACAACATCTACTAGGAGCTTTGTGGTTCTTCTTCCTCTGTGCTTCAGGTTAGTTTGAATTTTTTAAAAACTTTTTTCACAATCGTTCTTCTACATTTGAGATGATAAAAACAATGATTGAATTTTCAATAATTTGTGTTCTTGGTTTATCAATTTTGTGTGTTCCATTTTTTTTTTTGGTTTTTTTTTGGTAAAACGTTCTGTATTTTTTTTAGAAAAACTTGGCAACTCGAAATGCAAACGAACTCTTTCAAATTTCTTAAAAAAATGATATTAACACAAAAACTACTTCTCTTGTATGTCATTTGTCCTTGTAATAGAATTTGGCCCTTGGAAAATTTGGTTGATTTTTTTTAGTAAAATCTCTTTTTTCACCACTTAGTGCTGTAAAAGCAACCATGGAGGATCTATGTAGGCTGATATTGGGCACACATATCAAATAAAGTTAACCGATATTAACATGAGTAATAGAATCCATAGTAGAATGTTGGTGCAACAAAAGAATTTAAATCAATTTCTCTTTTAATTTATATATCTCATAGTAGCTAGTTTCCCTTTTTAACATTAAAAAACTAATCATATTCATCTTTATTTTTGCTCCATTCTTGTGATGCTCTTCTCACAATTTAGTAGCTTAGAGATCAATTGATTGTCGTATTGAACTAGTTTTGAATTTCTCTATGAACTTTACTTTATTTTGTGTTGAAGTGGCAGTAGAAAATTGAACTTCCATGGATAATTAAACTTTTATGAATACGTGCAATGATTTTGTTAAGCTTATGTATGTTTTCACTTTCATTTAGGTATCTTAAAGTTTGGTTTTAATTTTGTTCGAAATCAAATTTATCAAATTCTATCAAAATCTTTAATTTTCAAATTCTTCATAAAATCTCTGATTGTTAAACTCTATATCAAATCTCAAATTGTCAAGTTTTCAACAAAAAAAAAAAAAAAAAAAAAAAATCTTGCCAAACTAGATTAATTAATTTTTCATACAATAAAAGTAAAAGAGAACAACTAACTTAAGTTTATAATTCATTTGTATATGTTTTAATAGATATGGAAAAGAATAGTAATTTACCCAATAACTTCAAAGTGCAACTACTGGTTTGCGAAATAAGGCAATTTGGAATTGCCATACTATAATTATTATTTTTTTATTTATGCATCATGGAAATTGAGGCAGGACATCGTCCTGGCACTCATTTCACTAAACATGGATGGGAGAATTTGGTAGCAAATTTTTATAGAGCAACTGGAAAACAATATTGTAGATAACAATTGAAGAACAAGTGTGATGCACTAAAAAATGATTGGAAGCTATGGAAAGATTTAATTTGTAACGCCCCACGTTTCGAAATCGAGCCATTTTGGAATTAATTGGGTGTTCTTATTCTAATTTGAAAAATTAAGCTTAGCCTTGGGTCGTTAAATTAAATTCCTAAAGTTTGGAGGTTTAGTATTCGATATATATTTTAAATATCAAAAGACTCAAATCCTTAACAGGTTCAAGAAATTTTTTCGTAGAAAATTTGTTGTCAATCTGAGGAGTTGTGGTGTGTGGTTGTGAGTAGTTTGATATTGGAAGTGTGTTTCTTGCTTAACAGGTTAAAAAAAAAAATTTGGTTTAGTCCTATGTATGTTGCTGTTGAAATTTTCAGTGCATTCGGATAGTTTGGTTTAGGAGTTAGTAATGTCGCTGGGATAGTCTTAGTAAATATTGGGGGGTTACAGTTGGTATCAAAGTGGAACCTTTTCCAGTAGGATGTGGTTCGAGGACGAACCAAGGTAAAGTTGGTGGGCATGTGACGCTCAAGGTTAGGAGAGGTACATGAATGAACCGAGATCACATCTGAATGAGAGGGATCCTGAAGACATGAAAGCAAGGTCAAGATAAGCTTAAAAGAAATGATAGATACTACCTATACCAACAAGGTGCACTGACGGGAGCGTGTCGCAGGACTCGCGTCGAAATGAATTTATAATCCACAAACATTAAACTACTCTTAGTAGTAGTGATCGAGGTCGATCACAGGGAACAACTGGTTTACTCTTAATCTCATTTGTGTTTGGTAACAGAAAGGGGGGTTGAGAAGGATGGTGAAAATTGTGGGGAAAATAAAATGCAGGAAAGTAAATTGACAGAAAAATAAATGACAGAAAAGTAAATGGGGAGGTTGGTTAATCTCACCTTGCCACTCTCTGTAGCTGAAGACACTCGGGATTCGTACATCTACTTTTTACTCATTGATTAGCAGATAATGATTTACATGCATGTTGTCTATAGGTACTCTAAATCAATTAATTCGATCCCAACGTCCATCGATTTAATTACTAGTTACTAATTAATTAACCCCACGAACCCGTTGAAGTCAATTAATCATGCAACTGCATTAAGAACTAGATACCCCTAAAGCGCTAACCCAACGGACCCGTTAAACTAACATGCAATTGATCGATAAATTAACCTGGCCACGATTAATAAATCAATTAATTGGCTAGTTGGAAATTAATTCCTTAGCGAGTTATTAACATACGAGCTGGGAGTTAGGGCGTCAATCTAACCTACTGCACATGCTAATTATAAAAGCGGGAATCTAAAGTCACAAACAACAAGTAAATCATGCATAAAGTTCTAGAATCTAAAGATATTCATCAAATCTGTTCAGAAAGCTCAAGAATCTCATAAATATACAAATGTACTTACAATCCTGAGGTTCCAACTAAAACGAATGATGCTTAGACGGCCATAGACAAGCCTAATCCAAGCCCAAGGCTCGAGAAACGCACCTAATATAACTAGAAACTATGAAATACAAAGGGGGAATGAAAAATATGGAACTAAGTCGAGAGAAATAGCTGCTAAACACCCCAATCGACCCTTTTTTCTCTTCTCCCCTCCAGATCCTCCTTACCCTAATTGTAAATGTGTCTTTAAATAAACGGAGTGGCATCTCGACGCCGTGGCCAACGTCTCGACACCAACGGTGATCCAGACAGTCCTCCACTTCCGAAGCGTCGAGACACCAGAGGATGGTGTCGAGACACCATCTCTCGGGTCTCCCTTGTTTGGCTGCTTCAAAACTTGAACCGTTTGTCATCATTTCCGAGTCCTGAGCGCTCCACCTAGGTCTTTTCACCGTCTTGGCATCCCTTGGAATTTAAGATGCATTGAAACCGCGCTAATTTCTCCGAATTAACACCAAATTCGAATATGAGCTCCCTTGAAGCACTTGATACCAAACCCCTACAAAATATAACTTTAAACGAGATAATTGATAGCTTGCAAAAATGCTATCTTATTCCTAGTTATTTTGGCTAGTTTTGTGCATTAATTGTGAGCTTTAATGTATTGTTATGTTGATTTTGTAGAAAACCGAGTTCGTGAGACAAAACCATGAATTTTATTGTTTTCAAGGCCAAAATGAAGATTTTTGGCCCATATTAGAAGAGTTGGAGAGAAGACTTTTGAAGTGGAGGCCCAAAAAGCCTAGAAGATAGGAGAAGGAGACCCAAAATCCGCAATTGGGGCATCTAGAAGGCCTAGCGTTGAGACGCTAGGATTAGAGCGTCTCGATGCTTGGCAGTTGAGAAGATAATTCTGGAATCGCGACAGTGTCGCGACGCTGCGCCAAGAAAGCTATGACGTAACAGCGTCGTGACGCTGTGACGTAGCGTCGCGATTGATCAGCAAGAAAGGGGTTCGTCCAACACCTATAAATAGCCTCCTCTCCCTTGGTTCAAAGCATCCCATATTTGGGGAGTTCTCCCCTAGCTCAAAAGAGAGAAAAAGAGAGAAGAGTTGTGAAGAAAAAGGTAGAATTGAGTGGGATTCCAAGGCTCGGGATTCGAGATGATCGTGACGGGAGCTTGAGATTAACTTATCGGTTATTTCTTCCTTACTTCTTTGTAATTCTTTAATTGTAGTTTGAGTTAGACCTATGGATCAAGATCACTTAGGCAAAATTATTTTCTTTTGTGAGTAGATCTTGAGACCTAGGGTCGTTATTCTAGCTAATTGGATATTGTAGCTTAAATTCTTGGATATGTAACGAAGTTCTTCATATTTCATCTATGCAATTCATTCTTAATGCTTTTAATCTCTTGATCACGGATTAATTGTTGTGTTGGTCTAAATTGATACTCGACAGAGAAAAAATAGATTAGATCCAAATTGCATGGCTAACGATTGCTTGGAGCACGAGAGTGAAAGAGAATTGTTAGAAATTGATAATGAAGTTGCTTAATGTCATACTATGATTAACTAAGGAAATGAACACATGAACTAGTTATGTTAGTATGAGATGTAGAGGAGCTTGAAAGAGAAATCCGCTTAAAATTACTTCTAGATTTATGGAATTGAAGAAGTGTAGTTACATTCATCTAATTAATTGAGCTACAAATCCAAGAAAGCTAGGTAACACCCTAGGTCAAGTCCCCTTAATAGGATATTTCCATTTTATTGCATGATTTCTTTAGTTTCTTGTTAGTTCTTTATTTCTTAAGAGTTGAGCTTCTAAATAAAATTAAGCATGATGGTTCTTGGTAATTAATGAATTTAATTCAATTTCCCTGAGGATTCGATACTCGGAATACTTTCTGTTTTTATTTTACTTGGGCAACCGTACGCTTGCGGAAAATTGAACAACAATAATGTTCGTAAAACCAGCAAGATTAAGGACAAATAAACATGGACAATTCGGTCCCATCAAATACCCCCAACCTAAACCTTGCTTGTCCTCAAGCAAGCATAAAATAGAAGTATAGGATTCATTAGTTGCAATTTCATAGACTCTAACGTCAATGTCTAAAATGCAAAAAATTATTGCAATCAAGAATCATTCACATGCAACCCAAATAAAGAGACAAATAAAAAGTTTTCATGAGATTTCTTACTCAAGATCACACTCAGTCTACCTAGAGTTAGTTCACATGCGGCCCAAAAAAAGTTTTCATATAACCCTCAACCTATCCTCCCTCTACACTGGCACTAGGAACTAACCAAGCAGGAAACAAGGAAAATTAGACTGTCTTTCTCTTTACCCAGGTCCCTGAAAAATAAAAGACATTTGCTTTCTGCACTTTTTTTTGTGGGGCACTAGTTTTCACACTACAATGCAGGGACCCATAACCCGAGTTTAACCCTTGGTTGGCCTAATTGATCACACCGCAGGCAGCACTTTTTACCCCCTTATTGCTCATGAAGCATGCTTTTTCTAAAAAATAAAAGTAATGTAAACGAGCATATGATTTTCTTTTTAAGCTCGCACTCATTTTTTTTAGGCAAGATATTACATGCTAATTTGCAGGTATTTGACTCTCTAGCTCATCCCTACACCTATCGAGGTGACAACAAGCATATGGATTCTATAATTCGCTCCTAGGCTTTCAAACTAATCCTAGGCATGCTAAGGTTTACTCTTGCAAGAAAAGTACTAGAAAAATTTAAAAAAGGCTCAATTTCTGGGCAACATGCTTATAATTCAATAAAAGCAATAAAGTTGGCAAGATGACACATCGTCGATTTTCATAATCAGAGAAAAAGCAACCAGGCCATCCATACATCAACACTCAATATTTTAAAATTTGTTTAAAAACAGGTCCAATGCTCAGATGCATGGCCTCAACTTAGAAAACATAGAGTGTAGTTAAAATAAAGCATGCATAATAAAATAGTATGATGCTCAGCTGCATCAAGACTCAACCAAAGCAGGCATGCAGGACCAATTCCACCCCCAACCTAAAATCATGCATTGTCCTTAATGAATTTAATCAAGAAAGATTTAAAAGGACAAAGAGTAAGGGAACATAAAATCTCCCCTGCTTCAAACTCAATGGTTGAAAGGGAATGATTCACCATGACTCGAAAGGTAGCACCTTGCTGAAATAGGTCACAAAGATCCTAAAAACAAGAAAGGAAAACAAATATAAATAAAAACTAACTAAAAGAAAACAACTAAAAGATAAAAAGAAGAGATAGAAATTATTTGAAAGTTGGGCTGCCTCCCGGGAGCGCAAATATTTAACGTTGATTGCTCGACGGGATTTCTAATCTTCAACCAAAATCCACTTCTTTCATCCACAGAGGATCTTTCTTCTTTTTCTTTATCAGCTCCTACACAGGAAAACTCAACATGCACACAGAGTGCACAACATAAGTAATTTTAAGCAGTATATCCTCATCCGTCCAATTTAAGCCAATTCTAAGCATCCTAGGCTCAACTTGGTCAGCCACTTGATTCTCTAGGCCTAAATCATGCTATATAGAAGTAGGGACATCAGGCGTAAAGAAATTAGGTGCGTAATAGTTAGAGTTTAGGTTAGCATTCCTAATCTTTAACTCTCCTAACAATCTTGAGGTGATAATTAAATCAGACCCAAAATTAAGGGAAGAATTAAGCTCAGGCTTACTAACCTCGTTGAGATTTTCTTCTAACTTACCTTCCTGCTACTATGAGATTTGGCTCTCTAGCTCATCAGAGAAGTTGGCTCGGAATCTAGTGACTTCCGCCAGTTTTGCAATAATCTCCCACGCCTTACCGGGCGTTGTAGCAAGCACATCACCACCACTAGCTGAGTCAAGCATTCTTCTATCGTCGGGTGTTAGCCCTCCGTAGAAGCTTTCAATTAGGGACTCCTTTGAGAGTGGGGTGCGAAGTTCCATGTAGTATAGATTGAAGCGACTCACAAACTCGTGGAACAACTCTTCAGGTGCTTGCACATCGTTGACAATTCTTCTGGTGGCTTCTATCAACAGCACAATGAGGTGGTACTTCTTCAAGAAAGTTCTTCTCATCTCGCTCCAAGAAGATACCGACCTTGGAGGTAACAAGAAAATCCACTTCTTAGCTTCTCCATGCAGTGAGTGAGGAAACACCCTCAATTCGAATTGATCTTTAGACACCTCTGGGGGCTTCTACTCAGAACAATTCGAGAGGAACTCAGGTACATGAAAGTAGGAACCGGTTCCTGGCTCACCACAAAAGGAAGGAACTAAGAAAATAAATTCAGATAGAGAGAAAAAATTACCTTCTTCGTGATTTATGATGCAGGGGGTGATAGATATTTGGGAGTTGAAAAGCGGACTAGCACTGAACCCTCGGTCCCTCCTATCCCAGCGGATGATGAAGAGTCTGCCAGATATCCCTGAAGCTCAATGTTTTTCCTTGTTCTTGGCAGGGAGGTGTTTGCTCTTGTAAAGATTTGTCATTGGACCTGCAAGAAACAAACTAACACCAAAGACAAGAAAAAGGTGAAAAACACAAAATTAATCAGAAATAAACAACGTGTTCCTTGGGAACGATGCCAGTTTGACGGGAGTGTGTCATGGGACTCATGTCAAAAAGAATTTATAATCCATGAATACTAAACTACTCTGCAGAAGTAGTGGTCGGGGTCGATCACAGGAAACAACTGGTTTACTCCTAATCTCTTTTGTGTTTGGTAATAGAAAGGGGGGTTGAGAAGGATGGTGACAATTGTGGAGAAAATAAAATACAGGAAAGTAAATTGACAGAAAAATAAATGACAAAAAAGTAAATGGGGAGGTTGGTTAATCTCACCTTGTCGTTCACTGTAGCTGAAGACACTCGAGATTAGTACATCTACTTTTTACTCATCGATTAGCATATAATGATTTACATGCATGTTGTCTATAGGTACTCTAAATCAATTAATTCGATCCCAACGTCCATCGATTTAATTACTAGTTACTAATTAGTTAACCCCACGAACCCGTTGAAGTCAATTAATCATGCAACTGCATTAAGAACTAGATACCCCTAGAGCGCTAACCCAAGAGACCCGTTGAACTAACATGCAATTGAGATTTTCTTTACCATTTTGCTAACCTCGTTGAGATTTTCTTCTAACTTACCTTCCTGCTACTATGAGATTTGACTCTCTAGCTCATCAGAGGAGTTGGCTCGGAATCTAGTGACTTCCGCCAGTTTTGCAATAATCTCCCACGCCTTACCGGGCGTTTTAGCAAGCACATCACCACCACTAGCTGAGTCGTGCATTTTTCTATCGTCGGGTGTTAGTCCTCCGTAGAAGCTTTCTATCTTGGACTCCTTTGAGAGTGGGGTGTGATGTTCCATGTAGTATAGATTGAAGCGACTCATAAACTCGTGGAACAACTCTTCAGGTGCTTGCGCACCGTTGACAATTCTTCTGGTGGCTTCTATCAGCAGCACAATGAGGTGGTACTTCTTCAAGAAAGTTCTTCTCATCTCGCTCCAAGAAGATACCGACCTTGGAGGCAACAAGAAAATCCACTTCTTAGCTTCTCCATGCAGTGGGTGAGGAAAGTCCCTCAATTCGAATTGATCTTTAGACACCTCTGGGGGCTTCTACTCAGAACAATTCGAGAGGAACTCATGTACATGAAAGTAGGCACCTGTTCCTGGCTCACCACAAAAGGAAGGAACTAAGAAAATAAATTCAGATAGGGAGAAAAAATTACCTTCTTCATGATTTATGATGCAGAGGGGTGATGGATATTCAGGAGTTGAAAAACGGACTAGCACTGAACCCTCAGTCCCTCCTATACCAGCGGACGATCGGGAGTCTGCCAGATATCCATGAAGCTCAATGTTTTTCCTTGTTCTTGGCAGGGAGGTGTTTGCTCTTGTAAAGATTTGTCATTGGACCTGCAAGAAACAAACTAACACCAGTGATAAGAAAAAGGTGAAAAACACAAAATTATTTAGAAATAAACAACGTGTTCCTCGGGAACGACGCCAGTTTGACGGGAGTGTGTCATGGGACTTGTGTCAAAAAGAATTTATAATCCATGAACACTAAACTACTCTACAGTAGTAGTGGTCGGGTTTGATCACAGGGAACAACTGGTTTACTCCTAATCTCTTTTGTGTTTGGTAACAGAAAGGGGGGTTGAGAAGGATGGTGACAATTGTGGGGAAAATAAAATACAGGAAAGTAAATTGACAGAAAAATAAATGACAAAAAAGTAAATGGGGAGGTTGGTTAATCTCACCTTGTCGTTCACTGTAGCTGAAGACACTCGAGATTAATACATCTACTTTTTACTCATCGATTAGCATATAATGATTTACATGCATGTTGTCTATAGGTACTCTAAATCAATTAATTCGATCCCAATGTCCATCGATTTAATTACTAGTTACTAATTAGTTAACCCCACGAACCCGTTGAAGTCAATTAATCATGCAACTGCATTAAGAACTAGATACCCCTAGAGCGCTAACCCAAGAGACCCGTTGAACTAACATGCAATTGAGATTTTCTTTACCATTTTGCTAACCTCGTTGAGATTTTCTTCTAACTTACCTTCCTGCTACTATGAGATTTGACTCTCTAGCTCATCAGAGGAGTTGGCTCGGAATCTAGTGACTTCCGCCAGTTTTGCAATAATCTCCCACGCCTTACCGGGCGTTTTAGCAAGCACATCACCACCACTAGCTGAGTCGTGCATTTTTCTATCGTCGGGTGTTAGTCCTCCGTAGAAGCTTTCTATCTTGGACTCCTTTGAGAGTGGGGTGTGATGTTCCATGTAGTATAGATTGAAGCGACTCATAAACTCGTGGAACAACTCTTCAGGTGCTTGCGCACCGTTGACAATTCTTCTGGTGGCTTCTATCAGCAGCACAATGAGGTGGTACTTCTTCAAGAAAGTTCTTCTCATCTCGCTCCAAGAAGATACCGACCTTGGAGGCAACAAGAAAATCCACTTCTTAGCTTCTCCATGCAGTGGGTGAGGAAAGTCCCTCAATTCGAATTGATCTTTAGACACCTCTGGGGGCTTCTACTCAGAACAATTCGAGAGGAACTCATGTACATGAAAGTAGGCACCTGTTCCTGGCTCACCACAAAAGGAAGGAACTAAGAAAATAAATTCAGATAGGGAGAAAAAATTACCTTCTTCATGATTTATGATGCAGAGGGGTGATGGATATTCAGGAGTTGAAAAACGGACTAGCACTGAACCCTCAGTCCCTCCTATACCAGCGGACGATCGGGAGTCTGCCAGATATCCATGAAGCTCAATGTTTTTCCTTGTTCTTGGCAGGGAGGTGTTTGCTCTTGTAAAGATTTGTCATTGGACCTGCAAGAAACAAACTAACACCAGTGATAAGAAAAAGGTGAAAAACACAAAATTATTTAGAAATAAACAACGTGTTCCTCGGGAACGACGCCAGTTTGACGGGAGTGTGTCATGGGACTTGTGTCAAAAAGAATTTATAATCCATGAACACTAAACTACTCTACAGTAGTAGTGGTCGGGTTTGATCACAGGGAACAACTGGTTTACTCCTAATCTCTTTTGTGTTTGGTAACAGAAAGGGGGGTTGAGAAGGATGGTGACAATTGTGGGGAAAATAAAATACAGGAAAGTAAATTGACAGAAAAATAAATGACAAAAAAGTAAATGGGGAGGTTGGTTAATCTCACCTTGTCGTTCACTGTAGCTGAAGACACTCGAGATTAATACATCTACTTTTTACTCATCGATTAGCATATAATGATTTACATGCATGTTGTCTATAGGTACTCTAAATCAATTAATTCGATCCCAATGTCCATCGATTTAATTACTAGTTACTAATTAGTTAACCCCACGAACCCGTTGAAGTCAATTAATCATGCAACTGCATTAAGAACTAGATACCCCTAGAGCGCTAACCCAACAGACCCGTTGAACTAACATGCAATTGATCGATAAATTAACCTGGCCACGATTAATAATTCAATTAATTGTTGCTCTAGACTAGAACACTCATAATCAACTAGAAGGAAGTCTAATTAATCACAAATATTGGCTTAGTCCCTAGATCTATCGTGTCAGCAACAAAGTCAGAGTCTGCTTTTGGGACATGTGCTCACGAATCAATCTAATGCTAACTATTGAACTAACCCTCCATTATCTACTTGGAAATTAATTCTTTAGCGAGTTATTAACATATGAGCTAGGAGTTAGGGCGTCAATCTAACCTACTGCGCATGCTAATTATAAAAGCAGGAATCTAAAGTCACAAACAACAAATAAATCATGCAAAAAGTTCTAGAATCTAAATATATTCAGCAAATCTGTTCAGAAAGCTCAAGAATCTCATAAAAATACAAATGTACTTACAATCCTGAGGTTCCAACTACAACGAACGGTGCTTAGACGACCATAGACAAGTCTAATCCAAGCCCAAGGCTCAAGAAACACACCTAATCTAACTAGAAACTATGAAATACAAATGGGGAATGAAAAATATGGAACTAAGCCGAGAGAAATGGCTTCTAAACACTTCAATTCACCCTTTTTTCTCTTCCCCCCTCCGGATCCTCCTTGCCCTAATCGCAAATGCTATCGTTAAATAAAAGAAGCGGGGTCGAGATGTCGTGGCCAGTGTCTCGATGTCGACGGTGATTCAGGCGATCCTCCACTTTCGAAGAGTTAAGACACCGGAGGATGGCGTCGAGACGCCATCTCTCGAGTCTTCCTTGTTTGGATGCTTCAAAACTTGATCCGTTTGGCGTCGTTTTCGAGTCCCGAGTGCTTCACCTAGGTTTTTTCACCGTCTCGGCATCCCATGGACTTCAAGATGGATCAAAATTGTACTAATTTCCCCGAATTAACACCAAATTCGAATATGAGCTCCCGTGAAGCACTTGATACCAAACCCCTACAAAATATAACTTTAAACGAGATAATTGTCGTAAAACCAGCAAGATTAAGGACAAATAAACATGGGCAATTGGTCTCATCATGCACCTTCCTTTTCGGTGTCTCAATCATAGGAACTTTGAAGTTAAGCGTGCTTGGCTTGGAGAAGTTCTATGTTGGGTGACCTCCTGGGAATTTCCCTAGAAAGCATGTGAGTGAGGACAAAGCATGCTAAAAGGACCCAGGAAATCTAGGTTGTTAACAGTGTAGGACCAGTGGTCTTCCGCGTTCTCCTCGCCATCACCAAGTTTGTGAATTATATTTGCTATAATATATTACCTGTTGGATTATTTTGGTTGTATATTGTTGATTTGCTTACTTGTATTCTTATTGATTGTCTTGGTTGTCTTGTTTGAGCATGTTTGTTTTCCTATGTTACTTTATTTTATGGTAGCTAGGCTTAGGATGCTCCCTTTAGGTGGTTAGATAGCTTGCTTTGACTGCATGATTATTGCATGATAGTTGGATTAGGATGCTTCCTTGACTTAGGTTAGAGCTTGTATCTTGGTTTGCTAGCTGTTCGTTGACCTTAGTACCATCTTCCCAGTCGATGGCTCGTGGTCGTGGTCGTGGTCGGGGTTGTGGTCGTGGACCTAGAATCCCAGCTAATAGGTAAGAGAATCAGGCAGGTGATATCAATGCTCAACAAGGGGCCAATCCTCCGATTCCCCCTCTGTAGGAAGATAACCCCCCGATTCCTCCTGTTCAGCACGTAGTTGACCTTCCGTCGCCTCCGCCTCCTCTAGCCCCTCCTGCAGCTCCTATGTTGATCACTCCAGAAGCCTTCTGGACCATGTTCTATAACATGGCTCAGAGATATGCCAGACCACCGTGGAACCCTAATCGGGTACCCGAGAACTCAGATGAATCCCAGTTCATTAAGGACTTCAATCTGTTGGGTTTAATGTCCTAAAAATCGTGGATAGTAAATGTAACAAAGTTAATTATGATCAATAAAGCGTTATTGAGATTATTCAATAAAGATATTATTGAATGGTTGCTTGACTCTGCATTAAATATCCCAAATCGAATAAACTAGATCCCCTGGCCATGATATGAATACTTGAACTTTATGTGGAGACATAAAAGTGGATCAAGTTCGAGTAATAGCCAAGACGGTCTATAGTATAGGGATAAGACTGGGTACCTTACGTTGGGAACACTATGTGATGCGGTCCACTTTGTATTTAGTACAAACGATATGATCCTAAGTCGTTCTTGTAGAGACATGCGAGTGGAGGTGTCCTATGCAAATGAGTTTGCATAAGACCGGATCGCGAAATAAGTCACTTTCACTTTATAACGCCGTTTACTGTGAAACTGACTATTTCAACCAATGACCTAGGTAACTGGATCTTAATCCTGAGCTAACTATGAACTCCTATTTATTCAGGATTATCCTTTGATTTGCAAGGGTGAGAGTGACCCAACATCATCGACTCAATAAGCCTACCATTTTGGAGATAAGACCGGATAGATAGCTGGGGACAAAGTCTTGCAAGATGAAATTCACTCCTACCTGACTTTAGGGATAGTAGAGAGGTTGTTCCCTTAAGTGCTGACTCCAAGTCTTGAACAAAGGTGCGCCGACCTCTCTTGGCCCGAGAGGGATTTTTGTTTATTGGTTGGACCATAAACAAATTGTTCATTAGAGGACTCAGTGGGGACTTAAGGAACAAGAAGTAACTTCAGGGGTAAAACAAACATTTGACGCAATTGTAGTTACGGACAACCTGTGAAGAGTCGACTTACTAATCATGGTTATATCGAGTGGACAGAAGTATATCTATAGTGAGGGGAGTGTAGCTACGGGCTATAGTGGAGTGTCTCGTTAGTTAAAGAAAGTTGGTTAACTAGGTTAAAAGAGTTTAACTGGTT
This sequence comes from Luffa acutangula, assembly GCA_036850905.1. NCBI lineage: Eukaryota > Viridiplantae > Streptophyta > Magnoliopsida > Cucurbitales > Cucurbitaceae > Luffa > Luffa acutangula. The sequence goes on from CM072099.1 coordinate 16,266,213, forward strand.
AATCTTAGATTGTTGGAGCCCATGATCTATAGGTCCATTAGGTCCCCCTGCTAGCTGAAATGGACTAAACCTTATAACATTGTGATGAAAGAGTTTGAAACGTTCAAATTGGAATTAGGGAGTAAGCATTAATTATATACGATATACTTAATGTGTAAAAAGTTTAATTATGAATTAAACTATAATTAGAGAGAGTTGTTGAGATTTAAATATTACAAGTATATATGTGATACGTGTTTCAGATTGAACTTTACATATGAATAAGGATTCGCATCCGGTCAATCGATCTTCAGAGAGATTGGGATTGGTGTAATTATTTAATTTGATATTTTGATATTAAGTTAAATAATTATAATTAAATTAAAGTGTTTAAATTAATCATAGGTTAATTGTTTAGAATTAATTTTAAGTTAAAAATTAATTATGTGAATATTCATTTTTGATTTTAAAAGGCAGGAATGAGTTCATGCATAATTTATGGGTATGACACCTAGGTTGGTGACAAATCCATCCCGAAATCTCACAATTCCTTCATATAATATACTTGTATCATTCAGCTTGATGGGTGTGGTTTTTGCTGGGTTTACACATGCAAAATGGAGATTTCATGAAGTATAGAAGTTTAAACTCTCTAAAAAACCCATGAATACTTATATTCCTTTCTTCCTAAATTCATCATGTCACGGTTCCCACAAGCCCGTTCTAAGGCTGGAGAATAGCGGGGAAGACTCTAGCAGTGGTCCATGACTCGATCGTGTAGAGAAACAACCAACGAAGCTCTCGGATTCAAGCTTCTAAGAGGTATGTTCATCGTGCTTCGTTTTTGGTTCCATTTTCAACATGCTTCTCTTCAAGAAATTAATGAAATTAAGTGCCTAAGATCTGTAATCGCTTTTAATCGAGTGTTTTTCACTCCTTCAATTGGTATCAGAGCGTGGTTTGGGCACTTGATTTGCATTAATTTCGAGTTTGGTGGGTGAATTTCATTAGTTGAATGAGTTGGTTGCTAAAGTTGGATAATTTCGGTTTTGGCATCAATTTAATCTTTCAATTGTTGAAATATGTTGTAATTGCCTACATGTTTATGGGCTATAGTGTGTGCTTTAGAGTTTGTACAAATTTGAGAGTCAATAGACAAGTAACTAGGATGTAACCGAAGAAAGAAGCTGAAGAACTCAAGCTAGCCGAAAGAAGAGTATGCTTCCAGGTGCATCAGTGTCGAGATGCTGATGAACATTCAAGGGCACGCAGGTTGATTCAAATGGTGGCTCCATCCGGTTCAGTTGCTTCTTGGTTCGGTTCGGTCTGTACAAGCTCGGTTCAACCCATTTTGAAGCTTTGGAGTTAGGTTCAAGCCTTTTATGGATGGTTCAAGTTGGTTCGAAAGGTTTGGGGCCGGTTCGGGAGCTGTCCAAGGCGGTTTATGTGTATTTAAATTATTATTGAATAATTTAAGTAGTTTAGTTGTTTGGATGCCAAAATCGATCCACTTTAGTGTGTTTAATTATTTATGCATTAGGAGTGTATGTTATAATTAAATAAGAATAACATATGCATAATGTATGTCATATAGGTTTAAAATCCCACCATAGGAAATCATGTTTCATGCATTAGTAATTAATTATAAGAGTTATAATAAAAGGAATGCATGTTAGGATTCATGTTAGATGCATGTTGATTGTTTTATTTTTTGTTAATGAATGATTAGTATAAGCGTATATTAATAAACGAAAACGAACAAGCATGCTACATGAAACCACCTTAGCATAGATGAATGTTATAGGTTGTCTATATTATAAAGTGTTATAAAAACGAGATAGATGTTAAAACCTATAACAAAGATAAATGCATGCTCACTTAGGGATAACGAAATTTGATCTCAAACAATTGGCATAGAATAGGTCGATATCTTGTAAAGCTAAGGTTACAAGAGAACTCGCCCAGCGAGATGCTGTCTAAGGTTGGAGGTATTTAAGCTGACGGTTTACGGAACACCTCCTACCTGGGCATCAAGTCGGTACTTGAGTTAGGTTAACCCGGTTTATTAGCATGCGTGAGCGATGTGAGGTTTTTATCACCTAGACATCATAGTGTAATAGTTAGGCCTTGGGAAATCACCTAGATGTAGGTCATTTCAAAAAGGTTATGCTCTATAATGGTTCTTTAATATAACTTGAATTTTTTATTGTTGTATGCTTTCATCACCATTAGAAGCATGTTATAGGGCTAATTCATTAAAAGTTATAATAGTTATAAATGTTAATGAATAGAAACCGTCAACCTATTACAAAGAGTTGCATGCTAACGTAGGATTTTAGGATAATGAGTTAATCTTAAACGGTTTCAATTTAAATAGACCTAAGATCAAATTTTCTAATATGATTAGAAAGTTATCCTACTTAGTGCTTTAATAGATTTAAAATATGTTAGGTAGGATATAAGGCTTTGGTTATAAGGGAACTCTTTCGACAAATGGACTGTCACGTGAGTTGAATTAACCACGATCTTATTAGCATGCAATGTCACTAGGTAATTAAAAGGGTTTAATTTTTAGAGACATTAGAGTAAAGACCTTATTTTAAAAGTTATATATAAGGCATAGACTTAGATAGATTTGTTTAGTCGGAATTTACCTAAGTAAAAGACCCTAATCTTTAAAATACTTAGTGGGAAGAAAAAGTATATGAAAGTAAATCATTTTCTTCTCACGCTCTCCCTAAAGTTCACACCGTGAGATTTATGCTTGGAGTCGTGTTGATTATACCTCAACTGCTCCATTCAGAAGGTGTTTGCGTAAATCAATAACAACGTGAATGGAGAAAGTATTTATAGTAAGTAGATGAAGGAAGTGTGTCAACACATCCTGCGGTCTCTTCCATTGGGTTGCACAGTGAGATTCTAATGTTCCGCCTGCTTGTATGCCCTGGAGCTACTAACCATTCAGAGGGATGACATGGGAGTCGAAACAACGCAAACTCCAGAAATGGATAGGGCCTCTTAGAGCCATTCCCTACATTAGCTTTTTCATTCGGTAGCATTGTTGGGGTCGGATCTAAAAATGGTGGGTCACACTTACGGGAAATTATTAAAGTTGTTCATGATTTCTTGACTAAACAACAGTAACTAAACACTAACAGGATATGAGTTATTATAGTGTTAGCATTTGGTTGAGAATGTCTTAGTTCGGAGGAGGAGTAGCTAATCACCCCTCGGTGGGAGTTGCTCTAAACCTCTGAAGTATCATTGCAAAAGCAATTCTAATTTATTTGGGCCGATGATTGTTTTTGCTAAATTGATTGGATTAGGTAATTGGTAGTGAGCATAACAAGCTATTTTTCCGTATATATTATAGTTAGTCTTTGAGTAATTTTGGCCATTTTAATGCACTTTAATGTTTATTTTTGTAGGAATTGATTATTGGAGCTTAATTGGAGAAATTGGAGTTGATTGGATGTTCAGGATGCCAAAAGAAGCCAAAGAAGCAAAGAAGAATCAAGTTGGAGGCTTAACAAAGTGGGCATACTCGAGAGTAGCGTCTCGACGCTAGAAACCTTCCTATCCTATTTTGGGCGGCAGCAGAGACAGTGTCTCGACACTGTCCCTTAGTGTCTCGACGTTGTGGCAATTCCCTTATGTGTTCTAGCGGTGCAGTGGACAACGTTGTGACGCTGTAGGCATAATTTCTATATATACAATCTTTTGTGCTACGGATTGGGGAGTCCAATTGGTTAGATTTTAACCCTAATTTCGACTAGAGACCTTTGGTGGGAGCTGAAGCAAGGCCAAGGAGCAGGAATCAAGCGAGAAGACGTGGAGATCGCGACGGGGACGTGCGATGTCGACGGATCGAGTTTTCCTTCATTTTCCTTATCTTTGGTTAGATTTTATGGCTTTATCGTGCTTAGTTTATATCGTAACGCCGTGTATGAGTAGCTAAGCATGTTTCTTAGGGATTGATGTACTTATTTAGTTGTTGGATTAATTTTTTGTATGAATGTGTTTCTATTTTATTCATGCAATTTTGTTTAATGCTTTCAATTACTTGATCACTAATTGGATGATTTGAGTGTTGAATCTTGCTCGGGAGAGGGGGTTTGGCCTAGACTCACTTATTTGATTGCATGACTAAAGTTGAGTTTCTAAGCTTGTGACGGAATTTAGATTTTCTTTAGAAGTATAACAAGGACTACCAAATAATGCCTTGCATGCTAATAAACTTAGATAGGGATATTGGGTTTATTGTATGCATGAGAATCAATTATGCTCGGGAGAGATAATTGTGATAAAAGTTTCCTTGGCTTGTAAAATAATTGCACGATAAATTCATTCCAATTAATCAATCTTCAATCTTAATCAATGAAATCAATTCCCTAAGAGTCTTTCCATTTGAGTCTCCACCTTTATTTTATGCTTTTTGTCTTTAAATTTATCTTTTGCATTAAGTTTTGGTCCCTAAATAAAATTGAACAAAAGCATTCACGGTACTTAATTTGCTTAAAAACCAATCCACAGGACGACACTCGTTTAATCACAAAAACACTATATTATTACTTAACCCGTACACTTGCGGTAAGCAAATTGCTCATTATTAATGGGTTAAATACTAGACAACCAATTTAAGTTCATTTGTTTATTTTCAGCAATATGTATAAAATTAGTTCTATAAGTGTCTCTTCTATACGCCAAATTCGTTAATGGTATAAAACATACAACTAAGAAAAACAAACTTAAATGCTAAACTCATGGTGAGTGGTTTCGAAACGGTCTTAGCTGAGGAACGTCCTCAGACTCCTATGTCTACTTCATCTCAAAAAGGGTTCGTGAGGAATATTACATAGGAAACTGCCAAGCTAAAGAATACCAAAGACTCTAAATACGATTTATTTGTCTTGAAAAACGTGTTTAATGGAGAACGACGATCCTACCTGGATATTCGATTCAGGACCCACTAATCACGTGTGTTCTTTTCAAGGAATGAGTTCCGAGCAGAAGATGTGAGCTAGTAAAATGACCCTTAGAGTTGAAACAGGAGAATTTATCTCAGCTATGGCAGTGGGAGACATAAAGTTATTCTTCTCCGAGGAAGGTTACATATTATTTGATGTACATAGTTCCTAAGATTAAAAGAAGTTTAATTTCTATATCTTGTTTGCTAGAACAAGGCTATTATGTTACCTTTTAACATACGAACTGTTCATTTCAAAAGGGATGCCAATATTTGTTTTGCAAAATGAGAATAAACATATATGTTTTAAGACCGATAGAGTCTCAAGCGATGTCTAAATCATGAGATGTTTAAAACCGCTGAGACTCAACCAAAAGGCAACGCGTTTTCTCAAAAGTACTTATTTTTGCACTTGAGGTTACGCCATATTAAATCTCAATAGGATTGAGAGATTGGTCAAGAATGAACTTCTAAACAAATTAGAAGACGACTCATTAACTCCTTCTAAGTCATACCTTAAGGGTAAGAAGACTAAATAATCTTTTACTAGAAAAAGATTATCATGGCAAAAGAGCCCTTCAAGCTTATACATTTTAGATCTCTATGGTCCAATAATGTCAAAGCATGAGAGGGTATGAATAGTTCATTAGTTTTAATTGATGATTATTCAAAGTACACTATTGCTACCTAATACATTGTAAGTCCAAAGACTTGAAATGTTCAAGAATTATAAGACCAAGGTTAAGAACCAAATTAGGTAAAGCAATAAAGACACTTCGATCCAATCGAGGTGGAGAGTATATGAACTCTAGATGCCAGGTCTATTTCATAGAACATGGAATTACATCCTAACTCTCAACACCTAGTACACCATAGTAGAATGATGTATCGGTAAGGAGAAATAGAACTTTGTTTGACATGGTTCGTTAGATATTAAACTATGCTCAGTTGCCTTACTTGTTTTTTCAAGGATATACAGTGGTGACTACAGTTTAAAATACAAATATGGTTCTCTCAAAAGAATGTTTCTGAAACACCGTTTGAGCTCCGAAGAGGGCATAAAGTAAGTTTATGTCATTTCAGAACTTAGGGATGTCTTGCAAATATGCTCGAGACAAACCCGAAGGAACTGGAACCTTATTCGATAGTGTGCCCATTTGTAGGTTATTCCAAAGAAACAAGATATGGATGCTTCTTTGCTAAAAAAAAAAGTATTTTTATGGACAAATGCATATTTTCTTTGAAGAAGACCACGTTAGAGATCACAAACCACGCAGTTAGATAGTGTTAGGTAAGTTATCTAGTGAAAGCTACAAATGTATCAACAAAGAGTTGTTGATCAAGTTAATTGTTGATGTGCCTTGAATCTCATATGAAGCGCTCTGAACGACCCAGTACGGGGGTCTCGCCTGCAGATGTATCAACAATAGTTTTCGTGCTAGGAGTTAATCCATTGTAAAATAATTGAACCTGTAGCCAGTCAGGGTATCCGTGCTGAGGGCACTTCCTTAGTAGCTCTTTAACTCTCTCCTAAGCTTCGAACAGCTGCTCATCGAATTGTTGCTGGAATGTCCCAATTTCGGTCCTCAGCTTGATCGTCTTGGCAGGAGGAAAGAACTTCTTTAAGAATGCCTGGACTAAAGCATCCCAAGTGGTAATGCTCCTAGGTGGAATAGATTGTAACTAGTCCCTCGCTTTTTCCTGCAACGAAAAAGGAAATAAACGTAAGCGAATGGCATCTTCAGAGACACCATTTAACTTTACCGTCCCACAGATGTCTAGGAAGGATTTCAGATGAGAATTTGGATCCTCCATGGGCGATCCCCTGTAGGCACAGTCTCGAGCCATCTGAATGAGACCTGTTTTCAACTCAAAATTATTAGCATTAATTGGGGCATAGACAATCCCCGACTGTTGCTCCTGAAAGATCGGCTGAAAGTAGTCCCTGATGGGCTTAGGTTCCTCAGGATTAGGATTGGCCATTTGGATGTTTTCTTGATTTTCCCTTCGAAGTTTATTAAAAGTTCTTTCAATCTCTGGATCTAAGGGAACTAAGGCCAATTCCCTAACCTTTCGCATGCACAATCTAAACTAACCTAAAAAAGGAAAATAAAAGACAAGGAAAGAAAATAGATTAGGAAAGAAACAAGAAAAAGAAAAATAAAGAATCTAACTAAGAAAAAAATAATCTACCAAAGGAAGAAAGATAACAAATATGGAATGCAAACAAAAATGACAAAAATCAAATAAGGAAACTAAAATAATTAAGGAAAAACGTAAAAAGTCTAACAACGGAAACATCAAACAAATAAGGAAAAGAAAATCTAAATATGGAATTCAATCAACAAAAGAAAAAAAATATGCAAACTACCTAAAAACAAAAATAAAAAAAAATAACAATAAAAATAAAATACACCCTAAACTAAGACCGGACAATTTTTCTACGATATTAAAATTGACTAAATATGCCAATCTCCGGCAACAGCGCCAAAAACTTGATGTGCAATTTGCTTACCGCAAGTGTACGGGTCAAGTAATAATATAGTGATTTTGCAATCGAATGTCGTCATCTGGATTGGTGTCTAGCCAAATTTTAATTATCGAAAATACTTTTGACCAATTTTATTTAAGGAATCAAATTGAATGAGGATATGAATTAATCAAATACAAAACTAAAGCAAAAGTGACAATCTAATGGGAAAAATTGGTCTTAGGGATTTGATTTCACCAATTGGAGTTATGGATTAATAAACGAATTAACAAATACTATGATTCATAAATCTAGGCAACTAAAATCACACATATCTCTCCCGAGCATACATGATTCTCCCATATGCAATTGAACCCGATATCCCTATCTAAATCCAATAAACATACAAGGCAATAAGGCTAACCTTTATAACAATTTCTAGAATTAACCTTAATCTCCCGATTTTTAGCTAAAATTCTAGTTATGCATACGGAATACTAATTTAAATCCTCTCTTCCGAGTTAGATTCAAATATAAACATCAATCAATTTATGGCCAGTAAATCGAAAGCATTAAGGATACAACATATGCATAAATGAAATCAATAGAATAAAAACAGTAAATCAATCCATAACGTGCCCAACGGCTACATCAATCCCTAAGAATTAAAGCCTAGCTACTCATACACAACGTTACAATATAGCGAGAGTCTAAAACAGCCATCAAAACTAACTAAAGGAAGGGAAAAGAGAAATAGACTCGTTGTAGGCCAAGACCGAACGTCCCCGTCACGATCCCCACGAACAATGGGTTGATTTCCACCTCGCTCCCTTTGCTTCAGCTTAAGAATCACCAAATTCTGCTCTATTATCGGCTCCAAAAGTCCCCCAAATCGAAGTCCCCTCAAACCTAGCCGATAAGAAGCTTATATAGCAGATTTTTCGTCGTAGCGTCGAGATGCTGTCAAGACAACGTCTCGACGCTGCCTTCAAAACGCGCGTTTCAGTAAGCGAAATAACACAGCGTCGAGACGCTAAGGTCGCAGCGTCGAGACGCTGTGACCTTTACGCGCCTAATCAGATATGGAATGTGAGCGTCGAGACGCTCAAGAACTAACATCTACACGCTAGCCTGCTGTTGACCGAAATTTGACTTTTTTTTCCTCTTTAACTCTTTTCATTCCTTTGCATCTTTTCACGTCCCGAGCACCCGATTAACTCTAATATTGCGCTATAGCTCCAATCAACCATTTCCTACAAAATAAAAAATAAAGCACAATAAAATGGCCCAAACATCATAAAAGACTAGCTAAATTAAATAAGTAAAAGTAGCTAGCTATGCTCGCTATTAGACATGTGTCCCAAATTTAATTTGAAGACAAAGTTGTCCAATTATAAATTTTTAGGACCAAATGTCCATTTGATCAATTAATTAAAAATAAATTATTTTGACCAAATTAATTAATTTGACCAATTAATTAAAGAAAATAATTAATTGGATCAAATTTGGGTCTTTAAATATTTGGGTCCTATGATTTTGGGTCAAACATAAACCAAACCAAGACCAAATAGTTGAACTCAAGACCAATAAATCCCAAATCCAAGTTGTTAGGCCCAAAAGTCACCAGGGCCATCCATGGAGAACTCTATAAATAGTGGGGTTCTCTTTCATTTCAGGGGTTCAGAAATTCTACACTCTCACAAAGACAAGAGTTCAGAGTTTCAAAGCTCTCAAGCAGAACCAGAGAATTCAGAGAGACTCCACCAAGTCTGAAGACCAAAGACTCTCTGCAATCCATAAGTCCAAGTGTTGAACACTTCTTGAAGACCAAACACTCTTCAAGACTTCAACACTCCTTGAAGACCAAACACCCTTCAAGACTTCAACACTCCTGGAAGATCAAAGACTCTTCAGGACATCAACACTTCTTGAAAACCCAACACTCTTCAAAACTTCAACACTCCTTGAAGATCAAAGACTCTTCAGGACATCAACACTTCTTGAAGATTGAAGACTCCTTCAAGACTGGAAGACTTCAAGCTCCAAGAATCCATTGAAGCTTCAGACTCGAGATCAAGCGTTCCAGCCCTCGAGTGAAACACACTCACACACATAAGAGAGACAATCAGAGGATTAAAGTTAGAGATTGTACACTCGCACGCATACAAACATCAATTCAATATATTATTTATTCCACGTGTCTTCATCTCCGAAGTTACGTGTGAACACTAAACAAATAAAAAAAATCTGTAACACCCGAGTTAGGACGGTTACATGAATGAACCGAGGCCACATCTGAATGAGAGGGATCCCGAGGACATGAAAGCATGGTCAAGATAAGCTTAAAAGAATTGATAGATACTACCTATGCCAACAAGGTGCACCTTCCTTTTTGGTGGCTCAATCATAGGAACTTTGAAGTTAAGCGTGCTTGGCTTGGAGAAGTTCTATGTTGGGTGACCTCCTCGAAATTTTCCTAAGGAGCATGTGAGTGAGGACAAAGCATGCTAAAAGGACCCCGTGTTGGTTTGTGGGGACAGTCTTCACTCTTGGAAGCAATTTAAGATGAGTATGGTAACGTGGCCAGGTCACAGGGGAATGTCGGGGTCGTTTGGTGCCGAATCCAGATTCCAAATCTTGGACCTGGGATGTTACAGATGGTATCAGAGCGGAACCTCTCCCAGTAGGATGTGGTTCGGGGACGAACCAAGGCGGAAGCTGGTGGGCATGTAACACCCGAATTAAGAGGGGTACATTAATGAACTGAGGCCACATCCGAATGAGAGGGATCCCGAGGACATGAAAGCATGGTCAAGATAAGCTTAAAAGAATTGATAGATACTATGTAACACCCGAGTTAGGAGGGGTACATGAATGAATCGAGGCCACATCCGAATGAGAGGGATCCCGAGGACATGAAAGCATGGTTAAGATAAGCTTAAAAGAATTGATAGATACTACCTATGCCAACAAGGTGCACCTTCCTTTTCGGTGGCTCAATCATAGGAACTTTGAAGTTAAGCGTGCTTGGCTTGGAGAAGTTCTATGTTGGGTGACCTCTTGGGAATTTTCCTAGGAAGTATGTGAGTGAGGACAAAGCATGCTAAAAGGACCTTGTGTTGGTTTGTGGGGATAGTCTTCACTCTTGAAACCACTTTAAGATGAGTATGGAGTTAGGAGGGGGTACATGAATGAACCGAGGCCACATCCGAATGAGAGGGATCCCGAGGACATGAAAGCATGGTCAAGATAAGCTTAAAAGAATTGATAGATACTACCTATACCAACAAGGTGCACCTTCCTTTTCGGTGGCTCAATCATAGGAACTTTGAAGTTAAGCATGCTTGGCTTGGAGAAGTTCTATGTTGGGTGACCTCCTGGGAATTTTCCTAGGAAGCATGTGAGTGATGACAAAGCATGCTAAAAGGACCCCGTGTTGGTTTGTGGGGACAGTCTTCAATCTTAGAAGTAGTATCAGACAAGTATAGTAGCGTGGCCAGGTCGCAGGGGAATGTCGGGGCCGTTAAGGGTCGAAGTGGGATTCCGAATCCTAGGCTTTGGGCATTACAAATGGTATCAGAGCGGAACCTCTCCCAGTAAGATGTGGTTCGGGGACGAACCAAGGCGGAAGCTGGTGGGCATGTAACACCTGAGTTAGGAGGGGTACATGAATGAACCGAGGCCACATCCGAATGAGAGGGATCTCGAGGACATGAAAGCATGGTCAAGATAAGCTTAAAAGAATTGATAGATACTACCTATACCAACAAGGAGCACCTTCCTTTTCGGTGGCTCAATCATAGGAACTTTGAAGTTAACCGTGTTTGGCTTGGAGAAGTTCTATGTTGGGTGACCTCCTGGGAATTTTCCTAGGAAGCATGTGAGTGAGGACAAAGCATGCTAAAAGGACCCTGTGTTGGTTTGTGGGGATAGTCTTCAATCTTAGAAGTAGTATCAGACAAGTATGGTAGCGTGGCCAGGTCGCAGGGGAATGTCAGGGTCGTTAAGGGTCGAAGTCGGATTCTGAATCCTGGGCTTGGGGCGTTACAAAATCAATGGAAATAAAAAAAATATAGTATTAATTATAAAACAATCTAGAAAATCTATGGGAGGAATCATATACCTTTGTTTTAGACAATTTTCTAAAAACATCTCCCCATTTGATTAGTGTCGAATATACCATGACTTCCAATGACGAATTGTATCACTACTCAAATTCAATAGATTACTTGTATGCTTAAAACTATTACACTATCTACCATGTAAAATTGAATCTAGTAGAGAAATTAAGAGATCAAGAGGGGAAAAAAAACAAAACAAAACACACACCAGAAAGAAAACTCTTAGTTTGTTGTTGTAAACATCTCTCCATTTGATTATTGTGGAATATACCATGACTTCATGACGAATTGCATCACTACTAAAATTCAATAGATTACTTGTATGCTTAAAATTATTACACTATCTACCATGTAAAATTGAATCTTGGAGAGAAATTAAGAGATCAAGAGGAAAAAAAAAACAAAACACACACTAGAAAGAAAACTCTTAGCTTGTTGTTGTAGAAAAAAAGAAGTTATAAAACTCTTTGAATTTCCAAAACCTTTGAAATTTCCCTATTAAATTTAATTTAATGTGAGATAATAAAGTTTTACAAATAAATACGGGGTGTAATAATCCAAAAAAGTTTTTTCAAGATGGTAGCTTTTTAATATATATATATATATATTTGAGAATTACAATAAAATATATTCACTTAGAAAATAGTAAATATATTTTATTGTAATATATATATTTTTATTGTAATATGGGTCCATAGCTTAGTGGCAGAGCATTTGACTGCAGATCAAGAGGTCATCGGTTCGAACCCGGTTGGGCCCTATATTTACTATATTTTTACTATAATAAACAAAAGTAAATATTAGAATGTAGATCAATCGTTGGTAAATTTTCAAGTTCGCTTCTCTTACATGATTTTTTCCTCCCCTAAATTTCCACCAATTCACCAAGTATTTTTTTTTGGAAAAATACACTTTTGGTCCATGAGGTTTGGGTTAGGTTTCATTTTGGTCCCTGAGTTTTTAAACTCAACATTTTTACCCCTGAGGTTTGGATTTCGTTACACTTTTGGTCCTTCCGTCAAAATTTCTGTTAATACTAACAGATTGATGATGTGGCATGTATATTTTTTTATTAAAAAATATTTTTTGAATTTTTTAATAAAATAAAATATTAAATATTTTTTAAATTATTTTTCTTTTTATTTTTTCTTTTTTCTTCATTTTCATCTTCTTCCTCTCTATCCACCTTCTTCATCTTCTTCAACCTCCAGCCTCTACCACCGTCTTCCGTCGCCACCCGATCGCCGACTCCGGCAGCTGGACTTTTTTTTCCCTTTTTTTTCCCTTCTTCTTCTTCCCTTTTTTTCTCTCTTCTTTGGTTCCAACCCGTGGATGATCCTCCCCCATTTTATCGTTCAGCCGCCCTCCCTCCCCATTCGCTCTCGATCTCTTCTCTAGTGTTCACTCCGGATTGCAACAACCAAAAATATCGGTGATAGCAATGCAAAAGCACGAACGACGGTACCGCGAAAGCACGAACACCTAGATCTAAGCCGAAGTGAGAAACCCTCTCGATCTCTTCGACGACAGCAACACGAAACCCTCTCGATGTCTTCGACGGCGGCAGCATGAAACCCTCTCGATCTCTTCAACGGCGGCAGCATGAAACCCTCTCAATCTCTTCGACGACGGCAACACGAAACCCCAGATCTGGTGAGAATACCGTTTTGAAATCCCCACATCTGGTTTGAGAGACAGTAGTTGCAGTGTTCCGATGGGTTCCATTCCGTTCCAATGGGTTCTGACAGTGGGAGAGGAGAGGGAAATAAGAAAGAAAAAACTGAATTGCGGTGATCGATAGTGGTCGACGGCGACGGCGACGGCGACGACCGACAATGGTCAACGACTGGTGGCTGTCGGGGTGAGTTGAGAACTTGAGATTAGGGTTTGAGAGTGAGAAGATTAAGGAAGAAGATGAATAAAAGAAAAAGAAAAAAGAAAAGAAAAAAGAAAAAGAAAAAGAATAAAATAGTGTTTAATATATTATTTTATTTTAAAAGATTAAAAAAAATATTTTTTAATAAAAAAAACTGATGCCACATCAGCAGTCTGTTAATGTTTAACGGCAAATCTGACGGAGGGATCAAAAGTGTAACGAAATCCAAACCTCAGGGGTAAAAATGTTGAGTTTGAAAACTCAGGGACCAAAATGAAACCTAACCCAAACCTCAGGGACCAAAAGTGTATTTTTCCCTTTTTTTGGGTATCACCAATTCACCAAGTATGATGTCATGTAAGTTTATCTTCAAGTTTTAATATTCACCAACATAACTAAAAAGAAATAACATTCACCAATGTGAGAGACTAAATACCATCATACTGATTTGAATATATTTTCAACTATATAACCAACAATATTTAAATAAACAAATTCACTTACAAAATAGTAAATATGTGTGGATGTAAAGTGGGTCCAAAGATTAGTGGTAGAGTATTAGTGTAACACCCCAAAATTCAACTTAAACTAGGGAACATTACTAAGCTTTACTCTAACGCCAACTTAACGCCTCGAAATTTTGGTAGCATAACGACATAACGACAACTCACCAAAAATCTTAAATACCTGAAAAGCAGAAAGACACACTTCTAATCCATATCAAAACCTATACTTCATTTGACAACATCCCAATCATATTCAATAAAATAAAAACTAACTCCAAATCTCAAGTGATTATGATACGAGTCAGATCTCGTAACAAGGGCTACCTAAATAAATAAGAAAGTCCACAACACTTATAAAGAAAGACTCTTAACGTTTAATGACACTTTAAACAATACAACCAAACTATCATCAACCATTGCTTATTCAACAAAAAAAGGGTGGCAACGACATCTTAGAAGTTAGACCACAACCTAAACCGAGCTCAAACCAAGAACAAGTAAGAAAAGGGGATGAACAAAGACAAGTCTACAAAACAGACTAGCTATGGTCTTTCTTTCATCATGTCTCCCCTGCATCACCAAGTTCGAATATGTTTTTAACACCTGCAAAACCTGGTGGTGGGTTAGTACAAAACCACGGTACTAAGTGGCTCACACCTTAAGAGCCATCAAACAACATACATATACAGGACAAGTATCATGCTTTTCAACTACAATATCATGCCTCGTATACAAGGTGAACAATCAACACATAGAATCATACTCAACTAATGAAATCGTGCAACAACCATGCACCTAACACATGAATTTCCACACTATGCCATGCACTTGCAAAACACATGAATTCTGCACCATGCCATGGACATTCAAAACACATGAATTTCGTATCATGCCATGCATACTCGGTTTCCTCTCAAGCTCCACGAGCTTGCTCAACACTCATAGCCCTCACAAAGCTATCTGAGACTGACTCTTTCGAGTCGCGCCGACCCCTGACCATATTACCCAAGGCCTCGACATTTCTCTACGACGCCCAGCGTTCGACCCTTGACCATATTACCCAAGGCTTCAAATTGTTACATCGCCCCTTGGCCATATTACCCAAGGCACCCGATGACTTCAAACTCTTGTAGCCCTCACAAAGCTCTCCAAGACTTACCCTTTGAACTGCACTGTCCTCTGACCATTTGTACCCAGGACCACATTGCTCTCTAGGAGCTCGACGTTCGACCCTTGACCATTTGTACCCAAGGCCTTGAATTGTTGCATCGCCCCTTGGCCATGTTACATAAGGCACCCGATGACTTTCACAACATATAAACTCATCACATCGCCCCTTAGCCATATTACCCAAGGCACATGATGCTCCTCTTAAACCATTCGTGACATACCACCCCTCGACCATTTTTACCTGAGGCACCTGATATTCACCCAACTTTCCTCTTCAACACACAAGGTTCTCTAACCTCACAATCTCACTAGAATGCATGAATCCTACTCGTCATGCTTCTAGACCATGTTTTATGCCAATGACATGCACACAACCCACAATGCACATTACAAACATGCTTTCTCAACCATGCAATAAGTCATAAAGCACATACAATGATCAACACACTCTCAACATCAACATCATGCTTTTCCAAACAATCTCAATCAAAATATCATGCATAACATTCAAGGTTATAACAACATTACCAAACAACTCAACATATTCAGAACTCAAAATTGATCATGAAAATATTAATACACACATATATACAACATATACTAAAATCAAACGAGTAGAGCACACAACATGCTAGCACACAAGCAAATTGACCCAACAGGTAGAAATCCACTTACTATTCTTTCTAAAGCACTCATAATTAGTCTAACAGTTCCTGAAACGAGGAAGATACAAATTTAAGGCTAAACTGAAGTCTAAATCTTAGTTGAAGCTAGAAAGGTATTTAAAAAGGGAAGATCTTACCTAAAGGCAATTTTAGAAACTAGCTCGAACTCTCTAAATTAGCCTAAAACTACAACAAGGAGCTTATAAGAGATAAAGAATGTTCTAAAGCACTAACAAGGAGTTCGAAAGGATCTTATATGAAGCTTAACACCTGAAACTCACCAAAAATGACTCAACACTTGTTGCAACGTGTTCGAGTGGGTTCAAGTTGATTTGAAACTACACAAAAGGAGACTTCCAAGGATTAAAGGCTTATCCAAAATACTTCCGTTGAGATCACAAGCATTTAAACTATTTTAAAACACCTTAAACGAGATTGAAAGGGTTCCAAGTAGGCTGAAACTTATTGAACCAACCAAAACAAGGTTGAACTAATGATGGTTAGTGCTCTTCGGAGTCCGAAATCGCGAAACTGAAGTTACTGAGCTATGGGTAACTGCTGGAAGCTAGCATCGAGCCCAAATCACTATTGGTTGGCACTCTAAGGGGATTAATCTTGAGAATTCGAAGCTACTAAGGAGTGGGTAAGTCAACTTCAACTCGACTAAGCATAGGTGAAGGCTAAATCTTACCAGAAAAGTCCAAACACGCTAGAATGGATGAGAAGCACAAGATTCGAGACTGTTGGAACCAAAACGTGCAAGGAACTCGTAGATTTTGGACCAGCCACACCACATTGGTCTCGTTGGGGAAGCAAACTGTAAGGGAGAGGTAGAAAAGTGTGCAAGGAAGAAGAAGACCCAATGGATGGAGATGCGTGCAAATGTGAGGGGGTGTAAGAGCAAGTATACACTATCAAGTAATAAAGTGGAAAGTATTCCAGATATCGTATCCAAGGGAGATGGTGACTAGTCAAGTTAACACACGATTCTGTAAAATAGGAACCTCCTCTAAATTTGCGACCACGATTGGTAACCAAGAAAAATAGTTTGATTGAGGTTTTGGTTTTAAGACAAAAGTAAATAAGCAAAAAAATTAAGACAGATAAAATCTATGAGATAAACAGGGAAACTCAAATAGTTTCAACCTTGAGATTTAGGTTACACCCACCTATGCGCCCGCAATTCACTCAAGCATTGTAGACGATTGAGAAACACTATCTGTGTTGCCCACATAGACTAGATTGTGAGTTAAGTCCAACTTCTATTCAGCTCCGCTATAGGTGCCTTTAGAAGACTAAGCCAACTAGACATTTATTTCTAGGGCTAGTTGAAACTTAGATGAATAACGCTCATGACTCTTAAAACCCTAGTGGTTCCAGTCCTATTTCTAGGATGCAAGAAATCAAAGTCCTATTTCTAGGATCTTTTCCACTATTGTTTTTTCTTGAACCCCACGTCTTTAACTTCAACCTTTCGACCATCAGTTAAATACAAACTATGTTAACCTAAGTGATCAGTTTAAGCTAACAAAAAACTTTAATTTCAATAAAAACAAACAATGCTAGAGGGAGCAAAGTTGCTTTTCCATAGGCGGGGCTTTCTTTTACTCAAGAAATCCACATATTTGAACCCCCAAGTAGAAGCTTAACCCATAATTGAAAATAAATTGCAAAACATAAAAGAAAGTAAACTTGACATAGAGAAAAGATAACTGAGATTAATATTAAAGAATGAACTGAGTACAAAACCTTAACTTATAATGGAAAGTAAATGAAAAATAATAACAACTTGCTGGAAATAAAGGAATGCTAAACAAAAGTAAACACAAGACTCTATTAAGGATCTCTCCCTCTCTGTCTAGATAGCTCTTGCCCTCTTTCAAGGCGAGACAAGTCTTTCTCTTCTTCTTCTTTCGAATGGAAGAGATGACAGAGGCTGAAAGGCCTGGAACTCATAGTGGTTACAAGATGAGAAGAGAAAAACCGAAAAGAATCTCTCCTAAGGACGAAAACTCTGAGCTCTCTTTGCTTCTTGCATCTAGGTCCCCTATTATAGACCTTAGAAGGTGAGATTGGCTGTCGAGATTAGTGTGAGAAGGCCTTGGAAGGTAAGAATCCACAATCTTCAGAGATTTGATATTGGGGATTTTCGGACGATTCTGTGAAGATCCCGCGAATCACGATATTCTGTCAGAAACCCTAGTTGCGGCGGCATTTTCGACGCAATTCTTCATATCACAGCTTTAACAAGTCTATCTTCAGCATGGGGCTACTTTCCTTATATGGCTTGCGGGCACATTTTGATCGCATATCCCACATCCTTAGGTCCAAATGCAGGTGCAATTCTTAAGCTTCAACTTCTTTTGCTCTGCTACCTTTAATCTCCTCTTTTGGGCACATCCTCCTCGCAAAGTCTTCTGCACAAAAGCATTAACTTGGATAAATTCTTACAAAAATAATCTCTTTATGTACATTTTAAGCTTAAATTCTATAATTCTAAGATTTTCTTCATGATTCTACAACTTTTGCTAAAATAACTTGAAATGATAAGAATTTAAACACAAAGTCTTTGCTTTCCAAACATTTACCTAGGTTTTAAGGCTAAATAACACAAATAAATGAGCGTTATCAAAACACTAGTGAAACGGAGAACGACGAGAAGGCCAACATGGGTTTGTGGGTCGCAACGAAGAATGAGGGGAGAGAGGACTCACCGATGAAGGGAAAAAATGAGGGAAAGGGAAAAGAGCAATGAACCCAACGACTGGCTAATGAACACATGGGATGAACAAATGAACGAAGAGGAGGAGACGCTCGCGGAATCACCAGAGAACAGGGGCTGAGAGGGCTAGGTGCGACTACAATGGTTGCTGGCCAACGAAGAAGAAGAAGATTGCAATGGGGGTTGTCACGGGCAAGAAGAAGAAGACGATTGGGGGGATGTGCGGCTAACACGAAGAGAAAGAGAGTGAAGTAGAAAAGGTAAGGAGGCTAGGGTTTCATCTTTCCAATTTTCTTTATTACTTTAAGACCCTCTAAATAAAAGCTAATAAGTAAAAGGAAGGGAAATTCTAGGGTAAATTGTCAAAAATAGGAAAAAAACAGTGGCATTGAAGAGATATGGGATAAGTTTTTATTCTATAGAGAAATAGGACTTTGAAGGTAGGAAATTACTATGTTGCCCCTTTAGAAAAAACTTAAACCCTACCTTTGTTTTATTTCTTCTTCTCTTATCTTCACCCACATTTCTCATATTTCTTCTTCTCTCTGTTGGGTTTTATACCCTAAAACTCGTAGATAGTAAATGTAAACTATTGACTGTTATCAATCAAACGTTATTGATTATTGTATTAGTTTTGTCTTAAATAACCCTAAATCCAATAAACTAACATCCTACATTGTTGCATGAGTCTTGAACTATATGTTGAGACATACGGGGATCAATGTTCAAGATATAGCCTAAAGGGTCTACAGTATAGGGATAATGTTGGGTACCTTATTCTGGTAACACTATGGATACGACCCACTTTGTATTCGATACAAACACAATGATCCAACGCGTTCGTGTAGATGACACGCGAGTGGGGGTATCCTATGCAATGAGTTTGCATAAGATTAGACCACGAAATAGTAACCGCTAGATGTAACTCCGTTGACTAGTTAGTTTTCTATTTCACTAGGATGACCTAAGCAACTTAGTCTCAATCCTGAGTGTATTATGAACTCCTGTTCGCGAGAGATTGTCCTTTGATTTGTTTGGGTGAGAGTGGCCAGATCGCCGACTCAATAAGCCTACCATTTTGGGGACAAGAATGAGTTGGTGACTGGGAACATAATCACACAAGATGAAATTCACTCCTTCCTGACTTCAGGGTTAGTAGATGAGTGTTCCCTTAAGTGGTGTCTCCAGGTCTTGGACAAATGGCCCTACCCTCTCACTAGCTTGAGAGGGGTTTCTGTTTAATGGTTGGACCATAAACAGGTTGTTCATTAGAGGAGCACTGGTACTTAAGGATATAAAGGTAACCTAGGGCTAAAACGGTAATTGTACCCAGTTGGTGTTACGAACACTCGTGAAGGACTAACTTGTTGTTATTGGTCTATAGTGGAGTGACCCACAATTAATGAATATTGGTTAATTTGATTAATGAGTTTAGTCAGTCAACCTCATATCATTGGAGCTTCTGATCTGTAGGTCTACTAGATTCCCCTACTAGCTCGTAAAGGGTAATTAGGAACAAATTAGTCTTGAAAGGAATTTGAATAGTTCAAAATCCATTATGGAAAATCAAGTTAATTGTATGAAATACAATTAATATAATGTATGTGATACATTATAATATAAAGTTTAATTTGAGATTAAACTTTATTAATTGAGAGAAATACAATTAAATATCATTTAATTGTAGGCTTAAATTAAATATAAGATATTTAATTTAGTATTTAATCAATTGGATAATTAATTAATAATTATTTAATTAAATTAAATTTGATTTAATTAAAAACTATAGGTTATGTGGGAGATGTGATTTAAATGAAATTAATTAAATTTGAATCACATCCAATTACAATTGGGAAAAGTAATTAATTATTAATTAATTAAATTTCTATCTTATTATGACTAGAAAGGAGATATGACATTCTATATAAAGCTCATGATGCGTTCCCAATTCATATAACTCACAATTCAAGACTTTGCTCTCCAACAAAAATTTCTCTCTAAGAAGTTTGACAACATTCTAGTGAAATTCTTTCCCTAAAATTCAAAAACACCAAGTCCCAAAACTTGGTTCCTAGTCCCAGAGATATAGTAGTGGAAGATCTAGATGGTAGTGTCCCTACTGTGATCATACTATTCTTGGTGGAATTCATTGAAGAAAGTCTTCAACAAGTAAGTATTTCGATCTTTCAATTATTAGATTTTGATCTAATGCATGCTTAGCCTAGTTCATATATATAATTGTCATGTATAATTTGCCAATGTACTGGTATTTTAGAAAACTTAATTAAAATACGAATCGATCTTATACGCTTCCATTGGAAATTTAGAAATTCCAATCCTTCACTCTCACGCACGAACCAATCACACTTTCTTGCTCCATTGATGACCGGTTATCAAGCAACGACAACAATGACCACTTAATCAACGGATTGTGACGAGGACTCACTTTGGGTAGGCTTGGTGAGAAACTTTCTTGATAGTTTAGATTTATTTTGTTTAGTTTCCTAATATCTCTATTTGGGTAGACTAAGAACGTTTTTTTTTTCTTTTTCTGAGAGATGTTCACTGATGTGCAAAATTCGCTACCGCAAGTGTACGAGCCAAGTTTTAATATAGTGATTCGTGAAATACGAGTGTCGTCCTCTGGATTGGGTTGCTAGTTAAATACCATGATTAATCTAGTTCAATTTTATCTAGAGATCAAAACTTAGTGACAAATTATGAATCAAAAGTAATGCAATTTAAAAAGTAGGAATTGGAAAGAACTCTTAGGGAGATGATTTCACCAATTAGAGTTGTGAATTAATTAATTGAATGTATGAACATGTCATGACTCATAAATTTAGGATAAACTAGTTCTCATATTTATCTCTCCCGGGCATAAACAATTCTCATGCATATGATAAACCCAATATCCCTATCTAAGTTTATTCACATGCATGGCCTAAAGTCTAATCCTTTAACAACTTCTACAACTATCCTAAACCTCCTGATCTCAGGATTATTCTAGTTATGCAAAATAAGTTCTAAACTAAATCTCGTCTCCCGTGCAAGAATTAGAGAAAATAACATCATTCAATTCATGGCCCCAATAAATTGAAAGCATTAAGAATAGAAATTGGATAAATGAGTCCAAGACAACAAATTAAACATTCAACAATCAATCCAAAAACACCCAAAGGGCTACATCAATCCCTAAGACAAACGTCTAGCTACTCATAATCTGTGTTACAATATGAGCTAGAAGAGAAAAAAACCATAAAATCTAACTAGAGATAAAGGAAAAAGAAGGAAAAAACTCGTATTCACCGAAATTGCACGTCCTTGTCACGATCTCCACCCCTTCTAGCTTGAATCCCGCTCCTTGTCCTTGCTTCAGCTCCCACCAAAGGTCCATTGTCGAAATTATGGCTAAAACTATGCCAAATAAACTCCCTCCTCTCGGTCAAGATCATATTTTATTTATATGGAAAAATTGGGTAGAGTTGAGTCGCTAAGGACAGCGTCTCGATGCTGCCTCTATGCCGCCTCAAACAAAATAGGAAAATTGGGCCAGCGTCTCGACACTGTCCTCTCGGAATTTCTGGCTTGGGAAGCTCCTACAATAGAGTCGAGACGTCAAGAGGCAGTGTCTCGACGTTGTGCTCTCTGGTCTAAAGGTTGATGCAGGCCTCAGCTTGATTCTTTTCCGCTTCCCTTGCCACTTTTTGCGTCCCGAACACTCGATCAACTTTCTAATTCACCAATTCCTTCAAGAATGCATTTCCTACAAAATGAACATTAAAGTGCATAATTTTGACCAATTCAAACTTAAAGAACAACAAATAAACATAGGAAAAAATAGCTCGTTATGCGTGCTATCATTGACTAAGAATTTTTTTGGTTGTTAGTTTGTTTATGCTTCATCTTGCATAAGGTTGTATGTATGTGACATTGTGAGATGAAAAATTGAAATGTCAATACTCCTATTAGGGTTAATTTTTTATTCATTGAACTTTTAATATTGTTATTTTTGAATATTTAGGTAAAGACATTGATGCTTGATAACTTGATAATGATTTTTTAAGGACGAGAATCTAAGAGAAACAAAGAGATAAACAAAACAGAATGTTTAAAAAATGTCTTGCATGGTCAACCTCATTTGTTTGTTGGTTTAAAAAATGGCTAGCACCTTTTTTTTTTCTTTTTTTGCGATGTATAAATATGAATGTTATGGTGGTTTCGTGATTGAAACTTCTATGTCGTTTTTTTTTTTTTTTTTTTTGTAGTTTAACTATGCCATGGTTGTCAAATTTTGAATCGATTTGGGGGTTAGTGTTGGATCTGATTGCATTATTATTTGGGAGTGTCAAGTTTTGATTTCAGGTGGGTTTATATCAAAATTATAGGGGAAACTCTGTTGAATTTTTTATGATTTCTTTTCATTCAACAAACCATTCCTAGCCACGTTTTAAAAATTATTTTTCATAGTCAATCTAGTTCATGTATAGTTGATAATGAAGTTCATAGTTTAGTTGGGATTTCATTGTCGACACGTCACATCTTAAGTTGGTTGGGATAATCTGGGGCGAGACATTTCAAGCATACCGTGAGTCAAAATTTGAAGAGTCATGGGGTCACATTTTAGCACTTGATAATGGTGCAGTAAAATATTTAGAAGAAATTGTACTTCCACATTGGTCTTCTATGCATTGCCCAAGAAAGCGATACAACATGATGACTACGAACATAGTAGAGTGCATGATGATGATTTGTATTCACTTCTAGTTATACTGAATTAACTAACGAATATGTCATTGTTGTGCATTAATCCAAGTATAAATTATGCACTACCAAGTAATACCTGGAGTATTTCAGGGCCAGAACACAGGGAAGGGGCGAGTAGTGAAAATGTCTTACTTTAAATCCTATCCTAATGCGGTGATGCTGAGAGTTTTTAAAGAAGTTGAGATGCGGTATGAACATGCGATAATATAAAACATAAACTAATGTGTTATGGGAAAAACAATGGGTGATGAATTATCAAGACTTTCACCACAACAACCACATGCGGCAAATAAGATATTAATGTAGCTCATAACAATGAATCGACAGAATACTGATGCCTAAGTGAGAAATAAACATGTGATTCCCTCCTGGTATTACACATGCAATGAACTAAGAATATTTCTATTTCTTAATTCATGTGTTTAATCAGTTCTCTATATGCTTGCAAGCGGTTGAATTATCCCTAAAGCAACTCAAACACATCCATGAAATATCCTAAGCGACTGAGTTATTCCTAACACAACCAGACTACATCTAATGCATTATCATGCTCTACTTAGATATTTCCACATGCATTACCCTTCCAGGATTTATCATCCTACTACCTCTATCGGTTGATCAAACGGATATTAGTAATGAAAGAATTATATCACATCTAAGTATAAAGCATCAATATCATTGATTCATTGCATTGCATACAAAAATAATCTTAATGCCTCATGGGCGCCTAGGCTAAGCCTTGATAAAAAGAAATTAGTTCATGCTTCAAAATAAAAGCATACAATAAAACATAAAAATCTAAGAATGCCTTGGATCCTTGGATCCTTGGATGTTTTTTCCTCCTTTCACCTCCCCTCTATTTATAACTTCCTCTTTACTTGGAACCAAAGGGGAATACTTGAAGCCAAAGGATAATACTTGGGGCCAAAGGATCAAACTTGGAGTCAAAGGATCACCATTTGGATGGAAACTTGCTCACTACTCAACACATACTTGCTCCCCACTCAATATCAATGCTCTAGCTCATCATGCTCCAAGCTTCTAACTCATCATGCTCTAGCGTGTCATGCTCCAAGCTTCTAGCTCATCATGCTCTAGCCCATAAGCTTCCATGTTTGTCATGCTCTAGCGCATAAGCTTCCATGCGCCATACTTCTAGCTCATAATTGGCCAAGCTTTTCCTGATGCAACAATAAATTAGAATTAGTGTAGTTTCGTATGAATTTCAAAGATAATAATCAAAAGCACATTAATACAATAAATCAATATTACTACATCTAGCATATAAATTAGTTAAGACTTGGGTATTTTCACTCTCTTGAGGCTCACAGTAAGCTTAAATTAGGCACATAATAACTTGATGTTTTCAAGTTATCCGTGTATGAATGCTATTTTGAGCGAACCCTGAGAATTTCCAATTGCTTCATCCGTTGAGCGTGTCAAAGCTTTGCTACAAAGATGGTTTTGGGAGTGTCGGAATGAAGCTTCAAAAGTTACAACCACTTTGACGAAACAGGCAGAAGGAATTGTACAAAAAAGTTCAGATCAATCTTTAACAATGAAGGTTGATTGGTTGGAACGAGTTTGTCAAGTCCTTGTAACCAAATAAATTTATTAATTTCGGCTCTATGCTTGCATTAGGTAGTGGTCAGGTCATCCACAGAGAAAAGGTGATTCTCAATAATTTTTTAGTTTTCGCTCACACACAAAGGGGGGTAAAAATTGGGGGGGAGGGGGTTTGTCACTAACCGAATTAATTTTAAAATGCAAGGAAAGATAAAAATGCCAGAAAAAGGTAAATAACTTGCAATAAAATCAAGCAAAGGTAAAAACAGCAAGAAATCAATCAAAAGACGGGATTGTCAAATTGGTTATTTCTTCAATTAATTAGAAGGAGTGAATCATCGATTGCTCTGAATATAAAATTCTCGAATTATCTTATTATCGGGATTGCTTCTTCGTTGTTCAGATAGTCCACCTACTTAACTTGTGTTTAAACAACTAAACTACCCAATACTCCACAAACAATTTAATTGGTTAATTATTTTAATTACCCCCGCTGCTCCTTATGATTAGACCGATAACTCCTCAATCTAAATCTAATTAACTAAATTAATATTCAGATGAGTCCTCAAAAATATTAATTAGCTAATCGCATTACCGCTTAAGGCCCGAAATTGTCTCTAATTAAATTAGGAATTGAAATTCTCTAATCGAATTAAATAAATTTCTCTTATGCTTTTAGGCCTATTGGAAGTCTACGCCATGCTACCGTCAAACTAGCGATTGATCTGCCTCAACCTAGTGGGTATCTATTTATAACAAATAAATTAGATTTGCAACTAATTTAAGGGACGTCAATTCTTAAACCAATATGCAAACGTAATTGTGTAAACGACTGACATAGGATGCAATAAAATTCATTCAAGAACATAATTGAAGACCAACAAGCTCATCTAAGCATATAATAAATCAAGAAATAGATCCAATCCAACAATCTAAGGGCTTTAGCCCTTCATGCTACAAAGTAAATCAACAAACAAATAAAGATTCATGACAAAAATAAAAAGGAACCTAAATTGAAACCAATACAACACTGAAAAAGTTGAGAAAATATATAGAATAATCGTCAAAGATGGCTAGAAGTTCGACCTAGCGGCTAAAATGCAAAAAGAAACCTATTTATAATTAACGCCAATGTCGAGACCCCATTGCTAGCGTCGACGCTGCATTATACCATCTCAACGCTACCTCTCATGTAGTCCAATTACAACAATGCCTTTTCGTGCCAATTTACTTCAATCTTGAGGCTCGAACGCTCCGATCACGTCTTTTAGCTCCCTTGTCATCTCAGGGACTCCAAGATAGCTAGAAATCGTCCTAAAACTCTCGAATTAGCGTCAAATTGATAAATTGGCCTAATTATCCTAAATTTCCATAAAACAAACATTTAAACCATAAAATGCAAACTAACAAGATTAAATTAAAGGCAAATAGATAACACGACTTAGGTGTTATCCAATACCTCCAACTTGAATCATGCTAGTCCTCGAACAAGGCTAACAGACAAGAATCTGGATACAAAAAGATATAATTTCATGACTTAATGCTCATAACTAAAGAATAAATAAGAATGCAACTAAGAGACATGCACTTGAGACCCAACTGAAAGACAAATCAGATTTTTTCAAAGAACATTGATGGGACTTAAATAGTCTTATTTTATCACCTCTAATCTAAGCTTGTTAGAAGCATTTTATGCTTTACTTGTCTTATTTACATGTTAATTGAGCTTAGGTTATGTCGGGAGCCGATCAAACTAATTGGTGTTAATTCGGGCCAATTACGGAGTTTTGGAGCCATCTCGATGTCTTGGACGGCGAGAAGGTGAAGAGACCCAATTGTGCTGAAGTGGGTCTGAAGAATGACACCAAAAGCCAAACATTGAAGCCCCGAATCGAGAAGAAGCGAGACAAAGCCTAGACATAAAGCAGGAAGTCGAGATATGAGGCTGGTGTTGAGACACTACCCTTGGCGTCTCGACGCCGACGCGAGTTCTTTCTAGAGTGTATTGTTCGTAGCATCTCGATGTTGCCGTATTTTCTATATATATGTAGCCTCGGTTTAGTCCGCCGTTTGGTTAGAATTTTGGTCCCTTTTACGATTTCTTTGTCTCTTTTACATTCCATCTCTGTTGTAGACCATTCTTGGTCATATTCTATGGATTCTTTTATGTTATTTGTTGCTTTTACTTCATATATGCATAGCTAAACTCGTTTAGATCGTTGGACTGGGATTATGTCTTGATTCTTAATATGATTGGCTGAGTTTTCTGAGTTATACTTGCTGTTATTGTTGTACTTTTATTAAATTTTGAATGTAATCTCATTTAAACTAATACATGAGGCTAGTCTATTAGGATTGACGCCCTATGCGATTACCGCTTGTGTATTCTATCAGTTATTTGTAGGTGGCCACTAGGCTGAGGCAAGCCACTATCTATGCAAGACGACCCTTGATAGGCCTAAGATGCATGTTAAAGGTTGTAGGAATTAGATTTAAATTGTATTTGAATTTAGTTATTGCGATTCCGGACCCACGATCCCAAAACGGCTAGTTTAAATTGGTGATTGTGAAACTACTTAATCTAAAACTAGTTAGATATAAGTAGTAACCGTTGCAGAGGTCTCAGATGGTTGCTAAATTATGTATAAGGGGTGGCAAGTGATAGAGTCCATATTAATCAATCTCGTTAATTGCAGAATTCACGGTTAGCAAGTTAATTAACACAGGTTAGTGTAGGGGGTCCTCCGAGTAACCCAGAAGCCGATCGGACTAATAAAATCAGTTTAGAATAATGATTAGAGAAAACTAGGAATCCAACGAATTAAAATCAAGTATAATAAATCTCAATCCAACAATCCCTTTTCATGTTATTGTTTCCGTCTAATTTCTCTTCTGCATGTTTATTTTGTGCCATATAAATTCAGTATTTTATTATTCTTTTGCTTGTCCTTCATCATAAAAATCCTCCTGTTTTCATAAATACGAAATTCTACAGTTGCTAGATCCCCTTTCCCTGTGTTCGACCCTGGCCGCTATTGCTACAAAATAGTAGTAGTGTCGTGGATTATAAATTTTATTTGACGACTTAGGGAGAATTCGACACCCTCCTGCGGATCACGTCAAACATCTTGCACTAGAGACTTCTAACTTACCTAGAACGGACTCTACTAACCCTAGATTGGCTTAACAAGCTCTCATTCTATCTCCCCCTACAGTGGCACTAAGGATTCACTAAAGAAAGAGAATGAAACAAATTAAACTACTACTTTTTACCTAGGCGCCTGAAATTTAGGAGCTCCTTACTTGTGTATTCTTTAAAGGCGGGGCACTAGCTTTCACACTACAATGCAGGAACCCATAACCCGAGTTTAACCCTTGGCTGACCTAACTGAACACACTGCAGGTAGCTCTTTTTACCCCTTATCACTCATGATTATTGCAAGCATGCTTTTTTCTAATGAAAATAAAACAAGAAAGATGAACACATAATTTTTTTTTAGCTCAAGCTCACTCACTCTTTTTTTTTTCACTCATTTTCTTTTAACAGGCACATTTTTTTTTTATTTTTCCTAGGCAAGGTTCACATGCTAATTTTCAAAAAAAACTTTCCATTCTTTCACTCATCCCTACACCTATCGAGGTGACAACAAAAATCTAATCCTAATAAATCTAATCCTAATAAATCTCTCCTAAGCATTCGACTCCTATTCTAAAGCAAGAAAGAAACTTAACCAATGGAAGATATTTCATAGAAAAATTTTAAAAAGGCTCCCTTTTGGGCCACTCATGATTACCACTCATCAAAAGAAAATCTTTATCATGCTAAAACATCTAAAAGCATCCATCATTCAAGTCAAGCAATAAAAGCATACAATTGGTCTGACGCTTAGGTGCTCAGGGCCCAAAAGACATAAAGCAAAGCATACGCCACCCCCAACCTAATTCTTACATTATTCTCAATGTAATACTAGACATGAAGATCAGAGGACAATAAATAGAAAAGGGAGAAAAGAAACTCCCCTGAACTGAAGTGCAAGGCTGGATGGGCATCTATGGTCTCTTCGTTTATGCCGCTAACCTAAGAAACATCAAAGACAACAAACAAAATAAGAATAACAAATAACCAAAACAAAAGTAAAGAAAGGAAAGGAAAAACAGAAAGCAGTAAAATTTTTGCTTGGCTAGCTCCCAGATGCGCAATTTTTAACATCGCTTGCTCGAATGGATTCTCCTTGGTTTTCAACTGATGTCGTATTCAACAGGAACCAAATCGACTTGCCTTAGCTCTGGAGTGGGATCGCCATCATGGAAGATTTTCAATCTCTGACACTTCACCTTGAATTTCTTGTCTGAATTTGGACTTCTGATAGCGAGCAGTGCTAGCTATTTTTCCTAATTAATTAAGCTAGTCTTTTACATTTAATTGGCCAAAATTATGCATTTTTATGTTTTATTTGTAGGAAATATATTTTGGAGTTAAATCGAGAAATTGGAGCAAATTGGATGTTCGGGATGCGAAAAGAGGCAAAGGAACGAAGTTGGATCAAGTTGGAAGCATATGGAATTGGGCAAGAATTGGGACCAACATCGAGACCCTAACACCAGGCGTCTCGACGCTGTGCACTTTCCCTTTCTGATTTGGGTGGCAGCAAACACAGCGTCGAGACGTTGTGTCAGTAGCGTCTCGACGCTCTCGGATAATCTGTAAACAGAAGCTACGTATCGCGACAACGTCGCGACGCTGCCCCTCTAGCGTCGCGATGCTACGCCAATTTTTCCTATAAATGGAATGCGATTAGGTCAGATTTTGGGGGACTTCTTTGGATGCGTTTGTGGTTGAAAACTCACCAATTAAGCTGCTGTAGAGGCTGAAGAAAGTGGAGAAGAGTGGAATTCAAGGCTTTGCTTGTGGAGATCGTGACGGGGACGTGCGGTCTCGGCCTACTTAGCGTTTATTCCTCTTTTCCCTTTACTTTAGGAGTTTTAATGGTTGATTTGTACATAGTTTATATCGTAATGCGGATTATGAGTAGCTAAGTTTAATTCTTAGGGATTGATGTAGCCGTTGGGGCAATTATGGATTGATTTTGTGGATTTTTACTATGAGTTCATTTATGTATAATGTGTGTTTAATGCTTTCAATTTACCGGCCATGAATTGAATGTTGTTTGTGTTTAAATCTAACACGGGAGAGGGGATTTAGCTTAGAAATCGTTATGCATGACTAGGATTAATCTAGAGATCGGGAGATAATAGATAATTCTAGAAATCGGTAAAAAGGATTAACCTTAATGCCTTGCATGTTTAATGAATTTGAATAGGGATATTAGGTTCATTGCATGTGAGAGGATTATGTATGCTCGGGAGAGATATGTATGATTATAGTTTCCTAGATTTATGAATCAAAGCATGTTAATCATCCATGAATTAATCCATAATTCCAATTGGTGAAATCAACTCCCTAAGACTTTTGCCATTAATTGTTAGTCACACTTTTTAGTCTTTTTGTTAGAATTGCATTCTTTATCACTCAAGTTTATTCCCTAGATAAAATTGGACAAGAATATTTTCGATAATTGAATTGATTAGAAGCCCAATCCAGAGGACGACTTCGAATTAATTTTCACTATATTATAACTTGGCCCGTACACTTGCAGTTAGCAATTTGCGCATCAAGTTTTTGGCGCCGTTGCTGGGGATTGGCATATTTCATCAATTTAATATCGTAGAAAAATTGTCTGGTCTTAGTGTAGGGTGTATTTTTATCCAATATAGTGCAATAGCTAAAACTAGGGTTTTTCCATTTATCCAATCCCTCTAGACTTCTCACGACACTCTACTCTCCTTTCACAAGGTGGAAATATGGTGAAATCTCTACAAACACAAAGGTTTGATGTCTAACTAAGGTTAGAATTTAGTCTTCTAGCAAGGACCTCGGGCATCCTTACTCATGGGCGTCTACTAGGATTCTGTCACTACACTCTTCTTCTCAGTGAGTTATGCTTGCATTTTCCTTCGAATCATGGCCTTTTATAGTGTGGGGAGTGGTTGAGGAGTCACGAAAATAGTGCTTGCAGGTAGCCCAGGCAGTTTCGGAGTCAAATTAGCTGGTTAGGTGCGCAAAACACTCGTTTAAAACAACTCGTGACGGACCCAAAACTATATGTTTCTGCCTAGAAATGCGGTCGCATTTCATTTGGCCTTGGCAGAAATGTGGTCGCATTTCTGGAAATTTGCCCTGTTTCCTCTGTTTTCCTGCAACACATGAAATTGAGTCAAATTCTTACTAAAATAGGTCCAATTCAGCACAAATGCATACATTTTAACACACATGACTCTCAAAGTCTTAAATCATCAACTTTAACACTTTTTAGAGCTTGGGAACAGTAAATTTGATCTTAAACATACAATTTTCACAAGAAAATGAGCTAAATATAAGGGTAAAATAGGTATATTTTAGGCACTTATCATACCCCCAAACTTAACTCGTTGCTTGTCCTCAAGCAATAGCAAATCAGAACGTTAAAGATCAAATATCATTGT
Source organism: Luffa acutangula (assembly GCA_036850905.1). NCBI lineage: Eukaryota > Viridiplantae > Streptophyta > Magnoliopsida > Cucurbitales > Cucurbitaceae > Luffa > Luffa acutangula. The sequence goes on from CM072099.1 coordinate 16,297,564, forward strand.
CAATCAGAATGTTACAACTCAATTGTAATTGCAAATCAAAATGTTAAAGATCAGATGTAATTGTCAATCAGAATGTTAGATCTTAACATTAATTGAAAATCAAAATATCAGAGATAAACCATATGAAATCAAGTAAACATGCTTTTCAAGATCGTTTTCTAAAAGGTTGCCTTTTAGGAGAGGTTTCTACTCTAGTGCTAGTCACAACTCCTAAGTTTCCTAGGCATGAGGATTTCTATTTTTCTTTTTCAAAGCAAAAATCTCCCTAGTCTATCCTAACCAATATGCTTAAACTATCTAACTCCTATTCATAGAGCCTAGTATGGTTCTTCTAATCTTGAGGTAAAACACTATATTATTACTTGACCTGTACACATGCGGTAAGCAAATCGCGCTTCAGTCATGATCCACAATATGGCTCGTAAGAGTTTGCTTGTTGGGTCAATGTTGTGGTTATCTAACTTTCCTTTGTGGATCTCAAAGTTAGCTCTTAGTGAGATGTCACTCTTTGTACCCCTAAGGGGATTCCTAAGGGGATCTATTCCATTATAATGAAATTGGTTTCCTTTTGTCAAAAAAAAAATAAATAAATAAAAAATAAATAACTTCTTTCCTTATACAAAATACTGTTTTAATTAATTTCTTCCAATTGATAATGACATACACATTTGTATATCAAATTTTCCATGATTATAAAGTTAAAAAAAAAATGTAATCCACATATAATATATGTTGGATCTCCAAATTACATTTGGCATACATTTTAATTTAAATGTTTTTCAAGAATGCATTTTTTAAAAAACACTTTGTATAAAAAATTGTTAAGAATGTCAACATTCATATGTTCGGTTACATTTCCTCATAAGTGTTTTTATACCCAAGTTATTGGGTGTTTTAGTTTAACATTTCAAGTGTTTAATTTTGAAAAAAAAATAAATCATTTTGAAAAAATTTATAGTATTTGGCAACCACTTAAAATGACTTATTAGAAAATGAGATTGAGAAATAAACCATTTTGAGAGGAACACTTGAAACCAACTTGTTTAAAAAGAGTTTCAAGTGTTTCTTATTGTATACTTAACAAATTCTTTTTAAAAAAGTTGTATACTTAAAAACAGACCCATTATTGTATACTTAAAAACTCTTTTTAAAAAATTTGGTTTCAACTGTTTCTCTTAAAATGGTTTATTTCTCAATCTCATTTTCTAATAAGTCATTTTTAGTGGTTGTCAAACACTACGAATTTTTTCAAAATGTTTTTTTTTTTTTAATGAAACACTTGAAAAGTTGAACCAAACACACACTTAATCACACGTTAAAGTTTATTACTTTTTTAGTTCTACATTTTAAACTTAAGGAAGCAACCCACTTTTCTAAATTTTGCATCATCATACATAATTCAAATTAATATACTACATAAATACACTAATTTACAGATTTTAAATTTGATTGTTATTCTTTTAACTTCAAAATAAAAAAGTAACATATCACGTGCATTGCACATGTTCCTTTCTAGTTTTTCCTTACTAGTTTTTTAAAAAATCATTTGGAGTGATTGTCAACACTAGAAATTTTATTTAAATGATTTTTTTTTTAATTAAACACTTAAAAAGTTAAACAAAATAGATCTCTAGTCAATCAAAATGACTAGAATAAATCATTCATGTAATCAGAATCACCAAAATTACGAACATGATAATGTAATTAGAATGGTCAGAAATCAAGAACCAATTCATTCATACATGAGGAACATATATAATCAAATTACTCCATGGTGGGAAATTGATCCTGCATATATGCAGTTGATTTACTATCCAAAATTTTTGGGTAACCATGTAAGGCTAATAAATTTACAGATCCTACTCTACGAAATTTACTATTTATTTACTATCCAAATGTGAATTATCATGGGGTGGTGGAACAGTTGGCTAGCGCGTAGGTCTCATAGCTTGAGGAGTAATCCTGAGGTAGAGAGTTCGAGGCCTCTCTCACCCCATTAATCTTATATATTCTACAAAAGAAAATTCCTTTTCGAAAAATGCATATAAGAATTGACAAAAATAAGGTAGACAAAGATCATGTACATAGTACTGATTTACTATCCAAAATTTTTGGATAGCCATGTAAGGCTAATAAATTTACAGATCGTACATATACGAAGTTTACTATTTATTTACTATCAAATTTTAAATCATCAAGGGGTGGTGGTGCAGTTGGCTACCGCGTAGGTCTCATAGCTTGAAGAGTAATCCTGAGGTCGAGAGTTCAAGCCTCTCTCACCCCATTAATCTTATATTTTACCAAAAAAATTTCCTTTGCAAAAAATGCATATATAATTTAAGCATAAACTCAAATAACAAAAGAACTGTTGTAAATATATATACCCGGTATATATAGGTATATATTAGATATCCATATTATATCATTAGTCTTAGTCAACCCATGATTGTAGCCATTCTCCCCCATGACTCTCCCACTCCCTTAGGAATAGCCAAGAGACTCTCACCCTCTTCTATTTTCAGCATTTTGAAGCTTGTAACCTACCTCATTGCATTAGTATAAATAGGGGTTGTATGAGGCATGGAGAAACACACTTGAATGAAAAGCATTAGCTCTCTTTTCTCTCTACTTTGCTCTCTCAAATTCTCTCTTAGTTGTTTTATTGCTTTCCATGTTTTATAATACGTTATCAGCACGAGTCTCTGCCATTTTTGTTCGGTTGAAGGTAGGGTTCATCTTTATTAGATGCAATTGTCTTCGGTACGTTTCATATATACAGTGTGTATGTATTATATATACCCCGTATATACACTGTGTATTGAACGTTGACAACATATATTCTATGCAAGATTAGCATGTTCTTCATTATTGTGCATACTATATGAGATTATTAAGTATCATGTTTGTTTATGATTATATTAACATCGTGATTCTATATTTGCCAATGATATGTATGTTAATTACAATAACTGAAATGTTGAGAGTATGTTACATCCTTATTATTGTAATGATCTATAATGTTTATACATATTCGATAAACATGATGCACATATATACCCATGTATATATCTTATTTTTGAATCATATACATCTACTAAAATTGCTCGTTTTGCTAATCAGCTAATGTATATTGATCTCGTTAGTTTATGTATTATTTGTTCAGCATGATTTCTATATGATCCTCTGTATACTTTATATCATGTGTATTTAATATATATATACAGTGGACATATTTGATATATTATCATAGATCCTTGATGTACAGAACATGTTATATATGTTGTAATATATCTTATATAAATATTGCAATATGTTGTTTACCTATAGTTTTTTTTTTTAGAATGCATATATGAGATATTTCTTTGTGTATATGTCATATATACATTTGAATATTTTTGTTTATGTTGATTAACATTTGGAATTCATGGTAGACACATGTATTAGTTTAAAATTCTCATATGACAAAGTTTGCAAACTTATATAGTAAATAATTGTTCGTTCTAAAGTTAATTTTGATGTTATGCACATGAAGTTGCATAAAAAATGCCCATTTTGATTTAATGCACCTGAAGTTGCACCATTTCAAATCAAGAAGTATTTGTGTGATTAAATGCACCTGTAGTTGCATAATTTCAAATCAAGAATTGCTCATGATTAAATGCGCCTGTAGTTGCAAAAGTTTAAATTAAGAAATGCTCACTTTAATTAAATGCACTTGTAGTTGCATAATCTTAATCAATAAGTGATTGTAAATAAGTGAGCATATGGTAAGAATAATGTTGTTAATCTTTCTTTCCAATTATAGAATATGCTCCTGTAGTAGCAATATTGAGAAAGAAAGTTTTTAATATTGTGATGAGCAAACACCATGTCTTCTTGAAATTAAAGCAATCAAATGAGCATTTGATGAAAAATCATGAATCTCAATGAATTGTTTCAATATTATTCCCTGAAGTGAATATTGTAATATCGAATAATTATAGTCAATGGCGAGATCATGATCAATAATCAATAATAAAGGAAGAAGCAATTACTCATCCAGTGGTCATCGTGAACCATTTGGAAAATCACACATATATGGTTATTAAAAGAAAATGTTTAATAGCATTAATTTTGTACCTGTTGTACGAAAATGAGAACCATGTGTGAAAGCAAACTTTGCAATCTCCTGAAGAGATAATTAACCTTAGAAATGTGAAATAGATGTTGCAAATCTCATTAAATCTCCTGAAGAGAAAATGAACATCATTAAATGAGCAACAAATATTATATTAGATTATGTGAATATCGTTTTATTTCATGTTTAATTTATGTTTATTTATTAAGTCCAATTTTATATTATATTCACTATCTCGCATGAAAAACGTATATTAGAAATGTTGACTGCCTTTTCTTCTGGATTATATTACACGCATATTCGTGTTATTGAACATATGCAATAATGAACTTGAAGTTCAATGATCCAGATATATTTTATGTTTGGCATGATCGATTGGGTCATCTTGGGTCAATAATGATGAGAAAAATTATTGAAAACTCACATGGACATCCATTGAAGAACCAGAAGATTCTTCAATCTAATGAATTGTCATGTGTTGCTTGCTCTCAAGGAAAATTAATTATTAGACCTTCACCAGCTAAAATTGGGACTGAATCCCCCGCATTCTTAGAACGAATTCATGGTGATATATGCGAACCTATAAATCCACCAAGTGGACCATTTAGATATTTTATGGTTCTAATTGATGCATCCAGTAGATGGTCACATGTGTGTTTATTATCAAGTCGAAACCTTGCATTTGCAAGATTACTTGCTCAAATAATTAAGTTAAGAGCACAATTTCCTGATTATGTAATTAAAAAAATTCGTCTTGATAATGCTGGTGAGTTTACATCCCAATCATTTAATGATTATTGTATGTCAATTGGGATAAGTGTTGAACATCCTGTAGCTCATGTTCATACACAAAATGGTCTAGCTGAATCATTCATAAAAGGTCTGCAATTAATTGCTAGACCAATGCTTATGAGAGCAAGACTTCCAATATTTGTATGTGGTCATGCAATTTTACATGCTGCATCGCTTATACGCATTAGGCCAGCAGCCTATCATAAATACTCCCCAATACAATTAGCTTATGGCCAGCAGCCAAATATATCTCACTTACGAACTTTTGGAAGTGTAGTATATGTTCCAATTGCTCCACCAAAACGCACTAAGATGGGTCCTCAAAGGAGGCTAGGAATATATGTTGGATTTGATTCCCCATCAATTATTAGATATCTTGAACCCCTGACGGGTGATGTATTTACTGCACGATTTGCTGATTGTCATTTTAATGAGACAAATTTTCCAACATTAGGGGGAGAGATTAAGAAGTTGGAAAATGAAATTACATGGAATGCAGCATCATTGTCTCATTTAGATCCCCGTACAAATCAATGTGAACTAGAAGTTCAAAAGATAATTCATTTGCAAAATATTGCAAATCAAATGCCAAATGCATTTACAGATGCTAAGAAAGTGACCAAGTCACATATACCAGCTGCAAATACACCATCGAAAATTGATATCCCGACACAACAAGTTATCATAACTAATGAGTCTGCGACACGCCAGAAGCGTGGTAGACCAATGGGTTCCAAAGATAAAAATCCTCGGAAAAGAAAAGTAGTCAATAATCAAAATGACGTAATTGATAATGTGGATATTCCAGAAGAAATCCTGAATGTGACTACTCATAATAATATCGAAGAAGGTGAAATACCTGAGGATAATAATGAAATTTCGATAAATTATGTAATGAATGGAAAAAGATGGAACCGAAACAATATAGTTGTTGATAACATTTTTTCGTATAATGTTGCTTGCGACATCATTTCTGAAAATGATGATTATGAACCAAAATCTGTCGAAGAATGTCGACATAGAAAGGATTGGCTTAAGTGGAAAGAAGCAATCCAGACAGAATTAAACTCACTTTCAAAACGTGAGGTTTTCGGACTAGTAGTCCAAACACCAGAAGATGTCAAGCCTGTGGGATACAAATGGGTATTTGTAAGAAAAAGAAATGAAAAGAATGAGGTCACAAGATATAAAGCGAGACTTGTTGCACAAGGATTCTCGCAAAGGGCTGGTATTGATTATGAGGAGACATATTCTCCCGTGGTGGATGCAATAACATTGAGATATTTAATTGGTCTGACTGTGTATAAAAAGCTTGACATGCATCTCATGGATGTAGTTACAGCATATTTATATGGATCTCTTGATAATGATATTTATATGAAAATCCCTGAAGGATTAAAAATGCCAGAGTCATATAATTCAAATCCTAGAGAATTATATTCGATCAAATTACAGAGATCTTTATATGGATTAAAACAATCAGGACGAATGTGGTATAATCGCCTGAGTGAATATTTATTGAAAGAAGGGTATCAAAATAACCCAATTTGTCCATGTGTTTTTATAAAGAAATCACAGTCAGGATTTGCTATCATTACTGTATATGTTGATGATTTAAATATAATTGGAACTCCTGAAGAGCTTCCAAAGGCAATAGAATATCTTAAGAAAGAATTTGAGATGAAAGATCTCGGGAAAACAAAGTTTTGCCTTGGCTTACAAATTGAACATCTAGCAGATGGAATATTTATTCATCAATCAACTTATACAGAAAAGATATTAAAGAGATTTTACATGGACAAAGCACATCCATTGAACATTCCAATGGTAGTTCGTTCACTCGATGTAAAGAAAGACATCTTCCGACCTCGAGAAGATAATGAAGAGCTTCTTGGTCCAGAAGTACCATATCTTAGTGCAATATGTGCACTTATGTATCTTGCTAATAATACACGACCTGATATAGCATTTTTCAGTAAATTTATTAGCTAGATATAGTTCTTCTCCAACAAAAAGACATTGGAATGGAGTTAAACACATCCTCCGTTATCTTCGAGGGACAATTGATATGGGTTTATTTTATTCTAATAAATCAAACTTTGATCTAGTTGGTTATGCAGATGCAGGTTATTTATCTGACCCACATAAAGCTAGATCTCAAACAGGTTATTTATTTACATATGGAGGAACTGCTATATCATGGCGATCTATGAAGCAGACAATAACAGCTACTTCCTCAAACCATGCTGAGATCCTGGCAATTCATGAGGCCTAGTCGAGAATGTGTATGGCTAGGATCAATGACTCAACACATTTGTGAAACATGCGGATTGTCCTCTAACAAAGGTTGTCCAACAACGTTATATGAAGACAATACAGCATGTATAGCCCAAATCAAAGGAGGATACATTAAAGGAGATAGAACGAAGCACATCTCACCAAAGCTCTTCTACACTCACGATCTTGAAGAAAATGGTGATATCACTGTTCAACAAATTTCTTCAAAAGACAATTTGGCAGATCTATTTACGAAGGCATTACCTACTGCGACCTTTAAGAAGTTGGTGCACAACATTGGAATGCGACGACTCAGAGATCTCAAATGATGTTTTCATGAGGGGGAGTAAATACACTGCACTCTTTTTCCCTTCGCTATGGTTTTTCCCCACTGGGTTTTCCTAGCAAGGTTTTTAATGAGGCAGTTGTTAATGTATATAAATATAATGTACTCTTTTTCCTTCACTAGGGTTTTTTTTCCCATTGGGTTTTTCCCAGTAAGGTTTTAACAAGGCATATATTTCATATACAATGGATATCTAAGGGGGAGTGTTGTAAATATATATACCCGGTATATATAGGTATATATTAGATATCCATATTATATCATTAGTCTTAGTCAACCCATGATTGTAGCCATTCTCCCCCATGACTCTCCCACTCCCTTAGGAATAGCCAAGAGACTCTCACCCTCTTCTATTTTCAGCATTTTGAAGCTTGTAACCTACCCCATTGCATTAGTATAAATAGGGGTTGTATGAGGCATGGAGAAACACACTTGAATGAAAAGCATTAGCTCTCTTTTCTCTCTACTTTGCTCTCTCAAATTCTCTCTTAGTTGTTTTATTGCTTTCCATGTTTTATAACAAGAACATCTAAAAACAAAAATTTTCTAATTTTTGGCACATGTGGGATGTGGGTTAATTATCAAACTAGGGTGAAAGTTAAAAGAATTGACAAAAATAGGGTAGACAAAAATGGTGTACATGATATGAGAGTTTACCTTGGTTGACGTGTGGCGTTGAAATGTTGAAATTGTGGTACGCGATTATGCTCGGCTACTGATTTACTAGCCAAGATTTTTGGGTAGCCTAGTAAGGGTAATAAATTTAGAGATCTTACATATACAAAGTTTACTATTTATTTACTATCCATGTAGGAACCATCAATGGGTGGTGGTGCAGTTGGCTAGCGCGTAGGTCTCATAGCTTGAAGAGTAATCTTGAGGTCAAGAGTTCGAGCCTCTCTCACCCCATAATTTTATTTCTTACCAAAAAAAAATCCTTTGCGAATAAATGCATATATAATTTAAGCATAAACTAAAATAACAAAAGAACCTTAAAAAAATAATAATAACAAAAGAACAACTCTTAGATATCCATCTACACACTTGAATGAAAGCATTGTAAACACACCTGAATGAAAGCATTAGTATAAATAGGGGTTGTATGAAGCATTGTAAACACACTTGAATGAAAGCATTAGCTCTCTCATTTCTCTCTACTTTGCTCTCTCAAATTCTCTCTTAAGTTGTTTTATTGCTTTCCACGTTTTATAACACGTTATCAGCACGAGTCTCTACCATTTTTGTTCGGTTGAAGGTAGGGTTCATCTTTATTAGTTGCAATTGTCTTCGGTTCGTTTCATATATACAGTGTGTATGTATTATATATACCCTGTATATACATTGTGTATTGAACGTTGATATCATATATTCTATGCAAGATTAACATGTTCTTCATTATTGTGCATATTATATGAGATTATTAATTATCATGTTTGTTTATGATGATATTAACATTTGAATTCTTTTTATTGTTCATGATTTAATACTTGACAATAATATTTATATTGATTACAATATCCAAATAACTGAAATGTTGATAGTATGCTTATATCTTTATTATTGTAATGATCTATAATGTTTATACATATTCGATAAACATGATGCACATATATACCCATGTATATATCTTATTTTTGAATCATATACATCTACTAAAATTGTTCGTTTTGCTAATCAGCTAATGTATATTGAGCTCGTTAGTTTATGTATTATTTGTTCGGCATAATTTTCATATGAATCTTCTATATATTTTATATCATGTTCATTTAATATATATATACAGAGTATTTGATATATTGCCTATAGATCATTTATGTCATGGTCATATATATATCTTAGATATGAATTGCAATGTGTTTACTCCCTATAATTTTTAGCTTACATGTTTTGTATATTTCTAATATAAATATATTTTTTTATGATAGCTTTATCATGACAAACCTCACAAAATTAGAGTTCGTAGCTCTAGATATCAATGGAAATAACTATTTGTCATGGGTGCTTGATGCTGAGATTCATTTAGATGCTATGAATCTTGGAGATACAATTAAAGAAGGAAATACAACTTCAAATCAAGAAAAGGCAAAAGCCATGATTTTCCTTTGCCATCATCTTCACGAGGGATTAAAAATTGAATACCTTACGGTAAAGGATCCCTACATTTTATGGCAAAAGTTGAAAGAAAGGTATGATCATCAAAAAACGATTATTCTTCCGAAAGCTCGTTATGATTGGATGCACCTAAGGTTGCAAGATTTTAAATTAGTAAGCGATTATAATTCCGCATTATTCAAAATAAGTTCAAAATTATTGTTATGCGGAGAAAAAATTACTGATGAGGATATGTTAGAGAAGACATTTTCTACTTTTCATGTCTCGAATATGCTCCTGCAGCAGCAATATCGAGAGAAAGGTTTCAAAAAATATTCTGAACTTATATCATGTCTTCTTGTGGATGAACAAAATAATGAGTTGTTAATGAAAAACCATGAATCTCGGCCAACTGGAGCAATACCATTCCCTGAAGCGAATGCTGTAATTTCTGATAATCGTGGTCGAGGTCGTGGTCGCGGTCGAGGTCGTGACCGTGGAAGAGGAAGAAATAATTCATTTCGTGGTGGTCGTCATAATTTTAAGAGAACCACAAATAATGATGATCATAAAGGAAAAGCTCCACAATCAAACCAAAGCTCTAAAAGTGTTGAAAACCAATGTTTTAGATGTGGCATGAAAGGACATTGGTCTCGTACTTGTCGTACGCCTAAGCACTTGGTGGATCTTTACCAAGCATCATTAAAGAAAGAAAAAACTGTGGAAGCAAACTTTGCATATCAAGAAGATGATGTATTTGACCCATCTACCATGACACATTTAGATGTTGCTGATTTTTTTGAATCTCCAGAAGAGAAAATTACCATTGAAGGAGGAGCAAGTACTTCATTTCAAAATTGATGTATTCCTTCAAGTTTTTGTAATTTTTTTTTCCCCTAATTCAATTTGCAATCTTTATTTTCTTTGTAAGTCAAGTTCTTAGTCTATTGTAATTTTTTTTTTCTATATAGTTCAAATTTTATTTTGGAGACTTATTATATCTTTTTGTTTTTCTTCTCTCTTTAATGAAGAATCATGGACACTTCTCATATTTTGACCGATTCAAATATGGATAATGAAGATTTATGTTTGGCAGATAGTGCAACTACGCACACAATACTTAAAAGTAAGAAATACTTTTCTAAATTGACAATGCTTGAAGCAAAAGTCAATACAATATCAGGTCCTGCAGACTTGATTGAAGGTTTTGGAAAAGCAAATATTATTTTGCCTAGAGGAACAAAATTTACAATTGATAATGCTTTGTTCTCCAGTAAATCAAAACGAAACCTTCTAAGCTTTAAAGATATACGTGGTAATGGTTATCATATAGAGACTGATGAGAAGAATAATATAGAATATCTTTATATTATATCAACTGTCTCACATGAAAAACGTGTATTAGAAAAGTTGCCTGCTTTTTCTTCTGGATTATATTACACGTATATTCGTGTTATTGAAACATATGCAATAATGAACCTGAAGTTCAATGATCCATATATATTTTCTGTTTGGCATGATCGATTGGGTCATCCTGGGTCAATAATGATGAGAAAGATTATTGAAAACTCACATGGACATCCATTGAAGAACCAGAAGATTCTTCAATCTAATGATTTTTCATGTGTTGCTTGCTCTCAAGGAAAATTAATTATTAGACCCTCACCAGCTAAAGTTGGGATTGAATCCCCCGCATTCCTAGAACGAATTCATGGTGATATATGCGGACCTATAAATCCACCAAGTGGACCATTTAGATATTTTATGGTTCTAATTGATGCATCCAGTAGATGGTCACATGTGTGTTTATTATCAAGTCGAAACCTTGCATTTGCAAGATTACTTGCTCAAATAATTAAGTTAAGAGCACAATTTCCTGATTATGTAATTAAGAAAATTCGTCTTGATAATGCTGGTGAGTTTACATCCCAATCATTTAATGATTATTGTATGTCAATTAGGATAAGTGTTGAACATCCTGTAGCTCATGTTCATACACAAAATGGTCTAGCGGAATCATTTATAAAACGTCTGCAATTAATTGCTAGACCAATGCTTATGAGAGCAAGACTTCCAATATCTGTATGGGGTCATGCAATTTTACATGCTGCATCGCTTATACGCATTAGGCCAGCAGCCTATCATAAATACTCCCCAATACAATTAGCTTATGGCCAGCAGCCAAATATATCTCACTTACGAACTTTTGGAAGTGCAGTATATGTTCCAATTGCTCCACCAAAACTTACTAAGATGGGTCCTCAAAGGAGGCTAGGAATATATATTGGATTTGATTCCCCGTCAATTATTAGATATCTTGAACCCCTGACAGGTGATGTATTTACTGCACGATTTGCTGATTGTCACTTTAATGAGACAAACTTTCCAACATTAGGGGGAGAGATTAAGAAGTTGGAAAATGAAATTACATGGAATGCACCGTCATTGTCTCATTTAGATCCCCGTACAAACCAATGTGAACTAGAAGTTCAAAAGATAATTCATTTGCAAAATATTGCAAATCAAATGCCAGATGCATTTACTGATGCTAAGAAAGTGACCAAGTCACATATACCAGCTGCAAATACACCATCGAAAATTAATATCCCGACGCAATAAGTTAATCATAACTAATGATTCTGCGACACGCCAGAAGCGTGGTAGACCAATGGGTTCCAAAGATAAAAATCCTCGAAAAAGAAAAGTAGTCAATAATCAAAACGACGTAATTGATAATGTGGATATTCCAGAAGAAATCCTGAATGTGACTACTCATAATAATATCGAAGAAGGTGAAATACCTGAGGATAATAATGAAATTTCGATAAATTATGTAATGAATGGAAAAAGATGGAACCGAAACAATATAGTTGTTGATAACATTTTTTCGTATAATGTTGCTTGCGACATCATTTCTGAAAATGATGATTATGAACCAAAATCTGTCGAAGAATGTCGACATAGAAAGGATTGACTTAAGTGAAAAGAAGCAATCCAGACATAATTAAACTCACTTTCAAAACGTGAGGTTTTCGGACCAGTAGTCCAGACACCAGAAGATGTCAAGCCTGTGGGATACAAATTTGTATTTGTAAGAAAAAGAAATGAAAAGAATGAGGTCACAAGATATAAAGCGAGACTTGTTGCACAAGGATTCTCGCAAAGGGCTGGTATTGATTATGAGGAGACATATTCTCCTGTGGTGGATGCAATAACATTGAGATATTTAATTGGTCTGACTGTGTATAAAAAGCTTGACATGCATCTCATGGATGTAGTTACAGCATATTTATATGGATCTCTTGATAATGATATTTATATGAAAATCCCTGAAGGATTAAAAATGCCAGAGTCATATAATTCAAATCCTAGAGAATTATATTCGATCAAATTACAGAGATCTTTATATGGATTAAAACAATCAGGACGAATGTGGTATAATCGCCTGAGTGAATATTTATTGAAAGAAGGGTATCAAAATAACCCAATTTGTCCATGTGTTTTTATAAAGAAATCACAGTCAGGATTTGCTATCATTACTGTATATGTTGATGATTTAAATATAATTGGAACTACTGAAGAGCTTCCAAAGGCAATAGAATATCTTAAGAAAGAATTTGAGATGAAAGATCTCGGGAAAACAAAGTTTTGCCTTGGCTTACAAATTGAACATCTAGCAGATGGAATATTTATTCATCAATCAACTTATACAGAAAAGATATTAAAGAGATTTTACATGGACAAAGCACATCCATTGAACATTCCAATGGTAGTTCGTTCACTCGATGTAAAGAAAGACATCTTCCGACCTCGAGAAGATAATGAAGAGCTTCTTGGTCCAGATGTACCATATCTTAGTGCAATAGGTGCACTTATGTATCTTGCTAATAATACACGACCTGATATAGCATTTTCAGTAAATTTATTAGCTAGATATAGTTCTTCTCCAACAAAAAGACATTGGAATGGAGTTAAACACATCCTCCGTTATCTTCGAGGGACAATTGATATGGGTTTATTTTATTCTAATAAATCAAACTTTGATCTAGTTGGTTATGCAGATGCAGGTTATTTATCTGACCCACATAAAGCTAGATCTCAAACAGGTTATTTATTTACATATGGAGGAACTGCTATATCATGGCGATCTATGAAGCAGACAATAACAGCTACTTCCTCAAACCATGCTGAGATCCTGGCAATTCATGAGGCTAGTCGAGAATGTGTATGGCTAATATCAATGACTCAACATATTTGTGAAACATGCGGATTGTCCTCTAACAAAGGTTGTCCAACAACGTTATATGAAGACAATACAGCATGTATAACCCAAATCAAAGGAGGATACATTAAAGGAGATAGAACGAAGCACATCTCACCAAAGCTCTTCTACACTCACGATCTTGAAGAAAATGGTGATATCACTGTTCAACAAATTTCTTCAAAAGACAATTTGGCAGATCTATATACGAAGGCATTACCTACTGCGACCTTTGAGAAGTTGGTGCACAACATTGGAATGCGACGACTCAGAGATCTCAAATTATGTTTTCATGAGGGGGAGTAAATACACTGCACTATTTTCCCCTTCGCTATGGTTTTTTTTCCCACTGGGTTTTCCTAGCAAGCTTTTTAATGAGACAGTTGTTAATGTATATAAATATAATGTACTCTTTTTCCTTCACTAGGGTTTTTTTCCCATTGGGTTTTTCCCAGTAAGGTTTTAACGAGGCATATATTTCATATACAATGGATATCTAAGGGGGAGTGTTGTAAATATATATACCCGGTATATATAGGTATATATTAGATATCCATTAGTCTTAGTCAAACCATATTTGTAGGCATTCTTCCCCATGACTCTCCCACTTCCTTAGGAATAGCCAATAAACTTTCACCCTCTTCTATTTTCAGCATTTTGAAGCTTGTAACCTACCCAATTGCATTAGTATAAATAGGGGTTGTATGAAGCATTGTAAACACACTTGAATGAAAGCATTAGCTCTCTCTTTTCTCTCTACTTTGCTCTCTCAAATTCTCTCTTAAGTTGTTTTATTGCTTTCCACGTTTTATAACACAAAAAAAAAAATAATAATAATAACAAAAGAATATCTAAAAACAAAAATTTTCTAATTAATTACTGATTTACTATCCAAAATTTCTGGGTAACCATGCAAGGCTAATAAATTTACAAACCCTACTATACGAAATTTACTATTTATTTACTATCCAAATTTGATTCTTTAAGGGGTGGTGGCGCAGTTGGCTAGCGCGTAGGTCTCATAGCTTTAAGAGTAATCCTGAGGTCGAGAGTTCGAGCCTCTCCCACCCCAATAATTTTTTTATATTTTACCAAAAAAAAAATCCTTTGCGAATAAATGCATATATAATTTAAGGGACATTTTTTATTAATATTATATTTTTATAAACTTATTAGTAAAATAAGGTAGGTTTTAAACTTATTATTATAATATTGCAGTTTAAAGTCCAAGTTTGCAGGTCGTCTCTTGAAGAGACGACATGCTGACGTGACAATAAATTTGAAATCAGAAAAAACGCGTTTTTCAAAAAAAGAAACGTCTGTTAATGCAGATCATCTCTTCAAGAGACGACCTATGAACATTTTTAATCAAAACGGTGCATTGGTACATTGGAAATCTCGTATGTCTAAATTCCACAACTACTAAGGTTCAAGCTGTATGAATCACATTCTTTTTTTTTTTCTTTGTTTTTTTCCCTGTCTCTTCCTTCTTTTTTTCCTTTCAATTTTTTATTTCCTGATATTTGTTTCCTTTTCCTGGCCTCAAATAAGTGAGAAACGTAAATTTGGAAATTGTTTTCCATTTCCTTTTCCTGGCTTTTTTTCCTTTATTTTTTTTTCTTTTATAATATTATTTTTTAAAAAAAATCAAATAAGTAATTTTTTTATAGCGATCAGAACATACAGACAAAGAGACTAAAGCCTACAGCCCCCCGACACACCGAAGGGACTGTCCAAAACCTCAGAGCGATACACCTCTTCTACCACCGCTGGAACATCCTCCGACCAGATTCCTTCGCACCGCTGCACCAGAGCCGTCCTCGCAACTTCGTGGGCCAGTCGATTCGCTGACCTGCTACACCACCGGAACACACATACCCTCAAGGTCCTCGCCATCTGCTTTATGTCCTCCGCCACAACGCCCAAATTTGAGATGTCTCTCACCTCAGAACGAAGCAGGGAAATCACTCGAGCCGAGTCTGACTCAACCTCCAGCTTTGTGAGCCCCATCTCCCTCGCACAGCCCAAGCCCTCTCGAATAGCCAACACTTCAAGGATATCCACATCTTGCACAAATGGAATCCTCCTCATTAAGGTAAGCATAACTTCTCCCCTCTCATTTCGCACCACCGCTCTCATACTACTCAATTGCATCTCTGAATCAACTGCAACATCTGTGTTGAGTTTATAATTAGGAAAACTCGGAGGGCTCCAACCCGAAACCACCCTCATACCCGCCCCTCTCATGTCCCCTTTCCCCTGGAATGCCCGAAAATGGGCTAAGTACTCCACAACCCAACCCCACCCTCCATCCTCCATCTCCGAATTAAAGCTCCCTCCAAAAAACTCCTTGTTCCTTCTATTCCAAATCCACCAAGACAGCACCACAAACTCCTCAAATTGGGCACCTAGCATATTCCTCCAGCACCACCACAATAGATCTGCAGCACAACGAATGGAATTAGGACCTGGTCTCGGAAAAAATGGCGATTTCTGCCAACATTTCCTCACTGCTTTACATTCCCATATGGCATGGAAAGTTGTTTCCTCCTTAACCTTACATCTGGGACATTCCTCCTGAAAATCCATCCCTCTTCTGCGCAAATTTGACACTGAAGGCAGATAGTCATGATACATTCTCCAGCAGAATATCTTGATTTTGTTCGGAATTTGCATTGCCCACACCCGTTTCCACTACATTCTCATCAGATCCGAATCTGAGCAACTTGCTCCCCCTCGTATCGTGCAAGCCAACTTAAAACCACTCTTTACTGTGTATATCCCGTTCTTTTCATAGTGCCATATTAGCTTATCTTGAGAAAACCATCTTGGTCTTGGTATCCCAAGGATAGCCTTTGCATCTTCCCACTAAACAAATCATGGATCAGCTCCACATTGCATGTGTTATTCGAGTTCAGCAAGCTCTCTACTCGGGCATCAGGATGAACCCCCTCCCCTTGGACAATTCTTAAGGTGGTTTGTCTTGGAATCCAGTTATCATTCAGGATTTTAACCGATCTTCCATCACCCACCCTCCACATAACTCCCTCCTTTAGAAGACACCTTCCCCACATCAAGCTCTTCCACACAAACGACCCATTACCCTTATGTTTGGCCTCCATAAAGGAACACTCCCTGAAGTACTTCCCTTTAAGCACCCTACACAGCAAAGATTCAGGATGCTCAATCAATCTCCACCCTTGTTTCGCCAGGAGCGCTTTATTAAACAACTCCAGATCTCTGAACCCCAAACCTCCGTAATACTTTGACACACACACCTTCCTCCACGAGGCCCAATGAATCCTCCTTCCCTCCTCAGCCTCCCCCCACCAGAACCTTGACATAATGCGGTTACACTCCTTAATAAGACTCTTTGGTAGTTGGAAACAAGACATAGAGTAGTTAGGAACTGCTTGGAGAACAGCTTTGATGAGAACCTCCTTTCCTCCTACTGAGAATCTTGTATGTTTCCACTTATGGATATATGCCCAGAGGAGGAGTAGCTAATGGAATATGAGTTATTCTGGTGTTAGAGTTTGGTTGAGATTGTCTCAATTCAGAGGAGGAGTAGCTGACCACCTTTCGGTGGCTGTTGTTTTAAACCTTTGAAGTATCGTTGCAAAAACTAAATCAATAGTTTTATAGGGTTTTTTTGATTGCTTATTTGTTTTTGCAGAATTTGATTGGATTATTTGTGATGGGTTAATGCTATTAATAATACAAGTAATTTGTTACTTCAGCAATTATATAATAATTTTATGTGTATTGTCTTACATCATTCTATAAATAACAGTAATGCAACATGCTTAAACGATAAATTGTGGTAAATAAGTCTAGGATTATTCTTAACTGAGGAATGTTCTCATGTGCCCCATATGTTTAAATCATTAAGAATTGTTCTTGATGAATATGATATAGAACCCTGCTTAGCAAAAGGAGAGCTTGTTCAAGACCGTAATTTTCATTTACTTGTCTTGAAAACGTGATTAGTGAAGAATAGTGATTCTCCCTGAATACTTGATTCAGGAGTCATAAATCACGTGTATTCTTCTTTTAAAGGAATAAGTTCCTGGGAACAGCTTGTTGCTTGTGTAATAACTCTCAAAGTTAGAATTAGATAGGTTATTTTGGCTATAGCAGTGGGGAACATTAAGTTATTTTTCTCAATGGGAGAAAATACATATTATTAGATAATGTCTATGTAATTCCTAAGATCAAAAGAAATTTGATTTCTGTGTCTTATTTGCTGGAACAATGTTACTCTTTACCTTTCTCTGCTAACGCAGTTTTATTTCAAGAAATGGAGTTGACACTTGTTTAGCTTTACTGGAAAGTAACCTAAGGGCGTGTTTGGGGCACCGTTTTCGGAAACCCGTTTTCCCAACTCCCTTGAAACAGCGTTTGGGGCTCCTTCTTTGAAACTCGAGTTCCCAAAACCCATCTTCAATAGTGCAGCACTGTTGAAGTCCGTCTAGAACTGTGGTTTTCTCTCTCCGTTCTCTCAGTTCGTCGGCATGGGTCTTGCAAGCAAGAAGAAATCGAGGGACAGTGAGGGAAGAGAAAGAAAAAAACCTAGAGAGAGAGAGAGAGGAAGAGAAAGAAAGAAATCGAGATATAGAGAGAAGAGAAAGAAAGAAATCAAAAGAGAGGGAGAAGAGAAAAACAGAAATTGAGAGAGAGAAAGAAATCGAAAGAGAGGGGGAAGAGAAAGAAAGAAACTGAGAGAGGGGGGAGAGAGAAAGAGAAAAAAATTGAGACACAAAGAGGGGAAGAGAGAAAGAAATCGAGAAAGAGAGGGGGAAGGAAGAGAAAGAAAGAAGTAGAGAGATAGGGAGAATGGGTTTCAGACTTTACTCTTTTTTTTTTCTTTTTTTCTTTTAAAAAAAATTAAGAAAACATAAATAAAAAGAATGGAAAGAACGAGATTTTTTTTTAGTAGAATAAAGAGGGAGTAAATGGAGAAAGAAGGTGAAGCAAACTTTTGTGATTTTATATGCCAATTTTTAGACATTTGACATAATCACTTTTGAGAACCTATAATTAATTAAAAGAAAAAAAAATCAATCAATTTGGAAGAAATCTAGTTTTCTAAGTAAAAAATAATTAAAAACTAAAATGAGTGTCATTAATTTTCAAAAAGATGGTTCATTTTGAAAGAAAAACACTTTTTTAATTTTAATTTAATTTGTAACCAATTTTAATTTAATTTGGAAAAATTGTTTAATTTTTTTTAAAAAAAAAAACAGCTAGTAGAAACTTAGACTTCACAACTCAGCTCCCCAAACACAGACTTCATAACTCAACTTAACAACTCAGCACTCCAAACACAGACTTCATAACTCCAGACTTGACAACTCTGCACTCCAAACATAGACTTCACAACTCCACAAATTTCATAACTCACCAGACTTCACAACTCCCCACTTCATAACTTCACCTCGTTGCCCCAAACACCCCCTAAATGTTCTAAGACTAATCAAGAGTAAAGTAGTCATGAACACTAAGTTGTTTAAGACTGCTACTACTCAATGTGAAAAGAGGCAAAAGATTTCTCCTAAAGAAAAATATCTTTCTTTGGTTTTAAGGTAGACCATATTAATCTCAATTTGATTGGGAGATTGGTCAAGAGTGAACTTCTAAGTGAGTTAGAAGATGACTCTCTACTACCTTATAAGTCATGCCTTGTGGGCAATATGACTGATAGATCTTTTACTGGAAAAGATCTAAGAGCTAAAGAGCACTTGGAGCTTGTACATTTAGATCCTTGTGGTTCAATATGTTAAAGCAGTGGGAGTGCATGAATAATTCATCTCTTTTAGATGATTATTCAAAGGTATAAGTATTTTTACCTAATGCAACTTAAGTCTGAAGCTCTTGAGATATTCGAAGGGGCTTAGGACTGAAGTTGAAAACTTGTTAGGTGAGATGATAAAAACACTTTGATCTGATCAGAGTGTTGAGTATAGGGATTTGAGATTCTAGGACTATTTGATAGTACATGAGATCACACCTTAAATCTCATTTAGGAGAAATAGAACCCTATTTGATATGGTTCATTCCATGTTGAGCTATGCTCAATTGTCTGGCTCGTTTTGGGGTCATGCAGTGTTGACTGCATTGCATACTACAGTAGACAACCCCAAAGGAAACCATAAGTGGATACTTCTTCAATTCACAAGAGAATAAAGAATTTGTATAGACAAATGCTAAATTCTCAGAAGAAGTCCACATCAAAAATCATAAACCACAAGAGTAAAGTTTGTTTAAGTAAGTTAACTAATAAAGCTACAGTAACATCCATAAGAGTTGTTGATGAGACTGACTGTTCAACAAGAGTTGTTGATGGATCAGTCCATCTAGTTAGTCACATCCATCTCAATAGTTGAGTTTGCCTCAATGTAGTGGGAGGGTTGTTTGATAACCTGAACGTTACATGGGCTTGTTTGAAGCCTAGGTCATCATACCTGATGATGGCATAGTGGGTTCATTATCTTTTAGAAAGAAAATGAATGATATTGACAAGGACCAATAGATTAAAGTCATGGACCTGGAAATGAAGTCTTTTGTATTTCATTTCCATCTGGGATCTTGTAGATCTGCTTGATGGGTAACACCTATTAGTTACAAGTGGATTTACAAGAGAAAACGAGACATTAAAGGTCTTAACCAGAAGGGTTCATACAACAAGATCGAAAGCAAAAGGGTTTGCAAGCTTAAGTGATCCATTCATGGATTGACCTAAGCATTTCGAACTTGAAATATACGATTTGATATAATGACCATATCTAGAACATTAATGAGTCTTGTGTTTACAAGTAATCATCAATAGTTCAGTAGCTTACTTAGTGTTGTATATGATTGATATCCTAATCATTGGAAATGATGTAGGTTATCTTACTGACATTAAAGGAGCTAGCAGCTCCAAATGGAAATTTGGGAGAAACCGAGTTTGTTCTTGGGATCCAAATCGTTAGGAATCGTTAGAACAAAAAGCTAGCCTTGTCTCAAGTGACTTATATCTACAAGATGTCAGTTAGATATAAGATACATAATTTCAAGAAGGGTTCACTACCTTTCAGGCGTAGAATTTTTTTTTGTCTAAGAAACCGTTTCCTAAGACACCTCAAGAAGTTGAAGAGATGAGACGAATGCCCTATGCAATAGGGATTGTCAGTAAGTATCAATCTAATCAAAGATTTGATCACTGGAAAACCGTTAAGAATATCCTCAAGTATCTGAGGAGAAAGAGGAACTATATGCTCGTGCATGGGACTAAGGATTTGATCCATACATGATACACTGACACTGATTTTAAGACTGATAAGGATTTTAGGAAATCTACATCAGTATCCATGGTCAATCTTTACGAAGGAGGTATAGTATGACATAGTTACAATCTTGACCGTATAGGCTGAAAATGTTGGATCGGTATGGCAACCCTAGAGGGGGGGTGAATACGGTTTCTTTAAATTTAATAAAACTTTTCGCTAAAGTGGGCCCAATTAAACAAATATACAAACTTTTTCATGTAAGAGATTTAAACAAGAAATTCATACAATTTTCATGCAAATAATTTCAACTCAATTTAAGCAAGAAAATTAAAATTAACAAATGCAAGTATCCTATTTAATTTAAATATGAAACTTGATAAGAAATATGGAAAATAGAATTCTACCAACCTAAATAGGCACAATTAACAATATGAATAAATTATTGCAATTAATTTTAGAAAATAAAAGATAATAACAAATTAATTGCAAAAATTAAAATAAGATAGGGATAGAAAAATAGACACCGAGAATTTATAGTGGTTTGGCACAACTCGGCCTACTCCACTCCCCAAGCTCCTCTTGGGTATTCCACTAGAACAACCGACTCTTTCCACGGTCAGAGTCCAACCGCTACAACGTTCCTTTTCCGGGAGTAAGAACAAATCCGATCCTTTCCACGGTTTAGGATCAAACCGTTACAAACTCTCTTTTTCGGGATCAAGAGAAACTCTTAAGATGGATTTAAAAGATGAAGAACAAGAGAAAGAAACTCTCTCAAAGAGTGGATACAAAAATCAAAGCTCACAATCTTGTAAGAAAGGATTTCTTACAACTAAAACCCTCAAATGGCTATGAAAGAATGAAAAGTTGAAGCTCAAAAATCTCTAAAAAATGGTAGGAATGTTCTCCAAGATGAATAGTATTTTTCAGAAATTTTCCCCATTTTTTTGAATTTTTTTCTGGCCTTAAATAGACCAAAAAGAGCAAAACTAGTCGTTGGCTGCCACGTGTCAGTCTCTGATTGGCTGCAATAAAAAAATAAAAATTAATAATAAAATAATATTATAATTTAAAATTTTGACCGTTTGACCAATATATTATTTTAAAAATCAATATGCCACGTGTCGCAATCTAATTGGACCACGTTTCGCCACGTCATTGTCCACGTCTGCATTTTACCGTTTGAGTTGCCACGTCATCTGCCACGTCCGCAAAAATGGACCGTTGGATATGCCACGTTATCTGACACGTCACCATTTAGACCGTTGACCGTCCACGTCGGATGCCACGTCAGCACAATGCCACGTGTCGTTGCCACATAGGATTTTCTCCATCAATTTTGTTTTGCTCATAACTTCTTCGTTTGAGCTCCGATTTGAGTGATTCAAAAGGCGTTGGAATCTTTATTTCGAGCTCTACACTATGGGCACTTTAAAACACTAAAATTGTTAATAAAAAAAATCAAGTTTGTTATCATCAAAATATTGATTAATTAATTAATTAAAATTAATTAATTTGAGATTAAGGGCCAAAAAGCCAACAGAAAACATAGCTGCTTGTGAAGCAGCGATAGAGACTGTTGGCTTAGGAAGTTCTTGATTGATTTGGAATATGTTCCAAATGTGAACTTGCCCATCACACTTTATAGTGATATAGTGGTGTTGTGGCAAAATTCAAAAGAACATCGCAGCCCAAGACAAGCACACATTAAATTGAATGAAATATTGGTGATTCACTTACAAAGACTCTCTCGGCTAAAGTGTTTGAGGGTCATCTAGAAGGTCTAGATCTACGAGATATGTACAAAGGTGTAATCTAGGGCAAGTGGGAGAAATGTAATGGGTATAGTGTACCCATTATGCAATGGGTATAGTGATGCCCTAGTTTAATATATTTGTACATTATATATGTTTTATACATGTATTTATACACATGCTGTTGTATAGATTATTGTACATCCCACTAAACTAGAGTTTTAGTTCAAGTGGGTGTTTGTTGGGTTTTATGGCCTAAAACTCGTAGATAGTGAATGTAAACAAATTGTATACTTGCTTCAATAAAGTGTTATTGAGTTTCTACAATAAAGTGTTATTGTTAAATACTGCACAATTTGACCCAAATCCAATAAACTAAGATCCAAGGTTGTTTACATGTGACTTGAACTAGTATGTGGGGACATACGGGGATCGGTATTCAAGTAACAACCTAAAAGGTCTATAGTACAAGGATAAGGTTGGGTACCTTATCCTGGTAACACTATGTGATACGACCCGCTTTGTATTTGATACAGACGTATTGATCCAAAGCGTCCATGTAGTAGACATGCAAGCGGGGGTATACTATGCAATGAGTTTGCATAAGACTGGACCATGAAATGGTAAACCACTAGATATAACACCGTTAACTAGTTAGGTTACTATTTCAATAGGATGATGTAGATAACTCAGTCTTAATCCTGAGTGTGTCATGAACTCCTTCTCATGAGGGATTGTCCTTTGATTAGCATGGGTGAGAGTGGTCAATACGCTGACTCAATATGCCTTTCTTTTTGGGGACAAGACCGAGTGGGAGGCTGGGGACATGACAACACAAGAAGGAATTCACTCATTCCCACTTCTAGGAGAAGTAGATGAGTGTTTCCTTAAGTGGTGACTCTGGGACTTGAACAAAGGGATCCCGCCCTCTCACTGGCCTGAGAGAGACTTTCTGTGTATTGGTTGGACCATAAACATGTTGTTCATTAGAGGAGCACTGGTACTTAAGGAGACAGATGTAACACAGGGGTAAAACGGTAATTTGACCCAGCTGTAGTTACTGACACTCGTGAAGGATTGACTTACCGATATAGGTCTATATCCGTGGACACAGAAATGTTCTACAGTGAGAAGAATTCAGTTGCGGGTCTTTAGTGGAATGACCCACAGTTAATGAATATTGGTTAACCTGATTAATGAGTTTAATCTATTAACCTCATATCATTGGAGCTTCTGATCTGTAGGTCCATTAGGTCCCCCTGCTAGCTCGTAAAGAGTAATTAGGAACAAATATATCTTGAGAGAATTTGAATAGTTCAAATTCATATGGGGAATTAAGTTAATTGTATGAGATACAAATTAATATAATGTATAGTGATGCATTAAAATATAAAGTCTAATTTGAGATTAAACTTTATTATATTGTGAGATTGATATATTTGAAAAAGTTCAAATATATGTCTAATTAAATATATGGTATTTAATTAGAAGATGAATTAATTAATTATGAATTAATTAATTATGAATTAATTAATTATTCAATTTAGTTTAAATTAAATGAGATTTAATTAAACTATAGTCTATGAGAGAAATAAATATTTGAAGAAGTTCAAATATTAATATGAATTTGATTCATATTAAATTTATAGGATATAAGAGAATTTGAAGGAGTTCAAATTTTAATATGAATTTGATTCATATTATAGAATTAATTAATTGAAGACCTGAATATTTAATTGGATAATTAATTAATTAACAAATAGAAGGTCTAAAATTAAATATATGATATTTAATTGGTGATTAATTAATTAAAGAATTAGTTAATTGGAAATTAATCAATTAAACAAAAAGCAAGTAACAGGGGATATGCACTCCATATTAAACAAAAAGCACACTAGTTTAGCATGTTGAATTAAAGATTACATGTTCTAGTCTAATCTCTCGTTACTTTTTCTACAAGGACTAATGTATGAATGCAGGGGGCTAAGTTTTTGGCTAACAGGGGCTTGAGGTCGAGGCCGACCCTAGCCTCTTCCCTCATTTTTCTTTTGTAGAAATTAACATGTCAATGCAGGAACTCAAAAACTTCAATAATATAAAAGGTGGTTGAGGCCGACGCTATGGTCTTACCATGTGTGCCACATAAATGGCTAAGCTGAAGAAGCAATTACGCAGGGGGTTTCAAAACAGAAAGATGAATTGAACAACATCCAAAATGAAAAGAAAAAAAAAAAGCACAGAAGTTTTGACTAGCTCTAGACGCTAGCCTCGACCTCATCCCAAGGCCGAGGCTGAGGCCGGGTTATTTCTTCAACTCCTCACTTCTCTTATTTTCTCTCACCTAACCCCTATTCAGGGAGTTTTTGCTTTGTTTATTTTTATCCTATCTTGCAAGATAACAAAAATTCACACATAAGTCAGCACAGAGCAAAGATCACTACTCTTAAATCTGGTTTAAGGAGCTCGACCTATAGCAGTAAGTCGCACCTGAATCCCAATTCAAGAGTGGGGGTTTAATGTTGTAGGTAATTTTGGACTACTTCGAGGTGCAAGGAGTGAACGACGACAACCCGACACGAGCCTGCAAACAAGACAAGAAGATGGACTCTAGAGGCAAAGCAGGCTAGAGGGACGAGGACAACCCGACAAGAGCCCCAACCTCTCCTTGACTCGCTTGCGTGGGCCGAGTTTATCTGCCTCCGTTTGATCCGTAGTGCCCCTGGATGCCCCTGTCTCCAACTGGTTCAGCCCGAATCGTCTCTGAAAGCCTAGAAACCCTAAGGCAGGAAAAGGTATTTAAACCCTTCTTCATCACTGAAGAAAGGATCTCAAACTCTATTCTCTGACTCTCTCCTCTTGCTCTCTCGTTCTCCTCCATCTGTTTTCTGACTTAAGCATCGGAGGCGGTGTGGCAAGCACCACACCGGTGTGCAAGTTTTTCTGTCTAGCAGGCCATGTCTTCCCCCTCTCAAACAAATTTACCGTTGGTGGGACGTGAAGGTCAGGTGAGTTTCTCCCGACCAAATTTGACCATCAACACAATTTATGTCAGTTGAGCTATGCTCTTGTTAGCTAGCCTCTAATAAACTACAACTTTTGCTATTAGGTTTCATTTAACCATACATTATTTACTCACTAATATTTATAGTGTTTATAGATCAAGCTTGTTTAGGGTTGATGGTCAACTGACATAAGTTGTGTTGATAGTGTTCTTTTAAAAAAAAATAGATCAAGCTTGTTAATAAAAAAATAATTATATTAAATTAGTTTTTGTTTTCCTTAAAGAATGGATTTTACCAAACACATTAAATCTTTTTTCACATTTTCAAATTCACAACCAAAAATAGTTTCCAAATTTGAAGTTCTTAAATTGGAATCCAATGTGATTTTAGATTTTAGTGAAAATGAGGAATTTGTGTTTCTATATATATATATATATATTTTTTATTATTATTATTATTTTTTTTTGCAAGAACAAAATTTTGGATCACAAACCAAAGGGCTTAAATTTTGGATAATCATCTCTCCAAAATTAATCTTTTAAAAAAAAATTATACATCAGAATTAGAAAGTTATACCAAATGCATTCTAAATTAGTAATTGTTCCAAAAGTTTTTTTTTTATTTTTATAAATCACTTTTAGTTCTCATCAAGTAGGAAAAATTATTAGGTGCTCTCGGTGTAATAAGACTCCTCTTTAAAACCGTCAGATGTATATCTTTAAATTTGTCTACTCCGAATAACCATTAGATACAAAATCAAAGAACTTTTACAATTTCTCTCTAAAATCCAATGGTACAAATAATTTCTCATGTAGCTAGTCTCTTTCTTGAATATCCACTTACATCGACTGGGCCTTCGGTTATAGTTTTTGTCAACAACTCCCTCAAAACAGTATGAAGCAAATAATTATGATTACTGATGGAAAACATCATCAATTGCACTTCATGTGTGAAATGTATTATCTAATTATTTGAACAACATGAAGCAAATAATTGGGTTGGACTAATGATATTGAATCACCTAAACATGATCTACACTTCCAGTTCTATGATAAATTACTTGTTTCGCATCAAATGAACATCAAGACGAGGACGAATCAAGTGCATCAGCTCGCTCCAACTCCGCTTCTCGTTCTGTCGAAACTCAAAACTAGTCGAATGAAGAAACCTCTACCAATAAAATCTAACTTTACACTCTAACCCACCCTAGATGAAGAATGATCAAGATTCCTTAAAAATGAAAACTAAGAACAGCAACAACAACAACAATGATAATAAAAAAGCAAACTTGTAAATTTGGAAGCCATTCAAATGCTTGAGTGTTCTTCTCTGGGCAAACTCTGGACAATATCTGACCATCTCCCTGGTGAATGGTCGCTGCTGTTGGATGAGATTTGAGCCTCTGCTCTTGTATCTCTAATCATCTTTAGAACTTCCCTCATCGTTGGTCGGTTCTGCGGCATAAGCGAAACACAAGCCATTGCAATGTTCAAAAGAGCTTGAAGTTTCTCCTCCGATGCCTCGTTCCCAGATGCCGGATCATCTCCGGACTCCGTCTCCTCTTCTCTAACTGAACTAACCCACTTGGGAATGTCAGAACCATGTTCTTGGACTAGATCTTGAAATGGTGTTTTTCCAGTTAGAAGCTCCAACAGAAGGACACCAAAGCTATAGATGTCGGCTTGTTGTGTGGCAGGTTTACGAATGTCGCGGCATTCGGGAGCTCGGTAAAAGAGTGAAGTTGCACTAGGTTCTTCGAGTGAATCGGGATCTCGGAATAAGTTAAGACCATAATCAGTAAGACATGACTCGAAATCAGATCCTAATAGTACGTTTGAGGATTTCAAGTTTCCATGGGTTAAGCCAGGGTTCTGGTGGATATACAGCAGACCATTGGCCAAATCTTCAGCTATTTTGAGGCATGATGTCCAATGAAGAGGCTTTCCTCCGCCTGAAGTTCTCGATCCTGTAATGGAAGCTTAAAACAAATTATTGGTGAAAGCAAGAGGAATTTACTAAGTAAGAATGCCTAGATGCACATTATGTTATGGATCTACAAATTTCAGAAAGTATTCATAGAAAGTACGATAGGACTAAAGTACGATGGTGTAGTCCTGTTGGGAATTGAGAGTGCCAACCAAAGTCCCACATTGGCTAGACAAGGAGATGATCTTGGGTTTATAAGGGAGGACAAGTATCTCCATTGGTATGAGACCTTTTGGGTGGAACCAAAAGCAAAGCCATGAGGGCTTATGCCCAAAGTGGACAATATCATACCATTGTGGAGATCTGTGTCGTGTCCTCGTCCTTAACAAGTCCCGAATGAAATATTTCTTTTAGAGAAAACAAAACCTTTTATTGGAAAGTGAAAATCCACAATAGTAAAACCTAAAATCAATCTAACTATCCATAATAAACAACAGAACTAACAATCTAAACCGCCTAAACAACCACCCTCCAAATGGATTATAAAGAAAAGAACTCCAGCAAACATATATTTCAGAAGCACTCTTGCTCTGAAATATTTGAGAACACCCCATGCTGCTGTAAGTTTAATGTGAATGAAATAAACATTATATTTCCTTGACAAATTACTTGGAAATTCTTGAAAAGGATGTTATCTCCTAACTAGCCAAGTACATACGGATCAGGACCCATCATTTTCTGAAAAAATAGAATATAGACACGAAAAAGAAGTAATATTAAAATATACGTTTCTGTTAAATGATATTTGAATATTAACATTCATTCCAATGATTTTTTTTTTAATTATATTTAAATTAATTTAAATTTATGATATTTATATTCAAGACAAGACAGTGATGAAATGTGCAATACTTTGAGAAGTTAAAGCAATCAACCAACCACATAATTTTAATTATGCAAAGTTTGAAATGGATCTATAGCCAAATAAGTGTTTTCCTCCAAAAAGAAAAATGTTTTCCCAGGTGTCCCAACATCATGTGAAAAAGAAATTTAAAAATGAATCATGCTCGTATAATTGCATGTTTAAAACAAGTTCGATGTTTTTGTATTCAAATTCTATAATGTTTTCTTCTATATTTCTTCTTTTTCTATCAACTAATTTTTCAAACAGACATAAAGAAAACATTTGAAACTTTAGTTTTAGTGTTCCACAGGTCTCCAACATGTTTCTAATAGGTTGAAAAGTGTCGTCTGTCTGATAAATGTTGAGCATGGATATAGCACTGGACTAAAACATCCATGTTTTATGTCAATGATGACAGCTCAAATTATCAGGGAATGCAGCATGTAATTTTTAAGGGCCGTTTGGTAATGTTCTCGTTTCTTGTTTCTTGTTTCTAATTTAATTAAGAAATCTAAGCATTTAATAACTATGTATGTTTCTTGTTTCTCATTTTTTAGAAACATTCCCAAAATTTGTATAGAACTTTTGGAAACAACTAAAACTAGTTTCTCCTTGTTTCAATTTTTTTTCAAACATAAATAAGAATATAGGTTTATTATTATTGAATCTGTAGGTGTTAGAGTCATGAAATTCCATTTTTTTTATTAAAAATGAAGAAACGGAAACAAGAAACAAGAACGTTACCAAACGGGCCCTAGTAAACTCCAATCTAACACCATCCTCTGGACCTCTTCCAAAGGAAAAAGGAACAGAACAGGAAAACAAGGAGAACCCATTTTGACTACAAATATTTGGTCATATCAATGGCCTACATTATAGATATACATTGAAAACAGATGCAAAACATAAAATAATGATAAAATGAAATGGAAAATCATAAGGTCAACTAGCCTAAAAGTTCAAACAAATCTACTGGTCAGCAATATCGGCAAGCTCAGAGTTATGATGAAAATGCCATGTGAAAGGGACAAGAGAGAGAAAATCAAGGGAATAAAATAAGTGCTAGGAAACTACTACTAGCATGAAAACAATGACATATTTTAAGCAAATAACTCTAAATAATTGGAGATTAATGGAGGAGCTACAGAAAACGCCAGCATGCGCGGCTGAGGTTTGAAAGATGAGTTGTCAACCAGAGGAAGATATCCTTTTTCCCAAATCAATAACTATTTAATCATATTCATACATTTGAAAAGTGGGGACAGGAATATAATGAACATTGTCGTTATTAAGCTGGATGGAAATCCTTCCAAAATATGGCAGATCTATGTAATGGGAAAACATAATGTGTGGTATGCAGTAGAGTACTACGGTATGTTGCACAAGACAGGCCCATCACAAGACAATGATACATAATGAATGGATAATCATCTCCACGATCATTCTCAAGAGCACAACGATTAAGACCTTTCACCCATATTTAATCCCTTCTTTTCATTATCCTTTAATATCCATCCAGCAATGTGCTCCTAGAAAAAGAACATGAAAGGGGTGGATGAAGAACTAAGCGTGTCAACAAGACGAGGGCCCCAGAAGATAAAACGACTGGAGGAAGGAGGTGAGAGAGGCAACCGGAAGTATGGGGAAGGCCACGTGATCTGTGTATCTAAAGATCAACTTTTGCCCAAGTCTACCGCAAGACACGAGGTTAGCTTTACCAGAGCGTGTCCCCCACGCTTTTCTATGAATTCCCAGAGTATCCTGGCTATCTAACCCTCTAACTTACCCTAATTTTACGCAAATTAAAATTATTGAATACGGAAATTTATGTATCTACAGTTTCGCTGAATTTTGTCTTGACTGTTTAAATTAATCACACTGTTTTTTTATAACGACATCAAATCAAGTTGGGTACGGAAGACCATTTTCTTTTTGTCCCTTTGCAATACCCATTTTCTCAACAAGACATCATTGGTACTTCAAAGGCTAACTTTACACTTTACAAGCGGTAATATACTACTTTTCAGCATTAAGAAGTAAGAACCCAACTCGTGTGGCGGAAAATATTCAGCAAAATTTCAACAAAGAAATGATTAAAAAGTGCAAAGGGTGACCGACACTTACCGTGGATGAGAGAGAAGAGACTGCCATTGGGGAAATAATCGTATACGAGCAAGCGTTCCTCCTTAGCCTGGAAATAGGCCCTGAGAGGGACCAAGTTGGGGTGTCTGAGCCGCCCAAGAACCTCCATCTGCCGTCCGAACTCCTCTGCTCGAGGGTACCTTGCATCCTTCAGCCGCTTCACCGTCACAATATACCCAGATTCCATAACCGCCTTGTATGTGCTTCCGATGGTCCCTCGGCCCAATGTCTCCGCCGAAGCTTTCAACAGATCTTCCAAGCTATACGTCATTTTCTGATCCCCTGCTCCGCAGAACACTAGACTCCCTAGTCCTTCACTTTCCCATGAAAATCCCCCTTGCTTTCCTCCGTTATTACCTCCTCTGCCACCGCCGGCAGTTCCAGCTGCTTCCTCTATCCCCATCCCCTCGTCGCCGATTCCTTTGTTTCTAACCTCCGCTAGGCTCTTTCTTTCCCTACACTTGCAAATCATGCACAGTAGAAGAATGATTAATAGAAGTCCGATAAACCCACCAACGCTTCCTGCTATTATCTTGACCAATTTGTTGCGTCTTGAAGACGAGCTTGAGCTTCGGATTTGTGGATAAGAGGGACTCGATGATGGCGCAATGGCAACATTTCCACAGGGGTTCTGAATTTGTTCTCCGCAAAGTTCCAGGTTGCCGGAAAATGACGACACGTTGAAGCGGACCAAGGCCGGGGTTACTGGGATGTCGCCGGAGAGGCGATTGTTAGAGACATTGAAGAATCGAAGACTGGTTTGGTTGAAAGGAGGGATGGAGCCGGTGAATTGGTTGTCCTGAAGGTGTAGAACATAGAGACGCCGGAGTTTCAGCAGCGAGTCTGGAATGGGGCCAGATATTTGGTTACCTGAGAGAACGACGACCTTCAAGCGGTGTAGATCGGAGATGGAGCTCGGAAACTCGCCGGAAAAGTTGTTGTCGCTTAGATAGAGGGATTTGAGATTGACGAGACCCGAGAGGTCAGGGATTTGGCCGGAAATTGAATTTCCTTTGAAACTAAGAACACGAAGTTGATCTAAACGATTCAAAATCTTGTGGTCAATAACACCAGAGAGATTTAAATGCTCCAGAACGAGTTTAGTTACCCGCCCATTTGTGCACTCTTTCACCCCTTGCCAGTTGCAGACAGAGCTTCCTCGCCATAGCAGCGAGTTCCCAGGGTCGAGAGATTCTTTCAGTGCTAACAGAGCTTCTGCATCTCCAGCTCGAACCAGAGGCAGTACACAAACTAACAAGACAAAGAAGAATGGAGAGTACCTCAAAACCATAAGCCTCATCGCAGAGAACACCTTGAAATCAGATCTCAAATGCGAAGTAGATCCTCTCGCATCACCAAAAAGAGCACAGAATCTAATCAAGTTAATGAGAGATGCAAAAATGGATAAAAATTCTTCAAAGCAAGCAATATTCCCCTTTCTTTCATCTACTCGGTGTTGGCGCCTTTACTCTCTGTGCCTTCAAACTCCATCATACTCACAGAGTCCAAGAAAAACAAAATGGCGCCAGTTCGAGTCCTTTTCAGAGTCTTAAGTATCTTTGACCAAAACAAGGGAAAAAAACAGAGTCATCTACCTCTTGGAGCTCACTCGGATTGGCATTGCAAACAGTCTCACCTTCTGTAGACATGGAGTTGAGAACAAGATGCCCTCCAATGGCGACGCCCTCGGGAAACCACCGACTGGAGACGCTCATTCACTTGTAAAAACTCACGGACATCGTGCCAAAACCTTCACGTGAACCCCTATCTGAACTCGCAGACGAGAAATTAAACGATTCTTCTCTCCTCCCCATGATTCACATCCAATTCTTTATTCAAAACCTGCAGGCATTATTAAATCCCCGAAAACCAAACTTCAAAAAACACAAAAAGAAAAACCTAACCGAGTCCAAAAATCCCTCGAACCACTAAACAAAAAACACACACTCCGAGTTTCACAACTTCAATAACAACAACAAATCCACCACTCCATTTTCTCACACTCACATACTGAAATCGGCGAGCTCCGGACTGCAATGCCGACGAACTCTTCCGCTCCACCACTTCCGACGATTAACAAGCTCGCATTGCCATCTCCGCCGGTTGAAGCTCGTAGATCGATCAGAAAGTGGTGGTTTGGTTGAGGAATGGGATTGGGAGAGGCAAAGGAACAGGAATTAGAGGACTTATAATTGCAGATTGAAGGAACGGGGCCATTGCCATGGATCTGTACTGGCTGCGTGACAGTAGTAATAATTCAAGAAAGAGAGAGAGAGAGAGAGAAAGAGAGAGAGAGACTCAGGAAATTGGTGAAGGAATTGAATGGAAAAGGAAAAAAGGCTCCGATTGGTAAAAACTCAATTAAATTAGTACACGATGGAGTGGAGGGGAAAGGGGGAAAGGGGGAAATGGGGGGCTCAACAACCTGACACGTGTTTTCATTTATTAATTTTCTCTTCTAATAAATTTTTTTTCTTTACAGGTTCGGTTCGGTTCGGTTTTGGAGTGTCAACGGCGCGGGGCGGGGACGAGTTATGAGAAATGGGTTTCGTGTTCTCGTCCCCACTCTACAAAATGTTCTTTCCTCGCAAAGATCCTTGTTAGATTGGTAGATATTGAAGAAAGTTTCTTGTTAGATGGGTGAAGATTGAAATAGGAATTCTCTAAAAAAAGTAGTCATAGATGAGGTTTTTTTTGTGGGAAAATTTTCTTGATTTGTCGTTCTAAAATGGTAAGAAAATTATTGAAGTGGTTGCAATCGCGCTCTTGAATTTTTAAATTGGTTAAAATATACATTTAGTCCCTGAACTTTCGTATCAAATAGGTTCCTGTACTTTTAAAAGTGTCAAATAGGTCCCTGAACTTTCAATTTTATGTCAAATTGGTCCCTAACGATAACTTTGTCCAATTTCGTTATTTAAATGCTTATGTGGCATTGCTGACACTGCAAATGTATCAATTATGTGGCAAATAAAAATTGCCACATTAGATAAATTCGGGACGGGCCTAGAATTGGACGGGTTTTAGGGTTTTAGATTTTTTTTTCTTTCTATCGAGCTAAGGATGGTTGTATTGCAACAAAATCTCATAATTACAATTTTTATTTGCCACATAAATGATATATTGCAGTGTCAATCATGCCACGTAAACATTTAATTAACGGAGTTGGACAAAATTAACAGTAGAGACCAATTTGACACAAAATTGAAAGTTTAGGGACCTATTTGACATTTTTTAAAGTTCAGGGAACTATTTGACACAACTATGAAAGTTCAAGGACCAAATGTGTATCTTAACCTTTTAAATTTGATTAATTAACCTTCTAAGATTATGAAATTGTCTGGGTTAAATATTATATTTTTAAAAAAAAAAAAATTATTGGATTGATAAAAATTGGATTAAACGGTAGCATTCTATGTACGAAAGTATGATTGTAATGATCCTGATAGTTTAGGTCTCGTTTATACATTTTGCAATAATTAAGGGCTTAGTTGTAACATTTCATTACATTAGGAGAGTGATTGATTTAAACAGAATGTATGAATGTAGCAACCCTCTAACTTCTATATGGTTTTTCTCTTAAAAATTGTATCTAAGAAATATAATTTTTGGTATTGTAGTTTAGAAAAAATATCTATATATATTATTTTTATGTATTCTTATAATATTTATATACAAACCACAAAAATGTAAAAATGTAAAATGTAATTTTAGTTCATAAAATTCAAGTGCCTAGTTTTTTTTTTTTTTTTTTTTTTTTTGTAGTAAGGCCTAATTTGGTTATATAAAATTTAAGAAGTTTTATTTTATTTCCGTATGTTTTAATGTGTTTCATATTTAGTTTTTGTTTTTAATCTTTTTTAAGAAAAAAGTGACATGTTATCATGTTTTTAGGGTCAATTTATGATCTCAAATTATTAGATATTTTATAGATGAGATCTTACAATTATATGATATCAAAGTGGGGTCGGTAAAGAAAAAGACTCTAAAATAATCAAATTAATAGTGTAATTTGATAAAATATGATTGTAGTACTTAAAATGCTGAAAATCTAATGATAATGACGAGTGTACTTAAAGCTAGAAGTTGAAATTATATTTATTAGGACCACTATAAGAATTTGGGATTTTATCGACGGCAAAAAGGTGTTTGAAGAAGAAAAACACATTGGAAAAGGTTTTTCCAACGCACTAACAAGCGTAGGCAAATGCGTCAAAACAAACCCGTCGATAAAACCTCTGTCGACTCCAATATAGGCCCACATCAGCAAGAGTCAACAAAAGAACTTCTTCCGACGCAGTCAAGGTGGCGTTGATAGTAGTGACTCAAATATTTCCGAATTTTCATTCGAATAAGTTAATGAACCAAATTTGTTTTTACAAGTTTGAGATTAAAATAAAATTACAAAACATCTACACTTAAAAGTTCTAAATTACTATAGAACCTAAAGTTAAAAGTCTACACCTACACTTCTTGTATATGTATCTTTATTCTCGTCAGCATAATCTTGCTCATACATTGATCTCGAAGAACCTAAGAAAAATAAATTCTAATTACGTTCAAATTCTCAAACTAATGAACTTTTAACATGAAAACTTAACATAAAAGTGCAAGCATGAATTAAAAAGAATCTTCAAGTGATTCAAGTGACTAAAAGGATGGCATAAGTAATAATTGAATAAGTGCAACAATTAAAAGAGAAATGATTGAATCTCAACTTCTCATTGCCAACAATTACATTACATGCTTACGAATAGAGAGGCTTTGCACAGATGGCGTTTGAACATGAAGAGGTAACTTACCTCTTCATGTTCAAACGCCATCTGGAAGAAGACCACGTTCGAGAATTTGGGGTTGCTCTGCACATGTGCTAGTGGCAAACTCAAAGAAATTGAATTCACGTTCAAAATTATGCCTATTCGTAGGCTACCCAAAAGAAACACGAGGTGGATACTTCTTTGATCCACAAGAAAATAAAGTATTTGTATCGACAAGTGCTACTTTCTTGGAAGAAGACCACGTTCAAGAACATAAGTTACACAGTAAGATAGTGTTAAATGAACTTTATGGTGAAGCTACAAACTCATCACCAAGAGTTGTTGACGAGGTTGGACCTTCAACAGGGTTGTTGATGTAACGACCCGACTTCTCAATAAGCCTTAAAGGGACCGTTACGACAATGCATGCTTCGGAGGCCTTTTTAAATAAAAATAATTTGAAACAGAAACACTAATTTAAACAAAAACTTTAAAACAAAACTTTTATTCGGGATCCCTAATTTCAAAGGTTTTAAATAAGCTTAAATAATTTCTAAAATATAAATGTACATGGCCTCTGGAAAATACCTCAAAACGATTTACAATTCAATAAAGTAAAATAGAGTTTTTAAAGCGGAAGAAAAAAAATATGAAACTCAAGTCCTCTCATAGTTGTCTATCGGATTCTCATCAATCGCCTTTCATTTGCCCTTGTCTTTACTTGAAAAAAATATTTTTGAAAAGAATGAGTATGAATGAGTATTTTAAATACTCAGTAAGTGACCTTACTGTTGAGGTTGGGTCACACTTTAAAAACATTTTAAAAATCAACAACAAATATGATTTTGGTGGCTCTAAACTTTATTTTTAAACTTACTAAGGATATACATCAATTTCATGCATATCCTAGACACATCAATTTCATGTGTCTTCTATGGAGGCCGTCAATTTCACGAAACCTCGAGGTCGTCAATTTCACGAACCTCGACTTAGGTACATCAATTTCATGTCTCTAAGTCATGTCTCTGAATGTACATCAATTTCATGTACACTTATAAAACTTATAAATAATTTAAACTAATTCCTTTAATGGAACTTTAAACTAATTCCTTTAATGGAATTTCAAGAGACCACCTACTCAATTATTTCAATATTAACGATTAAAAGCATTAATAATAAATTTCATGCTTTAAATAATTTTCATAAACGAAAATATAATCAAACAAATCATAAAGCACGAGAATTTCGAAAAATCAACACGCGCACCCAATTAAAAGCTTCAATAGTAAGTTCACTTACCTTGGCTTAATAATCACCAAATCAATCATCTTCAAATTCCTTGATTCAAAGATTTTGGCAAGCTACAAATTAGAAGGAAAAATTCCTTTAAACTAAATGGGACTTAAACCTATTGCTCTTCTAGGAATTAATCGATTTAAGGAAAGCTTAGCACTCAAAACTTACCCAAAAACAAACCTTTAGCTTGATTAGTTAATAACCCAAAGACGGAAACACTCACAGACGCTAAAACTCTTAGACCCACAACTCAAACTTGCTTGTAACGCCAAGAACTTGCTGAACGGGTTTCAAAAATCGGTGGGTATTCAATTAAACTTATTATTCAACCAAGAAACGACTTCTATTCACTTACCCACTACACGAAACGTCGGAAAAATAGAGGAAACGACCACCAAGAACTGCTGTTTGCGCGCCCTACTGCCAAAGCCACCGGAAACCGTACCTGAAGGGAGCTTGCTGGAACTACGAGTGTCGTCGCTGCGAACCTGAAGAACCGCTGCCCGCGTCTAGCCTGAAACGCAACCCACCGCCGAAGAGAAGACGCGCGAGACGCCGCAAGGACCGTCTGCTCACGCTGCTGAAGGGAATAAAAGTCCCCACGCAGCGGAAGCGCATCGTTTGGACCTTACGCCGTATATTAATTAACATTAAAATACCGTTACGAAAACTCAAACAAACTTTAAACAAACTTTAAAGCTGCTGTAAAATTGGTTTAAACATGCTTAAAAATAAATCTAAATTTATTTTCATGCTTTTCTAAAGAAAAGGGAAAGAACCGTCACATACCTTCGTTGAAGACTTGACCGTTCTTTCCCAACGACGCTCCACGAACGAAAACGCAGCAGCCGCCTTTGTTTTTCTTCGCTGGAAATTCCTTCTTGATTGACACAATAACCACAGAGGTTACACCGGTATGTCTCTAAGTCTAGGAAGCAAAAGACTTGTGGGAGTCTTTCTCTAAGAGGGAGGCTAGAGAGAATTCTAGGTCTTGTCTTTCAAGAGTGTCAAGTCTCATGACCAATTAGGTCTAGCGTTCTATTTATAGAAGAGAGGTCATGAATAAAATATTCAATTAAATCAATCTTTTCCAAAATTGATTCAATCTTATTCCTTAATTAATTAATCATGATCAATCAATTCCATAATTGATTAATCTTTTCCACAAATGACTAATTACTTCCATAAGTGATTAGATCATTTCCATAAATGATTAATCACTTCCTTAAGTGATTAATTATTTCCATAATTGATTGATTCCCGGTTAATGAATTCTTTAATTAATTAACCACCAATTAAATATCACATATTCAATTCCCAGCCTAGAATTAATTAATTTGCCCAAACACATTTTAGGCCTTAAATTAATTAATTCATTATTTGAACTCTTTCAAACTTCCATAAATTTATATTTGAACTTTTCAAATATTAATTTCTCTCATAATAATATATCAATATATATTATATTTGTTTCCCTCAATAAATTGAACATTTTCAATTTACTATTATTACTTAGTTGCCTCAAATTACTTTACGAGCTACCAGTGGGACCTAATGG
This sequence comes from Luffa acutangula, assembly GCA_036850905.1. Lineage (NCBI taxonomy): Eukaryota > Viridiplantae > Streptophyta > Magnoliopsida > Cucurbitales > Cucurbitaceae > Luffa > Luffa acutangula. Next base: position 16,336,058 of record CM072099.1, read on the forward strand.
ACCTGCAGATCAGAAGCTCCAACGATGTAAGATTAATTGGTCAAACTCATTAACCACATTAATCAATATTCGTTAACTGTGTGTACATTCCACTATAGACTCACAGTTGCACTCTTCCCACTGCAGACATATTTTTTGTGTCCACGGATCTAGACCAATATCGACTAGTTAGTCCTTCACGAGTGTCCGTAACACCAGCTGGGTCAAATTACCATTTTACCCCTGGGTTACCTCTATTTCCTTAAGTACCAATTCTCCTCTAATGAACAACCTGTTTGTGGTCCAACCATCAAACAGAAAACCCTCTCGTGCCATTGAGAGGGGTAAGGCCCTTTGTTCAAGACTTGGAGTAACCACTTAAGGGAACACTCATCTGCTTCCCTAAAGTCGGGAAGGAGTGAATTCCATCTTGTACGATTATGTTCCCAGCTCCCCATTCGGTCTTGTCCCCAAAGTGGTAGGCATATTGAGTCGGCGTATTGGCCACTCTCACCCATACAAATCAAAGGACAATCTCTCATGAGCAGGAGTCCATAATCAACTCAGGATTAAGACTAAGTTGTCTAGGTCGTCCTAGTGAAATAGAAAACCAACTAGTTAACGGTGTTATAACCAGTGGTTACTATTTCGCGGTCCGGTCTTATGCAAACTCATTGCATAGGATACCCCCACTCGCATGTCTCCTACACGAACGCGTTGGATCACAGCGTTTGTATCAAATACAAAGTGGGCCGTATCCATAGTGTCACCAAGATAAGGCACCCAGTCTTATCCCTATACTATAGACCCTTTAGGCTGTTTCTTGAACAATGATCTCATATGTCGCTACATATTGTTCAAGGCTCATATTACAACCTTGGATGTCTAGTTTATTGGATTAGGGTTATTATTAGGCAAAGACAAATATAAAATAACTAATAACAATTAATGGAAAAATATATCAATATTATTTCATTAATATCCAGTCAACGGTTACATTCACTATCTACGAGTTTTAGGGCATAAAACCCAACAGCTGCTGTCGTCGCGAACTTACCGGAGGGACGCATTTGAGGCCTGTCGCTTGGAACCGCTGCGAATATGAGATGTTGCCACTGCTGAGACCGAGAACCCACGCCTACAAATCGCACCGAGATGGACTGCTAACCTAAACAATTCAAGAGATTGATGAATTTCTGTGTATATTCTCACAGTATTCATTTAGTAAAGACTTAGAGTATTTATACAACATAATAACTGCCTCTAATACACATAACAGAAGGTCAGTTATAACAAACTAATAGCAACTGATTTTACATAAAGGTAAATATTGTTTCCCATTAATATGCCCCCTCAAACTGATGAAGAACTCTTCAGAAGTTTGACACTCAGCTGCTGAAATAAGGTTGTGGAGAGGGGCTTGGTAAAGAGATCGACAAGCTGTGAAGAAGACGAAATATGTTGGACTTGTAAATCACCACGAACGACTTTCTCCCTTACAAAGTGGTAGTCAATCTCTATGTGTTTACTCCGAGCATGGAAGATTGGATTACGAGCAAGAGCTAAAGCTGAAGAGTTGTCACACCAAAGTATTGGTGGATTAGGAAAAAATATATGCAAATCACATAAGAGTTGCCGAATCCAATATAATTCAGCAGCAGTTTGAGCCAATGATCTATATTCAGCCTCCGTAGAGGAGCGGGAAACAATATTCTGCTTTTTGGCGACCATGAGATAGGAGATTGACCAAGGAAGACAACAAAGCCCGAAGTAGACCTTCGATCGAGTGTGTCTCCAGCCCAATCCGCATCACAGTAGACATGGAGGGCAAGATCACCTTTGGAGAATAAAACTCCCTGATCAAGCGTGCCACTTAAGTATCGTAAGATCCTTTTTACAGCAGAAAAATGAGAGTCAGTAGGACTATGCATATATTGACTGACTTTACTTACAACGAAGGTAATATCCGGTCGAGTGAATGTGAGATATTGTAGTGATCCCACAATCTATCTGTATAGCAAAGGATCAGAGTAAGGTGGAGAAAAGGAGTAAGAGTCATAAGAAGGAGACATGGGCGTACAACAAGGCTTGGCACCAAGCATCCCAGTCTTATTCAACAGATCTTTTAAGTACTTTGTTTGAGTCACATGAAAACCAGAAGAGCATGTTCGAACTTCTAACCCAAGAAAATACTTTAAGCATCCAAGATCAGTAATCTGAAATTCAGCACCAAGACACTTCTTCAACTCAGTAATATAACAAAAATCAGAACCAGTGATGATAATATCATCCACATACAAAAGGAGATAGGTGTAAGAACCTCCTTCAGCCCTTACAAACAAAGAAGAGTCAGCAAGAGAGGCTACAAATCCCAGTGTTAACAAGTAGGTGGTGAATCTCTCAAACCACGCACGTGGTGCCTGTTTAAGGCCATAAAGGGATTTATGCAACTTACAGACATAGGATGGAGAAGACACATCTTTGAAACCCGGAGGTTGGACCATATAGACATCTTCCTTAAGAAGACCGTGTAAAAACACATTTTTAACGTCCAACTGCTGTAATGACCACCCAAACTGTGCTGCCAAGGTTAGGACTAATCGGACAGTTGTCTTTTTAACAATTGGGCTAAACGTTTCATCAAAATCGATGCCCTCAAGCTGATTATAGCCCTTAGCGACAAGGCGTGCCTTGTAGCGTGCCACAGACCCCTCTGGATTATATTTGGTACTAAAGACCCACTTGCACCCAACTATGTTCATATTAGGAGAAGGTGGAACTAAACTCCATGTATTTTGGCTTTTAAGGGCAAGAAACTCATCAAGCATAGCTTGACGCCGTTCATGAATTTTAGAGGCAGCGGTGTAGGAAGTTGGTTCAGGTAGGGCAACTGGGGAGATGTGAAAGACTTTCTTTTTAGAAATGTCGGACTTAGATCGAGTAATCATGGAGTGATTGTTTGTGACAACTGACGTGAGTAAGGTATTAGGAGCAGGTTCTGTAGTAGCTGAGGGACTAGGTTCTGTAGTATCTGCCGTGGGTAAGGCTGGTATAGAAGTGGTATTAGAAACAGGCTCATTTGGTAAAGGACTAGGTTGAGCAGATGGAGGATTAATTGGTACAGACACAATTGGTACAGAGGCATGTGGTATAGGATCAGTTAAGGCAATTGGTTGAGAGGAAACTGGCCTTTGGTGAACGGAGTTTTGAAAAAGGGAAATGAGTACAGCTGGATTTGGAGAGTAAGTGGTTGGTATGATATCTTGTGACACAGGGCTGGATATATGGTTGGCAAAGGGAAATACATCTTCATGGAAAATGACATGTCGGGATATGACCATCTTTTTGGTAGTGAGATTGTAACACAAGTATCCTTTGTGTTCAAGAGTATATCCCATGAAAACATATTGGGTGGTCTTAGGCTCAAGTTTATGTGAGTGATGAATTTCTATGTATATTCTCACAGTATTCATTTAGTAAAGACTTAGAGTATTTATACAACATAATAACTACCTCTAATACACATAACATAAGGTCAGTTATAACAAACTAATAGCAACTGATTTTACATAAAGATAAATATTATTTCCCATTAATATAACCAACCAAACTTGTTGCTCGCCGGAGAGATCGCCACCGCCGGACAGGTACGCGAGACGAAACCCCGCTGGTCAGAGAGTAGACACGCGTCGGAGATGGGTCTCGGATCTGCTGTCGGGTTTCAAAGGAAGGAGAGGGAGATTTGGAGAAGATGGTGGCTTAGATGGCTTGGTTGGTGGTTTATCTAGGGCTTCGTGAGTCTTTTAAAAGAAGGAGTTTGGGCTTGGGCTTGGCTTCAACTTCAAAATATTTACCACAATGCCCTCCTTTCATCCTTTTACTTTAAGGATACACAAAATAAGTCCTATTTCTCCACTAATTTCCAAATCTTTAATTTTTGAAAATATCCCTCTAATTTCCAAGTTAATTCCAACTTATGAAATTTTGAATCTCAAATTATGGGCGTTACAGTTGATGAGCCCAGTACATCTGGTCAAACTCATCCTTCTCAAGAGTTAAGAATGCCTCAACGTAGTGGGAGGATTGTTACTCAATCTGAACGCTATCTGGGTTTAGCAGAAACTCCATCTGTCATACCTGATGATGGAGTTGAGGATCCATTGACCTTTACACAGGCAATGAATGATATGGACAAAGATCAGTGGGTCAAAGTTATTGACCTAGAGATGGAGTCTATGTACTTCAATTAAGTCTGGGATCTTGTAGACCAACCTGAAGGGGTTAAACCTATAGGTTGCAAATGGATCTACAAGAGGAAGCGAGATGTAGCTAGGAAAGTACAAACTTTAAAAGCTCGACTTGTGGCAAAGGGTTATACCCAAAAGGAAGGGGTGGACTATGAAGAAACCTTCTCTCCAGTTGCCATGTTAAAATCGATAAAGATTCTCTTGTCCATTGCCACACTTTATGATTATGAAATTTGGCAAATGGATGTCAAGACTGCTTTTCTGAATGACAATCTTGATGAGAACATCTTTATGTCTCAACCAGAGGGGTTCATTGCTCAAGGTCAGGAGCAAAAAGTTTGCAAGCTTAAACGATCCATTAATGGGTTGAAGCAAGCTTCCAGATCTTGGAATATAAGGTTTGATACTGCTATCAAATCTTATGGCTTTGACCAGAACGTTGATGAGCCTTGTGTTTACAAAAGGATTATCAACAGTTCAGTGGCTTTTCTAGTGTTGTATGTAGATGATACTCGTTGAGAATGATGTAGAATATCTAGCTGGCATTAAAACCTGACTATCGACTGAGTTCCAAATGAAAGATTTGGGTGAAGCTTAATGCGTTCTAGGGATTAAAATAATAAGGAATCGTAAGAACAAAATGTTAGCCCTGTCTCAAGCATCCTATATAGACAAGATATTGCCTAGATATAAGATGCAGAATTTCAAGAGGGGCTTATTGCCTTTCAGGCATGGAGTTCATTTGTCTAAAGAACAGTGTTCTAAGACACCTCAAGAAATTGAGGATATGAGACGGATCCCTTATGCTACAGCTGTAGGCAGTCTTATGTATGTTATATTGTGTACTAGGCCTGACATTTGCTATGCAGTTGGGATAGTCAGTAGATACCAGTCTAATCTAGGGTTAGACCACTAGATTGCAGTGAAAAACATCCTCAAGTATCTTCGGAGAACGAGGGATTATCAGCTTTTGTATGATGCTAAGGATTTGATCCTTACAGAATACACAGGCTCTAGCTTTCAGACTGATAAGATTCTAGGAAATCCCCATCAGGGTCAGTGTTTACCTTCAACGGGGGAGCTGTAGTTTGGCATAGCATCAAGCAAGGATGTGTTACATACTCCACCATGGAGGGCGAATATGTCGCTGCTTGTGAAACAGCTAAGGAGGTTGTATGGCTTGGGAAGTTCTTGATGGATTTGGAAGTTGTTCCAAATATGAACTTGTCTATCACCCTTTATTGTGATAATAATGGTGTTGTGGCAAATTCGAAAGAACCTCGCAATCACAAAAGAGGTAAACACATAGAGCGCAAATATCATCTCATCAGAGAGATCGTGCAACGAGGGGACATGATCGTCACAAAGATTTCTTCGGAGCACAACATTGCTGGTCCATTTATGAAGGTTCTCACGGCTAAAGTGTTCGAGGGTCATCTAGAAAGTCTAGGTCTGCGAGATATGTACATAGAATAATCTAGGGCAAGTAGGAGAAATGTAATGGGTATTGTTGTGAATGCCCTAGTTTATTGTATTTACTTGTATTTGTACTTTTCATGTATTATACAGTATTAATACAATCCATTATTCCTACTTCAATGATTGTTCAATTAATTATGATTAATGATGTACATTGCCCACTAGAGTTTTAGTTCGAGTGGGAGTTGTTGGCTTTATGCCCTACAACTCTCGTAGATAGTAAATGAAACAAATTAATCGATCTCAATAAAGCGTTATTTGAGTGATTCAGTAATTTGGTTATTGAATAATTGAGTTTGCATTAATAAACCCTAAATCCAATAAACTAAGATCCAAGGTTGTTTAAATGAAACTTGGACTTGTATGTGGGGACATACGGGGATCGGTGTTCAAGTAACAACCTAAATGGTCTAGAGAAGAAGGATAAGGTTTGGTACCTTATCCTGGTGACACTATGTCATACAACTCACTTTGTATTCGATACAGATGCATTGATCAAAAGCATCCATGTATGAGATATGCGAGTGAGGGTATCCTATGCAATGAGTTTGCATAAGATCGGACCGCGAAATAGTAACCACTAGATGTAACGTCGTTGACTTGTTTAGATTTCTATTTCAATAGGATGACCTAGGTAACTCAATTTCAATCCTAAATATGTTATGAACTCTTTTTCATGAGGGATTGTCCTTAGATTTGTATAGGTGAGAGTGACCTGTTCGTCGACTCAATAATCCTACCATTTCAGGGGTAAGACCGAATGGGGGCTGGGAACATAACAGTACAAGATGGAATTCACTCATTCCCCTATTGGGGCAAGTAGATGTGTGTTCCCTTAAGGGTTGATTCCGAGGCTTGAACAAAAGCGTGTTGTCCTCTCTTGGCCCATGAGGAATTTCTGTTTAGTGGTTGGACCCTAAACATGTTGTTCATTAGAGGGATCAGTGGTACTTAAGGATCTAGAGGTAACCTAGGGATAAAATGATAATTTGACCCAGTTGGTATTACGAACACTCATGAAGGATTGACTTACTGTATTGGTCGATATCTGTGGACACAGAAATATTCTACAGTGAGAATAGTGCAGCCGTGAGTCTTTAGTGGAGTGACCCACAGTTAACGAATGTTGATTAACTTAGTTAATGTGTTTAGCCAGTTAATCTGGTATCGTTGGAGCTTCTGATCTGTAGGTCCATTAGGTCCACCTACTAGCTCGTAACGGGTACTGAGATTATTTAGTCTTAAATATTAAATGATTCATTATTATATAAGTTTAATTAGAGAATTAAACTTTATAATAAAATTAAGTTGGATATGATTCAAAATTAATTTATGAGAGAATATGAATTTAATTAAATGTGATATTTAATTAATTCATGAATTAATTAATTGGAGAATTAATTAAATTAATTTAATTTGGTTAAATATGATTTAATCAAATTAATTTTATAGAATGATTAATGTACATTTGATGCACATTAACTATAGGTTAAATGAGAGAAAGGTAATTGAATATGATTCAATTATAAGATAAATTAAATATTTGATATTTAATTTATTGAATGATTAATTAATTAATTAATTAATTATTTAATTTATTGAATGATTAATTAATTAATTAATTAATTATTTAATTTGATTCAATTTAATTAAATTAGATTCAATTAAATGAATTGAATTAATACTATAGGTTATGTGGATAATATTAATTTAAATATGATTTAAATGAAAGTGGTTAATTAAATATTAATTTAATTAGTTAATTAATTAATTAATTAATTTAAATTAATTTTATCAGTTAAACTTAATTGATACTCCACGTGTAGGCTGAGGCTTAGTCTTCTCCCCATAACCGATTGATCGTGCAAGCAGTTAGGTGTGAACTGTTATCCCTTCCTCCCTCATTCTTTCATTCTCTCACTTACGAAATACAGAGAAGAGAAAAAAAAAATCTCTCTGAAGCTCTTGCAAAAATTCTCTCAACGCTCTGTAGAATACAATGGCTTTTCTTGTTGAGTCCCTTTCAAGACACCATTTTTTGTTCCCACAAGCTGGATCTGGTAGCCCAAGAGTCATAGTGGGTGTATGTTTTTTGTGGTGTCCGTTGGAAGTTCCAATAACGTGATTAAGAGCATAGTGCTTTGTTTTGCTTCAATTCACGTAAGTTTTCTAATCTAAAATTGTTTAGATCTAAAAAAAAATGCATGCTTAATCTAAAATTCATGTAAATTGCTTATGAATTGAATTTTGCACAATGTATTGGTATTCTCTATAATTGAAATTGAATTTACAATCGACTTAATTCGCTTCCGATTGGGATTCAATTCCTTCAACTATAGCCTTGTTTGAGGGTTTTCTTGCATTCCCAGATTCTATTATTTCCTTGAGAATTTAAACCCTTACCCCATTTAGAAAGAGCATCTGAACATCTAGTTAAATTACAACCTAAAGAAGATAATGAAAACAGATCACCTGACCAATCTCCATTCCCACATTCTATTATTTATTTGAGAATTTAAACTCTTACCCCATTTAGAAAGAGCATCAAGACATCTAGTTAAATTACAGCCAAAAGAGGATAATGAAAAAAGATCACCTGACCAATCTCCATTCCTTGAGATGATTTCTGCGCATTCTCATTATTGGTTCAATATGTGGAGTTTTATGCCATAAAACTCGTATATAGTAAATGAAACAAATTAATCGATCTCGATAAAGCTTTATTTGAGTGATTTAGTAATTTGGTTATGGAATAATCGAGTTTACATTAATAAACCCTAAATCCAATAAACTAAGATCCAAGGTTATTTAAATAAAACTTGGACTAGTATGTGGGGACATACGGGGATCAATGTTCTAGTAACAACCTAAATGGTCTATAGTATAGGGATAAAGTTGAGTACCTTGTCCTGGTGACATTATGTGATACGACTCACTTTGTATTTGATACAGATGCAATGATCCAAAGCATCCATGTAGGAGACATGTGAGTGGGGGTATCTTATGCAATGAATTTGCATAAGACCGGATCGCGAAATAGTAACCACTAGATGTAACATCGTTAACTAGTATAGGTTTCTATTTCAATAGGATGACCTAGGTAACTCAATCTCAATCCTGAGTTTGTTATTAACCCCTCTTTAGGAGGGATTGTCCTTCAATTTGTATGGGTGAGAGTGACCTGTTTGCCGACTCAATAATCCTACCATTTCAGGGGCAAGACCGAGTGGGGGCTGGGAACATAACAGTACAAGATGGAATTCACTCATTCCCCTATTGGGGTAAATAGACATGTGTTCCCTTAATGGCTGATTCCGGGGCTTGAACAAAGGCGCGCCATCCTCTCCTGGCCCGAGAGGAACTCCTGCTTAGTGGTTGGACCCTAAACAACTTGTTCATTAGAGGGATCAGTGGTACTTAAGGATCCAGAGGTAACCCCGGGGTAAAATGGTAATTTGACCTAGTTGGTGTTACGAACACTCGTGAAGGATTGACTTACTGTATTGGTCGATATTTGTGGACACATAAATATTCTACAGTGAGAAGAGTGCAGTTGTGGGTCTTTAGTGGAGTGACCCACAGTTAATGAATGTTGATTAACTGGCTAAACACATTAACCAAGTTGATTAACTTGGTTAATGTGTTTAGCCAGTTAATCTTGTATCTTTGGAGTTTCTGATCTGTAGGTCCACCTGCTAGCTCGTAACGGGTACTGAGATTAATTAGTCTTGATTATTAAGGGATTTTATATAATGTATGGAGATACATTATAGTATAAGTTTAATTATTGAATTAAACTTTATAATAAAATTCATTTTGGATGTTGATTCAAAATTAATGAATGAGAGAATATGAATTTAATTTAATATGTGATATTTAATTAATTCATGAATTAATTAACTGGAGAATTAATTAATTTAACTTAATTTGATTAAATGTGATTTAATCAAATTAATATTTGATACACATTAAAACTATAGGTTAAATGAGAGAGATACATTTGAATATGATTCAATTGCAAAATTAATTAAGTACTAGATATTTAGTTAATGTGGGAACAATTAATTGAGAATTAATTGAATGGTCCATTTAATTCAATTGAATATGACTTAACTGAATTAAAACTTTATGTTATAATTAATTTAATTAAATTAATTATATTGTTTTTTTAAAATTAAATTAATTATAATTAATTAGATAATTAGTTATTATTCAATTATAATTAAACGGCCTGGATCATGTTGATTATGATCAACGATAGAGATCGTGTGTAGGGAAGTTAACCTCCATTTTTCCCACGTATCAGTTAGAGTAGGGAGGTTACACTTAATCGATTGATCATTTTTTTTTCACACGTAGAATAATACAGAGAGGAAATCTCTCTCATCCTCTCTCAATCTCTCACCATTTAACAGCCACACTAGTTGCTGCAAAATCCCTTCCAAGACCTTTTTTGGTTCCCACAAGCCAAAATTTCAGCAACCCAAGAGTTATAGCGGGTGTGCTAATTGGTGGTGTCTAGGATCTCGTCGGGATCGTGAATTGGAGCATCGTGCTGATTTTAGACCAATTCACGTAAGTTTTTCATCAAAATCTAAATAGTTTAGATCTGATATATGCATGCTTAATCCGTTTTTTATAGAAATTTGTTTTTGTTTCATATTGCCAATGTATTGGTTTTTCGAAATTGAAATTTAATTCGAGAATGGTCTTGATTGTTTCCGCTGCCAAAGGAGTTTTAATCCTTCGAATGGTATCAGAGCCATCTCTTCAATTGATTTCAATTTTATGAAAATTGTGTTGGTTCTTTGTGGGATCTGTTGCATTTTGAATGTTGGTTTGCTGAAAAATTGTTTAGGTTATATTTGGCCTTAGATTTACTGCGTTTGATTTAATCAAAATATAAAGGCCCCTGCGTTTTTGGACATCTATATTAGTAAATTGAGTCTTGTAAAGTCCATGTCTATATTAGGATTCATTTTGATGACGATCGAGATGAATTTAGACAAAAAACGATTGAAATCGGCGCTAAAAACTGGAAAACAGAGGCTGTCCAGAGGCGTGGCGTCTCGACGCTGCTCAACGGCGTCTCGAAACCGAAGAACAGACGCTGGAAAATATCGAGCCAGCGCCTAGACGCCGCCTTGAGTGTCTCAACGCTGGCGAAAGTTACAGATCGTGACGTGTTTTTCCGTGCGGTGAGATTGTGAGCGGTTTTCACTGAAATCATGAGCGGTTCAGACGGTTGGAGTGGTCTGATTCAACTAGTTCGATCCATTTTGGGATGGATGGATCCGTTATTCCTAAGTTTTGGTCTGGTTCGAGCTTTTGAGGTCCGGTTTGAAGCGGTTCAAGCTGGTCTGGGCCGATTTTGGAGCGGTTCAAGACTCAGTAGGATAATTAGATATGAAATTAATGTAATTTTGTTTTTTTTTTAATTATCCTAGGGGCCAATATACTTGTTTTTCAACTATTTAATGCTTTATGAATGTCATTTAGCTAGATCCCACCATAGGTTAAGCATGTTTCATGCATATTTATGTTATAATAGTTATAATGTATGATAAATATGTATGATTTAAATTTCATGAGTTAATTAGTATAAATGTTATATTAAATATATGAAATTGTCGACAGCGCTCGACGCTGTCCTGTTTGCCGCCAGACACAATTAGAAAAATTGCCAGTATCGAGACGCTCCAAACTCAGCGTCAAGACGCTGAGACTCGGGTCTTCCACTTTTGACAAGCCTCCAACTTGATTCATTTTCATTTACTTAGCCTCTTTTAGAGTCTCAAACACCCGATCAACTCTAATTTCTCTAATTTATTCCAAAACTCAATTTCCTACAAAATAAACTTTAAAGTGCATACTTCGGTCAAATAATACTCAAAGACTAACTAAAATGAATAGGAAAAAATAGCTCACTATGCACGCTCTCAAGGGTAAAATACATTTTTTGTCCCTCATATTTCAGGTTTGTTTCCAATAGGTCCCTAAGTTTCAAAATTGAACAATCGGATCCCTACTATTTCGGAAATGTTTCTATTAAGTCCCTCCACCATTAATTTTTTTTACTATGTTGACGTGGCACGTTAAAGTAATAAAATATTAATTTTTAAATTAAAGGGAAAAATACACCTTTAGTCCCTAAGGATTGGGTTAGGTTTCATTTTGGTCCCTCAGTTTTCAAACTCAACAATTTAGTCCCTAAGATTTGGTTTTAGTTTCATTTTAGTCCCTCCATCCATTTTTCCGTTAAAAACTAACCGTTTGCTGACGTGACACTATTATTTTATTAAAAAAAATTATTTTTTAATTTTTTAAAATATAAAATATATTTATATAATAAAATATTATTATTATTTTAATTTTTATTATTTTCATCTCCGTCACTTACCTTCTTTCTCTCTCACCCTCCTTCTTTTTCTTCTTTCTCTCTCACCCTCCTTTTTCTTCTTCTCCTTCAACTCTGGCCGCCACCAGCGACTGTCGGCGTCGGCAACAGGCAACCGGCGACTCTCTCTCTTCTTTTTTTTCCTTCTTCTTCATTTTTCTTTTTTTTTCTATCTGTTTTTTATTTTAAAAAAAAGCTCATATCTATATCTTCGAGAAATTGGTGTCTCACCACCTGGGTCCGTTTCTCACTTTTTTTTCGTTCTTCCTCAAGTCGATCTCTCTCTCTAACTTTCGGTCTCTCTCTCCCTCTCGTGTATGTTTTTTCGCGAGCAAGAGACTCTGTAGTGAGGGGATTTTTCCAGATCTGTGGGTTTTTAGGTGCGGGTTTCAGGCGAGTTTCTCAGGCGTGTTTCAGTCGTGTTTTAGACACGTTTCAGGCGAGTTTTCAGGCGCTGGTTTCAGGTTCCGGCGAGTGGGTTTTTGGGTGTGGGTTTCAGGTGCGACCGCGCGGGTTTCAAGGTCCGGTGAATGGGTTTTCAGGCGCGGGTTTCAGCAGTTACTCCGACGAGTGGGTGGTTCTCCGTTTCGTGTTTTAAAAGAAAAAAAAACAGAAAATTCGGGGAAAGAATAAAGGAGGAGAAGAAGGAGAGAAGAGAAAAAAAGAAAAAAAAAAGGTCGTCGGCGGCCGGCGAACGACGGTCGGTGGCTGGGTTATGGAAGAAGGAAGGGCTTCAAGAAGAAGAAGGGTTTGAAGAAGTGTTTGGAGAAGAAGAAGAAAGAGAAGAAAGAGAAAATAAATAATGAAAATAATATTTTTAATTAATTTATTAATTTTTATTTAAAAAAATGAAAAAATAATTTTTTTAATAAAAAAATAAGTGTCACATCAACGATCTGTTAACTTTTAACGGAAAAATGGATGGAGGGACCAAAATGCTACTAAATGCAAACCTCAGAGACTAAAATGTTGAGTTTGAAAACTCAGGAACCAAAACGAAACCTAAACCAAACCTCAGGGACCAAAAGTGTATTTTTCCCTAAATTAAAATAATAATGTAATAATAAATTAAAAACAATTAAAATAATTTTTTAAAAAATATTTCCTCTCCCTAATTCCCCATTTTTTTTTTCTCTTCTTTTCCTTCTCCCTCTCTCTCTACTTCATCTTCCTCAACAGCCATGGCCATTGTCGCCGACCATCAACGCCACCACTTTCTTCTCCTTCTTCTTCAACAAAACCCACTCCCTCTTATTCTTCTCCAACAAAACACTATTTATCCTTCCTTCACATTCCTCTTCTTCTTCAAATAAAAAGAACCCGCCCACCCACCCTTTCTTTTTTCTTCAAACAACCCCCCCCCCCCACCGTTGAGATTATTAGCCATGGACAAGAAAAAAACTCTGTCGGCGAGAAGATGAAGGAGAGGGAGAGAAGAGGGGAGGGTTTTGCTCAAATCTGAAGACGGGAGGGTTTTTTTTTTGGCTCAGATTAAAGATGAGAGGGGTGGGTTGAGGAAAAACACAATATTTTGTGTAAATTGTTGTTAGGAACGACAACGACAAGCAAAGGCAGGCGCGCTAAAGAGGGGGAAAGACGAGGGTTTGGGTTTGGGTTTGGGGAGAGAAAATGTTTATTTTATTTTATTTTAAGTATTTAAGTATTATTTTAAGGGAAAAAGACAATTTTGGTCCGTGAGGTTTGAGTTAGGTTTCATTTTGGTCCCTGACTTTTCAAACTTGACATTTTTACCCTTGAGGTTTGGATTTCGTTACACTCTTGGTCATTCCGTCCAATTTTCCGTCAAATCCTAATGGTTTACTGACGTGGCACCATTTTTTCTTAAAAAAATATTTTTAAAAATTTTTTAAAATAAAAAATAAAAAATAAATTTATATTTATATTTTTTTTAATTTTGTTTTTCCCTCCCAAATTTATCTCCCTTCTTCTTGTTGTTCTTTTCCCTCCTACTCCTCACCATCACTACCACCGCCACCCTCTAACTGCCACCGGCCGCCGACGACCGCCATTCGATGTCGATCGGCAACTACTGCTCGACGTCGGCCGACAACCGTTGCCGCCGACCAAACTTTTTTTTTTCTCTTCTTCTCCTTTCCTTCTCCTTTTCTTCTCCTCCATCCATTTCTCCTTCATTTCTTCTTCTTTTCACCTTTCTATTTAATTTTTTAAAAATAGAAAAGAAAAGGAGGTCCTCATTCGTTTCATCCATTAACTCTACTATCGTCGGCGACAGAGACATGACGAAGACGAAGAACACGAGCCCGAACCCTAATCTTTGTCGTGCCTCAATTTTTCCTTTAGACTCTTTTTCCCCTTCCCCTTAATCTTCTGAAAAATCGCTTGAATCTTCACATCGACCAATTTCTTCAATGCACTCAATTCACAAACTCGTCGTAACCCAATTCGCTCTTAAAATCCTACAGATTCGAAAAGTTCAGCCGAGCGTATTCTCCCCGGAGCTTACAAGCGGCACAGTCATAGGCATAGGTCGCAACCTCTAGAGAGTCGTAGATCCAAAACCAGCCTTTATCCGATTCTGCGGTTGCCAAATCTCTGCCACTCATTTCCCCCCATTGCCTCTGTCGCACTCCTCTATAAAGCTTGTTGGGAGAAAATAATAATATAATATAATGACGACAATCAATAATATTATAATTATCTCCCCTTCCACAGGTTAAGCCAAACAAGCCAATAATAATAGTCACGAAAAATAATAAAAGATAGGGAAAAGAAAACGACACCGAAAAATTATACTGGTTCGCCCCAAGCTCGGGACTACGTCCAGTCTTCTGCAACTGCAGGTTCTACAAGAATGATGGGAGATTACAGGAAGCCTTTGAAATAATGCACTACAAACAACCTCTCAATAGCCTAACAATAGTTATTGACTTCCAAGAACCACAATCCGGTAACTTAGGATAAACAATAAAGAAATACCCTCAAACCCGACAAAGAGAACAAAACTATTCCCTTCTTAATAACTCACTACAGCACAAATATACTGAAGAAAAAATTCCAACTACATGAGAATTTCATGCACCCAAAGTCACTCCTTTGTTGGATGAAAAATGAAAATAGTCCCCTTCCAATTTATAGGCAAATCCACCGCCTGAGTTTTTCTTCTCAGCCAATAAGTCTCTGCTGCAATTTTTCTTCCTTCTTAATTAAGTAAGATAGTCGCAATAATTTGTCTTCTTTTTACACTGAAATGCCCATACTCATGGACCTTGTTTTGGGCTCCAACCTTAACAAAGCTTCCTATCGGCTCTGGGCTCGTTCTTGTTCTAAATCTGGAACAAGGATCAAATTGAGGTCATTTTTTGTTTTTTGTTTTTTTTTTGTTTTTTGTTTTTTGTTTTTTTATATAAACAAAAAAAAAGGAAGGATAAACAAAGAGGGAAGAAAATATGAAAAGGAAGGAGAAGAAGAAGAGAATGAGGAAGAAGAAGAAGAAAGAAAGAAGAAGAAAAAAAAATCCAACCGGCAAATGGCGACAGGCGGCGAACAGACAGTGAAGAAAGAAAGAAAGAAAGAAACACAGAAAGAAAGAAGAAAATGGGAAAGAAAGGAAGGAGATGAAGAAGATGAGGAAAAAAGAAAAATAAAAATAAAATTAATAAAAAATATTTATTATATTATTTATTTTAAAAAATTTGAAAATATATTTTTTAATAAAAAAAAGCATGGCACGTCAGCAATCAATTAATTATTAACAGAAAAATGGATGGAGGGACCAAAATGAAACAAAATTCAAACCTCAGGGGCTAAATTGTAGGGTTTGAAAACTCAGGGGCCAAAATGAAACCTAACCCAAACCTCAGGGACCAAAAGTGTATTTTTCCCTTATTTTAATTTAAAACTTAAAAGTTTATTATTATTAATTTAAAATTAAAAATATTAACCGTGGAGGGACTTAATAGAAGTATTTTTGAAACAGTAGGGACTTAATTGTTCGATTTTGAAACCTAGGGACCTATTGGAAACGAACGTGAAACATGAGGGATCAAAAAAGTATTTTACCCTTATATTTATATGAAAGTTAAATTGCAAGTTTAGTTCCTGAATTTTATAATTTGTGTTTAATAGGTCTTAAACTTTCGATTTGATGTCTAATAAGTCCTTAAATTTTAAAAATGTCTAATAAAACCATGAATTTTCAATTTTGTAACTAACGGGTCTTAAACATATTTAAAAGAAATTAAATTAATTTCTCTATTAGACATCAAATTTAATTTTGTATCTATTTGAACTTTGAGTTTTGAATTTTGTAACTAATATATACATTAATTTAAAAAAATGTCACATAAATTGAGAACTTATTAGACACAAAATTAAACTTTATGTCTATTAGAACATTTAATTTAGGGTCTTTTCAAAAAAAAGAACATTTAATTTAGGGAAAAAAAATATACTTTTGGTCCCTGAGGTTTGGGTTAAGTTACACTTTGTTCCCTAAGTTTTCAAACTCAACAAAATTACCCCTGAAGTTTGGATTTCGTTACATTTTTTGTCCCTCCATTCAAATTTCTGTTAAGTTCTAATAGTTTGATGACGTGACACTATTATTTTAATAAAAAATTATTTTTTATTTTTTCTAAATAAAAATATATTAAAATAATAAAAATATTACTATTTTATTATTTTTTAATTCTTTCTTTCCCTCTTTCTTCTCCTTCTTCTTTCTCTTCCCCATCTCCTTCTTCCTTCTTCCCCATCTCCTTCTTCAACTCCGGTGGCCGGCCGCTGTCAGCTGTTGGCGAACGGCGGCAGCATCCACCGGTAATTTTGTTTTTTTTTTCCTTCTTTCTTCTTTCTTCTTCTTCCGTTATTCTCTTCTTCTCCTTTCTTTTCTTTCTTCTGTTTTTTTTAAACAAAGGGGAATCGGGGAAGAAGGAACCAACCCAGAGTAGTACTGATGGGAATTTTGAATCAAAATCTGTTGGTGTTCTTGATTTTGTCTAATGGGTCGGTGAAGAAGGTCCAACGAACGTTCCCTGTCGAGTTCGGAATCAGCATTTTGATTGAAAAAGCCTCGACCCGCCATTGTTGCACCACCGCCAAGAAAGTCCTCAAGCTTCGGTGACGAACACGACACCATCCCTTCTGTCGCAACGAGATCGCGACGCGGAGCGACCGACATTCTCTTTTAAGGGTCTCTTGGAAAAGAGTTTTGGAGTCGCCACCAATCATATTAAGGGTGTGATTGGTCACCCAATTTAACAAAAAAAATGGTCTGCGTAAATGAAAATTTGAGTTCGAAAGTCATTTGTGTGTAGGGAAGGTATTAGCACCCTACAACACCCGTGAAAACGGTTACCAAATTTTATCTTTTATTATCCAAATTAAAAATAAGTAAATATTGGTCCACAAAATTTTATTTTCTTTTATTTTTAAATGTCCCATGTTTATTAATCCATATTTTGGAGACAAAATATGAACCAACAAGTACGAGTGGCACAAAGGCCATTAAAAAATATTGAAAATTTATTTTGGTTTCCTAAAATAACTTTCCTCACCTCAAGAATATTAGAAAATCAAATTTTTAATTTTCTAATTTCCATCCTCAGATATTGTGAGAAATTTCATGTATTTAAGGAATTTAATCAAATAAATTCCAAAAGAGAACACTACTCAATCTCGTTTTTAGAAAAACATAATAAATTAAAGAAAATCAATTTTTGGAAATTTACAAAAAACACCCCACAATTTTGAAAAAATCACAATTAATGAGAAATTTCATGTATTTATGAAATTGGAAGATCCATAAAGAGAACACTACTTTCCCTCAAAATGAGATTTTTCATGTGTTTAAAGAATTTATTATAATAAATTCTAAAAAGAGAACACTACTCAATCTCAAAATGGCTTGATAAAATTCAACTTTGGTAAATTTATGAAAAATACCCAAAATTTGAAAATTCACAATTAATGAGAAATTTCATGTATTTATGGAATTGAAAGGTCCAGAGAGAGAACACTACTTTTTCTTAAAGAATTGCCGAGAATTTTCATGCATTTAAAGAATTTATTCAAACAAATTCTAAATATGAAACACTACTCAATCTCAAATTTAAAACTTTAATAATCCCCTCTTAAAAAAAAGTTGAAATGATTTTCAATTGGGAATTTCATGTATTTATGGAATTTTAACCAAAACCCATAAAGAAACACTACTCAACCTCCAAAAAATCATAAAAGCTTAGTCTCAAGTTTTCAAATTGGGAAAAGACCATTGGTTATTTAAAATTTTAGAACTTCTAAAGTGAGGGCACATGAAATTAAATTAGATTAAATGCTACAAAACCAAACACAACACTTGAAAAAAAAAATAACATTAGTTTATCCATACTATTAGGAACATGAAGATTATACAAAACAACAATGAGTGTCAAATTGCTTTAATTAAAAATAAATTCTTCCATAGTACCCAATTAAATAAAACAATTTGTTATGCAACTAATGCCAAAATTAAATATATCCCTTCAATTTTTCAAATGATAATAATAATATTCACATTGCAGGATTCTACCGAACTACAAAAATTGCAAATCAAATCATATCTAGATAATACCATTTTTAAACTATACCAATTTTAGAAGACAACTGTAATATTCAAACTATAAATCCACATCCTCGTATGTAATCAAATCTAATAAAATAAAAAAGAGATTGATAAATAAAAAAAATAAAAAAAATAAAATTATTATAGTTAGATCTTTTTAGAGCTTCCTCCCAAACAAATGGTCCAAGATAATAATAAGCTGCAAATCAACAAGGTCCTAGTAAACACAGATTCAAATATGCGATTGAATTTAACTAAATCTAATCAGAATATTTTATGCATAATACAAAATAATGGAAGGAAAGAAAAAAAAAAAAGAAAAATTCTAACCTTGCCTAGACTTCAAGATTAAAAGTAAAATTAAAAAAGGCAGTATGCTCCACAAAATACAAAACTGAAAATCAACCTAAATCTGTTCTAAGCCTTATTTCCATAAATCAAATCTATGGGATACAAAAAACTGCAAACCAACTAAACCTATTCTAAACTCACAGTAAGCAAACAAATGAAATTGATTTATGCTATTAAATAAAAAAAAAAACAAAATTCCATTAAAATAAATTCCCAACCTTTAATGGCAGTGCAGTTTAAACACTTTGGGTTGCAAGGAACTCTTTGCACCAATTAGACACAAAAAATGAATGATGGAAAAAAATAAATAAATTTAGCCAAGAGTCTTATCTTCCTCATCCACAGGAAATCAATTGATTTAAATAGGCCTCCCACCAATATGTCGATAGTAAGGAAACATAGGGAAGACGTTAGGGAAAAAAGTGGTTATAATAATAATAATAAAAAAAAAATAAATAAAAATAAAAATAAACAAATAAACAAAATAAATAAATAAATGATAACAAAAATAACAATAAAAAAAACAACAACAATCTTATCCTATATAATAAAATAAACATAAACACTAAATTAATAAGAAAAATAAGAAAATGAACCGGACCAAATATGGTATCTACACCTTAAAAAAAACTCACAAATTTTAGAATCCCAAATTACAAAAAACAAAAAGAAGAAAAAAGAAAAACCTTCGGTTTGAGGTCTTGAGAGGGCTTGGGAGAAATTGGAAGCCCTCTTGATGATGGTGGTTGGGAGCAGTGTGAGAATGGTGGTGGTTGTTGGACGGATGAGTATGGTGTTGGTGAGGATTAGAAGAAGTAACCTCCCTTTTCATTTAGGGAAAAGAGAGAATCTCAGCCAACCATTATTATTGTTACTCTCATTTTCATTCATCGGCTTCATCTTCTCTTCTTCTCCTAGCTGCGACAACCGAATCAATCATTGGGGATTTTTAAATAACAAAACACAACAACTATTTTAATTCTTTTTTTTCCCTCCCTCTTTGAAAGAATAAGAAATTACAGTGCCGGTAGATCGAGTGGAAAAAAAAGAAATAACCCCAAATAAGTTTGGCCTTGGCGTTTGGAAATTGGAAAATAACTTGCTCCTCCTCTGTTCCACCTCAGATCTGAACGTGGAGGGATCCCTCCTCCTCCGTTTCCGGCACCAGCGACGGAGGAGGAGGGAGGTCCCTCTTTCTGTGTTCCTCCTCCTCGATTCCCCTTTGTTTTTTTTAAAAAAAAAAACAGGAAAAAGAAAAGAAAGAAGAAGAAGAGTAGAAGGGAAGAAGATGAAAAAAGAAAGAAGAAAAAAAAAGAAAAAAAAAAACTTTATCGGCGGCCGGCAACCGGAGTTGAAGAAGAAGGAGATGGGGAAGAAGGAAGAAGGAGATGGAGAAGAAAAAGAAGAATGAGAAGAGGGAAAAAAATAATTAAAAAAATAATAAAATAGTAATATTTTTATTTAGAAAAATTTAAAAATATTTTTTTTTTATTAAAATGATAGTGCCATGTCATCAAATTGTTAGAATTTAACAGAAAATTGGACGGAGGGACAAAAAATGTAACAAAATCCAAACCTCAGGGTAATTTTGTTGAGTTTGAAAACTCAGGGACTAAAGTGTAACTTAACTCAAACCTCAGGGGCAAAATGTATTTTTCCCTAATTTTTTTTAATAAAAAATATGTACCACGTCAGCATTCCGTGAGGTTTTAATAGAAAATTTGACGGAATGACCAAAAGTGTAACGAAATCCAAACCTCAAGGGTAAAATTATTGAGTTTGGCAAGAAACTTATAGGTAGAAGGTATGTGTGTATAAGTTTAATTTTCAAAAACCAAAAACCAAATGGTTATCAAACAGGACCTAAATGATTTAATCGAAAATGTAATCTACGAGAGTAAATTTAAGAGTTCTAAAAGATTAAGGACCAAATGGACAATTTAAAAATATATATATATATAGGACCAATAATTGAGTGAAAATTTTATTAGCAAGATTTGATTTAATATCTTTTATTTAGATTCAATATTTCAATTTAGATTCATTTCTTATCTATTTAATTTTTAAAATCTAAATCTTTATTTAGATTCAACTTAAATCTTTATAATTATTTATTTTAAGAAAATAGATTCATTAATACTTTTTAGGCCAAATTACCTTTTGGTTCCTCATGTTAGGAATGTGTCTAGCTATCGAGTTCCTAGATTTCAAAATTGGACAATAAAATCCTATACGTTTATAAAATTTGTTGAGTCCGGTTAATTTTTTAATGGAGGGATAATAATTTTTAATAATAAAATAATAATTTTAGAATAAAAATAATAGAGAAAAATACACTTTTAGTCCATGGGGTTTGAGTTAGGTTTCATTTTGGTCCCTAAGTTTTCAAACTCAACAATTTAGTTCCCGAGGTTTGAGTTAGGTTTCATTTTGGTCCCTAAGTTTTCAAACTCAACAATTTAGTTCTTGAGGTTTGGTTTTAGTTTCAGTTTAGTCTCTCCATCAATTTTTCCGTTAAAAACTAATGGTTGGCTGACGTGACATTATTTTTTTATTAAAAAATTTATTTTTGAAAAATTTAAAATATAAATATATTAAAATAATAAAATATTAATACTTTTTTTATTTATATTTCTTGTATTTCTTTCTTTTTTATTTCTTTCTCTCTCCCCCTTCTTTCTTCTTTCAGTCGCCGGCGCCGCCGTCGACCGCCGATCGTTGGGGAGCCATTTTTTTCTTTTTTTTTTTCCTTTTCTCCTTCTTTTCTTCCCCCTTGTTTGTGTGTTTTCCGGCGAGCGTACCCACCCGCAACACCTCCCTCCCTCCCTCTCGTTCTTCGTTCTTCCCTCAGGTCATGAAACCCACCTCCCCTTTCGTTCTTCTGGCGGTCACACCCACTGTTGGCATATAATTTTTCCAACCAATTAGAAATTTCCACGTCATTATTTAATTTTGGGGTGTCACGAATTAATACATATCTCAAAATTAATTATGGCAAAATAAGAAAGGTCACGTGTCCTTTTGTGGTCGTCTAATTGTGTTAACGGTCTTGATCGAATCCAACAATGATTAAACTCAAGATCAAATGATCATTTATTCAATTTAGCCTAAAGTTCATAAAATTAAATTAAAGTATGATTAAGTTTAGGTTAAATTTGGTTCAATTTAAACCCAATGTTATTAAGATAATTGGGCCTGAAGCCCAAAAATTCATCCATACCCATGGATGGGCCCAAGCCCAATTTAAGCCCAAGCCCATTAAAGTCGTTGGGAAACTCTATAAATAGGAGTCCTTGGCTCATTTGGAAGGGGCGGCAGAAAGATTGAAGCTCTCAGAAGACTTTGAAGACTGAAGCTCTAATCCTCCTACAAGATTTGAAGACTGAAGCTCTATTCTTTCTACAAGATTTGAAGATTGAAGCTCCATTCTTCCTACAAGAATCTTGAAGATTGGAGTCCAGATCCTGCTGCAAGACTCTGAAGATCGAAGCTTCTGCAAAATTCAAAAGCTTGAAGCTTCCTCCAAGACTCTGAAGACTGAAGCCTCTGCAAGGTTCAGAAGATCAAAGCTCTGTACAAGACCCTGAAGATTTAGAAGATTATTGAAGCTCTCTACAAGATCCTAAAGATTGAAGCTCAATCCTCCCACAAGACTTTGAAGACCAAAATCCAGATTTTCCTGCAAGCTTGAAAATTGAAGTGAAGTCATCTAAAGACTGAAGACTTGAAGCCTGAAGTCTACTTCAATCATCCAGGAGAATCCTTCAAAGGTGAACAAACCTTCAAGACTCCGAAGATTAAAGTTTTTTGAAGACTTTGTAGATCAAAGCTACCTTGAGAGAAAGCATCAAAGGAGTGTAACTAGAGATTGTATTCCACAATTACATATACATAGAAATCAATATATACAAGAAGTCGTTTCACGAATTAAATTTTCTCTTCGAAAATCTCGTGTTAACAGTTTGGCACGTCCAGTGGGACCTCTCTACCTTTCATCTCTTTCTCTCATCCAAGATCTACGAAAAAAAAAGAAGTTCTAAAGAAGCGATGGCATCCAAGAAAGCTGCTTCCAAGACTTCAAGTGACTCGTACGTGGGACCAATTACTCGTGGACGCTCCAAAGAAATTCAAAAGTTAGAAGAAGAACAAGCCTCTGTCATTGCAAATATGATATGGACCCAGATGGCAGAGCCAAATCAAGACGGAATGGTCATCCAAGAAAATCCTTTATTTGGCTATTCTACTTCATCTTCTCAGCAGGCGAAGGAGACATCAGATCCTGACGTGATGTCTGTAATGATGGCTGACATAGGTACATGCGAAGAAAGAATGGTTGAACTGGAAAGGAAGGTCAACATGTTGATGAAGGCGGTTGAAGAGAGAGATTGTGAAATTGCCTCTCTAAAAAATCACATTGAAAGTCGTGATATCGCTGAATCAAGCCAAACACCCGTTGCAAACAATAATGACAAAGGGAAGGCTGTCATGCAAGAAAACCAGCCTCAACATTCCAGTTCAATTGCTTCGCTGTCTGTTCAGCAACTCCAAGATATGATTATGAGCTCCATTAGAGCTCAATATGGTGGACCTACTAAAAATTCTCTTATGTATTCCAAACCATACACTAAGAGAATTGACAACTTGAGGATGCCTACCGGGTTTCAACCTCCAAAATTTCAACAATTTGATGGAAAGGGGAATCCTAAGCAGCATATTGCTCACTTTGTTGAGACATGCGAGAATGTTGGGACTCGGGGAGATCTCCTGGTTAAACAATTCGTCCGAACCTTAAAGGGAAATACCTTAAAGGGAAGCTAAGCAGAGAATGAGCACTGAGGGTCATAGCCCTACCTCATAAGTGTCATTCCCCACTTTCGCTTGGTTTCGATTTCAAGGTGGAAGCTAAGCTGAGAATGAGCACTGAGGGTCATAGCCCTACCTCATAAGTGGCAATCCCCACTTTCGCTTGGTTTTGATTTCAAGGTTGGAAGCTAAGCTGAGAATGAGCACTGAGGGACATAGCCCTACTTCATAAGTGTCATTCCCCACTTTCGCTTGGTTTCGATTTCAAGGTTGGAAGCTAAGCAGAGAATGAACACTGAGGGTCATAGCCCTACCTCATAAGTGTCATTCCCCACTTTCGCTTGGTTTCGATTTCAAGGTTGGAAGCTAAGCAGAGAATGAACACTGAGAGTCATAGCACTAGCTCATAAGTGTCATTCCCCACGTTTGCTTGGTTTCGATTTCAAGGTTGGAAGCTAAGCAGAGAATGAACACTGAGGGTCATAGCCCTACCTCATAAGTGTCACTCTCAATTTTTGCTTGGTTTCAGTTTTAAGTTTGGAAGCTAAGTAAGGGATGAGCACTGAGGGTCATAGCCCTACCTTATAAGTGTCACCCCCAACGTTTGCTTGATTTCGGTTTCAAGTTTGGAAGCTAAGTTAAGGATGAAAACTGAGGGTCATAGCCCTACCTCATAAGTGTCATCCTTATACTTGCTTGTCATCTTCATCTTCATAGTTGACAGCTTTGACTTCGCTTCATCTTCATAGTTGACGGCTTCGGCCTCGCTTCATCTTCATAGATGACGGCTTCGGCCTCGCTTCATCTTCATAGATGACGGCTTCGGCCTCGCTTCATCTTCAAGGTTGGCAGTTGACGACTCCATCCTTGTTTCATCTTCAAAGTTGGCGGTAGTTGAAGGCTTCATTTGATCTTCAAAGTTGGCGGTAGGGGTGAGCATTGTAGACCAAAAAATCGATCCGACCGACCGAAACCGACCGAACCGACGTCGGCCGGTCGGTTTTCTTAAAGTTACGGTCGGAGTCGGTTTTTCTAGAAAAACCGACCAGTCGGTCGGTCGGTGGGCCTAAAAAAGCCCAAACCGACCGAACCGACCGATATGCCTTCATTTATTAAAAAAAAAAAGTAAAGAGGAAAAAGCAATCTGTTGTGCAGCTGTACTGACACATCAAGTCATCCATCAATCCTATTTACTGACACATCAAGTCATCCATCAATCCTATTTATAGGTCATTATTACCTATATAGCTATAGGTAATAATTATTTGTTTTTTTAAAAAAATCTTTTTTATTATTTCTTTTTCTCTCACATAAGATCTCTTCTTCTCCTTGCTTTCTCTCCATCTTCGTTTTCTTTCTCCTTTCACTTCTCTCTCTCTTTTTTTTGTTTATCTTACTTTCTCTTCATCTCCGATCTCCTTCTCTCTTTTTTTATCTTTAATTTGTTGGCAAAAACATTGTTTCGCCTCGTCGGAACTGTGTTTTTTGTTCGCCTGAGCTTAATATTTTTTCTTTTCCGGTCTCTCTTTCTTCTTCATCTCTTTCTCTCTATTTTCTTCGCCGAAGCTTTAACTTTTTTTCTTCTCTCTTTCTTCTTCATCCCTTTCTCTCTATTATTTTCTGTCGGAACCGTGCTTTTTCTTGGTCGGAGGCCACAACCTATTATGTGTTTTTTTCTTCTTCTCCGTTCTCTCTTTCTTCTTCCTTTCTTTCTCTCTATTATTTTTTTCGCCGGAACCACGCTTTTTCTTCGTGTTTCACAGCGAACCTCCAAAACCGACCGAAAACCGACCGAGATTTGTTCGTGGTCGGTCGATCGGTTTCACTGACCTCTGGAAACCGACATCCACCGACCGACTAAAACCGACGTGTCGGTGGTCGGCGTCGGTTTGAGCCCAAAACCGATGCCGACCGACCGATGATCACCCCTAGTTGGCGGCAGTTGACGAGCTCATTTCATTACGACCTCGCTTCATCTTCAAAGTTGGCGGCTTTAGTTGAGAAAAAAGTAATTAGAAAAGAAAAGTTGAAAATCAAGAAAAAAAGTTGCAACAAAAAAAGTTGGTTGAATTAAAAAAAAAACCAAAAAGTAGGAAAAAAACAAAAGTTAAAACAAAAACATAAAGTTAAAAGCATAAAATAAAAAAAATAAAAAAAAGGAAAACTAATGTCACGGGCGAATTTTTTTCTCTCTCTCACCATTTAACAATTTCTTCTTTCTCTCAGTCGTCTCTCTCTCCAACAGTCGCCGCCTCCCCTTTTCTCCGATTACCAGCAGCGGCCCGATGAAAAAAAAAAAATCTCTCTCGTTTTCTACAGCCCACGATAACCCAACTCCGGCAAGGCGATATTCCTTGTTCCGACACCCACAATGGCAAAACTTTCCCCTCGACGGAGCAATACCCATGACCGGCAACACCCGACTCTAGCGAGGCAATGCTCCTTGTTCTGATACCCGCGACAGCGACGCCATGGCCTCTGTATGACAAAGCTCTTATAAGGCTCTTGAACCCGACATATATTCAAGTGTGATTATCGACCAGCAAGAACGTCGGGAACCTTCCGCCGACGAACAACCCAACTCCAGCAAGGCGATTTTCCTTGCTCCGACACCAATAGTAGCAACTACTCCCTTCCGGTAGACCTCCGGCGTGCAACAAAACCCATGGCAGGTACGGCGGCAGCGAGTGTTTTCGCAATTTATGGCAATCCAGTAGAAGCGAGTCTTCTCCTTCGTCTCCGACAACAAACTATTCGATCGAAACCCAACATTCCTCTTGGCAGCGGCTAAAAGAGCTCTAAAATCACGATGATGGCACCCATCCTATTTCTCACATATATACAGCAAAATAGTTGAGAGAATCTCTCATATCTCACTTAGGGTGTGTTTGGTTTAACTTTTCAAGTGTTTAATTTTGAAAAAAAATCATTTTGAAAAAAATTCTAGTGTTTGGCAACCACTAAAAATGATTTATTAAAAAATGAAATTGATAAATAAATCATTTTGAGAGAAACACTTGAAACCAACTTTTTTAAGAAGACTTTTTAAGTATACAATAACTTGTGTATAAAAACACTAATGATGAAATACAACCAAACATATGAGTGTTTACATTCTAAACATTTTTATACAAAATGTTTTTTACAAAATGCATTCTTGAAAAACATTTAAATTAAAATGTATTCCAAACGGACCCTTAGTTTGTTGGATTTCGTGCCAAATTTAGATTAAATTTGAATTTAAATCTCAAGATTTCATTAACTTGATTTCAAATTGAATTTTATCCCATCACAAAACATAAGTTGCATTTCTAATTTTTACTCCACACTGAGGTTGGGATAAATTTCACAAATATTTTATTCTTAACTTAAACTTGGATAAAAAAAAAAGATTCAACACCAGTGGATTATTCAACTATATTAGAAGCATTCCAAATACAAATTCTATTCCAAATTAAAGTTCGAAGGTGTTCAAGTTCAATTTCAAATTCATGTTGAATCAAATTTTATTCGAAGTTAAATTCATGATAAAATTTCGACTATATCTCATATCTAAATTTGGATACATTCAAGTTCGTAGCAGATCAAGATTGGCTAAAATTCAAGTTCAAAACTCACTCGAATTCAAGTCAAGATTTGAATATATAAATTCAAATCCAAAATCTTGGTTGAATTTAAGTTCCTTCCAAATACAAATTTGGGGATAATCCAAAATTTTATCCCAAGCTTGGACTTAAATCCTAGTTCAAATTATATTCCAAATTCAAGCTCATAATTTTGAATTTTATATCAAGTCAAAATTTGGGCATAATCCAAATTTTGTCCCAAATCAAAGTTACCAAAATCCAAACTCAAATTCTACCAAGCTAAAATTGAGTAGAATTTTTACTCAAAATTGGGGTTGACCAAAATCCAAACTCAAATTCTACCAAGCTAAAATTGAGTAGAATTTTTACCTCAAAATTGGGCATAATCCAAATTTTGTCCCAAATCAAATTTGACCAAAGTCCAAACTCAAATTAAAATTGAGTAGAATTTTTACCTCAAATCAAAATTTGGGCATAATCCAAATTTTATCCCAAATTAAATTTGACCAAATTCAAAGCTCAAATTCTACCAAGTTAAAATCAAGTAGAATTTTTACCTCAAATCAAAATTTGAAAATAATCCAAAATTTTATTCCAAATGGTGATTTTATCAAATTCAAATTCTACCCAAACCAAAATTCGGTAGAATTTTATCCCAAAGTCAAATTTACTCATGCTCCAAATTCTACCCAAAGCATGATTAAGTTAACGCTAAGTTGGTATAACCTCGAATTCTACTCCAAATTTAAAAAAAAATGATAGAATTCAAAGTTTCCTTCGAAACCAATTCGTGGTAAATCTCAAATTTTTACCTCAAATCCAAATTTTTGCTTCAAACAGGAGTGAACTAGAATTCAAATTTTATTCTAAGTTCAAACTAAACCTGAAAATAGCCTCAAATCATATATTCCCAGTTCAAAAAAAATTGGGATACACTACAAGAAAGAAGGGATTTAGCGACGAAACTCTAGCGACGAAACGATAAAAGTCGCACGCCAGCGACGAAAATAGTAAGGAGTCGCATCTGTGCGACGAAAACGACTATTTTGTCGCAAGGCATGCGACGAAAACGACGATTTCGTCGCAATGCATGCGACGAAATGAGTGTTTAGTCGCACTATGGCGCTAAAAATTTGGTGGTCGCGCCCATTGTTTTGGACTTTGCGACGAAAATAGAGGTAACGTCGCACGATTGCGTCGAAAACCAGCTTTTCGTCGCTGGTTTCCTGCGACGAAACGAAACATATCGTCGCACATCCCCCTCGCTCAGAGTGCTGATGGGACTTTTGACAGCAGTTGCGTCGAAAATCCATCTTTCGTCGCAGCCTCCTTCGGTCATCGTGCATTGATGGGACTAGTGACAGCAGATGATGCGACGAAATTAGGCGTTTCGTCGCACGTGCAGCGACGCATAAGGCAATTTCGTCGCAGCCCCCATCGATCAGAGTGCCTTAATGGGACTTGTGAGAGCAGATTGTGCGACGAAAATAGGCTTTTCGTCGCAAGCTCAGCGACGAAAATAGGCTTGTCGTCGCAAGGGCAGCGACGAAAATGCCACTTTCGTCGCAACCCCCCTCTTTTACCGTGTGGGATTTGAATCGACTGATGCGACGCTTTGGGCGGTTTCGTCGCTGACCGCTTTAAACCCATCCCCTTTTCATTTTTCATATTCGTTCGAACGTTTGAGAGAGAGAGAGAGAAAGCTTCGGTCGACTGCTTTGCTGAAAGGGAGAAGGTTGGTCGACGGTCAGAGCTTCACCGGTTGGGGGTCGGCCGACGGTGAGAGCTTCACCGGTGGGAGTTCGTCGGAAAGGTAAGTGCTTCTCCGTCTTCTCTTTCCATCATTTTTTTCACATCTCTAAGTTTCCCATTTTCTTCTCATCTTCGTTGGAGCTTGAATGGTTGTGGGTTTCGTTGGTAAAGCCTATTTTAGTTATTCCAATGTTGTTTTTATCATTATTTACACCATTTTTTTTTTGTTTTTTAGTATAAACATTGTTAGATTACTTGAGGAAGTCGTTTTTATTGGAAGGACTCAACGTTATAGGTATGTGTTATAAAATTTTTAGTTTTAATTTATAATTTTTTTTTTCTTTTAAGAAATTGTGTTGATAGATTGAATTTTTTGTTGGAGAAAGATTTGTAGATAATTAAAATAGGTGCATTTGTTAGCCAAATCTTTGGAATGATATTATGTGTTCAAAGTTTGTTTGTTATTGTCCTTTTGTATGTAAAGTATTATTTTGAAATGTGATTTGGGGGAAGAGTTGTTTATATTTGTTGATTTTTCTATTTTTTTAGGGGGGGAGTTGTTTCATTTGTTGAAACTTGATCATTTTATTCAATGTGGATTTGAGAGAGTAATTGTTTATATTTATGAATTAAAAGGTGGGAGGAAGGTTGTTTATTATTGTGTCTATTATGTTTATTATGAGTATAACACAATGCTAAATGAAATGAGTGAGACAATTGATACTATGGTTATTGGGAAAAAAAAAGTTTTGTTTGTGGTGCTTGGTGTTGGTTTAAAAAAATTGTTCTTTTTGGTTGTGAAAGGAATAATTGCATTTTTGTTGCTGGGAGATTGATTTTTTTCTTGGTGAAAGATTTGTACATAAATTAAAATAGGTGCAATTTCGTCGCAAAGTTTGAGTTTTTTTAGTGAATGTGGATTTAAAGTTAGGGGAAAGTTGTTTTCTTTGTTGAAACTTGATCTATTTTTAGTGAATGTGGATTGGGGGGAGGGGGATGGGATCTTGTGTCCTTGTAATTTTATTGTGGTTGGGTGATTGTTTTTTGAACTATGACTTTTTAGCTTAGGTTATACATGTGGTTTGAGGTTCTATTTGAAGTTTGAGATTATTGAACGTTGTTTGCATAGTATGTGAAACCATAAGTTTTTATCAGACCCATTGAATTAAGTTAATGATAGTTGTTTTGCTATTCTTCATTGTTAGTTTTATTAGACTCATTGAATTAGGTTAATGATGAGTCGTTCTTTATGTTTCTAGGGATAAGTTATGGATAGAAGTTGGATAAAACTTCGAAATAGATTATGCAAAGAGTATACTGATGGAATAAAATCATTTATTAGTGTGGCAAAGAATCATGTCGATAAGAGAGGGTTTACTCGTTGTCCATGCAAAAAGTGTCAACCTTATGACGTCGAAGGTGATTTGTACAAGTATGGAATGTCTGTCACTTATGATAGGTGGGTATATCATGGAGAAACTCCAGACTTATCTGTGTATTTGAATCCTAAACCCAAAGAACCTGAGACTTCCGAAAATATAGATAAGGAAAATGAAATGGTTGAATTATTGAATGATGTAGCAGGAGTGAATGAATATTTGGATGAAGAGAACACAATTAGGGTTGAAACAAGTGATGGCGTGGGAGGTAGGAATAATAAGTTTCAATCATTGTTTGATGAAGTCAATGCAGAATTATACCCTGGATCTAATATTTCAAGACTAACTTTTTTGGTAAAACTAATGCATATCAAAGTACTTAATCATTGGAGCAATAAGTCATTTGATATGTTATTGCAATTACTGAAAGAAGTTTTACCTAATGGTACCAAAATCCCGGAATCGTATTATTGGGCAAAGAAGACACTGCGTGACCTTGTATTACGATTGTAACTTAAAATGTTATTATTATAGTGATACTCTTTGTGAATATGGTTAAGAATAATTTGTTGTTCATGTGTACTTATGCATTTGTAAAATCTTGTTTATTTGCAGGATTGAAGTAAACTTCCTGACGACAACAATGACCAAACGAATATTATTTTTTTGTAGCTAACATAGACTTAGTACATGTCAGTATTTGTATTTTGATACTTGTTTGGTCTTTATTTTTTGGAACTCTTAAACTTAGCAAGCCTTTAGGTAAGATGTTCATGTGTGAAACATACTTTTGTTGAATGCTTAATTATTTGTATAAAGTGGATGAATGTTTTGGTAAAATATATATTTTGTATATGTTTAATGCTTATTTATATAAAATGTAAATCAGGACAATTGAAATGAAATCGAGCCATTATATGGCACAACTAAAAATATATATTTTTTTTATTGTCAATCGTTTGAGCGACGAATTTTGGGTTTTCGCGGCAAATGAATTAAAATCTGCGACGAAAATAAACACTTTCGACGCAACGCTTGCGACAAAAATTGTCTTTTTGCTAAGATCGACATCTGCGACGCAAAACTCATTTTCGTCGCAAAGCGTGCGACGATTTTCCATTTTTCGTCGCATTTTCGTTGCGACGAATGCTTGCTTTAGTCGCAAACTTTTTGAATACGAAACTTGCGACATTTTTTTTATTTTTCGTCGCACGTTGCGACGCATTGAAATATTTCGTCGCAGGTTGCGACACATTGTAATATTTCGTCGCAACGTGCGACGCATTTGGAATTTTCGACGCAAAAACCTGCTTGCGACACATCTTTAGCGACGTTTTTTGCGACTAATTTGTTTTCGCCGCTAATGAATCTTTGCGTCGAATATATACTTTTAGCGACGAAAAGATTTCGACGCTAAAAGTCTGATTTCTTGTAGTGGATAGTCAAAATCATGAAGAGAAAAAAATTCTCATGCATTTCATGCCAAATCATCTTTTTCGAGATTCACCCACGCCGATTTGTGCATAAATCTTGAAAAGGGCATTTGTTGGCATAGAAATTTTCCAACCAATTAGAAATTGTCACGCCATTATTTAATTTTGGGTGTCACGAATTAATACATATCTCAAAATTAATTATGGCAAAATAAGAAAGGCCACGTGTCCTTTTGTGGTCGTCTAATTGTGTTAACGGTCTTGATCGAATCCAACAATGATTAAACTCAAGATCAAATGATCATTTATTCAATTTAGCCTAAAGTTCATACAATTAAATTAAAGTATGATTAAGTTTAGGTTAAATTTGGTTCAATTTAAATCCAATGTTATTAAGATAATTGGGCCTGAAACCCAAAAATTCATCCATACCCATGGATATGAGCCCAAGCCCAATTTAAGCCCAAGCCCATTAAAGCCGTTGGGAAACTCTATAAATAGGAGTCTTTGGCTCATTTGGAAGGGGCGGCAAAAAGATTGAAGCTCTCAGAAGACTCTGAAGACTGAAGCTCTGATCCTCCTACAAGATTTGAAGACTGAAGCTCCATTCCTTCTACAAGATTTGAAGACTGAAGCTTCATTCCTCCTACAAGAATCTTGAAGATTGGAGTCTAGATCCTGCTGCAAGACTCTGAAGATCGAAGCGCTTCTACAAAATTCAAAAGCTTGAAGCTTCCTCCAAGACTCTGAAGACTGAAGCCTCTGCAAGGTTCAGAAGATCAAAGCTCTATACAAGACTCTGAAGATTTAGAATATTATTGAAGCTCTCTACAAGATCCTGAAGATTGAAGCTCAATCCTCCCACAAGACTTTGAAGACCAAAATCCAGATTTTCCTGCCAGCTTGAAGATTGAAGTGAAGTCATCTAAAGACTGAAGACTTGAAGCCTGAAGTCTACTTCAATCATCCAAAAGAATCCTTCAAAGGTGAACAAACCTTCAAGACTCCGAAGATTAAAGTTTTTTGAAGACTTTGTAGATCAAAGCTACCTTGAGAGAAAGCATCAAAGGAGTGTAACTAGAGATTGTATTTCGCAATTACATATACATAGAAATCAATATATACAAGAAGTCGTTTCACGAATTAAATTTTCTCTTCGAAAATCTCGTGTGAACACCCACTATTGCAAAGTTAAAAAAAACGAAGGGGTTTCCCCCTTCGAATCCATCGCCCGTTCCGTTGAAGCTGCAGGTTCATTCGTCGTGGAGATGTTGGTCCGTCGCTCGAGGTTCGATTTCAAACCCATGCTGCTCAAACCCACGATGCCGCTACTCGTGGGTTTTATCCCGTGGACGACGTTGCTTGCTGAGTTCGTGGGAAGGGGACCCCTTCGTTTCAGGCGAGGGTTTCGTTCGACAGTCGTGGGTTTATCGAGAGGAAGAGTGGGTTTCATTCGACAGTCGGCGGCAAACTGGGTTTCCCAAAATAATAATATTTAATTTAATTTAAAAATAAATAATAATATTTTTTTTAAGAAAGTCTCTCCCCTCTTCCTTCTCCTCTCCAACCTCTTTGACCTAGTACCGGTGCGGACACCGCCACTTCTTCTTTTTCTTCTTCCTCTCCCTCTCCCTCTCCCTCTCCCTCATCTCTCTCTTCTCTTTTTTTTTCTTCTTTCTTTTTTTATTTTTTCTTTTTTCCAGGTATGAGTTTTCAAAGAAGATACCTCAGCTGGGATTTGTGCACAGGGTATAATTAACCAACAAAATTCGTTATTGAGTGGGCTCTCGAGAGAATTAACCACTGTAATTCTCTGTGTTGGTTATCTCTCTTCCCTATCTCTCTGTTATTTGGTTTATGATTATTGCTTCGATTGTGGTCTGCTGGGTTATTGAGTTTGTTGTTGCCTGAGTTGGTCTGATTACTACTGTGTTGGTGCTGGTTTTTGGTATTGTTTTGATTACAAAAGAGCTTTAAGTATATCATAACTTGTATAAAAACATGAGAATTGTAACTAAACATATGAATGTTTAAATTCTAAACAATTTTTATACAAAATGTTTAAAAAATGCATTCTTTAAAAACCTTTGCGGTTTAGTCAAATTTCAAAACGATTATTTTAATTTAGCCATACAGTAGAATTTCCCTTGTTTTTGTATGATTTTTAAGATTCAAGATTTTGGGTTTGGGTTTTGAAGAAAAAGAAGAATGGGTGAGGATGAGTTTGGGTTTTGAAAAAGAATAATTAGAAGGGGAGGAGTAGAAGAAGAAGGGAGTGGGTGTGTGGTCGGTTTTGAAGATAGCAGTGGCAACTAGTGGCAGATCCAGAACTTGATGGTAGGGGGCACAAGTTCATACTAGATGAAATTATAAGTTTAGTCCGTGAAATTTTAGATATGGATCTATATAGTCTTTGAACTAAAAAAAATCTAATAGGTCCTTGGATTTTTTTTTAAAAAAATTTTATAATATTGATATAAGTTTCAATTAATATCCAATAGGTTTTTGACATATTCAAAATGTTTGTAAATTAAAGGGAAAAATACACTTTTGGTCCCTGAGGTTTGGGTTAGGTTATACTTTGGTCCATGAGTTTTAGTATCAATCGTCTGCCTTGTTTTCAAAAACTAAGTCCAATTTTGGAAACAACAAAAAGTAGTTTTCAAAAACTTGTTTTTGTTTTTAAAATTTAGCTAGGAATTCAAATGGAACTTTAACTAGGATGAAAACCATGGTAGAGAATTTAGGAGAAAACTATTATGATAAATAGAAACTTGTAATTAGTTTTTGGTTAAAGTCAGTTAGTTATATTAGTTTCCCATGTTTGTTATTCAAACTAACTGATAAGCTGTATTCTTGGTGCGTATTTATATGGCTTGCATTATTAATGAAAGATCTCAAGCAAGTTTTATTTACTCCCTGCATCCTTAATATGGTATTAATAAAAACAAGCATAATTTAACCAAATGGTTCTCAAACAGAGTGTTAAAAACCAATTATAGTCTATTAATAAAAATTTTACATGTTGAATTATTATTTTATTAACATATTTGATATGCACATCTCCTACTTGAAAGAAATTAATTTTGTATTCTAACCTCTAACCTCTTGATACCTCTTGATAGAGAGTACAAGCCAATTACCGCTAAGCATAGACCAAACTTAGAATTACTAAAAAGATTAGAGGCCATTTGGTAGATTGAGTCTAATAATAAAAATTCATGATTGGTTAAAAGGCTAAAAAGAAAAACACTTTAATATTAATGAGAATACAAAAGTGATGTTTTTTTGGGTAAAGATTAAAAGAACCTTGATGTTTAATTAGGAAAAATGAAGGAAATTTCCCAAGAAGAAAAATGGTCAATTGAGAACATTGATTGAAAATTTAAACAAAATTACCAAAAATAAATCCTTGGGAATAGAGATTGTCACGAAGGAAATTTCTTCGGATGTTAGTGGCACAGATTCCAGTTCTTCCGCCGGATGTCCTCTCGGGTCGGGTCCAGCAGCATCATTAACACCCGGAACCTTACCACAGTCTTCGAAGTTAGGGTCGGCCTTTTCCCTACCGAGACCGGCCCCAGTCTGACTCGATGCTTTCTGCTCATATCCGAGGCTTCCCTCTGGTTTCTGAACTCGATCCATTCTGCAGATCACCACCGATGCGCGATTTAAACTGGCAAGCACTCTTCCCCACAGACGACGCCAACTGTTGATGTCAAAATCTGGACAGAAGACTCACGTGACCTTCACGTGACACCAACAGTGAATTTGTAGAAATTGGGGAAGACGTGACCTGCAAAACCAGGAAAAACCGCTGCACACCGGTGTGGTGTAGGCCATACTGCCTCCGATGCCTAAGTCAGAAAACCAAGGAGAAGCTATAGATAGTAAGGGGAGAGTCAGGAGTAGAGTTTTCGGAACCCTTCTTCCGTGATGAAAAGGAGTTTTTATACCTGTTTGTCCTCCTAGGGTTTTTAGGAATTCGGAGGTGTTTCGAAACGAACCAGGCAGAACCGGGGCGATCCGGGGCGTCAGGGACCGGAAGGAGGTCACCGGACTTAGCCTCGGCCTTTTTCCAAGGCCGACCATATGCTCGGCCTCGGCAAAAGGCCGAGGTCGTCCATATGGGTCGGGTTGTGTTGGCCCGACCCTTTGGTCCGATCTTCCTCTGGGTCGTTCTTTTGGTCCTACCTCTGCCCGATTGTCCTCGTCAGCTCCTTGTGCGTCTGTGTGGTCCAAAATTACCTATAACAAGAGTAAATTTTAAGAAAGGGAACTTATTCAACTCCAATTTTAATTAGAATAAATAAGAATAAAAGAAATATTCCCACAAAAATATGCTTGCAACCAAACACAATAATATACACAATGACACATGGAGAGAAAAAAAAATCTTTACAAAAGAGAAAACTCCTACCTATAAGGCCCCATTCGATAACCATTTGGTTTTTGAAAATTATACTCGTTTTTCTCCCAATTTTTTTACAATAGTTTTCAAAACTTGACTTGTTTTTTTTTTTAAAAAAAAAAAAAACAGGAAGAAAGTAGAAAAAAAAACTTGTAGAAATAGTGTTTGTAAGCTTAATTTTAAAAAATAAAAGACCAAAATCTAAATAGTTATTTAACCTGTCCTAGACAATCAAAATGCTTTCTACAAATGTAGACCTATTTTTCTAAATAGTTACCAAACAACATTTTTTTTTCCTTTTTTCTTTTTATTGTTTTACAAAACAACTCTATCCTCTTAAAAAGTTGGTAATATGATTCAATCTTGATCTCATGAATCTTAATCATTTGCTAAAGTTTTTAATCATTTTTGTTATTTCAAAAAAAAAAAAAAACTAAATAATCATTTTTGTTTGACACATGCTTCATGGGTCATTGAAATGATAAATGTACAACTTTCCCACAACAAAGGCACGTCCTTCATCAAACTTTGAACTATAAATGATGACCTTTTAGACTATCGCTTTCGTATAATTACAGTCATATATGCAAATCATGTGATTTGAAAAGGGTTAATAAATAATTGCCCTCCTTTACCTTATTTTTTATGAGAAGAAAAATAATTAATTCAATGAAAATTAGTATATAATTATCCTTTTTTTTCTAATCTAAAAGTTAAGTCTCTTTTTGTCGGAAATATATAATAATAATTGTTATAGGTGATTTTGGACCATCATTGAGGAATAGATAGAACCATCATAGTATCTACCTGAGGAAACACGTAGGATCGAGCCCAACTACAAGAAAGATCACACGACATCAGACCCCATAAGAGAGAAAGGTGGAGGGGATTGGGTTAAGGTCTAATGTCGAGTTCAACCCTAGGCCCAAATTATGGGCTTTGTTGCCCTACCTATGCTTGATTCTTAGAATGCTCTCCCAACCCGATTTGATTTGTTTCAAACCTTAGATCATCCTCAAACGAGTAAAAAACTTAAAACGGGCCAAGGTATAAATACTATTCTTCAACTTTGGAAAAATAAAGGGTTTCACATTTTTAACTTTCATCTTCTTCCTCTTTTTTTTTTTTTTTTTTTTTTTTTTTTTTTTTTTTGTTTACTTTTCATACTCCATAACTTTTTTATGTTGATTTAAGAATTAGAGTCGATGTGTGGCAAGCACCACTGTGGTGTGCATGTTTCTCTTGTCTTGTTGGTCATGTCTTCCCCTTCAAACAAATTTATAGTTGTTGTCACGTGAAAGCCATGTGCATTTCTCTTGTTTGGATTTTGGCATCAACAATAATATTCTATTTTAAGCTCTAAACTTTAAAAATGTCTATCATAGTTCTAAATTTTCAGTTTAATTCATTTTAGTTCTTAAAGTAAAGATTAAAACTATATATATTTTTAAGTTTGAAACCAAAATATATATTAGAAAAATTAGAAATCAAAATAGAACAAACCGAAAAACTTAATTAAAACAAATAAAAATGTAATCTAAAAACATAATGTTGATGATCAAATTTAGGCTAGGCAGATTGCCTAAATTCCACGTGACACCAGCAGTGAATTTGTTGAAGAGACGGGGAAGACGTGACCTGCAAGACGAACAAACGCTACATACAGGTGTAGTGTAAGCCACAAACACTCCGATGCTTAAGTTAGTTCTAGAGGAGAGAAAAAAAAATTGTAGCCCCAAGTCACGAAGATGTACTTGTGATATTTAGTATTCTCTTTTTTTGATCCTCTTCTCAGTGGCCTCGATGCCTATTTATCCTTTCTCCTACTAGGGTTTTTCTCAGGGCTCTGGGAGACAGCATATGTTGATGTATAGCGGGCTTGGGCCCACGTCCATGGTCGGCCTCAGCCGAGGAGGAGAATGAAGGGGCATGGGCCTCCCTTTTCTTATGGTTGTGATGGGCCGCTCTCAAGCATTTGGGCCCGTTCATTCAAAGTCTTCTGAACCGATATGTTAGTGATGAATTTAGGGGTATCTACAAAAAAAGGCTGAAATCAGCCAATATATTTCACTTTTGTCCAAAAACCTTGAAAATATCATTTCAGTCCAACCCGTTTTAATTAATTGTAGCCCATTTACCAATTTGACCCTCTGATATTCAAAATAAAAATAAAAAAAAACAAAAGATAGAAAAGGAAAAAATGGTTCGCATATTGCATTTGAATATATATAAAATAATATAAAACAAAAAAGGAAAGAGAAAAGATTTGAATTTTCTTCGTGCAAATCAAGCATGAAAGTGGTTATCTTTCCTATTTTTTTTTCCCATTTTTTCTCTTCTGTCATTTGTTCTTCACGAATTTTTTACCATTGCCGCCTCCAATCTCTTGCTTCTGGTTTTTGCTTTTGGGTTCTTTAGCTACGGGTAAATACTCATTTTTTGCTTCTGCACTTTTTTTTAGGCTACTGGAAAATAGTATTTTTTAGTTTGGGTTTTCAAGGAACGCAAGCGTCTTCCCCTTTTCGTCTTTTGTGTTTTTGCTTTTTGTCGTTTTACTACTGGAATTTTGTTCCTCGATTTTCATCTTCCCCGATTTTTATATGGATTTGTTGTTCTTATGTTACTGATATTTTGCTACTGGAAAATGGTGGGTTATAGTTTAGTTTGGGTTTTAATGATCTACAATAGTGGTATTTTGCCATTTTGCTACCAGAAAATAGAGGTATTTCCCTGGCATATAGTTATTTCATATGAAACTTTCTTAGTCACCTAGATGCTCTTTCTTGGAAAAATACCCTTTTTTTTTTCTGTTGCGATTCCCTTTTTTGCATCTGGTTTATTGAAAAAATACCCGGTATGGATTTCTAAATACCGGGTATGAATTTTTAAATACCCGATATGAATTTTGAAACTTCTCCGTAATTAGTTTTGTCTGCCTCAAATTTTAGTTTTTTAGATAAATTCTCACTAGCATAGTTATTTCATATGGGGTATGAAATTCGTTTATTCATAATTCTAACACATACATTATATTACTGTACTGATATATATCACTTACAAGCACATATGAAATTCATTTATTCATAATTATAACACATATACATGATAATTCTAACCAATATATACCACTTACAAACGAGTATGAAATTCGTTTTTTCATAAGTCAATTATATATACCACTTACAAACAGGTATATGAAATTCATTCATATCCAAAAGAAAAAAAAATACAAATATTGGTTGGAACAACTTATATATTATCGAATGAAAAATATAATATTGCTAAGAATATTGGGTTAATGGAATTAATGAGAAATGAAAACCGATTTTGAAAAGAAAACGAAACATTACAAGAATTAAAAACATTTGAAGAAGAAAAAAAAAATGAAAGGACGAAAAATGGTATGTGATAGAAAAGTACCTGTTCTTGGTGTTTGGTTTGTGGTGGATGATTGTGGACGAAAATCATGAAAACCTACTACTGCATCTTGAAATCGTGCAAAAAAAAAAAAAATGATTCTAACATTCAGCCGTCAAAATGAAAACAAAAAGGAATTTATGAATTATAAAATGGAAACATTATTTGGGATAATACATATGACTGAAGGCCAAATCCCCTAATTTTTTGGTAAAGATTCGACGACATGATATACTTGAAGGGAGTTAATAACAAAAATAATATATTTATTAATTTATATAATCTAATATATTATTAAATTAAAATTAGGTCAATCATTAAATGAAATGGCATTTTGGTAACAAATGTATCCCAATTAATGTGTAAAAACCTATCTATGATAATTTTGATAATTAAGGACATTTGTGAAATTTGATGATCAATTTGATCCATCCGCTAATTTCTGATGATATAATATTAAGCCCCCACTCTCTGGTGGAGACCTAAAGACAACTTTGGTTTCGATTAGAGAGTTGATTAGCTGCCTGAAACCTACTTTGATATAAAACATTTTCTCTTTTCTTCGAGGTCTCAATTCTGGCTTATGAACTCTTTACTTGTAGCAATGAATTTTTTCCTTTTTTTTTTTTAATTCAAATTCAAATTTCCTTCCATCTTTCATCTATAAATAGCCCCCAATTCCTTCCATTTTCATTCACCTCCTCATTGTCCTCTTGCATCCCTTTGCTATTTCCCCTTTCTCTTTTTTTAAGGTAGTTTCTGATTTTCGGGTGGGTTTTCTTCTTACTTTTGTAATATGGCTAGTGACGGTTCAGTTACTTCTCTCGAAATTGAAGAGTTTTATTTCGATGAAGGGTCTCATAGTTCTAGTGTCTACGTAGATCCTTCTCTCTTGTAAGACAGCGACCATGAGCCTCCCGCTCATACCCCAATTTTGTCATCCTCGGTGACCGAGGCTCAACTTGAACACCTACGGTACGAGTATGACATTCCCGGGGATTTAATGAATATATAGATTTAATGAATATGTTTTGCATTAAATATGTTTGATTTAATATATAGATTTTGTCATTAAATATGTTTGCGTTATATTTAATGAATATATAGATTTCATTTTTTTTTATCTAAAAAATAAATAAATTATGTAAAACAGATCCTAGAAAGTCAATTTCTTTTATTATAAAAAAAAAAAAAGTAAGTTTTATTTGGATCTTGAACTGGTTTTAATTTAGCCATTTTGTTTTCAAATAATTAGATCAATCATTAAACTTTAGGTAAAAATATATATTTTGATCCTTATCACACATATATATATTTCTTTTACAACAAGTACAATGCAATGGGCCTCAACTTTATTATCTGTTGTCCCAATGAGAGTGATTGGAGTTTCTACTGATTGAGTTATTTTTTAAATTTGATTTTTATCTCCAAATTTCAAATAATATTCATTTGAATAAAATTTCACAAGACATAATGTTCAAAACTCAATAAACAAATAAATAAATTTGCTAAAGCGAGCTTAGCTCAGCGGTAATTGGCATGTACCCTCGACCATGAGGTCAGAGGTTCGAATTCTCCCACCCTCAAATTTTGATGTACTCAAAAAAAAAAAAACAAATAAATAAATTTGAGTTTAATATTAAATTTGGAAATAAGTAACCTAACATGTTCTTTTTTTTAAAAAAAAGTAAACTAACATGTTTGTTATATACATCAAATAATTAATAAATAATATGAAATAAAACATAAGTCAGGGTGGCTGAGTGGTCTAAGGCGCCAGACTCAAGTTCTGGTCCTCGTGAGAGGGCGTGGGTTCAAATCCCACTTCTGACATAATACAATTTTTCATTCAATAATATTGCAGTTGTAGACATCTATTGAATCTCTTCTTTTTCTATTCATTAGACAAATGAACAAAACACATATCTAGTTATATTATAGGTTTCAATTAAATAGTCTACAATAATAATTAAGTTTTATACTACGTGCGTTTACACGTGGTTTATAAAGTTGGACTATCATGCATATAGTTTCCTCTTCTTTTTTTTTTACATGTAAGAGAAATCAATTCATCTATTCATTAGATAAATGAACAAAACACATATCTAGATATATATAGGTTTCAATTAAATAGTCTACAATAAATTAATAATTATGTTTTATACTACGTGCGTTGCACGTGGTTTATAAAGTTGAACTATTAAGCATATAGTTTTTTTTTTTTTTGAAATTGAAAATGCATTAATGGGGAAAAACGGATACAACAACACCATCATAAGTCAGGGTGGCCGAGTGGTCTAAGGCGCCAGACTCAAGTTCTGGTCCTCGTGAGAGGGCGTGGGTTCAAATCCCACTTCTGACAAAATATCCTTTCAGTCAATAATATTACGAGGTTGTGGACATCTACTTAATCTCTTCTTTTTCTTTTTATTGTTTAGTTCAACATAACACATATCTAGATACGTTTCAATTAAATAGTCTACAATAAAATAATAATTAAGTTTATACTACATGCGTTTACACGTGATTTATAAAGTTGGACTATCAAACATATAGTTTCCTCTTCTCTTTTTTTTTTTTTTTTTTTTTTTTTTTGAAATTGAAAATGCATTAATTGGGAAGAACAGATACACCAACACCAACATCTTCTTAAATAAAACAGGAAATCCAATGAGTAATAGCATTTCCCCAACAAAAATAATTCTCTTACAGTGTCGAAGAATGGGAAAGCTAAAAAAAACTATCGAACAAACTACCAGCACTCCTATCGTCAACATCGGATGGTAGGAACTCTGGCGGCCTGAATCCGACCACCATACGCGCGAGAAGATGTGCGCTCCTATTACATGCTCTAGGGCACTTTTCGAAAGAGACAACTTCAGCCCATGATTCTAAGGATTCAATATCAGAGATAATGAACTTCGTTATAGACAAGTCATCGCATTCAAAGTTCAGCGCCTTAATCACTTCTGACGCATCCACTTCCACTATAATCGGTGTTCTTCTGATGTCTTTTGATTCCAGGTAAGCCTTCAATCCTTCTTTTATTGCCAGACTTTCCAAAACTTTAATTGATCATCTTCTTGTTGGGTTTTATGCTCTAAAACTTGTAGGTATTTAATGTAAACAAATTGTATACTTGTTTCAATAAAGTGTTATTAAGTTTCTACAATAAAGTGTTATTGTTAAGTATTGCGTAGTATGATCCAAATCCAATAAACTAAGATCCAAGATTGTTTGTATGTAACTTGAACTAGTATGTGGGGACATACGGGGATCGATGTTCAAGTAACAACCTAAAAGGTCTATAGTACAGGGATAAGGTTGGGTACCTTATCCTGGTAACACTATGTGATACGGCTCGCTTTGTATTTGATACAGACGTATTGATCCAAAACGTCCATGTAGTAGACATGGGAGCAGAGGTATCTTATGCAATGAGTTTGCATAAGATTGGACCACGAAATAGTCAACCACTAGTTGTAACACCGTTAACTAGTTAGGTTACTGTTTCAATAGGATGACATAAGTAACTCAGTCTTAATCCTAAATGTGTCATGAAACCCTTCTCAGGAGGGATTGTCCTTTGATTAGCATGGGTGAGATTGGTCTATACGTTGACTCAATAAGCCTTCCTTTTTGGGGACAATACCGAGTGGGAGGTTGGAGACATGACAACACAAGAAGGAATTCACTCCTCACTTCTAGGAGAAGTAGATGAGTCACTACTACAAATCTGGGTTTTTATGACATTGAAAAATTGTCACAACCACATTTCATGACATTTTTTTTG
The DNA here is from genome assembly GCA_036850905.1 of Luffa acutangula. Classification (NCBI taxonomy): domain Eukaryota; kingdom Viridiplantae; phylum Streptophyta; class Magnoliopsida; order Cucurbitales; family Cucurbitaceae; genus Luffa; species Luffa acutangula. Next base: position 16,379,669 of record CM072099.1, read on the forward strand.
CGTCGTAGAAGCCCCCATCAAAGAAAGTGTATACATGACGCTATTAAAAAAACTGTCGTAATTATTTTTTTCATGACACTTAACAACTGTAAAAAAAACATATTAATGACATTTACTAATTGTCACAGTAATTTTTTTTATGACAATTGAACATTGTCAATAAATATCTTTGGAAAATCATGTTTCTATCAAGATATATATACTAATGACACTTAATTACTGTCAACAAAACATTATTGATAACAACGTATCAATGTTACAAAAATTTCAATAACGACATGATTTTATTGTCAAACAAAACGTTTCGTTGACAATTTTTTTTCTATGACTTTAATGCACCATCATAAGTAGTGATACATCACAATTTATTTATTTATATTGGTTCATCAAAGCCATAGAAATTATTTTGTCTAATACATGTGAATAAACATATGTTTCCAAAATAAAACACTCAAATCTTGACACAAAATAAATATATACATAAATAACAACTTTTATATATCATTAAACCCAAATTGGTCAAATTTTGTCATATATGTATATACAAACTAAGTGTAATAGATTTTGTACATCACAACAATTCCTACACTAGACTTCAACTATGAGGGAATATACTATATGTTTTTTTGTCACTAACCCAACAAAAAAGGTCATACATCAATGATACATAATATGGTTTTTCTTGATTTCGTTGAGTTCTTGCAAGACACAGCCAACAGAACAATATTCATTACAGAGTTGAATGCAATATTTCTTACGTCAAGATAAAAACAATAATATTCATTTTAATAATATATATGAGTTATACCTTTAAAATGGTGTCAATATTCCCAACTCAATAATATTCATCCATAAGCTCTATATCACTGTAGTTGCTACAAAAAGAAACACAAGAGAACAACATCACAATGGAAGGAAAAACAAACAAAAACACATTTAAAGTAAACCTAAAGCACATGACTTGTCTTACTTGCATAATTAATAAAAGTAGTTAGTGGGCTAGATGTCCCTAAGTGACATTTTGACTCTCATACAAACTTAGAAAGTGTCTATGTTCAACCGAACACATATAACTTGCTCAAATTAAACTCACTCATAATCCAATAATCTCACCCACGCATACTCTCAAATCCCCCAAACCACATTTAAAAACACTTCAAAATCTTACAAACATACTATCAAACTACTTAAACGTTAAAAAAAATTTGTCTAAAACTCACCAAAACACACTCCAAATATCACAAACTCATCCAAACTACTTAAAAGAAAACAAATACATCTTAACTCACTCAAACTCACTCCATATCCCACAAACTTTCCAAACTAATTCTGGAACCCAATGATTGAAAAGGTTCCACAACACTTCGAAACCAAAACCACGAGAACTGCAGGCACATCCAACAATCACAATCCAACCCAAAATCCTATCAGAGTAGCCAATTGACTCAGAAACGTGCCTAGAAACTAGGTTCTATCAGTCTTGAAATGGGGGAGGAACACACTCTAGCTACGGAAGACTTAAGGAATTTAGTAAGTCTACCTGAGGCCCTAAAACGTAGTTGAGATCCCTATTCTGAACCTTCCCTCTAAGACAATTATGGTCCCTAAACCACTATGATGCTACCGAAAATTCGGCAGCATAACGACATACATATAGGGAACCCAAAAATTTTCACTTCACCTGGAAACAAAATAATACACTTCTATAGTCACAACGAGCTAGATCTCGCATCAAAACTTCAATCCAAACTCCAACGGACATTCAACCCATCCTCCAATATCATAAATAAAATCCAGAGAAAAACCATAGTCATCCAAGCCAAACATGCTTTAAAATAAACCAAAAGATGCTAGGTTAACTTTAAGATCCTCATACTATCAACATGCCTTATAATGAAGCTCATCATGCTTATATAAATCCACAAGCATAACTCAAGGCTTAAATCTTATCCATGCTAACATGTTAAATTTTCAAATAAAATTAATCTAAAGCATAGAACTCAATCCAACGGCTACATATATATTAATTCCAAGCAGTTCAGTTCATGGCTAACTCCGGGACTTGAACAAAGGGATCTCACCCTCTCACTTACTCGAGAGGGACTTTCTGTTTAATGGTTGGACCATAAACAGGTTGTTCATTAGAGGAGTGTTGGTACTTAAGGAGACAGATGTAACACAAGGGTAAAACAGTAATTTGACCAAGTTGTGATTACGGACACTCGTGAAGGATTGACATACCGGTATAGGTCTATATGCATGGAAATAGAAATGTTCTACAGTGAGAATAGTTCAACTGTGGGTCTTTAGTGGAATGACCCACAGTTAATGAATATTAGTTAACTCGATTAATAAGTTTAGTCAGTTAAACTCATACCATTGGAGCTTCTGATCTGTAGGTCCATTAGGTCTCCTGGTAGCTCGTAAAGAGTAATTAAAAACAATTATATCTTGAGAAAATTTGAATAGTTCAAATTCATATTGGGAATGAAGTTAATTGTATGAGATACAATTAATATAATGTATAGTAATACATTAAAATATAAAGTATAATTTAAGATTAAACTTTATTATATTGAGAGAATGATATATTTGAAAGAGTTCAAATATATGGCTAATTAAATATATGATATTTAACTAATTATGAATTAATTAATTATTCAATTTAGTTTAAATTAAATGAGATTTAATTAAACTATAGTATATGAGGGAATTATTAGAATATGATTCTAATGTGTAATTAATTAAATATGGATGATATTTAATTAATTATAAAATTAATGAATTATTGGAATTAATTAATTGATTAATTTAATTGAATTAATTAAATGTGATTTAATTAAGTTTGATTAAAACTATATATTATGTGAGGACATTGCATTTAAATATGATTTAAATGTACATGAGGTTAATTAATTAACATTTAAATTAATTAATTTAATTAATATTGTATTATTTAATTAATTAATTTTGATCTAACGGTTTAGATCTTTTCCTAACTTCACATTAGGGTTTCCTCACTTATAAAAGGAAACGTTATGAAAACCCTAACCCTAAGGCCACAAGAAGACATTCTTGCATTCTCTCTGGCCTCCTTATCATATTCTCTCAATTCAAGAACACGAAGGGAGAATTTTCTCTCTAGAGTTTTTCCCATTCAAGATTAGGAAGTCACACAACTACGTTTCTTTTCTCAGAGTCATAGCGGGGAAGTTCAATTGGTGGTGTCCCAATTGTTGACATTTGGTCCCTATGAAATCAAGAAATACGTTCTTGATATTTCAGAGACGACAACGACGGTATGTATGTTTCTCCCCTTTAGATTAAATCTAAGGTTGTATGCTTAGCCTTATTAAACAGATTAAGAATAGTTTTCTAAATCTTTGCCAATGTATTGGTATTTTTTGTAGAAATAAAATTAACTACGAATCGGTCCCAATTCGCTTCTGCTAACAGAATTATGGAATTCCAATCCAACACTTCAGCTTAAAAAAATTGCAGCAAATTCCTACAGGAGATCCAAGGGAATCATAAACAACCCACCCGATTTCGCCTCTCGCAAGGTTCTCATTCCAGGAAGCATCCACATTCATCTGACAAAATACCCTTTTTCATTCAATAATATTGCGAGGGTGTAGACATCTACTAATCTTGTAACAGCTCGTATTTTTCAATACGGTCAACCTTTTAAATATTGCATAAGCGATTTAACAAATTGAAAACACAACCTATTATTCAGAAAACAAAGCTTACAACCAAAGCCAAGTCCAACATTAAAAAACAAACATAAAGAAAACTAAACAATACCAAAAACAACAAATCCTACAGAAGCCTACTAAATCCTACAGATCATAGGTCCTCATCGGTCATGCCAGAACGCTAGCCTAATCGCTGTCAGAACTATCACTTGTTCCATCATCTGAAAACATTTTTAAAACAAAAACAAAACGAGTACAAAAATACTCAATAAACAACTTCCACATCAAGTTCACAATTCATTTTCGTTCAAAACAAAACATAAGATTTCAGGTAATAAAACATTTCAATATTCGAAACAAAATCATTCTTTCAATTAAACAAACTTTCAGTCAAACAATACTTTCAGAACCTATTGGAAAAGATGCATTAATGGAGTAGTCCAGAACAGAAGTGGTTACCCGTCAGTAACACCAATCAGACATTCATACAGAATTGTCAGTTAAAACAGACCAAAACATTTCAAATCAAATACTTAATGTGAGGCCATGTGAGTGAAACACACACATGAATCTACATTCTAAATGAACGTCAATCCTGAAGGTGTTCATATAACACATGCGGAAGCAATTTTAGGATCGGAGGCACTTAACTGCATCAATTTTAGAAAATAAAAACATGTTGTCCAAATACCGTAAACAGAGAACAGAATTTGTACCTACCTTTTGGAGACCGATTCAACAACCCCCTTTGATTCCTTTGATCACGAACGGTGTGTGGACCACCTCTAGTGTCTTCCCTACTATTCTCCGGGCCAAGAACGACTTGTGGGAGTCTATAGAGATAGGGAATGGGAAGGGAATGCTTGAAGGTTCAAGAACTAGAGAGATATATGGAGATGAGTGAGTTTGAGACCAAAATCCAACAACATAACAATATGGAAAATGGCTCTCCTAGCTTTGAATTTGATTCAAACTCCTTATATAGACATCTTCCATGCAAAGAGAAGCCTCATGACACTAGACACATGGTGAAATTGCAACTCAAAGTGGATTCTAGGTGTTTAATTCACAACACATGCAACTAGTGCATGGTTGTGTTGTTTTCCACTATGTATCAACATGCAAGAGAGGGAATCCCACTAAATCCACTAAATTGAATCTATATTCTTAATTTTCAGCTTGCAATTCACTCTTATTTCAATTCTAAATTGAAATTGATTTCTAGGCAATTAATTTGGGACATTTCCAAGTAGTTTGATATGATTAATCCAATTAATCATTGTTACCTTGTGCCATTCATTATATATGATTCTTGATCCATATATATTGTATTTAAAACACTATTAAATTCCTTATCTCTCATTTTCTAATTTAATTCATAATTAAATTATTGTGTCAAACATAATTTTAAGATAATACCATTTTTCCCGATTTTGAACGATTCAAATAATCCTATCAATATGTTCTAGGCTTTAATCCGATATGAGCTAGTAGGAGGACCTAATGGACCTATAGATCATGGACTTCAACAATTCGAGGCTAACCGACTAATCTCATTATCTAAGCTAGCCAACATTCGTTAACTACCGGGACACTCCACTATAGCCCGATAGTTGCACTCCCCTCACTATAGATATATTTCCGTCCACTTGATTTAACCATGTTCAATAAGTCGATCCTTCACAGGTTGTTCGTAACTATAGCTAGGTCAAAAGTTCGTTTCACCTCTATAGTACTTCTAGTTCCTTAAGTCCCACTGATCCTCTAATGAACAATTGGTTTATGGTCGAACCAATAAACCGAGTCCCTCTCGAGCCAATGAGAGGGTGGGATCCCTTTGTTCAAGCCCCGGAGTCAGCACTTAAGGGAACAACCTCTCTACTATCCTTAATTTGGGTAGGAGTGAATTCCTTCTCGCACGACTATGTCCCCAGCTATCTACCCATTCCTATCCCTGAAATGGGAGGCTTATTGAGTCGGCAATACTAAGTCACTCTCACCTATGCAGATCTAAGGATAAGCCCGAATAAACAGGAGTTCATAGTTAGCTCAGGATTAAGATCGAGTTACTTAGGTCATCGCATGAAATAGTCTGTCTCGTCAGTAAACAGTGTTATAAAGCGAGAGTGACTTATTTCTCGGTCCTGGTCTTATGCAAACTCATTGCATAGGACGCCCCCACTCGCATGTCTCTACATGGACGATTTAGGATCACATCGTCTATACCATCTATAAAGTGGGTCGCGTCTCATAGTGTCCCCAGAATAAGGTACCCAACCCTATTCCTATACTATAGACCGTTTAGGCTATAACTCGAGCTTGATCCACTTTTATGTCTCTACATAAAGCTCTAGTGTTCATCCTATAGCCATGAATCTTATTTTATTGAATTTGGGTTATTAAAAGTGCAATTTTACTTTATTCAGTAATGACTTTACTGAATTAAACTCGATAACGCCTTTATCGAATAAGTATATAATTTTTGTTTTAACATTCACTATCTACGAGTTTTAGGGCACCAATCCCAACAAATCCACATAAGTGTCTTCTCACAAATAAGTTAAAGTCAGAACATTTCATATAAATACTTAAGAGTAAGGTCATGTGAGTGAAACACACACATGAATGTACATTCCAAAGGAACGTCAAACCACATAAGTGCCTTTCCAAAAATAAGTTTCATTCAGAACATATAACTGTCAATTCCAATATGGCTACTACAAAGCATACAATCCCCAAAACAAAATTTGGCATATCCGGATAGAACAATCGATTCAATTCAAAACTCTTTTCAAAACATTCAAAACAACAAACATGCTTTCATTTAACAAAACAATTGAAACAGAAACAATCTCAACCAAATCAATTTTAATTTAAAACAAACAATTTTCACCAAAATTTCTATTTTGGAAGGGATGTGGAAATTACTTACCTCGATCAGAACCTACAAATCTTAAGCCCAAAGCAAATCAAATTTCGATTCCTTGAATCCAACAAATTTCCTAAACATATACAATACTTCTCTAATTAGGAACCAACAAATCCATCTTAAAGGTCTAATGAACGACCGAAATGACATACAACTTATACTACCAATTTTTCCTACTTAAACCAAATTCTCCTCATAAAAAGTTGGGAAAATAGGTTCATTGGGTGCCAAAAACAACATTGAAAATCTGGAAAATTTCACTTTAAAATCCAATTTTTTCATACCAAAAATCAATAAAACAAATACATTTCAATACCATTTAAATACAAAACAAGATTTCAATTCCTCAATCTTTAAAATCTTCAAAACTATTTTAAAATTGGGATAAATAACCCAAAAAAAAATTTGCAACAAAAATAAGGATTTTCCAAGCTTTTAACACTAAAAAAAATCAATATTGGCTACTTTTAATACAAAAACCAAATCTGAAAAACCCAATAAAATTGCTACAAAAATAGTAAAAACATTCCCTTTTCATAAAGAAATCAAAATCATTAATCACACTTCAATTTAGCAATCATATGGCAAACTTTTTGAAAAAAAAAATCCAATTTAAACACAAAAACAACCCCAAAATCAAAGAAATTCAAGGCTGGAAAATTCTGGAAAAATTCCTTTTCATCAAATTTTTTATTTTCAAACAAAAACTCTAGGAGGAAAAACTTTGATAAAAAATTAGGCAAAAAAAACCTAAAACTTTTAGGGCAAAAGGTTTGAAAACCAATTTCATCCCAAATAGGACAAATAAAACTTCATACTAGAACTTTTCAAAAACAAAATTCAATTGATTGAAAAGAAAAGAAAACAAAAGAAACGCATAGAAAGGAAGAAAAACTTACTACTTTTTCTTTGGAAAGGAAAGTGCATAATGCGTTCTTCTTCTCTTTTTTTGATTTAGAGCCTAAAAAGAATTAGGGCTAAAGAAAAGGTATTTTAAAAAGAACCCTAATTAAAACCCTAAAAGACTATTTCCTTTTTTAAAAAGGAAAAGGATAAATCCAATTTATCTCCTAATTCGAAAAGGAAATAAATTCAAAGCTAAGATTTTTTTAAAAAAACATTAAAATAAATTAAACCTTTTTTTTAGTCGGTTGTTACAAATCTCTTCTTTTTCTTTTTATTGTTTAGTTCAAAACATGTAAAGAGAAATCTACTCATTTATTCATTAGATAAATGAACAAAACACATATCTAGATATATATAGGTTTCAATTAAATAGTCTACAATAAAATAATAATTAATTTTTATACTATGTGCGTTTACACGAGATTTATAAAGTTGGACTATCAAGCATATAATTTTGTGTTTTTTTTAAATTGAAAATGCATTAATTGGAAAATACAGATACACCAACACCAACTTCTTCTTTAATAAAAGAGGAAATCTAAAGAGGAATAGTATCTCCCCAACAAAAATAATTCTCTTACAGCGTGGAAGAAGGGGAAAAAAACTATCTAACAAACTACCATCACTCTATCGTCAACATCGGATGGTAGGAACTCCAGCAGCCTGAATCTGACCGCCATACTTGCGAGAAGATGTGCACTCCTATTACATGCTCTAGGGCACTTTTCGAAAGAGACAACTTCAACCCTTCATGTCAGGGATTCAATATCAGAGATAATGACCTTCGCTTTAAAGAAGTCATCGCATTCAAAGTTCAGCGCCTTGATCACTTCTGACGCATCCGCTTCCACTATGATCGGTGCTCTTCTGTTGACTTTCGATTCCAGGTAAGCCTTCAATCCTTCTTTCATTGCCAGACTTTCCAACACTTTAATTGACCATCTTCTACTCCAAAATTTGCAGCCAACTCCTATAGGAGATTCAAGGGAATCATAAACAACCCACCCGATTCCGCCTCTCATAAGGTTCTCGTTCCAGGAAGCATCCACATTCATCTTTAGGAAGCCGCTTGGGGGGGGGGGGACCACGATCCATGATTCCATTGCTTCTCCAAATTGCTGGCTGTGAGGTTAGGATTAATTCTTTTCCTTTGTTCATGAAGGTTCTTCTTTATCTGCCTATATAGCAATTGAAAATTTGCCCTATCGTTGGAGATTGAGACTATGTTTCTAAAATTCCAAATTGTCCATAGTGTGATTGCCACATCATCTGCTCTTTCTCCATTGATCTCTCTGATCATGTTCTCCCAAATCTTGAAAGTCTCCTCGCCTTCCCTGAAATTGAGACAGAAGGTTTTTAGATTCGACAAAAGCTCCAACCAAATTTCCCTTACCTTTTTGTAGTTCCATAAAACGTGTCCCAACCAATTCCCTAGCTTTCCTGCAAAAAGAATACCCTGGATTAATGTCCATCCCTTTCAAAATTAAGTTAGATTTAGCTGGAATGTAGTTTTTAACTATCTTCCAAGTGTCGATTTTCGTTCTTGGGAGTATATTAAGGTTCCAGATGCTCCTCCAAAACTCCTTTTGACCTTTTTTATTTGATCCCGAGGTTTCCAAATTCGAGTTTCGGTTAACAGCAAAGTGGTAAGCAATTCTCACATTAAAAACACCTTTGGAGCAAGGTTCCAAATGATTTCATCCTCAACCTTGGATTGGCTTAAAGGGATTGGGAGGATATCTTCTGTATCTCCAGGGATAAAACATCTTTTGATTAGAGCTTCATCACATTTCCCTTTAGCCTTTATGAGATCTTTAACTCTCCTCCCTTGTAATTTCGTCAGGGTTAGGAAAGGGGTTTTGTGTCCTTGCCTAATTATACAAGGGTCTTGATCAATGTATATGTGTTCCCCATTCCCTACCTTCCACCTATACCCCTCCTTGAAGAGTTCTCTCCCCAAACTATGTTTTTCCAAGTTTGGGATGAGTGGCTTCTCCTCGGGACTATGAGGAAATCTTCATCACTAAAAGAACGACCTCTTAGAATCTTCCAAAGGAGGCTCTTCGGGTTTTTAAGGATCCTCCAGCTTTGCTTATCTAAAAGAGCTTGATTAAACAAACTTAGATCCCTGAATCCCCCCAAGCTCTTTGCTTTTGTAGAAAAGCTTCCACTTGGCCCAATGCAGTTTCCTTTTGTCCCCTGTTGGGATTTATGTCCTAAAACTCATGTATAGTAAATGTAACAAAGTTAATTATGATCAATAAAGCGTTATTGAGATTATTCAATAAGTTGTTACTGAATGGTTGTTTAGTTTTTGCATTAATTAACCCAAATCCAATAAACTAGAACCCTTGGCTATAATATGCATAGTTGAACTTTATGTGGAGACATAAAAGTGGATCAAGTTCGAGTAATAGCCAAAACAGTCTATAGTATAGGGATAAGACTGGGTACCTTATCCTTGGGACACTATGAGAGGCAACCCACTTTGTATTTAATACAAATGATGTGATCCTAAATTGTTCATGTAAAGACATGTGAGTAAGGGCGTCCTATGCAATGAGTTTTCATAAGACCATGACCGAGAAATAAGTCAGTTTCACTTTATAACGTCGTTTACTATTGAGACTGAAAAATTTCATACGATGACCTAGGTAACTTGATCTTAATCTTGAGCTAACTATGAACTCTTGTTTATTCGGGATTATCCTTTGATTTGCATGGGTGAGAGTGGTTCAGCATTGCCGACTCAATAAGCCTACCATTTTGGGGATAAGACCGGGTAGATAGCTGGGGACATAGTCTTGCAAAATGGAATTCACTCCTACCCGACTTTAGGGTAGTAGAGAGGTTGTTCCCTTAAGTGTTGACTCCAGGTCTTGAACAAAGGTGCACCACCCTCTCATTGGCCCGAGAGGGACTCGGTTTGGTGGTTGGACCACGAACCACATTGTTCATTAGAGGATCGGTGGGACTTAAGGAACAAGAGGTAACTTCAGGGGTAAAACGGACATTTGACCCAGTTGTAGTTACGAACAACCTATGAAGGGTCGACCTACTTATCATGGTTATATCGACTGGACATAAATATATCTACAGTGAGGGGAGTGCAGCTACAGGCTATAGTGGAGTGTCCCGTTAGTTAAACGAATGTTGGTTATCTAGGTTAATGATTTTAACCGGTTAATCTCGGATCGTTGGAGCCCATGATCTGTAGGTCCATTAGGTCCCCCTGCTAGCTCATACGGACTAAACCTTAGAACAATGTGATGAAAGATTTTGAATCGTTCAAATTCGGTTTAGGGAATTGACGTTAGTTATATGTGATGTACTTAACGTATTTTAGTTTAATTGTTAAACTATGTTTTGAGAGAATTGAGAATGTTTAAATATGATTTCAATATTGTCGATCTATATGTGATACATATTTTTGTTTGGGCATGAATAGGGATTCACATTCAAAGTCGGGATTGGTGTATTTATTTGATATTTGATTAATTAAATTTATTTAATTAATTATTCAACTTAAATTAATTTTTGAATTAATTTTAATTGCAAATTAAATTTTTAAATTGATTTTGCAAAAATGAATTATTAGAAATTCATTTAGTTTATCAATTTCTCTTAGAAAGAAATTGAAAAGGCAAATTTGCAAAGCTTGACACTAACCTATTGACCCACTCATTAATTCCATTTACTGTCATCTTGTGATGTTGAGGATTGCATGTTTTGGTTGTTTAAAACACGAATTCAGAAAAGCAAATGGAAGGGGCTGTGTATTTCAAAAAAAGCTTGAATACATGAAAGTTGAAGGATTTCTCTGTCAAAACCATGGGTCTCAAGTAACTCAAACCCATATTTTCTTTCCAAAATCTCTTCACAATCGGTTCCCACAAGCCCGTTCTAAGGCTGGAGAATAGCGGGGAAGATCACGGTGGTAGTTCACGACGTGTTCGTGTTGAGAAACAACCAAGGAAACGCTTGAATTCTAGCTTCAAAGGTGAGTTTCCGAAGCCTCTGTTTTTCAGCATCTTTTTCCTTGAGAAATTAATGAAATTAAACGCTCAATATCGTCAATCACTTCCGCTAGAGTGGTATACACTCCTTCAATTGGTATCAGAGTGTGGTTTGGACGTTTAATTTGCATTAATTTCAGGTATGGTGGGTGAATTTCATATGATGAATGTGTTGTGGGCTAAAGTGGACAATTTCAGTTTTTGGCATCAATTTCACTTTCAATTGTTGATTTAAATTGTATTTTCCTACATGTTTATGGGCATTAATGTGTTGGCTAGAGTCTGTAAAAATTTGAGAGTCAATAGAGTCCAAAATAGGTTGTAATCGATTGAAGAAGAAGAGGTGTTCACTGGCCGAAGAACAGGGAATCGAAGAACTGTTGCTGCCAGTATGCACAGCGTCTCAACACTGGTGTGTTTTCAAACCGAATTCCCCAGCACACAGTTTTTCTTTCAAGCAGTGGTTCGGCCCAGACCGGTCCAGTTCATGCAGGCTAAACCAGTTCATCCCTAATTCAACCATATTTGGACCGGTTCAGCCACCTTGGGTCTGGTTCATCGAATTTTGAGGTAATTCGGAGTGATTCGAAGCATTTGAGAGTGATCCAACCTCAATTTTTAATTATTGTTGTAATAATTTAGCCCGTTTAATTGTTTGGATGCCAAAACCGGTCCACTTTAGTGTGTTTTAATTTATTATGCATTTGTTAATGTATGTTTAAATTAAATAGGAATTAGATATGCAAATAGTATGTTATATAGATTTCAAATCCTGCCATAGGAAAGCATGTTTCATGCATTGGTAATAAATTATAAGAGTTATAATAAAAGGAATGCATGGTTAAGATTTCATGTTAGGTGCATGTTGTATGTTTAACTTTTCGATAATGTATGTTCAATATAAGCGTTATGTTGATAATCGAAAACGAACAAGCATGCAGCATGAAACCACCTTAGCATTATAGAATCGTTATATAGATGGATGTTATAGGTTTCTATATTATAATTGTTATAAAACAAGATAGACGTTAAAACCTATAACAAAGAAAAATGCATGCTCACTTAGGGTTAACGAACCTCAATCTCATACAATTCGCATAGAATAGGTCGATATCTTGTAAAGCTAAGGTTACAAGAGAACTCACCCAACAAGATGTTGTTTAAGGCTCGAAGTATTTAAGCTAAGGGTTTACAAAACACCTCCTACCTGGGCATCGAGTAGGTGCTTGAGTTAAGGTTAACCCGATTTTATGAGCATGCGTGAGCGATGTGAGGTTTTTATCACGTAGACATCATAGCGTAATAATTATGCCTTGGAAAATCACCTAGACGTAGGTTATTTCAAAATGTTTATGCTTTATGAATGGTGATTTTTATAACTTGAATTTTTTACTGTTATATGTTTTCATCACCATTAGAAGCATGTTATAGTACTAATTCATTAAAATTTATAATAGTTATGAGGGTTAATGAATAGAAACCGTTAAACCTATAACAAAGAGTTGCATGCTAACATAGGATCTTAGGTAATATGAATTAATTTTAAAATTGTTTAAAATCAATTAGACCTAATATCACTATTTCTAATAGGATTAGATTAATGTCTTACTTAATATTTTAATAGATTTAAAATATGGTTAAGTAGGACGATAAGACTTTGGTTATAAGGAACTCTCCCGATGATTCAATACCTGAGTTGAATTAACCACATTCTTATTAGCATACAATTTCACTAGGAAATTAAAAGAGATTAATTCACCTAGATATTAAAGTAAACACCTTATTTTAAGAGTTATATAAGACATATACTTAGATTCATTTAGCCGGAATTTACCTAAGTAAAACACCCTAAAATACCAATATTACACTTTAGTGGGAGGAAAAGTATAAAAATGAGATGCTCAAATCAAGTTTTTACTCCCATGTCCCCCTGTGTTCACACCGTGAGATCCATGCTCAGCTTTGTGTCGCCCTGGGCGCGGCCTCTCTTTGGGGAGTGTTTACATGGGTCATTACCAAGGTGAATGGGGAAAGTGTTCATAATAAGTGGGAGAAGGACACGTGTCAACGCATCCTACGGTCTCTACCCCTAGGTCGCACCGTGAGATTCTTATGATCTGTCTGCGTGTCATCCTAGAGCGACCACCTCTTTGGAGGGCCTGATCATAGGTTTCGGAACACCGCGAACTCCAGGAATGGATAGGGTCACTTAGGGTAATCACCAACAGTTGTCTTTCCTATTGGTAGCCTGTTTGTGCGTCTCTCTGGGATCTAAAAGTGGGAGGGTTACTGACGCAAGAGATTTGTCGCGGTCTCTTGTCAAATAAATTTATAATCCACGATTCCTAAAGCTAACTTGTAGCAGTAGTGGTCGGGGTCGATCACAAGGAACAATCGGTTTATTTCTAAATTCTTTTTGTGTTTTTGAGGTAACCAAAAGGGGAGTTTATGGATAAAATATTAAGACATAAAAGTAAAGGCGGGAAAATAAATAAGGAAAATTAAATGCAAGGAAAGTAAAAGGTGGGGTTAGTTGATCTTACCATGAAGATTATGTAATCGGTTCTCGGGATGTAAGTTTGGTAATTAAATCCTTGACTCTCTTAATTAATTGAATTATTTAACAAATTGTCTAACCATCACTGGAACCAGTGATTAAAGGCCCCTAATATTTCCAACCCGACCAATGCATCGAAGCCGAAACCTAATTAGATTGCTAACCAATGACGTCTCATTAATAAGAATCTAATTGCACTAAGTAAAAGTGGATCATTAGATAGACTCGTATAAACTAGGAATAACCAGGGTTTATACAATTCTAAATCCAAATTTCTAGATTTATCATGCAATCGAGCCAATTGGGATAACACGTCTTCAACATAATTAACATAATAAACTATTACTAACCAATTTAGTATAACAATTAAACCAAGTCAAGCAAATAGGTTGTCAAACTATTCTCTCAATTTAATTGTAATTAAAACGAAAATTTAGAACACAACCGACAATAATTCAATAAACTAAATATGAGGTCACAAGAATACCAAAACTTACATTACCGAGTCCCGATTACAGCAATCCGAGCTTATTTGGCCATAGAAAAGTACCTCCAAGCTCGAGGCTTGATCAACCGACCCTTGGTCTAAGAAAACTTAAAGGAAAACTTGAAAACTAAAGAGAAGGGTGGCTACAATTTAGAGAAATTAAGCTAATACAAGGATGATTCTAAAACTAAACCAAGATACTCTATTTATAGGACTTCTTGGCCTTCAAATCGTGGAAACTTGGAGCTGAAGAGAGCCTCAAATCTGGAAAAATCGTGGAGCAAATATGGAAAATATCAAATCTGGAAAGATTGTAGCGTCGAGACGTTGTGGGCTAGCGTCGAGACGCTGCCCTTCAAATATGGAAAAAATCTCTTTTTGAAAGTTGATGGTGTCTCGACCCTACATAGTGTCATCTCGATCCTGATTTGCATTGACTTTTGTTGACCGAGGGTATTTTCGTCATTTTGCTTCGGTTTAGCTCGTTTTAGCCTCGAATTGGCTTCAAACCTCCGTCGAGGACCTATACACATTATACTCATTTAAAGGATTTTTCACAAGGAATTCAACTAAGATAAGCAAATTGGGAGATTCTACATGTATAGCAAATTTGACCGATCAAAATACCCCCAACCTAAACCTTGCTAGTCCTCCAGCAAGCTAAGATTAAAATGAAAGAGATTATTATGCAATGCAATATTCATGACTCAATTTCTCAAAGATAAGTATGACCAACATTTTACTCAAGAGAATTAAATGCAAGTCTAGCATAGTTAGAGACAAATTAAAATAAATCAAATTCTTTCTCATACATAAATGTGAGCTAAGTCTTCCCTAGAGATGTTTTGAAAAGTTCGAGAAGGATTTATAAAACTCCCAATCCATCTTCCCCCTACACTGGACAAAGGCATAATGCATTAAAGGAAATGAACAAACTAACTTGTTTAAGGATGCAAAAGGGGTGTCTTAAATTCTTTCTTTCTTTTCTTTCAACTAAAGGGCCCTAAGCTTGCATATATATGATTTTTTTAAGGGGCACTAGCTTTCACACATCTACTACAGGGCCACATTTCCCGAGTTTAACCCTTGGACGACCTAACTGATCACACTAGAGACAACTCTTTTTACCCTAGCAAGCAAAACAAAAACAAGCTTAAATATTTTTCTTCTTTTTCTCATATTCTTTTTCTTTTTCTCAACAAAGTAAATGATTTTTCTTTTGAAGCTCACAAGGAAAATATTCTTTTTCTCACTCCCCAAAGCATAAAACAAGTTATTTTGCAAAAATCTCCTCTAAACATGCTACCTATCCTATCGAGGTGATAATAGATATCTGAATCCTATAAAGCCATCTAAAACCAACAAAACTACGCTAGGAATGACTCAAGCTCAATTTAGATAAGAAAAAATTTGAAAAATTTTAATGAAGACTCTAAAGATGCTAGAATACATGCAATTCAACTATAGGAAAAATGTATGCTCATGCTTTTCTTATCCTAGAAATCTCATAATCGATCTTAGAGCAATGCATACAATCTCATAATTAAAGATCAAATTTAAAAAAAAGAATGCTTAAAATAATAGGTCCAATGCTCAGGTGCATGGCCTCAATTCAATTAAACATAAAGCAATCAAATAAATCAAGCATGCATATAGAATATAGTCTGTGTGCACCAAGACTCAATGAAAATCTAACATGTTAGATACTACCTCCACCCCCAACCTAAACGTTACATTGTCTCTAATGTAAAATAAACATGGAAAGTAAGGGACAAAAAGTAAAAGGGAACAGAAAACCTCCTCCGTTTAAGCACAAGGTTTGGCAAATATGGAAACTCCCCACAAAGGCCTAAAAGAGTGACTTTGAATTAAGGAAACCTACCAAAACAAAAACAAAAACAAATTAGGAAAACAACTAAACATGGAAAGAAAAAAAAAAGGAAGGGATAGAATTTTGGTTTGTTCTAAAATGCTAAATCTCCATGAAGCTCAATTCCTTTTTCTTGCTTCTTGGTGTGCAACCTTTTCCTTGCTTCTTAGTGTGCAAACAAGCTTGCTCTTGCTAAAGGATTGTCACGAAGGCCTACAAGAAACAAACTACAAAAAAACAAGAAAACAGTGAAAAACACAAAAGGAAATAGAAATATGGGAAAAATACACTTTAGGTCCCTGAGGTTTGGGTTACACTTTGGTCCCTGAGTTTTCAAACTCAACAAAAATACCCCTGAGATTTGAGATAAGGAGCAATTTGGTCCCTGTCGTCCATTTTGCCATTAAACCCTAACAGTTTGTTGACGTGACATCATTATTTTAATAAAAAAATTATTTTTTAAACTTTCTAAATAAAAATATATTAAAATAATATAAATATTATTATTTTATTCTTTTTTAAAAATTTTCTTCTTCTCTCTCTTATTATTCTTCTTTTTCTCCATCCTCTTCCTTCTTCTTCTTCTTCAAATCTCCGACGACCGGCGAGGTTGTCATCGACCGCCGACGACTGTTTTTTTTTCTTTTCTCCTTTCCCTTCTTTTCTTTTTCTTCTTCCTCCCCTCTTTTCACTGTTTTTTTTTTTAAAAAAAAGAAAGAAGAAGATAGAAAAGGGATTCTGGCGCCAGAGAGAAAGGAGGGACCTCCCTCCTCCCTCTCCGGCACCGGATCGGGGAGGAGGAGCTCCTCCCCCCCCCCAAATCTCTCCCTGTTAAAAAACAGAAGAAAGAAAAGAAAGGAGAAAAAGAGAAGAAGGGAAGAAGAAGAAAGAAGAAAAAAACAATTCTGGCCATCGGAGTTGAAGAAGAAGGAGATGGAGAAGAGAAAAAAGGAGATGGAGAAAGATAGAGAGGAAAAATTAAAAAATAATAAAATATTAATATTTTTATTTAAAAAAATTTAAACTAATTTTTTAATTAAAACAATCGTGTCACGTCATCATTCAAGTATTTAACGAAAAAATGGACGACATGGACCAAATTGCTCCTTATCTCAAACCTCAGGGGTATTTTTGTTGAGTTTGAAAACTCAGGGACCAAAGTGTAACTTAACCCAAACCTTAGAGACCAAAAGTGTATTTTTCCCTAGAAATAAGACATCGTTTTCCCCGGCAATGGCGCCAATTTGACGGAACGACTTTTGTCGCGGTCTCTTGTCAAATAAATTTATAATCCACGATTCCTAAAGCTAACTTGTAGCAGTAGTGGTCGGGGTCAATCACAGGGAACAATCGGTTTATTTCTAAATTCTTTTGTGTTTTTCAAGTAACCAAAAGGGGGGGTTTATGGATAAAAGATTAAGACATAAAAGTAAAGGCGGGAAAATAAATAAGGAAAATTAAATGCAAGGAAAGTAAAAGGCGGGGTTAGTTGATCTTACCGTGAAGATTATGTAATCGGTTCTTGGGATGTAAGTTTGGTAATTAAATCCTTGACTCTCTTAATTAATTGAATTATTTAACAAATTGTCTAACTGTCACTGGAACTAGTGATTAAAGACCCCCTAATATTTCCAACCTGACCAATGCATCGAAGCCGAAGCCTAATTAGATTGCTAACCAATGACGTCTCATTAATAAGAATCTAATTGCATTAAGTAAAAGTGGATCGTTAGACTCATATAAACTAGGAATAACCTGGGTTTATACAATTCTAAGTCTAAATTTCTAGATTTATCATGCAATTGAGCCAATTGGGATAACACGTCTTTCAACACAATTAACACAATAAACTATTACTAACCAATTTAGCATAACAATTAAACCTGGAGCTGAAGGGAGCCTTAAATCTGGAAAAATCGTGGAGCAAATATAGAAAATATCAAATCTGGAAAGTTTGCAGCGTCGAGACGCTATGGGCTAACGTCGAGACGCTGCCCTTCAAATATGGAAAAATTCTCTTTTGGAAAGTTGATGGCGTCTTGACCCTACAAAGTGGCGTCTCGACCCTGATGGCAACGACTTGACCCTTATTTGTGTTGACTTTTGTTGACCGAGGGTATTTTCGTCATTTTGCTTAGGTTTAGCTTGTTTTAGCCCCGAATTTGCTCCAAACCTCCGTCAAGGACCTATACACATATTATACTCATTTTAAAGGATTTTTCACAAGGAATTCAACTAAGATAAGAAAATTGGAAGATTCTAAATGTATAAAAAAATTAGACCAATCAGTTACACTTACGGGGATGAGTTAAATTGTAAACGAAATCCTTGACCAAATAAACGGTAACTAAAACTAACGGAATATGAGTTATTCTGGTATTAGGATTTGGTTGAGAACGTCTCAATTCAGGGGAGGAGTAGTTGATCACCCGTTTGGTGAATGTTGCTCTAAACCTCTGAAGTTTCGTTGCAAAATAATTATGATTCATAGGATGCTTAATTACTTTTGCTAAATTTGATTGGATTATAATGGGTTAAGTGTTAGACAACAAATTTAAGTTATTTTGTTATTTCAACATGTAATAGTTCTATAAGCCTCGTCTATACACCAAATTTGTTATTGGTATAAAACACACAACTAAGAAAACAAACTTAAACGCTAAACTCGTGGTGAGTAGTTTTGAAACGGTCTTACACTGAGGAATGTCACGAAGAACTCTAAATATGATTTATTCGTCTTGAAAACGTGCTTAGTAGAGAATAATGATTCAACTTGAATCTTTGATTTAAGTGGAACTAATGATAGCACCTAAAGCGTGCTATCTTATTACTTCTAAATCAATCTTGTTAGTGTGCATTTGATGGTTTATGTGTTTAATTTACAGGGATACGAGCACAATAGGACAATTAGGCCTATATTTCATTTTGGTGCTAACTCAAGATTTTTAAGGTGTTTTCGAGCTATTTTGGAGTTCCCGAGATGACGTGAAGCCAAAGGCATCGACCGAAACGCTTGGACATCATTTTTGGAGCCAAAAGGATCAAGCTAGAATTTGCAATTTTTGGGCAAACCCGAGAGCAAGCGTCTTAACGTCATAATGGCGACGTCGAGACGTCGCCCCGTTTCTCAGCCCACTGACGGAAAGGCCGGCTTTCGACGCTGGCGTTAATTATAAATACGAACCCTTTGTCTTTTTTAGCCGCTATGTCATTTTTCCAACCGTTTTGGACGATTTCTCTCTGTATTTTTCCATTCCCTTGAGTTCATAATTGATTTCTATCCAGGTTTTTCATTATTTTGCTATGTTTTCTTGTTTCTTTGTTGGATTATCTCTTAGCATGTGGGGCTAAACCCCTTAGGATTGTTGGATTGGTGTAATCTTTAGATGCTTTTTTTAATTTAGTTGAGTTTGTTGAACCTTACTCTTTGTTTTGTGGATTTATATGAAATGCATCTTAGTTTCTCGTTTAAAACATCACGTTTGTATATTTATTTGAGTCTTGGCGTCCCTTAAATTGAATATGAGTGTGGTCTATTAGTTATTTTTAGATAGCCGCTAGGTTGAGGCGGATCCATAGAGAGCTATTAGTTGAAGGTTCGGAGACCTTACCCATTGAAGCTTCTCCTTGCTGAGAGCTTTCAGCTGCCTTGGCGGCTTTTTCTTCATCTTATCAATTCCCTTCTTCTTCAAAGACAGCTCGTCTCTTGGCTCCCATCTCTCGAATCATCTCAAACCACTCCCACGGACATTTTCTGAACTGTTGAGTAGCGGGCTTTTGGGTTTGGTGGACAGCAGCGGCGTGCATGAACCATCTCGGTGTAGATGAACTCGCCATCTCCCTCAAACTAACTGGCATTGTCGAAGAGGATGGAGCTGGAACATTGGGTGCTTAGTTCACGACCGCCGGCGAGAATCCCGTGGGTCTCATCCTTCGCGTGCCTTTGATGACATGCATAAATGTCACCATTTTTCTATTAATTTTAGCTAGTTTTGTGCATGAATTGTGTACTTTAATGTTATTTTCTGTTTAAATTTCAGAAAACTGAGCCAAGGAAGCAAAACCGGAATTTTGAGAGATTTTGGATGATTTTGGAGACTTTTTGAGCAATTTGGAGAATTACATTAAAGATCCGAGTCCAAAAGGCCAAGAAGAATGAATTAGAAGCCCATATTCATGAATTCCAAGTCTTAAATTATCTTGTTGGGTCAAGAAAAGTGCCCAAAATCCATTATATGAAGTATTTAGACCAAAAATGGAGTAAAATTGGGCCATTATTGAAGATTCAGGGCCTAGCGTCGAGACGCTAAGCCTGGAGCGTCCCGACGCTAGGCAGCCGCGTGGAGAGTTATGGAATCGCGACAGCGTCGCGACGCTGTCGAGGTAGCATATCGACGCAGCGACGTCTTGGAGCCCAAGAAAAGATGACGTCAGAGCGTCGCGAAGCTGTCTAGGTAGCGCCGCGACGCTACGCCTGCTGGGAGCCTATAAAAGGGGCCATTTGCATCCAAGTTTGGTGTGCCAATTTGTGGTTTTCACCCTATTCTAGAATCCACACTAAAATTGGGGATTTTTGGGAGAGTTTTGGAGCTTTGTTGAAGATCTTTGGAGCTCGGGATCGATGGAGGTCGGCGCGGGATCGAGGAGATCGACACTTTTATGAGCATTTCTCTTCCCTTTTCCTTTATGTTTTAGTTTCTAGAATTGTTGTGATTAGGAATTATTGAATTTTAGTGATTATGAGTAGTAAATTCCTAAATTCTATGAGATTGATTTAGATGTTGAACCTTTGCTGAATTAATGAATTGATGTGGTTTAGTTGTCATTATTGTTCATTTGTGCATTTTGTCCGTAATGCTTTTAATCAACTGATCACTGATTAAGTGAATCGTTGCTAAGTGGAAACTCGATGGAGAGAAGCTTAGACTAGAACTGAATGCATGGCTGACGTCTATTTACCCGGGTGACACGGGACAAGATAAATAACGTTAGAGGTTGTACTGAAGGGTCGTAATGTCATGCTAAGTAAATAAAGATGAGACTGAAAGGAGATTCTTTATTGAAAGGTATGAGATAGGAGGAGACCGACAAGAGAGTCCTTGTCATTAGGCTTCTAGACTTATGAATCAAATGATTAGTTAATCCATATTAGTTAATTGATTAAGCATTAAAGGTCCAATTGATGAAATCAACAACTCTAGAATTATCCCTCCAAATTGTGTCTCCATTTATCTTTTGCTTTCTAGATTAGTTTTTTATTTTATCTTTTCGGCATTAGATTTTGTTCTCTAAATAAAGTTAAGCAAGATTATTCGTGGTACTTAATTGAATAAATCCAATCCCTGTGGAGACGATACTCTATACTCAAAATCACTATATTACTTGTGACGACCCGTACACTTGCGGAATCAAAAAATCGTGCAACAGCCTTGCATGGTCGTTTCGGGGTTCTCCTCTTGTCGTCTAACGTTATCCTCAGCTTCGTGGGTCGATCGTACACTCTAAGATCGAGTGTTTTTGCATGAGGATGATGATCCTTGCGTGTTCTTCATCTTCTTTGAGCGTGGGTATTTCGGTTTCACGATAGAGAATATGGAGAGTTGAGGGTTTAACTTGAATGCAAAAGTTTGGTGTTTGGTGGAGAGGGAAAAAGACTTAAGTCAAGCTATTTATACTTTTCTAATTAGGTCACATGCAGGTCAAATAATTTTCGTGACTCCCTTCCTATTTGGGCAAATGCGATCGCATTCCCAAATTCACTAGGGAGAAATGTTGTCGCATTTCACCCAGTTTTTTCTGCTTTTATTTTTTTTCTGTCTTTTCTTTTTTCCTTGCTTTCTCCTTTTCTTTGAAACACTCATAAACAAGTTAGAAAGTTCATATGTTTAATCATGATTTATTTTATTTTTTCATTTTTCTCAATTTAAAAAGAATTAAGGAAATGTTTTGATCAATTCAACTTCCAGGTAAGTCCCCAAGTAGAGGTGTTCCCTACGGTCAGCTTAAATACCTCATCCTAGTCAGGACTTGCCTTAGACAAAGTTCCCTCTTGATCAAAAATCATATATTCAAAACAAACTTACACTTTTTTCCATTTTTCTACTTTTACTAGACAGGGCACAAAATAACATGGACTTTTCAAAACTCCTAGGTAAATCTCCAGGAAAAGGTGTTCCCAATGGTCATCTTAAGTACCCTTTCCTAGACAGGATTTTCCTAGACAGGATTTTCCTAGACAGAGTTTATACTCTTGTCCAGATATTTTAGAGCTCTTGTGTAGATTATTATTTATAAACCCAGATAATATACAAAAATTAGTTCAATGTGGTAGTCATACCAAATCAATCACGGAGACATGGGCTTTTTCATCCTCGAAGCCTCTTCCCCAATAAGGTTTTATCCTTTGTCGCTTCATGGTGTGATTGATTTCTTCAACTTCAATCTTTTTTTGCCCCAAATACCTCGCTGAAAAGAAGAAGGAAAAAAAAGGTAAATTCGATTTACTCATTTTAGAAACTTGTCTCTTAGAACATGATCAAGATGCCTGGATACTTGATTCCAGAGCTACTAATCATGTTTGTTCTTCTTTGCAGGAAAATAGTTCATTTCGGTAGTTAAAGAAAGATGAAATGATGCACTGATGTGGACTTTTCCTACCGCAAGCGCACGGGTCAAGTAATAATATAGTGAAAGTAAATTCGAATGTCATCCTCTGGATTGGATTTTTAAGCAAATCAAGTATTGTGAATAATCTCGCTCAATTTTATTTAGGGATTAGAAAGTGATGAATAGGTGATGATAAAAACCAAATCAAAGCAAGTAAAAAAAAATGGAAATTCAATTGGGAAAACTACTTAGGGAATTGATTTCGCCGATTTAGTTTAGGATTGATTTTAAGGAATAAGTTATTATGCACAATGAAATTATGAGCCAAAGACCCTTTAATCACAACTACCTCTCCCGAGTATAATTGATTCTCATGCAAATTAACCAACTTGATATCCCTATCTAAGTTTATTAACATGCAAGGCAATGAGATCTTTTAACCAATTCTAAAGTTAATCTAAAACCGTCATGAATTAGAAAATAAACTTTATTCATGCAATCTTGAGTAAGTCTAGATCAAATCCCCTCTCCCGAGCTAGATTCGAAACTTAAATCATTCAACTAATGGCCAATTAATTGAAAGCATTAAATCAAGATTACAAACACAATAACATTGCACAACTTAAACCATAAATCAATCCATAAACTTAATCAACTACATCAATCCCTAAGCTACAAGTTTAGCTACTCATGAATATAAATACAAGCTCAACTAAACATGTGAAAGCCATAAATCTAACTAAAGAAAGGAAAGGGAAAAGAAAACTCAATGTAGGCCGAATCCGACGTCCCCGTCATGATCCCCACGAACAATGGGTTGATTTCCAAATCTCCCCCTTTGTTTTCAGCCTCCAAGTGCTCTGTTCTGCCCTGTTTACGGCTCCCAAAGGTCCCAAATTGAACTCTCCTAAAACCTCGTCGAAAATAAGCCTTTATTCTGTTTTTTTTCGTCTTAGCGTCGAGACGCTGTCAAGACAGCGTCTCGACGCTGCCTCTTATACGCGCGTTCTGAATAAGGAAAAACGGTAGCGTCGGGACGCTTCCTATCACAGCGTCTCGACGCTGTGAGCTTTACGCGCCTAATCTGATATAGAATGTGAGCGTCGAGACGCTCAAGAGCTAGCGTCGAGACGCTAGCTTGCTGTTGACCGAGATTTGACTTTTTTCTCTTTTACTCTTTTCATTCCTTTGCATCTTTTCACGCCCCGAGCACCTGATTAACTCTAATATGGCATTATAGCTCCAATCAACCATTTCCTACAAAATAAACATTAAAGTACAATAAAATGGCCCAAAAATCATAAAAGACTAGCTAAATTAAATAAGTAAAGATAGCTAGCTATGCTCGCTATCACGCTCAAGGTTGGAACAGGAGACGTCATTTCAGCTTCTGTAGTGGGAGATGTCGAGTTGTTTGTAGGAGATAGGTTTTTGTTTTTTGAAAATCTCTATATAGTTCCTAAAATACGTAGGAATCTTATATCTATCTCTTGTCTAATTGAACAAGGATATTCTTTAAATTTTGAAGTTAATGAAGCGTTCATCTCTCGAAAAGGAATGTTCGTCTATTCAGCAAAATTAGAAAACAACTTGTATGTCATAAGACCAACCGTAACAAAAACAGTTTTAAATCATGAGTTATTTAGAACTACTGATACTCAAAGAAAAATGCAACACATTTCTCCAAATAGTAACTCTTATCTTTGGCATCTAAGGCTAGGACACATTAATCTTGATAGGATCAAAAGATTGGTAAAGAATGAACTTTTAAATGAGTTAGAAGACGATTCATTACCTCCATGTGAATCCTGCCTAGAAGGAAAAATGACTAAAAGACCGTTTACGGCAAAAACTAATAGAGCCAAAGAACCTCTAGAACTTATACATTCAGACCTTTGTGGTCCAATGAATGTAAAAGCTCGAGGAGGCTACGAATATTTCATCTCTTTCATAGATGATTATTCAATATATGGTTACTTGTACTTAATGGCGCACAAATCTGAAGCACTTGAAAAGTTAAAAGAATATAAGGCTGAAGTTGAAAACGTATTAGGAAAAACAATCAAAACTCTTCGATCTGATCGAGGAGGAGAGTATATGGATTTACAATTCCAAGACTATATGATAGAACATGGAATCAAATCGCAACTCTCAGCACCAGGAACACCACAACAGAATGGTGTATCCGAAAGGAGAAATAGAACATTGATGGAAATGGTTCGATCAATGATGAGTTATGCTAAGTTGTCCAGCTCGTTTTGGGGGCATGCAGTGATGACTGCAGTCGACATATTGAATGGTGTTCCTTCGAAAAGTGTATCTAAAACACCTTTCGAATTATGGTATGGTCGTAAACCTAGTTTGTGCCATTTTCGGATCTGGGGAGGTCCTGCCTATGTGTTAGTGACGAATCCTTAGAAATTGGAACCACGTTCAACATTATGCCAATTTGTTGGATATCCAAGAAACGAGATGTGGTCTCTTCTACGACCCACAAGATAATAGAGTGTTTGTTTCTATAAACGCTACTTTCTTAGAAGAAGACTATTTGAGAGATCATAAACCACGAAGCAAATTATTATTAAAAGAAATTGTTGAAGAAACGACAAAAGTTGTTAATCAAACTGGTTCACCTACTTTCGATAGTGCTGAAGCTAGTTCTTCTGGTCAATCTCGTCCTGCTCAAACGTTGAGTATGCCTCGACACAGTGGGAAGGTTATAATACAGCCTGACCGCTACCTAGGTTTAACTGAAACACAGGTTGTCATAGCGGATGACGGCATCGAGGATCCATTGACTTTTAAACAGGCAATGAATGACGTTGATAAAGACCAATGGGTCAAAGCAATGGACCTTGATATGGAGTCAATGTACTTCAATTCAGTATGGGATCTTGTGGATCCACCTAACGAGATAAAACCCATAGGGTGCAAGTGGATCTATAAGAGAAAGAGAGACGCAGCTGGAAACGTGCAAACGTTTAAAGCTAGACTTGTAGCAAAAGGTTTTACCCAAAGGGAAGGAATTGACTATGAAGAAACTTTTTCCCCTGTTGCTATGCTGAAGTCCATTAGAATTCTCTTGTCCATAGCCGCATATTATGACTGTGAAATCTGGCAAATGGACGTCAAAACTGTCTTTCTGTATGGCAACCTTGACGAGAATATCTATATGTCTCAACCTGAAGGGTTCATTTCCAAGAATGAAGAACAAAAAGTTTGTAAACTAAAACGATCCATTTATGGATTAAAACAAGCTTCAAGGTCTTGGAATCTTCGATTTGATACAACGATCAAATCATTTGGCTTTGACCAAAATCCTGATGAACCTTGTGTTTACAAGAAAATCATCAAGAATAAAGTAGTTTTCTTAATACTATATGTAGATGATATTTTACTTATTGGGAATAATGTAGGATATCTTACCGACGTTAAAAACTGGCTAGAATCGCAATTTCAAATGAAGGATTTGGGAGAAGCACAATTTTTTCTTGGCATCCAGATCATTAGGGATCGCAGGAACAAAACCTTAGCCATGTCTCATGCGGCGTATATCGACAAAATGTTAGCTCGATATTCGATGCACAACTCCAAGAAAGGACTATTACCTTTCAGACACGGAGTTCATCTGTCTAAAGAACAATGTCCTAAGACACCTCAAGAAATTGAGGATATGAGACATATTCTCTACGCCTCAGTTGTCGGCAGCCTAATGTACGCTATGCTCTACACTAGGCTAGACATTTGTTTTGCAGTGGGAATAGTTAGTCGGTACCAATCTAATCCAGGGTATGACCACTAGACTGTCGTTAAAAACATTCTCAAGTATCTCCGAAGAACAAGGAATTATATGTTGGTGTAGGGTTCAAAGGATCTGATCCTTACTGGTTACACCGACTCTGACTTTCAAACTGACATAGATTCACGAAAATCTATATCAGGGTCAGTGTTTACTCTGAATGGAGGAGCAGTAGTATGGTGAAACATTAAACAAGGATGCATCGATGACTCCACCATGGAAGCAGAGTATGTTGCTGCATGTGAAGCAGCAAAAGAAGCAGTGTGGCTACGAAAGTTCCTGACAGACTTAGAAGTTGTTTCCAACATGAACTTTCCCATCACTTTATATTGTGATAACAGTGGGGCAGTAGCCAATTCTAAAGAGAGTCGCAGTCACAAATGAGGCAAACACATCGAGAGGAAGTATCACCTAATTCGGGAGATAGTGCAACGTGGGGATGTGATAGTCACGAAGATCGCTTCAGAACACAACATCGCTGATCCATTTACAAAAACTCTCTCGGCTAAAGTGTTTGAGGGTCATCTACAGAACTTAGGTCTACGAGATATGTATATAGCATAACCTAGGGCAAGTGGGAGATGTACATGGTATAGAAGTGCCCTAGTTTATTGTATTTGTAACATTTTCATGCTTTGGTATTATTAAATGTGTATACATTTCCACTCACTAGAGTTTTAGTGCAAGTGGGAGTTTGTTGAGTTTTATGCCCTAAAACTCGTAGATAGTAAATGTAACATTTGACTTGCTTCAATGAAGTATTATTTCTATATATTTGTTTTGCCTAAATATAACCAAAAATCCAATAAACTAAGAACCCATAACT
This sequence comes from Luffa acutangula, assembly GCA_036850905.1. Lineage (NCBI taxonomy): Eukaryota > Viridiplantae > Streptophyta > Magnoliopsida > Cucurbitales > Cucurbitaceae > Luffa > Luffa acutangula. The sequence continues at coordinate 16,407,363 of CM072099.1, forward strand.
ATATTATGTATACTTGAAGTTTATGTGTAACATAAGTATGGATCAAGTTCAAGTAAATAGTCTAAATGATCTACAGTATTGATGTGGAATTTTCCTACCGCAAGCGCACGAGTCAAGTAATAATAAAGTGATCGAAAAATCGAGTGTCGTCCTCTGGATTGGATTTTTAAGTTAAATCAAGTATCATGAATAATCTTGCTCAATTTTATTTAGGGAACGGAAAGTAGTGAGTGATAGAAAACTAGATCAAAGCAAATAAACAACGGAGATTCAATTGAAAGAACACTTAGGGAATTGATTTCGCCAATTTAGTCTAGGATTGATTTTAGGGAATGAGTTATCATGCACAATGGAATTATGAGCCTAAGAACCTTTAATCACAACTACCTCTCCCAAGTATAATTGATTCTCATGCAAATTAACCAACTTGATATCCCTATCTAAGTTTATTAACATGTAAGGCATTTAGTTCTTTTTGACCAATTCTAAAGTTAATCTAAAATCCATCAAGAGCTTAGAATATAAACTTTAGTCATGCAATCTTAAGAAAGTCAACGCTAAATCCCCTCTCCCGAGCAAGACTCAACACTTAGATCATTCAACTAATGGCCAATTAATTGAAAGCATTAAAATAAGATTGCTACCATAATAACCATACATAGCATTACAATATCAACTAAGCATGAAAAAGCCATAAAATCTAACTAAAGAAAGGGAAAAGGGAAGAAAACACTCAAAGTCGTCGAAACCGGCACGTCCCCGTCACGATCTCCACGCCTCCAAATGAAATTCCCGCTTCTTGTCCTCGCTTCAGCTCCCACAAAAGGTCTCTAGTCAAAATTAGGGCTAAAATCTCTCAAATTGGACTCTCCCAATCTGTAGCATGAAAAGAAGATTAAATAGGAAATCTGTCGATAGATTTATACACTCACTGCTGGGATAGATTATTGTACATTCCCACTAAACTAGATTTTTAGTCCAAGTGGGAGTTTGTTGGGTTTTATGTCCTAAAACTCGTAGATAGTGAATGATTAACGAATTATACACTTGTAACAATAAAGTGTTATTGAGGTTTATGCAATAAAGTGTTATTGTCATATTAAGTCTAGAATTGCACAATATGACCCAAATCCAATAAACTAAGATCCAAGGTTGTTTACATGAGACTTGGACTTGTATGTGGGGACATACGGGGATCAGTGTTCAAGTAACAACCTAAAAGGTCTATAGTACAGGGATAAGGCTGGGTACCTTATCCTGGTAACACTATGTGATACGGCCCGCTTTGTATTCGATACAGACGTATTGATCCAAGGCGTCCATGTAGGAGACATGCGAGCGGGGGTATCCTATGCAATGAGTTTGCATAAGACCGAACCACGAAATAGTAAACCACTAGATGTAACACCGTTAACTAGTTAGGTTACTGTTTCAATAGGATGACCTAGGTAACTCGATCTTAATCCTGAGTGTGTCATGAACTCCTTCTCACGAAGGATTGTCCTTTGATTAGTACGGGTGAGAGTGGCCAGAACGCCGACTCAATAAGCCTACCTTCTTGGGGACAAGACCGAGTGGGGGGCAGGGGACATGACAATACAAGATGGAATTCACTCCTTCCCCTATTGGGGCAAGTAGATGTGTGTTCCCTTAAGGGCTGATTCTGGGGCTTGAACAAAGGCGCGCCGTCCTCTCTTGGCCCGAGAGGAACTCTTGTTTAGAGGTTGGACCCTAAACAAATTGTTCATTAGAGGGATCAGTGGTACTTAAGGATCCAGAGGTAACCCAGGGGTAAAACGGTAATTTGACCCAGCTGGTGTTACAAACACACGTGAAGGATTGACTTACTGCATTGGTCGATATCCGTGGACACAGAAATATTCTACAGTGAGAAGAGTGCAACTGTGGGTCTTTAGTGGAGTGACCCACAGTTAACGAATGTTGATTGACTCGGTTAATGAGTTTAGCTGATCAATCTCGTATCGTTGGAGCTTCTGATCTGTAGGTCCATTAGGTCCACCTGCTAGCTCATAACGGGTTCTGAGATAATATAGTCTTGAGTATTAAAGGGAATATAAGTTAATTGTATTTTGATGCAATTAATATAATGTATGGAGATACATTATAGTATAAGTTTAATTAATGAATTAAACTTTATAATAAAATTAATTTTGGATATGATTCAAAATTAATTAATGAGAGAATTATGAATTTAATTAAATATGTGATATTTGATTAATTCATGAATTAATTAATTGGGGAATTAATTAATTTATTTTTAATTTGGTTAAATGTGATTTAATCAAATTAATACTATGGTTTATATTAATGTACAATTTGATGCACATTAAAACTATAGGTTAAATGAGAGAGATAAAATTGAATATGATTCAATTATAAAATTAAATATTTGATATTTAATTAATGTGAGATCAATTAATTTAAATTAATTGAATGACCTATTTAATTCAATTGAATATGATTTAATTGAATTAAAACTATATGTTATAATTGATTTAATTAAAATTGGTTTAACTAAATTAATTATAATTAATTATTTAATTTATTAATTATTATTTGATAATAAATAAACGGTCCAGATCATTTGGATTAGATCCAATGGTTGAGATCTTGTAGGGTTTTAACTCCCTCCCCACTTATCGTGAAGTGGAGAGGGGTTACCCATCAGATCATGGATTTCTCTCATTCACGCAATTTCACAGAGAAAGAAGGTTTTTTTTTCTTTTCTCTCTTCCTCTCTAAAAAATTACAGCAAGGTTCTTTGCTGAAAATTCCCTTCCAAGACGGATTTTGGTTCCCACAAACCAATCTCAAATAATCCCAAGAGAATAGCGGGTGATTCGAGTGGTGGTGTCCGTTGGAAGTCCCAAGAACGAGATCCTTGGAGCATTGTGCAGTGTTCTTCAAACCAAGTAAGTGTTCTTGATCTTAAATTAATTTTAGCATGCTTAATCTTAGTAATTTAGAAATTGTTTCTAATTTTGTTGCCAACGTATTGGTTTTTCTGAAATTGAAATTTAATTCGAGATTGGTCTTGTTTGTTTCCGCTGCCAAAGGGATTTCAACCCTTCAGGTCATGCCCATCATCATGCTATGAATGACCTTGATCTGGGTTTCATCGTAGAGTTAGCCTTTGTTTCCACTACTTTCACTGGATTTTTCAAAATGGTTGTTGGTTCATTTTCTCCCCAATGTCGATTGTTGGTGGCTATGGTATCTAGAATAGCGTGCGCTTCATTAGCAAACTTCTTAAGAAAAGATCCGTTTGCAGATGCGTTTACTAGTGCCTTTGAAGCTTGATCTAACCCACTATAAAAATGCTCCAAATTAATGCAAGCAGGCAGTCCATGGTGTGGACACTTTCGAACCAGCCTTTGGAATCTTTCCCAAACTGCATCCAAAGGTTCATTGTAAGACTGTTTGAAAGCAATGATTTTTGCTTTGTACTTGGCATTTTTATTGGAGGGAAAGAACTTCTCCAAGAATTTATCCGCCAAATCATTCCAAGAGGTGATGGAGTTAGGAGGAAATGAATCCAACCAGGCTTCAGCATCTCCCTGTAAAGAAAACGGAAAAAGTTTTAGTTTTAACGTATCTTCTGGCACTCCTGTTACTTTAAAAGAATTGCAAACTCTCAAAAATAGCTTAATTTGCTTGTGTGGATCTTCGTTTGGAAGTCTTGAGAATTGACCCATCGTATTTAACATCTGGAACTGAAAGGATTTGGAATTTCCAAATTCTGTTAAAGCGGAAGCGTAATTGGGACCGATTCGTAGTTAATTTTGTTTATCCAAAAATACTATTGCATTGGTTAAAACATAGAACAAATTCTATACAAACTTAAGGCTAAGCATACAAAATTTATTAGATCTAAATCTAAAGGGGAGAAGCAAACATACCGTCGTTGACGACTCTGAATACTTCAACGGATACCTTTCTTGATTTTGGACCAAGCATCAACAATTGGGACACCACCAATTGATCTTCCCCGTTATGACTCTAAGATTAGGAACGTAGTTGTGGGACTACCTAATCTTGAATGGGAAAAACTCTAGAGAGAAAATTCTCCTTAGAGTTCTTGGGTTGAGAGAATATGAGAGGGAGGCTAGAGATAATGCAAGAATGCATTCTTGTGACCTTATGTTGTAGTACCTAAACCCTAGGTTAGAAAGACCATGAATAAAATATTCATTTAAAATCAATTATTTCCATAACTGATTTAATCTTTTCCATAATTAATCAATTCTATGACCAACCAATTCCATGACCAATCAATTCCATAATTGATTAATTTTTTCCATAAATGATTGATCACTTCCATAAGTGATTAAATCATTTCCATAAATGATTAATTACTTCCATAATTGATTAATTTCCAATTAATTAATTCTTTAATTAATTAATCACCAATTAAATATCATATATTTAATTTCAGACTTTCTATTAGTTAATTAATTAATTACCCAATTAAATATCATATATTTAATTTCAGGTCTACAATTAATTAATTCTATAATAAGAATCAAATTCATATTAAAATTTGAACTCCTTCAAATTCTTTTATATCCTATAAATTTAATATGAATCAAATTCATATTAATATTTAAACTTCTTCAAATATTTATTTCTTTCATAAACTATAGTTTAATTAAATCTCATTTAATTTAAACTAAATTGAATAATTAATTAATCCATCTTCTAATTAAATACCATATATTTAATTAGACATATATTTGAACTTTTTCAAATATATCAATCTCACAATATAATAAAGTTTAATCTCAAATTAGACTTTATATTTTAATGCATCATTATACATTATATTAATTTGTATCTCATACAATTAACTTAATTCCCAATATGAATTTGAACTATTCAAATTCTCTCAAGATATATTTGTTCATAATTACTCTTTACGAGCTAGCAGGGGGACCTAATGGACCTACAGATCAGAAGCTCCAATGATATGAGGTTAATAGACTAAACTCATTAATCAGGTTAACCAATATTCATTAATTGTGGGTCATTCCACTAAAGACCCACAGCTGAACTCTTCTCACTGTAGAACATTTCTGTGTCCACGGATATAGACCTATACCGGTAAGTCAATCTTTCACGAGTGTCCGTTACTACAGCTGGGTCAAATTATCGTTTTACCCCTGTGTTACACCTGTCTCCTTAAGTACCAGTGCTCCTCTAATGAACAACATGTTTATGGTCCAACCAATAAACAGAAAGTCCCTCTCGGGCCAGTGAGAGGGCGGGATCCCTTTGTTCAAGTCCCGGAGTCACCACTTAAGGGAACACTCATCTACTTCTCCTAGAAGTGGGAAGGAGTGAATTCCTTCTTGTGTTGTCATGTCCCCAGCCTCTCACTCGATCTTGTCCCCAAAAAGGAAGGCATATTGAGTCGGCGTATTGGCCACTCTCACCCATGCTAATCAAAGGACAATCCCTCATGAGAAGGAGTTTATGACACACTTAGGATTAAGACTGAGTTACCTACGTCATCCTATTGAAACAGTAACCTAACTAGTTAACGGTGTTATATCTAGTGGTTTACCATTTCATGGTTCGGTCTTATGCAAACTCATTGCATAGGATACTCCCACTTGCATGTCTACTACATGGACGTTTTGGATCAATACTTCTGTATCAAATACAAAGTGGATCGTATCTCATAGTGTTACCAGGATAAGGTACCCAACCTTATCCTTGTACTATAGACCTTTTAGGTTGTTACTTGAACATCGATCCCCGTATGTCCCCACATACTAGTTCAAGTCACATGTAAACAACCTTGGATCTTAGTTTATTGGATTTGGGTCAAATTGTGCAGTATTTAACAATAACACTTTATTGTAGAAACTCAATAACACTTTATTGAAACAAGTATACAATTTGTTTACATTCACTATCTACAAGTTTTAGGGCATAAAACCCAACAGGAACATCACTGGTTTAAGCTCAAACTGCGGAGCATCAATCGGTGGCTCCAAGATTCCTGGATTCAATGTCTGAAAAACTGGTAAAGCGTAGTCCCTTATTGCTCGGTTTCGATTTTCAACAATGTAGATCGGGTTTTCTTGTTGTGGCACCAATGGAACTGGAGGAACAGGATGAATTCTCCCGCCATTCTGCTCCCTTCCACGAACTTGTGGATCAACTTGAGGATCGACTCCATGAGGTTCCATTGGAAACTCTTGAATGTAAGATGCTTCCTCTAGAAATTATCGTGCGCTCAACTTTTGTTGCTCCCTCTTCTTTCGTCTCTGTTCCTTCCTTCGACGACGAAAGGTTCTTTCTATCTCTGGATCAATGTCAAGGATGAAGGGTTGAAATCCCTTTGGCAGCAGAAGCAAACAAGAACAATCTCACATTAAATTTCAATTATAGAAAAATCGGTACGTTGGCAAATCAAAATTAGAAACAAATTTCTAAATTACTAAGATTAAGCATGCTGGAAATTTATTCAATATCAAGAACACTTACCGGATTTCGAAGAACACAGCACAATGCTCCTAGATTCTCAATCTTGATCTTCCAATCGACACCACCAATAGTGAACACCCGCTATATCTCTTGGATCACTGAGATAGGGATGGTGGGATCCAGAATTCGTCTTGGAAGGGAAATTTTCAGCAAGGAACCTTGCTGTAATTTTTTAGAGGAAAGAGAGAAAAGAAAGAACCTTCTTTCTCTATCAAAATCGTGAATGAGAGGAATGATCAAATTCTTGGGAACAACCTCTCCCCTGTACGATAAGTGGGGAGGGAGTTATTTCCCTACTAGATCTAGACCGTTAGATCTTAATTAAAACGATCTCGGCCATTAACTAATTAAATAATAAATATTTAATTAATTAATTAATTATAATTAATTTAATCAAATCAATATTAATTAAATGAATTATAATATAAAGTTTTTAATTCAATTTGAATCATATTCAATTAAATTAAATTGGCATTTCAATTAATTCTAAATTAATTGATCCCACATTAATTAAATATCAAATATTTAATTAATTTTATAATTGAATCATATTCAATTTTATCTCTCTCATTTAACCTATAGTTTTAATGTGCATCAAAATGTACATCAATATAAACTATAGTTTTAATTTGATTAAATCACATTTAACCAAACTATAATCAAATTAATTAATTCATGAATTAATCAAATATCACTTATTTAATTAAATTCATAATCATCTCATTAATTAAATTTGAATCATATCTAAAATTAATTTTATTATAAAGTTTAATTCATTAATTAAACTTATATTATAATGTATCTCCATACATTATATTAATTGCATCAAAATACAATTAACTTATATTCCCTTTAATAATCCAGACTATATTATCTCAGAATCCGTTATGAGCTAACAGGTAGACCTAATGGACCTACAGATCAGAAGCTCCAACGATACGAGATTGATCAGCTAAACTCATTAACCGAGTCAATCAACATTTGTTAACTGTGGGTCACTCCACTAAAGATCCACAGTTGCACTCTTCTCACTGTAGAATATTTCTGTGTCCACGGATATCGACCAATGCAGTAAGTCAATCCTTCACGTGTGTTCGTAACACCAACTGGGTCAAATTACCATTTTACCCCTAGGTTACCTCTGGATCCTTAAGTACCACTGATCCCTCTAATGAACAAGTTGTTTAGAGTCCAACCTCTAAACAAGAGTTCCTCTCGGGCCAGGAGAGGACGGCGCGCCTTTGTTCAAGCCCTGGAATCAGCTCTTAAGGGAACACACATCTAATTGCCTCAATAGGGGAAGGAGTGAATTCCATCTTGTATTGTCATGTCCCCACCCCCCACTCGGTCTTGTCCCCAAGAAGGTAGGCCTATTGAGTTGGCGTTCTGGCCACTCTCACCCGTACTAATCAAACGACAATCCCTTATGGGAAGGAGTTCATGACATACTCAGGATTAAGATTGAGTTACCTAGGTCATCCTATTGAAACAGTAACCTAACTAGTTAACGGTGTTACATCTAATGGTTTACTATTTCGTGGTCCAGTCTTATGCAAACTCATTACATAGGATACCCCCGCTCGCATGTCTCCTACATGGACACCTTGGATCAATACGTCTGTATCAAATACAAAACGGGTCGTATCTCATAGTATTACCAGGATAAGGTACCCAACCTTATCCATGTACTATAGACCTTTTAGGTTGTCACTTGAACACTGATCCCCGTATGTCCCCACATACTAGTCCAAGTCTCATGTAAACAACCTTGGATCTTAGTTTATTGGATTTGGGTCATATTGTGCAATTCTAGACTTAATATGACAATAACACTTTATTGCATAAACCTCAATAACACTTTATTGATACAAGTTTATAATTCGTTAATCATTCACTGTCTACGAGTTTTAGGACATAAAACCCAACAAACTCCCACTTGGACTAAAAATCTAGTTTAGTGGGAATGTACAATAATCTATCCCAGCAGTGGGTGTATAAATACATGTATAATACATAAAACGTATTTACAATGTACAAATACAATAAACTAGGGCATCACTATACCCATTACATTTCTCCCACTTGCCCTAGATTACATCTTTGTACATAACTTGTAGACCTAGACCATCTAGATGACCCTCATACACTTTAGCCGAGAGAGCCTTTGTGAATGAATCAACAATATATCCTTTAGATTCAATGTGCTTGCTTGTCTTGCAATAGGCTAGTTCATATTTGGAACACCTTCCAAATTGGGCTTGAACTTCCTAAGTCATACAGTCTCTATCTTTGCTTCATAAGCAACTACTTATTGACCTATATGATCGAGACTGCAGATAAGTCGTACTATAGTTCCTCCATTAAGAGTGAAGACAGACACTGATGTAGATTTCATCAAATCCTTATCAGTTAAAATATCTGTGTCAGTGTATCTTGTAAGGATCAAATCCTTAGTGCCATACACGAGCATATAAAACCTCGTTCTCCTAAGATACTGGAGGATGTACGTAACGACACTCCAGAGATCAAATCCTGGAATTGATTGATACTCACTGACAACCCTACTGCATAGGGCATATGTCTCATGTCCTCAACTTCTTGGGATTTCTGAGGACACAGTTCCTTAGACAAAAGAATTCCATTCCTGAAAAGGTAGTAAACCCTTATTGGAATTTTGCATCTTATATCTAACTAACATCTTGTAGACATAAGACACTAGAGACAAGACTAGCTCAGCTTCTCCCAGATTTTCATTTGGAGATGAGCTGCTAGCCTCTTTTAATGTCAGTAAGATAACCTACATCATTCCCAATGATTAGGATATCAATCACATACAACATGAATAAAGCTACTGAACTATTGATGATTACTTGTAAACACAACACTCATCAATGTTCTGATTAAAGCCAAAAAATTTGATCACTGTATCAAATCTTAAATTCCAAGATCGAAATGCTTAGGTCAATCCATGAATGGACCACTTAAGCTTGCAAACTCTTTTGTTTTTGATCTTGTTCAATGGACCCTTCTGGTTGAGACCTTAAATGTCTCATTACCTCTTGTAAATCCACTTGTAACCTTTAGGTGTTAGCCCATCAAGCAAATTTACAAGATCCCAGATGAAACTGAAATGCAAAGACTTCATTTCCAGGTCCATGGCTTTAAACCATTGGTCCTTGTCGACATCATCCATTTTCTTTCTAAAAGATAATGAATCCTTTATGTCATCAACAAGAATAACGACTTGAGCTTCAAATAAGCCCATGTAACGGTCAGGTTATAAAACAACCCTCCCACTACATCAAGGCATTCTCAACTATTGAGATGGATGTGGCTGACTAAAAACACTGGTCTTATCAACAACTCTTGTTAAATAACCAGTCTTATCAACAACTTTTGTTGATTCATCAACAACTCTTGTTAATGTTTCTATAGCTTTATTAGTTAATTCACTTAAACCGACCTTACTTTATGGCTTATGATTTCTCATATGTTCTTCTTCTAAGAATGAAGTATTTGTCGATACAAATTATTTATTCTCTTATGGATTGAAGAAGTATCTTCTCCTCGTTTCCTTTGGGATTGCCTACAATTAGGCATAATTTTGAACGGTATTCCAGTTTGTTTTGGATTAGTCACAAGCACAAGTGCTAGACACCCCAAAACATTAAAGGAACGTAAACAATCTATGCGTCCAATCCACAACATAGAAGGTGTTTCAGAAACACTTTTGATGGAACATTGTTCAAAATACACGCTGCAGTCACACTGCATGACCCCAAAACGAGTCAGGCAATTGAGCATAGCTCAACCGGGATTGAACCATATCCAATAGGGTTCTATTACTCCTAACTGAGATTTAGGATGTGATTCCATGAACTATCAAATAGTCCTAGAATCTCAAGTCCCGATACTCAACACATTAATCAGATCAAAGTGTTTTTATTATCTCACCTAACAAGTTTTCAACTTCAGTCTTAAGCCCCTTCGAATATCTCAAGAGATTGAGACTTAAGTTGCATTAGGTTGAGATGTTCATACCTATGAATAATTATCGATAACAAAGATAAATTATTCATACCCTCCTATTGCTTGAACATACTAGACCACAAGGATCCAAATGTACAAGCTCAAAGGGCTCTATGGCTCTTTTAGCTCTTTTCCGGTAAGAGTTCTATCAGTCATAGTGCCCATAAGGCATGACTTAATTGGTATTAAAGAGTGTTCTTCTAACTAACTTAGAAGTATAGTCTATACTAATCTCTCAATCATATTGAGATAAAAAATAGCCTAAAACCTTAAGAACCAAAGAAAGGTATTTCCTTTAGGAGATATCCTTTGCCTTTATTTCTACGAGTATAAGCAATCTTAAACAACTCAATGCTCATGACTTGCTTTACTCTCGATTAGTCTTAAAACACATAATTTATTTTCAGTAATGTTGAACTAATGTCAACTCCCTTTCTTAAAATAAAACTGCGTTAGAAGAGAAAGGTTAGAGTAACATTGTTCCAGCATATACGATATAGAAATCAAATTTCTGTTAATCTTCGGGAAATTCATACACATTATCCAATAATGTGTATTTTCTCCCACTGGATGAAATAACTTAATGTTCTCTCTGCCAAAGCCGAGACACACTCTCCAGATCAAAATCTGAGAATCATCTCACCTATTTGCAACAGTTGCCATGAGCTTATTCCTTAAAAGGAAAAGCAAACGTGATAAGTGACACCTGAATTAAAAATTCAGGCTGTATCCTCATTTTCCACTATGCACGTTTCAATGACCAATAAATCATATTAATTGTCATTGATATTGGCTAGGCAGTTAATGTAATTGTCATCATGAACAATTCAAGATTAATCTAAAATCTTAAATGAACTAGACATTTGAGCCTGAGGACATTCCTCACTAAAGACTAATCTAAAATCATTTACCACAAGTTTCGTTTAAGCTAGTTGTATCTTAAACCGTTATTAATAAAATGGTGTAAGACAATGCACATAAGGTTTTATATAATTGCTGAAGTAACAAATTACTTGTATTATTAATCGCACTAACTCATTACAAATAATCCAATCAAATTCTGCAAAAACAAACAAGCAATCAAAGAAACCCTATAAAACTATTGATTTAGTTTTTGCAACGATACTTCAGAGGTTTAGAGCAACAGCCACCGAAGGGTGGTCAGCTACTCCTCCTCTAAATTGGGACAATCTCAACCAAATTCTAACACCAGAATAACTCATATTCCGTTAGCATTTAGTTACCATTTTTCGGTCAAGGATTAGTTAACACATTTAACTCATCCCCGTAAGTGTAACCCTCCCACTTTCAGATCTTAGAGGCACGGACCAACAGGCTACCGTTAGGAAAGACAACTGTTGGTAATTAGCCTAAGCGATCCTATCCTATTCAGGAGTTCACGGTGTTCCGAATCCCATGATCAGGCCCTCCGAAGGGATGGTTGCGCTGAGACAACACACAGGCGGATCATAGGAATCTCACGTTGTGACCTAGGGGTGGAGACCGAAGGATACGTTGGCACGCGTCCCGCTCCCACTTACTATAGATATTCTCCTCATTCACCTTGGTATTGACCCATGCAAACACTTTCCGAAGGGAGGCCGCGCTAAAACGACACGAAGGCGAGCATGGATCTCACGGTGTGAACACAGGGGGAGGTGAGTGATGTGGAATTTTCCTACCGCAAGCGCACGGGTCAAGTAATAATATAGTGAATGTAATTCAAATGTTGTCTTCTGGATTGGATTTTTAAGCAAATCAAGTATTGTGAATTATCTCGCTCAATTTTATTTAGGGATCAAAAAGTGATGAATGAATGGTATGAAAACTAAATCAAAACAAGTAAAAAGTGTGGAAATTCAATTGGGAAAAATACTTAGGGAATTGATTTCGCCGATTTAGTCTAGGATTGATTTTAAGGAGTAAGTTATTATGCACAATGGAATTATGAGACAAAGACCCTTTAATCACAACTACCTCTCCCGAGTATAATTGATTCTCATGCACATTAACCAACTTGATATCCCTATCTAAGTTTATTAATATGCAAGGTGTCACAATCGCACTCTTTTGGAACGTGCAAGCGATTGTGCGGCACTTACTCTCGCCCACGAGTAAGTCAGCCAATTCGATCTCAGATCGCCGATGGCACAACGGGCCTATCTCGCAACCTCCACCCCCGTTCTTGAAAAACGGTTTTAGAAAACGGGGTTAGAGAAAAAGCTTTGGAAAACGTTTGAAAGCATTTTGAAAGAATATTGGTTGCACAGACTATCAAGTAAGCAAAGGCACAACAACAGCTTGATAGCATACAACTCTCGGGTAGGAAGGTTTGACAACTAGTCGTACCCTACGAATGTCTTTCACATCCTAGAAAGATGGTCAGCTACCACATTCTCACAACCTCGCCTGTCTTTCACATCAAAATCAAATTCCTGTAACAATAAAATCCATCGAATCAAACGAGGCTTGGCATCCTTTTTATCGAACAAATACCTGAGAGCTGCGTGGTCAGTATGCACAATAACTTTAGTTCCTAACAGATAAGGCCTAAATTTATCAAAAGCAAACACTACAGCAAGCATTTCTTTTTCAGTGGTAGTGTAGTTTTGTTGTGCATTATCTAAAGTTCTACTTGCATAATAAATGGCCCTGGAAAATTTATCACGTCTCTGCCCCAATACTGCTCCTACAGCATAATCACTAGCATCACACATAATTTCAAAAGGTTGACTCCAGTCAGGTACAACAATAATAGGGGCAGTAGTCAACCTATCTTTCAACAAATTAAATGCTAGCAGACATTCATCAGAGAAAACAAAAGCAGAGTCCTTTTCAAGCAAATTACATGAGGGTTTAACAATTTTCGAAAAGTCTTTAATAAAGAGCCTGTAAAACCCTGCATGTCCTAGAAAGCTCCTGACTCCCTTAACATTCGTAGGAGGAAGTAGTTGTTCAATGGCCGCTATCTTGGCTCTGTCCACCTATAATATAAAGTTTTTAATTCAATTTGAATCATATTCAATTAAATTAAATTGGCATTTCAATTAATTCTAAATTAATTGATCCCACATTAATTAAATATCAAATATTTAATTAATTTTATAATTGAATCATATTCAATTTTATCTCTCTCATTTAACCTATAGTTTTAATGTGCATCAAAATGTACATCAATATAAACTATAGTTTTAATTTGATTAAATCACATTTAACCAAACTATAATCAAATTAATTAATTCATGAATTAATCAAATATCACATATTTAATTAAATTCATAATCATCTCATTAATTACTTTTGAATCATATCCAAAATTAATTTTATTATAAAGTTTAATTCATTAATTAAACTTATACTATAATGTATCTCCATACATTATATTAATTGCATCAAAATACAATTAACTTATATTCCCTTTAATAATCAAGACTATATTATCTCAGAACCCGTTATGAGCTAGCAGGTGGACCTAATGGACCTACAGATCAGAAGCTCCAACGATACGAGATTGATAAGCTAAACTCATTAACCGAGTCAATCAACATTCGTTAACTGTGGGTCACTCCACTAAAGACCCACAGTTGCACTCTTCTCACTGTAGAATATTTCTGTGTCTACGGATATCGACCAATGCAGTAAGTCAATCCTTCACGTGTGTTCGTAACACCAACTGGGTCAAATTACCGTTTTACCCCTAGGTTACCTCTGGATCCTTAAGTACCACTGATCCCTCTAATGAACAAGTTGTTTAGCGTTCAACCTCTAAACAAGAGTTCCTCTCGGGCTAGGAGAGGACACGTCTTTGTTCAAGCCCCGGAATCAGCCCTTAAGGGAACACACATCTACTTGCCCCAATAGGGGAAGGAGTGAATTCCATCTTGTATTGTCATGTCCCCAGCCCCCCACTCGGTCTTTTCCCCAAGAAGGTAGGCCTATTGAGTTGGCATTCTGCCCACTCTCACCCGTACTAATCAAAGGACAATCCCTCATGAGAAGGAGTTCATGACATACTCAGGATTAAGATTGAGTTACCTAGGTCATCCTATTGAAACAGTAACCTAACTAGTTAACGGTGTTACATCTAATGGTTTACTATTTCGTGGTCCGATCTTATGCAAACTCATTGCATAGGATACCCCCGTTCGCATGTCTCCTACATGGACGTCTTGGATCAATACGTCTGTATCGAATACAAAACGGGTCGTATCTCATAGTGTTACCAGGATAAGGTACCTAACCTTATCCATGTACTATAGACCTTTTAGGTTGTCACTTGAACACTGATCCCCGTATGTCCCCACTGAAGGGATAAATAACCCTACGCAGCGGAAGACGTCATAGACTTTTTCGAATAAAAACGTCGATTGGGATACCAATACGACCGCAAAACAAATTGACAACAGAAAATAAAATAATCATGTTGTAAAACTAATATAATACATGCTTAAACCAGAAAAATAAATTAGATCTTATCTAAGAATTGGATCCTAATGATCCTAAATCAAGAACCACTTACCCTTGAAGAGTTTCTTGATCGTTTCGCCAAGTTTTCCTCGAAATATTCTGAAAAACAGCAGCAAAAGGGACCTTGTTCTCGCTGTAAAATTACCACGAACACCACCACTTGATTGCACCAGTATTCTCAAAAGGGAACTTGCGTTGGGAGCTTGTGGGAGCAAAAACTCTAAGGATTTTTCTCTGAAAAGGACTTTGTATTCTCAGAGGAAGTGCAGAACGAAAGAGAGGGCGAGAGGGAGAGGGAGAGAGGCGTGAGACTGAGAGTGATTTTCTGAAAAACTGAAAATCAACCCCTTACCTATCGATCAGGAGGATAACTGCACGCCCTATTTCTGGTAACTGAAGTTCAGTTACCAGATAATTAATTATTAATTTAAAAATCAAAATTTTAAATTATAATTAATTAAAATTCAATTAATCAATATTAATTGAAATATCATTAATTTAAATCTTATTTAAATTAATCCCTCTTTAACCTATAGTTTAATTAAATCAATTTTAATTAAACTTAATCAATTAATTAATTCAAAATTAATTAATTTAATAATAATAATAAAATTGAACATCACATATTCAATTATTATTTTCCCTCTCAAAACTATAGTATTAATATACATCCAATGCACATTAATTATAACCTATAGTTTTAATATGAATCAAATTCATATTTTAGTTTAATATTCGAACACTTTCGAATATTCAATCCTTCCTTAGAATTTCACCTCAACGCCCTAAATGAGCTACCAGTGGGACCTAATGGACCTACAGATCAGAAGCTCCAACGATATGAGATTAGTTGGCTAAACTCATTAACCAAGATAATCAATATTCGTTAACTGTGGTTCACTCCACTAAAGAACCACAGCTGCACTCTTCTCACTGCAAATATATTTCTGTGTCCACGGATATCGACCGTCAACAGCAAGTTAGCCCTTCACGTGTGTTCGTACCCCAGCTAGGTCAAATTACCGTTTTACCCCTGGGCTACCTCTTGGTCCTTAAGTACCAGTGCTCCTTTAATGAACAACCTGTTTGTGGTCCAACCAGAAAACAGAAATCCCTCTCGTGCCATAAAGAGGGTAGGGCCCATTGTTCAAGACCCGGAGACACCACTTAAGGGAACACACCTCTACTTACCCTAATATTGGGAAGGAGTGAATTCCATCTTGTAAGACTACGTTCCCAGCTCCCCACTCGGTCTTGTCCCCAAAATGGTAGGCTTATTGAGTCGGCGAACAGGCCACTCTCACCCGTACAAATTAAAGGACAATCCCTCATGGACAGGAGTCCATAATCCACTCAGGATTAAGGCCAAGTTGCCTAGGTCATCCTAGTGAAATAGAAACCGAGCTAACTAACGGTGTTACAGTTAGTGGTTAACTATTTCGCGGTCCGGTCTTTGTGCAAACTCATTGCACAGGATACCCCCACTCGCATGTCAACTACATGAACGCGTTGGATCAGTACGTTTGTATCAATATACAAAGCGAGCTGTATCCATAGTGTCACCAGGATAAGGTACCCAGCCTTATCCCTATACTACAGACCCTTTAGGCTAAAACTTGAACATTGATCCCAGTATGTCCCTACATATTAGTTCAAGCCTCATTCTATTAGCCTTGGATGTTTAGTTTATTGGATTAGGGTTAATAAGATAAGATATAATACAAACATTGAATAATACATCACTTTATTAAAGTTCGGTCAAATGTACATTTACTATCTACGAGTTTTAGGGCATAAAACCCAACACCCACATACTAGTCCAAGTCTCATGTAAACAACCTTGGATCTTAGTTTATTGGATTTGGGTCATATTGTGCAATTCTAGACTTAATATGACAATAACACTTTATTGCACTAGTGTTTTACCCACGTGCATTGCACGTGTATATTTTTCCAAATAATGTTTTTTTTTGTGTATGTGCGTGTGTGCGCGCTAGTGTAAAAAAGATAAAACTACGTCTTAACGGTATTTTGTAAAATTTAGATAATATGCATTCTTATAATCACTTCCTACTTGCTTCTCAAGTCTTATTTCACCTTTACATTCTCTCTCTACCGTAAGTGTTGACAAATGCCCAACTCTCCCCCATCGGCGTCTCTCTCATCTTGCTACTTCAATCTTTCATGTCCATTGTCTGTCGTCACCATTCATCGTTGATTGATACTAAACTTTTTTCATTTTCTTTATTTGTTAGTCGTCGTACTACACATGCTCTCTCTCCATTTAAATCGCTTACTAACACTCAATCCTCAATCTCTCTATAATGCATCATGTTAATCTATTCCTTTCTCCCACACATGCCACTTGAAATTACCTTATTTCGTCAGTTTCATTCTTTCTAGAACTTTGTCGAGTACAACTAATCTGACAAATCAAAATTAATCAATTTGATTTCCTCTTTATTGGTCAATATGATTTGGTCTAAAACAACAATATTGACCTTGTACATATCATTCAATAGGATAAAGATTGATGTTCTTTAGTTGAGAGGTGTGAGCGGTGAAATTTAAAAAAAGTGAGTAATGACTAAAGAAAAAAAAAATTGTTTCCAAGATGACGTTTTTGTATAATTTTTTTGGGGAAATTTAAAGGTTTTTTAGTAAGAATTTTAAAGGTCATGTATTATTATGTTAATAATAGTGATAGTTAGTAGTGAATTTGTAACCACCATTATTTAGTCTAATGGTTTGTGATGTTGCAATTAGTTTGTCAATTATAAATAATTTTATTATTTTTATTATTTTTTTTAATGAAATTTAATGTATTTTATAGATAATTTAAGAATAAAAGATAATAAAAGTGTAGGATGATTAAATAAAAATGATATGGGCATGTTTATGTTTTTCAATTTGTACAATTTAAAAATAAATAAATTTTATTATATTCATTAAAAAGAAAAAGTATGTGACAAATTTGGTATAGATATTTTAGGTCAATAATCATTTTTTTTATGTATGATAAAATGAAAGTTTTATTTCATGTTAAACAATTTTTACCACAATTTAAATGATTTCTAAATATAAAATATGGATCACATTAGTTATTTTGATTAATGTGATATAATTTAAATTTAATTTTAAGTTATTACTAATAGATGTATTTTTTTTAAACAACTAATAGATGTATTTTTACTTTAAAATAAAATTTCAATATTTGAATAATTAATTTGAAATAAAGTTTATATGTGTATAAACATGGAAGAAAAAAAAACATAATCTAACGAAAAATTCAAAAGTTTAACTAAGAAAAATTAAAAATAAAATATACAAATTTTAAGCATGTATAAACATTTAAAATATCAAACATAATAATCTTAAGATTAATTATAAACTAATCACTAAACAATATTACTCTATAAAACTTCGACAAATGCTAGTATTATAGTATAATTTTAACTTTAGAAGCCTCAAAGATAAAATGTAAAGATTTCTCTCAAAAGAAAAAAAAAATAAAATGTAAAAAGAGAGGAAAAAAATTCGAATTGTTATAGATTATGAATAGAAGCTTGACTAAGGATATCATTTTGTAATTATTAGGGAATGAAGGAGTTAGAAAACTATAATTAAGAATTAAGTAAGAGGAATAACCACAAAACTTTTGATACTCTATCCTTTTACATTCCATGCATTCATCAATTTTGTGAGAGCATTTAAATTTCATTGATTCATACCAACTTTTTAATAGAATTATATATTTTTATATTAAAAAATCATGTAGTATTATTTTTTTTCTAACTTCAATTAAAATTGGAACTATAAAATGCATAGGTCTTAGCATGCAAAATTTTAGTAATTATTTTTTTAATACAGTTTTAGTAATTAATAACCTCAATTTTAGAATTAATTTCTAATATTGAAGGCTAATTTTTTCATATCTCTTCATTTATCACCTTGATGTACATTATTTTTATTTATCTAAATTAATATTTCTACCGGTATAAATTGTTTATTGTAAATATTTATAAACTTTAAACTAATTTGAAATTTATTAAAAGGAAAATTAATTTTAATCTCTTACTCTAAAAATATATAAGTCATCATGCTTTCATTTTCTAAATAGTTAGTTTTGACCTTTTATTATATTTACTTACTAATTAAAATTTACTCTTTTTATTATGTTATAAAAATAATGTTTCAAACTATCAAATAACATTTTATTTTACCATAGACTCAAAAGAATATTTTAATTTTGTGTTATAGTTTAAATTAATAAATAATAAATTGACAAAAAGAATAGAGTATATAATTTCCTAACATGCTAAATTTCTTATGAAATATGAACCTACGTGAAATTGAATTAACAAATCCAAAGATATGCGCACAACATTTTTCACAACAAACAATGCACTGATTATCAAATGACAATAAAACAAAAGTAGTAAAATATCTCATACGGTATCCATATACACATGCTTTAAAACAGATATACTCACTTGGCAATTGCAACATCATTATTTGACTTCATCAAAGTGGAACTTTAGCATCCTAAGCAAATTCTAGCATCCGATATATATGTTCATCACATTTGCAACTTGAATCTACCAAGTAAAAAATAGAGTCGATTTCAAGATTTGAAAAGACCCTTGAGAGTAAGGAATTGAGAGATCTTGATGAAAAAAATGGTAGAAGAATATCTCATTTTATAGGTGGTAGAGAATTAAAAGTTGCAAAACTTTTAGAATTCCAAAACATTTTAAATTCTAATATTAATTATAATTAATATTTTAATTAATGAAAAACTAACATTTGGTATTCAACCTCTCATATTAACATGCGGTTATTATTATTAATAATTAGTCAATAATTTATTATTTATAACTAATTAAAGAATTTACGTTATCAAAAAAACAAAAAAACTAATTAAAGAATTTACTATTTAAAATTTAGTTTTCAAAAACATATTATATAAATAAAGAAATTAAAGAAGAACTTTTCAAATATTTCATATTTCCGTAAAAAAAAAATACTAATTTTGATGCACCATACACTAAATAATAAAAAATGTTAAAAAAAATTTAAAATTCTTATATTAATTTTAATAAATTTGTAATTAATTAGAAAATAATTACACTTTTTGCATATAAAAAATAATAAATAAATAATTCCTTCACTATTAATAATTAATAACTAATGAAAATGACATGTTTGTAAATATATCAATTAAATAAGGGACATAATTGTCCAAAAAAAAATTTCAAAGATTGTAGCTTTTTAATATAGTATAGATAAACCTCAATAACACTTTATTGATACAAGTTTATAATTCGTTAATCATTCACTATCTACGAGTTTTAGGACATAAAACCCAACAAAGGAGTGGATACCCCTTGTTCATGCACTAACTCCAACCTGCAAAAGAAAAACAAGTGCAAACCGAAGTCAAATTTCCCTTTGAGACAGAAATGTGGTCGCAATCTGATCGCAATTTCAAATACAAATCTGGTTTCACTTGTGGTCCCCGACAACGGCGCCAAAAACTTGGTGTGTGGTCAGCTGAATAGATGGATGTGAATTAAGATGATAAATGAAATAATAAAGAATAAAACACTTAAGTGCAAGTATACACTGTCACACGTAGTAATAAAAAATCTCAGAAGTACTCCAAGGGTATCGATCCCACGAGGACTAAATTGGAAATTCATATTTGAATAAGAAACTGCTCAAATGACTGCTTTTGAAAAAGGTAACCAAAGAAAATAATAAGTTGATTGATTGGGTTTTTTAAAAGATAGATAAAACAAACAAGTAGATAATAAAGAATAACAATAACGAACAAACGAGGTATTCAACATGGATTCATCCCTAAGGTAAAAACCATACTCATGCAATATCTAACTTAAGCGTATTTAATGCATTGGGTCAGATTTAACTCCTATTTGGCTCTTGTTTCCAAAAATCGTTAGAAAGCTAAGCGAGTACCGTTATGCACATTTCTGTGACTCGACTCCGACATAGATATTTCATGAATGCAACCTATAACCCTATAGTCGATATAGGGTGCCTTAGGCAGCTTGCCCTATACCGCCGAACAATCTCTTTCGAGCTTTTTCTTCTATATCACCTTTATGAGAATCGATATCGTTTGTCCCTTTCAAGATCAAACTCACATAGCATGCAAAGTCTAAGTGATCAAATTAAACTCAGCAAGATTAGAGTGATAATCAATAAAGAATGACATGCATTAAACACAACTTAAGCAAATAAAACACTTTCAAGCCATTAAACCATAAGGGAATTCACCACATTGAACCCCTCAACGGGATTTAGCTACTCATGATGGAATAAAAAGCAATTGAACACATTTTCATTGAAATAATGATCTAAAGAATACAAAATAATGAAAAGATTCAAGAGCTGGAAATAAAGGAAATAACTAAATATTATGGGTTTTTCTATTTACTCAATCCTTCTAGAGTTCGCTAAGACACTCTACTCTCTCACTTTTACAAGATGGGAATGGGTGAAACTCTCTACAAACCACAAGGTTTGATTTCTAACTCTTTCTCGAGTTAGAATTTGGTCATCTAAGAAGGACCTCGGGCATCCCTACTCATTGGCGTCGAGCCAGGGTTCTGTCACCACCATTTTCTTCCAAGTGAGTTCTGCTTGAATTTGACTTCGAATCCCGAGCTTATATAGTGTAGAAATTGGTTGAGGAGCTGCAAAATAGGTGCTGGAAGGTTGCCCAGTCAGTTTCGGGGTCAAAACAATCGGTTAGGTGCGAAGAAGCCTCGTCAACAACGACCCGCCGACTCGGAATGCCCTCTGTTTTTCTAAAAATGCGGTCGCATTTCAATTTTTCCTTCCGCATTTCTGGGGAATTCCAGTTTCTCCTCTGTTTTTCTGCACAACAACAAACTAAGTCAAATTTGCTTCAAACCAAGTCTTTTTAGGCACAAATAAACATAATTCAACAAAAGTGACTCTCAACACCCTAACTTATCAAATTAACATATTTTGAGCTCGGAAATAGTAAAATTGACCTAAACACTCAGTATTTGACCAAGAAATGAGTTAAATATAAGGGTAAAATTGGTATATTTTTTACCCTTATCACCGGCTCGTTTCTCAACCCACTAACGGAAGGGTCGACGTCGAGACACTGGCCTTGGCGTCTTGATGTTGGCGTTAATTATAAATACGAACCCTTCGTCTTTTTTAGCCGCTGGGTTATTTTTCCAGCCGTTTTGGATGATTTCTCTCTGTATTTTTCCATTCCCTTGAGTTTAGAACTGATTTCTATCCAGGTTTTTCATTATTTTGCTATGTTTTCTTATTTCTTTGTTGGGTTATCTTGTAGCATGAGGGGCTAAACCCCTTAGGATTGTTGGATTGGTGTAATCTTTAGATGCTTTGTTTAATTTAGTTGAGTTTGTTGAACCTTACTCTCTGTTTTGTGGATTTATATGAATTGCATCTTAGTTTCTCGTTTAAATCATCACGTTTGTGTATTGATTTGAGTCTTTATGTCCCCTAAATTGAATATGAGCGTGGTCTATTAGTTATTTTTAGATAACCACTAGGTTGAGGCAGATCCATCACCAGTTTGATGGTAGCCTAGCGTAGACTTCCGATAGGCCTAAGAAACTAAGAGAAGCTAGATTAATTTAATTAGAGAAAACTAAATCCTAATTTAATTAACTAATTTCGGGCCTTGTACGATCATGTAATTAACCAATTAGCAATTTAGAGGATTTATCGGGTTGTTAATTTAGCTAATTAGATTTAGGCTGAGGATTTATCGTACTAAGTTTGAGAGGCGGCGGATGCAATTTACAATAATTAATTAATTATGTTATTCATGGGCTATCGGTTAATTCAATTAATTAAGCACAGGTTGAGTAGGTGGGTTATCTGAAAAGCCAAGAAGCATTCCGGGAAATTTAAATTAATTCACAAAATATTATTTGAGCAAACGATGAAATTGAATTGAACAAAGTAATCTAAAGAGTAACCAATTCGACGATCCCATCTTTTGTCTGATTTTCGTCAATTTTTACTTCGCTTCTATTTATTTGCATGTTATTTAATTCTTTCCGGCAATTTTCCCTTTTTCCTTGCATTCTAAATTATTTCTGTCAGTGACAGACCAAAACCCCCTTTTGTTGCAAAACCCCCTTTTGTTGTAAAACCCCTTTGTTTAGCGAAATCCCAAAAATTAATAAAGATCTCCCTTTTCCTTGTGGACGACCCGACCACTACCTAGTGCAAAGTAGCATAGAATCAGAGTTATAAATTTTATTTGACAACGAGGACTCGACAAACTCGCACCCGTCAACTAATCACGCATGTTCTTCCTATCAAGGAATAGGTTCCTGGCAACCGTTGTAAGCTAAAAAGATGACTCTTAGAGTTGGAACAAGCGAGTTTATCTTGGCTATGGCAGTGGGAGATTGATAACTTGAAAATATCAAGTTATTAGGTGTCTAATTTAAGCTTATTGTAAGCCTCAAGAGATTGAAAAACCCCAAGTTTTAACTAATTTAGATGCTAAGATGCAATAATATTGATTTATTATATTAATGTGCTCATATTGATTGAAATAGTCAATTTCACATGAAACGGTGTTATAAAAGAAAGTGACTTATTTCTCGATCGTGGTCTTATGCAATCTCATTGCATAGGACACCTCCACTCGCATGTCTTTACATGAACAATTCAGGATCACATCGTTTGTATTAAATACAAAGTGGGTTGCGACTAATAGTGTCCCCAGGATAAGGCACCCAACCTCTATCCCTATACTATAGACCGGTTTTGGCTATCACTTGAACTTGATCCGCTTTTTTGTCTACAAATAAAGTTCAAGTGTTCATTATATAGCTATGGGTTCTAGTTTATTGGTTTTGGGTTAATTAATGCACAATTAAACAACCATTCAATAACTTCTTATTGAATAAACTCAACAACGCTTTATCGATTAACTTTGTTATATTTACTATCCACGAGTTTTAGGACATAAAACCCAACAATAATAACGTTATTTATAGTAAATATTATTGTATCAGAATAAACGAGAAAATGTTCATTGTATTTTTTTTTTCATGTTGATGATTATTTTATAAAGTTTATTTTTAATTTTTTTTTAATTTATTTTACTTTCTTAATGCTTATTTTTTCATGTTTATGAAAAGTCTAAATCTAAACTTTTTGTTAATTTATTTTTAAAAATTTAAAATAAAATTTCAAAAAAAAATTATGATGGAAGTCAAATACTCTTTTAGAATGAAATCTAAACGTTAAAAACATTGATATTACTAATTTAGATGCATTTATAAAATTGAAAAATGAATGGAATGTGAAAATTCAAAAATATATATAATATAATTAATAAAAATAACATATCAACAAATAATTTTTTATATAAAATCTAGATAACTAACGGTTAAAATAAGAAAAGTTTTAATATAAAAGGTTTGTTCAAATTATTTTTAAAACTAAACTTCAAAATTTACTTTTTTACCCTTAGTTACAATTAAATTTAGAATCTTAAAAGTTTATCTTGGAATCTAGTTTTAGAAATTTAATAGTTAAAATATTTTAAAAATTAAAAGTATAAAATTACATTCAAATTATTAATAATTTAAATGATAAGAATTCCCGTTAGAATATGTGAAAAATTGGAATACAAAAAGATTAAAAAGTTTTATCAATTTATTTCTGAAAATTAATTCTAAAATTGTTAACCATAACTTTAATTATAATTAATTATAGAATTTCAAAAGTTTTGAATTTTTAATAGTTGTGTAATTTACTTCGAACTCCTTCCACCATATAATGAATATTCTATTCTACTTTTTTTTTTTCAAGAAAGGAAAAGAAAATTGTTTTCTGCGATAGTTTTTTTTTTTCTCTCTCAATTGTTTTGCCTAAAATTTGACATTTACCATATCTTATCTTATCTTATCTTATCTTACTTCTTATCTTACTATTTTAAAAGTGGCTCACCAAAAGAATCATTTATATGTTTACCCCCTTCACATTCCGAATTAAATTATAAATAGTCAATTATAAATGTTTATTAAACTTTTCAAATTCCATAACCAAAAAGTAAATTATCCATTGTAACATACATATTTCATTCCCTATAAATAGTTGCATCATTTGAGATGCAATTGATAAACAAAGGTCATCTGTTTCCAATTGTGACAAATTTTGAATTGATTTATTTTAGAGGCATGAAGATTTAAAATTGTTGCAATTTTTTTTTTTTTTTTGTTCTCATTCTATTATATTTGTAAGATTATAACTTCAATCTTAAATATTTAATAATTGCATGTGTCATGGAGAATATGTTAGAACGAGATTTGGAACTTTTTCAGACTAATTGGAGTTTGAAAGCAAGTTTTCTTCGTAAAGGTATTATTGAGAAATACCAAACTAAAAAGGGAGAGTTTTTAGAGGTAGTGAAACTCATTGTCATGGATGGAGAGGTAACTTTAGCTTTCTTATTTTTAATTTAATTTAATGTAAATATTCATAATTTCTTACCGTACTTTTTAATATTTGTCACAATAATATCATTATACTATATGTTTTATGAATATATAAAAATATTTATATTAGCTTTCATGAATATATACAAATATTTTTTTTATATAAATTATTATATATTTTAGTTTCCATGGAAATATTCCTTTAAATATTATAAAAATGGTAATATTTAATTAAATTATTTCATTTTTTATAGTGAATAAAGATTCAAATTACTCTGTACAATGATTTAATTAAAAAATTCAATGAAATTGTAAAGGACAAAGTCTATATTATTCGGAATGGAAAAATTAGTACAATGAATCGTAGATATCTAAACGTCCATGATGAGTTTGAGATTACTTTCACAAGTAGTAGTGAAATCAAAGAGATCGGGAATATGTCTTTTAGTAATAAAAAGAATAATCATATGAATTTTACTTCCATCAACAACAATTTCAACTCTAAAGTCTTTGGTAAGCATTTTTTTTCATATTACAAAAAAAAAAAAAAAGTTTCATTCTTAGATTTCTTTTCTTTAAGGGGTCGTTTGGCCCACTGTGTTGGTTATAATAGTGGGGCTATTATAACCAACCCAATGTTTGGGGCACCAACAAAAATAATGGGTGGAGTTGGTTATTTTTCCCCCCCGTGTTGCTATAGTAACACTATTCAACCCACCTCAATTATTTTATACATTCTCTACAGTAACTTTTTTCTCTATTCTTCCATGTGACTCATTGACTTTCCTACCGACAACTGGCTGACGAATTTCCCGACGACCACCGACAACTTTTCCGGCGACCGGCGTCGACTTTCCGATCACTTTTCCGGCGATCACCGACAACTTTTTTTTTTATATTCTCTTCTCGTTTTCATTTCGAAAAATATAAGAAACGAAAATAAAGAAAATAAAAAAAATAATAAAAAAAGGTAGAAGAAATGAAAGGAAAAAAAAGGGAAAAAATTTTCAATCACCGAAAAATTTGTTGGTGGTCGTCGGAAAAATCGAAAAAATTATAGAGAGTTAGATACTAGGTTGTCTTTGTATAAATATGGAGTTTTATTACATAATTACTTTTGATAATGAAGTATATGAATGTTTACCTTCATCGTACCATATTTTTCATTCCCAATTATACTTATCGTATTTAAGTTTACTGTGATAATAATAATTTTTTTAAAAAATACTACTCAAGTTTTTATTTCATGTGATTTCTATTTTATTTGATTCTTTTGATAATGAAGGTAAAATGAGTTTTGAATAAGCCTTTACCATTTTTATATTGGAAATACAGAAATGAAACAAATATGGTTTTTCTATATGAAATCATAAAATTACTTATTTTGTGAAAAAAAACCATGACTCTGAAACAAAGAAAATCAACCTTTATCTTAAGTTATTCTTGTTTCCTTTTGACATTGTTCACACGTAACTTCGGGGATGGAGACACGTGGAATAAATAATATATTGTATTGATGTTTGTATGCGTGTGGGTGTACAATCTCTAACTTTAATCCTCTTATTCTCTCTCTTGTGTGTGAATGTGTTTCACTCGAGGGCTGGAACGCTGATCCCGAGTCTGAAGCTTCAATGGATTCTTGGAGCTTGAAGTCTTCTAGTCTTGAAGGAGTCTTCAGTCTTCAAGAAGTGTTGATGTCCTGAAGAGTCTTTGATCTTCAAGGAGTGTTGAAGTCTTGAAGAGTGTTTGGTCTTCAAGAAATGTTGATGTCCTGAAGAGTTTTTGATCTTCAAGGAGTGTTGGGGTCTTGAAAAGCGTTTGGTCTTCAAGAAGTGTTGATGTCCTGAAGAGTATTTGATCTTCAAGGAGTGTTGATGTCTTGAAGGGTGTTTGGTCTTCAAGGAGTGTTGAAGTCTTGAAGAGTGTTTGGTCTTCAAGAAGTGTTCAACACTTGGACTTGTGGATTGCAGAGAGTCTTCGGTCTTCAGACTTGGTGGAGTCTCTCTGAATTCTCTGGTTCTGCTTGAGAGCTTTGAAAACTCTGAACTCTTGTCTTTGTGAGAGTGTAGAATTTCTGAACCCTTGAAATGGAAGAGAACCCCCTATTTATAGAGTTCTCACTGGATGGGCCCTAGAGACTTTTGAGCCTAACAACTTGGGCGTGGGCTTTTGGTCTTGGGTTCAACTATTTGGTCTTGGGTTGGTGATCTCTTGGATCGGCCTATTGGCTTGTTGATCTTCTTGGATGATCGGCCTGTTAGGTTGATGATCTCTTGGATCGGCCTATTGGCTTGTTGATCTTCTTGGATGATCGGTCCGTTGGCGTGATGATCTCTTGGATCGACTTGTTGGCTTGTTGATCTTCCTGGATGATCGGCCCGTTGACTTGTTGATTTGTTGGATCGACTTGTTAGCTTGTTGTTGATCCTCCTGGATGATCGGTCTGTTGACTTGATGATCTCCTGGATCGACCTGTTGGCTTGTTGATTTGTTGGATCGACTTGTTAGCTTGTTGATCTGTTGGATCGGCTTGTTAACTTGTTGATCCTCTTGGATGATTGGCCTACTGACTTGTTGATCTTCTTAATCAGTTAGTTGGCTTGTTGATCTCTTTTTAGAGTCTTCTAGTCTTCAAATCTTCTGAGTCTTGAATCTTTTGAATTCTGAATCTCGGATCTCTGAATTCTCTGGACTCTTTGGATTCTGACGACTCTGGATCTTGGGAGAATGCTCTGGACTCTACCCTCTCTGCCTCTGGCCGAATCCCCCAGAATGAATGGTGGCCTCCTCTATTTATAGAGTTTGATGGACCTCATATGGGGTTGGGCTTGGGTCCAATTGCCACGTGGCATAATCTGATTGAACTTGGCTGATGTTATCTGATGGATCACTAATAGACAAGTGGCATTCTTTGATTTGCCGAATTTTAATGTCTATTAATTTAATTTAGGCACACGTGTAAATTTGTAACTGGTCCCAAATTTATTTTATCATTAATTTATATTAATGACGTGGCAATTTGTGATTGGCCAAAATTTCTCCTTCAACAAATGCCCCTTTTCGAGATTTAGGCACAAGTTATGTGTGAGTGAATCTCGAAAAATATATTTTGGAATTAAAATGCAAGTTATTTGTTTTTGACTTTGACTCCATTTGGTGCGTCAATTTAATCAAAATATGATTTTTGGTCAAAATTTTGATTTTTTTATTTGACACACTTTTATTGCTAATTAATCAAAATTTGGAGTTTGGTCAAAATTTTGATTTTTCTTGTTTGGCAGCAAACTTTGATTTCAAGTTTGGGCAAAATTTGGTTTATACCCAAATTTTTATTTGAGGTATAATCCTATCCAATTTTAACTTGCATATGGACTTTGGTCCATTTGGGATAAAATTTGGATTATGCCCAAAATATAATTTGAGGTAAAATTTTACCAAATTCAAACTTGCATTTGGAATAGAATTTGATGTTTGAATCTCAAATTTTGATTTGGAAGAAAAATTTGGAGTATGCCCAAATAAAATTATTTAGATAAAATTTGAATTCCCAAATTGATTTGAATTGAAACACTTATCTTTTAGGAATTTCAATTTAATTAAGTTGGTTCAGATAAAGATAAAGATTATCCCATAAAATTTTGAACAGGAGATAGGATTTCATTTGAGTCAAATCTTTATCTAAACCTTTGATTTGAACTTAAAACTCCCTCCTATAAATAAGACTGAACTTTAGTAGAGAGAGCACACCTCAATTGCAGAGAGCATTCAAGAAGGGATCCAAGTAGGAAAATTTCTTCTCTTTTTATTTTTTATTTTTTTATTTTTAATTTTTCGTTTTTTTTTTTAATTTTTACTTTTCGTTTTTTTTTTCTTAATTTTTGTTTTTTTTTTTGTTTTTTTTTTTTTTGCAATTTGTTTCTTTCTTCCTTGAATGTGCAAGCTTCGTGCAACGGTCGTCACCAAATTCACTTGCAGTGATTTCACCACCTGTCTAGACCAGTCACTTTGATGACTGTAGTTTCCTGCAGGGGTGGTCACCACGATCGTCATCAGCTTCACTTGCAGTGATTTCACCACCTGTCTAGACCAGTCACTTTGATGACTGTAGTTTCCTGCAGGGGTGGTCACCACGGTCGTCATCAGCTTTTCACTTGCAGTGATTTCACCACCTGTCTAGACCAGTCACTTTGATGACTGTAGTTTCCTGCAGGGGTGGTCACCACGGTCGTCATCAGCTTTTCACTTGCAGTGATTTCACCACCTGTCTAGACCAGTCACTTTGATGACTGTAGTTTCCTACAGGGGTGGTCACCACGGTCGTCATCAGCTTTTCACTTGCAGTGATTTCACCACCTGTCTAGACCAGTCACTTTGATGACTGTAGTTTCCTGCAGGGGTGGTCACCACGGTCGTCATCAGCTTTTCACTTGCAGTGATTTCACCACCTGTCTAGACCAGTCACTTTGATGACTGTAGTTTCCTGCAGGGGTGGTCACCACGGTCGTCATCAGCTTTTCACTTGCAGTGATTTCACCACCTGTCTAGACCAGTCACTTTGATGACTGTAGTTTCCTGCACGGGTGGTCACCACGGTCGTCATCAGCTTTTCACTTGCAGTGATTTCACCACCTGTCTAGACCAGTCACTTTGATGACTGTAGTTTCCTGCAGGGGTGGTCACCACGGTCGTCATCAGCTTTCACTTGCAGTGATTTCACCACCTGTCTAGACCAGTCACTTTGATGACTGTAGTTTCCTGCAGGGGTGGTCACCACGGTCGTCATCAGCTTTCACTTGCAGTGATTTCACCACCTGTCTAGACCAGTCACTTTGATGACTGTAGTTTCCTGCAGGGGTGGTCACCATGGTCGTCATCAGCTTTCACTTGCAGTGATTTCACCACCTGTCTAGACCAGTCACTTTGATGGCTGTAGTTTCCTGCAGGGGTGGTCACCACGGTCGTCATCAGCTTTTCACTTGCAGTGATTTCACCACCTGTCTAGACCAGTCACTTTGATGACTGTAGTTTCCTGCAGGGGTGGTCACCACGGTCGTCATCAGCTTTCACTTGCAGTGATTTCACCACCTGTCTAGACAGTCACTTTGATGACTGTAGTTTCCTGCAGGGGTGGTCACCGTTTTTTTTAACAACACTTTTATTGTCTTTCTTTCTTTTTTTTGTGGTTTGATATCAAGCATTTTTTTAACTTGCAGCTAAGATGCATCTTCCAGTCTGGACACTTTCAAGATAAAGGCAACACTAAAGTTGTTCATCTTTGCAGATGTAGCGAAGACTTCAACCGTCAACTTTTGAATATGAAGTGAAGTTATCAACAGTCAATTTTTGAAGATGAAGCGAAGCGAACGCCGTCAACTGCCAACATTTGAAGATGAAGCGGAACGAGGACGTCAACCGCCGCCAAACATTTGAAAAGGAGCAACGGTGAACCTTCGAACTTGGAGAAGGAGAACCTCAGTGGCGAACCTTCAAAAAGAGGGGTGGAGAGAAGCACCTTCGAACTTGGAGAAGGAGCAGTAGAGAGAAGCGCCTTCGAACTTGGAGAAGGAGTAGTGGAGAGAAGCGCCTTCGAACTTGGAGAAGGAGCGAGCGAAGCGCGTGAGGGAACATTCGAACTTGGAGGAAGGAGCTGCAGCATGAGAGAACCTTCGAACTTGGAGGAAGGTAGCAACGAAGCGCATGAGAACCTTCGAACTTGGAGGAAGGAACAGTGGAGAGAGGCGCCTTCGAACTTGGAGAAGGAGCGAGCGAAGCGCGTGAGGGAACCTTCGAACTTGGAGGAAGGAGTTGCAGCAGCGCGTGAGAGAACCTTCGAACTTGGAGGAAGGAGCAACGAAGCGTATGAGAACCTTCGAACTTGGAGGAAGGAACTGCAACGAATCACAGCGCTTGAGAACCTTCGAAACCTTCGAATTTGGAGGAAGGAACTGCAGCGAAGCGAGTGAGAACCTTCGAACTTGGAGGAAGGAACTGCAACGAAGCGCAGCGCGAAGCGAAGCGATGTGAGAACCTTCAAACTTGGAGGAAGGAACTGCAGCGAAGCGACGTGAGAACCTTCGAACTTGGGGGGAAGGAACTGCAGCGAAGCGCGTGAGAACCTTTGAACTGTGAGGAAGGAACTGCAGCAAAGCGCGTAAGATTCTTCGAACTTGGGGGGAAGGAACTGCAGCGAAGCGCGTGAGAACCTTCAGACTTGGAGGAAGGAACTTCACCGAAGCGCGTGAGAACCTTTGAACTTGGAGGAAGGAATTGCAGCGAAGCGCGTGAGAACCTTCAAACTTGGGGGGAAGGAACTACAGCGAAGCGCGTGAGAACCTTCGAACTTGGGGGAAGGAATTGCAGAGCGAAGCGCGTGAGAACCTTCGAATTTGGGAGAAGGAACTGCAGCGAAGTGCGTGAACCTTCGAACTTGGGGAGAAAGAACTGCAACGCAGAGAGTGAGAACTTTCGACCTTGAAAAGAAGGAACTGCAACGGAGCGCGTGAGAACCTTCGAACTTGGGGAAAAGAAACTCCAGCAAAGCTGCGTGAGAACCATCGAACTTGAGAGAAGAGGGAACAATGCAACAACGCACCACATAAGATCCTTCACACTTGGAGGAGGAACAACGTAGCAGTCGTACAACTGAGAACCCTCGAACTTGGAGAAGGAACAACGCAGCAGGATAGAACGAAGAACCTTCGAACTTGGAGAAGGAACAACGCAATAGCGTACAGTGTAAGGACCCTCGAACTTGGAGAGAAGGAACTGCAGCGAAGAACCTTTTTTTTTATTTTATAGAGACTGAACTTAAAGTTTTCTTTAAGCTGCCTACGTACCCTTATGGAATAGGGATCAAGTCATAACGTAGTTCAAGATTTTTGCTCTCACCTTTTAAGCTCGTGTGGGCTAGGAGCATCATGCAGTTTAGGCTCTTGCGATAAGGAGCTTTTATATTTTAAAAGCTCTTATCCTTATCATGGTCTTGATCAGATCCTTCATTTATAGGATTAGTCAAGACAATGAGATTTGGCTTCACCTTCAATGAACCTTCTGTAGTTATGAGAACAGAGAATTTCCTCTTCATACGTGACGGGACGCTACTATGAAGCTTCTTGTCACTGTTTACTTCATCGAAAAGTTTCAACTCCAAGTTGTTCATCTTTCTTTTAGGTTGATCGTTTGTTACTTTGAGGCGATCAAAGACAGATGTTGAAGATCGACTTTTCTTCGATGTGGAGACACTTAGCCTTTGGAAAGCTGATGGTCGAGTGGAGGTGGACATCGAACATTGATTTTCTTCCTTTGTCGCGGCCATACTCATTCTATGGAATACCGAAGGACGAGTAGTTGGAGGCTTGATGCGATCAAAGACGGAAGTCCTTTGTTCACTCTTCTTAGAATTGTCAACTTCTTCTACGTTGATGCAGTAGGAAGTCGCAAGGTTCTCTTTTGTCTTTTTGTGGAAAGTTTTGGAGAATGATTTATTCAACATCACCAGTTGTTGAGGTTGAGAGAACTTTTTACTTCTCTTTCTCTTGGGTTGAAGTTTCTTAGGATCCTTCTTTCTTTGATGTTTGCTCTTTTCTTTGATTGTAGCAAGATTTGATTGAGCTACTTCATCAAGGTCGAGCTCAATTTTTCTTTCCATAGTCAGCTTTAGAATTAAGTCCTTTAGGACGAAACATCTTTCCACTGGATGACCAATAATTCGATGATACTTGCAATATTTGGGATCATCGACTTTCTCCATCTCTTCTGGTCGTTTACACTTAGGAAGCTCTATCAGTTGCGCTTCTAATAGTTGTTCCAACATATCAGGGATGTCGGCATCAGGGAAAGGATAGATTTTCTTCTGTCTTTCCTTTAAAGTTAAGTGATGCGCTCCATTTGTTTGTCGCTTTCCTTTCGAAGACGACTTGGGAAGGGTTGTGTTGACAACCATAGATTCTTCTATAGTCTCTTCGTCGTTCCTTCCTTCTTTTCTCATGTTAGGGACTACGAGATCTTTATTCCCTCTGCTAGCGATGCTCAACTCCATATCATGAGCGCGAGTCGCTAATTCTTCAAAGGTCCGAGGTTTTATACCTTTAAGGATGTAGAGGAGTTCCCAGTGCATGCCTTGAATGCACATCTCAACGGAAGAGAGTTCAGTGAGGCGATCTTTGCAATCTAGACTCATAGCTCTCCAGCGATTTATATAGTTAACAACGAGTTCACCTTTTCGTTGTTTAGTGTTTGTGAGCTCGAACATGCTAACGGTTCGTCTAGTGCTGTAGAAGCGATTCAAAAACTCTCTTTCGAGTTCCTCCCAACTGTCTATTGACTCAGGTTCTAGATCAGTGTACCAGTCAAACACATTTCCTTTAAGTGTTCGAACGAACTGTTTGACTAGTAGGTCCCCTCGAGTACCAGCGTTCTCACATGTCTCAACGAAGTGGGCAATATGTTGTTTAGGATTGCCCTTTCCATCAAACTGTTGAAATTTTGGTGGCTGATACCCGATTGGCGTTCTCAAGTTATCAATTCTCTTAGTATAAGGTTTGGAATACAAGAGGGAATCTTGAGTAGGTCCACCGTACTAAGCTCTGATACAGTTTGTGATCATATCTTGGAGTTGTTGGATGGATAGTGAAGCGATCGAAGTAGAACACTGTGGTTGATCATCTTGCACTATAGTCTTTCCTTTGTCGTGATTTTCTACGACTTGGGTTTGACTTGATTCGGCGATATGTTGGTTCTCAATTTGGCTCTTTAGTTGCTCAATTTGAGAATCTTTTTCTTCAATCGCCTTCATCAAGGTGTCGATATGCTCCTGCATCTCAGCCATTCTTTCTTCCATAGTTCTAGTCTCAGTCATCATGACAGTCACTACGTCAGAATCAGGTTCAAACAAAGGGTTATACTTAATAATAAACTTGTCATTAGTATATGCCCCCTGCAAGGTTGTTTCTTGGCCTCCAGCGATAGAAGCTTTATCTTCTTGCAATGTCAGTTCACTGAGGCAACAATGGGCAGTAGAACCCATGTAAGACTTGTTTATGACAGCGACCATTGAAGAAGTCTTGAACGACATGTTTACACTTGTGTTTTGAGATAAGAGAGAGAGATGAGAGGTAGAGATTGTCCCATTGGGCGTGCCAATTTGTTCACACGTAACTTCGGGGATGGAGACACGTGGAATAAATAATATATTTGTATTAATGTTGTATGCGTGTGGGTGTACAATCTCTAACTTTAATCCTCTGATTCTCTCTCTTAAATATATAAACTTTGGTCTCTAGCTTGTTGATCTTCTTGGGCTGGTTTGTTGAGCTTCTTGGATGATCGGCCTGCTAGGTTGATGATCTCTTGGATCGGCTTGTTAGCTTGTTGATCCTCTTGGATGATCGGCCTGCTGACTTGATGATCTCTTGGATCGGCCTGTTGGCTTGATGATCTGTTGGATCAGCTTGTTAGCTTTTTGATCCTCTGGGGATGAAGACACGTGGAATAAATAATATATTGTATTGATGTTTGTATGCGTGTGGGTGTACAATCTCTAACTTTAATCCTCTGATTCTCTCTCTTGTGTGTGAATGTGTTTCACTCGAGGGCTGGAACGCTTGATCCCGAGTCTGAAGCTTCAATGGATTCTTGGAGCTTGAAGTCTTCTAGTCTTGAAGGAGTCTTCAGTCTTCAAGAAGTGTTGATGTCCTGAAGAGTCTTTGATCTTCAAGGAGTGTTGAAGTCTTGAAGAGTGTTTGGTCTTCAAGAAATGTTGATGTCCTGAAGGGTTTTTGATCTTCAAGGAGTGTTGGGGTCTTGAAAAGCGTTTGGTCTTCAAGAAGTGTTGATGTCCTGAAGAGTATTTGATCTTCAAGGAGTGTTGATGTCTTGAAGGGTGTTTGGTCTTCAAGGAGTGTTGAAGTCTTGAAGAGTGTTTGGTCTTCAAGAAGTGTTCAACACTTGAACTTGTGGATTGCAGAGAGTCTTCGGTCTTCAGACTTGGTGGAGTCTCTCTGAATTCTCTGGTTCTGCTTGAGAGCTTTGAAAACTCTGAACTCTTGTCTTTGTGAGAGTGTAGAATTTCTGAACCCTTGAAATGGAGGAGAACCCCCTATTTATAGAGTTCTCACTGGATGGGCCCTAGAGACTTTTGAGCCTAACAACTTGGGCGTGGGCTTTTGGTCTTGGGTTCAACTATTTGGTCTTGGGTTGGTGATCTCTTGGATCGGCCTATTGGCTTGTTGATATTCTTGGATGATCGGCCTGTTAGGTTGATGATCTCTTGGATCGGCCTATTGGCTTGTTGATCTTCTTGGATGATCGGTCCGTTGGCGTGATGATCTCTTGGATCGACTTGTTGGCTTGTTGATCTTCCTGGATGATCGGCCCGTTGACTTGTTGATTTGTTGGATCGACTTGTTAGCTTGTTGTTGATCCTCCTGGATGATCGGTCTGTTGACTTGATGATCTCCTGGATCGACCTGTTGGCTTGTTGATTTGTTGGATCGACTTGTTAGCTTGTTGATCTGTTGGATCGGCTTGTTAACTTGTTGATCCTCTTGGATGATTGGCCTACTGACTTGTTGATCTTCTTGATCAGTTAGTTGGCTTGTTGATCTCTTTTTAGAGTCTTCTAGTCTTCAAATCTTCTGAGTCTTGAATCTTTTGAATTCTGAATCTCGGATCTCTGAATTCTCTGGACTCTTTGGATTCTGACGACTCTGGATCTTGGGAGAATGCTCTGGACTCTACCCTCTCTGCCTCTGGCCGAATCCCCCAGAATGAATGGTGGCCTCCTCTATTTATAGAGTTTGATGGACCTCATATGGGGTTGGGCTTGGGTCCAATTGCCACGTGGCATAATCTGATTGAACTTGGCTGATGTTATCTGATGGATCACTAATAGACAAGTGACATTCTTTGATTTGCCGAATTTTAATGTCTATTAATTTAATTTAGGCACACGTGTAAATTTGTAACTGGTCCCAAATTTATTTTATCATTAATTTATATTAATGACGTGGCAATTTGTGATTGGCCAAAATTTCTCCTTCAACAGACATAATTTAACCCTATACCTATAACTTTATTATTATTATTTTTTTTACCGCTAAACTCAAACATTTTTCTTATTAATATTTGCAAAATATGGTATTTGACGTACAAAGTTGCATGAGGAAAATAAACAAAAAATTCAGGAAAAAAAAATAATTAGTTTGAACCTTTGATTCAGAACCTAATGTTAAACATATCAACCTTGGAAACACAGACTATTTTAACCCATACTAAAATAATCTGCATCTCAAACACAGACTATTTTATCCTAGACTAAAATAATCAGCACCCCAAACACAAACTATTTTATCCCAGACTATAATAATCTGCACCCCAAACACATACTATTATAACCCCCAGACTATTATAATCCCCCAGCTATTATAACCAACCCAGCGCCCCAAACAACCCCTAACTTTCAATTGGTTGTAGATATTGTTGGAGTTGTAATAATTAAGTGTAAAACCAATGACTCATATCAAATCTCGAAATTTGAGAGAACATTCTTTCTACTACCTTAAAAAGTGGCTTATTTTTGGAGAATCATTTTTGGACTATAATGTCTTAATACTAATTTTATAATTTCAAATATGTCCCTAAGTTAATTATTACGTTTTTTATTGTTAGCCATTTTGTAAATGAATGAGTAACCTAAATTTCAATTTTGTAGAATTTGGAAGAGTTTTGTTTTTGTTTTTTTTTTTTCAATTATAAGATACAATTCTTTATTACCTTTTTAATTTTCACTCCCACCCACCACTTCCTTATAATTTATCTCTTTCTCTCTCCACTCTTCATTTCATCCGTGTTATACTTTACTCATTCTCCATCATTTCCTCTCTCACCTTTACATTTCTAGCATGCATTTATGAATATTTATTATTTTTTTATTACTCTTTCATGATAACAAAGCTTTTCATCTTCTCTTTTAGTTGTTTCAAAATCAAACAAGACTTCTCATTTCCTCTTTTATATATTTTTTTTGTTTAATTTGTATAATTCTCGATCTAATATAAATAGACAAACCCTTTTACTCATTCTTCACAACTGATCTATAAGACAATTCATCCATTCCATAGGTATCACAATATAACCACATATCCTCATTGATTTTGGGATGGATGACAAAAGCGATAGCAACGACAACGACGATGATGACTATAAAATTCAAGTTGACAACGACAAAAAGTGGTGGTGTAACTTTGGAAAGATGATACCTTAATTTCAAGAAGTAGAGCAAACACAAATTAGTATCTCTATGAGATGCATTTGGGGAGCAATTCTCAAAATTCTTTTGTCAACCTCGCCATGCAACAAAAAGAATAGGAATTGAAGTTCGGATTAAAGCTCTCATAGAGTTATGTAAAGGACTATTATGATAAATAAAATTGTGCATTTGGTTTCTTTTTGTGCTTCTAATTTTTTTCGTATCAATTTGTCTTTATTGTTAATATTTATTAATTATATAACAATTTTTTTTTATAATTTTGGTACATGTGTTTTTCTAAATATATGTCCATGTAGATTAACAAGAACATGTTGAACTTAAAATATCCTTATTTCAACTTATACTAATTAAATTAAATACTCTCTCTTATTTTTCGAGATTCTTCATTTGAGTCAATTGCTCTCACCACCTCTCACTCTCTCAAATTGATCTCTCTCTCTCAAAAAAAAAAAAAAAGTCTCTCTCAATCTTCTCATTATTTCTCTCTCATTAACCCTAGAGAAAACATTATTAGTTAATAATGAAAAAAGTTAGAATGTGAAACGTTAGAACATAAACGGTTGAACTTAAAAAAAATTAAGAGTTAGAATACAAAAAATGTATCCTTTATTTTTATAAATTAATTCTAAAAATATATGAGTTTATGTTTAGTTATAATTAATAATGAAATTTCAAACGTTCAAAGTCTCCAAGTTTTGTAAACTCTTTATCTTTACAATTATATAAATAGTTATCTTATACTTTTTTTTTTTCAACAAAAACTTAATGTCATTTTTTTAACTTACTCTTTCTTTCAGTATTTTGTTCTAACTTATAACTTTTAAAAATGAAAATTAATTCAAATATTTTATAAAAAGAAATATCACGTGTGCGGAATACGTTGAAAGACTAGTAAAACATAAAAGTGTGGGAACATCAATAAATTTAAATTTATATATATGATTAAATAAAGATAGAAACATCACATGCATCGCATATGTTAAAAACTAGTATTTATGAAAACTAAAAAATAGATTACCACAAAAAACAAGCCACTCCACCTCTTGGAGGGGCAGATTCGTGAATTCGCCCCTCCATCTAATAGATTATAACAAAGGGTCAATTTTCTAAAATTTTTCAAAAATCTGTTTTTTAAATATTTTTTTATGCAATTAGTGATTTTGAAATGACCAAAATCACTTTTGTCACATTTGAAATCACTTCGAAACATAACTTTAATTAGATAAAATCAATTTCATGTTTAATTTTACAGTTTTAAACGTGATTTTCATATTATTAAAATTCATACTTAATGGGTGATTTAAAATATGACAAAATGATTTTAACTATTCCAAAATTACTTTCAAGGATGAACTAAGGCTAAGATGAGATTCAACCAAAATAAATGAATAAATAAATAAATAAAACTTAGAAAAAGGACACAATTATCTTTGTTAAAAGAAAAAACTATAAAAACTTCACTGGTTTACATTTTCTCTCAAAGAAAAAAAAAAGGTAGAAATTAGGCAAATTTCTATGGACATCGAAAATTTCTTTAAATCATCTGAAAGCAATTTTGTGAACGTGCCGCTGAGCAATTGGCTTCTCCAGAAGAGACAGATCTGTCGCAGGCAATTGAAATTTGAAGCTCAGAACATGGTTGATATTTTTATACATAAAGAAATCCAAGAAATTTGGTACACAGGAACTGGAAGAACATGCTTCTCTGATCGGAGTGAGCCATGGGAGCGCCATTTCAATGGAGCTCATCTCTTCACGCTGCTCCGATCAAGCTCAAATCGCCCATTTTCCTACCCTCGCCATCCAATTTCATCTACTATTATTGTAAACGATCTCGTGTCAATGATTCGTCAACTCGTCGTGGCGCTGTTTGTGCTCAGAACTCCAATTTGCCGCGGCCTAAATCCACGTCCACCAACTCCGATGCTCCGAGTTCGAAATTGGTCGTTCTCGGTGATTGCCAAGGGAACGAGGTTGTTCGAGTTTCTTCGACTCCGATTCGACGGCGTAAAAGTGTGATTCTGTCTATAGTGTCTTTGTTTGATAAACGTTCTCTTTGGCGAAGGATCTTTTTTGCCTCCAAGAAAGTTAGGAGTATCATTCTGCTCAATGTCGTCACGATTGTTTACGGTGAGCTTCTGTTTAACCCCCCCCACTCTTCTATTAGGTCAGTTGTTGATGTTGTCGAGCAAATATGTAAGATATATCTATGCTGAAGCGGAATTCGTACACGGCTATTCTTGAATTATTTCATTAAAACGATTCAGCTTTTTTCCTGATTCTCCGGGGAGACGAGACTTTGTACTACTTTTCATACTATTTCTGCTGTTTGCTTTGAATTTACACATAGTAAGAAGAGTCCACTAATTTAAGCTATTCCCGCGGAATGTTATCTCAAAGTTGGGATCCATTTTTCTTTGGCAATCAACTCTCTCATGTATTTGGACTGGAATTTTGTTGTGTGCTTTATTCTTGATAGTTGCAATGCAACCATGATATTCTCCTATCACCTATCATATTAGGTCCATGCTTTGTTGGCCAACATTGTCAACATGGCATCTCTGTAGAGTGTCGTGATGTATACTATTCTTATAAGTTTGTGAAATTCTTGTGAAATATTAATCTCTTAGGTAAATTACTTTGTACTTTCAGTTATCTTAATGAAAGCTGGTTTCTTCTTAAAAGAAAAAGAAGACAATTTTATTCCTACTAATAAAAATGTTTGCTACAAAAGTCTTGAAGTTTCCTTCTTTTTCTATGATAAGAAATTCCTTCAGTTCTTCAACTAAAATACCATTCCATATTTTCAAATCTTGGCTGCTGTAGCTAGCAGTATTCCAGTTGTGAAAGAGGTTGAAGAATTAGTGGATCCAGCAACCTTCAATGCCGTGCGATTTGCCATGACTGCTATTCCATTTGTTCCACTTGTATTGTATGAATGGGATGATGTTGAGACCCGTAATGCTGGAATAGAGTTGGGTTTCTGGGTTAGTCTAGGGTACCTGATGCAGGCATTTGGACTTCTTACATCTGATGCTGGGCGTGCATCCTTCATATCAATGCTCACGGTGAGATTCTGAATTATATGTAAGGTATACATGGTGTAGTAAATTTTCTTGACATAATATTCTGTATTAAGGTACTTGTGTATCAATAATCAGGTACTTGTAGTTCCTTTTCTTGATGGACTTTTAGGGGCTGTAGTTCCTGCTCGTACCTGGTTTGGAGCTCTCATGTCTGTCATTGGAGTTGCAATGCTGGAATCCAGTGGATCCCCTCCATGTGTATGTTTAGTCTCAAAATTATTTGATTACCAAGTAATGAAACTTGTAATAATTGGTAGAATCTAATCAGACATTTTTAACAATTTCTGAATGCTCTAAAATTGAGATTTTGATATATGGTATAGATAGCCATTCAACTAATTCGTATGATCTAATTCAGGTGGGAGATCTTTTGAACTTCTTGAGTGCAATATTTTTTGGTGTGCATATGCTTCGAACAGAGCATATTTCAAGACGTACAGACAAGGATAAATTCTTACCACTCCTTGCTTATGAGGTTAATATTTTCTCATATATAGTAGATACTGGGGGGCAGAAATGTTAGTTTTGGTGCACAGTTTGAATGATTTTAATTACTTCTTCAGGTTTGCGTTGTTTCTATTCTATCGATGGTATGGTATTTTATTTGGAGATGGATTGATGGAACTGAAACAATTAGCGAGTCATGGAATTGGAAAACATATTTAGATTGGGTGTTCATGTTTCCTTGGGTACCTGCTTTGTACACAGGCTTATTGTCCACTGGTTTTTGCCTGTGGCTAGAGGTATGCCTTCTCATTTTGTCTCTCTATATAACATTTTTATTAGAGTTTTGCTTTTCGTTTGAGTTGCTATTCAATTTTACTGATCCTCTGTCTTGAGCGTTTTTGCTTTTCTTGTTGTATTCCTTTTGTAACTTAATTGAAATTTACTGTGCTGCAATTTGTAATGCTTATATAGAAAAATAGAATGAGAAAAGCTATTATCAAAAAAAAAAAAAAAAAAAAAAAAGAAAAAAGAAAAAAGAAAAAAAGAAAAATAGAATGAGAGAAGCTAATTGTATTTAAGCATACATTTTTCTGTGAACTTCTTGCTCATGGCTGCACATATTTATGAATAAAGTTTGATGTGAAAAACCCTAGAGAATTATTATTAGCAATCCTTTGGGTATATGAGAACCCCTAATTCATAAACTCTAAAACCCCCAAATCAATTTGGTTTCATTCAATCCTAAATGTTGGATTAGAAACAGATTGCCTTAAGATCAAATGTTTGAGATAAAGAACAAGTTCCCTAACTCAAGAGTCAAACACTCCACAAACAGGATGAAAAGTCCTACTTGAAAGTTCTTTGGCATGCAACTCAAGACCATAATTGCCATGTATGAAGAAGCTCTTAGTTATCTTGAAAGAAAATCTCTAGGCTACTAAATTTTATTAATCATCAAATTGTCAATAAAACATCCTAATGACACGACTATACATAGCTTCCCAACTGTATGTATATATCCCTTACAATGTAGGATTAGAGTTTCCTAATTCAAATACCTAATGATTGGCCCACATGGGCCAACAAAGTCTAAAGTAAACTAAATAACACTGAGGTCCACAAAGGCCCAAAGTTTATAAAATAAAGTACAATCCCTATTTGACGATCATAGTTAAAAGACATTAATGCCCCTACCAAATACATCAAACTAGGGGTAAAATAGTAAATTGGAATGGTCGTGATAATTGTGTATCCTGATAGACCTCCTATCAAATATGTGTATAGCAGAAGACGTAAGAAAAGTAAGGGTGGGGACCAGTAGTATTCTGTTAAGTAGTTGGAGTCTGTTATGGGTAGTTTTAGATACCTATATAGTTAGGAGTCTGTAGATGGAGAAGATACCTTTTGGCTAGTCAGTTGTAGTGGGTCAAGGTGGAGAGATTAGGAAGCTCTCGAACTCTTTCCAGGGTTGTAATCGATACTTGTTCATAAATAATATCGAGATTCTATCATTTTGGTATCAAAGCAAATTTTTTTTCCTTTCCTGATTTCCAATGGCGACTTGTATGGAATCATGAATGGAAGCTCTTGAGACAAATTTGGCTTTACAGATGAAGGATATAACTGCGATACAAAGTTCCATGGGGAATTTTACGGAAATGGCTTTACAAATGAAGGAAGGTTTTTTGGCGATGATGACTTAGATCGAAAGTTTGAAGTCCGAGAAAGGTGTTTCTAAGAAAAAGCAGGCGAAGAA
Source organism: Luffa acutangula (assembly GCA_036850905.1). Classification (NCBI taxonomy): domain Eukaryota; kingdom Viridiplantae; phylum Streptophyta; class Magnoliopsida; order Cucurbitales; family Cucurbitaceae; genus Luffa; species Luffa acutangula. The sequence goes on from CM072099.1 coordinate 16,450,425, forward strand.
ATTTGACGAAGCAGCAAGTGCGGTGGTTCCAGTTGAGGTTGCGGCCGTCGATCCGCAGGCTCAATTAACCAAAGCATTGGCTCCTGTGTTTGATCTTCGACTACGGAAACTCGAGATTCCAGTGTTTTCTGGAGCGAATCCGTATGAATGGCTTCACCAGGTGGAAAGGTATTTTGTGGTTAATCGGCTGACCGATTCTGAGAAAGTTGAATCGGCGGTACTCTGTTTGGATGGTGTAGCTTTGAAGTGGCATTATTATGAAAAGCGTCGACGTCCAATCGACTGTTGGGAAGAGTTTTGTCGGTTGCTTCTTAAACGTTTCTTGCCGACAAAGGAAGGTAGCCTTCACGAAAGGTTCTTTGCCCTTAAACAAGAGTCTACTGTTGCTGAGTATCGGGAGAAGTTCGAAGACTATGTTGCACCTTTGGATAACTTGGACAATGCTACTCTTGAAGGCAAGTTCGTAGATGGGTTGAAAGAAGATATCAAGATCAAGCTAAGAGTGGCTAGACCTATTGGGCTTGATATGACTATGGAGACGACCCAAAAATTAGAGGATAAGCTTCTTCATTTTGAGGAAAAATATTTTGGGGCTCCCTTCAATCCTAAATCTTCGGCCTAAGCAAGTACAACTGTGCAGTCTAAGTCCGCTACTTACGGGGCAGGGTCTATAGCCCAAACAATTTCTGTTAACCCGAGCAAATTAGGCTTCATTTTTCGAAAGGAGTTTGCTATGAAACATTCTGAAGTTCATTTAAGAGATTGACAGACTCAGAACTTCAAATCAAAAGAGAAAAGGTGCTCTGCTTTCATTGTGAAGAGAAATTTTTTCATGGTCACCGGTGTAAGAAGAAGGAGCTTCAAGTAATGGTGGTTCAAGATGAAGAAACAGTCTTTGATGAGCAAGTAGAAGATGTTGCCATGCAGTCTGCAGAGTTGGCTGATGACAACATTCTGCCTACAGATGATCAAGAGAAGGTTGAGGAAGTTGCTTTGCATTCTATGACCAGTGTGGGCTCACCGAAGACTATTAAACTAAAGGGGTTGATCGATGCTACGGAGGTGATCGTCCTTGTTGACAGTGGTGCAATCCATAATTTCATTGCCTTAAAGTTGGTACAAGATTTAAAGTTGCCGATGAGTGATACAGATGGGTATGAAATTTATTTTGGGTACTGGTTTGTTGGTTAGAGGTGCCCAAATTTGTAAAGATGTTGTGCTTTCTTTGGGTTCGGTGACCATTGTTTAGGATTTTCTGCCCATTGCTTTGGGTACAGCGGACGTGATTTTGGGTGTAAAATGGCTTGAAACTTTGGGAGACGTTACATCCAATCATCAGATCTTACAATTGAGCTTTACGTTGGATGGTTCTAAGGTTGTCCTTCACGGGGATCCATTGTTAGTACGATCTCAGGTCACGTTGAAGTCTTTGACGAAAACTCTGAAGTTAGAGAAGCATGGTTTTCTAGTTGAGTTTAGTGCCTTGGAAAAACTCGCCTATGACATGGTTAGACTGTGGGATGATGTCCCTTTGGTGATTTGTTCGGTATTGGAGAGTCATGTTTCGGTTTTCCAACCTTTGCCTGGACTCCCTTCGAATCGTGAGTTGGATCATGCGATAGAATTGTTTCCTAGTACAACCCGGTTAATGTTCCACCATTTAGATATCCTCAGTTCCAAAAAGACGAGATTGAAAAGTTAGTTGAAGAGATGTTACAAGCTGGGATTATATAGCCAAGCTGAAGTGCGTTTTCAAGTCCTGTCTTGCTGGTAAAGAAGAAGGATGGAAGTTGGCACTTTTGTATAGACTATCGAGCGCTCAACAAGGTCACTGTTCCAGATAAGTTTCCCATTCCTTTAGTCGATGAATTGTTAGATGAATTATTTGGGGTTGTGATTTTTTCTAAAATTGACCTCAAATCGGGTTATCATCAAATACGGTTAAGGGATGAGGATGTACACAAGTCGACATTCTGCACACACGAGGGTCACTATGAGTTTTTAGTAATGGCCTTTAGTCTTAGAAATGCCCTGTCCACTTTTCAGGCTATCATGAATAGAATTTTGCGTCCTTTTTTGTGGAAATTTGTGTTGGTGTTCATGGATGACATTCTGGTTTATAGTCGAACTATTGCGGAGCATGCTGAGCATTTGCATTCAGTCTTAATTGTTTTAAAGAACAATTAGTTGGTTGCTAACAAGAAGTGTAGATTTGCGTTGAAACAAATTGAGTATTTGGGTCATATAGTGTTCAGGAAGAAGGGAGTTTCTGTTGATCCTTCCAAGTTGCTTGCTATGGAGCAATGGCCTGTCCCTAGGAACATCAAAGAGTTGAGGGGCTTCTTGGGGTTGACTGGCTATTACCGGAAGTTTGTGGTGAATTATGGAACAATAGCGCATCATTTGACCCAACAGTTGAGGAAAGATAGTTTTGCGTGGAATAATGACGCTATGGATGCATTTCAACAACTAAAGAATGCCATGATGACTGTTCCTGTTTGGGGTTGCCTGATTTTACCAAGTTATTCGTCATTGAAGCTGATGCTTCGGGTGTGGGTGTTGGGGCAGTCCTTGTTGGGTTTTATGCCCTAAAACTCGTAGATAGTAAATGTAACACTTGACTTGCTTTAATGAAGTATTATTTCTATATATATTTGTTTTGCCTATATATAACCACAAATCCAATAAACTAAGAACCTCTAGCTATATTATGTATACTTGAAGTTTGTGTATGACATAAATATGGATCAAGTTCAAGTAAATAGCCTAAATGATTAGTACATGGATAAGACTGGGTACCTTAATCCTGGGGACACTATTGGTGCGGCTCGCTTTGTTTTCTAAAGACAAACGATGTGATCCTAATTGTTCATGTATAAGACATGTGAGTGAGGGCGTCCTATGCAATGAGTTTGCATAGAGATCAGACCAGGAGATAAGTCACTTTCATTTTACAACGCCGTTTACTGCTGAAACTGAATATCTCATACAAAATGACCTAGGTAACTTGATCTTAATCCTGAGCTAACTATGAACTCCTGTTTATTTAGGATTGTCCTTTGATTTGCATAGGTGAGAGTGACCAATCATCGCCGACTCAATAAGCCTACCATTTTGGGGATGAGACTGAATAGATAGCTGGGGACATAGCTTTGCAAGATGGAATTCACTGCTATCCGTTTTAGGGTTAGTAAGAAGGTTGTTCCCTTAAGTACTGACTTTGAGTCTTGAACAAGGGCCCTGCCCTCTCATAACCTTGAGAGGAACTTGGTTCAGTGATTGTATCACGAACTAATTGTTCATTAGAGGATCAGTGGAACTTAAGGATCAAGATGTAGCTATAGGGGTAAAACAAACATTTGACCCAACTCTAGTTACGAACAACCGATGAAGGGTCGACTTATTAATCATGGTTATTTCGAGTGGACAAGAAATATATCTACAATGAGGGGAGTGCCACTACAGGCTATAGTGGAGTGTCCCGGAAGCTAACGAACGTTGAATAACTAGGTTAATGAGTTTAATCGGTTATACTCGTATTGTTGGAGCCCATGATCTGTAGGTCCATTAGGTCCCTCTACTAGCTCAATAGGAATAAAACTTGGAACAATATGATAGGCTAATATTTGAAATGTTCAAATTCGGAATAGGATACAAAAGTCGGTTATATATGATATTTAACGACATATTGGTTTAATTTCGAATTAAACGTATAATGAGAGTTGGTTATATTTAAATCTGATTTAAATATTAAACATGTGAATAGAGATTCGTGTTCGAGAAATTTTGTTTGGAGAAAAGCTGGGATTGAGCAAATAATATTAATTTAATATAAGATATTAAATTAATTAATTTTATTATTATTTTAATTAAATAATATTTTATTTAAATTAAAATAAAAATAAAATTAAAATTAGAAAGTGGGAATTTTCAGATTATTTAAATTAAAAACAAAATTAGAATTTTTGAATTTTGGAAATTAAAAAATGCCTAATTTTTGAAGGTGGTGGGTTTTGACTAAGCTCTTAGCTCAAGCCCTTCTTAAGACACCTAATTAATCTCCTATTTGGTGTCAAACTCGGTTGAATCTTTTTTGCATGTTTTCTTCTATATATACATGCTTGAATGGTGAAGAAATTATGGATGATCAATATTGAAATGCTGCTGAAATTCTCCCAAACTCTCACAACTCTCAAACCCATTGTTCAAGCTTGAACTTCAAGTTTTCCTTTCCAATTCCTATCAATTAAGGATCCCACAATCCGTTCCAAGGCCTGAGGATAGTAGAGAAGATCCAAGTGGTTGTCCAAGATCCATTGGTGTGAATATTAAAGCCTCAGATTACACGAATTGGGAGCTACAAGAGGTAGGTGCATCTTTGCTTTGTTTTTCCTCATATGAACAGCATGTGTTCTTGGATCAAATTGATGAAATTGTGTGCCGAAGATCCAAAATTGCTTCCGCATGTTTGATATTAACTCCTACAGTCCTTATGCAAGAGGGGCATCCTATTGCATTTTTTAGTCATGCCTTATCTCCTTTACACAGGAACAAAGCGGTATTCGAGCGTGAGTTGATGGCTATTGTAATGGCTGTCCAAAAATGGCGTCCTTATTTGCTAGGACGAAAATTCTTAGTTCGTACGAATCAAAGTAGTCTCAAGTTTATTCTAGAAGAACAGAGACTAGTAGCTAGAGAATATCAGAAGCTGTTAACAAAGTTGATGGCTTATGACTTTGATATAGTTTACAAGCCGAGGGTTGAAAACAAAGTGGCTGATGCGTTATGAAGACTTCCTAATGCAGTAGAATTTGCGACTGTTAGTGTAGTCGAGGGGCTTAATACTGGGCTTATTTTTTATCAGCAAATGGAATTTGTGAAACTCAGCTTGATTAGAAACAAAATGTTGAAGGGAGAAGAGTTTCCCACGGGTTATTCATTGAAGGGGTTTGTTTTGTATTACATAGGACGGATTGTCCTTCCGGAAGATTCACCAACTATTCCCTTGTTGTTAGAGGCATTTCATTCTTCGCTTGTTGGGGGACATGGTGGGGTTCTTCGTACTTATCAAAGGTTGGCACGAGAAGTATATTGGGTTGGTATGAAAGCAAGGGTCAAGCTGTTTATTGTTGAATGCACAGTTTGTCAGCAAGCCAAATATTTGGCGTTAGCCCTTGCTGGTTTGTTACAACCTTTGCCTATTCTGGACAATATATGGGAAGATGTGTCGATGGACTTTGTGTTTGGGTTGCCTAGAGCAGAGACTTTTGATTCGGTGTTGGTTGTGGTTGATAGATTGTCAAAATATGCCCATTTTATTCCTTTGAAACATCCATTTTCTGTAGTTTCCATTGCTCAGGTGTTTATTCGAGAAATTGTGCGGTTACATGGGATTCCTCGTAGTATTGTATCAGATTGTGATCCTGCGTTTACAAGTTTGTTTTGGGAGGAGTTGTTCAAATGGCAAGGGACTAAGTTAAAGAGAAGTACAACTTATCATCCTCAAATGGATGGGCAAACGGAAGTTGTTAATAGAGGACTGGAGGCTTATTTGCGTTGCATTGTAATACTAAATGGGTTCGTTGGTTACCTTGGGCTGAGTTTAGTTACAATACGTCCTATCATTTTGGGATGAAAACAACTCTGTTTGAAGTAGTGTATGGCTGCCTTCCTCCATCTATTTTGCCATATGTGGTTGATGGATCTCCTGTTTTGGAGGTGGATAAACAACTAAAAGAGAGGGATGAAATGTTGGTTGTGATCAAGGAACGATTAGCTTATGCGCAACAATACATGAAGTCTTATGCAAATGAGAAGCATAGGCATGTGGAGTTGTCTGTTGGGGATTGGGCCTATTTAAAGCTGCGTTCGTACAGACAGGGTTCGGTGACTAAGTTCTATAATTCGAAGTTGGCACCAAGATACGTTGGCCCCTTTCAGGTTGAAGCTAAAGTGGGGAATGTAGCTTATCGTCTGACTTTGCCTGATAATGCCATAATACACCCGGTTTTTCATGTTTCTCAACTATGGAAAGCACTCGGTCATACGTTTCCAGTAACACCATTTCCTCCCAATATGTCTCCTGAGTTTGTGTTCAAAGTATGACTGTTGGGTATTCGTCAGTCATCGGAGGATTCTTCTAAGCTTGAAGTTTTGATTCGTTGGGAAGATATGGAAGCATCTGAAGCTACATGGGAAGATGTTGTGTGGATTACAAACCAGTTTCCAGAATTTCGTCTTGAGGACAAGATGGTTCTTTGGGGGTCGAGTAGTGATAGACCTCCTATGAAATATGTGTATCGTAGAAGACGTAAGAAGAGTAAGCGTGGGGACCAGTAGTATTCTGTTAAGTAGTTGGAGTCTGTTATGGGTAGTTGTAGATACCTATATAGTTAGGAGTCTTTAGATGGAGAAGATACTTTTTGGCTAGTCAATTGTAGTGGATCAAGGTGGAGAGATTGGGGAGCTCTCGAACTCCTCATAGGGTTGTAATCGATACTTGTTCATAAATAATATCGAGGTTCTATCATATCCAAACATCCTCCATGATAATTGGGATGCCTTTATTTTTCATTTGATTTTTTTTTTTGAAATTTTCTTTCACTTCCTCATGGAGTTTGTATCTTTTGAGCATTCGTCTCTTTTCATTTCTTCAATGAAAAGTTTTGTTTTTTGTAAAAAAAAAAAATCCTCCATGATGTAATCCGATGGTGATGATTGATGGAATAGCCTTGATCTCTTGATCTCCCTAGAATCGAATGAAAAGTTGAATTTGGTGGGGCTTTCATTCTCCATGAATATGGTCCATCACATCATTTGAAGATCTTTTGATCCTTTCTTGTTTGTTCCTCCTTATAGTGTCTCTTGTAAAGCAAGCTTCCTCTGGAAGCTTGAATGATCAAAGTAGGCCTGGTACTTGGTTTGATTTTCAGTTTGGACTTGAATCTTCTTCCTTGGTTGGAGTTGAATATCTTTTTTTGTAGTTGTCCAAAATCCTGACAAGTCCCCTGGTGTGTGTTTGAGAGGAAGAGGTTAAAGGGGATAAGGACGGAGAATGTAAAAATGAGAGAGCAGGGACCATGAGGCGTGTTATGGAGTTATTATAATGGATACAATCTCGGGAAGTAGTTAATTTGAAGAATAGGAAGTTTTGTTTGGGGTTGAAATTGGAGGAAGAAGGTGGGTTAAGCAAATAAGCCTTATTTATTTTAATTAAAAAAAGGATAAATGAAAGAAAAGAGAGAGCCAAAAAGAAAAATAAACCTTTATGTTGGCAACTAACTACAAAAAAAGGTTACTATAAAGCGCTCTAGTTGTTGAGATTAAGAAATAAAGGATAATCATGGAACTCCTTGATTACAGAAATCTAAAGAGTGACACTGAACCAAGCCAAAACCCACAACTTTCCTTAAGGATGCTAAGTGTCTTGGGCATGATTGTCCAAGGCAAGTTGTGCCTATGGCCGCATGTCCAACCTGTCCTCAACGGCTCAACCACCATGTTTTTACATCATGTAATTAGTTTAGTTGTTTGCTTTTGTTTGTAACTAGTTTTGGGGTGTATGACTCTTCAAGATTTTGATGTTCATGCTTGCCAGGTTGAAAATGCTCAAAATGTACTATGGGAGGACCAAGCGATCAACAAACCTATCCCTGGTCAAGTGTTGGACTTCCTTACAATCAAGTTTTCTTGCATCCATTGTCTACCATACTTTCGTTAAAAATGTTTTCAAATGCCTTTTCTCTCTCATGTTTTATAAAAAAATTTTCTCTCAAAACATGAGTGGCAGCTAGATCCTACACTGAAGTTGTCCACGATTTATGATTTCTACTTAACTGTCTTGCTTACTGAGTTGGAAGCAAGTGTTGCACAATCACCTGTCCCTTGATCGAAAGTTAGCGATTGTGACAAGTGGCTGTTGAACAATGCAAAAAGAAGGACACTGTCTCCAAGAAATAAATGTTGGTTGTTGTTCATTGCTTCAAAGCATGGGTGCAATATTTGTTGAGATCATGTTTCATAGTGAGAGTAGACAACCAGGGCTATCTGCCACTTCTTTAATAAGCCAAAATTGACCTCAAAGGAAGCGCGGTGGCAAGAGTTCTTGGTAGAGTTTGATTTTAAGTTTGAGCACAAGACAGAAAAGAGTTATCATATACATCTTGGCCCTCCTTTCTTTGTTAGAGGGGGTAAGCCTGAGACCGGGTAGGTGGGATATTCACTTTTGGAGTCCCAACCCCTCTAGGGGCTTTTCTCTGTTCGTTGTTTCAATCCTTGTTAAATCCCTCCCCGGGTAAAGAGTCTGGCTTCCTGTGTCTGTGGAAGGTTAAAGTTCCAAAGAGAGTTCCGTTCTTCTGAAGGTAGGAGACCACAAGACAATCTTGGTTATCATAGATTGGTTTTCTAAGTATGCCACCTTTATACCAACTCCCCAAAATGATGTTTGACCGAACTGGCAACCCAATTGTTCTTCAAGAACATTATAAAGTTGTGGGGGATTCAGTGTTTCAAAAGGCCCGCCTAGGCGCAATGCGCCCCCTTAGCGCCTCGCTTCGAAGAAGCGAGGTGCGATGAGGAAGGCGCGACCAAGGCACGCGCCTTCCTCGAAGCCCTTGAGGCGCACGCCTTAGGCGCCTCTGGGGCTTCACATTTATATATATTTTTTAAACCTAAAAACTTGTTATGATAGTAAAATTTTAAATTTAGCTTCTGGGGCGTTGCCCCCGAATCCCTATCAGAGTGTCAGATATCAGATTCAAGACATATCAACAATACTAAACTCACTGTTTTTTGTGGAGTATTGACATTTGACTCTATGTTGGAAGACTAATATTTGAACCTTGTTTATCTTTTATTTATTTTTCTTGGTTAAAAACTTCATTACTTGCCATGAAAGTGTTTTATATACATGTATATATATATATATATTTTTTTTTTCTATATAATGCGCCTTAAAAAAAAGCCCGTGCCTTTTTGTGCACCTTGTGCCTAGGCCCCAGGGGCCATTGCGCCTTAGTGTGACCTTGGGACTTTTAAAACACTTGGGGGGGGGGGATTCCATTGAGCATTGTGAGTGACAAAGACGACAAGTTCATCAGTACATTTTGGACAAAGTTGTTTGCGTTCTTGGAGACGAGCCTGAATATATCCTCAAGTTATCATCCACAGATGGATGGCTAGACTGAATATATCCTCAAGTTATCATCCACAGATAGATGGCTAGACAGGGAGATTCAATTGCTTGCTTGAAGATACTTGCATCACTTTGTTGACACTCGACAAAAGAATTGGGCCCGTTTTGTTGCATCTTATGTCGAAAGGCCGAGGAAGATTTGAACCATATCTTGTGGAATTGTCAGTTTGCCCGTTCGGTGTGGAGTTTCTTTTATGATGCGTTCGGGATTCAGGCGTGACGATTTAGAGACTACATGGAGATGATCCAGGAGTTCCTCCTCCATCCGCCTTTTCGCGATAAGGGGAGGTTTTTATGGTTAGCGGGGGTGTGTGCTGTTTTATGGGGTCTTTGGGGCGAGAGAAACAATAGGGTTTTTCGTGGCATTGAGAGAGATTCTTCTGATGTTTGGGCTCTTACTAGATTCTATGTTTCTCTTTGGGCCTCAGTGTCCAAGGCTTTTTGTAATTATTCTCTAGATTCTATCATTTTGAGTTGGCGGCCATTCCTTTAAGGGAGGCCTTTTGTGGGCTGGTTTTTTTTGTATGCCCTTGTATTCTTTCATTTTTTCTCAATGAAAGTTGGTTTATTCATCAAAAAAAAAAAAAAAAAAACATATAAAGAAATGTCTAGACAAGAAACGTTGCTCCCTTGAATTTCGAGCTGGAGAACAAATCCTCATAAAGCTAAGACTAGAACAGATTTGATTTCGCAGTCGAAAGGATTATTGACTTGTAAGTATGAAGGACTAGTGGAAGTTCTTAAGAAGATTGGACCACCTCGTATAGGGTGGGTTGCTTGCATGAACAAAAATTCACCCACTCCATGTAAGCATCTTAAAACCCTATCACCTCGATCTAGATGATGATTGCAGGAATGCCTTTGTTCGACTTGACATCGACTTGAAGCAGAAAGAAGACAAGGAAGTTGAAGAGATCATGGCTGAGAGAGTCAGGAAATTGGAAGACCCACACGAGGGGTCCAAAGATTCCTTGTCAAATGGAAGGACTTCTGTTAGGCCACCAATTAAGAACGTGTATGTTACAAAGAATGAGTGGGGAGAAAAGAAGATAATTGTTGGAGATATCAACAATTAATAGGTTTGCTGTTAGTATTCTGTTTACCATCCATAACAGAAACCCTTACTGACCACTAAAACCCAAAAGACAAACAACAAGGCTCATTGAAACTGCAAGACAAACACCCCAAACTAACAAAAAAAAAGCCAACGAACTATATCTTCAGCTTGAATCATATCTAGAGATGTCCATTTTTCCCATGAGGGGGCCCTGGGGAACCTACCCCTAACGGGGTGGGAAATCCTCGTTTAGACAGAGAATGGGGAAGGGAGTGGAGGAAAACAATTCCTCATGATCTAAACAGGGACGAGGATGGGGAATGCATTCCCATCTCCGTTCTCTGATCTCCGTCCCATTTATTTTTGTCTTTTTTTAATCTATATATATATATATATATATATATATATAAATTTAAAGTTTTATCGTTAATGATTTAAATAATTGGATATGTTTGAATCATATGTATGGATAATTAGATAAGGAGTCTTAATGTGTTTTCATTAGGAGGTTTAAGAATTTTATCCTTAAATAGATTTTTTTTCCATAGAAAATTAACTATTTAAATGAATATTTTCCATGAATAATTAACTATCTAATTTAAAATTAATGGATATTTCCCATGGAAAGTTAACTATTTTAAAATGGATCAAAAGAATTATTTGATTTAGTTGAGATTAAAAAAAAGAAGAAAAAAAATTAAACAGTGAATAATTCCTGCGGGAACCCGATTGCCACGCCCTGATCCCCACAAAATCTAACAGGGAGAGTTTTGTGGGGATGAGGATTAAAATGAGGTGCCGTGTCTCGTGGACATCTATTCATATCTACTTGAATACCAATGGTATCTCTTTCCATCCATACATATTCATATCTACTTGAATACCAATGGTATCTCTTTCCATCCATACATCAGCACTGTATAAAACACCTCAAGCCCCAACCCGAACCACCTCATCAAAGTCAAAACCATTAAAACAAACACAGCTGGCCTTATGGAAATAACGTCTTCAAATCCATCAGCATCTCCGAATCAGAAATAATGTTTCCTACTTTTTTATGGCCTTTTGTTTCCTAAAAACAATATCTGTTACATAGTTTTTTAACGAGGAATAATAAACGTGAGTACTTTTCCCTTCCACCTGAAAATCTACAAAAATTAAACTTTCATGCATGCATGTGTGTATGTATAAATACTTTGTGGAGTAAATTTTGAGCTTCTTTCATTCGCTTGATAAAAGTTATCTTTTGGATAAAAAAAAAAGGAGTTAATTCTAAGCCATGGTTTCTTAGCAATGTATTATATGATTCTCCAGATGGCTGCCATGTGCGATGTATCAGCCACAGAAACTGCCATTATTTACAGCTTGGAGCCAGTCTGGGGCGGTAGTTTTGCCTGGTTCCTTCTTGGTGAAAGGTGGGGATTGACTGGCTGGATTGGTGCTGCCCTTGTGCTAGGTAAACTTACAAAATTTAAAAATTCGTGATAGGAGCTATGCTATTTTTCTTTCTGCTGGGTAAGAACAAATACTGACCAAGGAATTTCTACCTTTGGACTGGCATCATTTTTCGCTTTCCTAAATGTTAACAGAAAGAACATGTGAAGGTTCTTGCCGACTTTTAACTTTTGCGTGTCTTTTTCCTGTATTATTTAAGTGTTTTCTGCTTGATAAAACTGCAATATAGCAGCGGGGCTTATGTTTTTTCTTTGCCTGACAGTTTGTGAATTGTGCATTTAACATAAGCACTATGAAACTACTAATTAAATTTTGGTTAAATTACAAATTTAGTCCCTAAACTTTGAGGTTTGTATCTATTTGGTTCCCTAACTTTCAAAATTACAAATTTAGTCCTTGAACTTTTGATTTTTTTAAAATTTACGAATCTATTAGACACAAAATTGAAATTTTAGAATTCCATTAGACATAAATTACAAATTATATCTAGATTGATTAATTTTTAATAATTTCTAATTTGTTAGGAACCTATTAGACACAAAATTGAAAGTTCAAGGATCTCTGAGACACAAAATTAAAAGTTTAGGGGCCTATTAAACAATTTAAAAAGTTCAGGGACAAAATAGACACAAACTTCAATGTTCAGGGACAAAACTTGTAATTTAACCTTAAAAGTTCAATGCTCCCGAGTTTCTTTTTCTCATTAAAAAAAGAGGGGATAGGAAAGAAAAGTTCAATGCTTTTTCTTAAAAGGTAAATTTGTGGAGATTGAAACAATCAAACAAACGATGCAAGTAGAGGATATGGGGATTCTTTGAAGTAAAGACAAACCTTTCGGGATTATCTGCAAGTATAGTTCTAAGCTTTTTCCAAGTTAAAGATTTTATTCAGATGTTGCGGGGGACTATTTGTAACTTCACTTTAGATTTGTTACTTGCTGTAGGATGAGATGCTTTTATTTTAATTTTCTTTCGTTGTGATTGGTAAACATTATTCCTTAGTAATGTCATTAAGATTTTTATTTGAAAGGTTAATTATGAGTGTCCAATGGATCTTTGAGATTGTAGAATGCAGGGGCAAACTACACACACACGTATATAACTGAAGAGAAAGAAGGTAAAATGATAGAATATAAGAGGATGAAAAGGATCAAGAGGCCAAAAGGGGGCCTCAAACAAAAGTTCAAGGAAAGATGCTATTCAGTAATCAACTTTGCTTATAGCCTTCTTAAGGGGAAGCTCAATCTGCTCGTCCTTTGCAAACCTATCTAGAAACAGAAAATGATTGGATAATAGTTTAGACTTTGAAGCTGTTGGTCATAAGCTTTAAGCTTCAGTAGTTGGGGCTTGGTTCCATAGGAGCATAACTGGCTTACTAGCCATTATTCTTGTTTTATTGGGTAGATTGAGGATATATTTCCTTTTCTGAGACACTTATGCCTTCCTTGGATTTGGCTGTCTTCATCCCTATGAAATATTTGAGTGGTTCCTAATCTTTAATTTCAAATTGTGCAGCTAATAGTTCTTTTAGTTTTTGCATTTCATCTTCATGATTTTCAGGTAGGATGATAGAGAGCATTGCATCTTCATAACAATTATCTTACTCATCACTGAAGATACAATGCTCTCTATCTCTCTCTCTCCTCTCCCACATCCTTTTCCTATCTACCATTCATCAATTGTCCCACAATGTCCCTCTTGTAGTTTGCCTCGTCTTTGTATAGGGTTCCCGCCCTTGATGGGGTCAAATGTGCGGCTGGGCACAAGGTGTTCATTCTTGACTTTGATAGGAGAAGTGGTAAGGGAAAGTTTTGCTCAGCGGAAAGGGGCAGCAATACAGCATACTCCCATTACTCTTGAAAAGTCTGAGTTAGTCTGGCTTCTGGCTGGGTACCTTCTTAAAACAAAAGTTGTTTAGAAAAATGGCGATCTAGAGCGTCTTCCTAACAGGTGTATTGGATTATGAACAAAAGAATAGCTGACTGCACTGAAACATTATCTTTACTACTCCTCTGGACATAAAAATTCTGCATTCATTTGAATCAGATATGGTGTTCATACCCACCCACATCTACTTTGCAAGACTTTACAGTGTCCTGTTGATGTTTAATACGCAGGTGGAAGCTTAGCAGTGCAGATATTTGCATCATCACCAACAAAATCTTGCCAAGATGAGAGAAGCAAGGAAGTCCATGGCCTTTTGGGTTCGGGCAATAAGCGCAGTTTGTCGACCTCTCCAATTGTGATAACAAGGGGAAAGAATGTCGCAGATCGCTTGAAGAAGTAAGACATTATTTAGGTTAAATTATAAGTTTGGTGTTGATCTTTCATATTTGTTTCTAGTAGGGCTCTGTATGATAGGTTGTTAAACTTTTTGTGTGTAATAGGTCTTTAAATTTTAAAAACTGTTTAATAGATTCATAAACTTTCATTTTGTGTCTAATATTGATCCATTAGATTTTTTTTTTAATAAAAGTCAAATGACTTATTAGACACAAATTAAAAGTCTATAAATCTATTAAACATTTTTTAAAGTTTAAAAACCTATTAGACACAATTGTTAAAGTTGAAGGATCTATTAGATTTAAGTTTGAAAATTCAAGGACCAAACTTGTAATGTAACCTATTACTCGTTTACACAGATAGATTGTAGATATACCCAATAATTAGAGGTATACCTATGAATATGTACATATATATCAAAGTGAAGCTACTAACAAGCTTTAGGTAGCTTTGTCTAAGTTCCTGATGTCTTGAATAATGTAATATTGGCTATGAATAGGTACATATATATCAAAGTAAAGTTACTGACAAGCTTTAGGTAGCTTTGTCCAAGTTCCTGATGTCTTGAATTATGTAATATTTGGCTGCTGGAGGCCTATAGGCATTAGCCATTTGCAATAGTATGTGGAATCTACGTCCAATTTTTAGGTTTTTTTTTTTCTATTCTTTTTTAAAATGGTTTTTTTTTTAAAAAAAATTATTTTACAATATGTTGAGACGAGGGATTTAGGACCCGTGGAATACCCTTCTAGTTTAAATGTTTTTCAAGAATGTATTTTTAATTTTAAAAAAATATTTGGTATAAAACTTGTTTAGAATTTAAACACTCGTATGTTTGGTTATATTTCTTCACAAGTGTTTTTATACACAAGTTATTATGTACTTAAAAACTCTAAATTTTTTTTTTCTCAAAATAGTTTATTTCTCAATCTCATTCTTTAATAAGTCATTTTTAGTGATTGCTTAACACTAGATTTTTTTTTCCAAAATGATTTTTCTTTTCAAAATTAAACACCTGAAAAGTTAAATCCAAACGTACCCTTAGACCTATAACCTCTGGTTGATGGTTGTTAAGTTATGTTTATGTTGGTTTGTAGAGTGGTCTTAGAAAATAGCCAAAGGTTACGGCCTCGTTTGATAACCATTTGGTTTTTGAAAATTAAGCTTATACATATCTACTTCCACCTATAAATTTTTTTTTGTTTTAGTATCAATCTTCTTTCTTGTTTTTAAAAACCAAGTCAAATTTTGAAAAAAAAAATAGTTTTCAAAAACTTGTTTCTGTTTTTAGAATTTGGTTAGGAATCCATACGGATCCTTAACAAGAGAAAGTTATGGAAGGGAATTTAGGAGAAAACAAACATATTTTTCAAAAATCAAAAACAAAAAACCAAATGGTTATCTAACGAAGCCTACATAATCCTAATTATTGACCACGGGGATTTTTGTCCGATGATACCCATTTTTCTTTTCATCCTTGCCCTTCAATCTAATTTAAACCTTTTTCTTCTTGGGAAAATGGTTTTTTGTTTTTTTCAAGGAAAAAACTTTTCTTTTTCCTTTTTCTTTCATCAACAAAATCAAATTCAAATATTCTCTTACCAAAAAAATCAAATTAAAATCTTAGCAATATTATCTAATTTCAAATTTTAATAACTATTTTCACAGTTTATGATGAAATTTGTGAATTCCACTTTTTTCTTATTCTTTCTCATTTATTTATTTATTTATTTTATTCTGGATCTATATTCATAGAATCACCATAATTCTAGGTAATCAACCCTTCTTACTTTTATTTTGAATCTTCATTTTTTTTAATCTCATTTTTTGTTCTAGATTTATCTTCCTAGAAATAATTAATTAAATTTGATTTAATTAATTAAATAAATTTTATTTAATTTATTTTAAATTAAATTTATACTGATGACTGCTTTAGTTATGAGAGACGTGGAGGCTTCCGCGTTTTTCTTCCCCCTCTCTCAACTGATAGTGAATTTACGCTTGGGATAGTGGAGATGTTTTCTCTGGTATTTAGATTAATTCAATGAATAGCTTCCTAGTGGTGAGCACTCTCTCAAGAAATTCTCTCCAGATCGTTGACAAAAAATTTGAGTGAATTCTTTTCCAAATTTCTAGATTGGTTCCCACAAACCAATAGACTCACATACTCAGAGGATAGGAAGTGTGCTAATCGGTGGTGTCCCAAATTGTTGCCGAGAACATGAATTTATAGAGGAATTGTTCGTGATTTCTTCTCCAAGGAGTTGGTGAAATTAATCCAGAGTCGACAAGTGGTGAATCTTTATTATGTAGATTAATCACCTATTTATCATATGCTTAACCTGATTTTGAAGTGTATTGCCAACATATTTGGTATTTCATGTTGAAATTAAATTGAGTTTGGTGTTGGCTTCCGTTGCGTTAGGGATTTCAATCCTACAAGGTGCGCTTCACTCAAACTAACGCACACTCTCCCATCCGGGCCTACACCAGCTCACGAGGAGGATCCATACTTGTAGGAGGCGAGCCTCGCTTGGACGAGGACTCCACCTATAGCAACAGCCGATGCCACCACCCAACTTGACGTAGGGGTGTGAGATGCATATCACATTTGGGAGACTTTAGGAGAAGGTGCACCCAACCACCTCAGTGACAGTCCATAGCACATTGAGCAGGAGGTCTGGCAGCTACTCAACACCAAGAGGGTGCAGGAGGGCATTCGAGGAAGAAAAGAGAACAAAAAAGTAGCAACCGGAGCAAGCAAGGCGTTCAAAACAGGCTAGAGGGTTAGATGGGCGCTAAACTAACCGTTGAGAAGTTAGCATGGGTGTTGGGGTGCGTCCCCACTGCCTAGCTTGCATGCCAGCGTGCACTAGAGGCGCTGCCTAGCGCACACAACAACAGGGAGACACACACACGCGCAGAGGAGGCCGTCAGGGAAAACCCAATGCTGGTACAGGCTAGCGCGCATGTGCACGGGCGCACCACAACATGCACGCAGAGTAGCCCAAGCATGCATTAATGCAGGGTAGCGCGAGACCGGGCGCAGGCGCGCCTACACGCTTCTTGGCGAGAAGCGTCTGGAGCCTATAAATAAGCCCCAATTTGAGAGGAAACGCCAAGAGTGGACTGCTGAAGGTCTTCAGTTGATTCCCTACCCAAACATATGAGAGAGTCCCAAATTGAAAAAAGGCCTTTTACAATTTGAAGTGGATGAAGATGGATGGAGAAACGAAGGGGAATCTCCCTTTGAAGGAGTAAAGGCCAAGATTCACCTTCATTTGAGCCAAGCATTCATGGAGTCAACATCGTGGAGCCAAAGGTCCTCTTTTGGGTGAATTTGGGAGAATATGTTAGTGGGAATGGAGGAGGAATGAGTGGTGGAAAAATGGGTCTCATTCATCCACTCCTCTTTATAAAATGGGGTTGTCTTCCTTGGGAGGAAGACACAAGTTTTTGGGTGAGAGAATTTGTACGAAGGGGTTGCGCTTGGCGGTGTCTTACGGACGTGTGCATGCCTCAAGAAGGCTTCGTCAAGGGAGATCTCCTCTCTCCTTACCTTTTTCTTATTTGCGCGCGAAAGGTCTTGGCTCGCATCAATAGGGGAAGTTTCTCTCCTGTTAGTTTTTATGGTTTTTCATTAAATTTTGTCATAGTATAACTCATCTTTTCTTTGTAGATGATAGTGTCTTCTTTTTCAAAGCTTCATAGCAAGAGTATCGAACTATGAGACCCATTCTCAACATGTATGAGGTTGCTTCGGGTCAATCCATTAATAAAGGAAAATCATTGTTTTTGACCAATAGGAATGTGTCTCAAGGAAAGATTGAAGAGATCGAAAGATGGCTAGGAGTGAAGTATACGAGCTCTTTCGGGTTATGCCTAGGTCTCCCTTAAAAAAATAATCGTAACAAAAATTACGTCTTTATGGAAGTTAAGGAAAGAGTTTGGAAAGCGATCCAAAAGTGGAAAGAGAGACTTTTTGATTGGAGGGAAGGAGACCCTTATCAAGGTTGTGGTCCAAGCCATCCCTAGCTACACAATGAATTGTTTCAAGCTTCCAGAAGGCATATGCAAGGAGATAGAGGCTATGTGTGTTCGTTTCTTGTGTGGCTCCTCGAAGAAGGAAAGGAAGATTCATTAGAGGAGTTGGAAACGTCTTTGCTTGAGCAACGAAGAGGGAGGCATGAAGTTTAGAGAGGTCAAGTCTTTTGATCAAGCCATACTAGCAAAACATAGTTGGAGGCTTGTGAAAAATCTGGATAGTCTCCTTGCAAAAGTCCTATAAGAGAGTATTTTAGAAATAGCAAGTTTCTGAAAGCGAAGCTTGGTCATAATCCCTCTTTCTATCCTTTTGGGAAGAGATATCTTCTTCAAAGAGTATAGGTGGAGGGATGGTCATGGGAGTAACCTCAAGCCTAGTATGTTCTCGGAAAAAAATTGTCGATAAACGAGTGGCTTTTTTCTTGAATCGAGAAAGGTAATGGAATGATATCTCATTAAAGCATTTCTTTTATAGAAATTGTAAAAATTTAAATACTTCCAGGTCAACACTAAAATTTTGGAACTTTTGTCTTACCAAATTACCATTCATTATATAATTACTTCATCCATACTTATTGAGCTATTTTTTATTATTAATTTGGTCAAAATAAACACATATCATTTAAGATTATTACATAGTCAATTAATGATTGTTGTGGGTGATTCTGGACCACTCCAGAATTCAAGGACCAAACAGGACAACGCAGAACCAACACGAAGGCTTGACCAGGAAGCAGATTTTGAAGGAGAGCGAGCCGAAGGGATTGGGTCGAGACGACCCAATCCCGTGCTTGGCCCACTCGTGTGGGCTGAGTTCTCTCCCCTCCGTTCGGTCCCTAGTGCCTTTAGCAGCCCCGGTTCCACCTGGTTCATCCCGTATCGCCTCCAAAGGCATAAAAACCTTAGAGGAGGAACAAGTATTTAAACTCTTCTTCGTCACTGAAGAAATGGATCCAAAAACTCATTTCCTCTTACTTGGCTCTTTTGCTCTCCTCCTCCAGCTTTTTGACTTAAGCATCGGAGGCAGTGTGACAAGCACCACATCGGTGTGCAGGTTTACTGTTTTGCAGACCATGTCTTCCCCCCTCTCATACAAATTTACCGTTGGTGGCACGTGAATGTTAGGTGAGTTCCTCATGTCCCGATTTTGCCATCAACAATGATTATTCTCAATAATCAGTTTTTAAGTATTATTTGTGCATTAATTCTGTTACACCTAGATTTTCCTTTTTCATTTCAAAATTTTCATCTTTGCATTATTGCCTTTTTCTTTGATCCATATTGATCCATTTCCTTTTTTTTTTTTGTTTTTTTTTTTTTTTTAAATTTTTTTTTATTATTTTTTTGGTTAAGTTTTATTTATTTATTTTTCCAATAGGTCTACCAGTTTTTTTCTTGCATTTATCATCGGCCCTTTATACCAATATTTATTATATAGATTTTAAAATATCAGTTTAACACACACACATATTTGAAAAAGATCAGTTTAACATATTTGAAAAAGATCAGTTTAACATATTTGAGGTGTACATACTCTTAGAAATGTCAAATTAAAAAAGACATATTAATTAAAATACTATGTTTTTTTTTTTTGGAACAAAAATACTATGTTTATTTTAAATACACAAGTTATATATCAAATATTTATGTAGTTATCTCTAAAATTAAGATTAGAAAAATATTCATTTATTGGAAGGAAATACTAATTTGGTATTGAATATTTATAAAAATAAAACGATGAAATTTATACACTAATAAGCTTAAGAATGATTACCCCTCTCTAAACTACAATACCCTTGTTTAAGGAAAAAGACAAAAAAAGGCATGAAAAACGAAAACATTCAACGTTGAAGGAGAATAACTTTGAATCTTTGACGAATGCCTTAAATCTTACCATAAAGTGTATCGAAGAGTGTATGAAAGAACTTAATTATGGAATTCTTTTTCCTTCCTTTATTTCTTTTCTTCTTCGGCGGTGTCGATTCAAAAAGTGTCAAATAGGTTCTCGAACTTTTAGTTTTATATTCATTAGGTCCCTGAAATTTTAAAAGTATTTAGTAGTTTTTTTTTAAAAAAGATCTATTAGGTTCTTAAACTTTCACTTTTGTGTTCAACTATGTCCCTCAATTTCAAGTTTTATGTTTAATAAATATTTGACGACCTATTCGACATTTTCTAAAATTCACAAGCCATAATGGATACAAAATTTGAAGTTTAGGTTTCCAGTAGACATAAAATTCAATTTTATATCAAATAGTTTAGTTTATCTTTAAAAATTTCGAATATGTCATGGACCTATTTGATACAATGAATTTGCATAAGACCGGACCGCGAAATAGTAACCATTAGATGTAACGCCGTTAACTAGTCTAGGTTTCTATTTCAATAGGATGACCTAGGTAACTCAATCTCAATCCTGAGTCTGTTATGAACTCCTTTTCAGGAGGGATTGTCCTTAGATTTGTATGGGTTAGAGTGGCCTACTCGCCGACTCAATATTCCTACCATTTCAGGGGAAAGACCGAATGGGGGTTGGGAACATAACAGTACAAAATGAAATTCACTCATTCCCCTATTGGGGCAAGTTGATGTGTGTTCCCTTAAAGGCTGATTCCGGGGCTTGAACAAAAGCGCGCTATCATCTCTTGGCCCGAGAGGAATTTCTGTTTAGTGGTTGGACCCTAAACAGGTTGTTCATTAGAGGGATCCGTGGTACTTAAGGATCCAAAGGTAATCCAGGGGTAAAAAGGTAATTTGACACAGCTGGTGTTACGAACACGTGAAGAATTGACTTACTGCATTGGTCGAAATCCGTGGACACAGAAATATTCTACATTGAGAAGAGTGCAGCTGTGGGTCTTTAGTGGAGTGACCCACAGTTAACGAATGTTGATTGACTCGGTTAATGAGTTTAGCTGATCAATCTCGTATCGTTGGAGCTTCTGATCTGTAGGTCCATTAGGTCCACCTGCTAGCTCATAACGGGTTCTGAGATAATTTAGTCTTGATATTAAAGGGAATTAATATAATGTATGGAGATACATTATAGTATAAAGTTTAATTAAAGAATTAAACTTTATAATTAATTTTGGATATGATTCGAAATTAATTATTGAGAGAATAATGAATTTAATTAAATATGTGATATTTGATTAATTCATGAATTAATTAATTGAGGAATTAATTAATTTAATTTAGTTTGAGTAAATGTGATTTAATCAAATTAATACTATAGTTTATATTAATGTACATTATGATGCACATTAAAACTATAGGTTAAATGAGAGAGATTAAAATTGAATATGATTCAATTGTAGTTAAATATTGGATATTTAATTAATGTTGGTTCAATTAATGAGATTAATTGAATGACCAATTTAATTCAATTTAATATGATTCAAATTGAATTAAATACCTTATGTTATAATTGATTTAATTAATATTATTTTAATTAAATTAATTATAATTAATTAATTAATTAAATGATTATTATTAGTTAATTAATAGATGATCAAGATCGTTTGGATTTGATCCAACAATCTAGATTGAGTAGGATTTTAACTCCCTCCCCACTTATCATTAAGTGGAGAGGGGGTTACCCAACTCATGTCTCTCATTCTTTCAACTTCACGCAAATCACACAGAGAGTTCTTCATTTTTTCCTCTCTAGTTTTTCTCTCAAGAACAAGTTTCTTTGCTGTAATTTTCCCCTTCAAGACAACGAGGATCCCACAATCCTATTCTCATAGCCCAAGAGGATAGTCGGTGTTCACTTGTGGTCGTGTCTTGATCAAAGGAGCATAGTGCAGTATTTATTCATCAAATCGAGTAAGTTTTCTAGATCTAAATAGGTTTTAGATCTAATTTTTGCAGCATGCTTATCTAATCGTTTAATTTAGAAATTGTTTATGTAATTTGATTTGCCAACGTATTGGTTTTTCTAAAAATTGAAATTAACACGAGATCGTTCTTGATTTGCTTCCGCTGTCAAAAGGGGTGTCAACCCTTCAATTGGTATCAGAGCCATCTCGTTAATTGATTTCAATTTTATGAAAATTGCGTTGGTTCTTGGTGAGATTAATTATGCATTATGAATGTTGGTTTGCTGAAAAATTGTTTTGGTATATTTGGCCATAGATTTACTGTGTTTTGATTTGATCAAAATTGTAAAGGCCCCTACGTTTTTTGGGCAATTAAATCAGTAAATGGAGTCTTGTAAGTCCGTGTCTAGAGATTTAGGATCAATTTGTTGATCGGTGTTCGAATAGGGATCAATTTTGGTGAAAATTTGCTACTGAAATCGTAATGCTTGGCTGTCCAGAGGCGTAGCGTCGCGACGCTGAAGAACAAAGGCTGGAAAAAATCGGGCCAGCGTCGAGACGCTTTGCCTACAGCGTCTCGACGTGGACGGAAGTTTTCGAATTTGCGGAGCGTGGAACGCGTCATGTGGAACGTGGGTTGAAGCGGTTACGAAATAAGTTTTGTTTTTTTGCGCAAACTATGTCTTGAATGTGGGTGCTAGGGTTGTTGGTGTGCGCATGCCTAGCTTACATGAGGTTGTGTGTTCGAGCTTCGTTAATGGCATTTATTATTTTCAATTTATTTTTCCGTGCGGTTACTTCGTGGGCGGTCCAGTACGAGTTGGTTTGGTCTGGTTCGATGCAATTTGGTCCGGTTCGAATGATTTGGGTCCGGTTTGAAGCGGTTCAAGCTGGTTTGGACCGGTTCTGGAGCGGTTCAAGACTCAGAAGGATAATTAAATTGAAATTATTGTAATTTTTGTTTATTTTAATTATCCTAGGGGCCAATATATTGATTTTTCAGCTATTTATTGCTTTATGAATGTCATTTAGCTAGATCCCACCATAGGTTAAGCATGTCTTCATGCATTTTTATGTTATAAATGTTATAATATATGAAATTAGAAAAGCATGATACACGACATTAATTAGATAAATATAATTGTTATATTTGATTAATTGATGCGCAATTTGCTTACTGCAAGTGTACGGGTCAAGTAATAATATAGTGATTTTGAAATCGAATGTCGTCCTCTGGATTGGTGTCTAGCCAAAATTTAATTATCGAAAATACTTTTGACCAATTTTATTTAGGGAAACAAATAGAATGAGAATATGAATTAATCAACACAAAACTAAAGTAAAAGGTGACAATCAAATGAGAATAATTGGTCTTAGGGAATTGATTTCACCAATTGGAGTTATGGATTAATAAACGGATTAACACATGCTATGATTCATAAATCTTGGCAACTAAAATCACACATATCTCTCCCGAGCATACATGATTCTCTCATATGCAATTGAATCCGATATCCCTATCTAAATCCAATAAACATACAAGGTAATAAGGCTAACCTTTATGACAATTTCTAGAATTAACCTTAATCTCCCGATTTTTAGCTAAATTCTAGTTATGCATATTGATTACTAATTTAAATCCTCTCTCCCGAGTTAGATTCAAATATACACATCAATCAATTTATGGCCAGTAAATCGAAAGCATTAAGCATACAACATATGTATAAATGACATCAATAACATAAATACCGTAAATCAATCCAAAACGTGCCCAACGGCTACATCAATCCCTAAGAATTAACTTAGCTACACATAATCCTCATTACAATATAAACTAAGTCTAAATAAGCCATAAAAACTATCTAAAGTAAGGGAAAAGAGAAATAGACTCGTAGGCCGAGATCGAACGTCCCCGTCACGATCCCCACGAACAATGGGTTGATTTTCAACTAGTCCCCTTTGCTTCAGCTCAATTCTGTCCTCTTTCTGCTCTAATGTCGGCTCCCAAGAGTCCCAATTCAAAAGTCACTAAAACCTAGCCGAAACTAAACTTATATAGTAGATTTTCGTCGTAGCATCGAGACGCTATTAAGACAGCGACTCGATGCTGCCCCTTTTACGCGCGTGTCTGAAAAGGAAAAGCGATAGCGTCGGGACGCTTCCTATCACAGCGTCGAGACGCTGTGGGTCTGCCGCATCTTCTCATTAAGGAAACGTAGCGTCGAGAAGCTCCAAGAATGGCGTCTCGACGCTAATGGGCAGAATGCCCATTCTTGGCTCCTTGTTACTTGAATCATTTTGGTTCTTTGGCATCTTTTCACGTCCCAAACACCCGATTAATTCTTATTCCACGTTTTAACTCTAATCAACGCTTTCCTACAAAATAAACAATTAAGCACAATAAAATGGCCCAAACATCATAAAAGACTAGCTCAAATAAATAAGTAAAAGTAGCTAGCTATGCTCGCTATCATTAATGTAGCATGCATGCTTAGATTTATTTTCATGAGTATTAATATAATAGTTATTTTATGAATGGAAATAAATTTCAATGATAGTTTTCATGTATAATTTAATATAAATGGTTATATTAATTAAATGAAAATGGAATAGCATTGAGCATGACATTAATTAGATTAATATAAGAGTTATATTATATTAATGTCTAATTTCATGTAATTTAATTTTGTGGTTGATTAATTAATATAATCGATATTAATTAAATGAAATTGAAATTGCATGAAACATGACACCACTTTAGATTAATATAATAGTTATATTATCGTTATCGGCGTCATGAGCGTTATGATGTTCAATAATTTGAATTAGATTGTTATTAGGAAACACCATAGGAAGTTATAAAATTTGATTAGAAACCGTCAACCTATCACAAAGAGTTGCATGCAAACATAGGACCTTAGGTTAAAATGAATTAATTTTAAATTGTTTAAAAATAATTAGACCTAAGCTCATTTTAATTCTAATAGGATTAGAATTATTTTCTTACTTAGGATTAAAATAGTTTTTATGTACTAAGTAGGAAAAATATTACTATGGTTATAAGGGAACTCTCCCGGTGAAGTTCTGTCTAGGCTAGGGGTATTTAAGTTAACGGTTTATGGAACACCACCTACTTGGGAACTGACTTGGAACCTGAGTTGAATTAATCACAATTTAAATGTTAGCATGCAATGTCACTAGGTAATTATAAGAGTTTAATTCACCTAGACATTAGTGTAAAGACCTCTATATAAGAGTTATATACAGGCGAAGACCTGGATAGATTCGCTTAGCCGGAATTTACCTAAGTAATAGACCCTTTAATTATAAAAATACTTAGTGGGAGGAAATCTAACAAAACAAAATTTTCATAAATCAATGTTTTGCTCTCACGTTCTCAAGAGTTCACAACGTGAGGTCCATGCTTGGCCTCGAGTCACCTTGGGAGTGACCCCCTACGGATGGTGTTTGCTGTTGGGTTTTATGCCCTAAAACTCGTAGATAGTAAATGTAAACAAATTGTATACTTGTTTCAATAAGGTATTATTGAGTTTCTACAATAAAGTGTTATTGTTAAATATTGCACAATTTGACCCAAATCCAATAAACTAAGATCCAAGGTTATTTGTATGTAACTTGAACTAGTATGTGGGGACATACGAGGATCGATGTTCAAGAAACAACCTAAAAGGTCTATAGTACAAGGATAAGATTGGGTACCTTATCCTGGTAACACTATGAGATACGACCCGCTTTGTATTTGATACAGACGTATTGATCCAAAACGTCCATGTAGTAGACATGCAAGTGGGGGTATCCTATGCAATGAGTTTGCATAAGATCGGACCACGAAATAGTCAACCATTAGTTATAACACCGTTAACTAATTAGGTTACTGTTTCAATAGGATGACCTAGGTAACTCAATCTTAATCCTGAGTGTGTCATGAACTCCTTCTCATGAGGGATTGTCCTTTGATTATCATGGGTGAGAGTGGCCAATACGCCGACTCAACATGCCTTCCTTTTTTGGGACAAGACCGAGTGGGAGGCTAGGGACATGACAACACAAGAAGGAATTCACTCCTTCCCTCTTCTAGGTGAAGTAGATGAGTGTTCCCTTAAGTGGTGACTCCGGGACTTGAACAAAGGGATCCAACCCTCTCACTAGCCCGAGAGGGACTTTCTGTTTAATGGTTGGACCATAAACAGGTTGTTCATTAGAGGAGCGCTGGTACTTAAGGAGACAGATGTAACACAGGGGTAAAACGGTAATTTGACCCAGCTGTGATTATGGACACTCGTGAAGGATTGACTTACCCGCATAGGTCTACATCCATGGACACAGAAATGTTCTACAGTGAGAAGAGTTCAGCTGTGGGTCTTTAGTGGAATGACCCACAGTTAATGAATATTGGTTAACCTGATTAATGAGTTTAATCTATTAACCCCATATCATTGGAGCTTCTGATATGTAGGTCCATTAGGTCCCCCTACTAGCTCGTAAAGAGTAATTAGGAACAAATATCTCTTGAGAGAATTTGAATAGTTCAAATTCATATTGGGAATTAAGTTAATTGTATGAGATACAAATTAATATAATGTATAGTGATGCATTAAAATATAAAGTCTAATTTGAGATAAAACTTTATTATATTGAGAGATTGATATATTTGAAAAAGTTCAAATACATGTCTAATTAAATATATGGTATTTAATTAGAAGATGAATTAATTAATTATGAATTAATTAATTATTCAATTTCGTTTAAATTAAATGAGATTTAATTAAACTATAGTCTATGAGAGAAATAAATATTTGAAGAAGTTCAAATATTAATATGAATTTGATTCATATTAAATTTATAGGATATAAGAGAATTTGAAGGAGTTCAAATTTTAATATGAATTTGATTCATATTATAGAATTAATTAATTGAAGGCCTCAAATTAAATATATGATATTTAATTGGGTAATTAATTAATTAACTAATAGAAGGTCTGAAATTAAATATATGATATTTAATTGGTGATTAATTAATTAAAGAATTAATTAATTGGAAATTAATCAATTATGTAAATGATTAATCACTTATGGAAGTAATTAATCATTTATGGAAATGATTTAATCACTCATGGAAGTGATTAATCATTTATGGAAAAGATTAATCAATTATGGAATTGATTGGTCATGGAATTGGTTGGTCATGAAATTGATTAATTATGGAAAAAATTAAATCAGTTATGGAAATAATTGATTTTAAATGAATATTTTATTCATGACCTTTCTCCTATAAATAGAACACTAAACCTAGGGTTTAGGTACAACAACATAAGGCCACAATAATGCACTCTTGCATTCTATTTAGCCTCCCTCTAATATTCTCTCAATTCAAGAACTTTAGGGAGAATTTTCTCTCATAGAGTTTTTCCCATTCAAGATTAGGTAGTCCCACAACTACGTTCCTAATCTCAGAGTTATAGCGGGGAAGATCAAATGGTGGTGTTCTTCGTTGTTGCAGAGCAATCAAGAATCATTCTTGATTTTCAAAGACGTCAATGGAGGTTTACTTCTCTTTTCTTTATTATAGATTTAGATCTAAATTTTGTATGCTTAGCCTTAAGTTTCTATAGAATTTGTTCTATGATTTTTGTCGATGTTATGGTATTTTTGGATAAACAAAATTAACTACGAATCGGTCCCAATTACGCTTCCGCTTTAACGGAATTGGGGAATTCCAAATCCTTACAGTTTGCATGGATCAATATCAAGGTGAATGAGGGAGTATTTTATAGTAGGTGGGAGCAGGACACGTGTCAACGTATCCTACGGTCTCCTCCATTAGGTTGCACCGTGAGATCCCCATGATCTGCCTGCGAGTCGCCCTGGGAGTGATCACCCTACGGAGGGCTTGATCATGAGGGTCGGAACAACGCAAACTCCAGAAATGGATAGGGTTCTTAGGTCCATTTCCAACTTTGACTTTCCTTACGGTAGCATTGTTGGGGTCGACCTCTGAAATCTGAAAATGGAGGGTTACACTTAGAGGGAATTGTTAAGGTGTTAATAATTTCCAGACCGAAAAATTGTAGCTGAGAACTATTGGAATATGAGTTCTGGGAATAGGGATGGCTGAGATTGTCTCAATTCTGGAGAGGAGTAGCTGACTGCCCTACGGTAGCTGTTGCTCTAAACCTCTGAAGTATCGTTGCAAAATGAATGTTTATTCTATGGGTCGATCATTACTTTTGCTAAATTGATTGGATTAAAATAATAATATTATTTTGTGTAATGGGTTAATGCAAGAATACTAATTAAATTAATTTGTTTGTTTCAACATGAATCGTTCTTTGTATGCCGCTAATTACGCCATATGTAATAAAACTGGTATCGTTAATACAACTAAGGAAATGCACTCAAACACTAATTGTGTGGATTTGGTCTTAACTGAGGACTGTCCTCAGGCCCACATGTCTAATTCATCTGAAATTGTTCATGATGAATATGATATAGACTGCTTAGCAAAACTCAATGAAAATAATAAATGTGATTTATTGGTCATTGAAACGTGTATAGTGGAAAATGATGATACAACTTGGATCCTTGATTCAAGTGCCACTCATCACGTATGCTCTTCCTTTGAGGGAATGAGCTCCTGACAACAATTAGATGCTGGGGAAATGACTCTCAGAGTAGGGATTGGGGAGTTCATTTCAAGCAGTGGGAGACATTAAAATGTTCTTCTCCAGGGAACGTTATATATGTTATTAGATAATGTATATATAATTCCTAAAATAAAAAGAAATTTGATTTCTGTTTCTTGTTTGCTTGAACAAGGATATTCAGTGTCCTTTTCTGTAAATGAAGCTCTCATTACTAAAAGGGGTGCTGATATCTGTTCTGCAAACTTGGAGAACAATTTATATGTTTTAAGACCAATAGAGTCTTGGACTATTTTGAACAATGAGATGTTTAAAACAGTTGAGGCTCAACCTAAAAGGCAGAGTTTCTCAAAGTACCTATCTTTGGCACTTGAGACTTGGCCACATAAATCTCAATAGGATTGGGGGATTGGTTAAGAACGAACTTCTAAGCCAATTAGAAGATGGTACTTTACCTCCGTGTGAGTCTTGTCTCGATGGCAAGATGACCAAACGACCTTTTACTGGAAAAAGTTATCGTGCCAAGGAGCCCTTAGAGCTCGTACATACGGATTTCTGTGGTCCAATGAATGTTAGGGCTCGAGGAGGGTATGAATATTTCATCTCTTTCATAGATGATTATTCAAGGTATGGTTATTTATACCTAATGAGTCATAAGTCTGAAGCCCTTGAAAAGTTCAAGGAGTATAAGGCTGATGTTGAGAACTTATTAGGTAAGACCATTAAAACACTTCGATCTGATCGAGGTGGAGAGTACTTGGACTTAGAATTTCAGAACTATTTGATAGAACATGGAATCATGTCCCAACTCTCAGCACCAGGTACACCTCAGCAGAATGGTGTATATGAAAGGAGAAACAGAACCTTGTTAGACATGGTTCGATCTATGATGAACTATGCTCAGTTGCGTAATTCTTTTTGGGGTTATGCAGTAGAGGCTGCTGTTTATATTTTGAATGTTGTTCCCTCATAGAGTGTTTCTGAAACACCATTTGAGCTCTGGAAAAGGGTGTAAAGCTAGTTTACGTCATTTTAGAATTTGGGACTGCCCTACTCAGATTGTGATTTGTATTTTCATGCCTATTATGAACTAAGTAGCTTAGGTGTTGGTTAGGAATAATGTGATTGCCATGCTTCATCTTTAGTAATATATTGACTATCACATTTTGGTTAGTTGTTGTACTTATTTCCATTTTATGCCCGCCTGGCTAGCCGGTGTGAATAGCTCTCTCTAGTTTCAGTGATGATTTAGAGAGTGTGTGGCAATTATCCACACTACGATCATTGTGTATTGGCGCCAGTGACTGAGCTAGGGATAGCCAGTTGCCTAGTGCTTGATCGGTCGTACTTCATTGGGGTTGAAACACATCCCAAAAGATCCAGAGTTCCGGGAGGAATCCGCTAATAATACTGCGAGAAATGCATGATCAATAATATTGCTAGAACATCTTTTAGAACAATCACTAAATCCTAACCAACGCCTGTCTTTAATCTATCTATCTATTTGTTTACTCGTTGTTCTGTCATTTATTTTGCCTCAGCATAATTCTTATAAAACCAAATCATTTTACCATCTTTGAAACCAGTAGAAAGTTACACAAAATAGGTAGAATGGAAACTAATTCAGGACTCGGATTGATAATATTACTTGCTGCAGACTGTGTATACTTGCACAGGAATTCTAGAGTCTTTTATACCATATTTTTACTCACTCTAGGAACCCAACAAGTTTTTGGCGCCGTTGCCGGGGACTTGAATAAGTTTTTATATGATTTGTTTTGTGTATGTATTTTAGTGGTTTGGTGCTAGAACCTTTTGATTGTTTCTTTTGTTTTTGCAGGTGTGAGTTTGGTGCATGAGTGATCCACCTGGGGTAACGTTTGAGCTTGATCCAGAAATCGAAAGGACATTCAGGTTAAGAAGGAGAGAGCAGCGCAAAAACCAGATGGAGAACGTGTCGCGTCTTCCGGAGGCTCCTGAAGGTCCAACAGACCCCCAAAATCGTTTGCTGCAGCAAAACCCGCTGTTTGAACAAAATGAGCAGCAAAATAATCAGGCTGAAAATCCTATCTTGATAGCAAACGATAGGACCAGAGCCATTCGAGCGTATGCTGTCCCAATGTTTAATGAGTTGAATCCAGGGATTGAACGTCCCCAAATCCAAGCGGCGAATTTTGAGATGAAACCGGTAATGTTTCAGATGTTGCAAACTGTTGGAAAATTCCATGGTTTGTCATTTGAAGACCCTCATTTACATCTTAAGTATTTTCTAGGAGTTAGTGATTCTTTTGTAATTCAAGGAGTGCCTAGAGATGCCCTTAGATTAACTTTGTTTCCGTATTCTCTTAGAGATGGAGCAAAGTCATGGTTAAACTCTTTTGCTCCAGGATCAATTAGGACGTAGGATGAGTTAGCTGAAAAATTTTTGAGTAAATATTTCCCACCTAATAGAAATGCTAAATTAAGGAGTGAAATAGTAGGGTTTAGGCAACTTGAAGATGAGACTTTTAGTGAAGCTTGGGAGAGATTTAAGGAGCTTTTGCGAAAGTTTCCCCACCATGGTTTACCTCATTGTATTCAAATGGAGACATTTTACAATGGTTTAAATTGAGTAACCCAAGGTATGGTCGATGCTTCGGCTGGAGGGGCCCTTTTGGCAAAAACTTTTGATGAAGCTTATGAAATTTTAGAAAGAATATCTATTAATAGTTGTCAGTGGTCGGATGTTAGAGGCACAAATAAAAAGGTTAAGAGTGTATTAGAGGTTGATGGTGTGTCCACTATTAGGGCTGATCTTGCTATGATTGCTAATGCTCTTAAGAATGTGACAGTGATTAGTCATCAGCAGCCACCAGCTATGGAGCCTGCAGCAATGGTGAACCAAGTGGCAGAGGAAACATGTGTCTATTGTGGTGAAAATCACAACTACGAGTTTTGCCCCAGCAATCCAGCTTCTGTGTTTTTTGTAGGTAATCAGAGGAATAGCCCTTATTCTAACTTTTATAATCCAGGTTGGCGCAACCACCCCAACTTCTCATGGGGAGGTCAAGGAAGTAACATGCAGACACAACAAAAGATGAACCAGCTGGGATTTGCTAAAGCGCAGGTATTGCCCTAGCAAAACAAGCAGGCTTTGCCCCAGCAAAATTCGGGAAGTTCTCTCGAGGCGATGATGAAAGAATTTATGGCTCGCACAGATGCCATAATTCAAAGTAATCAAGCTTCGATGAGAGCCCTGGAATTGCAAGTGGGTCAGCTAGCTAATGAGCTGAAGGCAAGGCCTCAAGAGAAACTTGCATCAGATACTGAACACCCTAGAAGGGAAGGTAAGGAGCAGGTAAAGGCAGTAACTCTTAGGAGTGGTAAGCCATTAGAAGAAAGAATTGAGCCTAGTAAAACCCAGGTTATAGATAAAAATGGTGATAAAAATGTTGTTGTCGAAAAAGAGTTGGAGTCTGGTCAGGGTGCGGGAGGTAGCAATAAAAATGCTGGAGCATCTGGTTCTGTTCCAGATGTGGAACCACCTTATGTGCCGCCCCCACCTTATGTACCACCTCTACCTTTTCCACAAAGGCAAAAGCCTAAGAATCAGGATGGTCAATTTAAAAAGTTTTTAGAGATTCTTAAGCAATTGCATATAAATATCCCTTTAGTAGAAGCTATTGAGCAAATGCCTAATTATGCTAAATTTCTTAAGGATATTTTAACTAAAAAGAAGAGGCTAGGTGAGTTTGAAACTGTATCTCTTACTGAGGAATGTAGTGCTATTCTTAAGAATGGGCTACCACCCAAGGCTAAGGATCCAGGGTCATTTACTATACCTGTATCTATAGGTGGAAAAGAGTTAGGTAGAGCACTTTGTGATTTAGGCGCAAGCATTAACCTAATGCCTCTTTCGGTCTATTCGGAAGTTAGGTATTGGTGAAGCTAGGCCTACCACAGCTACACTCCAACTAGCTGATAGGTCTATCACATATCCAGAGGGTAAAATTGAGGATGTCTTAGTAGAAGTGGATAAATTCATATTTCCTGTTGATTTTATTATTTTAGACTATGAGGCTGATAAAGATGTCCCAATTATTCTAGGTCGTCCATTTTTGGCTACTGGTAGGTCATTAATAGATGTTCAAAAAGGGGAATTAACAATGAGAGTCTATAATGAGGAAGTGAAATTTAATGTGTTTAAAGCCATGAAGTATCTTGACGAAATGGAGGATTGCTCTTTCATTAGGATTCTGGAGAGCACAGTTATTGAGACAGCAATACAGGATTCGGCTAGTAAGCATTCGGAAGAGCATGGAGAGGTTAGTGTAGAAGATTTACAAGTTTGTTTGTTAGAAAGAAAAAATGAAAAAGAATTGTTTAGGTGTGAGGATGTTTTTGAGTCTTTAGATTTAGATCAAAGGAAGGCTCCTCCTATTAAGCCATCCCTGATTGAGGCACATACTTTAGATTTGAAGGCCTTGCCAGACCATCTAAAATATGTGTATCTTGGGGAAGGTGAGACGTTGCCCATTATTGTTGCATTAGATTTAATGCCAGAGCATGAAGAGACCTTAATAAAATTGCTGCAGTACCGTAAGGCTATAGGTTGGACATTAGCTGACATTCAGGGAATTAGCCCATCTTTTTGAGCAACAAAGAAGGCTTAACCTGCAATGAAAGAGGTTGTTAAAAAAGAGGTGATTAAATGGTTGGACGCTGGGATCATTTATCCAATTGCCGATAGCAATTGGGTAAGCCCTGTCCAATGTGTTCCTAAGAAAGGAGGTGTCACTGTGGTGAGCAATAAAGACAATGAGTTGATTCCAACCAGGACAGTAACTGGCTCAAGGGTTTGCATGGACTACAGGAGGCTCAATAAAGCCACCCGTAAGGACCATTTCCCTCTACCATTTATTTACCAGATGTTGGATAGATTGGCTAGTCAGGCCTATTACTGTTTCTTAGATGGTTATTCTGGGTATAATCAGATTACTATTGCTCTTGAGGATCAGGAGATAACCACTTTCACCTGTCCTTATGGGACATTTGCTTTTAGGAGAATGTCATTTGGCCTCTGCAATGCTCCAACATCATTTCAGCGGTGTATGTTAGCAATTTTTTCTGATATGATTGAGTCCACTGTTGAGGTATTTATGGACGATTTTTCAGTGTTTGGAGGGTCTTTTCAGAATTGTTTAGAAAATTTAGGTAAGATATTAAAGAGATGTGAGGATACCCATCTAGTTCTTAATTGGGAGAAATGCCACTTCATGGTGAAGGAGGGCATAGTGCTAGGTCATAGGATTTCTAAAAATGGTCTGGAGGTCGATAAAAATGGTATGGAGGTCGATAGAGCAAAAAATAGAGGTTATTAAAAGACTAGAGCCACCGAATTCAGTGAAGGGAATTTAGAGTTTTTTAGGACATGCTGGATTTTATAGGAGGTTCATAAAGGATTTTTCCAAAATCAGTAAACCTCTTTGTAACTTATTGTGTACTGATCATGTTTTTGACTTTAATGCAGATTGTAGGAAGGCTTTTGAGACTTTAAAGGCTGCTTTAATCTCAGCACCCATTCTTTGTGCACCTAATTGGGATTTACCATTCGAAGTAATGTGTGATGCGAGTGATGCTGCGGTAGGTGCTATGCTGGGGCAAAAGCAGGGCAAATTTATCCATCCTATATATTATGCAAGCAAGGTTTTAAATGAGACACATGTCAACTATACAACTACTGAAAAGGAGTTGTTAGCTGTTGTGTTTGCTTTTGAGAAGTTCCGACCATATTTGGTTGGATCCAAAGTCACGGTGTTCACGGATCATGCAACAATAAGGTATTTAATGACTACGAAGGATGCAAAGCCTAGACTAATTTGTTGGGTTTTATTATTGCAGGAATTCGACTTAGAGATAAAGGATAAGAAGGGATCGAAAAATGTCATTGCAGATCACTTATCTCGTCTTGATCCATCATCATCTTTGCTGGAGCAATCTGCCATTTCAGATGCTTTTCCAGATGAACAGCTTTTTGCTGTTGAGGTAAAGGTAGTCAGGGTTGCCTCTTGGTATGCTGATATTGCCAACTTTTTGGTAAAGGGAGTCACTCCTATTGACATGGATTGGAGGTAGAAGAAAAAGAATAAGCACGATGCGAAATTTTTCTATTGGGATGAGCCATTTATGTATAAGCAATGCTCTGAAAGTATTATTCGTAGGTGTGTTTCAGGTGCTGAAGCAAAGGAAATCCTGGAGCAATGTCACTCTTCGCCGTATGGAGGTCATTTCAGCGGTCAAAGGACAACTATGAGGATTTTGCATTGTGGATTCTTCTGGCCCACCTTATTCAAGGATGCCCATTGGTTCTACAAGCAATGTGATGCTTGCCAAAGAAGAGGAAATTTAGGGCCTAGAGATGAAATGCCTCTTACTTACATTTTAGAAGTTGAATTATTTGATGTATGGGGTATTGATTTTACGGGGCCATTTCCCCATTCTAATCGCAATGTTTTTATCTTATTGGCAGTTGATTATGTGTCCAAATGGGTGGAGACCATTGCATGCCATCAGAGTGATGCCAAGACAGTTGCAAGGTTTCTTCAATCACACATCTTTGCGCGGTTTGGGACACCTAGGGCTCTAGTGAGTGACGAGGGTACACATTTTGTTAATAATATCTTAACTAAGCTTTTAGCTAAGTATGAGATTAAGCATAGGATAGCTACCCCTTATCACCCACAAGAAAATGGTCAAGCTGAAATTAGTAATAGGGAAATTAAAGCTATTTTAGAGAAAGTAGTCCATCCATCTAGAAAGAATTGGTCCTTTAGGTTGGATGAGGCTCTTTGGGCTTACAGGACAACCTATAAGACTCCACTAGGTATGTCTTCCTATAGGTTAGTATATGGGAAAGTTTTCCATTTACAATTGGAGCTAGAGCATAAAACGTTTTGGGCTTTGAAAAAATTAAATTTTGATCTGAGTCGTGCAGGAGCAATCAGAATGCTGCAGCTTAATGAAATAGAGGAATTTCGCCAATTTTCTTATGAGAATGCGAAAATGTATAAAGAAAAGACTAAGCTATGGCATGACAAGAAAATAAAATCTAAAGAGTTTGTCAAGGGTCAAAAAGTCTTGCTTTATAATTCTAGATTAAAATTATTTCCTGGAAAACTAAAATCTAAATGGTCAGGACCGTTCACTGTGATTGAGGGTTTCCCCCATGGAGCAATTACTTTGCAGGATGAAAAAGATGAGAGAGTGTTCAAGGTGAATGGACAACGTGTGAAGCATTATTGGGGTGAGGAGTTTCAGTCGAAATATCCTTCCCTAAGGTTAGTTGATGATTGAGAGAACATGATTTTTGCGGGAGCATTTCACAGAGCAAAATTTTGAGCTCCCAGTGTTTATTTTATGTTTTGCTGATTTGTTTTTAATTTCGATTAGGTTAGATTTAATTTTGCATGGTTTATTAGATTTTTATCTTTAAGTATTTGTTTATTTCTGTTAATTTAGATTTTATCTATTTCGTTTTGAATTTGATTTGATTTTATTTTCAGGTTATTTATTTAAATTATCTTTGGATTATCTTTTCATTAGTTAGATTTTGTTTTATTTTGATTTTATCTTTAGTTATTTGAATTTTGTTTAGTTAATAAAGATTGTCTCTAAATTAATTCGGCTTAAAAAATAAAGGATTAGATTTGATTTGTTCAAAAAAATTTAAAATTTGAATTTAAAAGATCTGATTTTCCTGATTTGAAATTTAAATTCTGTATCCAAGATTTTTCACGAGGTTGTTGCAGCAAAAGTTGTGGCTGAAGCAAATATCGTCCGAGTTAAAATTGATTTCGTTAGAAATTTATTATTTTTACCGTTGGGATTTTCTTTGAATTTTCGCAGGTAAATTTGCATGCATCATCTGATGAAGCCTCGTGTTGCAGAGCAATCATCCGAAGGCTTCAATGATGGAAAACACATCAATTTTTACCATGGGCGTTTGGAATCCACGATTTTACCGTTGCTGGTTTCAAATTTTCAGGTTACATTCACTTCAAATTAAACGGTACTATTATTTAATGCAGAGCAAATCATTTCGGTTAGGATTGCATTTTGCTGGAGCCTTATTTATTCGCAACCGCTGGTAAGTTTCTTTCCACTTCGTCTTCTTGATCCAATTTTGCCGTCTGCATTCTTTCTTTTTCCCTTCCATTCTCTGTAAAACCGTTGAGTCCTCCATGGCAAAGACGAGAGCGAGAAAAGAGAGAGATAACGAGAAAGAGGAGGTACCTGTTACCCCCGAAATTCAGAAGGTAAAAACGAAGAAAAAGAGAACGCCAGAGGAAAAAGAAGCCAAAAAAAGGAGAAGGCAGCAACGGGCTGCAGAGCAGGAAGAAGTTCAGGAGGTAGCAGAGGTTGTTGCCACCGCAGCGGAAGAAGGAAATACTCAAGAACCTGAAGTGCAAAACCCGGTTACGGTTCAAGAAGATAATGTTAGGGAAAATCAAGAAACAGAGACTGACGAAGTTCGAGGCAAACAGACCGCAGAGGTGCCTGAAGAAGGGAATGAACAGGGATCGGTGCAAGAGGCTCGGGTTGAATTCATCATGCCTGAACCACCAAAGAAGCGCCGCATTAAGCGGAAGGCAGGCCGCATCAGGGTGATTCGGAATACCCCATCGCCTCCATCATTGGACTCTGAGGAAGAAAGAAGGGAAAGAGAGAAAAAAGAAGCTGAGGACAAATTGAGAGAAGAAACAGAAAAGAGAGCTGAGGAAGAACAATTGCTCAAGCACATGGCGGAAAATGGCAAAAACATTGCTGAAGCATCGGAGGAATACGATGCAATAGAAGAACAACAGTTACCATTTGATCGCTTCACCAATAATTTTGCCAGAGCAAAATACGCTGAGCTTCTGAAAAGAGATTTCTTGTTTGAGCGCGGTTTCAGTGGTGATCTTCCACAGTTTCTGAGGACCGGTATTGCAGACCACGACTGGGAGCTGTTTTGTGCGAAGCATGAGTCTGTAAACGCACAGGTGGTGCGTGAATTTTATGCTAACATTGTCAATGAGGATGGATTCCAGGTAATTGTTCGAGGAGTCGAGGTGGATTGGAGTCCTAGTGCTATCAATGCACTGTACAATCTTCAGAACTTTCCCCATGCGACATATAATGAGATGGCTGTGGCGCCATCTGATGAACAACTAAGTGATGCGGCGCGGGAGGTAGAAATTGAAGGGGCACAGTGGCAGTTATCCAAAACTCAGAAGAGGACATTCCAATCGGCTTATTTGAAAAGGGAAGCGAACACGTGGATGAGATTTATTAGACAAAGGATGCTTCCAACAACACATGACTCGACAATCTCCAGGGAACGGGTTCTCCTAGCTTTTGCCATCTTGCAGTCTCTCAGTATTAACGTAGGGAGGATCATTGCGAGTGAAATTTCTGGTTGCTGGAAAAAGAAGGTGGGGAAGCTGTTCTTCCCAAATACAATTACAATGCTTTGCAGTAAAGCAGGGGTTCCAGTGGATGAGGGAGATGTGATCCTGTTTGACAAAGGGATCATCGACACGCCCAATTTGGCACGGCTCCAGCGCATGCAGGAGGTCCATCAAGGTGGGCTTATTTGCGACATCAACACGGTTCTAGAACAACTGGCACTTTCGGCCAGTAGGCAGGAGTTTGCTGAAAGACAAACTTTAACTTTCTGGAACTATGTTAAGAATCGGGATGCCAGCTTGATGCGCAATTTGCTTACCGCAAGTGTACGGGTCAAGTAATAATATAGTGTTTTCGTGTAAAACGAGTGTCGTCCTCTGGATTGGTTTTCTAGCAAATTAAGTATCGCGAATACTTTTGTTCAATTTTATTTAGGGAGCAAAACTCAATGATAAAGATAAATCTAAAGACAAAAAGCATAAAATAAAAGTGGAGACTCAAATGGAAAGATTCTTAGGGAATTGATTTCATTGATTAAGAATGAGGATTAATTAATAGGAATGAATTGACCGTGCAATTATTCTACAAGCCAAGGAAGCTTTTATCACGATTACCTCTCCCGAGTATAATTGATTCTCATGCATATAAACTAACTTGACATCCCTATCTAAGTTCATTAACATGCAAGGCATTATTCGGTTCGGTCCTTGTTATGCTTCTAAAGATATTCCAAATCCGGTCACAAACTTAGAATTTCTACTCTAGTCATGCAATTAAACAAGGTAAGTCTTAGGCCAAACCCTCTCTCCCGAGTTAGATTCAACACTTAAATCATTCAATTAGTGATCAAGTAATTGGAAGCATTAAACACAAAATTGCATGCATAGAATAAAAGCACATTCATACCAAAAATTAATCCAACAAACTTAAACAATTACATCAATCCCTAAGACAAACAACTAGCAATTCATAGTCTTTAAACCATAAACACTAATTGAAAGAAAAGCCATAAAAACTACAAGAGTTAAGGGAAAGAAAAGGGAAAACTCGAATCCGTCGAAACCGGCACGTCCTCGTCACGATCTCTCCGTCTTCTCGCTCGATTCCAGCTCCTTGGCCTTGCTTTAGCTCCCAACAAAGGTCTCTAGTCGAAATTAGGGCTAAAATCTAACCAATTGGGCTCCCCAAATCCGTAGCTGAAAAGAGGAATTTATAGAAAATCTGCGGGTAGCGTCGCGACGCTGTCACAGCGTCTCGACTCTAAGGAGATAGCGTCTCGACGCTGTCTCTGTTGCCGCCCAATTCAGAAAAGGAAAGGCAGCGTCGAGACGCTCCAAGAGCAGCGTCCCGACGCTGGCCTACGGATGACTCTCTTTTGACTTCTTCTTGGTTGAATCTTTTCCGTTCTTTAGCCAATTTTCATGTCCCGAACACGTATTTAGCTCCAATTTCTCGATTTAACTCTGAAACATGATTCCTACAAAAAGAACATAAAATGCATAATTTTGGCCAATTAAATATAAAAGACTAGCTTAATTAATTAGGGAAACATAGCTAGCTATGCTCGCTATCACAGCTTAAGAAGGGCGCTGCAAGAGAATTTTTCCAAACCGTATCCAGCGTTTCCTACATTCCCTGAGGATCTGTTGAACCAGAGAAAACTCCGGTTAAGGGTCCCTGCAATAGGTGTGTGAAAGCTAGTGCCACATATAAATGTTTGATTTAATTTTCACTTATAAGCACCTAAGTATGGAGGAAAACAAACTAATTTGTTCCATTGACTCGTTAGTGAATCCTTAGTGCCAGTGTAGAGGGAAGATGAGTTGAGAGTTGAATAATCCAATCCCGGGCTAGTAGAGTCTGGTCTCGTTGAGTTAGATCTCGCTTGTGCAAGTTAATTTTGGAAAAATTTTAATTTGTCTCCCTCATTGGTCCTTATGTGCATGTCTCTTGCTTGCTTGACTATTGACTTTTGAGCCTTGAGGATTGAGTCATGTTTGTTGCATCCATTCTTCCACTGTATGTTTGATTTTTAGTTTGCTCGATGACTAGCAAAAGCTTAAGTTTGGGGGTATTTGATAGCGAGCATAGCTAGCTATTTTTCTCTGATTAATTAAGCTAGTCTTTTACAATTATTTGCCCAAATTTATGCATTTTTATGTTTTATTTGTAGGAAGTATGTGCTTGAAGCTTAATTCAGCAATTGGAGTCAAATGGAGCTTCCAATCTTAAAAAAAAAAAAAAAAATCATAGCGTCGCGACGCTATCGACAAATTTTCCAAAAATGCGATATCGCGACAGCGTCGCGACGTTGTCCATAGCGTCTCGACGCTGTCGCCAGATTTTCTATAAATTCCTCTTTTCAGCTACGGATTTGGGGAGCCTAATTGGTGAGATTTTAGCCCTAATTTCGACTAGAGACCTTTTGTGGGAGCTAAAGGAAAGGCCAAGGAGCGGGAATCAAGCGAGAAGACGTGGAGATCGTGACGAGGACGTGTGGTGTCGGCGGATTCGAGTTTTCCTTTCTCTTTCCCTTAACTCTTGTAGTTTTTATGGCTTTTCTTTCAATTAGTGTTTGTAGTTTAAAGACTATGAATTGCTAGTTTTTTGTCTTAGGGATTGATGTAGTTGTTTTAGTTTGTTGGATTGATTTGTGGTATGAATATGCATTTATTTTATCTATGCAATTATGGTTAAATGCTTTCAATTACTTGATCACTAGTTGAATGATTTGAGTGTTGAATCTTGCTCGGGAGAGGGGATTTGGCCTAAGACTTACTTTATTTAATTGCATGACTAAAGTAGAAATTCTAAGTTTGTGACGGGATTTGGAATAACTTTAGAAGTTGCTTGAAGAACTAAACTCAAAGCCTTGCATGTTAATGAACTTAGATAGGGATATCAAGTTGATTGCATGCATGAGAATAAATTATGCTCGGGAGAGATAGTTGTGATAAAAGG
The DNA here is from genome assembly GCA_036850905.1 of Luffa acutangula. Lineage (NCBI taxonomy): Eukaryota > Viridiplantae > Streptophyta > Magnoliopsida > Cucurbitales > Cucurbitaceae > Luffa > Luffa acutangula. The sequence goes on from CM072099.1 coordinate 16,491,325, forward strand.
TTCCTAGACTTGGTAGAATAATTGCATGTTAAATTCATCCCATTAATTTATCCTCAATCTCAACAATGAAATCAATTCCCTAAGAATCTTTCCATTTGAGTCTCCACTTTTATTTTATGCTTTTTGTCTCTAGATTTATCTTTATCATTGAGTTTTGCTCCCTAAATAAAATTGAACAAAAGTATTCGCGATACTTAATTTGCTAGAAAACCAATCCAGAGGACGACACTCGTTTTACACGAAAACACTATATTATTACTTGACCCGTACACTTGCGGTTAGCAAATTGCGCATCACTTCATCATAAAATGTCGCCATTCTGAGGGGCAAGAGATGGAATAACTAAGGATTCTTGAGCTTTATAAAGAGTATTGAGCCTAGTTGGTGATGAGTTTGAGGCAGGGGTATACTGCACCATAAAGTGGGTCATCCCATGCTTAAGAGCTTATGACTGTAGGGCTGCTTAAAGTCTGAAAAAAAAAGAAAATAAACCCCTTTAAAAATATGTTTTGAAATGTTTGATAATAGAGCTAGGCTATGGTGAGTTCTTAGAATTAAGTTGAAAAGTGGTGATTATTTATCCATGCCGGAGGAATCATTTTGCTGCAGCAGAGCTTGGTTTTGCAGAGTGCTCAGGTAAAGGTCAAAGGTAGTATTGGATTGTCTGATTTAATTAAGCTAATTCTTTGTCTAATGTTTTTAAATTCTTAAGGGAAGGTGAGTTAGTATTGCTCGGGACGCGCAATAGTTCAAGTTTGGGGGTGTGATAACTGCCCAAAAGGTAGTTATTTAGGCCTCATTTACATAAGGATTTGTGTGTCTTTAATGCTTAATAGGGTTGGTTTTAGAAAGATATTACATGATTTAACCCATTTGGAAGAATGGAAGCATTGGAAATTATTTTGTGCAGATTATGCTGCTGAGCGACTGGAGGGAGCAAATTCTATGTTGCAGCAAAACTGGGAACAAAACTGCCACATCACAGCTCGTTAGCCAACTTCATGAACCGACTTCTGTTGAGTTATTGTCGTGATAAAGGATCAAGGAAAGCTTTACACGTGTCCTAGTTGACCTAATTCAAGCTTCCTATCCTTCTATAAAAGGAAGTAGCCGTCGAAGTCAAAAATATTCCATGTTCTCCCTTGGAAGCCGAATAGTATAGAGAGAGTGCAGATCATCAAGAACACCATCATTTGCAAGCTGATTAAGGAGTTTATTTTCTTTATTAACTTGTGATTATGGACATGCCTACTCAGATTGTGATTTGTATTTTCATGCCTATTATGAACTAAGTAGCTTAGGTGTTGGTTAGGAATAATGTGATTGTCGTGCTTCATCTTTAGTAATATATTGACTATCGCATTTTGGTTAGTTGTTGTACTTATTTCCATTTTATGCCCGCCTGGCCAGCCGGTGTGAATAGCTCTCTCTAGTTTCAGGGATGATTTAGAGAGTGTGTGGCAATTATCCACATTACGATCATTGTGTATTGGTGAACGCCAGTGACTGAGCTAGGGATAGTCAGTTGCCTAGTGCTTGATCGGTCGTACTTCATTGGGGTTGAAACACATCCCAAAAGATCCAGAGTTTCGGGAGGAATCCGCTAATAATACTGCGAGAAATGCATGATCAATAATATTGCTAGAGCATCTTTTAGAACAATCACTAAATCCTAACCAGCGCCTGTCTTTAATCTATCTATCTATTTGTTTACTCGTTGTTCTGTCATTTATTTTGCCTCAGCATAATTCTTATAAAACCAAATCATTTTACCATCTTTGAAACCAGTAGAAAGTTACACAAAATAGGTAGAGTGGAAACTAATTCAGGACTCGGATTGATAATATTACTTGCTGCAGACTGTGTATACTTGCACAGGAATTCTAGAGTCTTTTATACCATATTTTTACTCACTCTAGGAACCACACAGTAAAATTGTGTTGAGTGAACTTTCTAGGGAAGCTACAAATGAATCAACAAGAGTTGTTGATGAGGCTGGACCTTCAACAAGGGTTGTTGATGAGTCCTGTTCAGAGGCTGGACCTTCAACAAGAGTTGATGATGAGCCGAGTACATTTGGTCAAGCTCTTCCTTCTCGAGAGTTGAGAATACCTTGACGTAGTGGAAGAGTTGTTATTCAACCTGAACGCTATATGGGTTTAGCAGAAACTCCAGCTGTCATACCAGATGATGGAGTTGAGGATCCATTGACCTTTAGACAAGCAATGAATGATGTGGATCATGACCAGTGGGTCAAAGCTATGGACCTAGAGATGGAGTCTATGTACTTCAATCAAGTTTGGGATATTGTAGACCAACCTGAAGGGGTAAAACCCATAAGGTCTAAATGGATCTATAAGAGAAAACGAGAAGCAGCTGGGAAAGTACAGACTTTCAAAGCTCGACTTGTGGCAAAGGGTTATACCCAAAAGGAAGGGGTGGACTATGAAGAAACATTCTCTCCAGTTGTCATGTTAAAGTCAATAAGGATACTTTTGTCCATTGCCATGTTTTATGATTATGAGATTTGGCAAATGGATGTCAAGACTGCTTTTCTAAATGGCAATCTTGAAGAGAGTATCTTTATGTCTCAACCAGAGGGGTTCATTGCTGAAGGTCAGGAGCAAAAAGTTTGCAAGCTTAAACGATCCATTTATGGGTTGAAGCAAGCGTCCAGATCTTGGAATATAAGGTTTGACACTGCTGTCAAATCTTATGGTTTTGACCAGAACGTTAATGAGCCTTGTGTTTACAAAAGGATTATCAACAGTTCGGTAGCTTTTCTAGTGTTGTATGTGGATGATATTCTACTTATTGGGAATGATGTAGAATATCTAACTGAAATTAAAACTTGGCTATCAACTGTGTTCCAAATGAAAGATTTGGGTGAAACTCAGTATGTTCTAGGGATTCAAATTATCAGTAATTGTAAGAACAGAACGTTAGCCCTGTCTCAAGCATCCTATATAGACAAGATGTTGTCTAAATATAAGATGCAGAATTCCAAGAGGGGTTTACTACCCTTCAGGCATGGAGTTCATCTGTCTAAGGAACAATGTCCTAAGACACCTCAAGAAATTTAGGATATGAGATGGATCCCTTATGCTTCAGCAGTGGGCAGCCTTATGTATGCTGTTGGGTTCCTAGAGTGAGTAAAAATATAGTATAAAATACTCTAGAATTCCTGTGCAAGCATACACAGTCTGCAGCAAGTAATATTATCAATCCAAGGTCTGAATGAGTTTCCACTTTACCTATTTTTGTGCAATTTTCTAATGGTTTCAAGAATAATAAAATGATTGAGTTTTATCGGAATTATGCTGAAGCAAAATAAATGACAGAACAACGAATAAACAAATAGACAGACAGATTAAAGACAGACGCTGGTTAGGCTTTAGTGATTGTTATAAGATATGCTCTAGCAATATTATTGATCATGCATCTCTCGCAGTATTATTAGCGGATTCCTCCCGGAACTCCGGATCTTTTGGGATGTGTTTCAACCCCAATGAAGTGCGACCGATCAAGCACTAGGCAACTGGTTATCCCTAGCTCAGTCACTGGCGTTCACCAATACACAATGATCGTAGTGTGGATAATTGCCACACACTCTCTAAATCATCCCTGAAACTAGAGAGAGCTATCCATACCGGCTGGCCAGGCGGGCATACAATGAGATTAAGCACAACAATTAACCAAAATGCGATAGTCAATATATTACTAGAGATGAAGCACAGTAATCACATTATTCCTAACCAACACCTTAAGCTACTTAGTTCATAATAGGCATAGGAATACGAATTACTATCTGAGTAAGCATGTCCATAACCACAAATTAATAAAGGAAATAAACTCCCTAATCAGCTTGCGGTAGATGGTGTTCTTGATCTTCAATCTCCCTAAACTATTCGGCTTCCAAGGGAAAACATGGAATGACTTTGACTTCGACGGCTACTTCCTTTTATAGAAGGATGGGAGGCTTGAATTAGGTCAACTAGGACACGTGTAAGGCTCTCCTTGATCCTTTATCACAAAAATAACTCAACAGAAGTCGGTTCATGAAATTTGCTAACGAGTTGTGATGTGGCAGTTTCTGCTCCATGTTTTGCTGCAGCATAGAATCTGCTCCCTCTAGTCGCTCAGCAGCATAATCTGCACAAAATAATTTCCAATGCTTCCATTCTTCCAAATGGGTTAAAACATGTAATATCTATTCAAAACCAACCCTAATAAGCATAAAGGACACACAAATCCCTATATAAATGAGGCCTAAATAACTACCTTTTGGGCAGTTATCATATGCCATGTTGTGTACTAGGCCTGACATATGCTATGCAGTTGGGATAGTTAGTAGATATCAGTCTAATCTAGGGTTAGACCACTGGATTGTAGTGAAAAACATCCTCAAGTATCTTAGGAGAACGAGGGACTATCAGCTTGTGTATGGCGCTAAGGATTTGATCCTTACAGGATACACAACCTCTGACTTTCAGACTGATAATGATACTAGGAAATCCACATTAGGGTCAGTGTTTACCCTGAATGGGGGAGCTGTAGTCTGGCGTAGCATCAAACAAGGATGCATTGCAGACTCCACCATGGAGGCCGAATATGTCACTGCTTGTGAAGCAGCTAAGGAGGCTGTATGACATAGGAAGTTCTTGATGGATTTGGACGTTGTTCCAAATATGAACTTGCCAATCACCCTTTATTGTGATAATAGTGGTGTGATGACAAATTCTGAAGAACCTCGCAGTCACAAGAGAGGCAAGCACATAGAGCGCAAATATCATCTCATTAGAGAGATTGTGCAACGAGGTGATGTGATCGTCACGAAGATACTTCGGAGCACAACATTGCTGATCCATTTACGAAGGCTCTCAAGGCAAGGGGAGATATGTACATAGAATAATCTAGAGGGTCTAGGTCTACGAGATATGTACATAGAATAATCTAGGGCAAGTGGGAGAAGTGTAATGGGTATTCAAATGCCCTAGTTTATTGTATTTATATGTATTTGTACTTTTTTTGTATTATACAATATTAATACAAACCACTATTCCTACTTCTATGATTATTTAATTAATTATGATTAATGATGTACATTACCCACTCGAGTTTTAGTTCAAGTGGGAGTTGTTGGGTTTTATGCCCTAAAACTCGTAGATAGTAAATGAATCAAATTAATCGATCTCAATAAGTCGTTATTTGAGTGATTCCGTAATTTGGCTATTGAATAAATCGAGTTTGCATTATTAAACCCTAAATCCAATAAACTAAGATCCAAGGTTGTTTAAATGAAACTTGAACTAGTATGTAGGGACATACGGGAATCAGTATTCAAGTAACAACCTAAATGGTCTATAGTATAGGGATAAGGCTGGGTACCTTATCCTGGTGACACTATGTGATACGACCCACCTTGTATCCGATACAGATGCAATGATCCAAAACATCCATGTACGAGACATGCAGGTGGGGGTATCCTATGCAATGAATTTACATAAGACCGGACCGCGAAATAGTAACCATTAGATGTAACACCGTTAACTAGTCTAGGTTTCTATTTCAATAGGATGACCTAGGTAACTCAATCTCAATCTTGAGTCTGTTATGAACTCCTTTTCAGGAGGGATTGTCCTTAGATTTGTATGGGTTAGAGTGGCCTGCTCGCCGACTCAATATTCCTACCATTTCAGGGGCAAGACCGAATGGGGGCTGGGAACATAATAGTACAAGATGAAATTCACTCCTTCCCCTATTGGGGCAAGTAGATGTGTGTTCCCTTAAGGGCTGATTCCAGGGCTTGAACAAAAGCGCGCTGTCCTCTCCTAGCCCGAGAGGAATTTCTGTTTAGTGGTTGGATCCTAAACAGGTTGTTCATTAGAGGGATCAGTGGTACTTAAGGATCCAGAGGTAATCCAGGGGTAAAAAGGTAATTTGACACAGCTGGTGTTACGAACACACGTGAAGGATTGGCTTACTGCATTGGTCGAAATCCGTGGACACAGAAATATTCTACAGTGAGAAGAGTGCAGCTGTGGGTCTTTAGCGGAGTGACCCACAGTTAACGAATGTTGATTGACTCGGTTAATGAGTTTAGCTGATCAATCTCGTATTGTTGGAGCTTCTGATCTGTAGGTCCATTAGGTCCACCTACTAGCTCATAACGGGTTCTGAGATAATTTAGTCTTGATATTAAAGGGAATTAATATAATGTATGGAGATATATTATAGTATAAAGTTTAATTAAAGAATTAAACTTTATAATTAATTTTGGATATGATTCGAAATTAATTATTGAGAGAATAATGAATTTAATTAAATATGTGATATTTGATTAATTCATGAATTAATTAATTGGAGAATTAATTAATTTAATTTAGTTTGGTTAAATGTGATTTAATCAAATTAATACTATAGTTTATATTAATGTACATTATGATGCACATTAAAACTATAGGTTAAATGAGAGAGATTAAAATTGAATATGATTCAATTGTAATTAAATATTGGATATTTAATTAATGTGGATTAAATTAATGAGATTAATTGAATGACCAATTTAATTCAATTTAATATGATTCAAATTGAATTAAATCTTATGTTATAATTGATTTAATTAATATTATTTTAATTAAATTAATTATAATTAATTAATTAAATGATTATTATTAGTTAATTAATAGACGACCAAGATCGTTTGGATTTGATCCAACGATCTAGATTGAGTAGAGTTTTACTCCCTCCCACTTATCGTTAAGTGGAAAGGGGGTTACCCAACTCACATCTCTCATTCTTTCAACTTCACGCAAATCATAGAGAGAGTTCTTCATTTTTTCCTCTCTAGTTTTTCTCTCAAGAACAACAAGTTCTTTTGCTGTAATTTTCCCCTTTAAGACAACGAGGATCCCACAATCCTATTCTCATAGCCCAAGAGGATAGTCGGTGTTCACTTGTGGTTGTGTCTTGATCAAAGGAACATAGTGCAGTATTTGTTCATCAAATCGAGTAAGTTTTCTAAATCTAAATAGGTTTTAGATCTAATTTTTGCGGCATGCTTAATCTAATTGTTTAATTTAGAAATTGTTTATGTAATTTGATTTGCCAACGTATTGGTTTTTCTAAAAATTGAAATCAAAACGGGACCGTTCTTAATTACTTCCGCTGTCAAAAGGGATTTCAACCCTTCGGATTGAGGGTTACAAAATTGGAAGACACGAGAGGGTAGTAGGCATGAACTTGGGACATCGTCTCGACGCTGCCTTTCCTTTTCTGTTTTTTGTGGCAGTAAGATAGCGTCTCAACGCTGTCGACAGTTTTCTTATAAATAGAACATTTTGTGCTACAGTTTTGGGGAGTCCAATTGGTTAGATTTTAGCCCTAATTTCGACTATAGACCTTTGGTGGAAGCTGGAGCAAAAGAAAGGAGCGGGAATCAAGCGAGAAGACGTAGAGATCGTTATGGGACGTGCGGTGTCAATGGATTCGAGTTTTTCTTTATCTTCTCCTCACCTCTTGTTGTTTTTTATGGCTTTTCTTTCAATTAGTGTTTGTAGTTCCAAGACTATGATTTGCTAATTGTTTGTCTTCGGAATTGATGTAGTTGTTTAGTTTGTTGGGATTGATTTTTGGTATGAATGTGCTTTTATTATATTCATGTGATTATGGTTAAATGCTTTCAATTAATTGGCCATTAGTTGAATGATTTAGTGTTGAATTTTGTTCAGGAGAGAGGATTTAGGTTAGACGTTAAAATTTAGAAGTTTTAACAAGGACTAAACTCAAGACCGTGCATGCTAATGAACTTAGATAGAGATATTGGGTTTATTGTATGCATGAGCATCAATTATGCTCGGGAGAGATAATAGTGATAAAAGTTTCCTTGGCTTGTAAAATAATTGCCCGCTAAATTCATCACATTTATTTGATTCTTTTGTCTTAAATTTATCATTTTCATTAAGTTTTCTTCTCTATATAAAATTGGACAAGATTATTCACAGTAATTAATTAACTAGAAAACCAATCCACAGGACGACACTCGTTTTACACGAAAACACTATATTATTACTTGACCCGTACACTTGCGGTTAGCATTTTTTCACATCAAGTTTTGGTGCCATTGCCGGGGATTGGCATATTTAGATAAATTGATATTGTGAAAAAAAAATTCGATCTTAATTTAGGGTGTATTTTTATTTTTATTTTTTTTAGGTAGTTGCATTTTTTTTTTTGCTTTCTTTCCATATTTATTGGTTCCTTTATTGTTGTTTTCCTTTTTTTTTTTGTAGATTCCTTATTTAGTGTTTTCTTTAATTGTTTTGATTTTCCTTATTTGCGTAGCTAGATCTCTTATTTCTATTCTTTTCCTTGTTTATTTTAATGTTTTCCTTATTTGTTTTATTTTTTTTCTTATTTGTTAGTTTTCTTTCCTTGTGTTATTTTCCTTAATTATCTTTTCCTTATTTAGTTTAGTTATTTTGGTTTTCTATTTTCTTTTCTTATTAGTTTTCTTTCCCTTTCTTTTTTTAGTTTAGGTTAGATTGTGCATGCGAAATGATAGGGATTTGGCCTTAGTACCTTTGGACCCCGAAATTGAAAGGACCATTAGTAAGCTTTGAAGGGAGACGGGAACTTATCCAAATGGCCGATCGAAATCAACCCTGAGGAGCCCAAGCCCATTAGAGACTACTTTCAGCCCGTGTTTCAAGGGCAACAGTTAGGGATTGTCTATGCCCTGATCAATGCCAACAACTTTGAGCTGAAAACCGATCTCATCCAAATGGCTCGAGATTGGGCGTACAGAGGATCACCCACAGAGGATCCAAATTCTCACTTGAAATCCTTTCTAGATATCTATGGGACGATAAAAAATAATGGTGTTACTGAGGATGCCATTCGCTTACGCTTATTTCTTTTTTCATTGCAGGATAAAGCTCATGATTGGTAGCAGTCCATTCCCCCTGGGAGCATCACCACCTAGGATGCTTTGGTCTAGACATTTTTGAAGAAATACTTTCCTACTGTTAAGACGATCAAGCTGAGGACCGAGATTGGAACTTTCCTGCAGCAGTTCGATGAGTAGCTGTTCGGGGCATGGGACCACTACAAAGAATTATTGAGGAAATGCCCTCAGCATTGATACCCCGACTGGTTACAAATTCAACTCTTTTAAAATGGTTTAAATCCTAGTACTACGACTATTGTTGATGCAGCTGCAGGTGGGACTCTATTGTCCAAGACCGTGGAGAATGCATAATCTTTACTGGAGGATATGACTACCAACAGCTACCAGTGGCCACCTGATTTAATGTGTTCAATGCATTAAAGTACCCATCTGAGCTCAAGAATAATGAAACGGTAGCGCGTGTGGAGATTTGTTCCCCTCTTGAGCTGCTAAGAATGGACGCGTTAGAAGCAGCGTGCAAGGCTGAAGAAGAAGATCAAATCGTGTGTAATGCGGAAGAATGTCAAATGCCTGTGCAGATCGCAACGGAAGTCTATGTGCTACATCTCACAAATAGAGAGTTCACTTTACTCTCAATTGTATCTCCTCCTGCACTAGAGTTGAAACCTCTCCCTTTGCATCTAAAAGATAATTTTCTAGGCGATGGCGAATATTTATCTGTTATAATTTCATCTGAGTTGAATCTCGCGCAAGAAACTTTGTTGATGCAGGTTCTTAGGAGGCACAAATGCGCTATAAGATGGAGTCTAGCAGATATCAAGGAGATAAGCCCATCATATTGCATGCATAAGATCCGATTAATGGATGAGTCAGATGGCTGATAGCGAGCATAGCTAGCTATGTTTCCCTAATTAATTAAGCTAGTCTTTTATGATGTTTGGGCCATTTTATTGTGCTTTATTGTTTATTTTGTAGGAAATGGTTGATTGGAGCTATAATGCCATATTAGAGTTAATCGGGTGCTCAGGGCGTGAAAAGATGCAAAGGAATGAAAAGAGTAAAAGAGGAAAAAAGTCATATTTCGGTCAACAGCAGGCTAGCGTCGAGACGCTAGCTCTTGAGCGTCTCGACGCTCACATTCCATATCAGATTAGGTGCGTAAAGCTTACAGCGTCGAGACGCTGTGATAGGAAGCGTCCCGACGCTACCGTTTTTCCCTTATTCAGAACACGCGTATAAGAGGCAGCGTCGAGACGCTCTCTTGAGAGCGTCTCGACGCTATCGGCAGAATTTCCCTATTTAATCTTTCTTACTTGCTACGGATTGGGGGAGGCCAAATTGAGAGAATTGAACCCTAATTTCGACTAGAGACCTACTGTGGGAGCTGAAGCAAGGACGAGGACCGGGAATCTCACTTGGTGGCGTGGATATCGAGACGGGGACGTGCCGGGATCGACGACATTAAGTGTTTCCTTTCCTTTTACTTATCTCTAGCTAGATTTTATGGCTTTTACATGTTTAGTCAAGCTTGTAATTTTATTCATGAGTAGCTAAACTTGTAGCTTAGGGATTGATGTAGTTGATTAAGTTTATGGATTGATTTATGGTTTAAGTTGTGCAATGTTATTATGTTTGTAATCTTGATTTAATGCTTTCAATTAATTGGCCATTAGTTGAATGATTTAAGTTTTGAATCTAGCTCGGGAGAGGGGATTTAATATTGACTTACTCAAGATTGCATGACTAAAGTTTACTTTTTAATTCATGACGGTTTTAGATTAACTTTAGAATTGGTTAAAAGATCTCATTGCCTTGCATGATTAATAAACTTAGATAGGGATATCAAGTTGGTTAATTGCATGAGGATCAATTATATTCGGGAGAGGTAGTTGTGATTAAAGGGTCTTTGGCTCATAATTTCATTGTGCATAATAACTTTTCCTTAAAATCAATCCTAAACTAAATCGGCGAAATCAATTCCCTAAGTAGTTTTCCCAATTGAAATTCCATACTTTTTACTTGCTTTGATTTGGTTTTTATCATCACCTATTCATCGCTTTTTAATCCTTAAATAAAATTGAGCAAGATAATTCACAATACTTGATTTGCTTAAAAATCCAATCCAGAGGACGACATTCGAATTTACTTTCACTATATTATTACTTGACCCGTGCGCTTGCGGTAGGAAAAGTCCACATCAATGGCTGACGGAACGACTTGTCGAGGGTCGCGTCAAATAAATTTTTAAATCACCGATCACTAAACTACTTTGCAGTAGTAGTGGCTAGGGTCGATCATAGGGAACACAACTGGTTTATCTCTAACCGCTTTTGTGTTTGTTGGTAAGAGAAGGGGGGTTGAAGAAGAGAATAAATTGCAGGGAATATAAAATGCGAGAAAGTAAATGGTAGAAAATTAAATAATAGAAAATAAAGGACGGTTGGTTAATCTCACATTGGCGATCACTGTAGCTGGAGACACTTGGATTCAGTACATTTGTTTTTACTCATTTATTAGAAAATAATGATTAAGTTGCATAATGCCTAATTGGTACTCTAAATCAATTGACTCGATCCCACCGTACATCGATTCAATCACTAGCTACTAATTAACGAACCCCTACTAACCTGTCGAGATTAATCAATGAAATAACTGCATTAACATTAAGATACCCCTGGAGTGTTAACCCGACTAATCCATCGAACCAACATACAATCGATTAATTAATTAACCTGGTCGTGATTAAGAAATTAACTAATTGTTGCTCTAGGCTTGTAATGACCCGACTTCTTAATAAGCCTTTAAGGGACCGTTACGACAATGCATGCTTTGGAGGTCTTTTTAAATAAAATTATTTTAAAACATAAACACCTAATTTAAGTAAAAACTTTAAAACAAAACTTTTATTCGAGATCCCTAATTTTAAAGGTTTTAAATTTGCTAAAATAATTTCTAAAATATAATTGCACATGGCCTCTGGAAAATATCTCAAAACAAATTTACAATTCAATAAAGTAAAACAAAGTTCTTAAAGCGGAAGAAAAATAAAATATGAAACTCAAGTCCTCTCATGACTCTCTATCGAATTCTCATCAATCGCCTTTCATCTGCCCTTGCTTTTACCTGAAAAAAATATTTTTGAAAAGAATGAGTATTTTAAATACTCAGTAAGTGACCCTACTATTGAGGTTGGGTCACACTTTAAACGTCGTTTTTTTTTAAATCAACAATAAATATAATTTTAGTGGCTCTAAGCTTTATTTTAAGCTTAGGATATACATCAATTTCATGTATATCCTAGACACATCAATTTCATGTGTCTCCTATCGAGGCCGTCAATTTCACGAAACCTCAAGGTTGTCAATTTCACAACCTCGACTTAGGTACATCAATTTCATGTCCCTAAGTCCTGTGTAGGCATCTCTGAATGTACATCAATTTCATGTACACTTATAAAACTCATAAATAATTCCTTTAATGAAATTTTAAACTCATTCCTTTAATGGAATTTTAAGAGACCACCAACTCAACTATTTTAAACATTAACAATTGCAAGCAATGATAATGAATTTCATGCTTTCAATAACTTTTCATAAACTCATACATAATTAAAATAATAAATTTTCATACTTTATTATCATGCTTTTAATAATCACAATAAATTTCAAGAACAACTCATAAATGTTTGATTTCCAAAGCTTGAATTTGATATTTGAATTCAGTTTATATTTGGATTATTGTGATGTTTCAAAAGTTATATGTTTGATTTCCAAAGCTTGAATTTGATTTTTATTAAAATTAGTTCTTAACGTTAAAAAATGGTTTCTAAAAGAGGTTTCCAAGTATAAGTGATCATTGATCGATAATCGATATAAAAGAATAATATTGTTAACTTGCAAACCATATTTCGTAGATCGAGTCTTTGATGGCGAGTCTCGTCAATTGATTTCAACCTTACATTTTAACAAACACCATGAATGAGAATCTATTCGGAAAGGAAAAAAATGAAAATCGAGATTGAGAGACTAAATTTATAATTTATGGAAAGAATAGAAATATGTCATTTCATTTCAAAATTTCTATTATTATATATTTCATGTACCTTCAGATATCTTTATGAAACTACAGTACTCCTCGAAAAGTGCAGAAAATGCAAACATTTTGTATCTTATCTTCATCCAACCTCTCTCAAATTAATTACTAGGGGTGTTTGGGGTATTGAATAGGTTATAATAACCTATTCAGTGTTTGGGGCATCAACAAAAATAAATAGTGATGTGGGTTATTTTTACATCTGATTATTTTATCCATTCTCTACCGTAACCATCATTCAACCCACCCGATTATTCTATCCGCTTTCTACACAGTAATTTTCTCCTCTCTTCTTCCATGCGACTCATTGACTTTTCCGACGACCGTCGGCCGGCAAAGTTTCCGGCGACTTTTCCGACGGCCGCCAATGACTTTACCGGCGATCGCCGACGGCTTTTCCGGCCACTGATTTTTTTTCTTTTTTTTTTTTTCATATTACTTCTCATTTTCATTTTAAACAAAATATAAAAAATGAAAATAAAGAAAAAAAAACATCAAAGGTTACCGAAAAAGTCGTTGACAACATCGAAGGTTAACCAACTTAAAAAAAAAAACATTGAAACGAAATTGTATTTACCACACTTAAGTTTATTTCAAATGATTTTATTGATAAAAAAAAAAACTAATATGATTTTTAAACTAAACATTTAATTTAGAATTTTTATTTTGACAATACTAAAATTAACTAATATGATTTTTCTATACCAAATCCTAAACTTTTTTGTTTTGTAAAAAATAATAAAATAACCCTAATCAAAGTGAATCGTATATGATATAAAAAAAAAACTAGAAAAAAAAAACAGTCGGTTTGAACCTTTGATTTAGAACCGCATGTTAAAACAGATCAGCACTGCAACACACAGACTATTTTATCCCGGACTAAAATAATTTGCATCCAAAACACAGATTATTTTATCCCAGACTAAAATAATTTGCACCCCAAACACATTATTTTATCCCAGACTATAATAATCTGCACCCAAACACAAATTATTATAACTTCAGACTATTATAATCTCCAGATTATTATAATCCCAGATATTATAACCAATTCAGCGCTGAAACTTAGACATGTAAAGTACATTACAATAAATGCTTCATATCTTAGATTCACACGTTTTTAAAAAAATTAATTAATTAATATTATTTTTAACCTTCTTCTTTCACTTTTGGAGTTCCACTCTAAATAATTGTGTCTGTTTGTTTTTGGCGATTAAAAAAAGAAATTTGAATATAAGAGATTTTAAAATAAAATATAATTGTATTCTTTGTTTTCACTATTTTTAAAATGTGTGTTTTTTTTTTTTCATTAAATTTTAGAATCTGAAAACATGTTAATGGTGTTATCCAAAATTTTTCTTTTTGGGTTATAGAATCCAAACACAATAAAAAATATGGTTTTTAAAATTAAAGTTGGATAATAGATACCAAACAAGCCAGGTTATCTTAGAAATTTATTCTATGAATTCTTTTTTTTTTTTTTTAATTGATAATGTCATTGTATGTTTGCTTTAAATTTTAATAAGTTTTTGCTATTAAGAACAAGATTTAATGTTGACCTGAGTGAAATGTCAACTAACCCTAACCCACGAGTAAACTGAAAATAATTGTGTTAAATCGTCTCAAATCATTACTAATTAATTTAATTGACTATTTTATGTTACATTGTATCAAACTATCACTAATTTAGAACGAATTGGTTCAATTCATTTAGAACGAATTGTTGCAGCTGGGCTTCCTAAAGTACTCTGCACAATAACATATCCACTTAAATATTTTCGAAATTCATTCTTTTTACCCTAGTTTAATAGACCTCTAGGGTTAGAGTTAGTTGCCAAGTTTAGTATGAGAAGCCATATATGAACCATATAATCCCTTGATTTGAGGATAATTTGTTGGAAGATCTTTTTAAGAATTTGTCAAATTCGTGACTATGAGAAGATTTTACCGATTAGGTCGAGTTGCGATCATATATATCTACAGTGCCTTTCATCTTTAGAGTGTGTTTGGTTTAACTTTTCAAGTGCTTAATTTTGAAAATAAATCATTTTGAAAAAAATTATAATGTTTGACAACCACTAAAAATGAATTATTAGAAAATGAGATTGATAAATAAACCATTTTGAGAGAAACACTTGAAACCAACTTTTAAAAAAGATTTCTTAAGTAAACAATAACTTGTGTATAAAAACATTTGTGAGAAAATGCAACCAAACATATGAGTGTTTAAATTCTAAACAATTTTTATACAAAATGTTTTTTAAAAAATGCATTCTTGAAAAACATTTAAATTAAAATGTATTCCAAACGGACCCCTAGTCTTTCGAGAGAGTTGCGATGACTAGTGTAGTGCATTTTTTGCTGCTCTGCACTTTGCCTTTTCTAGCTTTCTTCTTCAAATGCATGCGTAAACTTGGTCGCATCTAGTTTTTTTTTTTACTGCTTTACACAAAATCATTAAAATTCAACACTTTCTTAACAAAAATAACTCTTTCAAAACCTTTCTTTTATGAATGTTTATAGAATCAAGGATTCAAAAACATGCAAAATCTTATTTTTGCATAAATTCACTCAAAATGACACCAAGTATAACATTAAACACTTGCTTTTCAATTAATAAACTCGATTTTTAAGGCTTATTAACCCTCATAAATGAGCGTTATGTGTTCCATCGGTACTTTCTCTTCTCCAACATATCAACTTAAGATTTTGTCTAGACCTCATCAATACCAAAACAATTGATCATCCCAACAGTAAAATTGAAGGTCATGGAAGAAATTCTTGCATTGTTGCAATATTATATCAGACAGTGTCAAACGCCATGGTGTCTGCAAACCATGGTGTTTCACAATTGACAGGTTTCAACTCCTTACAGAGGAAGTTGACTTTTAAGTACAAGTATACAATGTCATTACAAGTAATATAGGAATATATTCTGTTGATGGTCGATTTTGGCCAGAGGATCTCACCTGACCTTCACGTGCCACCAACGGTAAATTTGTAGTTGAGGGGGGAAGACGTGGCCTGCAAGACAGTAAACCTGCACACCGGTGTGGTGCTCGCCACACCGGCTCCGATGCTTAAGTCAGAAAGCAGAACGGAGGGGCGTGGAAAAGTAAGAGCAAGAGCAGAAAGTAGAGAGTCGATAGTAGAGTTTAGGGATAGAATTCGGGATCCCCTCTTCAGTGGCGAAGAGGGGTATAAATACCTGTTCATCCTCCTAGCCTTTTTAGGGTTTCGGAGGCGTTTTAGGTCAAACCAGGCGAAACCGGGGCATCCAGAGGCGGTGGGGACCAGACGGGACCAAACGGACTCGGCCCGCACGAGCGGGCCGAGGGTCGGCCTCGGCCGGGCCGAGGCCGACCATATGCTCGGCCTCGCAGGGGGTCGGGTCGAAAACCCGACCTCTTCGGTCTTGGCCCGTCCCATTTGCCGGTTTTGCCTCCTTGGTCCATCTTTCAGCCCGATTTCTCCCCGGTTGTCCTCGTCAGCTCCTTGTGTATCGGGGTGGTCCAAAATTGCCTATAACATATTCCAAGTATCAATTTCACAGAGACTATAAATATATTTGAGAGTTAGAAAAGCCTTATGGACTTGCGAAGAGTAGGTAACCAAAAAGATATAGTAACGTTTGTTGTAAAAGAACGACGGAGACAAATGTAATAACTAGAAGAAGACAAAGATGTCAATGGTATGAGATAAATTCAATGGTATTTCAGCCCTACATGGAAAATACAGTTAATATATGCACTTGCAAGTCTATTACATAACTTTGTACATGTGAATCATATTCTTCTTCCAATTTCGCCTTTTCTTCGAATCTAAGCAATTGATCCTATATTTAGACCCGTCCCATATGAAATGGGGCCTGTGATATTTTTTAAAATGAGGCCCTAAAATATTTTATAGCATACAAAATTGTAAAATATAAAAAAAAAAATGAATATATGAAACTAAGAAAATGTGTCATCCTCCAAACTTTCTTTGAAGCAAAATCGTCAATCAACTCTTTATAGTCAATTCTCTCTAAAATATTATTCTCAACCGCTATCAATACTAAGCCATTAAGCATTTTCTGTGATTTTGTAGAGCGCATATAGGTGTTCAACAACTTCAATTTGGAAAAGCTTCTTTCTGCGGATGCAACTGTCACAAGTTAGTAGTGGGTAGAAATCTGCTTTGTTGGCTTTTAGATGATTTGAGTTTAGTATAATTGAAGAAATATTGAAACTAGAATGAAGATAAGTTTTTTTTCGTTAAATCCCATAAATTTGGTGGGGTTTTTCTGTAGGCATAAATGATTACAATTCAATTTCTTAGATGACAAGGGAGAAAATTAAAAGGTTTGGTGTTTAATTTAGTCATGGAAATTGGCAAAAGGAGGAATTGGAAGAGTTTTTACTGGTTGAAAAGGTCGACTTCCTTCTATTTGTTTCTAGCACACACGTCACTTATTGAAGTTTTTTTTTTTTTTTTTTTTGTATGTTAAGCAACTTTTCCAATTTGGGGCCCCTACATTTTGTGGTCCTGTGATAGATCACAAGCCACACATGCTAAAGGACGACTCTGCCTATTTTTCTATGGTGAATTTGAACTTCGAAATTAAGCACACAATCCTTTTTGATCCTATACGCATCGCTCTATGTCTAGGGTTAGTAAACAAAATCCTACGTCTAGGTTATTCTCCTATATATTGATTTTAATTTAGTTTAAATTACAAAGTATTTGTCCCTGGATTTTGATTTAAAAAGTGTCAAATAGGTTCTCGAACTTTCAATTTTGTGTACAATAGATCCTTGAACTTAAAATATTGAGTCGATCCTTAAACTTTCACTTTTGTGTTTAATAAGTCTCTCAACTTTCAATTTTATGTGTAATAAGTCCTTGACATATTCAACATTTTTTTAAAAATTCATAGACTTACTAGATACAAAATTGAAAGTTTAGAGTCTTAACAGACATAAAATTCAATTTTTATATATAACAGATTGGTTAATTTGTAAAAACCTCAAATATGCAAGAGACCTATTAGACATAAAATTTAAAGTTCATTAGACATTTTTAAAGTTCAAGGACCTATTAGATACTTTTGAAATTTCAAGGACCAAATTGACACAACTCTAAAAGTTTAGGGACTAAAATTGTAATTTAACCTTAACTTTATGACATCCATTATCACCCCAACCCTTTCAATATTGTAACGCTCTGTGTTTTGGAATTATGCCATTTTGGATGAATCGGGTTTCAATCATTACGTTTGTATCAAATATAAAGTGGGTCGTACTATCCATAGTGTCACCAGGATAAGGTACCCAACCTTATCCCTATACTATAGACCCTTTAGATTGTATCTTGAATAGTGATCTCCATATGTCTCTACATATAATTCAAGACTCATACAACAACCTAGGATATTAGTTTATTGGATTAGAGTTATTTAGGCAAGATAAATGCAAAATAAACAATAACTCTTTATTGAAATAAACATCAATAAAATATTATTAATGATCGGTCAAATATTATATTTACTATCTTCGAGTTTTAGGGCATAAAACCCAACCCAACCAACAATTAATCTATGCTTGGTTGATCAAAAGTGTTAAGTGTGTAAATACATGAATGGAAATTAAGCATAATAAGACCTTCAATCAATGAGGTCATATAAAAGCCAAAAGTTAATTCACTCCATAAGAACAACAAGTTTAACTATTTGCATAATTAAAGAAAAACAACGTCTCATGCTAAAACTCATGAAAAAATTACAAAGATAAGAGAAAGAAGAAAAACAGGATCATCAATGTGGCAATATCCTATTTCCGACAACTCCACGATCTTGAGCTTCAAAAATCTATAGTAGCACGAAAAATAGGGAAAGAGATTTTTTAATAATGCTTAGTGTGTAGGAGATGAGCAATACGGCTTGTATACATAACAGAAAAAGAAAACACGTGTGGAGCAACAATAGGAGAGAAAATAACAAATGCAAAGGGAAAACATAATAACGATATTACATGAATAATATTGCTAATATCCCCCCTCAAGTTAACAGGGTTGAGAAACCACAGTTTGAAGGGTTAAAATCCCTTTTGGCAGCGGAAGCAATTAAGAACAACCTCGTTTTTTAATTTCAATTTTAGAAAAACCCCTTCGTTGGCAAATCAAATATAGAAACAATTTCTAAATTAAACGATTTGATTGAGCATGCTTGAAAAATTAGATCTAAAAACTTATTTAGATCTAGAAAACTTACATGGAATTGAAGAACACAGCACAATGCTCCAATGTATGTGATTCTTCCTCCCAACGAACACCACCACGTCGGATCACCCACTATGACTCTTGGAATTCGAGATTGGCTTGTGGGAACCAATTTTGGTCTTGGATGGGAATTTTACAGCAAAGGGATTGCTGGGATTTTTTGAGAGAAAATAAGAATAGAGAGAACAAACAATCTCCTGTGTCTCTTGTCAAAAAGAGAAATAAGCCAGATGATATGGGTAACCCCCTCTCCACTTAACGATAAGTGGGGGGAAGTTAAAACCCTACTCCATCTAGATCGTTGGATCAAATCCAACCGATCTTGGTCGCCCATTAATTAAATAATAATAATCATTTAATTAATTAATTAATTATAATTAATTTAATTAAAATAATATTAATTAAATCAATTATAACATAAGGTATTTAATTCACTTTGAATCATATTAAATTGAATTAAATTGACCATTCAATTAATCTTATTAATTGAATCCACATTAATTAAATATTCAATATTTAATTACAATTGAATCATATTCAATTTTAATCTCTCTCATTTAACCTATAGTTTTAATGTGCATCATAATGTACATTAATATAAACTATAGTATTAATTTGATTAAATCATATTTAACCAAACTAAATTAAATTAATTAATTTAGTTTGGTTAAATTAATTAATTTAGTTTTGGTCTTGGATGGGAATTTTACAGCAAAGGGATTGCTGGGATTTTTTGAGAGAAAATAAGAATAGAGAGAACAAACAATCTCCTGTGTCTCTTGTCAAAAAGAGAAATAAGCCAGATGATATGGGTAACCCCCTCTCCACTTAACGATAAGTGGGGGGAAGTTAAAACCCTACTCCATCTAGATCGTTGGATCAAATCCAACCGATCTTGGTCGTCCATTAATTAAATAATAATAATCATTTAATTAATTAATTAATTATAATTAATTTAATTAAAATAATATTAATTAAATCAATTATAACATAAGGTATTTAATTCACTTTGAATCATATTAAATTGAATTAAATTGACCATTCAATTAATCTTATTAATTGAATCCACATTAATTAAATATTCAATATTTAATTACAATTGAATCATATTCAATTTTAATCTCTCTCATTTAACCTATAGTTTTAATGTGCATCATAATGTACATTAATATAAACTATAGTATTAATTTGATTAAATCATATTTAACCAAACTAAATTAAATTAATTAATTCCCCAATTAATTAATTCATGAATTAATCAAATATCACATATTTAATTAAATTCATTATTCTCTCAATAATTAATTTCGAATCATATTCAAAATTAATTATAAAGTTTAATTCTTTAATTAAACTTTATACTATAATGTATCTCCATACATTATATTAATTCCCTTTAATACCAAGACTAAATTATCTCAGAACCCGTTATGAGCTAGCAGGTGGACCTAATGGACCTACAGATCAGAAGCTCCAACGATACGAGATTGATCAGCTAAACTCATTAACCGAGTCAATCAACATTCGTTAACTGTGGGTCACTCCACTAAAGACCCACAGATGCACTTTTCTCACTGTAGAATATTTTTGTGTCCACGGATATTGACCAATAGCAGTAAGTCAATCCTTCACGTGTATTCGTAACACCAGCTGGGTCAAATTACCGTTTTACCCCTGGGTTACCTCTGGATCCTTAAGTACCACTGATCCCTCTAATGAACAACCTGTTTAGGGTCCAACCACTAAACAGAAATTCCTCTCGGGCCAGGAGAGGACAGCGCGCTTTTGTTCAAGCCCCGGAATCAGCCCTTAAGGGAACACACATCTACTTACCCCAATAGAGGAAGGAGTGAATTCCATCTTGTACTGTTATGTTCCCAGCCCCCATTCGGTCTTGCCCCTGAAATGGTAGGAATATTGAGTCGGCGAGCAGGCCACTCTCACCCATACAAATCTAAGGACAATCCCTCCTGAAAAGGAGTTCATAACAGACTCAGGATTGAGATTGAGTTACCTAGGTCATCCTATTGAAATAGAAACCTAGACTAGTTAACGGCGTTACATCTAGTGGTGACTATTTCGTGGTCCGGTCTTATGCAAACTCATTGCATAGGATACCCCCACCCGCATGTCTCCTACATGGATGCTTTGGATCATTGCATCTGTATCGGATACAAGGTGGGCCGTATCACATAGTGTCACCAGGATAAGGTACCCAGCCTTATCCCTATACTATAGACCATTTAGGTTGTTACTTGGACACTGATCCCCGTATGTCCCTACATACTAGTCCAAGTTTCATTTAAACAACCTTGGATCTTAGTTTATTGGATTTAGGGTTTATTAATGCAAACTCGATTATTCAATAACCCAATTACTGAATCACTCAAATAACGCTTTATTGAGATCGATTAATTTGTTTCATTTACTATCTACGAGTTTTAGGGCATAAAACCCAACACAGTTAACTTGGATCTAAGATTTATAAACCGTGGAGATTGGAGTGCCTTGGTCATTATATCTGCGAGTTGGTCTTCAGATGGTACAAAACGGACGAGCAACTGTTTTCGAGCAACCTTCTCTCTGATGAAGTGGTGGTCAACTTCAATATGTTTTGTCCTCTGGTGCATTACAGAATTTGCAGCCATGTAGGTTGCACTAACGTTACCACAGAGGAGTAAAGGAGGAGATGACTCAATACCAAGCTCTTTAAGCACTGACTGAACCCATGGTATCTCTGCTGCAGCGTTTGACATCCCCCTATACTCTGATTCAGCACTGGAACGTGATACAACCTTTTGTTTGGAGGAGTTCCAAGACACAAGATTGAATCCAACGAAAGTGTAGAATCTGTTTGTACTTCGTCTATCATCAGGGCAACTTGCCCAATCCGCATCCGTGTAGCATGTGATAGAGGAAGATGAAGAAGGGGTGATAGCAAGACCAAGGTGAGAAATACCTTTTAGATATCGAATGAGTTTTTTAACGACCTGCAGATGTGAAGACGTTGGCGCATGAAGGAACTGGCACAAGCGATTTACTGAGTAGCTAATATCTCGAGCCGTGTAATTGTGCAGTATTGTAGTGCACCAACCAGGCTACGGTACTCCAAAGGGGACTCCAACAGTTCACCATCATGTAAAAAAATCGGGGAACCAACAACCATGGGAGATGCAGTTGACTTACAGGTATTCAGATTTGCACGAGCTACCAGGTCACAGATGTACTTATGTTGCGATAGGAAAATACCTTGACCAGATCTAATAGCCTGAATACCGAGAAAAAAGGATAGATCCCCCATGTCCTTCAAGGAAAACTGATTATGGAGATTAGAAATATAACGTTGAACCATAGAAACATCATTACCTGTGACTAAAATATCATCTACATAGATTAGGAAAATCACAATGGCAAAATTAATACGAAGAACAAACATAGAAGTATCTGCACGAGAAGCTTGAAAACCCCAACTCAAAAGACAAGAGCTTAGCTTAGAGAACCATGCCTGAGGGCTTTGCTTTAAACCATATAGAGACTTGTGCAATCGTAAGACATGGTTAGGGAAATCCTTGCTTTCAAAACCAGTTGGCTGACGCATAAACACTTCTTCATGTAGATCACGGTGTAAAAAGGCGTTATGAACATCAAGCTGACGGATGGACCAACCAGAGGATACTGCTAGGGACAAGATAATCCGGGTTATGGCTGGCTTTACTACTGGACTAAAAGTCTCGAAGTAGTCTATACCAAAGGTTTGATTATATCCTTGTCTTGCCTTGTAACGATCCACGCATCCAAACTGATCAAGCTTCACTCGGAACAACCATTTACAACCGATGATTTTTCTATCAGTAGGCAATGGGACTAAGGACCAAGTACCGTTGCGAAGAAGAGCATTATATTCGGCAACCATGGCCTCTTTCCACTTCGGATCTTGGAGAGCCAACCTATAATTCTTCGGCTCAGAAGCAATGGTAAGCGAATCAGAGGAAGAGGCCAACCAAGCTTGTGGCTTGAAAATACCATCCTTTGAACGAGTGATCATTGGATGAGTATTAACATTTGAGGAGGAGCGGGGAACAGGGGAGAAGAAGGATCAGGAGATGAGGGAGAAGATGGGGGAAGAAATAGAGGATATAGTCTGCGAAGGAGAGGAGGAAGAAGGGGGAAGCTGGGGAGATGGATAATGGGAAGTAGGAAGGGAAGGAGAGGGTGGGATGGGCAGCAGCAGCAGTAACGGGTGAAGGAGCAGGAGCCGTTGGCAGTGGAGAGATAGGAGAGGGATGACTCGAAGAGGATGAAAAAGGATATGATTGAAGAGACAAGAGAGAGCCTAGTGGATACATATAATCAACATGGGATTGTTTAATAGACGAGGGAAGGGAAGAACAAGGTTGATGAAAGGGATAAGAGTTTTCATTAAAAATAACATGACGCGACACATACAGCTTACCCGAAGACAAGTCCAAACAAAGATAACCTTTATGAGAGTTACTATAGCCCAAAAATACACATTCTTTGGAGCGAAATTGTAGTTTGTTATGGTTGTATGGACGAAGAAAAGGGAAGCATAAACAACCAAAACATTTTAAGAGATTGTAATCGGGTTGCTTGTCAAACAGCATGAGGTATGGAGATTTAAAATTAAGAACAGAGGTAGGGAGCTTGTTAATGAGGAAAACGACAGTCTGAAACGCATAGGACCAAAAACTATGGAGAATATAAGAATGAGCTAGAATAGAAAGACCAACCTCTACTACATGGCGATTCTTACGTTCAACGCTCCCGTTTTACTGAGGAGTGTAGGGGCACGTAATTCTGTGAAGAATGCCATTAGTAGATAGGATAGGATATAAAGGTTTGAATTTGGTTCCACCATCTGTTTGCAAAGCTTTAATGGTAGTATTGAATTGATTTTCTACCATGGCTTTAAACTTAAGAAAGAGAGACACAACATCAGATTTCGATTGCAATAGATAAAGCCATGTAAATCTAGTGTAGTCATCTATAAACAATAGAAAATACCAAGAACAATTGATATATTGTAAAGGGGCAGGACCCAAAGGTCTGAATACACTAAAGAAAAAGGTAAAGTAGACCGAGAGGAGGATAATTGAAAAGGTAATCTATGGCTCTTGGCCATCTGACAAGAGGAACAAAATTGATTACCCAAGTTTTTGACGGGCAAATTACAACTCTTAAGAACTTTATGAACAATGGAAAACGCTGGATGACCAAGGCGATAGTGCCACTTTAAAACATCCTGCACAGAAGATAGAAGTGCCACAAGTGAAGAGGATAACGATGAATTGGAGGAAGGAATAGAGAGCTTGTATAAGCCTCCATCAAACTGACCCCGAAGTAGAGTTGTCTTGTTGAGAGTATCCTTCACAAGAAAGTAAGAAGAGTGAAACTCAACAAAAGCGTGATTATCCTTACAGCGCTTTGCAATGCTTATCAGATTATGGGAGAGATGAGGAGCATGTAACACAGTAGATAATTTTAATGGCTTAGAAAAAGAATGAGAAGATAAGACAGTAGAACCAAAATTACTAATGGGTAGGGACTCACCATTACCAACGACTACCTGCTCATTACCGTAGTACGGGGAAGGCTGCTAAATGTTGGTTAAGTTCGGCGTCATATAATGTGTAGTGCCAGAGTCCATGTACCAAGACTCATCAGGGTGAGGGGATTGAGAATTGGGGGACGAATCGGTTTGAGTAGAGGTCACAGGAGTCTGGTTTGGGGCTTGAGGAAACTGAGAAAACATAGCTTGAGGGGATGAAACTGTGGGGGCACTATACAAAGGGTCATGACGGTTATAACACACGAGGGCGGTGTGCCCCATCTTACCACAAATTTGACATTGTGGGCGTGATTGGTTTGTCGAAGGCCAACGCGGAGGGCGAGTGGAAGGGTTTGGGAGACCCAAAACAACAGGATAAGGATTAGGAGCAAGAAATGGGGAAGAAATGGGAAAAGGAGAAGGTGGAACAGGGTGAGGAATAAAATTTTGGCGAGAATTACCTGATGGGCGAGATTGGCGTTTTGCATTTGTAGAAGGCAGAGACAAATTTGCAAGATTGGCCTGAACAAGGTTCAACTAATCCACCGACGATTGCTTCTCGAGCCTAGCATCATAAGCAAGTAACAAGCTCCGGACATCCGCTAATGAAGGTCTGTCTGTGCGATTCTGAATAGAAGTAACGAATGGATTGTATTCTGGACCCAAACCTTCAAGAATATAAGCCAGATGGTCGCGGTACGAGAGAGGTTCGCTGATTGCGGAGAATTTGTCAGCAATGTCCTTTATTTGAGAGAGATACTGAGAAACTGAGAGGCTGTCCTTTCAAATTTTCTGCAGCTGAGATCGGAGAGCCATGATGCGAGCTGTTGAGGAGGATTCATAAACCGAGCGTAAATGCTCCCATATTTCATATGCAGAGGAGCAACCTATTATTTCTCCAATCTTGTCTTCAGTCAAGGATGAGTAAATCCAACTCATTAAGATTCTGATGAATTTTTGCCAAACGTGAAATTGGGGATTCATCTGAGTCTGTGCTTGATCTAAGAACCGTGGAGGAGCAGGGGTGCCATTGATGAAATACTCCATATCGTATGCGAATATGTGATTCAGAAGTTGGTTTTTCCATAGAAGGTAATTTGAGTCGGATAGCTTGATGTTAAGAAGAGGAGTTAAGGTAGGATAAGGAGAGGAAGCTTGCTGGGGGGAAGGAAGGGTTGAGCATTAGGATAAGTTGGAAAGAAGGCTAGAGAAGACGGTGACGCTGGTGGGAACTAAAAACCAGCAGGTCCAACATTCGGGTTGAACTGAAAGGGTATTTGATTTTGAGAAAGATTTTGGGCATTAGGGTTTAACCGGGGGGAATTTGGAGAAGAAGACAGATGGGGTAGTCGTGGAGAGGCAATGAGGGTGGTAATAGTGGATGAAACTAGACGTGTAGGTACAATAGAAAGAGGGGTGCTAATTTGATTTGTCACTGAAACAGAGGTGACTGGCAACCGGGAGTTGTCTGGACCAGAAGAACTTGATGATGAACCGATGGAAAATTGAAAAAATAATCCTATGGCTCTGATACCATATAGTAGCACGGAAAAATAGGGAAAGAGATTTCTGAATAATGCTCAGTGTGTAGGAGCTGAGCAATATGGCTTGTATAAATAACAGAAAAAGTCGAGCAACAATAGGAGAGAAAATAACAAAAACAAAGGGAAAATATAATAACGATATTACATGAATAATATTGCTAATAAAATCCCTCTCCTTAGCTCCAATGTCGTCTCCTCAACTCCTAAGATTGTATCTTGCTTTTAGGTCAAATTTCACCAAAGAGAATCATCTAAATTTCAGATGAAAAAAATGTATATATAGAAGGTATTGAGACAATTAAGTCAAAAGTCAATGGTTACATCACTCCCTAAATACAACAAGCTTAACTATGCATAATTGAAGAAAAACAACGACTCAAGACAAAATTACAAAGGATAAGAGATGCAAGACAAATCAGGTCTGATGGGGCGAGGATATCCCATTCTCGACACTACCTCCACGATCTTGGACTTCAAAAATCCCTCTCTTTAGCTCCAATGTCATCTCCTCAACTCCCAAGATTGTAATCTTGTTTTTAAGTCAAATTTTACCGAAGAGGATTATTTAAATTTTAGAAGAAAAATATGTATATATTGAAGGTATTGAGATAACATCAAGACATTGGGGACAACATTGAGACGCTGTCTTTACAAATAAGGAAAACACGGATAAGGAAAGGTTGCGTCGAGACACACTACGTAGGAAATGCTCCCAACATGCATTTTTTCAGTGTTTCGATGCTGCTGGCAGCCTCTCAACGTTGCTTCCTCGAGTCTTCAGACTTAAATTCTTCTTTTCTTCAATAGGCTACTTCAATTTACCTTTAATTAGTCTAATTTTTAATAAATTCTTCAAAGTTTCGGTTTCACTCAAATTGCTTGATTCCTACAAAATGTAAATATTTGTGCGTGAAAATAGCCAAATAAGTTTCAAAACTAACAAGAAATTAGTGGTAAAAATAGCTCACAGTGTGCGTTATCATGACTCATTCATATGGTTGAGTAGATGACTACTAATCGTCTTGTTGTGTCCTTCTCAATCTTGTTTGAATCAATGTCAATACTACTTTTATACTTATGAGGATTAAACACAACGCCTTTTGATTTGTCAAGATCAATGGCAACCATACTATTGGACTTGTCAGGATACTCAACAATGAGAATGTAATTGACCTCTAACTGCTCAAAGAAAATGAGAAGTTTCTAGGACCAACAACAGTAGTTGGTTCTATCGAGTGGTTCCAATTTGGACAGATCTAGAAGCACCTCTCTAGATTGTACAAACATTAGAAAAAATTGCTTTCAAACTAATATAACATAAATTATTGTGTTGTGGATAAAGAACCGCTTTCTTGAAAGCAATTTCAGCATGACCGCGATGTTAGATCGTCTACACGTCGGTTGCTCCTCAAGCTTAATACAACACTCTACTCAATCGTGTACACTCGACAGAGAATGATTAGAATCAAGAGAACATATGTTCTGCTTTTCCCAGATGTATTTTGAAGAAAAAGATGAATGCTCAGATCCAAGTATCGAGCAAAAAAAAATGTAGATCTACAAATTAAACAAACAATAATTAGGTGAAAAGTAAACCACTCCAAAATTAATATAGATTTAAGAAAGAAAGAAAAATTGCCCAATGAAAATATATTTAAAAAGTATCAGATGTTCCAAACCTATCCACCAGTTTAACCGACGGCAGCAATACGAGCAAATTGGAGGATATTTTAACCACTCTAAACACTTTTTACAAGAACAAATAGAAGGTTTAATATCTATACCCTTCAAACAACTTAAAAAGTTTTCCATGTGGGACAACTTACTCTTTTTTTTCTACAAAGGGTCAAAAGCCCAAGTCATTTTCAACAGGCTTTTATGTATTCTGATACCAATTTCATGATTTAGAGAACATGTTATGTTGTATGTAATGAATGTTAGATTCAATATGAGTACAATTTGTTGTACGAATCAGGGACTTGTGCGTGAGCAAAAGAATGATTATAAGGTGAATTTCAAGGCCTTACATAATATGGTCTTGAGTATAAATAGCCTTACATAATATGGTCTTGAGTATAATAGGATCGAGGCCTTGAGTATAAATGGTTGAGGGTCGAACTTCCAAGTAAAGGTATAGAGAGATAGACAAGGCAAAAAATTGCTTTTGCTCAGTTGGTTGATGCGTTCATTTTTGCACACGCGAACAACCAACATGCACGAGTTCAAACCCCAGTAGATGCAAAAACGCTTTTTTTTTTCCGATTCCAGCTTCTGTTTTCTCGGTTTTTCCCTTCTTCCAGCCTTTGTTTTCTTTGTTTTTGGCCCCAAATTATTCAGTTCTTCATGGAATTTCACCAAAAACGATTGACACGGACTTACAGACTCGATTGCAATTAAAATATCCAAAACAAAGGGCCCTTACATTGATCAAATCAACTTAAAATTGCAAATCTATATGCCAAAACCTTAAACATCTACTAGCAAAATCTCATACATCAAATGCATAATTAAATCTCACCAATAGCCAATGAAAATTTTAGGGAAACAAGATTAGATCTACGATCGGCTCTGTAACCAATTGAAGGATTGGAATTCCCTAATTCCGTTAGCGGAAGCGAATTGGGACCGTTTGTAGTTAATTTTGTTTCCACCAAAATACCAAACTATTCTAAATCAATTATTAAGGCTAAACATACAACCTTAGAACTAATTCTAAAGGTGAGAAGCAAACATATCGTCGTTGTCGTCTCTGAAATATCAAGAATGCCTTTCTTGATTTCATAGAGACCAAGCGTCAACAATTGAGACACCACCAATTGATCTTTCTCGCTATGACTCTGAGATTAGGAACGTAGTTGTGGGACTACCTAATCTTGAATGGGAAAACCCCTAGAGAGAAAATTCTCCCTAGAGTTCTTGGGTTGAGAGAATATGAGAGGGAGGCTAGAGAGAATGTAAGAGTGCATTCTTGTTGCTTTATGTTGTAGTACCTAAACCCTAGGTTTAGTGTTCTATTTATAAGAGAAAGACCATGAATAAAATATTAATTTAAAATCAGTTACTTCCATAACTGATTTAATCTTTTCTAAAATTAATCAATTCCATAATTGATTAATCTTTTCTATAAATGATTGATCACTTCTATAAGTGATTGAATCATTCCCATAAATGATTAATTACTTCCATAAGTGTTTAATCATTTCCATAATTGATTAATTTCCAATTAATTAATCACTAATTATATATCATATATTTAATTTCAGACCTTCTATTAGTTAATTAATTAATTGCTCAATTAAATATCAGATATTTAATTTCAAGCCTTCAATTAATTAATTCTATAATATGAATCAAATTCATATTAAAATTTGAACTCCTTCAAATTATCTTATATCCTATAAATTTAGTATGAACCAAATTCATATTAATATTTGACCTTCTTCAAATATTTATTTATCTCATAATAATAAAGTTTAATTTTAAATTAGACTTTATTTTAATATATCACTATACATTATATTAATTTTTATCTCATACAATTAACTTAATTCCCAATATGAATTTGAACTATTCAAAATCTCTCAATATATAATTGTTCCTAATTATTCTTTACGAGCTAGCAGGGGGACCTAATGGACCTATAGATCAGAAGCTCCAATGATATGAGGTTAACTGATTTTACTCATTAATCAAGTTAACCAATATTCATTAACTGTGGGTCATTTCACTATAGACCCATAACTGAACTTTTCTCACTGTAGAAAATTTTTGTGTCCACGGATATAGACCTCTATCGGTAAGTCAATCCTTCACAAGTGTTCATAATCACAGTTGGGTCAAATTACAGTTTTACCCCTGTGCTACATCTGTCTCCTTAAGTACCAGTGCTCCTCTAATGAATAACTTGTTTATGGTCCAACCAATGAACAGAAAGTTCCTCTTGGGCCAGTGAGAGGGTGAGATCCCTTTATTCAAGTCCCGGAGTCACCACTTAAGGGAGCACTCATCTACTTTTCCTAGAAGTGGGAATGAGTGAATTCGTTCTTGTGTTGTCATGTCCCTAGCCTCCCATTCGATCTTGTCCCCAAAAAGGAAGGCATATTGAGTCGGTGTACGGGCCACTCTCACCCATGTTAATCAAAGGACAATCCCTAATGAGAAGAAGTTCATGACACACTAAAGATTAAGATTGAGTTACTGTTGGGTTCCTAGAGTGAGTAAAAATATGGTATAAAAGACTCTAGAACTCTGTGCAAGTATACACAGTCTGCAGCAAGTAATAAGTATTATCAATCCAAGGCCTGAATTAGCTTCCACTTTATCTATTTTGTATAACTCTTTAATGGTTTCAAAGTTGGTAAAAATGATTGGTTTTTATAAGAATAATGTTGAAGCAAAATAAATGACAGAACAAGAATAAACAAATAGGCAGACAGATTAGAAACAGGCGCTGGTCAGGATTCAGTAATTGTTTTAAAAGATGCTCTAGCAATATTATTGATCATGCAAACTCTCGCAGTATTATTAGCGGATTCCTCCCGGAACTCTGGATCTTTTGGAATGTGTTTCAACCCCAATGAAGTACGACCGATCAAGCACTAGGCAACTGGCCATCCCTAGCTCAGTCACTAGCGTTCACCAATACACAATGATTGTAGTGTGGTTAACCGCCACACACTCTCTAAATCATCCCTGAAACTAGAGAGAGGTATTCATATCGACTGGCCAGGCGGGCATAAAATAGAAACAAGCACAACAATTAACCAAGATGCAATAATCAATACATATTATTAGAGATTAAGCACGACAATCACATTGTTCCTAACCAACGCCTAAAGCTACTTAGTTCATAATATGCATAGAGACACAAATTACAATTTGAGTGAGCATATCCATAATTACAAGATAATAAAATGAAATATTAATCTCCTCGATCAGCTTGCAATGATGGTCTTCTAGGTGGTCTCCAATCTCTCTTCACTATTCGGCTCCCAAGGATGGAAGGAACTTTCCAAGAATGGAATGTTTTCTCCCAAAAGTGGAATGATTTTGACTTGGACGGCTACTTCCTTTTATAGAAGGATAGGAGGCTTGAATTAGGTCAACCTGGACACGTGTAGGGCTCTCCTTGCTCCTTTATCCCGAAAATAACTCAACAGAAGTCGGTTCATGAAGTTGGCTAACGAGCTGTGATGTGGTAGTTCTGCTCCAAGTTTTGCTGCAGCACAGAATTTGCTTCATCAAGTCGCCCAGCAACAGATTCTGCACAAAATGATTTCCAAAGCTTCCATTCTTCCAAATGGATTAAAACATGTAGTATCTATCTAAAACCAACCCTATTAAGCACAAAAGACACACAAATCAATATAGAAATGAGGCCTAAATAACTATCTTTTGGGCAGTTATCAGTTACCTAGGTCATCCTATTGAAATAGTAACCTAACTAGTTAACGGTGTTATATCTAGTGGTTTACTATTTCATGGTCCGGTCTTATGCAAACTCATTGCATAGGATACCCCCGCTTGCATGTCTACTACATGGACGCTTTGGATCAATACGTCTGTATCAAATACAAAGCGGGTCGTATCTCATAATGTTACCAGGATAAGGTACCCAACCTTATCCTTGTACTATAGGCATTTTAGGTTGTTACTTGAACATCGATCCCCGTATGTCCCCACATACTAGTTCAAGTTACATACAAACAACCTTGGATCTTAGTTTATTGGATTTGGGTCAAATTATACAATATTTAATAATAACACTTTATTATAGAAACTCAATAACACTTTATTGAAACAAGTATACAATTTGTGTACATTCACTATCTACGAGTTTTAGGGCATAAAACCCAACATATTGAATCTTATTCATGAACGCGTTCGTACAAAATTGCATGAAGCTCTTCGAAAGAGACTCCATTATAAACGCAACCTGACTTCTCTCACAAACGTTTCTGCCATTTGCCTTCGCAATATTGAATTGGTTCATCATGTCGAGAACATGTTCCCAAACTGATTGATCCTCTTTCATGCGGGCATTATAGACATTTTTGAGAGCCTTGTGGTGGAGCTGGTAAGATGGTAATTCAAACATCTCATGGAGGGAATTCATAATCTCTTTCATCGTTTCCACGTTCTCATACCTTTTGGCCAAGACTCTAGTCAAGCTGGCCAAAATGTAGACGTGGGCCTTTTCGTTGGCCTTTGTCCACCGGTCGTAAGCATCCTTTATCACTTGGGATGCATTGCGAGCAGGGGCTGGAGGACGTTCCTCCGTTAAGACAACTCAAAGATCTTCCACAACTAAAATCGTATTTAAGTTGGATTTCCACATAGGAAAGTTTTTGCTGGTAAGTTTCTCGTTTTTTAAAAGTGCAATTATTGAGGAAGACATTGCTGAAATAAAAAAAACAATGACCGTATTAGTTACTTTTCCTTAGCCCATCACACAAACAATACAAACAATTTCAAACAATCCAATCAATTTAGCAAAACAAACAATCATAGAACCCCAATAAACTATTGATTTAGTTTTGCAACGATGCTTTACAGGTTTAGAAGAACAACCACCTAAAATGAGACATTTCTCAGCTAACTTTAAGTCCACAATAACTCATATTCCTATAGACGTTAGCTACCGTTGTTCGGTTAAGGATTTATTAACACATCTAACTCATCCCCGTAAGTGTAACCCTCCCACTTTCAAATCCCAGAGGTACGCACCAACAGACTACAGTTAGGAAAGACAACTGTTGGTAATGAACCTGAGAGACCCTATCCTTTTCAGGGGTTCACAGTGTTCTGAATCCTATGATCTGGTCGTTTGAATGGGTGGTTAGTCTAGGGCAACACATAGGTAGATCATTAGACTCTCACGGTGTGACTTAGGGGTGGAGACCAATGGATACGTTGACACATGTCCCGCTCCCACTTACTATGGACACTTTCTCCATTCACCTTGTTATTGACCCATGCAAACACTTTCCGAAGGGAGGTCGCGTCCAAGGCGACACAAAGCCGAACATGGATCTCACGTTGTGAACATAGGGACGACATAGGAGCAAATCTTGATTTAAATCTTGTTTTTTAATTTTCCTCCCACTAAAGGGACTTACGATATTATTTATGGTTATTTAACTTAGGTAAATCCGGCTAAGTTAATCTATAACTTAACCGATAGAGTTCCGTTATAATCAATTTCTCTCAGCTACAACCATTGTGCATTTCCAAGCGTTAAAAAAGATACTTCTATTTCTTAAAGGAACAACAAATCTGGGCATAAACATTCAACTAGTTAGTGATTTTTCAGTTGTGGGTTTTTCATATGCTGGTTGGGCTTGTAATACAAATGATAGAAGGTCAATAGGATGAATTGGTGTTTACTTTGGTGAAAATTTAGTCTCATGGTCATCAAAGAAGCAAAGCGTCGTATCAAGGTCAAGCGTTGAAGCTGAATATCGATCTTTAGCTCAAACTACTATAGAAATTGCTTGGCTAAACTCTCTTCTTCAAGAAATCAAAGTTCCACACTGAATGAAACCAATAATTTGGTGTGGTAGCATTAGTGCTGCTGCAATAGCCTCTAATCTAGTCTACCATGCGCGAATGAAACATATAGAAGTTGATTTACACTTTGTGAGAGATCAAGTTTTGAGAAATTAAGTAGCTGGAAATTAGATATGTACCTATGGAGAGCAAATAGCAGATGGTTTCACGAAACCCTTGTCGACCTCTCTCTTCCAAAAGATGCAACGTAGCTTGGGTCTCTCAGACTACGTACCCATCTTGCGCTAAGGGGGAATGTGAAGACAACACAAATTAAAGTCATCATCTTGAGCTGTGAGCAATTAGAAATGAGAACATAAAGGAAATATTTTAGGGAAAAGTACATAAATAGTCCAAATATGGACCCTATATTTCATAAATGTCCAAGTTTCTCATTTTTTACATAAAAGGCCTAATGACTCAATTTTTTTTTCATAAAAATCATGGCTCTTTTACGATTCAGCCCTCATATACACTATTTAAAAAAAATTTAAAAATAAAATAAAACCAAAAAAGGAAACACTGTTTCCTTTCAAATTGCATTTTTCAAACCGTGGGTGAGAGAGAGTGAACAGAAAAGGAAAGAGCGTGCAATCGGAGAAAACCCCATGATTTTTGGCGTGAGAGAGAGTGAACGGAAAAAAACCCACGATTTATTGCCTATAAAAAAATAATAAGGTTTATATAATATAATTATAAGTATATATTTATGATACAATATACAGTCTGGTATATATTTATCATTTTTGTGTTTTACTTATGAATTGAATACACAGTGATGAATATATAATATATAATAGATTATGTATATTAATTATATATTATAATGCATGATATATATTTATTATTTGGAGAATTATTACACTCTACAATCAATTGAGTGATACTTCTACTGTATATTTATATCATTTCTAAATATATTTTATATATATTTAGGGATAATTAATAATGAATAGAAATATACTGTATAACGGCCGGTACATATATATACCAGTTCATATATATATATATATATTATAAACCATGATTTTCAAAAAAAAAATATTATAAACCATGTACTATATAATTAATCTATACTTTATATAGAAAATTATCTCGTTCATGGTTGCTTTTAAGAGTGAAGACTATCCCCACAAACCAACACAGGGTCCTTTTAGCATGCTTTGTCCTCACTCACATGCTTCCTAGGAAAATTTCCAAGAGGTCACCCAACATAGAACTTCTCCAAGCCAAGCACACTTAACTTCAAAGTTCTTATGATTGAGCCACCGAAAAGGAAGGTGCACCTTGTTGGTATAGGTAGTATCTATCAATTCTTTTAAGCTTATATGGACCATGCTTTCATGTCCTCGGGATCCCTCTCATTCGGATGTGATCTCGGTTCATTCATGTACCTCTCCTAACCTCGGGCGTCACAACCACAATAAATCCATTTTTCTTCTTATTAAACAAAACTCGTATCATTCTTATATCTATGGGCTTCCTCAACTCCGTTGTGTTGAGGCCACCTAGTATGAAGTTTTAGGAATGAGAGTTGTTCCCAACTCAGACTCTTTGATGAGGTCTACTTCTCATGCCGATGGTAAACTTGGAAGGTCCAACCCACTTTATCTAATACTATCAAATCTCTTCAATTCATTTCAAGTCGGCTTAGTTTCTCGTCCCAATCAAAGTGATGGCTTCATTGGTTTCTTGACTAAATTTGATTCCAAAGTCAAAATCTCTCAAACTTCGAAAACACACCCGACAATCTACATGTTCACTAATAAAGCCTCAAATTTCCCTTTCAATAGTTCTTTGGCAACCATTGTTAACAGTTTGCACCAACTAGAAATTTCCTCCAACTCCGAACTAAGATAGATGCTTGTCAAAGAACTCTTCCATTATCTAGTTTGTCCTAGCTTGATCCTTTATTTTTGGAGGAAAATTCTCAACTAAAGTCGAGTTTCATATCCAACGTCTCTTATACAATTTCTTTCTATCTACACATACAAGGGTTCCAACTTTCTAATAGTAACAAGATTCCTTGCACCCATTTTAAGGACTTCTAAACACAAACCCCATAATAAAAATCAAGTCATACTCCTGATCTTGGAGTCTATACATTTTAATTTCTTTTGTCTCCCAAGATAGCAAAACTTTTCCATACTACTTTTCCTTTTCTCAAATATATATATATATATATATATAGTCACCAAACTTATGATGTCGTCCTTCAATTTTCGAGTGAGAAATACCTTCAATACCAAAAAGCATGTCTCCACCTATAATATTTTCATAGATCTTTCATTTGGAGTTCTAAAATGAACCTATGGGGAGATTTTGCTTAATTACGTGGCCTTGTTTTTAAACCTCAAAAATTTTATCTTGGTCTTATTGAACTGGGGCCTCTTCATCATAACAACGGAATGAATCAAATCAAAGCTGCTCAAAATATTTGGAGAAGTAACTTTTCGGTTCAAACCCAGAACTCACATTTTTTTTTTCCATTTTGAAACTCATGTCTTTTTTTTTCAAGCTATTTAACTTTCTTTGTCGACCACACCAACAAAGCTAGGCAACTTAAAATAATTCCTCATGTTATCATCCATACAACGCCTCTTCACTTTTCATTCTTTTAGGAGTGTCTCATAAAAATCCAAAAATACCTTACAAGTTCGGCCAAACAATGAACTCCACAAGAGTAGTCATGATGTATTGCTCCTTCTAAGGTTTTACTCAAGAGACACCATCTTTGATATTCCGTGACCTTTGGAAAGCTTTACTCTCTCAAGATTTTCTTTTCTTTCTTTGTCCTTACTGACTACTTTAATCTAACACTTAAGCATACACTTCATGCTGGTAAAGATTCCTTTAAGCCCTAAACACTTTCATTTCCACAATAATACATAACAACAAGCATTTAACAAAGCATCACATTCATAAATCCATTCTCCTTTTTTTTTCCTTTCTTCACATAACATAAACATTGACATACTTGGCGGTGACCAGATGCTTGCTGATAAGCCATGGACATACCTAAGGTTTACGATGTAAGCCAGTCTACATAACCTATAACCTAGAGCTCTGATACCAACTCTAACGACCCACCTTCTCATGACAAATTCCTAGGGTCGTTACCACATACATGCCTAATTACTTTTAGGAGAAAACTTATTTTGAAATAAGCTTTAATAAAAAACATTTGGGATTTTAAAGAAAGAAAACCTTTTGGCCTGGGATCCCAAATGTTTCAAGGAACTTGCAAAAACTTCATTAAAATAGAGGCTTTCTAAAAACAATATACATACATATTTAAACCCTTAAAAACCACAATTTACAAATCTGACTAAAAGAAAAATGAGGAACTAAACTACGCGGAAGTAACGTTCACATATTGCCCATGGCTCGTCAGTAACAATCCGTCACACGCTTTATATGTCTTTGCTCGTACCTGAAAGGAAACATTTTGAAAAGAATGAGTATTAAAAATACTCACTAAGTAACACTACTATCAGGAGGAGATTTACAAGCATTACATGGATATTTGGAGGTTAGTTGCTATTAAAGGGCCCAATAGTCATTTCATTTCATTTCCTTTATCATGACGTACGGGTCACGTGGACAATTAACCAACCTGTCACATGCTTACCAACTCACTGGAGGTACACAAGTGGGAATCGCGGGAGACCTCTACTCCTACTGATGGTAGAAGGCACCCTGTCAGTGAAGCCAAGTCTCACCCATCAAGGCACCTATGTGTGCATAACACTATAACTACCAACTCACTGGTGGGGCGTCCATGGGTTTGTAGTCGGAACTTTACTCCGACAGATAGTAGATGACACCTAGTCTGCGAAGCCGAGTCCCGCCCATTTAGCTCCTCATCTCAGTCTATAAGCATTTCAGTCCTAGGTGTTTAATTGCCACGGTCCCTACTGGAATAAGTAACTTATCATCATTTCGCGTTAGGGCCCCTGTTAATAGAGTCTGATTTAACTTGCAACCTAACCATCAAGTTTCTCTCCCATAAAGGTCTCCGAAGGGCTAATTTCACATGTTTTAACTACCTCGCCTTTCATCTCATTCAAGCATAGATATCATAACCAACATCCATAACACTAAATAGAAAAGGCATATGCATATTTTAAACAACCAACAGTCAATATTAGCACATCGTAATCCAAGTGATATCACAAAACTTAGCCTCATTATTCCCTGTAATGCTACCGAAAATTCGGCAACACAACGACGTTCGTATAGCTGACCTCAAATTTCTTATCACCTGTAAACAAGAGTATACGCTTCTATATTCAGAACTGCCCAACTACAAACTTCTACAACACTTCCAATCAATAGAATAGACTCCAAACTTCCACAAAACAAAGCGAGCTAGGTCTCGCATCCACAACTCAACCATATAAAACATCCTATCTTCCCCAACATAGAGCATTCAAAGCATTCAAGGTTTATCCAAGCAGATCATTTCATACTTACCAACACAAAACATTTTTGAGCATTCAATAGTGACAAACACACGCATAACCAGAAGATTTAGTATCACCAGAACACATAATATCACATTCCATATTCCAACCGTACATAATCGATGTCTCTTGTTTTATAATACTTAAGGCATGTAACAATTCATAATAAATAGCCTAGCCTAGCCAAGGCTTTCCAAGTAGTAAGGTTACTTACATAGTCAAATAATGTTTGCCAAATGCTAATTTAGCTTCTTAGCTCCCAAGGCCTTTAATCAATCTTCACAAGGTGAAAAGAATTCTTAAACCAAAAGGAGATTATTGCAAGCATACAACTAAGAGCCAAATAATCATGGAGATACATTTCACACCCAAAACTCACCAAAATAGAACCTTAAGCTTGTTGTCTGGGTTCTAAATACCGCCAAATCGACAAATCTGCCTCCAAATACTATGGGTACCTTAAAATCAATAGCTAAAGTCAATGGGTATTTGATTACACACCATAACCAACCCAAACTCATCTTAGAAACTCTTACCCACTACTAGAAATATTCAAGTCCACTGGAAATCAAATACCCATTGTCTGAAACGTTTAAAATCAAAAGAAGAGTTTGCTTAACAAGTTCTAAACATTAGTGGGTATATGATTAAACACTAAAATCAAACCGAAAAGCTTTCAATCTCACTTACCCAAAGCCAAACCTGCTGGAAAATTGTAAAAATGACCTAAAAACGTTGTTGTTCGCACCACTTGCACAACGCGGCGACGACGATGGCAGAGCAGACGGCGGCGAGCGTGAATGGAGGGCGGCGCGACGAAAGGCGACGACAGAGGGGTGATGGCGTGCAGATCTGCAACGGAGAAGGACGACGGCGCGCTGTAGACCGAGAGAGGGAGAAAGAGAGTGAGACCAAGAGAGAGAGCCACATGGGAGAGAAATCTGAGAGGGAGAACTCACCGGCAGCTCGCGACGATTGACGGCGACGAGAGAACGGCGGAGCGGCGGCGATGTGCGATGGAAGGCGACGACTCGCGTGCTGCTGTAGTCGAGAGAGAGAGGCTGTGAGAGTAGGAGTGTGAAAGAGGGATGAAAATCGTGGAGAGAGAAATTTGACCCTCTTTTTTTCCCAGTCTTTACCGAAAATTTGGGGGGAAAAAGTCCCCCCTTTAACCTTTTTTTTTTTTTTTTTTAATTTGGGTTGTTACATGCGGTTATGAGAAATGAGGAAGTATTTTTTTTAAAAAAAAAAAAAAATCATTTGGGTAAAAGTTAGAGAGTTTCTTTTTTTGAGGTGCAGTTATGAGGAGAGAGATTTTTTTTTTTTTAAAAAAAAAATCCATCCTTGAAAATAATATTTGGAAGGAAACGTTTCCTTATTTACTTTTTTTTTTAAATTATTATATTGACTGAAATGAGATATCCCTTGGAATATATTAAATATTAAAATTGAAAATGTAGTCATACAAAAAATGTTTATAATGTGTACGAAATATATACGAAACTTACATTGACTAAAACGATATATCCCTTTTAATATATTAAATATAAAAACTTAAAACGTAGTCATATAAAAACGTGTTTATAATGTGTATTGTATACGAAAGTTACATTGACTAAAATGATATGTCTCTTGGAATATATAAAATATAAAAACTGAAAACGTACCCATGTTCAAACGACTGGAAAACAGAACGTAAAAACTGAACACAGATTGCCGGAAACCTACAGAAAAAACCTAAACATAGCAGGGAAACCACTGGAAAAAATACCACGAACAAGCAAAGTTTCTATGAACTGCTGTATGCAGTTCGAAACCACAGAAAATAGAGGGAAAAAAGTATGAAAACCGCCGACAATGTACAATAGAAAGTGAGAGAAAATACTGCTGGAAAAAATAAGAAAATAAATGGGAAGAGGCTGGAAATAAAACCACAACGAAGGACAGACGAAGAATAAAGGAGAGTAAACCACGATTATGGGAACATTCCTTAATTTAGGGGATTTGGTGAAAACTAAACTTCCTAAAATGAAGCATATTCGGTTGGCTATCTATGGAATATATTATTATCATTTCTAATATTATTTGAGAATAAATGATAAGAACAAGGGTATAAAGGTAAGAAAATATATCCGAAAATCTAATCTTGTAAATATCGAAAATTTTGGACATATGTGAAAATATGTCTCCAAAAGAGTCTATCTACCAAAATTTCTCAATATTTTATCTTATGTTTTAAATATTCAAAGGCCCAAGCCCATTTGTTATTCTTAAAGGGCTTTGTATTGAAAGTTATGTAATTAAGTTGTACAAAATTGGGTAATCCTTGTAAATGGCCATAAAAAAAAGTCGGTTTAGAAATATAGACAAAAAATAAACAGGTGAAAAATGGCCAAATTGTGCCGGTCACGTGACTTATTTGTGCACCAAATTTCCAAATTTACCCTCAATTGGAATTTCAATCTATCTCAAAGATTATTAAATTTATTTTCAACCTATTTCAAAGGAGGGTGTATCTAAGAAAATCTATCATCAATTCTTTTTTTTAGAAAACCAAATCTTATCCTATTCCTTTCAAATTGGTTCCGAGTGACTGCTTTCTCCCTAAGATCTCGTTCTTATCTGTCACCATGTTCTTGACCACTGAAAGTTCATCTCCTATTTTGCCTTTGTTTTCCTCACCGTCATCATCTCCGTTGTGTTGATCGTCCGAATTCATGTTTGGGGAGATGAACTTTCATGGCACCTGGCGTTTCTCCAACCAAAGGTCCTACAAGTACTCGAAGAAACTCAACTAAATCGAAATCGACAATCTTGGGGTTCAAGTAAGAATTTGAGGCTCCACATCTTAGGATCATTTATGCACAAGATCTTATTTTTCTACCCAGTTTAAGATCTTGTTTCCGTAATTTTTTTCTCACGATTTAATTCCACTTTTTTATTAAGTGAGCATTTTTGCTTTCTTGGCATGCTATTTTGTATGGAAGAAATAAACACCAGATTTGTGTTGTTGTTTGTGAACTCATAATGTGAGTTTTCTGTTGTTGTTTAGATTTACTTTGAACCCAAAGGCACGATGTTTGGACTTAACGTGATTGTCATTGCTACTTCTTTTGATCCATTTAATCAGCATTGAAGTTCATTTTTGTGGTAGATGCATGTGGACTTTATCAAAATTATTGATAAAAATGTGAAGATTCTATCCGAGTTCAAAGATTCTCTATGGAGTCCATCCCTATTTTGGTGTGACAATTAAGGTAAACCTCAATGATTAGTGGATTTAATTTGTAAGTGGATTTAATCTTTTTAAGGTCAATAGGTTATATATCTTAGTAGAGCCATAGAATGTGAAAGAGGAATATAAATACAGGTTGAGTACAGGGTATTTGTGTGAATTGATAGGTATTTGTATGAATGTATGTTAAATTTTTTATTTGAGTATATGTATTTGCGTTAATCAATGTTAAATTTTTTTTATTTATGAAGAGCTATCGTTGTAACGACCCGACTTCTTAACAAGCCTTAAAGGGACTGTTACGACAATGCATGCTTTGGAGACCTTTTTAAATAAAAATAATTTGAGACAGAAACACTAATTTAAACAAAAACTTTAAAGCAAAACTTTTATTCGGGATCCCTAATTTCAAAGGTTTTAAATAAACTTAAATAATTTCTAAAACATAAATGTACAAGACCTCTAGAAAATCTCTTAAAACAAATTTACAGTTCAAATAAAGTAAAACATGGTTCTTAATGCGGAAGAAAATAAAACATGAACTCGAGTCCTCTCATGGCTACCTAACTGATTTTCATCAATCGCCTTCCATCTGCCCTTGCCTTTACCTGGAAAAAAAAAAATACTTTTGAAAAGAATGAGTATTTTAAAATACTCAGTAAGTGACCATACTATTGTGGTTGGGCCACGCTTTAAAAACATTTTAAAAATCAACAATAAATATAATTTTGGTGGCTTTAAACTTCAATTTTTAAACTTAGGATATACATCAATTTCATGCATATCCTAAAACACATCAATTTCATGTGTACTTCTAATGAGAGAGAATATGCATCACTTTCATACATATTCCAGACACATCAATTTCATATGTCTCCTACAGAGGCCGTCAATTTCACGAAACCTCGAGGGCGTCAATTTCACAACCCTCGACTTAGGTACATCAATTTCATGTCCCTAAGCCCTGCGTAGGCGTCTCTGAACGTACATCAATTTCATGTACGTTGAATTACACTTATAAATAATTTAAACTAATTCCTTTTATGGAATTTAAACTCGTAAATAATTTTAAAGTCAATCCCTTTGATGGAATTTTAAAAGACCGCCAACACAATTATTTTCATATAAACGATTAAAAACAATGATATTAAAATTCTATGCTTTCGATAATTTTCATAAACGCATGCTCAATAAAAATAATAAATTTTCATACATAATTCCTCATGCTTTTAAACAATAATACTAATTTCAAGAGCAACTCATAAGTACAAGAATTTTAGAAAGAAAATCAAACACGCGCACCCAATTAAATGGTTCAACAGTAAGTTCACTTACCTTAAAACTCCAATAGACTTGTTAAGAAAGCCAAATGCGACCACGATCAAGGGTTTAATTCCCAACGAGGACTTAAGGCTTGCTGAACCGATCCTAATCTTCTACAATTTCGATATTCCGCCCTCAAAAAGCCAATAGCCAAAACTGATGGAAGACAAAGGGACTAAAAGACCCACTGCTCGATCTAGCCGGAAACGCCGAAAAAGATCCCAAAATAGCTGCTGTCCGCTGGAACCCACAACACAGCCGCTGCTTGTCGTTGGGGATGAACGTCGTCGACGGAACCGCCTGCACTGTTGCCGCAACTTGCTGAACGTCGAAATGTCGCCTGCCACAAACTCACCGGAACTACGAGCACCGCCGCTGCGAATCTAAAGAACGGATGCGTGCGACAGCCTGAAACGCAAACCCCTTGCCGTCGCCGCGCCGCTGCACCTTGCCGTGACTGGGTCTGCTCGCCGGAGACGTCGATGCACCGCCGGAGAGAAGACACACGAGGGGACTGCTGCTGCCGGAGAGGACGCGCGCCGGAGATGGTCTCGAGTTTGCTGGCTGCTCGTTTTCACGTGGAGAAGAAGAAGATGGAGGCTGAATTTTTTTTTCCTTGGGCTGCGTGCAGTTAGGATATAAAGAGGATGACTTAGGGTTTAAAGGGGTGGCTCCAAAGTCAATTTATTTACGAAATTGCCCTTCCAGCTTTAATTTAAAATTTCACCAATTACCAAATCTTGTAAATTTCCCTCCAACTCCATTTTGCACAACTTAAACAAATTAACTCCAAAACTAGTGAAATTTGAAATTTCCTTAAATCACGGGCATTACAATCGTTGTCATATTCTGGAGTACAGTGTATTTAATATGGCTTAATGTTTTAAATATTTGTTTTCATAGTTTTTTAATACAAGATATTTGCATATCCTAACATTTAGATTTTGTTCCTTAAATTTAAATACATGGTATTTCTTGTCCGGTTAAAAGTCATTAAAATTAATTATTTTGTATTTTCAAATTTATTTTTGTTGATTGGTCAATAGGTAAATTGATTTGATTTAATTTGAATTTTAGATTCGATTTACTAATTTAAGATTTTCAGTTATATTTCTATAGAGGGTATTTTTGTAACTTAATATTTCATATTTATTAATTTGGAAAATTGATTTGGTCATTTATCTAAATAATATAGACAGTGTTACAAATACGGTGTAAATGTATTTAATTATAGATATCCATTTAGGGCATTCAACCCCACCATTTTAGGGCAACTCCCCATGACCCCTTGAATTTAGGCTCAAGACTCTCCCTCCCCCTCCTATTTTAGGTCTTGTAAGTTGTAACAATCCCCTATTGTACTAGTATAAATAGGGATGTTCATGAAGTGTTAAACACACAACTCAATTCAATACAATTCATTTGCTCTCTTCTCCCTACCTTGGCTCTCTATTTCTCTAAGTGTTCTTAGTGTTCTTGTTATTGTTCTTCACGTTTTTAACACGTTATCAGCACGATTCTCTTCCATTTTTGTTCAATTAAAGGTAGGGTTCATTTTACTTTCCATTATTGTTTGCACTTATCTTCTATACGTTTCACATATACAGTGTACATGTATTATAAATACCTCGTATATACATTGTGTATTGAACGTTGGCATCATATGTTTTATGCAAGAT
Source organism: Luffa acutangula (assembly GCA_036850905.1). Classification (NCBI taxonomy): domain Eukaryota; kingdom Viridiplantae; phylum Streptophyta; class Magnoliopsida; order Cucurbitales; family Cucurbitaceae; genus Luffa; species Luffa acutangula. Next base: position 16,535,947 of record CM072099.1, read on the forward strand.
TATCGTATTATTTTTTATTATGCATACTATATGTGATTAGTAAAGTATCATATTTATGTATTGATGATATTAACATTTGAATCATTTTTATTGCTTATGATTCTATACTTGCCAATGACATTTATGTTAATTACATTATCCACATAATTGAAATGTTGATAGTATGCATATATTCTTATTACTTATGTGATAATCTAGAATGTTTGATGCATATTTGATGATAAGCATGATGCACATATATACCATGTATATATCTCAATTTTAAATTATGTGCATCTTCTAAACTTTCTCGTTTTGCTAATGTATATTTCCCTCATTAGTTTATGTAGTATTTGTTCGGTATAATTTTCTCATAATTCTCTGTATATTTTATTCCATGTGCATTTAATATATATACAGAGTATTTGTTATACTGTCACAGCTTTATATACATTGTATTTGCTATATTGTCACAACTTTATATACAGAACATGTTATATATACTGTTATACATCTTATACAAATATTGGAACATGTTGTTTACCGACAATTTTTATTTGGGTTTCATACGTATGTTTGAATATTTTTGTTTGTGTTGATTAACTTTTGAAATTCATAATAAACACATGTATTAGTTCAAATTTTCCCATGACAAAGTTTGCAAGACTTGTATAGTAGTTAGTTGCTCTTCCTAAAGTTAAGTTTGATGTTATGCACACGAAGTTGCATAAAAATGCTCCTTTTGATTGAATGCACCTGAAGTTGCATCATTTTCAAATCAAGAATTGCTCATGAATTAAATGCACCTGTAGTTGCACAAGTTTAATGCTCACTTTAATTAAATGCTCTTGTAGTTGCATAATTTTAATCAATAAGTGATTTTAAACAAGTGAGCATATGTTAAGAATAATATTTCTTTCTTCTCAATTTTAGATATGCTCCTGTAGTAGCAATATTGAGAAAGAAAAATTTTAAATATTGTGATGAGCAAACACCATGTCTTCTTGAGATTAAAGCAATCAAATGAGCATTTGATGAAAAATCATGAATCTCAACCAATTGTTTCAATATCATTCCCTGAAGTGAATATTGTATTATCGAATATTTGTGGTCAATGTCGAGATCATGATTAATAATAAAGGAAGAAGCAATTATTCATCTAGTGGTGGTTATTGAAAGAAAAGTTTCATATTTTAGATATGATATAAAAGATGCATTAGTTTTGTACCATTTGTACAAAAATGAGAACCATGTGTGAAAGCAAATTTTGCAATCTCCTGAAGAGATGATTAATCAGGAAATATGAGATAAATGTTGTAAATCTTATTAAATCTCCTGAAGAGAAAATGAACATCATTAAATGAGCAACAAATGTTATATTAGATTATATGAATATCATTTCATTTAATGTTTAATTTATGTTTATTTATTAAGTTCGATTTTATATTCAATTTCTTATTCTGGGGCTCACTGTGTTATTTTATTTTCCTGAAGAAACATGAATGTTTCACATATTTTGGTTGACTTTATGATGAACAATGAAGATTTATGCTTGGCAGATAGCGCAACAACACACACTATCCTTAAAAGTAGGAAATACTTCTCTAAATTGACAATGCTTGAAGCAAAAGTCAATACAATATCGGGTCCTGCAGACTTGATTGAAGGTTTTGGAAAAGCGAATATTATTTTGCCTAGAGGAACAAAATTTACAATTGATAATGCTTTGTTCTCTAGTAAATCAAAAAGAAACCTACTGAGTTTTAAAGATATACGTGCTAACGATTATCATATAGAGACTGATAAGAATAACAATATAGAGTATCTTTATATTATATCTACTGTCTCACATGAAAAACGTATATTAGAAAAGTTGTCTGCCTTTTCTTCTGGATTATATTACACGCATATTCGTGTTATTGAAACATATGCAACAATGAACCTGAAGTTCAATAATCCATATATATTTTTCGTTTGGCATGATCGATTGGGTCATCCTGGGTCAATAATGATGAGAAAAATTATTGAAAACTCACATGGACATGCATTGAAGAACCAGAAGATTCTTCAATCTAATGAATTGCCATGTGCTGCTTGCTCTCAAGGAAAATTAATTATTAGACCATCACCAGCTAAAATTGGGATTGAATCCCCCGCATTTTTAGAACGAATTCATGGTGATATATGTGGACCTATAAATCCACCAAGTGGACCATTTAGATATTTTATGGTTCTAATTGATGCATCCAGTAGATGGTCACATGTGTGTTTATTATCAAGTCGAAACCTTGCATTTGCAAGATTACTTGCTCAAATAATTAAGTTAAGAGCACAATTTCCTGACTATGTAATTAAGAAAATTCGTCTTGATAATGCTGGTGAGTTTACATCCCAATCATTTAATAATTATTGTATGTTAGTTGGGATAAGTGTTGAACATCCTGTAGCTCATGTTCATACACAAAATGGTCTAGCTGAATCATTTATAAAACGTCTGCAATTAATTGCTAGACTGATGCTTATGAGAGCAAGACTTCCAATATCTGTATGGGGTCATGCAATTTTACATGCTGCATCGCTTATACGCATTAGGCCAGCAGCCTATCATAATTACTCTCCAATACAATTAGCTTATGGCCAGCAGCCAAATATATCTCACTTACGAACTTTTGGAAGTGCAGTATATGTTCCAATTGCTCCACCAAAACGTACTAAGATGGGTCCTCAAAGGAGGCTAGGAATATATGTTGGATTTGATTCCCCATCAATTATTAGATATCTTGAACCCCTGACGGATGATGTATTTACTGCACGATTTCCTGATTGTCATTTTAATGAGACAAATTTTCCAACATTAGGGGGAGAGATTAAGAAGTTGGAAAATGAAATTACATGGAATGCAGCATCATTGTCTCATTTAGATCCCCGTACAAATCAATGTGAACTAGAAGTTCAAAAGATAATTCATTTGCAAAATATTGCAAATCAAATGCCAGATGCATTTACAGATGTTAAGAAAGTGACCAAGTCACATATACCAGCTGCAAATACACCATCGAAAATTGATATCCCGACGCAGCAAGTTATCATAACTAATGATTCTGCGACACGCTAGAAGCGTGGTAGACCAATGGGTTCCAAAGATAAAAATCCTCGAAAAAGAAAAGTAGTCAATAATCAAAATGACTTAATTGATAATGTGGATATTCCAGAAGAAATCCCGGATGTGACTACTCATGAGAATATAAAAGAAGGTGAAATACCTGAGGATAATAATGAAATTTCGATAAATTATGTAATGAATGGAAAAAGATGGAACCGGAACAATATAGTTATTGATAACATTTTTGCGTATAATGTTGCTTATGACATCATTTCTGAAAATGATGATTATGAACCAAAATCTGTCGAAGAATGTCGACATAGAAAGGATTGGCTTAAGTGGAAAGAAGCAATCCAGACAGAATTAAACTCACTTTCAAAACGTGAGGTTTTTGGACCAGTAGTCTAGACACCAGAAGATGTCAAACCTGTGGGATACAAATGGGTATTTGTAAGAAAAAGAAATTAAAAGAATGAGGTCACAAGATATAAAGCGAGACATGTTGCACAAGGGTTCTCGCAAAGGCCTGGTATTGATTATGAGGAGACATATTCTCCTGTGGTGGATGCAATAACATTGAGATATTTGATTGGCCTGACTGTGTATAAAAAGCTTGACATGCATCTTATGGATGTAATTACAGCATATTTATATGGATCTCTTGATAATGATATTTATATGAAGATCCCTGAAGGATTAAAAATACCGGAGTCATATAATTCAAATCCTAGAGAATTATATTCGATCAAATTACAGAGATCCTTATATGGATTAAAACAATCAGGACGAATGTGGTATAATCGCTTGAGTGAATATTTATTGAAAGAAGGGTATCAAAATAACCCTATTTGTCCATATGTTTTTATAAAGAAATCACAGTCAGGATTTGCTATCATTACTGTATATGTTGATGATTTGAATATAATTGGAACTCCTGAAGAGCTTCCAAAGGCAATAGAATATCTTAAGAAAGAATTTGAGATGAAAGATCTCGGGAAAACAAAGTTTTGCCTTGGCTTACAAATTGAGCATCTAGCAGATGGAATATTTATTCATCAATCAACTTATACAGAAAAGATATTAAAGAGATTTTACATGGACAAAGCGCAACCATTGAACATTCCAATGGTAGTTCGTTCACTCGATGTAAAGAAAAACATCTTTCGACCTCGAGAAGATAGTGAAGAACTTCTTGGTCCAGAAGTACCATATCTTAGTGCAATTGGTGCACTTATGTATCTTGCTAATAACACACGACCTGATATAACATTTTCAGTAAATTTATTAGCTAGATATAGTTCTTCTCCAACAAAAAGACATTGGAATGGAGTTAAGCATATCCTCCGTTATCTTCGAGGGACAATTGATATGGGTTTATTTTATTCTAATAAATCAAATTTTGATCTAGTTGGTTATGCAGATGCAGGTTATTTATCTGACCCACATAAAGCTAGATCTCAAACAGGTTATTTATTTACATATGGAGGAACTGCTATATCATGGAGGTCTATGAAGCAGACAATAACAGCTACTTCCTCAAACCATGCTGAGATCCTGGCGATTCACGAGGCTAGTCGAGAATGTGTATGGCTAAGATCAATGACTCAACACATTTGTGAAACATGTGGATTGTCCTCTAGTAAAGATTGTCCAACAACATTATATGAAGACAATACAACATGTATAGCCCAAATCAAAGGAGGATACATTAAAGGAGATAGAACGAAGCATATCTCACCAAAGCTCTTCTACACTCACGATCTTGAAGAAAATGGCGATATCACTGTTCAACAAATTTCTTCAAAAGACAACTTGGCAGACTTATTTACGAAGGCATTACCTACTGCAACATTTGAGAAGTTGGTAAACAACATTGGAATGCGACGACTCAGAGATCTCAAATGATGTCTTCATGAGGGGGAGCAAATATACTGCACTCTTTTTCCCTTCGCAATGGTTTTTCCCATTGGGTTTTCCTAGCAAGGTTTTTAATGAGGCGATAATTAATGTATATAAATATAATGTACTCTTTTTCCTTCACTGGGGTTTTTCCCATTGGGTTTTTCCTAGTAAGGTTTTAATGAGGCATATATTTCATATACAATGGATATCTAAGGGGGAGTGTTACAAATACGGTGTAAATGTATTTAATTATAAATATCCATTTAGGGCATTCAACCCCACCATTTTAGGGCAACTCCCCATGACCCCTTGAATTTAGGCTCAAGACTCTCCCTCCCCCTCCTATTTTAGGTCTTGTAAGTTGTAACCATCCCCTATTGTACTAGTATAAATAGGGATGTTCATGAAGTGTTAAACACACAACTCAATTTAATACAATTCATTTGCTCTCTTCTCCTTACCTTTGCTCTCTATTTCTCTAAGTGTTCTTAGTGTTCTTGTTATTGTTCTTCACGTTTTTAACAGACAGTTGCTATTTTTCAAAATCAACTTTTATTTTTGTCTATTCTCGTAGTTAACCCAACTATAAATTCATGTTTCTCCCACAACCAATTTAGATGGTATTGTTTAACCTAAAACATTATTTTCTCCTAAATTTTCTCTACCGTGCAATCTCTAGTAGAGTGGATTATTTCCTATTTAGTGGAAGTTGTTTCACATTTCCTTTTGTAAAATAAATGATTCTCATTAGTTGATTGGTTGATTCAAACTTTAAATAATGTTAGTTTAAATTGTGTTAAAGCATGGAACAACTTTTTTTTTTACAACATATCGAGGGTGGAAGAGTCGAACCATAGACCTCTTGGTCAATTGTACAACTTTATGTCCGTTGAACTATGCTATGTTTACAATAAAATCTTTTTTTTTTTTTTTCAAAAGACTTGAAATTCTGTTTCACTGCCTAAACTCTAAAACTTATTACCTCAAAATATTTATAGTTTTAAATATACTACTTGTTTAGGTATCAAAATTTATTAAATAGATATGTTTTAATATTGTCGTTAAACTTTACATTGTAATTACTTAATAAAAATCATAAACTATTCAATTTTAATTGGTAAATCATACTTAATAATTTAAACAAGTGTATTTTTTTTTTATACAATACGTGGGGTGGAGAAATTCGAATCACAAACTTCATGATCTGTACTAATATGTCATTTGAGCTATGCTCTTGTTGGCAACTAAAATATGTAATTTGTTTATTGATCGGGTTTCGAGAGGGGATTATACAATCCTATTTTGACATTTTCTCACACCCTGGCCTAACGAATGGAAACGACAAATAAAGAAATAAAGTAACATAAAGAAAAAGAATTATTTTTAATAATATATATTTGAAAGAGATTGATGTGCATAGCAATCTTATTCTTGCTACTAGTAACTTTTTACCTAAAAGATAATATTTTTAGAAATATATATGATATATTGAAGCTAAAAATGCAGTTGGAGGAGGGTCAAGATTGGGGGTTTGGACAACAACTACAATTCTTGTCGCAACACTTAATAAATTAAAATGGAAAAATTTTCTCTTTGACCCACTCTCACCTCTGTCCAAATAGAAAATATTATTCAACAATACAAAATTAAATTATTTTTACAATATAGCTCTCTTAATCTAAAAATGTAAAAGTGTGAGTCAAAAATCAAAATAAAGAATCTATGTCGCGGTCTATTTTAAGTTGGTTGGAAGAACAAGATTAACGTCCCTAATTATGGACACAAATATTGAAAGAAAAAAAAAAAAGATAATAATTAAAAACAAATTGTTAATATCAATGATTAAGCGAGCAAATAGACCCTATGTCATTGATATTAACAATTTGCTTTTAATTATTATCTTTTTTTTTTCTTTTAATATTTGCTCGCTCAAATAGACCCTATGGGTTTTATGTGAGTCTGTTTGTTTCTTAAATAAATGGAAATATACGGTGGGTTGTAGAATATTTTTAAAATTATTAATAATTTTAAAAATATTCTACAACCCACCGTATATTTCCATTTATTTAAGAAACAAACAGACTTACATAAAACCTCATAGGTTGTACTTAAAATTAAAATAATAAAAATTAAAAAATAAAAAAAAAAGCCAACCAACCTTGACGTTAAAAAAACTAATCTATAAAAATTTAGTCTCTAAAGATTTGTAATAGTATTATGTAATTTTAAAGTTGTGATAATAATTTAGTCCTTAAACTTAGTTTTTAACAATTTAGTGAAAAGAGTTTGTCCCAGACGTCCAACATGCAACCAATCACATACACCAGAGTCGTCTGAGTTAAGGTTGCATTAATCATTGTAATGAGAGCTTGATCCCTCTCATACTATTGTTCATAATCAGGATTGACTTGAGCAAACTGTCCCTTAGTACGAAGAATTGGATCAAGAATCTTGATTGTGCCATCAACATATATACTTGAATAACTTGTGCGATTTGAGAAGTCACAAGATCTAAAAAATCCACAACACATAATTGGAAGAATCTAATTGAACCGATACCAGATTATAGATCTTGTTGAGAAGAGAAACCGATGTATTTGTTGAAAAAAACTCAACTAAGGCTTGATCTATTGAAGTTTGCATGATTCGTGGAGAAGAGAGAAAAAAAGACAAGGAAAATTCGAACGTGTAGAGAAAAAGGGATTATGCTAGTGTCAAAGATGCTCTGATACCATGAAAACTCCTCATAAATGTATTATTTATACAATAGGAGGAAAATAACATAATTGAATTGAATTTTAGTAAACAATTAAGAAACACAAGTAACAATAATAATAACTATATATTATCAAAAAAATAATAATAATAATAACTATATACCATATTATATTGTTTCTTTTAATGGCATTAATTTCTTTTTCTAAAAAAAAAAAAAAAAAAAACTATATACCATATTATTTAGCCTCCATACTTTAACTTTTGTAACAAATTAATCCTTGTCATGATAAATCTCACAAAATAATTAATCCTTGTCATGATAAATCTCACAAAATAAAATGTCAATTTTTATTATAAGTAATGAACTTAATCTCTGCAGTATATAAATATGTTGGATCGGTAATTCGTCTATTGATTTGCGTCTGTATAAGATATTCTATTCAATCATTTTCAAATTATTAAAACTAAAAGTGTTTCATATTAAAATTTGTGAATTAAGTTATATTATAAAATTGAAAGTGTAGAAATTAAATTGTTACAAATAAAAGCGTTTAGAGCTAAATTGTTACCTCCACCAAAGTTTAGAAATCATGATTTTTTTTTTTATTTTTTATTTTAAAGGAATCAAGATGTTTTTAACCCAATCTTTTACTACTTGCACTAACTTGAGTATAAAGTAGCAATTCGTCTAGTTTATTTCATCAACCCAAAGCCCAAAGACTCAAATATTTATAAAAGTGTTGAAGTTTAAATTGAGATTTCTAACTTTTAGAAATCAAAGGTAAGATAAAAACGTAGGATTATTCCCATATTGTATTATAAAAAAAAAAAAAAGATACATTTAAACCGAAATGTTAATAACAATTAAACTAGGTTCGTTCAAATCTTATTTGAGTTCCTTCTCGTTATTTTTAAAAGGTTCATTTTAGCTCACAATAATACACGTAATAAAATTATAAATTATTGTCATAGCTTTCCATCAAAGTTTCTTACTTTTTTTTTTCTAAGTTTTATGTTTTTTTTTTAAGTACAACGAATTTAGGTTATGAAGATCTCAAACACTTTACGTCTAGAAAAAGAGTACATGTGTTAATTACCACTAAGCTATGTTCATATTCGCTTCTAAATTTTGTGTTAGGACTTTGCAAACAAGGACCGGAATAATCATTTTCTAAAAGGAAAATGAACATTCAAAAAATCAAATCGACAAAAGCTAAAAATATATATACCAAGATTTAAACCATTTAAAAGTAGAGGGCCTAAAAAATGTTAAAATTCGAGACAAAAATGTGATTTTAACCATTAAATTAAATCATTAGAACGAGGAATTGTGAGTTTTTTTTTTTTTTTTTTTTTTTTTGAAAATGCGTTGTGAGTTTATTGTTTGACTTTCAAATAAATAGAAATATGTGGTAGCTTATAAAATATGTTGGAAAGTGTAATAAATTCTATAAATAGTGTTAAAAATGCCCATTCAACATACAATTTAAACATGGTATAATTTTTTTAATATGGAGAATTTGAATTTTTCATCTTTTAAAGAGAAAGGTCTATTTTTATTAGTTGGTGAACTATATGTTTATATTCGCCAAAATGGTATAGTTAAATAATAAATATGTGTAGCCAACCAGAGTTTAGCTCAATTGGCATAAAGTTGTACTGATAACCACAAAGTCTGTAGTTCGACTCTCCCTCCCCACATATTGTCAATTCAAAAAAAAAATAATAATAATAAATATGTGTAAGGTCGAATTTACCATCTTGAAGGAAACTACGATGCTTAGACTAATAGAATTAATTCAATTAATGATTTAGAACTATATATTTCTTTGAACTTAGACAAATTTTGAAACTAAACTCTCAGTACAAGTGATCACAATCTGAGCTTAATATTCATAGGAATACTCTGATAACAGAATAAACAGGTAAATGGCACACTGATAAATGCTTTTGTAAAACAAGATCTCTCACAAAGTAAATATCAATTTCCACATGTTTTGTACGCGAGTGAAGAACTAGATTTGCACTGAGGTGGACAACACTAAGATTATCACACCAAAGTGTTGGAGATCTTGTTAGTTTAATACCAATATCCGTGAATAGAGACTGAAACCAAATCATATCAGCAGCAACATGTGCTAAGCTCCTATATTCTTCTTCTGTACTAGAACGGGAGATTATATTCTGCTTCTTTGACGCCCACTGTATCAAATTTCCTCCAAAATACACACAGAAACCGGATGTAGATTTTCTGTCATCAGGGTCTGACGCCCAATCAACATCTGCAAATCCCTGAAGAAATATATCTCTAGGAAATCTAAACAACAAACCATGATCTAAAGTCCCTTTCAAATATCGTAATATTCCTTTAACAGCTTGTCAGTGTATAAGTGTTCGAGAATGCATAAACTGGCACACTTTATTTACACTATAGGTAATCTCTGGTCGAGTCGACGTTGCATATTGCAAGGCTCCTACCATGCTTCTCTATAACCGAGCATCATGAAAATTTTCTCCTTTGAAGGCAGACACAACAAACCCACTTATCATAGGTGTGGAAATACCCTTAGCATGAATCATCTGAGTTTTATCAAGTAAATCAGAAATGTATTTTGAATGTGATAGAAACAATCCACCAGCCACAGGGTAAGACACCTCAACCCCCAAAAAATAACTCAGACTGCCAAGATCTTTTAGGCTAAATTTCTGATTCAACTTCTTAACTAAGTCATCAATATCAAGTAAGGAGCTACAAGTAATAATGATGTCATCTACATATATCAATATGTAACAGTGATGGCCATTTTTGTTATATACTAGTAGTGAGGAATCTGCCTTAGAATGTGTAAAGCCAAGAGATATCAAAAAATTACTTAGCCTTTCAAACCATGCCTTTGGTGCTTGCTTTAGCCCATATAATGCTTTCTTTAGTCGACAAACAAGGTGAGAAGAGTTTGGACTTATCATACGGGGTTGTAGCATGAAAACTTCTTCTTTCAGCAAGCCGTGTAGAAAGGCATTGTTGATATCAACTTGCCTGAATGACCATCCTTTTGCTAAAGCCAGAGTAAAGAGGACTCGGATTGTAGTTGGTTTCACCACTGGACTGAAGGTCTCTGTGTAGTCAATGTCAGCCTCCTGATGAAATCCTTGTGCTACCAACCGAGCTTTGTAATGAGCGATTGATCCATTTGAGTTTCTCTTCACTTTGAACACCCATTTGCAACCTATGATCTTTTTATCTGTTGGAGGAGCCACAAGACACCAAGTATCATTAGTAATAAGAGCATTATATTCCTCTTTCAGGGCCTTCACCCAATGATCACACTTGAATGCCTCCTTAACATTTGGAGGTTCATTTTCAACATATTCAGCAATCAACACCTTTGGTTTAAAAATTTCATCCTTCCCTCGGGTAACCATGGAATGCTTGTTGACAACCTTAGTGCAAGAGGGTAATGGTGCATCTGAACAAGAAACTGGTGGAGTATTGGTAGAGGAAGGTTGTTCAAAAGATTTATCAATAGGTGAAGGAATGGAATCAATCTGGTCAAACGATAAAATATTTTCAGCAGTAGGTTGTTCAGACAAAGACTGATCAGTAGGTTCAGGAATGGGTGAAGAAGGTTCAGTGATAGGCTCAACAGTTGGTTCACATGAAGCATGTACCTGTGGAGTGAGGTTGTTCACGTGATTTAGTACAAAAGTACTAGGGGAAATAAATGGTTTGGTCAGACAAAGTACTTTAGGTAAAGTACAGGAAGTGACAGGAGACTCAATGGGCTGAAGAAAGGAAGAGGTTGGAAATTTAGACTCATCAAACAAGACATGTCTTGAAATGAACACACGACCATTTGAAGAAATACACTTATAACCCTTGTGTATTGTGTTGTATCCGAGAAACAAGCAGGACATTGATCGAGGTTCAATTTTGTGATTGTTGTATAGTCTAAGGCAAGGATAACAGAGGCAACCAAACACTTTAAGGAAAGAATAGTTTGGTTTGTAACCAAATAACTTCTCTAAGGGAGATAGACGATGGGCAACAGTAGGTATGTAGCAGTGGAAAATGCATCATCCCAAAACTCTAAGGATAAAGAAGCATGAGGCAAAAGAGTGAGGCCGGTGTCTACAATTTGTCTGTGTTTTCTTTCAACGATACCATTTTGTTTTGAAGTATAAGGGCATGTGAACCTATGCTCAATGCCATTGGATTTAAGAAAAGAAGTAAAACAACGAAATTCCCCACCATTATCAGTTTGTAAACGGAGTATCGATCTTCCAAGAAGTTTTTCCACATGAATTTTAAAAAGTTGAAAGGATTGGAAAGCCTCTGATTTGGAATTTAAAAAGTACACCCAAGTGTAATGAGAATATACATCAACGAAGCTAATGTAATATCTAATGTCGTTTCTAGATGATTTGAAAGCAGGGCCCCAAATATCAGCAACAATAAGTTCAAGGGGAGCATGATATTCGGTATTTGAAACGGGAAAAGATAGACAATGAGACTTTCTAATGGAACAAGCATGACACAGACTTTTATTTTTATTTGGAGAGTACGAAATTTTACATGAGTCAAGTATGGAATGAACAGTAGTATTAGATGGATGACCCAACCTACTATGCCATATTTCAACAACAGAAAGAAAATGAGTAGTACAAGTATTATTCATAACATCACTTGTAGTACGAAGGACTTGTGGGGAATGAGTAGAAAAAGAAGTTGAAGGAACCTTAGACAAGCTGGGATGAGCATTTTCCATAGCAAAGCTGTATAAGCCATCAACCAATCTACCTTGAAGAAGAACTTGGCCACTGGAAATATCCTTCACAAAGCAAAAAGAAGGATGGAACTCAAAAAAGACATGATTATCTTTGACAAATTGGCTAACACTTATCAAGGTTTTGGTAATAGTAGGCACATGAAGAAGATTTTTAAGGTAAAAGACAGTGTTATTGGATAAGGAATCAGAAGACTTTAAGTAAGAGGTTCCAATGTTAGAGATTTTCAAACCTGCATCATTACCCACATGTACTTTATTGTCTCCTTGGTATTCTGAACTCATTGACAGGTTTGAGAGGTCACTTGTAACGTGATTCGAAGCTCTAGAGTCAGGATACCATTGATTTTCTTTATTCAAATCATGTTGAAGCAAGAAGGCAGTAGGTTGCTGTTGAGAGTTTGAGTTTCCAGGATTCGAAGAAGGTGGAGCATTCTGAATTTGACCACTATTCGACCCATTGAACCATTTATCAAATCGAAAATAGCATCTTAGCGCGTTATGGCCAAACTTACCACAGACTTGACATTGTGGTTTTCCATTGTTATTCCAGAATCGTCTATTTCCATTTTGTCGGCCATTGTTGTTTGAGTTTCTTCCTCTTCTTGAAGCATCATTTTGATTGGGAATTGGATTGTTTTGTGATTGCTTTGCTACAACTTGAGTTGTCAGGTTAACTGAAGGCAGAGACCCATTTGGATTTATGCTCAAATTATGAGCAATGCGACTTTCTTGGGCAAGCAACAAAGAGTAAACCTTCTAAAGAGAAGGAGAAATGTCTTACTCAGTAATGACTGAGACTATGGAGTCAAACTCTGGCCCTAAACCTCTACAAATGTATAGGGTATGATCTTCAAGAGATACTTTCCGTCCAGCTACTGATAAAGAATCAACCAAGTTCTTGACCTTCACAAAGTATTCTTCCAATTTCAAATTCCCTTTCTTCAGACCTTCTAATTTTGCTTTTAAATCCATTATTCTGGCAAGATTTCTTGATGAAAATCTATCATTCAGTGCTTTTCATACTTCTTGAGCGGTTTCACAGTCAAGAACTTCAGATAATAGAGAATTCGACATCGAACTAAGGAACCGTGCGGTAATTAAGTTGTCTTGCCGTATCCAATGATCATATTCAGGGTTAATCGTTCGAGTAGAAGAGGAGGATGCACCTGAGTTCTCTGAATTTAGGTATTTTGATGGTGCTGTTGTATCTTCATCAATGTATTGTTGTAATCCATGACCTCTCAATGTGATGAGCGCTTGTCTTTTCCATAGAAGAAAGTTTTCTTCATCAAGCTTCACAATCATCATTTTATTTCCTGGGTTTATCACCTTTAAGGATGGTTGTTGTATCGTCTAAATGCCAGACGAACTCCTTTCTAGAGATTCCATTGAAGCGGGAAAAAAAAAGCTAAATTATAAGAAATACCCCTGAACTTTGGGGTTTGTTTCAAAAATACCCCCGAACTATAAAAAGTTTCAAAAATACCCCTGAACTTTGAAAAATGTTTCAAAAATGCCCTTGCCTTTAATTTTGGATGGAAACCGTTAAAGTTTTAGTTTCAAAAATACCCTTGAACTTTCAAAAAAATTTCAAAAATACCCTTATTGAAAAAATTTTCTTCTTTTTTCCCCTTCTCACCGTAAATTCTTTCTCCATGAAAATTAATGCAAAACTTTGCTTATAAAGGTTGTGTACAACACAATACCAGATAAAAATAGACTTTGAAATCGAGTTTTCTCTTTTAAAAAGCGTAAAAAAGATAAGTGTGAGAAAACGACATATATATATATATATATATATATATATATATATATATATATATATATATATGTATGTATGTATGTATGTATATATTATTTCCTTTTTGTTTCCTAAAAAAAATTATTTCATATTTCCTCTTTTTGTTTGTGTACGTTAGTGATAAGAAGAAGTTTATAAGACTGTGAATTTGGTCTAATTTATAAGATTAATTAATCTAAAGTTGTATATATGATTTTGTTATTCTTGATATTTAAAAATTGTTAGAACTCGTATACAACAATAGTTTCATTTATTTTTCATAATATGAATATAAAGAAAGTTAATGGGTAATAGTTGGTGAGAAAATAATATTGAAAAGTTCACACATGTAAAATTTCAAGAACAAAACAAAAGTCATCTTGAAGTTTTGATGCGAGAATCTTTTCTTCTCCCACCGTAAATTAATCTTTTCATAAAAAAAGATTAATTTATGGTGGGAGAAGGAAAAAAAAAAAAAGAAACATTTTTCAATAAGGGTATTTTTGAAATTTTTTTGAAAGTTCAAGGGTATTTTTGAAACTAAAACTTTAACGGTTTCCATCCAAAATTAACAGCAATGACATTTTTGAAACATTTTTCAAAGTTCAAAGGTATTTTTGAAACTTTTTAAAGTTCATGGGTATTTTTGAAACAAACCCCAAAGTTCAGAGGTATTTCTCATAATTTAGCCAAAAAAAATTGAGCGTCGTTAGACTTCTAGGTTCTGATACCAAGACAAATTTTGAAACTAAACTCTCAGTACAAGTGATCACAATCTGAGCTTAATATTCATATATGATCAAAAAGCAGATTCAGTGAGCTCTCTTGACCAACTTTATATTTATGTATATGTATACACGATTCAAATGTTTATTATTTTAGTTAAGTCTTCCTGTTGAATGAATACACGAATACACGATTCTATTAAAAAAGAACAATATTCTTAAAAAAATATTAATCACGAGGAGTACTATTTTTTTTAAAAAAAAAACATTATTAAAATAATTATAATATTAGATTAAAAGATAATCCTCTATTATCCTTTGTCATTTATATCACCCATTGTCAATTGTCACCCACTCTGGCACTCAGGTTGGAAAAAAATAAATAATTAAAGAAAAAAAGACAAAAGAAAAAGAAACTTAATAATCCTAATATTTAATTTCTATGATAAAATTTTTATGATATATTTAAGAGAGATTGGAGAAAATATTTTGGAGTTATTTTAGCTGAAGTGGTGACGCTGTGACAAGGACAGTTGCTACCTTTGAACAAATCACTCTGATGTGGATCACACCAAGCTTTCACATGGAGGGTTCAATAATAATATATGCTGCAATATCAGGTCAAAATCTATGGAAAATAATTTAAATGAATAATAAATATATGTCCTCTACACTTTTAAATTTATTTCACATCAGTTTTCCACAAAAATAATATATATAATATCACTAATCATACTTCTTTTAAATTTTAAAAAAGTAATTATTTTGGTTCTTAAAATGTGAAGGCATTTATTTTAATATTTTTGACTTCCAACAAGTAATCATTTTGGTCTTTTCAATTCAAACATTTGAGCAGGGATTTGAACCTTTGACTTTTTGATAAATAGTAAATATCAATTACTATTGAATTATGTTCATTTCAACAATCATTTTGGTCTTTACTATCATTTTATAATATGGTCTTCGTCCATTAATACTACACTCATCGAATTATGTGGTTCATTTGTGTCAGCATGTTAATACATACTCGGAACGCGTTATCAATTTATTAAAATAAAATAACAATACAAAATTAACTTAATGTCAATGATTAAAAAATATTATTTTAAAATGTAGGAACAGAAATGAAATCATCTGGGAAATTCAAGAATAAAAATAATATTTAAACTTTTTCAAAAGAAAAAATATATTTCTTTTAACATTACATCCTGAATCATGGAGTAAGGCTTTGAACTTCTTAATCGGTAATAATAATAAAAAATAGACATGCTCAATTATTTAGGTCATGTATAATCATTTCATTTTTTTTTTTTTTTTTGGTTTTTAAAAATTATGTTTGTTATTTCCGATTTCATTATGAAGTTTTTCATTTTTGTTAATGACACATTCGAATTTTTAGTCCAACTCCAAAAAAAAAAAAAAAAAAACTTTTGAAAACTACTTTTTTTAGTTTTCAAAACTTGAGTTTGTTTTTTAAAACATCGGAAGAAGGTAGATAACCAACACAAATAAATTTTTAGATGGAAGTAGTGTTTATAGACTTAATTTTTAAAAATAAAAAACCAAAAACAAAATGTTTATTAAACAAGACCTTAGCTTAGATACTCGTGTTGATTTGCATTCTTGCAAATAAGATTTAATTTATCCAAGCATGTATTTTATTTTATAAAGTAGGATTGTGTGGTTTCTTTTTAATCACGTCCTTGTTTAAAATTTTGGATATTTATTCTTTTTATGTTATATTTTTTTTCCGGTAAACTGTTACAATTTACTTTCTGAACTATAGTTGTAACACCCCAAGCCTAGGTATCGGACCAGGATTTCGAATCCGGATTTGGCACCTTGAAGTCTGTCCTCACAAATCAACACGAGGTCCTTTTAGCATGCTTTACCCTCACTCACATGCTTCCTAGGAAAATTCCCAAGAGGTCACCCAAGAACGCTTAACTTCAAGATTCCTATAATTGAGCCACCGAAAAGGAAGGTGCGCAACTTGTTGGTATAGGTAGTATCTATCAATTCTTCTTGACCATACTTTCATGTCCTCAGGATCCCTCTCATTTGGATGTGATCTCGGTTCATTCATGTACCCCTCCTATCCTCGGGCGTCACAGTAATTGTAACCATTTAGTTTCTATACATCTAAATTTGTAACAATTTAGTCTCTAAATCTTAACATGTAAAAATTTAATCCTCGTACTTTCAAATTTGTAACAATTTATTTAATTCATACCATGAAAAATCTCATGAAAATTAAGTGTCAATTTTTATTAGATAAGACTTGACGTTTGTAATTATAAACACATTTGGTCTATAATCAGTTTACAGATCTATATATGCAAGAAATTTCAATAAATCTTAATAATTTTTTTCATAATAGCTACTAAATGGTTATGATTTTAAAAGTATATAGACTAAACATTTTTACTTCCATGAAAAGGTTTAGGGAGTAAAAGTCCTTTTTAACCTAACTTAATTAATACTTATGGCAACCAACCATAGCATAGGTGTGTGGGTTGAAGTATGTATTGTTACCAAAAAGGTAATTTGAATGTTGTGTGATAACAAGTATCTGATTGAAAATCAATACGTAAATGATCAAATTAATTTCTTGAAAAGATTATAAAAAAAATGACACGGGGACAAAATTAATATTTAGCCTACAAATTACAATCATGATAAGAATATGCTTTGATTATTACATGTTAGAGCCTTGAGTATAAATGTTTGAGAGTCGACGAGTCCTAATGTATAAAATGAAAGTTAGAACCTTGAGTATAAATGATCGAGACATACATTTACGTAGAAATGATATAATACTATTATTGTATATATTATTTTCTGTATTGATCTGTTGTATTAGTTGTCAAGTTGTTATTATCTTTCAATTATTCTGTTTGTATCTTCTTCTTGTATAAATACCCCTAATTCATCTGTGAATGATATGAGGAGATTTAGTATATTTCTGAAAATTGTCATGGTATCAGAGCAGCACAACTAGCGTTCTTCTCCACGCGTCATTTTTTTTCCTCATTCGGTTGTCTTCAGTCTTTCTCACGAAGCATGACGACAAAATCGACCGATTCAACCCTAATCTCTAGATCTAATTCAAACTCCAGCACGAATTCATCGGTCTCTCTCTTCACCAACATCTGTAATTTGGTCTCTGTTCGTCTCGATTCAACAAACTACGTGCTCTAGAAATTTCAGATTTCACCTCTTTTTAAATCTAACAAGTTATTCAAATACGTTGATGGTACAATCAAGGCTCCGTCACAGACTGTTCGTGTTGAAGGCCAACCTCTGCAAGTTAATCTGGAGTATGAATCTTGGTATGAGCGAGATCAGGCGTTGATTACATTGATTAATGCGACCTTGACGCAAACCGCACTCTCTTATGTGATCGACTATCAAACCTCAAGGAGGTTTGGGATAAACTCGAGAAGCATTTCTCCTCTTCTACTCGAACCAACATCGTAGGTCTGCAAACAGAATTACAAAGTATTTCGAAGAAATTCGGTGAGTCAATTGATGTTTATGTTCGACGAATCAAGGAAATTGTGAACAAATTGGTTGCGGTATCAATCGTTATTGATGCTGAAGATCTAAACATCTATACTATTAATGGCCTTTCGTCCGCCTATAAACGTTTTAAAGACCTCACTACGCATCGGGTCTCAAGCCCTAACATTCGATGAGTTACATATATTGATGAAGATTAAGGAGACTACGTTTGAACAACAAGTCAAAACTGATGAAACTCTGAATAATTCACATTTGGCCATGGCGGCTAGTTTTGATTCTAGTGGCAAAGGAAATTGGAGAGGTCGTGGTAGAGGACCCTTTGATGGAAATCGAAATGGAGGTAGAGGTTGTGGTAATTTCTTTCCATCTCAGATTACCACTCCTCCAACTCATGGTCAGTTTTCTTCCCCTCCTTCGTTTGATGGTAGCCGTCTGCCAAACAACGTTACCTGTCAAATTTGTCAGAAATATGGACACAATGCACTGGATTGTTATAACATAATGAATTACTCCTTTCAAGGAAGACATCCACCTGCCAAGCTTGCAGCAATGGCTGCCTCTGGTCCATCGAACAATTTGGCTCCTGATTTTGTTTCTAATGTACATCCTATGACTCACATGTTTGGCTTTCTGATACAGGATGCTACGCACATTTGACTTATGATCTTGCCAATTTGAGTGTGTCCAATGTGTACAATGGGGAAGAGAACATCATTGTTGGTAATGGTCAGTCACTCTCTATTTCTCATCAAGGTTCTGGCCAACTTTCTCTTCCAAATACTTCCTTTACTTTGTCAAATCTTTTTTGTGTCCCAAACATCTCTACCAATCTTCCATTTGTTCACCAATTATGTATTGACAATAGCTGTTGTTTCATTTTTTTATTCATCCTCCTTTATAATTCAGGACAAGTCCACGGGCAAGGTACTCTTCCACAGACCTAGCATCAATGACCTATATCCATTCTTTGCAAATCCAACTCCTTCGTCTTCCGCACAAGTAACTCTGACAGCTCAAGTAGGAGTCAAGGCATCCACTTCTGTGTGGCAAGATAGGTTAGGCCATCCTCACTTCTCTATATTGAAATTTGTTATGCATTCCTCTTGTGTTCCTGTAATACACTCTGCTATTGACATCTGTAAACACTGTCTTGATGGAAACTTATCCAAACAACCTTTTGCTTTGTCATCCTTTATCTCTTGTAACCCTTTAGATATCTTACATAGTGATGTATGGGGCTCTGCCCCTGATAAATCAATAAATGGACATCGCTATTATGTCTCCTTCGTTGATGACTTTTTCCGTTATACATGGATATTTCCTATGTGCTATAAATTTGATTTCTTCTCCATTTTTCATAAATTCTTGCCTTTTGCTGAGAATTTGTTATCTTCTAAACTCAAAATATTCCGTAGTGATGGAGGATGTGAATACATTAGTACTAATAATGTTCAACAATTTCTTTCTAATCATGGTATCCTTCACCAAAAGTCATGCCCCTATACCCCTGAACAAAACGGTATTGCCGAAAGAAAGCATCAGCATATTGTTGATATGACCCTATCCCTTTTGTCTAAATCCTTTGTCCTTATGAAATTTTGGTTCCATGCTTTTGCAACTACTGTCTTCATTATAAATCGTTTACCATCTCTTAATCTTGCCAACAAGTCTCTCTTTGAGATTCTCTTTAAAAAAATCCCCTGACTACACCTTTCTTCGTGTATTCGGCTGCGCTTGTTACCCTTTATTACGACCATATCAACACCAATAAGCTTCAACCTCGTACTACCCAGTGTGTTTTCCTTGGCTACCCACTTGGTTATAAGGGTTACTTGTGCTATGAATCCATGATAAATTCTATGTCTCCCGAAATGTTGTTTTTTATGAGCAAACCTTCCCTTTTTCTCATTCTTTTAAACATTATATGTCTTCTAGTAGTTCATCCTTTGTCCCTGATTTGAACCTTTTCACTTGTATTGATACCTTGCCCACAGCCCCTATTCCTTCTCCAAATCTACCTACTGTATCTTTGCCCCAACCTGAACCAATTTCTACAACTGCCCTTCCTTCACAAGAGCCTACTAATTCTGCTGAACCTGAACCTGAACCTACTGTCTTTCAACCACAGCCTCAACCTCCTACTTCGCAAGAGCCTATTGTATCTTTACCTCAATCTGAACCTCAACCCTTTGTCTCACCTACAGCCGAACCCATCTCCACTGTAGTGACTGATCATTCCACTGTGACAAATCTTCATCCTATGACAACTCACTCAAAATCTGGTAT
The DNA here is from genome assembly GCA_036850905.1 of Luffa acutangula. Taxonomy (NCBI): domain Eukaryota; kingdom Viridiplantae; phylum Streptophyta; class Magnoliopsida; order Cucurbitales; family Cucurbitaceae; genus Luffa; species Luffa acutangula. Next base: position 16,556,752 of record CM072099.1, read on the forward strand.
ATCCAAGAAGAAAGTCTTTGTGGCAAGTGTTTCTTCAAACACTATTGAGCCTAGTTCCTTTTCACAGGCCTCTAAGTCCCCTAATTGGCAGTTGGCAATGCAAGATGAGTATAATTCCCTCATTAAACAGGGCACTTGGACCCTTACTCCTCTTCCATCTCAAAAACATGCTATATGATGTAAGTGGGTTTACAAGATCAAACGTCATCTGGATGGAAGCATTGTCCGTTATAAGGCTCGTCTAGTTGCTATGGGTTTTCATCAAGAAGGGGTAGATTTCTTTGAAACGTTTAGTCCCATGGTTAAAAAATCTACTGTGCGAATTGTACTATCTTTGGCTGCGTCCTTTAATTGGTCCCTTCAGCAACTAGATATAAAAAATGTCTTTTTGCATGGTGAGTTCCAAGAAGAGGTTTATATGCAACAACCACAAGGATTTGTGAGTAAAGAGTTTCCTTCTTATGTGTGCAAGCTGCGAAAATCTCTTTATGGCTTAAAACAAGCCCCTCGTGCATGGTTTGACTGCTTTACCTCACATCTTTTGGCCCATGATTTTGTTGCATCTAATGTTGATCCTTCCTTGTTTGTTCGAAATATTCATGGCTCCATCACCTACTTACTTTTATATATGGATGATATAATTCTTACGGGTAATGACTCTACTTATATTAACCTTTTTGTATCTCGGTTGAAAAGTACATTTGATATGGCAGACCTTGGGGCTCTGACTTATTTTCTTGGACTTGAAGTTCAGTATAAAGCTATTGGAATCTTTGTTTCTCATACCAGATATGCCACTGACATTTTGACAAAATTTGGCATGACTGCTACAAATATATGTAATACTCCATGCTCAGTTTCTCCTCTTACTGTTGAATCTCCTTTGTGTAATCATGAGGATGCTAAGTCTTATATAAGCATGGTTGGTGCATTACATTATCTAACATTTACTAGATCAGACATATCGTTTGCTGTTGGTCGTGTTTCACAGTTCATGCATGCTCCTACTTATGCTCAATTGGCTGCTATAAAACGCATTTTCCACTATATTCGTGGTACATTGTTTGTTGGAATTATGTTTAGGCGCAGCTCTCTGTCTTTGTTAGCATTTTCTGACTTCGATTGGGCTGGTAATCAACTTGATCGCCGCTCTATTATGGGGTTTGTTGTATTTCTTGGTTGTAATCCAATATCGTGGGTGTTAAAGAAACAATCTACAGTTTCTTGGAGCTCCACTAAGGCTGAATATAGGTCCTTAGCTTCTGCCACAATTGAACTTTCTTGGCTTCGTCAGATTCTCAAGGATTTGTTCGTCTACTTGCCACAAGCTCTGAAATTGTTTTGTGACAATCAATCGGCTCTTCAACTCGCTCGCAATCCTGTGTTTCATGGTCGTATGAAGCATGTGGAAGTAGACTTTCATTTTGTTCGAGAGAGAAGGTTACTTCTAAAGATCTTCAACTTCGGTTTATTTCTTCTGCTCAGCAACCTGCAAACCTTTTTACTAAACCTCTCACTACAGATCGTCTTGCCTTCTTAAGATACAAACTCATGCTTTCTTAGGCATTTGTTTGAGGGGGGATATTATTGTATATATTATTTTCTGTATTGATCTGTTTTATTAGTTATCAAGTTGTTATTATCTTTCAGTTATTCTATTTGTATCTTCTTCTTGTATAAATACCCCTAATTCATCTGTGAATAATATGAGGAGATTAAGTATATTTCTGAAAATTTTCATATACATCAATAATGAAAGTCATTATTTCTCTCTCAATTATATTATTAAAGTCATCTTTGATAACCATTTGATTTTTGAAGATTAAGTTTATAAACACTACTTCCACAATTTTTTATGTTTTTTTACGTACCTTCTTCCCAATGTTTTAAAAAATGTAACCAAGTCAAGTTTTGAAAACTAGAAAGATTTTTTTTTTTTTTGGAATTTGGCTAGGAATTCAATTGTGTCCTTAACAAATATGAAAACGATCCTAAGGAAATTGAGTAAAAACAAACATAATTTTAAAAAACAAAAAATGAAAAACCAAATGATTATCAAACAAAGCTTAAGTGATTGGGTCTCACAATTTACGTTTCATGAATATTATCTATACTAGTTAAAAAAGACCCGTGCAATGCACGTGAAATTTCATTGTTGTTTTAGGTTAATTTATAATGAATATGAAAGTTAAAAGAAACTAAGTTTTTTTTTTTCAAAAGCCAAAATTATGTCAATCATATCATATCAATCACGTTTGACAAAAAAAAAAAAAAAAAAAAAACTTTGGATATCTAAGAAATATTTATTTAATGTAGTAGAATTAAAATAAGTTAGGTTTCTCTATACAATTATTCTTTAGACCTGTTTTGAAATTATGTAAAATATTTATATTTTTAAAATATTCTTTATTTTATTTATATATCTTTTTCAACATTTCACCCATCTATTTTATTATTTCTTTATCTTTTATCTACTAATTCACAAGTTTAGCCAAAACGAGCATAACTCAATGGTAATTGGTATGTACCCTTGACCAAGAGGTCAGAGTTTCAAATCCCCCAACTCGAAATGTTGATAAACTCAAAAAAAAAAAAAAAATCACAAGTTTAAAAAGGTCATCTTTCACAATTTCATTGTTTTCTCTTCTCTTCCATCTCAGCACTAATGCTCTGTTTGGAACATCATGATTTTGAGGGATTTTAAATCATAACAGATTTCAAATCAATTCTCCTGTTTGTTATCATAAGAATGAGAGTGATTTAAAATCTGAAATGATTTCAAATCGTGTTTTTACACAAAAAAAATTTTCCCAACTAAAACCATCATTGTGCAAGATTTCATAGGATTTAGAACTAAATTACTTCTTTTCAAAAAAAAAAAAAAGAACTAAATTACTCATTTGACCCTGTCATATTTTAATTTTCTATTAATAAATTAATATTAAAAACCTATATCAGTAAACTTCTTACTTTTTCTTTTCCGGTTACCATCCAAACACAAAATTTTAAATATATTCATTTTAAATCTTTTTCGTTCCAAACAAGATAAAGAATTTAAAATCATTTCTCGAATTTCAAATTTTTTTTTGAACTTTCCTAATTCCAAACAGAGGGTAAGTAAGGAGTAATAAAGTTTCTCCCCTACCTATATACTCTTTATGTGCTTATAATTTTATAAATGAAATTAGAGTTTGAAACTTTACAAAAATATATATATGTATGTATGTATTATTAATATATGTTATGTGTTCATTTATTATTTTTTATAAAAATTGTTGATAAGAAACTAAGGTTTTTATTTTTTTTACCATAATAAAAAATATTTTGAATATAATAAATGAGCAAAATGATTTTTCGTTGTTTAAACATTTTGTTTGTATATTTAATGTAAATGATTTTGTTTAATTTGAGTGATAAACATTCAAATGGTTGAAGACTTACATTTTCATATGATCGTGGATTCTTGTTGATTTTCCTTCGTGGAGTGGATAGTAAAGATTATCCTCTCTTAGTCCTTTTTATATATAGTATAGATAGAGATATAGTTTTACGTTATTCTTGTATTGAATCCCATACTTTGATTTAGATTTTAATACTCTTTTTAAAAATATTATTCCTAATCAAATACATCAAATACTTTTACTCAACACTATATCAATTAGAAATTCAGTTCCACCTATTCAGCTTTTAATATTGATTTCTCTTCCATTTAGATTTCTTTCAGTGTATTTTTTAACATTACAATTCAAATACATGAGGAAGATTGGAACTTGCAACTTGTAAAATTTGAGATTATAAATGTCTTGTCTAATTAAGTAAGCTTGATATTGACTTTTTTTCTTAAAAAAAAAAAAAGAAAATCTAAGATAAGTTGATTAGTAACCAAAAGATACTGAAGCAATCTTCAAGAAAGCTCAGTTTGGGTCAAAGATAAATCCAGAAGGAAAGCTCATCTAATTATAGCCATTATTAATTTTCTCTCTCTTATACATAATAAAATACACCTGAAATGTTCAATAATTAATAGTCACCAAAAGAAATTTAGTCAATCTGATACATGCATACTATATTGGGATTTGGATAAGAAGAAAATTAATAAAAGAAGAAATAGCTATATTATTATTATTATTTTAAAATTCTAGTGTACTGTAGATTTCATCATCCCACTACTACATTTTAAAATCCCTAATAAGCCACAACTTGTTTAAAATTTAATTGTAAAAAATAATCATGGTGGAAACGTTTTTAATTTTTTAATGGTTAATGTACATTATTTTAATTTGTATTTTAAATATATTGTCTATTTGGTGAATCAATTTGAGAAGTATCAATATAATTATTTTTTGATATCAATCCAAATATAATTAGTAGAGGATAAAACACCTATAATTAAAACTCAGAAAAAGAAAATAGTTTAGACGTCGTTTGATAACCATTTGATTTTTGGTTTTTGGTTTTTGAAAATTGTGCTTATTTTCATCTAATTTCCTTACAATGGTTTCATCCTTGTTAAAGACAAACTTGAGTTTCTAACCAAATTTCAAAAACAAAAACAAGTTTTTGAAAACTATTTTTTCTAGTTTTCAAAATTTTACTTGGTTTTTGAAAACATGGGAAGGAGGTAAATAACAAAACAAAGAAACTTGTAGGTGCATGTAGTGTTTTTAAGCTTAATTCTTAAAAACCAAAAACCAAAAACCAAATGGTTATCAAACGGGACGTTAGTGTTTACTATTAATACTATGAGACGAAACAATTGGTATAATACCTAGAATTTTTCTTATTAGTTAAGAAAACAAAGGATTCTTTATACACAAATATTATAGATTAGCAATTATATATACTATAGTCTTGATTCTTACCTGTTTAACTCAATTGATTGCTCCATAACCTCTATGCCTTGATACATATATTTGTTAGTTTGTACGACAAACGTCAATACATGCACCTATTAACACATTAATACCATTTTTTTTTCTATTGTGTTAGGCGCCTTGCTTCCAAAAACACATGATATAGGTCTACAAATTTTATTTATATAATGGTATGTTTTTTACTATATCATAAAAGTGATGATATAATATCAAAAGTGTTGATGCCAAAATCCAGACAGGGGGTTCACCTGGCCTTCACGTGACACCAACAGTGAATTTGTAGAAGCTGGGGAAGACGTGACCTGCAAGACCAGCAAGAATCGCTGGACACCGGTGTGGTGTAGGCCACACCGCCTCCGATGCCTAAGTTAGGAAACTGAGCAGCTAGAGAGTAGAGAAAGAAGTCAAGAATAGAGTTTTCGGCCCCCTTCTTCGATGGCGAAGAGGGGTATAAATACCTGCTCGGACTCCTAGGGTTTGGAGGCGTTCTGGGATGAAGCAGGCTGGACCGAGGCAGCTGAAAGCGGTAGGGGCCGAGCGGAGGCAAACGGACTCGGCCCGCGCAAACGGGCCGAGTGGTCGGGCTCGGCCTTGGGCCGAGGCCGACCGTATGGGTCGGGCCACGTTGGCCCGGCCCGTCGGTATGGTCTCCCTCTGGGTCCCTTTCCTGGTCCTATCTCCTCCTGGTTGTCCCGTCAGCTCCTCGTACGCTGTGGTGGTCCAAAATTACCTATAACATTAAGCCCCCACTCTTGAATTGGGATTCAGGTGCGGCTTAGCGTTATCGGGTGAGCTCCTTAAGCCCGATTTAAGAGTAATGACCCTTGCCTTGGATTGGCTTATGTGTAGCTTTTGTTGTGATCCTGCAATATAGGATAGAAGTAGACGCTCCCTGACTAGGGGTTAGATGAAATGGAAATGAAAAAGGTGAGGGATTGCAAAAATGGTACTGGTCGGCCTCGGGAAGAGGCCGAGCATTTTTCTAATTTTGCTTAGGGGGCGTTGCCCCCGAACCCCCACCGGGCGCTTCGCCCCTGGACTCCCGTGCTTGGTCATTCAGAGTGCTTCATTCCAGATCCAGGGCTTATCCATAAATAGTAACAGGAAAAAACAGAAGCCTTCACAATCCTGCATTGAAAAGTTAATTTCTGCAAAAGAAAAAATGAGAGAGGAGGCTAGGATCGGCCTTGGCCTCTGGCCTCTGTCAGCTCAACACTTAGTCCCCTGCATTCATATATCAGTCCTTACTGGAAAGTAATGGGAAAGTTGCATGATGATTACAACAAAGGAATGGAAGGGCATTTATTACTTCAAGTGTTGCATTTTTTCGAGCAAGAAGGACTAATTTCATACCTGGCCTTTTGAAGGTGGATGGTCGGCCTCGGCCTTGGCATGAGGCTGACCAGCTTCTCTGTACTGTTTTTTGCTCGACAGCTAGGCTTATGTGTAGACTTGCCTGACCCTACCTTAAGCATCTCCTTGCAGCTTTGAGCGCTTCGGCTGTGCTAAAAAAGTAAAGTGATTGAGAACTCGAACCAATCATGCTGCTTTGAATGTGCGCCTGAGCATTTCTTCTGTATTGTATTCATCCTAGGGGTACGTACACTCTTTTGGGGAAAAAGCTTGGGGAGGTTGAGGGCATGCGTCAACCTCTCTGCAAGAATTTAGTCTCTTTCCAAGGGAAAGTACGGAAGTTTGGCCTCTGCAAGAGTCACCACATCCTATGGAAAAATGCTTTGCACAAACACGGTATAAAGAACTTTATTAAATTTGCATGTGTCAACATTGTACCATGGAGAAAGGTTGTGGTCATGTGTTATACAAAATGAAAATAAGTAATTGCCCCAATAGCTCCACTGATATTCATAACGTTATCCTAACTTGAATAAGTAAGAAAGGAAAATCTGAATTATCGCAACATGACCATGATTATGATGGACTCGGTTTGTCCTTACTCCCAACCCCCCACTCAAAATATGCGTTCAATACCTCGGACATGCATTTTTTGAGTAAGGAGAAACTAACTTCATACCTGGGCCTCTAGGGGCGGAACTCGACCTTGGCCTCTGGATGGTCGGCTTCGACCTTGGCATGAGGACGACCAGCTCCTCTGTGTTGTTCGCTTGCTTGTTTTCCATTCCAAGGGTGCGTGCACCCAGTTAGGGAAAACTTGGGGAGGTCGAGGAATTTCCCGAGCCCCCACTCAAAATACGCATTCCAGATTTAATGAGTTGCATTTTTTTTAGTAAGAAAATATAATGTCATACCTGGTCTTTTGAGGACAAAGTTCATTCTTGAAGCTGAGGCAGCCGACCCTGACCTTGGCATGAGGTCGAGCCTCGCTTCTCCATCACTTGTTTGTTTGCCTCATAGTTGGACTCATGTGCAAATACTTGGTCTGCGAAGTGACTACCGGACTCAGTCGAGCCCCATTCCTTGTCTAATGGTCGGCCTTAGCCTTGGCATGAGGACGAGCGTTTTCCCTGCATGGCTTGAGAAGTTTGAGGGAAGCTTGGAGAGGCTTTGGGATTTCCCAGGGCCTCTCTTCAAGCGTCGTGGTCATCCCAGGGGTGCGTACACTCTTCTGGGGAAAAAGCTTGGGGAGGCCTAGGAATTTCCCAGGGCCTCTCTTCAAGCGTTGTGGTCATCCCAGGGGTGCGTACACTCGTATGGGGAAAAAGCTTGGGGAGGCCTAGGAATTTCCCAGGGCCTCTCTTCAAGCGTCGTGGTCATCCCAGGGGTGCGTACACTCTTCTGGGGAAAAAGCTTGGGGAGGCCTGGGAAGTTCCCGAGCCTCTCTTCAAGCATCGTCGTCATCCCAGGGGTGCGTACACTCTTCTGGGGAAAATGCTTGGGGAGGCCTGGGAATTTCCCGAGCCTCTCTTCAAGCTGCATGGTCATCCCAGGGGTGCGTACACTCTTCTGGGGAAAAAGCTTGGGGAGGCCTGGGAAGTTCCCGAGCCTCTCTTCAAGCATTATCGTCATCCTAGGGGTGCATACACTCTTCTGGAGAAAAAGCTTGGGGAGGCCTAGGAATTTCCCAGGGCCTCTCTTCAAGCGTTGTGGTCATCCCAGGGGTGCGTACACTCTTATGGGGAAAATGCTTGGGGAGGCTTGGGAATTTCCCGAGCCTCTCTTCAAGCTGCATGGTCATCCCAGGGGTGCGTACACTCTTCTGGGGAAAAAGCTTGGGGAGGCCTGGGAATTTCCCGAGTCGATCTTCAAGCGTTGTGTTATTCCCGAGGGTGCGTACACTCAGTCGGGGAACAAAGTATGCTCAAACTGCCTTTTCGTGACCGAGCTCTTTAAGGTGCTGTTCGGCCTTAGCCTCTAGGTGGTCTGCCTCGGCCTTGGCATGAGGCCGACCAACTCCTCTGTGTCATCTGCGCACTCAGTCCGTGACTCGACTTATGCGCAGAGCATCTCCCTTTCGGCTTGAACCGCTTCGGCTACGATAACAGGTCAAGTGTTGTGGTCTTCCCAGGGGTGCGTACACTCCTCTGGGGAAAAGCTTTGGGAGGCCTGGGAATCTCCCGAGTCTCTCTGCAAGCGCTGTCAAAACTTTTGAAACAAAATTCAGAGTAATTTATTTCAAATGAATCAATTACATTCCTGAGTAATATGCTATTGAAATGAAAGAAAGTCGATCAATGTTTCATTCGAAGGGGATAGCTTGTCCCCTCAAAGGCTCGGCCTCGGCCATCTCCCGAGGCCGACGTTGCTTGAGCCTTCCTGTCGATGTTCCCGAGCGCCATAAAGTAACATTCCCTCGACATTTTTTGCTCGCCATGCGCGGCTCCACCTTCTTCGGATGATCCTCCTAAAATTGTTTGTATCTCGAATAGCGGGTTGGCACCACCCTTACCTTGATCTGCCGACAGTGGCCTCTTGCTTCTGTCGTTCCCCACGAACCCCTTGGGGTAACCTTCTCGGATTAGGGCTTCTATCTCGTCCCTCAACTGTATGCATTCCCGGGTTGCATGACCGTGGTCTCCGTGGAACATGCAGTATTTGTTTTTGTTCCTCCTATCGGGGTCTGATCTCAACTTTTCTGGGCGTTTCAAAAGATTTGTGTCCTGTATTGCGGCCAAGACCTGTTCAAACGAAGCTGTTAGTGGTGTATACCTGTCGAATCTGGCTTTTTGGTTCCGCACAGCCCTGTGGCTCCTTGGCCTCTGGTCGGCCTCGGACTTTGCCCGAGCCTCTGACTTTTTCCTGGCATTATTTCCTGTGTACGTACCCGACGCTGTCTTTTGCGGCGAACTTCTGCGGGCTTTTTTGCGATTGGGCTTCTGCTCGGCCTCGACCATTGGCCGAGGAGTGCTCATGTCGGATCTGGCCTACATCTTCTACCCGACATCCTTTTCCTTTGTCTTCTTGATGCTGGTCGGATATAGCAGCTTCCCGGTTCTCTCTCTCCTTCTGCTGGTTGTCCTCTTGGGTTAGGTCTGTAGCATCGTGGGCACACGGATCCTTACAACAGTCTCCGAAGTTAGGGTCGACCTTTTCCATACCGAGGTCGAACCCAGTCTGGCTCGGCACTTTTTGCTCATACCTGAGGCTTCCCTCTGGTTTCTGAACCTGATCCATCCTGCAGACCACCACCGATGTGCGATCCGAACTGGCAAGCATTCTTCCCCACAGACGGCGCCAACTGTTGATGCCAAAATCCGGACAGGGGACTCACCTGACCTTCACGTGACACCAACAGTGAATTTGTAGAAGCTGGGGAAAACGTGACCTGCAAGACCAACAAGAATCGCTGGACACCGGTGTGGTGTAGGCCACACCACCTCCGATGCCTAAGTTAGGAAACTGAGCAGCTAGAGAGTAGAGAAAGAAGTCAAGAATAGAGTTTTCGGCCCCCTTCTTCGATGGCGAAGAGGGGTATAAATACCTGCTCGGACTCCTAGGGTTTGGAGGCGTTCTGGGACGAAGCAGGCTGGATCGAGGCAGCTGGAAGCGGTAGGGGCCGAGCGGAGGCAAACGGACTCGACCCGTGCAAACGAGCCGAGTGGTCGGCCTCGGCCTCGGCCCAAGGCAGAGGCCGACCGTACGGGTCGGGCCACGTTGGCCCGACCCGTCGGTATGGTCTCCCTCTGGGTCCCTTTCCTGGTCCTATTTCCTCCCGGTTGTCCCGTCAGCTCCTCGTACGCTGTGGTGGTCCAAAATTACCTATAACAAAAAGTATTGAAAAAATGTCAATAATAGAAATATAAATATTTATAATAAACATTTTAGATTTATTTAAAGGATGTACAACATTTATGTAGTAATTTAAGAATGAACATAATATTGATATTTTATCAACAAAAGCTATTTACAATTTGTATGGGTGAAGACTCGTTAGTAGAAATTTGGTGGAGGCCACGTGTTGATGTCAAAATCCGGGCAGGGATGACTCACCTGGCCTTCACGTGATACCAACGGTATATTTGTTTGAAGAGGGAGAAGACGTGGTGCAACGCCCGTAATTTAAGAAAATTTCAAATTTCATTAGTTTTGGAGTTAATTTGGAGTTGAAGGGAAATTAAAAGAATGAAAAATTTGGTGGAACTTTAAAATTTGAGCTGGAGTGACATTTTCGTAAATTTTGAGAATTTAGAACCAAGCCCAAGCCCAAGAGTTATTCTTTTAAAAGGTGCACAAAGCCCTAGGTGAGCCACTAGCCAAGCCATCCAAGCCACCATCTTCTTCCTTCTCCTCTCCCATTCACAATATTAGCCTCTTTCTTCCTCCATCTTTTTGATTTTTTTTCGACAGCAACCCCCTCTTTTCTCCTTCCCTTGCACCCGATTGTTGAAGCTACTCGTAGTACAGCAGCGGCGTGTCTCGCAGCAGTGGCTGGCATCTTCTTCGTGGGTTGCTTCCATCAGTGCGCGGCGGTATGAACAACGTTTTGGTGCGAGCTCTGGCGGCAGCGGTGATGGAAGAGATTGTCGAGGTCTCTTTTCAAATAAATTTATAATTCACAACCTCTAAAGCTAATTTGTAGCAATAGTGGTCGGGGTCGATCACAGGGAGCAACGTAAATAATTAATTTAATTAGATTTCTCAATTAGTAACTAAAAAATGGGGTTTTAAAAGTTGGATTGATTGGAAACAAATAAAGCTGCAATAAAGTGAAATAACAGGGAAATAAAGGTAGTTTAGTTAATCTCACCTCGGTATCGCGCAATTGGTTATTCTAACTTGGATTTGGCTACTCAATCATTGACACTCAAATTTAAAGAATTACTATTGATTACTCAACATTCATTGGAACCAATGATTAAGATCAATATCCTTCCTGTTGGGTTTTATGCCCTAAAACTCGTAGATAGTAAATGTACATTTGACTGAACATTAATAAAATGATGTGTTATTCAATGTTTGTATTATATCTTGTCTTGATAACCCTAATCCAATAAACTAAACATCGAAGGCTAATAGAATGAGGCTTGAACTAGTATGTAGGGACATACAGGGATCAATGTTCATGTTTTAGCTTAAAGGGTCTGTAGTATAGGGATAAGGCTGGGTACCTTGTCCTGGTGACACTATGGATACGACCCGTTTTGTATATTGATACAAATGTAGTGATCCAACGCGTTCATGTAGTTGACATGCGAGTGGGGGTATCCTGTGCAATGAGTTTGCACAAAGACCGGACCGCGAAATAGTAACTACTAACTGTAACACTGTTGGTTAGCTCGGTTTCTATTTCACTAGGATGACCTAGGCAACTTGGCCTTAATCCTGAGTGGATTATGGACTCCTGTCCATGAGGGATTGTCCTTTGATTTGTACGGGTGAGAGTGGCCTGTTCGTCGACTCAATAAGCCTACCATTTTGGGGACAAGACCGAGTGGGGAGCTGGGAACGTAGTCTTACAAGATGGAATTCACTCCTTCCCAATATTAGGGTAAGTAGAGGTGTGTTCCCTTAAGTGGTGTATCCAGGTCTTGAACAATGGGCCCTACCCTCTTTATGGCACGAGAGGGATTTCTGTTTGATGGTTGGACCACAGACAGGTTGTTCATTAGAGGAGCACTGGTACTTAAGGACCAAGAGGTAGCCCAGGGGTAAAACGGTAATTTGACCTAGCTGGGGTACGAACACACGTGAAGGGCTAACTTGCTGTTGACGGTCGATATTCGTGGACACAGAAATATATCTGCAGTGAGAAGAGTGCAGCTGTGGTTCTTTAGTGGAGTAAACCACAGTTGACGAATATTGATTAACTTGGTTAATGAGTTTAGCCAACTAATCTCATATCGTTGGAGCTTCTGATCTGTAGGTCCATTAGGTCCCACCGGTAGCTCACTTAGGGCGTTGTGGTAAAATTCTAAGGAAGGATTGAATATTCCAAGGTGTTTGAATATTAAGCTAAAGTATGAATTTGATTCATATTAAAACTATAGGTTATAATTAATGTGCATGGGATGTATATTAATACTATAGTTTTATGAGAGAGAATAAAAATTGAATATGTGATGTTCAATTTTATTATTTTTAAATTAATTAACTTTGAATTAATTAATTGATTAAGTTTAATTAAATTTGATTTTAATTAAACTATAGGTTAAAGAGGGATATTAATTTAAATAAGATTTAAATTAATGTTGTTTTAATTAATATTGATTAATTAAAATTTAATTAATTATAATTTAAATTTTGAATTTTAAATTTATAATTAATTAAAAATCAGGTAACTGATTGTGCAGTTACCTGAAGTGATGCGTGTGGTTACCCTAACTTTACTCTCCTGATCGATAGGTAAAGGTTAAAGGTCTCTTTTCTTTTTTGGGTGATTCCAACTCTCACGTAATCTCTCCCTCTCCCTTGCTCTCTTGATTTTTCTCCCTCTCTGTGATCTACAGAAAGAAAATCCTTCAAAATTCCCTTAGAATTTTTGCTCCCACAAGCTCCCAACGCGTATTGCCTATCGAGGATACCGGTGAAAATCTTTTGGTGGTGTTCGTGGTAGATTTGCAGCGAAGGAAAAGTTCTAAGGTTGTTGGAATTTTCTACATTCCAAAGGAATTTAGGCAAGGCGTTCAAGAACTTCTACAAGGGTAAGTAGTTCTTGACCAAGGATCGTTAGGATCCAATTCTAGATTAGATCTAGAATTCTTTTTCTAATTTACAGCATGCTATGTATGTTTGCAGCAAGTATAAATTCTCTTATGTTGCTGTAAAATTTATTTTTGTGACCCGTATTGGTATTTTAATTATGATTTAAAATCAGTGTGGTTTTCTGTTCGTTTCCGCTGCGAAAGGGCTTTTATCCCTTCACTTCCAACCCGACAAAACCATCAAAGTTAGAATCTAATTAGAATTCATAAACATGAACCTAACTGCATTAAACGAATTGGATCGTTGAGTAAATTTGCATAAACTAGGAACTACCTAAATTCATACAATTCTAAGCTCAAATTCCTAAATCTATCATGCAAATATATCAAATGAGATAACACTCCATTCAACACAATCACACAATAAATCTATCACTAACCAATTAGTAAGGAAATTACTTTAAATCAAGCAAATAGTTTGTCAAACTATTCTATCAAAACAATTGTAATTCAAGAATGGGAATTCAAGACATAACCAACAATAATTCATCTAAAACCATAAACAAGGTCTCAAGAGTATGCCCAACTTACATTAGAAGTCCCTAATTGCAACGACGTAAACTTAGCCGGTCATCGAAACGTTCCAACTAAGCTCCTCGGCTCGATTAACCATCCCAAAATATAATAAAACTCACTAAAATTACAAGGGAATTCAGAATAGTACAAAGAAGAAGAGGGAGAAATCGGGTCTAGGGGGAAAAAGCCAAGAGGAAACGCAAAATTCTGCATAATGCATTTTATACCCAGTCGTAGCGTCGCGACGCTACCACCCTACATAATAGGAAAAGTCTCGGTTTTGCCCTAACGTCTCGACGCTCTCGCCTTGCGCGCGAACTCCAGCATCTTTTCCTAATTTGCGTACCGTCCCGATGCTCTGATGGTAGCGTCTCGACGCTGTGACGACTCTAGGGGAAAAATAGTCATTTTACTCTCCAGTTTCGCTCGTTTAGGCCCCAAATTGCTTCCACAGCTCCAACAAGGACCTATAAGCATATTACACTCATTTTAAAGCATTTTTCGCAAGGAATTCAACTAAGATAAGCTAATTGGGAGATTTTAAGTGTATAAAAAATTGGACTTATCAAGAGGCGACGCTTCAGCGGTGGTTTTGTTCGGGGTCATAGCAGTAGAGGCGACGGGTCTTCAGATCTGGTCGGTGGAACGTTTTCTTCCGGCGAGCAACGACGGCGTCACGACAGCAAGTTACTACAGCAAGTTCAGTCGGTTGTTGGGCATTTTCCGACAATAGCAACTTGATTTTAGTTTTCCGACAAATTTCTTTAGTGGTCTTCTGATTTCAGCAAGAGAAGAGTGACGATTTGGAGCGGAATCGTCAAATTGAGCGAAATTAGAACCCAACCAGCAAGCGTAAATTCTGTTTTGGATCAATCATTTAATTAAGGTTGGGTTTGACTCTTTGTTGAGTTGTTTGGGCGGCTTAAAATAAAGACTATTAGGCCGAGGTAAGTGAACTTACTTTTGAACTTTTTAATCGGGTGCGCTTGTTTGATTTTCTAAAATTTTCGTGCTTATGAATTGTTCATGAAATTTATTATTATTATTAAAAGCATGAAAATTGTGCATGAAAAATCTATGATTTTAATTAAGTAAGCGTTAATGAAAATTGTTGAAAGCGTGAATTTTATTATTATTGTTTTGTATTTGTTGATATCTGAAATAATTGAGTTGGTGGTCTCTCAAAATTCCATCAAAGGAATGAGTTTAAAATTCCATTAAAGGAATTGTTTATGAGTTTAAGTGTACATGAAATTGATGTGCATTTAGAGATGCCTACATAGGACTTAGAGACATGAAATTGATGTACCTAAGTCGAGGTTCGTGAAATTGACGACCTCGAGGTTTTGTGAAATTGACGGCTTCCGTAGGAGACACATGAAATTGATGTGTATAGGATATGCATGAAATTGATGTATATCATCTTTCATTAGTAAGTTAAAATAAAGTTTAGAGCCACCAAAAGATATTTGTTGTTGATTTTTAAAATGTTTTTAAAACGTGACCCAACCTCAACAATAGGGTCACTTACTGAGTATTTAAAATACTCATTCTTTTCAAAAATATTTTTTCAGGTAAAGGCAAGAGCAGATGGAAGGCGATTGATGAGAATTCGATAGACAACCATGAGAGGACCTGAGTTTCATATTTTTCTTCCGCTTTAAGAACTTTGTTTTACTTTATTTGTATTGTAAATTTGCTTGAGAAATTTTCTAGAGGCCATGTATATTTATATTTTAGCAAATATTTAAGAATATTTAAAACCTTTAAAATTAGGGATCTCGAATAAAAGTTTTGTTTTGTTTTTTTTTTTTTTTTAAAGTTTTTACTTAAATTAGTGTTTATGTTTCAAAATATTTTTATTTGAAAAGGCCTCCAAAGCATGCATTGTCGTAATGGTCCCGAAAAGATTATTTAAGAAGTCGGGTCGTTACACGTGGCCTTCAGGACAAGAAAATCTGCACAACAGTGTGGTGCTTGCTGAAGGATTGGAATTCCTAATTTCCCAGCGGGAGCGTATTTTAATTAAATTTTCTAAAATACCAGTACATTGGCAATCCATACAAAACGATTCTATATATAAATTAAGCTAAGCATGCATTAGATCTAAATCTAATAATTGAAAGAACTAAAATACTTACTTGTTGAAGACTTTCTTCAATGAACTCCCACCAAGAACAATATGATCACAGTAGGGACACTACCACCAAGATCTTCCACTACTATATCTCTAGGACTAGGAACCAAGTTGTGGGACTTGATGTTCTTGAATTTTGGGAAAAAGAATTTCACTAGAATGTTGTGAGATTTATAGAGAGAAATTTTTGCTTTTGTTTTCAGGACATAGGTGCAACATGAGGCTTTTTGTTTTCAAAACATCAAGGATAAACTCTCCTAATGTGCTAGAAAGGTTAAACACGAGGAAGTTTAGATTTAGGAAAATTTTGTAAAGAAACAGACTAATGGAAGGTCTATGACTAGAAAACAAATCGTTTGTGACGACAACACTTTTGAGATAGAAATATGCTCTAGTTATCATCGTAAAGGACTTAAAAGAAAACTCACATGAAAGCATATTTATCAAAACATTTTTCCAAGCAAAAAATTTTAAAAAGTTGGTTTTTTTTTCCAGAGTTTAGCAAAATGGCAAGCAAATTTTCCAAAAAAAATTAAAAAACCCAAGTCATTTCAATCCTAATCTAGCAACAACCATTACTAAACTAACACAAAACATTAACCTAACAAACTAACAACTAACTAGATTTAACTAAACAACAAGTAATCATAAAAACAACAACTAACATGCTAAACTAAATAAAAATAACAACACATATTAACAAAATCTAAAGAAAGCATTTTAAAATGTAAGGGGAACAGACAAATTCCTTATTCCTCTTCTGAGGAACCATTTTCATTCTCTTCACCCTAATCTTCATCAGATTCTTCAGGATCTTGAGGCAGTAAACTCCTTGGAGAGTCGGGAACGACGGAGGCGATGCTCGGGCCAATAGAGAGGTAGAACTCTCTAATGGCTTCATCTCTTTCCTTGGCATAGACCCATTATGTCTTCAATCTATCCTCGATGCTTTCTAATTGTTCGAGAGCGAACCCAAGAGCCTTTGATGATGGTGTAGGCCCTGAAACAGGAGTAGACGGTGGAGGTGAAACAGGTGTCGGTCCTGGTGAAAGAGTAGCTTGGGAAGTAGATGCTTTGTCTTTCCTCTGTGCATTGTAGAGCTGAAACTGTTGGGTTTTATGCCCTAAAACTCGTAGATAGTTAATGTAAACAAATTGTACACTTGTTTCAATATAAAGTGTTATTGAGTTTCTACAATAAAGTGTTATTGTTAAATATTGCACAATTTGACCCAAATCCAATAAACTAAGATCCAAGGTTGTTTACATGTGACTTGAACTAGTATGTGGGGACATACGGGGATCGGCGTTCAAGTAACAACCTAAAAGGTCTATAGTACAAAGATAAGGCTGGGTACCTTATCCTGGTAACACTATGTGATACGACCCACTTTGTATTCGATACAGACGTATTGATCCAAGACGTCCATGTAGGAGACATGCAAGCGGGGGTATCCTATGTAATGAGTTTGCATAAGACGTAACATCGTTAACTAGTTAGGTTACTGTTTCAATAGGATGACTAGGTAACTCAGTCTTAATCCTGAGTGTGTCATGAACTCCTTCTCACGAGGGATTGTCCTTTGATTAGTATGGCTGAGAGTGGTCTGCACGCCGACTCAATAAGCCTACCTTCTTGGGGACAAGACCGAGTGGGGGGTTGGGGACATGACAACATAAGAGGGAATTCACTCCTTTCCGCTTCTAGGAGAAGTAGATGAGTGTTCCCTTAAGTGGTGACTCTGGGTCTTAAACAAAAGGATCCCACCCTCTCACTAGCCCGAGAGTGACTTTCTGTTTACTGGTTGGACCATAAACAGGTTGTTCATTAGAGGAGCACTGGTACTTAAGGAGCCAGAGGTAACACAGGGGTAAAACAGTAATTTGACCCAACTGTAGTTACGAACACTCGTGAAGGATTGACTTACCGGTATAAGTCTATATCCGTGGACACAGAAATGTTCTACAGTGAGAAGAGTTCAGTTGTGGGTCTTTAGTGGAATGACTTACAGTTAATGAATATTGGTTAACCTGATTAATGAGTTTAATCGGTTAATCTCATATCATTGGAGTTTCTGATCTGTAGGTCCATTAAGTCCCCCTGCTAGCTCGTAAAGAGTAATTAGGAACAAATATATCTTGAGAGAATTTTAATAGTTCAAATTCATATTGGGAATTAAGTTAATTGTATGAGATACAAATTAATATAATGTATAGTGATGCATTAAAATATAAAGTCTAATTTTAGATTAAACTTTATTATATTGAGCGATTGATATATTTGAAAGAATTCAAATATATGTCTAATTAAATATATGATATTTAATTAAAAGATGAATTAATTAATTATTCAATATAGTTTAAATTAAATGAGATTTAATTAAACTATAGTCTATGAGGGAAATAAATATTTGAAGAAGTTCAAATATTAATATGAATTTGATTCATATTAAATTTATAGGATATAAGAGAATTTGAAGGAGTTCAAATTTTCATATGAATTTGATTCATATTATAGAATTAATTAATTGAAGGCCTAAAATTAAATATATAATATTTAATTGGGTAATTAATTAATTAACTAATAGAAGGTCTGAAATTAAAAATATGATATTTAATTGGTGATTAATTAATTAAAGAATTAATTAATTGGAAATTAATCAATTATTGAAATGATTAATCACTTATGGAAGTAATTAATCATTTATGGAAATGATTTAATCACTTATGGAAGTGATCAATCATTTATGGAAAAGATTAATCAATTATGGAATTGATTGGTCATGGAATTGGTTGGTCATGGAATTTATTAATTATGGAAAAGATTAAATCAGTTATGGAAATAATTGATTTTAAATGAATATTTTATTCATGGCCTTTCTCCTATAAATAAAACACTAAACCTAGGGTTTAGGTAATAAAACATAAGGCCACAATAATGCATTCTTGCATTCTCTCTAGCCTCCCTCTCATATTCTCTCAACCCAAGAACTCTAGGGAGAATTTTCTTGCTAGAGTTTTTCCTATTCAAGATTAGGTAGTCCTACAACTATGTTCCTAATCTTAGAGTCATAGCGGGGAAGATCAATTGGTGGTGTCCCAATTGTTGATGTTTGGTTCAAAATCAAGAAAGGTGTCCATTGAAGTATTCAGATTCATCAACGACGGTATGTTTGCTTCTCCCCTTTAGATTTAGATCTAATAAATTTTGTATGCTTAGCCTTAAGTTTGTATAGAATTTGTTCTATGTTTTAACCAATGCAATAGTATTTTTGGATAAACAAAACTAACTACGAATCGGTCCCAATTATGCTTCCGCTTTAACGGAATTGGAAGGCCAATGGTAGGCTTGTAGAAGTGTCACTCCTTCATCCTTTCCCGGATCGATCTTAGCTCTCTAGCACAATTGGGTTATCAGTAACCCAAAGAATAATTTCCCAGCTCTTTTTCTACCACAAGAGAGAATATCCTCACGAATAATATTCCCAATATTGAGCTCCAACCCCTTCCTCATACTGTAGAGAAGCATCACTCTCTCCACATAAATAGTGATGTCGTGGGTGGTAGACATCAAAGGTTCTTAATAAAGTGAAGCCATACCACTGGTTCAAGGTTCAAGTCACTTGGTACCAGAACTTCACTTTTGTTTGAGATTCCTTCCACTACACTGAAAGGATTTGGAATTCCCTAATTTCGATAAAGCGGAAGCGTAATTGGGACCGATTCGTAGTTAATTTTGTTTATCCAAAAATACCATTACATTGGCAAAAATCATAGAACAAATTCTATAGAAACTTAAGGCTAAGCATACAAAATTTAGATCTAAATCTATAATAAAGAAAAGAGAAGCAAACCTCCGTTGACGTCTCTGAAAATCAAGAATGATTCTTGATTGCTCTGGAACAACGAAGAACACCACCATTTGATCTTCCCCCTATAACTCTGAGATTAGGAACATAGTTGTGGGACTACCTAATCTTGAATGGGAAAAACTGTAGAGAAAAAAATCTCCCTAAAGTTCTTGAGTTGAGAGAATATGAGAGGGAGGCTAGAGAGAATGCAAGAGTGCATTCTTGTGGCCTTATGTTGTTGTACCTAAACCCTAGGTTTAATGTTCTATTTATAGGAGAAAGACCATGAATAAAATATTTATTTAAAATCAATTATTTTCATAACTGATTTAATCTTTTCCATAAGTAATCAATTCCATGACCAACCAATTCCATGACCAATCAATTCCATAATTGATTAATCGTTTCCATAAATGATTGATCACTTTAATAAGTGATTAATCATTTCCATAATTGATTAATTTCCAATTAATTAATTCTTTAATTAATTAATCACCAATTAAATATCATATTTTTAATTTCAGACCTTCTATTAGTTAATTAATTAATTACCCAATTAAATATCATATATTTAATTTCAGGCCTTTAATTAATTAATTCTATAATATGAATCACATTCATATTGAAATTTGAACTCCTTCAAATTCTCTTATATCCTATAAATTTAATATGAATCAAATTCATATTAATATTTGAACTTCTTCAAATATTTATTTCTCTCATAGACTATAGTTTAATTAAATCTCATTTCATTTAAACTAAATTGAATAATTAATTAATTAATTCATCTTCTAATTAAATACCGTATATTTAATTAGACATATATTTGAATTCTTTCAAATATATCAATCTCTCAATATTATAAAGTTTAATCTCAAATTAGACTTTATATTTTAATGCATCACTATACATTATATTAATTTGTATCTCGTACAATTAACTTAATTCCCAATATGAATTTGAACTATTCAAATTCTCTCAAGATATATTTGTTTCTAATTACTCTTTACGAGCTAGCAGGGGGACCTATTGGACATACAGATAAGAAGCTCCAATGATATGAGGTTAATAGATTAAACTCATTAATCAGGTTAACCAATATTCATTAACGGTGGGTCATTCCACTAAAGACCCACAACTGAACTCTTCTCACTGTAGAACATTTTTGTGTCCATGGATGTAGACCTATTGTTGGGTTCCTAGAGTGAGTAAAAATATGATATGAAATACTCTAGGAGTCCTGTGCAAGTATACACAGTCTGCAGCAAGTAATATTATCAATCCAAGGTCTGAATAAATCTCCACTTTACATATTTTGTGTAATTCGTCTAATGGTTTCAAAGATAATAAAAATGTTGGGTTTTATCGGAATTATGCTGAAGCAAAATAAATGACAGAACAACGAGTAAACAAATAGATAGACAAATTAAAGACAGGCGCTGGTTAGGTTTTAGTGATTGTTATAAAATATGCTCTGGCAATATTATTGATCATGCATTTCCCGCAGTATTATTAGCGGATTCCTCCCGGAACTCCGAATCTTTTGGGATGTGTTCCAACCCCAATGAAGTGCGACCGATCAGGCACTAGGCAACTGGCTATCCCTAGCTCAGTCACTGGCGTTCACCAATACACAATGATCGTAATGTGGAGAATTGCCACACACTCTCTAAATCATCCCTGAAACTAGAGAGAGCTATCCATATCGGCTGGCCAGGCGGGCATAAAATAAGAATAAGCACAACAATTAACCAAAATGCTATAGTCAATTTATTACTAGAGATGAAGCACAGTAATCACATTATTCCTAACCAACACCCTAGGCTACTTAGTTTATAATAGGCATAGGAATACGAATTACAATCTGAGTAAGCATGTCCATAACCACAAATTAAGAAGGAAAATAAACTCCCTAATCAGCTTGCGGATGATGGTGTTCTTGATGATCTTCAACCTCTACACTATTCGGCTTCCAAGGGAAAACATGGAATGAATTTGACTTTGACGGCTACTTCCTTTTATAGAAGGATGGGAGGCTTGAATTAGGTCAACTAGGACACGTGTAAGGCTCTCCTTGATCCTTTATCCCAAAAATATCTCAATAGAAGTCGGCTCATGAAGTTGGCTAACGAGCTGTGATGTGGCAGTTTCTGCTCCTAGTTTTGCTGCAGCATAGAATTTGCTCCTTCCAGTCGCTCAGTAGCATAATCTGCACAAAGTGATTTCCAAAGCTTCCATTCTTCCAAATGGGTTAAATCATGTAATATCTCTCTAAAACCAACCCTATTAAGCGTTAAAGACACACAAATCCTTATATAAATGAGGCCTAAATAACTACCTTTTGGGCAGTTATCACCTATGCAAGTAAGTCAATCCTTCACGAGTGTCCGTAATCACAGTCTGGTCAAATTACCGTTTTACCTCTCTGTTACATCTGTCTCCTTAAGTACCAGCACTCCTCTAATGAACAACCTGTTTATGGTCCAACCATTAAACACAAAGTCCCTCTCGGGCCAGTGAGAGGACGAGATCCATTTGTTCAAGTCCCGGAGTCACCACTTAAGGGAACACTCATCTACTTCACCTAGAAGCGGGAATGAGTGAATTCCTTCTTGTGTTGTCATGTCCCCAGCCTCCCACTCGGTCTTGTCCCCAAAAAGGAAGGCATATTGAGTCGACGTATTGGCCACTCTCACCCATGCTAATTAAAGGACAATCCCCCATGAGAAGGAGTTCATGACACACTCAGGATTAAGACTGAGTTACCTAGGTCATCCTATTGAAACAGTAACCTAATTATTTAACGGTGTTATAACTAATGGTTGATTATTTCATGGTCCGGTCTTATGCAAACTCATTGCATAGGATACCCCCACTTGCATGTCTACTACATGGATGTTTTGGATCAATACGTCTGTATCAAATTCAAAGCGGGTTGTATCTCATAGTGTTACCAGGATAAGGTACCCAACCTTATCGTTGTACTATAGACCTTTTAGGTTGTTACTTGAACATCGATCCTCGTATGTCCCCACATACTAGTTCAAGTTACATACAAACAAACTTGAATTTTAGTTTATTGGATTTGGGTCAAATTGTGCAATATTTAACAATAACACTTTATTGTAGAAACTCAATAACACTTTATTGAAACAAGTATACAATTTGTTTACATTCACTATCTACGAGTTTTAGGGCATAAAACCCAACATACACACTTCCTGGCCACTAATCTAAGCGTTTCTCTCAACCGCTTGGCTGTGGGGTTTTTAATAACATCGTTTCCTCTCGGGTTCAAAAGTCTTTTGACCCCGTAAATCCCGTTAATATCCACAAAAGAGAAACTCACCATCTTCTCATGCACCACTGACAAACTCAGGCTCTCCTCCCTTAAACCTGCATAAAATTCTCGGACTAGAGGCATCATGACCTCCTGTAGATGAGCACAGAGCTGATGCCATTTGATAAATACCTGGGGACTTCCTGGGAGTTGAAATAACTAAGGTTTGTTAACTTGAATTTGCTCAAAAAAATTTCCCAAAAAAATAATAATGTTTAAGAGTGTGAACATTTTGATGAGCTTGTTGATGTTGCCACTAAGGACCAGCAAGGTGAAGCCAACCTTGATGAATTATTCGATTATGATACTAGAGGAACTTCAACTGCTGCTGGGAGTTCTTCTTCAGAGGAAAGAGAAGATGAAGAAGAGCCTTGAGGAGGAAGAGAAGGAGAGAACTAAAGGCCGAGCAGAGGACAAAGAATAAAAATGATCCGGTTTTTGCAAAGAGGTCGAGGACAAGGTCTATGGATGCCTCAGCCGCGCAAGTCACCACCTCATTGCCAAAGAATCTGTTCCTTGAAATCTTTAAGGATGTGGACTTCCAAACAATGATGGAAGTCATGGAGAGGAGAGACTTCCTGAATGAAAAAGGATCCTTTGACAGGGCTGGTGACCTGCCCGAGTTCGAGACTAGTCCTAACCGATTAATGAGTTAATTGTGCACATTAACTAATAATCAATTACATTAAGAATGGAGATGATTAGAATGTTCTAAATTAACTAGGAAAAGCCTAGATTAACATCAAACACATATTTAAACTCTAGATCTTTCATGCCATTTGCCAAGTTTAGGATAAAAAACCAAACTGCTACATGCTTAGACCTATTCGCTACTCAATATTAGCATATGAATTAAGAAAGCTACGGACGAGGTTGTCAATCCCTCCTAACAATCCTAATTACAAACATGGAGTTTAAATAACATTCAATCAAATAAATCATGTAGAGAATAACAAGAATCTCATGAAATTAAATTCATACTTACAACTAAGGTCCCGATTACAACAATTCGAGCTTAGAAGGCCATGAACAAGCCAAATCCACAAGCCCGAGATGGAATGACCAAAAACGGAAAAGTGGGTATTTATAAATCATCGACAGCATCGAGATGCTGACGTTAAATAGGTGCGCTTCGAGTTTCCGTAGCGTCGAGATGCTATATTGCAGCGTCTCGACGCTACCTCTCGGGTTTGCAACATTTTTGCACCATTTTTCGAGCGTATCGACCCTGGTTTGTCCTTCAGTGTGCGTTGACTTTTGTTGACCTAGGGCCATTTCATCATTTTGTTTCGGTTTAGCTCATTTTTTACTCGAATTGGTCCCGAACTCATATTTTAGACCTGCAACAACTTTATAGTCAAATTAAAACATTTTGCACATAAAATTCAATGAAGATAAGCAAAATAGGAAGGAATAAATGTATAACAAATTCTCTCTATTAGTTGCTTGATTGAGAAACCTGAGGCCAAAGCATTCTTTATATAGTGCTCTAGTCGCAACAGCGTCTCGACGCTGATGTTATAGCATCTTGACGTTGTGATGTAATTGTCTTGGCCTCCAAGTTGCTTCAGCGTCGAGACGCTAACCCTCAACTAAGAAGTTGCAAGGCTCATATTTTGGTTGGATCGGGCTTCATATCTCTGGATTTTTGGCCCTCTTTTCTCTCGTTCAAGGTCATGGACTCCATCTCTTGACCCAACTTCATATCTCCATGAATATTACTTCAAAATTTGGGCCAATTTTTCTCTTTTTTCTCCAAGATTTCTTCAAAAAGCTCCAAGGGACTAAAAATTTGAAAGTAACATGATAAGACATTCAAACATCAATAAATCCATGCAAAATAACTTAAATTTAGGGATAAAATGTTAGCATTTTTGCATGCTAACAAAAAGGAGCCCATAACATACTCAAGATTAAGATTGAGTTACCTAGGTCATCCTATTGAAATAAAAACCTAACTAGTCAACGGTGTTACATCTAGTGGTTACTATTTCGTGGTCCGGTCTTATGCAAACTAATTGCATAGGTGATGTGCAATTTTCTTACCGCAAGTGTACGGGTCAAGTAATAATATAGTGTTTTCGTGTAAAACGAGTGTCGTCCTCTGGATTGGTTTTCTAGCAAATTAAGTATCGCGAATACTTTTTTTCAATTTTATTTAGGGAGCAAAACTCAATGATAAAGATAAATCTAAAGACAAAAAGCATAAAATAAAAGTGGAGACTCAAATGGAAAGACTCTTAGGGAATTGATTTCATTGTTGAGATTGAGGATAAATTAATGGGATGAATTTAACATGCAATTATTCTACCAAGTCTAGGAACCTTTTATCACAACTATCTCTCCCGAGCATAATTGATTCTCATGCATGCAATCAACTTGATATCCCTATCTAAGTTCATTAACATGCAAGGCTTTGAGTTTAGTTCTTCAAGCAACTTCTAAAGTTATTCCAAATCCCGTCACAAACTTAGAATTTCTACTTTAGTCATGCAATTAAATAAAGTAAGTCTTAGGCCAAATCCCTTCTTCCGAGCAAGATTCAACACTCAAATCATTCAACTAGTGATCAAGTAATTGAAAGCATTTAACCATAATTGCATAGGTAAAATAAATGCATATTCATACCACAAATCAATCCAACAAACTAAAACAACTACATCAATCCCTAAGACAAACAACTAGCAATTCATAGTCTTTAAACTACAAACACAAATTGAAAGAAAAGCCATAAAAACTACAAGAGTTAAGGGAAAAAGAAAGGAAAACTCGAATCCGCCGACACCGCACGTCCCCGTCACGATCTCCACGTCTTCTCGCTTGATTCCCACTCCTTGGCCTTGCCTTTAGCACCCACAAAAGGTCTCTAGTCGAAATTAGGGCTAAAATCTCACCAATTGGGCTCCCCAAATTCGTAGCTGAAAAGAGGAATTTATAGAAAATCTGGCGACAGCGTCGAGACGCTATGGGCAGCGTTGCGACGCTGTCGCGATACCGCGTTTTTGGAAAATTTGCCAATAGCGTCGCGACACTATGATTTTTTTTTTTTGTTTAGGGTTGAACTCCATTTGACTCCAATTTCTGAATTAAGTTTCAAACACATACTTCCTACAAATTAAACATAGAAATGCATAAATTTGGGCAAATAATTGTAAAAGACTAGCTTAATTAATAAGAGAAAAATAGCTAGCTATGCTCGCTATCAAATACCCCCAAACTTAAGCTTTTGCTAGTCCTTGAGAAAACTAAAAATCAAGCATACAGTGGAAGAATGGATGAAACAAACATGACTCAATCCTCAAGGCTCAAAAGTCAATAGTCAAGCAAGCAAGAGACATGCACACAAGGACCAATGAGGGAGACAAATTAAAATTTTTCCAAAATTAACTTGCACAAGCGAGATCTAACTCAACAAGATCAGACTCTACTAGCCCGGAATTGAATTATTAAACTCTCAGCTCATCTTCCCTCTACACTGGCACTAAGGTTTCACTAATGAGTTAATGGAACAAATTAGTTTGTTTTTCTCCATACTTAGGTGTTTTTAGTTAACAATTCAATTAAGCATGTATATGTGGCACTAGCTTTCACACACCCATTGCAGGGACCCTTAACCTGTGTTTTCTCTGGTTGGCCTAACTGATCACAACAGGGGTAGCTCTTTTTGCCTAAACTTTATTAATCGTTGCATTGCGCGCATAAGTCATGACTTTTTTTTTTCTCTTTCAAATTGTAACAACAAGAATGATTTTTCTTTATGAGCATGATAAGCATATATTCTTTTCTTTCCTCCTAAGCAAGATCAAACATGCTAATTTGCAAAAAATTAACTCTTTAGCTCTTCCCTACACCTATCGAGGTGACAACAAGCATATGAACCTAATAATTCACTCCTAAGCATTCAAATCCAAATATAGCCAAGACAAATACTCTACTCATGCAAGCCATCTCCTAGAAAAAATTTAAAAAGTCTCCCTTTTTGGGCACTCATGCTTACAACTCATCGAAAGCTTGAAAATTGACAAGAAAGCCTATCCTAGGACATCATAGCCATGCAAAAATAGCATCCAGAAAACAACCATATGCTCAATTCAAAGAAAGCTCAAAACTATAGCCCAAACTCAGATGCTCAAGGGCTCCACAAACATGATAATCCACCCCCAAACTTAAAGCATGCATTGTCCTCAATGTATAAAGAAAATAAAGCATAATCAATCATGAGAACAATAAAAGAGTAGGAGGAGTGAACGATACTGCCCTGGAATGATGACCTTTTTCATGATTGCTTGGCAAAGACAAGAGCACGGGAACTCCTACAAAACAAAAACAAGACAAAAAAAAAACAATAACAAAGTAACTTGGGTTGCCTCCCATAAGCGCTTGTTTATCGTCTCTAGCTCGACGTGCTCGTGCAGTCTGTCAAGGCACATAAAAATTCTCGTATTTCTTTGGACCCTTCTTTCTTGAATCAATAAAACCCACTATTGCTAGCAAGCTTACCAGCTTCTCATGGGCCCCTGAAATAAAATTATTTTTGGTATTTTTGACTAAAATAAACATAAAAGGAGAAAGATCAAAATAAAGAGACTCTGACTCTAAAACTGACTCGTGAGAATTGAAAAAGGAATAATCAAAATATACAAAGGATGGAGAAGATAAAACAGACGAAGGCTTTTCAACCTCAAACTCTACCTCCTGAACTTCCTCTGACACTACAAGCTCATTTTCTTTTTCTTCCTCACAACCATGTTCTTGATAGGTGCTCCAACTCTCCAATTCATCCCCACTATTCATGCAACTCACCCCTAACTGCTCATCCTCATCATGATCGAAAGAACTACGCTCATGAATGGGTGCCAATGAATCATCGGCCACATGACTCACTAGAAAACTTATGGAAGTGGATCCCACCTCACTAACTTCCTGTGGAGCTTGAAGTCCTCTTATGATTTCATCAATTTTTAGACTCCTCGCTCTAGACTCCTCAATATAATTTTGAACTATGCTTTCTAAGGAAGAATTTTCATTTAAAGGGGTATAACTTGAAGATGAAAAATTGGAATATGGTGTTGAATAAAAAGCCATTCAAATAAATTAAAGCAACAATGATAATTAGGCTTCCAATCAAACAATAACCCAACAAGAACAAATGACAAAGACTCAAACAAAAAAAAAATCTAATATGGAAAAAATCTAATATGGAAAAATCTAAATATGGAAAATATAATCTAGAAAAGGAAAGTACTATCTAATTAAGGAAAACAAGAAACAAATATGGAAAACTACAATTAAGGCAAAAGACTAACAAGGAAAAATATCTAAATAAAGAGAAAAAAAATCAAGAAAATAACACAAAAAACAAATAAAGAAAAAATTACACAACTAAAAGAAAAACTAAATTAGAAAAGAAAATATGGAAAGAAAAACAAATTATAAGGAAAACACTAAAATAGGAATGCAACAAATATGGAAAATAAAAACAAACAAGGAAAAAATGCAATCTATCTACAAAATAAAATAAATAAATAAATAAAATACACCCTAAATTAAGACCAGACAATTTTTCCACGATATTAATTTAACTAAATATGTCAATCCCTGGCAACGACGCCAAAAACTTGATGTGCAATTTGCTTACCGCAAGTGTACGGGTCAAGTAATAATATAGTGTTTTCGTGTAAAACGAGTGTCGTCCTCTGGATTGGTTTTCTAGCAAATTAAGTATCGCGAATACTTTTGTTCAATTTTATTTAGGGAGCAAAACTCAATGATAAAGATAAATCTAAAGACAAAAAGCATAAAATAAAAGTGGAGACTCAAATGGAAAAACTCTTAGGGAATTGATTTCATTGTTGAGATTGAGGATAAATTAATGGGATGAATTTAACATGCAATTATTCTACCAAGTCTAGGAACCTTTTATCACAACTATCTCTCCCGAGCATAATTGATTTTCATGCATACAATCAACTTGATATCCCTATCTAAGTTCATTAACATGCAAGGCTTTGAGTTTAGTTCTTCAAGCAACTTCTAAAGTTATTCCAAATCTCGTCACAAACTTAGAATTTCTACTTTAGTCATTCAATTAAATAAAGTAAGTCTTAGGCCAAATCCCCTCTCCCGAGCAAGATTCAACACTCAAATCATTCAACTAGTGATCAAGTAATTGAAAGCATTTAACCATAATTGAATAGGTAAAATAAATGCATATTCATACCACAAATCAATCCAACAAACTAAAACAACTACATCAATCCCTAAGACAAACAACTAGCAATTCATAGTCTTTAAACTACAAACACAAATTGAAAGAAAAGCCATAAAAACTACAAGAGTTAAGGGAAAGAGAAAGGAAAACTCGAATCCGCCGACACCGCACGTCCCCGTCACGATCTCCACGTCTTCTCGCTTGATTCCCACTCCTTGGCCTTGCCTTTAGCTCCCACAAAAGGTCTCTAGTCGAAATTAGGGCTAAAATCTCACCAATTGGGCTCCCCAAATCCATAGCTGAAAAGAGGAATTTATAGAAAATCTGGCGACAGCGTCGAGACGCTATGGGCAGCGTCGCGACGCTGTGGCGATACCGCGTTCTTGGAAAATTTGCCGATAGCGTCGCGACACTATGGTTTTTTTTTTTTTTTTTTTTTTTTTTAGGGTTGAACTCCATTTGACTCCAATTGCTGAATTAAGCTTCAAACACATACTTCCTACAAATTAAACATAAAAATGCATGGTCAAATAATTGTAAAAGACTAGCTTAATTAATAAGAGAAAAATAGCTAGCTATGCTCGCTATCAATAGGATACCCCCACTTGCATGTCCACTACATGAACGCCGCTGGATCAATGCATTTGTATCGAATACAAACTGGGTTGTATCACATAGTGTCACCAAGATAAGGTACCCAGCCTTATCCCTATACTATAGACCCTGTAGGTTGTTACTTGAACATTGATTCCTATATGTCTCCACATACAGTTCAAGTTTCATAAAACAATCTTGGATGTTTAGTTTATTGGATTTAAGGTTAATTATTGCAAGACTAAGAATAACAAATTCAATAACTCCTTATTGAATAATTTCAATAACTCTTTGATATTAATTAATTTGTTACATTTACTATCCACGAGTTTTAGGACATAGAACACAACACTTGCCACACCGCCTCCGATGCTTAAGTCAACAAGGAGACAGATGGGAAGCAAATAAGAGAGCAAGAGGAAGAGGAGGGAGTTTAGAGAATGTGTTTCAGGATCCCTTCTTCAATGACGAAGAAGGGTTTATATACCTATTCATGTTTTACGTTTTCTAGGCGTTTGGAGACGATTCGGGGCCAAACCAAGTCAAACAGAGTTGACCCAGGACACCAGGAACCGAGTAGAGGGAGAGGAACCTGGACCCACACAAGTGGGCTGAGGGTCGACCTCAGCCTCGGGCCTTGACCGACCATAGGATTGGGCCAAGGCCTGATCCCTTTTGTCTTGGCCCAATCCTTCGGCCTATATCTCCTTTAGGGTCTGTTTGTTGGCCGTGACTTTGGGTTGGTGTTGTGCTATCCTCGTCAGTTCCTTATATCTCGAAGTGGTCCAAAATTACCTATAACATTAAGTCCCTACTCTTGAATTGCGATTTAGGTGTGGCTTATCACTATAAGTCGAGCTTCTTAAGTCCAATTTTAGAGTAATGATCTTTCCCTTGTGTTGATTCATATGTTAATTTCTTATTATCCTTTAAGAGAGGAAAAAAGTAGTCAGACTCCCTGATTAGGGGTTAGGTAAGATAAAAATGAGAAAAATGAGGAT
The DNA here is from genome assembly GCA_036850905.1 of Luffa acutangula. Taxonomy (NCBI): domain Eukaryota; kingdom Viridiplantae; phylum Streptophyta; class Magnoliopsida; order Cucurbitales; family Cucurbitaceae; genus Luffa; species Luffa acutangula. The sequence goes on from CM072099.1 coordinate 16,587,392, forward strand.
ATGTAGGAACGGTTGGACGAGCCTCGACCCCGGCTTCGGCCTCGGCCTAGGGATGAAGCCGAGGCTGAGGTTTGGAGTGTGTTCAAACCTTTGTGCCTTTCTTTTGGACCTTCCATTCTCATTCCTTCATATTTGAACGTCGTTCAATCAATTACCTTATTTTGAAGCCCCTTGTGTAAGCACTTCCTTTGTTTAGCCATTTACGTGACACACGTGGTAAGAACATAGGGTTAGCCTTGACCACTTTCCACGTTATTGAAAATTTTGAGTTCTTGCATCAAAAAAATTAGTTTATGCAAAAGGAAGAATGACGAAAGAGGCTAGGCACAGCGTCTCGACGTTTGTCAAGTTTTTGCCGCAGCGTCGAGACACATCATTAAGACGTTGTGCTCTTGGGTGTTTGGCTTGAATTTGAGGTTGCAGAGCATTGAGACGCTACCAACCAGAGTCTAGACGCCATGCTTTGACTCCAAGGGATATTTGGTCATTTTATGCTTCGGTTTTGCTCATTTTAGCCCCGAATTGCTTCCAAAGCTCCGTCAAGGAGTTATACACATATTATACTCATTTTAAGACATTTTTTCCGCAAGGAATTCAACTAAGATAAGAAAATTTGGAGATTATAAATGTATAACAAATTATACCTATCAAAGACCACTTTGCATAGTGCCTTTCCTGCTCACACCTAAAGCAAGCCTTTTCTCCCGACTCACATTGTCCCAAGTGGTGCTTTCTGCACACATTGCAAAAGGGAATGGCAGGAGCTTGCCTCAAGGGTTGTTGCCGAGGAGCTTTCTATAGTGGTCTGACCTGTGCTGGAGAGGGTTTCCTTTTAACCCCAGACGACGAACCAACCTCCCAATGAGGTTGCACCTTCTTTGCTAGATTCTTGTCCATGACCAACGTGCCTCTGAGTTTTGTGGCGAAGGTTGAGGTTTCGTTCAGGGCAACAGTGAACGATTGGAATTCCTAAATTCCTAGCGGAAGCGTATAGGACCATTCACAATTTAATTAGGTTTCTCGAAATACCAGTACATTGACAAACCATACAAAACAATTCTATATAATTATCTAGGCTAAGCATACATTTAAATTAGTGTAACGAGTTTAGCAAACTCATCGTCGTTGACGACTCTGAAAGATCAAGAACTCTCTGATTGTAGGGACCAAAAGTAAAACACCAATAGTTGGGACACCACCAAAAGAACTTCCCTACTATGTCTCTGGGTTTAGGAACAAGGTTGTGGGACCTCCGTCTTCAAATTAGGAAGAATACAAAGAAGAATGTTTCTTTGTTCCTCTCCTTGGTAGAGAGAAACCTTTTGAGTGAGAATACGTACACTAGAGAGATTCTTCTAGAGGCCTTTTTCTGGCATGAGGGAGAGAGATTAATCTTGGAGAGAAGGGAGTTATCCACGTAACCACTCCCCATGTGGGGAGTTGGTTATTTTATTTTAAAAAATATTTAATTAAAATATTAATTAATTAATAATCAACTAATTAATATATATATATATATATTGTTGATGCCAAAATTCGGACAGGGAGAACTCACCTGACCTTCACGTGCCACCAACGGTAAATTTGTTTGAAAGGGGAAGGCGTGGCCTGCAAGACAAGGAAACCTGCACACCAATGTGGTGCTTGCCACACCGCCTCCGATGCTTAAGTCAACAAGGAGTAAGATGAGAGAGCAAGAGAACAAGAGAGGAGTAGAATTCAGAGAGTAGAGTTTGAGATCCCTTCTTCAATGACGAAGAATGATTTATATACCTTTTCCTACCTTAGGGTTTCTAGGAGTTTGGAGACGATTCGGACAGAACCAGGTGGAATTGAGGCGGCCAAGGGACTCTAGGAGTTGTGCGAAGGGGGAAAAGCTCGACCCACACATGTGGGTCGAGGGTCGGTCAACAGCAGGCTAGCGTCTCGACGCTAGCTCTTGAGCGTCTCGACGCTCATATTCCATATCTGATTAGGCGCGTAAAGGTCACAGCGTCTCGACGCTGCGACCTTAGCGTCCTGACGCTGTGTTAATTCGCTTACTGAAACGCGCGTTTTGAAGGCAGCGTCTCGATGCTACGACGAAAAAAACATAATATAATGTCTTTTGCGGCTAGGTTTTTGGAATTGGTTTGGACTTTTTGGAGTCGTAAAAGAGGACGGAATTAAGACTTTGGAGGCTGAAACAAAGGGAAAATAGAGAAATTATTCAAATAGCCAAAAACTTGATGTGGAATTTTCCTACCGCAAGCGCACGGGTCAAGTAATAATATAGTGAATGTAATTCGAATGTCGTCCTCTGGATTGGATTTTTAAGCAAATCAAGTATTGTGAATTATCTTGCTCAATTTTATTTAGGGAACACAATGTGATGATTGAATGATATGAAATCTAATTCAAAACAAGTAAAAAGTGGAAATTCAATTGGGAAAAATACTTAGGGAATTGATTTCGCCGATTTAGTCTAGGATTGATTTTAAGGAGTAAGTTATTATGCACAATGGAATTATGAGCCAAAAACCCTTTAATCACAACTACCTCTCCCGAGTATAATTGATTCTCATGCAAATTAACCTACTTGATATCCCTATCTAAGTTTATTAATATGCAAGGCAATGAGATCTTTTGACCAATTCTAAAGTTAATCTAAAACCGTCACGAATTAGAAAGTAAACTTTAGTCATGCAATCTTGAGTAAGTCTATATTAAATCCCCTCTCCCGAGCAAGAATCAACACTTAATTCATCCAACTAATGGCCAATTAATTGAAAGCATTAAATCAAGATTACAAACATAATAACCATTGCACAACTTAAACCATAAATTCAATCCATACACTTAATCAACTACATCAATCCCTAAGCTACAAGTTTAGCTACTCATGAATAGAATTACAAGCTCAACTAAACATGTAAAAGCCATAAATCTAGCTAAAGAAAGGAAAAGGGAAAAGAAGACTCAATGTAGGCCGAGATTGAACGTCCCCGTCACAATCCCCACGAACGATGGGTTGATTTCCAACTTGTTCCCTTGCTTTTGCTCCATAGATCCTCTGTTCTGCCCTGTTTTACGGCTCTAAAACATCCCAAAAGCTCCTCTTTTACTCTTTTCATTCCTTTGCATCTTTTCACGTCCCGAGCACCCGATTAACTCTAATATTGCGCTATAGCTCCAATCAACCATTTCCTACAAAATAAACAATTAAGTGCAATAAAATGACCAATAATCATCAAAGACAAGCTAAATTAAATAAATAAAGATAGCTAGCTATTCTCGCTATCACATGGCCCACAGGGTTGGGTCGAACCTGGCCCAACCCCTTCAGCTCGCGTCTCCTTCGGGTCTGCCCTCTAGTCGCGTCTTCGGTCGGTGTTGTGCTGTCCTGCTTAGTCCTTGAATTTTGAAGTGGTCCAAAATTACATATAACATTAAGCCCCCACTCTTGAATTGGGATTCACGCGAGGTTTATCGCTACAGGTTGAGCTCCTTAAGCATAATTTAAGAGTATGACTCTTGTCATGTGTGCATTCATATTATCCTACAAGAGAGGACGACAACTTTAGAGTTTAGGGTCGACCTTGGTCTCGGCCAGATGGCCTGGCTCAGCCTTGGTCTTGAAGTGTGGGTCGTGTGCTCAATGTTTCAAGTTTGCATGTAGGTGTGGGCACTAAGCTCGAAAGCTTAGGCTCGCATGTCGGCGTGGGCACCAAGCTGGTAGGCTTAGACTTGCATGTAGGCGTGGGCACTAAGCTGAAAAACTTAGGCTCGCATGTAGGCGTGTGCACTAAGCTGGTAGGCTTAGGCTCGCATGTAGGCATGGGCACTAAACTGAAAAACTTAGGCTCACATGTAGGCGTGGGCACTAAGCTCGAAGCCTAGGCTCGCATGTTGTCTTGATACATTCTTTGAAACACGCTCTGAGCCTTGAAAGTGAACATCTAGGACTTGACAATAATAATAATGTTTACATTCAACTTTGAATGGTAAAAACATAAGAGAAAGCGTTTATTCCTACCTACCTAAAGTAAAATGAGCAACAATGCATTGATTACATGATATATGTTCAATAAGTAAAAGAGAACCAGAACTTCTTAAGCTAAGACTTAGCGTGCTTTTAAGAATGTTATCCTTGACCCTGGCATGGAGTATGGTTGAGATCGGCCTCAGCCTCGGCCAAAGGAGGGCCAGCCTCGGCCTCGACCATGGGAGGGTCGGCCTGGACCTTCAACGGATTTCCAAAAGGGGTTCATCATTCTCTTTGCCTTTGCCTTTGCCATCTCTAGTCGGCCTCGACCATTTCTGGTCGACCTCAGCTTCGATGGTGAACTATTTCTTATACTCGTTCCGAATCAATGCCTCAATTTCATCCTTCAGTAGAATGTCCATGATCTCGTTGGAAGAGACAATACTAGCATTTGTCTCTTTTGTCCGGATTTGATTTTAGCTTTCTAGGTACGTTAAGGAGGTTCGTATTCCAAATTTCCATTAAGATGTGCTCCTGTGGGATTGAGATAGGTGTGTACTTTTCAAACTTTCTTGTGTAGTCTCCTTGGTTTGGTCGACCTTCGCCTCGATCAACCTCCTTTGTATGCTGTCTTTTGTTCTTCTTCTAGTCTCGGTCGAATGAAGAAAACCTATTGTGTTCTGACTTCTTCGATCTAAGCAACTCCTCTACACTCATGTATTTCTATGCTTTAGAAAGCACGACACCTGATTACATCTGAAATGTCGTGGAAGTCCATCCATTTCCTATAGGCTGGGTGTTGTACGGGGTCCTTCTTGCCATCATATGGCTTGAATGCGGGTACCTTGAACTTCTGAGGCACCTCAGCTTTCATGACTTTATCAGTGAAGGGTGGATCAACTTGGTCAATTAGAGCCCCAAAAGCATGTCCGTCAACAACCTTTGATTTGTGTAGGTCTCCTTCGAGATCTTTGAACTCCTTTAGTGTGTTCATAAGCTCGGTCTTCCAAGGGGGATTGTCCTTCTTGGCCTCGACCTTGGCTACTCTAGCCTCAGCCTCGGTTGCCCTAGCCTCGGCCTCGACAACTCTTGCCTCGGCAACTTTGGCCATTCTACTCTTTTCCTCAATCAGGTTCCTTAAGTCTATTATGCGGCTGATGCTTGGCGTCGAAAAAGTGTGGTCGCGTCCCTTATACGTGTTTTGTTCTGGGCTCCTCATAATTGTGCGTTCAGCAGGTTTTAGCCCTCCGACCTTGCTGGTCGCGTTGTTGGTCTTCTTTTCCTTCAATCTTATCTCCTACTCTTCAACGTATTCAATCAGCTTCTTTACCTTCCTTGGATCTCTCATTAAGTCCTTCCCATGAATCTTGGTGCTAGGACCAGATTTCTCCAATATAAAAAGTATCATAAACAAACTACGATCTATTCCACTCACATTATCCTCTAGTGCAGCCATTTTGGAGTCAGCCTCTTCTTCTCGGCCTCGACTCCTTGGCCTCTTCCCCTCGGCCTCGGCTACCTAGTCTATTTCTCTCGATGACCTTTGCACGTCATTCTCTTCTCGTGATTTCTGCGGATGACGGTTATTTTCTGAAGGTTCTGAGTTTTGATTCTGGTTTTTCTTCTCCATCTTCTCCACAGACAGCGCTAACTTCTGATGCCAAAATTCATACAGGGAGAACTCACCTGACATTCACGTGCCACCAATGGTAAATTTGTTTAAGGGAGGAAGATGTGGCCTACAAGATAAAGAAACCTACACACCGGTGTGGTGCTTGCCACACCGCCTTTGATGCTTAAGTCAACAAGGAGTAAGATGAGAGAGCAAGAGAGCAAGAGGAGGAGTAGAATTTAGAGAGTAGAGTTCAGGATCACTTCTTCAATGACGAAGAAGAGTTTATATACCTTTTCTTGCCTTAGGCTTTCTAGGTGTTTGGAGACGATTCGGGCTAAACCAGGTGGAACCGGGGCAACCAAGGGACTCCAGGAGCTATGCAGAGGGGGAAAAACTCGGCGCACGCATGTGGGTCGAGGGTCGGCCTCGACCATTGGTCAAGGATGAGCATGGCCCACTGTTGGGGTTTATGTCCTAAAACTCGTGGATAGTAAATGAAACAAAGTTATATATAAAACTTATTAGAATAGTCTATATTCTGGTTGTCGAAAGATTGGTTTAACTATGCATTTTTATTAACCCAAATCCAATAAAGTAGAATCCATGGCTATGATATGAATACTTGAACTTTATGTAGTGACATAAAAGTGGATCAGGTTCAAGTACATAGCCTAAACGGTCTATAGTATAAGGATAAGACTGGGTACCTTATCCTAGGAAAAACTATGTGACGAGGCCCACTTTGTTTTAATACAAACAATGTGATCCTAAATCATTCATGTAGAGACATGTGAGTGGGGGCGTCCTATGCCAAAGAAGTTTGTATAAGACCGGACCTCGAAATAAGTCACTTTCACTTTATAACGCCGTTTACTGTGAAACTGACTATTTCAAAGTGATGACCTAGGTAACTCGATCTTAATCCTGAGCTAACTATGAACTCCTGTTTATTCGGGATTATCCTTTGATTTGCATAGGTGAGAGCGGCCCATAAGTGCCGCTCAATAAACCTGCCACTTTGGGGATAAGACCGAGTAGATAGGCTGAGGACATATAGTCCTGCAAAATGGAATTCACTCCTACCCATCTTTAGGGACAGTAGAGAGGTTGTTCGCTTAAGTACTGACTCCAGAACGTGAACAAAGGCGCCTTGCCCTCTCATTGGCCCGAGAGGTTTTAGGTTTAGTGGTGGGACCACAAACCAATTGTTCATTAGGGACTCAGTGAAGGCTTGAGGAAAAAGAAGTGCTATAGGGGTAAAACAGTCTTTTTGACCTTACTATAGTTACGAACAACCTGTGAAGGATCGACTTACTGATCACGGTTATATCGGGTGAACATAAATATATCTACAGTGAGGGGAGTTCAGCTACGGGCTATAGTGGAGTGTCCCGTTAGTTAACGAATGTTGGTTAACTAGGATTGAAAGAGTTCAAACCGGTTAATCACGGATCGTTGGAGCCCATGATCTGTAGGTCCATTAGGTCCCCCTACTAGCTGAATCGGACCTAACCTTAGAACAGAGTGATGAAAGAATTTGAAAACGTTCAAATTCAATTTAGGGAGATATCACTAGTTATATTCGATATAATTTAGCACATCGGTTTAATTGCGAATTAAACTATAATTTGAGAGAATTATTATTATTTAAATATGATTTAAATTTTACCCATGTGAATAGGGATTCACGCTCAAGAGATAGGTATATGAGAGTAATCGCATAGGTGTAAATTGTTAATTTAATATTTTGATATTAAATTAATATAATCAATTAAAATTTTAATTGATTATTTAAATTAATCAAAATTAGTTATTTGAATTTAATTTTGGTTAATTATCTCTGATATGAATTTTGGAAATCAAAATTAATTGAAATCCAAAATTGTCAATTTAAACCTCATGCATGGATTTTCCAATTGACACACATATGAACACCTATGCAATTTCAAGCTTGCTGTCATCATAAGGATGTTTGGTTGCATGTTTCTTCTTTATATAAAAGGAGGAGAATATCAGTGTTTGAGAGATGAAGAAGGTTGATGGAAAATCTCACCAAAAATTGAAGATATATATTCTCTCAAAACTTTGGCTTGCATTTTGCTAAGAACCCATGGTTCTCTCATATTTTCTCCTCTCAAATTCATCATGCTCGGGTTCCCACAAGCCCGTTCTAAGGCTGGAGAATAGCGGGGAAGATCTAGGTTGTCGTCCATGGTGTTATTGTGTATAGAAACTTCCAACGAGATGCTTGAATTCGGAGCTCTAAGGTATTTGTGTTCTTGCTCTGTTTTTCGTTTATGTTTTGGGATGCTTTAATCCACGGAATTAATGAAAATCGAGGTCTAAGATCCGCTAACGCTTCCGCTCGAGTGTTCCTCACTCCATCACCCACGGGGTTGGGCCGAGCCTGGCCCAACCCCTTCAACTCGTCTCTCCTTTGGGTCTGCTCTCTGGTCGCATCTTCGGGTCGGTGTTGTTCTGTTCTGCTCAGTCCTTAATTAAATTGCGGAGTGTCCAAAATTACATATAACATATATAAATCGCATTTAATTAAATTAATTAAACTAACTAATTCATTAATTCATTGATCAATTAAATATCACATATTTAATTAATCAATCATTTTTTTTGAAAAATACCTAATCAATCAATCATTTGAATCATATTTAAATGTGTATCTCTCTTATAACCTATAGTTTTAATATGAATCCAATTGACATTAAAATTAATCTATAGATATTAATTTAATGAAATCACCTTTGACTAAATTTAATTTAGCAATTAATTAATTCAAAATTAATTAATTTAATAGTTAACTAAATATCATCAATATTTAATTAATTGCATAGTAGAATCATATTCTAATTAATTTAATTAAATAACTAATTAACTAATGACTAATTAAATATATTATTCTCTCATATAGTTTAATTTAACTAAATCAAATTTAATTTAATTTAACTAAATTGACTAATTAATTAATTCATAATTGATTTATTAATTTATTAAAATATCACATATTTAATTAACCATATATTTGAACTCCTTCAAATATATTATTCTCTAATTAATAAAGTTTAATCTCATATCAAACTTTATATTATAATGTATCATATACATTATATTATTAATTATAACTCATACAATTAACTTAATTTCCCATAATGAATTTGATCAATTCAAATGCTTTTCAAGACTAATTGTTCCTAATTACCCTTTATGAGCTAGTATGGGGACCTAATGGACCAACGAATCAAAAGCTCCAATGATATAAGGTCAACTGACTAAACTCATTAATCAGGTCAACCGATATTCATTAACTGTGGGTCACTCCACTAAAAACTCACAACTGCACTACTCTCAATGTTTTTGTGTCCTCAGATATAGATCAATATCAGTAAGTCCATCCTTCACGAGTATTTGTAACTACAGATGGGTCAAATTACCATTTTACCTCTAAGTTACCTTTATTTCCTTAAGTACCAGTGATCCTCTAATGAACAACCTATTTATGGTCCAACCAATAAACAGAAAGTTTCTCTCGGGCCAATGAGAGGACGAGATCCCTTTGTTCAAAACCTGAAGTCACCAATTAAGGGAATACTCATCTACTTCGCCTAGAAACGGGAAAGAGTGAATTCCATCTTGTATTATTGTGTTCCCAACCCCCCACTCGGTCTTGTCCCCAAAAATGTAGGCTTATTGAGTTGGCAAATTTGATCATTCTCACCCATACAAATCAAAGGACAATCCCTTGTAGAAAGGGGTTCATAATACACTCAAGATTAAGATCGAGTTACCTAAGTTTTCCTATTGAGATAAAAACCTATCTAGTCAACGGTGTTACATCTAGTGGTTACTATTTCGTGGTCGATCTTATGCAAACTCATTGCATTGGATACCCCCGCTCGCAAGTCTACTACATGGACGTTTTGGATCAATACATCTATATCGAATACAAAGTGGCTTGTAGTGTCACTAGGATAAGGTACCTAGCCTCATCCGTATACTATAGACCTTTTAGGTTGTTACTTGAACATTGATCCCCTGTATGTCTCCACCTACTTGTTCAAGTTACATTAAACAACCTTGGATCTTAGTTTATTGGATTTGGGTCACATTGTACAATTTTAAACTGTAGGATCTAAAGGCAACACTAGAGGGGGGAGGGTGAATAGGGTTGACTACCAATTTTCAAAAATAATTTTATCTCTCAAAATATGCTCAATAAAATTAATACAAATTTGATTCAAGAAATATATTGCAAAATAGAACCTAAAGCATGCAAACTAAGATAACTTTGAATTAAATATAATTTAATCAGATATGAATTTAAATAACACACTAAAAATTAAATCATGCAATTTGGAAAGGTTAAAAAATAATCAAGATAAGATAGCAAAAATAATTAAAGAGCAAGAAATAAGAGAGAGAGAGGAAGAGAAAACACCAGAAATTTATAATGGTTCGGAAAATTGCCTACTCCACTCCCCAAGACTCCTTCTTGGGTATTTCACTAAGTGATCCTCTTGCGGGTGAGAACCAAACCGATACACGACCCTCTTTTTCCTAGGCTAAAGAGAAACCCAAGATCCTTTATACTGGTTCAGGATCAGACCAAATCCTTTTTCTCACAACCCAAGGTGTACCCACACCTTAATACAAATCCCAAAAAAAAACAAAAGAAAATCTCTCAACAATATCCTTTTGAAGGCTAAGTACACAATTTAAACACTCTAATAAAAATCCTCACAAAATTAACTCTAGGCCAATTTAGGAGAAAAGGAGGACAAGAATAAAAGAGTAGAGGGAATTTGAGAGCTAAAAGACTTGATAGCTTTGGTGTGTGAATGAAAGGTGAAAATCAAGTCTAATTTATAGGCGGGGAGGATGAATATTGGTCGTTGAATGAAATTAAGGATGGATGGTGGGGATTGAATTTAAAATGGAAAAGGAAAGAACTTCAACATTAAGAGAGAATTTTGAAGGATTGGAAATATTGAAATTTGAGAATAAAATCAAGGATTATATGGATAATTTTAGGAAAGAATTCAAATTTAAAAAGGCTGAAATTTGGAGAGAATTTGGGGAAATTTTGAATTGGAAATTGAAGAAAAATGGAAAAATGGAAAAATAAAAAAAGAAAATAAAAATGTGGTCGGACGAAACAAACACCACGCGCACAGGGAAGAAACTGCACTGCACGCGCGCGCTTGGCTGAAGGAATAACAGGCGCATGCACTGCACGCGCGCGTCCTGCGCGTGAAGACATGCGACCGAATTTTCTTTTTTTTTTTATAATAAATGCAGAATAAAGGCTGGAAAATTTTCTATTGCGCCACGTGTCGACACCTGATTGGGTCGCGTGTCAATCAACGATTTCTCCTTTTTTTTAACAACTCGCCACGTGTCCATTTTCTAGTGAGCCACGACAGCCACGTCAGTCGCCACGTCATGTTCGTGTCATCGCCACGACATGTCCACGTCAGCAAAAAGTGACCGTTGGAGTGCCACATCATCTACCACGTCATCAATTTTTTACCGTTTTGTGTGCCACGTCGGATGCCATGTCAGCAACTGCCACGTAGGATTTTCCTCTCCAAACTTATTTTGCTCATAACTTTCTCGTTTGAACTCCGATTTGAGCAATTCAAATTGCGTTGGAATCGTCTTTCCGAGCTCTACAAGATAGTGATTTTGAAACACTGAAAATGTTAGTACGAAAAATCTGCATTTGTTATCATCAAAATACTTGGTTTGATTGAAGCCCTAAAGCTAACATAAACTAAAACCCCAATAACAACTTAAATGGATAAACCTTAATACCATTTTATTGAACAAGTATAATATTTGTTACATTCAATATCTACGAGTTTTAGGGCATAAAAACCAACAAACGGTACCTCGAATTTCATCTCTAAGGCCCTTGATGGACCTCTTAATTTTTCGCTCCGACGTACTAACAAAACTAAGGGCGAAGTGAGAGAGCTCGGTGAATTTCCTCTCATATTGCATCATTGACATAGTCCTCTGAGTTTGTTGTAGGAACTCAGTCTCCTTATCGTCCTTAACTATTGCAAGAAAGAAGTAGTCCTACAGGAGATCTTTGAACGTATCCCACGAGACCAATTCATTGGCATGGTCTTCAACCTCTGCCATAGATGAATAAGTGTAGAACACTCGTGCATAAGCGATTTGGATCAGAAGCACTCTAATTTTATTAATTTAGCTAAAGAAAAACATGCACTCAAGAAAGTCGAAAACAGAGTATCAAGTTTACCAACCTTTTAAGCTGAAACTCAACAACTCTGTGGGTTGAATTTGAACACGATCTAGACGTGGACGACATCTAGTGTCTTCCCCGTTATCCTCTAACCTTAGAAGGACTTGTGGGAGCCGAACTAACAATGAGATTGAGGGACCATGATAGACAAGTTTGAGTAACCAAGCAAAAGAGAGAGAATATGTGAGCTTTATCTTTTCCTTTTGAGAGAATTCTTTCAGCAAAGACCACACACATCCTTTTTCTCCTTTTAATTCTTCTTTTAAAGAAGTAGTTCATGTAGTTCAAGCTTGCAATAGGATGACAAATAAGAGGTGATTTGATAGTTCATGAAATAATGTGGCAATGCATAAAATTATGCATGAAAACCACCTTATGTAAATCAGTTTAAAGTAATTTGATTTACTTTAATCAATTAAAACTAATTTAATTAATTAATTTTAAACGAAATTCAATTTAATTAATTAAAATTTTTAATTAACTAACTTTTAATTATTTAATTTAATATCAAATACTAAATTAAATAATTGCATCAATCTCGACTTCTCTCAAAACTTGATGAACTTGGATCACTATTCAAATTCAAATCGAAATATGTATCATATACATATTTATAATATTTAAATCATATTTAAATATAACTATCTCTACTTATAGTTTAATTCATAATTAATCTATTACGTCAATGTTATCGTATATAATCAACATTAACTCCCTTAACCGAATTTAAACGCTTCAAATTCTTACATCACACTGTTCTAAGGTTTAGTCCGTATTGTTGGGATTTATGTCCTAAAACTCATAGTTTGTAATCCTTTTGAAATAAAGATGTTATTCAGTGAATTGTTTGTTTAGATAACCTAAATCCAATAGATAAAAATCCTTGGTTATAATATGAAAAACTCAAACTATATTATGAATATGAGCAGGGATCAAGTTCTAGTATATAACCTAAATGGTCTATAGTATAGGGATAAGACTGGGTAACTTATCCTAGAGACACTATGAATGTGGCCTACTTTGCGAACAAGGCAAACGACATGATCCTGGATCATTCATGTAGAGACATGTGAGTGGGGGCATCCTGTGTAAAAGAGTTTGCACAAGATCGGACCAAGAAATAAGTCACTCTTACTTTCTAAAGTCGTTTACTGTTAAGACTAACTATTTCATGCGATGACTTAGGTAACTCGATCTTAATCCTTAGCTAACTATGAGCTCCTGTTTGTTCAAGATTATCCTTTGATCTGCACGGGTGATAGTGGTCAAACATCGCCACTCAATAAGCCTACCATTTTGGGGATAAGACTGGATGAATAGCTGGGGACATAGTATTGTAAGATGAAATTCACTCCTACCCGTATTAGGGATAGTAGAAAGGTTGTTGATAAGGGTAAAAAAAATAACTATTTTACCCTTATATTTAGCTCATTTATTTGTCAAATATTGCATGTGTAGATCAGCTTTACTGTTCCCGAGCTTAAAACATGTTACAGTTGATAAGTTAGGGTGTTGAGATTCACTTTTGTCAAATTATGCTCATTTGTGCTTAAAAAGACTTGATTTTAAGAGAATTTGACTAAGTTTTTTTATGTGTAGAAAAACAGAGGAAATGTTGGAATCTGCCTAGAAATTTGACCGCATTTCTGGAAAAACTGAGGTCGTTCCGAGTCATCCGCGGGTCGTTGTTGACGAGTCTTCTTCGCACCTAACTGGTTTTTTTGACCCCGAAACTGACTGGGCTACCTTCCAGCACCTATTTCGTAGCTCCTCAACCATTTACAACACTATATAAGCACGAGATTCGAAGTCAAATTCAAGCAGAACTCATTTGGAAGAAGAGGGTGGTGACAGAACCCTAGTTGACGCCTATGAGTAGGGATGCCCGAGGTCCTTCTTAGATGACTGAATTCTAACCTGAGTTAGACATCAAACCTTAGGGTTTGTAGGGATTTTCACCCATTCCCACTTGTAAAAGTGAGAGAGTGGAGTGTCTTAGTGAACTATAGAAGGATTGAGTAAATATAAAAACCCATAATATTTAGCTATCTTCTTTAGTTCCAACTCTTGATACTTTTTCATTATTTTGTATTCTTTACATTCTTATTTCAATGAAAATGTATTCAATTGCACTTTATCTCACCATGAGTATGTTGGGTTTTATGCCCTAAAACTTGTAGGTAGTGAATGGTGAAAAATTGTTCACTTGTATCAATACGTCGTTATTGAGGTTTGTACAATAAAGAGTTATTGTTACTAAAATTGCACAATTTGATCCAAATCCAATAAACTAAGATCCTAGGTTGTTTAGATGAAACTTGAACTAGTATGTGGGGACATACGGGGATCAGTGTTCATGTAACAACTTAAATGGTCTATAGTATAGGGATAAGGTTGGGTACCTTATCCTGGTAACACTATGTGATACAACCCACTTTGTATTTGATACAGATGCAATGATCCAAAGCATCCATGTAGGAGACATGCGAGTGGGGGTATCCTGTGCAATGAGTTTGCATAAGACCGAACCGCGAAATAGTAACCACTAGATGTAACACCGTTGACTAGTTTAGGTTTCTATTTCAATAGGATGACCTAGGTAACTCAATCTCAATCCTGAGTCTGTTATGAACTCCTTTTCAGGAGGGATTATCCTTATATCTGTATGGGTGAGAGTGGCCAGTTCGCCGACTCAATAATCCTACCATTTCAGGGGCAAGACCGAATGGGGGCTGGGAACATAACAGTACAAGATGGAATTCACTCCTTCTCCTATTGGGGCAAGTAGATGTGTGTTCCCTTAAGGGCTGATTCCGGGTCTTGAACAAGGGCGCCCATCCTCTCCTGGCCCGAGAGGAACTGTTGTTTATTGATTGGATCATAAACAGATTGTTCATTAGAGGAATCAGTGGTACTTAAGGATCCAGAGGTAACCCAAGGGTAAAACGGTAATTTGACCCAAAAATATTTTGTTATTGGTCGATATCCGTGGACACAGAAATATTCTACAGTGAGAAGAGTGCAGCTGTGGGTCTTTAGTGGAGTGACTCACAGTTAACGAATGTTGACTAACTTGGTTAATGAGTTTAGCCAATTAGTCTCGTATCGTTGGAGCTTCTGATCTATAGGTCCATTAGGTCCACCTGCTAGCTCGTAAAGGGTTCTGAGGTTAACTAGTCTTGAATAGAATTTGAAGGGTGTTCAAATTCGTTAAGGGAATTTTATTGTATTTGATACAATTAAAATAATGTATAAAGATACATTATAATATAAGTTTAATTGGTGAATTGAACTTTATATTATAAATTAATTTTGGATATGATTCAAAATTAATTAACGAGAGAATTAAATATTTGAAGGAGTTCAAATATTAAATATGCATTAGATTCATATTGAAACTATAGGTTAAATTCAATGTGAATGAGATTCATATTAAAACTATAGTATATGAGAGAATTATTTGAATAATGATTCAAATAGTAAATTAATTAAATATATGATATTTAATTAATGAATTAATTAATTGGAGAATTAATTAATTTAATTTAATTAAATGTGATTTGATTAAATTAATTCTATAGTTAATATTAATGTACATTATGATGCACATTAAAACTATATGTTAAATGAGAGAGATTAAAATTGAATATGATTCAATTGTAATTAAATATTGAATATTTAATTAATGTGGATTCAATTAATGAGATTAATTGAATGACCAATTTAATTCAATTTAATATGATTCAAATTGAATTAAATACCTTATGTTATAATTGATTTAATTAATATTGTTTTAATTAAATTAATTATAATTAATTAATTAATTAAATGATTATTATTATTATTTAATTAATAGACGACCAAGATCGTTTGGATTAGATCCAACGATCGAGATCTAGTAGGGTAATAACTCCCTCCCCACTTATCGTACAGGGGAGAGGGAGTTGCCCAAATGATCGCTCATTCTCTCATTCTCACGCAGAATGACAGAGGTGTGAAATTTTTCTCTCAACTCTCTCACTCTCTCAACCAAAATCACAGCAAGGTGATTCCCTTCCAAGATGTTTTTGGATCCCACAATCCAAGTCTCAGTAATCCAAGAGACATAGCGGGTGTTCGCTATTGGTGGTGTTGATTGGAAGATCAAGAACGTGGATATGAGCATTGTGCTGTTTTTCGCCTTCTATCACGTAAGTTTCTTGTATCTAAAATTGTTTTAGATCTGTAAATGCATGCTTAATCTAGTGTAGAAATTGTTTCTTATTTTGCCCAACGTACCGGTATTCGAATAATTGAAATTAAATCACGGTCGGTGAAAACCGCTTCCGCTAGAGGATTCAATTCCTTCAGAGTAGCTAAGGGGTTCAATGTGGTGAATTCCCTTATGGTTCAATAGCTTGAAAGTGTTTTATTTGCTTAAGTTTCTATTCAATGCATGTCATCCTTTATTGATTATCACTCTAATCTTGCTGAGTTTAACTTGATCACTTAGACTTTGCATGCTATGTGAGTTTGATCTCAAAAGGGACAAACGATATCGGTTCTCATAAAGGTGATATAGGAGAAAAAGCTCAAAAGAGATAGTTCGGCAGTATAAGGCAAGCTGCCTAAGGCACCCTATATCGACTATAGGGTTATAGGTTGCATTCGTGAATTATCTATGTCGGAGTCGAATCACAGAAATGTGCATAACGATACTCGCTTAGCCTTCTAACGGTTTTTTTGGAGCAAAACCAAATAGAAGTTAAATCTTACCCAATGCATTGAATAGACTTAAGTTAAATATTGCACGATTATGGTTATTGCCTTTGGGATGAATCCATGTTGAGTACCTCGTTTCTTTCTTATTTTTATTCTTTTGTTTATTGCTTGTTTTATTTATTTCTTTAAAAACCAATCATCAATCTTATTTCTTTGGTTACCTATTTTAAGCAATCAAGTTGAGCAGTTTCTTCATCAAATCTGAATTTCCAATTAGTCCTCGTGGGATCGATACCCTTGGAATACTTCTACGGTTTTTTTTATTACTACGTGCGACAGTGTATACTTCCACTAAGGTTGACTGAATTTATCTTATTTAACATTTATCATCTTATCTCACATCCATCCATTTCAGCCTCTGTCGCACCAGTTGTTCCCTTAAGTGCTGACTCCAAGGCTTGAACAAGGGGCCCCACCCTCTCATTGGCTCGAGAGAGACTCTGTTTAGTGGTTCAACCATAAACAAATTGTTCATTAGAGGACCGGTGGACTTAAGGAATCCAGACATGTTATAGGGGTAAAATGGACTTTTTGACCTAGCTATAGTTACGAACGACCTGTGAAGGGTTGACTTACTAATCATGGTTATATCGAGTGGACATAAATATATCTACAGTGAGGGGAGTGCAATTACTAGGCTATAGTGGAGTGACCTGGTAGTTTACGAATGTTGGTTAACTAGGTTAAAAGAGTTTGTCCGGTTAAACCTCGAATCATTGGAGCCCATGATCTGTAGGTCCATTAGGTCCCCTTGCTAGCTTAAGGAATAAACTTCGGAACAATATGATGGAAAGAATTTGAATTTTTCAAATTCAGTTTAGGGAATATATCGGTCGTATTAGAAATTACCGACACGTCGGGTTTTGGTTAAACCTAATTTTGAGAGTTTGACATATTTAAAAATAATTTAAATATCGAGCACGTGAATAGGGATTCATGATTGAGAAATTGCATTTCGAAAATGATCGGGATTGGTAGAAAAATATTAATTTAATATTAGATATTAAATTAATATAGAATTATATAATTGATTATTTAATTAATAATTATTTTAAATTAATTATGAATTAATTTAAAATTCAAAATTCAAAATTGAAAAAGAATTTTCAGATTATTAATTAATTGAAATTAATTAACTAAAGTTAATTTTCATTTGAATTAATTAAATTCAAATGAAAATGAATTTTAGGAGGTGGAGTGCATGGTGACTAAACCCATGCACTCCTCCTCAATTAGCCAACAAATCCCACTGAATTTGGGATTAATTTGTTGTCAATCTTTGGTGCTTCAACTCAGCATGGCTTCTTCTTTAAATAGAGGAAGAATTGTTGAAGAAAGGTGGCTGGAAATCTTAGTGTTATGTTTCCAAAATCATCCCTCAAGCTCATGAACAAAAAACTTTTCATAGCTTGAAATCCAAGCACTCTCCCATCCAAATTCCATCACTAGAGGGTCTCACAATCCGTTTCAAAGGTCTGAGAATAGCAAGGAAGATCTTGTGGTGGTTCGTGATTAGTTGGTGAGGAAAAACAACAAATCAATTCGTTCCATTTTGAGCTACAAGAGGTTGGTACTCATGAACTCTGCTTTTCCTCTTATGGACAACATGCTTTGTATGATCAAATTGATGTTATTATGTACCTAAGATCCAAAATTGCTTCCGCATGTTAGATATTAACACTTTCACGTATGAGCTAGCAGGGGACCAAATGGACCTACAGATCATGGGCTCCAGCGATTCGAGATTAACCGGCTAAACTTTTTAACCTAGTTAACCAACATTCGTTAACTACCGGGACACTCCACTATAGCCTAGTAGTTGCACTCCCCTCACTGTAGTATATTTCATTCCACCCGATATAACCATAATTAGTAAGCCAATCTTTCTAAAGTTGTTCGTAACTACAGTTGGGTCAAAAGTTCGTTTTACCCGTGAAGTTACCTCTCGTTCCTTAAGTCCAACTGATCCTCTAATGAACAATTGGTTTGTGGTCCAACCACCAAACCGAGTTCCTCTCGGGCCAATGAGAGTGTGGGGCCCTTTGTTCAAGACCTAGAGTTAGCACTTAAGGAAATAACCTCTCTACTATTCCTAATAGCGGGTAGGAGAGAATTCCGTCTTGCAGGACTATGTCCCCAGCTATTTATCTGGTTTTATCCTTGAAATGGGGGCTTATTGAGTTGAAGAACTCGGGCCACTCTCACCCATGCAGATATAAGGATAAGCCTGAAAAACAGGAGTTCATAGTTAGCTCAGGATTAAGATCGAGTTACCTAGGTCATCGTATGAAATAGTTAGTCTCATCAGTAAATGGCGTTATAAAGTGAAAATGACTTATTTCGCAGTCCTGGTCTCTTATGCAAACTCATTGCATAGGATGGCCCCACTTGCATGTCTCCACATGAACGATTCAGGATCACATCGTTTGTACTAACTACAAAGTGGGGTCGCGTCTCATAGTGTCCCCAGAATAAGGTACTCAACCCTATCCCTATACTATAGACCTTTTTGGCTATTACTCGAGCCTGATTCACATTTATGTCTCCACATAAAGCTCAAGTATACATATTAGCCAGGGATCTTAGTTCATTGGAGTTAACTAATGTGCAATTACTTATTCAATAACAACTATAGTGAATAAACCCCAATAAGAACTTTATTGAACAAATATATATAAAATTTGTTACATTCACTATCTACGAGTTTTAGGGTATAAAACCCAACAGATTTCCACAAGTTTCGAGCTTCATCCCTCAACATGAAAATTACACTTCAGACCTTCAGACAATCGTCACAATTCAGGTAATCGAACATAGTTTCTAGATTGTCGATCCAACGCTCGGCTACCAAGGGATTTTTTTATCGTCCATCGAAAGAAGGAGCATCGTAGCGCTTGAAATATCGGATAAACTGGGATTCCACCAGGTTATGAAGAGCCCATTTAGGGTGTCATGGCTACCTGTCATTTCAATGGACCATGTTGTCAAACATGGTTTGAAGTGCCTCTGCAGAGATCAGCATGTGAAGGATTGTAGTCGGGGCTGAAGGGACAACTCCCTAAGCTGGAGGGTCACCCCTTTGTTTGGCATTGCCATCGCCTTTCGGATTCTATTGCTCGTCAACTGAAACGCTAAGTCTGCAACCTCAAGGCATTGACTGAGAATGCAACATGATGTGCAAATTGCTAACCGCAAGTGTACGGGTCAAGTAATAATATAATGATATGAAAATTGAATGTCGTCCTCTGAATTGGTTTTCTAGTTACATTAATTCTCGTTAATACTTTTGCCAAATTTTATTTAGAGATTGCACTAGGATGAAAACCAAGATCAAAAGGGTATTGCCATTTAAAAGATGAAAATTCAATTGGAAGAATTCTTAAGGAATTGATTTTATCAATTTAGATTAGGATTAATTAAAGGGAATGAATTTTTAACGTGCAATTAATTTATAAGTCTAAGAACCGTAAATCACAACTATCTCTCCCAAGCATAATTGATTCTCATGCATTCAATAAACTTTATATCCCTATCTAATTTCATTAACATGCAAGTCTTTGAGTTTAGTTCTCTTAACAACTTCTAAAGTCATTCTAAATCTCCCGATCTTAGAATTCTACTTTAGTCATGCAATTACTAAAGTCTAAGCTAAATCCTCACTCCTGAGCAAGATTCAACACCTAAATCATTCAACTAGTGGTCAATTAATTGAATGCATTTAAACATAATTGCATAAATAGAATAAAAACACAAAACATCCCAATAATCAACCCATAATCTTAAAAGACTACATCAATCCCCAAGAAACACGTCTAGCTACTCATACATAAAAACTAACTAGAGATAAGGAAAAGATAAGGAAAAACTCAATTCCGCCGAAAACTGCACGTCCCCGTCACGATTTCCACACGTTCTTGAGTGGTTCCTGCTCCTTGGCCTTGCTTCAGCTCCCACAAAAGGTCTCTAATCAATTTTAGGTCTAAAAACTCCAAAATTGACTCACCAAAAACTGTAGCTATCTCTTTCCTTATATAACCAATCTATCGACAGCGTCTCGACACTGTCTTCTTTACCACTCAATTCTGTTTAGGAAATTTTG
Source organism: Luffa acutangula (assembly GCA_036850905.1). Classification (NCBI taxonomy): domain Eukaryota; kingdom Viridiplantae; phylum Streptophyta; class Magnoliopsida; order Cucurbitales; family Cucurbitaceae; genus Luffa; species Luffa acutangula. Next base: position 16,608,114 of record CM072099.1, read on the forward strand.
CAGCATCTCGATGCTACCTCTTGGGCTTGCCTCCTTTATAAGCCTCAAACTTTTATCCTTTTTCGTTTCTTTTGCTCTTCTTTCAGTCCCAAGCACCTGATCAGCTCCAATATCTCCAATTCATTCCAAAACTCCAATTCTACAAAATAAACGTTAAAGTGCATAATTTGGCCAAAATAGTACTAAAAAACTAACTATAATTAACCGGGAAAAATAGCTCGATATGCACACTATCACAACCACTACAAGAAAAACTATATTACTTGACGCTTTTGAAATGTCAAATTTCAATACTCTTGACGCTTTTAAAAGCGTTGACAAAGCCACCATCAAGAATAAGACATCATAAATGTGATGAAAGAGAAGCGTCAAGATATTCTTTCCTTGATAGTTTTTAAATGTCAAGAATTTTAACATCATTGACATGTGTAAAGTGTCATGTATATAAATTCTTGATATTCATTAAATATCTACCTAAAAAGAACTCAATCAAGAATTTGAAAAAATAACCACGAACAGAGTTCGGACGAGTCGATTAGTGGTGACGAGTGTGGGAAGCACACAGAGAGTAGAGAGAACCACAAATCGAGCCATGGATTTGAACCTTCTTCGATTCTAATATTTTGAATAGAGAATCAGAGAAAAGGAAAGAGAAAAAAATAACGGAAAATATTAATAAAAAAAGACAAGAAAGTGGTAAAAAAAATAGAGAGGAAGAGAAGAGATTGGTGTAGCAATGAGAGAGAGATGGATACATGCATGTAGATAGAAAAAAAAAAAAACAAAAACAGAATTTGAGAAACAACTTTATGTCGTTTCTCAAATTTTACCTCTTTTTTTAGAAACTTTTCTAGAAATTTAGAAATACGAAATATGGTGTGTTATCAAACACGTTTGTTTCTTAAAAAAAGGAGAAATGAGAACAAGAAACAGGAAACAAGAACGTTATCAAACGAGCCCTTAGTGACCAAGGACATTATTCATGACACTCAATCTTTGTTGCCTTTGCATGAAAGTTGACTTAGAAAGTGAAAAAGTGAAAATGATCTTAGTTGAGACTTTTGCTCGAAGTTAGATACTTTCACCATAAACTGCTAGTAAGTTAAAACGAATGCATGCATTAATTACAACCAAGGATGAAAAAATCGGAGCTATCGACCGAAATATCGCCGATATTTCAGATTTTTGGAGATACTGAAATGGATATGAGGGGGTAAAGTTTGTCTTACCCCCTTATTGCCAAAATATCGAAAATATCGGCAAAATGTCGATGATATCACCGATATTTTGAGGATATTTTGGTGATATTTTCGTTATTTTTTTTTCTAATTTTATTAAACAATTACAATTTTGGTGTGTGGTGTCTAGTATAGTTGGTAGATCATCTTGACAATAATGCTAGTGTGTGTGGGTTCAAACCCCAATTCTATAAATTTTTATTTATTTCCCTTTTTCTCTCTCCAATCTACAACTACATCTACCATTATTCAATTTTCTTTCTTTTAATTCTCTCACTATTGTATCGAGAGGTATTAGGTTTAGTGGTCGGACTACAAACCAATTGTTCATTAGGGACTCAATGGGGACTTAAGGAACTAGATGTAACTTCAAGGGTAAAACAGACATTTTACCCAACTGTAGTTACGAACAACCTATGAAGGGTCAACTTACTAATTATGGTTATCTCGGGTGGACAGAAATATATCCACAGTGAGGGGAGTTCAATTATCGGGCTATAGTGGAGTGTCCCGATAGTTATATGTTGGTTAACTAGTTTAAAAGAGTTTACCTGGTTAATCTCGGATCGTTGGAACCCATGATCTGTAGGTCAATTAGGTCCCCCTGCTACCTCATACGAAATAAACCTTAGAACAAGTGTGATGAAGAATTTGAAACGTTCAAATTCATTATAGGGAGTTGTCATTAAATTATGTTCGATATATTTAACATTAATTGTTTAATTAAGAATTAAACTATAATTAGAGAGAGTTGGTAATATTTAATAATGATTTAAATATTTTCGGTATATTAGAATTCGATACATATTGTGGTTGGATGTGAATAGAGATTTGTATTCGAAAACTGAGATTGATAGGTGTCGGGACTGATCGTTTAATTTGATATTTGACATTGAATTAAATGATTATAATTAATTAAAAAGTTTAATTCAATATTATTAATAATGAATTTTTTTAAATTCATCATATTAACAAAATTAGGAAAAAGCAATTTAATTTTGATTTTAAAATTTCACTAATTTTTGGAGGAAAAAATTGTCTTTATATGAGACACCTAACCCATGAACTTCTTTTGATATTTTTACACCTCTCAATACACCTCACTATGAAGACAAAGTGTTGTCTTCATTTGCATGTAATTCTTCTTAGATTGTGAGAATGATGGTCTTAAATTTCTATTAAAACAGTCGAAGTTCAAACTCTAAAATTAGCAACATAACTTTAATAATTTAGAGTTTGATTTTATATTTTATATTATAATTAGAATGCACTTTTTTTTAATATTATAACTTTAATTTACCTTTAGAAATATAATGAATTGAGAGCAACCTGTCATTCTCAAACTAATTATTGTAATGTTAGTCTAAAAGTCCAAAAACATATTCTTATTATTGAATTATGAATCATATATTTGTTGACCAAAATTGTTTTATTTATAAATTATTCCAAATTTATACTTATTTTACAACTTTTATTATTATTTATTATTTCATTAATGCATATATTTGGCTTTTATTTTTTGATATATTTGCTTAAAGTAGTAGTTTAATTATGAATAAAAAAAGTTGTTTTACAGTTTGACAATAATATTCATAATATTTTTATAAATTTCTGAATTTTTTTTTCCGAATATCCGTCAATATATTCGTAAATTTGAGTTACCGATATTGATATCAATATCGATATTTTCATCTTGGTTACAACAAAGTTGTTTAACAAAAAGAAAAGAAAAAGACAAAAAAATAAAGGCCTAATAGCTAATAAATTCGAGGGAAATAAAAAACCTCATTGATCTTGAAGATCTCTTCCTTATCGGACCATCCAAATTTAGGATTAAGGAACCCTGAATTTATCTTTTCTTCCTTCAGGCTATGCACTAGCCACCATATGTTAAAAAAAATAAATAAAAAATAAAATAAAAAAAATTGGTGTTTTTTGTTTGGTCAACGCCAATGACATTCACCATGTAAAAAGATAAAACACATATATTACTCTCTTTAAAGTAGAAGGTTGATTTCCTTTCCTTATACTTTTTTTTTATTAAAAAAACACAATCATCGTCAATCAATTGTGATAGTCGGTTTGTAGCTTCAATTCAATCACAATTTAAAGAATGGAATATTATTGTTGTTATAGGTGTAATTTTTTTTTTTTAAAAAAAAAGTTGTTATAGGTGTAATTAGATCTAACCAAATACCCAAGATTAATACGAGAATAATAAAAAAGAAACTCGAAGTAGAGATCGAGTCTAGGTAGATGTAATGACAAACTATAAGCAAAACACAAGGAGATTCAGGAGAAACTCTTCCCAATCTTATTCAATATTAAGCAAAACTCACCTTGAACAAGATATGATATATATACACTTGGGAGGGAGAAAAACTCCTGAAAAACAGAATGAATAAACCTCAACTAACTATACATAGAAAACAGAGGATTATACCTCAATACAACAGAAACAACTACTCTTTAACAAGATACACGTGCGCTGCATATGACGATAGTTAATGAGCTATCTTCACACCCCCCCTCAAGCCAAGGGAGAGAGGATCTCTCACGTTGAGCTTGGAACATAACCGATGGAAGGAGGATGCTGCTAACGGCTTGGTTAAAATGTCTGCAATCTGATCATTAGCCGGGAGATGTTGAACTGTAATCCTCTTCTGAAGTACAAGATCTCGGACAAAATAAATGTCAATTTCTACATGTTTCGTCTTGGCGTGAAGTATGGGATTGGCACTTAAGTGAACTGCGCTTAGATTATCACACCAGAGAGTAGGCTTTTGTGGAAGAGAGATACGCAACTCACAAAATAATGTGTGCAACCATATCAGTTCAGCCGCAGTAGACGCCAAGCTTCTGTACTAAGCTTCGGTACTGGATCTTGATATGATAGCCTGCTTTTTGGAGCCCCAGGAGATGAGATTACCACCAAGAAATATACAGAAACCCGAAGTTGATTTTCTATCGTCTGGGTCCGATGCCCAGTCAGCATCTGCATAACCCTGTAGAGACAATGACGAAGGTACTGATAGTAATAGACCATGATTTAGTGTACCTCGCAAGTATCGCAAGATCCTTTTAACAAGTTGCCAGTGAGCTATTGTTGGAGAGTGCATGAACTGGCACACCTTATTGACACTAAAGGATATTTCAGGACGTGTAATAGTGGCGTATTGCAAGGCACCCACCACACTTCGGTACATCCTAACATCCAATAGCTTTTCCCCTTGTCGACTGGACACCAGAGGTCCACTCACCATTGGAGTAGCAATACCGTTGGCTGCAGCCATGTTAGTTCTATAGAGAAGATCAAGAATATATTTTGATTGAGATAGAAAAATACCCCCAGTTTCAGGGTAAGACACTTCAACTCCCAAGAAATAGCTAAGACACCCGAGGTCTTTAAGGGCAAACTTTGCATGTAGAGTAGATATCAGAGATTGAATAGCTGCTGAAGAACTTCCAGTGATGACAATGTCATCTACATACACCAAAATGTAACAAGAGCCCTTGCTAGTATGCTGAAAAAGTAGAGAAGAGTCAGCTTTGGATGAACGAAAACCAATCGATTGTAAGAAAGAACTAAGTCGCTCAAACCAGGCACGTGGTGCTTGTTTAAGACCGTATAATGCTTTGTGAAGTTTGCATACAGTTGGAGCTTCTCCAAATTTGTGCTCAAAACCAATAGGTTGCTCCATATATACTGTTTCAGTCAATAAACCATGAAGGAAAGCATTATTTATATCTATTTGCCGAATTGACCATTTATTAGCTAAGGCCAGAGTAAGAAGAACTCTAATAGTCACAGGTTTCACCACTGGGCTATATGTTTCCGAGTAATCAATATCTGGTGTTTGGTGAAACCCTTTTGCAACCAATCGTGCCTTGTATCTTGCTATGGATCCATCTGAGTTTCTTTTGATCTTGAACACCCACTTACATCCAACTACTTTCTGACTTGTTGGCATAGGAACAAGTGTCCAGGTCTTATTTGCAATTAAAGCATCATACTCGCACTGCATCGCTTTTCTCCAGGCAGAGTATTTTAACGCTTCCTTAGCATTAGGTGGTTCAAGATTATCATAAGTAACTATAAGAACTTTGGGTTTAAAGATACCCCGTTTTCCCCTAGTGACCATAGGATGAATATTCACCGTAGGATGGGCAACAGATAAATTCTCAGTGGACTGATTCACATGAGATGTACTATCACCAGATGATGGATCAAACTGTACACTATCCTGAAGACCTGACGCTGGAGGTGGTACAACAGGTGACATAGGTGTAGGACTACCAGAGATAGGCTCATGAGTAGATGACTCTGGAGGATGTGCTGTAGGAATTAATGGGCTAGATCTGAGACAAGGTACAGTTGGTAGATTTTGAATAACCGTGGGAGAAGACACTGTTGTTGATGGACCAGAGGATTGATAAGGAAAGATAGATTCATCAAATGTAACATGTCGAGAGAAAAAAAGTCTGCCATCAGGAGAAAGACACTTGTAGCCTTTATGTTTGTTACTATACCCAAGAAAGATACACGGTAGTGATTGAAAGCTTAATTTGTGGGAATTATAGGACCTCAAGCACGGGTAACACCGACAGCCAAACGTTTTGAGAAAGGTGTAGTTAGGATCACAACGGAATAGCTTTTTGAGAGGACAGATACCATTCAGAGCTGTAGCAGGTAAGCGATTGGCAAGGTATACTGTTGTTGCAAAAGCATCATCCCAAAAGGAGAGTGGCATAGACGCTTGAGAAAGTAAAGTAAGGCCAATGTCTACTATCTGTCTGTGTTTCCTCTCAACAATGCCATTTTGCTGAGAGGTATAGGGGCAGGTAACTCGATGCTCAATCCCAAAAGACTTGAGATAAGGTATGAATGGTTTAAACTCTCCCCCCCCCCCCATCGGTTTGTAGACGTAGAATGGGATGGCCTAGAAGTTTTTCCGCAGATGCTTTGAAGTCAAAAAAGGCTGAAAGAGCATCAGATTTGGCATTGAGAAAATAGATCCATGTATACCTAGAGAACACATCAACAAATGATATGTAATATCTGAAGCCATTTCGTGAAAGGGTATGAGAAGGCCCCCACACATTCGTTTCAACAAGCTGTAATGGAGCAGTATATATAGTAGATGAAGATTTAAAGGGAAGAGAGTGGGATTTTCCAACAGCACAGGCATCACAAAAATTATACTTTGTATATTGAGAATTCAACAGATTACAATTCTTTGCAATGGAACGGACAACAGAAAAGGCAGGATGACCAAGTCTCCTATGCCAGATATCTAGAACAGATTCTTTACCAATAGTATTTGCAGTAAAAGCAGAAGCAGTGGAACAAGCTTGAGAATCCAAGCATTTATTTGCATTCAATCTACTACTACTAGAGGTAGAGGGACAAATGGATAGATTGAACCTGTACAACCCTTCATGGAGTTGTCCTTGGAGCACTGTTTGGCCAGAGAGAAGATCCTTCACATAACAAATTTCAGGGTGAAATTCAAAGAACACAGAATTATCTTTTGCAAATTGGCTAACTGATATGAGATTTTTGGTTATTTGGGGAACATGAAGAAGGTTATTGAGATGAAAAAGTCTATTAGAGGATTGAAAGGAAGAATAACCAGAATGAGAAATGGACAGGCCTGCACCATTGCCAACCTGCATTTGACTACCACCATTATACTGAGACCCGACTGCAAGATTGCTGCAGTTATTCGTCAAATGATTCGTAGCGCCTGAATCAGGGTACCAGCCATTGTCTTGGTTCATATCAGAGGCTGTGAGCATTGCCTGCATTTGAGGATTAGGAGAGAAGGCTCCAGCTCCAAATTGTGGGTGAAAACCAATGTTGCCAGACTGATGAGAAGGAAAACGACCGGCTAATGAATAGCATTTCATCGCTGTGTGACCAAATTTGAAACAAATTTGGCATTGCGGCTTGTTCCTATTGTTGTTCCAGAAACGACCTCCACCTCGATTAGACCTTCCACCTCCTCGACCTCTCTGATTGTAATTAGTGGATGAATATTGATTCGGCGGTTTGGGAGCATCAGTATCTGTAGAATGTGAATTTTGCGTTGTAAGATTAGCAGACGGAGTTGAGCCATCCGTATTAATAGGCTTGATTTTGCTCTCAATCCGATTCTCATGTGTCAATAGCAGTGCCATAGCTTCTTGAACTCCAATATCCTCCGTCTGAGCAGTGATCACAGAGATCATGGACTCGTATTCAGAACCAAGGCCAGACAGAATGTAGGTGATGTGATCTTCTGTGTCTACTTCTTTTCCAATCGCTGCTAGCGCATCAACACAGCGCTTAATTTGAGAAAAATATTCAGTCATGGACGTATTCCCTTTCTGAATCGTTTGTAGCCGAGACTTGAGGCGCATGATCTGTGCTCGATTCCGAGAATTAAAGATTTGAAGGAGACATTTCCAAATTGCACGCGAAGTTTTACAGTGAATAACATGTTCAAGAATGTTATCGGTCATAGAACCAAGAAGCCAAGACGAGATCAAACGATCTTGTTTCTTCCACTTCGCATATGCAGGATTCGGTCTAGAGACATTCACATCATTTGCTACAGGAATCTTCTTTGGTGGTGGTTCAACGTCTTCTAGAATAAAACTCTCAAGATCATGTCCTTCTAGGGCAAATTCAATTTGAACCTTCCATACGAGAAAATTATCGTTACCTAGTTTGACTGTAGAAATCTTGTTCACTGGATTTACAGCCGCAATCGATGAATTCTCAGTACCTTCAGTGGATTCAGCCTCTGTGTGAATCTGTGTTGAAGAGTCCATTGATGAAGACGAACGCTTCGTTCGAAAAAGAAAACAAAAAAAAACGCAGAATCAGAGTGTCGTGAGACTAAAGCTCTGATACCATGACAAACTATAAGCAAAATACAAGGAGATTCAGGAGAAACCCTTCCCAATCTTATTCAATATTCAACAAAACTCATCTTGAACAAGATATGATATATATACACTTGGGAGGGAGAAAAAATCCTGAAAAACAGAATGAATAAACCTCAACTAACTATACATAGAAAACAGAGGATTATACCTCAATACAACAGAAACAACTACTCTTTAACTAGATACACGTGCGCTGCATATGACGATAGTTAATGAGCTATCTTCACATGTAACATCAAGAAGTTAAGGTAAGGCCACAATTTTCAAATTTCAAAGATTTATTAAAATATTTCCATGTATTTTGGTTTGGAAGAAGGATTAAAATGAAACTTTGTTAAGAGATTTAATTGGGTTTCTTTAGAATTCAAATTAAGTAGTTGGGGATGGAGTTTTTTTGAAAATTAGGGGACTTTGGAGCTTGCCAACCAAACCCTAATTACTCTTTTATTTTAGCTCACGCAGCACAAGGTTGAAGCCAAGTCATCTCAAGCCTTTTCTTCCTTCAACCTTACGATTATATTTTTTTTTAGTTTCCTTTTGCTCTCTCTACAACAACTTCTTCTTCCTCTCGGTTCGCTCGTCGCCGGCAAGCTCATGTAGCACCACCATCAATAGAGCTCGACCCACGACGATTCTGGCAGCGTTAGTCGCGATCCACGACGACGGGGCAGCGACGTCTCTTCGCGGATTGGGTGTCGACATCAGATTTTGGGCGTGGGTATCATGTCTAGGATATGCATGAAATTGATGCATATCCCAGTAATTAATAAGTTTAAGAATAATTTAAAGCCACCAAAATATGATTGTTGTTGATTTTAGAACGTGCATAAGCGTGACCCAACCCCAACAGTAGGGTCACTTACTGAGTATTCTAAATACTCATTCTTTTCTAAAATATTTTCTTTCAGGTAATTAAAGGTAGGGCATGTGAAAGGTTGATGAGAATCGTTAGGCAGCCATGGCAGGACTATGACTCATGAATTTCATATTTTCTTCTGCTTTAAGAACTTTGTTTTACACTACTTTGATTTGTAAAGTTGTTTGAGAAATTTGTAGAGGTCATGTATGATTATAGTTTGAGAATTATTTAAGAATATTTTAAACCTTTAAAATCAGGGATCCCGAATAAAGGTTTTACTTTGAGGTTTTTACTTAAATTTGTGTTTATGTTATAAAATGTTTTTTTTTTATTTAGAAAGGTCTCCAAAGCATGCATGTAGTAACAACCCCGAATAGACTCTTGTAAAGAGTCGGGTCATTACATTGGAAATGGCCAGTATGGGTTGATTGTTGGGTTTAATATCCTATAAACTCGTAGTTTTGTAAATCATAAAACATATTCTAATTCCAACGAAGACGTTATTGAGGTTATTCAGTAAAAGATGTTATTGAATATGTAAGTTGCAAATTTTTAACCTAAATCAAATAAACTAAGATTCTTGGCTATAACATGAATACTCGAATAATATGTAGAGACATATCATAGGATCAAGTTCAAGTTTATAGCCAAAACAGTCTATAGTATAAGGATATGGTTGGGTGCCTTATCCTGGGGACACTATGGACGCGACTCACTTTGTATTAAGTACAAACAATGAGATCCTAAATCGTTCATGTGGAGACATGCGAGTGGGGACATCCTATGCAATGAGTTTGCATAAGACTGGACCGCGAAATAAGTCACTTTCTCTTTATAACGTTGTTTATAGTAGAAACTGACTATTTCACAAGATGACCTAGGTAACTCGATCTTAATCCTGAGCTAACTATGAGCTCCTGTTTATACGAGATTATCCTTTGATCTACATGGGTGAGAGTGGCCAGACATTGCTGACTCAACATGCCTACCATTTTGGGGATAAGATCGGATAGATAGCTGAGGACATAGCCTCGCAAGACCGAATTCGCTCTTACCCATTTCTAGGATAATAGAGAGGTTGTTCCCTTAAGTACTAACTCCAGGACTTGAACAAGGGGTCCCACCCTCTTCTTGGCTCGAGAGGGACTTAGGTTTGATGGTTGAACCACAAATCGATTGTTCATTAGAGGATTAGTGGAACTTAAGGAACAAGAAATACTATAAGGGTAAAACGGACATTTGACCCAGCTATAGCTACGAACAACCTGTGAAGGATCGACTTACTGAACATGGTTATATCAAGTGGACAGAAATATATCTACGATGAGGGGAGTGCAGCTACTGGGCTACAGTGGAGTGTCCCGGTAGTTAACAAATGTTGATTAGCTTGGTTAATGAGATTAGTCGGTTAACCTTGAATCGTTGGAGCCCATGATCTGTAGGTCCATTAGGTCCCCCTACTAGCTCATATCGAAATATAGCTTAGAACAATAAGATAGGAAACTTTGAATCGTTCAAAATCGGGAAAGGATATTATTGTCAATTGTTTTTGACACAACAATTTAATTATGAATTAAATTATTAAATGAGATATAAAGTATTTAAAAATGTTTTAAATACTATATACATGAATAAAGATTCATGTATTATGGAAGACACAAGGTAAAGATGATTAAATTTGATTAATTATGTAAAACTAATTGGAAAAGATTCCAATTAATTACCAAAAATTAATTTCAATTTGGAATTGAAATTAAAACAAAAATGCAAGATTTAAAATCTGACTTTAAATCATATATAGTGGATTATGTTGCAATTCCACTTTTGCGCGAAGATTGAAAGTGGTATTACACCACATACATGCAATCTTGCATGTAATGTTGGTACAACACCTAGATTCCATTTTCACTCAATTCACCACCATGTGTCTTGTATCTTGAGGCTTTTTCATGCATGGATTCACTCTATAAGTAAAGATTGAATTAGATTGAGAGAGATTACAACAATTAACCATACTGTTATGTTGTTGAATTTGTGCCTCAAACTCTCTCATTTCATATATCTCTCTAGAGCTTGATCCTTCAAGCATTTCCTTCCCATTTCCTATCTCTATAGACTCCCACAAGTCATTCTTGGCCAGGAGAATGACGGGGAAGACATTAACGGTTGTCCAAAGTTGATTGGAGAAGAAAAAGATTACAAGAAGGTCCATCCATTTGAGCTAGAAAAGGTTGGTCTCTCTATACTCTTTGTTTCTGGTTGTTTAGAACATGCATGTTTTAGGATTAAAATTGATGTAGTTAAGTGTTGTCGATCTTTAATTGCTTCTGCATGTGTTATATGAACACCTTCATGATTGCCTTAGTCTAGGCCCCAAAGAAGCCCCACATTCCAACAACCTCCCTTCCCTGAGTCGTGAACAACCTAAACAGGCCATTAGAAACCCTCTTCCAATCACAAAATGAAAAGGAAAGCTGAAACCCTAGACAACTCGACACAAATAGATAATTACAGTGTGTATAACAAGCATCACACCAATGTGTAGTTTTTTTTGTTGTTTTACAATTCAGATCTTTCTTCCAAATCAACAAATTTAGCGTTGAAGCACGTATAAGTGTCAAGTGAGTTTTCCTTTGCTATTTTGTTTAATTTCTTTTGGCTAGTTTCCTATTCACCTCGACAATATTTTTTAAAAAATGAATATTTTATCCCCTCAAACTTATTTTAGGACTCTTTCAAAGATATTTTAATAGGTCAGATATTTATTTTCATCTCAAAATGGATAGTTTGTCTCTCATTGCAATTCTAAAACTTAAAAATATATTTTTTTTAAAAGGAAGATTCGGTGTATTTAGATCATAAATGACTATTAATTAAATTATATTTTTTAAAAAATATTAAATTATATATTTCAGATCTAAAAATAATAGTTTTTTAACATGGATGCAATTAGTCTTTCAGATAGTGGGTGGAATTAATTAATTGTTGTAATCGAAGTGAAGGAAAGTAAATTATAAAATAAGGGAATTATTGGTATGTGTATATATACATATTAAATTGAACAACATGTAGAATTATTGATACAAGTTATTATCTAAGAAATTCAAAGATTTGTATATTAATTTTCATATTGTTGATGCCAAAATTCAAACGGGAGATTCACCTGACCTTCACGTGACAGCAACAGTGAATTTGTTGAAAGGGGAAGATGTGACCTACAAAACCAGTGAACATTTTCTTTAACCAAGCTAAATTGAGAATATGAGTGACTCCATCTAGGTGAGGACTTGGGGTAGTTGAGAATATGGGTGGCTCAACTCCTCCAAGAATATTTTCTTTAACTCGGTTAAATGGAGAATATGGGTGGCTCCATCTAGGTGAGAACTTGGGGTAGTTGAGAATATGGGTGGCTCAACTCCTCCAAGGACATTTTCTTTAACTCAGCTAAATGGAGAATATTGGTGTTTCCATCTAACTCACTTGAAAATTTGAAAAACTAAACAAAAGATTAAAAATCAACAACAAATAATATTATTCAAGTGTTCGGTCTCGACCAAATCCTGGTCAGCCTCGGGCCTTTGCTGGTCGGCGTCAGACTTCCGCTAGTCGGCCTCAATCTTTCTATAGTGGAACAACAGTTTCCATCTCTACTAAAGTTATTGGCAGTAAATGTTTTGGTGTTCGACATTCCATGGGTGAGGTAGCGGTTTTCCATTTTCATCGACCAAAGCATATGTGCGGGCCGGACCACTCTACTAACTTGGTAAGGTCCTTCCCATGCTAGCCCTAGTGCACCCGCATTGAGGTCCTTGGTATTTTGCATGACTTTTCTCAATACCAGATCCCCTTCTTTGAAACTGCGCTTCTTCACTGTTGCATTGTAATATCTTGCAATTCTGTTTTTGTATTCTACAACTCGAAGTCGAGTTATCTCTTAATGTTCGTCTAGTAAATCTAAATTCAATCTTATCGCTTCATCATTCCTTTGAACACTGAACTGCTCCACTCTAGGAGATGGTAGGCCAATTTCCACTGGAACTACTGCTTTTGCTCCGAATGAGAGAGAAAAAAGTGTTTCCCCTGTCGAAGTTTGAGTCGTCGTTCGATATGCCCACAACAAAACGTGGAAGCTCTTCGACCCATAACCCTTTTAACCCTTCAAGTTTCATCTTCAGATTCTACTTGATGGTTTTATTTACTGCTTCTACCTATCCATTAGCTTGAGGATGAGTTGGGGATGAGCAACGGTGTGTAATTCCCAAGCTTGAAAAGAATTTTCTAAACGTTGGGTTATCAAATTGTCTGCCATTATCTGTAATGTTGGTGTTGGGAATCTTGAAACGACATACTAGGCTTCTCCAAATGAAATCAGTGACCTTTTTCTCAGTGATACTTGCCAGCGCCTCTGCTTTTGCTCACCTGACCTTCGCGTGATAGCGACAGTGAATTTGTTGAAGGGGGAAGACATGACCTGCAAAACTAATGAAAACTGCACACCGGTGTGGTGCTTGCCACATCCACTCTGATGCTTAAGTCAGCCCACAACCAGTATTATATCTCAAGAGTTTTAGCTTTTTCGAACCTTTTTTCGATGTGAAGAAGGGTGTTTATACCTGTCTTGTTTCCTAGGGTTTCTCATGGCTTCGAAAGTGATTTCAGGTCGAATTCGGTCCAATTGGGCTCACCCAGGGCACGAAGAACCGAGTAGGGGGAGATGTCGTGGGTCGAGGGTCGAGCCGAGGGCAAGCATGGGGTTGGGCCAAGGCCCAATCCCTCCGGTCTTGGCCCATTTTTTTTGTCCTATCTCTCCCCTGGGGTCCACTTATTTGTTATGTCATCGGGTTGACGTTGTGCTATCCTTATCGATTCCTTACCATTCGGAGTAGCTCAAGATTACCTATAACAAATATTACTTAATAAAATTAGCTCAAATAATGCCCCTATATAATATAAGTAGCCAGGTATACTTATTTCTCCAAGTGGTAAGTTCAAATTAATTTATAACATAATATAATTTTTTTAAAAAGATCGATTTTATTCAAAAAGAAAAGAGAGAGAGAGAAAAGAAAAGAAAAAAAAAATTAAGTAGAAAATCATTTTCTCAGCCCTCAGTTTTCGTTTGGTTTTTGCACATTTTTCTAATTAATTACCAATTCTCTTCTTACTTTATTCCATACATATATATTTCACGCTTCCTATGTTTTTCTTTTTGTGCCTTTTATATATTCAAATTACCATTTAAGATATAAGATCTAGAACTCAAAGCTGTAAAGTAAATAATAATCTAGAAAAAGAAAACTATAATAAAAAATGACAATTGAGGAAGGCAATAGTATTGAATTAAATAAGGCATTGTAGAAACCGACAATTGATTGAGATGGTATGGAATGCTTTTTTTTTATCAACGAACCTCTTACCTTTTGGACGAGAATACATGTCAATTACCACTGAGTTAGACTTGCTTTCTTTAGAAAGCTAAAATTTGAAAACAATATAATAAGAATTTTAAAATAGTTAGAAAACAAAAATTATGGGATTAACTCTAAGGTGAAGTTTAAGAAAACTTAAACCTCGTCTAATAACCATTTGAATTTTGAAAATTAAGCAGGTAAACAGTACGACTATTACCTTTACCTATAAGTTTTTTTTTTTTTTTTAATATTTTTTCTACCTACCTTCTTCTCATGTCTTCAAAAACCAAACAAAAATTTGAAAACTAAGAAAATATGTTTTCAAAAACTTTTTTCTTTTTGAATTTAATTAGAAATTCAAACGTGTCTCTAACATAGATGAAAACCATGAACAAAAAATTGAGTAAAACAATCCTAATTTAAAGTCAAATGATATGCAAACGGAACCTTAGATTTCCATGTACCCTCTTCTACCCTCTTCTAGACTTCAATATATTGAAAAAAAAAATTACATATGGAGACCGAAGAGCAAAATCTTTAAAACTTAAAGGAATATTAACATTGATATACTTGATATGTTACTTTTCATTACTTATATTTGTTAGGCTTCCTTTTATCTTTATTGAATTGTGTTGTGCTATTTACATATTTTAAACGAAATGTTTGTCTTTTATAACGTAAAATGTTTGTCTTATATACCTGTTATGAACGGATATACCATTGATATACCTCATTTGTTATATTACTCAAATAATTAATAACATTGATATATATGATTATGAGTGGTTAAATACATCAATGACAGACTTTGTTATTTAATAAAATAATCATCCATATATATTTTTAATCATAAGTGATATACTTCATTTTAAGTAAATTTTTTTTGTATTGAATATGAAGTGTTGGTATACTACCAAGAATACCATTTCACTTATAGACCAGAGTATATTAGTAGTATATCAGTGATGTACTTCAATTTAGGTATATGTGAATATAAAATAATAATATACTATTAGTATCCTTCCTATTATAGGAATATCATTCCACTAATATACTATATTAGCAGTATATCAGATATATCTCGTTTTGGATATATCAGTAGTATATCAACAGTATATCTGATATATTTCATTTATTATATCAGTAATGTATCAACAGTATATTTTATATACTATTGATATACTTCATAACAGTAAAACATGCGTAAATGCTAGAAAGAGTATTTTTCAACTTTTTCTATTCGCGTTTTGGGTTGGACTGAACTTTTTTTTTGCCATAATTGCAATTATCAAAAAGTGGAGACACACTTGCGATTGAGGATTTCTCTGTTACTACTGTTGCAACCACCCTTATTAATTTATTTTCATCTAATTTTTTTTTTAAATTAAGAGTACATTGTTATAAATGTTATATATTTTTTATTTGTTAATTTTCTCAAAAAAGAAAAAAAAGAATAAAGATTTCGTGAGAAGTTGTATCGAAGTTCTGTAAGGAGAGAGAGAATCCAAAAACTATCTCAATCCTTTCAAAATATAGCATATTATATAATTAAGAAAGATAATAATCGAGCTCCATCATTATTTCCTTTCAACAAATCCACAAGCTCATACCTTTCAAAAAAAAAAAAAAAAATCCACAAGCTCAAAGATCAAATACAATAATAAGTAACAAACATAAGCAAGTAATCAAGCATGACAAAAGAGTACAGAAGACAATACAACTCCAAACACAATATAATCAACAACATCCAAATATGAGATAGATGAAGAGAGAGTGATGAAGCTCGAATTGAGACACGAGACTTTTATTTAAGGTGAGATTCGATGTCCTTAGTGAGGTTATTCATGAGATCAAGGTACTTGTATGGATAAGGAGAGCCATCATCAAGTTTCTCATATTCCAAAGTCAAGACCGCCAAACTATGCTCAGGACCCTTTGGCACAACTTGATATGTTCCTTTGAAGGCCTTGTAATGCTCAAACACATCTCCTTCCAGGCCAATCAAAGTTACTGCAAACTTCTCATCATCGAACTCCACTTGTTCTTTGAAAACCTCAGCCTTGCCATCTTAACAAATCATATACAAAAGCAAAGAGATCAGTAACAAAAACATATATATGAAAATAAAAACAAGTGATCATAGGGTGGTCGAGGTCATAGTCGTGATCATTAGCACGTACCGATGGTATAATTCCAGATTTTGATGGAGCCGTGGCCATGGTTATCCCAGTCACCTTCATGAACTTCGACCTTTTGGATGATGCTTGGAGAAATATTTGGAACATGAGAAACTTGATCTTTGAAGACTTTGTAGTATGTCTCAGCCGATACGTTTAATTCTAATTCACTCACAAACTTCCCAACAAGAGACATCGTTTCAGAACTCTCTTATAGATTGTTTTGCTCAACAAACCCACACACAACCATCTCCCCCACTGTCTTCCTCTTTTTATACACCCTTAGTGATGAATTACTTTATTATTTTTGGTTGTTTATTAGAATTATTATTGTTGTTGTTTTGTTATAAAAAAAGAAAGAAAAAAAAAAGGAATAATTATTGTTGTTATTTTTGTCGGTGGGGGCCAACGTTTGACCCAGAGGGTTTAGCGTTTATCATGCCAACCAAACCTTTGTTGCTTCTTTTGATGATGTTTTCATTAGGGGAGAAATGGAGAAAAATAACCCTAAAGTTACAGGAGTTCCAATTAATGAGGGTTTTTATGGAAAATCAAAAGGGTACCCATTTGGTAATAAAATTTGGTATTTTTTGAAAAGAAAGAAAAAAAGCTCTACAATATATTTCTTTTTTATTTCTTAATTAGAGAGAGATAAGAAATTTTTTAGAAAGTGACAGATTATTGAAGAGTAAGAGCTTGAGAGAGATTTTAGGTTTAGTTTTGGATTTTAGTAGCTTTTAAAATAATTACGGGTAACTTTGCTTTTAGAAAAATCAATTTTAAAATGAAGTAAAATATTGTTTGGTAAATTTCAATTTTAAATAAGAAAAAACTAGTTAAGGTGTTTGGTAAATTAATACTAAATTGTTGGAATTTAAGTATAATGATCCAAATAGGCTTATTATTTCAATTTTCTTCCAATTGATATTTAACTTATAATTTATTATAAGTTAATTATTTATATGATTTAAATTGCATCTAATTATGTTTGATTAATCTAAACTATTTGATAAAAATAATTGTTACAAAAATTGAATCAATCAAACTTTTATTGATATAAGAGAGAACAAAATGTGAAAATATATATAATAAGGATAAATTTCATATTTGAAAACCGTAAGGAGAAAGTAGCAGATTTTTACTCACAAGTTTGGTAACCATTTTGATTTTGGTTTTTGGTTTTTGAAAATTAAGCTTATAAACATTATTTTTACTCACAAGTTTCTTTGTTATCTACCTCCTTTCCTATGTTTTCAAAAACCGAAGCTAAATTTTGAAAAAAAAAAAAACTTGTTTTTATGTTTAAAATTTGGCTAGGAACTCAAATGTCTCCTTAACAAGCATGAAAATCATTGTAACAAGATAGAGAGAAAAGAAGCACAATTTTCAAAAACCAAGGACAAAAGACGAAATGATTATCAAACGGGACCTTAATAATTTGTTTTATCAAACACTTCAGGCGTTTAAGATTATCCTCTCTAATCACTCACATTTGCCAATGCAATTTCAAACGGGCCTTAGTGAGTTTGAATGAGAAAGTTAGAGAGAGAATATATTAAATGGAGAAAAATTAAAGTGGAAGAAATGAAAAAGTTAATAAAAAAAGAACATAAATCTATTTCTTAAACACTTTTTTAAAATAATAAAAAAATTATTTTCAATTACAACCTACTTTGTTTTAACTTTAAAACCTCAAAATTGGTCACCCCACCTCAAAAATAAAAAACAAAAAACAAAAAAATAAAATAAAATAAAATGGTCCTTAATGACAACATATTTTTATTTGGGAAAAATGCACTTTTTGTCCCTGAGGTTTGGGTTAAGTTACACTTTGGTCCCTGAGTTTTCAAACTCGACAATTTAGTCCCTAAGATTTGGATTTTGTTTTGGTCTCTCCATCCATTTTTCTGTTAATATAGCTAACAGAAGCTAACGTGGAATTTTTTTATATTAAAAAATCTTTTTATTTTCATTTTTCATTATTATTTCTTATTTTTAATTAAAAAACATTTTTTAAAAAAATTCTTTTATTTTTTTTTTCTCTCTTCCTTCTATCTCCTCCATCCATCATCTTTTTTCTCCTCCACACGGCAAACCTCTCTCCCTTCTCTCTCCTCCTTCATCTCTTTTCTCCTCCACGCCGGCAACATGTCTTCCTTCTCTCACCTCCCTCATCTTTTTTCTCCTCCACGCCGACAAACCTCTCTCCCTTCTCTGGAACTCCCTCATCTTTTTTCTCCTCCACGCCGGCAACTCCATGTGTTTTTCTCATTCCCTGTGAACCAATGGATGGAATGACCACAATGAAACGAAATCCAAACCTCATGGACTAAATTGTCGAGTTTGAAAACTCAGGGACCAAAGTGTAACTTAACCCAAACCGCAAGGACCAAAAGTGTATTTTTCCCTTTTTATTTTTATTCTTTTTAGGAAATTAATGAAATTAAGCTTATAAAAACCACAAATACCTGCATTTTCTTGGTTTAATGTTATAAGCTTTTGTATGGGTACCAATTTAAGGTTTGTTATTTGTAAATATAGCAATTTTTTTTTTAAAAAAAATTGCAAATATAGCAAATCTATCACTCATAGACGTACTTCAATCACAATGCATATAGTACGTCTATCAATGATAAACTACTATCGCGTTCTATTACTACTAGACTTTAATTTTCTTATATTTGCAAATAATTTTGGAAAATATATCGGTGATAGACATCTATTACTGACACAATGCATGTAGACTACTATCACTAATAGAATAATTTATCCTCAATAATTACACACTTGTGATTGAAGTCTATCGTTGATAGATTTCTATCACGGATAAACTTCGTTGTATATTTGCATATAGTTTTAGATTTCACTATATTTGTAATTATTGTAGTTTATTCTTCTATTTGTGCAACCAACCCTTTTTTTTTTTTTTTTTTTTTTTTTTTGAAAAACATCGTTGAAATCTTGGCTTAATTTATTTTAACAATACTTTAATAACATAACTAGTCACTTTTTAAGGGGTTTTACCTTATTCTTGATTCAACACTAAAATTGGGGATTTTGGGAGAAGATTTGGAGCCTTGCTAAAGATCCTTGGAGCTCAGGATTGATGGAGATCGCCACGGGAACGAGGAGATCGACATTATATTTTGAGCATTTCTCTTCCCTTTTCCTTTGCTTTTAGTTTCTAGGTTAGGTGTAATTAGGAATTGTTGGATGTTTTGTGATTATGAGTAGTTAATTCCTAAATTCTATGGGTTTGATTTAATTTGTTTGACATTTGCTTAATTAATTAATTGATTTGGTTCAATTGGCCTTTATATCCATTTGTGGCCTTTATATCCATTTGTGCATTTTATGCTTAATGCTTTTAATCACCTTATCAATGATTAATGGAATTATTTTCTAAGTGGAAACTTGACGGAGAGAAGCTTAGACTATAACTGAATGCATGACTAATGTTTATTTACTTGAGTGACACGGGATTAAATAAATAAACGTTAGAGGTTGTTAATGAAGGGTCGTAAATTTTTGGGTTTTATGCCCTAAAACTCGTAGATAGTAAATGTAACAATTGAGCGAACATAATAAAATGTTATTGATGTATTATTCAACAAAGTATTGTTGTTTGTATTATGTTTGTCTTGCCTAAATAACCCTAATCCAATAAACTAACATCCTAGGTTGTTATATGAGTTTTGAACTGTATGTGGGGGACATACGAGGATCAGTGTTCAAGATACAACCTAAAGGGTCTATAGTATAGGGATAAGTTGGGTACTTTATCCTCATGCATGACACTATGGATATGACCCACTTTGTATTTGATACAAACACAATGATCCAACATGTTCGTGTAGGGGACATGCGAGTGGGGTTGTCCTATGCAATGAGTGCATAAAACCGGACCACAAAATAGTAACTGCTAGCTGTAACATCGTTGACTAGTTAAGTTTCTATTTCACTAGGATGACCTAGGCAACTTATTAGTCTCAATCCTGAGTGGGTTATGGACTCCTGTTCACGAAAGATTGTCCTTTGATTTGTATGGGTGAGAGTGGCATGTACGCCGACTCAATAAGCCTGTCATTTTGGGGACAAGACCGAATGGGGAGCTGAGAACATAATCACACAAGATGAAATTCACTCCTTCTCGATTTTAGGGAATGTAGATGAGTGTTCCCTTAAGTGGTGTCCCTAGGTCTTGAACAAAGGGCCCTGCCCTCTCAATGGCACGATAGGGATTTTAGTTTGATGGTTAGACCTCAAACAGGTTGTTCATTAGAGGAAAATTAGTACTTAAGAATATAGAGGTAATCTAGGGGTAAAATGATAATTTGACTCAGCTGGTGTTACGAACACTCGTGAAGGACTAACTTGCTGTTACTGGTCAATATTTGTGGACACAGTAATATATTTACAATGAGAGGAGTGCAACTGTGGGTCTACAGTGGCGTGTACCCATAGTTAACGAATATTTATTGACTTGGTTAATGAGTTTAACCAATTAATCTCATATCGTTGGAGCTTCTGAACTTAGTTAATGGATGTTGGTTAACTACGTTAAAAGGGTTTAGCCAGATTAAACTTTGTACCGTTGAAGCCCATGATCTGTAGGTCCATTAGGTCCCCTTGCTAGCTCAAAATTAACCTTTGGAACAATGTGATCTTCAATAGTTCATGTAGAAACATGCGAGTGGGGTCGTCCTATGCAAATGAGTTTGCATAAGACCAAGACCAAGAAATAAGTCAATTTCCTTTATAACGTCATTTACTGTTGAAACTGACTTATTTTAGTGCGATGACCTAGGTAACTCGATCTTAATCCTGAGCTAACTATGAACTCCTGTTTATTCGGGCTTATCCTTAGATCTGCATGGGTGAGAGTGGCTCATCATCGCTGACTCAATAAGTGTCCCTGATAGGTCTAAATTATTATACACTTAGAATCTCCCAATTTTCTTATCTTAGTTGAATTCCTTGCGAAAAAAATACTTTAAAATGAGTATAATATGTCTATAGGTCCTCACCGGAGCTTTGGAAGCGGTTCGGGGCTTAAACGAGCAAAACAGAGGTGAGATTAGCTAGCCTACCTTTACTTTTCCGTTATTTAAATTTATTGCAATTATATGTTTCCAATTAATTCATCTTTCAAAACCCCCCTTTTCTTGGTTACTAATTGAGAAATCTAATTGAATTAATTAATTACGTTGCTCCCTGTGATCGACTCCGACCACTACTGCTACAAGTTAGCTTTAGAGGTTGTGGATTACAAATTTATTTGATACGACATTCGACAAGTCATCCATCAAATTGGCACCATTGTCGGGGAGCACGGTCAATTAATTTCTTTAATTTAGATTTTTCGCCTTTGTTTTGTCTCTTTGTTTTAGTTTGTATCTTGTAGGACTTTTAGTTGATCATTTTATTTCCAAGAACAAACCAAGTTTAAGGAGGGAGGCAAAAAGAGGAAAGAGAACTTCAGAGTCATATCTAGCATACCCTCGGTCGATAATTACTTTCTACCATGATGGTCGAGCGCACAATGAAAGAGTTGTTGGCCCCTGATTTCAGTTTGCAGCCTTTGTGTATTGTTTATCCAGAAATTGAAGGTAACTTTCATATTCGGGCTAGCTTAATAAACTTACTTCCTACCTTTTATGGGAATACAGGTGATAACCCTTATTTGCACTTAAAGGAGTTCTACCTAGCTTGTTCTACCAAAGGAATAGTCGAAGAATCTATTAGTTTAAGGGAGTTTCCTTTATCCCTTAAGGGTTAGGCAAGAGAGTGGTTTTTCCTTCTACCTCATGGTTCTATAACCAAGTGGACAGAGATGAAGAAACTTTTCCTTGAAAAATGTTTCCCACCTTCACGAGGTTTGGATTAGGAAAAAGATCTATAGCATCACTCAGGCATAAGAGGAAACGTTGCACGAGTATTGGGAGCGATTTGATCGACTGTGCTTGAGATTCCCCGATCATTAGATTCCAGATCACCTATTGTTCCAAGGTTTCTGTGATGGTATGCTTTCCAGTAGTAGGATGTGGATCGATGCAGCTAGCGGCGGCTCCATGATGAACAAGTCACCAAAGGAGGTGTGGGATATCATAGTCAACCTTGCAGGGACTGAATGCCAGAGTGCCATAAGACAGGACGATCAGATAGCAGCCTTGGCTAAGGAGGTAAAGGATTTCAGGACTAAATTAGATGAGCTAATTAAATTGGTTCATTCCCTTGCAGATAGACTTAAGGTGGAAGAGGTCTGCAACAGTTG
Source organism: Luffa acutangula (assembly GCA_036850905.1). NCBI lineage: Eukaryota > Viridiplantae > Streptophyta > Magnoliopsida > Cucurbitales > Cucurbitaceae > Luffa > Luffa acutangula. Next base: position 16,631,006 of record CM072099.1, read on the forward strand.
TACAACCCTTGTCAATTCAGAAGGCCACCGTCTTCAGGATCACCAGTCAGGTAATTCCTTAGAAAATCTTATTAAGACTATAGCTGAGACCACTCCATCTTTTTAGCAGGATGTGAGAAATAGTATGCAAAATCAGGAAAACCAACTGACCCTGTTGAGTAAGCGTCTAGTCCAGTTAGAGTTCGAGCTACAATCTAGAACGCCAGAGCAAGGAGTTGAAACCGAATCAGGAACAGACATGGACGAGTGTTCTACCTCGGCACCACAAGTATGTGTTGTTCCTCATGTGTATTCTCATTTTGTTCCTAAAGGTGATATTTCTGGCAGGTTGAAAAGCAAAAGGGAAAGGGACTTTGAGCTGGAGGTAAAAGAATTCTTCAGGGGCTTTGAGATCAACATACCCCTGCTAAATGACGTGGAAGAAATTCCTAGGTATGTGCGGTTTATGAAAGAGTTATGTAATACCAAGCGGGAGACGAAAGAGCGAGAAAGAATTGTGGTGAGTAACACCATTTCAGCACTCATACAAAGTAACATGGCAGAGAAGTTTGGAGGTCCAGATTTGTTTTACATACCTGCTGTGATAGGTAGTAAAAGTATAAAATATGTCATTCTTGATCTGAGTGCATCTTTTAATGTCATGCCTTACTCCATCTATCAAGATCTTAAATTGCATGACCTGAGAACTACTGGTAATGTATTTCAGTTAACCGATAGATCTTACATGTATCCTCTAGGGTTGTAGAGGATGTCCTAGTTCAGGTGAGAGATGTGTTATTTACTGTTGATTTTTATGTTGGGCATATTGATAGAGGTTTTCCCCAAGTGCTGCAACTATTTTGTTGGGGAGACCGTTTGTAAAATCAACTAGGACCATGATAAATCTTCATAGGGATGTACTGTCTTTAGAATATCAGGAAGAGATCGTTAAAGTTAACATTCCACAAGTTACTAAAAACCCTAATATTTCTGCTTCTCTTTACAATGTGGAGATAGTTGACTCCGTAGTGCAGGATGTCGTAGTGAATGATAAGATTGAGACGGGGTGGAGCAGGATACCCAAGAAAATGATATCGATGAAATATGGGAGTTGGTTTTCGATTCTTCCCCTGATTCTATTTCCTTTGATCTTGGTATATCTGTTACTTCTAGTGAAATGTTGCCCTCTGTTGTGCAGGCACCTAAACTAGAGTTGAAGGCGTTACCAGACCACTTAAAGTATGCTTATCTGGGGAAAGGTAATACCTTACCAGTAATTATTTCTAAAAAGTTAACTGCAGTACAAGAGGAAAAACTGGTGAGCGTGCTGAGGGAGCATAAGAAAGCTATTGGATGGACCTTGGCTGACATCAGTGGGATCAGCCCAGCGACTTGCATGCATAGGATCCAATTGGAGGAGGATGCAAAACCTTTGAGGGAGCCACAGAGACGGTTGAATCCAGTTTTGAGAGAAGTGGTAAAGAAAGAGATCGATAAGCTTCACGCTGCAGGTATTATATACTCCATATCTGATAGTAAATGGGTCAGTCCTATTCATGTAGTTCCTAAGAAGACAGGCATGACTGTAGTTAGGAATAAAAATGATGAACTAGTACCCATGAGAGTACAAAATGGATGGAGGATGTGTATAGACTATAAGAAGCTTAACTCTGTCACTAGGAAAGACCACTTCCCTATCCCCTTCATAGATCAAATGTTAGAAAGACTAGTTGGGAAGCCTTTTTTTCTGCTTTTAGATGGTTTTTCAGGCTTCTAACAGATTCCTATTGCACAAGAAGACCAGGAGAAAATGACTTTTACTTGTCCCTTTGGAACATTTGCCTTTAGAAGGATGTCCTTTGGATTGTGTAATGCTCCAGGTACTGTTGGTGTGAGGCGATTACCGCAAGTGCACGGGTCGTCACAAGTAACATAAAACGGTAGGTAATACCGAGTATCGAATCCACAGGGAGGCGAAGCGAAATTTAAGCAAGCGAAATATTCTTGAACACTAAAAATACTTAGGCGAAATAATATTTAAGGACCAGACCATGCAATCTAAGAAAGTTAAGAACTAAAGCAATAAAAGAGAAAATTTGATCAATCAAGGAAAATAAAATATGGAGAAAGAGTTTCTAATGGGAAGTGGGGTCTTGAAAATCAATTATTAGCTAAACAGTTATTATAATTATCCAATCTCAATGTCCAACTAATTATAATCCTAGAATCTCCGTTAATCACATAGGTTCTCCTGTCGGTCTCCCCTAATTGCAATTAATTCATTTTAATAACCTAAGTGTCCTTAGCGCCATTAAAAATCATTAATTATTACGCTCTGATTCATTTTAGGAATCTAAGTTTAATCAACTAATCCCGTTGTCACGACGAACAACTAAACTAGTTGCATGGATTATGATCTATCCTAACTTCTCTCCGTCGAGTTTCCATTAAGAATCGAATCATTACACAATTGGTCATATTGCATAAAGCATTAAGCACATCCATACAAATAATTAGTAAAAAGGGCAAGAGATAGGCAATTATAACAACATTTAAACTATAATTTCATTTCAAGACCCCAAATTGGGGTTTAGCTATACATATTTAAAATATCCACAAAATTTACAATGGAAAGCATAATTGAGAGCATAATAAAAGGGAAGGAATTGACCGTCGAAGACCCCTTCGCTGCGCTTGGAGTCCCTCGGAAAACTCCTTGAGCCTCCTAGGATGCTCCCAAAAATTCTCCAAAAATTTCCTACTAAGAACTCTCAAAAAGGCTAGAAAGCCTTGAGAGAGGCTCCAAAGGAGCCAAAGAAAGGAAGGAAAGAATGGAAGAAATGGTGATTGATGATAAAACAAGGCACCAAGGGGCGGCTTATATAAGCTCGGAAAGGGGGTAACGTCGTGGCGCTATCGGCACAGCGTCGCGACGCTGTGACGTCATCGACTTGTCGGCCAAAAATTGGGGCAGCGTCTCGACGCTAGGCGATGTCCAGAACTTCCAGCTGCGGTTTGGACTTCTTTTCTTGGGCCAACTTCAATTCTTTTTGGGATTTATCTCCATGGTTGACCTCTTTTGACTCCCCTTGACCCAAGTATGGAAATTGGGCTATCATGGCTTCTTTTTGGGCACTTTTTCTGCAAGATCCATAATTTTGCTCCTAAAGACCAAATAACAAAATATATAAAATATTTTCAATAAAAACACAATTAAAGCACTAAAAAGCTCAATAATTTGGGACTAAAATAGCGACATTTTTGCTCGCTGTCACACCCCCAAACTTAAGCTTTTGCTAGTCCCGAGCAAAATAAATCCACAGGATGCATGAAATAGAATCACTCAAGCCTCAATGATTTTTTGAAACTCTTAAGATAGAATGGAGAACATGCAAGTGGAATAAGCAAGCACCGCATACTCATGAAGAAATCTTAAACTAGATTGAACTTAAGATTAATGAATAGCATGCTCAAGACTTATCTATTGATTCTTTTACTAACCTAGATTAGTCTTATGACTTTCTCCATTTGTTTTCCCCCTACACTGGCTAAGAGCCCCTAATAGGTTGGAGTTCTTCTATCATGCAAAAAAAAAAAAAAAAAAGAAACTAGGGCGCCTGTCATTTTTCTTTTTCATGGGGGAGCAAAACTCATAAATTTTTTTCACTTTCTTTTTCTTTTGCTACTCCCCCAAACTTGCATTTTGATATCTAATGGTACTAGCTTTCACACTACGGTGCAAGGACCCTTAACCCAAATTTTATTCTTTGGTTGGCCTAACTGATCACACCGCAGGTAGCTCTTTTTACCCCTAGGCTTTTTCTTTTGTGCAAGCAAAAATTTTTCTTTTCAACAAATTTTTCTTTTCTCTCATTTTCTTTTGTTGCTTTTGCTTTTCTATCAGCAGACATAGCATTTTTTTTCTACCTAGTTCTTTAGAACAATCAAGCATGAACTTCCTAATATTAGAAACTAAGCCTATCGGGGTGACAACAAACTTTAAAAACCATAATAAGAATCTAGATTTTCAAAGACGTCATTAGATAAGGCTATCACATGCTTTAGACATCAAAACTAAGTATCAAAAAAATTTTAAAATTTCACAATTTCTGCCATGCTCCCAGATTCCACAACATATAAACCATTTTCTCCCAAAACTTCTAAAATTACCTCCTTGGCTATCATAGCTATCTATTCATGCATCCAACAGAATCTATATATGCTCAACACAGCGAAAGTCTCCCCCCCAAACTTAAACTAAACATTGTCCCCAATGTTTTTTTTAAAAAAACAGTAAAGCATAAAGAGGGATACTGAGACTTCCCTGAGCTAGGAGCGATTAATCCTCAAGAAAAATGAGATTTTTGGAATTTTAGGATTTGCTTAAGGTGATCATGCAAAACAAAATTGGATCACGAAGCAAACAAAATTATTTACCGCAAAAACAACTACCTAAACTTTAATCCTTGGGTTGCCTCCCAAGCAGCGCTTTCTTTAACATCTTTAGCTAGACGAGGCTCGGCACGCTCACGGAGGCTCGAAATAAAAGTTTTCATCATCCTCCGGGCCTTGCAGAAAATCATGCACCGAATTGCACACTGCAAACAGGGGAGAAAAAACACTTTCCCCTGGCCCATCTTCACTAAAGAGATTATCATAATAACATTTCAGAAAATATGTAGCCGCATCAAATCTCTTTTCTAAATCTCTATTCACAAAACAGTTGTTCACAGAGTCATCAAGCGTTATGATATCAACCGGTCTGGGATCTAAAGGTGGCCTATCAATCATGCCAGTCCATTCATCGAATTCAGAATTTTCATGCTCAGAAGATTCCTCAGACTCAGAATTAAAAATGATTCAACTAAGCTGTCATATGACTCACTATCAGAAGAATTAAAGAATATAAGCTCTTCTAGGTCAGATTCTATACTATGCACAGATTCAAGGTCCTCTAGGTCAGATTCTATACTATACACATCATCAGGACACAAATCAAAGTTATTAACATTATCAGGGTTCATGTACTCAGGAATGTCAAGATCAGACTCAATAGATTTAACACTATCATGCTCAAACTCAGAATTATTTATCGAGTAATCCTTTCTATGCAAATCATACTCTTTCTCAATGTCAGACAAATCATTATCATCATCAAAATCATTGATTTCAGGCAAATCCAACTCATTTTCAAAAGAAGGTAAATCATCAACTACAGATATTTCATTATCATAAGCAGGCAAGTCTAATTCATTTTCAAAATCAGGCAATTCTAAATCATTCTCAAACAGAGGGTCATCCAAATATGCATTATGATCAAAATCCCCATCATCCATAAGCACTTCTCCTAAGCCTAGGCCAAGATTAAACTCTACCTCTTCATCATCATCAGTCAAGTATTCAGGACCAATAGAAAAACGAGTATGCAAACTACATACAGACTCATCTTGGCCAAAAATACTAAACACGACTTTTTCATCATCAATGTTCAAGGTAAGCTTACCTGTATGCACACTAATCTCAGCTTTACCTGTAGCTAGGAAAGGTCTGCCTAGAATAATAGGTACCTCTCTGTCTTCCTGCATGTCCAGTACCACAAAGTCTACAGGGAAGATAAACTTATTGGCTTTCACCAGCACGTCCTCCACAACACCCATCGGGTGGGTAATTGATCTGTCAGCAAGCTGGAGAGTGACGTCGGTGTCCTTCATACCTGTTAAACCAATCTTCCTGTAAACAAAATAGGACATCAAGTTTATACTTGCACCTAAATCACATAAGGCCCTATTAAAAGATACTTCTCCTATAGTGCAAGGAACAGTAAAACTCCCTGGATCTTTCTGTTTAGAAGGCATCCTTCCAGAAACTATGGTACTACTACTTTCAAACAATTTAAAAACTTCTTTTTTCAAACTTTTCTTCCTAGAAAGCATTTCTTTCATGAATTTCCGATAATTAGGCATGTTATACAAAGCATCTACTAAGGGAATATTCACAGACAAATTTTTAAACATCTCTAGGAATTTTTGAAACTGCTCATCTAATTTAACATTTTTAAAGCATTGAGGAAAAGGTAACTCCCTGTAATCAAAGGTTGGACATTCGCTCCTCCGCTTGGGCGGGCTTATGTGCGAGCCTTTGTCGTGATGGTTTCATGGAACCACTTCTTCCTCATTCAGTTTCTTTTCATGTCTGTAATCTTTTTCTTTACCTGCAAAAGAGTTAGAAAAACCACAATTTAAATCAATAGAGTTAGGAGGATGGTTGGACCTTTCAAAGGAGGCTTTTTGTGCCTCAGCCCTTTCATCTTCATCCTTGCTTTCTCTTCTTTCTTCTTATTTTTTGAATTGATCTCCAGCTTCCTACCACTTCTCAGTGTCACCATCTTGCACTACTCTCTTGGGTTGGGCTTGGTGTCGCTTGGAAATTTTCCCTTCTGAAGGGCATTTACCGCTGAAGCGATCTGACCAATCTGAACTTCCATATTTTTCAGAGCTGCGCCATGGTTATTGAATGTCGTCTGGAGATTCACGTTCAATACTTTCTGTTCGTTTATAAACATAGCCACCATTTCCTCCAGGTTACTCTTCTTTTCAGGCGTACTGGATGATGCAAAACCTGGTGGTGGCTGCAAAACATTCTTCGTGTTTGAGTATGAGAAGTTCTCATGATTGCGCAGACTGGGGTGGTAGAAGTTTGGTACTCCCTGAGTAAATGGTTTGTTTCCCATATACTGAACTTCTTCCACATCCTGACCTTCATTCTTTGAATAGCCTTCAGCTAAGGTGGAAATGGATTTGACCACCTTAGATGAGGTCAACTTGTTCATGGCGTTTGTCAAAGATGCCATTTGTTCCTTTAACGAACTCGACTCATCTAGTTCATAAATTCCAGCCTTTTTTGAAACTGTTCCCCTCTCGGTCGACCATTGACAACTGGTTGCTGCCATTTCCTCTAGCAGATCCTTGGCTTCCTTTACTACCTTGGAAAGAAAACTTCCTCCTGCTGATGTATCCAAAACTGTCTTGGTGAAGAGATTCAATCCATTGTAAAATAACTGCACCTGGAGCCAATCTGGATATCCATGCTGAGGGCATCGCCTAAGCATTTCCTTATATCTCTCCCATGCCTCGTACAACTGCTCCTCATCAAGCTGTTTGAACGTTTCGATCTCAGCCCGGAGCTTCGTAGTCTTGGCAGACGGGAAAAATTTCATCAAGAAAGCATGGGCAAGCTCGTCCCATGTGCTAATACTGCCCGTCTCGACTGATTCGAGCCAATCCTTTGCCTTTTCTTGTAGAGAAAATGGGAATAACCTCAATCTTATAGTGTCGGCCGGAACTCCATTCATCTTTACCGTCCCGCATATTTCCAAGAATGATCGCATATGTAAGTGTGGATCCTCATAAGGATGTCCCTTGAAAGAGTTATCGCGCGCCATCTGAATCAAACTCGTTTTTAACTCAAAATTGGTAGCTTGGATCGGACGTAAACGATTCCTGAGTTATCGGTGGGAAGAACTGGCTGTAAAAAGTCTAATTGCCTTGGGAGCTTCATCTTGATGGGCCATTGCTTCTGCTAATATTTTCTCTTTACGAATGGTTCTAAGAGTCCTGTTAATTTCAAGATCTAGCGGAAACAAATTAACCACCTTGTCTCTTCGCATGCAACACTCCCAATCAATCAAAAGAACTAAACAAAACCAAAAATAAAATTATATTCACAAAATAATAAAAGAAAAATATTTACACCTAAATTACGTACTATTTATCCCTTTCTTTTCGATGTCAAGAAAAATTGATTTGCTTAAAAAATCAAGCCTCCCTGGCAACGGCGCCAAAAACTTGTTGGTGTGAGGTGATTACCGCAAGTGCACGGGTCGTCACAAGTAATATAAAACGGTAGGTAATACCGAGTATCGAATCCACAGGGAGGCGAAGCGAAATTTAAGCAAGCGAAAGATTCTTGAACACTAAAAATACTTAAGCGAAATAATATTTAAGGATCAGATCATGCAATCAAAGAAATTTAAGAACTAAGCAATAAAAGAGAAAATTTGATCAATCAAGGAAAATAAAATATGGAGAAAGAGTTTTTAATGGGAAGTGGGGTCTTGAAAATCAATTATTAGCTAAACAGTTATTATAATTATCCTATCTCAATGCCCAACTAATTATAATCCTAGAATCTCTGTTAATCACATAGGTTCTCCTGTCGGTCTCCCCTAATTGCCATTAATTCATTTTAATAACCTAAGTGTCCTTAGCGCCATTAAAAATCATTAATTATTACGCTCTGATTCATTTTAGGAATCTAAGTTTAATCAACTAATCTCGTTGTCACGACGGGCAATTAAACTAGTTGCATGGATTATGATCTATCCTAACTTCTCTTCGTCGGGTTTCCATTAAGAATCGAATCATTACACAATTGGCCAGATTGCATAAAGCATTAAACACATCCATACAAATAATTAGTAAAAAGGGCAAGAGATAGGCAATTATAACAACATTTAAACTATAATTTCATTTCAAGCCCCAAATTGGGGTTTAGCTATGCATAGCTAAAATATCCACAAAATTTACAATGGAAAGCATAATTGAGAGCATAATAAAAGGGAAGGAATTGACCGTCGAAGACCCCTTCGTTGCGCTTAGAGTCCCTCCGAAAACTCCTTGAGCCTCCTAGGATGCTCCCCAAAATTCCTCAAAAATTTCCCACTAAGAACTCTAAAAAAAGGCTAGAAAGCCTTAAGAGAGGCTCCAAAGGAGCCAAAGAAAGGAAAGAAAGAATTGAAGAAATGGTGATTGATGATAAAACAAAGGCAGGGGCGCCTTATAAAGGCTAAAAAATGAGGTAGTGTCGTGACGCTGTGACTTCATCGACTTGGCGACCAAGAAATTGGACAGCGTCTCGATGCTAGGCGATTTCCAGAACTTCCAGCTGCGGTTTGGGCTTCTTTTCTTTGGCCAACTTCAATTCTTTTTGGGCTTTATCTCCATGGTTGACCTCTTTTGACTCTCCTTGACCAAAGTATTGAAATTGAGCTATCATGGCTTCTTTTTGGGCACTTTTTCTCCAAAATTAATAATTTTGCTCCTAAAGACCAAATAACAAAATATATAAAATATTTTCAATAAAAACACAATTAAAGCACTAAAAAGCTCAATAATTTGGGACTAAAATATCGACATGTCTTCTCACTATGAGGTACATTTCAGAGATGCATGATGAGCATTTTCTCTGAATATATTGAGAAATGCATCGAGGTGTTCATGGACGATTTCACGGTCTATGGGGACTCTTTTGACGATTGTTTGTCTAATTTATGTAAAGTCTTGATATGTTGCATTGATTCTAATTTAATTCTTAATTATGAAAAATGTCATTTCATGGTTGACTAGGGAATTGTTTTGGGACATTTGATTTCTGAGCGAGGCATAGAGGTCGATAAGGCTAAAATTGACGTTATTGCTAATCTACCCTACCCTACGAATGTCAGGGAGGTTAGATCTTTTCTTGGTCATGCAGGTTTTTATCGCAGGTTCATAAAAGACTTCAGCAAGATTGCATTGCCCATGACGAACCTACTACAGAAGGACGTGGCCTTCGAGTTTGGAACTGAATGCAAGGAAGCATTTGATCTTCTGAGGAAAATGCTTACCAATGCACCGATTATCCATCCTCCTAGGTGGGACCTTCCCTTTGAAATCATGTGTCATGCAAGCAACTATGTTGTAGGAGATGTTTTGGGGCAGCGCATTGACAAAAGGAGCCATGTCATTTACTACGCCTCACGCACTCTGAATCCCGCACAGTACAACTACTCAACGACAGAAAAAGAGCTTCTAGCTGTTGTGTTTGCTTTAAATAAGTTTCGCTCTTACATTCTTGGTGATGGAAAAGATTGTCGAGGTCTCTTATCAAATAAATTTATAATCTACAACCTCTAAAGCTAACTTGTAGCAGTAGTGGTCGGGGTCGAACACAAGGAGCACGATTATAACTTGTTTATCTTAGATTTATTGTGATGATCGGACTAATGGGGGGTTTTTATATTTGGAAAAGAAAGTAAACAAGGAAAGAAAACTAATTATGGAAAATGTTGTAAAAGGAAAGTAAGAGAATTAAAGAAAGAAGAAATAACAATACCTCAAAAGTCATGCAACCGGGATAGTCATGGTAAGTTCAATTCAATTAAATCATCAATTTCACTAATAAGTCAAAACAAGTTTAAGCCCGGCGTATTCCGGCAACAAACCGAGAATCCTTATCCACTTTCAGAAACATGCAAACGCTAAGTTTGATTCTAATTTAAACTAATTAATTATCCAATTAACTAATCTAAACCGCATTGGGATCTAGTCGAATTAATTCATATGCAACGGGCAACAAACCACAATTACAATTGATTAAATCATTTAGTTCTAGGGTCGCATGCGTATGGACATAACGTTAACCTATATGCTATTAAGAATTAGCAAGTAAATTTAGTGAGGGCGCGGTCAAGGTTGTCAATCTTTCCTACCACAAACTAAATTTATAGAAAAAGAACTAAAATCACATAAACATGCTTTGATAATTCAAACAAGAAATTTCATTAATAGAATATGAACTTACTCTTGACTTCTCGGTTACATGAATGAAGAATCTAGCCTCTTATGGAGCAAGAACAAGCTTGATACATAAAGGAAAAAAAGAAAAACTAAGAAGAATAATGGTGGAAAGGGGGAGAGAGATGGACTACAATGTTGTAGTGAATTGTGTATTGAGGGATGATTCTAAACCTACACCAAATGTCTCTATTTATAGGGATTCTTGGCCTTCAATTCATGGTAGAATGGTGCTGAATTGGGTCTTCAAACATGTAAAAAATCCCAGCTAAATTTGGAAATTTTCAATTCTGGAAATTGCCTAGCGTCGCGACGCTGTCCCATAAATTTTAGAAAATATTTCTCGGATTGCCCTAGCGTCGCGACGCTGTGGTGATAGTGAGCATAGCTAGCTAGTTTTCCCTAATCAATTTAGCTAGTCTTTTATGATATATTGGCCATTTTATTGCACTTAATTGTTTATTTTGTAGGAAAGTGTTGATTGGAGCTTAAACGTGATATTGGAGTCAATCGGGTGTTCGGGACGTGAAAAGATACAAAAGAACCGAAGAGAATCAATGAAGAAAAAGTCAATTTGGGGTCAAATGCAGACCGGTGTCGAGACGCTGCTCCTTGAGCGTCTCGACGCTGGCATTCCATATCTGATCAGGCGCTAAAAGGTCACAGCGTCGAGACGCTGTGTAATTTCCATTCCAGAAACGCGCGTTTTAAAGGCAGCGTCTCGACGCTGTCTTGACAGCGTCGAGACGCTACGACGAAAAAAATCAGAATATAAGGCAATTGCGGCTAGGTTTTTGAGTACTTCTTTTTGGGACGTTTTGGAGCCGTAAAACAGGGCAGAACAGAGGCTTTTGAGGCTGAAACAAAGGGAGCAAGGTGGAAATCAACCCATTGTTCATGGGGATCGTGACGGGGACGTTCGGTCTCGGCCTACATAGAGTTCTATTCTTCTTTCCCTCTCTTTAGTTAGTTTTTATGGCGGTTTTAGATCATAGTCATATTGTAACGCGGTGTATGATTGGCTAGATTTTGACTCTTAGGGATTGATGTAGCCGTTGGGCATGTTATGGATTAATTTTATGATTTTATGTTAATGACTCTTTTATGCATAATTGTATCCTTAGTGCTTTCAATTTACCGGCCATGAATTGAATGTTGTCTATGCTTAAATCTAACTCGGGAGAGAGGATTTAGCTTAGAAATCGTTATGCATAACTAGGATTTAGCTAGAGATCGGGAGATAATAGTTAATTCTAGAAATCGTTAAAAATGGTATCCTTAATGCCTTGCATGTTTATTGAATTTAGATAGGGATATCGGGTTCAATTGCATGTGGGAGAATCATGTATGCTCGGGAGAGGTATGTGTGATATTAGGTTTCGAAGATTTATGAGTCATTGCATGTTAATAATCCACTAATTAATCCATAATTCCAATTGGTGAAATCAAATCCCTAAGACCATTACTTCCCATTAGATTTTCACTTTTTGCATTATTTTTGTGTTTGATTTAATCTCATTCTCACTTAATTTTGTTCCCTAAATAAAATTGGTCAAGAGTATTTCCGGTAATTAAAATTTGCTAGACACCAATCTAGAGGACGACATTCGAATTTCACATTCACTATATTATTATTTGACCCGTACACTTGCGGTAAGCAATTTGCACATCAAGTTTTTGGCGCCGTTGCCGGGGATTGGCATATTTAGTCAATTTTAATATCGTAGAAAAATCGTCCGGTCTTAGTTTAGGGTGTATTTTATTGTTTTGTTGTTATTTTTGTTATTTTTGTGTGTGTTTAGGTAGATTGCATTTTTCCTTTATTGTTTTTCTTTTCCATTTTTAAATTTTTCCATACTTAGATTCTTCCATATTTGTTTGAATTTTCCATAGATAGATTTTTTTTTTAGTTTTTCCTTTTTAGATTAGTTTTTCCTTATTTGTTAGTTTCCTTAATTGTTTTTGTCATATTTTTTTTTTGCATTCCATATTAGTCTATTTTTTCCTTTTTTAGATTATATTTTCCTTATTTAGATTTAGTTATTTTCCTTTTCTTGTTTCTTTCCTAATTTATTTTCTTTCCTTTTCTTTTGTTTTCCTTTTTAGGTTAGTTGTGACGGTGTATGCGAAAGGTTAGGGAGTTGGCCTTAGTTCCCTTTGATCCAGAGATCGAGAGAACTTTAAGTAGAATTTGAAGGGAAAGTAAAGAAAAGCATATCCAGATGGCAAATCCTAATCCGGAGGAGCCTAAGCCCATTAGGGACTACTTTCAGCCGGTCTTTCAGGAGCAACAATCAGGGATCGTCTATGCCTCGATTAATGCTAACAATTTTGAGCTGATAACAGGTCTCATTCAGATGGCTCGAGATTGTGCTTATAGAGGATCACCCATTGAGAATCCAAACTCTCACCTTAAATCCTTCCTAGACATCTGCGGGACGGTAAAATTAAATGGTGTTTCTGAAGATGCCATTCGCTTACGTTTGTTTCCTTTTTCGTTGCAGGACAAAGCGAGGGACTGGTTACAATCTATTCCACCTGGGAGCATTACCACTTGGGATGCTTTGGTCCAGGCATTCTTAAAGAAGTTCTTTCCTCATGCCAAGACGGTCAAGCTGAGGACCAAAATTGGGACATTCCAACAACAATTCCATGAGCAGTTGCTCGAGGCTTGGGAGAGATTTAAAGAGCTGCTAAGGAAGTGCCCTCAGCACGGCTACCCCGACTGGCTACAGGTTCAATTATTTTATAATGGCTTAACTCCTAGCACAAAAACTATCGTTGATGCAGCTGCAGATGGGACTCTGTTGTCCAAGACTGTTGAGAGTGCTAGGACTTTGTTAGAGGATATGGCCACCAACAGCTATCAGTGGCCATCTGAGCGGTCGGGACCCAAAAAGATTGCTGCTGGAGTATTCGAGGCTGACAACGTAAGTACACTTCAGACTCAGATGTCTTCCTTGGCTAATGCATTTTTAAAGTTTTCAGGTACAGGGAGTGCTCAAACGATTGAATCTGCAGCTGCCCTCGCATCCCAGACTCAGGAGGAAAATCTCGAGCAGGTTCAGTATGTCTCTAATTTTAATTCTAGGGGGTACAATACTAATTCTACACCTACACATTATCACCCTAGCAATAGAAATCATGATAATTTTTTCCTATGCTAATAATAAGAATGTGTTGAATCCTCCTGGCTTCACTCATAAACAAGAAAGTAAACAATCATTAGAAGACCTTGTTGGAGCTTTTATTGCAGAATCAAGTAACAGGTCAAATAAGCTTAAGGAAGCCGTGATTGCCATAAACAACACTGTCAATGGCCATTCTGCAGCCATCAAGAACATAGAAACTCAGCTGGGACAACTGGTAAGTGTTGTCAACACCATGAATAAGGGTAAAACTCCAACTGAACAGGAGAAATCTTCTTTGGAGTACTGCAAGGCTGTATCTGTGCATTATGAGGAGGAGACTAAATTAGCTGTGGAAGAGGAGACTACTGAACCAGAGGAACTCAATGGAGAAGTTGAAGAAGGCACCACCTCAAACGAAGCTGAAAAGCTCAATCCTAAGCCTTCTATCCCTTCTCCTACTGTTTTAGTTCCTAAATCAAAGAAAAAGAAAAATTCTAAGGCTAAGTTTGACAAGTTTTTAGATGCTTTTATGGGTTTGCATGTTAATATTCTGTTTTCAGATGCCTTGGAGCAGATGCCTCACTACAGAAAATTCATGAAGGAATGACTCAACAAGAAGAAAAAGGAGAATCAGATGGAGACTGTGTATTTAGCATCAACATGCAATGCTCGTGTCCAACAGACAGTGCCAGAGAAATTGACTGATCCAAGGAGTTTCACTATTCCTTGTATTTTTGGTACTTATTCTTGTAGAGCACTATGTGATCTATGGGCTAGCATAAACATTATTCCATTATCTCTGTGCAAAAAGCTTAATATAGGAGAAATAAAATCTACTTCTGTTAGACTTCAACTGGCTGACCAGTCTGTGGTTAGTCCATATGGGATTGTTGAGAATATTTTGATTAAAGTAGGTAGATTTCTCCTTCCTATTGATTTCTTTGTGTTGGATATTAAAGAGAATCATGCCATGCCTATTATATTAGGGAGACCATTCCTTGCTACATGGAGGGTTATAATTGATATTGAACGCAGAGAGCTAATCATCCGAGTCCAACAGGAGAAGGAGGTCTTAAAAGCTTTTGAGGACCCCAAGAACACATCAGATACCATGTTGGTGGGCTATAGGAGAGGTGCTAGGAAGAGCACCAGTGATGGAACATCTGACAGGATACCACATTGATGCCTATTTGGTCAACACGTCGAGCTAATGACGTTAAACAAGCGCTTACGGGAGGCAACCCAAGTAAGTTTAGTTGTGTTTTTCTTTTTGAGTTTTATTTATTGTTTTGTGTCTGTTTTATAGGTTTTGGTTTCAGGGTCTCCTTTGCTTTCAAGCTTTCAGTCAAGAAGTCATCATCATTCCAGGCCAGTATTGTTCACTCCTTTCATTCTTTTTTTGTTCTCATGTTTGTTTATGTTTTTTTTCTTTATACATTGAGGACAATGCATGTTTTAAGTTTGGGGGTGGACTAGCATGTTTGTGAAGCCCTTGAGCATCTGAGTTCGGGGCTATAGTTTTGAGCTTTCTTTGAATTAAGCGTATGGTTGTTTTCTGGATGCTGTTTTTGCATGACTATGATGTCCTAGGATAGGCTTTCTTGTCAATTTTCAAGCTTGCGATGAGTTGTAAGCATGAGTGCCCAAAACGGGAGACTTTTTAAACTTTTTTCTAAGAGATGGCTTGCATGAGTAGAGTATTTGCCTTGGCTAGATTTGGATTTGAATGCTTAGGAGCGAATTATTGGGTTCATATGCTTGTTGTCACCTCGATAGGTGTAGGGTAGAGCTAAAGAGTTAATTTTTTGCAAATTAGCATGTTTGATCTTGCTTAGGAGAAAAGAAAAGATTATATGCTCATCATGCTCATAAAGAAAAATCATTCTTGTTATTACTGTTGAAGAAAATAAAATTTTATGCCATGGCTTGTGCACATTATGCAATGGTTAATAAAGATTTAGGCAAAAAGAGCTACCTCTATTGTGATCAGTTAGGCCAACCAAAGAAAACTCAGGTTATGGGTCCCTGCAATGGGTGTGTGAAAGCTAGTGCCACATATACATGCTTAATTTAATTGTTATATATAAGCACCTAAGTATGGAGGAAAACAATCTAATTTGTTCCATTAACTCATTAGTGAAACCTTAGGGCCAGTGTAGAGGGCAGATGAGCCGAGAGTTTAATAATCCAATCCCGGGCTAGTAGAGTCTGATCTTGTTGAGTTAGATCTCGCTTTTGCAAGTTAATTTTGGAAAAATTTTAATTTGTCTCCCTCATTGGTCCTTGTGTGCATGTCTCTTGATTGCTTGAATATTGACTTTTGAGATTTGAGGATTGAGTCATGTTTATTGCATCCATTCTTCTACTGTATGTTTGATTGTTAGTTTGCTCGAGGACTAGCAAAAGCTTAAGTTTGGGGGTGTTTGATAGCGAGGATAGCTAGCTAGTTTTCCCGAATCAATTTAGCTAGTCTTTTATGATATATTGGCAATTTTATTGCACTTAATTGTTTATTTTGTAGGAAAGTGTTGATTGGAGCTTAAACGTGATATTGGAGTCAATCGGGTGTTCGGGACGTGAAAAGATACAAAAGAACCGAAGAGAATCAACGAAGAAAAAGTCAATTTGGGGTCAAATACAGACCAGCGTCTCGACGCTGCTCCTTGAGCGTCTCGACGCTGGCATTCCATATCTGATCAGGCGCTAAAAGGTCACAGCGTCTCGACGCTGCGACCTTAGCGTCTCGACGCTGTGTAATTTCCATTCCAGAAACGCGCATTTTAAAGGTAGCGTCTCGACGCTGTCTTGACAGCGTCTCGACGCTACGACGAAAAAATCAGAATATAAGGCAATTGCGGCTAGGTTTTTTAGTACTTCTTTTTGGGACGTTTTGGAGCCGTAAAACAGGGCAGAACAGAGGCTTTTGAGGCTGAAACAAAGGGAGCAAGGTGGAAATCAACCCATTGTTCGTGGGGATCGTGACGGGGACGTTCGGTCTCGGCCTACATAAAGTTCTATTCTTCTTTCCCTCTCTTTAGTTAGTTTTTATGGCGGTTTTAGATCATAGTCATATTGTAACGCGGTGTATGATTGGCTAGATTTTGACTCTTAGGGATTGATGTAGTCATTGGGCATGTTATGGATTAATTTGATGATTTTATGTTAATGACTCTTTTATGCATAAATGTATCCTTAGTGCTTTCAATTTACCGACCACTAATTGAATGTTGTCTATGCTTAAATCTAACTCGGGAGAGAGGATTTAGCTTAGAAATTGTTATGCATAACTAGGATTTAGCTAGAGATCGGGAGATAATAGTTAATTCTAGAAATCGTTAAAAAGGGTATCCTTAATGCCTTGCATGTTTATTGAATTTAGATAGGGATATCGGGTTCAATTGCATGTGGGAGAATCATGTATGCTCGGGAGAGGTATGTGTGATATTAGGTTTCGAAGATTTATGAGTCATTGCATGTTAATAATCCACTAATTAATCCATAATTCCAATTGGTGAAATCAAATCCCTAAGACCATTACTTCCCATTAGATTGTCACTTTTTGCATTATTTTTGTGTTTGATTTAATCTCATTCTCACTTAATTTTGTTCCCTAAATAAAATTGGTCAAGAGTATTTCCGGTAATTAAAATTGGCTAGACACCAATCTAGAGGACGACATTCGAATTTCACATTCACTATATTATTACTTGACCCGTACACTTGCGGTAAGCAATTTGCACATCATGTGGGGCAAGCGTCTCGACTCTGATGATGAACGTCTCGACGCTGATGAAGCTCCAGGGGAAGAATTGTCATTTTACGCTCCGGTTTCGCTCGTTTAAGCCCCGAATTGCTTCCAAAGCTCCGGTGAGGACCTATAGACATATTATACTCATTTTAAAGCATTTTTCGCAAGGAATTCAACTAAGAGAAGCAAATTAGGAGATTCTAAGTGTATAATAAATTGGACTTATCACTTGGCTTACCAGTTATTGTTTATTCTTATCATGCAGCTCTACGACATTTGATGATGAAAAAGGAGTCGAAGCCTCGGCTCATCCGGTGGATCTTACTGCTCTAGGAGTTTGATTTGAAGATTGTGGACCGCAAGGGATCCGAAAATTCAGTTGCTGACCATCTCAGTCGTCTGGTAAGGATGGAGGATGACCTACCTTTGAACGATGAATTCTATGACGAACACTTATTCAGAATGCAAGATAACACTCCCTGGTACGCTAACATTGTTAATTATTTAGTTACTAGGAGCATACCTAACGACTATAGTAAATTCAGGAAGGATAAATTGATAAGTGAGTTTAGGTTTTACGTGTGGGATAAGCCTAATTTGTGGAGATATTGTTCGAATCAAGTTATTATGAGATGTATACTTGATAATGAGATTCGGTATGTCTTAGCATTTTGTCATGAACATGCATGTGGAGGGCATTTTGGCCCTAAGAGGACTGCTAGAAAGATTTTGGGTTCCAGTCTTTATTGGGATACATCGTTTCAGGATGCTCATGATTACTGTAGAGCCTATGATATATGCTAGAGTGTAGAAGCATTGACTCGTAGATATGAGATGCCTCAGATGCCCATCTTAGTTGTAGAAGTTTTTTATGTTTGGCGTATTGATTTCATGGGTCCCTTGCCATCCTCTTGTGGATATCTTTATATTATCTTGGCAGTGGATTATGTATTGAAATGGGTGGAAGCATAAGCCACCAGAGCTGACGACTCTAAGACTGTCGTAAGTTTCTTGAAAACTAACATATTCAGCAGGTATGGAGTTCCATGAGCCATCATTAGCGATCAGGGCACTCACTTTTGTAATCGGTCTGTCAATGCTCTTATGAAGAAATATGGAGTTCAACATCGGGTTGCCACAACTTATCACCCTTAGTCAAACGGTCAGGTCGAGCTCTCAAACCGGGAAGTCAAGTCCATCCTTGAGAAAGTTGTAAATCCTGGACGGAAATACTAGAGTCTAAGATCATATGATGCTATATGGCATATCGCATGACCTATAAAACTCCTATAGGAATGTCCCCCTACAGGTTGGTTTTCGGCAAGGCATGTCATCTCCCTGTGGAAATAGAGCACCGGGCAATCTGGGCAGTTAAGCAGTGCAACCTAGACATGGAAAAAGCAGGAGAGTAGAGACTTCTAGAGTTGCAGGAACTCGAAGAGATGAGATTAGATGCATATGAGAACTCCAGAATCTACAAGGAAAAAACCAAGTTGTTCCAAGACAACATGTGTTGGGTTCCTAGAGTGAGTAAAAATATAGTATAAAATACTCTAGAATTCCTGTGCAAGTATACACAGTCTGCAGCAAGTAATATTATCAATCCAAGGTCTGAATGAGCTTCCACTTTATCTGTTTTGCGTAACTTCCTAATGGTTTCGAAGATAATAAAAATGTTGGGTTTTATCGGAATTATGCTGAAGCAAAGTAAATGACAGAACAACAAGTAAACAAATAGATAGACAGATTAAAGACATGCGCTGGTTAGGCTTTAGTGATTGTTCTAAGATATGCTCTAGCAATATTATTGATCATGCATTTCTCGCAGTATTATTAGCGGATTCCTCCCGGAACTCCGGATCTTTTGGGATATGTTTCAAACCCAATGAAGTACGACCGATCAAGCACTAGGCAACTGGCTATCCCTAGCTCAGTCACTGGCGTTCACCAATACACAATGATCGTAGTGTGGATAATTGCCACACACTCTCTAAATCATCCCTGAAACTAGAGAGAGCTATCCATACCGGCTGGCCAGGCGGGCATAAAATAAGAATAAGCACAACAATTAACCAAAATGCGATAGTCCATATATTACTAGAGATGAAGCACAGTAATCACATTATTCCTAACCAACACCTTAAGCTACTTAGTTCATAATAGGCATAGGAATACGAATTACAATCTGAGTATGCATGTCCATAACCACAAGTTAATAAAGAAAGTAAACTCCCTAATCAGCTTGCGGAAGATGGTGTTCTTGATGATCTTCAATCTCCCTATACTATTCGGCTTCCAAGGGAAAACATGGAATGACTTTGACTTTGACGGCTACTTCCTTTTATAGAAAGATGGGAGGCTTGAATTAGGTCAACTAGGACACGTGTAAGGCTCTCCTTGATCCTTTATCACGAAAATAAATCAACAGAAGTCGGTTCATGAAGTTGGATAACGAGCTGTGATGTGGCAGTTTCTGTTCCCAGTTTTGCTGCAGCATAGAATTTGCTCCCTCCAGTCGCTCAGCAGCATAATCTGCACAAAATAATTTCCAATGCTTCCATTCTTCCAAATGGGTTAAAACATGTAATATCTATCCAAAACCAACCCTAATAAGCATAAAGGACACACAAATCCCTATATAATTGAGGCCTAAATAACTACCTTTTGGACAGTTATCAACATGATTGCCAGGAAACAATTCAGTGTTGGTTAGAAGGTTCTCCTCTTTAACTCCCGCCATAAGCTGCGAGCAGGTAAGTTGCTCTCCAAATGGCTTGGTCCTTTCATTATTACTCACGTTTATCCTCGTGCAGTTGATATCAGAGACTTGAATTCAAACAAATCCTTCAAAGTCGATGGACACAAGTTAAAGATATTCAGTGAGTGCGCACATATCCCTCCTCCCGTCCTCACACGCCTAGAATGCCCTACTAAGGGAATCACTTAGCACTCCGAGAATTATGGAGCATTCCCATCCCAACAAAAGCTTCAGGGGAGTTTTTCTGTTCCCTTTTTACTTTCTGTCCTTTAGTTTACATTGAGGACAATGCAATGTTTAGGTTGGGGGTGAGAACATATGCATGTTTTATGATTGCTTTATGCTTTATTGGATTGAGGCCATGCACCTAAGCATCATACCCTATTATTTTGAGAAATTTTAAATTTTAAATTTTGAGCTTTTAAAGTTTGAGATTGTATGTCTTGCTCTATGATTGATTATGAGATTTCTAGGATGAGAAAAACATGAGTACTTATTTTTCTTGTACTTGAATTGCATGTATTCTAGCATCTTTAGAGACTTCATTAAAATTCTTCAAATTTTTACTTGACTAAATTGAGCATGAGTCCTTTCTAGCGTAGTTTCGTTGGTTTTAGATGGCTTTATAGGATATATGCTTTATGGGATTGTTTAATGCATAATGTATGTATGGTTTGCATTGGACTGTTTAGGTTAATTTTATGACCATAGATTTTACTGTTTTTTATGTGATTTGATCATGTAAGGGCCCGGTGTTTTGGGTATTTTATGTAAAATCGAGTCCTTTGTAAGTTCGGGTCTAGATTAAGTTTTTTTATGAGATGAAAAACGTTGAATTCACGACGAAAAGAAGCTGCAACATCGCGACGCTTTCACGATGTGCAATGCAAAGACATGTTTCAGGCGGTTCAAGGTAGCTAGCAGCCTGGTTCGCATGGTCCATCTGGGCTGGGACCGATTTGGTTCGGTTTAGCTGGAATTTGGTTCGGTTCGTGGTTTTCGTGGCTGGTTCGAAGTGGTTCGGGTCGGTTCAAGCGGTCTAGACCAGTATTTGGAGCTGCAGAAGGATTTTTAAGATAAAATTGAGCTAAAATTATTATAATTTATGCTTTATTTTATCCTAAGGGCCAAAATTAACCGGTTCCATTGCTATTTAATTTGCTTTATGGATGTCATATAGCTTAAATTCCCACCATAGGTTAAGCATGTTTTCATGCATATTTATGTTATAATTGTTATAATGTATGGTAATTATGCATGAATTTAATTTCATGAGTTATTTAGTATAATTGTTATATTAAATATATGGAATTGGTGAAGCATGATGCATGACATTAATTTAGCTAAATATAATTGTTATATTTAATTAATGTAGCATGCATGCTTAAGATTATTTTCATGAGAATTGATATAATTAGTTATATTATGAATGAAAATAATAAATATAAATCAATGCTTGTTTTCATGTATGATTTAATATAAAATGTTATATTAATTAAATGAAAATGGAATAGCATTGAACATGACATTAATTTTTTTTTTTTTTTGAAAAAGAATAACTTCATTGATCAAAAAGATATACTTTCCATTGGGATATCAACTGTAGGACAGGATCCCCCACTAAATTGATTAACAAGCCCGATGTCTACATTGTTCAAATTAATCAACCAATTAGGAAAAAAATTAATCCAACTGAAAGAATCCCCACTTTGACTAGCTTTACAAGCTAACTCATGGGTCATTCCATTGTGTATCCTTTTCACATGGGTAAAGGACTCAATGTTTATCCCAACAGCTAGGGCTTGAGTCTCCTTGATGAAATTGCAAATTTCTGTTTCATCTCGAACTTTGGAATTGAGGAGATTAATCACATAGAGAGCGTCAGTCTCCACCCGAACCGGCGGAGCAGTAGCCGAAATCGATTGTAGACCTTCATTGATCGCTAGAGTCTCCAACCAAGTAATTTTCCAGCTTCTTTTAATACATCTTTAGCCTGCCGCGATTGGGATGACATTCCATTGCCTAAGAATCCAACCTACTCCTCCCTGCTTTCACTGATTGTTCCACGATGCATCACAGGAAAGCTTCCAAATCCCTGTCGGTGGAGGGATCCAAATCGACAAGTGAGTAGACTCTTCCTGTAGGCCTCGGTTTGGACAGCGATGAAGCTCATCCTCTCTGCAGTTAAATTCTTCCAGGTACTTTTCAATTTGCTGCCTCATCTTCTCTATGTTGGGATGCTGATCTTTATGCACAATGTTGTTCCTGTGCTGCCATAGTTGCCAGCATATAATTAAACTGATGTTTAGGCTTCTTTCTTCCACTCTATCTCCATCCGCATTCTTCCAAAAACGTTCACACTAGTCCTTTGCAGTCCATCCATTCCTGCCATTCAAACAGTTCAAGTTAGAAGACGGGAAAAATGACTCCCAAATTCTCTTCGCAAAAGTGCACTCCCAGAAGAGATATTTTGTCGTTTCTGGTTTATTCCTGCACATAAGACAAAGAAAATTGACATCCAATCCTTTGGTGATAAGATTAGATAATGTTGGGAGACTATTATGATAAATTTTCCATCCACAATGTTTGATCTTGGCTGGAATTCTCGATTTCCAGAATGGTTTCCATAGCGTTTCCTGAAGGTTGGAGTATGAGGTAGATGCTTCCGCAGATTGTTGGAGTGTTCTCCCAAGCCGATAAGCGCTTTTAACCGTAAATTGGCCTTTTTGGTCAAAATTCCATATCACCTCGTCTTCTTTTAGCCTTGGATTTATTGGAATATTAAGAATTCTTTCTGCCTCCTCCTCCAAAAATGATTCACGCACCAGAGTCTCATTCCATTGACCCGAAGAATCCATAAGATTTTCTACACTTAGCTGGTGGATTCTTGCATGGGACTAGATAGGGATACCTGACCCTTCCTTAGGAATCCAAGGCTCTGATGCTGCATCTATGAAAACCCCATTACCAACTCGCCATCTGAACCCTTTCTTGAAAAGCTCTCTTCCCCACATTATACTTCTCCAAGTATATGAAGGGTTGTTTCCTAGTGTGGCCTTGAGAAAGTTCCCCGTCTTGTAGTATCTTCCTCTGAGCACCTTGGCCAACAAGTTATGAGGGAATTTAATAAGTCTCCAGCACTGTTTAGCAAGCAAAGCTTGGTTAAAGATTCCAATGTCCCGGAACCCTAAACCTTCTTGCATTTTATTGTTGAGCATGACATTAATTAGATTAATATAAGAGTTATATTATATTAATGTCAAATTTCATGTAATTTAATTTCATAGATGTTTAATTAATATAATCGATATTAATTAAATGAAATTGAAATTGCATGAAGCATGACACCACTTTAGATTAATATAATCGTTATATTATCATTATCAGCGTCATAATAATATGGTGTTTAATAATTAGAACATCATTGTTATTTTTCCAACACCATAGAAGCATGTTATAGGGCTAATCATTACAATTTTATAATAAGTTATAAAATTGATTAGAGACCGTCAACCTATAACAAAGAGTTGCATGCAACCATAGGACTTTAGGTTAAAATGAATTAATTTTAAAATGTTTAAAATTAATTTATCCTATGCTCATTATAATTCTAATAGGATTAGAATTATTTTCTTACTTAGAATTAAAAATAGTTTTAATTGACTAAGTAGGAAAAACATTACTATGATTATAAGGGAACTCTACCAGTTAAGTTCTGTCTAAGGCTGGGGGTACTTAAGATGATGGTTTACGGAACACCTCCTACTTGGGAACTGACTCGGAACTTGAGTTGAATTAACCATAGTTATGTTAGCATGCAATGTCACTAGATCAATTAAATGAGTTTAATTCACCTAGATATTTAGAGTAAAGATTTATCATAACTATTGGTTATAAGGGAACTCTACCGGTAAAATTCTGTCTAAGACTGGAGGTACTTAAGATGACGGTTTACGGAACACCTGCTACCTGGGAACTGAGCTGGAACTTGAGTTGAATTAACCATAATTATATTACCATGCAATGTCTCTAGGTAATTAAAAGTGTTTAATCCACCTAGACATTAGAGAAAATACCTATATATATATAAGTTATATACAGACATAGACTTAGATAGATTCACTTAGCCAGAATTTACCTAAGTAATAGACCTTATAATTATAAAAATACTTAGTGGGAGGAAATATATCAAAACAAGATTTTCATAAATCAAGTTTTGCTCTCACGTCCTCAAAAGTTCATAACGTGAGGTTCATGTTTGGCCTCGAGTCACCCTGGGAGTGACCCCCTATGGATGGTGTTTGCATGGATCAATATCAAGGTGAATGAGGGAGTATTTTATAGTAAGTGGGAGTAGGACACGTGTCAACGTATCCTACGGTCTCCTCCATTAGATTGCACCGTGAGATCCCCATGATCTGCCTGCGAGTCACCCTGGGAGCGATCACCCTACAGAGGGCTTGATCATGAGAGTCGGAACAACGCAAACTCCAAAAATGGATAGGGTTTCTTAGGTTCACTTCCAACTTTGACTTTCCCTACGGTAGCATTGTTGGGGCCGACCTCTGAAATCCGAAAAATGGAGGGTCACACTTACGGGAAATTATTAAGGTGTTAATAATTTCCTGACCGAAAAACGGTAGCTAAGAACTATTGGAATATGAGTTATTCCAGGAATAGGGATTGGTTGAGATTGTCTCAATTCAGAGGAGGAGTAGCTAACTACCCTTCGGTGGTTGTTGTTCTAAACCTCTGAAGTATTGTTGCAAAATGAATGTTTATTCTATGGGTCGATCATTACTTTTGCTAAATTGATTGGATTAAAATAATATTATTATTTTGTGTAATGGGTTAATGCAACAATACTTATTAAGTTAATTTGTTTGTTCTCAGCAATGAAACGTTCTTTGTATGCCTCGAATAACACCAACTACAAAACTGGTATTTCTAATACAACTAAGAAAATGAACTTAAACATTAATTGCGTGGAATTGGTCTTAACTGAGGATGGTCCTCAAGCCCACATGTCTAATTCATCTGAAATTGTTCTTGATGAATATGACATAGACTGCTTTGCACATCTCAATGAAAATAAATTTGATTTTTTGGTCATTGAAACGTGTATAGTGGAAAATGATGATACAACCTGGATCCTTGATTCAGGTGCCACTCATCACGTATGCTCTTCCTTTGAGGGAATGAGCTCCTGACAACAGTTGGATGTTGGGGAAATGACTCTCAGAGTTGGGACTGGGGAGCTCATTTCAGCTAAAGCAGTGGGAGATATTAAAATGTTCTTCTCCAGGGAATACTATATGTTATTAGATAATGTATATATAGTTCCCAAAATAAAAAGAAATTTGATTTCTGTTTCTTGTTTGCTAGAACAAGGATATTCAGTGTCCTTTTCTGTGAATGAAACTTTCATTACTAAAAGGGGTACTGATATCTGTTCTGCAAAAATGGAGAACAATTTATATGTTTTAAGATCAATAGAGTCTAGGGCTATTTTGAACAATGAAATGTTTAAAACAGCCGAGACTCAACCAAAAAGGCAGAAAGTTTCTCAAAGTACCTATCTTTGGCACTTGAGACTTGGCCACATAAATCTCAATAGGATTGAGAGATTGGTTAAGAACGGACTTCTAAGCCAGTTAGAAGATGGTACTTTACCTCCGTGTGAGTCATGTTTCGAAGGTAAGATGACCAAACGACCTTTTACTGGAAAAAGTGATCGCGCCAAGGAGCCTTTAGAACTCGTACATATGGATCTCTGTGGTCCAATGAATGTAAGAGCTCGATGAGGGTATGAATATTTCATCTCTTTCATAGATGATTATTCAAGGTATGGTTATTTATACCTAATGAGTCATAAGTCTTAAGCCCTTGAAAAGTTCAAGGAGTACAGGACTGAAGTTGAGAACTTGTTAGGTAAGACCATTAAAACACTTCAATCTGATCGAGGTGGAGAGTATTTGGACTTAAAATTCCAGAACTATTTGATAGAACATGGAATCTCGTCTCAACTCTCAGCACCAGGTACACCTCGACAGAATGGTGTATCTGAAAGGAGAAACAGAACCTTGTTGGACATGGTTCGATCTATGATGAGCTATGCTCAACTGCCTAGTTCTTTTTGGGGTTATGCAGTAGAGACTGCAGTTTATATTTTGAATGTAGTTCCTTCAAAGAGTGTTTCTGAAACACCATTTGAGCTCTGGAGAGGGCGTAAAGCTAGTTTACGTCATTTCAGAATTTTGGACTGTCCTGCACATGTGTTAGTGGCAAACCCAAAGAAATTGGACTCACGTTCAAAATTATGCCTATTCGTAGGCTACCCAAAAGAAACAAGGGGTGGATACTTCTTCGATCCACAAGAAAATAAAGTGTTTGTTTCGACAAATGCTACTTTCTTAGAAAAATACCACGTTCGAGAACACAAGCCACGCAGTAAAATGGTGTTAAGTGAACTTTCTGGTGAAGCTACGAATGAAGCAACAAGTGTTGTTGATAAGGTTGGACCTTCAACAAGGGTTGTTGATAAGCCCAATACACAGACTGGACCTTCAACAAGAGTTGTAGATGAGCCCAGTACATCTGGTCAAACCCATCCTTCTCAACAGTTGAGAATGTCTCGACGTAGTGGGAGGGTTGTTACTCAACCTGAACACTATCTAGGTTTAGCAGAAATTCCAGCTGTCATATCTGATGATGGAATCGAGGATCCATTGACCTTTAGACAGGCAATGAATGATGTGGACCGTGACCAGTGGGTCAAAGCTATGGATCTAGAGATGGAGTTTATGTACTTCAATCAAGTCTGGGATCTTGTAGACCTACCTGAAGGAGTTAAACCCATAGGGTGCAAATGGATCTACAAGAGAAAACGAGACGCGGCTGGGAAAGTGCAGACTTTCAAAGCTCTACTGGTGGCAAAGGGTTATACCCAAATGGAGGGGGTGGACTATGAGGAAACCTTCTCCCCAGTTGCCATGTTAAAGTCAATAAGGATTCTCTTGTCCATTGCCACGTTTTATGATTATGAGATTTGGAAAATGGACGTCAAGACTGCTTTTATGAATGGAAATCTTGATGAGAACGTCTTTATGTCTCAACCAGAGGGGTTCATTGCTCAAGATCAGGAGCAAAAAGTTTGCAAGCTTAGACGATCCATTTATGGGTTGAAGCAAGCTTCCAGATCTTGGAATATAAGGTTTGACACTACTGTCAAATCTTATGGCTTTGACCAGAACGTTGATGAACTTTGTGTTTAGAAAATGATTATCAACAGTTCAATAGCTTTTCTGGTGTTGTATGTAGATGATATTTTACTCATTGGGAATGATGTAGAATTTCTAGCTGACATTAAAAAATGGTTGTCGACTGAGTTCCAAATGAAATATTTGGGTGAAGCTCAGTATGTTCTAGGGATTCAAATTATCAAGAATCGTAAGAACAGAACGTTAGCCCTATCTCAAGCGTCATATATAGACAAGATGTTGTCTAGATATAAGATGCAGAATTCCAAGAGGGGTTTACTACCCTTCAGGCATGGAGTTCATTTGTCTAAGGAACAATGTCCTAAGACACCTCAAGAAACTGAGGATATGAGGCAGATCACTTACGCTTCAGCTCTGGGCAGTCTTATGTATGCCATGTTTTGTACTAGGCCTGACATTTGCTATGCAGTTGGGATAGTCAGCAGGTACCAGTCCAATCCAGGGTTAGACCACTGGACTGCAAGTAAAAACATCCTCAAGTATCTTCGGAGAACGAGGGACTATCAGCTTGTGTATGGCTCTAAGGATTTGATCCTTATAGGATACACAAACTCTGACTTTCAGACTGATAAGGATTCTAGGAAATCCACATCAGGGTCAGTATTTACCCTCAACGAGGGAGCTGTAGTCTGGCGTAGAATCAAGCAAGGATGCATTGCAGACTCCACCATGGAGGTCGAATATGTCGCTGCTTGTGAAGCAACTAAGGAGGCTATATGGCTACGGAAGTTCTTGATGGATTTGGAAGTTGTTCCAAATATGAACTTGCCAATCACCCTTTACTGTGATAATAGTGGTGCAGTGGAAAATTCTAAAGAACCTCGCAGTCACAAAAGAGGCAAGCACATAGAGCGCAAATACTATCTCATCAGAGAGATCGTGCAACGAGGGGACATGATCGTCACGAAGGTAGCCTCTGCGCACAATATTCCTGATCCATTTACGAAGGCTCTCACGACTAAAGTGTTCGAGGGTCATCTAGAGGGTCTAGGACTGCGAGATATGTACATAGAATAATCTAGGGCAAGTGGGAGAAGTGTAATGGGTATTGTGAATGCCCTAGTTTATTGTATTTATCTGTATTTGTACTTTTTATGTATTATACAGTATTAATACAAACTACTATTCCTACTTCAATGATTATTCATTCAATTTTGATTGTTGATGTACATTGCCCACTAGAGTTTTAGTTCAAGTGGGAGTTGTTGGGTTTTATGCCTTAAAACTCGTAAATAGTAAATGAAACAAATTAATCGATCTCAATAAAGCGTTATTTGAGTAATTCAGTAATTTGGTTATTGAATAATCGAGTTTGCATTAATAAACCCTAAATCCAATAAACTAAGATCCAAGGTTGATTAAATGAAACTTGGACTAGTATGTGGAGACATACGAGAATCAGTGTCCAAGTAACAACCTAAAAGGTCTATAGTATAGGGATAAGGTTGGGTACCTTATCCTGGTGACACTGTGTGATACGACCCACCTTGTATTCGATACAGATACAATGATCCAAAGCATCCATGTAGGAGACATGCGGGTGGGGGTATCCTATGCAATGAGTTTGCATAAGACCGGACCGCAAAATAGTAACCACTAGATGTAACGTCGTTAACTAGTTTAGGTTTCTATTTCAATAGGATGACCTAGGTAACTCTATCTCAATCCCGAGTCTGTTATGAACCCCTTTTAGGAGGGATTGTCCTTAGATTTGTATGGGTGAGAGTGGCCAGTTCACCAACTCAATAAGCCTACCATTTCAAGGGCAAGACCGAATGGGGGCTGGGAACATAACAGTACAAGATGGAATTCACTCATTCCCCTATTGAGGTAAGTAGATGTGTGTTCGCTTAAGGGTTGATTCCGGGGCTTGAACAAAGGTGCACCATCATCTCCTAGCCTGAGAGGAACTCCTATTTAGTGGTTGGACCCTAAACAACTTGTTCATTAGGAGAATCAGCGGTACTTACGGAACTAGAGGTAACCCAGGGGTAAAACAGTAATTTGACCTAGCTGGTGAAGAACACACGTGAAGGATTGACTTACTGCATTGGTCAATATCCGTGGACACAGAAGTATTCTACAGTGAGAAGAATGCAACTGTGGGTCTTTAGTGAGTGACCCACAGTTAACGAATGTTGACTAACTCGGTTAATGAGTTTGGCTAATTAGTCTCGTATCGTTAGAGCTTCTGATCTGTAGGTCCATTAGGTCCCACTAGTAGCTCGTAAAGAGACTTGAGACAATTAAGTATAAATTTTAAATTGAAAGTGTTCAATTTATTTGGAGAATCGTATAATATATATTGATGCATTATAATATAAAGTTTATGAAACTTTATACTTTTGAATTAATTTCAAAAATTAATTCTGGAGAGAAAATATTTGAAAGAGTTCAAATAAATTTAATATGAATTGGATTCATATTAATTTTAATTTTAATAAAATCCCCAAGATTAGATATATGATATTTAATTGGGTTAATTAATTAATTATGGAATTAATTAATTATTTATTAAAATTAGAGACCTTTTCCTATTAGGAAAGAAAATATTTGAAAGAGTTCAAATAAATTTAATATGAATTGGATTCATATTAATTTTAATTTTAATAAAATCCCCAAGATTAGATATATGATATTTAATTGGGTTAATTAATTAATTATGGAATTAATTAATTATTTATTAAAATTAGAGACATTTTCCTATTAGGAAAGAAAATATTTGAAAGAGTTCAAATAAATTTAATATGAATTTGATTCATATTAATTTTAATTTTAATAAAATCCCTAAGATTAAATATATGATATTTAATTGGAAAATTAATTATTTATTAAAATTAGAGACATTTTACTATTAGGAAAATGTCTTCATTTTCCTATTAGGAAAAAGGTCTTGGCCTTTACTATATATAGGACCCATCGGATGGGGTGAAAGACATCACATTCATTCTCTTACTCCCAGAGAATTTTCTTCAAGGCTTCCTCTAGACTCTCACCAGTCTCCTGCCTCTAGAAGTCTTAGAGTCATATCGGTGTAGCCATAGTGGTGGTGTTCGCACTAGTTCGTGATTAATTCACAAGCAGTTGGTGAATTTAATCTGAGTCGTCAACGAGAGTAAGTAATTTGTTACTATACATATTAGATTTAGATCTAATATTTTTGTATGCTTAACCTATATATATATTTAGAATAGTTCTAATATTATTGTGAATGTATTGGTATTTTAGATTAAACAAAATAAATTACGAATCGTTCCCAATTACGCTTCCGCTTACGGAATTACGGAATTCCAATCCTTCAGAGCGAACTCTAGAAGGATTGGATAAAATAGAAAAAAACCTAGTATTTAGCTACTGTCATTATTTCCAGCTTGTGTTACTTTTCATTTATCTATATTCTTTACATCTTATTTTCAATGAAAAGGTATTCATTTTCACTTTATCTCACCATGAGTAGCTAAATTCCATTGAGGGGTCGTTCAATATGGTGAATTCCCTTATGGTTCAATAGCTTGTAAGTGTTTTATTTGCTTAAGTATTGTTCAATGCATGTCATTCTTTATTGAATATCATTCTGATCTTGTTGAGTTTAAATTGATCACTTAGACTTTGCATGTTATGTGAGTTTGATCTCGAAAGGGACAGACGATATCGGTTCTCATAAAGGTGATATAGGAGAAAAAACTTGAAAGAGATTGCTCGGTGGTATAGGGCAAGCTACCTAAGGCACCCTATATCAACTATAGGGTTTTAGATTGTATTCATGAATTATCTATGTCGGAGTCGAGTCACAGAAATATGCATAACGGTACTCGATTAGCCTTCTGACGATTCTTGGGAGCAAGGCCAAATAGAAGTTAAATCTGACCCAATGCATTGAATAGACTTAAGTTGAATAATCCATGATTAAAGTTATTGCCTTTGGGATGAATCCATAATGAATACCTCGTTATATTTATTATTGTTATTCTTTATTCATTTACTTGTGTTATTTATTTTTCCAAAAATCAATCATCAATCATTTCTTTGGTTACCTATTTTTAAACAATCAGTTGAGCAGTTTCTTCTTCAAATCTGAATTTCCAATTTAGTCCTCGTGGGATTGATACCCTTGGAATACTTCTAAGGTTTTTATTACTACGTGCGGTAGTGTATACTTGCACTAAGGTTAACTGAATTTATCTTTATTATTATCTGTCATCTTATCTCACATCCATCATCCAGCCTCTGTCGCACCAACTGTTTAGGCTATTACTTGAACTTGATCCACTTTTATGTCACTACATAAAGTTCAGGTATTCATAATATAGCCCGAGGTTCTTTAGTTTATTGAATTTGTGGTTATTTAGGCAAGAATAAAACACATAGAATCAATAATGCTTTATTGAAAAAAATAACTCTTTATTAACGAACAGTCAAGTGTTACATTTACTATCTTCGAGTTTTAGGGCATAGAACCTATATATATATATATATATATATATATATATATATGTGTGTGTGTGTGTGTGTGTGTGTGTGTATCAGTAGAAAAACAGCAGGGTCACATTACAAGGTTGCACCACAATACAAACCAGTACATTGCAGTGCAAACATACATCTCATATGTGTATATATCACCAACATAAGCAGACATCTAATGTAGCAGCCAATAAAAAAAAGAAAGAAAAAAAAAGAAAACTTGGAAAAAAAAACGAGAGGCCCTTAGATTCTCTCTCTCCCACCTTCTTTCTCTAGCCGTCGGCCCTTTCCCTCCCACTCTTTCTTCTTCTTCTCCACGAATCCTCGCCACCAATCGTCACTCCTTCATCTCCGACCATCGACCACACAATGGCGGCGACGTGTTCTCGCGAATGGCTCGACAGTAGTGGTAGGGATATCTCTGTCTCTCTCAATTTTCTTTCCCTTTCTCAACTGCTTAGATCTAGTCGTCGCCCTTCCTCTCGATGAGTTCTCTCTCGATCTCTCTCTCTCCTTTGATTCGTGTGGATTGGGTTCAGAACAACAGCGATTCGGCATGATTCCGACACCCACGTGCGAGCAAGCTCTCGAACAACGATATTTTTCTTCATCTTTCCGACGATTTTAATAAATTCGAGCAGTGGGTAAGCACGATTTAGTAAATGTTTTGTTTATTTAGTCTCCTAATGGAATACCCATTAATGTTTGATTCTAAATTTAAGGTACCCATAGCGTTTGGAGGTCGGATCGTCGAAATCAGAGTGAATTTGAACCCAACAAGCAAGCATAAAGTTTATCTGGGTGAGTTCTTTTTTTGATTTGTTAAGTCGCTTTGAACTAGTAGACTCGTGGTTTAATACCCAATGTTCAAGCTTATTGATTTTAGAAATCCTTGTGTAGATTCGAAATTGTTATTTGTGGACAAGATCAACATCAATTTAGAGCTAACCAAGTTTACATAAATCAAGGACCCAATTACACGAGGTAAGTAACCATACTACTAGGAAAGTCTTGGCTAACTCGGGCTACTTATTAAGAATTTTTCCATGCTTGAATGTCAAAAGACAAGAGGCACTTATTATGTGTGGTTGGAATATGGAATGTTGGTTACTGTGTGTTCTGCGATTTTGAACCTTTTGGTCAGTGTGTTTGTCTATATTGATGCTCTGAATATTGTTGGTCTAAAAGTATTGAATACACAGATTATAGGTATTTCAAATGTGTTGGATGTTTTTCTCCTAGTTAGAAAGTATAAAATATTAGGATTGGATAAAATTTGAGTGCTTTGAATGCTCTGAATGCCCTTACCTGAAATTATGAATATGCTTGTAAGAAATAAATGTCTTGTGATATAGTCGGGACAAATGTATGTAAATGCATAGTTACTGTATATTACGGATTGTTGACATTGAATGTTAAGTGTTGGAAGGTTGTGGCATTTCCTATTTAGTGTTTTGGATGTTAATTCGATATTTGTGCTTGAATGAGATGAGAGGTGAGGTAGTTAGAACATGTTAGGTTAGCTCTTCAGGAGCCTTTAAGGGAAATAAATTTGATGGTTAAGTTGCAAGTTAAACTTTTGTTAATATTGGCCCTAATACAAAATGATGATAGGTTACTTATCCTAGTAGGGACCGTGGCAATTAAACACCTAGAATTGAGATGTTTATAGACTGAGATGATGAGATAAGGAGCTAAATGGGTGGGACTCAGCTTTGCGGACTAGGTGTCATCTACTATCTGTGGAAGTAAAGTTCCAACTAAAAACCCATGGACGCCCCACCAGGGAGTTGGTAGTTAGAGTGTTATGCACACACAGGTGCCTTCATGGGTGAGACTTGACTCCACTGACTGAGTGCCTTCTACCATCAGTAGGAGTAGAGAATCTCCCAAGATTCCCACTTGTGCACCTCGAGTGAGTTGGTAAGCATGTGATAGGCTGGTTAATTGACCACGTGACCTATACGACATGATAAATGAAATGAAATGACCATTACGCCCTTTTGTAGCAACTAACCTTAAGTTACTCTTGTAATGCATGTCAATCCCCTCCAAACAGTAGCGTTACTTACTGAGTATTTTTAATACTCATTCTTTGCAAAATATTTCCTTTCAGGTACGAGCAAGGACATACAAAGCGCGTGACGGATTGCTGCTAACAAGCCATGGAAAATATGTGATCATGACTTCCGCATAGTCTAGTTCTCTCATTTTTGTTTTAGCCAGTTTTGTAAATGATGGTTCTTAATGTGTTTTAAATATGTGTCTATGTTGTCCTTAGGAAACCTTTGTTTTAATGAAGTTTTTACAAGTTTTCTGGTTTTATATGAGATCCCAAGTGGAAAGGCTTCCTTTCTTTAAAATGTTGAATGTTTTGTGTTAATGTGTATTTAAAACAAGCTTTTCCCTAAAAGTAATTAGGCATGCATGTGGTAACGACCCTAGGAATTTGTCATAAGAAGTGGGATCGTTACATCTAATAAACAACGATTATATATATAAACAAACTAAAAAAATGGTTATCATACATGTATATATAGTAGTACAGACAAACAACAGAGTCACATTCAAATAGACATTCCAGCACAATTTTACACTTCAATACACACAAGAAATCCATAAAACAGAGTCACATTCAAATAGACACATTCCAACATAATTTTGTACTCCAATACACACAAGCAATCCATAAAACAGAGTCACATAATATATGTGTATATTAGTATAGGCCGCCCTAACAACATCAACTACACCAACTCCAAGTTTCTTGCTATGTACTTGATAGCGCAATTTATTGTGCTATATTTCATATGCTTTTATCGTTAGTCTCGGGCACTTTTTGGCCAATTTTATGTCTATTTGGTTTTGTTTTGTAGGAATCGAGCATTTCAATGGAATTCGACATTTTTGAGCATTATCGATGAATTAGGAGCTGAAGAATAAATTCGAGCCAAGAAAACAGAAAAGGAAGAACAATTAAAGGCCTAGCGTTCAGACGCTAGCCCTTGGAGCGTCTCAACGCTGGGCGCAAGTCAGGAGGCGCGCGCATACGAGGCAGCGTCGAAACGCTACCTCCACAGCGTCTCGACGCTGTGAACTTTTCGAAAGTAATTAGGGCGTACATTGACACAGCGTCGAGACGCTATGTCTTTAGCGTCTCGACGCTGTCTCGCAGATTCAACACTATTTATAGTTTGCGATGCTGCTGATTTTGGGGAGCTGTTTTGGAGAGAGAAACGCGACTTCTAGAGAGAGAAAATGGACAGAACAGGGCAGAAACCGAAGGGGCTTGATTTTGGGAGCTTGGATCGAGAGGTTCGTGACGGGAACGCACGGGAATCACGGCCAACGAGTTTAATCTTTCTCCCTTATTACTTGTACTGATTTTTAGCATGTTTGGGACTAATTTCGCTTGTATTTTAGAGACCATGTGTAGCTAGATTTCGTTTCTTAGGGGCTTGATGTAGCCATTAGTTTGTATGGATTAATTTACAGCTTTTAGGACGTTTCGTAACGTGGTTTATTTATGCAATTGTATGTTTAATGCTTATAATCTCTTGATCATGGATTGTATGTTGTTGTTTCTGAACTAATCGCTCGGGAGAGGGTAGTTTAGATCAGACCATCAATTGCATAACTTAGGTAATTCGTTAATCGGGAGATTTGGGATTGCTTGAGAAACCGTCATGAGGATTGTTCTTATTGCTTATGCTTATTGTTGAAATTAGATAGAGATATCAATTTCTTAATTTGCTTAAAGGATTAATTGCTCTCGGGAGAGGCTTTTAATTATTCATAATCCTTGGTTTATGAACTTGTTACTGAATTTGTTCTTAATTATTCGTTAAATTAATTCATGCATCTAATAGGTGAAATCAATTCCCTAAGGTCTTTCTCCATTGAGTTTCCATATTTTCTTGCTTTTATTAGTTTTTCATTGATTTGCATATCTCTCGTTTATTTTCTCTAAATAAAATTGGGTGAATATACCTTTAATAATTAGGGGAACTAGAAAACCAATCCAGAGGACAACATTCGATTTTAAATCACTATATTATAACTTGGGCCCGTACACTTGCGGTTAGCAATTTGCATATCAGTACTTCTTTTTCTCCTTGATGTTTGTTTCTCTTTTGCCATGCTTGATAGAATGGAAAAAAAAAAACAGAATAAGCAGATTACTCATATAAAAGACATTTTTCAAATATATTGACAACAAAAGATTTGAATCCCTAAAAACAAGGATTGAGTATAAAGTAGTTTCAAAGTCAAATAAAATCCAACCGTTATTTACATACCACTGATTTTGCTAAACAGTTGTC
This sequence comes from Luffa acutangula, assembly GCA_036850905.1. Taxonomy (NCBI): domain Eukaryota; kingdom Viridiplantae; phylum Streptophyta; class Magnoliopsida; order Cucurbitales; family Cucurbitaceae; genus Luffa; species Luffa acutangula. The sequence goes on from CM072099.1 coordinate 16,667,298, forward strand.
GGGGGGAAGAAGCTTTAACCTTCAACAAGGAAGCTTCTTGTTTCTACCAATGAAGGGCTATCGGAGAGGGGTCGTCGAAGGAGGTTGTAGATAATGTGGTAGACCACTTACCGATGAATGCGTAAGGAATGACTTTAGGGTTCAAACGAAGAAGCGGCCTCAAACGTAGAATGCAAAACGGAGGATTTTAGGGCGCCAATGCAAAATGCAAAAGAAGGAAGTGGGGTGAAGTTTTTAGGAACTTGAACGCATGCAAGGGTGGAAGATAGAAGAGTTTACACGATTTGACAGCTCAATTAATGAGTCAGGTTTTTTTTTTTAATTCAATTCCATTTATACCCCGTAAACCTTAATGGTTGTGGGAGAAAGTTTTTCATAGATGTGTTTTTATTTAGGATTACTGTGTTCATTCGGGGTATTTACCTGGTGAACATTAAACTACTAGGTGAAGGTTTCTAATGGTTCAAAAATTCATTTATGGTCATGTAGCTTAGTTTTTTTTTTTTTTTTTTTTTTTTTTTTTTTTTTTTTTTTTTGTAAATTATCAAATAATCTTTACAGTAGAAATAACTTGGGTTTTGCTAGAAAATAATTTTTCAATATAGGAAGATGCTAGGGTTTCCCATATAGGATTCAAATTAGGTTGTTAGTTTGTTGCATATATAATTTTCCCTTTCTTCCTGGTAATGCTCCTATATCTTAGATTGTATTTCTCTCTCCCAAACTCTAAACTAAACATTAGGGGCATCTTAGATTGTGTTTTCTCTCTCCCAAACTTTAAACTAAACGTTAGGGGTCATTTTGTCTATTTTAATTAGAAATTTCATAATTAAAATCACATTTAGCCATTTTTTAATTTCTAAACATTTATAGCCATTTTTCAAATCCCCTATTAATTCTAGTCATTTTTCTTGTTGCCCCTAAAATAAAAAGTGACTAGTTATGTTATTAAAGTATTGTTAAAATAAATTAAGCCAAGATTTCAACGGTGTTTTTCATAAAAAAAATAAATAAAATAAATTAGGGTTGTTTGCACAAATAGCAAAATAGACTAAAATAATTACAAATATAGTAAAATCTAGGGGTAACTACACATATAACCTTTATTAGACACTTATTTACCAATAGTGTCTCTAATAACCATTTTTTACAAACATGTTCACCGTTTTTCAACATTCCTAAGCCCATTTACATGATTGTCCTTGATAGAGAATAATTAAACGGAATAAAAAGGAAATAAAAGGAATTTGAAATCCCTTCCTCAAATTGTGCTCATCCATTCCTCAAATCGTGCTCTTCTTTCTTCTTTTTTTTTAGCGTTTTTCTTCTCCATACCAGGTGGTTAGGGTTTGTTCTCCATATACGCCTTCCCTACAACAAAAAAAGCTTCTAAATACACCGGTTTTACAAGCGGAAAAGGTGAGATTGTTTTGGTTTCTTTTCAGTTTGCATGTTCAATAGATATCGCCTAATCGCTCATCCAAGGTATTTTTTGGGGGAAAATCCAACCACTGAGTTGATAGGTTTTTAATGTTCATACCCGAAGGAAAAATCCATAGAACAGCTGACGGGTTCTCTGTTTTTCAAGGAAAAATCCAGCCATTGAGTTGATGGGTTCTCTGTTTTTCGAAAAAATACATAAAACAGTAGATGAAACTAATTTAGGTTTTCTGATTTTCTATATTTTCCAAGAATCAATTTAAGATTGTTAGGTTCTTACTGATTTAAGCTCATACCGAATGATGAGCACAGATATTTAGTTTATAGTAGGAGATATTTGGGAAAAATACACTTTTAGTCCCTGAGGTTTGATTAAGTTACACTTTGGTCCCTGAGTTTTCAAACTCAACAAAAATACCCTGAGGTTTGAGATAAGAAGCAATTTGGTCTCTGCCGACCAATTTGTCGTTAAACCCTAACGGATTGCTGACGTGGCAACATTATTTTAATAAAAAAATATTTTTTTAATTTTCTAAATAAAAATATATTAAAATATAATAAATATTATTATTTTATTTTTTAAATTATATCTCCTTCTCTCTCTTACTCTTCCTCTTCTTCTCCACTTCATCTTCTTCCTTCTTCTTCTTCATAGCTCCGGTGGCCGGCAACCGGCGGCCACCGCTCGTCGCCGTCGCCGGCCGCCGGTAACTTTTTTTTTTATCTTCTTCCCCTTGTTTTATTTTCCTTCTTCCTCCCCTTTTTACTGTAAAAAAAAACACGAAGGGGGTTTTCACCCTTCGATTCCGGAGAGAAACAGAGGGATGGAGGGCTCGATTTCACTCCGTCGTCAAGCTCCTTCTCCTCAGATCTGGAGTTGACGTCGAGCCACCGTCAAGCTTGCAATGGAATCGCGTCAGATCTGAAGCTGCTGTCGTCGATCTGTCCGTTGTTGTCGCCGATCTATCCGTAAGGTGTCGTCGGCCTGCTCTGCTCGATGTTGTTGCTATTTTCTCCATGCCGTCGATCTGAAGCTACGAGCGGGTCTTCTTCTTCCTCAAACCGAAGAAAAAGGGGAGCCTAGAACCCTGTTCGATTATCAGTCCAGATCGAGCTCGCTCCAACAGATTCGAAGGGGAGACGAGGCTGGAACGAGCGCACGAGGGAGACGACGACGAGATCTGGACACTCGCGAGCGGCAGATCTGGGCGAACGACAGCGAGCTTCGGTGGATCTGGGCGAGGACAGCGTACTTGTGAGCGGCAGATCTAGGCGAGCGACAGTGAGATTCGCTGTCCCTATTAATTAATTTTAAAAGTTGCGATAGGCTCTAATAGGTGGGATTTATGCATAATGTATGTTCGGTTTGCATTGAACTGTTTGGGTTAATTTTATGGCCATAGATTTTATTTTTATGTGATTTTGATCATGTAAGGCCCGGTGTTTCGGGTATTTTATGTAAAATCGAGTCCTATGTAAGTCCAGGTCTAGAATAGGTTTTTATGAGATGAAAATCGAAGCAATTGCCGCTGAAATCGAGGCCAAAACCGAAGAAATCGTTGCTGTTTTGCCCAGATTCTGCCTCCAGACGCAATAGCGTCGGGACGCTCCTTCAACAGCGTCTCGACGCTGTCTCGATACCGAAGGCGCTCGGTAAGGAAAGCACACAGCGTCGGGACGCTACCTCAACAGCGTCTCGACGCTGTCTCGATTACGCAGGTGATGTGGACTTTTCCTACCGCAAGCGCACGGGTCAAGTAATAATATAGTGAATAGTAAATTTGAATGTCGTCCTCTGGATTGGATTTTTAAGCAAATCGAGTATTGCGAATTATCTTGCCCAATTTTATTTAGGGATCAAAAAGTGATGGAAAGGTGATGATAAAAACAAATCAAAGCAAATAAAAAGAATGGAAATTCAATTGGGAAAACTACTTAGGGAATTGATTTCGCCGATGTCGTTTAGGATTGATTTTAAAGAATAAGTTATTATGCACAATGAAATTATGAGCCAAAGACCCTTTAATCACAACTACCTCTCCCGAGTATAATTGATTCTCATGCAAATTAACCAACTTGATATCCCTATCTAAGCTTATTAATATGCAAGGCAATGAGATCTTTTAACCAATTCTAAAGTTAATCTAAAACCGTCGAGAATTAGAAAGTAAACTTTATTCATGCAATCTTGAGTAAGTCTAGATCAAATCCCCTCTCCCGAGCTAGATTCGAAACTTAAATCATCCAACTAATGGCCAATTAATTGAAAGCATTAAATCAAGATTACAAACACAATAACATTGCACAACTTAAACCATAAATCAATCCATAAACTTAATCAACTACATCAATCCCTAAGCTATAAGTTTAGCTACTCATGAATGAAAATACAATCTCAACTAAACATGTCAAAGCCATAAATCTAACTTAAGAAAGAAAAGGGAAAAGAAAACTCAATGTAGGCCGAGTCCCGACGTCCCCGTCACGATCCCCACGAACAATGGGTTGATTTCCAAGTTCCTCCTTTGTTTGCAGCTCCAAAAGCCCTCTGTTCTGCCCTCTTTACGGCTCCAAAAGGTCCCAAATTGATCTCTTTCAAAACCTAGCCGAAGTGAAGCTTTTATTCTAATTTTTCGTCTTAGCGTCGAGACGCTGTCTCTTAAACGCGCGTTCTGAATAAGGAAAAACGGTAGCGTCGGGACGCTTCCTATCATAGCGTCTCGACGCTGTAAGCTTTACGCGCCTAATCTGATATGGAATGTGAGCGTCGAGACGCTCAAGAGCTAGCGTCTCGACGCTAGCCTGCTGTTGACCGAGATTTGACTTTTCTCCACTTTTACTCTTTTCATTCCTTTGCATCTTTTTACGCCCCGAGCACCCGATTAACTCTGATATTGCATTATAGCTCCAATTAACCATTTCCTACAAAATAAACAATAAATCACAATAAAATGGCCCAAACATCATAAAAGACTAGCTAAATTAAATCAGTAAAAGTAGCTAGCTATGCTCGCTATCAGCAGGCGCCAGATATGGAAAACGCACAGCGTCGGGACGCTATCAACACAGCGTCTCGACGCTGTCACGATGGAGGCGCGCATTAGGGTTTTAAAAGGCGCGGTTCAAGGCGTAGCCGGTCCGGTTCGGACCGGTTCGGCTGGGCTGGGACCTATTTGGTCCGGTTCAGCAAATTTTTGGCATGGTTCATGATTTTGGAGGTCGGTTCGAGGTGGTTCGGGGCGGTTCGTGCTGTCTAGACCAATTCTGGAGCTGTACAAGGATTTTTTAGGATAGAATTTAGCTAAATTAATGTAATTTAATGCTTTATTTTATCCTAGGGGCCAAAATTAACCGGTTCAATTGCTATTTATATGCTTTATGGATGTCATATAGAATATTTAATCCCACCTTAGGTTATAAACATGCTCATGCATTTTTTATATATTGTAAATTGTTATAATGTATGTTTAAATGCATGGATATGTTTTCATATTTTTTAATATAAGTGTATATTAATTATATGAAAAATTGGAAAGCATGAAGCATGTCATTACTTAAATTAAATATAAATAGTTATGTTTAATGTGATGAATGAAACATGCTTGATTGATTTTCTTGATTGGCTTATAATTGTTATAATAAAAGAAAATCAAAATTGCATGAAGCATGAAACATCCATAGTTAATAATATAAGTGTTATATTATTCATGCAATTGATGTGGTTTAATTATTTAATTTGAATGAGATTGTTGAATGAATTAAACCCTAGATTCTTGATTATAGGATTAATCATTAAAATTTGAAATAGTTATTTAATATTAATGATTAGAAACCGTCAATCTATAATCAAGATTTGCATGCAAACATAAGATCATAGGATAAATGGGATTAATTTTAAATTGTTTAAAATTAATTAGACCTAGATCGATTTCTAATAGGATTAGAATCTTTTCTTACTTAGAATTAAAAATAGTTTTAATTTACTAAGTAGGAAAAACATTGCTATGATTATAAGGGAACTCCACCGGTAATGTTCTGTCTAAGGCTGGGGGTATTTAAGTTGACGGTTTACGGAACACCTCCTACCTGGGAACTGACCTGGAATACCGGAGTTGAATTAATCATAGTTAAATGTTAGCATGCAGTGTCACTAGGTTTATTAAAAGTGTTTAATACACCTAGATCTTTAGAGTAAAGACCTTACATTACTGAGGTTATAAGGGAACTCTCTCGGTAAAGTTCTGTCTAAGGCTAGGGGTATTTAAGTTGACGGTTTACGAAACACCTCCTACCTGGGAACTGACCCGAACATTGAGTTGAATTAACCATAGTAATGTTGACTTGCAATGTTGGGTTTATTAAAAGAAGTTTAATTCACCCAAAAGATTGCAGTTGAATCCTTTCCATAATTGTTATAATAGGATCAGACTTAGATAGATTGACTTAGCTGAATACTATCTAAGTTAAACAACCCTATATTAACCTTAGGACATTTTCATTGGGAGGAAAATTACAAAACGAGATTTAAATCAAGTTTTGCTCTTACGTCCCTATATTCACAACGTGAGATTCATGCTCGGCTTCGAGTCGCCTTAGGAGCGGCCTCCCTTCGGAAAGTGTTTACGTGAATCAATATCAAGGTGAATGGGAAAAATGTCTAGAGTAAGTGGGAGCGGGACACGTGTCAACGTATCCCTCGGTCTCCGCCCATAGTTCACACCGTGAGAGTCCTATGATCTGCCTGCAGGTTGTCCTGGCGCAACCATCCCTTCGGAGGGCCTGGTCATAGGATTCGGAACATCGTGAACTCTTGAAAAGGATAGGAGCTCTTAGGCTAATCAACAACAGTTGTCTTTCCCTTCGGTAGCCTGTTGGTGCGTGCCTCTGAGATCTGAAAGTGGGAGGGTTACACTTACGAGGATGAGTTAAAAGTGTTAACAAATCCTTGACCGAACAACGGTGGCTAATGTCTATAGGAATATGAGTTATTCTGGAATTAGAATTAGTTGAGAAGTGTCTCGTTTCAAAGGAGGAGTGCCTGATCACCCTTCGGTGGCTGATATTCTAAACCTCTGAAACATCGTTGCAAAACTAAATCAATAGTTTTTAGGGTTCTGTGATTGTCTGTTTTGCTAAATTGATTGGATTGTGTGCAATTGTTTTCTTGTATGATGGGTTAAGGCAAAGATAACTAATACGGTCATGGTTTGTTTAAATTTCAGCAATTTCTTCTGATAGCGAGCATAGCTAGCTACTTTTACCTATTTAATTTGACTAGTCTTTTATGATGTTTGGGGCATTTTATTGTGCTTTATTGTTTATTTTGTAGGAAAAGGTTGATTAGAGCCAAATTGCAATAGTGGAGTTAATCGGGTGCTCGGGCCGCGAAAAGATGCAAAGGAAGGAAAAAGAATCAAAATGGAAAAAGTCAAAATTCGGTCAAAAGGTGACTAGCGTCTCGACGCTAGCCCTTAGGCGTCTCGACGCTAGCATTCCATATATGAGAATACGCGGCAGACTTACAGCGTCTCGACGCTGTGATATGAAGCGTCCCGACGCTATCGCTTTTCCTTTTCTGAAACGTGCGTTTTGAAGGCAGCGTCGAGACAGCGTCTCGACGCTAAGACGAAAAAACAGAATAAAGGCTTATTTTCGGCTAGGTTTTTGGGGAGTTCGATTGGAGACCTTTTGGAGCCGAAAACAGGGCAGAACAAAGCACTTGGAGGCTGAAAACAAAGGGAGAGATTTGGAAATCAACCCATTGTTCGTGGGGATCGTGACGGGGACGTCGGATTCGGCCTACATTGAGTTTTCTTTTCCCTTTCTTTTCTTTAGATAGATTTATGGCTTTCACATGTTTAGTGGAGCTTGTATTTACATTCATGAGTAGCTAAACTTGTAGCTTAGGGATTGATGTAGTTGATTAAGTTTATGGATTGATTTATGGTTTAAGTTGTGCAATGTTATTATGTTTGTAATCTTGATTTAATGCTTTCAATTAATTGGCCATTAGTTGAATGATTTAAGTTTCGAATCTAGCTCGGGAGAGGGGATTTGATTTAGACTTACTCAAGATTGCATGACTAAAGTTTACTTTCTAATTCATGACGGTTTTAGATTAACTTTAGAATTGGTTAAAAGATCTCATAGCCTTGCTTGTTAATAAACTTAGATAGGGATATCAAGTTGGTTAATTTGCATGAGAATCAATTATACTCGGGAGAGGTAGTTGTGATTAAAGGGTCTTTGGCTCATAATTCCATTGTGCATAATAACTTATTCCTTAAAATCAATCCTAAACTAAATCGGCGAAATCAATTCCCTAAGTAGTTTTCCCAATTGAATTTCCATTCTTTTTACTTGCTTTGATTTGGTTCTCTTATCATTCATTCATCACTTTTTGATCCCTAAATAAAATTGAGCAAGATAATTCACAATACTCGATTTGCTTAAAAATCCAATCCAGAGGACGACACTCGTATTTACGAACTCTTTATTATTACTTGACCCGTGCGCTTGCGGTTAGGAAAAGTCCACATCATCTTCCTCAATTGTCATTCTGCTTAAAAATGAGAAATTAATCGGCGAAAATTATGCTACGTGGAAGTCGAACCTGAATACGATTCTTGTTGTCGATGATCTGTGGTTCGTCTTAACGGAGGATTGTCCTCCAGCCCCTGCTCGTAATGCATCCCAAGCAGTTAAGGATGCTTATGACCGCTGGACAAAGGCCAATGATAAGACTCGCATCTATATCTTAGCCAGCTTATCTGAAGTTTTGGCTAAAAGGCATGAGAACATGGTAACAGCAAGGGAGATTATGGACTCTCTCCAGGAGATGTTTGGACAACCGTCCTACCAACTCCACCATGACGCTCTCAAATACGTTTATAGCTGTCGCATGAAAGTGGGCACGTCTGTTCGGGAGCATGTCCTGGATATGATGGTCCAATTCAACGTGGCAGAGGCAAACGGGACGGTCATAGATGAGCGTAGTCAGGTTGCATTCATCTTAGAATCTCTTCCGAAGAGTTTTCTACAGTTTCGAAGCAATGCAATGATGAACAAAATAACATTCAACCTGACTAGCCTCCTGAATGAGCTACAACTCTATCAGTCTCTTTTTAAGAACAAGGGACAGATAGAAGGAGAGGCAAACGTTGTTCACTCTAAAAGAAAGTTCGAAAAGGGTTCATCCTCTGGAACTAAATCTGTAGCCACATCTTCAAAGAAAACTCAGAAGAAGAAAGAAAACAAGGGGAAAGCTCCCAGTACTGCTGCTAAAAGCAAGGGAAAAGCCAAAGCTATGGCAGACAAGGGCAAATGTTTCCACTGCAATGTAGATGGACATTGGAAGAGAAACTGCCCAAAGTACCTTGCTGAGAAAAAGAAGGAAAAAGAAGGTAAATTTGATTTACTGGTTTTAGAAACATGCCTGGTAGAACATGATGAGTTTACCTGGATACTTGATTCAGGAGCAACTAATCATGTTTGCTCTTCTTTTCAGGAAAATAGTTCCTTTCGGCAGTTGAACGATGGGGAAATGACACTCAGGGTCGGAACTGGAGAAGTCATTTCAGCTAAAGCAGTGGGAGCTGCGAAGTTATTTTTTAGAAATAGATTCTTACTTTTAGAAAGTTTGTTAATAGTTCCCAAGATTAAGAGGAACTTAATTTCTATTTCATGTTTGATTGAACAATCGTATACAGTTACTTTTGATATGAATGAAGCGTTCATTTATAAAAATGGTGTACTTATTTGTTCAGCCAAATTGGAAAATAACTTGTATGTTTTAAGACCAACCGAAAACAAAGCACTTTTAAATCACGAATTATTTAAAACTGCTTAAACTCAAAGTAAAAGGCAAAAGATTTCTCCATCAAGTAACAATACTAATCTTTGGCATCTTAGACTTGGTCATATAAACATCGATAGGATCGGTCGTTTGGTAAAGAATGGACTTCTAAGCAAGTTAGAAGATGATTCACTACCACCTTGTGAATCTTGTCTCGAGGGAAAAATGACCAAGAGACCCTTTACTGGAAAAGGTTACAGAGCCAAAGAACCCTTAGAGGGTACGAATATTTCATCTCATTTATAGATGATTATTCAAGATATGGTTACTTGTACCTAATGGGACATAAGTCTGAAGCCCTTGAAAAGTTTAAGGAGTTTAAGGCTGAAGTTGAAAACCTATTAGGTAAATCTATTAAAGTACTTCGATCTGATCGAGGAGGGGAGTATATGGATCAAAGATTCCAGGATTATATGATAGAACATGGAATCCAATCACAACTCTCAGCCCCTAGTACACCTCAACAGAATGGTGTGTCAGAAAGGAGAAATAGAACCTTGTTGGACATGGTTCGATCAATGATGAGCTATGCTCAATTGCCTAGCTCGTTTTGGGGGTATGCAGTAGAGATTGCAGTATACATCTTGAACAATGTTCCCTCGAAAAGTGTTTCTGAAACACCTTTCGAATTATGGAAGGGGCGTAAACCTAGTTTGCATCACTTTCGCATCTGGGGTTGTCCAGCACACGTGCTTGTGACAAATCCTAAGAAACTGGAACCTCGTTCAAAACTATGCCAATTTGTTGGTTACCCTAAAGAAACGAGAGGTGGTTATTTCTACGACCCACAAGAAAATAAGGTGATTGTATCGACAAACGCCACTTTCTTAGAGGAAGACCACATGAGAGTGAAGGGAATAAAAGTCCCCACGCAGCGGAAGTGCATCGATTGGACCTTACGCCGTATATTAATTAACATTAAAATACCGTTACGATAACTCAAACAAAACTTTAAACAACCTTTAAAGCCGCTGTAAAATTGGTTTAAACATGCTAAAATAAATCTAAATTTATTTTTAAAACTTTTCTAAAGAAAAGAGGAAGAACCGTTACAAACCTCCGTTGTAGACTTGACCGTTCTTCACCAACGACGCTCCACGAACGAAAACGCAGCAGCCGCTTTAAGGTTTTCTTCGCTGGAAATTCTTCTTTGATTGACACAATCACCACAGAGGTTACACCGGTATGTCTCTGAGTCTAGGAGGCAAAAGACTTGTGGGAGTCTTTCTCTAAGAGGGAGGCTAGAGAGAATTCTAGGTCTTGTCTTTCAAAAGTGTCAAGTGTCATGACCAATTAGATCTAGTGTTCTATTTATAGAAGAGAGGCCATGAATAAAATATTCAATTAAATCAATCTTTTCCATAATTGATTTAATCTTATTCCTTAATTAATCAATCATGATCAATCAATTCCATAATTGATTAATCTTTTCCACAAATGACTAATTACTTCCATAAGTGATTAGATCATTTCCATAAATGATTAATCACTTCCTTAAGTGATTAATTATTTCCATAATTGATTAATTCCCGGTTAATGAATTCTTTAATTAATTAACCACCAATTAAATATCACATATTTAATTCCCGACCTAGAATTAATTAATTTGCCCAAACACATTTTAGGCCTCAAATTAATTAATTCATTATTTTGAACTCTTTCAAACTTCCATAAATTTATATTTGAACTTTTCAAATATTAATTTCTCTCATAATAATATATCAATATATATTATATTTGTTTCCCTTAATAAATTGAACATTTTCAATTTACTATTATAACTTAGTTGCCTCAAATTACTTTACGAGCTACCAGTGGGACCTAATGGACCTGCAGATCAGAAGCTCCAACGATGTGAGATTAATTGGTCAAACTCATTAACCACATTAATCAATATTCGTTAACTGTGTGTACATTCCACTATAGACTCACAGTTGCACTCTTCTCACTGCAGACATATTTTCTGTGTCCACGGATTTAGACCAATATCGACTAGTTAGTCCTTCACAAGTGTCCGTAACACCAGCTGGGTCAAATTACCGTTTTCCCTGGGTTACCTCTATTTCCTTAAGTACCAATTCTCCTCTAATGAACAACCTGTTTGTGGTCCAACCATCAAACAGAAAACCCTCTCGTGCCATTGAGAGGGTAGGGCCCTTTGTTCAAGACTCGGAGTAACCACTTAAGGGAACACTCATCTGCTTCCCTAAAGTCGGGAAGGAGTGAATTCCATCTTGTACGATTATGTTCCCAGCTCCCCATTCGGTCTTGTCCCCAAAGTGGTAGGCTTATTGAGTCGGCGTATTGGCCACTCTCACCCATAAAAATCAAAGGACAATCTCTCATGAGCAGGAGTCCATAATCAACTCAGGATTAAGACTAAGTTGTCTAGGTCGTCCTAGTGAAATGGAAAACCAACTAGTTAACGGTGTTATAACCAGTGGTTACTATTTCGCGGTCCGGTCTTATGCAAACTCATTGCATAGGATACCCCCACTCGCATGTCTCCTACACGAACGCGTTGGATCGCAACGTTTGTATCAAATACAAAGTGAGTTGTATCCATAGTGTCACCAGGATAAGGCACCCAGTCTTATCCCTATACTATAGACCCTTTAGGCTGTTTCTTGAACAATGATCCCATATGTCACTACATATAGTTCAAGACTCATATTACAGCCTTGGATGTCTAGTTTATTGGATTAGGGTTTTTATTAGGCAGAGACAAATATAAAATAACTAATAACAATTAATGGAAAAATATATCAATATTATTTCATTAATATCCGGTCAACGGTTACATTCACTATCTACGAGTTTTAGGGCATAAAACCCAACAGAGAGATCATAAACCACGCAGCAAAATAATATTAGGAGAAGCTACTGAAGAATCATCAAGAGTTGTTGATGAAGTTGGACCTTCAACAAGGGTTGATGAAGGAACTAGTTCTTCAGATCCATCCCGTCCATCTCAAACGTTGGGAATGCCTCGACGTAGTGGGAGGGTTGTATTACAACCTGACCGCTACTTGGGTTTAACTGAAACTCAGATTGTCATACCTAATGATGGCATTGAGGATCCATTGTCCTATCGACAGGCAATGAATGACGAAGATAAGGATGAATGGGTCAAAGCCATGAACCTGGAAATGGAGTCAATGTACTCCAATTCTGTATGGGAACTTACAGATCTACCAAATAGGGTAAAACCCATAGGGTGCAAATGGATCTATAAGAGAAAAAGAGATGCAGCTGGAAAGGTACAGACCTTCAAAGCTAGACTAGTGGCAAAGGGTTATACCCAAAAGGAAGGGGTTGACTATGAGGAAACCTTTTCTCCTGTAGCCATGTTAAAGTCCATAAGAATTCTCTTATCCATAGCCACATATTATGACTATGAAATATGGCAAATGGATGTCAAGATTGCCTTTCTGAATGGTAATCTTGAAGAGAATATCTTCATGTCTCAACCCGAAGGGTTCATAGGCCAAGGTCAGGAACAAAAGGTTTGTAAGCTCAATCGATCCATTTATGGATTGAAACAAGCATCCAGATCATGGAACATTAGATTTGACACTGCAATCAAATCTTTTGGCTTTGACCAAAACGTTGATGAGCCTTGTGTGTACAAGAAATTCAACAAAATGAAAGTAGCTTTTCTAATACTTTATGTAGACGATATCCTACTCATTGGGAATGATGTAGGATACCTCACTGACATTAAGAAATGGCTAGCAACGCAATTCCAAATGAAAGATCTAGGAGAGGCTCAATATGTTATGGGAATCCAAATCATTAGGGATCGTAAGAACAAAACGCTAGCTCTGTCTCAAGCAACGTATATTGACAAGATGTTGTCTCGATATTCGATGCAAAACTCCAAGAAGGGACTACTACCCTTCAGACATGGGGTACACCTGTCTAAGGAACAGTCTCCTAAGACACCTCAAGAAATTGAGAACATGAGACACATTCCCTACGCCTCAGCTGTGGGCAGCTTAATGTATGCTATGCTCTGCACTAGGCCTGACATATGTTATGCAGTGGGAGTAGTCAGTAGGTATCAGTCTAATCCAAGGTTGGACCACTGGGGAGCGGTTAAGAATATCCTCAAGTATCTTCGGAGAACGAGGGACTACATGCTTGTGTATGGAGCTAAGGATTTGATTCTTACTGGATACACTGACTCTAACTTTCAAGCTGATAAGGATTCAAGGAAATCCACATCAGGGTCAGTATTCACCCTCAATGGAGGAGCAGTAGTGTGGAGAAGCATCAAACAAGGATGCATAGCAGACTCAACCATGGAGGCTGAGTATGTAGCAGCTTGCGAAGCAACTAAGGAGGCAGTATGGCTGATGTGGACTTTTCCTAACCGCAAGCGCACGGGTCAAGTAATAATATAGTGAATAGTAAATTCGAATGTCGTCCTCTGGATTGGATTTTTAAGCAAATCAAGTATTGCGAATTATCTTGCCCAATTTTATTTAGGGATCAAAAAGTGATGAATAGGTGATGATAAAAACAAATCAAAGCAAGTAAAACGAATGGAAATTCAATTGGGAAAACTACTTAGGGAATTGATTTCGCCGATTTAGTTTAGGATTGATTTTAAGGAATAAGTTATTATGCACAATGAAATTATGAGCCAAAGACCCTTTAATCACAACTACCTCTCCCGAGTATAATTGATTCTCATGCAAATTAACCAACTTGATATCCCTATCTAAGTTTATTAAAATGCAAGGCAATGAGATCTTTTAACCAATTCTAAAGTTAATCTAAAACCGTCAAGAATTAGAAAGTAAACTTTATTCATGCAATCTTGAGCAAGTCTAGATCAAATCCCCTCTCCCGAGCTAGATTTGAAACTTAAATCATCCAACTAATGGCCAATTAATTGAAAGCATTAAATCAATATTACAAACACAATAACATTGCACAACTTAAACAACAAATCAATCAATAAACTTAATCAACTACATCAATCCCTAAGCTACAAGTTTAGCTACTCATGAATGTAAATACAAGCTCAACTAAACATATGAAAGCCATAAATCTAACTAAAGGAAGAAAAGGGAAAAGAAAACTCAATGTAGGCCGAGTCCCGACGTCCCCGTCACGATCCCCACGAACAATGGGTTGATTTCCAAGTCTCTCCCTTTGTTTTCAGCCTCCAAGTCCTCTGTTCTGCCCTGTTTACGGCTATCCAAGGTCCCAAATCGATCTCCCTAAAAACCTAGCCGAAAATAAGCTTTTATTCTGATTTTTCGTCTTAGCGTCGAGACGCTGTCAAGACAGCGTCGCGACGCTGCCTCTTATACGCGCGTTCTGAATAAGGAAAAACGGAAGCGTCGGGACGCTTCCTATCATTGCGTCTCGACGCTGTGAGCTTTACGCGCCTAATCTGATATGGAATATGAGCGTCGAGACGCTCAAGAGCTAGCGTCTCGACGCTAGCCTGCTGTTGACCGAGATTTGACTTTTTTTCACTTTTACTCTTTTCATTCCTTTGCATCTTTTCACGCCCCGAGCACCCGATTAACTCTAATATGGCATTATAGCTCCAATCAACCATTTCCTACAAAATAAACATTAAAGCACAATAAAACGGCCCAAACATCATAAAAGACTAGCTAAATTAAATAAGTAAAAGTAGCTAGCTATGCTCGCTATCAAATACCCCCAAACTTAAGCTTTTGCTAGTCCTCGAGCAAACTCTAAATCAGACATACAATGGAAGAATGGATGCAACAATCATAACTTAATCCTCAAGGCTCAAAAGTCAATAACCAAGCAAGCAAGAGATATGCACACAAGCAAGAGATCTACTCAACAAGATCAGACTCTACTAACCCGGGATTGGATTATTAAACTCTCAGCTCATCTTCCCTCTACACTGGCACTAAGGTTTCACTAATGAGTTAATGCAACAAATTAGTTTGTTTATCTCCATACTTAGGTGCTTTTAATTAACAATTGAATTAAGCATGTAAATGTGGCACTAGCTTTCACACACCCATTGCAGGGACCCTTAACCTGAGTTTTCTCTGGTTGGCCTAACTGATCACAACAGGGGTAGCTCTTTTTGCCTAAACTTTATTAATCATTGCATATTGTGCACAAGCCATGGCATTATTATCTTATTTCAACAGTAACAACAAGAATGATTTTTCTTTATGAGCATAAATAGCATATATTCTTTTCTTTTCTCCTAAGCAAGATCAAACATGCTAATTTGCAAAACATTAACTTTTTAGCTCTACCCTACACCTATCGAGGTGACAACAAGCATATGAACCCAATAATTCGCTCCTAAGCATTCAAATCCAAGTCAAGCCAAGACAGATACTCTACTCATGCAAGCCATCTCCTAGAAAAAATTTAAAAAGTCTCCCTTTTTGGGCACTTATGCTGACATCTCATCACAAGCTTGAAAATTGACAAGAAAGCCTATCCTAGGACATCATAATCATGCAAAAGTAGCATCCAGAAAACAACCATATGCAAAATTCAAAGAAAGCTCAAAACTATAGCCCGAACTCAGATGCTCAAGGGCTCCACAAACATGCTAATCCACCCCCAAACTTAAAATATGCATTGTCCTCAATGTATAAAGAAAATAGGGCATAAACAAGCATGAGAACAATAAAAGAATGACAGGAGTGAATAATACTGGCCTAGAATGATGATGACTTCTTGCTTGAGAGCTTTGAATCTTGAAAGCTTGAAAGCAAAGGAGAGGAAGAAAACAAGACCTACAAAACAAAAACAAACAATAAATCAAAAACAAAAAGAAAACACACTAACTTACTTGGGTTGCCTCCCATAAGCGCTTGTTTAACGTCATTAGCTCGACGTGTTGCACATGCTTCAAGGAGGCTTTTGTTCTGTGAATCCAACAGAGGTGCTCTTTCTTGCACCTTTCCTGTAGCCCATGTAAAGCACTTCATCTTTAGAGTCTTCAACTGCTTTAAAGATCTCTTTTTCGTTCTTGACTCTAATAGTGAGCTCCCTGCGCTCAATATCTATGATCGCTCGCCCAGTAGCGAGGAATGGTCGTCCTAATATGACAGACATTGAAGGATTTTCTATCATGTCCATAACATACAAGTCAATAGGGAGGAAAAATCTACCTACTCTGATCAACACATTTTCTACAATACCAACTGGTCTCACCACAGATTGATCAGCCAATTGGAGCTTTACAGGAGTAGATTTAATCTCACCTATGTCTAACTTTTTACACAACGATAGAGGAATGATATTAATGCTAGCACCTAAATCACATAATGCTCTGAAAGAATAAGTACCAAAACTACAAGGAACAGAAAAACTCCCTGGATCTGCTACTTTTTCAGGTACTTTCTGTTGTACTCTGGTGCTGCATGTGGAAGCAAGATAAACAGTGTCAACTTTCTTTTCCTTTCGTTTCTTTGCTAACCACTCCTTCATGAACCTGTTGTATTGGGGCATCTCTAATGCCTCTGCAAATGGAATATTAATATTCAGATTCATAAAAGCATTCATAAATTTATCAAACTGAACCTGATTGTTCTTTTTCTTCTTTTTCTTTTTCCTTTCCTTGGGAACCAACAGTGTGGGTGAAGGAATAGGAGGCTCCGGTTTAGGCTTTTCAGCCTCATCTGCTGATGTGTCCTCCTCAGCTTCCCCTGTAGGCGTTTCATAGTCCTCAGATTCAGGTTCCTCTTCAGATTCCTCCTGATGCACAGTGATTGCCTTACAATACTCCATCTGGGGTTTCTCTTGCTCAGCTGGGGCCTTACCTTTGTTCATTGTACTTACAACATTCACCAACTGTCCCAGCTGAGTCTCAATGTTCTTTATAGCTGTACTGTGGCCATTCACTGTTGAGTTAATGGCAATGACTGCCTCCTCTAATTTGGTTGTCCTGTTACTAGACTCTGCAATGAAAGCTCCAACAAGATCTTCTAACTTTTTATTATCTTGAGTTTGAGGGGCAAAACCAGGAGGATTAAGAACATTCTTAGTATTAGCATAAGAGAAATTTTCATGGTTCCTATTGTTAGGGTGATAATGTGTAGGTGTAGAACTATTATTATATCCCCTCGAATTAAAATTTGATACATACTGAACCTGCTCGATGGTCTCCTCCTGAGGTCTAGATGCTAAAGCAGCAGCTGATTCAATTGATTGAGCACTCCCTGTACCTGAAAATTTCATAAAAGCATTGGCGAGGGAGGTCATCTGGGCCTGGAGTGCACTTACTTTGTCAACCTCAAACACTCCAGCAGCAATCTTTTTGGATGTAGACCGCTCAGATGGCCACTGATAGCTGTTGGTGGCCATATCCTCTAAAAGTGTGCGAGCGTTTTCCACGGTCTTGGACAACAGAGTCCCACCTGCAGCTGCATCAACAATCGTTTTTGTACTAGGAGTTAAACCATTATAAAACAACTGTACCTGAAGCCAATCGGGGTAACCATGCTGAGGACACTTCCTCAGTAGCTCTTTGAATCGCTCCCAAGCTTCGAACAACTGCTCATCATACTTTTTTTGAAATGTCCCAATCTCGGTCCTCAGCTTGACCGTCTTTGCAGGAGGGAAAAATTTCTTTAAAAAGGCCTGGACCAAAGCATCCCAGGTGGTGATGCTCCCAGGAGTAATAGACTGCAACCAATCTCGTGCTTTATCCTGCAAAGAAAAGGGAAATAAACGTAAGCGAATAGCATCCTCAGAGACACCATTAATCTTTACCGTCCCACAAATGTCCAAGAATGATTTAAGATGAGAATTTGGATCCTCAGTGGGCGATCCTCTGTAAGCACAGTCTCGAGCCATCTGAATGAGACCTGTTTTCAACTCAAAATTATTAGCATTAATTGGGGCATAGATAATCCCCGACTGTTGCCCCTAAAACACAGGCTGAAAATAATCTCTAATAGGCCTAGGCTCCTCAGGTCGATTTTGATTTGCCATTTGAATAATTTCTCTATTTTCCCTTCGAATCCTATGAATTGTTCTCTCGATCTCCGGATCCAACGGTTCCTAAATCAAATCTTTACAGCTACGCATAAACAATCAAAACTACCCTAAAAAGGAAAGAAAATAATTAAGGAAAGCAACAAAGAAAAGAAAACAACTAATCTAAATATGGAAAATATAATCTAGAAAATGAAACAAAATAACCTAATATGGAATGCAAAAATAAATATGGCAAACAAAAATAAGGAAACTAATCTAGAAAAGGAAAAACAAGAACAAATAAAGAAAAGATTACACAACTAAAAGAAAAACTAACCTAGAAAATCAAATATGGAAAGAAAAACAAATAAGGAAAAAAAATGCAAACAACCTAAAAAAGTAGCAATACACCCTAAATTAAGATCAAGCAATTTTTTCACAATATCAATCTAGCTAAATGTGCCAATCCCCGGCAACGGCGCCAAAAACTTGATGTGGACTTTTCCTAACCGCAAGCGCACGGGTCAAGTAATAATATAGTGAATAGTAAATTCGAATGTCGTCCTCTGGATTGGATTTTTAAGCAAATCAAGTATTGCGAATTATCTTGCCCAATTTTATTTAGGGATCAAAAAGTGATGAATAGGTGATGATAAAAACAAATCAAAGCAAGTAAAAAGAATGGAAATTCAATTGGGAAAACTACTTAGGGAATTGATTTCGCCGATTTAGTTTAGGATTGATTTTAAGGAATAAGTTATTATGCACAATGAAATTATGAGCCAAAGACCCTTTAATCACAACTACCTCTCCCGAGTATAATTGATTCTCATGCAAATTAACCAACTTGATATCCCTATCTAAGTTTATTAAAATGCAAGGCAATGAGATCTTTTAACCAATTCTAAAGTTAATCTAAAACCGTCAAGAATTAGAAAGTAAACTTTATTCATGCAATCTTGAGCAAGTCTAGATCAAATCCCCTCTCCCGAGCTAGATTCGAAACTTAAATCATCCAACTAATGGCCAATTAATTGAAAGCATTAAATCAAGATTACAAACACAATAACATTGCACAACTTAAACCATAAATCAATCCATAAACTTAATAAACTACATCAATCCCTAAGCTACAAGTTTAGCTACTCATGAATGTAAATACAAGCTCAACTAAACATATGAAAGCCATAAATCTAACTAAAGG
Organism: Luffa acutangula; assembly: GCA_036850905.1. Classification (NCBI taxonomy): domain Eukaryota; kingdom Viridiplantae; phylum Streptophyta; class Magnoliopsida; order Cucurbitales; family Cucurbitaceae; genus Luffa; species Luffa acutangula. The sequence continues at coordinate 16,686,743 of CM072099.1, forward strand.
AAGAAAAGGGAAAAGAAAACTCAATGTAGGCCGAGTGCCGACGTCTCCGTCACGATCCCCACGAACAATGGGTTGATTTCCAAGTCTCTCCCTTTGTTTTCAGCCTCCAAGTCCTCTGTTCTGCCCTGTTTACGGCTATCCAAGGTCCCAAATCGATCTCCCCAAAAACCTAGCTGAAAATAAGCTTTTATTCTGATTTTTCGTCTTAGCGTCGAGACGCTGTCAAGACAGCGTCGCGACGCTGCCTCTTATACGCGCGTTCTGAATAAGGAAAAACGGAAGCGTCGGGACGCTTCCTATCATAGCGTCTCGACGCTGTGAGCTTTACGCGCCTAATCTGATATGGAATGTGAGCGTCGAGACGCTCAAGAGCTAGCGTCTCGACGCTTGCCTGCTGTTGACCGAGATTAGACTTTTTTTTCACTTTTACTCTTTTCATTCCTTTGCATCTTTTCACGCCCCGAGCACCCGATTAACTCTAATATGGCATTATAGCTCCAATCAACCATTTCCTACAAAATAAACATTAAAGCACAATAAAACGGCCCAAACATCATAAAAGACTAGCTAAATTAAATAAGTAAATGTAGCTAGCTATGCTCGCTATCAATGGCTCAGAAAGTTCTTGACTTATTTGGAAGTGGTTCCGAATATGAACGTGCCCATAACACTATACTGTGACAACAGTGGGGCTGTAGCCAACTCAAAAGAACCTCGAAGCCACAAACGGGGTAAACACATCGAGAGGAAGTATCACCTGATACGGGTTATTGTGCAACGAGGAGATGTGATCGTCACTAAGATCGCCTCGGAGCACAACATCGCTGATCCATTTACGAAGGCTCTCACGGCTAAAGTGTTTGAGAGTCATCTAGAGGGTCTAAGTCTACGAGATATGTATGCCATCTAATCTAGGGCAAGTGGGAGAAATGTATAATGGGTATAAGAATGCCCTAGTTCATTGTATTAATATACATGACATTTCCAGCTTTAGATTATTGCATTTACATCCCACTAACTAGTGTTTTAGTTCAAGTGGGAGTTTGTTGGGTTTTATGCCCTAAAACTCGTAGATAGTGAATGTAACCGTTGATCGGATATTAATGAAATAATATTGATATATTTTTTCCATTAATTGTTATTAGTTATTTTATATTTGTCTTTGCCTAATAATAACCCTAATCCAATAAACTAGACATCCAAGGCTGTAATATGAGTCTTGAACTATATGTAGTGACATATGGGATCATTGTTCAAGAAACAGCCTAAAGGGTCTATAGTATAGGGATAAGACTGGGTGCCTTATCCTGGTGACACTATGGATACGGCCCACTTTGTATTTGATACAAACACTGCGATCCAACGCGTTCGTGTAGGAGACATCCGAGTGGGGGTATCCTATGCAATGAGTTTGCATAAGACCGGACCGCGAAATAGTAACCACTGGTTATAACACCGTTAACTAGTTGGTTTTCTATTTCACTAGGACGACCTAGACAACTTAGTCTTAATCCTGAGTTGATTATGGACTCCTGCTCATGAGAGATTGTCCTTTGATTTGTATGGGTGAGAGTGGCCAATACGCCGAATCAATAAGCCTACCACTTTGGGGACAAGACCGAATGGGGAGCTGGGAACATAATCGTACAAGATGGAATTCACTCCTTCCCAACTTTAGGGAAGCAGATGAGTGTTCCCTTAAGTGGTTACTCCGAGTCTTGAACAAAGGGCCCTACCCTCTCAATGGCACGAGAGGGTTTTCTGTTTGATGGTTGGACCACAAACAGGTTGTTCATTAGAGGAGAATTGGTACTTAAGGAAATAGAGGTAACCTAGGGGTAAAACGGTAATTTGACCCAGCTGGTGTTACGGACACTTGTGAAGGACTAACTAGTCGATATTGGTCTAGATCCGTGGACACAGAAAATATGTCTGCAGTGAGAAGAGTGCAACTGTGAGTCTATAGTGGAATGTACACATAGTTAACGAATATTGATTAATGTGGTTAATGAGTTTGACCAATTAATCTCACATCGTTGGAGCTTCTGATCTGCAGGTCCATTAGGTCCCACTGGTAGCTCGTAAAGTAATTTGAGGCAACTAAGTTATAATAGTAAATTGAAAATGTTCAATTTATTAAGGGAAAGAAATATAATATATATTGATATATTATTATGAGAGAAATTAATATTTGAAAAGTTCAAATATAAATTTATGGAAGTTTGAAAAAGTTCAAAATAATGAATTAATTAATTTAAGGCCTAAAATGTGTTTGGGCAAATTAATTAATTCTAGGCCGGGAATTAAATATGTGATATTTAATTGGTGGTTAATTAATTAAAGAATTCATTAACCGGGAATTAATCAATTATGGAAATAATTAATCACTTAAGGAAGTGATTAATCATTTATGGAAATGATCTAATCACTTATGGAAGTAATTAGTCATTTGTGGAAAAGATTAATCAATTATGAAATTGATTGATCATGATTGATTAATTAAGGAATAAGATTAAATCAATTATGGAAAAGATTGATTTAATTGAATATTTTATTCATGGCCTCTCTTCTATAAATAGAACACTAGACCTAATTGGTCATGACACTTGACACTCTTGAAAGACAAGACCTAGAATTCTCTCTAGCCTCCCTCTTAGAGAAAGACTCCCACAAGTCTTTTGCTTCCTAGACTTAGAGACATACCGGTGTAACCTCTGTGGTGATTGTGTCAATCAAAGAAGAAATTTCTAGCGAAGAAAACCTTAAAGCGGCTGCTGCGTTTTCGTTCGTGGAGCGTCGTTGGCGAAGAACGGTCAAGTCTACAACGGAGGTTTGTAACGATTCTTCCTATTTTCTTTAGAAAAGTTTTAAAAATAAATTTAGATTTATTTTAGCATGTTTAAACCGATTTTACAGCGGCTTTAAAGGTTGTTTAAAGTTTTGTTTGAGTTATCGTAACGGTATTTTAATGTTAATTAATATACGGCGTAAGGTCCAATCGATGCGCTTCCACTGCGTGGGGACTTTTATTCCCTTCATCAACAACCTCGGTTTAAAGCAAGACTAGTTGCCAAGGGTTATACACTAAAGGAGGGAATCGATTACACTGAAATTTTCTCACCGGTTGTGAAACAAACTTTAATCCGAATGCTACTTTCGTTTGTTGTTCAGCTTGATCTAGAATTGGATCAATTGGATGTTAAAACGACGTTTTTACATGGGAATTTATCTGAAATTATCTACATGAAACAACCTCAAGGTTATGAGAAACAAGGGTTTGAAGATCATGTTTGTCGTTTGAATAAATCCATTTATGGATTAAAACAATCGCCAAGATGTTGGTATCAACGATTTGATGATTATATGGCTAAGATTGATTTTCGAAGAAGCTCATATGATAGTTGCGTTTATATAAACTGTAATTCCTATACTGACAGTGTATTTCTTTTACTATATGTTGATGACATGCTCTTAGCAAGCAAGTCAAAAGAAGCACTGAAACAGGTGAAATTTTCTCTTAAAAGAGAATTTGACATGAAAGACTTGGGTGAGTCTAAGCGAATTTTGGACATTGAAATCATGAGAAGAAAAGAAGGAACTCTACAAATTAGTCAATTTGTGTATGCTGAGAAAGTTTTGAATAAATTTAGCATGGAAAATGCTAAAGCGGTTACAACTCCATTGGCTCAACACTTCAAGTTATCTTCTGCAAATTCACCTAAGGCAGGAGAAGAAGAACACTTGAAGTTTATGACAAATGTACCTTATTCTCAAGTTGTTGGAAGCCTTATGTATTTAATGGTTTCTACAAGGCTAGATTTGTCATATGTCACGAGTTTAATCAGCAAATACATGGTAAATCCAGGTAAAAGACATTGGGAAGCTGCAAAATGGGTATTGAGATACCTTAAAGGGTCTACTGGAGCTAGACTTGAATATAAAAGCATTGATGACTGTCCTAATGAGATATACAGATATGTGGACTCAGATTATGCTGGTGATTTGGACAAAAGAAGATCATTGACAGGGTATTTGTTCCTTCTTGGAGGAAATCTTCTAAGTTGGAAAACAACCCTTCAATCAGTGGTAGCTCTATCTTCAACTGAAGCAGAATTTATTGCTTTATCATAAGCTATAAAAGAGGGATTATGGCTTAAAGGGATCCTAAAAGACTTTGGCATTTCACAAACAACAGTAAAAATTTACTGTGACAACCAAAGTACAATATATTTGTCAAAAAATCAGCAGTTTCATAATCACACAAAGCCTATCGACATAAAGTTCCATTTTGTGCGAGAACAAATTGAGAAAGGAGAAATTGAAGTCATGAAGATACATACTTCAGACAATGCAGCTGATATGTTAACAAAACCCTTATCACAGCTAAAATTCAGAAAATGTCTTGAGCTGATTGGGTTTGATTTACCAGAGAAAGGGTGAATAAGAAGATGAGGAGCATCTCATTCCTTCGCCTAAATTTGTTTCAAGGTGGAGATTTGAAGTAGTTACTATACAGTTACTGCTGAAACCAATTTAGTTTCTCAGACAGTTTCTATAAATACACTGTAAATACTGTAACTGCTGTGAAGAATATCATAAAGAGAGAGTGAGATTTCATTCCTGAGTGCTGTGTAAAACTCTCCAAGATTTTCCCTCTTGTAAAGTTGCTCCTTACAGTGGATGTAGGCCACATTGGCTGAACCACTTAAAATTTGTGTTCTTTCTACTTTACCTTCTTCTACCTTAATTCTTCATTTGGAAATACTCCGTCATTGTTTTTCTCTGCGTGTTTGCTTTCTTTCTTTGATTGATTCCTTAAACTCCGATTCTTTCCGCTGCGTGTGTGGGTAAATGTTGCTACGTGTTTAGCAACGTGTCTAAAACCACAACAAATTGTAAGAAAATTAAAATAATAAGCCTATTTGGACCATTATACTTAAATTCCAACAATTTAGTATTAATTTACCAAACACCTTAACTAGTTTTTTCGGATTTAAAATTGAAATTTACCAAACAATATTTTACTTCATTTCAAAGCTGATTTTTCTAAAAACAAAGTTACACGTAATCTTACTATCTTAAAAAGTGGCTTAGAAAAAGAATCATTTTTGGACAATTTTGTCAAAACTCTTATAAGATAATTCCATATATGCCCCTCTCAATCTCTTCCTTTTCCTACCACCCCTCATTAAGTTTCTCTCTCTTCTCATTCATTTCCCTTCTCCCACATGAAATGGATGAAATATGAAAAACCACTAAGAAATATGAAAAGTTTTGCTTCTTAATTATATGAATTAATTCTAAAATTAAAGTTCTTACATTTAATTAGGTTTTGTTTTTTGAAAAACATTTAATTAGGTTTAATCTAATGGTGTAACATAAAAAACATTGAAATTTCAAAAGTTTTGCAACTTCTCTACTTCATACATCTATAACATGGTTTTCTTTGACTCACTTCCTACACTAAATTGAGTCTTATGATCTCTTTTACATATTTACATATTGTACTATGTATTATATGCATACTCTTTTTAGAATAAAAGAATTGCATAAATAGAACCTACGAAGAGGAGCTATTGAAGCAGAGAAGTTCGCCTAATAAGGAAGTTCACACATTCACATATCAAAGTTTGTTTTTTTTTTTTGAACTAATCACATGTCAAAGTTTTCATCCCTCTTCATATGTGAAAAATTGGGAATTATTATGTATTGTGATAGTTTCTTGATTTCATGCACTTTAGTTTGGATTTCGATAAAATCTTTATCTTCTTATCATAGTAGAGAAACAAAAGAGAAACTATCCAATTCAACCATGTTGAGGATCCCACATCGGAAAGATTGGTGGAGACCTCACAACATATAAGCTACAAGGGTCACTCCACTCATTGCCAATTGGTTTTGAGATGGAAGTCCATATAATCTAATATGGTATCAGAGCCCATTAAACCCAAACGGGTATTCGGTCCAATAAAAAGAAATTGGGATCCGATCCAAGAATGGTGAACCCAAAGAGGCACCATCTTGAGGGGGCATGTTGAGGATCCCACATCGGAAAGATTGGTGAACCCCAAGTTATTTCTCAAATAATAATAATAATAATAGTTAATGACTTACGTTAATTGATCAACCATTCTACAATTGTTACATCATTTCCTCAAGTCATTGAAATGATTTTATTCTTTATAAAAATGTCTTTTTTTTAAATCTTTTTCAACCATTATTACACTATTTTCACCCGGCCACTAAAACGTTTTTTTTCTTTAATTTTAAGATATATCTTATTTATATTAATTAATAATCGATAATTTTAAAATAATTTCTACACTCTCTACTCGCTTATAGGGCCTGCTAATCTTTTTTTTTTTAAACGTGAATTCATGAAAGTTGTGTTTTTGGAGATGATAAGAAATGCAATTCAACCATAAACATCTTGGTCATTAGAACGAGCTTTATGCCAGTTGAGCTATACTCATGTCGGCACCTTTCCAAAATAATTAGAGTTTCAAAGAAAGTGTTACTAATAAAATTTTTGTTAAAATAAATACAAAAATATATAAGGATAGAGAACTTTTGTTTGACCATTCAATTTTATTATCTTTAATATAGTTGTTTATTGATTGGTTAAATTACAAATTTTGTTCTTTATGATTTGGAAAAAGTTAGAAGTTGGTCTCTATAGTTTTAAAAAGTTAGAATTCCATTCACATGATTGGCTAAAAACTCAAAAATACTTCCTATTGTATATAGTATCATGACAATTAGCAATCCATGTGTTAATAAGGTGGTTTTGAGTAGTAGGAAACTCAATCTATTAATGTCTCCTAATAGTAGCAGGAATTGTTTATAAAGTTTTATCAAATGATAGAGATGAAATTCTAACTTTAAAAACCATACAAATTGAATTCTAACTTTCTCCAAACCATAAAAATCAAGTTTGTAATTTAACCTTATTAATTTAAGATTATATTCTTATTGATTTCAACTGTTAACAAGTAAATTTAAATTCACAAGTGCAACGCATATTGATATTTTCTAGTTATTTTAAAAGCTACTCTTACTCTTCAATAATTTGTTACTTTCTACAAAATTTCTTATATCTCTCTAATTAAGAAAAAAAAAAAGAAATATATTGTAGAACTTTTTTTTTTCCTTTTCAAAAAATACCAAATTTTATTACCAAATGGGTACCCTTTTGATTTTCCATAAAAAACCCTCACTAATTGGAACTCCTGTAACTTTAGGGTTATTTTCTCCATTTCTTCCCTAATGAAAACACCATCAAAAGAAGCAACTACGGTTTGGTTGGCATGATAAACGCCAAACCCTCTGGGGCAAACGCTTGTCCCCACCGGCAAAAAAATCAACAATAATTATTCCTTTTTTTTCTCTCTTCTACAAGAAAACAACAACAATAATAATTGTAAGAAACAACCAAAAATAATAAAATAATTCATCACTTTGGGTGTATAAACAGAGGAAGACATTGGGGGAGATGGTTGTGTGTGGGTTTGTTGAGCAAAACAATCTATAAGAGAGTTCTGAAACGATGTCTCTTGTTGGGAAGTTTGTGAGTGAATTAGAATTAAACGTTTCGGCTGAGAAATACTACAAAGTCTTCAAAGATCAAATTTCTCATGTTCCAAATATTTCTCCCAACATCTTCCAAAAGGTTGAAGTTCATGAAGGTGACTGGGATAACCATGGCCACGGCTCCATCAAAATCTGGAATTATACCATCGGTTCGTGCTAATGATCACGACTATGACCTCGATTAGACTACAGTCGATCACTTGTTTTTAATTATTTTCACCATGTATATGTTTTTGTTACTGATCTCTTTGCTTTTGTATGTGATTTGTTAAGATGGTAAGGCTGAGGTTTTCAAAGAACAGGTGGAGTTCGATGATGAGAAGTTTGCAGTAACTTTGATTGGACTGGAAGGAGATGTGTTCGAGCATTACAAAACCTTCAAAGTAACATATCAAGTTGTGCCGAAGGGTCCTGAGCATAGCTTGGCAATTTTGACTTTGGAATATGAGAAACTTGATGATGGCTCTCCTTATCCATACAAGTACCTTGATATCATGAATAACCTCACTAAGGACATCGAATCTCACCTTAAATAAAAGTCTCGTGTCTCGATTCGAGCTTCATCACTCTCTCTCCATCTATCTCATATTTGGATGTTGTTGATTATATTGTGTTTGGAGTTGTATTTGTCTTCTGGAGTCATTTGTCAAGCTTGATTTGCCTATGTTTATTACTTATTATTGTACTTGATCTTTGAGCTTTGTGGATTTGTTGAAAAGGAAATAATGATGGAGCTCGATTATTATGTTTCTTAAATATATAATATGCTATATTTTGAAAGGATTGAGATCGTTTCTGGATTCTCTCTTCCATTACAGAACTTCGATACAACTTCTCACGAAATCTTTATTGTTTTTTTTTCTTTTTTGAGAAAATTAAAAATAAAATATATATAATATTGATAACAGTGTACTTTTAATTAAAAAAAATATTGGATGAAAATAAATTAATAAGGGTGGTTGCAACCGTAGCAAAAGGGAAATCTTCATGTTTTACTGTTATGAAATAGAAAAAGTCGAAAATACTCTTTCTAGCACTTTCGCATGTTTTACTGTTATGAAATATATCAATAGTATATAAAATATAATGTTGATACATTACTGATATAATAAATGAACTATATCAGATATACTATTGATATACTACTGGTATATCCAAAACGATATATATCTGATATACTGTTAATATAGTATATTAGTGGAATGATATTCCAAATAGGTATATCATTATTTTATATTCAGTATATACAATATACCTAATTGAAGTAAATCATTGATATACTACTAATATACTCTGAAATGGTATTCTTGGTAATATATCAACACTTCATATTCAATATAAAAAAAAATATACTTAAAATAAATTATATCACTTATGATTAAAAATAATATATATCAATGATTTTTTTAAAAAATAACAAAGTCTACCATTGATGTATTTAGCCACTCAAAATTAGATATATGAATGTTTTTTTTTAAACAATATATGAATGTTATTAATTATTTGAGTAATATAACAAAGGAGGTATATCAATGGTATATTCGTTTATAATAGGTATATAAGACAAACATTTTATGTTATATAAAAGATGTAACAGCCTGAAATTTGAAAAAAAAAAAGAAAGAGGAAGTGGTTTTTTTTGGCACGGTCAACAACGAGGACCCCCCCCCCCAAATTCAGCCAAATGACCATTTTTTAAAAAAAAAAGAATCTCAGACTTTCCTCTCACGCTCCCTCTCTCTCGTGTGCCCTCATCCCTTTCAGCTCTCCTTCATCTCCCTCTGTATCAGACTGTACGCTGCCGCCGCCGCAAATCGCCTCTGACCGCACGCAAGTCGCGCCCTCCGTCACTCGCGTCGCCGTCACCATTAAGCCCAGCCCTCGCACCATCGTTGATCCAATCCGTCTCTCTCCTCTGTAGATCAGCCGTCGGTAGCCACCTTCACGTCGTCGTCGGTTGTGTTGCCCGGTCTGCTGCCGCCTCGTCTCAGCCTCTACAAAGGTCTTGTGTTGGTGAAGATTAGGTGATTCCTTGCTCAATTCAAGTTTTAGAAGATTTCTTAGGAATGGAAATTTACCCATCTAATTTTACAATTAGTTTCTGACTTATCAAGTTTTAGAGAGTGAAACCTTCTCAAAACTCCATTTATCTGGTTGATGGGAAACCTCTCTTTAAATACACCTTGAATGAACTAAAACTATCTAAAAGTATCAATATACTAACTAAAATTGTTACAACAAAATACAACATAATAGCTAAATTGTTACAACAAAATAAACCAATTTGACTCATATATCTATTACCCCCCCCCCTTCAAGATGGATCATGGAGGTTGAAAATACCCATCTTGCTCATAAACTCTTGCAAAATCGAAGCAGCCAGAGGCTTGGTGAACATATCAGCAAGACGAGATCGAGAACGAATGGGTAAAAGCTTGAGGAAACCACGTTCAATCCGGTCACGAACAAAATGGCAATCGATCTCGATGTGCTTTGTACGCTCGTGAAAAGTAGGATTGGAAGCAATGGAGATGGTGACCTGATTGTCACAATAAACCAAGGCAGGCGAAGGAGAAGAAATCTGTAAATCATTCAATAAATGGGATAACCAAGACAACTCACTAGAAACAGAGGCAAGAGCTCTATATTCGGCTTCAGCGGAAGAACGTGATACGGTAGCTTGTTTCTTGGTCTTCCAGGAGATAATGGAATCTCCTAAAAAGATACAAAAACCAGTAACTGATTTTCGAGAATCAGGACAAGAGCCCCAATCAGAATCAACAAACGCCTTCAATTGGAAATTCTGTGTTGCTCGAAGTAAAATGCCCTGTCCAATAGTCCCTTTAATATATCGCAACAAATGATAAGCTGCCTTTAAATGTTCTGTGCACGGTTTGGCCACGAACTGACTGAGTTTGTGAACAGAAAAACATATATCCGGACGCGAGATTTGAAGGTACAACAAACGGCCAACAATTCTTCTATAATCAGAAGCAGTAGATGAATCAAGTAACGTACCAAAAGTAGCTGATAAGCAAAGACTTGGAACCATAGGATGTAAGACTGGTTTAGCACCAAGAAGCCCACAGTCTTCCAAAATTTGAAGACAATATTTTCTTTGTGAAACATATATCCCCTGTGTTGATCGAGATAGTTCCAAGCCAAGAAAAAATTTTGTTGAACCTAAATCCTTAAGCATAAATTTTGACCGAAGCAAATCCTTGACTCGAGCAATTTCAGTAGGAGAAGGACCCGTAATTAGTATGCCATCGACATAAACTAATAAAGCAATGAAAGTAGAACCTTTTCCTCTAGTGAATAAAGAATAATCAAATTTGGACTGAGAGAAGCCATTTAATGTCAACACACTGGAGAATTTGAAAAACCATTGACGTGAAGCTTGTTTAAGGCCATATATTGATTTATGCAATTTGCAGGCAAGAGGAGCAGAAGATGTCGACTTAATATCACCATAATATCCAAGAGGTAAAGCCATATATACTTCCTCAAATAACTCCCCATTTAAAAATGCATTATTGACATCTAATTGTGCTAAGCCCCATCCAAAAGAAGCAGTAAGTGACAAAAGGAGTTTAACAGTGACTATCTTTGCAACAGGAGAAAAGGTGTCAAAATAATCAATACCTTCCTGTTGATTATACCCTTTTGCCACGAGGCGTGCTTTGTAACGATCCACAGAACCATCCGCTTTGTGTTTAACTCGGTAAACTCATTTACAACCAACAGGTTGATGTCCACGTGGTAAAGGAACAACACTCCAAGTATTAGTACGTTCCATTGCAGCTATCTCTTCATCCATGGCAGCTTTCCAGTGGGGAAACTTGATAGCTTGGTGATAAAAAGATGGCTCGAATGTTGTTGAAATGTTGAGTATAAAATGCCTGTAAGAAGGACTGAGTTTATCGTAAGATAAGAAACCTTGTAAAGCATACGGAAACTTATCATGGATACTTCTTGATTGATGAACCAAGAGATTGCAGTGGTAGTCCTGTAGGAAGCCTGGGGGATGACGATTCCGTGACGAACGTCTAAGAGATTGTAAATTGGCCTGATCACAAGATGAAATATCGTCATTAATATCAACATTATTTAGAATAGAGGTATCAGCAACAACATCAGGTTGCACAATTGCTTCTGTTTGACTGCCAGAAGAAATAGCAGCATCAAGTTGTGTAATAGGCATATCAGTCATGGAATCACTACTAATGCCACCAGCATTACCAAGCAAAGGGGAAACAGTGGCATCAACATCAGTATCATCAGTATTCCCAGATGGATGCAAGCCAGTATTATCACCAGCAATACCATAATTAACACCAATAGAACCACCATATGGATGTGAATCACAATTAGCAGCAGACAAGCAATCAGTGTTAGAAGGTACAAAACCTGATGCTGGACACGGTAATACAAACTCAGAAAACATATCATCAACAGGATGTTCATCAAGAACACTATGGAAGGGAAAACATCTTCCATAAATACCACATCTCGAGAGATAAAAACTTGTCGCGTGGTAATATTATATAAACGATATCCTTTCACTCCCGGTGGGTAACCAATAAAAACACAAGGAAGTGCCCGTGGATCAAATTTCGATCTCTGACTAACAAGGGTTGATGCATAGCATAAGCAACCAAATATGCGAAGCACAGAGTAATCAACAGATATTTTATGTAGAATAGAAAAGGGGGTTGCATTTGATAGCAGTGGCATGGGAGTTCTATTAATAAGATGAGTTGCAGTAAGAACACAGTCTCCCCAAAAACGAATTGGAACTTTTGACTGAAATAATAGGGCTCGGACAACATTCAAGAGATGTTGGTGTTTTCTTTCAACAACAGAATTTTGTTGAGGACGCTCCACGCAAGAAAACTGATGCATAGTCCCAGTGGATGCAAAAAACTTTTCAAACTTCAACTCTGGTGTATTATCAGACCTAAACACTTTAATAACTTTTGAAAATTGTGTTTCAACAAGTTTGAAGAAGCGAGGAACTATGGTAAGAGCATCAGATTTTGCACGCATAAGGAAAACCCAAGTGTAACGGGAGCAATCATCAACAATGGTAAAAAAATATTTATGTCCATTGTAAGTAGGAGTTTTAAACGGACCCCAAACATCGCAATGAACCAAATCAAAAATATTTGCTGCAACATGGTTATTGAAGGAAAATGACAGTCTTCTTTGCTTAGCTAAAGGACATACATGACATGTAGAAACATGAGAATCATTAAAAGAAAGCATATCTTTCATCTGGAGAAGTCGTTTATGAGATAGATGCCCCAATCGATTGTGCCAAGTGGTAATGGAGACTGAGTAAACAGGGACCAAATTTGAAGAACACATCAAGTATAAACCATTGTGGCACTCAGCCTTGCCAATCATCTTCAATTGACGATTGTCCTGTATGATGCACCGTTGACCAGAAAACTTTAGCTCAAAATTATCAGATAACAACAAGCAACTCACGGATATGAGATTGTAAGAGAATTGTGGAACGTATAGAACATCATGAAGAACCAAGTCTTTAGACAGCCGAATGTCACCAATATAGTTAACATGAACTTGATAGGAAGTTGGTAATACAACAGAAACACCATCAACAGAACGCCAATTATGAAACAAACAATACTGGCAGCGATTTCTTTAGAGACTGAATTGATGATCCAGGAGGCTATGATGTCATTATTACATTTCCATGCCTTTGCTAACTTTGTAGAAGTAGGTTTTTCAATGGTTCCATCAACGAAACCATCTTTATTCTTGCCTGAAAGAGCCATTAACATAGCTCTACTCCATGAGATGTAATTATCAGCACCAATTAAAGGCTGATTAACGAGTGTAGTTGTAGATGTGAAGGAAGGATGAAGAAGAAAAGGATTAAGTTGCGCATCAATATCCGGAGAATTATCGCTAACGGAATCTTTGTTCGCCATGGAGGAAATCGATCAAACCAAGAACGAATAAGAAACGAAGGTGCGAAGAACGAACAAGGACGCAAAAAAGAAAAAAAATCAGAGAGAGATTTGCTCTGATACCATATCAAGTTTTAGAGAGTGAAACCTTCTCAAAACTTCATTGATCTGGTTAATGGGAAACCTCTCTTTAAATACACCTTGAATGAACTAAAACTATCTAAAAGTATCAATATACTAACTAAAATTGTTACAACAAAATACAACATAATAGCTAAATTGTTACAACAAAATAAACCAATTTGACTCATATATCTATTATGACTTGTAGTTTTTCTCCGACGTTCAAATTCATGTGCAGGCACCGTTTAAGCTACTGTCCAGCAAAGATATATTATTGTAGGTGAGTCTCGTTTGCGGTTCTTTTAGCAATCGATGATGATCCTTTGATTCTTTTCATTCGTTCCAGCCTTACCCATTCTTTTTTGGCACCACATTTGTGGAATTTCACCAAATTAAAGTGTTGTGTAGCAGTTATCTCTTTATCTGTTATTGAAATTCAAAGGGTACAATCCTCCTTAAACTAAATTGTGTCTAAATTAAATTATCAGACTAAATTCCCTAATTTTTAGAACTCTCTCATGTGTAGTCGCGGGTGTGGTTGGCTAGCGATTTAGGGAATCATTGGAGTAAAGAATTTTGAGTAAAATTCTTGAGCAGTTCGGTGTAAGTAACTCCCCTATCAGCATGTTGGAAATTTATGGTTGGCTGTAAAATCGTTGTGTGTTGTTATGATCATTGGGTGTTAATCTGTTGATGGTGGAGCATGAACTTGAAACATTATTATGTGAAATTTACTTTGTTATAGTGGAGCATGAACTTGAAACATTATTATGTGAAATTTACTTTGTTATATTCTTGTATGTTGAGTAATGAGCATGCAAATTAGAACTTTGATGTTTTGTTATGATGACGTTATTGGAATGAAATGCAAATATGTTGGGTGGCATTATCATAAAGTTAGACAAGGGACCTCATGTGCATATGTATGACTCACAATGATGTACAGATCTTAAAAGTGTTGTCATTGAAAAGCTTGGTGATATGGCCAAGAGATTTAATTAAAACTTGGCGATATGGTTGTGACGCCCGAGGTTAGGAAGGGTACATGAATGAACCGAGAACACATCCGAATGAGAGGGATCTTGAGGACATGGAAGCATGCACCTTCCTTTTCGGTGGCTCAATCATAGGAACTTTGAAGTTAAGCGTGCTTGGCTTGGAGAAGTTCTATGTTGGGTGACCTCCTGGGAATTTTCCTAGGAAGCATGTGAGTGAGGACAAAGCATGCTAAAAGGACCCCGTGTTGGTTTGTGGGGACAGTCTTCACTCTTAGAAGCAGTTTCAGACGAGTATGGTGACGTTGCCAGGCCATAGGGGATGTACGGGAATGTCGAGGCCGTGAGGTGCCGAATTCGGATTCCGAATCCTGGGCCTGGGGCGTTACAATGGTTAAGACATTATCAAAAATAATTTTCTTGAAACTTGGCGATATAGTCAAGATAACGATTTTAGTACATATTTTCTAAACTTGGCGATATGGCCATGGTGACAAGTGGCGATATGGTCACGATAAAATTTAAGTGGCGATAAGGTCACAATATAGTTCGTGGCGATAGGGTCACAATTGGCGTTATGGCCAAGTAGTAAAGTTGTTATAAAGCAAAGTTTAGGTCCCTCATAAATGTTTGTGTTTGCATAACCAACCCTGGTAGGGGGTTACTTACTGAGTATTTTTAATACTCATTCTTTGTTTATTTTAATTTTTTTAAGGCAAGGGCGAGAACGTATATTAGGCGACTGATCAAGGGCACTTGCTGGTGGTGCCATGGTGGATGGTGTCAGCATATTTTACTTCTGCACATTAGTTTTTGTTATGTGAATTTTCTATGTAAATACTCAAAAACTTATCTATTTTTTGCATTTTGAGGCGTTCAAATATATATATATATTTTTTTTGTGTTTTACAAGTTTTCTTGGGATCCCAAACAATTGTTTTCCTAAAGTTATTTACCTATTTTATGCATTCTAAATTTCTAGGAAAAATTTTACCTCATAGTTCTTTGAATCATTCATGCATATAGTAACGTCCCTAGGCAGTCTTTAGGTTTCGAAAAGTCAGGGCGTTACAAAAGATAAACATTTCGTTTAAAATATGTAAATAACACAACACAATTCAATAAAGATAAAAGGAAGCCTAACAAATATAAGTAAAGAAAAGTAACATATCAAGTATATCAATATTCATATATCAGGTAAATCATTCTTATATCAAAACTCATAATCAAATATATCAAAAGTTGCGCTTATCAAATCAAGTATATATTAGGCATATCTTTTTCAAAAATATATATATATATATATATTAGGTATATCATTGTATTTATTCGAATATATCAAATTATATATATAAGTTACTTTATATTTTGTAATAAATATATAGTATATCATATATACTACTAATATACTAGTTGATATACCAATAAGGGTAAAACTGGAATAATGAAAAAAAAACGAAAAGTAGATATTAAAAATTTTTCTATATCGACAAATCTAAAATAATATAACTAAATTTGCATATATCCTAATATTTTTTGCTATCAATTGCAATTTCCCATTAATTAATACCCATGATTATAAGCAACCAGCCCATTATTTTTACAATCAGCGAATTCAGTGTATGTTTGAGAGTGATTTTGAAATCGTTAAAACAACTTTTTTTCATATTCGAAATCACCCCGAAACATGTCTTTAATAATTCAAAATTAATTTTGATGATATGAAATTATGTTTAAAAGTATAAAATCAAACATAAAAGTGATTTTAAATAATTAAGTATGTTTTAAAATGATTTCGAATATGAAAAAAGTGATTTTAGCTATGTTTTAAAACGATTTAACATGACAAAAGTGATTTTAGCTATTTCAAAATCACTTCCAAATATGCGCTCATTCTCTCAAAAAGTATATTAACCATTTCTTTTTCTTTCTTTTCATGTTCATTTGTAATTTTACAATAAGATTCAAGATAATATTACTCTACGTTTTAGAGATTTTGCCCTTCGGTCGCCATCTATTTTTTTTTCCCCAATATATTGAAGTCTAGAAGAGAGTACATGGAAATCTAAGGTTCCGTTTGCTTATCATTTGACTTTAAATTAGGATTGTTTTCCTCAATTTTTCGCCCATTGTTTTCATCTTTGTTTAAGACACAGGATGATATGGCAAAATCCGGCCAAGCGCTCACCTGACTTTCATGTGACACCAACAGTGAATTTATTTGAATCCGGGGAAGACGTGACCTGCAAAAAAGGAAGTAGGCACTACACACTAGTGTGGTGCTTGCCACACACGCTCCAATGCCTAAGTCAGTGATCGGAGAGAATCCGTCAAAACAATGGTAATCCTGTAAAAGTCTAGAGTTGGGAAATAAGGTTTCGATCCCCTTACCTGGATCCCCAGTGGACCTTTTATATCTCTTCTCAAATTAGGGTTTTCCGCCTTTCCTCGCTGTAGGTCGGCCCCTGCTCCACGAACCTCTCTCTCTTGGGCCTAGGAAGACCCTGCCTTGACCCACGTAGCCCGCCTCGGCATGTGCCAAGGCCGACCACCTCCTCGGCCTCGGCCCAATGCCGAGGTCGAGGAATGAGTTCGGGCCTAAGGTCATCGGGTTATGCTCTCCTCATGGGCTCATTCAGTTCGGGCCCAAGGTCGTTTCTAGGATCCAAGTTCTACTATGCCAAAATTACCCATAATAGTTTTCCTCAATTTTTCGCCCATGGTTTTCATCTTTGTTAAAGACACATTTGAATTTCTATTTAAATTCCAAAAATAAAAACAAATTTTTGAAAACGTTTTTTTTTTTTTTTTTTAGTTTTCAAATTTTGTTTTGGTTTTTGAAGACATGAGAAGAAGGTAGGTAGAACAAATATTTGAAAAAAAAAAAAAGACCTTATAGGTAGTAGTGGTGTTTACATGCTTAATTTTCAAAATTCAAATGGTAATTAGACCAGGTTTAAGTTTTCCTAAATTTCACCTTAGAGTTAATCCCATAATTTGTGTTTTCTAAATATTTTAAAATTCTTATTACATTGTTTTCAAATTTTAGCTTTCTAACGAAAACAAGCCTATAACTTAGTGGTAATTGACATGTACCCTCGACCAAGAGGTCAAAGATTCGAATCCTCCCAAATGTTGATGGAAAAAAAAGAATGCCATACCATCTCAATTGTCGGTTTCTACAATGCTTATTGATTTACTTCAATACTATTGCTTTCCTCAATTGTCATTTTTTATTATAGTTTTCTTTTTCTAGATTATTATTTACTTTACAGGTTCGAGTTCTAGATCTTATATTTTAAATGATAATTTGAATATATAAAAGGCACAAAAAGAAAACCACAGGAAAGCGTGAAATATATATGTATGGAATAAAGTAAGAAGAGAATTGGTAATTAATTAGAAAAATGTGCAAAAACCAAACGAAAACTGAGGGCTGAGAAAATGGTTTTCTACTTTTTTTTTTTTCTTTCTTTCTTTCTTTTCTCTCTCTCTCTCTTTTCTTTTTGAATAAAATCGATCTTTTTAAAAAAATTATATATATTATAAATTAATTTGAACTTACCACTTGGAGAAATAAGTATATCTGGCTACTTATATTATATAGGGGCATTATTTGAGCTAATTTTATTAAGTAATATTTGTTATAGGTAATATTGAGCCACTTCGAATGGTAAGGAATCGATGAGGACTACGCAACGCCAACCCGATAACATAACCAATTAGTGGAACCCAAGGGAGAGATAGGACGAAAAAATTGGGCCAAGGCTGGAGGGATTGGGCCTTGGCCCAACCCCATGCTCGGCCTCGTGAGTTTCATCTCCTCCCGCTCGGTTCTTGGTGCCCTAAGTCAGCCTAGTTCGATCGAATTCGACCTGAAATCACTCTTGAAGCCAGGAGAAGCCTTAAGAAACAAGACAGGTATAAACACCTTTCATCACATCGAAAAAAAGGGTTCTAAAAAGCTAAAACTCTTGAGACCTAATACTGGTTGTGGGCTGACTTAAGCATCGGAGTGGATGTGGCAAGCACCACACCGGTGTGCAGTTTTCACTGGTTTTGCAGGAAACGTCTTCCCCCTTCAACAAATTGACTATCATTGTCATGTGAAGGTCATGTGAGTCTTCTGTCTGGATTTTGGCATCAACAGTTGGTGTCGTCTGTGGGGACGAGGTTGGCCAATGAAAATTGCATATTGGTATTATCTTTCTGAGTCGAGTGATGCAGGAGTCTGTTAGGGTTTCAGAGTGTTTGCAGGAATAGAGGGGCATGGCCGAGGCCGACCACACAAAGGAAGAGCTGGACCACAGCCTCGATAGTTGGAAGGGGCAGACCATACCCTCAGTCGGGTTAAGGGTGATCTGAGAGGACAACCTGTAGAAGAGTTAGAATCTGTTCCGCTAACATCCGAGGAGAGAAGAGTGAGTATCGGAACCAAATTGGGGGCTGAGCAAAGAGAGAGGTTTGGTAACTTTCTTAAGGGCTAACGTAGATCTGTTTGCATGGTCACATGAAGACATGTCGGGGATTGACCTCGAAGTCATGGTACATCAACTGAATACAAATAGGAACTTTAAGCCAGTAAAGCAGAAGCGACGGACGTTCAATCCAAAAAGGAATGAGATCATAGCTGATCAGGGGACAATTGGCTCAAAGTTGGGTTCATTAGAGAAGTTCATTACCCTCAATGGCTATCTAATGTAGTATTGGTGAGGAAAGCAAATGGTAAGTGGTGTATGTGTATTGATTTCACTGATCTGAACAAGGCATGTCCCAAAGAAAGTTATCCCTTGTCGATGATTGACCAAGGTTGATGTTGTTGGGCTTTATGCCCTAAAACTCGTAGATAGTAAATGTAAACAAATTGTATACTTGTTTCAATAAAGTGTTATTAAGTTTCTACAATAAAGTGTTATTGTTAAATATTGCACAATTTGACCCAAATCCAATAAACTAAGATCCAAGGTTGTTTGTATGTAACTTGAACTAGTATGTGAGGACATACGAGGATCGATGTTCAAGTAACAACCTAAAAGGTCTATAGTACAAGGATAAGGTTGGGTACCTTATCCTGGTAACACTATGAGATACGACCCGCTTTGTATTTGATACAGATGTATTGATCTAAAACGTCCATGTAGTAGACATGCAAGTGGGGGTATCCTATGCAATTAGTTTGCA
Organism: Luffa acutangula; assembly: GCA_036850905.1. NCBI lineage: Eukaryota > Viridiplantae > Streptophyta > Magnoliopsida > Cucurbitales > Cucurbitaceae > Luffa > Luffa acutangula. The sequence continues at coordinate 16,706,571 of CM072099.1, forward strand.
TAAGACCGGACCACGAAATAGTCAACCATTAGTTATAACACCGTTAACTAATTAGGTTACTGTTTCAATAGGATGCCCTAGGTAACTCAGTCTTAATCATGAGTGTATCATGAACTCCTTCTCATGAGGGATTGTCCTTTGATTAGCATGGGTGAGAGTGGCCAATACATCGACTCAATATGCCTTCCTTTTTGGGGACAAGACCGAGTGGGAGGCTAGGGACATGACAACACAAGAAGGAATTCACTCATTCCCGCTTCTAGGTGAAGTAGATGAGTGTTCCCTTAAGTGGTGTCTCCGAGACTTGAACAAAGGGATCCTGCCCTCTCCCTGGCCCGAGAAGGACTTTCTGTTTAATGGTTGGACCATAAACAGGTTGTTCATTAGAGGAGTACTGGTACTTAAGGAGACAGATGTAACACAGGGGTAAAACGGTAATTTGACCCAGCTGTGATTACGGACACTCGTGAAGGATTGACTTACCGGCATAGGTCTACATCCATGGACACAGAAATGTTCTACAGTGAGAAGAGTTCAGTTGTGGGTCTTTAGTGGAATGACCCACAGTTAATGAATATTGGTTAACCTGATTAATGAGTTTAATATATTAACCTCATATCATTGGAGCTTTTGATCTGTAGGTCCATTAGGTCCGCCTGCTAGCGCGTAAAGAGTAATTAGGAACAAATATATTTTGAGAGAATTTGAATAGTTCAAATTCATATTGGGAATTAAGTTAATTGCACGAGATACAAATTAATATAATGTATAGTGATGCATTAAAATATAAAGTCTAATTTTAGATTAAACTTTATTATATTGAGAGATTGATATATTTGAAAGAGTTCAAATATATGTCTAAGTAAATATATGGTATTTAATTAGAAGATAAATTAATTAATTATGAATTAATTAATTATTCAATTTAGTTTAAATTAAATGAGATTTAATTAAACTATAGTCTATCAGAGAAATAAATATTTGAAGAAGTTCAAATATTAATATGAATTTGATTCATATGAAATTTATAGGATATAAGAGAGTTTGAAGGAGTTCAAATTTTAATATGAATTTGATTCATATTATAGAATTAATTAATTGAAGGTCTCAAATTAAATATATGATATTTAATTGGGTAATTAATTAATTAACTAATAGAAGGTCTGAAATTAAATATATGATATTTAATTGGTGATTAATTAATTAAAGAATTAATTAATTGAAAATTAATCAATTATGAAAATGATTAATCACTTATGGAAGTAATTAATCACTTATGGAAATGATTTAATCACTTATGGAAGTGATCAATCATTTATGGAAAAGATTAATCAATTATGGAATTGATTGGTCATGTAATTGGTTAGTCATGGAATTGATTAATTATGGAAAAGATTAAATCAGTTATGAAAATAATTGATTTTAAATGAATATTTTATTCATGGCCTTTCTCCTATAAATAGAACACTAAACCTAGGGTTTAGGTACAACAACATAAGGCCACAAGAATGCATTCTTGCATTCTCTCTAGCCTCCCTCTCATATTCTCTCAACCCAAGAACTCTAGGGAGAATTTTCTCTCTAGAGTTTTTCTCATTCAAGATTAGGTAGTCCCACAACTACGTTCCTAATCTTAGAGTCATAGCGGGGAAGATCAATTGGTGGTGTCCCAATTGTTGACGCTTGGTCCAAAATCAAGAAAGGTGTCCGCTGAAGTATTCAGAGTCGTCAACGACGGTATGTTTGCTTCTCCCCTCTAGATTTAGATCTAATAAATTTTGTATGCTTAGCCTTAAGTTTGTATAGAATTTTTTCTATGTTTTAACCAATGCAATAGTATTTTTGGATAAACAAAATTAACTACGAATCGGTCCCAATTACGCTTCCGCTTTAACGGAATTGGGGAATTCCAAATCCTTTCAGATGTGACTGCTGGACATGAGATGTTGAGCTTCATGGATGCCTATTCAGGTTAGAATCAAATCAAAATGTATGGTCCAGACGAGGAGAAGACTTCCTTCATTACTAACAGAGGGTTATATTGCTATAAGGTCATGCCATTTGGTCTGAAGAATGTTGGAGCCACATACCAAAGGATGGTAAACCGCATGTTTGCCCCTTTACTTGGAAAAAATATGGAGGCCTACATAGGTTACATGCTGGTGAAAAGTGTTAAATCCCACCACCGTGAATCTGATTTCAATGAAGCATTTCAGATACATTGAAAGTACCAAATGAAGTTGAATCCTAGTAAACGTGCTTTTGGGGTGACCTCTGGGAAGTTTTTGGGATTCATGGTGCACCAGAGGGGTATGATAGCGAGCATAGCTAGCTATTTTTCCCTAATTAATTTAGCTAGTCTTTGATAATTAATAGGCCAAAATTATGCATTTTAGTGTTTTATTTGTAGGAAATATGTATTGGAGCTAAATTGAGAAATTGGAGTTAATCGGGCGTTCGGGACGTGAAAAAAAGGCCATAAAAACGAAGTTGGATCGAGTTGGAAGCTTATTGAATAAGGGCAAATCGAGGACCAACGTCGAGACCCTAGACCTTGGGCGTCTCGACGCTGCACACTTTACTTCTCAAATTTGGGCGGCAGCAGACACAACGTCACGATGCTGTGTCAAGAGCGTTGCGACACTCTCAGATTTTTCCTTTACAGAATGTTGGATTCGCGACAGCATCGCGATGCTATGCCTATAGTGTCGCGACGCTGTCGACTTTTTTCCTATAAATAGAATGCGATTAGGGTTGAATGGGGGGACTTCTTTTGGTGCAATTTTGGCCTAAATTCTGACTAAAACCCTTCTGTGGAAGCTGAAGCAAGTGGAGAGGAGCGGGATTCAAGGCTTTGTTCGTGGAGATCGTGACGGGGATGTGTGGTCTCGGCTACTTAGCGTTTAATCTTCTTTCCCTCTTACTTTAGTTAGTTTTAATGGTTGTTTTGGACTTTTGCTATATCGTAACGCGTTTTATGAGTAGCTAAGTTTTTACTGATCTTAGGGATTGATGTAGTCGTTGGGCAATTTGTGATTGATTTTATGGATATTTGCTATGATTTCATTTATGCATAATGTGTTCTTAGTGCTTTCAATTTACCGACCATGAATTGAATGATGTTTGTGTCTAAGTCTAACTCGGGAGAGAGGATTTAGCTTAGAAATCGTTATGCATGACTAGGATTAATCTTGAGATCGGGAGATAATAGATAATTCTAGAAATCGTTAAAAAGGATAACCTTAATTCATTGCATGTTAAATGAATTTAGATAGGGATATTGGATTCATTGAATGTGAGAGAATTATGTATGCTCGGGAGAGATATATATAAGTTAAGTATTCCAAGATTTATGATCCATAGCATGTTAATCATCCATAGATTAATTCATAATCCGAATAGGTGAAATCAACTCCCTAAGAAATTGCCATCATTTGATTTCTATCTTTTAGATTTGTGTTAATTTTCTATTCTTTCTCACTAAGTTTAATTCCCTAAATAAAATTGGACTAGAGTATTTACGGTAGTTAAATTGATTCGAAACACAATCCAGAGGATGACATTCGAATTAAAATTCACTATATTATAACTTGGCTCGTACACTTGCAGTAGCAAATCGTGCATCAGGAAAGTGAGGCCAATCCAGATAAGATAAAGGCAGTCTTAGAGATATCTTCCCCATCCAGTCTCAAGTAGCTTCAAAGTCTAAATTGAAGGGTTGCAACGCTAAAAGGTTTGTTAGTAGATCAACTGATAGGTGGTTGTCTTTCTTCAAGATTTTGAAGCAGGGATTGTGATTTGAGTGGACTGCAGAATGTGAAGAAGCTTTCAAGGAGTTGAAGCGATATCTGAGCTCTGCCCCGCTTTTAGCCAAGCCCCAGCCAAGGGATGAGCTGTTACTCTATGTGGCAGCTTCGGATACAACGATAAATTTAGCATTGATAAAGCAAGAAGGTAGTCTCTAGCGACCAATATATTGTACTAGTAAAGTAATGGTTGGAGCAAGACAAGGTATCTTCAAGTGGAGAAGCTTGCCCTCACATTAGTTACGTCAGCCAGGAGGTTGCGCTCATACTTTCAAGCCCACAAAATCACCGTGTTGACTAATTTTCCTCTCAAGCAAGTATTGCGAAAGACAAAAGCATCGAACCACCTTATGAAGTGGGCAATCGCGTTAAGTGAGTATGATATCCACTACAAACCGAGGACGTTGATGTAATTTTGCTTAACCCAAAATTTTACAACCTGTTAAAGAATCACATAACAATGAATAAAGTTGCAACACGATTACGAGTCAGATCTCGTAACCATTCCCATTCAGTTAACACAATTCAAATTAAGTCTAATTCAAAACACTAAACGAAGAAAGTAAATAACCAATATTCTAACCAACGCCTACTGGTCAACACAAAATTTTTATCTTTCCTAACATTGTTTTAAACTCTAATTTCTCAAGCCTGCTCCTCAGCATCACCAAGCTCGTAGTATTCCTCATCACCTGCAAAATCGGGTGGTGGGTCAGTACAAATCCACGGTACTGAGTAAGTTGCTCACACCTGAAGAGTCATCAAACATCATACATCTTGCATAGCAAAATCGTTACCATCCCACTATCATGCCTTATATACGAGGTGAACATCATACATATCGCAACATGCTCAATTATATAAACGTGCAACTAACCATGCACCTAACACATGAATTCTGCACCATGCCATGCTCGCTCAACACTCGTAACCCTCATAAGCTCTCTGAGACTGATTCCTTCGAGTCACGCCGACCCCTGACCATATTACCCAGGGCCTCAACATTCCTCTACGGCGCTCAGCGTTCGACCCTTGACCATATTACCCAAGGCCTCAAACTGTGCATTTCCCCTTGGCCATATTACCCAAGGCACCCGATGAGGGTAAAAAATATACCTATTTTACCCTTATATTTAGCTCATTTCTTGGCCAAATATAGTATATTGTGATCAATTTACTGTTCCCAAGCTCAAAATATGCTTAAATTGTTAAGTTAGGGTGTTGAGAATCACTTTTTTCAAATTTGACTCATTTGTGCTTAAAAAGACTTGTTTTTAAGAGAACTTGACTTAGTTTGTTGCTGTGCAGAAAAACAGAGGAAAAGCTGGAAAATCTGAGGTCGTTTCGAATCGTCCGCGAGTCGTTGTTGACAAGTCTTCTTCGCACCTAACTGGCTGTTTTGACCCCGAAACTGACTGGGCAACCTTCCAGCACCTATTTCGTAGCTCCTCAACAATTTTCTACACTATATAAGCTCGAGATTCGAAGTCAAATTCAAGCAGAACTCATTTGGAAGAAAAGGGTGGTGACAGAACCCTGACTCGACGCCTATGAGTAGGGATGTCGGATGTCCTTCTTAGATGACTAAATTCTAACCTAAGTTAGACATCAAACCTTGTGGTTTGTAGAGAGTTTCACCCATTCTCACTTGTAAAAGCGAGAGAGTGGAGTGTCTTAGCGAGCTCTAGAAAGATTCAGTAAATAGAAAAACCTATAATATTTAGCTATCTCCTTTATTTCCAGCTTGTGATTACTTTTCATTATTCTGTATTCTTTTCATTCTTATTCGATGAAAATGTATTCATTTTCTCTTTATCTCACCATGAGTAGCTAAATTCTGTTGAGAGGTTCAATATGGTGAATTCCCTTATGGTTTAATTACCTCCTTCTTAACAACCTCTTTCATTGCAGGGTTAAGCCTTCTTTGTTGCTCAATACTCCTAAAGGATCCCTCCTCTAGAGTGATTTTGTGCATACAAAAACATGGGCTAATTCCCTGAATGTCAGCCAACGTCCAACCTATAGCCTTGCGGTAGTGTTGCAACAATTTTATTAAGGCCTCCTCATGCTCTGGCATTAAATCTAACGCAACAATAATGGGCAACGTCTCTCCTTCCCCAAGATACACATACTTTAAATGATCCGGTAAGGGCTTCAAATCTAAAGTAGGTACCTCAATCAGGGATGGCTTAATGGGAAGAGCTTTCCTCTAATCTAAATCTAAAGACTCAAAAACATCCTCATACCTAAACAATTCTTTTTCATTTTTTCTATCTAAAGAACAAATTTCTAAATCTTCTACACTAACCTCTCCATGCTTTTCCGAATGCTCGCTAGCTGAATCATGTATTGCTGTCTCAATAACTGTGCTCTCCAGAATCCTGATGAAGGAGCAATCCTCCATTTTGTCTGGATACTTCATGGCTTTAAACACATTAAATTTCACTTCCTCATTACAGGCTCTCATTGTTAACTCCCCTTTTTGAACATCTATTAACGCCCTACCAGTAGCCAAAAATAGACGACCTAGAATAATTGGGACATCTTTATCAGCATCGAAGTCTAAAATAATAAAATCAACAGGAAATATGAATTTATCCACTTTAACTAAGACATCCTCAATTTTACCCTCTGGATATGTGATAGACCTATCAGCTAGTTGGAGTGTGACTGTGGTAGGCACTTCACCAATACCAAACTTCCGATAGACCGAAAGAGGCATTAGGTTAATGCTTGCCTAAATCACAAAGTGCTCTACCTAACTCTTTTCCACCTATAGATACAGGTATAGTAAATGACCCTGGATCCTTAGCCTTGGGTGGTAGCCCATTTTTAAGAATAGCACTACATTCCTCAGTAAGAGATACAGTTTCAAACTCACCTAGCCTCTTCTTTTTAGTTAAAATATCCTTAAGAAATTTAGCATAATTAGGCATTTGCTCAATAGCTTCTACTAAAGGGATATTTATATGCAATTGCTTAAGAATCTCTAAAAACTTTTTAAATTGACCATCATGATTCTTAGGCTTTTGCCTTTGTGGAAAAGGTAGAGGTGGTACATAAGGTGGGGGCGACACATAAGGTGGTTCCACATCTGGAACAGAACCAGATGCTCCAGCATTTTTATTGTTGCCTCCAGCACCCTGACCAGACTCCAACTTTTTCTCAACAACAACATTATTTTTATCACCATTTTTATCTATAACCTGGGTTTTACTAGGCTCTTCTAGTGGCTTACCACTCCTAAGAGTTACCGCTTTTACCTGCTCCTTACCTTCCCTTCTGGGGTTTTCAGTATCCGATGGAAGTTTCCCTTGAGGTCTTGCCTTTAGCTCACTAGCTAGCTGACCCACTTGCAATTCCAAGGCTCTCATCGAAGCTTGATTACTTTGAATTGCGGCATCTGTGCGAGCCATAAATTCTTTCATCATCGCCTCGAGAGAACTACCCAAATTTTGCTGGGGCAAAGCCTGCTTATTTTGCTGGGGCAATACCTGCGCTTTAGCAAATCCCGGCTGGTTCATCTTTTGTTGCGCTTGCACGTTATTTCCTTGACCTCCCCATGAGAAGTTGGGGTGGTTGCACCAACCTGGATTATAAAAGTTAGAATAAGGGTTGTTCCTCTGATTACCTACAAAAAACACAGAAGCTGGATTGCTGGGGTAAAACTCGTAGTTGTGATTTTCACCACAATAGACACATGCTTCGTCCGTGACTTGGTTCACCACTGCAGAAGGCTCCATAGCTGGTGGCTGCTGATGACTAATCACTGTCACATTCTTAAGAGCATTAGCAATCATAGCAAGATCAACCCTAATTGTGGACACACCATCAACCTCTAATACACTCTTAACCTTTTTATTTGTGCCTCTAACATCCGACCACTGACAACTATTAATCGATATTCTTTCTAAAATTTCATAAGTTTCATCAAAATTTTTTGCCAAAAAGGCCCCTTCAGCCGAAGCATCGACCATACCTTGGGTTACTCCATTTAAACCATTGTAAAATGTTTCCATTTGAATACAATGAGGTATACCATGGTGGGGACACTTTCGCAAAAGCTCCTTAAACCTTTCCCAAGCCTCACTAAAAGTCTCATCCTCAAGTTGCCTAAACCCTACTATTTCACTCCTTAATTTAGCATTTCTATTAGGTGGGAAATATTTACTCAAAAATTTTGCAGCTAACTCTTCCCATGTCCTAATTGATCCTGGAGCAAAAGAGTTTAACCATGCCTTTGCTTCATCTCTAAGAGAATACGGAAACAAAGTTAATCTAAGGGCATCTCTAGGCACTCCTTGAATTACAAAAGAATCGCTAACTCCTAGAAAAGACTTAAGATGTAAATGAGGGTCTTCAGATGACAAACCATGGAATTGCCCCACGGTTTGCAACATCTGGAACATTACCGGTTTCATCTCAACATTCGCCGCTTAGATTTGGGGACGTGCAATCCCTGGATTCAACTCATTAAACATTGGAACAACATACGCTCGAATGGCTCTGGTCCTATCGTTCGCAATCATGATAGGATTTTCAGCCTGATTATTTTGCTGCTCATTTTGCTCAAACAGCGGGTTTTGCTGCAGCAACGAATTCTGCTGGGGGTTTGCTGGACCTTCAGGAGCCTCCGGAAGACGCGGCACGTTCTCCATCTGGTTTCTGCGCTGCTCTCTCCTTCTTATCCTGAATGTCCTTTCAATTTCTGGATCAAGCTCAAACTGTACCCCAGGCGGATCGCTCATGCACCAAAATCACACCTGCAAAAACAAAAGAAACAATCAAAAAGTTCTAGCACCAAACCACTAAAACACATACACAAATAGATCAGATAAAAACTTATCCAAGTCCCCGGCAACGGCGCCAAAAACTTGTTGGGTTCCTAGAGTGAGTAAAAATATGGTACAAAAGACTCTAGAATTCCTGTGCAAGTATACACAGTCTGCAACAAGTAATATTATCAATCCGAGTCCTGAATTAGTTTCCACTCTACCTATTTTGTGTAACTTTCTAATGGTTTCAAAGATGGTAAAATGATTTGGTTTTATAAGAATTATGTTGAAGCAAAATAAATGACAGAACAACAAGTAAACAAATAGATAGACAGATTAAAGACAGGCGCTTGTTAGGATTTAGTGATTGTTCTAAAAGATGCTCTAGCAATATTATTGATCATGCATTTCTCGCAGTATTATTAGCGGATTCCTCCCGGAACTCCGAATCTTTTGGGATGTGTTTCAACCCCAATGAAGTACGACTGATCAAGCACTAGGCAACTAGCTATCCCTAGCTCAGTCACTGGCGTTCACCAATACACAATGATCATAGTGTGGATAATTGTCACACACTCTCTAAATCATCCATGAAACTAGAGAGAGTTATTCACACCAGCTGGCCAGGCGAGCATAAAATGGAAATAAGCACAACAATTAACCAAAATGCAATAGTCAATATATTACTAAAGATGAAGCACAGTAATCACATTATTCCTAACGAACACCTAAGCTACTTAGTTCATAATAGGCATGGAAACACAAATTACAATCTGAGTAAGCATGTCCATAATCACAAGATAATAAAGAAAATATATATCTCCTAAATCAGCTTGCGGATGATGATGTTCTTGGTGGTCTCCAATCTCTCTATACTATTCGGCTTCCAAGGAAAGTTGGAATACTTTTGACTTGGACGGCTACTTCCTTTTATAGAAGGATAGGAGGCTTGAATTAGGTCAACTTGGACACGTGTAGGGCTCTCCTTGCTCCTTTATCCCGAAAATAACTCAACAGAAGTCGGTTCATGAAGTTGGCTAACGAGCTGTGATGTGGTAGTTCTGTTCCCAGTTTTGCTGCAGCACAGAATTTGCTTCCGCAAGTCGCCCAGCAGCATAATCTGCATAAAGTAATTTCCAAGGCTTCCATTCTTCCAAATGGGCTAAAACATATAATATATATCTAAAACCAACCCTATTAAGCACAAAAGTCACACGAATCCCTATATAAATGAGGCCTAAATAACTACCTTTTGGGCAGTTATCAATACCATTATGTAAGGGGTATAGTGATGCCCTAGTTTATTGTATTTGTACATTGTATATGTTTTATACTTGTATTTATACACCCACTACTGAATAGATTATTGTATATCCCACTAAACTAGAGTTTTAGTTCAAGTGGGAGTTTGTTGGGTTTTATGCCCTAAAACTCATAGATAGTGAATGTAAACAAATTATATACTTGTTTTAATAAAACGTTATTGTTAAATATTGCACAATTTGACCCATATCCAATAAACTAAAATCCAAGGTTGTTTGTATGTAACTTGAACTAGTATGTGGGGACATACGGGGATCGATGTTCAAGTAACAACCTAAAAGGTCTATAGTACAATGATAAAGTTGGGTACCTTATCCTGGTAACACTATGTGATTATGATACGACCCGTTTTGTATTTGATACAGACGAATTGATCCCAAGCGTCCATGTAGTAGACATGCGAGTGGGGGTATCCAATGCAATGAGTTTGCATAAGACTGGACCGCGAAATAGTAACCGCTAGCTGTAACACCGTTAACTAGTTAGGTTTCTATTTCACTACGATGACCTAGGCAACTTAGTCTGGATCCTGAGTGGAATATGGACTCCTGTTCACAAGGGATTGTCCTTTGATTTGTATGGGTGAGAGTGGCCAGTACGCCCACTCAATAAGCCTACCATTTTAGGGACCATCCATCTTATGAATTGGGAGGTCTCCACTTATCTTTTCAATGTAGGATCTTCAACATGCCCCCTCAAGATGGTGCCTCTTTGGGTTCACCATTCTTGGATCGGATTCCTTTTTTTTTTTTTTTTTTGTTATTGGACCGAATACCCGTTTGGGTTTAATGGGCTCTGATACCAAGAATGGTGAACCCAAAGAGGCACCATCTTGAGGGGGCATGTTGAGGATCCCACATTGAAAAGATTAATGGAGACCTCACAATTTATAAGCTACAAGGGTCACCCCACTCATTGCCAATTGGTATTGTGATGGAACCCCATGTTATCTAATATGGTATCAGAGCCCATGGAACTCAAACGGGTATTCGGTCCATAAAAAAAAAAAAGGATCCGATCCAACAATGGTGAACCCAAAAAGAGGCACCATCTTGAGGGGGCATGTTGAGGATCCCACATTGAAAAAATAAGTGGAGAACTCACAATTTATAAGATGTATGGGTTACTGCACTCATTGTCAATTGGTTTTGAGATGGAACCCCATGCTAATCTAATATGGTATCAGAGCCCATGAAACCCAAACGAGTATTCGGATGCTAATCTAATATGCTATTAGAGCCCATGAAACCCAAACGGGTATTCGGTCCAATAAAAAAATTGGGATCCGATACAAGAATGGCGAACCCAAAGAGGCACCATCTTGAGGGGGCATGTTGAGGATCCCACATTGAAAAGGTTAGTGGAGACCTCCCAATTCATAAGATAGATGGGCTACTCCACTCATTGCCAATTGGTTTTGAGATGGAACCCCATGTTATTTAATAGGGATAACGACAAAAATGGCAAAATTAAAAACTATGAATTGAAAAACAGCCAAATTAAAAAAAAAAAAAACCCCCTTGAAAAATGGCAAAAGGATGAAAAAGGAAAAACGATTTTTGGTATGACCTGATGAAAATGCCCTTGTACATTAAAGGACAAGGTATTCCTAAATTTAAGCAAGGATACGATTCTGGTGTATCCAAAAAATCGTAACCACCCAAGACTGAAAAAATGGTGCTGTTGAAATTTTAAAAAAAAATAAAAACAAACCAAGAACAAATCGTAACCACCCCAAGACTAAAAAAATGGTGTTGTTGAAAATTAAAAACTAAAAATAAAAACAAACGAAGTGGTATGTACCATCATATACAAAACCTGTCTTCGCAATGACCATTACAGAATTAAGGATTTTTAATGATAAAATCTAATTTTTTTAAAAAATGTATACCTGTGTTGGAAAAGATAAAGACCTTGTCACTCTCAATTCATGGTTGCATACTATGTATTTGTGACTAACAGTGTTGTCACATTTTTTTTTTAGAACATGTGCTGTCACATTTGTGACTAACAGTGTTGTCACATTTATATACTAGGTATATAACACATACTTCCCACCAAACAGTGTTGTCACATTTGTTGCATACTTCGGTTCTGGAAAAAACAAAACCACACAGTGTTTACGTCGCAAACATGGCACAATACGAAAAATTATACCGAAAACAAAAAGTGTAAAAAAACCACCGATGCCGCATTCAACATACACCTAAGATCATCAATGTTCATCCAATGATTCTGACTGTTGTGAAGAATGGTACGAAAAAATGACGAACAAGATGAAAAACAAACAATGCGCCGTTGAATTTGCCCCTGAACTTTCCGCAATGAATAACAACCAAAAAATTAAAAAAACACATAAAAGAAAAACGTTATTTTGATATGAAATGGTTTTTAGAATATCGAAACCTGAGGAGATTTAGTTGGGCAACACGTTTAGGTACAATTTTATGGGTTGTTAGTTTTCAGGCTGCATGGAGGGTAAAATAGGGATACTAAAAACCATTGGAGCATGCTTGTAGCTCGTGTGGCCAAAAAACTAACATTTTTAAAAATCTGTCTTACATCAAAACCGCCCCTAAAAAATGCCACTCATGCAAATATCTCTATTTAATATGGTATCAGAGCCCATTAAACCCAAACGGGTATTTGGTCCAAGAAAAAATATTGGGATCCGATCCAAGAATGGTGAACCCAAAGAGGCACCATCTCAATTGAGCGTTTTTTCTATATTTATCCAGATCTTAATCCACTGTAGGGAAATAATTAATTTGACTGGCAAATTTCAACATCTACTATTTTCTAACTAATTTAGCTCCTACTACTTGTATATGTAGATAAATTGGTTGACTTAAAGCTATTTATGATTCTGATTGGAATGAAGTTATTTCTTTTACTTGTCATGTATATTAAAAATACTAGAACATCTCAAACGAAAAAAAAAAATCATCGCTAAATTGAAAAGTTATTTTTATAACTACTTATACCATGTGTGGAGAAGCTTGTGTTTTTCTCATATGCAGAAATATTGAAAGAAGTAACAGATTAACAGACAGACAAATACAAAAGACCTTTTTTTTCCTCGTGTATTTCTTGTCTCTTATCATCAAAAAGTAAAATTATTGTCACTGAGATGTAAACAGGAAACAGACAGAGAAACATTTGTTAAATTTTCCAGAAGATAATGTCTCCATCATCATTTTTGTTATAGGTAATTTTGGACCACTCCGATGTACAATGAGCTGACGAGGATAACCGGGTTGAAATAAGGCTGGGAGATGGACCCCAGAGGTGAAACCGGCGAGTGGGACGGACCAAGACCGAAGGGGTCGGGTTTTTTGCCCGACCCCCTGCTCGACCTCGGCCTAGGCCGACTGGCCGCCCCGGTTCCGCCTGGTTTGTCCTGAAACGCTTCTGAATTCCTAAAAACCCTAGGAGCATGAGTAGGTATTTATACCCCTCTTCGCCACTAAAGAAGGGGAATCGAACTCAATTTTATCTCTCTCTTGCTCTCTAGCTCTCCCTTCCGTTTTCTGACTTAAGCATCGGAGGCGGTATGGCTAGCACCACACCGGTGTGCCGGTTTATCATTTTGCAGGCCACGTCTTCCCCCGCTCTCAAACAAATTCACTGTCGATTATCACGTGGAGCGAAGGTAATTTACCTAGCGAAATTTGATCATCAACAATTTCTATGTGTCCATGAAAAAAATGTCAACAAAATATTATAAAAATTGTTAAAAAATATCATTAATTTAAGGGGTTTTTTCCTTGATTTCTATGATTTGTAGTTTTCAAGAATATTCACAATGTTGATATTTTATCTATATTTTTTATGACTTTTTCATCGCATCAATATTGCATCGAGGGTCGCAATAAATATATATATATATATATATATATATATATCCTAAGTAAATCTCAAGAAATATCTTAACCAATTAAGTTATGCTCTTGCAATAATAATTTGACTTTGCTATAGAGAAACATACTAGTTAGGGAAGATTATGAAGGTACAAGTGAAGGACAACATCTCTATTGATATCAAGTCTTTCGGATGAAACAAAAATAAAGTTATGAGGACTTGTGTTTAAACTATAGAAAATTATACTATTTGTGGAGAGATGAAAAGAGTACATTATCCCTATCATAATTTAGACTATTCTCTTATCGGTTTAAATTAGGGTTTTTTTTTTTCCTTTTACAAATTTAGTTTTATAAATAAAAAATCATTTGTAAATAATATGTATTAATTTATTATTTCAAGTTTTATCCAAACAAATCAATACCAGATATAATAGGTTGCTAGAATTTGGTAATCAAAATGTTATATATGTATATAAAACTTAAAAGTATATATAATTAGACTTAATTATATTTCAATTAAAATTATATATTATTGTCTCAAAGAATTAAAATTATATTTAATTGAAATTTGGTCTAACATAAAATTTTGGATCTACTCTGATCCCAAAAATTGGAATATGTTCTTTATTTGTTTACACCCATTTACAAAAGAGTCCTCTCCTTTTACACGTTTGTAGTACCATGGCAAGTTGAGGGTTCAACACCGAGCGAATTTAATGAAAGAAGATTAAGGGTCCGTTTGAAATACATTTTAATTTAAATGTTTTTCAAGAATGCATTATTTAAAAAACGTTTTGTATAAAAATTGTTTAGAATTTAAACACTCATATGTTTGGTTGCAATTCTTCACAAATGTTTTTCTACACAAGTTATTCTTTAATTAAGAAGTCTTTTCTAAAAAGTTGGTTTCGAGTGTTTCTCTCCAAATAGTTTATTTATCAATCTCATTTTCTAATAAATCATTTTTAGTGGTTGTCAAACGGTATAAATTTTTTAAAATTATTTATTTTCAAAATTAAACACTTGAAAAGTTAAACCAAACACAACCTAAGTGAGTTGATGACAAGGATTATATTGAAGATTTGTTAAAGATTCAACGTCAAGAAAATGAGATAAACTTTTGTCAAATCAATGAAATCTTAGAGAGATTCATGGGAGGAAGTTTCGTCACTACTAAGTTAAACATCTTTTCACTTTTAAATTATGTTCATGTTCGGTAAATATTATTTAAGCTTTTGAGTGATTCTAATTCTAGCTTATGCTTGGAGATTGTAGTTTGATGTTTAGTGAGATTGAGATTGTAGTTTAAGAGTCCGTTTGGAATACATTTTAATTTAAATGTTTTTCAAGAATACATTTTAATTTAAATGTTTTTCAAGAATACATTTTTTAAAAAATATTTTGTATAAAAATTGTTTAGAATTTAAACACTCATATGTTTAGTTGCATTTCCTCATAGGTGTTTTTATACACAAGTTATTGTATACTTAAAACTCTTCTTAAAAGTTGGTTTCAAGTGTTTCTCTAAAAAATGGTTTATTTATCCATCTCATTTTCTAATAAGTCATTCTTAGTGGTTGCCAAACACTAGAAAGTTTTTCAAAATGATTTTTTTTTTCAAAATTAAACACTTGAAAAGTTAAACCAAACACACCTTAAATAATATCTTGATTAAACAACTTAATTATTATGAGAGAATAACGGTTTACATGGAACAATATTAAAACTTAACCCGTACACTTGTAGTAAACACTTTTTGCGTGCATCACTTCTACACTAATCTAAACATGATTTTCCTGATTACAAGCTTGAGATGATAAACCTACGTACACTCCAGACACACTGATTTTCTAAACTCTAGTAAACCAAAGTTTAAGATGCTAAACTCACACTACAAACGCTCCCTCAGTGAAAAATCATAGCATTTCTAGACAGAAAAAAATTGTGCATATGTTGGCACTACATCTATAAATATACTCGTAATGGTAGATATTGAAAAAAAAAAAAGAAGAAGAAGTAGATATTGGGAAAAAAAGACATACCAAGAAACTCTATCGGTTGACAAATTTCTAACGGGATGGTTAAAGAGATCTAAAATTGTCTTTAGAGGAATGATTAATTAGTTAAATAAAATAATAGACGTAGAATGTAGCTATATTTGATTGATTTATTAATTAAAACGTGATGTTGATAGCTGACCAAAAATGTCGCTATTTTATTCATAAATTATTAAGCTTTTGAGCGCTTTAATTGTGTTTTTATTGAAGAAATCTAAAATAATTCACTATTTTGTCTTTAGGAGCATTTTATGGATTTTTGGTGGAAAAAAGCCCAAAAAATGAGCATTCCAAGCTAAATATCCAACCATTGGGTCAAAGGGGGAGCCCAAGAGTCAACCATTGCAAGAGAAGATCCAAAAAGAATTGAAGTTGGCCCAAGTGTCAAGCCCAAATCCGCGTCTGCTGGTTTTAGAAACCGCACAGCATCACGACGCTGTCTCATTTCTTGGCAGACAAGTTGATGACGTCACAGCGTCGCGACGCTGTGCCCATAGCGTCGCGACACTGTCCCTATTCCGGGCCTATATAAGGACCCGTTGGTGCCCATTTTCATCATCAATAATTTCACCACCATTCCTTTCCTTCCTTTCCTTTGCTCTCCTTGAGCATTCTCTCAAGGCTTTTTAGCCTTTTTGAGAGCTTAGAGTGGGAAATTTTGTGGGGAGCTTCAGTGAGCACTCTAGGAGGCTCGGGGCGTGTTCGGAGGGACTCCAAACGCTAGCGACGGGGTTCTCGATGGTCATTTTCTTTTCCCTTATTTTTCTCCACTTTATGATTTCTATTGTATATTTTGTGGATATTTTAGCCATGATAGCTAAACCCCCAATTTGGGGTCTTGAAATGAAAATACATAGTTAAATGTTATTATAATTGCTTATCTCTTGCCCTTTTTACCAATTATTTGTATGGATGCTCGTAATGCTGAATGCAATCTGGCCAATTGTATATTGATCCGATTCTTTAATGGAAACTCGACGGAGAGAAATTAGGATAGATTATAATCCATGCAACTGGTTTAATTGCCCGTAGTGAGAACGAGATTAGTTGATTAAACTTAGATTCCAATAATGAATCAGTGCGTATTAATTAATGAATTTTAATGGCGCTAAGGACACTTAGGTTGTTAAAATAGATTAATTATAATTAGGGGAAACTGACAGGAGAACCTATGTGACTAACGAAGATTCTAGGATTATGATTAGTTGGGCAATGAGATAGGATAGTTGTAATAACTATTTAGCTATTAATTGATTTTCAAGACCCCTCTTCTCACTCAAAACCCTTTCTCCATATTTTTTATTTCTTTGATTGATCAATTTGAAATTTTTAATTGCTTTTATTCATTTTTGCTTCATGAGTTGGTCCCTAAATATTATTTTGCCCAAGTATTTTTAGTGTTCAAGAATTAACTGTTTTTCTTAATATCGCTTCACCTCCCTGTGGATTCGATACTCGGAATATTTCCGTTTTATATTACTTGCGGCCCGTGCACTTGCGGTATTGACATAACAGATGTATGAAAAAGATAAGTAATAAAATGACTAAATGAAATATATAAAAAGAAATTGTTTTGAAGAAAAAATAATCTTAGGGTCAAACTAATGTTGACAGTATTTCAATTCTCAAGATTTCTTGTTTCAATCTTTAATTTATTAAAAAGGTGATGAATGAGAATTTTTTTTAAGAAAAATGAATAACTTTTGAAAAAAAAAATGTTTGGAATCACTTTAGAATCAAAATGTGAGAGAATTGCACCCCGATAAAATTTGAGAATCTAATTTCATGAACCTAATTTCATAACAAACGTACTCAAGTTAATGGTGTGACATCCATTTTTTTAATTGATGTTATTGCAAATTTGTTATCAAAAAGCTATCTCAAACACTCAATATCAATATAACTCAAACTTCTATAAGTGAACAAGATGAGAGAATCGGAGAAGATCGCTAATTATACTTCCAAAGAACTAGTGGAACACTATCACTTATTTGAAGCATAATTGAGGAGGGATTAACTTTGTGTGTTTATTACTTATCACATACATTCATAATAAGCATAAGCTTCCTATTTAATGGAGTAATAATTACTTTTTTTTGGACGACCAATAATAATTACTTTACCATAATTGTTTCCTTAACTCATCGTCTATGTTGATAAAGAGATTGGGAGATAACTCTAATCTCTTAGATATGATTGGAAGAGATTTTAATAAGATCACAAGCTTCGCTAAAAAAAGGGGAGGTTCAAGTCGGCAAGATAGACATATGCAAGATTTTTGAGAGGCAATGGATACGTGTGGTTTAATAGATCTTGGTTTTACAGGGCCAAAATTTACGTGGTGTAATAATCATGTAAATAGTGACATTATTTGAGAGAGATTGGATTGATTTCTGTTGAATAATGAACTGCAAGATAGGTGTAGCCTTATAAAGGTTCATCATCTAGCTTTTCTTGGGTCAGATCAGAGATCGCTTCTAGCAGAATGACAAGAAGACATGAATTTTATTAGACATCTACAGTTTGCTACATATATATTGGCCTATCCTAGGATATGTGTCATTTACTCATTGGTTGGCTACAAATAATATTTAGATGTGTTTCTTAGATTGCACCACATTACGTTGAGCTTCTTTACTTTTTTTTTTTAATTCAACAAATGAGGGATTGAACCTTCAACCTCAAAAAAGGTAATAGGTGTCATATCAAACAATCAATATCGTCATTGAACATAACCAAGAAATACTTGAAATGCTTCACAAAATGTTGTGACAATTTGGACCGTCACTTACCTAACAACACAAACATGTTCATTCTGATTTTACCTTCATCTAATGAGTCAACTTACCATGTGACACTACCATAACTTTTTTTTTTTAAATAGGGACACTATCATAATTTGATAATACTACTCATAACATTTTAATACATGCATCAACTATAATTGTGAAGCTTTTTAATAATTCAAGCATAATTAAATTGATAAGGTACTTAATTACTACCTGTCAAATTGAGCATAGCTCAACGGTAATTGAGATGTACCCATGACCAAGAGGTCAGAGGTTCGAATCTTTCCACCCAAATGTTGTTGTACTAAAAAAATGAAAAAGTACGTACTACTTCAAGGTGAAAAAATGCATGGCCTGCTGGATTTTATGCCCTAAAACTCGTAGACAGTGAATGTAACCATTGACCGAATATTAATGAAATAATATTGATATATTTTTCCATTAAATTTTATTAGTTATTTTATGTTTGTCTTTTCCTAAAATGACCCTAATACAATAAACTAGACATCCTAGGTTTTAATATGAGTCTTGAACAATATGTAGCTACATATGGGGATCACTGTTCAAGAAACAACCTAAAGGGTCTATAGTATAGGGATAAGATTGGGTACCTTATCTAGGTGACACTATGGATATGACCCACTTTGTATTTGATACAAATGCCATGATTCAACGAGTTCGTGTAGGAGACATGTGAGTGGGGGTATCTTATGCAATGAGTTTGCATAAGACCGGACTGCGAAATAGTAACCACTGGTTATAACACCGTTAACTAGTTGGTTTTCTATTTCACTAGGACGACCTAGACAACTTAGTCTTAATTTTGAGTTGATTATGTAAGGATTAGAATTCCCTAATTCTGTTAGTGGAAGAACAATTGGATTGATTCGTAGTTAATTTTGTTTTACCAAAATACCAATACATTGACAAAAATCAATTATTAAGGCTAAGCATACAACCTTAGAACTAATTCTAAAGGGGAGAAGCAAACATACCGTCGTTGTCATCTCTAAAATGTCAAGAACGTCTTTCTTGATTTCATAGGGACCAAGCGTCAACAATTAGGACACCACCAATTGATCTTCTCCACTATGACTCTAGGACTACCTAATCTTGAATAAGAAAAACTCTAGAGAAAAAATTCTCCCTAGAGTTCTTGGGTTGAGAGAATATGGGAGGGAGGCAAGAATGACCTTATGGTGGCCATATGTTGTAGTACCTAAACCCTAGGTTTAGTGTTCTATTTATAGGAGAAAGGCTATGAATAAAATATTCATTTAAAATCAATTATTTCCATAACTGATTTAATCTTTTCCATAATTAATCAATTCCATAACCAATCAATTCCATAATTGATTAATCTTTTCTATAAATGATTGATCACTTCCATAGGTGATTAAATCATTTCCATAAATGATAATTAATTACTTCCACAAGTGATTAATCATTTTCATAATTGATCAATTTCCAATTAATTAGTTCTTTAATTAATTAATCACCAATTAAATATCATATATTTAATTTCAGACCTTCTATTAGTTAATTAATTAATTACCCAATTAAATATCATATATTTAATTTCAGGCCTTCAATTAATTAATTCTATAATATGAATCAAATTCATATTAAAATTTGAACTCCTTCAAATTCTCTTATATCCTATAAATTTAATATGAATTAAATTCATATTAATAATTAAACTTCTTCAAATATTTATTTCTCTCATAATAATAAAGTTTAATTTCAAATTAGACTTTCATTTTAATGTATCACTATACATTATATTAATTTGTATCTCATACAATTAACTTAATTCCCAATATAAGTTTCAACTATTCAAATTCTCTCAAGATATAATTGTTCCTAATTACTCTTTACGAGCTAGCAGAGGGACCTAATGGACCTACAGATCATAAGCTCTAACGATATGAGGTTAACTAATTAAACTCATTAACCAGGTTAACTGATAACTCTCTAAAAGGGAGTTATTGAGGCCTTATTTTGGTGATTTGTGTGTCTTTTGTGCTAAATAGGGTTGCTTTTAAATGAATATTATATGTTTTAACCCATTTGGAAGAATGGATGCTTTAGAAGTTATCTTGTGCAGAATATATTGTTGAGCGACTTGAGGGAGCAAAATTGTGATCCAGCAAAGTAGAGAGCAAACCTGCCACGTCACAACTAGTTAGCCATTTTAATGAACTGAAGTTAGTTAAGCTATTTTCGGATTTAAGAAGCAAGGGGAGCCATCCACGTGTCCAGATCAACGTAATTTGAGCATGTCTTCATTCTATAAAAGGGAAGAGCCATTCAAGTAAAAACAATTCCACTTTTGGGGAAGAGATCATTTCTCATTTCCATCATTGGGAGCCAAATAGAGGAGAAAGATTGGAGACTTCAAGAAAACCATCAATTATGGAATTGACCAAGGGGATTAGTATTTTCTTGTAGTTTCTTGTAATTATGGATGCACATACTCAGATTGTAGTGTGTGTTATCATGAGCTTTATGAACTAAATTCGTTTAGGTGTTGGTTAGGAGTAGAGTAATTGTCGTGCCTTATTCTCTATGCAATATATGTTGATTTAATGCATCTTGATTATTTGTTGTGCATATTTATATTTTGTGCCCGTCTGGCCAGTCGGTATGAATACCACTTCTTAGTTTCAAGGATGATTTGAGAACTGTGACATTTAATCACAATAGATCATTGTGTATTGGTGAACGCCAGTGACTGAGCTAGGGATAGCCAGTTGCCTAGTGCTTGATCGGTAGTGCGTCATTGGAGTTGAAACACATTCTAAAAAATCCAGAGTTCCAGGAGGGTCCTGCTAATAAGACTACAAGAGTTTTGCCTAATCAATAATATTGCTAGAGCATCTTTTAAAACAATTACTAAATCCTGACCAACGTCTGTCTCTAATCTGTCTGCTTTATTTGTTTACTTTCTGTTCTGTCATTTCTTTTGCTTCAGCATTATATCAAAATCAATCATTTTAACCACTTTTGAAACCATTAAAGAGTTATACAAAATAGATAAAGTGAGAGCTGTTCAGCCCCGTGGATTCGATAAATACTTATTATTTGCTGCAGATTGTGTATGCTTGCACAGTGTTCTAGAGTCTATTTTTACCTATATTTTACCCACTCTGGAAACCCACCATTAACCAATATTCATTAACTGTGGGTCATTCCACTAAAGACCCACAACTGAACTCTTCTCACTGTATGTTTTTCCAATAGTTGACGAGTTAAATCCAGTGATAATTCGTCCAGTTATTGAGGCAGCAAACTTTGAAATGAAACCAGTAATGTTTCACATGTTAGAGATGGTTGGCCAATTCCATGGTTTACCATCCGAGGTGAAGGTGTACATATTACACATGCGGAAGCAATTGAAGATCGAAAGAACTTAAGACATTCAATTTTACTCCTAAAGCATGCATGTTCTAGAAAAGACAGAATAGAGAGTTTAGAAAACACCAACCTTTGTAGCTCACTTATGTTGAACTCCTTGTGGTGTTTGCCTCTCCTATGCTCCTTGGACAACCTCTAGAGTCTTCCCCACTATACTCCGGGCCAAGAACGACTTGTGGGAGTCTATATAAGATAGGGAATGGGAAGGGAATGCTTGAAGCATCAAACAATGGAGAAGAATGAGAGATGAGAGAACTTTGAGTCCAAATTCCAGCAGCATAACATTAAGGAAATGGCTCTCTTTTTTTTGAATATGATTCAAACTCCTTTTAAAGACATTCTCCATGCAAAGCCAAGCCTCAAGACACAAGACACATGGTGTATTTGCAAGCTCAAGTGGATTCTAGGTGTACATTACACAAGACATGCAACAATGCATGAGTGAGTTGTCTTTCCACTTTGAATGATCATGCATTAAGTGGATTTCCAACTAAATCCACTAAATTCAAATTGAAATCAAATTTCAAGCTTGCAAATTACCCCCAATTTCAATTCTAAATTGAAATTGATTGCTTGGTAATTAATTTGAAAATTTTCAAATTAATTTTGATATGATTAATCTAATTAATCTTTGTTATCTTGTGCAATTCCATATATATGATTCCTAATACATATATATAGTATTCAAAACACTTTTAAATACTTCATCTCTCATTTTCTAATTTAATTAATAATTAAATTATTGTGTCAAACACAATTTACGATAATACCCTTTTTCCCGATTTTGAACGATTCAAAGCTTCCTATCTTTTGTTCTAGGCTTAATTCCGATATGAGCTAGTAGGGGGACCTAATGGACCTATAGATCATGGGCTCCAACGATTCGAGGCTAACCGACTAATCTCATTGTCCAAGCTAGCCAACATTCGTTAACTATCGGGACACTCCACTATAGCCCGTAGTTGCACTCCCCTCACTATAGATATATTTCCGTCCACTTGATTTAACCATGATTAGTAAGTCGATCCTTCACAGGTTGTTCGTAGCTATAGCTAGGTCAATAAGCCGTTTTACCCCTATAGTACTTCTAGTTCCTTAAGTCCCACTGATCCTCTAATGAACAATTGGTTTATGGTCCAACCAATAAACCGAGTCCCTCTCGGGCAAATGAGAGGGCGGGATCCCTTTGTTCAAGCCCCAGAGTCAGCACTTAAGGGAACAACCTCTCTACTATCCCTTATTCGGGTAGGAGTGAATTCCTTCTTGCACGACTATGTCCCCAGCTATCTACCCGTTCCTATCCCTGAAATGGGAGGCTTATTGAGTCGGTGATACTGAGCCACTCTCACCTATGCAGATCTAAGGATAAGCCCGAATAAACAGGAGTTCATAGTTAGCTCAGGATTAAGATCGAGTTACCTAGGTCATCACATCGAGTTACCTAGGTCATCACATGAAATAGTCAGTCTCGTCAGTAAACGGTGTTATAAAGCGAGAGCGACTTATTTCTCGGTCCTGGTCTTATGCAAACTCATTGCATAGGACACCCCCACTCGCATGTCTCTACATGGACGATTTAGGATCACATCGTCTATACCATCTATAAAGTGGGCCGCGACTCATAGTGTCTCCAGAATAAGGTACCCAACCATATTCCTATACTATAGACCGTTTTGGCTATTACTCAAGCTTGATCCACTTTTATGTCTCTACATAAAGCTCAAGTGTTCATCCTATAGCCATGGATCTTAGTTTATTGGATTTGGGTTATATATGTGCAATTTAATTTATTCAGTAATGACTTTTACTGAATCAATCTCGATAACACCTTTATCGAATAAGTATATAATTCGTTTAACATTCATTATTTACGAGTTTTAGGGCACCAATCCCAACAATCTCCCACTTGAACTAAAACTCTAGTTTAGTGGGATGTACTATAATCTATAACAGCAGTGGATGAATAAATACTTGTATTAATAACAGAGTAAAAATACAATAAACTAGGGCATCTAAATACCCAGTATACTAAGGTATCGATATACCGGTTACAATTCTCCCACTTGACCTAGATTATTTCTCGTACATATCTCGCAGACCTAGACCTTCTAGATGACTCTCGAACACTTTAGCCGTGAGAGCCTTCGTGAATGGATCAGCAATGTTGTGCTCCGACGCTATCTTCGTGACGATCACGTCTCCTCGGTGCACAATCTCCCTAATAAGATGGTATTTCCTTTCGATGTGCTTGCCTCTCTTATGGCTGCGAGGTTCCTTTGAGTTTGCAACTGCGCCGCTATTATCACAATACAAGGTGATAGGCAGATGCATATTTGGAACGACTTCCAAGTCAGTTAGGAACTTCCTGAGCCATACTGCCTCTTTTGCTGCTTCGCAAGCGGCTACATATTCGGCCTCCATGGTCGAGTCTGCAATGCATCCTTGCTTGATGTTGCGCCATACTATTGCTCCTCCATTTAGAGTGAATACTGACCTCGATGTAGATTTCCTCGAATCTTTATCAGTTTGAAAGTCAGAATCAGTGTATCCTGTAAGGATCAAATCCTTCGAACCATACACGAGCATATAGTCCCTCGTTCTCCTTAGATATTTGAGGATACTTTTAACGGCTGTCCAATGATCAAATCCTGGATTGGATTGATATCTACTGACAATCCCTACTGCATAACAAATGTCAGGCCTTGTACACAACATGGCATACATTAGGCTACCTACTGTAGAGGCATAGGGAAAACGTCTCATGTCCTCAACTTCTTGAGGTGTCTGAGGACACTGTTCCTTAGACAAGTTAATTCCGTGCCTGAAAGGTAATAGTCCTTTCTTGGAATTTTGCATTTTATATCTAACCAACAATTTGTCGATATAAGACGCTTGAGACAGGGCTAGCGTTTTGTTCTTTCGGTTTTGAACAATTTGGATTCCTAGAACAAATTGTGCCTCACCCAAATCTTTCATTTGGAATTGAGTTGCTAGCCATAGTTTAATGTCAGTTAGATAACCTACATCATTCCCGATGAGTAGGATATCATCCACATACAATACTAAGAAAGCTATAGAGCTGTTGATGATCCTTTTGTAAACACAAGGCTCATCAACGTTTTGTTCAAAGCCATAAGATTTGATCGCAGTATCAAATCTTATATTCCAGGATCTAGACGCTTGTTTTAATCCATAAATGGATCGTTTAAGCTTGCAAACTTTTTGCTCTTGATCCTAAGCTATGAACCCCTCTGGCTGAGACATGTAGATACTTTCTTCAAGATTACCGTTCAGAAAGGCAGTCTTGACATCCATTTGCCATATTTCATAATCGTAAAACGTGGCAATGGATAAAAGTATCCGGATCGACTTTAACATGGCAACAGGGGAGAAGGTTTCTTCATAGTCAATCCCCTCCCGCTGGGTAAAACCCTTTGCCACAAGTCGTGCCTTAAAGGTCTGTACCTTTCCAGCAGCGTCTCGTTTTCTCTTGTAGATCCATTTGCACCCTATGGGTCTAACCCCTTCAGGTTGATCTACAAGATCCCATACTGAATTAAAATGCATGGACTCGATCTCTAAGTCCATGGCTTTAATCCACTCGTTTTTGTCAACGTCATCCATTGCCTGTTTAAAGGTTAATGGATCCTCGATCTCGTCATCAGGTATGACGACTGGAGTTTCAGTTAAACCCAAATAGAGATCAGGCTGTCTAACAACCCTCCCACTACGTCGAGGTCCTCTTATTTCTTGAGAAGGACGTGATTGACTCGAGGTGCCAGTATCATCAACAACTCTTGTTGATGTTTCTGTAGCTTCGTTAGATAGTTCACTTAAAACGACTTTACTACGTGGCTTGTGATCTCTGAGGTGGTCTTCTTCTAGGAATGTAGCATTTGTCGATACAAGTACTTTATTTTCCTCTGGATCGAAGAAGTATCCACCTCTCGTTTCTTTGGGATAGCCTATAAATAGGCAAAATCTAGAACGAGGCTCCAATTTCTTTGGGTTTGCTTCTAGCACGTATGCAGGACATCCCCAAATTCTGAAATGTCGTAAACTAGCTTTACGACCTTTCCAGAGCTCAAATGGTGTTTCAGAAACACTCTTTGAGGGAACTACGTTCAAGATATAAACTGCAGTCTCTACTACATAACCCCAAAACGAGTTAGGCAACTGAGCATAACTCATCATCGAACGAACCATGTCCAACAAGGTTCTGTTTCTCATTTCTGATACACTGTTTTGCTGAGGTGTACCAGGGGCTGAGAGTTGGGACGTAATTCCATGCTCTATCAAATAGTCTTGAAAACTTAAGTCCATATTGTCGCAACGTCATCGCGACGCGGAGCGGCCGACGTCCTTTCCTAAGGGTCTCTTTCGAGGTGAGAGGTTTGGAGTCGCCACCAATCATCTTGGGGTGTGATTGGTCACCCGCTTTTAAAAAAAAGAAACGGTCTTTGAAAACCAAAGATTAAGTTCGGGAGTCGATTGAGTGTAGGGAAGGTGTTAGCACCCCTACAACACCCGTTTAAAAACGGCTACCACATTTTATTTTAAAATTATCCTTTTATAACACGAATTGGTCATTATTATTTGGAAGAAATAAAATAATAAATCAATAACAAATTTCTCACTTGATCTTACCTTAGCTTTGAGCGATAAAGTAAGGGTCTGATGTAGTGAATGGGGTTATACCCAATAATTGTTTGTCATGTTGAAATTTTCTTTTAATTAAAGAAAATTTGTCACCTCAAGAATTTGAGAAATTCTCAACTCCGTCATAGGTTATACATGAGCTATTTTGTCTCACACCTATTATTTCACATTTCAACAATAAAATATGAACTAATAGTCGCGAGTGGTATGACACCAAAACAAAAAAAATATGTTTTCATTTTTAAATAAATTCAATTAAAAATTCATTTGAAATTTCTAAAGTAAAACCATTTTGAAATTCATTTGGAAAATTCAATTTAGAATCAAATTGAAATTGATTCGAAAAGATCTAAGTTAATCAAATTTAAATTTTGATTGCCAAAATAATCGATAGTTAAACTTTAGGCTAATTTCCAGGCAGGGTGTTCCCTTTCGGTCAGCTTAAGTACCCGTTCTTAGACAAAATTAGCCTTAAAGTTTTCGTAATCGATCTATTTTAGCCTTTCAAAATATTAAATAATGTTTTCGAAATTTGATTTAACCTTTGAAATTGATTTCCAATTTAGTTTAAAACTGAAATTGATTTTCAATATAAAACCAAATAGACATTGATTTTGAAATTCCAATGAGAACATATTGAAATTTATTGAAAAATTCTAAATTAAAACCAAACCGAAATTGATTTTGAGATTTCAAAATGAAATTTATTCGTGAAATGACACCATAAAGGTAATTTGAAATTTATTTAAGAAACCCAATTTACATCAAATTGAATCAATTTTAAAAATCTAAATTAAAATCAAATTGAAATTCATGTGTGAATATCAAATAAGGACCGAATTGACATTCATCCAAGAATTACAAATTTGAGATTTTATTCAAATTAAAATCAATCAAAGAAAAATTAAAATTCTATTTGAAAATTTCAAACCAAAACTAAATTGAAATTGAGTTAATAAAAACCAAGAATGAAATTGAATTGAAATCCAAATTAAATCATATTGACTTTGATTTTTTAAAATCCTAAAAGAAATTAAATTGGACATTCAAATTTAGAATCAAAATGGGATTGAAATCAAAGCTTCAAATAAAAATTAAATTGAAACTGAATTGAGATCTCTAATGTGAATTAAAGACATTGATTCAAAAGTCAATTGAAACCAATGTGAAATTCAAATTAGAAATTAAAGCCTAATTTGAATTGATTTTGAGATTTTAATGTAAACCAAAATTGAAATTGAACTCCAATTTAACTAAAGTCCATAGACATTCCCAATTTAATTAAAATTGAAATTGATTTCCCATTTAGAACCAAATGGACATTGATTTGCAAATTACTAATTTCTAACCATGATGAGTTCAAGATTTGAAACTAGATTGAAATTGATTTGGTCAATTGAATTGAAAATTTTTCAAATTAAACCCAAATTGAGATCTATTTTGGAGGGACAAACAATGTTAAGGCCATTTTGAACTTTGTTTGGAAAGACAAAGTGAAAATATTTTGAAATTTGTTTGGAAAGACCAAAGGAAAAAAATCATTTTAAAATTTGTTTGGAAAGACCAAATGAAAATCATTTTGAAATTTGTTTGGAACAACCAAATGAAAATCATTTTGAAATTTGTTTGGAACATCCATATTATAAACATATTGAAAGTGATTTGGAAATTTCAATAGAAGAAAAAAAAAAAAAAAAAAACAATTTGGAATTGATTTGAAAATTAACTTTAAAATTCAAATTGGAGTAAAATAAAACAAAACTCATAAAATTAAAAGGGAAAAGGGAAGTTTGTTTTTTTTTAAAAAAAAAAAATCTTGCTTTTTACTAAAAAAATAAAAAAACTAAATAAAGAAAAGAAAGAATGAACAAATAAAAAGAAATGATAAATAGCAAAATAATAATAAAGAGTGGGACCCACCATCATTTCATCCTCTTCCTCACTTTCTTTCTCTCTCCCCATTATTCTTTTCTTACCTTTCTCTTTCATGAAAATTCACTTGAACGTGGGTCAAAGTTACTCTTGGTTCTTCGGATGGTTGGAGTTCGCGGTGGCAACGGATGTCGGTTCGGGATTGGATTAGTGGCGGAGTTCGTCGGAGTGGCGGCGACATAGGTCTTCAACGGCGGCAACGATGTGGTGAGCGGTGGCAGCGAAGCAACGAGCAACTCAATCTTTCAAAAGATTAAAATTTCTCTCCCTCTCTCAAATTTCACTATTTTCTCTCTCAAACTTCACCTCTTTCTCTCCTTGTTCTCCCATTTCCCACATTTTGTTCTTGTCATTCCTTCTCCATAAGCTCTCCTTTTATAGGAGACCTTGGAGAAGGGGTTGAGAAATAAGGGGAGGGGTTGAGAAAGTGGGGGAGATAGTGGAAGGTTGGGAGAAGAAGGGGGAGAGGGAGAAGGAGAAGGAAGGGGGAGTGGAAGACTAAAGAAAATAAAAATAAAAAAAAGAAATAAATTAAATAAAAAAATAAAAATGAAAATAAACAATGAAAACAAAAAGATAAATTTAATTTGGCAATATGTAAGGGTAGAGGGATTTGAACCACAAATCTCGTGGTTACCAATACAGTTTTATGCCAATTGAGCTACGCTCTTGGTTGGATACCAAAAAACAAACTGACCACCACATATTGGAAATATTCAAATATTTGTACTAAAAATCAAGTCGGACCAAATACGGTGTCTACAGTTTGCCCCCCATTGTGTATCCTTGAAGGATTGAAAGGGTAAACAAAGGAAAAAGACAAAGTATTGGGAGGGCTAAGATTTTTAGTTAAAAATAAAAGGAAGGGTTTCATGCTTAAACCAAGCATAACCTAAAATTGGAAAAAATAAAATGAACCTTACTTTGACCAGACTTTCATCTCTAATCAAAGATAAGGTTGGATTTAGCCAAAAGAAAATGAAATGGACCTGACTCTGTCTAGGTTTCGACCTTTAAACAAGAACGAGGTTTGATTTAACCTACAAAGTGAAATAGGAAATGGACCTGACTCTGACCAGGCTTCGACCTCTAAACAAGAATAGGGTTCGATTTAACCAAAAGAAAAGGGGAATGGACCTGACTCTGACCAGGCTTCGACCTCTACTAGTTAGCAGGATTCGATTTAACCAAAAGAAGAGGAAATGAACCTAACTCTGACTAGGCTTCGACCTCTACTAACTAGCAGGGTTCGATTTAACCAAGAGAAAAATTGAAAACGGACCTAGATTGACACAGGCTTCGACCTCGACTGAATAGTCGGGTTCGATTTAACCGAGAGAAAAACTAAAAACAGACCTGGATTGACACAGGCTTCCACCTCGACTAAATAGTCGGGTTCGATTTAACTGAGAGAAAAATTGAAAACGGACCTGGATTGACACAAGCTTCGACCTCGACTGAATAGTCGGGTTCGATTTAACTGGAAAAAAAATGGAATGGACCTGACTATAGCCAAGCTTCGACCTCTACTACCTAGTAGGGTTCGATTTAACTGACAGAAATTGAAATGAAATGGACTTGACTCT
This sequence comes from Luffa acutangula, assembly GCA_036850905.1. Lineage (NCBI taxonomy): Eukaryota > Viridiplantae > Streptophyta > Magnoliopsida > Cucurbitales > Cucurbitaceae > Luffa > Luffa acutangula. The sequence goes on from CM072099.1 coordinate 16,736,778, forward strand.
GACCAGGCTTCGACCACTAAACAAGAATAGGGTTCGATTTAACCAACAAAGATGGAAATGAAATGGACCTGACTCTGACCAGACTTTGACCACTAAACAAGAATAGGGTTCGATTTAACCAACAAAAATGGAAATGAAATGGACCTGACTCTGACCAGGCTTCGACCACTAAACAAGAATAGGGTTCGATTTAACCAACAAAGAGAAATAGGAAATGGACCTGATTCTGACCAGGCTTCGACCTCTAAACAAGAATAGGGTTCGATTTAACCAAAAGATGGAAATGAAATGGACCTGACTCTGACCAGGCTTCGACCACTAAACAAGAATAGGGTTCGATTTAACCAACAAAGATGGAAATGAAATGGACCTGACTCTGACCAGGCTTCGACCACTAAACAAGAATAGGGTTCGATTTAACAAAGAGCAAATGAGAATGGACCTGGCTCTGACCAGGCTTCGACCTCTACTAGCTAGCAGGGTTCGATTTAACAAAAAGAAGAGAAAATGAACCTAACTCTGACTAGGCTTCGACCTCTACTAGCTAGCAGGGTTCGATTTAACTAAGAGCAAATGGGAATGGACCTGGCTCTGACCAGGCTTCGACCTCTACTAGCTAGCAGGGTTCGATTTAACTAAGAGCAAATGGGAATGGACCTGGCTCTGACCAGGCTTCGACTTCTACTAGCTAGTAGGGTTCGATTTAACCAAAGGAAGATAAACAAGGATTTCATATTTCAGAAACTGACAACGGTTTTTATTTGAAAACTTAGTTGTCACAAATGGAAGATTTTAAAACAGAGATTTCGTATTTCAGAAATGAGACAAAAATTTTTATTTCAAAACTTAGTTGTCAAAAAGTAAAAGATTTTAAAACAGGGACTTCGTATTTCAGAAATTTGTTTTAAAATGAGACAACGGTTTTTATTTCAAAACTTAGTTGCCAAAAAGGAAAAGATTTTAAAACATGGATTTCGTATTTCAGAAATTTGTTTTAAAATGAGACAACGGTTTTTATTTCAAAACTTAGTTGTCGAAAATGAAAAAATTTTAAAACAGAGATTTCGTATTTCAGAAATTTGTTTTTAAACGAAACAACGTTTTTTATTTCAAAACTTAGTTGCCAAAAATGAAGAGATTATAAAACAGGGATTCCGTATTTCAGAAATTTGTTTTAAAATGAGACAACGGTTTTTATTTCAAAACTTAGTTGTAAAAAATGAAAGATTTTAAAACAAGGATTTCGTATTTCAGAATTTTGTTTTAAAATGAGACAACGGTTTTTATTTCAAAACTTAGTTGCCAAAAATGAAAGATTTTAAAACAAGGATTTCGTATTTCAGAAATTTGTTTTAAAATGAGACAACGGTTTTTATTTCAAAACTTAGTTGCAAAAAATGAAAGATTTTAAAACAGGGACTTCGTATTCCAGAAATTTGTTTTAAAATGAGACAACGGTTTTTATTTCAAAACTTAGTTGTCGAAAATGAAAAGATTTTAAAACAGGGATTTCACATTTCAGAAATTTGTTTTAAAACGAGACAACGGTTTTTATTTCAAAACTTAGTTGCCAAAAATGAAAGATTTTAAAACAAGGATTTCGTATTTCAGAAATTTGTTTTAAAATGAGACAACGATTTTTATTTCAAAACTTAGTTGCCAAAAATGAAGAGATTATAAAACAGGGATTCCGTATTTCAGAAATTTGTTTTAAAATGAGACAACGGTTTTTATTTCAAAACTTAGTTGCCAAAAATGAAAGATTTTAAAACAAGGATTTCGTATTTTCATAAATTTGTTTTAAAATGAGACAATGGTTTTTATTTCAAAACTTAGTTGCCAAAAATGAAAGATTTTAAAACAGGGACTTCGTATTTCAAAAATTTGTTTTAAAATTAGACAACGGTTTTTATTTCAAAACTTAGTTGCCAAAAATGAAGAGATTATAAAACAGGGATTCCGTATTTCAGAAATTTGTTTTAAAATGAGACAACGGTTTTTATTTCAAAACTTAGTTGTCAAAATGAAAGATTTTAAAACAAGGATTTCGTATTTCAGAAATTTGTTTTAAAATGAGACAACAGTTTTTATTTCAAAACTTAGTTGCCAAAAAATGAAAGATTTTAAAACAAGGATTTCGTATTTCAGAATTTTGTTTTAAAATGAGACAACGGTTTTTATTTCAAAACTTAGTTGCCAAAAATGAAGAGATTATAAAACAGGGATTCCGTATTTCAGAAATTTGTTTTAAAATGAGACAACGGTTTTTATTTCAAAACTTAGTTGTCAAAATGAAAGATTTTAAAACAAGGATTTCGTATTTCAGAAATTTGTTTTAAAATGAGACAACAGTTTTTATTTCAAAACTTAGTTGCCAAAAAATGAAAGATTTTAAAACAGGGACTTCGTATTTCAGAAATTTGTTTTAAAATGAGACAACGGTTTTTATTTCAAAACTTAGTTGTCGAAAATGAAAATATTTTAAAACAGTGATTTCGCATTTCAGAAATTTGTTTTAAAACGAGACAACGGTTTTTATTTCAAAACTTAGTTGTCGAAAATGAAAGATTTTAAAACAAGGATTTCGTATTTCAGAAATTTGTTTTAAAATGAGACAACGATTTTTATTTCAAAACTTAGTTGCCAAAAATGAAGAGATTATAAAACAGGGATTCCGTATTTCAGAAATTTGTTTTAAAATGAGACAACGGTTTTTATTTCAAAACTTAGTTGTAAAAAATGAAAGATTTTAAAACAAGGATTTCGTATTTCAGAATTTTGTTTTAAAATGAGACAACGGTTTTTATTTCAAAACTTAGTTGCCAAAAATGAAAGATTTTAAAACAAGGATTTCGTATTTCAGAAATTTTTTTTAAAATGAGACAACGGTTTTTATTTCAAAACTTAGTTGCAAAAAATGAAAGATTTTAAAACAGGGACTTCGTATTCCAGAAATTTGTTTTAAAATGAGACAACGGTTTTTATTTCAAAACTTAGTTGTCGAAAATGAAAAGATTTTAAAACAGGGATTTCACATTTCAGAAATTTGTTTTAAAACGAGACAACGGTTTTTATTTCAAAACTTAGTTGCCAAAAATGAAAGATTTTAAAACAAGGATTTCGTATTTCAGAAATTTGTTTTAAAATGAGACAACGGTTTTTATTTCAAAACTTAGTTGCCAAAAATGAAGAGATTATAAAACAGGGATTCCGTATTTCAGAAATTTGTTTTAAAATGAGACAACGGTTTTTATTTCAAAACTTAGTTGCCAAAAATGAAAGATTTTAAAACAAGGATTTCGTATTTTCATAAATTTGTTTTAAAATGAGACAATGGTTTTTATTTCAAAACTTAGTTGCCAAAAATGAAAGATTTTAAAACAGGGACTTCGTATTTCAAAAATTTGTTTTAAAATTAGACAACAGTTTTTATTTCAAAACTTAGTTGCCAAAAATGAAGAGATTATAAAACAGGGATTCCGTATTTCAGAAATTTGTTTTAAAATGAGACAACGGTTTTTATTTCAAAACTTAGTTGTCAAAATGAAAGATTTTAAAACAAGGATTTCGTATTTCAGAAATTTGTTTTAAAATGAGACAACAGTTTTTATTTCAAAACTTAGTTGCCAAAAAATGAAAGATTTTAAAACAAGGATTTCGTATTTCAGAATTTTGTTTTAAAATGAGACAACGGTTTTTATTTCAAAACTTAGTTGCCAAAAATGAAGAGATTATGAAACAGGGATTCCGTATTTCAGAAATTTGTTTTAAAATGAGACAACGGTTTTTATTTCAAAACTTAGTTGTCAAAATGAAAGATTTTAAAACAAGGATTTCGTATTTCAGAAATTTGTTTTAAAATGAGACAACAGTTTTTATTTCAAAACTTAGTTGCCAAAAAATGAAAGATTTTAAAACAGGGACTTCGTATTTCAGAAATTTGTTTTAAAATGAGACAACGGTTTTTATTTCAAAACTTAGTTGTCGAAAATGAAAATATTTTAAAACAGTGATTTCGCATTTCAGAAATTTGTTTTAAAACGAGACAACGGTTTTTATTTCAAAACTTAGTTGTCGAAAATGAAAGATTTTAAAACAAGGATTTCGTATTTCAGAAATTTGTTTTAAAATGAGACAACGATTTTTATTTCAAAACTTAGTTGCCAAAAATGAAGAGATTATAAAACAGGGATTCCGTATTTCAGAAATTTGTTTTAAAATGAGACAACGGTTTTTATTTCAAAACTTAGTTGCCAAAAATGAAAGATTTTAAAACAAGGATTTCGTATTTTCATAAATTTGTTTTAAAATGAGACAATGGTTTTTATTTCAAAACTTAGTTGCCAAAAATGAAAGATTTTAAAACAGGGACTTCGTATTTCAGAAATTTGTTTTAAAATTAGACAACGATTTTAATTTCAAAACTTAGTTGCCAAAAATGAAGAGATTATAAAACAGGGATTCCGTATTTCAGAAATTTGTTTTAAAATGAGACAACGGTTTTTATTTCAAAACTTAGTTGTCAAAATGAAAGATTTTAAAACAAGGATTTCGTATTTCAGAAATTTGTTTTAAAATGAGACAACAGTTTTTATTTCAAAACTTAGTTGCCAAAAAATGAAAGATTTTAAAACAAGGATTTCGTATTTCAGAATTTTGTTTTAAAATGAGACAACGGTTTTTATTTCAAAACTTAGTTGCCAAAAATGAAGAGATTATAAAACAGGGATTCCGTATTTCAGAAATTTGTTTTAAAATGAGACAACGGTTTTTATTTCAAAACTTAGTTGTCAAAATGAAAGATTTTAAAACAAGGATTTCGTATTTCAGAAATTTGTTTTAAAATGAGACAACAGTTTTTATTTCAAAACTTAGTTGCCAAAAAATGAAAGATTTTAAAACAGGGACTTCGTATTTCAGAAATTTGTTTTAAAATGAGACAACGGTTTTTATTTCAAAACTTAGTTGTCGAAAATGAAAATATTTTAAAACAGTGATTTCGCATTTCAGAAATTTGTTTTAAAACGAGACAACGGTTTTTATTTCAAAACTTAGTTGTCGAAAATGAAAGATTTTAAAACAAGGATTTCGTATTTCAGAAATTTGTTTTAAAATGAGACAACGATTTTTATTTCAAAACTTAGTTGCCAAAAATGAAGAGATTATAAAACAGGGATTCCGTATTTCAGAAATTTGTTTTAAAATGAGACAACGGTTTTTATTTCAAAACTTAGTTGCCAAAAATGAAAGATTTTAAAACAAGGATTTCGTATTTTCATAAATTTGTTTTAAAATGAGACAATGGTTTTTATTTCAAAACTTAGTTGCCAAAAATGAAAGATTTTAAAACAGGGACTTCGTATTTCAGAAATTTGTTTTAAAATTAGACAACGATTTTTATTTCAAAACTTAGTTGCCAAAAATGAAGAGATTATAAAACAGGGATTCCGTATTTCAGAAATTTGTTTTAAAATGAGACAACGGTTTTTATTTCAAAACTTAGTTGTCAAAATGAAAGATTTTAAAACAAGGATTTCGTATTTCAGAAATTTGTTTTAAAATGAGACAACAGTTTTTATTTCAAAACTTAGTTGCCAAAAAATGAAAGATTTTAAAACAAGGATTTCGTATTTCAGAATTTTGTTTTAAAATGAGACAACGGTTTTTATTTCAAAACTTAGTTGCAAAAAATGAAGAGATTATAAAACAGGGATTCCGTATTTCAGAAATTTGTTTTAAAATGAGACAACGGTTTTTATTTCAAAACTTAGTTGTCAAAATGAAAGATTTTAAAACAAGGATTTCGTATTTCAGAAATTTGTTTTAAAATGAGACAACAGTTTTTATTTCAAAACTTAGTTGCCAAAAAATGAAAGATTTTAAAACAGGGACTTCGTATTTCAGAAATTTGTTTTAAAATGAGACAACGGTTTTTATTTCAAAACTTAGTTGTCGAAAATGAAAATATTTTAAAACAGTGATTTCGCATTTCAGAAATTTGTTTTAAAACGAGACAACGGTTTTTATTTCAAAACTTAGTTGTCGAAAATGAAAAGATTTTAAAACAGGGACTCCGTATTTCAGAAATTTGTTTTAAAATGAGACAACTGTTTTTATTTCAAAACTTAGTTGTCGAAAATGAAAAGATTTTAAAACAGGGATTTCGCATTTCAGAAATTTGTTTTAAAATAAGACAACGGTTTTTATTTCAAAACTTAGTTGTCAAAAAGGAAAATATTTTAAAACAGGGATTTCGTATTTTAGAAATTTGTTTTTAAAATGAGACAACGGTTTTTATTTCAAAACTTAGTTGTCGAAAAGGAAAAGATTTTAAAACAGGGATTTCGTATTTCAGAAATTTGTTTTAAAAGGGAGAACGGTTTTTATATCAAAACTTAGTTGCCAAAAATGAAAATATTCAATTATAAGAAAGGAAAGATTCCTTTGAGCATATTGAAAATTTTCATGAATTGAGCATGTCCAAAATGAGAATTTTACATATGAACAATCATCTTAAAATGAGAGATAACACACTCAAAAGAGGTTGTGAAGATATGCAAAGACAAGATATAACATTTATGTAAGATATAATGCACCATTTTCATGTGAATATCCTACGTGAAATAAATGTGTGCTTTTGCCCCAGTGTCATGGCTGGAACATACCCATTGACCACTCTAAGCAAGGATAATGCAACTAGCCATGTATGACGACCGATGCCCTGATGATGAATTGACTAAGTAAATAAATTCAACTCTAAAGGCATGGTATAGGGGATGCATATATGCATGTCAAAGGTAGATGTATGCATGATATTCATGTGATCCATTTTCACCAACTCCATGGTATGAAAACAAATTTTTTGAGAGAAATAGCAATGCAAACGATGTTGAATTGGTAAACAATTTTTGAGCTTGATTTGTGAAATCAATTAAGATAACCAAATGTGTTCTTCATATTTAACAAAATGATCATCTTTGCTTACTTTCATCATATTCTTATCAATCAATATTTAGAAAGGAATCAAAGGAGAACCTCGTAGTCATCTTTGGAGGGAAACATTTTTTTTTTTTTTCATTTCTTTCTTTTTGTTTATCTTGTTTCTTTTCTCTATTTTTGAATGCCTTCACTTGAAAGGGATCATGTATGTTAATCAGAGATTGCTCAATCTGAAAGGAAACATATATGTCAATCATAGATTGCTCAATCATATCTGGTATGGTGGGCTTTTTAAAAAGTGTCTCATGTGCTAGTTTAGAGAACTATCAATGGTAATTCATAGCATTAAACCTCTTACTTGATTCAACTGCTTCATAACATTAGCCTTGTAGTGGACAAAAGATTGGATACAAGAAGATGAATTTGGTCTCGAGACAAATGAGGATGATTTTCGAACAAAGAAACCAAGTTTCTTTTTCGAAGAAAAAAGAATGAAGAAGGAAAACATGGATCACAAAAAAAAAAAAAAAAAAAAAAAAAAAAAAAAAAAAATCTCTTGAACAATAAGAGATTGAACATAATTTTGAACACTCACATACTAGAATATGGTTCAAATGAAAATATGTGCTAAGGTGACCCCATTTCTTTGGACAACTACTGTGAAAACAAGGAGTAGCTTCTCAATAGATCATCTCATATATCTCTTTCTTTCTTTGAGTCAGCTCAAGATCTTTGATGAAACCCCCCCATTATTGTGATTGTTCTTTCCCTGAATGTGATTCTTCTATGAAAATATGATTCAACTTTCTATTCTTGAATGTGGAGAACCGCTCGAGATTGAAAGATTCTTCGTAAGAGAAGTGTGATTCTCTTAACTTGGCCTTTGCCCTAGTCTAAAACAACTTGCATAAGTGGTTGAATGACCTTGCCCCAGTGTAGCAATGGAGATTCTTGCTCCAATTTAATAATGACGATTTTGCCCCAACGTAATGATGAAAGCTTTGCCCCAGCGCAACAATGAAGGTTCTTGCTCAGTTGATGATTGTTTTGCCACAGATTAGTGACGATGTCTTTGTCCCAATGTAGCAATGAAGGCTCTTGCTCAAATTTAATAATGTTGGCTTTGCCCCAGTCTAGTGACGATGGCTTTGCCCCAGTCTAGTGATGATGGCTTGTCTCTAGCGCAACAATGAAGGTTCTTGCTCAGTTGATGATTGTTTTGCCACAGACTAGTCACGATGTCTTTATCCCAGTGTAGCAATGAAGGCTCTTGCTCCAATTTAATATGTTGACTTTGCCCCAGTATAGTTATGAAGGATTTACTCTCACGTAGTGGCGATGGCTTTGTCTCGCCAGTATAGTGATGAAGGCCCTTGCTCCAATTTAATAATGTTGGCTTTGCCCCAATTTAGTGACGATGGCTTTGCCCCAGTTAGTGATGATGGCTTTGCGCTAGTTTAGTGGCGATGGCTTTGCTCCAGTGTAGCAATGAAGGTTCTTGCTCAGTTGATGATTGAGAAAGAAAATCTTCAAATCGTTTATAGGTGTGACCTCTTGATCTATATTGATTGCCCCAATCATGCAATTTAAGAATTATCTTGGCCTTGTACATTTCTTTTTTCTTTTCTTTTGCTCCTTTTCATTCTTCTCTTTTCCTTTTCTTTTTCTTTTCTTCTTTTTTTCTCTTTTTTTTTAGGCCAAATATATGCTTCCATGACTAGCAGATAATGCAATCACATATAGAAGATCAATCATGTGTAAGTCATCCTTTGCAACTTCAATAATCACTCCATGTTGCTTCTTTGTCAATGTTCCTTGGTACCATGATAAGGTTATTTCTCAGGCAAAACTCATTGAAAGATTTTGAGACTTCGAGACAATTTCTCAAGTTACTAAGTCCAAGTTCTCAAGATTATTATCCTTAGTCTTGGAGTCATCTTCTAATAAAATGAGATAAGACAAAAGATAGAAATGGTAGGAAGCGTGTAATTGAAAAAAAAAAAATTGAAATATAGGAATATTCAAAGAACTACAAGTCTTAATTATGAAGCAGTAAATCATGAGAGTTTAATTCCTATTTCATTACTATTGAAGATCTCCTGGCAATATTGGGTGGATATTTTGAAATGTTTGTCACATGGTTAGATGTGACAGGCTTAACAAAAGGCTCTCAAGTGGGTAGACAAATATGGAGATTCATCGTAGCTATACGTGATGAGTTTAGCAAAGGGTTTGATGGTGAATCAGTAATTCATGTTGGCTTACCACAAAATCACATGTGTGGTGGGTTAGGCTCAAGGTTTTTCAGTGAGTGATTTTAGATCATCACTTCAAGGGGTATTTTCCCTATTGTGAAAATTTAAACCTTGTTCGATGATGTATTGGAATATGAATTCTTTAACACATGAGAAATATGCAGGTCAAAATAAAATTGCCTTTAATTGAGACTATGGTTTTGCAACAATGGAGTGAAAGATATTTAGAAGGAAACCAAAATGATTGAGACTTGACCACTTTTCCCTTTTCTCGGTGAGAGTAGTGAGAGCATTCATTTTCTTTTTCCTTTTTTTTTCTTTTCTTTTCTTTCTTCTTTTTTCTTCTTTTTTTTTTCATTTCCTCCAAATGGAAACTCACTATGGTTGTCCAAGATTCTTGCTAAGCTCTTAACTGACAAGAATGATCAAAGTAAGCTTTGATCCTAAAAAATTTATGGAAGAAAACATGTGGTTTTACTTTTGTTTGCAATAAAAAATCACTTTCTTTCTTTAGAAAAAAAACATATGAACTGAATGATGCATAAATGCATGTATGATGAAACCTTGACCAAAAGAAAATAGCTCAATTTTCACATGCTCACGTTCTTCCTGACTACTTAGCTAACTTATGATAATCATATTTCATGTCTGTGTCTTGAGTCATGGGCCTTTGTCTATCTTTGAATTTCATAATCTTAAAGGCAATTCAAAGAGAAGTAGAGACTTTATTAGAAACACTAAATATTTCTTCTCATGTGAATAAAAGCCACAAACTCTAGTGATTAATGCCTGAACTGCCTTCATTTGATTTTGCACATGATGCTTCGATTCCTTCAAGCGTGGCCTAAAGTTCTTCCATGATATTGGGACCACACTACTTTGGGTATGGAGAGATTGAGTTGATGGTATTGTAAGCATGAACACCAATAGATTTTTCCTGAATAAGCATGACGAAGCCTCGATAAATGCAATTGGTACTGGATGAACATTCACCATCTTTGCTACTTCTTACCATTATGATTGTAAGATACAATCAACCTTGTTGGTTGTGGATTATGCTGCAAAATAGGTGAATGAGCAAATGGTTTTGAGGAGAACTTTGCTGATTTTCTTTGTAGTTGTGCATGAGTCTTAGCGTAGAAAATATTACTTGTTGATCCTTTGAGCAGTCTTCTTCATCTTCGATTCAATTGCATTATCGATTATCCTTCCATGATTAACCCTGTATTCTATTCTTTCTCCAATTATCATGATGTCTGAAGAATTGGTGGATGCACTTCCTACCATTCGATCATAGTAGGGAGATTCAAGGGTATTATGGAACATAGTTGTCAATTCTTTGTTAGTTAAAGGTTGGTGTACTTGTGCAACTGTATCCCTCCACCTTTGAGCATATTTTTTAAAGCTCTCTGCTTCCTTCCTCCCCATGTCTGCAAGTCTAATCGATCAGGAGTCATGTCTATATTATGTCTGTATTGCTACAAAAAGGAATCAACCAAACTCCTCCAAGGACGGATGTGTACATTGTCTAATTGCATATACCATCGAGATGTTGGACCAATTAAACTATCTTGAAAATAGTGTATGAGGAGCTTGTCATATTGAGAATAACCCGACATCTTTCTGCAATACAAAACGAGTTGGCTTTTGAGACAAGACGTCCCATCATATTTTCCAAACTTAGGTACTTTGAATTTGGGTGGAATAACCAAGTTCGACACCAGACATAATTGGGTAGGACCAACATTACCAAAGATGTCAGTTCCTTTAATCGCCTCAAATCTTTCCTCAAGCATTTCAACATTTTCTTGGTAATAACTTTTTACCTTTTCCAGTCAAGGCTCTTCAAATTACAGGATCATGAAGTTTAGGAACATTGAAAGTTGCTTTCAGTGGGATAGGTTTCTGGAACGCATATTCAGTTTGACGACTTATGCTAGATTGATCCTCTTGAAAATCATGAAAACTGATAGCTTACTGAAGGGGGGTGATGACTGTGGTTGAGTGAAATCTCTAGTTGGCTGACAAAGAGATATTTCTGACTTGTGCGAATGAGGTGAGTCACCAAGATTATTGACTGTGATGTCAGATTGAGAGACATCTGTCACTGTTTCACCATTCCCCAAAAGAGAGAATTTTCATGGCTTGTTCATGAGACTGCTCAACATTCTGTCCTTCCATGTCTTTGCCTTGTAGTCTGTAAGAACGACGAGCATGTGGTTGTTGAGCCATTCGCTTTTAGAAAAAAGAAAAAATAAAAGAACTATGCAAGTTTTTTTCATGAAATGCAACTGAATGATGTGATCGAAGAATGAAAATTGATGCATGAGAAGATACTATGCCATTATTGAGTAAAAAATGCAAGAAGTTTTTTTTTTTTAAAATGACCTTAACATGAAATATGAGATAATGATGTATGGGAAAAATGTGTAAACTGTAAACATGGATTGAAATGCATGAAAAATGCCTACTATGTTCTAAATGCATCTTATGAAGAGAAAAAATGTCTCCTAGCCATAAACATGAGTGAAATATTCTTTGTGTTTGCATGAGAGTCAATGTGTCACAACTTTACGCAAATGTGAACATGGATCCACATGCATGACACTCTTGTTCTAAAGATGAACTCAGGATCCTTATGATGAATGAGTGGATATGAGGAACGAGGGCATTAAAAATCGACACTACCTCTATCATACGAGCCCTAACCCTAGATGATGGTCTATGAAGAAAATATTGTGATGAAGGGTGAAATAAAGATAATTCTAACCCTAATAAAGTGAGAAATTTGAACTTCTAAGGGTTCAAAAATTAATTTCAATGTTATAAAATAACAAAGAATTAACTCTAGTGAAGATTTTTCATGTGCCTGCACGGGGGCAATTATATCCCCTCGAAGGTCGACACTACTTCATCATAAAAATATGATCCCAAAGGTCGTGAATGAAATGAACTTAAACTAAATGGTGCATGACTCCTAAGACTCAAATATGTGCTAGATGTGCAACTTAAAACTATAAGGAGGGAAGAAAAAAATCTAAGAATTTTTTATTTTTCTAAAAGGTATATGGAGAATTTGTTTATCTCCACAATTTATTTCTTAAAAAATGGAAAAATAAAAATTTGAAAAGGGGAGATTCACTCAGTTAAAGGGAACCCTTTTTCTTTTTTCTTTTTTTTTTCTTTTTTTTAAAAAAGAAAGGAAACAATAAAAAGCTAATAAAAGAAATTCTTTTTGCCCTCTTTTTTTTTTTACAAAAGATCCTATTGTTTCAAAACAAAAAAACATTAATATTCTTTTTTTTTTTTTTTTCACAAGAATATTTACAAAGAAATGATAAAATGAAAACAATGAAGAATATATTTGACAAAGAATTGTAAAAGGTGACGGAGAATAAAATTCTAATCCTAGGAAACAAAGGATCCCAAATTAATTGCAATGTTATAAGATAACAATTGAATTAACTTGGACTGATGGAGATGGATTAAAATTAACCAGGAAACAAAGGATCTCCAGTCAATTTCAATGTTATAAGATAACAATTGAATTAACTTGAGTGGTGAGGATAATGTGAGATTAAAATTCTAATCCAATACTAGAAAACAAAGGATATCAAGTCAATCTCAATGTTATAAGATAACAATGAAATTAACTTGAGTGATGGAGAATGATGTGAGGATAAAATTCTAATCCTAGAAGGAAAAATGATCTCAAATTAATTCAAATGTTATAAAATAACAAATGAATTAACATGAGGGGTGTGGATAATGTGAGATTAAAATTCTAATCCTAGAAAAAAAGGGTCCCAAATTAATTCAATTTTATAAAATAACGATTAAATTAACTTGAGCCAAAATTTTCATACGCCTACACGAGGACAATGATGTCTCTTCGAAGGTCGACATTACTAATTTCGAATGTGATGCATGACTTAAGGGGAATGAGATAAAAAAAAATGGTCAAGGACTGAACGAGATGGAAAATAATTGAAGATGAGAAAAAACCTTTATTTTAAATAAATTTTCTCCCTCTTTAAAAAGAAATCCAAAAGAAAGAGAGAAAAACCTTAAAAGAAACGGAAGAGATAAGAATACTTGATTTTTTTGAAAAAAAAAAAACAACTAAAATAGAAAGACTTTTATTTTTAAAGAAAGTTTTTTTTTTTAGAAAAAAAAAACAACAAAAATAAGAAGACTCCTTATTTTTTAAAGAAGTTTTTCTTCAAAACAATGAGGATAAGGACTTCAGTTTTTTAATAAAAGCCTTTAAAAAAAAAAAAGGTAAGATGGTATAAAAAAGAAAGAGTTAAACCTAATTACCATGATTAACCCATGTTTTTTTTAAAAAAAAAACACAAAAATAATGATAATACAAAATAAATGACCCAGAACTATGATAATGAAGTGAGGGTAGAAAGATTCTAACTCTAATGGATAAAAGGCTCCCAAATTAATCCAAATGTTATAAAATAACAGATGAACTAACCTGAGTGAGGATTTTTCGTGCGCCTATGCGAGGGCAATTATGTCCCTTCGAAGGTCGACACTACTACATCCTCGGTTCTAATCCTAAAGGGTATAACTCGGGTATAGAGCTGTGATTGTGTGAAATGCATGATGATCTAAAAAAGTAAAATTACAGAAATAAATCATACAAAAATAAAATAACATAATGAACCAAATAAGTTAACAAAAGGATAATAGAAAAATAAAATTGAAGTGGCTTGACTCTCTAAAGTCCCCAGCGGAGTAGCCAAGCTGTCGCAACGTCATCGCGACGCGGAGCGGCCGACGTCCTTTCCTAAGGGTCTCTTTCGAGGTGAGAGGTTTGGAGTCGCCACCAATCATCTTGGGGTGTGATTGGTCACCCGCTTTTAAAAAAAAGAAACGGTCTTTGAAAACCAAAGATTAAGTTCGGGAGTCGATTGAGTGTAGGGAAGGTGTTAGCACCCCTACAACACCCGTTTAAAAACGGCTACCACATTTTATTTTAAAATTATCCTTTTATAACACGAATTGGTCATTATTATTTGGAAGAAATAAAATAATAAATCAATAACAAATTTCTCACTTGATCTTACCTTAGCTTTGAGCGATAAAGTAAGGGTCTGATGTAGTGAATGGGGTTATACCCAATAATTGTTTGTCATGTTGAAATTTTCTTTTAATTAAAGAAAATTTGTCACCTCAAGAATTTGAGAAATTCTCAACTCCGTCATAGGTTATACATGAGCTATTTTGTCTCACACCTATTATTTCACATTTCAACAATAAAATATGAACTAATAGTCGCGAGTGGTATGACACCAAAACAAAAAAAATATGTTTTCATTTTTAAATAAATTCAATTAAAAATTCATTTGAAATTTCTAAAGTAAAACCATTTTGAAATTCATTTGGAAAATTCAATTTAGAATCAAATTGAAATTGATTCGAAAAGATCTAAGTTAATCAAATTTAAATTTTGATTGCCAAAATAATCGATAGTTAAACTTTAGGCTAATTTCCAGGCAGGGTGTTCCCTTTCGGTCAGCTTAAGTACCCGTTCTTAGACAAAATTAGCCTTAAAGTTTTCGTAATCGATCTATTTTAGCCTTTCAAAATATTAAATAATGTTTTCGAAATTTGATTTAACCTTTGAAATTGATTTCCAATTTAGTTTAAAACTGAAATTGATTTTCAATATAAAACCAAATAGACATTGATTTTGAAATTCCAATGAGAACATATTGAAATTTATTGAAAAATTCTAAATTAAAACCAAACCGAAATTGATTTTGAGATTTCAAAATGAAATTTATTCGTGAAATGACACCATAAAGGTAATTTGAAATTTATTTAAGAAACCCAATTTACATCAAATTGAATCAATTTTAAAAATCTAAATTAAAATCAAATTGAAATTCATGTGTGAATATCAAATAAGGACCGAATTGACATTCATCCAAGAATTACAAATTTGAGATTTTATTCAAATTAAAATCAATCAAAGAAAAATTAAAATTCTATTTGAAAATTTCAAACCAAAACTAAATTGAAATTGAGTTAATAAAAACCAAGAATGAAATTGAATTGAAATCCAAATTAAATCATATTGACTTTGATTTTTTAAAATCCTAAAAGAAATTAAATTGGACATTCAAATTTAGAATCAAAATGGGATTGAAATCAAAGCTTCAAATAAAAATTAAATTGAAACTGAATTGAGATCTCTAATGTGAATTAAAGACATTGATTCAAAAGTCAATTGAAACCAATGTGAAATTCAAATTAGAAATTAAAGCCTAATTTGAATTGATTTTGAGATTTTAATGTAAACCAAAATTGAAATTGAACTCCAATTTAACTAAAGTCCATAGACATTCCCAATTTAATTAAAATTGAAATTGATTTCCCATTTAGAACCAAATGGACATTGATTTGCAAATTACTAATTTCTAACCATGATGAGTTCAAGATTTGAAACTAGATTGAAATTGATTTGGTCAATTGAATTGAAAATTTTTCAAATTAAACCCAAATTGAGATCTATTTTGGAGGGACAAACAATGTTAAGGCCATTTTGAACTTTGTTTGGAAAGACAAAGTGAAAATATTTTGAAATTTGTTTGGAAAGACCAAAGGAAAAAAATCATTTTAAAATTTGTTTGGAAAGACCAAATGAAAATCATTTTGAAATTTGTTTGGAACAACCAAATGAAAATCATTTTGAAATTTGTTTGGAACATCCATATTATAAACATATTGAAAGTGATTTGGAAATTTCAATAGAAGAAAAAAAAAAAAAAAAAAAACAATTTGGAATTGATTTGAAAATTAACTTTAAAATTCAAATTGGAGTAAAATAAAACAAAACTCATAAAATTAAAAGGGAAAAGGGAAGTTTGTTTTTTTTTAAAAAAAAAAAATCTTGCTTTTTACTAAAAAAATAAAAAAACTAAATAAAGAAAAGAAAGAATGAACAAATAAAAAGAAATGATAAATAGCAAAATAATAATAAAGAGTGGGACCCACCATCATTTCATCCTCTTCCTCACTTTCTTTCTCTCTCCCCATTATTCTTTTCTTACCTTTCTCTTTCATGAAAATTCACTTGAACGTGGGTCAAAGTTACTCTTGGTTCTTCGGATGGTTGGAGTTCGCGGTGGCAACGGATGTCGGTTCGGGATTGGATTAGTGGCGGAGTTCGTCGGAGTGGCGGCGACATAGGTCTTCAACGGCGGCAACGATGTGGTGAGCGGTGGCAGCGAAGCAACGAGCAACTCAATCTTTCAAAAGATTAAAATTTCTCTCCCTCTCTCAAATTTCACTATTTTCTCTCTCAAACTTCACCTCTTTCTCTCCTTGTTCTCCCATTTCCCACATTTTGTTCTTGTCATTCCTTCTCCATAAGCTCTCCTTTTATAGGAGACCTTGGAGAAGGGGTTGAGAAATAAGGGGAGGGGTTGAGAAAGTGGGGGAGATAGTGGAAGGTTGGGAGAAGAAGGGGGAGAGGGAGAAGGAGAAGGAAGGGGGAGTGGAAGACTAAAGAAAATAAAAATAAAAAAAAGAAATAAATTAAATAAAAAAATAAAAATGAAAATAAACAATGAAAACAAAAAGATAAATTTAATTTGGCAATATGTAAGGGTAGAGGGATTTGAACCACAAATCTCGTGGTTACCAATACAGTTTTATGCCAATTAAGCTACGCTCTTGGTTGGATACCAAAAAACAAACTGACCACCACATATTGGAAATATTCAAATATTTGTACTAAAAATCAAGTCGGACCAAATACGGTGTCTACACATATACTTTCCACCTCGATCGGATCGAAGTGTTTTTATCGTCTTACCTAATAGGTTCTCAACCTCGGCCTTATACTCCTTGAACTTTTCAAAAGCTTCGGACTTATGATGCATCAGGTAGAGATAGCCATACCTAGAATAATCATCAATGAAACTGATGAAATATTCGTACCCTCCTCGAGCTCTAATGTTCATTGGTCCACAGATGTCCGAATGAATGAGCTCTAAGGGCTCTTTGGCACGATAACCTTTTCCGGTAAAAGGTCGTTTTGTCATCTTGCCCTCAAGGCATGATTCACAAGGAGGCAACGAGTCGTCTTCTAACTTGTTTAGAAGTCCACTCTTGACCAATCTCCCAATCCTATTGAGGTTGATATGGCCTAACCTCAAGTGCCAGAGATAGGTATCTTGAGAAACTCTTCGCTTTTTAGGTTGAGTCTCAGCGGTTTTAAACATCTCGTGATTTAAAATAGCTTTAGACTCAATTGGTCTCAAACATATAATTTATTCTTCAAGTTTGCAGAGCAAACATCAATACCTCTTTTAGTTATGAACGCTTCATTAACAGAAAAAGAAATTGAGTAACCTTGTTCTAATAAACAAGATAAAGAAATCAAATTTCTTTTAATCTTCGGAACTATGTACACATTATCTAATATCATGTAGCGTTCCTTGGTGAAGAATAATTTTATGTCTCCCACTGCAATAGCCGAGATGACTTCTCCTATTCCAACTTTAAGAGTCATCTCTCCAGCTATTAGTTGTTTCCAGGAACTCATTCCTTGAAATGAAGAACATACGTGATTAGTGGCACCTGAATCGAGTATCCAGGCAGAATCATCGTTTTCCACTAAACACGTTTCCAAGACTAATAAATCACATTTAGAGTCGTGGATCATGTTTTTCTTGGCTACGCAGTTAGTTTGAGGACATTCCTCAATTGAGACAAAACCTAAATTCTTTGCCACGTGTTTAGCGTTTAAGCAAGTATTCTTAGTCGAATGTACTAAACCGTTTAATTTGGCATTTGACAAAGCACATACGTTTTTCGACATATTGCTGAAACAAACAAATTAATCTCTATTAGAAACATGCACTAAACCCATTAATCACATTTACCCAATCAGATTTAGCAAAAGCAATCATCGACCCATATATACAATTGATTTATTTTGCAACGATACTTCAGGGGTTTAGAATAACCGCTACCGTAGGGCAGTCAGCTACTCCTCCTCTGAATCGAGACAATCTCGGCCAAATACTATTCCCAGAATAACTCTTACTCCAATAGTTATTAGCTAACGTTAATTTGGTCAAGACCATCTTGTAAGTGTTACCCATCATTTTCAGATTGCAGAGGGCGGCCCCAACAATGCCACTGTAGGGAAGAGCTAATGTTGGGAATGGCCCTAGGAAACCCTATCCATTTCTGGAGTTTGCGTTGTTCCGAATCCCATGCGCAAGCCCTCCGTAGGGTGATCGCTCCCAGGGCGACTCGCAGGCAGCGCATAGGAATCTCACGGTGCAACCTAATGATGGAGACCGCAGGATACGTTTGACACGTTTCCTTCTCCCACTTACTATGAACACTTTCCCCATTCACCTTGATATTAACCCATGCAAACACCATCCGTAGGGGGACGCTCCCAGGGCGCCTCGAGGCCAAGCATGGATCTCACGGTGTGAACTCAGGGGGACGTGAGAGTAGAAACTTAATATGAATATTTCGTTTCTATACTTTTCCTCCCACTAAAGTGTCGTAAAGTTTTAGGGTCTATTACTTAGGTAAATTCCGGCTAAATGAATCTATCTAAGTCTATGCCTTATTAAACAAGGTCTTTACACTCAATGTCTAGGTGAATTAAACTCTTTTAATAACCTAGTGACATTGCATGCTAGTAAGACTTTGGTTAATTCAACTCAGGTTCCGAACCATTTGCCGGGAGAGTTCCCTTATAACCAAGGTCTTATGTCCTACTTACTCAAATTTTAAAACTATTTAAAAAAAAAAAAAACTAAGTAAGACATTTCTAATCCTATTAGAAAAGGCGATCTTAGATCTATTTCATTTTAAACCATTTAAAGAATGATAAGATCCTAAGATCCTATGTTAGCATGCAACTCTTTGTTATAGGTTTTATGGATTGTATTCATTAACTATTATAGCTCTTATAACTTTTAATGAATTAACCCTATAACATGCTTTCTAATGGTGTTTAAAAGCATATAACAATCAATCATTCAAGTTATAAGAAAAGCACCATTTAGAAACAACCTATGTCTAGGTTTGTATAACGCTTTATAATACGATGTCTAGGTGATAACACTTTAAAACCTCACACCGCTCACGCATGCTCATAAAACTCGAGTTAACTTAACTCAAGAACCGACTCGATGCCCAGGTAGGAGGTGTTCCGTAAACCGTCAACTTAAATACCTTCAGCCTTAGACAGCATCTTGTCGGGTGAGTTCTCTCGTAACCATTGTTTTACAAGATATCGACCTAAACTATGCAAGTTGATCGAATCGTTGAAGGTTCATTAACCTAAGTGAGCATGCACTTAATCTTGTTATAGATTTTAGATTTCTATCTCTTTTTATAACAATTATAAAAACAATCCATAACAAGCCTAATTTGAGAATAACACTTATAATCAAACTAATGAAATTTCATGCTTCATGCTTGGTTAATTTTATCAATTAATAATTATAACTATTATAAGAATAATCAATTTTAATTAACCATTCAAGCATGAATCTCCCTAAATTAATACAACACTTATATTAATTAAACATGAAATTTCCCTCATGCATTTGAATTAATCAATAACACTTATTAAAATTAAACAAATTCATGAACATGCTTTCCTATGGTGGGGTTTTAAAACTATATGGCATGCTCATAATGCACATACATCCATTTAATTAAATCATACATTCACAATGCATAAAGTAATTAAATCAAGCTAAAATGGAATAGTTTGGCAATTTTTAAAAAAACACAAGCAATTTCACTAATTATTACAATAATAATTAATAAATAAACTTGCAACACGCCCGAGCTTCACGAACCATCCCGAACCGCTCATCCAAGCAATGAACCGGTCATGCAATGAGTGAAATGAGGCTGCAACAGACCGAGCCAGACCAAAAGGCAGCAGCTGAACCGGAATGAAAAAAAACTGCTGCTCGAATTAAAAAACAGCTTGCTGGAATTTTTATTTTCTGTTGCGTCTTCTCCGGTTTTTCTTCAAATTTACAGCCTATATGGACTCTAATGACTCTATAAAAATTACAGACTATAGTACACACATTAACGCTCTTACATATCCGAGCAATTACAATTTCATGAAGGTTTGAATGCTCAAAAAATTGCCAAACCAGAACACTTCCATTTTAGCACACAGAAAATTCAATTTCAAAATGGTACCCACCAAAGCAAAATTAAAACGAATTAAGTGCTCTAATCATGCTCTGATACCAATTGAAGGTGTACATATTACACATGCGGAAGAAATTGAAGATCGAAAGCACTTAAGACATTCAATTTTACTCCTAAAGCATGCATGTTCTAGAAAAGACGGAATAGAGAGTTTAGAAAACACCAACCTTTGTAGCTCACTTATGTTGAACTCCTTGTGGTGTTTGCCTCTCCTATGCTCCTTGGAAAACCTCTAGAGTCTTCCCCACTATACTCCGGGCCAAGAACGACTTGTGGGAGTCTATATAAGATAGGGAATGGGAAGGGAATGCTTGAAGCATCAAACAATGGAGAAGAATGAGAGATGAGAGAACTTTGAGTCCAAATTCCAGCAGCATAACATTAAGGAAATGGTTCTCTTTTTTTTTTTAATATGATTCAAACTCCTTTTAAAGACATTCTCCATGAATAGCCAAGCCTCAAGACACAAGACACATGGTGTATTTGCAAGCTCAAGTGGATTCTAGGTGTACATTACACAAGACATGCAACAATGCATGAGTGAGTTGTCTTTCCACTTTGAATGATCATGCATTAAGTGGATTTCCAACTAAATCCACTAAATTCAAATTGAAATCAAATTTCAAGCTTGCAAATTACCCCCAATTTCAATTCTAAATTGAAATTGATTGCTTGGTAATTAATTTGAAAATTTTCAAATTAATTTTGATATGATTAATCTAATTAATCTTTGTTATCTTGTGCAATTCCATATATATGATTCCTAATACATATATATAGTATTCAAAACACTTTTAAATACTTCATCTCTCATTTTCTAATTTAATTCATAATTAAATTATTGTGTCAAACACAATTTACGATAATACCCTTTTTCCCGATTTTGAACGATTCAAAGCTTCCTATCTTTTGTTCTAGGCTTAATTCCGATATGAGCTAGTAGGGGGACCTAATGGACCTATAGATCATGGGCTCCAACGATTCGAGGCTAACCGACTAATCTCATTGTCCAAGCTAGCCAACATTCGTTAACTATCGGGACACTCCACTATAGCCCGATAGTTGCACTCCCCTCACTATAGATATATTTCCGTCCACTTGATTTAACCATGATTAGTAAGTCGATCCTTCACAGGTTGTTCGTAGCTATAGCTAGGTCAATAAGCCGTTTTACCCCTATAGTACTTCTAGTTCCTTAAGTCCCACTGATCCTCTAATGAACAATTGGTTTATGGTCCAACCAATAAACCGAGTCCCTCTCGGGCCAATGAGAGGGCAGGATCCCTTTGCTCAAGCCCCGGAGTCAGCACTTAAGGGAACAACCTCTCTACTATCCCTTATTCGGGTAGGAGTGAATTCCTTCTTGCACGACTATGTCCCCAGCTATCTACCCGTTCCTATCCCTGAAATGGGAGGCTTATTGAGTCGGCGATACTGAGCCACTCTCACCTATGCAGATCTAAGGATAAGCCCGAATAAATAGGAGTTCATAGTTAGCTCAGGATTAAGATCGAGTTACCTAGGTCATCACATGAAATAGTCAGTCTCGTCAGTAAACGGTGTTATAAAGCGAGAGCGACTTATTTCTCGGTCCTGGTCTTATGCAAACTCATTGCATAGGACACCCCCACTCGCATGTCTCTACATGGACGATTTAGGATCACATCGTCTATACCATCTATAAAGTGGGTCGCGTCTCATAGTGTCTCCAGAATAAGGTACCCAACCCTATTCCTATACTATAGACCGTTTTGGCTATTACTCAAGCTTGATCCACTTTTATGTCTCTACATAAAGCTCAAGTGTTCATCCTATAGCCATGGATCTTAGTTTATTGGATTTGGGTTATATATGTGCAATTTAATTTATTCAGTAATGACTTTTACTGAATCAATCTCGATAACACCTTTATCGAATAAGTATATAATTCGTTTAACATTCATTATCTACGAGTTTTAGGGCACCAATCCCAACACGAGGACCCTCATCTTCATCTTAAGTCTTTTCTAGGAGTTAGTGATTCATTTGTTATTGAGGGAGTGTCGAGAGATGCCCTTAGATTAATCCTATTTCCTTATTCCCTTAGAGATGGAGCAAAGGCATAGTTGAATTCTTTTGCTCCAGCATCGATAAGTACGTGGAATGGGCTAGTAGAGAAATTTCTTAGTAAGTATTTTCCACTAACTAGGAGTACCAAGTTAAGGAGTGAAATAGTGGGATTTAGGCAAAATGAGGAAGAAACTTTTAGTGAGGCTTGGGAAAGGTTTAAGGAGCTTTTGCGAAAGTGTCCCTACCACTGTTTACCATATTGTATTTAAATAGAGATATTTTACAATGGATTAAACATAGGAACCCAGTGTATGGTTGTTGCTTCTGCGGGAGGGGCTGTTTTGGCAAAAACCTTTAATGAAGCTTATGAGATTTTAGAGAGAATATCAACCTACAGTTGTCAATGACCAAATGTTAGAGGCTCTAATAAGAAAGTTAAGAGTGTGATAGAAATTGATGGTGTGTCTACCATTAGGGTCGATATTGCAGCATTATCTAACGCTGTTAAAAACATAATTGTGGTAAACAATGTTCAGCAGCCGCCAGTGGTGGAATCTGCTGCAGTTGTAAATCAAGTTACAGAAGAATCATGTGTTTATTGTGGTGAAGAGCATAATTATGAGTTTTTTTCTAACAATCCACCTTCTGTGTTTTTTGTAGGTAATTAGAGGAATAACCCATATTCTAATTTTTATAATCCAGGTTGGCGCAACCACCCCAACTTTGTGTGGGGAGGGCAAAGAAGCAATTCGCAAGTCCCCCAAGCACAGCAAAAGGTGGTGAACCAGTCCGGATTTGTTAAATCACAGGCATTGCCCCAACAAAATAAGCAGGCTTTGCCCCAACAAAGTTCGGGTAATTCTTTGGAGTCAATTATGAAGGATTATATGGCACAAAATGATGTCTTAATCCAAAGTCAGCAGGCTTCATTGAGATTCCTAGAGTTTCAAGTGGACCAGCTAGCTAATGAGCTGAAGGCATGACTTCACGGGAACATTCCTTCAGATATTGAACACCCTATAAAGGAAGGTAAGAAGCAGGTGCAGGCAGTGACTTTAAGGAGTGGTAAGCCACTAGTAGAGAGGAAAGAGCCTAGTAAACCCCAGGAAGTAGAAAAAAGTAGTGATAAAAATAATGTTGTTGAAAAAGAGTTGGAGTCGGGTCAGGGTGCTGGAGGCAACAATAATGATGCTGGAGCATCTGGTTCTGTTCCAGATGTGGAACCACCTTATGCACCGCCCCCACCCTTACCTTTTCCACAAAGGCAAAAGCCTAAGAATCAGGATGATCAATTTAAGAAGTTTTTAGAGATTCTTAAGCAATTGCATATAAATATCCCTTTAGTAGAGGCTTTAGAATAAATGCCAAATTATGCAAAATTTCTTAAGGATATCTTGGCTAAAAAGAAGAGATTAGGAGAGTTTGAGACTGTGGCTCTTACTGAGGAATGTAGTGCTATTCTTAAGAATGGGCTACCTTCCAAGGCTAAGGATCCGGGATCATTCACTATTCCTGTCTCCTTGGGTGGAAAGGAGTTGGGGAGAGCACTTTGTGATTTAGGCACAAGCATAAACCTTATGCCTCTTTCGGTTTATCGAAAGTTAGGTATAGGTGAGGCTAGGCCTACAACAGTCAAACTCCAATTGGCAGATAAATCTATCAAATATCCTGAAGGTAAAATTGAGGATGTTCTAGTCCAAGTAGATAGATTTATTTTTCATGTCGATTTCATTATTCTAGATTATGAGGTAGATAAGAATGTCCCAATTATTCTTGGCTGTCCATTTTTGGCAACTGGTAGATCATTGATGGATGTCCAACAAGGGGAGTTTACAACGAGGGTGCATGACCAAAAGGTGAAGTTTCATATGTTTGATACAATAAAATATCCTAATGATCTTGAGGATTGCTCGTTCATTCAGGTGTTGGATGAAATTGCTGAGGACCACTTTGAGAAGGAATTGATGGAGTACCATACCCAAAAATTTGGAGAGATTCAAGTTGAGGATTTGGAAATAGGTGGATTGGAGCATGAGCATAAATTTGTAGGAGAGATTTCTAGTTTTGAGAGGAATTTTGAATCCTTAGAGCCAATAGATGAGAAATCCAAGCCTATTGAACCTTGTAAATCATTGACATTGCTCCAGCAACCTGAGATGAGCGGTTATTTACTGTAGCTCATATTAAGGCAGTGAAAACACCTTGGTATGATGACTGATCCAATTACCTTGATTGTGGAAATTTGCCTCCTGGTTTATCAAAAGAACAAATGAAAGAATTTTTCCATGAGGTCAAGTTTTATTTATCAAATGATGCATCTATGGTTAGACAATGTGTTGATGATGGTTGTGAGTCTAAAGTAAATTTGATTTCTGTTTAGATTTAATTTCAGTTTGAATTTTTAATTTCTGTTTAGATTAGATTTTTAATAATATATCTTCCTGATTTAATTCTGAAATATTCTTCTTTGAAGTTGCTGGAAGATTTAGGGAGCGCAGGTTTTGAGGGAGCAAAATTTAGCATTCTAATCAGAAGCTCCCATTATTTGATCTCGTTTTTTTGTGTTAATTTTGATTTATTTTCTGTTTTGATATTATTTTGATTTGATTTGATTTTTATTCGATTAGATTTTTATTTTATTTTATTTATTTATTTATTTATTTATTTATTTTGTTGGTTAGTTTAGATTTGATTTTGAAGAATTTTATTTTCGAAAGATTTTTCCAAATTTAAAATAATATATCTTATGGATGTTATTTACAAAAAAAAAGATAGATTTGATTTCATAGTTTTGTTGAGAAGATCAGAGATTTTATTCGATTAAGATTTTTTTTTTAGATAAGAGTAATAATTTTACCGTTGAAATTTTATTGTGTGGGCATGCAGCTAATTACCAAAGATTTCATGTGTTGAGCAGAGGGCAGCTGGTGTTATGGTTGTTGCACACAAAGGGAAAATAGTAAATAGAAGATCTTACCGTTTGACAGATGATAAAATTTTTATATGAATCCATGAAGTTAAAACGGTAACTTCAATTAATTGAGAGATAATTAGGGGCTAATTATTTGTTGAAGATCTTTGAGTTAGTGCCCTATATATACGATCACATCAGGTACGTTTTTCACTCTCATCTTTTATTACTACTAATGTGATTTTTTATTTTGTGTGTATTATTATTGCGAGGAAAAAAAGCACGAGCAAGGAAAGAAAGAGAGGCGAAGGAAGAAGTGTCGGTGGATGAAGATACGATTGAAGAGAGGGTTAAAGAGGCTTCGTAGAGACCAAAGAAAAGAAGAAGAGGTCTAAGAGAGAAAAAAAAGTAAGAACCCCTACCCCAACCCTTCCTCCCTACCATTTGTTTCTGAAAAAGAAAAGCCAGAAGAGGAAAAAGAAGATGAGAGGAATGAAGTTGCGACTGAAATTGAATGAAAAAATTGAGCTTGATGAAAGATTTTTATACGGGAGGTTCATTAATGAAGAGACAAGACAAAAATATCAAGAAGTCCTGAAGCGAGATGTTCTAATGGAGCGCGACTTTGATGGTGGCAAAGAGCTCGCACATTTTCCTTGAGCGAACATCACTAATCACAATTTGGGAACGGTTGTGCGCAAAGCCGAAGCCCACTGTTGATCAACTGGAATGGGAGTTCTATGCCAACATCGAAGAAAATGAAGGATTCTTGGTTATTGTTCGTAGAGTTGTTGTCGACTGGAGCCATGTAGTGATTAATTCTATATTTAATTTGAAAGACTTTCCCCCACATTATTTTGAATGAAATATTAGTTGCTTCCTCAAATGAGTAACTAAATGTCCAGTGGAGGTTGTATAGGATGAAGGCAAGAGCATTCCAGTCAACATACCTAAAGAGTGAGGCTACTACTTGGCTCGACTTTATCAAGCAGAGTTTATTGCCTGCAACGTACGCCTCCATTATCCCCCGTGATCGAGTGCACTTGAAGGTTCAGAATCCCAAAGAGTTTCAATGATATGAACTTGTTTGATAAGGAGATTATTGATACTTCCAATCTGGCTAGGCTTAAAAAAGGTGAGGTGCGCCAGGGTGGTTTGTTGTTCGGTGTCCATAGAGTGCTAAAGCAACTTGAGATGGTTCTCAGTAGGCTAGAATTCACTGAGAGACAACTTCAAACCTACTAGAGCTATGATCGTTGAAAGGACACCACACTAAGGAGGGCTATGCAAGTGAATTTTTCTAAGTCATATCAAGCCTTCCTAATTTTCATTGACGATCTTATGAACCCATGCATTCCACCCCCGCCCATCATTTTAGAGGAAGAAGAAAACCCAGAGCCTGAACATAAAGAAGAATTAAAGGGAAATTTTAGTTTCTTCGAGCAAATATTTTGATGAATGATTTTTTGTGCTCGCCTTGCATGTGTTGTGTTCTTTTTGCTTATGTTATGTTATGTTTCTTTGTTTTTATCTGTTGCTTTAAAATCTATCTCTGACATGATTATGTAAATTTATGATCTTGATCTTTAATGAAATCAAATACTGTTTTGTTTGGCACATCTGAGTATCTAACTTATTTTTCTTCTGAATTTTTGAAGCTTGGACTAGTTAGCTTAATTAGATCAAGGTGTTCTAATCTCCAGAAACCTTTTGCTTGAGCATTCCTTCTAGCCTGGTCATGACTGCAGCAAAAGTTCTAAGGTAGCATTGTCTTATTTGGTCCACCTTAAGCTTAATCTTAGTCCCACACTTAGTTTAAAATTCAGATAGAAAAAATTAAGTTTCGGGGTATACTTATCATGTTGCCAATTCATTAAGGACAATGAATAATTTAAGTTTGGGGGACTTTTAGCTACTCCGCTTGTTTTGCTCGAGCATTCCTCTCCTTCATAATTATTTTTCTAGGTTGTTGAGTAACCAGGGACATTTGTGACACCCACAGTTTGTCTTTGCGTCAAAAGATGACCTAGAAAATATTGGAAAAATAATAAAAATTATTTGCTAAAAAGAAAAATTTTTGAAAATTTTGCTGAGAAAATTCATAGAGCAAAAGTTTTGAAGGATGAATGATAATCCAGCAGTTTTTCTGTCTCCCAATACTTAGGTGAGCTTCATCATAAAATGTCGTCATTCTGAGGGGCAAGAGATAGAATAACTAAGGATTTTTTAGCTTTACAATGAGTATTTAGCTTAGTTGGTGATAAGTTTGAGGCAAGGGTATACTGCACCATAAAGTGGGTCATCTCATGCTTAAAAGCTTATGACTGTAAGGCTGCTTTAAGTCTGAAGAAAAAAAGAATAAATCCCCTGAAATATGTGTTTAAATATGTCTGATAATAGAGCTAGGTTGTGGTAAGTTCTTAGGATTGAGTTAAAGGTGGTGATTATGTGTTCAAAGCTGAAAGAATTCTTTTGCTACAGCAGTGCTTGGTTTTGCAGGATGCTCAAGTAAAGGTTGAAGGTAGTGTTGGAATATCTGTTTTGATTGAGTTGTGTTATGACTAATGTTTTGAATTTTCAAGGGAAGGTGAGTTAGTATTGCTCGGGACGCGCAATAGTTCAAGTTTGGAGGTGTGATAACTGTCCGAAAGGTAGTTATTTAGGCCTTATTTCTATAGGGATTTGTGTATCTTTTGTTCTTAATAGGTTTGGTTTTAGATATATATTATATGTTTTAACCCATTTGGAAGAATGGAGGCTATGAAAGTTATTTTGTGCAGAAAATACTGCTGAGCGACATGAGGGAGCAAATTATGTGCTGCAGCAAAACTGGGAGCAAAATTGCCACGTCATAGCTCGTTAGCCAAGTTGACAAACCGACTTTTGTAGAGTTATTTTCGAGATAAAGGAGCGAGGAGAGCCTGCCATGTGTCCAATTTAACCTAATTCTAATCTTATAAAAGGAGAAGCCGCCAAAGATAAATTCATTCACGATTTGGAGACCGAATCAATTGGCTGGAGGCCGAATTGACGGCGGAATGGAGATCTAAGAAGACCATTTGTGATTCCACTCAAGGAGACGAAGTTCTTCCATGTTCTTGGTGGTTTGGAGCAGCCGTTTCATCCCCATTTGCTGAAAAGGATTAGTATTTCTTGTGTATTTCATAATATGGATGTGTTTATCGAGATTGTAACGTATTTTATGTTTTCAATCATGAACTAATTGCTTTGTAGGCATAGGTTAAGAATTATGTGATTGTTATATTTATAAATCTGGAAATTTTATTTGATCATGATCATGTTGAATTATTGTTGATCTTAAATTTCATTATGTGCCCGCCTAGCTAGTCGGTATGTATAGTTCCAGAGATGATTTAGGAGTTGTGTGGCAATAATTCATGCTAGATCATTGTGTATTGGTGAACGCCAGTGACTGAGTTAGGGATAGCCAGTTGCCTAGTGCTTGATCGGTAGAGCTTCATTGGTTTTGAAACATATTCCAAAAAATTCGGAGTTCCGAGAGGATCCCGCTAATAATACTGCATAAGATTGATGGATAAAAAAAATTCTGGAGCATCTTTATAACAATTACAGAAGTCTTAACCTGTGTCTGTTTCCATTCTGTTTTCTCTAGTCGTAATCATTTACTGCTTTCGCATATCTTTTGTTTCAGCATTTTAAAAACTCAAATCAATTTAACCAACCTTTTGAAATCACTAAAAAGGCAAATTAAATGAATAGAGGTAGGCGTTTCAAGACCCTGTGGATACGATAAATACTTATCACTTGCTGCTAGATTGTGTATACTTGCACAGTAATCTGGAGTTAATTTATCTCATATTTTTAACCACTTCAGAATTGCAACATGGAGCTATAAGGTGGATAATCTGTTCTTTGAGATTTAATCATGGCAGATCAAGAAGACAAAGCAATCAGAGATTATTTCTTGCCTGAATTTCTGATGAACTACTATGGGATATCATATGAGCCGATCGTTGCTAAAAATTTTGAGCTCAAAG
This sequence comes from Luffa acutangula, assembly GCA_036850905.1. Taxonomy (NCBI): domain Eukaryota; kingdom Viridiplantae; phylum Streptophyta; class Magnoliopsida; order Cucurbitales; family Cucurbitaceae; genus Luffa; species Luffa acutangula. Next base: position 16,766,183 of record CM072099.1, read on the forward strand.
CTAGTCTCATTCAATTGGTAAGAGAAAGTGCTTTCAAAGGCCATCCATCAGAGGATCCTCATAATCACCTTAGATTATTTTTGGATATCTGTGGAACAGTAAAGATAGGTGGAATGAGCCTTGATGCTTTTCGCTTGAAATTATTTCCATTTTCTTTGCAAGATATGGCTAGAGATTGGTTAGATTCTTTGATACCAATTAATATTTTAAGTTGGAATGATTTGGTCAAAGCCTTCCTTACAAAAATTTTCCCATTAGCCAGAATAACAAAGCTTAGGACTGAAATAGGAACGTTTAAAAAATTAAAGGAAGAGCAATTGTATGAAGCTTGGGATAGATAAGGATTTGTTAAGAAAATGCCCACAACATGGATACCTTGACTCGCTTCAGATACAATTTTTCTACTATGGGTTGAAAAGGGACTTCAAAACAATTCTTGACACAGCGACGGGAGGAAACTTCTTAGCCAAAACTGTCAAGGACGCTCGAGCCCTAGTAGAAGAGTTAGCCTTGACAAGTTACCAATGGCCGTCTGAGCAGCCAGAGCTCAAACCAAAGGAGGAACCATGTAAGACTGAAGAGCTGAAATCTTTAAGATTGCAAGTCGAAGCTCTAACCAAGGCTCTAAACAAGCTCTTTGGATCAGAGATTCCAAGTTTTCCTAAAGTTGAATTAAAAATGGAGTCTCAACCTGAGGAAGTTGTTCATCAAGAGAAAAAGAACCCTTTGGAAGACATATCAGAAAAGTTTAGTGAAGAGATTAGGAATTTGATTTAAGGCATAGTAGAACAAGATCTTTTCATTAGTAAAATGGAAGCAAAACTTGATCAAATGATGAACCAAATTCAGCAAGAAAAGTTATCGAATATCATCGCCATGGACCCTCAAGAACAATGCCTGGCCATGTCTCTGAGAAGTGGGAAGCAGGAAGTAGAGAAAAAAAAGTCAAACAAACCAACAGTAGGAGGATACTGGATGAAGATGATGATCAAAACACAGAAGAAGAGGAGAAAGCGCCGCCAGCCCCACTTGAAAAGACATTCCATGAGTTCGTGGACCACTCTAGTGGATATTGCATGATACCTCACACCCCACTACCCGAGGAGACTTTGATTGAAAGCTTCTATGAAAGGTTAAAGATGCTAGATTCAGTTAGTGGTGGTGATGTGCTTTGTTCGACACCCAATGAGGCATGTGAGATCAATGCAAACCTGACAGAAGACACTCGGTTCCGTGCCACTTCCCATGATGAGCTAGAATGCCAAATTTCTGAGCAACAGTAGGTAGGTGAGTTAAAAGAAAATCTCATCGAGGTCAGTGAGCTTGAACTTAATTCTCCCTGTTATTATGAGCCTAGTTCATGTAATATCTCATGCAAGATAGGAGAATTGGAGATTGAGAAAAATTCATATCATTCCATGCCTAGTTATTTTTCTCCTAAGAATTATAACTCTGAAATGCATGATTTAGGCTTAGTAATTTCAGCACATGACCCCCTTGCTATTAGGCTTAGATGGCATTTGAATAATATGATTGGAAAGGTTGAGGATGACTTGATAAAAATTCCTTATGATGTCCACCCTATGTGCAAGTTGAGTTTTTATGTGCAGGAATTAATAAAGAAGAAGAAGAAGGATCCTCTAAGGATCAAAGAGGTGGACTTCGGTTGAAAGCGTCGGATCCCGTTTAGTTGAGGACGTTAAAACAAGCGCTTCTTGGGAGGCAACCCAAGTTTTTAAAGTTTTTTCTGCAGATTTCATTTTACTTTTTGCGTTGATCCTAATGCTCCCTTGAGATCGATCCTTATGCAGAAAGCTCGTGAATTCATGCCTAGCTTCTCATTCTTTCCTGGGACGACAATTCAAGACGTTTCGGATTCTCTCGCTTTTTAAGGGCAGTATCGATCTCTCTTTATCTGATTAAATGCTCATACATTGGGGACAATGTATATTTTAAGTTTGGGGGGGAGATTAGCTTTGCTTAGGTTTTGCATAAGTAATGCTTATGATGAATTAAATGCATGTTGGTGATGATGACGTCTGATGATTTGCTTTTAGCCATGATTCTCTCTTATTGCTGTAAAATTGAAAGCATGACTAAATTCAAGAAAATTTAAAATTTTTGCTTTGATCCCCTTGCAAAGTATGATGATTCACTTGTTTTAAAATTAAATGCAAGTTCGTTGTCACTCTGATAGGTGTAAAGTTTGTCTAGATAGCTTTCTTGCGTAATAGTAGGTAATACTGTGCTTTGAAAAAAAAGAAATGCTTTGATTTGGCCTAAATATATATATATATATATATATATATATATATAATAATTGCTCCGCTTTCTTGAAAGCGTTAGTAACCAGGGGCATTCATGACACCCATCGTTTGCCTTTGCATGAAAGCGCTGAAAAGAAATGAGCATGTCTCGACATCCTGAAAGATGAGGCGCTCGTAGTTGGATGCTTTCATCACCAATGTTGGCAAGCCAGAACGAAGGCGCTACATCTAAAAGGACTCTCATCTTCAAAAAAAAAAAAAAAACGCAAGTTTAGGGGACACCCCAAGAATTATGGGCACCTTAGTAAGGTAGTGCTTACTAGATAAGTATGATGGCTAAAAGGGCGAGCTTTAGTGCCAGTGTAGGGGGAAGATGAATGGAGGAGTATATAAATGATTCCGGGCTAGTAAAGATTATGATAAGGCAAATGATGATTCGTTTTTGCAAGGGAGGATGGGATTAGATTTTAAACTTCTTGATGGTTGCTCGTGCTTACTTATTTGTTTCAATAGTTTGCAATCATGGCTAGAAGCATTGAAGATAGAGTTGTTAGCATGCAAGTTATGATTCATATTCATTACTTTATTTTGCTCGGGACTAGCAAAACTTTAAGTTTGGGGGTGTGATGACATGTAAAAATGTCATCATATTCCTATTAATTTTAGCTAGTTTTATGCATGAATTGTGAGCTTTAATGTATTTTTATGTTGATTTTGTAGCAAAACCAAGAATTTTACAAATTTTGGGTAGAAAAAGAAGACTTTGGGCCATAATTGAAGAAAAGAAAAGAGAACATTTGAAGTGGAGGCCCAAAAAGCCCAAAAGAAAGAAGAAAGGAGGCAAAAATCTCGACGCTGTCGTCTTGTTCAACAAGAAACCCCTCCGTCCAGCACCTATAAAAAGCCCCCTCTCCCAAGGTGAAAATCATCCCATTTTGGGGAGCTCTCCCCTAGCTCAATAGAGAGAAAAAGTGAGAAGAATTGTGAGGAAAAATGCAGAATTGATCAAGATTCCAAGGCTCGGGATTTGAGATGATCGTGACGGGAGCTTGGGATCAACTTATCGGTTATTTCTTCCTTACTTCTTTGTAATTTCTTATTTTAATTTGAGTTAGGCCTATGGATCAAGATCACTTGGGCAAAATTATTTCCATTTGTGAGTAGATCTTGAGATCTAGGATCGTTATTCTAGTTAATTGGATATTGTAGCGCAATTACTTGGATTATGTAATGAATTTCTTCATATTTCATCTATGCAATTTTTGCTTAATGCCTTTAATCTCTTGATCACGGATTAATAATTGTTATGTTGGTCTAAATTGATACTCGACAGAGAGAAATTAGATTAGATCCTAATTGCATGGCTAACGATTGCTTGGAGCATGAGAGTGAAAGAGAATTGTTAGAAATTGATTATGAAGTTGCTTAATGTCATACTATGATTAACTAAGGAGATGGACACATGAATTAGTTATGTTAGTATGAGATGTGGAGGAGCTTGAAAAAGAAATCCGCTTAAAATTACTTCTAGATTTATGAAATTGATGATTATTAGTTACATGCATCCATGTAATTAAGCTACATATCCAAAAAGCTAGTTAACACCTTAGGTCAAGCCCTTTAATTGGATATTTCCATTTTGTTATTGCATGTTCATTTTTATTAGTTTCTTTAATTTTCACTTCATCATTCGAGTTGGAATTCTAAATAAAATTAAAACATGATGGTTCTTGGTATTTAATGGAATTAAATCAATTTCCCTGAGGATTCGATACTCGGAATACTTTCCGTTTTATATTACTTGCGGCCTGTGCACTTTGCGTTCAACAAGGGAGCACACCACCTGCAAGCAAATTTACAACGTCAGTGAACCAAGGTAAAGTAGACTCTACCTAGTAAAGCTTTTCATCTTGAAACTCTTCACCAATAGGAAAAGCTTTTAAAGTAGTGTTTTGTTCAATCCTAGATAAATGGTCAGCTACTACATTTGCACAACCTCGCCTATCTTTTACATCAAAATCAAATTCCTGCAACAACAGAATCCATCTAATTAAATGAGGTTTGACATCCTTTTTATCAAAAAAATACCGGAGGGTTGCATGGTCAGTACGCACAGTGACTTTAGTCCCTAACAGATAATGCCTAAATTTATCAAAAGCAAAAACTACAGCAAGCATATCCTTTTCAGTGGTAGTGTAGTCTTTTTTTTTTTTTTTTTTTTTTTTTAAGAGAAGTAGTAGTGTAGTTTTGTTGTGCATTTCAAGTGTCCTACTTGCATAATAAATGACCCTAAAAAATTTATCTTGTCTCTGACCCAACACTGCTCCTACAACATAATCACTAGCATCACACATAATTTCAAAAGGTTGACTCCAATCAGGCACAACAATAATAGGACCAGTAGTCAACCTATCTTTCAATAAATTAAATGTTAGTAAACATTCATCAGAGAAAACAAAAGTATAGTTTTTTTCAAGAAGATTACACAAGGGTTTAACAATTTTTGAAAAATCCTTAATAAAGCGTCTGTAAAACCCTACATGTCCTTAAAAACTCCTGACTCCCTTTACATTTGTAGGAGGAAGTAGTTGCCCAATAGCTGCTATCTTAGCTCTATCCACCTCTAGACCTTTTTCAAATACTTTATGTCCTAAAACTATACTTTCAGTTACCATGAAATGACATTTTTCCCAATTTAAAACAAGGTTAGTTTCTTGACAACGCCACAAAATAAGAGAAAGATTATGTAAACAAGCATCAAATGAAGAACGAAATACAGAAAAATCATCCTTGAAAACCTCCATAAGCTCCTCCACCATGTCAGCAAAGATGGCCATCATACAATGTTGAAAAGTGGCAGGGGCATTACACAACCCAAATGGCATCCGCCTGAAGGCAAAAGTACCATAAGGACATGTGAATGTCGTTTTCTCTTGGTCCTCAGGAGCAATGGCAATTTGATTGTAACCTGAATAACCATCAAGAAAACAATAGTAAGGATAACCTACAAGACTATCAAGCAGCTGATGAATAAAAGGAAGAGGGAAATGATGTTTTCTAGTAGCATTGTTCAACTTCCTGTAGTGAATACAAAGTCTCGACCTAGTCACAGTCCTAGTCGAGATGAATTCATTCTTTTCATTCTTAACTACAGTCATCCCTCCTTTTTTCGGTACAACCTATACAAGACTCACCCAAGAACTATCATATATGACATAAATAATCCCTGAATTTAAATGTTTCAATACCTCCACTTTTATCACATCTTTCATGGTTGGGTTCAAACGTCTCTGAGGTTGGACTGATGGAGTAAAGCTATCCTCCATTAAATTTTTATGCATAACTATGGATGGACTAATACCTTTTATATCAGCTATGGACCAAAGTAAAGCAGATTTATGATCACGCAACACACTTAACAATTTTTCTACCTCCACTTTATTCAGAGAAGTAGAGATAATAACAGGAAAAGTAGATGACTCACCTAAGATGCGCAAGTAATTGTTTATATTCAGGTGTAGGAACTTTAATAGGTGCATGATAGGACCGAAATAGTCCTATTTTATCACCTCTAATCTAAGCTTGTTAGAGTTATTTTATGCTTTACTTGTCTTATTTACAAGATATTTGAGCTTAGGCTATGTCGGGAGCCGATCAAGCTAATTGGTGTTAATTTGAGCCAATTAACGAGTTTTGGAGCCATCTCGGTGTCTTGGACGAGGAGGAGGTGAAAAGACGAAATTGAGCTGAAACGGGCCTAATGAATGATACCAAAAGCCGAAGATCGAAGCCCCGTACCGAGAAGAAACAAGATGAGACTGAGAAATAAAACAGCAAGTCGAGACTCAAGGCTGGCGTAAAGACGTTGCCCGTTTAAACTAATTTGGTTATTTTACAATTTCTCTTGTTTCTTGTACGTTTTAGTACTGTTGTAGACCTTTTTAGGTCATATCTTAAGGATTTTTTCATGTTTATTCATGTTTTTACTTCATCTATGAGTAGCTAATCGTACTTAGATCGTTGGATTGGGTTTATGCTTTGATTTCTAATAAGATTGGCTGAGTTTTCTGGCACTTACTTTATGTTCTTACTGTCTTTTCATTCAGTTTTGCATGTTATCCCATTTAAACCAATACATGAGGCTAGCCTATTAGGATTGACGATCCTATGTGATTACCGCTTGCGTATTCAATCCGTTATTTTTAGATAGCCACTAGGTTGAGGCAAGCCACTCTCTACGCGAGACGATCCTTGATAGGCCTAGGATGCATGTTAAAAGGTGTAGGAATTAGATTTGAATTCTATTCGAATTTAGTTAATACAATACCGGACCCATGTAACCAAAGCGGTTAGTTTAATTAGGTGATTGTGAAATTGTTTAATCTAAAACTAGTTAGATATAATTTAGTGACCATTGCGAGGTCTCGGATGGTTGCTATTTTATGTATGAGGGGTGGCGAGCGATAAAGAATATATTAATTAATATTGTTAATTACAGAATTCATGGTTAGCAAGTTAATTAGCACATGTTAGTGTAGGGGGTCGTCCGAGTAACTCAGAAGCCGACCGAACTAATGAAATCAGTCTAGAATAATTATTGGAGAAAACTAGGAAGCCAATCGAAATAGAATCAAGCATAAGAAACCCCAATCCAGTGATCCCTTTCATCTTATAGATTTCCTTCTTTTCTCTCTTTTGCATGCTTATTTCTGCCTACTTTAATTTCTGCATTTATTTTCTTGTATTTCCCTTCTTTCCAAGAAGCCCCACTGTTTCATAAGCACGAAATTCTACATCTGTTAGGTCCATTTCCCTGTGTTTGACCCCGACCACTATTTCTACAAAATAGTTGTAGTGCTGTGGATTATAAATCTATTTGACGCTAAAGCCCCGCGACACGCTTCTATCAAATTGGCGTCGTTGCTGGGGAAGGGAGTTTTCTAGTATTTTAGGATTTTGTGTTTTTAAATCTTGTTTGCATAGTTTATGATCACACGTTCTTCGCAGGGAAACAGTTTTAGATATGAACCCAAAATTTCTAGAGTGGAGACGAGATATAGACGACAAGCAAGAAGAAGAAGAGTTAATAATCTCGGCGAGGTTGAAGCACCAACCATGGCTGATAGGACATTGATGCAGTTGGCAGCGCCAGATCTTAACCAGCAGCAAATCTGTATTACCTACCCCGAGAAGGTAGGTAAGTTTGAATTAAAGTCAGGTTTGATACACTTAATCCCTATTTTTCGTGGTAGTGCTGCAGAGGACCCGCACAAGCATTTGTAGGAATGTCACATTGTATGTTCTGGTATGAGACCTCATGGAATGATAGAGGAAGCGCTGAACCTGAGGGCATTCCTGTTTTCGCTAAAAGATTCAGCGAAAGATTGGCTCTATTACCTTCCCTCTGGCTCTATCAGTACATGGAATGGGATGAAGAAGCAATTCCTGGAGAAATTCTTCCCTGCCAGTAGAGCTGCCAACATCAGGAAAGAGATATATGAGATTTCACAGATCACTGGGGAGACCCTCCACGAATATTGGGAGAGATTCAAGCGTTTGTGTGCCAATTTTCCACATCACCAGATCTCGGATCAGTTATTGATCCAATATTTTTACGAAGGACTACTATCGATGGATCGAAGTATGGTGGATGCCGCCAGTGGAGGAGCATTAGTCAACAAGACACCTGTTGAGGCTAAACAACTAATTTCAAGTATGATTGATAACTCTCAGCAATTCGGTACGAGATGACCACCTGCAGTTGTGCAAACCGCCACAAAAAGTGAGGTAAGCGAAATGCGCTCTGAAATGAGTGAATTAACTAAACTTGTTCGCTCTTTGTGTTTAAGACAGGTGCAGGCGAAAGCCTGTGGACTTTGCTCGATGACTGCCCATACTATCGATGCCTACCCTGAGATACAAGACAATGGAGAGGTGAATGCCATTGGTGGATTCAATGGGAATCAAAGGCAGTACAACCCATACAACAACACTCACAATCCAGGATGGAGAGACCGTCAAAGTTATAGTTATGGGAACCAACAGAAGCCACTGATGTTCAAGCAGAATCAAGCTTCCATGTCAACTTCAGGGACATCCTTCGATGAGGCACTTAAGAAACTTACTGACAGCTCCTTACAGTTCCAGAAAGAGACCAGGAATGCCATTCAAAATTTGGGAAACCAAATCACTCAGCTGGCTACCCAAGTCAGTAAGATGAACATTAAAATTCAGGTAAGCTTCCTGCCCAACTTGAGGTAAATCCTAAGGCAAATGTGAACCCAGAGTGGAGGGGGAGTGGCCACACTTGACTGTCCCCCTGGATTCTCTACTGTCTCTGATAAGTTTTCTATTTCTTCTAGCAATTTTTCTTCTTTAAATTTAAATGATAAAGATTATTTTCTTACTTCACCTATGAACTTCACTAAACCTGCTACTCCAAGTGTGCAGGATGATTTAGATGCTTTTAGACGAGTCGAGGTGAACATTCCATTGCTTGAGGCAAACCTGAAAATCTGAGCCTATGCTGAGTTCTTAAAGACTTGGTATGAAGGTAAGGAAAAGTCCTCAGGTAAAGAAAAGGTTAGTGAAAGTGTAAGTGCATTACTTTCTGAAGACCTACCTGTAAAGTGTTATGATCCTGGCATGTTTACTTTACCGTGTATGATCGTGGATTGCTAGATTAAATATGCCATGTTAGATCTAGGAGAAGCGATTAATGTTATGCCTGTGTCTGTTTATAAAAGATTGAATTTAACTGATATTAAAACATCTGGCATAGTCATTCAGCTAGCACATAAGTCATGCATTAAACCTCTAGGGATAGATGAAAACGTTTTAGTTACGGAAGAGGATTTGGTTTTTCCTGTCGACTTCTATGTTTTAGATACACCTAACCCTGATTACAATTCATTTTTTGCTACAATACTTCTTGGTCGTCCCTTTAAGAAGACTGCCAAGACAGTTATTGATTTAGATGAGGGTGTTGTATCTGTAGGATTTCAGGATAAAACCCTGTACTTTAAAATTTTTTATGACATTGAAAATCCTCATGCATCTTCTGTTGAATACTACATGTTTAAACCTGACCCAGTGAATGATCGAAATTTAAATTCTAAATCATGCATGGTCACCGATAATGAGATGCATTCTTTTGTTGTTAGATGCCCTGACTTAGGTGGAGAATTGATTGATGTAGTTGATGAGCACCAAATAACCCTCACTGATAAATCTGGTGGAGTCACCAAGTGCTCATCTTCTAGAATTAGGGCTGAGGGATTTTTCTGTCAGCCCACCTCTGCTTCCAATATTTTTTCTACTTCTACTGATCTTTCCTTACAGGCCGTGAAAGTACTAAAGCAAGAACTTTCCATGAACGATGTATTCTGGACTTGTGGAGAGAAGCCTCCCTAAGAAGAAATTCAGGAGAGCGTGGTCAAGCAAACAACCTTAAGGCTTAAACATTTGCATCCTATGATCTTACTATTTTTTGTCTTTTAAATTCTTAGATAGGTTTGTTTTTATTAGATGCTTTTACGCTTGTTTTCTTGTTTTGTCTTTTAGGAATGGCGGTACCAAAGTGAAGCTTCTATATTTATAAGAAAACATGGTTCACCACCTGTTGGGTTCCTAGAGTAAGTAAAAATATAGTATAAAAAACTCTAGAATTCCTGTGCAAGTATACACAGTCTGCAGCAAGTAATATTTATCAATCCAAGGTCTAAATGAGTTTTCACTTTATCTATTTTGTATAACTTTCTAATGGTTTCAAAGATAATAAAAATGTTGGGTTTTATCGGAATTATGCTGCAGCAAAATAAATGACAGAACAACGAGTAAACAAATAGACAGACAGATTAAAGAGAGGCGCTGGTTAGGTTTTAGTGATTGTTATAAAATATGCTCTAGCAATATTATTGATCATGCATTTCCTGCAGTATTATTAGCGGATTCCTCCCGGAACTCCGAATCTTTTGGGATGTGTTTCAACCCCAATGAAGTGCGACCGATCAGGCACTAGGCAACTGGCTATCCCTAGCTCAGTCACTGGCGTTCACCAATACACAATGATCGTAATGTGGAGAATTGCCACACACTCTCTAAATCATCCCTTAAACTAGAGAGAGCTATCCATACTGGCTGGCCGGGCGAGCATAAAATAAGAATAAGCACAACAATTAACCAAAATGCTATAGTCAATTTATTACTAGAGATGAAGCACAGTAATCACATTATTCCTAACCAACACCCTAGCTACTTAGTTCATAATAGGCATGGGAATACGAATTACAATCTGAGTATGCATGTCCATAACCACAATTTAAGAAGGAAAATAAACTCCCTAATCAGCTTGCGGATGATGGTGTACTTGATGATCTTCAATCTCTACACTATTTGGCTTCCAAGGAAAAACATGGAATGAATTTGACTTTGACGGCTACTTCCTTTTATAGAAGGATAAGAGGCTTGCATTAGGTCAACTAGGACACGTGTAAGGCTCTCCTTGATCCTTTATCCCGAAAATATCTCAATAGAAGTCGGTTCATGAAGTTGGCTAACGAGCTGTGATGTGGCAGTTTCTGCTCTCAGTTTTGCTGCAGCATAGAATTTGCTCCCTCCAGTCGCTCAGCAGCATAATCTGCACAAAATGATTTCCAAAGCTTCCATTCTCCCAAATGGGTTAAATCATGTAATATCTCTATAAAACCAACCCTATTAAGCATTAAAGACACACAAATCCTTATATAAATGGAGCCTAAATAACTACCTTTTGGGCCAGAAGAATCCGCAATGCAAAATCCTCATAGCTGTCCTCTGACCGCTGAAATGGCCTCCATACGGCGAAGAGTGACTTTGCTCCAGGATTTCCTTTGCTTCATCACCTGAAACGCACCTACGAATAATATCGTCAGAGCATTGCTTATACATAAATGGCTCATCCCAATAGAAAAAATTTGCATCATGCTTAAACTTTTTCTTCTGCCTCCAATCCATAACAATAGGAGTGACTCCCTTCACTAAAAAGTTGGCAATATCAGCATACCAAGGGACATCCCTGACTACCTTTACCTGAACAGCGAAAAGCTGCTCATCTGGAAAACAATCGGAAATGGCAGATTGCTCCAGCAAAAATGATGATGGATCAAGACGAGATAAATGATCTACAACGACATTCTCTGATCCCTTCTTGTCTTTTATCTCCAAGTCAAATTCCTGCAGTAATAAAATCCAACGAATTAGTCTCGGCTTTGCATCCTTTTTAGACATTAAATACCTTATTGCTGCATGATCCGTGAACACCGTGACTTTAGATCCAACCAAATATGGTCGAAATTTCTCAAAAGCAAACACAACAGCTAACAACTCCTTTTCAGTAGTTGTGTAGTTGACCTGTGCTTCATTTAAAACCTTGCTTGCATAATATATAGGATGAATAAATTTTCCCTGCTTTTGCCCCAGCATCGCACCTACCGCAACATCACTCGCATCACACATTACCTCAAATGGAAAATTCCAATTAGGCGCGTAGAGAATGGGTGCTGAGATTAAATCGGCCTTTAACGTTTCAAAAGCCTTCCTACAATCTGCATTAAAGTCAAAAACATGATCAGTGCACAATAAGTTACAAAGAGGTTTATTGATTTTGGAAAAATCCTTTATGAACCTCCTATAAAATCCAGCATGTCCTAAGAAACTCCGAATTCCCTTCACTGAACTCGGTGGCTCTAGCCTTTCAATGACCTCAACTTTTGCTCTATCAACTTCTAGACCATTCTTAGAAATCCTATGACCTAACACTATGCCTTCCTTCACCATGGAGTGACATTTCTCCCAATTAAGAACTAGATGGGTATCCTCACATCTTTTTAATACCTTTAGTAAATTATCTAAACAACTCTGAAAAGACCCTCCAAACACTGAAAAATCGTCCATAAAGACTTCAACAGTGGACTCAATCATATCAGAAAAAATTGCTAGCATACACCGCTGAAATGTTGCTGGAGCATTGCAAAGGTCGAAAGGCATTCTCCTAAAAGCGAATGTCCCATAAGGGCAGGTGAAAGTGGTTTTCTCCTGATCTTCAAGAGCAATAGTAATCTGGTTATACCCAGAATAACCATCCAAGAAACAGTAATAGGCTTGACCAGCCAATCGATCCAACATCTGGTCGATAAATGGTAGAGGGAAATGATCCTTTCGGGTGGCTTTATTAAGCCTTCTGTAATCCATACACACCCTCCAGCCAGTCACTGTCCTTGTGGGGATCAACTCATTATTTTTATTGCTCACCACAGTGACACCTCCTTTCTTAGGAACACATTGGACAGGGCTTACCCAATTGCTATCGGCAATCGGATAGATGATCCCAGCATCCAACCATTTAATTACCTCCTTTTTAACAACCTCTTTCATTGCAGGGTTAAGCCTTCTTTGTTGCTCAATACTCCTAAAGGATCCCTCCTCTAGAGTGATTTTGTGCATACAAAAAGATGGGCTAATTCCCTGAATATCAGCCAATGTCCAACCTATAGCTTTGCGGTATTGCTGCAGCAATTTTATTAAGGCCTCCTCATGCTCCGGATTAAATCTGATGCAACAATAATGGGCAACGTCTCACTTTCCCCAAGATACACATACTTTAGATGATCCGGTAAAGGTTTCAAATCTAAAGTGGGTGCCTCAATTAGGGATGACTTAATTGGGGGAGCCTTTCTTTGATCTAAATCTAAAAACTCAAAAACATCCTCACACCTAAACAATTCTTTTTCATTTTTTCTGTCTAAAGAACAAAACTCAAAATCTCCTACACTAACCTCTCCATGCTTTTCTGAATGCTTATCAGCCGAATCCTGTATTGCTGTCTCAATAACTGTGCTGTCCAGAATCCTGATGAAGGAGCAATCCTCCATTTCATCTGAATATTTCATGGCTTTAAACACATTAAATTTCACTTCCTCATTACAGACTCTCATTGTTAATTCTCCTTTTTGAATATCTATTAATGCCCTACCAGTAGCCAAAAATGGACGACCTAGAATAATTGGGACATCTTTATCAGCCTCATAGTCTAAAATAATAAAATCAACAGGAAATATGAATTTATCAACTTTTACTAAGACATCCTCAATTTTACCCTCTGTATATGTGATAGACCTATCAGCTAATTGGAGTGTAACTGTGGTAGGTCTAGCTTCACCAATACCTAACTTCCAATAGACCGAAAGAGGCATAAGGTTAATGCTTGCACCTAAATCACAAAGTGCTCTACCTAATTCCTTTCCACCTATAGACACAGGTATAGTAAATGACCCTGGATCCTTAGCCTTGGGGGGTAGCCCATTCTTAAGAAGAGCACTACACTCCTCAGTAAGAGATACAGTTTCAAACTCACCTAACCTTTTCTTTTTAGTCAAAATATCCTTAAGAAATTTAGCATAATTAGGCATTTGCTCAATAGCTTCTACTAAAGGGATATTTATATGCAATTGCTTAAGAATTTCTAAAAACTTTTTAAATTGACCATCCTGATTCTTAGGCTTTTGTCTTTGTGGAAAAGGTAGAGGTGGTACATAAGGTGGGGGCGGCACATATGGTGGTTCTACATCTGGCGCAGAACCAGATGCTCCAGCATTTTCTTTGCTGCCTCCAGCACCCTGACAAGACTCCAACTCTTTTTCAACAATAACAATATTATCACTATTACTATTTAAATCCTGGGTCTTTCTAGACTCTTCTAATGGCTTACCACTCCTAAGAGTTACTGCCTTTACCTGCACCTTACCTTCCCTTCGCGGGTGTTCAGTATCCGAAGGAAGTTTCCCTTGAGGCCTCGCCTTTAGCTCATTAGCCAGCTGACCCACTTGCAATTCCAGGGCCCTCATCGAAGCTTGATTACTTTGAATTGTGGCGTCTGTGCGAGCCATAAATTCTTTCATCATTGCCTCGAGAGAATTTCCCGAATTTTGCTGGGGCAAAGCCGGCTTATTTTGCTGGGGCATTACCTGCGTTTAGCAAATCCTGGCTGGTTCATCTTCTGTTGCGCTTGTACGTTATTTCCTTGACCTCCCCATGAGAAGTTGAGGTGGTTGCGCCAACCTGGATTATAGAAGTTAGAATAAGGGTTGTTCCTCTGATTACCTACAAAAAACACAGAAGCTGGATTGTTGGGGCAAAACTCGTAGTTGTGATCTTCACCACAATAGACACATGCTTCGTCCGTGACTTGGTTCACCATTGCTGCAGGCTCCATAGCTGGTGGCTGCTGATGACTAATCACTGTCACATTCTTAAGAGCGTTAGCAATCATAGCAAGATCGGCCCTAATGGTGGACACACCATCAACCTCTAGCACACTCTTAACCTTTTTATTCGTGCCTCTAACATCCGACCATTGACAACTATTAATAGATATTCTTTCTAAAATTTCATAGGCTTCATCAAAAGTTTTTGCCAAAAGGGCCCCTCCAGCCGAAGCATCGACCATACCTTGGGTTACTCCATTCAAACCATTGTAAAATGTTTCCATTTGAATACAATGAGGTAACCCATGGTGGGGACACTTTCGCAAAAGCTCCTTAAACCTTTCCCAAGCCTCACTAAAAGTCTCATCCTCAAGTTGCCTAAACCCTACTATTTCACTCCTTAATTTAGCATTTCTGTTTGGTGGGAAATATTTACTCAAAAAATTTTCAGCTAACTCATCCCATGTCCTTATTGATCCTGGAACAAAAGAGTTTAACCATGATTTTGCTCCATCTCTAAGAGAATACGGGAACAAAGTTAATCTAAGAGCATCTCTAGGCACTCCTTGAATTACAAAAGAATCACTAACTCCTAGAAAAGACTTAAGATGTAAATGAGGGTCTTCAGATGACAAACCATGGAATTGCCCCACGGTTTGCAACATCTGAAACATTACCGGTTTCATTTCAAAATTCGCCGCTTGGATTTGGGGACGTGCAATCCCTGGATTCAACTCATTAAACATCGGGACAACATATGCTCGAATGGCTCTGGTCTTATCGTTCGCTATCAAGATAGGATTCTCAGCCTGATTATTTCGCTGCTCATTTTGCTCAAACAGTGGGTTTTGCTGCAGCAACGGATTCTGCTGGGGGTTCATTGCTACTGGACCTTCAAGAACCTGCGGGAGTTGCGGCACGTTCTCCATCTGGTTTCTGCGTTGCTCCCTCCTTCTGTTCCTAAATGTCCTTTCAATTTCTGGATCAAGCTCAAACCGTACCCCAGGCGGATCGCTCATGCACCAAAATCACACCTGCAAAAACAAAAGAAACAATCAAAAAGTTCTAGCACCAAACCACTAAAACACATACACAAAACAGATCAGATAAAAACTTATTCAAGTCCCCGGCAACGGCGCAAAAAACTTGTTGGGTTCCTAGAGTGAGTAAAAATATAGTATAAAAAACTCTAGAATTCCTGTGCAAGTATACACAGTCTGCAGCAAGTAATATTTATCCATCCAAGGTCTGAATGAGTTTTCACTTTATCTATTTTGTATAACTTTCTAATGGTTTCAAAGATAATAAAAATGTTGGGTTTTATCGGAATTATGCTGAAGCAAAATAAATGACAGAACAACGAGTAAACAAATAGACAGACAGATTAAAGACAGGCGCTGGTTAGGTTTTAGTGATTGTTATAAAATATGCTCTAGCAATATTATTGATCATGCATTTCCTGCAGTATTATTAGCGGATTCCTTCCGGAACTCCGAATCTTTTGGGATGTGTTTCAACCCCAATGAAGTGCGACCGATCAGGCACTAGGCAACTGGCTATCCCTAGCTCAGTCACTGGCGTTCACCAATACACAATGATCGTAATGTGGAGAATTGCCACACACTCTCTAAATCATCCCTGAAACTAGAGAGAGCTATCCATACCGGCTGGCCAGGCGGGCATAAAATAAGAATAAGCACAACAATTAACCAAAATGTTATAGTCAATTTATTACTAGAGATGAAGCACAGTAATCACATTATTCCTAACCAACACCCTAGCTACTTAGTTCATAATAGGCATGAGAATACGAATTAAAATTTGAGTATGCATGTCCATAACCACAATTTAAGAAGGAAAATAAACTCCCTAATCAGCTTGCGGATGATGGTGTACTTGATGATCTTCAATCTCTACACTATTTGGCTTCCAAGGAAAAACATGGAATGAATTTGACTTTGATGGCTACTTCCTTTTATAGAAGGATGGGAGGCTTGCATTAGGTCAACTAGGACACGTGTAAGGCTCTCCTTGATCCTTTATCCCGAAAATATCTCAATAGAAGTCGGTTCATGAAGTTGGCGAACGAGCTGTGATGTGGTAGTTTCTGCTCTCAGTTTTGCTGCAGCATAGAATTTGCTCCCTCCAGTCGCTCAGCAGCATAATCTGCACAAAATGATTTCCAAAGCTTCCATTCTCCCAAATGGGTTAAATCATGTAATATCTCTATAAAACCAACCCTATTAAGCATTAAAGACACACAAATCCTTATATAAATGGAGCCTAAATAACTACCTTTTGGGCAGTTATCACCACCCATGAACGCAAAATTCAGAGAAGTTCTATTCTTTCCCCATACATTGTCTGGTTCTTCATCATGATTTATTACATTGAGGGCAATGTAAATTTTTGGTTGGGGGTGGGGAATTACACTTTCTATTTTTGTTGGGCCTTGAGCATCTGAGCATCAGGCCAACATTTGTGCTTAATGAATGTCTTGTATGCTTGTTGTGTATATGCTTGTTTAAGTGATGATGATTTCCTAGGATTGACTCAATTTTCTTCGAAAATTTATTGCTTTCGATGAGTTGTGACCGAGAGTGTTAAAAAAAGGAGCATTTTTAAAACTTTTCTTGGATATGTCTTGCACATGTTGGGTGTCTTTCTTGCTTTAAAGTAGGACTTGAATGCTTAAGAGCGAGTTACTTAGCTCACATTCCTGTTGTCACCCTGATAGGTGTAAGGTTAAGCGAGAAAATCTAATTTTTTTTGCAAAATAGTGTGTGGAGTCTTGCCTTGGGGAGAAAAAGAAAATATGCCTGTAAAAAAAAAAAAAAAAAAAAAAAAAATGGAAAAATAAGTCAGCGAGTGCGAGCCAAAAGAAAAATCATATGCTCGTTACTTTTATTTTGGGAAAAAAAAAGCATGCTTGCATTGAGCTTAAACACTTAGGGGTAAAAAGAGCTACCTACAGTGTGTTCAGTTAGGCCAACCAAGGGTTAAACTCGGGTTATGGGTCCCTGCATTGTAGTGTGAAAGCTAGTACCCCATCCAAAAGATATGTGATACGCAAATTGCTAACCGCAAGCGTACGAGCAAATTATAATATAGTGAAATTTAATTCGAACGTCGTCCTCTGGATTGAGTTTCTAACCAATTTAATTACTGAAAATAATCTTGTCCAATTTTATTTAGGGAACCGAACGAAGTGACAAATAATACAAAATTAACACAAAGACTAAAAAGTGTGACTAACAATTGGTGGCAAAAGTCTTAGGGAGTTGATTTCACCAATTGGGAATATAGATTGATTAATGGATAATTAACATGCTTTGATTCATAAATCTAGGAAACTACAATCATACATATCTCTCCTGAGCATACATAATCCTCTCACATGCAATGAACCTAATATCCCTATTCAAATTCATTAAACATGCAAGACATTTAGGTTACTATTTTTAACGATTTCTAGAATTATCTATTATCTCCCGATCTCAAGATTAATTCTAGTCATGCATAATGATTTCTAAGCTAAATCCTCTCTCCTGAGTTAGACTTAGACACAAACATCAATCAATTTATGGCTGGTAAATCGAAAGCATTACAAACACATTATGCATAAAAGAAATCAATAGCAAACATCCATAAAATCAACCCAAAATTGCCCAACGGCTACATCAATCCCTAAGATTAAAGACCTAGCTAATCATACAACGCGTTACGATATAACAAAAGTCTAAAACAACCATTAAAAATACTAAAGTAAAGGGAAAAGATGATTAAACGCTAGGTAGGCTGAGACCGCACGTCCCCGTCACGATCTCCACGAACAAAGCCTTGAATCCCACTCCTCTCCACTTGGTTCAGCCTCCACAGCAGCTTATTAGGTGAGTTTTCGGCCACAAATGCATCCAAAGAAGTCCCCAAATCTGACCTAATCGCATTCTGATTCTGTATACGAATTTAACGAAGAGCGTCGAGATACTGCGGTCACAGCATCGCGATACTGTGACCTTTTGTCGCTTGATCATAAATGGAAATTGCACAGCGTCGAGACACCCAGGGTTAGGGTCTCGATGTTGGTCCCGATTTTAACCCAAATGCTTCCAACTTGATCTAACTTTGTTCCTTTGGCCTCTTTTCGCATCTTGAACATCCAATTAGCTCCAGTTTCTCGATTTAACTCCGAAACATGATTCCTACAAATAAAACACAAAAATGCATAATTTTGGCCAATTAAATGTAAAAGACTAGCTTAATTAATTAGGGAAAAATAACTAGCTATGCTTGCTATCAAACATCCCCAAACTTAAGCTTTTGCTAGTCCTCGAGCAAACTAAAATCAAGCATACAGTCGAAAAAATAGTTGCAACAAACATGACTCAATCCTCAAGGCTCAAAAGTCAATAATCAAGCAATCAAGAGACATGCACATGAGGCCACATGAGGGAGACAAATCAAACATTTTCCAAAATTAACCTTCACAAGCGAGATCTAACTTAGCTAGATTAGACTCTAATAGCTCGGGATTGGATTACTAAACTCTCAACTTATCTTCCCTCTACACTGGCACTAAGGACTTACTAACGAGTCAATGGAACAAATTAGTTTGTTTTCATCTGTTATAGGCAATTTTGGGCCACCCCGATTACAAGGAGCTGACAAGGACAACCGGGGAGAAATCGGGCTGAGAGATGGACCAAGGAGGCAAAACCGGCAAGTGGGACGGGCCAAGACCGAAGGGGTCGGGTTTTTGGCCCGAGCCCGTCCGACTCCATTTGGTCCCCACCGCCTTTGGCCGCCCCGGTTCCGCCTGGTTTGACCTAAAACGCCTCCGAATCCCTAAAACCCTAGGAGGGTGAACAGGTATTTATACCCCTCTTCACCACTAAAGAAGGGATCCGAACTCTAAACCCTAAACTCATTCTCTATTCTCTAACTCTCTCCTCTTGCTCTTACTTTTCCGCTCCCCACCGTTCTGCTTGCTGACTTAAGCATCGGAGCCGGTGTGGCGAGCACCACACCAGTATGCAGGTTTACTGTCTTGCAGGCCACATCTTCCCCCTCTTCTACAAATTTTACCGTTGGTGGCACGTGAAGGTTAGGTGAGTTTCTCTGACCAAATTTGACCATCAACATCATCCATACTTAGGTGCTTAAAATTGAAAATTAAATCAAGCATTCATATGTGGCACTAGCTTTCACACACCTATTGTAGGGACCCATAACCCGAGTTTTACTCTTTGGTTGGCCTAACTGTTCACAACAGGGGTAGCTCTTTTTGCCTAAACATTATTATTCATTGCATAGCGAGCATAAGTCATGACTTTATTTTTCTTTCAATTTGTAACAACAAGAATGATTTTTCTTATGAGCATGATAAGCATATGTTCTTTTCTTTCCTCCTAGGCAAGATTAAACATGCTGATTTGCAAAAAAATTAACTCTTTAGCTATTCCCTACACCTATCGAGGTGACAACAAGCATATGAACCTAATAATTCGCTCATAAGCATTCAAATCCAAATCCAGCCAAGAAAAATACTCTACTCATGCAAGACATCTCCTAGAAAAAGTTTAAAAAGTCTCCCTTTTTGGGCATTCGTGCTTACAACTCATCAAAAGCTTGAAAATTGACAAGAAAGCCTATCCTAGGAAATCATCATCATGCAAAAAAAGCATCTATAAAACAACTATATGCTCAAATTTTAGAAAGCTCAAAAAATATAGCCCGACCTCAGATGCTCAAGGGCTCCACAAACATGATATTCCACCCCCAAACTTAAAACATGGATTGTCCTCAATGTATAAAGAAAATAAGGCATAATCAAGCATGAGAACAATAAAAGAATGAAGGGAGGTGTACAATACTGCCCTGAAATGATGATAACCTTCTCATGGAAGCTTGCATGCCAAAAGCCACGAGATCACACGACCTACAAAACAAAAACAAAAAGCAAATCAAACTCAAAACGAAAAACACAACTGAACTTACTTGGGTTGCCTCCCATAAGCACTTGTTTAACGTCATTAGCTCGACGTGTTGACTGAATAAGCATCATGGTAGTCTAATGTCTGGTGTTCCTTCAATGGTGCTTTTCCTAGCACCTTTCCTATAGCCCACAACAAATGTCTTAGGTGTGCTCTGAGGGTCCTCAAATGCCTTCAAAATCTCCTTCTCATGTTGGACCCGAATGATAAACTCCTTGCGCTCAATGTCAATTATAGCTCTCCCTGTAGTAAGGAATGGTCTCCCTAATATAATAGGCATAGCAGGATTTTCCTTAATGTCCATCACAAAGAAATCAACAGGAAAGGGGAAATTTACCTACTTTAATTAATACATTCCCAACAACCCAATATGGACTAACCACAGACTGGTCAGCCAACTAGAGCCTAACAGAAGTAGATTTTATTTCTCCTATATTCAATTTCTTGTATAAAGATAAAGGAATGATATTTATGCTAGCACCTAGGTCACACAATGCTCTACAAGAGTAAGTACCAAAATTACAAGGGATAGAAAAACTTCCTGGATCAGCCAGTTTGTCGGGTACTTTCTGCTGAAGGTGAGCACTGCAAGTTGATGCGAGGTACACGGTCTCCATTTGCTTTTCCTTCTTCTTTTTGTTGAGCCATTCCTTTATGAACTTCTTGTAGTGAGGCATCTGCTCCAGTGCATCTGAAAAAGGAATATTAACATTCAAACCCATAAAAGCATCTAGAAATTTTTCAAACTGAGCCTTAGAATTCTTCTTTTCCTTTTTGTTTAACTTGGGAACTAAAACAGTAAGAGAAGGGATAGAGGTCTCAGGATTAAGCTTTTCAGCTTCGTTTGAGGTGGTGCCCTCTTCAACTTCTTCAGTAAGTTCCTCTGGTTCAGTAGTCTCCTGCTCCTCAGCTACTTTAGTTTCCTCCTCGTGATGCACCACAATGGCTTTGCAGAACTCCATGTGAGGTTTCTCCTATTTAGCTGGGGCCTTACCTTTATTCATGGTGTTGACCACACTTACCAGTTGTCCCAGCTGAGTCTCGATGTTCTTTATTACTGCAGAATGACCATTTACAGTGGTGTTTATGGCAATCACGACCTCCTCTAGCTTGTTCGTCCTGTTACTAGATTATGTAATAAAAGCTCCAACAAGATCCTCTAAAGACTGTTTATTTTCTTGCTTAGGAGGGGTGAAACCAGGAGGATTTAATACATTTTTATTATTAGCATAGGAGAAGTTTTCATGATTTCTATTGCTAGGGTGATAATGTGTACGTGTAGAATTAGTATTATACCCCCTAGAATTAAAATTAGAAACATATTGAACCTGCTCTAGATTCTCCTCTTGAGACAGTGATGCGAGGGCAGCTGCAGACTTGATCGATTGAGCACTCCCTGTACGTGAAAAATTTCAGAAAAGCATTAGCAAGGGAAGACAATTGGGCCTGAAGTGCACTTACGTTGTTAATCCCAAACACTCCAGCGATGGCCATTGATAACTGTTGGTGGTCATATCCTCTCGTAATGTGTGCGCGTTCTCCACGGTCATGGACAACAGAGTCCCACCTGCAGCTGCATCAACGATGGTTTTAGTGCAAGGATTGTTGGGTTTTATGTCCTAAAACTCGTAGATAGTGAATGTAAACAAATTGTATACTTGTCTTAATAAAGTGTTATTAAGTTTCTGCAATAAAATATTATTGTTGAATATTGAACAATTTGACCCAAATCCAATAAACTAAGACCCAAGGTTGTTTGTATGTAACTTGAATTAGTATGTGGGGACATACGGGGATCGATGTTCAAGTAACAACCTAAAAGGTCTATAGTACAAGGATAAGACTGGGTACCTTATCCTGGTAACACTATGTGATACGACCCGCTTTGTAGTTGATATAGAGTATTGATCCAACGCGTCCATGTAGTAGACATGCAAGTGGGGGTATCCTATGCAACGAATTTGCATAAGATCGGACCGCGAAATAATAACCGCTAGTTGTAACACCATTAACTACTTAGGTTTCTATTTCACTAGGATGACCTAGGCAACTTACTCTAAATCCTGAGTGGATTATGGACTCTTGTTCACGAGGGATTGTCCTTTGATTTGTATGGGTGAGAGTGACCAGTACGCCGACTCAATAAGCCTACCATTTTGGGGACAAGACCGAGTGGGGAGCTGGGAACATAATCACACAAGATGGAATTCACTTCTTCCCGACTTTTGAGGAAGCAAATGAGTGTTCCCTTAAGTGGTGTCTATGGGCCTTGAACAAAGGGCCCTACCCTCTCACAGGCCCGAGAGAGGTTTCTGTTTGATGGTTGGACCACAAACAGGTTGTTCATTAGAGGAGCACTGGTACTTAAGGAGGTAGAGGTAACTCAGGGGTAAAACGGTAATTTGATCCAACCGAAGTTACGAACACTCGTGAAAGACTAACTTGCTGTTATTGGTCAATATCCGTGGACACATAAATATTCTGCAGTGAGAAGAGTGCAGTTGTGGGTCTTTAGTGGAGTGACCCACAGTTAACGAATGGAGACTAACTTGGTTAATGAGTTTAGCCAATTAGTCTCGTATCGTTGGAGCTTCTGATCTGTAGATCCATTAGGTCTCACTGGTAGCTCGTAAAGAGACTTGAAGCAATTAATATTGTAAATTGAAAGTGTTCAATTTATTTGGGGAATCGTTTAATGTATGTTGATACATTATAATATAAAGTTTATGAAACTTTATAAGATAATTTGTGAATTAATTTCAAAAATTAATTATTGAGAGAAAATATTTGAAAGAGTTCAAATAAATTTAATATGAATTGGATTCATATTAATTTTAATTTTAATAAAATCCCTAAGATTAAATATGTGATATTTAATTGAGTAATTAATTAATTATGGAATTAATTAATTAATTATTAAAATTAGATATGGTTCAGATAATAGATTTGAACTTATTCATAGACATATATACAGGACCCCTAGGGTGGGGTGAAAGGCATCTCATTCATTCTCCTTCTCTCAGAGATCTCTCCTAAAAGACTTCCACCAGTCTCCTGCTTCAAGAAGTCTCAGAGATATATCGGTGTAACCAATTGGTGGTGTTCACACAAGAGAAGGTTGCTGGAATTTTCTACAAGATCATGAAAAAGACAGCTTTTCAGTCAAGGCTTCTTCCAGTAGTAAGTATTCTTGAACCTTGATCATTAGGATCATCTAGATTAGATCTAGGCTATTATTAAGCATGTTTATAGTCGTTGTACAACACTTTAAATATAGTTTTATTGCTGTAATCTTTTACAAATTGTATTGGTATTTCAAATAAAAGTTTATACAAGTAAGGAAAAACTAAATATGGCGAGGAAGCAAAAAAAGAAAAAAAAAAGCAATATACCTAAAAATAAATACAAAAATAAAATACACCCTAAATTAAGACCGGACAATTTTCTACGATATAAAATTGATTAAATATGCCAATCCCTGGCAACGACGCCAAAAACTTGATACGCAAATTGCTGACCACAAGTGTACGGGTCAAGTTATAATATAGTGAAATTTAATTCGAATGTCGTCCTGTGGATTGGGTTTCTAACCAATTTAATTACCGAAAATAATCTTGTCCAATTTTATTTAGGGAACCGAACGAAGTGACAAATAATGCAAAATTAACACAAAGACTAAAAAATGTGACTAACAATTGATGACAAAAGTCTTAGGGAGTTGATTTCACCAATTGGGAATATGGATTGATTCATGGATAATTAACATGCTTTGATTCATAAATCTAGGAAACTACAATCACTCATATCTCTCCCGAGCATACATAATCCTCTCACATGCAATGAACCTAATATCCCTATTCAAATTCATTAAACATGCAAGGAATTAAGGTTAGCCTTTTTAACGATTTCTAGAATTATCTATTATCTCCCGATCTCAAGATTAATCCTAGTCATGCATAATGATTTCTAAGCTAAATACTCTCTCCCGAGTTAGACTTAGACACAAACATCAATCAATTTATGGTCGGTAAATCGAAAGCATTACAAACACATTATGCATAAAAGAAATCAATAGCAAACATCCATAAAATCAACCCAAAATTGCCCAACGGCTACATCAATCCCTAAGATTAAAGACCTAGCTAATCATACAACGTGTTACGATATAACAAAAGTCTAAAACAACCATTAAAACTACTAAAGTAAAGGGAAAAGAGGATTAAATGCTAGGTAGGCTGAGACCGCACGTCGCCATCACGATCTCCACGAACAAAGCCTTGAATCCCGCTCATCTCCACTTGGTTCAGCCTCCACAACAGCTTATTAGGTGAGTTTTCGGCTACAAATGCATCCAATGAAGTCCCCAAATTTGAACTAATTGCATTCTATTTATAGGAAAAATTAACACAGCATCGCGACGCTGTCGCGATACTGCGGATTCTGTATACGAATTTAACCAAGAGCGTCGAGACGCTGCGGTCACAGCGTTGCGTCGCTATGACCTTTGCCGCCTGATCATAAATGGAAATTGCACAACGTCGAGACGCCCAGGGTTAGGGTCTCGACGCAGGTCCCGATTTTAGCCCTATTCCAAATGCTTCCAACTTGATCTAACTTTGTTCGTTTGGCCTCTTTTCGCATCCGGAACATCCAATTAGCTCTAGTTTCTCAATTTAACTCCAAAACATGATTCCTACAAATAAAACACAAAAATGCATAATTTTGGCCAATTAAATGTAAAAGACTAGCTTAATTAATTAAGGAAAAATAGCTAGCTATGCTCGCTATCAATAAGCAAAAAGAAAAAAAAAAGAGAGAAGAAGAAAAAGCAAAAGAAAAAAAAGAGAGAGAAAAAGAAAAAAAAAGAATTCCTTGATCAGGCACCTAGGCAAGAGGAGGCAACCTAGTTTGTTCCATTTGGGCCTTTTAGCAAGACCTTAGTGCCAGTGTAGGGGGAAGATGAGATGAGAGTCAAGTAAACCAATCCCGGTCTAGTAAAGTCTTCTTTAGGTATGATGAAGCTCTCTTGTGCAAGATAATCTTTGAAAAATTTTGATTTGTCTCCTCATTTGTCAATCTTGCGAATGTCTCTTGATTGCTTTAGTTTTTGGAATATTTTAGTCTTGAGGATTAAATCACTTTTCAATTATATGCACAACATCTTTTTCTTTGGTCTGCGTGTGCCTTGCTCGAGGACTAGCAAGATTTAGGTTGGGGATATTTGATAGGACCTAAATAATCCTATTTTATCACCTCTAATCTAAGGTTGTTAGAGTTATTTTATGCTTTACTTGTCTTATTTACAGGATATTTGAGCTTAGGCTATGTCGGGAGCCGATCACGCTAATTGGTGTTAATTTGGGCCAATTATGGAGTTTTGGAGCCATCTTATGGGCAGAATGCCCTCTCTTGGCTCTTTGTTGCTTGAACTTTCCGGTTCTTTGGCATATTTTCACGTCCCGAACACCCGATTAACTCCAATTCCACGTTTTAGCTCTAATCATCGCTTTCCTACAAAATAGAAAATAAAGCACAATAAAATGACCCAAAAATCATAAAAGACTAGCTTAATTAAATAAGTAAAAGTAGCTAGATATGCTCGCTATCACTGTTCTGGTTCCAAAGCCCAAGAAAAAAAAGAAAAAGAATTACTCAACTCAATTTAAGAAGTTTCTTGATATTTTTATGAGTTTAAATATTAATTTACCATTTGCAGAGGCTTTGGAGCAGATGCCCAAATATGTACAATCTATGAAGGAATGACTTTCGAGGAAAAAGAAGGAAAAGAAAGTAGAGACAATATTCCCCACCTCCAGTGCCCGACTTCAAAAGAATGTGCCTGACAAACTTGCTGATCCAGGGAGTTTTTCTTTTCCCTACAATTTTGGTACTCATTCTTTTCGTGCTTTATGTGATTTAGGCGCTAGCATTAACATAATTCCTTTATCTTTATGTAAAAAGTTAAACATATGAGAGATTAAACCTATTGCAGTGAAACTCCAGTTAGTTGACCAATCTGTAGTTAGTCCATACGGAGTAGTAGAGAATGTTTTAATTCAAGTAGGGAAATTTTTTATGCCAGTCGACTTCTTTGTAATGGATGTAAAGGAGAATCCGTTAGTGCCTGTTATTTTAGGGAGACCATTCCTCGCAACTGGGCGAGTTATTATTGACATCGAGCGTAGAGAGCTGACTGTGCGAGTCTTACACGAAAAAGAAATTTTCAAAGCAGTAGGACCCTCTATAGATCATGATGAGGTAATGATGGTTGGTTACAAAAAAGGTGAAAGCAAGAGCACCTCCGGTGGGGCCCGTGACAATAGTCCTCCTTGGAGCATATAGGGTCAACACGTCGAGCTAAAGACGTTAAACAAGCGCTTTTGGGAGGCAACCCAAGTGTTTTTTATTTTTTTTTCTATTTTTTATGCTTTTGTTTATATTTTCTAATTTTTTCTTTCTTTTTGATGTAGGTAAAGCTCTATTTTTATTGAGAAAAAGAAAAGAAAAGGAGAGAAGAAACAAAAAAGGGCGAAACATGCGTTTTGGGCTAAAATCGCGACAGCGTCGCGACGCTTTAGCCCTTAGCGTCACGACGTTGTCACGATTCTGGAACTAAAAATTCCAGAATCGTTGATTTGGGGTATTTGGAGTTTCTTTACAAACCCTAGCGGCCCAAAGTTGTTTCTCCTTCGTTTTTCTTCAAATTTCTTGCTTTTACTAGCAAATCTCATCTTTTTTCTCACCGAATCTTTCAGTTTTGCAGTTTAAACTCGTCGATTTGTTGGTTTTTGTCGCGTTTTCAGTGTTGTTCAGTCGTGGGTCTCGCATTCTTGGAATTTCCGGTGGGGTTGCAGTGTTTTTAGCCGATTTAGCCGAGCGTTTGGGTGTATATCCGGTGTTTCTAGCTCGATTTGGCCGAGAGGTTCAAAGGTTTCAGAATTTTCGGCCTATTTGCAGCGTCTTCAACCTCTTTTGGTCGTGGGTGTGTTTTTCGCCGTGGGTCTCTTGGTTTCGGATATTCAGCGTTTTTTTGGAGCGTTTTCAGGCCTTGGGTGTCAACGCTTGTGGTGTTTTATGTCTGATTTGGTCGTGGGTAGCGCATTGTTGGTATTGTTCTTCTCATTTCAGCCTCATTCTTGCTTTAGATTCATGATTTAGTTGGTTAAGAAGTTCACATATTTGATTTTGGGGCTATTGGAGTTTATGTTTTAAGATTATTGGGTGTTGGACTGAATTTAGCAAACTCATAGCTGCTGATTTTTATTTGTTGCTTAGCTGCTGAATTCTTGATGTTTTGCTAGTATTGAGTATTGGGTATCATTTAAGCATCTTTGTGTGAGCTCTTGGTGAGGTTTTATTGGATTATTTTCACTGTTTGGAGCTATTTGGACTCTTTTACTGTTGTTTTTGAGCTCTGTTGCTGTTGTTGTAACATTATATCTGTGGCGGACGGGTTATTTTAGTAGTTGGTGGCTGTGTTTTTGTTGGCTTGGGACTGTTTAGAGCTTACTTTCTCACCTAAATTTTTCGTATCCTTCCCTTTTAATACCATGAACAAAAGGTCTAGGAGACACGCTGTTGCTTCCTCCTCCTCCTCTGCTCCTTTTGACCCCAATAGGTTCATTAGTAGCGCAGCCGCAGAGCAATTTGAAAAATATGTGGAGAGTAGAAACTTTATTCCTGAGCGAGGTTTCAGCCCTGACCCTGAGAGGCAACCAAACTTAGTGAACAATATCGTTGCACGGGGTTGGGGTGACTTTGTTCGTCATCCTGCACCTGGGGTAGCATCCATAGTAAGGGAGTTCTATGCTAACATGGAAGAAATTTGTTCTTCATCCTTTGTTCAAGGACACCGTGTCCCTTACGACCCCCTCACCATCAATAGGTTTTATAGGCTACCCGACTTTGAGAGGGATGACTATAGCACACACCTTCATGGCCACTTAGACGTCAATGAGGTCATTCAGACGGTATGTAGGCCAGGGGCCGAGTGGGCTATGACAAGAGCAGAGGTGGTGAGATTCAGGACCACCGACCTGTTCGTAGATTACAGGGCGTGGCACACTTTCCTCTGCGCCAAGTTGATGCCTGTGGCGCATCTAAGCGATGTTACCAAGAGTCGTGCCATCCTCCTATTCGCTATCGCCACAGGCCGCTCGGTGAATGTCGGGCAGGTTATTCATCAGTCTATGCGCTACATCCGTCGTCGTCACACGACAGTAGGGTTAGGGCATCCATCACTGATCACAGCCCTTTGTCGAGTCGTTGGTGTCGTTTGGGATGCCCAGGAAGAGCTGGTCCACCCCGGAGCGATTATAGACAATAATTTCATCAATCGATACCAAGGGCCTGGACCACAGGGTGCACAACCAGCTTTCCACATCCATGCAGAGCCAGAGCATCCTGAGCAGCATGCAGAGCCTGAACAGCAGGAGTAGGAGGTTCCACCTCCCACATTCGAGGAGCAGCTGCAGCTGCTGCGCATGAAGTTCCAGAGTCACCGACTGGAGCTCCAGACTCATTATCAGGAGTTCCAGAGTCATCGGCAGGAGCTCCAGAGTCAGCAGCGCGATTACCAGAGAGAGAGAGGTGCAGGGATCGTCGTCATTTCCTCTACACTACGAGCAAGTATGTCCACTCCTATCAGTGTCAGGTGGCTTTTAGTACGGGTCAGCCTTTTCCGCCACCTTTACCACCGTACGAGTCGCTTGAGGACGAGGATGAGGACGAGTGATGCTCTGTCGCCTTCCCTCTGTACACGGTTGTTTCTTTCTCTCTCATTCCTATTTTTTATTGTATTTTGTTCTCATATTTGTCTATATCTCTTATTATTTTACATTGAGGACAATGTAATTCTTAAGTTTGGGGGTGGAAAGTATTTACTTTTACTTTTGGTCTGTAATTATTATTTGTTATATCTCCTTTGACCATTTTTGGATTATCAGGTGTATTATTGTGATTATATTCAGGTAATCATTTTGGATCAATTTTTTTTTCCATTGAGATCTGGGTTGATTGTGTTATCTGTCTGAGTTGTTTTTCTTTTAGGATGTTGTTTTGATTATGACAGCCGATGAGGATACTTAATTTCAGAAAGCAGGTAAGTTATTCTGTGCAATAACAATTAACGACAGGATTCAAGATATGTTGATTTTATTTCATGAATCTTTTGCATCATTTGAGCACATAGTCTCTTGTCTTAGTTTGGCGAGCTTAGAGTAGGATTATGTGATCTAGACCTTATTGTCACCTCGAAAGGTTTAAGGACTGATTTGATGGTTAATTTGCATGATAGTTAGTAATGTTACACTTAGGAGAAAATGATGTCATATCTTGCATGTTAGTGAAAAGGAAAAAAAAGTGAATGAATGAAAGAAAAGAAAAAAAAATGATGATGAATTGAATAAAGAAAAAAAATTGAATTAAGGTAAAAAAGAGCTACCCCTGTTGTGATCAGTTAGGCCAACCAGAGAAAACTCAGGTTAAGGGTCCCTGCAATAGGTGTGTGAAAGCTAGTGACCACCATTATTGATTGTGAAAAAACTCAAAGTTTGGGGGTTGTGTACCCCATTTAGGCACCCTAGTGGCATATTACCATCTTGAGTGTGGAGAGGCTTTCTGCATAAAACTGTTCCGGGCTTAAAGGATTAAGATGGGGAGGACTAGACACACACACACGTGAGAGATGAATGAAATAAATGAGGCTTATCATGATGAATGTGCTTAATCATTAATGTTTCAATGTGATTTATCTGTGATTTGGGATTCCTCAGGCAAGAGTCATTAGCAACACTCCCTCAAGTATTTTTGTTGACAGATTATATTGATTCTTACTTTGCTCGGGACTAGCAAATGCTTAAGTTTCAGGATATTTGATCACACGATTTATTGTGCTATATTTTATATGATTTTATTGTTAGTCCTGCGTACTTTTTGGCCAATTTTATGTCTATTTGGTTTTGTTTTGTAGGAATCAAACATTTCAATGGAAATCGACGTTTTTTAAGATTACCAGTGATTTAGGAGCTAAAGAATAAGTTCGAGCCAAGAAAACAACAAAGGAAGAACAATTTTGGGCCTAGCGTTGAGACGCTAGCCCTTGGAGCGTCTCAACGCTGGCCAACGATCAGGATAGGCGCGAGATCGAGGCAGCGTCGAGACGCTGCGATTTTTCCCGAATTAATTAGGGCATGCGCGCGACAGCGGCGCGACGCTGTGTCCTTAGCGTCTCGACGCTGTCGCGCAGATTGGGCAGTATATATTGTTTGCGATGCCATCTAAATGGGGGAGCTGTTTTGGAGAGAGAAACACGACTTTTAGAGAGAGAAAACGGACAGAACAGGATAGAAACAGTGGGAGCTTTATTTTGGGAGCTTGATTTTGGGAGCTTGGATCGGGAGGATCGTGATGGGAACGCACGAGAATCACGGCTAGCGAGTTTAATCTTTCTCCCTTATTTCTCGTACTGATTTTTAGCATGTATTGGACTGATTTTGATTGTATTTTGAGAGACATGAGTAGCTAAATTTCGTTTCTTAGGAGCTTGATGTAGCCATTAGTTTGTATGGATTAATTTACGGTTTTTTTAGGACGTTTCGTAACGCGGTTCATTTATGCAATTTGTATGCTTAATGCTTATAATCTCTTCATCACGGATTGTATGTTGTTGTTTCTGAACTAATCGCTCGGGAGAGGGTAGTTTAGATTAGATTATCAATTGCATGACTCAGGTAATTCTTTAATCGGGAGATTTGGGATTGTTTGAGAAACCGTTATGAGGATTGTTCTTATTGCTTATACTTGTTGTTGAAATTAGATAGGGATATCAATTTCTTAATTTGCATAAAGAATTAATTGTACTCGGGAGAGGCTTTTAATTATCGATAATCCTTGGTTTATGAATTTATTACGTGTTCGTTCTTAATTATTATTTGAATTAATTCATGCACCTAATAGGTGAAATCAATTCCCTAAGGTCCTTCTCCATTGAGTTTCCATATTTTATTGCTTTGATTAGTTTTTCATTGATTTGCATACTTCTCGTTTATTTTCTCTAAATAAAATTGGACGAATATACCTTTAATAATTAGGGGAACTAGAAAACCAATCCAGAGGACGACATTCTATTTTTAATCATTATATTATAACTCGGGCTCGTACACTTGCGGTTAGCAATTTGTGTATCATTGCACCTCTCCAAGACCTAACTTTCTAAAAACAGACAGAGGCATCAAATTAATACTAGCACCAAGATCACATAATGCTTTATTAAAAGAAGAACTACCAATAGTGCAAGGAATAGTAAAACTCCCTGGGTCTTTTAGTTTCTGAGGTAACTTCCTCTATAATATGGCACTACACTCCTCGGTGAGATTCACAGTTTCATAGGCCTCTAACTTCCTCTTTTTTGTCATTATTTGCTTCATGAAACAAACATAGTTTGGCATCTGTTCTAAAGCATCTGCAAAAAGGAATGCTAATATGAAATTTCTTAAAATTATCCAGAAATTTAGCAAACTGAGCATCAATCTTTTTCTTTTGAAAACGTTGAGGATAAGGAATAGAAGTAGAAAGAGTAGGAAGAGTAGGAAGAGTAGAACTAGTAGATTTTTCAGTCTTAGAAGTCGATGTTGCTCCCTTTTTAGTCTTTGTTTCAATCTCATTCTCCTCACTAACGACATGATCCTCAATAGGCTGCTTTTCTAGAACCTCATGTTGTTTTCTACTCCTCAAAGTAATAGCTTTACAGTTCTCGTGTGGATTTACCTCAGTGTCACTAGGGATTTACCTCAGTGTCACTAGGGATTTACCTTTTCGCATGGCATTCAAGGAAGATGCAATTTGACTAATTTGAACTTCCATATTTTAATGGCAGTCCCATGACTATTAACAATACTACTAACAATGTCTAACATGTTCTCAAGTTTATTAGTCCTAGACCTAGACTCAATAATAAATTGACCAACTAAGTCCTCTAAGGAAGGTTTCTTTTCTTGTGGTGCAAGTGTAGACATAAAACCAGGTAGTTACAAAATATTCTTATTATTAGAGTGGGAAAATTTTTCATGATTTCTATGCCCGGGATGATAATGCGTAGGTAAAGAATTTTGGTTACCTCTAAAGCCAGAATTTTTGTAACCAGTCAGAAAAGTCTTAGCCAAAATGTGCATTTGAGCTTGTAAAGTAGAGACATTATCTATCTCATGAATCCCGGCTACAGTTTTAGAAGATGAATGTTCAGATGGCCACTAATAGCTGTTTGTGGTCGTGTCCCTCAACAAGGTATGAGCATTCTCCAAAGTTTTGGAAAGTAGAGTGTCTCTAGCTGCTGCATCCAAAATAGTTTTGGTAGTACCATTCAAACCATTATAAAAGAATTGAATTTGTAACCAATCAGGATAATCATGTTGTGGGCACTTCCTCAATAACTCTTTGTAGCACTTCCAAGCTTCAAACATTTATTCATCATCATTTTGCTTAAAAGTCCCAATCTTAGTCCTTAACTTAGCTATCTTTGCAGGTGAGAAATATTTGGCAAGAAAAGCCTGAACCAACACGTCCCAAGTAGTGATACTCCCAGGTGGAATTGATTGAAGTCAATCTCTCGC
The DNA here is from genome assembly GCA_036850905.1 of Luffa acutangula. Lineage (NCBI taxonomy): Eukaryota > Viridiplantae > Streptophyta > Magnoliopsida > Cucurbitales > Cucurbitaceae > Luffa > Luffa acutangula. Next base: position 16,799,293 of record CM072099.1, read on the forward strand.
TTTATCCTGCAAAGAAAAGGGAAACAATTGTAAGCGTATGGCATCTTCAATAACACCATTTAACTTCACAGTTCCACAAATATCAAGGAAAGATTTTAAGTGAGAGTTGGGATCCTCAAAGGGGAATCCTCTAAATGCACTATCTCTAGCCATTTGGATGAGGTCAATTTTGAGCTCAAAATTGTTGGTATTGATTGGCGCGTAGACTATTCCATATTGTTGTCCAGGAAAAGTAGGCTAGAAACAGTCTCATATAGGTTTCTGCTCCTCTTGTGGATTTTGTTCAGCCATTGATGCAATTCTTTCCCTTTTTTTTCCTTCTTGTTCTTTTTGCATAGTCTTTTCAATTTCAAAATCAAAAGGAACTAACAGAGCGTCATTATCTTTTCGCATACAAAATCGCAGCCTAAAAGAAACCAAAAAACAAAACAAAAATAAAACAAAACAAAAACTACAAAAATCAAGAGAAAAAGGAAAATACGAAAAACACAATATAATTACACTCTAAAGTAAGACCATGCAAATTCCCCACAATAATAAGTGAAACTAAATAATTGTCAATCCCCGGCAACAACGCCAAAAACTTGTTATGTAAATTACTCACCGCAAGTGTACGGGCCAAGTTATAATATAGTGATTAAAAATCGAATGTCGTCCTCTAGATTGGTTTTCTAGTTCACCTAATTACTAAAGGTATATTTGCCCAATTTTATTTAGAGAAAAGATTCGAGTATGATGCAAATTAATCCAAGACTACACAAAGCAATTAAAAGTGTGAAAACTTAATGGAGAAAAGCCTTAGGGAATTGATTTCACCTATTAGATGCATGAATTAATTTAGTGATTAATTAAATGTGATTGAACACATAACAATTTCATAAACCAAGGACTAATATTTATTAACTGTTTCTCCCGAGCACAATTAAATCTTTATGCAACATTAAGAAATTGATATCCCTATCTAATTTCTACAACTAGCATAAGTCTTAGAATACAATCCTTTTAACGGTTTCTCAAGCAATCCTAAACCTCCCGATTATAGAACCACCGAAGTCATGCAATTGATAAATCTAATCTCAACTACCCTCTCCCGAGAAATTAGTTCAGATAAAACAACAAATAATCCATGATCAAGAGATTACAAGCATTAAATACTTAATTGCGTACATGAAATACGTTACGAACAATCACAAAAATCCCTAAATAAATTCATACAACCTAATGGCTACACCAAGTCCCTAAGATACGAAAATTAGCTACTCATGGTCTCAACAATACAAGCTAAATATGACAACAATATCATCATGACAATACAAGAAACAAAGGTGGAAGAATAAAACGAGATAGCCGTGATAACCGCGCGTTCCCATCACGATCCCCACGATCTAAGCTCCGAAAATCAGCTCCTTTCAGTCTCCTCAGCTCTCTGGTCGATTTCTCTCTGTTTAAGCGTAATGTTTCTCTCAAAAAAGGTTCCCCCAAAACTGATGCATCGCGTTCTATTTATAGTTGAAAATCTGTCGCGACGCTGAGGACAGCGTCTCTATGTTGTCGCACGTTCACCATAGAAAATATGGAAAGTTAATGTAGCGAGACGCTACTCCAAACGCGTGCATTCTGCCTTTGTGGTAGCGTTGAGACGCCCAGACGCTACCCTCTCGGATTAAGTAACTTGGGCATTGCCTTTTTCTCTCATTTTTTTCACTTGATTTAATTCTTTTGCTTTCAAATCATCAATATTCTTCCATAGCTTCAATTTCCATCTAAATGTTTGATTCCTACAAAATTAAACCAAATGTACATAAAATTGGTCAAATAATCCTCAAGACTAACACTAAAATACTATAAAATATAGCTCATAAATTGAGCTATCAATAGAAAGGAGGGTTTCTTCTAGAGATGTCCACACCTGATGAGTGGTTTCCATTCCTTTAATCATGGCCAAAAATTCCTCTGAGATGGTGCCAAGTAGCCAAAACGTTAGCAATCCATCATTGTTGAGCCAAGTCAGTCGTTTCTTTTCATTCTCACTTGAGTCTTTTTTTTTTTTTTTTTTTTTTTTTTTGCAATCTCACTTGATTCTTCAATATCTGCAGTCTTTTCCAACTCATATGGACTGCTTCCCTTGAGGTGATGTTCAGCGCCTAGACTTCTTACAATGGGTAGAATCTGTGATTTCCACCGTGTAGGTAGTTGGTGGTGCTGAATTTTGATGGATATAAAACTTGAGCATCGATGGAATGGTTGAATAATAGTTAGTGTTTCTGCTGATTTGGCCATGATACTACAGTAAGCTTGAGATATGATTTCAATTTGAATCTTCCCTAGGTGCAAAGCTCTGGTATCATGAACTCTTTGTATAATTTCAAGGTTTGTACACACTCCAAAATCAATATTGAAAACACTGTATTCAACTCAATTTTATCAACATGCATAACGTAAAGACAGGTTTCAAATGAGTTGTCTTAATCACAATAAATGTAAGAAGTTTTAGAAATTTTGCTGATATAAGGTATAAGAATGTTGTTTCCCATAGTTAAGAGTTTTAAGCATATATGCCGGTGCGGACACTTGTGCACTCGATGCTAATATGACATCCATTTCAAGAAGTCTTGCAGTGAGTTACTATTTTGAATTGATCTTGTTTCCTTGCAATCGTATCTAAGATCTCTATGGCTTCATTCACTGATTCGAATACTAATCTCCCATTAGTCAACCAAAATGTTGGAAGGGCATTTTCTCTTCAACTCCTTCAATCTCTCCCACGATTACTTTACCTTATTGTCATTTTAGGGGTCCTTGGTTGAATGTCTTGCTTATTGACCTAGTGTTTATAACAACTGAAACATGATTGGTTTCAATTAAAATTCTAAAATATTAAAGCCGCAAAGTCTCTAATAACATATAGGGCCCGTTTGGTAATGTTCTCGTTTCTCGTTTCTAATTTTATTAAGAAATCTAAGCATTTAATAACTATGTATGTTTCTTGTTTCTCATTTTTTAGAAACACTCACAAAATTTGTATAGAACTTTTGGGAACAACTAAAACTAGTTTCTCCTTTTTGTTCTTGTTTCCAAATTTTTCCAAACATAAATAAGAATATAGGTTTATTATTATTGAATGTATAGGTGTTAGGGTCATGAAAAATTCTATTTTTCTTTATTAAAAATGAAGAAACGAAAACAAGAAACGAGAACGTTACCAAATGGGCCCATGACTTCTATTGTTAGCAAACCAATATATGGACACATCTTGAACTCCCTTCTGATTAACTCATCTACTCTGTGGATTAGCAAAAGAACTGGTTGCTGTCTCCTCAAACCCTTGTTTAGAAGTGAACTCTTGTTGTTGTCTCCTTGGTCTTCCTGTTGTTTAGGTTTCTTGAAAGAAGGTGAAATCTAGTGCAAGTGCACACTGCTTTAGAAAGTCATATATGGAAGTATTCCAACTATATTTCATATCCATAAGAACCATATGTATATAGGAGAATTCTAATCAAATCTATATATTGAATTGCAATGAATGGTAACCAAGAAAATATGTTTGAGTGATGGTGATAAAATGAACAAAGAGAGTGTTATAACTAGAATAATATACAAGATGTCAATGGTAATGAAATGATTCAACTATGTATAGGATCAATTAATGAGTGTCTATGTTTAGACTCGTGTCCTATGTTGGTTTTATGAAATTCGTTATCATCCAACTCTTTGAATATTGAGTTATTACTACTATTCGAATCTAACTGGTATATTTTGACAAGTGATGAACATGCAAATTCAATGAATCCAAACAACAAAATGATAAGTTAAAAGACGAGTGATTTATATTTTAAGAAAAATACATCCATTAGCACAAGGAATTAGCTCATAATGGAAATCTAGACAAACTTCACTGAAATAATAAAGATTCTGAACATAATTACAAAAGAGATAGAAATAATAAAAATTGAAACCTAAAACAAAGAAGGATCTAAGAAATAAAATAAAAACAAAGAGATCTCGACTGTTATGTATAATATTCTTCGATCTTTTAATTTGTCAAGGGTTTGTTTTTAGTTTGTTATTTGAATATTTCTTTCTGTTTTTTTTTTTTTTTTGTTCTACTCTATTTATATTTCTTTCTGTTAATTTGTTATACTCTCAGCCCTATATATTGAGGGCCTTGTATTAGTTAATTTTCAGACTGATATGACTGAGGCAACGCTCGATTTCTTTCTTCTTTTCTTATTGAGCAAAGGAAGCTCTGAAAGCTTTTATAAAAGCAATACATCATGCGGCTAGGGTTTCAAATAATAAAGAATGGATGATTCTGGAATGTTGAGACGTGGCTTCTTCCTTTGTTGAATTTCCTTCTTTACCCAACTTGCCAAAACTCTTCATTTGGTTTATTCCCTTAATATCCCCCCTCAAACGAGAGGGAAGATTCACGACTTCGAGTTTGGTACGTAGCAACTGAAATTGTGAGTGAGATAACGTCTTAGTCAAGCAATCAGCTAACTGATCGGAAGAGGGAACATAGCGAACCGTGAGATCACCCCGAAGGACTTGATCACGAACAAAATGAACGTCAATTTCGATATGTTTTGTGCGAGCATGAAACACCGGGTTGGTTGCAAGAGCGCCAGCACTCATATTGTCGCACCATAATACAGGCTTGGTTCGTATTGGAACACCAATCTCATAAAGTAATTGACGAAGCCAAGTAATCTCAGCAGCCGCATGAGCAAGAGCACGATATTCTGACTCCGTGCTTGAGCGAGCCACCACAGATTGCTTTTTAGAAGACCAGGAAACAAGTGAACGACCAAGGAACACACAGTATCCCGCAACAGATCGGCGATCATCAATATTAGAAGCCCAATCGGCATCAGAGAAGGCAGTTAGAGACAAAATATCATCTGGTTGAAAAAGAAGACCAACGGACAAAGTACCTGTTAAATAGCGAAGAACTCTTTTGACGGCCTGCCAATGAACATCAGTTGGTCGTTGAAGAAACTGACTGAGATGGTTGACTATATAAGAGATATCTGGCCTTGTATTAGTAAGATACTGAAGGGCACCGATTGTACTACGATAAATAAAAGGATCAGTCATAGGTGTTCCATCTGTGAGAGAAAGTTTAGTGCCTAAAACAGAGGGAGTAGGAGCTGGCTTAAGATGACCCATATTTAATTTAAGAAGCAGATCAGAGACATATTTAGATTGATTGAGATGCAGACCACGATCAATATATTCAACTTGAATACCAAGAAAGTAACTCAACCGCCCAAGATCCTTTAAGGCGAACCAACTATCCAGAGCAGAGATGAGTTTATCAATCAGACTAACACTGTTCCCAATCAAAATTACATCATCCACATACACAAGAAGAAGGATAATAAACTGACCTCCTTTGTAGATAAATAAGGAAGAGACAGATCTGCTGTTATTGAAACCCCAGCCAAGTAGAGCGGTTTTGAGAGTATTGTTCCAGGCTCTCGGAGCCTGTTTGAGACCATATATTGCTTTCTTTAATTTGCACACATATGTGGGTTTATCCGGATTTGCATACCCAGGAGGCTGTTGCATTTAAACATGTTCATCCCGGCTGCCATTGAGGAAGGCGTTGTTGAAATCAAGTTGTCGGAGACTCCAGCCATAATGCACGGCAAGTGTGAGAACAACTCGAATGGTAGAAGCCTTGACAACGGGGCTGAATGTTTCGAAGAAATCAATACCCGGTGTTTGGTGGAAGCCTTTGGCGACAAGCCGAGCTTTGTAACGTTGAATAGAGCCATCGGGATGCCGCTTGATGCGAAAAACCCATTTACTGCCAACCACATTATAAGAAGGATGAGGAGGAACCAAGACCCACGTACCATTTTGAACAAGAGCTCGATACTCCATATCCATGGTCGTTTTCCATTGCGCAGTGGCGAGAGCATCAGCAACTCGAACCGGTTCGGTAAGAGTCCAATCGCATGGAGATTGCGTTAACCAAACTTTTGGCTTAAAGATTCCGGCCTTGCCGCGTGTGACCATTGGATGACCGGCGGGCGGTGGAGGTGTTACCGTCGGTGAGGAAGAAGAAGAACTTTCAGAGAAAGGTTGGGCAGCCGCTTCAGGTGAAGAACATTCGGGGAGGGAAGAGATAATTGGGGTAGGATTTTTAGGGCAATGGTGAGCATGCAACAGAAATGGGAGGCACGTGGCTGGGTGGTGACAGTTGGGTAGGTGAATGATTCAAATTGGTGGGTTGGATTGGATTTGTGCAAAGTTGGGCTGATGGTGAAATTGGGCTTAGATGGGTAAGTGAATGGGCTTGAATATTTAGGTGTGGAAGATTAGGATTTTGTGGCTGAATAACATTTGGGTTTGGGCTTTTGGCATGAGTTGGGTTGGGATTTGGGTAAATATTTGGATCGCCTGTAACAGTAGAACCTCCATGAACAAAAATTTCATCTGGAGCCGGCAACCAGTCAATTAAAGGTTGTGATGAGAGTTGAGCTTTCGGCACTGGGCTGGAAGAAGACACACGAAAACCAGATGCAAATGGAAACTCAGCCTCATTAAACACCACATGTCGTGAGATAATAATTTTTCCAGCAGTAGTGAGACACTTGTAGCCTTTATGAACAGTGTTGAAGCCAAGATAAACACACTTATTAGTATGAAATTGAAATTTTTGAGTATTAAACGGCCGCAAATATGGATAACAAGCACAACCAAATATCTTGAGAGACGACACATCCAAATTCTTTTTTAATAACAGTTCTAACAGGAGATTTACCACCCAAAACATTAGTAGGAAGCCCATTAATAAGAGTTGTTGACGTTAAAAATGCATCCCACCAAAAATTTAACGGCATGGAAGCTTGTGCTAATAACGTTAGGCCCATTTCCACTATATGTCTGTGCTTACACTCAGCTCGACCATTTTGGGCAGACGTATACGGACAGAAGTACTGAGAAATAATTCCTTCTTGAGAGCAAAAACGATGTACCTTTACAAATTCACCACCGTTATCTGAGCATAAAATTTTAATACTGCACCCAAATTGATTTTTCACCAAATTGTAGAAGTGAATAAAAGCTGATAACGTTTCACTTTTTTGCTTCAAGGGATATATCCATACATATCTACTGAAGTCATCCAGAAAATGAACATAATATCGAAAGCCATCAGAGGATACAATTGGAGCCGGTCCCCATAGGTCGGTATGAACCAATTCAAAAGCCATAGCTGCACGGGAGTCAGAATTTTGAAAGGGAAGAGCATGATGCTTACCATATTTACAAGCTTCACAAAAACTGAAACTGTCATTAATTTTCACTGGTAGTTTACACCTTTTAATAATACTATCAAGGATTTTAAATGAAGGATGTCCAAGCCTACAATGCCAAACAGCTTTAGATTCAACAAAATTTACATCCACATTTAAACCATCATTCATAAGAGCAGTGTAAACAACATTATTTTTCGACCCCGAAACATTTTTTTGACATCTCGAAGCACTACCAGTGACTGCTCCATCTGTTTTAAGTTTGTAAAGACCGTCGTTAAGAACCCCCGTCAACAGCACCTTGCCCGTATGAGTGTCCTTTACAAGACAAGAGTTAGCATGAAATTCAAGATAAACATTGTTGTCTTGAGCAAGCTTTGAAACACCAACTAAGTTTTTAGCTATATCAGGTACACACAACACATTTTGAAGACTAACCAGCCCATTCTTAGAAGATAAGACAGAATTACCAATATGAGATATAGCTAGTTTTTGCCCATTACCTACAACAACAGTTTCCTTACCTCCGTATTCAACTGGATGAGTAATGTTGTTTTGGTTCCCAGTTACGTGACTTGAAGCGCCACTATCCACGTACCAATTTGGATCCACCACAGTTTCTGGACCTGCCAAGAATGGATTTGTATTTTGACCAGCTACAAATGCTTAAGGAGTTGAATTTCCTCGAACAGAAGGGCCCATATTACCGTTATCAGTCCTCACATTCTGATTAGAATTTCTTGCCATTCCATTACCATATTCCTTATCAAAACGATGATAGCAAACCACAGCAGAATGTCCAATTTTTCCACATACCTGACAAATCGGGCGATTATTATTACCTTGCCATCGTCCTCTTCCACGATTTCGTCCACCATTACCACCTCTCTGATTCGAAAAATTTGAGTAACCAAAACGATTACCACTGAACTGTTGATTCTGCCTTTGTGCCCCTGAACCTTGACCTTTGGTATTAACAACATTCACAGAAGCATTATGACTAAATGACAAATTATTTTTATGAGAATTTTGAATTTCTAACCGCTTTTCAAAGACAAGCAAGTCAGCCTGTAGCTCCGCCCAGGAAATTCCGGCCCGGCCTTGAAGAGTAGCCACTATCGGGTTGTATTCCTCATCTAATCCCAATAACACTTGGGACACCAGCGATCGTGTAGAAACGGGACTTCCCGCTTGTCCAAGGTTGTCCGCATGAGTCTTCATGACTCTCAAATAATCAACCATCTTCGAGGACCCTTTTCTGGTTTGTTGAAAAACTTGTCGAAGATAGTCTTCTTCTGCCCGTGACTGAACCCCAAAAAGTTCTTGAATAGCCGCCCACAAATCTTTAGCATTATCGTACCCCATGACTTGCGTTGCAACTTCCGGGGTCATTGAGTTGTACAACCAGCCAAGGAGGAGCTGATCGACAACAACCCAAGACTCATACAGTGGGTTTACAGTAGTTACCTCGGCAGGCGTTGAACTCGACGCTCCAACGGCATCGACTCCGATCGCGGCAGTCTGTGAGCTTCTTGCTCCAGAATTTTCACCTCCATTTGAAGACAGCAGTACCTTTGGCGGACACGATTCTTCTCCGGAGAGATGGCCTTCTAGTTTGTAACTCCTCAGAATCGGTAGAGCCAAGTTCTTCCATAAGAGTAAATTTCCTCTATCTAACTTCACAGAAGTGATTTGATTTAATAGCTGGTTTAGAGGAGGGCTACTAAACGTAGGGCCAGAGATAGTTGAAGATACAGAGTTGAGTGAGGCGTTGGCCATAGGGCTCTGATACCAAGTTAATTTTCAGACTGATAAGACTGAGGCAACGCTCGATTTCTTTCTTCTTTTCTTATTGAGCAAAGGAAGCTCTGAAAGCTTTTATAAAAGCAATACATCATGCGGCTAGGGTTTCCAAATAATAAAGAATGATAAAAAATCATTTACACATGGCATCTTCTAATAGGCAAAGAAATATAAAACAAATATTCTATCATAACAAATTCGGTTGATGGATGGTTCTGGAATGTTGAGACGTGGCTTCTTCCTTTGTTGAATTTCCTTCTTTACCCAACTTGCCAAAACTCTTCATTTGGTTTATTCCCTTAATAGTATTCTTCTATATCAATGAGAAATATACCTTTCATACTATGAAAAACTTCATGGTATCAGAGTAGTAAAAACGACACGACTTTTTTTTTCCTCTCCTCGCATCTCTGTGCATCAATTTTCTGCCTTTTTTTTTCTCCTTCCATGGCGTCATCTGATAGGGATTCTCATTCCCCAATTTTTCTTTTGTCTAACATCTGCAATTTGGTTTCTATTCGATTGGATTCTTCGAATTTTGTTTTGTGGAAATTTCAGATTCACTCCATTTTGAAAGCACATAAGCTCTTTGGTTTCATCGATGACTCCCTGCCCTGCCCTGTGAAGATGATTTCTACTTCATCCACTTCGTCTAGTTCTTCGTCCGAAGAGTCTACTGTTACAGCCACTCAACCTAATCCTCTATATGGAGATTGGATCACAAATGATCATGCAGTAATGACATTGATTAATTCTACTCTTTCTCCTGTTGCCTTAGGTTATGTTGTCGGGTGCACCACCTCTAAATAGATTTGGGAAGTGCTGGAAAAACACTATTCTTCAAGCTCTCGGACTAATATTGTTAACCTCAAGGCTGATCTTCAATCTATTACAAAGAAGCCTGACGAGTCGATTGATGATTATATCAAGCGTATTAAAGAAATTAAGGATCATCTAGCGAATGTCTTTGTCTTTGTTGATGATGAGAAACTTCTCATTCACGCCCTTAATGGTTTGCCAACGGACTTTAATGCTTTCCGAATTTCGATTCGTACTCGTTCTCAAACTGCTTCTTTTGAAGAACTTCATGTTCTTCTTAAATCTGAAGAGTCTGCCATTGCTAAACAGTTGAAAGTTGAAGATACACTGACTCAACCAACTGCTATGCTTGCCATTCAACAGCAAACTCCTGGTCGTTTTCATCCATTAGGGAATTATAATGGTCGGCCATCTAGCCGTGGTCGTGGTAATCAAGGTCGTGGCCATGGTGGCTTCCCCTCTCCTGGTCGTGGTGGTCGAGGTAATCATTCTTCGAATTATCAGTCGTCACAATCATTTGAGGATCGTGTTCCTTGTCAAATTTGCAATCGTCCTAGACACACTGCGATAGACTGTTATAATAGGATGAATTACCATTATCAAGGCCGCCATCCTCCTACTCAGTTGGTTGCTATGGTTGCATCTCAGAATGTGGCTTATTGTAATAGTTCATCTCCTGGCTCTAATTCTGGTTCCTCTAACATTGGCAATGGTACTTGGTTAGCCAACTCAGGATGTAATGCTCATCTCACTATTGACCTTGGTAATTTGTCTGTTGCTTCAGATTATGTAGGGGATGATCAGATTTCTGTTGGCAGTGGCCATACTCTTCCAATATCTCACTCTGGTTCAGGTCTTCTTCACACTCTTTCTTCCTTTTTACTTAACAATCTTCTTTGTGTTCCTCATGTTACAACCAATTTGTTATCAGTTCATCAACTTTGTGTTGACAACAATTGCATCATGAGTTTTGACTCTCATAAATTCCTTGTTCAGGACAAGTCTACGGGCAAGGTTTTATTCCAAGGACCTAGTGTTAACGATCTTTATCCTCTACCTTCGTCTTCTATTCGGTCATCTTCCTCTACTGGTCCAACTTGTCATCTTGCTCATGTTGCTACTGATCGTCTTTATAATCTTTGACATAATCGGTTAGGCCATCCTAGTCATTCTACTCTTTATTTTATCTTTCGTTCGTTAAATTTACCTACTCATTATGTCTCTGAATGTATCTGCAAACACTGTGTCAGTGTGGTAAGATGTCTAAGTTACCTTTTTCTAGTTCTCTCGTTCTGTTTCTACTTGTCCACTAGAACTTGTACACAGTGATGTTTGGGGCCCTGCTCCTGGAACTTCTATAAATGGTTTCAATTTCTATGTGTTGTTTATTGATGATTTTTCCAAATTCACATGAATATATCCTATTGCTCGTAAGTCTGATGTTACTGCTGTGTTTCAACACTTTAAACCACTCGTAAGTTTTAGAGTATTTTTGGCTAATTTATCACTTAATGAAGAATGCCCATTGATTTTAGTCTTTGGATCTTTGTTATCTCAAGCGATTGAAGCCAACCCGTGAGATCTTAGAGCAAGTTGAAGTTGAACCAGCAAGCTTGAAGTTATTTTTTGGTAAGTCTCGATCTCAATTTTAGGCTTTCTTGGTTAGTACGATCAGTAAGAAAGTTAATTGATTTATTTTGGTGTTATGAAGGCAAACATCTGTTTGAGGTCGAGGGCGACGTTACTGGAGTTAGTTGGGATTCTAGATCGAGAATATTTAAGTCGAGGTAGGTGGCTTAATTGTTGAACTTTTAATTTGGGTGCGCATGTCTGACTCTTTTCCAAAATTCATGTTTTTTATGAATTGTTTTGAATATGTTTATGTTTAAGAAAAGTTGTTGAAGTATGGATTATTTAAGTATGAAATTTGTTATGAATGTTTGCAAATGTTGAGGTTTGAATTCTATTAAAAGTGATGGTCTCTTGAGTTTTTTTACATTATGCATGAATTTATACGACCTTTAAGCTTCTAAAATTTAGAAAGTGTACATGAAATTGATGTACTTTAAGAGATGCCTACATAGGACTTAGGGACATGAAATTGATATACCTGAGTCGAGGTTCGTGAAATTGATGTTCTTCCAAAGGCGACACATGAAATTGATGTGTCTTGGATATGCATGAAATTGATGTATATCCCATAATTAATAAGTTTAAGATAAAATTTAGAGCCACCAAAAATATGTTTGTTGATGATTTTAAAAAAACGTGCATAAGCGAGACCCAACCTCAACAGTGGGGTCACTTACTGAGTATTTTAAATATTCATTCTTTTCTAAACTGTTTTCTTTCAGGGAAAGGCAAGGACAGGTGCCAGACGAATGATGAGAATCCGTTAGGCAGCCATGAGAGGACTATGAACTTCATATTTTATTTTCTTTCGTTTTAAGAACTCTGTTTTACTTTATTTGATTTGTAAACTTGTTTGAGAAATTTTTTAGAGATAGTTTGGAAATTATTTAAGAATAATTAAAACCTTTAAACTCAGGGATCCCGAATAGACTCTTGTAAGGAGTCGGGTTGTTACACCTCTGATCGCATGCATGATTAATTTGGCTAGGCCTCAATGCAGTTTAGATTAATTAGTTAATCGGCCAATTAACTAGTTTAAGCTAGAATTAGGCCAAGTGCTTACTAGTCTGTGATAGTAGATCACGACTCTCTGACTGTTACAGGAGTACGCCGAACATAAATGTGTAATTAGGAATTTTTAGTTAAATTAGTGATGTTGTTATAGGCAATTTTGGACCACCCCGATACACAAGGAGCTGACGAGGACAACCGGGGAGAAATCGGGCTGAAAGATGGACCAAGGAGGCAAAACCGGCAAATGGGACGGGCCAAGACCGAAGGGGTCGGGTTTTCGGCCCGACCCCCTGCTCGGCCTCGGCCCGCTCGTGCGGGCCGAGTCCGTTTGGTCCCGTCTGGTCCCCACCGCCTCTGGATGCCCCGGTTTCGCCTGGTTTGACCTAAAACGCCTCCGAAACCCTAAAAAGACTAGGAGGATGAACAGGTATTTATATCCCTCTTCGCCACTGAAGAGGGGATCCCGAATTCTATCCCAAAACTCTACTCTTTGTTCTCTGCTTTCTCCTCTTGCTCATACTTTTCCACGCCCTACCGTTCTCTTTGCTGACTTAAGCATCGGAGCCGGTGTGGCGAGCACCACACCGGTGTGCAGGTTTACTGTCTTGCAGGCCACGTCTTCCCCCCTCAACTACAAATTTACCGTTGGTGGCACGTGAAGGTCAGGTGAGATCCTCTGGCCAAAATCGACCATCAACAGATGTAATAAAATCAAACTAAAATTTGAGATTCCCAATTACATACATGATTCCGAGGTTAGATTCACCATCCCTTTTATTTCCCTGCGATTTTTATTTTCCGATATTTTAATTTCAATTTTTATATGCTTACTCCTAAAACCCTCTAGCACCAAGTAGAAAAGAAATTATAAATTCTCTTGCATAGATCCCATGCATTCGACCCCGACCACTACTATTGTAATGTAGGTCAGTGCAGGAGATTACAAGTTGATTTGGTTTAAGCCTCTCGACAAGTCTTCTATCAATCAAGGTTGAAATGATCCTAAAATGGTGGAGGGTATCAGAGTTTTCGCTCTTTTATCCTTCATGCTTTCTATCTTTCTCAAGGATTTGAGCAGTTTTCAAAGGGATATAGTTCTTTTTGTAGGCATTAGAGTTAGCGGCCTTTGTTGATTTGTAGGTGAGAAGTCTGACTGCAACGAGTTGAAGTTGGAGGAGTAGTTGGCTTGAAAATTTCGTTCAATTTTGACCCACTAGAAGCTTTAAGGGAAAAAAAACAATTTTGAACCTTCCAGGTTGTATCAATTTTAACCCAAAACTTTCAATTTTATCAAATTGAACTCCAAACTTAACAAATTGTATCAATTTGAACATCCAACTTTCATAAATGTTGCAATGTAGACCTTTTGTCAACTTTTCATTTGAATTGCTATTAAAACATGTAATTGACCATTTCTTTTTTTTTTTTTTTTTAATTCACATTGCATTTAAGTTGGTGTTTTGTAAGAAATTTGTTGGAAAAACTCTTTAAGAAATCAAATATCTCAAACTATTCTTCTCATTAGTAGAAAAAAAAATTCCAGAGTTATTGGTAACAAGAAAAATCCAGCAAAAATGTGAAATAAAAAACTCGAAATTTCTTTATTCTCGTTTCCTAGATTTGTACATTCTTCTAATTAGCAAGAAAAAAAACATTTAAATAAGGAAAAAAAATCTCACGAAGTTCTTAGCAACAAGAAAAAACTAGCGAATATTTGAAGTTTAAAAAGAAAACCTCCAAATTTTTTTTGCTTTTGTAATCTTAAATAGCAGCAAAAAAAAGTCCTCACAGAGTTCTCAACAACAAGAAAAAGTCTAAAATAAAGTTTCTTCAATATTTTATTTATAAGAAACCAATTCAGGTGCAATGTGAATTTAAAAAAAAATAATAATAATCAATTACGTATAGTGGTTCAAACGAAAAGTTAACCAAAGGTATACATTGTAACACTTATGCAAGTTTGGAGTTAAAATTGATACGATTTGATAAGTTTGAGGTTCAATTTGATGAAATTGATAGTTCAAGGTTAATATTGATAGAACTTGTTAAGTTTAGGGTTCAATTTAATGAAATTGAAAGTTCAGGGTTAAAATTGATACAACCTCATAATTTAGGGTTAAAAATGATTTTTTCCCAAACTTTAAAGTTTCAATCGCAAGTTGGCTTCTAGATGCTCCCTGGCACACACAATACAATAAACACATGACTAGCGAGCATCAATGCAATAAACACATCAACTCTATCAAAATCTACCCTTTCCTAAAGCATGTTTATCAACATAAGATTTACAACTCATGACTTTCTCATTCTTGCCGTATTGAGAATGGAATGTTCGCAAAAAGATATTAAAACATTCCCAAAGGTATAAAGATTAAGGAGCCATTTGGTTGAAAGTTTAGTTTAAGATGCCTGGGAATAAGATACCTGGGAATCAAAGATAACTGTGTTTGATTATGCATGAGAATAGAATCCTGATTTTAATAACATTTTCATAATAATATGATTATTTATTTATTATAAATAAATCCAAAAAAAATAATTAATTGATTGTTCAATAAGTAATTAATCATAATTATTGAAAAATGAATTTTTATACTAAATTCATTTAAATAATTTTAATTCAATAATTAAATATATTTTCGGTAATGTTAATTAATTAATCATAATTTTAGTAAGTATGTAATTGCATCCATTTAATAAACTTGGACTAAGTATTTGTTTTAAAAAAATTTAAATTCTTGACAAATTATTATTTATTTAATCTAATTAAATAATTTATTATATTATTTTTTAATTTAGTATCAATTAGTTAATTAATTAACTATATTCAAAATAAAATTGCACATAAAAATAAAAAAGAATACATGAGCAAAGAAAAAACTCATGTTATTGCAAGGACATAGAAAGTGCTTGCCTATGGGCATAAATGATGTCTGTTAATTCTTTATTCCCAGGGGCCCACCACAGAAACCTTCAAACAAACAAGGGTATCAGAAACCCTTGTTCATTCTCATCTCCAAAACCTTGCAGCAAACGACCCTTAGGATATATTTGGTTTAACTTTTCACGTGTTTAATTTTGAAAAAAAAAAACCATTTTCAGAAAAATTCTGGTGTTTGTTGACAACCACTGAAAATGACTTATTAAAAAAATAAGTTTGAGAAATAAACTATTTTGAGAGAAACACTTGAAGATAAATTTTTTAAAAAGAGTTACGTTTTTTAAGTGTATAATAACTTGGATTTAAAAACACTGACGAGGAACGGTCACCAAACACATGAGTATTTAAATTCTAAACAATTTTTATACAAAATATTTTTTTAAGAAATTCATTCTTGAAAAACATATAAACTAAAATGTATTCCAAATGGACCATAAGCTATGACCCTGGTAAAGCAAGAGTGATCATAACCTTGTATAATTTGTAGGCGCACGAGTCAAGTTATTTCTCAAAGCTCCAAAATATATATTTTCTTCACTTCACGATCTCATATTTATGCTTTTGAAGGTATTGAAGTATGAAAATGGATAGAAAATTTAAAGACACATTTGGTCTCTAGACTTTCATTAAATTATAATAGAAGTAACAATTTAAGGAAGTTCTAGAACTTTAGTACACAAGGATTTAGGTTTTTTAGTCATATTAAGAATACATGAGAATTTGATATGAAAATCACTTAGATCTCATGTGTATACAAAAATAAAGGTCATCAGTGTGCATAAAAGAATTGATGGGTCGGTGGGATCCAATTGCGTGGCATATCAAACCCATGGTACACTTTTGCAAAACTATGAAGAGATATGTTACCTTCTAAAGTTTCAAGAATAAATCATTATAAATTTTAAATTATATGGACTTTGGTTACATGTTAAAATTCAAGGAATAAACAATTACTCCAATGAAATGAAAGCACTAGCAAACTAAATGTGTTTATTAGCAACAATAAGAAATTAGTTTTCTTAAATTTCTTCATTGAATTTCATGCCATATTTTTTCCAAAATGCATGTTTTTGAAAGTCTTATCACAATGTTTTCATAATTTGACTTTTAAACCCACTTCCTAACCACCTTTAGTAAGTTTTCAATTACTTATCCAACCAATCTAAATATAGTTTAGTACATAATGTACTTATCATCTTCTCGAAGAGTGAAGATTCAATATCCTAGCCTACATTTGTTGACTAAAAACAAATGTATCTATTACTCTATTTTTAGTTCAAGAATAGGCGAGAAAAATTTAATCATAGACGTTTTGGTTGAAGTTATAATGATTTTAAATGGTTGTGAGTTGCTTAAGGCGGTGTTATTGACAACATGGAAATGAGGGATTTGAACCACAAATTTCTTCATCGTTAGTGTTGATGGTCGATTTTGGTCAGAGGGAACTCACCTGACCTTCACGTGCCACCAACGGTAAATTTTTAGATGAGGGGGGAAGACGTGGCCTGTAAGACGGAAAACCTGCACACCGGTGTGGTGCTGGCCACACCGACTCCGATGCCTAAGTCAGAAAACGGAAGTACGAGGGCTAGAGAGTAAGAGAAGAGAGTAGAGAGTTCGGGTCCCCTTCTTTGGTGGTGAAGAGGGGTATAAATACATGCTCATCCTCCTAGGGTTTTTAGGAATTCGGAGGCGTTTCAAGAAAAACTAGGCGAAACCGGGGCAGCCAGAGGCGGTGGGGACCAAACGGAGCCGGACGGGCTTGGCCCGCGCAAGTGGGCCGAGGCCGAGCAGGGGGTCGGGCCAAACGCTCGACCCCTTCGGTCTTGGCCTGTCCCACTTACCGGTTTCGCCTCTTGGGTCCATCTCCCAGTCCGATTTCTGCCCGGTTGTCCTTGCCAGTTCCTTGTGCATCGGGGTGGTCCAAAATCACCTATAACATTAAGCTCCCACTCTTGAATTGGGATTCAGGTGCGACTTAGTGCTATCGGTTGTGCTCCTTAAGCCAGATTTAAGAGTATAACTCTAGTTCCATGCCGACTTATGTATGGATTCCTTGTTATCCTGCAAGATTGGACAAACTGGACAAAGTAGAAATTCCCTGAATAGGGGTTCGGTGAAATGACAATGAAAAAGGTGAGAGATTACAGAAGTGGCCAGAGGGCCTGTGTGATTGGCCAAGCCTCAGTGACCGGGCAGCGAGACCCCCGTTCTTGGTCATTCAGAGTGTTTCATTCCAGATCCAGGGCCATTCCACAAGTAATATGTAGGAAAATAGAAGATCTCACGATCCTGCATAAAAAGTTAATTTCTACAAAAAAAGAATGAGGGAAGAGGCTAGGGTCGGCCTCGGCCTCATGCCCCTATTAGTCTAAAATTTAACTCCCTGCACTCATACATTAGGAGAAGAATGAGCCAGAACATGTAATTATTTGTTAGACATGTTAAACTAGCGTGCCTTTTGTTTAATAGGGAGTGCATATCCCCTGATACTTACTTTTTGTTTAATAGGGAGTGCATATCCCCTTTGCAACCCCCAATCTCAAGTAAAACTTCATTAAAACATAAAAGTATAGTTGAGTAAATAGGAGAATACCTCTAAAGTTTGTGCTCGGCCTCGGCAAGAGGTGCTCAGGCTCGGCCTCCGCAAGGTGAGCTTGACTCGAGCTAGATGGGGTGAGGTAGACTTGACAGTCCAGGCTCATGTAACCCCATATTTGGATGAGGCGAGGTAGACTAGGTAGTCCAGGCTCACCTGATGTGAAGATGCTCAGGCCAGATGAGGTAGACTTGTTGGTCCAGGCTCACGTAATCTCAATCTGGATGAGGCGAGGTAGACTAGGTAGTCCAGGCTCGCCTGATGTGAACATTCTCAGGCCAGATGAGGTGAGGTAGACTCGTTGGTCCAGGCTCACGTAATCTCAATCTAGATGAGGCGAGGTAGACTCGGTAGTCCAGGCTTGCCTGATGTGAAGATTCTCAGGCCAGATGAGGTGAGGTAGACTCGTTGGTCCAGGCTCACGTAATCTCAATCTGGATGAGGCAAGGTAGACTCGGTAGTCTAGGCTCGCATGATGTGGTGCCACACTTCTGAATACTGAACTTTAATGGTGAAACTGTGGGACTTTGACATTAATTAAACTTCTACATTTGAATGAAAGTAGATAGGAAAAAACACTCAACCTATTCCTACAAACTGGAAACAGAAACGAAATATATAATGTCTAATTACATAATAAAATGCAATAAACAAGTAGCCCTAAAATTCCATAAGTTTAGATTCAGAGTTGGTGGAAGTGTGCTCTGCTCGGCCTCGGGCCTCTGTGGCTTAACTGCTTTCAGTGCGGTCCAGTAACATTCTCGTGATTCCTTCTGCTCTCCTTGGACAACTCCCACACCATTCGGAGTTGGAAACTTCAACAATGAAATTTGGCTAGGAATTAAAATGTGTCCTCAACAAAGATGAAAATCATTGTAAGAAAATTGAGTGAAAACAAACATAATTTTCAAAAATTCCAAAACCAAAAACCAAATGGTTATCAAATGATGCCTTGATTTTTGGTTTCTCGTTTTTTTTTTTAAATTATGCTTGTTTTCTCTCACATCTTTGGTAAGGACGCATTTGAATTCATGGCCAAATTCTGAAAAACAAAACAAAATTTTGAAAACTATTTTTTTTATAGTTTTTAAAACTTGACTTGGTTTTTTAAAACAGGGAAGGAAAGTTAATAAGAAAAAAATATAAACTTATAGGTGGGTAGTGTTTATAAAGTATAATTTTCAAATACCAAAAACCAAATGGTTATCAAATGGGGCATCATTGTTCTTGTGTTTTTCGATTTTCATTATTGATAAATAGAGTTACAAGTTTTCTGTTTTTAAAATTTTAAAATATTTTTAGGGATATGTAAGCAAATTTTCGTTTAAAAAAATAAAATCAAATAAACTCTTCTAAAATAGATTCCTATTTTTAAGGGCTCCGTCTGATAACCATTTGGTTTTTTGTTTTTGGTTTTTGGAAACCATACTTGTTTTCTTCCTAATTTCATAGAATGATTTTCATCTTCCTAATTTCATCTTTGGAAACAAGTTTTTGAAAACCATATTTTAGCTTTTAACACTCAACTTGGTTTTTGAAAACATGGGAAGAAGGTGCATAAGATAACAAATGAACGTATTGGTGGAAGTTGTGTTTATAAGCTTAATTTTAAAAAACCAAAAACCACAACCTCATTTGATAACCATTTCTGGTTTTTGGTTTTTGAAAATTAAGCATATAAACACTCATTCCACCTATACATTTCTTTGGATCGTTATCTACCTCATTCCCATGTTTTCAAAAAACAAAGTCAAACTTTGAAAAAAAAAATAGTTTTAAAAAACTTGTTTTTGTTTTTAGAATTTGGCTAATAACTCTAATGTCTTTTAATAAAGATGAAAACCATGATAAGGAAAGAGAGAGAAAATAAGTATAATTTTGAAAAACCAAAAACCAAGAATGTTAAAGTAACCAAATCTTTTTGATTTTGGTTCTCCACCTTTTTCTTTATGATCTTCAATTTGTTTCCTTACAACACATTCTCTCTCAACTAATCTCCCCTCAACATATTTTTTTTTTCCTCTTAATAACATCTCTATCTAAATTTCAAAAAAGAAAACCAAAAATTGTTATAGGACATAATTTGTTTCTCTTTTCTTTTCCAAAATCATAACTTTCACCAAATAGGTACCATTTTCGTTTTCCGTTAAAAAAAAAAATAATCATCATCAAACCAATAATCAAGATTCCAAAACTACCTCCACCCCATTTTTTTTTTTTTTTCTTCTCTAATATTCTAGAGAAAAAAAGGCTACCCATGAAAAAAAAAAAAAGTAAATAAAAAGAGAAAAAAAAAAGAAAAAAAATTATTCGAAAAAGCAACTCCCTTTTGATAGACGTGTAATAACAAAAATAACCATGTAGACTAGAATAAGATATGATATTATAATGAAGAAACTTAATTATGACTAGGGTGTATAAAAAGGGGGAAAGCATTGGCATTGCTGTGTGTGTTTTTGCAAAGAAATCAAGCTATAAGAGAATCCTAAACCATGTCTCTTTGTGGAAAGTTTGTGAGTGAATCAGAAATAAATGCAGCTGCACACAAACTTTACAAAATCTTCAAACATACATGTTTCGATGTTCCAAATATTTGTCCAAACATAGTCCAAAAAGTTGAAATTCATGAAGGGAACTGGGATAGCCATGACAACGGCTCCATCAAGATCTGGTATTACAATATCGGTACGTATAAAATAATCATAACTATGATCACTTGTTTTATGATCCTCTTCTAAATAATTATGATATATCTTTTTGTGTTATTGTATGATTTGTTAAGAGGGTAAGTTTGAAGTTTTTAAAGAACGAGTGGAATTCGATGACGAAAAGCTGGTGATATTCTTGACTGGACTGGAAGGAGATGTGTTCAAGCATTACAAAACCTACAACTTGACATTTCAAGCTATTCCAAAGGGACCTAAGCATTGCTTGGCAGTTTTGACAGTGGACTTTGAGAAACTTCATGATGACTGTCCTCATCCTCACAAGTACCTCGATCTCCTAACTAACTTCATCAAGGGCTTTGAATCTCATCTTAAAGAATAAAACATTGTGTGTGTTTTGATTCGAGCTTCATCAAAGTTGTATTGTTCTCTCACGGTCATCTTCGGATCTAGACTTGATTTGTGTATCTTTATTGCTTATTACTATGTTTTCTCTAAGCTTGTGAGGATGTATTAAAAAGTAAATAATGGTCATCCTCATGTAAAATGAATGAAGCTCGATTATTGTGTTTGTTCAAATATATGTATACATTATGTTATGTTTCTTCTATATTACATAGGTCCGTTTGATAACTATTTGGTTTTTGAAAATTAAGTTTATAAATTCTACTTCCACCAACAAGCTTCTTTGTTTTTCTAATACATTTTTTTTTCCTTGTTTTTAAAACCAATAAAATTTTGAAAACTTAAAAAAGTAGTTTTCAAACACTTGTTTTTGTTTTTAGAATTTAGCTAGGAATTCAAATGTGTCATTGACAAAGATGCAAACCATGGTAGGGAAATTGGGAGAAAAGAAGCCTAATTTTCAAAAACCAAAATCCAAATGGTTATCAAACAGGGCCTAAGATATTACGATCTGTCTTAAATGTCAAATGTTCGAACTTCCACCCATATCGTCAAACTAATTAAAAAAACGACGGGTGAAATTCATATTACTTTTGAAGAGTGAAGATCTGGTTGTATTTACTTCTTCGTTATTCAACCATTTAGGCCCCGTTTGGTTCATGATCCGTTTTCATTTTTATGTTTTCGAAAATAAAAAATAGAAGGAAAACCCTGAAAACATGTTTGGTATACCTATTTTCAAAAACATTTTTCGAAAACAACTCAAAAAATGGCCTGTTTTCAGAAACGATAAAATGTTGTTTTCATTGTTTTCCAATTTTGTTTTCAAAATAATGGAAATACAATATACAACTTTAAAACACACATGATACATCTTTCTTTCCATCAAACAATGTTGCATTCTCTACAAACAACTTCTTTTTTTTTTTTTGATATCCAATTTCTCTTCGACTCTAAAGGGAAAAAAAGTACAAAATTACTGTTGTGTAAATAGTGTGTTTGATTTTTTTTTAGAAGATAAATAGTGTGTGATAACTTATGTGTTTGATTCAGAGTGATGTTTTGGTTGTTATTTTTACTTTTTACATAATTCTACCTATTTTGATATACTCCTCCACTATACAATTCAAAAGTTTCATATAATACAACTATAGGGTATATCTTTTTTTTTCCTTATAATTTCAATTCCAACAATTTTTTTTTAAGAATCAATTCAAGCATCATTGATTTATAATCTCTCTAAAAATGAATAAAAGTCAACTAGAAAAATAATCATATTAAATTAACTCTTTCTAAAAAAAAATCAAATTTACCCAAGCACATATTAATCTTTTCACGCATTTTCAAATTCATAACCAAACACAGTTTTCAAATTTTGAATTCAAATTTAAAGTTTTTAAATTGGAACCAAACATGTTTTTAAATATAATAGAAATAAGAAATTTGTGTTTGTTTTCTGCTGAATTCTTGATTTTCGAAAACAATTTTCAAATCATGAACCAAACGGGGCCTTTAAATATTCTCCATTCCCTCAACCCTTATTCTTGTACAAACCTTAAGAACTTTAGGCCCCGTTTGATAACCATTTGATTTTTCAAAATTAGGCTTGTTTTCTTCCAATTCTCTTACAATGGTTTTCATCTTTGTCAATGACACATTTGAATTCCTAGCCAAATTCTAAAAACAAAAACAAGTTTTTGAAAACTACTTATTTTAGTTTTCAAAATTTGGTTGGTTTTTAAAAACAAGGAAAGAAATGTATTAGAAAAACAAAGAAGCTTGAAGGTGGAAGTAGGATTTATAAGTTTAATTTTCAAAAACCAAAAACCAAAAACCAAATGGTTATCAAACGGGGTCGTAGTTTTTTGTAGGGGTGAGCATTATAGACCGAAAAACCGAGCCGACCGACCGAAACCGATCGAACCGACGTCGGTCGGTCGGTTTTTGAATTAAATCGGTCGGAGTCGGTTTTTCTAGGAAAAACCGACTCATCGGTCGGTCAATGAGTCTAAGGAGACTCAAACCGACCAGAACCGACCGAAATTTTAAAAAAAATAATCTATGAAAACTCGTGAGTACGCTGCTGCAGGCAGCATTAATGCGCTGCCTGCAGCAGCCGATGGTCTTCCCAAGGAAGTAATGATTATATATATTTTTTTTTATTTTCTTTCAATTTCGTTTATTTTTTTTTTCAAATCCTCGTGAGTTCTCAAATCCTCTCAGAGTTCTCAAATCCTACAACAACCTTGGAAGACCTCTTCTTTCCTTTTTATTTTTTTCAAATCCTCTCAGAGTTCTCAATGTTCATTTTGTTTGCTTCCATCTTCTTCTTCTTTTCTTTATACATCTTCTTTCTCTTTTCTTTTATGTAAGTTCCCTTTCCTCTTCTTTCTTTCTTTTCTTTTCTTTTTTTTTTGTTTTCATTTTATTACTTTATTCTCCATTTCTTCTTTTTTTTTTTTCTACTTTCGAATGGTCGGTTCATCTTCTTCCTTTTTTCTTTCCTTTTTTTATCTTCTTCTTCACACCGCATCCTAAAAATCGACCCTAACCGACTGACCGTCGGTGTCATCGGGCGGTCGGCGTAACCAATCCCTCCCAAACCGATGAAAACCGACCGCCGGAAACCGACTTGTCGGCGGTCGACGTCGGTTTGAGTCCAAAACCGATGCCGACCGACCGATGATCACCCCTAGTTTTTTGCTATTTTCTTGATCAGCACTCTATCCATTTTGATGTAGTTATTCTCTCAAAGTTTTTCTTTCCCCCTTTAATGTTTTGAGAAAGTTGCAGATAAAATATATTATATAAAACGTGTAACAATAAAGTTTTAATTAAAAATGATCTAATTAACACTTGCATGGGATAAAACGATATCAAACCCATAACTTCTACAATTAAGGGAATTCATTCTCGTAAACAATAAGATTAATTTTTTTCTCTACACTATCTTCAATACTTTTGTGGTAAGATTCAGGTTGGGAGTGCGACCAATGTCCCACATTGAATAGATAAGGAGAGATCATGGGTATATAAGGGAAGACAAATATCTCCATTAGTATGAGGCCTTTTGGGGTAATCCAAAAACAAAGTCATGAGGGCTTATGCCCAAAGTGGGCAATATCATACCACTGTGGAGATATGAGGTGTCCAGTAGTCCCTTAAAAGTGGTATCAGAGCTCCGTTCGATCCAAAGTTTAGAGGTTCGTGGTTTAGTGCCTTTGTGTTTCCATACTTTGTTCTGGTTATTCTGTGAGGTATATATTGACTAATGTTTTCAATGTTGACTGGTTTCGAGGTTGCTCGATTTGATGGGAAGGGTAATTTTGGTCTATGGAGAAAGAAGATTAAAGCGATTCAACAAGATGTAGCTAAAATCTTGTGTGACAAAAATGACCTTCCAACAACGCTCACAGAAGATGATAAGAAAGAAATGGATGAGATTGCCTATTCGACCATTGTACTCTATCTCTCAGATGGAGTGCTTAGGCAAGTAAATGAGGTAACTACCACGGTTGAGTTATGAAAGAAGCTAGAGAGCCTTTATCTGAGAAAGTCTCTACCAAATAAGTTATATCTAAAGGAAAGATTCTTTGGATATAAGATGGATTAAAGTAAAGGCTTGGAAAAGAACTTGGAGGAATTTCACAAGATTGTAGTTGATCTCAATTGAAGGATTGGAATTCCGTAATTCCACAAAGCGGAAGCGTGATTGAGACCGATTTGTAATTAATTTTCTTTAATCTAAAATACCAATACATTGACAATAAACTTAGAACTATTCTAGATTTATATTAAGGCTAAGCATACAAAAATATTAGATCTAAATCTAATTTATATAGTAACAAATTACTTACTCTCGTTGACGACTCAGATTAAATTCATCAACTGCTTGTGAATTAATCACAAACTAGTGCGAACACCACCACTATGACTACACCGGTATGACTCTGAGACTTCTAGAGGCAGGAGACTGGTGGGAGTCTAGAGGAAGCCTTGAGGGGAATTCTCTAAGAGTAGGAGAATGAATGGGATGTCTTTCACCCCACCCTAGGAGTCTTATTTATAGGTAAAGGCCAAGACCTTTTTCCTAATAGGAAAAGGTCTCTAATTTTAATAAATAATTAATTAATTCCATAATTAATTAAATTCCCTAATTAAATATCATATATTTAATCTTAGAGATTTTATTAAAATTAAAATTAATATGAATCCAATTCATATTAAATTTATTTGAACTCTTTCAGATATTTTCTTTTCTAATAGGGAAATGTCTCTAATTTTAATAAATAATTAATTAATTTACCCAATTAAATAACATATATTTAATCTTAGGGATTTTATTAAAATTAAAATTAATATGAATCCAATTCATATTAAATTTATTTGCCCTTTTAAATATTTTCTCTGAAGAATTAATTTTTGAAATTAATTCAAAAATTATATTATAAAGTTTCATAGACTTTATATTATAATGCATCAATATACATTATACGATTCTCCAAATAAATTGAACACTTTCAATTTACAATTTATACTTAATTGCCTCAAGTCTCTTTACGAGCTACCAGTGGGACCTAATGGACTTACAAATCAGAAGCTCCAACGATACGAGACTAATTGACCAAACTCATTAACCAAGTTTAGTCAACATTCGTTAACTGTGGGTCACTCCACTAAAGACCCACAGCTGCACTCTTCTCACTGTAGAATATTTCTGTGTTCACA
Organism: Luffa acutangula; assembly: GCA_036850905.1. Classification (NCBI taxonomy): domain Eukaryota; kingdom Viridiplantae; phylum Streptophyta; class Magnoliopsida; order Cucurbitales; family Cucurbitaceae; genus Luffa; species Luffa acutangula. The sequence continues at coordinate 16,825,165 of CM072099.1, forward strand.
GATATCGACCAAGCAGTAAGTCAATCCTTCATGAGTGTTCGTAACACCAGCTGGGTCAAATTACAATTTTACCCCTAGGTTACCTCTGGTTCCTTAAGTACCACTAATTTCTCTATGAACAAGTTGTTTAGGGTCCCAACCACTAAACAGGAGTTCCTCTCGGGCTAGGAGAGGACGGCGCACCTTTGTTCAAGCCCTAGAATCAGCCCTTAAGGGAACACACATCTACTTACCCCAATAGGGGAAAGAGTGAATTCCATCTTGTACTGTTATGTTCCCAGCTCCCATTCGATCTTGCCCCTGAAATGGTAGGATTATTGAGTCGGCAAACTGGCCACTCTCACTCATACAAATCTAAGGACAATCCCTCCTGAAAGGGGTTCATAACAGACTCAAGATTGAGATTGAGTTACCTAGGTCATCCTATTGAAATAGAAACCTAAACTAGTTAACGGCGTTACATCTAGTGGTTACTATTTCGCGGTCCGATCTTATGCAAACTCATTGCATAGGATACCCCCACCCGTATGTCTCCTACATGGATGCTTTGGATCATTGCATCTGTATCGAATACAAGATGGGTCGTATCACATAGTGTCACCAGGATAAGGTACCCAGCCTTATCCCTATACTATAGACCTCTTAGGTTGTTACTTGGGCACTGATCCTCGTATGTCCCCACATACTAGTCCAAGTTTCATTTAAACAACCTTGGATCTTAGTTTATTGGATTTAGAGTTTATTAATGCAAACTCGATTATTCAATAACCAAATTACTGAATTACTCAAATAACTCTTTATTGAAATCGATTAATTTGTTTCATTTACTATCTACGAGTTTTAGGGCATAAAACCCAACATCAATAACATCAGTGAGAAGATGTCAGATGAGAATCAAACAATGATACTTTTGAATTCTTTGTCGGATTCGTTTCGAGAGGTTAAGGCTGCAACTAAATATGGAAGGGATTAGCTGATCATGGATATTGTGTTGGATGCCTTGAAGACTAGAAATCTCTAAATTAAAAAGGTACACAAGGAAGGTGAGTTACTTATAGCCAGATGGAGAGCTAAGAAAAAGAACTGGAAAGGAAAGGATTCGAGAACCAGGTCCAAATCCAGAGGAAAAGGGAAAAAGTGTTACTTGTGTCGTAATGATGGACATTTTAAGAAAAATTGTTCATTGAACAAGAACAAGAAAGTCTCTGATGGTAAGAGAGGTGAATCGAGTTCAGCCAATGTAACTTATAAGTATGATTCAACAGAGATCTTGATGGTGTCTAGTAGCGATTTTCAAGTGTTGGGTTTTATGCCATAAAACTCATAGATAGTGAATGTAAACAAATTGTATACTTGTTTCAATAAAGTGTTATTGAGTTTCTACAATAAAGTGTTATTGTTAAATATTGCACAATTTGACCCAAATCCAATAAACTAAGATCCAAGGTTGTTTGTATGTAACTTGAACTAGTATGTGGGGACATACGAGGATCGATGTTCAAGTAACAACCTAAAAGGTCTATAATACAAGGATAAGGTTGGGTATCTTATCCTGGTAACACTATGTGATACGACCCGCTTTGTATTAGATACAAATGTATTGATCCAAAGAGTCCATGTAGTAGACATGCGAGCAGGGGTATCATATGCAATGAGTTTCCATAAGACCGGACCATGAAATAGTAAACCACTAGATATAACACCGTTAACTAGTTAAGTTACTATTTCAATAGGATGACCTAGGTAATTGATCAGTCTTAATTCTGAGTGGGTTATGAACTCTTTCTCATGAGCGATGGTCCTTTGATTAGCATGGGTGAGAGTGGTCAATATGCCGACTCAATATGCCTTCCTTTTTGGGGACAAGACCGAGTGGGAGACTGGGGACATGAAAACACAATAAGAAATTCACTCCTTCCCACTTCTAGGAGAAGTAGATGAGTGTTTCCTTAAGTGGTGACTTCGGGACTTGAACAAAGGGATCCCGCCCTCTCACTGGCCCGAGAGAGACTTTCTGTTTAATGATTGGACCATAAACGGGTTGTTTAGTAGAGGAGTGCTGATACTTAAGGAGATTGATGTAACACAGGGGTAAAACGATAATTTGACCCAATTGTGATTACGAACACTTGTGAAGGATTGACTTACCGGTATATGTCTATATCTATGGACACAGAAATGTTCTACAGCGAGAAGAGTTCAGCTGTGGGTCTTTAGTGGAATGACCCACAGTTAATGAATATTGGTTAACCTGATTAATGAGTTTAATCAATTAACTTCATATCATTGGAGCTTTTGATCTGTAGGTCCATTAGGTACCCTTGCTAGCTCGTAAAGAGTAATTAAGAACAATTATATCTTGAGAGAATTTGAATAGTTCAAATTCATATTGGGAATTAAGTTAATTGTATAGGATACAAATTAATATAATGTATAGTGATACATTAAAATGTAAAGTCTAATTTGAAATTAAACTTTATTATTATGAGAAAAATAAATATTTGAAGAAGTTCAAATATTAATATGAATTTGATTCATATTAATTTTATAGGATATAAGAGAATTTGAAGGAGTTCAAATTTTAATATGAATTTGATTCATATCATAGAATTAATTAATTCAATGCCTGAAATTAAATATATGATATTTAATTGGGTAATTAATTAATTAACTAATAGAAAGTCTGAAATTAAATATATGATACTTAATTGGTGATTAATTAATTAATTGGAAATTAATCAATTATGGAAATGATTAATCACTTATGGAAGTAATTAATCATTTATGGAAATGATTTAATCACTTATGGAAGTGATCAATGATTTACGGAAAAAATTAAACAATTATGGAATTGATTGGTTATAGAATTGATTAATTATGGAAAATATTAAATAAGTTATGAAAATAATTGATTTTAAATGAATATTTTATTCATGACCTTTCTCCTATAAATAGAACACTAAACCTAGGGTTTAGGTGATACAACATAAGGCCACAAGAATGCACTCTTGCATTGTCTCTAGCCTCCCTAGCCACTCTCTTATATTCTCTCAACCAAGAACACAAAGAGGAACTTTTTCCTCTTGTGTTTTTCCCATTCAAGATTGGGTAGTCCCACAACTACATTCATAATCTCAGAGTCATAGTGGGAAAGATCAAATTGGTGGTGTCCCAATTGTTGACACAAATCAAGAAATGCGTTTTTGATATTTCAGAGACGACAACAACACAGTATGTATGCTTCTCCCATTTAGATTAGATATAAGGTTGTATGCTAAGTGACAGAAGAGATTGTCGCGGTCTCTTGTCAAATAAATTTATAATCCACGATTCCTAAAGCTAACTTGTAACAGTAGTGGTCGGGGTCGATCACAGGGAACAATCGGTTTATTTCTAAATTCTTTTGTGTTCTTGAGGTAACCAAAAAGGGGGGTTTATTTATAAAAGATGAAGACATAAAGTAAAGGCATGAAAATAAATAAGGAAAATTAAATGCAAGGAAAGTAAATGTGGGGTTAGTTGATCTTACTACGAGGATCACTGTAATCGGGGTTAAACTCGGTGTTAAGTTTTATTAATTTCATTCATCGATTATCAATTGATTTAAATTAACTATCTAAGTCCGTCGTACTCCGGCAACAAACCGAGAGCCATGATCCAACTATCACAAACATGCAAACGTTAAGTTTGATTCTAGTTTAAATTAATTAATATGTCTATTAACTAATCTAAATCGCATTGGGGTCTAGCCAAATTAATTCACATGTAAAGGGCAACAAACCACAATTACAATTGATTAAATCATTTAGTTCTAGGGACGCATGTGTATAATCATAATGTTAACCTATTTGCTACTTAGATTTAGCAAGTAAATTTAGACAGGGCGCGGTCAAGGTTGTCAATCTTTCCTAACACAATCTAAACTTGTATTCAAAGAACTAAAATCACAAAGACAATTAACTAAGTAATGAAGAATGGAAATCTCATAAAATTGAATCAAACTTACAAACCGAGGTCCCGATTACAACGATCCGAGCTTAGTTGGCCATAGACAAGCACCTCCAAGCTCGAGGCTCGATCAACCGACCCATGGATTAAGAAAATTTAAAAGAACTATAGAAAAGTAAAGAGAAAGGTGGCTACAATATTGTATTGAGGAATGATTCTAAACCTACACCAAGGCCTTTTATTTATAGTGTTTCTTGGCCTTCAATTTGTGGTAGAATGGTGCTAAATTGAGTCTTCAAAAAAGGAAAATTTCCAGCCAAAATAGGAAAAATTCAATTCTGGAAAACTGCCTAGCGTCGAGACGCTATGACACAGCGTCGCGACGCTAGGCCTTCAGATATGGGAAAAATTATGCAGATCAACACAGCGTCGAGCCGGTACGGTGAAAGCGTTGCGACGCTAGGTCTTCATCTTCACGCCCAAGTCCTTTCCTGATTTGACCAGCGTCCCGACGCTTGGATGGCGGCGTCTCGACGCTTCGACGGCTCCAAGGGTAGAAAAGTCATTTACGCTCTGGTTTCGCTCATTTAAGCCCCGAATCGCTTCCAAAGCTCCGGTGAGGACCTATAGACATATTATACTCATTTTAAAGCATTTTTTTCGCAATGAATTCAACTAAAATAAGCAAATTGGGTGATTCTAAGTGTAAAATAAATTGGACTTATCACTTAGCCTTAATAAATAAATCATAGAATAATTCTAAGTTTTTTGCCAATGTATTGGTATTTTGGTAGAAAAAAAATTAACTACGAATTGGTCCAATTACGCTTCTGCTTTACGGAATTGGGGAATTCCAATCCTACAATTAGTATCAGAGCCGATCGTAGATCTAATTTTGTTTTTCTAAAATTTTCATTGGCTATTGGTGAGATTTAATTATGCATTGTATATATAAGATTTTGCTAGTAGATGTTTAAGGTTTTGGCATATAGATTTGCAATTTTAAGTTGATTTGATCAATGTAAGGGCCCTTTGTTTTGGGTATTTTAATTGCGACCGAGTCTGTAAGTCCGTGTAATCGTTTTTGGTGAAATTCCATGAAGAACTGAAGAATTGTGGGCCAAAAACGAAGAAAACAGAGACTGGAAGAAGGGAAATCTTGAAAAAACAGAGGCCACAATCGTAAAAAAAAAAAAACGGCAACGATGACGTCATCATTGCAGATAAGACAAAATAGCTGACGCAGGGATGACGTTAGCCCTACAAACGACTTGCCTCGGTCTGACGCGGTCTAGGGCGCCTTGGGGCGGTTGGCACGGTTCGACGCGGGTGGCAGCGGTCCAACCGATTCAGAGTCGGTTCAGCACGGTCTGATGGAAAATGCGCGGTTTGGCGGCGATCCACACTGGTTCTTGACCGGTTCATGGGTTCTTTGACTGGCTCAGGCGGTTGTGGGGTGGTTTAGTCCGTTTTAAGCGAGATTTTACCGGTTTTTGATCGGTTCACAGTGATTTTGACTGGTTCTCGCCAATTTTGACCAGCTTGAGTGGTTTTTGACCCGATTTTGTGCGATTTGAGCAGTTTATGGTCCAGTTCATCGCATTTTTTTACCGTTTATATGTTTTTTGAAGCGGTTCATGTAGTTTCAGCCTTGTTCGGGCTGGTTCATGGCTAGATAAGACATTTTTAGATTAATTATTGTAATTTTTCTAATTCATTTTGTCATAGGATGTCAAAACTTGTCTCCTTAGCTATTTATTTTGTTCTATGGATGTCATATAGCTTAAAATCCCTCCATAGGTTAAGCATATTCATGCATATTTAATTATAATTGTTATAATATAAGTATTAAGCATGAATTTAATTTTCATGAGTATTTAATATAAATTGTTATGATTAAATGGATGCAAATTGAGAAGCATTGAGCATGAAATTACTATAGTAAAGAATATAAAAAGTTATATTTATGAAAGTAATTTATATGTTTATTTAATTTTCATGAGCAATTAATATAAATGTTATGTTAATGTATGAAAATTGTAATGCTTAATTTTAATTTTCTTGGGTAATTAATTTAAGAGTTAGGTTAATTAAAAGGAAATTAAATTGCATTGAGCATGACATTGCCTTAGATTAATATAATTGTTATATTTGTGTATGTCATGTATGCTAGTATATGGTTTATAAATTAATTAGAATTCGATTGTTAATTTATGTCACCATAGTAGCATGTTATAGGATTAATTCATTAAAATTTATAAGTGTTATAAAATTAATGAATAGAAACCGTTAACCTATAACAAAGAATTGCATGCAAACATAGGATCTTAGGAAAAATGGTTTAATTTTAAAATGTTTAAAATTAATTAGACCTAAGATCACGTTTCTAATAGAATTAGAATTATTATTACTTAGAATTAAAAATAGTTTTAATTGACTAAGTAGGAAAAAAAACATTACTATGATTATAAGGGAATTCCACCCAAGGATGAAAATATCCATATCGGTAGTAATATCGGTAATTAAAATTTACGGATATATCGACGGATATTCCGGGAAAAATCACGGATATCACAGAAACTTATAAAAATATTGTAAATTCTTTTGTAAAACTTTATAATAAGTTTATTTATGTAACAAACTATTATTTTAAGCATATATCAATAATTATAAGACTAATATATGCATTAATACAATAATAAATAGTATTAAAGATTGTAAAATAAGTATAAACATCAATAATTTTAAAATTTAGTCAGCAAATAAATGGTTCATAATTCAATAATAACATGATGTGTTTTGGTTCTTAAACCAATATTAATATAATTAATTTGGTAATGATAGTATTCTTTCTAATTCATTCTATCTTCAAAGATATATATTTTTTTGGGTAAAATACCTTTTTGGTCCCTCATGTTTCAGGTTTGTTTCTAATAGGTCCCTAGGTTTCAAAATCGAACAATCAAGTCCCTATTGTTTGAGAAATGCTTCTATTAAGTCCCTCTACCGTTAATTTTTTTAACGGTGCTGGCATGGCAAATAACGATGCTGACGTGGCATTGAAAAATAATAAAATAATACTTTTTTAAAAATTAATAATAAATTAAAATTAAATAATAATAATTAAATTAAATAATTAAAAAAAAACTCTACACTCTCTCTCCTCCTTCTCTCCCGTGACTTTCCTCTCTCCCTCCTCACCTTCTCTCTTCTTCTTCCCACCCTTTGCCAGAGCCTCCTCCCCGCCGCCGGAGCCTCTCCCCGAATACCCCTCTCTCTCCGATTCCCCCCTTCTTCCCTCCTCTTCTCTCCCCTTCCTTTATCTTCTCGACAGCCATGGCTGGCCGCCGTTGCCGCCCTCCAACACTGTCACCGTCTTGACGCTTAGGTCGAGCATGGGGTTGGGCTAAGGCCCAATCCCTTTGGCTCATCTCTCCTTCGGGGTCCACTTCTTAGTTATATCTTCGGGTTGGTGTTGCGATGTCCTCGTCGATTCCTTACAATTCGGAGTGGCTCAAAATTACCTATAACAATTTCTATTTGATAGCACTCTAATGGTGCTATTTAATTACCGTTAATTAGAGTTAGATCCTCTTAATTTTATTTAAATTGATTATTTACTAGTGAATCGAGCATAGAGGCCAGTTGGAGGAAATTGACTAAAGTGGAGCTAAATGGAGCAAAAGGAAATCAATATTAAGCCAGACTAAAAGTAGGCCCCATGCGTGAAATTCCGAAGACCTAAGCGTCAAGACGTTTAAAGTAGCGCAAAATGCTCCAGAAAATCACACAATCTGCCTTGGACCCAAGGACCTAGTGTCGAAATGCTGTCGTTAGCATCTCGACGCTGGGCAGCGACCCGCAGCACCGAGCAATAACGTGCTCAACGATGCAAGGACATCTCTGTGTCATTTCCATCTGAAGTGTCAAGATGCTGCCAGTGCGTGCACATTTCTACTTTCCTTCCAAGGCATTGAGATGCCAAGATTGGCATTGAGACGTTCTTGTCATGCCACATAAAATCATCTCTTTTCCTCTTGTTAGAATATTTACCCTGGTTGTTATTTTTACCCTCTGTTTGTATTGCTTTTACTGTTTTCATTCTCGATTATTGCACTGTAATTTTGTTTCCTCGTGTCCCATCATTGGACTATTAATACAATCCTTCATGCTTAGCTTTTTGTGCTGAGTATCATTTTCTCCTCATTACTTTTTGTGCTTTATTCAACTGTACATGGTATCAGAGCTTTGGCTCTTTCTCCAAAATTTTTTTTCTGATGGCATCATCTTCCTCCACTAGACCCCTGAACCCTAACATTCCACCTTTTCATTCCCATTTTCCTCAATACCCAAATGTTCTTCCCCAAAACCCTTCCTCTGGCTTTCAATACCCACCACAGACGGCACCTTCTCTTCCATTTTTTCCAAACTATGCATCTCCTTCTGCTTTTCCGCCTACTCAGTCTCCAGCCCCCTCTTACCCTACTCTTACACCTCCCCTAACCATTAAACTCTCTGATTCAAACTACCTACTTTGGAAAAATCAGCTTCTTAATCACATTATAGCGTTTGACATGGAGACCTTCATCAACGGCACCCCACCTCCTCCGAAGCATCTGGATACGGCTCAAACGCAGGTAAATCCTTTATTTCTTATATGGCAGAAGTATAATCGCACTGTTATGAGCTGGATTTACTCCTCTTTGAATGAGGATAAGCTTGGTGAAATTATAGGCTGTAATACTGCATATGAGATTTGGGAAAATCTACGGGTAGTCTATGAGTCGTCCTCTACTACTAGAATAATGGGGCTTCGTTCTCAGTTACAAAAAATCCGTAAAGATGGATTGTCCGTTACCCAGTATCTTGCCCAAATCAAGGACATAGCTGACAAGTTTTCGGCCATCGGAGAACCTCTGTCCTACAGAGATCACCTGGGGTATGTTTTGGAAGGTCTCGGGCCCGAATATAACCCTTTCGTTACATCTATTCAAAATAGAATAGATCGTCCTTCTCTTGCAGACGTTCGAAGTCTTCTTATTGCTTATGAGTCTAGGTTGGAAAAACAAAGTTCTGTTGACCATTTGAATTTAGTACAGGCCAACCTTGCTAATCTCTCATCTACCCCTAAACGCAACTCTCGTTCCTTCAATTCCGCTGCCCCTAAACAGAATTCTTTTCCTCGTCCACCTTCCCCTTTTCCCTTCCCTTCCACACTCTCAATGCCATCAACAGTCCTGGTGTTTTAGGTCGACCACAGTTCTCCCCTCATCCTCAGAAATGGCCTCCCTCTACCAATCAAAACCGAATACAGTGCCAAATATGTAGTAAGTTTGGTCACACCGCCCTTGTCTGTTACAACCGCCACAATCCCATGTACCAAGCCAATTCTCAATCTTCATCTCCTCAGGCATTTCTCAACCATCTCTCTTCTCAATCTCATCCCAATGTTGTTTCCCATGCCCCTACTGATTCGACATCTCTATCTTCCAATACCAACTCCCATCCGGATGAAGCTTGGTTCATGGACTCGGGAGCTACTCATCATATGACTCCCGATATTCAGAATTTGCAGCACTCAGCTCCCTATTATGGTGGTGAACAGATTGTAATTGGCAACGGTAAGTCTCTTCCTGTTTTAAATATTGGCTCCGCTTCTATTTCTTCGTCTACCTCAGCTCCTATTCATTTATCTTCTATTCTTCATGCTCCTCAGTTGTCTAATAACCTTATTAGTATTGCTCGCTTATGTCATGACAATAATGCTTTCGTAGAGTTTCACTCCTCCTATTTTCTTGTGAAGGATCTTCGGTCCAAGACAACCCTTCTTCGGGGGCAGCTTGATGGAGGATTATACAAATTGTCCATGTCCAATGCGTCTTCTCTTCAGGTCACCTCCCCTTCTTCACCTGCCTCTTTCCTCTCTACATTCCAAGACGTCTCCCTCTGGCATCGACGCCTTGGTCATCCATCTCTTTCGATAGTTAGCAAAGTTCTTCGTGATTGTAATTTTCGTTTTCATGCTTCATCGAGTCAATTTTGTAACTCTTGCCAACTGGCTAAGAGCCATAGACTCCCTTTTTCTCTTTCTAGTTCTAAATCAAATGAACCTTTTGAATTGGTGTATTTTGACCTTTGGGGTCCTTCCCCTATTTTGTCTATCAATGGAGCTCGCTACTTTATACTTTTTGTGGATGATTATACACGATTCTCTTGGTTATTTCTTTTGCAATCTAAAACTGATGTCTTACCTATCTTTCTCAAGTTCAAAGCTATGGTTGAAAATCAATTCCAGACCACCATTAAAGCCTTACAAACAGATGGTGGTACTGAATTTCGACCCTTATACCCCTTACTGTCTTCTTGTGGTATATTGCATCGAGTCTCTTGTCCTTATACCCCCCAACAAAATGGTAATGTCGAGAGGACAAACAGGCATGTTGTTGAAGTTGGCCTATCCTTGTTAGCTCACTCCTCTGTTCCAAAAACTTTTTGGCCTTATGCTTTTCAGTCGGCTGTTTATTTAATAAATAGGCTACCCACTCCTTTACTTGGTTTCAAATCACCATACTCTGTTTTATATAGTAAGTCCCCTGATTATAAACTTCTAAAATGTTTTGGTTGTTCTTGTTTTCCTTTTCTACGACCTTATAACGATCACAAGTTACAATTCAGATATCGTGAGTGTGTTTTCCTTGGATACAGCACTTCACACAAAGGTTATTTATGTCTTGATTGCTCTTCTGGAAATATGTTTGTATCTCGACATGTAATTTTTAATGAGTCATCCTTCCCCTTTCAGAATCCATCTTTCTTAAGTCCACCCTCTGTCAAACAGTTTCAACCTGATTTCTTTTAACCCCTTGGTGTGTTTCTATCGGTTCCTCCATCTGCTTCTCCTCTTTCTCCTATTTCTCCTTTATCTACTCATATTACTTTGCCAATTACTTCACCTGTTCACCCTCCTACCAGTGCTGCTAATTCCCCTTCTGTTCAGGCTTCAGCTCCTCCGTCCAACCAACCTTGTCTCACTCCTGCCTTGCCTTCATTACCTTCTCCATCGTTATCCTCTCCCATTCCTTGTACCATGCCATCTCCCATTCCCTCTCTGCCTGCCTCAACCGAGTCTTCGCCATCCAATTCTCCTACCCTATCTCGGCCTTCTGTTTCATCTTCGTGTGATTACCAACCCCCTTTATCCACCAATACTCATCCTATGATCACCCGTTCAAAGGATGGCATTTTTAAGCCCAAGGCTTGGTTGGCCTCTACACAAAATTCACTTTTGGTCACATCTTCTGAGCCGAAGAACTATAAAATTGCTCTTTTGGATCCCAACTGGTCTGCTGCGATGTCTGATGAATATATGGCTCTCATAAAAAATGGAACTTGGTCCTTGGTTCCTTGCCCTGTTGATCGAAAAATAATTGGTTGTCGGTGGGTTTTTCGAGTCAAACTAAAACCAAACGGTGACATTGATCAATATAAAGCGCGTTTGGTAGCTCAAGGGTACACTCAAGATTTTGGGATTGACTACTTTGAAACGTTTAGCCCAGTGGTTAAACCGACAACGATTCGAATAGTCCTCTCCTTGGCTGTATCTTTCGATTGGCCTATAAAATAGTTAGACGTGCATAATGCTTTCCTCCACGGTGATCTTCAAGAGGAAGTGTTCATGCGCCAACCCACTGGTTTTGAAAATCCTGCTCTCCCAAACCATGTTCTTCGTTTACACAAGGCTTTATATGGTCTCAAACAAAGTCCTCGAGCTTGGTTTTCTAAGCTTAGTAACTGCTTGACCGATTGGGGCTTTGTTGCTTCGTTAGCAGACTCTTCTATGTTTGTTTGTAAAGCTCCATCTCACGTGACTATCTTTCTTGTTTATGTCGACGATATTATTGTTACTGGTTCTAATTTACAGCTTATTCAGCGCTATATTTCTGATTTGGATTGTCACTTTGCTCTTAAAGACATGGGAGATTTATCTTACTTCCTTGGTTTACAAGTAGTTCGAAATGGGTCTGGAATGCATCTTTCCCAACAAAAATATATATCTGATGTCTTATGTAGAGCTCATTTGGATACTTGTAAGCATATCTCTACCCCCATGGCATCTAGCTCCCCCTTGTCTTTGCACGATGGTGTGCTGTTGGAGTCACCTACTGAGTACAGAAGTTTAGTTGGGGCACTACAGTATTGCACTTTAACGAGGTCGGACATCAGCTACACAGTCAACAGGTTATGCCAATTTTTACATGCTCCGACTACTTCTCATATGCAGGCGGTTAAAAGGCTTCTCAGGTACTTAAAAAGTACTTCTCACCTTGGTATTATGCTTACTCCAGCTTCCTCTCTTTCTATAACTTGTTATACCGATGCCGATTGGGCGAGTTGCCCGGACGATCGACGGAGTACAAGTGGTTTTTGCACTTTTCTTGGTCCCAACCTTATTTCTTGGCATTCCTCCAAACAAAAGGTGGTCTCAAGGTCAAGTGCAGAATCCGAATACCGCGGTATGTCTAATGCAGCAGCTGAAATCTCTTGGGTTCAATCACTATTACGGGAACTTCACTTAACTCCTCCTCCTCCTCTTCTACTTTGTGACAATGTGAGTGCAACCTACATTGCTGCTAATCCCGTCATGCATAATCGGACGGAACACATTGAAGTAGATCACCATTTTATTCGGGAGAAGGTTGCTCGTAAACAGCTTGTGGTTCGTTTTGTTCCCTCTGAGGACCAACTTGCTGACATCATGACAAAGGGTCTTCCGTCTACTCGGTTTGTTAGTCTCCGATCCAAGCTCACTGTGGTTTCTAAACCCCGTTCTCTTGCGGGGGGATGTTAGAATATTTACCATGGCTGTTATTTTTACCCTGTGTTTGTATTGCTTTTACTGTTTTCATTCTCGGTTATTGCACTGTAATTTTGTTTCCGCGTGTCCCATCATTGGACTATTAATACAATCCTTCATGCTCAGCTTTTTGTGCTGAGTATATTTTGATTTTCTCCTCATTACTTTTTGCTTTATTCAACTGTACACCTCTCAGCGGAATTAGGTTAGAAATTTATTCTTGTGCATTTCCATTTCAATTTTTATCATTTTTTGAGCTTCCTTAGTTTAGTTTATTATTTTAGTGTTAGTTTACTTTAGATTAATTTTTGTAATCTCGAGCATGTTTGGCATTTCAATGCTAGGCTAGTTCATTAATCGTTTGGGCCGTAATTGGACCCGTTAGAATTATTTTACTTGATATAAGATTTTGTTGTATTTTGATTGATTGATGAATTTTTTATCTTTGATTTTATTCCCCAAGCATGTATGAATTGATTTAATTGACAACTCAATCTTTTATGCATGTTAAGAACCACTAATTGTAACCAATAAATCTGTCTTATGTGTTCAATTTCCCATTTTTCCGAGGATTTCCTAACTAGCATGATAGGATTTATAAGGCCATTGAATTAGTTTCCTAATTTAGTTAATTATTCTGATCCCCACGTGCCTAATGCAATTAATTAGTCGATCGATTATGATGTTATATCGGGATGGTTAATTAAGTAATTTGAACTAATTTCGTTGTTGTATCGGGTTGATTGCATATGGAGATATACTGTGCTTAATGTATTTAGTTAATTAGATTGATTAATTAGCTTTCATACACTAGGTATGATGTTGTATCTGATTAGCCGTGTCAATTTCGAACTCCTTATTAATAAATCAAAATAGACCGCCTTAGGCTCAATCAGTGATATCAATGCAATAATCGATCCAATAATGAACCCGAAAACAATAAATTACAAAATTGATTATTTTCTTAAACTCATACTAAAAAGAGGGATCTCTTTTTTTACTTTCTGTGGACGATCCTTCCACTACCTATTGTAAAGTAGCATAGAGTCGATGAATTATAAATTTAAGCTTGATAACAACTTTGACAAGTCTTTTGTAACTATTCCATATATTTCCTTCAATCTCCTAAAAGATTCCTTACAATTAGATAGTCACGAATCTTCACTCCAAGACAGAATATAATTCTTTTTCCTTAGTGTTCTTTTTCTCTGCCACATTCTACTTTTAAACTATTCCTTAACTCGAATTCTATAATTTTGATGGACCCACCACTATTTCCCTCCTCATTTTTCTTCATAATTTTGATGGGACTCACCATTTCTTTTTCTATTTTCCTTATAATTTTGGTGGGTCCCACTATTTCTCTCTCCATTAATTCCAACCTAAATCCAATGCACCAAGCACAGGCTGGGAATCATGATTCCATCAAAATATTCTGGGAATCACATTCCCTTCCATTCCAATCAAATTCTGGCGCACCAAACGACCCCTAAAACTAAATACTCACCCTTTTACTGACATGTGATAAAATTACTAACCACGTAATCTACATGTGGCTCCCAACCAAAAAAAAAAAAAAGAAAAAATCTAAAACAAGGCACAATAAAATAATTGATCACTAAGGGTTGTTTGTTTGAGGTATGAGGGTGAAAATAAGGGTGGGAATCAAGAAGTGATGCAAAATCCCTTGTTTGGTTGAAGGTTTTAATTAAGTTATTCCTATGAGAATGAACTATTCGCATGAGTTTTGTATTCATGTGGATAAAGGTATTTGATACTCTTGTAAAGCATGGATTTTCTGGATGCTCATCTATTTCTCTTATTTTTATTAGTATCTATATTTCTTTTAATAAATTTATTTATTCTATTAAAATTAATTATATTATTAAAATTAAACTTATTTTATATAATGGTTGAATTAACCTAATTAATTATTCAATCTATTAAAATTAATTATATTATTTAAATTAATTTTTATAATCAACCAAATTATATACAACTTATTTTATACTAATGGACTGAATTAACCTAATTAATTATTTAATCTATTAAAATTAATTACAATATTAAAACTAATTATTATAATCAATCAAATTATATAAAACTTATTTTATAATAATGGGTTGAATTAACCTATATAATTCTTCAATCTATTAAAATTAATTATAATATTTAAATAAATTTTTATAATCAACCATATTATATAAAAATTATTTTAACGAGTTGAATTAATCTAATTAATTATTCAATTGTAATAAATTAATCCTAACTAATTTAAGTTTTCTTTTAAAAGTTCATTAAAAAAAAGTATTCTTGTATGCACATATTTATGGTATAAAATTGATAAGATTTTAAAGAAAAACAACGTAAGAGCTACATTTGTTAAATTTGTGAGTTTTGGTAAAATTACATAAGATTTGCATGATTAATCTCATAAAATAAATACAGACATAATTGATAATTTCCATAATATCCTCATGACATTTTCATGCACAATCAAACACAGTTTTTTCAACTTATCTTTATTCCCAAACATATTATTCTCAAGCATCATTTATTCTCAGACATCTGAAAAACCTTAAACCAAACGGTCTCTACGTGTATAAAAAAGGGAAGACATTGAGTATTGTTGTGTGTAGGTGTGTTTTGTAAAGCAATCAAGCTATAAGAGAATTCTGAAATCATGTCTATTGTTGAGAAGTGTGTGAGTGAATTAGAAATAAATGCACCTGCACATAAATTTTACAATTTCATGAAAGATCAAGTTTTCCATTTTCCAAAAATTTGTCCAAACAACATCCAAAAAGTTGAAGTTCATGAAGAGGATTGGGACACCTATGGTCACGGCTCCATCAAGACCTGGAACTGCACTATCGGTATGTATAAATCATTACAACTGAAGATCACTTGTTTTTCTTTTTCAATTATGAATTGTCATTTCTAAACAAGAATTTATCTTCATTTGTTAAGATGGTAAGACTGATGTTTTCAAAGAACGAGTGGAATTCGATGATAGAAAGTTATTGGTAATTACGACTGGATTGGACGGAGATATGTTCGAGCATTACAAAACCATGAAGATTACATGTCAAGTTGTGCCAAAGGGATCGAAACATAGCTCGATAGTCATAACCTTAGAATATGAGAAACTCCATGATGACTCTCCTCATCCTCACAAGTACATTGATTTCATGAATAATATTACTAAGAACATTGAATCTCACCTTAACTAACTATTAAGGTTGTGTTAGATTTGGTTTTATAAGCTTGTGAGGATTTTGTAAAAAATAAATAATGGTTGTGTCCTCGTTTAAAATGGATGAAGCTCGATTTAATGTCTGGTTAAATATATAATATGTTATCTTTGGATATATTACACAGTCTTTGGCTATTTAATTTCTCTGTTCCTCACTAAAATTTGATATACTTTCTCACAAAGTCTTCTTTTTTTCTTTTAATTTCCTTGAGAGACAAACAAAATACGGCAAAAATCAATTTATATCCATAAACTTTGAAGGTTGTATCATTTAAAAATCTTAAACTAGTAATTATATGTCAATTAAAACTCTAAACTTTCCCAAAGTATATCAATTTACACCCTTTGTCAGATTTGATTGGAAAAACTTTAGTTCAAACAAGTGGAAACTTTTAAATTTATCAATCAAATTACTCCTAAACTGTCACAAGTGAATAATCAATTTAACTAAGAGTCTAAATTGATTCCTTTATGAATAATATGAAGTTCAATTGACATAATTATAAGTTTGCACACTTATAATTAACGTTTTTCAAGCGTAATTTAATTGAGCGTGTAAATTGATGCACTGAAAGTTAGGGTTATATTTGATACAATTATTAGTTTGATGTTTTTATTGATACAAACCAAAAGTTTGGGAGTGAATTGATTTTCACCCAATAAAATACATATTACATTTATAATAATCTATTTTCGCTCGTAATTAAATGACAAAAGCTACAATTTCTGCAATTAGTCAATTCATTCTATCAGACTAGCTTAACTTTTTTCTCTAAACAATCTTGTGCAATTTTATGATAAGATTGAAGATATACTCTAAATTCAATAGTTTTTGGTCCTTTCGTCTCCCTCTAATGTTTTATTATTTTTCAACCTTTTTTCTTTTTTGTTTTTATTTACCACAAGTAAGGTTGGGGATTAAGGGTCCGTTTAGAATATATTTTAATTTAAATGTTTTTCAAGAATATATATATCTTTTAAAAAACATTTTGTATAAAAATTGTTTAGAATTTAAACACCCATATGTTTTGTTGCATTTCATCATAGGTGTTTTTATACACAAGTTATTGTATACCAAAAACTCTTTTTTAAAAAGTTTTTTTTTTTTTTTTTTTGTTTTGAGACAAGCGATTAGGCATAATCAAAACAACGGACGACCAAACCTAAGCAAAAACAGCCAATAGACAGCATCTTGAATTTCAGCCAAGCCCTCAAATCCTCGATCATGCATGATAGCTCCAAGCTAGCTACTGGTTTTGCTCCGGGCTAACTCATTATCAACACGAAAGTCAGTCCCGAATTCAGAACTTAGGCCTGCAAAAAGTACCATCAAATTAGGCATTTAACACATAACAATCAACGAGGAGAGCACTTTAGGAAAGGATAGCATAAACAAATTACCTCTATCAATTCACTCACAACCTAACTCTTGCAAAACCTCATGCAAGCCTAAACTCAAATGATATGACTGGAAGGAATTCAAATGTTGGAATTTCATGATCATAATTCTGTGCTACAAGTGCTGAAACTTTTTCCTAAGAGAAGCTACTGATTGTTACCAGATAAGAGACAACTCAAGACTTTCCAGGAGGGTCTCTCATGTGTGTGTGATAAACCTCTCCTTAAGTCGCCCCTAATAGTCCGGGAATGGTTTATAGGGACCCTCCACATATCTTCCCCCTACACTGGAGATAAGGCCTCACTTAAGAGGCTAAAAGACCCAAATTAGAGTGCATTCACAAAACCTAGATGCCTAAACAAGGGATTCTCTTACTTTATCCTTTTGCAAACGTATAAAACGGGGTACTAGCTTTCACACTACAATGCAAGGACCCATAACCTGAGTTTAACCCTTGGTTGGCCTAACTGAACACACTGCAGGCATCTCTTTTTACCCCTAATTGCTCATGACTTTTGCAAGCATACTATCCTTATTAAATAAACAAGGAAGAGTCAACTATTATTTTCCAATCTCACTCATTTAAATAATTTTTTTTTCCAGGCATGCATTCTCTTTCCTAGGCAGGAACATACACTAATTTGCAGTAAGATAGACTTTCTAGCTCGACATTACACTTATCGGGGTTACAACAGATCTAAGGACCTCATAAAGTACTCCTAAACTTTTAAAACTAACTAGAGGACAAGCCAAGTGCTCAAGCATGCAAGAAAGTCAGGAAAATTAAGAGGCTCAAAATAAGTTAACAAGCTTCATTTCAACCAAAACAAAAGAGAGGGCATAACTGCGCATACATAATTTATCATGATCGAATCCCAACACCTAATCTCAACATTTTAAATTTTACTCAAACAAATAGGTCCAATGCTCAGATGCACGACCTCAATCCAATCACAATAGAGTAAAACAATATTGCATACCATGCATAAGGTATTCTTGTGCTCATATGCATCCAGACTCAACATAAAACCACTAACATGCACATTCTACCACCCCACCCTATATCAAACATGGACCCCAATATAATATAAATATGCAAACGAAAGGGAAAGAAAGATAAGACAAAGAAACTTCCCTTGATTTCAGGCACAGCAGATGGGGCGACAACTGGAATTGCTTAGACTGATCACCTTTCACCATTTAGAGGGCTCCTCCTTGACAAAACGTGGCATCACAAGTCAACACAGCAGAGATTTCACTAGGCCACTCTTCAAGCCAAACACGGTCAGAATAAGAGAAGATCAAACAAGCTAGAGCATGTGCCACTTCGTTCCCCTATCATGGTGTAAAAAGAACCTTTCCACTAACTCAAGGATGGAGAAGTCGATGGGCATCATCCATCAGCAGGCCAACCTCTGAAGCGTCAGTCAACTCCCCATGGAGAATTCGAACCAGCCTCAATGAATCCATTTCAATACAGAAGTTTGAGAAACCCATCTGTAACGCTAACTCCACGTCCTTCACCAATGCCCAGCCTTCAACAAGATCCACGCTCCAGCACCTAGGCAGGGCCAAGCA
This sequence comes from Luffa acutangula, assembly GCA_036850905.1. Lineage (NCBI taxonomy): Eukaryota > Viridiplantae > Streptophyta > Magnoliopsida > Cucurbitales > Cucurbitaceae > Luffa > Luffa acutangula. Next base: position 16,844,200 of record CM072099.1, read on the forward strand.
CGTCGCCAGAAGCACTGCACCAAATGCATCACGAAGAATGCAACCTCCCTCCGCTTCACCCATTTTAGGCCTGACAGAAGCATCGATGTTGAGTTTAAACTCATCGACCACCGAGGGAGTCCATGCACCCTTCTCTACCAGCCGAATGGGACGAGGTTGCGAACTGTAGCAAGACTCACACCGGCTAACAACATCATGATATGCCCTCAGATACTCCTCAAACCATGCCTACAAATCCTGGCCATCAGATTCACCCTTCCAGCACAGATTGTTCCGCAAATTCGAAACTGACCACCAGAATACTGTCACAAGTTCATAGTCTAATAGACCCAACTTCTTCTTCAATGCCCAGATGACATCAACAAAATCCAAATGATATAGCGACTGATAAAGATGAGAAAATTTTGAACATAGCCACATTTCTCTAGTCACAGAGTACTTCTAGAAAAGATGGAGGATGTCCTCCACAGCAGAGCTACACAACACACACAAAGGAGAAACCTAAACACCTTTTTTAAGGAGATCTACCTTCGTGGGCAGACGCTCATGGAAAATTCGCCATAAAAAGAACTTATGCTTACTCGAAATACATAGCCTCCATGAACTGCACCACCAAGTCTACCAGCGATCAAAGTCAGAAGAAGACAGACACACCTCAGTTGAAGTAGACACCTCAATACAATGTCGTTCTCATTCGGATTTATACTACTTAATTCATATACCTGACCTAAGAACTCGTTATACGAAATTTCAGCATCCACGTCTAAGCCCCTAACCTCTCCACCATCGTACTCATTTTCACTCTCCTTCCACACACCACCAAAACATACCCAAACACGAGGCATCTGCACAAATACAAAAAATATATATAAACAAATGTATGCAACCACGGGAAATTCATACACATGATCTTTTTTTAAAAAAATCACGATCTCGGTCCAATCCCGATCCTGGTTCGTTGTGGAAAATTTCGGTTCGATCGAGAAAAATTCGGTTAGGTCGGTCTTCAATAGGGATGGATCCCGGTCGGGAAAATTGATTGTTCGATCGGGATTTTGAAGCAATCCGGCCGAGATTGGACTAGGATTGATGCATATTAGACGAAAAAAACCATTATCCACATTCTATTTGATTTTTTGAAATAGAAACGATAGAATAATAACAAGAAAACGTACCTTGTTAAAAAATGTAGACTTGTTGTGGATCAAATGAACTTTTGGTGAGAACTTTGCTGTGGATTCAAGAGAGAAGATGAGAGGTTGGGTGACTTGTAGGATGTTTTTTTATTTGAAATTGTGTTTAGTGGATGGTTAGAAGTAATATGGTAATTATTATTGAGGAGGTTGGTGAAAAGTGGGTGAAAAGTGGGTAAAAAAAATTAATTTTATTGGTTTTTAATGCATTGGGGTTATAAAGGTAATTTGAAGTGCATGCTTACATGCCAAAACGAGCTTAACTTAGCAATAATTGACATGTACCCTCGACCAACAGGTCAAAGGTTTGAATCCGCCCACCCCAAATGTTGATGTACTAAAAAAAAAAAAAAGTGCTTGCTTACATCATCTTCATCATCAAGGAGTCCAAAAACACTTTTTTTTTCTAGAGGGGGTTATTTTTGTCAATTTCCTAGTATACTTAGCCATCTACAACTTCTAATGAGCTACCATAACATTTCATGATCAACTTTTAATTACTTGTATAATAAATGTAATATTTAAGTCATCGCAAGAAATTTTTTTAAAGATTGTTTAACAATAAGGAAGCGTCGTAATAATATTGTTGGCATTACTACGATGGAAGGTAATTGGACCACAAAGAGCGAACAGATGGATAGTGCGTTTGTATCCTACTTTACTGATATGTTTAAGTCCTCTACGCCCTCTGTAGAAGATATTGATAATGCGTTGCAGGATGTTCAGAGTAAAGTCACGGATCAGATGAATGCTCGACTTCTTGATACTTTTACCAGATGTGAAGTGGAGAGAGCTATTAAGCAAATGCATCCCACTAAAGCTCCAGGCCCAGATGGATTCCCAGCGTTGTTTTACCAGAAATATTGGTCTCAGGTAGGTGAAACTACTATTCAAAATTGTCTTCAAATTTTGAATAACAAAACATCGGTCAAAGATTGGAATGATACATATATAGCGCTTATTCCGAAAGTTCATCAACCTAAATTGCTGTCAGATTATAGACCAATTAGTCTTTGCAATGTCGCCTATAAGCTTGTCTCCAAGGTTCTGGTAAACAGAATGAAAGGGATCCTTCAGAAAATAATAGATGAAAATCAGTCAGCCTTTATATCGGGTCGTTCTATTTTTGATAATATTATTGTGGGACATGAATGCCTCCATTCAATTAAATCCAAACGAGTGGGTAGAAAAGGTTGGGTGGCAATGAAACTGGATATGAGTAAAGCATACGACCGGGTAGAATGGTGTTTTTTTGGAAAAAATAATGCTTAAACTTGGTTTTAACAAAGGTTGGGTGGATCTTATTATGGATTGTGTTCGAACTGCTACGTTCTCCATTCTGCTTAATGGTAGCCCAACTGGTCAGATTGTTCCTCAACGTGGTTTGAGACAGGGAGATCCTCTTTCCCCATATCTTTTTTTGTTGTGTTCAGAAGCTCTCTCTGCTATGCTCACAGGTGCTATGAGGCAAGGAAGGTTGACAGGCCTAAGACCAGGTAAACATTGTCCTGATATATCCAATTTATTTTTTGCTGACGATAGTCTCATATTCTGCAAGGCTAAGATTGAGGAGGTTTGGTGTTTTAAGAAGATTTTACAAAGATATGAGAAGACATCAGGACAAAGAGTTAACTTTAATAAATCTTCAATGATTTGCTCTCCTAATGTGGAGGTTGAGTTTCGAACTGTTCTGGCTAACATTTTACAAGTAAATGTGGTTGACACTTTGGGCTTATACTTGGGGGTTCCATCATCCTTTTCACGAAAGAAATGTGATAATTTTAGATACATTAAACAGCGGGTGTGGCAGACACTACAGGGCTGGAAAGGAGATCTTTTCTCCATTGGGGGTAAGGAAGTTCTCATTAAAAGTGTAGCTCAAGCAATACCAACATATTTAATGAGTTGTTTTCGATTACCACAAACTCTGTGTGATGATATTCATAGGATGATGGCAAGATTTTGGTGGGGAACCTCAGACACAAGGAAAAAATTACATTGGAAGAAATGGGAGTTCCTTTGTAATCCCAAGGAATTGGGAGGCTTAAATTTTCGCGATCTGACTTGTTTTAATCGTTCTTTGTTGGCAAAACAGGTATGGCGAATTTTTAAAAATCCAAATCTACTAGTTGCTAGAGTTATCACAGCACGGTATTCTCACCAAACATCCCTTGTTGACGGCTACAGCGAAGACTAACAGCTCCATTTTTTGGAAAGGCTTCGTTTGGGCTCGTGAGTTGATCCAAAGGGGCATTCGAAAACGGGTGGGCAATGGCACATCAATTCGTTTCTTTGAAGATCCTTGGATTCCGAAGGAGATGAACTTCAAACCATTAAGAATTCGAATGCAGTATTTCAAGCTGAAATGAGGGTTGCTGATTTCATCACTCATTCTAATGGGTGGGATATGGAAAAGCTAAGACAGGTGGTATTAGAGGAGGATGCTTTGTTGATTCAATCTATTCCAATAGGTGGACCATCTGAGGAGGATATCTGGATATGGCATTACTCTCGGAATGGTGAGTATTCTACTAAAAGCGGATACAAAATTGAAAGGAGCTTAAAGACAAGTGGTGTATCCTCGAGTAATACTGATCTGATTCAATGGTGGAAATATCTATGGAAAACTCGAATTCCTTCTAAGATTAAATTATTTATCTGGAAGGCATATCATGGATGCTTGCCGACAAATTTTTGCCTGTGGAAACGCGGGATGGATATTTCCTATCTATGCAGGTTATGTGGAAGAGATAAGGAAAGTGTTGATCATGCTTTGTGTGGTTGCAACCGTGCTAAACAGATTTGCGATTTCATTTTTCCTCGTATGGACAGCGATATTAGCGTAACCAACAATTTTCCAGATAGAATTCTATGTTTGGCAAATAACCTAAGTAGCGACGATTTTGAGAAAACATGTATTACGTTTTGGGCCATATGGAATGATAGAAATAATTGCCAGGTGGATAAGCCCATTATGGATTGCCCTGCTCGTTGTGAATGGATCCAAAGTTATTGGAATGAACTCAGAGGTCTTAAAGGTAGCACGAAGTTATTACAGATGGAGTCATCCTTGGATCATGTTGTTTTGCCAGGCACATTAAAAGTATTCACGGATGCAGCGGTTCACACTCATAAAATTGGAGTGGGTCTTGGGGTTGTAATTGTTGGTTGTGATGACAACCTACATTGTGCCATGACGATGTTTGAACACCGGACTCTCTCTCCCTTAGCGGCAGAAGTGCAAGCAATCTTCCATGCAGTGAGATTAATCAGTCGAATGCAGATTCATGCAACTGTTTTATATTCAGATTCGTTAAATGTCATTCGTATGATCAACAAGGACTAAGAAGCTGATTCTGAGGTTCATCATTGGATAACACAAATCCATGACATGTGCAACGATTCTGTGTCATTATCTTTTGTTCATGTTTGACGAGGTCGAAATGAGATGGCTGATGCTTTGACCAGGTATGCGATTAATAGAATGCAGTCTAAGTTATGGTTGCATAACTTTCCTCAATGGTTAATTTCAATGGGACAAATGGCTCATTGCAAATGTATTGCTTCTTGTTCCTGTTTTTAATGAAAGCATTCTGAGTTCAAAAAAAATATATATATATTCTCTCCAAGGTTGTCCTTTGAGTCTCACATCAAACTTTTTTTTTTTTTTTTTTAAAAAAATTCGTCTCACATCAAACTTATGTCACTCTATTAAAGTTCCCTATTATAAAGATATCTCTCTATCTAAAACTTTTTTTTCCTGTTTCTCTGACAGATCTCTCTAACTCAAAAAAATAATTATAATTAATAATTTTTTTTAATGTATTTCGTTTCTTTTTCTTTAAAACAACATATAACAACCTTTTTTTTTACAAAATAGGTACCATTTTTTATTTTCCACAGGAAAAAAAACCATCATCAAAGAATCAAAGTTTCCAAAATGATCTCCACCCATTACTTTTTCTTTAATATTCTAAAACAAAAAGTTTTTAAAACTAGCCTTCAAAAAAATTTATAAAATGATAAAAATACCGAAAAGGAAAATAAAATAAAAAAAGTTATTCGAGGAAGCATCTACTTTTTTTTTAGGTTGTGGACCAAATTAATAACAAATATAGCACCATTGCAAACTAATTGCAAATATAGCAAAATTAATTGTACAAGACCAAAAAACTGTTGTCAGATTCTATCTGTGTCTATTACTGATAGACTTGGATTATTCAAAGTATATCAGTGTCTATCGCTGAAAGACTTGGATTAATTAGAGCCTATCAAATGATAGTCACTGATAGATTTTTATTAACCAAAGTTTATGAGCGATAGACACTGGATCAATAGACTGATAGATCTGATTATTCAGAGTCTATCGCTGATAAACTCTGATCATCAAAGTCTATCCGATAGACTCAGATAGATTTTGTTATATTTACAATTTTTTTTTACCTAGTGCTATATTTACTATTAATTTGGTCCAATTTGTCACTCACTACAATTTTCCTTTTTTTTTATTGGCATGTGATCGAATTTAACCCCGTAGACTACCTTCTGCATTTTTCTTTTTAGAAAATAGACTACCTTGCGCATTGTTGTTTAGCAATAGGGTGTTTAGATATGTTTTTTATAACCATTTGATTTTATATTTTTAGTTTTTTAAAAATTACATCTGTTTTTTCTCAAATCCTTAGGACACATTTAAATTTCTAGCAAAAATCCAAAACACAATAATAAATTTTTAAAAGCTATTTTTTTAGGTCTCGTTTGATAACCATTTGGTCTTTGAAATTAAACTTATATTCACCTACTACCTATAAGTTTCTTTGTTTTAGTATCAATCTTCTTCATTGTTTTCAAAAACCAAGTTCAATTTTGAAAAAAAAAATAGTTTTCAAAAACTTGTTTTTGTTTTTAGAATTTGGTTAGAAATTTAAATGGATCATTAACAAGGATGAAAGTCATGGTAATGAATGTAAGAAAAAACCACCATAATTTTAAAAAACTAAAAACAAAAAATCAAATGGTTATAAAACGTGACTTTAGTTTTCAAAACCTGACTTCGTTTTTGAAAACATAAGGTAGATGACAAACCCAAAAAAACCTTTATAGGTGGAAGTGATATTTATAAGCTTAATTTTCAAAATCCAAAAAAAAAAAAAACAAATGATTATCAAACGAGATCTAAATAGTTATCCAACCAAGTTTAAATGATAATAGAAACATGTTAGCTTTTCTCATATTTATAACTTGAAATCAAACATCCAAGCAACCAAAAAGACAAGAAACTCTCTTTTCATGAAGAAGGAAAAAAAAAAAGAAAACAAAAAGAATAACAACAGTGGGGACTACTAGGTTGGAATATGTGGATGAGATTGGCTGAAGGGACGTGGCTCATTTGTGGCCGATGTTTGTAACTAGCACAACCTTAGATTGTTCCCTTCTAGACTTCCCATAATGTTTAACCTGTGGTTTGGTTTGGGACAATGTAATAAATTTCCGTGATAGGTCCATATTTTCATCGATATTTTTGCATGTTCATAGGTTTGATATCAATACGAAAAGTGAATTGGCATTTCCATTATATCGTAAAAAAATAGATAAAATATAAATAAAATAACAACAAAATATGACTAATGCGGAGATAATATTTATAATAAATATTTTAACTTATTTTTAAAATGTAACACATTTATTTATTAATTTAAATATTTTCTTGATTTTTTAAAAATATTTTTCCAAAAATATCCAGCGACGTCGAAATTTCATCTCGACATCAACCTTATAACCCTTGGTTTGGGACACATCCTTTCGTTTTTCTTCTTCACTCAACTAACCCTCTATAAAAAGAGGAAGGCATTGGGCATTCTTGTTTGCGGGTGTCTTTTTTAAAGCAATCGACCAATAAGAGAATTTTGAAAAATCATGTATCTTGTTGGAAAGTTGATGAGTGAATTAGAAATAAACTCACCTGCAGAAAAATATTACAAAATCTTCAAACATGGATGTTTCCATTTGACAAATATTTTTGGAAACATCGTCCAAAAAGTTGAAGTTCATGAAGGCGACTGGGACACCTATTGTCACGGCTCCATCAAGATCTGGCACTACACTGTCGGTATGTAAAAATGATCATCGCAATTGTGACCATGAACCATGATCTTGATCACTTGTTTTTCTTTTCCATTGTTTTCATAAACGATTCATTCTAACCAATTGTTCTCTTTTGTGTTAAGATGGTAAGGTCGAGGTTTTCAAAGAACGAGTAGAATTCGATGACAAGAAGCTAGTGGTATCAATGATTGGATTGGAAGGAACTGTGTTCGAACATTATATAACTATCAACGTAGTTGTGCCAAAGGGATCCAAGCATAGTTTGGTAGTTATGGGTGAATTTGGACCTAGCTCTAAGAAAGTCAGAATAATAGAAGCCTAGAGGAGAAACAAGCCCACGGAGGCTCAATGGACCTTAATCAATCTCTCGGACTACTCAAAGGAAGGGGAAAACCCTAATTTCAGCTATAAATAGAAGAGGTTCACCCAAGATAAGAGTATTCAATTCGGTATCTATTTTCTTCCTCTATATGATTATTTACTCGCTTCATTTATGATCTCCCAACTGACTTAAGCATCTGAGTCGGTGTGGAGTCGGTGTGGCAAGGAGTCGGTGTGGCAAGCACCGCACCGGTACTCAGTTTTCTCGGAAGACTACAAATTCATCAAAATCGATTGGCAAATCCCAAACTCCTACATATTCCACCTTCGCCTCCACCAACCATCGCACCACAACGTCCACTCATCTTTCATCAAAACCCCGACGTCTGATTCGGCAAGCACTATTGTGCTGGAGTTGATCTCAAATCCACCGCCTTGGTGAATCAACTCAAAATATGCAGTCAAAGCATATATATACATTGAAAAAACAGAAGGTACTGAAGCTGAAGCCACAAAAAAAGGGTGTTGAAGCTGAAGCCGCAAAAAAAGAAAAAAAAAAGAAAGAAAGAGAGCACCTTGAAGAACGTGAAAGGAAATCCACCATCACCCACCATGCAACCTATATTTTACTTCACTAAATCCATTTAAACAAGTTCTTATTTATTTTTGTTTCTTCCTCTGTGTTTTGACGAAATGTTTCTTTTTCTGTGTTTTGCCGCGGCTAAGGTCACCCACCACGAAAACCTATGCTCCCCAAATTTGGTGGCCGCAGCAGACGATCGGATATGTGTGACGAAAATTCGTCTACTATCTTGAATTCATTTGCGACCCCAATTCGTCAAAGCATCAGAATTTTTTATCGATTCGTGAGGCAAGAACAAACTGGATGAAAAAATTGAGAGAGTTCAGATTCAGGAAGAGCTCAAATTGAAAGAAATTAGTAACCTGATTGGAAAGATGCTTCCAAAGGAAGTGAGCAATCAATCCATATTCTGTTTCTAAATGGCACGCCACAGAATCCGCTAATTGACGTTGTCGCAAGCCAGTTCAAGTTTTAATTTTGTCTCTGCCGCCTGCGAATTCCCATGTTGCCTTTTGGTGTGATAATTTTGAACTCTAGGGCTGCATGCTTTATTTTCCTGTTAAATTATTTAGTATAAATATAATTTATAAATATATTATAATGATTATATATCTTTTAAACGGAATGATTTATCTTTGAGATAATTAAACTGATGCATGATAGGGTTACTTATTCAAGAATATATTTTCTGTTTTGTCCTGTTTTGAAGCAATATCAAGCAATTCTTGAGCATTAATCTTTAGCTATGAAGTTGAAATTTGTTTTTAAACTCAAATAAATTAGATTGGGTTGAAGAAAGATTTGAATCGATAATTAATACTTTAGATTGAATTTGTCTGATTTGAACGACTAAAATTATGGATTTGATGTATCTATTATTTTGGTCATTTATTCCATAAATAAATAGACCAATTGGTCATATTTCTAACCACACATTTAAGTTTGTTTAGTCTAGTCTTAAAAAATTACTTGGATTAAATAAAAATTTGGAATTAAAGTAACTATTGTAAAGCAAGTTAATTATTTACTTGCACATAAATTGTTCTATGACATCTTCATAAATGCCTGACTACAAATATTATGAAGTTTGTTATTTATTTCTAATTCAGAGTTCAACATTATGGAGTGAGAAATTCAAGTTGGTTGAAGATAGCTCAAATTAGCTAAATGAAAGTATCTACCGCTTATAAGCTTGACATTCTGGGTATGTTCTCTACCTACCCCTATTTACTGAATGTTTATCTGTTATTTACTCAATTCGTAATTACGAATTCTGATATATTTTTTACACCTTATGTGTTTCCATTGTTTTATTAGTTGTTCATAAGTTGAAAAGCTACTCGCCACATACTTATATTTTTTTATCAATGACTAGTTTCTTTTTTCCATATCTGCATAATGTTATCTACTAACGTTATTCCACGAGGAGACAAAATGGAGCTCCTGAAAGCCTGAGTAGCTGAATCAACAAAATGTCCTTGGAAGAGTGGAAAAACTTATACACTCCAAGGTACTCGATTTACGAAACGACTTTAGCAGAGTCGACAAACGCTAGAGAATGATGAGGTTGAAGGTCTCAGTGACAATGACAGAGTCGACATGCAAGGAGCTGAGGCTGACTCGTAGGAGGTCGATACCCACAAATTCCAATAAAGGGAGAGTTATACGACATGAAAATGCTAAGGTATGTCAACATCGGTTACTCAAGCATAACTTTTATTTCGAGAAAAACCTTGTTTGAGTAGGGGGCTGCACATGGAATATGCTTCCCTAATTAACAGTCAGAAAGGCAGCAAATTTGGCCTCATGACTTTGGCCTCATGACTTTGTGGTCATAAAAACTTATACTCAGTTCCATAAAGAACTTGATCCAAGTATTTATGTTATCGCATCTCCCAAGATTTAGTATTTTTGCTCATTAGCTACTTGACTTTGTTCTTAGGTCTAGAATATTATTGAGCAATCGTAGTACGTTTTTTAGTATGTGATCTTATTAGAGTTTTATTGGTTAGAAACTTAATGATACACTCGCTTATGGAAAATCATAGACTGATCCTTGCAGAGGTTGGGTCTTTAACATTTTCAACCTAGCTCTCCAAGCTCTCGATCGAGTGTACGCACCCTCGAGATGAAATTCCAAGACCTAGACTGAGTGTACGCACCCTCGAGATGAGATTCCAAGACCTCGACTGAGTGTATGCACCCTCGAGATGAGATTCCAAGCTTTTCTCCACAAGAGTGTACGCACCCATGTGATGACTACGATGCTTCAAGAGAGGCATGAGAACTTCCTAGGCCTCCTCAAGCTTTTCCCCAAAAGAGTGTACGCACCCGTGGGATGACCACGATGCTTGAATAGAGGCCCGGGAACTTCCTAGGCCTCTCCAAGCTTTTTCCCAGAAGAGTGTACACACCCCTAGGATGACCACGATGCTTGAAGAGAGGCCCGAGAACTTCCTAGGCCTTCTCGAGCTTTTCCCTAGAAGAGTGTACGCATCCCTGGGATGACCACAATGCTTGAAGAGAGGCCCAGGAACTTCCGAGGCCTCCCCAAGCTTTTCCTCAAAAGAGTGTACGCACCCCTGGGATGACCACGATGCTTGAAGAGAGGCCCGAGAACTTCCTAGGCTTCCCCAAGTTTTTCCCCAGAAGAGTGTACGCACCCATGGGATGACCACGATGCTTGAAGAGAGGCCCGGGAACTTCCTAGGCCTCCCCAAGCTTTTCCCCAGAAGAGTGTACGCACCCCTAGGACGACCACGATGCTTGAAGAGAGGCTCGAGAACTTCCTAGGCCTCCCCAAGCTTTTCCCCAAGAGAGTGTACGCACCCCTGGGATGACCACGATGCTTGAAGAGAGGCCCGAGAACTTCCTAGGCCTCCCCAAGTTTTTTCCCCAGAAGAGTGTACGCACCCCTGAGATGAACACAACACTTGAAGAGAGGCTTGGGAATTTCCTCGATCTCCCTAAGTTTTCCCAGAAGAGTGTACGCACCCCTAGGATGGACACAACACTTGAAGAGAGGTTGACGCATGCCCTCAACCTCCCCAAGTCCCCAATTGTGTGCAGGTACCCTTGGGATGGAAAACAAGCAAGCAAACAACGCAGAGGAGCTGGTTGACCTCATGTCAAGGCCAAGGCCGACCATCCAGAGGCCAAGGTCGAGCTCCACCCTCAAAGGCCCAGCATTTTTCCATCGGATTTGACACATACCCACAACCTCCTCAAGGCCACATGTTATCTCAACTCATTTGGTTGGACACATCTTGCTGAGTCCGAGCACAAACCCTAAAGGTATTCTTCTCTTTACCCAACTACACTTTATGTTTAAATGAAGCTTTACTTGAGATTGGGGGCTGCAAAGGGGATATGCCTCCCTATCAAACAAAAAGCAAGAGGGGATATGCACTCCCTATTAAAAAAAACAAGAGGAGATATGCCTCTCTATCAAACAAAAAGCAAGAGGGGATATGCATTCCCTATCAAACAAAAGGCAAGAAGGGATATGCCTCCTTGCCAAACAAAAGGCAATAGGAGTTGACCGAGGAGGTTAGAAAACAGAACCGAGACTAACCCTCTGGAGGTTGAAGCTAATCATCCGAAGTTCGAAGCCGACCATAACCAAATGAAGGTCGGAGTCCATATTTCAACATTTAAGGGACTTGAGGTCGAGGCAAACCCTATGGTCTTATCACGGGTGCCACATAGATGGGTAAGTGAGAAAAAACACTCACACAGGGGGCTTCAAAATAGTAAACTACACTTATGCTTGATGTTAAGACCTAAGTCATTTCACACAAGCAAGGTGAGTGGCAAAAACCAGAACAATCTCTTTGCAGGATATTAAATTAGTTACAAGCGAAAAGTCAGATATCCGGTTGGTGATAAAAAAGACTCATCGGGAAATCGATTTTCATCCATATAGAGGATATCCTCACGGTAAAGCATCTGGGGCTAGCCTTGGAATATTTGAACTCAGAAGAGCCTATGTAACTGCCCAAGTGAAGTGAAGAGGAAATAAACACACAAATCGACACAAGTGAGAACTATACTCTTAAATTAGGCTTAAAGCGTTTGACTTAAAGCAACAGGCCACCCCTGAATCCCAATTCAAAAGTGTGGGCTTAATGTTATGGGTAAATTTGGACCTAGCTCTAAGAAAGTCAGAATAATAGAAGCCTAGAGGAGAAACAAGCCCACAGAGGCCAATTGGACCTGAATGAATCTCTAGGGCTACTCCCTCTCATAAAAGGAAGGGGAAAAACCTAATTTCAGCTAAAAATAGAAGAGGTTCACCCCAAGATAAGAGGATTCAATTCGGTATCTATTTTCTTCCTCTATATTATTATTTACTCGTTTCACTTATGATCTCCCAACTGACATAAGCATTAGTGTCGGTGTGGCAAGCACCACACCGGTGCTCAGTTTTCTCTTATTTTGCAGGTCACGTCACTACAAAATTTATGGGATATGCCGACGGAAAAAGTCGTTGGGAGAACTCAAAAAACCGTTGGGGTAGCTAATGCCGACGGTTTTTTTAACCGTCGGGCTGATCGTTGATAAAACCGAGTCGGGGCAGCTAGTGCCAACGGTTTTCAAAAAACCATTGGGATATCAGAGGAAATGCCAACGGTTTTAAAAACGTTGGAATATCCCTGAGACCCCAACGGTTTCCAAAATCGTTGGCAGTTGCCTATATACCAACGATTTTAAGTACCGTTGGGAAAGACCACAACTACCAACGGTTTTCCAGCCGTTGGCATTTCTGATATTTGCCTACGGTTTGTGAACCGTTGGGTTTGGTTTTATATCCCAACGGTTGACAAACCGTTGGCATTGCTTAGTTTTGCCAACGGTTTTACTAAACCGTTGGCGTTTTTCCTTCAACTTTCCAACCCTATTCGCTTTGTATATGCCAACGGTCTAAAACCGACGGCTTTTCATTTTTTTATATATATTTGTATATTACTAAAACACTCATTAAACTGACATCCTAGATAAAAAAAAATGATAGTAATGTACAAATGAACTTCTAAATTCAACAAAAAATCATTTCTTTATTACAAGCTTAAAGTTAACAAAGTATCCAAAAGTTGATAAATAAGAGAAATTAACAAAGACTAGTACACAGTTGACAAGAGAAGTTAACAAAGTCAAAGTCATCTAAAGTGACTGAACTGGACTTCAAAAGTAAACCTCAAAACGTTCCCATCTTCATGTTAGCTCCTTCAAAAGTAAAGTTCGACCTGAATAAAAATAAAGTTGTCAAAATCCATAAGCATATAGGATAAGTATGAAAAATTAAAAAAAAATCTAAAAAAATAAAAGCTTTAGAAGTATAACATCAACACTAATACCATGAACATATAAACAACCAACTTTTTGCTAACCTAAGGTTAAGAAACATGAACTCGAAACTACCTAGACGTAACTCATCCCTCAACTCAAAACATAGGTTATATGATAAGCAAGCAAATGAACTAAAAGTCTTCCTTCCATACCCAAGGTTTCAAAAATAATACCAAAGTCAAAGTCCAACATAAAACCAACCCACCCCCCATGCTCATAAACCTTCAAACAAAACCAAACAATGAATGAACCATCAACGAAATCAAAAGAGTCAAATCTTTATAAGCATGTTCCATCAAAACGAACACTGCAAAATGATCTCTAATCCCTCTTCCTAGCTACCAAAGTCCAAATATATGAATTAGTTCAACATGTCAAACTAATGAAACTCAAACTCTAACTACTTAGAAAAGTAACTCATCTCTCAACTTTCAAAGGTTAAACAAATAAGTAAGCAAAAGAACTAAAACAATCAACTGTAACACTAAACTTATAATGAGCGAACAACGTAACTAATGGACATGCATAATGACCCAATCTCTATGCACAGTAAAGAAACACCTTTAAAGAACACCTCTTTGATTGGAATCTTATATTTCTATTAAAATATGGAACATGATGGCAAAAGTTACAGAGTTCCTAATCCTCCAAAACTAAACACACACACCCAGAGAAGATAAAAGAAGTATAAAAAGAAACATAAATAGAAGTTAAAGATAACGATGGAAAAAGTCCAATGCTGCCTCATGCATAAAAATTGTCATAGTATTCTAATATTGAGAAATAACAATATGAAGACTCAAGTTCCAGAACAACATTTATTATATTTTGGTAATAGTCATCTAAACTTAAAAGTTTTATCAAATGGACTTAGAAAGAAGTTTAGGCCTTCAAATAAATTTACCGTTGATGTCACGTGAAGGTCAGGTGAGTCGCTTGGCCAAATTTTGGCATCAACAACCATAGAATATGAGAAGCTTGACGATGGCTCTCCTTTTCCTTACCGATACCTTGATATTATGAATAACATGACCAAGAACATTGAATCTCACATTAAATGATAATGTTGTATAGGTTTTGATTTGACCTTATCTAAAATTGTTGAGGATTTTGTAAGAAGTAAATTAATTGTTATCTGCATGTAAAATGGACGAAGCTCCATTATAATATTTGCTTAAATATATAATATATGTTATCTTTGAATGTATTACATAGCTTTGGGCTATTTTCTTTGTGCTTTGCTGAAACTTTGATTTACTTTCTATCTTGTTTCTCCCCTTTAATTTATGAGAAAAGTACCAATAAAAAAAAATATTTATTTCACCTATAAAAAATACATTTTTATTTTTTTTTTAAACTGTAAGATAAAAAACAATTAATTAACGCACATGATTTCTTCCCCTAAAAAAAAAAAAAATTAAGAGCAAAATACACTTATGATCTCCTAAGGTTTGAGGTCGATGTCTATTTGGTCCCTAGGATTTCAAAAGATAAACTTTAGTCCTTTAGGTTTGGAAAATAGTTTTAAATTGTCCTTATGTTAATTTGATTGTTAGTTGACCAACGGAAAAATGACGTGGTATGTTGAGGTGGATAAATTTTATTATTTTATATTAATTCTTTTAGATTACGTAACATTTCTTTCTTTCTTTTTTTCCTTCATCATCTTTCTTCCCCCTACTTTTTCTCTCTAAAACGTCCACTCTTCAAATCTCTCTCCCTCGTCCAAATCGGTAACAAAAGGCCAACAATTTCATCCTCTTCATGTTCATTCACTCTCGTTGATCTCTTCTCTGTTCTCTCTCCCTACCCTTCCTTCTTCTTCTCCATTCTCTCCCTCTTCATCTTTTTGGATTGGTGTTGTACTTGCAATCCTCTATGGTTGAGCAGAAAATAGTTTTCATTTTGCCAAAAAAATATACCAAAGAAAAAATAAAAAACTACCAAATTTAACTAATCCATTGAAGATGACTTTCTAGTTTAATAAAAACTCATATCTTGCGGTTGGAATCCTATCAATTTTTTTTCAAAAAACTAAAAACACATGTTAGGAAAAATCAACAAAGAAAATGGGGAAATCTAATTTTTACAGTTATCAAACAAAAACATGGGCGAAAAGTGCAATTCCATACACCTCCTAAAACTCTCTGTAACGCCGCAAGTTGAGGTAAAGCTTGTTTTCCTTTTATTTTTTTAGCATTTTGAGTTAAGGGTTTTGGTTATGTGGTAAAGTTGAGGGGCTTTTTGGTAAATATGCTAAAATGAGAAGTTTGCCCCAAATCTCTTAATTTTTTTTATTATTGCCGCAACCACTTTTCCCATCTCCCTTCTCGATTTTTTTTCGGTCTCAAGCAACTATAGTCCCCTGCGTTTTTTCTTCTTCTCCTTGCACCATGAACTCCTAGCCGCCGTCAGCCCTTCTTTTTCTTCCTCTTCGCGTGCCGTCAGTCGTGCGTCCCCTCCGGCGTGGTGTTCACGGCAGTGCAGTGGTGGCTCCTCGTTTTCAGCTACAGCAGGTACGTTATCCTTCCACCTTGAGGTCTCGTGCGTTAATCAACTCTCACGCTCCCTCTTTCCTCTAGTTCGCGTTGTTCCGGCGTCCTACCAGCGAACAACACGCGTTCCGGTCATTTTGCAATGTGGTGGCGGTTGGGCATTGGTATTTCTCCGGCGAGCAGTCTGTGAGGCGCGACCAACATCGTCTTCGGCATTTTCCAGCGTTTCGTTCAGTGGGTAGGTGCTTAAAAGCTTTTTCGTGGCTGGTTTTTGAGTTTAGTTGGGTACCCACTAATGTTCGTGTTGGTTTTCATTGTTCTCTTAGCATTCAAGACCCAGGCAGCAAGCTTCATTTCTGTTGGGGTAAGTTTTGGGAGTTTATGTTGTTCCCAAGTTTAAGTGGTCCTAGTTTGATGGTTGGGTTAATTCTCCTATTGATCGTGTATGTATTTTCCCTTGTGGTGTAGTCGATTAGGGGTCTTGAAGCTAGGAGGTTCTATTGTTGATCCCATAAGCTTTCAATCTAAAGTAAGTAGCTTTTGGACATGAAGTAGTTGCTTTTGGAATCATTGTATGCTTATTAGTATTGAATTGAAGTTTTGGACAAGTTTTCATGCTTTGGTCAAATGTTCATTGGTATGATGTATGCTTACTTGGACATGACAAGTGTTGCTATGCTTGTAGGATTTAGTAAGTATGTTTGGAATGTTAATTCATGATTGTTATGGACTGTATTTTGTTATTGGAGGATGGGGTTAATGTTCAACGTGTTAGGTGTTAATATCACACATGCGAAAGCAATTTTGGATCTTAGGCACACAATTTGATCAATTTGATCCTAGAAGACATGTTGTGCATAAGAACAAAAACAGAGTAATGAGGTACCTACCTCTTGAAGCTCCCAATTCGTATTATCTGATGCTTTATAATTCACACGAACAACTTTTTGGACAACCACTTCGATCTTCTCTACTATCCTCAGGCCTTGGAACGGATTGTGGGATCCTCAATTGATAGAAATTGGAAACGAAAGTTTATGGGTATAAGCAAACTTGAAAGTATGAATATGGAAGTTCTTGGGAGAATTTTGGCAGCATTTTAGGTTGAAGAATTCCACTCATTCTTATCAGCTCATCGAAAATCATGCACAAGAATTGCACAAGAGTTTGACAGCAATTTGGGATCATTTTGAGTCATAAGGTTAGGTGGTGCAAGAAGGCTAATTACAAGTGATTTAGTCACTAAGCACCACCTCCAAAATTTGCTAACCTTTTGAAATTTATTTTAAATTCAAAATTTGTCATTAAAATTCTGAATAATCCCACTTTCTTTTATTTATTTTAATTTAAATAACACTTTTATTTAATTAAAATAAAATGATTAATTTAATATCATATATATATTAAATCGACATTACTTGTCAAATCCCGATTTTCTCCCAACGAATTTTCTCGAACATGAATCCCTATTCACATGTTTAATATTTAAATCATATTTAAATATATTCAACTCTTTTTTTAAGTTTAATTCACAATTAAACTAGTAAGTCGTTAAATATCGCATATAACTAACTTTTGTATCCTTTTCCAATTTTGGACGTTTCAAATATTAACCTATCATATTGTTCCAAGTTTTATTTTTATTGAGCTAGTAGAGGGACCTAATGGACCTACAGATCATGGGCTTCCAACGAAATGATGATAACCAGTTAATCTCATTAACTTAGTCATTCATCGTTTGTTAGCTTCCGGGACACTCCACTATAGCCCGTAGCTGCACTCCCCTCAATGTAGATATATTTCTTGTCAACTTTAGATAACCATTATTAGTAAGTCGACCCTTCACCGGTTGTTCGTAACTAGAGCTAGGTCAAATGTCCGTTTTACCCCTATAGTTACATCTTGTTCCTTAAGTTCCACTGATCCTCTAATGAACAACTAGTTCGCGATACAATCACTGAACCAAGTCCCTCTCAAGGTTATGAGAGGGTGGGGCCCCTTTGTTCAAGACTCAGAGTCAGCACTTAAGAGAACAACCTTTACTAACCCTAAAACGGGTAGCAGTAAATTCCATCTTGCAAAGTTATGTCCCCAGCTATCCATTTAGTCTTATCCCCAAAATGGTAGGCTTATTGAGTCGGTGATGTTTGGCTACTCTCACCCATGCAAATCAAAGGATAATCCTAAATAAACAGGAGTTCGTAGTTAGCTCAGGATTAAGATTGAGTTACCTATGTTATATGTATGAGATGTTCAGTTTCAACAGTAAACGGTGTTGTAAAGTGAAAATGACTTATCTCCTGGTCCGATCTCTATGCTATCTCTTTGCATAGGACGCCCTCACTCACATGTCTTATACATGAAAAATTAGGATCACATCGTCTGTCTTTAAGGAACAAAGCGAGTCGCGCCAATAGTGTCCCCAAGATTAAGGTACCCAACCTTATCCATATATTATAGATCGTTTAGACTATTTACTTGAACTTTATCCATACTTATGTCACACATAAACTTCAAGTATACATAATATAGTCATGGGTTCGTAGTTTATTGGATTTGTGGTTTATATTTAGGCAAAACAAATATATAGAAATAATACTTCATTAAAGCAAGTCAAATGTTACATTTACTATCTACGAGTTTTAGGGCATAAAACCCAACACAATGGAGCTATGATTGGAGTTAGTTGTGAATTCTGACTCAGTTGTGTTTATAGAAGTGCATCGTTATTGTTTCCAGGTGTAGAAAAATTTTGGGTTCCCTATATGTATGTCGTTATACTGCCGAATTTTCGGTAGCCTCATAGTGGTTTATGAATCATATTTACCTTTGAGGAAAGGCTTAGAATAAGGACCTCGACCACGTTTTAGGGCCTCAGGTAGACTTATTAAATTCCTTAAGTCTTACATAGCTAGAGTGTGTTCCTTCCCCATATCAGGACTGATAGAACTTAGTTACCAGGCACGTTTACGTGTGTTCTATTAGTTGACTGTTAGAGCTCAGTTTCAGGCACGCTAGCGTGCGCTCTCTCAGTTCAGGACCATGTTGAGCTTATGATCAGGCACGTTGTTCGTGCGCCAGTTGGCACCAGGCATGTTTACATGCGTCAGTTGCTCCACTGTATTTTTATCTTTACATTCAGGGGTGTTGTGTTGGGATAGGTGTAGTTCTGCTAGAGGTGGCCAACTAGTCTCTAGTTTACTTACCTTAACCGACTGGTCCACACAACACTCTAGTTTGGCACAGGTTGGGGATAGATTAACACCCTAGACAGAGCATGTTTATGTGATCAGTTGTGGCCCTAGGGTTAGAAACCCAAATGTTTATTCCAGTTAGGTCCCTATGTCGCTAAGACCCAGAAAATTTAGGAATTTAGTTTCAAGTTACTAGATCTCATGTTTTCAGTTTTGTCTCTTAAGTGGTACTTGAGAGCGTTGGCGATTGGCGAGAGTCGTGGCTTGGCTGGCAATGAGACTGCAGCTGCAAACTATGTCGTTTGTTTTCCTTAGGGATTCAGTTTCTTTCATCCTAGGATTTGTTTTATGTTGAACCTTTGTTTTAAAACGATTGTTCTACTCTTGGAATTTACTCAGATGTTTTTATTTCGTTATTTATTCGAGGAACCCTGGGCCCTATATGAATTAATCGAAAAACATTGTTATTTTTCGCTTTGAAGTTTACAAAGTTTTTCGTACTCATGCATGTAGTAGCGACCCCCTTTGTATGTTTTTATTCTCTCTTTAGTTAGGTCGTTACACTCTCTCACTAAAAGAGTCTTGCTTGTGTCTATCTTGTCTCTCTAAAGGCTTTATCTTTCTAGAATGGAAAAATTGGGGTTGTATTGCATTAATTCGAGATTACAATAAGTTCAACTTAGTAAATTGTCTAAGATGAGAAGAAAAATAAAGATGAAAAAAGTTCATATTTATAGATTACAACTAGAGGAGATGAATAGAAGAAGAAAGAAAATGAAGGGTGGGAGAGAGAGAGGAGGATGAAGAAGGTAAAAAAAGAAAGATCACGTAATCTAAAAAACTAATATAAAATAATAAAATTTATCCATTTTATTTAAAATTTACCGCCTCAACATTTCACGTCATTTTTCCATTAGTCAACAAACAGTCAAATTAACTCAGGGATCATTTAAAACTATTTTTCCAAATTTAGGGACTAAAGTATATCTTTTGAAACCTCATGAACCAAATAGACATTAACCTCCAACCTCCCTATTTTTTCCAAAAATTAATTAACACATGATGAAAGGGCCAAACTCATAATTTCTATAATTAGAGAAATCATTCTCTCAAACAAAATAAGGGCTCCGTATGGGATTGATTTTAAAGACTATAAGGGGCTGCCGTTTGTTTTTTGGTAATCAAGATAGTCAAAATTTTCAGATGCTTGAAATTATATATGCCCGGAAATATAGATGTCTGGCATCTTTAGATAGCCGTGTTTGTTTTGTAGGAAAAATTATAGGAATTATCAGGAATATTTAGATAATCATGTTTGTTTTGTAGGATTTCTGGACCGGAATGTCTTAAAATAATGTATTATTCCAACAATACCCTTTCCTATCTTCAAATCATTTATATATTAATTTAATTTGTATAACATTTTTTACTTTAATAATTTAATATTGTTATCAACTCAATTTGTATTAATTATATGTGTTCTTTTGTAAAAAAAAAAAAAATTATATTGTCTTAAGATTTGTATGCAAAAATTAGAATTAAATATTAATTTCAATTTAAACTTAAGTACTTGAACTTATTTTAAAAGATCAAGAGAATTATATAGTTGATAACCTTTTTTAGTGGATTATATTTATAAATTATCAAAATAGAGAAAGTTTTGAGAGAAATAATATAAATTTGTGATTTTATTTCTTTTTAATAAAAATATATTGGATGATCATTATTGGAAATGTAAAATAAATAAAAAATTTCACTTCAAATTTCAATTGAAAATAGATTCAACAATATATGTTATACAAATTAAATGGAGTTTATTTTATATGTATTTTATATGTAAATGAAACATATAAATATAGTTAATTTCATATAATTGTTTATTAGTGAATGAATACACTGATTTTTTGAAATCCTAAAATTAAAAAGAAAAAAAGAGAGACAAAGAAAATTGATGAAATAAAATATAAAATCGAAGGACCAAAACGTCAAATGGTTGATTTCCTTAACATGGGAATCTTAGAAACCCATTTATCAAGAGGGCATCCAAATCTTCTTAGATGCCTCTCGTGTGGGCATCCTAGGATGTCCGGGCATCCCGAGATGCCTGGACATCTTACATTACAGCAAAACAAACGAGGTAATCCAGATGTCCATTCCATGGAAGTCTTAGATTACCATGAAACAAACGACCCCTAAGAGTTATTATGAGAAATTTTTAGCCATTTTTTGTTTGTTTGGTAAAATTAGGGTCGGTTTAAAATACTTTTTAGTTTAAATGTTTTTCAAGAATGCATATGTTAAAAAACATTTTGTACAAAAATTGTTTAAAATTTAAACACTCATATGTTTCGTTACAATTCCTATAAGTCTTTTCATACACAAGTTATTATGTATTTAAAAGCTCTTTTAAAAAAAATTGCTTTTCAAGTGTTTCTCTCAAAAAGGTTTATTTCTCAATCTCTTTTTTAACAAGTCCTTTTTTAGTGGTTGCCAAAAACTACAATTTTTTTTTAAACAATTTTTTTTTAAAAAAAAAATTAACCACTTGAAAAGTTAAACCAAACAACCCCTAATTATTAAGGCCCCCGTTTGATAACCATTTCGTTTTTTGTTTTTGGTTTTTGAAAATTATGCTTGCTTTCTCCTAAATTCCCTACCATGGCTTTCATCCTTGTTAAGGATCCATTTGAATTCCTAGCCAAATTCTAAAAACAAAAACAAGTTTTTGAAAACTACTTGTTTTTGTTTTCAAAATTGGACTTGGTTTTTTAAAACAAGGAAGAGGGTTGATACTAAATTAAAGAAATTTATAAGGGAAAGTAGGTGTGTATAAGCTTCATTTTCAAAAACCAAAAACCAAAAAACGAAATGGTTATCAAACGGGAGCTAAATGTGATCTAAAGAAAATCACTTTAATATTAGGTTGATTTGTAAAATCTATTGATTGTTGAGGTTCTCATATTGAAAAGATATAGGTGGACACCTCACAATTTATAAGATGTATGAGTTACTCTTCTCATTGTCAATTGATTTTGAGATGGAACCTCATGTTATCTAATATGGTATGAGAGCCCATAAAGCCCATAAAACCCAAACGGGTATTCGGTCTATGGAAAAAAAGAAGGATCTGATCCAAGAATGTAGATAAGTAGAGACCTCACAATTTATAAGATGTATGAGTTACTCCTCTAATTGCTGGTTGGTATTGAGATGAAGCTCCATGTTATTTAATATTAATATAAGAGATTTTGAGATTAACTTCCACAAAAATCTAATGACTCTTCTAATCAACCTTTCAAAATTTTCATTTCATTACAATTTATTACTTCCAAAATACCAACACTTATTTATTTTATATTTATATTACCGTTGATTCTTTCTAAAAACACGATTGACAACAATTATTTTAAAAGCTACAACAATCACAACCTAAATCAATAATAAGAGTGAGTTTGGATTAACTTTGTAAGTGATTATAAAACACTAAATACATTTATCTTTTTAATATAATGTTTGACAATAAAATATAATCACTTTTGTTAATAATAAATTTAAAGGTGATTATAAGAAAGAAACAATTCTATCACTTTAGAAAAGCTCTTTATGTTTAAAAGATTCCAAAATCTAAAGAATGTGGAAAAATTACAAAATTGTCCTCAAATCAAAGCATTATCCTATCTTTTTAGAGTAATCCTTCTAAATATAGTGAAAAAAAAGGACGGTTTTGAAAAATAGAAAAAAAGATAAACGTTAGAATATGGCCACACTTGTAGCTCACGTGCAATGGGTTTTCCTCCAAACTTTTGATTTTACCCTTCGAACAAAATTTAAGGAAGGTCTATCTGAACAATTTAAGGAACGTGTATGTAAACAATTCTTTCTCTCCAAACTCCAGACTTGAAGGAAGGTGTAGGGGTGTTCAAAATTAGACCGAAAATCGACTTGATTGACCGAACCGACGTCGTGTTGGGGTATATGTCCTAGAACTCAAGTTTTGTTATCCTTTATATAAATAAAGATGTTATTCAGTGAAATTATTTTATTTTATATTTCAAAAGATCCAATAAGAACATCCATGGTTATAAGATGAGATACTTGAACTATATTTTGGATATAGACAAGGATCAAGTTCAAGTATATAACCTAAATAGTCTATAGTAAATAAATAAGGTTGGGTACCTTCTTTTGGTAACACTATGGATGCAACCTACTTTGTGAATAAGGAAAACGACGTGATCCTAGATCGTTCATGTAAATACATTAAAGTAGGGGCATCCTGTGCAAAAGATTTTTACACAAGACGGGACCAAGAAATAAGTCACTCTTACTTTATAACGTCGTTTACTGTAAAGACTGATTTTTTCATACGATGACCTAGGTGACTCGATCTTAATCCTGAGCTTACTATGAACTCCTGTTCGTTTAGGGTTGTCCTTTGATCTGCATGAGTGAGTGTGGTTCAAAAGTACCATTTAATAATCCTACCATTTTGGGGACAACAATAGATGAATAGCTGGGGACATAGTAATGCAAGACAGAATTCACTCTTACCTGACTTTAGGGATATTATAAAGGTTGTTCCCTTAAAGTGCTGAATCCAAGGCTTGAACAAGGGGCCCCATCCTCTCATTGGCCCGAGAGGGATCTCGTTTGTTGGTTGGACCATAAACAAATTGTTCATTAGAGGATTAGTGGACTTAAGGAACCTAGATGTACTATAGGGGTAAAACGGACATTTGACCTGTCTATAGTAACGAACAACCTGTGAAGGATCGACTTACTAATCATGGTTATATCGAGTGGACGAAAATATATCTGCAGTGAGGGGAGTTCAACTACTAGGCTATAGTGGAGTGTCCCGGTAGTTAACGGAAGTTGGTTAACTAGTTTAAAAAGGGTTTTGACTAGTTTGACCTTGCACCGTTGGAGCCCATGATCTGTAGGTCCATTAGGTCCCCTTGCTAGCTCGAGACTAACTTTTGGAATAATATGATGAATTAAAAATGAATTGTTTTTAAAGTTCATGTTGAGGAAAATGAATAAAAATAATAGGTGTTGATGATACGTCGGGTTTTGCGAAAACCGAGTATATATGGATTTTGATATAATTTATAAACCGAGAACATGAATAAGGATTCATGTTAAGGAAAAATAACATTTCGGAACTGTTCGGGTAAAGTGGCAAAATATTAATTGAATATTAAGATATTAAATTAATGTTTAATTAATTAATTTTGAATTAATTTAAAATTAAGAAATTGGAAATTATTTTTCAAATTTTCAGATTAATTAAATAAATGAGTTAGTGGGAAAATCCAAGATAATATTGGATTTATTAAAATCAAAACTAAATTTGATTTTTTGGAGGTGGAGTGCATGGTGACTAAACCCATGCACTCACCTCCCTTAAGCCACTTAATCCTCCATTAATTTGGAGTTGTTTTGGTGGCAAATGTTGGGCATTTTTTTCAGCTTCAATCCCTCTATAAAGCTGAAGAAGAAGGCTAGAAAAAGAGAGAGATATATGAGCTGAAATGCTACCAAAATCCGTACTCACACCTCATGTGTTCTTAAACTCATTTTTCATCTTTTCTCTCTAAAATTCCATCACTTGAGGATCTCACAATCCATTCCAAAGGCTCGAGGATAGCAAGGAAGACCCTTTGGTAGTTCGTGACTCATTGGTGAAGAAAAACAAGCAGTCAATCCAACCAATTTCTCCATTAAAAACAAGGTAGGTTGCTGTCTCTGTTTTTCTCATTATGAACAACATGCCTTTGATGATCAAATTGAGCTTATTAAGTGTTCTAGATCCAAAATTGCTTCCGCTTTTATGATATTTACACTTTCACGTCGGTCGGTCGATTTTCCTCTATATTCGATCGGAGTCGATTTTTTCAGACTGTCGGTCGGTCGGTTTACTAAAAATTACATAAATCGACCGACCGTCCGACTTTAACATCAAATTAAAGATTTTTTTTTTAAAAAAAAAAGCAAGTTGGTGTGTTTGGTTGTATGGATGGGAAATACACAAAATGAGTGTGTAATTGCTTGATAATTTCATTACTGTGGAATGGATCTTTTATACATAAACAAATAGATAGAAAAGGAAAGAATGAATTACAATCACAGGCATAAATCAAAGCCAAATAATAATGGGAAAATATTCCCTAATACGCCCCCTCAAACTGATGACTGAAGAGAAGTCAGAAGTTTGTCTCGAAATGTCAAGAATATTGGAGATGACAGTGGTTTTGTGAATAAGTCAGTCAACTGATCATTTGAAGATATGAACTGTACTGAAATATCTTTACAAGCAACCTTTTCACGAACAAAATGATAGTCAATCTCAGTGTGTTTCGTGCGAGCCTGGAAAACTGGATTATTTCCAATAGAAATATCGAAAATGTTGTCACACAATAATATAGGAGGATTTGATAAGATGACATGAAGATCACGAAGAAGTTGTTGTAGGCAATAAAGATCTGTTGTTGTAGTCGTAAGAGAGCGGTATTCAGCTTCAGTGGAAGAATGTGAGACCGTAGGTTGCTTTTTGCTTGACTCAGATATGGGACTGGAGTCAAGGAAAGCAATGAGCCAGATGTGGATCGTCGGTCAGAAGTGTCATCAGCCTAATCAGAGTCACAAAAGGCAGTGAGAGACAAATTTGCACGTCGAAACAAAATGCCAAGTTGTTTAGAGCCAGATAGAGAGATAACGCATGATACGTTTGACAGAAGAGAAATAAACAACTGTAGGTCGATGCATGAACTGACTTACATGATTCACTACAAAGGAAATATCAAGTCTAGTAAAAGTAAGATACTGGAGAGATCCAACCAGTTGATGATAAAGTGTGGCATCGTGGAATAACGGTGCAGATGTATGGAGATCATCTGTAGTAGACATGGGTGTTAAACATGTCTTAGCAAAGGACATTCCTGTAGTGTGAAGTAAGTCAGTGAGATACTTAGCTTGATTGACAAAAATACCATCAGTGGTGTAGTGTGGACTTCCAGGCCAAGGAAGTATTTCAATGCACCCTGGTCCGATATCTGAAATTTTGTTGTCAACTGCTTCTTTAAAACTGATAGATATGAATAGTTTGGTCTAGTGATAATTATATCATCAACATAAAGTAACAAATATGTCAAAGAAGATCAAACTGAGCGTACAAATAAGGATGAATCAGCAGAAGCAGTAAATCCCAAGGTGAATAAATATGATGTAAAGTGATCGAACCAAGCTCGAGGAGCTTGCTTTAGACCATATAGACTTTTGTGAAGGCAACAAACATGATGTGGACTGGATTTGTCAAGAAAGTCAGGAGGTTGAGATATATAAACTTCCTCCTTTAAGTGATCGTGTAGAAAAGCATTTTTTACATCTAGTTGAGTTAAAGACCATTGATAATGAGCAGCAAGAGCGAGGATAACCCTAATTGTGAGCTTTTTAAAACCTGAACTAAAGGTTTCAGTAAAGTCAAATCCTTCAACCTGATGATATCCTGGAGTGTCTATGGACGATGGCCTCGTGGTCGCACGAGCGCTACTTTCTGATAAGAACATGATGACCCATTTCATGGACTTCCCTCCCGAGTGAAAGTATGATTACTGCATGGAAGTCCTTGGCAGGGCACCCAGACAACCTAGGCAGCCATGATCCTTCCCCTACTGTTTCAGAGACTATGAAAAGCTATCTTCCTGTTGAAGACTACCACTGCTTTCTTTCTTATTATGAGGACCAATTATGCATGTTTGATGTTTGATGTATGCTTTGAAAATTCTATCTTATTGTCATGGTATTTTGTTGGGCATTAATATGCTTGTATCCTTATGCAACAACTTGGCTTTGTTTTTTAATTTTTGCATGAAACATCGTCCATATTACAAGACTTTTGAGGTGTGATGAACTTAAAAAAGTTCACAAACTAAATTATGTGAGCATTGTCATAAGGAGTGGAACAAAAAAAATGTTGAAGTATATACATGTGTGTATTTAAAAAGAAAATAAAAAAAACATAAAAAAACAACAGAAAAAAACAACTTACAATAAAACAACCAACTCAATTTCATCCCAATTCGAACTCTGCACTCCAAACACATGCATCATGTTAATTCCAACCCAAATCCAGAGCGACACACACACGCATCTAGATTCCAGAAAAATATTCCCATGGGAATCACATTCCCAGTCATCTAGATTCCATTCTGATGCCCTAAACACCCCTAAAGGATTCATCCACCAACATGAAATTTTACTCAACAATTCGGCTTTGGCTAACGATTTATTTTAATTATTTTAGTTGTTGCATGCAATTTTGAGAAATTAATTATGATTTGACACTTGCACGTCTTGATTTGATATTACTTTTTAAACCAATGTATGAGATTGATGTCTTAGAATTTATGACTCTAGGAAATTATTTTATGTGCATTCTATTAGTTATTTGAGATAGCCACTATAGGCTGAGGCAAGTCCATCACTATTGAGTGTAGCTTCTTGATAAGCCTAAGATATAAAGCATAAACCCAATCCATCGATTCCAGGTAATTTAGCTACTCATAGAGAATGGAAAATAACAAATAAATCCAAAAGAATACATAAGAATTAACCTAAAAATGTCTACACAGCAGATAGAAACGAAAAGGGGCAAAAAGAATCGTAAAAATTCGAAAAATCTAACCTAACGGCAGACTAAACCAAAGCCCTATATTTGTAGAAAATGTCGCAGCGTCGAGACTTCAGGCTCGACGTCTCGATGCCACGGACTTTGTATTCCGTGTCGATTTTGCATCAGCGTCAAGACGCTAGGGGCAGCGTCTCAACGTCGTCCCCAATCCGAGCCTTGCTGCCTTTTTTCTCAGTTTTGTCTCGGTTTTTCTCGATACGGGCTTCAACCTTCAATTCTTGGTGTAGTTCTTTAGGCCCGCTTCAATCCACTTGTCTTTTCACCTTCTCGCCGTCCAAGAACATCGAGATGACTCCAAAACTCCATAATTGACCCAAAATAACACCAATTTGTGCGGTTGGCTCCCGATATCACCTATGTTCAAAGTATCTGCAAATAAGACAATTAAAACATAAAATCCTTCTAACAAGCTTAGATTCTAGGTAATAAAATAGCATGAATTAGGTGCTATCATGAACCCTTTATTCAAGGGATTTGTAAACAAAATTGTTTTATTGCATCACAAGCATAAATTTGATTTAACCTACCTTATAATTTTAGATTTTTGATTATATTTTCCTAGCAAGGGTTATTCCGTAACTTGATAATTCGTATGGATTAATTCACAAAATTCGTTTAGCCATTTGTCAAAAAAAAAAAAAAAAAAAAAAAAAATAGGTTGCCATTTTCCAAAACACCTTAAAAATGGTCATTTTTCTTGTTATCCTTTCTTTTTATAGTAAAATTTGTTGAATAAAATTTGTGCAATCAAACAAAGTTGTGACTAAAATAATTTATAAGAAGGTGTAACCAAATATGTAGGGTCTGGTTTGGAATATCTTTTAGAAGTGTTTTTCAATAATGAATTTTCCTTTAAACATTTTGTATAAAAATTGTTTAGAATTTAAACACTCATATGTTTGGTTACATTTATTTATAAATGTTTTTACACACAAGTTTCTATATACTTCAAAACTCTTTTTAAAAAGTTGCTTTCAAATGTTTCTCTGAAAATAATTTTAAACTAGTAGGCAGCATGCCGACACACTCCAATTTTTTTTCTTTGCACGATCATATGCAGTTTAATGGTATGGTTGAAGATATATTCCTCTATGTTTCCATATGTTTTGTCCTCCCTTTTCCATCTAATGTTTTATTTTTTGGGCAAGTTGTAATTATAGCAAAATCAGTCAAAATAATAGCAAAAATAGCAAACCCTAAAATTATTTGCAAATTTGATGAAAATTAAATCCAGCCAATGTAAAATGACTAAAAACCGCTTCTATCATTGATAGACTACAACTGTAAGTAAAGTCGTAATAGAAGCCTACCATTGATAGACTTCAATCATAATTGCAATCATTGTTGACCAGGAGTTGTTGTACTAGTTAAGTATGTGAAAAAAACGAGTCGAACTGACTGGTGTTTGCTTTAGTTTTTAGAAAAAATTTGATTATCTCAATTTGACCATTTAAAAAACTAGGATTTTCAATTTTGTTGTCGGTTCAACTCTTTTAAAAACCAAGAAAACTAAAGCTAATTAAAATCTCAAATAAGTTCAGTTAGCCCCCTTATTTATTGGAAAATCTATACTATATATAAATGGGGCTAAGAGGGGAGAATCTTTGCATTCTCATTTTGCCCTTAACATTTTAATAAATTCATGTTTTGTCCCTCCCTTTGAATAGTTGCAACTGTTAGGAGTGTCTTGTTGAGAGAATTTAATCCATGGAGAGTGGTTACATAGTGAAACAAAACATTCTTTCACATATGGGTGTGACTATTCCATTATTGCTTCAAATAGTTGCAACTGTTAGCACTACAACAAATTAAGGATTTAATAGCTTTTAATTATAGCACTTGTACAAAACATTATTAAAACAAAAAGGCGGAGAAGAAAAATTTATGGCGGTAATATTTGCGCCCTTTTGAAATTTTTAGAATAAAAAAAAAGCCCCCTTCATTTTCGCATTACTCTCACCTCCTTTCCCATCTCCAATCTTCGGCTCCCTTCCCTCACATACGAAACCCTACATCCCAAGCTCCCATTTCCCATCTCCAATCTTCAGCTTGTTCCTGCGATTCTTTGGATTCACCATTTTGTATTCAGAGTCATGTCATCGATCTGTTTCTCTCTCTCAGCCCACAATCACAAATTTTGCATCACAAGGCCACCGTCAGTCTCTTTCACACACCGTCGGTCACAATTTCTCGTCCTTGTAAATGACTACAAAAAGGCGGTTTAGATACATAGACAAAAAAAAAAAGAGAAAAATGGCCAAAACGTGATTCTCACGTGGGTGTATTTGTGTCTTAGAATTCCCTTTTTACCCTTAGTTGAACCGTTTTCCTCATTCATCCTAAAAATAAGGAGATTGCATCTATACAACTTCTCTCTCTTGATTTGGGTGTGTTTGGTTTAACTTTTGAAGGGTTTAATTTTGAAAAAAAAAATCATTTTGAAAAAAAATTCTTGTGTTTGACAACCACTAAAAATGACTTGGTAAAAAATGAGATTGAGAACTAAACCATTTTGAGGGACTTAAAACCAATTTTTTTAAAAAGAGTTTTTAAGTATATATAATTGTGTATATAAACACTTATGAGGAAATGTAACCAAACATATCAGTATTTAAATTCTAAACAATTTTTATACAAAATGTTTAAAATAAAATGCATTC
Source organism: Luffa acutangula (assembly GCA_036850905.1). Taxonomy (NCBI): domain Eukaryota; kingdom Viridiplantae; phylum Streptophyta; class Magnoliopsida; order Cucurbitales; family Cucurbitaceae; genus Luffa; species Luffa acutangula. Next base: position 16,874,792 of record CM072099.1, read on the forward strand.
TTGAGAAACACTCAACCTAAAATGTATTCCAAACGGACCGTTTAAGATTTGTGAGATAGATTTTATTTCCCCTAGATTTCATTTTTAATTAAAAGATTTTATTCCCCTGGTTTAAATATAGGGGCGTTTGCATCAATAGCAAAAAAAGAAATCATAATTGCGTGCGTGTTTTTGATTTATTGGGTTTGCAGATATAACAAAAAAAAGTTTGACCCGGCCCAAACAATAACGCAAAAAGACTAAAATAACCTCAGCTCGCCGTCCACTGATATACCAAATATCTAGTACATTAAACCCTAAAAATATAGTAGATATTTGGTATATCAATCAACTGTTATACCAAAATATATAGTATATCAGATGTATATTTTCGTGAATATAATATACTTCATTTATGAAGTATACACATGAGCTTTCATTAGTTTTAGATATCTTTGATATACTTTATGAATGAAGAATGAGATATATTAGTTTTATTTCGGGACAATATGTGTGGTAGAGGATTTAAACCTCTAACATCTTGGTTGAATGTGTATATATCAATGATTTTTTTTAATAACAAAACTATCATTGATGTATTTAGCTACTCATAATCAGGTATATCAATGTTATTAATTATTTGAGTAGTATAGAAAATGAGGTAAATTAAAAAAAAAATACAAATGAGGTATATCAATGGTGTATCAACATTCATAACAGGTATAGAAGATACATTTATTTTATAAAAGACAAATATTTCATTTAAAATATGTAAGTAACACCACATAATTCAATAAAGAGAAAAAAAAAAATATAACAGATCATATAAGTAAAAAAAGTAACATATCAAGTATATCATTGATATATCAAATGTTATGCTTATCAAATCAAGTATATATTAGGTATATCATTGTATTCATTCGAGTATATCAAATTTGGTATACTTTATATTTCGTATATCAGTAAATATAAAATATATCAGATATACTACTAATATACCTATCGATATACCAACAAGGGTAAAATTGGAATAATAAAAAAAACGAAAATGAGATTTTTAAAATTTTGCTATGTTTGCAAATCTAAAAAACCATAGCTAGGTTTGCAAATATCCTAATATTTTTTTTTGCTGCCCATTGCAATTCCCGGTACTTCTTCCTCCTCATTTCAATTGATTCTAAAAAGGATATGGTTGACAGTTACAACTCGTGTCAAAATCGATGTTCTTTTCCATTGATTCTAAAATGGATATGGTTTACCGTTACAATTCGTGTCAAAATCGATGTGTCTTCTCGGAAAGTTCTTGGACGACTTCAAACAGAACAAGTTGTGGTCTCCGCCGATTCTACGGCGACTTTTATGGATTCGCCGACTGATGTTTGCTCCAGTTATGAGGTTCTCCCAAAGCTTGAAAATGCTACTCTCAAGATTCCATTATGATTTACTCTGTGATTATGTTTCATTTTCTTGATTTCGAAATTGGTACGCTGTAATGTGAAAGAAGCTAAGGTAGATTTAGGATTGTTTGAGAAAATGTGAAGAAATTGCGTTCTATGCCTAATAATAAATGACATTGTTGATAAATGCATTTTAATTCTTTGGAAAGATGTATTTACTTTCGTAATTGTCGAACTAAAAAATTAGAATCATACATAATACATAAACCATTATTATCTCTTTACTGTTTATAAGCAAGACTTTCCTTCACTACGAAATTCAAAATTGTATTAACTATGTTATAGGTAATTTCGGACCACTCTGTTATGCAAGGAGCTGACGAGGACAACGCGATACCAGCCCAAGGAGACAGTCAGGAAACGAGATCCGGAGGGAGAACAGGCCAAAGGATCGGGCCAAAGTTGAAGGATCAGGCTTTTGGCCCGACCCCGTGCTCGGCCTCGGCCTTGGGTCGAGGCCGAGACCTACCACTCGGCCCACTTGCGCGGGCCGAGTCTTTCCGCCTTCGTTCGGTCCTTGGTGTCTCTGGTTGCCGCAGTTCCACTCGTTTCAACCCAAATCACCTTTGAATGCCTAAAACCCTAAGGGCATGAGCAGGTATTTAAACCCCTCTTCGTCAGAAGAAGGGATCCAAAAACTCTCTCTTCTCTTCCTCTAGCTCTTTGGTTTGCTCACATTCCTTCCGATTACTGACTTAAGCATCGAAGGTGGTGTGGCCCACACCGGTGTGCAGGTTTCCTTTGTTTTGCAGGTCACGTCTTCCCCTTCAAACAAATTCACTGTTGGTGGCACGTGAGGGTCAAGTGAGTTTTCCCAGTCCGGATTTTGGCATCAACAAACTGAATTATTCATCTGTTGCGTCTGTAATTGTATGCATGGAGATACGAATATCATCTTGTTATTAATTGTTTTATTATCATTTGAAAATTGTGGTGTTCATTGCAGGATTTTTGGTGTTCTTGGAATCCATGTTTTGCATTACAACTTTCAATATTTGCATTTTTTTTCTTAGGTTATTCGATTATTTTTTTTAAATTCTTCTGTATTTTTTGTTTTTTTTTTATCATCAACAAGTCCTTTTTTTTAAGAAAAATTCAAACAAATTTTCTTTATTTGATTTGAATCCAAAATTTTGTTTAACTACTCTGTAATCCTAATTTTTCGCATATATTTTTCATTAGAGGATATTTCGATAAGTTGCTAATTTTGATTTTTTAACTTAGAAAATTAATTTGACCATTTATTTAAATAATAATGTCAGATGCTATTTTTCAAAACAGACTTTTTATTTTGTCTATTCTTGCAATTAACCCTTATTTCTTCAGCCCAGCTCATTAACCTACCTTAGCCACTTCAGCCCACTCATTAAAAAACCCTTATGTTGTTCCTTGTATTTATGTAATAGATATATTTGAATGAAGCATATTGCGAATCTTCATCTTGGAAGTTTTTATTTAGGCACTAAATAAAAACTCTAAATGAACAAGAATATGAATATTGTTAGAAATTAAGCTAGATTTATGATGTGGTAAGTTGAATAAGTTACTATGTTATAAACTTTTATGAGTTACTAATTAGTTAAGTATGCATTCATGTAGGAGAGTTATATATGGTCATAAAGTGCAAGTAAGTTTAAATTTAAGTTGGGGGTTTTGGATCTAGAATTTTCATTAAGAGTCCTATAAATAGGATGTCTTTTGTTATGTTTGAAGCAAGCCAAGTTAAGCAATTCAAAGAGACTTATTCAAGAGAATAATTTTCTTGTCTCGTGTGTTTTTGAGTTTTGTAAGGGAACAAGTTTTTTCACTACAAAATTGTGAGTTTTAGAGTGAGTATTATCATGGGCTCATAGACTCGTTTCCAACAAAGTGATATCATAGCTAAGGTAAAAGATGTCATCTAACAATACATTGCAACCTCAACTTCCTCCTTTTGAAGGAAAGGAATTATAGACGATAGAGTCAAAAAATGAAAGTTCATTATGGATCTCAAGATCTTTGGGACGTTTTTTAAAATGGATATGTGGAGCAAGAACGTGAGAAAGGTCTCTCACAACAACGAATCAATGAGTTGTAAGATGTTAGAAAGAAAGATAAAAAGACATTATTTTTTTATCTACCAAGTTGTTGATAAAAATATATTCGCAAGAATTTCATGAGCCTCAACTTCTAAAGAAGCATGGAATAATGCATTATAGAGTCTATATGGAGGAGAAGAGAAGGTAAAAATGGTAAGATTGCAAGCACTTTAAGCTAAATTTGATACTATTAGAATGAAAGATGTTGAAACTATTGAAGTATTTTTTAATTGTGTTCTCTTAATTGTTAATCAATTGAGATCAAATGCAGAAACAATTGAAGATCAAAGAGTGGTCGAAAAGATCCTTAGAAGCATGACTAGAAAATACACACATTGTTGTAGCAATGGAAGAATCCAAAGATTTATTGATTCTCTCCATTAATAGCTTAATGGGATCTCTCCATTTCTCATGAACTTAGATTAAAGTGGTTTGATTTTACTCCTTCAGAAGTAACGTTTCATCTGCAAACTTCTTTTAGAGGGAGATCTAGTGGAAGAAGAGGTGGTCGTGGTGGCCGAGAAAATGGCAGATCCAATGACTTAAAAAACAAATTGAGGTTGAAACAAGTCATAATAAAAAAATTTCAAATAGAGGAAGGAGAAGAAGTTCAAGCAGAGGAAGAAGCAGAGGTAGAGGTCGTGGAGATTTTTCTCACATTAAATGTTTCAATTGTGGACGTTATGGGCATTTTCAAGTAGATTGTTGGTCCAAAAAGACTAATTAGGTAGAGACAACCCTAATGCATGAACAACAGGATAATGACCAAAATTTTGTTTTTCCCCACCTTAAATGTCCAAGAAACAAGCATTGAAGATATATGATATCTTGATAGTGGTTGTAGTAATAGGAGATATTCTTGTCAAGACAAAGAATAGAGCAAAAAGAATTACTGATGTATATTATGTTCCAGGACTTGAGCATAATCTCTTAAGTGTTAGGCAACTTCTATTGAAAGAACATGATGTAATCTTCAAAGATAGTATGTTCGAGATCAAAATCAAGAATGAAGGTCTCACAACAAGGGTACATATGACTACAAACAAAATGTTTCCTATCAAAATGTCCTATGAGAAGCTTTTATGTTTTGAGACGTTGGTAAAAGATTCTTCATGGCTTTGACATTATCGATATAGACACTTGAGTTCTGACACTCTATCACAGATGTGTCAACTACATATGGTGAGAGGAATGCCAAATATTCAAAAGGAAGATTAGCTTTGTGAAGCATGTATTTTGGGGAAGAATCATCAAAATCCATTTCCAACAGGAAATGCTTGGAGAGCATTGATAGAAGAGATTGTCGCGGTCTCTTATCAAATAAATTTATATTCCACAATGACTAGAGCTAACTTGAAGCAATAGTGGTCGGGGTCGATCACAGGGAGTCTATGCACACGAATTTAAGTTTTCTTTTTCGTTTTAGGTAACAAAAGGGGGGGGGGGTTGAGAATAAGTGCAAAAACTAATTATGGAAAATAGAATAGTGCAAGAATTAAAAAGCAAGAAAAACAATAATTAAATCAATACCTTAGAGCTCATGTAATCGGGGTTGTCGTAGTAAGTTCAATTCAATTTAAATCATGAATCTCACTAAACAATCAATAACATGTCTAAGCTCGACATACTCCAAGAACAACTTGTGTAACGAACCGACTTCTTAATAAGCTTTAAAGGGACCGTTACGACAATGCATGCTCTGGAGGCCTTTTTAAATAAAAATAATTTGAACCAGAAACACTAATTTAAACAAAAACATTAAAACAAAACTTTTATTCGGGATCCCTAGTTCCAAAGGTTTTAAATAAGTTCAAATAAACTCTAAAACATAAATGTACAAGATCTTTAGAAATTTTCTTAAAACCAACTTACAATTCAAATAAAGTAAACAGTGTTCTTGAAGCTGAACTAGGTCCTCTAATGACTGTATATCGGATTCTGAATCCTGGGCCTGGGGCGTTACAACTTGAAAGTCATGATCCTACTATCACAAACATGCAAACGCCAAGTTTGATTCTAGTTTAAACTAACTAATTTGACCGATTAACTAATCTAAACCGCATTGTGATCTAGCCTAATCAATACACATGCAACGGGCAACAAACCTCAATTACAATTTATTAAATCCTTTAGTTATAGGGACGCATGAGGAATATCAAAATGTTCTCCTATTCGGTACTTAGATTAGCAATTAAGTTTAAGTAAACCGAGGTTAAAGGTTGTCAATATTTCCCTAGCACTACCTAAACTTATAGACAAAGAAGAACTAAATTCACATAAACATGCATTAAGAATTAGAGTGCAAGAGATTTCATTAAACAAATTTGAACTTAGATGTGACATCCCGATTACATGAAGGAAGAGCCTAGATGCTCATGGAATGCGAACAAGCTTGATTTCTTATTTTATACATCATGAAAAACTCAATAAACTAGCCTAAATCTAGAAAATATTATAAAACAAGTGGAGGAAAATGACTACACGATGCAAGAATGAGGTGACATCTAACCCTAAACCTAAGCTACATATTTATAGGACTCCTTGGCCTCAAAGTCATGGAATTTTGGCTCTGAAACGAGGCTCCAAAGATGGAAAAAATTCGAGCAAACAAGGAAAGTTTCAAATCTGGAAACTACCTAGCGTCGAGATGCTGATCCCTTTTGCCACAACATCGAGGAGTAGTGTCGAAGAGCGTCGAGACGCTTAGCCCTCGGGTTTTTGGCTTGCGTTTGCTGTAGAAAAAGTGTCGAGACGCTTTGCTCTCAAGATTTTTGCTTGATGTTTTGATCTGGTTTTGCTCATTTAGGTCCCGTTTTGGTTTTGAACCTCCATTATGGACCTACACACATATTATACTCATTTTAAAGGATTTTTCGCAGGAATTCAATAAACATAAGAAAATTGGGAGATTCTAAATGTATAACAAATTATATCTATCAAAATACCCCCAACCTAAACCTTGCAAAGTTCCCGAGCATGCCAAGACTAGAATGAAAGAGATTAAAATGCGATGCTATGTTCATGACTCAATTTCTCAAAGAGATTGAGAAATAAATCATTTTAAGAGAAACACTAGAAACCAACTTTTTTGAAAAGATGTTTTAAGTATACAATAACTTGTGTATAAAAACACCTATGAGGAAATGCAACCAAACATATGAGTGTTTAAATTCTAAACAATTTTTTATACAAAATGTTTTTTAAAAAATGCATTCTTGAAAAACGTTTAAGGGATAAGTACATGGTTAGCAAATAAATGGACCATATATTTCATTTTTGTTTAAATCCACCATTTTTTACACAAGTAACCTAAGAGCCTAGATTTTTTACATATAAGTTGTTATTCAATTACTTTTATATCCTCTTCCATAATTTTTATATTTAAAATACAACAAAAATCATAAAAGGAAAAATGATAATTTATTCTTTCCTATTCAAACATTCTCAATCCATTAATTCACTTCCTAATTTTGAAAAGATCCTAAAATTATTTTTCATCTTTCAACAAAATCCCTAAAACTACTCTCCACTTTCTCACAATTTCTTCCCCTCTCCCTTCCTCCCTATCTCTCTCCCTCTCTCTTGGCATGAACCCACTCTCTCACAATTTTTTTCCTCTCTCCCTTCCTCCTTATTTCTCTCCCTCTCACTTGGGATGAACTAGCAAGATAATTTTTTTCCCTCTCTCCCTTCCTCCCTATTTCTCTCCCTCTCTCTTGGGAACCAGCAAGCCATCTTATCCTTTCTCCATTCCCTTCCATCCACCATCTTCAATTCTTATTCTTCGCAAAAGAACCACCAAGCCACCGCCATGCAGTTTTTTTTTAAACATTGTAGGAAGGAACACGAGGCTTTTTAGTTGTATATAGCTCTTTCCTTTTGGAAAAATACGCTAAATCGTGTAAAATCTTTGGAGAAAGAAACGACATTTGTGGTGGAGTCTTTTTTCGAAATCATGAGACCCGAATAGTTATGAGATTATTTCAAATAAAGGATTGTAGTTATGTATATATATATAGGGGTACATTTAATAATATGTGGTATATATTTTCATGGCCCTGTTAAGCGTTAGAGAAATTCCGGTCTTAAGCAGCCAATTTTTCCTAGTATAGTCGTCAATCAGTTGGATTACCATTCCATTATTTGTTCTGGGGCTCCTCCACTAGTATAAGGTATGCTTCGGCCTCCCGATCCGAGAGGGACGCGACGCGAGATGATGATGGGTCAACCGCGACTGGCGCAGCTGGTGGAACTGCAGCTTTCGCTCGGTGAATAAGAATAAGTCCTCAAATTGTTCTTTGGATAAACGACAGGATTTTGATATTTCAAATAAACAACTGTAGTTAGAATATATTTTCGCAAATATAGGGGTATATTTAATAATATTTGGTATATATTTTGTATAAACCTTTTTGTACAATATATAAGTATATATTTAATACTATAGTTTGACACGAACAAAAAAAACTCTGGTATATGCAGCTAGAATAATCATTAAAAAAATAAAAACTTATGTACATAAGATATATAAACTGGTATATATGAATATAAATGATGAATATCAATATTTTTTTTACAATGCAAAAATCTTGAAAAAAATCGTGTTATAGAAAGTAATGCCAAAATCGTGAGATTATTAAGAAAAAATGAGTTAAAATATCAAAATCAAATTTAAAACATTTAATTATTAGATATAATATAAGAAAGAGAATAAAAAATCAATGAATTTATTGTGTGGATTGATAAGAATGAAATGGAGAAAATCAGGAAATGAAATCAAATTCCTAAAATTGTTGAATTTGGGGAGAGAATTAGGAAGGTTGATAATTTGTTGATTGAATTTTAATTAGGCGTAAGATAATTTGCCAAATACTTTCATGAATTAATTGTAAGGAGAGAATCAAAGCAAGAGTATAATGGTAAAGAAATTCACATGAAAATCTAATCTTATAAAATTTCAAAATCTTTTGACAAATTTGAAAATATGATTCTGAATGAGTCTATCTACAAAATTTTCTCGGGATAAGTACATGGTTAGACTATAAATGACCATATATTTCATTTTTGTTTAAATCCACCATTTTTTACACAAGTAGCCTAAGAGCCTAGATTTTTTACATTTAAATTAAAATGAATTCCAAACAGATCCTTATTCTTCGCGATCAATTTTTGAATATGTATAGTAAAGTAACGGTAATATTCAAACCATTCCATAAAAAATTTTGAGAGAATAAATTCTTAAATAACCCATTAAGATGGTGAGTTTGACCGTGTTATTATCTTTTTTTTTTTTTTTTCATGCTTTCTAATTTGCATTCCAAATTATTTTTGAAATAACGGACATATTTTTTTTTTTTTTTTAAAGAAAAGTAGTCATGAATTTTCTGTTTTTGAAAAAATTAGCCAAGATCTCAAAACTGTTCTTTGAAAACAAAATTAAACAAACCTGGGTATGTGATTTTATAAGATTAATTTGACCAACCTTACATTTGTAAATTAAACTTGTTTTCTCCCAATTTCTTTACCTTGCTTTTCATCGTGTTGAATTTCTAACCAAATTCCAAAAAAAAAAAAAAAAACGAAAAAGTTTTGAAAATTACTTTTTTTTTTTTTTTAGTTTTCAAAATTTGACTTGATTTTTTAAAATATGGAAAGAAGGTAGATCAGAAAACAAATAAACTTATAGGCGGGAGTAAGTGTTTTTTTTTTTTTTTTTAATTTCATTTTTCAAACTTCTTTTTTGAGACCTTAAAAAATGGGTCGATTGCAAAAATAGAAAAATGACCCAAACTAATTGCAAAAGTAGCCGCCCGTAGAAATATTTGTAAAAATGGCAAAATCTCACCGTCTGAAAAGTAAAATTACTAAAATGCCCATCACTGATAAAAAACTTTCTATTACTGATAGAAAATTTTTCTATCACTGATAGACTCTATCAGTGGTAGAAAAATTTTCTATCAGTGATAGAAAGTTTCTATCACTAATAGAATAGAAAACTTCTATCACTAATAGAATAGAAACTTTTTCTATCACTGATAGAATCTATCAGTGATAGAATGACTTTCTATCATAGAAGATTTATATCAATATATATATATAATTGATGAGGAAGAAGAAGATGCGCATGTCAATCAGTTTTTCTATCACTGATAGATTCTATCCGTGATAGAAAAAGTTTATATCAATGATAGAAATCTTCTATCATTGATAGAAAGTTTTTCTATCTGTGATAGAAACTTTCTATCACTGATAGAAAATGTTTCTACCACTGATAGAATCTATCAGTGATAGAAACTTTCTATCACTGATAGAAATTTTTTTTACCATTGATAGAATCTATCAGTGATAGGAATACCTTCTATCGGTGATAGAAGGTTTCTATAAAAAAAAAAAAAAAAAAAAGAAAAAACTGACGAGGAAGAAGATGTGCCAATTGAGGGGCAATTCAGGAATATAAAAAATTAATTCAAAAATTTTGTCATATTTGCAAATATTTTTAAAAATTGCTATATTTGCTATTATTTAGCCTCATGTTTCCACCCATTACAATTATCTTTAAAAAATTTCTCCATTCAACATATTCTCTCCAACTTCTCACTCAAACTCAGCATCTCTCTTTTAAAGTTTATTATTATAAAATATTTGTCAAAATCTAACACCTTTTTGACTCAAAACCAAAAAAGGAAAAAGAAAAAAAACATTATTGAATGTACTTCGCTTGTTTTTTTCCTTTTAAAAAATGTATAATAATGTTTCTTTTTAACCAAATAGATACCATTTTTGGTTTTCCATTATTAAAAAAAACAAACCACTATCAAACTAAGCATCAAATACTTTTTAACTATTTACTTTCGCTGTGTAATAAAACAAATCCTATAGGCTATATGTAGTTTCTAGCAGCATAAGAACAACCATAAAAAGGTTGTAAGAAACAAGTAATAAAATAATTATTACAAGGGTGTATAAAAAGAGGAAGGCATTGGGCATTATTTTTTGTGGGTGTGTTTTGTAAAGCAGTCGAGCTAAAAAAGAAATTCTAAAAGCATGTCTGTTTGTGAGAAGATTGGGAGAGAATTAGAAATAAATGCACCTGCCCATAAATTTTACAAAATCTTCAAACATGAATGTTTTCATGTTCCAAAGATTTGTCCAAACCTCATCCAAAAGATTGAAGTTCATGAAGGGAATTGGGACACCCATTGTCACGGCTCCATCAAGATCTGGAATTACACGGTTGGTATGTATAAAATGATCACAACTATGACAATTGACAACGAACACGATCATTTTTTTTTTTCTTTTCAATTGTTTTCATGAATGACCCCTTCTAAACAATTGATCTCCTTTGTGTTATTATGTCATTTGTTTAGATGGCAAGGCTGAGGTTTTCAAAGAACGAGTGGAATTCGATGACAAGAAGCTGATGATAACCCTGATTGGATTGGAAGGAGATGTGTTCAAGCATTACAAAATCTTTAAGGCAACTTTTCACGTTGTACCAAAGGGACCCAACCATAGCTTGGCGGTTCTGACCTTGGAATATGAGAAACACGATGATGGCTGTCCTTGTCCTTACAAGTACCTTGATGTTATGAAAAAGATTACAAAGGGCATTGAATCTCACCTTAAATAATAACATTTGTATATAACCTTGGTTTGAGCTTCATCTCTCGCTCTCACATTCTGATATGATATATTGTGTATATATTGTGTCAGAATCCGTTCTCTAAGATTGTGAGAATTTTGTAAAAAAATAAATAATGGCTAGCCATACGTAAAGTTAATGAAGCTCAATTATAATGCTTGCTTAAATTAAATATGTTATCTTTTAGGATATATATACTACATAGTTTTTTAACATTTTCTTGTTTTTTCACTTTAATGTTATGAGAAAATTACATTTTTAACTTAAGCGATTATGAGCGACAAAAGTATGTTTTCTTAAAGAACAATCACTTTTAAAATAATTAAATTCGTTAATAATCAATCTAAATGTGATTAAAAAAAATAATTATAGTATTAAAGTGATATATTCATAGTCAATCTTTCTTGTTGAAAAAATTTCCAAAATCCACATGAAATAATCTAAAGAATGCTGAAATTATAAAATTATCCTCAAATTAGAACTTTCTCCTCTTCTCCCTCTCTTTAGAATACTTCACATTTGTAGAATCCTTGTTTGGTTAACCAAACTTAGAATTCCCCAAATTAAACTCACCCCCTTTTCTGCACGATCTTCTGCAATTTTATTGTAAGATTGAAGATATATTCTGTTGGAAAAAATCTAACAAAAAATAACTGGACATGAATACTGAACAAACAATAACAATCAACAAAACAAATATATTAATAATATATGATAGGGTTTAAGAAAGCTCTATTGTTTTGGGTCGAGGTGCGTTGCATAATGCTGTCCTTAGAGAAGACGTGCCCCCACTTGCACTGAGTTATTCGACAGTCCACTTCCAGGATACAACTCCCTTCAAGAAAGCTTGTGTGCAACTAAGTTTTCTTATGAATCCAGTTGACTTGTATGCTCAGAAAAGTGAAAAATCTTTCAATCTATTTGTGTTTGAAAGATAAACCAAATAGAAATAGAAATTTCAAAAAAATGTCTAGTTTCGAAAAAATTATCAACTTTGTCCAAAGCCAAGCCAATGTAGAGATTAATTTACGTTAATACCCATTATATCATATTTAAATTCAAAAAATAAAATAGGCTTAATTAATATAATTGCTGGAATTTTTTTTTCCTAAAATATCTCTATCAATGACCTATTATTAATCTTTTCACCTTCTCTCTCCCAAATTTGCAACCCCTCAATTCTCTCAAGATTTCCTTTCAAACCATTATCTCACATTTACTTTCAATTGAAACCATCAACACTGCTTCTCCCTACTCTCTCTTCCTCAACGCCGTGAAACACAAACCACCCACGGAAATACAATCTAGTCGTCGGTGAGCGTTGACGATGTCCAACACAAGTTCACGACCGCGCAAACACAGTCACCTGTTCCCGCTGCATGCTGGTTAAGAAGCGTCAACGCCGCGAAAACATAGTCTGACGGTTCTCAGCGCACGCTGGTTCACACCATCCATCGATTCATGCTTCTTCTCTATTCTTGAGTGGTGAACCTCACTATCGCTTCACATCGTCCGTCGCTGCATTCGAGTTCACATTGTCCAGATTTCATTCCTCTTCCCCGTTGTCAGTTGGAGTAGAAAATTTTGGTTTGTTTTTTGGGTTTATAAAAGTTATACAAGGTTTTTTTTTTCTTCTGTTGGTTACTATGAAGAGTTTATAAAAACCATACAAGTTTTTTTTCTTCAGTTAATCACTGTGTGTGTTTTTTAGAGATGTTAGGTCACTGTGTTGTTGTATTTTTTTTTTTTTTTTTTTTTTGAGAAAAGTGTTATTGTTTACTTAGTTGGAAGAGTTTATAAAAATCATACATGGATTATATTTCAATAGCATTTCCAGGTATATTTGAGTTAGTAAGTATTTTTTGGATTAACAAACATGTGGGGCATTATATATTATATACATGTCTTTTTTTTCTTTTTTAAAACATTGGTTTTATTATTATTTGCAAGTTTATTAGAGTTTAAAAAAATCATACCATGTTTATTTTGTATATCAATATTAATAAGTATATAGGGGTTATATAATATATATATTTTTTCTTACAACATGATATGAGCAATTATATATTATATAAATATCAATTGAGGGTTTTTCTTACATTGGTTTGTGTTACAACTTCAATCAGATTAGTGAAAGACATTCCTTCATGTATAATAATTTGAGAAACTTGATAATTAATATAATTCTTAATCTCATTCCACAACGACCATCATAGATCATCCATATGTGAATGAGATTATTACCTATAAAAAATATATGACGAATATATAAAAAAGTTTATATAATATACATCTAATTAAGTATATATTTATGGATGCAATATGTTTGCATAACCTATATTTATCATTTTGAAATTTCACTTATGAACTATATAAATCATGACGTATGTCGTAACGTCATCGCGACGCGGAGCGGCCGACGTCCTTTCCTAAGGGTCTCTTTCGAGAGGAGAGGTTTGGAGTCGCCACCAATCATCCTGGGGTGTGATTGGTCACCCATTTTAAAGAAAAACCGGTCTATGAAAACCAAAAATTAGGCTCGGGAGTCGATTGAGTGTCGGGAAGGTGTTAGCACCCCTACAACACCCGTTTAAAAACGGTTACCACATTTTATTTTAAAATTATCCTTGTATAACATGAATGATCCTTTATTTTGAAGAGAAGAGAAAAAAAAAATTGTCCCACTTGATTTTACCTTAGTTTTAAAAATTAAAGTAAGGTTTTGATGTAGTTAATGGGGTTATACCCGATAATTGTTTATCATGTTAAATTTTCTTTTAATTAAAAGAAAATTTGTCATCTCAAGAATTTGAGAAGTTATCTCAACTCCGTCATAGGTTTTACATGATATTATTTGTCTCATGTCTATTATTTCACATTTTAGGAATAAAATGTGAATTAATAATTAGGAGTGGTATGACACCATTCAACAAAAAGAAATCTTTTTTATTTTCCAAATTAAAAAACTAATTAGAAATTTCAAAGTTAAAAAATTAAAATAAAGAATTTGAAATGAATTGAAAAAAAAAATTAAATCATTTAGAAATTCAAACTAAACCAAATTGAAATTCAATTGAAAATCTGAGTTTAAACATTTTGAAATTCATTTGGAAAATCCAATTTAGAATCAAATTGAAGTTGATTTGAAAATTTTCTAAATTAAGATCCAATTGAAATTTTGATCGCCAAAATAATTGACTAGTTAAACTTTAGGCTAATTTCCAGGCAGGGTGTTCCCTTTCGGTCAGCTTAAATACCCGTTCTTAGACAAAATTAGCATTAAAGTTTTCATAATCAATCTATTTTAACCATTCAAAATATTAAATAATGTTTTTGAAATTTGATTTAACCTTTCCAAAATTAAAATTGATTTCCAATTTAGTTTAAAATTGAAATTGATTTTCAATATAAAACCAAAAGAGATTGACTTGGAAACTTTAATTTAGAACCAAATTGACATTTACTTTGAAATTCTCAATTAAAACCTATTTTGAATCTTTGCTCAGAAATTCCAAAATCGCTTTGAAACTCATTGAATTCGAGATTAAAACCAATTGAAACCAATTGAGGGAAAAGTGAAATTTCAAATTAAATACCAATTGAAATTCATTTGGGCAATTCCAAATCAAAATTCATTTGTAAATGCCAAAATGAAATCAAATTAAAAACAAACAAGTTGAAATCCAAAATTAAATTTCAAATTAAGACCAAACCAAAATTGATTTCAAGAGATTCTAACTTAAAATCAAATTTGAGATTATTTGGAGAATTTAATATAAAATTCAATTTGAAGAGGAAAATTGAAATGCTAATTCCAAATTAAAATTGATTTCGGAATTTAGGTCAAAACCTATTTTGAAATTTATTTGAAAAAAGAACTCACTTTCAAATCAAATTGAAATTGATTTTGGAAATCTAAATTAAACTCAAATTGAAATTCATTTGAAAATATCAAATTAGGATCCAATTGACATTCATCCAAGAATTCCCAAACTTAACCAATTTATTCAAATTAAAATCAAAACTTTATTTGAAAATTTCAAATCAAAACTAAATTGAAATTGAGTTCTAAAACTCCCCATTAAACTCAATTGAAATGAAATCAATTTAAAACCAAAGTGAAATTGAATTGAAATCGAAATTAAACCAAATTGACTTTGATTTTTTTAAAATACTAAAAGAAATTAAATTGGAAATTCAAATTTAAAATCAAAATGGGATTGAAATCAAAGCTTCAAATAAAAATTGAATTGAAACTGAATTGAGATCTCTAATGTGAATTAAAGACATTGATTCAAATTCAAGTCAATTAAAACCAATGTGAAATTTAAATTAGAAATTTCATATTAAAGCTTAATTGAAATTGATTTTGAGATTTTAATGTAAACCAAAATTGAAATTGAACTCCAATTAAAGTCCATAGACATTCCCAATTTAATTAAAATTAAGATTGATTTCTAATTTAACTAAAATTGAGATTTATTTCAAATTTAAAATTAAATAGACATTGATTTGAAAATTCCAATTTATATGCATTTTGACTTTGAAATTTCAATTAAAACCAAATTGTCATCAATTTGAAATTCCATATTAAAACCAATACAAATTAGAAATTTCAAATAAAACCTAATTAAAATTGATTTAGAAAAATCTCAATTAAAGCTACTTTGAAATTGATTTGTGAATTCTAACTTAAAATCAAAGTGGAGAAAAAAAAATATAGCTTTTGAAAAGGAAAAAAAAATTGTGCTTCTTTTTTTAAATTATAAAAGAAATGAGAGAAAATAATAAACCAACAAAAAATAAAATAAAATAAAATAGGTGAGACCCACCACCTTTACCAATTTATTCTTTTCTCTTTCCCCTTCTTCTTCACCACGATTTTCTTCTTTTCTTTTTTCCTTTTCTTCCATGGAAATTCACTAGAATGTGGGTCGGAGCTAGTGCTAGATGGTTGGAGTTCAAGGTGGCTACAGGCGTCGGAGTGGCGGCGGCGTAGATCTTCAACGGCGGCGACGATGTGGTGAGCGGTGGCAGCGAAACAATGAGCAACTCAATCTTTCAAAAGTTAAAAATTTCTCTCTTTCTCTCTCAAACTTTCTTAGATTTTCATCACTCATTTCTTCACTCTCTCATTGTTCTCCTATTTCCCCACCACATTGTTGTTCTCCCATTTTCCACATTTTGTTCTTGTCTCCATTCTACTCCACAAGCTCTCCTTTTATAGGAGAGCTTCAAGAGTGGTTGGAGAGAATAGGGTGGGGAGTTGAGAAAAGGGGGGAGTGAGGTTAGAAAGTTAGAGAAAGAGGGGGAGAAGGAAGGTTGGGAGGAGAAGGGGGAGAGGGAGAAGGAGAAGGAAGGGGGAGTGGAAGACTAAAGAAAATAAAAATAAAAAAAGAAATAAATTAAATAAAAAAATGAAAATGAAAATAAACAATGAAAACCAAAAGATAAATTTAATTTGACAATATGTGAGGGTATGGGGATTTGAACCACAAATCTCGTGGTTACCAATACAATCTTATGCCAATTGAGCTACGCTCTTGGTTGGATACCAAAAAACAAATTGACCACCACATATTGGAAATATTCAAATATTTTTACTAAAAATCAAGCCGGACCAAATACGGTGTCTACAGTTTGCCCCCCATTGTGTATCCTTGAAGGATTGAAAGGGTAAACAAAGGAAAAAGACAAAGTATTGGGAGGGCTAAGATTTTTAGTTAAAAATAAAAGGAAGGGTTTCATGCTTAAACCAAGCATAACCTAAAATTGGAAAAAAGAAAATGAACTTTACTTTGACCAGACTTTCATCTCTAATCAAAGATAAGTTTGGATTTAACCAAAAGTAAATGAAATGGACCTGACTCTGACTAGGTTTCGACCTTTAAACAAGAACGAGGTTCGATTTAACCTACAAAGTGAAATAGGAAATGGACCTGACTCTGACCAGGCTTCGACCTCTAAACAAGAATATGGTTCGATTTAACCAAAGAAAATGAGAATGGACCTGACTCTGACCAGGCTTCGACCTCTACTAGCTAGCAGGGTTCGATTTAACCAAAAGAAGAGGAAATTGACCTAACTCTGACTAGGCTTCGACCTCTACTAACTAGCAGGGTTCGATTTAACCGAGAGAAAAACTAAAAACAGACTTGGATTGACACAGGCTTCGACCTCGACTAAATAGTCGGGTTCGATTTAACTGAGAGAAAAATTGAAAACGGACCTGGATTGACACATGCTTCGACCTCGACTGAATAGTTGGGTTCCATTTAACTGAGAGAAAAATTGAAAATGGACCTAGATTGACACAGACTTCGACCTCGACTGAATAGTCGGGTTCGATTTAACCGAGAGAAAAACTAAAAACAGACCTGGATTGACACAGGCTTCGACCTCGACTAAATAGTCGGGTTCGATTTAACTGAGAGAAAAATTGAAAACGGACCTGGATTGACACATGCTTCGACCTCGACTGAATAGTTGGGTTCCATTTAACTGAGAGAAAAATTGAAAACGGACCTGGATTGACACATGCTTCGACCTCGACTGAATAGTCGGGTTTGATTTAACTGGAAAAAAAAGGGAATGGATTTCATATTTCAGAAAATGACAACGGTTTTTATTTCAAAACTTAGTTGCCGAAAATGGAAGAATTTAAAACAGGGACTTCATATTTCAGAAATTTTTTTTAAAATGAGACAACGGTTTTTATTTCAAAACTTAGTTGCCAAAAATGAAAGATTTTAAAACAGGGACTTCGTATTTCAGAAATTTGTTTTAAAATGAGACAACGGTTTTTATTACAAAACTTAGTTGTCGAAAATGAAAAGATTTTAAAACAGGGATTTCGTATTTCAGAAATTTGTTTTAAAACGAGACAACGGTTTTTATTTCAAAACTTAGTTGCCAAAAATGAAGAGATTATAAAACAGGGATTCCGTATTTCAGAATTTGTTTTAAAATGAGACAACGGTTTTTATTTCAAAACTTAGTTGCCAAAAAATAAAAGATTTTAAAACAAGGATTTCGTCTTTCAGAAATTTGTTTTAAAATGAGACAACGGTTTTTATTTCAAAACTTAGTTGCCAAAAATGAAAGATTTTAAAACAGGGACTTCGTATTTCAGAAATTTGTTTTAAAATGAGACAACGGTTTTTATTTCAAAACTTAGTTGTCGAAAATGAAAAGATTTTAAAACAGGGATTTCGTATTTCAGAAATTTGTTTTAAAACGAGACAACGGTTTTTATTTCAAAACTTAGTTGCCAAAAATGAAGAGATTTTCAAATAGGGATTCTGTATTTCAGAAATTTGTTTTAAAATGAGACAACGGTTTTTATTTCAAAACTTATATGTCGAAAAGGAAAATATTTTAAAACAGGGACTTCGTATTTCAGAAATTTGTTTTAAAATAAGACAACGGTTTTTATTTCAAAACTTAGTTGCCAAAAATGAAAGATTTTAAAACAGGGACTTCGTATTTCAGAAATTTATTTTAAAACGAGACAACGATTTTTATTTCAAAACTTAGTTGTCGAAAAGGAAAAGATTTTAAAACAGGGACTTCGTATTTCAGAAATTTGTTTTAAAATAAGACAATGGTTTTTATTTCAAAACTTAGTTGTCAAAAAGGAAAATATTTTAAAACAGGGATTTCGTATTTCAGAAATTTGTTTTTAAAATGAGACAACGGTTTTTATTTCAAAACTTAGTTGTCGAAAAGGAAAATATTTTAAAACAGGGATTTCGTATTTCAGAAATTTGTTTTAAAATGAGACAACGGTTTTTATTTCAAAACTTAGTTGTCAAAAAGGAAAAGATTTTAAAACAGGGACTTCGTATTTCAGAAATTTGTTTTAAAATGAGACAACGGTTTTTATTTCAAAACTTAGTTGCCGAAAATGAAAAGATTTTTAAAACAGAGACTTCGTATTTCAGAAATTTGTTTTAAAATGAGACAACGGTTTTTATTTCAAAACTTAGTTGCCAAAAAGAAAAAGATTTTAAAACAGGGACTTCGTATTTCAGAAATTTGTTTTAAAATGAGACAACGGTTTTTATTTCAAAACTTAGTTGTCGAAAAGGAAAAGATTTTAAAACAGGGACTTCGTATTTCAGAAATTTGTTTTAAAATGAGACAACAGTTTTTATTTCAAAACTTAGTTGTCGAAAAGGAAAAGATTTTAAAACAGGGACTTCGTATTTCAGAAATTTGTTTTAAAATGAGACAACGGTTTTTATTTCAAAACTTAGTTGCCAAAAAGGAAAAAAATTTAAAACAGGAACTTCGTATTTCAGAAATTTGTTTTAAAATGAGACAACGATTTTTATTTCAAAACTTAGTTGCCGAAAATGAAAAGATTTTTAAAACAAAGACTTCATATTTCAGAAATTTGTTTTAAAATGAGACAACGGTTTTTATTTCAAAACTTAGTTGCCAAAAAGAAAAAGATTTTAAAACAGGGACTTCGTATTTCAGAAATTTGTTTTAAAATGAGACAACGGTTTTTATTTCAAAACTTAGTTGTCAAAAAGGAAAAAGAATCAATAATAAGAAAAAAAAAAAATTTCAACATATTGGGAATTCTCGCGAATGGAGTATACTCACATGCATGAAATGTGAGTTTTACATATGAAAAACCGTCTTGAATGGCGATAACACACTCAAAAGAGGTTGTGTAGATATGCAAATTCAAGCTATAACATTTATGTAAGATATGATGCACTATTTTCATGTGAATATATATGCGTGCTTTTGCCCCAGTGTCATGGATTGAACATGCTCATTGACCACTCTATGCAATGATAATGCAACTAATCATGTCTGACGACGTATGCCATGATGATGAATTGAGTAAGTCAATAATTCGACTTTGAAGGCATGATGTAGGGATGCATATGCATGCCAAATGTAGATCAATGAGTGTCATGTATGCATGATATTCATGTGATCTTTTTCACCAACTCCGTGGTATGAAAACAATTTTTTGTGAGAAATAGCGATACAAACGATGATGAATTGGTAAGTAAGAGCTTGATTTGTGAAAGACAACCAAATGTGTTTTCCATATTTAACAAAATGGTCATCATTGCTTACTTTCATCATTCTTATCCATCAATATTTAGAAAGGAAACAAAGGAGAACCTCTTAGTCATCATTGGAGGGAAACCTTTTTTCTCTTTTTTCTTTCATTTCTTTCTTTTTGTTTATCTTGTTTCTTTTCACTTTTTTTGAATGTCTTCACTTGAAAGGGATCATGTATGTTAATCAGAGATTGCTCAATCTGAAAGGAAACATATATGTCAATCATAGATTGCTCAATCATACTGGGTATGGTAGGCTGTTTTAGAAGTGTCTCATGTGCTAGTTTAGAGAACTATCAATGGTAATTCATAGCATTAGACATCTTACTTGATTCAACTGCTTCATAACCTTAGCCTTGTAGTGGACAAAAGATTGGATACAGGAAGATGAATTTGGCTTAGAGACAAACGAGGATGATAGTCGAACAAAGAAAGCAAATTTCTTTTTCGAAGAAAAAAGAATGAAGAAGGAAAACATGGATCACAAGTGCCTTTATAAAAAATCTCTTGAACAAAGAGATTGAACATAATTTTGAACATTCACATACTAGAATATGATTCAAATGAAAATATGCTAAGGTGACCCCAATTCTTTGGACAGCCACTGTGAGAACAAGGAGTAGCTCCTCAAGAGATCATCTCATATATCTCTTTCTTTCTTTGAGTCAGCTCAAGATCTTTGATGAAAAACCCTCATTATTGCATTCGCCCTTTCCTTGATGAGAACCGCTCGAGATTGAAAGATTCTTCGTTAGAGAAGTGCGATTCTCTTAACTTGGCCTTTGCCCCAGTCTAAAGCAACTTGCATAAATGATTGAATGACCTTGCCCCGGTGTAGCAATGAAGGTTCTTGCTCCAATTTAATAATGACGACTTTGCTCCAGCGTAACGATGAAAGCTTCGCCCTAGTGTAGTTATGAAGAATTTACTCTCACGTAGTGACGATGGCTTTGTCTCGCCAGTATAGTGATGAAGGCCCTAGCTTCATTTTAATAATGTTGTCTTTGCCCCAGTCTAGTGACGATGGCTTTGCCCCAGCGCAATGAAGATTCTTGCTCAGTTGATGATTGACAAAGAAAATCTTCAAATCGTTTGTCGGTATGACCTCTTGATCTATATTGATTGTCCCAATCATACAATTTAAGAATTATCCTGGCCTTGTACATTTCTTTTTTTTTCCTTTTCTCTTTTCATTTTTCTCTTTTTCTTTTCTTTTTCATTTCTTCTTTTTTTATTTTTCTTTTTTTTTAGGCCAAATATATGCTTCCATGACTAGCAGATGATGCAATCACATATAGAAGATCAATCATGTGTAAGTCATCATTTGCAACTTCAATAATCACTCCATGTTGCTTCTTTGTCAATGCTCCTTGGTACCATGATAAGGTTATTTCTCAGGCAAAACTTATTGAAAGATTGTGAGACTTCGAGACAATTTCTCAAGTTACTAAGTCCAAGTTCTCAAGATTATCGTCCTTAGTCTTGGAGTCACCTTTTAATAAAAGGAGAGAAGACAGAAGATAAAAATGGTAGGAAGCGTGTAATTGAAAAATAGTTGAAATATAGGAATATTCAAACAACTACAAGTCTTAATTATGAAGCAGTAAATCATAAGAGTTTAATTCCTATTTCATTACTATTGAAGGTCTCTTGGTAATATTGGGTGGATATTTTGAAATGTTTGCCACATGGTTAGATGTGACAGGCTTAGCAAAAGGCTTTCAAGTGGGTAGACAAATATGGAGATTCACCGCAGTTATACGTGATGAGTTTAACAAACGGTTTGATGGTGAATCAGTAATTCATGCTGGCTTACCACAAAATCACATGTGTGGTGGGTTAGGCTCAAGGTTTTTCAGTGAGTGATCTTGGATCCTCACTTCAAGAGGGGTATTGGCTCTAGTGTGAAAATTGAAACCATATTCGATGAGGTATTGGAATATGAATTCTTTAACACATGAGAAATATGCAAGCCAAAATAAAATTGCCTTTAATGGAGACTATTATTTTGCAACAATGGAGTGAAAGATATTTAGAAGGAAACAAAAATGATTGAGACTTGACCACTTTTCTCTTTTTCTCGGTGAAAGTAGTGAGAGCATTCATTTTCTTTTTCCTTTTTTCCTTTTCTCTTCTTTCTTCTTTTTTCTTTTCCTTTTTTTTTTTCCATTTCCTCCAAATGGAAACTCACTATGGTTGTCCAAGTTCTTGCTAAACTCTTAACTGACAAGAATGATCAAAGTAAGCTTTGATTCTAAAATTTTCTAGAAGAAACATGTGGTTTTACTTTTGTTTGCAATAAAAAATCACTTTCTTCTTTTGAAAAAAACATATGAACTGAATGATGCATAAATGCATGTATGATGAAACCTTGACCAAAAGAAAATAGCTCAATTTTCACATGCTCACGTTCTTCCTGACTACTTAGCTAACTTATGATAATCATATTCCATGTCTGTGTTCTTGAGTCATGGGCCCTTGTCTATCTTTGAATTTCATAATCTTAAAGGCAATTCAAAGAGAAGTAAAGACTTTATTAGAAACACTAAATATTTCTTCTCATGTGAATAAAAGCCCCAAACTCTAGGGATTAATGCCTGAACTGCCTTCATTCGATTTTGCACATGATGTTTTGATTCCTTCAAGCGTGGCCTAAAGTTCTTCCATGATATTGGGATCACACTACTTTGGGTATGGAGAGATTGAGTTGGTATTGTAAGCATGAATACCAATAGGTTTTTCTTGAATAAGCACGACGATGACTCGATAAATGCAACTGGTATTGGATCGACATTCTCCACCTTTGCTACCTCTTACCATTATGATTGTAAGAAACAGTCAACCTTGTTGGTTGTGGATTATGCTGCAAAATAGGTGAATGAGTAAATGGCTTTGAGGAGAACTTTGTTGATTCCCTTTGTAGTTGTGCATGAGTCTTGGCATAGAAAATATTACTTGGACTTGTTGATCCTTTGAGCAGTCTTCTTCGTCTTCGATTCAATTGCATTATCAAATATCCTTCCATGCTTAACCTCGTATTCAATTCTTTCTCCAATCATCATGATGTCTGAAAAATTGGTGGATGAACTTCCTATCATTCGATCATAGTATGGAGACTCAAGGGTATTAAAGAACATAGTTGTCAATTCCTTGTTAATTAAAGGTGGGTGTACTTATGCAAATGTATCACTCCACCTTTGAGCATATTCTTTAAAGCTCTCTGCTCTTCCTTCCTCCCCATGTTCTGCAAGTATAATCGATCAGGAGCCATGTCTACATTATGCATGTATTTCTTCAAAAAGGAATCAACCAAACTCCTCCAAGAACGGATGTGTCTACTGTCTAATTGGATATACCAATGAGATGCTAGACCAGTTAAATTATCTTGAAAATAGTGTATGAGGAGCTTGTCATTTTGAGAATGTGCTGACATCTTTCTGCAATACAAAACGAGCTGGCTTTTGAGACAAGACGTCCCATCATATTTTCCAAACTTAGGTACTTTGAATTTGGGTGGAATAACCAAGTTCGACACCAGACATAATTGGGTAGGACCAACATTACCAAAGATGTCAGTTCCTTTAATCGCCTCTAATCTTTCCTTAAGCATTTCAGCATTTTCTTGGTAATAACTTTTTACCTTTTCTAGTCAAGGCTCTTCAAATTACAGGATCATGAAGTTTAGGAACATTGAAAGTTGCTTTCAGTGGGATAGGTTTCTGAAACGCAGATTCAGTTTGACGACTTATGCTAGATTGATCCTCTTGAAAAACATGAAAATTGATAGCTTACTGAAGGGGGGTGATGACTGTGGTTGAGTGAAATCTCTAGTTGGCTGACAAAGAGATATTCCTGACTTGTGCGAATGAGGTGAGTCACAAAGATTATTGACTGGGATGTCAGATTGAGAGACATCTGTCACTGTTTCACCATTCCCCAAAAGAGAGAATTTTCATGGCTTGTTCATGAGACTGCTCAACATTTTGTCCTTCCATGTCTTTGCCTTGTAGTCTGTAAGAATGACGAGCATGTGGTTGTTGAGCCATTCGCTTTTAGAAAAAAAGAAAAAATAAAAGAACTATGCAAGTTTTTTTTCATGAAATGCAACTGAATGATGTGATCGAAGAATGAAAATTGATGCATGAGAAGATACTATGCCATTATTGAGTAAAAAATGCAAGAAGTTTTTTTTTTATTTTTTAAATGACCTTAACATGAAATATGAGATAATGATGTATGGGAAAAATGTGTAAATTGTAAACATGGATTGAAATGCATGAAAAATGCCTACTATGTTCTAAATGCATCTTATGAAGAGAAAAAATGTCTCCTAGCCATAAATATGAGTGAAATATTCTTTGTGTTTGCATGAGAGTCAATGTGTCACAACTTTACGCAAATGTGAACATGGATCCACATGCATGACACTCTTGTTCTAAAGATGAACTCAGGATCCTTATGATGAATGAGTGGATATGAGGAACGAGGGCATTAAAAATCGACACTACCTCTATCATACGAGCCCTAACCCTAGATGATGGTCTATGAAGAAAATATTGTGATGAAGGGTGAAATAAAGATAATTCTAACCCTAATAAAGTGAGAAATTTGAACTTCTAAGGGTTCAAAAATTAATTTCAATGTTATAAAATAACAAAGAATTAACTCTAGTGAAGATTTTTCATGTGCCTGCACGTGGGCAATTATATCCCCTCGAAGGTCGACACTACTTCATCATGAAAAATATGATCCCAAAGGTCATGAATGAAATGAACCTAAATTATATGCATGACTCCTAAGACTCAAATATTTGCTAGATGTGCAACTTAAATCTATAAGGAGGAAAGAGAAAAGAAAAAAAAATCTAAGAATTTTTCCTTTTTCTGAAAGGCATGTGGAGAATTTATTTCAAGGTGAAAATTTATCTCCACAATTTATTTCTTAAAAAAATGCAAAAATAAAAATTTTAAAATGAGAGATTCACTCAAGTTAAAGGGAATCCTTTTTCTTTTTTTCTTTTTTTTATTTAAAAAAAAAATAAAGGAAACAATAAAAAGCTAATAAAAGAAATTTTTTTTGTCCTCTTTTCTTTTTTACAAAAGATCCTATTGTCTCCAAAAAGAAAATATATTAATAATCTTTTTTTTTGTTTCACAAGAAATGATAAAATGAAAATAATAAAATATATTTTTTTTCAAATAACAAAAGATATTTGACCAAAGAATTGTAAAAGCGATGAGGATGATCCAAACCCTGATAAGGGACCTCAAAATCAATTCAATGTTATAAAATAACAATTGAATTAACTTGATTGGTGAAATGATGTGAGGATAAAGCTCTAATCCTAGAAAACAAAAGATCCCCAAATTAATTTCAATGTTATAAGATAAAAATTGAATTAACTTAACTTGAAACAAAGGATCTCAAATCAATTTCAATGTTATAAGATAACAACTTAATTAACTTGAGTGGTGAGGATAATGTGAAATTAAAATTCTAATCATAGACAAAAAAGGATATCAAGTTAATCTCAATATTATAAAAAAACAATGGAATTAACTTGAGTGATGGAGAATGATCTGAGGATAAAATTCTAATCCTAGAAGGAAAAATGTCTCAAATTCATTCAAATGTTATAAAATAACAAATGAGTTACATGAGGGGTTAGGATAATGTGAGATTAAAATTCCAACCCTTGGAAAAAATGTCTCAAACTAATTCAATGTTATAAAATAACGATTAAATTAACTTGAGCAAAAATTTTCACGCGCCTACACGAGGACAATGATGTCCATTCGAAGGTCGGCATTACTAATTTCGAATGTGATGCATAACTTAAGGGGACTGAGATAAAAAAAATGGCCAAGGACTGAACGAGATGAAAAATAATTGAATAGGAGAAAAAAAAAACCTTCATTTCAAAGAGATTTTCTCCCTTTTAAAAAAAATCCAAAAGAAAGAGAGACAAAACCCTTAAAAGAAACGGAAGAGATAAGAATACTTGATTTTTTTTCTTTTTTTAAAAAATAACGAAAAATAGAAAAGACTTTTATTTTTAAAGAAAGCCCTTCTAAGAAAAAAAAGGAAGGCTTCTTATTTTCTAAAGAAGCTTTTCTTCAAAACAACGAGGATAAAAATGACTTCATTTTTTTAATAAAAGCCTTAAAAAATGAAGGTAAGATGACATCAACAAAGAAAGAGTTGAAACCTAATGACCATGATTAACCCACAAAAATAATGATAATACAAAATAAATGACCCAGAACTATGAGAATGAAGTGAGGGTATAAAGATTCTAACTCTAATGGATAAAAGGCTCCCAAATTAATCCAAATGTTATAAAATAACATATGAACTAACCTGAGTGAGGATTTTTCGTGCGCCTACACGAGGGCAATGATGTCCCTTCGAAGGTCGACACTACTACATCCTCGATTCTAATCCTAAGGGTATAGCCCGGGTATAGAGCTGTGATTGTGTGAAATGCATGATGACCTAAAAAAAAATAAAATTACAGAAATAAAATAACATAATGAACCAAATAAATTAATAAAAGGATAATAGAAAATAAAATTGAAGTGGCTTGACTCTCTAAAGTCCCCAGTGGAGTCGCCAAGCTGTCGTAACGTCATCACGACGCGGAGCGGCCGACGTCCTTTCCTAAGGGTCTCTTTCGAGAGGAGAGGTTTGGAGTCGCCACCAATCATCCTGGGGTGTGATTGGTCACCCATTTTAAAGAAAAACCGGTCTATGAAAACCAAAAATTAGGCTCGGGAGTCGATTGAGTGTAGGGAAGGTGTTAGCACCCCTACAACACCCGTTTAAAAACGGTTACCACATTTTATTTTAAAATTATCCTTGTATAACATGAATGATCCTTTATTTTGAAGAGAAGAGAAAAAAAAAATTGTCCCACTTGATTTTACCTTAGTTTTAAAAATTAAAGTAAGGTTTTGATGTAGTTAATGGGGTTATACCCGATAATTGTTTATCATGTTAAATTTTCTTTTAATTAAAAGAAAATTTGTCATCTCAAGAATTTGAGAAGTTATCTCAACTCCGTCATAGGTTTTACATGATATTATTTGTCTCATGTCTATTATTTCACATTTTAGGAATAAAATGTGAATTAATAATTAGGAGTGGTATGACACCATTCAACAAAAAGAAATCTTTTTTATTTTCCAAATTAAAAAACTAATTAGAAATTTCAAAGTTAAAAAATTAAAATAAAGAATTTGAAATGAATTGAAAAAAAAAATTAAATCATTTAGAAATTCAAACTAAACCAAATTGAAATTCAATTGAAAATCTGAGTTTAAACATTTTGAAATTCATTTGGAAAATCCAATTTAGAATCAAATTGAAGTTGATTTGAAAATTTTCTAAATTAAGATCCAATTGAAATTTTGATCGCCAAAATAATTGACTAGTTAAACTTTAGGCTAATTTCCAGGCAGGGTGTTCCCTTTCGGTCAGCTTAAATACCCGTTCTTAGACAAAATTAGCATTAAAGTTTTCATAATCAATCTATTTTAACCATTCAAAATATTAAATAATGTTTTTGAAATTTGATTTAACCTTTCCAAAATTAAAATTGATTTCCAATTTAGTTTAAAATTGAAATTGATTTTCAATATAAAACCAAAAGAGATTGACTTGGAAACTTTAATTTAGAACCAAATTGACATTTACTTTGAAATTCTCAATTAAAACCTATTTTGAATCTTTGCTCAGAAATTCCAAAATCGCTTTGAAACTCATTGAATTCAAGATTAAAACCAATTGAAACCAATTGAGGGAAAAGTGAAATTTCAAATTAAATACCAATTGAAATTCATTTGGGCAATTCCAAATCAAAATTCATTTGTAAATGCCAAAATGAAATCAAATTAAAAACAAACAAGTTGAAATCCAAAATTAAATTTCAAATTAAGACCAAACCAAAATTGATTTCAAGAGATTCTAACTTAAAATCAAATTTGAGATTATTTGGAGAATTTAATATAAAATTCAATTTGAAGAGGAAAATTGAAATGCTAATTCCAAATTAAAATTGATTTCGGAATTTAGGTCAAAACCTATTTTGAAATTTATTTGAAAAAAGAACTCACTTTCAAATCAAATTGAAATTGATTTTGGAAATCTAAATTAAACTCAAATTGAAATTCATTTGAAAATATCAAATTAGGATCCAATTGACATTCATCCAAGAATTCCCAAACTTAACCAATTTATTCAAATTAAAATCAAAACTTTATTTGAAAATTTCAAATCAAAACTAAATTGAAATCGAGTTCTAAAACTCCCTATTAAACTCAATTGAAATGAAATCAATTTAAAACCAAAGTGAAATTGAATTGAAATCGAAATTAAACCAAATTGACTTTGATTTTTTTAAAATACTAAAAGAAATTAAATTGGAAATTCAAATTTAAAATCAAAATGGGATTGAAATCAAAGCTTCAAATAAAAATTGAATTGAAACTGAATTGAGATCTCTAATGTGAATTAAAGACATTGATTCAAATTCAAGTCAATTAAAACCAATGTGAAATTTAAATTAGAAATTTCATATTAAAGCTTAATTGAAATTGATTTTGAGATTTTAATGTAAACCAAAATTGAAATTGAACTCCAATTAAAGTCCATAGACATTCCCAATTTAATTAAAATTAAGATTGATTTCTAATTTAACTAAAATTGAGATTTATTTCAAATTTAAAATTAAATAGACATTGATTTGAAAATTCCAATTTATATGCATTTTGACTTTGAAATTTCAATTAAAACCAAATTGTCATCAATTTGAAATTCCATATTAAAACCAATACAAATTAGAAATTTCAAATAAAACCTAATTAAAATTGATTTAGAAAAATCTCAATTAAAGCTACTTTGAAATTGATTTGTGAATTCTAACTTAAAATCAAAGTGGAGAAAAAAAAAATATAGCTTTTGAAAAGGAAAAAAAAAATTGTGCTTCTTTTTTTAAATTATAAAAGAAATGAGAGAAAATAATAAACCAACAAAAAATAAAATAAAATAAAATAGGTGAGACCCACCACCTTTACCAATTTATTCTTTTCTCTTTCCCCTTCTTCTTCACCACGATTTTCTTCTTTTCTTTTTTCCTTTTCTTCCATGGAAATTCACTAGAATGTGGGTCGGAGCTAGTGCTAGATGGTTGGAGTTCAAGGTGGCTACAGGCGTCGGAGTGGCGGCGGCGTAGATCTTCAATGGCGGCGACGATGTGGTGAGCGGTGGCAGCGAAACAATGAGCAACTCAATCTTTCAAAAGTTAAAAATTTCTCTCTTTCTCTCTCAAACTTTCTTAGATTTTCATCACTCATTTCTTCACTCTCTCATTGTTCTCCTATTTCCCCACCACATTGTTGTTCTCCCATTTTCCACATTTTGTTCTTGTCTCCATTCTACTCCACAAGCTCTCCTTTTATAGGAGAGCTTCAAGAGTGGTTGGAGAGAATAGGGTGGGGAGTTGAGAAAAGGGGGGAGTGAGGTTAGAAAGTTAGAGAAAGAGGGGGAGAAGGAAGGTTGGGAGGAGAAGGGGGAGAGGGAGAAGGAGAAGGAAGGGGGAGTGGAAGACTAAAGAAAATAAAAATAAAAAAAAGAAATAAATTAAATAAAAAAATGAAAATGAAAATAAACAATGAAAACCAAAAGATAAATTTAATTTGACAATATGTGAGGGTATGGGGATTTGAACCACAAATCTCGTGGTTACCAATACAATTTTATGCCAATTGAGCTACGCTCTTGGTTGGATACCAAAAAACAAATTGACCACCACATATTGGAAATATTCAAATATTTTTACTAAAAATCAAGCCGGACCAAATACGGTGTCTACAACGTATATATACTATGTAAAGTGGATTATATAATATACATCTACATATATATTTATGATATGATATACTGTCCAGTATATATTTATCATTATGAAAATTTTACTTATGAAATATATAAACAATGACAAATATATTCTATAATTGTTTATATATTATAATGTATGATATATATTTTTCATATGAAGAAATTCTTCAAGCAATTGAGTGATTTAGATGTAAATACGATTAATGTGAACAAAAAAAATATATATAAAATTACAAACAACTATTGTCATTAGATATTAAAAACAAAATAAAAAAAAATATACACACCATGTGGTTGGATGTTCTGTTGCCAAAAAAAAAAAAACACAAAAAAACGCAAAAAAAAAAAAACAAAAAACAAAATCAAAATCAAACCAAGAATGAAAAAACAAAACAAAATCAAAATCAAACCAAGAATGAAAAAACAAAACAAAATCAAAATCAAACCAAGAATGAAAGAATAAAATATAAACCTATTGTTTGACATAAAATTGTGTTATTCATACTGACTTCTGGTAAGAATTAGCAATATAAAATGTGAGAAAAAAATTATACTCATATTGTTTAAAAATAAATACTCATGTTGCTTCAAATTGGCGACAAATGGAGGAGCTGCAGAGAAATTGAAGAAAATTTCTGGTGACGACAATTGGAGAAAAAAAAAACTTTTGGTAACCGCTAATGGAGCCGTAAAAAAAAACTTTAAATTGACGGCAATTAGATAAAGAATTTGGTGACGACAATTGGAGAAAATTTTTTGTGAAACATATTTAAGGTTAGGGTTGGATATTGGTAAATCGACATAGTAGATTTTATTATGGAAAGAATTAATACAAAATAATTTTTTATGTGCATAATTTTGGAGGACAAAATAGGGAAGATTTAATTGGAAAATCTTGAGCCAAGACGAAGTTGAATTTTTTTTCATAATTGGACATTTGTGAAATATTGGTTCCAAAACGGTCTATCTCCTATAATTTCTGAAACGTATATGAGTTGTTCTGGACAAATCTGGGTAAAAAACTCAAAGAGTCTTATCGTGAGGAGGAAGACAGTTGGTGATACGAAAACCGTAGCGAATTGGAATCAAGAATCCTTTGGGTATTTGAACCCTTAATTCACCAACGCCAAAACCCTCAAATCTATTCAATTTCAATCCCAAGGGAAGGACTAGATAAAGATTACCTTCGTTGATCGAAGACCAAGAGGTAAGAAGAACTAATTCCTTACTCAAGGTTTGAACACTCCACAAGCAAGTTGATCAGACCTACCTGAATGTTCATGCTTGCCACTCTTAATTCAAGAATTGCAAAGGCTTAGTCATCAAGTAAAGCGCAAAGGCTGAAAACTCAATTCATCGTAAAAAAAAACCCAAAAGTTTCTAACAAAAAACTCTATTTTCATCCTGTAGCGACATTTGACATAATATATAGAGCTTTTGTTCAGTTTCCCCTCTTTGACCTTCCTTAATTGAGTCCACCATTGTTTGTATGTGGGAATCAAAGGCCAATTGTAGTTGCTTAGCCCTTGAGCGTGTGATTGGTCCTGGAGGTAAAACAATGATGTCTTGGTTCATATCATCTTCTCCCCCTTTTGAAGGATTCGTCCTCGAATCAAATTCTGCACCTACATCGAAAGGAGTCAAGTCAGAAACATTAAAAGTAGCACTCACACCATATTTACCTTTTAGGTCAATTTGATAGGCATTATCATTGACTTTCTTCATCACTTGGAAAGGTCCATCCCCCCTTGGATTTAGCTTGGAATCTCGTAAATGTGGAAATCTTTCCTTTCGAAGGTGGACCCAAACCTAATCTCCCTCCTTGAATATCATAGGTTTTCGATGTTGGTTGACCCTCGCAGCTACCTTGGAATTTTGTCTTTCAGTTCTTTCTTTAACCTCTTTATGTAACTCTTGTATGATTGTCGCCTTGTTCTCAGCTTGAAGATTCACAACCTCGTTTGAAGGAAAAGGTAACAAGTCAATAGGTGATAAAGGATTAAACCCATACACAATCTCAAATGGAGTACATTTAGTGACACTATGGACAACCCTATTGTATGCAAATTCAATGAATGGTAGACAATCCTCCCAAGTTTTGGTGTTTTTATTTATGATAGCCCTAAGCATAGTCACCATTGTCCTATTAACTGCCTCAGTTTGTCCATCAGTTTGAGGATGACATGTAGTGGAGTAAACTAATTTAGTACCATGTTTTCCCCAAAGGACTCTCCAAAAATGGCTTAAAAACTTTACATCCCTATCACTGACAATACTCTTAGGAAGGCCATGCAATTTAACCACATCTTTAAAGAACAAATCAGCCACATGTTTAGCATCATTAGTTTTATTACATGCAATGAAGTGTGCCATTTTGCTAAACCGGTCAACAACTACAAAATGCTATCTCTCCCTTTCTTAGATTGAGGCAACCCAAGAACAAAATCCATTGAAATATCTAGCCATGGTCCACTAGGAGTTGGCAAAGGCAAATAAAACCCATGTAGTTTTGACTTAGACTTAGCTTCCTTACATGCAATACATCTCTCACACTCCTTATGTATGTCATGTTTCATTCTAGGCCAATAGAAGTGTTCATTTAACATGTCATATGTCTTAGTGATCCCGAAATGTCCCATTAAACCACCCCCATGAGCTTCTTTAATTAATAATTCACGAATAGAACAAGTGGGAATGCAAAGTTTATTCTTTCTAAACAAAAAGCCATCAAACATCATATAATCAGGAACAACTCGTTTGTGCATGAGAAATTCAACAATAGGTGCAAAATAATTGTCCTGTGGATACAATGTTTTAATGTGTTCGAAGCCAAGTAACCTAGTATGAAGTGCGTTTAGCAAAACATACCTCCTAGATAGAGCATCAGCTACCACATTTTCTTTACCTTTCTTGTACTTGATCACATAGGGAAATGTTTCGATGAATTCTAACCATTTAGCATGTCTTCTATTCAGCTTGGTTTCGCCCTTCAAATGTTGCAAACTCTGATGATCTATGTGAATGACGAATTCTTTTGGCCACAAGTAATGCTGCCATGTTTGTAGCGCTCTCACCAAGGCATAAAGTTCCTTGTCATATGTAGGATACTTCAAGGTTGCTCCAGTCAGCTTCTCACTAAAATACATTAATGGCCTCTGATTCTGCATTAAAACAGCTCAAATCCCTATTCCACTGGCATCACACTCAATTTCAAATGTTAGCTCAAAATTAGGCAAGACAAGTAAAGGTGTATTACATAATTTATCCTTCAGATCATTGAAAGCACGTTCTTGAGCTTTTCCCCACTCAAATTTTACATTTTTCTTTATAAGTTCATTAAGTGGTGCAGCTATGGAACTGAAGTCTCTAATGAACCTCCTATAGAAACCAGCTAGCCCATGAAAGCTCCTAATCTCACTAGCATTCCTAGGTGTGGCCCACTCCCTAATAGCTTTAACCTTCTCAATATCAACTTCCACTCCATGTTTAGACACTATAAATCCTAGGAAGTTTACCTTTTCCATGCAAAAGCTACATTTTTTAAAATTGGCATAAAGCTTTTCCTTTCTTAGTGCAATCAGGACACACCTAACATGCATAACATGATCCTCTAATGTCTTAGAATATATTAGGATGTCATCAAAATAAACCACTACAAAATCGCCTAAAAAGTCACGCAATACATGGTTCATGAGTCTCATAAAAGTATTAGGTGCATTAGTCAAACCAAAAGGCATAACCAACCATTCATATAAACCATGCTTAATTTTGAAAGCAGTTTTCCATTCATCTCCAACATTCATCCTAATTTGATGGTACCCAGATTTTAAATCTATTTTTGTAAATAGGCTACAACCATATAATTCATCAAGCATGTCATCCAACCTAGGAATAGGATGTCTATACTTAATTGTAATTTTATTTATAGCCCTACAATCGACACACATTCTCCAAGATCCATCTTTCTTAGGTACAAGTAAGACAGGGACACTGCAAGGACTTAAACTCTCACGTACATACCCTTGGGCGAGTAACTCATCAACCTGTCTTTTGAATCTCTTTAGCCTCTTGTGGATTGGTTCGATAGGCTGGTCGATTTGGAATCTGAGCACCTGGAATGAAATCAATCTTATGTTCTATGCCTCTCAAGGGTGGTAACTCCTTAGGCAACTCCTCGGGAAAAATTCCTCTGAATTCCTGCAAAATAGACACAAAAGCACTAGGCAAAGGGGATTTAAGTTCTTCGGTTAGTAGGCAAGCTTCTTTAAATTTAACCATGAGTATGGTTCTTTTTGAAAACATCGCTTACCTAACCTCACCAGATCTATCACTCCAACTTACTAATTTTCTCTCTTTTTCTTCTCTAGGTCGCGAGCTATCTTTTTGCTTTTCTCTCGATCCCTCATTTTCTTTCAAGTTGTCATTTTCTTTTTCTTTTCCTTTTTCTTTTTTGCTTTCTTCTTTTGCTTTTGCTGCAACCTCTTCCTTTCTTTTTTCTAACTTTGTTTGATCAATAAGTACTTCTTTACGGGAAAGGGGTACAAGTATAGTTTTCTTACCGTTGTGTGATAGTGTAACGGTTAAGAAAACCATCATAAAGAACCTTCTAGTCAAATTGCCAAGGCCTACCAAGGAGAATGTCACCTACATGCATAGGTATTACGTCACATAGTACTTCATCCTTATATCTCCTTAAAGCAAAAGGAATCTTCACTTGCTTAGACACCTTGAGTTCACCACAATCATTAAGCCATTGTAGTTTGTAGGGTGGTGGATGTGGTGTAGTATCTAAACTCAATCGCGAAACCAAACTAGAACTCACGACATTTGTACAACTTCCAATATCAATCACTACACTACAAGGTAAGGTTTGTATAAGGCAATGCGTATGAAAAAGATTATCTCTTTGATTCTCCAAGTCATCCTCCCTCATATATGTACTCAAGGCCCTCATAGTGACTAAGGATATATGACTAGTATCCTCCACTTCTTCTTCACCCTCACAATCACTCAGGAACTCATTAGTTTCTTCCTCTCCCTCACTCACATCTGTGATGATCTCACCTTCCCTAATGATCATTGTTCTCCTATTAGGGCACTCCCGACTGATATGTCCCACCCCTTGACATTTCCAACACTTAAGGTCTCTATTTCGGCCTATAGGTGCTTCTGTCTTTGGTTTTGATTTAGATGAAGTTTCCCCCTTATCTTTAGGTTTTTCACTACCTACCTTGGCCTTAAGTTTAAGGTCGGTGGTTTTACCATCTCGTTTCCAAGTAGAAGATGAGTTGGAAAAGTTTTTAGACGTGTACCTCAATTTGCGCCTTTGAATTTGTTTTTCAATTTTCACTGCAAGGTGCACCAACTCCTCCATACCCTCATACATTTGCAACTCAACACGATCAGCCACATCAATGTTTAAACCATGGAGAAATCTTGCCATGGTGTTTTCCTCATCCTCATCTATGTCTAATCTCTCCATCAACATTTCCATCTCTTTGTAATAATCATCAACACCTTTGCTCCCTTGACGTAGAGCTTGAAGTCTGTGAGCACAATCTCTCAAGTAGTGTTTCGGTATGAACCGTCTCCTCATGAGCTCTTTTAATTCTAGCCATGTTTCTACGGGACCCTCTTGGTTTCTCCTTCGCTTAGAGCACACCTTATCCCACCAAGTTTGTGCGTAACTCATAAAATGTGTCACAGAGATGGTTACCTTCTTCTCTTCTAAGAAATTATTGGTATGAAAAATGTGTCCAGCTTCATGTTCCCATTGGAAGTAGTCTTCAGGGTCAGATGTACCATGAAACTTCGGGAATTTAACTTTAATGTTGCCAAAGCCTCGATCCCCATTGTAGTTTCCTCTTCTACCAGGTGGCCTTCTATTACAAAAACCTCCTCTTCCCCTCAGGCCTTGATTCCCTCCTCTTTTAGGTTCATCTATAACAGGGTCCATTCCATATTCATCTTGCCTTGGGCCTTCTTCATCCTCTGAAAACTCCTCAACATGTTGCCTTGCTTGAAGCCTTTGTTATATTCTATCCAACCTCTCATTGACCATGGTTTCCACATTTCACATGATCTGCTCTAAGAGTCGTTCTTGTCTCTCCCCTTGTGGCACATCGCCATTGTTAGGTTGATTTCCTGTGTTTGACATGACTGCAAAAGAAAAATAAGTGAGGAAAAAAAATGGACCTCACAGTTCACTCCGTCACGTGTTTCACTCGATGAATATAGTTCACTCGTGTTTACACTCTTTAATGTAGTTGTCCCTCATAAAGATGTTTCTCTCAAGATAGAGCGATGAGCTAGTACTTTGCAACCAAGATCAAAGAAGCAAACAAGAAACAAACCAAGCAAGAGTGATTGTAAAGTGTCAAACTCAAGCAAAGAAAAAGTAGAGTACCAATAAACAGAAAACTAAAAAAAACAAGAACCTAATGTTCAAGATTTCAACAAACTAGGATAAGAAAAGAACAAAATAAGATAATTAGAGTCAATGATCAAAGATTCAAGACTCAAGGAGTTATGCAAGATGAACAAAGAAAAGGCAAAACAACTAGACAATAAATTTTTTTTTGAAGAAAAGAACAAAGAAACAAGATTCAAGAATTAGAAAAAAAAAGAATAAATGAAATAATTCACCCAAACTCGAAATTTAAGAAGGTTGAACTTTTAGGACCCTAGAAGTTGAATTCTCAAATTATTCTTAGAGTTTGATCTTGGGAAAATTCCACTTGCATACTTCATTCTTCCCTAGAATAAGAAGAAGAAGAAAAAAAAATAGCAACTTAGACTTGAAAAATTCAGCTGCTGTGTAACTTCACTATTTACTTCACCTACTCAAACTTCAAGAAATTTGTTCAGCTTCAAATTTAGGATTCAATAACAGAACTCAAAGTTCACCTTCTTCAATTAATATCCAATAGCTTTTGTTCAAACCACCTGCTACAAAATTAATTATTCATGCTCGCTTATCGTACCCAAGCAACTTCTGTACGTAACTTGAGCGTCAATAACACTCTAGTTTCTTCCCTTTTTTTTCAATACTTTGCTATTTTCTGAAACAAAATTCCTAGGGAATAGAACTCAATGCAAAATTACCTTTGTTACTGTTAGCTGCTCCCGAGTCTCCTTTGTGCTTCTTTTTTTTTTTTTTTTTTTTTTGCACAAATCACTTGAGTACAAATCTCCTTCACCAAAACTCTTCTTTTTATTCCACCGTTTTTTAATTTTTTTTTTCAGCAAAAAGCTCCATCATTTCTCTTTTTTTTTTTCTTTTCACGGCCTAAAACAATTATTTTATCTTTCTTTCTTTACTTTTTTTTTCCACAAATAGCAGCAGAATTCCACTATGCCAATTGAGTTGGAGTGTAAAAAGAAATTCCAATTGCTTATTCACATTTGGTCGCACCGCTTGGAATATGAATAATTAGAAAACAAAAATCAAACTCGTTGATTGCATCCCACTCATTATCGTCAATCAGTCGTTGCCCAGATGGTTTCAAACATTCAACCAAACGGTCTGCTATCACTTTCTTTTTTTTTTTTTTTTCCTTTTAAGAATAATAATAGGCAAATTTTCAACAAGATCAAAACTCAAGATACAAAACAACAACTAAATTACTAAAAAAAGTTTAGACCTTAGAGGCAATTTTATTTTCAATGTTCGAGAAATTAGAATCACAAAGAGCCCTAACAATGGGACTAGATTGAAGAAAACAATAAGAAAAAATCAAACCCTAAACACGCAATTCTAGACTCAATCAATAAAAGATAAACACTCAAATGATATATATCCGATCTAGAGCCTAGGCTCTGATACCAAATGATTCGAAAATCCTAGCGAATTGGAATCAATAATCCTTTGGGTATTTGAACCCTTAATTCACCAACGCCAAAACCCTCAAATCTATTCAATTCCAATCCCAAGGGAAGGACTAGATAACGATTACCTTGTTGATCGAAGACCAAGAGGTAAGGAGAACTAATTCCTCACTTAAGGTTTGAACACTCCACAAACAAGTTGATCACACCTACCTGAATGTTCATGCTTGCAACTCTGAATTCAAGAATTGCAAAGACTCAGTCATCAAGTAAAGTGCAAAGGCTGAAAACTCAATTCATCGTAAAAAAAAAACCCAAAAGTTTCTAAAAAAAACTCTATTTTCATCCTGTAGCAACATTTGACATAATATATAGAGCTTTTGTTCAGTTTTCCCTCCTTGACCTTCCTTAATTGAGTCCACCATTGTTTCTATGTGGGAATCAAAGGCCAATTGTAGTTGCTTAGCCCTTGAGCGTGTGATTGGTCATGGAGGTAAAGCAATGATGTCTTGGTTCATATCAGTTGGTCGCATCCCCTTTGGTTGCTAATTTCTCTCCTTAAAAGGCGGAACCACCATCAGACTAATTCCCATTTATTTTATAAAAATAATTATAATTAATAAATTAATTCAATAAAATGATTTAATAAAATATATAAAACTAAATAAAAGATAATCTTAAATTTTCCAACAATCCCCACATAATTTAAGATTTTCTAACTAAAATGGGAAATAAATTTTCCTTTTAAAGAAAACAATAAGATGAACATCTTTACTATGTAATAAGTATAGGTACCTTCCGGGTTTGAACCTCCACTAATTATAGTAAAGATAAGTGTACATCTGAAGGAGCCGTAGTGAGCATAGTCTTAAACTACGTCCTTTTATTCAAATTTCCACTTACCCCACACATAGTATAAGTCAATTTAGGAATTCTGGTTTGTTTTGCGATTTAGACGGTCATTCCCGCATATCCCAATTTCATGAGTGTTTTAAGGGAATAGCCTAAACCTCTCATAGTCTAACTCTTCCTAACAATTACATTAAGAGCACTACCACATTAGGAATGAGACAAAAAATGTTTTAATTAATTAGTGCTCCCATAGTCACACTCCAATTTCGTTATTACCCATTGAACCTCTTTCATGGGATCTCCAATCTTTGAGGTTGGGTGTCCATTGTGGTGACCTACCTTATAGGCTATAGTCGCATTCCCCTCGATGATTCAGAAACTCGCTTGCGCGCTAATCCTTTTATAAACGGTTACGCTAGGTTCTCTTCAGACCTGACAAAATTAAGAGAAATCACACCATGAGACAATAATTGTCTAATAGAATTATGTCTAATTATGATATGTTGTGAAACTTTTTCTCCTACATTCTTGCTAAGTTTCAAATTCGGATCATAAGGAGTAGATACAGAACTCAAATCAAAATAACCAAAATTTCTCAATAATTGTTCTACATAATGAGATTGAGTCAACATAAAATCATTGTCCATCTTAATCAATTTTATAGTTAAAATAACATCAGCAGAACCCAAATCTTTCATATCAAAATTATTTGATAAAAATTCTTTAGTTTCATTAATGACTTTCATATTGGTACCAAAAATAAGAATGTCATTGACATATAAACATAAAATAACACATGCATTATTTAGCATTTTAATGTATAAACATTTATTAGAGTCATTAATAACAAAACCATAAGAAATAACCACACTATCAAATTTTTTCATGTCATTGTTTAGAGTTTTTTTTTTGAAGCCTGTTTAGGGGCCTGGTGTTAGACCATAGAGGGACTTAACCAATTTACAGACTTTATTTTTCTGGCATGGTTTTATAAAACCTTCAGGTTCTTCCATATAAATCTCTTCTTCTAATTCACCATTTAAAAAAGTTTTCTTAACATCCATTTTGGTGAATTTCTAACTTAAGAATAGAAGCAATGACTATTAAAACTCTAATAGTAGTCATTCTGGCAACAAGAGAATATGTGTCAAAAAAGTCAACACCTTCTTTTTTACTAAACCCCTTTGCAACTAATCTAGCTTTGAATTTATCTATCGAACCATCTGGTCTAAGCTTTTTCCTGAAAATCCACTTACACCCAATTGCTTTGCAACCTTGTGGAAGTTCAATTAAAACCCAAGTGTTATTAGATAGGATTGATTCCATTTCACTATTAATAGCTTCTTTCCAAAAATGTGGATCAATGGATTTCATTGCTTCTAAATATGTTTTGGGGTAATTTTCAACTCAATAAATATAAAAATCATCCCCAAAAGTTTTACTGATTCTCTTTCTTTAACTAGTTCTTGGTTCTCATTGTTCTAAATTATGAGACACATCCTTAGAACCTGAACTTCCACCAATTTGCTTATTCAAATTATTTTTCATGGAAAAAATATTTAAAAGCTAGCATCACGAGATTCAATAATGGTATTTTTTGTATACCCAAAAATATATGAATTCAAAACTAAGAACCTATAAGTAGTGCTATTCAAAGAATATTCAACAAAGGCACAATCAATAGTTGTATGCCCTAGTTTTCTTCTTTTATTGAAAGAAATATTAACTTTAGCTAAACACCCTCACACTTTAAGAAAATTCAAGTTAGGAATTTTATTTTTCCATATTTCATATTGAGTTTTATCAGAATTTTTATAAATAATCCTAATCAAAACTAAAAAAGCATAATATAAAGCTTCACACAAAAAATTGGTAGGAAGGCCAGAACTTAACAACATAACATTAACCATATCTAATAAGGTTTTGTTTTTCCTTTCTACCACACCATTGGATTGGGGTGCATAGGGAGGAGTAACCTGATGAATTAAACCATGCAGTCTACAAATATCATTCATTTCATCTGAACAAAACTCACCTCCCCTATCAGATCTTAGAACTTTAATTTTCTTTTCTAATTGGTTTTCTACCTCAGCTTTGTAGATTTTAAATGTGGTGTAGCTGAGAATGAGTATAAATCAGAATCAATAATGTGTTCATCTTATTAAAGCTTCAGCCTTTAAATAGGCTTCCAAGCACTCTAAAAATAGAGAGTACTCGACACATGCTATTCACATGAGAGATGACTAAAATAACAACTAACTAACATATAGTTATAAAGGCTACACTAAATATCCCCGTCCAAAAAAAAAAAAAACTCGACCTCGAGTTAATCTGCCAAAACAAATTCATCCGGTGGGCTATAGGCATACAAATCAGCAATATTAAATGTTGGATCGATGTTATAGTCGTCAGTAGGGGTGTAAGAAACTGAACCGAACCGAACTGGTCAGTTCGGTCCGGTTCGGTTCGATTTAAAAGGCTATTACACTAAAGAACGAACTGAACCAGTCGGTTTGGTTCGGTTTCGGTTCACTTGTCTAAATATATACTGTTTTGTTGTTGCCCTAAATCCTTAACTCTTCTTAGTGTCGTCTCCCTCTTTATCTCAACAACCCTCTCAAGCTCTTTCTCTTTTTGTTCGCCTTTCTCTCTCTCTCTCTACTCTCTCTTTCGTTCGTTGTTCGTCTTTGCTCGGTTCGACTATTTGCCTTTTTGTTCGTCTTTTCTCGTGGTTTCCTCGATAGCTCTATTGTCGTGCCCGCGCTCTCCTCGTCGGAATCAAAACAAACCCAACCCCTTTTCGTGCTTGTGGTCTCGTCGTCGGTGCCATTCGTGCTCTTGTAGGCTCGATTTCTCCTCACCGACGCCATTCGTGCTCATGCATGTTCGATCTTTCCTCGTCGGTGTGATTTTTCAAATGAGATTTTATTTTTTCTTCCCTTTCTTCTTCAACTAGGTTGATTTGTTTAATTTTCTGTGATTTGGGTTTTTTTTTGGGGGGGGGGGGGTTGAGAATCCTCCATTGATTCCTGTGATTTGTTCAATTTTTTGTGGTCTCTGAACCGAATCTATTGATTCCTACTCTCAAAGGATTTATTGAATGTTGTTCTTTCTTCTGTGGCTTGTAAATGAAATGATTTATTGAATGTTGTTCTTTCTTCTGTGGCTTGTAAATGAAAGGATTTATTGAATGTTTTTCTTCTGTGGCTTGTAAATGAAATGATTTATTGAATGTTTTTCTTCTGTGGCTTGTAAATGAAGTCGGTTTCGTGTTTTTTGTTATGAATTCTAACAATTCTAACAGTTTGCTGAAATTTTGAGAAAAAACAGAGTGTTATTTAAAAAATAAATAAAAACAAATGTCACCTGACTCGACCCGACCCGATCGGTTTGGGCCAAGTCGGATCGGGTTGTCCGTACAACCGAGTCCATGTCGAGTCGGGTCGGTTTGTCAGTACAACTGACCCGACCCGAAAATTTTACACCCCTAGTCGTTAGGGGGTTCAATTCTGTAAGCATTATCCCTGAATCTGTCCACTACTGGAAATGGGTCGAGTTTCCTCTTCTTGAATTTGTTATAAGTCCCCGCTGGAAATCTACTATTCCTTAGATGGATCATAACTAGATATCCAATTGAAAATTCTTTGAATCTCCTCTTTTTATCTATTGCGTCCTTGTACTTTGTTGTCTGCTTCTCGATGTAGTCATGTACTTGGTTGTGCAACTCTTGAATTCTGGCTGCCATTTCTTCAGCTTCAACATTTCCTGTTGTTCTGTTCTTCATGTCGTTGTAAGAAAATTCAGCTTGAGCTAAGGACACGTCCCATTGTTTTGGTTTCTCCCCACTTAGACATCTTATCAAGTTTCCTAACGTTCTGTTGGTAACGTCTGTTTGTCCATCTGTTTGTGGATGGCTCGTTGTACTGTATTTGAGAGTTGTATCAAATTTTTTCCACAATGTTTTCCAAAAGTGGCTTAGGAACTTTACATCTCTATCAGAGACAATTGTCTTAGGTATACCATGAAGCCGAACAATCTCTTTAAAGAATAAGTTAGCAATGTAAATAACGTCAGATGTCTTTTTACATGCTAGGAAGTGAGCCATTTTGCTATAACGATCCACCACGACTAACACTGAATCAAATCCACACTGTGTCCAAGGAAGGCCAAGGATGAAGTCCATCGAGAGGTCCTCCCAAATATTTTCAGGTATTAGAAGAGGCGTGTAGAGACCCGTATTTTCAGAATATCCTTTAAATGTTTGACAAATGTAGCAGTGGTTAATATAGTTAGTGACATTTTTTCAATGTTGAGGCCAAAAAATCTCGTTTCCAGGATGTATAAAGTTTTATCTCGTCCTAAGTGGCCTACTAGGCCTCCAGCATGTGCATCTCAGATCAAAGCTTCCCTTAAAGACGAATGTGGAATACAAAGGACATTATCTTTGAAAAGAAATCCCTCGACAACGTGGAAATTCCCTGCTGGTTGATGGTCCATACATTGTTTCCATACTGTGACAAAATCTTTATCTTCGTTGTAGGTGTCTGGAAGGTGATCCATGGCTATGATCTCCCGTTTTAAAATAGTTAAAAGACTTGCCTTTCGACTTAGAGCATCTGCTACTTTGTTAGTAGTACCCGATGTATGCTTGATAATGAAATCAAATCTTTGAAGAAAGGAAAACCATCTAGCATGCAGCCTACTTATTGATTTTTGGGAGTGCAAAAACTGAAGGGAAAAATGATCAGTGAAGAGTATGAATTCCTTGCTTAACAAATAGTGTTCCCATTGTTTCAAGGCCCTTACTAAAGAATATAGTTCTTGTTCATAGGTTAAACATTTTTTTTTCTTGAGGGGCTTAATTTTTCACTGAAGAATTCAACTAGATGATTGTTTTGAGATAGAATTGCTCCTATTCCTATTCCAGAAGCATCTACAACAACCTCGAAAGGGATGTCAAAGTTTGGTAGTGCCAATACAAGGCTACTAATGAGTTTTTCTTTGATTATTTGGAAGTTTTGTAGCTAATTATGGCCCCAATGGAACTGTCCCTTTTTTAAACAATTGGTTAGAGGAGCTAATATGACACTAAATTTTTTTATAAATTTT
This sequence comes from Luffa acutangula, assembly GCA_036850905.1. NCBI lineage: Eukaryota > Viridiplantae > Streptophyta > Magnoliopsida > Cucurbitales > Cucurbitaceae > Luffa > Luffa acutangula. The sequence continues at coordinate 16,918,725 of CM072099.1, forward strand.
CTGTAGAAGGATGCTAAGCCTAGAAAACTTTGTACTTCTTTAATAGTCTTTGGTTCTACCCATTCCTTGATAGCCTTAATTTTAATAGGGTCCGTTCTTATCTTATTATGTCCAATTATATAACCTAGAAATCAGATTTCATGTGTTGCAAATAGGCATTTTTTTAGGTTTATAACCAAGGCAAGTTTCTATAAATGTGGAGAACAAGATCCTAATGAGTTCTAAGTGATCTCTTAGTCCTCGACTATAAATGAGTATGTCATCAAAGTAGACTACAACGGATTTATTAATAAATGGGAGTAATACCTGGTTCATAAGTCTCATGAAGGTGTTTGGAGCGTTTGATAGTCCAAATGACATTACAAGCCATTCGAAGAAACTTTGATTAGTTTTGAATGTTGTTTTTCATTTGTCTCCTGACCTTATTCGTATTTGATGATACCCACTCTTTAAGTTCACTTTTGAGAAAATTGTTGTACCTCCTAGTTGATCCAAAAGGTCACTGATTCGAGGGATAAATAATCGATATTTGACAGTGATTTTGTTGATTGCTCGATTGTCCACACACATCTGCCAATTGCCATCTTTTTTGGGTGTTAGGAGGGCTAGAACTACACACGGACTAAGGTTTGGTTTGATGTGGCCTTTGTCTAGGAGTTCTTGAACTTGTTCATGTAGAATTTTATACTCAATGGGACTCATTATGTAGTGAGGAAGATTGGGAGGTGTTGCACCAAGTAAGAGATCGATGGAGTGTTGAATATCTCTCAAAGGGGGAAGGTCGCTCCGATTATCACAATATTCTTGTATTCTTGTAATAGGTTTTGTACCTCAATTGGAATATCAGTGTTAGAATTAGAGTTATCAATATTTTTAATAACTAAACTGATAATAGGTAACTGTTTTTCGCTAAAACAAAAATTTCCCAGAAGATAAGGTGAAGAGTTGACCTTTCTTGGTTGTGTTGTTGGTGTTTTGTTAACTGTTTTGCTTGGTTTATTGGTAAAAGAACTATTTTCTTGCCCATCCATAGAAACTCTTGTGTGTTGTCTCTCCCTTTGTGTGATGCTTGAACGTCATATTGCCAAGGGCGTCCCAAAAGTATATGGCAAGCATCCATATGTAGTGTAGGGATAAAAGCCCTAGGCAACGGAAGATTTCAGAGACCTTTCTCAAACAAAACAATGATCGGAATACCGATACGTTGGGCAAATCATTCACAATAGAAAAATAATAAATTATAGTTATTGTACAGGTTATAAAACATGCATAAATATTGATGAAAAATATCTTAGATCATCAAACTAATTGATTCGCTGGAAACACCCAAAAACAGAAGCAAAGTGACCTTTCTATTGCTATAAATCTCTCCACGAACACCACCACAAAGTTTCGCCAACGATCTCTAAAGGTTGAGTTTAGTAGGGTTGTGGGAACACTATTTTCTCTAAGGAAAGGTTGAGAGAACAAGGAAGTTTTTGGGATTTTCTCTGGAGAGTTTTTCTGTAAGTTCAAAGACACACAAAACGTAATGAACGAACGCAGAGAACTCCGTAACTTCACCCCTTAGTAGGCGTGAAGGTGAGGAAAAATAGGTCAAAACCCACGACCTAATAACTGATCAATTATAAGTTATAATTAAAATATAATTTAATTAACAAATAAATTAAATTAAATTATAAGGTTAATTTAATTCACAATTAAATAACCAACTCATTTAAACTGTATTTAAATGATTATCCTTCACATAACCTATAGTTTTAATGCAATTTAATTAAATCCCAATTTAATTAAACTAAATTAAAACTTATTGTTAATTAATTCAATAATTAACTAATGTAATTAAATATCATATATTTAATCATATTTCCCTCAACTAAACTATAGTATTAATGTACATCTTATGCACATTAATTATAACCTATAGTTTTAATACGAATCAAATTCATATATTAATTTAATATTCGAACCCCTTCGAATATTCAATTCTCCCTTAGAAAATAACCTCAACACCTTATTTGAGTCATCGGTGGGACCTGATGGACCTACAGATCAGAAGCTCAAACGATATGAGATTAACTGGCTAAACTCATTAACCAAGTTAATCAATGTTCGTTAACTGTGGTTCACTCCTATATAGAACCACAGCTGCATTCTTCTCACTGCAGATAGATTTTTGTGTCCACGGATATTGACCATCAACAGCAAGTCAACCCTTCACGTGTGTTCGTACCCCAACTAGGTCAAATTACCGTTTTACCCCTAGGCTACCTCTTTATTCTTAAGTACCAGTGTTCCTCTAACGAACAACCTGTTTGAGGTCCAACCAACAAACAAAAGTCCCTCTCGTGCCATAGAGAGGGCAAGGCCCATTGTTCAAGACCCGAAGACACCACTTAAGGGAACACACCTCTACTTTCCCTAAAGTCGAGAAGGAGTGAATTCCATCTTGTGTGACTATATTCCCATCTTCCCACTCGGTCTTGTCCCCAAAATGGTAGGCTTTATTGAGTCGTCGTGCAGACGACTCTCACCCGTACAAATTAAAGGACAATCCCTCACAGACAAGAGTCCATAATCCACTCAGAATTGAGAATAAGTTGCCTAGGTCATCCTAGTGAAATAGAAACCAAACTAACTAACAGTGTTATAGTTAGTGGTTAACTATTTCACGGTTCGATCTTATGCAAAGTCATTGCATAGGATACCCCCACTCGCATGTCAGCTACATGAACGTGTTGGATCATTACGTTTGTATCAAAATACAAAACGGGTCGTATCCATAGTGTCACCAAGATAAGGTACCCAGCCTTATTCCTATACTATAGACCCTTTAGGCTAAATCTTGAACATTGATCCCCGTATGTCCCTACATACTAGTTCAAGCCTCATTCTATTAGCCTAGGATGTTTAGTTTATTGGATTAGGGTTAATAAGACAAGATTGCATAATACAAACATAGATAAATGAATAATACATCATTTTATTAATGTTTGATCAAAAGGTACATTTACTATCTATGAGTTTTAGGGCGTAAAACCCAACAAAGAACATCGCATATAATTTGATCCTTATAGCTTGCTTCGATTGACAAAGGAATGGTGTTTGTATGAGTTACTTGAGCTTCTCCTCCTTTCGTGATCCAACTAACTTTGTAGGGTGCTGGATGTGGGTGCAATGGTAGGTTTAGTGTGGCTACGAACTTGCTGGCCACAACATTTTCTATACTTCCACTATCAATAATTACGTCGCAAATTTTCCCATTGATAGTGCAATGAGTTTTGAATAGGGTGTGTCTTTGATAGCTTGGATCATTTTTTGGGGCTAGTAATAGTCTTTGAATAACCAAGGATATCGGTTCCCCTTTATTTGGTTCAAGAAAATCTACGTTGTCCTCTGTATCAGTGTCATCCATTTCTTTTTGATATTCCACATTGTTCGTAATAGCAAATGTTTTACTTTGTGGGCATTCGTTCGATAAGTGGTCTGTCTGATTGCATCTAAAGCATTTTCCAAGTGTTGGTCTTGAATAAGCATTTTTGGTTCTTTTGGTGATTGAATTCTCTGAATTTTTCGAATCCTTGGCCGTACCGAAGTCTATTTGTTTGCCTTTGAGTGTTATCATTGGGACTTGTTGAGGAACTTTACCACACATTGTAGCTTTGTTGAGATTAGTGCTTTGTTCACCTATCATTCTTCTTCAATATTGTCTTTTATACTGATTGGTGATTTGTTGCTCAATAGTTGTTGTTGCTGATATAGCCTCGTTCAAGTATGCTATTGGTTGCAATAATGAGATTTGTTCTTTGATATCATTCTGTAGGCCACATTTGTATCTTGCTACTAGGTATTGTTGGCTTTCTCCCAGGTTTGTCTGTGCGCCAAGAATATGAAATTCTCCTGTTTACTCCATGGCCGATCGAATCCCTTCCCGACAATTGTGATATTGGTCACACAAGATTTGCTCAAAATTCATTGGGAGGAATCTTTCTTTCATTAATCTTTTCATATGTTCCCACCTTCTGATTGGTTTTTTCCCATATCTTTGTTGGTTTAATTCTAGTTGGTCCCACCAAGCTTGATCTCTGCCCTTTAGTTTTAGTGCCACTAGCTTTACTTTCTTATTATCGGGTGTATTCATGTAGTTAAAAAACATTTCCACATGTCTTATCCATTCCAAGAAAGCTTCAATTTCCATTTTTCTACTGTACGTTGGGATCTCGATTTTCATTTTGAAGTCGTTTTCTTGCTGCTGATAATGATATCTATGGATTCTTTGTCTTTCTGCTTGCATTTCTAGTGGTTCATCTTCTTCTTCACTGGAGCTATCATCAATCCACTCTTGTTGTCTTCCATATAAAGGGTTATTTTTGAAATCTTGATGCACTTTGTGGCATTCTTGGTAGATTCTTGGAGCTAAATCCGCTTCTTGGGTTATTTTTTTGTTCCATGGACTGTCTTTCTTGCCATTGTCTCTTCTTGTTGTCATCACCTTGATGATCTTGCTGAGTTCTTCCCACATTCATTTGCACTGTTGGATTAACATTTTGTTGCTCAGTTTTGTTGTCCATTTTCTCACAAATTATCTCTAAACTCTTATTGATCTCGCCCACATCATTCTTCAAGACATCAAACGTACAGTTGTTGTTCGTGATGAGAGGACGGTGGTAGGCTCCGCCTCTTTCCCAACCGAAGATGAGTCCCTACCAAATTGGTTGAAACTCTCTTGGTTGCCATAGTGAAAGCGCCCAAAATCTTGCGCTCTAATACCAATTATGGTGTAGTCGAGAATGAGGATATATCAAAATCAATAATGTATTCATCTTATTAAAGCTTCAACCTTTAAATAGGCTTCCAAACACTCTAAAAATGGAAAGTACTCGACACATGCTATTCACATGAGGGATGACTAAAATAACAACTAACTAACATATAGTTATAAAGGCTACACCAAAATGCATTAAACACTTCATCTTTAGTAGAGAGTAAATAAACATAACAATATTTAAAACAATCATCCACAAAAGTTACAAAATACTCATTTCCTCCATGAGTTAAGGTATTATTGCAATCACAAACATCACTATGAATTAATTCCAATAGTGATGAATTTCTCTCTACTTAAAGAGTTTTCTGGGTTGTTTGCCTTGTAGAAAAATTCCACATTTATCTTTACTATCTAAAGCATATTTAGGAATTAATTCCATATTCATCATTCTTTTTATTGAACTAAAATTCACATGCCCAAGTCATCCATCCCAAATATCAAAACATTTGAACATTAGCACCAACAGAGGAAGAACATGGAAATTCAACATTCACAACATTAAGCTTAAGCAATCCATCTACCAAATAACCTTTACCGATAAAAATATCATATGTACTAATTACAACCCTATTGGATTCAAAATCAACTTTAAGACCCTGCTCTACTAATAAGAAAACACTAACTAAATTTTTAAAGATCTATTGTGTGTGAATGTGTTTCACTCGAGGACTTGAGCGCTTGTTCTCGAGTGTGAAGCTTCAATTGATTCTTGGAGCTTTTGAAGTCTTCAGGTTTTGAAGTCGTGGAGTCTTGGATCCTTGAAGAGTCTTTGGTGTTCAAGGATTGTTGAAGTCTCCCAGTCTTGAAGGATCTTCAATCTTCAAAAAGCCTTTGGGTCTTGAAGTCTTGTAGAGTCTTTAGTCTTCAAGGATTGTTGAAGTCTTCCGGTCTTGAAGGATCTTCAATCTTCAAGAAGTCTTGGGCTCTTGAAGTCTTGAAGAGTCCTTGGTCATCAAGGATTGTTGAAGTCTTTTGGTCTTGAAGGGTCTCCAGTCTTCAACAAGTTTTGGTGTTTTGAAGTCTTGAAGCCTTAGAGTCTTGAAGAGTTTTTGGTCTTCAAGAAGTGTTGAAGTCTTGAAGAGTATTTTGTCTTCAAGAGTGTTAAGCACTTAGGAATTTATGGATTTCAGGGAGTCTTCAGTCTTCAGTCTTGATAAAGTTTCTCTGAATTCTCTAACTCATGCTGAGAGCTTCAAAATTCTGACCCTCTTGTCTTTGTGAGAGTGTAGAATTTCTGAACCCTTGAAATAGAGGAGAACCCCTCTATTTATAGAGTTCTCCATGGATGGGCCTTGGTGATTTTTGGGCCTAACAACTTGGACTTGGACTTTATTGGTCTTGGGTTTAACCATTGGAAAATTGTAATGGGTGGCTAAAATCTAATGCTTAATTGCAAATATAGCAAGTTTTATAAAAAATTACAACTATAGCAAATTTTTTAAATCATTTTTTTTAAATTCCCATTTTGCCCCTGTTTTGATTTCTATCAATGATAGGTTTTTATCACTAATAGAAATCTATCGCTGATAGAATCACAGTGATAGATGATAGAATCTATCACTGATAGAAATTTATTGCTAATAGAAACTAATAGTGTATTTGATAGAAACCAATAGTGTATTTGATTACGTGATAATTTGTACATACCTTTTGTTTTTTTTTTTTTTGTTTTTTTTTTTTTTTTTGTTGAGGTCTCCCCTTCTTTAAATTCCAACAGTTCAATTTTCATATTGTTTTACTTCAGCATCTATAAAAACAAAATTAGTGACATAGGTTTTAGAAACAAAAATGATAGTTTTCTATAAGTAATAGAAGATTTATATCAGTGATAGAAGATTTTTATCCCTGATGGACCTTCTATCAATGATAGAAATCTTCTATCACTAATAGAAATCAATCTTTCTATCAGTGGTGGAAGGTTTTCCATCAATGATAGAATCTATCGGTGATAAAAGGTTTCTATCACTGATAGAATTCTATCGTCGCTAGATTCTATCTGCAATAGAATTCTATTGCCGATAGAAGGGTAATTTGGTCATTTAGACGACCTGAAGGTATTTTTTTTGCCATATTTGCAATTGTTTTTTCATGTTGCTATATTTGCTAAAATTTTGTCCCATTTTGTTATTTATGCAACCAACCCTTAACTATTTGGTCTTGGGTCTAGTTTATATTTGACCCAGAAACCATATGACCCAAATGTTAAAAAGACCAAATTTGATCCAATGAATTATATTTTTTTAAAATTAATTTGATCAAAATAACTTATTTTTGATTAATTGATCAAATTGACATTTGGCTCTAAAAATTTATAATTGGCCAACTTTGTTTTCAAATTAAATTTGGGACACATGTCAATTTATAATTGGTCCCAAATTTAATTATTTTTAATTTTTTCATTAATCTTAAATAATGACGTGACAATTTGTGATTGACCAAAATTTCTCCTTCAATACTGAATCAAAGGTTCAAGCTGACTGTTTGTTTTTTCCTAACTTTTTGTTTATTTTCCTCATACAACTTTGTACGTCAAATATCATATTTGCAAATATCAATAAACAAATATTTGGGTTTAGTTGTAAAAAAAAATAATAATAAATAAAGTTTTGGGTATAGGGGTTAAATTATGTGTTTAACTTAAAAGGAAAAAAAAATAACCTAAAGTAAGGGTTGATTTTCTTTGTTTTAGAGTCATGGTTTTTTCACAAAATAAGTCATTTTATGATTTCATATAGAAAAACCATATTTATTTCATTTTTCTATTTCCAACACAAAAATGGTAAATGCTTATTGAAAACTCATTTTACCTTCATTATCAAAAGTCAAATAAAATAGAAACCACATAAAATAAAAACTTGATTAGTATTTTTTTTAATTATTATTATCACAGTAAACTTGAAGACGATATATAATTTCGAATGAAAAATATGGTACGATGAAGGTAAACATTCATATACTTCATTATCAAAAGTAATAATGTATTATTAAAAAAAACTCCATATATATATTATTAAAAAAAAACTCCATATATATATATATATATATATAGACAACCTAGTATCTAACTCCCTAGAAATTTTCCGACTTTTCCGGCGACCGAATATTTTTCCCCTCTTTTTTCCTTTCTTTTCTTCAACCTCTTTTCTTTTTTTTTTCTTTTTTTTTTTTTTTTGTTTTTTATATTTTTTCAAAATGAAAATGAGAAGAAAGAAAGAAAGAAAAAAAAGAAACAAAATTGGTCGCCGTAAAAGTCGTCGGCGATCGTTGGAAAGCAAGGAAAAAGAATTAAATCAATACCTTAGAGCTCAAGAACTAATTAAATCAATACCTTATGGAAAATAGAATAGTGCAAAAATTAGAAAGCGAGAAAAACAATAATTAAATCAATACCTTAGAGCTCATGTAATTGGGGTTGCAATAGTAAGTTCAATTCAATTTAAATCATAAATCTCACTAAACAATCAATAACATGTCTAAGCTCGGCGTACTCCAGGAACAATCTGAAAGTTGTGATCCTACTATCACAAACATGCAAACGCCAAGTTTGATTCTAGTTTAAACTAACTAATTGGCCGATTAACTAATCTAAACTGCATTGTGATCTAGCCGAATCAATACACATGCGACGGGCAAACCTCAATTACAATTGATTAAATCCTTTAGTTCTAGGGACGCATGAGGAATATCAAAATGTTCTCCTATTTGGTACTTAGATTAGCAATTAAGTTTAAGTAAATCGAGGTTAAATGTTGTAACTATTTCCCTAGCACTACCTACACTTATAGACAAAGAAGAACTAAATTCACATAAACTTGCATTAAGAATTAAAGTGTAAGAGATTTCATTAAACGAATTTGAACTTACATGTGACATGCATCCCGATTACATGAAGGAAGAGTCTAGTCGCTCATGGAACGCGAACAAGCTTGATTTCTTCTTTCATACATCATGAAAAACTCAATAAACTAGCCTTAATATGGAAAATATTATAAAAAAAGTAGAGGAAAACGACTACAGGATGCAAGAATGAGGTGACATTTAACCCTAAACCTAAGCTACATATTTATAGGACTCCTTGGCCTCAAAATCATGGGATTTTGGCTCTGAAACGAGGCTCCAAAGATGGGGAAAATTCGAGCAAACAAGGAAAGTTTCAAATCTGGAAACTGCCTAGCGTCGAGGAGCAGTGTCAAGGAGTATCGAGACGCATAGCCCTCGTGTTTTTGGCGTGCGTTTGCTGTAGACAAAGCGTCGAGACGCTCTCCTTCGGTGTCGAGACGCTTTGCTCTCAGGATTTTGGCTTGACGTTTTGCTCTGGTTTAGCTCGCTTAGGTCCCGTTTTGGTTTTGAACCTCCATTATGGACCTACACACATATTATACTCATTTTAAATGATATTTCACAAGGAATTCAATAAACATAAGAAAATTGGGAGATTCTAAATGTATAACAAATTATACCTATCAAAATTCCCCCAACCTAAACTTTGCTAAGTCCCCGAGCATGCCAAGACTAGAATGAAAGAGATTAAAATGCGATTGTATGTTCATGACTCAATTTCTCAAAGAGATTGAGAAATAAATCATTTTAAGAGAAACTCTTGAAACCAACTTTTTTGAAAAGATGTTTTAAGTATACAGTAACTTAGGTATAAAAACACTTATGAGGAAATGTAACCAAACATATTGTAATGCTTCAAATTTTTCATGTAAAATTCTTTTCAAGTTCGGAATCAATTTCAAGTTTAATTAAATTTTTTTATTCGTGTTAAAATATATTGAAATTTTTCGGGATTAATTTGACTTCATGAATTCTCGATTTTTGAGAATTTAAAGGAGAGTTTGGAATGTAGAGTTCAATTCTAGGTTTCTTTTGCAAGTCATTTTGGGTCTTATTTGTTAGGTAAGGAAACCCTAAGTGCATAAATAAAAAAAAAATAAAAGAAAATAAAAGAAAATAAAACATAATCTTCTTTTCCCCTTCAGCAAGACGCATGCAACCCCCCACTTTCTTTCTTTCTTAAATCTCTTTTCCCTCCCCTGCCACAACTCTCTCTCTCTCTCCTTTAGTCACCAAGCTTGCCAGCATGGGTTTTCGATTACAGTGTGCCGCTAGAGCAGGAGCTTCATGCCACTATAGACGCTGCGCCGCCACTGCCTTTCAGGCCCGGCCGTGAACGACGATGCCGCCGCCGCAACTAGGAGTTTCAGCACATTGCAACCTCGGTTTTGGCCTATATTCGGTAAATTTTCTTGTCCAACTGAAAGTTTAAGTGAGATCTTTGGAGATTTAAGTTAACCCACGACATTTGCAATTTAGATTCCAGCCTCACCCGCTCATTCTCGACGTTTAAAATCAATTGTTCTGCTCTTTAGTTTGCTGTCTAGCAAAGAAATTGGTTGCTTAGGTGAGTTTCTTATTCGCTTGAGTACCATTCGTGATTACTTTGTTAATCGGAGTTGACTCATTCTCTAATGGACCCGTTTCAGCGTTACCCATCCAATTTCGAGTTCAAAATTTCGAAGTTTCGCTATTTTAAAGTGCTGGCCAGCAAGCATTGAGGTTGTTTTCGAGTGGGTCTTGGTGGGTAATCTTTATCTTTGAATTTTCTTATCGTGTGAATTGAGGTTTTGAAATTAATTTCCTAAAGATTTGGAATTTTAGGTGTAGTGTGTTTGATTTTGGCTAACGTCAAAGAGAGGATTTGAAGGAAGAATTTATTGAGTAGTTCTCGCCTCAATTTGTGTTGGAAAGGGGAATTTGTTTGAAAGTTCGGTTGTTCGGTTACTTTGGTTGCCAAACCAAGTAAGCGACGTTACTGTTGAATTTGTTTAATTGGGTGCACGTGTTTGTATTTCCAAAAATTCATGTGTTTTATGTGTTGTTTGAATATGTATGCGTTTATGAGAATTGTTGAAAGCATGAAAATTTATTATTATTGTTTGCAATTGTTGATGTTTGAAATATTTGAGTTGGTGGTCTCTCAAAAATTCATTATATGTATGAGTTTAATTGATTTATGAGTTTTCTTAAATTTTTGAAAGTGTACATGAAATTGATGTACATAAAGAGAAGTCTACACAGGACTTAGAGACATGAGATTGATGTATCTAAGTCGAGGTTCGTGAAATTGACGACCTCGAGGTTCGTGAAGTTGACGACCTCCGTAGGAGACACATGAAATTGATGTATATCCTCTAATAAATAAGTTTAAAATAAAGCTTAGACCCATAAAAAATATATTTGTTGTTGATTTTTAAATCGTGTTTAAGTGTGACCCAAGCTCAATGGTAGGGTCACTTACTGATTTGTAAATTTGTTTGAGAAATTTTCTAGAGGCTATGTAGATTTATATTTTATAAATTATTTAAGAATATTAACCTTTAAAATTAGGGATCCCGAATAAAAGTTTTGTTTTGAGGTTTTTACTTAAACTAGCGTTTATGTTTTAAAATACTTTTATTTAAAAATGCCTCCAAAGCATGCATTGTTGTAACGGTCCTGAAAAGACTATTTAAGAAGTCGGGTCATTACAGTTGGTATCAGAGCCCAGTTAAGGGTTCTGTAGACTACTTACATCGTAAGCTTATGTGTCCCCATGACTAAATAACGAGATTCTCATCATGTATGTCCTTGAAAGAAAGTATGTTTTAGAAAGAAAGAAAAGAAAAAAAAATATTTGTATTTATGTGTTTCTCATGTACTAGTTAATGAGTGATGATGCATGGTGCCATTTGTGATTGTTGTCGTTAACTTGTAACAGTCGGATTAGATGATTAAGGAAGTTTAAATTTGTTTTTGAGTGTTAAATTTGAACTCGGATATAGTTAATCATTTTCTTACTCGCCATTGCGTATAGACTAATAGAGATGAGGTGAATAGAGTATGGTTGGTTAAAATGTTTTCTTTTTTTTCTTTCTTTTGTTTAGTTTTAGTTTGTGGTTGATGCGAGATCTGACTCGCTTGGTTTGTGTATGTTCGAGGCCCGTGTGTTGATGTGAGGCGTTGTTAGTTGTAGTTGGGCGATTTTACATATAGAAGTGTGTTTCTCTTGTTTATCAGGTTAAGAAAATTTTTGGGTTAACCATCTTTATGTTGTTATGTTGCTGAAATTTTTGGAGCATCCAATTAACATTAAGGTAGGAGTTTAGTAACGGCGCTAGGATAGATATAGAAACCTGGGACGTTACACTTACCAAGTCAACACATCTTCCTTTTAGGTAAACCTACTTACTCTGTGGATAAGTGGTCATAGTTGTATTTAGAGGAGATAGTTAGGTTGCACTCAGTACGTATCTCGACCGTACCGAACAGGGATCCCTGTTTCACCTCCAAATTCTGGAGAAGTTTGCAAAAGGCTTTAGACACTTAGCTATATTTTAGTACCACTTTCTATCTACAGTTCGTCATGTTTTCCATTCCTCTATGTTACCAAAGTTTATGTCAGGCTCCTCGCACGTGATTGATTTTGAGTCATTGAGCTTGAGTGAGGATATGAGTTATGAGTAATGTAACGACCCGAACTCTTAAATAGCCTTTAAGGGACCGTTACGACAATGCATGCTGTGGAGGCCTTTTTAAATAAAAATATTTTAAAACATAAACACTCAATTTAAGTAAAAACTTTAAAACAAAACTTTTATTTGAGATCCCTAGTTTTAAAGGTTTTAAATAATCTTAAATAATTTCGAAAATATAAATGTACATGGCCTCTAGAAAATTTCTCAAACAAATTACAAATAAAGTAAAACAGAGTTCTTAAAGCGGAAGAAAAATAAAATATGAAGTTCCTAGTTCCCTCATGGCTGCCTAACGGATTATCATCAGTCACCTTGGTCATGTTCTTGCCTTTACCTGAAAAACATTAATTTTTAAAAGAATGAGTATTTAAAATACTCAGTAAGTGACCCTACCGTTGAGGTTGGGTCACGCTTAAACACATTTTAAAATTTAAAAAAATATCTATTTGGTGGCTCTATACTTTATTCTTAAACTTTAATTAGAGAGGATATACATCAATTTCATGCATATCCTAGACACATCAATTTCATGTGTCTCCTACGGAGGTCGTCAATTTCACGAAACCTCGAGGTCGTCAATTTCACAAACCTCGACTTAGGTACATCAATTTCATGTCTCTAAGTCCTGTGTAGGCATCTCTGAATGTACATCAATTTCATGTACACTTATAAAGTTTAACAAAACTCATAAATATTTAAAACTCATACATATAATGAGATTCTAAGAGACCACCAACTCAAATATTTCAAACATCAACTATTGCAAAAAATAATAATAAATTTTCATGCTTTCAACAATAATAATAAATTTCATGCACAACTCATTAGCACGAGAATTTTAGAAAATCAGACACGCACACCCAATTAAAAAGTTCAACAATAAAGCCACTTACCTGGCTTAAGAGTTAAAATAACCAAAACATTCAATCTTCTTCAAACAGACTCCCTCTTCAACTCAAGTAAAATCAAGAAATTAACTCGATCGATTCTTTCTCCAAAACGCCTCTAATCTTAGCCAAGCAAATCACATCTTCACCCCAAAGATTCACTTGAAGCCACCCAAACTATTGCTGGACAACACTTCGAGTTAGAAAAACGCTACAATTATGGACTCGAGATCGAATGGGTTACGGCGAAACAAATTCAATATTTCATGGGTAAATCTCTATTCCTAAGAAATATGTTGGAAACTTGAAATCGAGCAAGGAAACTCACCAAAAGCGTACTTAAACTTGCTGATGTGATCCTATTTTGCTTCAATTTCGACGATCCAACCTCCAAACGCTATAGATACCTTAAATTGAGGACAATTTCTTAATGGGTATTTGATTAAACATAATTCCACAATCAAATTAAACTTAAAATCTCTTACCCATAGCTAAAAACACATACCCACGTTGCAAAAGCTCGTTGGACAGCCAAAGAACCCCGACTGAAACGCTGCTACCAAGTTGGGATAGCCAGAAAAATGAACTCCAAACTAGCTGGACCATCGTGATTGTTGCCGAAAAAAGCTCAAGGAAGATGACCCACACAGAAACGTTGCACCGCCGGACTGCTCGTCACCCCCCGCCACTGTTTTTCTGTCGACAAGGTTGCTGCACTGCTGGGCCACCTGCGAACACCGAAGAAGACACAGAGAAGAACGTGCTGCCAAACAGCTTGCTGTCACCGCCGCCGCTGCACTGCCAGAACGTTGTCGCTGCCAGAACGTTGTCGCTGCCGATGTTGCGCCCCCAAGGAGTTCGCCGGAGCCACTACACAATGTCGCTGAAGAAGAAAGGGGAAAAGAGGGGCTGCTGGTCGGTTATGGGTCATGGAGAAGAAGGGAAAATTGAGAAAGATGTTCATCCCTAGGGCTGCGTGCCGGCTTAATTAAAAAGGGGAAAACTAGGGCTTGGATGGCTTGGCTTACAATTCTCAATAATTACAAAAATGTCCCAAACTAAATAAATTTGAATTTTATCTTAAATTACGGACGTTACAAGGAAAAACCCAAACAGATCTTGGCGCGAGACGGGACGTCACTCTATAACCGAGAGATGGTGTTGGTTAAAGTTCTTTGGCAAAATCAATAGTTTGGGTAAGCAACTTGGGAACGAGAAGATGATACAAGGGCCAAGTACCCTGAACTTTTCTAAGACTAGGAAACTTTCGAGCACAAAAGTTTTTAAGGTGGGAAGATTGCAACGCCCCAAATTTTTCATGTAAAATTCTTTTCAAGTCCGAAATAAATTTCAATTTTAATTAAATTTCTTTATTCGTGTTAAAATATATTGAAATTTTTCGGGATTAATTTGACTTCATGAATTCTCGATTTTTGAGAATTTAAAGGAGAGATTTGGATTGTAGAATTCAATTCTAGGTTTCTTTTGCAAGTCAATTTGGGTCTTATTTGTTACGTAACGAAACCCTAAGTGCATAAATTAAAAAAATTAAAAATAAAAAAAGAAAAGAAAATAAAACATAATTCTCTTTTCCCCTCCAGCAACACACACGCAACCCCCCCACTTTCTTTCTTTCGGGCAATTGGTACTTATAGGCCCTTTTCGTTGTTGTTTTGTAAAAATGGGCCCCTTTTTTAAAATCTATTATTTGGGGACACTTGGCTGATTTTAATGAGGTCAGCAAAGGTATAAATGACCATTATAGCCTTTCTTCAATTTTCAAAAAAAGAAATTAATTTTCTACACCACCAAATTAGATTTCCCACCAATTTTTCATAATTTTCCTTAATGAATAAGGAATTTGGAAGGACAAAAACATTCCTATTCTCATTCCCATTTCCATTCCCATCCTCATTCTTATTCCTTTTAGTCCTTTGGTCCCCATACAATATTCTTTTGTCCCAACACGATTTCACCACATCATCACGTTTTGGATTGGCCAATCACACTCAAAACACTTCTGACATTCGAGTTTCTGAAGGAAGTACGTGATTACTACACTTTCAAGTTTTGATCGTTCAATTTTTTACGTTTAAGGGTACGTTCGTGGGTTGGGACTTGATTTTTGTGTCGCGCTGTCCGATTTCTTGATCGAAATTCATCGTTCCCGACCGAGAATCATAAACCACCGAGACTGGGAATTTTGGTAGTTTCATTAATTTTTTTTCTATTCGTGCAGATAATGCCTCGTGTGTGGGTTTGTTATGGTGGTCTGTGGAATGAGAGGGAAAATGAATATGAGGGTGGAGAGTTGACGGGTTTCGACATAGACATTGGTACGTCATACAGTGACTTCTTAAGTCGATTATATAGATTAACCAGTATAAGTTTAGAGGAATTTGACCTTAGAATAATATGTGTAGTCCAATCGATGTCTAGGGCCCCTGCGTTTGTTATTAGGAACGATGAAGGCCTTAACACCTTCTTGACGTGGAATAAGGTCTCTGATGTACCCATATACATATCCACAATCCTAAAGTGTCCTAGTAACCAAGCCTCACGACCATTTCCCATCCCATGCGCCATGCCAAGTAAGGTGGAGCCGAATTTATCATCGACATCAGTCCTAAACAATATACCATCGGCATCTACATCCTTCCCATGCGATGAATCAAAAAATATTCCTACGAATAACTTGGGGGATGATGAAGACCATGGTAGTGAACTTTATGGTGGCCAAGATTGGAGGGACTACAGAGATAATGAGGAGTACGGAGTTGATGAGGACATAGACACAGAGGTTGATGTAGCTGTGAGAGACGATGAGGAAGAGATTCACGTACAGTACAGTAAGATTCCTTCTGCGCCTGAATAGGTGGCGACATGTTCTTCCGTTCCGAAGACTTCATCCAAGGCAATCATCATGACAAGTCAGTCTTCCTCTTCTAAAGATGTAGAAGTTGGAGAAGTATTCATGTGTAAGAGAGACTTGTACATGAGGATGTATGTGATTGCAGTGAGAAGGAACTTCCAGTTTAGGGTTAAAAAGTCAAAGAAGAACATATGGGTAGTTGAGTGTGTAATTGAAGAATGCAAATGAAAGGTTCGAGCTATGACTGTTACTAATGTTGGGTTTTATGCCCTAAAACTCGTAGATAGTAAATGTAACCGTTGACCGGATATTAATGAAATAAATATTGATATATTTTTTCCATTAATTGTTATTAGTTATTTTATATATGTCTTTGCCCAATAATAACCCTAATCCAATAAACTAGACATCCAAGGCTGTAATATGAGTCTTGAACTATATGTAGCGACATATGGGATCATTGTTCAAGAAACAGCCTAAAGGGTCTATAGTATAGGGATAAGACTGGGTGCCTTATCCTGGTGACACTATGGATACGGCCCACTTTGTATTTGATACAAACGCTGCGATCCAACGCGTTCGTGTAGGAGACATGTGAGTGGGGGTATCCTATGCAATGAGTTTGCATAAGACCGGACCGCGAAATAGTAACCACTAGTTATAACACCGTTAACTAGTTGGTTTTCTATTTTCACTAGGACGACCTAGACAACTTAGTCTTAATCTTGAGTTGATTATGGACTTCTGCTCATGAGAGATTGTCCTTTGATTTGTATGGGTGAGAGTGGCCAATACGCCGACTCAATAAGCCTACCACTTTGGGGACAAGATCGAATGGGGAGTTGGGAACATAATCGTACAAGATGGAATTCACTCCTTCCCGACTTTAGGAAAGCAGATGAGTTTTCCCTTAAGTGGTTACTCCGAGTCTTGAACAAAGGGCCCTACCCTCTCAATGGCACGAGAGGGTTTTTTCTGTTTGATGGTTGGACCATAAACAGATTGTTCATTAGAGGAGAATTGGTACTTAAGGATATAGAGGTGACCCAGGGGTAAAACGGTAATTTGACCCAGCTGGTGTTACGGACACTCGTGAAGGACTAACTAGTCGATATTGGTCTACGTTCCGTGGACACAGAAAATATGTCTGCAGTGAGAAGAGTGCAACTGTGAGTCTATAGTGGAATGTACACACAGTTAACGAATATTGATTATTGTGGTTAATGAGTTTAACCAATTAATCTCACATCGTTGGAGCTTCTGATCTGCAGGTCCATAAGGTCCCACTGGTAGCTCGTAAAGTAATTTGAGACAACTAAGTAATTAAATGTAAATTGAAAATGTTCAATTTACTAAGGGAAATAAATATAATATATATTGATATATTATTATGAGAGAAATTAATATTTGAAGAAGTTCAAATATAAATTTATGGAAGATTGAAAGAATTAATTAATTTAAGTCCTAAAAGTGTTTGGGCAAAATTAATTAATTCAAGGCCGAAAATTAAATATGTGATATTTAATTAGTGGTTAATTAATTAAAGAATTCATTAACCATGAATTAATCAATTATGTAAATAATTAATCACTTAAGGAAGTGATTAATCATTTATGGGAATGATCTAATTACTTATGGAAGAAATTAGTCATTTATGGAAAAGATTAATCAATTGGGGAATTGATTGATCATGATTGATTAATTAAGGAATAAGATTGAATCAATTTTGGAAAAGATTGATTTAATTGAATATTTTATTCATGGCCTCTCTTCTATAAATAGAACACTAGACCTAATTGGTCATGACACTTGACACTCTTGAAAGACAAGACCTAGAATTCTCTCTAGCCTCCCTCTTAGAGAAAGACTCCCACAAGTCTTTGGCCTCCTAGACTTAGAGACATACCGGTGTAACCTCTGTGGTTATTGTGTCATTCAAAGAAGAAAATCCAGCGATCAAGAGGCGAGAAGGCTGCTGCGTTTTCGTTCGTTGGAGCGTCGTTGGCGAAGAACGGTCAAGTCTACAACGGAGGTTTGTAACGGTTCTTCCTCTTTTCGTTAGAAAAGTTTTTTTAAAAAATAAATTTAGATTTATTCTAGCATGTTTAAACCGTTTTACAGCGACTTTAAAGTTAGTTTAAAGTTTTGTTTGAGTTATCGTAACGGTTTTTTAATGTTAATTAATATACGGCGTAAGGTCCAATCGATGCGCTTCCGCTGCGTGGGGACTTTTATTCCCTTCAACTAAAGGGTGTGAAATATTTAAGATCACGAAGTACTGTAATATCCACACCTGTGTACGTGAAATGTTAACCCATGATCATAGGCAAGCGAAGAGTTGGGTTATTGGAAATTTGATCAAGCAGAGGTTCCAAGATGTCGCTCGTACTTATAGGCCAAAGGATATTGTGAACGATATTAGACAATATTTTGGTGTGAATTTAAGCTACGACAAGGCTTGGCGGGCTAGAGAAGAAGCCTTTATTCTTGCTAGAGGATCTCTAGAAGAATCTTACAGATTGTTACCAAGATTTGGTGAATCATTGAAAATTGAAAACCCCGGTACAGTGTTACCACCAATCTTGCGGAGTGCACTAACTCAGTGTTGAAAGATGCACGAGAGCTCCCAATCACCGCATTCATGAATCATATCAGAGGGTGGCTCCAAGCAAAATACTACAAACGTAGGAATAAGCACTCCAGTAACCCGAGTCAGTGGTCGAAGTTTGCAATGGAAGTTTTGGAAAAAGCAAAGGAGAAGTCACGGAGGAACATGGTCAAACCTATTGCTCGATATGAGTTTGATGTCGAGGGCGGACATTTGGGTGGACGTGTCAACCTTCACGCTAGAACATGCACATGTCGTGAATTTGAGTATTACGAACTTCCATGCTCCCATGCAATCGTTGCATGCACTTATCGACATATATCATACACTTTTTTCCAGAGTCTACCATGTGCACTCTTTGATATATGCATATGCACAACCCATACAACCCCTTGGGCATGAGTTGGAGTGGAAGAGGTCACCTCAATTTGTCGATGTGGAAGCCTTGCGTCCTCGAAGAGTGCCTAGAGTTGGTCGTCGTCAGACGTTGAGAATACCGTCTACGGGAGAAGTGCGGCATGACCGCAAATGCAGCCGGTGCGGGAATAGGTGTCATAACAGAAAAACATGCAGACAACCATTGAACAATTCTTTATGTTTTAGACAATTTTAGTACATTTCTCTATTTTGACATGAATATTTGTATCATGGATGTTTTAGACATGAATTTTATTACATTTCTAAATTTTGAAGTATCTATTTTCTCCGTTCATCATTTACTTTATATAGCATACAAATTTAAAAAAATACTGGAAAAAAAAGGCATATCAATCTTACTGCCAATTTTTCCGGTCGAATACGAGACCGAGGTCGAGACCGAGAACGACCGAGAAAAATGGCAGTGGGATACAGTCTTTTACTTGCACAGATATTAATCCTCTGTTAGTTTTCCCGGTCGAAATCGGGACCGAGAAGACCAGGAAAAATGTCAGTGGTATAGAGTTGCTTGCATGGCACGAATTTTACGTTGCATGGCTTGAAATTACGTTGCATGTATTAAATTTACGTTGCATGGTCTGTTTTTTAACATATAAGATAAGTATATAAGTGAAATTTTAACTACAAGGGTATTGAAATATAAACGAAATCACGTTTTACTAAAAGAACGACCTATTGGCCCAAAGTTGTACAACAAATTGACGCCTACAAAACTCCATTTTCTCTTGACTAAGACTACCTAAATCTGATCTAGTTACATCATATACTAAAAACTTTACAGTGAAAACCCCACAATCCCCACTATCTTGTTGTTGTGGCACTTGGGTTTTCCTTCTGAATCGCCATGGATGTGTTGGAAGAGACGACTTCTCCTTCATAACGTCGCACCTCAGTAGCAGCCTAGGGAAAATTGTGCATACCGTATTCATCTACTTCGCAATGTCTGCATCTAAATTCAGTGTCGTTAGGGAGTCTGACCTGGAATACCGGAGTTGAATTAATCATAGTTAAATGTTAGCATGCAATGTCACTAGGTTTATTAAAAGTGTTTAATGCACCTAGATCTTTAGAGTAAAGACCTTACATTACTGAGGTTATAAGGCAACTCTCTCGGCAAAGTTCTGTCTAAGGTTGGGGGTATTTAAGTTGACGGTTTACGGAACACCTCCTACCTGGGAACTAACCGGATTGAGTTGAATTAACCATAGTAATGTTGACTTGCAATGTTGGGTTTATTAAAAGAAGTTTAATTCACCCAAAAGATTGCAGTTGAATCCTTTCCATAATTGTTATAATAGGATCAGACTTAGATAGATTGACTTAGCCGAATTCTATCTAAGTTAAACAACCCTATATTAACCTTAGGACATTTTCAGTGGGAGGAAAATTACAAAGTCAGCGCACAGTAGAACCCAATGGTTTCTACCTAAGTTGAAGGGCATGTAGACAGCATCAACGGAACTCCAATGAACATTGTAATCTGTGTGTTCTCCCATTACGTAGTTAGTGACCGTCTTGAATCTACTCTAATCGAACGTGTCGTTCTCATGGTCACTACGAAGGAGTTCTTCATACACATCCCCGGGCCTCAAAAATTCCTGCACAACATCCAATATTAGTATAATTCAGATTAATTGAAATTCTATAAGATGAAAATACGTACTGTGTTACAAATACATCCACCGTGACGAACTTTCGATGACAGAAGTCAGGACGGGTATCCATCTTCTTTCGAACAAAGAGGAAGAGAGAGTCAATCACCTACAGAATCAGAAGAACAGTGAATTGTAGTCATAAACCTTATCCTATCCTAAATCATAAACTCTAAGTCCTCTTTAACTATAAACCCTATATCTAAGCCCTACCCTAAATCATAAACCATAAGATTTACAAATCAACAGTAGTGATAAAATGGTTTGTACCTCATCACTCATCCAATGAGACGATGTGAGTAACGTCTTGAACCATTGTTTGCTTCTGTATGCATATACTGTCTTGCGCTCTGATCCATCAGATAATGGGTCATCCAACCATTTCTGAAACTTGGTCTCGTACTCCTCAGGAATGGCACGCATGAGATTGTATTGCTTAACTTTCCTATTTTTTCCGTCCGGCCTGGTGTCAGCTGTTGGGTTCCTAGAGTGAGTAAAAATATGATAAGAAATAAGATATAAATGGACTCTAGAACTCTGACTTATACACAGTCCGTAGCAAGTAATATTTATCAATCCAAGGCTTGAACTAGCTTTCACTTTATCTGTTTTGTTTAGTTTTTCAATGGTTTCAAAAGTGGTAAAAATGATTGGTTTTTTATAAGATGTTGAAGCAAAAGAAATGACAGAACAAAAAGTAAACAAATAGGCAGACAGATTAGAAACAGGCGCTGGTCAGGATTTAGTAATTGTTTTAAAAAGATGCTCTAGCAATATTATTGATCATGCAAAACTCTCGCAGTCTTATTAGCAGATTCCTCCCGAAACTCCAGATCTTTTAGAATGTGTTTCAACCCCAATAAAGTACTACCGATCAAGCACTAGGCAACTGGCTATCCCTAGCTTAGTCACTAGCGTTCACCAATACACAATGATCTAGTGCGATTAATCGCCACACACTCCCTAAATCATCCCTGAAACTAGAGAGAGGTACTCATACCGGCTAGCCTGGCGGGCACAAAATATAAATGAGCACAACAATTAATCAAGATGTTTTAATCAATATTTATTACTAGAAATTAAGCACGACAATCACATTGTTCCTAACCAACGCCTAAGCTACTTAGTTCATAAAATGCATGGAAACACAAGTTACAATCTGAGTAAGCATGTCCATAATCACAAGATAATATAAGAAAATATTAATCTCCTCGATCAACTTGCAAATAATGGTCTTCTTGATGGTCTCCAATCTCTCTCCTTTATTTGGCTCCCAAAGGTGGAAGTAACTTTCCAAGAATGGAATGTTTTCTCCCAAGAGTGGAATGTTCCTTCCAAGGATGGAATGAATTTGACTTGGGCAGCTACCTCCTTTTATAGAGTTGAGGAAAGCTTGAATTAGGTTGACCTAGACACGTGGATGGCTCTCCTTGCTCCTTTATCCCGAGAATAACTCAACAAAATTCGATTTGTCAACTTGGCTAACGAGTTATGACGTGGCAGTTTTGCTCCCAACTTTGCTGCAGCACAAAATTTGCTCCCTCTAGTCGCTCAGCAATGCATTCTGCACAAAATAACATCCAAAGCTTCCATTCTTCCAAATTGGTTAAAACATATAATATATATCTAAAACCAACCCTATTAAGCACAAAAGACACACAAATCCCTATAGAAATGAGGACTAAATAACTACCTTTTGGAGAGTTATCATCAGCCCATGGAGACCGAAGCTTCCAAGAAATTTGTCGGGTTCGCTTTCCCCGTCTTTTTACCAATTCATACGACCCGATTACTTTAACCTCCTCAACCTCCTCATCACTTAACTCAACAGGCTACAAACATACATTTAATACATTAGTGAGATTTATATAATATTGTTTACATTAAGACAAATAATTACCTCAGTCTTAGGTACAATGAACTCGACTGGGTCTGTACTTGGTTGAGACTCCACGTCAGTAATGGAGTGAGACTCTACGTTAGTGGTTGGTTGAGACTCCAACTCCTGTAAATCCCGATACATTTATTTATGGAAATGTTAAATTTAAAATATGATCGAGTAAGAAATATTATTACCGTAATATGCTCTATGTTGTGTGCCTCATCAACGTCCTTCTCCTTCTCGTCCAGTCTTTTGTCGCTTCCTCCTCCTTCATGTCCTTTTTTCCTTATTGTCATCTGGTCCAATCGATGGACCACCCTTGTCATCGGGTCCTTTCGATGGACCACCCATGGGATCTTGTCCTTCTGATGGACCACCCTCATCATCCGGACCATCTTTGGGTCCAAAGTACTTCTCAAGATCCACGAATTTACCCTGAAATTTTACAAATGTTAGAAGAAATAACACCAACCAATACAATAACAATGATCAACTTGTTGGGTTTTATGCCCTAAAACTCGTAGATAGTAAATGTACTTTTGACCGAACATTAATAAAAGTGATGAATTATTCATTTAATCTATGTTTGTATTATATCTTGTCTTATTAACCCTAATCCAATAAACTAAACATCCAAGGCTACTAGAATGAGGCTTGAACTAGTATGTAGGGGCGTACGGGGATCGATGTTCAAGTTTTAGCCTAAAGGGTCTGTAGTATAGGGATAAGGTCGTGTACCTTATCCTGGTGACACTATGGATACGACCCGCTTTGTATAATGATACAAATGTAATGATCCAACACGTTCATGTAGTTGACATACGAGTGGGGTATCCTGTGCAATGAGTTTGCACAAAGATCGGACCTCGAAATAGTTAACCACTAACTGTAACACCGTTAGTTAGCTCGGTTTCTATTTCACTAGGATGACGTAGGCGACTTGGCCTTAATCTTGAGTGGATTATGGACTCCTGTCCATGAGGGATTGTCCTTTGATTTGTGCGAGTGAGAGTGGCCTGCACGCCGACTCAATAAGCCTACCATTTTGGGGACAAGACCGAGTGGGGAGTTGGGAACATAGTCTTACAAGATGGA
Source organism: Luffa acutangula (assembly GCA_036850905.1). Taxonomy (NCBI): domain Eukaryota; kingdom Viridiplantae; phylum Streptophyta; class Magnoliopsida; order Cucurbitales; family Cucurbitaceae; genus Luffa; species Luffa acutangula. The sequence goes on from CM072099.1 coordinate 16,942,507, forward strand.
ATTCACTTCTTCCCAGTTTTAGGGTAAGTAGAGGTGTGTTCCCTTGAGTGGTGTCTCCGAGTCTTGAACAATGGGCCCTACCCTCCCTATGGCAAGAGAGGGACTTCTGTTTGTTGGTTGGACCTCAAACATGTTGTTCAATAGAGGAGCACTGGTACTTAAGGATGAAGAGGTAGCCCAGGGGTAAAACGGTAATTTGACCTAGCTGGGGTACGAATACACGTGAAGGGCTTACTTGTTGTTGATGGTCGATATTCATGGACACAGAAATATATCTACAGTGAGAAGAATGCAGTTGTGGTTCTATAGTGGAGTGAACCACAGTTAACGAACATTTATTAACTTGGTTAATGAGTTTAGCCAATTAATCTCATATCGTTGGAGCTTCTGATCTGTAGGTCCATTAGGTCCCACCGGTAGCTCATTAAGGGCGTTGAGGTAAATTTCTAAGGGAGAATTGAATATTTGAAGGGGTTCGATTATTAAATTATAATATGGATTTGATTCATATTAAAACTATAGGTTATAATTAATGTGCATTAGATGTACATTAATACCATAGTTTATTTGAGAGAAATATAATTAAATATGAGTTATTAAATTATGATATTAATTAATTGGAGAATTAATTAATTATTTTATAATTCAGTTTAATTAAATTTGATTTAATTGAATTAGATTACAACTTTAGGTTATGTGGTATAGTTTGTATAAAATTGTTTAATATGAATTTTATTAAATTAAATGTTAATTTAATTAAATAAGTTAATTAATAATCTAATTATTAATTAAATTTAATATGTGATCAGTTAAAGTAACTGATACAGTCTTCCCACTAACCCAGTAAAACGCGTGATAGAGAGTTTTTTAGGGAAGGAGTTTTCATCGTCCGTTAGATAACTTTCCCACTTGACATTCGGTAAACTCTAACCTCTATCATTCACGCAAAGCTCTCTCTCTTAGTCCCTTGCTTCTCTGCGTTTTCTCCCAAGAAACAGAGACTAAAATTCCCAAAATTTTGCCTTGCTCCCACAAGCAAACAACCAATTATTCCATATGAGAATACCGGTGAAGATCTTGTGGTTGGGTTCATAAAATTCAGCAAGAAGATTCCAAAAAGGTTGCTATGTTTTTACACTACGTTGGTGAAATTAGCGAAACGATCAAGAACTTCTTCAAAGGTGTAGTGTTCTTGATCTTGGATCAATAGGATCCAGTTTAGATTAGATCTAATCATAAATTATCATGTTTTATAATAAATTTACAACATGATTTATAATATTTTATTGCTGTGATTTTATTTGCCAACATATGGTATTTTAGTTCGAATTAAAATATGAGTTAAGGTTCTGTATGTTTCCCCTGCGAAAGGGCTTTTATCCCTTCACAACTACCAAAATACCTTAGATAGACGACGCAAGAACTTTGTAATAGAATTGAGGCATGTCTCCATATCAGACATGCGAGCATCCATTCTCTCCATCCAACTATCCATAAGTTGTAGCCACTGGCTACATTCACAAGTCTGCTTTGTTTTTGTCTTTTTCTTCTTTTTCTTCTCCTTCGTGCTCTCATCCTCTTTTTCTACTTCATTCTCTTTCTCTTTCCCTTTGTTTTTGTCCTCTTATTCCCTTCCTCTCTTATTTGAAACTTCTGGAGAAGCTTCAATTACATCCAACATCTCAGTATCGACTATAGTAGCCTCATCTACAACAGGGAGTATAGCCTCAGATACAGTAGGTTGACTCTCTGTTTCTTGATCTGGTTCTTGCCCTAGCTCTAGTACTGGCTCAGGCACTGGCTCCGGTGCACGTGGAGGCTCCATCACTCGATTCATGAATTGACTCTCCTCTGTAGAAGAAACGAGACTCAACCTAACTCTTGCCTGAAAAAAATGACTTAGTTACAATGAGAAGTTTACAAATAATAATGAAGACAAAACATTAAAAAAATTAAAATAACTAACCGCTCAGGATCCAAAAACCTCATCAGCAATGATTGTGTATGATGGGGAGTGGGAGCAAGACCATCGACGAATGTGTGGGATGGCCGTCTCACTTATACGATTGGCAACACGTCTAGTGAGAGATGAAACAGTCTTGTAAGCCCATATATGTGTAAATAAACAATAAAAGAAAAAAATGGGAAACCGTACAAACTATATAAAGATTACATTTCAAAAGTTTAATTATCTACTAACCTGAAAAGTAAACAGGAAACCGTACAGGCTGTATGTCTTCTGCTTTTTTGGACCACCGCCCTTACGCTTGTACGACTCAACCTTCCCCTTTAGTGCCTTCTTTAGACTTTTGATCGTCTTGTCAAAAACGGTGGTACTCCAATCCTCGTTGCAAAATTCCACCCAATCATCCATTAAGTTTAGGGTACTAACATCTACTTGTTGTTTGCGCTCCCTCCCCATCAAAGCTAACTCAAAAAAATAGAAAGTTGCGATCTTAACCGCATCTTCGTCGTTCTCAAACTGAAGAGTCGAAAACGACTTATCTAACTCCTCCACCTTCATACCTACGTTCTCCCTAAAATATGATCTTAGGAGTCTATTGGGAGGACCCTCTCTATCTCTCCTCATTGGTCTAAAGGAATGACGAAGGCCGATTATGAGGTCAAATTCTCTCTTACCAAACGAAACCTTCTGACCCAATAATTTAAAACTCATCACATCTGCCCTATTGTCCTCTACTTCCCTAAGGAGGATGTAATGTACTAATTGGCCGTTAAAAATAACATTTACATCTATTAAGGGCCCGAAACATGTTTGCCTAAAAAAGGTTTAATTGGGTCGGGCTTAGTGTTGACTTAATATTGCCAATGGTTTTGTTCAAGTGTGAGCAACATGTCAACGCAGCGGGAAAATGGACAACGAGGGAGATTTTCTCAGTGATTTCCATAATAGACCTAGCAAATTACAACAATTATAATCAACATTTTAATATATATATATATACATTGGTTACAATTAAAAATAAGTCACTAACTAAATTCTCGGTCGAAATCGTGACTGGGAAGCGTCCACTGAAAATCTCGGTTAACTGAGAATAATATAACGTTTACTGTCTCTTTTCTCGGTTGACCGAGACTTCCCAATCGAATCCCGGTCAAAAACCTGGGTGTGAAGCATCTTTTGCAAAACTCGGTTAACCGAGAAAAATATAAAGTTTCTACCATTTTTCTCGGTTGACCGAGAAGTTGTAGATGATGCATCCCGACCGAGATTCTTCCCTTTTCCAGAAAATATACATCCTAAAATCTACCAAAAGCCACGATTTCGTTCCCATATTCAATACAGAACCCAACGAAACAGTAAAATAATCACTCACAACATATAATAGTCAAGTAAAAAAGCAAGAAACCCTAGATTTCTAAGAAACCCACATTTAGACGAGATAAGTTCAAAAACAACCAATAAGAAATACCCAAAAATGGAAGTCAATCCTTACCTCGTGTAGTTGCAACTTCGTTGTTGTCGGAAGATTTTGAAATAATCGCCAGCAGTGTACGGTTTTGGGCACTCGGAATTCGTTCGAGCTTGAGAGGGAGAAGAAGGGGAAAAAACCGTTGAATTCGTGGGAAGAAAGAAGAGGTTGTGTTTGAAATAAAAAGGGTAAAATCGTAACTTCACACCTTAAGGAGCCCCCAAATAATAGATTTGTAAAATGGGCCCCTTTTACAAATGAAAATTTGAAGGGCCCATAAAGCCCAATTACCCCTTTCTTTCTTAAATCTCTTTTTCCTCCCTTGTCGCAACTCTCTCTCTCTCTCCCTCTCCTTCAGCCACCAAGCTTGCCGGCATGGGTTTTCGATTGCAGTGTGTCGCTTGAGTAGGAGCTTCACGCCACTACAAACGTTGTGTCGCCATTGCCTTTCATGCTCAGCCGCGAATGCCGCCGCCGCTGCAACTAGGAGTTCTAGCACGTTGCAACCTCGGTTTTGGCCTATATTCGGTAAATTTTCTTGTCCAACTGAAGTTTAAGTGAGATTTTTGGAGATTTAAATTAACCCACAACATTTGAAATTTAGATTCTAGCCTCACCCGCTCATTCTCGACGTTTAAAATGAATTGTTCGGCTCTTTAGTCTGCTGTCTAGCAAAGAAATTGGTTGGTTAGGTGAGTTTCTTATTCGCTTGAGTACCATTCGTGATTACTTTGTTAATCGGAGTTGACTCATTTCCCTAATGGACCCGTTTCAGCGTTGCCCATCCAATTTCGAGTTCAAAATTTTGAAGTTTCGCTATTTTAAAGTGCTGACCAGCAAGCGTTTAGGTTGTTTTCGAGTGGGTCTTGGAGGGTAATCTTTACCTTTGAATTTCCCTATTGTGTGAATTGAGGTTTAGAATTTAATTTTCTAAAGATTTGGAATTTTAGGTGTAGTGTGTTTAATTTTGGCTAACATCAAGGAGAGGGGAGAGGATTTGAAGGAAGAATTTATTGAGTAGTTCTCGCCTCAATTTGTGTTGGAAAGGGGAATTTGTTTGAAAGTTTGGTTGTTCGGTTACTTTGGTTGCCAAGCATACTTTGGAGATGGGGCGAGTTTACAAAAATTATCCCCAAATCTGTCCACTACTGGTTTACAAAAATTTCCTACAAATCTTTAGAATTTAATTTTAGGTGTAGTGTGAATTGAGGTTTAGAATTTAATTTCACAGAATTGAACTCCCTGACGATTTGGAATTTAATTTCCTACAACCATACCTGATGAATTAAACCATGAAGTCTACAAAAATTATTCTGAACAAAACTCACCTCCCCTATTAGATCTTAGAACTTTAATTTTCTTTTCCAATTGGTTTTCTACCTCAGCTTTATAGATTTTAAATGTGGTGTAGCCGAGAATGAGTATAAATCAGAATCAATAATGTGTTCATCTTATTAAAGCTTCGGCTATTAAATAGGCTTGCAAGCACTCTAAAAATGGAGAGTACTCTGCACATGCTATGCACACGACGGATGACTAAAATAACAACTCACTAGCATATAGTTGTAAAGGCTACACCAAATATCCCAGCCCAAAAAAAAAAAACTCGACCTCGAGTTAATCTACGAAAAAGAAATTCATTAAGAGAGCTATAGGCATACAAATGAACAATATTAAATGTAGGATTGATGTTATAGTCGTCAGGGAGTTCAATTCTGTAAGCATTATCCCCAAATCTGTCCACTACTGAAAATGGGCCGAGTTTCCTCTTCTTGAGTTTGTTTAAGTCCCCGCTGGAAATCTACTCTTCCTTAGATGGACCATAACTAGATCTCCAATTGCAAATTCTTTGAATCTCCTCTTTTTATCTGTTGCATCCTTGTACTTTGCTGTCTACTTCTCGATGTGGTCATGTACTTGGTTGTGCAACTCTTGAATTCTGGCATCCATTTCTTTAGCTTCAACATTCCCTGTTGTTCGGTTCTTCATGTGGTTGTAAGAAAATTCAGCTTGAGCTAAGGACATGTCCCATTGTTTTGGTTTCTTCCCACTTAGACATCATATCAAGTTGCCCAATGCTCTGTTGGTAACCTCTGTTTGTCCATCTATTTGGGGATGGCTCGATGTACACTTATCTTTACTATAAGTGGAGGTTCAAACCCAGAAGGTACCTACATCTATTACATAGTAATAATGCTCATCTTATTGTTTTCTTTAAAAGGAAAATTTACTGTTGTGGGTAATTTTGGCTTGACAGGTACACCAAAGAAGGAGGGTTTCGGACCCAGCTGAGATCGGCCCGAGGAGATGAAAGCCCGCAAGAGGTGGAATGACACCTCGGCCTCAGCCCAATGCCGAGGCCGAGGGTCTGGTCGGCCTCGGCCCAATGCCGAGGCCGACCAGGCCAATTAATCCCACTGGCCGCTTGGGCTGCCCGGGTCAATCCCCTTGGGCCCAGTAGCAGGAGGCAACATGCGGTGGACGATGCGGAAAGGGAAAAACCCTAGCGAGAGAGGTATAAAAGGCTAGAGATGATCCAGAAAAGGTAACTGATATCTGAACTCTAAAACTCGACTGAACTAGGTTTTCTGGACGGGGAGACCGGCCGGAGATTTTCCGATCACTGACTTAGGCATCGGAGCACGTGTGGCGAGCACCACACCGGTGTGCAGTGCTTACTTTCTTTCTTTTCAGGTCACGTCTTCTCCATATCTCAACAAATTCATTGTTGGTGTCACGTGAAGGGCAGGTGAGCGCTTGGCCAGATTTTGGCATCAACAGTTGGCGCCGTCTGTGGGGAAGGGTGTCGGATTGAGAGCATTGTAGGCCGGTGCAACAGGGTAATGGAACAGGAGAATCCAGCGGGCGAGAGAGGTCAACAGTCCAAGGTGAGTGCCCCGGGCACTGAGATGGAGGACCTTAGAGGAAGGGTGAACGAGATGGGCCAGAGTTTGGCTGAGATTCTGGGTATATTGAAGCAACCGAATCCTGGTACGACGTACAAGAGAAGTTCCGTGCGGGACCAAGGGAGGAAGAGAGGGGCCTCCGGCGAAGAGGAAGATGAAACGAATAGTGCCACCAGCAAGCTGCGTCAGCCAAGGGGTGGTGAAAAACCTGTCTTGAAGGAGCTAGGGCCGAGCAGAGGGGCAGAGCGCAAGGGTGCACTCGATGTCCCAGATGAGGTTAGCACAGTAGGTTCGCACAGGAGGATCGAAGCCGAGGCCGAGGCCGAGGCCGAGGCCATAGCCAAAGCCAAGATGCAGGAAAAGGTCGAGCTCGAGGCAAAGATCAGGGTTGAGCTAGAAGGTAAGCTGAGGGCCGAGGCCGAAGCTTCGGCCAAGGCAAAGGCCGAGGCCGAGCAGTTAAAGGTTAGGGCCAAGGAGGGCACCCAGGGAAGCACACGCCCTAGGGATGCGGACGGGGATTATTTGGAAAGTTTGATAGGGCAGGCTGACCCACCCTTTGTCGATGAAATTATGCAGGCCGAGGTTCCACATAAGTTCAAATTACCGACTTTCCCGCAGTACGACGGGAAAAAAGACCCGGTGCAACATTTGGACACCTACCGATCTTGGATGGGATTTCATGGGGCATCCGAGGCAACTAAGTGCCGGGCGTTTTCGTTAACCCTAACCGGAACGGCACAGCAATGGTACGGTAAACTGCCACCTAAGTCCGTTGATTCATTCAAAGAATTGTCCCGCCTTTTTGCCACTCAGTTTTTGGGAGCAAGGGATCGGAAGAAGCCGCAGTTCAATTTGTTGACCATAAAGCAAAGGCCAGGGGAGAGCTTGAATGGGTATATCACAAGGTTCAGTAACGAGGTTGTGCAGGTAGAGGGGTATGACGATGCAGTGGCGCTAACCGCGGTTATCGCCGGGTTACAGGATGAAAGATTGTTGAATTCCGTGGGGGAAGACCAGCCACGGACGTACACAGAATTCGTGGCCAGAGCGCAAAAATACATAAACGCAGAGGAGCTGATGAAGTCCAAGCGGGCGGAAAGGGAAGCGCAGAGGGTAACCACCATCGATAAAGGCAGACGAAAGGAGGAGAGGGGCAAACGGCCGCGTGAAGAGGACGAGGGCCGGAGCCGTCTCAAGTATTCTGTGGGTCGGGGCTAGCAAGACCAGAAGGAAGGCCGAGGCCGACCAGAATACAAAGGAAAGTATGAGAGGTACACTCCCCTCTCTGTCTCACCCGACCAGGTCTTGGCAGCGATCAACCATACGGATTTGCTGAAACGCCCGGATAGATTGAAAGGGAACCCCGATAGAAGAGATAGGAGCAAATTTTGCTACTTTCATCGAGATCATGGTCACACGACGCGAAATTGCATACAGCTTCGAGACGAGATCGAAAATCTAATCAGGGACGGATATCTGAAAGAGTTTGTGGACGGTCAGGAGAGCAAAAAGCCGAGGCCGACCAGAGGTGATGGCAAGGAGGAGGGCAATGACCCCCCACTGGAAATTAAAACAATTTTGGGAGGACCCGTAGGAGGAGACTCGAACCGGAAAAGGAAAGCAGCAGCTAGGGAGGCAAGGTATGATCTTGAGGAAAGAAGGGTGTATTCGGTACGGCTCTCAAAGGGGTTGCCGTTAGTAGAGTTCACCGAGCTGGAAGCTTCCGGCGTACACCAGCCTCACAATGATGCACTGGTGGTGAGCCTGACAGTTGCCAACACGCGGGTTCATCGGATTTTGGTTGATGGAGGGAGTTCAGCAGACATCCTGTCCACGAAGGTGTTTGAGGCCATGAAATTGGGGAAGGAACGGTTGAGGACGAGCGCTGCACCGCTGGTTGGTTTTGGTGGAGAAAAGGTGCTACCAGAGGGAAGCATTGAGTTGCCGGTGACCTAAGGGGAAGGACAGAATGTGGTGACGAAAATGGTTAATTTCTTGGTAGTAAATTGTGTATCCGCCTATAACGCCATACTGGGAAGGCCAGCTTTGCATGAATTGAAAGCGGTGGCATCGACATACCACCAAATGATGAAGTTTCCAACTGATAGTGGGGTAGGAGTTGTGAGGGGAGAACAACAAGCTTCACGAGAATGCTATTACACCGCGCTCAGAGGAGCAAGCCAGCAGGCAAGGCAGCACGGCTCGGCCCAGGACGAGGGCCGAGGCCGACCAGTCCAAGGCCGAGCAGAGGGATGCCCTTTGTCAATGGAATTCTGATTGAACTACTGTGTTTTCCTTTATAAGCTTTTTGCATAGGATAGTTTTGCTTTCTGTTAGGTCTCTGAACTTCATTCAACGGCGAATGTAGCTAGAATTGAACTCTGGTTTTTTGTTATTAATAAAGTGTTTCAAATGATTTCGTTATAACAGGTGTTCAACCAAAAAGTCCTTATAGGAGTGGCAATGCCTATACTCCTAGGGCGTGCCCCGGTGCATCTACTGTCAAAAAGTCCTTGTAGGAGTGGCAATGCCTATACTCCTAGGGCGTGCCCCGGTGCATCAAATTGTCAAAAAGTCCTTGTAGGAGTGGCAATGTCTATACTCCTAGGGCGTGCCCCGGTGCATCTACTGTCAAAAAGTCCTTGTAGGAGTGGCAATGCCTATACTCCTAGGGCGTGCCCCGGTGCATCAAATTGTCAAAAAGTCCTTGTAGGAGTGGCAATGCCTATACTCCTAGGGCGTGCCCCGGTGCATCAAATTGTCAAAAAGTCCTTGTAGGAGTGGCAATGCCTATACTCCTAGGGCGTGCCCCGGTGCATCAACTGTCGAAAAGTCCTTGTAGGAGTGGCAATGCCTATACTCCTAGGGCGTGCCCCGGTGCATCAAATTGTCAAAAAGTCCTTGTAGGAGTGGCAATGCCTATACTCCTAGGGCGTGCCCCGGTGCATCAACTGTCGAAAAGTCCTTGTAGGAGTGGCAATGCCTATACTGCTAGGGCGTGCCCCGGTGCATCAACTGTCGAAAAGTCCTTGTAGGAGTGGCAATGCCTATACTCCTAGGGCGTGCCCCGGTGCATCTACTATCAAAAAGTCCTTGTAGGAGTGGCAATGCCTATACTCCTAGGGCGTGCCCCGGTGCATCTACTGTCAAAAAGTCCTTGTAGGAGTGGCAATGCCTATACTCCTAGGGCGTGCCCCGGTGCATCTACTGTCAAAAAGTCCTTGTAGGAGTGGCAATGCCTATACTCCTAGGGCGTGCCCCGGTGCATCTACTGTCAAAAAGTCCTTGTAGGAGTGGCAATGCCTATACTCCTAGGGCGTGCCCCGGTGCATCTACTGTCAAAAAGTCCTTGTATGAGTGGCAATGCCTATACTCCTAGGGCGTGCCCCGGTGCATCAACTGTCGAAAAGTCCTTGTAGGAGTGGCAATGCCTATACTCCTAGGGCATGCCCCGGTGCATCAAATTGTCAAAAAGTCCTTGTAGGAGTGGCAATGCCTATACTCCTAGGGCGTGCCCCGGTGCATCAACTGTCGAAAAGTCCTTGTAGGAGTGGCAATGCTTGTACCCCTAGGGCGTGCCCCGTGGCAGCAGAAAAAGTGGGAGATGGGAAGTTTTGCAGTAAAGTAAACGATGCCCAAAGTATATTTACTCAAGTATTATTTGCAAAACTTGAAGATAACACTTGAGTAGGGGGCTGGGAATACGATGATTGCTATGGTCGGACCGAGGCCGAGCAGACGAAGGCCGACTTGGCCAGCTGCACAGGTTTGATTTATGGACTTTTTTCAGTTCTTTTTATTGCGTGCGAATGTGCTGAGATCATGGTCGGCCTTGGTATTTGCATGAGGTCGACCGTGTGCATTTGTTCTAGGATCGTCATGCCTGGGCCAGACCGTGGCCGAGCAGACCAAGGCCGACTTGGCCTGCTGCACAGGTTTGGTTTATGGACTTGTTAGTTCCTTTTATTGTATATGAATGTGCTGATATGGTCGGTCTTGGCATTTGCATGAGGCCGCCCGTATGTATTTGTTCTAAGTTAATTCGGACTGGCCAGGAAAAAGTGATCAAAGAAGAAACAGGACATTTTCATTAAGAGATCAAAGTAAGATGCATAAGAGCTACACAAGGTTACATCACGAGAAAGCAAAGACAGATAGCAGTAAGGGCAGCATAGGGGTTCGAGACCCTCAGAGGTCCATATGATCTCTACCGCCGGAGGAGTCATCAGAAGAGGCAAAGGCATCAGGATTGGCGGCGAGAGCAGCAAGATCTTCTTGGATGAAGGAACCATCCACGGTGGGGTGGTGTTTGCTGTATCTCTTTTGTGCCCACTTTATGCCATCGTTCCATATCTCGTCTTGCATGGCATAGAACTCGCTGGTTTTCTTGAATTCTTCAGTCAGAAAATCAGCGCTGGCCAAATGGGCTTTAGCCTCCATGAGTTGAGCTTTTGTGGACTCCAGCTCAGCATCCCTTGATTTAAGCTTCGCTCGCACTTCCTCTAGCAGGCGGTTGGCCTCGTTGAGCCTCTCTTGGGCTTGAATGAGCTCGCTCCGTGGGACACTGTTCAATTGAAGCTCGTTGATTTTGTTTGCCAGGCTAATCGCAGAGGCAGTGGCCTTCGTGAAAGCCTATACCCAAAAAGGAAAGCCAGGTAAGGGAGGGGAGTAACAAGAGTTGAGTCAAAGGGATAGAAGAGCTTACATCACGAAGGTGCCTCTGGAATTCTCGCATTCCTTGGGCAGGATCCTCAACTCCTAGCTCACCTTCTGGCCTCCGAGATTGCAACCTTTGCCAGCACATGAAGTTTTGGGTTAGGACCTCTACCTCATTGCCGCCGCTCCCGTAGTCCTCGGGAAGGGCAAAGACCGGGATGCCTGTGCTAAGATCTGTCTCGGTGACTGAGGAGCGCGTCTGATACCGGGTTCTGCGGGTAGCAGCTGCAGGACGACGAGAGGTCTCAGCAGTAACCCGTGGAGCCTCATCCTCGGTTAGGTCCACAGAGGCCCGAGAGGTTCCAGCCCTGTTACGTGCTTCACGTCTTTTCCGCTGAGAATCATACATTCCACGGAAGGCCATTTCTGTGAAAGAATGGGGAAAAGCAATGTTACCAAAAAAAAAAAAAAAAAAATTGGCGAAGCCGAGGCCGACCGTGCCGAGGAAGACCAGGTCGGGGCCGACCGTGCCGAGGTCGACCAGAAGGAAGAGGCGTTGGGGGGTTTACCTTCAGGATTGATGGTGCGGCGCCTGGCTAGCCCAGACGCTTCGAGGACACTTTGATCGACTAAAAAGGGATCGTGGCGATTAATCTTTTCGAGGGTCAGGACGTATTTGGCAAACTTCTTAGCAGTCGGGGAGCGTCGAACGTTGCGAGGTACTGAAAAGCAAAGAGAAAAGTCAGCAAAGGAAAAGAAAAGCAGCAAAGATTGGATTCCAATGGGGAGGAGAATAGAGAGCTCACCATATTCTCCAAACCTCATTGGAACCCCGAAAAAACAACCGTCTTCCGTTCTTTCAAGCCAATTGCCACTAACGAAGAACCAACCATTTTTCCACTTTTTTACGGAAGTGGGTCCGCTGATTAAGGTGCCTTTTTTGGTACTTGCGTAATAAAAAAGGTCACCAAAAGCGGGATTGCGATTGATGGTATGCAAGGACAAGAAATCGTCAACGGTCATTAGAGATCCCCCACCGTGCATCGCCCAAAGGGTGAAGCAACCGATGAGGTGGCACCACCCGTTTGGAGCAAGCTGGGCAGGGGCTAGACCCGTACAGACCAGGAAGTCTTGCAAAAACAATGGCAGCGGCAAGCGAACCCCAAATTTAAACATGGCATGGTAAAAAGCAACCTCTCCATCCGGGGGATTCTCAAAGTTCTCGTCAGCATTAGGGAGCCGAAGATGCACATCGTCGGGAATATCATACTTGCGCCGCAAGAACTCTAAGCGGTCTGCGGTCAACGAGGATGATAAGTCCGATGAGTGTGCAGGGGGCTCCCCATCACTGCTATCCGAGATCTCCGGGTCCACAAAGCAGCCCGAGCTTGAGGGACCGTCATCGGAATAAGATTCCTCCACGTCCGGAGAGGTAACAGAGCCTTCGCTGGCCATATGCGTAGCAAAAGAAAGTAAAAGGATAGCTCTCACAAGAAGCCTACCGTGATTAGGTGGGAATCAGCAGGAGAGCAAGCAAAGGATGCAGGTGTTGATGGAGAAGAGTAAAGGAGAGAGAAAGGCTTTTATAAGCTCGGATTGATCGAAATGGTGGGAAATTCAAAATTCAAAATTTGAATTTCTGGAGCACTAGGCAAGGTACTTCACATGACAGGACCGTGGGGTCCCGTCAGGTGACGTCGGCCTCGGCTTTTTGCCGAGGCCGAGGCGTGCCTGCAGCCAGACAGGCACGCCAGACGTGTCAGGTGCGCCGCCTGACACGCCAGACCGAGGCAGATGAGCCTCGGTCCACGTGTTTTTCTCTCTCCTCTCCCTTTGGGAAGCATTTGTCTGATCGAAATGGCGGGAAATTCAAAATTCAAAGTTTGAACTTCCGGAGCCAAGGCAAGGTGCATGACATGACAGGACCGTGCGGTCCCGTCAGGTGACGTCGGGCTCGGCTTTTTGCCGAGGCCGAGGCGTGCCTGCAGCCAGACAGGCACGCCAGACGTGTCAGGGGCGCCGCCTGACACGCCAGACCGAGGCAGATGAGCCTCGGTCCACGTCTTTTTCTCTCTCCTCTCTCTTTTGTAGCATTTGTTTTTTTTCCCTTTTTTACTAACCTCACCGCCCCAACAAGATTGACTCAATTGCAATCCAACCACTCTGATATTTGTCCAACTAGAGGAGTTTGATTAGAACTCCCATTTGACAAACTCCGAGGGTGGATTCGAACTTGTTGCGCATTCTCTGATGAACTGCCAAAATTGAGTTATGCTCTCCAACTGGGTTATTGAAACTAGCCGGATTAAGGCAAAGCACTCATAACCCGGTTAAGAGAGCGGGGGCTTAATGTTGTGGGTAATTTTGGCTTGACAGGTACACCAAAGAAGGAGGGTTTCGGACCCAGCTGAGATCGGCCCGAGGAGATGAAAGCCCGCAAGAGGTGGAATGACACCTCGGCCTCGGCCCAATGCCGAGGCCGAGGGTCTGGTCGGCCTCGGCCCAATGCCGAGGCCGACCAGGCCAATTAATCCCACTGGCCGCTTGGGCTGCCCGGGTCAATCCCCTTGGGCCCAGTAGCAGGAGGCTACATGCGGTGGACGATGCGGAAAGGGAAAAACCCTAGCGAGAGAGGTATAAAAGGCTAGAGATGATCCAGAAAAGGTAACTGATATCTGAACTCTAAAACTCGACTGAACTAGGTTTTCTGGACGGGGAGACCGGCCGGAGATTTTCCGATCACTGACTTAGGCATCGGAGCACGTGTGGCGAGCACCACACCGGTGTGCAGTGTTTACTTTCTTTCTTTTCAGGTCACGTCTTCTCCATATCTCAACAAATTCATTGTTGGTGTCACGTGAAGGGCAGGTGAGCGCTTGGCCAGATTTTGGCATCAACATTTACTTCCCATTTTATTTAGAAAATCTTAAATTATGTGGGGGATTGTTCGAAAATTTAAGATTATCTTTTATTTAGTTTTGTTAATTTTATTAAATCATTTTATTTAATTAATTTATTAATTATAATTTTTTATAAAATAAATGGGAATTAGTATGATGGTGGTTCCTCCTTGAGAGAAGTTAGCAACTAAAGGGGATGTGGCCAACTGTCTTCCTCCTAAAGACTCTCTGAGTTTTTTACCCAGATCTATTCAGATCAACTCATATACGTTTTATCTTCCAGACACAAATATATTGAATTTTTTTTTTATTTTTTTGAACATACAAGTCAATGGGATTCTAAGAAGGTTTAGCTGCACACAAGCTTTCTTGGAGGGAGTTGTATCTTGATAGTGGAGTGTCGAATAACTCAGTGCACGTGGAGGCACGTCTTCTCTAAGGATAGAGTTATGCAACGCACCTTGACCCAAAACAACAAGGGTTTCTTAAACACTATCATCTCTTGTTAATATATTTGTTTTGTTGACTGTTATTTTTTTTCAGTATTACTGTCCAGTTATTTTGGTTAGATTTTGTCCAACAGAAGATATCTACGATCTTACCATAAAATTGCAGAAGATCGTGCAGAAAAAGGGGTGAGTTTCATTTGAGGAATTCTAAGTTTGGTTAACCAAACAAAGATTCTACAAATGTCGAAGTACTCAGAGGAAGAAAAGGAGAATGCTTTTTTTTTTTTTTTTTTTTTTTTTTTTTTTTTTTTTTTTTTTTAAGAAAAAAGAGGAGAACGTTCTAATTTGAGGATAATTTTATAATTCAGCATTCTTTAGATTATTTCATGCGGATTTTTGAAATTTTTTCAGCAAAAAATATTGACTATGAATATATCACTTTAATAGTATAATCATTTTTTTATAATCACATTTAGATTGATTATTAACAAATTTAATTATTTTAAAAGTGGTTGTTCTTTAAGAAAACATACTTTGTCGTTCATAATCGCTAAGTTAAAAATGTAATTTTCTCATAACATTAAAGGAGAAAAACAAGAAAATGTTCAAAAACTATGTAGTATATATATCCCAAAAGATAACATGTTTAATTTAAGCAAGCAATATTATAATTGAGCTTCATTAACTTTACAAGTGGTTAACCATTATTTATTTTTTACAAAATGCTCACTCTGACACAATATATACGCAATATATCATATCAGAATGTGAGAGCGAGAGATGAAGCTCAAACCAAGGTTATATAGAAATGTTATTATTTAAGGTGAGATTCAATGTCTATTGTAAGTTTTTTCATAGCATCAAGGTACTTGTAAGGACAAGGGCAACCATCATCGTGTTTCTCATATTCCAAGGTCAGAACTGCCAAGCTATGGTTGGGTCCCTTTGGTACAACGTGAAAAGTTGCCTTAAAGATTTTGTAATGCTTGAACACATCTCCTTCCAATCCAGTCATGGTTATCATCAGCTTCTTGTCATCGAATTCCACTCGTTCTTTGAAGACCTCAGCCTTGCCATCTGAACAAATGACATAATAACACAAAGGAGATCAATTGTTAAGAAGGGGTCATTCATGAAAACAATTGAAAAGAAAAACAATGATCGTGGTCGTTGTCTATTGTCGTAGTTGTGATCATTTTATACATACATACCAACAGTGTAATTCCAGGTCTTGATGGAGCCGTGACAATGGGTGTCCCAATTCCCGTCATGAACTTCAATCTTTTGGATGAGGTTTGGACAAATCTTTGGAACATGAAAACATTCATGTTTGAAGATTTTGTAAAATTTATGGGCAGGTGCATTTATTTCTAATTCTCTCCCAATCTTCTCACAAACAGACATGCTTTTAGATTTTTTTTTTTTTTTTTGTTATAGCTCGACTGCTTTAGAGAAAACACCCACAAAGAATAATCCCCATTGCCTTCCTCTTTTTATACACCCTAGTCATGATTATTTTATTATATGTTTCTATACAACCATTTCATGATTGTTCTTATGCTTCTAGAAACTAGCACATAGCCTTTTGGAATATTGGTTTTATTAAGTAAAAAGTATTTGATGCTTTGTTTGATAGTGGTTTTTTTTTTTTTTTTTTTAATGGGAAACAAAAAAATGGTATCTATTTGGTGAAAAAGAAACATTGTTATACCATTTTTAAAAGGAAAAAATAGAGGATGTACATTCAGGGTCCGTTTGGAAGTAATTTAAATGTTTTTCAAGAATGCATTTTTTAAAAAACATTGTGTAAAAATTGTTTAGAATCTAAATACTCTCATATGTTTGGTTGCATTTTCTCATAGGTGTTTTTATACACAAGCTATTGTATACTTAAAACTTTTTTAAAAAGTTAGTTTCGAGTGTTTCTCTCAAAATGATTTATTTATCAATCTTATTTTCTAATAAGTCATTTTTAGTAGTTGACAAACACTAGAAATTTTTCAAAATGATTTTTTTTTTTCAAAATTTAACCCTTGAAAAGTTAAACTAAACACACCCTCAATAATGTTTTTTTTTTCTTTTATTGTTTTGAGTCAAAAACGTTTTAGATAGAGACAAATATTTTATAATAATAAACTTTAAAAGAGAGAGATGCTGAGTTTGAGTGAGAAGTTGCAGAGAATATGTTGAATGGAGAAATTTTTTAAGGTCTTAAAAAAGAAGTTTGAAAAATGAAATTAAAAAAAAAAACACTTACTTTCACCTAAGTTATTTGTTTTCTTATCTACCTTCTTTCCATATTTTTAAAAATCAAGTCAATTTTTGAAAGTAAAAAAAATGTAATTGTCAATTTATTTATTTATTTATTTATTTATTTATTTATTTTTTTGTAGAATTTGATTAGAAATTCAACATGATGAAAACTATGGTAAAGAAATTGAGAGAAAACAAGTTTAATTTACAAATCTGAGGTTGGTCAAATTAATCTTATAAAATCATATACCCAGGTTTCGTCGTTTAATTTTGTTTTCAAAGAACAGTTTTGAGATCTTAGCTAATTTTGCAAATTAGAAAGCATAAAAAATATAAAAAATAAAAACTTTTTAAAAAGATAATAACACTGTCAAACTCATCTTAATGGGTTATTTAAGAATTTATTCTCTAAAACAATCTCTCACAATTTTTTATGGAATGGTTTAAATATTACCGTTTCTATACATATTCAAAACTTGATCGCTAAGAATAAGGATTTGTTTGGAATTCATTTTAATATAAATGTTTTTCAAGAATACATTTTTTTAGAAAAATATTTTGTATAAAAATTGTTTAGAATTTAAACACTCATATGTTTGGTTACATTTCCCCATAAATTATTGTATACTAAAGATTCTTTTTTAAAAAGTTGGTTTTAAGTGTTTCCCTTCAAATGGTTGATTTATGAATCTTAATTTTCTAATAATTAAGGGTGTGTTTGGTTTAACTTTTCAAGTGTAACTTGTGTATAAAAACACTTCTAAGGAAAAACCAAACATATGAGTGTTTAAATTTTAAACAATTTTTTTCCAAAATATTTATAAAAAAAAATGCATTCTTTAAAAACACTTAAACTAAAAGGTATTCCGAATGAAATATTAACACTCATATTATTTGCTATTAATTTGGTCCAATTTGCCATCTATGCAATTGCCCCTAAAAAGTAGTTTTGAAAAAATTGTTTTTGTTTTTGTAATTTGGCTAGAAATTCAAATGGATCTTTAGCAAGGATGAAAACCATGGTAGAAAATTTGGGAGAAAACCAGCATAATTTTCAAAAATAAAAAACCAAAAACAAAAAACCAAATGGTTATCAAACGGGGTCTTAATTAAGCTATTTCTTAAAACTTCATTTTATATGGACAATTTCACCTTTTTTTTAAGCTCTTATTAATCCTGTACTTGAAATTTAGTATTAAAATCTAATTTTCAATAAATTAAACCTCAAACATTTAGGGCCCGTTTGGTAACGTTCTCGTTTCTTGTTTCCGTTTCTACATTTTTAATAAGGAAAAATAGAATTTCATGACCCTAACACCTATACATTCAATAATAATAAACCTATATTCTTATTTATGTTTGGAAAAAATTGGAAACAAGAACAAAAAATGAGAAACTAGTTTTAGTTGTTCCCAAAAGTTCTATACAAATTTTGGGAGTGTTTCTAAAAAATGAGAAACAAAAAACATACATAGTTATCAAATGCTTCGATTTCTTAATAAAATTAGAAACAAGAAACAAGAAACGAGAACGTTACCAAACGGGCCCTTATGGAATAAATTCTGGCTTGGTGTAGATATTCTTAATCTTTTACAAAGATATTTTTGTGATAAAATTGTTTGCATAGTTGTATCCAAGATCATCTTGAAGTACAATCTTATACTAGTTGAACTATGCATGTTGGCTTTGAGAAGAGTATCATAACTTTTAAAACTACTCCAATTTAATATTCTAAATGTTCTTAAATGACTTTATATTAAAACAGTTTCATAAAGTGTATTCCTACTTTAGTTGTGTAAATATTGTGTGCATATATATCAGATCCAATTAGAAAGTTGATTAAATATTATTGATGCCAAAATCCGAACAGAAGACTCACCTGACCTTCACGTGACACCAACAGTGAATTTGTAGAAACTGGGAAGGACGTGACCTGTAAGACCAGCAAAAACCGCTGCACACCGGTGTGGTGTAGGCCACACCGCCTCCGATGCCTAAGTCAGAAAACCGAGGAGAAGCTATAGATAGAAAGGGGAGAGTCAGGAGTAGAGTTTTCGGAACCCTCCTTCCGTGATGAAGAGGGGTTCTTATATCTGTTTGTCCTCCTAGGGTTTTTAGGAATTCGGAGGTGTTTCAGGACGAACCAGGCAGAACCGGGGCGATCCGGGGCATCAGAGACCGAAAAGAGATCACCGGGCTCGGCCCACGCAAGTGGGCCGAATGGTCGGCCTCGGCCTTTTGCGGAGGCCGACCATATGGATGGCCCGACCCTTTGGTCCAGTCTTCCTTTGGGTCGGTCTTTTGGTCCTACTTCTGTCCGATTGTCCTCGTCAGCTTGTTGTGTGTCTGTGTGGTCCAAAATTACGTATAACAAATATATTTTTATTTTTATATTATTGACAGATTGCACCATATTGTGCATCTAAGTATTGTGCATCTAAGTGGGCAGTAGAAAGATTAAGCAAAATCTGTAGCAAAAGAATTGCCACAGGGAATAGCAATTGTGGCCTTAGATCCTGGAACCATATACACCCAAATGCTTGTCACAGTCTGGGGCGACTTAGTATCAAAATATCAATCACCTCACCTCAACGATGGTACTAATATCATTAATAAATGAATACAATGTTTATCCAATGTGAGCATATAAGTCTGATGGAGCTAAATATTGTCTAAATGACAAACAAGTTTTTCTTATTTTTTCCTTAAACCGAAGTGCTAGGTGGTTCACTTATCACTACAATCTGTATAAATTGTTATTTGAGAATAAGTTTGAATTTTATATCCAAGCTGGTCTCGTTTGATAACCAATTTGGTTTTTGAAAATTAAGCCTAAAAACACTACTTCCACCTTTAAGTTTCTTGGTTTTGTTATCTACGCCTTCTTCTCATGTTTTTAAAAACCAAGTCAAGTTTAGTTTTCAAAAACTTGTTTTTGTTTTTAGAATTTGACTAGAAATTGAAATGTGTCCTTGACAAAACGGAGATGAAAAACATTGTAAGGAATTAAGAGAAAACAAGCTTAATTTTGAAAAAACAAATGGTTATCAATCGAGGCCTAATTGATTAGTTTCTTGATTCGAAGCGCACCAATTCCACCACAAACTAATAGATTTTCATATTCATTTTATGTTTGTAATAGGGCTACAAAAGCAGCAACAATGATTCTTGATCTTACTACATCATATAATGGTGCATCACTCACTGTTGAGGATCCAACCGAATTGCCTGCTTCATAATCTTGCTTTTATTCACTATACATGACGCTCCAAAAGTGCAAGATGAACTAAGTTCATTATGAACTAATTTTAGTTTGAGTGCTTTTGTCCGTTGGACTTTTCTACAATATGGGGCCACATGTACAAATGTGTTTTTTTGCTATTAAACAAAGAGAGATGAAAATTTATGGAAACGTTTAAGCAATTCATTACTATTTTCTAATTTGGATGAAGGGGCCAAATTAGAAAGGAATTGTAATTAACCATAAGAATTTTCCCTCTTTAATTTATGGTTGGTTACAAAGTCTTTTATGGTCCCCATGTCAGATACTTTTCAGGTCGTTTTTCCTCTCATCCCCATCAGAGAGGTTTGCCTCTTATTCTCACTATAAAAGGGGAAGAAAGCATGAAGATAAAAACACAAGAAGAAAATGTGATCTATCTAGACTTGGAAGATCATATTTACTATCAACAACTTTCCACAATGGATTCAGGTAATGCTTCTGCTTCCGCTTTTTAAGCTTAGTTCTCTTGAATTTGACATGGGAAATTGATCTTTTATTTTAAGTTTATTGATTTAAAGTTACTTAAAATTACCAACAATTGGTATCAGAGCCATTATATTGTTAATTCTTGAGAATAAAATTTGATTATTAATTAATAATAATTTTCCATTATGAGAATTTCATTGGATAGTTCCATTCAGAATGTGTGCATCCCTTCAAATTAATTTGGTGTTATTAAGTTCAATGGCTTCCATAGGCATGTTATGGATTTCATACGGTTTGTAGCATATATTGCTCTATTAAATTTTTAATTGAATACAATTCAATGTTACATTTGCATTTATTGCTTCAACTTTACACAATTTTGTAATTACTTAGTTGTTGATGTGAAACTGTGAGGTAAATTTTCATGTTTGGGGATGTCCAGCTGAGGCTAGGCTATATAGGCCACATGAGAAAAAGCTAGAATCCAAAACAATTAGAGCTACTTTATTGGCTATGCTAAGCGATCCAGGGGTATAAGTTTTATGATCCTACACTTACAAAAAAATTTGAAATGGGAACTGCAACATTTTTTGAAGATGTTGAGTTTGGGGAGAGAAATAAAGTTAGAAACATTGCTTTTGATAAGGAAGAATTGATTGCTTTTGACAATGTACATGTTTCTATACCTGTCATTGAAGAATAAACATATCAAAATCCTCAACCAAACAATGTTGAACAAACCTCTATTCAAAATGAGACAATTGTTCCTCAGGAGCAAACTTAACAACCTTCAGAACCAATACCTCTAAGGCGATCCACTAGAGAAAGGAGAAGAGCCATTCCAGATGATTTTATTGTCTTTCTCCAAGAACATGAAGATAATAGTGGACTAATGGAAGATGATCCAATCAACTTTCATCAAGCTATGCAATGTTCAAATTCTCAAAAGTGGATTGAGGTCATGAATGAGGAATAAGAGTCTATGCAAGACAAAGAAGTTTGGGAACTTGGCTCATTACCAGAAGGAGCAAAACCTATTGGCTGTAAATGGATTTTGAAAACCAAGAGGGATGCAAAAGGTAATGTGAAAATGTATAAAGCACGTCTTGTAGCTAAAGGTTTCACTCAAAAGGAAGAAATTGATTATAAAGAAACTTTTTCTCCAGTTTCATCAAAAGACTCTTTCAGGACAATCATGGCACTTGTTGATGAACCAAATCCATTTATGGGCTTAAACAAGCTTTCTCGTCAGTGGTACTACAAGTTTCATCAAGTGATTATCTCATTTGGTTTTGAGATGAATATTGTTGATGATTGTGTGTATCACAAGTTCAGTGGGAGTAAGTATATATTTCTAGTTTTGTATGTCGATGATATACTACTTGCCACTAATGATACAAGTTTGTTGCATGACACTAAGAGATTTCTATCTAAAAGTTTTGAAATGAAAGATCTTGGTGAAGCTTCTTTTTTATTAGAGATTCAAATACATCGAGATCGTTCTCAAGGTGTTCTTGGATTATCACAAAGGAGCTATATTGATAAAATACTTAAAAGATTTGACATGCAAGATTGCAAACCTGGTGACATCCTTGTCGCTAAAGGAGACAAATTTAGTCTTAGTCAATGCCCTAAAAACAATCTAGAAGTTTAAGAAATGGAAAAGATTCCTTATTCATCTGCAATAGGGAGTTTGATGTATTCTCAAGTATGTACGCGTCTGGATATTGCATACATCGTTAGGATGTTAGGTAGATACTTGAGTAACCTTTGTATGGATCATAGGAAAGTAACTAAACAGGTTATGAGGTATTTGCAAAGGACGAAAGATTACATGCTCACATATAAGAGATCAGATCAGTTAGAGATTATTGGGTACTCCGACTCTGATTATGCAGGATGCCAAGACAGTAGAAGATCCACTTCAGGCTATATATATTTGTTGGCTGGTGGAGCTATATCTTGGAGGAGTGCTAAACAAATACTCATAACGTCTTCCACAATGGCAGCAGAATTTGTAGTGTGCTATGAGGCATCAAATTATGGAATATGGTTGCAAAATTTTGTCATGGGACTGCGTATTTTTTAGGGTGTTGAAAGACCATTCAAAATTTATTGTGACAAATAAATTAGCGGTGCTTTATTCCTATAATAATAGGAGCTTATGTAAGTCTAAACATATAGACATAAAGTTCCTAGTTGTGAAGGAGAGAGTGCAGAGTGGACACATCCATAGAGCACATTGGAACAAACTCCATGATAGCGGATCCACTTACAAAGGGATTACCACCCGAGGTCTTTCATGAGCATACTACTCGTAGGGGGGTTATTTTGCATGAGGATATCATGTTTTAGTGGGAGTTTGTACTACTTTATGTTTGATTTGGACATGTACGTTATGCATTTTTGGATAATGTTATTCTGATCAGAAATTCAGTTCTTTTTACTCTGTCTCATTGTGTTAAAAATTTTTGTATCTCACTAAAGAAAGGAAGGACCAATTGGAAATAGGCATGTGTAGGTCATGAAATTTTCATGTGCTCATGGTTTGATCTATGTCATTTAGTTATATCGATATCGTGACCATTGATGGGTTTAGTTGCTTTTAATTGCAATAAAACTTCTTTGATCCTTATCAATATAACTAATGGACCAAATTGTTTAAAGTTTACTCTCTTTTACATTAGAAATTTTTGGAGCTCATAAAGTCAAACACATTGACTATGTTACATATGTGGCCCAGTGGGAGATTATAACGACCCGACTTCTTAATAGGTCTTAAAGGGACCATTACGAAATTGCATGCTTTGGAGGCATTTCTAAATAAAAATAATTTGAAATAGAAACACTAATTTAAACAAAACTTTTATTCGGATCCCAAATTTCAAAGGTTTTTAAATAAGCTTAATTAATTTCTAAAGCACAAATGTACAAGGCCTCTAGAAATTTCTTAAAACAAATTTACAATTCAAAATAAAGCAAAACAGTGTTCTTAACGCGGAAGAAAATAAAATATGAACTCAAGTCCTCCCATGGCTGTCTATCGGATTCTCATCAATCGCCTCTCATCTGCCCTTGCCTTTACCTGAAAAAAAATATTTTTGAAAAGAATGAGTATTTTAAATACTCAGTAAGTGACCCTACTATTGAGGTTGGGTCACGCTTTAAAAAAATTTTAAAAACCAACAACGAATATAATTTTGGTGGCTCTAAACTTTATTTTAAACTTTAATTGGAGGGAAGATATACATCAATTTCATGCATGTCCTAGACACATCAATTTCATATGTCTCCTACGGAGGCCGTCAATTTCACGAAACCTCGAGGTCGTCAATTTCACAAACCTTGACTCAGGTACATCAATTTCATGTCCCTAAACCCTTTTTAGGCATCTCCGAATGTACATCAATTTCATGTTCACTAATTTAAACTCATTCCTTTAATGAAATTTAAACTCATAAATAATTTAAACTCAATCCCTTTAATGGGATTTTAAAGAGACCACCAACTCAATTATTTCGATATTAATGATTGAAAACAACAATAATAAATTTCATGCTTTCAATAATTTTCATAAACTCATACATAATGAAAAATATAAATTTTTCATGCAAAATTCTCATGCTTTTAAAGAACAATAATAAATTTCCATAACAACTCATAAGCACGAGAATTTTAAAAAAAATCAACACGTGCACCCAATTAAAGAGTTCAATAGTAAGTTCTTGGCTTAATTAATCCTGAACTAACCCTTTTCCAAACCTCTTGATTCAAAGACTTTGGCAAGCCAAATAAACCTTTAGCTTACGAGTCGAGAGTTCCAATTTCACTCTAATGCCAAATTCCAACCTTCTATCGCTATGGGTACCTTGAAAACAATAAGCAAAATTAATGGGTATTTCAATTAAACCTTAAAATCCATCCTAATAAGCTTGAATCTCAATTACCCACTCAAGGCTTGTCGGAATTTAAGCGGAGAACTTCCCGAACAAACTAATCAATGGATGGGTATTAAACCAAAACTAAAATTAAGTAAGACAACCTTCAATATGGCTTACCCAATGTCGGAATCGCTCAAAATCTTGTTTAGACGACACCTATAGTTGCTGGAAGTTGAAACCCACGCTCAACTCGTCGCCAAGTCCCAATCTCGCCGGAAAAACAACCAAAAGCCGAGACCCACGCCGCCAAACTCCCAAAATGTCGCTGCTCGCCAGAACCCACGCGCGGATTGCTGAAACGACGCCGGAATCGCCGCTGCAGCCGCTGAAACACGTTGGAAGCACTGTCGTAGATCTAGAAGAATCGTTGTCGCGACGAGCCAGAATCCAAACGCTGCTACAGGGTTGCGTTGCCGTGGGTCGCTGCACCGCTGTGAGTAGCTGTCGTCGTTGCCTGCCGGAGGAGTTCGCCGGAGTTGAGGGAGAGAATGAGCTGTCGTCGGGAAGGAAGAAGAAGAAATCGAAGGGAACAAAAAAAAAGAAGGGATAGGCGGTTGAGATCGTGAATGATAGAAGGGAAGGAGGTGGTGAAGTCACTCCTAGGGCTGCTTGCCTTCTTTTAAAAAACAACTCTTGGCTTGGCTTCAAAACTAGCATATTTACAAATATGCCATCACATCCCAAAATTTAAAATTTCACCAAATTTTCAAATCTTTTTAATTTTGAAAATTTCCCTCTAAATTCCAAATTAACTCCAACTTAGGAAATTTGAACTTACGGACGTTACAGAGATTGTTGAAAGTCTCTACAATATGGGGCCACATGTACAAATATGTTCTTTTGCTATTAAATCAAGAGAGATGAAAATTTATGAAAACGTTAAGAACCATGAAAACGTGTAAGAAATTCATTACTATTTTCTAATTTGATGAAGGGGTCAAATTAGAAACAAATTGTAATTAACCATAAGAATTTTCCCTCTTTAGTTTATGGTTGGTTACAAAGTCTTTTATGGTCCCCATGTTAGATACTTTTCACGTCGTTTTTCCTCTCATCCCCTTTAGAGAGGTTTGCCTCTTCTTCTCCCTATAAAAGGGGAAGAAAGCATGAAGATAAAAACATAAGAAGAAAACGTGATCTATCTAGACTTGGAAGATCATATCTACTATCAACAACTTTCCACAATTGATTCAGGTAATGCTACCGCTTCCTCTTTTTAAGCTTAGTTCTCTTGAACTTGACATGGAAAATTGATCTTTGATTTTAAGTTTATTGATTTAAAGTTTCTTAAAATTACCAACAATGTCTTCAAGTATGACAACAATGAAGCTTCGTCGACTTCAAAGTGTAATTTTTGGGTGTTATTATTTTAGTTTGAGTGCTTTTGTCTTCAAGTTCATTATGAACTAACTTTTACAAAGGGTTTGGCTTGATTGTGAACCTTAAGTTGTAAGTCTTTCAGCTTAAGGAATGCATATAGTTGATGCCAAAATTCGGACATAAGACTCACCTCACCTTCACGTGACACCAACAGTGAATTTGTAAATTTGAGGAAGATGTGGCCAGCAAAACCAACAAGAACTGCACACCAGTGTGGTGTTTGCCACACCGCGCCTCCGATGCTTAAGTCAGCCAGGAGATAGGTGGGAAGCAATATAAGAGAGCTAGAGGAAGAGTAAAGAGTTCAGAGAAATAGAGTTTTCGGATCGCATCTTCAAAGTTGAAGAAGGATCTATATACCTCCTCCCTTTTTAAGGTTTCTAGGCTATTTAAGACGATTCGGGGTTGAACCAAGTCGAACCAGGTTGACCTAGGTCCTTGGGAACCGAATGAAGGGAGAGGAACTCGACCCACACAGGTGGCTCGAGGGTCGACCTCGGCCTCGGCCAGCATGGGATTGGGTTAGGCCTAATCTTGTCGACCTATTATATTTCTCCTCTGGGGTCCACTTCCTTGTCCTATCTTCGGGTTGATGTTGTATTGTCCTCGTCAATTCATTTATGTTTTGGAATGGTCCAAAATTACCTATAGCATTTAACCCCCACTCTTGAATTGAGTTTCATGTGTGACTTATTCCCGCTTATCTCATAAGTTTTTACCGCTTTCATTTATTTGCTTAATTTCATTTGTGTTCTCAATCAAAACCCCATTCAAAATATTCCTTTGGTTACCATCCTCGGTTGCAAACTTAGAGGATGTTCTTGTTTTACAGAATCTTGCATTTTTCAACTAGTCACCATCTCTCTTGGATTCGATATCTAGAGTACACTCTCCACTTTATTACTTGATAGTATATACTTGTACTGAAGCAAAGTATTGTGCTTGCAGCACACATGCGAATCAACGCGAAGCCTCAACTTTGGGCTCCAATTTTTCTTATTTGCACGGCATTCCAATGCTGGTCAGATGGGGTCTCAATGCTGGCAAAGGCTCCAAGGGCAGAATGGTCTTTTTACACTATAGTTTTGCTCATTTAAGCCCCGAATTGGCTCTAATGCTCTGCCAAGGACCTATACACATATTATACTCATTTTAAAGTATTTTTCGCAAGGAATACAACAAAGGCAAGCAAATTGGGAGATTATAAACATATAACAAATTAGACTTGTCAAAATACCCCCAACCTAAACCTTGCTAGTCCTAGAGCAAGCTAAGGCTATAATACATGAGATTATACTGCAATGCAATATTCTCGACTCAACTTCTCAAAGATAAGCATGATCAACATTTGGACCAAGAGAATTAAATGCAAGTCTAGCATAATTAGAGAGAAATTAATATTAATCAAATTCTTTCTCATGCATAAATATGAGCTAAGCCTTTCTCAAAAAAAAAATATATATATATATATGAGCTAAGCCTTCCCTAGAGATGTTTTGAAAAGCTCGACAAGGATTTATAAAATTCTCATTCCATCTTTCCCCTGCATTGGACAAAGGCATAATGCATTAAAGAAAAGGAATAAACTAACTTGCTAGAGATGAAAAAAAGGGGGGGCCTTGAATTCTTTCTTTATTTTCTTCCCAACTAAAGGGCCCCAAGCTCACATATATATGATTTTTAAGGTGCACTAGCTTTCACACATCTACTGCAGAGCCACATTTCCCAAGTTTAACCCTTAGACGACTTAACTGATCACACTAGAGACAACTCTTTTTATCCCAACAAGCAAAACAAAAACAAGCTTATATTTTTCTTCTTTTTTTTTCCTCATGTTCTTGTTCTTAACAAAGTAAATGATTTATTCTAAAAAAAAAAAAGTAAATGATTTTTTCTTTTGAAGCTCACAAGGCAAATATTCTTTTTATCACTCCTCAAAGCATGGAACAAGCTATTTTGCAAAAATTTCCTCTAAACATGCTACCTATCCTATCGATATGACAACGGACATTCGAATCCTATAAAGCCATCTAAAACCAACAAAACTATTCTAGGAAGGACTCAGGATCAATTTAGACAAGAAAAATATTTAAAATTTTTAATGAAGGATCTAAAGATGCTAGAATACATGCAATTCAACTATAGGAAAAATATATACTCATGTTTTTCTCATCCTAGAAATCTCATAATCAATCCTAAAGCAAGCTCAAGTGCATGGCCTCAATTAAATTATACACAAAAAATCAAATAAATCAAGCCTGCATATAGAATATAGTCCGTGTGCACCAAGACTCAATGAAAATCTAGCATGCAAGATGGTACCTCCACCCCCAACCTAAATGTTACAGTGTCCCCAATGTAAAATAAACATGGAAATTAAGGGACCACTACTACAAATTTGGCCTTTATTGACGCTTGGTTTTTTAGGTTTATTGACGCTTGTGACAAATAAACGTCAATAAAAATATCATTTGTATTTTAAAATAAATTATTAATAAATAAATAGGTATATTGACGGTAATAAAGCGTCAATATGATCCGGTGTATGTTGATGGGCAAAAAGCGTCAATAAATGTGATTAAAAAATTAGTTTACATAGATTTTTGTCCAACTCCGTCTTTTCATATAGTTGACGGTATAAAACCATCAATAAAAAGGGTTTTGTTTACGGTTTTTATTGACGCTTATTAGCCGTCAATGAAACAACATTCATTGACGGCTAATAGGCATCAACAAACATTACTATATTGACGCGCAATAAACGTCAATATTAATGGAGGTTTCTTGACGGGTATTAAACGTCAAAAGATTTAAGTTTTTTTTGAGATTTTGGATTTAAGTTTAAATTATTTGAATTGATTTTAGGAGTTTAAATTAAGTTTTTAATTTTTTTTTTTTTTTTGTCATTAAAATTAGGTTTTTGATTGGAAAATAGATAAAGTTGAAAAAAAAACCCAAACTCTCCTTTGTTTTGTTTATTTGGGTGGATTAAGAAAAATAAAATAAAAAGGAAAAAAATAATTAAAGAAAAGGAAAAAAACCCTAACATCTCCTTCCTCAATCCTTTTCCCTACCATTATCGTTCACGCACGCCTCCCACACAAGAAAACGCTAACATCAGTCTCGACCAGCCACACCAGGAACTCCACGCTGACGCCCAGTCTCGATTTCTTCAGCCCGTCGTTCAGCCGTCGGTTACAAGTCTCCGTTGAAGCCGCCCAGCCCACTGCCGATTCAGTCCCGTTCTCGTCGTTGAAGCCGCCTAGCCCACTGCCGATTCAGTCACATTCTCACGGTTGAAGTCGCCGTTGAAGCCACGTTCAAGCTACCCAGCCCACGCCGATTCAGCCACGTTCAAGCTGCCCAGCCCACGTCGATTCAGCCACGTTCAAGCCATTATTCAGCCACGTACAAGCCGCCGTTCAAGCCGTTATTCAGCTGCGTTCAAGTCGTCGTTCAGCCACGTTCAAGCCGCCGTTCAAGCCATTATTCAGGCTACACGTCGTTCAGGCGGCCGGTTACACGCGTTCGCACAGCTAGGTCTTGATAGCGAGCATAGCTAGCTATTTTTCTCTGATTAATTAAGCTAGTCTTTTTCAATTATTTTCCCAAATTTATGCATTTTTATGTTTTATTTGTAGGAAGTATGTGCTTGAAGCTTAATTCAGCAATTGGAGTCAAATGGAGCTTCCAATCTAAAAAAAAAAAAAAAAAAAAAAAAATTCATAGCGTCGCGAAGCTAGGAACAGCGTCGCGACGCTATAGAAAATTTTCCAAATTTGCGGATCGAGACAGCGTCTCGACACTACAACGAAATTTTGCTATTTAAGCATCTTTTCAGCTAGGTTTTTGGGGACTTCGATTTGGGGACTTTTGGAGCTGAAAATAGGACAGAATTGAGAGATTTTTGAGCTGAAGCAAAGGGGACGAAGTGGAAATCAACCCATTGTTCGTGGGGATCGTGACGGGGACGTTCGGTCTCGGCCTACAACGAGTCTATTTCTCTTTTCCCTTACTTTAGATAGTTTTTATGGCTTATTTAGACTTAGTTTATATTGTGATGAGGATTATGTGTAGCTAAGTTTAATTCTTAGGGATTGATGTAGCCGTTGGGCACGTTTTGGATTGATTTACGGTATTTATGCTATTGATGTCATTTATGCATATGTTGTATGTTTAATGCTTTCGATTTACTGGCCATAAATTGATTGATGTTTATATTTGAATCTAACTCGGGAGAGAGGATTTAAATTAGTAATCAATATGCATAACTAGAATTTAGCTAAAAATCGGGAGATTAAGGTTAATTCTAGAAATTGTCATAAAGGTTAGCCTTATTGCCTTGTATGTTTATTGGATTCAGATAGGGATATCGGGTTCAATTGCATATGGGAGAATCATGTATGCTCGGGAGAGATATGTGTGATTTTAGTTGCCAAGATTTATGAATCATAGCATGTGTTAATCCGTTTATTAATCCATAACTCCAATTGGTGAAATCAATTCCCTAAGACCAATTATTCCCATTTGATTGTCACTTTTTACTTTAGTTTTGTGTTGATTAATTCATATTCTCATTCTATTTGATTCCCTAAATAAAATTGGCCAAGAGTATTTTCAATAATTAAAACTTGGCTAGACACCAATCCAGAGGACGACATTCGATTGCATAATCACTATATTATTACTTGACCCGTACACTTGCGGTTAGCAATTTGCACATCAAGTTTTTGGCGCCGTTGCCGGGGATTGGCATATTTAGTCAATTTTAATATCGTAGAAAAATTGTCCGGTCTTAGTTTAGGGTGTATTTTATTTTTTTGTTATTTTTGTTATTTTTGTTTTTAGGTAGATTGCATTTTTCCTTTATTGTTTTTCTTTTCCATTCTTAAAATTTTCCTTATTTAGATTTTCCCATTTTTGTTTGATTTTTCCATTGTTAGATTTTTAGTTTTTCCTTTTTAGATTAGTTTTTCCTTATTTGTTAGTGTCCTTATTGGTTTTTGTTTTATCTATTTTTGCATTCCATATTAGTCAATTTTTTTCCTTTTGTAGATTATATTTTTCCTTATTTAGATTTAGTTATTTTCCTTTTCTTGTTTCTTTCCTAATTTATTTTATTTCCTTTTCTTTGCCTTTTTAGGTTAGTGTAGTCGGTGTATGCGAAAGGTTAGGGAATTGGCCTTAGTTCCCTTGGATCCAGAAATAGAAAGAACATTCAATAGACTTCGAAGGGAAAATCAAGAAAACATCTAAATGGCCAATTCTAATCCTGAAGAACCTAAGCCCATCAGGGACTATTTTCAGCCGATCTTTCATGAGCAACAGTCGGGGATTATCTATGCCCCAATTAATGCTAACAATTTTGAGCTAAAAACAGGTCTCATTCAGATGGCTCGAGATTGCGCTTACAGAGGATCACCCATGGAGGATCCAAATTCTCATCTGAAATCCTTCCTAGACATCTGTGGGACGGTATAATTAAATGGTGTTTCTGAAGATGCCATTCGCTTACGTTTATTTCCTTTTTCGTTGCAGGACAAAGCGAGGGACTGGTTACAATCTATTCCACCTAGGAGCATTACCACTTGGGATGCTTTGGTCCAGGCATTCTTAAAGAAGTTCTTTCCTCCTGCCAAGACGGTCAAGCTGAGGACCGAAATTGGGACATTCCAGCAACAATTCGATGAGCAGCTGTTCGAGGCTTGGGAGAGATTTAAAGAGCTGCTAAGGAAGTGCCCTCAGCACGGATACCCTGACTGGCTACAGGTTCAATTATTTTACAATGGATTAACTCCTAGCACGAAAACTATTGTTGATGCAGCTGCAGGTGGGACTCTGTTGTCCAAGACTGTTGAGAGTGCTAGGACTTTGTTAGAGGATATGACCACCAACAGCTATCAGTGGCCATCTGAGCGGTCGGGACCCAAAAAGATTGTTGCTGGAGTGTTCGAGGTTGACAACGTAAGTGCACTTCATCCTCAGATGTCTTCCTTGGCTAATGCATTTTTAAAGTTTTCAGGTTCAGGGAATGCTCAATCAATTGAGTCTGCAGCTGCCCTTGCATCCCAGACTCAGGGGGAAAATCTCGAGCAGGTTCAGTATGTTTCGAATTTTAATTCTAGGGGGTACAATAATAATTCCACACCTACACATTATCACCCTAGCAATAGAAATCATGAGAATTTTTCCTATGCTAATAATAAGAATGTTTTGAATCCTCTTGCCTTCACTCCTCAAAGTCAAGAAAATAAGAAATCTTTAGAAGACCTTGTTGGAGCTTTCATTGCAGAATCAAGTAACAAGTCAAATAAGCTTGAGGAGGCCGTGATTGCAATAAACACTACTGTCAATGGTCATTCTGCAGCAATCAAGAATATAGAGACTCAGCTGGGACAACTGGTAAGTGTTGTCAACTCTATGAATAAAGGTAAAGCCCCAGTTGAACAGGAGAAATCTTCTTTGGAGTACTGCAAGGCCGTATCTGTGCATTATGAGGAGGAGACTAAATTAGCTGAAGAGGAGAAAACAATTGAACCAGAGGAACTCACAGGAGGAGTTGAAGAAGGCACCACCTCAAACGAAGCTGAAAAGCTTAATCCTGAGCCTTTTATCCCTTCTCCTACTGTTTTAGTTCCTAAATCAAAGAAAAAGAAAAATCCTAAGGTTAAGTTTGACAAATTTTTAGATGTTTTTATGGGTTTGCATGTTAATATTCCTTTTTCAGATGCCTTGGAGCAGATGCCTCACTACAGAAAATTTATGAAGGAATGGCTCAACAAGAAGAAAAAGGAAAAGCAGTTGGAGACTGTATATCTTACATCGACGTGCAGTGCTCGTGTCCAACAGGGAGTACCAGAGAAATTGTCTGACCCAGGGAGTTTTACTATTCCTTGTAATTTTGGTACTTATTCTTGTAGAGCACTATGTGATCTAGGGGCTAGCATAAATATTATTCCATTATCTCTGTGCAAAAAGCTTAATATAGGAGAAATAAAATCTACCTCTGTTACACTTCAGTTGGCTGACCAGTCTCTGGTTAGTCCATATGGGATTGTTGAGAATATTCTGATTAAAGTAGGTAGATTTTTCCTTCCTGTTGATTTCTTTGTGCTAGATATTAAAGAGAATCCTGCTATGCCTATCATATTAGGGAGACCTTTCCTTGCTACATGGAGGGTTATAATTGATATTGAACGTAGGGAGCTAATCATAAGAGTCCAACAGGAGAAGGAAGTTTTAAAAGCTTTTGAGGACCCCAAGAACACATCAGATACAATGATGGTGGGCTACAGGAGAGGTGCTAGGAAGAGCACCAGTGATGGAAAATCTGGCAGGAGACCACCCTGATGCGTAGTTGGTCAACACGTCGAGCTAATGACGTTAAACAAGCGCTTATGGGAGGTAACCCAAGTGAGTTAGTTATTTCTTTATTTTGAGTTTTATTTATTTTTTGTGTCTGTTTTGTAGGTCTTGTTTTCCTTCTCTCCTTTGCTTTCAAGCTGTCAAGAGTCCAAGCATTCAGTCAAGAAGTCATCATCATTCCAGGGCAGTATTGTTCACTCCTTTCATTCGTTTATTGTTCTCATGCTTGTTTATGCTTTATTTTCGTTATACATTGAGGACAATGCATATTTTAAGTTTGGGGGTGGATTAGCATGTTTGTGGAGCCCTTGAGCATCTGAGTTCGGGCTATAGTTTTGAGCTTTCTTTGAATTATGCATATGGTTATTTTCTGGATGCTACTTTTGCATGATTATGATGTCCTAGGATAGACTTTCTTGTCAATATTCAAGCTTGTGATGAGTTGTAAGCACAAGTGCCCAAAAAGGGAGACTTTTTAAAATCTTTCTAGGAGATGGCTTGCATGAGTAGAGTATTTTTCTTAGCTAGATTTGGATTTGAATGCTTAGGAGCGAATTATTGGGTTCATATGCTTGTTGTCACCTCGATTAGGTGTAGGGCAGAGCTAAAGAGTTAATTTTTTTGCAAATTAGCATGTTTGATCTTGCTTAGGAGAAAAGAAAAGAATATCTGCTATTTATGCTCATAAAGAAAAATCATTCTTGTTGTTACTGTTGAAATAAGATAATAATGCCATGGCTTGTGCACAATATGCAATGGTTAATAAAGATTAAGGCAAAAAGAGCTACCCCTGTTGTGATCAGTTAGGCCAACCAGAGAAAACTCAGGTTAAGGGTCCCTGCAATGGGTGTGTGAAAGCTAGTGCCACATATACATGCTTAATTTAATTGTTAATTATAAGCACCTAAGTATGGAGATAAACAAACTAATTTGTTCCATTAACTCATTAGTGAAACCTTAGTGCCAGTGTAGAGGGAAGATGAGTTGAGAGTTTAATAATCCAATCCTGGGCTAGTAGAGTCTGATCTTGTTGAGTTAGATCT
The DNA here is from genome assembly GCA_036850905.1 of Luffa acutangula. NCBI lineage: Eukaryota > Viridiplantae > Streptophyta > Magnoliopsida > Cucurbitales > Cucurbitaceae > Luffa > Luffa acutangula. Next base: position 16,976,543 of record CM072099.1, read on the forward strand.
CGCTTGTGCAAGTTAATTTTGGAAAAATTTTAATTTGTCTCCCTCATTGGTCCTTATGTGCATGTCTCTTGCTTGCTTGACTATTGACCTTTGAGCCTTGAGGATTGAGTTATGATTATTGCATCCATTCTTCTACTGTATGCTTGATTTTTAGTTTGCTCGAGGACTAGCAAAAGCTTAAGTTTGGGGGTATTTGATAGCGAGCATAGCTAGCTATTTTTCTCTGATTAATTAAGCTAGTCTTTTTCAATTATTTACCCAAATTTATGCATTTTTATGTTTTATTTGTAGGAAGTATGTGCTTGAAGCTTAATTCAGCAATTGGAGTCAAATGGAGCTTCCAATCTAAAAAAAAAAAAAAAAAAAAAAAAAAAATTCATAGCGTCGCGACGCTGTCTTGACAGCGTCTCGACACTACAACGAAATTTTGCTATTTAAGCTTCTTTTCGGCTAGGTTTTTGGGGACTTCGATTTGGGGACTTTTGGAGCTGAAAATAGGACAGAATTGAGAGATTTTTGAGCTGAAGCAAAGGGGACGAAGTGGAAATCAACCCATTGTTCGTGGGGATCGTGACGGGGACGTTCGGTCTCGGCCTACAACGAGTCTATTTCTCTTTTCCCTTACTTTAGATAGTTTTTATGGCTTATTTAGACTTAGTTTATATTGTAATGAGGATTATGTGTAGCAAAGTTTAATTCTTAGGGATTGATGTAGCCGTTGGGCACGTTTTGGATTGATTTACGGTATTTATGCTATTGATGTCATTTATGCATATGTTGTATGTTTAATGCTTTCGATTTACTGGCCATAAATTGATTGATGTTTATATTTGAATCTAACTCGGGAGAGAGGATTTAAATTAGTAATCAATATGCATAACTAGAATTTAGCTAAAAATCGGGAGATTAAGGTTAATTCTAGAAATTGTCATAAAGGTTAGCCTTATTGCCTTGTATGTTTATTGGATTCAGATAGGGATATCGGGTTCAATTGCATATGGGAGAATCATGTATGCTCGGGAGAGATATGTGTGATTTTAGTTGCCAAGATTTATGAATCATAGCATGTGTTAATCCGTTTATTAATCCATAACTCCAATTGGTGAAATCAATTCCCTAAGACCAATTATTCCCATTTGATTGTCACTTTTTACTTTAGTTTTGTGTTGATTAATTCATATTCTCATTCTATTTGATTCCCTAAATAAAATTGGCCAAGAGTATTTTCGATAATTAAAACTTGGCTAGACACCAATCCAGAGGACGACATTCGATTGCATAATCACTATATTATTACTTGACCCGTACACTTGCGGTTAGCAATTTGCACATCAAGTCTGTTCAACCCGTCTTCTTCTTTGAAAAGACCCGCCATTCAACCCCTTTTGGTAAGTGCAGCCTCGACCCATTGGATTTATTCATTTTTCGGCTTATGCCAATGTAGTTTTAGCATTCAAAATTGTTCTAGATCATGACCCATGCTTATTCGACATGGAATTCAGATTACTCACTGTTTTGTAGCTTCAATTTCACAGGTTTAAGGTTCTTTGAAAGCCAACCAGCAAGCGTTTGGACTCGAAATTGGTTTTCGACGAATACCCATAACTTGAACGACCTTAAATCAAGTTACTCATAGTCCATCGGCTTGGGAACTTGGTTGTTGGGATTAATTCGAACACAAACCAGCAGAAATTTGGAGTTATTCGGTAAGTTCCAACATCTTTAAACCTTTAGAATTTGTTTAAGTTAGCTTGTGAATAGCTTATGACCATTGGGTGCTATTTAAAGTGTAGTTGGACCCAGTTTAGACCTCAGGCAATGCATATTCAAAGAGCTTTAGTGTTGGTTGCCTAGTTGAAACTCTTGGTAGGCTCCCTATTTAGTCTCTGCTGCTAAAAGTTATTTACTTGTAGCTTGACATCAGTTAGAGCTTATTTGAGTTATTTGGTATAGATGATTATTGATCTAAGTTACCTGTGAATGAACTAATAAACTCTATAGATAAAATTATTAGGGTAATTTGGCACAAATTAGATGATAGTCTTCTAAGAAATTGTCTTGAGAAGTTCTATTGTTTTGTTATTTATAATGCTACTATATATCAAATATATAAACATAGCTATTATCTTTTGCTTTATTAAGTCTTCCTCTGCTTTTCACTTCACTAATCAGCCCGTCTTTAATTTTTGGTTTGCTTAATATGTATGGTATGATAACAAAATGTTGCAAACCCGGTGGTTTGGCATAAACCATGTTTCCTTTTCTTATTGCTTCAAAATTAATTTAATTCTGGATGATTTCTTAGTGCGACCAATATCTTTTTATGATTTCTTTTATTTCAGCTCCTAAGTAATCTCCATCTAGCATTTCATGCTAAATGCTCTTAGCCTTGTGAAGTTATATCTTTATATGCAACTTATAGTCTTTCAATTTGGAAATTAGTGTTGGTTGCCAAATTCCAACGAGCTTTTATTTGTTTTTCATTGTTTGGAAAGTGTTCTGTAATCAAGCACCAAATAACTCATCATTTATATTGCTAATAAATAGGTGAGAACTGATTGCTATATGTAAACCTTTAGTAATTAAATTGTTGATTACTAAATAATAAAATTGTATAAATATAAATAATTGAGTTACATATGTCCCAACAGCTGATATACTGAGAATTAATTATTGTATATTTGTAAATATAGTTATTCATGATTACCAATATTATTGATTGCTATATGCAAAGTTTTTATAGTTAGTTATTTCATATTGAATTGATTTCTACATAATATATCAAGAGAGTTTGGATGTTCTAGTGGTCACGATTGTTTTGCATTGTATTAGATTTTATAATGATAGGAATTAACGAGCTTTTATTTGTTTTAAATATAGCATTTTGCATTGTTTGGAAATTAGGCAACGAGCTTTTAGGAGATAATAATGTCGTTAGGATAGTTCTTATTCGGTTAATAAAGATATTATTCTAGTAATTGTGTTATGAGCCTTTAACTAGTATGTGGTGTTTCTGTTGCTTGATTGTGGCTAAATGAGAATGCGAGATATGACTCGCTAGTTTGTGGAATGTGTTCTGTTGTGTATCTGTGGTGCTGTGGTGTAGTAGTTGTGGATTGTTTGGCTTGTAGAAGTGTGTTTTATGCTTAACAGGTTAAGGAAAAAATTTGGTTTAGTCCTATGTATGTCGTTATGTTGCCGAAATTTTCGGTGCATTCGGTTAGTTTGGTTTAGGAGATAGTAATGTCACTAGGATAGTTCTAAAATCCTGGGTGTTACACTAAGTGATCGTTTTGAGTTTAGATGATTTCGTTTAGTTTAGTTTTGGAGTTCTTCTATAAGTTTTTTTTTTTTTTTTTGAATTTTAGGTTTTGGTTTAGGTGCTCTGTATTTGTCTATTTTATTTATATTAATAGAAAATTACTTGGTCATTAACTTTATTTGATTAGGTTATAACATAATGGATAAATCATGGATGTCGAAAGATAGATTATCAAAGGAGTATGAAGAAGGTGTTGAGATTTTTATTGAGTTTGCACAGGGACATGCGAATGGTAAAACTTCCATAAGATGTCCATGTGTTAAGTGTGTGAACTATAAGAATCTCAATACTAATGAGGTGAGAAATCATTTGTTTGCATATGGTATTGACTAAAGATATGGTAATTGGATTTGACACGAAGAAACCATAGCAAGTTATTCACGAAGAAATTTAGAGCCAACTTTAGATTATAATACTTATAATCCCATATCTGAGGATAAGTCTGATGATAATGTTGTTGAGATTGTTGAAGCTGCACAGAAAAATTATGAAGATGATCCGAAAAAGTTTAAAAAATTGCTTGCAAATGCCGAAAAACCTCTATATCCAGGCTTGTAAAAGATTTACTAAATTGGGTACATTAGTCAAATTGTATCACTTAAAAGAAAAATTTGAGTGGAGTGATACTAGTTTTACAGAGCTGTTAACCTTGTTGAAAGATATATTACCTGAAAATAATGAGTTGTCAACATCTACGTACGAGGCAAAAAAGACTTTAGTCACTCTAAGAATGACATATGAGAAAATTCATGTCTGTCCCAATGATTGTTGCCTATATAGAAAAGAATATGTCGATGCATCTAATTGTCCTCACTGTGGATACTATACTCTTAAATTTATACGAGATATAGTATCCCATAGGAGTAGAGTGATTACAGATGTGGTAAAGATCGATTTAACCTTGTATTCAACTTATCTTTTTATATTTATTATAATTTTTGTAATGTAGTATGTTTACTTAATTTTTGTTTGTTTGCAGTTGACGAAAGGAACTACATTTAGCCAATCAGAATTCGATAAGATAAGAGTTGAATTATGTGGATGTGTAGCACAATACATGAGATGATTGTTTTCTAATGTTATACTTAGTTTTTTTATTCGTTTTGTAGACAACTCTTGTTAGACACTGTGATATGTTCTTAGTTTGATGAAATGAATATTATGACTTACTTAAGTTGTGTTCTTAGATAACTTTTTTGTTAATGAAATCTATTATGAATACTTGAGTTTTGGTGTTACTTTCATATAATGTATTGAACATGTTATGTTATTGTCAAATGAAGTGAATGTTGTGTTCTGGATTTAGAAGTGCATATTTCTGTTTTTTCAGGTACCAAAAAATTTTTGGTTAGTTATAATTACGTCGTTATGTTGTCGGATTTTTGGTAAATCGAACTTGGTTACAGGGTAAAATTTAGAAATACAATATATATTATGTTGATTTTTGGAGGCATTACAATTGGTAGCTGGCTACTATTGTGTAAATGCAGGGGCAAAAACCAACGTGACGTTTTTATTTTTTATTTTTTCCAAATATGTATCGTTGACGGTTAAAAAACGTCATAACAAACACCATAATTGACATACATTAACCGTCAATGAACATACACAATTTGACAATTTAATACGGTAACTTGACGGTTAATAAACGTCAATAAATTGATATATTGAGAGCTCATAAGCATCAATAAATATATATATATATTGACATATTTTATCCTATAATTGACATTTACAAAACGTCAACATAAGTTTATATTGACGGTTTATAAATATCAATAAATATGGCAACATTGATGCTTTATTGATATCATTGATGAATAAAACGTGTCAATAATACGATTTGTTGATGGCTAGTAAACGTCAACAAAGGTGCCTATATCGACGCTTTATGAATATCATTGACGGATAAAACGTGTCAATAATGTCTTTGTTGATGGCTTATAAACGTCAACAATGACATCTTCGTTGATGTCCAATAAGCGTCAATGAAAACAGTAATATTGACGCTTTAGTTTTATTGATACCACTTCAGTTGACTTTTAAAAAACGTCAATGAAAGTGATAGTTGATACTTTTTAGCTGTCAACAAAGGCCAAATTTGTAGTAGTGGACATAAATGAAAAGGGAATAGAAAACTTCCTCTATTTAAGCACGAGGTTGGCAAAGATGGAAACTCCCCGCGAAGGCCTAAAAGAGTAAATTGAATTAGGAGAACCTGCCAAAAATTAAAACAAAAGAACAAAAACAAATTAGGAAAACAACTAAATAAGGAAAGAAAACAAAAGAAATGGATAAAATTTTGGGTTAGCTCTCAAAAGCTAAATCTCCCTGAAGCCCAACTCCTTTTCCTTGCTTCTTGGTGTGAAAATGAGTTTGCTCTTGCTAAAGGATTGTCACGAGAGGCTACAAGAAACAAGAAAAAGGTGAAAAACACAAAAGGAAATAGAAATAAGACATTGTGTTACCCAATAATGGCGCCAATTTGACGAACGACTTGTCGCGGTCTTTAGTCAAATAAATTTATAATCCATGATTCCTAAAGTTAACTTGTAGCAGTAGTGGTCGGGGTCAATCACAAGGGACAATCGGTTTATTTCTAAATTCTTTTGTGTTTTGAGGTAACCAAAAGGTGGGTTTATTGATGAAAGATAAGAATATAAAATAAAGGCGGGAAAATAAATATAGAAAATTAAATGCAAGGAAAGTAAAGGCGAGTTAGTTGATCTTACCATGAGGATTACTGTGATCGGGGTTGAACTCAGTGTTTAGCTTGATTAATTTCATTCATCGATTATCAATTGATATTTAATTAACTATCTAACCCAACGTACTCCGGGAACAACTCGAGAGTCGTGTCGACATTCACAAACATGCAAATACTAAGTTTGATTCTAATTTAAATCTAATCAACTGTGCAATTAATTAAATCTAGATCACATTGAGACTAGCCAGATTAATTAATCATGCAACGGGCAACAAAACTCAATTGCAATAAATTAAATCATCTAGCTCTAGGTGACGCATGAGGAATAATATCACAACGTTCTCCTATTTACTACTTTTTTTATTAGCAAATAAATTTAGATAGGTCGCGATCGAAGTTGTCAATCTCTCCTAACATAATCTAAACTTGTATGCAAAGAGCTAAAATCACAAAGACAATTAACTAAGCAATTAAGAATAGAAATCTCATAAAATTAAATCAAACATATACACGGAGGTCCAAATTATAGCAATTTGAGCTTAGTTGGCCATAGACAAGCACCTCCAAGCTCAAGGCTTGATCAACGGACCCTTGGACTAAGAAAACTTAAAGAAAAGCTTGAAACTAGAGAGAAACGTTGCTACAAAATTGTAGTGAGGGATGATTCTAAAATATAAACCACTCTCTATTTATGGGACTTCTTGACCTTCAATTCGTGGTATTTTGGTGCTGAAGAGAGCATCAAACATGGAAAATTCATGGAGCCAAATATGGAAAACTCATAAAAGGAAAATCAGCTAGCTACTCGACGCTGCCCTTCATAGAAGGAAAGTAGTCGTTGCAATCTGCCTAGTGTCGAGACGCTACGCTTTTAGTGTAGATTTGACATAATGGCCTAATTGTCCTTTTGTGCTCAAAGTCCTATAAAACAAACAATAAAACGTACAATGCAAACTAACAAGATTAAATTAAAGGTAATAAAATAACACATTTCAGATGTTATCAGGGTTACAAATTAATTGATTAACTAGATACAGGTTAATTAGGAGGGTTATCCAATTAGCCAAGAAGCACTAACAGACTCAAAATAATAATTCGTAGAATTATTTTTAGATCAAACTATGAAGCTGAACAATTAAACAGTTCAATAAGAAAATACGAAACCTAGCAATCATTTCTCTGATTGATTTTCACGTCCATTTCTCATTTGTTTCTTGTTTTTTTCCTCACCTTTGTCTTTCCTATCTTTTCTTCATTTATTGCATAAATTCATCTCCAAACTCCCTGTTTTCGTGACATTTCTCAAAGGCTTTAATCCTGCTAGGACTCCCTTCCCTGTGTTTTACTTTGGTTGCTATTACTGCGAAAGTAGTGTTAGTGTCGTGGATAGAAATTTCTTTTGGAAGTCCAAATGTTGGCTTGTCTGTGATAGTGGAACACGATTCTTGGTAACTCTAGAGTACGTTGGGTTTAGATAGTTAATTAAAAATCATTTGATAATCAATGAATGAAATTAATCAAACTAAACACCGAGTGCAACCCTGACTAAGTAATCCTCATGGTAAGATTAACTAACCCATCTTTTACTTTTCTTGCATTTTGTTTTCCGAATTTATCTTTCCATCTTTACTTTTATGTTCTTATCTCTTATCCATAAGCCCCCATTTGGTTACCTCAAAGCACAAAATAACTTAGAAATAAACAAGTTGTTCTTTGTGTTCAACTTCGACCACTATTGCTAAAAGTTAGCTTTAGGAATCGTTGATACAAATTTATTAGAGGCCTCAACAATCTCTTCCGTCAAGACCATCGAACTCTTAATTTTATGTCCAATAGGTCTCTAACTTTAAAAAGTATTTAGAAAGTGATTATAACTTTCACTCTTTTGTGTCCAATAGATCCCTTAACTTTCAATTTTGTGTCTAATAAATCATTGACCTATTCGGCATTTTTTAAAATTCATATGCCTACTAGATACAAAATTGAAAATTTAAGGTCCCAATAGGCATAAAACTAAATTTTATATTTAGTAGATTGGTTAATTTTTAAAAATTTTGAATTTGCCAAGGACCAATTAGACACAAAATCTAAAGTTTAGGGACGTATTAGACACAAATTTGAGGAACCTATTAGACAATTTTTAAAGTTCATAGACCAATTGACCCAAATCTGAAAGTTGAGGAACTAAACTTGTAATTTAACCTTAAAAAAAATGTATTCCATCACCTTTTTTAGTTAACTACCATGTATGTGAAGGTGAGATTCAAACCATTTACATTTGGGGCAACAAGAAAAATGGCTATAAATAAATAGGTGCCTTGAAAAATGGCTACGAACGTTTATAAATTAAATAGATGGCTAAACAATTTACTGATTAATAAATCCCTATTTGTACAAGACAAAAATGCCCTCCCAACAAACTTCCTAATGTGTTCTTAACGTTTAAAACCAAAATCAGGGATTAAGAAAGATAAAATACACCCCTAAAAAATAAGTTGGAGACATTTTAGGAGGTTTGAAATTAAAAAATCCCTAAAAATAAGTTGGAGAAATTGTAGGAGGTTTGAAATTAAAAAAAAAATCCCTAAAAATAAGTTGGAGACATTTTAGGAGGTTTGAAATTAAAAAATCCAAGAACACAAAATTATTTTGAAAATCAGACGATGTATCATATTGTTACTACAGGAAAGAGTTGTTCCCCGTAAAAAGGAGTAAATACCTTTATTGGGGAAGGAGTACAAAGTTCAACCCCCTTCAGTAGAGAGAACACCTTCGAACTCCATTAATCGGAAACAACAGTGCTGTCAATAGGAAGATTTACTACCTGCAACTAAGAATACCTGAAAATTTTTAAAAACAAATAAGAACACAGTAATTATGATACCTTAGCTGCTGCAATTATGAGTTGTCATAACACCGCCCACCCTCCCACCAGAACCGCCTTCATGCACCAGCCCGTCTGTCCATCTTCATCTTCCACAACCCTCCCTTCCCCACCATTTCCCCCCCTTGAAAGACTTAATCCTCCATTTCCCACCATTTTCCACCCCCAACACAGAGTGTATCCCAATCCCTACCTCTCGCATCGCGCCGACGACCCACATCCGCCGTGCCGACGACCTTCTTCCGTCGTGCCGTCGAGACTCTTGCTTGCCCCACATCCTCCATCAATTCTCCTTCTGCGCGAGGACTGTACAATTTCTCCGAAATTCAAACCAAGGTAACAGCTTCATTCCCATTCCCTTATATTAGCAACAAACTGATACATTCCCACAAGATTTTAGGGATTTCGTTATTACATTCCCCCGAGTGGTATGTCCTGATAAATACCATTTCTATTAGACATGAACAACTTCATTCCCATTCCCTTATATTAGCAACAAACTGATACATTCCCCTGAGATTTTAGGATTTCGTTATTACATTCCCCCGAGTGGTATGTACTGATAAATACCATTTCATCGTTATTACAACTTCTCTGGAAAAAGTGTGCTTGTGGTATACTCATATGTATGTGTGCGTACACATTGACATGTCTAATAGAAAAAATGCTTTGATTTGTCTGTACTATTATATACATCCATGGAATGGTCTAATGTGTCTACTTGTGTGTGTATACACTTAATCCCCATGTATTTGAGTTAATCACCCCTTGTATCGTGTATGTCTGGAATGCCCAATAAAAATACACTTTGTCTTTGTCTGTGTTGCTATTGCAACCATAATAACCCCCCGTACCATGTTCACCTGAATGCAAATACCTGGTGAAATGTCATAACTGATATCTGTCTATAGTATTACATACATACGTGTTTCGCATGCATCCTGTGTGTATGCATACTTATCCCAGTCCCACCCCCCATATGAGTTATATATACGCTGTAGTTTATATGTACTGTCATCTGTCTTTATGTACTGCTACTTACGACTTTTATTGTTGTTCTTTTGTAACATGGATAATGATGGGCAAAATGTGAGGGATAAAATCTTTTTTTACCGTTGGAAAAGTTGAACCTAAGCCTAAAAAATAGGTAGATCTTTTATACACTTGAACACAAACCGCCAACTGAACTCCCTATAAATCGGGATTCATCCATCCCGAAAAAAGGGGGGAGAAACTGAATGAAAACAAAAAAAAATCTGTTAACGGCGTTTGTCTATAGTCGTATATACTAGCGGTAAAAATGTAAAAAAAATCTAGAAAACAGTTCCTGAAAATGCGGTGGCCACCCCTGCAAATTCTGAACATTTGTAGCCAAAAAACAAGAAGGCTTTTTTTTTCTAGCTATTTAGCACAATTCCCCTTTACATTTTGGTTGTGGTAACAAGTATACCTTTAATGGGCCGTTTGTTTTTTGGTAATCAAGATAGCCGGAATTTTCAAATGTCTGGAATTATATATGCCTGGAAATATAGATGTCCGGCATTTTAGATAACCGTGTTTGTTTTGAAGGAATAATTTATATGGATGTTCAGGAATATTTAGATAACCATGTTTGTTTTGTAGGATTTCTGGACGGGAATGTCTTAAAATGATGTATTATTCCAACAATACCCTTTCCTGTCTTCAAATCATTTATATATTAATTTAATATAATTTAACTTGTATAACATTTTTTATTTTAATAATTTAATATTGTTATCAATTCAATTTGTATTAATTTTATATGTTATTTTGTAAAAACAATAATTTCTATTGTCTTAAGATTTGTATGAAAAAAATAGAATTAAGTATTAATTTCAATTTAAACTTGAACTACTTGAACTTATTTTAAATTAGAAGAAGACAAATTAACTGAAGTTTATTTTATATGTAAATAAAACATATAAATATAGTTAATTTCATATAATTTTTTATTAGTGAATGAATACACTAATTTTGTAAAGTCCTAAAAAAAAGAAAAAAAAAGAAAAAAATGGAAAAATAAAGAAAATTGATGAAAGAAAATATAAAAAACGAAGGACCAAAACGTCAATAGTCGATTCCCTTAACATGGGAATCTTAGAAACCCATGTATCAGGAGGGCATCCAAATCTTCTTAGATGCCTCTCGTGTGGGCATCCCGAGATGCCTAGGCATCTTACATCACCACAAAACAAACGGGGTAATCCAGATGCCCATTCCATAGGAATCTTGGATTACCGCGAAACAAACGGCCCCTAAAGGATATTATTTGAATTGTTCAGGTTGCTTGGATATTATTTGAATTTTGGAGGTTGCAATCTTAACCTTTGAAGGTGGCTTTTTTGGGGACAGATTTTCAAAAACAAATCCTTTGATTATTGAAGATTATTAAATATATTTTTTTATATAAAACAAAAATTCAACAGAAACATGTCTGATTATTAAATATTTTTTACTAGAAATGGTTTGATTGATTTATTCTTGGGAAAAATATCGTTTTAGTCCTTGAGTTTTGAGGGTAGGTGTATTTGGTCCCTGAATTTTTAAAATAGACCTTTTTAGTCCCTGAATTTTGAGAAATAGATTTAAAAGGTCCCTAAGTTTTCAAAATTGACCATTTTAGTCATTGAGTTTTGAGAAATAGGTTTAAAAACTTCCTCATTTTATTTTTTTTTTCAATTTTTAAAATTAATAATTTTTATTATATTTTAATATTGAATGATTTTTTAAATTAACAAAATTAAAAAGTATTAATTTAAAAAATTGAAAAAATAATATGAGGACTTTATAAACCTATTTCTCAAAATCGAAGAACTAAAAAGGTTCATTTTGAAAACGACTTTTTAAACTTATTTCTCAAAACTCACAGACTAAAAAGGTCTATTTTGAAAACTCAGGGACCAAACGTACCTACCCTCAAAATTCAGGGACCAAAAAGGTAATTTTTCCTTTATTCTTCCTGATCGATTTTTGAATATGTATAATAACGGTAATATTTAAATTTTAAACCATTTAATAAAAAACTTTGAGAGATTGTTTTAGAGAATAAATTCTTAAATAACCCATTAAGATGAGTTTGACATGTTATTATCTTTTTAAAAAGATTAACCTTTTTTCAAAGTTTTCTATTTTGCATTCGAAATTAATTTTGAAATTACAGATTTTTTTTAAAAAAAGAAAACTAGTTATGAATTTTATGTTTTTGAAAAAAAATAGCTAGGATTTCAAAACTGTTCTCTAAAAACAAAATTAAACAACGAAACCTTGGTCTGTGATTTTTTTTTTTTTTTTTTTTTGAAACACCTTGGTATGTGATTTTATAAGATTAATTTGACCAACTTGAGGATACGTCAACAGTTTTTAAACTTTTGTTGCAAAAAAAGAAAAAAAAGAGTTTTAAGGGCTCGTTTGATAACGTTCTCGTTTCTTGTTTCTGGTTTCCTGTTTTTGGTTTCTTGTTTTTTAAGAACTACAAACAGAAACATGTCTGATAACTATTTTTGTTTCTTGTTTCTCTAAAAAAAGAAACAGAAACAGATATGTGTTTGATAACTGTTTATCGTTTCTTTATTTTTAGTTGAAATAAAATTTGGTACATATAATATAAAAATTATATATAACATACATTAAAATTATACTCAGAGGATGCCGGTGGTGACTGATCGACAGAGGTCGACGACGGTCGGTAGTCGAAGGTCGACGATGGGGACCGGTAATCAGAGGTCGTTCAGTGGAGGTTGGTGGCGACCGGTTAGCACAGGTCGACGACACTCGGTAGTCGGAGGTCGACGGTTGCACCCAGTAATCAGAGGTCGATAGTGGCAATCAGTCAGCGGAGGTCGGTGGTGGCCGAAAGTCAGAGGTCGACGGTCATAGCAATCAATTGTGGTCAGTAGTCACAGGTCGTTGATGGCGGCCGGTCGGCGACGACCGGTAGTCGCAGGTCAAAGGTTGCGGCCGGTAGTTAGAGGTCGACAATTGTGCTCGGTAGTCAGAGGTCGACAGTGGCAGTGCGTCAGCAGAGGTTGGTAGCAGCTGATAGCACAGGTCGACGGTGGGGACCGGTTGGTGGAGGTTGATGTAAACGGTGGCGACCGGTCGATTGTAGTCAGTCAACAGAGGTCAACAGCGATGGATCGTGGGAAGTCGATGACGATCGGTAGTCAAAGGTCGACGGTAGCAGTCGATCAGCGGAGGCTGGTCCACGAAGGTCAACAGCGACCGGTCGACAGAGGTCGACGACAATTGGTAGTCGGAGGTGGACGGTGGTGGTCGGTTAGTGGAGCTCGATGACGGCCGGTCGTCGGAGTTTGATGATGGCCGGTCATTGGAGCTCAACGGTGACCGGTTGTTGGAGGTCAACAATGCCTGATCGTCGGAGGTTGACAGCTGCAGTCGACTGCGACCAGTAGTCGGAGGTCAATGATGGTGGTCAGTCAACAGAGGTCGTTAACGACTGGTAGTCGGAGGTGGACGATGGCGGCCAGTCGTCAGAGATCGACGGTAGCGATCGGCCGTGACCAGTATTTGGAGGTTGACGATGTCAGCCTGTTGGCGGAGGCCCATAGTTGGAGGTTGACGACAACCGATAGTCGAAGGTCAACGGTGGTGGTCGGTCGATGGAGGTCGATAGTGATCGGTTGTCAGAGGTCTACGGTAGCGGTTGACCGGGGCAGGTATGCGAAGGTCTACGATGGCGGTCGGTCGACGGAAGTCGGCAATGGTCGGTAGTCTGAGGTCGACGTTGGCGGTCGGTCGACGAAGGCTGATAGTCAGAGATCGACGGAGGTGATAAAAAAAGGAAAAAAGGAAACAAATAACATAAATAATAAAAAAAATGCAAGAGAAAGAAATAATGAAAAAAAGAAAAAAAATTAAAAAAGGAAAGAGAACGAAATAACGAAAAAGATTAAAAAAAGACGAGGAAGTGGTTAAAAAAATAGAGGAAGAGAAAAGATTAGTATAGGATTGGGAGGGAGATGTGAATCCATGTATGAAAGATAGAAAAAAAACCAGAAACAGAATTTGAGAAACAATTTTTTTTAGTTTCTCAAATTTGGCCTCTTTTTTGAAACGTTTCTAGAAATTTAGAAACAAGAAACAAGGATGAGTTATCAAACAAGTCCGTTTCTTAAAAAAGGAGAAACAAAAATAAGAAACAGTAAACAGAAACGGTATCAAACGAGCCCTAAGGCTCTGGTTCATAATCATTTGATTTTTTATTGTTGAAAATTAAACTTGTTTTCTTCCAATTTTCTTATAATGATTTTCATCTTTGTCAAGTACACATTTGAATTCCTACCATATTCTAAAAGAAAATTTTTTTGAAAACCACTGTTATTAGATTTCAAAATTTGACTTGATTTTTCAAAATATGAAAAGAAGGTTTATAACAAAAAAAAAAAAAAAAAAAAAAAAAAAAAAAAAAAAACTTATATATGGAGGTAGTGTGTTTATAAATTTTATTTTTAAAAGTAAAAAATCAAATAGTTATTAAAATGTCTAAACTTGTTTATTTCGGCCCCGTTTGATAACCATTTGGTTTTTTGTTTTTGATTTTTGAAAATTAAGCTTGTTTTCTTTAAGTTTCCTCACCATGGTTTTCATTTTTGTTAAAGTTACACTTGAATTCCTAACCAAATTCTAAAAACAAAAACAAGTTTTTGAAAACTACTTTTTTTAGTTTTCAAAAATTGACTTGGTTTTTTAAAACATGGAAAGAAGGTAGGTGAAAAACCACATAAACTTAAAGTTGGAATTGATGTTTATAAGCTTAAAAACCAAAAACCAAAAATAAAAAACCAAATAGTTATCAAGAGGGACCATCATTTTTCACTTTTCTTTTAACACCTTCAAATTTTCTCCATTCAACATATTCTTTCCAACTTCTGACTCAAACTCAGCATCTCTCTGTTTTAAAGTTTATTAGTATGAAATATTTGTCTCTATCTAAAACTTTTTTGACTCAAACCAAAAATGAAAAGAAAAAGCATTATTGAATGTATTTCGCTTGTTTTTTTCCTTCTAAAAAATGTATAACAATGTTCTTTTTTACCCAATAGATACCATTTTTTGTTTTCCATTATTAAAAAAAAATCACTATCAAACCAAGCATCAAATACTTTTTTTTTTTTTTTTTTTTGACGTGTAATAAAACCAATCCTATAGGCTATGTGCTAGTTTCTACCGGCATATAAGAACAACCATAAAGAGGTTATAAGAAGCAAGTAATAAAATTAAGGCTAGTATGATAACCATTTCATTTGTAGTTTTTAGTTTTTGTAGATGAAGTCTATATAAACACTACTTTTTATCTATAAGTTTATTCATTTTATTATGTATGTCATTTCCTTGTTTTCAAAAATCAAATCAAATTTTGAAAACTAAGGTCCCATTTGATAGCCATTTCGTTTATTTTTTAAAAACTTGTTTTTTCTTTCTAGAATTTGTTTAGGAATTCAAAATGTATCCTTAATAAAGATGAAAACCATTGTAAAGAAAGTGAAGAGGAAATAAACATAAATTTCAAAAACTAAAAACTAAGGTCCCGTTTGATAACCATTTGGTTTTTGGTTTTTGAAAATTAAGCTTATACACATACTTTCACACCCATAAGTTTCTTGGTTTTAGTATCAATCTTCTACCTTGTTTTCAAGAACCAAGTTAAATTTTGGAAATAAGAAAAAGTAGTTTTCAAAAACTTGTTTTTTTTAAAAAAAAAAATTGGCTAGAAATTCAAATGCAACCTTAACTAGGATGAAAGACATGGTAGGGAATTTAGGAGAAAACAAGCATAATTTTCAAAAATCAAATGGTTATCAAACGTGACCTAAATGGCTATCAAACCAGACCTAAATAATTATTACTAGGTGTTTAAAAGGAGGAAGGCATTGGTCATTGTTATTTGTGGGTGTGCTTTTTCCAAAGCAGTCGAGCTATAAAAGAATTGTAAAAGCATGTCTCTGGTTGGAAAGCTTGGGAGTGAAATGGAAATAAATATACCTGCAGAGAAATTTTACAAAATCTTCAAAGATGAATGTTTTCAGGTTCCAAATCTTTGCCCAAACCTCATCCAAAATATTGAAGTTCATGAAGGGAATTTGGACACCCATTGTCAAGGCTCCATCAAGACCTGGAATTACACTATTGGTATGTATATATGATCACAATTATTACAATATGGACAAGGATCGGACAACGATCACTTCTTTTTTTTCAATTGTTTTCATGAATGATGGCCTCTAAACAATTGATTGTCTTGTGTTTATTATGTGATTTGTTTAGATGGTAAGGTTGAGGTTTTCAAAGATCGAGTGGAATTCGATGACAAGAATCTAATATTAACCAGTATTGCATTGGAAGGAGATGTGTTCGAGCATTACAAAACCTGGAAGACAACTATTCACGTTGTACCGATGGGTCCCAACCATAGCTTGGCAGTTTTAACCTTGGAATATGAGAAACACGATGGTGGTTGTCCTTGTCCTTATAAGTACCTTGATCTTATGAATAAGATTACAAAGGACATTGAATCTCACCTTAAATAATAACATTGTATATATCTTGGTTTGAGTTTCATCTCTCTCACTCTCACATTATGATATGATTGTGTATATTGTATGAAAGTCGGTCCTCTACGATTGTGAGAATTTTGTAAAAAAATAAATAATGGCTAACTGAGAAGTTATAGAGAGGAGAAGAATATGATTGTATTTAGAGAATGTTTCTCTTGCAACACCATTACAGCAACAATAGAATATAAACAAAATACAGAGAACACGTGCCTAGCAATAATAGGCTGAACAATAACAGAAATAATCAGCAGAGAAATAAGAGAAATAATCCACATGATATTAAGGAGAAATAACCCTTTATTATCCCCCTGCAAGTGAAACTGGACGAGCATGTACAGTAAGCTTGATCCTCAAACTAATGATCCGAGCAGAAGGCAAACGTTTCGTCATAATGTCAGCGATTTGATCTTCAGAAGGGACAAAACGAACTAAAAGTTGGTTACGCACAACTCACTCTCGAATGAAATGATGATCGATCTCAATGTGTTTAGAATGGTTGTGTAAAACTAGGTTTGCTGCTAAGTGGCAGAAATATTGTCGCATAACAGTAACGGTGGAGAAGGAGAAGGAATACCAACCTCATTGAGAATAGATTGGATCCATACTAACTCCGCTGTAGCATTCGACATCCCTCTGTACTCAGACTCAACACTCAAGCGGGAAACAACTTTTTGTTTGGAAGATGACCAAGAGATCAAATCGTTGCCCAAAAACAAACAGTAACCACTAGTACTCTGCCTATCATCTGGACATCTAGCCCAATCTGCATCAGTATAACATGTTAAAGTTAACGACCTAGAAGATGAGAGAGATATACCAATCCGAATGATTCGCTTAACAGCGTTCCAGTGTGCAGTAGTAGGGGCATGTAAAAATTGGCAAACTTTATTTATAGCAAAACTTAAATTAGGACAAGTAAGCGTACAGTACTGAAGGGCATCAACAATGCTTTAGTATTGCTTGGGATCCGGCAGAATTTCCCCATCATTCTTCGACAACACAGAACCAGAAGCCATAGGGGAAGAAACAGGCTTGCAATCAACCATGGCAGAACGTTTTATCACATCTAAAAAGTACTTCTTTTGACTAAGATGCTAAGATGTTGAACCCCTTTGAGTTTCGATGCTGGGAAAATAAGCCAAATTACCAAGGTCTTTAAGAGCAAAAAGACTATTCAGAGATTGCACAAACTGCCGAATAAAAGGCAAACTATTTCCAATTACAAGAATATCATCTAGATACACAAGAAATATAACCAAAACAGAGGCTTTCTGATAAACAAACATTGAAGAATTTGACTTGGAAGCTGTAAAACCCCATTCAATAAGGCATGAACTCAACTTTGTAAACCACGCACGAGGACTTTGCTTTAAGCCATACAAAGCCTTTTGTAATTTACAAACATGTTGGGGTTTTTCCTTGTCAATAAAGCCCGGGGGCTGAATCATATAAACATCTTCATTCAAATCATCATTTAGGAAGGTATTATGGACATCCAATTGTTTCACAACCCAATTAAACCGTAAAACAAGGGATAAAATAAGACGTTTAGTAGTAGGTTTCATAACAGGGCTAAGCGTCTCAAAATAATCGATGCGAAACGCTTGATCAAAACCACGAGCTACCAAGCGAGCCTTATATCGTTCAACATCCCTGGTAGGCTTAGGCTTGACCTTATACACCCACTTGCAACTTATAACCTTATATGCTGATGAGGGAGGAACAAGAATCCAAGTTTTATTCTTGACCAATGCATCATACTCTTTTGCCATAGCATCTCGCCACTCAGCTATCTTAACAACCTCATGAAAGGAAGAAGGTTCAGGGGGAATAGAAGATGAGACAGCAGATAACCAACACTTTGGCTTGGATATACCTGAAGGATTAAAATTCCTTTTGTCCTTTTGACATCGGAAGCAATCAAGAACGATCTCGTTTTTAATTTCAATTTTAGGAAAAACTGGTACGTTGGCAAATAAAATTACAGAAACTAATTTTCTATAAAACAATTAGATTAAGCATGCTGAAAAATTCAAGATCTAAACTATTTGGATCAAGAAACTTACATGGATTTCGAAGAACTAACGGCACGATGCTCCAAATCGCGTTCTTCTTCCTCCCAATCAACACCACCACGTTGGATCACCCGCTATGACTCTTGGGACTCGAGATCCGACTTGTGGGAACTGATTGTTGTCTTGAAAGGGAAAAATATAGCAAATAAAACTTGCTGGAAATTATGAGAGAGGAAGAGAGAAAAATCTCAGAGTTTTTTCTATGTTTCTTGCTTAAAATGAGAGCGTGGTCATTGAGTTTGGTAACCCCCTCTCCACTTAACGATAAGTGGGGAGGGAGTTAAAAAACCCTACTCAATCTAGATCGTTGGATCAAATCCAAATGATCTTGGTCGTCTATTAATTAAATAATAATAATAATTTAATTAATTAGTTAATTATAATTAATTTAATTAAATCAATATTAACTAAACCAATTATAACATAAGGTATTTAATTCAATTTGAATCATATTCAATCGAATTAAATTGGTCATTCAATTAATTCTATTAATTGAATTCACATTAATTAAATATCAAATATTTAACTAATTTTACAATTGAATCATATTCAATTTTAATCTCTCTCATTTAACCTATAGTTTTAATGTGCATCATAATGTACGTTAATATAAACTATAATATTAATTTGATTAAATCACATTTAACCAAACTAAATTAAATTAATTAACTCCCCAATTAATTAATTCATGAATTAATCAAATATGACATATTTAATTAAATTCTATATTCTCTCAATAATTAATTTCGAATCATATCCAAAATTAATTATAAAGTTTAATTCTTTAATTAAACTTTATACTATAATGTATCTTCATACATTATATTAATTCCCTTTAATATCAAGACTAAATTATCTCAGAACCCATTATGAGCTAGCAGGTGGACCTAATGGACCTACAGATCAGAAGCTCCAACGATATGAGATTGATCAGCTAAACTCATTAACCGAGTCAATCAACATTCGTTAACTGCTGGTCACTCCACTAAAGACCCACAACTGCACTCTTCTCACTGTAGAATATTTATGTGTCCACGGATATCGACCAATGCAGTAAGTCAATCATTCACGTGTGTTTGTAACACCAACTTGGTCAAATTATCGTTTTACCCCTGGGTTACCTCTAGATTCTTAAGTACCACTGATCCCTCTAATGAACAACCTGTTTAGGGTCCAACCACTAAACATAAATTCCTCTCGGGCCAGGAGAGGACAGCGCGCTTTTTTTCAACCCCTGGAATCAGCCCTTAAGGGAACACACATCTACTTGCCCCAATAGGGGAATGAGTGAATTCCATCTTGTACTGTTGTGTTCCCAGCCCCCATTCGGTCTTGCCCCTAAAATGGTAGGAATATTGAGGCGGCGAGCAGGTCACTCTCACCCATACAAATCTAAGGACAATCCCTCCTGAAAAGGAGTTCATAACAGACTCAGGACTGAGATTGAGTTACCTAGGTCATCCTATTGAAATAGAAACTTAATTAGTCAACGATGTTGCATCTAGTGGTTACTATTTCGCGGTCTGGTCTTATGCAAACTCATTGCATAGGATACCCCCACCCATATGTCTCCTACATGGATGCTTTGGATCATTGCATCTATATTGGATACAAGATGGGTCGTATCACATAGTGTCACTAGGATAAGGTACCCAACCTTATCCCTATACTATAGACCATTTAGGTTGTTACTTGAACACTGATCCCCGTATGTCCCTACATACTAGTCCAAGTTTCATTTAAACAACGCCTTGGATCTTAGTTTATTGGATTTAGGGTTTATTAATGCAAACTCGATTTATTCAATAACCAAATTACTGAATCACTCAAATAACGACTTATTGAGATCGATTAATTTGTTTCATTTACTATCCTACAAGTTTTAGGACATAAAACCCAACAATACCGACTTTTGTACGAGTAATCATAGGGTGAACATTAGTGTTGGTAGGAGGGAAAGAAGGTGACGATGGGGTAGTGGCAGCGACCGAAGGAGAGGGGACAGAGATGTGAGCCAAATCTGAAGGAGGAGAGGCAACGCTAGTCGGTGGTATTGGGGATGAAGACATGAGGGGCGTGGATGAAGGTAAGGATGCAGCTGGTGAGAGCAACCGTGAAGGACTGATTGAAGAAGGTGAAGCAGGAGAAGAGGGAACCGACAATGGAGGATAATGGTGGTGAGTAGAAGTCACAGAGAGTGGAGTAAATCTTGGAGGGTGAGACAAAGATGAAGTTGACTGAGAGAAAGGAGGAGAAACATGGGTGACAATAGGAAAATGAGCTGGATTAAAATATGAATAATCTGGAGGACTATACTTGAGCTTACCAAATTGGAATTTAGATGTAGTACAGGGAAAAACACTTTCATTAAAAACGTGGCGGGAAACATATAAACGCCCAGAAATAGGATTGAGACACAAATAACCCTTATGATTCGTACTATACCCAAGAAAAATACATTTCGTGGAATGAAACATAAGTTTATGAGAATTATAAGGACGTAGGAAAGGAAAACAAGCGCAACCGAAACAACGAAGTAAAGAATAATCAGGGACCTTATTATATAGCGTTTGATAAGGACTTTTAGATTGAAGGACAAGAGTAGGCAAACGATTTATGAGATACACAACGGTTAGAAAAGCATAGCTCCAAAAGGATAGAGGTAATTTAGAATGAGCAAGTTAGACCAATCTCAACAACGTGGTGATTTTTTCTTTCAACCCGACCATTTTGTTGAGGGGTGTAGGGACACGCAATGCGATGAATAATGCCACGAGAAGATAGAAAAGACGAGAGACGTCGATATTCTCCACCCCAATCAGTTTGTAAACTTTTAATGGAACAACCAAATTGAGTTTGAACTAATTGTTTAAAGTGAAGAAAATAGGAAAATGTGTCATCCTTTGTTTTAAGAAGATAGAGCCAAGAAAAACGAGAGTAATCATCCACAAATAAAATAACGAGCTCCATTAATTGAAGTTTGTGGGGAAGGTCCCCATACATCAAAATGGACCAAATGAAAAGGAGCAACAGATCGCAATTCAGACAAAGAAAATGGTAACCTATTACATTTAGCAAGCTGACAAGCATTACAAAATTAACTAACACTAGAACAGGAAACATGACATTGGGGCAAAACTTGCTTGAGAGTTGCAGTAGCAGGGTGTCCTAACCGGATGTACCAGTTGGGAGCAGAAACAAAGGATAAAAAAGCAGCAGCGGAAGACTTTAAACATACAGCAGAGGATTGAGGCAAGCTTGAGGAGGGTAGCAACCGATATAAGTTATCTTCAAGGGTGCCTTGGAAGAGAGTTTGCTTGGATTGAAGATCCTTGACAAAGAAATGAGAAGCATAAAATTCAACATAGGCTTTATTATCTTTACACAACGGAGCCACAATTATCAATTTTTTAGATATGGCAGGAGTGTACAAAATGGAATCAAGAAAAATTGGTTTAAAAGAACTTTATGAAGGGGATGAAAGCCCCTATGCAGCGGAAGCGCATCGATTGGACCTTACGCCGTATATTAATTAACATTAAAATACCGTTACAAAAAGACAAAATAAACTTTAAACATGCTTTAAAGTTGCTAGAAATTGCTATAAACATGCTTGAAAATTAAATCTAAATTTATTTTCATGATTTTCTAAATAAACGGGAAAGAACCGTTACAAACCTTCGTTGTAGACTTGACCGTTCTTCGCCAACGACGCTTCAACGAACAAAAACGCAACAACCTTCTTGTAGTTTCTTCACTGGAAATTTCTTCTTGAAAGACACAATAACCACAGAGGTTACACTGGTATGTCTCTAAGTCTAGAAGGCAAAAAACTTGTGGGAGTCTTTCTCTAAGAGGGAGACTAGAGAGAATTCTAGGGTCTTGTCTTGTGAGTCTAAGAGCAAGAGGGCTACTAAACCAATTAGGTCTAGTGTTCTATTTATAGAAGAGTGACCATGAATAAAATATTCAATTAAATCAATCTTTCCCAAAATTGATTCAATCTTATTCCTATTTAATCAATCCAAGATCAATTAATTCCATAATTGATCAATCTTTTCCACAAATGACTAATTACTTCCATAAGTGATTAGATCATTTCCATAAATGATTAATCATTTCCATAAAGGATTAATCACTTCCATAAATGATTAATTATTTCCATAATTGATTAATTCCTGATTAATTAACCACCAATTAAATATCACATATTTAATTTCCGGCCTTGAATTAATTAATTTTGCCCAATGGATTTTAGGCCTTAAAATTAATTAATTCATATTTGAACTCTTTCAAACTTCCATAAATTTAATGTGACTCAAATTTATATTAATATTTGAATTTCTTCAAATATTAATTTCTCTCATAATAATATATCAATATATATTATATTGTTTCCCTTAATAAATTGAACATTTTCAATTTACATTTATTACTTAGTTGCCTCAAATTACTTTATGAGCTACCAATGGGACCTAATGGACCTGCAGATCAGAAGCTCTAACGATGTGAGATTAATTGGTCAAACTCATTAACCAAATTAATCAATATTCGTTAACTGTGTGTACATTCCACTATAGACCCACAGTTGCACTCTTCTCACTGCAGACATATTTTATGTGTCCACGGATATAGACCAATATCAACAAGTTAGTCCTTCACGAGTGTCCGTAACACCAGCTGGGTCAAATTACCGTTTTACCCCTGGGTTACTTCTATTTCCTTAAGTACCAGTATCCTCTAATGAACAACATGTTTGTGGTCCAACCATCAAACAAAAAACCCTCTTGTGCCATTGAGGGTAGGGTCCTTTGTTCAAGACTCGGAGTCACCATTTAAGGGAACACTCATATGCTTCCCTAAAGTCGGAAGGAGTGAATTCCATCTTGTACGATTATGTTCCCAGCTCCCCATTTGGTCTTGTCCCCAAAATGGTAGGCTTATTGAGTCGGCGTATTGGCCACTATCACCCATACAAATCAAAGGACAATCCCTCATGAGCAGGAGTCCATAATCAACTCAAGATTAAAACTAAGTTGTCTAGGTCGTCCTAGTGAAATAGAAAACCAACTAGTTAACGGTGTTAAAACCAGTGGTTACTATTTCGCGGTCCGGTCTTATGCAAACTCGTTGCATAGGATACCCCCACCCGCATGTCTCCTACACGAACGTGTTGGATCATAGCGTTTGTATCAAATACAAAGCGGGTCGTATCCATAGTGTCACCATGATAAGACACCCAGTCTTATCCCTATACTATAGACCCTTTAGGTTGTTTCTTGAACACTGATCCCCATATGTCGCCACATATAGTTCAAGACTCATATTACCGCCTAGGATGTCTAGTTTATTGGATTATGGTTATTTGAGGCAAAGACAAATATAAAATAACTAATAACATTTAATGGAAAAATATATCAATATTATTTCATTAATTTCCGGTCAACGGTTACATTTACTATCTACGAGTTTTAGGGCATAAAACCCAACACTTTGAACATATGAAGAACCAATATGGGATATAGGAATAGACTTACCATTTCCCACTGTGATCTACTCACCACCATTATAAGGCATGGAGTTGTAGAGAGAACAAGCATCATGTGTCATATAATGAGTGGCTTTGGAGTCCAAAAACCAATTTTCATCCAGGTGAAAAGATTCAGTAGACATTGTTGAAATATTATCAGTGGTTGGAAAAGAAACAGTGGAAGAAGTAGTAGTCAACATAGCTTGTGGTGGAGGCGTTTGGTAAGCAAGGTTAGTTCGGTGATGGCAAATTAAGGCAGTATGGCAAAATTTGCCACAGATTTGGCATTGAGGTTGATTAGAAGACGAACGAGTCGACCATTTTTGGTATGACTGAGACTGAGGCTTGCTAAGAATGCTTTGAGAAATAGGGGAGGGCTGAGAGGAAAAAAAACAGAGGATGGATTGATGAGAGGTCTGGGCGCCGAAGCTGGGAAATGAAAAGGTCGAGGTGAAGAGCGACGACTGTTTTGATAGTTTGAGCTACTAAGATTTGCCTGAGCAAGATTGAGTTGATCGACTGCATTTTGTTTCTCTAAACGAGCTTCATAGGCCAAACATAAACTTCTTATATCTTTCAAAGAAGGATTATCAATACGATTTTGAATAGTTGAAACAAAAGAATTGTATTCAACCCTAAGACCATCTAAAATGTGGGCTAAATGATCCCTATATGATATGGGTTCTCCTATAGCAGAAAATTTATCAGCAACTTCTTTAATTTGAGAGAGATATTGACTCATAGATAACCCATCCTTCCTAATTTTTTGAAGTTGAGTTTTAAGACCCATTATTCGAGGTGTGGTTTTAGAATCATAAGACCGTTTCAAAGAGCCCCAAATCTCTGCAACAGTATCAAAATTCACTATCTCCCCCATTTTTTCTTCAGATAAAGAGGAATACATCCAACACATTATAAACCTATTGTACCTTTCCAAATGGAGAAATTCTGGATTTGGTTTAAGCTGCTGAGCATCGAGGAACATGGTAGGAGCAGGAATCGTACCGTCGAGGAAGCCTTTAAGACCATTAGCGATTATCGCGTTCAGGAGTTTATTCTTCCATAGCAAAAAAATTACTATCATTCAGCTTCACTGACAGCGGTTGAGGCAGAGTCGTGTACGGATTTGGTGAAAAGAGATTAAGGTTTGGATATTGGGCAATATTTTGTGGTGGGGGAAAAGCAGGAGGAACTTGGAACGAGGTCGTTGATAGAAGAAGGTTGGGTAAAATGGATGGGCATAACTTTGGGGTTGGGCATTTAGGGAAAATGTATGAGGTTGGGTAGCAGTAATTTGAGGTTCAATTACATTAGGTTGGGGAATTGCTCGTTGTTGAAAAGGAGGTCGAGGTATGGATGGAGACGGTGGCTGAACAGTTTTTTGAACTTGCTGGGTAATCGGGGTTATCACAGGGGTGGTTATCGGAGTGGAGGGTGAAACACTTGATGGGACTGATGAATTTGTAGAGGAGGAAGAAGAAGACTCGCCCATCGCCATTTTCAACCTTAGAGCTCTGATACCATGAGAAGTTATAGAGAAGAGAAGAATAAGATTGTATTCAGAGAATGTTTCTCTTGGAGCACCATTACAGCAACAATAGAATATAAACAAAATACAAAGAACACGTGTGTAGCAATAATAGGCTCAACACTAATAGAAATAATCAGCAGAGAAATAAGAGAAATAACCCACAGAATATTAAGGAGAAATAACCCTTTATTACTAACCATATGTAAAATAATTGATGAAGCTCAATTATAATGCTTGCTTAAATTAAATAAACAAGATATATTCCTCTAAGTTTTGAAGTTTTTGTCCTCCTGAGGGTAGCTTATAAGTTGTGAGGTCTCCACTAATCATTTCAATGTGGGATCCTCAACATGCCCTCTCAAGATGGTGCCTTTTTGGGTTCACCATTCTTGGATGGGATCCCAATTTTTTTTCTTGGACTAAATACCCGTTCGAGTTTAATGGGCTTTGATACCATATTAGATAAACATGGGGTTCCATCTCAAAACCAATTGGCAATGAGTGGGGTGACCCTTGTAGCTTATAAATTGTGAGGTCTCCACTAATTTTTTTAATGTGGGATCCTCAACACTGGGTTGGTCATAAAAATATTTTATTCATTAAAGTAGTAAATTTGAAATTAGATAACAAGTTTGAGATTTAGTTACAAAATTCATATATTATGGATTACAATATACTTTCCTATTAGAAATAAATATTAATTGGAAAATATATTTAAAAATAAAAAAAAAAGGATTTGTATAGGATTCAAATTAGGACCTTACAACCTCCATTAATAAGGATTTTGGATTAAATCTAAATCATTTCATTCTCCATTACATTAGGGATTACCATCTCATTTTCATGCTAATGTACATAAAAAGTTTGTTTTTGGTGGATGATGCCCTGACCACTGTCTAGGTATCAAATATCATTCAATGGGTTTGACCCCTTCAGGTGGATCTACATTACTTGAGACAGGACAAACATGATAATGTACATCTCATAAAAAAAGAAGTGCTTTGTTGGGATAGAGCGCGACCTTGCTGATTGGCTACCAACTACCCATGGAGAAAGGCAACCAAGCTTCTAGAATGGGTTTGTCCACTTTGGCCAAAATATAATTATGTTGAGAGATTTTTAGGCTTCACATGTTTTAAGATGTCCTGAATCGTGTTATGTGTGTAGATGCATATCTCACTCAATTAGTGTTGGGATTTATATATCCTAAAAACCGCATAATATATAAGTAGCTATTATCCAAAATAGACCAATTGCCCGATTTGGACACTAATTGAACAACCAAGATTTGGAAGAAGTGAAAATCAAGTGTTGTTCGGAGGAGGTAGCGTAGAAACGTAGCGTCAAGACGTCGCTGCAGTTCACTTAAAGCCCAAATGGTTGTGCAAGTGGCATTGAGATGCTGCTTTGGTCTATTGCTCAATGCTACAATCGTCTTAATGCTGCAAAAACATGCCCACTACAAATGTCGTCTGTAGCGTCAAGACACTATCGCCTTTTTTATAAAAACCAAATTTTCAATTAGGTCAAAACGTTCGGGATTAGTGTTTTGCCACTTTTTCATATCGATTTTTAGCTTTTAGGATTAGTTGAATTAGGAGTTTTTGATCGAACCATGGAGATTTGCGAAGCTTCCAATGGTCAATTAAGTTCTCGCGTTGCCAATGTTGGGAATGACAAATAGTTTTGTCCCACATCGGAAGCATAGGTCTTGGAAAGTCGATTTAATAACACTTGTTGTGTATTGGGCTTATAAACTTGATGTGAGGTAAGCCAAGACCAAGGCCCATACGTGCACCGCCGTTCGGCTCGGACTCGAGCTTGGGCTTATTTTTGGGACTTTCTTCTTCTTATTCCTTAGTCAAATCCACGTGGCAGACTCGGAGGAAATGAAGGATTCATACTTTGGCTAAGTCTTTGCTGAAGAGTTCTAGGACACGTGGCATCTACAGAGGAAATGGGGTTGGTCAAAGGACACATGTGTGGCCACTGTTTTTTTAATTTTGAAAATTCTACTTCTAATTTTGGCCACTTCTACAGTATAAATAGAGTCCTACCCCTACCTTCTTGATCATCCCATCTCATTCTCTCTTCTTCTCCTGCTTTCATTTTCCTTTCCTGAGCATGAAATTGATTCCACTCCGACCCGACGAGTGCACGTCTGTTTCGGAGGTTGTGTAAACCTTCAGGAGCATACCGGCAGTTAAACGATTTAGCACCAAGGTCGTGCCGAGTTTTGCTTTCAAGGCAGTGGTTCCATCCACGACACAACAATTCTATCTTTCGATTCCAGTTTTACCCTCCTTTCTAGCTAACAATTTGAAAGCAAAACTGTTTACACATTGAGTTCGTTTCGTTGCTCATGGTGAGAGGAATTCAATTGGCTCAAGTCAAATTAAAGTGGATGATACCCAAACTTCTATTTGGTAAGATATTAAAGGGAAGTATTTGGGGTTTGATTCAAATCCTTTGGTTTTTACTATATTAGATATATGTTGAATTGTATAATATATTATGGTTCGAGATTTTCTTGATTTGATTCAAATTGGTGAATTGATTTTCCCTTATAATACATTTGTTGAAATTGTGAGATATATGGTGTGACAAATTATTAGCATTGAGATTTGTTATATATATATATATATATATATATATCTTCTCATATTCAGAAGATGATTGATATCTCGTTGGGTCTCCTATACTGAATCTCTCTAGATACCATGCTTAATTTTTAAAATTTTAGCAATTTTATTCCATTGCTATTTTTAAGCATGATATTCGATACATATCTAATATGTGTATATATTTGTTCTTTCATTGAACAAGTTGTTTCTCCATCATGAAGTGAGATAAAAATTATTATTGCATTATCTTGCAAATCTCAAGTTTATAGGCGGTTATAGTGATCTATTAGGGAAGCCTAATTATCAACATGTATGGAAATAATGTTTCTTTGGAATATTATTGATAATATTGTAAACTGAAGCCTATGTGGCATTTAAAATAATTTTGGAAATACTGATAAAGTTTAATGTTGTTTAGTTATACAGCTTGAACTTGTGAAGCTATTGAAGGTTGAGGTAGTGAGTGACAATTTAAGTGTATGACCCTATATCTCAAATTGCAATGTTTAAGAGAAGTATTTTACTTCTATTAATTTTCATGAAATTGAAAATTAAAACTATTGCTATTATATGAGTTTGACATATATTATTCTTTGCTTATTACTTGATTGGAAGTATAAAAATGAGTAAAATCTCAATTGCATGTGGAGCTTATAGAAATTGGTAGTAGTTTAAGATCTTGCCAATCAATGCAAAGTGTGTATATTTTCATTTGATTGAAAATATGTTATTTAATCATAATGAATATTTCATTGAGCATGTCTATGATCTGGAAAAATAAAAATAAAATTGAGCATTAAATAGTGGATAATTGTCCTTGGTAAGATTCATAGACACAAGCTTTAATGGGGGGTAAATTGTGAATACATGTTATTGAGATGTTCCATGTATTATTTATGATTTTATATGATTTGGCTATTTAAATAGAAAGGTTAGAAGATATGCTATGGACAGTATTGGTGAAGTGTATTGATATAACTATGTGAAATTTAATTAATTATTGGTAGAGTAATTAGTTTGTGATGCATTTCCTATGTCCATAGTATATATCAATTTTATTGTGGTGTTCTTAATTATGCATGTGTGCATAAATTATTTGTTTGAGAGATTAAAACATATATGCGATATATCTCAAAATGTGGGGGCCACTAAAATGGTTTATCTGATGATATGTGGGGGGAAGCTATTCTTTCTGCCTGTTTGATTCTTAACAGGGTTCCTCACAAAAAGCTGAATAAGACATCGAACGAGCTCTGGAAGGGATGTTCACCAAACCTAAGCTACTTGAGAGTGTAGGGGTGTTTGGCAAAGTAGCATATCCGACGTTCAAAAACCTACGGTTGGTTCTAAAACCTTTGATTGTGTTTTCATAGGTTATGCCCAAAATACTTCTGAATATAGGTTTATGTGCTTAAATGATAAATCAATTGGTGAGTATAGAGATGCTGAGTTTTTTGAAAATATCTTCCCTATGATTAGAACTGATAATGAATCTAGTGGAATATCAAAACAAGCATGCAATGCAAGCTTAAAAAGTCTCTCTATGGTCTAAAACAAGCTCCCAAACAATAGTATGAAAAGTTTGATAACACTTTAATAACTAACGGTTATAAAGTAAATTGTTCTGATACTTGTGTTTACTCAAAATTGTTTGGAGCAAAATGTGTGATTATTTGCTTGTATGTTGATGACATGTTTATATTTGGTTCGAACTTAGATGTCATTAAATGAGACCAAGTTACTCCTTTCTTCGCATTTTGAAATGAAAGACTTAGGAGAGGCTGATGTAATACTTGGTATAAAAATAAGGAAAATGACAATGGGTATTCCTTATGACAATCACACTACATTGAGAAAATGCTGAAGAAATTTGATCACTTTGATAAATCACCAAAAAGAACCCCTTATCGTGCAAGCATTGGTCTTAAAAGGAACCAGGACGACAGTGTATCTAAATCTGAATATGCATAAATCATAGGTAGTTTCATGTTTTTGATGAATTACACTAGACCTGATATTGCATATGTTGTTAATAGACTGAGTAGATTTACACACAACCCTGGTAAAGAACATTGAACTGCTATACTTCGTTTGTTAAGGTGTCTTAGAGGTACAATGTATTACTGTTTGCATTTTAACAAATTTCCTGCTGTGCATGAAGGATATTGTGATGCAAATTGAGTAACAGATAATGATAAGGTAAGCTCCACTAGCGGGTATGTTTTTACCTTTGGTGGAGGAACTATCTCATGGAAATCAGCAAAACAGACCTGCATTGCTCGTTCTACTATGAAATCTGAGTTCATAGCACTTGAATTAGCAGGTCAAGAGGCCGGATGGTTAAGAAGTCTTCTTGGAGGCGTGCCACATTGTGAGGAAAGACTGTACATGTGTCCCTATACTGTGACTCACAGGCTACCATAGGGATTGCCAAACACAACATGTACAATGGCAAGAGACGCCACAGACGCCTGAGACATGGAGCCATAAAGCAGTTGCTGAAAGATGGAGTTATCTCCTTAGAATATGTGAGGTCCGAGAGGAACTTGATAGATCCTCTCACCAAAGGACAAACAAGGAGAGTAATTCTAGAGTCCTTAGAATGTATGGAACTCAAGTCATGATGTTTCTCACTAGCATGAATCCATAGCCCTTTTTGGGTGGTCCATGCGTGGACTTGATGGATATAGTGAAGCTCATGAGAATCCATAGCCCTTTTTGGGTGGTCCATGCGTGGACTTGATGGATATAGAAAGCTCGTGAGAATCCATAGCCTTTTTTTTGGGTGGTCCATGCGTGGACTTGATGTATAGTATTCAAAGTCTTCTTAGCTCAGTCTGAGTGGTCTATCCATGATAGACTAGATGAAGCAGCGACGTGATTGTGAAGGTGGGGTCGCCTTCTATGAAAGAGCTGAGGAGCCTCTTTCTAGAGCTTTCACGATGACCCAAGGTTTTGTGCATGGCGATTAAAAGCACTTGATAACTATCACGGAATCAAAATCAAGGATTCAAACGTGTTGTGGGGGTCTCAATTATAAACACTGGAAGTTCAAGAGGTAACTCACTTCCACCCTTTAGGTTGTTGCCCTACTTCACTATGCATTAATTCAAATCGAAAGATATTAATGCTTAAGTTTATTATCCTTGCTCAGGAAAACTTTATTTCATCTTAATCCTCTTTGCTTTACTATTTTGTCATTCGTGGGGGATTGTTGGGAATGACAAATAGTTTTGTCCCACATCGGAAGCATAGGTCTTGGAAAGTCGATTTAATAACACTTGTTGTGTATTGGGCTTATAAACTTGATGTGAGGTAAGCCAAGACCAAGGCCCATACGTGCACCGTCGTTCGGCTCGGACTCGGGCTTGGGCTTATTTTTGGGACTTTCTTCTTTTTATTCCTTAGTCAAATCCACGTGGCAGACTCGGAGGAAATGAAGGATTCATACTTTGGCTAAGTCTTTGCTGAAGAGTTCTAGGACACGTGGCATCTGTAGAGGAAATGGGGTTGGTCAAAGGACACGTGTGTGGCCACTGTTTTTTTTGAGTTTTTTTAATTTTGAAAATTCTACTTCTAATTTTGGCCACTTCTACAGTATAAATAGAGTCCTACCCCTACCTTCTTGATCATCCCATCTCATTCTCTCTTCTTCTCCTGCTTTCATTTTCCTTTCCTGAGCATGAAATTGATTCCACTCCGACCCGACGAGTGCACGTCTGTTTCGGAGGTTGTGTTAACCTTGGGGAGCATACCGGCAGTTAAACGATTTAGCACCAAGGTCGTGCCGAGTTTTTCTTTCAAGGCAGTGGTTCCATCCACGACACAACAATTCTGTCTTTCGATTCCAGTTTTACCCTCCTTTCTAGCTAACAGCCAATTCTCGGAGGTTTGTTGGGCTTAATTTGTAATGTTAGATTTGTTATTAATTGCAATTGATTTCCCTAATTAAAATGGCTTTTAATTCTTATTTGATCCATGAGCATGCTTGTTGATTAAATTGACGCCTTAATTAGTTCGTATGTTCATTCCACTGAGCATGAGAACACAATTCATAATTGTCATGATTAAGTGCAACTAAGTAGGAAATAGGCTGGCTTATGTGTGTGATTTAGAGCCTCTTTCTCACAATAGGCTTAGAGTTAAAAGTGGTGGGTTATATGTCCTAAAACTCGTAGATAGTAAATGTAACGCTAGACTTGCTTTGATAAAGCATATATATTTGTTTTGCCTAAATATGACCACAAATCCAATAAACTAAGAACCCCTTGTTATATTATGTATACTTTGAATTTTGTGTGTGACATAAATATAGATCAAGTTCAAGTAGATAGCCTAAATGGTCCATAGTATATGGATAAGGCTGGATACCTTAATCCTGGAGACACTATTGGTGCGACTCATTTTGTTTCTAAAGACAAACGATGTGATTCTAATCGTTCATGTATAGACATGTGAGTGAAGGCGTCCTAAGGAATGAGTTTTCATAGAGACCAGACCAGGAGATAAGTCACTTTCGCTTTATAACATCGTTTACTGCTGAAACTGAATATCTCATACGACGACCTAGGTAACTCGATCTTAATCCTGAGCTAACTATGAACTTCTGCTTATTTAGAATTGTCCTTTGATTTGCATGGGTGAGAGTGATCTGTCATCGCCGACTCAATAAGCCTACCATTTTGGGGATGAAACTAAATAGATAGCTGGGGACATTGTCTCGCAAGACGAAATTCACTACTACCCAATTTAGGGTTGGTAAGAAGGTTGTTCCCTTAAGTACTGACTTTGAGTCTTGGACAAGGGGCCCCACCCTCTCATTATCTTAAGAGAGACTTGGTTCAGTGATTGTATCACGAACCAAATGTCCATTAGAGGATCAGTGGACCTTTAGGAACAAGATGTAACTATAGGGGTAAAACGAACATTTGACCAGCTCTAGTTACGAACAATCGGTGAAGGGTCGACTTACTAATCATGGTTATGTCGAGTGGACAAGAAATATATCTGTAGTGAGGGAGTGCAACTACCGACTATAGTGAAGTGTCCCGGAAGCTAACGAACGTTGAATAACTAGGATATTGAGTTTAACTGGTTATTCTTGTATTGTTGGAGCCCATGATCTGTAGGTCCATTAGGTCCGTCTACTAGCTCAATAGGAAAAAAACTTGGAACAATACTATAGGTTAATGTTTGAAACGTTCAAATTTGGAATAGGGCATAAATGTCGGTTATATACGATATTAACGACATATTGGTTTAATTTCAAATTAAACTAAATTTGAGAGTTGGTTATATCTAAATATGATTTAAATATTAAACACATGAATAAGGATTCATGTTTGAGATGTCGGATTGAGGTGTAAAATATTAATTTAATATTTGATATTAAATTAATATATTTAATTAAAAATGTTTAATTAATAATTGAATTTAATTTTATATAAAATTAATTTTGGAATTAATATTATTTAAAAATCAGAAAATGAAAATCATTTTAAATTAAAAAATTTAATTTTGAATTTAATTTTGATTTAATAAAATGATTGAATTTTACGAGGTGGTGGATTACACCACCTCCATGCACTAATCCTTGTTAAGCCACCTCTCTAATCCAAGCAAAATCACTCCCTTAAGCTGTCAATCTTTTGTCCATTCTTGATGCACTTACTTCCTCTATATATGGAGGATTAAGAGAAGAGAAATGCATGCTTCTACATGCTGAAATGAGGGAGAAATTCACTCTTAGAGACACCTTGTTCAAGCTCTCAATATTTGAGCTTTCAAGCTCTTCCCTTCCATAGTCCTTATCAATTAAGGACCCCACAATCTGTTCCCAATGAAATTAGCTTTCTTGTTTAATTAAGGTTGTCTCAATAAATCCTAAGAGAGTGTAATGTGATTAGTTAATTCGTATGAAATGCTATCATGTCCAACTAATAAGTTAATTTAGAATTGATTTGGATGCTTTGTCCGATTAATTGACTTAGAGGATCTAGATGCTTTTTACGTCTTTTTCCATTAAGTAGATTGAGCATTTAAGTAGGAAGTGGATGTGTCTATTTGAGTTTTTAATAATTGCATTACAAAAATTAGCTCGATAGACTCTGAATGCGTACTTGGTAAGATCAATTTCATATCTCTTGCTTTAATTTTGTTTTATGCATTTTACATTGTGCCTTTTACCATTTCTTTAGCACAAATTCCCCCTCCTTTAGGGTCTGCTTTGTGGCGTGAAACTGTTGCAGATCCTTCGATCGTGAGAGGGTCTTTTGGCGGCCATTCCCTTCATTCTATGCTAACTCCAGCCCTTGGGTGGGTTTTTGGGAAGCCTATTTCAACCGCACTAACAAAGTCTTACCATAGCCTCTAATTTTTTGGAACTCGTATGTAATTAATTAATTTATGGAATCATGTATAGTATCTTGACTAGCTTGTGCCAAAAACTTGTTTCTAGA
This sequence comes from Luffa acutangula, assembly GCA_036850905.1. Classification (NCBI taxonomy): domain Eukaryota; kingdom Viridiplantae; phylum Streptophyta; class Magnoliopsida; order Cucurbitales; family Cucurbitaceae; genus Luffa; species Luffa acutangula. The sequence continues at coordinate 17,011,269 of CM072099.1, forward strand.
CTACTTATGGGCTAATGTTAGTGTAGTTAATCCATTGAATTTGCTTTTAATCTCTCTAATTAAGGGTCTTGCTTTCTACTATTTAATGGCAACGATTGGATGCTGCTATGCGCATACCATTTTCTCAAAATCACCCCTCTCTAATTCATCTTCATGGTATCAGAGCTCTAGGTCTCTTCTCTTTTTCGTTTTTTTTTCGATCTTCAATGACGTCATCTTCCAGTTCTTCGTCAGTCGATGATAGTCGATTACCGACCTTACCCAACACCAGCACCTTAATAGCTCCGGTCATCTCTACCACTGCTTCCTCACCTGTCGCTACCCCTGTTACAAATCATCTTCCTCAGCATACTCTCCCTGGGCCCTTAAACCCCAATATTCCCCCTTGCAATCCAATTTTCCCAATCATCCAAATGTCAATCAATTTCCCCCTCCCTACTCCTCATCCCTACAAGTGCTTTATTGTTAATTTAGATTTCATACTTTGTTTCTTGTATTACTTATATTTGTTTCTGTTTTTTTTAATCTATTCTTAATTTAATATTATTGACGATGTCCAGCCAACATTTTTAGAACTAATGGAATAGGATAAAGATGTTGAGTAGAACGTTTTCAAACTCAAAGATAGATCGTTAATTTTAGCATTGTTATTGAAAACCTATTCTCTCATGTCGAACGACTCCCATTTTAAAGTTCAAGCTCAACATTGTTACACTCAAGAGCAGTTGTAATAATCAAACTACAGTCTGGAAAAAACACAATACCTTCACTTCTCCTAGATTTACCAATAATCATCTGCAATACTTCGTCGACATCCTTAGCACCCGAAACAACCTCAATCAGCTCATGATCAAGTAATTCCAAAAGAAAAATTGTAATGGGTGGCTAAAATCTAATGGTTAATTGCAAATATAGAAAGTTTTATAAAAAAATGGGCAGTTGCATAGATGGCAAATTGGACCAAATTAGTAGCAAATATAGCACAGTTGCAAACTAATTGCAAATATAGCAAAATTAATTGTACAAGACCAAAAAGTTGTTGTCAGATTCTATCTGTGTCTATCACTGATAAGCTCTGATTATTCAAAGTATATCAGTGTCTATCGCTGTTAGACTTCAATTAATCAAAATCTATCACTAATAAATTCTGATAATCGAAGTCTATCAGATAGATTCTAATTAACCAGAGTCTATCAGTGTCTATCAGTAATATACTCTGATAGATTTTGCTATATTTTTTTCAATTTTTTTTACATTGTGCTATATCACTATTAATTTGGTCCAATTTTCCACCCACTTCAAATTCTCTATACAAAATTGCAAATATATTAAAATTTTAAAATAATTTTTAATTCCCGTTTTGCCCCTATTTTGATTTCTATCAATGATAGAAATCCAGTGATAGATGATAGAATCTATCACTGATAGAAGATTATTGCTAATAGAAACTAATAGTGTATTTAATAGAAACGAATAGTGTATTTGATTACGTGATAATTTGTACGTACCTTTTGTTTTTTTTTTTCTTTTTTTGTTTTGTTGAGGTCTCCCATTCTTTAAATTTCAACTTCTGTTTTGTGTTTTTCTTTTCTTCCAGTTCAATTTTCATATTGTTTAAATTCAACATCTATAAAAACAAAATTTGTGACATAGGTTTTAGAAACAAAAATGATAGTTTTCTATTAGTGATAAAAGATTTATATCAGTGATAGAAATCTATCAGTGATACGTTTCTATCACTGATAGATTTCTATGAGTGATAGAAGATTTTTATCACTGATAGACCTTCTATCAATGATAGAAATCTTCTATCACTAATAGAAATCAATCTTTCTATCAATGATAATTTCTATCAGTGGTAGAAGGTTTTTTTATCACTGATAGAATCTATCGGTGATAGAAGGTTTTTTTTATCACTGATAGAATTCTACCGATAGATTCTGAACTTCCCTTTCTAAACTGCTAGAATTCTAAGTGATGAATCTATCACTGATAGAATTCTACCACTTCTTCCTCACTCAGTTTCTCTTCATGCTTGTCATTCTGCTTTTCATCTTTTTTCTTTCCTACAAAAGAGTTAGAAACATCACAATTAAAATCAACAGAGAGTTAGGAGGATGTTGGGACCTTTCAGAGGAGGTTTTTTGTGTCTCAGCCCTTCCATCTTCATCCATGCTCTTCTCATCTTTCTTCTTCTTTTCTGAACTGACCTCCAGCTGTCTACCACTTCTCAGTGTCACCATCTTGCACTGCTCTTTTGGATTGGATTCAGTGACGCTTGGAAACTTCCCTTTCTGAAAGGCATTCACTGCTGAAGCTATCTGACCTATCTGAACTTCCATATTCTTTAGAGTTGTGTCGTGGTTATTAACTGTTGCCTGGAGATTCACATTTAACGCCTTCTACTCCTTGATAAACATGGCCACCATCTCCTCCAGGTTACTCTTCTTTTCTGGCAAACTTGTTGAAGCAAATCCTGGAGGTGGCTGTAATACGTTCTTAGTGTTGGAGTACAAAAAGTTCTCATGATTGTGCAGACTGGGATGGTAGAAGTTTGGTACTCCTTGAGTGAATGCTCTGTTTCCCACATAATGAACTTCTTCCACATCTTGATTCTCTTTCTTTGAATATCCTAAAGCTAAGGTGGAGATAGACTTGACCACCTCAGATGAAGTTCGCGTGTTCAGTGCATTTGTCAAAGATGCCATTTGTGCCTCTAGAGAGCTTGACTCATCTATTTCATAAATACCAGCCTTCTTGGAAATTGTCCCCCTTTCAGTCGGCCACTGGTAACTGGTCGCTGCCATTTTCTCTAAAAGATCTTTGGCTTCCGTCACTGTCTTGAAAAGAAACCTCCCACCTGCTGAAGTGTCTAAAACTGTCTTGGTAGAAGGATTCAGTCCATTGTAAAATAACTGCACCTGAAGCCAATCTAGGTAGTCATGCTGTGGGCATCACCTAAGCATTTCCTTATATCTCTCTCATGCCTCGTATAACTGCTCCTCATCTAATTGCCTGAATGTTCTGATCTCGGTCCGGAGCTTCGTAGTCTTGGCAGGCGGGAGAAATTTTGTCAGGAATGCCTGGGCAAGCTCGTCCCATGTGCTGATACTGCCCGTCTCGACTGATTCGATCCAATCTTTAGCCTTATCCTGAAGAGAAAATGAGAATAACCTCAATCTTATAGCGTCGGCCGGAACTCCATTCATCTTTATCATCCCACATATCTCGAAGAATGATCGCACATGTGAGTGTGGGTCCTCCGAAGGATGTCCCTTAAATGAATTGTCATGCGGCATCTGGATCAGTCGTGTCTTTAACTCGAAATTATTTGCTTGAATTGGGGCGTAAATGATGCTTGAATTCTCGGTTGGGAGGACTGACTGTAAAAAGTCTCTAATTGCCTTGGGAGCTTCGTCTTGATGGGTCATTGCTTCCGTTAGTCTTTTCTCTCTATGAATAGATTTGAGTGTCCTGGTAATTTCAAGATCTAAAGGAAACAAATCAACCACCTTATGTCTTTGCAACACTCCCAAACAATCAAGAGAACCAAACAAAAAACAAAATGATATTCATAAAAGAAAATATTTACAACCTAAATTACTATTTATCCCTTTCTTTTTAATGTCAAGAAAAAATTATTTTGCTTAAAAATCAAACCTCCCCGACAACGGCGCCAAAAACTTGTCGGCACGTCTACACCGCTACTAATACCGCAAGTGCACGGGCCGCAAGTAATATAAAACGAAAATATTCCGAGTATCGAATCCACAGGGAGGCGAAGCGAAAATTAAGCAAAGCAAAAATTCCTTGAAAACAAAAAATATTTGGGAGAAATAATATTTAGAGACCAAAACATGCAATGAAAATGGATTTGAAAATTAAAGCGATGAAGGAAATCAAATTGATCAATCAATAAATAAAAATATGGAGAAAGAGTTTTTAAATGGGAAGTGGGGTCTTGAAACTCAATTAATAGCTAAATAATTATTACAATTATCCTATCTCATTGCCCAACTAATTATAATCCTAGAATCTCTGTTAGTCACATAGGATCTTCTGTCAGTCTCCCCTAATTATAATTAATCTATTTTAACAACCTAAGTGTCCTTAGCGCCATTACAATTTGTTAATTATTACGCTATGATTCATTTTAGGAATCTAAGTTTAATCAACTAATCTCGTTGTCACGAAGGGCAATTAAACTAGTTGCATGGATTATGATCTATCCTAATTTCTCTCTGTCGAGTCTCCATTAAGAATCAGATCAATATACAACTGGACAGATTGCATACAGCATTACGAGCATCCGTACAAATAATTAGTAAACAGGGCAAGAGATAGTCAATTATAACAACATTTAACTATAATTTCATTTCAAGACCCCAAATTGGGGTTTAGCTATACATAGCTAAAATATTCACAAATTTTACAATGGAAAGCATAAATATGAGCAAAATAAAAGGGAATGAAATGACTGTCGAAGACCCCGTCTCTGACGCTTGGAGTCCCTCCGAGCACACCTTGAGCCTCCTAGAATGCTCCCCAAAACTCCCAAAAAAATTTCCACTAAAGAACTCTCAAAAAGGCTAAAACGCCGGAGCCAAAGAGAGAAAGGAATGAAGGAATTGAATGATGATTGATGGTAAAAAATGGCACTAAGGGGCGCCTTTTCTAGGGCCGGAAATGGGACAGCGTCGCGACGCTATTGGCACAGCATCGCGATGGTGTGACGTCAGCCAACTTGTTCCTCTTCTTCATGGTTGACTGGAAATTTGGGAAATCCATAAAGTGCTCCTGCATTAGAAGCTAGAATGGAACTATTTTTTTTATCTGTGAAAAATGGAGGTGCAGGGAATCGAACCCTGTGCCTCTCGCATGCGAAGCGAGCGCTCTACCATATGAGCTACACCCCCTTATACAAGACAGCTTTTACAAATATATTTTCTATGTTATTTTGTTTTGAGTAGTTTTTTTTTTCGTTTTATCAACGGTTTTTTTTTTTCTATAATGGAAATTTAAACCTCTTTTTTCAAATAAGGTTATTGATAATCTCATAACTACTTCAACAATGAGTATAATCCTTTGAGGTTTATCCTTTTTTCTCTTATGTTTTTTAGGATATTATATTACATGTCAAGGTAAGAATTCGAGAAAATTGTTAGTACTTTGATAATTCCTACTCCTTATATTTACCCAAGGAATTTTTATTTATAGCTTTATATAATTTAATATTGTTAGACCTCACCTCATTTTTATAACTTAAACTTGTGACAATAACAGTTAAAAATATATAAAAACAAATCAAACGAAAATGAGCCTAACTTCAAAAGAACGCTTGATGAAATCAACATAAACAAGTGAATCAATTTCCATACTCCTTTACATATGGGGTGTTTGGTCACTACAAGAAATTTTAGATCTCTTAACGCACAAAGAACGCGTCGAGAGAAGCTATTTCTCCTGGCACCCTGAAAACGACGTTGGGAGAAACACTTTAGAATTACTCTCTCCCGACACCGTCTAGATGGCGTCGGGAGAGACGGCATCTCTCTCGACGGCGTCTTAACGAAATCGAGAGAGATGGTACCTCTCTCTAAACATTGGAAAAAAAAAAGCCCTGACCACTCTCCCCCTTTGTGCCTTCCATTTCCACAGCCCCCCTGCGTGCTTTTTGTGCTGTCAACGAAGTCGCCATCGCTCGGGTCATCTCGCCCGCTGTCGTCTGGACTAAGTATCATTCGAAGGTTTGTTTTCTTTCTCCTTTTCTTTGAACGAATCAGCCATGAAATTTTCTACTTTTTCTTATTTTTATTTATTTATAGATTTGGATTCAGATTTGCTCTACCTGTGTATTATATGGCATCTCTTAACCATTTTAGGTACATAGTGGAGGGGTAAATTTTGCTCTACCTGTGATCTAAGTTCTAAGTTCATGCCTTTTCATATAGTAGTGTGCTTTGAGTTGGTTGGCTCTAGTTGTTCTGTCAAAAAAAAGTTTGTTGATTTTAAGAGATTATGGAAAATCCTATGATCAACTTGTGTGCTTGAGCCACTCGTTGTCCATTTGTTAGATAGAATTGACTACATGGAATTGGAGTAACAAGTTGAGAAAAACCACAAATTACCACACAAATTCTTGGAGATTATGTCCAATTTATCAAATGGTCTTAGAAGTTGGATTTTTTTTTTTTTTTTCAAAATGTAGACTGGATTTTGTTTTTGTTAAAAAATATCTATGAGTTCTAGCTATTCATGTTGCACTTTAATCTTTTGACTTTTAGATTTTTGTGGTGGTTGTTTGAAATCTCTATCACAATTTTGTTTTGTTGTTTAGTTTTGATTCCTAAATTTTCTGTCATTTTGTCCTAGTTTGGCACAATTATGACATATGCTAGAATTTTTTTTTTGTTTGGGTTGGATGTGGATTTAAGCCTTTAATCTTTTGGTCGAGATTGTAATGTCTTAACTAGTTTTGTTGAATATACTAATATGACCCTCAAGGTTTGTTGCTATCCTGCAGTTATGGTAGCACGTTGCATGTATTTTGCTTAATTAGTTGGAGCGATTTGTTGGTTCTTAGGTTCTTTGTTGGTTCTTAAGTTATTTGTTGGTTATAAGATGGTGATAAGTTTTTAAATTGTTTGTTGGTTATATTATGGTTCAATCTTGAGGTTGAGAGTTTATAGTTATTGTGTTTGAAGGTGTTCATATAACACATGCGGAAGCAATTGAAGATCGAAAGCACTTAACTCTATTAATTTTACTCCTAAAGCATGCTGGTTTTTGAGAAAACAGAATAGAGAGTTAGAGAGCACCAACCTTTTGTAGCTCACTTGTGTGGAACTCCTTGTGGTGTTTTCTTCTCCAATCCTCCTTGGACAACTTCTAGAGTCTTCCTTACTATTCTCCGGGCCAAGAACGACTTGTGGAAGTCTATAGTGATAGAGAATGGGAAGGGAATGCTTGAAGGATCAAGCTCTATGGAGATATAAGATGAGAGAGTGATTGAGGAAGAATTTCAGCAGCATAACACTAAGGTAAAAGCTGTATATCACCACAATCAGATTCTTCCTCTACTTATAGAGAGAATCCATGCAAGAAGGGGCTTCAAGGTGCAAGAAACATGGTGGTCTTAATGGAGAAAGTGGAAGCTAGGTGTTCAAGCAACACTACATGCACCATTGCATGAATGTGGTGTAATTCCACTTTGAGTCTTCATGCAAGAGTGGATTTCCAACTGTTTCCACTATCTTTATGATTCAAAATCAGATTATAATTCAACATTATTGATTTTAATTTCAATTCTAAATTGAATTTAATCAATCTTGAAGCTTGCCCCACTTAATTATGAATGATTAATCAAATTAATCATCTTAATATAGTGCATCCTTTATATATGAATCTCAATTCATGTATATAGTATTAAAACCCCTTTTAAATACTTTATCTCTCATTTTCTAATTTAATTCATAATTAAATTATTGTGTCAAACACAATTTTACGATAATACCCTTTTTCTCGATTTTGAACGATTCAAAGAATCCTATCAATATGTTCTAGGCTTTAATCCGATATGAGCAAGTAGGGGGACCTAATGGACCTATAGATCATGGCCTCCAACGATTCGAGGCTAACCGACTAATCTCATTATACAAGCTAGCCAACATTCGTTAAATACCGGGACACTCCACTATAGCCCAATAGTTGCACTCCCCTCACTATAGATATATTTCCGTCCACTTGATTTAACCATGTTTAGTAAGTCGATCCTTCACAGGTTGTTCGTAGCTATAGCTAGGTCAAATGACCGTTTTACCCTTATAGTACTTCTTGTTCCTTAAGTTCCACTAATCCTCTAATGAACAATCGGTTTGTGGTCCAACCATCAAACCTAAGTCCCTCTTGATCCACCGAGAGGGTGGGGCCCCTTGTTCGAGTCCTGGAGTTAGTACTTAAGGGAACAACCTATCTATTATCCTTGAAATGGGTAGGAGCGAATTCTGTCTTGCGAAACTATGTCTCCAGCTATCTATTCGATCTTATCCCCAAAATGGTAGGCTTGTTGAGTTGTCGATACTGTCCACTCTCACCCATGCAGATCAAAGGATAATCTCGTATAAATAGGAGTTCATAGTTAGCTCAGGATTAAGAACGAGTTACCTAGGTCATCTTTGAGAAATAGTCAGTTTCTTCAGTAAACGGTGTTATAAAGAGAAAGTGACTTATTTCGTGGTCTAGTCTTATGCAAACTCATTGCATAGGACGCCCCCACTCGCATGTTTCCACATGAACGATTTAGGATCTCATCGTTTGTACTCAATACAAAGTGGGTCGCGTCCATAGTGTCCCCAGGATAAGGCACCCAACCGTATCCTTATACTATAGACTATTTTGACTACAAACTTGAACTTGATCCTACGATATGTCCCTACATATAGTTCGAGCATTCATTTTATAGCCAATGATCTTAGTTTATTGGATTTAGGTTAATCATTCGCAATTTACTTATTCAATAACATCTTTTACTGAATAACATCAATAACGTCTTTATTGGAAATAGAATATGTTTAATGATTTACAAAATACGAGTTTATAGGACATTAAATCCAATAGTGTTTTAGTTGGTGGTAAGAGAGATAAACATGACTATTTTATAAGTTATTCTTATGTTCTTTGAGTTCTTTGTTGGCTATAATTATTGTGTTTCATTTAGTGGTAAGAAAGATAAGTTGTACTTTGTAAGCTTTGTTGGTTATAAGCTTTAGTTATAGTTATTTGAGATAAGTTAAGTTTATGAGATTGTTAAGTTTTAGTTTACGAGATAAGTTGTAGGTTGCTATATTTTTTGGTGGAGTTTGAGTGAGTTTGTTGGTTATAAGTTCTTAAGTTGTTTGAGTTCTATGGTGACAAATTCTTAACAAAATGTGAAGAATTGAGTTCTTATGCTCTATTATCTTTGTTGCTTATGTTCGTCTTTGAGTTCTTATGCTCTATTATGTTCTATTATGATTTGTTTCTTATGTTTTTTTAACAGTTGTTTGATGCAAAGTAAATTTTAGAATGTTAAAGGTCTATTTGATGTTATGCTTTATTATGATTTGTTGCTTATGTTCTTTGAGTTCTTATGTTGTATTATCTTTGTTGCTTAGGTTCTTTGAGTTCTTATGCTCTATTATCTTTGTTGCTTATGTTTTTTTACTTTTTATCCTCATAGTTTATAAACTTGTAGTAACTTACTATTGAATGTTAGTTATTCTTTTTCTCACTCTTGATTGGTTTATGTTATTATGTTATTAAATTTAAATATTGTGATTGATATACAAGTTAGGTTGATTGTTGTGTTTAAATTGTTTGACTATTTATATTAACATAATTAACATCTCTTATGCCAATTTGTGTGCTAATTTCCTCTTCAGCTTGCTTGGGCAGCTACATAAGTCCTTCTGAGTTCAAATATTCCAAGGCTAGTCCAGGATGCTTTATCGTGAGGATCTCCTCTAGATAGATGAAAATCGATTTCCAGATAAGTCGGTATCTGACTTCCCGCTTGTAACTAATTTGTTATCCTGCAAAAAATATTCTTAAGGCTTTTTGTCATTCGCTTTGCTTGTATGAAATATCTTAGGCCTTGGCCTCAACTACAAGTTTAGTTTACTGTTTTGAAGCCCCCTATGTAGGTGTTTCTTTTCCATTAGTCATTTATGTGATTAACACGGTAAGACCATAGGGTCGTCCTCAGACACTTTTCATGCTATTTAAAATTTTGAGTTGCTGCACCAAAATATTAGTTTCTGGAAAAGAAAAATGAAGGAAGAGGCTAGGGCTGGTCTTGGTCTCAAGCTCCTGTGAGTTCAAAATTCAAATTTCTCAAATTTTTGTATTCATATATCAATTTCCGCAGAGGAAGAAATAAGTACATAGGCTAAAACATGTAATCTTTTAACCATAGCATGTTGAGCTAGTTTTTTTTTTTTTTTTTTATTTAATTAGGGAAGCATATCCCCTGTGTAGCTCCCTACTTAAGTAAAATTTTTCCTGAAGTAAAAGTTATACTTGAGTAATCGAGGCTTGCAGAATATCTTATCATACCTCAGAGTTTTCATTGCACAAGCATCTCTTCCATTGGTATTGGTTGGCCTCGGCCTCGACTCTTTAATGATTGGCCTCAGCCCATTGCTAACCAAAGGAAGCCTGTTTGATCTCTTTTTTGTTCCTGCCTCTAGGACCCTTACCATCGCGATCCTTAGGAATTCTTGAAGTCGAGTGCCTTTGATAGTATTGGGGTTTCCACTCTACCAAGGACATTTTTCTTGTCAATTGCCTTAGAGAGCATTGGGGTTTTCCACTCGACCAAGGACATTTTGCCTGTCGATTACCTTCGGGATTATTGGGGTTTTCACTCCACCGAGGACATTTTGCCTGTCGATTGCCTTGGGGAGTATTGGGGTTTCCACTCCACCAAACGACATTTTGCCTATCAATTGCCTTGGAGAGTATTGAGGTTTCCACTCTACCAAGGATGTGAAGTCTTTTTTGTGCCATGTCACATATATGAGTCCACATCACAGAAGCATTAAGAGAGCTGGAAGCTGAGCTGTACATCAGTTTTATATTTCCCTTTATAATGTATTATATTCTCTCGTTAATAGTCTGGCCCCACCACTTGAAGTTGTTATAACAGAATGCTTCATGTTAACTCATTAGCTGAGCATTCTTCGAATGAGAGTGAACAGGGGAGTGCAGAGAGAGTTGTGAGTTGGGAAATATTCTTCTGGGTAGTGAGGCTGTGTGATTGGAGTCTCATCTCCATTTCTGTATATCTCTTTGTACTTCTATGGTGATTAATGAGATCGATCGTGGCTGCCCTTTGAAAGTGGATGTAGACCAGTAATGGTTGAACCACTATAATTCCTCTGTGTTTCGTCATCCTCTTGTCTCTCTAATTTGTGTTGTTTGTGTTTAGATCCATTACAAGTGGTATCAGAGCAAGCATTTCGGTGATGGAGCAAAGAAATTCGCAGCAGTTGTCGAGAGAGAGCTAGAGATTCGAGAAGAATTAGCCGAAGTATTTTGCAATCGCAACAGAGGTTAGTTATTCAAACGATCGATTAGGGTTCACTGACTGGATTAGTTTCGAATTATTTCATCCTCGTTTGTTAGATTGAATTCTTAGAATGTCTGCTAAATTCGAACTCGAGAAATTTGATGGGAAGGGAGATTTTAGTCTCTGGAGAAAGAAATTAAGGGTGTTGCTTGTTCAATTAAAAGTTGCAAGAATATTAGATAAACCAGAAGACTTACCCGAACCCTTGACTGAAATAAAACGTAAAGAAATGGATGAAATAGACTTCAGCACTATGATTTTATACCTATCAGACTCTGTTCTTCGCCAGGTAGATGAAATTAATAGTGCAGTAGAGCTTTGGAAAAAGTTAGAAACCATGTACCTAAACAAATCTTTAACAAATAAAATACTTCTAAAGGAAAGACTATTTGGCTATAGGATGGACTCTTCGAAACCCTTGGAAGATAACTTAGATGAGTTTGTCAAAATTTGTTTAGATGTTACAAATATTGGTGAGAAGATTGATGATGAGAATCAAGCAATAATATTGCTAAATTCACTGCCAGATAGCTATAAAGAGATAAAAGCAGCAATTAAGTACGGAAGAGACTCTTTAACTTTGAGACTGGTGTTAGATGCTCTAAGGTCAAAAGATATGGAAACAAGAACCCAGAAAAAGGAGACAGAAGCTTTAACCGTTAGAGGAAGAACTGAAACCAGACCTAACACACCTAAGACAAATAAGAGGGATCAAAGTAAACATAGATCCAAGTCTAAAGGTAAAGAAACTAGAGAATGTTTTTATTGTCATAAACCTGGACATTTGATAAAAGACTGTCGTAAGCTTCAATATAAAAATAAACATCAGAACAAGGAGGGACAAAATTCAGCCAATGTTCATGAGAGTTATGACTCAGCAGAGGTACTTACAGTTTCAGATTTAAACCCCACAGAAGAATGGATCCTTGACTTCGGCTGTTCGTACCACATGACTCCTCACAAACATTATTTCCTAGATTTAAAAGAAGTAGATGGTGGAAAAGTTCTTATGGGAAATAATCAACAATGTTTAATAAAAGGCATTGGTTCAGTAAAACTCAGTTTAATGACTGGAACTCATAAAATTTTATCATCCGTTAGATATGTCCCTGATTTAAAGATAAATCTCATCTCATTAGGGACATTAGATAAGACTGGATATAAGTATAAATCTGAGGGAGGAGTCATGAAAATCTTTAAAGGATCTTTGCTAATAATGACTGAAAATTTGAAAAACGGTTTGTACACTTTGAATGGATCCTCCACAGTAGACTCTGCTAATGTTGCACCATCTGAAACACACAGTGAAGCCTTGCTTTGGCACAAACGTTTAGCCCATGTAAGTGAGAAGGGGTTGTATGAACTACATAAGCAGGGATTGTTGGGAAAAACCAAGTCTGTGAGTTTACCTTTTTGCGAGGAGTGCACATTAGGAAAATCTGCTAAAGTCCAGTTTAATCGTTCTGTGCAAAAAACTCAAGGTATTCTGGATTATATACATTCAGATTTGTGGGGACCCGCAAGAGTGTCAACCTTAGGAGGAGCTAGATATTTCCTAAGTATCATAGATGATTACTCAAGGAAACTATGGGTATTCTCTATTAAAAGTAAAACAGAAGTCTTTGAAACATTTGTAAACTGGAAGACTCTTGTGGAAAATCAAACAAACCGAAAGATTAAGAAGATCCGAACTGATAATGGGCTGGAGTACCTAAATGAAAATTTTAAAGCAATGTGTGCAAAGTCTGGTATTCATAGGCACTTGACAGTACCACATACACCACAGCAAAATGGGCTTGCCGAAAGATACAATAGAACTATTTTAGAGAGGGTAAGGTGTATGTTAGCAAATGCCAAACTTCCAAAGGTGTTTTGGGGAGAAGCTGTTAACACTGCAACATATTTAATTAACAGAAGTCCCTCCTTAGCCTTGAATTTAAAAACACCACAAGAAGTCTGGTCTGGAAAACCCCCAAATTTAACTCACTTAAAAATATTTGGGTGTGCGGCCTATGCTCATATTAATCAAGACAAATTAGATCCGAGGGCTCAAAAATGTGTTTTCCTCGGGTATCCGGATGGGGTGAAAGGATATAAACTTTGGACATTGTCTAAAGGAGAATCTAGATGCATAATAAGGAGAGATGTAAAGTTTAATGAAGAAGATATGCCATGGGAAAGAGAAGGTAGCTTTGGTTATCAAAAGGGAGTATTAGAAGAAGAGGACTCATTTGAGATAAAACTTGCTTGTGATGAAACAAATGGTGAACAACAAACTAATAATCAGAGTACAGAAGAACTTGAAACACAGTCAGAGGATAATCCGAATGTAACAAATGAATCCACAATAGAAGAAACTACTAATATCCCTTTACAAGCTACCCAAACAGAACATGGCTTAACAGAATATCAACTCACAAGAGATAGACAGAGGCGTACAATTAGACCCCCATCCAGGTATGAAGAGGCTGGTTGTAGTATTGAACTCCCAGATTCTGCAGCCTATGCACTGATATGTAATGAAGAGGATGAAAATTTAGAACCATTGACATATCAACAAGCTTTAAATTCAGAACATAAGCTTCAGTGGCAGAGAGCTATGAAGGAAGAAATAAACTCTCTAGAGAAAAATAATACTTGGGTTCTTGTAGAAAGGCCAAAGGAACACAAATTAGTAGCATGCAAGTGGTTGTATAAGTTAAAACCAAGCCTTAAGGGAGAAGATAAACCTAGATATAAGGCTAGATTAGTAGCCAAAGGTTACACTCAACAATATGGAATAGATTACAATGAAATCTTTTCTCCGGTAGTGAGATATTCTTCTATTAGAGTTTTGTTATCCATTGTTGCTCAATTTGACTTAGAGCTTGAACAAATGGATGTAACCACGACATTTCTTCATGGGGAATTAGAAGAGGAAATATACATGGAACAACCTCTTGGATTTGAAGCTAAGGGTAAAGAAAACTTAGTATGTAGGCTGCTGAAATCTCTTTATGGTTTGAAACAGTCCCCACGGCAGTGGTATAGAAAATTCGACAGCTTTATACAAAGTTGTGGCTTTGTTAGAAGTATGTATGATAGCTGTGTCTATATAAAAAGAGAAAAAGGAGTGGCTGTTGTGTACTTACTCCTTTATGTAGATGATATGCTTATAGCCTCACAAGATATGAAAAGAATTGAACTCTTAAAGACACAACTGAAGGGGGAATTTGAAATGAAAGACATCGGATCAGCAGTTAAAATACTTGGCATGAATATTCAGAGAGATCGAAAAACTGGAACTTTGAGAATAAGGCAAACAGAATATCTAGAGAAAATTGTAAAGAGATTCAATCTTGACCAAGCTAAAACTGTGAACATCCCTCTAGCACAACACTTTAGATTATCTAAAGCTCTCTCACCAAAAACAGAAGATGATAGAAAAGACATGAAAGCCATACCATATTCAAATGCCGTGGGTAGTTTAATGTATGGTATGACTTGTACAAGACCTGATATAGCTTTTGCAATGAGTGTTGTAAGTCGTTACATGAGTGACACTGGTAAGCCTCATTGGGAGGCAGTAAAGTGGATATTGAGGTACATTAAAGGGAGCTCAGAACATGGACTGATCTATTCAAGAGGGAGCTTGGATCAAGGTTGTTTAGTTGGCTTTGCAGATGCTGATTTTGCAGCAGATTTAGATAAAAGGAGGTCTACCTCAGGCTATGTCTTCACTTTGTTTCAAAACACAGTAAGTTGGAAATCTCAGTTACAATCCGTGACTGCTCTTTCTACAACAGAATCAGAATACATCTCACTAGCAGAGGCAGTGAAAGAAGGTATCTGGTTGAGAGGATTAATTGATGAATTACTTGGTATTTCTGACTCTTTCTCTGTTTTCAGTGACAGCCAAAGTGCAATTGGACTGTCCAAAAATCCTCAATATCATGACCGTTCGAAACACATAGATATCAGGTATCATTACCTGAGAGAGAAGACCATAAATGAAGAAGTGAAGCTGGAGAAGATTGCTTCTGTCAATAATCCAGCTGACATGCTTACTAAAGCTTTAACGACCTCCAGGATTTTGTATCTCAAGAACCTACTCAAAGTAGGTATCGGCTAATGCAAAGGTGAATGATGAATATCAAAGGGCAGCAGCTGAAAGACTTTTTTGAGGCTTATATGTGCCCATGTCAAGAGGGAGATTGTGAAGTCTTTTTTGTGCCATGTCACATATATGAGTCCACATCACAGAAGCATTAAGAGAGCTGGAAGCTGAGCTGTACATCAGTTTTATATTTCCCTTTATAATGTATTATATTCTCTCGTTAATTAGTCTGGCCCCACCACTTGAAGTTGTTATAACAGAATGCTTCATGTAAACTCATTAGCTGAGCATTCTTCGAATGAGAGTGAACAGGGGAGTGCAGAGAGAGTTGTGAGCTGGGAAATATTCTTCTGGGTAGTGAGGCTGTGTGATTGGAGTCTCATCTCCATTTCTGTATATCTCTTTGTACTTCTATGGTGATTAATGAGATCGATCGTGGCTGCCCTTTGAAAGTGGATGTAGACCAGTAATGGTTGAACCACTATAATTCCTCTGTGTTTCGTCATCCTCTTGTCTCTCTAATTTGTGTTGTTTGTGTTTAGATCCATTACAAAGGACATTTTGCCTGTCGATTGCCTTGGGGAGTATCGGGGTTTCCACTCCACCAAGGACATTTTGCCTGTCAATTGCCTTGGAGAGTATTGGGGTTTCCACTCTACCAATGACATTTTGCCTGTCGATTGCCTTGGGGAGTATCGGGGTTTCCACTCCACCAAGGACATTTCGTTGGCTCAACTACTCGAGCTTTCTGCATGTCATGTCTCCTCGTAAAATAATGTTAGTAGATAACATTATGTAGATATGGGAAAAAGACTAGACATTGATTAAAAATATAAGTATGTTATGAGTAGCTTGCAACTTATGAATAGTTAATAAGTCAATGGAAACACATAAGGTAAAAAATGTATCAGAATTCGTAATTACAAATTGAGTAATAACAGATAGACATTTAGTAAATATGGGTAGATAGAAAACGTACCCAGGGTGTTAAGCTTATGAGATGGTAAAGACTTTCATTTAGCTAATATGAGTTATCTTTAACTCACTCGAATTTCTCACTCCATATTGTTGAACTCAAAATTAGAAAAATAAAAAAAAAAACAAAAAAAAACTTGGTAATATTTGTAGTTGGACATTTATGAAGATGTCATAGAACAATTTTTGTGCAAGTAAATAACTATACTCTGAATCTCTTGCTGCTATTAATATGTTAAATCGAGAGCAAGATACGGAACCATCAGTGCATCAATTGATTAGTCAAATTCAAGGGATGAGTCAAAATTTTGCTAAAATGGTCTTCGTATATGTTCGTAGACTTGAGAATAGGCGGGCGGATGCATTAGCAAAGCAAGCTTTTCGTAATTCACATTCCATGTTGTGGTTATGTAATTTTCCTTCTTGGTTATTATCAATGGGAAATACTTCCCGTTGCAAATGCAATGTGACTTGCAATTGCAGTTCTAATGAAATGACGTTTTTTGATAAAAAAAAATATAAAATAAATAACTAACTTGTTTTACATAGTCTACTTTAATTTCGACTCTTCATTTAGTCCAAGTAACTTTATAACATAGGATCGAACAAATTTAATTGTGCGGTTTGAAATATGACCAGTCGGTCTATTTATTCATTGAATAAATGGCCAAATGATTTTTTTTTATTGATTAAGTACGAATTATCAATTGACACAAATATCTTCTTTAAAGTATGTAACCGAGATTCTAAAATTATATACAGTAGATACATCAAATCTACAATTGAAGTCAAATCAGACAAATTCAATCTAAAATATGAATTATCAATTGATAAAAATAGCCTGAACGAAATATCTAATTGAGATTCTAAATTAAAGAGCAAATCAAATCTAAACCCTCATTTTTTGTCAATCGATGAACGGTTTTGAGCAGGAAAAAGGGTCGGTTTTCTGGGCCCTAATTTCCCAAGTTGGTGTATTCCCCTGTTTCGTGAGGGAGGTCTTTGCGTTTTTTAGTTAATGATATTATTCTCTTTTCAAAAAAAAAAAAATCAAATCTAAATCCAAGTCAACCCAACCAAATCCACCCCAAAGCAAGGTGGGTAGCAAACAGGGAAATACATAATAATTAGAATAGTATTTTTATGTAACAAAGTTAAACATAAGTTTACAAGGGCACTCAATATTTAATCAACAACCTATTCTATTTATTTATTAAAAGCAGAATTAAAGGAAGTACAAAAATAATTATTCACTCTCATAAAATATCTAAAAGCAGTACTCATATGCTAAATCCTGAGATTTCTAAATTGATACACAAGTATCTTTCACATTAAAATAGTCCTACAATTTTTTTTTTTTTTTAAAAAAAATAGTCCTACAAAGCAAGAAATTAGAAAAGGAGGAAAAAAAAAAAAGAGAAAATGTGAGTTAATTGACTTGACCAAAAACAGTTTGATATATTTACGGCCTGTTATTCACCAACATTCCCACAAAATTTAAATAAATTTAACTTTCTGATTTTTTTTTTTTTTTTTTTTTTTTTTTTTTTTTTTTTTTTTTTTTTTTTGCGATTTAGAAGGAATCCTCTACCTACATGTGCAAAACTTGGGCTCAAAATAACTCGGGATAGATACTGCAAAAACGGATAAAAGTCGGCTAGCAGTGAAATCTAGAAGATTTTCAAGTATGTGCAATAAGCATTCAAATTTAAAAATCTCTATCTTATCTTAGATTTATTCCTAACTTGATTCTCCACAATTTATGCACCATTCTCATGCAATTTGAATCTCGGATCATCGAAAAATAATTCATCAAAGATAAACAAAATTCTAGAGATGTGTAGCAGGAACAGATTTCAAAGAAAGTTGGAGTAGATCTTGGACTACAAGTTTTAGAATTTAATGAAATCAAGATGGATGGATAATCTTCTTCAATATGATCAATTCCAGAATGATTGAATTCAAAAATCATGCATGAACAAGTACATAAGATTGTCAAATATATAAACCTACTCATGTTAATTATTGATCCGGTAAATTTGTTTGAAAGGGAAAGACGTGACCTACAAAAAAAAAAGAAAACTGTGCACTGGTGTGGTGCTTGCCACACCAGCTCCGATGCTTTTCAGTTAGGAGATCATAAGTGAAGCAAGCCAATTAAGAATTAGGGAGAAAGAGTAAATACCTAGTTCGGTCCCCCTACCTTGGGGTTAGCCTCTTGAATTAGAGTTTTCTCCTTCCTTTTAGGGGAGGGAATAGCCCGAGAGATTGATTCGGGTCCAATGGTTCTTTTTGGACTTGTTTCTACTCTGGACTCTTATCATTATGACTTTCTTAGAAATATGTCCAACTTCACACATAACACTCAATAACAAATATAGATGAAGTTGGATAAAATATTTTTTTAAGTACACATAAACAACCCAAAACAAAATATAAAAACATGGATAGGTCTCTAGAGACAGTTACATTCACTCAGGGTGAGAGTTCTTCAATCCAAATTTCGGACACCTTGGATCGTCTGGGATGTGCATAATAAAAAATAGACATGTCTATAATAATGATGAAACTGAAGCTAAAAAAGGGTATGAAAGACACAGATGCAAGAAAGATAAGAGAAGAAGAAAAATTCACCAATGAAAAAGCAATTACATTATTGTTAACATTTCCTCCCCAACAATTTATCTAACTGATTATGGGCTTGTGTCTTCTAAATCCAACTTTGTTGCAACAGTCAACGAAGTAGATGACATTTCTAAATATAGTGTGGATGTTGCTAGCGATACCTCATGGTGAGCTTTTGAGTAACAAATCACATAGATGAAATTAAGAGGAATTGTTCATTCTTTCTTGAAATATAGAGAGGGAGAGGTTGAAAAAGTTGTGTAACGTACCGAAGAAGAACAAAAAAATTAAAACATAAGAAAGAGAGAGAAATGGTAGGGAATAAATAGGTTTTAATTGGTAACTGACGGGTGAGATTTGAAGTATAGGTGAGAGAGGGAGATGGAGAGATTGGAATATAATGAGTGGAGAGATGAATTTGAATCAATTTTTTTATAAGGTTATGTGCATTTATGATTTGAGATTTAAGACAAACAATGAATAATTAAGTTTCTTTCTTTTTAGTTAATTATTATGTTCATTTCTATGTTTTTAAACTTACTTTTAGCAATTAATTATCCAAATTTTGGTTTTAAATTATATAATAAATGGAAAAGGGGTTTTCAACACAATTTCGGTAGATGTACCATGAATGTTTAATTTGTAATTTTTAATAAAAGTAATGAAAGGCTATTAGGTAATAAATCAAGGATATTATTGTCCAAAAAAAAATTTCTTCCACATTCTTACTTTTATATATAATAATAAATAATAATATAATATTATAGATTATAGATAATTGAATATTTTGAGTTAAAGAACTAAATATACACACTGTTGAAACTTTATAGACTAAATTTAATTTTTAATCTAATTAGAGTAGTATAGCTGCGCTTTGTTATATTCAAAGTTCATTTTTTTTTTTTTTAAATGATAAGGTTGTATTCTTACAAAAGTAAAAAAGATAAGGTATGAATCTCCAATTTCATACCCTATTGAATTCGAAAAAAGAAACGCTCAATAGGAAAACCGATAACCGACAATGCTAATCTCCTAAACAAGGACAAGGTGATTCACTTCCAAAAAAAATTGATTGAAATAATCGATAGTACTTGACAAATTTGTTTTTTTTTTTTTTTTTTTGAGAAGGACAAATTTGTTTTATATTCAAATAATCTCATACACCCTCAAATAGAGTAATACATTAAATAAAATTTAATTTTCTACATTTATTGTGCATTATAATCCCTTCAAAGTCCTTGTAAATAAGACTTACTCCAAACCTTATTTCCCATCGAAACAAAACCACAACTTTTCCATACTGAAAAAAGATCAAAATTAAAGCGCAAAAAATGGTTGCCTCCATCAAGTTTTTTTCTCTACTCTTCTTCTTTTGTCTCCTCTCTAAAGGTACATATGTGATTAAAATAGTTTTAATTGTAAATTCTTGAATTTTATAATTATTTGATTTTCATCTCTCAAACTTTCGTATACTTTATTTTGATATCTAAACTTTTAAATATCTACTCATGAAATATATGAACGGAAGACATATGAGTGATGTCAAATGCATGTTAGGATTTTGCTAAATGATTTTTTTAATGAAAAGATCGAACCAAAATATTTTTCATATATTTCACCATAAAGTTTAGATACAACATTATTTTATTAATGTGACGCCCGAGGTTAGAAGGGGTACATGAATGAACCGAGATCACATCCGAATGAGAGGGATCCTGAGGACATGGAAACAGTCAAGATAAAGCTTAAAAAGAATTGATAGGTACTACCTATACCAACAAGGTGCACCTTCCTTTTCGGTGGCTCAATCATAGGAACTTTGAAGTTAAGCGTGCTTGGCTTGGAGTAGTTCTATGTTGGGTGACCTCCTGGGAATTTTCCTAGGATGCATGTGAGTGAGGACAAAGCATGCTAGAAGGACCCCGTGTTGGTTTGTGGGGACAGTCTTCACTCTTAGAAGCGGTTTAAGACGAGTATGGTAACGTCGCCAGGCTGCAGAGGATGTAGGGGAATGCCGGGGCCGTGAGGTGCCGAATCCGGATTCCGAATCCTAGGCCTGGGACGTTACAATTAAACTGACACTTATGTTGGGATCGATGTCAAAGATAACCTGGTTTGTTCTTTCTAATAAACTTTGCATGAAAAATTATTTGCAACGATCTTTGCCATTAATTTTTATAGACCAAATTTTTGCTAGACTTATTATATGCGTGTTTTTCCGGACTTGTATGCATAAATATCTACTCATGATCAAATATATGAATGGACATGTCGGATTTTGCCAAACGATTTTGTAGTGAAAAGATCAAACCAAAACCATTTTCATATATTTCACCGTAAAGTTTAGATAGAACATTATTTAAACTGACGCTAATTACGTAGGATCGTCGAGGGCAAAGATAACCCATTTTATTGTTTCGTGATTCGGGTTTGGATCGGTTTTATTACAGGGAATTGCGAATGCACTTTAAAGGACAATTCAATCAGCCAAAGTGCAACAGGAGGTGAAGTGAAGGGGAAGCAAGAATGGAGAGCCACAATCACAAACAATTGTATTTGCTCTCAGTTAAGTTTGAAGTTGGATTGCAAAGGATTCAATACAGTTGAGGCAGTTGATAGATCCATCTTGACAGTTGCAGGCTCTGTGTGTTTGGTTAACAATGGTCAACCAATCTTTGAATCAAAACCCATTTCCTTCACTTATGCTTGGGACTCTGCCTTTCCTTTCAAGCCCCTCTCCTCTCAAATTGCCTGTTCTTAATTAACTTCTCTCTTTTGATATACTTCCATCCTCTACTATACAAATAAAAAGAAATCACACAGTTTGTATTAGTTTTTAAGGTATATATACAAATTATATATATACATATACAATGCTTGTGTTTCATGCATAAAACATATGCATACACTATTGTATTATTATGGTTCAAACCTTTGTTTATTATCAACTCTCTCTTTCTTAACGGATGTGAAACGAAGATAAAATGTTCGAAGTTGATATATTTGAGAAATTGGGTGGGAGAAAAGACTTTTGGCTCATTCTCAACTATAAAGAGAGAAAACATGTTTTGATGATTACTTACTATATAGAAATGTACTATAAAATAGCAACAAAATTTTACTTACTAACCTTTTATATATATATATATAATCTTTTAATTCTGCCCATCTGAGAGTGTGTTTGGTTTAACTTTTCATGTGTTTATTTTTTTATTTAAAAAAAATCATTTTGAAAAAAATTCTGAGTGTTTGACAACCACTAAAAATAACTTATTAAAAAATGAGATAGGGAAATAAATCCTTTTGAAAGAAACACTTGAAACCGAATTTTTTAAAAAGAGTTTTTTTTTTTTTTTTTTTTTTGTATATAATAACTTGGGCATAAAAACACTTATGTGGAAATGTAACCAAACATATGAGTGTTTTTAAATTCTAAACAACTTTTATACTTTTTTTTTTTTAAAAAAAAATGCATTATTGTTGAAAAATATTTGGGGTAACTACACAAATGGACCAATAGTAGCTCATTTTTTTTCAAAAGTGTCTATTTTGTTATAATTTTTCATTTTTGTCAGCTCACAACCGGATAGTAAAGGAGTTTAAGAAGCTCATTTACGTATTTGCCCTTACCAGTTGACAGAATAAAAAATATAATACTAAAATAAATTAATAAAATAAGAGTTACCAAATCAAATAAAGGCATTCATGGAAGAATAAAAATTGAATTAATGCATGAAATCTTACCATTGATAAATTTAGAAGATTTAGAAAAATTTGAAATTAATGGGTTAAAGAAGCTCATCCACCATAATTTCTGAAAATATTTAAACTACTATAAGACATTCCAAACCAAGCAGGGGCATTTTGGTCAGTACGCATCATTTAGTAGATTCCCATTTATACCCTTTTGCCATTTTTGAAAGGATTCCTTTTTTTGGACATTTTTCAACTCCATGTTTTAAAATTTGCCATTCGTGTTGTTAACCCTTTGAGTTAGTTTTAGGGCCCGTTTGGAATGTCTTATAGTAGTTTAAATAAAAAAAGGGAAGAGAATGGTCTACAGTGTATCACAAAATCATAACAAACTAACATCTTGTATTTTTCTTATTGAATTTCCCAAAAATCAAACACACATACTGACTCCCGAAAAAAATTCTTATTAAAAAAAACTCTTATTCAAAAACACAAAAAAAAAACTCGGAACACAGTGATTTAATTAGGGTTCTACTGTATCCAATTTAGCAAACCTCTATGAAGAAATCCATGAAAATTATGCCAAAAAACGCAGAAGTGCTTTATATCTAGAAAAAATAAAATGTTATGTGAAAAAACAGATATATTAATGAGGGATTTGAGAGATTTGAACGAAAAAAGGTCAAAGAATGATAAGGTAATTTAATAAACAGTAACTTACTAACCTTTCACATGTGTGCAAACTTTAAAAAAGCTTCCACAGGAGTTGAAGACCTTGCCTGAACATAAAAAAAAAAAAAGATAAGGAGCCAGAAAAGGCAGCTTCGAGGGAAGACTCAAGTGACTCCGAGGTTTGAAGCATACCCTGTGTGTGTGTAATTCTGGTGTATGTGTTGTATGGCCATAGAACATACTAGATATTTTGTTTACTCGGTGTTTATCTTTTTGCAGACTGAGGGTAGTACAGAAAATGAGAAAATAGAAAATGAAAAAGAATCTGGACACCATTCGACGTCTAAGTCTATAACTAATACCGTATCTGAAGAACGCAAACCTACAAAAAAGGTATGCATTGTGTGTGTTCCTGTTACACATTTTGTCCACCTGTTACACGTTGAAATAACCCCCTTGCTGCATAATGTTAGACTGCCAACAAGAGAGACATGACGAAATCGGTGAAAAAAACTACTTCCGGGGGACATAGGTCGCAACAGACTTCTATGGAAGCACTAGAGGTAACCACAAAAACCCCTCCTGATTGTAAGTTATAGTCCGTTCGACATAAATGTTGATCCCATCCATCTTCAATGTGGCAAACCAAAACACAGGATACTTTGTACTTAATGTCGAAGGCAAGAAGGACGCAGCCCCTGAAAATTCAGCAATGATCATCCAACAATGTTGATGGTGAAGACACTTGATTCGAAGGTTCGACGAAGAATGCAGAAAAAATTGTTCGTGTTCGTTGATTTTGGCAGTCGAATATGCATGGTAAAAAATTAATAAAAGTAAAAAAAAAATATCCAACCATATGATTTTTTTTAAGAATACAATAGAAAAATACGATCCAAAAAAAAACTTTTTATTCAGATTTGAATTTAGTTTTCAGAATCTATCATTTGAATTGAATATCGAAAAATGAGGAGGATTTTAGGGAGATTTTATTGGTATGAAGGTTTGGATACTGTGTACGTATGTGTAGGGAAGGTTAGTTTTACTTACTACGTGAGGGGTATAAATGGAATACTACAAATCCTTGGGGTCATGCAACCAACACGTGTGGCCATTTTCCAATACTTTTGACGTTTTGGCCATATTTCAAAACTGAATCCCCGTTTTTGTTATCTCTACAAATATCTAATTGGTTAGGTATATATTTTTAGCCAAGAGGTGGGACTAGAAATTTGAATCCTTCCACCTTACAGGTTGAACTAAATAATAATAATAATAAATAAAACAATAAATAAGGCCCCGTTTGATGACTCTTTGTTTTTTGGTTTTTCGTTTTTGAAAATTACGTTTGTTTTCTCCTAAATTCTCTACCATGAATTTCATTCTTGTTAAGGTTCTCATTTGAATTCATAGCAAAATTCTAAAAACAAAAACAAAATTTTTGAAAACTACTTTTTCTTTGAGTTTCAAAATTGGACTTGGTTTTTTAAAACAAGGAAGAAGGTTGATACTAAACAAAGAAACTTATAGGAGGGAGTATGTGTATATAACCTTAATTTTTAAAAAACTAAAAACAAAAAACCAAATGGTTATCAAACGGACCTAAAAGTTTCAATTCTAAAATTCTAGGGTAAACTTAAACCAAAGAAAAAACTACATAATCATAAAAGTATTTTATATTTATATATACTTTTGTAATTACGATAAACAGAGAAGGGAGTAGTTGCTCCCTTCCCTCCTTTCTTCTCCACTTTGCCCTTATATAATTGAAGTTATTCTTCAACTTAAACATTTTGAGAACGACAAGAGCATAATTTAAAAAGAGATGTCACTAGCTTATTCCTCGAAGTTGTTCTTAAACAAGAAAATCATGCACTTCTAGAATTAACTCAAGTATATATATAGATTTGATCGTAATAGTAACTGAAAGATTATATTAATTGATTTTAAATGAGAACTATTTACTATTTTTTTTCTTATACCTATGATGATCTATGTCTCTATTGTAATCACTAAGATCTTAAGAAATGAGATTGGAAAAAAAATCATTTTTTACCGCTAAACTTTGTCATGATATATCTCACAGATATTATATTTTTGAATGAGATATCTCATGAATTCTCGGTATATATTTCCACTCCTCTATATATATGCCATCAAAACCATATTGATTAAGAGATGGATATTCAAACATATAGTTTTATTATGGACATTTGAATTCTTAGCCAAATTTCAAAAACAATAACAAGTATTTGAACAGTAGTTTTTTTGTGTTTTCAAATTTTGATTTGGTTTTTGAAAACATGAAAAGAAGAGGATTTAATTGCAGTGATTATAAGCTTTAATTTTTAAAACAAAAAACAAAAAACTGAGGGCCCGTTTGATAACCATTTCAGTTTTTGGTTTTTGGTTTTTCTGTTTTTGGTTTTTTGTTTTTGGTTTCCTGTTTTTTAAAAACAAAAACCACATATGTTTGATAACTGTTTTTTGTTTTTTGTTTTTAAAAAACAGAAAACAAACCTTGTTTGATAACTGTTTTTGGTTTTCAGTTTTTTAAAAATTAGAAAGATGAAAAGATATTTTAGAGAAAGAAAAATGTGTAAAGACGTTGAAACAAAAATTTAGAGACACAAATATAAATGTTTTCAAGAGATTTTTTTTTGAAAAGACGAGAGAAAAGTTAAACATAGAAAATTTAGAGAGATGAAAGAAAATGTTTAGAGAAAGAATATTAGTTAGACTCGAGAAAAGATATTAGTTAGAGAAAAAATAGAAAACAAGTTAGAGTAAAAGCGATAAATTTTAGATTAAAAAAATTAAATAAAAAAGAAAATTTAGAGAGATAGTAAAATTAAGAGTAAAAGATATGCTAAAAAACTAACGATAAATTAGAAAAATAAAGAAAAGTTGTAGCGATAGAAAATTTTGGTGACTTTTTTTTTCCAAAAGAAAAATTAGAACATGTTTATTGAGGAGAGAAAAGGTATTTGACAAGTTTTTAGAAATAGACAAGTTATAGAGAAAAAAAAAGTTTTGAGAGAAAAATAAATTTTAGAGAGAGAAAATTTTAGAGAGAGAAAAAAAAATAGAGAAAGAAATTTGTTGGAGAGAGAGGTAAAAGAGGAGAAAAGTAAGCATTTAGAAGAAAAATGAGTTTTTGAAAAACAGAAATTTGTTTTTAAAAACTACTTTTTTTGGTTTTTGAAATTTACTTATAATTTCAAAAATGTTTTTAAAAAACAGAAAATAGAAAACAAAAATGGTTATCAAACACCCCTGTTTTTTAAAAATGAAAAACAAAAACAGAAAACAGAAAACGAAATGATTATCAAACGGGCCCTGAATGATTATCTAATGGAGTCTTAATGTGGAGAAATTCAAAAGCTAGAAGGAGGAGGATTTAATTGGAGTGGATTTTAGCTTTATCCTTATTCGCTATTAGGTTGGAATTCTTCAACTGGGAAAGCCAAGCCTCACCTCAAACAGTCCAATTCAACTCTAAACTTTGTTTTTCAAA
This sequence comes from Luffa acutangula, assembly GCA_036850905.1. Lineage (NCBI taxonomy): Eukaryota > Viridiplantae > Streptophyta > Magnoliopsida > Cucurbitales > Cucurbitaceae > Luffa > Luffa acutangula. The sequence goes on from CM072099.1 coordinate 17,037,954, forward strand.
AAAGAATTGAACTCTAAATTTAAACAAATGTTGCAACTTTTATCCCATGATCAATTTTTTCGAATTCACTTACTAATTTTTTTAACCAAAAAAAAAAAAAAGAAAAAGAAAAAAGTAGAAATATTTCAAAACTTGATAATTGTTCACACGTAACTTTGAAGATGGAACACGTGGAATAAAATGTATATTTGTATGTGTGTGGATGTACAATCTCTAATGTTAATTCTCTCATTCTCTCTCTTGTGTGTGGATGTGTTTCACTCGAGGGCTGGAATGTTTGATCTTGAATCTGAAGCTTCAATGGATTCTTGGAGCTTGAAGTCTTCCAATCTTGAAGGGGTCTTCAATCTTCAAGAAGTGTTCAACACTTTGAAACTTATGGATTTCAAGGAGTCTTCAGTCTTCAGTCTTCGATCTTGATGAAGTTTCTCTGAATTCTCTGATTCTGACTTGGAGTTTCAAAATTCTAACCTCTGAAATGGAAGAGAAGCCCCTCTATAGAGTTCTCGTTGGATGGGCCTTGATGATTTTTTTGGGCCATCAACTTGAGGTTGGGATTTATTGGTCTTGGGCTCAACTATTTAGTCTTGGGTCTGGTTCATATTTGACCCAAGACCATATGACCCAAATATTTAAAAGATCCAAATTTGATCCAAATAATTATTATTTTTAATTAATTGGAAAAATTAATTAATTTGATCAAAATAATTTAATTTTAATTAATTGATTAAATAGAAATTTGGCTTAGAGTTAAAAGTGCATTCCCAATGAAATTAGCTTTCTAGTTTAATTAAGGTGTCGCAATCAATAATTAAAGAGTGTAATGTGATTAGTTAATTCGTACGAAATGCTATCATGTCCAGCTAATTAGTTAATTTAGAATTGATTTGGATGATTTGTCCCATTAATTGACTTAGAGGATCTAGATTATGCTTTTTAGATTGAGCATTTATTTAGGAAATGGATGTTTGTTTGAGTTTTTAATAATTGCATTACAAAAGCCAACAAGAGCTTCGTTCAACTGACGACATAAAATTATACTGATAACCACAAGGTCTGTTGTTCGAATCTCCTACCCCACATATTGTCCAAAAAGAAAATGCATTACACAAACTAGCTCGATAGACTCTGAATGCGTGCTTGGTAAGGTCAATTTCATATCGCTTGCTTGAATTTTGTTTTATGCATTCTTTTACCATTTTTTTAGCACAACCCCCCCCCCCCTAGGGTCTGCTTTGCGACGCGAAACTGTTGCGAATCCGTCAGTCGTGAGAGGGTCTTTTGGTGGCCATCCCCTTCATTCTATGCTGACTCCGACCCTTGGGTGGCTTTTTGGGAAGCCTATTTCAACCGCGCTAACGAAGTTTTAGCATAACCTCTAAGTTTTTTGGAACTCGTATGTCATGTATAGTATCTTGCTTGTGCCAAAAATTTGTTTCTAGACTACTTATGGGCTAAAGCTGATGCTGGCTTCAAGTGCTTTATTGTTAATTTAGATTTCATACTTTGTTTCTTGTTGATTATTACTTATAGGTTTGTTTCTTTTTTCTAATCTATTCTTAATTTAATATTAGTGTCAATGTCCAACCAACCTTGTTAGAACTAATGGAAATAGGATAAAGATGGTAAGTATAACGTTTTCAAACTCTGAGACAAATCGTTAATTTCAGCATTGTAATTGAAAACCTATTCTTCCATTTTAAATTTAGAGAAAAATTGTAACACTTCACTTCTCCTAGACTTACCAATAATCATGTGCAACACTTCATCGACATCCTTAGCACCCGAAACAACCTCAATCAGCTCATAATCAAGTAATTCCAAAAAGGGCTTCTCGAAAGTCGTGGTGCCATTAAAAGATGCTCTAACTCGAGTTGAGTTAGATAAGAAGGAGAAAGCAAAGGGAGCATGGAAACATAGAACCAAAGCCTTTGTGTAGACGAGCATGAAAATTTTAGAAAAGCACCCACATTTTGATTTTTGGCCACCTTTAATGTAGATGACCATGGGAGAGTGGCTGCATTAGAAGCCAGAATGGAACTTAGATCATAGTTGTACAATTTTTTTTTTATCTGTGAAAAGAATATGAAAAATATGGAAAAATGGAGGTGCAGAGAATCAAACCCTGTGCCTCTCGCATGCGAAGCGAGCACTCTACCATATGAGCTACACCCCCTTGTTTGATATGAAGTTTTTACAAATACGTTTTCGATGTTATTTTGTTTTGAGTAGTTTTTTTTTTTTTCGTTTTATCAACGTTTTTTTTCTTTTCTATAATGGAAATTTAAAACTCTTTTTTTAAATAAGGTTATTGAAAATCTCATAACTACTTAAGCAATGAGTATAATCCTTTGAGGTTTATCCTCTTTCTCTTATGTTTTTTTAGAATATTATATTACATGTGAAGGTGAGAATTCGAGAAAATTGCTAGTACTTTTGTAATTCCTACTCCTTATATTTACACAAGGAATTTTTATTTATAGCTTTATATAATTTAATATTGATAGACCTCATCTCATTTTTTGATAAAATATTATTTTCCTTTATTTTCTTCTATGTTATTTCTTATCATTCTTGGGTATTTTTCTGTTATTTGGTTAGCTTATCAGCTCTTTCCAGCTGTCATTCTCTTTGCCTATTTAGGTATCTTTGTCTCTTGTATCCTTTGAGACAATATACTGAGTACACACACCTGATATACGTTTTCTCTCCTTTTCTGCTCTACTGCTTTATGGTATCAGAGCCTCCTGCTCTTTTTTTTTTCCCATGGCAATTGAAGAAGGTTCGTCCTCCACCTCATCTGATAAGCAAAATCCCAACCCTAATTCTCATCTTTCAACACCGGCGATTACCCCAACCCAAACTCCTGTGCACAATCCTAATCCAGCCGTTACTCCACAGCAAAATCCTGTTCGCCAACCCCCTCAGAATCGAAATACCAATCCGATATCCACTGCTCCGCTCCCTCCCTTCAATCCAAATGCTAATCCCCAATATGCGTCTCAACCCTTTTATCCTCAGCAACACAATTATTATCCTCAATCTGGTTCCTACCCTCAACAATTCTACCCGAGGCCTTTATTTCAGCCTCCCCAACCCACTACCTTTCCTCAACCTAATTTCTTTACCCCAAATCCCTATCCCACTCTTCCCCAACCTCTGGCAGTAAAATTGAACGACACCAACTTCTTACTATGGAAGCAACAGCTCCTCAACGCTGTTATGGCAAATGGTCTCTCTGGATTTCTGGATGGTTCGGTCCCAGTTCCCTCCAAATTTCTTGATCAGGCTCAGACGCAAGTCAACCCTGAATACATCGGCTGGGAAAGGTATAATCGTTTCATAATGTGCTGGATTTACTCCTCCCTGTCTGAAGAGAAAATGGGTGAAATAGTTAATTTGTCTTCTGCGGCTGAAATCTGGTCATGTTTGTCTCGTTCTTATGATTCTAATACAACTGCTAGAATAATGGGTTTAAAATCTCAGCTACAAAAGTTAAAGAAGGAGGGTCTCTCTGTCAGTCAGTATTTAGCAAAGATAAAGGAAATAACAGACAAATTCGCAGCTATAGGTGAACCAATATCATATCGGGACCATTTAGCTCACATACTCGACGGATTAGGGAGTGAATACAACCCATTTGTTACATCCATACAAAATCGGTCAGATAGTCCCTCTTTAGAGGACGTTCGCAACATGCTTTTAGCTTATGATGCCCGGCTGGAAAAACAATCTACTGTTGAAAATTTGAATTTAGCTCAAGCTCACCTCAGTACTCTCTCCATTCAATCAAATAATCGCCGCTCTTCCACAAAATCTTCACCTCAGTTTAACCACTTTTCTAAATCCTCTTTCTCCTCTCCTTCTACCCCTGTTCAACCTCATTACCAATCAAGTATTTTGGGTAAACCTCAACAGCAAAATCAATGGCCCTCTAGATCTTTTTCCTCCAGACCACAGTGCCAAATTTGTGGCAAATTTGGGCACACTGCCCTTATATGTCATCATAGAACTAATCTCTCATATAAAACTCCTCCCTCAAATAATAATCCCCAAGCTCTTATCCATTCAGCCCAGTCTCTGGTTCCACTCCACCAACATTGCCCTCTCAACCATTTTCAGATACATCCTCTATTGTGAACATAGATTATGCTCATCCTGATGAATCCTGGTTTTTAGACTCAGGTGCAACCCATCACATGACACCCGATGCCTCCAATCTTTATAATCCTATTCCCTACCATGGTGGTGAGAAAATTACGATTGGCAATGGTAAGCAACTCTCTATTTCAAATGTTGGTTCTTCTAGTCTCTCTTCCACTTCAAAACCTATCATGTTATACAATGTTTTACATTCTCCTGCTATATCTAAGAAACTTTTAAGTGTCGCTCGTTTATGCAAAGATAATAGAGCATTTGTTGAATTTCACTCTACTTTTTTTCTTGTCAAGGACCTACAAACCAAAGTTGTTCTTCTCCGGGGCAAGCTTGAAGATGGCCTTTACAAAGTGTCTCCCTCCTTATCAGATGTCTCTCTTCCAAGTCTTCGAGCTCTGAGTCTCCTGCAGTCTTCTTATTGTCAGTTTCAACTGCTTCATGTTGGCATCCTCGCCTAGGCCACCCTGCTGTTTTAGTTTTGAGTCAAGTTCTTTCGTTAATTGGTGTCTCTGTTCCAAATTCAAGCAATTTTTGTAATTCTTGTCAAATGGCTAAAAGCCATCGTTTACCTTTTTCATTAGTAGGAACTAAGTCTCTTGTTCCCTTTCAATTAGTACACTCGGATGTATGGGGTCCCTCCCCTCATTTTTCAATTAATGGAGCTCGATATTTTCTATTATTCGTTGATGATTATACTCGTTTCTCTTGGTTATACCTTTTAAAGTCAAAAGATGAAACTCTTGCTTGTTTTCTAAGCTTTAAAAAGAGGGCTGAAGTTCAATTTGATAGGCAAATCAAGTGTCTTCAAACTGATTGGGGAGGGGAATATCGTGGTATCTCCAAATTTCTATCTCAACATGGCATCCTTCATCGTGTTTCTTGTCCTTACACGCCCCAACAAAATGGTCGTGTGGAAAGAAAAAATAGACATGTTGTAGAGGTCGGTCTTTCATTGCTTGCCCATTCTAGTCTCCCTTTATCGTTTTGGAGTTTTGCTTTTCAAAAAGCTATTTACATTATAAATAGACTACCAACTGCTGTGTTAAAGTCTCAATCTCCTTATTTCATGTTATATGGTCGTCTTCCCGATTACTCCCTTTTAAAATCATTTGGTTGTGCATGTTTTCCATTCTTAAGACCCTTCAATGAGCATAAACTTCAGTTTAGGTCCTCTAAATGTATATTTATTGGTTATAGTTCAAATCATAGAGGGTATTTGTGTCTTGATCCTCTTTCGGGCAAACTTTTTATCTCTAGACACGTTGTTTTTAATGAAGCCACTTTTCCCTGCAAAAATTCTGCATTCAAATTTGGCTCCATTAAAACTAACAGCCCTGATCACTCTTTCTTTAACCCCTCCTCTTTTCATCTCCCTTCATTTCCCATTCCCTTGTCATCAGATACACCCAGTTTTTCAGCCTCTGTCCCTCGGTATGTATCCTCTGTTTCACCTTCTATACCTCCTGGATTTGCTCACATTGCCACTCCAATTGCTCATCATCAACCCAACTCCTCTACCTCCCTTGTCCCATCTACTTCCTTGGTTCCTTCTTTACAATTCCCCGTATCTTCATCTTCTCACTTTTCACCTACATCATCCATTCCTTTTACTTCTCCTTCCAGTCTTCCGCTGCCAAATTCTGTCCAAAATTCACCTACATTATCCATCCCTCCCCCCCAGCTCCTGTTAATGTTCATCCAATGATAACAAGGGCTAAAGATGGAATTCATAAACCAAAGTGTTGGAATAAAGCTCGTTTGGTTGCTAGAGGCTTTGATCAAACACATGGTATTGACTATTTTGAGACTTTTAGTCCAGTTATAAAGTCTGCCACTATTAGGATTATTTTATCCCTTGTTGTTCGTCATGATTGGACTATAAGACAGCTCGATGTGCATAATGTTTTCCTTAATGGTGACCTACACGAGGATGTGTTTATGATGCAACCACCGGGGTTTGTGGACAAGAATAATCCTACTCATGTGTGCAAACTTCAAAAGGCTTTATATGGTTTGTAGCAAAGTCCTAGAGAATGATTTATGAAGCTTAGTTCTTGTCTCTTGAGCTGGGATTTTCGGGCCTCCAAATCTGATACATCCCTCTTTTATTTCAGCAAGCAGTCCATTTTTGTTGTGGTGCTCATTTATGTGGATGACATTATTGTTACAGGAAATGACATTGGTTTTATTCAAAATTTTATTTCTTCATTAAACAAGTTGTTTGCTCTAAAGGATCTAGGTGATCTATCATATTTTCTTGGTGTTGAAGTAACTCGTGACTCTAATGCTTTGCATCTCTCACAACAAAAGTATTTTCGAGACCTCCTATTGCGGGCTGATATGGATTCTTGTAAATGGATACACCAATGGCTGCGGGCATGTCTATTTCGGCTAGAGATGGTGAGTTGCTTCCTGATCCCAAAAATTATCGAAGTATTGTAGGAGCATTACAGTATTGTACATTAACTAGGCCCGATTTAAGCTTTGTGGTTAATAAGGCTTGTCAATATCTTCATGCTCCTATAACTACTCATTGGAATTTGGTGAAAAGGATCCTACGTTATTTGAAAACCACTTGTCACTTTGGTTTATCCTTTACAATAGCTGGTCCCTTTTCCTTAAGCTATACTGATGCAGATTGGGCCAATTGTCCTGATGATAGGCGTAGCACAAGTGGGTACTGTGTATTTTTAGGATCCAACCTTGTTTCTTGGTCTTCTGCAAAACAAAAGGTTGTCTCTAGATCATCTGCGGAATCTGAGTATCGTGGTCTCTCCAATGCTGCAGCCGAGCTCACTTGGATTCAGTCTCTCTTGTCTGAACTTGGTTTCCAACCGTCTTCTCCTCCTCTTTTTCTTTGTGACAACATTAGTGCAACTTATCTGGCTGCTAATCCCGTTCTTCATAGTCGATCAAAGCATATTGAGATAGACCACCATTTCATCCGAGAGAAAGTAATGCGTAGACAACTTTTGGTGCGCTTTGTTCCATCTGAAGACCAACTTGCTGATATCTTCACCAAACCGCTTGCCTCTCCTCGTTTTAGAAGTCTTCGTACCAAGCTCACAGTCCATCCACGACCAGTTTCGCTTGCGGGGGATGATAAAATATTATTTTCCTTTATTTTCTTCTATGTTATTTCTTATCATTCTTGGGTATTTTTCTGTTATTTGGTTAGCTTATCAGCTCTTTCCAGTTGTCATTCTCTTTGCCTATTTAGGTATCTTTCTCTCTTGTATCCTTTGAGGCAATATACTGAGTACACACACCTGATATACGTTTTCTCTCCTTTTCTGCTCTACTGCTTTATTTTTATAACTTAAACTTGGGACAATAACAGTTAAAAATATATAAAAACAAATCAAATGAAATGAGCAAATTTCAAACGAACACTCGGTAAAATCAACATAAATAAGTAAATCAACTTCCATACTCTTTTACATATGGGGTGTTTGGTGCTTCGGAATGGAATTTTGGATTCCTGAGAATCCTTGTTTGGAATCTGGATTACTGGGAATTCTTATGTTTGTGTTTGGTGCGTTGCATTTGTTCTGGATTTAGTTTGATGTCTGTGTTTGGAGTGCAGGGTTGGATTTGGGTTGGAATTGTATTTGGTGTTTTTTTCTAAGCTGTTTTTTCCCTATATTCAGATATTTTCCCCCCACTTTAAAGGGCTTATTCTATATAGCAATGTGTACATAAATTTTTAGTCAATTATGTAAAGTTTGTGAACACAATGGAATGTTAGTCATACTTCCACTGTATGAAGTGATTGAGCATGGTCAAATTACCTAAACCCTAAAATAAAAAGAGATTAAAATTATTTTAAAAAATCTTAACAATTAACCATTCTCAACAAAGGTGATTTAATTATTTTAAAAAAAAGAAGATCAAAATTATTTTAAAAAATCTTACCAATTTAATTATTTTTTTAAAAGAAGAGATTCAATTACTTTTTTTTAAAAAAAAGATGATTAAATTTATTTTCAAACATCTTAAAATTTTAATTACTTAAAAAAAGGGTTTTAATTATTTTCAAAAAAAAGGAGATTAAAATTATTTTAAAAAATCTTACCAATTTAATTATTAAAAAAAAAAAGAGATTCAATTACTTAAAAAAAAGGTGATTAAAATTATTTTCAAACATCTTAACAATTTCATTACTTTAAAAAAGGGGTTTTAATTACTTTCAAAAAAGTTAGATGATTAAAATTATTTTCAAAAATCTTACCAATTTAATTATTTAAAAAAAAGATTCAATTACTTTAAAAAAAATGTGATTAAAATTATTTTCAAACGTCATAAAAATTTAATTACTTTAAAAAAATGGTTTTAATTATTTTCAAACATCATAAAAATTTAATTACTTTAAAAAATGGTTTTGATTATTTTCAAAAAAGGAGATTAAAATTATTTTCTAAAATCTTACCAATTCAATTATTTTTTAAAAAAATTTGAATAGTGGCTCCCGGAATCTCTTGCTCTCAAAATCCTACAAAACATAACAATTTGGATCATAATTAATAACAAAACTAGTTCAATCAGAACTAAATATATAGGACCAAATTGGTCCTATCAATATTGCGATCAAATCTTATGGTTTTGACCAAAACATTGATGAGTCTTGTGTCTACAAGAAGATCATCAATAGTTGAGTAGCTTTCTTAGTATTGTACGTGGATTATATCCTACTCATTGGGAATGATATAGGTTATTTACGGACATTAAAAAATGGCTAGCAACTCAGTTCCGAATGAGAGATTTTGGTGAGGCTTAATATGTTCTGGGACCCAAATTGTTCGGAATCGTAAGAACAAGACGCTAGTCGTGTCTCAAGCGTCTTATATAGACAAGCTGTTGGTTAGATATAAGACTTTGTGATCCCAGTAGCTGACCATACTATTGTTAGGCTTAAATGGCTTTTATTGAGAATGCTTGAGATGGCTGATGATTATGTGCTTGAATTTTCTCATGTTGTGCACTTTGTATGCAAGATGAATCAATTGATGCAGGAGCTGATTAAGAAGATAAAGAAAGATCCTCTAAGGATCATAGAAGTAGATTTTGGTTGAGCACGTTTCAAACCCGTCGAGCATAACAACGTTAAAAAATTGCGCTTATGGGAGGCAACCCAATTTCTATCATTTCCTTATTTAGTAGTTTATTTCCTTAATTGTTTTTCTTTATTTGCTTTATAGGACCCCTACACCAAATCTCTAAAATTTTATGCCAATCGTGGAAGTTTCCATCCTTTCCAACCCAATGCTCAAACAAGGGAGGTTTTCTGTTCCCTTTTACTTTTTGTCCCTTACGTTCCATGTTTAATTTACATTAGGGACAATGTAATGTTTAGGTTGGGGGTGGGAAACATATGTATGTTTGCTTTATGCTTTGATCAACCTATTATTTTTAGCAATTTAAAAATAAATTAGAACTTGAATCGGCGAAGTTCTGTCTAAGGTTGGAGGTATTTAAGTTGACGGTTTACGGAACACCTCCTACCTTGGAACTGACACAAACCAGTGAAGTTCTGTCTAAGGCTAGAAGGTATTTAAGTTGACGGTTTACGGAACACCTCCTACCTGGGAACTGATCTGAATCGTGTTTAAATTTATCTTTAAATTGAGCAAACTTGAAAACAAATTTTGAAATTTTATATTTTGAGATTTTATGCCTTGCTTTAAAAATTGATTATGAGATTTCTAGGATGAGAAAAGCATGAGTATATATTTTTCCTATAATTGAATTCCATGCATTCTAGCATCTTTAGAGACTTCATTAAAATTTTTCAAAATTTTTCTTAGCTAAATTGAGCATGAGTCCTTCCTAGCGTAGTTTTGTTGGTTTTAGATGGCTTTATAGGTTTCACGCCTCCGTTGTCACCTCGATAGGATAGGAAGCATGTTTAGAGGAAATTTTTGCAAAACAACTTGTTTCGTGCCTTGGGAATTAAAAAAAAATCATTTATTTTATCAAGAAAAAGAATGCGAGAAAAAGAAGAAAAATATTTTTTTTAGCTTCTCGGGGTAAAAAGAGCTACCTCTAGTGTGATCAGTTAGGCTGACCAATAGTAAAACTCGGGGAAAAGTGGTCCTGCATTAGTTGTGTGAAAGCTAGTACCCCTTAATAATAATTTCTATGCAAGCTTAAGGCCCCCTTTGCATCCGTAAACAAGTTGGTTTGCTCCCTTCCTTTAAAGCATTATGCCTTTGTCCAGTGTAGAGGGAAGATGGAATAGGGAATTTTATAAGTCCTTCTCGAAATTTTCAAAACATCTCTAAGGAAGACTTAGCTCACATTTTGCATAAGAAAGAATTTGGTTAATTTTAATTTATCTCTAACTATGCTAGTCTCGCATTTAATTCTCTTAAGTAAAATGTTGATCATGCCTATCTTTGAGAAATTGAGTCATGAATATTGCATTGCATAATAATCTCTCTCATAATAATATTAGCTTGCTCGAGGACTAGCAAGGTTTAGGTTTGGGGTATTTGATAAGTCCAATTTGTTATACACTTAGAATCTCCCAATTTTCTTATCTTAGTTTAATTCCTTGCGAAAAATGCTTTAAAATGAGTATAATATGTCTATAGGTCCTCTTCGGAGCTTTGGAAGCGATTCGGGGCTTAAACGAGCAAAACCGAAGCGTAAAAAGACCATTCTGCCCTTGGAGCTATCGCAGCGTCGAGACGCTGCCGTGAAGGGTCAAGACACTGCTCAAATAAGGAAAATTCGTGGGCGCCAAGTTTCAGCGAGAGCGTCGCAACGCTCCAACCTTGGCGTCGCGACGCTCCAAGGTTGGAGCGTCCGTCGCGACGCTACGAGTGATCCGAAGATTTTTTCCACATATTGAAGGGCCTAGCGTCGCGACGCTGTGTCCTAGCATCTCGACGCTAGGTAGTTTCCAGAATCGAATTTTTTCCAATTTTTGCTGAAATTTTCCTTGTTTGAAGACCCAATTCAGCACCATTCTACCACAAATTAAAGGCCAAGAAACTCTATAAATAGAGGCCTTTGGCGTAGGTTTAGAATCATCCCTCAACACACAATTCACTACAACTTTGTAGTCCATCTCTCTCCCCCTTTTCCACCATTCTTCTTAGTTTTAGTCTTTTCTTGTTTTCTTGATGTATTCCATGAAGAATAAAGTTTGTTCTTGCTCTATGAGAGGCTAAGTTCTTCATTCATGTAACTGGGAAGTCAAGAGTAAGTCCATATTTTTTTAATGAAATTTCTTGTTTGAATTATCAAAGCATGTTTATGTGATTTTAGTTCTTTTTCCATAAGTTTAGATTGTGGTAGGAAAGATTGACAACCTTGATCGCGCCCTCTCTAAATTTACTTGTTAAATCTTAGTAGCATATAGGTTAACGTTATGTTTATACGCATGCGTCCCTAGAACTAAATGATTTAATTAATTGTAATTGTGGTTTGTTGTCCGTTGCATGTAAATTAACTCGGCTAGATCCCATTGCGGTTTAGGTTAATTAATCGGCTAATTAATTAGTTTAAACTAGAATCAAACTTAGCGTTTGCATGTTTGTGATAGTGGATCATGATTCTCGGTTTGTTGCCGGAATATGCCGGGCTTAGACTTGTTTTGACTTATTAGCGAAATTGATGATTTAATTGAATTGAACTTACCATGACTAACTCGGTTGCATGATCTCTTTAAGGTATTAATTTCTTTCCTAAATTCAATTCTCTTACTTTCCTCTTTTGTTATTTTCTATATTTGGTTTTCTTTCCTTGATTACTTTCTTTCCCAATATAAAAACCCCCCTTTTTTTGGTTACCTAAAACCAATAAGAAAATTAAGATTTGTTTGCATAGACTCCATGTGATCGACCCTGGCCGCTACTGCTACATGTTAGCTTTAGAGGTTGAGGATTATAAATTTATTTGATAAGAGACTTCGACAATCTCTTCCATAAGACCCACAACTGAACTTTTCTCACTGTAGAACATTTCTGTGTCCATGGATATAGACCTATACCGGTAAGTCAATCCTTCACGAGTGTTTGTGACCACAGCTGGGTCAAATTACTGTTTTACCCATGTGTTACATCTGTTTCCTTAAGTATCAGCGTTCCTCTAATGAAAAACCTGTTTACGGTCCTACCATTAAACAGAAAATCCCTCTCGGGCCGGTGAGAGGACGAGATCCTTTTATTCAAGTCTCGAAGTCACCACTTAAGGGAACACTCATCTACTTCTCCTACAAGTGAGAATGAGTGAATTCCTTCTTGTGTTGTCATGTCCTTAGCCACCCACTCGATCTTGTCCCTAAAAAGGAAGGCATATTGAGTCGACATATAGGCCACTCTCACCCATGCTAATCAAAGGACAATCCTTCGTGAGAAGGAGTTCATGACACACTCGGGATTAAGACTGAGTTACCTAGGTCATCCTATTGAAACAGTAACCTAACTAGTTAACGGTGTTACAACTAGTGGTTGACTATTTCGTGGTCCGATCTTATGCAAACTCATTGCATAGGATACCCCCGCTTGCATGTCTACTACATGGACGCTTTGGATCAATACGTCTGTATCAAATGCAAAACAGGTCGTATCACATAGTGTTACCAGGATAAGGTACCCAACCTTATCCTATACTATAGACATTTTAGGTTGTTACTTTTGTGTAGGGATAAAAGCCCTAGGCAGCGGAAGAAATCAGAGACCTATTTCTCAAACAAAACAACGATCGGAATACTGATACGTTGGACAAAAAATCACAGCAGATAAATATCAAAATATAATCGTTGTATAGGTTATATACATGCATGAAACACAGATTATAAAACCTCTAGATCTAATCTAAATGGGATCCTAATGATCAAATATCAAGAACTACTTACTCTTAGGACCGTTCTTGATCGTTTCGCCTAATTCCCTTGTGATTTCAGCAACAACCAGAAGCCTCCAAGACCTCTCTTTGCTGAAATTTTGTCACGAACACCACCAGTCGATCGCACCGGTATTCTCCTAGGGATTGGAGTTGAGTGGCTTGTGGGAACCAAAGCAGGATCTCTAAGGTATGGAGAATTTTTGTTATCTGTCATTCTTGAGAGGAAAAACGCAGAGAGCTTGGAGTGAGAGAGAGAGATTCACGTGAAGGAGAGAGGGGATTATCCGTCAAAACTGAAAACTCTTAACCTACGGAAGAATAACCATCATCCCTCAAAAGTCTCTCCAAACGTGGGGACTAGGTTAGTGGGAAGGAAGCATTCAATAAGTTAAAATTTAACTGATTGTGAATTAATATTAATAATAAACCAATTAATATTAATTAATTAATAATACAATTAATTTAACAATTAAACTAATTATTATTAATGTAAATCATATTTACATAAAATTCCCACATAACCTATAGTTTTAATGCAATTCAATTAAATCAAATTTAATTTAATTAAATTAAAACAAAATATTAATTAATTCAACAATTAATTAATATTATAATTAAATATCATATATTTAACTATATCTCTCTCATGTAAACTAAAGTATTAATGTACATCAAATGTGTATTAATTATAACCTATAGTTTTAATATGAATCAAATTCATATTTTAATTTAATATTTGAACCCCTTCGAATGTTCAACTCTCCCTTAGAAATTTACCTCAACGCCCTAATAGAGCTACCGGTGGGACCTAATGGACCTACAGATCAGAAGCTCCAACGATATTAGATTAATTGGCTAAACTCATTAACCAAGTTAATCAATATTCGTTAACTGTGGTTCACTCCACTATACAACCACAACTGCACTCTTCTCACTGCATATATATTTTTGTGTCCACGAATATCAACTATCAACAGAAAGTCAGCCCTTCACGTGTGTTTGTACCCCAGCTAGGTCAAATTACCGTTTTACCTCTGGGCTACCTCTTTATCCTTAAGTACCAGTTCTCGTCTAATGAACAACCTGTTTGAGGTCCAACCAACAAACAGAAGTCCCTCTCGTGCCATAGAGAGGGCATGGCCCATTGTTCAAGACCCGGAGACACCACTTAAGGGAACACACCTCTACTTACCCTAAAGTCGGGAAGAAGTGAATTCCATCTTGTGTGACTATTTTCCCAGCTCCCCACTCGGTCTTGTCCCCAAAATGATAGGCTTATTGAGTCGGTGTGCAGGCCAATCTCACTCGTACAAATCAAAGGACAATCCCTCACGGGTAGGAGTCTATAATCCACTCAGGAATGAGACTACGTTGCCTAGTCATCTTAGTGAAATAGAAACCAAACTAACTAACAGTGTCACAATTAGTGGTTAACTATTTCGCGGTCCGGTCTTTGTGCAAACTCATTGCACAGGATACCCCCACTCGCATGTCAACTACATGAACTCGTTGGATCAATACGTTTGTATCAAAATACAAAGCGGGTCGTATCCATAGTGTCACCGGGATAAGGTACCCAACCTTATCCCTATACTACAGATCCTTTAGGCTAAAGCTTGAACATCGATCCCCGTTTGTTCGTACATACTAGTTCAAGTCTCATTCTATTAGCCTAGGATGTTTAGTTTATTTGATTAGGGTTAATACGACAAGATTGCATAATACAAACATAGATAAACGAACAATACATCACTTTATTAATATTCGGTCAAAAAGATACATTTACTATCTACGAGTTTTAGGGCATAAAACCCAACAAACTCCCACTTGAACTAAAACTCAAGTTAATGGGAAAGTATATACAAAATAATCCAAAGCTGGAAATGGTAAATGTATATTGTACATTACATAAAAGGTAAATATACAAAATAAAATAAACTAGGGCATCCTTACACCCATTACACATCTCCCACTTGCCCTTGATTACAGTATATACATGTCTCACAGACCTAGACTTTCTAGATGACCCTCGAACACTTTAGCCAAGAGGGCCTTCATAAACGGATCAACAATGTTGTGCTCTGAAGCGATCTTGGTCACGACAACATCTCCTCGTTGCACAATCTCTCGATTCATATGATACTTCCTTGATCTCTATGTGTTTACCTCGTTTGTGGCTGCAAGATTCCTTTGAATTGGCTACAGTCCCACTGTTGTCACAGTATAACGTAATGGGCAAGTTCATATTTGGAACAACTTCCAAATCAATCAAGAACTTCTTGAGCCAAATAGCTTCCTTAGCTGCTTCATAAGCAGCTACATACTCAGCCTCTATGGTTGAGTCTACTATGCATCCTTGCTTGATGCTTCTCCAAACTACAGCTCCCCCGTTAAGGGTGAACACTGACCCTAACATGGATTTCCTAGAATCCTTGTCAGACTGAAAGTCAAAGTCGGTGTATCCAGTGAGAACTAACTTCTTAGGCCCAAACACCAGCATGTAGTCCCTCGTTCTCTTAAGATACTTGAGGATTCCTTTAACGGCGGTCCAGTGGTCTAACCCTGGATTTGACTGATATCTGCTGACAATCCCTACAACATAACAGATGCCAGGCCTCGTGCAGAACATGGCATACATTAAGCTACCCACTGTTGAGGCGTAGGGAATCCTCTCATATCCTCAACTTCTTGATGTTTCTTAGGACACTGTTCCTTAGACAGGTGAACCTCATGCCTGAAAGGAAATAAACCATTCTTGGAGTTCTACATCGAATATCGGGCCAACATCTTGTCGATATACGTTGTTTAAGACAGTGCTAGCGTTTTGTTCTTTCGATCCCGAATAATCTGGATTCCAAGAACATATTGAGCCTCACCCAAATCTTTCATTTGGAATTGGGTCACTAGCCAATCTTTCACGTCAGTTAGATATCCTACATCATTCCCAATGAGTAGGATGTCGTCAACATAAAGTACAAGGAAAGCTACTTTATTTTTGTTGATTTTCTTGTATACACAAGGCTCATCAACATTTTGGTCAAAACCAAAAGATTTGATCGCAGTATCAAATCTAATATTCCAAGATCTGGAGGCCTGTTTCAACCCATAAATGGATTGATTCAGTTTGCAAACCTTTTGCTCCCGACCTTGGGTTATGAACCCTTCGGGCTGAGACATAAAGATACTCTCTTCAAGATTGCCATTCAACAAAGCAGTCTTGACATCCATTTGTCATATCTCATAGTCATAAAACATGGCAATGGATAAGAGAATTCTGATGGACTTAAGCATAGAAACTGGAGAAAAGGTTTCTTCATAGTCCACCTCTTCTCTTTGGGTATAACCCTTTGCTACAAGTCTTGCTTTGAAAGTCTGTACTTTCCCAGCAGCATCTCTTTTCCTCTTAATCCATTTACACCCTATGGGTTTGACCCCTTCAGGTGGATCTACAAGTTCCCAAACTTGATTGAAGTACATAGACTCCATCTCAAGGTCCATGGCTTTAGCCCAATCGTCTTTATCTACATCATTCATTGCCTGACGATAAGACAATGGATCCTCAATTCCGTCATCAGGTATGACTACTTGTGTTTTAGTTAAACCCAAGTAACAGTCAGGTTGAATGAAAACCCTCCCATTGCGTCGAAGCTCTCCCACTATGTGAGGAGGATGAGATTGACGTGAAGTATTGGCTCTTACATCAACTCTTGTTGAAGGACTAGGTTCATCAACAACTATTGTTGACTCTTCTGTAGCTTCTCCTAATACTAGTTTACTACGTGGTTTGTGATCTCGTATGTGGTCTTCCTCCAAGAAAGTAGCATTTGTCGATACAAACACTTTATTTTCTTGAGGATCGTAGAAAAGACCACCTCTCGTTTCTTTAGGGTATCCAACAAATTGGCTTAATCTAGAACGTGGTTCTAATTTCTTAGGATTTTTCACTAGCACGTGTGCAGGACAACTCCAGATACAGAAGTAACGCAAACTAGGTTTACGCCTCCTCCATGGCTCAAAAGGAGTTTCGGAAACACTTTTTGAGGGAACGTTGTTAAGAATATGGACTGCAGTCTCTACTGCATACCCCCAAAACGAGCTAGGCAATTGAGCATAACTCATCATAGAACGAACCATGTCTAACAGGGTTCTATTTCTCCTTTCTATTACACCATTTTGCTGAGGTGTACCTGGTACTGAGAGTTGGGATTGGATTCCATGTTCTATCAAATAGTCCTGGAATCTTTGATCCATGTACTCTCAACTGCGATCTGATCGAAGTGTTTTAATTGTTTTACCCAATAGGTTTTCAACCTCAGTCTTAAACTCTTTAAAATTTTCAAGAGCTTCAGACTTATGACCCATTAGGTATAAGTAACCATATCGTGAATAATCATCTATGAAAGAGATGAAATATTCATAACCACCTCGAGCCTTTACATTCATTGGACCACAAAGATCTGAATGTATTAGTTCAAGTGGTTCTTTGGCCCTATAACATTTTCCAGTAAAAGGCCTCTTGGTCATTTTACCCTCGAGACACGATTAACAGGGTGGTAAAGAATCATCTTCTAAATCAGTTAGAAGTCCATTCTTCACCAAACGACCGATCCGATCGATGTTAATATGACCAAGTCGTAGGTGCCAAAGGTATGTGTTGTTACTTAAAGAAGAAATCTTTTGCCTTTTAATTTGAGTTCCTGCTGTTTTAAACATCTCATGATTTAAAATAGCTTTTGTATCGGTAGGCCTTAACACATATAAATTGTTTTCACGCTTAGTAGAACAAATAAAAATTCCATTTCTTTAAATAATTGCTTCATTAAGCATAAAAATAACCAAATATTGTTGTTCAATCAAAGCAGAAATAGAAATAAGATTCCTCTTAATTTTAGGAACCAAGTACAAGTCCTCTAAAATTAAATACTTACTCCTAAAAAACAATTTAGCAGCTCCCACTGCTCTCGCTGAAATGACCTCTCTCGTTCCAACCTTGAGAGTCATTTCGTCATTAGCCAACTGTTGGAAATCATTTCCCTAAAAAGAAGAACACACATGATTAGTGGCTCCCGAATCTAATATCTAGGCGAACTCATCATGTTCAACGAGACAAGTTTCTAAAACCAGTAAATAAAATTTACCTTCTTTCTCTTTTCTTTTTTCAGCGAGGTAACGGGGGCAGTTCCTCTTACAATGACCATCCACATTGTAGTGGAAGCATCTGTCCTTGTCAGCCACGACCTTCACCTTTTCCTTACCCTGAACAGCTTGTGCAGGAGCCTTCCCCTTATCACCCTTCCTCTTTTGTATCTGCTTCGATGAAGAAGCCTAAGGTACATATTTTGTTCCTGAGGATGAACCCTTCAGGAACTTTTTCTTGGAATGGGCCACATTGGCCTCTCCTTTCACCACATTTTTTCCCTTGCTTTTCAACATGGACTCCTAAATCTGTAGCTCGTTGAGGAGGGTAGTCAGGTTGAAATGAATTTTGTTCATGCTCGCATTCGTCCTGAACAGCATGAAGCTATGAGGAAGCAGATGCAGTATGAACGCAATCTGACTGCGCTCGCAGACAACCCTACCGTTCGCCTCGACAATGTTAAACTGGTTCATCATGTCGAGAGAATGTTCCCGAACAGGATGTCCCTCTTGCATACGGGCGTTGAAGACATTCTTCAGGGCGTTGTGGTGGAGTTGATAGGACGGGAGTCCAAACATCTCCTGCACGGAATTCATAATTTCCCTGCCCATTTCCACGTCTCATAACGCTTGGCCAAGACTTCATTCAATTTGGCCAATATATAGACTCGGGCCTTCTCGTTGGCCTTTGTCTAGTGTTCGTGGGCGTCTTTTACTGCCTGAGCAATAGTGCGAGGAGGAACTGGAGGACACTTCTCCGTCAAGACAAACCTGAGATCCTCGATCACTAGAATCGTATTCAAATTTGATTTCCACGTTGAGAAATTTTCGTCAATTAACTTTTCATTTTTAAGCAAGGCAATAACGGAGGAAGACATTGCTGAAAAACAAACAATTGACCGTATTAGTTATCTTTGCCTTAGCCTATCACAGAAGCAATACAAACAATTGCATACATCCAATCAATTTTGCAAACAAGCAATCAAAGAACCCTAATAAAACTATTGATTGTGTTTTGCAACGATGTTTTAGAGGTTTAGAAGAACAGTTACTGAAGGGTGATCAGTTGTTCCTCCACTAAAATGAGACTCTTCTCAGTTAACTCTAATTCAAGAATAACTCATATTCCATTAGATATTAACCACCGTTGTTCGGTCAAGAATTTGTTAACAAATTAACTCATCCCCGTAAGTGTAACCCTCCCACTTTAAGATCTCAAAGGCACGGACCAACAGGTTACCATTAGGAAAGACAACTGTTGGTAATTAGCCTAAGCGATCCTATCATTTTCAGGAGTTCACAGTGTTCCGAATCCTATGATCAGGCCCTCCGAAGGGATGGTTGCTCCAGGACAACACGCAGGCGGATCATAGGAATCTCACGTTGTGACCTAGGGGTGGAGATTGAAGGATACGTTGACATGTGTCCCACTCCCACTTACTATGGTCACTTTCCCCATTCACCTTGTTATTGATCCATGCAAACACTTTTCGAAGGGAGGCTGCGCTAAAATGACACAAAGCCGAGCATGGATCTCACGTTGTGAATATAGGGACGTAGGACCAAAACTCGATTTAAATCAAGTTTTGTAATTTTCCTCCCATTAAAGTAACCTATCGAGTATTTTAGGGTTTGATTAAACCTAGATAAATTGGGCTAAGTCATTTATCTAAGTCTTGTCCTATTATAACTATTATAATAAGACCTAATGTCTAGGTGCATTGATAAGACCAATTTATTATACACTTAGAATCTCCCAATTTGCTTATCTTAGTTGAATTCCTTGCGAAAAATTCTTTAAAATGAGTATAATATGTCTATAGGTCCTCACCGGAGCTTTGGAAGCAATTCGGGGCTTAAACGAGCGAAACCAGAGTGTAAAATGACAATTCTGCCCCTGGAGCCTCATCAGCGTCGAGACGCTCGTCCTACAGAGTCGAGATGCTACAGCATCGAGACGCTTGCTCAACAGCATCGCGACGCTAGGGCAATCCGATAAATATTTTCCAAAATTGAAGGGACAGCGTCGAGAAGATTGCTGCACAGCATTGAGACGCTTGCTGCACAGCGTCGCGACGCTAGGCAGTTTTCCAGAATTGAAATTTTCCAAATTTGGCTGAAATTTTCCATGTTTGAAGACCCAATTCAGCACCATTCTACCACGAATTGAAGGTCAAGAATCCCTATGAATAGAGGCCTTTGGTGTAGGTTTAGAATCATCCCTCAATACACAATTCACTACAACATTGTAATCCATCTCTCTCCCCTTTTCCACCATTCTTAGTTTTTTTGCTATCCTTTATGTATCAAGCTTGTTCTTGCTCCATAAGAGGCTAGATTCTTCATTCATGTAACCGGGAAGTCAAGAGTAAGTTCATATTCTATTAATGAAATTTCTTGTTTGAATTATCAAAGCATGTTTATGTGATTTTAGTTCTTTTTCTATAAATTTAGTTTGTGGTAGGAAAGATTGACAACCTTGACCGTGCCCTCTCTAAATTTACTTGTTAATTCTTAGTAGCATATAGGTTAATGTTATGTCCATACGCATGCATCCCTAGAACTAAATGATTTAATCAATTGTAATTGTGGTTTGTTGCCCGTTGCATGTGAATTAATTCGGCTAGATCCCAATGTGGTTTAGATTACTTAATTGGATAAAGAATTAGTTTAAATTTGAATCAAACTTAGCGTTTGCATGTTTGTGATAGTGGATCATGATTCTCTGTTTGTTGCCGGAATATGCCGGGCTTAAACTTGTTTTGACTTATTAGTGAAATTGATGATTTAATTGAATTGAACTTACCATGACTATCCCGGTTGCATGACTTTTGAGGTATTGTTATTTCTTCTTTCTTTAATTCTCTTACTTTCCTTTTACAACATTTTCCATAATTAGTTTTCTTTCCTTGTTTACTTTCTTTTCCAAATATAAAACTCTCCCATTAGTCCGGTCATCACAATAAATCTAAGATAAACAAGTTACAATCGTGTTCCCTGTGTTCGACCCCGACCACTACTGCTACAAGTTAGCTTTAGAGGTTGTGGATTATAAATTTATTTGATAAGAGACCTCGACAATCTCTTCCATCAAATTGGCGCCGTTGCCGGGGAGCCAAGTTTAATTTGTTTATAATAGGTTTATTGTGATATCTTCTTTTAATTTTCCTTATTTGTTTGTTTTTAATTGAGTCGATTCTTGATGGCATATCCTTCGAGGAGGGAAAGAGAAGCTCAATTAGTGAAGGAGGTAGGATTGCTTGACAATAAACTATCAATGCTAACTTCTTTATGCGAGCAATTAGTGCATGGATACCAAATCAAACGGCCACATCAGCACTATCGACCTTCCAATTCAGGTAAATCTCTTAAGGATAAAATTTATGAGCTTGCTGATAATACTCTTCAATTTCAGGAAAGTACTCGAGCTAAGTTGAAAGACATGTCTGACAATATTGATAAGATAGAAATATATGTGACAAAATTGGAGAAGCATGTAGAGCAACAAGCACAACTGACCCAAGAGACAATCCTTACAACAGAAGTTACCTTCGCTACAAAGGTTGATGATGAAGAAATTGGATGTCCATTGCCATCTCTCGATCGATCATGTGAGGTTAAAGAAGAGTCTGAACCAGATTACAAGGAAATTCAGGTGATAGAGTTTCAGGCTGACGAGTCTGAATTTGTTCTTTCCCTCGATTCCCCTTCATCTGATTTATCTTCTAAGTTGTCTCACAAAATTTTATCCTTTGAGTCTTTATCTTTTGATTTTTCCTCTTTTTCATATATTCAAAAATTAAAAAAAAATACAATGCATCCTTTGGGTCCCATGAAAAATGGGCAAGCCTGCTTCTGTTTGCAGGTTTCATGGATTCGAGAAAGAAGTGTCCAAAGAAATATGAGAATTTTTATGTACCTGTTAACGCTATCGATGAACGATTTTTCCGCAAGCGCACGGGTCGTCACAAGTAATATAAAACAGTAGTAATACCGAGTATCGAATCCACAGGGAGGTGAAGTGAAAATTAAGCAAAAAATTAAAATCTCTTGAGCACTAAAAATACTTAGGCGAAATAATATTTAGGGACCACTTCATGCAATAAAAAGGATTAAAATTCAAGACAATTAACGAAAATAAATTGATCAATCGAAAAAAACATATGGAGAAAGAGTTTTCTTTAAATGGGAAGAGGGGTCTTGAAAATTAATGATTAGCTAAATAGTTGTTATAATTATCCTATCTCATTGCCCAACTAATTATAATCCTAGAATCTTCGTTAATCACATGGGTTCTCCTGTCGGTTTCCCCTAATTGTAATTAATTCATTTTAACAACCTAAGTGTCCTTAGCGCTATTAAAAATCATTAATTATTACGCTCTGATTCATTTTAGGAATCTAAGTTTAATCAACTAATCACGGTGTCACAACAAGCAATTAAACTAGTTGTATGGATTATGATCTATCCTAATTTCTCTCCGTCGAGTTTCCATTAAGAATCGAATCATTACATAATTGGCCAGATTGAGTAAAGCATTAAGCACATCCATACAAATAATTAGGACATGGGCAAGAGATAAGAAATTATAACAATATTTGAACTATCATTTCATTTCAAGACCCCAATTTGGGGTTTTAGCTACACATGGCTAAAATATCCACAATAATTACAAAGGAAAGCATAATAAAGAGCATAAAAGGAAAGGAATTGACCGTCGAAAAAACCCCTCGCTGACGCTTGGAGCCCCGCTGACTACTCCTTGAGCCTCTAAGATGCTCACCAAAATTCCCAAAATTTTTCCCACTAAAAGAATCCTCTCAAAAAGGCTTGAAAGCCTTGAGAGGGGCTCCAAAGGAGCCTAAGGAAGAGAGAAAGGAAGAAATTCCTTGTTGGAATGGTGATTGATGGTGATTGATCCAAAATGAGGCACCTTGGGGCGCCTTTTATAGGCCTGGAATAGGGGTAGCGTCGCGACGCTACCTTGCTCAGCGTCGTGACGCTGCTGCGCACGCGGCTTGGGCAACACGAAAGGGTAGCGTCGCGACGCTGTCTACATAGCGTCTCGACGCTGCTCCAAAATTCCAGATTTTTAGCTTCCTTTTGTGCTGATTTTTGGGCCTTCTTCTTCATTTCTTTTGGTCATTTCTTCATGGTTGTCTTCTTTGGGCCTCCAATTGCTTCTTGGATTTGGGCTTCAATTGCTTCAATTTTGGCACTTTTTCTCCCAAAATTACCACTTTTGCTCCTAAAGACCAAATAACAAAATTCTTTAAATATTTTCATTAAAAACATGATGAAAGCACCAAAAAGCTTAATAAATTGGGACTAAAATAGCGACATTTCTGCTCGCTATCACACCCCCAAACTTAAGCTTTTGTTAGTCTCGAGCAAAATAAATTCTAAAGATGCATGAAATAGAATCGCTCAACCCTCAATGATTTTGGAATTCTTAGGATCGAATGGAAAACATGCAAGTGGAATAAGCAAGCACCACATACTCTTGAAGAAATCCTAAACTAGTTTGAACTTAAGATTAATGAATAGCATGCTCAAGACTTATCTATTGATTCTTTTACTAACCTAGATTAGTCTTATGGCTTTCTCCATTTGTTTTCCCCCTACACTGGCTAAGAGCCCCTAATAGGTCGGAGTCCTTCTATCATGCAAAAAAAAGAAACTAGGGTGCCTGTCATCATTTTTTTTTTCATGGGGGAGCAAAACTCACAAATGCTTTTTTTCTTTTCTTTTTCTTTTGCTACTCCCCCAAACTTGCATTTTGATATCTAATGGTACTAGCTTTCACACTACGGTACAGGGACCCTTAACCCGAATTTTATTCTTTGGTTGGCCTAACTGATCACACCGCATGTAGCTCTTTTTACCCCTAGGTTTTTTTTTCTTTTGTGCAAGCAAAAAAAAAAAAAAAATATATCCTTTTTTAACATATTTTCTTTTCTCTCATTTTCTTTTGTTGCTTTTGCTTTTCTCTCAGCAGGCATATCATTTTTTCCTACCTAGCTCTTTGGAACAATCAAGCATGAACTTCCTAATATTAGAAACTAAGCTTATCGGGGTGACAACAACTTTGAAAACCATAATAAGAATCTAGATTTTCAAAGACGTCATTAGATAAGACTATTGCATGCTTTAGACATCAAAACTAAGTATCAAAAGATTTTAAAATTTCACAATTTCTGCCGTGCTCCCAGATTCCACAACATATAAACCATTTTCTCCTAAAATTTCTAAAATCACATCCTTGGCTATCATGGCTATCTATTCATGCATCCAACAGAATTTAAATATGCTCAACACAGCGGAAGCCTTCCCCCCAAACTTAAATTTAACATTGTCCCCAATGTTTTAAAATAGTAAAGCATAAAGAGGGATACTGAGACTCCCCTGAGCTAGGAGCGCTTCATCCTCTTCCTTTGGATCCATGAAAAATGGGAAATTTGGAATTTTGGGATTTGTTAAGGTGATCCTGCAAAACAAAATTGGATTACGGAGCAAAGAAAATTATTTATCGCAAAAACAACTAACTAAACTTTAATCCTTGGGTTGCCTCCCAAGCAACGCTTTCTTTAACGTCTTTAGCTAGACTAGGCTCGGCACGCTTACGGAGGCTCAAAATAAAAATTTTCATCATCCTCCGGGCCCTGCAAGAAATCACGCACCGAATTGCAAACTACAAACAGGGGAGAAAAAAAGACTTTCCCCTGGCCCATCTTCACTAAAGAAATTATCATAATAACATTTCAGAAAATAATCAGCTGCATCAAATCTCTTTTCTGAATCTCTATTCTCGAAACAATTGTTAACAGAGTCATCAAGCGTTATAATATCTACTGGTCTAGGATCTAGAGGTGGCCTATCAATCATGCCAGTCCATTCATCAGAAAAAATGTCTACATGCTCAGCAGATCCCTCAGACTCAGAATTAAAAAATGATTCAACTAAGCTATCACATGACTCATCATCAGAAGAATTAAAGAATTCAAGAATTTCAGGATCATATTCTATACTATGCACAGATTCGAGTTCTTCTGGGTCAGATTCTATGCTATATACATCATCAGGACATGAATCAAAGGTATTCACATTGTCAGGATTCATGCATTCAGGAATGTCAAGATCAGACTCAATAGATTCAGTGTAATCATGATCAGACTCAGAATTATCTATCAAGCGATCTTTTTTATGCATTTCATGTTCATCCTCAATGTCAGGCAATTCAATATCATCATCAAAATTATCCATTTCAGGCAAATCTAATTCATTTTCCAAGGAAGGTAAATCATCATCTGCAGATTTTTCATTTTCACAAGCAGGCAAGTCTAATTCATTCTCAAAGTCAGGCAGATCCAAATCATTTTCAAACAGAGGATTATCCAAATATGCATCATGATTAAAATCCCCATTATCCATAAGCATTTCTCCTAAGCCTAGGCCAAGATTATAGTCTACCTCTTCATCGTCATCAGTCAAGTATTCAGGACCAACAGAAAAACATGTGTGCAAACTACAAACAGATAAGTTTACCATCTTGGCCAAGAATACTAAACACAACTTTTTCATCATCAATGTTCAAGGTAAGTTTACCTGTATGCACGCTAATCTCAACCTTACCAGTGGCTAGGAAAGGTCTGCCTAAGATAATTGGTACCTCTTTGTCCTCTTTCATCTCCAGTACCACGAAATCTACGGGAAAGATGAATTTGTTGACTTTCACCAACACGTCCTCCACAACACCCATCGGGTGAGTAATCGATCTGTCAGCAAGCTAGAGAGTGACGTCGGTGTCTGTCATACCTGATAAACCAATCTTCCTGTAAACAGAATAGGGCATCAAATTTATACTTGCTCCTAAATCACATAAAGCCCTATCGAAGGATACTTCTCACTACTACAAAAATGGCTTTTAATGACGGACGAAAAAAAATTCACGGGCCTTTTAATGACGGACGAAAAATGCGCGACCTTTTAATGTCGAACGTGCGTTTTTAAAAATTTTTGAACTTATAATGACGGGCATTGCCCGTCATTAAAAGAAAATTTTTAATCACGGGCATCGCCGGTCATTAAAGGTGTTAATTTTTTTTTTAATTTTTAAAAACGGTACATTTTCTAAATGAAATTTCTCTCTCCCGACCTGGACTTTCTCTCTCCCCGAAAAAAACCCTCAATACTTTTCTCCCTCGCGTGCTTCTTTCCCCTTCTCCATAGATCCCTTCGTGCTTCTTTCCTCATCTCCATAGATCCCTTCGTTGCAGTCTACATCCATCGCCATCGTTTTTTCTTTCTTCTCTTCTGAACCGCCAATGTTCTACAACAGCTCACATTCAGTCAATTTTCAGAAGAAGAAATTAGGGTTTCTTCGATGCCCAAGTTCTTCAGGAACAAGTACGTTTTCCCTTTTCTTCTTCTTCTAATACACCAGATTTATTTCCAATCAAAACCCTATTAGTATATTAATGTGTTCTTTTGGTTATGCTGATGTTAGGCCTTAATCGTTTCTACAAATAAAATGGGACTTTGGTTACGTTGTCATGTATACATCTCTGCTTGGAAGTTCTTCTTGGACCGCAAACTTTTTTAATGTTATGAATATGGCCTTAATCGTTTTCGCCGCTCCCTTTTCACATCTCCTCCGCCCGCTGCCCGAAAAATCTCCTGCAAAGCGTTTGAGATCTCTGTGGCCGAGGAATCATCGACATCTGGTAACTGGGTGCTGGTGGTTCCGTTGTCGGCGTTGCCGAGAGGGGAGCGACGCGTGATTATTCAGCGAGGTGAGACGATTTTGCTTCTTTGGTATAAGGATAAGATTTTTGCTCTTGAGAATAGGTCTCCTGCTGAAGGTGCTTACACTGAAGGCCTCATCAATGCCAAGCTAACGATGGTTGAGTTCTTCCCTTACCCTTTCTTTTATCTAATTTCTTTTGGTTCTGCAGATTTTTTTTTTCAATCGTTGTACTTGCCAATGCATTGGGCACCTGATTTTGAGAGAACCGTAGAATTCTCAGAATTTCATTGAAAACAAAGAAGTCCTATTTCACTATTTCGTTGCCCCTTCTTTATTTTGGTTCTTGGAGGATGATGCAGACAAATTGCCCAATTGGAGTTGCATTCTTATGAGAAGGAGGTAGAGAGAGAAGCTGCCAAAACAGCTAACATGAAAGAAAAAGGAGCTGACCATTATGACCTTAAGCAACAGGTACATAAATGTTTTGTATTCTTCCTAATCAGAACTTTGAATGATTGTTGTCTGCTGACTGCTTGTGGCTTTGTTTGTGCCATCTTTGAATATCTAAAACATGACTTCTTAGACATTCATAACCTTGTGATAGACTAAAAATATGAACATTAGAATCTGTAAGCGTGAAGATAAGTGATCTAGAATATGAAACGAAGAATGCTCTCAAATTTGGAGTCTAGAGATGGTCATCAGGGTAGAACTTTTGAAATTGTCCATACCCTTTAACTTCCTCATACCGTAGTTGAACTTTATTTTCAAAAAGGTATGAAGTCAAAACAAGCAAATACCAAAACCCGAGAAAACTTAACTGGCCATGAAGT
Source organism: Luffa acutangula (assembly GCA_036850905.1). NCBI lineage: Eukaryota > Viridiplantae > Streptophyta > Magnoliopsida > Cucurbitales > Cucurbitaceae > Luffa > Luffa acutangula. The sequence continues at coordinate 17,065,680 of CM072099.1, forward strand.
GTCAAAACAAAAAGGAAAAAAAATCACATAGTTTGAATTGACTGTCTCGTTATCATGACAACTTCTAAATTTATCAAGTGTTGGATTGTGGAGGTGTTGATGAATTCATTATCCCCGGTGATTTGATTAGTGTCAATATCTTTCGGCAAAAAGCACGAGTTTTGGTTGTAAGCTTCTACATTTTATTCTTCTCTTTGCCATTTGGTCGTAAGCCTTCAAGCTTCTACCTTTTAATTCTCCGGAGAAAAATAACCCCCCATTTCTGACCATTTGTGAAAACATGCATAAAAACTGATTTAGTTTAATTTTATTCTTCTTGTCTGTTTTGTTTCATATTGAAAAATAAACGGAAATTTCTTTTTTTACCCTTATATTTAGTTAAATGTAATCCAAAAGTGTTTCATTAATAAAATTGAATCTAAAATTCGAAGAAGTGATGGAATTAAGACTCTTCGTATTGTTTGTTTAATAATTTACAGGTAGGTGCAGACATTGTTTTGGCTGCTCAGAGTCACTTGTGAGGGTGCTGGCTTTTGTTTTTGGTAAGTTTGCATTTTGGTGTTCTTTTTAATGATTCCAGTGGAATACAAACTGTGTGAATGTGGGGTTGTTTTGGATGGTATACTCTTGAAGGGAAAGCTAGGCTGATTGAGAATGCTTTGCGATTTTGCCTATAATTTCACGTCCAATATTGGCTTTGAGGTAAGAATGTGATCATAAGTGTTTGATAACTTTAATCATTTCAAGAGTGGAAAGAACTTTCATACATAGAAAATGATCTCGGTGAACTTTGAAAATAGTTCCTAAATGGAACTTTCATCTTATTCTTGGTGGATTTGCTTGGGATTCTGCTCATTTTTATGACTTTCTCTTGTTCTGGTAGCTTTTTCTTACCTTATTCCAATGTAGAAATCATGTTCATATTATTGATGTGTGTATTTTAATTTGGCTAGTTGAACAAGTTGTTACAAAGAAGAGTTTTTGCTCTTGATGGAGTTTTCATGATTGGGATTCTGCTAGTTTCCAATTTTTCTTGGATTAGTAATTATGGGGATTTAAGTTTTTATTCTTTTGCTCTTGAAGGGAGTTTTAGTGATTCTCATTATGTATTAGTTTTCATATCAATTTTGCTTGAATTCCTTAACTTTCGATACTTCTATGTTGGGTTTCTGTGGAATTCGCTTTTGTCATCCAAAGTTTGTGACCAATTGTGCCTTTTGTTTGGTGTTAATAATGATTTTTTTGGGTTATCAAAATAGGTATTTTTCTCTGTACCTCTATTCTTTCTTAAAAATTATAAAGATATTTTCTCTTGTTGTGTCTTATATGTAGATCATATGTAGGATGATTGTTGGATTAATGAAAGAAAAGCTAGATCTTACTCACATATTTTGTGGTTACCATTTTCTTTTTGTCATTCTTAAGCAAGGGAGCTTATTGAGTTTCGTGGTTATCTTATTTGTGAGTTGCTATTTCTTTTTGCTGACTTTCTTGCACATAGGGAAGGAAGCTGGGATGTTTAATTACTTCTCCTCATTTGAGTTTGAAACAAAAGAAACGCCATATCTCATAAATGGATGACAAGTAAGGCAATCAGGTTTATATAGCTTATTTGCTTCCAAATCAGGTTTATATAGCTTCTTTGCTTCCCATGCTAGAGGGTGTATGTGTTGGCTATGATACAATTAAGGTCTAATAAAGTTTGTTTGATTGCGATGTTCTTTAATGATTATTTAAATTTAGATTGTGCTTGATGCAAGATCTAACTTGCTTAGTTTTAAGATTATTTGGGGTCTTGTTGTGAACCTGAAGGAATTTCACCCTGTGGTGGTCTTGTGTTGACGAATGGTTTGTAGAAAAAATTGATCTATTTGTTTTCTGTAGTTGACTTGAGTGGGATTTGTTATCTAGAGTAAATAGATTTGTAGCAATTTGATTAGAGTAGGACTTAAAGTAGGATTTCAACTATGCAAATTGTTTTGTCTTGTTGTTATCTGGTATGTTTGAGAATACATGGGCTCAAAACAAAACTTTAGCTCAGAGGAAGATGATCATGAGTATGTCTAGTGCAATTAGACATTCTTTCTATTCTTGAATGAAACAACTAATGACTACATTCTCTTTATATTAGTTATTGAAAGAAAGATGAGGTTTTAATGGTAAATTTGTGATGACTCAATTAGGAAACTTTCATGTTTGCATCTCACTAGAATGATTATAATGGTAAATGTATTTGTTTTCCATTTGGTTTTAGATCATAAAAATAATGCTTAGTTTTAGAATATTTGGAGTCTTGTTGTGAACTTGAAGTGTTGTACATAAACAGTGAGAACAAAAATTTCAGAAATATGGGGGGGGGGGGAGAGTAGGTGACAAGGAATTAACTTTTCAGAAATATTGGGGGGAGTAGAATGCAAAGTATTTCATTATTTTCTGTTTATGGCATCTCTCTATCTAATATCGTGTTAATTTAAGAAGTTCTTGCATAGAGCTTTTGTAACTATGATCTTTCATTTACTTATGCTACTTTGGAGAGTTTTGTAACTCCACTGATTAGTTTCGATGTTAAGCTCATTTCTTTTAAGTGTAGGATGTGCTTGTTCTGGTTGTACACTTATTAGTTTCAATGTTAAGCTCATTTCTTTTAAGTGTAGGATTCCTTGTTTCGGTTGTAAGGCGATGGATATTTATAGTTTTTCCGTCATTAAAAGTATGTCACTTATTAGTTTTTCATGTTAAAACTAATTTGCGTAGTTTTAAGATATTTGGGGTCTTGTTGTGAACCTGAAGTGTTGTGAGACTGTAGTTGGGTGATTTTTTTCATATAGAAGTGTGTTTCTCTTGTTTAACAGGTTGAAAAATTTTTTAGTTAGTCATATGTATGTCGTTATGCTGTCGAAATTTCTAGAGCAATCGGTTAGAATTAGGATAGATGCTTTAGTAATGTCTCTAGGTTAAGTATAGAAACCTAGAGCATTCCAGGTTATCTGAAGGGGTTAAACTTTATATCTTGAAGTTTGTAAGCTTTTGGAGTTTATTGGGTTTTCTAACAATTTTTTCTGATACTCATCGAGATTGGTTTTTTTTGTGTATTTTATTGTTAACTAAATTTGTTTTTTTTAGGTTCTTCGAGTTGTTGGACATATGTTTGTTATGTGAGTTCTTGTTTTGGCGTTGTATCAAACCTAATTACAATTTGTTTTTCTTAGGTTCTTCAAGTTTGATGTACGAGCAAGATTATGGTGACAAGAATGAAAGTGGCATGTAGGAGAATTTTTGTTTTTTGGTGTAGGTGTAGACTTTTAATCATAGGTGTTTAATAATTTTGAGGCTTTTAAGTGTAAGTGTTTGTAATTTTATTTTTATATCAAACATATATGAATAAAAATTGTATGAACAAATTTGGTTCATTGGCTTATTGGAATGAAATTTGACAAATATTTGATTTCTATACAATTTTGCACATTTAAGATTAATATTACTTTCTTTACAGATTGACAAATGAAAAAAATATTGTTCGTATGCCCACCGGGCAACCAACAATTTTTTTTTATTAAATTATGAACGGAATGATGACGGGCAATGCCTGTCATTAAAAATATATATTTAATGACGGACATTTAATGACGGACACCTTTAATGACGGACATTTGGTTTGAAAATACACTTTTGATGACGGATTTTTAATGACGGACGCCTTTTAATGATGGGCAATGCCCGTCATTAAAACTGTCCGTCATTGTAACTTTTGATGACGGACGGCTTTTAATGACGGGCATTGCCCGTCATTAAAAGTCGCCCGTCATTATAAGTTACGACGACGCTCGTATAGTCGACGGACGCCGCCCGTCATTAAAAGTGATTTTTGTAGTAGTGTCTCCTATGGTGCAGGGAACAGTAAAACTCCCTGGATCTTTCTGCTTAAAAGGTATCCCACCAGAAACAATGGTACTGCTACTCTCAGATAAATTAAAAACTTCTTTTTTCAGACTTTTCTTTCTAGAAAGCATTTCCTTCATGAATTTCCCATAATTTGGCATATTATACAAGGCTTCTACAAATGGAATATTCACAGACAACTTTTTAAACATTTCTAGAAACTTTTGAAACTGTTCATCTAATTTGACATTTTTAAATCTTTGAGGAAAAGGTAACTCCCTGAAATCAAAGGTTGGACATTCGCCCCTCCGCTTGGGCGGGCTAATATGCGAACCTCTGTCATGGTGGTTGCATGGAACCACTTCTTCCTCAGTCAGCTTTTTTTTGCCATCCTGCCTCTCATCTTCTTTTCTACCAGCAAGTTTGTTAGAAAAATCACATTTTAATTCAATAGAGTTGGGAGGATGTTGGAACCTTTCAGAGGAGGCTTTTTGTGCCTCAGTCCTTTCATCTTCATATTTTCTCTTTTCTTCTTCCTTTGAACTGTTCTCCAGTCTTCTGCCACTTCTCAGAACCACCATCTTACACTGCTCTTTCGGGTTAGGCTCAGTATCACTTGGAAATTTTCCCTTCTGAAGGGCATTTACTGCTGAAGCAATCTGTCCTATCTGCACTTCCATGTTCTTTAGAGTTGCGTCGTGGTTGTTTACTGATGTCTGGAGACTTACATTCAATATTCTTTGTTCTTTGATGAATAAAGCCACCATCTCCTCCAGGTTATTTTTCTTTTCAGGAGCACTAGATGATGCAAAACCTGGGGGTGACTGCAAAACATTCTTCGTATTTGAATATGAGAAGTTCTCATGATTGCACAGACTGGGGTGGTAGAAGTTTGGTACTCCTTGAGCATATGGTCTATTTCCTATGTATTGAACTTCTTCCACATCTTGACCTTCCTTCTTTGAATGACCTTCAGCTAAGGTGGAAATGGACTTAACCACCTCAGATAAAGTCAATTTGTTCAGAGCATTGGTCAGAGATGCCAGTTGCGCCTTCAGTGAACTTGACTCATCCAATTCATATAATCCAGCCTTCTTTGTAATTGTTCCTCTCTCCGTCGACCATTGATAACTGGTTGCCGCCATTTCCTCAAGCAAATCTTTGGCTTCTGTCACTGTTTTTGAAAGAAAACTCCCTCCTGCTGATGTGTCTAGGACTGTCTTTGTGGAGGGGTTTAATCCATTGTAAAATAACTGTACCTGAAGCCAATAAGGATATCCGTGTTGGGGGCACCACCTAAGCATTTCTTTGTATCTTTCCCACACTTCGTACAACTGCTCCTCGTCAAGCTGCCTAAAGGTTCCGATTTCAGTCTGGAGCTTGGTAGTCTTAGCAGGTGGGAAAAATTTCGTCAGAAAAGCTTGGACAAGCTCGTCCCAAGTACTGATGCTGCCCGTCTCGACTGATTCAAGCCAATCTTTTGCTTTATCCTGTAGAGAAAATGGAAACAGCCTCAATCTTATCGCGTCTGCCGGAACTCCGTTCATCTTCACCGTCCCACATATTTCTAGGAATGATCGCAGATGTGAGTGGGGGTCCTCGGAAGGATGTCCCTTGAATGAGTTATCGCGCGCCATCTGAATCAACCCTGTCTTTAGCTCAAAATTTGTAGCTTGGATTGGGGCGTAGACAATTCCAGAATTCTCGGTGGGAAGAACTGGTTGTAAGAAATCTCTAATTGCCTTGGGAGCTTCCTCTTGGTGGGCCATCGCTTCTACTAATCTTTTCTCTCTTCGAATGGATCTAAGAGTCCTGTTAATTTCAAGATCTAGCAGAAACAAATCAACCACCTTGTTCCTTCGCATACAATGCTCCCAGACAACCAAAAGATCCAAACAAAAACGAAAATAAAATAATATTCACAAAACGATGAAAGAAAAATATTTACACCTAAATTACTATTTATCCCTTTCTTTTCGATGTCAAGAAAAATTAATTTTTGCTTAAAAATCAAGTCTCCCCGGCAACGGCGCCAAAAACTTGTTAACGCTATCGATGAACGATTTTTCTGCAAGCGCACGGGTCGTCACAAGTAATATAAAACGGTAGTAATACCGAGTATCGAATCTACAGGGAGGCGAAGCGAAACTTAAGCAAAAAATTAAAATCTCTTGAGCACTAAAAATACTTAGGCGAAATAATATTTAGGGACCACTTCATGCAATAAAAAGGATTCAAATTTAAGACAATTAACGAAAATAAATTGATCAATCGAAAATAAAATATGGAGAAAGAGTTTTCTTTAAATGGGAAGAGGGGTCTTGAAAATTAATGATTAGCTAAATAGTTGTTATAATTATCCTATCTCATTGCCCAACTAATTATAATCCTAGAATCTCCGTTAATCACATAGGTTCTCCTGTCGGTTTCCCCTAATTGTAATTAATTCATTTTAACAACCTAAGTGTCCTTAGTGCTATTAAAAATCATTAATTATTACGCTCTGATTCATTTTAGGAATCTAAGTTTAATCAACTAATCACGGTGTCACAACAGGCAATTAAACTAGTTGCATGGATTATGATCTATCCTAATTTCTCTCCGTCGAGTTTCCATTAAGAATCGAATCATTACACAATTGGCCAGATTGAGTAAAGCATTAAGCACATCCATACAAATAATTAGGACATGGGCAAGAGACAAGAAATTATAACAATATTTGAACTATCATTTCATTTCAAGACCCCAATTTGGGGTTTTAGCTACACATGACTAAAATATCCACAATAATTACAAAGGAAAGCATAATAAAGAGCATAAAAGGAAAGGAATTGACCGTCGAAAAAACCCATCGCTGACGCTTGGAGCCCCGCTGACTACTCCTTGAGCCTCTAAGATGCTCCCCAAAATTCCCAAATTTTTTCCCACTAAAAGAATCCTCTCAAAAAGGCTTGAAAACATTGAGAGGGGCTCCAAAGGAGCCTAAGGAAGAGAGAAAGGAAGAAATTCCTTGTTGGAATGGTGATTGATGGTTGTTGAAGGAGAAATTTTGGCCAATGACAAATTGCCACGTCATTATTTAAAATTAATGACAAAATTAATATTAATTAAATTTGGGACCAATTATAAATCGACATGTGTCCCAAATTTAATTTGAAGACAAAGTTGACCAATTATAAATTTTTAGGGTCAAATGTCCATTTGATCAATCAATTAAAAATAATTAATTGGATCAAATTTGGGTCTTTTAAATATTTGGGTCATATGGTTTTGGGTCAAATATAAACCAGACCCAAGACCAATAAAGCCCAAGCCCAAGTTGTTAGGCCCAAAAGTCACCAGGGTCCATCCAGCGAGAACTCTATAAATAGAGGGGTTCTCCACCATTTCAAGGATTCAAAAATTCTACACTCTCACAAAGACAAGAGTTCAGAGTTTCGAAGCTCTCAAGCAGAACCAAAGAATTCAGAGAGACTCCACCAAGTCTGAAGACCGAAGACTCTCTGCAATCCATAAGTTCAAGTGTTGAACACTTCTTGAAGACCAAACACTCTTCAAGACGTCAACACTCCTGGAAGATCAAACACTCTTCAAGACTTCAATACTCCTTGAAGATCAAAGACTCTTCAGGACATCAACATTTCTTGAAGACCCAACACTTTTCAAGACTTCAACACTCCTTGAAGATCAAATACTCTTCAGGACATCAACACTTCTTGAAGATTGAAGACTCCTTCAAGACTGGAAGACTTCAAGCTCCAAGAATCCATTGAAGCTTCAAACTCGAGATCAAGCGTTCCAGCCCTTGAGTGAAACACAATCACACACACATAAGAGAGAGAATCAGAGGATAAAAGTTAGAGATTGTACACCCACACGCATATTACATAAATACAAATATATTGTTTATTCCACGTGTCTCCATCCCCGAAGTTACGTGTGAATAATGGTGATTGATGGTGATTGATCCAAAATGAGGCACCTTGGGGCGCCTTTTATAGGCCTGGAATAGGGGTAGCATCGCGACGCTACCTTGCTCAGCGTCGCGACGCTGCTGCGCACGTAGCTTGGGCAACACGAAAGGGTAGCGTTGCGACATTGTCTACATAACGTCTCGACGCTGCCCCAAAATTCTAGATTTTCAACTTCCTTTTGGGCTGATTTTTTGGCTGATTTTTGGGCCTTCTTCTTCATTTCTTTTGGTCATTTCTTCATGGTTGTCTTCTTTAGGCCTCCAATTGCTTCTTGGATTTAGGCTTCAATTGCTTCAATTTTGGCACTTTTTCTCCCAAAATTACCACTTTTGCTCCTAAAGACCAAATAACAAAATTCTTTAAATATTTTCATTAAAAACACGATTAAAGCACCAAAAAGCTTAATAAATTGGGACTAAAATAGCGACATTTCTGCACGCTATCAGTACCCTAACAGGAAGATGAGAACCCCGTCGAGCATAACGACGCTAAAAAATTGCGCTTATGGGAGGCAACCCAATTAGTTCTATCCCTTTCTTTTCAATTTTATAGTTTATTCCTTTAAATGTTTTCTTAATTGTCTTTCTTTATTGTTTTATAGGATCCCTGCACCAAATCTCTGAAATTTTTGCCAATCGTGGAAGTTTCCATCCTTGCCAACCCATGCTTAAAAAGGGGAGGTTTTCTGTTCCCTTTTACTTTTTGTCTCTTACTTTCCATGTTTAATTTACATTAGGGACAATGTAATGTTTAGGTTGGGGTTGGAAAACATATGCATGTTTGCTTTATGCTTTGATTGCCCTATAATTTTAAGCAATTTAAAAATAAATTAGAACCTGAATCGGTGAAGTTATGTCTAAGGCTGGAGATATTTAAGTTGACGGTTTACAGAACACCTCCTACCTGGGAACTGACCCAAACCAGTGAAGTTCTGCCTAAGGTTGGGGGTATTTAAGATGACGGTTTACAGAACACCTCCTACCTGGGAACTGATCTGAATCGGAGTTCGAGCAATTTTAAAATGTGATGAACTGTTGAATTATTAGGTTGCTTGAAGTTTAGTTATGAAAATCAATGAGACATTCTTTTGAACTATTCTAATTGTTTTAAGCATTGTGAAGCATTTACCAAAAAGTGTCGATCTCCTCGATCTCGCATCGACCTCCATTGATCCCGAGCTCCAAAGATCTTCAACAAAGCTCCAAAACTCTCCCAAAAATCTCCAATTTTAGTGTGGACTCTAGAATGGGGTGAAAACCCACAAATTGGCTCCCCACACTTGGATGAAAATGGCTCTATTTATAGGCTCTCAGCAGGAGCAGCGTTGCGACGCTACGTCACAGCGTCGCGACGCTTTGACGTCATCTTGTCTTGGGTTCCCAAGTCGTCGCAGCGTCGCGACGCTACATGGACAGCGTTGCGACACTACCCACTTTCTGGATCATTCTCGTGCGGCTTCCAAGCGTTGGGACCCTTCGGCCTAGCGTCGCGACGCTAGGCCTTGGTCTTCAAAGAATGGCCTATTTTTTTACTTATATTTTTCGGCTTCCAACTTTCTTTTGGCCCAAATGCTTCATGTAATGGATCTTGGGCTCTTTTCTTGACCCAACTTGATAGTTAAGGCTTGGAATTCATGAATTTTGGCTTCTAACTCATTCTTCTTGGGCTTTTGGACTTGGGTCTTCAATGGACTTCTCCAAAATGTTTCAAAAAACCCCCAAAATCATCCAAAATCTCTCAAAATTCTGGTTTTGCTTCCTAAGGACAAAATAATGAATTTAATAAAATTTTCTAAATAAGAACACAATAAAAGCACTCAAAAGCCTAATAATTTAGGACTATAATAGCGACATTTCTGCCCGCTATCACTTATATAGTGTAGAAAATGGTTGAGGAGCTGCGAAATAGGTGCTGGAAGGTTGTCCAGTCAGTTTTGGGGTCAAAACAGTCGGTTAGGTGCGAAGATGACTCGTCAACAACGACCCACGGACGACTCGGAACGACCTCAGTTTTTCCAAAAATGCAGTCGCGTTTCATTTTGCCTTCCCAGAAATGTGGTCGCAATTTTGGGGAAATTCCAGCTTTTCCTCTATTTTCCTGCACAGCATCAAACTAAGTCAAATTCTCTCAAAATCAAGTCTTTTTAAGCATAAATGTGCATAATTTGACAAAAGTGATTCTCAACACCCTAACTTATCAATTTAAGCATACTTTGAGCTCGAGAATAGTAAATTGATCACAACATACAACATTTGGCAAAGAAATGAGCTAAATATAAGGGTAAAATAGGTATATTTTTTACCCTTATCAACTATCTACGAGTTATAGGGCATAAAACCCAACAGACCTTTACCTGCCCCTTTGGACCATTTGCCTTTAGGAGAATGCCCTTTGGATTGTATAATGCTCTAGGGACATTCCAGAGATGCATGATGATTATATTCTCTGAATATATTGAGAAATGTAACGAAGTGTTGATGGATGATTTCACGGTCTATAGGGATTCTTTCGATGATTGTCTTTCTAATCGAGTCAAAGTCTTGAAATGTTGCATTAAGTCTAATTTAATTCTTAATTATGAAAAAAGTCATTTCATGGCTAACTAGGGCATAGTCTTAGGGCATGTGATTTCTAAATAGGGCATAGAGGTAGATAATGCTAAGATTGATGTTATTTGTAACTTGTCATACCCTACGAATGTTAGGGAGGTCAGATATTTTCTTGGACATGCAGGTTTCTATCGTAGATTCATTAATGACTTCAGCAAAGTTGCTCTATCGATGATAAATCTATTACAGAAGGATGTTGCTTTTGAGTTTGAAGGAGAGTGTAGGGAGGCATTTGAACTGTTGTAGAAGATGTTGACCAATACGTCGATCATTCATCCTCCTAAGTGGGATCTACCATTCGAGATCATGTGCGACGCGAGCAACTATGCTGTTGGACCTGTTTTGGACCAACGAATTGATAAGAAGAGCCATGTCATCTACTACGCCTCGACGACGCTAAATCCTGCGCAGTGCAACTACTCGACGACAGAAAAGGGGCTTGTTGATGTGGTTTTTGCCTTAGATAAGTTTCACTCCTATGTACTTGTTTCTAAAGTAACTGTTTTCTCTAATCATGTAATGACAAATAAGGAGTAAAAGTCTCACTTCATTCGATGGATTCTACTGCTTCAAGAGTTCGATCTTGAGATTGTGGACTGGAAAGGATCAGAGAATTCAATTGCTGATCATTTGAGTCGTCTGGTAAGGAAGGAAGATGAATTACCCCTTAATGATGAATTTCCTGATGAGAACTTATTTCAGGTGCAAGGTAGGGTTCCCTAGTTCGCTGATTTAGTTAATTACTTAGTTACAGAGGAGTTACCTAGCACATTTAGTAGTTTCAAGAAGAATAAAATAAAGAGTGAGTCTAAACATTATGTGTGGGATGAACCAATCTCGTGGAAATACTGTTCTGACCAGGTAATTAGACATTGTGTGCCTGATGATGAGATCCAGTCTGTTTTAAATTTTTTCCATGATCATGCACGTAGGGGTCATTTTTTGCCTAGGTGAACTGCTAGAAACGTATTGGATTCTATGTTTTGTTGGGAGTCTTTGTTTAAAGATGCATATTCTTTTTGTAAAATTTGTGAAAAATACCAGAGGGTAGGAGCAATAACCCGTAGGAATGAAATGCCTCAAATGCATGTCTTAGTTTGTGAAGTCTTTGATGTTTGGGGTATAGACTTTATTAATCCTTTACCTTCCTCGTGTGGCTATAATTATATCTTGTTGGCTGTGGATTATGTTTCTAAATGGGTGGAAGCTAAAGCAACAAAAATTGATGACTCTAGAGTTGTTGTAGGTTTCTTGAAGACTAATATTTTTAACAAGTACGGAGTCCCATGAGCCATAATCAGTGACCACGACACACACTTTAACCGGTCAGTTGAAGCGCTCTTGAAGAAATATGGAGTGAATCACTAAGTGACAGTAACTTATCATCCCCAAACGAATGGGCAAGCAGAGATTTCCAACCGAGAGGTCAAGTCCATTCTAAAGAAGGCTGTGAACCCCAAATGAAAAGACTGGAGCTTACGGTTGGATGACACGCTCTAGGCATAGCGCATGGCTTAAAAAACCCCCATAGGGACGTCTCCCTACCAATTGGTCTATGTTCAGGCGTACCATCTAGCAGTAGAGCTTGAGCATAAGGCATTTTATGCGGTTAAGAAGTGGAACTTGGACATGGAGAGGGCAGGAGAGTCAAGGCTTCTTGAGCTGCAGGAGTTAAAAGAACTGAGATTGGAAGCCTATGAGAGTTCGAGAATCTACAAGGAAAAGACCAAGTTGTTTCATGATAATATGGTTGCCAGGAAGCAGTTTGAAGTTGGGCAAAAAGTTCTCCTTTAAAACTCTCGCCTAAAGCTCTGAGCAAGTAAGTTTTGTTATTAATGGATTGGTCCCTTTGTTATTATTTACATCTTTTCTCATAGTGCAGTTGAGATCAAAAGTCTCGATTCTGACAAGGTGTTCAAGGTGAACAAGCATAGGTTGAAGATTTTCAACGAGAGGGAGCCATTCCTCCTCTTGTTGTGGCTTTCTTGGATCGACCTATTTATGAGATCACATGATAAAAAGGGGAACAGTTGAGCAACCGACTACAAAAATTTGCATTTCTAGGAACTAGTCCAGTGATGAACATTTACTTGCTTTCTATATTAAAATTTTTAGTTTAGTTTAGATTGTAAATTTATTTCTTTGTTTTTCCTTGTTGTAGGTAATAGGCCTAAAAGTGAAAGGAATGACGTCAACCTCCTTCCAACCTATATTTATGGAGTTTTCTATGAATTCATATTGTCCCTAGTTTTCAGGTTTAGGTTTAGTTTTCAGGTTCATATTGTGCCTTCATACGTGTGTTGTTGAACCCTGAGCATCGGGCTTTCATTTTTATTTAGAATGAATTTTTGGATGACCTGGTTGCTTTTTCTTTGATTATGAGAATCGTTGATATGTCTTTTTCCAATTTTATTGCTTTTGATGATTCGTAAGTGTTGGGTTTTATGAACTAAAACTTATAGATAGTAAATGTAATGATTGACCGAACATAGTTTGATGTTTTTTCAATAAAGAGTTATTTTCTATATCATGTACATCTTGCCTAAATAACTCTAATCCAATAAACTAAACATCCTAGGTTGTGGGATGAGTCTTTAACTGTATGTGGAGACATAAGGGGATCACTGTTCAAGAAACAGCCTGAAGGGTCTATAGTATAGGGATAAGGTTGGGTACCTTATCCTGGCGACACTATGGATACGACCCACTTTGTATTTGATACAAACGCAATGATCCAACGCATTCGTGTAGGGGACATGCGAGTTGTGGTATTCTATGCAATGAGTTTGCATAAGACCAGACCGCAAAATAGTAACCGCTAGGTGTAACACCGTTAACTAGTTAGGTTTCTATTTCACTAGGATGACCTAGGCAACTTAGTCTGAATCCTGAGTGGATTATGGACTCCTGTTCATGAGGGATTGTCCTTTGATTTGTATGGGTGAGAGTGGCCAGTTCGCCGACTCGATAAGCCTATCATTTTGGGGGCAAGACCGAGTGGGAAGCTGGAAACATAATCACACAAGATGGAATTCACTCCTTCCAAGCTTTAGGGAAGTAGATGAGTGTTCCCTTAAGTGGTGACTCCAGGTCTTGAACAAAGGGCCCTACACTCTCACTGGCCCGAGAGGGGTTTCTGTTTGGTTGTTGGACAACAAATAAGTTGTTCATTAGAGGAGCACTGGTACCTAAGGAGGTAGAGATAACTCAGGGGTAAAACGGTAATTTGACCCAACTGGAGTTACGAACACTGGTGAAAGACTAACTTGCTGTTATTGGTCTATATCCGTGGACACATAATTACACCTGTAAGGAGAAGAGTGCAACTATGGGTCTTTAGTGGAGTGAACCCATATTTAATGAAAATTGATTAATTGTTTAATGAGTTTAGCCGATTAAATCTCATATCGTTGAGCTTATGATCTGCAGGTCCATTAGGTCCCATTGGTAACTCGTAAAGAGACTTGAGGAAATTAAGTATAAGTTGTAAATTGAAAGTGTTGAATTTATTTAGGGGAATCATATAATGTATATTGATACATTATATTATAAAGTTATGAAACTTTATAATATAATTTTAAATTAATTTCAAAATTAATTCCTGAGAGAAAATATTTGAAAGAGTTCTAATAATTAATACGAATTGGATTCATATTAATATAAATAATTTTATAAAATCCTTAAGATTAAATATATGATATTTAATTGGGTAATTAATAAATTATTTATTAAAATTAGATATGAATAAGATAATAGATTTGATCTTATTCATGACTTTTTCCTATAAGGAAAATGTCGACATTTTCCTATAAATAGGACCCCTGGGGTGGGGTGAAAGGTATTCCATTCATTCTCCTACTCTGAGAAAATTCTCCTGAAGGCTCCCACCAGTCTCTTGCCTCTAGTAGTTTCAGAGTCATACCGGTGTAGCCATAGTGGTAGTGTTCACGATAGTTCGTGATTATTTCACAAGCAGTTGGTGAATTTAATATGAATCGTCAACGAGAGTAAGTAACTTGTTACTATATAAATTAGATTTAGATCTAATATTTTTTTATGCTTAGCCCTAATATAAGTCTAGAATAGTTCTAAGTTTATTGCCAATGTATTGGTATTTTAGATTAAACAAAATTAACTATGAATCGATCCCAGTTACGCTTCCGCTTTACGGAATTACGGAATTCCAATGCCTTCAGTAAGCATGTTGCCCGAAAATTGAGTGACGGAAGATATTGTCACGGTCTCTTGTCAAATAAATTTATAATCCTCAACCTCTAAATCTAACTTGTAGTAGTAGTGGTCGGGGTCGATCACAGAGAGTCTATGCAAACAAATCTTTATTTCCTTAATTGTTTTAAGTAACCAAAAAGAGGGGTTTTATATTTGGGAAATAAAGTTGTTATGGAAAGAAAACTAATTATGGAAAGTATTTAAAAATGGAAAGTAAGATAATCAAATAAAGAAAAGAAATCATTACCTCAAGGATCATGTAGCCGGGATTGTCATGGTAAGTTCAATTCAATTAAATCATTAATCTCACTAATAAGTCAAAACAAGTTTAACTTTGGCGTATTCCAGCAACAAACCGAGAACCATGATCCTACTTTCACAAACTTGCAAACGCTAAGTTTGATTCTAGCTTAAATTAATTAATTGGCCGATTAACTAATTTAAACTACATTGGGATCTAGCCGAATTAATTCACATGCAACGGACAACAAACCACAATTACAATTTATTAAGTCATTTAGTTCTAGGGATGCATGAGTAATATCATAACGTTAACCTATTTGCTACTTAGATCTAGCAAGTAAATTTACAGAGGGTGCGGTCAAGGTTGTCAATCTTTCCTACCACAATCTAAACTTATAGAAAAAGAACTAAAATCACAAGAGTAAGTTGACGCCCCGATTACATGAATGAAGAGTCTAGTCTCTCATGGAGCAAGAGCAAGTTGAATTCTTCATGGAATACATCAAGGAAAGAAGACTAAAAGCTAAGAAGAATGGTGGAGAAAGGGGAGAGAGTTGGATTACAATGTTGTAGTGAATTGTGTATGATGATTCCAAACCTACACCAAAGGTCTCTATTTGTAGGAGTTCTTGGCCTTCAAATCATGGTAAATTTGGAGAAAATCGCCAGCCAAATATGGAAAACATCAATTTTGGAAAATCGACGGCGTCGAGACGCTATAGCACAACGTCGTGTCGCTGCCCCTTCAGATATAGAAAGAATATCTCGGATATGCCTAGCGTCGAGACGCTGCCCCTTCATATATGGAAAGAAACTCTTGGATCTGCCTAGCGTCTCGACACTATGATTGCGGTGTCTCGACGCTGTTGCTACAGCTTGACTCCCAAGTTCTTTCCATAAATGGTTGGCGTCCCGACTCTGGAAAGGGAGGGTCTCGACGCTGGGAAGGTTCTAAGGGTAGAATGATCATTTTACGCTCTGGTTTCTCTCGTTTAAGTCCCGAATTGCTTACAAAGCTCCAGTGAGGACCTATACACATATTATACTCATTTTAAAGCATTTTTTGCAAGGAATTCAGCTAAGGTAAGCAAATTGGGAGATTCTAAATGTAGAATAAATTAGATCGATCATTGAGTCTTTTTAAATTTTTTCTAAGATTTTTCTTGCAAGAGTGGAGCTTAGCTTGATTGGAATTAGATTTGAAAGCATAGGAGAGAATTATTTAATTCATATGCTTGTTGTCAACTCGATAGGTGTAAGGATGAAATAGAGTCTTTTTTTTTTTTTCGCAAATTAGAATGCTATATCATTCCCAGGAGGAAAGAAAAGAAAATATGTAGTGCTTAAAAGAAATATATCATTCTTGTTATTGAAAATGAAAGAAAGAAATGACATGTCTTATTAGCGCTCTGCAATGTTTAAAAATGTCTAAGAAAAAAAAGAGCTACCCCTGTTGTGATCAGTTAGGCCAACCATAGGTTAAACTTGGGTTATGGGTCCCTGCAATGGGTGAGTGAAAGCTAGTGTCTCATTATAAATGCATGACGAATCCATTTTAATCTCAAGCACCTAGGTTGTGAGAAAAGTAGTCTAATTTGTTTTATTTGCTCCTTAGTTAGTTCCTAGTGCTAGTGTAGAGGGAAGATAGGTTGAAGGTTATATAATCCAATCTCAGATTCGTAAAATTGATTCTAGGTAGGCTAGGTGTGAGCTTGTGCAAGAGAGTTTTCTTGAAAAAAAATTTGATTTGTCTCTTTATTGGGCTATGTGTACATGTCTTTTGATTGCAATGTTTTTGCCATTTTAGGCATTGAGATTGGAGTTTTAGGATGGCAACCTTTGATTCCTATCTTTAATTTATTCGTCATGCTCGAGGACTAGCAAGTTTAGGTTGGGGGTATTAGATAGGACAAATTTAGTCCTATTTATTTCTGTCTAATCGTGCTAGTTTTATGGACACTAGTCATGTGCTTTAAAGATATGTTTTGTAGGATTTTGAGAGCAAGAGATTCCGAGAGCCAATATTCCAAAGAAGCATTAATTTGGGGGAATTATGATGTTTTTTAGCTATCTTGAAGTCCACAGGATGACGAGGAAGTGAAAAGACCAAAGCGAAACGTTCAAGCCCCGAGACTGGTGTCAAAGTACTCAAAGTTGCTACAGCAAAGCCGAAATACCCAAGAGGGTAGCATTGGACGCTACCTTAAAGTGTTTCAATGCTATAGATAGTGCAGGGGGAAGGCTACACCATGCAACGTTGAGACACTCACTTATAGCATCTCGACGTTGGTTGTTTTCATGCGCAGATTCTGAAGGCAGAAAGCATAGCATAACGACGCTACCTTGTAGCGTCACAATGCTACGACTGTAGTAAAAATTTGTACATTTCATTTCTAGGTCATCCGAGCTCCGTTTTTAGTGATTTTTTTTCGTTCTTCTCATTGTTTTTCTCTATTTTTCATTTCTTCTTAGTTTAGATTAGTCTAGGATGGCCAATCGAGCATTGGAGCTTATTTTCGATATCTCCATGACGAGTTAAGCATAGATCGTAGTGATTGGGACTCTTCGATGTAAGTTTAGTTGTATTCTTGAGATTTTGTATTGAATTACCATTGATTTGAATGCTATTGATGTTTTATTGAATCTCATGTATATTATGATTAGAATTGATTGAGTAATCTGACAAATTACTTGCATTAATTTTGATCATTAAGCTATTAGGTAACGTTAATTCTATTGTGCGGTAATTTGGTGTTTTATCCCAATTAACAATCTGCATGTTGGAATTAGGATTCAATAACTTGGCTTGTATGAATTTAGGTTTTTCCTAATTTATAATTTAGCCATCTAGCGATCCTTAGACCTTAATGCTAACGGGTTCTTTTTAATCTGATCAATTAATTAGATTACCGGTTAGTAATTAATTTTAATACATCGGTTGGATTAATCACCAAAGGGCCCCTTAAGCTTGCTGGATTTTTCGGTTAACATCATAGGATTAAATTCTAACCCCAAAATTTTCAAACATCTGCTAAAATAAGAATAACACTAACCAGAACACAACCTTAACAAAACTTACAACTTTAGCTTATTCAAAACAAACGTAACTATTATTAAGTAAATGAATAAATAGAGTTCATTAACGCCAACACAACTAAAGTATAGAGTTTCAACAAGAATAAATTCAGAACTAAAACGTATAGGACAACCAGTTGTCCAACCAATGAAAGCAACCCTACCCTATCCAAGATAAAAAATATATATATAAAGGAAAATAATGCTATCTAGCTATGGTTCTTCCTCATGCGTCTCCTCTACATCACCATGGTCAAGACAGTCCTCATAACCTGTATAATCTGGAAGTTGGGGGGAGAGAGGGGAGGGGTTTAGTACAACCATGGTACTGGTAAGCAGCCCCTACTTGAGAAGCCATCAAGCAACAACCAACCAAACAACATGTTTTTCATGCGCAAACAACATGCTTCGTAACACGATAAACACAACAACATGCTCAAAAGCTAGTAACATGAAATACTCTCCTAAGCCATAACTCATGTATCTCTCTATGCAACTCACTAATCACTCATGCTCCATGAGCTTACTCAACGTTCATATTTAGCCCTCACATGGCTCTCCAAAACTGACTCTTCGAGCTGCACTGTGCCCTGAGCATTTGTATCAAGGGCCATAATGCTCTCTACGGAGCTCGGTGTTCGACCCTTGACCATTTGTACCCAAGGCCTCGAACTGTGCACCGCCCCTTGGCCATTTGTACTCAAGGTGCACCGATGACCTAAACGTATTGGTCCTTCCCCAGGCGTCCAATACTTGCTTTCTAGACTCATCACACCGACCTTTGACCATTTGTACCCAATTCCTCGATGCTCCTCTTATAACTAATGGTGACATGCCTCCCCTCAACCATTTGTTCCCGAGGTGCACTGACATTCATCCATCTTTCCTTTCTTTCACATTTAGGTCCCTGGCCTCTTTCTCACAACTATCTAGAATGCATATGCCCTGCAACATGTTTTTAGAATCATGTATTATGCCCACCATGTTGGGTTTTATGCCCTAAAACTCGTAGATAGTAAATGTAACAATTGACCGAACATAAATAAAGCATTTTTTATGTTTTTTTCAATAAAGAGTTATTGTCTATATTATATACATCTTGCCTAAATAACCCTAATCCAATAAATTAAACATCTAAGGCTGAAAGATGAGTCTTGAACTGTATGTGGAGACATACGAGGATCAATGTTCAAAAAACAGCCTGAAGGGTCTATAGTATAAGGATAAGGCTGGGTACCTTATTCTGGTGACACTATGCATATGACCAACTTTGTACTTGATACAAACGCAATGATCCAACATATTCGTGTAGGAGACATGCGAGTGGGGGCATCCTATGCAATGAGTTTTCATAAGACCGGACCGCGAAATAGTAACCACTAGCTGTAACATCGTTAACTAGTTAGGTTTCTATTTCACTAGGATGACGACCTAGGCAACTTAGTATGAATACTGAGTGGATTATGGACTCCTGTTCACGAGGGATTGTCCTTTGATTTTTATGGGTGAGAGTGGCCATATTTGAAAGAGTTCAAATAATTAATATGAATTGGATTCATATTAATAATTTATTTGCATTATTGCATTTTAAATAATACTTATTTTTACTTGCATGTAAAATAAATATATATGGATTTATATACAATGCAATTAATCGTTAATCTAAATTTTTTGTATAGTTTACTAAATTTGCTAGTCGATAATGGTTCTTCTTAACAGAAAGAAAAAAAAATTGTTCCCGTAGAAATTGATAATCTAATTATTGAGATAAAATTAAAATGGTTTAAAATATGTTAATAATTGTTTCTAACAATAATAAATTTGAAACAAAAGCTCTCAATTTGTCTTGTAATCATATTTTTTTAAATCTCAAATATGTTTAACTTGATAATGATATTGCTAAACTACTTATGATAACTCATCAGGGAATTGATTTTCTCGATTTTTAAATTAATCGAACTTGAAATTGAATCGAAGATGTTTAAGGATGGTTAGTTTTCAAAACGTAATTGTGTAATCTATGTATACATAAATTTAACTATGTTGTGACTATATAAAATTTCTAATGTACAATAATTTTCGAAAAATCTATTCTTATCATTAGTTGAATTTAATATGTGGTGTTTTGTATTAGAAAAGTGATATAGACAACAAAAAAAAAAAATGCAAACTTCCAAGCATCTAAATTATAGATATATATTTAAAAATATGGAAACTAGAAAAAAGAAATAAAAACTAGTATTTTTAATAAAAAAAACATAATCATTAAACAAAATCATTTAATTTTAATTAAAAATAATAATAGATTAGAGAATTAAAAAAAAACAAAAAAAAAACAAAAAACAAAAAGTAAAAAGTTGGTGGATGGTGTCGCGTCTCTCAGAGAGACACGACACCCTATATTTCTAAAATTTTTCAAAACCGTCTTTTTTCTCTAATTTTTTCTTTTTTTTTACTTATTTTTCTTAAAAAACCCCCAATCATGCATTCACTTTACGAAATTATGGAATTCTAATCCTTCACACCAAGCATATACATACAGTAACATGCTCACTCCATACATAACTCATGAACTCACAACAGATCTAGCATGCTTACAACAAAACATCACAAACAACGTTCATATATTTCAGAATTACATGTATATATAACTTATAAGCAACAGAACAAGTAAAAGCATATAAAGCGAGGAAACCAATAGCGTGCATCATGCAATCAAACAGACTCCATCAGTTCAGAACTACTTACTAGAAGCTCTAAATGCTCATAAACTAGATGAGAAGCTCCTAAGACAATCCAAGATCTCCTAAACCAATCTAGGCAAGCTCCCAACAATCTCAAAGCAAGGTTGAAGGCTAGCTCAACAACTTGGAGCAAGTCTAATTCCTAAGATAAAGACATTCGAGCATTAGGAACTCCTAAATTCTTAAAACAATATTGAAGGAGTTCGAGAGCACAACACTTACTAGATTCCGCCAAATAGTGCCAATTCTTTCCTGGAACTTATCCAAATAAGCTCTAAACAGACCTACAAGCACAATAGAGACTTTTAATGGTTAGGGAACAACTTAACCCGCTTGCCAACAGTCTAAATGAGTTCAAATGAACCTATAGCATGCTAGAAATCACTTAAGCTTACTGAATATAGAATTGAATGCTTGCTGGAAATTATTGACCAGTACCAAACTCCTTTGAATACACGTTGTCTGGGGTTCGTATTGAGTTAAAACTGAAACTAACGAAACACCCATGGATTATAGCCTATTCAAAAGCCAACATAATTGAATTGCCAAGGTTTAAGGGTATGGAAACTTACCAAAATCCACCAAACGAGCTTACTGCTTGCTGTTAGTGTTCGAATTAACCCAACAACCCAAAAAGATTATGGGTAACCCGATTTAAGGTTTTTCAGGTTATGGGTATTCATTGAAAGCCAAGTTAAAGTCCCAAATGATGCTGGACAACGATCGAACAAGGCTTATTCCTGCAATTTCGAAGTCGATAACGAATGGGTAATCCAAATTTAAAGCTGAATAAACATGGGTCAACGCTGAAACTTACCAAGAACACCAATTGACGTTGAAGAAGAGCTGGAAATCACGCCAACCACGTACAATCGCCACTGGCCACTGGTATAAGGCTGTTGGAAACGAAAGGGAGAAAGGGAGAGAGGGACTGACGACTTCTTGCGTGGGTCTTGCTGCTCGGACAGAACAGAACGCGAGAAGAAGAAGAAAACCGTGAGGTTCGTAGCTAGAGGAAAAGAACTGCGAGAGAGAGAGAGGGAGACATTGATGGCTTTGGCGGCGCGACGCTGACAACACGCAACGTCGAAGAGTAGATCGGGACTGTAGGTCGACGACGAGAGGATGAGACAAAACACCACTACGCACGCTGAGATTCCGCTGGCCACTGCTAGTCACCAGAGAAGGATGTCGCCGGAGGACGCTTGCTGGAAACCACAAGGATGAAGGATGGGCTTCTTCGGTCTGCTACCGGTGAACGAGAGAAGCACAAGGGGGAGGGGGTTGGCGCCTCACGCAAGAGAGGGAGAAGAAAGAGATCACTTACGACTTTCTATTTTCCTTTCTTTTCCCTTTTCATGAATTAAAATATTAACCTAAACCTCACATTTTAAAGACTTAATTAAGGTCCCTCAAACCCAAATCAAATCTTATAAAATCTATAAGGATTTGGGCCAATTTTAAATTCAAGCTTAATTCCAAAAAGATTTGGAAAAAAGAGAAGAACCCAATTGATTTGGGATTTAGGTCTTTTGAAATTAATATCAAATATTAAATCTCCAAACTTTAGGAAATTAAAGATTTGATTAAGAATCATTTTTTTCTAAATTATAGAAATTGAATTTAACGACCTATGACTAAGCTTAAATTCTAATTATTCAAATTAGAATAAGAACGCTTAACAAATCCCAAAATGGTTCGATTTCGAAACGCGGGGCATTACAATCTCTCCACGTTAAAATCTTTCGTCCTTGAAAGTTGCTTGCCAAACCACTATGGATGCTTAGCTTTGATTCCAACTCTAACTCCTCAAGGCACTTAATACCAGTGGCTATCTGCTGAACAAGCTACTTTTATCTAGGATCCCAAAGTTAAACTAAGGCACAAGGAGAATAGTTGATGTATATCGATAACAACTCTAGAGACAAGTTGTATTGAACATACAACACTTGAAGCAAAACTCGCCTACAGGCAACCTGGCCATGTGCATCAAAACCCCAACTTCACCAGTGATGACATGCAAAAATGTCATCATTTTCCTATTAATTTTAGCTAGTTTTGTGCATGAATTGTGAGCTTTAATGTATTTTTATGTTGATTTTACAGGAAACCGAGTTCGGACAGCAAAACTGAGATTTTAAGAGAATTTGGGTGAATTTGGAGACTTTATGGGCAATTTGAAGAATAATCATTGAAGATCAAAGCCCTAAGGTCCAAGAAAAGAAGACAATTGAAGTGGGAAGGCCCAAAAAGCCCAAAAGATTAAAGAAAGGAGGCTAAAATCCGCAAATCAGGCTTCTAGAAGGCCTAGCGTCGAGACGCTAGGACCGTAGCGTCTCAACGCTAGGTGGTCAGATTAGCGCGTGCCAAAATCGTGACAGCGTCGCGACGCTGCGACAACTTCTGCCCCAAGACAACATGACGTCACAGCGTCGAGACGCTGTGACGTAGCGTCTCGACGCTGTCAACTTGCTCAGCAAGAAATGTCCAGCCCCTTGTGCTATAAAAAGGCCCCTTCCCTTTGGTTCAAATCATCCCAAATTTGGGGGAGCGCTCCCCTAGCTCAATAGAGAGAAAAAGTGAGAAGAATTGTGGAGAAAAAGTGGGAATTAAGTGAGATTCGAAGGCTCAAGATTCGAGATGATCGTAGCGGGAGCTTGGGATCGACTTATCGGTTATTCCTTCCTTACTTCTTTATAATTCCCTGTTGTAATTTGAGTTGGGCCTATGGATCAAGATCATTTTGGCAAAATTATTTCCATTTGTGAGTAGATCTTGAGACCTAGGGTCGTTATTCTAGTTAATTGGATATTGTAGCGCAATTACTTGGATTATGTAATGAAATTCTCCATATTTCATCTATGCAATTCTTGCTTAATGCTTTTAATCTCTTGATCATGGATTAATTGATATGTTGGTCTAAATTGATACTCGACAGAGAGAAATTAGATTAGATCCAAATTGCATGGCTAACGATTGCTTGGAACACGAGAGTGAAAGAGAATTGTTAGAAATTGATTATGAAGTTGCTTAATGCCATACTATGATTAACTAAGGAGATGGACACATAAATTAGTTATGATGGTATGAGATGTGGAGGAGCTTGAAAGAGAAATCCGCTTAAAATTACTTCTAGATTTATGGAATTGAAGATTATTAGTTACATACATCCATGTAATTGAGCTACAAATCCAAGAAAACTAGATAACGCCCTAGGTCAAGTTCCCTTATTTGGTTATTTTCATTTCATTATTGCATGTTTATTTTTATTAATTCCTTTAATTTTCGCACTATCATTCGAGTTGATCTTCTAAATAAAATTAAAACATGATGATTCTTGGTACTTAATGGAATTAATTCAATTTCCCTGAGGATTCGATACTCGGTATTACCTACCGTTTTATATTACTTGTGACGACCCGTGCGCTTGCGGAAAATCGTACCAACAAGTTTTTGGCGCCGTTGCCGGGGAAATTGTAATTTTTTCCGTTAATATTGAGAATTAAGTGTTTGATTTTAATTTAGAATTTTATTTTTTTGCATTTTATATTTTTTTTTTTGTGGAGCTATAAGGTGAATAATCTGTTCTTTTGAGATATAATCATGGCAGAAGACAAAGCAATTCGAGATTATTTCTTGCCTGAATTTCCATTAAACTATTCTGGAATAGCTTACGAGCCGGTCACTGTCGATAATTTTGAGCTCAAAGCTAGTCTCATTCAAATGGTAAGAGAGAATGCTTTCAAAGGCCATCCATCAGAAGATCCTCACCATCACCTAAGATCATTTCTGAATATCTGTGGAACTGTAAAAATGGGAGGAGTTAGCCCTGACTCAATTCGGTTGCAGTTATTCCCATTCTCTTTACAAGACAAGGCTAGAGATTGGTTAGACTCATTAACCTCAAATAGCATCCTTGGTTGGAATGATTTAGTCAAAGCTTTCCTTGCAAAATTTTTCCCATTAGAAAAGATTACCAAGCTTAGAGCTGAAATTGGAAAATTTCAACAATTAGAGGAAGAGCAATTATATGAAGCTTGGGAGAGATATAAGGATTTGTTAAGGAAATGCCCACAACATGGATATCCTGATTGGCTTCAAATTCAACTTTTCTACAGTGGGTTAAATAGGAATTTAAAGACAATTCTTGACACTACGGCTGGAGGAAACTTTTTAGCCAAAACTGTCAATGAGGCACGAACCATAATAGAAGAGTTGGCTTTGACAAGTTACCAATGGCAACCAGAGTCCAGAATTAAGGAGAAACTATGTGAAAATGAAGAAGTGAGTGCTTTAAGGTTGCAAGTCGAAGCTCTAACCAAGGCTCTAAACAAGCTCACAGGGTCAGAAATTCCAAGTTCGCCGAAAGCTGATTTAAAAGAGGAGTTTAATCTTAAAGAAAAGCAAAGCCCTTTGGAAGAAATGCTAAGAGACTTCATGAAGGAGACTAGAAATTTGAATGAAAATGTTCAAGCCAAAGTAAATATTGTTATTGATAAAATGGAAGCAAAAATGGATCAAATGGCAATATTCATGAAGGAAATCCAGCAAGGAAATTTATCTAATGTCATCGCCATGGACACACAAGAACAATGCCTGGCCATAACTCGGAGAAGTGGAAAGCAGGAAGCAGAGAGAAAAGAAGTCAAACAGACCAACACTAGGAGGATTCTGGATGAAGATGATGATCAAAACACAGAAGAGGAGGAGAAAGCGCCGCCAGCTCCACCTGAAAAGACGTCCCAGGAGTTCGCGGACTGCTCCAGTGGATATTGCATGGAACCTTATACCTCACTACCCGAGGAGACTTTGATTGAAAGCTTCTATGAAAGGTTAAAGATGCTAGATTCAGTTGTTGATGGTGATGTGCTTGTTACGACACCCAATGAGGCATGGGAGATCAATGAAAATCTGACAAAAACTACTCAATTCCATGCCACTCCTCATGATGAGCCAGAATGCCAAGTTTCAGAGCAGCAGCAGGAAGGTAAATTAAAAGAAAATCCCATCAAGGTCAGTGATCTTGAACTTAATTTTCCCTATGAGCCTTTTTCATATAGTAATCCATGCAAGTTAGGAGAATGGGATATTGAGAAAAATTCATATCATTCCATGTTTATTTCTTTGTCTCCTAAGAATCATAACTCTGAAATGCATGATTTAGGCTTAGTGATTGCAGTACCTGATCCCCTTGCTGTTAGGCTTAGATGGTATCTAAATAATATGTTCGAGAAAACGGAGGATTACTTGATTATAATTTCTTATGCTGTGCGCCAAATGTGCAAGTTGAAATTTTTTATGCCGGATCTGAGAAAGAAAAAGAAGAAAGATCCTCTGAGGATCAAGGAAGTGGACTTCGGTTGAAAACACCGAATCCCGTCTAGCTCAGGACGTTAAACAAGCGCTTCTTGGGAGGCAACCCAAGCTGTTTAGGTTTTTAAGTTTCATTTTTGTTTTTTGTATTGATCATAATGCTCCCTTGAGATTGATCCTTATGTAGGAAGCTCGTGAAATGACACCTATCCGCTCATTCTCTCTTCAGACGAAAATTCAAGACGTTTCAGATTCTCTCGCTTTTTCAGGGCAGTATCGATCTCTCTTTATCTGATTAAATGTTCATACATTAGGGACAATGTATATTTTAAGTTTGGGGGGGAGATTCGCTCTGCTTAGGTTTTGCATAAGAAAAGTAATGCTTATGATGAATTAAATGCATGTTGATGATGATGACGTCTGATGATTTGCTTTCAGCCATGATTCTCTCTTATTGTTGCAAATTTGGAAGCATGTCTAAATTCAAGAAAATTTAAAATTTATCTTTGATCCCCTTGCAAAGTATGATGATTCACTTGTTTTATTATGATTTTGAAAGCCTAGATGAAAGTTATATGCTTTGGAAGTTCGTTGTCACTCCGATAGGTGTAAAGTTTGTTTAGATAGCTTTCTTGCGTAATAGTAGGTAATACTGAGCTTTGGAAAAAAGGAATGATTTGCTCAAAATATATATATATATATATATATATATATATATATATATATTAATACATCTAAAAAAAAAAAAAAGAATTGCTCCACTTTCTTGAGAGCGTTAGTAACCAGGGGCATTCATGACACCCATCGTTTGCCTTTGCATGAAAGCGCTGGAAAGAAATGAGCATGCTTCGGCATCCTGAAAGATGAAGCGCTCGTAGTTGGATGCTTTCATCACCAATGTTGGCAAGCCAGAACGAAGGCGTTACATCTAAAAGGATTATCTTCATTTAAAAAAAAAAAAAAAAGTTTGGGGGACACCTCAAGAATCATGGGCACCTGAGTAAGGTAGTACTTGCTAGATAAGTATGATGGCTAAAAGGGCGAGCTTTAGTGCCAGTGTAGGGGGAAGATGAATGGAGGAGTTTATAAATGATTCCGGGCTAGTAAAGATTATGATAAGACAAATGATGATTCGTTTTTGCAAGGGAGGATAGGATTAAATTTTAAACTTCTTGATGTTTGTTCATGCTTACTTATTTGTCTCAATAGTTTGCATTCATGGCTAGAAGCATTGAGGATAGAGTTGTTAACATGCAAGTTATGATTCATATGCATTACTTTATTTTGCTCGGGACTAGCAAAACTTTAAGTTTGGGGGTGTGATGACATGCAAAAATGTCATCATTTTCCTATTAATTTTAGCTAGTTTTGTGCATGAATTGTGAGCTTTAATGTATTTTTATGTTGATTTTACAGGAAACCGAGTTCGGACAGCAAAACTGAGATTTTAAGAGAATTTGGGTGAATTTGGAGACTTTATGGGCAATTTGAAGAATAATCATTGAAGATCAAAGCCCTAAGGTCCAAGAAAAGAAGACAATTGAAGTGGGAAGGCCCAAAAAGCCCAAAAGATTAAAGAAAGGTGGCTAAAATCCACAAATCAGGCTTCTAGAAGGCCTAGCGTCGAGACGCTAGGACCGTAGCGTCTCAACGCTAGGTGGTCAGATTAGCGCGTGCCAAAATCGTGACAGCGTCGCGACGCTGTCTGCGTAGCGTCGCGACGCTGCGACAACTTCTGCCCCAAGACAACATGACGTCACAGCGTCGAGACGCTGTGACGTAGCGTCTCGACGCTGTCAACTTGCTCAGCAAGAAATGTCCAGCCCCTTGTGCTATAAAAAGGCCCCTTCCCTTTGGTTCAAATCATCCCAAATTTGGGGGAGCTCTCCCCTAGCTCAATAGAGAGAAAAAGTGAGAAGAATTGTGGAGAAAAAGTGGGAATTAAGTGAGATTCGAAGGCTCAAGATTCGAGATGATCGTAGCGGGAGATTGGGATCGACTTATCGGTTATTCCTTCCTTACTTCTTTATAATTCCCTGTTGTAATTTGAGTTAGGCCTATGGATCAAGATCATTTTGGCAAAATTATTTCCATTTGTGAGTAGATCTTGAGACCTAGGGCCGTTATTCTAGTTAATTGGATATTGTAGCGCAATTACTTGGATTATGTAATGAAATTCTCCATATTTCATCTATGCAATTCTTGCTTAATGCTTTTAATCTCTTGATCACAGATTAATTGATATGTTGGTCTAAATTGATACTCGACAGAGAGAAATTAGATTAGATCCAAATTGCATGGCTAACGATTGCTTGGAACACGAGAGTGAAAGAGAATTGTTAGAAATTGATTATGAAGTTGCTTAATGCCATACTATGATTAACTAAGGAGATGGACACATAAATTAGTTATGATGGTATGAGATGTGGAGGAGCTTGAAAGAGAAATCCGCTTAAAATTACTTCTAGATTTATGGAATTCATTCATGTAATTGAGCTACAAATCCAAGAAAACTAGATAATACCCTAGGTCAAGTTCCCTTATTTGGTTATTTTCATTTCATTATTGCATGTTTATTTTTATTAATTCCTTTAATTTTCGCACTATCATTCGAGTTGATCTTCTAAATAAAATTAAAACATGATGATTCTTAGTACTTAATGGAATTAATTCAATTTCCCTGAGGATTCGATACTCGGTATTACCTACCGTTTTATATTACTTGTGACGACCCGTGCGCTTGCGGAAAATCGTACCAACAACCAGCAAAATCAGAACTAGGCTATCCACTTTTGCACAACACACATGAGGCTTGCTTTTAACGATGCTACTTGAAGGAACATAGGCTGCTAATATCAGCTTAAACCTTTGAGCTCGACACCTTCACAACCCACCTTCAATGACATCTTGAATCCTCATCCCGATCAAGCAAGAAGCTTCATCAGCAAACTTCACCAACTTAAAGCCCACTTTGTTGGTAAGTTGTGACCACCAACTTCCATTAGGCATCACCAAAGGAACGTCGAAATAACTTCCACTGCAAACTCACCTTTTCGACCAAATCATCCTTCCTAGAATGGCTATGGGATGACATGCCACCCTTCGTGCTATCTAACTAACAACATACCAAGGTAACTTTTGTTGGGTTTTATGTCCTAAAACTCGTGGATAGTAATTGTAACAAAGTTAATCAATAAAGCGTTATTGAGATTATTAAATAAGTAGTTATTGAATGGTTGTTTAATTGTGCATTAATTAACCCAAATCCAATAAACTAGAACCCATGGTTATATAATGAGCACTTGAACTTTATTGTAGACATAAAAGCGGATCAAATTCGGGTGATAGCAAAAACGGTCTATAGTATAGGGATAGAGGTTGGGTGCCTTATCCTTGGGACACTATGTGATGCGACCCGCTTTGTATTTATTACAAATGATGTGATCCTGAATTGTTCATGTAAGGACATGCAAGTGGGGGTGTCCTATGCAAAGAGTTTGCATAAGACCAGGACCGAGAAATAAGTCATTTTCCTTTACAACACCATTTACTGTGACATTAACTATTTCATGCAATGACCTAGGTAACTCGATCTTAATCCTGAGCTAACTATGAACTCCTGTTTATTCAGGATTATCCTTTGATTTGCATGGGTGAGAGTGGCCCAACATTGCCGACTCAACAAGCCTACCATTTTGGGGATAAGACCGGGTAGCTAGTTGGGGACATAGTCTTGCAAGATGGAATTCACTCCTACCCGCCTGTAGGAATAGAAGAGGTTGTTCCCTTAAGTGTTGATTTTGAGTCTTGAACAAAGGCGCACCGATTCTCTCTTGGCACGAGAGGATTTTTTGTTTAATGGTTGGACCATAAACAAATTGTTCATTATAGGATCAGTGGTACTTAAGGAACAAGATGTAACTTCAGGGGTAAAACAGACTTTTGACCTGCTTTAGTTACGAACAACCTGTTAAGGGTTGACTTACTAATTAGGGTTGTATCGAGTGGACAAAAATATATCTACAGTGAGGGGAGTGCAACTGCGGGCTAAGTGGAGTGTCCCATAGTTAACGAATGTTGGTTAACTAGGCTAAAGAGTTTAGACCGGTTAATCTCGGATCGTTGGAGCCCATGATCTGTACGTCCATTAGGTCCCTCTGCTAGCTCATATAGAATTAACCTTAGAACAAAGTGATGAACGAATTTGAAAACGTTCAAATTCAATTTAGGGAATATGTGTTAATTATATGTGATATACTTAACCTATCATAATTTAAATATGAATTAAATTGTAAAGAGAGTTAAAATTATTTAAATATGATTTAAATATTTCAAATATGTACATATACATATTTCGGTTTGTATATATGAATAGGGATTCATATTCCGGGTTATTTGAGAGAGTTTGGAATTGGGCAATTATTTAAATTAATATTTGATATTAAATTAAATAATTATAATTAATTAAAATGTTTAATTAATTATTTAAAATTGATTTTAAACTTATTATATGAATTAAGTTTGTTTAAAATTAATTTTGAAATTAAGTTGTTAATTTCATGTTGGTTGTCATGCAAAATTCTAGAGATACCTTGCCCATTGATGAATCAAATCCCACCATCTTATGTTCCTTGATATATAAGCTTGGTTTTTCTTCATTCATGAGAATACCACATGCAAAAGAATGGAAAAAACTCTCTCTCTAAAAACCATGATATTCAAGCTCTCAAACCCATATTTTTCTCCATCAATTTCATCATGTGATAGCGAGCATAGCTAGCTATTTTTCTCTGATTAATTAAGTTAGTCTTTTACAATTATTTGCCCAAATTTATGCATTTTTATGTTTTATTTGTAGGAAGTATGTGTTTGAAGCTTAATTCAGCAATTGGAGTCAAATGGAGTTCAATCCTAAAACAAAAAAAAAAAAAAAAAAACATAGCGTCGCAACGCTAGAACCAGCGTCGCGACGCTCTGGGCAAATTTTCCAAAAACGCGGTATCGCGACAGCGTCTCGACGCTACGACAAAATTTTGCTATTTAAGCATCCTTTCGGCTAGGTTTTTGGGGGATTCGTTTTGGGACTTTTTGGAGCCGTAAAAGAGGATAGAATTAAGACTTTGGAGGCTGAAACAAAGGGAGAAAAGTGGAAATCAACCCATTGTTCGTGGGGATCGTGACGGGGACGTCGGACTCGGCCTACATTGAGTTTTCTTTTCCCTTTCCTTCTCTTTAGCTAGACTTTATGGCTTTATTATGTTTAGTGGAGCTTGTATTTACATTCATGAGTAGCTAAACTTATAGCTTAGGGATTGATGTAGCCAATTGAATTTATGGATTGATTTATGGTTTAAGTTGTGCAATGTTTATTATGTTTGTAATTTTGATTTAATGCTTTCAATTAATTGGCCATTAATTGGATGATTTAAGTGTTGATTCTTGCTCGGGAGAGGGGATTTAGCATAGACTTACTCAAGATTGCATGACTAAGGTTTATTTTCTAATTCGTGACGGTTTTAGATTAACTTTGGAATTAGTCAAAAGATCTTATTGCCTTGCATGTTAATAAACTTAGATAGGGATATCAAGTAGATTAATTTGCATGAGAATCAATTATACTCGGGAGAGGTAGTTGTGATTAAAGGGTCTTTGGCTCATAATTTCATTGTGCATAATAACTTACTCCTTAAAATCAATCATAGACTAAATCGGCGAAATCAATTCCCTAAGTATTTTTCCCAATTGAATTTCCACACTTTTTGTTCTTGCTTTAATTTAGTTTTCCATTAATCACTCATCACTTTTTGATCCCTAAATAAAATTGAGCGAGATAATTCACAATACTTGATTTGCTTAACAATCCAATCCAGAGGACGACATTCGAATTACATTCACTATATTATTACTTGACCCGTGCGCTTGCGGTAGGAAAAGTCCATATCATCATGCTCGGGTTCCCACAAGCCCGTTCTAAGGCCAGAGAATAGCGGGGAAGAACTTGATGGTCATCTACAACTTGTGGTGTGAAGAATCACACATGGAAATGCAAGATTTCGAGCTCCAAGAGGTATTTATTCATTCCTCTGTTTTTCGGTTTATTTACATGCTTTTAATTAGAGAAATTAATGAAATTAAATGCCCAAGATCCGTCAATTGCTTCCACTTGAGTGATATATACTCCTACAACTTTGTCGCGGCAACAACTGACATTGCAATCATAATTCATTACCGATTCTCAACATCTCCTTGTCTTGGATTGAGGTCTCACTTCGTGAGGGAATTGCTTTGGCTCTTGGTCTAAGAATATACCAACACACCATCAAAAGCATTGTCACGAGCAAGAGTCCAACAAGACCTTGAGACTTGGTTCACGAAACCCATAATAGTTGTAGAACGCTATTTAGCCCAAAGACCAGACAACAATCTTGCAACACTCAAACTTGATTTTGGAAGCATCCTTGGAATGATAATTACATTACCCTTAGTTTAAGAAGTTGGACCATAAAACTATTCTAGGAAGATCCTTTTCCGTGAAACTGTCCTGAATGAAGAGGTTCGCCCAACTTCACCTATTACAAGGAAATCTCTTGATTCCTTAGGATCTAGGCGATGCTTGGGTAGGGCCTGGAAACAAACTTACTAGCTTCCACCAACTTGACATGAAATGAAATATCTAACCGATGCAACAAAACCATATGAAAGCAAGACTAGGAACTCACATCAGACAAAGATTCAGATGACAAAGTTTTGCAAGAAGAAAGGAAATTCCAGAGCAATAGATAGACTCGAGGAAAGAGCACTAACTTGGGAGCAGGAAGTGAAACCGATTCCCCACCTTTAGGGACTCTCATCTTCTACAGATTTGTCGTCGTAAAGCTCTGGGAACTCTGCCTTGAGTTCTTCATAAAAAATTCAAGACATCAACTCCTCTTGCTTGACATCTTTTAGTTCGCTTCCAGAGGAAACCTTTGAACTCTTCGAGATATTGGCTTCTCTTACAATGAACTCACTGAGCTCTGGCCCTGACAGTAACCTTTTATCTTGATGACCCGATGCAAGATCCAACTCTTCATGCTTTCGCTTGGCACCAGATGAAGTGCCCACCTCCTGGGACTGTTCCATCCTGGGAACTTCGTTGTCCCATGCTATAACACTTGCAAGAGCTGCTGCATAAGTGGTTAGTGGTCCTTGCCTGACCCACTCTCTTATTTCCCTATGTAATCCATTGATGAACCTTTCGATTCTTCTTGGCTCGATGGCAACTAGCTTAGGAACATGATGAGACAACTCCACAAATCTTTTTTCATATTGCACTACAGGCATACTCCCCTACACGAGCAACAGAAACTCCACTTCCAGATCTTCAACTTCAGCACTAGGGTAACGCCAGACAAATCGATCTCGCATAAGACCCTTGAATCTTGTCCATGAAAGGGTGTTACCCGAGTGATCCTCAGACCGACTCACTAAATTCCACCAATCGCGTGTGTGACCTCTGAGCACCAAGGTAGCTCCTTGGACGCGCTGTTGGGCATCAGCTCCAAGATACTAGAATAGGGCTTCTAACTCTGAAGTAAACTCTTCAACTGCTCTTAAACTTTCAGAGTGGCCATCGAATGATGGAGGCTTTGCCTTATTAAAGCTTCGAAAGAATCAGGCATCCTTATTTCGTGTCGAAGCTTGATTCACATCAGGGTGCTGCAAATTGTTTTGGATTACATGTCAATCATCGCTTGCAATGCATCTAATGTCAACATCGCTTGAGGCTCCGAAGGAGGAACAGAGAAAATCGCCTCGGGGTGCGAATTAAATTCAAGAACTCTTGGAAAGCCAGAATGACTACTTTCTCGACTCTCACTAGAACTCATCGCTAAGGAAGGAAACGAGGAACTTACTAAAAGAACTCCTAAGAAGCTCGAATAGGAGGAACTAACCTCGAACTAAGGTAACTACCTAGACCTAATAGAAAATAACATGCACGAAAAAAACACGCAAGCTATCTAGAAAACAATGGCAACATCCTATGCCTACTGACAAACAACATCACACAAGACAATCACAAGATAAACAAAAGCTATCTATAAAACTATGGGAGCATCCTACTCCCTACTACCTACAAGAATCACACAATCAAAGCGAGCTATCTATCCAGCTACAAGGAGCATCTTAAGCCTAACTTCTATATAATAAAGAACCATAGGGAAACAAAACATTCTCAAACAAGCAATCAAGACAAACATTAAGAATACAAGCAAGCTAACAATAATCATGCAAGGCAATCAAGTACATCGAACAATAATCATGCATTGCATAATCAAAGTAACAAATATTACGTCACTAGATAATGTAACAACATTATTCCAACATACCTGGTGATTGAGAGGAGAATGAGGAAGACCATTACCTTAAACTCCCAAATAACCTAAGTTTCCTAGGTTAATCTAGAGGAACAACTCTACTTTGAGGTAAGATTAGCTTATCTGCCATTTTAAATTTATGCTATTTTAAATTCTTGCATTTTTTATTTATTTTTTTATTTATATTGCACAAACCTTCATGTCAAACCCCCCTTCTGATTACTAATTGAAGAATCCTAAGTTAATTTAATTAATTTGGTTGCTCTCTGCATTCGACTCCGACCATTTCTACTACAAAGTAGCTAGGAACCGGTGATTATTATGGCCATCGACAAATCGTTTATCAAGAGAAGAGAAAGAAGGGGAACAAGGGTGGAGAGAGGAGAGAGGAGAGAGAAGAGATAAGAGAGGGAAAAGGAGAAAAGTTAAAATGAAAAACGTGGGAATGGAGAGGAAAGAGGAGAGAGAGAAGGGAAAAACATTATATTAAATTGAAAAACCATAAATGGTTTTGAGAAAACCATGGACTTCGTTGGTTTCCTCAAAACCATTTACCATTTAAAACCCACGATTTTTTTTTTATAAATATTTTGATCGGTCGGTCAGTTTTTCAATTTTCTTTTACATCAACCGACCAAGTAGGTGGTTTTGCAAAACCGACACCGACCGACTCGACTTCCAAACTATCAACTGACGTCGGTTCAGTCGATTTTGGACGGACGGAGCTATTTTTGGAGAAACTTTGAACATCCCTAATAGTCATTGAATCTAGGTCAAAATAATGAAGGATGGAGATCAAATGGTGAGGTAAAGGAAAAAAATTGAAAAAAATGACAGGAATAAGTTTTGCGCATGCAGTAAAAAATGTCACAGTCACAAATTAGAGGAGGGAAATGTCAGGCATGTATATAGTCCACACGCGTGAAGGACTATCACACGTTTTTTTTTTTTTTGACAACATGCGGATGAAGGGATTTGAACTATACAGACGTCTTGGTAATTTGCAAGTTGAACTACACTCATGTTCGTTGTCACACACTTGTTATGTGTGAAGGACAACCACACACTAACACATTTTTATTTTCTCTATTTGTTTTTTTTTAATAATTTTAATTCTTTTTTCAAAAAATTTTAATGGTACCATATGTTGCCATTTACTTCGTCTGCACGTCAATGTCTGATTTTTTTTTATTATTATTCTTTTGCTTCCAACTTCCTGGTATCGGCTATGATTCAAATGATTAAAGATGTGTTAGAATTGTAATATCAAGCTCTCAAGATAGACTTTGAAACACTAAAAAAAATTAATATAAAAAATAGAGTTGTTACCATCAAAATATTTGGTTTGATTGAAACCTTAGCTAACAATATTCATATTGTTGGTCAACATACCATTGTGGTTGTTAAGGGCTTGTTTTATTTTAGTCCCTAAACTTTCAAGTATCCTAATCTAGTACTTGTAATTTCAATAAATTTTAAATTTAGTCCTTATTGTTAGTTTAAAGTTAAGTTTTCTCGAATCTAGTAAAATAGCAATGATCATTTTTATTGAAGAAAAAAATACAATGTGATTATCTTTCTAAAATCTAAAGATGGGAGACTAATAGAGACTAAATCTTTTAACAAAAAGTTAATCATAAATGAACCGTTGGGACTCATTTTAAAATTTATTGAAAGTATATAGACTAAATTTACATATTCGAAAGTACATAAACTAAAATATAACAAGTTGAAAAATACAAAGATCAAAATCAAATGTTATCTTATATTGCTTTGATAAATAAGTGAATTTCACTAACACTTTTTTATCTACTTAAAATAAAACATGTCAAAAACATGTGGAGTGGAGACAAGTTTTTTCTTTGAAAATGAATGATTGACATGACAACCCATTGCCAACCTATCATTATAATTTTAATTTCAAAATAATTTTTAAGCCCGGTTACAAAGATTGTCCAAATCATTGCGTTTCACATGATTGACTGGAAAGAGTTTTCGTAATTTGACATTTGCATAACCATTTGTATATGTATTTCAATTTGCATCTGTTGGGTTCCTAGAGTGAGTAAAAATATGATATGAAATACTCTAGAATTCCTGTGCAAGTATACACAGTCTGCAACAAGTAATATTATCAATCCAAGGTTTGAATGAGTTTCCACTTTATCTATTTTGTATAACTTTCTAATGATTTCGAAGATAATAAAAATGTTGGGTTTTATAAGAATTATGCTGAAGCAAAATAAATGACAGAACAATGAGTAAACAAATAGATAAACAGATTAAAGACAGACGCTGGTTAGGCTTTAGTGATTGTTCTAAGATATGCTCTAGCAATGTTATTGATCATGCATTTCTCGCAGTATTATTAGCGGATTCCTCCCGAAACTCCGGATCTTTTGGGATATGTTTCAAACCCAATGAAGAGCGACCGATCAAGCACTAGGCAACTGGCTATCCCTAGCTCAGTCACTGGCGTTCACCAATACACAATGATCGTAGTGTGGATAATTGCCACACACTCTCTAAATCATCCCTGAAACTAGAGACAGCTATCCATACCGGCTGGCCAGGCGGGCATAAAATAAGAATAAGCACAACAATTAACCAAAATGCGATAGCCAATTTATTACTAGAGATGAAGCACAGTAATCACATTATTCCTAACCAACGCCTTAAGCTACTTAGTTCATAATAAGCATAGGAATACGAATTACAATCTGAGTATGCATGTCCATAACTACAAGTTAATAAAGAAGGTAAACTCCCTAATCAGCTTGCAGTTGATGGTGTTCTTGATGATCTTCAATCTCCCTATACTATTCGGCTTCCAAGGGAAAACATGGAATGAATTTGACTTTGACGGCTACTTCCTTTTATAGAAGGATGGGAGGCTTGAATTAGGTCAACTAGGACACGTGTAAGGCTCTCCTTGATCCTTTATCACGAAAATAACTCAACAGAAGTCGGTTCATGAAGTTGGCTAACGAGCTGTGATGTGGCAGTTTCTGCTCCCAGCTTTGCTGCAGCATATAATTTGCTCCCTCCAGTCGCTCAGCAGCATAATCTGCACAAAATAATTTCCAATGCTTCCATTCTTTCAAATGGGTTAAATCATGTAATATCTATCCAAAACCAACCCTAATAAGCATAAAGGACACACAAATCCCTATATAATTGAGGCCTAAATAACTACCTTTTGGGCAGTTATCATACCCCCAAACTTGAACTATTGCGCGTCCCGAGCAATACTAACCAACCTTCCTTCAAGAATTTCAAAACATTAGACAAAGAATTAGCTTAATCAAATCAGACAGTCCAACACTACCTTTAACCTTTACCTGAACTCTCTGCAAAACCAAGCTCTGCTGCAGCAAAATGATTCCTTCAGCAGGGACAAATAATCACCACTTTTCAACTTAATTCTAAGAACTCGCCACAGCCTAGCTCTATTATCAGACATTTCAAAACATATTTTTAAAGGGGTTTATATCCTTGTTCATCAGACTTAAAGCAGCCTTACAGTCATAAGCTCTTAAGCATGGGATGACCCACTTTATGGTGCAGTATACCCTTGCCTCAAGCTCATCACCAACTAGGCTCAATACTCATTATAAAGCTAAAAAATCCTTAGTTATTCCATCTCTTGCCCCTCAGAATGGCGACATTTTATGATGAAGCTCACCTAAGTTCTGGGAGACAGGAAAATTGCTGGATCATCATTCATCCTTCAAAACTTTTGCTCTGTCAATTTTTTCAGCAAAATCTTCAACAAATAATATTTCTCATATTTCTCATTTCCTAGGTCATCTTTTGACGCGAAGACAAACTGTGGGTATCACAAATGTCCCCGGTTACTCAATAACCTAGCAAATTTTAATTTTGAAGGAGAGGAATGCTCGAGCAAAATAATTGGAGTAGCAAAAAGTCCCCCAAACTTGAATTATTCATTGTCCCCAATGAATCATTAATTAAGTAAATATACCCCCAAACTTAAATTTTTCTATCTGAATTTTTAAACTAAACATGGGACTAGGATTAAGCTTAAAGTGGATCATATAAGTCAATACTACCGTCAAAATCTTCTTGCCGCAGCAACAGTCCAGGCTAGAAGAAATGCTCAAGCAAAAGGTTTCTGGAGATCAGAATACCTTGATCTAATTAAGCGTAATCAGTCCAATCTTCAAAAATTCAGAAGAAAAATAGTTAAGTTAGAGTTAGTCAGTGCTCATGGAATAGAAACATTCAGAAATTTCATTAAAATCATAGAAAAAACATTACAAAGCAGAGATATATTTTTAACGCAGAAAAAATTAAAAAGAAAGACAATCAAACATTTTTAGCAAAATGGGGTCAGATATGCGCGAGCAAACAAAATGATAGGACAAAAATAATGCTCACTGAAGATCATTCCATCCATCAATCTTCCTGACCCTTGTCTTCATCATCATTCTCTTCTCGTTCAACAGGCGGGGGTGGTATCCAAAGATTAAACAAATCATCGGGAAACACTGGAAAGGCCGGATACGGTGTTGAGAAATTGGTTTGCAAGGCCCCCCTGAGCGCATCATCTCTCCTTTTAGCATAAGTCCAGTAGGTCTGAGCTTGCCTTTCAGCAAATTCTAACCTACTGGTCAACACTGCCAGTTGCTCTAGGATCTGATTAACGCCATACACAAGCCCACCCTGGCGAACCTCTTGCATTCGCTGAAGCTGCGCCAGATTAGGTGTGTCAATGATTCCCTTATCAGTCATGATCATATCTTCTGGAACCGTGGGCACTCC
This sequence comes from Luffa acutangula, assembly GCA_036850905.1. Taxonomy (NCBI): domain Eukaryota; kingdom Viridiplantae; phylum Streptophyta; class Magnoliopsida; order Cucurbitales; family Cucurbitaceae; genus Luffa; species Luffa acutangula. Next base: position 17,104,889 of record CM072099.1, read on the forward strand.
TGCCCTGCTGCATAACATCGTGATAGTGTTTGGAAAGAACAGCTTCCCCACCTTCTTTTTCCAGCAATCAACAATCTCAGAAGAAATAATTTTTCCTACATCAATACTCATCGAGCGAAGAATGGCAAAAGCAAGTAATACCCTGTCCCGAGATACTGTGGAGTCGTGTGTTGTTGGCAGCAAGCGTAGCCTGATGAAACCCATCCAAGTGTTGGCTTCACTATTCAAATAAGCAGCTTGAAACGTATGCTTCCGCGTCTGCGACACCCTCCATTGAGCCCCCTCAATGCCTACCTCCCGGACAGCCGCACTCAGTTGATCACTAGATGGTGCAACCACCATCTCATTAAAAACGGCATGCGGAAAATCCTAGAGATCGAACAGTTCATTAATGGCCTCAGGACTCCACTGTACAGGCACTCCTCGAACAATAACCTCAAAATCATTCTTAACGTCAAGATTGGCATAAAATTCTCGAACAATGTTGGCATTGACAGGTTCTGGTTTCGCACAAAATTGCCTCCATCCGAGGTTCACTATTCCAGACTCCAAGAACCTGGGCAAATCACTGCCAAATCCTCGTTCGAACAAGAAGTCCCTTTTCAGCACCTCCTGGTATTTTGCTCGAGCAAGATCGTTGACGAAGCGAATGAATGGTGCCCTCGGCTCCTCAATTTCTCCCGATGCTTCGGCAATTCCTTTGCCCCTGCTTTCTCTCTGGACACGCAAACGCTCTTCCTCTACCTTTCTCGCCTCTTCTTCTTTTTCCTTATTCTCAGCTTCCCTTCTTTCTTCCTCAGAGTCCGACGTCGGAGGTGATGGAGTGTTCCGAACCACCCTCAAGCGACCCGCCTTCCTCTTGATGCGGCGGCGCTTGGGTGGTTCAGGCATAATAATTTCAACATGGGCCTCCTGCACCGGCTCTGGTGTTTTCTCTCTTTCAGGCATACCTGCGACTTGTCTTTCGACCTCTGTCTCATATTCTTTCTCAGTGTTCCCTTCCTGAACCGTAGCAGAAACTACCGATTCTGTCTCAAGATTCTGAACAACCTCTGTTTCTTGGATGACTTCTTGTTCCGCAGCCCTCTGCTGCCTCCGTCTTCGCTTTGCCTCCTTTTCTTCTGGCGTTATTTTCTTCTTAATTTTCCCTTTTTGTACTTCCGGTGTGACATGTATCTCTTCCTCCTCACTCTCCCTCTCTTTTCGCGCTCTTGTTTTAGCCATGGAAGGTATAATAGGGTTTTGCAAAGAAAGAAAGAATAACACACGCACAAGGATTTGATCAAGAAAACGAAGTGAATTGTACTTACCAGAGACTGCGAATAAATAGGGCTGCAGCAAACAAGAATCCTAACCGAAAGGATTTGCCCTGCCATAACTAATATTACCGTTGCAATTAAAAATGCAAACCTGAAATTCAAAAATTACCAACGGTAAAATTGCGAATTCCAAACGCCCATGGTAAAATTAATGTACTGTCATCATTGAAGCCGTTGGATAATTACTCTGCGACATGTGGCCTCATCAGATGATGCACTCACATTTACCTGCGAGAATTTAAAGCTAAATCTAACGGTAACAATAATAAATTCCAACGGAAACCCTTCTAACTCGGAATATTTTGCTCCAGCAATATCTTTGCCGCAACAATCTGCTGAACCTGAAGAATCTCAGATACGGAATTCGAATTTCAAAATAGACAAATCAAATCCTTTTAATTCAAATTAAACCGATCAAAGCAAACTTAACCTGTTATTCTCAAAAGAGGCCTAATAAATTAGAAAAAAAAATCTCTATTAATTAAAACTAGAATTCAAATAACTGAAAATAAAATCTAGATAAAATCTAATAAAATCTAACTAACTAAAAGATAATTAAAAGATAATTTAAATAAATAACTCGAAAATAAAATCAAATCAAATTCAAAACGAAATAAAATCTAAAATAATAAAAATACTGAGATCTAACAAACTATGCACAAATCAAACCTAACCTAATCGGAATTAAAAACAAATCAGCGAAGCATAAAATTTGCTCTGTGAAATGCACTCGCAAATGTCCTACTCTCTCAATCATCAACCAACCTTAGGGAAGGATATTTCATCCGAAACTCCTCACCCCAATAATGCTTCACACGCTGTCCATTCACCTTGAACACTCTCCCATCTTTTTCATCCTGCAAAGTAATTGCTCCATTGGGGAAAACCTCAATCACAATAAACGGTCCTGACCATTTAGATTTTAATTTTCCAGGAAACAATTTTAATCTAGAATTATAAAGCAAAACTTTTTTACCCTTGACAAACTCTTTAGATTTTATTTTCTTGTCATGCCATAGCTTAGTCTTTTCTTTATAAATTTTCGCATTTTCATAAGAAAATTGACGAAATTCTTCTAGCTCATTAAGCTGCAGCATTCTTATTGCTCCTGCACGACTCAGATCAAAATTTAACTTTTTCAAAGCCCAAAACGTCTTATGCTCTAACTCTAATGGTAAATGGCAAGCTTTCCCATATACTAACCTATAGGGAGACATACCTAGAGGAGTCTTATAAGCTGTCCTATAGGCCCAAAGAGCCTCATCCAACCTAAAGGACCAATCCTTTCTAGATGGATGGACTACTTTCTCTAAAATAGCTTTAATTTCCCTATTACTAATTTCAGCTTGACCATTTGCTTGTGGGTGATAAGGGGTAGCTATTCTATGCTTAATCTCATACTTAGCTAAAAGCTTAGTTAAGATATTATTAACAAAATGTGTACCCTCATCACTCACTAGGGCCCTAGGTGTCCCAAACCGCGCAAAGATGTGCGATTGAAGAAACCTCGCTACTGTCTTGGCATCACTCTGATGGCATGCAATGGCCTCCACCCATTTGGACACGTAATCAACTGCCAATAAGATAAAAACATTGCCATTAGAAGGGAGAAATGGCCCCATAAAGTCAATACCCCATACATCAAATAATTCAACTTCTAAAATGTAAGTAAGAGGCATTTCATCTCTAGGCCCCAAATTTCCTCTCCTTTGACAAGCATCACATTGCTTGTAGAACCAATGGGCATTCTTGAATAACGTAGGCCAGAAAAATCCGCAATGCAAAATCCTCATAGCCGTCCTCTGACCGCTGAAATGACTTCCATACGGCAAAGAGTGACATTGCTCCAGGATTTCCTTTGCTTCAGCACCTGAAACACACCTACGAATAATACCGTCAGAGCATTGCTTATACATAAATGGCTCATCCCAATAGAAAAATTTTGCATCATGCTTAAATTTTTTCTTCTACCTCCAATCCATATCAATAGGAGTGACTCCCTTCACTAAAAAGTTGGCAATATCAGCATACCAAGGGACATCCCTGACTACCTTTACCTGAACAGCAAACAGCTGCTCATCTGGAAAAGAATCGGAAATGGCAGATTGCTCCAGCAAAGATGATGATGGATCAAGATGAGATAAATGATCTGCAATGACATTCTCTGATCCCTTCTTGTCCTTTATCTCCAAGTCAAATTCCTGCAATAATAAAATCCAACGAATTAGTCTAGGCTTCGCATCCTTCTTTGACATTAAATACCTTATTGCTGCATGATCTGTGAACACCGTGACTTTGGATCCAACCAAATATGGCCGAAATTTCTCAAAAGCAAACACAGCAGCTAACAACTCCTTTTCAGTAGTTGTGTAGTTGACCTGTGTTTCATTTAAAACCTTGCTTGCATAATATATAGGATGAATAAATTTGCCCTGCTTTTGCCCCAACATCGCTCCTAATGCAGCATCACTTGCATCACACATTACCTCGAATGGCAAATTCCAATTAGGTGCGCAGAGAATGGGTGCTGAGATTAAAGCAGCCTTCAACGTTTCAAAAGCCTTCCTACAATCTGCATTAAAGTCAAAAACATGATCAGTGCACAATAAGTTACAAAGAGGTTTACTGATTTTGGAAAAATCCTTTATGAACCTCCTATAAAATCCAGCATGTCCTAAAAAACTCTAAATTCCCTTCACTGAATTCGGTGGCTCTAGTCTTTCGATAACCTCAACTTTTGCTCTATCAACTTCTAGACCATTTTTAGAAATCCTATTACCTAACACTATGCCCTCCTTCACCATGAAGTGGCACTTCTCCCAATTAAGAACTAGATGGGTATCCTCACATCTTTTTAATACCTTTCCTAAATTATCTAAACAATGCTGAAAAGACCCTCCAAAAACTGAAAAATCGTCCATAAATACCTCAACAGTGGACTCAATCATATCAGAAAAAATTGCTAATATACACCGCTGAAATGTTGCTGGAGCATTGCAAAGGCAAAAAGGCATTCTCCTAAAAGCGAATGTCCCATAAGGGCAGGTGAAAGTGGTTTTCTCCTGATCCTCAAGAGCAATAGTAATCTGGTTATACCCAGAATAACCATCCAAGAAACAGTAATAGGACTGACCAGCCAATCGATCCAACATCTGGTCGATAAATGGTAGAGGGAAATGATCCTTTCGGGTGGCTTTATTAAGCCTTCTGTAATCCATACAAACCCTCCAGCCAGTTACTGTCCTTGTGGGGATCAACTCATTATCTTTATTGCTCACCACAGTGACACCTCCTTTCTTAGGAACACATTGGACAGGGCTTACCCAATTGCTATCGGCAATTGGATAAATGATCCCAGCATCCAACCATTTAATTACCTCCTTTTTAACAACCTCTTTCATTGCAGGGTTAAGCCTTCTTTGTTGCTCAATACTCCTAAAGGATCCCTCCTCTAGAGTGATTTTGTGCATACAAAAAGATTGGCTAATCCCCTGAATATCAGCCAATGTCCAACCTATAGCTTTGCGGTATTGCTGCAGCAATTTTATTAAGGCCTCCTCATGCTCCGGCATTAAATCTGATGCAACAATAATGGGCAACGTCTCACTTTCCCCAAGATACACATACTTTAGATGATCCGGTAAAGGTTTCAAATCTAAAGTGGGTGCCTCAATTAGGGATGGCTTAATTGGGGGAGCCTTTCTTTTATCTAAATCTAAAGACTCAAAAACATCCTCACACCTAAACAATTCTTTTTCATTTTTTCTATCTAAAGAACAAAATTCAAAATCTTCTACACTAACCTCTCCATGCTTTTCTGAATGCTTATCAGTTGAATCCTGTATTGCTGTCTCAATAACTGTGCTCTCCAGAATCCTAATGAAGGAGCAATCCTCCATTTCGTCTGGATATTTCATGGCTTTAAACACATTAAATTTCACTTCCTCATTACAGACTCTCATTGTTAATTCTCCTTTTTGAACATCTATTAACGCCCTACCAGTAGCCAAAAATGGACGACCTAGAATAATTGGGACATCTTTATCAGCCTCATAATCTAAAATAATAAAATCAACAGGAAATATGAACTTATCAACTTTTACTAAGACATCCTCAATTTTACCCTCTGGATATGTGATAGACCTATCAGCCAGTTGGAGTGTAACTGTGGTAGATCTAGCTTCACCAATACCTAACTTCCGATAGACCGAAAGAGGCATAAGGTTAATGCTTGCACCTAAATCACAGAGTGCTCTACCTAATTCCTTTCCACCTATAGACACAGGTATGGTAAATGACCCTGGATCCTTAGCCTTGGGGGTAGCCCATTCTTAAGAATAACACTACACTCCTCAGTAAGAGATACAGTTTCAAACTCACCTAACCTTTTCTTTTTAGTCAAAATATCCTTAAGAAATTTAGCATAATTAGGCATTTGCTCAATAGCTTCTACTAAAGGGATATTTATATGCAACTGCTTAAGAATCTCTAAAAACATTTTAAATTGACCATCCTGATTCTTAGGCTTTTGCCTTTGTGGAAAAGGTAGAGGTGGTACATAAGGTGGGGGCGGCACATATGGTGGTTCTACATCTGGCACAGAACCAGATGCTCCAGCATCTTCTTTGCTGCCTCCAGCACCCTGACCAGACTCCAACTCTTTTTCAACAACAACAATATTATTTCTATCACCATTATTATTTATAACCTGGGTTTTACTAGGCTCAATTCTTTCTTCTAATGGCTTACCACTCCTAAGAGTAACTGCCTTTACCTGCTCCTTACCTTCCCTTCTAGGGTGTTCAGTATCTGATGGAAGTTTCCCTTGAGGCCTTGCCTTGAGCTCATTAGCTAGCTGACCCACTTGCAATTCCAGGGCTCTCACCGAAGCTTGATTACTTTGAATTGCAGCGTCTGTGCGAGCCATAAATTCTTTCATCATCGCCTCGAGAGAATTTCCCGAATTTTGCTGGGGCAAAGCCTGCTTATTTTGCTGGGGCATTACCTGCGCTTTAGCAAATCCCGGCTGGTTCATCTTTTGTTGCGCTTGTACGTTATTTCCTTGACCTCCCCATGAGAAGTTGGGGTGGTTGCGCCAACCTGGATTATAGAATTTAGAATAAGGGTTGTTCCTCTGATTACCTACAAAAAACACAGAAGCTGGATTGCTGGGGCAAAACTCGTAGTTGTGGTCTTCACCGTAATAGACACATGCTTCGTCCGTGACTTGGTTCACCACTGCTGCAGGCTTCATAGCTGGTGGTTGTTGATGACTAATCACTGTCACATTCTTAAGAGCGTTAGCAATCATAACAAGATCAACCCTAATGGTGGACACACCATCAACCTCTAATACACTCTTAACCTTTTTATTTGTGCCTCTAACATCCGACCACTAACAACTATTAATAGATATTCTTTCTAAAATTTCATAGGCTTCATCAAAAGTTTTTGCCAAAAGGGCCCCTCCAGCCGAAGCATCGACCATACCTTGGGTTACTCCATTTAAACCATTGTAAAATGTTTCCATTTCAATACAATGAGGTAACCCATGGTGGGGACACTTTCGTAAAAGCTCCTTAAACCTCTCCCAAGCCTCACTAAAAGTCTCATCTTCAAGTTGCCTAAACCCTACTATTTCACTCCTTAATTTAGCATTTCTATTAGGTGGGAAATATTTACTCAAAAAGTTTTCAGCTAACTCATCCCACGTCCTAATTGATCCTGGAGCAAAAGAGTTTAACCATGACTTTGCTCCATCTCTAAGAGAATACGGGAACAAAGTTAATCTAAGAGCATCTCTAGGCACTCCTTGAATTACAAAAGAATCACTAACTCCTAGAAAAGACTTAAGATGTAAATGAGGGTCTTCAGATGACAAACCATGGAATTGCCCCACGGTTTGCAACATCTGAAACATTACCGGTTTCATTTCAAAATTCGCCGCTTGGATTTGGGGACGTGCAATCCCTGGATTCAACTCATTAAACATCGGGACAACATATACTCGAATGGCTCTGGTCCTATCGTTCGCTATCAAGATAGGATTCTCAGCCTGGTTATTTCGCTGCTCATTTTGCTCAAACAGTGGGTTTTGCTGCAGCAACGGATTCTGCTGAGGGTTTGCTGTTGCTGGACCTTCATGAACCTTTGGAAGTTGCGGCACGTTCTCCATCTGGTTTCTGCGCTGCTCCCTCCTTTTGTTCCTAAATGTCCTTTCAATTTCTGGATCAAGCTCAAACCGTACCCCAGGCAGATCGCTCATGCACCAAATCACACCTGCAAAAACAAAAGAAACAATCAAAAAGTTCTAGCACCAAACCACTAAAACACATACACAAAACAGATCAGATAAAAACTTATTCAAGTCCCCGGCAACGGCGCCAAAAACTTGTTGGGTTCCTAGAGTGAGTAAAAATATGATATGAAATACTCTAGAATTCCTGTGCAAGTATACACAGTCTGCAACAAGTAATATTATCAATCCAAGGTCTGAATGAGTTTCCACTTTATCTATTTTGTATAACTTTCTAATGATTTCGAAGATAATAAAAATGTTGGGTTTTATAAGAATTATGCTGAAGCAAAATAAATGACAGAACAACGAGTAAACAAATAGATAAACAGATTAAAGACAGACGCTGGTTAGGCTTTAGTGATTGTTCTAAGATATGCTCTAGCAATGTTATTAATCATGCATTTCTCGCAGTATTATTAGCGGATTCCTCCCGAAACTCCGGATCTTTTGGGATATGTTTCAAACCCAATGAAGAGCGACCGATCAAGCACTAGGCAACTGGCTATCCCTAGCTCAGTCACTGGCGTTCACCAATACACAATGATCGTAGTGTGGATAATTGCCACACACTCTCTAAATCATCCCTGAAACTAGAGACAGCTATCCATACCGGCTGGCCAGGCGGGCATAAAATAAGAATAAGCACAACAATTAACCAAAATGCGATAGCCAATTTATTACTAGAGATGAAGCACAGTAATCACATTATTCCTAACCAACGCCTTAAGCTACTTAGTTCATAATAAGCATAGGAATACGAATTACAATCTGGGTATGCATGTCCATAACTACAAGTTAATAAAGAAGGTAAACTCCCTAATCAGCTTGCAGTTGATGGTGTTCTTGATGATCTTCAATCTCCCTATACTATTCGGCTTCCAAGGGAAAACATGGAATGAATTTGACTTTGACGGCTACTTCCTTTTATAGAAGGATGGGAGGCTTGAATTAGGTCAACTAGGACACGTGTAAGGCTCTCCTTGATCCTTTATCACGAAAATAACTCAACAGAAGTCGGTTCATGAAGTTGGCTAACGAGCTGTGATGTGGCAGTTTCTGCTCCCAGCTTTGCTGCAGCATATAATTTGCTCCCTCCAGTCGCTCAGCAGCATAATCTGCACAAAATAATTTCCAATGCTTCCATTCTTTCAAATGGGTTAAATCATGTAATATCTATCCAAAACCAACCCTAATAAGCATAAAGGACACACAAATCCCTATATAATTGAGGCCTAAATAACTACCTTTTGGGTAGTTATCAGCATCCCAACAAACTCGCAATCCAATAGCACTTAAAGAAAATGTAATTATATGTTTTAATTACAATTGTTGATGGCAAAATCCGGCCAAGCGCTCACCTGACCTTCACGTGATACCAACAGTGAATTTGTTTGAATACGGGGAAGACGTGACTTGCAAAAAAGGGAAGTGAGCACTACACATCGGTGTGGTGCTGGCCACACGCGCTTCGATGCCTAAGTCAGTGACCGGAGAGAATCCCGCTAAAATAATAATGAAGCTGTAAAAGAATAGGGTTGTGAGTTCAGTTTTCGATCCCGTTACCTGGGTCCTCTCAGAGCCTTTTATATCTCTTCTTCCATTAGGGTTTTTCTCTTCCCCCTCGTCGCTCGTCACACGAAGCATGCCTTCACTGGGCCCAAGAGGGCTGCTCCAAACGACCCAGGTGGCCATTGGGCCCAACAGCCTGGCCGGCCTCGGCATTGGGCCGAGGCCGACCAGACCCTTGGCCTCGGCCCAATGCCGAGGCCGAGGAGGAGGCTCCTCCTTTACGGGTGGATCCTTTCTTCGTGGATCGGTCTGGATTGGGCCCGAAGTCTTTATCCTTCAGAATACCTGCTAAGCCAAAATTACCCATAACATTAAGCCCCCGCTCTCTTATTGGGGTTGTGAGCAACTTGCTTTAATCAAAGCAGTTTGCAAACCCGATTAGAGAGTATAATGCTCAATTTTGGTAATTTGCAATCCCAATTAAAGAAAATGCAACAAATTTTAGTTTATGCTTTACCAAAAAGGATTTTATTATTATTATTATTATTATTTTAAGAAAGACCTGCTCTCAACTGGTTGGAATTAAACCAGAAAAGTTGAGTTGTGGTTGGAAAAAATTGTTGAGGGCAAAGAAAAGCAAAAAGAGGAAAAAGACAAATGAGGGAGGGGACCGAGGCACTCCTACCTCGGTCTGGCATGTCAGGCGGCGTGCCTGACACGCCTGGCGCACCTGCCGCCCAGCAGGTGCGCCTCGGCCTCAGCAAAAAGCCGAGGCCGACGTGACTGGACGGGGCTTTCTAGTCCTGTCAAGTCAATCTTTCTTCTCCACTCCTCAAGAATTCGAAATTTGAATTTGAATTCATCCCGCCATTTTTCCCAATATTTGCCTATAAAATCCACCTCCCAACCTCCCTTTGTCTCCACCAAATCCATCATTCCTTGCCCGTTTACTTCCTGATTTTAGCTTGAAAAAGGTAGGCTCCAGCAAGAGCTTTTCTTCCATTCTCCTTTTGTTAATCTCATGGTTAGTGAAAGTTCTATCACCTCTCCGGATGTGGGGGAATCTTACTCCACCATGGTCCTTCCAGTTCTAGCTACTTTTTGCACCCGGAACTTTCTGACAGCAGTGACAGGGAGCCTCCTGCACACTCCTCGGATTTATCATCCTCGTTGACCGCATCTCGTTTGGAGTTTTTGCGGCACAAGTATGATATTCCTGAAGATGTGCATCTTCAGCTTCCCAATCCTGACGAAAGTTTTGAGAATCCCCCCGACGGGGAGGTTGTATTTTATCATGCTATGTTTAAATTTTGTGTATGCTTACCCCTACCATTATTTTTGCAAGACTTCTTAGTTTGCACAGGTTTAGCCCCTTCTCAAATTGCCCCAAACGGGTGGTGCCACCTTATTGGTTGTTTTGCCCTTTGGGCAATGCACGGTGGGGGGTCCTTTATGACTGTTGAAGATTTTCTATCTTTACACACTATCAACCACAATCCTACTTTTGGTGATCTTTTTTACTACATAAGTGCTAAAAAAGGCACTTTAATTAGCGGACCCACTTCCGTAAAAAAGTGGAAAAACGGTTGGTTTTTTGTAAGTGGCAATTGGTTGGAAAAAAACAAAGAAGGTTGCTTTTTTGGGGTTCCAATGAGGTTCGGAGAATACGGTAAGCTTTTTATTCTCCTTCCCATTGGAATCCATTTCTTATTATTGCATCCCTTCTCTTCTAACTTTCCTTCTTGTTTTTCAGTACCTCGCAACATCTGACGCTCCCCCATGGCTAAGAAGTTTGCCAAGTACGTTTTGACCCTTGAAAAGATCGGTCGTCACGACCCTTTGCTGGTCGATCAGAGTGTCCTTGAATCAGTCGGGTTAGCAAGGTGACGCACTATCAGTTCAGAAGGTAAAATTCCTGGTATAACTTTTCATGATCGGCCTCATCCTGGTCGGCCCTGGTGCGGTCGACCTCGGCTTGCTCGATTGTTTTTTTTAAAAAAAAAGAATTAACTTTGCTCCTTGCACTTCCGAGGGATGTATGACTCTCAACGGAAAAGGCGTGAATCACGTAACAGAGCCAAAACTTCCCGAGCGGCTTCCGTGGATCTTATCGAGGATGAGGCTCCTTGGGTTGTTGCTGAAACCTCTCGCCGCCCAGCTCCCTCTACCTCCACTCGTAGGACTCGCTATCAAACACGTTCTATTGTCACTGATAAAGACCTTCAAACGGGCATCCCAGTTTTCGCTCTTCCCGAGGACTATGGGAGTGGAGATAATAAGGCAGAGATCCTGACCCAGAACTTCATGTGTTGGCAGGGGCTGCAATCTCGCAGGCCCGAAGGTGAGTTGGGGATCGAGGATCCCGCCCAAGGCATGCGCGAATTCCAAAGGCAACTTCAGGATGTAAGCTCCCTTGACTCCCCCTTCTTCGTGTTTTTGCTACTCTCCCTCCTTACTCAACTTCCTTCCTTTAGTGCAGGCTTTTACTAAGGCCACTGCTTCTTCGATTAGCCTGACAAGTAAAATTAACGAGCTCCAAATGAATAGCATCTCACGGAGTGAGCTTATTCAGGCCCAGGAAAGACTCAATGAAGCAAATCGCCTGCTGGAGGAAGTGCGAGCAAAACTCAAATCTAGGGATGCTGAATTGGAGTCCACCAAGGCCAGCTAATGGAAGCCAAGGCACACTTGGCCAGCGCTGACTTTCTGGCTGATGAGTTCAAGAAGACAAGCGAATTTTATGCTATGCAGGACGAGATATGGAACGATGGCATCAAGTGGGCGCAGAAGAGATATAACAAGCGTCATCCAACTGTGGATGGCACATTCATACAAGAGGATCTCGCTACTCTCGCTACTAATCCGGACGCCTTTGCTTCATCTGACGAGTCTTCCGGTGGTAGAGACCATATGGATCTCTGAAGACCTCGGATTCTAGCCTCCCATGCTATCTCTGTTATGACCAATCTTCGTTTTTTCCAATGCAACTCCGTGTAAAACTTGCTTTGACGTTTTTTTCACCGAACTTAATGGAAATGTTTTAACTTTTCTTCCATCATTCCACTTTGGCTCTTACTGCTCATACTTAACCTAAATGAGACTAAGCTGAAACAAACAAACATGGTCGACCCTGGGAAAATGTCGAGGCCGACCACAATTTGGTCAACTTAGAGTAGAACAAACACTTCCCCTAGGATACTACCTAATAATTGAGTAAATAACTTAACTTTAATACCCAGAACTCCGACCTCCAGGACAATATAACGATAATGATTAAGTCAAGGATTATGAACTTCACTTCACAAGCCTGCACATGAACAAGTTTCCATATTTGCAATGAAAGTAACACAGTCACGCATGAGACTATCTAGTCATATGCAACAAAAGGAATCAGAAACCATGGACAAATTAAACGTGTGTGGTCAGCCAGGTTGGCCTCGACATGCTCGACCTCGACATGCTTGAATACTTTTCATATACAAAACTTTGATTATCAATTGCTCGACAATCTCTCTCTCCTCAGCCCCCTACTCAAGTGTTATTTTGAATTAACAAATTATACTTGAGTAAAAGATACTTTGAGTATTACTTACCACACCATGAAGTCTTAAAGCCCCCGCTCCTTCTTCTATTGTTACGGCTTCGTTCCCAAGGGCCCGCTAGTCATTGCTTGCCATGGGGGGTATAGGCGCTACCATTTCACCGAGCGCCCTAGGAGTATTGGCGTTGCCACTCCTACAAGGACTTTTCATAGATCGATTACCCCGGGGAGTATAGGTGTTGCCACTCCCACGACGAACCTTGGGAGTATGGGCATTGCCACTCCAACAAGGACCTTTTTCTAAATTGCTAACCTCGGGGAGTATAGGCGTTGCCACTCCCACGAGGAACCTTGGGAGTATAGGCATTGCCACTCCAACAAGGACCTTTTGATAAGTTGCTAACCTCGGGGAGTATAGGTGTTGCCACTCCCACGAGGAACCTTGGGAGTATAGGCATTGCCACTCCAACAAGGACCTTTTGATAAGTTGCTAACCTCGGAGAGTATAGGCGTTGCCACTCCCACGAGGAACCTTGGGAGTATAGGCATTGTCACCCCAACAAGGACCTTTTGATAAGTTGCTAACCTCGGGGAGTATAGGCGTTGCCACTCCCACGAGGAACCTTGGGAGTATAGGCATTGCCACTCCAACAAGGACCTTTTTATAATTTGCATGCAATAACGAAATCAACTAAAGGACTTTTATTAGTAACAACGCAGAAATTCAATTCTAGTCACAACCATCAACAAATGCAAATCCAAAGGGCCAGGCTGCCTTGCTCGTTCGCTTGTTCCTCTGAGTGCAGTGAAGTAACATTCTCGGGAAGCTTTTTGTTCCCCTCGCACAACCCCTACTCCATTGTTAGTTGAGAACTTCACCATCTGGTGGTAAGTTAATGCAACAGCCTTCAATTCATGCAGCGCTGGCCTTCCGAGAATGGCATTGTAGGCAGAAACACAGTCTACTACCGAAAAACTAACCATCTTTGTCACCACATTCTGTCCTTCCCCATAGGTCACAGACAACTCTATGCTACCCTCTTGCATCACCCTTTCTCCCCCGAAGCCAACCAGTGGTGCTACACTTGGTCTCAGTCGCCCTCTCCCCAATTTCATAGCCTCAAACACTTTTGAAGATAGGACGTTCGCTGAACTCCCGCCATCAATCAAAACCCAATGAACTCGTGTGTTGCCAATCGTCAGGCTCACCACTAGTGCATCGTTGTGGGGTTGATGTATACCGGAAGCTTCTAACTCAGTGAACTCTACTGACGACAACCCCTTTGAAACATGAACTGAGTATACTCCTTTCTCTTCAAGCTCAAACCTTGCCTCTCGGGCAACTGCTTTCCTTTTTCGATTCGATTCCCCTCCTGCTGGTCCTCCCAAAATGGTTTTGATTTCCAACGGCAGGTCATTATTTCCTCCATCGCGATCCTCTCTGGTCGGCCTCGACTTTTTGCTCTTCTCACCCTTGACAAACTCTTTCAGATATCCCTCCTTGATCAGACTCTCTATCTCGTCTCGAAACTGTATGCAATTGTGCGTTGTATGTCCATGATCCCGATGAAACACACAATATTTGTTCCTATCCCTCTTACCGGGATCCGTTCTCAACCTATCCGGGTGTTTCAACATATTTGTATGATGAATTGCTGCTAGAACCTGATCGGGCGAAACAGAGAGTGGGGTGTACTTCTCAAATTTACCCATGAGTTCTGGTCGGCCTCAGCCCTCCCTCTGGTCAAGCCGACTTCGGCCAGAGGAGTAACTATGGTGGTTCCGGTCTCCATCCTCTTCCCGCGGGTTCTTGCCCCTTTCTTCTTTTCTTCTGCCCTTATCAATAGTGGTTACCCTCTGCGCTTCTCTTTCCGCCCACTTGGATTTCATCAGCTCCTCCGCGTTTATATACTTTTGCGCCCTAGAAACGAACTCGACATATGTTCGCGGTTGATCCTCCCCTACGGAATTTAACAGTTTTTTCGTCTTGTAACCCTGAGATAACTGCAGTTAGTGCTACTCCATCATCGTACCCCTCTACTTGCCCGACCTCATTGCTGAAACGTGTGATGTACCCATTCAAACTCTCCCCCGGTTTCTTCTTGATAGTCAACAAATTATACTGCGGCTTTCTTCGATCCCTTGCACCCAAAAATTGCGTAGCAAAAAGGCGCGACAATTCCTTGAACGAACCAATGGACCTGCGTGGCAACTTGTCGTACCATTGTCGTGCTATTTCGGTCAAGGTTAGAGAGAATGCACGACACTTTGTTGCCTCGGAAGCCCCATGAAACTCCATCCAAGATCGGTAGGTATCCAAATGTTGAACCGGGTCTTTCTTCCCATCATATTGTGGAAAGGTTGGTAACTTAAACTTATGTGGAACTTCTGCCTGCATAATCTCATCGACAAACGGTGGATCGGCCTATCCTATTAGATTTTCTAAGTTTTCTTTATTTACATCCCTGGGCTGCGTGTTTACCTGAGTACTAGCCCTAGCCTTGGCCTAGGCCTCGGCCTCGACCTCGACCTTAGCTTTGGTTGCGGCTTCGGCTTTGGCTCTCAGCTTAACCTCGACCTTGGCCCGAATCTTTGTTTCAAGCTCAATCTTCTCCCGAACCTTGGCCTCGGCCTCGGCTTCGGCCCTTTTGTGCGAACCCACTGTACTGGCTTCATCTGGGAGGTCAAGCGCGCCTTTGCGCTCTACCCTTTTGCTCGGCCCTGGCTCCTTTAGGTCAAGTTCCTTGCCACCCTTTAGCTTGCGCAACTTGCTGGTTGCACTGTTTGTTTCCTCTTCTTCCTCATCTAAAATCCCTTTTCCCTTCTCGCGATCTCGTACGAAGCTCTTTTGGTACTTCGTGCTGGGATTCGGCTGCTTCAGGATACCCAAAATCTCAGCCAGACTCTGCCCCATCTCGTTCATCCTTCTTCTGAGGACTTCCATCTCCACGTCCTGGGTATTTGCCTTAGGCCGAGGACCTCCCTCGCCCACTGGGTTTTCTTGCTCCATTCTCCTATCACTCAGTTTTCACACCGACTTGCAATGCTCCCAAGCCAACGCTCTTCCACACAGACGCGCCAATTGTTGATGGCAAAATTCGGCCAAGTGCTCACCTGACCTTCACGTGATACCAACAGTGAATTTGTTTGAATACGGGGAAGACGTGACCTGCAAAAAAGGGAAGTGAGCACTGCACACCGGTGTGGTGCTGGCCACACGCGCACGGATGCCTAAGTCAGTGACCGGAGAGAATCCCACTAAAATAATAGTGAAGCTGTAAAAGAATAGGGTTGTGAGTTCAGTTTTCGATCCCCTTACCTGGGTCCTCTCAGAGCCTTTTATATCTCTTCTTCCATTAGGGTTTTTCCCTTCCCCCTCGTCGCTCGTCACACGAACCCTGCCTTCACTGGGCCCAAGAGGGCTCTGCTCCAAACGACCCAGGTGGCCATTGGGCCCAACAGCCTGGGCCGAGGCCGACCAGACCCCAATGCCGAGGCCGAGGAGGAGGCTCCTCCTCTACGGGTGGATCCTTTCTTCGTGGATCGGTCTGGATTGGGCCCGAAGTCTTTATCCTCCGGAATACCTGCTAAGCCAAAATTACCCATAACAACGATCATTTTTATTAAATGGCTTTAAGAAAGAATCAATTGTTTTAGATTAAGTGTTTAAACTAAAAGGTATGCCTTTTTTTTTACATCACATGAGGTGGAAGATTCGAACCACAAACATTTTGGTCAATAATATAAATTTTATGTCAGTTGAATTGTACTTATGTTGGCAACTAAGGGGCCGTTTGTTTTTTGGGAATGTAGATGTCTGACATCTTCAGATGCTTGGAATTTTAGATATCCGTCATCTTCAGATAGCCACGTTTGTTTTGTAGGAAAATTTATAAGGGTATCCGGAAATATTTCGATAGTTTTGAAGGATTTATTCTTGAAATGTTGTAAATTTATGTAATGTTCAAAAAATTCCCTTACTAATATATTAATATAATTTATATATTGATTTAATATAATTTATATTTATATAATATATTTGTTTTTATTAATTGAATTTTTTTATATTAATTCCGTGTACATTAATTTTTGTATGTTATTTCGTAGAATTCATATTAATATATGATTTTTTTAATAAAAAAAACTATATTAAATATAATTTTATTTTTAATTTTAATATTTTTCTAAAAGACAATTATATAATTAATGTTATATGAGGTGAAATTTATTTATTACATTATAAATGATATATACTTTTAAGAAGAAAAATAACAAATGTATGTTGGTCGTAAAAAACATTGCTTTAAAATTATTTATATAAGATAATAGATATTATTGATAACAGTTCGTTCCAAATATTAAAAATAAATGGATATATTATATAATTTAATTGAAGTCTATTTTATATGTAAATGAAATATATAAATATACTTAATTATATAAAGTTGTTTATTAGACATTAACCTATTTAAATAAGAAAATTAAAAATAAAGATAAAGAAAATTGATGAAAGAAAATATATAAAAAATGAACGAATGGCAAAAAAGTAAAGAGGAGATGCCCGCAACATGGGAATCTTCGAAACCCATGTTTCAAAAGGGCATCCAAAGATACTTAGATTACCTTCTGTATGGGCATCCTAGGATACTTGGGCATCTCGAGATACTCGGGTATCTTACATTACTAACTGCAAAACAAACCTGGGAATCCAGATGTCCAACCCATGAGAATCTCGTATTCCCACGAAATAAACGGTCCTAAAAGGTATGTTAAACTCACCTAAGAGTTTAGAATAAAAATTGATAGTGATTTACCAGGAATATTTTTCTATTATAATGTGATTTTTGCTTAAAGTACTTATTTTAGAATCAGTTTCCACTTTAAAATCATCCTATTTGAAATTTATTTATAAATAGATGGGAGGAACAGTAAAAAAAACACTCCAAAGTAAAAAAAGAATACTTAGCTAAGTGCTTTCCTCTAATTAAAATCATTTCAAGAGTCTTGGAACTAAATGCCAAAAAGACTTGCCAATTTTTTATCAAACTATATTTTTTCTTTCTTTTCTGTTAAAATCTCTTCTTTCGAAAAAAAAAAAAAAAAAAACTCTTAACTAAATGCCCCGTTTTAAAGTGTTGCCACTTTTTCAACGTCTTTTAAATATAGGCTTCAGTTTTCAACACAAGATTTGACGAATGGAACCATGATCCAACATTTTGACTTTCATATAAAGAAACTTAATGCTCCCTTTGGCGTATGGAATTAGCAAGAACTGATTTTAAATTCCAGGATTTTAAAAGATGGAAATGATTTCAAATTCTTATTTGCGTTTGGAACCAAATTGATTTGAAATCATTAAAATTAGAATCTCTTGTTTTGATGCTCACAAGAAATGAAAAGAAAGTATAACATTTTACTGTTATGCCCTTATAAAGTTACAAGAAATAATTTTAACCAATCGTAAAATATTTTAATATCAAATAACAATGTTAAGCACATATAACTATGAAAACATGTATTTTTTTTAATAATTTCTTCTTCAATTAATATATAAAAACATGTATACATACAAATTATGCTATTTATTAAAGGATCAAGAAAAAATATATTATTCTCATCCAAATCAATAAAAAGTGGCTTAAGAAGTTGAATAAAGTAACTAAAACGAAAAAAAAAAAAAAGTTTAAGAAGATAACACATAAAGGGAAAAAAAAAACTTACATCTAGTATGCTAGGTTATAAATGTTTGTAGGAATCGAAAAGCTACATTGAAAAGATTATAATTATTATCAGTTTTTCTTTAAAAAAAAAATTATTATCAGTTTTTAAAAAAGTACAAAAAGAAATAAAATAGAAATTTCTAGTTTCAAAAAAAAAAATCTCTAACCTTTTGAATAGCGTCTTGAGTTTGGGAAAAGATGGGAAGAGTCGATATGATGTCGATATAATGAAAAACTTATCGAATAAAAGAAAGGGGTCGAGGGTTAAAATTGGAATTATTTTTTTAAAGTTTGAAATCCTGCCAAATCCGAGCTATTTGGAAAGAAAAATTTATTTAAAAAAACAAGATTTAAAATCAGTTCTGATTTCAAATCTGTTGCTTTTTTGTTTCTTCCAAACGAGTGAAATGATTTGAAATCCTAACTGATATAACATACCACCAATAGAACCATAGTGCCACACTCTTCCCCCACACGAAGTGCGCTCCCCAATCTAGAAAGGCCACCATATGATTTCGTTTGCATAAATTCAGCGAGCTACCCCCACCTCGATCAAAACCACACCAAGCCATCCATCTCAAGGATTCGGACTATCCAGCTCAAAACACGGAGCCTGATCTCAGTAGTCAGACCTGCACATAATATTATCATCAGGAGCATCTTTGCACCTAAACCCAAACAGAAAATTAATCGAAGGTGCTATTCATTAACAAAACCTCAAACCAAACCCCACCAAAACCTGAGCTTCTCTACCCCTAGATCAAGCTTACTGCTCTAAATTATGCCTTCTCTGAGATTAAAACATGCTGACGTTTATCATGTTCCAGTCCAAAAAACTACATATGCTAAGCCCTTACCTGCGAGAAGCTATGCAAGCTAACAAAGAGAACACATATCAAAACATTCCCAAGAAAAACTCGCGAGTGTGAGTTACTTGCCTCACCAAAAGCAGCCCCTACTAGCCCCGAACTGATTTATAAGACCCTCCACCCATCTTCCCCCTACACTGGACACATAGGCCCCGCAAGAAACTAAAAACAGACAAGATTAGAATGCTAACCCATTACTTAGGAGCCTGTGCCATGAGATCCCCTCTCTTTTGAATTATCATATCACTGCTTTTCTTTTTATTTCAAAAAACCTTTCCCTTTCAACACACCATTCCCCTTATCTTTTTTTTTTTTTTTTTTTTTTGGGTTTTATTTGCAGGGAAATAGCTTTCACACTACAATGCAGGGACCCATACCCAAGAGACCCTTGGATGGCCTAACTGCTCACACTGCAGGTAGCTCTTTTTACCCCTAAAACCCCACTCGCATATAACCACACCCATCCCATTTGGCAGGCAGATATTCTATCATTTTCCTCCGTAAGCCTCACATACTAATTTGCCAAGAAATTACTTTCCACACAGAAACCTGATCCTATCGGAGTGACAACAGACTTATGGGACTCATAAAACAGACCCAAGTCTTTCAAGACCAACCAAGGGAGACCCAGCGCTCACACAAGCAAGAAAACCTCAAAGGAAGCTTTAACGATTCAGAAATTAGCAAACACCAGCCTCACTTTAACACAAGTAAAGAAAACAAATTAGCACATAATGACCATAACATGCCTA
Source organism: Luffa acutangula (assembly GCA_036850905.1). Taxonomy (NCBI): domain Eukaryota; kingdom Viridiplantae; phylum Streptophyta; class Magnoliopsida; order Cucurbitales; family Cucurbitaceae; genus Luffa; species Luffa acutangula. The sequence continues at coordinate 17,124,897 of CM072099.1, forward strand.
AACCCTCCCAACACTTCATCTCAGACACTTAAAGATTTAACCATCACCCCAACAAAGTCCACTGCTCAGATGCATGTCCTCCAACCAAAACGTAACAGAGCACCATAATAACGACAAAACATTCATGAGGGTAAACTAATGCTCAGATGCAAACCAGCCACCATCCAAGAATCCATTAAACATATAAAGTACACATAGACCACAGAGAAACCTACACATGCAAGCACAGGGAAAACTAATACTCAGATGCCTCAGGCTTCAACCTAGGATCCACTAAAACCATGCAAAACCCCACCCTTTAAAGCCCCCAACTAGATAGCCCACAAACAATTCTCAAACATGCACAACATGAAGGAAAAAGTACGGAGAACAAGAAAACCTCCCCTGATATCTGCGCGAGGGTATTTGGAGGTGACCGTCGCTGCTCACTCTGATCATCCTTCTATTTCGAAGGTTCATTGGATCTCTATCCCATCTCGATCTTCACTAGCTTCATGCCGCACATCATAACCTATAAGAAAAAACATCACACCAGAGCCATATCAGACAGGATCAAGGCCTCAACACACGAGGGTACGGACTCAACCCACACCCTAGATTCTTCATCCCTCCCTGCCAGGAAAGCCAGCTGGTGTGCCACCTCATTCCCCTCTCTTCGAGTGAACCTGCAGCTGAAAAAAGAAGGCCCTGGCATGTCCCTTCGTAACTCCCCCACTAGGCCACCCACATCCGAGAAGTCATCCCCAGCCCCATCTTGGAAAAAACTAGCCACCCGACTAGAGTCAGTCTCCAACACCAATGGGCACAGCCCCATCTCCACTGCCAGTCTCGCCCCCTTGACCGCGGCCCATCCTTCAGCCATTTCTGGGCTTCACACATGCCGCTGCACCAAGGATGCCGACAACATAACCCGACCCAAGGAATCTCGAACCACCACACCCAGACCCGCCTGCCATCGCTCCCTCCTAAAGGACGCATCAACGTTCACCTTATACCACCCAGCCTCCGGGGGGCTCCATCTAACATCTTCCCGTGCACGGACACTCTGCAACCCAACTCCACAAGCCGAGGCCGCCCGCTGGAACGACGAGATATAACACGCCACCCATTCCACTAGTCCCACCATTGGTTCTAGGCCCCTAAATCTCTGCTGATTTCGACAGTTCCACACAGCCCACAACACCACCACAAACAACTCAAATCTTCCCCCACCAACCTTGTCCCTCACTTCCCTAAGGAGATCAAACATAGACCCAGCCTGCACATTATGTATCAAGCTTCCAAACTCGGGCTCCATCAGCACCGCCTTGACGAACTTGCAATGCCAGAATACATGCAGACTAGACTCCCCAGCTCGCCTACATAGGCCACAAACATTTAAAACGTCACAGCCCCGAATACCCAAGTTATCAATCGTGGGCAAGCGGTCTAAACAAAGTCTCCAACGAAAAATTTTGATCTTATTCGGGATAGACATTTTCCAAACCCCCTTCCACCAACCCATTCCCGACTCGTTCGAAGAGGAAGACGGAAGTTGCGCAAGCCAGGCTGCTTGACCCAACCGATATCCGCTTTTCACCGAAAACAGGCCTGACTGCTCATAATTCCAAACAATCCTATCCTCCACCCCAGCCCGTACCGGAATTGACAAAATCAGACTGACCTCATAAGGCCTAAAGTGCTGCCGAATGAGCCCTTCGTTCCACTGCCCCGATGCCGTCATCAGATCCGCAACCCGAGTCTCCGGCGCCAATGTCACTGGTGATCGCACCCTGAAATTACCATCCTCAGGGAGCCAATTCACACTATATACAGACACACTTTCCCCACTCCCAACCCGCCAACGCAAGCCCCTCTCTAGCAACTCTCTCCCCCACAACAGACTCCTCCATATAAAGGACGGTCTCGATCCCACATCCGCCCTCAAGAAATCGCCGAAAGGAAAATATCTGCCCTTCAGAACACGCGCCAGGAGGGAAGAAGGATTCTGGACAATCCTCCAACACTGTTTAGCCAGCAAAGCTTGGTTAAAAATTTCCATGTCCCTGAAACCCATCCCACCATAGCACTTAGGCTTACATAGGGATTTCCAACTCACCCAATGAATTCCTCAATCCACCTTCTCCCCACCCCACCAAAATCAGGCCATGGCTCTATTAATATCGAGAATCAACTTCTTTGGTAACCGGAAGTAATTCATCGAATAACACGGGATCGCCTGCACCACAGACTTTAGGAGAACCTCCCTACCCCCAACTGAGAATAACTTTCCCTTCCACCCCTGAATCTGCTGCCAAACTCGGTCCTTAATGAAACTCAATGAGCTCGTTCTACCACGTGGCATAAAAGAAGGGAGGCCCAGATATTGGTGGTGCCACGCCGTAACCTGTACCTGCAAAATCTGCCCCACCTGGTCCTTAACCCCCCCATCTGTACACGGACAGAAAGAGATAATAGACTTATCGAAATTCACTGTTTGACCCGACACCCGTTCATAGCAATCCAGAATACCCCGAACCGTTGAGGCATCACTCTCCTTGGCCCTAAAAAATAGCAGACTATCATCTGCGAAAAATAAATGTGAAATGACAGGACCATATCGAGCTACCTTCAAACCCCTAATTGCCTTAGTCTCCTCTGCACCCCGAAGCATACTTGACAACCCCTCAGCACATAAGAGAAAAAGATATGGGGATAATGGATCACCCTGTCGCAGACCTCTACTCGGAACCACACCTCCACACCTGACCCCATTCACATTAAAGGAGAAACGGACAGAAGAGATACAGAGAGAAATCAAATCCACCCATTTCGGAGCAAAACCCATTTTCAGCATAACCTTCTCCAGGAAAACCCATTCGACTCTGTCATATGCCTTGCTCATATCAAGCTTTAGTGAGGCCCACCCCGTTTTGCCCTTTGTTCTCCCTTTCAAAACGTGCAAACATTCATAGCCCAAAATGGCATTGTCTACCACACAACGCCCAGGGATAAAAGCACTCTGGTTGAGAGAGATCACCTCATTTAGAATCCCTTTCATACGGTTTACCAACACCTTCGACACTAACTTATACGTCACATTACAGAGTGAGATGGGTCTGTATTCAGGAACGCGTTTGGGATTCCTCTTCTTCGGTATCAACACAATCATTGTTTCGTTCAGGGGAGATGGGGAAACCCTGCCATTAAGGATATTCAAACAACATTGAACCACATCTGCCCCAACGACAGACCATGAGTGCTGATAAAATGCCCCTGATAGTCCATCCGGGCCCGAGGCTTTATTTGGGTGAATCTGCTTCAAAGCAAGCACAACTTCATCCTGCTGAAACGGACGAAGGAGCTCACTATTCATCCCATCCGAAACAGCGGGAGACACATGTAACAAGGCCTGATCTATTTCCTCATTCGAAGGCTGCGATGTCGTATACAAATCCTCAAAGTAACCCTCAATAAGCCCCAAGATTCTGTCCGGATCCTGCTGCCAAACCCCGTCCTCATCCTCCAAACCCTTCACCTCATTTCTCTTTCTCCTACTCGAGGCATGATTATGAAACCATCGAGTGTTCCTGTCCCCCCATTTCAGCCAACTATCTCTAGATCTCTGTTTCCAGTACATCTCTTCCTCCACCAGCAAGGACTCCAACTGCTCCTCTGCATTCTGTAGCTCAGCTCGAGATCCCATACTGGCCAACCGCTCCAACGCCCCCTGAACCTGATTCGTCGCCACCCGGATACGATGCCTAAAATTTCCCATCCCTGGCCTCCCCCATCTGCTGAGGCCGCTCATGCACCGCTCCGTTGCAGAGGCCAAAGCCGACGACGATCCTCTTGCACCACCCGGATCCCAGTTAGCTGACACTACTTCCTTAAACCCCTGCGACAGTAGCCACGTTTCCTCAAACCTCTGGATTCTACGGCCTGTATTATGAACGGAGCGAGCCTCCACTGACAACGTAAGTAGAATAGGTCTATGATCCGACCGACTAAAATCCAGATGCCTCACCTCATAACCAGAGAACATATCTCGCCATGCCACATTACCCATACACCTATCGATTCTCTCCCAAACAATATCCTGCCCAGGCCTCCTATTGCACCAGGTAAATACAGGCCCACTGTACCCAAGATCCACCAGCTCACACACATCCACCGCCTCCCGGAAACCAAGCAGCTCCCCAGCCGGCTTAGGCCTTCCCCCATCATCCTCATGCTCAAACAGCACTGCATTAAAATCACCCCCCACAAGCCACGGGGTCTCACTATTCCCTCGGAGATGCTTCATCAAAGCCCATGTTCTAGTCTTTAGTTCCGCTTGAGGATGCCCGTATATCCCTGTGAATCTCCAAGGGCTCGTCCCTCCATCTACCCATCCGTCTATGTGATTAGCCGAATACGAGATAAGACTGAACTTAACCTCCACATTCCACAGCAGCGCCAAACCTCCACTCCTCCCATTACTATCCACACAGAAGCAGCACGGGTACCCCAACCTAACTTTTAGCACATCAAACCTCAACGTCTGCACTTTCGTTTCAGTTAGGAACACCATCTGAGGTCGGTACTGTTGCACCAACTTGTACAACCTACGGAATGCACGAGCCGACCCCAAACCTCGTACATTCCAAAATAAGCAACTCATGGCGTCCGGCGGGGCTGGGAACCAGCCACCGCCGAAACAGTAGATCCTATCTCCACCCCAACCTTCACCTTTTTCCCACCCTGAGCTGGCAGCTCCCCCTCCTCCCCTTTCCTTTTGCCCCCAACAGACTCCATCGGGACTTCCCTATTAGAGATGTCTGCAAGTGCATCCCTCGCCCTTCTCTTCCACCCCCTACTACTGACTGTTTTACCTGCCCTCTCAACCTCCTCAGACCCCCCACCTCCCACCTCATCTACTGCCATCACACCTCATCTCCCTTTCCCCTTATAGGTGGCCCTAGGCTCCACAGAGGCAGCCCCCACCATCTGCTTCCCTTTCCCCTTATCGGCCATCCCTTCATCCGGCCCCCTCTCCCCCACTTCGCCCAACTAGGGAGCCACTTCAGAACTAGCTTCACCAGCACGCGTCTCCAGAACCTCTCCTCCCTCCCCCACCACTCTCACCCCCTCCCTCTCAGGGGCCGGAACTTGCGCACCCCCTCCAACAGGCGTCGCCGGAACCCCGACACTCTGATTCACTCCCCCCTCCACCTTCTCCTCCTGGACCCTCCGACTACCCTCACTGAAACTCACCCCCGCCCGCAACCACTCCCCATACTGCGCCTCTCCCTGCTCTGAAGAACCTTCCCCCACCGCCCCACACTCCCTCCTTGAGTGACCCAAGCAGCCACACTCATAACAGAAATCCGGCAACCGTTCATACAACACTCGACACCAGAATTCCTTACCCTCCTCATCCTGCATATGGAAACCTCTTAGCAGAGGCCGATCCACCCTCAGGCACACTCTCAACCTTAATACAGGTCCTGTCCACTCGCTCCCTTGCGCCCCACCTACCTCCTCTATAACACCAATCTTCCCTCCTAGATGCTTCGCCATCCCCTTTGTCTGCCAACGCATGGGAACATTGTGAATCTGAACCCAGAAGGAGCAGTCCTTGAACTCCACATCTAGAACTGACGAAACCGATTGTGCATCCTTCAGAATCACAAGGGATCTGTCGAACGCCCACGGCCCTGACGACATAACCCTTACCTTTTCCCCTTTAGACCGAAACTGGACAGCAAACAAATTGTCCCCCGCCACTTCTATCCGAGTCGCCCCATGGGTTCTCCATGCCGCTCTCATCACATTTCGAAAAGCATCCATATTCACATGCTTCGACGAGAGCACCTTCCCCACCACACAAAGCTCTCTCGATCCCTCAGATAAGGTCGGCGCCACCTCCCCCTGCTTCACCTTCTCTGCTTCCTCCTCCATCAACTTCCAGGACCTCCACTTACTCACCAAATCCTCCATCGCCCTCCTGCCCCAAAAACCACCCCACAAACCTCTTGTTCCACTTCCACCAGTTCCTGCCCACCTTTAAAACAAGAAACACACCAACCAAAGACAAACCAGACGAAAACCAAACAAAACAACCAACCACAAATAAAGAGAATAAGAAAACACGCACCGCCGCCAAAACCAACCAATCTACCAAGAAACCTATGCAAAACCACAGTAGACCGAAGACAAAACCACTAAGACACCCTCCATTTCAAAGAAAACAACCCCCCAACCACGTTAAACACCCTCCAAAAAACACCCCCAAGCCTTACCGCCTGTCATCTCATAGATTGAACGAGCCCAAACCAATACGGAGCGCCGCCAGAACAGACTATCGAGCGGCAACACAAAAAACACCAAACACCACCGAAAACAAACCACCGCCTAAAACAACCTCGAAGCCCGACCACAAAAACAGCACCCCCACCGCCTGCATAATCAAGAGAAGAAGAAACAACAAACAAGAAACACCAACCAAACCTGCAACAATCGGAACGAAAAAATGAAAAGAAAAGAGGCAACAGCACCCCCAATCAATCAATCAGCGTCCATCCTAACCAAAAGACGACTACGTCAATCCCTGCCGCCGACGAAACCGACCCAACCAAAACCCACCGCCAGCAATCCCTCGATTGAGCAAACCCACCTCTCGCAATTCTCGTCTGCAACCCAAAAACACAACTAAAAACCCAACGCCTGCCTCTCACTACCAGAAGCCTCGCAATGCTCGTCCGCAACCCAGCAAACCCACGCCGCAGACCTACCGCCGCCCCAACTCCGTTCAAGAAAACCCTAAAAACCTCCAAGACCGGAGGAAAACTCCCATATTAGAGAGAGAACCCTCATTTAGGGGGAATACGATGCATCCGTTTCAATTTGTAGTTGAGATTTATACTCGTGGTTTATTTTAAAGTAAAATAAAAAAAAATATATGATAAAATTATTTTTGTGACATAAAAGAAGTTTGACAAATTGGGTAATTTGATATAAAGGAAGACGAAACCAAAAAGGTATTTATATCTATATATATATCAAACTAAGGACTATGTCTAAAAATGTCAAAGATTGGCCAAAACGAGCCTAACTCAGTGGTAATTGACATGTACTTTCAACTATGAGGTCAAAAGTTTGAATTCCCCCACTCCCAAATGTTGATTGCAAAAACACATGGATGCTCGTGATTTGGAGAGGGAAAACTGTTTTTTAGATACACATTTTGTAAAATTCTGGTTTCGGTGTAAGTGTAAAATCGGCAATTTTGGTAAAAAAATCATCATGTGCATAGCATGAAATAACTATAATTCAAGCATTTTTATTTTGTCTATTTTTCAAAATGACCAATTTTTTTTGCTATTTCGAAGGATTTCCAGCACTACCTCCATTCATTGTTTGTCAAGAAAGAAATATTTAAAAATGGTGTGAGACTCATAAATTAAAATATTATATCATTTAATGGTCATTAAATGAAGTGTCAAATGCGGAATGAAAAACCCTAAACCCTAAACCCTGAACCCTCAACCATGAACCCTAAACCCTAAACCCTAAAACCCTAAAAACCTAAAACCCTAAACCCTAAACCCTAAACCCTAAACCACCAAGCTTTATCCAATGTCTCCTAACAAAGAAGGAATAAGATTAAGCCATACCTATAAATACACGGCTGATCATTCATTCCAATTAAGAGTGAAGTTAGTGAGAGTTCATTACTGTTGGATATTTTACAAATAAAGATGTGAAAGAAAGTGATTTAAATTCAATTTTTCAAGAGTTTCAAGATGGATTGAAACATCAATTTCAATTTGATGTTTCAATTACAAATTTAACATATGGAAGTTAAATTTGATTTTATAATTCAATTGAGTTACATTTTTCATATGTTTCAATTTCATTTACTTTTTTTCTTTGGAGTTACTAAGTTGCTAGCCTATAAATAGCAACTTGTTTCTTCATTTGAATTATCTCATTCCATTGGAAGCATTCTTCCTTCTTTCTTTGTTTCTTTTGATCTTGAGTCGAGTTGAGAGCAAGTATCCAAGAGTTCTGCTAGATCCGAGTAGTTCGAGGTTGCTGTTCTACCAGAGTTAGTCGTTGTATCATGCTGAGACGATCGCTGTAGTCTGCTAGCAACCCGTGCAGAGCGAATAATTGTCTTCAGGACAGCGCTTTGTAAGCGTGTCTCGACTATTTATTGTCAATATATTCGCAACATTTTTCATATATATACAGTGTTTGTATTGTTATTTCCACTGTAATTGTTAGTATCCAGTTAAGGTGTAATCAGTTTGCTAGTGTAATTCAGTTCTTATTCGAGCATTATCTCCAACAATTACCTTGTAATGCTTGTGTTTGAATAAAGATTTTGGCTCCTTTCAACAGTGGATGTAGGACTCTGTTCCGAACCACTATAAACCTATGTTTTTCCTTTTTTTGTTCCTCGATTCTCGCTTTTGATTTCTCCTTCTTCGTCCGGTTATCGTCTTCTTCCTCGAGAGTGAGAGAGAGAGCTTTCTGATTGTTTCTTTGGTTGTGAGAGAAGTGCTTCTGTGAGTGTGTGATCGAAGTTGTTAGCACGTGTCCAGCACTTACAGTATACTAGGTAGTAGCAGAAATTTTCCCTTTGAGGACCACCTCTTTTTCTCAAATTTTTTTACTTTTTATTTTTTATTATTTTTTTACTTTTCTAAAAAAACCCTGAAAACATGTATAGTTAACTCTATTTTTTATTAGATGTACGTATTCAATGTGTGTGGTCTTTTAGAAAATTAGATAACATATTATTTAGAACACAAACAGTCCTTCTAAAAACTGGTATTTGACAGAAATGAAATTTATCTACTCACGAATAAGAAGAAGCACTTTCAATTATTTATTTTAGGTTAATAATCATTTTTAGTCCTCAAACTTTCATGAAAGTAACATTTTAGTCCCTAAACTTTGATTTGTAACGATTTAGTCTCTATACTTCAATTTTATAACGATTTAGTCCCTGTACTTTCAATTTTGTAACAATTTAGTCCCTGAACTTTAATAAGTAACAATTTAGTCCCTGTACTTTTCAAATTTGTAACGATTTGGTCCCTATCGTGAAAAATTAATGTAAAGATTTAATGAAATTTTTTAGCAAGATAGATCAATAAACTAATTTGAGACCCAATATGTTAATAAGCTACAAAGTTTAATCATTAAATAATAAAAATCGACATTTAATTTTGATGATTTTTTTTGCAACAAGGATTAAATTGTTACAAATTTGAAAGTATATGGACTAAATTGTTACAAATTTTAAAGTACGGGGACTGAATTGTTACTTATTAAAGTTTAGAGACTAAATTGTTACAAAATTGAAAGTACAGGGACTAAATCGTAACAAATCAAAGTTTAGGGACCAAATTGTTACTTTCATGAAAGTTTAGGGACCGAAAGTGATTTTTAACCTTTATTTTATCTGCATTGGTTTATTTGTAATGTATTTAATAAATGAGTAAAATTCACTAATTTTTTCATCCACTCAAAATGAATCTCGTGGAAGAGACGTGTGAAGGCAAGTTTTTTTTTTTTTTTTTTTTTTTTTTTTTTTTTTTTTGGATATTTGTGGGGGACAAGTTTTTTCTTTGACACATGCATAATTAATGTGACGTCGCCATTTCCATTGTGGGCATAATAATAGACAGGCAATAATTCAATTCAATTATACCATTCATATTTCTCAAAAAAAAAAAAAAAAAAAAAAAAATCATTTGTAACCCTAAACTTTGGGTGTTGTATCAATTTTAACCCTGAACTTTCAATTTCATCAAATTGAACCCTAAATTTAACAAGTATCAATTTTAACCCTGAACTTCCAATTTCATCAAATTGAACCTCAAACTTATCAGATTATATCGATTTTAACCTCAAACTTGCTCAAGTGTTACAGTGTATACCTTTGGTTAACTTTCTATTTGAACCACCGTACACAATTTATTATTTCTTCCTTTTTTTTTTTCCTTAATTCACATCGTACCTAAATTGGTTTCTTATAAATAAAATATTGGATAAACTTTATTTCAGATCATTGAGAATTTTAATTGTAAAAGGCTTTTTCGCTGCTATTTAAGATTACGAAAGCAAATAAATTTTGGACTTCAAATATTTGCTGGTTTTTTATTGTTTCTAAGAACTTTGTGAGATTTTTTTTCTTCTTTTACGGATTGAGATATTTGATTTCTTCTGGTTTTTCCAAAAAAAAAAATCTTACAAAACACTAACTCAGGTACAATGTGAATTAAAAAAGGAATAGGAAATTGTCAATTACATGTTTAAATAGCAATTCAAATGAAAAATTGACCAAAGGTTCTACATTGCAACATTTATGCAAGTTTGAGGTTCAAATTGATACCATTTGTTAAGTTTAGGGTTCAATTTGATGAAATTGAAAGTTTAGGGTTAAAATTGATACAACCTGCTAAGTTTAGGAGTCAAAATTGATTTTTTCCCAAAAAAAAAAAAAAAAAAAACAATTCATCAAACTTGTTAAGATAATTCATCATTGGAACTTTGTATAAAATGGGGAAGGAATTAGCCATTGTTGTGTGTGTATTTTCTATAGCAATTTAAGGGAGTGTTGAAACCATGTGTCTTGTTGGAAAGTTGATGAGTGAATTACAAATAAACTCAGCTGCTGAGAAATTCTACAAGTTCTTCAAACATGAAGTTGCTCATCTCTCCAACGTTTCCTCGAAAATCGTCCAACAAGTTGAAGTTCACCAAGGCGATTGGGACACTCATGGCTCCATCAAGATATGGAATTACACCGTTGGTATGTTTAAACAACAACGATCACTTTTTTTTTTTTTTTTCATTATTGTTTTCACGAATGACCTCTTTTCGTATGTGATTTGATAAGATGGCAAGGATGAAGTTTTGAAAGAGCAGGTAGAGTTTGACGATGAAAATTTCAAGCTGGTCCAAATCGGTTTGGAAGGAGATGTGTTCAAGCACTACAAAATCTTCAAGGCGACATATCAAGTTGTGCCAAAAGGTCCGGAACATAGCTTGGCTATTATGACCTTGGAATATGAAAAAATCGATGATGGCTCTCCTTATCCTTACAAGTACCTTGACCTCATGAATGGCGTTACTAAAGACATTGAATCTCACCTTAAATAGCAACATTTTATGTCTCAATACGAGCTTTGTATCTCTATCTCATTATAATGTGCTGGTAGTGTTTCCTCTAAAGTCATCTATGTGTGGTTTGATTATGTATCTTTATTACATATAGTTATCCTTTTCTATGCTTTTTTGGATTATGTGAATATTGAATAATGGTCATCCTCATGTAAAAAATTGATAAGCTCAATAAATATTATGTTTGCTTCAATGTATACTATGTTTTATTTGGATGTGATTCATAGTTTTGTGGCTACTTTCTACACTTCACAAAAGTTTGCTAATTACTTTTCTCCAAAAAAAAAAAAAAAAAAGAAAAAGAAAAAAAGAAAAAAGGTTAAGTACTCATAGAAAATTACCTTTTTGGTTCCTAATTTTTTAAGTTATAGATTCGTGTAGTCCATGAGGTTTTAGTAGGTGTACTTTTAGTTCCTAAGACTCGAGAAATATGATTTAAAGGTTCATAATGCTACTTTTTCTGTTTGCTAGAGTAACATGATAATTATTTTTTCAATGCTAATGTTAAAAATTATAAAACTAAAAAAAATGAAAATAACAATTCAAATAGAAACCCCTCTCTCTTCTCTCACTCAACTCAATGTTTTTATTTTAATTTCAATAAGTTTTTTTTTAAAAAAAATTCTCGTCAACATTTAAACAAGAGTTGAACCAAAAATTAATTTAAGTGATTAAATTAGTTTATCCTAAAAACTAAATTAAAAATTTTGTCACAAAATATAAATCATGTTTAAGTAGTTAATAATAAAGAAAATTTATTTAAAATTGAAATATATACATCAAGTGATTTTGTGTTAATGTTGTATAAGTGAAGTGTAGTCTCTAATATGCTCATTTGATTAAAAAAAAAAAAAAAAAAAAAAAAAAAAAAAAAAAAAAACTTGAGGGCTAGACAACTTGATCTCGAGCACACTTGTTGATCTTTTGTGATCGACAATCCAACTTGTTGATCTACATGGCCCAGCCTCTAGCTTGTTGATCTTCTAGGGTTGACAATTGACATTTGGCTTGTTAATCTTGTTAGATCAACCCTTGACTTGTTAATCATGTTAGATCAACCATTAGTTTGTTGATCTTGTTGGTTTAGTTCATGGCTTGTTGATCCTATTAGATCAACCTCTAACTTGTTAATTTTTTTGGATTAGCCTTAGCTTGTTGATCTTCAACTTGGAGAATTGATTGAATTCTTGAGTCTTATGTACTTTAATGTCTTCAATTTATCTTCAAAGTCTTCAAATCTTCATAGACATTTTGATATAAAAAGTTCTTTGATTTTTAAAGTCTTCAAGCTTTTAGGGAGCCTCTTGTTTTCAAAGTTTCTTTAGTCTCTAAAGAGTCTTCTATGAGTTTTCTTAAAATTTTCTAAATTCTAAAAACTTCAAAGCCCTAGAGTAAAATGCTATGTGTTTACTTCTAATTTAAACTTGATTTGTGCTTAATCATGTTCTTAATTGAATATTGATAGAGCAACTTGTCAGGGTCGTATCAAATAAATTTATATTCCACGATCATTAAACTACTTACAGCAATAGTGGTCGGGGTCGATCACAGGGAACAACTGGTTTACTTCTAATCTCTTTTGTGTTTGGTAACAGAAGGGGGTTGAAGAGAGAGGGATCAATTGCAGGAAAATCAAAATTACGAGAAAGTAAATGGCAGGAAATTAAATGACAGGAAAGTAAATAGGTTGTTGGTTAATCTCACATTGGCGATCACTGTAGCTGGAGACACTCGGATTCAATACACTCGTTTTTGTTCATCGATTACCAGATAATGATTTAATTGCATGAGTCTAATTGGTACTCTAAATCAATTGACACGATCCCACCGTCCATCGTATCAATTTCTAATTACTAATTTATTAACCCCTACTAACTCGTCAAGATTAATCAATTAAATAACTGCATTAAGATCAAGATACCCCTAGAGCGCTTGTAACAACCTACTTTTTTTTAAAAAAAAAAAAAGAAAATTTGAATACTCCATCTCCCTCACGCTCCCTCTCTCCCCTCTCGGCACTCTCCCTCTCTCTCTCCATCGTAGCCCCTCTCTCTCCGTCTGCAACCCGCTGTCGCACGCCACCTCCGCTCGCCGTCGCACGCCGCTCGTCGTCGCTTGCCGCTTGTCTCTCGTTGCCGTCCAACCTTCGACGAGTCCAGCAGTGCCAAACGCAACCCACAACAACAGGTTCCGGCGTCGTTCACGGTGAAATTTTGTGTGGGTCTTCTTCCCTTCTCTCCCTCGGTTCGATCTATCTCTCTCTCTCTGTTTTTCGCTCATTTGTAGTGTGTTCTCCGGTGATACAACCTTCTTCCTTGAATTTCAGCGATCCAACAACGTTTTTGGGCTGTTTTTGGCTTTTTCGGTGAGCTTCAGTAATGTGTAAGTGAGTTAAGCCTAGTTTTGGTTGTTTAAAGTGATTTAAAGAAATACCAATTGAATTTGGCTAATGATTTCAAGGTACCCATAGTGATAGGAAGCTGAATTTTCAAATTAAGGTTAAATTGGAAGCCTGGACAGCAAACATTGATCTCTTTTTGGTGAGTTTCAACCTCCTTATTTTAAGACCTCTCTCGTGATTTTTAGATTTGAGTTGCTTGTGGCGTGAGCAGTGTCGCATTGAATTAGTTGGTTGGTGCTTAAATCAAGTATCTTCTTGCACTAATGTAAGTAACCTTACTAGTTTGATAGTCTTAACTAGGTTGGGAGTACTTGTATGAATTGTTGTTCATGTATGGTTTGAGTTATGAGATGTTGGATTATGTGTGTTCTGGTGTTACTGAACATCCCGATTATGTGCATTTGTCTGAATGGTATACTCTGAATATAGTGTTGGTTCAAAAGTATCAAACGCTTAGATTATGAGGAATGTTCTAGTTGTGTTGAACACTTTGTCTGCTTTATGTTTAGAATGCTCTGGTTGGATAAGTTTTTATGCTCTAAATGCTCTGAATGCTCTATGTTCGGGACGATAAGATGTTTTATATGGTTGAGTCGTGGATGCGAGACCTGACTCGCTTTGTTTTGGAAGTTCGGGGTCTATTCTATTAATCCGAAGTGTTTGTGGAAATTTGTAGTTGGGCAGTTTGAATATAGAAGTGTATTCTCTTGTTCGCAGGTGATAAGAAAATTTGGGGTCAGTTATACGTATGTCGTTATGCTGCCAATTTTTTGGTAGCATTACAGTTAATAACGAGACTAAGTTTAGTAATGACACTTAGATTATGGTATGCTGAATTTGGTCGTGGCTGTTTAGACTATACATATGTCTTTTCTATTTAGTGTTTGGACATTATGATATATGTGCTTGAACAAGATGAAAGACGAGGTAGTTAGTACATGTGAAATTAGCCCTTCAAAGACCTTTATGGGAAAGAAACTTGATGGTTAGGTTGCAAATTAAATCAGACTCTGTTAACAGGGGCCCTAATACGAAATGAGGATATGTTACTTATTCCAGTAGGGACCGTGGCAATTAAACACCTAGGACTGAAATGTTTATAGACTGAGATGAGGAACTAAATGGGCGGGACTCGGCTTCGTAGACTAGGTGCCATCTACTATCTGTGGGAGTAAAGTTTCGACTAAAACCCATGGACGCCCCACCAGTGAGTTGGTAGTTAGAGTGCTATGCACACATAGGTGCCTTGATGGGTGGGACTTGGCTCCACTGACTGGGTGCCTTCTACCATCAGTAGGAGTAGAGATCTCCCACGATTCCCACTTGTGCACCTCCAGTGAGTTGGTAAGCATGCGACAGGTTGGTTAATTGTCCACGTGACCCATAAGACATGATAAATGAAATGAAATGAAATGACTATTAGGCCCTTTAATAGCAACTAACCTCAAAATATCCATGTAATGCTTGTAAATCTCCTTCCAATGGTAGTGTTACTTACTGAGTATTTTTAATACTCATTCTTTTCAAATGTTTCCTTTCAGGTACAAGCAATGACATACAGAGCGCGTGGCGGACTGCTGCTGAGGAGCCATGGATTTCCCTTAGGATAGACTTCTGCATTTTATGCTTCCAAATTCCTTCTTTTGGAACTTGTTATGTGATGTTTTAAGATTTATTCCGCTTAAAGTCTTTTGCTGGAATGGCTAAAATTTCTTCTTGTTTTTTTTTTTACTGGGATCCCAGGCTGAAAAGTTTCACATATTTTCTAAGCATGTTTTACTTTGAATGTCATTTCATCGTTGTTCTTAGAAGAAAAAAAAAATGAAATGTATGTGGTAATGGCCCTAGGAATTTGTCATGAGAAGTTGGGTCGTTACAGCGCTAACCCAAATAACCCATCAAATTAACATGCAATTGATTAATTAATTAACCCGATCATGATTAACAAATTAACTGATTGTTGCTCTAAGCTAGAATGCTCTAATTAACTAGGAAAAGCCTAAACTAATTATGAACACCAATTTAGACCCTAGACCTATCATGCAGAGTAACAAAGTCAGAGAACAGCTCTTGGGACCCATGCCCATGAATCGGTCTATATGCTAACTACAATTAAAATTCCATTCGCGACATGGATTTCAATTTCTTAGCTAATTACTAACATACAAGCTGCGAGTTAGGGCGTCAATCTGACCTACTGTGCATGCTAATAGTGTAAACGGGAATCTAAAATCACGAGCAACAAGTAAAACATACATTAAGCACAGGAAACTCAAGAGGATAACACAATCAGCTTAGAAAACTCAGTAAATCTCATAAAAACTAAATGTACTTAACGAATCTCGAGGTTCCAACCACATCGAACGGTGCTTAGACGACCATAGACAAGCCTAATCTAAGCCAAGGCTCGAGAAACCAACCTAAACTAACCTAAAACTATAAAATACAGAGTGAGAATGGAGAAATCATAAAGAAAACTAAGAGAGAAAAGTAAAAACATTTGAACAACTTGACCTTATCGAAAAAATAGGTACTTAAATAATCGCTTTGGAGTCGAGACGCCGTGGGTGGTGTCGAGACGCTGACACAGAACTAGTCGGTCCTTCAAGTTTGTAGCGTCGAGACGTTGTGAAGTAGTGTCTCGACACTACCTCTCGGGTCTTCCATGTTTGGCTGCTTCAATTTTGCTTCTTTTGACGTTGTTTTTTAGTCTTGAATGTTCCACTTTGATCTTTTCAATGCCTCGACATCCCGTGGACTTCAAGTTGGATCAAAACCATGTTAATTTCCTCGAATTAACGTCAATTTGGAATATCGGCTCCTGTTGGGGTCCTAGAGTGAATAAAAATATAGTGTAAAAAGACTCTAGAATTCTTGTGCAAGTATACACAGTCTGCAGCAAGTAATATTATTAATCCGAGTCCTGAATTAGCTTCCACTTTATCTATTTTGTGTAATTTTCTAATGGTTTCAAAGATGGTAACAATAATTTGGTTTTATAAGAATTATGCTGGAGCAAAGTAAACAACAGAACAAAGAATAAACAAATAGACAGACAGATTAAAGACAGGCGCTGGTTAGGCTTAGTAGCTGTTTAAAAAGATGCTCTAGCAATATTATTGATCATGCAACTCTCGCAGTATTATTAGCGGATTCCTCCCGAAACTCCGGATCTTTTGGAATGTGTTTCAACCCCAATGAAGTGCGACCGATCAAGCACTAGGCAACTGGCTATCCCTAGCTCAGTCACTGGAGTTCACCAATACACAATGATCGTAGTGTGGATAATTGCCACACACTCTCTAAATCATCCCTGAAACTAGAGAGAGATATTCACACCAGCTGGCCAGGCGGGCATAAAATGTAAATAGGCACAACAATTAACCAAGATGCAATAATCAATATATTACTAAAGTTTAAGCGCAGCAACTACATGTTCCTAACAACACCTTAAGCTACTTAGTTCATAACAAACATGGAAACATGAATTACAATCTGAGTAGGCACATCTATAATCACAAGACAAATAAGAAAATAATAATCTCCTTAGTCAGCGTGCAAATGATGGTGTTCTTGGTAATCTCTAATCTCTCTATACTACTCGACTTCCAAGGGAAGTTGGAATGCTTTTGACTTGGACGGCTACTTCCTTTTATAGAAGGATAGAAGGCTTGAATTAGGTCAACTTGGACACGTGTAGGGCTCTCCTTGCCTTTTATTCCGAAAATAGCTCAACAGAAGTCGGTTCATGAAGTTGGCTAACGAGCTGTGACGTGGCAGCTCTGCTCCCCGTTTTGCTGCAGCACAGACTTTGCTCCCTCCAGTCCCTCAGCAACAAATTTTGCACAAAATGATTTCCAAAGCTTCCATTCTTCCAAATGGGTTAAAACATGTAATATCTCTCTAAAACCAACCCTATTAAGCATTAAAGACACACAAATCCTTATATAAATGAGGCCTAAATAACTACCTTTTGGGCAGTTATCAGCTCCCGAGAAGCTCTAACACCAAACACCTACAAAATACTACAATTAAGCATAATAATTAACATAAAACTAGCAAGATTAAGGACAAATGTATAGGGCCAAATTGGTCCTATCAAATATATTTGTTGAAATTTTAAAAAATTGGTTCAAAGGAGCAACACCATAAATTCAAGGTTTAATTGGAGCAATTGGGGCCTAAAGAGATGACTAATTAGAGATTAGAAGCATTAGAAAGAAGCATTAGAAATGGAAGAGAAGCTCCAAGACTCGAGGAGTGGGCGTCGAAATGCTCAATAATGGCGTTGAGTCGCTGGTTTGAACTTCTAACCGAGGACCTAGCATTGAGACACTAGACCACAATGTCTCAACGCTGATATGTGTGCGCGACGAGTAATAGTGCATCTGAAGTGTCGAGATGCCATAGAGCAACATCTCGACACTACGACTTCTGGACAACGTTAAATTCTTATGATTTCTTAGTGTTTGAGGAGGAAATTTGGAGAGTTAGGGCTTTTAAATTGAAAGTATAAAGAGTGGAAGATGTGAGAGATCAATTTGGGGCTTGTTTGGAGGTCAAATCGAGGCTTGGCATCATGACAAATCAAGCCACAAGCAAGGATTTCAGCATCGGTTTAAGCTTTTCCCCTATTTTCTACTCTATGTTTCTTTACTTTTTTTTTATTAGGATGTTGATTTTTGTGCTTAATTTGATTATCATGTATACTTAAAACTCAAAAGAAAGAAAATCTATTTTTGGGATTTTTCTATTAAGAAAAGAAAATAAAAGAAAGGAAAAAGAAAGGAAAAAAAACAAGGAACCCTCAAACCCTCTCTTTCTTTCTCCATCGTGCAAACCCCCCTGCCCGTGAGTGTGCCACCGTAGCCTTCCCCACGCTATTGTCGTCGCCTCGCTATGTCGTCGTCGTCGTCTGTAGTAGAGGTCTCGTCGTGTTTCTCTTTCCCTCTTTTCGTTTCAGCGTGAGAAGCTTGTCGCCGCCTTTCACGCGATCTCTCTCTCCGTGACTCTCTCTCTCCCTCGGCGTTTTTGGTTGAAACCCAGCCCTCACGCCGCCACCACCGTCATCTGCAGTAGCTACTGTCACCAGTGCAGCGTTCCTCCATCTTTCCCCGTGGGTTTCGTGGTCGTGGTTCTTCCTCCCTCATCCTTGCATTTTATCGGCCAAGAACCCGTTAGTAAGCTCTCAATTTCTTTTATTCCTAGTCGATTTAAGGCTCGATCTAACCTCTCTTCCTTCTATTCGGCCAGATTAGTGCGCGTCCAGCAGCTTGGGTCTTGTCTTCCTCATGTTTTCGCTTCTGTTCAACGGGTGATTTGGCCTCAGATCCCTTTGTCTGGTAAGTTTAAGCCTTACCCATGGTTGATGGGTTCATAAATCAGATTACTCATTTCTTTTTGAGCATTAGGATTGAATTTCTTACTTTAATTTATGTTCTGCAGTGTTGTCTAAGTGATCGATTGGGTTCAAATCACTTAAGCTTGAATACCCACTGTTCAAGGATCGTTCTAGCACACTATTCGAGGTTAATATAACCTTTCTAGCATGGAATCGAGTTTGTTTGGGTAAGAGTTGTTGTTGTTTTCAGTTTAATAGCATAAATAATTATTGCCCATTAAATGTTTTAGCTTTAAAAACATGCTTAATCAATTCTCATTAATTACCTAAGCCTTCGTAGTGATGCCTAGCTCCTGTAGGTTCTTAAAATGTGAAAATATGTCATAATCACTTGCTGTCCAGCGGTTGAAAAAACCTTAATTATGGTCGTTCAGTGAGTACCCATGGCCCATAGTGTCTTAGACATGGTTGTCTATGGTCTAAAGCTTTTGATTTTTAATTATGGGGAATGTTTGAAGGTTGTCCAACAAAGAAATAGACTTAGTAAAGTGGATTTGGCCCTTAGTAGCATGTTTTAGGATGTTCCCTTCTAGTTTAGACCTTCTTTGATGGATAGTTATTTTTGTGTAGTCTGAACTTGAAGGAATCAAAATCCTCGCAGCGGATGCGTATATCAGACTTTAACGTTGCTAATTGGATTGAACAAAAACACCGATACATTGGGCAATCAATAGAAATTATTTCTACGAATTAGTCTACAGATTAAGCATGTTTTTCTACTGTGATCAGTTTAGAGATTTAAGAAGACTTACATGAAGGAAGCCAAATCTGCACAATGCTCCATCAAATTTCACGTACAGTTTCCAAGACACAGCCATAGAGCACCTACTATGACTCTTGATTCTTGAGATTACCGGCTCGTGGGAATCCAAATTTTTGTCTTGAAGGGAAAAAATCACAACAAGGTTGTAGAGTTCTTGAGAGATCAAGAGAGAGAGATTATGGAAAATACTTTTCTCTGTGTTTTCCAGGAAGTAGTATGAGAGAGATATGAGACACCCCCAACAACTGATCTACACAATTGGAAGGGGAGTTACTAAAATGTAACTCCCCATGTGGCAACTACCTTCAATTATTAATTTAACAAAATAAATTAATAATTCATAAAACTATAAAATATATCAAGTTAATTTAATTAAAATCTAATTAAATTAACTCTACCATATAGTTTTAAATAAACAAATTCAATTAAATCAAATTTAACTGAATCAATCTACACCAAGCAATTGATTCAATAATTAATTGCTCCCAATCTTAATTAAATATCCTATATTTAATTAGTTTTAAATTTGAATCATATTCAAATGTGACTCTCTCATATAACCTATAGTTGTAATATGAATCTAATTCATATTAATTTTTACCTATACTTAAATATGAATTCAATTCATATTTAATATTTGAACTCCTTCAAATATATAATTCTCTCATTAATTAATTTTGAATCACGTCCAAAATTAATTTTATTATAAAGATTAATTCACTAATTAAACTTATACTATAATGTATCTTCATACATTATATTAATTGCATCAAATACAATTAACTTAAATTCCCTTAATATTCAAGACTAATTAATCTCAGAAGCCTTTACGAGCTAGTAGGTGGACCTAATGGACCTACAAATCAGAAGCTCTAATGATACAAGATTAACTAGCTAAACTCATTAACCAAGTTAATCAACATTCATTAACTGTGGGTCACTCCACTAAAGACCCACAATTGCACTCTTCTCACTGTAGAGTATTTTTGTGTCCACGGATATCGACCAATGCAGTTAGTCAATCCTTCACAAATGTTCGTAACTCCAATTGGGTCAAATTACAGTTTTACCTCTGGGTTACCTTTGGATCCTTAAGTACCACTAATCCCTCTAATGAACAAGTTGTTTAGGGTCCAACCACTAAACAGGAGTTCCTCTCATGTCAGGACAGGACGACGCGCCTTTGTTCAAGACCCGGAATAAGCCCTTAAGGGAACACACATCTACTTGTCCCAATAGGGGAAAGAGTGAATTTTGTCTTGTACTGTTATGTTCCCAGCCCCCACTCAGTCTTGCCCCTGAAAGTGTTGGGTTTTATGCCCTAAAACTCGTGGATAGTAAATGTAAACATTTGACCAAACATTAATAAAATAATATTTCATGTCTTATTCATTATTGTTTGTATTGTATCTTGCCTGAATAACCCTAATCCAATAAACTGAACATCCTAGGCTGTTAGTATGAGACTTGAACTAGTATGTGGGGACATACGAGGATCGTTGTTCAAGTTACAGCCTAAAGGATCTATAGTATAGGGATAAGGCTGGGTACCTTATCCTGGTGACACTATGGATACGACCCGCTTTGTATTATGATACAAACGCAATGGATCCAATTCGTTCGTGTAGAGGACATGCGAGTGGGGGTATCCTGTGCAATGAGTTTGCATAAGACCGAACCGCGAAATATAGTTAACCACTAGCTTTAACACCGTTAACTAGATAGGTTTCTATTTCACCTAGGATGACCTAGGCAACTTAGTCTCAATCCTGACTGGGTTATGGACTCCTGTTCACGAGGGATTGTCCTTTGATTTGTATGGGTGAGAGTGGCTTGCAAGCCGACTCAATATGCCTACCATTTTGGGGATAAGACCGAGTGAGGAGCTGAGAACATGATCACACAAGATGGAATTCACTCTTTCCCTTCTTTAGGGTAAGTAGAGGTGTGTTCCCTTAAGTGGTGTCTCCTGGACTTGAACAAAGGGCCCTGCCCTCTCTATGGCACGTGAGAGATTTCTGTTTGTAGGTTGGACCTCAAACAAGTTGTTCATTAGATGAGCATTGGGATTTAAGGATGTAGAGGTAACTCATGGGTAAAACGGTAATTTGACCTAGCTGGGGTACGAACACATGTGAAGGACTGACTTGCTGTTGATGGTCGATATCCGTGGACACAGAAATGTATCTGCAGTGAGAAGAGTGCAACTGTGGTTCTATAGTGGAGTGAACCACAGTTAACGAATATTGATTAATTTGGTTAATGAGTTTAGCCAATTAATCTCATATCATTGGAGCTTCTGATCTGTAGGTCCATTAGGTCCCACTGATAGTTCATTTAGGGCGTTGAGGTAAATTTCTAAGGGAGAGTTGAATATTCGAATGGGTTCGAATATTAAGATTAAAATGTGAATTGAATTCATATTAAAACTATAGGTTATAATTAATGTGCATTAAATGTACATTAATACTATAGTTGGTTTGAGAGAAATATAATTAAATATTTGATATTTAATTATAGTATTAATTAATTGGTGAATTAATTGATTATTTGTTTTAATTTAATTTAATTAAATTTGATTTAATTGAATTACATTGAAACTATAGGTTTTGTGGGAAAATTTATATAAATATGTTTTATATAAGTTATATTAAATTAATTAGTTAATTTAACTAATTAATTAATTAATTATTAATTTTTGGAATTATTAATTAATTAATAGTTAATCAGTTTGTTTAACTGATTAAACGTGGTTTTCCCATTAACCACCTATCACACGATTGGAGGAGTTATTTTTGGGAAAGAGGTTTAATCATCCGTTAGCTCTCACTCTCCCTCAGTCGTATGTTGTGTGGAAAAGTCTGAAAAACCTGATTCTCTCTCAATCCTCGTTTTCTCTCGTGATTTACAGAGAAGGAAAAATTCCCTTAGTGTTTTTTGCTCCGAGTGAGAATACCATTGTATTCTTTTGGTGGTGTTCGAGGTGATTTTTCAAGCAAGAAAAGGAGTTCTTGGGCTGCTGCAAATTTGGTTTCTTGGCAAGGAAAAAGACGTTTTCAGTCAAGATCTACAACGATAGTAAGTGTTCTTTTGATCCTTTTATCTATAGGATCAATCTCTAGATTAGATCTAGGTTTTCTTATTTAAAAATAGCATGTTTTATAGCCATGTACAACATGTATTAATTAGATTATTGTTGCTGAATTTTTTGCCTTCGTATTAGTATTCAAATCATAAATTTAATCGGGTTTGGATATTCGATCGTTTCTGCTGCGTAAGGGATTTTAACCCTTCAGAAAGGGTAGGATTATTGAGTCGGCGAACAGGTTACTCTCACCCATACAAATCTAAGGACAATCCCTCCTGAAAAGGGGTTCATAATAGACTCGGGATTGAGATTGAGTTACCTAGATCATCCAATTGAAATAGAAACCTAAACTAGTTAAAGGTGTTACATCTAGTGGTTACTATTTCGCAGTCCGGTCTTTTGCAAACTCATTGCATAGGATACCCCCACTTACATGTCTCCTACATGGATGCTTTCGATCAATGCATCTGTATTGAATACACAGTGGGTCGTATCACATAGTGTCACCATGATAAGGTACCCAACCTTATCCCTATACTATAGAAAATTCAGGTTGTTACTTGAACACTGATCCCCGTATGTCCCCACATATATACTAGTTCAAGTATCATTTAAACAACCTTGGATCTTAGTTTACTGGATTTAGAGTTTATTAGTACAAACTCAATTATTCAATAACAAAATATTGAATCACTCAAATAACGCTTTATTGAGATCGATTAATTTGTTTTATTTATTGTCTACGAGTTTTATGACATAAAACCTAACAGAACTGCTTTTGGAGCTTGGGTTGCAAGGTTTGCGTCGTAGGTATTTGTAAGTCGATAGGTAAGTAGTTTCTACTTGTTGGGTTATGTTTGACTGCATGAAGTCTGTTTGCTTGTTATTTGCTTTACTTATATCTTTATGCGAGTATGAACTGCTGAGATGTACTGCTTATTTGCTTGATGAACATGTACTATTTTATTGCTTGTGTTAAGCATGAAATGTATCTGTTGTGTTGCCTGAGAAGAACATGTTTGGATGTTTAAACATGATATGAGATGTCGTGTTAAGCATGTTTGAGCCTGGCTAGCATGTTGCATGAGGATGTGTAGCATGAGTCGGGTGTGAGGCGCAACACATGGTGCGTAATTCATGTGTAGTAGAGTGTGACGCGGAAATCACGTGGGTGTGAGTGCGGAGCGTGACACAAAAATCACGTATGAATGGCGCAATACATGGCGCGTAGTTCATGTGGGGTAGGTGCGGAGCATGACATAGAAATCATGTAAATTGCGGAGCATGACACGAAAATCATGTATTTGCTGAGCATGACATGAGAATCATGTAGTTGCAGAGCATGATGCAGAAATCATGTAGTTTCGGAGCATGACGTGGAAATCATATAATGTCTAGTGGGTGCGTTGCATAGTGTGAGATGCATATGCATGGTTGTTTTATTGCTTTTTAAGCATGTTGATGGTTTATGAATTAAAAACATGTTGATTGTTTATGGTTATATAAGCATGTTGGTTAAGTGTGAGAAGCATGTTGGTTGCGATTGTTTGATGGTTGTTGACTTAGTAAGTGTGAACTGCTTACCAGTACCACGACTGTACTGATACCCCCTTCCCTATCTTCCCCCAACATTTTAGATGTTGCAGGTTTGTACGATGAGCTGGTCCTTGGTGATGAGGAGGAGAACTACGAGGAGGAATTCTAGAGCGTTTGAGTTTTCCTTTATTATGCTTGAATAAGCTAGTTGTGTTAGAGTATTGTTTCTAACATGTTGAGAGATTCACCTGATTTGTATGTTCTTGTTAACTTGAGGTTTAGCCTTGTTGTTAGTCTTAATGAAAGAATAAAAGTTGTTTTGGCTAGTATTCAATTGTGTCGAATTGATAGTATAATTAAAAGGGTTGGTAGTATCTTAGGTTGCATGTTGATAGCTTAATGAGCTGGTTTGTCTGTTGCTACACGACTTGACTCGTATAGTGAAGTTAGGTTGTGCAATCTACTTTGTAATTTGGTGTAGTTTGGTTTTTGAATGTTTAGAAGTGTTTGCTGTGTTTATCAGGAAATTTTAAGTTAGCCTGTTTTACACCGTTATGCTGTCGAAATTTTCGGTACATTCAATTTTAAATAGCTCGGTGTTGTGGTTAATGGTTTAGAGTTGAAGTAGCATCGCCAGGCTAGCGGATGAAAAACTTGGGGTATTACAAAGTTATAGTGGTTCAATCATTTGTTTAATGGTCGACCTCCACTGTTCCAAGGGCAACCAAATGATCTTATTATCACCAGAAATGTACATGAGCTCAAGATACAAAAATGGAGATCAACTCCAATCGCATAGCCTCACTACCCAAGAATTTTCCGAGCTCACTTTCTCTCTACTCGCCCCTATTCTCTCTTACACAAAGAAGGAAGAAAAGACAAGAGTATATAAATCCCTCATTTCTGTAAGCTGAATAAAAGAAAGTATCAAAGTATAAAGGGAATATAATCTAGAATTACAGCATGGCAAGCTTTCACAAAATACTTCTGATGTGTTAGTCAATATAGGTGACATGTGGCAACAAGTATGAATGAGAGAAATCTTTGCTCTCCCTGTATATTCACTTCTGCTTTTGTTTTTCTCTTGAATACAAAATACAATAATGTGATATTTTATGAGCAATGAGAGAATAAAGGAAATATTGGTTGGAAAATAAAATCGGCTGCCTAACCAACTGCACCAGACAACTCATGAGCCAAGCGTTAGTCTTCATATCAACATTTGCACACACCTCAGCCGATGAAACTTTGATTTTCTCTTTACACGTACCACATATATCATCAGCCCTTTAATGGTTGGCTCGTAAAATTGACCTATTGGTGTATCATATCATAGAAATACAATTTAGCTTGTGATACAAACATTATTATTTATTCCAACTATACATAGGTCAAATAATTGAAAGAATGAAACATATATCGTTGAGTTTGAAAACATAAAGATACATTTTATAGTATAAAATTAAAGATTATACTTGCCTGACATGATGTGATGAAGTCATTATTCTCATTGTCGAATCCCATAGTTTATCTTGGTCTCATCATGAGTAGTTCTACGGTCGCATTGCATACAATAGATTTCAGATGAAAGTCAAATGTAGTTTATATTAACTGGTGTTAACAAAATTTTAACATTGTTTTGAAATGATCTTAATCTAACTTATTGCATGTGACTTTCAACATGGATAAATTTACAGAGAAGGAACAATAGTCACGTCACACAAAAAGCATTATTGGATTGATTGAATAATACGTACCTTGAGAAGTGTGTGCAGTGTCAGAGTCAGTATCATCGCCAGCGTGTTCGTTTTCTTGGACCGGCAAATGATGATGTGGAATACAAATATTTGGCAAATGTGCAATCTTGGACCAATCTTGTCCTCCCTCGTTGCATCTTTCTTGTAATTCAGAGCATCCCTCTATGCGAAGGTATTCCAATTTAAGCAGTCGCATTCCCTCCGGCAGTGTCTTCAATTTCGGACAATCCATAATTTGCAAATCCGAAAGTGAAGTGGGGGACGAGTATCGATCATTCCATTGTAGATATTCAAGATCCTCTATTCCTTCGAGTTTCAGTACCTCTAAACTCGACAATTGACTTATGATGCTACTCATCATTTGAAGACCAACGCCCTCCAGTTCAACTTCTTTCAAAGGTGGGTGTCCGGGGATTGAGGCTAACTTGGGACAGTTGGAGATCGATAGTACAGTAAGACGAGGAAACGTAGCAAGTGTCGTTGACGATCCCCTTTCCCACCATCGTTCCAAATTAGGCATGTCTTTTAAATGTAGACGTTCGAGCGATGGAAAAAACACCGATGACAATGAGTCGTATGGATCATTCTTGTCTACGAATTTAAGAGCTGTCATGGTATCTAAAGTTAGGTCTTGGAGAGCTGGTAGGTGGCAAAACGGAGGCAAATGATGCAACCCATGGCAGTTTTCGATTTCAATATGAGTTAAATTTCGGAGTGGGTTGGACACCCAGTTGGGTAATCCTTCTCCATTGTACCCACAAATGAACAACACTTCAAGACTTGGATGTGGTTCTAGGCATTCAAATACTAGTTCATCGTTATAAGCAGCCTCTGATTTGTATTGATCCCAACTCGGTTTCCATTCTAGTGTCAAATGCCGCAAACCTCTTTTGTCTTTCAAGTTTGTAAAGCTGGCTTCAGATGGGGTAGACCTCAAGTGCTCTAAACCTGTAATATTTAGCCACCCTTTCAAATTGTTGAGTCTATTCAACTCGCTCAGTTTACTACCCTGTCCATTGTTGCTCAACACAAATGAACTTAATGTATGGAGACAAGTCAACTTTCCCATTCCTTCTGGCATATGGGTAAGGGCTGAATAATCTAAATCAAGATGCCTAAGATTTACCAGGTTGCTGGTGACCCTCGGCAATTCCTTTATTGCATTACACTCAGTTAAAATTAGGGTTTGCAAATTTTGCAATTCACCAATAGAATTTGGAAGTAATTTCAAATCCTTGTTTCCAGAGAGATTTAGATATCGAAGGTGTCTAAGTCTTTTTATAGAGTCTGGCACTATTTTAATATTTGAGCATCTTAGATCTAATACTCGCAAATATGGACAATTAGAAAAGAGTTCATCCAAAATAGTTTCATCGATCTCTTTCCTCTTGTGGGGATTATACGGTATACGAAAGGTTCTTAATCCTTCAAGCTTGCACAACTTGGATAGAAAATTCCACTTTGAGTTTATTTCAGGGTCAAATGAAACATGACGAAATTTTTGACCAACATAATCAAATTTCAAATTCCCACATACATATTCGTTCACTACTACCATCCTTGCAACATCATGCATCAAATCATGCATACAAACCTCATAAGGGATATCCTCATCAACATGTTCATAAAAAAACCTCCAACATAATTCAGCCAAATATTCCTTTCCTATATTTTCCATAGATTTACTTCCATGTGGTGATTCGAGAAAACCTTGAGCCATCCATTGTCGAATCAAATCAGCTTTATTGATGGGCTCATCTTTAAGAAACAAAGATGAATATGCAAAACATTGTTTCAAATTTGGTGAAAGGTTGTTAAAGCTCAATTTCAACATGGATGTCATCTTATGATCTTGTTGGATAACTTCTAAAAGTTCATTGCTTTGGAAAGATATCCACTCTTCTTCTGTTTTACCGTATAGCAAACGTCCTATGTGTCTTATTACAATAGGAACACCTTTACACTTCTCTAAAATTTCTTTTCCTAATTGTATCAAGTTCATATTAGTTGACTCTTTGTCTTCTTTAAATGCCACTTTTCTAAACAATGACCAAGAATGACTCTCCGATAAGCCTTTTAAAGTGAATAAAGAGGTCATGTTAGCAATTTCAGCAGCTAGTATACTGTCTTGCTTCGTGATCATAATCTTACTACCCCTTGCACCACCCATTAATAAATTTTTTAAGTGAAACCATTTCTCTTCGCTTTCATTCCATATATCATCCAGCGACCTTGAGCAACAATTTTACCATTGTTTTTCTTCCTCAATTCAACATTAACTACTGCAATGGTCTTTCCCATTCGTAAACTCTTTACAGGCTACCTGAAAATTCAAACCGGGTCCCTATGACGTTCCAGCAACAATTTGACGAACAGATGTTCGAGGCATGGGAGCGTTACAAAGAGCTATTGAGGAAGTGCTCCCAGCATGGATATCCTTATTGGTTGCAAATTCAATTATTTTATAATGGTTTAAATCCAAGTACTAAGACTATTGTTTATGTAGCTGTAGGTGGGACTCTGTTGTCCAAAACTGTTGAGAACGCTAGAACTTTGCTGGAGGACATGGCCACCAACAGCTATCAGTGGCCATCTGAGCGGTCTGCACCGAAAAAGATTGTTGCTGGAGTTTTTGAAATCGATAACGTAAGTGCACTTCAGGCCCAGATGTCTTCCTTTGCTAATGCTTTTTTGAAATTTTCAGGTACAGGGAGTGCACAGTCAATTGAATCAACAACTGCTTTAGCATCTCAGTCTCAGGAGGAGACCATTGAACAGGTTCAGTACGTATCTAATTCTAATTTTAGGGGATATAGTAATAATTCTATACCTACACATTATCACCCTAACAATAGGAACCATGAAAATTTCTCTTATGCGAATAATAAGAATGTTCTTAATCCTCCTGATTTTGCCCCTCAAAGTCAAGAAAATAAAAAATCGCTAGAGGATCTTGTTGGAGCTTTCATTGCAGAGTCTAGTAACAAGACGAACAAGTTGGAGGAGGCAGTCATTGGTAAGTGTTGTAAACACCATGAACAAAGGTAAGGCCCCAGCTGAGCAGGAGAAAACTCAGATGGAGGTAAGGCTATTACTGTGCACCAGGAGGAGGCTGAAGAGGAGCCTGAGTTTGAAGAGTATGACACGCCTACTAGAGAAGCTGACGAGGACACATCATCAAATGAAGCTGAAAAGCCTGAACCTGAGCTTCCTATTCCCTCCCTCATAATGATGGTCCTCAAGGAAAAGAAGAGGAAAAAGAAAAAGAAGAACAATCATGTTCAGTTTGACAAATTTATGAATGCTTTTATGAACCTGAACATTAACATTCCCTTTGTAGAGGCACTAGAGATGCCCCAGTACAACAGTTTCATGAAGGAGTGGTTGGCAAAGAAGAGGAAGGAAAAGAAGGTTGACACAGTATATCTAGCTTCAACATGTAGTGCCAGAGTACAACATAAGGTACCTGAGAAACTAGCAGATCCAGGGAGTTTTTCTATTCCTTCACTACTACAAAAACAGCTTTTAATGACGGGCAATGCCCGTCATTAAAAACTTTTCATCACGGGCGGCGTCCGTCGACTATACGAGCGTCGTCGTAACTTATAATGACGGGCAATGCCCGTCATTAAAAGCCGTCCGTCATGAAAAGTTACAATGACGGACAGTTTTAATGACGGGCATTGCCCCTCATTAAAAGGCGTCCGTCATTAAAAGTCCGTCATCAAAAGTGTATTTTCCAACCAAATGTCCGTCATTAAAGGTGTCTGTCATTAAATGTCCGTCATTAAATATATTTTTTAATGACAGGCATTGCCCGTCATCATTTCGTTCATAATTTAATAAAAAAAATTGTTGGTTGCCCGGTGGGCATACGAACAATATTTTTTTTCATTTGTCAATCTGTAAAGAAAGTAATATTAATCTTAAATGTGCAAAATTGTATAGAAATCAAATATTTGTCAAATTTCATTCCAATAAGCCAATGAACCAAATTTATTCATACAATTTTTATTCATATAAGTTTGATATAAAAATAAAATTACAAACACTTACACTTAAAAGCCTCAAAATTACTAAACACCTATGATTAAAAGTCTACACCTACACCAAAAAACAAAAATTCTCCTACATGCCACTTTCATTCTTGTCACCATAATCTTGCTCGTACATCAAACTTGAAGAACCTAAGAAAAACAAATTGTAATTAGGTTTGATACAACGCCAAAACAAGAACTCACATAACAAACATATGTCCAACAACTCGAAGAACCTAAGAAAAACAAATTTAGTTAACAATAAAATACACAAAAAAAACCACATTAGGACAAAAATTGTATCCTCAAAGTAACAACAAGACCCCAAATATCCTAAAACTAAGCAAGTTAGGTCTTGCATCAAGCACAACCTAAATCTAAACAATCATTGAAGGACATTGCTAGATAGTCAGCAAAATAATATCAAGAAATATAACAAAGAGTTCAATCATTGTCAACCCCATCAATATGGTTCCAGAACATAAACAAAGCAAAATTCCAGCAGAATCACAACAAAAGAAACTACTACATGCACCCCATCTATCAACACCCAAAAAATTTGAGCACTATCTCATGCAAACGTATCAACAAAATATGAAAGAAAGAGTTGACCTTGTAATCCTTCACTTAAGGAGCAATATGTTAATACTTAAGCCGATAGTCATTTTTTTTGCAGAAGAACTAGCACTTGATCTTCCCCAAGTCCAAACCACTGTCAATGCAAACCAACAAGGTATTCGATATGTGAGCCAAGATGAAGAACAAAGTAAGCAACACGTAAAAAGCCACACGAAACGAAAAGGGATACAAACATAAACATTTTTTGCATTCAAATAAGAAAGTTTGAAATGAAAAGGAAGTTAGAGAAGTTTACAACGTCACTGCAATAACCAAACAATTATTATCAAAATGAACAAGAAAGGATGCAAAGGAAACAGGATACGAACCACAAAATCTTTTTTACCCTCAAACTTTTTCCCTTACAATTCAGTTTGGGGTTTCAACCAGGTATATGTTCACAACAGATTCTGAGATTACAACAATGTTCTATTAGTAAAAGTAATTAAGAGCTCAAGAAAGTAAAAACTCAGAGAGGAAAATAAGAACTCCTGCAGAAATCTAACCAAGAAACCAAGCCTCCATATGAAACTTGCAATCAAGAATGCAAAGGAAAACAAATATTAAGTCATTCAATCTTCATCATGTGGCAAAGAAAATAAATTAAACAGCAAGCTTGTGTTTCTAAGCATTGCATTGGTTTGAGAAATAGATAAGAACCAAGATTTATAAACAAACCTTGTTGTTTGCATCGGGAGCAAACTTGTCTGCAACGTAATTGGACATGACATACAGAAAATTTAATGACCAAATTCTCAAAGTCACTTCCCCTTTAACGAGTAGAAGCAAAGACGAGCCTTTCAAGCTAAAGACAATGGAGAAAAGCCTGTTTTTTCAAAAAGAAAAAGAGGAGCTAACAACAGAGCTACCAAACTGAAAGAATAATGAAATACAGAGGAGCTATGCAAAGTAGCAAGTCTAGTATCCTTGAACCATTTATCATACATACCTTCAGCAGCTTCCAGCCATTTTTTACTGTAGAAAAAGTCTTTGTTGCAGCTTGATCTTTGTTGTATTAGGCACGTCGCTGAATTGTGAACTTAAAAGTAAACAAGACTAACTTAAGTTAACTTGAAGAACCTAACAAATTGTAATTAGGTTCGATACAACCAAAACAAGAATTCACATAACAAACATATGTCCAACAACTTGAGAAACCTAAGAAAAACAAATTTAGTTAACAATAAAATACACACACAAAAAAAAAAATCAATATCGACGAGTATCGAAAAAAATTGTTAGAAAACCCAATAAACTCCAAAAGCTTACAAACTTCAAGAGATCAAGTATAACCCCTTCAGAGAACCTATAAAGCTCTAGGTTTCTTATACTTAACCTAGAGACATTACTAAAGTCTATATCCTAATTCTAACTGGTTGCTCCAGAAATTTCGACAACATAACGACATACATATGATTAACCCAAAATTTTTTAAACCTGTTAAACAAGAGAAACACACTTCTATATGAAAAAAATCACTCAACTACAGCTTCACAACACTTCAGATTCACAACAAGACCCCAAATATCCTAAAACTAAGCAAGTTAGAAGAAAAGAAAAGAGTACCTGTTGTAATGGGTCTTATAGTACTAAACAAAATAAGTACACAACTCCTTAAACGCTCTTTTCCAAGTTCCTCTTCGAGCTCCTTTTTGAGAATATCCCATCATCTACAACAGTTTTCACTTAACAAGATGAATTCCAAACCTTATACAAAGCAAAAATGTAAGTAAAATACAACCGACACACATCTCCAATCAAATCCTTAAACTAAAATAAGCTCAAGAAGTACGAGTAAAGTAGCGGCAAAACTGAGCTCAATTATGATAGAAAATTATAGCATTCAACAACACGATATGATTGCTCAAAATTGCAGTCCAAATCACTTAATATGGAAAGTAACCAAAACACACAGAATGGTAAAAGAACAAATTTAATGAATAGGTCATGGATTCCTATTCTGAAATGAGCATATTGTTGCTCAAATGATATCACTCGTGGAGAAAGAAGGTCATAGATTCCTAGACAGTCTCTTTCTGTGAGAGGAAATCTAGTATCCTACTCTTTGAAAATAAAAAGGGACAAATTTAATGAATAGGTCATGGATTCCTATTCTGTATTTTTTCTGCTACAGCAACCACTAAATAAACTTGCATAAAAATAACTCATAGTAAAATGCAATGAAAGTAGAACTTTAGTAACATAGAGAAAAATGTACTTGAAAGGTAGCTACAGATACAATCTTAACTAGTTGATATTTAACACCATGACAATGGTACTTTTCATATGCAGCTTCTCCTCTGACAAAAGTAAAGATGCTAAGCCAGATATTGAACTCCAATGAAGGGCATCTAAGAGAAAGTTTGAAACTTAACGTCGGCTACGCTTCTCATATGGTGCCCAAGAACTACCATAGTTATTACCATATGCACCACCTGCATATCTCATTTCAGGACTTCTGTTCAAGATCCCATAACCCTCGACACGTATAAAGGTATAACAGAAGGTTAAAACCAACTAGCTACCATTGTTGCAAGAAACCAACGATCTATCTCTCTCGTGTTTGTAGGCAAACGCTAACCCAAACCACTCTATTTTTCTTTTTTTCTTTTTTATTTATTTTTCTTCTTCTAACTTCTAACACAAACACACCACCGTCCCAGCCGCGCTGGAGAAACTTTTGCTTCCCCTCGATTTCAGCCGCGTTTTTCTATTTACCAAACTTAATTTTAACCCAGCCGCGCTTTGCAATTCAAGTTCCTCCTCCAAAGCTGCAGGATGAATAGGCAGGGGTGCTGGCACTCGGTCTATGTAGGGTCTAGGGACATCACGGGAAACTCGGTAACCATCAATGTGGCGTGATGAGCGATTTCTCCCTGCCATACTCAAAATCCTGCAGAAATGATGTAAAAAATTTCGTGGGTTGAAGACAAGGGGAAGAGAGATCCGGCGGCCGAACGGTTGAAGAAGGGACGAAGAACGGCTGCAGCGACCGAATGTTGAAGAAGAGTTGGACGACCGAAGGTTGAAGAAGGGATGAATCGAACCTGCCAAAGGTTGAATAAGGGAGACTTGGAAGTTGCGGCGACCAAAGGTTGAAGAAGGGAGGCTAGGGCTTTTCGAAAATTTTTGGGGAGAGAGAAAAATGTATTTTGGGCGTTTTACCGTTTAAAAAAAAATAAAAAAAATAAAAAATATAACCGGGCTTTTAATGGCGGGCATTGCCCGCCATTAAAGGTAGTTTTTAATGACGGGCAATGCCCGTCATTAAAGGTCTATTTTTTTTGAAAAATGCGCGTCCGACATTAAAAGTGGCGCGCGTTTTCCGTCCGTCATTAAAGGTCCCGCCCCCTTTTTTCTGTCCGTCATTAAAGGCTGTTTTTGTAGTAGTGCTTGTAGTTTCAGTACTTATTCTTTTAGAGCTTTATGTGACTTAGGAGCTAGCATTAATATTATTCTTCTATCTTTGTGTAAGAAATTAGGCATATGTGAGATTAAATCTACTCTTGTTAGGCTCCAATTGGTTGATCAGTCTGTAGTTAGACCAGTTGGCATTATAGAGAATGTTTTAATCAGAGTAGGTAGATTTTTCCTCCCTATCGATTTATATGTTATGGATATGATGGAAAATCCTTCAGTACCTGTCATATTAGGGAGACCATTCCTCGTTACTAGGCGAGTTATCATTGATATTGAGCGCAGGGAGCTCACTGTTAGAGTCCAGAATGGAAAGGAGATATTTAAAGTTGTTGAAGACTCTAAAGATCGTTCTGAAGCGCTCGTGGTAGGCTACAGGAAAGGTGCAAGCAAGAGCCCCTCTGGTGGATTCACAGAAAAGAAGCCTCCTTGATGCATGCACGTTCAACACGTCAAGCTAAAGACGTTAAACAAGCGCTTATGGGAGGCAACCCAAGTAAGTTTTGTTTTGTTTTTATGTCGTTGATTTGTTTGATGTTTTTATTTTGTAGGTGTTCTTGATCTCTTGGCTTGCAAGCTTCCATAAGAAAAGTTTGGGGGTGAAATCTTTTGTTTGTTGAGCCCTTGAGCATCTGAGTTCAGGCTATATTTTTTAGCTTTCTATGAATTGAGCATATGGTTGTTTTGTGGATGTTATTTTTGCATGACTATGATTTCCTAGGATAGGCTTACTTGTCAATTTTCAAGCTTTTGATGAGTTGTAAGCTTGAGTGCCCAAAAAGGGAGACTTCTTAAACTTTTTCTAGGAGATGTCTTGCATGAGTAAAGTATTTTTTCCTTGGTTAGAATATGACTTGAATGCTTAGGAGCGAATTATTAGGTTCATATGCTTGTTGTCACCTCGATAGGTGTAGGGAAGAGCTAAAGAGTTAATTTTTTTGCAAATTAGCATGTTTAATCTTGCCTAGGAAGAAAGAAAAGAACATATGCTTACCATGATCATGAAAGAAAAAAAAAATCATTCTTGTATCTACTTTTGAAAGAATTTAATGTCGACTTGTGTACACAATATGCAATGTGTAATAATGTTTTAGGCAAAAAGAGCTACCCCTGTTGTGAACAGTTAGGCCAACCAAGAGTAAAACTCGGGTTATGGGTCTCTGCAATAGGTGTGTGAAAGCTAGTGCCACATATAAATGCTTGATTTAATTTTCAATTTTAAGCACCTAAGTATGGATGAAAAGAAACTAATTTGTTCCATTGACTCACTAGTAAGTCCTTAGTGCCAGTGTAGAGGGAAGATGAGTTGAGAGTTTAATAATCCAATCCCGAGCTATTAGAGTCTAATCTAGCTAAGTTAGATCTCGCTTGTGCAAGTTAATTTTGGAAAACTTTTGATTTGTCTCCTTCATTGGGTCTTATGTGCATGTTTCTTGATTGCTTGATTTTTTTACTTAAGAGCCTTGAGGTTTGAGTCATGTTTGTTGTATCTACTCTTCAACCTATGCTTGATTTTGAGTTTGCTCGAGGACTAGCAAAAGCTTAAGTTTGGGGGTGTTTGATAGCGAGCATAACTAGCTATTTTTTCCTAATAAATTTAGTTAGTCTTTGATATTTAATTTGCCAAATTTATTCTTTTTATTGTTTTATTTGTAGGAATCAAGTACTGGAGCTAAATCATGAAAATGGAGTTGATCGTGTGTTCGGGACACGAAAAGAGGTCGAAGAACCGAAAAGAATCAAGTTAAAAGCTTCCAAAATAGGCCCATCCGAGAGCCAGCGTCTCGACGTTGCTCTTTGGGCATCTCGACGCTGGTTTTCCTTGTTTGTTTTTGGCGGTGGCAGGGACAAGGTCACGACACTATCGACATATTTTCTATATATTCTTTCTTTTGAGCTACGGATTGTGGAAGTCCAATTAGAGAGAGTTTAGCCCTAAGTTCGACTTTAGACTTTCTGTGGGAGCTGAAGCAAGGCCAAGGTGCGGGAACCTAGCTTGGAGGCGTGGAGATCGTGATGGGGACATGTCGGTTTCGACGACTTTTAGCATTTTCCTTCCTTTTCTTTATCTTTAGTTAGATTTAATGGTTTTATCAGGCTTAGTTTATCTTGTAACACCATGTATGGAGTAGCTAAGCTTGTTACTTAGGGATTGATGTAGTCTTTTAAGTTTATGGATTTATTGGATGATTTGCTCAATTGTTTTATGTTTGCAATCTTAATTTAATGCTTTCAATTAATTGACCACTAGTTGAATGATCAAAGTGTGGAGTCTTGCTCGGGAGAGGGGATTTAGCGTAGACTTAATTAAGATTGATGACTAAAGTAGAAATTCTAAACTCATGACGGAATTTAGAGTAACTTTAGAATTGGTCAAAACGGACTAAATGTCTTGCATGTTAATGAATTTAGATAGGGATATCAAGTTAGTTAATATGCATGAGAATCAATTATAGTCGGGAGAGGTAGTTGTGATTAAAAGTTCTTAGACTCATAAAACCATTGTGCGTTATAATTCGTTCCTAAAATCAATCCTAGACTAAAGTGACGAAATCAATTCCATAACTGTTCTTTCAATTGAATCTCCATCGTTTATTTGCATCGCTTTAATTTTTTAAAACTCACTAATTTCCGATCCCTAAATAAAATTGAGCAAGAATATTCATGGTAGTTAACTTAGCTTAAAAATCCAATCCAGAGGACGACACTCGATTTCACAATTACTATATTATTACTTGACCCGTGAGCTTGCTGTAGGAAAATTGCACATTAACGTCTGCATCCTCGTCCTCGACCTTGACCACGTGGAGACATACTTCAAGTTTCTACACTCATACCAAGTCTATTTAATTATCTAACTGAAAATTAAATGGCAAGAGAAAAAAAATGCATCTAATGAAAAAAAAATAAGTACATAAACATATAATCATTTAAGGAAAATTACAGTGGGTGACAAATTGGACCAAATTAATAGCAAATATAGCACCATGTAAAAAAATTGCAAATATAGCAAAATCTATCCGAGTCTATCTGATAGACTTCGATTATCAGAGTTTATCAGCGATAGACACTGATATACTTTGAATAATAATCAGAGTCTATTAGTGATAGACACAGATAGAATCTGACAACAACTTTTTGGTATTGTACGATTAATTTTGCTATATTTGCAATTAGTTTGCAATTGTGCTATATTTGCTATTAATTTGGTCCAATTTGCCATCTATGCAACTGCCCCATCATTTAAAACATAGCTTATGTTACAAGGGCATACCTGGCGATGGTGAGAATCTCATTATTTAGCCATGGGGATACATAAGCTTATGATGTAAGCAGTCTACAGAACCCTTAACTGGGCTCTGATACCAACTGTAACGACCCGACTACTATTATGGGTCTAATCGGGATCGTTACCACTTATTGGTAAAACACAAGCTTCCACTTACTCTCTTATATAGATTATTTGTATGGATATATTCCACTGATCATATTTTATTTTTTTGCTAGACAGAAACAACATTAAAAAAATAAATAAAGTAATGAAAATAATAAAGAAAAGAGTGAAGACATGTGTTTAATTTCCTTGAAAATAATGAATGATTGACATGATATAACCCCACTGCTGCCTTTGTCCCTACCAAAATATAATAACAATAATCTTAATGATATGATTAATCATTGGAGATCTGTATAAAAATGGCAAGAGATTTGAGCATTGTTGTGTGTGAGATCAGTTTATATTCTAAAGCAATTTAAGAGTATTGAAACCATGTCTCTTGTTGGAAAGCTTGTGAGTGAATTCGAAATAAATGCACCCGCAGAGAAATACTACAAGGTTTTCAAAGATCAAACTTCTCATGTGCCAAATATTTCCCCAGGCGTTGTCCAACAAGTTGATGTTCATGAAGGTGATTGGGACAGCCATGGACATGGCTCCGTTAAGATATGGAAGTACACCGTTGGTAAGTACTCGTTTCGTTGTTATTGTTTTCACGAATAACATCTCTTATTCAAAGCAATTAATATATTCGTGTTTTTGTATGTGATGATTTGGTAAGAGGACAAGATTGAAGTTCTGAAAGAACGAGTGGAATTCGATGATGAAAAATTTTCAATGACTGCGATTGGATTGGAAGGAGATGTGTTTGACCACTACAAAACCTTCAATGTGACATATCAAGTTGTGCCAAAGGGTCCCGAGCATAGCTTGGCTGTTCTAACCTTGGAATATGAGAAACTTGATGATGGGTCTCCTTATCCTTACAAGCACCTCGACCTCATGAATCGTGTCACAAAGGACATTGAATCTCACCTTAAATGACAACCTTTTATGTCTCTGTACGAGCTTCATCATTTGTTTGCTTTAAATATGATTGATTATGTTGTGTTGAAGTTGCACTTTCGTGTGAAGTCAATTTGGTGGTTTGATTTCGTATTTTTATCACTTTTTATTGTACTTCTCTATGCTTATTGTTGAAGATGTGTCGAAAGTAAATAAGGGTTATCTTCATGTATGATGTATAATTGATGAAGTTCGATCATTATGTCTTCATAAGTTATAATAAGTTTTATTTGGATATGATTTATGGTTTGTGGCTTTTATTCTCTATGTAAAAGTTTAATATAGTTTCACACTTTCAAAATGTCAACTCTAATCCCTACAGCCCCGTTTGATAACTATTTGGTTTTTGGTTTTTGGTTTTTGAAAATTAAGCTTATACACACTACTCCCACCTACAAATTTCTTTGTTTTTCTAATACATTCTTTCCATGTTTTCAAAAACCAAGCCGAATTGTGAAAACTAAAACAAGTAGTTTTCAAAAACTTGTTTTTGTTTTTGGAATTTGGCTAGAAATTCAATTGTATCGTTAACAAACATGAAAACCATGACAAGGAAATTGGGAGAAAACAAGCATAATTTTTATAAACCAAAAACCAAAAACCAAATGGTTATCAAATGGGATCTACATATTTCAACTTTGTTTTATTTTTTGAAACATGAAAATATTCATGTTAATTAATCTATAAATTAAAAAAAAAAAATTAATCATTTTAGTCATTATCATTACTATTCATTGTCAAAATTGGAAGACAGATAACACAACTCTCAAAGTTACATCAATCTATATCCTATGTCAACAAGAGCATGACTCAACTGACATAAAACTTGTACTTTGACTAAAAGGTAGGTTCAATCCTCCACCCTTACATGTTGTCAAAAAAAAAAAAAAATTACATCAATCTATATCAATTATTGAGTGAGGAAAGATCGATATCTTTGAATTATATTTTTATATATGTATGTGTATACCATCTCTCTTTCATGGATGAGGGTGGTGACAATGATATTAGATCTCATGTCTAGAATTCATGATTTTGGATGACTGAGAAGGTTATTGCATGATGTGAGAGGTTATGTGGTTGGTCAAACTTGATGAAGAATTAAGAAGAAGCGATTTTTTTTAAATAATGTAATTTGAAAAATGAAAAACAAAATTGTAATAATTTTGAAAGAAAAATATAAAAGCTAAAGGCGGTAAATCAACTTCATCAAGAAATCATTGGGTGGTCGAGGGAGTCTTGGTGGGAAAATTATTAGGTGCTTCTGATGCAATGAAACTCTCTCTTTAAAACTGTCGGATGTAGATCTTTAAATTTGTCTGTCTTCTAATAATCGTTGGATATAAAATCGAGACACCCTTAAATCTCTCTTACATCCAATGGTGCAAAATTCTATGTCTCGAAATCAACTAGGAATTTCTCATGTTGGCTAGGGAAAGTTGTCGAGCACCCATAGGCGTGAAGAGCAAGGACAGGGATGGGATAGAGAGGAATGAGAAGGGATATAGGAAGAAAGAAGGAAAATTGTAGTGGGTGGCAAATTGGACCAAATTAATAGCAAATATAGCACTATGTAAAAAAAAATTGCAAATATAGCAAAATCTATCCGAGTCTATCTGATAGACTTCGATTATCAGAGTTTATCAGCGATAGACTCTGATTAATCAGATCTATCAGTCTACTGATAGACTCCGATTATTTAGAGTTTATCAGTGTCTATCGCTGATAAACTTTGGTTAATCAGAGCCTATCAGTGATAGTCACTGATATATTTTGATTAATCGAAGTCTATTAGACACTGATATACTTTGAATAATCAGAGTCTATCAGTGATAGACATGGATAGAATCTGACAACAGCTTTTTGGTCTCGTACAATTAGTTTTGCTATATTTGCAATTAGTTTGCAACGGTGTTATATTTGCTATTAATTTGGTCTAATTTGTCATCTATCCAACTATCCCAAGAAAGAAAATAAATAATTTTTAAAAAGAAATTATTTTAAGATAATTATTAAATAGTTGAATAATAAATATTATTGTTAAAAGAATTGCATTAATGGCAGAGCTCATCAACGTAGAAAAAATCACCCCATTTTTGTCATTACTCAGAAGAAGTGCTCCACTATTTAAATATTTTATTACAAAAAATTAAGTATATTTTTAAAATAATTAAATTGATTTACAAAAATCACGTGGTTTAAATTTGTTTAAAAAAGATTAAAGTTTGTTATCAAAAACTGTTCTAAAGTGATTGTAAAATCACTTCTAGATGAAATGCAACCAAACAACTAGGGATTAAAATTACCTTTTTGAAAAACATAACTAAGGCACATATTTTGTAATTATAAAAAAGGTATTTAATTAAAAAGTATGTCAAACTTATATTTACTCTATTTAGATGAAGGAGAGGCTGGTTAAAAAAGCACTTTGAGAGAAAGAGTAAAATATTTACTGAGAGAAGTGTAAAATTTTATATCCTAACTTTTTGTAGTCTATATATACTTTTTTTGTGTGAATTTTTTTTTGCCTTTTTGGAAAGGTTGGGACAATTTTTTTTTTTTTTTTTTTTTATAGAACAGAAATTTCATTAAACACTCAAAGGAATCAGAAGAATACAAAAGGTCCTCTTCACAAATAGAGGAGATAAAAAACGGGTACACAGAGGTCCAAAAACGACCAATACCTTCCAGCATGGAAGGAAGCCTCTGTCCCAAATTACAAAAAAATGGAATGGCGGGTACACTTAGCCCCCTCGCGCGCAACTGAATGAGCTGCACAATTTTGCTCTCTAGGGCAACGATTGAGGAGAATCACCCCTAGAGATTCAGCCAACTCGAGGATGGCTTCCACGAAAACTTTCACTTCTGAAAGATCTTCTTCAACTCGATTCAGATTGTTGATGAGCTCCAAGCAAATTGAGTTCATCTCAAACATCGACGGCTTCTCAGGTATAAGCTCGAGAAATTTTAAACTAGCCCACAAAGCTTTAGCTTGAAAGACTTTCATCGGTCATTTCTCTTTAATTGTAGTCGTGCCTGTACAGATCGGAGAACCTCTGGAGTCATGAACAATCCAACCCAGCCCCCCATTATCTTCTGTTGGATTCCACGATGCATCAGTGTTTAATTTCTAGTAACGGGGAGGCGACAGATTCCAAGTAGCCTGACTCGAGTGGTTTTCTCCTCTGGATCCTTTCGAATTGATCTAGTAAGCACGACTTCCCCATCGGATCTCAATTAATCTTCTCTGAATTTGATTGACCAATTGGTTCTAGTCTAGCTGGATTTTGTTGTGATCGTTGAGATTGATATTTCTGAAATTCCATATACTCCACATGAGAATCATCGAGACCTCCAACTCCTCTGAATTAAGATTGTGAATTAGCCATTCCCAGTAGTCTTGTGTCGTCCAATGTTCCCTGTTACACACAAATAGGCCAACTGAGGTCGAAATAAAACATTTCCAAAGCTCTTTAGAGACCTTACACTCCCATGTAGAGTGGGTTGTTGATTCCTTGCGATTCCTGCACAACAAACACAAAGGGTTAATATCTAAACCATTCTTTTGGAGATTTGAGCAATTAGGGAGGATATCGTTTAGAATTTTTTCAAGTACAGATTTTAGCCCTGGGAAAGGAATTGGTGCTCTACAACTTCTTCCAACACTTCTTGATTTTACTAGGATCCGATACAGAGGCTTCCTTAACCCACGAGCAAGACATGGCCAAGTGATAGACACTTTTCACCGGGAATTACCCTTTCTTTTCCGAGCTCCATATTATTTCATCTTTTGTGTTTGGGTCCCCTAGGGGAATGCTGAAAATGTTGATTGCGTCTTGGGGATTGAAAGACTCTTTGATTCTTTTTTCGCTCCACCTATTCCTATCATCAATGAGGTTGATCACTTTCCTCCCTTTTAAAGAGTCTTGAAGGGGGGTTCAGATGCCCTCTCTATTCAGCCACGGATCTTTATCGATCTCAATATACCTATCATTTCCCACCCTCCACCTGTAGCCTTTTAAGAATAAATCTCTACCCCAAAGATACTTCTCCATGTAAGGGAGAGATGTTTTTTTCCTAAGGAGGCCTCTAGGAAAGGGCTATCCTTGAAACATCTCCCTTTGAGAGTTCTAGTAAGAAGACTGGAAGGGTCTTTGATGATTCTCCCGCTCATTTTGGCAAGCATCGTTTAGTTGAATATGTTAAGGACAAGAGTCAAACATGCCATGTCAAGGAAATCAACACAGTCAGCCAGCCAAGTCATAATACAAAGGCAACTGATTCTAGAAGCTTCTCCTCAACAAATTCTGTTATTTCTCAATGATTTGTCTCCTGTAATGATTGGACATTTGTCCCGATTGTATGATCATCATTCTTTCCTATTATTTGCCCTAAATGGGAGATTGTGTATAAATTGGCTGAAGCCTATTGAATGAAATTATCAGAAAACAGAGAGCTGAATTTTCTCTCGCATTTTATCTTCTGTTGAGAGTCTTAATTTGGTATCAGAGCAACAATGACCAACGTCACAACCTCTGGGCCTATTGCAACCAGCAATTCGACTGGCTTCAGCTCACCTCCTCTCAACCAGCTTTTGAACCAAATCACTACCATCAAATTGGACAGAGGTAACTACTTACTATGGAAAAATCTCGCTCTTCCAATCCTAAGAAGCTACAAATTGGAGGGGCATCTTCTGGGGACAAAACCTTATCCACCAATGATGATAAATCAGACCACAGAAGGTATCACTAATGGTGCAACTGGAGCAGCCGCAGGTGCAGATGCATCAAGCTCAACGAGGTCAGCTGGGGGAGCGTCGAGCTCTACAACAGCAATGACAGTCAATCCTTTATATGAAGCTTGGATCACTACAGATCAATTGTTTCTCGGATGGCTATACAACTCCATGACATCCAAAGTTGCCACTCAGGTCATGGGTTTTGAGAATGCGAAAGAGCTATGGGAAGCGATTCAGAATCTATTTGGCATACAGTCAAGAGCGGAGGAGGACTACCTTCGTCAAATTTTTCAACAGACTCGAAAAGGTAACACTAAAATGACAGATTATTTGAGGCTAATGAAATCTCATTCAGACAATTTAGGGCAAGCAGGTAGTCCCGTCACGCCTAGAAACCTAATCTCCCAAGTTTTACTTGGGATGGATGAAGAATACAACCCTGTCGTCGCCATGATTCAAGGAAGAGGCGATGTTTCGTGGTCTGAACTTCAAGCAGAACTCCTTGTGTTCGAAAAGAGACTGGAGTTACAGAATGCTAAAAAAACCTCTGTCACCTTCAATCATACAGCCTCTGTAAATGTAGCAAGCAACAGTAGAGGTTCGTTTAATTCAAACCCAGGGAATTCTAGAGGATGGAACTCTAACAATAATCAGCGATGAATGAACTCAAACAATGGTCAAAGAGGAGGATTCAATTTTAATGGAGGAAGAGGTCGTGGTGGACGCGACAGGGGTTATGGAAACTACAATAACTTCAACAGGTCAGTATGTCAAGTTTGTGGTAAACAGGGTCACTCAGCTCTTGTGTGTTATCACATGTTCGATAAAGAGTTCTCTCCCAATCAGATGAGGAATGGTGGTTCAAACAACTCAAGCTCTAATAACGCACCAAACAATGTACAGAACCCTGCAAACACGACCTTTGTAGCTAACTCAGGCGGCAACTATCTAGCGAATTCAGAGACTGTGGTTGACCCCAATTGGTATGCCGACAGTGGGGCCTCTAACCATGTCACCGGTGACTACAATAACTTGATCAATCCTTGAGAGTATGGAGGTAATGAACAAGTTACAATAGGTAATGGTGCTAATCTT
This sequence comes from Luffa acutangula, assembly GCA_036850905.1. NCBI lineage: Eukaryota > Viridiplantae > Streptophyta > Magnoliopsida > Cucurbitales > Cucurbitaceae > Luffa > Luffa acutangula. The sequence continues at coordinate 17,169,253 of CM072099.1, forward strand.
CCAATTACTTTTACTGGAAACTATTATCTGACTGATGGGAAGCATGTTCTTAACCTTGAGAATATACTGTTAGTTCCTGAAATTGCCAAAAATTTAGTCAGTGTGTCAAAGCTAGCTCAAGATAATAACATATATGTTGAATTTCATGGAAACTTCTATCTTATTAAGGACAAAGGCTCGGATCGGGTGCTGCTGAAAGGAACCCTTAGGGATGGATTATATCAACTTGAAAGTGCCACCAAGTCACCTGAAAGTACCGTGGATCAATATCCAACCTCTACACAGAAGTCTATAAATAAGTCATGTTCTTCAGTCTGTGTTGCTAAGTGTTTTTCTGCTAATGCTTTTACTGTCGTTTCTAAAAATGTATGGCATATGCGTCTGGGTCATCTCACTTCTAGAGTACTTGACCTTATTATTAAGGAGTGTAATCTTCTAGTAAAAGGAAATGAAGGTGTTTTGTTTTGTGAAGCATGTCAATTTGGCAAGGCACATAATCTTCCCTTTGCACTGTCTAACAATCGAGCTAAAAAGCCGTTTGATTTCATTCACTCTGACCTATGGGGTCCAGCACCAGTAGTTTCACCTGATGGTTTTCGGTTTTATGTTTTGTTTGTGGATGATCACAGCAGATTTACATGGTTATATCCTCTAAAACGCAAGAATGACACACTACTGGCATTTCAACATTTTCTTAGTCTAGTTCAGACTCAGTTTAATAGCACGATTAAGGAATTTCAGTCCGACAATGGGGGTGAATTCATTCATGTGCATCAGTTATGTACCAAGTACGACATCATTTCACGATTTTCTTGTCCCTATACCTCTGCACAGAACGGTCGGGCTGAACGTAAACACCGACATGTGGTTGAAACTGGTCTTACACTTCTAGCTCAGGCTTTTATGCCTTTGGCCTACTGGTGGGATGCGTTTCTTGTTGCAGTTCAGATTATAAATGGACTACCTACTCCTATTCTAAGTGGTAAGTCACCAATTGAAGTTTTGTTCAGTAAGAAGATTGATTTTTCTTCCTTTCGTGTGTTTGGCAGCTCTTGTTATCCTTGCTTGCGGCAATATCAGCAACATAAGTTCATGTTTCACTCGGAGAAATGTGTGTATCTGGGATTTAGTCCTTCTCACAAAGGACACAAATGTCTTAGTGCCTCTGGAAGAATTTTTGTCTCTCGAAACGTTCAGTTTAATGAACAAGAATTCCCATTCTCCAAAGGGTTCGGTCAGGTCTGGTCACAACCTACACCTACTCAAAACACTTGTCCATCCATCATCTCTAGGTTTCCTTCGCCCACCTCAACCACTAACCTACAAGCCTTACCAGAAAACAATGCACAACCTGTCTCACGACCCCAAAATCAGTTGTCTCCTCCTCCCAGCACAAGAATACAACCAATGCCGCCATCACATGAACCTCTTCCTGACACAGATAACCTCAACCCTGTCATATCTTCCTCCAACTCTCCCAGTCAACCTGATATTCCCTCACCCCATGAGCCTATCCAACCTAGTATTTTACCTCCACCAGCACCTCCTTCTCATCCAATGACTACTAGAGCAAAGGCTGGCATCTTCAAGCCAAAAGCATGGCTAGCTAAACCAGTGACTGATTGGACCAAGACCAAACCAACTAGAGTCAAGGATGCAATCTCAACTCCTCAATGGAAACAGGCAATGGACCTTGAGTATTCAGCTCTACTTCAAAACAGGACCTGGTATCTTGTGCCTCACAAACCTACAATGAATGTAGTGGGAAATAAGTGGATCTTCAGGATCAAAAGAAACTCTGACGGCTCCATTCAACGGTACAAAGCCCGCTTGGTTGCCAAGGGGTTCCATCAAAGTCCAGGCATCTTTGAAACGTTCAGCCCTGTAGTGAAAGCTTCAACCATCCGGATTGTTCTTAGCCTTGCGGTTACAAGGGGATGGTCCTTAAGGCAACTAGACTTCAATAATGCCTTCCTTTATGGCACATTGGATGAAGAGGTGTACATGTGTCAGCCACCCGGATATATTGATCTGTCATGTCCAACCAATGTTTGTAAGCTCAACAAGGCTATCTATGGCCTCAAGCAAGCTCCAAGGGCATGGACAAATACGTTGAAAACAGCTCTCCTTTCGTGGGGATTTGAGAATTTCAGGTCAGACACTTCACTTTACATTTACAAGAAGGGGGTGGATATCATTCTATTACTAGTGTATGTCGATGATGTAGTGTTGACTGGTAGCAATAACATGCTGATTAGTCGGTTAGTTGGTTTTTTAGACCGCCACTTTGCATTAAAAGATCTGGGCATGCTGAGTTATTTCTTAGGAATACAGGTTCATAGATTGTCATTTGGAATATTGCTGACACAAGAAAAATATGTTACTGATCTACTGACCAAATTGGAACTTGAGGATCTTAAGCCTTCACCCTCTCCTTGTGTCATTAGCAAACATTTCACTCTTCATGAAGACACACCTCTTCCTGATCCGTATATATATCGCAGCACCATAGGAGCCCTACAATACCTCACGCATACACGCCCAGACATTGCCTACATAGTTAAACACCTCAGCCAATTTCTTAAACAACCAAATGACCTCGATTGGAAAGCTGTCAAGCGAGTTTTGCGGTATCTCAGTGGCATCAAACACCTTGGCTTGCTCATTCAACCTAGCTCTGACTTGAATATTATGGCCTTCTCGGATGCGGATTGGGCATCCAATGTAGACGATAGAAAGTCTATAGTTGCCTACTGTGTCTTCTTAGGTGGGAATTTGGTTTCCTGGTCATCAATAAAGCAAACAGCCATCGCTCGCTCCAGCACTGAATCAGAGTATAGGGCATTGGCTCATACTTCAGCTGAAATTATGTGGTTAACTCAGTTGTCGAATGAACTCGACTATTCCTCATTCTCAAAGCCAATACTATGGTGCGACAATCTAAGTGCGGGTGCGCTTGCTGCCAACCCAGTTTTTCACGCTCGAACATAACATATAGAAATTGATGTTCACTTCGTGAGAGATCAAGTACTCAAAGGTGCTCTTGAGGTCAGATATGTTCCTACGACAGATCAAATTGCAGACTTTCTAACCAAACCGTTGTCACATTCTCAGTTTGCCTACCTTCGCTCCAAACTCGGAGTAGTCGAACTACCCGCTCGTTTGAGGGGGGATGTTAAGGACAAGAGTCAAACATGCCACGTCAAGGAAATCAACACAGTCAGCCAGCCAAGTCATAATACAAAGGCAACTGATTCCAGAAGCTTCTCGTCAACAAATTCTGTTATTTCTCAATGATTTGTCTCCTGTAATGATTGGACATCTGTCCCGATTGTATCATCATCATTCTTTCCTATTATTTGCCCTAAATGGGAGATTGTGTATAAATTGGCTGAAGCCTATTGAATGAAATTATCAGAAAACAGAGAGCTGAATTTTCTCTCGCATTTTATCTTCTCTTGAGAGTCTTAATTGAATAGAAGGATGTCTCACACCGTTGGTAACTTGTGAAAATGGAACCAAAAAGAAACATACCTGAATTTCATTAAGTTAATGCTACCGTTCTCGTTTAGCTCTTCAAAGATGAGAATTGTGTCGTCAAAGTTCCATGGTCTTCCTTTAGTTATTCTATTTTTGTCCCTTAAGGATTTAAATTTGCATAGGAAGGTATTTCTTCCAGCTCTTTCAATTTTGACATAGTCTTCAATGCCTCATATTCCTGGCGTCACTAATGAGAAATATTCTCCATTGACATTTCTCTCCGACAAGATTTTGTAGCCTTCCCTCGAGAGGAGCTCCAGAGAGTTGCTATGACCCACCTTATATCCAATCTCGGAAAGGTGGGACAATTCTTCATTATTCCATATGGACACTTTATTTATTAATGATGTTATAGGTCAAAGGTAAGAAACAATCTAAAATTTAGAGATAAAATTGATATTAAAAAAAGATTAGAGACTAAATAAATACAATTTTCAAGGTTGAAGATTAAACTTATAATAATCTAAATTCTAAGCAAGATGTTGAATCTTGATGTTTATGAAAATGTTGAGGTCTTAATTTATGGAATTTTGATGAAATATTGATAAAATGTCAAATACCAATGAATATTTATGAAAACAAAATTATATATATAAAAAAGAATAGTCATAAAAAAAATATTTAGATCAACAAATAGACACATTTCACCTTTTTCGAATAAGTTAAAACTTTTTACTATTGATATTATGTCAGTATCAGTGATATCTGATTGATATTTTTAGGGATAAAATCAATTTTTACCCCTAAACTTAGTAGGTCAATTTTAATCCCAAACTTTCAATTTCACTAAATTGAACTCAAAACTTAACCAATTGTATCAATTTGAACCTCAAACTTGCATAAGTGTTGCAATGTAGACATTTGGTCAACTTTTCATTTCAATTGCCAATAAAGTATGTAATTGACAATTTCCTGATCTTCTTTTTTTCTTCTTAATTCACATTGCACCTAAGTTGGTGTTTTGTAAGAAATTTATTTCAAAAACTATTTATCATAAGAAATCAAATATCCAGACTATTTTTCTCATTTTTATCCAAAAAAAAAAATCACAAAGTTGTTGGCACCAAGAAAAATCTAACAAATATGAGAAATAAAAAACTTGGTTTTTTTTTTTTTTTTTTTTTTTTGCATGTTTCCTACATTTGTACATTCTTCTAATTAGCAAGAAAAGAAATAGTAAAAGAAGAAAAAAAAAAAAAGGCCACATAGTTCTTAGCAACAAGTAAAAACCAGAAAAAAATATTTGAAGATAAAAAAACCTCTAAAGTTACTTTACTTTCATAATCTTAGATAGTAGCAAAAAAGTCCTCACAAAGTACTCAACAAGAAGAAAAAGTTATCTAAAATAAAATTTCTCCAATATTTTATTTATAAGAAAACAATTCATTGCAAATTGAATTAAGAAAAAAAAAGAAGAAATAGTCAATTACGTACGGTGGTTCAAACGAAAAGTTAACCAAAAGTATACATTGTAATACTTATGTAAGTTTGAGGTTAAAACCAATACGATCTGATAAGTTTGGGGTTCAATTTGATGAAATCGAAAGTTCAGGGTTAAAATTGATATAACTTGCTAAGTTTAGGGTTCAATTTGATGAAATTGAAAGTCGTGTTAAAGTTGATACAACCTTCAAAGTTTAGGGTTAAAAAAGATTTTTTTCCCATATTTTTATTACATTTTGTTTATTTTTGTACGATAGAATGACAATGTTGATTCATCCCTTAGGTTGATTTGGGGTGCAAGCGACTTTGAAGGGAAAACTGAAGTCAAACCGTTTATTTATTATAAGAAAATGAAATATAGAAGTTGAACTACCTACTTTGTTGTAATTGTATCGATCGAACTGCAAATATATATGTTGATAAGCCTTGAATCTGATATGAAGCGCTCTGAACGACCCAGTACGGGGTCCCGGTGGGGGTTCGGGGGCAACACCCCCTAAGCTAAATTATGTATAGTGATTAGATATGATTTTCCGTTTTGGCCTTTTATTTTGGGCCTATTATGTTAGGGTTAAGAAGAGTGGTGCCATATATAAACCCTCTTAACCTATTTTTTGCCCTAATCTCTGTATTCTGAATACTCCTCTCATAATAAGATTGTTCTCTCCCTCTGCCCGTGGATGTAGCTAACACATCGTTACTGAACCACGTATATCTGTGTGTTGTTTCTCTTCGCCCTTTCATTCTTGTTATGTTGTTACTGTTTCCGTCATAACAATATATATACCTTTGATTTGGTTAGTTCAGTTAGCGGTTTGCCACCAAATGAGTGAAGGCCCTTCTAAAAGGTTGGGTACAAATGTTGATCGAGTCTAAAGAGAAAAGAGGAGAAAAAGATGAGTTTGTGTTCACTGTCATTAACCTACTCGTTTGATAATGTTCTCGTTTCCTGTTTCTTGTTTCTTAAGAACCAAAAGCAGAAACATGTTTGATAACTATTTTTATTTCTTCTTTCTTTAAAAAAAGAAACAGAAACAGATATGTGTTTGATAACTGTTTCTCGTTTCTTGATTTTTAGTTGAAATAAAATTTGATACAGATAATATAAAAATTATATATAACATACATTAAAATTATAGTCAGAGGTTGCCAGTGGCGGCTGGTCGACGGAGGTCAACGACGAACGGTAGTCGGAGGTCAACGGTGGCGACCGGTAGTTGGAGGTCGACTGTTGCGACGGATAGTTGGAGGTTGAAGGTGGCAGACGGTCGGCAGAGGTCGGTCAGTGGATGTCGGTGGTAGCCGATTAGCGGAGGTCGACGACACCCGGTAGTCGGAGGTCGACGATGGCACCCGATAGTCAGAGGCCGATAGTGGCGGTCGGTCAGCGGAGATCGCCAACAGCTGATAGTCAAAGGTTGACGGTGGCAACCAGTCGATGGAGGTCGGTGGTGGCTAGTAGTAAGAGGTATCAAACAAGTCTGTTTCATAAAAAAGGAGAAAACGAGAACAAGAAACAGGAAACGAAAACGTTATCAACCGAGTCCTGACTAAACTGCTCTTTGTCATTCTTTCAACGACTTAGTTATGAATCATCAAAGTTCTACTTCTCCTCTCACTTTACTTAAAATCTGGATGAATATCAATACCTATGATAGGTATAAGGATTTAGATCGCAACAAATAACTCTCGTAATCGCAAATCAAAAACCTACTCGTTTGATAACGTTCTCGTTTCTTGTTTCTTGTTTCTTAAGAACCAAAAGCAGAAACATGTTTGATAACTATTTTTATTTCTTCTTTCTTTAAAAAAAGAAACAGAAACAGATATGTGTTTGATAACTGTTTCTCGTTTCTTGATTTTTAGTTGAAATAAAATTTGGTACAAATAATATAAAAATTATATATAACATACATTAAAATTATAGTCAGAGGTTGCCAGTGGCGGCTGGTCGACGGAGGTCAGCGACGAACGGTAGTCGGAGGTCAACGATGGCGACCGGTAGTTGGAGGTCGATTGTTGCGACGGATAATCGGAGGTTGAAGGTGGCAGACGGTCGGCAGAGGTCGGTCAGTGGATGTCGGTGGTAGCCGGTTGGCGGAGGTCGAAGACACCCGGTAGTCGGAGGTCGACGATGGCCCCCGATAGTCAGAGGCCGATAGTGGCGGTCGGTCAGCGGAGGTCGGCAGCAGCTAATAGTCAAAGGTTGACGGTGGCAACCAGTCGATGGAGGTCGGTGGTGGCCGGTGGTGGCTAGTAGTCAGAGGTATCAAACAAGTCTGTTTCATAAAAAAGGAGAAAACGAGAACAAGAAACAGGAAACGAAAACGTTATCAACCGAGTCCTGACTAAACTGCTCTTTGTCATTATTTCAACGACTTAGTTATGAATCATCAAAGTTCTACTTCTCCTCTCACTTTACTCAAAATCTGGATGAATATCAATACCTATGATAGGTATAAGGATTTAGATCGCAACAAATAACTCTCGCAATCGCGAATCAAAAAAATAAGAATTTTGAGTATTAAAAAGTTTGTATTCATACAACGTCTGGCGCAACATAAATAATAAATAAATGAGAGTTAATAATATCATTCCAATATAGACACTAATATATAATTAGGTTTGTCTTAGACAAATTTGAGATTTACGATCCAAGTTAGATCGATTCAGAATTTAAGGAAGGACTATTGCACAAAATGTACGTTTATTTTTAAGTAATTGTTCCATAAATCCTTATCTATCTATATGAAGAAGAAATCATGTAATGAAGGAGGTTCTTCTTTGTACAAATGGTACTTCAAAATTAAAGTTCTACTTCTCTTCTTCTTCAATATTCTTCTGTCAACGAGTGAAGAGAGGAGAAGAAGAAGATGGGATTGCTCATTTTCGTCCTATCAATGACTCAGTTATGGATCATTAGAGTTATACTTCTTCTTCAATCTTTAGTCAACGATAGCAATGACCAGATCGAATGGCGTGAAAAATAAAAGATTACGAACTCTGTGGTGTGCAACTACTGCTGTCAATTAGGGCTTCTAAAGAACCTCAATGAAGAAAGATTGAAGAACATGAAATCGTCCTTTGAATTAGAGTAAGGAAGTCAAATATTTTTTCGAGATTTGGTTCCATTCCAAATCGGCCAGCTTGCACCCCTTTATGCTTAGTCTAAATACTAACTAAATATAGGAAATGGGTTAGGAAAAAAATAAACTAAAAAAAAGAGAAAAGATATAATGAGTTGGCTTGGACGATGGTCTGACATCCCTCACCTCAAACCACACTGTCAATCGATTAGTGCTGTTGAGCACAGATGAAAATATCGATATTAATATCGGTAATTAATGAAATCTTTCGCAAATTGTGAAAGTGATCTTCTCATTCATTCATCAAATGTACAAAAAAGGGTATTTATAATAGCCCTTAAATAGCAGAAGATCAGATAAAATAATATTAATACAACAAACTAATACAAATACCAATAGTATATAATATCCTCCCGCAAACGAAAAGCACTAATAGCGAGCATAGCTAGCTATTTTTCTCTGATTAATTAAGCTAGTCTTTTACAATTATTTGCCCAAATTTATGCATTTTTATGTTTTATTTGTAGGAAGTATGTGCTTGAAGCTTAATTCAACCATTGGAGTCAAATGGAGCTTCCAATCTAAAAAAAAAAAAAAATCATAGCGTCGCGACGCTAGGACCAGCGTCGCGACGCTATCGACCAATTTTCCAAAAACGCGGTATCGCGACAGCGTCGCGACGCTGTCGCCAGATTTTCTATAAATTCCTCTTTTCAGCTACGGATTTGGGGAGCCCAATTGGTTAGATTTTAGCCCTAATTTCGACTAGAGACCTTTGGTGGGAGCTAAAGCAAGGCCAAGGAGCGGGAATCAAGCGAGAAGACGTGGAGATTGTGACGGGGACGTGCCGGTTTCGACAGATTCGAGTTTTCCTTTCTCTTTCTCTTACCTTTTGTAGTTTTTATGGCTTTTCTTTCAATTTGTGTTTGTAGTTTAAAGACTATGAATTGCTAGTTGTTTGTCTTAGGGATTGATGTAGTTGTTTTAGTTTGTTGGATTGATTTGTGGTATAAATATGCATTTATTTTACCTATGCAATTATGGTTAAATGCTTTCAATTACTTGACCACTAGTTGAATGATTTGAGTGTTGAATCTTGCTCGGGAGAGGGGATTTGGCCTAAGACTTACTTTATTTAATTGCATGACTAAAGTAGAAATTCTAAGTTTGTGACGGGATTTGGAATAACTTTGCTTGAAGAACTAAACTCAAAGCCGTGCATGTTAATGAACTTAGATAGGGATATCAAGTTGATTGCACGCATGAGAATCAATTATGCGCGGGAGAGATAGTTGTGATAAAAGGTTCCTAGACTTGGTAGAATAATTGCATGTTAAATTCATCCCATTAATTTATCCTCAATCTCAACAATGAAATCAATTCCCTAAGAATCTTGCCATTTGAGTCTCCACTTTTATTTTATGCTTTTTGTCTTTAGATTTATCTTTATCATTGAGTTTTGCTCCCTAAATAAAATTGAACAAAAGTATTCGCGATACTTAATTTGCTAGAAAACCAATCCAGAGGACGACACTCGTTTTACACGAAAACACTATATTATTACTTGACCCGTACACTTGCAGTAAGGAAAATTCCACATCAAGTTTTTGGCGCCGTTGCCGGGGATTGGTATATTTAGTTAAATTAATATCGTGGAAAAATTGTTTGGTCTTAATTTAGGGTGTATTTTTTTTTATTTTTTATTTTGTAGATAGATTGCATTTTTTCCTTGTTTGTTTTTACTTTCCATATTTGTTGCATTCCTATTTTAGTGTTTTCCTTATAATTTGTTTTTCTTTTCATATTTTCTTTTCTAATTTAGTTTTTCTTTTAGCTGTGTAATCTTTTCCTTATTTGTTTTTTGTGTTATTTTCTTGATTTTTTTTTCTCTTTATTTAGATATTTTTCCTTGTTAGTCTTTTGCCTTAATTGTAATTTTCCATATTTGTTTCTTGTTTTCCTTAATTAGATAGTACTTTCCTTTTCTAGATTATATTTTCCATATTTAGATTTTTCCATATTAGATTTTTTCCATATTAGATTTTTTTTTGTTTGAGTCTTTGTCATTTGTTCTTGTTGGGTTATTGTTTGATTGGAAGCCTAATTATCATTGTTGCTTTAATTGATTTGAATGTCTTTTTATTCAACACCATATTCCAATTTTTCATCTTCAAGTTATACCCCTTTAAATGAAAATTCTTCCTTGGAAAGCATAGTTCAAAATTATATTGAGGAGTCTAGAGCGAGGAGTCTAAAAATTGATGAAATCATAAGAGGACTTCAAGCTCCACAGGAAGTTAGTGAGGTGGGATCCACTTCCATAAGTTGTCTAGTGAGTCATGTGGCCGATGATTCATTGGCACCCATTCATGAGCGTAGTTCTTTCGATCTTGATGAGGATGAGCAGTCAGGGGTGAGTTGCATGAATAGTGAGGATGAATTGGAGAGTTGGAGCACCTATCAAGAACATGGTTGTGAGGAAGAAAAAGAAAATGAGCTTGTAGTGTCAGAGGAAGTTCAGGAGGTAGAGTTTGAGGTTGAAAAGCCTTCGTCTGTTTTATCTTCTCCATCCTTTGTATATTTTGATTATTCCTTTTTCTATTCTCACGAGTAAGTTTTAGAGTCAGAGTCTCTTTATTTTGATCTTTCTCCTTTTATGTTTATTTTAGTCAAAAATACCAAAAATAATTCTATTTCAGGGGCCCATGAGAAGCTGGTAAGCTTGCTAGCAATAGTGAGTTCTATTGATTCAAGAAAGAAGGGTCCAAAGAAATACGAGAATTTTTATGTGCCTTGACAGACTACACGAGCACGTCGAGCTAGAGACGATAAACAAGCGCTTATGGGAGGCAACCCAAGTTACTTTTTATTGTTTTTTATGTCTTGTTGTTTTTGTTTTGTAGGAGTTCCCGTGCTCTTGTCTTTGCCAAGCAATCATGAAAAGGTCATCATTCCAGGGCAGTATCGTTCATCCCTCCTACTCTTTTATTGTTCTCATGATTGATTATGATTTATTTTCTTTATACATTGAGGACAATGCATGCTTTAAGTTTGGGGGTGGATTATCATGTTTGTGGAGCCCTTGAGCATCTGAGTTCGGGCTATAGTTTTGAGCTTTCTTTGAATTGAGCATATGGTTGTTTTCTGGATACTATTTTTGCATGACTATGATTTCCTAGGATAAGCTTTCTTGTCAATTTTCAAGCTTTCGATGAGTTGTAAGCATGAGTGCCCAAAAAGGGAGACTTTTTAAACTTTTTCTAGGAGATGGCTTGCATGAGTAGAGTATTTGTCTTGGCTAGATTTGGATTTGAATGCTTAGGAGTGAATTATTAGGTTCATATGCTTGTTGTCACCTCGATAGGTGTAGGGAAGAGCTAAAGAGTTAATTTTTTGCAAATTAGCATGTTTGATCTTGCTTAGGAGGAAAGAAAAGAATATATGTTTATCATGCTCATAAAGAAAAATCATTCTTGTTGTTACAATTTGAAAGAGAAAAAAAAAAAGTCATGACTTATGCGCGCAATGCAATGATTAATAAAGTTTAGGCAAAAAGAGCTACCCCTGTTGTGATCAGTTAGGCCAACCAGAGAAAACTCCGGTTAAGGGTCCCTGCAATAGGTGTGTGAAAGCTAGTGCCACATATACATGCTTGATTTAATTTTCACTTATAAGCACCTAAGTATGGAGGAAAACAAACTAATTTGTTCCATTGACTCGTTAGTGAATCCTTAGTGCTAGTGTAGAGAGAAGATGAGTTGAGAGTTTAATAATCCAATCCCGGGCTAGTAGAGTCTGGTCTCGTTGAGTTAGATCTCGCTTGTGCAAGTTAATTTTGGAAAAATTTTAATTTGTCTCCCTCATTGGTCCTTATGTGCATGTCTCTTGCTTGCTTGACTATTGACTTTTGAGCCTTGAGGATTGAGTCATGTTTGTTGCATCCATTCTTCCACTGTATGTTTGATTTTTAGTTTGCTCGAGGACTAGCAAAAGCTTAAGTTTGGGGGTATTTGATAGCGAGCATAGCTAGCTATTTTTCTCTGATTAATTAAGCTAGTCTTTTACAATTATTTGCCCAAATTTATGCATTTTTATGTTTTATTTGTAGGAAGTATGTGCTTGAAGCTTAATTCAGCCATTGGAGTCAAATGGAGCTTCCAATCTAAAAAAAAAAAAAAAAATCATAGCGTCGCGACGCTGTCCATAGCGTCTCGACGCTGTCGCCAGATTTTCTATAAATTCCTCTTTTCAGCTACGGATTTGGGGAGCCCAATTGGTTAGATTTTAGCCCTAATTTCGACTAGAGACCTTTGGTGGGAGCTAAAGCAAGGCCAAGGAGCGGGAATCAAGCGAGAAGACGTGGAGATCGTGACGGGGACGTGCCGGTTTCGACAGATTCGAGTTTTCCTTTCTCTTTCCCTTACCTTTTGTAGTTTTTATGGCTTTTCTTTCAATTTGTGTTTGTAGTTTAAAGACTATGAATTGCTAGTTGTTTGTCTTAGGGATTGATGTAGTTGTTTTAGTTTGTTGGATTGATTTGTGGTATAAATATGCATTTATTTTACCTATGCAATTATGGTTAAATGCTTTCAATTACTTGATCACTAGTTGAATGATTTGAGTGTTGAATCTTGCTCGGGAGAGGGGATTTGGCCTAAGACTTACTTTATTTAATTGCATGACTAAAGTAGAAATTCTACGTTTTTGACGGGATTTGGAATAACTTTAGAAGTTGCTTGAAGAACTAAACTCAAAGCCTTGCATGTTAATGAACTTAGATAGGGATATCAAGTTGATTGCATGCATGAGAATCAATTATGCTCGGGAGAGATAGTTGTGATAAAAGGTTCCTAGACTTGGTAGAATAATTGCATGTTAAATTCATCCCATTAATTTATCCTCAATCTCAACAATGAAATCAATTCCCTAAGAATCTTGCCATTTGAGTCTCCACTTTTATTTTATGCTTTTTGTCTTTAGATTTATCTTTATCATTGAGTTTTGCTCCCTAAATAAAATTGAACAAAAGTATTCGCGATACTTAATTTGCTAGAAAACCAATCCAGAGGACGACACTCGTTTTACACGAAAACACTATATTATTACTTGACCCGTACACTTGCTGTTAGCAAATTGCGCATCAGGCACGGAAAGAAGCTTCAGAGCATGAGTTTGGACCGCAACAGAGAGAAACGAGCAGTGGTGAGAGACTTAGTAAAAATATCAGCAAGTTGGGACTGTGTTGAAACATACTGCAGCCGAATGTCATTTCGAACAACACGTTCCTGAATGAAATGAAAATCTACCTCAATGTGCTTCGTACGACCATGAAAAACTGGATTTTTAGCAAGCTGAATAGCAGATTGGTTGTCACACCAAATTAAAGGAGTAGAACCAGTGAAGACATATGAGTCTTTCAAATAATGACGAACCCAAAAGAGATCTGTTGCAGTCATGGCAAGGGTGGGATATTCAGCCTCAGTGGAGCTCCTAGACACGGTTGATTGCTTCTTAGAAACTCAAGAGATTGGATTTTCAACAAGAAATATCACAAATCCAATCGTTGATCTCCTGTCCAAAGAGTTGCCAGCCTAGTCCGAGTCTGAAAAAGCAGTTAGATGTAGGCCTCCACTAGATTTTCGAAACAGAATGCCACAGTATAAAGAACCATTTCGATACCGTAAGACTCGTTTCACAGCAGTCAAGTGACAAATAGAAGGAGAGTGCATGAACTGGGACAATTTACTCACACTAAAGGCAATATCAGGACGAGTAAACGTAAGATATTGCAATGCTCCAATAATATCTCGATAAGCTATGCTATCCTCAGGAGAACACAATACATCACCAACATCATTGAAAGAGCACAAGGAAATAGGAGTAGAACATGGTTTGTAGCCAGTCATACCAAAACGATGTAACACATCCTTAGCATATATAGATTGAGTAACATAAATTCCAGCAGTAGAGCAAGTAACCTCAAGACCCAAAAAGTATTTAAGAGCTCCCAAATTAGTCATATCAAATTTCATACACAACTGAGATATGAGACTAGTGATATAAGATGAGTCATTTCCAGTAACAATGATATCATCCACATAGAGGAGCAAATATGTAATAGAAGAACCATACTTTCGAATGAATAAGGAATGATCAACATTAGAAGCATGAAAGCCCAATGTAAAGAGATGAGATGTAAAGCACTCAAACCAAGAGCGAGGAGCTTGTTTGAGGCCATAAAGAGACTTCATGAGTTTGCAAACTAACGGTAGTGAGGAGTGCTGAACAAAACCCTGAGGTTGTTGCATATAAACCTCTTCACGAAGTTCACCATGAAGAAACGCATTCTTGACATCTAGCTGACGTAAAGACCAACCATAATGAGAGGCTAGAGTAAGAATAATGCGTACCATAGGCTTCTTGACAACAGGACTGAAGGTCTCATCATAATCAATACCTTCCTCCTGATGATAGCCTTTAGCTACCAAGCGAGCCTTATATCGAGCAACACTTCCATCAGGGTGTCTCTTGATGCGATACACCAATTTGCAGCCAGTTGCACTCTTGCCCGGAGGTAAAGGAGAGTAAGTGTCCAAGTACCCTGTTTTAATAAAGCATCATACTCTTCAGACATATCCTTTTTGCCAAACAGAGTGTTTAGAGGCCTGAGTGTAGGAAGTAGGCTCGATATCCAGACAATTATCTGTCAAAGTAGTGGCAGCAACAAATACTTTTCGCTTAGAAATGCCAGATTTGCTACGGGTCTGTATAGGGTGGATGTTGCTATGCACAACAACTGAACTAGAGGCATCAACATGAGGAGCTGCATCAGTATGGGAATTAACAGTGGTCTCGACCACAGCATTAGGAACATCATATGAGAAGGAACAACAACTGCACTTGGAGAATTATGAGTAATAGCAGTTGGTAAAGCAGCAGATTCAACTCCAAAATTATCACAAGGTTGTGTCACATCACTATTAAGGAGAAGGGATAAAGGGATATCAGTAGAAGTGGAAGGTGTTGTGGGGTTAGAAGGAGAAGTAGGAAAACAAGCAGCAAAGGGGAATGAGGTTTCATCAAAGAAACATGGCGGGAGATGAAGAGTTTACCACTGCTCATGTTATAGCACAAATAGCCTTTATACTCCAAGGGATAACCAAGAAAAACACATCAAGAAGTTTTGGGTTGAAGTTTGTGATCGTTATAAGGCTTAAGAAGAGGGTAGCAAGCACAACCAAACACTTTAAGATGTTCGTAATCAGGCAGTCAATGAAAGAGAAGCTCAAAGGGGGATTTATGATTAAGATGAATGGAGGGAAGCCAGTTAATGAGAAAAATGTTGGGTTTTATGCCCTAAAACTCGTAGATAGTGAATGTAACTGTTGACCGGATATTAATGAAATAATATTGATATATTTTCCATTAATTGTTATTAGTTATTTTATATTTGTCTTTGCCTAAAAATAACCCTGATCCAATAAACTAGACATCCAAGGTTGTAATATGAGTCTTGAACTATATGTAGCGACATATGGGATCATTGTTCAAGAAACAGCCTAAAGGGTCTATAGTATAGGGATAAGACTGGGTGCCTTATCCTGGCTACACTATGGACACGGCCCACTTTGTATTTGATACAAACGCTGCGATCCAACGCGTTCGTTTAGGAGACATGCGAGTGGGGGTATCCTATGCAATGAGTTTGCATAAGACCGAACCGCGAAATAGTAACCACTGGTTATAACACCGTTAACTAGTTGGTTTTCTATTTCACTAGGACGACCTACACAACTTAGTCTTAATCCTGAGTTGATTATGGACTCCTGCTCATGAGAGATTGTCCTTTGATTTGTATGGGTGAGAGTGGCCACTACGCCGACTCAATAAGCCTACCATTTTGGGGACAAGACCGAAAGGGGAGCTGGGAACATAATCGTACAAGATGGAATTCACTCCTTCCCGACTTTAGGGAAGCAGATGAGTGTTCCCTTAAGTGGTTACTCCGAGTCTTGAACAAAGGGCCCTACCCTCTCAATGGCACGAGAGGGTTTTCTGTTTGATGGTTGGACCACAAACAAGTTGTTCATTAGAGGAGAACTGGTACTTAAGGAAATAGAAGTAACCCAGGGGTAAAACGGTAATTTGACCCAGCTGGTGTTACGGACACTCGTGAAGGACTAACTAGTCGATATTGGTCTAGATCCGTGGACACAGAAAATATGTATGCAGTGAGAAGAGTGCAACTGTGAGTCTATAGTGGAATGTAGACATAGTTAACAAATATTGATTAATGTGGTTAATGAGTTTGACCAATTAATCTCACATCGTTGGAGCTTCTAATCTGCAGGTCCATTAGGTCCCACTGGTAGCTCATAAAGTAATTTGAGGCAACTAAGTAATAAATGTAAATTGAAAATGTTCAATTTACTAAGGGAAACAAATATAATATATATTGATATATTATTATGAGAGAAATTAATATTTGAAGAAATTCAAATATAAATTTATGGACGTTTGAAAGAGTTCAAATAATGAATTAATTAATTTAAGGCCTAAAATCTATTTGGGCGGATTAATTAATTCAAGGCCGGAAATTAAATATGTGATATTTAATTGGTGGTTAATTAATTAAAGAATTCATTAACCGGGAATTAATCAATTATGGAAATAATTAATCACTTAAGGAAGTGATTAATCATTTATGGAAATGATCTAATCACTTATGGAAGTAATTAGTCATTTGTGGAAAAGATTAATCAATTACAGGTTGTTTGGCCCCTGGGTTTGGCATTGGAATGGACTGGAATGGCATGAGGTTCGCACGTTTGGCCCATGGGTTTGGGCTTGGAATGATGATTCCAATTTGATTCCAGCCCCATTCCTTGGAATCACTCTCTCCTCACTCTCTTTTCTGATCTCGATCAGAATGCCTCATTAATGCTCTCTCTCTTCCATGTCTTCTCTCATATTTCTCTCTTTTCACTTTGTTCTCTGATCTCTTCGTCTCCCACCCTCAACGTCGTTGCGTCGACTGATTCCTCCGTCTCTCATCCCTCTCTAAGTTTGCAAGGTCGTCAATCCGTCTACTCTGTCGACTCCTTCGGTGTTGATGTGGTCAGGGGGTTTTTTTCGCCTTTTTCAACCTTCTTCCTTGGTTTTCTTCTTCGAAACCCTCTCTTTCTCCACACGCGAGATGAGTTTCTACGGATCTGACATTCCTTTTCCATATACTTGTCGATCTGTCTTTTCCACCGAGGTTTTTTCATCGTCGATCTGCGATTTTGCCCTCTTCTAGACGCTTGCCGCTTGAGAAGCCCTTTCCCTCTCTCTTGTCGCTTGAGAGGTTCGTCCCCTCTCTCTTGCCGCCTTGACGATGTTGATGATTTCTTTTTTCGTCTGACGACCTAAGTCTCAGTTTCTAAAAAAACTTCTCTGATGGAGAAGCACAACCGCGAGAAAGAAGGCTTGGTAAGGGAAGGGATCGGTCGTCTCGAGCTTGGTAGGTGAGTGGGTAAGTTGGGTTATCTTCCTTATGGTCGATGATGACGCGTCTGTAGGACGTTTTTTTTAAATGAAACTGATGATTTTTAATTTCTTGAGGCCTCCACCGTAAACCAACAATCTGTATGTTTTTTATGTTGGATTTGTTGTTTCATATGATTCTGTCTCCTTTCTATTTTTTGTTATCGAATGTACACATAATGGGGGCTTTGAAATGAACAAGAAGATTAGCATTTGCCCAAAATAGAAAAAAATGACAGCATGTGCATGTTTCTCATAATGCAATTCGAATTAACTATAATTTGGAAATTTAAAGTGGATATGTATTCAAATTATCATTTCTTGGCATCAAAGATAAATGTTTTCTTCCTTTGATTAATTCATAATTAGTCTTTCCAACTAGCATATTACAATGTCAAAAGATTTTTTCATAATGACAAAGTTTACAAATATGTCCATGACAAGGGTAAATAAGTTTGGTCCACATTTTTTTTGTTGCAAAATTGGTAAGTACGTCGATATTACAACGTTCTTAATTTAACTACATCGAAATTTTTTCCGTTCATTACTTTTCAACACGAACAAAAAATTGAAAATGACATATTTCAAAACAAGTTCATGATTTAAATAAACCTTTTGATTTAAATTGAGCATATTGTTAAAATTAGTTATATTTTAAATTAATGTAACCTTTTTTTTTTTCACAAGTCCCAAATACATGGATGATTTGAACAAACTTCTTCTAAAATTTACTTATGGTAATATAAGCTTACTTTTTTTTTTTTTTTTGACTAAGTGCATTATTTAGGGTAAAGAAAATTAAAATGTTATTGATTTTGAAGAAACTTCCTCTTAAACTTAATAAAATAAACCAACTCTTTTGTCTTTATTTTCAAAAGAAGTGCATTTTGGTTAACCAAAATATGGATGATTTAAATAGACCTATTGTCAAATTTAGTTATAATGAAAAATGTTAGTTTGGTTCTATTTTTTTCGAATTAAAGAAAACTATTTTTAAAAAAATGGATGATTTAAATAAACTAGTTAAAAATTGTTATAGTTAAATCAATCTTACCTTTTTTTTTAAACAAGTGCATTAAACGGGGCAGTATATCATTCTTACGACACGCTCGATGAAGCTGAGGATGCTTACACCGCATATGTGGGATTAAATTAAAATAATTCAAAACCTAAATTGTGTGAGTATTGAAACAATGGTGGAATAAATAACAAAATTGTTCAACTATATACATATCAATTTGAAGTGGAAAAGTTCAAAACAACGGAAAAAAAAAAAACAGTGGAAAAAACAACTTACAATAAAACAAAACTAAATTCCAGCTCAATTCCAACCCTGCACCCCAAACACAGGCATCAGGTTCATTCCACCCCAATTCCAGCACAACAAACACAGGCATCCAGATTCCCAGACATCCAGATTCCAAAAAAACATTCCCATGGGAATCTGATTCCCAGGCATCCAGATTCCATTCTGGTGTCCCACACGCCCCCTTATGGAATTGATTGATCATGATTGGTTAAATAAGGAATAAGATTGAATCAATTTTCGAAAAGATTGATTTAATTGAATATTTTATTCATGGCCTCTCTTCTATAAATAGAACACTAGACCTAATTGGTCCATAATACTCTGCTCTTGCTCTTAGACTCTCAAGACAAGACCTAGAATTCTCTCTAGCCTCCCTCTTAGAGAAAGACTCCCACAAGTCTTTTGCCTCCTAGACATAGAGACATACCGGTGTAACCTCTGTGGTTATTGTGTCATTCAAGAAGGATTTTCCAGCGAAGAAACTCAAAGGAGGCTGCTGCGTTTTGATCATTGGAGCGTCGTTGGCGAAGAACGGTCAAGTCTACAACGAAGGTTTGTAACAATTCTTCCCCTTTTCTTTAGAAAAGCATGAAAATAAATTTAGATTTATTTTTTAGTATGTTTAAACCAATTTTCCAGCAACTTTAAAGTATGTTTAAAGTTTCTTTGAGTTTTTTGTAACGGTATTTTAATGTTAATTAATATACGGCGTAAGGTCCAATCGATGCGCTTCCGCTGCGTGAGGACTTTTATTCCCTTCAATCGGCATCAGAGCCATCCTTGTCCCTATTAATTAATATTAAAAGTTGTGATAGGCTCTAATAGGTTGGATTTATGCATAATGTATGTTCGGTTTGCGTTGAACTGTTTGGGTTAATTTTATCGCCATAGATTTTATTTTTATGTGATTTTGATCATGTAAGGCCGGTGTTTCAGGTATTTTATGTAAAATCGAGTCCTATGTAAGTTCGGGTCTAGAATAGGTTTTTATGAGATGAAAACCGGAGAAATTGCCGCTGAAATCGAGGCCAAACCGAAGATTCGTTGCTGTTTCTGCCCAGAATTTGCTTCCAAACGCAATAGCGTCAGGACGCTACTTCAACAGCGTCTCGACGCTGTCTCGATACCGCAGGCGCTCGGTAAGGAAAGCGCACAGCGTCGGGACGCTGTGTTGATAGCGTCTCGACGCTGTCACAATGGAGGTGTGCGTTAGGGCTTCAACAGGCGCGGTTCAAGCTGGTGGCCGGTCCGATTCGGACCGATTCGGCTGGGCTGGGACCTATTTGGTCCGGTTCAGCCAACTTTTGGCATAGTTCGTGATTTTGGAGGCCGGTTCGAGGTGGTTCGGGGCGGTTCGTGCTGTCTAGACCAACTTTTGGAGCTGCAGAAGGATTTTAGGATAGAATTTAGCTAAAATTATTGTAATTTAATGCTTTATTTTATCCTAGGGGCAAAAATTAACCGGTTCAATTGCTATTTATATGCTTTATGGATGTCATATAGAATATTTAATCCCACCTTAGGTTATAAACATGCTCATGCATTTTTTATATATTATAAATTGTTATAATGTATGTTTAAATGCATGGAATTGTTTTCATATTTTTAATATAAGTGTATATTAATTATATGAAAAATTGGAAAGCATGAAGCATGTCATTACTTAAATTAAATATAAATAGTTATGTTTAATATGATGAATGAAGCATGCTTGATTTTCTTGATTGGCTTATAATTGTTATATTAAAAGAAAATCAATATTGCATGAAGCATGAAACATCCATAGTTAATAATATAATTGTTATATTATTCATCCAATTAGTGTGGTTTAATTATTTAATTTGAATGAGATTGTTGAATGAATTAAACCCTAGATTCTTGATTATAGGATTAATCATTAAATTTTGAAATAGTTCTTTAATATTAATGATTAGAAACCGTCAATCTATAATCAAGATTTGCATGTAAACATAAGATCATAGGATAAAATTGGATTAATTTTAAATTGTTTAAAATTAATTAGACCTAGATCAATTTCTAATAGGATATTAGAATCTTTTCTTACTTAGAATTAAAAATAGTTTTAATTGACTAAGTAGGAAAAACATTGCTATGATTATAAGGGAACTCCACCGGTAATGTTTTGTCTAAGGCTGGGGGTATTTAAGTTGATGGTTTACGGAACACCTCCTACTTGGGAACTGACCTGGAATACCAGAGTTGAATTAATCATAGTTAAATGTTAGCATGCAATGTCACTAGGTTTATTAAAAGTGTTTAATGCACCTAGATCTTTAGAGTAAAGACCTTACATTACTGAGGTTATAAGGGAACTCTCTCGGTAAAGTTCTGTCTAAGGTTGGGGGTACTTAAGTTGACGGTTTACGGAACACCTCCTACTTGGGAACTGATCCGAACATTGAGTTGAATTAACCATACTAATGTTGACTTGCAATGTTGGGTTTATTAAAAGAAGTGTAATTCACCAAAAAGATTGCAATTGAATCCTTTCCATAATTGTTATCAGGGGTGTAAATTTTTCGGGTCGGGTCGGTTGTACGGACCACCCGACCCGACCCGACTGTACGGACAACCCGACCCAACCCGATTCAGTGGTGACCCGAATCGGGTCGGGTCGGGTTGGGTTTTTTTTTATTTTTGTATTTTTTAGGAGCATTTTAGGCAAGAGATGTAGAGTTTTTGGATCTAGATCTGAACATTTTTCACCCACCCAAGATGATCGATCTAACTCAAAGACCATGGGTATTCATCTAAACATTGTAATCAACCAAAAATTCAAGAAAAAACTCGCTTGAAACCTTCTGGCCGCCAAATCTTGTCGGAGAACACCCACGAACAAAGACCCACGCCGCGCAGACAGGTTGTTCACGACCCACTGTACTAAAAACGTTGCAAAACAGTCGGAAAAAATGCCATCTACAAACTGCTGCTACACCAATGTCGTCGTGGGTCCCGTGCTCTCTGGAGAAGATAATCAGAGGTGGGGAGATGCACTACGGCCGGCGAACCGCTTAAGACGAAGATGAAAGAAAAAAAAAACTTGTTGTGGAGGACACCAATCGGGCAAGAGAGGCGAAGAAGATGAATAATTGAAGATGAAGACTAAGAGCCAGACGAGGAAGACGAAGAGTCTGAAATGGTTTCCCAAATCTGAAACCCTAAAAAGTAAAAACTAAAACGAATAAAGTTACCTCGAGGCTGACAACGAATTATGTATTATTTCATATTTACATTTTGCTTGGTGCTTGCTTTGGGCCTTGGCCCACTATTTCTATAGTTTATATTCTAAAGGCTGACACATTTCCTTGAAATCCTAAAAAGTAAAAACTAAAACGCGTACATTTTAAAGAGGCAGTGACCGAACCGAACCGAACTCGGTTCGGTTCGGTTCGGTCATAATTAAATTGATAACTGAACCAAACCGGACCGAACCGGACCGGTTCGGTTCGGTTTTTTTCACCCCTAATTGTTATAATAGGATCAGACTTAGATAAATTGACTTAGTCGAATTCTATCTAAGTTAAACAACCCTAAATTAACCATAGGATATTTTCAGTGGGAGGAATATTACAAAACGAGATTCAAGTCAAGTTTTGCTCCTACGTCCCTATATTCACAACGTGAGATTCATGCTCGGCTTCGAGTCGCCTTAGGAGCGGCCTCCCTTCGGAAAGTGTTTGCATGAATCAATATCAAGGTGAATGGGAAAAATGTCTAGAATAAGTGGGAGCGGGACACGTGTCAACGTATCCCTCGGTCTCCGCCCATAGTTCACACCGTGAGAGTCCTATGATCCGCCTGTAGGTTGTCCTGGCGCAACCATCCCTTCGGAGGGCCTGATCATAAGATTCGGAACATCGTGAACTCCTGAATAGGATAGGAGCTCTTAGGCTAATCACCAACAATTGTCTTTCCCTTCGATAGCCTGTTGGTGCGTGCCTCTGAGATCTGAAAGTGGGAGGGTTACACTTACGAGGATGAGTTAAAAGTGTTAACAAATCCTTGACCGAACAACGGTGGCTAATGTCTATAGGAATATAAGTTATTCTGGAATTAGAATTAGCTGCGAGATGTCTCATTTCAAAGGAGGAGTGCCTGATCACCCTTCGGTGGCTGGTATTCTAAACCTCTGAAACATCGTTGCAAAACTAAATCAATAGTTTTAGGGTTCTGTGATTATCTGTTTTGCTAAATTGATTGGATTGTGTGCAATTGTTTGCTTGTATGATGGGTTAAGGCAAAAATAACTAATACGGTCATTGTTTGTTTAAATTACAGCAATGTCTTCCTCAATTGTCTCTCTGCTTAAAAATGAGAAATTAACCTGCGAAAATTACGCTACGTGGAAGTCGAACCTGAATACGATTCTTGTTGTCGATGATCTGCGGTTCGTTTTAACGGAGGATTTGTCCTCCAGCCCCTGCTCGTAATGCATCCCAAGCAGTTAAGGATGCTTATGACCGTTGGACAAAGGCCAATGATAAGACTCGCGTCTATATCCTAGCCAGCTTATCTGAAGTTTTGGCTAAAAGGCATGAGGGCATGGTAACAGCGAGGGAGATTATGAACTCTCTCCGGGAGATGTTTGGACAACCGTCCTACCAACAACACCATGACGCTCTCAAATATGTTTATAGCTGTCGCATGAAAGAGGGCACGTCTGTTCGGGAGCATGTCCTGGATATAATGGTCCAATTCAACGTGGCAGAAGCAAACGGGACGGTCATAGATGAGCGTAGTCAGGTTGCATTCATCTTAGAATCTCTTCCGAAGAGTTTTCTACAATTTCGAAGCAATGCAATGATGAATAAAATAACATTCAACCTGACTAGCCTCTTGAATGAGCTACAACTCTATCAGTCTCTTCTTAAGAACAAGGGACATATAGAAGGAGAGGTAAACGTTGTTCACTCTAAAAGAAAGTTCGAGAAGGGTTCATCCTCTGGAACTAAATCTGTAGCCACTTCTTCAAAGAAAACTCAGAAGAAGAAAGGAAACAAGGGGAAAGCTCCTGATACTGCTGCTAAAAGCAAGGGAAAAACCAAAGCTATGGCAGACAAGGGCAAGTGTTTCCACTGCAATGTAGATGGACATTGGAAGAGAAACTGCCCAAAGTACCTTTCTGAGAAAAAGAAGGAAAAGGAAGGTAAATTTGATTTACTGGTTATAGAAACATGCCTGGTAGAACATGATGAGTTTACCTGGATACTTGATTCAGGATCAACTAATCATGTTTGCTCTTCTTTTTAGGGTAATAGTTCCTTTCGGCAGTTGAACGATGGGGAAATGACACTCAAGGTCGGAACTGGAGAAGTCATTTCAGCTAAAGCAGTGGGAGCTGCGAAGTTATTGTTTAGAAATAGATTCTTACTTTTAGAAAGTTCGTTAATCGTTCCCAAGATTAAGAGGAACTTAATTTCTATTTCATGTTTGATTGAACAATCGTATACAGTTACTTTTGATATGACTGAAGCGTTCATTTATAAAAATGGTGTACTTATTTGTTCAGCCAAATTGGAAAATAACTTGTATGTTTTAAGACCAACCGAAAACAAAGCACTTTTAAATCACAAATTATTTAAAACTGCTGAAACTCAAAGGAAAAGGCAAAAGATTTCTCCAACAAGTAACAATACTCATCTTTGGCATCTTAGACTTGGTCATATAAACATCGATAGGATCTGTCGTTTGGTAAAGAATGGACTTCTAAGCAAGTTAGAAGATGATTCACTACCACCTTGTGAATCTTGTCTCGAAGGGAAAATGACCAAGAGACCCTTTACTGGAAAAGGTTACAGAGCCAAAGAACCCTTAGAGTTAATACATTCGGATCTATGTGGTCCAATGAATGTAAAAGCTCGAGGAGGGTACGAATATTTCATCTCATATATAGATGATTATTCAAGATATGGTTACTTGTACCTAATGGGACATAAGTCTGAAGCCCTTGAAAAGTTTAAGGAGTTTAAGGCTGAAGTTGAAAACCTATTAGGTAAGTGTATTAAAGTACTTTGATCTGATCGAGGAGGGGAGTATATGGATCAAAGATTCCAGGATATATGATAGAACATGGAATCCAATCTCAACTCTCAGCCCCTGGTACACCTCTGTAGAATGGTGTGTCAGAAAGGAGAAATAGAACCTTGTTGGACATGGTTCGATCAATGATGAGCTATGCTCAATTGCCTGGCTCGTTTTGGGGGTATGTAGTAGAGACTGCAGTATACATCTTGAACAATGTTCCCTCGAAAAGTGTTTCTGAAACACCTTTCGAATTATGGAAGAGGCGTAAACCTAGTTTGCATCACTTTCGCATCTGGGGTTGTCCAGCACACGTGCTAGTGACAAATCCTAAGAAACTGGAACCTCGTTCAAAACTGTGCCAATTGGTTGGTTACCCTAAAGAAACGAAAGGTGGTTATTTCTACGACCCACAAGAAAATAAGGTGATTGTATCGACAAACGCCACTTTCTTAGAGGAAGACTAATAAATAATATTTAATATATGAGTCAATAGATCCTCATCTTGAACAACTGACGAAACATTGGCGAGTTTGTCCTTGATCTCTTTGATGTGTTTGATGTATGAGTCAATCGATTCATCTGCTTTTTTGGTGATGGATTGAAGATCAGTCTTGAGATTTACAATGTTGGATCGAGTAGAGGAAGAGTAATGTCACTCTAAGGCTTCCCATTCTTCCTGTGACGTCTTGCAACCAACGATGTAGGCCAAAGCTTCAGGAGATAATGTGGCATTGATCAAGGTCATTAATGCTTGATCTTTTGAAAGTCAATCTTCGTACAGAGGATTCAGACTCACAGTGATAGTAGATACGGATCCTCCAAAAGGCGATTCAACATTTGAAGAAGATGAAATTGTCTCTGATGGAGCAGGAGTAGATCCATCAACGAATCCAAAAAGTTTGTGCGGCCTTAACATGGAAGAAAATTGAAACTTTCACAAGACATAATTCGATGAATCCAAGCGGATTGAAATGAGATTGTAGATATTTGCTAACAGAAAGACTGGAGAATGAAGATCCTTGAGAGAAGGAGTAGCAGTAGAAGCCATGGCGAGATCGCAAAAAAAAAATCAACGAAGATGCGAAATCGCAGAGAAGATCGAAGAAATCAAAGAAAAATTGGCACGAAGAAATCAAGAAGGCGTGGAGCAGGAAATGACGCAAGTCGTAACTGCTCTGATACCATGAAATCTTTCACAAATTGTGAAAGTGATCTTCTCATTCATTCATCAAATGTACAGAAAGGGGTATTTATAATAACCCTTAAATAGCAGAAGATCAGATAAAATAATATTAATACAACAAACTAATACAAATACCAATAGCATACAATAATTAAGATTTATAGATATATCGATGGATATTCCGGAAAAAATTACGGATATCACGAAAACTTATAAAATTATAGTGAATTCTTTTGTTAAACTTTATAATAAGTCTATTTATGTAACAAACTATTATTTCAAGCCTATATCAATAATTATAAGACTAATTTATTGTCAAAAATAATAGTTATAAGACTAATAATTCATTAATACAACAATAAATAGTATTTAAGATTGTAAAATAAGTGTAAACTTCAATAAATAGTATTTGCCAATATATCAGTCGATGTCGGCGATAATGGGGTTAAAAAGATTTTACCCTCATATCTTTTATCGAACCTACAAAAACAGAGATATATCGACGATATTTCGGCTAATATCGTCGATTTTTTCATCCATTTTGTGCCACACACCAAGTTGCAACGGTCCCTGATGTTTGAGTTAGGTTTCATTTTGGTCCTTGAGTTTTAAAACTTTTGGTCCTTGAGTTTTAAAACTCAACATTTTTACCTCTGAGGTTCGAATTTCATTACACTTTTGATCTCTCCGTCTAATTTTATGTTAAATCCTAATAGATTGCTTACATGACACCATTTTTTATTAATTTTTTAGTTTTTAAAATAAAATAATAATAAATTAATTAAAATATTATATATTTTTATTATTTCATTTCTCTCTCATCCTTTCTTCTTCTTCTTCATCAAACCACTACTCGAAGCCATCGCCTTCTGTCACCAAAGAAGCCGTCGGAACCCGCACAGTCGTCGGAATTGCCTTCTATTTCCCTTCTTCTCGATTTCTTTTCCTTTTTTTTTTGTTACAATTTTCTCGCACAGTTGACCGAAAGAGGGAAAAGGAGAAGACCGTCGTGGTTGACCAGATCTGTGTTCATGCTGCTAACGATGTTGCCGTCGAAACCCGTACAACCGTCGAAATCACCTTCCTTTTCCCATCTTCTTGTTTTCTTTTTCCTTCTTTTCGTTACACTTTTCTTGCACGATTAACCGAGACAGGGAGAAGGAGAAGACTGTCGTGGACCTCGTGGTTGACTATATCTGGGTTTGTGTTGTCAATGATGCTTGTTTCTAGAGAAGGAGAAGATCACCTTGGGTCCGTGTGCGGTTAATCGAGAGAGGGAGAAGACCGAAGGAGGGGACGATGTGGATTTTTCAGATCTGAGTTTGCGTGGGTTTTCTAGATCTGTGTTCGTGTGGGTTTTCTAGATCTGAGTTCGTGTGAGTTTTTCAGATTTGGTTCATGTCGTCGTGGATTCGCATCGCCGGAGAAGGAGAAGATCAAGAGAGGAAACTTTGATTTGGGGTTGTGCAGGTTTCGACAGCAGCTCTAGTTGTGTGGGTTCGACGACGACTTCGACTGTACAGGTTCTAGCGACGGCTCTGACACTGGTCTGAGGAAGGACAACGACTTGTAGCGACTCCAACAATGGTTTGAAGAAAGAAGAAGAAGGAAGGAGACATAAATGAAATAATAAAAATATATAATATTTTAATTAATTTATTATTAATTTATTTTAAAAAAAAATTAAAAAAATTATATTTTAATTAAAAAATGGTTTCACGTCAGCAATCTATTAGAATTTAACGTAAAATTAGACGGAGGGACCAATATTGTAACGACATCCAAACCTCACGAGTAAAAATGTTGAGTTTTAAAACTCATGGACCAACATAACCAAAATAAAACCTAATTCAAACTTCAGGAACCAAAAGTGTATTTTTTTTTCCAAACAATGATGTCAAATACATGACCGTTTGAAAATGTAGGTGGAAATCTAATACCTACTCTAAGTTTTTAATAAAATGTATATATAGATTTGGATTGTTTTGTTGAATGTGCTTTTTTTACGTCTTTGGACATTAGTGCTAGAGTTGGTACTTGTTGACATCAATTATTGCAAAAGATAAAACTTCAGTTAAAAAGTTATGGCCAATTGACTCTTTCTATTTAAAAATATATATATATACACCCGAGCAAATAATCGAGTACGAAAATTATATAAATTGTTAAATTCGTCAGCTTCTCTTTCATTTTTATTTTTAATACTTTTGTCGTCTTGTCTTAATTGGGATTTGTTGGACCAAAATTTAAATGTACTAGTCAACCACACGTGCTATGCACGTGGAACTTGTCATTTTATTATAATTGGTATATATATTATTGGAGAATGAAAAATGCCTACCTAATTTTAAAGATTGAAGTCATTGAAGAATAAATAAACAAGAATTGTAATATATATTTATATTTATTAAACTATATTTTAAGCTATGATATAGGAAAAAATGATGAACAATATTGGAACCATAGAAAAAAAGTAAAAGAAAAAAAAAATGAGAACATACTATTTGTCTTCTGTTATAGGTAATTTTGGACCACCACAGAGTACGAGGAGCTGACAGGACAACCGGGAGGAGATAGGACCAGGAAAGGGACCCAGAGGGAGACCATACCGACGGGCCGGGCCAACGTGGCCCGACCCGTACGGTCGGCCTCGACCTTGGGCCGAGGCCGAGCATTATGGTCGGCCTCGGCCCAAGGCCGAGGCCGACCACTCGGCCCGTTTGCATGGGCCGAGTCCGTTTGCCTCCGCTCGGCCCCTACCGCTTCCAGCTGCCTCGGTCCAGCCTGCTTCGTCCCAGAACGCCTCCAAACCCTAAGAGTCCGAGCAGGTATTTATACCCCTCTTCGCCATCGAAGAAGGGGGCCGGAAAACTCTATTCTTGACTTCTTTCTCTACTCTCCTGACTTAGGCATCGGAGGCGGTGTGGCCTACACCAGTCCGGTGTCCAGCGATTCTTGTTGGTCTTGCAGGTCACGTCTTCTCCAGCTTCTACAAATTCATTGTTGATGTCACGTGAAGGGCAGGTGGATTGCTTGGCCAAATTTTGGCATCAACATCTTCTATATAACACAGTTTTATTTATTAAAAACATAATAAAATTATTGTTATTCATTTAATTTAAGGCAAGTATGATAAATGGAAAAAAAAAACTCAAATGACGTTTATAATAATGGAAAGAGGAATGGAAAAAAAAAAAGGTTTATGTTCTATATCTTCCTCTTATATTTGTACATTTTTTTTATAATGTACACATATAAATATCTATATATTTGTTCAGGAGTGAGATAATGTTTTATTTTAACATATTTAAATTTAATATAATTTAACATCAAACTATTAACTTCTTTTAATTTGGGGAAAAATACACTTTTAGTCCCTGAGGTTTGGGTTAAGTGACAGTTTGGTCCCTGAGTTTTCAAACTCAACAAAAATATCCCTGAGGTTTGAGATAAGTAGCACTTTGGTCCCTGCCGTCTATTTTTATGTTAAATACTAACGGTTGCTGACGTGGCACTATTATTTTAATAAAAAAAATTATTTTTTATATTTTTTTTAAATAAAAACATATTAAAATAATAAAATATTATTATTTTATTTAAATTCTTTCTCTCTCTCTTCCTTTCTTCTCCCCCATCTTCTTTCAACCTTCTTATCTCCTTCTTCTTCAGCTCCGGGGGCCGGCCGCCGCCGGTTGCCCGCGAGAAAAAAAAAATTGAAGGAAAGAGAGAAAGAAAGATTTTTTTTTTTTTTTTTGCTTTCTTTCTCCCCTTTTCTTCTCTCCTTTCTTTCTCTCTTTCCTTCAATTTTTTTTTTTTTTTTTTTTGCTTTCTTTCTCCCCTTTTCTTCTCTCATTTCTTTCTCTCTTTCCTTCAATTTTTTTTTTTTGCTTTCTTTCTCCCCTTTTCTCCTCTCCTTTCTTTCTCTCTTTCCTTCAATTTTTTTTTTCGCCGGCAACCGGTGGCGGCCGGCCACCGGAGCTGAAGAAGAAGGAGATAAGAAGGTTGAAAGAAGATGGGGGAGAAGAAAGGAAGAGAGAGAGAAAGAATTTAAATAAAATAATAATATTTTATTATTTTAATATGTTTTTATTTAAAAAAATATAAAAAATAATTTTTTTATTAAAATAATAGTGCCACGTCAGCAACCGTTAGTATTTAACAGAAAAATGGACGGCAGGGACCAAAGTGCTACTTATCTCAAACCTCAGGGGTATTTTTGTTGAGTTTGAAAACTCAGGGACCAAACTGTCACTTAACCCAAACCTCAGGGACTAAAAGTGTATTTTTCCCTTTAATTTGTTTATTATTTTTGTTTTTTTTCAGATTTCTTTTGTTTTCTTAAATATACCCAGATAAGCGATTATAATTATTATATTCAAAAGAAAGCGAAAATTGAACTAAAAAAAAATACATTTTTTATAATGTAGATTCAACAAATATTATGAAAAATAAAAGGCTTAAATAATACAAGTCTTCCTCTCATTCTAAGTTTTCTAACTTCATTCCTATCAATCTTCACTCTTCATGGTTGCAAATCTTCTCTCTCGTTCAATGTTGTTGTTATCGTGTCTCTCTAATAGCGAGCATAACTAGCTATTTTTCTCTAATTAATTAAGCTGGTCTTTTACAATTATTTGGCTAAATTTATGCATTTATATGTTTTATTTGTAGGAAGTATGTGTTTGAAGCTTAATTGAGAAATTGGAGTCAAATGGAGTTCGCGCTAAAAAAAAAAAAAAGCGTCGCGACGCTCTCGGCAATTTTTCCAGATTCGTGATTTCGCGATAGCGTCGCGACGCTACGACCAATTTTATCCTTATTTAAAGATTGCGATTAGGGCTGATTGGATGACTTCTCTTGGACGATTTGGAGCCTTAAAACAGAGAAAAAAAGGGACTTTTGAGGCTGAAACAAGTGGAGGAAAGCGGGAATCAAACGATTGTTCGTGGGGATCATCACGGGGATGTGCGGTCTCGGCCTACCTAGCGTTCAATTCTCTTTACCCTTTACTTTTGTAATTCTTATGGCTTGTTTAGACTTAGTTTATATGATAATTCCAATTATGTGTAGATAAGTTTAATTATTAGGGATTGATGTAGCCGTTGGGCACTTTATGGACTGATTTTATGGTTTTATTGTTATTGATGTCATTTATGCATAATTGTGTTCTTAATGCTTTCAATTTACCGGCCATAAATTAATTGTTGTTTGTGCTTAAATCTAACTCGGGAGAGAGGATTTAGCTTAGAAATCATTATGCATAACTAGGATTTAGCTAGAAATCGGGAGATAATAGTTAATTCTAGAAATCGTTAAAAAGGTTAACCTTAATGCCACTACAACAAATATCACATACGATAGCGTTAAAAAAAACGCTATCATAGGCGTTCTATAGCGTTTTTTTAACGTCGTCATAGCCGATGTTATTGAAAGTCCCTGACTTTTCATAGCGTTTTTTCATAGCAGTTTTAGGCATGTTGTCATAGCCGATGTTATTGAAAGTCCCTGGCTTTTTATAGCGTTTTTTCAATGCTATAGAAAGAGCTATAAAACAAGTCTATTTTCAATTGCATAATTTTAATATTATTGAAACTTTTACTAGCATTAGTAAAAAATGCTATGATTGTTTTTTAATAGCATTTTTAACCTCGTTACAGGCAATATTATTGATAGTAACTTTTAGTAGCGTTCTTATATTTTTTTTGTTGACATTTTTCAAGTAGTACACAACAATTTTTTTAGCATTTTATATAACTAACAAATTATTTCAATTGCTATTGTAATATCAACTCAATTATATAATCCTTTAATGTATTTAAATCTATTTACATAAACTT
This sequence comes from Luffa acutangula, assembly GCA_036850905.1. Classification (NCBI taxonomy): domain Eukaryota; kingdom Viridiplantae; phylum Streptophyta; class Magnoliopsida; order Cucurbitales; family Cucurbitaceae; genus Luffa; species Luffa acutangula. The sequence continues at coordinate 17,201,221 of CM072099.1, forward strand.
TTTCAAGAGTAATACTAAAAGTTGATAATCTCAAAGTGTTATAACTAATACATATGTAATTCATAATCCTAAACTAAAAATGAAAATAAAAAAAGCACATAATTCTCAAACTCATTCATTTCAATAATATGTACACACATCGTTTAAGAGGGTGAGATGAACATATCCTCCAATAAATACGTTGGTGTGTCATCGTTTCATTCACCTATAAAAAAATATGCTTATAAGATCAATATATATTTACATAATCAACATTATAATTTGAAGAAACTAAATCAAACTTGAAGGTAAAATTTGCATATTCACTTTATCAGTATATCATGTAATTGATATATGTAAAACATCATCAATAACCAATAATTATGGCACAATCAAAAGAAAACTTCATAAGCTCAAAAGTTACACAACTTTAATTTCAAATTTAAGTCTGATGGGTCATAACCCAAAAACAGTATATAAAGAACCAATTATCTAACTTTATCAATAATATAACGAACCATTCAAAAACAATACATAGAGTGTCATAAAGACTAAAAACAACCAATTATATACTCAGACTAATGAGTAATCATCATGAGTGCATTGTTTGGTTTTATATTACTGGATTTTGAAACCTTCCTAGTGTTTTGCAAAAATTAGGCTGGCAAACTTTTAGTACTTGTTTATAAATACTTTTCCTATGATACCATTGAACCACCCTACAATGTCAGGCTAATGCACATATGACAATAGACAATATGAGAATGTGCGCAAAGTTGTACTTGAATAATTGTAGATACATTAACAAGGTGATCTAAACATAAAATAATCGAAATAAAAAAGGTGATAAGTTTTAGAGGGAAAACGTTATAACAATATAAGAATACGAACAATTTAAAAAACATGTATAGTAGTATATAAAATATCAAACTTTAACCGAAGATAAATGAAAAAAGAAAAAAAATCAAAGAAATGAGTATTGATAGAATGAATGAAGATTTCCATGATTACCCTAGCACGACGAAGAGGTTCAACATCTTTAGAAGCATATACTCCAAATCCATCTGGTTCTTCTTTGAATTTGATTTCATAAGCCCGCATGCTTCTAACATATCCTATCTTATAGAAATCAGGGTCTGCTGGTTCCAACTATGGAAGTTTAAGGGGCAAAAAGTAGTTGTTAAGATTCAAAGTTAGCCCAACACGGTGAGGAGGATATGAAAGAACTATACAGAATTACTCATGGAAGACGAAAATCAAACAAAATGATAGATTTGTTTCGCAAAGAATTTTATGGTGGTTATAGACGAATTTCACCTTAGAAGGAGATTTGTCGGCTTTTAGACGTTATAGAAGAGGAAATGCGAGGATTTCGATTGTAGCTTTAATCGATTGCCGTTTGCTTTTAGGGCAATTGGAAGAACATTTACTAAATCTTGGTGACGGAAAAGCCCAGAAATCCTTCACCTGCATCGATTATAGAGGAAAAAAGAAAATGAGAGAGGAAGAAGAAGAAAGATTCATTACCATAGCAAGAAAAGAAAGAGAGAACCTGCAGACAAGAGATGAAGCGGTGAGGGGCTGGGGGAAGGAGATGGAATTCGCCATTTTAGCATGGAATTGTGTTGCTGATCAACAACTGAGCAGAACAGAGGAGAGAAAAAGGCTACTTTTAATTTTGAAGAAGAACGTTATCCACTTCACCTCCCTGGCTTCGTGTTCCCTCCCATTTTGTAAGAACGACATGGTTTAGAGGAAGATTTGAAAAAGATTTTTTTGGGAGGAAGATGAAATTGATTCGTTAATTTGATTTGAGAGGAAGACGAAATTTGGAGAGGAATCGATCGAAATCTGGGTAGAAGTTTTGTGATTGTTGATTTTTTCTTTTCGTAACCTCCCACTATCTAGCCCTAGCGTAATGAAAAGCCGGCTTTTTTTATTGGTTAAATTAACAAAAATACCCCTAAACTTTAGGGTTTGTTTCAATTATGCCCCTAGACTTTCAAAAGTTTCAATTATGTCCTTGAAGTTTCAAAATTGTTTCAAAACTACCCTTGAAGGCTTTTTTTTTTGTTAAATTCATGGATGTAAAATGACATGTTTGCAATATATTGTTGCTTATGTGAATAGATTTGAACACATACGTGGAAAAAACGATAAAAACACATGCAAACGCATCAATTTTTGTCGATAAATTTAACGGAAAATGTCTCCAAGGGTAGCTTTGAAACAAATTTGAAACTTCAAGGGCATAATTGAAACTTTTGAAAGTCTAGGGGTATAATTGAAACAAACCCTAAAGTCGAGGGGTATTTTTGATAATTTAACCTTTTTTATTTTGCGCTGAGTTAATTTTCAATCCCGCCTTTTACTTTTTACATCGTGATTGACCCTAGTGCTATAATCAAATGCTATTGAAAAGGATATTTGTTGTAGTGTGCCTTGCATGTTTAATGAATTTAGATAGGGATATCGGGTTCATTGAATGTGGCAGAATCATGTATGCTTGGGAAAGATATGTGTGATTTTATTTTCCCAAGATTTTTTAATCTTAGCATGTCATTAAACCATGAATTAATCCATAATCCCAATTGGTGAAATCAAGTCCCTAAGACCGTTGTCTCCATTAGCTTGTCATACTTTTTCATTAATTTGTGTTTGATTACATTCATTCTCACCTTGATTTGTTCCCTAAATAAAATTGGGCAAGATTATTTTCGGTAACTAAAATTGATTAGAAATCCAATCCAGAGGACGACATTTTCGAATATTACATTCACTATATTATTACTTGACCCGTGCGCTTGCGGTAGGAAAATTCCACATCACTCTCCTGCTCATGCCACCACCTCTGTCGTCTCTCTCCCCTTCACCGCCTCAAATCATCTTCTCCTTGTTCAATGTTGATGTCTCTCTCGCCAACACCATTAGTCTCCAATTTTCAATGCAAGTTCTGTTCGGCTTTCTTTTACGTACTCTCTTGTTATCAACGATTTCTTATCTTCATCTCTGTTTTTCTCTCTTCCAAAATCGAATCAAACCGACCACAAATCAGATTAAGACTTGTTTGATAAACGAAAAGGGAGAATGTTGCCTTGATTGACTTGGCTTATTGTTGAAATTCAAGGAAAGAATAGATATTTATATGCAAAAAAGTAGAGGAAGACAGAAGGTTGAGAGAGAAGTGTGCAGGTAGATGACGGGGAAGTTGGATGGTTTGAGAAGATTAATAGTTTTATTCATTGAATTCGTCCTCCAACACCCACGTAGATTTTAATGAGAAAAGTTGCACAGTTTTGATTTTAATGACAAAAGAAACCTACACCCACGTTGGAATTTTAAATGTACACTCAAATGTTTCAAAATTTAAGAGGAAGATGAAATTGCACTCAAATATTTCAAAATCTAAGAGGAATATGAAAGGGCAACTCAACTCATTATTGAATGACGAAGGAGTAAAGGTCGAAGGGCATTATTTTGCCACATTAAAAAATTATAAGGGTAAAATTGACACAAAAAGTTTATCCTCATTGATATAGATATAGATATAGATATAGATATAGATATAGATCTTTACCTAATATTTTGTTTTTCTTTTTCCATTTTAAATATAATTATAAAAAATAAATTTCACGAAATGTTTCGTCGTTGATTTAAATTTTATTAGTGATGTTTTTATAATTTCCATTACACCCCTCAAATCTAATTTCATTGCTTGCTTAAATTTAAGATTACTTTTTTGTTTTAGTGTTTTTCAACAATAAATTTTCTTTTAAACATTTTGTACAAAAAATTGGTTAGAATTTAAACACTCATATGTTTGGTTACATTTCTTCATCAGTGTTTTTATACCCAAGTTATTATATACTTTTAAAAAAAAAAATTTTAAAAATTTGTTTCAAGTGTTTCTCTTAAATTGGTTTATTTCTCAATCTCATTTTTTAATAAGTCATTTTTAGTGGTTGTTAAACACTATAAATTTTTTCAAAATGATCTTTCAAAATTAAACACTTGAAGAGTTAAACCAAAAAGACCCTTAGTCTCGTGAATTAAAACTTTAAAATTAATTTGACAAGTTCAATTAATAACGGTAAGGGTATGTGTTTGAATAAACTTTCTACGCCCTCGTTTAATTACAATTTGTTTTTTTTTTTTTTGTTTTTAGTTTTTGAAAATTATGATTGTCTTCTCTCAATTTTCCTACCATGATTTTCATCTTTATTAAGAATCCATTTGAATTACTAGTCAAATTCCAAAAACAAAAACATTTTTTTTGGAAACTACTTTTTTTTTTTTGTTTTCAAAATCCAATTTGGATTTTGAAAACAAAACGAAGGTAGGTAATAAAACAATGAAACTTGTAGGTGGATGTAGGTGTGTATAAGCTTAATTTTCAAAAACCAAGGGGGTGTTTGACCCATGGTTTTGGGTTTGGGTGGTTTTGTGTTTCAAACCGAAAACCATGTTTGCTCCATTGTAATCACAACCCCATGGGTTCCAAACACAACCCGATGGGTTTTCTCTCCAAACCTACCTCAAAACCACTCAAAACCTATGATTTCTCTTTCTTTCATAAAGTTGGTGGGACCCACTATTTCTTTATCCATTTTTGTCATAAATTTGGTGGGTCCCCAATAAATAAATATATATATATATATTAACATAAGGAAATGTATTCTAGCCAACATACCCATATAAATATTTTTAAAATAAAATCTAATTTTGAGTTAACGTATTAAAAAAATATGTATTTATTTTCAAATTAACAATATTCTGAGTGACAAAAATGAACCGTATGTTATTTTGAATTTATTAAAATGAAATGAATGATATTTAATTTTAGATCTGCTATAGTAAATAAAGGAAAAGAAAAAAGGAAAAGAAGCGTTAAAAGAAAAAGAAATAGAAAAATATAATGCTTGAAGGAAAAGGGAAGTGATGTATAGAAAAATATAATGCTTGAAGGAAAAGGGAAGTGATGTCGCTTCTAAGTGATGAGATAGCATCCTAATATGGCTATTTTAGCTTTTCATGCAGGGCCTTAGTTTCTAGTGTAGGGGGAAGATGGGTGTAGGACATTATAAATTAGTCATGGGCTAGTAGGGGGTGTTTCAGGTGAGACTAAGCACACACATATGCGAGAATTTATTGGGAAAGTTTTGATCTGTCTCTTATTTTGTTAACTTGCAGTAGCTTCTCACGGGTAAAAGGCTTAGCATATGTAGTTCTTGGACTTGAGCATGATAATTGTCAACATGTGAATCTCGGCCAGTCATACTATAGAGCGGTAGGCTTGATCAAGGTGTAGGAAAGCTTAGGTTGGGGGGATTGGATAGAGCAATTTTGTTAATGTTTAGCTCCTCCTTAACTTTTTCTTCGTTGGATTTTATGTGCAAAGATGCTCTTTGATGGTAATATTGTTGTAGGCCTAAATCTGGAGATCAGTGTCCATTTTGAGTTGGATAGTCTGTAAATCCTAATGGTTGGCTTGGTGTGGAAATTATCGAAGAGTTGGAAGCTAGCTGAATAGCAAATAAAATCATATGGTTGTCCTGTTAGATTGGGGCACGCGCTTTTGTGTGGGGAAAAGTGTTGTGTAATGGCTGGCGATTTCCAGACTGTCCCTTCGTGTGTGGAGGGTGTGTTTTATCTGATTTTCCTTTTTGTAATGTTGCTCTCTGAGAGGTTCTCTTGGTGTTATGAAAGGTTGATGCCTTCTGATGCTAAAAAAAACAATATATTAATACATAAATAAATAAATAAATAAATAAATATAAATATAAATATATATATATATATATATATATATATATATATATATATATATATATATAATTTTATAATTTTAACATAAGGAAAGGTATTTTAGCCAACATACCCATATAAATATTTTTAAAATAAAATCTAATTTTGAGTTAACGTATTAAAAAAAATATGTATTTATTTTCAAATTAACAATACTCCGAGTGACAAAAATAAATAGTATGTTATTTTGAATTTATTAAAATAAAATGAAAATATTAAATTTTAAATCCGCTATAGTAAATAAAGTATTTAATTTTAAATTAATACACAAAAACAAAAACAAATTTATATGTACAAATTTTTTTAGTTCAACAACGTTTCGATGTGGGAATATTCGAACCTCTAACTTTTTGATCGAGGACATATATCAATTATTGCTAAGCTAAGTTTATTTTGGCATATGATATTTATTTTGAACTTATTTATATTTAAATAATATAAATATACATGATTTTATATTTAATTTAGTCATTTTAAAGTAACCTATAGATTCAATTTTATTTATTATGTGATTATATGTTCCAAAATTTTCTTTTCTCATGAACCATGTTTTTTTTTTGTTTTTTGGTCTCAATAACTACTTTAATTTAACATTAATGAACTATTGTTTTGAATTTAAAATTTGCATGTGGATCCATGGAAAAAATGATCAAACTTAAGCCCCCGTTTAATAATTTGACTTTTAGTTTTTTATTTTTGAAAATCATGTTGGTTTTCTCTCAATTTTCTCAGGATATTTTTCATCTTTGTTAAAGACACATTTAAATTCCTAGACAAATTCCAAAAACAAAAAACTGTTTTTTGAAAACTATTTTTTTTTTCAAACTTTTTAATTTTCAAATGGAGCCTAAGAATTTCATGTTATGTTTTTCAATTTGTCAATGATAATCAATATTTTTATTATTGGAAATAATTTTTTTTTTCTTTGTCTATACCATAAATTAAATGCTCAATTCAAAATTCTCTTAAGAATTAATCTATGTTACACAAGGGGTTTTACAATTAATAAAACATTCACCGATAAAAAGAAAAAATAATAAAATAAAAAAGAAAAAAAAACTGTCCAAACACGGGGTTTAGAACCCAACACTCCAAACGCTGTTTTCTGATTCCCAGGGTTCAGAACACAGCATCCCAAACACTGTGTTTCTGTAACGCCCCATGATTTTATAAAACTATCCTAGCGACATTACTATCTCATAAACCAAACTAATCGTGTGCACCGAAAATTTCGACAGCATAATGACATACGGCTAAACCAAAATTTTCTAAAGACCTACTAGGACAAAAATAACACTTCTAATATCAAACCATTCACAACCACACCACAACCCTTCAAATTCACAACAGAACTCCCACAGCAGGCGAGTCAGATCTCGCAATAATATATATCAAACAAGTAGAGCATACACGACTAAAGCTCAACTAAGCACAACTAACTACAATTAAACTTAATTGAAACGACCTTGATCATTTTAAACCAAAATAAGAGATAGAGTCTATTAAAACAACTTAACTAAGTCTAGAGTTCAACAAGAGGAATTTAAGAACTAGCCAAAGAGGACAAACAGTTGTCCAGCATATGAACTACAACTACCTTATCCAATTGAAAATAAAAGAGAAAGCAACGCGAACAAGTAATGGTCCTTCCTCAAGCACCTCCTCAGCATCACCACGGTCAACTCAATCCTCATAACCTGCATAACCTAAAATGTTGGGGGAAAGAAGGGGAGGGGGTTAGTACAACCACGATACTGGTAATCAGCCCCTACCTGAAAAGCCATCAAACAGCAACCAAACAACCAACATGCTTTTCATGCGCAAACAACATACTTCTCAAAGCTATGAACACAACAACATGCTTCAAAGCAAGTAAAGTGAATGACTCTCCTAAGCCAAACCTCATGCATCTCTCTATGCAACTCACTAACCACTGATGCTCCACGAGCTTACTCGACCATTTGTACCTGAGGTGCACTGACATTCACCCAACTAGCCTTTCTTTCACATTCAGGTCCCTGACCTCTTTATTACAACTACCTAGAATGCATATGCCCTGCAACATGCTTCTAGACTCCTGTACTATGCCCACCAAGCATATACATACCACACCAAACTACTTAGAATGCATATAACCTGCATCATGCTTCTAGACTCATGTACTATGCCCACCAAGCATATACATACAACAACAACATACTCTCGATTCATGCGTAACTCATAAAAGCATAACAACTAGCATACTTAACAACCAAGCATCACATAACAACAGTTCATGCTATTCGAATATCTCATATATATATATATAACACAGAAGCAAGAAGCACTTACACACACACATATACATATATAAGCAAAGCAAGAAACAAGAGAATAATTATAAAGCGATTAAACAAATAGCGTGCATCATGCAATCATACAGACTTCAATAGATAGAAACTACTTACCTATAAAGTGCTCCTAAGCAATCCTAAACAAACCAACGGAGCTCCTAAACAACAGGATAAATGCTACGAGTCAAAACCAAGCTTAAAAACCTAATGGTAAAACTAAAGAATGCTTAGAGAAGGGATTTCTTACCAAAACCACTTGATTCTCAACCGGAAGAGCCTAAAAGAGCCAAGCTACAAGCAACAACCTACTAAGAGTTAGAAACCGACTTCAAACACATAAAAGACTTAATAAAGGAATTAAAGGATGCTGGAATTTACCGATTATCACTCAAAACTCTTTTAATACGCGCAGTCTGAGGTCCGAATTGGGTTAAAACTGAAACTAATGGAACACCAAAGGGTTAAAGGCTATCCTAAGGCAACCTAATCAAATTACCAAGGCTTATGGACGAGGAAATTTACCGATCAACACCTAAACGACCTTGAAACTTGCTGCCCAATGATCAAGAGGCTCCAAAAATGACGATCTAAAATCGTTGGACCAAGAGACTTTAATTCAAGGTCGCACGGATTTAGGGTAATCACCCAAAGCCCACTTTGGGTCCAATTTTCCGCTGGACAGTGAACAAACAAGATTGAATCCTGTAGTTTGAAGTCGATAATGAAGGGGTAAATCATAACAAGGCCATATGAGCTATGGGTAACTCAATTTTGAAGTCTAAAGAGTGTGGGCACAAGCGAAAACTTGCCAAAATGTCCAAACGACACCGTAAGGGCAGAAATAACAGATTTGCGCCTGAGGGAGAGAGAGTATCGATTCTACTACATGCGAATGAGGTCGCTTCAAACACCAAACGTTGCTGGAGGTCGTGGGTATCGAAGAGCTTGTGCCTAAACCTCTAAACACTGAAATCCGACGCTCACGAAGGGGGGGGAAACACCATGTGGCTCGTGGATTCTGCTGCACGCGAGTGAGGCTGAGGGACGATGGTGATCGCGACGCGGGTCTACACGCACAAGAGGAAGAGAGGACTCACGGCCTTGCTCGTGGGTCTCATTATCAGCGCTCGAACAACCCAAGAGGGAAGCATGGGAGACGGCAACACAGCTGCTACTTGCGGAACAACAACACGAGAGAGAGAGAGAGAGAGTGAGTCGCCGCTGCTGATTGTGGCCTCACTAGAGAAAGAGATCGACGAAGGGAGATAGCGCCAACGACCTGCTGCTTTGAGGAAGAAGAATTTGAGGGGGGTGCTGAGCGACGGCCACACACGAGAGAAGGAAAAGAGGGAGAAAGACTTATGGCTTCTTTTCTTTTTCCTTATTATTTCTTTACTTTTAATCACACCCTAAGAAAGAACCTAACTTAAATAAAATGGTGCAACTTATCTAGGATTTCATTTAAAACCCCAAACTTAACTCTTAAAAGATTTGGGAAAGAAAATAACTCAATTGATTAAGAATTTGGGTCTTTTGATATTTAAAATAAATATCGAATATTGAACCTCCAAACTTAGGAATTAAAGATTTAAATTTAAAATCATTTTTCCTAAATTTACTTAAAAAAAAAACTATTTTTAGAAAATTTGCTTGCAAGTGTTTCTCTCAAAATTATTTATTTCTCAAACTCATTTTTTAATAAGTCATTTTTAGTGGTTGTCAGACACTAGAAATTTTTCCAAAATTAAACACTTGAAAAGTTAAACCAAACATATCCTTAGGGGTTGTTTGTTTGGTGGTAATCCAAGATTCCCATGGAATGGGCATCTGGATTACCCCGTTTGTTTTGTGGTAATGAAAGATGCCTAGGTATCTTGTGATCTCTAGGCATCCTAGGATGCCACATGGGAGGCTTCTAAGAAGATTTTGATGCCCTCCTAAAACATGTGTTTCTAAGATTCCCATGTTGAGGGAATCAACCATTGACGTTTTTGTCATTCGTTTTTCTTTTACATATATTTTCTTTACTTCTCAATCTTTTAATTTTTTTATTTTAAAAAATTAGTGTATTCATTCACTAATAAACAATTCTATGAAATTAGCTATATTTATATGTTTCATTTACATATAAAATAAAATTAATTTAATTTGTATAACATATACTTTGAATCTATTTTCAATTGAAATTTGAAGTGGTTTTTTTTTATATTTTTTTATTTTACCTTTCCAACAATCATCCAATATATATATATTTTTTTAAAGAAATACTATCTCAAATCGATATTATTTCTCTCAAAATTTTCTCTATTTTGATAATGTATAAATATAATCCACTAAAAATGTTATCAACTATATAATTGTCTTCTTTTAAAATAAGTTCAAGTATTTGAAGTTAAAATTGAAATTAATATTTAATTCAATTTTTTTTTGTAATAAAAATCTCAATACAATCTAAATTATATATATATATATATATATATATATATATATATATTTGCAAAATAATATACAAAATTAATACGAACTGAATTGATAACAATATTAAATTATTAAAGTAAAATATTTTATATAAATTTAAATTATATTAAATTAATATATAAATGATTGGGAAAAGTACATAGATAGTCCAAATATGGGCCCTATATTTCATAAATGTCCAAGTTTCCAATTTTTTTTTACAGAAAAGACTTAATGACTCAAATGTTTTTCATAAAAATCATGTCCCTTTTACGATTCAGCCTTTATATACTCTACTAACCATTTTAAAAAAAAACCAAAAAAGGAAAGAACCATTTCCTTCATTTTTTAGACTGTGGGTGAGAGAGAGAACAAAAAAGGAAAGGGCGTGCAATTGGGGGGGGGGGGGAACCCACGATTTTTGCTTCCGTTCAACCCAAGATTTCTGCTTCTTTTTTTCGACGATTTTGCGAAGAAGAAGACACAGGAAGTTCGGGAAGAAGACGGATCGCTGTTTGTAGAAATCCTCTGGTATATTTCAAACTTCGGAGGTATATTCTTTAGGTCTAGAAATCGAAAAAGGAAGACAACTCACGATTTGAAGCTTGCTTTTGAACCCACGATTTGTACCGAAATAGGCTTCGTTTTTTTCTAGCGATTTTGCGAAGAAGAAGAAACAGAAAGCGCTCAAAGAAGACGAACCACTGGTAGCTGGTAGCAGAAAACGTCTGGTATATTTCAAACTTCTGAGGTATATTTCACATAATCTGGTATATTGCTTCGAAATACCTAGTTCATGCGCTGTATTCCCACGGGTTTTTAGGGTTTTTTTCTCGCTCACCGTCCCTAAGGCGTCAACTTTTTTCATAATCCCTTTACTTCTTCACTGCTGGTATATATGAACCACAAAATATGTATCAGACACACATGGTTTATATATTCATCTGTATATATCATATTTTATATATTTCATTTTTTATATACCATATTCCATAGTATACAAAAATATATACCACATGGTATATATGAAACATAAGTATACTGACATATGATATATATTTAGGTATACTTTGGAATATGGTATATAAAATATGATATATACAGTTGAATATATACTGACATTGACTGGAATGAGATATCCTTCTAAATATATTAAATATTAAAACTGAAAACGTACCCATCTAAAAACATGTTTATAATGTGTATATATGAAACTGACATTAACTAAAACGATGTATCCCTTTGAATATATAAAATATAAAAACTGAAAAACGTACCCATCTTCAAAACACTCAAAACGAAACAGAAAAGTTGAACAAAGTTTGCTAGAAACCTCTATTGTAACGCCCCACGTTTAAAAATTAAGCATTTTTGGAGTAACCAAGCCTATTCACTCGAGTTCTAATTTGGAAAATTAGACAAGTTCATTTAGTTCCAAAATTGATGAGTTAAATCTCGATAATTTAGGAATTTAGTTCTTTATTGTATCTCTAATTTTCTCTAGAAATCCAAATCGTTTTCTTTTTTAATTTAGGATTACCCAATTATTCAAAGTTTTAATTGGGTTTATAATTGGGACAAGAGTCTTAATGTGGAATTCAAATTAAGGCTTCTTTTATTATTTTTGGCTATTCATTCTTAGAAAAAAAAAAGAGAAAAGAAAATAGTGGCAACCCTAAAATCTCATCTCCTTCCCTCATCTCCTTCCCTTCACGCCGTCAGCCCCCCCTCGAGTTCTCTCGTGTTCTGCCTCCACAGGAATCGCTCGCAGCCGCTGCCTCTTACATCCTTCCATTCTTCCTTTAGCGAGCACCCACACACGCGAGCAGCAAGTGACGGAGGTCTATCTCACTTCCTCTCGCGTTTCTCACTCTTCAAGCAACAAGCCGACGGAACTCCCACGCGGCGTCGTCTCTCTCAATCTCTCCCACGCGTTCTGTTCTGTCTGAGCAGCAAGACCCACGCAAGGAACCTCGAGCCTCGTTTCCAACAGCCTTAAACCCACGGCCAGAGGCGTCCTTTGCTTGATTTGGGTTCCAGCAGCTTCAAATTCGGTGTTCCGCGTCCTTTCCAGCGTGCCAAACCCATTCGGTAAGCTTTAGGCTTATTACCCATGCTCTTTTGTACTTGAAATTGGATTACCCACTCTTGGTAGGTGTTGGATTCGTGTTACCCAATCCTTATCGATTCTAAATTTGCAGGTTTAAGATTATTTGTACACTTAACAACAACTTTTTGGGCTTAAACATGGCTCTTGACGAATACCCATAACCCGAACATCCTTAAATCGGGTTACCCATAACCTGTTGGCTTGGGACCTTGGTTGTTGGGTTAAATCGAGCACCAACCAGCAAGCAATAAATCTCGTTTGATGGATTTTGGTAAGTTTCCATGCCCTTAAACCTTTGTAATTCAATTATGTTGGCTTTTGAATAGCCTATGACCCTTGGGTGTTCTATTAAGTTGCAATTGGACCCTATTCGGACCTCGGACAACACATATTCTAGGAGCTCTAGTGCTGTTTGTCAAATTTCAGCAAGTGTTGAGCCATTTTTGAGTGAGTTTCAAGTGATAAACTTCATCTAAGACCTTTTCGATCTCCTTGTTAGTGCTTTGGATCATTCTCGTACTCTTAGTAGCTCTTGTTGTAGTTTCAAGCTAATCTGAGGTGTCCGAGCTAGCTATCTAAGGTTGTGTGTTCGGTAAGCATGCTCCTCTTAAACACCTCCTTAGCATTTATTAAGGTTTAGGGTTGAGTCAGCTTTGAAACCTTTCCTTTCTTATTGCAGGAGCTCGTTAGGTTTGCTTAGGAGTCTTTTAGCATTTTGTAACTGGATTTCTACCTGTTGAGTTTCTTTGTTTGTGTACTAGCATGTTGCGTTTTATTTGTTTAGTTTCAACAATGTTTGATATATGTATATGTTGTTATATTACTGATGAGTTTTGAGCATGTTAAACTGTTGTGTCATATGATGTATCAAATTGTTGTGTTGATGTATGTTAAGGTGTGGTGATGCAATGTTGTTGTGATAAGTTATCATGTTGTGGTTGGTTGCAAAGTATGATCTTAGTGCTATGACCGTATGTAGAGATTTTGATTGTTGCATGGACTTAAAGCATGATATAAGTCAGAAAGCGTGACAAGGTTGAGTATTTTTGTTTGTGAGCATGTCATTGACATAAAGCATGGTCTAGAGGCATGACGAGTAGGATTCGTGCATTCTAGTGAGATTGGGAGGTCGATAACCTTGTGTGATTAAAAAGGAAAGCTAGGTGAATACCAGGTGCTTCGCGTAAAAATGGTCGAGGGGTGGTATGTCACCAATGGATTAAGAGGAGCATCAGTTGCCTTGGGTAATATGGCCAAGGGGCGATGTGATGAGTCTATATATTGTGAAAGTCATTGGGTGCCTTGGGTAATATGGCCAAGGGGCGATTTACAGTTTGATTGTGAAGTCATCGGGTGCCTTGGGTAATATGGCCAAGGGGCAATGTACGGTTTGATTATGAAGTCATCGGGTGCCTTGGGTAATATGGCCAAGGGGCGGTGCACAGTTCGAGGCCTTGGGTAATATGGTCAAGGGTCAAACGCTGAGCGCCGTAGAGAAATGTCAAGGCCCTGGGTAATATGGTCAAGGGTCGGCGTGACTCGAAGGAATCAGTCTCAGAGAGCCTATAAGGGCTACGAGTATTGAGTGAGCATGGCATGGTGCGGAATTCATGTGTTAGGTGCATGGTTAGTTGCACGTTTACATAATTGAGCATGATGCGATATGTATGATGTTCATCTCGTATATAAGGCATGATAGTGTGATTGTAAAGCATGATTTTGCTATGTATGATGTATGATGTTTGATGGCTCTTCAGGTGTGAGCCAATTACTCAGTACCGTGGTTTTGTGTTGACCCACTGTTGGGTTCCTAGAGTGAGTAGAAATATGGTATAAAAGACTCTAGAATTCCTGTGCAAGTATACACAGTCTGCAGCAAGTAATATTATCAATCCTAGTCCTGAATTAGCTTCCACTTTACCTATTTTGTATAACTTTCTAATGGTCTCAAAGATGGTAAAAATGATTTGGTTTTATAAGAATTATGCTGAAGCAAAATAAACAACAGAACAAAGAATAAACAAATAGGTAGACAGATTAAAGACATTCGCTGGATAGGCTTAGCAATTTTTTTAAAAGATGCTCTAGCAATATTATTGATCATGCAAACTCTCGCAGTATTATTAGCGGATTCCTCCCGGAACTCCGGATCTTTTGGAATGTGTTTCAACCCCAATGAAGTGCGACCGATCAAGCACTAGGCAATTGGCTATCCCTAGCTTAGTCACTGGCGTTCACCAATACACAATGATCATAGTGTGGATAATTGCCACACACTCTCTAAATCATCCCTGAAACTAGAGAGAGGTATTCACACCGGCTGGCCAGGTGGGCATAAAATGTAAATAGGCACAACAATTAACCAAGATGCAATAACAAATGAATATTATTAAAGATTAAGCACAACAATTACATGCTCCCTAACCAACGCCTAAAGCTACTTAGTTCATAATAAGCATGAGAACATGAATTACAATCTGAGTAGGCATGTCCATAATCACAAGATAATAAAGAAAATAATAATCTCCTTAATCAACTTGCGGATGATGGTGTTCTTGATAATCTCCAATCTCTCTATATTATTCGGCTTCCAAGGAAAGTTGGAATAGAATTGACTTCGACGGCTACTTCCTTTTATAGAAGGATCGGAGGCTTGAATTAGGTCAACTTGGACACGTGTAAGGCTCTCCTTGCTCCTTTATCCCGAAAATAACTCAACAAAAGTCGGTTCATGAAGTTGGCTAACGAGCTGTGATGTGGCAGTTCTGCTCCCAGTTTTGCTGCAACATAGAATTTGCTCCCTCTAGTCGCCCAGCAACAGATTCTGCACAAAATGATTTCCAAAGCTTCCATTCTTCCAAATGTGTTAAAACATGTAATATCTATCTAGAACCAACCCTATTAAGCACAAAAGACACACAAATCCGTATATAAATGAGGCCTAAATTACTACCTTTTGGGCAGTTATCACACCCCAAACTTGAACTATTGCACGTCCCGAGCAATACTAACCAACCTTCCTTCAAGAATTCAAAACATTAGACAAAGAATAGCTTAATCCAACCAGACAGTCCAACACTACCTTAGCCCCTTACTTGAGCACTCTGCAAAACCAAGCTTTGCTGCAGCAAAATGATTCCTCCGGCATGGACAAATAATCACCACTTTTAACTCAATTTTGAGAACTTACCACAACTTAGCTCTATTATCAGACACATTAGAACACATATTTTTGAACACACATTTAAGGAGTTTATATTCTTGTTTTAAAGACTTAAAGCAGCCTTACAGTCATAAGCTCTTAAGCACGGGATGACCCCTTTATGGTGCAGTATACCCTTGCCTCAAACTCATCACCAACTAGGCTCAATACTCTTTATAAAGCTAAAAAATCCTTAGTTATTCTATCTCTTGCCCCTCAGAATGGCGACATTTTATGATGAAGCTTACCTAAGTTCTGGGAGACAGAAAAACTGCTGGATCATCATTCATCCCTCAAAACTTTTGATCCATGAATTTTCTCAGCAAAATTTTCAACAATCATCTTTTTTTAGCAAATAATTTTTTCATTTTTTCACATTTCCTAGGTCATCTTTTGACGCGAAGACAAACTGTGGGTATCACAAATGTCCCCGGTTACTCAACAACCTAACAACATTTTAATTGAAGGAGAGGAATGCTCGAGCAAAACAATTGGAATAGCAAAAAGTCCCCAAAACTTAAATTATTCATTGTCCCCAATGAATAATTAATTAAGCAATTATACCCCCAAACTTAAATTTTTCTATCTGAATTTTTAAACTAAACGCGGGACTAGAACTAAGCTTAAAGTGGATCATATGAGTCAACACTACCTCCAAAATCTTCTTTGTCGCAGCAACAGTTCAGGCTAGAAGAAATGCTCAAGCAAAAGGTTTATGGAGATCAGAATACCTTGATCTAATTAAGCGTAAGCAGTCCAAGCTTCAAAAATTCAAAAGAAAATTAGTTAAGTTAGAGTTACTCAGCACTCATGGAACATAAACATCTAGAAATTTCATTAAAAACACGAAAAATTACAAAGCAGATATACTTTTTTAGAAGCAGAAAAATTAAAAAGAAACAGTTATAACAAGCAAATATAGAAGAAGATGCAGTCAGGAATGCGCGAGCAAACAAAATATTCCAACAAAAAGATTGCGCGCTCCAATTTTCCTCCTTCAATCTTCCCGACCAGGCTCTTCTTCTTCTTCACCTTCTTGTTCCACAGGCGACAGCGGAATCTAGGGGTTTAGTAGGTCCTCAGGGAATACGGGTAAGGCCGGGTATGGTTTAGAAAAATTCGATTGCAAGGCCACCCTTACAGCGGCATCCCTCCTCTTTACATAATCCCAGAAAGTCTGAAATTACCTTTCAGCGAATTCCATTCTGCTGGAATGCAGTTGCAACAGCTCCTGCATTTATTGGATGTCGCACACCAAACCCCCTTGGCGTGCTTCCTGTGTTCTCTGAAGCCTGGCCAAATTTGGCGTGTCTATAATTCCCTTATTTGGTAATATCATATCATCCTCACTCTCTGACACCCCTGCCCTTCGGCATAGCATCGTGATAGTGTTGGGAAAAAACAACTTCCCCACCTTTTTCCGCCAACAATCAAGAATCTCAGAAGAAATTATTTTTCCTGCATCAATACTCATCGAGCGAAGAATAGCAAAGGCAAGCAATACCCGGTTCCGAGATACTGTGGAGTCGTGAGTTGTCGGTAGTAAGCGCAGCCTAATAAAACTCATCCAGGTGTTGGCCTCGCTTTTCAAATAAGCAGCCTGAAACGTGCGCTTCCGCGTCTGCGACAACCTCCATTGGGCCCCCTCAATGCCAACCTCTCGGACAGCCGCACTTAGCTGGTCGCTAGATGGTGCAACCACCATCTCATTAAAGACTGCATGCGAAAAATCTTGGAGATCGAACAATTCATTAACAGCTTCTGGGCTCCAATCCACGGGGACTCCTCGAACTATAACCTGAAATTCTTCCTTATCGTCAAGATTTGCGTAAAATTCCCGAACAAAGTTGGAATTAACAGGCTCTGGTTTCACACAAAATTTGCTCCAGCCGAGGTTCTCTATTCCAGTCCTCAAGAACCGTGGAAAATTATTGCCAAATCCCCGTTCAAACAGAAAATCTCTTTTCAGCAACTCAGCGTATTTTGCTCTGGCAAAATTGTTGACGAAGCGGTCGAATGGCAACTGTCGTGCTTCTATTTTATCGTGTTCCTCCGATGCTTTAACAATATTTTTGTCATTCTCTGCCCTTCGCTTGAGCAACTGTTCCTCCTCAACCTTCTTCTCTGCTTCTTCTCGCATTCTTTCCTCAGCCTCTTTTTTCTCTCGTTCCTCTCGCTCTGCCTTCTCTCTCTCGGAATCCGATGATGGAGGCGATGGGGTATCAGCCCTGATCACCTGAACGCGCCCAGCCTTCCGCTTAATGCGGCGATGTTTCGGAGGTTCAGGCATGATAACCTCAATACGAGCCTCCTTAACTGGTTCTCTTTTAATTTCAGCCTCTGCCTGCACATCATCACTTTGTTTCTCCTGAATTTCCTCTCTAACTTCTTCTGTAGCCGTCATTCCCTACTCATCATCTTCTGGATTCTGTTTATCAGATTCTTTTGGGTCTCCTTCTTCTACTGCAATAACCTCATCCTCTGTTGTCTTTTCTTGTTCTTTAGCCCTCTGTTGTCGTCTTCTTCTTTTAGCTTCTTTCTCCTCCGGTGTTCTTTTCTTCTTGGTTTTTACTTTCGGAACTTCGGGGGTAACGAGTATCTCTTCCTCCTCACTCTCCCTCTCTTTTCTAGCTCTTGTTTTTGTCATTGAAGGTGCAAGGGGGTTGACAGAGAGAAGAAAGAAAGAAAGAAGAATGCACGCAACAAAGATTTGAATCAAGAAAATGAAGTGAAACTTACCTATCAGAGGTTGCTAATAAATAGGGCTTCAACAAATTGAAATCCCAACCGAAAAGATTTGCTCTTCTTAAATTATCTTACCGTTTAATTTTAATTGCATGCAAATTCGAGATTTCAAAACATCAACGGTAATTTATGAATCTCAATCGCCCATGGTAATTCACGATGCGCTGTCCACCATCAAAGCCCTTGGATGATTGTTGTGTGACACGTGGCCTCATCAGATGACTCATGCAAATTTTACCTGCAAAAATTCAAAGAAAAATCCCAACGGTAAAAGTAATAATTACTCCAACAAACCCTTCCTATTCGGATGATTTGCTCCAGCCATAACTTTTGCTGCAACAACCTGCTGAATCTGAAGAATCTCTGATACGGAATTCAAATTTCAAAGTGGGAAAATCACATCTTTTAAATTTAAATCTAATTTTAACCGGCCAAATCAAATTTAATCTTTTATTTTTAAGAGAAGCCGAATAAATTAGAGAGAATCTTTATTAATTTAAATTAAGCAGAATTCAAATAACTCACAATAAGATCTAGATAAAATAAAATCTAACTAATGCAAAGATAATTCAAAGATAATCCAAATAAATAACCCAAAAAATAAATTTACATCAAATTTAAAACGAAATAGATAGAATCTAAAATAACCAAAAATAATAAAAAGACTTAAAGATAAAATCTAATAAATCATGCAAAAAAAAAAAAAAAAACAAATCTAACCTAATCGAAATGAAAAACAAATCAGAAAAACATAAAATCAATACAAACACCGGGAGCTCAAATTTTTTCTCTATGAAATGCTCCCGCAAAAATCCTGCTCTCTCAATCATCGACCAACCTTAGGGAAGGATATTTCGACTGAAACTCCTCACCCCAATAATGCTTCACACACTGTCCATTCACCTTGAACACTCTCCCATCTTTTTCATCCTGCAAAGTAATTGCTCCATGGGGGAAAACCTCAATCACAATAAACGGTCCTGACCATTTAGATTTTAGCTTCCCAGGAAATAATTTAAATCTAGAATTATAAAGCAAGACTTTCTGACCCTTGACAAACTCTTTAGACTTTATTTTCTTGTCATGTCACACCTTAGTCTTTTCTTTATACATTTTCGCATTCTCATAAGAAAATTGGCGAAATTCCTCTAATTCATTAAGCTGCAGCATTCTTATTGCTCTTGCACGACTCAGATTAAAATTCAATTTTTTCAAAGCCCAGAACGTTTTATGCTCTATCTCTAGTGGTAAATGGCAAGCTTTCCCATATACTAACCTATAGGGAGACATACCTAGAGGAGTCTTATAGGCTGTCCTATAAGCCCAAAGAGCCTCATCCAACCTAAAAGACCAATCCTTCCTAGATGGATGGACTACTTTCTCTAGAATCGCTTTTATTTCCCTATTACTAATTTTAGCTTGACCATTTGCTTGTGGGTGATAAGGGGTAGCTATCCTATGCTTAATCCCATACTTAGCTAAAAGCTTAGTCAAGATATTATTAACAAAATGCGTACCCTCATCACTCACTAGAGCTCTAGGTGTCCCAAACCACGCAAAGATGTGCGATTGAAGAAACCTTGCAACTGTCTTGGCATCACTCTGATGGCATGCAATGGCCTCCACCCATTTGGACACATAATCAACTATCAATAAGATAAAGACATTGTCATTAGAAGGGGGAAATGGCCCCATAAAATCAATACCCCATACATCGAATAATTCAACTTCTATAATATAAGTAAGAGGCATTTCATCTCTCTGCCCTAAATTTCCTCTCCTTTGGCAAGCATCACATTGCTGGTAAAACCAATGGGATCCTTGAATAAGGTAGGCCAGAAAAATCCACAATGTAAAATCGTCGTAGCTTTCCTCTGACCGCTGAAATGACCTCCATATGGTGAAGAGTGACATTGCTCCAGGATTTCCTTTGCTTCAGCACCTGAAACACACCTGCGAATAATACCGTCAGAGCATTGCTTATACATAAATGGCTCATCCCAATAGAAAAATTTTGCATCATGCTCAAACTTTTTCTTCTGCCTCCAGTCCATGTCAATAGGAGTGACTCTCTTTACCAAAAAGTTGGCAATATCAGCATACCAAGAGACATCCCTGACTACCTTTACCTCAACAGCAAAAAGCTGTTCATCTGGAAAAGAATCTGAAATGGCAGATTGCTCCAGCAAAGATGATGATGGATCAAGACGAGATAAATGATCTGCAATGACATTTTCTGATCCCTTCTTGTCCTTTATCTCCAAGTCGAATTGCTGCAATAATAAAACCCAACAAATTAGTCAAGGCTTTGCATCTTTCTTAGACATTAAATACCTTATTGCTGCATGATCCGTGAAAACCGTGACTTTGGATCCAACCAAGTATGGTCGGAACTTCTCAAGAGCAAACACAACAGCTAACAACTCCTTTTCAGTAGTTGTATAGTTGACTTGTGCCTCATTTAAAACCCCTGCTTGCATAATATATAGGATGGATAAATTTGCCCTGCTTTTGCCCCAGCATAGCACCTACCGCAGCATCACTTACATCACACATGACCTCAAATGGTAAATTCCAATTAGGTGCACAAAGAATGGGTGCTGAGATTAAAGCAGCTATTAATGTTTCAAAAGCCTTCCTACAATCTGCATTAAAGTCAAAAACATGATCAGTGCACATTAAGTTACAAAGAGGTTTACTGATTTTTGAGAAATCCTTTATGAACCTCCTATAAAATCCAGCATGACCTAAAAAACTCTGAATCCCTTTCACTGAATTCGGTGGTTCTAGTCTCTCAATAACCTCAATTTTTGTTCGATCAACTTCTAGACCATTCTTAGAAATCCTATGACCTAACACTATGCCCTCCTTCACCATGAAGTGGCATTTCTCCCAATTAAGAACTAGATGAGTATACTCACATCTCTTTAACACCTTACCTAAATTATCCAAGCAACTTTGAAAAGACCCTCCAAACACTGAAAAATCGTCCATGAATACCTCAACAGTGGACTTAATCATATCAGAAAAAATTGCTAATATACACTGCTGAAATGTTGCTGGAGCATTGCAAAGGCCAAAAGGCATTCGCCTAAAAGCAAATGTCCCATAAGGGCAAGTGAAAGTGGTTTTTTCCTGATCCTCGGAAGCAATAGTAATCTGGTTATACCCAGATAGCCATGTAAGAAACAGTAGTAGGCCTGACCAGCCAATCTATCCAACATCTGGTCAATAAATGGTAGAGGGAAATGGTCCTTACGGGTGGCATTATTAAGCCTCCTGTAATCCATGCAAACCCTCCAGCCAGTTACTGTCCTGGTTGGGATCAACTCATTGTCTTTATTACTTACCACCGTGACATCTCCTTTCTTAAGAACACACTGGACAGGGCTTACCCAATTTCTGTCTGCAATTGGATAAATGATACCAGCATCCAACCATTTAATCACCTCCTTTTTAACCACCTCTTTCATTGCAGGGTTAAGCCTTCTTTGTTGCTCAATACTCCTAAAGGATCCCTCCTCTAGAGTGATTTTGTGCATACAAAAAGATGGGCTAATTCCCTGAATGTCAGCCAATGTCCAACTGATCGCCTTGCGGTATTGCTGCAGCAACTTTATTAAGGCCTCTTCATGCTCCGACATTAAATCTGATGCAACAATAATGGGCAACGTCTCACCTTCTCCAAGATACACATACTTTAGATGATCCGGCAAGGGCTTCAAATCTAAAGTTGGTGCCTCAATCAGGGATTGCTTAATAGGAGGAGCCTTCCTTTGATCTAAATCTAAAGACTAAAAACGTCCTCACACCTAAACATTTTTTTTCATTTTTTCTTTCTAAAGAACAAACTTCTAAATCCTCTACACTAATCTCTCCATGATCTTCCAAATGCTTGTTAGTCGAATCCTGAATTGTTGTCTCAACAATTGTGTTCTCCAGAATCCTAATGAAAGAGAAATCTTCCATTTCGTCTGGATACTTCATGGACTTAAAAACATTAAATTTTACTTCCTCATTACAGACTCTCATTGTTAATTCCCCTTTTTGAACATCTATCAAAGCCCTACCAGTAGCCAAAAAAAGCCGACCTAGAATAATTGGGACATCTTAATCAGCCTCATAGTCTAAAATAATAAAATCAACAGGAAATATGAACTTATCTACTTTCACTAAGACATCCTCAATTTTCCCCTCTGGATATGTGATAGACCTATCAGCTAGTTGGAGTGTGACTGTAGTAGGCCTAGCTTCACCAATACCTAGCTTTCGGTAGATCGAAAGAGGCATAAGGTTAATGCTCGCACCTAAATCACAGAGTGCTCTACCTAACTCTTTTCCACCTATAGACACATGTATAGTAAATGATCTTGGATCCTTAGCCTTGGTTGGTAGCCCATTCTTAAGAATAGCACAACATTCGTCAGTAAGAGATACAGTTTCAAACTCACATAACCTCTTCTTTTTAGTTAAAATATCCTTAAGAAATTTAACATAATTAGACATTTGCTCTATAGCTTCTACTAGCGGGATATTTATATGCAATTACTTAAGAATCTCTAAAAACTTTTTAAATTGACCATCCTGATTCTTAGGCCTTTGCCTTTGTGGAAAAGGTAGAGGTGGTACATAAGGTGGGGGCGGCACATAAGGTGGTTCCACATCTGGAACAGATCCAGATGTTCCAGCATCTTTATTGCTGCCTTTAGCACCCTGACCAGTCTCCAACTCTTTCTCAACAACAACATTTTTATCACCATTCTTTTATATATCCTGAGTTTTACTAGGTTCTTTCCTTTCTTCTACTGGCTTACCACTCCTAAGAGTTACTGCCTTTACCTGCTCCTTACCTTCCCTTCTAGGGTGTTCAGTGTCTAAGGGAAGTTTCCCCTGAGGCCTTGCCTTCACCTCATTAGCTAGCTGACCCACTTGCAATTCCAGGGCTCTCATTGAAGCTTGATTACTTTGAATTGTGGCATCTGTACGAGCCATATATTCTTTCATCATTGCCTCAAGAGAACTCCCCGAATTTTGATAGGGCAATGCCTGCTTATTTTGCTGGGGCAATACCTGCGCTTTAGCAAATCCCGACTGGTTCACCTTTTGTTGTGCTTGCACATTACTTCCTTGTCCTCCCCATGCGAAGTTGGGGTGGTTGCGCCAACCTGGATTATAAAAGTTAGAATAAAGGTTATTCCTTTGATTACCTACAAAAAACACAGAAGCTGGATTGTTGGGGCAAAACTCGTAGTTGTGATCTTCACCACAATAGACACATGCTTCCTTTGTGACTTGGTTCACCAATGCAGCAGGCTCCACAGCTGATGGCTGCTGATGACTAATCACTGTCACATTCTTAAGAGCGTTAGCAATCATTGCAAGATCAACCCTAAAGGTGGATACTCCATCAACCTCTAACACACTCTTAACCTTTTTATTTGTGCCTCTATCATCCAACCACTGGCAATTATTAGTAGATATTCTTTCTAAAATTTCATGGGCTTCATTAAAAGTTTTTGCCAAAAGGACCCCTCCAGCCGAAGCATCCAACATACCTTGGGTTACTCCATTTAACCCATTGTAAAATGTTTCCATTTGGATACAATGTGGTAAACCATGGTGGGGACACTTTCACAAAAGCTCCTTAAACCTCTCCCAAGCCTCACTAAAAGTCTCATCTTCAAGTTGCCTAAACCCTACTATCTCACTCCTTAATTTAACATCCCTATTTGGTGGGAAATATTTACTCAAAAAAATTTCAGCTAACTCATTCCATGTCCTAATTGATCCTGGGGCAAAAGAATTTAACCATGCCTTTGCTCCATCTCTAAGAGAATACGAGAACAAAGTTAATCTAAGGGCATCCCTAGGCACTCATTGAATTACAAAAGAATAACTAACTCCTAGAAAAGACTTAAGTTGCAAATGAGGATCTTCAGATGACAAACCATGGAATTGACCCACGATTTGCAACATCTGAAACATTACCGGTTTCATTTCAAAATTTGTTGCCTGAATTTGAGGACGTGCAATCCCTGGATTTAGCTCATCAAACATTGGATAAGCATACGCTCGAATGACTCGGGCCCTATCGTTCGCTACCAAGATAGGAATCTCAGCCTGATTATTTTGCTGCTCATTTTGCTCCAGCGGCGGATTTTGCTGCAGCAACCGATTCTACTGGGGTCCATTGGATCTTCAAGACCCTGCGGAAGGCGCGACACGTTATCCATTTGGTTCTGGTTTTTGTGCTGCTCTCTCCTTCCTCTCCTAAATGTCTTATCGATTTCTGGATCAAGCTCGAACCTCACCCCAGGCGGATCGCTCATGCACCAAACTCACGCCTGCAAAAACAAAAGAAACAATCAAAAAGTTCTCGCACCAAACCACTAAAACACATACACAAAACAGATCAGATAAAAACTTATTCAAGTCCTCGGCAACGGCGCCAAAAACTTGTTGGGTTTCCAGAGTGAGTAAAAATATGGTATAAAAAGACTCTACAACTCTGTGCAAGTATACACAGTCCACATCAAGTAATAAGTATTTATCAATCCTAGGCCTAAATTAGCTTTCACTTTATCTATTTTGTATCATTTTTCAATGGTTTCAAATATGGTAAATATGATTGGTTTTTAAAAGAATAATGCTGAAGCAAAAGAAATGACAGAACAGAAAATAATCAAATAGGCAGACAAATTAGAAACATGCACTGGTCAGGATTTAGTAATTGTTTTAAAAGATGCTCTAGCAATATTATTGATCATGCAAAACTCTCGCAGTCTTATTAGCAGATTCCTCCCGGAACTCCGGATCTTTTGGAATGTGTTTCAACCCCAATGAAGTACTACCGATCAAGCACTAGGCAACTGGTTATCCCTAGCTCAGTCACTGGCGTTCACCAATACACAATGATCTAGTGTGATTAATCGCCACACACACTCCCTAAATCATCCATGAAACTAGAGAGAGGTATTCATACCGGCTGGCCAGGCGGGCACAAAATATAAATGAGCACAACAATTAATCAAGATGCATTAATCGATATTTATTACCAGAAATTAAGCACGACAATCACATTGTTTCCTAACCAACGCCTAAAGCTACTTAGTTCATAGAATGCATGGAAACACAAGTTAAAATCTGAGTAAGCATGTCCATAATCACAAGATAATAAAAGGGAATATTAATCTCCTCGATTAGCTTGCAATGATGGTCTTCCAGATGGTCTCCAATCTCTCTCCTCTATTCGGCTCCCAAAGGTGGAAGTAACCTTTCCAAGAATGGAATGTTTTCTCCCAAAAGTGGAATGTTCCTCCCAAGGATGGAATGAATTTGACTTGGGCGGCTACCTCCTTTTATAGAGTTGAGGAAAGCTTGAATTAGGTTGACCTAGACACGTGGATGGCTCTCCTTGCTCCTTTATCCCGAGAATAACTCAACAGAATTCGATTTGTCAACTTGACTAACGAGCTGTGACGTGGCAGTTTTGCTCCCAGCTTTGCTGCAGCACAGAACTTGCTCCCTCCAGTCGCTCACCAATGCATTATGCACAAAATAACTTCCAAAGCTTCCATTCTTCCAAATGGGTTAAAACATATAATATATATCTAAAACCAACCCTATTAAGCACAAAAGACACACAAATCCCTATAGAAATGAGGCCTAAATAACTACCTTTTGGAGAGTTATCAGGGGACATACGGGGATCAGTGTTCAAGTGACAACCTAAAAGGTCTATAGTACAGGAATAAGGTTGGGTACCTTATCTTGGTAACACTATGTGATACGACCCGCTTTGTATTTGATACAGACATATTGATCCAAGGCGTCCATGTAGGAGACATGCAAGCGGGGGTATCCTATACAATGAGTTTGCATAAGATCGAACCACGAAATAGTAAACAACTAGATGTAACACCGTTAACTAGTTAGGTTACTGTTTCAATAGGATGACCTAGGTAACTCAGTCTTAATCTTGAGTGTGTCATGAACTCCTTCTCATGAGGGATTGTCCTTTGATTAGCATGAGTGAGAGTGGCCAATACGCCGACTCAATATGCCTTCCTTTTTGGGGACAAGATCGAGTGGGAGGCTGGGGACATGACAACACAAGAAGGAATTCACTCCTTCCCGCTTCTAGGAGAAGTAGATGAGTGTTCCCTTAAGTGGTGACTTCGGGACTTGAACAAAGGGATCCCGCCCTCTCACTAGCCCGAGAGGGACTTTCTTTTTAATGGTTGGACCATAAACAGGTTGTTCATTAGGGGAGCGCTGGTACTTAAGGAGACAGATGTAACATAGGGGTAAAACAGTAATTTGACCCAATTGTGATTACGGACACTCGTGAAGGATTGACATACCGGCATAGGTCTATATCCATAGACACAGAAATGTTCTACAGTGAGAAGAGTTCAGTTGTGGGTCTTTAGTGGAATGACTCACAGTTAATGAATATTGGTTAACTTGATTAATGAGTTTAATCAGTTAACCTCATATCATTGGAGCTTCTGATCTGTAGGTCCATTGGGTCCCCCTGCTAGCTCGTAAAGAGTAATTAGGAACAAATATATCTTGAGAGAATTTGAATAGTTCAAATTCATATTGAGAATTAAGTTAATTGTATGAGATACAAATTAATATAATGTATAGTGATGCATTAAAATATAAAGTCTAATTTGAGATTGAACTTTATTATATTGAGAGATTGATATATTTGAAAGAGTTCAAATATATGTCTAATTAAATATATGGTATTTAATTAGAAGATGAATTAATTAATTATTAATTAGTTAATTATTCAATTTAGTTTAAATTAAATGAGATTTCATTAAACTATAGTCTATGAGAGAAATAAATATTTGAAGAAGTTCAAATATTAATATGAATTAGATTCATATTAAATGTATAGGATATAAGAGAATTTGAAGGAGTTCAAATTTTAATATGAATTTGATTCATATTATAGAATTAATTAATTGAAGGCCTGAAATTAAATATATGATATTTAATAAGTGATTAATTAATTAAAGAATTAATTGGAAATTGATCAATTATGGAAATGATTAATCACTTTTGGAAGTAATCAATCATTTATGGAAAAGATTAATCAATTATGGAATTGATTGGTCATGGAATTGATTAATTATGGAAAAGATTAAATCAGTTATGGAAATAATTGATTTTAAATGAATATTTTATTCATGGTCTTTCTCGTATAAATAGAACACTAACCCTAGGGTTTAGACATTACAACATATGGCCACCATAAGGCCCTCTCATATTCTCTCAACTCAAGAACTCTAGGGAGAATTTTCTCTCTAGAGTTTTTCCCATTCAAGATTAGGTAGTCTCACAACTACGTTCCTAATCTCAGAGTTATAGCGGGGAAGATCAAATAGTGGTGGTCTTCGTTGTTGCAGAGCAATCAAGAATCATCCGTTGAAGTATTCAGAGTCGTCAACGGAGGTATGTTTTTCACCGCTTAACCTTTTGCCAATGTATTGGCATTTTGTAGAACAAAATTAATTTATGAACAGTCCAATTGCTTCCGCTGTAACGGAATTGGGAATTCCAATCCTTCATGTTGATGCATTATAATATAAAGTTTATGAAACTTTATAACATAATTTTTTAATTGAATTTCAAAAATTAGTTATTGAGAGAAAATAAATTTAATATGAATTGGATTCATATTAATTTTAATTTTAATAAAATCCCTAAGATTAAATATATGATATTTAATTGGGTAATTAATTAATTATGGAATTAATTAATTATTTATTAAAATTAGGTATTGTTCAGATAATAGATTTGAACTTATTCATATTCCTTTTCCTATTAAGAAAAGGTTTTGGTCTTTACCTATATATAGAACCCTTGGGGTGGGGTGAAAGGCATCCCATTGTCTCTCCTTCTCTCAGAGATCTCTCCCAAAAGACTCCCACAAGTCTCCTGCTTCAAGAAGTCTTAGAGATATACCGGTGTAACCGATTGGTGATGTTCACATAAGAAGGTTGTTGCGTTTTCAATCCTACTAGCAAGAAAAGGCGAATCGATCAAGGCTTTCTACAAAAGTAAGTTTTCTATGAAATCCTTGATCACTAGGATCGTCTAGATTAGATCTAGTTAATTTTAACATGTTTATAGTCGTTGTACAACCCATTAAATATTGATTTATTGTTGTAATATTTTTGCAAATTGTATTGGCATTTCAATTAAAATCTAAGACTCTTAGTAGGTTCGGTAATTCTTTCCGCTGCGTAGGGCTTTTATCCCTTCAGATCGTGGGTAAGTCTCTTCTCCCTCGATCTAGTTGATTTGAGGCCCGATCTAACTCCCTTGTGTCTGTATTGGTTAGATCTTGCGCGGACAGAAGCTCGAAGCCTCATCTTTTCCGCGTTTCAGCCTTAAAAATCGTGGGTAAGCCTTTTCCCTTTCCTTTCCATGTGGTTTAAGGCATGATCTAAGTTTCCCTAGGTTCAGTTTGGTTAGATCTCGCGTGCCTAGCAGTTTGGAGCCCCGTCGACCTTGTTTCAGTCAATTCTGCCTCTGTCCAGCAGCGTTGTCGGGTGTTTGTGGCACCGCTTGACTATCCCGGTAAGTTTAAACGCTTACCCATGTTTAGTTGGTGCTTAGGATTAAATACTCATTCATTTGAGTGCTGGAATTTAAGCTTTGATGTTGAGATTCTGATCTGCTGTGTCGTCCTTGCTCAGTTCGTGAGTGTTTTGGCGTCATTTAGAAATTCTGGTAAGTTTAGCTCTTACCAATTCTTGTTTAGCGCTTAAAGTAGAATTTCCATTTGTTTTAGGTGTTGAAAAATTAAGTTGTGTTCGATGTTTTAATCTGCAACACCGTCAAGGTGATCGTTTGGGGTTCAAATCACTGAAACTTGAATAATCACTGCCCAAGGAGCGTTCTGACTCGCTGGTTGTGGTTTGTATAACCCGTCTAGCGTTAAAACGGGACCGTTTAGGTAAGATTCGTTGCTGTCTTTTGTTTGGTAGCATTCAAGTTTACCGTCGTTAGGTGATTTAGCCTTAGAATCATGATCTTATCGTTACCCATTGCATATCTAGGCTCTTAAGTGTCGCCCCAATCCTTATAGGTCCTAGTTTATGTTTTAAGATGGGTTATCATTGCCATTTTGGGTTAAGAAGAATGTAGCATCTATGCCCATTAAGCCCCATTGCCTTAAAATGCTTCATAACCCCTTATAGGTTCTTAAAGCATGGATAAGGATCTTTTACTTGTTGTTCGTGGCTTAAAAAGCATGCTAGATTAGGTCTCCATTAATTGTCTTAGGTTTAGTAGCGTGCTCGGTCCTTAGGAGTTCCTAGTATGCTTTATGAGGGTCATTTACTTGTTGTCCAGCGGCTAAAAAGTTTATTTAGAGTCGTTTGGTGAACACCCATTGCCCGTTGTGTTTTATACATGGTTGCCCATGGTCTAAAGGTTTTGGGTTTTCATTCTAGGGTACGTTTAAAGGTTGTCCAGCAAAGAAATGAGCTGGGTAAAGTGGTTTTGGCCCCTAGTAGCATGTTAGGTCGTTCTCTCTTGGTTTAGTCTTTGATGGTAGCATTTTGTGTTGTAGTTTGAGGTGCTTGTGGAGCTTGGTGCAAGTGTCGCCTCGTTGGTAATTAAAAGAATTGTTGAAAGTAGTTTCTACTTGCTAGATTTTGGTTGATTGTGTGGAGCATGATGTCTGTTTTTATGTTTTATCTCTGTATTTGTGTAAAACATGTTCTGTTGTTTATAAATGCACAAAAATGCTTGAGATGAGCATGTGTTGATGATTGTTTGTGATAGGCATGAAATATGTGACTGCTGAGTTGTGGACGTTGATTAAGCATGTTGTGTTTGGGTCAAGCATGTTTGGTTAGGCTAGCATGTGTCACGGGAAGTGTAGCATGAGTCTAGCGGTAGCGTTGCATGACGCGTAATTCATGTGTAGGTGTGCAGCATGGCGTGTAATTCACGTGTTTGGTTTAGTGTAGCATGGCGCGTAATGCATGTGAATGGTTTTGCGTAGCGTGGCGCGTAATGCATGTGAATGGTTTTGCGTAGCGTGGCGCGTAATGCATGCGATTGGTTGCGCAGCGTGGCACGTAATTCACGTGTTGGTTTGCATAGCATGACGCGTAATTCATGCGTTAGGTGCGGATCATGATGCGTAAATCATGTGTGGTTTAGTAGAGTGTGGGTGCATAGTGTGGGAAACATATGCATGATGTAGTTTTAGTGCTTTGTGAGCATGATGTGGTTTTATTGCTTTGTGAGCATGTTGGTTTTTACTACTTTTGGAAGCATGATGTA
The DNA here is from genome assembly GCA_036850905.1 of Luffa acutangula. NCBI lineage: Eukaryota > Viridiplantae > Streptophyta > Magnoliopsida > Cucurbitales > Cucurbitaceae > Luffa > Luffa acutangula. The sequence continues at coordinate 17,232,170 of CM072099.1, forward strand.
TGCGTGTGAGAAGCATGTTGTTTGCCATTGTTTGATGTTTGTGATCTGGCTTGTGTGAGCTACGTACCAGTACCACGGTTGTACTGATACCCCTTCCCCACTTTCCCCCCAACATTTTAGATGTTGCAGGTATCGAGGATGATCCAGACCTTGGTGGCGAGGAGGAGAGCTACGAGGATTCCTAGAGTGTTGGGTTTCTTTCGTTGATATGTTGGTTTTAGTTGCTTTTGAATTGGCTAGTAGGATTGTTTTTGTAGTTTCTTTTGGTGAGGGATTCACCTGAGTGAGGTTTTGCTTTCGAGCTTAAACCTAGACTGGATAGTTTTGGTTAAGTTTAATAATTTGTTTTAGATAGTGGGCTAGCTCTTCTTGTTAATAAAATGTCTTTATGATTCGCTGTATGGTTTTAAGTTCTTGTATGTTGCTATACGGCCTGTCTCGTCTAGAGGAGATATGTTGTGAAATCTGACTGTAGTTTGGTGGAGTTTGGCTTGTTGCATGTTTAAAAGTGTTGAATGTCTTTATCAGGTGTTGTAAAAAATTTGGGATAACGTTGCTAGGCTAGAGATTGAAAAACCTGGGGCGTTGCACTAAACATTAATACATATACAGTGTATTTATAACACTCCCCCTTAGATATCCATTTTATATGAAATATATGTCTCATTAGAACCTTACTAGGAAAAATCCAATGAAAAAAAACTCTAGTGAAGGAAAAAAAAGGAAATTATATTTATATACATTAATAAATGTCTCATTAAAAACCTTGCTAGGAAAACCCATTGGGAAAAACCATAGTCAAGGGAAAAAGAGTGCAATATATTTACTCCCCCTCATGGAAACGTCATTTGAGATCTATGATTCGTTGCATTCCAATGTTGTGTACCAACCATGCATTTGTAAATAAGTCTACCAAGTTGTATTTTGAAGACATTTTTTTGAACATATCACCATTTTCTTCAAGATCATGAGTGTAGAAGAGCTTTGGTGAGATATGTTTCGTTCTATCTTCTTTAATGTATCCTCTTCAATTTAGACTATACATGTTGTATTGTCTTCATATAACGTTGTTAGACAATCTTTATTAGAGGACAATCCGCATGTTTCACAAACGTGTTGAGTCATTGATCTTAGTCATACACATTCTCGACTAGCCTCATGAATCGTCAGGATCTCAGCATGGTTTGAGGAAGTAGCTATTAGTCTGTTTCATAGACCGTCATGATATAGTTGTTCCTCCACATGTGAATAAATAACTTGTTTGAGATCTAGCTTTATGTAGCTTTATCTGCATAACCAACTAAATCAAAGTTTGATTTATTAGAATAAAATAAACACATATCAATTGTCCCTTGAAGATATCGGAGGATATGCTTAACTCCATTCCAATGTCTTTTTGTTGGAGAAGAACTATATCTAGCTAATAAATTTACTAAAAATGTTATATCGGGTCGTGTATTATTAGCAAGATACATAGGTGAACCAATTACACTAAGATATGGTACTTTTGAACCAATAAGCTCTTCATTATCTTCTCGAGGTTGGAAGATGTCTTTCTTTACATCAAGTGAACGAACGACCATTGGAATGTTCAATGGATGTGTTTTGTCCATGTAAAATCTCTTTAAGATATTTTCTGTATAAGTTGATTGTTGAATAAATATTTCATCTGTTAGATGCTCAATTTGTAAGTCAAGGCAAGAATTTGTTTTTTCGAGATCTTTCATCTTCAATTCTTTCTTAAGATATTCTATTGTCTATGGAAGCTCTTCGAGAGTTCCAATTATATTCAAATGATAAACATATATAGTAATAATAGCAAGTCCTGACTGTGATTTCTTTATAAAAACACATGGACAAATTGAGTAGTTTTGATACCCTTCTTTCAATAAATATTCACTCGGGCGATTATACCACATTCGTCCTGATTGTTTTAATCCACATAAAGATCTCTGTAATTTAATCGAATATAATTCTCTAGGATTTGAATTATACGACTCTGGTATTTTTAACCTTAAGGGATTTTCATATAAATATCATCATCAAGAAATCTATATAAATATGTTGTAACTACATCCATAAGATGCATGTCAAGCTTTTTATACACAGTCGGGCCAATTAAATATCTCAATGTTATTGCATCCACCATAGGAGAATATGTCTCCTCATAATCAATATCAGGTCTTTGCAAGAATCCTTGTGCAACAAGTCTCGCTTTATATCTTGTTACCTCATTCTTTTCATTTTTTTTTCTTACAAATACCCATTTGTATACTACTATATTGGTTCGGTTCCATCTCTTTCAAGTCATTTCATAGTTTATCAAATTTCATTGTTATCCTCAAGTATTTGACCTTCTTCGATATTCTTATGAGTAGTCACATTTGAATTTCTTCTGGAATATCCACATTATCAATTAAGTCATTTTGATTATTGACTACTTTTCTTTTTTGAGGATTTTTATCTTTGGAACCCATTGGTCTACCACGCTTCTGGTGTGTCGCAGACTCATTAGTTATGGTAACTTGTTGCATTGGGATATCAATTTTAGATGGTGTATTTGCAGCTAGTATATTGTTTGGGTCACTTTCTTAGCATATGTAAATGCATCTGACATTTGATTTGCAATACTTTGCAAATGAATTATCTTTTGAACTTCTAGTTCACGTTGATATGTATGGGGATCTAAATGAGACAATGACGATGCATTCCATGTAATTTCATTTTCCAACTTTTTAATCTCTCCCCCTAATGTTGAAAATTTTGTCTCATTAAAATGACAATAAGCAAATCATGCAGTAAATACATCACCCGTTAGCAGTTCAAGGTATCTAATAATTGATGGAGAATCAAATCTGTAGACACCGTATTTGGTCCGGCTTGATTTTTAGTAATAATATTTGAATTTCTTCAAATATTTGATGGTCAATTTGTTTTTTAGTTGCCAACAAGAGCATAGCTCAATTGGCATAAAGTTGTATTGATGACCACGAGATCTGTGGTTCAAATCCTTCTACTCTACATATTGTCAACATAAATTTCTTTTTTGGTTTTCATTGTTTATTTTCATTTTCTTTTATTTTTTTTATTATTTTTATTTAATTTATTTCTTTATTTTTTTATTTAATTTAATTTAATTTATTTTTTTTTTGCATTTTCAAAGTCTTCCACTTCCTTCTCCTTCTCCTTCCCCCTCTCCCCCCTCTTTCTCAACCTCCCTCAACTCACTCCCCCACTCTCTCCAACTCTCCCTTATTTCTCAACCCCTTCTCCAAGGTCTCCTATAAAAGGAGAGCTTATGGAGAATGAAAGACAAGAAAAATGTTGTGGAAAATGGGAGAACGAGGAGAGAAAGTGAAAAACAAATGAGTTAGAAAAACACAAAAAAATGGGAGTTTTAGAGGAGGAGATTTTAGAGAGAGATCCATAAGAACTCAATTTGATTTTTCTTGAATCACTACGATTCCGACGACCTCCAGCCAATGAACGTCGTCGTCGCTACCGTAGCCTGCATAGTTTCGCCTTCGAGCTCCGGTTCGAACCCATATTGATTCTGGCGAGTTCTAAGGTGAGATTTCGAAGGAGAAAGGTGAGAATCGAAGGAGAAAGGTATGTGAATGGAAGGAAGAAGAAAAGGAAAAAAGAAGAGAGAAAACATAGAGAAAGAAAATCATGAAGAAGAAGGTGAGGTGGAAAAGAGGGAGGAAAGGTAGTGGGTCCCACTTTCTTTTAATTTTTTTTTATCTCCTCATTTTCTTCTTTTCTTTATCAATTCTTTGTTTGTTTTTTTTTTTTCTCTTGAAAGTTATTTATTTATTTTGTGTTTTGGAGTTTATTCCATTAAGTTTTTTTAATTTGGATGTCCAAATCTAGATTTTACTTGGATCTCTCCAAATAAAAGTTTTAATTGGATTTGAATTGGAAGTTTCCAAACTCATTTTAGGTTGACTTTAAATTGAATTTTATTGTCAATTCCAATTGGGCTTTAATAAGAGATTTTCAATTTAAATTGAGGTTTAACCTAAAATTTCTAATTTAAATTTGAAGTCGTATTTTCTTAATTAATTTCCATTGAGTTGTAATTAAAATTTTCAATTTGTTTTAAATTTGGAGCTTTAACCCTTTTAATTTGGTTTTAATTTGGATTTTCCAAATGAATTTCAAAAAATGGTTTTTAGTTTTGTTTTCATTTCAATTTAAAATTTCTATTTAGAATTAGGATTTTAATTTTATTTCAAATTTGCATGAGTTGGAATTTCAAAGGTCTACTTGGTTTTAAAATGAAATCATCATTTTGGTCTTAAGTGGTTTTCCCAATATTTCAATTTTATCTCAAATTGGTTTTTATTTTGAAATTTTCAAATCATTTTCTAATTTGATTTCAAATTGGATTTCTTATCCATTTCAATCAATTGGATTCTAATTGGAATTTCAATCAATTCGATTTCTTATCCATTTCAAGTAGATTTTGATTTTGATTTTCCTAATCAATTTCAATTGGGTCTTAATTTGAGATTTAGAGTTTAAATTCCATTTTTATTCTAAATTTGGGTTTCCAATTCAATTTTATTTTGGAATTCTAGAACTCAATTTCAATTTAGTTTTGGTTTGAAATTTTCAAATAGAACTTTAATTTTTCTTTGATTGATTTTAGTTTGAATAAAATCTCAAATTGGTTCAATTTGTAATTTTGATATTCACAAATGAATTTCAATTTGATTTTAATTTAGATTTTCAAAATTGATTTCAACTAGATGTAAATTGGGTTGCTTAAATATATTTCAAAATAGTTTTTGATTGCAAATTTTGAAGTCAATCTTAATTTGGTTATTATTTGAATTCCATTTTTTCTTCAAACGATTTAAATGTGAAATACCCAAATGAATTTCAAAGTGAATTTTAATTTGGTATTTAAATTTGAACGGTTTAAATGAATCTCAAATGAGAGTTAATTCGAAGTTTCAAATTGGATTTCAAGTCAAGTTTTTTTAAGTTGATTATGGAAATTTTAGGCTAGTTTTGTCTAAGAACGGGTATTTAAGCTGACCGAAAGGGAACACCCTGCCTGGAAATTATCCTAAATATTTTTGCAATCAACTTGAATTTGATCTTCATTTAGAATTTTTGAAATCAACTTCAATTTGACTTTAAATTGGAATTTTCAAAACTATTTCAAAATGACTTTTAAACTGAGATTTCCAATTAAATTTCAATTTAGCTTTAGTTCGAATTTCTAAGGCCCGTTTGATAACCATTTCGTTTTCTGTTTTCTGGTTTTGTTTTTCATTTTTAAAAAACAGGGGTGTTTGATAACCATTTCTGTTTTCTGTTTTCTGTTTTTTAAAAATGTTTTTGAAATTATAAGTAAATTTCAAAAACCAAAAAAAGTAGTTTTTAAAAACAGATTTCTGTTTTTCAAAAACTCATTTTTCTTCTAATGCTTACTTTTCTCCTCTTTTACCTCTCTCTCCAACAAATTTCTTTCTCTATTTTTTTTTTCTCTCTCTAAAATTTATTTTTCTCTCTCTAAAATTTTCTCTCAAAACTTTTTTTTTCTCTATTACTTGTCTAATTTGATTTTAATTTAGATTTTCAAAATTGATTTCAACTAGATGTAAATTGGGTTGCTTAAATATATTTCAAAATAGTTTTTGATTGCAAATTTTGAAGTCAATCTTAATTTGGTTATTATTTGAATTCCATTTTTTCTTCAAACGATTTAAATGTGAAATACCCAAATGAATTTCAAAGTGAATTTTAATTTGGTATTTAAATTTGAACGGTTTAAATGAATCTCAAATGAGAGTTAATTCGAAGTTTCAAATTGGATTTCAAGTCAAGTTTTTTTAAGTTGATTATGGAAATTTTAGGCTAGTTTTGTCTAAGAACGGGTATTTAAGCTGACCGAAAGGGAACACCCTGCCTGGAAATTATCCTAAATATTTTTGCAATCAACTTGAATTTGATCTTCATTTAGAATTTTTGAAATCAACTTCAATTTGACTTTAAATTGGAATTTTCAAAACTATTTCAAAATGACTTTTAAACTGAGATTTCCAATTGAATTTCAATTTAGCTTTAGTTCGAATTTCTAAGGCCCGTTTGATAACCATTTCGTTTTCTGTTTTCTGGTTTTGTTTTTCATTTTTAAAAAACAGGGGTGTTTGATAACCATTTCTGTTTTCTGTTTTCTGTTTTTTAAAAATGTTTTTGAAATTATAAGTAAATTTCAAAAACCAAAAAAAGTAGTTTTTAAAAACAGATTTCTGTTTTTCAAAAACTCATTTTTCTTCTAATGCTTACTTTTCTCCTCTTTTACCTCTCTCTCCAACAAATTTCTTTCTCTATTTTTTTTTCTCTCTCTAAAATTTATTTTTCTCTCTCTAAAATTTTCTCTCAAAACTTTTTTTTTCTCTATTACTTGTCTAATTTGATTTTAATTTAGATTTTCAAAATTGATTTCAACTAGATGTAAATTGGGTTGCTTAAATATATTTCAAAATAGTTTTTGATTGCAAATTTTGAAGTCAATCTTAATTTGGTTATTATTTGAATTCCATTTTTTCTTCAAACGATTTAAATGTGAAATACCCAAATGAATTTCAAAGTGAATTTTAATTTGGTATTTAAATTTGAACGGTTTAAATGAATCTCAAATGAGAGTTAATTCGAAGTTTCAAATTGGATTTCAAGTCAAGTTTTTTTAAGTTGATTATGGAAATTTTAGGCTAGTTTTGTCTAAGAACGGGTATTTAAGCTGACCGAAAGGGAACACCCTGCCTGGAAATTATCCTAAATATTTTTGCAATCAACTTGAATTTGATCTTCATTTAGAATTTTTGAAATCAACTTCAATTTGACTTTAAATTGGAATTTTCAAAACTATTTCAAAATGACTTTTAAACTGAGATTTCCAATTGAATTTCAATTTAGCTTTAGTTCGAATTTCTAAGGCCCGTTTGATAACCATTTCGTTTTCTGTTTTCTGGTTTTGTTTTTCATTTTTAAAAAACAGGGGTGTTTGATAACCATTTCTGTTTTCTGTTTTCTGTTTTTTAAAAATGTTTTTGAAATTATAAGTAAATTTCAAAAACCAAAAAAAGTAGTTTTTAAAAACAGATTTCTGTTTTTCAAAAACTCATTTTTCTTCTAATGCTTACTTTTCTCCTCTTTTACCTCTCTCTCCAACAAATTTCTTTCTCTATTTTTTTTTCTCTCTCTAAAATTTATTTTTCTCTCTCTAAAATTTTCTCTCAAAACTTTTTTTTTCTCTATTACTTGTCTATTTCTAAAAATATGTCAATACCTTTTCTCTTTTCAATAAACATGTTCTAATTTTTCTTTTGAAAAAAAAAGTCACCAAAATTTTCTATCGCTACAACTTTTCTTTATTTTTCTAATTTATCGTTAGTTTTTAGCATATCTTTTACTCTTAACTTTACTATCTCTCTAAATTTTCTTTTTTTATTTAATTTTTTTAATCTAGAATTTATCACTTTTACTCTAACTTGTTTTCTGTTTTTTCTCTAACTAATATCTTTTCTCGAGTCTAACTAATATTCTTTCTCTAAACATTTTCTTTCATCTCTCTAAATTTTCTATGTTTAACTTTTCTCTCATCTTTTCAAAAAAAAAAAAATCTCTTGAAAACATTTATATTTGTGTCTCTACATTTTTGTTTCAACGTCTTCACACATTTTTCTCTCTCTAAAATATCTTTTCATCTTTCTAATTTTTAAAAAACTAAAAACGAAAAACAGTTATCAAACAAGGTTGGTTTTCTGTTTTTTAAAAACAGAAAACAAAAAACAGTTATCAAACATATATGGTTTTTGTTTTTAAAAAACAGAAAACCAAAAACCAAAAACCAAAAACAGAAAAACCAAAAACCAAAAACTGAAATGGTTATCAAAGGGGGCCTTAAATGATTTAACTTCCTTTCAATTGATTTCAAATTCTTTATTTTAATTTTTAATTTTGAAATTTCTAATTAGTTTTTTTAATTTGAAAAATAGAAAAGGGATTTCTTTTTGTTGAATGGTGTCATACCACTCATAATTATTAATTCACATTTTATTTCTAAAATGTGAAATAATAGATATGAGACAGATAAAATCATGTAAAACCTATGACGGAGTTGAGATAACTTCTCAAATTCTTGAGCTAACAAATTTTCTTTGATTAGAAGAAAATTACAACGACAATTAATTATTGGGTATAACCTCACTCACTACATCAAAACCTTACTTTAATTTGTAAAACTAAGGTAAGATCAAGTGGGACATTTGTTATTTGATTTTTTTCCTCAAAATAAAGGACTGTTTCATGTTATAAAAAGATAATTTTAAAATAAAATGTGGTAACCGTTTTTAAACGGGTGTTGTAGGGGTGCTAACACCTTCCCTACACTCAGTCGACTCCCGAGCCTAATTTTTGGTTTTCAAAGACTAGTTTTTTCTTTAAAGCAGGTGACCAATCACACCCCCAAGATGATTGGTGGCGACTCCAAACCTCTAACCCCGAAAAAGACCCTTAGAAAAGGACGTTGGCCGCTCCGCGTCGCGATGACGTTGCGACAAAATCCAACATATATTTCTAACCTCCTTTGAGGACCCATCTTAATATGTTTTGGTGGAGCAATTGGAATATAGACTGCACTTCCAAAAGTTCGTAAGTGAGATATATTTGGTTGTTAGTCATAAGCTAGCTGTATTGGAGGGTATTTATGATAGGCTGCTGGCCTAATGCGTATAAGCAACGCAACATGTAAAATTGCATGACCCCCATACAGATATTGGAAGTTTTGCTCTCATAAGCATTGGTCTAGCAATTAATTGCAGAGGTTTTATAAATGGTTTAACTAGACCATTTTGTGTATAAACATGAGCTACAAGATGTTCAACACTTATCCCAATTGACATACAATAGTCATTAAACGATTGGGATGTAAATTCACTAGCATTATCAAGACAAATTTTCTTAATTACATAATCAGGAAATTGTGCTCTTAATTTGATTATTTGACCAAGTAATCTTGCAAATGCAAGGTTTTGACTTGATAATAAACACACATATGATCATCTACTGGATGCATCAATTAGATCCATAAAATATCTAAATGGTCCACTTAGTGGATTTATATGTGTGCATATATGACCATGAATTCATTCTAAAAGTGCGGGGAATTCAATCCCAATTTTAGCTTGTAACGCCCCAGGTTTTTATTAACAACTAACCTAGCGAATTACTAACTCATGACATAACTAACCGAGTGCTCTGAAAATTTCGACAGCATAACGACATACATTAGACTAACCCAAAAATTTTCAAACACATGTTGAAACAAGAATAACACTCCCATAATATTTTCAACAACACCACGATACTACAATACAAACACTATACGAGTCAGGTCTCATATCAACAACTATCTAACTAGAACACGACCTTAATAAAGTGATAAGTGTAAAAAATATACCTATTTTGCCCTTATATTTAGCTCATTTTCTTGTGAAGTTTGTATGTCTTAGATCAAAAACAATATTCTCGAGCTTAAAAAGTGTTAAATTTGATAAGTTAGGACGTTGAGAGGCATGTGTGTCAAATTATGCATATTTGTGCTTAAAAGGACTCATTTTGGTGTGAATTTGACTTGGTTTTGGTGTTTTGCAGAAAATAGAGGAATCAGGAAAAATTTTTGGCAAGGCTAAAGTGAAATGTGACCGCATTTCTGGGCAGATGCAGACAGTTCCGAGTTCGTCGCGGGTCATTTTGAACGAGCGTTTTGCGTACCTAACCGGCTGTTTTGACTCCGAAACTGATTGGACCACCTGCAAGCACCATTTTTGTGACTCCACAACCACTCCCCACGCTATAAAAGGCCACAATTTCAAGGCAAATTTAAGCAGAACTCACTGGGAAGAAGAGAGTAGTGACAAAACCCTAGTAGACGCCCATGAGTAGGGATGCTCGAGGTCTTTGCTAGAAGACGAAATTCTAACCTTAGTTAGACATCAAACCTTAGTGTTTGTAGAGATTTCACCATATTCCCACCTTGTAAAAGGAGAGTAGAGTGTCATGAGAACTCTAGAAGGATTAGATAAAGAGAAAAAACCCTAGTTTTAGGTACTGCACTTTAATTTTCCAGCACCTTTTCTTTTCATTGATCTGTATTTCTTATTCATTATTTCAATGGAAAATTATTTGTTTCCAACATATTCCATCATGCGTAGCTAAATTTCATTGAGGGGTTCGATATAGTGAATTCCCTTAGGGGGTGTTTGGGGGAAGGGAATGTAATCTGGATTATGGGGAATCTGGATTACTGGGAATCCTAGATTGTAATATGGATTACTGGGAATCCTGATGCCTGTGTTTGGTGCACTGTATTTCAGTTGTATTTGGTTTGATGCCTGTGTTTGGATTGCAGGGTTGTAATTGGGCTACAATCGTAATTGTTGTCTTTTTCTAAGCTGTTTTTTAAGTCGTCTTTTTCTAAACACTGGGCATACGCCTGTTAGCGATTTTACCGCAAGCGTACGATTGCCCAAGTAATATTAAAACAAAAATTATTTCGAGTATCGAATCCTCAGAGAAATTGATTTATGTTCATTAATTACCAAGAACCATCATGCTTAATTTTATTTAGAAGCTCAACTATAAAGAAATAAAGAACTAACAAGAAATTAAAGAAATCATGCAATAAAAAAAATGGAAATATCCTATTGTTGCAATTTTGAAGTGGTTAAAAATATGAGATAAATTAACTCCAGAATACTGTGCAAGTATACACAATCTAGCAGCAAGTGATAAGTATTTATCGTATCCACAAGGTCTTGAAATGCCTACCTCTATTGATTTAGTTTGCCTTTTTAGTGATTTCAAAAGTTTGGTTAAATTGATTGGGTTTTTAAAATGCTGAAACAAAAGATATGCGAAAGCAATAAGTGATTACGAATAGAGGAAACAAAATGGAAACAGACACAGGTTAAGACTTCTGTAATTGTTATAAAGATGCTCCAGCAATTCTTTTGATCCGTCAATCTCCTGCAGTATTATCAGCGGGATCCTCCCGGAACTCCGGATTTTTTGGAATATGTTTCAAAACCAATGAAGCTCTACCGATCAAGCACTAGGCAACTGGCTATCCCTAACTCAGTCACTGGCGTTCACCAATACACAATGATCTAGCGTGAATTATCGCCACACAACTCCTAAATCATCCCTGAAACTAGGAGAAGCTATACATACCGGCTAGCTAGGCGGGCACATAATGAAATTAAAGATCAACAATAATTCAAGATGACATAATCAAATAGAATTTCCAGATTTATAAATATAACAATCACATAATTCTTAACCTATGCCTTCAAAGTAATTAGTTCATGATTGAAAACATAGAATACGTTACAATCTCGATAAGCACATCCATATTACGACATAAACAAGAAATACTAATCCTTTTCAGCAAATGGGGATGAAACGACTGCTCCAAACCACCAAGAACATGGAAGAACTTCGTCTCCTTGAGTGAATCGCAAATGGTCTTCTTAGATCTCCATTCCGCCGTCAATTCGGCCTCTGGCCGATTGATTCGGTCTCCAAATCGTGAATGCCTTTATCTTTGACGGCTCCTCCTTTTATAAGATGGGAATTAGGTTAAATTGGACACATGGCAGGCTCTCCTTGCTCCTTTATCTCGAAAATAACTCAACATAAGTCGGTTTGTCAACTTGGCTAATGAGCTGTGACGTGGCAGTTTTGCTCCCAGTCTTGCTGCAGCACAGAATTTGCTCCCTCCAGTCGCTCAGCAATATTTTCTGCACAAAATCACTTTCAAAGCCTCCATTCTTCCAGATGGATTAAAATATATAATATTCATCTAAAAGCAACCCTATTAAGCACAAAAGACACACAAATCCCTATAGAATTAAGGCCTAAATAACTACCTTTCGGACAGTTTTCACCTATTAAGGGGACTTGACCTAGGGTGTTATCTAGCGTTCTTGGATTTGTAGCTCAATTAATTATTTTGAATGCACTTACTAAACTTCATTTCCATAAATCTAGAAGTAAATTTAAGCGGATTTCTCTTTCAAGCTCCTCCACATCTCATACTAACATAACTAATTCATGTGACTGTCGCAACGTCATCGCGACGCGGAGCGGCCGACATCCTTTCTTGGGTTTTTTAGAAGAAAATTGGAGTCGCCACCAATCATTGAGGGTGTGATTGGTCACCTTTAAAATAAAAAACAAAACTAGTCTTAGAAAACCAGAAATTAGGTTCGGGAGTCGTTTGAGTGTAGGGAAGGTATTAGCACCCTACAACACCCGTTTAAGAAAACGATTACCACAGTATCTTAAATTGTCCAATTAAATGAATAAAAACAGTCCTTTATTTTTATTTTTCTTAAAAAGAATGATAAATATGAAAATAAAACTCAAAATACAATACTGAACACAAGATGTCTCATTCGTTTTTACCCTAACTTTAGAAATAAAGCAAGGATTAAACATTATGAGTTGGATATCCAATTTAATATGAATCATGCCTAATCTCCCTTTTAATTAAAGGAACATGGGTGTACATGATTATGTTTACTAAAAATATTTTTTTAAAATAAAACGGATGTAAAAGAAGAAAAAAATTATTCAAAGAGTAAATTCTTTTAAAAGGGAAAATGAGAATTTTTATACGCCTACACGGGAGTTGAACTCCACGAAGGCACATTACTCAGTTCCCATAATCCCTTTCAAAAGAAAATCAAAACAATAACAATAATTGAAATTGACAAAGCAGAATTAAAGATTAGATTAAAGCAATTTGGAGAATGAAAGGAAAAAACAAATAAATTAGAAAGTATAAAAAAATGAAGTTGGCAAAGTGCAAAAAGTGAACTAAAATGAGAGAGAAATTAAAAATGATAATCATAATGATGACGATAATAATAATAATAATAATAATAATAACAACAACAACAATAATAACAAAACAAAAAACAAAGGAAATAGAAAAACAAAACCCCACCTTTTTTACTTCTCTCTTCCTTCTTTTTTCCTTCTTTCTTACCCAATGCTTTCTTTCCCCGTATACTCCTTCCTCCCCCTCTTTTTTCCTCTTTTCCTCTTCCACTTTCTTTTCTCTCTTTTTCTATCACTCTCTAAGCTAAACTCTTATTCAAATGCCTAAACTCTCTCAAGCTCACTTTTACTCTAAACTTCTTCTCTTTTTTTCTCTCCTTTTCTATCACTCTCTAAGCTAAACTCTTATTCAAATGCCTAAACTCTCTCAAGTGCCTAAACTCTCTCAAGCTTACTTTTACTCTAAACTTCCTCTCCTTCTTCTTGTTTTCCGTCCTCCATCTCCCCCCCTTTTTATACTTGAAGGGTTACTAAATTAGGGGGAGGATGGATGAGAAAATGGTGGTGAAAAGAAAAAAAATAAAAAATAAAAAAAATGAGAGCCATGGAAAAGCTTTTGAATAGGTAAGTTTCCCATTGAATAGGAATGGGGAAGACCAAAATAAAAATAAAAATTAAAAAAAAAAATAAAAAAATAAAAAAAAATAAAATAAAAAATAAAAAAAACGAATTTTTGATAAAAATATGTGAAAAGGAGGGTTTGAACCACAGACCTTGTGATTATCAATACAATCTTATGCCAATTGAGCTATGCTCTTGTTGACATACAAGAAAAAACAAATTGACCACCAAATATTGGAAAACTTCAAACATTATTACTGAAAATCAAGCCGGACCAAATACGGTGTCTACAGTTTGCCCCCCTTTGTGTATCCTTGAAGGATTGAAAGGGTAGACAAAGGAAAGAGACTAAGTACTGGGGAGGCGAAGATTTGTTTGGTAAGAATTTGAATCAGGTATCGACCACAATTCAATAGTCAGGTTTGGTTCAACCGAGAGAAAAACTTAAAACGGACCTGGATTGACACGCTTCGACCTCGACTGAATAGTCGGGTTTGATTTAACCGAGATAAAAAATTGAAAACGGACCTAGATTGACACAGGCTTCGGCCTCGACTAAATAGTCGAGTTTGATTTAACCGAGATAAAAATTGAAAACAGACCTGGATTGACACAGGCTTCGACCTCGACTGAATAGTCAGGTTCGATTTAACCGAAAGAAAAAAATGAAAATGGACCTGGATTGACACAGGCTTCGACCTCGACTGAATAGTCGGGTTCGATTTAACAGAGAGAAAAACTTAAAACAGACCTGGATTGACACAGGCTTCGACCTCGACTGAATAGTCGGGTTTGATTTAACGGAGATAAAAATTGAAAACCGACCTGGCACAGGCTTCGACCTCGAATGAATAGTCGGGTTCGATTTAACAGAGAGAAAAACTTAAAACAGACCTGGATTGACACAGGCTCCGACCTCGACTGAATAGTCGGGTTCGATTTAACCGAGATAAAAATTGAAAACAGACCTGGATTGACACAGGCTTCGATCTCGACTAAATAGTCGAGTTTGATTTAACCGAGATAAAAATTGAAAACGGACCTGGATTGACACAGGCTTCGACCTCGGCTGAATAGTCGGGTTCGATTTAACCGGAAAAACTGGAAATGGACCTGGATTGACACAGGCTTCGACCTCGACTGAATAGTCGGGTTCGATTTAACCGAAAATAAATTTTCTTTGCAATGCATGCTAAACTTGAATGCTTGAATACATGGGGTGCGGATTTAGCATTATCTGAAAACTATGATACAAATTTCTTTAAAAGATATTTGATAGCTCGGGCACCCCATTCGCATCACCCTTGGTAATAGACCTTAATTGGATCATGAACTCGCTAAACAACTTGTTCTTTGTTTGATGACCAAAAATGTATCCATGACGACTTTGCTCCTGTAATAATAATGGTTTTGCCCCAGTTTGAGAAGACCAAAATAATCGTTTTGCCCCAGTTCAAGACTTTGTCATGTTGAAATGACGGTTTTGTCCTCCATGATGACATTCCATCAACCTTCATGATCACGGTGCTCTTGGAAAAATATTGTCTTTGGATTCTTTGTTTGGACATATGTATTTCACATCGAATCGTTTGAGTTACCACCATTGATTTGAAATATCGCGTTTATGTAACTTTTTGTTTATTCAATTGTAATGATAATACAGGTAAACATGCCAACATTCATAGTTGAGGAAATACTATGGAGAGTGGGGGAGAAAAATGGACAAGATATGCCATGCTTCGAGAAGGGAGCTTTGATTTATGACTAAAATTCAATAGACATATGTGTCAATGTTAAGGTTCTAGAACTTGAGACAAAAGTAACCTCTTAAACATGATATAGAAATTGAAGCGTAATTCTCCTAGACACTTGTTGAATTCCCGCAACTTTGCCGAATCCTTTGATACACAAGTAGCCTATGCGTAATATCTTCGAACTTGATCTGAATTAACTGGACTTGGCAGCTCATTACCATCCATGTTAGTCAAGACTAAAGCTCCTCCAGAGAAAGCTTTCTTCACCACGAATGGTCCTTCATAGTTTGGGGTCCACTTGCCTCGGTGATCTTTTAGAAAAGGAAGAATTCGTTTTAAGACTAAATCCCCTTCTCTGAATACTCTAGGACGCACTTTCTTATCATAGGCTTTCATCATTCGTCTTTGGTAAAGTTGACCTCTGCACAATGCTGTCAATCTCTTTTCTTCAACAAAGTTGAGCTGCTCATAGCGGTTTTGGATCCATTCAGCCTCTTCTAAATTAGTCTCCATGAGGACCCTTAATGATGGAATTTCCACTTCAATGGGAAGAACAGCTTCCATACCATAAACTAATGAAAATGGTGTTGCCCCAGTTGAAGTGCGAACCGATGTGCGATATCCATGTAATGCAAAAGGAAGCATTTCATGCCAATCTTTATACGTCACCGTCATTTTTTGCACAATCCTTTTTATGTTTTTATTGGCAGCTTCCACTGCTCCATTCATCTTTGGTCTATACGGAGTTGAGTTGACATGCTTGATCTTGAATTGCTCACATAACTCAGTCATCAATTTATTGTTCAGATTTCGTGCATTATCAGATACTATGGTCTCAGGAAGACCATAGCGACATATAATCTCCTTCTTGATGAATTTGATCACAACTCCTTTCGTCACCTCTCGATAGGACATTGCTTCTACCCATTTGGTAAAATAATCTATTGCCACCAAGATGAATCGATGTCCGTTTGAGGCTTTTGGGTCAATAGGGCCTATAACGTCCATTCCCCACATGGAAAATGGCCATGGTGTCGTCATAACGTGCAACTGAGATGCTGGAGCATGAGCTTTATCTGCGTAAATCTGACATTTGTGGCATTTTCGGGCATATTTGATACAGTCAGCTTCCATTGTTAACCAGTAATAGCCAGCCCTTAATGCCTGTCTGGCCATCATGTGTCCATTTGCATGGGTGCCGCAAATTCCCCCATGAATTTCTTTCATAATCGTGTTGGCTTCATTTGTATCTACACACCTTAGAAGTACCATATCATGATTTCTTTTGTAAAGTGTTTCTCCATTTAGGAAGAACTTCATTGCTAACTTTCTAAGTGTGCGCTTGTCATTTTCTGAGGCATTCAGAGGATAGGTTCCGCATTTCAAATAATGTTTGATGTCTTGAAACCACGGCTTGTCATCAAACTCTTCTTCTATATTCATGCAGGAGGCTGAAACATCTACCCTTCCCATCTTAATAGGTTGTACCTCATGATTGGGGTCTATGTTGAACATGACTGCAAGCGTAGCCAAGGCGTCTGCTATCTGATTACTCTCCCTTGGTAAATAGTCAAAAGTGATTTCTTCAAATTTATGAGACAAATCTAATATAAGCTTTTTATAAGGCAGTAGCTTAGTGTCTCTTGTTTCCCATTCTCCTCTCAATTGGTGAATCACCAACATAGAATCTCCCAAGACTTGAAGTTTCTTTATCTTCATATCCAATGCAGTTTGGATACCCATAGAACAAGCTTCATATTCAGCCATATTATGAGTACAATCAAAACTTAGTTTGGCGGTGAGAGGGAACAACTTTCCTTCAGGTGATATTAATACAACACCTATCCCATGACCTAACTCATTGGAGGCCCCATCAAACAACATGGTCCATGTTTCCAAGTCTGATATTTCTTTTTCCACCATTATAGTGGAGACAAATTCATCAGGGAAATCAAATTTCATTGGTTCATAATCGTCTATAGGTTGCTCGGCCAAATGATCAGCTAGTGCACTTCCTTTTATTGACTTTCGAGTAACATAGACAATATCATACTCGGATAAAAGAACCTGCCATCTAGCAATTCTACCAGACAAAGACGGCTTTTCAAAGATGTATTTGATAGGATCCATCTTTGAGATAAGCCATGTTGTGTAGTACAACATATATGGTCTCAAACGACGAGCGGCCCAAGCTAGAGCACAACAAGTTCTTTCTAAAAGAGAATATCTGGTTTCGCAATCAGTGAACTTTTTGCTTAAATAATATATGGCTTGCTCTTTTCTGCCTGAACTGTCATGCTGTCCCAGTACACACCCCATTGAATTTTCCGTCACTGTAAGATATAGGATAAGTGGACGATTTGGAGTTGGGGGTACAAGAACAGGAGGGTTTTGTAGGTATTGCTTGATCTTTTCAAATGCTTTTTGACAGTCGTCATTCCATATGCATGTATTGTTCTTACGAAGTAGCTTGAAGATTGGTTCACATGTTGCTGTAAGATGTGATATGAATCTTGCAATATAATTCAATCTTCCCAAGAAACCTCTGACTTCTTTTTGAGTACGTGGTGGTGGCATTTCTAGAATGGCTTTGACTTTGTCTGGGTCAACTCTAATTCCCTCATGGCTTACGACGAAACCCAACAACTTGCCAGAAGTGACCCCAAATGTGCATTTACTCGGATTCAGTTTCAACTTGAATTTTCTCAATCGCTCGAATAACTTTCGGAGAATGGTTGCATGCTCTTCCCCTGGTTTTGACTTAGCAATCATGTCATCAACATACACTTCGATCTCCTTATGCATTAGGTCATGGAAGAGAGTAACCATGGCCCGTTGGTAGGTTGCCCCAGCATTTTTCAATCCGAACGGCATGACCTTATAACAAAAGGTTCCCCATAATGTGATGAATGTAGTTTTCTCTTGATCTTCAGGTGCCATTTTGATTTGATTGTAACCTGAGAATCCATCCATAAAGGAAAAAGTTGAGAATCCAGCTGTATTATCTACCTAGTACATCAATATGAGGAAGTGGGAAGTTATCCTTTGGGCTTGCTCGATTCAAATCTCTATAATCAACACACATTCGGACCTGTCCATTTTTTTTTTAGGTACTGGCACAATGTTAGCTACCCATTCTGGATAATTAGCAACTGTTAAGAATCCTGCATCAATTTGTTTCATGACTTCCTCTTTTATTTTGATTAACATGTCTGGCTTCATCTTGCGTAACTTATGTCTCACTGGCTTGCATTCAGGCTTAAGTGGCAAATGATGCACCACAATACTTGTGTCTAAACCAGGCATATCTTGATAAGACCAGGCAAAAACATCAATGTATTCATGAAGCAATGTTATTAACCCTTGACGGCTTTCAGCAGACATGTTGGTCCCGATTTTAACTTCTTTAATCTCTACTTGAGATCCCAAGTTAATCGTCTCTATCAACTCTTCATGTGGTCCCAATATCCTCTCTTCTTCTTCAATCATTCTCAACAATTCAGGAGTAAGTTATAGATCTTCCTCATTACCACTTGTTCTCTCATCGGACTCAACATCGTATGTAGGAGAATCAAGTTCGTATTTAAGATCATTAACGCTTTCAATCCCAATTTCGCTGTTTAAGAGAGGGATTATTCAGTGTGATGAAAGAAGATAAATGAAGGAATGGAATAAATGAAATCAATGCTAAAAGAAGTAGACACAAGAGAGATTCATTGGATGATAGGAAAGGAAGGAAAAAAAATGCTTCTTCATTAACAAATGAAATATTGACATAGAACACATAAATCATCAAAACAAAAAACAAACAAAAAGTTTAAAAATTACTTTGATATCTCATTAACAAATGATGGTAGCTCCATTACAGTCCAATTATTGAGTTCAAAGTCTTCTGGGCACAGATAAACTAAGGGACCGCCTTCTTTGTTCTGTTCGATTATAGCCATGACTGCAGGGTCTTGAGATTCCGAATGAATTATTCTAGCAAAGATGAAGGTATCATGAAGATGAGGAATGATATTCATTTGATACTTCGGCTCACGGTTCTCCAATCTAGCCAGTCGTTTTTCTTTCTCCTGCCTGTGTGCTTTAATCATATCTTTTTTGCTTGGTTTATACCCCAAACCAAACCTCTTCATATTTTTCGACATATTCAATAAATTTTCGAGGCTTTGGTTGCTTCCTATTAAGGAGAGTTTTGAAAGTTGCTGCTCCATTTTCCCTATCTCTCCGTATAAAGTGGTGGCATTTGCAATCTCAAAAGCTTGAAATGATGACTCAAAAACCTCTTCTGCTGCTTCTATGTAGGGCATTGAAGAGGGTCTTGACACTAAGATATCCTCTTGCCCAGATATGATTACTAGTTTGCGGTCAACCACAAATTTAAGTTTTTGGTGTAATGATGATGGGACCACTCCAGCTGAGTGAATCCAGGGACGCCCTAACAAGAAGCTGTAGGCCGAATTAATGTTCATGACCTGAAAGGTTATATCGAAGGTGCATGGACCTATCTGGATGGGCACTTCTATGTCTCCAACAACTTCACTACGTGCCCCATCAAAAGCTCGTACGATCATAGTGCTGGGCCTTATATGAGACATATCAACAGGCAATTTGTGAGGAGAAACAACCAAATGGCTCGTGGACTATCGCTAGAGTCTTTCCCGCTATTGTCCGGCCATAGAACTGGCTTGTGGGAACCCAAGCATGATGATTTGAGGGAGGAAGAAAATGGGTATTTGGAGAGTTTTTTAGAGAATTTGAATACCAAATGCAGGTAACATTTTGTGTTTTTCCATCACTTTGCATTGCCATTATCTCAGCCCATTTCCCTTCATTTAAAGAAGAAGTACATGCATCCAAATTCATATTGAGACAACTCAAGGGCAAAGAACTTGTCATGGGCATGGTGTCAAATTATGGGAATTTACCTCATGATTTAAGTAAATTTCAAAACTCATTTTGTTACTTAATTTCCCATTTAAAGAAAACCATAGTTTCTTTAATATCTCATGCCAAGTAATCAATTTTATATATATATATATATATATAATCAGGAGAATTTGTAGTGGGTGGCAAATAAGAATTATATAATGGCAAATATAGTACAATGTAAAAACAATTGCACATATAGCAAAATCTATCAGAGTATATAACTGATAGACACTGATAGACTTTGGTTAATTATAATCTATCTGATAGACTTCGATTATCAGAGTTTATCAGCGATAGACTCTGATTAATCAGAAACTATCAGTCTACTAATAGACTCCGATTACTCAGAGTCTATCCGTGTCTATCGTTGATAGACTCCGGTTAATCGAAATCCATCAGTGACTATCATTGATAGACTTTGATTAATCAAATTCTATCAGTGATAGTCACTGATAGATTTTGATTAATCAGAGTCTATCAGCGATAAACATTGATAGACTTTGAATAATCAGAGCCTATCAGTGATAGACACAGATAGAATCTGATGATAGCTTTTTGGTCTTGTACAATTAATTTTGCTATATATGCAATTAGTTTGCAATTCTGCTATATTTGCTATTAATTTGGTCCAATTTGTCATCTATGCAACTGCACCTATAATCAATTTATAATTAAACATTTTAATTATAATTTTAATATTAAAAATTTTTAATATTAAATCTTTACACCAATCACAAATTTTCTCTTAACCGACGAATATGAAATTTTATTCATATTTATTTTAAAATATGTATTGAATACATATTTATAATATTTAAATCCTATTTAAATATTTTCAACTCCCTTTTGAACATAGTTTAATACACAATTAAACCAATACGTTAAATTATATCATATATAATTAACGATATCTCCCTAAATCGAACTTGAACGTTTTCAAATTCTTTCATCACTCTGTTCTAAGGTTTAGTCCGTTTGAGCTAGCAGAGGGACCTAATAGACCGACAGACAATGGGCTCCAACGATACGAGCTTAACCGGTCAAACTCTTTCAACCTAATTAACCAACATTCGTTAACTAACGGGACACTCCACTATAGCCCGTAGTTGCACTCCCTTCACTGTAGATATATTTCTGTCCACCCGATATAACCGTGATCAATAAGTCAATCCTTCACAGGTTGTTCGTAACTATAGCTATGTCAAAAGTCCGTTTTACCCCTATAGCACTTCTTGTTCCTTAAGCCCTCGCTGAGTCCCCAATGAACAATCGGTTTGTGGTCCGACCACTAAACCTAAAACCTCTCGGGCTAATGAGAGGGTGGCGCGCCTTTGTTCATGTCCCAGAGTGAGCACTTAAGGGAACAACCTCTCTACTATCCCTAAAGACGGGTAGGAGTGAATTCCATCTTGCAGGACTATGTCCCCAGCTATTGTTGGGATTGGTGCCCTAAAACTCGTAGATAGTGAATGTTAAACGAATTATATACTTATTCGATAAAGGTGTTATCGAGATTGATTCAGTAAAAGTCATTACTGAATAAATTAAATTGCACATATAATAACCCAAATCCAATAAACTAAGATCCATGGCTATAGGATGAACACTTGAGCTTTATGTAGAGACATAAAAGTGGATCAAGCTTGAGTAATAGCCAAAACGGTCTATAGTATAGGAATAGGGTTGGGTACCTTATTCTGGAGACACTATGAGAGGCGGCCCACTTTATAGATGGTATAGACGATGTGATCCTAAATCGTCCATGTAGAGACATGCGAGTGGGGGCGTCCTATGCAATGAGTTTGCATAAGACCAGGACCGAGAAATAAGTCACTCTCGCTTTATAACACCGTTTACTGACGAGACTGACTATTTCATGTGATGACCTAGGTAACTCGATCTTAATCCTGAGCTAACTATGAACTCCTGTTTATTCGGGCTTATCCTTAGATCTGCATAGGTGAGAGTGGCTCAGTATCGCCGACTCAATAAGCCTCCCATTTCAGGGATAGGAACGGGTAGATAGCTGGGGACATAGTCGTGCAAGAAGGAATTCATTCCTACCCGAATAAGGGATAGTAGAGAGGTTGTTCCCTTAAGTGCTGACTCCGGGGCTTGAACAAAGGGATCCCGCCCTCTCATTGGCCCGAGAGGGACTCGATTTATTGGTTGGACCATAAACCAATTGTTCATTAGAGGATCAGTGGGACTTAAGGAACTAGAAGTACTATAGGGGTAAAACGACTTATTGACCTAGCTATAGCTACGAACAACCTGTGAAGGATCAACTTACTAATCATGGTTAAATCAAGTGGACGGAAATATATCTATAGTGAGGGGAGTGCAACTATCGGGCTATAGTGGAGTGTCCCGGTAGTTAACGAATGTTGGCTAATTTGGATAATGAGATTAGTCGGTTAGCCTCGAATCGTTGGAGCCCATGATCTATAGGTCCATTAGGTCCCCCTACTAGCTCATATCGGTATTAAGCCTAGAACAAAAGATAGGAAGCTTTGAATCGTTCAAAATCGGGAAAAAGGGTATTATCGTAAATTGTGTTTGACACAATAATTTAATTATGAATTAAATTAGAAAATGAGAGATGAAGTATTTAAAAGTGTTTTGAATACTATATATATGTATTAGGAATCATATATATGGAATTGCACAAGATAACAAAGATTAATTAGATTAATCATATCAAAATTAATTTGAAAATTTTCAAATTAATTACCAAGCAATCAATTTCAATTTAGAATTGAAATTGGGGGTAATTTGCAAGCTTGAAATTTGATTTCAATTTGAATTTAGTGGATTTAGTTGGAAATCCACTTAATGCATGATCATTCAAAGTGGAAAGACAACTCACTCATGCATTGTTGCATGTCTTTTGTAATGTACACCTAGAATCCACTTGAGCTTGCAAATACACCATGTGTCTTGTGTCTTGAGGCTTGGCTTTGCATGGAGAATGTCTTTAAAAGGAGTTTGAATCATATTCAAACACAAGAGAGCCATTTCCTTAATGTTATGCTGCTGGAATTTGGACTCAAAGTTCTCTCATCTCTCATTCTTCTCCATTGCTTGATGCTTCAAGCATTCCCTTCCATTTCCTATCTTATATAGACTCCCACAAGTCGTTCTTGGCCCGGAGTATAGTAGGGAAGACTCTAGAGGTTGTCCAATGAGCATAGGAGAGGCAAACACCACAAGAAGTTCAACATAAGTGAGCTACAAAGGTTGGTGTTTTCTAAACTCTCTATTCTGTCTTTTCTAGAACATGCATGCTTTAGGAGTAAAATTGAATGTCTTAAGTGCTTTCGATCTTCAATTGCTTCCGCATGTGTAATATGTACACCTTCAGCTATCTACCCGGTCTTATCCCCAAAATGGTAGGCTTATTGAGCGGCGTTGTTGGGCCACTCTCACCCATGCAAATCAAAGGATAATACCGAATAAACAGGAGTTCATAGTTAGCTCAGGATTAAAATCGAGTTACCTAGGTCATCGCTTGAAATATTTTGGTTTCACAGTAAACGACGTTATAAAGTGAAAGTGACTTATTTCGCGGTCCGGTCTTATACAAACTCTTTTGCATAGAACGCCCTCACTCGCATGTCTCTACAGGAACGATACAGAATCACATCGTTTGTATTAAAAGAAAGTGGGCCACATCACATAGTTTTTCTTAGGATAAGGTATCCAGTCTTATCCCTATACTATAGACTGTTTAGGCTATCACTCGAACTCTATCCACTTTTATGTCACTACATATAGTTCGAGTGTTTCATATCATAGTCAAAGGTTTTTAGATTATTGGATTTGGGTTAATAAATGCATAGTTAAACTAACTTTTCGACAACCAGAAATTGAACTATTTCAATAACGTTTTATATTTAACTTTGTTACATTTACTATCCACGAGTTTTAGGATATAAACCCCAACAAACTCCCACTTGGATTAAAACTCTAGTGTGTTGTATAACTCGTAGACCTAGACCATCTAGATGTCCCTCGAACACTTTTTTCCGTGAGGGCCTTCGTAAATGATTCAACCATATTTTACTCTTGAGGCTATCCTCGTGACAATCACGTCCCCTCAATACATAATCTCTCAGATGAGATGTACGTTTCTGTTCTATACACTTGCCTCATATTTGGAACAACTTTCTGAAAGAGTTAATATCTAAAAAGCGGAAGCAATTTTGGATCTTAGGCACATAATTTGTTCAATTTGATCAAACATTGCATGTTGTCCATTTAAAGAAAAACAGAGTATGTTTACCAACTTTGAAACAATGGAGAAATTGGTTGGATTTCTTTGTTGTTTTTCTTCACCAACGAGTCACGAACCACCAAAAGATCTTCCTTGCTATCCTCAAGCCTTTAGAATGGATTGTGGGATCCTCAAGTGGTGGAATTTGAGAGAGAAAGCTTGGAGAACAAGCTTACAAGGTGGGTTTTGATGAGTTTTCAATTTGGCAGCATTTCCTTATCTTTCAAGCATTTTTTTTTTTCTTCAACCATCTTCTTCCCTTTTATAGAGGGATTAGAGATGAAAGAAAGCTCCAGCAATTGACACTCAATCAACCAAATATTAGTGGGAATTTTGGTGTCCAACATGAGGTGACTGCATGGGTTTAGTCACCATGCACTCCACCTCCAAAAATTCAATCCTTTTTTAATTTAATTAAATCCATAATTATCCTTAATTAGTTGTCTAGACACCGTATTTGGTCCGGCTTGATTTTTAGTATTAATATTTGAATTTAGCCAATATGTGATGATCAATTTGTTTTTTTGTATGCAACTAAGAGTGTAGCTCAACTGGCATATAGTTATATTAATAATTGCAAGATCTGTGGTTCGAATCCTCTTCCCCACATATTATCAAAACATTTGTTTTTTTGGTTTGCATTGTTTATTTTCATTTCATTTTATTTTCTTTTTTTGTTTTTATTTAATTAATTTATTTTTTTTATTTTTTTTTCTTTTCTTTTTTGGTCTTCCACTCCCCCTCCCTTCCCCTTCTCCCTCTCCCCCTTATTCTCCCAACCTTCCACCCTCTCCCCCACTTTCTCAATCCATTCCCCTTTTCCCTCAACTGTTTCTCCAAGCTCTCCTATAAAAGGAGAGCTTATGGAGGATGAAATGACAACAAGAACAAAAGGTGGTGGGAAATGGGAGAACAAGGAGAGAAAGAGGTGAAGTTTGAGAGAGAAAATAGTGAAATTTGAGAGAGGGAGAGAAATTTTAATCTTTTGAAAGATTGAGTTGCTCGTTGCTTCACCGCCACCGCTCACCACATCGTCGCCGCCGTTGAAGACCTACGCCGCCGCCACTCCGACGAACTCCGCCACTAATCCAATCCCGATCTGACAACCGTCGCCATCGCGAACTCCAACCATCCGAAGAACCAGGAGTAACTTTGACCCACATTCCAGTGAATTTTCATGGAAGAGAAAGGTAAACAAGAGTTAAGTGGAGGTAGAAAAGGAAAAAGAAAAGAAGAATGGGGAGAGAGAGAAAGTGAGGAAGAGGATGAAATGATGGTGGGTCCCACTCTTTATTATTATTTTGCTATTTATCATTTCTTTTTATTTGTTCATTCTTTCTTTTCTTTATTTTTTACGAAAAAGCAAGATTTTTTTTCTTTTTAAAAGAGAAAACAAACTTCATTTTTCCCTTTTAATTTTATGAGTTTTGTTTTATTTTACTCCAATTTGAATTTTAAAGTTAATTTTCAAATCAATTCTAATTTTTTTTTCTTTTATTGAAATTTCCAAATCACTTTCAATATGTTTATAATATGGATGTTCCAGCAAATTTCAAAATGATTTTCACTTTGATCTTTCCAAACAAATTTTAAAATGATTTTTACTTTGGTCTTTCCAAACAAAGTTCAAAATGGCCTTAACATTGTTTGTCCCTCCAAAATAGATCTCAATTTGGGTTTAATTTGAAAAATTTTCAATTCAATTGACCAAATCAATTTCAATCTAGTTTCAAATCTTGAACTCATCATGGTTGGAAATTAGTAATTTGCAAATCAATGTTTATTTGGTTTTAAATTGGAAGTCATTTTCAACTTTTGTAAAATTTGAAACAAATCAATGTCCATTTGGTTTTAAATGGGAAATCAATTTCAATTTTGATTAAATTGGGAATGTCTATGGACTTTAGTTAAATTGGAGTTCAATTTCAATTTTGGTTTACATTAAAATCTCAAAATCAATTCAAATTAGGAATTTCACATTGATTTTAATTGACTTTTGAATCAATGTCTTTAATTCACATTAGAGATCTCAATTCAGTTTCAATTTAATTTTTATTTGAAGCTTTGATTTCAATCCCATTTTGATTCTAAATTTGAATGTCCAATTTAATTTCTTTTAGGATTTTAAAAAATCAAAGTCAATTTGATTTAATTTGGATTTCAATTCAATTTCATTCTTGGTTTTAAATTAACTCAATTTTAATTTAGTTTGGGTTTGAAATTTTCAAATAGAATTTTAATTTTTCTTTGATTGATTTTAATTTGAATAAAATCTCAAATTTGTAATTCTTGGATGAATGTCAATTCGGTCCTTATTTGATATTCACACATGAATTTCAATTTGATTTTAATTTAGATTTTTAAAATTGATTTCAATTTGATGTAAATTGGGTTTCTTAAATAAATTTCAAATTACCTTGACCGTGCCATTTCACGAATAAATTTCATTTCAAATTGAATTTTCATTGAAAACTCCAAATCAATTTCGGTTTGGTTTTAATTTAGAATTTTTCAATAAATTTCAATAGGTTCTCATTGGAATTTCAAAATCAATGTCTATTTGGTTTTATATTGAAAATCAATTTCAGTTTTAAACTAAATTGGAAATCAAATTCAAAGGTTAAATCAAATTTCAAAAACATTATTTAATATTTTGAAAGGCTAAAATAGATCGATTACGGAAACTTTAAGGCTAATTTTGTCTAAGAACGGGTACTTAAGCTGACCGAAAGGGAACACCCTGCCTGGAAATTAGCCTAAAGTTTAACTATCGATTATTTTTGCAATCAAAATTTAAATTTGATTAACTTAGATCTTTTCAAATCAATTTCAATTTGATTCTAAATGTAATTTTCCAAATGAATTTGAAAATGGTTTTACTTTAGAAATTTCAAATGAATTTTTAATTGAATTTTATTTCAAAATGAAAACATATTTTTTTCGTTTGGGTGTCATACCACTCGTGACTTGTTCACATTTTATTGTTGAAATGTGAAATAATAGATGTGAGACAAAATAGCTCATGTATAACCTATGACGGAGTTGAGAATTTCTCAACTTCTTAAGGTGACAAATTTTCTTTAATTAAAAGAAAATTTCAACATGACAAACAATTATTGGGTATTACCCCATTCACTACATCAAACCCTTACTTTATCGCATAAAGCTAAGGTAAGATCAAGTGAGACATTTGTTATTTATTTCTTTTATTTCTTCCAAATAATAAGGATCATTTTATGTTATAAAAGGTTAATTTTAAAATAAAATGTGGTAACCGTTTTTTAAACGGGTGTTGTAGGGGTGCTAACACCTTCCCTACACTCAATCGACTCCCGAGCCTAATTTTTGGTTTTCAAAGACCGGTTTTTTCTTTAAAATGGGTGACCAATCACACCCCAAGATGATTGGTGGTGACTCCAAACCTCTCCTCTCGAAAGAGACCCTTAGAAAAGGAAGTCGGCTGCTCCGCGTCGCGATGACGTTGCGACAAGTTGGATAATTATTTGAATTCTAATCATCTAAAAAATAAAAAATTCAATTTCAAATTTTCAATTTTAAATTAATTCAAAATTAATTTAAAATAATTATTAAATAAATAATTAATTATTAATTTAATATTAAATATTAAATTAATATTTTCCCACCAATCCCGAACATTTCCTAAATATTATTTTCAATCATGAATCCCTATTCATGTTATCGGTATTTAAATCATATTTAAATCTTAAATACTCACCTACACGGTTTTCACAAAAACCCGACGTACCGACAATGCCTATCACCTCTACTCATATTTTTCAACATGAACTTAAAGAACTTCAAATTTTATCCATCATATTGTTCTAAAGGTTAGTCTCAAGCTAGCACGGAGACCTAATGGTCCTACAGATCATGGGCTCCAACGGTACGAGGTTAAACTAGTCAAACTCTTTTAACCAAGTCAACCAAATCCGTTAACTACCGGGACACTCCACTATAGCCTAGTAGTTGAACTCCCCTCACTTTAGATATACTTGTGTCTACTCGATGTAACCATGATTAGTAAGTCAACCCTTCACAGGTCGTTCGTTACTATTAATAGGTCAAAAGTCCGTTTTACCCCTATAGCACATCTTAGTTCCTTAAGTCCACTAGTCCTCTAATGAACAATTTTGTTCATGGTCCAACCATTAAACAAGATCCCTCTTGGGCCAATGAGAGGGTGGGGCCCCTTGTTCAAGCCTTCGATTCAGCACTTAAGGGAACAACCTCTCTACTATCCCTGAATAGGGTAGGAGTGAATTCCATATTGCATTACTATGTCCCCAGCCATCCATCTAGTGTTATTCCCAAAATGGAAGGATTATTGAACGAAATTTTATGATCACTCTCACCTATGCAGATCAAAGGATAACCCTAAACGAACATGAGTTCATAGTAAGCTCATGGTTAAGATCGAGTTACCTAAGTCATCACATGAAATAATCAGTCTTAACAGTAAACGATGTAATAAAGTAAGAGTGACTTATTTCTCTTTCCTGTCTTGTGTAAACATCTTTTACACAGGTGATAAGGGTAAAAAATATACCTATTTTACCCTTATATTTAGCTCATTTCTTTGTCAAATATTGCATGTTTAGATCAATTTTACTGTTCTCAATCTCAAAATATAATTACGTTGATAAGTTAGGATGTTGAGATTCACTTTTGTCAAATTATGCTCAATTGTGCTTAAAAAGACATGATTTTAAGAGAATTTGACTTAGTTTGTTGCTGTGCAGAAAAACAGAGGAAAAGCTGGAATTTCCCAGAAATGCGACTGCATTTCTGGAAAGGAAAAATGTAATGTGACCGCATTTCTGGAAAAAACGAGAACGTTCCGAGTCATCCGCGAGTCGTTGTTGACGAGTATTCTTCGCACCTAACCGATTGTTTTGCCCCCGAAACTGACTGGGCTACCTTCCAACACCTATTTCGCAGCTCCTCAACCATCTCCAACACTATATAAGCTCGAGATTCAAAGTCAAATTCAAGCAGAACTCATTTGGAAGAAGAGGGTGGTCACAGAACCCTAGTTGACGCCGATGAGTAGGGATGCCCGAGGTCCTTCTTAGATGACTAAATTATAAACTTAGTTAGACATCAAACCTTAGGGTTTGTAGGGATTTCACTCATTCCCACTTGTAAAAGCAAGAGAGTGGAGTGTCTAAGCGGACTCTAGAAGGATTGGATAAATAGAAAACCCATAGTATTTGGCTACTTCCATTATTTCCAGTTTTTGTTACTTTTCATTTATCTGTATTCTTTACATTCTTATTTCAATGAAAATGTATTCATTTGCACCTTATCTCACCATGAGTAGCTAAATTCCATTGAGGGGTTCAATATGGTGAATTCCCTTATGGTTCAATAGCTTGAAAGTATTTTATTTGCTTAAGTTTTGTTCAATGCATGTCATTCTTTATTGAATATCATTCTGATCTTGCTGAGTTTAACTTGATCACTTAGACTTTGCATGCTATGTGAGTTTGATCTCAAAAGGGACAGACAATATCGTTTCTCATAAAGGTGATATAGGAGAAAAGGCTCGAAAGAAATTGTTCGGCGGTATAGGGCAAGCTGCCTAAGACACCCTATATCGATTATAGGGTTTTACGTTGCATTTGTGAATTATCTATGTTGAAGTCGAGTCACAGAAATGTGCATAACGGTACTCGCTTAGCCTTCTAACGGTTCTTGGGAGCAAGGCCAAATAGACGTTAAATCTGACCCAATGCATTGAATAGGCTTAAGTTAAATACTACATGATTAAGGTTATTGCCTTAGGGATGAATCTATGTTGAATACCTCGTTTTATTTTATTGTTATTCTTTATCATTTATTTTGCTTTATTTATTTTTCTAAAAACCAATCATCAAACTTATTTCTTTGATTACCTATTTTTAAGCAATCAAATTGAGTAATTTCTTCTTCAATTGTGAATTTCCAATTTAGTCATTGTGGGATCGATACCCTTGGAATACTTCTAAGGTTTTTTATTACTACGTGCGACAATGTATACTTGCACTAGGTTTAGTTGAATTTATCTTTATTAATATTTATCATCTTACCTCACATCCATCCTTTCAGCTGACGGCGCACCAACAGGATGCCCCTACTCGCATGTCTTTACATGAACGATCCAGGATCACGTCATTTGCCTTATTCGCAAAGTAGGCCGCATCCATAGTGTTACCAGAACAAGGTACCCAACCTTATTCATTTACTATAGACCATTTAGGTTATATACTCGAACTTGATCCCTGCCCATATTCACTATATAGTTCGAGTATCTAGTGTTATAACCATGGATGTTTCTATTAGATTATAAGTTATAAATAAACAATTTCACCGAATAAC
The DNA here is from genome assembly GCA_036850905.1 of Luffa acutangula. NCBI lineage: Eukaryota > Viridiplantae > Streptophyta > Magnoliopsida > Cucurbitales > Cucurbitaceae > Luffa > Luffa acutangula. The sequence goes on from CM072099.1 coordinate 17,262,998, forward strand.
ATCTTTATTTATATAAAGGATAACAAAACTTGAGTTATAGGACATAAACCCCAATAAACTCCCACTTGGACTATAGCTCAAGTGAGATTACAATATTGTGAGGTAACTTAGCATTATATATCATATGCTAAAAACTTGTAGTCCTAAATTCTGGAGATGTCCCTCAAACACTTTAGTCGTGAGGGGTTTTGTAAATGGATCAGCCATGTTTTGTTCTGAAGCTATCTGGGTGATGATCACGTCTCCTCTTTGTACTATCTCCCGTATGAGATGATATTTGCGTTCAATGTGCTTTCCTCGTTTATGGCTTCGAGGTTCCTTTGAATTTTCAACTGCTCCACTGTTGTCACAATAAAGAGTGACTGGCAAGTGCATGTTTGGAACAACTTCTAACTCACTTAGAAATTTTCTCAGCCACACAACTTCCTTTGATGCTTCACAGGCCACAACATATTCAACTTCCATTGTGGAGTCGGCAATACATGTTTGTTTAATACTTCTTCCCACTACTGCTCCTCCATTTAGAGTGAACACAAATCCTGATGTAGATCTCCTTGAGTCTATGTCGGTTTGAAAATATGAGTCAGTGTATCTAGTAAGGATCAAATCCTTATATCCATACACTAGCAAATAGTCTCTTGTTCACCTCAAGTATTTTAGGATATTCTTAACGGCAGTCCAATGTGCTTGACAAGGATTGGACTGATATCTGCTGACAACACCTATTGCATAGCATATGTCGGGATGTGTGCATAGCATTGCGTACATAATACTTCCAACTGTCAATGCATAAAGAATTTGTTTCATATCCTCAACTTCTTGAGGTGTTTTTGGACTCCGTTCCTTTGATAGGTGCAATCCATGTCTAAAGGGCAACATTCCCCTTTTGGAATTTTGTAACGAATAATGATTCGGAATTTTATCGACATAGGATGCTTTAGACAGTGCTAGAAACTTGTTCTTTCGATCTCTAAGTATTTGGATCCCCAGAACATATTGAGCTTCTCCCAAATCCTTCATTTGGAATTGAGCTCCCAGCCACTACTTAATGTCAGACAATACTCCCACTACATTTCCTATAAGTAGGATGTCATCAACACATAGAATTAAGAAAACTACAGTAGAATCAATGATCCTTTTGTATATACAAGTTTCATCTATATTCTGTTCAAAACCATAAGATTTGATTACAGTGTCAAATCTTTTATTCCAGGATCTTGAGGCTTGTTTTAATCCATTGATGGATTTGTTAAGCCAGCAAACCCTTTTTTCTCTCCCTGGACTATGAACCCTTCTGGTTGGACCATGTAAATACTTTCGTCAAGATTTCCGTTCAGAAACGCAGTCTTGACATCCATTTGCCAAATTTCATAATTATAGAAAGCGGTAATGGAAAGGAGTATTCTTATCGATTTCAACATCGCTACTGGTGAGAAGGTTTCATCAAAATCAATTCATTCTCTTTGGTTATAACCTTTAGCCACCAATCGGGCTTTGAAGGTTTGTACTTTACCAATTTGGTCACGTTTTCTCTTATAGATCCACTTGCAACCGGTAGGTTGTACATCACTTGGTTGATCTACAAGTTCCCAGATTGAGTTAAAATGCATAGATTCTATCTCAAGGTTCATGGCTTTGACCCACTGGTCCTTATCCTTATCTCCCATTTCTTGTCTATAGGACAATGGATCCTCCACTTCATCATCAAGTATGATGAATTGAGTTATACTCATGTAGCCAAACCCATGTAGCGACCAGGTTGAATTATAATCCTCCCACTACGACAAGGCATACTCACATCCTGAGATGGTTTCGAAGGACCAGCTTCGCTAACAACTTTTGTTTGTTTGTTCGTAGTTTCCCCGAAAATTTCTTTAAGTATTAGTTCACTGCGTGTTTGATGCTTTTTCATATGATATTCTTCAAGAAATGTGGCATTGGTCGAAACAATTACCTTATTGTCTTGAGGATCATAAAACAAACCTCCTTTTGTTTCTTTAGGGCATCCTATAAAAAGGCATATTCTTGAACGTTGTTCCAATTTCTTTGGTTTCTGCACCAACACGTGTGCCGGGTAGCCCTAAATTCTGAAGTGTCGTAAATTCCCTTTACATCCTCCCCATAACTCGTAAGGTGTTTCTGGAACACTCTTTGAGGGAACCATGTTCAGAATATATGCAGCAGTTTCAACTGCAAAACCCCAGAATGAATCAGGCAAATGTGCATAACTCATCATAGACAGAACCATATCGAATAGGGTTCTATTTCTCCTTTCTGAAACACCATTCTGTTGTGGTGTACCAAGTGCTGAGAGTTGTGAGGATATTCTATGTTCTATCAAGTAGTCTTGGAATTCTAAATCCATGTACTCTCCTCCTCGATCAAATCGTAGAGTTTTGATTGTTTTGCCTAATTTATTTTCAACTTATTCAGCTTTATACTCTTCGAATCTTTCAAGAGCTTCTGACTTTTGAACCATTAGGTAAACATACCCATATCTTGAACAATATTAATCATCAATGAAACTGATGAAATATTCATATCCCCCACGTGCTTTAACATTCATAGGACCACAGAAGTCATAGTGTATATGCTCGGGGGTTTCTTTGGCTCTTTGACATTTTTCAAAGAAAGGTCTTTTGGTCATTTTACGTTATGGTCAGGATTCAAAAGGTGGTAATGAGTCATCTTCTAACTCATTTAGAAGTCCACTCTGAAGGGGATAAAAGCTCCCACGTAGCGGAAGCGCATCAATTGGACTTTACGTCGTATATTAATTAACATTAAAATATTGTTACAAAAAGGCAAAATAAACTTTAAACATACTTTAAAGTTGCTGGAAAATTGTTATAAACATGCTAAAAAAATAAATCTAAATTTATTTTCATGTTTTCTCTAAAGAAAAGGGAAAGAACCGTTACAAACCTTCGTTGTAGACTTTACCGTTCTTCGCCAACGACACTCCAACGAACGAAAACGCAGCGATTCCTCCTTGATTTCTTCGCTGGAAATTTCTTCTTCAAAGACACAATAACCACAGAGGTTACACCGGTATGTCTCTAAGTCTAGGAGGCAAAAGACTTGTGGGAGTCTTTCTCTGAGAGGGAGGCTAGAGAGAATTCTAGGTCTTGTCTTGTGAGTCTAAGAGCAAGAGGAGAGTACTGAACCAATTACGTCTAGTGTTCTATTTATAGAAGAGAGGTCGTGAATAAAATATTCAATTAAATCAATCTTTTCCAAAAATTGATTCAATCTTATTCCTTATTTAATCAATCCAAGATCAATCAATTCCATAATTGATTAATCTTTTCCACAAATGACTAATTACTTCCATAAGTGATTGGATCATTTCCATAAATGATTAATCACTTCCTTAAGTGATTAATTATTTCCATAATTGATTAATTCCCGACTAATGAATTCTTTAATTAATCAACCACCAATTAAATATCACATATTTAATTTTCGGCCTTGAATTAATTAATTTTTCCCAAATAGATTTTAGACCTTAAAATTAATTAATTCATATTTGAACTCTTTCAAACTTCCATAAATTTATTGTGACTCAAATTTATATTAATATTTGAATTTCTTCAAATATTAATTTCTCTCATAATAATATATCAATATATATTATATTGTTTCCCTTAGTAAATTGAACACTTTCAATTAACATTTATTATTTAGTTGCCTCAAATTACTTTATGAGCTACCAGTGGGACCTAATGGACTTGCAGATCAGAAGCTCCAACGATATGAGATTAATTAGTCAAACTCATTAACCACATTAATCAATATTCGTTAACTATGTGTACATTCCACTATAGACTCACAGTTGCACTCTTCTCACTGCAGACATATTTTCTGTGTCCACGGATATAGACCAATATCGACTAGTTAGTCCTTCACGAGTGTCCGTAACACCAGCTGGGTCAAATTACCGTTTTACCCCTAAGTTACTTCTATTTCCTTAAGTACCAGTTCTCCTTTAATGAACAACCTGTTTGTGGTCCAACCATCAAACAAAAAACCCTCTCATGCCATTGAGTCGGGAAGGAGTGAATTCCATCTTGTACGATTATGTTCCCAGCTCCCCACTCGGTCTTGTCCCCAAAATGGTAGGCTTATTGAGTCGGCGTATTGGCCACCCTCACCCATACAAATCAAAGGACAATCCCTCATGAGCAGGAGTCCATAATCAACTCAGGAATAAGACTAAGTTGTCTAGGTCGTCCTAGTGAAATAGAAAACCAACTAGTTAACGGTGTTATAATCAATGGTTACTATTTCGCGGTCTGGTCTTATGCAAACTCATTGCATAGGATACCCCCACTCGCATGTCTCCTACACGAACGCGTTGGATCATAGCGTTTGTATCAAATACAAAGTGGGTCGTATCCATAGTGTCACTAGGATAAGGCACCCAGTCTTATCCCTATACTATAGACCCTTTAGGTTGTTTCTTGAACAATGATCCCATATGTCGCTACATATAGTTCAAGACTCATATTACAACCTAGGATGTCTAGTTTATTGAATTAGGGTTATTTTTAGGCAAAGACAAATATAAAATAACTAATAACATTTAATGGAAAAATATATCAATATTATTTCATTAATATCCGGTCAACGGTTACATCCACTATCTACGAGTTTTAGGGCATAAAACCCAACACACTCTTAACTAGTCTTTCAATACGTTTTTTTTATTTATGTGTCCTAGTCTTAGATACCAAAGAAGGGTATCTTGAGAAACTTTTCGACTTTTATTTTGGGTTTGTGCTGTTTTGAACATTTCAGTATTATGAACAACTTTTATTTCATTCGGTCTTAACACATACAAATTGTTTTTAAGTTTAGCAGAACAAATGAAATTTAGTCTTTTGAATATAAACACTTCATTGATTTCAAAAGATATTTTATAGTCATGTTCTATTAAACAGGAGATAGATATTAAGTTCCTTTACATACTAGGAACATACAAAACATCTTGCAACAAAATATATCCATCTCTAAAACAAAGTTGTACTTCTCCCACTACTGTGGCTGAGACGACTTCTCCCGTTCCTACTTTGAGTGTTGATAGCGAGCATAGCTAGCTACTTTTACTTATTTAATTTAGCTAGTTTTTTATGATGTTTGAGCTATTTTATTGTGCTTTATTGTTTATTTTGTAGGAAATGGTTGATTGGAGCTATAGCGCAATATTAGAGTTAATCGGGTGCTCGGGACGCGAAAAGATGCAAAGGAAGGAAAAAGAATCAAAAAGGAAAAAAGTCAAAATTCGGTCAAATGCAGGCTAGCGTCTCGACGCCAGCCCTTGAGCGTCTCGACGCCGGCATTCCATATCAGAATAAGCGCGAAATCGTCGCAACGTCGAGATGCTGCGACCTTAGCGTCTCGACGCTGCGTAATTCCCTTTTCAGAATACGCGTGTTTTGAGGCAGCGTCTCGACGCTACAACGAAATTTTGCTATTTAAGCATCCTTTCGGCTAGGTTTTTGGGGAATGAATTTTGGGACCTTTTGGAGCCGTAAAACAGAGGATTAAGGCTGAGCAAGAGGGAGAAAAGCGGAAATCAACCCATTGTTAGTGGGGATCGTGACGGGGACGTCGGTCTCGACCTACATTGAGTTTTCTTTTCCTTTTTCCTTTCTTTAGCTAGATTTATGGCTTTTACATGTTTAGTTGAGCTTGTAATTCTATTCATGAGTAGCTAAACTCATAGCTTAGGGATTGATGTAGTTGATTTTGTTCATGGATTGATTTATGGTTTAAGTTGTGCAATGTTTATTATGTTTGTAATCTTGATTTAATGCTTTCAATTAATTGGCCATTAGTTGAATGATTTAAGTTTTGAATCTAGCTCGGGAGAGGGGATTTAATATAGACTTACTCAAGATTGCATGACTAAAGTTTATTTTCTAATTCGTGACGGTTTTAGATTAATTTTAGAATTGGTCAAAAGATCTCATTGCCTTGCATTTTAATAAACTTAGATAGGGATATCAAGTTGGTTAATTTGCATGAGAATCAATTATACTCGGGAGAGGTAGTTGTGATTAAAGGGTCATTGGCTCATAATTCCATTGTGCATAATAACTTATCCCTTAAAATCAATCCTAGACTAAATCGGCGAAATCAATTCCCTAAGTATTTTTCCCAATTGAATTTCCATTCTTTTACTTGCTTTGATTTAGTTTTCATACCATTCATTCATCACTTTTTGATCCCTAAATAAAATTGAGCGAGATAATTCACAATACTCGATTTGCTTAAAAATCCAATCAAGAGGACGACATTCGAATTTACTTTCACTATATTATTACTTGACCCGTGCGCTTGCGGTAGGAAAAGTCCACATAAAGTTTTTGGCGCCGTTGCCGGGGATTGGCACATTTAGCTAGATTGATATTGTGAAAAAATTGTTTGATCTTGGTGTATTTTTACTTTTTTAGGTTGATTGCATTTTTTTCCTTATTTGTTTTTCTTTCCATATTTGTTTTTCTAGCTTAGTTTTTCTTTTAATTGTGTAATCTTTTCCTTATTTGTTTCTTGTTATTCCTTTTTTTATTAGTTTTTCCTTATTTGTTAGTTTCCTTATTTGTGTTTTGCCATATTTATTTTTGCATTCCATATTAGGTTATTTTCTTTCCTCTTCTAGATTATATTTTCCATATTTAAATTAGTTGTTTTCTTTTCTTTATTTCTTTCCATAATTGTTTTCTTTCCTTTTTAGGGTAGATTTGTTTTTGTATGCATAGTAGTAGAGAAGTGATACCGTTGGATCCCGAGATTGAAAGAACAATTCATAGGCTTCAAAGGGAAAATAGAGAAATTATTCAAATGGCTGACCAAAATCCACCTGAGGAGCCTAGGCCTATTAGAGATTATTTTCAGCCTGTGTTTCAGGGGCAACAATCGGGGATTGTCTATGCCCCGATTAATGCCAACAACTTTGAGCTGAAGACCGGTCTCATTCAGATGGCTCGAGACTGTGCATATAGAGGATCGCCCACCGAGGATCCAAATTCTCATCTTAAATCATTTTTGGATATTTGTGAGACGGTAAAAATTAATGGAGTTTCTGAGGATGCTATTCGCTTACGTTTATTTCATTTTTCTTTACAGGATAAAGCACGAGATTGGTTACAGTCTATTCTCCCTGAGAGCATCACCACTTGGGATGCTTCGGTCCATGCCTTTTTGAAGAAATTTTTCCCTCCTGCAAAGACGGTTAAGTTGATGACCGAGATTGGGACATTCAAACAATATGATGAGCAGCTGTTCGAGGCCTGGGAGCGATTTAAAGAGTTGCTGAGGAAGTGCCCTCAGCATGGATATCCCGACTGGCTTCAGGTTCAATTGTTTTATAATGGTTTAACTCCTAGTACAAAAACGATTGTTGATGCAGCTGCAGGTGGGACTCTGTTGTCCAAGACCGTGGAAAATGCTCGCATACTTCTAGAGGATATGGCCACCAACAGCTATCAGTGACCATCTGAGCGGTCTACACCCAAAAAGATTGCTGCTGGAGTGTTTGAGGTTGATAAAGTAAGTGCACTCCAGGCCCAAATGACTTCCCTTGCTAATGCTTTTATGAAATTTTCAGGTACAGGGAGTGCTCAATCAATTGAATCAGCTGCTGCTCTAGCATCCAGACCCTAGGAGGAGACCATCGAACAGGTTCAGTATGTATCAAATTCTAATTTTAGGGGATATAATAATAATGTTACACCTACACATTATCACCCTAACAATAGGAATCATGAAAATTTCTCTTATGCTAATACTAAGAATGTTCTTAACCCCCTGGTTTTGCCCCTCAAACTCAAGAAAATAAAAAGTTAGAAGATCTTGTTGGAGCTTTCATTGCAGAGTCTAGTAACATGACAACCAAATTAGAGGAGGCAGTCATTGCCATCAACTCAACAGTGAATGGCCACAGTGCAGCTATAAAGAACATTGAGACTCAGCTGGGACAGTTGGTAAGTGTTGTAAGCACTATGAATAAAGGTAAGGCCCCAGCTCAGTAAGAGAAAACCCAGATGGAGTACTGTAAGGCAATCACTGTGCACCAGGAGGAATCTGACGGGGAGTCTGAATCTGAGGACTATGAAACGCCTACAGGGGAATCTGAGGAGGACACATCATCAGATGAGGCTGAAAAGCCTAACCCTGAGCCTCCTATTCCTTCTCCCACACTGATGGTTCCCAAGGAAAAGAAAAAGAAAAAGAAGAAAAAGAACAATCAGGTTTAGTTTGATAAATTTATGAATGCTTTTATGAATCTGAACATTAATATTCCTTTTGCAGAGGCATTAGAGATGCCCTAATACAACAGGTTCATGAAAGAGTGGTTAGCAAAGAAGCGAAAAGAAAAGAAGGTTGACACTGTATATCTTGCTTCCACATGCAGCACCAGAGCACAACAGAAGGTACCTGAAAAAGTAGCAGACCCAGGGAGTTTTTCTGTTCCTTGTAGTTTTGGTACTTACTCTTTTAGAGCATTATGTGACTTAGGTGCTAGCATTAATATTATTCCATTGTCCTTGTGTAAAAAGTTAGACATAGGTGAGATTAAATCTACTCCTGTAAAGCTCCAATTGGCTTATCAGTCTGTGGTTCGACCAGTTGGCATTGTAGAAAATGTTCTAATCAGAGTAGGTAAATTTTTTCTTCCTATTGACTTATATGTTATGGACATGATAGAAAATCCTTCAATGCCTGTCATATTAGGAAGACCATTCCTCGCTACTAGGCGAGTGATTATTGATATTGAGCGCAAGGAGCTCAATGTAAGAGTCAGGAATGACAAAGAAATATTTAAAGCAGTTGAAGACTCTAAGGGACACTCGGACGTGCTTTTCATGGGCTACAAGAAAGGTGCAAGAAAGAGCACCACTGTTGGATTCACAGAAAAGAAGCCTCCTTGAAGCACGGTCAACACGTCGAGCTAATGACGTTAAACAAGCGCTTTTGGGAGGCAACCCAAGTAAGTTTAGTGCGTTTTCTTTTTGTTTTTGATTTATTGTTTGTTTTTGTTTTGTAGGTCTTGTTTTCTTTCTCTCATTTGCTTTCAAGCTTTCAAGATTCCAAGCGTTCAGTCAAGAAGTCATCACTATTCCAGGCCTACTTTGAGTGTCACCTCGACTTCTTGAAGAGTTTTCCGGGAACTAGTTTTCTGTATAGAAGAACATACATGATTATTCGCTCCTGAATCTAATATCCATATGGAGTTATCATTTTCTACTAAGCATGATTCAATAACAAGTAAATCGTATTTACCAAACTTGGCATCCTCAACCTTTTCTGCTTTCTTCTCAGCAAGATACTTAGGATAGTTTTTTCTCCACTGACCGTCCTGGTTACAGTGGAAGCGGGTTCCTTTTTTCTGTAATCTTTTTCTTGCCCTTCATGATCATGGGAGCTTTCCCCTTTCCCTTGTTCTTCTTTTTCTTCAACCGATTTTTTTTCTTAGAAGTAGAAGACTCAGATTTATTCCTAGAGTTTGATCCTCTTAGGAACTTCCTACCAGAAACAACATTTGTTTCGTGTTCTTGTCCTTTACTTTTAGTGAGGGACTGGCAGGTCTGAAGCTCGTTCAGGAGAGTCGTCAGGATGTACTCAATTTTGTTCATAACTAAATTGGTACAAAATTGTGTCGCTACGGCTTTACGACGCGGAGCAGCCGACTTTGTTCCCAAGAGGAGGAAAATGGAGTCGCCACCAGTCTTGATTTAGAGGGTGTGACTGGACACCCAAAAATATGCTAAAATGGTCTGCAAATAAAAGATTTAAGGTTCGGAGGTCTTTTGTGTATGGAGAAGGTATTAGCACCCCACAACACTCGTTTGAAGAACAAAATTTTATTTTTCTTGTGTTATTTAAGGAAATTGGCCATGGTAAATACTAAAGAATTTTTTTTGTTGATTTTTAAATGTCCCACATTTTAATTCTCATTATTCCATAAATAAATAATGAGCAATAATTGTGGGTGACATAAAGTCATACAAAATTTGTATGAATTTAATTTGACATCCCAAATTTAAATTCATTATACCTCAAGAATATTAGGAAAGTCAATATTTTGATTTCCTAATTTCCCTCATATGAAAGTTTATTTTTTTTAAAAAAAATTGGTTTATTAGTTTTGGAAAAATGTGTGAACAAAGAATATTTTTTAAGGGAAAACTCTTGATTAATTTTATTTTTAAAGCAAGTGACATTTTTATGGAAAATAGTTTTGGATTGATTTATTATTTTGAAGATAAAGTTAATGAAATAAATTTAGCAAAAAGTTTTTAATGCATTCTGTTCACACGTAACTTCGGGTATGGAGACACGTGGAATAAACTTTGATTTGTATTAATGTTGTATGCGCGTGAGTATACAATCTCTAGTACATAATCCTCTGATTCTCTCTCTTGTGTGTGGATGTGTTTCACTCGAGGGCTGTGATGCTTGATCTCGAGTTTGCAGCTTCGATGGGTTCTTGGAGCTTGAAGTCCCTTGAGTTTGAAAGAGTCTTCAGTCTTCAAGAAGTGTTCAGTACTTGGAAACTTGTAGATTCAAAGAGTCTTCAGTCTTCCGTTTTGAGGAAAATTTCTCTGAATTCTCTAAGTCTGGTTGAGAGCTCCAAAATTCTGAACCCTTGAAATGGTGGTGAACCCCTCTATTTATAGAGTTCTTGCAGGATGGGCCCTGGTAGCTTTTGGGCCTAACAACTTGGGCTTGGGTTTTATTGGTCTTGGGTTTGGTTTATATTTGACCCAAAACCATATGACCCAGACATTTGAAAGACCCAAATTTGATCCAAATAATTATTATTTTTAATTAATTGGTCAAATTAATTAATTTGATCAAAATAATTTAATTATAATTAATTGATCAAATATAAATTTGGCTCTATAAATAATTAATTGGCCAACTTTGTCTTCAAATTAAATATGAGACACATGTCAATTTATAATTGGTCCCAAATTTAATTAATTTTAATTTTGTCATTAATTTTATGTAACGACGTGGCGATTCGTGATTAGTCAAAATTTCTCCATCAACAAATGTCCCCTTTGCGAGATTTAGGCACAGATCATGTGTGGATGAATCTCGAAAAGAAATTATCTGGAATCAAAACTTATATATTTTTTTCAAATTTTGACTCCCCTTGATGTATCAATCAAAATATGAAATAGGGTCAAAATTTTGATTGATTTTTTTTCACACGTCTTTTATGCCAATTTAATCAAAATTCGACACTTTTTTTTTTTTTTTACACGAAATTTTGATCTTGTTTGGCGACGAGTTGTAACTTGAATCTCAATGGAATTTTGAATTTGAGTAATGTTCAAATCCTATTCAATTATGATATGAACTTGAAGCATAACATTTTTTTTTTTTTTTTAATTTTGAATTTCACTCAAGTTTAATTTGGGAGGGAGTCATGATTACACCCAAATTATCTCAAGATAAACTCAAATTCAAAGAGAGAATTTGGTATAAGGTTTGATTGAGGTAAATACTAAGCTCTATCCCAAAATTTGATCAGAGGAATGGAACTTTAATATACCCCTTTCAATTTGATTTAGGATAAGGATTTAGTTACATCTGAATTCAATTTGATTCAAATTGAACCAAATTTGAAACCTATCCAAATTATCTTTGTATTTAAGATTGGACTAATTTAAATTTATCTTTCAAATTGATTTGAATCCAATTTCACACTTGGATTAGGATTTGGCTTGGAATTTATTCAAAACTTTAATTTGGGAAATATATATATATATATATGGATTATGCCCAACCTTTTGATCTAAATACAAATTTAAACTCTATTGTATTTTAATTTGACATAGGATTTAAATTCTACCGATCTTGACTTTAATTTGGAAGAGAAATTTTGAAACTTACTCCAATCCTATTTGACATAAGATTTGGAATAAGCCACATTGATTTAGAATAATTCAAGCCAAATTTTTGAGGTGATATTGGAATAAAATTCAAATTGAAATCTTACCAAATTTTGATTCGAGATAAAGGTGAAATCCTATCCTTAATTGTATGTAAGAGTAGAATGGATGGAAATCTAAATTGATAAAAGATTCTCACATCCCATTTAAATTTCACATAAAATCTCACAGAATTTGGAATTGATTTCGGGTTCCGGCCATATAATCGACACAATAACATGAATTTTCACCATCTTGAACTTGCAGTCACTTGCCAAATTTTTCACTTTCTTGTGGCTTTTTTTTTTTTTTAATTTCTCTTAAACCCCATATGTTTCTTCTTTCTCGCTGCTTCTGGCTTCTTTTTTTTTTAACCTTTCAGCTCTTTTTTTCTTCTTTGCGTCTGCTTTCTTTTTTTTTTTATTGATCTTCGGCACACAACCATCGGCGGGTTCCAATCCATTTGACATGTGTCATCAATTAACCATGAGTTTCTCCGAAGAGAACCTTGTTGTCGTTCACGCGGCCGGATTGTGAGTTGCTTGTTGAAAAGAACTTTGTTGACAAACACACAAGTTGCGGGCTATTTGTTGTACCAACCGAATCGTTGCCGCATTTGAATCTTCTACAGTCTGCCGGTGGGTTCATTAAAGAGTAAATAAAAGGCTAGGTAAGGGAAACCCCTTTTTTTTTTCTTCTAAACTTGAGGCGGTGCACTCAAGTCTCTCTTTTTTTTTCTTCTTCTAATCCTTTCCTTTTTTTTTTTTTTTTTTTTTTTTTTTTTGTAGGAACACTCCTCACGATCCATACTTATAGTCCATAAAGGTAAACTTTCAAAGTAGACCAACATTGACTAATTCCAATTTTTCATGAGCTTCCATCATCCTTTATTTAAATTCATTTAATGTTTTTTTTCTCTTTTTTTTTATTTCCACATTACTCCATACTTTTTTTATTATTTTTTATATATATTTTTTTACTTTTCTGCAAATTGGTGCTTTTTATATATGTACATATACAAACTTAACTTATGCTTTGCACATATGTATATAATCTCAATATTTCTCCCTCTTTTTTTTTGTAGGAACGATTTTCATAATCATTGCCTATAATCCACAAAGGTAAATTTTCAAAGTAACCCGATATTGGTTGTTTTCAATTTTCCATAGGCTTCCAACATCAATTATATAATTTGATTTAATGTCTTTTTTTCCTTCTGCCTTCTTTTTTTTTTTGAAGGAAAGAAGCTTGACTTGGAGACTTGGAGAATATATATATAATTTGACCGCCTTTTGCCCCAATTCGAGAGACAAACTCTAAGTAATTTTTCTTCTTTTTTTCTTTTTTTTTTCTTTAACGATTACTTTTCTGAACTAACACCTCATTGCCGATATTCTCTTCGGAACACAATTTTCATTCGTCAAAAGGTAAATTAGGTGATTTTTTTTTGTAGTGTTGTTTTTTTCTTGTAGGTACAACGTCTTTCAACACGAGTACAAGGACGTGTTCCTTGAGTTGGGACATGTTCCTTGGACTTGTGTCGCTGCCACGCCTTTCAGCACGAGTGCAAGGACGTGTTCCTTGAGTTGGGACATGTTCCTTGGACTTGTGTCGCCTTGCGCCTTTCAGCACGAGTGTAAGGACGTGTTCCTTGAGTTGGGACATGTTCCTTGGACTTGTGTCGCCGCCACGCCTTTCAGCACGAGTGCAAGGACGTGTTCCTTGAGTTGGAACATGTTCCTTGGACTTGTGTCGCCTTGCGCCTTTCAGCACGAGTGCAAGGACGTGTTCCTTGAGTTGGGACATGTTCCTTGGACTTGTGTCGCCGCCACGCCTTTCAGCACGAGTGCACGAACATGTTCCTTGAGTTGGGACATGTTTCTTGGACTTGTGTCGCCGCCACGCCTTTCAGCACGAGTGCAAGGACATGTTCCTTGAGTTGGGACATGTTCCTTGGACTTGTGTCGCCGCCACGCCTTTCAGCACGAGTGCAAGGACGTGTTCCTTGAGTTGGGACATGTTCCTTGGACTTGTGTCGCCGCCATGCCTTTCAGCACGAGTGCAAGGACGTGTTCCTTGAGTTGGGACATGTTCCTTGGACTTGTGTCACCGCCACGCCTTTCAGCACGAGTGCAAGGACGTGTTCCTTGAGTTGGGACATGTTCCTTGGACTTGTGTCGCCTTGCGCCTTTCAGCACGAGTGCAAGGACGTGTTCCTTGAGTTGGGACATGTTCCTTGGACTTGTGTCGCCTTGCGCCTTTCAGCACGAGTGCAAGGACGTGTTCCTTGAGTTGGGACATGTTCCTTGGACTTGTGTTGCCTTGCGCCTTTCAGCACGAGTGCAATGACGTGTTCCTTGAGTTGGGACATGTTCCTTAGACTTGTGTCACCGCCACGCCTTTCAGCACGAGTGCAAGGACATGTTCCTTGAGTTGGGACATGTTCCTTGGACTTGTGTCGCCGCCATGCCTTTCAGCACGAGTGCAAGGACGTGTTCCTTGAGTTGGGACATGTTCCTTGGACTTGTGTCGCCGCCACGTCTTTCAGCACGAGTGCAAGGACATGTTCCTTGAGTTGGGACATGTTCCTTGGACTTGTGTCGCTGCCACGCCGTTCAGCACGAGGGCAAGGACGTGTTCCTTGTACTCTTTTTGTTATGGCGTTGCACAACATTAGTCATAGGAAATTTTCCTTGATGCATTTATTATTATTTTAACTTATCTTCGTAAATATGTTATTCTTTTTCTTGTGTTAACTTTCATTTCTTTAAATTTTGCAGAATCATGGTGTGTTTTGCAGAACATATTGTCTCTGAAAAAACGTACCTTGTTCTTCTGAAAGACAACAATCAACCCACAAGAAGCGGACTCAGCTTCTTAGTAGAAAAACCTATGACTGGACGTCTTGCAGCCCCATGGCCCCCACCACTAAATTTGCATACCATTTCTAATTGGTCCGTAGAAAGGCCTCTAGACCAAGATTCTAAGGCTTGGTTTCTAGAATCTTCAATCCATACACGAAATCCTAACCGACATCCAGAGGTGACGTTAGGGCGCCGAATAATTGATGGATCAGTTCGTTGGGAATCCGCCTTGAAAATTTCAAGTGAATTTCTTTTCATTCCTCGCTATTGGGAGTGGTTAGAATCTGTCGTTGGTCGGAGTGAAGCGGTGCTTCATAATGCTTATTTATTGGATGCAGTAATGGCTTCCCTTTACACTTATGATCGAAACAATGACATAGTTCGGGCTTTTTGTGAAGCCTGGTGTCCTGCAACCAATACGCTTCACACTCATGCGGGAGAACTTTCTATTTCCTTATGGGACCTTTGGACCATTGGGGGTTTGCCCATTAGAGGTAGATTTTATGAGGAAGTTATCCCTAGCTTTAAAGAGTTAACTGGTTCCAAGAACCAGGCAAGACATCTTCCAAAAAGTTGCGAGCATCTATTTCATGCATTCTACCTGCTTAGCGCTTCAAGAGCTGACCATTCCCATGTTCCAATTAGCTCATGGATTTCTTTTTGGTTCAAGGGTGAACAGAGGTACGCAAAGCCTCCTCAACGGAGACCCAGGAAGCACTCTCGCCCCAGCACGACTCATAACCCAGACGACACAAATATCAAGCGTGGTGAGTGGTCAGATGAGGAGAATAACTTGTTTCGCGAGCTAAAGATTGACATGAAACACAGAGACCAGACATACTTGGCGGCTTTTTTATCTTGTTGGCTTTGCGTCTTTGTGTTTCCCCAAGGGAATGCTAACCACATTCGTCCTAGTGTTTTCAAGGCTGCCAGCTTAATGGCTGAGGGGGAAACTTTCAGTCTTGCAGTCCCTGTCCTCGCTAACATCTACCACGGGTTAGGCAAAGTTTCCAATGCCCCTGTTTCAGTTGGACGCATAGATGCTTCTCTCCCCGTGCATTACATTTTTGGTTGGCTCGCCCATTATTTTAGCACCAATTATAAGATTCCAGCAAAAGTTCGAGGTCCTAGCATGGTTGACTTTTCCGGCGAAGGCGGAGCTAAATATTTTGATGAGCTCGAGGCTCGCGAACTGATCCATGTGGGCGCATCCATACTATGGCACACGAACCTCAGTAGGAACAAAAACGAGACCTTGAAGTATGAAAAGACTTCAAATTTCATACCTCTTTCCTATTTTCCAAGCCTTCGCTCATGCTATCTGTCAGCGCGATGTAAAGATTCCTTAATTATCGAACCATACAACCCCCACAGATTCGGCCGCCAATTTGGCTTCTATCAAGACATACCTAATGACTTAGGAGGAACTTTGCCCCTAGTCACCTTGGAAAACATTTTACACCACTGGCGGGTTTGCCTGCGAACTAGTGTGGAGTTTCAAATATTTCTTCCAGCTCGTACATTGAACCCTCAAGACCATGTCACCTCACGTTACCGAAGTTGGTGGTCTGAAAAGTATGATAATTACCTAGGGGACGGCGTAAGTAAGTTGGTTGACAATACTACTCCTTCTCGAACCCAGCCTAAGCCACCTACAAAAAACGATTCTAAATTTGGGGGCAAAGAACTCCGTCTGCTCAAGGTTGCCAGGCCTCTAGATGATTCGACCGAAGAAGAGACTCAAAACAGCACCGGAGATCGACACTGGAAAAGAGCCAAAAGACCCAGGAAACATTCTGATCTCGCAGACAAGTCCATCAAGAGTGTCTCTATTGCTTCACAGACTCCTGACGACATCGAGACTTTGGTTGAATTTTTTTTCTTTTTTTTTTTCCTTTCTTTCTTTTTTTTTTTACTTAAATCCCATTTTATTTCTCTTTTGCAGCTTCCTTCAAATGACCGTGCTCAAGAAGAGGAAGAATGTTCGAGCGATCAGTCTTTGACAAGTCCTGATGCTTTTGTTTCTTCTGTGAAGAACTTCGGAAGCTCCCATGCATCCTCGAGCAAACAAGTCATGAATTTGTCTTCTCGTTCTATCGAGAAAACCCCTCAACATACTCATGAGAAAGTGGTTGCCCCAGTCTTTGAAGTTTCTCAGTTCGATGCTGATGATTTAATTTCCACCTTTCGACGACAAGCTGCTTTATCCCTATGGACAAGCATACAACAGAAGATCGTACGCACCTCTCTTGAAGATGTTGCTAGCCTTGAGCACCTTGAGCAAGAA
Organism: Luffa acutangula; assembly: GCA_036850905.1. Classification (NCBI taxonomy): domain Eukaryota; kingdom Viridiplantae; phylum Streptophyta; class Magnoliopsida; order Cucurbitales; family Cucurbitaceae; genus Luffa; species Luffa acutangula. Next base: position 17,280,097 of record CM072099.1, read on the forward strand.
TCTCACAAGGTCTTTGATGTAATGGCAGAGGTCACTACGAACAACTTGAAACCTCTGCAAGAATTTGTAGGCAATTACTTCAAGAAAGCGCGAGAATTCAATGGATTACAATCTTCGCTCTCTACTCATCTGACCCCCTCGAGTAGGGATAACCAGTTGGAGAAAAAGAAGCTCCATTTAGAGAAGGCTTTGTCTACCGAAAATCGTGTAGTTGAGGAGAAAGATGCACTTCAGAAACAACTTGCCTGCTCTGTCGCAGAGGTTGCAGATCTAAAGTCCAAGATTGCAGAACTAGAGGCCAAGTTAACAGCTGCAGAGGCCAAGGTAGAAAGCATGTCCAATTCGGTTTCTGAAAAGGAAAAGGACTTAGCTCATGAAAAACTTGTCGTTTCGAGAATACGTGAGGAGATTAGTGACATCGAGTGTGCCCCCACCATTAGTGCTTCAGAAGTTCGCACTCTAGCGATGATTCGTGAGCTTTTGGAGAGTACCTGTGACGAGCTTAAAGCACTTCAATGGAATCCTTAATTTATGATCTCTTTACTTCACCCTAAGCTTTTTTTACCGCACCAGAATTTTTTTAGATATTGTTTTAGTTCATTGTATTAGACATTTTTTTTAATTCATTGTATTAGACACTCTTACTTTATTTATGCCTTAATAAAAATTTAGAATTTATCTACAACATGGATTTTTTTTTTTTTTGCTTTGACTGAACTTAAGTTTTTTTCTTCTTAAGCTGCCTACGTACCCCTCAAGTGGGAAGGGATCAAGTCATAACGTAGTTCAATGAACAAATTTGTTTTGGGCCGTTCACCTTTTTAACTCATGCGGGCCAGGAGTATCATGTAGTTTATACTCTTACGATAAGGAGTATTACATTTCATGCATAAAACTTTTTAAGAAACTTGCCATTTATTGGGCCTATTCTTAAACCGTCTTTATCTACAACCTTGTATGCTCCGTTTGTGTAGACTTCTTTGACAACGTAGGGTCCATCCCATTTAGGTGTGAATTTGTTCCCTGTGTGTCGTGTCGTGATGATGGGTCTTCGAACAGCGAGTACAAGATCACCAACTTGAAATGATCGAAACTTCACATTCTTATCAAAGGCTTTAGACATCCGTGCTTGGTAGCATTCCAACGCCTGCTGAGCCTCTAACCTCCCTTCATCAAGTGCTTCTAACTCTTGAAGGCGCAACCTAGCGTTATCTTCTGTTGTCAACCCTTCTTGGATGGCCATCCTTAATGAGGGAATCTCTCTTTCTAACGGGAGCACAGCTTCTACCCCATAGACAAGAGAATAAGGTGTGACCCCTGTAGGAGTGCGGTGAGTAGTTCGGTAAGCCCACAACACTTCACCAATCCTTTCTTGCCAATCCCTCTTCGTCTTGGAGACTACTTTCTTCAATAAGTTACACAACGTCTTATTGAATGCTTCTGCCAACCCATTTGCTGCGGCATTGTACATAGAGGACTTGTATTGTTTGAAATTAAACTTCTCACACAACTTGTCCATTAGGCTGTTGGAGAATTGTCGTCCATTATCTGTTACGATACGATGAGGGATACCGTATCGATAGATTATATGAGTTCGGACGAAATTCACAACATTCTCTTTCTTGGCTTCTTTCAACGCGACAGCTTCGGCCCATCTTGAAAAGTAATCCGTCCCTGCGAGGATATAAGAATGTCCTGCTGAAGACTTAGGTGTTATAGGGCCAACAAGGTCAAGTCCCCAAGCTTCAAAAGGCCAAGAAGCTATCGTTGGATGAAGAGGCTCTGGTGGCTGATGTATGAAGTTTGCATGGAATTGACAGGCTTCGCACTTCTTTGCATATTCCATTGAGTCTCGAATCATTGTAGGCCAATAGTAACCCATCCTTTTTAATTGAAACTGAAGTTTTGGACCCGATTGGTGGGCGCCACAAACACCTGAATGGGCCTCTTCTAATGCCTTCACTGCTTCTTCCTTTCCAAGGCATCGAAGGAAGAGTCCCTCATAAGAACGACGATAAAGGGTCTCCTTATAATAGATAAATCGGGCGCCTCTTCTTCGTATATCGGCCCTACGCCTGGGATCTGTGGGAAGTCTTCAATGTTGAAGATAATCTATAATGGGTTGTCGCCAGTCCTCTTCCTCAATTGCATAAACAGAGATTCTTGGCCTTCATCTTCTATTGGCGGTACAATCCACTTCTGGCAAAGTGAGATGTTCATTGACATATCCTCTGGGATTGTTAGGGCAGTCGCTAAATTTGCTAGGGCATCTGCCTTTTTATTTTCTGATCTCGGAACATGCTCCAGTACTATACTTTCAAATCTTTCTAGCAATTGCCTTGCATAGATGAAATAAGGCTTCAAGTCTTTATGCTTCACTTCATACTGGAGTAAGAGTTGACTAACGACCAACTTTGAATCGCCATAGACCTCTATATATGTTATGCCAATTTCCAAGGCCATTTGGAGGCCAATTATCAGTGCTTGATATTCAGCCACATTGTTTGAGCATAATTCACCAAGCATGAAGCTATAAGGGAGCATGTGTTTCTCAGGCGAAATAAAGACGATTCCTGCCCCTGCCCCACTTCTTCGTGCTGCACCATCAAAGTACATGGTCCAAGGTTCGGTGATTTCAACATAGAAGACTTCTTCATCAGGTAAGTCTTCACATAACTTCCAATCCGATGGGATTGGATGATCCGCCAAGAAGTCGGCTAATGCCTGTCCCTTAACTGCCTTTTGAGGTACATAAACGATGTCATATTGCTGGAGTAAGATGGCCCACTTAGCTAGGCGTCCAGAAATAACCGGCCTCGATAGAACGTACTTGATAGGATCAGCTTTCGCGACCAAGTGCACTGTGAAAGCTTGCATGTAATGCCTTAACTTGTCAATAGCGAAGAAAAGAGCAAGACACATTTTCTCAATGGGTGAGTAATTTATCTCAGCTCCATTTAGAGTCCTGCTTAAGTAATAAAGAGCTCGTTCTTTTCCCTTTTCACTTTCCTGTGCCAATAACGCTCCCAGTGATCTTTCTTGAGCAGCGATGTACAGAATCAATGACTTTCCAGCTATGGGGGCTCCTAAGACAGGAGGATTAAGCAAATATTTTTTAATGCTTTCAAAAGCGTTTTGACATGCTTCATCCCACTCGAATCTTTCTCCTTTCCTCATTAGCCTCTGAAAAGGTTGGCATCGACCGGCTAAGTTAGAGATGAATCTTCGAATGTAGGCCAGTCGACCTTGCAGACTTCTCAACTCATGTAAGTTTTTAGGCCTTGGCATCTTTTGAATGGCGTCAATCTTTGACTGATCTATCTCGATTCCTCGATGCCTAACAACGAACCCCAGGAACTTCCCAGAAGTAACACCGAATGCACATTTGAGAGGGTTCATCCTCAATTGGTACTTTCTCAGACGATCAATGACCACTTTTAGATCTTTCAAGTGATCTTGTCGTCTCTTTGACTTAACGACAAGATCATCGACATAGCACTCAACATGTTTATGCAACATATCGTCGAAAACCTTCTGCATCGCACGTTGATAAGTAGCTCCAGCATTCTTTAATCCGAAGGGCATCACTTTGTAACAGTATATTCCCTTTGGAGTTCGAAAGGCTGTCATTTCCTCATCTGCAAGGGCCATTCGGATCTGGTTATAACCCGATGACCCATCCATAAAAGACAAAGTTTCATGCCCTGTGGTGGCATCCACCATGATTTCTGTGATTGGCAATGGAAAATCGTCTTTGGGACAAGCGTTATTTAAATCGCGAAAGTCGACGCAAACTCGAAGTTGTCCATTCTTCTTTCTAACAGGAACGATGTTGGCTATCCATGTAGGGTATTTTACCTCACGGATGAATCCTGCTTCTATCAACTTATTGACCTCTATTTCAATTTGAGGGATAAGTTCTGGGCGAAAGCGTCGTTGAGCTTGCTTGACCGGTCGATACCCCTCTTTAATGGCGAGATGATGGACCGCTACTTTTGGATCAAGTCCAGGCATCTCTTTATATGACCAGGCGAAGATGTCTCTATACGAAGCGAGTAAACTCATGTATTCACCCTCCTCTTCAGGAGTAAGTGACATGCTTACAAAAGTTGGGCGTGGCTCTTCTGGTGTACCCAGGTTTACCTCTTTAAGCTCATCCACTGTGGATTCGCTGCCGTCTTCAAGTGATAAAGGTGCTTCGTCCTCATCTACCTCAGACACTTCGACCTCCGTTTCCTCTTCAACGGTGATATGAAGACAAGAGGTTTGTTCTTCTTCCTGGTCACTATCTCCTTCCGAAGGATTGGTGATGACAACATCACGTCGCTTTACCTTCAAGGAACCATCCGTGTCGACCGTAACAAAGGTTTTTCTTTTCATTCGTGAAGGAACTGCACTACGAATTTCTCCATCGGCCTTCACGATCTTTTCACTTTTCATCACATCTTCATATTGAAGTCGGTGAGATATTGATGAAGCAGACTGTTCTTTTTTGCCTCTTCTCGTGGTAACACTCAACCTCTGAAAAACTGATAGTCGAGTCACATCCGGAGTTAAAAATGTACTCTCTTCTTTCCCAACGGGCACATTTAACCTTTGAAAAGCTGAAGGTCGAGTGACATTCGGAGTTGAAAATGTACTATCCTCTTCCCCAATGGGCACATTTAACCTTTGAAAAGCTGAAGGTCGAGTGACATTCGGAGTTGAAAATGTACTATCCTCTTCCCCAATGGGCACATTTAACCTTTGAAAAGCTGAAGGTCGAGTGACATTTGGAGTTGAAAATGTACTATCCTCTTCCCCAATGGGCATACTTAACCTTCGAAAAATTGAAGGTCGAGTGGAGCTATTGGTAGGTTGTGTGCTTTCTTTTTCCGTTTCATTGACACTTAATCTCTGAAAGACTAAAGCACGAGCAACTGACGGCCTGATGCGCCTAAAAACAGAAGTTTGTTGGTCGACACTCTCTTTTTCTTTTGAGTCATCAACCTCCTCTACTGTTATATGATTTGTGTCTGCCACTTTCGCCTTCCCTCTTCTTGTTATGCGAACCGGCTCTGGCGACTTATACCCAAGCCCTTTTCTTGTTGTTGGCAGACTATAACCCTCCTTTAGAAGCTTCTTCTGTGTTGCAGAGAGCTCAGATCTGTCATCAAAAACTCTTAGACTTTTAAACTCAGTGTGAGTTGTGAAGTCATAACCTGCTTTAGCTAGAAGTTTGTATGCCTTGGGGTCAAACCCGTCTTCAGTTCGTTTATCAGGCAAGATCGCTTTTATCTGATCATCCTCGGGTTTCTTAACCTCTTGTCTTGTGATCTTCGTAAGAGGCGTAGTGAAATTTTCCTTCAAAATTCCAACGTCACCGACCTTTATGCTTTCTGAATATTCAGTGAAAGGTGATTCACCCTTTTTACGTCGAGACAAGGGGACGTATCATAGGACAGGTGAATTTGAACATTTCTCATCCTTTACAACCTTAGGGTTCACAAGGCTCGTGGACACTTCACCCTTTTTTAGGTCGGAAGTACTGACATCCTCAACAACTTCCTTTCTTGCATCAGCTTGTGGCTTTAAATCGAGTTTATCATTCTTTTTTATCAAGGGGATTTCTGCAGGTATGGTTTCCCCTGTGTTTTCATTCTTCAGATAAAACTTTGCATCAGCGAAATGAGACTCAGCTTCTGAAAATGGGTTAGTGTCAGCCTCAACTTTCTTGATGCCATCTTGATAGAATTTAAAGCATTGGTGCAAGGTAGAGGTTATGACCCCATTACCATGGATCCAAGGACGACCTAGCAACAGCTTATAGGTGGTCTTAGAATCTATTACATGGAACAAAGTATCAGCTTTTAAGTCTCCAATGATGAGTTCAAGGCGTATCATGCCAATTGCCCGTTGTCCACCCTGATTGAAACCTTGGATCACCAATTTACTGTTTGATAGTTCCTCCATCAAGATGCCTAGCTGCTTCATGGTTGACTTAGGCATTATATTGACAGCTGATCCATCATCGATGAGGATCCGACTAACCCTCTGTTCTCGAATGTATCCTGAGACGAATAAAGGTCTATTGTGAGGCTTTGACCCTAGCAGCAAATCTTCATCAGAAAATCCAATAGACATGCAACACGAAGCACATGTACGTGCCTCGGGGGTTGGGATGTTTGTACCATCAGACTCTACCAATGCGTTAATAAGGACGTTTTTAGCTTCCTGAGGAAGTGACAATAAGTCCTTTATGCTGAAGGAGGATAAGTCTCCTGAATCTGCCACCACTCCCGAGGAGCTAGCGAAGACGTTATCATCTTCCACCACGTCCACAATGTGAGACGTGACAGTTTCAAGTGTCTCCCCTTCACTATCATCGAGAAAGCGCCTTGGAAAGTATTCTGCCAAAGTTATGGGTTGTGGAGGGCAAAAGAAATCTTCACTTTCCTCCACAGCAGGCATTGACCTCTTTGACTTCCTTTTTCCTTTCTTCTTTTGAGACTTGGCCTTTCTTTTATTGTCTCGATATAGGCGGGACTTTTTCCGTGCGTAACTTTGTTTTTGCTTTTTGTGGCGCACGACAAGGGTCCAACCTTCATTTTCATCTTCAAAGGAATCACATTTTCCTTGGGATCCCTTCGTTGTGGCTTCTCTTTGGCATCGAACCACTACGGGATCAAGGGTCCCGAATTGAATCAGCCTCTCTTCATAATCACATGAAGAGATTGGGGGAACTTGATCCCCTACATTCGCCATTATTGTCGCATGATTTGCTTGAGCCACCTCATCAAGGTCCAACTCAATTCTCTTTTCGCGAGCAAGCTTAAGGATTAGCTCCTTTAATACAAAACACTTCTCTACCGGGTGACTAACGACTCTGTGATACTTGCAATAGTTAGGATCATTGACTTTCCCTAACTCTTCTGGTCGTTTGCACTCTGGGAGCTCAATTAGCTGCTTCTCCAGCAGTTGTTCCAACATGTCTGGAACGTCGGAGTCTGGAAATGGATATACCTTTTCCTGTCTTTCTTTTAAAGTTAGGCGACGTCTCTCGCCTGTCTCCACTCGCTTATTTGCTTTGTTTTCCTTTCCTTTGGTGGAAAGCTTCACAGGGGTCGTGTTGACGACCATGGATTCTTTCGTGGCACTCTTCATAACTTTCTCGGTGCCTTTGACTTCCTTCTTTTCTCTCCTCATGTCTGGGACTACGGGATCTTTATTCCCTCTACTAGCGATGCTCAACTCCATATCATGAGCGCGAGTCGCTAATTCTTCAAAGGTTCGGGGTTTTATCCCCTGCAGGATGTAAAGAAGTCCCCAGTGCATGCCTTGGGTGCACATCTCAACAGAGGACACCTCGAAGAGTCTATCTTTGCAGTCGAGACTTAAGGCTCTCCAACGATTTATGTAGTCGATGACTGGCTCACCCTTTCGCTGCTTTGTGCTTGTGAGTTCTGTCATACTAACTGTTCGCCTCGTACTGTAGAAGCGATTTAGGAACTCTCTCTCCATCTGTTCCCAACTGTCCATTGTATCAGGCTCCAGGTCAGTGTACCAATCGAACGCGTTTCCTTTCAGTGTTCGAACAAATTGCTTAACCAACAAATCTCCCCGAGTACCAGCGTTCTCACAGGTTTCAACAAAGTGAGCGATGTGCTGCTTTGGGTTGCCTTTTCCATCAAACTGTTGGAACTTGGGAGGCTGATACCCAGTGGGCAGTCTGAGATTGTCAATCCTCTTTGTATAAGGTTTAGAATACAAGAGGGAACTTTGAGTGGGTCCACCATACTGAGCCCTGATGGAATTCATGATCATGTCTTGCAGTTGTTGGACAGACAAAGAGGCAACTGACGCGGAGTGTTGCGGTTGGTCCTCCTGCACGACAGCCTTCCCTTTATCATTCTTTCCTGCAGCAGGGGTCTGGCTAGACTCAGCCACTTCTCGGTTCTGCAGTTGGTTCTTCAAATAGGCAATCTCAAGATCTCTCTCATCAACTGCCTTCATTAAGAGATTGAGTTTCCTTTCCATCTCTGCCATTCTTTCATCCTGGTCTACATCAGCCATCATGACGGACATCACATCAGGATTTAGTGTATCCTTTGGCTGCTTAGATGTTGGAACGACAGATTCGAACAGTGGGTTGTCTTTGACTGCAACCCTATCCTTAGAGGATTCTTCAATCAACTTTGAGATCCTGCTTGCAACGGCAAGAGGAGTATGATCCTCCTTGATCTCGATTCCTTGGGAGCGACTACGAGTGACAGGACCAGTGTAAGAGTCGCTTGATGTGGCAACCTTCGCGAGAGCTTTCTTTGGTGCCATCACGTTGGTTGGATCTTTAAACAAGAGAAAGAGATGAGAGGTAGAGATGTCCCACTGGGCGTGCCAATTTGTTCACACGTAACTTCGGGTATGGAGACACGTGGAATAAACTTTGATTTGTATTAATGTTGTATGCGCGTGAGTATACAATCTCTAGTACATAATCCTCTGATTCTCTCTCTTGTGTGTGGATGTGTTTCACTCGAGGGCTGTGATGCTTGATCTCGAGTTTGCAGCTTCGATGGGTTCTTGGAGCTTGAAGTCCCTTGAGTTTGAAAGAGTCTTCAGTCTTCAAGAAGTGTTCAGTACTTGGAAACTTGTAGATTCAAAGAGTCTTCAGTCTTCCGTTTTGAGGAAAATTTCTCTGAATTCTCTAAGTCTGGTTGAGAGCTCCAAAATTCTGAACCCTTGAAATGGTGGTGAACCCCTCTATTTATAGAGTTCTTGCAGGATGGGCCCTGGTAGCTTTTGGGCCTAACAACTTGGGCTTGGGTTTTATTGGTCTTGGGTTTGGTTTATATTTGACCCAAAACCATATGACCCAGACATTTGAAAGACCCAAATTTGATCCAAATAATTATTATTTTTAATTAATTGGTCAAATTAATTAATTTGATCAAAATAATTTAATTTTAATTAATTGATCAAATATAAATTTGGCTCTATAAATAATTAATTGGCCAACTTTGTCTTCAAATTAAATATGAGACACATGTCAATTTATAATTGGTCCCAAATTTAATTAATTTTAATTTTGTCATTAATTTTATGTAACGACGTGGCGATTCGTGATTAGTCAAAATTTCTCCATCAACACATTCATTTTAAAGAAAATGTCTTTTATAAATATGCTTCTTAAAAAAAAGGTTTTAAAAGAAAAATATGAAGATTTTTTATTGATGCTTTATAAGGAAGGAAATATTAAAGTCAAATCCCGGCATCCTGAGATTTTATTTTTTTCCTCAAGAAACTCAAATATCAATATCCCAAAAATTCAAGATTCCATCGTTGGAAGATTTTTGTTTTGGAAATATTTAATTAAGGGAAAGAAATTCATAAGAGAATTATGGATTATTATTGGAGGAGAAAATTAAAGAGAAAAAAAAAACAATATTCAAAAACCTCTTTATTTGAAATAGATAAAAAAAAAAATAGAATTTAAAATCTAAAGTATTTGGAAATCTTGATTTGGCTCCAAACTTTTTCTATCCAAATAAGATTTGACAAGATTTAAATTAATAACATCCTAATTCCCTAAAGAAAATGAAAGGAGAAGGATCTATCTAGTTTACCTTTTTTAGTGTATTTTTATTTTTTATAATCATAAAGGTACAATTTAAAGGAAAACTATTAAAATTAAATCAAATTGAATCTCGGCATTCCAAGACATGTGCCTCAAGAAAACTCAAACATTGGCATCCCAAAAATTTGAGATTCCATCATTGGAGCTCCTTTTTTATTTTTGATCACAAATAACAAAAGAAACATTGGTTTAGGCAAAAGTATTTACATATTGATTTAATGAAAATATATGTCTAAACTATAAATAATAATACTAGATTCTATTGTAAAATAAAATTAACAAGTTGAACATAAACAACATATAATAATCAACTCTAAACGTTTAAGTACACCAAAATAAAAATGATAAAATTGAAACATGCATGTGCAATTGACAAATGTAACCTAGAGAAAAATCATATAACTTCCTAAATGTAAAAGAAAAAAAAAATAAAAAAATAAACTAAACTTTATGAAAGCATGGAAAGATTAATCTTATCAACAAAAGAAAACTATTGTAGAAGGAATTGAAAACAAAGATTAAAAAAAATACTTACAAAAAAAACACTTGTGACTACCGTTGGACGAAGTGGCTATATGGAATTGAGGGACAGGGTAATGGTGAGTGGGAGAAAAACGTGAGGAGTAGGAGAAGGGAAAAAAACTTGAGGAGTAGGGGAAGGAAGTTAGGTGGGAGAGGGATTGAAGTGTATGTAGGGTTTAGAAAGAGAGAGATTTAGGGAGTGTATTTTTTTAGCCAAAAAAACGTGTAGGAGGCTTCTCCCAAGGCTCAAAATCGTGAAATGCAAGAATGGGAGGGCTCCCTATTTAGAGCCAATTCCAACCACCACAAATTAGGAAGGTGATCAAATAAAATAAAATATAAAATAAATAAATAAAATCTAATAAAAATGAAAAATGAATAAAATTTTCACCTCCCATATTTACAAAATTTTAATTGCCAATCAAATAAACATAATATTTTGTTTAATTAACCTTGCCAAATAAACATAATATTTGATTTGGCAAATCAGTTAATTAAAATAAGATATTTGACAATTATTTCTACCATATTTAAAATATTTGAATGAGCAAATTAAATATTCTAGAATATTCTTTTTTTTTCTTTTATTTAAAAAAAATAAAATCAACTAAAAGAATAAAATATCAGACAAATTTAGGGGTCTACAAATTGTATGAAACTCTTCGGGAGAGATCCCATAATGAAACTGGCTTGACTACTTTCATCTATGACAGTGCCGTTTACTACGGCTGCATTAAAATGCACCACATGTTTAACACATGTTCTCGAACAGAAGTTCCTTCTTTCATCCGAGAATTATAAACGTGCGAAGGGATGAGGATGGTTGTCCAAACATGGCCTGCAGTGAGTCCATTATTTCCCTTGCAGTTTGCATGTCCTCATGCTTTTTAGATAGAACATCACTTATGCTTGTCAGTATAAATACCTTTTCCTTTTCATTGGCTCTAGTCCATCTGTCATAGGCATCTCGATTTACTCGAGTTCCTGTCAGGCCAGGGTTAGGAGGACATTCTTCCGTTAAGACAAATCAAAGGTCATCAATCACTAATACTGTATTTAAATTTGATTTTCAAGTTCCATACTTGTCGCCGTTAAGTTTTTCTGAAGCTAATAGTTGTACTAATGTGCTAGGCATGCTGAAATAATAAAACTTTTATTAGTGAATCGAATATTTTTAATAAATCCAATTAAGATTAGCAAAAGTAATAATGTACCCATCTCATTAATTATTTTGCAACGATACTTCAGTGAGTCAGAATAACTGCTACCGAAGGGTAGTCAAGAATCAAGACATTCTTGACTAAAAATTCTATAACAAAAAGTAACTCCTTTATTTGTTTTATCAATTTTAGTTATCGCTACTTTGGTCAAAGATAAGCTAATATTAGTTATCTTGTAAGTGTGACCCTCCATTTTTTAGATTTCAGAGAACTGCCCCAATTATGCTACCGAATGAAAAAGTTAATGCTGGGAATGGCCTTATGAAATCCTTTATCACTATGTGAATTCACGTCGCTACAATCTCTACGTTACAACCCTCCGAATGGTGTCACAGCTCCAGGGCATGCTTAGAAGGCGAACAAAGAGACCTTGCCAATGTGAATCAATGGAAGAGACCGCAGGATGCGTTGACACGCTTCTTTCACCCACTTACTATAAATACTCTCTCCATTCACCTTGATATTGATTTATGCCATCACCTTCCGAATGGAATGGTTACGTTAGTAAGTAACAAGAGGCTATGCATAGATCTCACCATTTGAATTTTAAGGAGAACGTGAGAAAAAATTTATTTTCTCCCACTAAGTATTTTAACGGTGTTAAGTAAATTGTTACTTAGACATATTCTAGCTAATTGAATATAAACCTAAGTCTAGGTTATAATTAACCTACAATGTCTAGGTGTTTTATAACCTCACATCTCTCACGTGCATGCTCGTAAATCCTAGGTTAGCCTAACTCAAGTACCGGCCTGATACCCAGGTAGGAGGTGTTCCGTAAACCGCCAACTTAAATACCTTCAGCCTTAGACAGCAACGAATCAAGTGAGTTCTCTTGTAACCTTAGCTTTACAAGTTATCGACCTATTCTAAGAGATTGACCGATTTGGTTCGTTTTAAACCTAGGTGAGCATGCATTTATCTTTGTTATAGATTTTACGTCTATCTCGTTTTATAAAACGACGATCATAATTGAGGTCAACCTATAACACGCTTTCTATTCTATATTAACGCTTTAAAATCGAGCTAAGGTAGTTTCATGTTGCATGCTTGTTCATTTTCGTTTTAAAAAATATAACGATTATAATTAACGAGAACTAATCATTCAGCATGCATCTAACATGAAACTTAAATCATGCATACTTATATTATAACTACTTATAACATACTTAAATGCATGAAACATGTTTCCTATGGTGGGATTTTAAATCTATATGACATACACTTATGCATATCTCATTTATAATTAATTATAACATGTGCATTCATAAAGCATAAATAATTAAACACACTGAAATGGACTTGTTTTGGCAATCTAAGCAAGCAATTAGCTAAATTATTACAAATAATAATTGAATATTGAGTTGTGAAGCTCCCGGGAATCTCGAACCACCACGAACCGACTTGATTGGACCCGAACTGGACCTCCCAAGGCTTGAACATCATTGAACCGGACCATAAAGGGGTGAATCGGCCGAGATTTGATGAACCAGACCGAGAAAAGGTTGAACCGCTCAAATCTGGAAAATTTGAGCCTGTTCTTCAAAAACTCATCAGCGTCGCGACGCTAACGCGACTGGAACCCCCTGTTCTTCGGCCAACATGTGTTCTTCTCCTTCTTTCAATCAATTACAGCACTAAATGGACTCTAATGACTCCAAAAAAATTACACATTCTTCTCAACACATTAATGTTGATATACATGTGAGCAATTACATTTTCATCAACAAATTGAAGAGTATGAAATTGCCAAACCGTAATATATCCATTTCAGCACCCATGCAAATTGAATTTCAAAATGCTACCCACCATGATCAAATTAAAGCAAATTAGGTGCCCAAACCATGTTCTAATACCAATTGAAAGAGTTAACATCTAAAAAGCGGAAGCAATTTTGGATCTTAGGCACATAATTTGTTCAATTTGATCAAACATTGCATGCTATCCATTTAAAGAAAAACAGAGTACGTTTACCAACCTTGAATCAATGGAGAAATTGGTTGGATTTCTTTGTTGTTTTTCTTCACTGACGAGTCACGAACCACCAAAGGATCTTCTTTGCTATCCTCAAGCCTCGATTGTGGGATCCTCAAGTGATGGAATTTGAGAGAGAAAGCTTGAAGAACCACTACAAGAAATTTGAGTTTTGCCGATGGAATTTCTCTCGACCACTGAAATTTGGTTGGGAAAAGGTAATTCTGCCGAACGTTTTTTAAACCGTTGGGTTTTTACCCAACCGCTGACGAAATATTAAACCGTGGACCAAAATCCTCTAAAACGCCAACGGTTTTCATTGAATCGTCGCCTAAATCCTAATTTTTCGAACCGTTTGAAGGGGTGTAAAGTTTGGAGCAAGAGAACTGGCAACAGTTTAGTCAAACCGAATAAAGGCCGACGGTTAATTAAAACGGTCGACTTTGAACCGGTTGGCCAATGGTTTGACTAAACCGTTGGCAGTTCCCTCATATAAAGCCCACCAGCCCGCTTTTTTTTTCAATCTCCCTCCCATTCTTCTATTTGCCCTAGCCAACAACGTCTCTCTCTAACACCAAATGTCTCTTCGCGTGCTCCGCAAGCAAGGTTCCACCGCTGCCTGTTCCGATCACCTGTTTGTCGCCGACCGCCTATTCGCCACCGTCAACAGCCACCTCCGACCACCCCTTCGCCTCCTGTTGCAAGTGAGAATCTCTGTCTCTCCCCCTCTATTTTGTTCTTTATTTTTGTCTCTCTCTCTCTAACGTCGTCTCTCTTGTGTGCCCCGCTGGCAAGACTCCATCGCTGCCTTTTCCGACCACCTGTTCGCCACCATCAACAGCCGCCTTCGATCGCCCCTTCGCTGTCTGTTGCAAGTGACGTTTCTGTCTCTCTCCCTCTATTTTGTTCTTTATTTTTGTTCAGGCCTCTCTCTAATGCCGTCTCTCTGCGTGTCTTGCCAGCAAGGCTCTATCGCCGCCTGTTCCGACCACCTGTTGGCCGCCGTCAACAACCGCCTCCGACCACCCTTCACCGCCTGTTGCAAGTGACGTTTTTGTCTCTCTCTCTCTCTTTTTCTTTTTTTGTTTTTTTGGCTAGTGTTGTTCATTCTTGTTGCCCCTTCACCCATGTGATTATGAACTTGTTTATTATATGTGAATGTGATGCAAAAAAACTGAGAACGGAGCTGGAACAAGACCAACATTCTACCCCACTCCATCTCCCTTTCATTCAAAGATCTTCTAAAATTTGTGGTCCAAAAACGAAGCTGGAACCCAAAATTCCTTTTGGTGGCTTTCTTGTTATCAACAAAGACTAATAAATTAAAAGAGGTTTCTTATCACAGAAAATGTCCTCCCCAAAATCTTATGTTGCTCACAGCTTAAAAACAAACCTTCCTAAGGATATGTATCTCCACAACTCATGAACTCTAGTAGCAGCAAAAAAAACACTATTCCAAACTTTGGTACCCATACTTGCTGCTAATAAATCTGTGCCATAATGATCTTGGTTTTCCAGGGAGCTTCCACCACCATTTTGTAATTAGATTTTAACTTTCATTATTTGTTCCTCCTACGCCCCTATTGTTATTCAATGTCTATGAGGGATAGTGGTTAGCTTTAACTTTCATTATTTGTTTCTCTTGTTTCTTTCTCTTCGAATGTCTATGAAAGATAGGGGAAAACTCTCTTCACATATAAAGCAAGAAAAATGACAAGATAAAAGGCAAAAGAAAATGACTTTAAAGATAAAAGGGCACTCAATCTATTGTCTCACTATTCCTCCATGATGAAGCTAGCTTGGGACCCAAAACTTGAAATTGATCGAGTCATTGTAGTTCTAGACAGCTTCATCATTAAGCGAAGGTTGGAAGTGAGTTGCTTGATTATAATTTAAAACGATCTCACATCTCAAAAAGAACTCAGAATTATATAATAATTATCGACCTTTATATAAAAGATTACTTGTGTCCAACAAATTTTGAACACAGAGGTAGTAAAAAAATCAAAATGAAGAAAAGACAACATATTAATGCATAGTTTCATACATTTAACTAAATGGCTCTTCAATAGATTTTTGTGTATGTCTTATGCAACTTTAGTGTGCCTAGGGATCTGGATTACATACACATACAAAATTACTTTACTGAACAATTGAACACAAATTGTTTTCAGACAAAATATGCATTTTGTAAATTAACATAGTATAAGAGAAGAGATTAGCAAAACCAAATGAAACCAAACACATGAAATTGAAAATGAACATAAATATACTTGTTTTCCCAAACCAATTTTCCTTGTTAATAACATAACAAAGGACCAAAAAAGGAGAAAAAAAAACATAATTAAAAGTATATTCCTTAAAAGTACAACACATAATTAAAAAACTTAATAACGACAAAGAGAGAATAACAAGTACTGATGGACGAAGAGTTATAG
Source organism: Luffa acutangula (assembly GCA_036850905.1). Classification (NCBI taxonomy): domain Eukaryota; kingdom Viridiplantae; phylum Streptophyta; class Magnoliopsida; order Cucurbitales; family Cucurbitaceae; genus Luffa; species Luffa acutangula. Next base: position 17,295,864 of record CM072099.1, read on the forward strand.
TTTGTTTGTTTGATGCAACAACTTTAATTTGTGAGGTATAGTATGAGGCGTAAGTCTCATTTTAAAATAAAAAATATATATTTAAATCATTAACATCAAATTTTATCTATTCTTAACATTTTAATATTCCTTAAAAGTACAACACATAATTAAAAAACTTAATAACGACAAGGAGAGAATAACAAGTATTGATGGGTGGAGAGTTATAGTTTGTTGGAGAGTTATAATCTAAGAAATAACTTTTGTTTATTTTATTTTATAGACAACATTTGAGATTGATTCATTCTCGTGGAGATAGCACTTCATACTTATATAAGAGACATCAACTACAATTTCCTAATTGGTTCAAATCTCACATAAGTATATAATTATGATAGTTTATGAACTATATTCGAAATATGAATAAGACTACTCATTTGCCTATATTTGAATGAATTAATAGGTTCTCGATTACGTGAGAGTGAGAATTTAACTGATGACATGTATTCACTAGCAATGGGACCTAGTTCTAAAGTGCCCTCTTATAGTGCTTGCATTGTAAACAGTGTGCGATTTCACACTGTAGTGCGTGATAATCGTCGGGCTACACAAAATAGCGGAATCATGGTGTTTGGAGAAGGTGAAAGTGAAGGTGATGAGTTGAATTTCTATGGTACATTGAATGAGGTGCTAGACTTAGAATATGTGAATAAAAGACGTGTTGTTATATTCAAGTGTAGATAGTTCGACACAAATAGTAGAAAGAATAAAACACACGTGGAGTTAGAATTGACATCAATTAATATATCTCACCACTGGTATGTAGATGACCCGTTTATACTTCCACTCAAGCACGACAAGTATTTTACTTGAACGACCCAAAATATGGAGACAATTGGAAGGTGGTGCGAGTGGTTCAAAATAAACGTTTATGGGACGTTCCAGAGCAAGAAGACCTAGGAAATGACCAACTTCAGTTGCTAGAAGTTGAGGGTGGACTCAGAGTGGATGAATCAATCTAGGAAGATACATTATGCAGAGAAGATGTTGATCCTACAATTATGGAAGGTCCAACTTTTCCACCACAATTGAGGAGAGGTGTAACATCAAACAATAACGATGAGTTCATTAACGATGAAGAGGAAGATGTGGAAGCACCAAACAATGACGATGAGTTAATAAACGATGAAGAGGATGATGTGGAAGCATCTTCTGATATTTCTTCGAGCCCTGATGATGATATGAATACAGAACATGATAGTGATTAACAAACAATGTAACCATGTGTTTGATTTCTTCTTCTAGATGCATCTATATTTGGTTTGTTTATTCTTATAATTTATTCATTTATTTGAGTTCTTGTTTAGGGACAATGGTGGGTCGTACTCGGGAAAACGAGACATCTAATATCGTTGTTCAGGCCAACGTTAATCCGTCACATGTACCTTTGCCAGGCGAGATGAGAGGTTAATATAATTACATAATTTTGTTTATGTTTTGATAAAATGATATTACTTATCTGTCTTCATATTTTTTTCAGATGCACCGACATGTAGGGTGAGAGGATACTCTAGAAACATTGAGTTGGATAGATATGTTGCTCTCCATGGTCGAATTCACATAGAGATCAGTGATGAGTTGTGGAAACCAGTGTGTGACTTTGCCACCAAGTTTAGCAATTCTATTGGTACAATCATACGAGAATCATTTCCAGTGCGTTTGGCAAAATGGAAAGAGGTACCAAAAGACCTCAAGGACCACGTTAAAAATTGACTCATGGTAAGTTCATTGTTTGTTTAGTCTATGTGTTTGTATAGTCAGCTATTTAAAATGGATACTTTATTGTTCTTTTTTGTGTAGAACCATTTTGTGTTTGATTTGTCAAAGGACGTCGTCCATGAGTTTATTGACCATGAGATGCAAACGATTTTCAAGGAGTATCGAGCAGAATTGGTAAGGCATTATAGACAATATGCCACCAGTGAGGAGGGGTGTGCTAATCCTCATCCTAGAGTAGTTAATTAATATCGCAGATTGGCATTCTCTATGTGACAGGTGGGAAAATCCGAAGTGGAAGGTATGTTTTCTACATTTGGTGAACATGTTATCTTACATATGTTGCTATTTTAATAATAATTTCTACATTTAGGAAACTACAGAGGAAAAAAAAAAAACAAAATCAGGCAAAACTACCTTTTAATCATTATGTTGGGTCTAAGACATTTATTCACATACAACAATCACAGGTATGCTTAAGAGAAGAATGATATTATCCTGTTTTGTTTTTTGTTATATTACTAATATGTTAGTAAATTTAAATTACAGAAGACGCAGGAAGGTGTGGAAATGGATCCCATCAGTTTATTTCAGAAGACTAGATACAAAAAAGGGAAGGGATGGGTGAATCCAACAGCCAACAATGCTTTCGTAAGCTTCAAACTTACTTAATTTTAAAAATTGTTACTCGATTAATTATTTCAATTTTAATTTTAGAATCAAATGGTAGAGTTGCAAGAAGCACCCACTCTAGAAGGGGTCGAACCACTTACGCCAGATGCCATATGCATCACAGTCTTAGGCCATCGATCGAATCAGATCAAAGGTCTTGGATGGGGATCGAGGCCAAAATCAAGAAAACTTAACTCATCATGTAATGGACCCTCATCACAACGTGAGCAAGAACTAAGCACGACCCTGGAAGCCCTTCAATAGAAAGATGAACAACGAGAAGTGGAGATGCAGGAGACAAAAGAAGAGTTGACTCGGACTAAAGAGAAGTTTGTCGAATATGAAAGTCGAATTGCAACAGAGTTGTTAAGCCTTAGGGACTTGGTTAGTCAACTAGTTCGTTCACAAGGAAATGCATCTAACTAGGTATGCTTAATCAATTATTTGTACATTGTGATGTTGTAAACTTTGTAGCATTGAGAATACTTTTGTTGTTATCCTGGAGTCATGGTAGCAATTTTTTTTTCCTTATTCATGCTTTTAGGAGACTTGTTGGAGTTGCTCTGTTGGGTGGATGGTTGTGTTTTGTGTTCAGGATAGACTTAGTCTTATGCTTAAATTTTTGCTCTTTTTAAGTGCTTATAGTTTGTATCGAGTATAGTGGGTGAGTTGAGAGTTGATTGGAGTTCATTTTCTATGTTGCTTTGGGTAGGGGTGGGTGTTAGGACATTGTTCAGTTCCATTGTTCTTTGATGTTTTGACTCTTAAATTTGATTGTTTTTATTAACAGTTATTGTGTGATACAAGTGATGAGTTTTATTTCATGACGTTAAATGGTTGGCTTCATGGTTTTCATGCGTTTAGGAGACTTGTTGGAGTTTCCTTGTGGATGGTTGTGCTTTGTGTTCAGGATATGCGTTTATAGGCTTAGGCTTATGCTTAAATTTTTATCTCCTTTTAAGTGTTTATATTTTGTATCGAGTATAGTGGGTGAGTTGAGAGTTATTGCAGTTCATTTCGTGTGCTTAAATTGTTGGTTTCATGCGTTTAGGAGACTTGTTGGAGTTTTTTTTGTTGGGTGGATGGTTGTGTTTTGTGTTCAGAATATCCGTTTATAGGTTTAGGCTTTATGACTATGAATTTTTGCTCTTTTTAAGTGCTTATATTTTGTTTTGAGTATAGTGGGCAAGATGAGAGTTGATTGGAGTATTGAGGGGTGGGTGTTAGGACATTGTAAACATCGATTGTTTGATGTTTTGACACTTACATTTGATTGTGTTTATTAGTAGTTATTATGATACAAATAGTGAGTTTATTTCTTATTTAATTTTTGTTCAAACGGTTTTCAAACTGTTGGGAGATTTGTTCGATATTATGCTGAGTTTGTTTTGTTTCGTGGTTAGCCATAATAATATATGTTGCTTTAAGTATTGAGGTGTGGGTGTTAGGACATTGTAAACATCAATTGTTTGATGTTTTGACACTTACATTTGATTGTGTTTATTAGTAGTTATTGTGATACAAGTAGTGAGTTTATTTCTTATTTAACTTTTGTTGATACGGTTTTCAAGCTGTTGGGAGATTTATTCGATATTATGTTGAGTTTGTTTTGTTTTGTGGTTAGTCATAATAATATATGTTCATAGTTTCAGACTTATGATTATTGATTTTTCCTTCCATAGGTGCTTCGGTGTGGTCATCACAAAAGCTACTTTTCCAGATTTTGTCAATTTCATGTGAAGGAGAATCAATGAATGTATGAAGATCTCATTTTGTTCTTTTTTGGAAACGTTGAAGATCTCGTTTAGTTTATTAATTTTGAGATAGTAGTTTCATTTTGTAATCAGATTACAAGTAACACTGTAAGAACAAGATTGGAATTTGTTTATGACTATCTTTTTGATATATATATTATTATATTTTGTCGTTTAATTCTCTTTAGTTATTATAATTAGCATCAAATTATAATTTAATTTTTCCTTTAGTGAAATATAATAATATATTGTTGTAGAAGAAAAATAAATAATTGTTGAGGTTGAAAAAAGAATAACAAAATATTGTAAAAAATTAATAAAAAAAAGGAACTGCCGACTATCAAAATCGTTGGCAGTTCTAGGATTGGCCGACGGTTTATAAAACCGTTGGCCAATCCTCCTCCTAAGGTACATCCCATAAAACCATTGGCATATCCCATAATTCCCGACCGTTTTAAAAGCGTTGGGATAGCTTCCATGAATTGTCGACGGTTATATATTTTAGTCGGCCATTATGATCTCCCGACGGCGGACATAAAAGCGTTGGGAAAAGGTCTCCCGACGAGGAAATGCAGACCATTTTTTTTACGGATATTTTTAGGCTAGGAAAAGTATGGCCGACGGTTTTGGGACTTCTCCCAACGCTTTATTACGTTGGGAAAAGTCTGAATTCTTGTGTGTAGTGAACAAGCTTGCAAGGTGGGTTTTGGTGAGTTCTCAATTTGGCAACATTTTCTTATGTTTCAAGCTTTTTTTTTCTTCAGCCATCTTCTTCCCTTTTATAGAGAGACTAGAGATGAAAGATAGCTCCAGCAATTGACACTCAATCAACCAAAGATTGTGGGAATCATGGTGTCCAACATGAGGTGAGTGTATGGGTTTAGTCACCATGCACTCCACCTCCAAAAATTCAATATTTTTTTAATTTAATTAAATCCATAATTATCCTTAATTAGTTTGATAATTATTTGAATTCTAAAATCTGAAAAATTAAAAATTCAATTTCAATTTTCAATTTTAAATTAATTCAAAATTAATTTAAAATAACTATTAAATAAATAATTAATTATTAAATTAAAATTAAATATTAAATTAATATTTTTCCACCAATCTTGAACATTTCCTAAATGTTATTTTCAATCATGAATCCTTATTCATGTTATCGGTATCTAAATCATATTTAAATATTAAATACTCACCACACGATTTTCACAAAAAAAAACCCGACGTACCGACAACGCCTATCACCTCTACTCATATTTCTCAACATGAACTTAAAGCAATTCATATTTTATCCATCATATTGTTCTAAAGGTTAGTCTCGAGCTAGCAAGGGGACCTAATAGACCTACAGATCATGGGCTCCAACGGTACGAGGTTAAACTAGTCAAACTCTTTGAACCTAGTCAACCAACATCCGTTAACTACCAGGATACTCCACTATAGCCTAGTAGTTGAACTCCCCTCACTGTAGATATATTTGTGTCCACTTGATGTAACCATTATTAGTAAATCAATCCTTCACAGGTCGTTCGTTACTATAGATAGATCAAAAGTCTGTTTTACCCCTATAGCACATCTTAGTTCCTTAAGTCCATTGGTCCTCTAATGAACAATTTTGTTTATGGTCCAACCATCAAACAAGATCCCTCTCAGGCAAATGAGAGGGTGGGGCCCCTTGTTCAAGTCTTGGATTCAGCACTTAAGGGAACAACCACTTTACTATTCCTGAATAGGGTAGGAGTGAATTTCATATTGCATTACTATGTCCCCAGCCATCTATCTAGTGTTATCCCCTAAATGACAGAATTATTGAACGAAATTTTATGGCCACTCTCACCTATGCAGATCAAAGGATAACCCTAAATGAACAGGAGTTCATAGTAAACTCAGGATTAAGATCAAGTTACCTAAGTCATCGCATGAAATATTCAGTCTTAACAGTATACGACGTTATAAAAGTGACTTATTTCTCGATCCTGTCTTGTGTAAACATCTTTTACACAGGATGCCCCTACTCGCATGTCTTTACATGAATGATCCAGGATCACGTCGTTTGCCTTATTCACAAAGTAGGCCACATCCATAGTGTTACCAGAACAAGGTACCCAACCTTATTCATTTACTATAGACCATTTAGGTTATATACTCGAACTTGATCCCTGTCCATATTCACTATATAGTTCGAGTATCTCATGTTATAACCATGGATGTTTCTATTGGATTATAAGTTATAAATAAACAATTTCACTGAATAACATCTTTATTTATATAAAGGATAACAAAACTTAAGTTCTAGGACATAAACCCCAACACTTTCCAAATGAACTTCCTAAGTCCTATAGACTTTTAAGCTTACTTCATAAGCAACAACTTACTTGGCCTTCAAGATAAAGTCTGTGATACATCCTTACTTGATGCTACGCCATTCTATAGCTCTCTGTTAAGGGTGAATTCTGACACTGATGTAGATTTTCTCGAACCCTCATCGATATGCAAGTCAGAATTAGTGTATCCTATAAGGATCAGATCCTCAGCACCATACACAAGCTTATAATTCTTCGTTCTCCTAAGATACTTGAGGATATTTTTACTGCAGTCCAGTGCTTGTACCCTGGACCGAATTGGTATCTACTAACAATCCCTAATGCATACCATATGCCTGATCTGAAAACTGATATTCGAGGCACGAGGATTTCGTCTCAAGTCCTCAACCTCTTGAGGCGTCTCAGGACACTGCTCCTGTGACAAATGAATTCCATGTTGGATAGATAACAAACCGTTCCTGGAATTCTAATCTTATATCTAGCCAACACTTTTGTCCATATAAGATATTTGAGACAGAGCTAGCGATCTTGTTCTTGTGATTTCGAACATTTTCGATTTCAAGAACATATGGAACTTTTTCCAAATCTATTATTTGGAACTGGGTTGCTAGCTAACTTCTAGGGTCAGTTTTGATAAAATATATCATTCCCAATGAATAGGATATCAATCACATATTAAACTAAGAAAGTTACTAAACTATTTATAATTCTTCTACTAACACAAGGTTTATCAATACTCTGGTCAAAACTATAAGATTTAATCATGCATTAAACCTTCTGATCGAAGATTGAAACCTTCAGGTCAATCCATAGATGGATCGGTTAAGGTCGCAAACCTTTTACTTTAGATCCTGGATTATGAACTCTTCTGGTCAACACCAGACTGACTTGAAGTACAGATGCTCCATTTCAAGGTTCATAGTTTTGACTTAATTGTATTTATCCATGTCATCTATTTCCTGATTAAAGATCAGTGGATCCTCGATATTGTCATCAAGTATGAAAATCAGAGTTTCAGTTAAACTCATATAGTTTTCATTAGGTTGATTAACAATCCTCCCACTACATTGAGGCTCTCTCAACAATTTGAGAAGGACAGGACTGACTCAATGAGCCAGCTCGATCAACAACCCTTTTTTGAAGGACTAGTATGATCAACAACTCTTTTTTGAAGTATTAACCTTATCAACAACTCTTTGTTGATACACTTGTAGCTTTACTATGTAACTTACTTAACACTATCTAACTGCATGGTTGTGATTTCTAACGTGTTCTTCTTCTAAGAAAGCAACATTTTGTCAATACAAATACTTTCTTTTGAAAGAAGCATCCACAACTTGTTGGGTTTTATGCCCTAAAACTCGTAGATAGTGAATGTAACTGTTGACCGGATATTAATGAAATAATATTGATATATTTTTCCATTAATTGTTATTAGTTATTTTATATTTGTCTTTGCCTAAAAATAACCCTAATCCAATAAACTAGACATCCTAAGTATTAATATGAGTCTTGAACTATACGTAGCGACATATGGGGATCATTGTTCAAGAAACAGCCTAAAGGGTCTATAGTATAGGGATAAAACTGGGTGCCTTATCCGGCAACACTATGGATACGGCCCACTTTGTATTTGATACAAACGCTATGATCCAATGTGTTCGTGTAGGAGACATGCGAGTGGGGGTATCCTATGCAATGAGTTTGCATAAGATCGGACCGCGAAATAGTAACCACTAGTTATAACACCGTTAACTAGTTGGTTTTCTATTTCACTAGGACGACCTAGACAACTTAGTCTTAATCCTGAGTTGATTATGGACTCCTGCTCATGAGAGACTATCCTTTGATTTGTATGGGTGAGAGTGGCCAATACGCCGACTCAATAAGCCTACCATTTTGGGGACAAGACCGAATGGGGAGCTGGGAACATAATCGTATAAGATGGAATTCACTCCTTCCCGACTTTAGGGAAGCAGATGAGTGTTCCCTTAAGTGGTTACTCCAAGTCTTGAACAAAGGGCCCTACCCTCTCAATGGCACGAGAGGGTTTTCTGTTTGATGGTTGGACCACAAACAGGTTGTTCATTAGAGGAAAACTGGTACTTAAGGAAATAGAAGTAACCTAGGGGTAAAACGGTAATTTGACTAGTCGATATTGGTCTAGATCCGTGGACACAGAAAATATGTCTGCAGTGAGAAGAGTGCAACTGTGAGTCTATAGTGGAATGTACACACAGTTAACGAATATTGATTAATGTGGTTAATGAGTTTGACCAATTAATCTCACATCGTTGGAGCTTCTGATCTGCAGGTCCATTAGGTCCCACTGGTAGCTCATAAAGTAATTTAAGGCAACTAAGTAATAAATGTAAATTGAAAATGTTCAATTTACTAAGGGAAACAAATATAATATATATTGATATATTATTATGAGAGAAATTAATATTTGAAGAAATTCAAATATTAATATAAAGGGAAAAATACACTTTTGGTCCCTGAGGTTTGAGTTAGGTTTCATTTTGGTGCCTGAGTTTTCAAACTCAACAATTTAGTCCCTGAGGTTTGGATTTCGTTTCATTTTAGTCTCTCCATCCATTTTTCCGTTAAAATTTAACAGACCGCTGACGTGGCACTTATTTTTTTTATTAAAAAATTATTTTATTCATTTTTTTAAATAAAAATTAATAAAATTAATAAAATATATATTTTTAATATATTTTTAATTCTTTTTTCTTTCTTCTCCTTCAACCTTTCACCACCACTACCACCCTCCTTCTTCAATACCAACCTCACACCACCAACTTACCGGCGACCAGCCGCCGGCCACCTCCACTTGCCGGCGACGGGCCACAGCCGACATTTTTTTTTTAATTTTCTCTTCTCTTCTTCTTTTCGATCTCTTTTTTTTTCTTTTAACAGATGCCTTTCCTCCTCATCGTTGTTTTCATAAAATTGTACTCATAAATTTTGAAGTTTCGAACAATCGGAACATCAACAGAACTGCAACCATTGCAATAAGATACATTGGCTTCTAAAGCCGACAAGAGACCTAAACAAGAAAAATAAATATGTACACCAAACTATCCCCCTTCCAATTTCCTCGTAATTTCAGCACCCAAGAGAAAGATCACAAAATACAAGAAAATCCCAGAAACAAAAAACCAAATGCAAGTAAGAATCTAATGTAAAAAAGGCCCAATGAGAGGAAGCTAAAGATGGATCTAAGCAAAAATCACAAAAATCACTTTGATTCTTGTAGCCTCAGCAACAAAACCAGTAACAGCTGATAAAATTCCCAATAAACCCACAACTGAACACACTACCAAAACCTTTCTCTCCATCCTTCTCTCTGTAATGAAGAGGACTGTTTCACGTAAAGTTGGTGCGGTGGTGTCGATCGACGCTATCTTGTAGATCTAGGTTCGATCGTTAGCGGAGAAGTTCATGGCGCATCTAGGCTTCGAACAGATCTGAAACACGGTGCATCTAGGCTTCAAACGATGGAGCTTAGAAGACCGACGGCGCATCTGGTCTTCGAACGGCGGGACTTCAACCACTGAAGACGAATTTGGGCTACGTACGAACATATTTGAAACAACGTTGACGCTCGTGTGGATCTGAAACACCGTCGACGCTCGCGTGGGTTTCATGACTGACTGGAAAAAACAAAGAACGAGAGGTAGGGAGCTGTTGCGGTGTGGGTCTACTCGTAGGAAAACACACAGATGAAGGGGAGAAGTGGGTTCGCCGGTGGTCGAAAAACACCCAAACGTTCGGAATACACAGAGACGATGGGAAGAAAAGAAGGAAAAAAAGAAAAAGAAAAAAAATGGCCCACCGGCGGTTGGCGGCGGTGGCCGGTGACGGTACCGGCGCCGGTGGCTGGAAGAAGAAGTCGTCGTCAGTGGTAGAAGAAGAAGAGGAAGGTGGTGGGAGAAATACATAAAAAAATTATAAAATAATATTATTTTTATTATTTTAATGTATTTATATTTTAAAATTTTTAAAAACAATTTTTTTTAATAAAAAAAATAGTGCCACATCAGCAAATCGTTTGTTTTTAACGGAAAAATGGATGGAGGGACTAAAATGCAACTAAAACCAAACCTTAGGGACTAAATTGTTGAGTTTGAAAACTCAGGGACCCAAAATGAAACCTAACCCAAACCTCAGGGACTAAAAGTGTATTTTTCCCTAATATAAATTTATGGAAGTTTGAAAGAGTTCAAATAATGAATTAATTAATTTAAGGCCTAAAGTCTATTTGGGATAATTAATTAATTCAAGGCCGGAAATTAAATATGTGATATTTAATTGGTGGTTAATTAATTAAAGAATTCATTGACCGGGAATTAATCAATTATGGAAATAATTAATCACTTAAGAAAGTGATTAATCATTTATGGAAATGATCTAATCACTTATGGAAGTAATTAGTCATTTGTGGAAAAGATTAATCAATTATGGAATTGATTGATCATGGATTGATTAAATAAGGAATAAGATTGAATCAATTTTGGAAAAGATTGATTTAATTGAATATTTTATTCATGGCCTCTCTTCTATAAATAGAACACTAGACCTAATTGGTTCATGACACTCTGCTCTTGCTCTTAGACTCTCAAGACAAGACCTAGAATTCTCTCTAGCCTCCCTCTTAGAGAAAGACTCCCACAAGTCTTTTGCCTCTTAGACTTATAGACATACCGGTGCAACCTCTGTAGTTATTGTGTCATTCAAGAAGAAATTTCCAGAGATTAGGAGACAAGAGGGCTGCTGCAATTTTGTTCGATAGAGCGTCGTTGGCGAAGAACGGTCAAACCTACAACGAAGGTTTGTATTGGTTCTTCCCCTTTCTTTAGAAAAGCATGAAAATAAATTTAGATTTAATTTTCAGCATGTTTAAACCAATTTTCCAGAAACTTTAAAGTGTGTTTAAAGTTTGTTTGAGTTTTCGTAACGATATTTTAATTTTAATTAATATACGGCGTAAGGTCCAATCGATGCGCTTCCGCTGCGTGGGGACTTTTATTCCCTTCAATCGGCATCAGAGTCATCGTTGTCCCTATTAATTAATATTAAAATTTGCTATAGGCTCTAATAGGTGGGATTTATGCATAATGTACGTTCGGTTTGCGTTGAACTGTTTACGTTAATTTTATGGCCATAGATTTTATTTTTATGTGATTTTGAACATGTAAGGCCCGGTGTTTCGGGTATTTTATGTAAAATCGAGTCCTATGTAAGTTCGGGTCTAGAATGGGATTTTATGAGATGAAAATCGGAGAAATCGCCGCTGAAATCGGAAGAAAAATCGAAGAAACGATGTTGTTTTCTGCCTAGTTCTGCCTCCAAACGCAACAGCGTCGGGATGCTACTTCAACAGCGTCTCGACGCTATCTCGATACCGCAGGCGCTCGGTAAGGAAAGCGCACAACGTCGGGACGCTGTGTTCATAGCGTCTCGACGCTGTCACGATGGCGGCGCGCGTTAGGGCTTCATCAGGTGCGATTCAAGGGGTGGATGTTCGGTTCGGACCGGTTCGGCTTGGTTGGGACCTATTTGGTCCGGTTCAACCAATTTTTGGCATGGTTCGTGATTTTGGAGGCTGGTTCGAGGTGGTTCGGGGCGATTCGTGATGTCTAGACCAACTTTTGGAGCTGCATAAGGATTTTAGGATAGAATTTAGCTAAAATTATTGTAATTTAATGCTTTATTTTATCCTAGGGGCCAAAATTAACCGGTTCAATTGCTATTTATATGCTTTATGGATGTCATATAGAATAATTAATCTCACCTTAGGTTATAAACATGCTCATGCATTTATTTATATATTATAAATTGTTATAATAATGTATGTTTTAAATGCATGGAATTGTTTCCATATTTTTAATATAAGTGTATATTAATTATATGAAAATTTGGAAAGCATGAAGCATGTCATTACTTAAATTAAATATAAATAGTTATGTTTAATGTGATGAATGAAGCATGCTTGATTGATTTTCTTGATTGGCTTATAATTGTTATATTAAAAAGAAAATCAATATTGCATGAAGCATGAAACATCCATAGTTAATAATATAATTGTTATATTATTCATGCAATTAGTGTGGTTTAATTATTTAATTTAAATGAGATTGTTGAATGAATTAAACCCTAGATTCTTGATTATAGGATTAATCATTAAAATTTGAAATAGTTCTTTAATATTAATGATTAGAAACCGTCAATCTATAATCAAGATTTGCATGCAAACATAAGATCATAGGATAAATTGGATTAATTTTAAATTGTTTAAAATTAATTAGACCTAGATCAATTTCTAATAGGATTAGAATCTTTTCTTACTTAGAATTAAAAATAGTTTTAATTTACTAAGTAGGAAAAACATTGTTGTGATTATAAGGGAACTCCACCGGTAATGTTCTGTCTAAGGCTGGGGGTATTTAAGTTGACGGTTTACGGAACACCTCCTACCTGGGAACTGACCTGGAATACCGGAGTTGAATTAATCATAGTTAAATGTTAGCATGCAATGTCACTAGGTTTATTAAAAGTGTTTAATGCACCTAGATCTTTAGAGTAAAGACCTTACATTACTAAGGTTATAAGGGAACTCTCTCGGTAAAGTTCTGTCTAAGGTTGGGGGTATTTAAGTTGACGGTTTACGGAACACCTCCTACCTGGGAACTGATCCGAACATTGAGTTGAATTAACCATAGTGATGTTGACTTGCAATGTTGGGTTTATTAAAAGAAGTTCAATTCACCCAAAAGATTGCAGTTGAATCCTTTCCATGATTGTTATAATAGGATCAGAATTAGATAGATTGACTTAGTCGAATACTATCTAAGTTAAACAACCCTATATTAACCATAGGACATTTTTCAGTAGGAGGAAAATTACAAAACGAGATTTAAATCAAGTTTTGCTCCTACATCCCTATATTCACAACGTGAGATTCATGCTCGACTTCGAGTCGCCTTAGGAGCGGCCTCCCTTCGGAAAGTGTTTGCATGAATCAATATCAAGGTGAATGGGAAAAATGTCTAGAGTAAGTGGGAGCGGGACACGTGTCAACGTATCCCTCGGTCTCCGCCCATAGTTCACACCGTGAGAGTCCTATGATCCGCCTGCAGGTTGTCCTAGCTCAACCATCCCTTCGGAGGGCCAGATCTTAGGATTTGGAACATCGTGAACCCCTGAATAGGATAGGAGCTCTTAGGCTAATCACCAACAGTTGTCTTTCCCTTCGGTAGCCTGTTGGTGCGTGCCTCTAAGATCTGAAAGTGGGAGGTGTTGGGATTGGTGCCCTAAAACTCGTAGATAGTGAATGTTAAACGAATTATATACTTATTCGATAAAGGTGTTATCGAGATTGATTCAGTAAAAGTCATTACTGAATAAAGTAAATTGCACATATAATAACCCAAATCCAATAAACTAAGATCCATGGCTATAAGATGAACACTTGAGCTTTTATGTAAAGACATAAAAGTGGATCAAGCTGGAGTAATAGCCAAAACGGTCTATAGTATAGGAATAGGGTTGGGTACCTTATTCTGGAGACACTATGAGACGCGGCCCACTTTATAGATGGTATAGACGATGTGATCCAAAATCGTCCATGTAGAGACATGCGAGTGGGGGCGTCCTATGCAATGAGTTTGCATAAGACCAGGACCGAGAAATAAGTCGCTCTCGCTTTATAACACCGTTTACTGACGAGACTGACTATTTCATGTGATGACCTAGGTAACTCGATCTTAATCTTGAGCTAACTATGAACTCCTGTTTATTCGGGCTTATCCTTAGATCTGCATAGGTGAGAGTGGCTCAGTATCGCCGACTCAATAAGCCTCCCATTTCAGGGATAGGAATGGGTAGATAGTTGGGGACATAGTCGTGCAAGAAGGAATTCACTCCTACCCGAATTAGGGATAGTAGAGAGGTTGTTCCCTTAAGTGCTGACTCCGAGGCTTGAACAAAGGGATCCCGCCCTCTCATTGGCCCGAGAGGGACTCGGTTTATTGGTTGGACCATAAACCAATTGTTCATTAGAGGATCAGTGGGACTTAAGGAACTAGAAGTACTATAGGGGTAAAACGGCTTATTGACCTAGCTTTAGCTACGAACAACCTGTGAAGGATCGACTTACTAATCATGGTTAAATCAAGTGGACGAAAATATATCTATAGTGAGGGGAGTGCAACTATCGGGCTATAGTGGAGTGTCTCGATAGTTAACGAATGTTGGCTAGCTTGGACAATGAGATTAGTCGGTTAGCCTCGTGATAACTGCCCAAAAGGTAGTTATTTAGGTCTCATTTATATAAGGATTTGTGTGTCTTTAATGCTTAATAGGGTTGGTTTTAGAGAGATATTACATGATTTAACCCATTTGGAAGAATGGAAGCATTGGAAATTATTTTGTGCAGATTATGCTGCTGAGCGACTGGAGGGAGCAGATTCTATGCTGCAGCAAAACTGGGAACAGAAACTGCCACATCACAGCTCGTTAGCCAACTTCATGAACCGACTTCTATTGAGTTATTTTCGTGATAAAGGATCAAGGAGAGCCTTACACGTGTCCTAGTTGACCTAATTCAAGCCTCCCATCCTTCTATAAAAGGAAGTAGCCGTCAAAGTCAAATCCATTCCATGTTTTCCCTTGGAAGCCGAATAGTATAGGGAGATTGAAGATCAAGAACACCATCTACCGCAAGCTGATTAGGGAGTTTGCTTTCTTTATTAATTTGTGGTTATGGACATGCATACTCAGATTGTAATTCGTATTCCTATGCCTATTATGAACTAAGTAACTTAAGGTGTTGGTTAGGAATAATGTGATTACTGTGCTTCATCTCTAGTAATAAATTGACTATAGCATTTTGGTTAATTGTTGTGCTTATTCTTATTTTATGCCCGCCTGGCCAGCCGGTATGGATAGCTCTCTCTAGTTTCAGGGATGATTTAGAGAGTGTGTGGCAATTCTCCACACTACGATCATTGTGTATTGGTGAACGCCAGTGACTGAGCTAGGGATAGCCAGTTGCCTAGTGCTTGATCGGTCGCTCTTCATTGGGTTTGAAACATATCCCAAAAGATCTAGAGTTCCGGGAGGAACCCCCTAATAATACTGCGAGAAATTCATGATCAATAATATTGCTAGAGCATATCTTAGAATAATCATTGAAACCTAACCAACGCCTGTCTTTAATCTGTCTATCTATTTGTTTACTCGTTGTTCTGTCATTTATTTTGCTTCAGCATAATTCCGATAAAACCCAACATTTTTATTATCTTCGAAACCATTAGAAAGTTATACAAAATAGATAAAGTGGAAACTCATTCAGACCTTGGATTGATAATATTACTTGCTGCAGACTGTGTATACTTGCACAGGAATTCTAGAGTATTTCATATCATATTTTTACTCACTCTAGGAACCCAACAAGTTTTTGGCGCCGTTGCCGGGGACTTGAATAAGTTTTTATCTGATCTGTTTTGTGTATGTGTTTTAGTGGTTTGGTGCTAGAACTTTTTGATTGTTTCTTTTGTTTTTGCAGGTGTGATTTTGGTGCATGAGCGATCCGCCTGGGGTACGGTTTGAGCTTGATCCAGAAATTGAAAGGACATTTAGGAACAGAAGGAGGGAGCAGCGCAGAAACCAGATGGAGAACGCCCCGCAACTTCTGCAGGTTCCTGAAGGTCCAGCAGTAGTGAACCCCCAGCAGAATCCGTTGTTGCAGCAAAACCCACTGTTTGAGCAAAATGAGCAGCGAAATAATCAGGCTAAGAATCCTATCTTGATAGCAAACGATAGGACCAGAGCCATTCGAGCATATGCTATTCCGATGTTTAATGAGTTGAATCCAAGGATTGCACGTCCCCAAATCCAAGCGGCGAATTTTGAAATGAAACCGGTAATGTTTCAGATGTTGCAAACCGTGGGGCAATTCCATGGTTTGTCATCTGAAGACCCTCATTTACATCTTAAGTCTTTTCTAGGAGTTAGTGATTCTTTTGTAATTCAAGGAGTGCCTAGAGATGCTCTTAGATTAACTTTGTTCCCGTATTCTCTTAGAGATGGAGCAAAGTCATGGTTAAACTCTTTTGCTCCAGGATCAATTAGGACGTGGGATGAGTTAGCTGAAAAATTTTTGAGTAAATATTTCCCACCTAATAGAAATGCTAAATTAAGGAGTGAAATAGTAGGGTTTAGGCAACTTGAGGATGAGACTTTTAGTGAGGCTTGGGAGAGGTTTAAGGAGCTTTTACGAAAGTGTCCCCACCATGGGTTACCTCATTGTATTCAAATGGAAACATTTTACAATGGTTTAAATGGAGTAACCCAAGGTATGGTCGATGCTTCGGCTGGAGGGGCCCTTTTGGCAAAAACTTTTGATGAAGCCTATGAAATTTTAGAAAGAATATCTATTAATAGTTGTCAGTGGTCGGATGTTAGAGGCACAAATAAAAAGGTTAAGAGTGTATTAGAGGTTGATGGTGTGTCCACCATTAGGGCTGATCTTGCTATGATTGCTAATGCTCTTAAGAATGTGACGGTGATTAGTAATCAGCAGCCACCAGCTAAGGAGCCTGCAACAGTAGTGAATCAAGTCACGGACGAAGCATGTGTCTATTGCGGTGAAGACCACAACTACGAGTTTTGCCCCAGCAATCCAGCTTCTGTGTTTTTTGTAGGTAATCAGAGGAACAACCCTTATTCTAACTTCTATAATCCAGGTTGGCGCAACCACCCCAACTTCTCATGGGGAGGTCAAGGAAATAACGTACAAGCGCAACATAAGATGAACCAGCCGGGATTTGCTAAAGCGCAGGTAATGCCCCAGCAAAATAAGCAGGCTTTGCCCCAGCAAAATTTGGGAAACTCTCTCGAGGCGATGATGAAAGAATTTATGGCTCGCACAGATGTTGCAATTCAAAGTAATCAAGCTTCGATGAGGGCCCTGGAATTGCAAGTGGGTCAGCTAGCTAATGAGCTGAAGGCAAGACCTCAAGGGAAACTTCCATCAGATACTGAACACCCTAGAAGGGAAGGTAAGGAGCAGGTAAAGGCAGTAACTCTTAGGAGTGGTAAGCCATTAGAAGAGTCTAGAAAGACCCAGTATTTAAATAATAATAGTGATAATAATGTTGTTGACGAGAAAGAGTTGGAGTTTGGTAAGGGTGCTGGAGGCAGCAAAGAGAATGCTGGAGCATCTGGTTCTGTGCCAGATGTAGAACCACCATATGTGCCGCCCCCACCTTATGTACCACCTCTACCTTTTCCACAAAGGCAAAAGCCTAAGAATCAAGATGGTCAATTTAAAAAGTTTTTAGAGATTCTTAAGCAGTTGCATATAAATATCCCTTTAGTAGAAGCTATAGAGCAAATGCCTAATTATGCTAAATTTCTTAAGGATATTTTGACTAAAAAGAAAAGGTTAGGTGAATTTGAAACTGTATCTCTTACTGAGGAGTGTAGTGCTATTCTTAAGAATGGGCTACCCCCCAAGGCTAAGGATCCAGGGTCATTTACTATACCTGTGTCTATAGGTGGAAAGGAATTAGGTAGAGCACTCTGTGATTTGGGTGCAAGCATTAACCTTATGCCTCTTTCGGTCTATCGAAAGTTAGGTATTGGTGAAGCTAGGCCTACCACAGTCACACTCCAACTAGCTGATAGGTCTATCACATATCCAGAGGGTAAAATTGAAGATGTTTTAGTAAAAGTGGATAAATTCATATTTCCTGTTGATTTCATTATTTTAGATTATGAGGCTGATAAAGATGTCCCAATTATTCTAGGTCGTCCATTTTTGGCTACTGGTAGGGCATTAATAGATGTTCAAAAAGGAGAATTAACAATGAGAGTCTGTAATGAGGAAGTAAAATTTAATGTGTTTAAAGCCATGAAATATCCAGACGAAATGGAGGATTGCTCCTTCATTAGGATTCTGGAGAGCACAGTTATTGAGACAGCAATACAGGATTCGGCTGATAAGCATTCAGAAAAGCATGGAGAGGTTAGTTCTTTAGATAAAAAAAATGAAAAAGAATTGTTTAGGTGTGAGGATGTTTTTGAGTCTTTAGATTTAGATCAAAGAAAGGCTCCCCCAATTAAGCCATCCCTAATTGAGGCACCCACTTTAGATTTGAAGCCTTTACCGGATCATCTAAAGTATGTGTATCTTGGGGAAAGTGAGACGTTGCCCATTATTGTTGCATCAGATTTAATGCCGGAGCATGAGGAGGCCTTAATAAAGTTGCTGCAGCAATACCGCAAAGCTATAGGTTGGACATTGGCTGATATTCAGGGAATTAGCCCATCTTTTTGTATGCATAAAATCACTCTAGAGGAGGGATCCTTTAAAAGTATTGAGCAGCAAAGAAGACTTAACCCTGCAATGAAAGAGGTTGTTAAAAAAGAGGTAATTAAATGGTTGGATGCTGGGATCATCTATCCAATTGCCGATAGCAATTGGGTAAGCCCTGTCCAATGTGTTCCTAAGAAAGGAGGTGTCACTGTGGTGTGCAATAAAGATAATGAGTTGATCCCCACAAGGACAGTAACTGGTTGGAGGGTTTGTATGGATTACAGAAGGCTTAATAAAGCTACTCGAAAGGATCATTTCCCTCTACCATTTATCGACCAGATGTTGGATCGATTGGCTGGTCAGGCCTATTACTGTTTCTTGGATGGTTATTCTGGGTATAACCAGATTACTATTGCTCCTGAGGATCAGGAGAAAACCACTTTCACCTGCCCTTATGGGACATTCGCTTTTAGAAGAATGCCTTTTGGCCTTTGCAATGCTCCAGCAACATTTCAGCGGTGTATGTTAGCAATTTTTTCTGATATGATTGAGTCCACTGTTGAAGTCTTTATGGACGATTTTTCAGTTTTTGGAGGTTCTTTTCAGAGTTGTTTAGATAATTTAGGAAAGGTATTAAAAAGATGTGAGGATACCCATCTAGTTCTTAATTGGGAGAAGTGCCACTTCATGGTGAAGGAGGGCATAGTGTTAGGCCATAGGATTTCTAAAAATGGTCTATAAGTTGATAGAGCAAAAGTTGAGGTTATTGAAAGGCTAGAACCACTGAATTCAGTGAAGGGAATTCGGAGTTTCTTAGGACATGCTGGATTTTACAGGAGGTTCATAAAGGATTTTTCCAAAATCAGTAAACCTCTTTGTAACTTATTGTGCACTGATCATGTTTTTGACTTTAATGCAGATTGTAGGAAAGCTTTTGAAACATTGAAGGCTGCTTTAATCTCAGCACCCATTCTCTGCGCACCTAATTGGAATTTGCCATTCGAGGTAATGTGTGACGCGAGTGATGCTGCAGTAGGTGCGATGCTGTGGCAAAAGCAGGGCAAATTTATTCATCCTATATATTATGCAAGCAAGGTTTTAAATGAGGCACAGGTCAACTACACAACTACTGAAAAGTAGTTGTTGGCTGTTGTGTTTGCTTTTGAAAAATTCCGGCCATACCTGGTTGGATCCAAAGTCACGGTGTTCACGGATCATGCAGCAATAAGGTATTTAATGTCAAAGAAAGATGCAAAGCCTAGATTAATTCGTTGGATTTTACTATTGCAGGAATTTGACTTGGAGATAAAGGACAAGAAGGGATCAGAGAATGTCATTGCAGATCATCTATCTCGTCTTGATCCATCATCATCTTTGCTGGAGCAATCTGCCATTTCCGATTCTTTTCCAGATGAGCAGCTTTTTGCTGTTGAAGTAAAGGTAGTTAGGGCTGTCCCTTGGTATGCTGATATTGCCAACTTTTTAGTAAAGGGAGTCACTCCTATTGACATGGATTGGAGGCAGAAGAAAAAGTTTAAGCATGATGGAAAATTTTTCTATTGGGATGAGCCGTTTATGTATAAGCAATGCTCTGATGGTATTATTCGTAGGTGTGTTTCAGGTTCTGAAGCAAAGGAAATCCTGGAGCAATGTCACTCTTCGCCGTATGGAGGTCATTTCAGCGGTCAAAGGACAACTATGAGGATTTTGCATTGCGGATTTTTCTGGCCTACGTTATTCAAGGATGCCCACTGGTTCTACAAGCAATGTGATGCTTGTCAAAGGAGAGGAAACTTGGGGCCTAGAGATGAAATGCCTCTTACTTACATTTTAGAAGTTGAATTATTAGATGTATGGGGTATTGACTTTATGGGGCCATTTCCCCTTCTAATGGCAATGTTTTTATCTTATTGGCAGTTGATTATGTGTCCAAGTGGGTGGAGGCCATTGCATGCCATCAGAGTGATGCCAAGACAGTTGCAAGGTTTCTTCAATCGCACATCTTTGCGCGGTTTGGGACATCTAGGGCCCTAATAAGTGATGAGGGTACACATTTTGTTAATAATATCTTAATTAAGCTTTTAGCTAAGTATGGGATTAAGCACAGGATAGCTACCCCTTATCACCCACAGGCGAATGGTCAAGCTGAAATTAGTAATAGGGAAATTAAAGCTATTTTAGAGAAAGTAGTCCATCCATCTAGAAAGGATTGGTCCTTTAGGTTGGATGAGGCTCTTTGGGCTTATAGGACAGCTTATAAGACTCCTCTAGGTATGTCTCCCTATCGGTTAGTATATGGGAAAGCTTGCCATTTACCACTAGAGCTTGAGCATAAAACGTTTTGGGCTTTGAAAAAGTTAAATTTTGATCTAAGTCAAGCAGGAGCAATAAGAATGCTGCAGCTTAATGAGTTAGAAGAATTTCGTCAATTTTCTTACGAGAATGCGAAAATATATAAAGAAAAGACTAAGCTGTGGCATGACAAGAAAATAAAATCTAAGGAGTTTGTCAAGGGTCAGAAAGTTTTGCTTTATAATTCTAGATTAAAACTATTTCCTGGAAAATTAAAATCCAAATGGTCAGGACCGTTTATTGTGATTGAGGTTTTCTCCAATGGAGCAATTACTTTGCAGGATGAAAAAGATGGGAGATTGTTCAAGGTGAATGGGCAGCGTGTGAAGCATTATTGGGGTGAGGAGTTTCAGTCGAAATATCTTTCCCTAAGGTTGGTTGATGATTGAGAGAGCAGGACTTTTGCGGGAGCATTTCACAGAGCAAAATTTTAAGCTCCCAGGATTTGTATTGATTTTATTGATTTGATTTTAATTGCGGTTAGGTTAGATTTGATTTTGCGAGATTTATTAGATTTTGTCTTTAAATATTTGATTAGATTTTATCTATTTCTAATTTGATTTGATTTTATTTTTGGGTTATTTATTTAGATTATCTTTGAATTATCTTTTAATCGGTTTGATTTTTATTAGATTGTATTTAGATCTTATTTTCAGTTATTTGAATTCAGTTTAAATTGAATTAATAAAGACTTTCCATAGTTTATTCGGTTTCTTTTGAGAATAAAAGATTAAGTTTGATTTGATCGGTTAAAGTTCAATTTGAATTTAAAAGATTTGATTTTCCTATTTTGAAATTTAAATTTCGTATCTAAGATTCGGCAGGTTCATAAGATTGTTGCAACAAAGATAATGCTGGAGCAAATGTTCCGCACAAATAGGAACGATTTTAATGTGGTTAAGAATATTTTTACCGTTGGGATTTAAATTTTTCGGTGAGCAGGTAATATTGCATGAAGATCAGGTGCTTCCATGTGTTGCATAGGAAAATCGAACGATAGAGCCGTTGGACAACACATCATTATGGTAAAATCTTACCGTTTTGAAATTTAATTTGATTAATTACTTGCAGGTTTAAACGGTAAAAGATATTAATTGGGGGAAGATTTGTCATTGATTGTTTTATTTTCTAAAGCCCCATTTAAACACCACTCAGGTTTGTTTCTTCTTTCATTCGTTTTTCCTTATGTTTCTTTCCATTCTTCGAGTGGAAAAAGATTTCTTCAAGTCTATAATAGAGAAAACGAGAAGCCGCAAGGAAAGGGATGTAGAGGAAGTTGAACCTACTACACCTGATGCTCCGAAAAAGAAAGCTAAAAAGAAGAGAACTCCAGTTTTTGTTTTCTGTTTCTAGGCGACAAAAATATCTGCTGATGTATATTTTTCTCGGTTCTTAATGAAATTTCCAGAGTTGTTTCTGTTTTATAGCACTAAGTAATGACTAACTTAACTATTTTTCTTCTAAATTTTTGAAGATTGGACTGATTACGCTTAATTAGATCAAGGTATTCTGATCTCCAGAAACCTTTTGCTTGAGCATTTCTTCTAGCCTGGACTGTTGCTGCGGCAAAGAAGATTTTGAAGGTAGTATTGACTTATATGATCCACTTTAAGCTTAATCCTAGTCCCATGTTTAGTTTAAAAATTCAGATAGAAAAATTTAAGTTTGGGGGTATAATTACTTAATTAATGATTCATTGGGGACAATGAATAATTCAAGTTTGGGGGACTTTTTACTACTCCAATTGTTTTGCTCGAACATTCCTCTCCTTCAAAATTAAAATTTGCTAGGTTATTGAGTAACCGGGGACATTTGTGATACCCACAGTTTGTCTTCGCTTCAAAAGATGACCTAGGAAATATGGAAAAAATGAGAAATATGAGAAAAAAATTATTATTTGCGGAAAAAAAGATTATTTGTTGAAGATTTTGCTGAAGAAAATTGACGGAGCAAAAGTTTTGAAGGATGAATGATGATCCAGCAGTTTTTCTGTCTCCTAGAACTTAGGTGAGCTTCATCATAAAATGTCGCCATTCTGAGGGGCAAGAGATGAAATAACTAAGGATTTTTTAGCTTTATAATGAGTATTGAGCCTAGTTGGTGATGAGCTTGAGGCAAGGGTATACTGCACCATAAAGTGGGTCATCCCATGCTTAAGAGCTTATGACTGTAAGGCTGCTTTAAGTATAATAAACAAGGATATAAACCCCTTTTAAAAATATGTTTTGAAATGTCTGATAATAGAGCTAGGCTGTGGTGAGTTCTTAGAATTAAGTTGAAAAGTGGTGATTATTTGTCTGTGCCGGAGGAATCATTTTGCTGCAGCAGAGCTTGGTTTTACAGAGTGCTCAGGTAAAGGTTAAAGGTAGTGTTGGATTGTCTGGTTTGATTAAGCTAATTCTTTGTCTAATGTTTTGAAATTCTTGAGGGAAGGTTGGTTAGTATTGCTCGGGACGCGCAATAGTTCAAGTTTGGGGGTATGATAACTGCCCAAAAGGTAGTTATTTAGGCCTCATTTATATAAGGATTTGTGTGTCTTTAATGCTTAATAGGGTTGGTTTTAGAGAGATATTACATGATTTAACCCATTTGGAAGAATGGAAACATTGGAAATTATTTTGTGCAGATTATGCTGCTGAGCGACTGGAGGGAGCAGATTCTATGCTGCAGCAAAACTGGGAACAGAAACTGCCACATCGCAGCTCGTTAGCCAACTTCATGAACCGACTTCTATTGAGTTATTTTCGTGATAAAGGATCAAGGAGAGCCTTACACGTGTCCTAGTTGACCTAATTCAAGCCTCTCATCCTTCTATAAAAGGAAGTAGCCGTCAAAGTCAAATTCATTCCATGTTTTCCCTTGGAAGCCGAATAGTATAGGGAGATTGAAGATCAAGAACACCATCTACCGCAAGCTGATTAGGGAGTTTACTTTCTTTATTAATTTGTGGTTATGGACATGCATACTCAGATTGTAATTCGTATTCCTATGCCTATTATGAACTAAGTAGCTTAAGGTGTTGGTTAGGAATAATGTGATTACTGTGCTTCATCTCTAGTAATAAATTGACTATAGCATTTTGGTTAATTGTTGTGCTTATTCTTATTTTATGCCCGCCTGGCCAGCTGGTATGGATAGCTCTCTCTAGTTTCAGGGATGATTTAGAGAGTGTGTGGCAATTCTCCACACTACGATCATTGTGTATTGGTGAACGCCAGTGACTGAGCTAGGGATAGCCAGTTGCCTAGTGCTTGATCGGTCGCTCTTCATTGGGTTTGAAACATATCCCAAAAGATCCGGAGTTCCAGGAGGAATCCGCTAATAATACTGCGAGAAATGCATGATCAATAATATTGCTAGAGCATATCATAGAATAATCACTGAAACCTAACCAGCGCCTGTCTTTAATTTGTCTATCTATTTGTTTACTCGTTGTTCTGTCATTTATTTTGCTTCAGCATAATTCCGATAAAACCCAACATTTTTAGTATCTTCGAAACCATTAGAAAGTTATACAAAATAGATAAAGTGGAAACTCATTCAGACCTTGGATTGATAATATTACTTGCTGCAGACTGTGTATACTTGCACAGGAATTCTAGAGTATTTCATATCATATTTTTACTCACTCTAGGAGCCCAACACCTCGAATCGTTGGAGCCCATGATCTATAGGTCCATTAGGTCCCCCAACTAGCTCATATCGGAATTAAGCCTAGAACAAAAGATAGGAAGCTTTGAATCGTTCAAATTCGGAAAAAAGGGTATTATCGTAAATTGTGTTTGACACAATAATTTAATTATGAATTAAATTAGAAAATGAGAGATGAAGTACTTAAAAGTGTTTTGAATACTATATATATGTATTAGGAATCATATATATGGAATTGCACAAGATATCAAAGATTAATTAGATTAATCATATCAAAATTAATTTGAAAATTTTCAAATTAATTACGAAGCAATCAATTTCAATTTAGAATTGAAATTGGGGATAATTTGCAAGCTTGAAATTTGATTTCAATTTGAATTTAGTGGATTTAGTTGGAAATCCACTTAATGCATGATCATTCAAAGTGGAAAGACAACTCACTCATGCATTGTTGCATGCTTGTGTAATGTACACCTAGAATCCACTTGAGCTTGCAAATACACCATGTGTCTTGTGTCTTGAGGCTTGGCTTTGCATGGAGAATGTCTTTAAAAGGAGTTTGAATCATATTCAAACATAAGAGAGTCATTTCCTTAATGCTATGCTGCTGGAATTTGGACTCAAAGTTCTCTCATCTCTCATTCTTCTCCATTGCTTGATGCTTCAAGCATTCCCTTCCCATTCCCTATCTTATATAGACTCCCACAAGTCGTTCTTGGCCCAGAGTATAGTAGGGAAGACTCTAGAGGTTGTCCAAGGAGCATAGGAGAGGCAAACAGCACAAGGAGTTCAACATAAGTGAGCTACAAAGGTTGGTGTTTTCTAAACTCTCTATTCTGTCTTTTCTAGAACATGCATGCTTTAGGAGCAAAATTGAATGTCTTAAGTGCTTTCGATCTTCAATTGCTTCCGCATGTGTAATATGTACACCTTCAATTGGTATCAGAGCATGATTAGAGCACTTAATTCGTTTTAATTTTGCTTTGGTGGGTACCATTTTGAAATTGATTTTTCTGTGTGCTAAAATGGAAGTGTTCTGGTTTGGCAATTTTTTGAGCATTCATTCCTTCATGAAATTGTAATTGCTCGGATATGTAAGAGCGTTAATGTGTGTACTATAGTCTGTAATTTTTATAGAGTCATTAGAGTCCATATAGGCTGTAAAATCGAAGAAAAACCGGAGAAGACGCAGCAGAAAATGAAAATTCCAGCAAGCTGTTTTTTAATTCTAGCCGCAGATTTTTTTTTTCTTCTTCTTTTCCAGTCCGGTTCGGTTTGTTCAAATCCGGTTCAGCCCCTATACACACTTTTGAAGGCCGGTTCACTCCATGAAGGGTTGGTTCGAGTCGATTCGTGAAGCTCGAGATTGATTCAAACATTTTTTTTAATTAATTATTATTGTAATAATTAAATAATTGTTTGTTTTTTGGATTGCCAAACCATTCCATTTTAGCTTGATTTAATTTCTTTATACATTGTGAATGTATGATTTAATTAAATGGATGTATGTGCATTATGAGCATGCCATATAGTTTTAAAACCCCACCATAGGAAAGAATGTTCATGCATTTGTTTAATTTTAATAAATGTTATTGATTAATTCAAATGCATGAGGGAAATTTCATGTTTAATTAATATAAGTGTTGTATTAATTTAGGGAGATTCATGCTTGAATGGTTAATTAAAATTGATTATTTTTATAATAGTTATAATTATTAATTGATAAAATTAACCAAGCATGAAGCATGAAATTTCATTAGTTTGATTATAAGTGTTATTCTCAAATTAGGCTTGTTATGGATTGTTTTTATAATTGTTATTAAAAGAGATAGAAATCTAAAATCTATAACAAGATTAAGTGCATGCTCACTTAGGTTAATGAACCTTCAACGATTCGATCAACTTGCATAGTTTAGGTCGATATCTTGTAAAACAATGGTTACGAGAGAACTCACCTGACAAGATGCTGTCTAAGGCTGGAGGTATTTAAGTTGACGGTTTACGGAACACCTCCTACCTGGCCATCGAGTCGGTTCTTGAGTTAAGTTAACTCGAGTTTTATGAGCATGCGTGAGCGGTGTGAGGTTTTAAAGTGTTATCACCTAGACATCGTAGTATAAAGCGCTATACAAACCTATACATAGGTTGTTTCTAAATGGTGCTTTTCTTATAACTTGAATGATTGATTGTTATATGCTTTTAAACACCATTAGAAAGCATGTTATATGGTTAATTCATTAAAAGTTATAAGAGTTATAATAGTTAATGAATAGAATCCATAAAACCTATAACAAAGAGTTGCATGCTAACATAGGATCTTAGGATCTTATCATTCTTTAAATGGTTTAAAATGAAATAGATCTAAGATCGCCTTTTCTAATAGGATTAGAAATATGTCTTACTTAGTTTTTTAAAATAGTTTTAAAATTTGAGTAAGTAGGACATAAGACCTTGGTTATAAGGGAACTCTCCCGGCAAATGGTTCAGAACCTGAGTTGAATTAACCAAAGTCTTACTAGCATGCAATGACACTAGGTTATTAAAAGTGTTTAATTCACCTAGACATTTAGTGTAAAGACCTTTTTTAATAAGGCATAGACTTAGATAGATTCATTTAGCCGGAATTTACCTAAGTAATAGACCCTAAAACTTTACGACACTTTAGTGGGAGGAAAAGTATAGAAACGAAATATTCATATTAAGTTTCTACTCTCACGTCCCCTGAGTTCACACCGTGAGATCCATGCTTGGCCTCGAGGCGCCCTGGGAGCGTCCCCCTACGGATGGTGTTTGCATGGGTTAATGTCAAGGTGAATGGGGAAAGTGTTCATAGTAAGTGGGAGAAGGAAACGTGTCAAACGTATCCTGCGGTCTCCATCATTAGGTTGCACCGTGAGATTCCTATGCGCTGCCTGCGAGTCGCCCTGGGAGCGATCACCCTACGGAGGGCTTGCGCATGGGATTCGAAACAACGCAAACTCCAAAAATGGATAGGGTTTCCTAGGGCCATTCCCAACATTAGCTCTTCCCTACGGTGGCATTGTTGGGGCCGCCCTCTGCAATCTGAAAATGATGGGTAACACTTACAAGATGGTTTTGACCAAATTAACATTAGCTAATAACTATTGGAGTAAGAGTTATTCTGGGAATAGTATTTGGCCGAGATTGTCTCGATTCAGAGGAGGAGTAGCTGACTGCCCTACGGTAGCGGTTATTCTAAACCCCTGAAGTATCGTTGCAAAATAAATCAATTGTATATATGGGTCGATGATTGCTTTTGCTCAATCTGATTGGATAAATGTGATTAATGGGTTTAGTGCATGTTACTAATAGAGATTAATTTGTTTGTTTCAACAATATGTAGAAAAACGTATGTGCTTTGTCAAATGCCAAATTAAACGGTTTAGTACATACAACTAAGAATACTTGCTTACACGCTAAACACGTGGCAAAGAATTTAGGTTTGGTCTCAACTGAGGAATGTCCTCAAACTAACTGCATAGCCAAGAAAAACATAATCCATGACTCTAAATGCGATTTATTAGTCTTGGAAACGTGTTTAGTGGAAAACGACGATTCTGCCTGGATACTCGATTCAGGTGCCACTGATCACGTATGTTCTTCATTTCAAGGAATGAGTTCCTGGCAACAACTAATAGCTGGAGAGATGACTCTTAAAGTTGGAACAGGAGAAGTCATCTCGGCTATTGCAGTGGGAGACATAAAATTATTCTTCACCAAGGAACGCTACATGATATTAGATAATGTGTACATAGTTCCGAAGATTAAAAGAAATTTGATTTCTTTATCTTGTTTATTAGAACAAGGTTACTCAATTTCTTTTTCTGTTAATGAAGCGTTCATAACTAAAAGAGGTATTGATGTTTGCTCTGCAAACTTGAAGAATAAATTATATGTTTTGAGACCAATTGAGTCTAAAGCTATTTTAAATCACGAGATGTTTAAAACCGTTGAGACTCAACCTAAAAAGCGAAGAGTTTCTCAAGATACCTATCTCTGGCACTTGAGGTTAGGCCATATCAACCTCAATAGGATTGGGAGATTGATCAAGAGTGGACTTCTAAACAAGTTAGAAGACGACTCGTTGCCTCCTTGTGAGTCATGCCTTGAGGGCAAGATGACAAAACGACCTTTTACCGGAAAAGGTTATCGTGTCAAAAAGCCCCTAGAGCTCATTCATTCGGACCTCTGTGGACCAATGAACATTAGAGCTCGAGGAGGGTACGAATATTTCATCAGCTTCATTGATGATTATTCGAGGTATGGCTATCTCTACCTGATGCATCATAAGTCCGAAGCTTTTGAAAAGTTCAAGGAGTATAAGGACGAGGTTGAGAACCTATTAGGTAAGACGATAAAAACACTTCGATCCGATCGAGGTGGAGAGTATATGGACTTAAGTTTTCAAGACTATTTGATAGAACATTGAATTACGTCCCAACTCTCAGCCCCTGGTACACCTCAGCAAAACTGTGTATCAGAAAGGAGAAACAGAACCTTGTTGGACATGGTTCGTTCGATGATGAGTTATGCTCAGTTGCCTAACTCATTTTGGGGTTATGCAGTAGAGACTGCAGTTTATATCTTGAACGTAGTTCCCTCAAATAGTGTTTCTAAAACACCATTTGAGCTCTGGAAAGGTCGTAAAGCTAGTTTACGACATTTCAGAATTTGGGGATGCCCCGCATACGTGCTATAAGCAAACCCAAAGAAATTGGAGCCTCGTTCTAGATTTTGCCTATTTGTAGGCTATCCCAAAGAAACGAGAGGTGGATACTTCTTCGATCCAGAGGAAAATAAAGTACTTGTATCGACAAATGCTACATTCCTAGAAGAAGACCACCTCAGAGATCACAAGCCACGAAGTAAAGTCGTTTTAAGTGAACTATCTAACGAAGCTACAGAAACATACACAAAAGTTGTTGATGATGCTGGCACCTCGAGTCAATCGTGTCCTTCTCAAGAAATAAGAGAACCTCGACGTAGTGGGAGGGTTGTTAGACAGCCTGATCGCTATTTGGGTTTAACTGAAACTCCAGTCGTCATACCTGATGACGGGATCGAGGATCCATTAACCTTTAAACAGGCAATGGATGACGTTGACAAGAACGAGTGGATTAAAGCCATGGACTTAGAGATCGAGTCCATACATTTTAATTCAGTATGGGATCTTGTAGATCAACCTGAAGGGGTTAGACCCATAGGGTGCAAATGGATCTACAAGAGAAAACGGGATGCTGCTGGAAAGGTACAGACCTTTAAGGCACGACTTGTGGCAAATGGTTTTACCCAGCGGGAGGGGATTGATTATGAAGAAACTTTCTTCCCTGTTGCCATGTTAAAGTCGATCCAGATACTTTTATCCATTGCCACGTTTTACGATTATGAAATATGGCAAATGGATGTCAAGACTGCCTTTCTGAACGGTAATCTTGAAGAAAGTATCTACATGTCTCAGCCAGAGGGGTTCATAGCTCAGGATCAAGAGCAAAAAGTTTGCAAGCTTAAACGATCCATTTATGGATTAAAACAAGCGTCTAGATCCTGGAATATGAGATTTGATACTGCGATCAAATCTTATGGCTTTGAACAAAACGTTGATGAGCCTTGTGTTTACAAAAGGATCATCAACAGCTCTATAGCTTTCTTAGTATTGTATGTGGATGATATGCTACTCATCGGGAATGATGTAGGTTATCTAACTGACATTAAACTATGGCTAGCAACTCAATTCCAAATGAAAGATTTGGGTGAGGCACAATTTGTTCTAGGAATCCAAATTGTTCGAAACCGAAAGAACAAAACGCTAGCCCTGTCTCAAGCATCTTATATCGACAAATTGTTGGTTAGATATAAAATGCAAAATTCCAAGAAAGGACTATTAACTTTCAGGCACGGAATTAACTTGTCTAAGGAATAGTGTCCTCAGACACCTCAAGAAGTTGAGGACATGAGACGTTTTCCCTATGCCTCTGCAGTAGGTAGCCTAATGTATGCCATGTTGTGTACAAGGCCTGACATTTGTTATGCAGTAGGGATTGTCAGTAGATATCAATCAAATCCAGGATTCGATCACTGGACAACCGTTAAAAGTATCCTTAAATATCTAAGGAGAACGAGGGACTATATGCTCGTGTATGGTTCGAAGGATTTGATCCTTACAGGATACACTGATTCTGATTTTCAAACCGATAAAGATTCGAGGAAATCTACATCGGGGTCAGTATTCACTCTAAATGGAGGAGCAATAGTATGGCGCAGCATCAAGCAAAGATGCATTGCAGACTCGACCATGGAGGCCGAATATGTAGTCGCTTGCGAAGCAGCAAAAGAGGTAGTATGGCTCAGGAAGTTCCTAACTGACTTGGAAATCGTTCCAAATATGCATCTGCCTATCACCTTGTATTGTGATAATAGCGGCGCAGTTGCAAACTCAAAGGAACCTCGCAGCCATAAGAGAGGCAAGCACATCGAAAGGAAATACCATCTCATTAGGGAGATTGTGCACCGAGGAGACGTGATCGTCACGAACATAGCGTCGGAGCACAACATTGCTGGTCCATTCACGAAGGCTCTCACGGCTAAAGTGTTCCAGAGTCATCTAGAAGGTCTAGGTCTGCGAGATATGTACGAGAAATAATCTAGGTCAAGTGGGAGAATTGTAACCGGTATATCGATACCTCAATATACTGGGTATTTAGATGCCCTAGTTTATTGTATTTTTACTTTGTTATTAATACAAGTATTTATTCATCCACTACTGTTATAGATTATAGTACATCCCACTAAACTAGAGTTTTAGTTCAAGTGGGAGATTGTTGGGATTGGTGCCCTAAAACTCGTAGATAGTGAATGTTAAACGAATTATATACTTATTCGATAAAGGTGTTATCGAGATTGATTCAGTAAAAGTCATTACTGAATAAAGTAAATTGCACATATAATAACCCAAATCCAATAAACTAAGATCCATGGCTATAGGATGAACACTTGAGCTTTATGTAAAGAAATAAAAGTGGATCAAGCTTGAGTAATAGCCAAAACGGTCTATAGTATAGGAATAGGGTTGGGTACCTTATTCCAAAGACACTATGAGACGCGACCCACTTTATAGATGGTATAGACTATGTGATCCTAAATCGTCCATGTAGAGACATGCGAGTGGGGGCGTCCTATGCAATGAGTTTGCATAAGACCAGGACCGAGAAATAAGTCGCTCTCGCTTTATAACACCGTTTACTGACGAGACTGACTATTTCATGTGATGACCTAGGTAACTCGATCTTAATCCTGAGCTAACTATGAACTCCTGTTTAATCGGGCTTATCCTTAGATCTGCATAGGTGAGAGTGGCTCAGTATCGCCGACTCAATAAGCCTCCCATTTCAGGGATAGGAATGGGTAGATAGTTGGGGACATAGTCGTGCAAGAAGGGATTCACTCCTACCCGAATTAGGGATAGTAGAGAGGTTGTTCCCTTAAGTGCTGACTCCGAGGCTTGAACAAAGGGATCCCGCCCTCTCATTGGTTGGGCCATAAACCAATTGTTCATTAGAGGATCAGTGGGACTTAAGGAACTAGAAGTACTATAGGGGTAAAACGGCTTATTGACCTAGCTTTAGCTACGAACAACCTGTGAAGGATCGACTTACTAATCATGGTTAAATCAAGTGGACAGAAATATATCTATAGTGAGGGGAGTGCAACTATCGGGCTATAGTTGAGTGTCCCGATAGTTAACGAATGTTGGCTAGCTTTGACAATGAGATTAGTCGGTTAGCCTCGAATCGTTGGAGCCCATGATCTATAGGTCCATTAGGTCCCCCAACTAGCTCATATCGGAATTAAGCCTAGAACAAAAGATAGGAAGCTTTGAATCGTTCAAATTCGGAAAAAAGGGTATTATCGTAAATTGTGTTTGACACAATAATTTAATTATGAATTAAATTAGAAAATGAGAGATGAAGTACTTAAAAGTGTTTTGAATACTATATATATGTATTAGGAATCATATATATGGAATTGCACAAGATATCAAAGATTAATTAGATTAATCATATCAAAATTAATTTGAAAATTTTCAAATTAATTACCAAGCAATCAATTTCAATTTAGAATTGAAATTGGGGATAATTTGCAAACTTGAAATTTGATTTCAATTTGAATTTAGTGGATTTAGTTGGAAATCCACTTAATGCATGATCATTCAAAGTGGAAAGACAACTCACTCATGCATTGTTGCATGTCTTGTGTAATGTACACCTAGAATCCACTTGAGCTTGCAAATACACCATGTGTCTTGTGTCTTGAGGCTTGGCTTTGCATGGAGAATGTCTTTAAAAGGAGTTTGAATCATATTCAAACATAAGAGAGTCATTTCCTTAATGTTATGCTGCTGGAATTTGGACTCAAAGTTCTCTCATCTCTCATTCTTCTCCATTGCTTGATGCTTCAAGCATTCCCTTCCCATTCCCTATCTTATATAGACTCCCACAAGTCGTTCTTGGCCCGGAGTATAGTAGGGAAGACTCTAGAGGTTGTCCAAGGAGCATAGGAGAGGCAAACACCACAAGGAGTTCAACATAAGTGAGCTACAAAGGTTGGTGTTTTCTAAACTCTCTATTTTGTCTTTTCTAGAACATGCATGCTTTAGGAGAAAAATTGAATGTCTTAAGTGCTTTCGATCATCAATTGCTTCCGCATGTGTAATATGTACACCTTCAGGAGGGTTACACTTACGAGGATGAGTTAAAAGTGTTAACAAATCCTTGACCGAACAACGGTGGCTAATGTCTATAGGAATATGAGTTATTCTTGAATTAGAATTAGCTGAGAGATGTCTCATTTCAAAGGAGGAGTGCCTGATCACCCTTCGGTGGCTGATATTCTAAACCTCTGAAACATCGTTGCAAAACTAAATCAATAGTTTTAGGGTTCTGTGATTGTCTGTTTTGCTAAATTGATTGGATTGTGTGCAATTGTTTGCTTGAATGATGGGTTAAGGAAAAGATAACTAATACGGTCATTGTTTGTTTAAATTTCAACAATGTCTTCCTCAATTGTCTCTCTGCTTAAAAATGAGAAATTAATCGGCGAAAATTACGCTACGTGGAAGTCGAACCTGAATACGATTCTTGTTGTCGATGATTTGCGGTTCGTCTTAACGGAGGATTGTCCTCCAGCCCCTGCTCGTAATGCATCCCAAGCAGTTAAGGATGCTTATGACCGCTGGACAAAGGCCAATGATAAGACTCACGTCTATATACTAGCCAGCTTATCTGAAGTTTTGGCTAAAAGGCACGAGGGCATGGTAACAGCGAGGGAGATTATGAACTCTCTCCAGGAGATGTTTGGACAACTGTCCTACCAACTCCACCATGACGCTCTCAAATACGTTTATAGCTGTCGCATGAAAGAGGGCACGTCTTTTCGGGAGCATGTCTTGGACATGATGGTCCAATTCAACGTGGCAGAAGCAAACGGGGCGGTCATAGATGAGCGTAGTCAGGTTGCATTCATCTTAGAATCTCTTCCGAAGAGTTTTCTATAGTTTCGAAGCAATGCAATGGTGAATAAAATAACATTCAACCTGACTAGCCTCCTGAATGAGCTACAACTCTATCAGTCTCTTCTTAAGAACAAGGGACAGATAGAAGGAGAGGCAAATGTTGTTCACTCTAAAAGAATGTTCGAGAAGGGTTCATCCTCTGGAACTAAATCTGTAGCCACGTCTTCAAAGAAAACTCAAAAGAAGAAAGGAAACAAGGGGAAAGCTCTCGGTACTGCTGTTAAAAGCAAGGGAAAAACCAAAGTTGTGGCAGACAAGGGCAAATGTTTCCACTGCAATGTAGATGGACATTGGAAGAGAAACTGCCCAAAGTACCTTGCTGAGAAAAAGAAGGAAAAGGAAGGTAAATTTGATTTACTGGTTTTAGAAACATGCCTGGTAGAACATGATGAGTTTACCTGGATACTTGATTCAGGAGCAACTAATCATGTTTGCTCTTCTTTTTCAGGAAAATAGTTCTTTTCGGCAGTTGAACGATGGGGAAATCACACTCAGGGTCGGAACTGGAGAAGTCATTTCAGCTAAAGCAGTGGAAGCTGCGAAGTTATTTTTTAGAAATAGATTCTTACTTTTAGAAAGTTTTTTAATCGTTCCCAAGATTAAGAGGAACTTAATTTCTATTTCATGTTTGATTGAACAATCGTATACAGTTACTTTTGATATGAATGAAGCGTTCATTTATAAGAATGGTGTACTTATTTGTTCAGCCAAATTAGAAAATAACTTGTATGTATTAAGACCAACCGAAAACAAAGCACTTTTAAATCACGAATTATTTAAAACTGCTGAAACTCAAAGTAAAAGCAAAAGATTTCTCCAACAAGTAACAATACTCATCTTTGGCATCTTAGACTTGGTCATATAAACATCGATAGGATCGGTCGTTTGGTAAAGAATGGACTTCTAAGCAAGTTAGAAGATGATTCACTACAACCTTGTGAATCTTGTCTCGAGGGAAAAATGACCAAGAGACCCTTTACTGGAAAAGGTTACAAAGCCAAAGAACCCTTAGAGTTAATACATTCGGATCTATGTGGTCCAATGAATGTAAAAGCTCGAGGAGGGTACGAATATTTCATCTCATTTATAGATGATTATTCAAGATATGGTTACTTGTACCTAATGAGACATAAGTCTGAAGCCCTTGAAAAGTTTAATGAGTTTAAGGCTGAAGTTGAAAACCTGTTAGGTAAATCTATTAAAGTACTTCGATCTGATCGAGGAGGGGAGTATATGGATCAAAGATTCCATGACTATATGATAGAACATGGAATCCAATCTCAACTCTTAGCCCCTGGTACACCTCAGCAGAATGGTGTATCAGAAAGGAGAAATAGAACCTTGTTAGACATGATTCGATCAATGATGAGCTATGCTCAATTGCCTAGCTCGTTTTGGGGGTATGCAGTAGAGACTGCAGTATACATCTTGAACAATGTTCCCTCGAAAAGTGTTTATGAAACACCTTTCGAATTATGGAAGGGGCGTAAACCTAGTTTGCATCACTTTCGCATCTGGGGTTGTCCAGCACACGT
The DNA here is from genome assembly GCA_036850905.1 of Luffa acutangula. NCBI lineage: Eukaryota > Viridiplantae > Streptophyta > Magnoliopsida > Cucurbitales > Cucurbitaceae > Luffa > Luffa acutangula. Next base: position 17,331,827 of record CM072099.1, read on the forward strand.
GCCTGTGACAAATCCTAAGAAACTGGAACATCGTTCAAAGTTGTGCCAATTTGTTGGTTACCCTAAAGAAACGAGATGTGGTTATTTCTACGACTCACAAGAAAATAAGGTGATTGTATCGAAAAACGCCACCTTCTTAGAGGAAGACCACATGAGAGATCATAAACCACGCAGCAAAATAATATTAGGAGAAGCTATTGAAGAATCACCAAGAGTTTTTGATGAAGCTGGACCTTCAACAAGGGTTGATGAAGGAACTAATTCTTCAGATCCATCCCGTCCATCTCAAACGTTGAGAGTGCCTCGATGCAGTGGGAGGGTTGTATTACAACCTGATCGCTACTTGGGTTTAACTGAAACTCAGGTTGTCATACCTAATGATGGCATTGAGGATCCATTGTCCTATCGACAGGTAATGAATGACGAAGATAAGGATGAATGGGTCAAAGCCATGAACTTGGAAATGGAGTCAATCCACTCCAATTCTGTATGGGAACTTGCAGATCTACCAAATGGGGTAAAACCCATAGGGTACAAATGGATCTATAAGGGAAAAATAGATGCAGCTGGAAAGGTACAAACCTTCAAAGCTAGACTAGTGGCAAAGGGTTATACCCAAAAGGAAGGGGTTAACTATGAGGAAACCTTTTCTCCTGTAGCCATGTTAAAGTCCATAGGAATTCTCTTATCGATAGCCACATATTATGACTATGAAATATGGCAAATGGACGACAAGACTGCCTTTCTGAATGGTAATCTTGAAGAGAATATCTTCATGTCTCAACCCGAAGGGTTCATAGCCCAAGGTCAGGAACAAAAGGTTTGTAAGCTCAATCGATCCATTTATGGATGAAACAAGTGTCCAGATCATGGAACATTAGATTTGATACTGCAATCAAATCTTTTGGTTTTGACCAAAACGTTGATGAGCCTTGTGTGTACAAGAAAGTCAACAAAAGGAAAGTAGCTTTTCTAATACTTTATGTAGACGATATCCTACTCAGTGGGAATGATGTAGGATACCTCACTGACATTAAGAAATGGCTAGAAGCCCAATTCCAAATGAAAGATTTGGGAGAGGCTCAATATGTTTTGGGAATCCAAATCATTAGGGATCGTAAGAACAAAACGCTAGCATTGTCTCCAGCAACGTATATTGACAAAATGTTGTCTCGATATTCGATGCAAAACTCCAAGAAGGGACTACTACCCTTCAGACATGGGGTACACCTGTCTAAGGAACAGTCTCCTAAGACACCTCAAGAAATTGAGAACATGAGACACATTCCCTATGCATCAGCTGAGGCAGCATAATGTATGTTATGCTCTGCACTAGGCCTGACATATGTTATGTAGTGGGAGTAGTCAGTAGGTATCATTCTAATCCAGGGTTGGACCACTGAGGAGCGATTAAGAATATCCTCAAGTATCTTCGAAGAACGAGGGACTACATGCTTGTGTATGGAACTAAGGATTTGATTCTTACTGGATACACTGACTCTGACTTTCAAGCTGATAAGGATTCAAGGAAATCCACATCAGGGTCAGTATTCACCCTCAATGAAGGAGCAGTAGTGTGGGATATCCTCAAGATTTGGGAGAGGCTCAATATGTTCTGGGAATCCAAATCATTAGGGATCGTAAGAACAAAACGCTAGCATTGTCTCCAGCAACGTATATTGACAAAATTTTGTCTCGATATTCGATGCAAAACTCCAAGAAGGGACTACTACCCTTCAGACATGGGGTACACCTGTCTAAGGAACAGTCTCCTAAGACACCTCAAGAAATTGAGAACATGAGACACATTCCCTATGCATCAGCTGAGGCAGCTTAATGTATGTTATGCTCTGCACTAGGCCTGACATATGTTATGTAGTGGGAGTAGTCAGTAGGTATCATTCTAATCCAGGGTTGGACCACTGAGGAGCGGTTAAGAATATCCTCAAGTATCTTCGAAGAACGAGGGACTACATGCTTTTGTATGGAACTAAGGATATGATTCTTACTGGATACACTGACTCTGACTTTCAAGCTGATAAGGATTCAAGGAAATCCACATCAGGGTCAGTATTCACCCTCAATGAAGGAGCAGTAGTGTGGAGAAGCATCAAACAAGGATGCATAGCAGACTCAACCATGGAGGCTGGGTATGTAGCAACTTGTGAAGCAGCTAAGGAGGCAGTATGGCTTAGAAAGTTCTTGACTGATTTGGAAGTCGTTCCGAATATGAACGTGCCCATAACACTATACTGTGACAACAGTGGGGCTGCAACCAACTCAAAAGAACCTCGAAGGCACAAATGGGGTAAACACATCGGGAGGAAGTATCACCTGATACAGGAGATTGTGCAACAAGGAGATGTGATTGTCACTAAGATCTCTTCGGAGCACAACATCGCTGATCCATTTACGAAGGCTCTCACGGCTAAAGTGTTTAAGGGTCATCTAGAAGGTCTAGGTCTACGAGATATGTATGCCATCTAATCTAGGGCAAGTGGGAGAAATGTATAATGGGTATAAGGATGCCTTAGTTCATTTTATTATTTTAATATACATGACATTTCCAGCTTTAGATTATTGCATTTACATCCCACTAACTAGTGTTTTAGTTCAAGTGGGAGTTTGTTGGGTTTTATGCCCTAAAACTCGTAGATAGTGAATGTAACTGTTGACCGGATATTAATGAAATAATATTGATATATTTTTCCATTAATTGTTATTAGTTATTTTATATTTGTCTTTGCCTAAAAATAACCCTAATCCAATATACTAGACATCCTGGGCTGTAATATGAGTCTTGAACGATATGTAGCGACATATGGGGATCATTGTTCAAGAAACAGCCTAAAGGGTCTATAATATAGGGATAAGATTGGGTGCCTTATCCTGGCAACACTATGGATACGACCCACTTTGTATTTGATACAAACGCTATGATCCAATGTGTTCGTGTAGGAGACATGCAAGTGGGGGTATCCTATGCAATGAGTTTGCATAAGACCGGACCGCGAAATAGTAACCACTGGTTATAACACCGTTAACTAGTTGGTTTTTTATTTCACTAGGACGACCTAGACAACTTAGTCTTAATCATGAGTTGATTATGGACTCCTGCTCATGAGAGAATATCCTTTGATTTGTATGGGTGAGAGTGGCCAATACGCCGACTCAATAAGCCTACCATTTTGGGGACAAGACCGAATGGGGAGCTGGGAACATAATCGTACAAGATGGAATTCACTTCTTCCCGACTTTAGGGAAGCAGATGAGTGTTCCCTTAAGTGGTTACTCTGAGTCTTGAACAAAGGGCCCTACCCTCTCAATGGCACGAGAGGGTTTTCTGTTTGATGGTTGGACCACAAACAGGTTGTTCATTAGAGGAAAACTGGTACTTAAGGAAATAGAAGTAACCCAGGGGTAAAACGGTAATTTGACCCAGCTGATGTTACGGACACTTGTGAAGGACTAACTAGTCGATATTGGTCTAGATCCGTGGACACAGAAAATATGTCTACAGTGAGAAGAGTGCAACTGTGAGTCTATAGTGGAATGTACACACAGTTAACGAATATTGATTAATGTGGTTAATGAGTTTGACCAATTAATCTCACATCGTTGGAGTTTCTGATCTGCAGGTCCATTAGGTCCCACTGGTAGCTCATAAAGTAATTTGAGGCAACTAAGTAATAAATGTAAATTGAAAATGTTCAATTTACTAAGGGAAACAAATATAATATATATTGATATATTATTATGAGAGAAATTAATATTTGAAGAAATTCAAATATTAATATAAATTTATGGAAGTTTGAAAGAGTTCAAATAATAAATTAATTAATTTAAGGCCTAAAATCTATTTGGGCAAATTAATTAATTCAAGGCCGAAAATTAAATATGTGATATTTAATTGGTGGTTAATTAATTAAAGAATTCATTGATCGGGAATTAATCAATTATGGAAATAATTAATCACTTAAGGAAGTGATTAATCATTTATGGAAATGATCTTATCACTTATGGAAGTAATTAGTCATTTGTGGAAAAGATTAATCAATTATGGAATTGATTGATCATGGATTGATTAAATAAGGAATAAGATTGAATCAATTTTGGAAAAGATTGATTTAATTGAATATTTTATTCATGGCCTCTCTTCTATAAATAGAACACTAGACCTAATTGGTTCATGACACTCTACTCTTGCTCTTAGACTCTCAAGACAAGACCAAGAATTCTCTTTAGCCTCCCTCTTAGAGAAAGACTCCCACAAGTCTTTTGCCTCCTAGACTTAGAGACATACCGGTGTAACCTCTGTGGTTATTGTGTCATTCAAGAAGAAATTTCCAGCGATTAGGAGACAAGAGGGCTGCTGCAATTTCGTTCGATAGAGCGTCGTTGGCGAAGAACGGTCAAGTCTACAACGAAGGTTTGTAACGGTTCTTCCCCTTTTCTTTAGAAAAGCATGAAAATAAATTTAGATTTATTTTTTCAGCATGTTTAAACCAATTTTCCAGCAACTTTAAAGTGAGTTTAAAGTTTGTTTGAGTTTTCGTAACGGTATTTTAATGTTAATTAATATACGACGTAAGGTCCAATCGATGCGCTTCCGCTGCGTGGGGACTTTTATTCCCTTCACCATATTCGTACTCTAAACTGTAGTCTTTATTACATAACCCAAAACGAGTTTAGGCAATGGAGCATCATTTAATATCTAACAATCCATGTCTAACAAGGTTCTGTTTCTCCTTCTCGATACATCACTCTACTATGATGTACTAGGTATTGAGAGTTAGGACATTATTCCATGTTTTATCAAATAGACTTGGAATCTCGAGTCCATATACTCTCTACCTCGATCGGATCGAAGTGTCGTTATCATTTTACCTAATCTAGATTCTTAACCTCGACCTTATACTTCTTGAATATTTCAAGAATTCAGACTTACGATGTTTTAGGTAGAGATAGTGCATATTGAATAATAGACTAATGAATTATTCATACCCTGTTTGAGCTTTAACATTCGTTTGATTCAAAATCAGAATGTATTAGCTTTAAGGTTTCTTTGGCATGATAACTTTTTTCCTGTAAAGGTTATTTAATTCATCTTACCCTTAAGGCATGACTATGAGGTAATGAGTTGTCTTCTAACCTGTTTTGAAGTTCATTTCAGGCCAATCTTCAATCGTATTGAATATGCCTAACCACAAGTGCCAAAGATAGGATTAGAGAAACACGTTGTCTTTAGGTTGAGTCTTTAGCGGTTTAAATATCTCAAAATTTAAAAACGCTCTAGACTCTATCGGTCTTAAAACATATGTGTTATTCTTCATGTTTGCAGAACAAATATTGACATCATTTTTGAAATGAACAGTTCATACATTAAAAGGTAACATAATAGTCTTGTTCTTGCAAACAAGATATAGAAATCAAGATTTCTTTTAATATTAGGAACCATATACATTAAACAATATGTAACGTCTTTGAGAGAAGAATAATTTTATGTCTCCCACTGCCTTAGCCGAGATGAACTCTTCTATTTCAACTCTAAGAGTTATCTTAACTAGTTTACAACTAGTGTCAGGAACTCATTCCTTGAAAAGAACATACGTGATTAGTGAGCCCTGAACCAAGTATTCAGGTTGAATCACTATTAATACTAAGCACGTTTTCTAAGTCATATTTATAACGAACGTTTCGAAGATGATTTAGATATAACACGTTGGGGACTTTCTGGATTTTAAGACCGTTTTCAAGTCACTCACCAAAATCTAGTGTTTTAAGTTTTCTTAGTTGTATGTTTTATACCAATAACGTTTTTGGCGTATAGACGAGGCATTTATAGAACCTATACACATTGCTGAAAACAAAAAAAAAAACAAACTTTAAATTGGTTGTCTAATATTTAACCCTTTTACCTAATCCAATTAATTTAGCAAAAGCAATTAAGCGCCCTATGAATCATAATTCTTTTACAACGATACTGTAGGATTGGAATTCCGTAATTCCGTAAAGCGGAAGTGTGATTGGGACCGATTCGTAATTAATTTTGTTTAATCTAAAATACCAATACATTGGCAATAATATTAGAACTATTCTAAATATATATTAAGGCTAAGCATACAAAAATATTAGATCTAAATCTAATTTATAAAGTAACAAATTACTTACTTTCGTTGACGACTCAGATTAAATTCACCAACTGCATGTGAATTAATCACGAACTAGTGTGAACACCACCACTATGGCTACACTGGTATGACTCTGAGACTTCTAGAGACAGGAGACTGGTGGGAGTCTAGAGGAAGCCTTGAGGAGAATTCTCTAAGAGAAAGAGAATGAATGGGATACTTTTCACCCCACCTCAGGGGTCCTATTTATAGGTAAAGGCCAAGACTTTTTTCCTAATAGGAAAAGGTCTCTTATTTTAATAAATAATTAATTAATTCCATAGTTAATTAATTTCCCTAATTAAATATCATATATTTAATATTAGGGATTTTATTAAAATTAAAATTAATATGAATCTAATTCATATTAAATTTATTTGAACTCTTTCAAATATTTTCTTTCCTAATAGGAAAAGGTCTCTAATTTTAATAAATAATTAATTAATTCCATAACTAATTAATTTACCCAATTAAATATCATATATTAATCTTAGGGATTTTATTATAATTAAAATTAATATGAATCCAATTCATATTAAATTTATTTGAACTCTTTCAAATATTTTTTCTCAATAATTAATTTTTGAAATTAATTCAAAAATTATATTATAAAGTTTCATAAACTTTATATTATATTGCATCAATATACATTATACGATTCCCCAAATAAATTGAACACTTTCAATTTACAATTTATACTTAATTGTGTCAAGTCTCTTTACGAGATATCAGTGGGACATAATGGACCTACAGATCAGAAGCTCCAACAATACGAGACTAATTGGCCAAACTCATTGACCAAGTTTAGTCAACATTCGTTAACTGTGGGTCACTCCACTAAAGACCCACAGCTGTACTCTTCTCACTGTAGAATATTTTTATGTCCATGGATATCGACCAAGCAGTAAGTCAATCCTTCACGTGTGTTCGTAACACCAGTTGGGTCAAATTACCGTTATACCCCTGGGTTACCTTTGGTTCCTTAAGTACCACTGATTCCTCTAATAAACAAGTTGTTTAGCGTCCAACCCCTAAACAGGAGTTCCTCTCCGGCCAGGAGAGGACAGCGCGCCTTTGTTCAAGCCCCGGAATCAGCCCTTAAGGGAACACACATCTACTTACCCCAATAGGGGAAGGAGTGAATTCCATCCTGTACTGTTATGTTCCCAACCCCCATTCGGTCTTGCCCCTGAAATGGTAGGATTATTGAGTCGGCGAACTGACCACTCTCACCCATACAAATCTAAGGACAATCCCTCTTGAAAGGGGTTCATAACAGACTCAAGATTGAGATTGAGTTACCTAGGTCATCCTATTGAAATAGAAACCTAATCTAGTTAACGACGTTACATCTAGTGGTTACTATTTCGCGGTCCGGTCTTATGCAAACTCATTGCATAGGATACCCCCACCCGCATGTCTCCTACATGGATGCTTTGGATCATTGCATCTGTATCGAATACAAAGTGGGTCGTATCACATAGTGTCACCAGGATAAGGTACCCATCCTTATCCCTATACTATAGGCCTTTTAGGTTGTTACTTGGACACTGATCCCCGTATCTCCCCACATACTAGACCAAGTTTCATTTAAACAACCTTGGATCTTAGTTTATTGGATTTAGGGTTTATTAATGCAAACTCGATTATTCAATAACCAGATTACTCAATTACTCAAATAACACTTTATTGAGATCGATTAATTTGTTTCATTTACTATCTACGAGTTTTAGGGCATAAAACCCAACACTTCAGAGGTTCAAAGTAACTGCCACCGAGGGGTGATCAGCTAGTCCTCCTCTAAATTGAGACATTCTCAACCAAACGTTAACACTATAATCACTCACATCATGTTATTGTTTAGTTACTGCTGTTTGGTCAAGGATGTCAATCCCGTAAGTGTAAACCACCATTTTCAAATCCCAAAGGACGGTCCCAGCTATGCTACCGAATGGAAAAGCTAATCTTAGGAATGGCCCTAAGAAACCCCATCCATTTCTGGAGATTGCATTGTTTTGAATCCTATGTTACATCCCTTTGAATGGTGTAGTAGCTCTAGGGCATACTTAGCAGGCGCAACATAGGAATCTCCCGGTGCAACCCAATGGAAGAGACCGTAGGATGTGTTGACACATTCCTTCACCCACTTACTATAAATACTTTCTCCGTTCAACTTGATATTGATTTATGCAAACACCTTCCGAATGGAGCAATTGCGTTAGTAAGCAACACGAGGCCAAGCATAAACCTTACGGTGTGAACTTTAGGGAGAGCATGAGAAGAAAACGATTTATTTTCATATACCTTTTTCCTCCCACTAAGTATTTTCGACTAAACGAATCTATCTAAGTTTATGCCATATATTTAACTTTTTAAATAAGGTCTTTACACTAATGTCTAGGTGAATTAAACCCTTTTAATTTCCTAGCGACATTGCATGCTAATAAGACTGTGGTTAATTCAACTCAGGTACCATATTACCAGGAGAGTTTCCTTATAACCAAAGCCTTATATCCTACTTAATATATTTTAACTCTATTAAAACACTAAGTAGGACATTTTTCTAATCCTATTAGAAAATAGTGATCTTAGGTCTAATTTAATTTTAAACCGTTTTAAAATAATTCCATGTTACCTAAGATCCTATGTTAGCATGCAACTCTTTGTTATAGGTTTAACGGTTTCTATTCATTAAACTTATAACTATTATAACTTTTAATGAATTAATCCTATAACATATTGCTTCTAATGGTGATGAAAGCATATAACAATCAAAATTTAAGTCATATAAAACACCATTCAAAAAGCATAAATCTTTTGAAATAACCTACATCTAGGTGATTTCCAACGACATAACTATTACGCTATGATGTCGAGGTGATAAAACCTCACATCTCTCAGGCGTGCTCATAAAAACGGGTTAACCTAACTGAAGTACCAGCTCGATGCCCATGCAAGAGGTGTTCCGTAAACCGTCATCTTAAATACCTCCAGCCTTAGACAACATCTTGCCGGGTGAGTTCTCTTGTAACCTTAGCTTTACAAGATATCGACCTATTATATGGGAATCATTCGATATTGGATTTCGTTAACCCTAAGTGAGCATGCATTTATCTTTGTTATAGGTTTTAACGTCTATCTCGTTTTTATAACACTTTATAATATAGAAAACCTATAACATTCATCTATGCTAAGATGGTTTCATGTTGCATGCTTGTTCGTTTTCGTTTATTGATATAACGCTTATATTTAAACATTCATAAACGAAAAATAAAACAATCCAACATGCATCTATCATGAACCCTATCATGCATTCCTTTTATAACCCTTATACTTAATTACTAATGCATGAAACATGTTTTCCTATGGTGAGATTTTAAATCTATATGACATACATTATGCATATGCATGTGAGTGTACAATCTCTAAATTTAGTCCTCTGATTCTCTCTCTTGTGTGTGTGTGATTGTGTTTCACTCGAGGGCTGGAGCACTTGTTCTCGAGTCTGAAGCTTCAATTGAATCTTGGAGCTTTTGGAATCTTCGGGTCTTGAAGTCTTAGAGTCTTGGAGTCTTGAAGAGCTTTTGGTCTTCAAGGATTGTTGAAGTCTTCTAGTCTTGAAGGGTCTTCAGTCTTAAAGAAGTCTTGAGGTCTTGAAGTCTTGAAGAGTCTTTAGTCTTCAAGGATTGTTGAAGTCTTTTAGTCTTGAAGGGTCTTCCGTCTTTAAGAAGTCTTGAAGAGTTTTTTTGGTCTTCAAGGATTGTTGAAGTCTTTTAGTCTTGAAGGGTCTTCAGTCTTCAAGAAGTCTTGGGGTCTTGAAGTCTTGAAGAGTCTTTGGTCTTCAAGGATTGTTGAAGTCTTATGGTCTTGAAGGGTCTTCAGTCTTCAAGAAGTCTCTTGGGGTCTTTCAATCTTCTAAATCTTGCAGAAGCTTCGATCTTTAGAGTCTTGCAGTAGAATCTAGACTTCAATCTTCAGAGTTCTTGCAGGAGGATTAGAGCTTCAATCTTCAAGTCTTGTAGGAGGATTAGAACTTCAGTCTTCAGAGCCTTTTTTAGAGCTTCCAAAATTCTCCCATTCCTTTCTTTCTACTCCCCCCCTTAAATGAGTCAAGACCTCTTATTTATAGAGTTTTCCAAATGTCTTTGCGGGCTTGGGCTTAAATTGGGCTTGGGCTTAAATTGGGCTTGGGCCCAACTATTTGGTTTTGGGTCTGGTTTATATTTGACCCAAAAACCACATGACCCAAATGTTTAAAATAAAAAATTTGATCCAATTAATTATTATTATTTTAATTAATTGGTCAAATTAATCAATTTGATCAAAATAATTTATTTTTAATTAATTGATCAAATGGACATTTTGCTCTAAAAATTTATAATTGGCCAACTGTATATTCAAATTAAATTTGGGACACATGTCCATTTATAATTGGTCCCAAATTTAATTATTTGTAATTTCGCCATTAATTTTAAATAATGACGTGGCAATTTGTGATTGGTCAAAATTTCTCCTTCAACACTTACTTACTACTATTTTAGTTTGAATATAATGGGAATAATTTGAATTTGAATTTGGCAACTTAATTAGACAGTGATTCTTGAATATCATATTATGATTAACAAGCTACTGATTTTTTTATATAATATTTTTAAATAGTCGTTAATTTAAATTTATTAATATAAAAACAAAACTTCTTTTGTTGTGAATTAATCAAGATTTTTTGTGTAGTGGGAAAAATTCTTTTGGTATTGGATTTTGTTTGTAAATTATATTTTTAAAAAGTAATCTAGTAATGAGAAAGTCTATTTGCTTTTTTCTTTTTTCATTGAAATTATTACTACACCATGATTCTCAAATATTTACAGATATTTGCTATTCTATTGTTGTTATTTTTAATTTTATTCTCAAACATTATATTATGATCAATAAACTGTCAGTTTTCAAATATATTATTTTTTTAACAGCTGTTTATTTAAATTTATTAATATAAAAACATAACTCCATGTGTTGGAAATTAATTAAGATTTTTTCTACATTGGGAAGAATTCTTTTGGTTTTGAATTCTTCATGGTTTGTTTAAATTACATTTTCAAAAAATAATTTAGTAACTTTAATGACTTTTTTGTTTTTTAAAAAAGATCAATTTCCATTTAAATTTTTGGGAAAAATACACTTTTAGTCCCTGAGGTTTGGGTTAGGTTTCATTTTGGTCTCTGAGTTTTCAACTCAACAATTTAGCCTCTGAGATTTGGTTTAGTTTCATTTTGGTCTCTCCATCCAATTTTCCGTTAATAGTTAACGGAATGTTGACGTGACACTAGTTTTTTATTAAAAAAATAATTTTGATTTCTTTAAATATAAATATATTAAAATAATAAAAAAATTATTCTTTTATAATAGTTTTACATAAATTATAGTGGATGGGTCAAATGGATCAATCAATTTCACAAATGTCCTTAATTATCAAAATTATTATCGGTAGTTTTTGCACCATAATTGAGTTACTTTTGTTACCAAAATATCCTTTCATTTAATGAATGAAATAAATTTTATTTAATAATATATTAGAATATATAATTTAGCAAATAAAATATATTTGCCATTTTTTTCCTTAAATCACGTCTGTGATAAAGATTTTCCTAAAAATTAGGAAAAAATTTATATTGGATCGTGGACACAATTTTATGCATAGTCCAAAACCAAATTTGCAATTTATTATTATAGATTTTTTATTCCTAGGTTTCCTTTTCCATTCTCAGCTTGTTGACATAACTGGTTTTTTTTTTCAAAATTATTTTTCCTTTTCAACTTGCCAGGGTCAATTTTCATAGTTTGAACCAGTTTTTGACAATTTTCTTTTTTCGTTCCACATCTTCAATTTTTTCGTGGTCAAATTGCGTCTCCTTCATTCAGCAATTTGCGTAATAGATCGTAACTGTTTGCTTTTCCAATTGTGTAGATGAGTATGATTCTATTTTGAGTTATTTTCTAGTTTGTTATTTTTATATTGCAATATTTTTCAATTTTAACACCACATTTTTAATTAAATTATAGAGTTTTATATTATAACGTATTTCATTTCATTTTCAATCTAAACGACGATATATTAGATATATTTTTGTGTAAGTTGTTAATTATACCGTTATACATATAATATTTTTCATTTTCTGTTATTTACTAAATATATCTTATCTTTTAAATACTCGATATTTATCGGTCTGGTATTTACTGAATATACCTTATATTTTCATTTACTCTTACTGTAGAATCTCTTATTACACTCATATGCTGAAGCTAAAAAAATCAGGAACTTCTGATATATACCCTAGTATATATTATTTCAATTACAATGGTTTAAATAAATACCATGTACACATTCTTCCTATAAACTTGATGATAATGAAAAAATTTTGTACTTCTTCATGTCGCTGTCTGCTTCTATTTCTGGATGGAAGCATGTAGACCATCAAACATGTTATATATTCTAAAACAGGGGTATATATTCTATGTTTCAATAAAACCACCTTATCACCAAAAGTATAAACGAGACATAATTTATATATTCAAAACCAAAACATATATTTTCATTTACTATAATGTGTTAAACAAACAAGTGTAACATAGAAAATAAATACCCCAATAGTCGTTAACTGTTTCACTTTTATTTGTTTGGAATTCTCTTTACCATTTATTCATAAGAACTAGGTATATATATTATTCTGTCATCACAAACATGCTATATATTCAATGAACTAACTCATATCTAACTCATACCAGTAAGTAAGTAAGTAAGTATGTATGTATGTATGTATGTATGTATGAATGATGATGAAAAGTTGCTTCTATATGGTATAAATCAATTGAACCTTAAAATTAAATTGATTGACAATACTTTTTCTCAGTCTGTGTCTCTCTCAGCAATTCTGATTCATCTAAATTAAAAAAATCGAAATCAGGAGACTGAAGACTCGTCACTCTCTTCTTCTTCGTTTTCATACAGTCGTAGGTACGTTCTCTGCAATGATGCTCTCTCTAGTCCACGTTCAATCTCCATTATTGCATTTATGTTTTCATCAACCACAAACTCGAGAATTGATTCTACAACCCCGAACGACAACTCGGTGAATATCGAACTCACTTGCCGTTCTTCCTCGTCGCTGCAATCGAAATTGTTGATTCCGAAAGTGGGTTCTAGTAGTTCTGTGACGCCCCGCATTCCAGGTAACCTAAAGTTTTTTTTATTAAGCGATATTTTTGTACGTTAGCCAATTGGGTATTTGTTTTTTCGTGTGTTAGTGGTTGGATATTTTAGTCGGTTAAGTCTTTTCCAGGTTAGTGGGCAGGTGGGCAGCGTTTTTCTCTCCTGGTTAGTGGATGGTTTCGGTTTAGTTAGGTTTTTTTTTAAAAAAGGGAAAACTCTCTCTCTCTCTCCCATTCACGTATCAGACTCCCCCTCCATGCGTTTTTTTTCCCATCTCCGACCATCTCTCTCTCTCGCTCTCGTGCGTGACCGTCTCCGCCAGCCCCCACCGCCGTCGGTCCCTCCACGCTCAGCTGCTGCCGTCGCCGCCGCCAGTTGTTGCGCCGCCAGCCGTCTCGCCCAGCGCCGCCGCCGCCTTCCCCTTCACAAGCCACTGCCTTTTCTTTTTTTTTCTTCTTTTCCATCGTCGTCGTCCTCTCTCCGACGCCCAAGCTCGCGAGCAACCCAGCAAGCCGAGACGCCGTCGCCTTCCCCTTCCTCTTGGTTCAGTAGATCTGGAAGCACCCGCAAGAATCGTCGCCTTTCCTCGTTTTCGTCAAGCAGCGTGTAAGTCTTTGTGTTCCTCTCGATTTCTTGTTGATTAAGATCGATTTAATCTCCTTCTCTCTCGTTTAGGTTAGTTTCCATGCAACCAGCATCCCATATCTCGTTTCTCTCTCGTTTCGGTCTCTGTCCAGTAAGTTTTGGTGTGGTTTCAGCCCGCTCTCAGCTTTATTTGGCGATTAAGGAAAGTTTTAGCCTAACCCATTCTCTTTTGGCTTAAAATTAAGGTTACCCATGACTCAAATAGCGTTAATCTGAGTTACCCATGCCTTATCGGGCCTTAAGTCGCAGATTTTGGCTTCTTTTGAACGCTGTTCAGCACGCTATCATCTCTGTTTGGTGTTGAACGGTAAGTTCTAGCACCCTTAGGACTTTGGAATCCATTTAAAGTAACTTTAGAATGTTGTCTAACCTATGGGCATCCTTTAGTTTCAGTTGTAACTCATTTCGGCCTTGGGACGGCACTTATTCTAGGTGTTTCAGTGCTGATCGATTAATTCCAGCAAGGTTTCTGCCCTTTTTCGGTAAGTTTCGGCACCTTGTAGCACGCTTTAGGTCCCTTTTATTAAATGTTAGGTGTTAGAAAGATTGTTGGGATATTCTCTAACCTTTAGAAGGCTTCTATTGCGTTCGTAGGTCCACCTAGAACCTATTCTAATAATTTCCAGCAAGCGTTAGCTGGATTTAGGAGCACTTTTAAGTATTGTAAGTAGTTTCTACCTGGTGGGGCTTGTTTGATGTTTGAGCTTGCTATTGCTTTACTTGCTTTGCTACTGCATAATGTGTTTATATGTTTGTAACTCGCTTTGTGAACAAGCATGATGGTTTTGTTAAATTCCTAAGCATGTTGCTTTGACGATGGATAAGCTTGTTGTTTGCTTAACTCATGAGCATGAGATACTGTGGTTGATAACTATGCTGCATAAGAGTCGTGTCTGCATAGTGTGTGGTCATTGGGGAGAGGCGGAGCATGACACGTAAATCATGTGCTGGGTGTGTATGCGGAGCGTGACGCGGAAATCACGTGTGGGTGTGAGTGCGGAGCGTGACGCGGAAATCACGTGTGAGTGGCGCTGCACATGGCGCGTGATAATACATGTGTTGGGTGGATTTGCGGAGCGTGACGCGGAAATCACGTGTGGGATTGTGAGTGCGGAGCGTGACGCGGAAATCACGTGTGAGTGTGCGGGCATGGCACGGAAACCATGTGGGGGTGCATAGCATGATGCGTGGATTCATGTTGTCATCCCATTTTGCATGAAGCATGTGTTGCCATGGTTGTTTTTGTGTTTAAGAGCATGATGGGTTGTTATTGCTTTACAAGCATGTTGTGTGTGCTTAGCATGTTATTGTGATTGTGTGTTGTTTGGTGGCTCTCCGGGTGTGAGCTACTTACCAGTACTGTGGTTGTACTGATACCCCTCCCCTTTCTTCCCCCCAACAATTTCATATTTTGCAGGTGATGAGTTTTATGTGCCCGGTGATGCGGACGAGGAGATTCACGAGGGATGACCACATGGGTCAATTTTCCTTTTTATTTCCTTTTTGGTAGATAGGATGGTCGTCTGTTCATTAATTGTTGATAGGTTGATTTGTTTAGCCTTGTAGCTAGACTGGTGTAGTTTTTGTTTCCGGTTAATGAGCATGTTTAGATTTCATGTTTCCCGATAGGTTGTGAATATGTTATTGCTTAATAAAGACAACCTGTTTTAGAAAGTTAAGGATATGCTTGATCTGGTAAAGTTAGGTTCTGTTGTTGGTTGGAGATGCAAGATCTGACTCATATCCTGTTTGTAGTTGTTCTGTGGGGTTGTGGAGTTGAATGAATCAATATAGAAATGTTGTTGAGTTTAACAGGTGTTTTAAAATTTCTGGTTTCGTTCTATGTATGTCGTTATGGTGCCGAAATTTTCGGAGCTCTCAGTTAGTTGAATAGGAATTTAGTAATGTCATTAGGTTAGTTAATAATAAAACATGGGGCGTTACAGTTGATATTAGAGCAATGTCGTTCCTGTAGACTGACCTAGAAACTAGGTTGTTAATAGTGTAGGATCTGTGGTCTTCCTCGTTCTCCTCTCCATCACTAGGTATGTTGTACTAATAATGTTATTATGTTATCTGTTGCATGATATTTGTGTTGCCTTGGATGGATGGTTTGTGTGAACATTGTTTGTTACTTGTCTGGCTCATTTGAGTATGCTTTTACTTATATAGCTGCTTTAACTTGTAGTAGTTAGGCTTAGGATGCTTCCTTTAGGTGGTTAGATAGCTTGCTTGGATTGTCTGGTTATTGCATGATAGTAGGATTAGGATGTTGCCTAGGCTTATGTGAGAGCTTGTATCCTTAGGTGCTATATGTTCGTTGACCTTAGTGCACCACCTTTCCAGTCGATGGCTCGTGGTCGAGGTAGACCTAGAAACCCAACTGTGAGGCAGGAGCACCCAGAAGAGGTCGATGATGTTCAGCAGGGTCCTCTAGTCCCTCCCGTTCACCAAGAGGTTCACCCTTCGGTTCCTCGCCGTCGACGAGGAGTTGTACCTCCGACACCTCCTGTTCCACATGCAACCCCAATGCTGATCACACCGGAAGCACTTCATACCATGTTCGATAACATGGCTCAAAGGAATGCCAGGCAGCCGAGGTACCCCAATCGGGCAGCTGAAGACCCAATGGAGTCTCAATTCCTTCGGGATTTTAAGCGTTATGGTCCTCCTACCTTCGATGGACGGTCAGAGAATCCTGTGGCGGCCGAGCGTTGGATCGCCGATTTGGAAGCCATGTACGACTACATGAATTGTGACGACCGTCTGATGGTCAGAGGGACGATATTTATGCTGAGGGATGATGCCCGCATGTGGTGGAAATCCATAGCTGAAGCAGAAGATCATGCTAACAACCCAATCTCGTGGGAGAGGTTCAAGGACCTTCTATATGATCATTATTTTCCTGAGACTGTCAAGGATGATAAGGAGACAGAATTTCTGCACTTAACTCAAGGAAGTATGACAGTGGTGCAATATGAGAACAAATTCACTGAGCTCTCCCGCTTTGCTCAAGATCTGGTTAGCACGCCAGAACGTAAAATCAAGAGGTTCGTCAAAGGCCTCCAAGAGGAAATTAGAGGTACCGTTGCCTTGAGCGGACCCACGACTTTTGCTGAGGCACTCAGGGGTGCTTTGATTATGGACAAGAACGTGGCAAAGAAAGCGCAACCTCAGTGGGGAGAAGCTTCAGCATCAGGAGTCAAAAGGAAGCCTCCACCTTTTGTTGGACAACCTCAGAAGGCCCCACGACAGTAGATTCAAGGGAAAGCCCCTACTCTTCCCTTATGCAATGCTTGTGGCAAATACCACTTTGGGCAGTGTCAAGTGGGTGGAAGAGTATGCTTCAAGTGTGGGAAGGAAGGTCATTATGCAAGGCAATGTCCGACCAAGAATGAAGCCGATGCAGAAAAGCCAGTTCCAAAAGCCCAAGCTGTGCTAGCTCAGGGTGGTAATCAAAGGGCACGTGTTTTTGCCCTCACAAGAGAAGAAGCTAATGAGGAGGATACCGTGGTCACAGGTACGCTCTCTCTAAACTGGCCTTTGTTTAAATCGATTGCTTGTTTGTTTGTTTCATTCTTGCTCTTTGCTACTTCAGGAACTATTCCCGTTATGAATGTCCCTGCCTTTGTATTGTTTGACTCGGGGTCGAGTCATTCTTTCGTTTCTTTGGCATTTGTTAGCCAAGCAAAACTTGAGCTTGAGCCTCTTGGGTATATTCTGTCGGTGTCTACACCCTCAGGTTCAATATTGCTTGTTCAACAAGTGATTAAGTTGGGTGAAGTTTCTGTTGCGGGCCAGGCATTTGGGGCAAAGTTGATCAAGTTAGATATGCAAGACTTTGATGTAATCCTAGGCATGGATTGGTTGGCTAGTAATGGAGCTACCATTGATTGTGCCAAGAAGGAAGTGCATCTCAAGTTGCCTTCAGGCCAAGGGTTTAAGTTTAAGGGTTCAAGGAATGGGAGTCCTAAGTTCGTTTCTGCGTTGAAAGCCAAGCATCTTTTGCAACACGGCGCATGGGCTTACCTAGCTAGTGTGGTTGATGTTAGCAAGGAATCTCCCAGCCTGGACTCCGTCCCCGTGGTCAGAGATTTTGCAGATGTCTTTCCGAATGATCTTCCTGGGCTACCTCCGACTCGGGAAATAGACTTCTGTATAGACCTCTTACCTGGGACAACTCCGTTATCCAAAGCACCGTATCGAATGGCTCCAGCAAAGTTGAAGGAACTAAAAGTGCAGTTGGAAGAACTTCTGGAGAAAGGGTTTATTCGTCCTAGCGTTTCTCCATATGGTGCTCCGGTCTTGTTTATCAAGAAGAAGGATGGTTCCATGAGGCTTTGCATTGACTATCGGGAGCTGAATAGGGTGACCGTGAAAAACAAATACCCTCTCCCTCGCATTGATGATCTATTTGATCAACTGCAAGGAGCCAAGGTATTCTCAAAGATCGACCTGCGTTCTGGTTACCATAAGTTGAGAATTAAGGAAGCTGACATTCCGAAGACTGCCTTCAGGACCAGGTATGGGCATTACGAATTCACGGTGATGTCCTTTGGACTTACCAATGCTCCTGCAACCTTTATGGATCTTATGAACCGAGTGTTTAAAAGTTTCCTTGACTCATTTGTGATAGTCTTCATTGATGACATCTTGGTCTTTTCCAAGAGCAAGGAACAGCATGAACAACACCTGATTCAGGTTTTGGAAGCTTTAAGGAGCAATGAGCTGTATGCTAAATTTTCAAAGTGCGAGTTTTGGTTGGATGAAGTAGCGTTCCTTGGTCACGTAGTCACCCAAGAGGGTATCGCAGTGGATCCTGCTAAGGTGACAACAGTTCGTAGTTGGCCGAGACCCACTACTGTGACTGAAATCCGTAGTTTCCTAGGGTTGGCAGGCTACTACAGAAAGTTTGTTCAAGACTTTTCAACCATTGCAGCGCTGTTGACTCAGTTGACCCGCAAAAATGTGGCTTTCACTTGGAGTGAGGGTTGTGAAAAGAGCTTTCAGGAGTTAAAGGAACGGTTGACCACCGCTCCGGTGCTAACCATTCCCGACGATTGAGGAGGCTTGGTAGTTTACAGCGATGCTTCAAGAAAAGGGTTAGGCTGTGTGCTTATGCAGCATGGGAAGGTAGTTGCTTATGCCTCACGTCAGCTTAAAGGGCACAAGCTTAATTACCCCATTCATGATCTGGAACTTGCAGCAGTGGTGTTTGCTTTGAAAATCTGGAGGCATTACTTGTATGGAGAAAGGATCCAGATTTTCACTGACCGCCAGAGTCTGAAGTACTTCTTCACCCAGAAGGAGCTTAACTTGAGGCAAAGAAGGTGGTTGGAGTTGGTCAAGGACTATGATTGTGAGATCAATTACCACCCGGGCAAGGCCAATGTGGTAGCGGATGCTCTTAGCAGAAGGGCAGCAAGTGTAGCGTCCATGGTTTCATCAGAAAGTCCTATGTTAGCAGAGTTGGACCAAGTAGAGATTGATCTAGCAGTGGCAGATGTGTCATCGTTGTTGGCTCAGCTTTCAGTGGTTCCGAGCTTGTGGCAGCGTATTGCAGATGCTCAACAAGAGGATCCAGAGTTAATCAAGCGCGTAGGTGAGGTAGGTCAAGGGGACTTCACTCTCACTAAGGACTCGACCTTGTTGTATCAGGGAAGGAAGGAAATTATGTTTCATTATGGAATATTTTAAAAAATCTAGAATCACATTGTTTTTCAGATAGTTATTATTACTATTATTCTTTAATTTTGCAGGTGGCATGCAAAGGAGGTCGATTTGGTAATTGTGTTAAGTTTAATGAGTTTTAAAATGAAGCTGTAGAACATAAATGAAAATTCTATACAATTCAGACAAAAGTGAAATATGGGTATTTAAAAAGGACTATTTCTCTCCCATCCCTCTCTCTCACGCGTTCAGCCTTCCCCCTCCTTCGATTTTTCCATTCCTCAGCGTTCATCCCTCTCCATCTCCATTTTTCCTCTCGTCGGCAACAAGAGGACGAGTAGGCCTTGCCGTCGTCTCTCTCTCTCCCTTTCATTTCTCATCTGCCAGTCACGACCTAGATCCGACTCTCTCCCTTTCATTTCTCCTCCGTTGGCAGCAAGATCTCGTCATCGCTCGCCCAGATCTGTCGAAGCTTTAGCTCCTCTGCTCGCTCACCCAGCCCAAATCTTGCGACCGTGAGGGAGGGAGTAGAGATCTGTTGCAGCCTTACCTCCCTCCTCTATGTCGCTCATCTTTTTTTTTACAAACAAAAAAAAAAAGAAAACTTGGAGAAAAGAGGAGAAGAAGAAAAGCACGCCGGTGAAGGAGAAATGAAAGGGAGAGAGAGACGACGACAATGCCTACTCGTCGTCTTGTTGTCGACGAGTGGAAAAATGGAGATGAACGCTGACGAACGGAAAAATCAAAGGAGGGGGAGGTTGAACGCGTGAGAGAAAGGAAAGGGAGAGAAAAGGAAGAGAAAGTAAGACAAAAAAAAAAAACAAGAAATGAAAAGAAAACGTTGCAGGCTGTCGTCGGCGGCCGGCCGTCGGTGATGAAGAAGAAGAAGTTGAGAGAGAGGGAGAAAGGGAGGGGGGAAGAAATAATAAAACTATTATAAAATAATAATTTTATAATAGTACAATTTTGTGCAATCCTAGAATCACATGAAATATGGAAATATGGTTTACGCATAGTTATGAGATAGCAACTAGAATCACATTGACGAAGTAGTTTGTGCAATCCTATCTCTATCAATAGGTAGAGCGCAAGGAGGAAGGAACTCCCAAAGAATGCAACAACAATCAATATCTTCGTTGGACGTGGGTCAATGACATAAAGGCGAATCATTATTGGACGTTGAGACATTGTATGCAAAGAAAGTTAAGTAAAAGAAAAGTATTTTTAATAACTCTCGTAGTTCTCTCTCTTGCCCTAAAAATCCTTTTTCTTTTTGGTATCTATGTGATGCATGATTGGATTTTGAGAGCAAAGTATATTTCTTCTGTTTGATATCCTTCGAAAAACCTCCTTTTATAGGAGTAAATACATCATGAGAGAAAAGACTAAATAATACCAAACCTTACCTAACAGAGCCAAAGCAGGAGATTAGATAAGATACAACGCTCCTAATAAATGCTAATACATTGACTAGGGTCTGTTTGGAATACATTCCAATTTAAATGTTTTTCAAGAATGCATTTTTTAAAAAAAAACATTTTGTATAAAAATTGTTTAGAATTTAAACACTCATATATTTGGTTGCATTTCCTAACAAATGTTTTTATACACAAGTTATTGTTTACTTAAAAAGTCTTTTTTAAAAAGTTGGTTTCAAGTGTTTGCCTC
The DNA here is from genome assembly GCA_036850905.1 of Luffa acutangula. NCBI lineage: Eukaryota > Viridiplantae > Streptophyta > Magnoliopsida > Cucurbitales > Cucurbitaceae > Luffa > Luffa acutangula. Next base: position 17,353,184 of record CM072099.1, read on the forward strand.
GAAATGGTTTATTTATCTATCTCATTTTTTAATACGTCGTTTTTAGTGGTTGCCAAACACTATAAATTTTTTCAAAATGATTTATTTTCAAAATTAAACACTTGAAAAGTTAAACCAAACACACCCTAACGCAATCGTCTCTCTTTCCACTGCCTCACACAGCACACGAAAACCGAGGAGAAATAAACAAACAAATGAATATATGAGGGGCAAAGGAGAGTTTATCCATTTCCATATATGTGTTATTAATGTTATTAGTCTTTCAGCTTCTTCCCTACTCAGTAGCTCCTTCCACGCCTACACTAGACTACAATTAATACACTACACATCCTTTCCTAAACCTTCTTCATTCTTAAGTGCTTTATCATTTCAAATTTAAACCAATCATAAAACCCCAACCCACCCAACCTATGGAAAAATTTCTAGTACTACGGTAGTACATACTCCCTCAATTCAGAATTTGACAGTCATTTAATGAGCATTCAATGATATAATATTATATTCAATGGGTCCCACACAATTCTTAAATACTTCTTTCATGGCAAACAATGAATGGAGGTAGTATGGAGAATTTTCCATACTACCATAGTACTAGAAATTTTTCCCCAACCTATCAATGTCTCTCTTTTATCACAAATTATTGGCCTCTCTTGGAACAATTTGAAACCTAATCTCATGGTTGTTAGAGATTTTCAACTTACCTTTCTAGGGAACTACAACATTGTGGTGACTAAGTTCAATCATTTTTGTTCAATTTTGAGGTAAAAGAACAACTAAAACGTCAATTATATTAGTGGTAACTGAATTAGAGTGTGTTTGGTTTAACTTTTCAAGCGTTTAATTTTGAAAAAAAAAATCATTTTGAAAAAATTTCTTGTATTTGACAACCACTAAAAATGAGATTGAGAAATAAATCATTTTAAGAACACTTGAAATTAACTTCTTTAAAAAGAGTTTTTGAGTATACAATAACTTGTGTATAAAAACATTCATGAGAAAATGTAACCAAACATATGAGTGTTTAAATTCTAAACAATTTTTATACAAAATATTTTTTCAAAAAATGCATTCTTGAAAAAAAAAATGAAAATGTATTTCAAACGGACCCTTAATTTAGGCTCTTAATATGAAAATTGAAAATTTTAAAAACAATGGAAAAGAAAGAGATACCTAAAGAAGAATAATGGGATGTCAAAAATGCATTTCCACACTAGATTCTAAACGAAAGTATCTACATGCCTCAACCGTCATAAATTTAGCACCAACAATATGTGCACGCTCAACAAGTCTCTTCATAGTTTGAAGCAAAGCCCCAATAGCATGGTATGAAAGACTCTCACAATACCTTATATACATTAGGTTTGCACGATCAGATCCCTCGCTCTTTATGTACAAACAAAACTCTACAATTTTAATTATGTTGACTTATGTTTTGATGATATAATACTTACTGGAAACAATACTAATAACTCTATAATGATCTCAATGCTAATCTAGGTTGCAAATTTGCCATTAAGGATCTTGGACTCTTGACTACTTTTTAGGCCATGAAATACTATACACAAAGTTTAGAGGGACAACAAGAAAAATGACTAAAAATAAATAGTGGGCTTGAAAAATGGCTAGATTTGTTTAGAAATTAAATAAATGGCTAAACGTGATTTTAATTAATAAAATCCTAATTACAATGGACAAAATTGCCCCTAACAAACCGTCTAAGATTTTCCTAACGTTTAAATTTAAAATCAGAGTTCATGAGAGAGAAATACACCTTAAAAAACAGGAAAAATGCCAGAAAGAGCAAGTGTTTGGTTTGAGGATAAGGCTGTAGTAGTGCAAATGGTAAACGATTACTTCCAGAATCTCTTTGCATCATCGAATCTCGAACAAGGGGTTCTCGATCTGGCCTTGCAAGATGTTACTGCATGTGTTGATTATGAGATGAATAGTGAGCTTATGAGACCCTTTTCCTCGGAAGAGGTTCTTTTGGCATTAAAACAGACACATCCCCATAAAGCTCCCGGTCCAGATGGGTTGTCAGGTAGTTTCTACAAAAGGCATTGGCAGATTGTGGGAGGTGATGTGATTCAGAGTTGTCTTTCGGTTTTGAATAGAGGTTGCTCCCCGCTTGCCATTAATGAAACAATGGTTGTCCTTATTCCAAAGGTTAAGTCCCCTCGTCGACTTTCAGAGTTTAGGCCCATATCGTTATGCAATGTCAGTTATAAGCTGATTTTGAAGGTGGTGGTTAACAGAATGAAAGCAATTCTGAACAAGATTATTGCCCCGAATTAGAGTGCGTTTATCCCAGGTAGATGTGTTGTGGATAATGCCATCTTGGGCTTTGAGTGCATTCATGAACTGAGGAGGCGAACAGTAGGCGCCTCCAGATGGGCGGCCTTGAAACTTGATATGAGCAAGGCTTACGACCGAGTGGAATGGTCTTTCCTCCAACAGATCATGCTCTGTATGGGCTTCGCTCGAGATTGGGTGGATCTGATTATGCGCTGTGTCAGTATTGTTTCATTTTCGTTCAACCTGAATGGGGAGAAGGTTGGCCATGTGATCCCGACCAGAGGTCTTCGCCAGGGAGACCCGCTCTCTCCGTATTTGTTTCTTTTGTGTGCTGAGGATCTGTCCAGTCTGCTCAGGGGGGCTGAGACTCGGTCTCTCATTTCAGGCTTTCAGTTGGCTCGGTCTTGCCCGTCAGTGTCTCATCTTTTTTTCGCTGACGATAGCTTGTTGTTTTTCAAAGCGAAGGCTAGTGAATGGTGGACTGTTCGTGAGCTTTTGCTGCTTTATGAGAGAGCCTCGGGTCAGACTATTAATTATGAGAAATCTGTTGTTGCGTTTAGTCCTAACACTAATGAAGAGTGCAGGCAATATGTAAGTCAGATTCTCTCTGTTTCTTGTAGGTCGTGCCATCTACAATATTTGGGCCTTCCCTCGTTCATGCCTCGTAATCGTTCTTGCACTCTGAAGTTCATAAAGGATAGAGTTTGGAAACAAGTGCAGGGATGGAAGGGCTAAGTCTTCTCCTCAGGCGGCAAGGAAGTTCTGCTCAAGTCAGTGGTGCAAGCAATTCCATGCTACACGATGAATTGCTTCCGTATTCCTAAGTGTTTTATCCAGGAGACGATCCATCGTCTAATGGCTAACTTTTGGTGGGATGGATCGGGGGAGTCCAAGCGGATTCACTGGGTAAGCTGGGATTCGCTCTGTCTCCCTAAATGCCTTGGGGGATTGGGTTTCAGAGATATGTAGCTGTTTAACCAGGCTCTTCTAGCTAAGTAGTGCTGGCGTGTGTTCAGGGATCCATCTTCCTTTATGAGCTTGGTCCTTAAGGGGAGGTATTTCCCGAAGTCAGGCTTCTTTGAGGCAGGTTTGGGCTATAGTCCTTCATACATTTGGAGGAGTTTACTGTGGGGGCAGGTGTTGTTGGAAAGGGGGTGTCGTTGGTAGATAGGTAATGGGTTATCTGTCCCTATCTGTTTTTCTAATTGGCTCCCTAATGACTTCTCATTACAGGTGCACTCCTTTCCCTCCTTGTCGCTGACTAGTTGTGTGCGAGACTTGTTTTCTGAAACAGGGCAATGGGATGAGCAAAAAATTAGGAGCAACTTTACTATTGTAGATAGTGAGGTCATTCTGAGTATTCCTCTTGGGAATGTGTTTATGGAGGACCGCTTGATCTGGCATTTTGAGAAAAGTGGTCTCTTTTCTGTCAAAAGTGGGTATCGCTTGGCTCACAGGCTAAAACTCTAGGATCGCCCTTCTTCTTCAAGTTCGACCTAGTGGAGTGGTTGGTGGGTGAGTCTATGGAAGATGAACATTCCGAACAAAATAAAGCTTTTTCTATGGAGGCTATCCCATAATCGTCTGCCTATTAAAGATAATTTGCTTAGAAGAGGCATGGATGTTTCTAGCTTGTGTGTTATATGCCATGTTTATCCTGAAAACTGTTTTCATATCTTTTGGGACTGTCCTGTGATCAAGTCTATGTGGCTTGGGTCAAAATTTGCCTCTGTGTGCGTCTCTGATGTGGGGCTGGACTTCAAGTCTCTGTTGTGGGCTGTCAAGGAAAGGGTAAGTGTTCAAGACTTTGAGCATATCACTGTTTTTTGGTGGGCTTCATGGAATTTTCGTAACTCTCTGTTCTGGGGTGGGTTCGTGGATGACAGGAACTTGATGGAATGGGCTTTGGCTTACCTCTCCTCTTTTTAGCAGGTCGTATCGTTGAGGGAGGGGGTCTCAGTGGATGAGGGTCAGCAGTAGAGAGCAGCTGTTGTGTGTGTGTGGAGGTCGCCGAGTGATGGAGAGTTGAAATTGAATGTAGATGCTTCGGTGTGGGTTGGTTGTGGTACAATAGGGGGAGGGTCTGTGATGAGAAATGGGAAGGGCGAGGTACTGATGTCGGCGTGTTTTGTCCTACCAAATTGTTGGAACGTGGATCTAGCTGAAGCGTGGGCGATGTTGAAAGGCATCGAAACGGCCCGTCAAATGGGTTTTGTACGGTTTCAGGTGGAGACCGACTCACTGAGGATAGCAAGTTTATTGAATGAGGGGATGGAGGATGTGTCTGAAGTGGGAATTATGGTGAGTAGGATTCGTGTACTCCTTCGCCAAGACTCCTCTTGTAGAGTTTTTTTCACTCCTAGGAAAGGCAACATGGTTGCACATGTAATGGCTTCTTTAGCTTTCTCTTATGCGAACTTTATTTGGCTCGAAGAATGGCCTTTTGAGGCCTCTATGTAATTTGTCGTGAGTTTTCTCCTTAAATGAAAGGGCTGCCGTTTGATCTATAAAAAAAACAAACTAAAAATATATTTTAAATTCTACGGGTAAATGTAGCATCTTACTATTATTGGAGAACTGTTTTCTGGAAACAAACTGATAAGTCTGTGCAGATGATTTAGTGATTTATAAAATACAAAAAAGAAAAATGACGGGTAGGATTGAATATCAAATTCTCAGTTTATTGTTTTAATTATGTAGTATTTTTTAACCTCCAAATATATATATACAGTACTTTTCCATTTAAACTTTATGTTATGAGTGGAAGTGTGTGTGGATGACAAAAATCTTTATAATATTTCTATAACTTCGACATACTCTCCGCACACAACACACAATATAAATCAATATAAGGGTCTGTTTGGAATACATTTTTTTTATATACTTAAAAGTTATTTAAAAATTATTTGCCTCTCAAAATGGTTTATTCCTCAATCTCATTTTTTAATAAGTCATTGTCAGTGGTTGCTAAACACTAGAATCTGGGTTGTTTGGACACATAACACAAAAAATGAAAACAATTAGAAAAAACAAGGGCTCTTGAAACTAATTGGAGAAATCAAGTGTCAAGCTTTTTATTTTTTTTATTTTTTTTATTTTCATATTTACTTTGTCAAATCTTTTCAACTTATTTTTTAAATTTTTTTTATTTTATTTAGTAATTATTATAAATTCTTAATCATAACATAATCATTATGTTTTTAAATTTTATGTCCAAAAAAATGTTTTTAAATTTTAAAGTTTGCAATTTTTTTTAATTAACCTTCTATAATTCTTTTAAATATATTTTTTTACATTTTCACATTTTCTAAATTTAAGAAAGTTAGGAGGGGTAGGTTCTTCTTGCCTTTGATTAAACAAGCATTCTTTTTCAATTTCTAATATATTATATATATCCAAACTTTTTATTTTCATATATACTATGAACTATTAATTATACATTAATGTTAATCAATAACTAAATAAATCATGTCATTTTACTATTAATTCTTGTCTTTACCTTTTGAATTTGATGTTTATACTAATTTATCAAGTATATGTGTGTATTATATACATTTAAAAAAAAAAAAACAAAATTTTATGGCTAAATTAATGATGAGAATTATTTTTTTAAAAAATTAAAGATGAGAATAAAATTTAGGTGCTACATGTTTATTTTAATAAGAAATAACAAAAAAAGAGAATCTTATTAAGGATTTTTTTAAGAACCTTTTTCTTTCAAACATGATTGCATTAATAGTAAGTATTATAATTATAAGGCATCAAAACCAAATAAACTTTAACTATATGCTACCATTGAAACTATAGTAAATTGAAACGTCTTTCTTGCTAGGGACATCCAACAATATATATTCATTATATATTATTGAAAGCTTACTCAATTAATATCAAGTTATTCGTTAAAAAAATATTTTGTATCATCTTTTGGATAAAAATATTCTCAATTCAACTAAAAAAAAAAAAGAAGTAATTTTAAGAATTTAAATTTCACATTTCAGTTTTAAAAAACAAAAGAAATCACTGTTATTAAGGAGCTGAACGCGGTTGGAATATTTTATACGCCTCGGAGTAAAGACATGAGGGTGGACAGATTAGCGAAAGAGGCTCTTTATAAAAGATCGTCTATGTTATGGTTGCCAAATTTCTCGTTGTGGTTAGTGTCGATGGGTACTGAGACCCATTGCAAGTGTTTATCGAATTGTAATTGTTCTTAATTGGATGCAAGCATTTTCTTCTTAAAAATTAAAAAAAAAAAAAAGAAGAAGAAATTTAATTTAAAAATTCCTCCGTGGGTTTATGAAAACTGGTTATATATTAAATAAAAAAAAAAAAAAAAAAAAAAAAAAAAAAAAAAAAAACTCGCTGAAATGCTTCTCACCTCGACCATACATGGCCCTTCAAGAAAAAAATAATAAAAAAAACAGTAGGTTATTCACGAAATGACCAGACGTGACAGGTTGCAGTGCAAGCGCGACCCAACGCCGTCAAACGACTCCTTCGTTTTTCGCATTCCGTCTGATTCCATCCCATATGTGAACATGTTGCGCCTCTCCAAGAGGAAGAGGCGCGACATATGTTTCTTCGAAATAATTTTAAAAGTACTCGTTTTTTCATTTTATTTTCATTTTTCTTTCTACGGACATTTTTTTATTAATATTATATTTTTTAAAACTTATTATTAAAATATAGTTGTTTTAATTTTTCAGTCAAAGGTCGTCTCTCGAAGAGACGACCTTCAAACGTGTGTCTGCAAGTCGTCTCTTCAATAAAAGACCTGTGGATGAGGCAACGATTTAAAAAAAAAATTGTGAAGGTGGTCTCTTTAAGACACGATCTCCACACAAGTATAAGTGAAAACTAATGTTGGCAGTATGGTTTGTGTGTGTCTTGCAATCCTTTGCCTCTTGGGTTCGTAGACCATTGGTAACATTTGTGCAGTTTTTGTTTTCTTTTTCTTTTTTCACTTTTCTTTTAAATTTGAAATTTAAATGGATAAATAACAATAATTTAATTTGAAGTATAAAATACACATATTCTTTATATTTTTTTATTTTGAATTATAAAATTATTAGAGTCAAAATTTTAATTTAGGTCACACATTTTTTTAAAAATATTCTTTGTTCTTTATTTTATTTTAAAATCATTATCTTTTAAAATAATTTAGTACACATTCTTTAAAATTATTGTTTTCTTTTCTTTTAATTTTAAATTTTTATTTTTTTAAAAAAATAAAGATAGCAATAATTTTTTAAAAGAAAGTAAAATTTTAGAAGTAAAAGAAAACCAACAATAAGTATTTTAAAACGAATAAAAACTTAAAATTAAAAGAAAAACAAACGATAATTTTAAAGATTGTGTACTAAATTGTTTTAAAAGATAAAGATTTTAAAATAAAATAAATAACAAACAATATTTTTTTAAAAAATGTGTGACCTAAATTAAAATTTTGATTCTAATAATTTTATAATTCAAAAAAAAAACAAAGAATATGTGTATTTTATACAATTAAATTATTGGCATTTATCTATTTAAATTTCAAATTGGAAAGAAAAGTGAAAAAAGAAAAAGAAAAAAAACTCGGCACCAAAAACGAAAAAGAAAAAAAAAACTGCACAAATGTTACCAATGGGATTCAAACCCAAGAAGCAAAGGATAGCAAGACACACAAACCATACTGCCAACAAGAAATTAAGAAAAAAAAGAATTTTTCTTAATTTCTATTTCTCGTTCTCGTTTCTTGTTTCTGTTTCTTCATTTTTAATAAAGAAAAATAGAATTTTTCATGACCCTAACACCTATACATTCAATAATAATAAACCTATATTCTTATTTATGTTTGGAAAAAATTGGAAACAAGAACAAAAAAGGAGAAACGAGTTTTAGTTGTTCCAAAAAGTTCTATACAAATTTTGGGAGTGTTTCTAAAAAATTAGAAACAAGAAACATACCTAGTTATTAAATGCTTAGATTTCTTAAAAAAATTAGAAACAACAAACAAGAAACGAGAACGTTACCAAACGGGCCCTTTGTGTTTTGTTTGTTCTCTTCCCTCTCTATTACTCACTTGACACTCTGTTTTGTTAAAGACTTGTTATTAGCTCTCTGAAAAACCCCTCTGTCGTACTAAACAAACTGAAGTTGGTGCCAATATTTCAACAAAAACACATCCCATCCAAACAAATTTTCATTGTGAATCAAAATTCATCCTCTCCTCTCATCTTGCTTGTCTCAATTTGTTCTACTTAATGTGTAAGTGGAAATTGATCTTTTTTTTAAAAAAAAAAAAAAGTCATTAAAGTTACTAAATTATTGTTTGAAAATGTAATTTAAACAAACCATGAATAATTCAAAACCAAAAAAAAATCTTTCTAATGCACAAAAAATCTTAATTAATTTCCAACATATGAAAGTTATGTTTTTATATTAATAAATTTAAATTAAAAACTATTAAAAAATAATATATCCGAAAACTGACCGTTTATTAATCATTATATAAGATTTGAGAAAAATAAAATAAAAGTAACAACAATAGAATAGAAAATATAGGTAAATATTTGAGAATCATGGTGCAGTAATAATTTCAATGAAATTTTAATTGAAATTGATTTTTTTAAAAAAGAAAAAAGAAAAGAAAAATAGACTTTCTCATTACTAGATTACTTTTTAAAAATATAACTTACAAACAACCATGAAGAATCCAATACCAAAAGAATTTTTCCACTAACACAAAAAATCTTGATTAATTCACAACAAATGAAGTTTTGTTTTTATATTAATAAATTTAAATTAACGACTAATTAAAAATATTATATAAAAAAAAAATCAATAGCTTGTTAATCATAATATGATATTCAAGAATCACTCTAATTAAATTGTCAAATTCAAATTCAAATTCAAAGTATTTCCATTATATTCAAACTAAAATACTGGTAAGCAAGAAGAAAAAATAAAAGTAATAAAAACAAAAACTTACAAAACTATCTTTAAAAAATGTAACCATCATATAAAATTATTTGAAAATTCTTTCCGTACAAAAAAAAAAAAAAAAAGTTTGACAACATGGTGGGCTGATAATTTTAAATTTTAATCTAAACTAAACTGTGTATCTCTAATAACCATGAGATTAGGTTTGAGATTGTTGGGAGAGAGTAGTGATAAAAGAGGGACATTGATAGGTTGGGTTGGTTGAGGTTTTATGATTGGTTTAAATTTGAAATGATAAAGCAATTAAGAATAAAGGGTTAAGAAATTAATAACACATGGAAAAGGAAAAACTCTTCCTATCTCTCCTCTGCCCATCTATATTCATTTGTTTCTTTCTTTCTAATTATCATCTCTTTTTTCATATATATATATATATATATATATATATATGCATTAGATACATACCAAAAAAAGAAAAAGAATTTTGAGGACAAGAGGGAGAACTATGAGAATTATTAAAGATGCTTTTCTTTTAGTTTCTTCTTGACATTATAATGACATTTCAACTCATCTATTTATATCTCATTTTCTCCTTTGCCATCACATATTGCTTTCTACCTCACTTTCATCTACTATTTAGTTCATTTCATTTCTTCACTTAATTTTCTTTGCAACAATGTCTCAACATCCAACAACGATTCGTCCTTATGTCATTGACCCACGCTCGATGAAGACATTGACTATTATTTCATTTGTTGGCACTATTTTCCTCTTTGCACTCTACCTAGTGATAGAGATGGGATTGCACAAACCACTCCGTCAATGTGATTCTAGTTGCAATCTCATAACTACGCGTAAACCAAATTTCCATATTCCAAATGATGATTTCATAAAAAAAAAAAAAAAAAAAAAAAAAAAAAAAAAAAAAAACTCATTATTTGCGCTTTTGGATTTTCTCATGGATCGCCTATTATTTCTTTGTTCATCATTGCAAGATAATATTAGATTTTTTGAATAGTCAAAATTGGAGATATCATTTCGACAGCATAGTTGATATCATATCAACGATAGGTATTGGGTGGGCAGGTTTCTACATGACCAACAATTTTCACGTCAATGAAGTCCTTATGGGTGTTGCATTGTGGATTCTGGTTTTTTTTTTTCATGACCACTATTGTATCCGAATGTAAACTTGACTTTAGTCTTTCTGTAGTTTGTGTTGAAGTTTCGTCACATTTCTCTTGAGCTTACATTGTTATGAACGAATTGTTTATGGTTTAATTGTACTGTGCTTTTCTGTGTATCTTTTCTCTTATAAAAACTATGTTCTAAAATACAATAAGTCCCAACCTTCAAGGAGCTCAGATCAGGGTGGGAACCCTCCAATTGAAACTCCCCTCCAACCACTACCACTTCCAACGAGTAATATTATTCCAGAAGGAGATGAAAGTTCTTCTCTTGAAGAAGTTAGCCACCGCCACCCACCTACTCAAGTAAACTCTTTAAAGTAGTTGGCCACCATCCTATCTTAAGAGCAAAAAGTTCTTATTTTTAGAACTCAAACTCCAACAACACATCTCCATTTCAACTCTTTCTACATTTCAAGATGAAGTTGTAAACGCCAACCCGAGGCCTGTTTTTATTTCTTTTTCTTTCTTTTTTTTTTCTTTTCTTTTATTTTTTTTTTTGAAAAAACGGCCTGTTTTTATTTCGTTGTTGTTTCAGCAAAATTTCTGATTACCAAAAGGATCTATTATATATATATATTGATCCACTTTTTCTTAGTTTTAAAATTTCTTTAATATTACATCCTCGAAATTTTAGTATCTCTATTTTATTTCAACTTAAGAAATTATTGATAAAGAAGATCACACCCTTAAATAAACAAAAAGGGACAAATTATGAATAAGAAGGTTTAACTTTTCAAGTGTTTAATTTTGAAAAATAAAATTATTTTGAAAAAGATTCTAGTGTTTAGAAACCACTAAAAATAGCTTATTAAAAAATGAGATTGAGAAATAAACCGTTTTGAGAGGCAAACAGAGATACTAAAATTTCGACTAAAAAAAATGGATCAATATATATATAATAGATCCTTCTGGTAATCAGAAATTTTGCTTAAACAACCAAATAAAAACCGGCCTTTTCAAAAAAAAAAAAATAGATAAAAAAAAAAAAACAGACCTCGGGTTGGCGTTTACAACTATCTTGAAATGTAGAAAGAGTTGAAATGGAGAGGTGTCGTTGGCGTTTACATCAGTAAGGTGGGTGGCGGTGGCTAGCTGCTTCAAGGGAAGAACTTTCACCTCCCTAAGTGGTTGGAGGGGAGTTTCAATTGGAGGTTTCCCACCCTGATCTGAAGTCCTTCAAAGTTGAGACTCATTGTATTTTAGAACATAGTTTTTATAAGAGAAAAGAAACAAACAAAAACACAATACAATTAAACCATAAACAATTCGTTCGTACCACCGTAAATTCAAGAGAAATGTGACGGAAACTTCAATACAAATTGTTGAAAGAGTAAAGTCAAGTTTACATTCGGATACAATAGTGGTCATGAAGAAAAAACCAGAATCCATAAGTGCAACATCCACAAAGACTCCATTGACATGAAAATTGTTGGTCATGTAGAAAGCTGCCCACCCCAATACCTATTGTTAATATGATATCAACTACGCTGTCGAAATGATATCTCCAATTTTGACTATTCAAAAAATCTAAAATTATCTTGCAATGACGAGAAAAGAAATAATAGGCTCCATGAGAAAATCCAAAAGCACAAAGAATGAGTAATTTTTTTTTTTTTATGAAATCATCCTTTGGAATATGGAAATTTGGTTTACGCGTAGTTATGAGATTGCAACTAGAATCACATTGACGGAGTGGGTTTGTGCAATTCCATCTCTATCACTAGGTAGAGTGCAAGGAGGAAAATAGTGCCAACACAAGTGCAACAATAGTCAACGTCTTCATCGGGCGTGGGTCAATGACATAAGAACGAATCGTTGTTGGACGTTGAGACATTGTATGTGAAGAAATGAAATGAAGTAAAGGGTAGATGAAAGTGAGGTTGAAGAAATGAAATGAAGTAAAGGGTAGATGAAAGTGAGGTAGAATAGAAAGCAAAATGTGGTGGGAAAGGAGAAAATGAGAGATGATATATAAATAGATCATGAGTTGAATTTGAAGTATTTTGAATTTTGAAAATGAAAATGAGGAAGAGAGAAGGTAGGCGTTTTTGGGGTTAATCGAAAACAAAAGAGAGTGTGGAAATGGAGCTTATCCATGGCGTAAATGTGAAGCAATCTTCTCTCTTCCCACTGCGTCTCACAGTACAGCACACGTAAACCCATAAGAAACAAAGAAACAAATGAATATATGATGGGGCAGAGGAGAGTTTTTCCATTTCCATATATATGTGTTATTAATGTTATTAATGTTATTAGTCCTTCAGCTTCTTCTTCCCTACTCAGTAGCAGTAGCTCCTTCCATTCAATTCCACGCCTACACTACTAGACTTACACTACAATTAAAACACTGCACATCCTTTCCTAACCCTTCTTCATTCTTAACTGCTTTCTTTATCATTTCAATTTAATTTAAACCAATCATAAAACCCCAACCTTTCAATCTCTCTCTTTTATGTTTTATCACAACTCTATCTTCCAACAATCTCAAACCTAATCTCATTCTCAAATCTCATGCTTATTACAGATACCCACTTTACTTTACATTCAAATTTCAAATTATCACCCCACCATCATCTTGAGACAAGCAAGATGAGAGGAGAGGATGAATTTTGATTCATGTATAATGAGACATAATGAAAAGTTGTTTGGATGGAATGTGTTTTAAAGAGAAAGAAAAAGAGCATAGGAGAGTGGTGTTTTAAACATGAAAATAATATTAAAGACAATAGAGAAGCCATCAATTGTTGCAAAGAAGTAGAAAGCCCAAGCCTTCAAATTTCTCCCAATTCATCCATGCTTTGCCACAAATACTCAACATCATCTCTTAATTTAATATGTCTAATATCCAATAACTTCTTATGTATTTTCAAATTTTAAAAATTAAATCTTATATTAGACATAAATTTTAATTTTGTGTCTAATATGTCCTATTGAACCTTTTTTTTTTTTTTTAATATACATCAATGTATCGGTTAATTACAAAATTTAAAGTTTCTAGATTACTAGACATTTTTAAAACATTTATTAGACACAAAATTTAAAGTTTAAGAATCTATTAGATACAAATTTGAAAATTTAGGGACTAAACTTGTAATTTCATACAAATATAATTTTAAAGGCAATAATATGTAATATTTAGATTAATTAATATTAGTTACAAAATTATAATAATCCATTATAGAAATATGGATCTAAATATATAAACAAGGAATGAACTTGAAATATTTATTAAAGTTTTTTTTTTAAAAAAAAATAGGATTAAGTTTTTTATACAAGAAAATAAACTAAATTCAAATTAGTTTAAGTAATATATGTGTATATATATATATATATTAGAAAATGAAATTATCTTAAAATAAAAGAAATTTAAAAGACTTTTGTACCGGATTCGAATCCAAAAGAAAATGTTGGATTAAAAAAAAAACAAAAAGAAAGAGTATGCTTGCCTCTCACCAACAAACCAAAGAGTAATTATGATATCTTAAGTGAAAAAACATATACATACATATAAATGTGGCCATTTGAGGGCGGTATCTCAAGTGAAAAAACATATACATCTATACTATATTAAAAGGCGCTTAAGAGGAGAAACTTTTGATTTCCTTTTACGCTCCTGTTTAATCTTCAAATTCCTTATTTGTCCTTCCTATTTAATTCTTCAATATTTTATTAGAATTGTTAAAAAAAAAATTTATTATCACGTTTAGATATGGTAAAAAAAAAAATTGGTTAAAAAATTGGTTAAATCTCATTACATTTAGATATTGTTTTTTTAATAAAAAAATATATATATATTGGTTAAAAAAAATCTCATTATCACATTTAGGTATTTTTTTTTAAAAAAAAAATAATATTTTATTAGAATTGTTTTAAAAAAAGTTAATTACCACGTTTAGATATTTTTTTTAAAAAAAAAAAAGATTGGTTAAAAAAAAAAAAAAAACTCATTCTCCTGATTAGGTAAGATTGATAATTGGTATTATTCAAATTCCAAAGGGTAGATCATTCCCAAGTTTAAGATTTTAAGAGGAGAAACTTTTGATTTCCTTTTACGCCCCTGTTTAATCTTCAAATTCCTTATTTGTCATTCATATTTAATTCTTCAATATTTTATTAGAATTGTTAAAAAAAAAATTCATTATCACATTTAGATATGGTAAAAAAAAAATTGGTTAAAAAATTGGTTAAATCTCATTACGTTTAGATATTGTTTTTTTAATAAAAAAATATATATATATATATTGGTTAAAAAAAATCTCATTTCACATTTAGGTATTGTTTTTTTTTAAAAAAAAATATTTTATTAGAATTGTTTAAAAAAAAAGTTAATTACCACGTTTAGATATTTTTTTTTTTTAAAAAAAGAAGATTGGTTAAAAAAAAAAACTCATTCTCACGATTAGGTAAGATTGATAATTGGTATATTAAAAGGCGCTTAAGAGAAGAAACTTTTGATTTCCTTTTACGCCCCTGTTTAATCTTCAAATTCCTTATTTGTCCTTCCTATTTAATTCTTCAATATTTTATTAGAATTGTTAAAAAAAAAAAATTTATTATCACGTTTAGATATGGTAAAAAAAAAATTGGTTAAAAAATTGGTTAAATCTCATTACATTTACATATTGTTTTTTTAATAAAAAAATATATATATATTGGTTAAAAAAAATCTCATTATCACATTTAGGTATTGTTTTTTTTTTAAAAAAAAATATTTTATTAGAATTGTTTTAAAAAAAGTTAATTACCACGTTTAGATATTTTTTTTAAAAAAAAAAGAAGATTGGTTAAAAAAAAAAAAAAAAACTCATTCTCCTGATTAGGTAAGATTGATAATTGGTATTATTCAAATTCCAAAGGGTAGATCATTCCCATGTTTAAGATTTTAAGAGGAGAAACTTTTGATTTCCTTTTACGCCCCTGTTTAATCTTCAAATTCCTTATTTGTCATTCCTATTTAATTCTTCAATATTTTATTAGAATTGTTAAAAAAAAAATTCATTATCACATTTAGATATGGTAAAAAAAAAAATTGGTTAAAAAATTGGTTAAATCTCATTACGTTTAGATATTGTTTTTTTAATAAAAATATATATATATATATTGGTTAAAAAAAATCTCATTATCACATTTAGGTATTGTTTTTTTTTTAAAAAAAATATTTTATTAGAATTGTTTAAAAAAAAAGTTAATTACCACGTTTAGATATTTTTTTTTTTTAAAAAAAAGAAGATTGGTTAAAAAAAAAAACTCATTCTCACGATTAGGTAAGATTGATAATTGGTATATTAAAAGGCGCTTAAGAGGAGAAACTTTTGATTTCCTTTTACGCCCCTGTTTAATCTTCAAATTCCTTATTTGTCCTTCCTATTTAATTCTTCAATATTTTATTAGAATTGTTAAAAAAAAAATTTATTATCACGTTTAGATATGGTAAAAAAAAAAAATTGGTTAAAAAATTTGTTAAATCTCATTACATTTAGATATTGTTTTTTTAATAAAAAAATATATATATATTGGTTAAAAAAAATCTCATAATCACATTTAGGTATTGTTTTTTTTTAAAAAAAAATATTTTATTAGAATTGTTTTAAAAAAAGTTAATTACCACGTTTTTTTAAAAAAAAAGAAGATTGGTTAAAAAAAAAAACACTCATTCTCACGATTAGGTAAGATTGATAATTGGTATTATTCAAATTCCAAAGGGTAGATCATTCCCAAGTTTAAGATTTTAAGAGGAGAAACTTTTGATTTCCTTTTACGCCCCTGTTTAATCTTCAAATTCCTTATTTGTCATTCCTATTTAATTCTTCAATATTTTATTAGAATTGTTAAAAAAAAAAAATTTATTATCACGTTTAGATATGGTAAAAAAAAAAATTGGTTAAAAAATTGGTTAAATCTCATTACATTTAGATATTGTTTTTTTAATAAAAAAAATATATATATATTGGTTAAAAAAAATCTCATTATCACATTTAGGTATTGTTTTTTTTTTTTTTTTAAATATTTTATTAGAATTGTTTTAAAAAAAGTTAATTACCACGTTTAGATATTTTTTTTTTTAAAAAAAAAGAAGATTGGTTAAAAAAAAAAACTCATTCTCACGATTAGGTAAGATTGATAATTGGTATTATTCAAATTCCAAAGGGTAGATCATTCCCAAGTTTAAGATTTTAAGAGGAGAAACTTTTGATTTCCTTTTACGCCCCTGTTTAATCTTCAAATTCCTTATTTGTCATTCCTATTTAATTCTTCAATATTTTATTAGAATTGTTAAAAAAAAAAAATTCATTATCACGTTTAGATATGGTAAAAAAAAATTTTGGTTAAAAAATTGGTTAAATCTCATTACGTTTAGATATTGTTTTTTTAATAAAAATATATATATATATATTGGTTAAAAAAAATCTCATTATCACATTTAGGTATTGTTTTTTTTAAAAAAAATATATTTTATTAATATTGTTTAAAAAAAAGTTAATTACCACGTTTAGATATTTTTTTTAAAAAAAAAAGAAGATTGGTTAAAAAAAAAAACTCATTCTCACGATTAGGTAAGATTGATAATTGGTATATTAAAAGGCGCTTAAGAGGAGAAACTTTTGATTTCCTTTTACGACCCTGTTTAATCTTCAAATTCCTTATTTGTCCTTCCTATTTAATTCTTCAATATTTTATTAGAATTGTTAAAAAAAAAAAATTATTATCACGTTTAGATATGGTAAAAAAAAAAATTTGGTTAAAAAATTGGTTAAATCTCATTACATTTAGATATTGTTTTTTTAATAAAAAAAATATATATATTGGTTAAAAAAAATCTCATTATCACATTTAGGTATTGTTTTTTTTTTAAAAAAAATATTTTATTAGAATTGTTTTAAAAAAAGTTAATTACCACGTTTAGATATTTTTTTTTTTTAAAAAAAGAAGATTGGTTAAAAAAAAAAAAAACTCATTCTCACGATTAGGTAAGATTGATAATTGGTATTATTCAAATTCCAAAGGGTAGATCATTCCCAAGTTTAAGATTTTAAGAGGAGAAACTTTTGATTTCCTTTTACGCCCCTGTTTAATCTTCAAATTCCTTATTTGTCATTCCTATTTAATTCTTCAATATTTTATTAGAATTGTTAAAAAAAAAAAAAATTCATTATCACGTTTAGATATGGTAAAAAAAAAATTGGTTAAAAAATTGGTTAAATCTCATTACGTTTAGATATTGTTTTTTTAATAAAAAAAATATATATATATATTGGTTAAAAAAAATCTCATTATCACATTTAGGTATTGTTTTTTTTTAAAAAAAAATATTTTATTAATATTGTTTAAAAAAAAGTTAATTACCACGTTTAGATATTTTTTTTTAAAAAAAAAGAAGATTGGTTAAAAAAAAACAACTCATTCTCACGATTAGGTAAGATTGATAATTGGTATATTAAAAGGCGCTTAAGAGGAGAAACTTTTGATTTCCTTTTACGCCCCTGTTTAATCTTCAAATTCCTTATTTGTCCTTCCTATTTAATTCTTCAATATTTTATTAGAATTGTTAAAAAAAAAATTTATTATCACGTTTAGATATGGTAAAAAAAAAAATTGGTTAAATCTCATTACATTTAGATATTGTTTTTTTAATAAAAAAATATATATATATTGGTTAAAAAAAATCTCATTATCACATTTAGGTATTGTTTTTTTTTTAAAAAATATTTTATTAGAATTGTTTTAAAAAAAGTTAATTACCACGTTTAGATATTTTTTTTTTAAAAAAAAGAAGATTGGTTAAAAAAAAAAACTCATTCTCACGATTAGGTAAGATTGATAATTGGTATTATTCAAATTCCAAAGGGTAGATCATTCCCAAGTTTAAGATTTTAAGAGGAGAAACTTTTGATTTCCTTTTACGCCCCTGTTTAATCTTCAAATTCCTTATTTGTCATTCCTATTTAATTCTTCAATATTTTATTAGAATTGTTAAAAAAAAAATTCATTATCACATTTAGATATGGTAAAAAAAAAATTGGTTAAAACATTGGTTAAATCTCATTACGTTTAGATATTGTTTTTTTAATAAAAAAAATATATATATATATATTGGTTAAAAAAAATCTCATTATCACATTTAGGTATTGTTTTTTTAAAAAAAAAAAAATATTTTATTAGAATTGTTTAAAAAAAAAGTTAATTACCACGTTTAGATATTTTTTTTTTTAAAAAAAGAAGATTGGTTAAAAAAAAAAAAAAAAAACTCATTCTCACGATTAGGTAAGATTGATAATTGGTATATTAAAAGGCGCTTAAGAGGAGAAACTTTTGATTTCCTTTTACACCCCTGTTTAATCTTCAAATTCCTTATTTGTCCTTCCTATTTAATTCTTCAATATTTTATTAGAATTGTTAAAAAAAAAAATTATTATCACGTTTAGATATGGTAAAAAAAAAATTGGTTAAAAAATTGGTTAAATCTCATTACATTTAGATATTGTTTTTTTAATAAAAAAATATATATATTGGTTAAAAAAATCTCATAATCACATTTAGGTATTGTTTTTTTTTAAAAAAAAATATTTTATTAGAATTGGTTTAAAAAAAAGTTAATTACAACGTTTTTTTTTAAAAAAAAAGAAGATTGGTTAAAAAAAAAAAAAACTCATTCTCACGATTAGGTAAGATTGATAATTGGTATTATTCAAATTCCAAAGGGTAGATCAATCCCAAGTTTAAGATTTTAAGAGGAGAAACTTTTGATTTCCTTTTACGACCCTGTTTAATCTTCAAATTCCTTATTTGTCATTCCTATTTAATTCTTCAATATTTTATTAGAATTGTTAAAAAAAAAAATTCATTATCACGTTTAGATATGGTAAAAAAAAAAATTGGTTAAAAAATTGGTTAAATCTCATTACGTTTAGATATTGTTTTTTTAATAAAAAAATATATATATATATTGGTTAAAAAAAATCTCATTATCACATTTAGGTATTGTTTTTTTTTTTAAAAAAAAATATTTTATTAATATTGTTTAAAAAAAAAAGTTAATTACCACGTTTAGATATTTTTTTTTTTTAAAAAAAGAAGATTGGTTAAAAAAAAAAAAAAACTCATTCTCACGATTAGGTAACATTGATAATTGGTATATTAA
Organism: Luffa acutangula; assembly: GCA_036850905.1. Classification (NCBI taxonomy): domain Eukaryota; kingdom Viridiplantae; phylum Streptophyta; class Magnoliopsida; order Cucurbitales; family Cucurbitaceae; genus Luffa; species Luffa acutangula. The sequence goes on from CM072099.1 coordinate 17,372,732, forward strand.
AAGACGCTTAAGAGGAGAAACTTTTGATTTCATTTTACGCCCCTGTTTAATCTTCAAATTTCTTATTTGTCCTTCCTATTTAATTCTTCAATATATTATTAGAATTGTTAAAAAAAAAAATTTATTATCACGTTTAGATATGGTAAAAAAAAAAATTGGTTAAATCTCATTACATTTAGATATTGTTTTTTTAATAAAAAAAAATATATATATTGGTAAAAAAAAATCTCATTATCACATTTAGGTATTGTTTTTTTTTAAAAAATATTTTATTAGAATTGTTTTAAAAAAAGTTAATTACCACGTTTAGATATTTTTTTTTTTAAAAAAAGAAGATTGGTTAAAAAAAAAAAAAACTTATTCTCACGATTAGGTAAGATTGATAATTGGTATTATTCAAATTCCAAAGGGTAGATCATTCCCAAGTTTAAGATTTTAAGAGGAGAAACTTTTGATTTCCTTTTACGCCCCTGTTTAATCTTCAAATTCCTTATTTGTCCTTCCTATTTAATTTTTCAATATTTTATTAGAATTGTTAAAAAAAAAATTTATTATCACGTTTAGATATGGTAAAAAAAAAATTGGTTAAAAAATTGGTTAAATCTCATTACGTTTAGATATTGTTTTTTTAATAAAAAAAATATATATATTGGTTAAAAAAAATCTCATTATCACATTTAGGTATTGTTTTTTTTTTTAAAAAAAATATTTTATTAGAATTGTTTAAAAAAAAGTTAATTACCACGATTAGATATTTTTTTTTTAAAAAAAAGAAGATTGGTTAAAAAAAAAAAAAACTCATTCTCACGATTAGGTAAGATTGATAATTGGTATATTAAAAGGCGCTTAAGAGGAGAAACTTTTGATTTCCTTTTACGCCCCTGTTTAATCTTCAAATTCCTTATTTGTCCTTCCTATTTAATTCTTCAATATTTTATTAGAATTGTTAAAAAAAAAATTATTATCACGTTTAGATATGGTAAAAAAAAAAAAAATGGTTAAAAAATTGGTTAAATCTCATTACATTTAGATATTGTTTTTTTAATAAAAAAATATATATATATTGGTTAAAAAAAATCTCATTATCACATTTAGGTATTGTTTTTTTTTTTTTAAATATTTTATTAGAATTGTTTTAAAAAAAGTTAATTACCACGTTTAGATATTTTTTTTTTAAAAAAAAAAAGAAGATTGGTTAAAAAAAAAAAAAACTCATTCTCACGATTAGGTAAGATTGATAATTGGTATTATTCAAATTCCAAAGGGTAGATCATTCCCAAGTTTAAGATTTTAAGAGGAGAAACTTTTGATTTCCTTTTACACCCCTGTTTAATCTTCAAATTCCTTATTTGTCATTCCTATTTAATTCTTCAATATTTTATTAGAATTGTTAAAAAAAAAAATTCATTATCACGTTTAGATATGGTAAAAAAAAAAATTGTTAAAAAATTAGTTAAATCTCATTACGTTTAGATATTGTTTTTTTAATAAAAAAAAATATATATATATATTGGTTAAAAAAAATCTCATTATCACATTTAGGCATTGTTTTTTTTTAAAAAAAAATATTTTATTAGAATTGTTTAAAAAAAAGTTAATTACCACGTTTAGATATTTTTTTTTTTAAAAAGAAGATTGGTTAAAAAAAAAAAAAAACTCATTCTCACGATTAGGTAAGATTTATAATTGGTATTATTCAAATTCCAAAGGGTAGATCATTCCCAAGTTTAAGATTAAGAATTGGTTTTAAGAAAAATCTTCATTATCATTGTTTTTTTTTTTAAAAAAAAAAATCTCATCTTTCATAAGTATAAGAATTGATTTTTTTTTAAAAAAAACATATTTGATGAGATTAATAATTTTTTAATCTATACTATATTAAAAGGCGCTTAAGAAAAGAAACTTTTGATTTCCTTTTAAGTCCCTTTTTAATCTTCAAAATTCCTTATTTGTCCTCCCTATTTAATTATTAAATATTTTATTATTCAAATTCTCACATCTTCATTATCACGTTTAGGTTTTTTTTTTTAAAAAAAAAAAATCTCATCTTTGATAAGATTAAGAATTAGTTAAAAAAAATCATTCCACGTTTAGGTTGTTATTTTTTAAAAAAAAAACTATTTGATAAAATTAAGAATTGGTTTTAAAAAAATCTCATATTTGATGAGATTAAGAAATGGTTTTAAAAAAAAACATCTTCATTCTTTGTGTTATTTTTTTTAAAAAAATAAATCTCATCTGTGATAAGATTAAGAATTCGTTTAAAACAAAATCTTAATTCCCACCTTTAGGTTCACACATCATTACGTTGGTATAGTTTTTTTTAAAGACCTTTCGTTATCTTCAATCTTAAAAAAATGTTTAAGCGGGTGAGATTTTTTATATTTGATTTATATCCATGATATTGGTTATAAACAATTTTTATGAGAATGATTCAATTTGGTCATATACATATCAATTTTTGCAATAATTATAAATTCATGTGTATTTATTCATTTTTATATTTTTTTGGTACATTATCAAATCATATTTCAAATTTTCTAATTAACTACCTATATTTAAAAAGGTATTATAACACGTGCAACGCACGTAATTTCAAACTAGTATATATAAATGTGGCCATTGGAGGGGCCTTGCTTCCCACTATTTTAGTTTAAATATAATGGGAATACTTTGAATTTAAATTTGGCAATTTAATTAGATAGTGATTCTTGAATATCATATTTTATGATTAACAAGGTATTGATTTTTTATATAATATTTTTAAGTAGTCGTTAATTTAAATTTATTATTATAAAAACAAAACTTCATTTGTTGTGAATTAATCAAGATTTTTTGTGTTAGTGGAAAAAAATCTTTTAGTATTGGATTCTTCACGGTTGTTTGTAAGTTATATTTTTAAAAAGTAATCTAGTAATGACAAAGTCTATTTTTATTTTTTCTTTTTTTTTTTTTAAAAAAAAAAACAATTTCAATTAAAATTTCATTGAAATTATTACTACACCATGATTCTCAAATATTTACCGATATTTGCTATTCTATTGTTGTTACTTTTATTTTTTTTTTCCCTCAAATATTATATTATGATTAATAAACTATCAGTTTTCGGATATATTATTTTTTAAGAAATTGTTAATTTAAATTTATTAATATAAAAACATAGCTTCATGTGTTTGAATTTAATTAAGATTTTTTTGTGCATTAGAAAGAACTCTTTTGCTTTTGAATTATTCATGGTTTGTTTAAATTACATTTTCAAACAATAATTTAGTAACTTTAATGATTTTTTTTTTTTTTAAAAAGAATCAATTTCCATTTAGTACAACAAATTGAGACAAGCAAGATGAGAGAAGATGATGAATTTTGATTCACGTATGATGAGACAATGAAAATTTGTTTGGATGGGATGTGTTTTTGTCGAAATATTGGCGCCAACTTCAGTTTACTTAGTATGACAGAGAGGGGTTTTTCAGAGAGCTAATAACAAGTCTTTAACAAAACAGAGTGTCAAGTGAGTAATAGAGAGGGAAGAGAAACAAAATACAAAGGGTCTGTTTGGTAACGTTCTGGTTTCTTATTTCTAATTTTATTAAAAAATCTAAGCATTTAGTAACTATATATGTTTCTTGTTTCCCATTTTTTAGAAACACTCCCAAAATTTGTATAAAACTTTTGGGAACAACTAAAACTAGTTTCTCCTTTTTTTGTTCTTGAGTTTTCAATTTTTTCCAAACATAAATAAGGATATAGGTTTATTATCATTGAATGTATAGGTGTTAGGGTCATGAAATTCTATTTTTCTTTATTAAAAAATGAAGAAACGGAAACAAGAAACGAGAACGTTACCAAACGGGCCAAAAGCGTTTATGGTGGTTCCACCACAATGGGTGTACATCCACTTTAGAAGCACCAAGGACAAAGGATTTTATTCAAGTGTAAGCAGGGACCAAATGAAAAGTTATTGCAATAGCTCTTAATGAAGCTCACAGAAGTAAGTAATTAGTGAGAATTTGTCCTCTTTTCTGTGACAACATGCGATTCATATTGCCACCAACCCGATCTTTCATGAACGGACGAAACACATCGAGCTTGATTGTCATTTCATACGAGAAAAAGTCGCTGCTGGCTTTATCAAACTATTGCCTATTCGATCAAAGCTTCAATTAGCAGATGTCTTTACTAAAGCCTTACCGACTTCTTCCTTTTCTTTTTTGTTGTCCAAGATGGGCATCACTAATTTCATGCTTCCATCTTGAGGGGGAGTATTAGAGAAGTTGTATTTTATAGTTAAATCAGTTAGTTTGTTGATAGGCATCTGTTATTTCAAAGGCTATTTATACAGCCTTGCTCATATGAATAAAGTAAGCAAGCAGTTATTTACTCTCTGTGTTTCAATACTATTGATTAATAATACTTAATAATTCTATATGGTAAACCCCATTAATGCATGAACCTTGGTCCCATATCTCAGTTGGAGTCTGCTTTGGTTTGGCCCCCACAGTGGACTCCTTAGCTCCATCCATCGTCAAATTCCAAAAAAAAAAAAAAAAACAAAGCTAAACAATCAGTAATCAATCATTAAACAAATTCCCTGGAAGTCAAATTTTGTTATCACATCGTCATCACAGCGTTGGCTATAAATATGCCATTAATCTTTAAGCTCATTCAAGCAAACCCCAAAAACAAAAACAAACTGACTCCAAAGTTTTTTTTCTTCTATGGGGAATGAGATTCTTTCACTGCCATGCAAGTTCTCATCTCTTCAAGAGCTCGACCATTCCACCAAGTTGTAGCAGCTGCAATACGAATAATTCTAGTGGTAGTCTCTTCTTGGCGAATTCCAGTGATTCATTTGTTGATGGTAATTAGTTAGACAACCAATCGATGTCCTAGGAATTCTAAAAACACTAAAACAAAATATACTTCATTAGTGCCAGAGAAGTTTATAAGACAAAACCTTGGTAATATACTCAATGCATGCCCTGCCATAGGCAGAGTCACATCTGTTGAGGATCCCACATCGAAAAGAATGGTGGAGACCTCACAACATATAAGCTTCAAGGGTCACTCCACTCATTGCCAATTGGTTTTGAGATGGAAGCCCATATAATCTAATATGGTATCAGAGCTCATTAAACCCAAACGGGTATTCGGTCCAATAAAAAGAAATTGGGATCCCATCCAAGAATGGTGAACCCAAAGAGGCACCATCTTGAGGGGGCATGTTGAGGATCCCACATCGAAAAGAAAGAAATTGGGATCCGATCCAAGAATGGTGAACCCAAAGAGGCACCATCTTGAGGGGGCATGTTGAGGATCCCACATCGAAAAGAATGGTGGAGACCTCACAACATATAAGCTTCAAGGGTCACTCCACGATGGAAGCCCATATAATCTAATAACATCAAATCCAATGAAGGCAGAAATAACAAAAATTGGCTCAAGTCAAACACCTTTCATGCTGAATTAGCGAAGCCCTCTCCCATTCTTGTCCCCTCCAACAACATGTTGACCCCTCTTTGTCTTCACATTTCTATCCCAAATACAACATCCCATTCAAAAAAACCAAATCAAACCCACAATTCAAAAGAGAGAATAAACGTAGCAAGCATATAGCAAGAACTACCTTAAAAGGTTGTGCTCTCGTCTATGTTGCGAGTTATCTAGCGAATGCTTATATGAACAAAAAAGAGGAAAAAAAAAGATCCACGGATTCTAGCTTAAGAGATATAAATGCTATACAATCTACCTGACAGGCTTAAGCAAATGTCAAAAATACTCATCCTGAAACAAAACATACAATAATGTAACCAAAATCATATGTGGACTTAAAATAAATTGTTAGGATACTCAGTGACCTTGCCCACAACAAGCATATGGAGAAGGAAAAGAGTTAAAGGAATTACATTCAAGAAAAATGCACAAGTACCCGGATACTCAAGGTATTAAAAAGATACATTAAAACAACAAGGAATTTATAGTGTGAAAGCACGCATGCTAAAGAAGGCAAATCTATTTCATTTGATAGAATATATGATAAAAAGCAAAGACTGTGCATTGAATTATGAGTTTTGTTTTAAAAAAAAAAAATTCATGTTTTTGTGAAGGGCACTCCAACAAGAGGCCATATTTGGTAGAGAATCACAAGAAGATTTGAAAGGTTGTGTACCACCACAATTAAAATTAATGAAAATTGGCAGAGCTTTTAAAAGTTAACATTGATCTAACTCACTCAACCTTGCTTGTGCTAACGAATATCAGAAGAAAGATCTAAACATAACATTTATATCCACCAAATTCTTTTGGTATTGGATTCTTCACGGTTGTTTGTAAGTTATATTTTTAAAAAGTAATCTAGTAATGAGAAAGTCTATTTTTATTTTTTCTTTTTTTTTTTAAAAAAAAACAATTTCAATTAAAATTTCATTGAAATTATTACTACACCATGATTCTCAAATATTTACCGATATTTGCTATTCTATTGTTGTTACTTTTATTTTTTTTCCCTCAAATATTATATTATGATTAATAAACTATCAGTTTTCGGATATATTATTTTTTAAGAAATTGTTAATTTAAATTTATTAATATAAAAACATAGCTTCATGTGTTTGAATTTAATTAAGATTTTTTTGTGCATTAGAAAGAACTCTTTTGCTTTTGAATTATTCATGGTTTGTTTAAATTATATTTTCAAACAATAATTTAGTAACTTTAATGATTTTTTTTTTTTAAAAAAAGGATCAATTTCCATTTAGTACAACAAATTGAGACAAGCAAGATGAGAGGAGAGGATGAATTTTGATTCACATATAATGAGACAATGAAAATTTGTTTGGATGGGATGTGTTTTTGTTGAAATATTGGCGTCAACTTCAGTTTACTTAGTATGACAGAGAGGGGTTTTTCAGAGAGCTAATAACAAGTCTTTAACAAAACAGAGTGTCAAGTGAGTAATAGAGAGGGAAGAGAAACAAAACACAAAGGGTCTGTTTGGTAACATTCTCGTTTCTTATTTCTAATTTTATTAAAAAATCTAAGCATTTAATAACTATGTATGTTTCTTGTTTCCCATTTTGTAGAAACACTCCCAAAATTTGTATAAAACTTTTGGGAACAACTAAAACTAGTTTCTCTTTTTTTTTGTTCTTGTTTTCAATTTTTTCCAAACATAAATAAGGATATAGGTTTATTATCATTGAATGTATAGGTGTTAGGATAATGAAATTCTATTTTTCTTTATTAAAAAATGAAGAAACGGAAACAAGAAACGAGAACGTTACCAAACGGGCCAAAAACGTTTATAGTGGTTCCACCACAATGGGTATACATCCACTTTAGAAGCACCAAGGACAAAGGATTTTATTCAAGTGTAAGCAGGGACCGAATGAAAAGTTATTAAATAGCTCTTAATGAAGCTCACGGAAGTAAGTAATTAGTGAGACAATCTTTTATAGACACAATAGATAGCTAATGAATAAATAACCACGTGAGTGGCACGCCCCTTAAATGCTTGCCACAAATGCTCAAGATCACCTATTCAGCGCCCCAAACAGCCCCTTAATTGACTAAATCTCTTGCTTCAAATCTTTTCACAAAAAAGGAGTTCTTATTTTTAGAGGAGGCCATAAACACCTCCCCATTTCAACTCTTTCTACATTTCAAGATATGGCCTATTTATTGTTGGTGTTGTTTCAGCAAAAACTCTTTCTACATCTCAAGATGGCCTATTTATTGTTGCTTAAAAAAACAACATGCATGCCTATCTATTGATAATCGAACCATGGACTAATGGGGGCATGAGGGGTGGCTAGAGGCACTTTTACCAACAAAGCAAATGAGAAAATTCAAACAATTCAGCCAAGTTTTATATACTAATTAATAAATGATTTCAGTTCAGAGGGGACGAGCCCCCGGGCCCAAGCTAAATCTGCCACTGCCCATATCGACATTCTTTAGCAAACTCATAATATAGTATTGTGATTTTTTTTTTTTAAACATAGTATTGTGATTTTTAAAACGGATGTTAGATTATATTATTTCATATTTCTAATTTTGTTTTATAAATAGCTCATTAGATTATGTTTTCTAAAAATGGTTGTTTTTAAACTCATAACTTGGAAACTTTTCGTTTGCTTTTTGTTGACTTAGTTTCAAAACAGAGGATTAGTTTATCGTTGGGTTTTGATTTGAGGGTTTGAGAGTTTCTTTGTTTAGTCGGTTTTGATTTTTTTTAATGATTTTCTTTATGGGAGTGGTGGTTGGGGGGATAGATTTTCTCAATATCCAAACCGAGGATTTGAGTGGGTTATTCCTTAGTTTGTAACGCTATGATTTGGAAGGATTTCAAATCAAAATGGATTTAAAATCATTTCCCGTGTTTGGTTAGAACCAAAAAAATAGAATTTGAAATCCAATCTGATTTGAAATCCTGTTTTGCCTCAAAATATTTTACGTCCAAAATAGGTCGGATTTAGCAGGATTTTGAATGAAAATTAATCACATTCCAATTTTACCCTTCTGATTTGGTTGAATTGATGAAAACAAAATGAATGCCTAATAAATACATAGAAAAAATGATTTGGTTGGTTGATTTATTACTTAACTTTTTTTTAATTTTTTTATTACTATTTAACTTGGATTTCGGTTTTTATATTTATTTAACTTTTATTCTTTTTAAAATACCTAATAAATACATAGAAAAAATAGGGATATTAATTCTTTTTAATAATAATTATAATTATAAGGGTGTAACTGTAAAATTATTGTTTTTTTTTTTCATTTCTTTTAAACATCCAAACAAGAAATGTTGTTTTTACTGATTTAAAATCCATTAAAAATCCATTGGGTTTCAAACAAGATTAGGATTTTAAAATCATTTCCTTTTTTTAAATCCTGGAATTTAAAATCATTTCCATTCAATTCTGGATGCCAAACAGAGCATAAATGTAAAGAAAGTGTGATTAAATTTTGTTGCAGGTTTGAGGGTTTTCAAGGTTTAGTTGATTGCAATTTTCCCTTTTTTTTTATTATTTTCTTAAAAAAAATCAATAACCAAACAAGGTTTTGAGTTTCCTCAAAGATTACAAGAAAATGGGAGAAAATTTCCTTCAAACAACTGCGATTTTTTTAGTCGATGGAATAGAAATGGAAAACATCATAGGGAAAAATTTGGTGATTGGCAATTAAAATGACTCTTTTGTTTTCTCAGAAGTCAAATAATTGGATTTGGGACTAAAATTTTATAGTTTTATGATTTTGGCATAGGGAACACACCCTTTTGCAACCAAGAGTGTAGACAACAACAATTAGAAATAAACCAAACAAAAGTGAAGAAATAGATAAAAGATCATATCATCTACAAACATAAAGAGCATTGAGAAAAAAGGATCAACAAATTAAAACTTAGAAAACATTCCCAATGGTTGGAAGTCTATGCTTTGATCTACTTTTTCCATTGAAGAACGTGAAACAATAGTCAAATATTGGAAATCACTCAATTGAGAAGGAGATGATTCTTGCTACATGATTTCAAAGAGAACTATACAGAGTATTTATACAAGAGTTCTAAAACTAAAATAACAAAAATAACAAAATACTAACAGAAAATACAAAAATATCTCAACAACAATAACCAAAAAGATTTCTTATTAACATCCCCTCAAACGAGTGTAGGAGGCATGAGTTTGCTGCACAAAGACCGAAGACGAGCAGAAGTAAGAGGCTTGGTAAACAAATCTGCAAGTTGATGATCAGTAGGAATAAACCGCAAGTCAATGTCTTTTCGAACAACACGCTCTCTAACGAAATGAATTGAAAAATAATCAATCTCAACGTGCTTAGTTCGGCCATGAAAAATTGGATTACGAGCAAGCTGAATGGCAGAACTGTTATCACACCAGAGTAAGGGTGGAGAAGTACCAAAAATATGCAAGTTTTTTAGAAGTTGACGAATCTAGAATAATTTAGAAGCAGTTGTGGCTAGAGCACGATATTCGGCCTCCGTAGAGCTACGAGAAACAGTAGTTTGTTTCTTAGCAGCCCAAGAGATAGGATTAGGTCCCAAAAATACCACAAAACCAGTAGTAGATCACCTATCAATATGATCACCACCCCAATCCAAGTCTAAATAGGTCGTAATTCGAAAAGGATCAGAAGAAGCTTTCTTAAACAGAATACCAACATTAATAGTATCACCAAGATACCGAAGAACTCTTTTCACTGCCACAAGATGTGATGTACAAGGAGAGTGCATATACTGAGAGAGCTTACCAACAAAGAATGCAATGTCAGACCGACTAAAAGTAAGGTAATGTAACGCACCGACAATAGCATGAAAAGACTGAGCATCTTCACTTGAACAAGAATGACCAAAATCCGTAACAGGATGAAGAGCAACAGGAGTAGTACAAGGTTTGGCAGCAAGCATACCATGGTTTGATTAAACTATTCTTTGTCTAACGTTTTGAATTCTTAAGAGAATGTTGGTTAGTATTGCTCGGGACGCGTAATAGTTCAAGTTTAGGGGTGTGATAACTCTCCAAAAGGGAGTTATTTAAGCCTTTTTTCTATAGGGATTTGTGTGTCTTTTGTGCTTAATAGGGTTGCTTTTAGATATATATTATATGTTTTAACCCATTTGGAAGAATGGAAGCTTTGGAAATTATTTTGTGCAGAATATGTTGTTGGGCGACTCAAGGGAGCAAATTCTGTGCTGGAGCAAAACTGCCACGTCACAGCTCGTTAGCCAATTTAACAAACCGAATTCTATTAAGTTATTCTCGAGATAAAGGAGCAAGGAGATCCATCCACGTGTCTAGGTCAACCTAATTCAAGCCTCCTATCACTCTATAAAAGGAGATAGCCGCCCAAGTCAAATTCATTCCACTTATGGGGAAGAGATCGTTCTCATTTCCATTTTGGGAGCCGAATAGAGGAGAGATTGGAGACCATCAAGAAGACCATCAATTACAAGTTGTTCAAGGGAATTAATCTTTTCTTGTATTACCTTGTGGTTATGGACATGCTTACTCAGATTGTAACGTGTGTTTCCATGCATTTTATGAACTAAGTAGTTTTAGGCGTTGGTTAGGAAACAATGTGATTGTCGTGCTTAATCTCTAGTAATAAATATTGATTAATGCATCTTGATTAATTTTTGTGCTCATTTCTATTTTGTGCCCGCTTGGCCAGCCGGTATGAATATCTCTCTCTAGTTTCAGGGATGATTTAAGGAGTGTGTGGCGATTAATCACACTAGATCATTGTGTATTAGTGTACGCCAGTGACTGAGCTAGGGATAGCCAGTTGCCTAGTGCTTGATCGGTAGTACTTCATTGGAGTTGAAACACATTCCAAAAGATCCGGAGTTCCGAGAGGAATCTGCTAATAAGACTGCGAGAGTTTTGCATGATCAATAATATTGCTAGAGATCTTTTAAAACAATTACTAAATCCTGACCAGTGCCCGTTTCTAATCTGTCTGCCTATTTGTTACTTTCTGTTCTGTCATTTCTTTTGCTTCAGCATTCTATCAAAAATCAATCATTTTAACCATTCTTGAAACCATTAAAAGGCTAAACAAAATAGATAAAGTGAAAGCTAATTCAGACCTTGGATTCGATAAATACTTATTGCTTGTTGCGGACTGTGTATACTTGCACAGAGTCTAGAGTCTTTTTATATCTTATTTTTACTCACTCTAGGAACTCAACAAGGGCCAACCACAGAAGAAATGTTAATAAGATCTCTAGTTTGTATGATGATACGGGGTTATGGAAAGAAGATGATGCAGATTTGGAAGACATTGCAACTCAATATTTTTACAACTTATTCTAGACATCCAATCCGGACTGGGAAGCAATTGAGGATGTTATGAATTCCATCTCTCCAAGGGTTACAGAGGAACAAAATGCGGAGTTAATAAGAAGGTTTACAAAAGAAGAGATATCTACAGTGGTAAAAAGCATGACACCTATGAAAGCTCCTGGCCCGGACGGTATTCAGGCTATTTTCTACTAGAGATATTGGGAGATAGTTGGTGAGGATGTTTGTACTTTCTACTTACAGGTTCTTAATGAAGGAATGGAGCTACAGCAAGTCAATAGTACTTTTATTATTTTGATTCCTAAAGTTAAAGATCCTAGAACAATGAAAGATTTTTGTCCCATCAGTTTGTGTTCTGTTCTTTATAAGATCATTGCAAAGACTTTGGAAAACAGGTTGAAGACTATTCTAGATAAGTTGATATCTCCAAATCAGGCAACGTTTGTTCCTGGAAGGCTGATTATAGATAATGCAATTTTGGGCTACGAATGCATTCATGCTATCAAAAGTAAAAGATATGGTATGGACGGTCTGGTGGGGCTAAAACTGGATATGAGTAAGGCCTATGACCGTGTGGAATGAGTGTATATTCAGAGAATTATGGAGAGAATGGGATTCAGCAACAGATGGATTTCTCTTATTAAAGGGTGTGTGGACTCTATTAGCTTTCGAGTTCTGTTAAATGGATTGCCTAGATCTATGTTTAAACCAGTGCGAGGTCTTAAACAAGGTGATCCGCTATCTCCATACCTTTTCTTATTATGTGTTGAAGGTCTCTCCAGTCTCCTTCATCGTGCAGAACAGGATAAGGACATAACAGGTTTGAGGATTACCAAATACTGTCCTTCTATCTCCCATTTATTTTACGCTGATGTTAGCTTGTTGTTTTTCAAAGCCTCTAATAAAGATTTCAGAACCGTTCAGAGATGTTTAGACACTCAAACGGTGAAATTTGAGAAATCCATGTTCATGGTTAGCCCAAATACTAGTGAGACACGGATTCAAGACATCAAAGCAAACTTGAGAGTGAAACATACTAGCACTCTGGGTCAATATCCGGGGCTCCCTTCTCAAAACGCTAGGAATAAACAGGATATCTTCAACAACATAAAGGATCGAGTTTGGAGAACGTTGCAAAGATGGAAAGGAAAATTCTTCTCAGCAGCAGGAAGGGAAGTATTAATTAAATCAGTGGCTCGGGCCATTCCGAATTATGCTATGGGATGCTTTAAATTTCCAATAGGTCTTTATAACACTCTTAACTCTTTTTGTGCTAGGTTTTTGTGGAGAGGAACTGAGGATGGCAACAAAATTCATTGGCAAAACTGGAAGAAACTCTGTCAGCATAAAGTTCAAGGGGGATTGAGCTTCAGAGACATCCACATTTTCAACCAAGCTATGTTAGCAAAACAAAGCTGGAGGTTGATTAAGTATCCTGATAGTTTATTGGCAAAAGTTCTCAAAGGGAGATATTACAAAACAGGGAATTATCTTAAAGCTCCTGTTGGCAACAACTCATCTTATGTGTGGACAAGCATTATGTGGGGTCGCGAACTTTTCAACAAGGGCTATCAATGGAGGGTGGGAAGTGGTATCAGTATTGATGCGGCTAAGGACCCTTGGATACCAAAGGAGTGGTCATGTAAACCGATAGCTCCACAAAGGAATGCACAGAGACTTAAGCGGGAGGGGGGAATGGAACGAAGAGCTTATCGGGGAATTATTCATTCCTTATGATGCCAACACTATTTTAAATATCCCTTTGAATTCTACCAATCAGGAGGATGTTATCATATGGCATCATGATAATAAAAGAATTTTCTCTATAAAAAGTGCTTATAGATTGGGAATGGAAGATATCCGAAATGCCTCTCCGTCAGGGTCGAGTTTACATCAGCAAGAAAGGATTTGGAAACTCTTCTGGAAATTGAGTCTTCCGTCTAAAATATAGATTTGCAGATGGAAGATTGATAACTGCCCAAAAGGTAGTTATTTAGGCCTCATTTCTATCAGGATTTGTGTGTCTTTTGTGCTTAAGAGGGTTGGTTTTAGATGGATATTACATGTTTTAACCCATTTGGAAGAATGAAAGCATTGGAAATTATTTTGTGCAGATTATGCTGCTGGGCGACTGGAGGGAGCAAATTCTGTGTTGCGCAAAACTGGGAACAGAAACTGCCACATCACAACTTGTTAGCCAACTTCATGAACCGACTTTTGTTGAGTTATTCTCGTGATAAAGGGTCAAGGAGAGCCTTACACGTGTCCTAGTTGACCTAATTCAAGCCTCCCATCCTTCTCATCCTTTTATAAAAGGAAGTAGCCGTCAAAGTCAAAAACATTCCAACTTTCCTTGGAAGCCGAATAGTATAGAGAGATTGGAGATTACCAAGAACACCATCATCCGCAAGCTGATTAAGGAGATTACTATTTTCTTTATTGTCTTGTGATTATGGACATGCCTACTCAGATTGTAATTCATGTTTCCATGTTTATTATGAACTAAGTAGCTTAAGGTGTTGGTTAGGAACATGTAGTTGTTGTGCTTAAACTTTAGTAATATATCGATTATTGCATCTTGGTTAATTGTTGAGCCTGTTTACATTCTATGCCCGCCTGGCCAGCCGGTGTGAATATCTCTCTCTAGTTTCAGGGATGATTTAGAGAGTGTGTGGCAATTATCCACACTACGATCATTGTGTATTGTTGAACGCCAGTGGCTGAGCTAGGGATAGCCAGTTGCCTAGTGCTTGATCGGTCGCACTTCATTGGGGTTGAAACACATTCCAAAAGATCCGGAGTTTCGGGAGGAATCCGCTAATAATACTGCGAGAGTTGCATGATCAATAATATTGCTAGAGCATCTTCTAAAACAACTACTAAAGCCTAACCAGCGCCTGTCTTTAATCTGTCTGTCTATTTGTTTATTCTTTGTTCTGTCATTTATTTTGCTTCAGCATAATTCTTATAAAACCAAATTATTGTTACTATCTTTGAAACCATTAGAAAATTACACAAAATAGATAAAGTGGAAGCTAATTCAGGACTCGGATTGATAATATTACTTGTTGCAGACTGTGTGTACTTGCACAGGAATTCTAGAGTTTTCTTTATCATATTTTACTCACTCTAGGAACACAATAAGTTTTTGGCGTCGTTGCCGGGGAACTTGAATAAGTTTTTATCTGATTTGTTTTGTGTATGTGTTTTAGTAGTTTGGTGCTAGAACTTTTTTATTGTGTCTTTTGTTTTTGCAAGTGTAAGTTTGGTGCATGAGCGATCCGCCTAGGGTAAGGTTCGAGCTTGATCCAGAAATCGAAAGGACATTTAGGATAAGAAGGAGAGAGTAGCGCAGAAACCAGATGGAGAACGTGTCACGTCTTCCGGAGGCTCCTGAAGGTCCAGCAAACCCCCAGCAGAATTCGTTGCTGCAGCAAAACCCGCTGTTTGAGCAAAATGAGCAGCAAAATAATCAGGCTGAAAATCCTATCTTGATTGCAAACGATAGGACCAGAGCCATTCAAGCGTATGTTGTCCCAATGTTTAATGAGTTGAATCCAGGGATTGCACGTCCCCAAATCTAAGCGGCAAATTTTGAAATGAAACCGGTAATGTTTCAGATGTTGCAAACCGTGGGGCAATTCCATGGTTTGTCATCTGAAGACCCTCATTTACATCTTAAGTCTTTTATAGGAGTTAGCGATTCTTTTGTAATTCAAGGAGTGCCTAGAGATGCTCTAAGATTAACTTTGTTCTCGTACTCTCTTAGAGATGGAGCAAAGGCATGGTTGAACTCTTTTGCTCCAGGATCAATTAGGACATGGGATGAGTTAGCTGAAAATTTTTTAGTAAATATTTCCCACCTAATAGAAATGCTAAATTAAGGAGTGAAATAGTAGGGTTTAGGCAACTTGAGGATGAGACTTTTAGTGAGGCTTGGGAAAGGTTTAAGGAGCTTTTGCGAAAGTGTCCCCACCATGGTTTACCTCATTGTATTCAAATGGAAACATTTTACAATGGTTTAAATGTTGTCACCCAAGGTATGGTCGATGCTTCGACTGGAGGGGCCCTTTTTGCAAAAACTTTTGATGAAGCCTATGAAATTTTAGAAAGAATATCTATTAATAGTTGTCAGTGGTCGGATGTTAGAGGCACAAATAAAAAGGTTAAGAGTGTATTACAGGTTGATGGTGTGTCCACCATTAGGGTTGATCTTGTTATGATTGCTAATGCTCTTAAGAATGTGACAGTGATTAGTCATCAGCAGCCACCAGCTATGGAGCCTACTGTAGTGGTAAACCAGGTGGCAGAAGAAGCATGTGTCTATTGTGGTGAAAATCACAACTACGAGTTTTGCCCCAGCAATCCAACTTCTGTGTTTTTTGTAGGTAATTAGAGGAATAACCCTTATTCTAACTTTTACAATCCAGGTTGGCGCAACCACCCCAACTTCGCATGGGGAGGACAAGGAAGTAATGTGCAAGCACAACAAAAGGTGAACCAGCCAGGATTTGCTAAAGCGCAGGTAATGCCCCAGCAAAATAAGCAGGCTTTGCCCCAGCAAAATTCAGGGAATTCTCTTGAGGCGATGATGAAAGAATTTATGGCTCGTACAGATGCCGCAATTCAAAGTAATCAAGCTTCGATGAGAGCCCTGGAATTGCAAGTGGGTCAGCTAGCTAATGAGTTGAAGGCAAGGCCTCAAGGGAAACTTCCCTCGGATACTGAACACCCTCGAAGGGAAGGTAAGGAGCAGGTAAAGGCAGTAACTCTTAGGAGTGGTAAGCCATTAGAAGAAAAAAAGGAGCCTAGTAAGACCCAGGATATAAATAGAAATAGTGATAAAAATGTTGTTGTTGAGAAAGAGTTGGAGATTGGTCAAGGTGCTGGAGGCAGCAATAAAGATGTTGGAGCATCTGGTTCTGTTCCAGATGTGGAACCACCTTATGTGCCGCCCCCACCTTATGTACCACATCTACCTTTTCCACAAAGGCAAAAGCCTAAGAATCAGGATGGTCAATTTAAAAAAGTTTTTAGAGATTCTTAAGCAATTGCACATAAATATCCCTTTAGTAGAAGCTATAGAGAAAATGCATAATTATGCTAAATTTCTTAAGGATATTTTAACTAAAAAGAAGAGGTTAGGTGAGTTTGAAACTGTATCTCTTACTGAGGAGTGTAGTGCTATTCTGAAGAATGGGCTACCACCCAAGGCAAAGGATCCAGGATCATTTACTATACCTGTGTCTATAGGTGGAAAAGAGTTAGGTAGAGCACTCTGTGATTTAGGTGCAAGCATTAACCTCATGCCTCTTTCGGTCTATCGGAAGCTTGGTATAGGTCAAGCTAGGCCTACCACAGTCCCACTTCAACTAGCTGATAGGTCTATCACATATCCAGAGGGTAAAATTGAGGATGTCTTAGTAAAAATGGATAAATTCATATTTCCTGTTGATTTATTATTTTAGACTATGAGGCTGATAAAGATGTCCCAATTATTCTAGGTCGTCCATTTTTGGCTACTGGTAGGGCGTTAATAGATGTTCAAAAAGAGGAGTTAACAATGAGAGTCTGTAATGAGGAAGTGAAATTTAATGTGTTTAAAGCCATGAAATATCCAGACGAAATGGAGGATTGTTCCTTCATTAGGATTCTGGAGAGCACAGTTATTGAGACGACAATACAGGATTCAGCTAGTAAGCATTCGGAGGAGCATGGAGAGGTTAGTGTAGAGGATTTACAAGTTTGTTTGTTAGAAAGAAAAAATGAAAAAGAGTTGTTTAGGTGTGAGGATGTTTTTGAGTCTTTAGATTTAGATCAAAGGAAAGCTCCTCCTATTAAGTCATCCCTGATTGAGGCACCTACTTTAGATTTGAAGCCCTTGCCGGACCATCTAAAGTATGTGTATCTTGGGGAAGGAGAGATGTTGCTCATTATTGTTGCATCAGATTTAATGCCGGAGCATGAAGAGACCTTAATAAAATTGCTGCAGCAATACCACAAGGCTATAGGTTGGACATTGGCTGACATTTAGGGAATTAGCCCATCTTTTTGTATGCACAAAATCACTCTAGAGGAGGGATCCTTTAGGAGTATTGAGCAACAAAGAAGGCTTAACCCTGCAATGAAAGAGGTTGTTAAAAAGGAGGTGATTAAATGGTTGGATGTTGGGATCATTTATCCAATTGCCAATAGCAATTGGGTAAGCCCTGTCCAATGTGTTCCTAAGAAAGGAGGTGTCACTGTGGTAAGTAATAAAGACAATGAGTTGATCCCAACCAGGACAGTAACTGGCTGGAGGGTTTGCATGGACTACAGGAGGCTTAATAAAGCCACCCGTAAGGACCATTTCCCTCTACCATTTATTGACCAGATGTTGGATAGATTGGTTGGTCAGGCCTATTACTGTTTCTTAGATGGTTATTCTGGGTATAACCAGATTACTATTGCTCTTGAGGATCAGGAGAAAACCACTTTTACCTGCCCTTATGGGATGTTTGCTTTTAGGCGAATGCCTTTTGGCCTTTGCAATGCTCCAGCAACATTTCAGCGGTGTATGTTAGCAATTTTTTTCTGATATGATTGAGTCCACTGTCGAGGTATTTATGGACGATTTTTCAGTGTTTGGAGGGTCTTTTCAGAATTGTTTAGAAAATTTAGGTAAAGTATTAAAAAGATGTGAGGATACCCATCTAGTTCTTAATTGGGAAAAATGCCACTTCATGGTGAAGGAGGGCATAGTGTTGGGTCATAGGATTTCTAAGAATGGTCTAGAAGTTGATAGAGCAAAAATAGAGGTGATTGAAAGACTAGAACCACCGAATTCAGTGAAAGGAATTCGGAGTATTTTAGGACATGTTGGATTTTATAGGAGGTTCATAAAAGATTTTTCCAAAATCAGTAAACCTCTGTGTAACTTATTTTGTACTGATCATGTTTTTGACTTTAATGCAGATTGTAGGAAGGCTTTTGAGACATTAAAAGCTGCTTTAGTCTCAACACCTATTCTTTGTGCACCTAATTGGAATTTACCATTTGAGGTAATGTGTGATGCGAGTGATGTTGCAGTAGGTGCTATGCTGGGGCAAAAGCAGGGCAAATTTATCCATCCTATATATTATGCAAGCAGGGTTTTAAATGAGGCACAAGTCAACTATACAACTACTGAAAAGGAGTTGTTAGCTGTTGTGTTTTCTTTTGAGAAATTCCGGCCATATTTGGTTGGATCCAAAGTCACAGTGTTCACGGATCATGCAGCAATAAGGTATTTAATGACTAAGAAAGATGCAAAACCTAGACTAATTCGTTGGGTTTTATTGTTACAGGAGTTCGACTTGGAGATAAAGGATAAGAATGGATCAGAAAATGTCATTGCAGATCACTTATCTCGTCTTGATCCATCATCATCTTTGCTGGAGCAATCTGCCATTTCAGATTCTTTTCCAGATGAACAGCTTTTTACTGTTGAGGTAAAGGTAGTCAGGGATGTCCCTTGGTATGCTGATATTGCCAACTTTTGGGTAAATGGAGTCACTCCTATTGACATGGACTGGAGGCAGAAGAAAAAGTTTAAGCATGATGCGAAAATTTTCTATTGGGATGAGCCATTTATGTATAAACAATGCTCTGACGGTATTATTCGCAGGTGTGTTTTAGGTGATGAAGCAAAGGAAATCCTGGAGCAATGTCACTCTTCGCCGTATGGAGGTCATTTCAGCGGTTAGAGGACAGCTATGAGGATTTTGCATTGTGGATTTTTCTGGCCCACATTATTCAAAGATGCCCATTGGTTCTACAAGCAATGTGATGCTTGCCAAAGGAGAGGAAATTTAGGGCCTAGAGATGAAATGCCTCTTACTTACATTTT
Source organism: Luffa acutangula (assembly GCA_036850905.1). Classification (NCBI taxonomy): domain Eukaryota; kingdom Viridiplantae; phylum Streptophyta; class Magnoliopsida; order Cucurbitales; family Cucurbitaceae; genus Luffa; species Luffa acutangula. The sequence goes on from CM072099.1 coordinate 17,392,424, forward strand.
AGAAGTTGAATTATTCGATGTATGGGGTATTGATTTTATGGGGCCATTTCCCCCTTCTAATGGCAACGTTTTTATCTTATTGGCAGTTGATTATGTGTCCAAGTGGGTGGAGGCCATTGCATGCCATCAGAGTGATGTCAAGACAGTTGCAAGGTTTCTTCAATCGCACATCTTTGCGCGGTTTGGGACACCTAGGGCTCTAGTGAGTGACGAAGGTACACATTTTGTTAATAATATCTTAACTAAGCTTTTAGCTAAGTATGGGATTAAGCATAGGATAGCTACCCCTTATCACCCACAAGCAAATGGTCAAGCTGAAATTAGTAATAGGGAAATTAAATCGATTCTAGAGAAAGTAGTTCATCCATCTATAAAGGATTGGTCTTTTAGGTTGGATGAGGCTCTTTGGGCTTATAGGACAGCCTATAAGACTCCTCTAGGTATGTCTCCCTATAGGTTAGTATATGGGAAAACTTGCCATTTACCATTGGAGCTAGAGCATAAAACGTTTTGGGCTTTGAAAAAGTTAAATTTTGATCTAAGTCGTGCAGGAGCAATCAGAATGCTGCAGCTTAATGAATTGGAGGAATTTCGCCAATTTTCTTATGAGAATGCGAAAATGTATAAAGAAAAGACTAAGCTGTGGCATGACAAGAAAATAAAATCTAAAGAGTTTGTCAAGGGTCAAAAAGTCTTGCTTTATAATTCTAGATTGAAATTATTTCCTGGGAAACTAAAATCTAGATGGTCAGGACCGTTTACTGTGGTTGAGGTTTTCCCCCATGGAGCAATTACTTTGCAGGATGAAAGAGATGGGAGAGTATTCAAGGTGCATGGACAGAGTGTGAAAAATTATTGGGGAGAGGAATTTCAGGCGAAATATCCTTCCCTAAGGTTGGTTGATGAATGAGATAGCAGGATTTTTGCGGGAGCATTTCACAGAGCAAAATTTTGAGCTCCCAGTATTCGTATTGATTTTATGTTTCGCTGATTTGTTTTTAATTCCGATTAGGTTAGATTTGATTTTGAATGATTTATTTGCAGTCTGTTGGTATTTTTAATTCCGTAAAAGTAATTTTAGATTTTATTTATGTTGTTTTAAATTTGATTTGATTTGATTTTCTATTATCTTTGGATTATCTTTTATTTAAATTTTATTAGATTTATTTTCAGATATTTGGAATTCTGTTTAGTCTTAATTAGCAAAGATTTTTCTCTACTCTATTTGGCTTCGAGAATAAAAAGGAAATAGATTTGATTTGATCGGTTAAATTTAAAATTTGAATTTAAAGGATTTGATTTTCCTGATTTGAAATTTAAATTCCGTATCCAAGATTCCTCAGGTTCAGAAGGTTGTTGTGGCAAAGGTCTGGCTGGAGCATTTCGTCTGATAAAAAAAAAAGATTATATTGTGAGTTAACTATTTTTACCGTTGGGATGTTTAAATTTCTATGAGCAGGTAAATTTTCGAGATGCTGCCACATGTCACGCAGGGATTATCCAACAGTTTAGCCGTTGACAGCGTGCAGTTATTTACCATGGTTAATTGAAATTCAAAGATTTTACCGTTGGGAATTTGATTTGCAAATTGAATGTGAACGGTAAACCCATTTAATATGGAGTAGAATCTTTTAGTTATGATTTGATTTGTTGCAGCTATTTATTCAAGACCCTTCGGTAAGTTCTTCCCACTTCATCTTCTTGATCCATCCCTTACCATTTACATTTTTCTTTCGTTCTTTGTGTGCGTTATAGAATTCCTTTTCAAAACCTTCAATGGCCAAAACGAGAGCTAGAAAAGAGAGGGAAAACGAGGAAGAGGAAATACCCGTTACCCCCGAAGTTCCGAAAGTAAAAACTAAGAAGAAAAGAACACCGGAAGAGAAAGAAGCTAAAAGAAGAAGACGACAACAGAGGGTGGAAGAACAAGAAAAGGCAACAGAGGATGAGGTTGTTGCAGTGGAAGAAGGAGACCCAAAAGAATCTGATAAACAGAATCCAGAAGATGATGAGCAGGGAATGACGACTACAGAAGAAGTTCAAGAAGTGGAGGTTGAGAAGAATTAAGAAACAGAGGCTGATTCGAGGCGAACAGGCTGCAGTTGTGCCTGGAAAAGAGAATACACCAGAACCGGTGCAGGAAGCTCAGGTGGAGGTAATCATGCCTGAGCCGCCAAAGCGACGCCGCATTAAGAGGAAGGCGGGCCGCATCAGGGTGATTCGGAATACCCCATCGCTTCCATCATCGGATTCTGAGGAAGATCGAAGGGAAAAAGAGAATAAGGAAGCTGAAGACAAAGAGAGGGAAGAAGAAGCAAAGAAAGCTGAAGAAGAGATGTTGCCCAAGCGAAGAGAAGACAAGGGCAAAGGAATTGTTGAGGCATCGGGTGAGGCTGACGAGATTGAGGAACAAAGGGTGCCTTTTATTCGCTTCGTCAACGACCTTGCTCGAGCAAAATACCAGGAGGTGCTGAAACGTGACTTCTTGTTTGGACGAGGATTTGGCAGTGATTTGCCCAGGTTCTTAGAGTCTGGAATAGCGAACCTCGGGTGGAGGCAATTTTGTGCGAAACCAGAGCCTAACAATTCCAACATTGTTCGGGAATTTTACGCCAATCTGGACGTTAAGGATGATTTTGAGGTTATCGTTCGAGGAGTGCCTGTGCAGTGGAGCCCTGAGGTCATTAATGAATTGTTCAATCTCCAGGATTTTCCGCATGCGACTTTTAATGAGACGGTGGTTGCACCATCTAGCGACTAATTAAGTGCGGCTGTCCGGGAGGTTGGCGTTGAGGGGGCTCAATGGAGGGTGTCGCAGACGCGGAAGCACACGTTTCAAGCTGCTTATTTGAAGAGTGAAGCCAACACCTGGATGGGTTTCATTAAGCTACGCTTACTGCCGACAACTCACGACTCCACAATATCTCGGGACAGAGTACTGCTTGTCTTTGCCATTCTTCGCTCGATGAGTATTGATGTAGGAAAAATAATTTCTTCTGAGATTGTTGACTGCTGGCGGAAAAAGGTAGGGAAACTGTTCTTTCCAAACACAATAACGATGTTATGCAAAAGAGCAGGGGTTCCAGTGGAAGAGGGGGATTGTGATTCTGTTTGACAAGGGAATCATAGACACACCCAATTTGACACGGCTCCAGCGCATGCAGGAGGTACGTCAAGGTGGGCTTATCCACGACATCAACTCGATTCTAGAACAACTGGCACTTTCGGCCAGTTGGCAAGAGTTTGCTGAGAGGCAAACTTTAACCTTCTGGAACTATATTAAGAATCAGGATGCCAGCTTAAGAAGGGCGTTGCAAGAGAATTTTTCCAAACCGTATCCAGCCCTTCCTGCATTCCCTGAAGATCTGTTGAACCCCTGGATTCTGCCACCGCCTGTGGAAAGAGAAGGTGATGAAGAAGAAGAGCATGGTCAGGAAGATTGAAGGAGGAGAATTTGAGCGCGCAGTCTTTTTGTTGAAATATTTTGTTTGCTCGCGCATTCCTGGCCGCATCTTCTTCTATATTTGCTTGTTATGATTGCTTCTTGTTAATTTTTCTGCTTCTAAAAAAATATATCTGCTTTGTAATTTTTAAATATGTTTTTAATGAAATTTCTAAATGTTTCTGTTCCATGAGCACTGAGTAACTCTAACTTAACTAATTTTCCTCTGAATTTTTGAAGCTTGGACTGATTAGGCTTAATTAGATCAAGGTATTCTGATTTCCAGAAAACCTTTTGCTTGAGCATTTCTTCTAGCCTGGACTGTTGCTGCGGCAAAGAAGATTTTGGAGGTAGTATTGACTTATATGATCCACTTTAAGCTTAGTTCTAGTCCCACGCTTAGTTTAAGATTCATATAGAAAAATTTAAGTTTGGGGGTGTAATTAAAAAGCATTTAATGATTCATTGGGTTGGGGACAATGAATAATTCAAGTTTGGGGGACTTTTTGCTACTCCAATTGTTTTGCTCGAGCATTCCTCTCCTTCATTTAAAATTTTGTTAGGTTATTAAGTAACCAGGGACATTTGTGATACCCACAGTTTGTCTTCGCATCAAAAGGTAACCTAGGAAATGTGAAAAAATGAAAAAATTATTTGCTGAAAAAAATTATTTGTTGAAGATTTTGCTGAAAAATTTGATGGAGCAAAAGTTTTGAAGGATGAATGATGATCCAGCAGTTTTTCTGTCTCCCAGAACTTAGGTGAGCTTCATCATAAAATGTTGTCATTCTAAGGCGCAAGAGATGGAATAACTAAGGACTTTTGAGCTTTATAAAGAGTATTGAGCCTAGTTGGTGATAAGTTTGAGGCAAGGGTATACTGCACCATAAAGTGGGTCATCCCATGCTTAAGAGCTTATGACTGTAGGGCTGCTTTAAGTCTTAAAATAAAAATATAAACCCCTTTGAAAATATGTGTTCTAATATATCTAATAATAGAGCTAAGCTGTGGAGAGTTTTTAGAATTGAGTTGAAAGTGGTGATTATTTGTCCCTGCTGAAGGAATCATTTTGCTCCAGTAGAGCTCGGTGTTGCAGAGTGGTCAGGTAAAGGTCAAAGGCAGTATTGGATTGTCTGATTTGATTAAGCTAATTCTTTGTCTAATGTTTTTAAATTCTTAAGGGAAGGTGAGTTAGTATTGCTCGAGACGCGCAATAGTTCAAGTTTGGGGGTATGATAACTGCCCAAAAGGTAGTTATTTAGGCCTCATTTCTATCAGGATTTGTGTGTCTTTTGTGCTTAAGAGAGTTGGTTTTAGATGGATATTACATGTTTTAACCCATTTGGAAGAATGGAAGCATTGGAAATTATTTTGTGCAGATTATGCTGCTGGGCGACTGGAGGGAGCAAATTCTGTGCTGCAGCAAAACTGGGAACAGAAACTGCACATCACAGCTCGTTAGCCAACTTCATGAACCGACTTTGGTTGAGTTATTCTCGTGATAAAGGGTCAAGGAGAGCCTTACACGTGTCCTAGTTGACCTAATTCAAGCCTCTCATCCTTCTATAAAAGGAAGTAGCCGTCAAAGTAAAAAACATTCCAACTTTCCTTGGAAGCCGAATAGTATAGAGAGATTGGAGATTACCAAGAACACCATCATCCGCAAGCTGATTAAGGAGATTACTATTTTCTTTATTGTCTTGTGATTATGGACATGCCTACTCAGATTGTAATTCATGTTTCCATGTTTATTATGAACTAAGTAGCTTAAGGTGTTGGTTAGGAACATGTAGTTTTTGTGCTTAAACTTTAGTAATATATCGATTATTGCATCTTGGTTAATTGTTGAGCCTGTTTACATTTTATGCCCGCCTGGCCAGCCGGTGTGAATATCTCTCTAGTTTCAGGGATGATTTAGAGAGTGTGCGGCAATTATCCACACTACGATCATTGTGTATTGGTGAACGCTGGTGACTGAGCTAGGGATAGCCAGTTGCCTAGTGCTTGATCGGTCGCACTTCATTGGGGTTGAAACACATTCCAAAAGATCCGGAGTTCCGGGCGGAATCCGCTAATAATACTGCGAGAGTTGCATGATCAATAATATTGCTAGAGCATCTTCTAAAACAACTACTAAAGCCTAACCAGCGCATGTCTTTAATCTGTCTGTCTATTTGTTTATTTTTTGTTCTGTCATTTATTTTGCTTCAGCTTAATTCTTATCAAACCAAATTATTGTTACTATCTTTGAAACCATTAGAAAATTACACAAAATAGATAAAGTGGAAGCTAATTCAGGACTCGGATTGATAATATTACTTGCTGTAGACTGTGTATACTTGCACAGGAATTCTAGAGTTTTCTTTATCATATTTTACTCACTCTAGGAACCCAACAAAGATTTATAAATATAGTTTACCTACTCTTTCGAATTTGAACAAAAGGGGCCTAGACATTAACTCAGTTTGTTTTTTATGCAAGAAACATCAAGAAACGACGAGCCACTTATTTTGGGAATGCAAAGCTATCAAAGAGATCTGGCATAATCATTTTCCCCCTACTGACTTGCTGTATTTGGATGGCAGGAAAGAATGGTCTTCAGCAGATTATTTAGAGAGAATTTGGAGGAGTTCAGTGACGGGCGATTTGGAGGGCTCAAAGATGGTGAATAACTTAATTATATGCTGGCAGATATGGGCATTCAGGAATTCGGTCAAGCATACAAGTCAGAGTGCAGATATATCAAGACTTAAATCCCAAATCACTAAATACATGGAGGAATTTGGGTCAAGAGAAGGAACTCACCAGGCCTCAATTCACGCGGCTCAGATTTATGCTCATCCGTCAAGATGGATTCCGCCACCACCTGGTATGTGGAAAATCAACTGTGACGCGACGTGGGATGAAAACCATCAGCGTGGTGGACTTGGTTGGATCGTCCGAAGCTGGAAGGGTACTCCTCTGATTGCTGGTTATCGGTGTATCTTCAAACCCTGTAGGATCCCTTGGCTGGAGATGCTCTTGATTAGTGAGGGTCTCCGTTCTTTACCGCCGGCCACGCCTGCTGTAGTGGTCGAGAGCGATGCTCTTTAGACAATCAGGCTGCTAAATGGGCTTGAGGAGGACGAAAGTGAGTTGGTAAAGTTTATTCAGAAAGTTCAATCCCTTTCACAAGAAAGGAAGGTGGAAGGTTTTTTTACGGGCTAAAGAGACACAATCATATGGCTCATTGTCTTGCAAGGAAAGCTTGTTTGAGTGGAGAGCCTTTAAGTTGGACCCACTCTTTTCCTTATTGGTTCATTGATTTAAACTTAGCTGATATTGGAGGTTATGACACCACTGGTGGGGGATCCTGTCACACAAATGTTATCCCTTCTGTTTAACTTTTCCTAATGACGTTTTTTTTCTCAAAAAAAAAAAAAACTACATAATCAATTAATTCTTAGATCAATTAAATATCACATATTTAATTAATCTAGCATTTGAATTCTATTCAAATATGCATCTTTCTTACAACCTATAGTTTTAATATGAATCAAAATTCACATTAAAATTAATCTATAGTTTTAATTTAATTAAATCACATTTAACTAAATTAAATTCAACAATTAATTAATTCAAAATTAATTAATTTTATAATTAATTAAACATCTATCATATTTAATTAATTACATATTAGAATTATATTCTAATATATATCTCTCATATAATATAGTTTAATTAAATCACATTTAATTTAAACTAAGTTGAATAATTAATTAATTTATAATTAATTAATTAATTTACTAATTAAATTTCACATACTTAATTAGCTATATATTTGAACTCTTTCAAATATATAATTCTCTCATATAATTTAGTTTAATTAAACATTAAACTTTATATTATAATGTATCACCATACATTATATTAATTGAATCTCATACAATTAACTTGATTCCCAAGATGAATTTGAACTATTCAAACACTTTCAAGATAAATTGCTCCCAATTATTCTTTACGAGCTAGTAGGGGGCCTAATGGACCTACAGATCAAAAGCTCCAATGATATAAGGTTAACTGACTAAACTCATTAATCGAGTTAATCAATATTCATTAACTGTGGGTCACTCCACTAAAGACCCACGGCTGCACTCTTCTCACTGTAGAATGTTTATGTGTCTGATAGCGAGCATAGCTAGCTAGTTTTCCCTAATTAATTTAGCTAGTCTTTTATGATTTATTGGCCATTTTATTGCACTTTAATGTTTATTTTGTAGGAAAGTGTTGATTGGAGCCAAAGCGTGATATTGGAGCTAATCGGGTGTTCGGGATGTGAAAAGATGCAAAAGAACCGAAGAGAATCAAAGAAGAATGAGTAAAATTAAAGTCAACTGTAGACCAGCGTCTCGACGCTGCCTTTCCTTTTCTGATTAGGCACAAACAGGTCACAGCGTCGAGGCGTTGTGACCTTAGCGTCTCGACGCTGTGTGTTTTTTCCATTACAGAATCTGTGATAAGGCGACAGCGTCGAGACGCTGTCTTCTCAGCGTCGAGACGCTACGACAAAAATTCAGATTATTTATAATTTGCGATTAGGGCTGAAGAGAGGACTTCTTTTGGACTTTTTGGAGCCGTAAAACAGAGCAAATCAGAGCATTTTGAAGCTGAAGCAAGTGGAGCAAAGTGGAAATCAACCCATTGTTCGTGGGGATCGTGACGGGGACGTTCGGTCTCGGCCTACATAGAGTTTACTTCTTCTTTCTCTCACTTTAGTTAGTGTTTATGGCTGTTTTAGATCATAGCTATATTGAAACGGAGTGTATGATTAGCTAGGTTTTTACTCTTAGGGATTGATGTAGCCGTTGGACATGTTATGGATTGATTTTACGGTTTTATGCTATTGAATTTCATTTATGCATATTTGTGTCCTTAATGCTTTCAATTTACCGGCCATGAATTGATTGATATTTGTGCTTGAATCTAACTCGGGAGAGAGGATTTAGCTTAGAAATCATTATGCATAACTAGGATTTAGCTAGAAATCGGGAGATTATAGTTAATTCTAGAAATCGAAAAGGTTATCCTTATTGCCTTGTATGTTTATTGAATTTAGATAGGGATATCGGGTTCAATTGCATGTGGGAGAATCATGTATGCTCGGGAGAGGTATGTGTGATCTTAGTTTACCAAGATTTATGAATCATAGCATGTGTTAATCCGTTAATTAATCCATAATCCCAATTGGTGAAATCACATCCCTAAGACCATTGTTTCCATTGGATTGTCATTATTTGCATTATTTGTGTTTGATTCAATTGGATTTTCACTCAATTCAGTTTCCTAAATAAAATTGGTCAAGAGTATTTCCGGTAATTAAAATTGACTAGACACCAATCCAGAGGACGACATTCGAATTTCACATTCACTATATTATTACTTGACCCGTACACTTGCGGTAAGCAAATTGCACATCAGTGTCCATGGATATTGACCAATATCGGTAAGTCAATCATTCACGAGTGTTCGTAACTACAGTTGGGTCAAATTATCGTTTTACCCTTGTGTTACCTCTGTCTCCTTAAGTAACAGTGTTCCTCTAATGAACAAACTTTTTATGGTCCAACCAGTAAACAGAAAGTCCCTCTCGGGCCAGTGAGAGGGTGGGATCCCTTTGATCAAAACCCAGAGTCACCACTTAAGGGAACACTCATCTGCTTCTCCTAGAAACGAGAAGGAGTGAATTCCATCTTGTGTTGTCATATCCCCAGCCTTCCACTCGGTCTCGTCCCCAAAAAGGTAGGCTTATTGAGTCGGCGTGCAAGCCACTCTCATCCGTACTAATCAAAGGACAATCCCTCGTGAAAAGGAGTTCATGACACACTCAGGATTAAGACTGAGTTGCCTTGGTCATCCTATTGAAACAGTAACTTAACTAGTTAACGGTGTTATATCTAGTGGTTTACTATTTCGTGGTCCGGTCTTATGCAAACTCATTGCATAGTATACCCTGCTCACATGTCTCCTACATGGACGCCTTAGATCAATACGTCTGTATCAAATACAAAGCAGGTCGTATCTGAAGGGGATGAAAGCCCCTACGCAGTGGAAGCGCATCGAAAGGATCTTACGTCGTATATTAATTAACATTAAAATATCGTTACGAAAAGGCAAAATAAATTTTAAACATGCTTTAAATTTGTTGGTAATTGCTATAAACATGTTGGAAAAAATAAATCTAAATTTATTTTCATGCTTTTCTAAAGAAACGGGAAAGAACCATTACAAACCTTCGTTGTAGACTTGACCGTTCTTCGCCAACGATGCTCCAACGAACAAAAACGCAGCGGTTCCTTCTTGATTTCTTCGCTGGAAAATTCTTCTTCAAAGACACAATAACCACAGAGGTTACACCGGTATGTCTCTAAGTCTAGGAGGCAAAAGACTTATGGGAGTCTTTCTCTAAGAGGGAGGCTAGAGAGAATTCTAGGGTCTTGTCTTGTGAGTCTAAGAGCAAGAGGGCTACTAAACCAATTAGGTCTAGTGTTCTATTTATAAAAGAGTGGTCATGAATAAAATATTCAATTAAATCAATCTTTTCCAAAATTGATTCAATCTTATTCCTTATATAATCAATCCAAGATCAATCAATTCCATAATTGTTTAATCTTTTCCACAAATGACTAATTCCTTCCATAATTGATTAGATCATTTCCATAAATGATTAATTCTCGGTTAATTAATTCATTAATTAATTAACCACCAATTAAATATCACATATTTAATTTTCGGCCTTGAATTAATTAATTGCCCAAATAGATTTTAGGCCTTAAAATTAATTAATTCATATTTGAACTCTTTCAAACTTCCATAAATTTAATGTGACTCAAATTTATATTAATATTTGAATTTCAAATATTAATTTCTCTCATAATAATATATCAATATATATTATATTATTTCCCTTAGTAATTTGAACACTTTCAATTTACATTTATTACTTAGTTGCCTCAAAATACTTTATGAGCTACCAATGGGACCTAATAGACCTGCAGATCAGAAGCTCCAACAATGTGAGATTAATCGGTCAAACTCATTAACCAAATTAATCAATATTCATTAATTGTGTGTACATTCCACTATAGACTCACAGTTGCACTCTTCTCACTGCGGACATATTTTATGTGTCCACGGATATAGACCAATAACGACTAGTTAGTCCTTCACGAGTGTCCGTAACACCAACTGGGTCAAATTACCGTTTTACCCCTAGGTTACTGCTATTTCCTTAAGTACCAATGCTCCTCTAATGAACAACCTGTTTGTGGTCCAACCATCAAACAGAAAACCCTCTCGTGCCATTGAGAGGGTAGGGCCCTTTGTTCAAGACTCGGAGTCACCACTTAAGGGAACACTCATCTGCTTCTCTAAAGTCAGGAAGGAGTGAATTTCATCTTGTATGATTATGTTTCCAACTCCCCACTCAGACTTGTCCCACAAATGGTAGGCTTATTGAGTCGGCGTATTGGCCACTCTCACCCATACAAATCAAAGGACAATCCCTCATGAGCAGAAGTCCATAATTAACTCAGGATTAAGACCAAGTTGTCTAGGTCGTCCTAGTGAAATAGAAAACCAACTAGTTAACGGTGTTGTAACAAGTGGTTACTATTTCGTGGTCCGGTCTTATGCAAATTCATTGCATAGGATACCCCCACTCGCATGTCTCCTACACGAACGCGTTGAATCATAGCGTTTGTATCAAATACAAAGTGGGTCGTATCCATATTGTTACCAGGATAAGGCACCCAGTCTTATCCCTATACTATAGACCATTTAGGCTGTTTCTTGAACAGTGATCTCCATATGTCGCTACATATAGTTCAAGACTCATATTACAGCCTAGGATGTCTAGTGTATTGGATTAGGGTTATTTTAGGCAAAGACAAATATAAAATATCTAATAACATTTAATGAAAAAATATATCAGTATTATTTCATCAATATCCGCTCAACGGTTACATTCACTACCTACGAATTTTAGGGCATAAACCCAACAGTATCTCATAGTGTTACCAAGATGAGGTACCCAATCTTATCCCTGTACTATAGACCTTTTAGGTTGTTACTTGAACATTGATCCATGTATGTCCCCACATACTAGTTCAAGTTACATATAAACAACCTTAGATCTTAGTTTATTGGATTTTGGGTCTTATTGTGCAATTTTAGACTTAAAATAACAATAACACTTTATTGCATAAACCCAATAACACTTTAATGATACAAGTGTATAATTCGTTAAGCATTCACTATCTACGAGTTTTAGGACATAAAACCCAACAAACCCCCACTTGGACTAAAAATCTAGTTTAGTGGGATGTACAAAAATCTATACCAGTAGTGGGTGTATAAATAAGAATCTCACGGTGTGACCTAGGGTTGGAGACCGAGGGATATGTTAACAGGTGTCCCGCTCCCACTTACTATAGACACTTTCCCATTCACTCTGATATTGACTCATGCAAACACTTTCCGAAGGGAGGCCGCATCCAGGGCGACATGAAGTCGAACATGAATCTCACGTTGTAAATATAGGGACGTATGAGCAAAACTCGATTTAAATCTCGTTTTTTAATTTTTCTCCCACTAAAATGTCCTATCGTATGTTTTAAGGGTTATTTAATTTAGATCAATTCGGCTAAGTCAATCTATCTAAATCTAATCCCATTATAACTCTTATGATGAAAATTTTACTGTAATGTTCTAGGTGAATTAAACTTTTTTAACAAACCTAGCAACATCGCATGTTAATATGATTATGGTTATTTCAACTCAGGTTCTGGGTCAGTTCCCAGGTAGCAAGTGTTCCGTAAACCGTCAGCTTAAATACCTCCAACCTTAGGCAGAACTTCCTCGGGAGAGTTCCCTTTTAACCATAGTAATGTAATGTCTTACTCTAAAGATCTAGGTGAATTAAACCCTTTTAATTGACCTAGCGACATTACATGTTGATGTAACTGTGGTTAATTCAACTCAAGTTCCGGGTCAGTTCCCAGGTAGGAGGTGTTCCGTAAACCGCCATCCTAAGTACCTCCAACCTTAGACAGAACTTCACCGATAGAGTTCCCTTATAACCATAGTAATGTAAAGTCTTTACTCTAAAGATCTAGGTGAATTAAACTCTTTTAATTGACCTAGCGACATTGCATGCTAACATAGCTATGGTTAATTCAAATCAAGTTCCAGGTCATTTCCCAAGTAGAAAGTGTTCCATAAACTGTCATCTTAAATACCTCCAGCCTTAATCAGAACTTCACCGGTAAAGTTCCCTTATAACCAATAGTTATGTTTGTCCTACTTAGTCATATTAAAACTATTTTACAACTAAGCAAGACTTAATTCTAATCCTATTAGAATCAACGTGACCTTAGGTCTAATTAATTTTAAACATTTTAAAATTAATTCATTTACCTATGATCCTATGTTTGCATGCAATCTTTATTATAGGTTGACGGTTTGTAATCATTAATTTTATTACTGTTATAAATTTTAATGATTATCCCTATAATAAACTTTATTGGTTTAATTAATTAACAATCAAATTCAAATTAATCCATAAACCATAACATTTGCATTTCACGACTTAATATAACAATTATATTTTTTTTAAATAAATATAACAATTATATTAAACTATGGATGTGTCATGTTTAATGCAAATTGATTTTCATATTTTATTAATATAACTCCTTATTGTTGGGTTTTATGCCCTAAAACTCGTAGATAGTGAATGTAACTGTTGACCGGATATTAATGAAATAATATTGATATATTTTTCCATTAATTGTTATTAGTTATTTTATATTTGTCTTTGCCTAAAAATAACCCTAATCCAATAAACTACACATCCAAGGCTGTAATATGTGTCTTGAACTATATGTAGCGACATATGGGATCATTGTTCAAGAAACAACCTAAAGGGTCTATAGTATAGGGATAAGACTGGGTGCCTTATCCTGGTGACACTATGGATACGACCCACTTTGTATTTGATACAAACACTGCGATCCAACGCGTTCGTGTAGGAGACAAGCGAGTGGGGGTATCCTATGCAATGAGTTTGCATAAGACCGAACTGCGAAATAGTAACCACTGGTTATAACACCGTTAACTAGTTGGTTTTCTATTTCACTAGGACGACCTAGACAACTTAGTCTTAATCCTGAGTTGATTATGGACTCCTGCTCATGAGAGATTGTCCTTTGATTTGCATGGGTGAGAGTGGCCAATACGCCGACTCAATAAGCCTACCATTTTGGGGACAAGACCGAATGGGGAGCTGGGAACATAATCATGCAAGATGGAATTCACTCCTTCTCGACTTTAGGAAAGCAGATGAGTGTTCCCTTAAGTGGTTACTCCGAGTCTTGAACAAAGGACCCTACCCTCTCAATGGCACGAAAGGGTTTTCTATTTGATGGTTGGACCACAAACAGGTTGTTCATTAGAGGAAAACTGGTACTTAAGGAAATAGAGGTAACCCAGGGATAAAACGGTAATTTGACTCAGCTGGTGTTACGGACACTCGTGAAGGACTAACTAGTCGATATTGGTCTATATCCGTGGACACAGAAAATATGTCTTTAGTGAGAAGAGTGCAATTGTCAGTCTATAGTGGAATGAACACACAGTTAACGAATATTGATTAATGTGGTTAATGAGTTTGACCAATTAATCTCACATCGTTGGAGCTTTTGATCTGCAGGTCCATTAGGTCCCACTGGTAGCTCATAAAGTAATTTGAGGCAACTAAGTAATAAATGTAAATTGAAAATGTTCAATTTACTAAGGGAAACAAACATAATATATATTGATATATTAATGTGAGAGAAATTAATGTTTGAAGAAATTAAAATATAAATTTATGGAAGTTTGAAAGAGTTCAAATAATGAATTAATTAATTTAAGGCCTAAAATCTATTTGGGCGAATTAATTCAAGGCCGAAAATTAAATATGTGATATTTAATTGGTGGTTTATTAATTTAAGAATTCATTAACCGGGAATTAATCAATTATGGAAATAATTAATCACTTAAGGAAGTGATTAATCATTTATGGAAATGATCTAATCACTTATGGAAGTAATTAGACATTTGTGAAAAAGATTAATCAATTATGGAATTGATTGATCATGATTGATTAAATAAGGAATAAGATTGAATCAATTTTGGAAAAGATTGATTTAATTGAATATTTTATTCATGGTCTCTCTTCTATAAATAGAACACTAGACCTAATTGGTCCATGACACTTGGCTCTTGCTCTTAGACTCTCAAGACAAGACCTAGAATTCTCTCTAGCCTCCCTCTTAGAGAAAGACTCCCACAAGTCTTTTGCCTCCTAGACCTAGAGTCATACCAGTGTAACCTCTGTGGTTATTGTGTCATTCAAGAAGAATTTTCCAGCGATCACAAGACAAAGGAGGCTGCTGCGTTTTGTTCGTTGGAGAGTCGTTGGGGCGAAGAACGGTCAAGTCTACAACGGAGGTTTGTAACGGTTCTTCCCCTTTTCTTTAGAAAAGCATGAAAATAAATTTGGATTTATTTTTCAGCATGTTTAAACTGATTTTCCAGCAACTTTAAAGTATGTTTAAAGTTTGATTGAGTTTTCGTAACGGTATTTTAATGTTAATTAATATACGGCGTAAGGTCCAATCCATGCGCTTCCGCTGCGTGGGGACTTTTATTCCCTTCACTTATATCATGCAAATTAAGAAAATCATCCAAGCATTCATAAGACATTAAATTAAATATAACTCTTTATATTTAAGCTATGTAATGTCATGCACATGCTTATTGTATTTCATATATTTAACATAACTATTATATTAAATTACTCATGAAATTCATCCATCATGCATTAATATCATACATTATAACATTTATAATATATTAAAATGCATGATCATGCTTAACCTAAGGTGAAATTTAATCTAAATGACATCCACAAAGCATTTAACTAGCAAATGAACCGATAATTTGGCCCCTAGGATAAAATAAAGCAATAAATTAAATTAATTTAGCATAATTTTATCCTAATAAGTCTTCTGTCGCTCCAGAACTGAACCAAAACGACTTGAGCCAACCGGAATATCTCGAACCAGACTCCAAAAACTCGAACCAAGTCATCCCAGCACGAATCGGAGCCAACCCCTTGAACCAGATCGAACCGAACCGTCTACACCACTTGAAAACCCTAGCGTCGTTGCTGGAACTGGACGCAGCGTCGAGACGCCGTCGCGTTTCGCGTGTTGCTAGGATTTTGAGATAGCGTCTCGACACTGATGAACTAGTGTCTCAACACTGTTGCGTCTGGAGGAGAAATCTGGAGAACTCTGTGGCTGTTCTTCCGTTTTTTGCTAAATTTGGTCTCGATCTTCATCGATTTTTTAGCCTAATTTAGACTTGGACTTACAATTGACTCAAATTTACATATAATTGCTCAAAAACACAAGGGCTCTTACAATTTTGATTATATCAAAGCAATAAATTCTAAGGCCAAATTTATCGAAAACATTCATTTGCAAAATCACATCCACCATGCAATTAATCCCACTAAACCAATGCAAATTTTAGACAAACGAGATTAGATCTACGATCGACTCTAATACCAATTGAAGGATTGGAATTCCGTAATTCCGTAAAGCAGAAGTGTGATTGGGACCGAATCATAGTTAATTTTGTTTAAACTAAAATACCAATATATTGGCAATAAACTTAGAACTATTCTAGATTTATATTAAGGCTAAACATATAAAAATATTAGATTTAAATCTAATTTATATAGTAACAAGTTACTTACTCTCGTTGACGACTCAAATTAAATTCACCAACTGCTTGCGAAATAATCACAAACTACTGTGAACACTACCACTATTGTAATGCCCCGTGTTTCGAAATCGAAACATTTGGAGAATTGTTGAGCGTTATTATTCTAATCTGGATAATTAGAATTTAAGTTTAGCCTCGGGTCATTAAATTAAATTTCTATAATTTAGGGAAAAGAGATTTTTAATTAAATCTTTAAATTTTCTAAGATTGGAGGTTTAATATATGATATTTATTTTAAATATCAAATGACCTAAGTCCTAAATCAATTGGGTTAATTTTTTTCCCCAAATTTTTTAGGAGTTAATATTCTAAGTAGAATCCTAAATAAGAGATAACTCCTATTTTAATTGGGTTTTCTTATAGTGTTTTTAAAAGAAAAGAAAAACTAAAAGAAAAGGTAAAGTTCAAGCCCTAGCCCTCATCTTCTCTCTCCATCTCTTTCCCTCTTTGCCGTGAAAGACCCCCCCTTCTCGTGAGATTCAGTCGTCGCCACCGTCAAAGAGAGCACCGCCGCCCGTCGTCGTCGTGGGTGTCGACGTCGTTCAATTGCGGCGCTGTTGCGTGTTTGCCTTGTTCAGTTCCTTCATCGTGCGCAACAAACCCACGCAAGAAGCTGGCAAAATCCTCTTCTCTCTCTCTATTTTTCTTCCCACCGACCAGCACCCACGCCCATCTCCTCCATCTATTTTCGTCTTTTCGTCGTACAGCAAGGAAGCCCACGAGCGTCTCTCCTTTTCGTTTTCTTTGCGTCATCTTCCCTTCTCTTCCGCGTTGTTCGGCCAAAACTCGTGGGTAAGCCTTTTCCCCTCCTCATTCCTAGTTGTTTAGGTCTGATCTAAGAGTCCCTTGCGTTGTTTGGTTAGATCTCGCGCAGGCAGCAGTTCGGGGCCCCGTCTTTCGCGTTTTCGCCTCTGTCAAACAGCGTCGTTGGGCGTTTTCAGCATCACTTAGCGATTCTGGTAAACTTTAACTCTTACCCATGTTCGGTTGGTGTTAGAATCAAAATGTTCAATGGTTTAGGTGCTGGAATTTTAATGCTAGAGTTGATTTTCTATTTTCCAGCGCCGCCTAAGTGTTCGATTGAGTTCGAGACACTTCAGCATGGTCACTCACTGTCCAAAGAGTGTTCTAACACGCTGTTCGAGGTTAGAATAACCCTTCTAGCGTGGAATCGGGTCCATTTGGGGTAAGATTCATTGTTGTCTTTAGTCTTATAGCGTTAAGGTTTATTGCACGTTAGATGTTTAAGCTTTAGAATCATGTTTTAATCGATACCCATTAGTTATTTAGTCCTTAAAAGCTTTTCCCTACTCCTATAGGTTCTTAGAATGTGAATAAATATGTGTTATTTACTTGCTGTCTAGCAGCTGAAAAGCTTTAACTATGGTCATTCAGCAAGTACCCGTTGCCCGTTGTGCCTTAGACGTGGTTGCCCATAGTCTAAAGGCTTTTGGTTTTCAATTTGGGGAATTTTGAGTTGTTGTCCAGCAAGGAAATAGCTTTTCTCGATTGAATTTGGCCTTTCAAGCATGTTTAAAGTATTTGTAAGTTGGTTCTAATTTAGTAGAGGTTGTCCTGGTTATTTAGGAGCTTTCTTGGACTACCTTGGGTTGTTGAAGTTGCTTTAGGAGTGTTTGAGGTAAGTAGTTTCTATCCGTTGAGTCTGTTTGATTGCATGAGCATGTTGGTTGTTACTCGCTTTTCTAGAATGCATTGTTGGTTGTTATATAACTCGCAATATGTGTTAAGCATGTTGTTTGATTGATTCTGAAGCATGATGAAGTATTGGACATTTAGAGCATGTTGTATATTGTTTTGACTACGTTGCATGAGATTCAAGTTGCATGGTCTTGTGTGCTCATTGAGAGGTGAGGCGGGTTGTGTGAGCGGAGCGTGACGCAGAAATCACGTGTTAAGATTGCGCTACATGACGTGCAAATCATGTTAATGGTGCGGAGCATGCCGCGTAAATCACGTATGGGTTGTGAGTGCGGAGCGTGACACGTAAATCATGTGTGAGCGTGCGCTGTGCATGGCGTGTAATTCATGTGTTGGGTGTGAGTGCGTTACATGATGCGGAAATCGTGTTTTGGTGCGGAGCGTGACACGTAAATCACACGTTAAGTTCAGTGGCGGATCCATAAATTTTTTTTCGGGGGGCTTCACTTAAAAACTCGTAAAAGTAATATACAAGTAAGCAGTCCAAAAAAATCTGTAAATGAAACTGAACTACTAATTTTATTCATTGCCATTATCCTCTACAAACTTTTATATTATGATATAATTTTTTTAAAATAACTAATTTTTTTTTTATAATATTATATATTTATTAAGTCAAAATTACAAGTTTAGTCCCTTAACTTTCATGATGGTGTCTAATATATTCCTAGATTTTAAATTTTGTGTCAATAGGTCTTTAAATTTAAAAAGCATCAAATAGATTTATAAGAACACATTTGAATCCTAGCCAAATTCCAAAAGCAAAAACAAGTTCTTGAAAACTACTTTTTTTAGTTTTAAAATGTTGACTTGGTTTTAGAAAACATGGAAGGAAGGTAGATAACAAAACAAATAAACTTTTAAATAGAAATAGTGGTTACAAGCTTAATTTTCAAAAACCAAAAACTATAAATCAAATGGTCATCAAACGGGACCTAAACTCTAAATTTTGTATCTAACAAGTCATTGACATTAGTTAAAAGAAAATCCATAACATATTCAACATTTTTTAAGAGTAACGAAAATATATTAGACAAAATTTATTTTTGTGTCTAATAGAATATTCACATTTTAATATTCAACATTTTTTTAAAAGTAACAAAAATATTTTAGACAAAATCTATTTTTGTGTCTAATAGAATATTCAAAATTTAATTTTATGTTCAATAAATTTATGAGTTTTAAAAAAAAATTAATAGGTCAAAGATGTATTAAAAAAAATTAAAATTTCATAAACTTATTTGGACATAAAATTGAAATTTAGACACTTAACACTTTTTCTAATTATAAAAGTCAAATTTTAAGAATAGTATCTTTAAATGAGTAACATATGACCCCGTTTGATAACCATTTGATTTTTGGTTTTTTGTTTTTCAAAATTATGCTTATTTACTCTTAATTTTCCTTACCTTTGGTTTCATCTTGGTTATGGAGACACTAGAGTTCTTAACCAAATTCCAAAAACAAAAACAAGAGATTTTGAAATTTATTTTTTTTTTTCAAAATTTGACTTGATTTTTGAAAACATGGGAAGAATGTAGGTTCAAACCAAAGAAATGGATAGGTAGAATGAGTGCTTAGAAGCTTAGGGCCTGTTTGGTAGGCAATCCGGATCCTGTTTTATGTTTTCAGATTCACTGAATTCAGTGAATATGCGTTTGGTAGACGTGTTTCTGAAAACTCTTTTCGGATTCTGTGATCCAAATAGTGAAAATTCTGAAAACAATTTTTTTATGTTTTCGTTGTATCCAGATTTTGAATTTCAAAATTTTAAATGCAGAATTAATTTAAAAAAGATAAAAACTTTAATAAATATAGTATTTCATATTATAAACTCAATTTATTTTTGTAAAATTAAAATTTGTATAATATAATGTATTATAAATTATATGATATTGTAAAATAATAATAATAATAAATTTATAATACATAACATTTTTATAAATTAATTAATAATATTTTATATTCAACTTAGTGTTTAGTTGATAACTACAAATAATTTATCGTTTATTAATATATTGTAAAACACATTCTGAACCATTATTTAAATTCAGATCCAATTTCTGAATCTGCTACCAAACACATATCTGAAAACATGAAATACAACTTTGTTTTCATTGAATCCCTTGTTTTCAAATTCCTGTTTTCAGATCACCAACCAAACGGACCCTTAATTTTCAAAAACGAAATGGTTATCAAACGGGGTCATAGTTATTTGTTTTACTTTTTTTCTTTTTTTTTTTCGATAATATAGATGTAATATGTAGAAAATGATAAACATTTTTTTTTTAAAAAAAAGGAAAAGAACAAAATAAGCAACATGCATGCCTATCTATTGAGAATCAAACCATGGACTAGTGGGGGCACGAGGCGTGGCTGGAGGCACTTTTACCAACAAAGCAAGTGAGAAATTCAAACAATTCAGCCAAGTTTTATATACTAATTAATAAATGATTTCAGTTCAGAGGGGACGAGCCCTCGGGCCCAAGCTAAATCTGCCACTGCCCATATCGACATTCTTTAGCAAACTCATAATATAGTATTGTGATTTTTTTTTTTAAAAAAAACATAGTATTGTGATTTTTAAAACGGATGTTAGATTATATTATATCATATTTCTAATTTTGTTTTATAAATAGCTCATTAGGTTATGTTTTCTAAAAATGGTTGTTTTTAAACTCATAACTTGAAAACTTTTCGTTCGCTTTTTGTTGACTTAGTTTCAAAACAGAGGATTAGTTTATCGTTGGGTTTTGATTTGAGGGTTTGAGAGTTTCTTTGTTTAGTCGGTTTTGATTTTACCGAGGATTTGAGTGGGTTATTCCTAAATGTAAAGAAAGTGGGATTAAATTTTGTTGCAGGTTTGACGGTTTTCAAGGTTTAGTTGATTGCAATTTTCCCTCCTTTTCTTTTTTTTTTTCTTTTTTTTTTTTTATTTTCTTAAAAAAAATCAATAACCAAACAAGGTTTTGAGTTTCCTCAAAGATTACAAGAAAATGGAAGAAAATTTCCTTCAAACAACTGCGATTTTTTTAGTCGATGGAATAAAAATGGAAAACATCATAGGGAAAAATTTGGTGATTGGCAATTAAAATGACTCTTTTGTTTTCCCAGAAGTCAAATAATTGGATTTGGGACTAAAATTTTATAGTTTTATGATTTTTGCATAGGAAACACACCCTTTTGCAACCAAGAGTGTAGACAACAACAATTAGAAATAAACCAAACAAAAGTGAAGAAATAGATAAAAGATCATATCATCTACAAACATAAAAAGCATTGAGAAAAAAGGATCAACAAATTAAAACTTAGAAAACATTCCCAATGGTTGGAAGTCTATGCTTTGATCTACTTTTTTCCATTGAAGAACGTGAAACAATAGTCAAATATTGGAAATCACTCAATTGAGAAGGAGATGATTCTTGCTACATGATTTCAAAGAGAACTATACAGAGTATTTATACAAGAGTTCTAAAACTAAAATAACAAAAATAACAAAATACTAACAGAAAATACAAAAATATCTCAACAACAATAACCAAAAAGATTTCTTATTAACATCCACTCAAACGAGTGCAGGAGGCATGAGTTTGTTGCACAAAGACCGAAGACAAGCATGAGTAAGAGGCTTGGTAAACAAATCTGCAAGTTGATGATCAGTAGGAATAAACCGCAAGTCAATGTCTTTTCGAACAACACGCTCTCTAACGAAATGAATTAAAAAATAATCAATCTCAACGTGCTTAGTTCGACCATGAAAATTGGATTACGAGCAAGCTGAATGGAAGAACTATTATCACACCAGAGTAAGGGTGGAGAAGTACCAAAAATATGCAAGTTAGAAGTTGACGAATCTAGAATAATTTAGAAGCAGTTGTGGCCAGAGCACGATATTCGGCCTCCGTAGAGCTACGAGAAACAGTAGTTTGTTTATTAGCAGCCCAAGAGATAGGATTAGGCCCCAAAAATACCACAAAACCAGTAATAAATCACCTATCAATATGATCATCACCCCAATCCAAGTCTGAATAGGTCGTAATTCGAAAAGGATAAGAAGAAGCTTTCTTAAACAGAATACCAACATTAATAGTATCACCAAGATACCGAAGAACTCTTTTCACTGCCACAAGATGTGATATACAAGGAGAGTGCATATACTGAGAGAGCTTACCAACAAAGAATGCAATGTCAGACCGACTAAAAGTAAGGTAATGTAACGCACCGACAATAGCACGAAAAGACTGAGCATCTTCACTTGAACAAGAATGACCAAAATCAGTAACAGGATGAAGAGCAACATGAGTAGTACAAGGTTTGGCAGCAAACATACCATATTTACTCAATAGATCACACACATACTTAGACTGATTCACAAAAATGCCATCAATAGAACGATGAATCTCCAAACCAAGAAAATAATGAACATTACCAAGATCAGTCATATCAAAACGACCTCGTAACTGAGACACTAAATCACCAATATATGTGTACTTGAACTATATGTAGAACTTGCCTATGTATAGTTTCAATTGCCTCATTTGTCTAGTGGAGTGTAAGTGCAACCCTTGCATGCTCACTAGTAAAATTACCATATGGTAAATAAAACTACCACATGACATTATTTCTAATAAACAATACCCTGACTAGTAATAACTAATAAATAACTATCTTTTATTGATGACCATTACGTTTTGACAACCGAAAGTAGGATGCAAAAAGGAAGAGAGAATATATATAAATACACACATACATTGTTTTTTCTTTTTCCAAAAGATAAATAGCTACCAAATTTTTAATGATGATCAATAAAAAAATACCTAACAAGTACTATATCTTTTAAGATAATTTTGTTTAACTTCAAACAACAAATGTGTTTTATAATATTTTATTTAACTACTATTCTTTTTACGATTTAACCATATATTTTAAATGCTAATATCTCTCTTTTTTTTTTTAGAGTTCAACATCTACTGGTTTGAAGAATGAACCATCAATCTTTGGAACGGTAACTATGTTCAGATTGACACTACCTTAATTTATTCTTTTAATTAATTAAGTGATTCAGGTAAATATTGTTATCAATAAAGAAGAGAAAAGAGGAGAATTTTCCTTCAAAAGCATAAATATATCACTATGATGATCAATAAATATAGATTTTCTCGACATCTTCACATTTATCAGCAGAAATTAAATCGCACAATTAAGAAAGCTCCAACAATAATGTATCCACTGACAATCAAACTGTGGGATTAACCTTTTTTCAGATTCTGAAACTTCTAAGAAGCCAAGAAATTCTTGAACCATTGAACCGAGTCCTTGGGGTATCTCTTCAGCTTATCCTTGTAATCAACATAGTAAAGCCCAAACCTTGAAGAGAAACCAGCCGCCCACTCCCAATTATCCAACAGAGACCAAACAAAATACCCTTTCACATTGCAACCATCTTCCCTGAAGTGTACACAACCAGATGGCATTTCAGAAAGAAACTAACCAGACAAGTAAAATCGCCATTGACACTGAAGAAGAAGAAGAAGAAGAAGAAGAAGAAGAAGAAGAAGAAGAAGAAGAAGAAGAAGAAGAAGAAGAAGAAGAAGAAGAAGAAGAAGAAGAAGAAGAAGAAGAAGAAGAAGAAGAAGAAGAAGAAGAAGAAGAAGAAGAACTCACTTAATGGCAGCCAGAAGGTTTGTTAAGTAGCCATTGTGATATCTAATCCTCTTCTCGTCCTTCAAAGCTTCTTTGATAGGCTTAAATGGGTCATTTGGGTCGTCCATTCCTGTTAAATAACAATGAGTCAGATCTTTACTTTTTGTCAAGAATTTTGTGTGTTTGGAGCTGTGTTTACCATTTTCAGTGATGATCACTAGTGGGTTTCCATAGTTGTTCTTGATGTAATTCATCAAACTTCGCATCCCACGAGGAACTATGTATAACCATATAGAATTTGCCTGCAAGTTCATAAACAAAATGATTGTAAATAGATAATAATCTATTAACAGAGAGTGAGAGCCCTTGTTTTTCTTGTCTTCTGGTTTTGCCGAAGATAAGAGCAAAATCCTACCCTCTCTGCAATGGTTTTCAGCCCTTTGAATGCTGTGTAAACAAGAAACAGAACCAGGGGAGAAAATTCAAAAAGGTAAACTTCAAATTCTGATTCATATGTCTAAATTAATCAAAAGAGGTGATGTTTAGATTAAGAGTTCTTACGAACGGTGAAGGCACCAGAATCAGCAATGGTGTCATTCAGGGCAACCCCAATAAGGTTTGAGCGGTTGTGATAAGCGTAAAATGTGGTGTAGTGATTTATGCCAACAAAATCCAGAGACCCTTTCACCAAAGCTGCCTCTGATGCCGAAAACGTCGGTAGCCGCCCTCCGGCTCTGCTTTTCATGGAGGTCGGATAGTCTCCAAAGATCAACGGGTTCAGAAACCTGAAAGTGAATGAACTTAAATCCCAATATGACCATTTTACCAACAAAAATTGGATGAAACTGAAAAGGGATCGTTGTAAGTCATCACCATCCAAGCTGAAAATCTTGAGCTCTTTGGGCTGCTTGAATGTCATCGGTGGAATTTGAACCTGGTTCGAACCAAATAACATCAAGCGAGATTCCGATCACTCCCCTCTGTCTCCTCTGCAAAAAAAAAAAAAGAAAACCCCAAATTTCACACAAATTTTCCACAATCTCAAACGAAATCAAACCACAAACAGACAAAATCTCATCCAAGCGATACAAATTTCAATTTTTTTTTAAAAAAAAATCTCGTTAGGGTTCTTACTTGGTACTTCCTTCTGTAAATATTAGAGACGGTGGCGTGAGAGAGGAGAAGATTGTGCCCAACAATGTAAGGCTCGGTTGCAGAGTTGCCACTCTGACAGGTAAGATGGAGAAGAATGGAGCAACGCCCCGGCGCCTGGAGACCGACATCGTAGCCCTGCGTAGCAAAGGTATGCGGCTCGTTGAATGTAATCCAATGCTTGACCCGATCGCCGAACTTCTGAAAACACGTCTCGGCGAAAACCGCGAAATCGTTTCTGCAATTTGGAAGGTGCGAATTGGAATCAAGGAAGAAAAATGAGTGAATTAGGATTAGGGTTTGGGGATTTACATGATTTGGGGGCTGAGCCAGCCAGTGTATCTGTCTTCTAAGGCTTGAGGAAGGTCCCAATGATAGAGAGTGACATAGGGTTCGATTCCTGGTTGAAGAAAAAGTTGTAGGATTCAAACTCCATTGAATTTGAATGAGAATGAAAATATGGAAATGGATTTTGAAGATGATGAAGAAGAAGAAGATAACATACCATTGGCTAACAAAGCATTGATGAGATTGTTGTAATGATCAATTCCTGCTTGATTGATCTCTCCACTTCCATCTTATGAAACAAAATCACACTTATTTCTTTGGCAATCATCAATTCATAGTTCACCATCAAGCATAATTTAGTGGATGAAACATTTTTACTATGGATTTGATTTTTCAATTCAATATAATTTTTTTTAGTATCGAACCTCCAACCGATCGAGATGTATGTCAATCGTGGGGTTTTTAAGAAAAGTAATATAAAAAAAATAAGAAAAATTGTGCCCCTCAAAGTTATTTAGATAAAGACGCAACATAGTTATAATTTAGATGTTTTGAAGTTTACCATTTTTTTTCGAAAGTTATCGTACATTAGCTTTTTTTTTTTTTTTTTTTTGTTGACAACATGTGAGGGTGGGAGATTCGAACCACAAACCTCGTGGTCGTTAGTACAACAGTTATGTCAGTTGAGCTAAGCTCATGTTGGCATCATACATTAGCTTTAACTTTAAGAATTTTTCGATAAAACTTTATATAGTTAAAATATAATTAAATTTATGTATACATAGAAAACACTGTTCACACGTAACTTCGGGGATGGAGACACGTGGAATAAATAATATATTGTATTAATGTTGTATGCGTGTGGGTGTACAATCTCTAACTTTAATCCTCTGATTCTCTCTCTTAAATATATAAACTTTGGCCTCTAGCTTGTTGCTCTTCTTGGGCCGGTTTGTTGGGCTTCTTAGATGATCAACTTGCTAGGTTGATGATCTCTTGGATCGGCCTGTTGGCTTGATGATCTCTTGGATCGGCTTATTGGCTTGTTGATCTTCTTGGATGATCGGTCTGTTAGGTTGATGATCTCCTGGATCGACCTATTGGACTTGTTGATCTTCTTGGATGATCGGCCTGTTAGGTTGATGATCTCCTGGATCGACCTATTGGGCTTGTTGATCTTCTTGGATGATCGGCCTGTTGGCGTGATGATCTCTTGGATCGGCTTGTTGGCTTGTTGATCTTCCTAGATGATCGGTCTGCTGACTTGTTGATCTTCTTGATCGGTCGGTTGGCTTGTTGATCTCTTGGATGATCGGCCTGCTGACTTGTTGATCTTCTTGATCGGTCGGTTGGCTTGTTGATCTCTTGGATCAGCCTGTTGGCTTGACGATCTGTTGGATCGGCTTGTTAGCTTGTTGATCCTCTTGGATGATCGGCCTGCTGACTTGTTGATCTTCTTGATCGGTCGGTTGGCTTGTTGATCTCTTGGATGATCGGCCTGCTGACTTTTTGATCTTCTTGATCGGTCGGTTGGCTTGTTGATCTCTTGGATCGGCCTGTTGGCTTGATGATCTGTTGGATCGGCTTGTTAGCTTGTTGATCCTCTTGGATGATCGGCCTGCCGACTCTGGACTCTGAGTTCTCTGACTCTGTCTCCAAATCTGAATCCCCCCTAAAATGAATGGTGGCCTCCTCTATTTATAGAGTTTGATGGACCTCATATGGGCTTGGGCTTGGGTCCAATTGCCACGTGGCATAATCTGATTGAACTTGGCTGATGTTATCTGATGGATCACTAATAGACAAGTGGCATTCTTTGATTTGCCGAATTTTAATGTCTATTAATTTAATTTAGGCACACGTGTAAATGTGTAACTGGTCCCAAATTTATTTTATCATTAATTTATATTAATGACGTGGCAACTTGTGATTGGCCGAAATTTCTCCTTCAACAAATGCCCCCTTTTCGAGATTTAGGCACAAGTTATGTGTGAGTGAATCTCGAAAAATATATTTTGGAATTAAAATGCGAGGTATTTGTTCTTGACTTTGACTCCATTTGGTGCGTCAATTTAATCAAAATATGAATTTTGGTCAAAATTTTGATTTTTTTTATTTGGCAGCAAACTTTGATTTCAAGTTTGGGCAAAATTTGGTTTATACCCAAATTTTGATTTGAGGTAAAATTCTATCCAATTTTAACTCGCATTTGGAATAGAATTTGAGGTTTTGACTTTGGTTCATTTGGGATAAAATTTGGATTATGCCCAAAATTTAATTTAAGTAAATTTAAGGCTGCATCCCAAAATTTGGTGGGAATTTGGAATAAAATTTATTTCCCAATTTGATTTAAATCAAATCTCATATCTTTGGGTTAAAATTTGAACCAAAGACTCTTGTTGAGATAAGATTTATATTCAAACCCTTCAAAAATTGATGAAGATTTCCGTTGGAGATAAGATTTATATTTGAACCCATCCCAAAATTGATGAAGATTTCCGTTGGAGATAAGATTTATATTTGAACTTATCCCAAAATTGATGAAGATTGTCGTTGGAGATAAGATATATATTTGAACTCATCCCAAAATTGATAAAGATTATCGTTGGAGATAAGATTTATCTATTTGAATCCAACCTTCCATTCTATAAATAAGGTTGAACCTCAGCATGGGAGAGCACACATCAATTGCAGAGAGCATTCAAGAAGGGATCCAAGTAGGAAACTTTCTTTTCTTTTCTTTTTTTTTTTTAATTTTCGTTTTTTTTTATACTTTTCGTTTTTTTATTTTTATTTTTTTTTAATTTTCGTTTTTTTATTTTTTTTAATTTTCGTTTTTATTTTTTTTAATTTTTTTATTTTTTTGCAATTTGTTTCTTTCTTCCTTGAATGTGTAAGCTTCGTGCAACAGTCGTCACCAAATTCGCTTGCAGTGATATCACTCCTGCTAGACCAGTCCCCTATTTCATTGGGTGATCTGAGTAACCTGCAGGGGTAGTCACCAGATTCGCCTTCATGCACTCCTGCTAGACCCAGTCCCCATTTTATTGGGTGATCTGAGTAACCTGCAGGGGTAGTCACCAGATTCGCCTTCATGCACTCCTGCTAGACCCAGTCCCCATTTTATTGGGTGATCTGAGTAACCTGCAGGGGTAGTCACCAGATTTGCCTACAGCGATGCACTCCTGCTAGACCCAGTCCCCATTTTATTGGGTGATATGAGTAACCTGCAGGGGTAGTCACCAGATTTGCCTACAGCGATGCACTCCTGCTAGACCCAGTCCCCATTTTATTGGGTGATCTGAGTAACCTGCAGGGGTAGTCACCAGATTCGCCTACAACGATGCACTCCTGCTAGACCCAGTCCCCATTTTATTGGGTGATCTGAGTAACCTGCAGGGGTAGTCACCAGATTCGCCTCATGCACTCCTGCTAGACCCAGTCCCCATTTTATTGGGTGATTTGAGTAACCTGCAGGGGTGGTCACCAGACCCGACTCGCCTTCAACGGTCGTCATCAGATTCAATTGCAGTGACTTCACCACCTGTCTAGACCAGTCACTTTGATGACTGTAGTTTCCTGCAGGGGTGGTCACCGTTTTTTTAACAACACTTTTATTGTCTTTCTTTCTTTTTTTTTTTGTGGTTTGATATCAAGCATTTTTTTAACTTGCAGCTAAGATGCATCTTCCAGTCTGGACACTTTCAAGATAAAGGCAACACTAAAGTTGTTCATCTTTGCAGATGTAGCGAAGACTTCAACCGTCAACTTTTGAATATGAAGTGAAGTTATCAACAGTCAATTTTTGAAGATGAAGCGAAGCGGACGCCGTCAACTGCCAACATTTGAAGATGAAGCGCAGCAGACGCCGTCAACTACCAACATTTGAAGATGAAGCGGAACGAGGACGTCAACCTCCGCCAAACATTTGAAAAGGAGCAACGGTGAACCTTCGAACTTGGAGAAGGAGAACCTCAGTGGCGAACCTTCAAAAAGAGGGGTGGAGAGAAGCACCTTCGAACTTGGAGAAGGAGCAGTGGAGAGAAGCGCCTTCGAACTTGGAGAAGGAGCAGTGGAGAGAAGCGCCTTCGAACTTGGAGAAGTAGCAACGGAGAGAAGCGCCTTCGAACTTGGAGAAGGAGCGAGCGAAGCGCGTGAGGGAACCTTCAAACTTGGAGGAAGGAACTGCAGCAGCGCGTGAGAGAACCTTCGAACTTGGAGGAAGGTAGCAACGGAGAGAAGCGCCTTCGAACTTGGAGAAGGAGCAGTGGAGAGAAGCGCCTTCGAACTTGGAGAAGGAGCGAGCGAAGCGCGTGAGGGAACCTTCGAACTTGGAGGAAGGAGCTGCAGCAGCGCGTGAGAGAACCTTCGAACTTGGAGGAAGGTAGCAACGAAGCGCATGAGAACCTTCGAACTTGGAGGAAGGAACTGTGCAGCGGGATACAACGAAGAACCTTCGAACTTGGAGAAGGAACAACGCAATAGCGTACAGTGTAAGGACCCTCAAACTTGGAGAGAAGGAACTGCAGCGAAGAACCTTTTTTTTTTTGTTTATAGGGACTGAACTTAAAGTTTTCTTTAAGCTGCCTACCTACCCTTATGGAATAGGGATCAAGTCATAACGTAGTTCAAGATTTTTTTTTTTTTTTTGCTCTCACCTTTTAAGCTCGTGTGGGCTAGGAGCATCATGCAGTTTAGGCTCTTGCGATAAGGAGCTTTTACATTTAAAAGCTCTTATCTTTGTCATGGTCTTGATCAGATCCTTCATTTGCAGGATTGGTCAAGATAATGAGATTTGACTTCACCTTCAAGGAACCTTCTGTATTTATGAGAACAGAAAACTTCCTCTTCATACGTGACGGGATGCTACTATGAAGCTTCTTGTCACTGTTTACTTCATCGAAAAGTTTCACCTCCAAGTTATCCATCTTTCTTTTAGGTTGATCGCTTGTTACTTTGAGGCGATAAAAAACAGATGTCGAAGGTTGACTTTTCTTCGATGTGGAGACACTTAGCCTTTGGAAAGCTGAAGGTCGAGTGAAGGTGGACACCGAACATTGATTTTCTTCTTCTGTCGCGGCCATACTCATTCTTTGGAATACTGAAGGACGAGTAGTTGGAGGCTTGATGCGATCGAAGACGGAGGTCCTTTGTTCACCCTTCTTGGAATTGTCAACTTCTTCTACGTTGATGTAGTAGGAAGTTGCAAAGTTCTCTTTTTCCTTTTTGTGGAAAGTTTTAGAGAAGAGTTTCTTCGCAGTCACCAGTTGTTGAGGTTGAGAAAACTTTTTACTTCTCTTCCTCTTGGGTTGAAGTTTCTTAGGATCCTTTTTTCTTTGATGTTTGCTCTTTCCTTTGACTGTAGCAAGATTTGATTGAGCTACTTCATCAAGGTCGAGCTCAATTTTTCTTTCCATAGCCAGCTTTAGAATTAAGTCCTTTAGGACGAAACATCTTTCCACTGGATGACCAATAACTCGATGATACTTGCAATACTTGGGATCATCGACTTTCTCCATCTCTTCTGGTCGTTTACACTTAGGAAGCTCTATCAGTTGCGCTTCCAATAGTTGTTCCAACATATCAGGGATGTCGGCATCAGGGAAAGGATATATTTTCTTCTGTCTTTCCTTTAAAGTTAAGTGATGCGCTCCATTTGTTTGTCGCTTTTCTTTCGAAGACAACTTGGGAAGGGTTATGTTGACGA
Source organism: Luffa acutangula (assembly GCA_036850905.1). Lineage (NCBI taxonomy): Eukaryota > Viridiplantae > Streptophyta > Magnoliopsida > Cucurbitales > Cucurbitaceae > Luffa > Luffa acutangula. The sequence continues at coordinate 17,423,248 of CM072099.1, forward strand.
CCATAGATTCTTCTATAGTCTCTTCGTCGTTTCTTCCTTCTTTTCTCATGTTAGGGAGGAGAATGTCTTGGTTTTCTCGACTAGCAATACTTAGCTCCATATCGTGGGCGCGAGTTGCTAGTTCCTCAAAGGTGCGAGGCTTTATACCTTTAAGGATGTAGAGGAGTTCCCAGTGCATGCCTTGAATGCACATCTCAACGGAAGAGAGTTCAGTGAGGCGATCTTTGCAATCTAGACTCATAGCTCTCCAGCGATTTATATAGTTAACAACGAGTTCACCTTTTCGTTGTTTAGTGTTTGTGAGCTCGAACATGCTAACGGTTCGTCTAGTGCTGTAGAAGTGATTCAAAAACTCTCTTTCGAGTTCCTCCCAACTGTCTACTGACTCAGGTTCTAGATCAGTGTACCAGTCAAAAGCATTTCCTTTAAGTGTTCGAACGAACTGTTTGACTAGTAGATCCCCTCGAGTACCAGCGTTCTCGCATGTCTCAACGAAGTGGGCAATATGTTGTTTAGGATTGCCCTTTCCATCAAATTGTTGAAATTTCGGTGGCTGATACCCGATTGGCGTTCTCAAATTATCAATCCTCTTAGTATAAGGTTTGGAGTACAAGAGGGAATCTTGAGTAGGTCCACCGTACTGAGCTCTGATACAGTTTGTGATCATATCTTGGTGCTGTTGGATGGATAGTGAAGCGACCGAAGCAGAACATTGTGGATGATCATCTTGCACTATAGACTTTCCTTTGTCGTGATTTTTTACGACTTGGGTTTGACTTGATTCGGCGATATGTTGGTTCTCAATTTGGCTCTTTAGTTGCTCAATTTGAGAATCTTTTTCTTCAATCGCCTTCATCAAGTTGTTGATGTGTTCTTGCATCTCAGCCATTCTTTCTTCCATAGTTCTTGTCTCAGTCATCATAACAGTCACTACGTCAGAATCAGGTTCAAACAAAGGGTTATACTTGACAAAAAACTTGTCATTAGTATATGCCCCCTGCAAGGTTGTTTCTTGGCCTGCAACGACAGAAGCTTTATCTTCTTGCAACGTCAGTCCGTTGAAGCAGCGATGGGCAGTAGAACCCATGTAAGACTTGTTCATGACAGCGACCATTGAAGAAGTTTTGAACGACATGTTTATACTTGTGTTTTGAGATAAGAGAGAGAGATGAGAGGTAGAGATGGTCCCACTGGGCGTGCCAATCTGTTCACACGTAACTTCGGGGATGGAGACACGTGGAATAAATAATATATTGTATTAATGTTGTATGCGTGTGGGTGTACAATCTCTAACTTTAATCCTCTGATTCTCTCTCTTAAATATATAAACTTTGGCCTCTAGCTTGTTGCTCTTCTTGGGCCGGTTTGTTGGGCTTCTTAGATGATCAACTTGCTAGGTTGATGATCTCTTGGATCGGCCTGTTGGCTTGATGATCTCTTGGATCGGCTTATTGGCTTGTTGATCTTCTTGGATGATCGGTCTGTTAGGTTGATGATCTCCTGGATCGACCTATTGGACTTGTTGATCTTCTTGGATGATCGGCCTGTTAGGTTGATGATCTCCTGGATCGACCTATTGGGCTTGTTGATCTTCTTGGATGATCGGCCTGTTGGCGTGATGATCTCTTGGATCGGCTTGTTGGCTTGTTGATCTTCCTAGATGATCGGTCTGCTGACTTGTTGATCTTCTTGATCGGTCGGTTGGCTTGTTGATCTCTTGGATGATCGGCCTGCTGACTTGTTGATCTTCTTGATCGGTCGGTTGGCTTGTTGATCTCTTGGATCAGCCTGTTGGCTTGACGATCTGTTGGATCGGCTTGTTAGCTTGTTGATCCTCTTGGATGATCGGCCTGCTGACTTGTTGATCTTCTTGATCGGTCGGTTGGCTTGTTGATCTCTTGGATGATCGGCCTGCTGACTTGTTGATCTTCTTGATCGGTCGGTTGGCTTGTTGATCTCTTGGATCGGCCTGTTGGCTTGATGATCTGTTGGATCGGCTTGTTAGCTTGTTGATCCTCTTGGATGATCGGCCTGCCGACTCTGGACTCTGAGTTCTCTGACTCTGTCTCCAAATCTGAATCCCCCCTAAAATGAATGGTGGCCTCCTCTATTTATAGAGTTTGATGGACCTCATATGGGCTTGGGCTTGGGTCCAATTGCCACGTGGCATAATCTGATTGAACTTGGCTGATGTTATCTGATGGATCACTAATAGACAAGTGGCATTCTTTGATTTGCCGAATTTTAATGTCTATTAATTTAATTTAGGCACACGTGTAAATGTGTAACTGGTCCCAAATTTATTTTATCATTAATTTATATTAATGACGTGGCAACTTGTGATTGGCCGAAATTTCTCCTTCAACAAACACAATTACGTTTTAAAAATGAATCATCCTTAAACATTTTCAATTCAATTTCAAGTACCATTAATAACTTTGAGGGGGCACGATTTTTCTTATTTTTTTCTTTTTTTTATTACTTTTCTTAAAAACCCGTCAATCATGCTAAACTATTCTTATTTAAGCTATCTAAATATGATTGGTTTTCTAAAAATAAAAACCATTTACAAAAATAGTACAATTGAAGTGTATCAGTAATAGAAGTCTGTTAGTGATAGACTTTAATAATCACAATGGCAGTTATGGTTGAAATTAAAAATCAAGGGTTAAAATTGATAAAATGTGTTAAGTTCAAGGTTCAATGTGATGAAATTGAATGTTGATGGTTAAAATTGATATAACCCCATAAGTTTGAGGTTTAAAATGATTTTTTTCCCAAAAAGAAATTTGTTCTACTGGTCTTTAAAGAAAATCTTATACTAATTAGTGTGTTGCTAAATTTTTAGCCCTCATTTTAACTTTAGTTGCTTTTTGATCCATTAATTTTTCTGTGTTTTTTACTATCGTTCTTTCTATCCCTCTCGTTCTTTAGTTTGACATTTTTTTAAGAACAAAACTTCCCTGCATATTGGTTTGTAGGGATCTCCCTACATACCCCATTAAAATTTTGACAACTAAGAAAGAGGAAGGGAGAAAATGAGAAATTTTTTTTATCTCTCCTAGTTGTCAACATTTTAATGGTGGTATGCAGGAAGATCCCTACATACCGGTATGCAGGGAAGTTTTTTTCTTTTTTTAATAAATTATTTGTTTTGACATTTTTTTAATAAATTATTTTTTTTGACCTTTTATTTCAATCAATTCCTTATTTTGACATTTAAATTAAAGTTTACTAAGACATTGATATCATTTTTTTTCTCTATACTTTTACAAGTTTTACCATTGTTTCTACTTTTTTATGTGCTTTTTTAATCCTTTGATTAGAGTTTATTTAAACATCCATAACATAAATTTTAAAAATAAATAAATAAATAAATATACGACACAACAAGTTAATTGGACTAAGTTGAAATGGTAACATTAAAGCATGTAATTTTAAAATATATATATAATTTAGGTTTAAAAAAAATAATATAATAAAAAGTGGGCTAAATTAAAAATGGGAGAAGATGAATTACTTGGGAAAATCCGAGACCAGGCAATGGAGAATCGGTAGGCATCCATTTCCATATCCTTCATAAGTTTAATGTCTTCCTGTTTCCGCCAAAGCGAGCTTAGCATAGCGGTAATTGATATGTACATCGATCATGAGGTCAGAGGTTTGAATCCTCTACCCGATTTTTTTATTAATTTAATTTCTTTTTCTCAATTCTTTTAATAATATTAATAATTAATAATTTGATTAAGTTTAGAAATATATATGGTTACCGGATAACGGTGGTACTGGTCTATTGCAACATCCGCATTACTGAAATCAAGCACCTTCCCTGCACCATTTCATAATTTAAATTTTACAACTACAACATAAATTTATGTATTTATAGATTTATTTTACGCTAATTATATGTTTTAGCCTCCATTATTTTTTAAATTTCAATTTCAACTCTAATGTATTAATTAATCTTTTTTTAATTCAATTTTTATTGTAACAAGACATTAAAATTGATTTTAGAAAAGGATGATGTGATGTGAAACTACACTTTATTATTTGAGTTAAAAAGTACTTCCTGTTTCCTATATTAATTTGAAGAAATATGCCTAATAGTTTTTTTAAAATAAAATTTTGATGAAATATGCCTAATATTCACCTATATGATCTAGTAATTTTTTTTTTTTTTTACAATATGTGGGGTGGGGGATTTGAACCATAGACCTTGTGGTTATCGGTATAACTTTATGTCAGTTGAGCTATGCTCTTGTTGGCTATGATCGAGTAATTAGTACATAGTAACAACTTAGGCCCCGTTTGATAACCATGTCAGTTTTTTGTTTTTGGTTTTTCTGTTTTTGGGTTTTCATATATGTTTGATAATTGTTTTTTGTTTTCTGTTTTTAAAAAACCGAAAACAAACCTTGTTTGATAACTATCTTTGGTTTTCAGTTTTTTAAAAATTAGAGAGATGAAAAGATGTTTTAGAGAGAGAAAAATGTGTAAAGACGTTGAAACAAAAATTTAGAGACAAAAATATAAATATTTTCGAGAGAATTTTTTGTTTTTTTTTAAAAGACGAGAGAAAAGTTAAACATAGAAAATTTAGAGATGTGAAAGAAAATGTTTAGAGAGAGAATATTAGTTAGACTCGAGAAAAGATTTTAATTAGAGAAAAATAGAAAAAAAGTTAGAGTAAAAGCGATAAATTTTAGATAAAAAAAATTAAATAAAAAGAGAAAATTTAGACAGATAGTAACGTTAAGAGTAAAAGATATGATAAAAAAAAACGATAAATTAGAAAAATAAAGAAAATTTGTAGCGATATAAAATTTTGGAGAGGTTTTTTTTTTCAAAAGAGAAATTAGAATATGTTTATTAATGAGAGAAAAGTTATTGAGAAGTTTTTAGAAATAGATAAGTTATAGAGAAAAAAAAATTGAGAGAGAAAATTTTAGAAAGAGTAAAATAAAGTTTATAGAGAGAAAAACGTTTTAGAGAGAAAAAAATAGAAAAAACGAATTTGTTGGAGAGAGATCAGTAAACGAGGAGGAAAATAAGCCTTAGAAGAAAAACGAGTTTTTTAAAAACAGAAATCTGTTTTTAAAAACTTTTTTTTTTTTTTTTGAAATTTGCTTATAATTTCAAAAACGTTTTTAAAAAACAGAAAACAAAAAACAGAAATGGTTATCAAACACCTCTGTGTTTTTAAAAATGAAAAAAAAAAAAACAGAAAACAGAAAACAAAATGGTTATCAAACGGCTCCTCAATTAACTCAAAATTCTTTTTTTCTGAATTTTTAAGTTTGTGTCTAGAAGGTCATTAAACTTTAAAAAAATGTCTAATAAATTTTTGTCTAACAAATCTTTAAACTTAAAAAATGTTCCATAGATCCTCCAGCATTCAATTTTATGTCCAAAAAGCTCCTCACTTATACAAAGTTTTTAAAAAAATGTTGATAGGTCATATTAGACACAAAATTAAAAATCCAAAAATCTATTAAACATAAAATTGAAAATCCTATTAGACGACCATTGTTAAAGTTGAGGGACTTTTGAACACAAAATTGAAAGTTGATGGACCTATTAAATATTTTCTTAAATCAGACAAAATAGACACAAATACAAAAATTGGGAGACTAAATGGATAATTTTACATTTATTTTATTTTTTTCATTATTTGTATCAATATTAAAATATAATTACCAAATGAATGGGAAAATGTGTCCCAAATTGTAGGTCCCCTTCCGTCCTCCTTTACAGCGCCTTCATACTGTGTATTCACATACAGCCCAAACGCTATTCAGTTGCAAATTGCTGCAATGTATAAGGTTTAATCTGTGCTTTTATTTTTCTTTGTGATTTATATTTACAAAACTTTAAATTTAATTGTTTTTTTTTTCTAATTATAGGATTTAAAGAATGACTTTATATTCATAACATGAATCCTAATTCAATTAATCAATACATTATATTATCGACCAAAATGTCAGAGGTTCAAATTCTTTCCTCACATGTTTTTTTTTTTTTTTTTATTTGACAATATGTGAGGTGAGAATCTTGTCAATTGAGCTATGCTTTTGTTGACTCTTCTTCACGTGTTGTAGAACTCAAAAGAAAGTAGATAAAAACGACATGTTTTTATTGATATTTATCATGTCTGATTGTCTGTCTTTTGGTATTATATTATATACCCTACTATATACAATATTATTTGATAATTAATTACCTTTAATTTTCGTTTACTGTTACTTCCCAAAAAAAGAAATCTGCAATATCAATTTTCTTTATAAAGAAAATGTTTGTGTGACTTCTTAAAATAAAAAAAAAAATAAATAAAATTATATATATCTGAAGCAACAAATTAGAGCGAGCAATAGTTAATTAAGTCGTGCAAGAAAACAAATTAAAAACCAAACAAACTCCTTAAAAAGATGGTTACTTGAACAAACCTTTAATCTAAAATTTTAAAAATTTAAAATTATTTATTCCTTCTTTGGGAATAACTAATAAGGACAGAACCGGTAACTTCGGTAGTGAACTTAGTTTCATCGATTATTGTGTGGTCCACATACAGGTAACTAAGTGGGAAAAGAAGAACCAAAATGTCTTATTTGCCCTCCAATATATAACCTTATATTTTCCTTTCTATTTTTAGAACGATTCCTACTAGTCAAATCTGTGTTTTAAAATGTGATTTAGAAAATCACTCTCATCAATTAAATTTTAAAACTTTTAATTCGTAATCTAATTGGATGAGTGTTCCAAATAAATTATAAAATTACTATAATTTATTAGATAAGGAAGTCATATTAATACAAATTACAACTAATCTCATAAAAAATACAGCTAGTGTAATTAAATTATCTCATAAAAAAACTTATTTGTTCTAATGGCATTAATGAAAATGGTTTGAGAAACCATGGTGCCCATGGTTTTCCCCAAAACCACCTTGGATTTTTTAAAAAATATATTTTTTTATCCTTTTCTTTCTCCTCTCACTCCTTTCCACGTTTTCTTTTCCAATCTCATAAGTCATCATCTTCTTTCTCCATTCTTCATTCTTTATCCGCTCTTCTCTTCTTTCTTTTGGTGATAAAGCAACAAATGTTTAGTTACTTCTACATGGGAGTCCCTCGTTTTTTCTCTTCTCTCAAACTTTCCACCTCCCACTATCCACAGCCATCGTCGGTCTGTCATCATCGTCTTCTCTATCTTTTTTTCCTTTTTACTTATTTTCTTATGTATTTTAATTTAGTTCGTTTCTCTTCTCCATCTCCATCATTGGATTTCTTCTCTCTTCCCATTTTTTCTTTTCTTCTTTCGGGTTCTCTTCTTTTTTCCCTTCCCATATCTCCCAACTCCCAATTTAGTTAGATATAGATTTTTCATCCCAAGAAAATAATAATAAGAACAAAACAAAGAGATTCCTTCCAAAAATAATTAAATTAAAAAAGAAAAATGATGATAAAAAGGGTGAAAAGGGAACCTGAAAAGCAGAGGAGGCTGTTCCGAAAACAAATCCTCTCGGAAAATCGTTTCTGGTGATCTGCGCCGAACAAATCTGAATCCCTAGCACCACCATTACGACCGCCACGCCGACGCTTACAGCGGCGCCTCTTCCTCCGGCCACCATCGCACCGAGAGAGAAAAAAGGAAAAAAAAAAGTTTAGGAATTCGAATAATCGAGATTTGGCCTATGAAGCCTGGAAGAAATGGAAAAGTGCAGAAAGAAAGAGAGAGTGAAGAAATCGAGAAAGAATGTGAAAAGGAATGGCGAAAAAAAGTTGGTGGTGACGACGGCGATGGTGATGAAAAGGCGTCAAAGGAATGGCCTCTACTTTTTAAATTGGGAGTGTCATTGGCTTTATGTGGAAATCCAACTCAGGAGAAGTCGCTCAGTTCACACGCCTTTGATCCTATAAATATAAAACGATTTTTTTTTAATTTTCCACTTTTCATTTTCTTTTTTTGTTTATTATTATTATTATTATCATTTATTTCCATTTTTGCTTCTCCTCGGCCACCACGTTATGTCTGCTCCATCTTAATTTTCTTACTAATTTTTTTTTTATTTCAAACATATCTGTTTGTTGCTTTTGTTATAGAACTGATTTTTTGTTTTTCCTTTTTTGAAGTTTTTTTTTTAATGTACAGTTTGAGGTTGGTTTTATTTTGTTTTAACTTAAAAATTAATTATTATTTAGAATTTTCTTTTTAGTTTAATAGTATTTGGAAGGTAAGATTAGAACCTTCAATTATTTGAGATATTTGATTTTTTTTATTTTGTTTTTGACACATGGATAATTTGACTTTAGGTATATATATGGTGTGGACATGTATTTGATGAAGTGAGTATTAGGGTGTGAAATAATATTTGTAATCTTATAATGATCAATATTATCAATTATCTTAAATTTAAAAGCTAAAATAAATATTTTGAAAATTAATGGTGATATTTATTTGTTAAGAAATTCATAAGCTAAAATAAATATATTTAAGAATGTAGATTTCCAGAAAAAAAAAAAACTTGAATGTTCATAGAAGAAATAAGGTTTAAATTTGTTGTTACAATTTAATATTTAATTAATTATTAGTTTTTAAATATGATTAAAATTTGAGTTTTCTTTATCTCTTAGAGGAGATTTTTTTTTTTTTTTAAAGGAGAAAATGTATCTTTTAAAGAAGAAAATGTATTAGAAGTTAAAGAAAATTCAAATTTTCATGTATCTGTCAACTATAGTACTCAATTGTTATAAAGTTTGTACGTTGACCACGAGGTCAAAGGTCCTCCGCACATATGTTGTCAAAGGAAAAAATAAAAATAAAAATAAAAAAAAAGAAAGAAAGAAGAAAAAGAAAAAGGCATTGGCAAGAGATATTAAAATTTTAACAATTTAATTAATTACTCAAATTTGTATTAATTTTTAGATCTAAAATTTTTATATAATTACCTATCTCATAAAACTCTCAATACACCATCTATCAAATTTTTTTCCTCTCTCTTTTTAAGTGTAATATCTTGGCCAAAAAAGAGTTTCTTTCTTGTGGAATAACTTTTAGCTCAATCTCTTAAAATGCATAGTTGTTTGGACTATTTTATTTTTAGTTTACCAACATTTTGCAGTGAGGGATTTCAACTTTTGACTTATCAGGAGTACATGTCAATTACCGTTAAGTTATGCTCACTTTGGCTATAACTATAACAACATCTTAACAGAGTTGTTGTATTCATTTTTTTTTTCTTTCAACATTTACTCCAATTTCTTATCAACAAAACCTTGGTGTTACCGTTAAAATAAAGGTAGTAATCCAAATTTACAACATAAAAATACCACCAATGTTTGATAAATCTATAAAGAATATTCTAATGACTTGATCAATTGAGGAAATCGTAGGTCAACAATAATGGATAACTTTTCTAGTAGTAGATGAGTTTAATTGTAGGTCGACAATAATTGATAACTTTTCTAGTAGTAACTAGATGAGTTAAAAGTCTTGAGGCAAATGCATTTTTTAGGAAAAAAAAAAAAAGAAATATTGATCTTATTAATAAGTTCTTCTTGTGAATTTAACAAGAATTTGAAATATGAATATTCATGTCATCTTCAGTACAATCATAGGAATCCTCGAAGATTATACTTTAATTTTAAACACTTAAAAACTTTCTAACTAAAAGATATAATATCATTAATTGAACCAATTAGTTATCATTCTTAACGTGAGTCTATTGAAATGATTGGACAAAGCTCATTCTACAATGTGACCATGAATTTATTATTTATGGGTTGCATAGGAGGAAGACCTTAGTTGACAAAAATATTTAATTTACTGCCTAGGTGGCGACTCTAAACCCCTCTTTCTCTGCCCGACCGTTTCTTCGAGGCAGCCTGCTCTTGCTCAGGTGCCTAATTGAGTGCTTCAGAGATGGTGTTCGTGATGAAATAATATATGATTTGTCTGTCATATTAAATCTATAAGTTTAGATTTATGCAAGAGATTATTTTAAGAAATTTGGATTTATTTACATGATAGACTTGTATTTTTTTTTTTTTTTTTGTTGAGAATAATTTATATTCTACCTTTATGTATATATAATATTTCACTTCTAAAAATTCAGGGAGGAAAATTAAAAAACAACTTTAAAATCTATATACTTCTTTTTCCCATTCAAAACAACCAAGAGAGGGCCAATTATTCCCTCCTTTCTTCATGTTGCCCCCATTTATTTATTTAAAATTTGATTTTTTTTTTTTAATTTCCTTATCTTAAATCAGAGTATGAATATGAACCTCATTAAACCTGTCAATGTATTGGTAACACTCTTTAAAGATGGTAAGTTTCAACTTTCACTCTCATATTTGAACTATAATATTAAAATTTTAGCCAATAATTACCTGAAAAAAATTTCTTTTCCAATAAATAATTTGTCACATTACATTCCTATTACTCCAATAAAAATTAATTAGAAAACAAAAACTAATATTAAACTCAAAAGGGAAAACTAATACTAAAACATCAAACTAAAAATTAATTTGATCATAGTTCAATAATCGAACGTTAGTTTTTTTTTTTTTTTTTCCTTTCTTTCTTTTTAGATTAAAGTTTTGAATACTCACCTCTACTACCATACTATTATTTAAAAAGAAAAAACTAACCCAAACATATCATTTGTTTAAGTCTTAAATCTGAATCATTCTTAAATAATAATAATAATAATAATACATTTTGGTTGTTTCAAAATAAATAAATAGGTTAAAAATCATTTTTGGTTCCTGAACTTTCATGAAAGTAACAATTTAGTCCCTAAACTTTGATTTGTAATGATTTAGTCCCTATTGTAGATAGTGCAATAATGAAGGGAATGGAAAATGGCTCAGCTCACAGTACTGAGCACCAATCATTGGAATAAATAACAAACTAGAGTGACAGATGTCACAATACAAGAGGAGCGAAATAATAGAAGGCTTAACCAACATATTACAAGATAATAGTACTGATTAACTATGCTAACATCCCCCCCCCAATCAAACAAGGCCTAGAAACAATGGTCAGCTTAGTTCTTAAGTTGATAAGCCGAGGGGAGTGAAGACTTTTGGTGAAGATGTCAGACTTCTGAAGGGACAAAACGAACTAATAACTGCTTGGGAGCTATTCTCTCTCTGATGAAATGATGGTCGACTTCGATATGCTTGGTGCGGCTATGCATAACTGGGTTTGTAGCAATATAAGTTGCACTCAAATTGTCACAAAGCAACAAGGGAACTGACGTCTGTACACCAAGTTCCATGAGAACAGACTGTACCCAAGCTATCTCGGCTGCAGCGTTAGACAGACCCCTATACTCGGACTCTGCACTCGATCTAGAGACCACTTTTTGTTTTGAGGAGTGCCACGATATCAAGTTTTGGCCAAGGAACGTGCAAAACCCGCTGGTACTTCTACGGTCGTCCGGGCAACTTGCCCAATCTGCATCGGTGTAACATGTAATTGAAGAAGAAGGCGAAGGGGTGACGAAGATACCCAGTGTAGCAGTGCCTTTTAAATACCGTAGAAGCCTCTTGACAGCTTGCATATGAGCAGTCGTAGGAGCATGAAGGAATTGACAAAGTTTATTTACCGAGAAGCTGATGTCGGGGCGAGTCAAAGTGTAGTACTGAAGTGCTCCAACAAGACTGCGATATGAGGAAGCATCATCCAACAGAGAACCATCAGACAAAGATAGGGGAGAGCCAACAACCATTGGAGATGGGAGAGGTTTACATGACAAGAGATCTACACGAGTTAGGATATCACAGATATATTTCTCTTGAAAAAGATGCAAACCAGATACAGTTCGTACAGCTTGAATACCCAGAAAGTACGATAAGTCCCCCATATCCTTGAGAGAGAACCGATGATGCAGAGCTGAAATGAAGAGCTGAATAAGAGAAAAACTGGAGCCTGTAACAATGATATCATCTACATAAATGAGGAAAATAACAATATGCAAGCCACTTCTGTAAACAAACATAGATGAATCAGCCTTGGATGCCACAAATCCCCAATTTAACAAGCATGAACTGAGCTTAGAAAACCAGGCTCTGGGACTTTGCTTCAAACCGTAAAGGGCTTTATGAAGACGAAGCACATGAGACGGATGAGAAGCACTCTCAAAACCACCCGGCTGTCGCATATATACCTCTTCATTTAGATCACCATGAAGGAACGCATTGTGGACATCGAGCTGCCGTATGGGCCATTTTGAAGAAACAGCCAGAGAGAGAACAATTCGAATTGTGGCTGGCTTAACGACGGGGCTGAAGGTCTCAAAATAATCAATGCCATAAGCTTGAGTGTAGCCTTGAGCAACCAACCGAGCCTTGTATCTTTCAATTGAACCATTCAGCCGTAATTTGATTCTGAAAACCCATTTACAACCAACTACCTTTCGGTTAGGAGGCAAGGGAACAAGAGACCAAGTTCCATTTTTCAGTAATGCCTCATTTTCATCTAGCATAGCTGATTTCCATTTTGGATCTTGTAAAGCCAATTTATAATTTTTGGGCTCAGAGGGCACAATAGGCAGCGAAGAACTGGAGGCCAACCATGCCTTTGGTTTGAAGATACCAGCCTTGGACCGAGTAACCATAGGGTGGACATTAAGAGTTGGTGGAGGCTGAGCATCAGGGATAGAAGATGGCGTAGGAGACGGCTGGTGGGACAGGTTTGGTGAGGTAGAAGAGGATGAAAGCACCGTGGAGGGGGAAGAGGGACAGGGTAATGGAGAGGACTGAATGACGGGAGACGAGACTTGATTCATGGATACTGGTGCAGTGGGCGCAGAACTGGAAGGAGCAGGCGATATTGGCAGTGATGAAATCGTGGAAGAAGGAACCGGATTAGGAGAAAAAGAATAAGATGGGAAGGATGAGACCGAGTGAAGAAGAGAGCCAAGAGGGAAGAATGGATCAGAATGGACTTGTTTGATTGAAGGAGATAAAGGAAAAGAGTTTTTAAAGGGAAAGGAGGACTCATTGAACACTACATGTCTAGAGACATATAAACGACCGTAGGAATCAAGGCACAAATAACCTTTATGAGAAGTGCTATAGCCCAGGAACACGCATTCTCGAGACCTATACTGAAGCTTGTTAGCATTGTAAGGTCGTAAATGAAGGGAATAAAAGTCCCCACGCAGCGGAAGCGCATCGATTGGACCTTACGCCGTATATTAATTAACATTAAAATACCGTTACGATAACTCAAACAAAACTTTAAACGAACTTTAAAGTCGCTGTAAAATCGGTTTAAACATGCTAAAATAAATCTAAATTTATTTTTAAAACTTTTCTAAAGAAAAGAGGAAGAACCGTTACAAACCTCCGTTGTAGACTTGACCGTTCTTCGCCAACGATGCTCCACGAACGAAAACGCAGCAGTCGCTTTAAGGTTTTCTTCGCTGGAAATTCTTCTTTGATTGACACAATCACCACAGAGGTTACACCGGTATGTCTCTAAGTCTTGGAGGCAAAAGACTTGTGGGAGTCTTTCTCTAAGAGGGAGGCTAGAGAGAATTCTAGGTCTTGTCTTTCAAGAGTGTCAAGTGTCAAAAGTGTCATGACCAATTAGGTCTAGTGTTCTACTTATAGAAGAGAGGCCATGAATAAAATAATCAATTAAATCAATCTTTTCCATAATTGATTCAATCTTATTCCTTAATTAATCAATCATGATCAATCAATTCCCCAATTGATTAATCTTTTCCACAAATGACTAATTACTTCCATAAGTGATTAGATCATTCCCATAAATGATTAATCACTTCCTTAAGTGATTAATTATTTACATAATTGACTAATTCCCGGTTAATGAATTCTTTAATTAATTAACCACCAATTAAATATCACATATTTAATTCCCGGCCTAGAATTAATTAATTTGTCCAAACACATTTTAGGCCTTAATTTAATTAATTCATTATTTTGAACTCTTTCAAACTTCCATAAATTTATATTTGAACTTTTCAAATATTAATTTCTCTCATAATAATATATCAATATATATTATATTTGTTTCCCTTAATAAATTGAACATTTTCAATTTACTTTTATTACTTAGTTGCCTCAAATTACTTTACGAGCTACCAGTGGGACCTAATGGACCTGCAGATCAGAAGCTCCAACGATGTGAGATTAATTGGTCAAACTCATTAACCACATTAATCAATATTCGTTAATTGTGTGTACATTCCACTATAGACTCACAGTTGCACTCTTCTCACTGCAGACATATTTTCTGTGTCCACGGATCTAGACCAATATCGACTAGTTAGTCCTTCACGAGTGTCCGTAACACCAGCTGGGTCAAATTACCGTTTTACCCCTGGGTTACCTCTATTTCCTTAAGTACCAATTCTCCTCTAATGAACAACCTGTTTGTGGTCCAACCATCAAACAGAAAACCCTCTCGTGCCATTGAGAGGGTAGGGCCCTTTGTTCAAGACTCGGAGTAACCACTTAAGGGAACACTCATCTGCTTCCCTAAAGTCGGGAAGGAGTGAATTCCATCTTGTACGATTATGTTCCCAGCTCCCCATTCGGTCTTGTCCCCAAAGTGGTAGGCTTATTGAGTCGGCGTATTGGCCACTCTCACCCATACAAATCAAAGGACAATCTCTCATGAGCAGGAGTCCATAATCAACTCAGGATTAAGACTAAGTTGTCTAGGTCGTCCTAGTGAAATAGAAAACCAACTAGTTAACGGTGTTATAACCAGTGGTTACTATTTCGCGGTCCGGTCTTATGCAAACTCATTGCATAGGATACCCCCACTCGCATGTCTCCTACACGAACGCGTTGGATCGCAGCGTTTGTATCAAATATAAAGTGGGCCGTATCCATAGTGTTACCAGGATAAGGCACCCAGTCTTATCCCTACACTATAGACCCTTTAGGTTGTTTCTTGAACAATGATCCCATATGTCACTACATATAGTTCAAGACTCATATTACAACCTTGGATGTCTAGTTTATTGGATCAGGGTTATTATTAGGCAAAGACATATAAAATAACTAATAACAATTAATGAAAAAATATATCAATATTATTTCATTAATATCCGGTCAACGGTTACATTCACTATATACGAGTTTTAGGGCATAAAACCCAACAGTAAATAAGGGAAACACGAGCAACCAAAGCACTTAAGTAAAGTGTAATCAGGTTGTTGCCCAAACAAAAGAGAATAAGGAGAGTGATAGTTTAGAACAGGGGTAGGCAATCTGTTGATCAAATGGATGGCAGTTTGAAAAGCAAAAGACCATAGATTCTGGGGAAGAGAAGAATGAGCCATGAGGGAGAGGCCAACCTCAACCACATGTCTATTTTTTCTTTCCACAGTGCCATTTTGCTGCGGAGTGTAAGGACAGGAGATTCGATACTTAATACCATGTTTTAAAAGGAGCGAAGTGAGTGGTCGATATTCAGTACCACCATCAGTTTGAAAGGCTTTAATAGTTGTTTTAAATTTATTTTCCACCATTGCCTTAAAAAGAAGAAAGACAGGAACAACATCTTGTTTAGATTGCAAAAGATAAAGCAAACAGTATTTTGTAAAGTCATCAATAAACAAGATAAAGAACCGTGCACCATTAATAGAATTGATCGGGGAAGGACCCCAAATGTCAGAATACACAAGTTCAAATGGCATATGAGAAATGGAAGTAGACGAAATAAAGGGCAACTGATGACTCTTCGCTAGCTGACAAGAGTTACAAAAACGCATAACAGAAGAACTGAAACGAAAATTACATAATGAAAGAACTTTCTGGACAATGGAAACAGACGGATGGCCGAGACGCTGATGCCAAATAGAAGTGTCTTGGAGCTTAGACAAAAAAACAGCAGGATACTGGTGCTTGTTATGATGACTCGAGGAAGTAACAGGTAGGAAAAGCTTGTACAGCCCTCCATCAAGATGCCCCATGAGAAGAACTTTCTTGGACATGAGCTCCTTCACAAAAAAATGAGTTGGGTAAAACTCAACAACGGCTTGATTATCATTACACAGCCTAGCAATGCTTATCAAATTGTGAGACAAATGTGGTGTGTGTAAGACAGATTTCAACCGAATAGGAAAGGAAGGATAATTTGAAGAAAAAGATGTTGAACCAATATTGAGAACAGGGAGAGATTTACCATTGCCAATAACGACCTGCTCGCCACCATAGTAAGGAGATGATTGCTGAATATTGTTGATATCTGGAGTCATGTGATGCGTTGCACCGGAATCCATGAACCAAGCTTCATCCGGGTTTGAAGAGGATTGCAAAGTAGTTTGGGAATCAGCGGAAGCAAGAGACGGAGCTGGAGCATTAGTAATGGGATTGGATAGGTGATTAAAGTAAGCCTGAGGAGTAGAAGAAGGTGGAGAAGCTTGATACATGGGATTGTGTCGATTGTAGCAAACAAGAGCTATATGGGCATTGAGGGCGAGATTGGTTATTGGAAGGCCATTTTGGAGGTCGTGGGGTGAAATTGGGACGACCGAGAACACCTTGGCCAGAGAAAGCAGGCTGAAGATTAGGCGGAAAAGGAAAAGAGGCAGAGGGAGGGCGAGGATTGAAGGATGGTTTGGGAACAGGGAATGATCGAGGATTGCGTTTGTTATTATTGTTAACAGAGAGGTTTGCAAGGTTTGCCTGAACGAGATTAAGACTCTCGACTGACGACTGCTTTTCTAAACGAGCTTCGTAGGCAAGAAGAAGACTACGAACATCCGCTAAAGAGGGACGATCAGCACGATTTTGAATGGAGGTCACAAATGGGTTATACTCAGTACCAAGGCCCTCAAGAATGTATCCTAAATGGTCTCTATATGAGAGAGGCTCCCCAATCGCTGAGAATTTGTCCGCGACATCCTTAATTTGAGCTAGGTACTGTGATACGGACAACCCATCTTTTCGAATTTTCCGTAACTGAGATCTAAGACCCATGATGCGAGCAGTAGAAGAAGATTCATAAACATTTTTCAGATGTTCCCAAATTTCGAATGCAGTAGAGCAACCAATAATCTCACCTAATTTATCCTCATTTAACGAAGAGTAAATCCACCCCATTAATGTACGATTAAACTTTTGCCAGACCAAAAACTGGGGACTGACCTGAGTTTGCGCGGCGTCTAAAAACTTCGGTGGAGCTGGAGTGCCATTGATAAAACCTTCCATGTCGAAGGCGATAATGTGGTTGAGGAGCTGATTCTTCCAGAGTAAGTAATTTGAATCAGTTAACTTGATGTTGAGCGGAGGTGTGAGGGTCGAAAACGGTGAGGGGGGAGATGGAACAGAAGGGAAAAATGGAGTTGCAGGATTATAAACGGGAATGAAAGGTAGGTTAGAGGGAGGCTGAGGAGGGTATTGAAAACCAGGTTGGACAGACGGAGAAAATTGAGGTAGGGCTTGCTGATTTTGATTTCCAAAGGAGGGTTGTTTGGGTTTAGAGGTCGAGTCGGTGTAGCAGAGGCAGAAGGTTGACGATGAGAGGAAACAGGTGTAGACACAGTAGAGGTGGAGGTGTTGGGAAAGGCCGGTAACCGGTCATCAGTGGCTGAGGGGTTGCTAGATGTTGACGCCATCGAAAAAAAAAACTGAGAGAATGCCAAAAAAGGTTACCAAAGCTCTGTTACCATGTAGACAGTGCAATAATGAAGGGAATGGAAAATGGCTCAGCTCACAGTACTGAGCACCAATCATTGGAATAAATAACAAACTAGAGTGACAGATGTCACAATACAAGAGGAGCGAAATAATAGAAGGCTTAACCAACATATTACAAGATAATAGTACTGATTAACTATGCTAACACCTATACTTTCAATTTTGTAACAATTTAGTCTATGTACTTTCAATTTTGTAACAATTTAGTATCTGAACTTTAATAAATAACAATTTAGTCCTTGTACTTTCAAATTTGTAACGATTTAGTCCTTATCGTGAAAAATTAATGTAAAGATTTAATGAAATTTCTTACCTTGATAGATTAATAAACTAATAATATGTTAATAAGTTACAAAGTTTAATCATTAAATAATAAAAATCAACTTTTAATTTTGATGATTTTTTTGCGACAAGGATTAAATTGTTATAAGTTTGAAAGTATAGGGACTAAATTGTTACAAATTTGAAAGTATAGGGACTAAATTGTTACTTATTAAAGTTCAAGGGCTACATTGTTACAAAATTAAAAATACAAGAACTAAATCGTTACAAATTAAAGTTTAGGGACCAAATTGTTACTTTCATGAAAGTTTAGGGACCAAAAATGATTTTTAACCAAATAAATATTTTGGACAATTATGGTCAAGGTTCCAGCTGGGCAATAACTCCACTCCAATTGTACAAATAAATTTGGAAGCAATTTCTGGTTGTCCTGTCATCTTCTGCCACGTTCACACTGCGGCCGCATCTTCCTTTGCTTCACATGCACCATGGGTGAGATTATCATTGTTCATTGGAATAATAAAATAATAACAATAATAAATTCAAATTCACAAATCACAAATGACGATTCGAGAGCGTTGTACACGCAACAACTAGCAAGGATGACATATAAGTAGGGGTGAGCATCGGTCGGTCGACATCGGTTTTAGACTCAAACCGACGCCGACCACCGATACCTCGGTTTTAGTCGGTCGGTGGATGTCGATTTTGGAAGTTTGATGGAACCGATCGATCGACCACGAGCAAAAATCGGTCGGTTTTGGAAGTTCCGATGAAGGATTGTTTCGTTGTTCCGGCGACGTGAAGGAGAAAGAAAAACGAAGAAATGAGGGCGATACTTACAAGAAGAAAGAACGGAGAAAGAGATGAAGGAGAAAGAAAGAACTGAGAAGAAAAAAACACCACAACCGTCCGTGTGGCGCTAAGCTCCGACGAAGAGAGGACATCATTCCGGCGAGGTGAAGATGAAAAAGAAAGAAGAGGGAGATGAAATGAAGAGAAATATGAGAGGGTTTGAAGAAAAAAAAAAGGACAAAATACATTTTTAGTCCCTGAAGTTTAGGATTAATGTCTATTTGGTCCCTAAAGTTTCAAAAAGAACACTTTAGTCTCTGAGATTTGAAAAAATGTCTTAAATGGTCCTTAAACATCTTTGACTGTTAGTTGACCGTTACAAAAAATGGTGTAGTTGTATGAACAAGTTGATTTGGATTTTTTTTTAATAAGTAACCTAAAAATAATAACTTTTTAAAGTTTTATTTTGGTTGAGGTGGCATTTCCCTCTCCTCTCCTCTTTCCCTCCCCTCCCTTTCATCTTTCGACAAAACGCACTCTCACCAGTCACCACCGTGCAGCAATGTTACTGTTGTTACCGTGCCGCTGGTGGTAGAGGCAAGAAACTACTGCAGGTTTGGGTTTTAACTTGCTAGAGAGGGACACCA
Source organism: Luffa acutangula (assembly GCA_036850905.1). Lineage (NCBI taxonomy): Eukaryota > Viridiplantae > Streptophyta > Magnoliopsida > Cucurbitales > Cucurbitaceae > Luffa > Luffa acutangula. The sequence continues at coordinate 17,442,659 of CM072099.1, forward strand.
AATACAAATAAATTAGAGAATGAGATTTGAATATGCGTCAGATTGTTATATAATTGTAGCATTTTTTCAAACACCATATATGTAAAAAGTTGAGTTGTTTCTCCATATTAAACGTTTTCCTCCTAGAATGCGAATATTGGGTTTTGATGGATGACTTTTTCCCCTTGAATTGAACATTCCCACTTTGGAAAATATTAATTGTGGCAATCTTCTAATAATTTCTTCATCCAAAAGATATTTTATGTTTGCATTGGTGTGCTCTGTTTTCATTATGAAATTACAGAACTTGGCCCAATTTTGAAAAACAAAAACTCAAAAAAAAAAAAAAAAAAAAAAAAAAAAAAAAAACAGAAGAAGAACATCAAAAACTAATACCAAACACTTACTGAGATACCAAATAAATTCAATCCACAGTTATTAGCTGTTGGGGGAAATTACAAATAACAGAGGAAATTGAGAAAATATTGAGAAACAAACACGTAAACAATTAGATTTAGGCGCGGGTATCTCGCTCTCTTTAAGGAGATTCAAGCCCTCTGCGGTGTATAATTATTTATCAACCACCGATGTAGCAGGTCTTCTCTAGCATGTCCCCTCCAGGATACAACAATCCAACTGAAACGTTGTGTAGCTCAAAACACTCTGCATTATGAGGTTGAACTCAAAGCTCCACAACAAAGAACATCCCTCTTTTGGCCAATTGCTCTTAAAAGAGCAAATGAAAGAAATATGAGAAAGTAAAGAAAAGAATATGGGAATTGTTGTGTTTCTTATATTGAAAGTGTTTGGTGTGAGAGGTATTTATAGGATTTTCAAGATCTTCAAATTTAATACAAAACAAAAGTAACTCAAAAATTTAAAAGATACAACCTCTCCAAACATGTTTTTTTTTTACAATTTGGGAGTGAGTGGGGGGATTTGAACCACTGACCTCGTGGTTATCAGTACAACTTTATGCCAGTTGAGCTATGCTCTTATTGGCAACCTCTCCAAACATGTTATCTCTTCTTAAAAGAGAAAAAACTCTCCAACAATTTAATATCTCATATTTAAAATACAATTAAATATTAAAATGTTACAACATTCTCCCACTCATTTTAATATTTAAAATAATCAAAATCAATTGGCCATAAGAAAGATAATCAAGCATCATAAAGGTGTGACTCTGCATTGAACCTTTACTAGTGAAATAATAATCTCTACTCCAGTGTTAGTAGTGGTCTCTAACTTGAACTTTAACACTTAAGGAGAAATAGAGGATTATTATCCACACATAATTGTCCAGGTGTTGACATGAGCTTTATTGGTTAGCACGTTACGGCCTTGTGCTGATCCCAGTATTTCATGAGTGTATTTGAGAATAGGCCCCATATCCTCATAGAGAGCGGCCCCACTCTCACACTCATATAGGTAAAATCTGTCAAGGGTGCTCCTATAACTATGACACCTCACTCATAAGAGCTACAAATCTTATTAAGAGTTTATTGAAAAAACTCAACCCTCCATAACGTTATAGGATAACTGCACTCACACCATAGGGATTGATTAAATATAAAAATAGTGCATTTTTACGGCCACCTTATAATTCGTTTTTCCCTTTGAACCTAATTCACAGGATCTCTGATCACTATGTGGGTATCCTTATATATGGCTCATGATAATTATAAGGACTTCAATCCCATCCCCCTCGATGTGTTCCATACTCTTTCTCTAGTCAAGGCCTTTGTTAATGGATCTGCAAGATTATCACAAGATTTAATGTAATTCACATTAATAATCCCATTACTCAAATAAGATCTCACAGTACTGTGTTTTCTTCTAGTAGGTCTGGACTTTCCGTTATAAAAACGGTTTTTTACTCTACCAATTGTAGTAGTGCTATCACAATTTATTAAAATTCGAGGTATTGATTTCTCCCACATTGGAATCTCATATAATAAATCTCTTAGTCAACTAGCTTCTTCACTAGCTGAAGGTAAAACAATAAGCTCTACTTTCATAGTAGAGTTGACAATAATTGTTTGCTTTTTAGATTTCCAACAAATAGCACCACCTCCCAAGGTAAAAATATACCCTGTAGTAGATAGAGAATCACCTGACAATGTATTCCAGTGATCAGCATCAGAAAATCCTTCAACAACAACAGGATATTTTTTATAAAGTAAGCCTAAATATTTCATAACAGGATCAATGGCATGCTAGTGTTCTTTACCTGGCTTACTTGTAAACCTGCAAAGAACTCCTACTGTATATGCAATGTCAGGTCTAGTACAATCAGTTGCATATCGTAGGCTACCAATCACGCTAGCATACTCCTTTTGATTAATTCTATCACATTCATTTTCAATAGGAAACAAGTGAACACTTGAATCAAATGGAGTAGATACATGTTTACAATCAAAATAATTGTATTTTCTGAGTATTTTCTCAATATAATGTGATTGGTCAAGAAAAAATCCATCAGAGGTTTTAGTTATTTTCATACCCATAATATAATTAGCCTCACCAAGATCTTTCATGTCAAAATGGCTCCTCAATAATTTTTTTGTTTCATTTATCACAAAATTATTTGAGCCAAAGATCAATACATCATCAACATATTGGCTAATAATAACATGCAAATCATCCCATGATTTATAATAGATGCATTTATCACATTCATTTGGTTTATAACCATTATTTAGCATGCAAGAATCAAAATTTTCATGTCACTGCTTTAGGGCTTGTTTTAAGCCATATAGGGATTTAGTAAGCTTACACACTTTGTTCTCTTGCCCAGGTTCTATAAAACCTTCAGGTTGGTCCATATATATTTCTTCTTCCAAATCACCATTTAGAAAAGCTGTTTTCACATCCATTTGATGAATGCTCATATAAAAAATTGCAGCAATTGCAGTTAGCAATCTAATAGATGCGATTCTCGTAACCGGAGAAAAGGTATCAAAGAAGTCTAAATCTTCCTTTTGTTTAAAACCTTTTGCAACAAGTCTAGCTTTATACTTGTCTATACTACCATCCGGTTTCAACTTTTTTCTCAGGACCCATTTACACCCTATAGTTTTACACCCTGGTGGTAGATCAACTAATTTCCAAGTTTTGTTAGAAATTAATGATTCCATTTCATCATTTACAACCTCCTTCCAGAAAATTGCATCTGGAGATGATAAAACTTCTTGCAAAGAAATTGGTGTTTCCTGAATATTATAAACATAAAAATCAGAACCAAAATCTTTCACAATTCTAGCTCTTTTACTCCTCCTTAATTCTACTTGAGAATTATTTTCATTATTATAACTAGGAGGAGAAGAACAAAACTTAGTAGAAAAGTTTGTTCAGAATTTTGTCCCCCACAGTTTCTTGACTTGAAAGGAAATTTTTCTTCATGAAAAATTGCATTGCTTGATTAAAAAATCACGTTATGTTCAATATCAAGAAATCGATAGGTTGTACTATTAATTGCATATCCAAGAAAAACACAAGTGGTAGCTTTAGACCCTAACTTAGGCCTGTTTGGGTCTGTTAGCCTTACAAAAGCTAAACATCCCCAAACCCTTAAATATTCCAAATTTGACTTATACCTTTTCCACAATTGAAAATGTGTGATCTTTGTCTTTTTATGTGGCACTCTATTTAACACATGACAAGCAGTCAAAACTACTTCACCCCAAAGATTAAAAGATGCACCTGATTCTAATAGCATAGCATTAGTTAGACCAATTAAGGTTCTATTTTTCTTCTCAGCTACTCCATTAGAAGCAGGTGAATATGGTGGAGTAGTCTCATGAATTTTTCCTAATGATTCAACATATGAATTGAATTCAAATGATTCATATTCTCGACCTCTATCACTTCTAATTCTCTTAATTTTTCTATCGAATTGATTTTCAACTTCAAGGAGGAATTTTTTAAAATTCTCAAAAGCGTCACTTTTATTTTTCAATAAATAAACATGAGTATATTTAGAAAAATTATCAATAAAAGTGATAAAATATCTATTTCCTCCTCTGGTTAAAATTCCTTCAAATTCTCACAAGTCTGTATGAATTAACTCTAATAATTCGGTATTTCTTTCCACACTTTTATGAGGTCCTTTTGTAATTTTTGCTTTACTGCAAATTTCACATTTCTCAAAATTATTTTTTAGACTAGGAATTAATCCAAGACTACTCATAACTCCCACATATTTACTATTTATATGACACAAACGAGCTTGCCAAAAATTTAAAGAAGAAAGCATGTAAATTGAACTGGTAGATGCTTTATTAATATTTTCAATGTTCAATTTGAACATTCCATCACAAGCATAACATTTTCCAACAAAAATTCCCTTTTTAGTTATCACATATTGATCAGATTCCATAGTTTGCTTAAAGTCAGTTTTATTAAGAAGATAACTCGACATTAAATTCTTCCTCATGGAGGGTGTATGAAGCACATCTTTCAACATTAAAACCCTTCCAGAGGTGAATTTTAATTCAACCTCACCAATTCCCATAATTTGGGTAGTATGAGAATCACCAAGCATTATTGTTTTAGGCTCCTTAAAAGTAGTATAAATTTTGAACCAATCTTTGTCATAACAGACATGTCTATTGGCTCCAGAATCAACCCACCATCCTTCAACACTTTGAACCATATAAATATCAGTAATCATAGCCACAAATGGCTCTTCGGTAACATTGGCCTAAGGTAAAGGTTCTTGTTTCTGGAATCTGCAAATTCGAGCAATATGCCCACTTTTTCCACAAACAAAACAGACTGATCTTGAGTGTTGAGGATATACTTGGTTCTTACTCAATTGGCTTTGATTTTTCTTATTAGAAAAGTGAGGTTTGTTATTCTTTTTCATATAATTCTTCTTTGGCTTTAAGTAACTATTTTTTGGAATTTGACCATTAGGTAAATTATCAGTCAAAGAGATAAGATCTACCTTGGTGGGAATTTCATTGCCTTCTTGAATCAATGCATCTTGCCCTCTTGCCACTTTACCATCAAGTTTACTATGTAAAACTTTCATTATTTTCTTGGCAGTTGTAAGAATAGTATGATAATAATCATAAAAATACTTAGCAAGAAAACTTAAAAGAGAGTATAGGTAAGTGTACTCATCTTTCTCATGTTTATCAATTTTCTCATGGTGTTCCATGAACTCTTCAACGTTCATGCTTTCAGTATCGATCTTCTTCGGGTTCTTTTCTGGGAGGACATAGGCCACCTTGAGAAAATTAAGGTAGAACAACACTTTTCCTTTCCATCTCTTAAAATGTGCTCCCTTACGTCGAAAGGGCTTGTTGAGATCTCCAACATTCTCATTTGACTTCTCAATGGTAGACTTCATGTTTGAATCTCCTTAAAATTGTTGGGGGAATTACAAATAACAGAGGAAATGGAGAAAATATTGAGAAACAAACACGTAAACAATTAGGTTGAGGCGTGGGTATCTCGCTCTCTTTAAGGAGATTCAAGCCCTCTGCGATGTATAATTATTTATCAACCACCGATGTAGCAGGTCTTCTCTGGCCTGTTCCCTCCTGGATACAACAATCCAACCGAAACGTTGTGTAGCTCAAAACACTCTGCACTATGAGGTTGAGCTCAAAACTTCACAATAAAGAACACCCCTCTTTTGGTCAATTGCTCTTAAAAGAGCAAATGAGAGAAATATGAAAAAGTAAAGAAAAGAATATAGGAATTGTTGTGTTTCTTATATTGAAAGTGTTTAGTGGAAGACTTCTGCATGATCTTGTTGTATTGATCGGATGTTGAAGATTCATAGTGTTGTTTCTTAGATTCTTGTAGTTAGTGGCTTTTTTTTAATTTATTTATTTGGTTTGCACCATTAGTAGTTATTCTTCATGAATATATACATTTGTTTCTAATTTAACGAAATGTATGCAGTGCAATTTTCATGTTTTACTTTCATTATATCATGTTTTAAGATTTTGTAACAATAGTACTGCACTTAAATAATGAGATGCAGAAGTTTATTTTTACTTTTGTTAGGCTATTAATTTGAATCAGTTTTTGTCGATGACAGTTGGACGAGGTACAAGTTGAATGGGTGGGGCATGTGTCAAACTTCACGTGAAGGTGTATTCATCCTTGTGGTAGCTAGTTGTTTCCTTATAGACGATATAGGATATGGGTAGGATTTTCATGACATATATAACATTAGTTTGAACGGACAAAAAAGCGATTGTGCTTACATTTTATTCTTTTTGTAAGTCTTTCAGTTTACTATATAGTTTAGAACAATTTAGTGGTTTTGGATATTGTATTGTGACGTTTGGAGTTTTTTGGATCAAATGAAATAAAGTATTTGATGTTTTCTCAATTTCTGTGTTTGGATTGAATATTATTCTCAAATGTTCGTTTTAAATATCTGTAGATTATTGGATCAATTAAAATATTTTGCATTGCAATAGGTATTCAAGATGTGGATTTGAATTATAGCAATAAATATGTTGCATGTGGTATGAGGAAAGATGTCAGTTTATAACTGTCATCTTATGACACTATAATAACAGTTATAAAACGTCATCATAACATACCGTAATCGAACGTGTTGAGGAAAAAATATCATTTTAAAACCGTTATTAATGTAGTCATATATGTCGGTTGTAAACTGTCATTGTTGTAAACTGTTATCATAGGGGTAAACAAAGATGTCGGTTTTAAACTATCATCATTGTAATCTGTCATCGTACGGGTTCAATCACACCCAGAACAACCACGGTTTTAAACCGTCATTATTTTAATATTTCATTGTACGTGTTCAATCACACCCAAAACAACCACGGTTTTAAACTGTTATTGTTGCAATCTGTGATTATACATGCAAGATCACGGAGTCGTTTGGTGACGGTTTTAAACCGTTATTGTTGTAATCCGTGATCGTAGGGGTTAGATCACACCCAGAACAACAACGGATTCAAATTCGTGATCATAGGGGTTTAATAACGGTGCAGAACTGACATCTAAGCCCAAAATTGTTGTAGTGCTTCTCTAGGAGTCATGTTTTTTATTATTTACCCCGATCGTGAGTAACAAGAGATAGACTCAGTCTCTTACACACCAGAGTTCTCGCTCCTTCACCTCGTAAACTCGGTCAAGCAGCTTCGCTCCCGACGGAATGGATTTTCCGCTTGAGCTTCTTCCTCACGTTGAAGCAGGGAAATCGTAGCCCTTGAAAGCAAGCAGCCCACTTCGGACTCGCTCACAGGAGAAACACGGACCTTTATATCCTTCGAGAAGACTAAGCTAAGTAAGCGTGAACTCTTACTTAGAGAGAGTTGGGTAGAGTCAATAGCTCTAAGATCACATCGGATTGGTCCTAATTGCTAGGCTAGATCTTTGTGAAAAAAAGCAAAGTGTTTTCTCCTTCACTTCAATGGGTAAAGAAAGACCGGTTGACACCACTTTTCAAGGATTGATTTTTAGCAGACTGAAAGTGCCTTTCCTTTTCCCTTTGATTACAGTTGGTCTCACCACTCTCACTGTAGGAGGTTTCGCTCCCTGCTGAATCAATTAGTGAATCAATAGTGGATATAGAAGAGTTCAAGTAGTTGATCTCGAGGTGTTCAATCTGGTCGTGGTGTGTCTGATGGTTGAGCTCCACCTTTGATCTGTGACTCCCTTGCCCTCAATGCCTGGAGATGTCGTTTATGATGTAGATACAACAACTAAAGGAAGATCCACTATAGAATTCTCTCTTGTTCCATTGGAGGCTATATAAGAGGGAGAATAGCCAGTTGATTAATAACCATCCCTTGATGACTGATGTCAAACCCAAAACCTGGATCCGTTTTACGATGTATTAGTCGAACCCCTAGCCTAGCCTAGCTATTCAATTGAATCGAAAGAAGTTGAAAACTCGAATTCGCAAGGAATTCTATCCCATTGGGTTTGCCATAACTGACCTAGCCCTCTTGTTTTTTGTTTGATAGGGAGTGCATATCCCCTCTTGCTTTTTGTTTAATAGGGAGTGCATATCCCTCTTGCTTTTTGTTTGATAGGGAGTGCATATCCCCTCTTGCTTTTTGTTTGATAGGGTGTGCATCTCCATTTCTAACTGGTCCTTCCTTACTTTTGTGAGATATAAACATAATGAGACAAAGTAAAAAGAACTTAATTTTTTTATCAGAATAATATTATCCAAAAATACATTACATACATGTCCAAATCAAACATAAGCAATACAAACTTCCATTAAAGCATGATATCCTCATGCAAAATAACGTCCATATGAGCATTATATGCTCATGATAAAGACCTTGGATGGTATTCCCTTTGTATGTGGATCCGCTATCATGGAGTTTGTTTCAATATGCTCTATCGATGTGTCCACTCTGCACTCTCTCATTCACAACTAGGAACTTTATATCTATATATGTTTAGACTTACATGAGCTCCTATTATTATTGGAATAAAGTACCACTAATTTATTGTCACAATAAATTTTGAGTGGTCTTTCAACACCCTCTTAAATACACAGTCCTGTGACAAAACTTTGCAATCATATTTTATGATTAGATGCCTCATAACACGCTACAAATTCTACTACCATTGTGGAAGATGTTATGAGTGTTTGTTTAACACTCTTCCAAGATATAGCTCCACCAACCAACATATAAATATATCCTGAAGTGGATCTTTTACTGTCTTGGCATCCAGCATAATCAGAGTTAGAGTACCCTATAATCTCTAACTGATTCGATCTCTTATATGTGAGCATGTAATTTTTTGTCTTTTGCAAATACCTTATAGCTCGTTTAGCAACTTTCCAATGATCCATACTAGAGTTATTACTCAAGTATCTACCTAACATCCCAACAATATATGCAATATCCAGACACATACAAACTTGAGCATACATCAGACTCCCAACTGCAGATGAATAAGGAATCTTTTCCATTACATTAACTTCTAGATTGTTTTTAGGGCATTGATTGAGACTAAATTTGTCTCCTTTATCGACAAGGGTGTCACCAGGTTTGCAATCTTGCATGCTCTCTTTGAAGTATTTTATCAATATAGCCCTTTGTGTTAATCCAAGAACACCTTTAGAACGATCTCGATGTATTTGAATTCCTAATACAAAAGAAGCTTCACCAAGATCTTTCATTTAAAATTTTTTAGATAGAAATTTCTTAGCATCATGCAACAAACCTTTATTATTACTGGCAAGTAGTATGTCATCGACATACAAAACAAGAAATATACACTTACTCTAAACTTTCAATTTTGTAACAATTTAGTCTTTAAACTTTAACAAGAACAATTTAGTCCTTGTACTTTCAAATTTGTAACGATTTAGTCCATATCATGAAAAATTAATGTAAAGATTTAACGAAATTTTCTTACCTAGATAGATTAATAAACTAATTTGGGATTCAATATGTTTTTTTTTTTTTTTGATATCTGTGAGTGTCCGGGCAAGCTTACGCGCACCTCGACTAATCTCACAGGACAACCATCTGACCCTACTACATTTGGTTGCCAAGGAAACTCGTAGGATATTAAATAATAAAGTTTAATCATTAAATAATAAAAATTGACATTTAATTTTGATGATTTTTTTTGCGACAAAGATTAAATTGTTACAAATTTGAAAGTATAGGGACTAAATTGTTATAAATTTGAAAGTATAAGGATTAAAGTTCAATGACTAAAGTGTAACAAAGTGGAAAGTATGGGGACCACGAAAAGAAATAACAAGATTTTCATTTTCCAATACCAACCTTGTAATATGATGGGGTTTAGGTGTGACGCCAAGTGCATTTTTATGTTATTAATTTTGTGTATTTAAGTAAAAAATAAATGTAATTTTAACTTGGCTCGTACTTCGGAATTTTAAATGAAATATCATGATGTGTGAATAATAATTTTGGGAATTAAGCATTGTATGAAATTAATTCTCTCGCTAAGGTTCGTTACATCTTTTGGTCAGTGTTTGTTCCAGGAGTAGTTAAGACGTTAAATTTCACACTGAATAAAGGGTTAGGTGGAAGCTATTCTTCAAATTAGCTAAATTTGGGTCTTGGAGGTTTTGGAAAATTAATTAAAGGGTTTAAGGAAAGTCAAATAAATTTTGGGTTAGCCAATTTTATGTCATTATGTTGCTGAAATTTTTGAACACTCAATTGTAAAAGGATTAGAGTTGAGGTAGCGTCGCTAGACTAATTGTTTAACACCAGGCTTCCAAGACCAACCTTTCTTAAGATTTTCAAGACCAACAAAAGAATTTTGTTTCTTTCATCCTAGTCCAAACAGAATATATAAATCAAAAAGCCTTCATAAAGGAACCACTAACAATCATAGCTATGAAGAATACATAGCCAATAATAAATGATGGGGTTTAGGTTTTGAATTCTTAGAGAATCCATTGAGATCTAACTACATTATTAAAATTTTAAAATATCTCAAGTTCCCTAACATAAAGTTCTGGATGTGCCTGCTCATCCTAAGAGATAGTACAAAGGTTAATAAAGAAAAAAGCAACAAGACTTTCTTTACATGTTCTCCTAACCATACAAATAACCCTTTTATCAAACACCAAACTGGATTTGAGAAGTTATGAATATCAAATGGAAGGAGGGAAATAACAAGTCATACATAGGAGCAAGGGAGAGTAAAACCACTAACTAGTTTTGGTAGCAGTAATGGTCTGTCTATATCTCTTGTCCCGAACGTCTCCGGCTGCAAAAACTCCACGAACGCTGGTATGCGTCGTCCCCGGCTTCATCACGATGTAGCCATCGGAATCAAGTTGAAGTTGCCACCACAGAATTCCAAAGCACCTCGATCTTTGAGTTGCTCAGGGCTCGCTGTTGCATGAGTTTTTATGCTCTAAAAGCGTCTCGTCTATGGATGATGTGCACTTTGGAGCCATATTTGGTGAGGAAAATCGCTTCCTCCATAGCTGAATCACCACCTCCGACCCTGCCAATGACTCGATATGTCACGAATCCAAAACCCTCCCAGTGCATCACCGGAGCCTGGGAACGACAAACGGTTCGCAACAACACCTATGGTGACAATTATAGAGTTCGTGAGTACGACTTTTGGATCAGCGAAAATCTTGAACGGATTCAGTGGAGAAATCGATTTTGCTAACAGTCTCGATGAAAATTTGAGTTCCGAAACGGAGAGACTGATTCCGACGCCAGTCCATGAGATCCATTTTGACAAGAGTCTCCATTTTGCTAGCAGAGCTCTCTTATCTGAAGCACACTGCAGGCTTATTACGTTTAAAATATAAACTACCTCTATGAACCACAATTCTACATGAAACCAGTGGCTTATAAAAGATTAACCCATTTAATCATAAAGTTTAAGATTACAAGGGGAAAAGGAAAATAAAAGGAGCTTCCCTTCTTGTCTTGTTAACCTTCAACCTACTACGGTTAAAGGTTAAATATTTTTGCTTGTATCCATAGGAGCTCTAAACAGACTATACAAGTTTTTCCAGCTTTTCTTTATCACAAAAGGCAGCCAAAAATGAGCAACAAGAAAGCTAAAGTTGTGGTAAATGTGGCTTGGTGGGTTGCAACTCTGAACGATCAATAAGTCCTTCTAAAACAAGGAGTTCATCCAAGAGACCTAGTTTCTCTTCTTCAAGGGCCTTTACCTCATCTTCGACTTTTTTCAGTTCTGTTCCCAAAGAAAAGCTTTCTTCCTCAAGGAATAAATAATTTCTCCTCAAGGCACGGTACTCATTCCCAGATGCAGAAGAATCTGGCAAGGAATCTGAATTCGACCTTTCTGGTTGCTGGAACGCTACTGATGGTTCATTCTTCAAAGTTCTTTTGGAAGCCTTCTGAACTGTTTGTGCTGGAAAAGACCCCTTAACTCGATCAATTTCCCTTGTGTTTTTCCCTTGTAAATGAGTGGAAGCTTTTTGGTGCAAAGCTTTCTGTTTCTGTGGCCTAGAATATGGTAAATCGTCAATCCGAGACATGGTTGTCCAGTTGTTCTTCTAGCCGCGGATGCTATGCAAAAGATTCAAAACACAGAAGAAAAGATAACTAGTCAATATTTATTGCAGAGTTTGAGGGCAGGACATAAGTATCACTACCAGCCATTAATAAGAAAATCAAGTCCTCGTAACACATGCTCCAGGAGGACGCTGTTAGAACCCGAACACTAAGAACAAACTGAGATATAAATTGCAATATCAAAAGAAAATTACAATATACCAATAGCCTTTCGAGAGGGCTATCTCTCCCCCAAGAGTCCCACAATGAGACACTACCAAAATTCTTCACCCATTCTAAGACTACTCCCCTATTTATAATCAAAGCACTCCTATCTAATTACCACTATACCCTTACTCATCTTCCATTACTATTCCCCTATATACCATACAAGTACCATTACAGAGGCATAAGGCGGTAAACTTTCTTGCACTCCACAGAGTGCAAGGTGCGCAAGAACATTTGCCATCATCAACAAACATTATAGCAAGCCCTGCACCTTCTTCTGAAAAATACTTTTAACATTACAACAAACAAGGCTGCAATAAAATATCACAACTATTCCGAAATGAATCCCCAACAGTCAATAGACAATACCAACTTGAAGATATAATCATAAACATTCTGAATTTCATCACCACTGATAATCATCTTGTTCACTTTCGTATAAAATACAGTTCACAAGTACTAAGAGGTTGTATTGAAGTAATAACTGGCTTAGTACGGGTCAACTTAGACTGTTCTACAACGATAAAATGTCCAGCTAACAAATAAGAAACTATTTCATTTATTTTAATATAGATAATGAAATAGAAAAGTAGAAAAAGTGATGGGAAAAAGACAACAATGCTTCAAAACTTCCAGAATAATAAATAGAAGAAGGAAATAAATATTGAGAAGGACAATGAAATAAACAAGAACTACAAGAAATAATAGATAGAAAATGGAAAAGAAAAACAAAAATTAGGCATTAGAAAGCTCAGGCTGATTAGGAAGTGGAGGAAGAGTAAATTGAAGGGAACAAACAAAGAGTAGTAGTCAACCAATCACCAGAATGAAGAATGGCTGCCACAAGAAGGGAAATTTTCGTGTTATATCTTAGATCCTTAAATCCTTTAAGTCATACAATCAATGACTCTGTATTTTCCCTCTGGTGCTACATATATCTCTCATTCAAGATACAATTCTGGTAGGCAGTAAAACCTAATCGAACTCTCCCACTATACAATTCTTCCCCACTGATCCATCTTACTGTTTTTTCTTCATCTCACCACACAATCCTCAGCATGCATTATCTTATCTTTTACCTCTTCTTTTGGATTGGAGGGAATAATTCAACCAAGAAGAAAATGTGACAGAATCCTAAGAAAAAGAGATGCCTAGATGGGGGGCAAATGACACAGTAGTTTCTAAAATTTGCAAGGCATATTGATCATCATAAATGCAGGTCATATTCAGAATAATTGGCCAATTACATCCAATTATGCAATTGCACAAGAAAAATCTCAAAGTATTAGAAGAGAATGACAATCTAGACATGAATAAATCATTGCTCAACCGACAACCAACTAAGATTCTAATTCAACAGAGACAATAGTAAAAATTTATAAAGAAAATAGAAATTCGTTCACTCTGTAATGGATCATTTTATAGAACACTTGAACTACGAAAACCTAAGAGAACTTTCTTCCATGAATTAGACACTCTACGTCTCAATGTCAGAAAATCGCAATAAATCAAAACCGACGATTCCATTTACAGCAAGTACATTAGACATTATCCTGAACCCCATAAGGTAAACCAAATTACATAGACACGACACACATTAAACCTAGAAAACAAAATCGCTGCTTCAAATAAAATTCGAAACCAAAAAAAGCGAACAACCCAATCGAAAAGCTCATGCCTCTACATCAGATCCTACCCGAATTAAAGAGTATCCCCCGCTGGAGAAAATAACCAAAAATAACAGAGATAGCCATAAAGAAATTCGATCCCACCTCAAGGAAATAGCGATTGACCCCTCCTGGATTGAGAGACGCACAAAGCTTATGGTCGGAGCGCAGCAGATACTATCGTCGCTCCGGTAATCATGAAAGGCAGGGGAGACAGTGGAGAGTAACTAGATTGGAGTTGTAGATGAAATTGGGCGACGGTTGAAGTCGTTCTTGCCGTCTGAAGAGGGCAATAGACGACCATCGACGATGAACTGGAATGAACTTGTGACCGCTGTTGCGTGGAGATTCAGATATCAGAGAATGAGAAGCTGAAGAGGAAAATTGCATGCCATCATTCTTCTTCTTTCGAGGAAAATTCCATACCATCGACTATCCCTGAAGAATTCACGACCTCAAAAATGTAGTCTAAGTTTAAAAAGTTTAAAAAATACCTCCGAACTCTGAAAAATGTTTAAAAAATACCCTTACCATTAATTCTGGATGAAAATCGGTAAAGTTTCAATTTAAAAAATACCCTTGAATTTATCTTGCATGCTAAGGGATATTAGATTTCTCTTAACTTCGAGTACATACCTAACTCTTGTAAGAAGCCTAATATTCTCATCATGAAGTCTAAGCCTAATTGTCCCTTGGCCTTCTACATTACAAAAGTGTTGGTTCCCTAACATGACTTTACCTCCTACACTGGTTCGGAAGTCTTCTAGCTATTTTTTATTAGGGATCATATGAAAAGAACAACCTAAATCTAATATCCAAGTATCATCCTCACTAGTGGTACTAACCATAAGGGCCTCATGTACTCCTCACTTATGTTGGCTCCACTAGACTCTTCTTTCCTCTTTCCCGTCGACTTTTTATTCGTAAGGTATGGACAAAATCTCCTAATATGGCCTTCTTTTTTACAATGGCAGCATTTTTTATTACTAGCCCCCCTAGACTTTGATCTACCTCTACTTCTTCCCCTATTTTTAGAATTTCGACTCTCAGATCTCCCTCTAGGAAACAATGACTCATTAGGTCTTTTATTTTCTTTTAATTCTTTTTCTTTAACTCAAATAGCAGCCAGCACAATCTCATTAGTCAAACTATCTCTACCAAACTTCATAACAGATTTCCCATCATTATATGCATCAGACAGAATTTACAAGAACAATAGCATGATTTTAGAAAAAGTTTCACCAATATTTCCCAATTCAGATACTATGAAACTCATCAAGATTTTCTTTCATGCTTTTGTTTGATTCCATCATAAAACTAAGGAACCTAGATTTAAGATATATGCTACTTGACACTGATGCAGTTTGATAAATAGTTTGTAATTTACTCCATAGCTTACCTGTTGTATTTTCACCCCTTATTTGTCTGAGAATCGTGTCAGACAAATGCAAAATGATAAGGCTATGGGCTACCTTATTCATTTCTTTAAGTTGATCTTCCTTTATGCTTTCCAGAATGTCCTTGGCTTCCATGAGAGCATAATCAACTTTTTGTTGCCGGAGGATAGCCAACATCTTTATTTTCCAAAGACTGAAGTCTTCTTTCCCATCAAAACGCTCCACCTCAAACTTGGTACTCTACTCATCTTGCAAAAATAAAGAGTAAATGGACAACAAACTATTTCCAAGAATATGTTTCAAGATTTAAAAAAAAAAAAAAAACCTTCAAGAAACTAATTCAAGATACTTTTATTCCAGAAAAAGTTTGTAAAACGGCGGATTACAAAGGGTAAGACTCTGATACCAATTGTTATTATGCCCAAGACTTATCCCGAGTTTATTTACAATTTATTAGCAAGAACTATCCAAGTTTTAGAGCATTTTGTCACCAAAAACAATGCTTGACAGTTTATTAAAATAAGCAGAAAAACGTTTAGAGAGATCGAACACAAGATTTTATAGTGGTTCGGTCAATAGACCTACTCCACTTGCAAAGGACTTATAGGCCTTTGCTAGACAATATTATTAGAGATCAAAATGATGCATAAATCAGTACAATGCAGAAGAAAAATAGAGCCAAAAAAGAGATTAAACAAGAAAGCAACACAAAGATTAAAAAAGAACAATACAACCTTGAGGATTTAGATCTTTGAAGAAAGAATACCCAAAAAAAACTCTTTCGTTCTCCTCACGGCAACACCTCACACGGCGGTGCACGGACTGCAGCGGCGTCGATCTTCTCCTCCCTCCCCAGACGACGCCAATGGAAAGTCCTCCTCCCTCTTTCTCTCCCTTTCTCACGATTTGGAGTAACAAAAGAAGAAGGAAATGGGGGAAGCAAGAATGGAGAAATATCTTCACTTCCTTTTGTTTTTCTTAAAACCCTAATCTCTCTTCTTGGAAATAAATGAATGGTTATAGTACATCACTCATATCACACCCATCTATCACACATCATACATCACCAGTCCATCATAAGTATATATAGACTTATGGGTAATGGTAAATGAATGGGTAAAAGAATCACTACAAGAAATATCACTTTCAGTGACGCACCAAAAACGTTGCTAAAAGTCTAAAAACGTCGGTAAAACTTTTACCAACGCGTAAAACTTCGTCGCTAAAACTACGTAGTCGTTAGTTTTAGTGACGTGTATGGCACAAGTCGTTAAAAGTGCATCTTTAGTGACGCCTACACGTCAGTGTAAGCAATAAATAGGGACGTGTACACACGTCACTGAATAATGCTTTCAGCGACGTTGCCATAGGCGTCACTGAATAATTTTTTTAGTGACACACCAACGGCGTCACTAAAAAGAATTTTCAGTGGCGCCTTACACATGTCGCTAAAGAGGTAGATTTAGCGACGTGGGCTACGTTGCTAAATCTCTTGAATCTGAATCATGATAAGAAATTTTACGACAACTATACATGTCGATAAAAGGGATATTGCGCGTCACTGTAAACTTAATGCTGTTTTTTTTAGAAATTCTTTTCATATTGTCAAGGAAAGGGAAGTTTGCATCATACTAAAATTATTTATGATTTAAAAAATAAATTACACCAAATTTAATAAGCAAACCTATAAATAAATTAACATTATCATCTTCAAACTAATTAACACATCCACATTTAACCAAATAGAAATAAATAAAAATATAATTTATGTTGATGGTCGATTTTGGCCAGAGGATCTCACCTGACCTTCACGTGCCACCAACGGTAAATTTGTAGTTGAGGGGGGAAGACGTGGCCTGCAAGACAGTAAACCTGCACACCGGTGTGGTGCTCGCCACACCGGCTCCGATGCTTAAGTCAGCAAACAGAACGGTAGGGCGTGGAAAAGTAAGAGCAAGAGGAGAAAGCAGAGAATAGAGAGTAGAGTTTAGGGATAGAATTCGGGATCCCTTCTTCAGTGGCGAAGAGGGATATAAATACCTGCTCATCCTCCTAGGGTTTTTAGGTATTCGGAGGCGTTTTGGGTCAAACCATGCGAAACCGGGGCAGCCAGAGGCGGTGGAGACCAGACGAGACCGAACGGGCTCGGCCCGCGCGAGCGGGCCGAGGGGCGGCCTCGGCCATGGGCCGAGGCCGAGCAGGGGGTCGGGCCAAAAACCCGACCCCTTCGGTCTTGGCCCGTCCCACTTGCCGGTTTTGCCTCCTTGGTCCATCTTCCAGCCCGATTTCTTCCCGGTTGTCCTCGTCTGCTCCTTGTATATCGGGGTGTCCAAAATTGCCTATAACAATTTAATAATAATTTAAGAGTGAAAATGCGTCTAGTATTACCCATAATAAAGAAATAACAAGTCTGGAATATAATACAATTTGACCATTTTCTAAAATGATCTTAAGTCATATGAAAAAGTTAAAATTGAACAAAATCAATTGGGTTTTCTTTTATCTTTGGACCCAATTAAAAAATTATCATTAAAACATAAACAAAAATATGGAAGCAAGTTAAATAAAATACCTAATTCATCAATATTCTAAATTGAATTTAATTAAACAAATAGTAGAAATTGATAACTTAAAAACAATTCTAATAGAAACTCTCAAACCCTCAAATCAAAACCCAACAATAAACTAATCCTCTATTTTGAAACTAAGACAACAAAAAGCGAACGAAAAGTTACCAAGTTTCTCGAACTAAAAAAAAACCAAAAAAGTTGATTGAAACATCTCTTTCGTCTAGGAGCGAAGGCTTGGAGAGCTTTCAACTGTGACTGTCGAGCTGCGACGAACTTTGTGAAGAGGAAGAAGAAGAGATGAAGAAAGAAGACGGAGCCACTTTATAGAGAACATAATTATTAGGATCGTTTGCATAGATGGTAAATTGGACCAAATTAATAGCAAATATAGCACACTTGCAAACTAATTACATATATAGCACAATTAGTTGTAAAAGACACAAAAGTTCATCAAAGTCCATTCACCCCAAATATTTTTGTCCATCAATTGACAGTTTTTAGCCTACAAGCCCTAATACCTCGTTTCAGCATTTCAATTGAGAAAATCAATCAGTGTTTTTTTTAAAAAAAAAAACAAATCAACTTATCTCGTTTATGTTTTTTCAACATACTCTAATAATTGAAGTTTTTTTAAAATTATTTTTTTTATTATTATCGGAGATATACTCTAATTATTGGAATCTATAAGTAATAGTCACTGATTCATTGAACAAACTTTTCTTTATATATAGTCAATTCAAAACGTTTTAATCCCTTTTTAGAAAATTGTTGATTTTCATTTAGACTTCAATTAATCAATCATTGATAGGCTCCATAATTTGCAAAACATATTGAAGTTAATAGTTCAAGACTAGTTCGTTTGGAATCACAAAATCCCGAGGATTGGAAAAATATGAACGAGAAGATATTCTTGGCAAATGATGTAAGTTACTTTTATACTTTTTGTTTAATTTCCAAATTTTTTATACATGTGCAATTTCAAAAACTCAGATATCAGTGTCTATCTATCACTAATATACTTTGATTAATCAGATTCTATCAGTGTCTATCACTGGTAAACTCCAATTAATTAATGTCTATCACTGATAGAGTTCAATTAATTGGATTCTATCAGTGTCTATCAATGATAGTCACTAATCGATTCTAATTAATCAGAGTCTATCATATATTCTGATAGATTGTGTCATATTTTTCATTCTTTTTACATTGTGCTATATTTGCAATTATAGAAATCGTATTTGCCACCCACTACACATTCTCTAATTATTAAATTAATATATTTCTCAACTCACCGCTATATAGTTAACAACTTAATTGCCATGTCATTTTTTGTTAGTCAACTAATGGTTAAAGGACCATTTAGAACTATTTTTTAAACCTTGGGGTTAAAATGTTTGCTTTGAAACCATAGGGACCAAATAGACATTCAAAACTTTGGGGACTAAAAGTGTATTTTACATATTTATTTATTATTTTAATTTATAAATTTTAATTTTATTTTTTTAAACATGTCACATTAGCATTCTTTTAAAAATTAACAGTAGGGGGACTTAATATAAATATTTTCTTAATCTAGAGACTTGATTGTCCGATTTTGAAACCTAGGGACTCAATAAATACTAACCACAAACATGAGAAACCAAAACAATATTTTACTCTATTTTTTATTAAACAATTGGCCTATTAGCTCAGTTGGTTAGAGCGTCGTGCTAATAACGCGAAGGTCGCAGGTTCGAAACCTGCATGGGCCATGTACTTTATTTTATTTTCAAAGGAGAAAAATTAAGAGATCATGCAAGATGACTATAGTTTCATTACTTATTGCTTAATATATACATAATCTAATAAGTAAGAACCTATATATATATATATATATTGAGCACTTTGGTCCCAGATTAATAAAACTAATAAAATATTATTATTTGAATGGGGAGGCCTCTTGTATTTTTTTTTTAAAAAAAAAACAAAGAAAAGAAGAAAAATAGGGTAAGAGAGAAGAAGAAAGGAGAAGAAAAGAAAAAAAAAATTACAGTCGCCGGCGGCGGCGAGTGGTGGCCGGCAAGGAGATAGAAAGAAGATGAAGAAAGGGTGGAGGGAAGAAGATGAAAAGAAGGGAAGAAGTAAGAGATTAAAATAATAATATTTTATTAGTTTTATTTATTTTTATTTTAAAAATTAAAAAAAAAAAAACAAGATGAAGAAAGGGTGGAGGGAAGAAGACGAAGAAGAAGGGAAGAAGTAAGAGATTAAAATAATAATATTTTATTAATTTTATTTATTTTTATTTTAAAAATTAAAAAAAAACAATAATTTTTTAATTAAAAAAATGTGGCCACGTCAGCAATCTGTTAACATTTAACGGAAAAATGGACGGCAGGGACCAAATTGCTCCTTATCTCAAACCTGAGGGGTACTTTTGTTGAGTTTGAAAACTCAGGGACTAAAGGGTCACTTAACCCAAACCTCAGGGACCAAAAGTGTATTTTTCCCATATATATTTTTATATTCTTCAATATTTAAAAAAAAAAAAACTTTTTTTCTTAGAAAACATAATCTAATGACCTATTTATACTAGTAAAACATAATTAAAAATTTGGTCTACCCTGATAACATAAAACAAAATTAGAAATATGAAATAAAATCTAATTCAAATATGAAGTCTCTCTAAAAAGAATTCAAATAATATAAAATCAAACTAATTCAAATAACCTAAACTAAACCTACAATTAATTCAAATAACATAATATGTTGTAAAAAGAAAAAGAAAAAGTTCAAATAACAGAATCTGATAATATAATCTAACATCCGTTTTAAAAATCACAATGCTAAAGAATGTCGATATGGATGTCAATAACTAATGTCCAATTCAAATTCTAATATATTTTTTTTTAAATGTGTCACATTAGCATTCATTTAAAAATTAACAGTACGGGGACTTAATATAAATATTTTCTTAATCTGGAGACTTGATTGTTCGATTTTGAAACCTAGGGACTCAATAGTACCTCAAACATGAGAAACCAAAACAGTATTTTACTCTATTTTTTATCAAACAATTGGCCTATTAGCTCAGTTGGTTAGAGCGTCGTGCTAATAACGCGAAGGTCGCAGGTTCGAGACCTGCATGGGCCATGTACTTTATTTTATTTTCAATTTTCAATGGAGAAAAATTAAGAGATCATGCAAGATGACTATATTTTCATTACTTATCGCTTAATATACACATAATCTAATAAGTAAGAACCTATATATATTTTTTTATATTCTTCAATATTTTTTTTAAAAAAAAACTTTTTTTCTTAGAAAATATAATCTAATGACCTATTTATACTAGTAAAACATAATTAAAAATTTGGTCTACCCTAATAACATAAAACAAAATTAGAAATATGAAATAAAATCTAATTCAAATATGAAGTCTCTCTAAGAAGAATTCAAATAATATAAAATCAAACTAATTCAAATAACCTAAACTAAACCTACCATTAATTCAAATAACATAATATGTTGTAAAAAGAAAAAGAAAAAGTTCAAATAACAGAATCTGATAATATAATCTAACATCCGTTTTAAAAATCACAATGCTAAAGAATGTCGATATGGATGTCAATAACTAATGTCCAATTCAAATTCTAATATTTTTTTTTAAACGTGTCACATTAGCATTCATTTAAAAATTAACAGTACGGGGACTTAATATAAATATTTTCTTAATCTGGAGACTTGATTGTCCGATTTTGAAACCTAGGGACTCAATAGATACTAACCTCAAACATGAGAAACCAAAACAGTATTTTACTCTATTTTTTATCAAACAATTGGTCTATTAGTTCAATTGGTTAGAGCGTCGTGCTAATAACGCAAAGGTCGTAGGTTCGAGACCTACATGGGCCATATACTTTATTTTATTTTCAATGGAGAAAAATTAAGAGATCATGCAAGATGACTATAGTTTCATTACTTATCGCTTGATATATACATAATCTAATAACTAATAACCTATATATATATTTTTATATTCTTCAATATTTAAAAAAAAAAACTTTTTTTCTTAGAAAACATAATATAAAATCAAACTAATTCAAATAACCTAAACTAAACCTACCATTAATTCAAATAACATAATATGTTGTAAAAATTAAAAAAAAAGTTCAAATAACACAATCTGATAATATAATCTAACATCCGTTTTAAAAATCACAATGCTAAAGAATGTCGATATGGATGTCAATAACTAATGTCCAATTCAATTAATGGCGGCCCTCCTTCCGTCTTTTGGATTGTTGGAGTGTTGATTTGGCTGAAGGAATGACTCTTCTTGAAAGTGTTTTGCTGGCTATTCATCATGGGTTCTCTTGGTTGCAACTCGAGACTGATTCCTTGCACCTGGTTCGTGTGTTGAGTGGTATTTCAGAGGATATTTCTGAAATAGGTGTCCTTATGCAGGAGATTCATCTACGTCTTCCTGGCGATTCTTTTGGAGGAATTGTCCATACTCCTCGAGATGGAAATATGGTGGCTCATGAGCTTGCTTAATTGGCTGTTCGTTTTGATTGGCTTAGGATTTGGGTGGGGGTCTGTCCTGCTCAAGTGGCTGTTTTAGTTGGTTCTGATTGTCCTTTGTAGCTTTGAACTAGTCTGTTTCTTCTCAAAAAAAAAAAAAAAAAATCAAATTCTAATAACAAAGGTCAATATTAATACTAATTTCAACACTACCGTTACGGCGATAACTGTTCACACGTAACTTCAAACAGGGAGACACGTGGAATAAATATATATTTGTATTAATGTTTGTACGTGTGTGGGTGTACAATATATAATGTTAATCCTCTGATTCTCTCTCTTGTGTGTGAATGTGTTTCACTCGAGTGCTGGAACGCTTGATCTCGAGTCTAAAACTTCAATGGATTCTTGGAGCTTGAAGTCTTGGAGTCTTGAAGAATCTTTGGTCTTCAAGAATTGTTGAAGTCTTCTAGTCTTGAAGGGTCTTCAGTCTTCGAGAAGTCTTGGGGTCTTGAAGTCTTGAAGAGTCTTTGGTCTTCAAGGATTGTTGAAGTCTTCTAGTCTAGAAGGGTCTTCGATCTTCAAGAAGTCTTGGGGGTTTGAAGTCTTGAAGAGTCTTTGGTCTTCAAGGATTGTTGAAGTCTTCTAGTCTAGAAGGGTCTTCGATCTTCAAGAAGTCTTGGGGGTTTGAAGTCTTGAAGAGTCTTTGGTTCTCAAGGATTGTTGAAATCTTCTAGTCTTGAAGAGTCTTCGATCTTCAAGAAGTCTCAGGGTCTTGAAGACTTAAAGAGTCTTTGGTCTTCAAGGATTTTTGAAGTCTTTTAGTTTTGAAAGGTCTTCGATCTTCAAGAAGTCTTAGGGTCTTGAAGTCTTGAAGAGTCTTTGGTCTTCAAGGATTGTTGAAGTCTTCTAGTCTTGAAGGGTCTTCAGTCTTCAAGAAGTCTTGGTGGAGTTTCTCTGAATTCTCTAACTCTGGCTAAGAGCTTCCAACTTCACCTCTTGAAATTGGGGAGAACCCCTCTGTTTATAGAGTTCTTGCTGGATGGGCCCTGGTGACTTTTGGGCCTAACAACTTGGGTTTGGACTTTATTGGTCTTGGGCTCAACTATTTAGTCTTGGGTTTGGTTTATACTTGACCCAAAAACAACATGACCCAAATATTTAAAAGACCAAATTTGATCCAATTAATTATTATTTTGGAAAAAATACACTTTTGGTCCCTGAGGTTTGGGTTAAGTTACACTTTGGTCCCTGAGTTTTCAAACTCAACAATTTAGCCCCTAAGGTTTGAGATAAAAAGCAATTTGGTCCTTGTCATCCATTTTGCCATTAAATCTAACAGACTGCTGACGTGACACTATTATTTTAATTAAAAAAATTATTTTTTTATTTTTTAAAATAAAAATATATTAAAATAATAAAAATATTATTTGTTAATTCTTTCTCTCCCTCTCTCTTCTCCTTCTTCTTTTTCTTCCCCATCTCCTTCTTCCCCATCTTCTTCTTCTTCAACTCCGATGGTCGGTCGCCGTCGGCTGTCGGCGAAGGGCGACCGCGATATTTTTTTTCTTCATCTTCTCTTTCTCTTATCTTCTTCCTTCCTTCTTCTGTGTGTGTGTGTTTTTTTAATTAGAATATCACGGGGAGGGAGGGAGAGACCTCCCTCCCGCGATTCCGGCGTCGGAAATGGGGGAGGGAGGTCTTTCTCTCCCTCCCTGTGATATTCTGATTTAAAAAAAACAGAAGAAGGAAGGAATAAGAGAAAAGAAAGAGAAGATAAAAAAAAAGGGTAAAATACCCTTTTGGTCCCTTATGTTTTAGGATTGTTTCCAATAGGTCCATAGGTTTGAAAATTGAACAATCAAGTCCCCATTGTTTAAAAAATGCTTCTATTGAGTCCCTGGACTGTTAATTTTTTTAACAGTGATGACGTGGTGGTAACGGTGCTGACGTGGCATATTTTAAATTATTAAAATATTAATTTTTGAATTAAAATAATAATAATAAGTTTTTTTTAAAAAAATACTCTTTCTAGTTTCTCTCTCCCCCACCCACCCACTCACCCGAACCCCTTTCTTTCCCCCTCCTTTCCCTCGCCGGCGATGGACGCGACGGCGGCTTCTCCATCCTCCCCCACCACCGAATCCTCCCTTTCTTTCTTTCCCTTTCTTTCTCCCTCCTTTCCCCCTCCCTTCTCGCCGACGATAGCCCCCGCCGCCGCCCAATCTCCTCCGCAAATCCACCTACGGCGGCAAAGATCAAAGAGAGAGAGGCTTCTTTTCCTTTTGCAAATTACTTACATTTTGATAAGATTCTTCCAATTCCCAAATGGCTGCCGCAAACAAAAATCAAGGAAAAAGGGGAGATAGAAAGAGAGAGATGGGCTTCTTTTTCTTTCTGCAAACCCCATTTTATTTAGATAAGGTTCTTCCCAGAATCCCAAGTAGCTTCAGCTTCAAAAAATCAAAGGAAAAGGTAAAAAGAGAGAGAGAGAGACAGAGAGAGGCCTCTTTTCTTTTAGCAAACAACTTCCATTTTAAACTACAATAGAGGTAACATTTCGATCCATCAAGTTATCCCTCAATGAAAACCCAGAAATCGCACAATAATGAGCAAATAGAATCAAATCTCTTCCAAACACATCAACGAAACATGATCCAAATTGATTCTAAAAGTTCAAAACAAAAGAAATCAAAACACAATACGGATAGAAAGCCATCTTCAGCTTCTCCTCCGATGGCGAACAGTGGCGAAGACTCCATTGACTTCAAATGGAAGTTATTGGAAGAGGGTGTCTTCCAAATGCAGTTTTGGTATGGAAAAGAGGACCCATTCCAGCATGAACACAAAAATTGTTTTCTGGGTTTTCGAGAAACTCTGAAATAATCCCCGTCTACCGCCATCCTCCTCCTCATCGTACTTCTTCTCCTCTCTCCGAAGATCGTAGACGATCGGGCCAGAAAAGCTCTCGATTCTCGACTAGAGACTCGCCGGCGCCGACGAACTTCCATTGGTGAGCAGAAGCCTCCCCTGCTGTTTGGCGATCATCAATTTCTTGTTCCTCTTGAGCAATTTTTTTTCCGGCGTAGGTGGATTTGCGGAGGAGTTGGGCGGCGGGCAGGAGCTATTGCCGGCGAGAAGGGGAAGGGTGGGGGCGAGAGGAGAGAGGGGAAGAAAACCAGAAGAGAGAGAGGGAGTTCGTGAATAGGGGAGAGAGAAGAGAAGATTTTTTTAATTTTTAATTATTTTTAATTATTTATTATTTATTATTTAAATTTAAAAATTAATATTTTAATATTTTTAACCTGCCACGTCAGCACCGTTAAAAAAATTAACGGTGGAGGGACTCAATAGAACTATTTTCGAAATAGTAGGGACTTGATTGTTCAATTTTCAAACCTAGGGACCTATTGGAAATGACCCTGAAACATGAGGGACCAAAAGGGTATTTTACCCAAAAAAAA
This sequence comes from Luffa acutangula, assembly GCA_036850905.1. Classification (NCBI taxonomy): domain Eukaryota; kingdom Viridiplantae; phylum Streptophyta; class Magnoliopsida; order Cucurbitales; family Cucurbitaceae; genus Luffa; species Luffa acutangula. The sequence goes on from CM072099.1 coordinate 17,468,463, forward strand.
ATCATCGTTGGTCGCCCCAGTCGTCGGGCGGTGGCCGGCTGTCTCTAGTGGCCGGTGTGGTTGTAGAAGTAGAAGAGGATGAAGAGGATGAAGGAGTAGAAGAGGAAGAAGAAGAGGAGGAGGAGGAGAGAGAGTGAGAAAGAAATAAAAAAACGGAAAATACACTTTTGGTCCCTGAGGTTTGGGTTAAGTGACACTTTGGTCTCTGAGTTTTCAAACTCAACAAAAATACCCCTAAGGTTTGAGATAAGGAGCACTTTGGTCCCTGCAGTCAATTTTTCTGTTAAATGTTAACGGTGGCTGACGTGGCAATATTGTTTTAATAAAAAAAATTATTTTTAAATAAAAAATAATAAACAAATAAATATATATATTAATTTTACTTTTCTCCCTCTCATTCTTCTTCTTCTTCTCCCCCCTCCATCTTTTTCTTTCTTCTTCACACCGGTCGGAGGCGATCGATGGCCGGCGACCACCGCTCGCCAGCGGTCGACCGCCACCGATAACTTTTTTTTTTCTCTCTTTTTCTCATCTTTTCATCTTCTCCTTTCTTTTTTTTTTTTTAGATTTGGAAAGGACCTCCTCGTTTCAGATCTAGGCCGAAAATGAAACCGTTCTTCATCACGCCGTTCGTTCTACCCTAGTATACCCATGAAAACAACACTGAAACGAAACCCATTGAATCGTGTCGCTGACAAACGAACTCGTGAACCGCGTCCACCGCTGAAAAATCGACCAGCACCCTCGAACGCCCATCGTTGACAAACGAATCGGCGCTGGCGCAAAACGTTGGTGGGGGGTTTCGTCAAATATGGAAAGAAGCTCGCTTCGTCTTCGGTTCGTTCATGGGGAGGTTTCGCCACTCGAGGTTTCGCGTTGTCGTTTATTTCGCACTGTCGTCCCTCTCCCCCTTCATGTACTTTTTTGTTTATAATCTGGGAGATTTCTCGCGGCGGTGTTCGGGGTGGTGGATCTACAGAAGAGAGAGAGAGCTTACTGGAAAGCTCGCAGCGACGTGGGTCTCACGGCGGCGGTTCTAGGTGAGCGGTGGTGTGACGCAAACGTTATAGAGACGAGGGGGAGAGCGAACAAGTGAGTGAGAGAGGATGAGAGAAGGAGACGAGGGAAAGAGAAAGAAAACGAGAGGGATGAGGGAAGGGGCTCACCGGAAGGCTTGCGGCGGCATGGGTGGTCGACGACAACGGCGGCGTGAGATGGTCAGGGAGAGAGAAAGAAAGAAGAAGAAAGAAAGAGGAAAAAAAAGAAAAAAAAATTCGACGACCGGCAGCCAGAAAGTGGTGGCCGCCACCGGCCGTGGCCGATGGCCGATGCTGCCGCCAATAGGGAAGGTGGGTGGGTTATGGTAGGTGGGTGATGAAGTTAAAGAATGAGGATGGGAGAGAAAGAAATTAAAAAAAATTAAAATAATTATATTTTATTATTTTAATATATTTTTATTTTCAAAAATTAAAAAAAATAAAATAAAAAATATGTGCCACGTCAGCAACCGTTAGTATTTAACAGAAAAATAGACGACAGGGACCAAAGTGCTCCTTATCTCAAATCTCAGGGGTTTTTTTTGTTGAGTTTGAAAACTCAGGGACCAAAGTGTAACTTAACCCAAACCTCAAGGACCAAAAGTGTATTTTTCTCTAAAAAAATATTTTTTTAATTAATTTATTACTACTTTATTAAAAAATTAAAAAATAATTTTTTACTTAAAATAATAGTGTCACGTCAGCTGCCCGTTAGATTTAACAGCAAAATGGATAGCAGAGACCAAATTGCTCCTTATCTCAAACCTCATGGGCTAAATTTTTGAGTTTGAAAACTCAGGGACCAAAGTGTAACTTAACTCAAACCTCAGGTACTAAAAATGTATTTTTTTCCTATTATTTTTTTTAATTAATAGCTCAAATTAATTAATTTGATCAAAATAATGTATTTTTAATTAATTGATAAAATGAACATTTGGCTCTAAAAATTTATAATTTTTCAACTTTGTCTTCAAATTAAATTTGGGACACGTGTCCATTTATAATTGATCCCAAATTTAATTATTTACAATTTCTTCATTAATTTTAAATAATGATGTGATAATTTGTGATTGGCCAGAATTTCTCCTTCATCAATAACAATTCCAAAAACTAATGTTTACTTATGCAAATTCCAACCATCGATGCTAGAGTCAATACCAATGTCAATTGTAATTTAAATATCATTGTCAGGAGATTAGAGGTTCAAATCTCCAATGTTATTGAACAAAAAAAAAAAAAAATCTTTGATTTAAAATAAAATTAAATAACACTAGAATTAACAAGTGCTTTAAAAACGTCACTCAGAGCATAGCTCAAATGGCATAAAGCTTATATGCTCAACCAAGAGGTCAGAAGTCCAAATCTCGAATCCTTTCCCACATGTTGTAAAAAAAATTATGAAATTGAATGCAAGACTCTCTGTCAAACTACTCAAATCAACATCTCTAGTTTAGCTAACCCGATATCGAAATTACAGATCTTAAACAACATATATAGCAGACATAAACATACAAGCTAACGTTCAATGCTATCCATAGCAATCTCGACGCTCGGGGTTGCTGCTTTCTTCTCCTATTTTGCTCCTCAAATTGGCTAAGTGTTGGATCTAATTTGCTCATTTTAGCCAATTTCACTCCAATGGCCTCTATTGCTCATTATCCTACAAAACACCAATTTAAGCATTAAAATTCATATAACTAACTCTAATGGACAAAAATTAAATACAACATGAGCATAGCTCAATTGGCATAACTTTGTACTAACGACCAAGAGATATGTGGTTCGAATCCCCCACCTCCACATGTAGTCACAAAAAAAAAAAAAAAAAAGACAGAAATTAAATAGCATATTTAGAGTGTTACCACATATTAATGATATTTTCATCAATTTTCCATAAAATTGAAACCTCAATATTTCTATCGAGACACATTTAAAAACTTCGACGAGGAATCTTAACTCCCAGCAATACACCAATATTCAGTGCAAGCCCACCCAAACGTTAACTTTTAAATGAGAGAGTTCACACCAAACACTTTCATCATACAAAAGACAACAATTTCAATCTTCTCTTCTTTCTACTTTCTCATATTTCTCTCATTTTCTCTTTTAAGAACAATTGGTCAAAAGAGGGGTGTTCTTTGTTGTGGAGCTTTGAGCTCAACCTCTTAGTGCAAAGTGGTTTGAGCTACACAACATTTCAATTGGGTTGTTGTAAACCCGAGACTTCCCTTGGATTATTTTCTCTTGTCATCTATTGTCGAAGTTGAATTAAAGTTTTTGTTGTTCATTGTTGAAAAAAAAAAAGGCCAAGCTTTGAGGTTTCATTGTGGTCTCATTGTTTGGTTGAAGTTGTTGAAATTTGTTAATTTAAGAGAAGAAAGGAATTAAAAGAAAAGAAAAGAAGAAAAAGAAAAGGAAAGAAAAGGAAAGAAAAGAAATCAGGAAAAAGGAACAAAAGTAAAAAGGAAAAAAAAAATGAAAGGAAAACAAAAGCACATTCGGTGCTTGTGCTTTTAAAGTGAATTCCACCACCGACAAAATTTATTTCAGCTCATTTTCAGCCCATTTTCACCATCTTTTTCCATCAAAACTTCAGAGCATTTGAGGTAGAGAGTGAAGGAAGAAGAAGAAGAAGATTTCTAGGGTTTTGAGGTTGAAGAAGAGAGGAAATAGATCAAGCAAAGGCAACTATGGCAGAATTTGAGTTCAACCTGCCTATCTCTGATTTTGTATTCGGTTTGGGCTACACAGGAAGAACTAAGAGGTGAGGCTTGGTTTTCTTGAAAGTTAATCCATTTTCTAACAAATTTCATGAAGGAATCTTGAGCTAAATCAGATGATAAGTTAATGGTTTTTTAAATGGAAAACAGAGCACCGAATTTTCGTGCAAACCAGGAGGATCTCTGGTTTTCTCTGGTTTTTCGAGCATTCTGGGGTGTACAAGTTGAATCAGATGCTCCATATGGTATGGTTGGAAATCTTATTCAATTTCCTATAACCTTCATGAAGAATTTGTGAGCCAAAAATGACTTGAAGTAGGTTTAATTTTAGGAGGAAGATAGAGGGTAGCAGAGAAGCTTGAATCTGTACGTGTTGTGTTTGGGGGATTTCTGGACAAATATGTTGGGAATCTTGTTTTCATTCCTTCAGGTAAGTTTTTGAGGGTTCCTAAATGAATAGTTTGATATATATTACATTAATTTTGGTTAAGTATTGAGGAATTTATGAGTGTTGGAAGTTATGATATTGAATCTGGAAAATATGGAAAAAAATAGAATGTGAAATGTGATTTTAATTCAAGTGTTTAAAATTCATGAGCATGGAAAGACAAGACTACCTTTGGTTTTGATGCTCGGTTTTGATTTGTTTAACAGGTCAAGAGGAAATAAGTCGAGTCTACAGGCCAGGGAACTAGCTAAGACTGTGAGTGACAAAACGAATTTCAAAAATTATTTCCAAACGGTTGTTCGTGAATAAGTGTTTTACATGGCTTACTATGAATGATACATGATTTCTATGAATGATTTCTAGCATAAGTTTTGACCTTACATTTTCTAATGAGGTTTTTGTACGAGCACGTGATTATTGACTTTATGAAAAGTAGTTGAAACAATATCATTTAAAGTAAAACATGTATTAGCAAGTACTGTTTAAAGATTTTCAGTTTTTCACGAGCAAGTTGAGTAAGCTTAAGTTTTACAAAGATAACGATAAGCAGACATGTTTTAATGTTTTCATGTGATTTTCTGAGATTTCTATTGACTATATGACTGAGATATTAAGTCCGAGGCTATATGGTACCGTGTGAATACAAGTTATATTCCGTTGTTGACGTTGAGTGTACTCCATTACAACGATGCTGTCGTGAGTGGTGGGCGGGCCCCAATACGAAAAAGACGATGGTGTTGGGTTTTATGCCCTAAAACTCGTAGATAGTGAATGTAACCGTTGACAGAATATTAATGAAATAATATTGATATATTTTTCCATTAAATGTTATTAGTTATTTTTTATTTGTCTTTGCCTAAAATAACCCTAATCCAATAAACTAGACATCCTAGGATGTAATATGAGTCTTGAACTATATGTAGTGACATATGGGGATCAATGTTCAAGAAACAACCTAAAGGGTCTATGGTATAGGGATAAGACTAGGTGCCTTATCCTGGTGACACTATGGATACGACCCACTTTGTATTTGATACAAACGCAATGATCCAACGCGTTCGTGTAGGAGACATGCGAGTAGGGGTATTCTATGCAATGAGTTTGCATAAGACCAGACCGCAGAATAGTAACCACTGGTTATAACACCGTTAACTAGTTGGTTTTCTATTTCACTAGGACGACCTAGACAACTTGGTCTTAATCCTAAGTTGATTATGGACTCCTACTCATGAGAGATTGTCCTTTGATTTGTATGGGTGAGAGTGGCCAATACGCCGACTCAATAAGCTTACCATTTTGGGGACAAGACCGAGTGAGGAGCTGGGAACATAATCATACAAGATGGAATTCACTCCTTCCCAACTTTAGGGAAGCACATGAGTGTTCCCTTAAGTGGTGACTCCGAGTCTTGAACAAAGGGTCCTACCCTCTCAATGGCACGATAGGGTTTTTTGTTTGATGGTTGGACCACAAACAGGTTGTTAATTAGAGGAGAACTGGTACTTAAGGAAATAGAAGTAACCCAGGGGTAAAACAGTAATTTGACTCAGCTGGTGTTACGACACTTGTGAAGGACTAACTAGTCGTTATTGGTCGATATCCGTTGACACAGAAAATATGTCTGCAGTGAGAAGAGTGCAACTGTGAGTCTATAGTGGAATGTACACACAGTTAACGAATATTGATTAATTTGGTTAATGAGTTTGACCGATTAATCTCACATCGTTGGAGCTTCTGATCTGTAGGTCCATTAGGTCCCACTGGTAGCTCATAAAGTAATTTGAGGCAACTAAGTAATAGATGTAAATTAAAAATGTTCAATTTACTAAGGGAAATAATATAATATATATTGATATATTATTATGAGAGAAATTAATGTTTGAAGAAATTAAAATATTAATATAAATTTGAGTCACATTAAATTTATGGAAGTTTGAAAGAGTTCAAATATGAATTAATTAATTTTAAGGCCTAAAATCTATTTGGGTAATTAATTAATTCAAGGTCGGAAAATAAATATGTGATATTTAATTGGTGGATAATTAATTAAAGAATTAATTAACAGGGAATTAATCAATTATGGAAATAATTAATCACTTAAGGAAGTCATTAATCATTGATGGAAATGATCTAATCACTTATGGAAGTAATTAGTCATTTATGGAAAAGATTAATCAATTATGGAATTGATTGATCTTGGATTGATTAAATAAGGAATAAGATTAAATCAATTTTGGAAAAGATTGATTTAATTGAATATTTTATTCATGGTCACTCTTCTATAAATAGAACACTAGACCTAATTTGTTTAGTAGCCCTCTTGCTCTTAGACTCACAAGACAAGACCCTAGAATTCTAGCCTCCCTCTTAGAGAAAGACTCCCACAAGTCTTTTGCCTCCTAGACTTAGAGACATACCGATGTAACCTTTGTGGTTATTGTGTTTTTGAAGAAAAATTTCCAGCAAAGAAATCAAGGAGTCGCTGCGTTTTTTTATCGTTGGAGCATCGTTGGCGAAGAACGGTCAAGTCTACAACGAAAGTTTGTAACGGTTCTTTCCCGTTTCTTTAGAAAAGCATGAAAATAAATTTAGATTTAATTTTCAGCATGTTTATAGAAATTTTCTAGCAACTTTAAAGCATGTTTAAAATTTATTTTGCCTTTTCGTAACGGTATTTTAATGTTAATTAATATACAGCGTAAGGTCCATTCGATGTGCTTCCGTTGCGTAGGGGCGTTTATCCCCTACAGATGGGAGTGCTAGGCGGGCCCCACTACATCGTAGAGCTAGTAAACGTTGGTTGTACTGGGCGTGCCCTACACAACGTTGATTTGTCATGTTAGTTAAGATGTTTTATATAATTGATATGCCTTGCTAGATTTTAATGATGTACTTGCGGGTTATTTGAGAAAGCTTTTATCATTTCACGTTTATGTTTAATGCTTTGATTGAACAGATTTATACGTTTAAAGGTTTATCACGTGTTCTGATTTGCAATTCTACAGTTTTTAAATTTAGTCACTCATTGGGCTTCTAGCTCACTCTTCCAAAATGTTTTCCCCTTTTTCAGGTAGAGATCGAGCTCTCGGTGCCTGATACACTGGCAACGTCTGCTGAAAGTTCCAATTCAAGCTCCAATACTTGGGTGGAGTTGTACATTGAGTCTGTCTGTATTGTAAATGTTTTTGTAAGGATTGGATAATTTACGGTTTGTGTAAGTTATAGAGGTCGTGGTTGTATAAACCAAGTTTAATATGTTTTTGGTTGTGATATCTATATCAGGTTATTTTCTAAACCGAGTTATGTCGGGGTTGCACCCCATGTATGTTTAAAATTTTCAGGGTTCCGCTATGTTGCGTTACATGTAAAGAATATTTCATCAAAGATTAATATGTTTATCAGGTTTAACGTTTCAGTAGGGTCAACAGGGATCGTTAGAGGAGGATGATGTCTGTTGGCTTCACGCCATCTCCCTGACTAAGCTAGCAAGTAGTTTGGGAGGGGGTGTGACAATTGTTGTATCTTGGAGGGGACAGGCCAGAGAAGACCTGCTGCACTGGTAGTTGATAAATAATTATACACCGCAGAGAGCTTGAATCTCCTTAAAAAGAGCGAGATACCCGTGTCTCAACCTAATTGTTTACGTGTCTGTTTCCCAATATTTTCTCCATTTTTCTCTGTTGTAACATTTTAATATTTAATAGTAATTTAAATATGAGTCTTATTCTTTGAAATTGATTTTTGGAGAGTTTTCTCTCATTTTAAAAGAGAAAAACGTATTTGGTGGGCGAGTTTTAATTTTAGCATTTTGGTTACTTTTGTTTTGTAAATTTCTAGATCTAGAAAATCCTATAAATACCTCTCACACCAAACACTTTCAACACATGAAACACAACAATTTCTATCTTATTTTCTTTCTACTTTCTCATATTTCTCTCATTTGCTCTTTTAAGAGCAATTAGCCAAAAGAGTGGTGTTCTTTGTTGTGGAGCTTTGAGCTCAACCTCTTAGTGCAGAGTGGTTTGAGCTAAACAACGTTTCAGTTGGATTGTTGTATTCTAGAGGGGATAGGCTAGAGAATACATGTTGCACCTGTGGTTGATAAAGAATTATACACGATAGAGGGCTTGAATTTCCTTAAAGAGAGTGAGATACCCGCGCCTCAACCTAATTGTTTACGTGTTTGTTTCTCAATATTTTCTCCATTTTCCTCTATTATTTATAATTTCCCCCAACACTTTATTCCTCCCACAAAAAGAGAAATCATTGCCTATTTTCTAAAGAAGAAGTTGAAAAAAAAAATAAAAATAAAAACATTAAAACCCAAATTCTTGTACTTTATGACTCAAATGCAACAACAAAATTCTCATGTTATGCTTAAAATGAAAAGAATAAAAGGTTTTGCTATGCTTTTAATCTTTTAATCTTCAAACATTTTGTCCTTTTAACTTTCCATAACTCTGTGAACTTTAAAAATATTAAATAAGTTCTTAAAGTTTCAAATATATGTGTAATAGATTTCTCACCTATTCAAAAATTTAAAACAATTAAAAAGTCTGTTGATGCCAAAATCCAGACTGGGGAAACTCACCTAACCTTCACGTGACAACAATGGTAAATTTGTTTATAGGGGAAGGACGTGGCCTGCAAAATAAGAGAAAACGGTGTACCGATGTGGTGCTTGCCACATTGACTCCAATGCTTAAGTTAGTTGGGAGATCATGAGTGAAGCATGTAAATTAACCATGAAGAGGAAGACTAAAAGAAAGAACGGATACCTCGTTCTGTCCTCTTACCTTGGCGTTAGCCTCTTCTTTTTATAATTGAATTAGGGTTTTCCCCTTCCTTTTAGGAGAGAGAATAGTCCTAGGGATTGATTCAGGCCCAATGGGTCTTCTTGGGCTTGTTTCTACTTCGAGCTCTTATCATTCTGACCTTCTTAGAATTAGGTTCAAATTCACCCATAACATTAAGCCCTCATTCTTGAATTGGGATTCAGGGGTGGCTTGTTGCTATAAAGTCAAACACCTTAAGCCCAATTTAAGAGTTTAATTTTCACTTGTGTCGATTTGTGTGCTGATTTCCTCTTCACTCTGCTTGGACAGTTACATAAGCCCCTATGAGTTCAAATATTCCAAGGCTAGCCCTGGATGCTTAATCACCCGTCAGTATCTGACTTTTCGCTTGTAACTAATTTAATATCATGCGAAAGAGATTGTTCTGGTTTTTTGCCATTCGCTTTGCTTGTATGAAATGTCCTTAGTCTTAGCCTCAACTACAAGTGTAGTTTACTGTTTTGAAGCCCCCTGTGTAGGTGCTTCTTTTCCATTAGTCATTTTATGTGATTAACATGGTAAGACCATAGGGTCAACCTTGGGCACCTTTCATGTTATTGCAAATTTTGAGTTCCTACACCAAAATATCAGTTTCGGAAAAAGAAAAATGAAAGAAGAGGCTAGGGTCGACCTCGACCTCGAGCCCCTATGAGTTGAAAATCCAAGCCTCTGCATTCATATATCAATTTCTACGGAGGAAGAAATAAGAGCATGGACTAAAACATGTAATCTTTAACCAGAACATGCTAAGCTAGTTTTCTTTTTGTTTAATTAGGGAAGCATATCTCCTGTGTAGCTCCCTACTCAAGTAAGATTTTGCACACAATAAAAAAAGTATTATTGAGCAAAAGATGTATATAAAGCATGACATTATACCTTAGTGTACTGATTAGCCTTGGTCATTTGATGGTCGGCCTCGGCTCCTCAGAGGTTAGCCTTGGCACTACCTTTTTCAGATCATAAGATCTTGTCTTCATAGGCTCAACTAAGTGGAGAATATGGGTGGCTCCACCTAGGTGAGGGCTTGGGATATTTGAGAATATGGGTGGCTCAACTCATCCAAGAACATTTTTTCACTACAAGAAATCTAACTATTTTCAAATGTTTCATTATTTTCAAAGGCTTATACTGTTATTTTCAACAATGTTAAAGGCTTTAGAAATAATTCTTTATCAACGTTTGTAAATCCTTCGAAAGATCTCTTGTAAAAATCTTTAGCACTTGAAGACAATAACATAAAAACAAAATTAAACCAATTTTTAGCTTATTATTGTCAAACCTTGAAGAGTTTTCTATCAATCCACCTACCTGTAGTGTCCAAAATTTCCAACACAAGGATATGGAACAAAAAGATTGGGCAAGGATATGGTAACTACTACTAGAGTGGAGTTAGCATAAAAGTAAACTTAAATGCCATAGAAGTGGTTGATAATTATTGCATGATCTTTTACGAGTTGTTTATATAGCAACAACTTAGACAAAATGAATACAAAAATTCTTGGACCACATAGGTTTGATATTTATCACAGATTTTAAACGAGACAAGAAGAAAATCAAGATATAATGGTACATATTCATATATATGTACAACAATCATTCATTAATCACTATTAAATTGTTTCAAGGGCCTCTTGATGACACATTATATTGCCAGACTAATGAAGCTCTGATTTATAAGCTTCAATGAAGCAAAAAATTTAACGGTAGGTCTGAACTCCCATATACAGCTTCAATGGCTCAATAACATGGGCTAGACAAGAAGCTGCTCACAAGGTCCTGATTAATGACTAAATCACTGTCAATGGTTATCACGACTTGTGGAGTTAGAATGTAAACAAACTACTAATTAAGTTATAGTACACCAACGTATTACCCAATTTATGATTTTCATATCTCTCTTCTTCCTTTCTTTAGTTGCAAATGTTAAACATAAGAAAAACAATAGAAAGGGAAAGAAAAGTCTACCATGTGTGAAAAGATGGAACAAAGAAGGTGAAAATGTAAACCTGGAAATTGTTGTGAGATTTAGCTTGCCCTGTATTCGGTTCTTCTCTCAAAAGAGCCTACATCGTGCACTCGTTGTCACCCACTGTCGTAAACTTGATGTCGCTGTCGTGTACTTGCCTCGCTGCCTGCCTGAAAATCATGTTCGCTAAAAAATGTTTTACTTGGTTGAATTGGAATATCTCTTTCACGATTTCTTTTTGCTCAAAACAACCACAAAAGATCAGCAATAATAAATAATATAACATATATTTGGATATTCCAATTCATGCGTTACTAATTTGCACATTATCTCACAACACTCATATTATCCATGTGAATTGGATCAAGAACTTGAAAACAATATGGATAGTAAAAGAAGCAATAGAGAAATGAGACAATACCTGTAATATTCCCAAACAATCCTAAACAACAATACGAAAGACAAAACTAAACCCAAGAAGAAGAAATTTTTTCCTAGTTAAATATTTTGAGCATTGTGTTTTTTGTCTTCCAATGTCTCGCACTTGCAAGACAATGCAAGAAATTATATAGCTAAGCAACCGACCAACCAAAAATTCATATATAAACATCCCAAACAATCCCATACAACAATAAGAAAGTTGAAACAAAACCAAAGAAGAAGAAAATTTGTCCTAGTGAAAGATTTTGAGCATTGTGTTTTTTGTCTTCTAGTGTCTCGCACTTGCAAGACAATGCGAGAAATAATTTAGTCAAGCAATCAACCAACGGACATTTTACAGATAAAAATTCCAAACAATCCCAAACAACAAAAAGAAAGGTGAAACTAAACCCAAGAAGAAGAAAATTATTTGTCCTAGTGAAAGATTTTGAGCATTGTGTTTTTTGTCTTCCAATGTCTCGCACTTGCGAGATAATGCGAGAAATTATGTAATTAAGCAAGCAACCAACCAAAAATTCATAGATAAACACCCCAAACAATCCCAAACAACAATAAGAAAGGCGAAACAAAACCAAAGACGAAGAAAATTTGTCCAAGTTTTCGATTTTGAGCATTATTTATTTATTTATTTATTTGTCTTCCAATGTCTCGCACTTGAAGACAGTGCGAGAAATTATGTAGTCAAACAAGCAAGCAACCAACAATTCATAGTTAAATATCTCAAACAACAATAAGAAAGGTGAAACAAAACCAAAGATGAAGAAAATTTGTCATATTTATAAATTTTGAGCATTATGTTTTTTTTCTTCCAATGTCTCACACTTGCAAGACAATGCACAATGCGAGAAATTATGTAGTCAAGCAATCAACCAACGAACATTTCATAGACAAACATCCCAAATAACAATAAGATAGGAAAGGAAGAAGAACATTTATCCTACTTATAGATTTTGAGCATTATGTTGTTTTCTTCCAATGTCTCGCATTTATTGTAAAAATTGCACAATGGCTCCATAAAAGTAGGCAATGCAAAAGCCAAGAATACTAAACGTTGAGAAACATATTCTTAGAATCCAAAAGATTATTCAAGTGGTAAACAAAAAAAGTGGGTTTTTTTTTTTTTTGGTGTTGCATCACCCAACAAGTGATATATCAATTCCTTGACCATTTGCACTCAAAGTGTCGATACATGCAGCCAAACATTCTCGTATCTCACACATGGGTCACTAACTCTTTTTCACCAATAACTCACAACTCCATTAGTAAAGGCTACAACATGCTTTCTAAATAATGTTTCTCACAAACGATTTTTCAAGCAAACATTTGTTGGGTTTAATGTCCTATAAACTCGTAGTTTGTAAATCATTAAACATATTCTATTTCAAATAAAGACGTTATTGAGGTTATTCAGTAAAAGATGTTATTGAATATGTAAATTGTGGATGATATCCTTGGCTATAAAATGAATACTCGAATTATATGTAAGGACATATCATAGGATCAAGTTCAAGTTTATAGTCAAAATAGTCTATAGTATAAGGATACTGTTGGGTGCCTTATCCTGGGGACACTATGGACGCGGCCCACTTTGTATTAAGTACAAACGATGAGATCCTAAATCGTTCATATGGAGACATGTAAGTGGGGGCATCCTATGCAATGAGTTTGCATAAGACTGGACCATGAAATTAGTCACTTTCTCTTTATAATGCCATTTATTGAAGAAACTGACTATTTCTCAAAGATGACCTAGGTAACTCGTTCTTAATCCTAAGCTAACAATGAACTCCTGTTTATACGAGATTATCCTTTGATCTGCATGGGTGAGAGTGGCCAGCATCGCCGACTCAACATGCTGTAAAAACCGCGTATAAAACATGCTGTAAAGGATTAATAAAATCTAGATCTAATCTAGAATTCGGACCCTATCGATCCTAGATCAAGAATACTATACCTTTGTAGAATTCTTGAATCGTTTCGCCAAATCCCCAAGTGGAGTGCAGAAAATACAGCACTAAGATCTCAACTTTTGATGTAGCAAACCTCCTATGAACACCACCACGGAGTTACACCGGTATTCTCCTTGGAATTAGTGTTGAGCGACTTGTGGGAACCAAAATGTTAGCTTTACGAGCTTCAATCATACTATATGTTTTGATGATAACAAACTTTAATTTGCTAATGATTTTAGTGTTTTAAAGTGTTCATAATGTAGAGCTTGGCAAAAACGATTCCGACGCAACTTGAATCACTCAAATCGGAGTTCAAACGAGAAAGTTACAAGCACAAGAAGATTGGAAGAAAAAAGCCTACGTGGCAGTGACGTGGCGCTTACTTGGCATCCAACGTGGCAGCTGGTGAAGAATGATCAATTTCCTCCATGTTTCTCTTAATTTTAATTCCCTCCATTTTATTATTTTCTTTCATCCTATTTTCTTAAAATTACATCAAAATTCCACCGATTCAAATTCTATTCTTTCGAATTCACCAATTCAAATTTTATTTTTTTTTCCAAAATTCCTCCCAATTCAAATTTTATTTTTTCCCAAAATTCCTCCCAATTCAAATTTTATTCTTCTCAAAATCCATCCCAAAAATCCTTGATTTATTCTCATTATCTCCAAAATTCCATATCTTCAAAATTTGCTCTTAATATCAAAATTCCTCCAAATTCAAATTAGATTCTTTTCAAAATTCATCCCATAAATCCTTGATTTTATTCTCCTAATCCTAAAATTCCAATCCTTCAAAATTCTCTCTTAAATTATAAATTCTTTCCTTTTCTAATTCTAAATTCAATCTCCACCATTCATCCTTAATTTGATCCAACGGCCAATGTTCAACCTCCTCGCCTATAAATTGGACTTGATTTTCCCATTCATTCACACACCAAAAAGAGACATCAAAGTCTTAAGCTCCCAAGTCTCCCTACTCTCAATTATTGTCCAAAATCCTCCCTTGATCCTAAATTGGCCTAGTGTTATTGTGAGGTTTTATTATTGTGAGTGCACAACATTGTGTAATTAGCCTTCAAGAGGTATTTTATTTTGTGAGCTTCTTTTCTTCTTTTATCATTGTTGGGAACTTGTAATAAGGTGTGGGTGCACCTTGGGAATTGAGTGAGTGGTTTAATCCTGAACCCGATTAAAAGGATCGTAGTGGTTTGATCTTGAACCCGTTTAAAAAGATCGGTATAGGTTGGGTCCTGAACCCGTAAAAGGATCGGTAAAGGTTTACTCTTGAACCTGGAAAAAGAGTCGGTTTGGTTCTCACCCGTAAGAGAGTCGTTGCAGTAAAATACCCAAGAAGGAGTCTTGGGGAGTGGAGTAGGAATTTCCGAACCACTATAAAATTTTTCGGTGTTATCTCTCTCTACTCTTTTAATTTCCGCTATTTCATTTTTATGAGTAGATTGCATGCCTAGGAAAATTGTCAAATATTTCTAACATAGTTTATGCTTTATAGTGCTTATTAAATTTATCTAGTTTAAATCAACTCCTTTTAATTTAGCAAAAAGTTTTAAATTTTATTAAGCAACTCTATTCACCCCCCCTCTAGTGTTGTCATACGATCCTACAATTGGTATCAGAGCGGGTAGCTCAATTTTTTATAAAGTGGTGTTAAGAAGAAAATTTTCAAAAATTATTTTTCTCTTAAAATTCATTTTGAAAACTATTCTTCTAGAAACTTAATTGTTTGAGTTTATGGCAAATATTAGAGTTAATAATGTGTTAGAATATTCATCTTGTATTTCTAATGATTTTCTTGATGTGAAGGAAATTTATAAATCTAGAAATCAAGGAAACTTTCATAAATTGGAGAAAGAAGATTTTCAGGAATCTCATTGGTGCTTGATGGCTCACACGGATAATGATAGTGACGATGAAGAGGTAAGTAACGAAAACCCCTCACATGATGAACTTGTGGATGCTTATAATGAAATTAAAATTGATTTTGAAAAAATATGCTCTAAATATATGTCTCTTAAAAAGAAGAACACAAAATTAGCTCACCAAAATAATGAGTTATTAAATGAGCTTAATTGTGTGAAGGAAGAAAATGAGAAAATTAATTCCTCATTTTTAGAATTGAAGAATGACTTGGATGTCGTACTTATTAAAAATCAATCATTAATTGAAGAAAATGAATGCTTGAAATTAAATGCAAATAGTGTTGTGAAGCATGATGGTGTTGATAATTCTTGTGATGAAGAAAAATGTGTTTTGTTAGATAAGATTAAATTTCTTGAGCATGATACCTTTGAATTGCATGAACTTGTTAAAGCTCTCAAAGAAAAAGAATCAAATCTTATGAATGAGCTTAATTGTGCTAAAGAATCTATTAAGAAACTGGCAATAGGTGCACAAAAATTGGATAAAATTATTGATATAGGTAAACCATTAAATGACAAAAGAGGTCTTGGTTATGTTGATGAGAGTGTTACTCCATCAAGTTCCAAAACTATTTTTGTTAAAGCATCTTCTAGTATGCCTAGTGACGCTTTGCCAAATGTTTTGCTAAAAGGTAATGTGCATAAGCATGATGTACCAAATTTTGTTCATAAGCATGATGTAGCAAAATGTGTGTCAAATCATTCTTATTCTAAGTCTAATTTAGTTCATAATGCTAGATTTGTGCATAATGCAAAATTTGTACCTATATGTCATTATTGTGGTATTAAAGGTCATATTAGACCAAATTGCTATAAATTGAAAAATGATCTTGATCGTTATGGAAAGAAAAATGTTCCTTATAAAGCAAAATTTCAAAATACTTACAAAAGGAACATTTATGTGAAAAATAACATGCATAGACATTATATGAATGAAAAGTTTATGCATAATGTTACTTGTTATTCATGTGGCAAAATTGGTCATAAATTTAATACTTGTTATTTGCCAAAAATGAATGCTAGTAATGTTGGAACTAAAAAGAAATGGGTTCCAAAAATTGAGACTAACCTACATGGACCCAAACTAGTATGGGTACCAAAGATCACTACTTGTTAAATTGTTTTGTAGGTGTGCGCCAAAATTCAAATTTGAAGATTAGATGAGCTTCAAAAGGAAATTATTCAAAATTCAAATGGAGCATTGAAACTCTCTTGGTGCTTCAAAAGGAAAAACCCTTATTTGGTAACTTTATTTCTTAAATGAATTGTGAGATATAATGTGCTATGATATCTTCTTTTGAATTTGAATTTGAAAATCTTGAATTGTTTGAATTGATGTTTTTATATATTTTGAAACATATTTATGATTCTCCTATTAATGCTCTTTTGAGATAATTAGAGATATTTTATGATATTACATTTGAATTTGAATATTGGTTTTTTTTGAATTGTTTGAATGGAAATATTTTTATTGTGATATTATTGTTTGGAATTGAAATTATGATTTGCTTATCAATATATGTATTGATGGTTAAATATATTCCTTGAGATATGCATATTGAGTTTGAATTTTATATTCTTGAATTATTAGTAAGGTAAACTATTATTTTTGTTGAATGATTGAAATGTTGATTTATTTTTTTTAAATTTGTTGTTGTTGAATTGTGAATTGCCTACTATATATTGGTATAAAGAATTGTTTTTAGATTGATTATTGAATTTTGTTGATTATTATATTAAATGTTCATGAAATAATTAAGAATGTTCCTTGATGACATTTACCTTGATTGATTGTTTATTTATGGATCACATGATTATATGCTCCTTAAATTAAAATGGATTAATTTCAAATTGCTTGTTTATTTTATATTCTTCTTTGCTTTATGTTTAAATTTATAGAATTAATTACATGTCATAAGAAATTGTTGAAAATCTATTTTGACATACTATTGATTCTTTTGAATTTGAGCCTTTTGAAATATACTTGATATTTTGATTCTTTATATTTTCTTAAAGTTAATATCATTTTTTGGTTTATCTTAGATGATTCAATCTTTAATGTTTAAAATTGTGGACCATTGACACATCTCAATCGTTTGATTTTTTTTTTTTTATTATTTATTGCTTGATAAATGATTATTAAAATTTGATTAGAATTAATTCCTGTTATAAATTTGTCAAAGAAGTTTAGAAAGATTTTTGTTACTAGCTCACTTTATACTTTATTGTTTGAGTTCCACTCTTACAATTAGTATTAAGGCTTGTTAGTTTAAAAATATTTTGAATTATTTAAATGCTTTATGAGCTTGAATGTATATTCTTAATTAATGCATTATGTTTTGATGATCTAGTTCCTAAAAGTTATTATGTGTTATGAAAAAGAGATGTTAAATTCCTTTTAATAAGGGGGAGTACTTGAAAAAAAAAATGTTCCCTATTTATTGTATATTTGAATTTATTTTATCTCTAAATGAAATTTTCTATGATTGTATTAATTATTGATATATTTCATTTATTGATAACTTTTCCTTTTGTGAACTAAATTGATTTGAGTATAGTTGTTATTGATGTATCTCATATATTAGTATGTTTTGGCATAATGCACATTGCATAAAATTAATATGTTTTTGATATTTTGGTATCTCAATTGTTTGAATTTTAATTGAAGTTTAATGAATTGATTGTCTAGAGATTAATTTGTTTTATAAAGATAGATTTTTTTTTTTTTTTTTTTGTGTCTAATCATGAGGATTAAATTGCTCTATTGAAAATTTTCATGTCTTATATGCATACTCTCATTGAATGAAATTATTTTATGAAAAACATTTATGATTTGTTTAAGATAGATTGAATTATCATGATTTTTTTAATTGGCTATCTTGTGCAAATTATTATTTTTGAATTTTTTTTGTTCTCCTTGATATGTATTGGTTTTCTTATTAGGAGAATGCATATCTTTAGGTGGTTGTATCATTTTATATGTGAATTTTAATTTAATTTGATCTTAAATGAAATTGGTTTGCTTGCAATAATTATTGAGGGTGTTTCATTAGTTCATATCTTTTTAAGTTTAGGAAGAAAAATGTATTGATTTATCTTTTTCTTTGTCTCGCATATATTTGCCTTTTTAATTTTTGATATAAAATTGATATTATATTTAAATGAATTAAATTTTATATTATGCCTTAATTCTATGAATTAGATTCTATCAATTGGCATATGTTATGAAATTTTTGAGTGCTAAATGTTTAAATATTTTATACATATATTTTTAATTGGTATCTCATATTGCCTAAATGTTTGAGATTGTGTGATTAAGTACTTTGAATTGAATTCTATATTTGGTATGTTTTTAAAGAGATTTATTCTATGAATATCTCAATCTAATGCCTTTTATTATGGTTAATTGAGCATTTGAAAATTAAGGTGATTAGAATTTAAATATCCTTTTTTGTTGATTTATGAAACTCCATGAAATCCTCTTAATATCTTTATTGGAGTTTGCTTATTTTTTTAGGGAGCAAATGCCTTTTAAAAATGAGATATTTTTTGTGGGTTTAATTGTAGTCTAATTATTTGTGATAATTTTAAGTAATTATGAATTATCCTTTTGTAAAATTTATTCAGTATGATAAATTCAAGTCTTGATTAAATTGATTAATGTTTGGTTGTTCCTCATTTACAATATTTACTATGTCTCATATATTTAGGGGGAGTTCTTATTTATTTGTCCAAATATTTATATGATTCACTTGTTTAGGGGGACCTACATATGTTTTGTGAAAATATTATGATCGCGTATCTTTGTTATAGAGATGTTCGTTGATTTATTGAGATAAATTATTGTCTCTGTGAAATTGAGATTGTGTGCTTTGATGTATGGTTGAATATGCAATATTTCATGATTATCTTTGCTCAAATTGATTGACTTCATTTATTAAGGGTGCTTAAATGAACTTACTGTTATTACTTTCTTGATTATTGTTTTGAGGGGGAACTTTAACTTTCAATTATTATTTTGAGAAGAAGTCTTATCTTTAATTATTCCAATGATTATTCTTTTTAGGGGGAGCTTATACTTTAAATTGTTATCTTTTGATGATAAAAAAAGGGGGAGAATTTAAAAAAATATATTCTATTTTAAATAAATAAATAGAATGTTTACTGATTGAATTCTTTCGATACAATTATTCACATTCTACTTTGAGAATATTTTTCTTAAGTAGTTTGTCATCATCAAAAAGGGGGAGATTGTTAGCTTTACGAGCTTCAATCATACTATATGTTTTGATGATAACAAACTTTAATTTACTAATGATTTTAGTGTTTTAAAGTGTTCATAATGTAGAGCTTGGCAAAACGATTCCAACGCAACTTGAATCACTCAAATCGGAGTTCAAACGAGAAAGTTACAAGCACAAGAAGATTGGAAGAAAAAGCCTACGTGGCAGTGACGTGGCGCTTACTTGGCATCCAACGTGGCAGCTGGTGAAGAATGATCAATTTCCTCCATGTTTCTCTTAATTTTAATTCCTTCCATTTTATTATTTTCTTTCATCCTATTTTCTTAAAATTACATCAAAATTCCACCGATTCAAATTCTATTCTTTCGAATTCACCAATTCAAATTTTATTTTTTTTTCCAAAATTCCTCCCAATTCAAATTTTATTCTTCTCAAAATCCATCCCAAAAATCCTTGATTTATTCTCATTATCTCCAAAATTCCATATCTTCAAAATTTGCTCTTAATATCAAAATTCCTCCAAATTCAAATTAGATTCTTTCCAAAATTCATCCCATAAATCCTTGATTTTATTCTCCTAATCCTAAAATTCCAATCCTTCAAAATTCTCTCTTAAATTATATTGGTGTGTTAATCTTTAATTGAGCATATTTCATAGATAAAATTATTTTTAAAAATTGGTAGTCAACCCTATTCACCCCCCTCTAGTGTTGCCTTTCGATCCTACACAAAATTCTAAGGGATTTTTGGAGAATTTTTGTCTCTGTAAACACTCAAAAAACCAGAGAGAATTTTGTTGCAGATAACTTTTGAGAGAATGCCTATGTGTGAGAGGAAGTGAATTGCGTGAGAGGTTGTTTTAATGAATAACCTCCCACTCCCTTAAAATGCTCCTCTTCACGCGTGTTGGCTTAAGGGAGTGGTTGACTGATCAGTTCTTTAACTGATCAGTTAATTAAATTAAATACATAAATAAATATTTAATTTAATAATTGTTACATGAACATTTTCATGCATATATCCCTCATAACCCAAAGTTTTAATATACTTTAATTAAATCATAATTTAATTAAAAAATAAATTAAAACTTCAATATTAATTAATTCACCAATTAATTAATATTTTAATTAAATATCATATATTTAATCATGTTTCTCTCAAATAAACCATAGAATTAATATTCATCATATGAGCATTAATTATAACCTATAGTTTTTATTATGAATCATATTCATACTTTAATAAAATATTTGAACCCCTTCAAATATATAACTCCCCTTAGAAATTTACCTCAACGCCCCAATGGAGCTACCGGTGGGACCTAATGGACCTACAGATCAGAAGCTCCAACGATGTGAGATTAATTGGCTAAACTCATTAACCAAGTCAATCAATATTCGTTAACTGTAGTTCATTCCACTAAAGAACTACAGCTGCACTCTTCTCACTGCAGAATTATTTCTGTGTCCACGGATATCGACCATCAACAGCAAGTTAGCCCTTCACGTGTGTTCGTACCCCAGCTAGGTCAAATTACCGCTTTACCCCTGGGCTACCTCTTGGTCCTTAAGTACCAGTGCTCCTCTAATGAACAACCTGTTTGAGGTCCAACCAACAAACAGAAGTCCCTCTCGTGCCATAAAAAGGGTATGGCCCATTGTTCAAGACCCGGAGTCACCACTTAAGGGAACACACCTCTACTTACCCTAATATCGGGAAGGAGTGAATTCCATCTTGTAAGACTACGTTCCCAGCTCCTCACTCGGTCTTGTCCCCAAAATGGTAGGCTTATTGAGTCGGCGAACAAGCCACTCTCACCCGTACAAATCAGAGGACAATCCCTCGTGGACAGGAGTCCATAATCCACTCAGGATTAAGGCCAAGTTGCCTAGGTCATCCTAGTGAAATAAAAACTGAGCTAACTAACAGTGTTACAGTTAGTGGTTAACTATCTCGCGGTCCGGTCTTTGTGCAAACTCATTGCACAGGATACCCCCACTCGCATGTCAACCACATGAACGCGTTGGATCAACACGTTTGTATCAATATACAAAGCGGGCCGTATCCATAGTGTCACCAGGACAAGGTACCCAGCCTTATCTCTATACTACAGACCCTTTAGGCTAAAACTTGAACACTGATCCCCGTATGTCCCTACATTCTAGTTCAAGCCTCATTCTATTAGCTTTGGATGTTTAGTTTATTGGATTAGGGTTAATAAGACAAGATATAATACAAACATTGAATAATACATCACTTTTATTAATGTTCGGTCAAATGTACATTTACTATCTACGAGTTTTAGGGCATAAAACCCAACACCTCTACTAGCTTATATCGGATTAAAGCCAAGAACATATTGATAGGATTCTTTGAATCGTTCAAAATCGGGAAAAAGGGTATTATCGTAAAATTGTGTTTGACACAATAATTTAATTATGAATTAAATTAGAAAATGAGAGATAAAGTATTTAAAAGGGTTTTAAATACTATATGCATGAATTAAAATTCATATATGAAGTATGTACAATATTAAGATGATTAATTTGATTAATCATACATAATTAGTGGGGTAAGCTTCAAGATTCATTATTATGATTAATTTCAATTTAGAATTGAAATTAATATCAATAATGCTAAATTAAAATATGATATTTTGAATCATAAGTTAGTGGAAAAAGATGGAACTCCACTCTTGCATGAAGACTCAAAGTGGAATTACACCACATTCATGCAATAGTGCATGTAGTGTTGCTTGAACACCTACCTTCCACTTTCACCATAAAGACCACCATGTGTCTTGCATCTTGAGGCTTCTTCTTGCATGGATTCTCTCTATAAGTAGAGGAAGAATCAGATTGAAGAGAGATACAACATTTACCTTAATGTTATGCTGCTGAAATTCTTCCTCAATCACTCTTTCATCTCATATCTCCATAGAACTTGATCCTTCAAGCATTCCCTTCCCATTCCCTATCACTATAGACTCCCACAAGTCGTTCTTGACCTGGAGAATAGTAGGGAAGACTCTAGAGGTTGTCCAAGAGAGATTGGAGAAGACAACACTACAAGAAGGATCTCATAGTTGAGCTACAAAAATGTTGGTGTTTACTTTCTCTCTGTTCTGTTTTTCTAGAACAAACATGCTTTAGGAGTAAAATTGATAGAGTTAAGTGCTTTCAATCTTCCATTGCTTCCGCATGTGTTATATGAACACCTTCAACATTCTCACAAGGCAAAGTTCCCTCCATGCTTCTTAGTTCATATATTTTAGCCAACAATTATCATGAAAAATATTGCAATATATTTGAGCTACAACACAACACATACAAAAGTTAAAATAAGAAAGCCTAAACAACTCCAACAAGCTACTAACACGTATCAACTCATTTCAAAGCCAAAATATTATCAAGATTTAATATTTATCAAACAATAA
The DNA here is from genome assembly GCA_036850905.1 of Luffa acutangula. Lineage (NCBI taxonomy): Eukaryota > Viridiplantae > Streptophyta > Magnoliopsida > Cucurbitales > Cucurbitaceae > Luffa > Luffa acutangula. The sequence continues at coordinate 17,491,482 of CM072099.1, forward strand.
CAAATATCCAAAGATCAATTAAACGCACTTAGTCAGAAAACAATAAGCACACATAAACTCCGCTAGCACTCCAAAACTTAAATCCAACACATCCTAAATAAGAGAGATGATTTACAAGGGTTAGATTCCAAATTAGAATATCTAGACAAACTCGAATGAAGTTTTTAGGCAAACCACCGCCGTCAAGGAGCAGATCCGCAAGTAACAACTATAACGGAAAATTGGAATCAACCCCTACTCAGAAACATGTTGTAACTTGTAAGTTCGAAAATGGTCTGTGAAGCATCTCTTCGTGTACTTGTCGTTGCTGTCGTCAAGAAAAAAAAAACATGTTTGTCTGGCCTTGTATTCGGTTCTAGAAATTTGGAAATCGTGAAATCGTGATGCTACCGTCGTGAACTCACTCTTGCTGCCATCATGTACTAGTCGTCGCTGCCGTCGTGAACTCGCTGTCACCGTCACCGTCGCACGCCTGGTCTCGTGAAATATTGTGGAATGATCAATGAAGGTATTAGATTTTGAGTCTTGAATATTTTAGGATTTTTTTAAGAAGGGGTATATTAGTCACTTTACACCCCCCAAAAACCCATATGTCTATCAAAATAAAAAGTGGACTAAAAGTCTTTGGCTCCCTTTTTTTATTTTATTTTTTGCAATTTTCACTATAAACTTTGAAGGGCACATAAAACATGTAACACCCTGAAAATTTTTGACAGCTTAACGACGTAACTATCATAACTACCCAATTTTATTTTGTACCTCATACACAAGCACTACAGGAAAAGAAAGTCTACGATAGCTCCGAAAAAAATGCTATAATAGACATTTTATAGCATTTTCGCAAAGTCATGACAACCCATGCTATAAAAAAGTCTAGACTTTTTATAGTGTTTTATAGAGGCTATAAAAAGTTGACTTTTTATAGCGTTTTATTAAGGTTATCAAAATGCTATAATAAATGTCCTTCCATAGCATAATTTCTTCTTGTTAAAAGCATATGATAGCATTTTTTAAAAGCTATACAAAACTTTATATAGCAAAAATAAAAATTTATTATTTGCCACTGATAGCATTTATTTACAGCTATAAATATTTATTTGTAACTTTATATGAAGGCTATAATAAGATTTTTTATGGTCAAACTTTTTTTTTTATTTATAACATGAATGAATTCTATTATTGTATCTTTTATAGCTTTTAGGATATGTTCATAATGGTACTATGATGTTCCATACCTTATGTCAAATTAGAACTAAAATAATAAATATATAATATCGCCACAAATGGATACAATTAAAATGTTTTTTTATCTTAAAAAATCTTCCTCTCTCACCCCCTCCGTTGTCTCTCCTTTCTCTTATTCTTCTCCCTGAATTTTCTCTCTCTTCTTCTTCTTCTCGTCCTCCTTCCCGAATCCGCTTCCCCCTCCTTCCTGTCCTCGCCAGTGAGCTGCTTCTTTTTCTTCTTCATCAGGTAGGTGGGTTAGATTTAAGTAGGGCGGATTCAATTTTGGGTTTGGGTTTTGAAGAAGAAGACGAAGTGGGTTAGATTTAAGTGGGATGCGTTCAATTTTAGGTTTGGTTTTGAAGAAGAATAAGGTGGACAGCGACAACGAAAATAGGGTTGTGACAACGAGGTTTGAAGAAGAATTTCTTGTAATCTTTGAGGAAACTCAAAACCTTGATTGGTTATTGGTTTTTTTTAAAAAAAAAAAATAAAACAAAAGAAAAGGAGGGAAAATTGTAATCATCTAAACTTGAAAACCCTCAAACCTGCAACAAAATTTAATCCCACTTTCTTTACCTTTAGGAATAATCCACTCAAATCCTCGGTTTGGATACTCAGAAAATCTATCCCCCAACCACCAATCCCATAAAGAAATTCATTTAAAAAAAAAAAATCAAAACCAACTAAACAAAGAAACTCTCAAACCCTCAAATCAAAACCCAACCATAAACTAATCCTCTGTTTTGAAACTAAGACAACAAAAAGTGAACGAAAAGTTTCCAAGTTTCTCAAACTAAAAAAAAACCAAAAAAAAAGTTTATTGAAGCATTTCTTTCGTCTAGGAACGAAAGCTTGGAGAGCATTCAACTGTGACTGCCAAGCTGCGGCGAACTTTGTGAAGGGGAAGAAGAAGAGATGAAGGGAAGAAGTCCGAGCCACTTTATAGAGAACATAATTATTAAATTAATATATTTCCCAACTCACCGCTACATAGTTAATAACTTAATTGTCATGTCATTTTTTTGTTAGTCAATTAATGGTTAAAAGACCTTTTTTAACTACTAGTTTTTTAGCACGTGCGATGCACGTTTGTCCATCAAATTATTCATATTTTTTTATAACAATCAAATAATTTTACGGAAAATACAAATGATAGATTAATTACTAATATAATATGTTATAGTTTATAATTTTATAAATGATTTAAATTAATTTATGTAATTTTCATTTCATAAACTTGTTAATCTTTTATGTCAACATACCTATCACATTTTTATTTAACAATATCATGCATATTTTATAATTTTATAATTTATTTTTATAATAAGTTGTATTTAGAATCAAAAACAATTTTTTAAAAATTTCATTAAAACAAAATGTGTTAAGGCATTTTGTAAGGTATATATCATTGGATAAAAGGTCAGAGGTTCGAACTCCCACCTTCAAATTAAAAAAACAAAATAAAGCATGTTCAAACATTTTAAATAAAAAATACAATAATAAAAAATATAAAAGTAATTAAAAAAAACATGTAGTAGCTAGGTATAAAATAACATTAAAAAACAATAGTTAAGAAAAATCAAAACTCTCTATACACATCCTTAAAATTGCATGTTAATTTCTACTAAAAAACGATTATTATATTCAACTTCATCAAATTAAAATTATAATCTTCCAAACTTATAAATAGCGATGTAGATTTGATATATGCATCCTATAGACTTGAATGCATAAGGTAATGTCATCCTAAAAAAATGTATAAGGTATGTCTAGAATTGCTTTCAATATTAGAGAGACTTTGAGAGTAAGGAAATTAGAAATAACTAAAAATAAAGAGAAAAATTGTGATTTTTTCTTAAAAAAAAATGTTGCAAATTTTTTGGAATTGCAAACTTTTGAATTATATTACTCATTATTTCTAGTGAAAAACATTTAATTTTTTAGAAATAAATAATACCAACTTTTCATATTCTAACTTTTTAGATTCCTTTATTTATTATGGGTTTTTAGCATTATTTATTTATTAGAGTTGATAATGATTTACTTATTATTGATAATTATTTAAAAAATTAACAATTTATATTTAATCAAGGGGGAGAGATATTGTCAAAAAAATAAAATAAAATAATCAAGGGGAGAGATTTTAGGAGGTGGTGAGAATGAGAGTGGAAAATTTATTAAAATGATTTTAATGTTTTTGTGGTTACCATTATTTCTTTTTTATTTTTATTTTTTCCAAGGAAAAACAAATTATGGAAGTCATTTTTTAGCAAAGATAGTAGAAGAAAATTAAAGTTAGATAATAATATTTCAATCCATAAATTTGTGAATTCTAGTACTCCTCTCCAACTTAAGGGAGTCAATTTTTCTTTTTAATTTTAGATTTTTACTTTAAGGATAGTTTATAGTTTAAGTATTGCATAAAAGGGCAAAGTTAATATTGTAAATATATATATATATATATATATATATATATATATATATATATATATTGTACTAAATTCAATTGTTATAAAAAAAAGTTGCAATCATAAAATCTATTTATTATTATTAATTAATGTCGATGACATGGTTGTAAATTTAGAAATAAAGGTAGGAATAGAGTAATCCAAAAATGTCTTTTTAACATACTTCATTTTATATATAAAAAAAATTAATTATATGGAGTAAAAAAAAATTATCTAACAAAATTAGCATGTGTTTTAATTTTAAATTTAAAAAAAAAGTTGATAAGTTCCTTCTATATTATAAATAGATAAATTTATTTCATTATTGAATGTTAGTGTAATTGTAAAAATGACAAAATTAAAAGAAATCGTTATTAATAATAAAATCAAATTAATGGTAGTTTTTATATAAATAGTTATTATTATTATTTTACAATTATAAAATGATATCAAAATTAACTTATGCAATTCTTATTCTTCAATATTTTATTATTCACCCCATTAAAATATTAATCATATTCTTAATTATTATTTTTTTACAATTATTCTGAATTATTATCAATATATATTTTTTTAATGTTCTTAGTTATATCCTTAATTTTCTTAAATTTGAACTTTCAAATTGTTGTGAAAAATGAGTAGAAGAGACAAATTTAGGGTGGAAGGAAATAAAATCAATATAAAACTTTTGACCTTCTAAAAAATTTATATTCTATAATTAAATATAATTAGATAAAAATATTAATTTTATAATTTAATTTATCTACATGGAGGAAACTTTTTACATTCTACCTTTTCACATTTCATATATGCATTTAATTTTTATGGGTGCATTTAAATTGCATTATCTCCTACACCAGAATCTTAGTAAACTTTAGGTTACGTTTTATTGTTTTTAATATATCAATTAAAAAATATATAGTTATTTTCTTTTTAAAAAAATGAAAATTTTATTTTACCTAAGTTGGACTAATTATTTTTTTTATTAAAAATTCTAATTATTTCAATGCTAACTTTTTGTTATGTATTGTTTTTTTTTCAACCTTAATAAAGATAAAATTAATTTACTAATTTGATTTCATATTATAATTATAATCAAAGAAAAATTATTTAATTTCTTGGGAATGTGAATGAGAAAACTTTTTGTATTCCAATCCTTCATATTCCATATAAATTATGGTGGATAAATAATTCTTAATTTATTATTGATAATTAATTAATGTATTGTTTTATAATTAAATAAAAAATTTGTGTGACATTAGGTACATGATTATTTTCTCAACAAAAGAAACATACTTTGTAATTGATCAATAAGTTCTTATTTTTTCAACAAACATTTTCAATAAAAAAAAATACACGAATTATAAAAGAAAAAAAACAAAAAAAAATTAAGAACTTAGCTATACACTTGTTTCTTCAAATAAATTTGTTAACTGATCACAATTGATAGACAAAAAATTAAGAACTTAGCTATACACTTGTTTCTTCAATAAAAAAAAATACATGAATTATTAATACACTGTTATTCAAGTTCATCAAACTTGAGTTGTAATGTCGCAACTCATGGGGTTTGGGATATAGATAATGACACAAGCATCCTTTGCATCTTGAATGTAACACCAACAACCAAGAAATTTCCCTAATGTTACTTCAAAGGCGCATAATACTATTACCTAGGGGGTTCATCTTCAACCGAGATTTTCTTGATCTTTCAAGAACCCTTTGTAGAGCTTCTGGACGTCCTCTTCCTATCTTGGATTTGAAAAGTATATCATCTTGAGATGTTTTAAAGATTGGAGAGCTTTTGAGAGCAAGACAATGAGAGAATAAAAATAATGAATAAAGAAAGAACAAAGTTGTAGGTGCATGTGTGGTGAAAAAATGGTGAAGAAAACCCTTTTTTTATAGTAGTAGAATGTGGGGGGTTATAAAACTTTTTGAATTCTAAAACTTTTAAATTTTACATTTTGAATTAAATTAAAGAAAAAAATCATTTAAGTGGTAGAAAAAACCTTTAGTATTCCAACCTTTAAGATTCTATAAATTTATTATTGAGAATTAGTTATTAATTAATTAATATACTATTTATAATTAATCGTTAATGGCATATCTTGTAATTTAGTAAATCAAAGAAAGGACAAAAGTGTCCAAAAAATGTTTTTTCCAACATCCTCACTTTTTAATATAGTATAGGGGGGGGGGGGGATATAGATATAGATATTTTAGATTAAATTTTATATTGGGGTTAAAAAGTTTGTTTAGGGACCAAATAGACATTCAATTTAAACTTTTCAGAGACTAAAAGTGTATTTTACCTATTATTATTATTTTAATTTATATAATTTTTTTTAAACATGCCACGTTAAGCATTCATTAAAAAGTTAGCAATAGATAGGGACATTTTGTTTTTGAAAAACAATAGAGGGACTTAATATAACTATTTTCTAGAACTGGAGACTTGATTGTCCGATTGGAAACCTAGGGAACTCAATAGATACTAACCTCAAACATGAGAAACCAAAAATGTATTTTATCCTAATTTTCTTCATAAATAATTGGCCTATTAGCTCAGTTGGTTAGAGCGATCGTGCTTAATAACGCGAAGTCCGCAGGTATCGAGACCTGCATGGGCCATGTACTTTTATTTATAATTAATTTGTAATAATTAGAATAACATAATCTAACATCCCCGTTTTAAAAAATCAAAACACTATATTATGAGTTTGCTAAAGAATGTCGATATGGATGTCAATAACTAATGTCAATGCCAATTCAAATTCTAATAACCAAGGTCAATATCAATACTAATTCCAACACTACCGCTATGGGGAATCAATTCCAAAATTAATGTTTGCTTATGCAAATTATCCAACCATCAATGTCAGAGTCAATACCAATGTAATTCCAATAACTAATGTCAATGTCAATTGTAATTTAAATATGGAGGTCAAAAAAATGTTTTTTCAAATCTCTAATATATTGAATTAAAATAAAAAATCTCCGATTTTAAAAAATAAAATTAAATAACACTAGAATTAACAAGTGCTATAAAAATCTCACATTCGATTTAAAATAAAATTAAATACACTAGAATTAACAAGTGCTATAAAAATCTCACTCAGAGCATAGCTCAACTAACATAAAGCTTATACTCTCGACCAGAGGTCAAAAGTTCGAATCCCTCAAATCCTCGACCGACTCTTTGTCAAACTA